>CM028131.1:104467500-110080000 GCA_016271365.2 Neoceratodus forsteri | reverse complement strand
TCAGAAAAGTGCCTGTGTGTGTGATCCCGCCACTCCAATGTTCACAGTACACTCCGTGAAAGCGTGGTATAGACTAAATGTGTCCAACTCATGAAACAGGTACTTTGCAGAGTCTCCTCCTCGAGCTCCATTCAGAAGGAAGAAGGTGGGCAAAGTATTACAGTACAGTCACCAGTTGGTATCTGAGCTTGAAACCCCGCCTCCAGCAGTGACGGATGGACCCTTCTCAGTTACGTTGGATACTGGCTGTGCCGTGAAAACTCCCTTCAGGTTGCGTCTCCTCCTCTGCGAACCAGCTAGCCCTGCACCTGCTGTCCTCCCATGGCTGCGCCTCCCCAGAAAATGACACGCGACGCTTCTGACTCACAAAGGGGGGGGGGGATCCATCCCAAACAAAACATAAGTACAGAAAAAAAACAGCTCTGATTTAAAAAAAAAAAAAAAAGGAGCTCTGACTTCAGGAATACTTTTGGTGCCCCATGGGGCAGGCACTACACAGCAGTAGGTGTCCTGAGACAAGAGTGCCTGCCCTGGGGTGCCTAAGGTATAGGAATTTCGCACCCTGGCTGGGTTCGATCTTAACATAACATTACTTGTTTGGGATGTAGCTCAGGCTGACACAGGCCAGTACAACCCCGGCCCCCCCAAAACTTTCCTGTTTTGGTTAGTGAGGATTAGATGACTTTCAGGACCAGAAGACTTGGGTATGAAAGTTCTGTAAATGTTATCCTAAAGATTAAAATCCCTGCCAAAGCCATAAAATAGTAATAAGATACCTGCACACTGCTGTCTAAATCAAGAGCAGTGCTGACATACTTGTCACATTTTTGGCGTGTTTTCCTGTGGTACTTGGCTGCCACTCAGTTGGGCTCTTTGGGTGGGGTGGGGAGGTGAGTTGTCACTTCAGTGTTTGTTGAAACTCTGTGAAACTGAAGTGCAAGGAGATGACCGTATGAAAAAATTGTGCCGATTTATGATTTGGACACAGGACCAACCAGGGCCCAGGGTACTCTTCGTAAAGAGCAGGGAACATTCCCAGTGTCCTGGCCAACATTCCCCTTCCCATAAACCAGTTAATGCAATTATCCAGGCTGCATGTGGGTGATGTGCGATATAGCCGCCACCACACATTCAGTTACTTCACTACCAGTCTAGCATTGCTTGTAAAGCGCTTTGGGATACTGTGTGTGAAAGCACTATATAAATGCTGATGATTCTTCTTCTGCTATAATAGTGCTGAAGGCCCACCGTCAAGCGGCTGAGGCAGTCGGAATGCCGGCTGTCGACTGGAAATGCACGGAGCCGACATCGGTGGTGAGGAAAGATCCTTACTGAGCACTCTGGTACCGTTTTCATTCCCCTAACTGGACAAACGGCACTATAGCAGAATTCCATGGTTTGCTGGTTTGAGCCCAAAATCGCAGGAAAAAACACTGCAATGAAGTGGGGCCAGTCTGTGCAGCTTGCAAGGCTGAGACTGGAACCCACAGAGGAGTGCTGAAACACAGCTACGGATCCTCAGAAATCTGAATAAAAGAAGAAATTGTTCGACTTACAATCTGCTGTCTTCAGCTCTGCCACGTGGTGACAGAGCTCTGCTTGCAGAGTACCTGCCAGTCTGAAGGCAGGAAGTAAACTGAGGGAGTCAGGGAGTGGCGGGCTGGATGTCCCCTGCTGCAGAGGTCTGATTCCTGCCGCCTTATCAGCATCAGGAGGTACAGCCCATGAGTAAGGAAGCCCGGAGACCAGCCATCGGAGAAAGAAAATTTACAGGTATTTAAATTTAGATTTTTCTGTTTGGACAAATTCAGATGCTCACAGTGAAAGATTCACCGTATGTCCTATCATGCACTGTTCTCCCGTCATTCCCCGGGGCCAGAACCAGGAAGTGCTGCACAACATAGCAGCTGGTGGGACCATACAACAGTTGGCTTACATTTGCTTTGTTTTTTCCGCTCTGGCTTGCATTCTTTTTAGTCGTCGCGTAGATTCCTCGATTCAGTTATGCGATTTGTGCCTTGCTCTGGATTGCGCAAACAAAGGTGTTGCTAGCAATCATCTCAGGAGGTCAGTGTGTTTTATTGTGTTATCACAACCCCCCCGCCTGTAAAATGAACTAAAAACTGGGCCCATGATTCTGAACAGAGGGTCCACTTGTGCCAACACTTCCTGTATGCTAGAAGCCATGGCAACCAGTAGAAGTCATTGGAGTTGGTGGCGCGTCGCCGGGGATATCAGCAGGGGCAAACCATGCCCCCAGAATTCTGAACACAGTGTGGCACCGCTGGTTGCAGCTTAAAAAGGGCGCAGTGTAAACATGCCATGTGCATGAAGTGTGGAGCCGGGAGCACAAGGGGAGACCGAGCGATCCCGCTGTGTAAACATGCCTTATTTCTTACAGTAAGCACTTGGACTTGCATCAGCACTGTCACCGCTGCATTAGGGGTGCTGCACTGTGAGGGGGTGCCATTCTTCAGATAAGACATAAAACTGAGGTCCATTTTGCCTTTCAGTGTAAGAAGTTAACAAACCCCTGGCACTTTTTGAAAAACTAGGGGAGCTGACCCTGTTGTCCTCTTGGCGGATATATTTGCTCTCTGTGACACCAGTTCTAATGCAGTATGGCTGTGTGGTATTAAAGGAGAACGGTCAGCAATAAGAGCCTCACACTCAAGTGTCAGGCTGATACCAATTAGCCCTTTGTGTGCAAAAACACTATTTTTTATCTAATGATTACTGCAATGTAGTAGATTGTATCAGGCTAATTTCATTGACTTGTCAGCTGATATTTCCTGTAAACAGAAATTGCAGACATCCCTGGTGCTGACATCAGAGGAGGACTGCAGCTGTGGGAGACTCAGGCTCGTTCACACGGCATCGGCTCCATGTTGATTGGTGTGGCAATGCTTGCTGAAACGCTGTGGATCAATGTTCAGATGTCATATGGGGAGCACTGTAAAGGCTTCCATTGAAGTTTCGGTGGTTCGAGGAAGGTTCCGGCTGGGAAGGGGGCGTGGGTGTGGGTCGGGCTCCTGATGACAGTGGCCAAAGATCAGGGATGGGTCTTCTGACCTGAGTTCAGCAAAACTTTTTTTCTGGGTTTGTGAGCAAAGCTGAACTCGGGGAAGTGGTTCTTATTGTAAGCTGAGGGCTAAAAAGTGAAGGAAACACTGTCTCGGAGTTGAGCTGTGACACTAGCCGTGCACTTATGCATTTATGCATGCCCAATGTCATGGTTCGACTCTGAGCCAGTTTTATTTTTTTTCACTTTTTAACCCTCTGTTTGCAATGCAGTTCCCTGAGTTCAGCTTTGTTTACAGACCCAGAAAAAAAGTTTAGCTTAACTCTGGTCGGAAAAATTGTGGTAAATGCTACATTGACAAGCACAAGTTCAGACTGGAAAAAGCCTGTCACAGCACTCTGGGTGGTGCAGGCGGTTCACATGGCAAAGCAAAATGCCGCAACACCCTCGCACCACAGTGTGATCCCAGGAAAAGGGGGATCGCGGCCACAATGAAATGGAACCCAAAACTGCCAAACTGCGGCATTCAGCCATGCACAGCGACAATAATCTCGCTGCTGTACACCTCCAATAACACTGCAGAACTGGCCGTGTGAACGAGCCTAATAGCCTACAGTGAATGTCCGATTTTTTTTTAAGCTGTAATCTTCCGTTTGTTGGTCTGCTATTCTCCTGGGGCTAGATATAGTTGCAGAAGACTGTACAAAGCCCTGTGAGCGCAGCTGCACCAGCAGGATCCTCAAACATCTGATTTTAGTCTACACAATCTTTAGCATGTATACTGTGGGCTATTGAATCTCCCAGCTCTGCAGTCCTCCTCTGATGTCAGTTACAGGGGATTCTGGGATAGCTGGTTACAGGAAATATCTTAGTCAGCAAAATTAGCCTAATACATTCTATTACACTGTAGTAAACAGTAAGTAAAAAAATGTTTTTTTACACAAAGTGCTAATTGGAATCAGCCTCACGCTTGGGTGTGAGGCTTTTATTGCTGACAGTTCCCCTTTAATGCACTTCATGGCTAGCAAGGTGTGTTCCCATACAAGGCTTGTTCACACAGCAAAATCTGAGCCGGTTCTGAAGGTGTACCTCACCTGGATTGCTGCATCATGTCCAGGGCTAGAAATAATTTTTTGAGATGCCTGTCCGAGGGACAGGTGGAATGTAAATGTTGCCTGTCCGGACAAAGTTTTACCTGTCCACATTTTTGTGAGGTGAATTTTAAACTTAAAACATAAAATGCACTGTAAAGTGGAAATAGAGAAAACTGTTGCTTTTTGGGGGGTTATTTTTCAAGGTAAAACACTGATTGAGTCTAGTCTATTTCTGAATCAGAACTTGAATCTAGTCTGCAGCCATATGGTCTCACATGAGGTCTTCTGTTTTGTTTTCCAGATTTGAGCCATAGTGTTATGGCATCCTGCAGGTCAAATGTAGCAACGCTAGCATCTGACAGCTTGACACGCATTAGTTCAGATGTAGTCATAGGAGACGGACAGGACCGCCAGTCAGACTTCACTCTGCCCATCAAGCTGAATCCTCTCTCAACTACTGCAGTTTGGGTTGGGATCAGTAGAGCTATTGTGACTAAGACCAGAATATCAGGGAATCGCTGTTCATGTGCATCATTATGGAGAATTTTTGCCAGAAATCCAAATAGTGAAATTTTGAGCAGCTCATTCAGTGATTTTTTCATAAGTGGTTTCAGCTCTAACCATTGCGCTTCAGTCAAGTTTACATTATTATTGTGTTTCTTCAGTAGGTCACTGTAGTGCTCTGTGAGGGTTCTGACTTCCTCATTGCCATAAAGGGCTAGTTGGTCACTATCTGGTAACTGTAATGGGTTAAATATACTGAATGACCGTGGGACTTTGTTTAAAATTGGAAAATCGTGAGTTAATACTTTCAATTGTTGATGAAAGAAAGCATGTAACATGCAACACTGCCCGCTTGGTTCTATCTATAGAATATCCCTTTCTAAGTTAAGGAAGATATCAGATCCACGGAACTGAACCTGAGTAGTGGCTGAGCCTGTCAGTCGACTTGTGCTAGTGTCACTGTCAGCTGTGTCAGAGTCAGGGAGCAACAGCAATTTGTTACAGACTTTGTCAAGTTTATCCTGCGCAGGGTAGTTCTCTAGCCAGAGCACCGTGTTTTCAACCTTGCTGATTATTGTTTCTACTGTTGAGCTGTCTCTCTGTGGAGTTAGACTGAAGGCCATCATGACAGAAAGGTATTCAGCCAGAAACTGAGAAAAGAGGACAAATCTCACAGTACTTATTGTTTTGAACAACCCACTGGCCTGATCTTTTGTTTGCCCTGGTGTGGAAGCAATGTGCTGTAAATGTACAACTAAGGCCTTGTAGCTGGACAGAACACAGACAGAGCCCTTTCTCTGTGTGCAACCCACCGGGTCCCTGACACGTTAACTGGTTTATGAATGGTGTACCTCATATTACTGGCTAACTCTTTGAGACCGCCCAGTTTTGAGAGACTTCTGGTATATTTATAGATACCCATTAAGACTTCATCTGTTGTTTCATGTATGGAATAGATGTTGCTGATTGCTTTATAGCTAAGCTCAACATGGGCACTGCACTGAATCCCCAACAAATGAAGTCGTCTTTCAAAATCCTGCCAAACACCCCAGTCACTTTACCCAACATGACGGGTGCCCCATCAGATCCAAAAGCAACAAGTTTTTCTTTCCAGTCTTTACAGTCCAAGGTGAATTCTAAGGCATCACCTACTGAGTTATAAATGCTTTCACCATTTGGAATAGAGACTGGCTGAAGGGAAACAAATTTGTTAACTGGACGGAAATTTTCCATTGTCCTAATATAGACTGCCTCCTCCTCTATTACTGAGGCATCAGTGCTCGAGTCACATAGGACAGAGATGAAAGTTGCACTGTTAACCAGTTTTGCGTCTTTTATCCTTATTGATTCTGAAATAAAATGTGTGAACGTTGCTGCCTGTTTGTCACTTCTATAACTGACTCTGACACTTGCACCATTTACATGTTGTAATTCTAAGATGCCAGGGAAATCTGTGAATGGGCGTTCTGAATTAATCAAATAAAGAGTTGTTCTAAACAAATGTTCCACTTGTCGCCTCATTTTTTTCCATTTGTATTATTCCTTGTTCTATTGCTAAGTTGGAAGGGTCTGTGTTAGACACAGTATTTTTTTCATTGGCTAATTTATGAGGTTTAGAGAGTTCATGAGCACGTACATTTTCAAGTCTCATGCTCTTACAGCCACTCATGAAAGTGTTTGTCTCCTAAGTATTTTTGCAGTATGAGCAGGTCATGCCCACATCAGGCTCATATAGTAGCCACTCCTATTTTTCTTCCAGGTCTCCTGGAACCCCCTTTCTTTTTGTCCCAGGACTCCCGCCACTTTCAACAGTAGTCAGAGTTGCTGGCATATCAGCACTGGCACTACAAGTTGTCACATCTGTGGCCACAATGGTGGGGTGAGTAGTTGGTGCTACTGAGTCCATCAGTAATGGAGAAGCAGTACACATGGAAGAACCCGAGCTTTCTCCTCCCTCTTGGCTTGAAACCGAAGGCTTTCCTGTAATTTTTTTAAAGCCAAACTTTAACAAAGACATTTTTTCCCCCTTTTGGTTTACTTAGCTAGTACGAATTTAAAGTACAGTAAGCACTCTGAAGACAGTGGACACTACAGTGAAGTGATGATCAGAGATATTAGAAGACGTGAACAGTCTATTTAGTTTTCTTTCCCTCCCTGTAAAACCCCGGACAAAGGAGTTTAATATTTATATTTTCCTCCCGCTCAGATTTCACAACTAAAACCTGAGGGGTATCCTGCTGTCAACCTGTTTTGTAATTTAATCCCCTCCTCTCCCTTTGGCAGTGCCTTCTTGAAGTTGTCACAGAGTCACTCAATTTTACTTTTATTCTGTCAGTCCAGTGGCAGAGCACAACAGCAGGCTGACAGGGGCTAGTTTAAATTAGTAGTAGTACTAGTACAGTAAGTCTGTCAGTATCTATCTTCAAGGTTCAAGCTCTGGAGGGCTTTACACAGGCTGAATGAACAATAAGCTTTAATGGAGCCTTGCCTTCACCTCTCTGCACACTCAAGATATGTTTTTTTATTCAGAGTCAGAGATGATGAGACTTGCAGATCACAAGGTGTCTTTTGGCTTTGAGAGAGTTTTAGGTGTACTACAGGTACAGTGTCTGACTGCTTTGAGACTTGACTTACACTAAATAAATCCCTTGTTCACCTCCCCTCTCCTCCTCCAAGTACCAGCAGGACTGATGCACACAAACTGAGCCCCCAAATGCTAGAGCCCTGAGAAGGGCTGTTGAGAATTTACAGAAGTCTTTTTTTTTTTCACTTTCTAAATAAATCCCTTGTTCACCTCCCCTCTCCTCCTCCAAGTACCAGCAGCCCCCAAATGCTAGAGCCCTGAGAAGGGCTGTTAAAT
Organism: Neoceratodus forsteri; assembly: GCA_016271365.2. Taxonomy (NCBI): domain Eukaryota; kingdom Metazoa; phylum Chordata; order Ceratodontiformes; family Ceratodontidae; genus Neoceratodus; species Neoceratodus forsteri. The sequence goes on along the minus strand of CM028131.1, from coordinate 110,072,520 downwards.
TGCTGATTTTTTTTTTCCCCACTCGCTTGCTCGCGCTCTCCTCACTCTGCGCTCCTCACCCTATGGCCAGACTAGTGAGAGTGAGGAGGCGTGGTCGGCGCCAGTCAGTTTTTCGGCTGGCTGAGAGGAGGTCAGGTGGCCTAGTAGTTGCAGTCTTGAGCCCTCAGTCAGTGAGAATGGTGACAGACTGCACTTTTCGGCGGGTGGAGCTAGGCGTCATGACGTCGACGCCGTCCGGAAACCTCCCGTCTGCCGCTTGGTCCTAGTGCCCAGCTCAATACTCCGGCTGCAAATGTAAACCGCCTGGACTTCAAAAAACGGCTGTCCCAGTTGGAAACCGGCTGTCCGGGCCGGGTGGACAGCCGGTTATTTCGAGCCCTGATCATGTCCCATCTGAACGCTCCCCCCCCCTCGCAGCATAGTGGTGTGAGCATGATCCCCTGATCCCAGTTTTCCTGGGATCGCATGGTGGTGTAGATGGTGTCACTGGCCGTCTGACCGCCACTGCACCATTCTCCGATGCTTTACCCAGCCTCCACAGTGACAACATTGGAACAGAATTGTGCATCTTCAACATCGGTGCACAATGCTACCGTCTGAACAGCGGTCGGTCAGCGTTTTAGAACTAGAAGAAACAACGGCTTCATGTGCAGCACTGTTCAAAGCTGCCGTGTGGACGCGCCTACAGACTTGGTTTTGGCACTGTTATATCACCTGCGTGTGCAGTGTGTGTCTACACACGAGTTGTGGAGCAGTGTGGAAGCTGTTAAAGTGTTGAAGGCAGCCTGGTTCCTCCTCCCTTATGTGTTTTATTTCTGTCCCTCTGCTGGCTTCCAGCACTTCAAGTGCATCAGTTCAGGTGGTGCGGATAGTTCAGACAAGGACTTGAAACTCCTGCAGCAGTTCAGCTCCCCACAACTGTGTACAGTTTCACAGGATCTGAAACGGATCAGCTTGCAGCGCTCCTGAACGTGTTTACACTTATCCTCTGATAGTGGATCAGCTGCTCAGCACCACTGACCGATGCAGAATGCTCAGAGTAAACAGGCCTGCATACTGTATAGGGTCCCTTTAGCATTGTTCATACAGCAGGTATCTGGATCGCTGCTGTCCCCATTGGATCCACAGCTGTGTCTAATAACACTGCTGACAGCGTTCACACGATACAGCTGTGCACTGCTGCAGGCTTGCTTTCTGTGTTGCCACCGTCTTTCAGAAATTGCAGGGTGGCTATTCAGCTGGCATTGTTGTGAGTGGTGCCAGGTGTTTAGATGACTGCGCAAAACGACTCAAAACACCTGCAGCACTATGCGATCCCAACAAAAGCGGGATCGCAGTCACAACGAATTGGTACCTGAAAATGGCAAAGGGGTGGCGTTCAGTGGCAACTGTTTCACTGCTGTGCACCACCAACAGCCCAGAATTGGCCGTGTGAACAGGGCTTTAGTTAACCTAGATGTATCACGTCTCATAAACCCCCCCCGTGGTTAGCTTAACAAATAGTATAGTAACCCAGCCCTTTGTTGTGTGCCAGTGTCTTGTGACACAGCAGAGATATACAGAACACAGTTTATCTGTTTGCTAGTGACATCAAGATCTGGGGGGGGGGGACACAGATAATGGAATAAGGGACATAAAAAAGGGATACAGAAAGGCTGGACAGGTGGGCTAAGGTGTGACCATTTAAATTCATTGGCTACTGTATTGGATGGGTGCGTGAGGGCTGTTAAGACTACTGAAGAAAGGGACCTAGGAGTCATTAGCCCTGTTCACGCAGCAGCAGCGCTTCACTTACCGCTCTGTTGCCTTCTTGCTGTGCTGTAACTTGTTACGGCAATCCTCTGTTTGCATTCCTGAGCGTGATGCGCCACAGATTGCGCCAAGAGGAGTGTTTGTGGACTTAGTGGGCCAGGTTCCTAAAAATGACGTCCGAAGTGACTCATGGCAGAAATACAGTATTGCAGCTTATCGAGCGCATAGGTCGTTCACACTGCGGGGTAATGTGCTCGATCTAGTACACATCCCCACTTTTCAGACGGAACAAAAATAGGACCGGGAGCACACTTATGGCGATGCGGTGAGAGTCCTCAAAGCAGACATTATAGTGCATCAACCATAGCACATGAGTTGATGCGCTGCAAAGAGGGTGGTGTAAACAGGGCTACTATCAGCAACAACCTAAAGGTGAGCAAGCAATGTGAGAAGGCAGTAAGGAGGGCTTGGGGGATACTGGGATGCGTAGGGAGAGGCATCACCAGTAGAAAACAGGAAGTTATTGGCCCTCTGTACAGACAGTTGGTAAGATCACATCTGGAGTACAGTGTACAGTTCTGGAGACCCCATCTCCGCAAAGACATAGACAGGGTGGAGGCTGTCCAGAGGAGGGCAACCAAAATGATGTAGGGTCTGCATCAGAAGACATATGAAGAAAGACTAAAGGAACTAAAGATGTATAGCCTCGAGGAAAGGTGGGGGACATGATAGAAACTTTCAAATACCTCAAGGGAATCAACAAAGTCCAAGAGGGTAGCATCTTTCAGAAAAAGATGTGCAAAACAAGGGGAACAATTTGAAGATAGAGGGCCGGCTCAGAGGTAATGCGAGGAAGTATTTCTTCACAGAAAGGTTGTGGTTACATGGAACAGCCTTCCTGAGGAGGTCGTGAGAGTCCAAAAACAGTGGGGGAATTCAAGAATGCATGGGACAGACATAAGGCAATTCTAGTGGGGGGTAGGAGGAAGTAGGCTGTTGGTTAACTAGGATCTGTAGCTTATCCGTTAGGTAGGGAAATGGGCAGACTAGGTGGGCCAAGCGGTCCTTATCTGCCGTCAAATTCTATGTTTCTATGTAACCTTCAACCCTCTGCCCAGTGCAGCAAGTCATGTGGGAGGGTAGACCGAATGCTGTGGTGTCTACATGAGGTAGGGTGTTAACCAGCAGAAGGAAAGAGATGATACTGCCCCTTTACATGTTGGAGCTGTCCAAGTCAGGAGGCCCAACCTCAGGAAGGACAGGGACCACTTCGAGAGACCGCTCAGAGGAGGGCAGGGTTCAAAATGGAGGCCTCAGTGGTGTATTTACGTCAGAAATGTGAGTGTGACAGTTTACCTTTCCTGGGCCAGTTTTACATTTCCACATTGTAATGTATTCAAAAATAAAATTAAAGATTTAGGGTCAAAATTAAACCTCCTCCCCCTTTGAATCTCTCTCAGTTTTCCAGTCAAATACACTGCCTACTCCCATGTTAACGAGTTGTTGCACTGCCTGAGAGCAGTACAAGGAAGGTAGTGATACTGCCCCTTTACAGGTTCATGTTGGAACCACCCAAGTCTGGAGGCCCCACCTGAGGAAGGACAGGAACTGCTTCGAGAGAAGTGTTCAGAGGAGGGCAGGATTTAAAGTGGTGATCTTGTGGTGTATTTACATGGCTAGAAATAATTTTGTTGTGGATGTCTGTCTAAGGGACAGGTGTAATGTTCATTTTGCTTGTTCCACAAAATTTGTACCTGTCTAACTGATTTTGTTTTACTAATTTTACATTTCTGTTTCCCAGAGCTAATAATAACATTTATGCCCCGGCTGGTACAGTGACCTGAAAAGTACAAATTAATTGACATCAAGCATCGTTATAACCAATGCATGAACACTGGGTGTAGCCACGGTGTGTAGTCCGCAATAGCTGAGGTGGAGACTCCAGTCCCAGATATTTAATGCGAGTGGTAGTCCTACCGGTGGGCCAGCCCCTTTCAAATTTTTTTTTTGTTAAATCTTATATTTATTGATCAAGTTCAACTTATACATGTCTTACATCAGGCAAGCATATAGACATACGTTTTACTTCATTGTTACAGTAAGAATTGATTGTGCTCCTGAACTTGTTACATCATTTGGGGTTGGGGGGGTGGTTATCAACTTCTTTTATCTTAATTACTCCATATTTAAGCAATAAGGCATGCCGGGGGTGGGGGGTGTTATGGTGGGATAATGGCCCACATTAGGGTGGGTTGAAGCATGAGGCATAGCTGAGGGCTTCCACCCCTGAGAAGGGCTGTTAGCCCACCATAACACACTCCCTGGAGTGCCTTATTGCGATTGTGAAATGGGTTATTTTTAGTAAATTTCATGCATTTTTAAACATAATACTTTCAGCTGGGACAACGGCACAGCTGAAAGCAGCTCTTGGCCAATCAGAATTCAGCATTCTTTGTACCTAATTCATAATTTAAGTCATGCTGCCATGAGCAGGGGCAATCCAACATCAATGTTAACATTTATATCACCCTTGTAATAGGTTTACGACCCCTATAATACTTAAAATGTAACTGACAAGACATCTACTGAGCAGTAAATCCCACTCTGCTAGACCTTTAGCTATCAGAGTTGTACTATGCATTAGCTATTTACCGTATGTGAAACATTAGGAGAAAATGAAGTTAGGAAGGAAAGTTTTCCGTTTTATAAAATAAAATACACTATTGTAAGCTATTTTTATGCATTAACATTCTTTAGGTGCAAGCACGGTTGTGCTACATGCACATCGTGATAACTGTTTACTGTAAGTATTTGTACGTTTAGAAATGTAATACATTGTCAACCGTGACAACGCAGTCACCACAGCAGTAACTCAACATTGTGGGGGTGGGGGGAGAATCGCACAAGGAGACCTCTAGAAAAAGATACTGTGCCACACACACTTTGTCCGCTGTTTTAGTCACCCCTTTGGCCTCTTCCTCGACTGCTCATGCTTTTGTGTCGACCACTTTCATAGTGATTGCGAACTCCTCCACCTCCTTATCTAGTGTTTGGATAGCCTTAAAGAGCTGCTGATGCTTCAGAAAACTTTGAACAATACACTCTTTAGGTACAATTCAGCTTGCATTCTGTATATAGTCTATAGATTTCTCATGTACATTATTTAGTACTGAGGAAAGTTGCATAAATACATGACCTTTATACCTCAGAGTTCATCTGCCTCTATATCTTACTGTCTACTTCATGTCATAATCCTCTGCTGTGACATAATCTGTTGTCATGGGAGTAACTGTGATGTCACAATCCTTGCATTCAGCTTCAGGTAAGGAGAAAGCAACAGGAATAGATGTATTCTTCAAGAGCAGAGATCTTATTTTCATACAAATAACCTCAGTAATAAATAATGGGGAGGCGGAATACAGAACTAATGTGAAATACAAGCTGAGATGTGTCTAAATATTATGTTTTGTTAAAGTTCTCCTGAAGTCATCAGCTGCTCAGTGATCAGGGATCAGTGCTGGGACCGGTCCTATTCAACATCTTCATCAGTGACATGGCGCAGGACCTAGAAGGTAGAATTTCACTGTTCACTGATGACACAAAGCTCTGTAACAGAGTAGACACACCAGAGGGTGTAGACAGAATGAGAAGCGACCTGCGGAAACTTGAAGAATGGTCAGGGGTTTGGCAGTTGAAATTCAATGCAAAGAAGTGCAAGATAATGCATATGGGGCACAAAAACCCTGGCACAATATATCAGTTGGGGGGTGAGGATATAGCATGCCAAGCAGGAAGGGATCTTGGGGTTATCATCTCTGATGACCTCAAGGTGAGGAAACAGTGTACAAGGCAGCAGGTAAAGCAAATAGGATGCTGGGATGTATAGGCAGGGCATTACCAGCAGGAAAAGGAGGTCATAATTCCGCTATACAAGACACTAGTGAGGCCCCACCTGGAGTACAGTGTACAGTTCTGGAGACCATACCTACGTAAGGACATAGGGTAGAGAAGGTTCAGAGGAGGGCAACAAAGATGGTGCATGGATTGCATCACAAGTCCTATGAAGACAGGTTGAAGGAACTGAACATGTACTCCCTGGAGGAGAGGAGGGAGAGAGGGGATATGATAGAGACGTACAAGTATCTTACAGGGAGGAACAGGGTGCAGGAAAACACTATTTTTAAGCGAAAAAGATGTTCCAGGACTAGAGGGCATGGGATGAAGTTGGAGGGAGGACGATTCAGAGGAAACATGAGAAAGAATTTCTTCACAGAACGGGTGGTGGACAAGTGGAACACCCTGCCAGAGGAAGTGGTGGGGGCTGAAACAATCACGGTATTTAAAAATGCATGGGATAGACATAAAGGAATTATGGAGGTCAGGGGTAAGGTACAACAGACTTCTAGGAAAACAAACTGAACTTACAAGCTCAAAAGGGCAGACTGGGTGGGCCATAGGCCCTTATCTGCCGACACTGTCTATGTATCTATGCTCTTTAAGTAATGCCGCATTGGACGGCTGCGACGGATCGTTTGTCAGCAAGTCTTGATCTCTGCTTGGGCCTGGAAGTGTTTTTTTTTTCGTTTAGCACCTTTGCCTTCCACATTTTTTCGGTCACCCCGTTGTGTTTCTGGTATCTCCAGTTTGCATGTTTACGGGATCAGAATGTTCCTCTCAGTAAAAGTTGTCGAACAGTGCCTTTAGATTTTACAAAACTTCATGCTTTTCTCCAAAAAAAAAAAAAAAAAAGTTATTTCGCAGCCAAGGTCCACGGAACTGTGCAGTCCTTCTGCTTTTAGCTCAGCTGCTGGCCACATCCCCCTCAGTTGTTTTTTTTTAATATTGATTATATTTTGTGGTGACTAGAACTTATAGTATTCCAGATGTGGGTGCAACACATCGAACTCAAAGCATAAGAACTGAACCTGTTAGGAGATAAGGTAGCCACTCATCAACACACAAATAAAGATACCAAATGCATGCTTCCGCAAGGGATTACTGAGCTTGTTGTACAAAGTAATATATGTCCTATTCCATTTGGCAGTGACAAACCAGAATGAAATGCTTTCCATGATGTACTACTAGGTAATGCCACAAAAGAGTTCAGTAGCTGTGTATGTACATTTGTTTTATTGTTGATGAACTAATGACCTATCATTTGAACCTGTCTTTGTTAGTCTGAGTTGGTTATATGGTATGTATGTTTGGAAAATGTAAAGTTATTTAAAAAAAAAAAAAAAAAAAAAAAGCTCTGAGAAAACAGCTGTTCAGACTGGCTTTGAAGGCTGTTGAAGATGGTGAGAATGAGGTGGACTGGTTTCTATTGCAGCTATAATCCCCTTACGTCATGTGTGACCTGTTCCCAGTGCCAGCTCTCTGTAGAGTCCTGGAAGTGGGCTGTCAGTCACCTTTTGGGCAGCAGATGTGAGCAGCACTGCAGCTGTCTGAAGAACAGTGAGTGCCAGAACTCTCTCTTGGCTGGTGATCTTTTCACTGGCAGGGCTGGGGCAAAAAAGTTTTATATAAATAGAACTAGTGTTCTCCCCAGCATGCTTGACCAGGACATACCCAGTAGTCACTGTCCAAAGCTGGGAAAATAAAGGGGCTTTGGCTGCCAAATGAACAGCATGTGAATTTTATTTCTCCTGCCACTACAGCAGAGCTGCAGAAATCCTCTTGCAGGAAAAACATACTAACATACTAAAAAGCCAGCAGAAAAGGCCTAATGGTCTGTCGTGTCTCCTCTGTAGCCATGGGAAACATGGGAAAATTCCATATTCTGGCTGTAATATTAGCAACACAATCACTTTATTCCAGGATAGCCCAGCTGTGGTGCAACATCTCATTGTGCTGCACTCGTAGCACTCCTGTCTAAAGGGTTGATGCCACCCCTTAACAGGTGGATGTGGAGATGACTGGGACCTAAAACGGCAGTTTTACCATGTAAGAAAGCAGAGTCCGGGAAGGGCTTGTTTCCAGTTGGGAGCTGTGGGGGATGTAAGGGAGTAGCAGGGAGAACGGTTCCCAAATAATGCATGATATACAGAGCTACATGTATACAACAAAATAGATAAGTTGATACATTGCGGTTATGCATGGGGGATAACTTCTACATACATACATACTAACCTACTGTCAGCGTGGCTCAGTTGGTAGCACATCCGCCTCCGGACCAGAAGGTCGTGGGTTCTTATCCCACACCGGGATTGGACTTGCACCTAAAAATTGCTGGCATCCGAGTGCAGTATTGGGGGGTGCTGTACTGCTGGGTTATGCTGTCCTTCGGATGAGACATTAAACCTAGGTCCCTTCTGCCTATCCTGGTGTTTGTCCTGGTGGGTGTCCAGGTGGAAGTAAAAGAACCCAGGGCACTCTTTGCAAAGAGTAGGGAACATTCCCGGTGTCCTGGCCAACATTCCCCTTCCCATAAACTGGTTCATGCAATTATCCAGGCTGTGTGTGGGTGATGATGTGCGATATGGCCACCATCACACATTCAGTCACTTCACTACCAGTCTAGCATTGCTTGTAAAGTGCTTTGGGATGCACTGTGTATGAAAAGTGCTATATAAATGCTGATTCTTCTTCTACTGAAATGCCAGCAGAGCAGGCCCATCGGTCTTTTGTGTCTGCTTGTTTGGTCAGCCTCCAACCTGGGAGCTGACCTTGCTGTCCACCCCCCACCCCCCCAGCTTCTCCATTCCCAGTCTGAGATATTCCCCCTGTATTGGATGTTACTCCCACTGGTCTAACTGCGGTTCTTGACCTATCAGAATTTCCTGGGTTGAGCTTAAATCCCGAAGCGATGGTGCTAGCCTATAATAAGGCTGTCACCTCCGCCTTGGATTTAATTGCCCCCACCCGTGTGCGGCCTCTCTCCCTTGGCCCACGATCCCCTTGGTTTGATCAGGATCTGAGGGAGTTGCGGAGATCTGGTCGCAGGTTGGAGAGATGTTGGCGGAAGTCTGGCTTAGATGCCGACCATCTTAGACTCCTAGAGCATTATAAACTCTATCAGTCAGCAATTACTCATAAGAAGGTAGTGTTCCTGTCCGGAGAAATTGCTGCTGCTCAGAACCGACCGGCCCAGCTCTTTCGAACCGTAGACAGGCTGTGCAACCCAGCCTGTCTGCAGGTTCGTCGTGCCTTTTCACAGATGCAGTGTGTGGAGCTCGCTCGATTCTTTGCAGATAAGGTGGCCGACATCAGGGCGAGATTGCGCCATCCCTCCATGGGAGTTGCGGTGGTCCAGCCTATAGTCACTAGCACACGCGTTCACCTGGAGTTCCTTCATAAGGCCGGAAATCGAGGATGTTGTGAGGATTGTCCAGGGTATGCGCACCACTAGCTGTAGTTTAGACCCGGGTCCCATAGGCCTGATCATGGGCTGTGGGGAGGTTATCTTCCCGGTTCTTGCCAGGATAGTCTGGTGTTCCCTAGACACTGGTGAATATCTCTGCTCCCTGAAGGAAGCGGTGGTGACACCAGTGTTGAAAAAGGCATCCTTGGACCCAGACTCCCTGGCAAACTACAGACCTATCTCGAACCTCCCCTTTGTTGGGAAGGTGATCGAGAAAGTGGTGGCAGCCCAGTTGGACAACCATCTTACCATCCATAACATCTACGATCCTCTTCAATCAGGCTTTCGAAAGAGGCATAGCACTGAGACTGCGCTGGTTCGGGTCCTCAATGATCTCCTGATGGTGAGAGACCAGAAAAAACGGTCCATTTTGGTCCTTGTGGATCTGTCAGCAGCATTTGACACCGTAGACCATGGGGTGTTGCTTGAGCGCCTGAGATGCATCTGTGGTCTTTCGAGCTTGGTGCACAGATGGTTTACCTCTTTCCTCACAGGTAGAACTCAGAGGGTGGTATCGGGGATTTTTTCCCTCTGATCCCACCGCTCTGACCTGTGGGGTGCCTCAGGGCTCTCTGCTGTCCCCCATGTTGTTTTCGGTGTACATGCTTCCCCTCGGAGACGTTGTTAGACGATATGGGCTGGAGTTTCATTGCTATGCCGATGATACCCAGCTCTATCTGTCTTTTCGGCCTGACCAGAATAGAGCTCTCTCAGTGTTTAACAACTGTCTCAGTGAGATCCAGGATTGGATGAGGTCCAGTTGGTTGAAGTTGAACTCAGGGAAGACGGAGGTGTTGGTTGTGGATCATGGCCGCCGGACTGAGGGGTTGGGGGCACTTTAAACCTCTGGTTTATTCCTGGGGGATCCGGAGCTCCCGACCTCTGAACGGGTGCGAGACCTGGGGGTGATTATTGATGATCAGCTGACACTGCGTGCGCAAGTGTCGGCGGTTGTCAAGGTGTCCTTTTATCATCTTAGGAACATCGCCAGGATCAAGCACCTTGTTCCATCCGGCGACCTACCCACTCTGATCCACGCCTTTGTGACCTCGCGTCTGGACTACTGCAACGCCCTTTACTTTGGGCTGCCTGGGGTCGATATCCGCCGCTTGCAGCTAGTGCAGAACTCGGCAGCCCGGTTGTTATCGGGGACTCCTCGTTCCTCCCATATTACACCAGTGCTCCGAGATATGCACTGGCTGCCGCTCCAGTGGCGGATCACCTTTAAAGTCGGATTGATGACTTATAAAGCCCTACGGGGTTGGGCCCTGACTACCTGAAAAGAGCTTCTGGTGCCTTACCTACCCGATCGACCACTCCGCTCTGCCAACGAGGGGTTGCTAGAGATCCCAAGGTTACTTAAAATCCTCCGGTGCCCGAGCTTTTATGTTTTAGGCGCGACCTCTGGAATTCTCTACCACGTTGGATTAGAGAGTACATGACGGTGGAGGGTTTTAAAAAGGGCTTAAAGTCCTTTTTATGGAGCAAGGCATTTGCTGATAACTTGTATATTGATTAATTGGTGTGTAGCCAACTTAGTTTTTAATATGTTCTATTCTGCATTTTATTGTAATGTGCCTTGGTTTTGAGAAAGGCACAGACAAATAAAGTTATTATTATTATTGGACTTTGCCAGCACAACACTACCCCTGTGCCTGTCCCAACCCCCCTCTTGGACCCCTCCACAGTCTCTGCCTCCACTAGTCCCTTGGGCAGCGCATTCCGTGGTTCCACCACCCTCTCAGCGAAGTAGCACCTCCTCCTTTCCCCCCAGCTTCCACCCATGCCCTCTAGTTGCCCCTCCTCTTTCCTTTGGAGCACCCTGACTGAACCTCCCCTGTTTAGCCCCTTCATGTACTTGAAGACCTCTATCATATCCCCCCTGCTCCTCCTGTCCTCCAGCATGTACATATTGAGCTCCTCGAGCCTCTCCCCATAGGTCCCCCCCCCCAAGCCCCAGATCATTTTAGTTGCCCTCCTCTGGACCCTTTCCAGGAGTGCAATGTCCCTTTTTAAGTGCGGCCTCCGAAACTGCACACAGTACTCAAGGTGCGGCCTAATCAAGCAGTTGTACAGAGGGATTATCACTTCCCTCCTTCTGGAGGTGATCCCCCTAGCGATGCATCCTATTGGCTTTGGCCGCTGCCCTCCTACAAGTCTCAGAGTTGTTCATTTTGACATCCACCACCCCCAGATCCCTCTCAGCCATCGAGACTTGAAGCATTACCCCACCCCCCGGGTATACACTTGGCCTGGGTTTCTAGGGACATGGATATGTTGTTCATCCACACTCATTGGCAGTATCCTTGCCGCTTTAAATCTTGCCGGAAGGTCTTCAAGCTTGCTCCTCCCACCCACCGGGTGGTATATCTCGGCTCCGCCCCATGGCCCAGATCTTCCTTACCGCTTGGGCTCAGGTTCCTCCTTAGCAGCTCTGCGTTTGTGACTAGTTCCTATTTCTCCGTTTATGGATTTAAAAATAATATTTTGCAAAAGACTTCAGTCTGGATCCTCATGACTGCGATGGATAATCGACTCAGTTTCGGAGATGCCCATGCGGGAGAAGATGTCTCGGACGGATCCACACTCACGTGTGTCTACTGCTTAGGCCTTGACACGACCCGCAGGCTTGCGACCTGTGCTCATCTTTCTGGCCTCGTCCTCGAAGACCGTGCTGCCCGATTGCAACTGGGCCGTCCGGGCGTTTCCCTCGGTGAAGTCCAAGGAGGCTCGGTTGGCGGTGTCATGGCGGCGGGTTCCGGGCGGATCAGCTCGAGCGGATGGTCGCCTCAAGAGGAGGCGGCGCGGGTCAGATCTTCTCGGCCGCGGCATTTATCCCGCTCTCTGGGTTCTTCCTACGGCTTCCTTTAAGAGCTTTGTCTGTCCCTCTCCACTAAAGGAGAAGGCCTCGTCTGCTGGACCTTTTCGGTCAAAAGAGGACAAAGGTAAGTCCTCCCTCGTCGCTCTTGGGAGCGGGAAGGTCCCTCTCCCGGACACGTCGACCGCGCTGGCGGTCGACCGCTCGGCTCGCCCACTGGCCTCACGGTGTCCCCGTCAGGTCAGTTGACCGAGACTCCCACTGATGAAGTCGAGATTTTTCTCGACCCATTGGACGGGCTGTCGCCTTTAGCAGCCGAGATTCCCCTCTCCCCGGTTCCCCCGGGAGGAGTTGAGGATCCCGTGGGCTCGCCTGTGCCTCCGGTTCCGGAGCCCTCGGATGGACCTTCCGAGCCGAAGGGAGTGTCGGTTCCGGCCGACACCTCCCTGCACCGACCCCGGAAATTCCGGGACTCTCGGTCTCGGTCTCGGACCTCTTCGCGGTCCAGCCGTTCCCACCGTCATAAGGCGGTCGGTCTCGGCATCAGTAAGCGGGCGTCGCGCTTCGTCCTCGTCCTCTCCTCCTCGGATGAGGAAACTGCGTCATAAATTCGTCGACTGTGCGAGACCTTATGTTGCAACAGCTCCTCCTGGCGGGAATAAGCCGACTCCGGCGCCTTCCCGGCCATTAAGTGGCTGTCACCGGAACGGCCGACACAACCCCTCGACTTGCCCGAGGAGCCTATACCCAGGCCGGTTGTTCGGCCAAAACCAGCTGCTCCACCAATTGCGGTGGAACCTCCGCCTCCACAGCCACCAATTGGGGCTCCGACCAAGGATTCTCGGTCGGCTAAGGGTTTACCCCATCGGCTGTCAGTTACCCTCACTCCCGACCGACCTCGGCAGGTGAAGGGTGGTTCAGGCCAGAGGCAGCTCTTGAGGACTCTTCCGGTCCGAAGATGATTCTCCTTCTTCTCCAAGCGACTGGACTTGGAGTCTTCAGGAGGTCAGCCAATGGGCGATAGCCCGTCGTCCTTCTAGGACTGCTTCGCTCATCTCGGAGTCTACCGGGATGGAGCTCGAACCCGTTCCAAAGCGGGCCAGGTATCCCTCACGGAGATTCTGGACCGGGGATTCTCCGGCGGAGGCCTTTCCGGTGGCGAGGCCATAGTGGGTCCAGCACTGGAACTTTGCGCGCCCTGCTTCCTGCCCTGCGCCTTGGCCAGGATGGCCAGGAAGTATCGGTCCCTACTGGTTCCTTGTCGGTTTTGGAACACCCCTCTGCTGAGGGTTGGTTACCGACAAGCGTTTTCCGGCCCGTGGCATCGAGGATGTGGACAAACCTCTGACAAGGAGTCAAGAAATTGGACTATGTCGGGCGAAAGAGTCTCGCTGCGTCCTCTCTCGGCCTCATCAGGCCAGTTCGGCCCGTCCTCATGGCACATTTTCTCATGCCCTGTTGGGCTCCCTGGATGAGGTCATCCCTCATCTTCCCGCCGATCTGCAGACTACGGTTAAGCAGGAGCGGGACCAGGAGCAGGGCAGTGGCCAAACAGCAGCTCAGACTGCTTTGGATGTAGGGACTCATGTGCCAGATCGGTGCGGCGACGCGGTGGCTATCGTCGGCGGGCTTGGCTGAGATATCCACCTTACTCCGGATACCCAGCACAGGTTGGCGGATGTTCCCTTTTGGGGACTGACCTCTTGACCCTGGGGTGGAAGGTCACCTGCAGAGGATCGAGAGTCAATGCCACCTTGGACTCGGTCTCTTCCGCTCAGAAGGACAAAGGCCGCAAACCACAGCCTAAGCCCTTTCGTCCTTCTGTGCCCTTCGGCCTCGACCCAGCAAGCGTCAGGGCCAGCAGGCTCGCCTTGCATCCCAAACCCAAGCCGCGGCTTCCTCTAACAGGAGGCAGGGAGGAAGGGCCCAGGAGGTCCCTCGGCGGGTCCCTCCTCAAGCCTGCCCAGTGGCGGAGCTGAGGGTGTGGCCCCATCCCGTCACACACCCCTAGGTCCCCCGTGGGGAGACGGCTCCAGCACTTCCGTTCCGCCTGGTCGCTGTTACCACGGACAGGTGGGTCTTGAGGTGGTGGGAAGAGGCCTGCCTCTGGAATTCGAGCAGGCACCACCCTTCCAGGCGTCGCCCCTCGGGGAGCCGCGATCCCCAGCCTCACTGGCGGGCTCGTCGAGCCGACATCGCTCTCTCCTCCAGAAGGAGGTGGTAAGAAGGTGGTGGACCCTCCTTCAGACCCAGGGTTTGTGTCCAGGTACTTCCTGGTTCCGAAGCAGACGGGGCTGGCGCCCCATTCGACTACTACGACCTAAACAAGTTCCTAAGGTCTCGAACCTTCAGGATGGTCACTCTGGCTCAGATAATACCATCCTTGGAGCCTTGATGGTTCTGCTCTCTGGACTTGCAGGACGTTTTCACGTCTCCCTATCAATCCCGTCTCACCAGAGATTCCTTAGCTTCGGCGGAAGGATCTCTCTTGAGTTCAAGCCATGCCCTTGGCTTGTCTCCAGCTCCCAGGGTCTTCACCAAATGCATGGCAGTGGTGACAGCATTCTCTTGGCGCCGAGGGTCCGGTGTACCCTTACCTGGACGACTGGCTGATAGCAGCTCCCTCCAGGAAGGAGGCGGAGTGGTCAGAGATCTGGCCCTCAGGTCTGCTCTCAACTGGGCCTCCTTGTCAGCGAGGCCAAGTCAGAACTCGAGGCGAAGCAGGTGATTTTATTCATCAGGCGCAGCTCGACTCTCTTGAGCCAGGCGCGGCTCCGGCGGACAGGGCGAGGTTCTTTCCTCCTTTGCCCGATCATTTCTGGTTGGGCATTCGCCCTGCCGGGACTTCTCCGCCTCCTGGGTCTCATGGCGGCCTGTACCAGCGTGGTCGTTGGGCCCTGGAACATCGTCCTTCAGTGGGGACTGGCCAGCCAGTGGTCTGGCAACTGCGATCCTTGGACCAGCTTGTGTCGGTGACACAGGGATGTGGGCAGCTCTCCAGTGGTGGACCGTTCCAGATCATTTGCAGGAGGCATCCCACATCCGCCCGAGCCGGCGGTCTCTCTATCGACCGATGCCTCTCTGATGGGTTGGGGTGCCCATCTGGGGAACACCGGGCTCATGGCCTCTGGTCCCAGCGGGAGTCGATGCCACATCAACCTGCTGGAGCTCGGCGGTCCGCCTAGCTCTCACCGCCTTTGCTCCGTTCCTCCGGGGTCAAGTGGTCCGAGTCAGGCGGACAATACCACGACCATGTACTATCTAAACCGCCAGAGCGGGGCGCTCCATGCTTCTATGCAAGGAAGCTCTCCGCATTTGGTCACTCGTGCGCAGCCTGGAGCGGATCTCAGCCATTCACGTGGCAGGAGCCTCCAACACCCTGGCCGATGCCCTGAGCGGATAGGGGCTGCATCCCACAGTGGTCTCTCCTGCGGAGGTAGTACAGCATCTGTTCTCCCTTTGGGGCACACCTCAGGTGGACCTGTTTGCCTCCACGGAGAGCGAGAGCTGAGTCTGTTCCATGCCCGCCCCCTCAGCAGGGCTCGCTGCAGGGGGATGCCTTCTCGAGGCAATGGACCCCGGGCCTCTTTTACGCCTTTCCCCCATTTCCCTTGATCCACAAGGTGCTTCTCAAGGCGAGGAGGGACAAGGCGCAGGTGATTCTGATAGCCCCAGACTGGCCTCGCCAGTTCTGGTACCAGATCTCCTCAGTCTCAGCTCCAGGACTCCATGGCAGCTTCCAGCTCGCCGGACCTGCTCTCAGTCAATCAGGAAGGTGTTCCATCGGACCTTCAATCCCTGCACCTGACGGCCTGGTTCCTGGCGGCTAGAGTTCCAGGCTTTGGGTCTTTCGGCGAGGTCCTCAATGTAGTTGAGGCGTCCGTAAGGAGTCGACCAGAAAATGCTATGCCTTCAAATGGAAAAGGTTTTCCATTTGGTGTCAGAGCAAGGGCTTGGACCCTTCCTCCTGTTCCTTGGCAAGCATCTTGGACTATTTATGGTCCCTTTCTAGTCAGGGGCTTAGGTCGGCGACCCTAAGGTGCACCTGGCAGCCATCTCTGCTTACGGCGCGGGCAGGAAGCAGTCGAGTGGCGCAGGAGAGGTGGTCTGGCAGCATTTTAAAGGCCTTGATCACATTTCCTCAGTGCAGGAACCCCCACCTCCGTGGGATCTACTGCTGGTACTGGCAAAGCTCATGGGCAAATCATTCGAACCTATGCAGGTGTGCTCTCTCACCTGTCGTGGAAGACCGCCTTCTTGGTGGCTATCACGTCAGCCAGAAGGATGGGAGAGCTCCAGGCTTTCCATCGAGTCTCCTTACCTGGTCTTCACAGGGACAAGGTTGTCCTAGCCCCACCGAAATTCCTTCCGAAGGTGGTGTCGGAGTTTCACCTTAACCAGGTGTTGACTCTGCGGTGTTCTACCCCAATCACACCTGGAGGCGAATATGAGGCTCCATACTCTGGATCCTAGAAGAGGCTCAGCTTATTATAAGGCATACGGCTGGAAATTCGGGAGAGGTTAGCCCGGCTGTTTGTCACCTCAGCTGAAGCCGCATCTGGCAGACCTGCAGCCAAGCGGGACGATAAGCAGGTGGGTAACCTCCTGCATAGATCTCTGCTATAAGTTGCGGGCATGGAGCCTCCCAGAGGATAGAGCTCATTCTACCCGCCATACTGCTGCGGTGGCTGCTTCCAGGGGCGTCCCTATCCAGGAAATCTGCAGGGCTGCTACCTGAGGTCAGCAAACACCTTCATTACCCACTACCACATCGACCTTGAGTCGCCGGGATGCTGGTTTGGGGCCTCGGTTCTCCAGTCTCTCTTTCCCAAGTAGAGTATATGGGGGTGTCGTCTTGCCTCCCTCCTCCGGAGAACTGCTAGGAGTCTGCCAATGAGTGTGGATGAGACAACATATCCATGTCCTAGAAATAGGTTACTCACCAACAGGAGTTCTAGGAATGGTATATGTTGTTCATCACGACCCACCCGACCTCCCGGCCTTGACGCCAACCTGAGCTTCCAGCGGGCCAGATCTGGCGTCATGGGGCGGAGCCGAGAGTTATACCACCCGGGTGGGTGGGAGGAGCAAGCTTGAAGACCTTCCGGCAAGATTTAAAGCGGCAAGGATACTGCCAATGAGTGTGGATGAACAACATATACCATTCCTAGAACTCCTGTTACAGGTGAGTAACCTGTATTTCTGGCACCCAGGTCCAGAACCCTGCATTTCCCTGCATTGAACCTCAGACTCCACTTCCTTGACCACCTCTCCAGAGCATTTAGGTCCTCCTGCAGGGTAACCTTCCCCTCCTTCCCATCCACCACTGCTCCCAACTTTGAGTCATCCACAAAGAGACTTATTTCACACTTGATACCCTTCCTTATGTCAGAGACATAGGTGTGAAACTGGAGGGGCCCTAGGACCGATCCCTGAGGGGCCCCACTGATGACCCTCCTTGGAGATGAGTCTAACCCCCTCCAAGACATGACCCTCCGAGTACGCTCCGAGAACCAGTTTCATATCCATCTGATCATCCGTTTCCCCACCCATTTCCTCCAGCTTATCCAACAGGCCCCTGTGAGGAAATGAAGCAACCACCTTGCTGAACTCAGAAAAGAGGACGTCTACTGGCCTGCCCTGGTCCAGGGCACTCGTCACCCAATCGTAGCACTCCACAAGGTTTGTCTGACATGAATTCCCTGGGACAAAGCCATGCTGTCTATCATCCAGGTACCCCAACTTCTGCAGTACCCCCCCAGCGCCTCCTTGGTAATACCTTCCATCACCTTGCCCACCACCGCTGGCAGGCTGACGGGCCTGTAGTTCCCCGCCTCCTTTCTTGATCCTCCCTTGTAGATGGGCACGATAAATGCCACCCTTCAGTCCTGGGGCACCTGCCCTCTCAGAGAGATGTTGAAAAGCTCCGTCAGGGGTTCTGCCAGTACATCCACCAGTTCCCTCAGTATCCTAGGGTGTAATTCATCCGGCCCTGGTGCTTTCTCCATCCTAAGGGGCCTGAGGGCTTCCCTCACTCTCTCTATTGGGATTTCCACCTCCACTTCCTCCCCCTTGGCCCCCTGTTCTGCCTTCCCCTCTCCTGACGGTGATGTCACCCTCCCTTCCTAGACCTGCTGGGGCTCTCGTTTGGTAAGGTTCCCGCCCCTCCTCAGTTTCACCATCTCGTCCCTTGGATGATGCAGCTCTCCCATTTTTCCTGGTAAAAACTGAGGCAAAGTACTCATTTAATACCTCGGCCTGCTCCCCCAGGTCCCGTGCCCATCCCTCCCCTGTTCTAATCCTGCTAATCTGTTCTTTCACCTTCCTTTTTTCCCCAGTGTATCTAAAGAACCCCTTTTCCCCCTTCTGATTTCCCTGGCCAGGTTCTGCTCCTTCCTTGCCTTAGTCAACCTCACCACCCTAGTGACCCTTCTGGCCGTCAGCTCATACTCCCTTTGATCCATTTCACTCCTTGAGCGTTTGAAGCGCCTGTAGGCAGCCTTCTTTTCCCTCACCGTCTTCTGAACCGCCCGGGTCCACCAACAGGGTTTTCTGGCCTAACCGCACTTACGCCTCACTCTTGCACAGGTCTTGGTAGCCTCCTGCACCCCCTCCTAATGATTTCCCACCTACTGTCAGCGTCCATGTCTGGCCTTATCCCATCCAAATGATCCTTGAAGATCCTTTCCCCTTGAAGTCCGCCCCCCTGAAGTCAAGTACCACCGTCTTTGTGCGGTCTACCCCCCCCCCAAGGTCCAGGCAGAACCAGATTGTGGCATGATCACTCCCCGCCAATGGGTCCCTCACCTCCAGACCCCTAATCTGGTCACTGTCTGCCAGGACTACGCCCAGTGTCTGGGCCTCCCTAGTCGGCTCACCCACCTGCTGGGTTAGGAACGAGTCCTGGAAGACATCCAGCAACCTCTGCTCCCTGGCCACTGAGGACGTCATAGTCCCCCAGTCCGTCCCTGGCATGTTTAGATCACCCATCACCACCACCCTTCCCTTGCTCAGTCTACAGTGTCTCATGACATTTGTCACCAGACTCTCTTCCAGTTCCTCTGCCAGCGCAGGGGGTCTGTATACCACTCCTATTTTAATTCTCTTGCCCCCCTCCTTGTTTTCAGGGTGACCCAGATCGCCTCCAGAGTCCCCTCCGCCTCCTCCACCCCTCCTATACCAATGCCATTTTTGACCATCAGTGCTACCCCTCTCCCATACTCTTCCATCTTTCTGTGTCTCCATGCAGTGGGTAGCCACCCCAGCAGCTCTGACAGATTTTCTGTATTGTCCTGGGTATTAATCCAGCGGAGTTAGGTTCTTCTGCCTTTTATTCAACCCCAGATTATCAGTTGATTCCTGGGTCAGCCAGCTGAGGAGCACCATCCCATAGTCCATAGGATCTTTGAAGCAATATAGGGAGACACAGTGAGCCAGCAACAGTGGTGGGATTTGAATTTGTAGTTCTCTGGCTCTCAGTGTTGTGCCCTGCCCACTAGATCTCATTGCCTTTCTGAGTGTTGGGTGCTATTTACGTAACTTCCAGAGACACAGCACTTTACTCTTTGGCTGGGGTGGCAGCTACCATTTACATTTGGCCCCAAAGATGTACAGCTGGCACAAGTGGTGTATGCTTAATGAAGTTATTATGCCTTCATCAGTAGAATCCAGCAGAGACTGGTTACAGAAACATTTGGCTACTCCAGTGCAAAATGTACCAACATATTTTTAGTAATCCTTTCCTCCTTCCACTGCACAGACTTCTGTGGCCTGGGCAACAATCCAGTCAGGGCAAACACCTGGCACAATTCTTAAGAAACACTCTGCCAGCATTTTCCCCACGACTTGCTTCCACATGCGGGCTCTGATCTGGTAGGTGGAAGGCCCCATGGCGTGAGGCATGGGTGCCCTTGGACACTCACTTGAATGACAACTGGGTCTTTTCCCTGTTTTCACTCCCCTCTATCCAGCCACCTCCCACATGATGGCGCTGCATGCTTGATGTCTGCACTCACTACCTCACTATGTAGGCTATTCATATATTAACCACCCACCCACTGATTTGTTAGATGGGATCACAGGTTTGAATCCTACCATGGCTTCGTACACCACAGCTTTACCCGAAGGGGGAGGAGTTAACTCCCAAAGATTGCTATGGCGCTGAGTGTGCGCCATCCTCACACTGGTCTTGGAAGCACTGCTGTTGGCAGTACAGGCTTCCAGCCTGGCCACTCGCACTGAGCACCCTAAGGTCGCCTCTGAACCTGGTGTTCCAACATGCTGCCCAGTCTACTAGCATTTTGGCTGGTGGGCTTGCCGTGGTGTCGGACCTTGCTTAAAGGTAACTTGGTCAGCCGGCCCATCAGCACAGCAGTAAGACCGCCGCTTGCAGCCCTCACGACCTGGGTTCAGGAACGAACCCGGGCCATTGGGGGCCGGCATGGCGGGGGAGGGGACGCTCTTCCTCCCTGGGTAGAAAGGTGCACCACAACGCCACCTGGGTCTCCATAGGTGGTGCTACAAGTCACAAGCACGCCATTAGGAGGGGAACAAAAACAGGGCTGACGGTGCACAGCCAAGCACTAGTGCGTGTGTGTGCACTTGGTGTCCTTGATGTCCTTCTTTGTGGAAAGAAAAGAATAAAAAAAAAAAGAAAATTTGTCCCCTTCACCCGAAAACGATGGACCCCAGTACACCCGGGCTCTGTGCCTGCCTGCCACCAGACACTGTTGAGGTCATACTTCCTCCATCCTTACCTACTGGGCGGGGGCTATCCACAGCACCATGGGGAAGATGTCGGCAATCTTTTACTGTTAACAAACAAGCAATAAATAAATAAAGGGTCAAATGTTCTTGCCTGACTGCTACACTGCTGCTTTAAGACCAGCTCTGCATTCAGTGTGGGTAAGTGTGTGACAGGACTAGTTATTTGTTTTGTTATCTTCTAAAGGGTGGGGCAGGGTCTTAGCTAAATGGGAAACAGGTTCAGTTGTGCAGTGTTTTCTCGAGCTGAGTGACCTGGTCTCAGCTCAATGCTGTGTGTTTGACCTATTCTTGCCACGTAATCTTCATTGTCTTTGTCAAGCATCGTATCTGGAAGCTATCTGACTTCCTGTAGAACTTGACCGTAGTGTTGAGGATAATCTTTTGAGCGTTCCAGATGTTAGAAGGCTTCAGGTGCCTTTCAGCCATTTTCCCTACAGGCCTGTTGTGACCCATTTCAAACTATTGTGATGATTGATGGTGTCTGAAACACAGTCGAATTCCCTGCTTTCGACTGCTCATTGGGGTTCCATTTGAAACATTTTGTATGATTGCATGTGGTGCTATATTATAGTGGTAACACTAACCACTGGCACCCTATTTGCTTGCATTGAGCATTGCATTGGATAGCGACAAAGGAGGGGGAAGTGCACAGTGATATAAGAAAGTTAGAGGGGTAGTTTGGTTTGACAGTTGAAATACAATGCCAGAAAGTGCAAGGTAGTGCTCCTAAGGAACAAGCATCCCAGGAAAGAACACTGGATGAGTTGGGGGAGACTTAGTTAGCACTATGGCTAAGGAACAGGACCTGGGAGTTAATCATCAGTGACTCTCCCAAACTACTGAGTCAGTGCAGCAGGGCATAAAGCAAGCAGGTAGGATGCTGGGATGTATCGAGAGGGGTATTGATAGCAGAAGGGAAGAGGCAATATTTTTATAGATCCTTAGTGAGGCCATACCTGGAGTACTGTGCCCAGTTCTGGAGTCCTCACTTCAGGAAGGATAGGGATAGGCCGTAGACGGTGCAGCACAGGGTAACAAAAATGATTCAGGGCCAACAGGACAGGTCCTAGGAGGAGTTCCTCAAGGCACTGAACATGTACTTACTGGAGGCCAGAAGGGAGAGGGGAGCTATGATAGACACCTTCAAGTTCCTGAAAGGAATTAACCACGGGAACTGCTGGGAACTATTTAGCTTGAATACTAGATTGCGGTCATGTGGACATGAGTGAAAACTAACAGGAGGGAGGTTCAAGAGGGGCATGAGGAAGTGTTATTTACAGAAGGGGTGGTGGAGCCATGGAACAGTCTTACAGCTGAAGCAGTGGGTGCCGAAACTCTTGGTGACTTTAAGTACGGTTGGGATCGAATGAAGGGTATAGTTGTTGCTTGGTGGGCAGAAGCAGGGAGGGGAATGGAGAGAAGTAAGGGGAGGGCTAAGACCCTAGAGGGATAGTAGGTCCCAGGGCTAAATAGGGAACATGAGCAGACTGTATGGACCGTTGATCTTTTTCTGCTGTCATTGTCTTATGTTTCTAGATTTCTGTGCTCCTGGCATGTTAACTTATTGAATAAGTAACCTCTGATTTTGAAAAACAAGGTTTTTTAGGGAACTGAGGGCTTCTCATGATATCATAGAACCACAAAGAGTGAAGCACGAGTGGTATCATGAGTTCACTAGAACTGTAAGGTGTCCTAGCCACGCTATTCTTCACAGTTAGATCTTTTATTTTTTGTAATACATGATTTTTCTGTTTTGCAAACACAGTGTATTTAAACACCAGTCCTTCCAGAGGTTTTGAACAGCGGTGTGTTGAGTACCTAGCAGGGCAGTTCAAGTTCGCAAGTTGATGAGGGTAAAACTGACGATTGCTCATAAGGTATTGCCCTGGTCTCTTTGGAAACTCATTCTTCACTGTCCATGTAATTCTGGACCATTCTGAGTTCTGAACAGTTCCTTCCTGCATGGTTCTACTTAAAGAATGGTTTTCAGAACCCCCAGCAAAGTGGGCTAATCATCTATTATCATTTTATTTTAGTTTATTTATGTGATGACTGGGTAGGTACACTAGTTTGTGGAACCTTTTCAGGAATGACGTGGGCCATCTTGATGGTACATAACAGTACATTAGATTAGACAGTACAGTACATTAGAATACAATACATTAGATTCATCATAGGATGGAGGCAGTACATACAGTCAAGTCAAGAATAGTAAGTAACAATTTATACAGATAGAGACCAAAATGAAGGCAGAAGTCAAGCAAAAATCAGCATAATAATCGACAAAATGTCGGTAAATGTCTGTAATGTCATTCTACAATTTTTTTTTTACAGTTAGATCTCATTCTGCAGTCTTAAACGCAGAACAAAAGTCTGTTTAACCACTGTACACCCCATGTTAGTTGAATTTGCTTACACTGAGAGTTTAATAAGCAAATTGGGCCTAAAAAATCGTTACTTATTTTGAAATAAGTGACTTGCCCTCTAATACAAGGCATGAAATCATATAAGTAATGTTATACCCCCAAATTGATTGTCAGTCTGCTCGATGGTAGTGCTTCGCATTACCAAGTGAAAAAACTTGACTGTTTATAGTCGCACGGCACCCTTTATCTTAAATAAAGCACTCGCTACTGCTGACTCTGCCAGGGACTAGCATAGCTCCCCTTTACAGACGCAGGAGGCTGCATCTCCTGCACTTTGTCAGCATTGCTCCGTTGGTAGCCCATCTGCCAGTGGGTCAGAAAGTCATGGGTTCCAGTCCCACGCTGGGACTTGGACTAATACCATAAACGTTGGCACCCAAATGCAGTAGTAGGTGGACGTTGTGCTGTTGGGGTGTGCCGTCCTTCAGATGAGAATTTAAACAGAGGGGACCTCCTCTTCCCATTTCTGGTGCTGTCTTGGTGGGTGTCCAAGTGGAAGTAAAAGGAACAAAGGCACGCACTTTCCTCAAGAATAGGGTATTATCCCAACGTATCCTGGTCAGCATTCCCCTTCCTGTAAAAGTGGTTCAGGCTATTGTCCAAAGCTGTGTTTGGGTCTTATGTGAAATGGCTACCACTGCATGTCTACATTCACTTCAGTATCAGTCTCTCATTGCTTGTGAAAGTACTTCAGGATACAGAGTGCATGGAACGTGCTATATAAATGAAAATTCTTCTTCTTTATGTACCAGTGCACTATTCATGCTGCCCTTACATATATCACTAATCTGCATACCCAGACTGCAGTATCTAGTGTACCAGAACCTGACATGGCATAAACTCTGTTCTTGTTCAAAGTTCCTATGCCTGGAACACCATTTACTAATCTTGAGAATGTGCCCATTTGCTGCCCCCTCTCGGTCATCACAAAATGGCTGTCTGACTTTTAACAAACTCCGTGGTGGTTCTCACCCTCTGTCAGTAGACAATATTACCTTGGATCACTAATGGACTCGATCATCCGGGGGAAAAAAACCCATCCCAGCTGGCGGCGTTGCTGGTCCCTCAGCCAACCTCCCATGGCCTGCGATCAGCTGACAAATCCTTGCTCTATTTTCCGAGATGTTGGACGACTAAAGGCATAGGGGCCTTCCAGATTCTCTGCTCCCAGGCTATGGAATGCTCTTCCACTCAACCTCCGGCTGTCTCAGTCTCACTTTGGATTTAAAAGTGAATATCGTTGTTATCTATCCTTAGCGGATGCTTGTACATGCTTTGATCCAACCTGAAGCTCCTGAGACTTGCCAGTAATGTCACCCCTGCTCTAATCCAGCTCCAAGACTGTCTCCTCTTCCCCTCCCCATATTTTTCCTTCTCTTTGTAAATAACTTCTTGACTACTAGCTCTCTTCCTTCTCGAACCTTGTTGCTGACCATCCACTGTTGTTTTGCCAATTACCACCCCTGACCTTCCTTCTGTCAGTCTTTCTTGTTATGTTTGAACATTCCTCTCATTTCTCTTTATATAACCTTACTATCTTATTAACCCTTTCATTCCACAGGTCGGGTCCGTGGTTTCTGCACTTATTGTATATCTTACTGCCATTATCTGTATAATGCTTGCCATTATTTTTTGTTGTTTCTACCCATTGTATTTTTGTAGCACTGCTGGACTGTTCCTCTATTTGTATTATTGTACCCATGTTGCTGTTGTTCAACTGTTCTCTTTTTGTTGTACTGTCCCGGGTCGTGCCTGAAAATAGTCATTTTATGGCTAGTGCACCTACCCGGTTAACAAAAACTAAATAAAAAAATAAATAAAATAAATAAATTGTGACAGTCATTTATTTTTATATTATGTTCATAACCTATTGCGGCTTTAGAAGTGGGTAGCCATCTGGGAACTAGCGACCAACGAACAGTGTGGTTCACGATAAACACAACTGTATAGTCAAGCCATACAAAGACAAAAGTACTGGACTTTAGGACGGCTGATTTTGGCAAAATAGGTGAGTGCCTAAGGAATGCACTAGCAAATGGGCAGGAAGGAGGGGTAGAAGAACGGGAAAAAATCAAAACTGCCATCACAGAGCCGGCCTGGTGGCGCTGAGGGTTGAAGCGCTGGACGCCACACCTTGCGCAGCGCCGGCGACCCGGGTTCAGGAACGAGCTCGGGTTGTTGGGGGTCAGCAGGGGAGGACTAGTATAGAGCATTGGGAGACAGCTCTCTTAGTCCTGGGGTGGGCTGGAAACTACACCGCTGTGGTGGCCCTGGGGATGCCGGAGGCACTGCACATGCTGGTGTGAATGGGGGGGGCACTGGGTCTGCTGGCATGTCTGTGCTCCCAATGGGAAGGAAAACCTGGAGGAAGAGTGGCTGGGTGCGACCGAGGCTGGTCTGATGGCAGCCCTGTGGTGCCGAGAAGAACTGGCGTGGAATCGGCGCTGGGGGTCTGGAGCAGGCCTGGCGTGGTAGGAGTGAGGAGCCCTTCAGCGGGTGGCGATGGCGTGCCTGCGTACCCCACATCATGCCAGTGAGCCTGCTGCTCTCCTGGCGGACAGGGCGTCAAGGTCATCACCCAACCGGTTAGACGCCAGAGGTACGTGAATAACGACATATGAAAAAAATGCCACTACAGAGGCAGCAAGCCTTGTGTGAAGCAAATAAACAAAACAAAATGAAGTAAAAAACACTATGGTTCTCAAAAGAGGTGGCGGGAAAGGTTAGGGAAAAAAGATAGCATTCAGGAAGTAAAAGGAATCACAGAATGAGCAGGACAGAGAATTGTATCAATTAAAGCAGAAGGAAGCAGGGAAGGCAGTCAAAATAGGGAAGTCCCAAACTGAGGAAAAGATAGCCAACTCTTTTAAGAAGGGGGATAAAACCTTTTATAGGTACATCAGGGAGCGAAGGAAGACCAAGAAAGGTATAGTGAGACTTAATAAAGGGGAGGGGAGGTGGGCAGAGGATGACAGTGGAAAAGCATTGTCAACTGTTCAAGGCCAATATCTCAGCCATCAGGTGGGGGATCAGGAGTGAGATGAGTCTCTTTGCAGATGACTCAAAGCTGGGTGCAGTGGTGAATGGGGAAGAGGGAAGGGTGGCCTTGCAGGAGGACCTGGAAGCTCTGGAAAGGTGGTTGGGAAAATGGAAACTAAAATTCAGTGCGGGGAAGTGCAAAGTTCTGCACCTTGGAGTCAGAAATCCAGGCCAGGGGAATGCCCTGGGAGGAGACATGTTTCAAGTCACGGAGGGTGAGAGGGACCTGGGGTTAGTGATAGATGTCAAAATGAACAACTCGGAGACCTGTAGGAGGGCAGCGGCAAGGGCAAATAGGATGCTGGGATGCATCGCAAGGGGAATTACCTCCAGAAAGGCAGAAGTGGTCCTTCCACTGTACAACTGCTTGGTTAGGCCACACCTCAACTATTGTGTACAGTTTTGGAACCACATTTAAAGAGAGGACATTGCACTCTAGAGGGTCCAAGGCCAGCAAAATGATCTGAGGCCTGGGGGGAAGGACCTATGAGGAGAAGGATCAAGAGCTCGACACACACCCTGGAGGAGGGACATGATAGAGGTCTTTAAATACATGAAAGGGATCAATAAAAGGAGGCCCAGTTGAGGTGCTCCAAAGGAAGGAGGGTGGGGCAACAAGAGGTCACAGGTGTAAGCTGGAATGGGGCAGGCTCAGAGGGGAGAGGAGGAGATGTTATTTCATTGAAAGGGTGGTGGAGCCATGGAATGCACTGACCAGGGAGCTGGTAGAGGTGGAGACTGGATGGGTTTAGAGGAATGGGACAGGTACAGGGGGAGGGTAAATCTGAGCAGGCCCAATACAGGTCAGAGACACCTGGGACTGGGGACAGTATAACCCGGGGGAGACACCAAATCGGCCCTCAGTGATGGCGGCTGAAAATCGAGCAGACTCTAGAGACTGTTGGCCTATTCTGCTAGCATGTTAGTAAGCAGAAGGAAAAGTATACCTCTTTGCAGACGATATAAAAATCTGCAACAGGGTTGTTACACGGGGGGGGGGTGGAGAAGATGAGAAGGGACTTGGCAAGGCTGGAGGAATGGTCAAAAATATGGCAGCTTATATTCAGTGCAAAAAAGTGCAAAGTAATGCACCTGGGATACAAAAACCTAGGGGAAGAGTACACAGTGGAGGGAGGAAGGGCACTATCAACAACAGAAATGGAAAGGGACCTCTAGGTAGTCATATCAGGTGAACTTAAGGTAGGCAAACAATGTGAGAAGGCAATAAGGAGGGCTGGAGGGATACTGGGATGCATAGGGAGAGGCATCACTAGTAGAAAAAAAAAGTTGTTATCCCTCTGTACAGACAATTGGTGAGACCCCATTTAGAGTACTGCGTGCAGTTCTGGAGATCCCATCTCCATAAGGACATAGACAAGATGGAGGCGGTCCAGAGGAGGGCAACTAAAATGGTGCAGGGTCTGCAACAGAAGCCATATGAGGAGAGACTGAAAGAGCTTAATATGTATACTCTTGAGAGGGGGAACATGATAGAAACATTCAAGTACCTCAAGGGAATCAACAGTCTAAGACTGGAGCATCTTTGAGAGAAAGAGATGTGCAAGAACAAGGGGGCACAATTTGAAGATAGAGGGGGACGGCTCAGGGGCAACTTCAGAAAGTATTTTTTCACAGAGAGTGTGGTGGACGCATGGAACCACCTTTCTGAGGAGGTTGTGGAGTCAAAAACAGTTGGGTAATTCAAGAATGCGTGGGACAGACATAAGGCAATTATAGTGAATGGTAGGAGGAAGTAGGCTGTTGGTTAACTAGAATTTGCAGCTTATCCAATACATAGGGAATAGGCAGACTAGGTGGGCCAAGCGGTCCTCATCTGCCGTCAAAGTCTATGTTTCTATGGCTTATTGATGACTGTACTTATTTATTATCTTGGCCATATGTAACTTGAAAGCACTGCTAGGAATTTGTGTAACGATTATCTGGAATGTTTAAAATGAATAACCTTGAACTTGCTACCTCTTGTGCTGCTTCTTGAAACTTGTGCTCAGCTATGGTTTAGTGGCAACTCCCTGAATTTAATTTACTACTACTACTACTACAATTACATAATTGGCTGGTGGGGGATTTATTTATTTACTTTAATTATTTACTGGGTAGGTTCACTGAGTCAAAGGCCCTCATTCAGATGTGACCTACGCCACAAGCGTAACATACAGACGCAACGGTATGAACTATAAAATTACACAGATAAATATACAATACAGAATAAATCAAATATACAGTAAATACGAGATATAATTAACAGTTATCATTTGCATATCCATTTTTTTGTTGAATGTTTGGGAAGATGATCCTCGGTTACAAGCTAGGGGAAATAATTCCAGACACTAGCAGCTGAAAAAGAAGAACCTCTCTTGTCCATGCTGGGTGACACGTTAAGGTCCATTATTTATTTGTTGGTTTATTTATTTATTTATTTATTTAAGAGTTTAACCAGGCAGGCGTACTGAGCGGAGCACCACTCGTTTCCAGACGCAACCTGGGGGATAGGGGAACATATGATTATTACATACAGTACAGATGATGATTGATACATACAGTATAATTACAATAAAGCTTAGAAGATGTTGGTTCTAGGACGGAGTTTATAAATCATTGTCACTCAGAGGGGGAAGTGTAGGGGAAACATAATGATCTTCAAGGATATGTCCCTCCATTGGACGACATCAAGAAACAGTAAATTGCTGGCATTGGGACCACCTGGAAACCTTTGCTAGCTGAAGCTGCCCAAGCTGATGTGCAGAGATGTGCTGGGAAGTACTGTTCCTCATCCCCCTTCCAACACAAAATGTCCGGAGCCATGCTTTCTTGTTTTGTTCTTGTTAATTGAAGATGAATGAGGTCTGTGATGAGCAAAGTCCACCCTTTGTTTCAGGCTCCTGAGGGTTGATGTCTTGTTTCTTGTGCTACATGCGGTGAAATTTCTGAACTTTAGTGACAACCCAGAGCAGCACTGAAGAACATTGAGTCTTCTGGATAGTATGAAGCTGGATCGTTTTGTGGAATCCGCTTGTTAGAGTTCTGTGTTCGCAAAATTCTGCAGTCTTATTGTCAAGCACCCAGATGTGTGTTCGTGAGCTGTTGTTTTGTTCTGCCATTGGCTAGGTAAGGTTTCTATTCTGAGAGACTCCCTCAGCAAGTCCCCTGGCCTTTATGAAGAACTGGCTGTAACCACTGTTGACTCTCTGCTGCCCCTGTGGGCAGTTTGCCCATTGGGAGAATCAGGAGCATACAGCTGTGTATTTTGTAGGTGCTATCTCAGAGGGCTTCCTGGATGAGACCCTCATTAGAGACAGAAATGACAATTTGCCCAGCTTGTAGTTTTTCCAGTCCTTCTTTTCTTTTTAATTGGCCTGAGCCCTTGAACCGGTTTTAAAGAGCGACTCTCTACTAAAATAAAAAATACTTAACTATTGGCTTTACTACCGTTTAGTGTTAGTGTCTCCTGGTGTTTTTTTTTTTTTACTTTTTTCTGTTGTTGGTCTACGAGATAATTTAGCTAATGTGTATTTATTTCACTGAGGGGGATCAGAAAGCCTCTGTAGGACGTGCATGTATAGTTGATGTGTGATCTGCTATTATTTCAATTAAGTATAATATGTTAAAGTCTAACTACCCCACTGACCTCAGAATTGCTGTGACATCTGGGGAACAGATAAGGGGAGTAAAGGAGTATTTCCACTCATTGTTGCATGATTTACTACCACTTTCTGATTTTTAAGAATTTATTTCCCACTCTGTACATTTAAGATTTATGTGCTGCACATGCCAACGGAGTGAAAGCAATAGAGGTGGAGACAGAAAATAACATCAGTATCGGATGTGTCTTTGCAGTACAGTACAGTACTGTGCAGCACAGAAGAAGGTGTCAGATGTTGCTGTCTGGCAGGCCAGAAGGGTTTTTGTAACATGGCAAAATACGAAAAATTAGATCACGACACTATGTAGCATCAGGAAGGTATTTCAGACTCCATGGCAGTACCAGTTAAATAGAGCCAGTGGCTGCAGGTGCCCAGTGGGTTTGAGACTTTGTTTGGAGGTGGGGATCCGAGACTGATTTGCAGATGGAATTACTACCATTTAGCTGAAAATACTACAGGTTGAATAAGCTAACAGTAAGTAACTTCCCAGTTCTAAAACTTGTCTAGATCCCTGGTGGCATCACAGTCTGTTGTTGTCGTTATGGTGAACACAGTGATGCCATGTGCAAAAGGCTCTGTGGGGTCAGGTGGGGCAGCATATGTTAGTTATGCAGACTTTATTTTTCTTCAGTTTCTTACACTGCACCTGAACTCCCTCCAGTCTCCCAAGGCTAATTAGTGACCTGCTCCAACCTCAGATCTCTTAAGGTGCCATCCTCCACTGAGCTGCGGCGTCCCCCCTCACCCCCACCAGGCGAGGACAGGACAGAGGGGATATACCCCTGAACTGTCTTTGTCTCTTCAAGTGGCAACCTCATCCGGCCAAACAGAAGGATGCAGTGATGTGCCACAAGTCTTTCCTCATTGCGCGCAGGGCACATTTCTCGTTTTCTCATCCTGACCCCACATGAGCTGCGTGTGCAAGGACGTAAGCACGCAAGCATGACGTCCTCTACAGCCAGTGTGGCTCCTCCGTCCCATGGTCTCGCTGCTCCCTACTGTCCCCTGCATCCAGGGGGCAGAATCAATCAATCACTTTATTTAACCAGGCATAAACACCATTGAGCAAGCTCATTTTCAAGGTGGTCCTGGGCATAAATACAATACAGTACACTTCATAAGATTACAATTATGGTGGACAATGGTGCAAAAAAAGAAAAAACATTGTGAAGGTGCCAGTCAATATGGGCCTATACATACCGGTCAACATAATTATATGGTAGCAGACGAGACCCTCCCTCCTCGGGGAAAGAGAGCATCCTCTGGGATGCTCAGTGCCCCAGCTGGCCTCGGACTGGCCAGGCTAGTTCCTGAACCTGGGTTGCCGGCATTGTGAGTGGTAGCACTACTGCTGTGCCGGTGGGCCGGCCGTTATAGAGGCTTCCTGGGCCAGCTACTATAATGTGTTATGAACCCAGTCATAAAAAACTGAAAATGGCAAAAATGAATCCTCTAGCAGTGCTCCAGATAAGGTGAGTATTGGCCTATTTCACTCACTAAAGTTTAAGAAATACTTATCCCAACCCTTGGAAATGCTCCATTGATGCTTCAAAAGGTGCTGTTTTTCCATGTTTAAAGCACTTCTACTCATCAGTATGATATTTTACTCACCCAATGTCACACATGGTGAGTACATATGCCAGTGTTTAGTGGAGCACTGTTCTCTAGTGAATTGTTACAGCGGAACTGTCATGTTTATGAGAGTGTATGCTGAAGTGCAGAGATGCCCTTTAGCGGGAATAGGCATCCCTCTTTCAGTTGAGTCTTCAGAAGTGTTTTTTAAATTAGGGCCTCCTTTTCTGTCCTATTTATCTGGTTCCTCTGTTTCAAACTACTGTCTCTGTCTACGATCCTGTTTCTTCAACCTGTGCTCATTTTGCTGAGATAAATTGTGATCTTACTTCGAGATACAGCTCTTGCAGCAGGTAACACCATTAGGACTGAAGCCGGCAGGCGTCAGGACCCCACGGAATTCTTCTAGCTACTTCTCTTCAGCGAGGACCGCCCAGCGCCAGTCCGCCTCCGGCGTCAGGCGTAGTACATAAGAGGCGGTCCGCCAGATTTCAGTTCTTTCCCGCGTCGACTTGCATGTCTAGGCCCTTCGGATGCGTTTCTAGTCTTGTGACGCAGTTAAGTTCTTCCTTAAGTGAACGTTCATTTCTTGACTCAGTTGCTGTCTGATGTCCTCTCCAACCTCCGTTGAAGGCCATCCCTCGAAGTGCGCCTGTGGGAAGCAAATCCTGTTCAAGGACCACGACCGGCCTCGTCCAGTGCCTAAGCCCAGACCACGACACCGGTCCTGCACTTTCTGCCAGGGTTCAACAGCGGACCCGGATCCGTCGCCAGAAGCCCTGCAGGCATTCCTGCTCGAGGAGAAAGATTAAGGCCATGGACACCTCCAAGGGGGATTCAGCAGAGAAGACCCGGAAACATTCTGAAAAGCACAGGGAGAGGGTTCTATCCAAGTCCCCGTCTAGGGCCTCTGACTCCCGTAGTTCCGGCTCCCGGTCCGACTGTTCACCCTCCCGGGCCCGTTCTCAGCCTCCCCCCGCTGCGGTGAAGAAACCTTCGGGCTCCTCTTCCTCCTCACAGGCAAAGACCTCCAGGCCCTCTTCGTCATCTTCTTCCAAAGCCCTGGTTAGGTCTGGGGACCGTCATCATCACCACAAGTCGGGTTCCCGCCATTCCGAACCCGACGTCAGGTCTGCCTCCTTGTCTCCTCCTCCCCAGCGGAAGACCAAGGAGCTTACCTCTCTTAAAAAGCCGTCGGCCACTCATCACAGGTCCTAGGAGCCCTCGACCGCCAGACGCCCGTCGCCGGTCAGGCCTTCGCCCCCTCGGTCGTCAGCAGGGGGGGCCGACGTCCGCATCTGTACGTGTAGAGAAGAGGACCCCGATGCCTCCTACCGACGTCGGTCAGGAGACTATCACAGAGGAGGAGTTGACATAGCCCGAGGATCAGATGGGTGAACCCGGTCCTGTCGCACCTCCCAGGGAACCCTCCCCACAACCTGAGGCCCCTGAGGAGCCGACGCCGGAACCCGACAACCGGCGCCCGGTCCGTCGTCGGGCCTTTCCATTTCTGAGGTTAAGGAGCTCTTTACTTCCTGGTGGGATACCATTAAAAGGGATATGGTTCCCACACCTCCTCCTCTTTCTCCTTCTCCGCCACCTGCGACCCCTCCGGCTCCTGCCCCCCTTCTCCATCCGGGGCAGCAGGCCGAGTACCTCTCCCCCAGGAGCCTGCGGACCTTCAAAGGGGGAGATCAGATAAAAGGAGTCCTCCGTCTAGATCTTCTTCAGGGTCACCCAGTCCTAAGAGACCCAGAAGACGCCGTCGTTCGCCTTCGACGGAGGATACGGGATCGGAGTTCTCGGCAGGATCCAGATCCCCCTCTCCCCTCCACATCCCCTCTCCGGACCCACGTGAGCTTCCTAGATCTCCTCTGGATGACCCATCGTTCGCAGAGATCATGAGACACATCCAAGAGAACATGGGCTGGGATGCGGAAGAATTAGACCCCGAGAGACTACGCCTCGCTAGGTATCTTCAGCAGAAGGATCCTAAGCCTGTGGTGGTACCACCCTTGGTGGACACTTTTGTGGACGTCACCAAGGCAGCGTGGAAGTGTCCACTCTCGCTCCCGGTGATGCCGAAGAAAGCTGACCGCCTGTACACGGCTCCTAAGGAGGACCAGTACTTAGTTCAACATCCTCTGGCGACTCTGGTCACCAACAGCCTCCTCGCAGGCCGGTCCCAGAGACCGCAACATTTGAACACCCTGCCACGGACCCGGAGTCCAAACAGCTGGACGCTATGGGCAGGCGCACGTATGTTTCCGCTACTTGCGCCATCAGATCCCTGAACTACTTGACCCACATGGTGCAGTTCCAAAATGCCTTGTGGGAACAGGGACTGGATCTGGCGGAGAAATTGCCAGAAGGTGAGCAGAAGGAGGAGATGTTGCAGCTCCTCCGTACGGGTTCGGACGTGGGAACCCAGGTGCTGTGAGCCGCATATGATTCCGCGGACTCCTTGGCCAGAAGCGGCAGTTTCAGGCGTATGCCTCTGGAGACACTCATGGCTCCGTGTCTCCAGATTTACCCCGGACATCCAGAAGAACATCATGGATGCCTCTTTCGAAGGAGAAGTTCTCTTTGGTGAACCCTCTGAGAAGGTTCTCACCAAGCTCCAAGAGGCCGGGAAGGCGGTGAGGTTGGTCCAGGCAATGTGCCGACCGAGGCTCAGTTCCTTTCGTAGGAACCAAAGCCGTTTTTGTGGACTGACGCAGAGACAACAGTCCCGCACCGGTCCACAGCAGAGGGGCTCCGGTTCCCGCAGAGCCCAGGGAAGACAGCCCGCGGGCCGAAGTCAGCGTCCAGCTAAGCTGGCTCAGCCCACGGGCCCCTCCGCCGCCACAGCCTGACTCCTTCCTGGCCCCTGGCCCCCGCCCCTCAGGATCATCGGGACATCAAGGTCAGGAGTCATATTGTGAATTATCTGCCAGGATGGCAGTCCATAACCACCGACAGGTGGGTTCTTCAGTTGGTCGAAAAAGGCCACTTTATAGAATTCACAGACAAACCACCCTCGAGGCCTCTTCTGCTCTCTCGTTACTCGGGTCAGCACAAATTACTTATCAGGCAAGAAATACTTGCGCTCCTGCAAAAGGGAGTGGTAGAGTATGTCCCAGAGAACCAGAGAGGGTATGGATACTATTCCCACTTCTTTCTGGTTCCGAAGAAAACAGGGGACCTCCGTCCAATCCTGGACCTCAGCGACCTCAATATGTCGGTCGCCTACAAACGATTTCGCATGGTGACTCTGTAGGGTCTTATTCCCATGCTAAAGAAGGACGCCTTCTTAGCGTCCCTGGACATGCAGGACACATACCTGCATATCCCTGTAGCTCAAGCGCAGAGGAGGTTCCTACGCTTCGAGTTCCTCGGCCACCACTTCCAGTTCCGAGCTCTTCCGTTTGGACTGTCATCGGCCCCCAGGGTCTTTACCAAATGCATGGCAGTCGTGGCAGCGTCTCTAAGGAGACAGGGCCACTATGTGTTTCCGTACTTGGACAATTGGCTTCTCATGGCCGCCTCCAGAGAGGCATTGTTGATGGCTATCCAGAGCACCCAGGCTCTGTTTCGGTCTCTGGGCATCATAATCAGTTACGAGAAGTCTCTCCTTGTGCACCGTCGTAGAAGCTGCAGTTCATAGGCGCAGTTGTGGACACCGTTCAGGGGAGAGCATTTCTTCCAGACGACAGAGCGGAACGCATCAGATCCCTCATCAGGGATCTCTCGGCGAAGAAGACTGTCCCTGTCAGGCTGGTCCTTCGTCTGCTTGGACACATGGCTGCGGCCATTCCGACCGTCCCTTTGGCAATGCTCCACATGCGGGTAACTCAGTGGATGCTCAAGGTGCAGTGGGACGAAAGGCAAGACCACATGCAGCATCCGGTCAGAATCACAAATGCCGTGATTTGAGACTGGCAGTGGTGGCTAGACCCAGGAACGCTCTCTGCGGGTGTCCCTTTCTCAGCGCCGTCCCGGAGGTGATCCTTTCCACAGATGCCTCAGGGCTGGGGTGGGGAGCACACCTGAACGGGGTGAGGTCCCAGGGAACGTGGACCCCTCAAGAAGCTCATCTCCACATCAACATTTTGGAGATGAGGGCGGTCCTTTATGCCCTGCAGGCCTTCCAGTCAGAGATCCCGCCGATTACTCTTATGATCCAAACAGACAACACGGCGGTGATGTATTACCTCAACAAACAAGGGGCGCCTCTTACCCCTTTGCAGGGAAGCGTGAGAGTGTGGGATTGGAGTAATCCAACATGGGCGAATCTGATTGCAGTTCACGTTCCCGGATGGACAACATAATGCAGATGGCCTGAGTCGTTCCCAGGCCAGGGTCCACAGTGGGAACTTCTTGAGGGTTGCAGAGGATCTGTTTCTTGATGGGGCACTCCAGAACTGGACTTATTAGCTTCCCCATCAAGCATAAAACTGCCCAATTTCTGCTCGCTAGATCCAGGGCCTGGTGTTTTCTGGCGAGGCAGCGTTATTCCTCTCCTGGGCGAACAGATTCCTCTATGCCTTCCCTCCCTTCCGTTGATCTAGAGTTCTTCTCAAACTGCGCAGGAGCACGCAACATTGATCCTGGTAGCCCCTTTCTGGCCCAGGCAGATCTGGTTCCCTTGCTCATGCAGCTGTCCGGGAACCTCGGTCCGTGCCCTTCAGCTCCCACCTCTTGTCTCAGGAGGAAGGTTCACTGGTCAACCCGGACTTACGTTCACTGAACCTGCATGCATGGCTCCTAGAGACATAGCCATTTTGTGACACGGGGTCTCGCAAGAGGTGGCGGAAGTTCTTTCCGTGGCCAGAAAGCCGGCAACGCATGTGACGTACGCCATGAAATGGTGCCGTTTTTGCTTGTGGTCGCAAGCACGCGGCCTTTCCCCTCTAGGTTGCCCGGTGAAAGCGGTGTTAGAATACCTGCTCTCCCTTTTCCATTCGGGTCTCGCCTACTCCTCTATGGGCAAGATTATGGAGGCACTCCTTAAGGAAAGGATAGTGCAACATCTGGAATCCATAGGGGCACAGGATCCAAGACAGCATGGGTTTACAAAAGGAAGGTCCTGTCAAACTAATCTCATAGATTTCTTTGACTGGGTAACCAGAGTGGTGGACCAAGGGGGAGCAGTTGATGTCGCCTACCTTGACTTCAACAAAGCTTTTGACACTGTTCCACATAGAAGATTGATAAATAAGCTGGTAGGCTCGGGGTGGTCAGAAGTTGGTCAACTGGGTGGCAAACTGGTTGACGGGCAGAAAACAGAGAGTGGTGGTAAATGGTATACAGTCAGAAGAGATGCAAGTCACAAGTGGGGTACCTCAGGGATCAGTCCTGGGGCCAGTCCTCTTCAACATCTTCATTAGTGACCTTGCAGATGGACTAGAGGGTAAGGCTTGTCTGTTTGCAGATGACACCAAGATCTGCAACAGAGTAGACGATCCAGATGGGGTGGGCAGAATGAGAAGAGATCTGGATAAACTAGCAGAGTGGTCAGAAGAGTGGCAACTGGGATTTAATGCAAAGAGGTGCAAAATCATGCACATAGGGAGAAGAAACCCTGAAGCCACCTATAGGCTGGGAGGAGTTGCTAGCAGTCACAAAGGAAGAAAGAGACTTGGGCATCATCATCACCACTGATGACCTAAAATCATCCAAGCAGACCTCTAAAGCAGTAGAGTAAGGCTAGGGGGTGTTAGGGTGTATTAGTAGGGTATCACAAGTCGTAGAGGAGGTAATAATCCCTCTGTACAAGACACTGGTTAGCCCCATCTGGAGTACTGCGTGCAGTATTGGAGCTACACCTTCACAAGGACATTAACCAAATTGAGGCAGTCCAGAGAAGGGCAACCAAAATGGTGCAGGGACTGCATCAGAAGACATATGAGGACAGATTAGCAGACTCAATATGTATACCCTTGAGCAAAGGAGGAGAGGTGATATGATCGAGGCATTCAAACACCTTAAGAGGCATAAACAAGGTGAAAGAGTCTAACATGTTTAAATATAAGAAAAATAGCAGGACAAGAGGACACAGCATGAGATTAGAGGAGGCCGATTAAGGGGAATGTGAGGAAATTCTTTTTCACAGAAAGGGTGGTGGATGCATGGAAGGCTTACCACAAGAAGTGGTGGCTATGAATACAGTGCAGGGCTTCAAACAGGCATGGATAGGCATAAGGGAGCAATACAAATGACTATGAATAGATAGGCCACTGACAGAGCAAAGGCCGATGGCACATTTATAAGGTAGAAAAAGAAATGGGCAGACTGGATGGGCCTTGCGGTCCTTATCTGCCATCAACTTCTATGTTTCTGTGTTTCTATTAAGGTGCACCTCTGCTCTATTTCTGCTTACCACTTTCCGGTGGGACAGCGCACAGTGGCGCAACCTGACGCCTCTCGAGACTTTCTGAGAGGGGTGTTACACCTTAGGCCACCCATTAAGGACACTGTTCCTCCATGGGATTTACTCTTTGTCCTGGAACAACTCACGTTTCCCCCTTTTGAACCTGCCGCAGATTGCGAGCTGCATTTCCTGTCATGGAAAAGCTGTTACGTCAGCAAGGAGAATTTCCGAGCTTCATGCTCTCATGTGTAAGGAACCTTATTTGATTTTCCACCAGGACAGAGTGTCCCTGAGGACGAATCCTAAGTTCTTGCCTAAGGTGGTCTCTGCACTCACTCTCAATCAGGACGTTGACCTACCTGTATATTTCCCTAAATATTCTAATAGAGGAGAAGCGCTGCTCCACACCCTGGATGTTCACCGCTGTCTAAGGTATTACCTGAACAGGACTAAACAGCTTCGCAAGTCGGAGCAACTCTTCGTTTCCTTCGCTGAGAGGATGATGGGCCAACCAGTATCGAAGCAATCCCTTTCTCGCTGGCTTGTCCAGTGTATATCATACTGCTGTGATACAAAGCAGAAACCCCTCCCGGGTACACTCTGGGGCCATTCCACTAGAGGGGTGGCTACCTCCTTTGCAGCACTTCGTGACGTCTCCTCCTCTGCCATTTGTGCTGCAGCCACTTGGAGCTCTGTGCATACTTTTATCAGGCATTATAGCGGACATTGCTTCACAAGGACAAGACCAGTTTGCCTGGCCGTGCTACAGGGTCTCCTGTCCCAGAGTCAGGACTTGCATGGATTTTCCTAGTTTCTCCCTCCCCAGAATGCTTACAAGCGTTATTGCTTAAATCAGTCCCTAATGGTATTACCTGCTGCAAGAGCTGTATCTCGAAGTAAAGATAGTACAATTCGTAAGAACTTACCGTAACAGTAGATCTTCGAGAACAGCTCTTGCAGCAGATACTTCCGCTCACCTTCCCCCTTGGAGGAGGCATGGCTTCTGAGCCTTTGGCAGGGGTCTCGCCCTTTGTCTTCTGATGGTGGATCCTCGGTCTCCCATTCTGATGTCGTCCCTGCGGCGGAAGTCTCCGGCCGAGGAGAACTGGGGAATCTGGGGACTGCCCCTTATGTACTACGTCGGCGTCGGAGGCAGGACGGCGTCGGGGGCGGTCCCCGCTGAAGATAGCTAGCTAGAAGAATTCCGTGGGGTCCTGACGCCTGCCGGCTTCAGTCCTAATGGTGTTACCTGCTGCAAGAGCTGTTCTCGAAGATCTACTGTTACGGTAAGTTCTTACGTAACTGTACTTTCCGTCAGTCCTTTAGAGTTTTAGTGATTCTGACTTCCCCCTCCTTAACTGGTGGCCTGCCTTTCCTTCAGTCTCTCTATATGCCCTGGATCCCCTTGCTTAGTGTAGTGAACACCACTGATCTCTAGATAACTCCCATTTTTAAACTCTGAGTTAAAATCTTCTCGATTTGCACCTTTATAGATAATATATAATGAATGTTCAGTCATTTGGGGGTTTACTGTACATTCAACAATACTTTGTTTTATAGTGGACTGTTAGGTGTCCACGGTCGTGCTCAGTCATTTTTGGGTGTGGCCCATGAGGAAGGTAGGACCAGAGTTTTGCTGTGCTGCTGGTTATTGCACTTGCCCATGGCTAAAATCGACACCTTTTTTGGGTGGGACCGTAGCGCCATACAGTGCTTTGTGCTGCCAGTACTTTAAAGCCCTCAAGGTAAAACAAAAACAAACAAACAAAAAAAGGGGCTGGCCACATCAGGCAACGAAGTGGTTAGACACAGTAGCCTGATGCAGTCTGGACTATGTGTGAAGCAAGCAAAACTGTGTTAAAATATTGCCCAGTCTTGAGCAGCATAAGAGAAGTTCCAATTTAAATTAATTTTTTGTGCTGGTCTGTCAATGTAAATGTTCAGCTAGGACAGCTTCCTTTAACATTTTGTAGTACAGTTATAATCTCGTGTTTATGAAAATGCCAGGGTGACCCAAAAAAATAAACAAAAAATCCAGTAATTTGTAATTGTTAATCTGGGGTTACCTTGACTGGACAGGTAGCATTACCTCACACTGCACCTGTTACCCAGGTTAGGGAATGAACCTGGGTCATTCGGGGGCTGGAGGACCCTTGGAGTATCCCATGGACAGCTCTGCTGCCTCTACTTCCTCGGAGGTGGGTGGAGACACTCTCCCTCTGAGACTGCCTCTAGTAGAGGCCAGATGATAATGCAGCAGTCAGATATCACCAGTGAAGGGACAGATGCAGGACGTCAGCGCGTATGTGCACCCTTGCACGCCAGCACCCCCGGGCAAAAACATGGAGGAGAAAATCCTGGTCTGCCCAGAGTCCATGCATTGCAGATGTGGCAGGCTACCCTTCACCACCGTAGTTGTGGATAAGTGGTTGTTAATGTGTCCGTTTACAAGAAGGTTGATGACTGGGTAGTGGAGAAAGGGGTGAACCAGGGTCAGAGAAGAGGAAAAAGTGCTGTGGAGAGAAAAAAAAAAAGTCCCTTTGAAACACAGTAAACTAATGGGTGTTATATGGCGCCAATAAATTTGGCCAATCCAGACTTCTGTAAACAAAATCCGTTTTTTTTTTTTTTCTTTTCCATATGTGCTTTTTACCTTTTTCTTCCCCATTCCCGGGGTCACGTCATACACATGTATGCGCGGGCGTGGAGTGCCGCGCCCGCCAGGATCCAGCCCCTTCCACCCACCTGACGCATCGCGGCTCTACAACCTACATTCCCGTGGGCCTTCACCCGATGGAGTGCGGGTTCTGAGGCGGGGCGTCCACCCTAAGAAATCTCGTTCAACCCTTCCCCTCCAGCGGCTCCCCAGCGACCCAAGGTCGCTCGAACCCGGTTGCCGGCATTGGCGCGTAGTGTGGCATCCAGCACCTCAACCCTCAGCGCCACCGGGCTGGCTGACAAAATAAGGTTTTTAAATTTGAGGTTGTATTGTACCTGCTTCTTCAATTGCCTAACTCACTTCAGGCAGAGCTTGCACTGAGCTCAGTTTGCAGTTTACTTGGGCAGATATACCATGATGCGTACACAGTACCTTGACTTTGTGCTTCTTGTAATTTGCCGCAAGCCACTGATGCATGCATTCTGGCATCCCTTGGCAGTCGGCTGTTCCGCCTCTTCCAGTGTGTGGTCAGCAGCCATCCCAGCAAGGGACGTAATGGCATACATTTTTGACATTATGATAGCTGTGGCACCACTTGTATCTGTAACCTATAATCATGCAGAAAAAGTCTCCCAGAAGTCCTTTGTCAGGTGACATCAGTACAGAAGAGGCAGTCTCTCTCCACCCCGAAGCGTGACAGAAATTAGTTGAAAGGCCTAGAAACCACAGTATACTGTGAACCACGATTCTCTTGGTATTGGAAATTTCCACCAGTATTAATATATTGATTTCTGATACTGTGGTTTACTGTGGCATCAGTATAGGAGAGTGTATATATTCAGCATATATTGTACAAATATTGATTGGAGTTTAGGAATATAGTGTGAAAATACTGACCCCAGTGATGAACTATTGACTGACAATACTGCCCAAAGCCGAAAGCTGTGAGAAGTGCAACTATTGGAAGTCACTAACTTATCCCAAGGGGGTCAATAGTTTCCCACTATATTCAGCAACTGGTCAATATCTGTTTTATTTAACCTTGCCCTTCCCCCAACCTAAAAAAGCGTTAACCCCTTAATAATAAATTAAGAGCAACTTCCTACTACACGGACAACTGCCCCAGTGTGGTCGATAGTAGCCTGTCCTGGAGTGCAGTGATGAAATCTGGCATTGAAATTCCTCCAGGTTAAAAAGTTATATCCCTTGTAAACTTTAGTTTCGGCATAGATGATAAAAACAGCTTCCTGATCGGAAAATCACACCCCCACGCAGCCCGGTTTTGTGATGACCCCATTACTCAATCGGTCACTTTGATTTATTAAAATCACAACTATAAATGATATAAAAAATGTGTGGAAATATCGCCCCCCCATAGAAGTCAATGGGGCGCGCACATGCAACCTTCGGCTTGGGGAAGTGGTTTTCCAATCAGGAAGCTGGTCTGTTTTTTATCACCCATGCCAAAACTAAAGTTTACGAGGGATATAACTTTTACCTGGAGGAATTTCAATAGGCTATCACCCGCACCAGATAAGTCGGTGCACTCCGGA
Organism: Neoceratodus forsteri; assembly: GCA_016271365.2. Taxonomy (NCBI): domain Eukaryota; kingdom Metazoa; phylum Chordata; order Ceratodontiformes; family Ceratodontidae; genus Neoceratodus; species Neoceratodus forsteri. Next base: position 110,030,561 of record CM028131.1, on the reverse strand, counting down.
TGGGTCAGTTATCGACCACGCTGGGGAGCAACTACTAGGAAGCTGCTTTTGCCAAGGCCCTCTGACTTTTTTTTACTGAGCCACCAGTACGGGGGTTTACTTATTCCTCAGTCTCTGCCACGTACTTGTCCCTCTGCCTGGAGCTGTCGTTTAAACCAAGTCCCTCTGGACATTCCCATATTGCCCTGGGACCAGCTTGCACAATAGCTTAAGCCATCTCCCAACCGTGAGCTTCAGAGTCCCTTGGGATTTAAAGGGAAAGTCTCCATAACCTATTTTTTGTATACCTGTGTAACTGTAGGCAGGGACGATTCCCTCTCTCGCATCTTACTAATTTAAATATAAATGAGGTTGCTTCACTATGTTTTGCCCTGGCTTTCTCCTTTGCAAATGTCATCATGACCAGTCATGCAAGGCATCATGGGAGTTTATAATGCATACTTGCACAAGCCAGCAAATTTTGTTTGGAAATAATCAATCTTGATCAAGCAAATGCTGTCTCTTGGGATTGCCCCAGAAGCTGTCCACTGGTTCAAGGACTGCTTGTCCCTCAGGACACAGAGTGTTAAAATTGGGCCCACTACGTCTGCGGCCAGGAAAGTATCCCTGGGAGTTCTGCAAGGATCCATCCTTGGTCCTCTCCTGTTTAGCTTATTTTTGAACAATCTCCCTAATGTCAGCAAAAGCAAAATAATTCTGTATGTGGATGATGTTGTAATTTTGGGCAGCAACACTCCACCTCTACTGCTTCAAAAGGAATTGCAGGCTACTTTCTGCCAGTTGGAAGAGTGTTCTGTTCGCATAAACTACTTCTCAACTATAAAAAGACCAAATCTATGTTAATTTCAAGCCACCGTCATAAGAAAAAGGAATCCGGTCTTTACCATCCTCAACAGTAAAGATGCCCCCCCTTGAACAGGTGCACTCATTTAAGTACCTTGGGGTCACTATTGATGGCACACCGTCATTCACACAACACATTGACCTGGTAGTAAAAGCGGTCAGTATAAGGCTAGGTGTCCTACATAGACACAAGCAATATCTTACCCCCACTGCCATCTGACTTCAATCTGCAGCTCCATACTGACTCTCATAGACTACGGCTTGATTGTCTATGGTGCAGCATCAGAAACTGCTCTCAAACGAGTCATGACTGCCCTAACTAAAGCCTGTAGACTGGGAATCAGAGCAGATAAACTAACTCATACTTGCTCTCTGTGTGAGCAAACTATCTGGCTGAATCTGAATTGTCGAATAAAGTTTCAGATGTGCTTGATGGGGAAAAAAGACACTTCTGGGAAAAGCTCCTCCCAGCATAGAGGGTGTAATGCAAGCAAATCAGTCATGCTACAAGACAAGAGGCATGAATCGAGACCCTTTGGCCATTCCTTTCCAGAGAACCTCCCTTGGCCAAAGGTCCTTTGCTTACAGAGCCCCAGTCTGGCTGAATGAGGTCCCTAGGCATATACTTAACATCGGGAGCCTCTCATCCTTCAAAAAGGAACTGAAGTGCTGTCTCACTGCCAGTAGTCAGTGTGTATGTAGGACAGCCAAATGAACCTTTGCCCCCTAGCACTTGCCCACATACACCCCTCACACCTAAGCTGGCCAAGGACAATGGTAGTCTGATTGTCCAAGCCCCTCCCCCAATCATGTACATGCGCCAATACCTTATCAAGAGTTTACCCACCTAATCCACTCTCTCAGCCTCTCCCTCCCACTCCCCTTACTCAGCCCTCCCTCACCTAGGCCTGCCTTTTGGGCAGATCCACTCATACCACTCCCCACTCTTCCCCCCCTTTACTGGTGCTGTCTCCCACTGGGCAAACAAGCAGACTCCTAGCACTCCACCCCTTCTGTGGCTACCTTTACCTGCCACCCTTCTTCATACCCCATGCCTCTGCTACCTGACAAATCCTACTCTCCTGGCTACAGCCATAACTTATACGTTTGGTCAATCCTCTTTCCACATCTAGCAGCCTCTTCCTTCCCAGACCTGCTCCTCACACCATTTATACCTTTCGAGTAACCATTACGATACTTTGTAAATGCAATATGTGCTAGCTTGATTTCCTCCTTGCTATATAATGCAATGTACAGCAAGGTTATATTATTATCTGTTTGAGTGTTGTGTTATTTGATTGGGCGAACACAGAGAGTAGTTGTTGGTGGGATAGTCTCCTCCCAAGGAAAGTCTTCAGTGGGGTTCGTCAAGGTTGCGGTACTGGGACCAATCCTGTTCAATGCCTATGTCTCCGATATGAGGAGGAGGGTTAGGAGTAGGAGGAGCCTCTTTGCGGATGACTCAAAACTGGGAGCACTGGCAGACGGGGATGAAGCGAGGGAGACAGTCCAGAGGGACCTGGATACCCTGGAGGGGTGGTCAAGGAGGTGGGCACTGAGGTTTAATCCAGGGAAGTGTAGGGTGCTGAATCTGGGGGGTCAGAAACCCAGGTCATGTATACACTCTGGGGGGGCCTCACTGCAAGCCACAATGAGTGAAAGGGACCTGGGGATGGTGGTAGACACCAAAATGAATAACACTGAAAACTGCAGATGATCTGCAGCAAAGGCAAACAGGATTCTGGGATGCATAGCCCAGGGAATTACATCAAGGAGGAGGGAGGTGATCCTCCCTCTGTATAATGCCTTGGTCAGGCTGCATCTCGAGTACTGCGTGCAGTTCTGGAGACCTCACCTTAAGAAGGACTTAGCACTGCTGGAGAGGGTTCAGAGGAGGGCAACCAGGATGATTCAGGGCATGAGAGAAAGGACCTATGAGGAAAGGATGGAAGCCCTTGGGCTGTATTCACTGGAGGAGAGGAGAGGAGAGACAGTGGGGACATGATAGGGGTCTTCAAATATGTGAAAGGGATTAACAGGGGCGGAGACAAAGAAGTGTTCAGGCTAAAGAAGGGGGCTCAACCAGGGGCATGGTGGAAGCTGGAGGGGCAATTACAGGGAGAATGTAGAGCGCATTACTTCACAGAGAGGTGGTGGGGCCATGGAATGCACTGCCGGAGGCTAGTGGAGGAGATCACAGTGGAGGGCTTCAAGAGGGGTGGGACAGGTGCATGGGTATACTGAAGCTGAAGATGACCCTCTCGGGGGCTGGGGGGTGGGAGAACGAGTGCCCAGTAGGGGCTGGCAACTGAGAAGACACGAAAGACCATCAGGGCTAATCTGCTGGCTTTTACTTTTAGTATTGTCTCCCACTATTGCTGACGTGGAACCTTTGAAAAAGAGCACATTGCTCGAAAGTTATTTCCAAACAACTAAATAAATAAATACTCTCATTCGGTTTTGTTATGTCTTAAAGTCCCTGTATTCTGTAAAAGCATTTTTTTCTAACTTAGATACACTTTAAACTACAGAAAACAGCAGGGCAGTTACTATGCCTTGAAAAGTTTTATGGCTAACTTAAGACAAAAACATAGGGACTGCAGAGGACAGCAGCAGCAGCACTGACTAATGTAGAATAACTACTGCAGGCGTTGGCACTAAAACATCATACAATTCCAGGATGCCTTACATGAGCTGGGTATGAGCTTTGCAATGCGGTCAGGCAGGTTTTCATACCAGACTTCTAGCAACTTTATTTACATTTAAAGAGCAACAGTCACCATATTCAGTCTCAGGCAGGCAACTCCTACTAAGTGACTGCCTGCCCAAGGAGCTATTCTAGACCAAAATTAAAATTTTTAGTTCAGTAATTAAATAACGTACATTTAAATGTTTGGCTCGTAACTTCCAAGTACACGCTGAGCTGCCGCCGAGGGTTGCAGCCCGGCCCCTAAAAATTTGCATTAAATGATGTATAGTTTGGAATGGGGCTACAGGCACATTATGTGTATAACATTGAGATCTGGGAGGGAGGGAACGTCTAAATAGACATGTGGCACCTTTGTCTGCAGTTTTACATATATGGGGCTAAATTATATTGAATTATTGTGAGACGGTGTACAATGTGTGGAACACGGAGTAATTTACCTTGCAACCTGCTCATGCAGTATTCTTTATTTTGGGAAAACCACACGCAGCTTCAAAGTGCAAGTGGGAGAACACCTAAGAGCAATAGCTAATAAAGATAATACAAAATCACACATGCCCGCAGAATGCAAAGCATCATGGGCTACATATGCAAATCACCACAGAATGTTATACTGGTCCAGCTTTAAGCAGAATTGCATGGTGCCGAAAGGCCTCTCACACAGTTTGCAAAGGGTGCTAACAGAAGACATAGACACGTGTTTCATCCTACCAGGACTCATCAGTATGCCTCGTCTGTTTGACACCCCAGTGGAATGGACCAGTTACCCTTAAGGCAGTGTGCCTTGGATATATATGGTGAACCCATTAAAATAAAAACTATTTAAAAGACAAAGAACCTCTGTGCACAAACACTGAGGCAAGGGTTACCCAAAGGGCATTTGGCTGGAAGCCAAGTTTCAGAAAATACAAAATCACACATGCCGCACAATGCAAAGCATCATGGGCTACATATGCAAATCACCACAGAATGTTATGCTGGTCAACTTTAAGCAGAATTGCATGGTGCCAAAAGGCCTCTCTCACAGTTTGCAAAGGGTGCTAACGGAAGACATGAACACGTGTTCCGTCCTACAGGACTCATCGTGCTCACCTCGTCTGTTTGACACCCCAGTGGGAATGGACCCAGCTACCCTTAAGGCAGTGTGCCTTGGATATATTATGGTGACCCATTAAAATAAAAACTATTTAAAAGACAAAGAACCTCTGTGCACAAACACTGAGGCAAGGGTTACCAGAAGAGCATTTGGCTGGAAGCCAAGTTCAAAGAAAATACAAAATCACACATGCCGCACAATGCATACTGATGAGTCCTGGTAGGGCTGAAACACGTATCTATATGTCTTCTGTTAGCACCCTTTGCAAAATAGCACCCTTGCAAACTGTGTGGAGAGGCCTTTCGCACCATGCAATTTCTGCTTAAAGTTGGACTAGCATAACATTCTGTGGTGATTTGCATATGTAGCCCATGATGCTTTGATAGTGCGGCATGTGTGATTTAGTATTTTCTTGAAACTTGGCTTCCCAGCCAAATGCCCTTCTGGTAACCCTTTCGCCTCAGTGTTTGTGCACAGAGTGTCTCTTTGTCTTTTAAATAAGTTTTTATTTTAATGGGTTCACTATAAGATATCCAAGGCACACTGCCTTAAGGGTAGCTGGTCCATTCCACTGGGGTGTCAAACAGACGAGGCATACTGATGAGTCCTGTAGGACGAACACGTGTTCATGCTCTCTGTTAGCACCCTTGCAAACTGTGTGAGAGGCCTTTCGCACCATGCAATTCTGCTTAAAGTTGACCAGCATAACATTCTGTGGTGATTTGTATATGTAGCCCAATGATGCTTGCATTGTGCGGGCATGTGTGATTTTGTATTTTCTTGAAACTTGGGCTTCCCAGCCAAACGCCCTTCAGTAACCCTGCCCCAGTGTTTGTGCACAGAGGTTCTTTTGTCTTCTAGCTTAATAAAGATGCCACCTGGGCTCCCTGGTGTTCTGGGGCAGAATTTCTCTTCTGATTTCGCGGCAGGCTCCTTGACTTCAATGGGCAGCATTTCTGATTTCATGGCATGATTTATTCATTTCTCTGGCAGAATGCAGTTGTGTCATTGGCGAAATATGATGTGATGTCATCGATGACATCTGCTGAACATAGAGGAGGGGCTACAGGATAAACAAGGTGGGAAAGAAAGCCTGACACTATGGAAAAACAGTATATTTATATGAAAATTCACCAAAAACAATGAATTCTGCGGCACTATATATATTCTGCGGCATGATGCAAATTCTGCGGCAAATTCCGTAACTGCAGAACCGCAGAATTCCAGGGGCCTTGCCTATGCCCCACAGCCATGCATATCCAGACAGCAAAAGATAACATTAAACACAAATTTCATTTTATGGCAATAGATAGAGTTGATACAAATCCAAGAGGAGGACATTTTGATGACCTCTTAAATGTACACTGTCAACCTGTTTTTCATCATATTATTTCTACTTAAAAACCCATATTTTTATGATTGGTTACCTTCTCTAAAATTCATTGATTTTGCTGTTTGTTTTGTCTAACTCCTTGTTTAGTAGAACTAAAATGCATGGCAATGTATATTTATAAACAACCTTGTTTTGTTTACAATCCTGGATCTGTTCTTACTGCATGCTTCCTGAGCATTAGAAACACACCCAAACAGTGCAGTCACTCATGAGGCAGTAGCCTCCTAAACTCCCACTGCATCATGAGTGACTAGTCTGTGTTGTGGGTGATCCCAAGTAAGGAATGTAAACAAACCTGTGTTTGTGTGGTAACATCAGTATGGTTGGCAGTCCTGTTTTTCACTTTTTTAAAGGAAGAGTCAGAATCAAACAACCAGCTACATCAACAATCGTTACAGAATGTTGGCAATCATAAAATGTGTTTTATTATTTTTTTTATCGTATTTCTTTTTCTCGCTTACTGCGGCGTAACTGGCGGGGCCACCCAGCCGTTGGCTCTGCCTGCCTGAAGAGCAGCAGGCTCACTCGCATGATGGGGGTCTGGTGCGGCCGCACACTGACCCGCTGTAGGGGCCTCCCCTATGCCACTCCGAGCCAGGCCGGGCCCAGACCCCCCTGCACGATTCCACAGCAGTCCTCCGGGCAGGGCAGAGGCGTGGCCATTAAGCTGCCACGGTCACTTCCGCCATTTTCCTTGTTGGTGACCCCTGGAGTGCAGGCGTGCAATAACGTCTGCGGCGACAACGCTGCCGATGTCCACGACTCCACCCCAAGGCACCAACTCTTAGTGCCCCCAATCGTCACCAGGGCTGCTGCAGGCGGTGGCATCCCTCAGCCCTCCCAGGGATAGAAGAGAGACCTGGATGCTCAATCCTGTCCCTCTCCTGATGACCCCGGGGCGTGTTTCCGAACCCGGGTTGCCAGCGTAGTGTGAGGTGTGGCGTCCAGCGCCTCAACCCTCAGCGGCACCAGGCAAGCATAAAATGTGTGTTTTTTTTTTTTTTAAACTAGGGACACTTTGAGACCTAAGGGGGTTGACAGAGTCCCTTTAACAACCAGAGAGAACTTTTGGATTTTAACTCTTAAGAGCCGATCAAAAATCTGGATTGAACTCAAACTTTGATGGTACGCCCTTACCTTAAAAAGAAATAAATTCCATGAATACTAATCCCTTGAAATTACATATTTTACCAACTATTTATGATATTAGAAGTATTTATATAGAAAGGTTGTTTTTTAACATGTTTCTGAAATATCCCGCCCACCACACGCTATAGGAGAGGACAATAAATTATTTTAAAAATTGCTTAACTGATATAACAAATGAAATGTATTTATTGGATGTTTTTTGAAGTTTTTTTCATTTGAATATAGGATTGTTCCGTTTATTTTTGAAAAAGCTACCAATTAACATTGAACCTATGACAGACGAAGATGAGTAACTGATAAGGTCACATGCTTGAAGAGTTGTATATAATTAACTGCTTCTGTGTTTTCATAATTTAGTTGCCTTTGCAAAAGGACTAGTGACTGTCCAGAATGTGTCTGGCATTTACATTTTTGTAATGTTTTAAATATTATTTGAGTTCTGGCGTCCCTCTTTATGGGTTGTGTGTGCCTGAGTGTTATGGTGATGGAGCATTAATTATTTGTTCGGGGCTAAATTATACTGTAGCCCCATACATGTAAAACTGCAGACAAAGGTACTGTATGTATATTTAGACATGCCCCTTCCCTGATCTCAGTGTTATACAGTGCATATAGTGTGCCTGCAGCCCCGTTCCCGAGTGTAAGTTCATCAGAGTGCTGTTTTTAAGGGTGGGGCTGCCATGCTTGGTGGCTTGGCTCGTACTCAAATGTTATGAGCCGAACTTTTAAATGTAAGTTATTTAATTACTGAACTAAAAATTTTAATTTTGGTCTAGAATAACTCCTCAGGCAGACAGCTACGTTGTACAAGTTGCTTGCCCAAATGTGTCAGTTGCTCTTTAAATCTTACAAACTACACCGGTAAACAGAAAAAAAGGCCTAGGGGACCTTCTGTTTAATTAAATGAAAGTAAACCCTCTTGAGCTTTCCTGCACTGCTGTAGGAGTGACATCCCTGTTAGTGGCTCGTACAGCATCTTTTTAACTGTTGACCCTTGCTAAGACCTCTTGCCCTTTTGCTGTGGCAATAGTTCAGGTTATTTCAAATCATGTGACTCTTGGCCCTTTTAAGCGACAACTCCGACTTCATCAAATTTCAACTAGTCGTTGTGACTGCCTTGCCTAATCAGGGGCCCACTGCCCTCCACTTCAGTCTTGACAGCTACCTCTCCCCACCTTGCCCCCTTCTAACTGCCTACGCCCTTGCCCCCTCTCCCTCCCCCGTGCATTTTCTGACTTTTATCCCTCCCCTCCTCCCTCCCCTTTAGAGCTCTTACCCTCACCCTCTGACAATGGCTTTCCTGCCTGCATACCCCCCCCCCTCACCTGCAGCACTTATTTCTAAGATTGACCTTGGCTGGTATGTCATGCTACCTAACATTTTGCACATTTTGAATTACTGGAATTTCCTAAGCCTCAGTCTGTTACTTCTTTTATTGTGTAACTATGTATTATTATGTTGACCTTTGTATGTATGTATACCCCCCATTCCTTCGATGTGGAACCTTTGTAAATGAGCAGTTCCTGCTCAAAGGTATTTGTAATCCTAGATTTCAATAAAATAAAAAAAATTAAAAAATAAATGTGACTGGCCTTTTTAGCAGTGGGCTGGTGCTCCCTTTCAGTCCCAGGTTTAATAAATATATATATATATATGTGAGATATGTGTGTGTGTGTATGTGTATGTGTATAGAGTCAAAAAACTCCGTTTAATGCATTAGTTAGGGTTGTTCCACAGCGACAAAAGTGAGGAAATTCGCTGTTAGGGTTGAAAACCCTAACTCCGAATTCACCCCCCCAGCACCACACACACGGACACACACACATTCAAGTATGGGGAGGATCAAGTCAACACAACCAATGACAGACATCCAGCAGCAGGTGACAGAAATAACAAACAATTGTCTAAATGTACTCGAGACATCCCCACCCACCTGACCAGGTACTGCATGCTTAGTGGAGATCAACAGCAAAACTGAGGCCATGTACACCAAGCGTACACATCCCTGATTGCAGCTGCACACGTACCACATTAGTAGTTGCATGGCCTTACCTACCGATGCCCCACACCACACCACAACTGGTACTGTGCCGTTATTCAATATAAATGCTGAAGGTGCATGATGACAGTTGTAGAAAGGTTTTAACACTAGTGAGTATACATTAATTAAGAGAAGCACATAAATTAACTACAAGACACTAGCATGCTCAAGATAAAAGTAGTGATAGATTTAGTAGGTGATTTACATAGTAGTACATTTACTGCAATGATTTACTCAACATAGAGAGGCTGATGTAAACGTATGGAAAAGCATTGCCTGTTCAACGCTGTGAAATTCGTACTGCCAGTATCACATGCATTCTTACTGATGAAGGTGTACTGCTGATGTACATACATAGACCTTCAGTGTGTTTCAATACTAAAGATGCAGTAAGTATTCTTCGTAAGAAACATTGTAATTGCATGGATCAGGCCAAGCAACTTCTAAATATCATAGCACTACTGAGCCAACAATCATGTACCTGTGTCGGAGATGTATATAGGATAGATTTTCCTGTAGGCACTTACTGAGTATGTTGTACCTGATAAAGACAATCTCATTGCATCTGTGATGACTAACTTATTCAAATAGTAATATATTTACTATTGTTGCAATGAGTGATCTATGCCACTTATGGACACAGTGTGATTTTTTTTTTTTAACAGTTGTTTCATACTCAGGCTGTATGCCTACTGTTTGGGTTTGCCCACACTTCTGTCACTGATGCTATCAAAGTGATAACTATGTTAATTGTGGTACAACAGGAATCAAGTAGGTATGGTGTAGATATAAACAGAATGTCTTTTAGTATTGATTTAACTCACAATGGGGTAAGTGTACTAGGACAGCAGGGGTTATCCTCTATCACTGACTCTGTCAGTTATAATCACACTAGGGTTTCGATGACTGTAATGATCAAGTTACACTGTTCATCTTCATGAGTTCATATTCACAGCCATTCTCCAGTAACTAGACAGTGTATGGTGTAACCTGGTGGGACACTGTGTTGCAAAGCTGCTGCAGTGCCTAGCAGAGGCTATATCTACTCATAAAAACAATTAAGCAATAAGGCATGACCAAAGTTATGTTAAATGGTTGTTAATCACCCTGTAGGGGTTTAATGTTGAATGAGGCATAGCGAGTGCCACATGTCGCTAGACAGTGATAAACTGACCATTAACATAATACCTGGAGTGGCTTATTGCTATCATAATAAAACTGTTTTTAAACAACATTAAACCATGTTCATCATATGGTTAGGCTCTACATGTATGTTAATAAAACTAAACATAAGGCTGTTACAATGTTTACAGTCAATTAGAAGCTGCATTTCTCAAACCCTTGTTATAATCAGAGATATTATACCTGTACAACTCCTTGGTTTTGCTGAACTCTATTGCTCAGGTGGCCCACCACAAGTGGTGTGGTCTGGTGTGGGGCATCGGTAGGTAAGGCCATGCAACTACTAAGTGTGGTACGTTGTGTGCAGCTGCAATCAGGGATGTGTATGTTTGGTGTACATGGCCTCAGTTTTGCTGTTGATCTCCACTGAGCATGCAGTACCTGGTCAGGTGGGTGGGGATGTCTCGTAGTACATTTAGACAATTGTTTGTTATTTCTGTCACCTGCTGCTGGATGTCTGTCATTGGTTGTGTTGACTTGGTCCTCCCCCATACTTGAGTGTGTGTGTGTGTGTGTGTGTGTGTGTGTGTGGTGCTGGGGGGAGGTGAATTCGGAGTTAGGGTTTTCAACCCTAACAGCTAATTTCCTCACTTTTGTCGCTGTGGAACAACCCTAACTAATGCATTAAACGGAGTTTTTTGCCTCTAATTTCCCTTCTTTTTGAGAATGATAATGAGAAATAGTGAATGTAATGCGGCGGCGGCGTCCCGCCACATGATGTCTTGTGGCATAGTAACAGGAGCAGCAATGCAAACAGAAATGCTAACAGTGGCACACATGGTAACACAAGCGAATGAGAACAGAAAGGGTAACGCACACAGTTTGACTGGAACGGTGTGCCACGTGATGTCTTGTCACATAGTAACATGGTGCCTGTAAATGGAAATGTCAATGGGCATGGTGACGCAAAGTGAAACAGAAAGAGAAACAGTGCGGTACACACAAATGGCAAAAAAGTAACAGAAATGCAAGTGCAAATGAAAATGCAAAGGATGACGCACGTGGTGGCAATGGGGTGTGCATTGGGATCATCAGCCGTAACTCTCACCCCATGACATGTGTAAAGCAGCAGAAGTATAGGAGAATGGGGTGAGAGTTAGGACCCACAATCCCAATGCACACCCAGTGCCGGTTGAGGAGGGTAGGTGGGGGTGCAAGGAGGTTTTCAACCTAACTGCGATTTCCTCACTTTTGTCGCTGTGGAACAACCCTAACTAATGCATTAAACAGAGTTTTTGCCTCTAATTTCCCTTCTTTTGAGAATGATAACGAGAAATAGTGAATGTAATGCAGCGGTCTGGGCCCGCTCCCACCATGATGTCTTGTGGCATACTAACAGGGACAGCAACGCAAACAGAAATGCTAACAGTGGCGCACATGGTAACACAGCGAATGAGAACAGAAAGAGTGCATGCACATGGTGGCGTAGACGGAATGGTCTGCCACGTGATGTGTTGTCACATAGTAACATGGTGCCTGCAAACAGAAATGTCAATGGGCATGGTGGCGTAAGTGAAACAGAAAGATAAACAGTACTGTAGACAGAAATGGCAAAAATAACGAAAGCATAGCCGCAATTGAAAAGGCAAAGGATAACGCACATGGTGGGCGAGGCGTCAGCAGTAAGTGAAGCAGATGGGAACCATATGCCGAAAGGGCAACAGTAACAGTAATGTAAGCGCACAGGCTGGTTTTCCCCAAAACCTGCATAGAGAAAGACAGTGAGTACAAATAATGTATGCATAATAATGAGTATCGGCGCAGAAAATGAGATCTTGGAGTACTAAATACATTATATCTCAGGAACCGTACGACGTAGAAAAAAAATTTAAAAGTCATATTATTTACAACTGTCCTGGCTAAGACATTTTCCGACGAAAAGTCCGTATCTCGCACGTTTCCAGATACGGGCCCTGAAAGGTGTGTAACGCCGTAATGTTATCCTATGGGGAAAAAAAGGAAAGTTCGGAGCGCCATAACTTTGCTTCCTGTAATATTTTTTCACCAAACCACTGAAAAGGCACATCTGTGGGCTGTTGGCTGTCTTCCCTCCAAATTTCAGGAAAAAGACCAAACCGTTTTTTTGCAGCAGGGATCCAAAGGATTTCTGTAATGCGTCTGACGCCGTAATGTTGTCCTATGGGAAAAAACGTCAACTTTGGAGTGCCGTAACTTTGCCGCCGTGTAATATTTTTTCAATACAACACTGAAAGGCACATCTGTGAGATGTCTGCTCCGTTCCCTCCAAATTTCAGCCCAAAACTCCCAATGGTTCTTTTGCAGCGTAGTGCCAAAGAATCGCTGCCACTGTCCCACAGATGGAAAACTACTGTCGCAATTTGCGAAAGCTTTCGAAAAAAAGTTCGACACTTTTGTGAGCACGAAAGTAATTTGCGAAGTACTTTTTCCAGAAATTTGAAAAACATATTTCTGGGGTGTTTTACCACAAAAAAAGACATGGCAAGCATCCTCAGGGTCCGACTAGGTGAATACAAAAAGAATTAGGTTGCTAGAGGGTCCCAAATTTAAATGCCAACCATTTTTCTGATCACCAACTGAAAACAAAATGGCCGATTTGCGAAAGTAACAGGCCCATTTGTGAAAGTAAAAATGCATTTGCGAAAGTGTTGAACTTTTTGTTAACTTTTCCCATTGACTTATAATGGGAAACTGTTTTTTGAATAACTTTTGAACCGTTTAATATTTTTTCACGAAATCTTCGAAAGGCACATTGGGGATCCCGGCCGCACGTTCCCTGAAGATTTCGGACTGGTCACGCAAACCGTATGACCTGTAGACGTGACCAGAATTCCAGAAAAGCGAACGATACAAGACAGATCACGCCATTAACTCCGCGAGCCGTATATCCGACCACTACGTAAACCTGGCAGATCCCATGGCCTATGGTTCTTGATCATGTATTCCAAATTTCAGCCAAATCTGTCAAACGGTTGCAAAGTTATTAAGGTGCAAAGTTTTGGAGTTTAACATAGAAATGGCTCCTCAACGCTAACTATGGTAGCACTACCGTGCTACCATTATATATATATATATATATATATATATATCTATATATTTATTATTTTATATATGTGTGTGTGTGTGTGTGTGTATGTGTGTGTATATATATGTATATACAGTACGTATATATCTGTATTCAGTAGACGGTTTTAAGTATATTGATGTCTTGGAGTTTAACCAAGCCTTCCTGGAAACTTGATATGAGCCTTGAGGGTATGTGCTGCTTGACTTTGTGGTTTCCCCGACTCTAAATAGTTGTAATTAAGGTTTATTTCTATTTGTCTGTTTATGGAATTGAATTGTCTGTTGTTTATATTTTTTACCTCCTGTAAGCATGTACTACTTTGTCGTGCCTTGGGTTTTTAGAAAGGCGCATCTATCTAGCTAGCTATCATGACATCACAGGTCTTGGCATCATGTTTTTTCTTAGGACAGGCTGGACAAGTGGTGGTAGGGGAGCTGTTTGTTTCAATAACAGCTGCCCCAGACAGGCGGCTGTTTCACCTCTTCTTGTAACTTTTGTGTAGTTACAGTGTCTGACCCTCCCGTGAACATCCTGTGAGACAAAAGGAAATATAATGTACTGCATCTGTAAATCGAGACCTGAAAGAGCAGCCCACTGAAAACTTGCATGCTAGCCTGGCAGCTGGTTCTGTGAAGGAGCGGCTGGGGTTTTCATGTACCTTTTGTGAAGTTTGCTGTCTGGTTTAAAGTCTGGAGGGGGGGGGTTATGGCCTGTACTTTTTCAAACTTTCTGCACAGAAACAGGAAGCTTGTGGTCACAAAAAAACTGAAAATACATTGAGGTTAATGATGCATGAAAACACCATTACTCTGTAAAATGGAAAGGTCGCAGCCCAAGGAGGATTGCGATTGATTTAGCCAGTCAGGCATGGTGCAGCCAAGTATGGAACACTCTGTGTGCTTCTTTTTGCATACTTTGCTTTTGCAGCGACTGGGATCACAAGGAAAATGGGTTGGGAATCCAGCTGGTAGGGGACGTAGGACAATAATATGATCCTTCTGGAGTCTATTAAAAGCCCTTGTTACAGTGATCTTGTTACTTTTAGGAATAGTTTGAAAAAGCAAATAATCTTTAGACGCCATTCAGCTATCCATGTTATAGATTTTCACAGTATATGAAATGTAACCTTAGTTGGGTCTAAATATTATGGTTAAGGTTTCTCAACAGTGACCAATGCAAAACTGTGCAGAAGACAGTCCAGAGGAAGATGCTCCTCCTGTGGTGGTCAGCAAGGAGAAGCGGATCCAGTTCCTGTAGGTTGGCCAGCGTAAGTTCTTTACTCAAGAGTGGAGCACCACCTCAAAGGACAGTTTGGTCCGCAAGATTGTTTAAGTTACAGTATCAAATATAAAATTCTTCCTGCCCTCTCCAAGGATCTTTTTCAATAGCCTCCATTGTCAGAAAGCCCAGGAAAGAAGGAGGCAGTGTTTTGGTGCCTCCAGAAATTGCTGGAGTTGGGGGTTATGTATCTAGTACCTCTCTGTAGATGGGAAGTCATGGGGTCTGTTTGATTTTCTTCATTGTTCAGGCAAAAGTTCGGGATTCTGACTGGCACATGTAAAGAAATGGGCAAGGAAGAGGAGGTTTCAGGTGGAAATCCTCTAGACGGTTATCCAGGTGGTCAGACCCAAAGAGTTCCTGTGCTCTTTAGAGCTGAAAAAAGGCTTCCTGCATGTGCTGATAGCTCTATGCCACTGGAAGTAGCAGCACTTTCTAGTGGGGAGCAGTGACTTTCAATACACAGCTCTTCCATTGGGTATGGCCTTGGCTCCCAGGTTGTCCACCAAAATATTGGTGGTGTTAGGTGCTGTCCTTAGGAAGCATGAACTGAGGGTGCACCATCACCTGGATGACTGCTTGATCTTCTCCAGATCCCTGTCAGAAGTGCAGACTGGGATTCAGACAGTGTTCCAGACATTAAAAAAAATCATGGGTTTGTTGTCAGTTGGGACAAAAGTTTAGTGACCCCAAGACCAGATCTGACACAATATGTGTATGTGTGGCGGGGGCACTTTAGGATTGGCTTAGGGGTGGCTTATGGTGGATTTCAATGCAAAAAAATGCAAAGTCATCCACTTGGGCAGCAGAAATCCAAGGGAGGAGTACAGGATGGGGGGGAGAGGCACTGGTAGCCACAAGGCAGGAATGGTACCTGGGGGTACTCATATCGAGTGACCTAAAAGCGACCAAACAATGTAAGAACGCTGTGGGGAAGGCCAATGAGATGCTGGGTGCATAGGGAGAGGTATCGCCAGCAGAAAGAAGGAGGTGGTTATGCCACTGTACAACTCGCTGGTGAGACTTCAGCTCGAGTGCTCTGTCCAGTTCTGGAGACTGCATCTCTGGAAGGACATAGACAGAGTAGAGGCAGCCCAGAGGATGGCCACAAAGATGGTGCAGGGTCTGCACGAAAAGCCCTATGAGGGGAAGCTAGGGGAACTTGGTATGTATTCCCTTGAGGAGAGGAGAGAGAGGGGGGACATGATAGAAACATTCAAGTAACGCAAGGGTATAACAAGGTACAAGGAGGCAGCATCTTTCAAGAAAAAAGATGTGCAAGAACAAGGAGGCACGAGATGACGTTAGAGGGGGAGAGGTTCATGAGCAACATGAGGAAGTACTTTTTCACTGAAAGAGTGGTGGGTGCTTGGAACAGTCTCCCAAAGGAGGTGGTGGGGGCCAAAACAGGGAATTCATGAATGCATGGGACAGACACAAGGGAACCCTAGAGACAGGAAAGAAAGGGTGAACTGCAGATCAGCTAGGATCTGTGGTTTTGAAATAGGTAGGCTAAGTGGGCAGACTAGCTGGGGTACACAGTCTTTCAAACAACATGAAGTCTTGCTATATTATAACAATTGCAGTATGACCGCAGGTTAGAACTGCTCCGGAGGTGAAATAGTTAACTTTCCATGCAGGCATGGAACTTAGAGCGTGAGCTCGGTTGAAAACTCTGTTGTGCTTCAAAGACAAACTGTCAGATTCTTTACTCCGCCTCACTGGACAGTTGCTCCGGAGATTTCTCCTTCTGCTCTGTTCATTTTGTCGGTTTAAAAGTATTATTTTTCGGTTTTTAGCCGAAATTAAACCGCAACCGGTCGGTTCAAGCTCTGTCTGTGGTAATGTAAGTAATAGATAGGTTTTACATTTAGTTTTTCTGTGTGGAACTTGTAATTTGTTATCGGTTCGGTTTGAACCGATCAGGTTGTGTTTAAATCTACTAGTCCTTTTTTAGAGTGCGGTTCCCGGTTCTTATCGGTTCTAAAAAAACTGGATTTCATTACGTTTTTTTCCATGACCCGTGACACGGTTGGGAACCGATAAGGGTGTCTTGCTTGGTGGATTGCCATAAACGGGCAAGTTGGTTAGGCTGGCATTATGTCTGAGAAACCCAAAAGAAAAACCCGACCCACTGGTTTCAACACTGTAGTGTTTGTGGGGAAGCTTTGCTAAGGCTGACCCACACACCACATGTGTCTATTGTCTGGGGTTTGACCACCTCAATTCAGACTGCCAGATTTGTCACAATTTCCCTGCTGCCACCATAGATAAGAGAGTTGGTAGGCTCAGGGAAAGGGAGGCCAAAAAGTCCGCTGACCCGGATGGCCAGCCCGGTTCGGTACCAACCGAACCGGAGGGAGTGCCCTCTGACCAGGGCGATACTTCCTCGGGCAAACGAAGAGCCGGTTCTGAGGAGCCAGTTCCAGCAAAAAGGACTGGAAAGTCAGCTAGTGTAGAGCCAAAAGTTCTCTCCCCAACTGCTGAGGAAATAGCTAAAGCAATTAAAATTGTCCAGTCTCTCTCTCTCCGGTTCCGACCGAACCGACACCATCTGGTAAGTGTTCAGTTCGGCCGGTTCTTCCGGTTCAAGATTATGATTTTGAGGATTTTTATGAACCGGGGGAAGGGGAAGAGGAATATGAGGAGAGTGAATATGGTTTTGAAGATCTGGATGTGCCCATTGATCCGGACATCTCTTCAGATAGACCCCTAGGGGTTTCTCCTCCAAGACTTTGAGTCCCCTTCTCATTTCATGTTTTATAAAAAAGTTGCTGAAACTCTCCAGCTCCCTGTTGAGGAAGCTGTTGATGACCAAGAGGAGCCAGACTATGTAGAAATGATGGATATTCCAGAGTCTAGGAGACTGTCTATTCCTTTGCATAAATCTTTTCGGAAACAGACAGTAAAAGTTTTAAAAACTCCTCACACTATAGCTCCTGTGGATAAAAGGATGGACAAGAGGTATACCTTATCAGGCTCCGACACTGATTTCCTCACCAGCAATGCAGCCATGTAGGGTAGTGCAGGCTGCAGCCTGTGACAGGCTAATATTCCCTAGCTTCACCCCCGAGAAGGACTCCAGGAAGATTGATGCTATGGCAAAGGAACAGTATATGGCAGCATCTTTGGGACTCAGACAAGCAAATTATATAGCTTATGCTGCTAGGTACCAGAAATCCAGATGGGATACTGTGCTGGCCCTAGCAAAACAAGTCCCTGACCAGCTTGCCAGGGAGCTGGAACAGGTGGCTAGTGGATGGTATTGAGGCATCCAAGGTGCAATTTCATGCTGCAGTGGACTCTAATGATGTTTCATCAAGAGTCATGGCTACATCTGTGGCACTTCGCAGGATGACTTGGATCAGATGTACTACCATGTCTCAGGATACCCAGTCTAAGGCCATGGATTTTCCTGTTGTGGGGAATTCTCTGTTTGGGGAGCAAACAGAATTACATGAAGAAAATGGATGAATATAGGACCACCTATAGGAGTGCACAGGCCAAGGAAAGGCAGGCCACTCCGCAAAAGCAGCTTCCTAGAGGCAGGGGCAGGCCTTTCATAGGCCTTTTTACCAAGCCCAAGCTTCCTTCTCCGCCTATGCTCAGAGGGGGTTCTTTAGAGGGAGAGGCAGACTGGGTACAAGCAGGTCTGCTTCCACCCCTCAGCCCAAAGCCCCTGCCAATCAGGCACCCTGATGGGATTGCCAGGGCTGATTCTCCTCTACCTGTAGGGGGCAGGCTGGCTTACTTTGTCCAGGACTGGATGTCTTTAACATCAGGCAAGTGGGTCCTGGAAGTAGTAAGCCAGGGACTGGTTCTCGGCTTCAAAAAATTTCCAAAGCTGAGAACCAGATCTTTTCCACCTGCAACTCCATCAGAGGCACTTGCCCTAGAGGCAGAGGTCTCTACTCTCCTGGCTCTCAGAGTTGTGGAAAGGGTTCCTCCCCTACACCAGGGCAAAGGGTTGTACTCCAGGCACTTCCTTACCCCAAAAAAGACAGGAGAATGGCGGCCCATCCTGGATCTCAGATATTTAAACAAGCACCTTTTAAAGCCAAAGTTCAAAATGGTGACTCTGGGAATTATCCTACCCTCTCAAGGCCAGGGACTGGCTAGCTTCCTGGACCTCAAGGATGCCTACTTCCATATTCCCATCAGAAGCTCCCATCGAAAGTACCTCAGGTTCGAGCTCCCCTCAGGCCACTACCAGTTCAGAGCAATGCCCTTCGGCCTCACTTCTGCACCAAGGGTATTCACCAAATGCCTGGCAGCAGCAGTTGCCTACCTAAGAAGGCAAAAGATTGCCATCTTTCCTTACCTGGACGATTGGCTCATAGTAGGCCAGTCCCCAGACCAGGTCAGATTACACCTTCGGATAACGCAGCAACTGCTTACCTCTCTAGGTTTCCTTCTGAATCTCTCAAAGTCAGTTCTAGAGCCTGTCCAGCTTCTTACCTTCATAGGCGCAGAACTGAACACACAGGAATCCAGGGCCTTCCTTCCCCTAGACAGGGCAAAGACCCTGGTCTCCTCATTTACCCTGCAGGTCTCCCGGCCAGCAAGGAATTTTCTGCAGCTCCTAGGACACATGGCTGCTTCCACAGCAGTTGTGCAGGGAGCAAGATTTCAGATGAGGGACATCCAGTTCCATTTGAGAGCTTTTTGTCTCAAAGAAAGGATCCTCTTACCAAGTTGATCCCAGTAACTCGAACCCCTGATCCAAGCCCTACAGTGGTGGCAGGATCAGACCAACCTGAGACAAGGGGTTCCTTTTGTCACTCAGTCTCATTCTCTAATCCTTACTACAGATGCGTCCCTCTTGGGCTGGGGAGCTCACATGGGCGACCTCACCACCTTAGGGTCTGTGGTCTCCCAGGAATCCCTGCTCCACATCAACCTGTTGGAGCTCAGAGCAGTTTTCTAGCACTTCAAGTTTTTCCAAATCTGTTCAGAACAAGAGTATTCAGGTCAGAACAGACAACACCACTACAATGTGGTACATCAACAAGCAAGGGGCACTCGGTCTGACCTTGTGCACCTGAGCCATGAGATTGTGGTCTCTGGCTTACTCCCTGAACACCTCTCTTACGGCAGTTCACCTCCCAGGCAAGGACAATGTCCTGGCAGATGCTCTCAGCAGGATTTCCCAGGGCCACCACAAATGGTCACTGGATCCCCTGGTATTGGGAGTAGTATTTGCCAGATGGGGCACCCCGCAGATAGATCTTTTTGCAGCCCCAGACAATCACCAACTTCCTCTTTTTTGCTGCAGGCCCCCAGTGTTGGGCTCTCTCCCACTGGATGCCTTAGCCCTCAGTTACATACTAACATACTAAAATGCCAGCAGAATAGGCCTAACGGTCTTTCGTGTCTGCTCGTTTGGTCAGTCCCCAACCTGGGTGCTGACCTTGCTGTCCCCCTCGCCTTCTCTGGCTTCTCCCTTCCCAGTTCCGGATATTCTTGCTGCATTGGATTTTGCTTCCAGAACCCTTCCCCTGTACCTGTCCCACCCTCTTGAACCCCTCCACCGTCTCTGCCTCCACCAGCCCCTAGGCAGTGCATTCCATGGCTCCACCACCCTCTCAGTGAAGTAGCACCTCCTCCTTTCTCCCTGAATCTTCCCCTCCAGCTTCCAGCCATGCCTTCTAGTGGCCCTTCCTCCAGCAACCTCACTGTTCCT
Organism: Neoceratodus forsteri; assembly: GCA_016271365.2. Taxonomy (NCBI): domain Eukaryota; kingdom Metazoa; phylum Chordata; order Ceratodontiformes; family Ceratodontidae; genus Neoceratodus; species Neoceratodus forsteri. Next base: position 110,010,143 of record CM028131.1, on the reverse strand, counting down.
CCCTGTTTACCCTCTTCATGTACCTAAAGACCGCTATCATGTCCCCGGTCCTTCTCTCTTCCCATGTGTATATATTTAGCTCTTCGAGCTCTCCTCATAGGTCCTGTCCCCAAGCCCCAAATCATTTTGGTTGCCTCCTCTGGACCCTCTCCAGGAGGTTAATGTCCCGCTTTAAGTCTGGCTCTCCAAAACTGCACGCAGTACTCAAAGGTGCGGCCTCACCAAGCAGTTATACAGAGGGAGTATCACTTCCTCCTTCTGGAGGTGATCCCCTAGCGATGCATCCCAGCATCCTGTTGGCCTTGGCTGCTGCCCTCCTACAAGTCTCAGAGTTGTTCATCTTGACATCCACCACCACCCCCAGGTCCCTCTCAGCCATCGAGACTTGTAGCATTTCCACCCAGGGTGTACACTTGACCTGGGTTTCTGGCCCCCAGGTGGAGTACCTTGCATTTCCCTGCATTGAACCTCAGCTTCACTTTCTAGACCATCTTTCCAGAGCCTCCAGGTCCCCTGTAGGGCCACCTCCTCCTCCCCATCCACCACCGCCTCCAGTTTCGAGGTCATCTGCAAAGAGACTCATCTCACTCCTGATTCCTGTCCTTATGTCAGATACGAGGGCGAAACAGAAGGGGCCCAAGGACTGATCCCTGTGGGACCCCACTAATGACCCTCCTTGGGGATGAGACTATCCCACTAACTATGACCCTCTGGTCCGGTCCTGGAGCCAATTGCTCATCCATCTGATCATCTGGTTCCCCACCCCATTTCTCCCAGCTATCCAACAGGCCCACGTGAGGAACAGAGTCAAATGCCTTGCTGAAGTCTAGAAAGAGGACATCCACTGGTCTACCCAGGTCCAAGGCACTTGTCACCCAGTCATAGAACTCCACCAGGTTTGTCTGACACGATTTCCCCAGGATGAATCCATGCTGTCTATCGTCCAGGCACCCTGAGTTATCCAGGTCCCCTAGCCTCTCCTTGACAATGCCCTCCATCACCTTGCCCACCACTGAGGTCAGGCTGACAGGCCTGTAGTTCCTGCCACCTCCTTGATCCCCCTTGTGGATAGGCACTATATGCGCCACCTTCCAGTCTTGGGCACCCATTCTGTCCTCAGAGAGATGGTGAAAGCTCTGCCAGGGTTTTGCCAGACATCTCAAGTTCCTTCAGCACTCTGGGATGTAATTTATCTGGCCCCGTGCTTTCTCCATCTTAAGGGAGCTGAGGGCTTCCCTCACTCTCTCTGCTGTGATTTCCACTTCCGGTACCCCTTCTCCCTGCTTAGCCCTTCCCCCACCTGCCAGTGATGCCTCCCCCTCTCCCCTCAAGGAAGCCAGTTGGGAGGGGAAGTTTCTCTATGCCTTCCCTCCCTTTCCTCTCCTGTTCAAAGTGCTAGTCAAAATCAGATCCCAATCCTGCAAAGTCATTCTGATAGCTCCGGATTGGGCCAGACAGCCCTGGTATCCTCTCCTGCTGTCCTTAGCAGTCCATCCTCCCTGTGCCTTCCCAGGACTCACAATCTGTTAACCTGTGCCGGGAAGGGTCTGGTACCCGAATCTCAAATCTCTCAATCTCAAGGCTTGGTTCTTGAAGAGTTAGAGTTTGCTGATTTACACCTTTCCCAAGGTGTAATGGATATATTGAAGGCCGCAAGGAAGCCTTCCACCAGGGCTACTTACAATTCCAAATGGAAAAGGTTTTCCATATGGTGCTCGGAAAAGCATGTTTCCCCAGTTTCTGCTGATCTACCCACAGTCCTAGATTATATGGTCCACCTGAATTCTTTGGGGCTGAGACCAGCTACCTCAAGGTGCACTTGGCAGCTGTGTCTGCTTTTATTTCAGCAGGTAAATCCTCTTCTTTCAGCTCATCCTGTATTTTCCAAGTTTTTAAGGGGTTGTTTCACACCAACCTCCATTCAGAGATCCTGCCCCTGCCTGGGATCTTAATGTTTGCATTGCTCAGCTTATGCAACCCCTTCCGAGCCCTTGTCTTCAGTTGAGCCAGTACTTGACTTGGAAAACGTGTTTCTGGTAGCCATCACCTCTGCCAGCTGACGATAAGTGAATTACAAGCGTTGTCAGTGGAGCAGGAGTTTCTTTTCACAGAGATAAGGTGGTCCTTCGGACTAACAGAAAGTTCCTGCCTAAGGTGGTTTCAGATTTCCACCTTAATCAATCTATTTCTCTTCCAGTGTACTTCACTGACCACCTCCTCTGGGAGAGGAGGCTGCACAGCCTAGATGTGAAGAGAGCCCTTAGTTACTACATAGAGCGTACCAAGGGTCATAGGTTTGACTCCTCCAACTGTTCCTTACCTATAGCGAGTTGGTAAAGGGAAGCCAGCCACTAAAAGATCCATTGCCTGGTGGATTGTCTCTTGTATCCAATTCTGCTACGAAGTTGGGTAAAGTTCCTCCCTCAGGCCTGAGGGCTCACTCTACCAGAGGTACAGCTGCTTCTCTGGCTGCTGCCAGAGACATTCCTATTCTAGAAATATGTCAAGCAGCTACCTGGAAAACAGTTAACACTTTTACCAAGCATTACTCCTGGACATCCAGGCTAGGAGTGATGCTCGGTTTGGCACAGCCGTGCTTCAGAGCCTATTTCCTAAGTAGGTTCTGTCCCTCCTCCATGGGGTACTGCTGTGTAGTTTGTAATTGTTATAATATAGCAAGATTTCATGTTTTGAAGAAAAATTACTCACCTTAGTAATGTTGTTTCTTCTAATGGAGTCTTGCTATATTATGACCTCCCTTCCTGCCTGCCCCTCTCAGAACCTCTGTTTTGGGATGTGGGTGGGCAGTACAGGGTTGGCACTTTTTTGATGCCCACATTGTTGTTTTTCACCTACCTTTTTGGGTGAATTGGTGTTGTGTTTTTTTGCATTTTTGGGTCTCCTGACTTGAGTCTTTGTTTTAGGCCAAAAAATTAGTGTTTATGTTGGTAGCCAGTTGGCCAGTGTAGGTTTACAGCTTCCACACAGAACCTTAGTGAGTTTTAGCTCGAAAAGATCTGACAGTTTGTCTTTGAAGCACAACAGACAGAGTTTTCAACCGAGCTCGCGCTCTAAGTTCCATGCCTGCATGGAAAGTTAACTATTTCACCTCCGGAGCAGTTCTAACCTGTGGTCATACTGCAATTGTCATAATATAGCAAGATTCCATTAGAAGAAACAACATTACTAAGGTGAGTAATTTTTTCTTATCTGCCGTCAACTTCTATGTTGGTAGTCCTGTCAGAGGACAGATTCCAGAGTCTGCAAGTCAACTTTGTAGAACTGCTGGCCTCAGGTTCCAAATTTTCATATGTCAGCATGTTTAGGGGAAACTAGTGGCATGTATAGATCAGGTCTCATGGATAATGAACCAGTGTAGGGGGTTTCAGAAGAGGCTTCTGGCCATGGGCTGACGCTCACTGTCCCCATCCCAGAGACTGCCACCCTTCCCTGGTCTGGTGATTCAACAGACTGTTGGTGGCAGTCAGGAAACCTTTTACTTAGTATCACATAGCAAAGAACTCACAGGTTTCAGCAACTGGTCCTATCAGACTACAGGATGGCAGTAGCTTACATCTGCAGGCAAGGCTGAATGTGCAGCAGCAGGCAGTGGCCAAGGAGGTTTGGCCCCTGCTAATGTGGGCAGAGCCTGTGGAATCTCCTCTCCCTTTAGATGGTTCATCTGTCGGGGAAGGAGAGCAAGTGTGCTAGTTGGTAGAGCAGAAAGACTGTCTCGCACACACAACCAAGATGCGGTTGACAAGTGGCAAACTTGCTTGCCGCTGGAAAAAAAGGTAACCAGGTTTTGCTCAAGGCGATGGGACCCCCTCAACAAGAAAACAGATGTCCTCTTGTTTCCATGGTCGAGAAGTCTGCTATGCTTTTCCTCACTTCCGCCAATTCCCTGAGCATTGCAAAGGTCTGCTCCTGTCAAGCCAGAGTCATTCTAATAGCTGAATACTGGCAGAGGAGACTGTGCTCCTCTGGCCTGTTGGAGCTGGCAGTGGAGCCGGGGATAACACTCCTGCAGCGCCACAGTCTTCTCCGTCGATGACCAGTTCTTCACCCAGACCAGAGCCGGCTTAACCTCAAGGCCTGGAGGTTCAGTGGTTGAAATTAAGAAAGCTAGGCTATTTAGAGAGTCATTGATAGTTTGCTCCCAGTCAGGTATAGCTCTACCTCCAGGGTTGATTACAGGGTATATGGATAACCTTCTCTAGGTGGACAGTTACAGCCGGTATTGACCAGTGCTCAGCCGGGGGGGGGGGTTACCTTAGTTTCTGGATTTCCTACAGGAAGGGATGGACTTAAACCTACCTCTGACTACCCTAAAGGCTGAGGCATCACTGCCCTCTGCTGGTCTTCCCAGAGTGGATGGCAGGTCTTTTTGGAGCCCCTCAGCACATAGTTTACTTCCTGAAAGCAGCCTCTCTAGCAGACTCGTGGATTGGAGAGATTATTCCTCTTAGGAGCATTAACCTGCTGCTGAACCAGAGGCTTTGAACTTTGGTGCTCTGTGCCTTTGAGCATGTTCACATTACACGTTCTTGCTGTTACTGTCACTAGTGAACATAGTTTTCACCAGGGCCATGGCACTGAGCAGTGGGGGATGATTCATGCTGGTGACTCAAGTGCAGAGAAATCATGTGTGGCCGTTTGGTTCCGGGTGTGGTATTCAGGTCGTTCTTTGTAGCAAGCATCACTTTTTCTGGAAGTGATTACATTCAGTTGTTCAGTAAGTTGATATTTTTTTTTGTTTTTGTTTTTTTGGCGAAGCCTGGTGTTGATTTCTGCTCTGGCAGTAGCCAGTGAGGTTTTTGGCAGAAACAGCAAGACATGTATCCAGGGTGAGTCCCGCGTACCTGCCAAAGAAGCTAGCTTAGGGTGTGGCTCTTGTCCCATGTGATGTGGTGATTCCCCTAAAACCACAGCTTGGGATAGAAAGATATGGAAAACTCCACTAAACATTTTCAAGGTAAGACATAGAAACATAGAAGTTGACGGCAGATAAGGACCGCAAGGTGCATCCAGTCTGCTAATTTCTTTTTCTACCTTATAAATATGCCTTCGCCCTTTGCTGTCAGTGGCGCATCTATTCATATTCATCTGTATTGCTCCCTTATGCCTATCCCCTGCCTGTTTGAAGCCCTGCACTGTATTCATAGCCACCACTTCCTGAGGTAGGCCGTTCCATGCATCCACCACCCTTTCTGTGAAAAAGAACTTCCTCACATTACCTCTTAATCGGCCTCCCTCTAATCTCGTGCTGTGTCCTCTTGTCCTGTTATTTTTCTTATATTGAAACATGTTAGACTCTCACCTTGTTAATGCCCTTAAGGTGTTTGAATGTTTTAAGGGCATTAACAAGGTGAAAGAGTCTAACGTCACCCATTATTAAATAAAAGAAAAAGCACAAGTTCATTTTGATAGTAGTCTAGGTAACTACAAAAAAAAAAAAAGGTAAATTAAAATCAGTAGCGAAACTGTGGAGCGGGAAATTGGAGCCTGTAGTCCTTAGATTTCCTGTGTGTTAGTGTAAACGTGAACATTTTTCTTACTCAGATCCTTGTTAAACAGAAGACAGTGTGGAAATTACCTTGAAAAGTTTGATGGCCAGCACAAGGCAAGAACACAGCTCTGAAAACATACAACAGAACTGACTGAGAGTAGCAATTCTACTGGCTTGTGCATTTACACATCAGCTACCATGATGTTGTGCATGGGTTGGATCATACCCCATTGCAATGGAGTCAAACAGGTTTTCACACCAGGGCACAACAGAGTGAAGCAACATCATTTAAATCTAAATCAGGATGGCATTAGGGTGGTGAAATTAAGAGAGAATTATTGTCTGTGCCTGCAGACTACACAGGTAAACAGAAAAGAGGGGGCTTTCCCTTTCAGGACTCTAGCAGGGCATTTGTGAACCTCAGAAGAAAGCTAAGGAATGGCTTTTCGGAGCTAGAGTCAGCAAACGGTTGTTTGTGGATGATTGCTATGTGGCCTGCACTGTTGTTGGACTGCACAAATCACAGTGAGAAACGCATCATATGATGCAGTTAGGGTCACTTGATTTCTCTCCAACTGCAGTTTGTGTTTTGACTGCCTGGTGCTATAGAAGTGTTTGCAGTGGTATTAGTTGCACAGATGGGCAGACAAAATACAAGTGTAATGCCCTGCACAAGGCTCTTTTGCAGGTTATAGCAGTGTTTGATTTGATTGTGATGTGTTTGTTTAAAATCAGGTAAATCCATGAGCATATAGCCCGTTTTCATGGGCGACAAGAACCCCAATAAAATATACATTGATGAGAAAATGCACAGTAAAGTCTGAAATACATACTAAAATGCCAGCAGACTAGGCCTAGCGGTCTTTTGTGTCTGCTTGTTTGGTCAGCCCCCACCCTGGGAGCTGACCTTGCTGCCTCCCTCGTCCTCTCTGGCTTCTCCCTTCCCAGTCCCGGATATTCTCGCTGCACTGGTTTTTGCTTCCAGAACCCTGTCCCACCCCCTCTTGAACCCCTTCACCAGCCCCCTGGGCAGTGCATTCCATGGCTCCACCACCCTCTCAGTGAAGTAGTACCTCCTTTCTCCCCTGAATCTCCACCCCTCCAGCTTCCACCCATGCCCTCTAGTTGCCCCCCCTTACTCCTTCCTTCAGAGCACTCTGACTCTCCTCCCCTATTTATCCCCTTCATGTACCTGAAGACCTCTATCATGTCCCCCCGGTCCCTTCTCTCTTCCAGTGTGTACATATTTAACTCTTCAAACCTCTCCCCATAGGTCCTATTCCCCCAAGCCCCAAATCATTTGGGTTGCCCTCCTCTGGACCCTCTCCAGGAGTTCAGTGTCCCTCTTTAAATGTGGCCTCCAAAACTGCATGCAGTACTTGAGGTGCGGCCTCACCAAGCAGTTATACAGTGGGAGTATCACTTCCCTCCTTCTGGAGGTGATCCCCCTAGTGATGCATCCAAGCATCCTGTTGGCCTTTGCCGCTGCCCTCCTCAAAGTCTCTGAGTTGTTCATCTTGACATCCACCACCACCCCCAGGTCCCTCTCTGCCATTGAGATTTGTAGCACTCACCCCACCCCCAGGGTGTATACGTGGCCCTGATTTCTGGGTCCCAGGTGCAGTACCTTGCGTTTCCCTGCATTGAACCTCGGCTTCCGCTTTCTAGACCACCTTTCCAGAGCCTCCAGGTCCCCCTGTAGGGCCACCCTTCCCTCCTCCCCATCCACCACCGCCCCCAGTTTTGAGTCTGCATCCTTAGTACAGACCTGAAGATAAGACCCTGCAGGTGGGCGCGGGCCAAGGTATCATGAGTAAAGGTGTTACAAAGCCCCTGACAACATTTCTCATTTTATCCCCCCTTCCCATGCTGTAAGAGCAATGTGTGCTTGCATGGAGGCGCGCACACCTGACTTGCCGTCCGGCAACCTCCTGTTCTTGCCTCCAGTGTTGCACTGCCATCAGGCTGCCACCTGATAGCAGTCTATGGCTGGGCCGACATGCCTCCCCACCCCGGGAGAAGAGACCAGTCCCTCGGATGCTTGATGCTTTCCTGCCTTGGTTGACCCTTGGCAACCAAAGTCTGTTCCCAGTCCTGGGACGCTGACGTGGCAGGAGGTAAGGCACCACTGCCTCACCCCTTGTTGCCACTGGGCCAGCCTGGAGTAGATATTCTTGAACATTTAGAGTTACAGTAAGTATCTTTCCTTTTAGTTGGAAAAAAATTGATTTAGTTGGCAGGCAGGAAATGTAGACTAGTGGTTTGACTGCAGAACTGTAAACCTGCAGACCCAGTTTCGAATCTCAGTGCTATCACTTACTGAGGGATGATAAGCAGTGTTCCAGTTAACCCTGCTGTAAAACTGGGTAGAACCCTAGGGCCCCAAATAAAAATAATTTCTTGTATGTTGGGGCTGTCCTAGGTAAGTAAAGGAATGCATTGAAAGAGCTGCTTGTTCTTCAGTATGTTACTGAGTTTCATTAGCACCATTTTTTGCCATTACAATTTACTAGAGAAAATAGTTTTTTTAAATGTATTTATTTTGTATTCACATTAGCAGGCTATATATCTGGTGCATAGCGCGACCTCATTGCCTCTTCCACTTAATTATCCCATCCACTCCATCCAGACCTGCACGCTACTGTTCCCTCGGCAGAGTTCAGACCAGCTGTCCTGCATTCTGCCAGGCACTGTAGATGCACCGTAGTAAGCGCTGGTAGCGGTGGGTGACTGAGCTTTCAGGGATGTCCTGGGTGGGCGGTGCCCAGCTTCTACATGCTGCAGCTGATCAGTGCTGCTTTTCCCCCATTTGCATCCCCCCCTCCTGGCAACTGCCTCTGGTGACTTGGGTCTCCCACCTAAGAAAAGGGAGATTGCTGGCGTTGAGTGCTAAAGGAAGAAGGTATGCCCTCACCTCTATAAGGGGAACATCAGCGGTCAAAGGAGTCCCTCAGAGTAATCGGTACATGAAAAAAAAACAGATTTGACTCCTAAAGCTTATATAATATTTAATAATTTAATTCATTAATGAATAGGTCCTATAATGTTGGAGTATGTTTCATGACATACGCCACTTTGTCAGAGTAACGGGCGTCCTGTCAAATCAAAGACCGACACACACATTACTGTCCATAATATGTACAGCAAATCTAAACTTTCATTTCTCCCTCACAAAAAAATCCTGTGTGATAGATATGCTACATTATGATTTTATATACCTTGATTAGCATTGTTAGTACCATAGCAACCACCACCATCACTAGTGCCTTATCTAAACTGTATTAGTCAAAGTGTCATAAACCGTTGAAACAATCCCAGACTGCCTTTCCCCCATCCAGTGGATCAGATCATTCCAACCGACTCACTTACTGCTACATTAGCATTGTGTGGTAACAGGTCCCAGTTCTGTAACACATAGGGAAACAGACCATCCTTTGGGTGAGATACTAAACCAAGATCCTGTCTGCCAGTTCTGCTGGTGGTTCTGGAGATCCCATTGCACTTCTTGAAAAGTAGTAGGGGAATGTTCCTCCGGCGTCCTGTCCAAATTTTCCACATTCACTAAAAGTTATTGCCTCCTCCCCAACAAGGCTGAAATTAGGCAGCATTGTCTAGCTGTCCGTTCTCGTTCCAAAAAAAACTCCAACTGACTAAATTAAATTATAGATTTAATTCTGGTAGTCAGTTGTTACTTTTTATTTCTCTGATATTTTCTTTTTCCTTTTGCTTTCCTAAGCAGCACTGATTTCAGTCAGTGCAGTCACAATGCTGATGGTGCAGTGGGGGGAAGGGGGAACAGAGATAGATCTGTCAGTTGTCTGAGTGCTGGCCTACAACCACACCTACTAACATCAGGTACACAATCTTCTAATTAATCAAGGAGAAACGAATAGAACTACTTCAGCTATTAAAAGTAATGGTTGACTGCTTTTAAAATCTAATATTAGTTTTAGGTAATACACTGGCTCTTTAAGGCATTGGAGCACGCTATACAATATCGTTGCCATCATTCTACCCACCATAGGAGGCGCTAGAGTAGCAAGGCGCGCTGCTACCTCCTTTCATCACACCCTCCCCGATTTGTCCACGATGCCTCTGCATTGCATTCCAAGTCCCACTGGCTCAGGTGGTGCAGTCGGGATCGGGACTCGATCCTGGGTCTCCCATGTGGCCATGCAGTGCACTACCAGCCAGTGCCATGGGGCCTGGGCAGTATATACTTATTTTGTTTTCAGTATTCCTGTCTAGAAGTTAACACAATCTTGATAGCCTTCTGAAAAAGTCTGTATAAAAAAATCTGTCTCCAACTGTCCTTATAGTGTCATTGTTTTTGATATTACAGTGCTCTGCATAGCAACAGTCACTCACAAGCACAACTGTGTGGTCAGCTGGGGCAGTTCTGCGTTTCCCCTAGGTTTTCAAAATCATTAGCCACTGTGGCTAAACAGACCCAATATTTTTTAGCCACCACAAGATGTGTTTAGTCATACGTGACAAGTAATGGTAAAATGTATATGGAGTTGTAGTAACATTATTTTTTAAGTACCTTTTACATGAACACATTACTTTTGTAGTGTGGTAGACACAATATGCACAGTTTGAGCCAAAATGTTTGAAATAATTATGTTTATATAAGATAAGGTAGCGGCTGCGCAAGTAATGTGCACAGCAGTAACATACAGAACGCTTAAGATGTGGCCACACAGCCAGCCTGGTTTTGACCCCAAAAAATGGCAGCATAAAAGAATGTTGCACATTGTTGTTTAGGCAAGAAGTCCGAGACAAAACAGAGATGTCCGTAAAGGCAAGCCCATGTAACATTCAGGCAGGAAAAGCAGTAAAACTTAACATACACTACAGTGCTCTTGCATTAATTTGTGAAAAATGACAGCACCTGGCAGTCGTGCCTAGAAGTACTCACTAAGTTTGAACCTCTCCCCACCCCCACCCCCCAAAAAAAAGTGCCAGGGTCCAGGCTCAGTAAATCAAGGCAAGGCAACCAGATTATACATCATGTTGACACATAACAAGCAATCATGTTAAAAAATTAATAAAGTAACATTGTTGAAGAGAAATCTGTACCATGTCCCAGTACAAAAATATCAATAAAGGCAAGCCAGGCATCCCAGTCGGTACATTTAACAAGCAGGAAAAAACAGTAAACAGTGCTCCCTCTGCCCAGATCAGCGTCAGCCTGGGTTCGTAAGCATGGAGGCAGTAAATGGTAAAAGCAGAAAAAAATACAGGTAACTCACCTGTAACAGGAGTTCTAGGAACGGTGTATGTTGTTCATCCACACTTACTGGCAGGTTCCTTGCCACTTTAAATCTTGCCGGAAGGTCTTCAAGCTGGCTCCTCCGACCCACCCGGGTGATAAAACTCTCGGCTCTGCCCCATGACGCCAGATCTGGCCCACTGGAAGCCAGGTTGGCGCGGCCGGCCAGGGAGGTCGGGGGTTAGTGGATGAACAACATGTGGCCATTCCTAGAACTCCTGTTACAGGTGAGTAACCCAGTTTCTTAGGGACATGGATATGTTGTTCAATCCACACTTACTGGCAGACTCCTAGCAGTTCTCCGAGGAGAGGAGGTGCGCACCCCTCACTTGGGAAATAAGGACTGAGAACCGAGGTCCCAAACCAGCATCCCGGCGTGACTCAAGGTCGATGTGGTAGTGGGTAATGAAGGTGTGTGCTGACGTCCAGGTAGCAGCCCTGCAGATTTCCTGGATAAGAACGTCCCTGGAAGCAGCGGTATGGCGGGTAGAATGAGCTCTTATCCCTTTGGGATGCTCCATGCCCGCCAGCCTATAGCAGAGATCTATGCAGGAGGTGACCCATTTGCCTATCGTCCGCTTGGCTGCAGGTCTGCCAGGTGCGGCTTCAGCGTAGGTGACAAACAGCTGGTGAACCTCTCCCCGAACTTCAGCCATCCGCTCCTTATAATAAGAGAGCGCTCTTCTGAGGTCCAAAGTATGGAGCCTATATTCAGCCTCAGAGGTGTGATTGGGGTAGAACACCGGCAGAGTCAACACCTGGTTAAGATGAAACTCCGACACCACCTTCGGAAGGAATTTCGGGTGGGGGCGCAGGACAACCTTGTCCCTGTGGAAGACCAGATAAGGAGACTCGATAGAAAGTGCCTGGAGCTCTCCCATCCTTCTGGCTGACGTAATAGCCACTAAGAAGGCGGTCTTCCAAGACAGGTGGGAAATGTCGCACCTGTGCATCGGTTCGAATGGCTTGCCCATGAGTTTAGCCAGTACCAGCAGTAGATCCCACTGAGGTGGAGGTTCTCACACCGGAAGGGATATGTGATCAAGGCCTTTGGAAAAGCGCCCAACCACCTTTTCCTGCACCACCGACTGCTTTCCGGCCCACGCCCGGTAAGCAGAGATGGCTGCCAGGTGCACCTTAAGGGTCGTTGACCGAAGCCCTAGCTGAGAAAGGGACAGTACGTAGTCCAGAATGCTGGCCAAGGAACAGGAGGGAAGGGTCCAACCCCTTATCCTGACACTAAATGGAGAATGTCTTCCATTTGAAGGCATAGCATTTTCTGGTCGACTCCTTACGGGATGCCTCAACAACATTGAGGACCTTGTCGGAAAGACCCAAGGCCTGGAACTCTAGCCGCTCAGGAACCAGGCCGTTGGGTGCAGGGATTGAAAGTCCAGGTGGAGTACCTTCCCCTGGTTGACTGAGAGCAGGTCCGGCGGGCTGGAAGCCGCCTCGGAGCCTGGAGCTGAGGCTGAGGAGATCTGGATACCAGAACTGGCGGGCTAGTCTGGGGCTACCAGAATCACCTGTGCCTTTTTCCTCCTCACCTTGAGAAGCACCTTGTGGATCAAGGGAAATGGGGGAGAGGCGTAGGAAAGGCCTGGGGTCCACGGCCTCGAGAAGGCATCCCCCTGCAGCGAGCCCTGCTGAGGGGGGGCGGGCATGAAACAGCCTCAGCTTCACATTCTGCCTGGAGGCAAACAGGTCAACCTGAGGTGTGCCCCAGTGGGAGAACAGATCATGTACTACCTCAGGCAGGAGAGACCACTCGTGAGATGCAGCACCTACCCGGCTGAGGGCATCAGCCAGAGTGTTGGAGGCTCCTGCCACGTGGATGGCTAGGAGATCTGCCTCCAGTCTGCTCACAAGAGACCAAGTGCGGAGAGCCTCCTTGCACAGAGGTAAGGAGTGCGTCCCGCCCTGACAGTTTAGGTAGTACATGGTCGTGGTATTGTCCATCTGGACCTGGACCACTTGACCCCATTCAAACTGAGCGAAGGCGGTGAGGGCTAGTCGGACCGCTTGAAGCTCCAGCAGGTTGATGTGGCATCGAGACTCCTGAGGGGACCAGAGGCCGTGCGCTCTGAGCTCCCCCAGATGGGCACCTCAACCCATCAGAGAGGCGTCTGTCTTTAGAGTGACCGTCGGCTCTGGGCGGACAAACGGGATACAATCCTGCAGATGAGCCAGAACGATCCACCACTGGAGAGCGTTCACAATCTCTTGGGTCACTATCACTGGCTGGTCCAGAGGACTGGAGCACTGTGACCATTGGCGGGCCAGCCTCCATTGCAGGGGACGCATATGCCAGCGGGCCCAACGGACCATGCTGCTGCAGGCCGCCATGAGACCCAGGAAGTCCCGGGCAGGGCACAGTTGCTCAACCAGAAATGTTTGGGCAGAGGAGGAAAGAACCTCTGCCCTGTCCACCGGGAGCCGTGCTCTGGCTCGAAGAAAGTCGAGCTGTGCCCCGATGAACTGAATCACCGGCGTTGGCACGAGTTCCGATTTGGCCTCGTTGATGAGGAGGCCAATCTGAGAGCAGACCTGGAGGGCCAGATCCCTGGACCGCTCCACCTCCAGCCTGTAGGGGGCTGCAATCAGCCAGTTGTCCAGGTAAGGGTACATCCGGATCCTTCGGTGCTGCAGGAATACTGTTACCACTGCCTTGCATTTTGTGAAGACCCTGGGAGCTGGAGAGAGGCCGAAGGGCATGTCCCGGAACTTGTAAAGGGATCCCTCTGCCCTGAAGCGGAGGAATCACTGGTGAGACGGATGGATTGGGACGTGAAAAAACGCTTCCTGGAGGTCCAGAGAGCAGAACCATACGCCTCGTTCCAAGGATGGAATGATCTGAGCCAGAGTGACCATCCTGAAGGTATGAGACCTTAGGAACTTGTTCAGGTTGTGTAGGTCTAGAATGAGGCGCCAGCCCCCCGTCCGTTCTGGGACCAGGAAGTACCTGGACACAAACCGTGGGTCTGGAGGAGGATCCGCCACCTCCCTGATCACCTCCTTCTGGAGGAGCAGGGCAGTGTCGGCTCGATGAGCCGACAGAGAGGCTGTGGACCACGTAGCCCCCCATGGGGCGACGGCGCGATAGGGTAGGGACTGCTCGAATTCCAGAGGCAGACCCTTTCCTACCTCTTCCAGCACCCAGTGATCCGTGGTGATAATGGACCAGGCGGAAAGGAAGTGGCGGAGTCGTCCCCCCCACGGGGGGAACCCGGGGAGGAGTGACGAGGTTGGGGGCGACACCCCTCAACCCATCACTGGGCATGCTTAGAGGAAGGGCCAGTCGAGGGGCCTCCTGGACCTTTCCCTCCCGGCTTCCTACTGGTGGAAGCTGCAGGCTTGGCTTTGGGGTGCCAAGTGTAAGCCTGCTGGCCCTGATGCTGGTGTTGCTGGGCTGGACGTGCCGCAGGGGCTGAAGGCCGAAAGGGCTTATGCTGCTGCTGGCGGCCTTTGTCCTTCTGGGCGGACGTGACTGAGTCCAAGGTGGCATTGGACTGCTCGATCCTTTGCAGATGACCCTCCACCCTGGGACCGAACAGGTCAGTACCCAAGAAGGGAACGTCTACCAGCTTGTGCTGGGTATCTGATGTAAAAGTGGAGATCCGCAGCCAAGCTCTGCGGCAACCCCTCTGACCACTACCCCTGACTGAACTGCAAGTCAGCTATGTCCAAGGAAGTTTGGAGCTGCTCTTTGGCCACCGCCCTTCCCTGATCCCTCACCTGCTTGACTGTTGTCTGGAGGTCAGTCGGGAGATGAAGAATCACCTCATCCAGGGAGCCCAAATTGCACCATCAGAATGGCCGAGCTGGCCTGACGAAGGCCTAGGGAGGAAGCAGCATAGACTTTCCGTCTGGAGTAGTCCAGTTTCTTGGACTCTTTATCGGGTGGCTTGTCTACATTCCGAGCATTTCCGGAGCGCCAGAAAACGCTGTCTGTCACTAGCCCCTCCGTGGAGGGGTGCTCTGAGAAACCGGAGAGTGAACCAGTGGGAACGGCATACTTTTGAGCCATCCTGGCCGAAGGTGCTGGACAAGAAGCTGGCCGCTGCCATAGCTCCAGGGCTGGGCCAACAGTGGCTTCAGCCACTGGGAAGGCCTCCGTTGGGGAATCTCCTCGGTCCAGTATCTCCGTGAGGGGATACTTGGCCCACTTTGAAACGGGTTCGAGCTTCATCCCAGTGGACTCTGAGATGAGCCAAAGCATTCCGAGGAACGAGGATGGGCTCTCGTCCACCGACTGACCCCCAGTGAACTCCAGGTAGAGGGGCCTGGAGAACAGGGAAGAGTCCTCCTCAGACTCAGAGGAGTCTGAAAACAGCTGCCGAGCGCCTGAGCCACCCTCTACCTGCCGAGGCCGATCGGGAGTCAGGGTGACCGACAACCGATGGGGCAAGCCCTGACCTGACCGAGAATCCTTGGTCGGGGCCCCAAATTTAGGTTGTGGAGGTGAGGGTTCCACCACAATGGGTGGCGCAGCCGGTTTCAGCCAAACAACCGGTGCCGGCTTCGGCTCCTCGATTACAATGAGGGGTTGTTTCGGCCGCTCTGGTGACAGCCACTTAATGGCCGAGGAAGGTGACGGAGTCACCTTATTCCTGGTCAAAAGGAGCTACTGCCACATCAGATCCTCGTAGCGCCGACGCAGTTTGCGCTGGAGCCTACTCTCTGAAGAGGACGAAGATTAGGATGAGCGGCGCTGCCGCATTCCATGGTGCAGAGACTGAGACCACCGATGGCGGCATCGGCTGGACCGGGAAGAGGTCCGAGACTGAAATTGAGACCTTTGGTGTTTCCGAGGGTGGGTCTGAGAGGGGGCCGGGAAACCCGCTCCTCCCTCAGTTCAGGGATCTTAACCGGGGACACCGGCACAGGAGGCACAGGCAAGTCCTCGGTTTCCACCAGGGGAACCGGTGAAGAAGGGTTGTCGGCTTCTCCAGTAGACAGCCCATCCGACAGGTCGAGAAAAGTCTCGGCCGGCTGACCTGACGGGGACACCGTGAAGCCAGCGGCCTCGGTTGCAACCTCGACCGAAGTAGAGTGTCGACTGTCCAGGGAAGGGACCTCTCTCTCCCTTGTACGAACGCCGACGGTGGACTTGCCCTTAGAGTCCTTCTTTTTGGACCAAGAAGAATGTCCTGAAGGCCCCTCTCCCTTGGTGGAGAGGGATTGACAAAGCTCCTTGAATGAAGCCATGTAGGAGGAGCCCAAAGAGAACTGGCTAAATGCCGCGACCGAAGATGATGATGCGGCCTGGGCCGCTTCCTCCTCGAGGGCGATCAGTTGTTCGAGCTGTTCAGCCGAGCCCGCCCGCCGCAGACACCGCCCAACGGGCCTCCTTCGACTTGACTGGAGGATAATGTTTCTCGGGGCACCCAAGTTGCAATCTGGCAGTGCGATCCTCTAAGACCGTGGCCGAAAAGGACTTGCACAAGTCAAAGACCTGTGAATCGTGCTCAAGCCCAAGGCAGTACACACATGTGGAGTGCGGATCAGTCCGGGACATCTTTTGCCCACAGGGGCACCGACGAAATCTGGGAGTGGATTTGTCCATCGCAGCCGCGAGGGAAGCTAAAGACCGAAGTCTTGTAAATGTTAAAATTAATTTTGAGTAATCCGAAGAGTTTGTATCCAGGCCTAAAACGCAGAGCGCAAAGGAGGGAACCTGAGCTTACAAGCGGTAAGGAAGATCTGGCGTCATGAGGCAGAGCCGAGAGTTTAACCACTCGGGTGGGTGGGAGGAACCAGCTCGAACACCTTCTGGCAAGATTTAAAGCGGCAGGGAACCTGCCAGTAAGTGTGGATTGAACAACATATCCATGTCCTTAGAACTATTGTTATTGGATGACTGTTATTTTTTTAAACTTTTTTGTTTGAAAACATTAACAGACTCGAGACTGTCATGACATTAAATGAGAATGCTTCCAACCAACAGCAGTAATTTTTTTCTTGTGTCTGAGCTTCATGAAGTCAGAACTACACAAGATTCAAGTGGAGAAAATGGCAACAACACACAGTTTGCTGTAGTAGGAGGTACAAATTACAACAAAATAAATATAAGAAGCACAGGGTCAGCCAGAGGGACGGATTTCTTTTTCCTTTTCTGTTAGGTCTTCTGTGCAGTGCTGCTGGTCTTCCTGAGAAGAACTTGGAGGTGCATCTTCAGTTGCCTTGACAGTTTGAAGGAAACCATGCCTGTCCTTTTCCGATGCCCAGATGTCAAATGCAGTTTAGAAATCAAACTTTGCCATGTCACTGGGAGCCTTAACCAGAAGAGTCATTAGCTAGTTCACATTCCAGTCTTTAAGGCGGTCTTAATGTTGTTGAATGCACTAAACCCACGTTCACACTCCACTGAAGTTGATTGGGTTGTCAGACATAGTGAATATAGTTTGGACATGTTTGGCCAGGAGTCCTTGTTTGGGACTACCACTTTTACATTGAATTCTTCAATAGTGGGCTCTTTGTGTGCCAAGAATAATCAACGTAATAATGGCCATTTCAGTTTGGTTTCATCTTGGTTAACTGGAAGGATGTTAGTACGGAGTCCTTCTTTAAGGAGTAGGTCTGATACCTTCCAGTTGTCCAACATTGTCCCTTCAGGAAAGTACTTTTCGAGTTGTTCAGCTGTTGATTGTATATAAGAGGTTTGCAGATTCTTGAACTGTTCTCTCTGATCCCACGTATCTGTCAGTGTATGTGTTCTAAATATAGATTTTCCTCCTCTGGTGGTTCACTTGCCATCTCTGATTAAAAATAAATAAATAAAAACTTAAGTGTGGTCCTGGATTTTCGGGCAGTGCATGAAGTGCATCAGTGGTGCTAATGAGCTGCTGCCTTGCCTCTGAGAAGATGACGGACCGTTTTTGAAAAAATTTTGAGAGAATTGCAAGACCTACTGTATCAGCCAGAAAGA
This sequence comes from Neoceratodus forsteri, assembly GCA_016271365.2. Classification (NCBI taxonomy): domain Eukaryota; kingdom Metazoa; phylum Chordata; order Ceratodontiformes; family Ceratodontidae; genus Neoceratodus; species Neoceratodus forsteri. The sequence goes on along the minus strand of CM028131.1, from coordinate 109,992,431 downwards.
AACTAGTGGCAACAAATTTGAAAGTCCCCATTTTTTTAAGGCACCCCATAGCCAGATTTCTCTGATAGTTATCCTCCGCCATTTGTGATGAAGCAGAAATAAGTAAGGCAATGCAGGCTTGTAATGCCTTTACAGAATCAAAAAATGAAGCCATCTAACGAAGAAAATCTGTTTTAGCTTCACAGCATGTTCCTGGTGTATGTCTTTGCTCCGATCAAGTATTTGACAAAATTTGGGCGAGCACTTTATCAGTTTCCCAAGCTGGTTCACAGTGGACATATGACTGACCAGATACTGATGTTGGATGGCTGCTTTTTCTGATGCTAAGGCTAGTCTATGTGCGAGACGGTGAGTGGCAGCTAAATATGGATGATCAAGTTTGGCTAGAGTGGTCACACCTTTTTTGCATCCTGTCATTACGGATGCCCCATCAGTTGCAAGTCCTGTTAGCTCTTTAGCTCTTAGATTTGTATTAGAGATTATGTACTTCACAACATTGTATACTGTTTCTGAATTGCATTCTGCAAGCTCAGTCACACCTAAAAATTTAGACTGAACGTAACCCTTGCAGTCAATGGATCTGATGTACACCATCAGCGTACTCTTGTTGGCCACATCTGTTCCCTCATCAGTTTGTAAGGAAAAAAGTTTATATGGGGAATCCTCCAATTCCTTTAAAAAAGCATCCTGCATAGTCTTAGAAATTGCTTTGTAAAAGTCATTGATGGATTCAGAGTGTATGTAGATGCCTGTGCCTTGGAGGATGGATTGCTTTATAGGTGCTGGCAGAGTGGGCTCCTGTGTGGAAAATATAGAAAAAAGGAATTGAACACTGTGAGTAACTTACTCTGTGCCCCGGCTCATGCGACTTTTAGCGAGATTCAACTTCAATTTTTTTTCATTTGAATTCAGAAATGGCAATGAAATACTGTTGGACCTGCAGTTCTGTGACGACTTGCAATCACCCTCCCCGACTTATACATGAAGTGAGACTTTTTTGTTTATTCAAGATTTTTGGCAAATATTAAATACAGTACTTACATTGTGAACCTGCAGTTCCAAAAGTTTCTGTTATGTTATGATTTGTAGTCAGAGTTTTGCCCATGTAATAAACGCTTTGCATCTCTGCTATGATGGCACTTTTCACTGATGAATAAGCTGTGCTCACAGCTTTTGTCTTTCCTTTTTTCCCCTCTTTCAGCCTCGACTGCAAGCCTTATTAAAGAGAAAATAATTTTTAAAACCATGACGATTATCAGATTCAGAAGACAAAAAGAATGGCAAACTGGTCGGGCACCTGTAATAAAACTGACTTGTGATCTTCGGACATCTGATGTTTATTGAAATCATCACTTCATCAGCCTTAGGCTTAGTGGTTGGTTTTCCTTCTGTGAAAATATTTCTTCAACCACTTTCTTTGCAAAATTTGCAAAAGAACAACATTTCGCTTCTTTGTTGTGAATCAGCCATGGGTAGGTTTTAAACCATGAATCTTTAATTTCCGTATGGCTGTCTCTGTCATAAACTCTGGTTCTCTTGCTTGCAATTTGAGACTGGCTGCTCTCCATTGCTACAGAGGTGGTGTGACATTCTGTACCAAGTTCATTTATTTATTTATTGGAATCTCGGATAACACCTTTGAGCTAAAAGCTCGTTTACAAAGATTCCACGTCGTAAGGCAATAGATAAGGTACGTAAACATTACAAAACAGATAGGGGTATATACAGCAGGCAAGTACATTATGGTACATACAGATACAGATTCAAGCAAGTACAGTTAAAATACAGCAGGTAGGAGAGGTCAACTTTATTGCAACAGTATTAAGAGCACACCTAAAGTGGACAAGCAATTTACAGTGGTAGCTGAACTTTAGCGTGTGCAGGTAGAGTTATGGAGGGTCAAGTGGTGGTGACCAAAGGAGGGAGGACAGAATAGATGAGAGCAGGGGAGGGTGGGGGCAGAGACAAAGGGGTGACAGAATAAGTGGGTTGAGTATTCAGAGGGTGGGATTAAATAGGAATCTGCCGAGGGTTACTGTATGTAGGTGATAGGGCAGGGCTGGGTGATGTGGGGGAGAGGGATAAGGGAAAGGATTTTAAAGTGTGGGGTAAGGTGAGGGGTAAACCGGGGGTGGTGGTGTCAAAATTAGGGGAGATTAGTATTTGTGAAGAGAAAGCAGGAAGGCGGGGGAGATTAAGAAGGGACATGGGGTAAGTGCTCAGTGGATTCACACCAGGCAGGGGAGGAAGTGGGGGGTGGAATGGGTGCTATGCAGGACAGATAAGCTACCAATAATGGTAGGATTTTGCACAGGTGACACAGTCGCAATTACTAAGAGTAGCCAGGTACTGCAGCAGCTTGGCTTTAAATGGGCGTAGTTTCGTTTCCTCAATCAGCTCAGAGTTAAGTGAATTTAGCCAGCAAGAGGCCTTGTATTCGAAGGACCATTGCCCTAGTGAGGTCTGGCGGAATGGGATAATGAAGGCAGCTCTACTCGACCCCGTAGTTAGTCTGGAGGAAGTGGAGTTTCTTAGCAGTTGCCTCACTCCAGGAGAAGCAAGACCTAGGGTGGATTTTTTTCGCTAATAGATAGACTTGGTACTGAATTCTGCTATTCAGGTTTAACCAACCAGTGCTTGAGTATAGTTCACAAGTGTGAGTTAAACGGTCCACACCCAGGACTAGTCTGCAGGCTTTGTTTAGGATAAGCTTGATTCACCTAAGTGTTGTATCTGTACTGGCTCCGTAGACTACCAGCCCATAATCTATGATAGAAAGCACGGAGCTGTTAACTGCAAGCTTGATGGCACTTTTGGTGAGGCACTGCCTATGCCGGTAGAGCTGACCTAGTCAGGCACTAGCTGCCTTGGCAACATGGTCTATGTGCTGGCTGTAGGAGAGAGAGAGCTGTCAAGGTAGACACCAAGGTTCTTAAAGGTGATGACCATTTCGAGTGTATCAAACTTGTTGTTGTAGATATTGAGGTAATGGGACTTATGACTGTTTTGATGGGAAGCAAACAACATTGTTTTAGTCTTCGTGTAGCTGAGCAAGAGCTTAGACTGAAGGAACCATTTTTCCACAGCAGTAAAGTCGTCTTGCATGCCTTTTTCCAGCTCTTCCGGAGTAGTGACACGTGTAGAGAACAGCATCATCTGCATATAGAAGGATCTTATTCTGTCAGACTTTGGGGAGTTCATTTAGAAACAGACTGAACAGCAGGGGGCCCAAAATGGAACCTTGGGGCACCCCTGTGTTGACATGCCTATGGTTGGATAGAACGTCAAGAATCTTGACCTGCTGGGTCCTGTTAGAGAGGTAACTCTGGAACCAACCTAGAGAGACGGAGGATATACCAATGTCAGAGAGTTGTGTGAGAAGCAAGTCGTGGTTGACTGTGTCGAAGGCCTTGGTGAGGTCAATGAAAGTGGCCCCCACCCAGAGCCCTCGGTCAAGTGCTTCATGGATATGACCAGTAAACTCAACCAATGCCGATGAAGTACTGTCTGCCTTCCGAAAGCGATGCTGTTCCTGGCCTTGAAGGTTGCACTTATCAAGGTACATACCTAACTGATCATATACTATCCTTTCTAGTGCGTTGTAGAGGGAGGGCAGAATTGAGATTGGCCTGTAGTTGGCCAGGCGGTCCCACCGCAGCTTTCCAGCATTGAGGGAAAATGCCAGTGGTTAGTGAGAGATTTAAGATCCAGGTTAGGGGGAAGAGTAACACAACCCGGGGTGAGAACCACAATCTAGGTCAAGCGAATCCCCACTGGATCTAGTGTTCCCGAGAACTTTTCCCAAGTATTTTTTTGCCTCAGTTGTAGAGATTACCTTCAGGTAGAAGGGAGGTGCTGTGTGTGTTGGAGGGATGTCGGTATGACTAATGGCTGAGCTAGGCACAGGTCGGAGATGGTCTGGAGGAAGTACCCCACTAAGGTCTGTGAAAGCCTTGTTGAAGCCATCTGCGTAGTTTTGGGATCCTGGGTAATTGCACCCTCGAAGTTTATTTGTGATGGTGGTGATTTACTTGCTCTGCCTGTTAGGGTTTTTATATTGTCCCAGAATCTGCGGCTGTCGTGCCAAGAGTTGTCCAGTTCACTTTTAAAGTGAGAGCTTTTTGCAAGGCGGATGGCTTGAGTGCACTTATTACGTACTGCTTTGTATTTCTGTATGTCAGAGGGGGACTCAGTGCTCTTAGCCCTATGCCACAGGTTATCCCTGACCCCCATGAGCTCAAGGAGCTGTGGTGTGATCCATGATTTGCAGGTTCCTTTGATTTTCCTCGTTTTTATCTCAGTTCAGTCTCCGTTTCGGAGACACTAGGACTTGTTAATCTGGGCCTTTTGAAAATATCTTGTTATCTTGCTTTGTTTTACTGAGGCCGGCACCCGGCTAGTACTGAGGCTTTGTTTAGTAGTTTCAGGATTTGTTTCCGACATTTTTATTTTGACAGTTTGATCAGTAGCACAGAATTGTGACACTCAAGATGAGATTTGCACATTTGTCTTGCTTGACTAAGACAGTTTGATGGCACAAGAGTATATGTGACACTAGTCAGTACAGTTGTAGCACAACTGAGAGATTAGACAGTAGGATACTTGGCACAAGAACATATGTGACACTGGCGGTCAATACAGAGTTCTTTGCACAAGACAACACTTAGCTTAATTTAGACAGCTAGATAACACAAGAATATTGTGACAGAGAATTGTTTGCACAAGATCTATCTCTTGCACTTATTGTGACAGATGGCACAAGAATATATGTGATGACACTGAAGGACTTGATTGCACAATATGAAAGAGATACAGACTGGCTGTACACCATCAGAATCAAAAATATAGTGTTTGATTTATGCTAGTAATAATTAGGCCAGTTCTTAAAAATGAACTTGATCTCTGAGAGTTTTATTTTACAACATACACTAATTCACATACATCCAGCTTACACACACACAAATGTTCATGGGGGAAACTGTATGGTGGTAGGGGGCCAGGGGCACAGATATTTGTAGCCTCAGGCCAGGATTGTGCTTAGCACTTAACATGTTTATTCATTCAGCAGTAGAGCACAAAAAATAAAATGCACAGCTTAGTTGCTGCCAGCTGCAGTGTGACAGTGACACAGTAACGGGTGTAGTCTCACACAAGGCAGAGTCTGCTATGACACTAAATATAAAATAAATATTTTGCCTTCTGGCTTCTAATTCTGGCTTTTCTGTTTAGCACCTTATATGTTCAGTCCTCCCTGCTTAATTATACCCCGCCCTGCCTCTCCTCAGTTGCTTCACTTATTTTACCTGCCTCCTTCACTTTAGTAGCCCAGTCACACTGCTCAGTGTTATTTCAACACTCCTGTACGGATTTCCCCTTATCTCTCTCCTATCTTCTCACTTGTTTAATTAGCAGTTAGTTCACAATAGCAGTTTTCTGTCCAGATCCACTTTTTTAGTTTGTTTTATTTACTAATTCATAGAAAAATTCAGTTTCTGCCCTTTTCTGAATGCTTCTCTGCTTTCTCTACATGCTGCCAGCTTCCAGACAGTTGTATGACGCCCTCTTACATTCAGCTCTTATTTTCATTCAGTAATATCTTCCCACAGCCAGATTAATTTTTAGAATTATTTCTTTCTAGCTTTCCCAGTAAAGTTCTTTCTAGGGACGTGAATATGTTGTTCCAGCCACACTTGTTGGCAAGTACCTTGCCACTTTAAGATGAGCCGGAAAGTCTTCACGCCGACTCCTCCCACCCGCCCGGGTGGTAAAACCTTCAGCTCCGCCCCATGACGCCAGATCTTCCTTACCGCTTGGAAGCTCAGGTTTCTTCCTTAGCGCTCTTTCGTCTCTAGGCCTGGATCCTAAACCTTCGGTTTTACCAAAAATCGTGTTGACGTCTACGCGACTTCAGTCCTCTCCTTCACGGCTGCAGTGGATTCCAAATCTACTCCCGGTTTCCGTCTATGCCCTTGTGGGCAGAAGATGTCTCGGACCGACCTGCACGCCACGTGCATCTACTGCCTTGGGCTTTACCACGATCTGCAGGCCTGCGATCTTTGCAAGTCCTTTTTGGCTTCGTTCTTGAAGACTGCGCTGCCTGACCCCAGCTGGGGCACCCTGAAAAACAGTTTATTCCGGGAAAGTTGAAGGAGGCCCGTTGGGCGGTGTCCGCGGCTGTGGGCTCTGTGGAGCAGTTAATCGCCCTCGAGGAGGAGGCGGCCCAGGCCGCGTCATCATCTTCTTCGGCGTTTATCCCGTTCTCCTTGGGTTCCTCTTACACTGCTTCCTTTCATGAGCGAAGGACCTGAAAGGTAAGTCCCACCGTCGACATTCGTGGGAGCGGGAGAGATCTCGCTCCCTGGACCATCCTCTTATCGACTTGAAATGAGGTTACGGCCAAGGCCGCTGGCTTTTCAGTGTCCCCCATCAGGTCAGCCAGCTGAGACACCCGTTGATGTGGTAGAGATTTTTCTCGACCCAATAGAGACGGGCTGTCCACTGGAGAGGCCGACAACCCTCTTCCCCCGGTGCCTACCGAGGACTTGCCTTGGCCTCCCGAGCTGAAGTTCTCTGTCAAAGACCCTGATCCGGAGGATATGTGGGTTCCCCCTCCCACTTCTTCGACCTATCGTCGGCGACCCTGACAGTCTCAGTCCTCTTCTGTGTCAAGTAAGTCCCACCTCCGCCGGCGGTCTTGGTCCTGACATCATGGAAAGCGGCGTCGCCACTCTTCTTCATCATCCTCTTTGGAGGACAGGCTTCGGTGCAAGTTGTGTCGGCGCTATGAGGATATGATGTGGCAGCAGCTCTTGTTGGCTGGCAACAAGCCGACTCCGTCGCCTTCCCTGGCAATTAAGTGGCTGTCGCCCTTGGTTCCTCGTCAGAAGCTGACTCCGAAAACCAGTGCTGGCTGGGCTGGCTGCTCCACCCATTGTGGTGGAACCACCACCTCCACCACCGAAGATTGGGGCCCCGGCCACGAGTTCTCGGTTGGGTCAGGGCTTGCCCCACAGGTTGTCGGTCACCCTCACCCCGATCGGCCTCGGTGAGTGGAGGGTGGCTCAGGCGCTTCGCAGCTTTTCGTGGACTCCTCTGAGTCTGATGACTCTCCTCCCTGTATATCATGCCCCTTGACCTGGAATCCTCCGGCGGTCTGTCGGTGGACGAGAGCCCATCCTTGTTCCTCGGTATTCTTCGGCTCATCTCAGTCTACTGAAATGCAGCTCGAACCCATGCAGAAATGGGCCAGATATCCCCTCACGGAGATTTTGGACCGATGGGATTCCCCAATGGAGGCCTTTCTCGTGGCTGAGGCCATTGTTGGTCCGGCCTTGGAGTTGTGGCAGCAGCCTGCCTCCTGTCTTGCGCCTTCATCCAGGATGGCCCGCAAGTACGCAGTCTTGACCGGTTCCCTCTCCAGTTTTTCGGAGCACTCCTTGGCTGAGGGGCTGGTGACCAATAGCGTCTTCCAGCGCTCTGGAAATGCCAGGGACGTAGAGAAGCTCACAGATAAGGAGTCCAAAAAGCTGGACTACTCCGGGCGCAAAGTTTATGCTGCTGCCTCCCTAGGCCTTCAACAAGCTAGCTCGGCTCTACTGATGGCACACTTTTCACATGCCCTTTTGGGCTCCCTGGATGAGGTGCTTCCTCATCTCTCGGCTGATCTTCAAATGACGGTCAATCAGGTGCAGGATCAGGGAAGGTGGTGGCCAAGCAGCAGCTCCAGACTACTCTGGACATCGGAGACTTTTGTGCCCGATCAGTAGCGGCCGCAGTAGCCATGCACCGCAGAGCCTGGCTGTGACTCTCGACCTTCATGGCAGATACTCAGCACAAGCTGGCAGACGTCCCTTTCTTGGGCACTGATTGTTCGGGCCCGGGGTGGAGGGTCACCTCCAGCGGATCGAGAAGTCCACTGCCACCTTGGACTTGGTCACGTCTGCCCAGAAGGACAAAGGCTGACAGCAACAGCGTGAGCCCTTTCGCCATTCCGCCCCAGCGGCACGACCATGCCAGCAGGCTCACACTTGACTCCCCAAGGCCAAGCCTGCTGCTTTCTCCAACAGGAAGCCTGGAGGGAAAGATCCAGGCAGTTCCTCGGCCGGCCCTTCCTCCAAGCCTGCCCAGTGATGGGTTGAGGGGTGCTGCCCCCAACCTCGTCACCCCCCTGGCCCCCCCGTGGGGGGCCGGCTCAGCCACTTCCTTTCCGCCTGGTCCGCTATAACCACAGACCGTTGGGTGCTGGAAGTGGTCGGCTGGGGTCTGCCTTTGGAATTCGAGCAGACCACTCCCTTTCGAGCCGTCAACCCTCGGGGGGCTATCTGTTCCGCAGCCTCCCTGTCAGCTCGCCGAGCCAACATAGCTCTGCTCCTCCAAAAGAAGGTGATCAGCAAGGTGGTGGATCCTCCTCCAAGCCCAGGGTTTGTGTCCAGGTACTTCCGTGTCCCAAAATGGACGCGGGGGCTGGAGCCCCATTCTAGATCTGCACAATCTGAGCAAGTTTCTAAGACCGCGCACCTTCAGGATGGTCACTCTGGCTCAGATCATACCATCCTTGGAACTAGGCATGTGGTTTTGTTCTCTGGATCTCCAGGACGCATTGTTTCATGTCCCAATCCATCCGTCTCATTGGCGATTCCTCAGCTTCAGAGCAGAGGGATCCCTTTACGAGTTCTAGGCCATGCCCTTCGGCCCTTTCTCCAGCTCCCAGGGTCTTCACCAAATGCATGGCAGTGGTGACAGCATTCCTGTGGCGCCAAGGGGTCTGGGTGTACCCTTACCTGGACGACTGGCTGATAGCAGCCTTCTCCAGGTTGGACGTGGAGCGGTCCAGAGATCTGGCCCTTCAGGTCAGCTCTCAACTTGGCATACTGATCAACGAGGCCAAATCGGAACTTGTGCCATCTCAGGTGATTCAGTTCATTGGGGCAGAGCTCGACTCTCTTCAAGCCAGAGCCCGGCTCCCGGCGGACAGGGCCGAGGTCCTTTTCTCCTTTGCCCAATCATTTCAGGTTGGGCAATTGTGCCCTGCCCGGGACTTCCTGCGCCTTCTGGATCTCATGGCGGCTTGCACCAGCGTGGTCCATTGGGCCCTCTGGCATATGCTTCCCCTGCAGTGGGGACTAGCCCACCAGTGGTCTCAGCACTCCGGTCCTCTGGACCAGCCAGTAACCATGACCCAGAAGATGTGGGATGGCCTGCAGTGGTGGCTCATCCCAGGTCATCTGCAGGAGGGTATCCCGTTTGTCCACCATGAGCCGACGGTCATCCTTACTACCTGCGCCTTCTGGATCTCATGGCGGCTTGCACCAGCGTGGTCCATTGGGCCTACTGACATATGTGTCCCCTGCAGTGAGGACTAGCCCGCCAGTGATCTCAGTGCTCCGGTTAACCCTTTGTTCTCTAGGGCAGTTTAAAGGCTGGAGCTAACTGCAGATAGTCAGAATACAGCAAGATTCCATTAGAAGAAACACAATTACTAAGGTGAGTAATTTTTTCTTCTTTGCCCCTGTCTATATAGTTTTGGCACTCGATATTTTCCTGTTTCATTTTAGCGCTGCATCATTTTTTGCCTCCTGACACTCTCTTGTACCCTCCCTTCCTACCTAACCGCCCATCTAAGTATGCAAGCAAAATATTTATTTTATAAATCATGCGCTACCAGTGATCCCTGCGAAGCACAGAACACCCTCTCCCTTTCACTGCCGCAGCCCGAGTGACTCGCTGAAATTGAGAGCCCATCCAGAGAACAGCAACTGCCCCCCAATGATTGGCCAGAGGAAACATGTCTATCAAATACTCCAATCAGACATGTCTTCTCTGGCGCCAAGAATAATGTCAGCTGGTGTGCAGGATCTCCGGGAATGTGGTCAGGTGGTTGCCGGAGACCTGCACATGTGCACTGTGGCGCTCTCTGAGGAACTGTCGCGGAGTCCTGTGAGATTCACTATATCGGCTCCTGTAGTTCTCTGCAACTCTCTGTGTACCCTGGCTTTTGTGGCGAGAGAGTGGCGAAAATCTGGTCACAGCTGCTCGTTTTTGCCTCCGTGGCGCAGTGGGAGCTACAAAACATTCGCCACCCGGCATTTGGCTTCGCTGGTGGTGCTGTGGCGAGCGGCTAGTGGGAACGTAGCAGTTGGATGTTTTTGAAATGGTGCAAAAAAATAAAAAAAAAGTACTCCACAGCTTACTGAAGCAACAAAACTCCTGAAGATTGAAGTGAAACATAATTGTTTATAGGTTCATAGGTGTTAATGCGAGCTGTTGAGGTCAAAGGCCTATATATTGCTCACCACTTTCAGTGGAACCCCCTACACTTTTCAACTCCCATGTATGTATCTAATGATTTCTTTAACATGGACATAGAGTTCCATTCACTAACAACCCTCTGACTAGACCATTTATTTCTCTTAGATCAATAGTTCTTAGAGTTTGTCACAGTGAGCCTCCCCAAATCCATGGAAAAGATTTTGAGCCTCCCCCCAAAACTGAAATAATCTTGTGCCTCCCCAAAGAAAAATAACATACTGTACTTTGTGCAGTATGCCATGAATAAATTTAAACCCCTTTGAGTATTTGGTTCACATTCAGCTCTTTGGCTTACTGTATACTGACGTGGGACCTTTGAAAAAGAGCTCCTGTGCTCAAAGATGGTATCTGAATAACAAATAAAATAAACAAATATTATTATTCAGCTTATTTTAAGCCCACCCCCCCACAGGCCAGCCTACTTGGTCCACTATTTTCATTCTTGAACCATTGTTACCCCTTGCTGCAGTACCTTCATGGGTCAGACTACTTTCTCTTTATGAAATAACCTTCCTACATACTTTGCCTCTCCCCTCCTTCCCTGCTCCTAAGCAACTTTTGGGATTACTTTTGCTTCTTCCTGCTATTGTTTCAGCACGTCTATGCTCAACCCTTGTATTTGGGCTGTTCTGCCATCAGTCTACAAATTGATCAGTTACCATGACTCATTATTTATTGTTCATATTTGTTTGCACTATTGTTCATTGTGTATTTCTTGATTGTTTTGCAGTTACCTTTTGAAATGTAATCACTCCCTGTCCTTCCCCGGGGTACACCTTAAATGTGCCTTGTTACATGGCAATAATCAGAAGGCTGGAATGGGCACCGGCGATTGGTGAAACGGCATCACGGGATCCAACTTGGAGTGGGTAGTAATCCACGATAGATGCCGTGTTCAAAATGGTAGTACCAAAGTGAGCCAGACCCCTAGCTTAGCAGCACTGGGCACAGGTGGGGAGCGAGTGTAACAGGTGCAAGACTGGCACAGTGACAGGCAGACCAGCTAGACGCTGACGGAAACGGGGAGGGGGGAACAAGAACCAGCGGCGCACAGAACTGAGAGATAGCACAGTGTGAGACAAGTCAGCGAGAGGCAAGGGGAAGTGACCGGGGGTCCATGTAATGCGAGCGCACACCGCGGCGAGTGAGCAGTGCACCAGAGACCTCAAGCGCCAGGTATGAGGCAAATACCCACGCAGATCGGCAAATTTTCCAGACTGTGATGTGAGCCGCACTGTGTTGTTTACTTACACCTACTGATTATGTTGACTGTATCAGTATGTAAATGTTGGTTTGTATGAAGATTTGAAAGTGCAGTAAAACTCTTTCCTCACAGCTCCGACTCCCTGTGTTATGTTGTTCAACGCACACTAGGCAGGCTCTTGGTGACTCTATCGTCGCGCTGCCCATGTAACAAGCACATTAAGCCACTCCGGCGGTGGCATCTAATGCGATTGATGCATGGTTGGGCAGTCGTTCGCTCTCGGCCTCGGACCACAACCCTCCCAACCATGCATCAATCCAGCATTAGATGCCACCTTCGTCGTGGCTTAATGCTTACTTGGCTCACTCACCTTCCCTTGTCACCTATTAGTAAATAAACACATACAATTCACCTACTATTATTCTCTTTCAGTTTGCTTCATCTCTTCACACAAAATATATAAAACTCAGAATTTAAATACAGTACTTTTTCACACCTACTTGAGCCTCCCCTGGAACAGGTTGGGGCCTCCCCATTTGAGAACCCCTGTCTTAGATGTTCTGCTTACTACTTTTGTTCATGTTATGAGACCTTGTATTCCTTTGACTGGGGTGACTAAATAGCCCAGTGGTTTCCCACATACCCTCATTCCTACTTTCACTGAAAATCAGGCACAGATCTCCATGTATCCTTCTATATTTTAACGAGTATAAGCACAGTTGGGCTAATCTCTCTGGGTAAGTTAAGGCCCCTGGAATTCTGCGGTTGCGGAATTTTCCGTAGAATTTGCATCATGTTGCAGTATATATATATATATATATATATATATATATATATATATATATATATAGTGCTGCAGAATTAATTGTTTTGGTGAATTTTCATTCAAATATACGGTTTTTTCCATAGTGTCAGGCTTTCTTTCCCATCTCGCTTATCCTGAAGCCCCTCCTCCATGCTTAGCATGTGATGTCATCGATGACCTCACATCATATTTAGCCAATGGCAGGACTGCATTCTGCCAGAGAAATAAATCATGCCGCAGAAAATCAGAAAATGCTGTCGCAGAACCTGAGGTGCCCTGCTGCAGAAATCAGAAAATTTTGCCGCAGAGCACTAGGGGCATGTTCTTTAACCCTTTTGTCATTCGTCTCTGCACCCTTTCTACTAGTCTGTCTTCACCCCTACTTTGCGGAGCATAGAAGGGAGAACAGTACTCTAGATGAGGCCTAACCAACGAGGAGTAGAGTGGAATAAGTGTGGAAGACTCCTTAGTCTTTATGTGTTTAAAGATGCAGTGTATAATCCTCTGACTTTTAACTGTCTCCTTGACATGTATGTCAAAAGACAAAGAGTTTGTAACTGAACACTTAAGTCCTTTTCCATTTCAGTCTTCTGCAGGGTAAGATTATTCGGTTTGTAAGGAAATTGTTTGTTTTTCCGCCCCAAGTGCATCACTCTACACTTTTATTGGTTAAACCTCAACTTATTTGTGAATGAAATAGTTTTAAGCCTTATAGTTTCATAGATAGCACCTCTTCTAGTGTGACCATGAGTATCTTCTGGACTGGAGATATGAGTGAATGTTCACTTTAGTGGTGGACTTGCTGTTTTGCATCATACTTGCAGAGTCCATGGCTCAGTAGGTTGCATGGTTATCACCGGGGGTCAGAAGACTGAGGGTTCTAGTCTCACACCAGGAATTTGGGTTAATACCCAATACAGAGACCATAGTGAAGCACTAGGAAGGCAGAACTGCTAGGGTGTTATCCTTCGGTTCCCTTCTGCCCATTTCTAGTGGCTTTGAAGGTAGAAGTTGAACGCTCCCATGGCACGTGCGGCAATAATAGAGGATTTTTCCCAATTGTCCTGGCCAGCATTCATAGTCATTAAAACAGGCCTGTGTAATGCACCCATAGTGCACAACTGGAAACGAGCTGTTCCAGCCTAGTAGCATTTCCTGGTCACTGGTTAGTGGCCTTTCCTGATCAAAAATACTTCGCGGTTAATGCTTTGTTTGTAGGATAACAGAAGGCCTAGGCCCATGAATGCTATCCCCACGACTCATTGGTGATAACCGGAGTTATCTTCACTAAGACATTTGTCCAATTTTAACTTAAATAGTACAAAGTTGCTAGCTTCTACGACATCTCCTGGCAGTTGATTCCATGATCTTATTGATCTGGGTACATATGCAAATTTCCGCTGTTCGTTTTTGGGCAGCGTTTCTAACAACTGCCTTTTATAACCCCTTAAATCATATTTAATATCCTTGTATTCAAGACCTAGTTCTTGCATTAGGATAGGATCCTCTATGTGTCCATATAAAATCAACAAGTCGCCCCTTTTTCGTCTCAGTGCCAAGTTCCATAATCCCAGGTCCCCCAATCTTTCTTCATATTGGTTATTCTTACAACGTGGTATGAGCTTGGTAAACCTCCCCTGACTTATTTCTATGATATCTACATCCTTCTTTAGATAAGGGCTCCACTGATGGGAACAATAATCTAGGTGTGGTCTAATTAAGCAGTACGGCATGACAGGGTGTGGTATATCATGAGATATTGTCACGCCTCGGGTGGATGGGCACAAGGCCGCAGGCCGAGTACGTCCAACCACCTGAAAAGTGACGATATCCCATGATATACCACACCCTGGAGTGATTTTATTGCTATTATGAACAGAGTTTGAAGTTTTCTAAATAAAAAAATTAAAAATAAGACAGGTTTTAAAACATTTTATGAATGAGCTTTTGGGTGGTGTAGGAGTACATTTTGAAAAAATAGTTCTCGGACAGTAGAGAGCAAAGAGGCTGGTGCTGCCGGAACTTTTTTGAAGCCGTGATGATGCAGCCTGATATCATCACGGCTTCAAAGAGCCCTTGGCCAATCAGATTCCTCTATTTACGATCCTCAGTTCATAATATACGTTTTATAAAGGGACATAAGTACTGCTTTTGATCTAGAATTAAATGATCTGTGTACACGGTTAATTAAATGTCCTGTCTTACAGGCTGTATGTCTACAATGTGACAAGCTTTTAAGTTCATTATATATATATATATATTTATTTATTTATTTATTAGCTTTTGGTAACATATATATATATATCCCAAATCTTGCTCTCTAGTGACTGTTTTAAGCTTAGCTCCATTAATATAGTAATCTTGATTGGTGGTGTTCTTACCGAAGTGCAATACTGTGCATTTATCAAGACTGAAATTAATTTTGTTGAGATTTACCCATGAAATGATACTATCCAGATCTTTCTTGTCTTTGGCTCTACAACTCTCGCTGTCCACAATACCCCCCAGTTTGGCATTGTCAGCATATTTACTCAGTTTATCACTGGGTATTATTAAATCACCTTTAAAGACATTGAACAATAGAGGGCCTAGCACAGAACCTTGGAGCACACCGCTGGTAACCCCTACCACTGATGACAAGAATCCATTGATTCTGACGCTCTGGGATCTATCAGTTAGCCAATTCTGTTTCCATTTAACTAAAAGTGAGTCGATACCTAATTGGGTTAGCTTAGTGATCAGTATTTTATGTAATAAGATAGCAGATGCTTTCCTGAAGTCCAGCATTAATACATCAACTGCCCTGATCAAGATGTCACCCAGCCCAACATACTCATAAAAACCAACAAGATATTTTAGCCGTAAAACCATGTTGTGCGATGTCCACATGTCCCATAGCAACTAATATTCTGTTGATCTCATCGTTGATGGTACCCTCAATTATTTTGCCAACTGTTGACGTCAAACTTATTGGACGGTAGTTGGGGGGGTTCTTCCTTTCTATATATTGGTATAACTATAGCTTTACGCCAATCTGGCGGGACTTGTGATTGTAGCAGCGATATTTGGCCTATGTCGGCTATAATAGGGGCTCGTTCTTTCAAGAGTCTAGGGTTTAATCCATCTGGGCTTGGTGATTTATTTACATTAAGTGATTTTATGCTTTTTCAATATGACCATTGTAATTATAAGGCTGGGGTCCTACTCTGTAGCTTGGTGTATTGGTAGACAAACCTTTGGTTCAGATGGGTTAAAGACTGATCCAAAATACTTAAATTCATTTGCCATATCTTCTGGTTTATTATGTGTTAAGTTGTCTATTTCAAGGGGTCCGATGACTCTGTCGGCGCCCCCTTTTGTCATTTACATAGGCATGAAACCCTTTGATGTTGTTTTTGCTATTGGCTAGTCTTAACTCTGTATTAGTTTTGGATGTCCTAATCTCATATTTAAGTTGTTTTAATGTGCATTTGTATCTGGCAGTATTGGTGTCTGAAGGGTTCGTCTTCATTTTAGCAAATCTTTTTTCTTGTTGGTGAGTCTTCTAACCTTGTTGCTAAACCACATGGGCGTCTTCTCCCATTTATTGTATACTTTTTTTTATGTGGGAACGTGAGTAGACTCTAGATCTCATGTAGTCTTGGTGAGTAAGCCCCATGCTTGTTCAACACTTAGATTGTTCGACAATGGCTTCCAGTCTAATGTAAGTATCCCCTTCCTCATTCCTTCAGAATTTGCCCTAGCATAATTTTTATATTCAGTTGTTCCTGGAATGAATGTATTTGCTTTGTTAATTTTAAAATGGAGGATATTATGGTCACTGTTACCTAATGGGGCGGATGAGGCAATGTCAAGGTTATTACTGTCTAAGTTTGTTAGTAGGACATCTAGGATGTTATGACCTCGGGTAGGCATGGTTACACATTGTTCCAAACCTGCTGTTACTAAAACTGACTGAACCTTATTAGCTGTGTCATCTGTCCAATTAATTACTGATAAGTTTAGATCACCTAGTGCTATTGCATCCTCACCCTCTGCCACATTGGCTAGATGTTTTACAAAAATGTCTGCGTCTTCCCTTATGCTATCCGGTGATCTATAAAAGATGGCTATCCTGAATTTTTTTGCCCTTCAGTCCCGTAATGTCTACCCATAGCACTTCTGTAATACCCTGGGGTACATCTATGTCAGCAGTTGTACATTCAGTTTCGTTCCTAGTATATAAGGTATGCCTCCACCATGACACCTGTCTCTCTCTCTCTGCTTGTTAGCTGGAAACCTGGTATCTCCTTGCCCCAGTTGCTGTCACTAGTCCACCAGGTCTCTGTGACCCCTATGTTATCTATATCCTGGGTTTTCGCTATGCTGTAGTTCAACTAACTTGTCCTTATTTAGATTCCTTGCATTGAGATACATAGTTTTTATACCCTTGATAACTGCCTTGCGGTTCTTGCTCAGTATACTAGTTGTGTTAGGGACACACACATTATTTTTCACACACCCCCCCCCCATTAGTTTAAATTAGTGATCTCCTTAAGACGCATTCCCACAACCGCTGCCTTTAAAACTTAGATGTAGTTCATCTTTACAAAAGAGATCTGTTCTATTATTAAAAGTATCGCAGTGCCTTAGGAATCGTATTTTTTTTCTTTGGTCCAAGTTCTTAGCCATGCATTAGGTAAGCAGAGTTTTTTATGTACATAAGCAGATGCCCTGGGAACTGGCAGGGTTTCTGAAATCACAGTTTCACATCCTTTGCTGGAAGGTCTGTCTACTAATTTTATATAGTCCTCGTTAAGTTCAGGCAGTGTTTTTTTTTATTTATGTCATTAACCCCTATATGAATCGTGGCTAGTGGATTTTCCCGTGCTCCTTTAAAGATGTCAGCCATTTCGGTCAGGTCCCTTACTCCTGCCCCTGAAAAATTGCTCATCATTATATTGGCCTTGTCTTCCCTACATATGTACTTATCAGTATATTTAATGATCAAATCTCCAATCACAATGGTTTGTCTTGGCAAAGTTTCTTGGCTATTCTCCCCAATATCAACCAGAAGTGGGCTGTCAACATTAGCAAGGACTGAGTATCTATTAGTTAGTGGTAGTACAGGTTCCATGCTACACCCCCTTCTACTGGTTCAACTTCCATGTCATCGTTAGATAGTTGCAGCACAACCTCATTCTGTACAGTAGATACATTCTCTCTGCCAGTATCCTACATACCTGACTGGACAGGCTTCAGTGGACTCCGCCCTGTTTTTTCCTTTTAACTGTGATCACAGTACTCCATTCATTATCTTCCTCAATTTCATCCTCTTCTCCCCCATCAGTTGACTTCTGTTTACTACTTTTATCTGCTACTCCTAAAATGCCAGTGTCTGCTTTGTTTAGGCTAGTAAGTGTCTTTTGTTTAGCAGCCATAACATTTAGATTTTTTTCTAAAGCCTCTAGTTTAGCACAAAAAATATTTAGTTTAATTCCCTGTTATGCAGGCATGTACCACACACGTGATTATAATAGTTTGTATTGGCATCTGCCATCATGTACATGGTGCAGCTACCACATCTTATATGCAAGTCCCTCTCAGTTGTTAATATACTGTAGATGTAGCCATTTCTTTTTAGTATTCTGTCAATGCTAGCCGGCCCAGTGGCACAGAAGGTTGAGGTGCTGGGTGCCACATCTTGCTCTACACTGATGACCCAGGTTCGGGAGTGGACTCGGGTCATTCGGGGGTCGGCCAGGGGAGGTAAGGATTGAGCGCCCAGAGGACTGCTCTCCTTCCTTGGGAGGGGGTTGTGCTGCCCTGTGTCAGCACAACGGGGGCCAGCAGGAGAGGGAGAGGATTGAGCATCCGGAGGACAGCTTTTCTTTCTGGGAAGAGGACTGGCACTCCCACTGAATGGCTGCTCCGTGGTGGAGGCCAGAGGGTAGTACAGGTCAGAGGGCCAGGCGAAGGAGGGTGCTGCGGGACTTCTGCGGATGCGGCGGCACGCAACCGTGCGCTGCTGCTGGGAAGGGAGAAAAAGGTGGACTACCCGTCTGCAAGACGACTCCCTCCCACAGGCTCAGCACCCGCCAATCGGGAAGGGTAAGTCCTGGTGATATGGGTGACGGGCTGGGGAGGGGTCAGAAGGTGCAGCCGGATGATAAAGTCTCTGTATATATGTACACATATATATATATATATATATATTTCAATGCTTATGACTTTTTAGTGTCAGTTGTACTGACCTGTCAGAGTTGTAATCTTTCCTAGATGGTAAATGTTAGTGTCTGGGCTCACCTGCCCCGGCGGACATGGCGCATCTCGACGCATGCTCACCCTGGAGCGAGTTTATGTAGTGCCCCAATCTAGGAAGTAGTCGGTTCGTGTGAACCATGCCCTGTGATGGCCTCATGGCTAAATTAAAATGCTACAACACAAAGTCTAAAGTAAGTACCTCAGTGCCTTAAACGTATGTATAGTTCTCAAAAATGTGAGTTGCAGGTGTTAGTGATGGGTAGAAATTTTTTGTGGATGGTTGTCCGAGGAACAGGTGCAATATATATATTTTGATTGTCCTACAGAATTTGTACCTGTCCTATTGATTTTTGTTTACTAATTGTACATTTCTGTTTACAAATACCAGCCAATAAGTGTGCCCACTATCTGGCACAGTGCTATGAAAAGAGCTTAATAACTGATAGGACCCATTGTAAGGTGCCATGAAAATGGCTGCTTAAATGATGTAGATGCACAGCGGGATGTGGATTGTGCTGGGATAACCTCCTATGTAGGGTGGTTGGGCACAAGGCCAACGGCTCAGTACATCTGACACCACAGAAGTGAGGTTGTCCCAGAACAAACCATATTCTGAACTGCATTGCTGCTACTATACAATGGCTCTTATTTATTAATATTGTGGGGACACAAATGTGCACATGTAGATGGTTATTAGGACAGAACAAGTGTTGGAACATCCATTTTATATGCAGGGACACCTATTTTATAGTATTAGTTGTACAGTTTTATTTTTTAAATTAATTTTTTTTTTTAAGGAAACACTCCCCATGTGAAAGCACGGCATCATGGGTATGCACATAATTGTCTTATCACTGTAGTGTATTATACAATACCAGGCAATTAGGTATTTGCATACCCAAGATGCAGTGCATTCATATGCTGTAAGTTTTCTCATAAAAAATAAAACTGATACTATAAAAGAGATGTTCTGACACTTGTTCTCTGCCTAACTATGAAATGTTTTAGCCATGATGAAAATTGTTGCGCCCCCCCCCCCCAATATAAGTAAATAAGGTTTTTATATGGAACCAGGCCTTTGCTTTTTTTTTTACTACAATTGTAAGGCTTCAAGATCTCTTGGTATGAGAAGATGCGACTGCTTGTTAAGTTTGGCATGCAGTCATCTGTATGTTTGGACTTGGCACTGTGAGGTTGTGCTCGGATAACTTCACGGTGTTTTACACTGACCAGTCAGACTTAAAGAAATTTTTTTGCCATAGTAAATAATACCCACTGGCCAGTACATGATCCTGAAAAGAATTTGAGTGTGCCCCCAGTTCACTGCCCTGATAAGGGCTTTTAATTTAACTCCCCTTCCTGCTCACAGAAACATAGACTTTGATGGCAGGTAAGGACCGCATGGCCCACCTAGTCTGCCCATTTCCCTACCAACAGGATAAGCTGCAGATCCTAGTTAACCAACAGCCTGTTTCTTCCTAGCCCCCACAAGAATTGCTTTATGTCTATCCCATGCATTCTTGAATTCTCCCACAGTTTTAGACCCCACAACCTCCTCAGGAAGGCTGTTCCATGTGTCCACCACCCTCACTGTGAAAAAATACTTCCTCACATTGCCCCTGAGCTGTCCCCCCTCTTATCTTTAAATTGTGTCCCCTCGTTCTTGCATATCTCTTTTTCTGAAAGATGCTACCCTCTTGGACTTTGTTGATTCTACTGAGGTACTTAAAAGTTTCTGTCCTGTTCCCCCTCTCCCTCCTTTCCTCAAGGGTATACATATTAAGCTCCTTTAGTCGCTCCTCGTGTGCCTTCTCTTGCAGATCCTGCACCATTTTAGTTACCCTCCTCTGAATTGCCTCCATCCTGTCTGTCCTTGCAGAGATGGGGTCTCACCAACTGTCTGTACAGAGGGATAACAACTTCTGTTTTCTGCTGGTGATGCCTCTCTCTCTATACATCCCAGTACCCCCCAGTCCTTCCTACTGCCTTCTCACATTGCTTGCCAACCGTGTATGATTACCCCAGGTCCCTTTCCATTTCTGTTGTTGTTACTATCCCCCCCCCCCAAAAGTGTAATCTTCCCCTGGGTTTTTGTTTCCCAGGTGTATTATTTTGCACTTCTTAGCATTGAATCCAAGTTGCCATACTTGTGACAATTCCTCCAACCTTGCCCAAGTCCCTTCTCATCCTTTCCACGCCTCCTTTTGTATCAACCCTGTTGCAGATCTTTGTGTCATCTGCAAAGAGGCATACTTTTCCTTCCAGTCCCTCTGCAGTGTCACTTATAAAGACATTGAAAAGGACTGGACCCAGTACTGAACCCTTCGGTACCCTACTTGTAACCCCTCTTTCTTTAGAGTGGACTCCATTTACAATTACCTTTTTGTGTCCTGTTGTCCAGCCAATGTTTTACCCAGGCTACCACCCTGGGACCCACTCCCAGGCTGGTTAATTTGATTATTAATCTTTTGTGTGGGACTATGTCAAATGCCTTGTTAAAGTCTAGGTAGGCCATGTCCACAACCCCTCCCTGGTGTACTACTTTTGTCACCCAGTCAAAGAAATCAGTTAGATTCGTCTGATATGACCTTCCCACTGTGAATCCATGCTGCCTTGGGTCCTGTGCCCCACTGGCCTGTTGGTACTCTACAGTTCTTTCCTTCAGAAGTGATTCCATCACTTGCCCTACCACAGAGGTCAAACTGACAGATCCGTAGTTTCCTGCCGCTGTCTTGCTCCCACTTTTGTGAAGGGGAATCACATTTGCCTTCCTCCAGTCCTCAGGTACCACACCATCCTCCCATGATTTGCTAAAAAGGGTGGTCAGTGGTGTCTCTAGTTCTCCCCTTAATTCTTTTGGAATTCTAAGGTGAATTCCGTCAGGCCCCATTGTTTTGTCCACCTTCAGTGTTAGGAGTTCTTTCAGAACCCTTTCTTCTGTGAAAGGACTGGGATCGACACCTCCCTCATCCACAGTGCTTCTGTTAATTGGATTCGGCACCTCCTCCTTTTTGTGAATACTGAGCAGAAGTATCCATTCAGTATCCCTGCTTTTCATTGTCCCTCTCTGCCCACCCACCCCGCCCATTCTGTTCAGCCTCACTATCCCTCCCTTTGTCTTTCTCACTCCCTGATATACCTATAAAAGGTTTTATCCCCCTTCTTAACCGAGTTGGCTATCTTTTCCTCAGTTTGGGCCTTTGCTATTCTGACTTCCCTCCCTGCTTCCTTTTGACTTAACTGGTGCAGTTCTCTGTCCTGCTCCTTCTGAGTTTCCTTATACTTCCTAAATGCTGTCTTTTTCTCCCTAACCTTCCCCCCCACCTCTTCTGAGAACCGTAGTGTTTTTTTCTTTCGTTTTGATTTATTTGCTTCACACAAAGGCTTGTTGCCTCTGTGATGGCAGTTTTGATATTTCCCCATTGTTGCTCCACCCCTCCTCCTAGCCTGTTTGCTAGCACTTTTCTAAGGCACTCACCCATCTTGGCAAAGTCAGCCCTCCTGAAGGCTAGTACCCTCACTTTTGTATGGCTTGACTCTGTAGCTAAGTTTATCGTGAACCACGCTGTTTGTTGGTCACTTGTTCCCACTTCTAGATCTGAGATCCTCTCACTGTCCCCATCCCTAAACTAAATGTGGTCCCGGAGACATTGACCTGGTTCAAGGATTACCTCACAGGCCGTTCTCAGCAAGTCAGGATAAGCACCACCCTCTCCACCCCTAAAACAGTTTCCTCTGGGGTCCCACAGGGGTCTGTTCTAGGCCCACTGCTGTTCACCCTCTTTCTAAACTCCCTCCCTAAGGCATGCAGCGGTCATTTGCTCCTCTACGCCGATGATGCGGTTCTGTTCTGGAAACACCCCCACCCTACCGCCCTCCAGCAGGCCCTTCAAAGGCATTTCTGGGAAATAGAGACCTGATTCACTGAACACCGCCTAATTATCAACTATAATAAAACTAAGTCCATGATTTTTGCCCACCGCCTAAGTCCTCGTAGTCAGTCTGCTCTCCTCATCAAGAACGCTCTCGGTGCCCCTCTGGAACACGTTTCCAACTTCAAATACCTAAGTGTCACTCTAGACACCTCCCTCTCCTACCAGAGGCATACCCAAATTCTCTCCTCCACTATCAGCTCCAGAGTAGGCATCCTGTACAGGCTCAAGCACTGCTTACCCCACAGGCTATGCAGCTCGCCGTCCACCTCCTCCATCCTCTCCCTTGTGGACTACGGGATTACTATATCGCTCTGCTGAACCCACCTCCCTTAACAGGATAAACATTGTCTTGAACAAAGCCTGTCGCCTAGTCACAGGATGTGATAGGCTAACCCACACCTGTGATCTTTATGCGTTATCTGGTTGGTTAAACTTCCAACATTAATTACAGTTCCACACCTGCATCCTCGCAAAAAAGATGCACCTTCACCAAGCCCCCGTCGGACTGTTCCCCTTAATCAGTTCTGCACCTCACAGGTGCAATACAAGGCTCTCTGCAAGCTCTCCTTTCCTGGTACCACTATGTAGAACTTCCCTAGGGCAAAGATCCTCCCGATACCGAGCCCCTCTCTGGCTCAATGCATTACCACACTCACTCTCACAGACCCACAGCATCTCTCAATTTAAAACAGGCCTCAAAGCTCACCTCCTTGAGAGAGCCATATGTGACTGCGGCTAACTCTGCTCACCCAGTTGACCGCCCATCCTTCCCTACTTCGACTCAGGGTCCCACAAGGCCCCACGATTTCTCCAAAATCCCCAGCCTGGTATGCTAAGATTGCTGCCTAACTGCCTCACCATATCTTAAGTTTTGCCTGGACGGCTCCTCTGTTCAGTTACTGTAAATTCTGCCTGTTTTATGTATGTCCTCTACTGTATTTGTCTACCCTCCACCCTATGTAACCGACGTGGAGCCTTTGCAAAACAGTCTGTGACTCAAAGGTTTGTAATTCCGATTGTATTCCAATAAGTCAAATTAAAAAAAAAAAAAAATTTGAGAGTATGAGGTCTAAGATTGTTCCCTCACGAGTGCGTTCCAAAACTAGCTGTCTGAGGTATGCCACCTGTAGGGCATCGAGAATGGCCCTGCTCTTGGATGTGGTGGCAGCAAAGGTGCTCCAGTTAACATCTGGCATATTCAGGTCCCCCATCAACAGCATCTCCCCTTTCTCTGCCATCCTAAGGATGCCTTCTATCATATCCTTGTCCATTCCCTTCCCCTGAGACAGGGGTCTGTATACAACCCCCTATGTGGATTATGGTGCCATTTCCAGTCTCTTAAGGTGACCCACAGTGCCTTCTCTCCTCCCTGTTTCCTCTTTTGTTCTGTTACTTTTATCCCTTCCCTTTCATAGAGAGCTACTCCTCCCCCTCTTCTCCCCTCCCTGTCTCTCCTGTAGATTATGTAGCCTGGTATGTTAACATCCCAGTCATGGTTCTCTGTGTACCATGTTTCTGTGACTGCTACATCCAGGCATCCCTCTTCCATCAAGGCTACCAGTTCAGGGAGCTTGTTGCCCAGATTACGGGCATTGGTACTCATACCCTCCAATTTCTTAATGACCTTACCCCTTTTTGCCCCATCCCTGTCTTTATTGCCTTTGTTATTTTCTCCATTTACCCCTGCTCTTCTCCTTATCGACATCTATATCTTGGTGTTTACCTGACTTACTACCCTGATTTTTTGGGGGGATAGGATTTCCCTGCTCCTTTCCAGTGCCTCCCCCCTTGGCTAGTTTATATGCTTGCCAATGAAGCATTTAAACCTATCACCTATGATCCTGGTTCCCCTCCTGGACAGATGCAGACCATCACGCCAGTATATGCCTGCATCACTCCAGGTGGACCCCCAGTCCCCAATTAAGCCAAATCCCTGAGCTCTGCACCAGTTTTTCAACCACTGATTGAATCCCATGGTGTGGAGCACCCTAGCCTCACTCATGCCATAGACTGGCAGCACCTCCGAGAAGGTTACCGTGCGTGCTACTTGTCTAAGGCTCCTCCCTGACTCCACAAACTCTTCCTGCACTTCTCTAATCCCTTTCTCAGCCAGGTCATTTGTCCCTAGGTAGACAGTGACATCCAGCTCCCTCCCCCGTGCAGCTACTCCGGCGATCCTGACGATTCGCTCCCTGTCCCTCCAAGCCATGGCGCCAGGCAGGCACCTTACCTCCCTCTAACCTTCCTCCCCCAGTTCTACCCTCCTAACAATTGAGTCCCCCACCAGGAGGAGTTTCCTTCCCCTGTGGGGTCCCATGCCACCCTCCTGTGGGCCTCCTTTGTGAAGGTTCCCAGCATCCTCCTTGGTCCCAGTAGTATCTCTGACAAGGGCGCTTAACTAACTCCCTTCTGCTCTGCCTTGACAAGCTGATCAGCTTCCTCTGCTGCTCCCGTGTAGCTCCCCCTACTTGGTAACCCTGACAAAGGCATTTTTTCTTTTAACACAGCTTTTGCTCCTGTTGCTGGCTCTGGTGGCAGATATACCTGCCAATCTGGCTCTGCTCAACAGTAGAAACACTCTGGATACAGAAGATGATACCAGCCCATTTACAGAAGAAAGGGTTCTGAAAGAACTCTTAAAACTGAAGGTGGACAAAGCAATGGGGCCTGATGAGATTCATCCCAGAATTCTAAAAGAACTAAGGGTAGAACTAGTGACACCACTGACTACCCTTTTTAAGAAATCATGGGAGGATGGGGTGGTACCCGAGGACTGGAGGAGGGCAGATGTGATTCCCCTTCACAAAAGTGGGAGCAAGGCAGAAGCAGGAAACTACAGACCTGTTAGTTTAACCTCAGTGATAGGGAAAATGATGGAATCACTTCTGAAGGAAAGAATTGTTCGAGTATCTAGAGGCCAGAGGGGCACAGGACCCTAGGCAGCATGGATTCACAGCGGGAAGGTCATGCCAGACGAATCTGATAGATTTCTTTGACTGGGTGACCAAAGTAGTAGATCAGGAGGGGCTGTGGACATGGTCTACCTAGACTTTAGCAAGGCATTTGACACAGTCCCACACAGGATTAATATACAAGTTAGCCAGCCTGGGAGTGGGTCCCAAGATGACAGCCTGGGTAAAGAATTGGCTGAGAATAGGACACAGAGAGTAATAGTAAATGGAGTCCACTAGAAGAAAGGAGGGTTACTTAGTGGGTACCGAGGGTTCAGTATTAGGACTGGTCCTCTTCAATGTCTTTATAAGCGACATTGCAGAAGGACTGGAAGGAAAAGTATGTCTCTTTGCAGATGACACAAAGATCTGCAACAGAGTTGATGCACAGGGTGGGGTGGAAAGGATGAGAAGGACTTGGCAAGGTTAGAGGAATGGTCAAATGTATGGCAGCTTAGATTCAATGCTAAGAAGTGCAGGTAATGCACCTGGGAAACAAAACCCAGGGAAGAGTACACAATGGGGTGAGATACTAACAACAACAAAATGGAAAGGGACCTGGGGTAGTCATATCAGATGACCTAAAGGTAGGCAAGCAATGTGAGAGGGCAGCAAGGAGGGTTGGGGGATACTGGGATGCATAGGGAGAGGCATCACCAGTAGAAAACAGGAAGTTATTATCCCTCTGTACAGACAGCTGGTGAGACCCCATCTGGAGTACTGCGTGCAGTTCTGGAGACCCCATCTCCCAAAGACATAGACAGGATGGAAGCTGTCCAGAGGAGGGCAACTAAAATGGTGCAGGGTCTGCACCGGAAGACATATGAAGAGAGACGAAAGGAGCTTAATATGTATAGCCTCGAGGAAAGGAGGGAGAGGGGGGACATGATAGAAACGTTCAAGTACCTCAAGAGAATCAACAAAGTCCAAGAGGGTAGCATCTTTCAAAAAAAGAGGTGTGCAAGAACAAGAGGGCACAATTTGAAGATAGAGGGGCGGCTCAGAGGTAATTTAAGGAAGTATTTTTTCACAGAGAGGGTTGTGGATGCATGGAACGGCCTTCCGGAGGAGGTTGTGGAGTCAAAATCAGTGGTGGAATTCAAGCATGCATGGGACAGTCATAAGGCCATTCTAGGGGGTGGGGTTAGGAAGAAGTAGGCTGCTGGTTAACTAGGATCTGCAGCTTATCCAGTAGGTAGGGAAATGGGCAGACTGGGTGGGCCAAGCGGTCCTTATCTGCCGACAAATTCTATGTTTCTATGCTCGGCTGGGGACCATCAAAGGGCCTGGCGTTGGGGGACTTCCCCTTAGTTTTCCCCTTGTCCCTCTCCCTCCATGGATGCTGGAATGAAGAACTAACCTCCAGGCTGGTGACATGCTGACACATGTCTCAGCCAAGTGTCTAATGGCACTCTCCCCCTTGCTACACTGCTGCCCTTACGCTGCCACCCATGCATCCACATATGGCAGTGTTGGAGTGGTGTGACAGCCCTCTCTCCCCAGAGGAGGAGAGCATCCCCAGGACGCTCAATGCTCCTCTCCGCAGTCTGCCCCCAACAATCTAGACTTGTTCCCGAACCCGGGTCGCTGACATCATGAGTGGTAGTGCTACCGCTGAGCCATGGGGCGGGCCAGCCCTGACAAAGGATTTTAACCAGCCTCCCCATCTCCTGTCTCTAGAGCCCTTCCTGCCCTGACAGGGGGTTTTAAGTGGTTGTTTCAGTCCTTTAATTTCCCCATCTAATTTATAAATACAGAGTCTCCCCCCCCCCACCACCTTGGCTGCCTTGAAAATTACTTTCAGATACTGTTTTCTAGCACTTAGAAGGGCTTTTAATTAGCCTTACTCAGGCCCCTCTTCAGTAACAGACAGCCCTAAAAAAGGGTTTTTAATCTGCATCGCTAAAACTGCTGCCTGTAAACAAGAGCTAGTCTTGGTCTGCTACTGCAGGAACAGCACACAAGGATTTGAGGTATGCAGTTCAGAAAGCAAAAGGAAGATGGGCAGCTGCTCACGCACGATGATGAGGCATGCATCTGAAGTCTAGTCCTACTGCGGCACTGTGTTCATTTCTGCTGCTTGATGAAACCTCTGTCTGCACAGGACAACCCATCACAGGATGTTGGGTTAAATGGGCATCCCTTAACATATGACATTGTGATGTTACGAACATATGAAATTTTCCAGCAGAAAAAGGCCATTTGGTCTATTGAGTCTGCTCAATTTTGTAACTAGCAGCCCTATTCTGCAGCTGCCCCTCCCTCCTCACCCCCCCTTATCCTCCCTCTTGCCCTGTCCCAGCCACTTTTGAAGCAGCCCACTGTTTTGCAGGCCACTGAGAGCCCAAACTTACATGTGGCAGCATATCCTGTGTCCTAGTGCCCATTAGTACTTTTTTCTCTTGGTAAGGCAAAGAAATGAAACCAGCTGTACCTGGTGAAAACTGGGTGTCTGGGGCAGGTGGTTATTTCGACCTGTTAGTGACGTTTTTCTCTCCCATACACACACCACTACTCCTGGTACTGTAGTCTGTGAGGTGTTAGAAGTGCACTGTCGAATAGCCCTAGTCACAACAAAACACAGAATAACGTGCCGTGTTGTAAATTACTGCACAGACACAGCTAAATGAAGCACCACACTCCTCTTATGTGAGAGTGTTGAATGTCAAAATAAAACAAGCATTTGTCAGTGCCGAATGTTGCTTGCTTCTATGTGCTGTTTAGGAATTTGGAAGCCATTGGAGTGCAAATATTGAAAATTCGCTAACTTACGAGAGGGCGTAGGAACTGCGCAATGCACGCTCGTAAAACAGTCATTTTTAGGAATTTTTTCACCAAATTTTCAACATAGCCATTTTAAGACCTCTGCTCATGAACAGTGTTACTATGATTTTCTTAATGTGTCCCATACATTGATTTTGCACACCCGACTGCGCCATTGTGTGCTACATGGTGGAAACACGTTTCGTGAGATGTGAAAAATGACAGCTGTACTGCCTATAAGGAGGTGTGGTAAAATGGCAATGTTGAAAATCTGGAGTGAAAATATTGAAATTTCAAGAACTTACGAAGCGTGTGTAGAACTGCGTAACGCATCAGAAACATTTTTAGAATTTTCCCACCAAATTTTCACACAGGCTTTTTGAGAGCCCACCTATGAACACTGGCAGTGTCGCTTTCGTTAATCGTTCTGGAAAGATGATTTCGCGGAGTGGCTGGGAAATCACCCTTTGGGCCTGAGTAACGCCATGACCGCGCAAGAATTTATGAGGAGGGGTCCCAAAAACCCCATGTTGAAAATTTGGTGCAAAAATTCCAAGAAATGCCTGAGATATGCAACAAAGTTGAAAAAACCCTATCTATCCCATTATACAGCTTACCGGCATTTCCTCAGTTTGTGGTCGGCTTTGAAGAGTGCAGAGCGTGTTCCCAGTCCACCGAAATCGTCGCGCAAGACTCAGAGGTAAGTATGGGGTGTGGGAGGCGGGGTGCGCAGTGGGTGGGTGGGTGCGTGTTGGGGGCAGGAAGACTGCGTGGGACTGTTTTTTTCTTCTACAGTTTTTTTAAATGACGACGGACGTTTGCCATGCTGGGGTGGGCTCCCAGCGTGGCAGAAGGATGGCTGGGGGATTGGGCACCCCGTCGCCTATGGCATCTGTTGCCACACTGAGGTGGGCTTCAGCGTGGCACCCTGTAGTGGGAGGCGGTGGAGCCGATGGGGATTGGGCACCCCGTCGGCCATAACATGATTTTGCCATGCGGGGTGGGCTCCCAGCGTGGCACCTGGATGCTTTGGGGGCGTGCAGCTGGCCGAGAGTTAGGCACCCGTCGACCATAAACATTTGCCACACTGGTGGACTCCCAGCGTGGCACCTGGATCCTTTGGAGGCGTGGGCGAGGATTGGTCACCCCGCCGGCTGTACAGTGAGGGGGAAGGCGCATGAGCACGCAGTATGTGTGTGGGGGGTGGAGAGCTCTGCTCACTCAAGTGGAGCTCTCCCTTTCAGCTGTATGCCACTGCATTTTCAGCTGTCATAGACAACTGCAGCAGTGACTGGGGAACTGGGGCTGCGCCTGCAAACACACTGACTGCATTGGAAGATGGGCTGACACACCTCCGAAAACTCTGATGATGGCACTATGTTTCTATGCTGCCAATCTGGCTGTTCTCGGCTGGGGACCATCAAAGGGCCTGGCGTTGGAGGATTTCCCCTTAGTTTTCCCCTTGTCCCTCTCCCTCCAAGGATGCTGGCATGAAGAACTAAGCTCCACCCATGCACCCACATATGGCAGTGTCGGAGTGGTGTGACAGCCCTCTCTCCCCAGAGGAGGAGAGCATCCCCAAGATGCTCAATGCTCCTCTCCGCAGTCTGCCCCCAACAACCTAGACTTGTTCTATGCTGTTGCTAGCCTTGCTTGTAGAGCAGAAAGCAGCTAACTAAAAGAAGCTACATTTTCTTATTAATTTAAAACTTATATCTCAGCAGGAGTCAGTGTCTGTTAAGATTAAGTAGACAGATAACTTTATTAGAAGTAGAAGGGGTCTTATTTAGGGTTAAAAAAAGAAAGAAAAAGTCAGTGTGTGTGTTCTGTGCAGGGAAGGGTACTGTATCAGCTGACTTTGCTAAATCAGTAGGAGGAAAGAGAGCTTACCTGGGGGTGTGGTTTAGACACTATAAAAGCAGGTGAGTTAAATTACAACTTCTTGTTGCTAGCCTTTTTTTCTTACTAATTGCACTCCATCCCACCCAAAGCCAGTTCTACTTTTATAGCCACTGGATTTGACTGTCAACAGGAACTTCCTGTTTGGCAGTGGGAAGGAAAGGATCATAGAGAAACAGTGCTTTTGTCAACCCTAAAGGGAAAAAGTAGCTCGCCCCCCAAAAAGCTGCTGGTGGTCTGATATTGAGCAAGGAAGATGGAGGCTACTGAAGAAGATAGGAAGTTACTGTCCCAGAACAGGAAGGGTGAGAGTTGTAAGGAGAGGAGAGAATAAGCATCCAGAGAAACAGTAGAGAGAGACACAAAATAAGACATGATAGGGTGGTGCAGTGCAATGGCTGTGGGGCAGCAGTGTTCCGGGAGACATTCTGGAGGCTGCAATGCTGCCCTATTTGCAGGCACCTCTCTGGTCTGAGAGGAGGTTGCCCGTCTCCAGGCTGACCTGGCTAGGATTCATGAAACCTCCTCCCCCACCCAGGGACCACCAGGGCAAATGCCACTACCTCAGAGGTTGCCAAGAAAGAGGAGAGGCTGGACCAGGGTGGGCTCAAGGAGGGAGAGGGTGGTGGAACAGAGTTGCATCCCTCCAGCTGTACCTCCACAATTCATTTGCTCTTCTGGTGGATAGTGGTTCCTCTATGGAGGCACCTGCAGTGGAGACCAAGGAGGATGCTGGGAACCTTCACAAAGAGACCCACAGGAGGGTGGCATGGGACCCCACAGGAAGGAAACAACTCCTGGTGGGGACTCAATCATTAGGGGGGTAGAAATGGGGAGGAAGGGAGAGGAGGTAAGGTGCTCCTGGCGCCACGGCTTGGAGGGACAGGCTAATCCTCAGGATTGTGGGGGAGCTGCATGAGGGAGGGAGCTGGATGTCATTGTCCACCTAGGGACAAATGGCATGGCTAGGAATGGGATCAGAGCAGTGCAAGAGGAGTTTGTAGAGTTGGGAAGGGCCTTGAGACCAAACGCACATCTGGTAACCTTCGGAGGTGCTGCCTGTCTATAGCATGAGGAGATCTGGGGCACTTCCTCACCAGGGAATTCAATGAGTGGTTGAAAAACTGGTGTGGAGCTCAGGTTTTGGCTTCATTGGGGACTGGGGAGCTATCTGGAGGGATGCAGACCTATTCTGGTGTGATGGTCTGCATCTGTCCGGGGAAACAGGATCCTAGGTGAGAGGTTTAATGCTTCATTGGCAAGCATTTAAACTAGCCAAGGGAGAGGCACTGAAAAGGAGCAGGAAACCGAGCCTCCCAGCACAAAACATAGTGATTAGTGAGGTAAACACCAAGGTACAGAAGTATTAGGAGCAGAACAGATTTAAATGTAAAAAAGACAAAGGCAGTAGGACAGAAATGGAGCAAAGGGGTAAGGCTATCAAAAGTGGAGGGTGATGAGTACCAATGCCTGTAGTCTGTGTAACAAGCTCCCTGAACTAGTGGCCTTGATGGAAGAGGGTTCTCTGGATATTGTGGCAGTCACAGAAACATGGTACACAGAGAACCATGACTGGGATGTCAACATACCAGGATACACAATCTATAGGAGGGACAGGGAGGGTAAAAGAGGAGGAGGAGTAGCTCTCTATGTAAAGGAAGGGATCAAAGCAACAGAACTAGAGAGTAAACGGAGCAGATGAGGCACTTTGGGTCACCCTGGAGACAGGAAATGGCACCACAGTCCGCGTGGGGGTTGTATACAGACCCCCATCTCAGGGGGAAGGAATAGACAAGGAAATGATAGAAGGCTTTCTTAGAATGGCAGAAAAAGGGGAGATATTGTTGATGGGGGACCTGAATATGCCAGATGTTAACTGGAGCACCTTTGCTGCAGTTGCATCCAAGAGCAGGGTCAATCTTGATGCCCTACAGGGGGCATGCCTCAGACAGCTAGTATTGGAACCCACTCGGGAGGGAGCAATCTTAGACCTGGTACTCTCAAATGGGGATGGAGAAAGAATCTCAGATTTAGAAGTGGGTAGCCATCTGGGAACAAGCGACCACCAAACAGTGTGGTTCACGATAAACACAGCCATACAGTCAAGCCATACAAAAGCAAGAGTACTGGACTTTAGGAGGGCTGACTTTGGGAAAATGAGAGTGCCTCAGAAAAGCACTAGCAAACAGGCAAGAAGGAGGGGTGGAGGAACAATGGGAGTGATCAGAACAGCCATCACAGAGGCAACAAGCGCTTTGTAAACAAATCAATAAAACACAACGAAGGAAAAAACGCTATGGTTCTCAAAAGAGGTGGCAGGGAAGGTATGGAGAAAGGACAACATTCAGGAAATATAAGGAACGAGAAGGAGCAGGACAGAGAACTTTATCAGTTAAAGCGGAAAGAGGCTGGGAAGCAGTCAGAATAGCAAAGGCCCAAACCGAGGAAAGGATAGCCAATTCTGTTAAGAAGGGATAAGACCTTTATAGGTACATTAGGAGCTAAGAAAGACCAAAGGAGGGATACTGAAGCTTAATAAAGGGGAGGGAATGTGGGTAGAGGGTGACAGTGAAAAAGCAGGGATACTGAATGAATATTTCTGCTCAGTATTCACAAAGGAAGAGGAAGGGGAGTTACCTAAACCAAACAAGAGAAACACTCTGAAGACGGGGGTCGATACCAGTCCATTTACAGAAGAAAGGGTTCTGAAAGAACTAATAAAATTGAAGGTGGACAAAGCAATGGGGCCTGATGGGATTCACCCAAGAATTCTAAAAGAACTAAGGGTAGAACTAGTGACATCACTGACTACTCTCTTTAACAAATCATGGGAGGATGGGGTGGTACCCGAGGACTGGAGGAGGGCAGATGTGATTCCTCTTCACAAAAGTGGGAGCAGGACAGAGGCAGGAAACTACAGACCAGTTAGTTTGACCTCAGTGGTAGGGGAAATTATGGAATCACTTCTGAAGGAAAGAATTGTTGAGTACCTAGAGGCCAGTGGGGCACAGGACCCAAGGCAGCATGGATTCATGATGGGAAGGTCGTGTCAGACAAATCTAATAGATTTCTTTGACTGGGTGACCAAAGTAGTAGACCAGGGAGGGGCTGTGGACATGGCCTACCTAGATTTTAGCAAGGCATTTGATACTGTCCCACACAAAAGATTAATACACAGGATAGCCAGCCTTGGAGTGGGTCCCAGGGTGGTAGCCTGGATAAAAAAATTGGCTAGATAACAGGACGCAAAGGGTAGTAGTAAATGGAGTACACAGTGAAGAAAGGAGGGTTACTAGCGGGGTACTGCAGGATTCAGTACTGGGACTGGTCCTTTTTAATGTTTTTATAAGTGACATTGCAGAGGAACTGGAAGGAAAAGTATGTCTCTTTGCAGATGACACAAAGATCTGCAACAGGGTTGATACACAAGATGGAGTGGAAAGGATGAGAAGGGACTTGGCAAGGTTGGAGGAATGGTCAAATGTATGGCAGCTCAGATTCAATGCAGAGAAGTGCAAGGTAATGCACATGGGAAACAAAAACCCAGGGGAAGAGTACACAATGGGGGGTGAGATACTGACAACAGTAAAAATAGGAAGGGACCTGGGGGTAATTATATCAGATGACCTAAAGGTGGGCAAGCAATGTGAGAAAGCAGTAAATAAGGCTGGGGGGATACTGGGATGCATAGGAAGAGGCATCAATAGTAGAAAACAGGAAGTTGTTATCCCACTGTACAGACAGTTGGTGAGACCCCATCTGGAGTAGTGTGTGCAGTTCTGGAGACCCCATCTCCGCAAAGACCTAGACAGAGTGGAAGCTGTCCAGAGGAGGGCAACCAAAATGGTGCAGGGTCTGCACCAAAAGACATACGAAGAAAGACTAAAGGAGCTTAATATGTATACCCTTGAGGAAAGAAGGGAGAGAGGGGACATGATAGAAACTTTCAAGTACCTCAAGGAATTAACAAAGTCCAAGAGTAGCATCTTCCAGAAAAAGAGATGTGCAAGAACAAGGGGCAACAATTTGAAGATAGAGGGGACGGCTCAGAGGTAATGTGAGGAAGTATTTTTCTCTGAGAGGTTGTGGATGCATGGAACAGCCTCCTTGAGGAGGTCGTGGAGTCAAGAACAGTGGGGGACTTCAAGAATGCATGGGACAGGCATAAGGCAGTCCTAGTGGGGGGTAGGAGGAAGTAAGCTGTTGGTTAACTAGGATCTGCAGCTTATCTGTTAGGTAGGGAAATGGGCAGACTAGGTGGGCCAAGCGGTCCTTATCTGCCGTCAAATTCTGTGTTTCTATGTTTCTTGCACATGCGTGCAAGCAACATAAAAATGACAGATCAGTGCTATAAGTAAAATCCTACCCTGGGTGTACATGACTGACTGACAGATCCCATGCCCAACTTCCATGGTGCTGTACTGCTGAACTAGACACCACTGTGGACCCTTTCCAATTTTCTCGTAAGGATCCTGTAAGAGGGGACATCAAAAATGTTCTTCCTAAACCTTTCTTCTTCAGCAACAGTCTGTGTTCCACAGCTTAAACATGGTCTCTTCTCCCCCACCCTGTTTTAGTATAAGTATTACTGGTAGTAAAAACAATGCCTTCTGTCAGACTGGGCCTAAAACTGCTAGGGCTGCCATCTTTTTTGAGTAGCCACACTGATTAAAGGGGCTAGCAGTATAGTCTGGAGGTTACAGTAACGAGCTGTGAATGCGCTTGGTGCATCCGGCAGACCTGGGTTTAATTCCCACAACCTCTACTTGCATACTGTGTGACTCTGAGCAAGTCAATTAACCGCCCCAGTGCTCCCAGGTCGCCCCTGAAAACAGGCACTTGGGCCTAGTGAGCCTTACCCGGTTACCAAAGACTTAAAAAAAAAAAAAAAAATTTTTACAAAACTGACGATAAAGGGCGTCTTACAAGACAGGAGAAGAAAAGGTAGTCCAAAATGGAATAAAAAACGACGTTACAAAATGTTCACTGTGACATGAACTGCTGGAAGTATCAGAGCACTTGTACGGACCCATCAGCTCTCATCCTGCCTTTCCCAGTCCCCTGTATGTGAGAAGCTTACAGATCTAGGAGACTGCTTCTGTTTAAAGATGACAAGCTGGGAAGGCTTGTTTCTCCCTTATTGTTTAGACTGCACAGTATAGCAGTTGAGGGAGCGGAGTCATTTAAGTAGCAGGTTCCTCTAGTTTTGCAATCCAGGTATTGTTTCCATGATGAAACCGAGATAAACGCAGCAGCGGGTCATGCAGAAAGAATTCTTTAGTTGTGATTTTTCAGTCTAGCAGTATTTTGGCACAGGGTTTGGCTGAGCTATCTGGAGCTAATGCCCATCCTTGGGTAAATGTGTTGTGCAAGAACAGGAACTTTTAATGCTTTCTTTTTCATGTTGATTTAGCTCCCCTGTCCTGCTGGCCCCATCTTGGCTGCCTTTCCCAGCCCAGTTACCTGCCCTCCCCAGGTCTTACCCCTAATACCCCCACAACTTACCCCTCATGGCAGGGATGGGGGCACTTGCCCCCTTGTTGTTGTCTCCCCCCCCCAGCAGGATCTGGTGTGGTTGCCTGGTCAGTGGTGTCAGGCTTGCAGGAGGGTTGTCATCATCCTGCACGGCAGGACTCCTTTTCTTTTTTTTTTTTTAATATATTTTTATTAGCTTTTATCGTGTGAGGCACATCACAACTCACATACATGATACAAACATCAGTGGTATATTTATACCGACTTTATCATCTATAAGGTTACAGAAATCAATTATCTAAATTCTGTGATGTCTCCCTTCTATATAAGCAGTATCTTAAAACTGTAGACACTTCTGAATAGCTTAATTACACTTTTTTTTTTTTTTTTTTTTTTACTTTATCTCCACTGCCTGGAGAACTTCCGGCATCCTTGAGGGGGCTTCCAGCCTCTACTTTCCCCTGTGACTTCTAGTCCTCTCCTCTCATGTGTCCCAGCACCACCTCTGGGTCTGAACCCTCCGGAGGTAGGGCCGCCCTATCCACCCAGGGCGTTCTATCTATAAGGCAAAGTGCTGGGACATGAGTCGTCCCCCATGGATAGGAGGTCAGTCCAGGGTTGGGAGTGTGGGAGTGCGACTCCACCCCTTACATACGCAGTGTTACCACGCTTGGCTGCCTCCGATCACCACCAGAGGTCACTCTAGAAGTGATCGCTTCCCTGGGAAGAGAGAGCAGTCCCACGGACACTCTATCTGCCCCCCCCCCCCACACTGATCCCCAGCGGCCCGGCCCGGTTCCTGAACCCGGGCCGCCAGTGTGGTGCAAGGTGTGGCGTCCAGCGCCTCAACCCTTAGTGCTACCGGGCTGGCCGCTTAATTACACTTAATAAGGTTTCTTTTTCCTTCCAACCCCTGTCCTCCCCGTGCCCCCTCCCAGTAAGGGCAGCACCATCCCACACCCCACGGGAAGCTGTTCAGGGAATGAAGCTGAAGTCAATCTGAGCCATGTACCATACCCATTTTAAGTTAAGAGTTCAGTTTTTTAAACATGGAGACCAGTCGTTAGTTTTTCCAGATGGTAAATATCCATGACAATTGCCCTCCAGTCACCTATTGAAGGGGTGACTGAAGTCATCCACCTCCGAGTTATAGCCTTTTTGTTGCCAACAAGTATATTGGTAGTACAGTTTTATGCCAAGGGGGGTGGTGTTGAGGCATAATTGATAACAGCACCATTTCAGTCGACAATTCAACTGAATCCCCTAGGCTTTCCCTTAATTCTTCCTGCAGAGTGCACCAGAAAGGACTCAGTAATGGACACAACCAGAATATACATCCCAAATCTGCCACCTGATCCCGTCCAACATACCCCAGATATTGGTGGCAAGTATTTAAGAATTAAGAACTGCAGGGGACCTAAAATACCTGTTTTGACACTTCCATGCATATTCCTTCCAAATGGAGGAAAGAGTAATTTGTACTGCTGGAAGTGTGAATTTCAACAGAGTATCAAGGGGAACAGTAAGGCCAAGGTCTTTATTCCAACTGTCTTAAGACCAGTTGAGTTGAATCCCCAATATATCTCTAAGAACATGATACAACTGGCCTATAAGATGCCCCCCAATGTTGCCATTTAGGCTGTCTATTAACAGAGTTAATAACAGAGGTTTTGGGTTGGGTAACTTCGTCCTATCAGGTTGATGGTGTCCTGTATATAGGACCATACCTGTAAATACCTAAAATGTTCTCCATGTGCCAGCCCAGCCTGTACTCCCTTTGCATCATCTCAAACGAAGTTATGCCTGTGGGAATTAAAACTTGATAAATGTAGCATAATACCAGTGGACGCCATCTTTTAAAATTGAAGATCGGTCTGAGAAGGCCTGAAATTTTCATCGACTGACATTAGCCAGAGAAAGTAAAAACATCATCAAACTTTGGATGATATTTTTTCTGATTCCATATTTTCAGGACACCGGAAGTAAATTTAGTAAAGAGGCGTAGTGGAGGAGAATGTCTCCTGGAAGAAAATAGAATGGGTGCAAGGACATGGAGATCATTTATAGTGAATTCTGTATCCTTCCATGAGGCTTGATATGTAGGTGTTGGCCAGAGAAAGGCAGCTCTGGCGTACCATTCAAAATTGGATAAATTAACCTCCACTCTTTAGGCTGAGGGCAGTTAAAGAATGGAAAGATGGACCTTGGAACATTGCCCCTCCTGCCTATAAAATTCAGTATCCTCCTATTCCAGGAGGTATAATAAATATGCGAGGGGAGAACTGGGATGATCTGAAATAAATATAACCGGCGAGGCATAATGTTCATTCTTACAGTTTCTACTGTTTGGAAAAAAGATAGGGTCAGTTTGCTCCACTTGGGCAAATAATTTTGGATTGTAACTGTTAAAGGGTCATAGTTTACTAGATCTATATTACTTACATCTTTTGTAATGTGTATACCTAAGTATTTTATTTTAGTCCATAACCAGTGAAGAGGTTATCTTCACATTAAAACTTCTGTGGGAGTAAAATTAAACATCAGGACCTCAGTTTTAGATACGTTCAACTCAAAGTCTGCAACTCTTTCAGAATTACTTAAAATCTCCCAAACCTTCGGTAGCGGCTGCTCAGGTAACAGTACAGTGAGGGGAAATTGTCTGTGAATAAGGAAATGTTATACTCCTCTTGTCCTAGGGGAACACCCTCTATACCCTTCTGTCTCTGAAGGGCTGAAGCAAGAGGCTCCATATACAGTGCCAACAGAAGCGGGGAGAGTGGACACCCCATACATTCCTTTTCTTTTTTTTCTCTGTCTCTCCACTTCTCAAATGCTAGTGCCACAACCTCGGTGCAGGGTAGGTGCAAGTAACTGGAGCGGCCAGGCCCTACATTCCAGCACAGTCCAGTAGTTACCAGTAGTTGCACTTTTCAGGCAAAATGCAGGCAAGACCACAGACGAGTAATGATGTGGTAGTTTTATTTCTAGCAGACCTTACCATGCTGTAGCCAATGTATTAAACACAGTCTCTAGCATGTACAAAAATGCATTCAGTGTAGGCTACAAACAAACTGCACAGATTTGTTTTTTTCATTTTATTGACGTTAAACCATTGAGCAAGCTCATTTAAAATGGTGACCCATGATAACAAATGACATACATACATACTTTAATTCAACACATGTTACAATGTACAATAAATACAGTAAGTATTAACAGTAGATCTAAATCCTGTACATAGACACGGTAATTTCAACACTTTTCACAATTCACATAAAAGTCAATACATATTTAACCATATTACTCCATCATCATAGTCAATCACAGCCACTTAGATTTTGTATCACCTCTCTCCCTCCTTTGCTCTAGGGTATACATATTGAGCTCCGTTAATCTGTCTTTGTATGTTTTCTGATGCATTCCCTGCACCATTTTGGTTGTCCTTCTCTGGACTGCTTCCATTTTGTTAATGTCCTTGTGCAGGTGCGGCCTCCAGTACTGCACGCAGTACTCCAGATGGGGCCTAACCAGTGTCTTGTAAAGAGGGATTATTACCTCCCTCTTCTGACTTGTGATACCCCTACCAGTACACCCCAACATCCCCCTAGCCTTACTTCCTGCTTTAATGGTCTGCTTGGATGATTTCAGGTCACCTGTGATGACGATGCCCAAGTCTCTTTCTTCCCTTGTGATTGCCAGCAACCCCCCTCCCAATCTATAGGTGGCTTCAGGGTTTCTCTTCCCTATGTGCATGATCTTGCACTTCTTTGCATTAAACCCCATTTGCCACTCTTTTGACCATTTTGATAGTTTATCCAGATCTCTTCTCACTCTGCCCACCCCCTCTGGATCATCTGCTCTGTTGCAGATCTTTGTGTCATCTGCATACAGACAAACCTTGCCCTCCAGTTCATCTGCAATGTCACTGATGAAGATATTGAAGAGGACTGGTCCCATTACTGATCCCTGAGGTACCCCACTTGTGATTTGCATCTCTTCTGACTGTATACCATTTACCACCACTCTCTGTTTTCTGCCCACCAACCAGTTTGCCACCCATTTGACCAACTTCTGAGCCACCCCGAGCCTACCCAGCTTATTGATCAATCTAAACTGGGTAGGCTTAACTAGGTGAAAGAGTCTAACATGTTTCAATATAAGAAAAATAGCAGGGCAAGAGAACACAGCATGAGATTAGAGGGAGGCCGATTAAGGGGTAATGTTTTCACAGAAAGGGTGGTGGATGCATGGAATGGCCTACTTCAGGAAGTGGTGGATATGAATACAGTGCACGGCTTCAAACAGGCCTGGGATAGACATAAAGGAGCAATACAGATGAGTATTAATAAATAGGCCATTGACAGAGTAAAGGCCTCTGGCACATTCATAAGGTAGGAAAAATGGGCAGACTGGATGGGCTTTGCGGTCCTTCTCTACCATCAACTTCTGTGTTTCTAAAGCTGCAGATTATTTTCTATTAATGGTGGTTAATTGCATTCTTGAATAAAAATATGAACAAAACCACTTTAGCGCAGTTCTGCCAACACCTGTTTTGGAAAGTCTATTTAGTACAGAGTCCTGCTGCTGAAATAACTCCTGTTCCAAAGGTTCCTAAGTTAGTGGTGCTGGAAAGAAAATGACAACATCAGCACTTGTCTGTAGCCTTTTTATTTATTTTTTTGTGAACTATCTTTTATGCTCCCTTACTCACCGGTGCCTGAGTCTCTCTCTGGTGTGGTCACTTGGGATTCAGCCTTCTCCTACACACCTGAAGTCCCAGATCGACTTCCTGGTCTGGGCCCACCTCCACTCTCACTCCGCTGGCCACTCGAACTCCCAGCTCTGAGTCCCCCAGTGCAGGACCGCCGACTCCTCCTACCACTCTACCTCGAGAGGGAGCAATCTTAGACCTGGTTCTCTCAAATGGAGATGAAGAGAGGATCACAGGTGTAGACGTGGGTAGTCCTCTAGGAACTAGCGACCATCGAACAGTATGGTTCACAATAAACACAGCAATAGAGTCAAGTCATACAAAGGCAAAAGTACTGGACTTTAAGAGGGCTGACTTTACCAAAATGGGTGAGTGCCTAAGGAATGCACTAGCAAATGGGCAGGAGGAGGGGTGGAAGAACAATGGGGAATAATAAAAACTGCCATCACAGAGGTAACAAGCCTTTGTGTGAAGCAAATAAACAAACAAAACGATGTAAGAAACCACTATGGTTCTCAAAGGAAGTGGCAGTGAAGGTTCAAGAAAAGAAAGCATTCAGGAAGTACAAGGAATCACAGAAGGAGCAGGACAGAGAACTGTATCAGTTAAAGCAAAAGGAAGCTGGGAAGGCAGTCAGAACAGCAGTATACCCAACCGAGAAAAGATAGCCAACTCAAGTTAAGAAGGGATAAAACCTTTATAGGTATGTCAGAGCAAAAGAAAGACCAAGGGAGGGATAGTGAGGCTTAATAAAGGGGAGGTAGGGTGGGCAGAGGAGACTGTGAAAAGGCAGAGATACTAAACAAATATCTTTGCTCAGTATTTACAAAGGAGAGGGAGGTACCTAAAACAAACAGTAGAAACACTCTGGATACAGAAGTTGATACCAGCCCATTTACAGAAGAAAGGATTCTGAAAGAACTCTTAAAACTGAAGGTAGACAAAGCAATGGAGCCTGATGGGATTCATCCCAGAATTCTAAAAGAACTAAGGGTAGAACTAGTGACACCACTGACTACCCTCTTTAACAAATCATGGGAGGATGGGGTGGTATCCGAGGACTGGAGGAGGGCAGATGTGATTCCCCTTCACAAAAGTGGGAGCAAGGCAGAAGCAGGAAACTACAGACCTGTTAGTTTAACCTCAGTGATAGGGAAAATGATGGAATCCCTTCTGAAGGAAAGAATTGTCGAGTATCTAGAGGCCAGAGGGGCACAGGACCCAAGGCAGCATGGATTCACAGCGGGAAGGTCATGCCAGACAGAATCTGATAGATTTCTTTGACTGGGTGACCAAAGTAGTAGATCAGGGAGGGGCTGTGGACATGGTCTACCTA
Source organism: Neoceratodus forsteri (assembly GCA_016271365.2). Classification (NCBI taxonomy): domain Eukaryota; kingdom Metazoa; phylum Chordata; order Ceratodontiformes; family Ceratodontidae; genus Neoceratodus; species Neoceratodus forsteri. The sequence goes on along the minus strand of CM028131.1, from coordinate 109,950,801 downwards.
GACTTTAGCAAGGCATTTGACACAGTCCCACACAAAATATTAATATACAAGTTAGCCAGCCTGGGGTGGGTCCCAAGATGACAGCCTGGGTAAAGATGTGCTGGAGAATAGGACACAGAAGTAATAAATGGAGTCCAAGGGTTGCGTTAACACACTACTGACGTCCCCCTCAGACAAAAACTTTTTGGTGCACTATTTTGAATGCACTGCATCTGCTTTGATGCAGCCCTCTTGACTTAATTGGTGCTGCTGTTACTTTAAATGCACTGTCCTAAGCTTCTCCGTGTGACACAGTGAGAGGGGCAGTGATGAGTGGTCCCTTTTTTCCTTTTTAAACATATATCGGAGGCAAGCTGTGATTGGTGAGGCATCAGTAAGGGGGTTGGGGACCCAGCTGAGTAGGAGTGGCCAAGTAATCGGCATGGGTAACGATTTAAGTCTGGGAGAGGAGTATGTGGCTGGCATTACTGTGCTTGTTGACATGATCTGTGGTGGCTGAACCAGTGAGGAAAAGTCTGTAGCCCTTGTCTGTGTGGGTCAGGGAGAAGAGCTGGTGAGCCGAGTGAACTGAGTACGGAGGAGCCAGGGGTGATTGGCGTGACAGCGGCTTCGAGGAGCAGCAGCCGAAAACGGTGCCCAGTTCGGCGGATCCCACCTAAGAGGTAATGGCGTCAGACGAAGAAAAGGAACCTGTGTTCCTTCTGTGTGTGAGTCTGCTGGTCTGGGGAGTGTGTGGATAGTGCCGTATTGGAGACTGGGTGATGGTCATAGATTGCCGACATTAATTCAGAGGAAGACAGACTGTAAATCAACATGCAGCGAGGGGGTGGTAAAGCCATGGATTCTGTCGCTCTACTCATTGCCTACAGTAGTACAACCCTCCCCTGCTGCATGACAGAAAAGTGGTGATTGAGAGGCTAACTTCCTGCATTTGTTATGGCTGAACAAGTTTATGACTGCTAGATGAATGCCTATGGCTGCCCCATCATCATTAGGACAAGTAGGGGTACTTTCTCTGTTTGACCTGGTAACCAAAAACAGCGTTTTATTTTGGTAGACTGCTCCACAGACTGTCTCGCACTGTATCCAATTCAGTCTGTCGACCAGTTGGGCAGCCAAGGCAAACAACAGATTGTACCTCCACTTTTACTAATATGATGTGGCAGCTGCATGCATTTACATCTAACAGCCAGTAACTTGTATTTGTTTTTATTCTTCGACAGCCTGACACACAACTGAAAATGCAGGGAGGTCTCTCACATCACTTTTCCATGTCATGCAGGGCAGAGTACTACTGTACTGATGAGGCATGGCAGTAACTTGTGTTTTGTTACTATAATGGCAGTTTAGTGGTGGGGAAGGCTTCCTAACAGTATCGGGAGAACAAATGAGGCATCGAAGCATCTGTCTCAATCTCCCATGATTCAGCCTGCCTAGAACTTGGATAAGTGTACCACATAGTGTGTTCTTATGCTGCATACATGGTACACTGATCTGGAACTTAATACAGCTGTTCAAAGCATGAGATATCAATCAGTCACTGGCAGACAGACAGTTCGGATCGTCGAGTGGGTTTGATCTACTTTGTGTTGTACTTGTTCACGACTTATTGACCATTTAAAAAAACCTTTGTTTTGATGAAACATTCTCCAGTTGTAGAGAACTATGTTGTATCTTCATTATTACTAATTTCTGGTGGGGCAGAGTGAGCTTTTGAAGGAGAAAGGAGCAGTTAGTTTGTCCAGCTACACAGCCTGAAAGGGCCACGTGGTCTGTGGGGTTAGAGGACTGTATTTCTCTTGGGGACCATCTGGCGTTCAACTAATCTGCAATTTAAAAAAAAATACAAACTAGAAAAAAAACTTGTGGCTACAGAGTTCAGCCCTGAATATCATTACTGCAGAGTGCAAGCAGCAGATAGTACCCAACGAAAACCTATCTCAGGCCATTTTTTTGGTAGTGGGAGAGGACTATAAGAAATCTTGAATATCTGAAAGAGCGCGCAGCTTCAGCCTGCCTTGAAAATTTGTTTTCAGGTCAGCAGCTCAGTAATACTGAGGGCCAGTGGCGAAATAGGACACTGCTTTCAATTTTTCTTCTAAATTTGAATTAAATAGCATTGCTTGCCTTTGCAGCTGTAGCAGGGCAGCGACTAACCAGATAAAACTGCTGCAACCTTGGGGGGGGGACATGGTGGAAGGGTTCTAAGGCCCCGTTCACACTACACCGCTGAGGCCCGGTAACGGATGCAAACTGTTACAGCTGGGGAGCAGTGCAGTGTGACCACATTGCGGTGGTGTCCGTTATGGGACTGGTATCGCCGGTCCACACTGCGGGAGCCGGGCGACCGTTATGGCGGCACCCAATCCCACAGTGCAGCTCGCGCTATGCTAGGGAACCATTGCCCCACATCCACACTATGGCCGTAACGCTATTGCTAAGCGTAATCAGCCATAATCGTTGAAACCACCTTCTATGTGGTTTCAACAACGGTTACGAAACGCCTTCTGTAACGCTACAGGGTAATCGCAAACCGCTGCGTAACGGTTTGGCCCTATGTAACGTTACAGAGGTGTAGTGTGGACAGGGCCTAAGTGAGTGAGCTTAGTATGTGAAACCTGATAAACAAATCTACCTACTCTTGCTCAGATAAATAAATAGTTTATTTACTAACTTCAACTTGGTAGCTCTAGTTGTACTAGCTTGCTCAGTCTTATAAATAATTCTCATTAAGAGCTCAGCTTGCTGTTGGGGGCTCAGGTATAACAGTCTATCTTTCTACTATTACTACTGCATTTTGATTTACAAAATATTCTAGTCTCTGCTCACTAAGAGCCCAGCTTGCTGTTTTGGGGGGCTCAAGTGGTCTAAAAATTATTCCTAGTGCACTGCTTCTACATTTTGACTTTAAAACATAATTATCTACTTCAGCTGTTATTGGGGGGCTCAGAGTTCTTAAAAATAAAGAATATATACTGCTGACAGTATAGGTTAAATTATCAGTAAAAAAAAACAGTATATTTATACCTTCTGGCAAGCTGATATATAAGCCTTTTAAATAAAAGTTATTTTTGTTTTTCATGGACATTTTTAATTTTGGTGCAGTAACCCCCAACTTTTGGCTTCTGACCCCCTACTTTGGAAGCAGGGGGTCAGACTGACCCCCTGATTTCCGACCCTAACGCAAGGCCTGGAGTTCACTCTGAAGAAAGGGGGGTTACTAGTGGGTACCACAGGGTTCAGTATTAGGACCGGTCCTCTTCAATGTCTTTATAAGCGACATTGCAGAGGGACTGAAGGAAAGTATGCCTCTTGCAGATGACACAAAGATCTGCAACAGAGTTGATGCACAAGGTGGGGTGGAAAGGATGAGAAGGACTTGGCAAGGTTAGAGGAATAGTCAAATGTATGGCAGCTTAGATTCAGTGCTAAGAAGTGCAAGGTAATGCACCTGGGAAACAAAACCCAGGAAGAGTACATAATGGGGGTGAGATACTAACAACAACAAAAATGGAAAGGGACCTGGGGGTAGTCATATCAGATGACTTAAAGGTGGGCAAGCAATGTGAGAGGGCAGCAAGGAGGGCTGGGGGATACTGGGATGCATGGGAGAGGCATCACCAGTAGAAAAAGAAGTTATTATCCCTCTGTACAGACAGCTGGTCAGACCCCATCTGGAGTATCATGTGCAGTTCTGGAGACCCAATCTCCGCAAAGACATAGACAGGATGGAAGCTGTCCAGAGGAGGGTAACTAAAATGGTGCAGGGTCTGCACCAGAAGACATATGAAGAGAGACTTAAGGAGCTTAATATGTATAGCCTCGAGGAAAGGAGGGAGAGGGGGGACATGATAGAAACTTTCAAGTACCTCAAGGGAATCAACAAAGTCCAAGAGGGTAGCATCTTTCAAAAAAAAGAGGTGTGCAAGAACAAGGGGGCACAATTTGAAGATGGGGGCGGTTCAGAGGTAATTTAAGGAAGTATTTTTTCACAGAGGGTTGTGGATGCATGGAATGGCCTTCCGGAGGAGGTTGTGGAGTCAAAAACAGTGGTGGAATTCAAGCATGCATGGGACAGTCATAAGGCAATTCTAGGGGGTTGGGGCAGGAAGAAGTAGGCTGCTGGTTAACTAGGATCTGCAGCTTATCCATTAGGTAGGGAAATGGGCAGACTGGGTGGGCCAAGCGGTCCTTATCTGCCGTCAAATTCTATGTTTCTATAATCCAGAAGAGCTAACGGAGTAGAGGGAGAACCAGGAGCCAACCGGAGGACCCAGTATTGTACATGGGAGTGGACCCACTGGACTCACCTTCACCTGCCAGGCAGCTGGGGCTTTTCCGTTTTTCTGTCCCCCTCCTCAACTGGCCCTGCAGTGCAGTGTGCGCTCCTGCACACACCCACAGGAGCGCCGCCATGACCAATCCTTGTACTGGAATCCTGACTATTGTGGTGCCACCAGTCTCCACTTGAGTCGCCAGACAGTGGTATTAACTCTTTGTCTCTCCCCAGGAAAGGAGAGCAGTCCTCCAGACACTCAATCCTTTTCTCACCTGACGACCTGTGTCCGCTCCCAAACCTGGGTTGCCGGTGTGGTGTCCAGTGCCTCAGCGCTACCGGGCCGGCTACTAGTCTGTAATCTTGCCTGCTTTTTGCCCAAGTAGTGCAACAAAATATTGGACTTTTTTTTTCCCCCCTCACCAGTTTATGCCTTCCCTGTTGGCATGCAGTGATGCTTGGCGTTGTTCTGATGTCCCCACACCCCACTGGGCTTCCGCCTGCCCTGACACTGAACCTTTGCTGAGTGTCAGGTGCACAGCAGGAAGCTCAACCTCCCCTCAAGAGAACAGACCTCTGATGCTCAATCTCCCCCCCAACCTCCAGTGACTCAAGTTTGCTCCCGAACACGAGTCACTGGCATGGTAGGTGGTAGTGATGCCGCCGTGCCGCTTAAAAATTTCTCACTCAGCTCCAGAACTCACGTGTGAATTGAAATGTTCTATGTTTAACCTTATTCAAAATGGCCTCCTGGGGCCGAGTAAGTTCTTTTGCTTATCCTCTCTCCTGTGCCAAATATACTCACCGCAGGCCCTGTCCGTGGCTTGCTGTAGCAATTTCCCTTTGGTCCTGATGAATACCAGCTCTTTTGTCTGTGGAAGATGTTGCTCCTCAGTAAAGCCTGTCTGTCCAGTCCATACTGGTACAGGTAACCCTTTTCTGGCCTGTGCCCACTCTGTATGGTGCTGCTCTGTGAAGCCTGACCAGTCCATACTGGTGCAGGTCCCCACTCATGTTGCTCCTCAGTGAGGCCCGACCATCCCATACTGGTACAGATCCCTCAGCCCTGACCTGTCTCCAGTCAGGATGTTGCGCTTTCAGTGAGGCCTGACCAGTTCATACTGGTACAGGTTCTTTAGCCCTGGCCTTTCCTCATTCATTAGGGTGCTCTTCAGTGAAGCCTGACCTGCCCATAGTGGTGCAGTCATGACCTGTCTACAGTCAGTGTGTTGCCTCCTGGCTGGGGCCTGACCAGTCCATACTGGTACAGGTCCCTCAGCCCTGGCCTGTTCCCACTCGTTATGGTGCTCCTCAGTGAGGCCTGACCAGCCCATACTGGTGCAGGACCCTTAACTTATATTTGATTGGAGTGCTGCTGTTTGTGTTTTTTGCTCGGTCTTCGGTTTAGCAAGCAGCTGCTCCACATACCCATGAGTGCGCGATTCCTCTGTGATCCCTGTCCTTAGTCAGTATGGTGCTCCTCAGTGAGACCTGACCAGTCCATACTGATGCAGGTCCCTCAGCCCCGGCCATTGCTCACTCAGTATGGTGCCCCTCAGTGAAGCCTGACTAGCCCATACTGATGCAGGTCCCTCCGCCCTGGCCATTCCTCACTCAGTATGGTGCCAGTCAGTGAATCATGACCGGTCAGTACTGGTACAGGTCTCTCGGCCATGACCTGTCCCCCACTCAGTATGGTGCTCCTCCTCAGTTGAGCCCGCCTGAGGAGCCCACATTGGTAGAGAGGCTACAGCAAATAACCAAGAAGACTGTAGTATTAGTGCAGGGTGGTGCGAATCATAGGAGGCAGCTTACCTCCCGACAGAAGTATCCAGACAACAAAAATGAGTGCACTCTGGGTGGGGGAGGGGCAGGGGTGACGGGCTGTAAATATGCTGCATACTGTAGGTAGTTTATTAAACTTGATTACATGCTAAAATTGCAGCATGATTTGACAGTGCTGAAGTGCAAGTGTTCAAATACCATGTCCAAACCCAGTATGAGGTTCCAAAGTTCACCCCAGTGCTCCACTTCGCTTCTCTTCTCAACAGAGCTTATTTAGGGGGCAGGCAGCCTTGATATCCGCGCCCCCCCCCCCGAGTGTGCTCCTCTTATTGTTAGCATTTTGGTATAAACCCCCTATCCCAGTCCTTTCCTATTACCACTCTGGATGATGTTCCTCAGTGAAGCCTGGCTGCCCCCCAGCACTTGCCTGGTGCCACTAAGGATGCTGCACCTTTGTGAAGTGTGACTGGTCCATATTGGAAGGTTCCTCCACCCCCGGTCTTGAACATCCTCACTCATGGTGCTGCTTTCCAGTAATAAAGCCTTTGTATGTCGGCTGCTATAGGCAGGCAGTAACAGTATGGGCTGTCTTCCCCTCTTAGCTGGGACAGATTGAAAGTAGAGAGCGTGAAGGACCCCCTCCCCCAAAAAGCCTCATCCCCGTCATGTTAATCTGCCCCAGTAAACAGTCCTCTGCCTAGCAGGAAAACCTTTTTTTGTTTATTTTGGTGAATTTTTTTCTTTCTGCATTGGAAGCCGCCCCCAGCAGCTGAAGATCACCCGGATTGATTCTGTTCATGGCTGCTGCTAGGGATGCTGCTTTAGGAGCTCCAGGCCACAGTGCCTGACAGAGAGCTGCTAGAGCCTGCCTCCTTCCTGTATGCAAGACCCTGGGAGCACCACAGTGTTGTTAACACTGTTAGGATTTTGCACACTGGAGTATTCATGTTTAGGCTGACACATAGTTTTCAAGAGGGTTCTGGGGAAGACCATTACATCCGTAAGTCTTTGGGGGGAAAAGATCAAGGATTGTAAGCCTAGGGTTCCGGTGTAGCATCAAGTAGAGGCTGTACCCATCATTTCAGAATAAGCCATCAAGTAATGTGACAGTGTAAGCCCATGTCTTGAAACACTGTTGGCTTTGGCTTATGATGAGGTGTGCTGAAGTTACACTCTAGAAACCCAAATTGGGCCACAGGACCCAGCATATTGTTGAAAGGGAATTCTAGAGATGAGCTCTGATTACCGCGTTTACTGCCATAAACGTTACTCCATAGTGAGGCTTACAAAAAAAAAAACTAAAGTAGTGGAAGAGAAGGGTGTCCTCCATTATAATATTGTGCAGCCTCCGTTTTATTTGGATGAAGTGCATTAGTTGTTCTTTGGGGTTGGAACTTGGATGGTATTTCAGGCTGGCAGCCTGATGTCTAGTCTAGAAAAGCCCAGGTGGCCAGTCGAAAAGTGAGCAGGTGAAAGCATATCTTCTGATGGCGTGCATCAGTTGAGAGCTTTTACAGGGGCATCCAGTTGGATTTTCGAAACTGGTTAGCTCATGTGGTATTCAAGCAGGTAGTTTTGTGCACCAAACGTTACAGCATTTTCTTCTGATTAATTGTGGAACCAAACGCTGTGCCGTCCAGGTGGGCTAATGCAAGACAGATAGAGTGCAAAAAAAATGTAATAGTTTTTTTGGGGGTGACGGGGGTGACTTATGTCAGGATTCCCTGGTTCTACAAATCATTTAGCTTAGAGAAAAGAACTGAGAAGACGAGAGGGGTGCAGTACTTGACAAATTTTTGAGTGGGAGCAGCATTGATGGCTGTACTGCATGATTAGGGATAATATATAGAATAATACATGGGGTAGTATGTATAACAAGAATTTTACTCACACGAATGAGGTGTTGGATGCTACATAAACCCGAGAGCGAAACTCAGAGGGTTTATACAAGCATCCAGTGCTGAGGCTGTGTATAAAATACTGGGGTTTACACACTACCCGTGCCTTGTTTTATATAATTAGCGTGGAACATTTTTTTTCCACTACAGTTATGTAAACACAACTTGATCGTCATGCCGGAAGCCGCGGTCAGGCTGAAACAGGGGGAGACAGTGTGTGCATGCGTGGAGTGAGGAAAACCTGGCATGTGTTTGTTATAACGGCAAATTACAACCGGGTAAACACTCCCCAGTATCATACTCCAGTACTCAAACTGCAGTGTCATCACAATGCCCATAACAACTGCTCCTGGATTAGTTCACCAGCTGAACTGTGCCGTGATCAGTTCACCAGCCGAATTGCGCTGGAATCAGTTCACCAGCCAAACTGCGCCGTGATCAGTTCACCAGCCAGACTGCTTCGGGATCTGTTTGCAGGCCAGATTGCTTCGGGATCTGTTTGCAGGCCAGATTGCTTCGGGATCTGTTTGCAGGCCAAATTGCTTCGGGATCTGTTCGCAGGCCAGACTGCTTTGGGATCGGTCTGCAGGCCAGACTGCTTTGGGATCGGTCTGCAGGCCAGACTGCTTTGGGATCGGTCTGCAGGCCAGACTGCTTTGGGATCGGTCTGCAGGCCAGACTGCTTTGGGATCGGTCTGCAGGCCAGACTGCTTTGGGATCGGTCTGCAGGCCAGACTGCTTTGGGATCGGTCTGCAGGCCAGACTGCTTTGGGATCGGTCTGCAGGCCAGACTGCTTTGGGATCGGTCTGCAGGCCAGACTGCTTTGGGATCGGTCTGCAGGCCAGACTGCTTTGGGAACAGCTCACCGTTCAGACTGCTTTGGGATCAGGTCACCAACCAAACTGCTTCTGGGATCATCAGTTCAGGCAACTGCTTGGATCAGTTCACAGGCTAAACTGCTTCGGGATCAGTGCACGGGCCAAACTGCTTCCGGATCAGTGCACGGGCCAGACTGCTTCGGGATCAGTGCACGGGCCAGACTGCTTCGGGATCAGTGCACGGGCCAAACTGCTTCGTGATCAGTGCACGGGCCAAACTGCTTCGGGATCAGTGCACGGGCCAGACTGCTTCGGGATCAGTGCACGGGCCAAACTGCTTCGGGATCAGTGCACGGGCCATACTGCCTTGGGATCAGTTCACAAGCTAAACTGCTTCGTGAACAGTTAACCAGTCAAACTGCTCCAGTGTCAGAGGTGTGTCTAACTCCAAGCTTGTAGAACAGCAGCTGGAATAGGATAGTGGTTACAGCCCATGGCTGTGAGCCAGGAGATCTGGGCCTGAATCCCAGCAAAGTCATACAAAGTTTAAAAGTTTCCGTTTTCTTCAGATTTCACTGTAGTGGTGATCCGTGGTGGTGTGGTATTAGACCAGTAAATGTACTTTACAGGGAGTTAAGTGCAAGATTGAATAGCCTCTTGAAGTAAAGTGGTCTCACTGTAAATTGATTCCAGATGAGTGTGGCTAATAAACTGACCCTGGAGCAACTCCTTTGGGCACAGTCTGTCTACAGTATATAGTCCCAGCCATGCAGCAGGAGAGGCAGACATTGTGATCCAAAGTCCTTTCCACCATCACTGTACTAGGTTAGTACATAACAAGTAATCAGAATGTGACATGATGCCCAAGCAGCACCGTTTACCCTTGTACTTGTGACCCACCCTACCCATTTCCAACGATAAGGGAATTGTCAGCTGACAATATGTTGCCCATATCAAGTAAGGGCTCGGCGATTCATGGCGTACTAAACATAACTCTTAGCTGACTCCCTGCTCAGCTTGTATTTGTGTATCATATCCAGAGTGGTACAGTAGTGCCTCTGTATTCCCCCCCCTTCCCTTTCTGGGGTTGGTGAGTCATATTGGGTGGGGATTCCCTTCATGTTGCGAGGCTCATTCTGCAGGTCAAAATGTCAGCAGAGAGGCTGGACACTCAGAATTGCTAAGAATGACAAATAAGAGTATATGTAAACTTGGATAGAAATCACACACTTTTTTTTAACTCGGTTTAATTACCCAGGGTACTAAAGGTAGCCTAGATGAGATTTTGCTTCTCTTTTTCAGGGAGGGTCCTGGTTTCACCCAGTTTTACAACGGGGGGAGATTGATTCATCAGGGTGGTGTAAGGGGCTTCCTGAAGATCACACACTGAGTACCAACTTGGGTTGGTCTTGAACCTTGGTTTTCTGGTTCCCAATCTTGGACCACTAGATCTTACTGCCTCCTCTGCCAGGTGTTAATGTGACAGAGAAAGGCCAGGGTTGCACTGAACGTACCGCACAGGAAAGTGGTACTGTTGCCAGGGAGACAGGCTTTGAGGACAACTTCTGCTGCTCACTTTCCCTTATTTCAAAATCTGTATCACCCACCTGTGCGACGAGGCGCTGGCATGGGATATGGGCACCAAAACTACAAATTAGAATTTGTGCTCTTTTTTTTTTTTTTGTAAATTCATCTTTGTTAACCAACTTGGGTGCATTTCATTGCAATTAACTCCATTAAATTAACAAGGCCAGCTAAAATTAATAGAATTTTCAGGGATGTGATGGACAGATGTTAGTAATCTACAGCAGGTAGTTATGGAGGAACATCCCAGCGAAGGGTCAGTGCTAAGCCCTGAGGGTCATGCAGCCATCTCACAATCTTAGGCGGCAGGTGTAGCAGAGTCCCAATATCGGAACCAGCGGGCCCACCTTCTAATAAATATAGAAGTTCGATGAGTCATGTCCATCGAATAGAATTAGTGCTCTTAATGTTAAATTTAAAAGTTTTTTGTTTCTCCTTTTTCAATCAGTTTTGCTCTTAATGTGTGAGAATATATATTTTCAGCAGGTTACAAACTAAACCCAGTTTTACAAAGTTAATGCAAAGAAATGAAACAGACCTGTAAACAGTACTGTTAGTTTTTCTTGTGGATCTTCTAATAGCAGTGAGGACTGGCATTCCTGCTCTTGGCTATGCAAGAATGTGATAGACTGAGATGAGAGATTTCCTATTAGTAACCGGTGCATATTTTTAGGCAAGGGTTTCGGAGTTCTCCAGTACTTAACGCTGGAAATTTGGAGAGCTCCAGTTCCTCGGTCTGTGGCAGTAACCAGGGCTTGCAGTACCCCCCCACTGAAGTACCCAAATGGGATTGATGAGGATTTTGAAGCAAAAACGTATAATGGTAAGCTTTGTCCTGGGGCTTGCTCCCTTGAACACAAGAGCAGCAAACTATTCTGATTCTATTGTTTTTTCATTCCTGTGCGTGCATTTAGATCGTTTCCGCTGAGATTGCCCATCAAAGCTGCAGTGTCTTGATTCTCACATCTCGGGCGACGACGGACTAGGGTGGGCAACACTGACTAATGTGCATGTTACAGTCATGTGCATATTTATTTTTATGGAGAATCCCCTTTTTTTTTAACTTTGTTTTTATTGGTATTTCAAGCCATATAGCAGAACCGTGCACACAGCATGTGCCAGCATGTTTACAGGACAGATTTGCTATGGGATTGTACTTTGCAGTGCAGTTGTCCATTTTTGCAGTGGAAGCATTAGAGTCCGTGTCGTGTGATGTCTGTAAATAAATAGATTTACCACTCACCCTCTGGTTGCTTGGTGTGGTTTGTTGTCTGCCTGCCCTTGGATGGCTCTGCTGCACTGTTGGCTTGAGGTGCCTTTCCTTTCCTGTGCTATAAACCCATCCCTGTTTGTGTGGGGGCTTCCCACAGCTTCTCCCCTTCAGTTTCCAGAGAGCAGACCTATGAAGCACTAATGTAACTATAGTTCTTTTTAGAATATGCAGCATTCATTTTGGGCCATCTGCTTTTCTTGCACTCTCACTGCTTCCCACTTATTATACTACTCTGTGCCTTGTTCCAGTGCAACCTTGAATGTTGTTTGCATGAGAATGTCAGTGCTCTGTTTTGTGCCCCTCCTTACGTAGCTACCCTATGACCTAATAACATTCCCCTTCTCCTCTCTGTTCCCACAACACAAACTTTAAACTTTGGGTGAGTCAAGCTCTTTGAGTTCTTCGCCCCAATTTGGCGTGCACTTGCCTTGTGAATTCTTCTAAGCGTTCATCCCAGTAGCTCTCTCTTTTGGGGTTTTGCTCTTGTTGTCCCTGGTGTTCAAGTGTCAGTTTCTTGCAGGGATTGTTCTGGTGCTGGGGTCCGTTTCTCCTCTTCTGTAAAGTGTGACAGCCACCTAGAGATATGTTTATCTTTCCTTAGTTTAAGCAGTGCTGTAAGCCCCTCCATCTCTCTAATTTTGCTGCATATTTTAAGTACGTCTTGTAGGTCTAGTGCTTCATCTGATAGCCACTTCAGCATGATTGATTTACCTGCTGCGGCTGCCCAGATGGTGAATATATATTTCTTGTCTCCCCCCCTTCCCCAACACCTTGGACTCCCCCAGAGGGCAGTCCCATTATGTTTTGGAATTTATTATCCATCCTATATTTCAGGAGGTGTCTGTCTTGTCCAAAAAGATTGAATAATTGGGCATTCCCCAAAAATTGTGTAGCGATGTGAACCTGTGCCCGCATTTTGTCCAGCATAAATCTGTGTTTCTGGTTTTTGAATTGTTTAGATTTGTCTGAGGTTATGAAACACCTGGACGCCATCTTCCACCTGAACCCCCTCCAGCTCTCGGACGCTGTGGTCTTTTGCATGTTGTGCCAGATCTTCCCCCATTGTGTTTCATCGATGCTCTTGGCTAGCTCGGTTTCCTATTTTTGTTGGATTTTTTCTATTTCCTTCTTACCTGCATCATCTGATAGTATTTTATATATAGGAAATACATGGTGGGTTGCAGTGGAATAACACATTTATCTCCACTAGTGAGTGGTAAGATCCATAACTCACGAGTGACAAAACCATGAGTTAGTTATGAAGGTCTTACCACTCACGTGTGGAGATGGATATGTTGTTCCGCTGCAACCCATTATGTATTTGATATATACCACTGCATCTGTAATGTTTTTACTGATGTTTTACCTTGTTTTAGCTTAAAACTGCCTTTCTTTCCATTGTAAGTTCTCTATCTGGCCCATTGTTCTCTTGTGTTCTGTTTCTAGATTCTAAGCAAGCAATAATACCTGACAGGGTGGGCGGTATTGGTCAATACCGGACCGCCCAGGGGCGTAATGAGGCCCGACGACGAAGGCGGAGGGCCTTATAACCTGGGTAGTATTGTAATACCGCCCCGCCTGAGCTATATTAGCAACAAAGATATTACTAACATGTCATTTTCATAGGATTACAAGAAAAATGTGAAGTAATTCTATAAAATGACTACAGTTCCATTTTTTATTGTTTTCAGGTAAAGTAGTCCCTGTGTTAGTGTGCGGTTTCATTTCCACACCAGTCCCATTAGTATTCTGTCCCTTTCTTGTTTAGTTTAAATTCCTGCCAGTGTTTTTTGTTTTTTTTATTTCCTTGTCAGTAGAAGTGAGAGGAATGCGAGACACAGAAAAGACAGTTGTAAAGCTCTACTTCTCTTGTATATGGAGCGCCCGATCACCGATTGCAGTAAATTGCATACAGCAGTAATACTAAGTAGCCAGGGAGAGGCACGCGCTTCACATTTAAAAAAACAAAAGCGGTTTGTGAAGCCGATCGATTGGATGACTTTGCGTTTCTTCCAAGTGTTCACTGCCGACAGTCTAAATTATTTAAATAAGTAGAGGAGATTGAGCTCTACTTCTCTTGTGTATTGATCGCCGATTGCCGTAAATTTCATATAGCAAGTAGAGGAGATTGAGGGAAGCACTTCTCTCCTTGGGGGCGGGATTAGGCTGACCTGCCTCTCTTGGCTGCCCGCTACAAAGGATTTCAGTTTTGTTTTCAGGGATGAGCAAACGGGTGGGTGAAGGATGAATGAGGGAGAGTGCAGTCAGTTCCCAGAGCTGGGTTATCTATATTAAATAAGCAAAAAACAACAACAAAAATAATGTCAGATGAAGATATGTGGGATGATGACAGTCGTTTTGTTTTTGGGGGCGAGCGGGTGGGTGGAGAATGAATGAAGGAGAGTGCAGTCAGCAGCCAGAGTCGGGTTATCTGTAATTAAAAAAGAAAAAAAAAACAACAAAAACATAAATGCACAGCTGAAGTTGTGTGTGTGTGTGAACGCTCATAGTGAAGTACAGGCATTGGGGGCCAGTATCTCTCGCTAAGCAGGAGAGAAAAAATGGCGACAATTTCAAATTAGTTTTAATGTTTTCAGCCAATAAGGAAGCAGGCTGGGCAGAGGGATACCCGAGTGGGTGAGGGGACACTGGGGCTGGGACTTTATATTTCCTGGGCATCTATTGAAAGTTAATTTACCCCCCTGGCAAGGGTACTAGCCAATCAGATGCCAGGAAATGAAAAGCCCATTTTCTAAGTGGAAATAACATACTAAAATGCCAGCAGAATAAGCCTAACGGATTTTCGAGTCTGCTCGATTTTCAGCACCCGCACGGAGGGTCGATTTTGGTGTCTCCCCCACCTTAGGTTATACTGTCCTGAGTCCCAGATGTTCCACCTGTATTGGGCCTGGTCAGATTTACCCTCCCCCTGTACCTGTCCCATCCCCTCTTACAGCGGTCCACAGTCTCTGCCTCTACCAGCTCCCTGGGCAGAGCATTCCATGGCTCCACCACCCTTTCGGTGAAATATCTCCTCCTTTCCACTCTGAGCCTGTTCCCTTCCAGCTTACACCCATGACCTCTCGCTGGTCCCCACCTCCTTCCTTTTGAGCACCCTGACTGGGCCTCCCTTATTGATCCCTTTCATGTACTTAAAAACCTCTATCATGTCCCTCCTCTTCTCCAGGGTGTACATGTCGAGCGTCTTGAGCCTCTCCTCATAGGTCCTCTCCCCCAGGCCCTAGGTCATTTTGGTTGCCCTCCTTTGGACCCTCTCTAAGAGTGTAACGTCCCTCCTTAAATGTGGTCTCCAAAACTGCACACAATAGTTCAGCTGTAACCTAATCAAGCAGTTTGTACAGGGGAAGGATCACTTCCAACTTTGTGGAGGTAATGCCCCTGGCGATGCATCCTGGCATCCTATTTGCCTTTGCCACTGCCCTCCTACAGGTCTCCTGAGTTGTTCATTTTGACATCTACTACTACCCCCAGGTCCCTCTCACCCTCCATGACTTGAATTGTGTCTCCTGCCAGAGTATACCCCTGGCCTGGATTTTTGACTCCCAGGTGCAGAACCTTGCACTTCTCTGCATTGAATTTTAGCTTCCATTTTCCCGACCACCTTTCCAGAGCCTCCAGATCCTCCTGCAAGGCCATCCTCCCCTCCTCTTCATCCACCACTGCACCCAGCTTTGAGTCGTCTGCAAAGAGACTCATTTCACTCCTGATCCCCTTCCTTATGTCTGAGGCATAGGCGTTGAACCAGGAGTGGCCACAGCACTGATCCCTGGTGCCACCCACTAGTAACCCACCTTGGGGATGAGGCTAGCCCTCTAACCACCACCTTCTGAGTAAGCTCAAGGAGCCAATTTCCTGTCTATCTTAATAACTGTCTGCCTATCCTCATTTCCTTCAGCTTAGTCAGCAGGCCACTGTGGGGTACCGAATCAAACGCCTTGCTGAAGTCCAGAAAGAGGGCATCCACTGGCCTACCCTGGTCCAGGGCCCTCGTCATCCAGTCATTGAACTCAACAAGGTGTGTCTGGCACGATCTTCTTGGGACAAAGCCATGCTGCCTATCGTCCAAATACCCAGTTTGCTCCAGTAACCCCCTAGCCTTTCCTTGACAATACCCTCCATCACCTTGCCGACCACCGACGTCAGGCTAACGGCCCTGTAATTTCCCGCCTCCTCTCTTGATCCTCCCTTGTGGATTGGCACGACATGGGCCACCCTCCAGTCTTGGAGCACCCACCCAGTCCTCAGACAGTCATTGAAAAGCTCTACTGGGGGGACTGCCAGGACATCCGCCAGTTCCCTTAGCACCCTGGGATGCATCTCATCTGGCCCAGGTGCTTTCTCTGTCCGAAGGGACCCGAGGACTTCCCTTACTCTCTCTCTACCAGGATTTCAGCCTCAACGTGCTCCCCCTTTTCACCCTGTACTGCTGGCCCCCCACCTGTCTGTGGTGGCCCCTCCCTTTCCCCAGACCTGTCAGGGCCCCCTGTTCTGTACCGGTCCCAACCCTTCCTCCAGTTTGCCCCCATTCCCCCCGCAAGACATAGCCCCTCCATCCCTCCCCTGGTAAAAACTGAGGCGAAGTACTCATTTAGGACTTTTGCCTGTTCCTCCCCACCTCCTGTGCCCAGCCATCCCCTATCCTTATCCTGCTGATCTGCCCCCTTACTTTCCTTTTTCCCCCCTATGTATCTAAAGAACCCCTTGTCCCCCACTCCGGATCCCACTGGCCAAGGACTGCTCCTTTTTTGCCTTAGCTGCTCTCACCACTCTGGTGACTCTCTTGGCTGTCAGCTCATATTCCTCCTGATCCCTTTCACTCCTTGAGCGTTTGAAGCACCTGTAGGCCACCTTCTTGTACCTCACCACCTCCTGTACCTCCCGGGTCCACCAGCAGGGTTTTCTGGCCTTACCGAACTTACGCCTTTCCCTTGCGCAGGATTTGATAACCTCCTGTATTCCCCTCCTAATGATCTCCCACCTGCTGTCAGCATCCATATCCAGCTTTATCCTGTCCAAACAATTTTTAAGGATCCTTTCCATCTCCATGAAGTCTGCACCCCTAAAGTTGGTTACTACCATCCTTGTTCGGCTCCCCCGCCCCCCCCCAAAGGTCCAGTAAGAACAGACTGTGGCGCAGGAGATCGGTGTTATCCTGCTGGCCGGCCCTGATTTTCCTCCTTGTTTTTCCCTGGCACAGAAAGTGGCATGCAGTGACTCTAATGGCCAGGCTGTTGGGTGCTCCCATGTGCATCTCGCTGAGTATCTGCCCCGCCTCTGCTCCCCTCTGAGGATGTTCCCTGTTGTGCCAACCCCTGGCCACCGCTGGGGGTCAGTCTTAACACTAGGCACCAAACCCACCTCTCACTGGGGGAGGAGAGCAGTCCCTGGGACACTCGATCCTCCACCTCCCTCAGCTGACTCTTTAACTCCCGAGTTTGCTTCCGAACCCGGGGCACTGGCGTTGCAAGTGGTAGCTCTACCGCTGCTCTGGCAGGCCAGCCCTATTTAGATTTTGTTGACTGGGAAAGGAGGGCTAGAGACAGTACTGTCTTATTTTCAGCCGCATCCCTTTTGGGGGGGGGGATACAGATGCAAACGGACTGACTTTGAATCAGATTAAGCTGTTGGTGTTATTTTACTGAATGAGAGAAATTTGGCCAGGACTCCGGGGAAAATCCCCTTCTTCTTATGATGTGCCATTAGATAGTTAATGTTCACCTGAGCAACCACCAAAAAATGCATAAGGTACCTCGATTTTAATGTCTCATCTGAAGGACAGCCCCGACAGTACAGCACCCCCCTAATATTGCATCTGGGTGCCAGTGTCGGGGTATAAGCCTGATCCTGGTGAACCCATGACCTTCTGGCCCAGAGGCAGATGTGCTACTAACTGAGCCACGGTGATGCCTAAACGTAACTTAGTCCCCAGAGGGAGGAATTTAGTAGTGCGACTTTACAAGAGTCTGTTATGGTCTCTTATGGATTATAGGCGACTCACAGTTCAGGTGACCATATTTGGAGGGGGCTAGGAGGGAATTGGAGAAGGTGCAAAGAGTAGCACCTGAGGTTGTCTGGGCATGTAGGATGTAAGCTGTGAGCCAAGGCTGCAGGCACTGGGGATGCTGAGGATGAGTCTTGAGAACAGAAAAATAAGGGGGGCTTATTTTGCATGGGCAACATCAGCTGGAACAGAAACCTAATGGATATGTTACATATGGAGTTAAGGGAAGAAAAACAAATTACAAGAAGGCACAGTAAGCAAATTAAAACCAGAAATTTGAAAACAAACAGGAGAAAGAGTTTTGTCATGTAGTGGATATAAGACTGCGGAACAGCCTACCATGGACAGTGGCTGAAAGGAAGGATAACAAAACTTTGAAAAACAAGATTCATTAAATAATAATGGGAACCTTAAATTCTACCACTGAGAGGTGACTAGGGACAGTCTACCTGGACCTCTCTGCCTACTTCTGCCTGTAGACTGTAGTAATTAACCATAGTCGTAGGTGGTATGCTTCTTACCATCTGAAGCATGTTAAAGCCCACTCCTGATACGACTACAGTACGAGTCTAGTATGTACAGTGAAAAAGTAACCTCAGTGGAAGAGAGTTTTAACACTAGCGAATGGCAGCCATCTTTAGTCTTGTGTTATCATTTAGAAAACGAGTTATAAAAGCTGGTTTGAAATATTTGAGGGAAATAGACAGACCTGCCTAAGGATATCAGAACTACACGAGTGCCGTAAAACTATATGCTGAACTTTTTTTGGCTGACTAACGAATACTGCTGCTTAGAACGTGCCTGTGGATCAGGGAGGGAGTGTGTGGACAGTTTGTAGACTGTACTTATGTGGAAATGCTGGTGTGGGTTTAGCTCAGTCAGTAGCACACTCGCCTTTGGGCCTGTTACATAGAAACATAGAATTTGACGGCAGATAAGGACCGCTTGGCTCACCCAGTCTGCCCATTTCCCTACCTAATGGACAAGCTGCACATCCTAGTTAACCAGAAGCCTACTTCTTTATACGCCTTTCTACCTGTTGTGGGTTCACATCAAAGAAATGCCATGCCAGGGGGAGACCAAAGGACCCTTATGAAACAAAACCCAAATGGGAGAGGCCTGCTGTCCGTGGATGGCGTACTCCAACGCAAGCAAGGAAGCTGCTAGTAAATATTTGCAAGGCTTATTCATTATTCCTTGCTACCTATATGACCACTCAGTTTTATTGCCAGTGCTGGCATTCAGAGGATGCCTGGATATGCAGCAAGGAGTAAGAAGTACAGCTTTTAAATATTTACTTTTGAGAGTGACCAGCTTTCTTGCTATGCATGTATTCAAGTCCCCGCCCTAGGACCTGGGCTCAGCCCCAGTTCTGACTCCCCAGTGCTGTATGTGTCAGGTGCTGCTCTGTTGTTGGCACTCATCCGTAATCCAAGTTTGATTTATGTAAGGCGCCTCCATCTGCCATGTGAGTTGCCGGGATCATCTTATTTTACCGGGGTGTTTTCCCACTTTTTCTTACCTTTCCCCTGGGATCCCGGCGGCAAGGGTGGGCCTGGCTGCAGGTTTTTTTTCCTTTGGCATATTTTTACCCCCATGGCCAGCCTAGGCTCGGTGATGGCATACCGCCGATCCGAAGCACCCATCTCTCCCCCCCCTCCCCAATATGGGGGAATCATGCTGCATGGCCGTGGGGTTGGGATTTTTGCGTGGGTACTATGGTAAGCTGTGTGAGTCCCTCAGCCCCACTCCTGACTGGCTCGTTCCCGAACCCGGGTCACCCAGGAGTGTAGCCAGGCATTTCAGATTTGTACACCAACCTGCCACACTGCTACCCTCTCCCCCACTCTTGTTCATGCCTGCCCACCACAACTCGAGTCCAAGGTTCCTGGCGCCAATCAGATGATTCCCACACTAGACCTACTGTCTCTGTGCTGCTAGTGTGGTGCTCACTGCCCACTGGTAAATGCCACTGACTGCACCAGGAGTCCAAGACCATGGCAGAAATTTCTTCTCTCTCTTCCCCCGCAGGTAGGCAGATTCACTCCACTTGCCACTCCACATGAAGTCTTCATTCTTTTAGCTGGCTCTGAGTCTGTTCTTCCATCTACGGCTCCTCAGTTCTTCTACTGCTTCTCTCGCTTCCAGTACAATTGAACAAATAGTGTGGCTTCTAACTGTGCTGGGGAATTTAAACTCGCTGCCCCAGACTTGGCACACCCCCTAAAAGATGCCACAGCCAATCACTATGCAGGTAGACCATGCAGACCTAATTGAGACCTTCAGCTTCAAAGTCCACAGTTCAGTCTGCCCCCCCCCAAAAAAAACAAAAACAAAGCTGAAACAGAAAAGAAAAGCCGTAGAAGCCAACCAAAGGAATTTAAACACGATGGACTAGAGAGGGCAGAGAAAATGAATGCTGGCCAGCTTGTTTGCTACCCCCTGCTGCTGAACTTGGTATCCCGTGGCTTACTTGGAGTATCAATAGCTATGCCGTTGGGGTCACTGGTGTAATGCAAGGTGTGATATCCAGCGCCTCAATCCTTCAGTGCCACCAGGCCGGCTTGGCTGCAGTTTTTGAGGGACAGAAATATGGTGGCCGAGATACTCGAGCATAGAGCATCATCACTGACAGGACTTCAGTGTCTTCTCGATGTCACTTTCTATTGGTAGGTATTTGGAAAAACCAATCCACTGTGTGTATTGGGGGGCAGGAGGGGAGAGGGGTGCGGGGGCACTGCCCCGAAAGACACTATTCCGATAAGCAGCACGAGACTTGTACACTGACTATTGCCTAGCAACAGTCTGCTGTCTGGCTTTGTAACTTCAACCATCATCTTTTTCCCTCACAATCTGCAGCCACTCCCAAAGGTGCACATATGTATACAGGTATGCTGAGGCACGGCACTAGCCAACTTCTTACTCCTCTAGGCTTGCAGCCTTCAGCTTCACCTGTGGTTGTCTAGGTGCTGCTCGCATGATGGCGCTGGACAGCCTCCCTTCCAGGAGGAGGAGGAGGAGAGCACCTTTAGCTTCACCTATGGTCCCGCTGGTGCTTGCACGATGGTGTTGGACAGCCTCCCTCGCTGGAGGGGAAGGAGGAGAGTGTCTGCAGCTTCACCTGTGGTCCCCCTGGTGGTTCTCACATGGTGATGTTAAAGAGCCTCGCTCCTTGGAGGAGAGCGTCTGCAGCTTCACCTGTGGTCCCCCTGGTGGCGCTCGCATGGTGGTGTTGGACAGCCTTCTTCCCTGGAGGAGGAAAGCACCTGCAGCTTACCAGTGGTGGATGAGGAGAGTACCTGCAGCTTCACATGTGGTCCCCCTAGTGGTGCTCACATGGTGGTGTTGGAAAGCCTCCCTCCCTGGAGGAAGAGAGCACCTGCAGCATACCTGTGTTCCCCAGGTGGTACTCGCATGGTGGCATTGGAAGTCTCCCTCCCTGGAGGAGGAGAGCACCTACAGCTTCACCTATGGTCCCCCTGGTGGTACTTGCATGATGGTGTTGTAGAGAATCCCTCTCTGGTGGAGGAGGTGCCTGCAGCTTCACCTGTGGTCCCCCTGGTGGTGCTTGCATGGTGTCGTTGAACATCCTCACTTCTTCCCTAAAGGAGAGTGCCTGCAGCTTCACCTGTGGTCCTTCTGTTGATGCTTGCATGTTGTTGTTGGACAGCATCCCGCCCTGGAGGAGGAGAGTGCCTGCAACTTCAGCTATGGTCCCTCTGGTGGTGCTTGCATGTTGTCGCTGGACATCCTCCCTCCCTCCCTAAAGGAGGAGAGAACCTACAGCTTCACCTGTGGTCCCCCTGGTGGTGCTCGCATGGTGTCGCACCCTGGAGGAGGGGAGTGCCTGTAGCTTCACCTATGGTCCCCTTGGTGGTACTTGCATGATGGTGTTGGACAGAATCCCTCCCTGATGGAGGAGAGTGTCTGTAGCTTCACCTGTTGTCCCCCTGGTGGTGCTCGCATGGTGTCATTGAACATCCTCCCTCCCTCCCTCCCTAGAGGAGGAGAGCACCTGCAGCTTCGCCTGTTGTCCCCCTGGTGGTGCTCGCATGGTGGTGTTGGACAGTCTCCACCCCTGGAGGAGGAGAGCACCTGCAGCTTCACCTGTTGTCCCCCTGGTGGTGCTCTCTTCGTGGTGTTGGACAGTCTCCATCCCTGGAGGAGGAGAGTGCCAGCAGCTTCACCTGGTCCCTCTGGTGGTACTTGAATGGTGGTGTTGGACAGTCTTCGTCCCTGGAGGAGGAGAGCACCTTCAGCTTCAGCTGTTGTCCCCCTGGTGGTGCTTGAATGGTGGTGTTGGACAGTCTCCCTCCGTAATGGAGGAGAGCTCCTGCAGCTTCAGCTGTTCTCCCCCTGGTGGCGCTCTCATGGTAGTGTTGAGCTTGTCCTTCCACTCAGGTTGCTGTTGTCCTAAGTGATAGCGCTACCTTTGCACTGACTGGTACAAGAGCTGCTCCACATGCAGTGGTGTGGAGGTGGTAGGAACTCAAACATTGCTGCAATTTTCAGTCCCTGTGCAGATGTGCCACCCAGCCTGCAGTGTTGCTGGGATTGGGTTTGGGGAGGGACACTTTTTAATTATTTTTTTTAACTTATAGTTTATCAAGCCCGTATCCAATAGACAAAGCCACACAAAGGTGGATGGTGCTCTGTGACTGCTCAAAACTGATTTAGAAGAAAGCCACGACACACACGTCAGCACAAAAAAGACGGGAAGCAGTATCATGGTGCAAAGCTGATAAATCCTTTACTTGTAACAGCAGCATAAAGTACACTGAAGACACAGCAGTTTCTCTTCTCATGTTTCACCCAGTCCTGGGCTTTGTCAAAGATAATACCCTGTAGTGTCAGTCCCCTTGAATACCAGTCATCAGTGATCACATGATATCATTTGTAAGTGTCTTAAAGTGCTAGTGCATGTTCATATAGTAAATATTTAAATACACGGACATATCTCCAAATATCAACATACAAGGAAACATTTTGTACAAAAACACAAACGTATGAAAAATACAGTGACATCTGCTCAAGCAACTATGTGTGTAATTCTATCCTAAACCTATAAAAAAATAAGGTCAACATATATCTGTATGCATACGTTCCTGAACAGATGGACACTGGGAGTGTCTCTTTTTCTAAATTCATAACAAGTAACAAAGCCAACAAACAGTCAAAGTTATGTACTTATTCAAAATCATCGTGCGTGTAAAATCGAAGTGTCAGAGGCTGAGAGAAGGCTAAGTGAAAAGTGTGTGGGGAGAGGAGATAAAGGGGTTATAGGCAAATGGGGACAAAGAAGGAAAAGTGAACCTATCAGAAATCCTACATTTTATCTTATTTTGTGTACAGTACAAACAAATATACATATATATCTAAGGAGCGTGAATCTGGTAGTGGGATTGCCTGTAATGCCTAGACAGTTCATTTCTAACATAGGGCCAAATCAAAACATTCTATTAAAAGATGGTATCCAGAGTGTTATATGGTGGAGATCAAAAATGGGTACGGGAGCTGCTTGCCAGCAGTGATACAATAGTGGCAAGATCACGTGGTCCATATGGGGAGGCAGAATATTATTATACACTTTAAATAACATTCCAGTGTATTAGTATATAAAACTCCATCTTCTTTCTGTTCTGGTCCATTTCTTGTTCTGTTGCCAGAAACCTTATGAAGTGAGGTCAGGGGTGCCTTTAAACTTATACGAAGACCAGGAGAGAGAGAGGAGGAAAGACATGAAAAAAGCAGGCACTAGGAGTTAGGAACTAACCTGAATTTACCTACTGGCCAAGGACGGTTTCAACTCTATATGGTTGTTCAACCTTTTTCCCATATAATCTCTAAGTGTGTGGATTTAAGTTTCCTTACGGCTTAATAATCCTTCTCTGTCACCTCCCCTTGGGCCCAGATTGATGTGTTCCACCACCATAAATTTAAGAATATGGTCTTTTCTGCTTTGTACTTCACTCATGTGTACAGCCCACACATACTCCAGATTACCGTTCCTTATTGCCCCCAGCTGTTCACTAATGCGTTCCTTCCATTTTCTTTTAGTTTTGCCCACATAGTATGCCCCACATGTGCAAAATGAGTAATACACAATAAAAGTAGTGTTACAGGTAATAAGCTGTTTGATGTCACACATTATGCTATTATGGGGGTTT
Organism: Neoceratodus forsteri; assembly: GCA_016271365.2. Lineage (NCBI taxonomy): Eukaryota > Metazoa > Chordata > Ceratodontiformes > Ceratodontidae > Neoceratodus > Neoceratodus forsteri. The sequence goes on along the minus strand of CM028131.1, from coordinate 109,926,977 downwards.
CTAAACATCTACATTGAAGATCTCTGGGCGAAATTTGCAGTTAACATTTCTGACATCTTGTTGGGGCGAGAGGCAGCAAGTTTTGGTCTCTGAATCTCAAAAGATGAATTCATTACTAAATCTCCCAAGTTGTTTGCCTTTCTACAGGCCATGCTGGTGAGTATTGCTGCCGTTTCTCTTAATCTAGCAGCTGCTCCCAATATGTGCCAGTGCTTGTAAATAATTTCCATCACTCTATTAGACCTAGTGCCATAGGTGGTCACAAAACCGATCCCGTTTTCTTGGCTGTTATACTCTCTTCCCTGCTGATTTCTTCACATACCATTCTAGCCTTAGTGATGGTATCGCAAGCATACCCCCTTGCTTTAAACGTATATTCCTCATTCCTAAGTTCTCTTATCAGGTCTTGGTCTTTGCTACAATTTATTTTAATTCTATACATTTGGGTCTTTGGCATATTTTCTTTTGTATGTTGTGGGTGGCAACTTCTCACTAATAGTATTGTGTTTTGCCAGCGCGGTGGTGCTTAGGGTTGAGGCGCGGGACCCCACACCTTGTGCTGCACTGGCGACCCAGGTTTAGGAACGAGCCCGGGCTGTCGGGGGTCGGCAGGGGAGGGAGAGGAGTGGCGTCTGGAGGACCGCTCTCTCTCCCAGGGGGCCATGTGGCTTGACTGACCTCTGGCGGAAGCCAGAGGCACAGCAAGTACCAGCATCCAGCAAGTGGGAGGGGAGGGAGAGATGGCGTGGGTAGCGGCGATGCCAGGGCGCGCCTCCCCCTCATGGAAAAACGGAAAAAACTGTCCAGGCTCCGGGAGAAGGAGCACCAAGGAGCTACCCCTCATCGCCTCGCCTAACCTCACTTCTAGCTGTGATGAAATCTGGATTGTCGGGTGTAGCTTCCGAGGAGGATGGGGGGACAGTATTAGTGTTCTGTCTGTAGGTTTAGTATATAATGTGGTGGATAACTGAGTGTTCTCCATGACCCTGTTTTAAGGTCTAGGAAAGAAATTTCTTTTGTACTTGCAATGTGTGAAAATCTCAGATTACTGTTGCTTCTGTGTGGGTAATCCACAAACTCTTCGAGCTCTTCCTCATTCCCTTCCCACACTAACAGTATGTCATCTATAAAACGTTTCCATAAAAGGACTTTTGTCCTATATGGGTTGTTGTTACAGTCCCAGAGGACCCCTTGCTCCCAAAAGCCCATGTATAAATTAGCGTAGTTGGGGGCAGAACTTGCCCCCATCGCTGTACCATTTGTTTGGTGAAAAGACTTATCACTAAAACAAAAGAAATTGCCTTCAAGTACAATCTTTGCCAACTCCACAGAGAATCGGTATCTGGTTTAACTCCAGTACCCCTGTTTTCTAAATAATAGTGCATTGCTCGAAGGCCTCCATCATGGGGTATGTTAGTATAAAGTGACTGTACATCAAGAGTCACCAATATACAACCTCTGCTCCAGTCCATACCATCCAGAATCCTCAGAACATGCCCTGTGTCCTTAATGTATGATGGCAGTGTAGTGACCATGCATTTTGATGTCATCGTCCACTACCCTTGCTAGGGGTTCCATGACACCTTCTATGCTAGAAACAATAGGGCGACCTGGTGGGTTACATAAGGATTTATGTACTTTTGGCAGCACATAAAATTGTGGTTTCAGAGGGTAATCTGTAATTAAAAACCTTTTTTCTGTCTAGTAATTATGCCCTCAGACTCTGCCCATTCCAAAAAGTAATCTATTACTTTTTTCAGGGTTAAAGTCCTGTCTCCTCCCAGAGGCCTGTAGTATTCCCTATTGCTCAGTTCTAGGGACATGGATATGTTGTTCATCCACACTCATTGGCAGGTATCCTTGCCGCTTTAAATCTTGCGGAAGGTCTTCAAGCTTGCTCCTCCCACCCACCCGGGTGGTATAACTCTCGGCTCCACCCATGACGCTAGATCTTCCTTACCGCTTGGAAGCTCAGGTTCCCTCCTTAACGCTCTCGTTTGAGACTGTTCCTATTTCTCCGTTTTGCGGTTTAAAAATAAATTTTGCGAAAAAGACTTCAGTCTTGATCCCTCGCGGCTGCGATGGACAATCGACTCCCGGTTTGGAGATGCCCCTGAGAAGAAGATGTCTCAGACGGATCCACACTCCACGTGTGTGTCTACTGCTTAGCCTTGAAGCACGACCGCGGAAGCTTGCGACCTGTGCTCATCTTTCTCGGCCTCGTCCTCGAGGAGCCGTGCTGCCCGATTGCAACTGGGCCGTCCGAGCGTTCCCTCGGTGAAGTCCAAAGGAGGCCGGTTAGCGGTAATGCGCGGCGAACTCTACCGGATCAGCTCGAGCGGATGGTACGCCCTCGAAGAGGAGGCGGGCCGTATCTTCCTCGGCGCGGCATTATCCGCTCTCTCTGGGTTCTTCCTACACGGCTTCTTTTAAGGAGCTTTGTCTGTCCCTCTCCACTAAGGGAGAGGGCCTACATCTACTGGACCTTATTCTCGGTCCAAAAGAAGGACAGGGTAAGTCCCTCCGTCGACGCTCTTGGGAAGCGGGAAAGGTCCCTCTCCCGAGTAAATCGACCGTGACTTGGTCGACCGCTCGGCTTGCCACTGGCCTCCACGGTGTCCCCGTCAGTTCAGTTGACCGAGACTCCCACCGACGAAGTCGAGATTTTTCTCGACCCGTTGGACGGGCTGTCTCCTTTAGCAGCCGAGATTCCCCTCTCCCCGGTTCCCCCGGGAGGAGTTGGGGATCCCGTGGGCTTGCCTGTGCCTCTGGTTCCGGAGCCCTCGGATGGACCATCCGAGCCGAAGGGAGTGCGGTTCCGGCCGACACCTCCCGCACCGACCTCGGAAATTCGGGACTCGGTCGGTCTCGGACCTCTTCGCGGTCAGCCGATCCACCGTCATAGGCGGTCTCGGCACCCTTGATGGCGGCGTCGCCGCTCGTCCTCCCTCCTCGACGAGGAGGCTTGGCGTAAATTCGTCGACCATGATGCGAGACCTCATGTTGCAACAGCTCCTCCTGGCGGAGAATGGCCGACCCGTCGCCTTCGGCCATTGAATTAACTGTCACCGGGCGGCCGACACAACCCTCGACTTATCGAGGCCTATACAGGCGGTTGTTTGGCCAAAACCAGCTGCTCCACGATTCGGTGGAACCTCGCCTCCACAGCCACCTATTGGGGCTCCGACCAAGGATTCTCGGTCGGCAAGGGTCTACCCATCGGCTGTCAGTTACCCTCACTCCCGACCGACCTCGGCAGGTGAAGGGTGGCTCAGGCCAGAAGCAGCTCTTGAGGACTCTTCGAGTCGAAGATGATTCTTCCTTTTCTCCAAGCGACTGGACTTGGAGTCTTCAGGAGGTCAGTCAATGAGCGATAGCCGTCGTCCTTCCTAGGACTGCTTGGCTCATCTCGGAGTCCACGGGATGGAGCTCGAACCCGTTTCAAAGCAGGCCAGGTATCCCCTCACGGAGATTCTGGACCGAGGGTTCTCCGGCGGAGGCCTTTCGGTGGCGAGGCCATAGTGGGTCCGGCACTGGAGCTTTGGCAGCGCCTGCTTCCTGCCCCGCCTTGGCCAGGATGGCCAGGAAGTGTCACGGTCCCTACCGGTTCCTTGTCCGGTTTTGGAACACCCTCTGCTGGGGTTGGTTACCGACAGCTTTTCGGCGCCCGGTGCGCCGAGGATGTGGACAAACCTCCTGACAAGGGTCAAGAAATTGGACTATGTCGGGCGAAAAGTCTCGCTCGTCCTCTCGGCCTCGTCAGGCCAGTTCGGCTGTCCTCATGGCACATTTTCTCATGCCCTGTTGGGCTCCCTGGATGAGGTCATCCCTCATCTTCCGCCGATCTGCAGACTACGGTTAAGCAGTGCGGGACCAGGGCAGGGCAGTAGCCAAACAACAGCTCCAGACTGCTTTGGATATAGGGGACTCATGTGCCAGATCGGTGGCGGACGCAGTGGCTATCGTCGGTGGGCTTGGCTGAGGATATCCACCTTTGTCCGGATACCCAGCACAAGTTGGCGGATGTTCCCTTTTGGGGACTGACCTCTTGACCCTGGGGTGGAAGGTCACCTGCAGAGGATCGAGAAGTCAATGCTACCTTGGACTCAGGTCTCTTCCGCTCAGAAGGACAAAGGCCGCAAGCCACAGCTCTAAGCCCTTCGTCCTTCTGTGCCCCGGCTGCCTTGACCCAACAGCGTCAGGGCCAGCAGGCTCGACCTTGGCATCCCAAACCCAAGCCGCTTCCTCTAACAGGAGGCAGGGAGGAAAGGCCCAGGAGGTCCCTCGGCGGGTCCCTCCTCCAAGCCTGCCCAGTGACGGGCTGAGGTGTCGCCCCCCATTCCCGTCACCTTACCCTGGGTCCCCACGTGGAGGCAGCTCCCGGCACTTCCGTTCCGCCTGGTCCGCTGTTACCACGGACAGGTGGGTCTTGGAGGTGGTGGGAAGAGGCCTGCCTCTGGATTCGAGCAGGCACCACCCTTCAGGCCGTCGCCTCCGGGGGCCGAATCCCCAGCCTCACTGGCGGCTCGTCGAGGCCGACCCGCTCTCCTCCTCCAGAAGGAGGTGATAAGAAGGTGGCGGACCCTCCTTCCAGGCCAGGGTTTGTCCAGGTACTTCCTGGTTCTGAAAGCGGACGGGGGCTGGCGCCCATTCTCGACCTACGCGACTAAACAAGTTCCTGGGTCTCGAACCTTCAGGATGGTCACTCTAGCTCAGATAATACCATCCTTGGAGCGCGGCGTGTGGTTCTCTCTCTGGACTTGCAGGGCCGCGTTTTTCACGTCCTATCCGTCCGTCTCACGGAGATTCCTTCTTCCGGCGGAAGGATCCTTTTCGAGTTCAAGCCATGCCCTTGGCTTGTCTCCAGCTCCCAGGGTCTTCACCAAATGCATGGCAGTGGTGACAGCATTCCCTCGGCGCGAGGGTCGGGTGTACCCTTACCTGGACGACTGGCTGATAGCAGCTCCTCTCAGGAAGGGGCGGAGTGGTCAGAGATCTGGCCCTCAGGTCTGCTCTCAACTGGGCCTCCTTATCAAGCGAGGCCAAGTGGAACTCGAGCCAAAGCAGGTGATTCTATTCATCGGGCGCAGCTCGACTCTCTTGAGCCAGAGCGCGGCTCCAGCGGACAGGGCGAGGGTTCTTTCCTCCTTTGCCCGATCATTTCTGGTTGGGCAATTGCATCTACCGGGACTTCCTCGCCTCCTGGGTCTCATGGCGGCCTGCACCAGCATGGTCCGTTGGGCCGCTGGAACATGCATCCCCTTCAATGGGGACTGGCCAGCCAGTGGTCTGGCCTGCGATCCTTTGGACCAGCTTGTGCGGTGACTCAGGGATGTGGGCAGCTCTCCAGTGGTGGACCGTTCCAGATCATTTGCAGGAGGGCATCCCGTTCGTCTGCCCGAGCGACGGTCTCTCTATCGACCGATGCCTCTCTGATGGGTTGGGGTGCCCATCTGGGGAACACGGGCTCATGGCCTCTGGTCCCGGGAGTCGATGCCACATCAACCTGCTGGAGCTCGGGCGGTCCGCAGCTCACCGCCTTTGCTCACGTTCCTCCGGGGTCCAAGTGGTCCGGTCAGGCGGACAATACCACGACCATGTTCTATCTAAACCGCCAGGGCCAGGGCCCGCGCTCCATGCTTCTATGCAAGGAAGCTCTCTGCATTTTAGTCCTCGTCTGCGCAGCCTGGGCCGAGATCTCCTAGCCATTCATGTGGCAGGAGCCTCCAACACCCTGGCCGATGCTCTGAGCGGATAGGGGCTGCATCCCACGAGTGGTCTCTCCTGCCGGAGGTAGTACAGCATCTGTTCTCCCATTGGGGCACACCTCAGGTGGACCTGTTCGCCTCCAGGAGCGAAGCTGAGACTGTTCCATGCCGCCCCCTCAGCAGGGCTCGCTGCAGGGGATGCCTTCTCGAGGCAGTGGACCCCGGCCTCTTTTCGCCTTTCCCCATTTCCCTTGATCCACAAGGTGCTTCTCAAGGCGAGGAGGGACAAGGCGCAGGTGATTCTGATAGCCCCAGACTGGCCTCGCCAGTTCTGGTACCAGATCTCCTCAGTCTCAGCTCCAGGACTCTGGCAGCTTCCAGCTCGCCGGACCTGCTCTCAGTCAATCAGGGAAGGTGTTCCATCCGGACCTTCAATCCCTGCACCTGACGGCCTGGTTCCTGGCGGCTAGAGTTCCAGGCCTTGGGTCTTTCCGGCGAGGTCCTCAATGTAGTTAGGCGTCCTGTAAGTGTCGACCAGAAAATGCTATGCCTTCAAATGGAAAAGGTTTTCCATTTGGTGTCGAGCAAGGGCTTGGACCCTTCCTCCTGTTTCTTGGCAAGCATCTTGGACTATTTATGGTCCCTTTCTAATCAAGGGCTTGAGTCGTGACCTAAGGGTGCACCTGGCAGCCATCTCTGCTTACGGGCGCGGGCGGGAAGCAGTCGATCGGCATGAGGAGGAAGGTGGTCTGGCGCTTTTTCAAGGCCTTGATCACATTTCCCCTCAGTCACGGGAACCCCCACCTCCAGTGGGATCTACTGCTAGTACTGGCAAAGCTCATGGGCAAGCCATTGAACTTATGCACAGGTGTGCTCTCTCACCTGTCATGGAAGACCGCCTTCTTGGTGGCTATCACGTCAGCCAGAAGGATGGGAGAGCTCCAGGCGCTTTCCATCGAGTCTCCTTACCTGGTCTTCCACAGGGACAAGGTTGTCCTGCCCCACCAGAAATTCCTTCGAAGGTGGTGTCGGAGTTTCACCTTAACCAGGTGTTGACTCTGCCGGTGTTCTACCCAATCACACCTCGGAGGCGAATATAGGCTCCATACTTTGGACCCTAGAAGAGGCTCGCTTATTATAAGGAGCGCCACGGCTGAAAATCGGAGAAGAGTTCGCCAGCTAGTTTGTCACCTACGCTGAAGCCGCACCTGGCAGACCTGCAGCCAAGCGGACGATAAACAGGTGGGTCACTTCCTGCATAGATCTCTGCTATAAGTTGGCGGGCATGGAGCCTCCCAGAGGGATAAGAGCTCATTCTACCCGCCATACTGCTGCAGCGGTGGCTGCTTCCAGGGACGTCCCTATCCAGGGTTTCTGCAGGGCTGCTACCTGGAAGTCAGCAAACACCTTCATTACCCATTACCACATCGACCTTGAGTCACGCGGGATGCTGGTTTTGGGGCCTCGGTTCTCAGTCTCTCTTTCCCAAGTAAGTATTGGGGTGTGCGTCTTGCCTCCCTCCTCCCGGAGAACTGCTAGGAGTCTGCCAATGAGTGTGGATGAACAACATATCCATGTCCCTAGAAATACAGGTTACTCACCTGTAACAGGAGTTCTAGGAATGGTATATGTTGTTCATCCACACTACCCACCCCACCTCCCCGCTCGGAATGCTATCAACCTGATCTTCCAGCTGGCCAGATCTGGCGTCATGGGGCGAGCCGAGAGTTATCCTCACCCGGGTGGGTGGGAGGAGCAAGCTTGAAGACCTTCCGGCAAGATTTAAAGCGGCAAGGATACCTGCCAATGAGTGTGGATGAACAACATATACCATTCCTAGAACTCCTGTTACAGGTGAGTAACCTGTATTTGTCTCTCTCCTTCTTTAACATAATCTCATGTATTTAGCACCAGTACACTGCCCCCCTTGTCAGCTGGCTTTATAGTGATCTGTTTGTTACATTTCAATGTCTCTATTGCCCCTCTTTCCACTATTGTGAGATTACTAAATCTCGGTACAGTCTTCAATTCTCAGATTTTCAATATCCCGCTCACATAATCTCCGGAACACTGATGCGGCTTGCGGTTGTGGGGGGCAGAATGTGCTGGGTCTCTTCCTCAGTGTGTGTCAGAGTCTACATCACTGAGTCCAGCGTTCTCATTCTGTCCCCTCTCCTCCTGGCTGTTACATTCTCTAAGGGCATCCATCACCTCTTGTGTGGGAATGTATTGTGCATGCATATCACTTTCCAAAACATTTTCCTCAGTGTCTTCCCCCCCTCATTTTTCTTTTGAGCTTAGAAAAGTAACATTTAAGACCAAGTACTCTGCAAAGTCTGTGCAAGTCCACAGTAAGTTCAAAGAATTTAATATCTGTAGTAGGAATGAAAGAGAGGCCCTTATTTAGGATACTTCTACCCTGCTCAGTATGTAATATGATAGATTAATAATATTGTCCTCCTCTGATACTCCACGTGTTTGGGGGGAGATGCATATGTATATTTGTATTGTAAACAAAATAAGGTAGTAATGTATGATTTCTGATTGGTTCTCTTTTCCCTCTTTGCCTATAACCCCTTTTTCTCCCCCCCACACTTTTCACTTAGCCTTCTCTCAGCCTCTGACACTTCGATTTTACATGCACGATGATTTTGAATAAGTACATAACTTTGACTGTTTGGCTTTGTTACTTGTTATGAATTTAGAAAAGAGACTTTCCCTGTGTCCATCTGTTCAGGAGCGTGTGCATACAGATATATGTATATATGTTGACCTTATTATTTTCTTATAGGTTTAGGATAGAATTACACACATAGTTGCATGAGCAGATGTCGCTGTATTTTTCATACCTTTGTGTTTTTGTATAAAATGTTCCCTTGTATGATGAGATTTGGAGATATGTCCGTGTATTTAAATATTTGCTATATGAACATGCACTAGCACTTTAAGACACTTACAAATGATATCATGTGATCACTGATGACTGGTATTCAAGGGGACTGACACTACAGGGTATTATCTTTGACAAAGCCCACGACTGGGTGAAACATGAGAAGAGAAACTGCTGTGTCTTCATTGTACCTTATGCTGCTGTTACAAGTAAAGGGTTTATCAGCTTTGCACCATGATACTGCTTCCCGGCTTTTTTGTGCTGAGGTGAGTGCCCTGGCTTTCTTCTAAATCAGTTTATCAAACCCCTTCTATCTCTAGCACCCACCTCTCTCCAGTCTCCTAGGTACAAATTGATCGCCTGCATCTCTGCATCAACTACTGCCTTCCACAGAGCTGTGGCTTGCCCTCTAGGTGAGGTCAGAGGCAGGAGGCTATAGCCCTGAATTCTCTGGTCTCGTCAGGCAGTAACAGCTCGATTGACATACGGGGCCTAGATAATATGTGGGACTATGCCTGGTGGTGCACCCTCCATGCATCTAGCCGACTGCCTCTCTTCCTTGCTTGCCACTTGCTGTGCTGCCACCTATTGTCACCAAGGTGACAGCATGGCAGTGGAGGCAGTGATCCCCCTTCCCAAGGAAAACAGCATCATTTGAGATGCTCCTTCCTTCTTTCTCCCCCATGGCTGGTCCCTGACAATCTAGGCTTGTTTTTGAACCTGGGTTGCTGGCTTTGCGAGCACTAGACCTACCACTGTGCTGACAGTTTTTTCATTTTTCGACATGGTCCAGGGTTGGCAGGTGGGTGAAGGATCCAGCAGATGGAGTGGGATAGAGGTTTAATAACTGATGAAGGGGTGGGGAGAGAGACTGGCTGCCCGCAACACTGCACAGCTCCCTACAAAACTGCTCCAACGCTGTATGCCACACATGGCATCTGGAATGCCATAACCAGCAATAGTATAAACACATCTGCAGTGTGCAAGAAATGAGCTCTAGAAAGGTCATCTTTTGTTCTGTGCCATGCTGTATTGCGCCAGGCCATTTTTTTGTAAAATTTACAGAATGAGTTTACAAAACTGATAAATCCCAATGGAGATGCTTGCTCACACTGTCTGTATTGATGGAGATCTAGATGCACTGTGTGTGCCATAAGTACCCGTCCCAAGTGTAGACGTTGAGTATCCAGATGGGATCCAAAGGCAGCAATTAATACTACTGTCATTCGCACGGTGGATTGGTGAAAGAGTTGAGAGAATCCATAACCTGTTCTGTCTGCCCAGCCAATAACAAGGGACCTAAGTATTCCTGGACTGGTTACATGTTGTGAATGTTAAACTTGAATGGTACCATTCAGTGGGATCTCATGGTGCTTTACTTGTGACTTCAAAGCCTTTGTTTGGGAACGGCTCTTGAGTGACTGTTGTGCATCTTGTTTTCATTACCGTTAGAAGCATTTGACTGCCTGCCTCTGAATTCCAAGAGTTCTCAGCCCTTGCAGCGAGAGCATGGACGTGGCTGACACTCGTCACTCCACCCCTTTTTAACATAGGGCTTTTGTTCCATTTGCAGAAAGGAAACCATTTTAGTTTTAGGTCCATGTGAGGCAGGAGGATTTAGATATGTTGGGCCCCAAATATTAATCTTTTATAGCAGTAATCCAAGCAGATATCACTTTGGAGTACACACTGCTGCTTGAAATCTAAATTTACAGAACTAGCTGGGAGCTGTTTATGCTTTCTAAACCCTGGGTGAACAGCATCTCTCAGCAGCAGGGGAAGCTCCCTAAAAGCCAGCTAACCTGAGGGGCTGGGCATTGTATGGGGATTCCAGTGCTTGGGACAGATGAGCTCAGGTGGAAAATTGTCTTGACATGATCTTTTATAACTTTTTCTACTTCTACAGCTATGCCACGTTATATAAATTTTACATTTGTGAGACCGTATTGAAAATGTAAATGAAAATTTAATGGGGGAAAAGCTGAAGTGTAGTGATGCTGTAAAGGCTGGTGGAAAGTCATTTTTTTAATTTTGGATCCCCCCGCAAAAACACACACACACACACACTCTCACTCACTCACTCTGTTGGGCCCATGGCCCTACTGATCTACATCTAAATAGATCACATCCAGGGGCCTCTACCTGAATGCAGAGCACTCTTGGACAGCTACTCTTCTGGGACCTGTGCTCAGGCAGCCCAGCCTCTTATCCCCTACAGATTACCCCCTCCCAGGGGGTGCAACTGTCACTTTTTGTACCTCAAGAGGTGCAGTTCCCAAATCCAGTTAGGAGCTGGCAAACATAGGAGTCCCATAGGCATTATGGGAGATGGGGATTGTAAAGCTTGCAGGTCAGGGCTGGTTGTGAAATCAACCCTGGGTCAAGGCTGTTCATAGACTGACCCTGGTTCTTGAACTGACCTCAGGTCAGAGCTGTTTGTGAACTGACCCCAGTTCAGGGCTGTTCGTGATCTGACCATAGTTCAGGGTGCTCATAACTGACCCCAACTTCGGGTGCTCAAAAACTGACCCAAGCTAACAGTGTTTATGAACTGGCCCTGGGTTAGGGTGCTCAAGAATTGACCCCGGACCGGCCCAGTGGTGCTGAGGGTTGAGGTGCTGGACACCACACCTCGTGCCACGCTAGCAACCCTGGTTTGGGAATGCACCTGGGTCAGCAGGGGAGGGATAGGATCGAGCGTCCAGAGGACTGCTCTCCTATCCCTTGGGAGGGATAGGGGTCTTTACCACTCTGCAGTGGCCCCTGATGGAAATCGGGTGCACTGCTTAAAGTGGTGTACTTGGAGCTGGAGTGCGGCGGACATCGGCACGTAGTGCCTCTGATGTCATTGCACATCTGCGCTCCATGGGGCATGTACTAAGGAGGAAAAAGGCAGCGGGGACCGAGCAGCTTGATGGCCGCATTTAACGACACCCGGCGGGCCTGTCGTGGAATCGTGCTGCGGACTTGGTCCCGGCCTGGCGAGGAGGACATGGGGGAGCCCCTCCACGGGTATGGGAGCGGCCGCACCAGGCACGATATGCAAGTGAGCCTGCTGACTCCCGGGCAGTGGAAGGTGGTGGCTGGATGTATAGCAGGCCGCCCTGCAGGAAGGAGGTAAAAATAAAGTAGTGATTAAAAAAAGAACTGACCCCAGCTCAGGGCGCTCATGGATTGTCCCCGGGTCAGGGCGCTCATGGACTGTCCCCGGGTCAGGGCGCTCATGAACTGTCCCCGGGTCAGGGTGCTCATGAACTGGCCCCGGGTCAGGGTGCTAAAGAACTGACCTCAGCTCAGAGTGCTCAAAAACTGACCCCGGGTCAGGGCTGCTTGTGATCTGACCTTGGGTCCATGCCACTCATGAACTGATCTGCTGAAGTGGCCCATACTGGTATCCTCTACAGATTAGCCCCCCACCCGATGTGGTCAGCAAACGTAGGAGTCCCTTAGGCTTTATGCGAGATGGGAGCGTAAGGCTTACGTTTCAAGTCTGCTTGTGAACCAGCCCAAGAAAGTGCTGCTTGTGGACTGACCCAGTGTCAGTGCTTTTCATGAACTGAGCCTGGGTCAGGGCTGTTAATGAATTGACCTTGGCTCAGGGTGCTCGTGAACTGACCTGGCTCAGGGTGCTTGTGACTGGCCATGGGTCGGGCCAGTGGCGCTCATGAACTGACCCCAGGTCAGTGCCGCTTCTGAACTGACCCTGGTTCAGGACTGTTCATGAACTGAACTGGGTTCTCAATCCTCCCTTAAAAATGAGGCTAGTTATCTAATTCTGACCACACTGGATGGTACCATCTGGCACTCAGTAGCACATTCCTGCAGATACCTAGGTGTCTGGTTAGACTACCTGCTTAACTTAGGAGACCCATATTAACAAAATAATTGACAAAGTTAGACACAGAATCTTTTTTTTTCTTAAAATAATGCTATGATTATTCACATCTTCGATTATGGGGGGGACACCCTCTATGGGCATGCCACCAGTGTACTACAGCACAAACCTGATGTAATGTGCAACACCCTGGATAAATTTAGACTGCCTCCCCCGAGGGACTCTCATCACTGCGCTCTTGGTAGGATTTTTAATTTGAGAGTCCTGAACTCTCTTAGGTTTGAGAGCTGCCCCCCCCCCGAGTTTTGTGAGGTCCCAGAAAAGTGCATCATCATTGTTGCCCCGTCTCATCTGCCAAATGACACACAGTGCTGTAAACTAAGAAATATAGCTTGCAAAATACATGCCATTTCTTGCTTAGTTTACAAGTGCCAGTTTTTCATTCTCTTTCTTTTAATATTTGTTAAACACCCTTCCCACCCAGTCCTTTAATATACAGCCCACACCCACCCATCTCCTCTCACAGCACTTGTCTTTTAGTAACCCTCTCCACCATCTGAGTTTTACCATCCCCACCCTGTCCTTTAATAAAAAGCTACCATTTGAGTCCCAACTCCCAACCCCCATCCAAATCCTTTAATTATAGGTTTTAGAGCCCCTTTCATAAAAAATATTCTAATGGTCCCCTGCTGTGCACTGATCCTCCGCTTTCTTTTCTCACCACCTGACCCAGCGGTGAATCAGCGCATGGCAGGTGACATTAGGACATGTACTAAATATTAAATAACTGGGTGGTGGAGTGGGAGTCCCAGCTGATGAAGTCTGCTTTACGGCGATGCACATTGGGTACAAATGTGCATTCTGAACTATTCAGTGAGCTTAACGGATGCGGGTACTCGTGTGCTCGAGAGCCCTTTCTGCGATATGTAGACAGCCCGAGTGGCCCTTACCGGCTGCCTAGAGATGCCTACAGCTACTGCTGCTTGCATGCAGATGTGAGAATGCTGCTGCTGCTTCCTACTTGGGCACTTGCTTGCAACAAAGGCCACTCTCTCTGAGCTAAGATGTGCTGTTGACCACAGGCTTGTAGTCCCAGCAGTAAAATGCAGTTTTGGCTGGCAGTTATTCTTGTTTGCCATACCCATCATCTGGAACCCCCTGCCAGTCAGCTGGCATTCCAGTAGTGACCTTCCCCTCTGCGTCACTTCTATTCTGTGGTTCAGGAACCAGGCAAGTACCCTTCGGAACTGCTGTGGAGGGGATGTCGTGTTACTGATTCTTTGGATACCTGGATGCCTTGCACTATTATTGGACCTGCTGCTTATTTTGTTGTTTGTTTTCTATAGAGCTTTTACTCCAGTGGCTACATTGTCTGGGATATGCCCCGGTCAGGCCTGGCGGCACTCTCCTGTCCCTTAGGTGTAGCTGCCACCTGATGGCTCCCACAGCTTCCTCTCCATGGGTAGGGGGAAGGGGCCCTGCAGCTACCAGTGCCGCTCCTTTGTCTGCAGGGGAATGTGTAAATGCAAGGCATACCCCCCACTGGGATTTGAACGACTAGCCTCCATATTGTACTCAGCCCTACCACCCTAGCCAGCCCCAGTGTAAAAATCCAGGGCTTGCACGGGGACCCCTGTTGCACAGGTGGCAGCGGGTTACAGCGTGGCGGAGGTGTTTACCTGACAACTTTTCATGCTGGGGCGAGCTGGAATTGGTCTTTGCTGGATGGGGCACCTTATGAAAGTTTTCAAGTTTTCAACAGTGATGACACCCCCCACCCCCACACACAACCCTTAGCTTGCCATTTGTAACGTGCCCAAAGATTTTATTTAGTGAAAGGTTTAACCAGGAAGTGCATACTGAGCTGACAACGGTTTGTTTCCAGATGAGTCCTGGGGGAGAGGGGAGAAGGAGATAACTGACATTAAAATAACAAGGTAAAATACAATAATATAGTAATTACAAGCAGAATCCTAATTATTAAAGGCAAAATAGTAAATGAAGGCAACTAGAAAATAAAAATATTCTGATACGTACAGAAAGAAAACAATAAAAGAACCGCAAGAAGAGGGCAAAACTAGAGAATAGTGTAAAAGGAGAAGGCTCAAAGGCAGTTGCCTTTCTCATCACTGTTCGTTTTACTGGGCACGCCCAGGTCTTTTCATCGTCCACTAGCTAGCTTTCCAGGATAATAAATAAACCAAACAATGGTTAGCAATGAGTCCTTTTTATTTACACATTCAACCTGCTTTCTGGCATCCCCATATGGATTCTCTGACTGTATTACCTCCCATTGCCTTCTGCTAAGATGTTCAGGATCTCGTCACAATATAAGCTATGTTATCCTACCTATTCTCTAGCTCTGCACCTATGCTGGTGACTAAAATTACAATACTATTCTGTCCCCTGCACTAAACGCTGTACTTTACTCTTATTGCTTATGTATAATACCCTATTTTGTATCTATTTTTTTAGGTTTTGTTCTAACCTCATGTATAATACCTTGTGATACAAAATACCCTAATTTGTTTATTGCTTTGTTCATGTATAATTCCATGTCAGAATATTACTGCTTTTCACCGTCTGTATGTTTTCCTGTATTTGCTCTGTAACCTCCTGGGTCGTGCCTGGAAATAGTCATCTCTATGGCTAGTGCACCTGCCCGATAAACGAAAACTAAATAAATAAAGTAAAATATTGTACATGTAAATGTGCAGGCAGTTCTGATTACATTTCTTCAAAGATTTTTACTGAGTTAATGAATGGGCAAACTTTCTATTTCCAGGAAAACTTTTTTAAAATACATTTGCATGTTTTGTGATGTTTATTAAAAACAAATATTGACAGGAAATAACTGTAAGTAATGACTGGCCAAAACCGTTTTAATTGAGACAAACACCCTGTCAAATGCTGTATTCATTATGGCAGTAAGTCATTTACAGTCCTAGTATCAGATGCTACAGAACCCATTTAGTACTTGGCATGAACCAGACTTTTTTTGGGGGGGGCGGGACAGTGGACACTGCACTAAAATATACACTGTGTTGTTTTGAACGAGGCTCAGGTGGTGCGGAATCTCATTTTGGTTGTTCCCCCACACTGACTGCACTCTGTCTTGTAACTGTCAGTTCGTTGTTCAAAGCAGTGCAGACTGTAGAGAACAGAAAAACCTTAACAAAACAATTTTGGTTTGCATCTCCCGCCAAGGGAACACATTTTCTCCTGTATGCTGCATCTTGTTGCAGTCTGGACCTTCACCCCCATTTCTCTAGTATGCGAAGACTGAAGAACTATTTATTTGAAGATATTGTTAAAGGATAGCCTGTTAGGCCCAGAGGCTTGTTTACAATAGGGTCCTGCTCAAGACAACTAACAGTTACACAGAGATATGGGATTATAGTGCATGTGGCACAAAATCTGTTTACACACGGATTTTCTGTTTCCAGCTTTAAACATACAGTAGATGTTCTCTGTCTCAACGTGTTTAGTGACGATTCTTTTAAAGAAAAACTCTGGATAGTAGAAAAAGGGCAGCAGTTGCTACAGAAATGCCCAATTAGGGTTTTCAGCTTTTAAAATTTGTAAGTACCTGTTTCCAATGTTGTTTTATTTTGAAAGATACCCTCATGTTGCCGAGCCGCTTGGGGCCATCTCACACAAACCAGGGGTCTTCTGACGTGTGGGGTGTGCTAGTGAGGGCTACCAACTAATGATAGCATTGGCATCCCTCATTAGCATACCCCACACGCTGGAAACTGCCTGGTGTGTGTGAGATGGCGACTTTGCAGCTCGGCAACATGACAGTCGAGCTGAGTCTCTTAAAATAAGATAACAATGTACACAGGTACTGAAAGAGCAGCTCTGCACTCCAGCATGTGCTTCCATAAATAAGATGTTACAGCTGTTACCATTTACTAGAGAACAAATGTTTTCATTGTGTTCCTTTCCAAGATTTACAGTACATCTTGGTAGTCCATCTAAAATGTCTGTATAGAAAACATTTGCCTCTCCTCTGTTCACCTCACAGTGCATTTGCTTATGACATCACAGTGCTCACCATGACAACAGACTGATGTCACAGACAGCAGTTGTGTGGTTAGCAGGGGAAAATCAGATAGATTTTGAAAGACTTGGATGAATAATTGCTGCATTATATAAAATATTTAGTAGACCAACAGCAGGGGAAAAAAAAAACCTTGAAAAGAAGAAAGTTAAAACTGGTGTAAATCTAGTGTTTTTAAGCTCCCTCCCATCTCCCCATTTGTTTTATCATCCAGGCGGGACCTCCTTCCACCTATTAGCAGATTCACCACCTATCCTCCCGAGGACCACCAACCATCCATGACAAACCGTTGTGCTGTCCCCCCCCCCCGGCTGCATAAGCCTTCAATTCCACAGCATTTCTTCCCCGCATCAGTCTGGCCACACATGGCAGAGGTGAAGACTGATGGTGTCCCTGAGGGATGGCGGTTGGGGTCCAGTGTGGGACATGGTGGGCCAGCAGAGGTTTCCTCCCCCCTGTCCTGCACCATTTTACTGCTGTTTTCTCCACCCTCCCAACAGGAGCATGTGTCAGGATTGGCTGCTGACAAGGTACTGATTCAGCCAGTCCATGGACATGCTCAGGTGGCCCCCTCCTACCAGTTGCGGATCCTCAGCACCACCATCCATGGCCATCTAGATGGTAGTAAAGCAGCTGGACAGGATGCTCGATCCTCCTCCCTCCGGCTCAGGCTTGTTCCCAGACCCGGGTCATCGGCGTCGTAGGCAGTAGTGCTAAGACTGCGCCGGTGGACTGGCTGTTTTTAAGCAAGTTGCTCTTTAAAAATTTTACTTTAATGCTGAAAGCCCTAATTGGGCATTTCTGCAGCAACTGCTACCATTTTTCTGCTGTCTAGAGTTTCCCTTCAGTCTTTCTTTCTGTTTACTTGTGTAGCTTGCAGGCATGAACAATGATGGTCTCTATTGCACCCTCCTGATTTCATCAGGATTTAAATCTAAATGAAGGTGCTTAAAGAGCAGCTGACACCTTCAGGAGAGCTTTTACAAAACACAGTATTTAGACACAATTCAGCTTGTTTTTCCCTTCCCATTATTTATTATTGTGGTCATTTGCATGAAAACAGGATCTTTGCTCCTGAAGAGTTCATCTATTCCTGTTGCTTTCTCTCTATCTGAAATCGTAATGCACTTCTTGTGACATCATAGTTACTTCTATGGCAACAGATTGTGATGTCACAACAGAGAATTCACTGCTAAGAAGTGCAAGGTAATGCACCTAGGAAACAAAAACCCAGGGGAAGAGTACACAATGGGGGTGGGGTACTAACAACAACAAAAATGGAAAGGGACCTGGGGGTAGTCATATCAGATGACTTAAAGGTGGGCAAGCAATGTGAGAGGGCAGTAAAGAGGGCTGGGGGGATACTGGGATGCATAGGGAGAGGCATCACCAGTAAAAAACAGGAAGTTGTTATCCCTCTGTACAGACAGCTGGTGAGACCCCATCTGGAGTACTGTGTGCAGTTCTGGAGACCCAATCTCTGCAAGGACATAGACAGGATGGAAGCTGTCCAGAGGAGGGCAACTAAAATGGTGCAGGGTCTGCACCGGAAGGCACATGAAGAAAGACTAAAGGAGCTTAATATGTATAGCCTCGAGGAAAGGAGGGAGAGGGGGGACATGATAGAAACTGTCAAGTACGTCAAGGGAATCAGCAAAGTCCAAGAGGATAGCATCTTTCAAAAAAAGAGGTGTGCAAGAACAAAGGGGCACAATTTGAAGATGGGGGGGGGCGGCTCAGAGGTAATGTAAGGAAGTATTTTTTCACAGAGAGGGTTGTGAATGCATGGAACGGCCTTCCGGAGGAGGTTGTGGAGTCAAAAACAGTGGTTGAATTCAAGCATGCATGGGACAGTCATAAGGCAATTCTTGGGGGTTGGGGTAGAAAGAAGTAGGCTGCTGGTTAACTAGGATCTGCAGCTTATCCATTAGGTAGGACAATGGGCAGACTGGGTGGGCCAAATGGTCCTTATCTGCCGTCAAATTCTGTGTTTCTATGTAAGTAGGGAGTAAGCTAAAGAGGCAGATGAACTCTGAACTCTAAAGGAACGCTAGGGTATAACGATCACATATTCATGCAGATTTCCTCAGCAATAAATAATGGAGAGGAGAAATATACAGAATACTGTATAAATGGAATGCAAGCAGAATTGTTCCTAATTATTATTTTTTAAAGTGTTCTTTGAGGTGTCAGTAGCTCTTTAAAGGAGTAGTACTCTCTCATATCTTGTATATCTTGTAAATGTTATTTGTTTCCCTGTCAACAGACAACTCTTTTCATGTAGCTGTTGGGAATATATATGTTTGTCTTAGTTCATTTTCACTGTTCATTGCCGTCCCTGTAACTAGCCTGGAGGACTCCATTTTCTGGTTGTTGAAAGCTAATTGTCCCAGAAAGCTGCATTAGCACATGAGAACATGATGCCTCAGGACCCATTTACACCATGTACCTCTATGTTGAAAGTACACATAACCTGAAAACACTCTCTGGAAACTTACAGACTAAATGCAGCTTCAAGGAAACCCCCTGAATTACATCTAAGACAGTTTGCAAAGCTAATTGAAGGTAAATATGGTATTTCACACCTTACTGCAACTTGTTTTTGTTGAATTCTAATTAAGCAGACAGGCATACTGTGGAGTCTAAAGGGTGCTGACACATTTTGTTCTCCTATGCTAATACAACTGTCAGGTACAGTGAGATTTCAACAACCAGAAAATGGAGACCCCCAGGCTAGTTCCAGGGGCTGGTGTGAACAGTGAAAACAAACTAAAGCAATCACATATATCCTCAGCAGCTACAAGAAGGGTTATCTGTTGACCAGGAAACAAATAACATATGAGGGTGTACTACTCCTTTAAGTCTGGTGTGAAAACCTGCTTGACTCCATTGCAAGGGTTATGACCCATGTCATGTAAGACATCCTAGAATTCTATGATGTTACAGTGCAAAAGCCTGCAGTAGTTGTACTGTATTAGTGCTGTTGCTGTTTTCTGCAGTCCCTGTGTTCTTGTCTTATGCTGGCCATGAGACTTTTCAAGGCATAGTAAGTGCCCTGCTGTGTAGTTTAAGTGTATCAGAGATAGAAACAAATGCTTTTAGAGAATATAGGGACTTTACAAGACATGTAACAGAACTGAATGAAGTATAACTTTTGCTGGCTTGTGAAGGTATGCATCAACTCCCATGATGCCTTGCATGAGTGAATTCAAGACCTTTGCAATGGAGACAAACAGACTTTCACACTAGGGCAAAACAGAGTGAAGCAACCTCATTTACACTTAAGTTAGGATGAAATTAGGGGGATGCAAGAGAGAGAATAATTATTTCAGCAATAACGATCAAGAAGCCGGTCATTTCCGAAGGATTCATGACTGTTTGGGGCTGCTGAGGGCTACCTCCATCCAGCCGGTCGTTAATCCAAGGAAATGACTGGCTTCAAGGTTGTTATTGAATTATGTCTAATCGCAGGAACAACTTTCTTTTTCCCCCCCTGTTATTTTTACTGCAGTTCAACTTTAAAGTAGAGTGGCGCGAGCCGTGCGGGTCGCACAGCGTCAGCTGGCAGCTGGATTACTCGTTTCTAAGACATTAATGACCGATCCAGTAGCCAGTCAGGCGTCTCATTAGACTCATGAATAATTAATTAGACTTTATAATCATGGCTGCAAACTACGTGAGTATATAGAAAACAGGTTGAGGGGACTTTCCAAGACTGCTGTAGTATCAGTGGGGATTGAATTATGAAGTACAGGGGCCTGCATTCAGAAATGGTGTTACCATAATTAGCTGTAACTTCAGGGCCTGCATACAGCAGTGAAGCTTTGCCATAATTGGTTGTGACTTCAAGGATGTATAGATTCTCATTTCTACCACTGTGGTGACATCATCCAACAAAATAAACTGCACAGAACACAGCCTTGTTGTATACATTGGATACGTTCTGGCCGGTGGTGGAATACGCCCAATGTATGTGAATGAGTGGCGAGTGACCTCGGTTACCATCACTCGTGGCACTGCTACGCTTCGCCACTTGTGAGGATATCTAAGGTCACTCTCCACTCATTCACAGAGATAGTGTATTTCACCACTGGCCCTAATGTATACCCTTTTTATACTGCTTCTGGTTTATCTGGCGTGGACACTAGATAGGAGTTGGAACTTTTCTGACAAGCAGTTGGGGGGGTGCAATGTTTCCTGGATGTTCTTACTTTGTATCCAAGTATGATTCTGCCTGCTTTGTGCTGAAAAACTTGAAATCTGACTCTCTGGTGTCGCCATTGCCCCCAAGTGAAGTCTGCATATTCACAGTGTGGTACAGTTAATAAACTGTGGACTATTTGTGCTCTTCTTGGTGATAGACAATGTCTGATTCTCCTAAAAAAAAAACCAAAAAAACTGTGCAGCTGTCTTTCAAGAACATTTAGATGGATGTACTTGAAATGCTAAATAATTACCAAAGTAAACGCCACTGTGTGCACAAATTCAAAAAGGGACCCCTTGGCATACACCTGAAAGGTCTCTGTTCTGGACAGTTTGACCCAATAAGCAGAGCTGTAGTTTTTCACTATTTAGAGTTAAGTGGTGTTTAAACAGCCGTTGGGGAAACCTTTCCCATGTTTGACATTACCTCTTAAGTGGTTTTCAGATCTTTTTTCACACGTAGTGGGACAGTCTCATCTGTATACAGACAGGCTTTTTTGGGACCTTCCAAGATGCTTCCCCTTTAAGGGGCTATAACCAGAAATTCTTTGGTCTGGCCCTGTATTCTTGCGACACTAGAAGAACAGTGTAGTAATTCCCAGAAAGTAGAAACAGCTGCCCCTGAAGGACTGCTCCATAGAACTGGTCCCAAAGAGCTTGCTACCAATTGCTTATGTGTCCTGCAGTGGTGGGAGATGCCAAATGCCTCATCCCCTGACCTGGCAGGACTGCAAAGCTGGCAGGCACAACAGCCCTGGTGGTGACTTCTACAGGGACAAGCTGCTTACGGCGCAAACAGCAAAGGACCCTGACACAGCTTGCTGTTCTCATGTCCCTGAACTGCATTTCCCAAAGGCCCCTGCCACCGAAGAAGAAAGGTCACTTGATCTGGGGAGCTGTATCTACAGGTAACGCTCTGTTTCCAGGCATTACTCAAGCAGATAATGCTTTGGGTTGGGAGACAGATTAAAGAGCAGCTTTCTTTTTTTCGGAGGGGGACTTTTTTATTTGGATGTGGACCACAGAGTTGGAAGGGTAGATTGGCAGGGGTTCAAGGGAATTTTTTCACTAAGTGACAGAGGGAGAAGCCATTTGATATGGGAAGAGTAGCTGCTTTCTTTCTCCATTGCATTCACCACTCCAGTCAGGTACCACCAGGATTCCCGTTCTCATTTCAGAGTACCGTACAGACAAAACAATGATTCCGTTGACAGCCCTCAACCCAAGAAGCACCCCTTTCCTTCCAGAATGCCAGTCTTCTTCCTGCCTCTTAGCAAGATACAGGCCCCTTCTTAGAAGTATAAAGGCTAGAACAACAGTGTTCCTTTACTGTGAGCGTGACTGACGATAAGGTGCCACATTAACCACCATACACGTAGAGACCATAGAGCCTGTAGAACATGCTGAGGAACCGAGATACCAACTGCCATGACATTGCCATGGTCATAAGGGTGGTAGTTTGACATATTAGAACAAATCCAAAAATGTCTGCTTTCTAGTATTTATACTTCTTTGGATCCCTTCATTTGAAGACTCCAGTAATTTCTTTCTCCCCCTGCTCTTGTTGCCATTTTGGAAACAAAGGCAACAAAGAATGGAGTAATCTTCCTCCTCTTACAGGGCAAAACGTCAATGAAACCTACTGGATCATCAGATTAAAGCCCCTCTGGGAAACCCACCAGGTGCAAGTGTTGATCTCTAAATGCCATTTAACATACTAATTGCCAGCAGATTAGGCCTTACGGTCTATCGAGTCTGCTCGAACCTCAGATCCCTAGTTGGGTACCGAGGCCCCCCTGTGTTCCAGAAACCCCTATCATCCATCCCTACCCCCCTGGGCCAGGCCATCTTCTGATACATCCGCTTTCTGTGTCTGTCCCACCCTCTCTTGAAGCCCTCCACTGTGGATCTCTGAACCAGCTCGCCCAGGCAGCGTTCGAGATCCACCACCTCTCAGTGAAAAACCTCTTCCTCTTTTACCCCCTCACCCTTCCACCTTCCAACTTCAAACCATGCCCTCTGGTGATACCTCCCTGCTTTAGTCTAAAGATCCCCTCCATGTTTACCCTATTTATTCCCTTGAGGTACTTGAAGCCCTCTATCATGTCCCCCCGTCTCTCCTCTCCTCCAATGAAAACAGGCAGAGCTCCTCAAGTCTGTCCTCATACATCAAATCCCCTAATCCTTGTACCATCTTAGTTGCCCTCCTCTGTACCCTCTCCAGGAGCTGTATGTCCCTCTTCAAGTGTGGTCTCCAGTACTGTACACAGTACTCAAGGTGTGGTCTAACCAATCCATTGTACAGCAGCAGAATCACTTCCCTGCTCCTAGAGGTGATCCCCCAATGCATCCCAACATCCTGTTTGCTTTGCTAGCTGCTCTCCTGCACTGCTCGGAGTTATTCATACATGCATCCACCATGAACCCTAGGTCTTTTTCCCCTGTTGAGGCCTCCGGTACCTCCCCTCCCAGGGTGTACCTGTGTTTAGGGTTTCTCCGACCAAGATGTAACACCTTGCACTTGGTGATATTGAAATTTAATTTCCATGTGTGAGCCCACCTTTCCATGGTGTCCAGGTCCCCTTGCAGGGCTAACCTCCCTTCTTCCCCCTCAGCTACTACTCCCATCTTGGAGTCGTCAGCAGAGAGACTCATTTCACACCCTATACCCTCCCTGATGTCTGAAATGTATGCATTAAACAGGATTGGACCCAGGACTGAGCTCTGCGGTACCCCACTACCGACCTCTAGGGTTCGAGAGCTCCCCACCGACCACTACTCTCTGAGAGCATCCAGCTAGCCAGTTTTCAATCCATCTGACCATCAAAGAGCCTACTCCCAACCCCGTCAGTTTCTCCACCAGACCATTGTGGGGGACAGAGTCGAACGCCTTGCTGAAGTCCAAGAATAATACATCCACAGGCTTTCCCCTGTCCAGTTCTGATGTTACTCATTCGTAGAACTCCACAAGATTGGTTTGACACAATCTACTTGGCACAAGCCCATGTTGCCGACTATCCAGATCTCCCACCTTCTCCAAGTACACCCCCAATCATTCCTTTAATATACTCTCCATTAATTTTCCCACCACCGAGGTCAAACTGATTGGTCTATAGTTACCTGGTACTTCCCTCGACCCCCCCTTTATAGATTGGCACCACATGTGCCTCTCGCCAATCCCTAGGTACCCTACCTGTCTCAAGCGACCTGTTGAAGAGCTCCGCCAGGGGTGCAGCCAGTATGTCCGCCAGTTCCCATACTACTCTCGGATGAATGCCATCCAGCCCAGATTTATCTTTCTTTAGGCCCTTAAGGGCTAACCACGCCCTTTCGGTGGAGATAGCATCATCCGTCCCCTCCACCTTACTGGCCTTTTTATCCTTATCCTGATGTGACACCCCTGGGGTACCTCTCCCTCCCTCTTGCTCCATTTCTGCTGCTCCCCTGATCCCACTCACTACCGCTTCTATCACCATCATGCCTTGCTTTGTAGATATCCCATCCCCCAGCCCTATGGTAGACACAGAGGCGTACTTATTTAATACCTCTGCCTGGTCCCTCGCCTCTTCCACCCACCCTCCTTCTGATCTTAACCTGCCGAGATGGCCCTTAGTTTTTCTCTGCTCCCCAATGTACCGGAAGAACCCTTTTTCCCCTCCCGTATCCCCTGTGCCAGCCACTGCTCTTTACTGGACTTTGCCCTCCGCACCATCCGGGTGACTTTTCTAGATGCAAGATTGTACATTTCCTTTTCCCTATCCCCTCTCGTTGTTTTATAATTTTTGTATGCAGCCTTCTTTTCCCTGACTGCTACCTGAACCTCACTGGACCACCAGCATGGTTTATGTGACCTTGCTCCCTTGCGCTTCACCTTAGCGCAGGTCCTGACTGCCTCATGAAGTCCCCGTTTTATGACCTCCCATCTCTTTTCCACATTTGTCATTGTTGTAATCCCCTTCAAGTGATCCTTGAGAATATTTCCCATGCCCACAAAGTCTGCCCCCTGAAGTCCACTGCCAGTGTCCTAGATCTCCCCCCTCCATGCTTATTTGAAACCAGACAGTATTGTGGTCGCTCCCAGTCAGGGGATACTCTACAACCAGGTCCCTTACCAGATCCCCATCCGCCAGAACCACGTCCAGGACATGCCCCTCCCTTGTGGGCTCCATCACGTGCTGTGTTAAGAACACATCCTGCAAGCCGTCCAGCAGCCTCTGCTCCTTGGCCACATTAGAGGACATGGTTCCCCAGTTTGTACCTGGCATATTAAGGTCCCCCATCAACACCACTCCCTTCCCTTTTGGCCCACACTGGGCAATGATGTTGTCCAGCAAACCATCCTCCAGAACATCACCCATCCCGGGGGGCCTATATACTACACCCAGCTTGACCTTACCTCTTGCTGGGGTTCGTAAGGTGACCCATAAGGCCTCCACGTTTCCCTCTGCCTCTTCTACCCTAGCAATTTCTATGTCATCTCTAATGATCATAGCCACTGCACCCCCTCTGCCCTCCTTTCTATCCTTCCTAAGTGTAGTGTACCCCTGCACGTTTAGGTCCCAGTCATGGTTTTTGTTGGCCCATGTTTCCCTGACTGCATACATCACCCCGCCCCAGAACAGCATGGCCTGGAACTCTGGCAACTTGTTTCCCAAGCTCCTGGCATTTACTAACACCACCCCACCCTTTATCCCTGATCCCGTTTGCCGACCACAGGTTCTTATACTTCCATCCACCCTCTGCTCCCTGAAACCTCCTCCCCAGTCTGTTTCCCCCTCCCTTGGGTTTGAGGCTACTCCCTCATCTGGAGGAGAGGGCTTCTGGTCAGCCCTCCCTTATCCCCCACAAGTTTAAACCTCACTTTTCTTGAATGTAGTCAGCCACCCCCTGTTTAGGGACTTCCTTCCCTAATGGGGCAAGATGAAGCCTGTCCTTGGCATACAGTCTCTTATCCTCCCAAACACCTTTCCAGTTCCCGAACACCCCCGACCCACTTTCTTCACTCCACTTCCTGAGCCAGTCATTAACCTCTGTGATCTTAATTTTTTTCTCCACTAAGGCCTTTGGTACTGGCAATATCTCTGAAAAGGAAATGTTGCATCCATTATCCCAACAGACTCTGGCAAGTTCTCGGAACCTTGCTTGGATTTCCAAAAGCTATTACCCTCTAGATCGTTAGTTCCCAAATGCACCAGGAAATCCGGATTCCCTTCACAATCCCTAACCAGTTCGTACACCATTTCTGCCACATCTAGCCACCTCTTAACCGCTGTGGTCTGTGAGAGGATCTTCATCATTGTGGCCCTTGCCTTCTCTGCTTGCATTGTTGTGGTGCCCACTTTGGCAGCAGTCCAGATCAAGAGTTCTCTATAACCTGCATTCTTGTAGCCATTTCACCCATGCTTTGCTCTGTTGCCTGCATCAGCTCATAAATTGCAGGCAAGTTTTCATATCCATGTAGCTTCCACGTGCAGAAGCATAGCGTCACATAAAAAGGATAGCAGTTGTGAATATAAACATAGTGGTACCGTTATGCATAGACATTTGGGGGGAAACACTGTGATTGATTGGCTGGCTGTGTTCCAGTTTAGATTAGCACAAACCAAGTTGGATTCCGGTCGTTCTTGCCTAGATGCAGTTGGAGCTACTTCCTCAGGCTGGCTTCATAGAGGACTTGAGATTGAGGACATTTGAGGATATTGCTCCAGTTGGTTGCACCTGGGCTGTGGTCAAGGCTCGATTCATGGCAGAACCTTAAGGTACCGGCCATGTCTCTCAGCACACTTTGATTTTGTATGTTTTGTCTTTTCAGATCCATTGATATTGTACTACATTTAATTTTACGTTCACCATGGTAGAGCTTAAAGGAGTACTGCACCTTCAGATCTTGTAAATGTTTCCTTGTCAACAGATAACTCTTCATGTAGCTCTTGGGGATATATGTGTGTGCTTTAGTTTGTTTTCACCATTCTTACCAGCTCCTGTTACTAGCCTGGGGGGTCTCCATTTTCTGGTTGTTGGAATCTAATTGTCCGTGAAAGCTGCATTAGCATATGAGAACATGATACCTAAGCATCCATTACACCATGCATCTCTATGCTGAAAGTACATATAACCTGAAAAGGCTGTCTGGAAACACACAAACTGAATGCTCTGAATGCTTATAGGGAAAAGCCCAGCATTACGTCTGACAGCTTTCAATGCTAATTGAAGGTAAATGTAGTATTTTACACATGCTGCAACTCATTTTGTTGAATTGTAAGTAAGCAGAACCAGCATACTGTGGAGTCTAAAGGGTGCTGACACATCACGTTCTTATATGCTAATGCAGCTCTCGAGCACAGTGAGATTTCAACAGCCAGAAAGTGGAGACACCCCCAGGCTAGTTACAGGGGCTGGTGTAAACAGTGAAAACAAACTAAAGCAAACACATAATATCCCCTACAGTTATACGAAAAGAGTTGTCTGTTGACAAGGAAACAAATAACATTTACAAGATATGAGGGTGTAGTACTCCTTTAAGACAGCAGGGGCTCATCTGTAAATTAACATACTAACACACTAAAATGCCAGCAGAATAGGCCTAATGGTCTTTCGTGTCTGCTCATTTGGTCAACCCCCATCCTGGGAGCTGACCTTGCTTCCCCCCTCTCCCTCTCTGGCTTCTCTCTTCCCAGTCCCGGATATTCTCGTTGCACTGGTTTTTGCTTCCAGAAACCTTCCCCTGTACCTGTCCCAACCCCTCTTGAACCCCTCCACCAACCCCCTGGGCAGTGCATTCCATGGCTCCACCACCCTCTCAATGAAGTAGCACCTCCTCCTTTCTCCCAGATCTCCACCCTTGCCCTCTAGTTGCCCCCCTCCTTTGGAGCACCCTGACTGCTCCTCCCTATTTACCCCCTTCATGTACCTGAAAACCTCTCTTCTCTCTTCCAATGTGTACATATTTAGCTCTTCGAGCCTCTCCTCATAGATCCTATCCCCCAAGCCCGAAATCATTTTGGTTGCCCTCCTCTGGACCCTCTTCAGGAGTTCAATGTCCCTCTTTAAATGTGGCCTTCAAAACTGCACACACTATTTGAGGTGCAGCCTCACCAAGCAGTTACACAGTGGGAGTATCACTTCCCTCCTTCTGGGGGTTATCCCCCTAGCGATGCATCCAAGCATCCTGTTGGCCTTTGCCGCTGCCCTCCTACAAGTCTCCGAGTTGTTTATCTTGACATCCACCCCCACCCCCAGGTCCCTCTCAGCCATCGAGACTCGTATCATCCCCCCGGTGTATACTTGGCCCGGGTTTCTGGCTCCAAGGTGCAGTACCTTGCATTTCCCTGCATTGAACCTCAGCTTCCACTTTCTAGACCATCTTTCCAGAGCCTCCAGGTCCCCTGTGAGCCACCTCCTCCTCCTCCCCATCCACCACCGCCCCCAGTTTTGAGTCATCCGCAAAGAGACTCATCTCACTCCTGATACTCTTCCTTATGTCAGAGACGTAGGCGTTGAACAGGAGGGGCCCAAGGACTGATCCCTGAGGGACTCCACTAATGACCCTCCTTGGGGATGAGACTATCCCTCCAACCACGACCCTCTGGGTCCGGTCCTGGAGCCAATTGCCTATCCATCTGATCATCTGGTTCCCCAACCCCATTTCTCCCAGCTTATCCAACAGGCCTCCGTGAGGAACAGAGTCAAACACCTTGCTGAAGTCAAGAAAGAGGATGTCCACTGGTCTACCAGGTCAAGGCATTCATCACCCAGTCATAGAACTCCACAAAGTTTGTCTGACCACGATTTCTCGGGATGAATCCATGCTGTCTATCATCCAGGCACCCTAACTTTTCCAGGTCCCCTAGTCTCTCATGACAATGCCCTCCATCACCTTGCCCACCACCGATGTCAGGCTGACGGGCCTGTAGTTCCTACTTCCCTGACCCCCTGTGGATAGGCAGCATATGCACCACCTTCCAGTCCTGGGCACCCACCCTGTCCTCAGAGAATGCCAAGAGCTCCACCAGGGGTTTCGCACAAGCATCCGCCAGTTCCTTCAGCACTCTGGGATGAAATTTATCCGGCCCTGGTGCTTCCTCCATCTTAAGGGACCTGAGGGCTTCCCTCTCTCTCTGCTATGATTTCCACCTCTGCTACCTCGTCCCCCTGCTTTGCCTTCCCCCACCTGCCAGTGATGTCCCCCTCTCCCTAGACCCGCCATTCGGTAAGGGTCCCCCTCTTCCTCAGTTTCACCGTCTTCTCCCATGTATAATGCAGCCCCCCAATTTCATTGGTGAAAACTGAGGCGAAGTACTCATTTAGTACCTCAGCCTGCTCCCCCGGGTCTTGTGCCCATCCCTCCCCTGTTTTAATGCTGCTAATCTGCTCTTTCACCCTTCGTTTTTCCCTAATGTATCTAAAGAACCCCTTGTTCCCTCTCCTAATTTCCCTGTCCTGGTTCTGCTCCTTCCTTGCCTTAGCCACCCTCACCACACTAGTGGCCCTTCTAGCCATCAGCTCATACTCCTCTTGGTCCCTTTCACTCCTTGAGCACTTGAAGTGCCTGTAGGCAGCCCTTTTTCCCCTCACCACCTCCTGAACCTCCCTGGTTCACCAGCAGGGTATTTGGGTCCTGCTGCATTTTCGTCTTACTCTTGCGCAGGTGCTGGTAGCATCCTGCACCCCCCTTCTGATGATTTCCCACCTACTGTCAGCATCCATGTCTGGCCCAATCCATCCAAGTGCTCCTTAGGATCCTTCCCATTTCCTTGAAATCCACTTCCTGAAGTCAATTTACTCCGTCTTTGTGCAGCCTTCTACCCTCCTAGGTTCAGGCAGAACCAGACCTTGGCATGGTCGCTCCTGCCAACAGGTCCTTACCTCCAGGCCCCAATCTGGTCACTGTCTGCCAGGACCACATCCAGTATCTGCTCCTCCCTGGTCGGTTCCCCCACCTGCTGAGTTAGGAACGTGTCCTGAAAGACATCCAACAACCTCTGTTCCCTGGCCACTGAGGATGTCATAGTCTCCCAGTCTGTTCCTGGCATGTTTAAGTCCCCCAACACCACCACCCTTCCCCTTCCCAATCTGCTGTGCCTCTCAACATCTGCCACCAGAATATCCTCCATCTCCTCCGCCAGTGCAGGGGGTCTGTACCCCACTCCTATTTTTACTCTCTTGCCCCCCCCCCGTTATCAAGGTGACCCAATTTGTTTCATGTCTTTCATTATACTGTACATATCTTTTCAACCCCAGATGTTGATCCCAGCTGTTACTTTTTGTTTCAAAATCCAGTTGTATGCGAATCCACATTTTTCAATTTCTATATGCCATGTTAAAATAAATAAGGTTGATAGTGGGGTTCTAGTCAGCAGAAATGACAACACAATGACCCAGAGACATGGGTGGAGAATGGTAGGACGATGATTTAAAAGGGATCTGAGAAAGTTCTGCTTCACAGAAGGGACTGTGTAAAACTGGAATGGATTACCAAGGGAGGTTATTGAAGTTGGATCTGTTGATAGTTTTAAGAAAGGATGGGATACATTCAGAGGATTAGTTGTCTGTAGTTCATGGAACAGGATATGTGGAGGTAGGGATGTAGGTGAGTTATTTGAGAATAGAAGAGTATTAGAATGTAAATAGTGTGTGCTATAATGGTATTAAATAGAATTATGAGTTATTTATCTGCTGTAATGTTTCCTTTTCTGTGTCAGTGACAGGAGAGAAAAAAAACAACCTAAAAATGGAATAAAAAGATGAACAAAATTATCACTGTACATTGAACTGCAGCAGTAAAACAAACTCTTCTAGTATATGGTTAGCCCTTGTGCACAGTGATTAAAACGAAGTGCTTACAAGCAGAATCGGGACTCAGTCTTTTTAGAGAACACCTGTCCCCAACCCCACCACCCAAACCAAAACCCTCCGATTAGACTTTTAAACCAGAAAATATATTTTTTTATCTGTTTGGCTAAAGCAGCAGTGCAATGAACAGTCTTCAAAAATAAGTTGTATTTTTACCCATGTATGTGATTTATTGAATCTTCTGATTGCTGTTAGTTGTAATACTACGCCAGATAAAGCACTTAATAAAATAGTTGTTTGCTGAAATGCATATTAATTTGCGCAAAGTAAATCTCCCTCGACACTTTTCTTTTATTCACTTACTTCTCATGATGCATGTGTTTGTATGTAACGTTGTTTGGGGTGCGTGTTCATGTGTAGCAGGCGGGAACATTGAAATTCTGTTAGACGGCAGGTACTAAGTGCCCTATCCACTCGGCACATTAGTGGTGTTGTACCAAGAAACATAGATAGCATTTATCTTCTGATGCAGACAAGCCGTTCAAAAACCCTGCATCTGACCCGCTCATTTTCCCCAACTGCTACCCAATGGCTCTGCTGTTCACAGTATGAAATGTTACCGTGGAACAAACTCTGTTAGAGTTCTAAAAATCAGGTTTTATTCCGTCATCATGCCTCCTGCCTATTCATTCCCCCGACTGTACCGGAAATCTGTCTAGAAGGATTCACTC
Source organism: Neoceratodus forsteri (assembly GCA_016271365.2). Lineage (NCBI taxonomy): Eukaryota > Metazoa > Chordata > Ceratodontiformes > Ceratodontidae > Neoceratodus > Neoceratodus forsteri. Next base: position 109,895,755 of record CM028131.1, on the reverse strand, counting down.
ACTGAGGCAGCATGGAGAGAGTGAGATCGTATTGTCACAGAGAAAAAGGCTCACAGTGCACAGACGACTTACCAGTTGCAGACTGGAGTACAGCAAAAGTTTGTTAAATCAAATCAAGGTTCCTGTCTGGAACCCGACTGGTCTTGTCTGCACTCATGCACAGATCTTTTGCATTATTACATATACAATAATGGATGAGGAAGTGTACTCATTGAGAATTTAATGGTCTCCTGAGGTGTGGGATGCTACATAAACCCCAAGGGCGAAGCCTGAGGAGTTTATTAAAGCATCCCACACTGAGGGCGACCAATAAATTCAAGTTTGTCACTTCCCCATCTGTTATTATATATAATTGCCGGTCAGCAAGTTTTTTTTACATTTAGAGTTAGATCGCGGTTGCAATCACTGCTTACCACATTTAAGCAGGTCGGAGCTCTTCCCGCTGCCACTTCATGTTCAGTGCAGCCATTGAATGGCAGGATTAACCAGATAGAATTTCAAAGTATTTGAGCAGAAACCGACGAAGACTAAAAAAAAAGGACGAACAGAAAAACAGCGAAGTTCGTTGGTGTGATGTGGCGGCTTCTCACTACGCAGAAGAAGGAACCGCCATGTTTCTCAATCCGTTTAGTTCACCCAGGAGGAGGTGAACAGCCAGTCAGGTAGCAGCTGTTCTTCAGTGACTCGGTGCGTGCTCGTTGTTATAATGGCAAATAATAACTCAGTCAGTGCATATAAAAAAATTGCTGACCAGGTATTATAGTAATTTAATTACTGTATCATCAGTTTCTGACATTAACAAGCTAGAAGGTAAATGGAGTGGGGCAGCGGGAGGTTATGAGAGGTGAAGAGTTAGAGTGAGAGACTTGTTGCAGATACAGTTTTACGTTTTTTTTAAACATTTTAATCCCCGGGTCCTGTGTCCGCCACTGCTCAACCCATCCTGTGTCAGCCGCTACTCAACCCAACTCTGCACTATAGCCCACAGCCGGCACAAACATTACAAATGGACGGGTACTGCAGTGCAGTGTGTAAAGAAAAGACTTGCTGCAGCTTCAGTACTGTACTAGTTTGATCTTTTTTGGGGCAGATGCCAATGACCGGGAGATCAGGAATGGGAGACTGATGGTCTATGGGAGCATTTAGTCACCTGTCTGCTGCAACCAGGCCACCATGGCTGCATGCTGACTCGTCTTTTGGGGATCCACATAACCTTAAAAAAATAGATTTGCATACCAAAGAGCCCTAAGTCAAGTAGGTTATGAGACCTGCAAGCAGCAAACTAACAAAAAAAAAATTGCTCACTCAGTTTTCTGGGACCTGCAAGCAGTGGAGCATTTTTTGGGTTCAAGCAAACTTTCACTGCTTATAGACCACAATGTCCGTGAATGCGCAGGGCTTCAAAACACACTCCAGTACAATAGGGGGAACGATCAACAACTAAGAGATGAGAACCCTGGGCAGTAGAACTATAGGGCAAAGGACTGAAGGACCTGATATAAAGAACCACTAGGTCAAATGCTCGTGTATCAGTGTATTAGACTGTATGGTTAAACCTGAATGAATAGAACCACCTCATAAAAGAACTGTTGACTGTACCAACCAAGAATGCACAGTGTATGACTGTAATACATTAATTTATGTTTTTATGCTTTAATGTCTGTCTTTTATTAACATACTAAAATGCCAGCAGAATAGGCCTAACGGTCTTTAGAGTCTGCTCGATTGGTCAGCCCCCACCCTGGGTGCTGACCTTGCTGCCCCCCTCGCCTTCTCTGGCTTCTCCCTTACCAGTTCCGGATATTCTTGCTGCATTGGATTTTGCTTCCAGAACCCTTCCCCTGTACCTGTTCCAGCCCCTCTTGAACCCCTCCACCGTCTCTGCCTCCACCAGCCCCCTAGGCAGTGCATTCCATGGCTCCACCACCCTCTCAGTGAAGTAGCACCTCCTCCTTTCTCCCCTGAATCTTCCCCCCTCCAGCTTCCACCCATGCCCTCTAGTGGCCCCCTCCTCCTTCCTTTGAAGCACCCTGACTGTTCCTCCCCTATTTACCCTCTTCATGTACTTGAAGACCTCTATCATGTCCCCCCGGTCCCTTCTCTCTTCCAATGTGTACATATTTAGCTCTTCGAGCCTCTCCTCATAGGTCCTGTCCCCAAGCCCCAAATCATTTTGGTTGCCCTCCTCTGGACCCTCTCCAGGAGTTTAATGTCCCTCTTTAAGTGTGGCCTCCAAAACTGCACGCAGTACTCAAGGTGTGGCCTCACCAAGCAGTTATACAGAGGGAGCATCACTTCCCTCCTTCTGGAGGTGATCCCCTAGCGATGCATCCCAGCATCCTGTTGGCCTTGGCTGCTGCCCTCCTACAAGTCTCAAGTTGTTCATTTTGACATCCACCACCACCCCCAGTTCCCTCTCAGCCATCGAGACTTGTAGCATTTCCCCGCCCAGGGTGTACACTTGGCCCGGGTTTCTGGCCCCCAGGTGGAGTACCTTGCATTTCCCAACATTGAACCTCAGCTTCCACTTTCTAGACCATCTTTCCAGAGCCTCCAGGTCCCCCTGTAGGGCCACCCTCCCCTCCTCCCCATCCACCACCGCCCCCAGTTTTGAGTCATCCGCAAAGAGACTCATCTCACTCCTGATTCCTGTCCTTATGTCAGAGACGTAGGCGTTAAACAGGAGGGGGCCCAAGGACTGATCCCTTTGGGACCCCACTAATGACTGTATTTTAATGGAATACTCTAATAAAAAATACAAATATATAAAAAAAAAACACACTCCAGAGCATTATGGCCAACCAGAGATGCACCATGGTTATAGAGTCCACTTGTACGATAACCATGATGCACTCTGTTTGCAAATGGTGATCCTGGCAAGGGACTGTGCTGCTTTGTAGGGGAGTAAAGCCTAGAAAAGAGAACAAATTATGGTAACCAAAACAAATGCAACTCTTTCCAAAAGGACCAGTAATATTTAGATATTGTAAATTGGGAAAAACGCTTCATAGCACTGCTGCTTTCATATTTGCTGTAGTCTAGCCGGCCAATGCTAAACAACGCTAGACGGCGTGGCATATTTTAAACGTGTTCATCACGGTATGTGCCGCTCCACTGTATCATTTATACAGCGGAGGGCATTGTGGAGCCGCGCTGAACACCTGAAATGGTGCCGTATCACTCCGGTGTCTACATTAGTGCTATTAGATTGGAGTAAAGAGCACAGGCAATGAATACAATTATTTTTTTTTTTGTTTAAAATCCTAATGGGTGGGGTGGTTTAGAGATGTGGGGTGGTTAAGGGTCAAGCGTTCTCCTTTAAACGGTAAATATTAGAATTACTTATAAAAGAAACCGTATTATATCTTGCATCGGGTGGGTTTTTAGCAGCTGGGTAGGTGTCTTGTTTCTTTTTTTTTAAATAATAAATCCTGGCAACTCTCTCTTGTGGAAAGGGGGTAGTAGTGGTGGATTTTTCAATGGGTGCGAAGGCCCAACCGTGCATTACATCTGTATATTTAAAAAAATACCAAACCACATTTATGTTAATTTTTTTATTTTTAAATTACCCAGTTTGCAAGTAGGGTAAAACACTTCAGGGTGCTACTGCGCATGCGTGGGATTTGTGCGTCATCCCGCTTTCACGCATGCGCAAGATTTTGGCACCTCCTTTCAAAAGCATTTTATGTCTTTCCTAGTGCTTGGTTTCAGTTAAAAAAATGGCACATCTAGTACAGCTTTGGAAAATACACGCTGCATTTAACTTTTCAGTATGGCCATTTGCAAAATTGATGTTTGTGCCGGCGCACAGTGTCAGGTGCGCGCTCTCATCTTGCTTATGTTTCTGGTGCACAGTGTACTTATGGGCGGCCTGAGGGAAAGTAGCAGATCGTGACAGCTACAAAAATTAGTAAGAATTCTCGATTATGGCATATATATATATATATATATATATATATATATATATATATATATATATAGTATTCTGTGGACCACATGTGATCACTGTGTCCACAGACACACACTGATGTTATGTGGCAATAAAACGAGGGACAAAGCTGACAGTGCCCCTTTAAACTTGTTTTAAGAACCGCTAATACCGGTTCTTGAACAGATAGCTTTGGTTCACTTTTACATCTGCTTCCGGTTTCCGATCGGTTTCTCATTGGTTCCAGAACCGACTGCAACCGCTTAATCAACTTAAAATGTAAAAGATTTTTAGCAGTTGCAACTTTGTATGGGTTTTACATTGAGAAACCAAAAAGAAAAACTGGTGATCCCGAGTTTTAACCTTGTTTTGAGTGTGGTGAATTCTACTGAGACATGGACACTTACGCAGAGTGAAATCTGCATAAATGTCTGGAGAGAGTTATTAAAAATGCCCGAATAAGGCTAAAGAGAAAACTGTCACCACCTAAGGGTCCCTCGAGCTCTGACCAGCTGACACCCTAAATTACTGTGGGTGAAACGAGAATAACTACTACTGTAAGTGCTACCCCTGAGACTGGTATACAAGCAGTTTTTAAGAGGCTTGCTGAACTGGCTGACTCCCTGGTTCCCTCAAAAAAATCAGAAGAAAACTAAGCACACAGAACCCCCTGCTGGACAGCATTTGGGGACTTCTGTGGCTGCTGTAATGCCTGCCAACTCTTGCAGAAATTGCAGGCTTCTAAGGTCGTTCAGGCTTACAAAGGCTATCTGCTTTTAAGCAGCAGACCCCTTCAAAGCAGTCTGTCTCCTGCTCAGCTTTACTGTTATTTTAAAAGGAGGAATATGTGTTTATGATGAAATGGACAAAGCGGAACCTATTAAACCTAAGGTTTTCCCCTGAACAGGAGTTTGGCTCTCTCCACAGAGCATCTGAGGATTATACCGTAACCTCATACTCCACATTTGTGAGAAATGGTTGGGCTGACACCCACCAAAAGCTTCTCCTTCCTGTGAATATATTCTTCAAGGAAGATAGGTAAAGATTTTACAAACTTCAGGCTGTGTTCCCCTCTTGATAAGAGGCTGTATAAGACATATAAGCTGGATAAGGAGGGGCTGAATTTTTATTCTCCTGACTCCCACTCTTTATTTATTGAGGATTCTCTGTCCACTTGGGGTGGTACAAGTGACAGCCTGTGACAAAGCAAAGATACCCCTGGCATCCTATCCTCCTATCCAGGAAAATTGCCATTTATCAGCTTCCCTGGCTATCAGGCAGGCAAACGTTCAAGCCTGTGTCAATACCAGAAGTTACTGTGGTAACCAGCCCCTGCTATGGCAGTCAAGGTCCAGACTCCCCTGTCAGATGACCTAGCTGAAACAGCTAAATTTGATTTGGGAGCAGCCAAATATCAGCCTCAAATGTCTGCTGATTCTGAAGACTCTTACCACAGGGATGGTAAATACAGTGGGTTAGAGGAGGGTTGCCTGGCTGCAAGTCACAAACTTCATTCAGGATACCCAAACCAAGACTATGGATTTCCCAGTCGAGGGTGACTCCCTCTTTGGAGAAAAGATAAAGGCCTACATAAAAAAAAAAAGGTGCATGATTACAAAACCACCTACAGTAGCAATTCTGCAGAAGAAAGGGCTTCCCCTTTCACTAAACACATGGAATGGGAGGCAGAACATTGCACAGCAGGCCTTTTTACCAGGCCATGGATGCACCTCTGTATCTACAGTACCCACAGCAGTGGTACTTCAGGAATTGACAGACCTCCCCAGGCGCCGCGTCCCCCGCCCCCCCAATTAAAAACAATTTTTTCAAACCTGTTACTGTCAAGGACAGTGGACACTGCACTAGTACAGCAAAGGGTACCACAAAGAAAATGGGGAGTGACTGCCTGTTTTAGACACTTAACAAAGCCAAAGTTCAAAATCATAACTTGGTCACTAATTCTGCCAACACTCCAAAACGGGGAATGGTTGACATCACTGATCTTAGAACGCTTATTTTCACATCCCCATAAGGGAGTCTGACAGAAAGTACTGCAGGTGCAGACTTCCATCAGGTCACTCTCCAAGAGTGTACACCAAGTACTTGGCAGTTCACCTTTGAAGACAAGGTGTCACAGCTTTTTCCCATACCTAGATCACTGGCTGGGGGTTGTAAAATCATCCCAGCAAGTGTGAGCATCTGCAACTCACCCAGGGGCTCCTGGAATCTCCAGAGTTCCTGATACATCTAGAAAGTCTGTCCCCAGCCACTTCAGGCACTACGGTTCATAGGAGCAGAGCTAGATACCCTGCAAGGCCGGGCCTACCTGCCTCTGGGCAGGGCAAGGAGTATCCCATGGATAGCAAGCTCATTCAGCCTGACTAGACCAGAAACTCCAAGACAGTTTCTTCAGTAACTGGCCACGTGGCACCTGCCACTGGCATAGTCCTGGAATCCAGGTTACAGATGAGGGACATTTAATTTTACTTCAGGGCTCACTGGTGTCAGGGTAAGGACCCTCTTTCAAAACTAATTCTAGTAACAAAAAACATTGTTACGAACCCTCCAAGGGTGGAAAGAGGAAACCAACCTAGGGAAGGGATTCCTTTTTTCAGCAAGAGTCCCCATCAGTTCTAGCAACAGATGCATCCCTACTAGAGTGGGACTCCCATCTGGGGTTCACACCACCCAAGGCATATAATCGGGTGCAGAGTCACTCCTGCATATAAATCTTCTGGAGCTAAGAGTAGTGTTACTGCTACAGATCAGAACAGACAATACCACCACACTGCACTACATAAATAAGCGGGGGAGAGATAAGGTCAAATCTTCCTGCACAGAAGTCATAAAAACATGGAGTCTAGTGTATTCCATGGGGGTTTCCAGACAGGTTTTTCATCTGCCAGGTAAGGATAATACTTTGGCAGGTACCCTGACTCAAATCAACCAGGCCCACTACGAATGGGCCTTGAACAGTCAGGTGGTACAAGTGATCTTCAGAAGGTGGGTCACTGCAGTGGTACATATGTTTGTATCCCACCAGAACTACCACTTGCCACTGTACTTTGCAGACCATCTCATAGGGGAATAGTCCCTCTGGATATTCTGGCTTTGTATTGGTCAGGGAGGCACATGTATACTTTCACCTTTCTTCCTCCCCTCTGGTGTACAGAGCATTGCTCGGGCTCAAGTCCCAATCAGCATTAACAGTTTCCATAGCACCAGACTGAGCCAGACACCATGGTACACTCTGCTGTTCTCCATGTCTGTGGCCAAGCCAATGCACCTTCCTCAGAGGCACAGTTTACTGTCCCCAATCAAGGGAGGCTTCTGTACCCCAACCTCAACTCACTTGGGCCTAAAGCAAGGTTTTGAGAACCTAGAATATGCATGCTTGCATCTTTCTGAAGTGTCTTGGGTATTTTAAGGGGTTACAAAGAGCCCTCCACTGGGAAAACCTATGCTACAAAATGGGAAAGGTTTTCTATTTGGATACCAGCACAGACTGGTGTCCCAGCTGTGCTGCACTATCTTACCTATTTGCAATCACTGTGCTTGCAGTCTGGTACCTTAAAAGTCCACCTGGCTGCAGCATTTGCATACACGTCAGTTGGGCAGAGTATTTCTCTGGCTTTATACCCTATCTTCAAAAGGCTCTTTAAGGGCCTGGTCCGCTTGCACTCCCTCACAGGGAACCAGTGCTCACATGGAACCTAAGTGTGTGCATAACTAAGCGCATGGGTTCCCCTTTTTGAACCTGTGCACTCAGCTCATTTGAAATATGTCACATGACACAATTTTCCTTGTGCCATTAAACAGGACTACATTTCATTCCACAGAGACAAAGTGGTCCTAAGAACAAACGGGAAGTTTCTTACTAGAGTGGTTTCTAAATTCCATTTGAACCAAACCACTGCCTTATTTGTCTTTTTCACTGAGTACTGTAGTTCTGGTGAAAGGAGACTCCACAGCCTGGATGTCAAGAGCTTCTAGCTACTACTTGACAGCCACTGAAGTCCATAAGCAGGACAGAAAACAACTATTCCTGACATATAAGGATAAAAGGAAAGGGTAACCCAGTTTCAAAAGGTCCATTTTTAGCTGGATTCATAAGTTTCATAAGATTTAACCGGTCCAGTAGTGTTAGCCATGTTGACCTGGCCAAACTGAGTGCTAGATTGAAAGCTTTTGCAATCATAATATTTATCAAGTTAGTTTTAAATTGATGAATAGTACAACATATCCAGTTTCATTACCCTAAAGCTGGAAAGGAGCACCAACAGGGTTTAGAGCCCATTCCACAAGGGGCACAGCTGCTACTATAGCAGCTGCCTGGGATGTTCTCTTGGTGGACATCTGTAAAGCAGCTACCTGGAAATCGATACATGCCTTTACAAAACATTGCAGGCCGGATAATCGGTCCAAAGGTGATGCAAGTTTGGCACAGCAGTCCTGCAGAATCTGTTTCCAAAGTGGGTTCCATACCCACCTCCAAAGGTACTGCTTCTTAGTCTGCAATAAGTTATCAATACTTGAGCATTACTGGGGTTAGAAGAAATAGTTACCATAGTAACCTTGTTTCTTCCCAGTGATACTCTGGTATTCATAACTCCCCACCCTACCTCCCCTTCTAGAACCAGTAGCCTCTGCACTCCTGATAACACTGTTCTCATGGGTGTCCGTGCCACAGGCTGGCAACTATTCTGTGATTGTATTCACTATTGTTGTTCCCCCTTTTCAGGTGAGTCTGACATTCGGGGTATTTTTTTCAAGTGTTATGCCCGCCTGCTGGAGGCCCTATTGGGTGTTAAGGGAGTTCCTACGATAATATTTATTTATTGATATTGCTGTTATTTTATTTTTACACTTAGTCCTCGTGGGCCTGTCTTTCCAGGCTTCCAGGAAATCTGAGGGGTTTAGAACTAAAGCAGTTAGTAGAAGGCAGCATTTGAATAGTGGCATGCGCTAAAAATTCCATCATTTGCATATGTTCCATCTCCCCGAGTAGCTCTATCTTAAAGGGTCACTGCAAGAAGTTATGAATACCCGAGCATCACTGGGGAGAAACAGGGTTACTATGGTGAGTAACTATTTCTTCCTGACTGGAGGGCGACTTCCCTTTTCTTTGCTTTCAAAGCTTCCCTGCTGCCAGCCCGGTGGTGCTGAGTGTTGAACCGCTGGATGCCACACCTCGCGCCACGCTGGTGACCTGGGTTCGGACGTGAGCCCGGGGCACCAGGGGTTGGCAGGGGAGGGATGGGATCGAGCATCCAAGGACTGCTCTCTCATCCCTGGGGAGGGATCCAGGGGAACCATCGCTTTGTAGCGGACCCTAGTGACTACCGGGGGTACTACTGGAGTGGGGTTAAAACATGAGGGGTGGAGTGCGGCAGACATCGGCATTTTGTTTGATGTCATTGCACGCTTGCACTCCAAGGAGAACAGAAAAATCTAGGAGGAAAAATGGCAGCACAGGGTCCGCAGCAGCATGATAGCCGCAGCTTCACGGCTGAATGCGGACTGGAGGGTAATGCGGTATTGGTTCCTTGCCAGGCAGCGACATAGGGGGAGTCCCTTTCGATGGTATAGCTGCATATGCCAGCTGGGCATGTCCAGCTTCGGGGTAGGAGGTGAAGGAGGAGTAGTGGCTAGGGGTAAACCGGGGCTGTGGCTGCAGGAAGGAAACAATATGATATGATTAAAAAAAAAAAGGGCTTCCCTGCTCAAGGTACAAGAAATTAAAAGGCAAGCCTAGTATTTCAGGAAACATTTTCCCTCAGACAAATGGATCGATCTGGCACAGACCCACCAACGTATGACGTTACATTTCTGGATAGTAATACAGCATTTAAAATTACCCAACAACTGTTACAGAAAGCTTAGTCAGAGTGAACACAAAATAATGTCTTGGCAACCATGTACAGCAGAAGCTGTGTTTCCATGGTGGGGAGGAGGCATCACAGATTTCAAGAGTGAAGCTCAAGGGGTTCTTTGTCATCAGAACATCAAGATGGAAACCAATTATGTTATATAGTATACTGTTTAAAAAAAAAAAAGAAAAGAAAGGGCATTTATTTCCCAACAGATAATGGTAGCCAGTTAGCGTATATGGCATTAGTTGGCTGCCTACACTGTATTAATCTTTTAAGACCTTTATAACACATAAATACCTAACACTCTACAAACCACCCAATTACACCCTCAGTAACATGTGTAACAAACACCTTAATAACACACATATCAGCCGCCCTGAAACCTCCATAAATCTACCTGAAGAAAACTACTCTAGCCTACACTACAGACACTGCTAGCATCCTTCTTCCAACCTCGCTTACTAAACCACTGTGTCCCTCGATGCGGCAGGGCTCTCTGTCAGGCTCCCCATACTGAGGCTGTGGGTCATCCCTCTCTGCTGTAACCAACAACCCATGATGCTCCAGACCGCAAACATGCCGCTCCTACTGCCACTCGTGTAACCAACTGCACTGTGCCCTGAACTCCTGCATGCAGTTGTAATGCTACTCTCCATCCTGAGAATGTTGAGAGGAAGCTTGCTGGAACCACGTCTCCTTTTAAAGGAGGTCCTGCACTACGGAAACACTATAGAGACATAAAAAAAAAAAAAGACAGTCTCAAGAAAAACCAGTACAATATGGAAAAACAGTGGACACAGTCACACAGTGTCCAGTCTAATGTATTGTAGAAAACAAAACCTGGCAAAATCCGCTGTACTTGTCAAATTTCATCTTGGGGTTGAACAAGCTTATAAAGGCCACTCTTCCTTGGGGATCATGGCTTAATGGCTTTTTCGACCCCTCAATGGTATAATTTCCTTGTTAGCTATAATTTATTTTCTCTGTAATATGTAGGCATCATTTTTTTCTCCTAGGGAATCGATGACATTAAAAACTTATAATACCATTGTTATGACATAATAAAATTCTAATACTATCATTTTGACACAGATCAGTGACTTTTAAGAGATTGAATGTTTGGAGTTTTCCATATATTACAAAAAATAATATGAAACCTGCAGTAACTAGACCTGTAATCCCCTCTCTGGATTCCAGTGACATCATAAACCACTGAAGTTTTTCTCTCGTGGTTTATGATGTCATCCGAATCCTGTGATAGAATTACAGTCTTGTTACTGATGAGTTCTTATCGATTATTTATTACTGCTCAGGGCTTGGTACTGCATCTGTGGTGGATTGAGCTGAGATCACATGGGCGAGCAGTGGGGGAACAGCTAAAGTCTGAAATGATTTGCCTACTTTTCAGGTCACCATCCCCTCCCCCACCACCACCATGTTGTTAAACTGGAACTTTGTCATATCATGTTGTTTTTAAACTTTCTGGAGACCAGTGCAGTTCCTTTTTCGTTTCTCTATTACATATTATTGTATTGGCTCCAGGAAGTAATTAGTCTCTGGCTCTTGTCCATTTAGTATTTTGCTACTTAAGGGAGTTTGGTTTACCACTTTTAAGGAAGTAGCTGGTTGGACTGCTTTGAAAATTGTGTTTATTTGTGTCGAGGGCTGGGGGGTGGGGCTGACACCTTCCCTCACATTCCATGCTAGGCGTTTGGTTTGTAGCCTGCTGTTGTGATTCATAAGCTGTCATTCCTGGTGTCCAGTTCCTTGATTTGGCTGCTTCCTTGCAGGAAGCTATCTTTGTTGAGATAATAACTGGGTAATTTCTGACTGAGGGGCTCTAAATGAAGAGAGGATGACGTCACTGTGCTATGCTATCTTAGAGACCAGAGAGATTATGGTGTGAAGCTCACACACAGTGTGACTGTTTTTGTGTTTTGTTAGACTAGGATGCAAAGAGGCATAGTTTTGTCGTTGGTTTCTGTTAAGTGGAGGCATGTTGCCCCAGAAGCCAGAACAAATGTAAAAATATGCAGTGCCATAACCCCATTTCGTTCATCTTGTCTGTGCTGGAGTCCCCTTCCCATGAGTGCTAGTTGCTGGTGTTGAGTACATGTTTTCTCCCCTGCAGCCCAGCCACTTGTACTGCTTCTGCATGTAGTAACATCAAGGGCCTCGATTCTTGCTCACAGTGTTCTACAGTGAGAAACGGTGCGTAAAGTGTGCCACATTATGCAGAGATAAAAACCTGTTGCACTGTAATGGGAAAGGTCGATCTGTGACAAGAATGGAGGCCTGCCCCCTGCTGCAGATACAGATTTGTAGATCGAGGCATCCAGTTGTTACTGTGCACTGGTGCCATATATGGTAGTGCCGCTGCTGCTCCATCAGGCTGGCAACTCATTTTATTGGCATGTAGCCCCCCTCCTTCGTGTCATGCTGTCTCCAGCAGGAGTTCTCAGAGCCACACCATTCCATGGTGGGCAGCACGAGGTCATTTTAGTCACAGCACCATACGTTTTCCTCCTGCTTAAAAGAGGCGGGTGGAGCCGGTGTATAATAAAGATAATTGTCACTATACAGGTTCAGAGCAGGGTTGGAAAACTCCGCTGGTGAGCTGGTGATCAGTTTGGCCACTAGCTTTCAAAATCATGTAGCCAAATCAATATTTTTAATCACAATCATTTTTAAAGGCTTAAGAAACACTTTGTGGGCAGGTAGCCAGTAACGTTCAAAATCTGGTAGCCAAACCCAGTATTTTTAGTGGCCATTGGCCATTTGGCCTTAACTGTTCCACCATGGTTTAAAATTGGCACTGGCCAACTGCTGGTAGATTCTTTATTGGGCTAGTAGAATTTTTAACTAGGCTTGTTGGCAAGAATTGCAGGAAGTAATTATTCAGTATCGACACAAATTGGGCAAATAGAAAAGCCTGCAGGGCCAGTGTACTATCTCAGTCTCTTGCCCCGTTCACTACTAGTTACAGAACTTAATTTCCACCCCTGCTGTATGCTTGCACCTCATTACCTTTTTAAAGACATCCTTTTCCCAGATGGTAGGGGCTCGGCTGACTGATTAAAGTGACATCCGCGGAGAGTTGTGCGGTGGAGGAGTTAGGGTCACAGGGATAAAGCAGATCAGCACAACCTCACCGTAGTACAGCTGAACCAGAATTTCTTTCCTAAAAGCAGCGTTGTATTACATGCGTCATGTTACTGCTAGGAAGGGAAACCTTACTCATGTGTGTCGGCTTTTAACTGCGAGTATTTTCAGTAATGCCAACATTACTGGGAATGAACATACATAGCTCTTGTGAAATACGTTTTGCTTTTAAAACTCTTAAGTCCTCAGTCCTGCACACAGAGCCATACCAGACCAAACAAAAAGATTACCTGTATATGATACCCCGCCAAAACGACAGCTATTCATGTTCAAAAGTATATTAAAGATGTGTGTGTGTATACAGAGCCACCTCCCCGTCATAAAAAAAATTCTGTTCAGCAGCCTCGTTATCCGAGGTGCTGCATTGGGAATGTAGTCTGGCAGACAGTTCCCTCCTACTTGTTCCTTGCTGTGCTGAGGAAGTCCGTTGTAATAGTAAATTGCACTTACGCCACGCACATTTTCAGTTTGCTTTAATAACTTTTGAGCACTAGTAACTGATTAAAAGGGGAACATGTGTGTGGAGCTAATCCTTTTGTTTCATTATGGTGGGATCCCTGGCATTTGGCAAGTGTTTGGTTTCTGTTTGATCATCATTGCCAGACCACCAACTTTACCTTCCTGGAGCAGTGGCGGAGCCTGGCCCTCCCTCTGCTTTGGAGCGGAGTCGGCACTAACTCCACTAGAGAGCTGCCTGACCTAGCTGGAAGGTAGTGCCACTGCATGCACATGACCAACGAGCGCAGTGTATGATTACGGCTCTGATGAAAGCCTTCAAACACTGCTGCTGCATGAAGGAAGCGAAGCGACATAGGCCAGTTGCATCCAAGTACTGTATGTGATCATCCCTGCCGCCCAGAGCTCTGTTAGATATTTTTTTAAGTCCACCACACACACACGCGCGCGCACGCACACACACTCGCTCTCTTATAGATTATCAGGTGCCCCACACAAGTTTGTAGGAGTCCCTTTCTGATCAGATGCATTATTCTCCAGTTTAGAAGGTACTTTTGTCATTTCTAACAAGTGGGGTAGTTCCCTCTTCCTGCTGGAGACGTGCAGCAGATGCTATACTATAAAATAAATTCTGACACAAAATTCTGTGCACCTGGTGCATATCAGGGGAGCCATTCACACAATTTCTCAAGTTGCAGTAGGAATAGGTACTTGAAGACTACTGTCAGCAAGCTTAGAAAGGTACACAGTGTAGCACGTGGCTTCTAAACATTGATGTGCTTTTATGTTATATAATACACAGCATGCTATTTCTGTAACCTCAAAGAGTTGGCAATATACAGGGGGAACAACTTTTTCAGATGTTTTGGGTAACTTGGAATGTTCAGCATGGCCTGAGTTGTAGTGGCAGTTGTGTTAATTAGTGTTGTGCACGCAGACTATATTTTAGGTTTTGAAGTTACTCAGCAGCACTGTCTGTAGTACTGAAACATGCTAACCTTGGTACTGTAAAAATTAAACACCAAAATGTGAAGAACTCTCAGATTCATCACACGCATCGTTTACAGCAAACGAGATCAGTTTAACATGTGCACGTTGGCTCCTGTACATGTACAGCTGTTATCACTGACATCTAGATATAGCAGAAGTTGACATAGCTTAACGCTAACCCCCGCTTGTCCACACATGATCTCGGAATCCTGTTTGACATGAGTCTGTTGCTGGGGAAATAACAGAGAGGGTTATATGGGATATGCAATGACCTGAATCAAAATGCCCTCTTCATGAGTAAGGGGCAGGACCATAACTCACGAGTGACGGAGCCACAATTAATGTATTTCAAATTGTAGAGCTTTCAGGTAAATTCTTTTAATGAAGATTGAACTGTTTGTGATCTCACTGCTTGGTTTTGAGAGCAGATGCCATTGTGATGTCATCAGGCATTGTGGTGGCAGTGGAACTACGGTGGGGGGGCGGGGAGACTGCCTCCCAAGGAGAGAAGAGCTACGCAATCCTGCCCCCCCCCCCAAAAAAAATGCCGGCTCCTCAGTATTATCACTTTCTGATGTCAGAGTGATATAGTATTAGGAGTTTTTATTTATTTATTTAAAATGTTTTACCAGGAAAGGCATACTGAGCAATAGCTTGTTTCCAGATGCGTCTTGGGGGAGAGGGCATAGAATAAAGGTTAGGGATACAAACAGATACAAGCATCACAAGTGGTGTAAACTTACACAGTGTAGTAATAAAATATTTACAGGGGTATAAAGTTTGATATACAGTGTACATTGGAAGATGAGGAGAATATGGAGTCAGATACAGGCAATGTTATAAACAGTGCCAAAAAAAATAGAGAGATAAAAGCAACAAAACATACATTATTACACGGGACAAAGTGATTAAGCTATTTAACATAAGTACTAGTAGTACGTGTGCAACCTAGGGGTAAAAATAAGGTGAGAGTATTTATTTAGTATGTTTAGAATTAGGCACAGGAACAGACAGTGGGGAAAAGGTTCCTTAAGAGGGAGGAGAGGGCCGGCACAGCGGTGGGGCTACCGCTCGTGGCGCCAGCAACCAGAGTTTGGGATTGGACTCGGGCGGGAGGAGGATCGAGCGCCCAGAGGTTGCTCTCCTCCGGGGAGGGTGGGTTGCTTGTCCCTCAACCTGGGTGACCACGGGTGGAGGTGCAGTGGGACAGCAAAGAGAAGGAAGGGGGAACGTCGGCCAGGAGCCGGAGTGTTTGCATGTCCTGACGTTATCCACCCCTAGGCTCCCCAAGTTTGCTGACCTCCTCAGGGAGGTCCAGAAAATGAAGGAAAAACCCTGCAGTGCTCCCTGTAGATGGAGCTCCAGGCCCCAATCCCCATGCCGGCTCTGGTGACAGCATCCCCTGACGATATACAGACATGTTGGTGTTGGGGCGGAAAGGGGGTCTCAGTTCCGTACTCGCATGTGGGGTATAACCAAGGCTCCATGGGGGGAGGGGGTGTGGACTGCACAGGTGCCTGGAGAGATGAACAGGGACGTACAAGGCCATAGGAGTCTCCTGAAGAAAGGGAGTACTGTGGCGAGAAAGGGGCATAAACAGAGAATTAAAAAAAAAAAAGAAGAGAGGATTTTAGGTGAGGCTGAGTGCCGGACAGGCTGAAGGAGGGAATTCCATATTTTTGGGAGAAAGCTGATTGGCCTGCAGATGAGGATCTGTGAGGAAGGTTTGGGGTTCGTGAGTCTTGGTTTCTAAGGAAGTGATTGGAAGGAGGTTTGTGAGAGAGAGAGAGAGAGAGGCTGAGAGGTAAGAGGGGAGAGTGTGAAACCAGAATTAAGCAAGGAAGGAGGTACAGTGGATATGTCTTCTGTCAGCTAGGGAGGGGAGAGAGAGAGAGAGATTGGTAAAGATTGCAGTGATGGGTGCATGGGGGACTGTCTAGAGCAAAGCAGCAGAAGGAGTGAAAAAGAGTGTCCAGCCTGGCTAAGGAAGATTTTGGAGCAGCACTGTAGACTGCATCACTGTAGTCAAAAATGGGGAGTATCTGTGCACGGTGAGCTGGAAGTGGGATACATCCACGATTTCTGTATAGGGTGCCAATTTGGGATGCAACTTTTTGTGAATGGCATCGATGTGCCCAGAGAAGTGGAGGTTCTGGTCAAGCCAGACCCTTAGATAGCGAAATGAGGAGGTGTCCACAAGCAAAGTCCCTTCAAGGGTGTGGAAGGAGGGAGGGGATGTAAGCCAAGAGAGTCTCTCACTAGTGCTGAAGGCAGGGCATGAAATTCGTGAAAAAAAAAATACATGCCCATTGGGGCATGTAAACGTACGTGCTCGAGAAACTTTTTACATGCCACCCCTTTTTTATGAAATGTTGAATTTGTTGTCTTGTCAGTAATAAACACAAGATAATGAAAACTGATTGTGTGTTTGTCATTTATTTCAGTAAGGTCGAGAAAGATAGATACAGGAAAAGAGCACTAGGGGCAGAGTCTAGGCAAAAGCGTTCACTCCAAATTCTTTTTAACTAAGTTGTTAACTCCTACTTATCAGGGCCCTTGAGAGGGTGGTGGAGCAGGGAATAATTCCCAGTGCCAAGAGGGGCCCAGGCTGCCAGTGCCCAGCATACTGTGTGCAGGGATGGGGCTGCAAGAGGGTAGGAGCCCCAGAATTCCTGTCAAGGGCCCTGCTACTGTACTTATACTGAAGTGGCTTGCTGCATATCCTAATAAGCTCTTATCCAGCATCAGAAAGTAAATTGTAAGGAGTTTTTGTTTTAGAAGAAAATGGATAGTTACACTTAGTTCACCCACACTACCACCACAGTACCTAGGCTCTTAGAGATGTCTACTGTATTACTTAGTTCAGTTTAACTAACTTGTCTCACTGTTGCCCCAGCCTTTATATTTAGATATCAGATATTCCAAAATACTGCTGCAGGGTCTATAACAGATTTCCTATTCAGATTTTAGTTAGTACAGCCCACAGGCCAGACTATCTCTTACAGGGTGTTTATATTCAGTTTTTAGCTACATTTGCTCCCACATTTGCCTTTTAAGGCTTTAACAACTAGAATTTGTTTTAGCTTTCAAGTAGTCAACAGTGCAGTATCTCATCTAGACTGTAAGAGATTTCCTTTTCAGATTTTAGTTACTTCTGGCCACAGACACAGTAGCTCTTAAAGGAGGTTTTTATATATTTTTTTAGTGAACTTTGCTCACACTTGCCCCTTAGGCTTTAAAGAGACTTTTCTATTTTAGATTTTAGGTAGTCCCAAACACAGTAGCTTTTAAAAGGCCTTTTAACTAGTTTTCAGCTAACTCTGCTCACAGCAGTCCTTGAAACAGCTTTATTTATTTAGTTGGATTTTGGGTCCTTTAGAAGAACACAGTTTAGTAGGTCCTGTAAATTATAAATTTTATTTCAATTTCAGATAGCTTCTCAGCTCCCAGTAGCTCTTTATTTAGATTCCAGTTCAGTGAAAGAGCTTTTTTTTTTTTATTTCATATAGCTTCTTCAACTCCCAGTAACTCTCTTTTTTAGGTTTTTGATAGTTTAGATTCACATAGTTGAGTGAAAGAGAGCTTTTTGTTTATCAGAGGCAGGACAGGAGAGGATGAGATAATGCAAATTTTTTTTTTTATTTCTTGATTTTAGGTAGTTCAAAGGTGAGTTCCCAATAACTGAGTCTGTGACTGCAGAATGCAAGAATGGGTCCCTGCTGCTTTTAGTTTCCCCTGGTGGTAGAGTCCCCCTTCCCCTGCAGTCTGTTTTATTTTTATTTTAATAATGTCTCTCTTAGTCAGTCCTCCTTATTCCTCAGTATACAGTGACTGAGACAGTAGTTTGTAGTGTGAATTTAGCTCACTGTCTGAATTGCTCAGAGTCCCTCCCACACACATACATTCAGCAGCATAAAACACCCACCCTCCTCCTAGAAAAGTTTTTTTCCAACTCTGAGTAGCAGTGCTCATTCATAAAGATGAAGCATATGGCTCTGAGTATTTTTCTTTCTTGTGCCAGTGAGACTTTAGAGACCCTTTCCTGCCGTCACCCTCCCCCTTCAAGTTGCAAGTGTTAGGGTTAAGCCTGGGAAGTTGGATCGAATATTTAAATCACGCTCTTAAAAGAGCTTTTGTATGTATTTTTTTCATAATGTAAATCAAGAGTTAGGACTTGACAGTTCAGTCATGATCACCGACTGCAGTGTGTACCTACCGCAACTGAAGGTCTTCTAGTCTCCACTCTGAAAGCGCACCACTCGCCGTGCAACCTGTCTCAACAATTGAACAGGCTGAAGTGGCGCGCTTTCCAGAGACCACACATGATCGCACTGTGAGAAGAAGGCAGGCAGACCAATTAAAGACACTGCGATTGGTGTCTGTTCACTGCCAGCTGCCTCCCAGCCTGACGACTTGATCCCTCATAGCTTCACTTGCTGGTGGATCTGTCCATCAACAGAGGGTACTGTCAGGCAGCTCGTCATCGTCTGCCTCTCCTAACTCTCAACTCCCCTAACAACTGATCACGCTAGAGTGCGTCTCATGATCACAGCTAGCACCAGTCCTCTGGTAGCTTCCCCGCACCCCCAGATAATGACGTTAAGGATGGTCTTTAAAAAAAAAAAAAAAAAAAAAAAAGTAGTCTGGGGAAAAACAGAGACATCGGGGAAAAGGAAGAAATAGGAGTTGCTCACTGCACAGCTACTTTAGGTGCCCCACGGGGCAGCCACTAAACAGCACTAGGTGTCCTGAGACAAAAGTGCCTGCCCTGGGGCACCTAAGGTATAGGAATTTTGCACCCTGGCTGAAGGTCATGGAGACTGTCTTCTTGGCATTAAGGAATAGCTGATTTGAGTGAAACCAGTGCTGAATGTTATCAAAATCAGCCTGAAGTCTAGATGCTACATCAGCAGGAGAGGATCCAGATGTGTACAGGACAGTATCGTCAGCATACATATGGATGGAGGTGGTAAGACAGGCAGAGGGAAGGTCATTTCAGAAGATTGAAAATTACAACTGGCTGAGCCTTGAGGGACCCCTGTAGTTATAGGAAAGGGGAGGTTGTTGGAGATCCGAATAGATTGTGTTCTTTCAACTAGGTATGAACGGAACCAGCTGGTAGCAGTATCTGAGAGCCCAGCAACAGAGATGGGTAAGCAGGAGGGAATGGGAGACCATGTCGAAAGCCTTGGATAGGTCGACAGAGATTGCGAAAGTGACAAGTCCCTGATCCATGCTGGTAAATAAGGAGTCAGTGAGCATAAGGAGGGAAGAGGTGTTGGAGTGACCTTTCCTGAAGCCAGACTGGTAAGGTGTGAAAAAGGAGGATGAGTCAAGGTAGGTGAAGAGTTGGGAAATAACCAAACACTCTTGAAGCTTAGCAAGAATGGGTAGTAAAGAGACAGGTAGTTGCCAGGGTAGGTGGGATCATCGCCTTTAGGCAGAGGGATTACAGTGGCATGTTTCCAGATGAATGGTACAGAGGCAAGTGAGAAGGAGAGGTTTAGCAGAGAGGTGGGGGGGGGGGGTTGCAATAGCTGGAGTAGATAGAGGATTTTAGAATCAAGACCAGTGGAACATTTGCAGTTTATGATGTCATTCATTCTCTAGGAGAGAAAAACTACACCCATATATAACATTTTTATTTATTTCTTTTTAGTGTTTGTGAAAGGCAGGGGTGGTGAATTGACATTTGTGGGTACTGAAGTCCATCAGTTTATATGCCAGGCACAGAACGGGATGGCCACTGTGCATACTTCCCCAGACACGCTGCCCTGCATGGAGGGACAGGCACCATACCCTTTGTCAGTCATTGTCCTCTTATGAGATTGCCAAAAAGGGTGCTGTCCATTGCAGTGCAAACTCCTGTTCTCTAGGGCCTAAGCTCAGAACCCTCACAGCTCCTTTCACATGGGCTGTAACAGCTGCATACAGCTTTTAATGATCTGGGGCCAAATTCGAGACCAGTGACTCAGTGGTGAAGGGCTACATAATCTACAGCTAATCCTCTGCGCCACCCCACCCCACCCCACCCCTCCCGCAGTAGTTCCGGATATGTAAACCTCAAACAGATGGATTTTTTTCTGTATTGTATTTTCCCCAGTGTTGTCTTTCATTGTGGCTGGGTATGAAAATAATGGCATTAGAGAAGGACTGCAGGCCCTTCTCTGCTGTTAGCATAGTGAGTGGGGGTAGTTAAGTGCCTCATCCAGAGTAAAGAATCTCAGGCCTGCTGATTGAATTTGTTTATGAAGGGAATAGACTGTGTCCCCGTAACTGCTATTTTTAGTGCACTTTTATTGTCATCTGGGGGGTGGGGTGTGAGCAACCCCCCCATACATAAACAGATAGCAGTTAGCTAAAAAACAGAAAAAGGTCCAGTAGTTGCCTCTCCCAGGGCCTAAACTGCTACTGTTTTATAATTTTTAGCTATCTTTGTTAAGAGTATTCTAACTTACAGTGATCTTGCTCCTGTTACATGTTACGTCAGAAGCTGCGCAGTGCCTCCCACAGCCTCGCACATAACTCTGCATTTTGATGATGCCGAGTGCCCAATAGCATTATAATGCTATCATAGCCCTGCAGGCCCTTCCCCACTTTGCATCATCCAAATAAGGATTTGTGGGCGGGGCTGAAGTGGGCACTTAACAGCTTTGGACATAATAGGAAGTAGGAGTGAGATAATTGTAAGTTAAAATACTCTTCACACAGATATCAAAACACTATAAAATGGGACTAGTTTAGGTCCTGGGGCAGGCAGTTACTGGTCACGAGTTACCTGCCCCCAAACATCAGATGGTGTCAGCTGCTCTTTAAAGGAACACTGTCAACCTGTTTTTCATGATATAATTTCTAGTTTAAAACTCACATTTTATGATTGCTTATCTTCTTTAAAATTCATTGATGTTGCTGTTTGTTTTGTTTGTCTCCTTTTTTAGTAGAACTGAAATGCATGGCAATGTATATTTATAAACAGCTTTGTTTTTGTTTACAGTCGTGGATCTGTTCTTACTGCATACTTCCTGAGCATTAGAAACACAACCAAACAGTGCAGTCACTCATGAGGCAGTAGCCTCCTAAATTCCCACTGCATCATGAGTGACTAAGACTGTGTTGTAGGTGTATCCAAGTAAGGCATGTAAACAAACCTGTGTTTCTATGGTAACACCAGTATGGTTGGCAGTCCGTTTTTCACTTTTTCTAAGATAAAAAGAGTCAGAATCAAACTACCAGCTACACCAGCAATCTTTATAGAATGTTGGCAATCATAAAAAGTGATTTTTAAACTAGGGACACTTTGAGACCTAAGGGGTTGACAGTGTCCCTTTAAGTGTCATATCTTTGCCAGTGCTGGTGGTAGTATCTTTACTGAATTTATGACTGTAGTTATGGGTGGGTTCTTAATCTTCCAGTAATGCCAACATGACCGTGTAACTATGGACATGTGTCTCAAGTGTGTGATCACACACACTGGCCATGCAAGAAGAATGTGGTGTCTTAAATACAACTATTAAACGTAGTACAGCTGCATTTTCCTGAGCTGATACTGCTGTAACATTTTATTTAAACACCCAAGCAGCATGGTTTCCACAAGGGCCATAGCACCACCACTGCTCTCACAACTGTGGTCACTGACATTAAATCTGCCATGGATCTGGGACAGCTCACTGGGAGCACTTCTGTTGATCTGTCTGAGACCTTTGATTTTGGTCAGCCACAGTCTCGTGCTCCACATTGCATGGCATGGGATTGTCCCCACTTGCTGTCACCTGGTTCAGGCACTACCTGTCAAATCGAGGACTAGTGGTCAAGTTCAATGGCTGCATCTCTGAATGCGACTCTGTTCGACTTGGGGGTTCCCCAGGGCGCGATTCTTGGGCCTGTTCTCTCTTCACTGTTTATAAGCAGCCTCCCTACAGTCATTACTTCTTGCAGCGCCGCATTCTGTGTCGATTACTAGGTGCTCCTTCACTGTTCAAAGAAGGTAAATCTTATCAGCTCCCATCTTACAGAGGACTTCCACAAACTGCAAGCCTGGTTCATCAAAAACAAGTTAGTTATGAATGTTAAAAAGACAAACTGTGCTTTATGGGTCCCTAACCAAACTAAGAAACTGCCCCATCACCCTCTCTGTCAAGTGTACTGATGGAACGCCCCCAAGTGGCACTATCCTTTAAATAACTTGTGGTTCACTTGATCCGCACCTTGATTTCTCCCTCCACACCCACAATGTTTGTAGGACCGTAAATGCCAGGCTTGTTCTGTCATGTTGGGTTAAAAACTGCCTTACACCCAGTGCCTGTTTAGCCCTTGTCAGGGCTGTTGTGGTCCCCTCCCTCAGCTATGAGCTCATATCCTTCTCTAGTGCCTCCAAGTCACTGCTTGCAAAATAGGAGACCACCTACACAGTGCACTCCACTTACAAGACACTGTTATAATGGACAATCGGTTATAATGAACAAAAAATGATTTCCAAAACCAAATGTATCAAACACAATACATTTTTCTCAGGTTATAATGGACAAAAAAAATTGCTTACAACGGACACGTGAAGCTTTATGGGCATTGGTAGTGCTTTTTTGGAGGAGTGCAGAGTTTATGAGGAGATCTGGCAAATGTAGAATTACGATGGAGGAGCTACAGAGGTTTCATTTCTTACTAAATAATTCTCCACAAGCTGCATACACTTTTAGTAGTTAATTACACTAAAAGGAAATGATTCTATATTTCAGTAAAACTCTTACAGTATCAATGTTTTTGTTCTTACTGTCCTAGAACCACAACATCCAGGCACCAGAGTTGTTATCCTCTCCTTACTCTGTGTAACAAACTTCCTTATAAAATCTTACATTCCCTGACTTTTAAATAACTTTAAATAAACACAAAGAGTACAGAAACATATGCAGTATGCTAGGCAGGGTTCTGAGTAATCTATGAAGATTAATAATAGGTTCTCATTCACTCTGAGCCTCTGCTCACACACATAGACACACCTAACACATAGGCTCCACCTCCTCTAGATATAATGGACACTGGATATAACGGACAGAAATTGTATGCACAGATGTGTCCATTATAACAGGCTTGCACTGTAATAACATTTGCAGATTTGCCCTCTGGCTAAACCGAGCAACCCATCGCTGTGACCTTTGCAGCCGCCTAGTCTGGTTATCTCCAATAAAAAGTCGCCACTGTTTTTTTCCTAGGCTGTTCCGCTGACAATATCAGGGGTCGAAATTAAGTTTTGCAGCCACTACCCAGCAAAGCTAGTGAATGAGAAAATCCACTAGTCCCACAGACTTTTCCACTGGCCCAGCTGCTGTACTTACTAAAGTGTTGCCTTCTCCAGTACAAGCTCGTAGGGCTAGTTAAAGTAAACTCTTACTAGCCCAATGCAAAATCTACCAGTACTTGGCTAGTGGTCCGGCGCCAATTTCGAACCCTGTTCAGTGTAATTAGCACTGGCACCCCTGCTTTCATTGCGACCCTGCCCAAGTTTTCCCACCTGTCCTTTCCCCTGAGGTCAAACGAGAAGTCCCTTCTCATTGTCCCGAAAATATTCACCCTCAGGGGGGACCAGGCCTTTAGTGCTCCTGCACCCAGACTTTGGATCTCTCAGCTGTTTACAGTCTGTTGATGTCCCTCCCACCTTCAATTTAAGAAGTCTCTGAGAACCTACCTTAAGGCTAATGCTAACTGTACCTGCACATGATTTTTCCAGGCATCACCCATCCGCAGGCTGTTGAGCCTGGAGGCCTAAGCCGAACCAGTCTCTGCGCTGTTCTCATTGCTTAGGTGAACTGCGCTAGTTGATTGTACATTTCACTTGCTTTCTCAGTTTTGTTGTCTATGCACCTGAGATGGCCTGTAACTTACTAGCTCGTTTGGCCACCTCGTAAATGTTCATGGAGTTTTTGCATTTTCAAATTGTGCTTGTATCTTTCAGTTCCACTGCTATGCTTTGTTGTAGTTGTTAATTTTTTGTACTGTCTCTTATTGTACTGTATGTTGCTTGTCATTATTGTACCGATTGTATTGTAACCTCCCGTGTTGTACCTGAAAATAGCCGCAGTTGTCTGTAGTGTACTCACCTGGTCAATAAAAACCTAATAAGGATAATGAATTTGTGGCGAACTAAAGGGCCTGAATTACAAACTTCTCACTGCTGTTTTGATACTTATGTGGCATGGTTAAAAGCAATGATTACAGCGAAAGTAGACAAAATTGTGACCCTCTCTCTCTTTGCTGTAAAGGTTCAGGCATCTTCCAGTCTTATTTGGTGGTACAATTTTTTAATTACGCCAAAATAAAAGTATTTTATAAATGTTTTATTTTAGTTTTTTTTCTAAAAAAAAAGATATCTGCCACATTTTACGTAGAAATAGCATTGTAGACCTGGCAAGGGTTAGGATAGGAAAGAAAAAGACCTACGGTGCACAGCATAGGAGGTACCTAGACAGTTACATTTGAGAGGTATGCTAATGTTTTTCTTAATTGTAGCTGAAACTAGCTTTTTTTTTGAGAAAAAAAAAATTGCACTGCTGCTTTAATAGCTAGTACTGGGATATAGGAGAGGAGGAAGCTTTAGCATTTTGGTGAGGGTGGGGTGGAATCGTTAGCACATGAATCATTAGTACGTGTGGGTGTGGGGTGCGCAAAGTCAGACGAACCTCTGGGACTCCTTTCATAAGAACTTTCTGTAGCCCTGGATGATGGCTGTGTATTCAAGGGCGAGCGAATGAGTGTCACTGTGCTTTTGGGGTGGGGGGGTGTCCATTTTCAGCATGTGCTGCATCTTTGGTTATGCAGTAACTTGGGATAGGCTGTCGCAGAAGGGCGATATGACATATACACTGAACTTACATTGAAAATATAAATTCAAGCAAGCTACGTACATCTTTTTTTAATTACAGTAAGCCTGCTTTTGAAATGTCAGACTTATTTTTGTATGTTTATTACTCTGCTCTGATGACCTCTTAACTGACTTCCATCATATGCTATAATAGCCTGACAAACCGATGTGAAAGGTTTTTAAAAGTGCTAGAATTCGAAAAATGTCATACAGAAAATACAGCTTAAAAATAATGATCGGCATTTCAGTGCTGTATGTGTCATGAGCTCTTCCTCCCTACACTGTGACAGAAGGGGCAGTCAGCCGTCCCTCAGCCCTGGTTTCATTTTCTGCCGTGCATGTTTGGGGTGGGCGGGGGACGGAGTAACTAACATCTGGATGCATTGGTATCATTTTTAGCACTATGGTTATAATGGACTAGGATCTCCATGAGCTTTCCAGCAGGGGTATGCAAATCCTGTTGCGCTTGTCTGCAACAAGTGAATTTCCTTGAAGGACAAGTTCAAAATGAGAGATGGTATCGTTCTAAAGAATGAGACAAGTGCAAATTCAGTTACAGTCATGGCTGGACAAGTCCTAAAGGTATTGATATGAACAGTCCTGTCTTCCACCATCCTTAATAATTTCTTCTTCTCCCAACAGGGACCGGTGATGGCCAGGGGCGGATACTCCAGCGTTTTCCTGAGAAGGATTGGGAGGATAACCCCTTCCCACAAGGGATAGAACTAGTAAGTACCTTTGGCACTTTATAAATGCAGAGATTATTCCCCCCCTATAAAAAACAAAAAGCAATAAAATAAACAACACTAATACTCTTGAGCCCACGACATGGTTGCCTCTAGGGCTGGAAGATCAAATGGTCATGGGTTCTAGCCCTACACCAGGTACTTGGGGGTAATACTCATAATTGACAAAGTAGTGCAGTTCAAGGGAGCTTCTGAACTGTTGGGGTACTGTCCTTCAGATGAGACATTAAATGGAGGATCTTGCTTCGAGAGGGTTCCTGCAGTAGGTCTTCACAGATAGGACTATGCCGACTGGCGTCAGGACTGCACGGCAGACTTCTAGCTAGCAGTACATAGCAGGGGACCGCCCCTGGCGTCACATGATGGGACGTCATCGTGACAGTATATAGGGGGAGGTCCCCACACCCACTCTCCAGTTCTTTCCCGTTGTCGACCTGTATATGTTGGACCTCGCGGTGAACTCTGCTACAGTCGACTGCCATTTTATAAGTATTTTGTGTTCTTTTTCTGGTCTTTTTCTAACGTTTAATGCATGTCCTCACGTAAAACCAAGAACTGCTCGCAGTGCGGCGCCCAGATTCTGCATGGGGACGATCAATCCCGCTGTGTCCTCTGCCTAGGCCCAAAACACCAGGTTGACAATTGCGGCATCTGCCAGTCCTTCAACCAGGCCATGCACATCAGATGCCAGAAAGCCCTCAATGCCCACCTTTTGAAAAAAACACCTTGCATCGATGGAAAAGGAGCTTCAAGAGCTGCGGGAACGTTCATCTTCACCCACCTTTGAGCACAAGAGAAAGAAGAAGTGATGGGACCGGAACCAGTCCCCCTTTACTCAGCGTCACCAGGCAGTCAATGTTATTTCAGATAGGGCATCCACGTCAGTGAGTACTCCTCCTCCTCGATCTCTGTCCATTCCGGTGGATCAGTTGCCGCCCCCCCCCCAAGGCCTTTGTCAGTGGGTGACAGGGCTGGGGTGTTTCTCCCAGGAGGATATTACTTTGTGGCCTTTCAATAGCTCTCAGGCCAATAAGTCACCCTTCGGCTCTGACGCCGGGTGCATGGCCTCGGTTGGTAAGCTGGACTCCAGCTCCGCTGTTGTCTGCTGGACTGCGACCGATAAATTGGACGCCGGCTCCTTGTGGGCAGTAAGCAGGCAAGGGGAAGGGTGTGGAGGGATTGTGGGATAACAAATGGACCAGACACAGAACTGCAGGTTCAACACACAATCTCTGTGTGATGTTTATTTAAAGCACAGGGGATAACCTTAAAGGGACACTGTCAACCTGTTTTTATATTATTTCTAGTTAAAAACGTGCATTTTATGATTGCTTACCTTCTCTACAATTCATTGATTTTGCTGTTTATTTCGTCTCTCTCCTTGTTAAGTAGAACTGAAATGCATGCTAATGTATATTTATAAACAACCTTGTTTTGTTTGCAGTCCTGGATCTGTTCTTACTGCATACTGCCTGGGCATTAGAAACGTACCCAAACAGTGCAGTCACTCATGAGGCAGTAGCCTCCTAAACTCCTCACTGCATCATGAGGGGCTAGACTGTGTTGTGGGTGTTCCCAAGTCTGGGAAAGATGTAGTTAGAGCTGATCAAGGAATGTAAACAAACCCGTGTTTGTGTGGTAACACCAGTATGGTGGACAGTCTGTTTTAATCCTTTGAAAGAAAGAAATAGTCTGACTCAAACTACCAGCTACGTCAGCAGTCTTTACAGAATGTTGGCAATCATAAAATGTGTTTTTTAAGCTAGGGACACATTGAGACCTAAGGGGCTTGTTTCGGTTGCAGTTGCTGTAACTGCAGAATCACGGAAAACTCGAGGCCCTGCCCCAGGTGAATGATTTTGTACTTGTTGGCACTGAACTACAACTGATTGTCTTGGACCACTTCCCAAGATTGCAGTGCATTTTCTCCACCCCCTCCTGAGTGTCCACTCAATTACAGATTTTGGTGTCCTCTGCAAAAAAAAAAAAGCATGCCTTCCCCCTTCAGTTCTTCTGCAGTGTCCCCTTAGAAGTCATTGAAGAGGACTGGTTCCACAACCGAACCCTGTGGAACCCTGGTGGTCACTCTCCCATCCTTGGAGTGAGTGCCATTAACTAGTACCCTCTGTTTCCTATCTGTTAACCTATTTCTTACCCAATTCTCCACTTGGACCCCACTCCTAGGCTGGTCCACTGTTTTATCAGCCTACTGTAGGACACAGTGTGGAAGTCATTGCTGAAGTCCAGATAGCCCACATCCACTGCTCTCCCCTGATCAATCTCTCTGTTCACCTAGTCAGAGAAATCTTATCATATTTGCTTGGCGTTGCTTTCCTCCCGTGAATCCATGCTGCATAGAGTTCTGCAGACCTACTGGACTCTAAATGCTCTACTAGTCTTTCTTTCAAGTGTTTCAGTTAATTTCCCCACCACAGACATTGGACTGACCAGGCTGTCGCTGCTAGCCTCCTCCTTTCTGCCATCCTTATGCAGGGGACCACGTCAGCCCTTCACTAGTCCTCCAGGATCACGTGCCAGGAACCAAGTTGTGCTTCTCTCATGTTCCAGTTTAGGCCGACCTTGAATTTATGCAAGTGTTTTGGATACACCACTGTTTATGGCAACGCATTCCACACCCCCACCACCCTCTGAGTGCAGAAGTAGCCACACTTGGGCAGTACTCCACTGAGCATGCTCAGTCACCAGAGCAGTCTTCAAGCTTGATGATTCCTACCACTTAACCATGCAGTCCTCCATCTCTGCCCCGTTTGCACTAAGATCTTTTCTCCTGCTGGAAGGAACTGATCTTCTCCTTCACAGCTTCAGCTGGTAAGTTAGGATTCTGTTAGGTTTCAGGTTTTTAAGCAATTTTTCTCAAAGTTTTACTTCAGTTTTTGACTAATGTCTGTACCCTTAACGTTCATTTCCTATTCTGTTGTCGCCATTCACCATGGAATGGAATAAGAAACCAGGGTTCAAAAGGTGCGTTTTGTGCAGGTACTTGATGTCTGGATCTGAACATGATGCTTGCAGGTATTGTTTGGGCCCTCAGCCACGATGTGGCTCAATACACCAGGTGTCTGGCAATGCACTTGTTGGTACTCCTGAGTGCAGGCTGTGGGTGCTCCAGTGTAAACGTGCATGCCATCTGCAGCCGTGGGATAAGCAGTGCAGTTGCAGGCTCAAGAGGCGGAGGGTTTGTTGAGGATATTCTGATTCTGGACCTTCTGTCAGTGCAGGAGGAATGCTGGATCTTTTAACTCCTTGTGAAGATGAAGGGTTTAAAAACTTACTAGTAGTTGTTCCATTAAAGAACAAATGCTCCCTTTTCTTGCTTCTGTCATTATATTTATTCATTTTAAGCTGTCCTCTCCTGACTCAAGTACCTTATGCTTCCCTTACCTGCCCTGCCTTATAGCAGATCTCCCACAGTTGGAGCCATTGATCCAGTGGTGAGGGCAGTCTGTTTTGTGGTGGACAGACTGTACATGTTGGGTGCCCAGCCTTCACCGCTGGGCTGACTTCCGGGTTCAGCGCTGGCGCGTGTCTTTTCAAACTCACTGGTTGGCATCCCCCTATCGAGCCATAGAGATAGCAGATGGAGGAAGAACAGCAACACCCACTGTGACATGATCTTCGGGGGGTGTTAAAAGGTGGGACTAGGGGGATTTCCTCATGAACATAGATCACCAGGTGGCAACCATTCCTCGATGAGGGCAAGAGACCCTTGCAAAAAAGGTGAGTGCATCCTGGGGTCTCCCACTTTTTTCCCCCTACCTCAACTAGTTGGGATCGTGGGTGCTGGAACTGAACCCTTGTTCCCCCAAGTGGAGGGCATGTGCCATAACTGCTTCGCCATGAGGAAGGAGCTAACCTGTTTGATGCCCAGAGTAATAGCCATTGCACACAGCTTGAGCTCTGTGTGGGTAATGTTCCCTGCGTGACTAATGTGTAGATGCCCAGGTTTAACGCAGACTTTATGCAGGATCGAGCAGAATCCTGTGCCATCTCTATTGTGACAACAGCTGGTATGCCTCCTAACTCTGCTTACTTTTTTTTTTCACGAACCGTACCTGTAGAAGATCTAATAGAGAGAATAGTTCTCATTTGATTTTTGTGCATTTAATCCAGCCGCCCTGTTTCATTTTGCAGTTTACATGCTGATGCAGCACTTTGTTTTAGCGTCATTCCACATTGGCACTGGGTGAGTCTTAACTACCTGGGATAAATAGGTCATCCAGCTGGGGGGGGGAAGGGCAGACACACTCAGCATTCCATTGATAGCTAGAGCCCACTTTTTTCCTTCGTGTCTTTTTCTCCTTTACTGTAGTCTGTGGAGTCCTCGCGCTTGGAGGTGTTCCCTGGCAGCAGGCTCCTCCAGCTTTGACCTCCGATAACCTGGCGGGTGGGGGGGGCCTAGTGACTCAGAGTACGAGTGAACCACTAGCTGTTTTCCGTGCAATGGTGTGATTTTTTTTCCCCCCTCATATTTTTTGTTACACGCACCTGTTTTGCGGCACCTTGGATGCACACAGAAGACACCCTGTGAAAGGAACAAATTCTGTGGTCTGACACAGGGCTGCTGCGGCTCTGGATTTCA
Organism: Neoceratodus forsteri; assembly: GCA_016271365.2. Taxonomy (NCBI): domain Eukaryota; kingdom Metazoa; phylum Chordata; order Ceratodontiformes; family Ceratodontidae; genus Neoceratodus; species Neoceratodus forsteri. The sequence goes on along the minus strand of CM028131.1, from coordinate 109,865,148 downwards.
GCCTATCCTGTGTCACCAGCACTGCACTGCTGTGTGGGCATCTAGTGGCCCCCGAGCCAACTCTTAATGCCAGAGGGAGAAGCTGATAGCCCTTGGGGCTCCCCTGCCAAGACTTTACTTCAAAATTTATATTGACGACTTCCATTTAGTAACTCACAGCAGTTCTTTGGTCTGGTTGAGATGCTGCAAGGTAAAGCAGTGACAGCCCGAAGATTGGGTGAATGAGATGAGAGGAGAAAAAATGTCCTTGTGGTTCAATGCTGAATAAAAGCCTGGCCCCAGGCCATACCTGATTCTGAGCTCTTGTGGATTATTTTTTATTTTTTTATTTTGGTTTTTGTTGACCGTATAAGTGCACTAGACAAATCCTGTCTATTTTCAGGCACGACCTGGGGGAAGGGGATACAGATAAATGCCAACTGACCTTGAACCAGATTAAGCTGTTGGTATTTTTAGAGAATGAGGGAAATTTTGCCAGGACACTGGGGAAATTCTCCATCTCTTTTCGCTAAGTGCCATGGGATCTTTAACATCCACCTGAACTACCACCAGTCCAGGAAGATGGGACCTTGGTTTAATGTCTCATCTGAAAGACGGCACCTCAGAAGTGCAGCGCCCCTCTCATGCTGCACTACAGTGTCAGTACTGGGATATTAACCCAAGTGTCAGATGTGGGAACTGAACCCACAGCCCTCTGATCTCCCGGCCTCAGAGGCGAGTGTGCTACCTACTGAACCACTGACACTTTACATTAGCCACAGTGCAGCATTTAACCATCTGGTGATGGGATGGTCTTTTGCAGGAGGAGTGCCCTGTGGCTTTGATTTCTAAAACGCTTTAAAGAATCGGTGTAGGAATAACTGGGGGAAAATGCCAGTGAAAATGTCACTTTAACTAGGCAGGCGAAAACCAGAAGAAAAACAAACAGAATGTAGGCCTGACATCTGGAACTAATTTGATCCTGTGGGAAACTGAAAATTGGATTTAAGATTATTGTTTGGAGTTTGGGGGTGGTGTTTGTGGCAGTTTTCCCTGGCCAATGATGGACGTCTTCTCACCCGAGACTGTTTTTACACTGAAACAGCAGCTGGATTGCTGTATAGACACAGTAGAAACCCGAGGTTCCAGAGACTGAAGTAGAGAGGGTCTGGGAATCTCTGCTTCTGGGCCAGTAGAACCCTGTAAGAACTCAGAGTCTGAAAAAGAGGGTTGAGGATCCCAGCTCCTTGGTCAGTGGAAACCTGAGGGATCCCAGAGTCTGAAACGGAGGGTCGTAGATTCCAGCTCCTAGCTCAGGTGAAACCTGATGTAACCCCTAGATGGCGCTATCCCAAGGGCTACTACCCCTGCCTGCCTAACTACTAACAGGTTGAGGGGCCTAGGTCTAATGGCGAGTGCCTCCACCCAGAGGTCAGTGTTTGCAATAGTTAAACTAACTTGGTCACAGCCCTCTGGGACATTGCGACCCCCCCTTTCTTCCCACTAGTGGCCTGCACAATATATCAGAATTACCTTCACAGTATACACTTACCCCCAGGACTGGTTCGGTCAGCGTGACTCTGGGGACTCCCTGTAAAACAAGATGATACAGTGCAAAAACCACAGTACAGTACTTTAACATAAATGAATACCTCAGGCAGTGTAACTTTGCTGAAACAAACAGATCTGATTTATTTAGGGGGATATAACAAGGACAGGGGGAAATCAGGTTAATTAGTTTAAACGCATTAATAATCACAGTACTGTGCACATATTTCAGAATCCCAAATGTCACTCTTACTGGGTACCCAGGCAATAGAGGCTAGCCTATTTGGTGCAGCTGGTTGGGGCCCTGAAGATGGAAAATGCATGCACAATACCCAAATTGTAATCCGGAGCCGGTAGGCTCAGTTCATGGAGAAAGAAAGGAAAAGTAATCAGATGGAACACTTGCAATTAGATGATGGCAGGGAGCTACCATGATTTGTACTCACATAATTCAGTGCTGAAACTGAATGGAAGGCAGATTGTCCTGGATTGCCAGGCGGAGCAGACCATGTGGACAAGGTCCTTGTGACTGGAACCCACGGCAGTTCAGAGCAAATGGATGTAGCCTGGATTAAGCTGGGGTTTACTTGCAGCTTCATGCACTCAATTCACTGTACAGGGGATTTGAAATGCGAGTCCCCACAAGCGCTACACACATTTATATGGAAAAAGAAAGTACTATACCAGGCAGGCTGCTTCTCTATCCCGATTGAAATTACTGCACAATACCCGGGAGAACACACAGCAGATTCAGTTCCTGACAGACCGAGCGCGATTCAGCAATTTCTCCAGTCTTCTACAGGGTGAGCCTGGTTTCTACCCTTCAGATCTCCTTGATTCTCTTCACAGGTTGGATTCAGTCCGAACAAGCACTTGCACAAGCTGCAGACCGAAACTTGGGGCCTTACACGCGTTTTGACTAAAACTGTGCACCGAAGGAGCACAGGGCTCCTTCCTTCTTCACTGTCAGAGCTAAACTGAAACTCTAGTAGACAAAACCAGGCACTTCCTTTGAGTTCCTCCCAGTTCTTGGCTGGTTTGGCTGTCACTCACAATAAACTCCCCCTGTTGGTGGAAAAAGGCACTGAGGTCAAAACTACATTTCCCAGAGTCACTGCCCATACAATCCTCTTGTGGCTGGCTCAGCTTAAGAGTCCAAGTTCTGATTTGCCAGAGCAGGCTGCACTTTAAAAGATCCCCCACGCTGATTGGTCCAGTTCAGCAGTTCAAAACTAGAATGGAGGGCTAGGCAAAACAATTCAGACTACAAAGGAAAGCAAGTTAGACAAACTGTATTTTCATTATTACTCTAAATGATTTCTGGCAAACAGTTACATCTTTCAGATAGGCTCCCTTTGCACTTCTTAGCGACTGCAAAAACTGAGCAAATTGGCAGCAGGTCGAGTGGGACTCAAGCAGAGAAACACACAGTCCTCCCATACAAACTAATTATGTCTGCAAGCAGACAGCTTTTAAAGAGACCGTACCAGAGGCTCTAAAAGCACTCACAGATAAATGGCTTAAACGCCAAACACCATTCAGGCTCAGAGCATTCAAGCAAGCTCCTGGAAGAATTTTGGGAACCCCCATTTGTAGGGGGGTTACACTGAGATATCACAAAGTCTGAAATGGAAGGTCGATAATCCCACCTCCTAGGCTAGCAGAAACCTGAGGATACAAAGTGTGAAATGGAGGGGTCGAAGATCCCAACTTCTGAGTTTGGTTACTCCCTGGGTTAAAGTGAAGTACCCAGCAGTGGGTTCCTGACAAAGAAATGACTGAGGTTTAAGAGGCCTTGCGATCTCCGAAGCGGGAGTTTGCAGGAATGTGTAAAAGGTTGGGGGTGAATGTGAATGGGAGCCCAGATCCACATAAGGTACATAGGTTTTGAGACCCACCTCTGAATGTGCTTTTCTTGTTAGACCACTGCACTGTTTCACCGAGGAAGTCCTAGTCTAATAACCTTTTTTGTACAGTATCTCTGATCTTCCCTGTGTCAGTCTTCACCATTCATCACTGGCGGGTGTTAGCTGGAGGTGCAGCACCCACAGGAGCTTTTTTTTGTTCATTCACCGAAGAAGAGTCAGCACCGCGTGCCACCCACGAGTTGGGCTCTGACACGCATCGCGCTCGTGGGTTGGCCATAACTGGTGCTGATACCTCCCCCGCCTCAGTTCTACTTCTCCTGCCGCTGTGAGAGTACAGCACCTTGCCACAGCTCATGCTGACTGTGTCAGTGGTCTAGTCCGGTCTGTGTTTCGATGAATTTTGACATCGTTAACACCGCCGTCTCAGTTCTGTCATCCACTCGGCGCCGTTTTGGATTTTGGTAAGATCTTTACTTTTTGTTTTGTAAGCGGCGCTGAGTCTTTTCTATGTTTAGAGTTTAGATGCCATTGGTCATGTTGGGTCCATCCAGGGACAAGTAGAAATGTTCCAAAGCACGTCGGCCCTTATGCGCGGTGTCCCTGCGGCTGACAGATGTCCGTTATGGATCGACATGAACAGTGTCTAACCTATCTGGATCCACAGCATGGTATGGATTGGTGCAATGCGTGTTTTTCTATGGACCAGAGAGTTTTGGAATACCACGTGTTTAAAGTCAGCTGCCCGCTGACAACCTTTGGAGGATGCCGTCGCACCAGGGATGCCAAGAGCAGGTCCCTTCGCCCTTCCTCTGGGTCCCCTCCTGACTCTGTACGGGACGCGGAGGAAGGGGCATCCGCCATTACTAGCCTTACCATGGCAGGGGCTCCTTCCGTGGTGCTGGAGGGTCGGTCCGGCCCTGTTTGGGGCCGGACTGAGAGCACCACATTGGCAGTTTTCTCCTCAGAGGTGAAAGCTCCACTGGTGTCGCAGCCTATGGCTGCTGGGCCCAGCATGGGTGATTCCTCAGCACCGCTTGCCGGCACCGTCTCGGATCCCAGCATTGTTTCCCGTGCCGGTGATTAAGGCGGCACCGCGAGTGGCACCAGACCTGTCCGCAGCGCCGTTCGAGGTGCTGTGGGCGGGGGGCCTCTGGGGTTGCCAGGGTGGGTATCTACTTCATGTCCAGCTCTCCGGAGCCGGATGATCCTGTGGCAGACCCCAACTGGCAGCCTGACTCTTCGGAATCTGAGGGCCCTTCTGTGCTCGGTGCCTCCGCGCTCCCCCAGGTCTTCCCTCTGCCCAAGAGGCCCTAGTTGTTGTGGTTGGTTCCAGACCCGGCACAGGGGTAGGTGCCGGATCCCGGGGGGGCCAATGGTTACTCCAGGACTGTAGGGTGGTGGTCCTGGCCTTCTAGTCCGGGGTGGAAGCTGACTCTGATGTTGGCGCTGCCCAGGATTCGGAGGTTGGGGCAAGGGCGGGGGTCTCCTCTCCCTTGATCCCCTTCAGGGTGCCTGAGGGGTTGGAAGTGCCTCCATCTATGGGAGTGAGGAAGAGGTTGGCCTCGGAGTCAACGGGGTTGAGGGAATGGGTGGCAGGGCTATGGTTCCCTGTGGGGGCCTTCGGGGCTCGGGGCAGAGCAGAAGTCTTGAGCCCAGTTTCTTTCCCTTGTCGCCTTTGTGGGAGACCTCATTGGGTGGGGCTGGGGCCAGCCCTTATGGACTTATGTGACTCCGGTCTCCTCATGGGGAGTGTCCCCTTAAGGGCTCAGCCCCAACTGCCCCAAGATAAATGGGTGGCCGGTGACTGTGCAGACCTGCAGATCTCCAAGAGGTGTAAGGTTGCCTAGCCCTGGCAGAGGCCATGTGCAGAGATGTCTTCCCCCTTGCCTCTGCATCCTCTCCTTCAGCTCCCAGGTCATGTTGGTCCTACGGGTCCTGTAACTTGAGAACAGTTCAGGGCCACTGCTGCTGCCTTTCCCCATTATGTGCATGCCATGGAAGAGATGGTCTTCCGCCTTTCTCCCCTGCAGCAGTCAGACTCTGAATATTCGGACTCGTCTGCGTCCTCGCCTTCCTCACCTGAGGAAAGGGAATTTTCAGTCCATCTGTCCTCTGATGCTGACCAGATGGGGTATCAGTGCTTCCTCGCGAAGCTGGTGGACGAGCTTCACCTCTCCCATCTGGCAAGATGCAATCCTGAGTGGGCGACTCGCACATTCCTTAGCGAATTCAGCGCGGATCACCTTGTGGTCCTTCCTTGGCTGGTGCCTTTCCGGGAAGAGTCCTTCCATACCTGGCAGTGTCCTTCCTCTCCATATCCTGCCCCCAGGGACTACCAGCGCAGGTATTGCGCACCTCAGGAATCTCCAGAAGCTATATCTCATTTTGCTTCAGGGATTGAGACCCTGGATACTCCTCCTGGGCATAGACGCCCAGTGCATGACTGACCCCTGGATGCGGACTCTGTGGAGTTTGACCGCCAGGGATGGAGAGTTTTCTTCTTGGCACGCAGTATGTAGTGCATCTCCTCTCATCAGGCACACCACGCTGCCTATAACAGGCATTTATGGTCTCTGCTTGGCCAGGTGCTAGCGCAGCTACCTGATTCGGAGGTGACCAGACAAGCCATTGCCTTCTCTGCTCAGGGTCTGGAGCTTGCAAGGCACCAGGTAAGGGTGTCTTATGATGCTAGTGAGGTAGCCTCCAGACTTGCAGGTACAGCGATCTGCATCAAGCGGACAGCGTGGCTTCGTCTGTCATGGTTGTCACCCTTGGCCCGGTGTAGGGTGCTTGCCTCCGCTTTCTTGGGGACCTGTTTTCCAGCAGGGTGAGGAGGGCACTTCAGGAGGGCCTTCCTTCTCCCAGCCATCAGCAGACCCCTCCTCACCCTGACTAGTCACAGGCCTGAATGGCCTGTGAGGGTCTTCTTCCCTCTGTAGTCTTCCCCTATGGGGCTGAGGGATTCACGTCCCTCAGGGAACTACTGGGCCCCATTTTGGGAAGGGGGGGCTCGGTACTTACCCTCCAGTGGTGAACGGTGAAGATTAACACAGGCAAGATATGAAAATTACATACCTACTGTAATTCAAGATATGAAAATTACATACCTACTGTAATTCTTGATCTTCCTGGGTATCTTCACCATTCATCACTGAATCTACCCCTCAAGGCCTCAGTCCCTGGGCAATCCTTCTCCCTCTGCTGGGTAGGGCCTCCCTTCTCAGTCTGCGCCCTTCCGGAAAGCCGAGGGGCTCCTGCTAGGAGGAGGGCAAGTGGGGTCTGTGCCCTGGCCTTGGGAGAGGGGGTCTCCCCCTGTACCCCCTCCTCCCTTTGCTCCTGCCTCTTGGCTGGGTCCCCCCACCCTGACTTGGCCTGGATCCACTGGGTTTGGGCTGACCCGGGGGGGGGGTGGGGAGGGGTGCACAGGGAGTTCTCCTTTACTATCTGTCCTTTTTGGTCTTTTCTTTCCTCCCCAAGGGCGGGGTGGAGATGTCCATCGGATGGGGCCCCCTTTCTCTCGAGTCTTAGGTGATGCGCAGCCGGGCCCCTATCCAAGGATGTTTTCCCTTTAATATTCGGGGGATAGCTGTGCCTTAATTTTGGTTCAGTGGCAGCTGTTCTGCTGTCTGGAGCTGCAAGCATCTGAGGCTCGCACCACCGTTGTGGCTGGGGCAGGGTTTTCTCTGCCAAACAACTTAAACCTGGATCTCTTTGGCTCCCCTGTTCAGGGGAGCTAGGACACCATGCTGGGGTCCCTCCTTGGTCCTCCCTTATTTCTTTTTTCTTTCTCTTCTGTTCTTCTTCTCTCCTTTCCTTTCAGCGCTCTGGCTAGCTGTCCAGTGGCTGGGGCCAATGTCACTCCCGCTTGTCCTTCTCTGTCCTCAGGCCGGCATATTTTTTTTTTTTTCAGTTTATTCCTTTCCTTTTTCTATCCCTTGGGCTCTCTTGCCCCAGCTTCCTTTTTCCGTATCACTCTAGTTTTCCTCTCACCAGTGTGTAGAACTGAGGCTAGGGAGGAGCTGGCACCAGTTGTAGCCAACCCCAGCAGAGCCACGTGCCTCCGCCTTTGTGGGTGGCAATCGTGGTGCTGACACCTCCCTTTGGGTGAGGGGAAAAAGCTCTCATGGAGTGCTGCGCCTCTGACTGACACCCACCAGTGATGAATGGTGAAGATACACACAGGAAGGTCAAGAATTATGGTAGGTACATAATTTTCATTTTTCGTTTTCAGTTCCAGAGAAGTTGGCGCATTGGAAGTAGGTTGCTGACAGCTAGCGGGCCACAGGTTCCTTTAACCCCAGAGGGCAGATGGGGACCCTCTGAATTGTGTTATGTAAACCACAGTGGGAGACCGAGATGATGGATGGTCATGTATGTCAGAATTAGTCTGCACTTGCTGGACAAGATGGCTACTGTATTACATGCTAAAAAACAAGGAATTTGTACCCTGATTTGAATTAGTGTAGGATTTACAGGAGGGATTGTGCAATGGTAACCCCCTTTCTCTTTCCCGGGAGCCTTCACCTGCTCTCCCCCTCTGTGCCCGAGGAGCGTCCTGCCTGGACAGTAGGGTCGACCACACTGTATTATGAACCATAAATGGTTTTAACGAAACCAGGGAATATCACAACAACTCAGATTAGGACCCCCTTCCTCCTCATGAGCTGCAGTGAGGAGTGGAGGGCCCATGGCACTAATCTCTGAATATGGTGCAGATACAGTGTTAAGAACAATGTTGGTCAATACCAGCAGGAACATCTGCCAGAACTAGACTCATAGTGGATTCCCTGCAGGGAGAGGGCCTCAAACAACTGGTACAGCAACCCACAAGAGACAGGGCTATCCTAGATCTAGTACTGACTAACATAGAAGGGATCACAGATCTCCAGGTAGAAGGTCACCTGGGGCCAGTGACCATCACATGGTATGGTTCAATTTGGCTACTACATCTAAATCATCCCATTCCAAGGCAAAAATATGGGACTTCAGAGGAGCTGACTTTGATAAGATGGCCAACAGAGTTAAGCTAGCCTCTGCCAAAAGAAACAGAGGTGAGGGGGTACAGGCAAAGTGGGAGCATTAAGAATACAATACTTGAAGCAACATCCCATTGTGTTAGACAGAAAAGGAAGTGCAAAAGAAGAAGGAAACCACTTTGTTCTCAAATACAGTAGCAGAAAAGGTCAGATCCAAAGGCTGGCCTTCAGGAAATATAAGGAACACAGCGGGATGAAGATAGGAGGCATACCAAACTGCCCTAAGGGAAGCAGGTAAGGCAGTAAGGCAGCAAAGTCCCAAACTGAGGAAACACTAGCACGAACAGTAAAGAAGGTGACAAGACTTTCTATAGATACATTAGTGAAAGGAGAAAGTCCAGAGGGGTATTGCTAAGCTTAATGGAGAAAAGGGAGCATGTGAGGAGGAGGACCCTGTAAAGGCATCTATCCTAAATAGATACTTTTGCTCAGTATTTACTGAAGAGAAGGTAGGCAGGGCCCACAGCTCAGCATCATGGACACAGGGGAGGGAGGTGAGCACTACTCCCTTCACAAAAGAAGGGTCCTACAAGGCTTGCTAAGCTCAGGGTGGATAAGGCAATGGGACCTGATGGCATACATCCCAGGGTACTTAAGGAGCTAAAGGAGGAACTAGCAGAGCCATTAGCAGAATTGTTTAGTGAGTCTCTGAGCACAGGAGAGGTCCCAGAAGACTGAGAAGGGTTTATGTGATCCCGCCTCACAAGAGTGGTAGCAGGAGGAGGCGGGAACTACAGACCAGTCAGTCTTACCTCAGTAGTGGGCAAGATTATGGAGGCACTCCTTAAGGAAAGGATAGTGCAACACCTGGAATCCATAGGGGCACAGGATCCAAGACAGCATGGGTTTACAAAAGGAAGGTCCTGTCAAACTAATCTCATAGATTTCTTGACTGGGTAACCAGAGTGGTGGACCAAGGGGGAGCAGTTGATGTCGCCTACCTTGACTTCAGCAAAGCTTTTGACACTGTTCCACATAGAAGATTGATAAATAAGCTAGGTAGGCTCGGGTGGGTCAGAAGTTGGTCAACTGGGTGGCAAACTGGTTGACTGGCAGAAAACAGAGAGTGGTGGTAAATGTATACAGTCAGAAGAGATGCAAGTCACAAGTGGGTACCTTAGGATCAGTCCTGGGGCCAGTCCTATTCAACATCTTCATTAGTGACCTCGCAGATGGACTAGAGGGTAAGGCTTGTCTGTTTGCAGATGACACCAAGATCTGCAACAGAGTAGATGATCCAGATGGGTGGGCAGAATGAGAAGAGATCTGGATAAACTAGCAAATGGTCAGAAGAGTGGCAACTGGGATTTAATGCAAAGAAGTGCAAAATCATGCACATAGGGAAGAGAAACCCTGAAGCCACTTATAGGCTGGGAGGAGTTGCTAGCAGTCACAAAGGAAGAAAGAGACTTGGGCATCATCATCACTGATGACCTAAAATCATCCAAGCAGACCTCTAAAGCAGTAGGTAAGGCTAGGGGGTGTTAGGGTGTATTAGTAGGGTATCACAAGTCGTAAGAGGGAGGTAATAATCCCTCTGTGCAAGACATTGGTTTGGCCCCATCTGGAGTACTGTGCAGTATTGGAGGCCACACCTTCACAAGGACATTAACTAAATTGAGGCAGTCGAGAAGGGCAACCAAATGGTGCAGGGACTGCATCAGAAGACATATGAGGACAGATTAACGGAGGTCAATATGTATACCCTTGAGCAAAGGAGGAGAGAGGTGATATGATCGAGACATTTAAACACCTTAAGGGCATAAACAAGGTGAAAGAGTCTAACATGTTTAAATATAAGAAAAATAGCAGGACAAGAGGACACAGCATGAGATTAGAGGGAAGCCGATTAAGGGGAATGTGAGGAAATTCTTTTTCACAGAAAGGGTGGTAGATGCATGGGATGGCTTACCACAAGAAGTGGTGGCTATGAATACAGTGCAGGGCTTCAAACAGGCATGGGATAGGCATAAGGGAGCAATACAAATGACTATGAATAGATAGGTCACTGACAGAGCAAAGGCCGATGGCACATTTATAAGGTAGAAAAAAAAATGGGCAGACTGGATGGGCCTTGCGGTCCTTATCTGCCGTCAACTTCTATGTAGAACCTGCATTACCTGACTGAAATTTAACTGTAATACTGTCATTCTCATGAACTTGCTGGCTGTAAAATTGTTCTAATAAACACGATATTTAAAAAAAAAAAATTAATCTGCACTGTTTATTAACCAAAAAAAAGGGGGTGGGGAGGAGTTGTGCAGTAAACATGCTTGCCTAAGAATTGCAGTTTTGTCAGAAAACACATTAACCGTTTTCAGTCTTTTGGTACTTTAGAGTGATAAAACCTTGGAAATGCCTTCATTCTGTTTTCCTTCTTGTTTCCTAACCCACCAGTTTTGTCAGCCCAGCGGATGGCAGTTGTTCACAGAGAGGAAGCCACCCACTTTTTTTGTTGCAGTCTTGACTGACATCAACTCCGAGCGGCATTACTGTGCCTGTTTTACCTTCTGGGAAGCAGTTGAGAGCACACAGGTGAGTTGTTTGCCCACTAATCAAACTGAGACCAGAAAGCAAGGGAATGTGGTTTTGTCTTCATACACACAGCATTCTAAAGCTGTTTATAAACCATAAACAGTTACCTCAGCCCACTGAGCACAGGGAGGTTAGATACAGAGAGGCTAGAGAAAGCTTTAGTATGTGAAGCTTGGGGGGGGGGCGGGATTAAGCAAAGAGAGGTTACAGAACTCAGTTTGGGTTGCACACTGATTAAGATTTGGTTGTTCCACATGAAGGTGGTTCCCAAGGAGCATTTCCACATAAGTAGCCAGGATGACATCAGTCCCATAGCCTCTACGGACTTCAAGGGTCAGAGCTGCAGGATGTACAGTAGTGGGAGGGGAGGGCTGGCACGAATGGGGAAGGAAATCCTGGGGTGGAAACCAAGAACCAGTTTGTCTCTGGCAGAGCTGGATTGAGCCATTGACCAGTGAGGAAATGGTCGGTGAAACCCAGTAGGTTTGTAGCTGCACCAAACAGAGATTTGCCAGTGGTGGGGGTGCATGTGCAGGGAAGGCCAAAATCAGGGATAGCAATCAGATGATTCCCAGCATTATCAAAAAAGAGGTGATTAAGCCACTGCTGATAGTACGTGCTGGGACAAGACAAAATGAGCAGGAGAACATCCAAGATTTTTAAAATATTAGCAAAAGTTTGAAGTCAAACAGTTGTGACTTGATCTTTTCCAAGGTCTCCTAGTTCCCAGAGCTGGATTTGACAGAAATAACAAAATTAAAAAACTTAGTAATTGGTTACTAGAGGAAAATCATCAATGTGTACGATACTGGGAAACCTTTGAAGGTAAATTTGATCTGTTCTGCAGAGACTGTCTCCATATAAGCAGAAAAGGCAGTAGTACATTAGGAAACCATGTCAAAAAATCATTTGACGAGCCAGCCGGTGGCACTGGAAGTTGAGGCGCTGGTTGTTACACCTCATGCCACACCGTCTGCCTGGGTTTGAGAACGAGCCCTGGCCGCCGTGGGAGAGAAGATCGAGCTTACAGAAGAGTGCTCTCCTTCTTGGGGGCAGGGAGACTTGTCCCGCTCGGTGAATGTCCTCTGGCAGTGGCCGGAGGGCAGTACAGGTTGGGAGGTATGCTCTGACGTGCGACATCGTAGGGAGGGGGATGGGAGGAAAAGGAGCCTGGCAGCATCAGTGATAGCCGTCACTCCTGAGGCTGGCACCAGCTTCTGGATTGGGTCTCGGGGGGTGTAGTGCGCCGCCTCCTTCCTAGCCCTTCAGAGGGCAATCCGTGGGGAACTGCTGCTGTCAGCGGAGCTGGCTGGTCCGTGAGAGAGTCCCTCTATCAGGAGGGCCGAGCTGCCTGCCAGGGCTCTAGGCGATAGAGTGTACATGAGAGAGAGAGAGAGAGAGAGAGAGAAAAAGGGCATTTGACCACACTTTTAACTCACAAAGAGTGGGACTTTGTGGGTGGGTGGGTGTGGGGGCAGTAGAGAATAAGCAGTTCTGCTCCAGAACACAAAGCAAAAGCGACAAGAAAGAATTATAAACTCAAAATACTGGTAATTAATGCAGGGAGTTTAAATATCATAAAAAAAAGAAAATAAAACTTGAAATAACTATGGAAACACATAATATTAATATAGTTGAGGTAACAGAAACCTGGTGGGGCAAAGAGGTAAAATGGGGCAGAGAAATAAATAGCTATGAATTATAAGGATAGGATGTGAAAGCAAGGTGGAGAGGTTGCATTGTATCTTGGGAATAGTGTACAGAGTTGTGAAACTGAAGTACCAGCAACCAGTACAGAAGAACTATGGATTCATATAAATACATGTCAGGGGACTGGTGTCTCAGTTGGCAGCCACTGTAGGCCTCCGAATAGCTGTGATATCTATAATCGACAGATACAGACCTTTGAAAACATAGCAAACAGAGTAAATATACTGTTAGTAGGAGACCTGAACCTTCCGGGAGTAGACTGGCAAAACATGACAACAAATACTGCATCAAAAAAAAAAATTATACTTCTTCATCAACCATGGAATGATGCAGCTAAGTTAAAACACCCACCAGAGGTAACATCTTAGATGTGGTCTTTGCCAGTGTGCTAAACCTAGCACAAAATCTTTACACTACAGAAAATTTGGGGACTAGTGATCATAACATGTTAGAGTTTAAACTTGGCAATAAATGTATAAATACAGGCATAACTGTAGCTAAAAACTAAAATAAAATAAGCTTCAAGAAAATAAAGGAAAATCTCAAGAAATGGCATCGGGGACAGGACTTTTTTTTTTTACCAGGAGAGACACACTAAGCTGAAATGCAACCTGGGAGCATAAGGAAGTTAAGTGACTTGTTCAGGGTCACACAGTATGCAAGTGGGGGCTGTGGGATTCAAACCCAGGTCTCCAGCTTTGCAGCTCAGAGCCTTAAACCACTGCACTATACTGCGTCCTGAAACTTTAAGGACTTAAAGACTGATGTTTCTTGGAAAATTCTTTATAAAAAAAAAAAAAAAAAAACTGAAAAGGAAATGCATATCAGACAAAAATACAATAAAAAGGCAAAGAAACTTCTACGGTATACTAATAGGGTTCAGAAACAGAAAAAAGGTATACAGTAGAATGAAGAAAGATTTGTCACCGTATAATATCAATTCATGTAAAAATGAGCTTAAAAAATCAAAAGCAGTAATTTAAAAAGAGAGGGCAGAGGTAGAGTTCCAGATAACACACAGTAGGGATAATTGTGAAACGCAATATTCATACATAACAACAAAGGCAGTGATTGAGCAGTAGGACCAGTGCTAGAAAAGAGTTAATCAGTGGATGATCCAAGAGAGAGAGAGAGAGAGAGAGATCGTGATCAAACCTGTTAAGCAGCTGTTTTTGTTTGGTGTATATCAATTAAGATGTAACACAGGAAACAGAAAAAACACTACTCAATATTCTAAACATTTTTGTTGTATAAGAGACAAAAAAGTTACTCAATGCTTTAAAGGGTAACGAATTGGCAGGGCCAGACAATCACCACACCAGAGAGAGAGAAAAGCAGAAATTAAAGCTGCACTCCTAACTTATAACGAATCATATACAGTGGGAGCAGTACTGAGTGTCTAGGCAAAGGCCTTAGTGTTTCCAGTTTTTAAGAAAAGAAAGCAGATCTAATATTAAACACTATAGACTTATCAGTGTTACATCCATACCGGGGAAATAATGGAAAAAATGGTAAAGCAGTTACTGGAAAAATAAGTAACTAGGGCTACACGTCATCACACAGCATGGTTTTAAAAAGAACAGATCGTGTACAACCAATGTACTGACATTCTATGAAATGGTTAATTCCAACATAAACAACACACGAGTAGATGTAGTATTTTTGGATTTTCAAAAGACCTTTGACATAGTGCCTCATGGCATTCTGATAACCAAAATGAAAAACAAGAACATTGACAGTAAAATAATAAACTGGGTAAGTAATTGGTCTACCAGTAGGTCCCAACAAATGAGAATAAAAGGAGTGGTATTAAAAGAAGGAAAAGTTGGTCAGTCCGCCAGTGCAACAGAAAGAATTACCGCTGTGACGCGGGCGACCCTGTTCAAGAATGGACTCAGGATGCCCGAGGGCTGTCTGGGGGCGGATTGAGCAGCCATTGCATGCTCTCTTCACCTCTGGGAGTGGATGGGGGGATTGAGTGCCTCCGGTCTGGTGCTCCCAGGTGACCATGGGATACACCATTATCAGAGCACCAGCAAGCGCTGCTCCATGGGGGGCCCAGACACAAGGCACGGTTGCATAGTGGCGTCCGCTTGATACGCCCCCCACCAGGAAAAAAACCCAAGCAGAAAATCCTCCAGTGTGCCCAGTGACTGCCCCGTAGTAGATCTGGGGCTCCGTTGCATCCCAGACCAAGATCCGATGGAGTTAGTGGCAGGGGGCCCCGGAGGCTCTGCCCTTGGGGTAATCCAAGGGGTACTGTATGCGGATGACCCGGGTCCGCCTGCAGAGGTGGGTGGCTAATGGGGCTTGGCTGCCGGATGCATAAAGCATTATAAGTTTAAAAAAAAAAACAGAAAGAGGGAAGAGTTAGTGAGGTCCCCCAAGGCTCTGTGTTCGGACCGGTATTATGCTCCTTTTTATAAGTGATACAGGTAAAGATATAAAAAGGAATATAGCCAGGTTTGCAGGCGACATGAAGCTTGGAGGGAGAGCTGACACAGTATATAGTAGGAATAGAATTGGTATGGATCTGGAGGTAACAGAAAAATGGGCCATAAAATAGAAGATAATGAATGGACAACAGTGAACAACAATGCTATGTTCACTTCGAGAGGTTGTCATGACTACCTAGTAAACCTCGAGCAAAGTTCAAGAGAGTTACAGTTGTCATGACACCTCGAGAAGTAAACTCAGCGCAGTTGTTTAACTGTTGCCCATCCATTGCCTTTTATAGTGTATGGGCAACAGCTAAACAAACGATGAGAGGACGACTGTACATTGCGCTGCTGTTTACATCTCCCCCAACCACAACAGCAAGCCCCACTCCTTCCATGGTCCCGCTCCTCACAGACACATTTAAAAATAAAAATAAATACTGCAACACGCACCTTCTGTGGTGCTGCGGGAACGTGGCATTGCTTGCTTTTGGGGCTGTTTCTCAGTATGCAGGAAGTTTGCGAGGCTCGCATGCGCAAATACTCATATTGTTATGGTATTATGACGTATTCAGGAGGGTATAACAGCCTCTTGATGTCCCAACGGTAGCATAACTATAGGAATTCATTGCATTCCACCATTAACAACTCTCTCCCATACATGATATACAAAATACAGTTTGATATTGACAAATATGCAGTTATTCATATGGGAAATCAAACCTACATTATTCATAAATGTTCGATGGAAAGGACATCAAAAAGGCTGACTCCTAACAAGACTTTGGAATTACAGTTGATAAGGACTTAAAATTTACCTAGCATTGTAATTAAGTAACCACAACTACAAAAATGTGTGCCAAAGATGAACAGTATATCATTCAAGTCTATAAAACCTGTCAGACCCTACTTAGATTACTGTTCACAGTTATGGAACACATACAAGAGGGGCAAAGTTCAGCAACTGGAAAGGGTGCAGAGGAAGACATTGAACATAATGCCAAGACTGAGTCAATTGGCATATGAGGAAAGATCAGAGAAACTGAATCTGTTTACACTTGAAGATAGAAGGCTGTGGGGAGCACTCGTGCAGATGCTTAACATTTAAGACAGATCTAGAACTGAGGAAACAAATGCAGACAGAAATACAGCACAAAGAGAACAATCTTAAGTTGCATAAACAAATTAGGCTGGACACAAAAAACAATAACAGGAGGGGTTCATGTACACAGAGAACAGATGGGCAGTGGAACTGTCTAACGAAAGAAATAGTAGATGCAGAAACTCTAACAGGTTTTAAGAAAAAATTGGATAAGTACATCATAGAATCCAAGGGTATTAAGATGACCCACTGAATTGTGAGGGACAGGCTTGATTGGCATATATAACCTCCTCCAGTCTAGCTACTCAGTATGGATTGTAGGGGTGATGTTAGTGTACAAGGGAGTTGTGTGCCTGACTAGTGCTGATAGTGGTGCTCATTTGCAGGAGAGATGTGTGCTTTGACTATAGGGGTAATGTGAGTGTACAAGGGAGGTGTCTACCTTGACTATAGGGTGATGTGAGTGTACAAGGCAGGTGTGTGTGCCCTGACTATAGTGGTTATGTAAGTGTATACGGGATGTGTGTTCCTTCACTATAGGTCTGGTTTGAGCCTACAAGGGAGGTGTATGACTTGATTGTAGGGGTGAAATTAGTGTACAGTTGCAAGGGGAGGTGTGTGTCCCAGCTATGGCAGTATTGCAACAGGTTGTGTGTGTGCCCTGACTATGGGGTGATGTGAGTGTATAAGGGAGGTGTACCCCAATCGTAGGGGTGATATGAGTGCACAGTTCAGCTGTGTTTCCTGACTATAGTGGGGATGTGAGTGTACAAAGGAGGTGTGTGCCTTGACTATAAGGGTGTTGTAAATATACAAGGGTAATGTGTGCCATGACTATGGGGTGATGTAAGTGTACAAGGGATGTGTGGGCCTTGCCTAATTGTGGTAATGTGAGTATACAAGGGAAGTGTGTGCTCTGGCCATTGGGGTGATTTGAGTGTACAAAGGAGGGGTGTGTCCTGAATATAGAGGTGATCTATGTGTACAAGGGTGGTGTGTGCCCTGATCATTGGTGTGATATTGGTGCTCAAGGGAGGTGTGTTCTCTGACTGTAGCGGTGATGTGAGCGTACAAGTTACATGTGTGCCTTGACTATAGGGGTGATGTGAGTGTATAAGTTACGTGTGTGTCTTGACTGTAGGGGTGAGGTGGGTGTGTGCCTTGACTAGAAACGTAGAGTCTGATGGCAGATAAGGACCTTCAAACAACATGAAGTCTTGCTATATTGTAGACATTAGCAGTTTGATCCAGCTCTAGAACTGCCCCGGAGTGCAATGGTTAAAACCATTCCAAAATAGAATTTTGGCACGAGAGCAGCTCTATCTGTGTTATTTCAAACTTGAACTGTCAGATTCTTTACTCCGCCTCAGTGAACAGTCGCTCCGGAGATTTCTCCTTCTGCTCGGTTCATTTCTCAGTTTAAAGTGTTTTCTCGGTTGGATTTAACCGAGAATAGTTTTATTTTAACCGCAAAACCGTTGGTTCAAGCTCTATCTGTGGTAACCGTAAGTAAATGAAGGTTTTGTCTGTGTGGAACTTGTAAGTTATTGGTTCGGTTTTGAACCGATCAGTGGGTTAAAACTCATTTAAAACTAAAATTACTATTTTAGAGTGCGGTTTCGGTTCTTATCGGTTCTAAAAAGCGGTTTATTACGTTTTCCAATACCCGATTACGGTTAGGAACCGATAAGTCTTGCCTGGCACCGCCGCTAAAGGGCAAGCTTCGGTTAGCTGGCATTATGTCTGAGAAACCCAAAAGAAAACTGGCCCACTGGTTTCAACACTGTGATGTTTGTGGGAAGCTCTTGCCAAGGCTGACCCACACACCACATGTGTTATTGTCTGGGTTTGACCACCTCCAGTCAGACTGCCAGGTATGTAAGAATTTCCCTGCAGCCACCCTGGAAAAAGATTGGGCAGGCTCAGGGAACGAGAGGCCAAAAAGTCCGCTGACCCGGATGGCCAGCCCGGTTCGGTGCCAACCGAACCAGAGGGAGTGCCCTCTAACCAGGGCCAGACTTTCTCGGGCAAAAGAAAAGCTGGTTCTGAGGAACCAATTCCAGTAAAGAAAACAAGAAAATCAGCAGGTCTGGAGTCCAAAATTCCTTCTCCAACTGCTGCAGAGATAGCAAAAGCCATACAAATTGTCCAGTCACTGTCTCAGGGTCCGTCCGAACCACCACTATCTGGTAAAAGGTCGGTTCGTCCGGTCCCAGTGGTTCAGGATTATGATATTGAGGAATTTTATGAACCAGAGGAGGGGGAGGAGGATTATGAACAGTATGAATGTGGCTGGGAAGGTCTGGGTGTGCCCATTGAACCGGACATCTCCCCAGACAGACCTTTAGAATCTCCCCCTATGCTGTCTGAGTCCCCATCTCATTTTATGTTTTATAAAAAAGTTGCTGAAACCCTCCAGCTTCTTTTAGAAGAGGCTGTGGATGAGCAAGAGGAGCCTGATTTTGTAGAAATGATGGATATTCCAGAGTCTAGGAGATTATCTATTCCTTTACATAAGTCTTTTAGGAAACAAACAATTAAAATTTTAAAGCTCTAATTTTATTTATTTTATTTTATTTATTTGGCTTTTGTTGACGGGTAAGTGCACTAGACAAATCCTGCCTATTTTCAGGCACGACCCGGGGGAGGGGGATACAGATGAAGGCCAACTGACTTTGAACCAGATTAAGCTGTTGGTGGTATTTATGGTGAATGAGGGAAATTTGGCCAGGACACCGGGGAAATTCCCCTACTCTTTTCGATAAGTGCCATGGGATCTTTAACATCCACCTGAACTACCACCAATCCAGGCAGATGGGACCTCGGTTTAACGTCTCATCCGAAGGCCAATTCTGTGCCTCCTGTAGATAAAAGATGGACAGAAGGTATACATTGTCAGGCCCTGATACAGAATTCCTTTCTCAGCAATGCAGTCATGTTGGGTAGTTCAGGCTGCTGCCTGTGATAAAGCTAATATTCCTTGGCTTCACATCCTCCTGACAAGGATTCTAGGGAAGATTGATGCCATGGCAAAAACAGTATATGGCAGCCTCTCTGGGACTCAGGCAAGCAAATTATATGGCTTATGTAGCTAGGTATCAGAAATCTAGATGGGATACTGTTATGCATTGGCCAAGCAGGCCCATGCCAGCTGGCTAGTGAACTAGAACAGGTGGCTGCTGATGGCATTGAAGCCTCTAAGGTTCAGTTTCATGCTGCTGTGGATGTTAATGATGTTTCCTCTAGGGTCATGGCCACATCTGTAGCTTTTCGTAGGTTGGCCTGGCTCAGGTGTACTAGTTTGTCACAGGATACCCAGACTAAGGCTATGGATTTTCCTGTGGTGGGAAATTCTCTGTTTGGAGAGCAGACAGAGAATTACATGAAGAAGATGGATGAATATAGGACTACTTACAAGAGTGCCCAGGCTAAGGAGCGGCAAGCCAGTCCTCAAAGGCATGCCCCCAGGGGTAGGGGTAGGCCTTTTCACAGGCCTTTCTACCAGACTCAGGCCTCCTCTGCCTATGCTCAGAGGGGCTTCTTCAGAGGCAGGGGCAGACGAGGGGTGGGCAGACCTGCTCCCACCCCCAGCCTAAAGCTCCTGAGAAACAGGCACCCTGATGGGGTGCCCAGGGCCGATTCTCCTGTACCAGTGGGGGGCAGGCTGGCTTACTTCAGTCAGAATTGGGCTTCTTTAACCTCAGACAAGTGGGTTCTGGAAGTAGTAAGCCAGGGTCTGGTTCTCAGCTTCAAAAAGTTTCCCAAGTTGAGAAGCAGACTTTTTCTACCTGCAAGTGCTTCAGAAACCCTCGCTCTGGAAACAGAGGTCTCATCCCTGTTAGCTCTCAGAGCAGTAGAAAGGGTTCCTCCCCTGCATCAGGGCAGGGGTCTGTATTCCAGATACTTCCTTACCCCAAAAAAGACAGGAGAATGGCAGCCCATTTTAGATCTCAGATATCTGAATAAGCATCTTTTGAAACCAAAGTTCAAAATGGTAACTCTGGCAATGATTTTACCTTCCCTAAGGCCAGGGACTGGCTAGCTTCCCTGGACCTCAAGGATGTCTATTTCCATGTCCTAATCAGAAGATCCCATGAAGTACCTCAGATTGAACTGCCATGAGTCATTACCAGTTCAAACCAATGCCCTTGACCTTACCTCTGCTCCAAGGGTATTCACAAAGTGTCTAGCAGTGGCCCACTTAAGGAGGCAGAGGATTGCTGTTTTTCCCTATCTAGGACGACTGGCTCATTGTAGGCCAGTCCCCAGAACAGGTAAAATCTCACCTGCAGGTCGCCCAGCAGCTTCTCACCTCCTGGGTTTCTGCTAAACCTACCAAAGTCTGTTCTGGAACCAGTCCAGGTACTCACCTTTATAGGGGCAGAATTGGACACAAAGCTAGCCAGAGCCTTTCTTCCCCAGAAAGGGTAAGGAATTTAGTGGCTCTGGCCTCTTCCTTCACTCTGCAGGTCTCTCGACCAGCAAGACACTTTCTGCAGCTCCTGGGGCACATGGCGCATCCACAGCTGTTGTGCAGGGAGCCAGATTTCAGATGAGAGACATTCAGTTTCACTTGAGAACCTTTTGGTCTCAGAGAAGAGACCCCTTTCCAAGTTGGTCCCAGTGACTGAACCTTGATCCTAGCTCTCCAGTGGTGGCAGGATCAGAGCAATTTAAGAGCGGGGGTCCCCTTCATTTCCCCTTCTCACGACTTGACTCTCACTACAGATGCTTCCCTTCTGGGTTGGGAAGCCCACATGGGCGACCTTTCCACTCAGGGAGTTTGGTCCCCCCAGGAATCTCTGCTCCACATCAATTACTGGAACTCAGAGCTGTCTTTTTAGCTCTTCAAGCTTTTTCTGCATCTGTCCACGACAAGGTGATACAAGTCGGAACAGACAACACCACAACAATGTGGTACATCAACAAACAGGGGGGCACTTGGTCTTTGGCCTTGTGCACCGAGGCAATGAAGTTGTGGTCTCTGGCCTATTCCCTGAACACTTCCCTCATAGCAGTTCATCTTCCAGGGAAGGACAACGTCCCTAGGGATGCCCTCAGCAGGATTTCCCAGGGCCATCACGAATGGTCCCTGGATCCTCAAGTGCTGGGGATAGTTTTTGCCAGGTGGGGCATTCCTCAGATAGATCTTTTTGCAGCCCCAGACAATCACAGACTTCCTCTGTTCTGTTGCAGGCCTCCAGTGCTGGGCTCAGTTCCCCTGGATGCCCTTCTTCTGGATTGGGAGGGGAAGTTCCTCTATGCTTTCCCCCCCTTTCCTCTCCTATTCAAAGTACTAGTCAAAATCAGATCTCAGCCTTGCAGGGTGATTCTGATTGCCCCGGATTGGGCCAGGCAGCCCTGGTACCCACTCCTTCTGTCTCTGACAGTCCATCTTCCCCTGTGCCTCCCCAGGAATCACAATCTGTTGACTTGTGCCCAGGGAAGGGTTTGGTATCGGACCTCAAATCCCTCAACCTCAAGGCCTGGCTCTTGAGGAGTTAGAGTTCTGGATTACACACCTCTCAGGGTGTTCTTGAGATCCTAAAGGCTTCTAGAAAGCCTTCCACTAGGCTACTTATAGTTCTAAATGGAAAAGGTTTTCCATTTGGTGTGCTGGAAAAATATTTCCCAGAATCTGCGAATTACCCATTTTGTTAGATTACATGGTACATCTTAATTCCTTGGGTCTCAGACCAGCTACCCTGAGAGTTCATTTGGCAGCTGTATCTGCTTTTGTGTCAGCAGGAAAGTCATCCCTCTTTCCTCTCATCCTGTGTTTTCCAAGTTTTTAAGGATTACTCCATACTAATCCTCCCTTTCGGGAACCGGCCCCTGCTTGGGACCTTAATGTTTGCATTGCCCAGTTAATGCAACCCCTTTTGAACCTCTGTCTCCTGCAGAGCTTAAGTACCTAACTTGGAAAACTGTTTTTCTAGTGGCTATCACTTCTGCCAGACGCATAAGTGGATTGCAAGCCTTGTCAGTGGAGACTGACTTTATTTCTTTCCACAGGGATAAGGTAGTCCTTAGGACTAATAGGAGTTTTGCCTAAGGTGGTTTCAGATTTCCATCTTAATCAATCTATCTCCCTTCCAGTATTTTCACTGATCACTCCTCTTCTAGTGAGAGGAGGTTGCACAACCTGGATGTTAAGAGAGCTCTTAGTTATTATATAGGCGTGCAAAGGTCACAGGTTCAAATCCTCCAACTTTTCCTTAGCTATGGTGAAGTTGGGAAAACAAACCTGCCACTAAGGATCAATAGCCAGATGGATTGTCTCTTGTATCCAATTTTGTTATCAGAAAGTGGGCAGAGCCCCCAGTTTGAGGGCTCATTTACCAGGGGTACAGCTCGTCTCTAGCTGCTGCCAGAGACATTCCTTTATTAGAGATTTGCCAGGCTGCTACTTGGAAAACGGTACACACTTTTACCAAGCATTACTCCCTGGATGTCCAGGCCAGGAGAGATGCTCGGTTTGGCACAGCTGTTCTTCAGAGCCTATTCCTAAGTAGGTTCTGCTCCTCCTCCATGGAGGTACTGCTGTGTATTCTGCTAATGTCTATAATATAGCAAGACTTCATGTTGTTTGAAGAAAAATTACTCACCTTAGTAATGTTGTTTCTCTAATGGAGTCTTGCTATATTATAGACCTCCCCAACCTGCCCTCTCAGAACCTCTACTTGGTGGGTGCGGGCAACTTAGTGTGGGCACTACTTATGTCCTGTTAGCATTTTGTCCCTTTGGGACTTTGGGGGTGTGTATGTGCAGCGTGTGTGTGTTTATTATATTTATGTTCCATTTTCATATTATTAGAATGGTGTTAGTATTTCTGGTCCCCTGACTTGAGTCTTGGGTGTTGGGACCATCAATGGTTGTTATTATTTAGGTAGCCATTTGGCTAGTGTAGTTACAGCTTCCACACACACCTTAGTGAGTTTGGCTCGTAAAGATCTGACAGTTCAAGTTTGAAATAACACAGATAGAGCTGCTCTCGTGCCAAAATTCTATTTTGGAATGGTTTTAACCATTGCACTCCGGGGCAGTTCTAGAGCTGGATCAAACTGCTAATGTCTATAATATAGCAAGACTCCATTAGAAGAAACAACATTACTAAGGTGAGTAATTTTTTCATTTAGCCCATCCAGTCTGTCCATTTCTCCCTACCGACACTATTACGGCAGACCATTCTCTACCTACAGCTCTTTCTCCCTCCCCTTTCCTTTTCTACTATGATTCCCTTGTGCTTATCCATGCATTCTTGAACCCCACAACTGTTTTTGCCTCCACCATCTCTGCTGGAAGGCTGTTCTAGGAATCCACCACTCTTTCTGTGAAGAAGTACTTCCTCACATCTCTCCTGAATCTGCCCCTCCCTCCATCTTCATAGCATGTCCTCTTGTTCTTGAGCACTTTTCTTCTGAAAAATACTCCCATCCTGTACCTTATTTACCCCCTTGAGGTATTTAAAGGTCTGTATCATATATTTCCTCTGCCTTCTCTGTTCCAGGATGTACATAGCGAGGTCCTTTAGTTTTTCCTCATAGGGCTTTTGATGCAGACCCTGCACCATTTTAGTTGTCTCCTGTGGACCGCCTCCACTCCGTGCACTTCCAGAGATTTGGTCCGCAGAACTGGACACAATACTCTAGGTGAGGGTCTTACCAGTGATCTATACAGAGGTAACACCACCTCCTTCTTTCTGCTGATGATACTCCTCCTTATGCACCCCAGCATCCCATTAGCCTTCCCTACTGCCTTATTGCACTGCCTGGCCACCTTTAGGTCATCCAATATGATTACCCCCAGGTCTCGTTCCTGATTAGAGGTCGTCAGTACCACCCCATCCATTTTGTACTCTGCTCCTGGGTTTCTGTGCCCTAAGTGCATTTTCTAGGGACGTGGATATTATATTCTATCCACACTTCAGGCAGTGTTCCTTTCCCTTTAAAACTGTACCAGAATATCTTCAATCTGGCTTCTCTTACCCACCTGGGTGGTAACTCCCCTAGCACCATCCCGTGACATCAGATGTTCCTTTCCGCTGGAAGGAGAAGGTTCCCTCCTTATCGCTGTCTCGCTGAATAGACCCTTTGCTATTAAAATCTTTGAATTTGTTGAAAAACTTTGTCTTCAGGCGACTCCTTCTTTGCTTCAGTATGGATGACCTGAAGTTGTCGCCGGGTTTTCAGAAATGTGCCTGCAGGCAGAAGATGTCTCGGACTGATCCGCATACAATGTACGTCTACTGCCTGGGCCATGAGCATGATTCCCAGGCCACACATTTCACCTGCCCACCTTAGAAGATCAGCACTCCCATCTTCTTCTAGGTTGTTTGGATGATCAGGATCCTCCCATTAAGTCCAAGGATGCCCATCGGGTGGTCTTTGCAGCTCTGGGGTCTGCTGAACAACTTGTGGCATTTGAGGAAGCCCTTCGACCTTTTTGCCTCTCTCTTTAGATGCTTCCTTCCTGGGGGCGTTCAAGGAATTGTGCCAGGCCCTTCCCACCCCTGGGCAGGGTCCCTCGGCCACCAAGTCTAAATTAAAGTCTAAAAAAGAGACCATAAAAATGGTCTTGTTGTGAGATCGGGAGAGCTTTCAGGTCTCCAATTCCCAAGCTTCTCTGTAGGTTATGACTTTGGTAGATTCCTTGGCCCAGGCCTCCTCATCGGGCCAGTTGGTCGAGACGCAGGTCAATCTTCCAGTCGAAATTTTTCTTGAACCGGTCAACCCGTTGTCACCTGAAGAGGCTGACACCTCCTTATCTAGGACTCCAGTCTACCACTCACTTCTCAGGGAGGGATGGACCAGTTCTCTGATCCGCCGCTTCTCACCCATGAGCTTCTGGACCAGGAGGAGGCTCGGCTTTCGCATGCCCCCTCTGAGACCTACTGTTGGCGGCCCAGACAGTCGAGATTGCGGGCAGCCCACTTTGACATCGTCGTTCACGCTCCCAACCCTTGGACAAGCGGCGTTGCGGCAATTCCTCATCCTCTAGCTAGGAGAGGCTCCAGTGCAAGTTGCGTCTGTGCTACAAGGATTTGATGTGGCAACAGCTTTTACTCACCAGGGTGAAGTCCATTCCGGCCCTGACCCCGGCCATTACATGGCTTTCACTACAGAGGCTGAAGCCTTCCCTGCCTTGGCAGGAACCGACCTGTCAAGTCCAGGCTTTGCTTCCCCCGGCCGCTCAGCCAGTTTTGGTGGAGTCTCCTCCCAAACAGCCGAATTCCAGCCCTCCAACTAAGGAGGGCCCGCCTGGCATCGGGACTTCCCCATTGGCTGTCTGTCACCGTTACCCCTGACCGACCCCATAGGATCAGTGGGGATTCTGGTGGTTGACTTTTAATGATTCCTTGGAATTGGAGGGCAACAGTTTTTACTCACCAGAGTGAAGGCCATTCCGGCCCCGACCCCGGCCATTACATGGCTTTCACCACAGAGGCCGAAGCCTTCCCCGCCTTGGCAGGAACCGACCTGTCAGGTCCAGTCTCTGCTTCCCCCGACCTATCAGCCAATTTTGGTGGAGTCGCCTTCTAAACAACCGAAGTCCGGCCGTCCAACTAAGGGGGGGCCCACCTGGCATCAGTACTTCCCCATCAGATGTCTATCACTGTTATCCCTGACTGACCCCCGTAGGGTCAGTGGGGATTCTAGTGGTTGACCTTTATTTAATGATTCCTTGGAATTGTAGAGTTCCTCCTCACACTCCTGTATGGTGGACATGGAATCGGCCGAGGATTTGTTGGCTAAGCAAGGCCCCACTTCTTTTATGGGTCTTCTCTGCCTGATCTCGGAGGCCATGGGTCTCCTGATGGAGCCGGTTCAGAAGCAGGCTTGTTACCGGCTCACAGAGATCCTCAACTGGGGTGACTCCGATGGGGAAGCCTTCCCAGTCGAGGTGGCCATTCTTGGCCCTACCTTGGAACTATGGCAGCATCTGGCCTCTTGTCTTGCGCCCTCAGCCAGGATGGCCTGCAAGTATGCGGCCCCTACCAGTTCCTTTTCGGGTTTCACAGTGCACCCCATGGCTGAGGGTCTGGTGGCTGACTCTGTGTTCAGGTGCATGGGCAATGTTGGTGATGTGGACAAGACTCCTGACAAGGAGTCCAAATAACTAGACAACATGGCCAAAAAGGTCTATGCTGCCACATCTCTTGGCCTTCGGCAAGTGAGTTCTGCCCTTTTAAGGGCCCACTTCTCAATGCCCTTTTGGGCATGCTTGACTTCAGCAATAATGCCTGATAGGGTGTGTGTCGTGCTGGGATAACGTCACGCCTCAGGTGGTTAGGCACGAGGTCAGGGCCGACGCCCAATGACTGAGGCGTGACGTTATCCCAGCACTTACACACACCCTGGAGGGCATTATTGCTATTATACAATGGCTCGTTGTTATACAGAATAAAAAAATAATTTTAAAGATGTTTTTGTGTGGAAAAATATTTTTGGTTTTTTAAGAGAAGATGAAACAATCAAGCAGAAACAAATCAAGCAAACAGTCATCTACAGGTTCACAGTGAGGCTGAGACTAGACTCGTGATGTTGTGCTGGGATAACATCACGGGTCCAGCCCAAGGCTGACCAGTCAGAGTCCAGGATTTTTTCTTGCCATTGTATAATAGGTGCTTACTTATCTCCCAGCAGACCTACAGACCACGGTCAAGCAGGTCCAGTATCGGGGCCGAGCGGTGGCTAAGCAACAGCTCCAGACTGCCATGGACACTGCCAACTCTTGTGCCAGATCTATGGCAGCCGCACTTGCCATGCGCTGCAGGGCTTGGCTTAGGATTTTGACCTTCATGGCAGATACCCAGCACAAGCTGGCGGGTATCTCCTTTCTCCTTACCGACTTGTTTGGGCCTTGGGTAGAAAGGCACTTCACCCGTATTAAAAAGTCCAGTGCCACCTTGGACCCAGTGACTTATGCCTAGAGGGATCTCCAGGGCTCTAAACAGCAGAAGAAGAAAACTTTTCTGCCCGCTCTCTACCCCTGCGGCCAGACAGACCCAGCCTCAGACTGGACAGCAGGCTCAGGCTTGGCGTCCCTGACCGAGGTCAGTGGCCACGGTCATCCAAAAGCCAGGAGGTCGGGGTCCCTGCGGCTCCTCAGCCGGTCCTTCCTCTGCCTCCAAGCCTGCCCAGTGAGAGAATGGGGGTTGCCTCCTCCATGTTTGTCCTGACTCCCTGGGTCCTCCCATGGGGGGCCAGCTCCACCACTTCCTTTTATAGATGCATAGAATTTGATGGCAGATTAGGACCTATTGGCCCACCCAGTCTGCCCATTTCTTTACCCACTACATACACTCCAGATCCTAATTGATCTGTAACTTACCTTCTCTTTCCTAGCACTGGGGTTGCCTTCTGCCTATCCCATGCATTCTTGAACTCACCTATTGTCTTTGCTTCTATGACCTTCGCAGGGAGGCCTTACTGCCTGGTCCACTGTCACCACAGACATGGACAGGTGGGTCCTCAAGGTGGTTGGTCAGAGTCTGCCTCTAGAGTTCGAGGCTTACCCGTGTTGCCAAGTCCGTGCCCCACGGGAGCACATAGTGTCCGTCAACTTCCTGTCAGCCCTTGAGGACAACATCCCCAGCTCCTCCATATAGGAGGTGCTTCAAGCTCCTTTTCGTGGACCCTGGAACACTTGGGGGGTTGTCTCCAGGCACTTTCTGGTGCCAAAACAGATGGGGGCTGGGCCACTCTTAGATCTGCACGACCTGAACAAGTTTCTCAGGCTGTGCACCTGAAGGATGATCACTCTGTCCCAGATCATACCATCTATCAAGCAAGACATGTGGTTCTGCACTCTGGATCTTCAGGATGCATTCTTCCATGTCCCAATCCATCCGTCCTGTCACCGTTTCATTTGGTTCCATGTGGAGGGGATCCTGTACGAGTTCCAGGTTATGCCAGTCAGCCTCTCCTCGGACCCCAGGGTCTTCACCAAATGCATTGCAGTGGTGGCAGCTTACTTGAGGCGCCGAGGGGTCTGTGTATACCCCCACCTGGACGACTGGCTAATTGCGGGTCCCTCTAGGCAGGAGGTGGAGATGTCCAGGGATCTGGCTCTACAGATCTGCATCTCTTTTGGCCTCCTAGTTGAGGCCAAATTGGAACTCGTGCCCTCACAGGTGATTCACTTCATTGGGGCAGAGCTTGACGCTGCTCCTGGTGGACAGGGCGGAGGTTCTCTCCTCCTTTACCTAGTCATTTTGGGTTGGGCAGTTGTACCCTGCTCGGGACTTCCTGTGCCTCCTGGGATATATGGCGGCTGCACCAGCATTGTCCGTTGGGCCTACTGGAGAATACTCTCTCTCTCTCTCTTCTATAGGAGCTGGCCCGCTAATGGTCTAAGCACAAGGGCCACTTCGACCAGTCAATCACTGTGACCCAGAGGATGTGGGATGCCCTCCAGTGGTGGTTAGTCCTGGAACATCTGCAATAAGGAATCCAGTTTGTCCACCCAGTGCTGATGGTCATCTTGATGACTGATGCCTTTCTTATGGGCTGGGGTGCCCACGTGGGGGAACACAGAGTCCATGGGTTCTGGACCCCTGAGGAATCCCGGTGCCGCATCAACCTGCTGGAATGTCAGGCAGTTTGGCTGGTGCTGACAGCCTTTGCTATGCACATTCAGGGTCGGGTCATTCAGGTACAGACTGACAACACCACAACCATGTACTGCCTCAAATGGGGCGGGACGCACTCCCTCCCTCCCTCTATGCAGGGAAGCTCTCCACATTTGGACCCTCGTGCACTGCCTGGAGGCTGATCGCCTGGCCATCCATGTGGCCGGTGCCTCCAGCCAGCTGGTGGGTGCTCTCAGCTGCGTGGGCAAGGTGACTCATAAGTGGTCTCTACACCCAGAGATAGTACACAGCCTGTTCTCCCAGTGGGGCACCTTCTAGCAGACATCTTTGCTTCCAGGGAGAACGCAAAGCTGAGGCTGCACTGTGCCCCCCTCCCCTCAGCAGGGAATACTGCATGGGGATGCCATCTCCAGCCCCTGGACCCCAGCCTTCTCTATGCCTTCTCTCCATTCCCTTGATCCACAAGGTGTTGCTCAAGGTGAGGAGGGAAAAGGCACAGATGATCCTGGTGGCTCTGGAATGGCTGCTCCATTTCTGGCACCCCAATCTCCTCAGCCTCAGCTGCAGGCTCCCGAGGCATCTCCCTCTACGCCCGTGCAATCAGGGGAAGGTACTTCACCCGGACCTTCAATCCCTGCACCTAACAGCCTGGTTCCTGAGCGGCTAGAGTTCCAGGCTTTGGGTCTCTCTGAAGATGTCCTCCATGTGGTCGAGGCTTCTCTGGAGGCATAACCCAAAAATGCTATGCCTTCAAATAGAAGAGGTTCTCCATTTGGTGCCGTGGCAAAGGGCTGAACCCCTTATCTTGTCCGGTGGCTAGCATTCTCGACCACCTTTGGTCCCTCTCTCAGGCGGGCCTTCGGTTGACAACCCTTAAGATGCACCTGGCAGCTGTCTCTGCCTACTGGGTGCAGGCTGGTACACAGTCAGTGACGTAGGAGAAGGTGGCCTGGTGCCTTTCCAAAGGCTTTGACCACATTTCCCCTCTGATGCATGAACCACCACCTTGGGACCTGTTGCTGGAATTGGCAGTGCCCATGGGCAAGCCATTCGAACTGATACATAGGTGTGAGATGTCAGACCTGTTGTGGAAGACTGCCTTCCTGGTGACTGTCATGTCAGCCAGAATGATCGGTGAGCTCCATGCGCATTTGGTGGAGTCTCCTTACCTGGTCTTCCAAAGAGACAAGGTTGTCCTTCACCCCAACCCGAAGTTCCTTCTGAAGATTGTGTCAGATTTTCACCTTAACCAGGTGGTTAATCTCCTGGTACACTTAACCAACCACACCTTGGAGGTTGAGCGCAGGCTCCATACATTGGTCCTATGGTGAGCGATAGTCTACTATAAGGAGCGCATGGCTGGAGTTCAGTAAGAGGTTCGCCAGCTATTTGTCACAGATGCTGAAGCCGCACCAGGTAGACCGTCAGCTAAGTGGATGATTGACAGGTGGATTGGTTCCTGCATTGACCTCTGCTATAGGTTGGTAGGTAGGGAGCCTCCCTTTGGGCTAAGGGTTCATTCCATCCACCATACTGCTGCCACGGTGGCTGCTTCTAGGGACATCCCTATCCAAGAGATCTGCAGGGTTGCTACCTGGAAGTCAGCACACACCTTCATCTCCCACTACCATATCGACCTTGAGTCACGCTGGGATGCTGGTTTTTGGGACCTCAGTTCTCCAGTCTCTGTTCCCTAAATAGGGGTTGTGCATCTTGCCCCCTCCTCCCAGAGAACTGCTAGGAGTCTGCCTGAAGTGTGGATAGAACATCATATTCACGTCCCTAGAAAAAGTGTCTAGGGATGTGGATATGTTGTTCTATCCACACATTCTGGCAGTTGCCTTTCCCTTTAAGACTTGCCAAAAACATCTTCAAGCGGTCTCCTCCCACCCGGGTGGTAACTCCCTTGGCTCCGCCGCATGATGCCAGATCTTAGCAGGTTCCCTCCTTACCACTCCCACGTTGAGTAGACTCTGGTGTTTAAATCTACAGATTTACTTCCAAAACTTAAACTAAAACGAATTTGAGTTTCGTCTTCAGGTCGATCTTCGATCGTGAACATGATGGAGGATAAATCCTCTCCCAGATTTTGCCGGTGCCCATGTGGGCAGAAGTTGTCGCATACTGACCCTTGCGCCATGTGCATCTACTGTCTGGTCCATGATCATGATCCGCAGGCCTGTGACGTGTGTCGGTCATTTCACCTGATGGTCCTGGAGGACCGCCATGCCTGCCTAAAGTTGGGTCGCTCAGAGAAACGTTATCTGCTGGTCAAATCAAAGGATGCCTGTTAGGTGGTCTCCGTGGCTGCGTGGTCCACCGAGCAGTTAGAGCCACTCAAGGCCTTCAAGGAAGAGGCGGCTCAGGCCGCCGCTCAGGTCTCTTGAGCCTCAGCCTTCATTCTGCTCCAGTTGGGCTCCACTTATCCGGCCTCCATCAAGGAGCTTTGCTAGTCCCTCCCAACCAAGGGGTAGGGCCCTACTGAATCGCACAGTTACCGCTCACGCAAGGAGGAGTCCAAGAAGGATAAAGAGAAAACTCATCCGTTATCAGTCCTGGGACTGGGAGCATTCCTGCACTCAGGAATCTTCGATTTTGACTTTGGTCGAAACTGCGGCCATGGCAGCTGGCTTCACGGAAACCCTGTCGGGCCGGTCAGCTGAGACGCCTGCCGACGATGTGGCTGAGATTTTTCTCAACCCAGTCAACTGGCTGTCATCTGAAGATGCTGATAACTCTCTGTTCAGGACCCCGGTCCTGCCAGTGACCACTGCAGGAGCGGTTGTGCCAGCCAGCTGAGTCAGTCCCTCCGTCACAGACCAAGACCAGGAGGAGCCGCGGATCTCACCGGCTCCCTCTGAAGCCCTGTGTCGGAACCACCAATGGTCGAGGTCTTCTACCGCCTCTGGGTCGAGCTGGTCCTGCTGACATCGGCGGTCTCGCTCTCGGCACTGTGGGAAGCAGCGCTGCTGCTATTCATCATCCTTGGCTGAGGAGAGGCTTCTGCTCAAGTTGCGTCGATGCTATGACGACCTTATGTGGCAACAGTTAGTGCTGACCGGACCAAAGCTAATGCCGGCTACCATCCCGGTCATCACCTGGCTGTCGCCCGAGAGGCCGACGCCCTCGCTGAGGCCGGTGGACACTGTTCCTCCCTGCTTGTGGAGCAAGTCCAGACCATTTTGGCTTGGCCAAAGCTGACTTCTCCACTGATCGTGGTGGACCTGCCACCGAAGCAGCCATCGACTGGGGCTCCATTCAAGGAGTCTTTGTTGGCTAAGGGGCGTCCCCATCAGCTGTCTGTCACTCTCACAGCTGACCGTCTGTGGCGGGTCGAGAGTGACTCGTGTGGTCACTCGCTTTACACAGACCCCTCGGATTCCATTCTGTACTCCCATCTACTGGATACAGAGCTGATGGGGGATCTGTCGACGGAAGAAGGCCCCACTTCGTTCATGGGCATTCTCTGCCTCATCTCGGAGTCCACGGGGATGAAACTGTAGCCCGTTCAGAAACGGGCTTGCTACCACCTTAACGAAATTTTGGATGAAGGGTACTCTCCGATGGAGGCTTTCCCAGTGGATGAGGCCATCATCGGCCATGCCCTGGAGCTCTGCTAGTGCCCACCTCTTTTTTTATTTATTCATTTTATTTAGTTTTTGTTTACCGGGTAGGTGCGCTAGCCATAGCAATGACTATTTTCAGGCACGACCCAGGAGAACACAAAACAAACTTCTGGAAAAACAACAGTAACAGTACATTCTAGAAATAGTCAAAGTGGTGGGTACATACAAGCAAGTAGCATGCATAGGTAATACAGTATCACAGGTAAGTGTAAGCGGTACAGACAATTTCACGAAAAATTAGGGCTTATACTAACATTAGGAGGAGAATAAATTACAGAGGGAAAACTGCAGCGTCACTTTAGGAGACAATGATTAGGTAGATTAGAGAGGAAGGAATGAAGAAAGTGATCTTTCGATGCCAAGAGCAGATCTGAGAGAAAGAAGAAAGTAAGGGAAGTAAGCATGCGGTGCCCAACGGTACCCTTTCAAGGTTTACGGAGCATCCCTTGACTGAGGGGTCGGTGGCTTACTCCGTGTTCAGGCGCTTGGGCAATACTGGGGACGTCAGTAGACTGCCGGATAGAGTATCCAAGAAACTGGACCACTCGGCTAAAAAGGTGTATGCTGCCTCCTAGCTCGGCCGTTGTGAGGGCACACTTCTCCCATGCCCTTCTGGGCTCTCTGGATCAGATGATTCCTCATCTTCCTGTGCACCTCCAGATTACGGTCAAGCAGGTTTGGGATCAGGGTCATGCTGTGGCCAGACAGCATCTTCCGACGGCTCTGGACGTCGGAGAGTCCTGTGCCCACTCAGTGGCGGCTGTGGTTGCCATGCACCATAGTGCTTGACTGCGGATCTCGACCTTCATGGCAGACACCCAGCACAAGCTGGCGGATATACCTTTCTTAGGCACTGACCTGTTTGGGCCTGGTGTGGAGGGTCACCTCCAGCACATTGAAAAGTCCAATGCTACCCTGGACTCTGTCGCTTCCGTCCAGAAGGACTCTAAGGGCTCTAAGCAGCAGAAGTGCAAGCCGTTTTGGTCCTCTACTTCTGCGGCAAAACCAGCCCAGCATCAGTCTGGTCAGCAGGCTCAGTCCTGGCAACCTTGGGCCAAGTCCGTGGCCTCAGTGGTCCAAAAGCCCAGAGGGAAGGCACCTAGTGGCTCCTCAGCCGGATCTTCCTCCTCCAAGCCTGCTCAGTGACGGAATGTGGATTGCCACCTTCATGCCCGCCATGCCTCCCCTGGGTACTCCTGTGGGGGGCTGGCTTCACCACTTCCTTTCCGCCTGGTCCGCTGTTACCACGGACAGGTGGATTCTGGAAGTGGTCAGTCAGTGTCTGCCTCTGGAATTTGAGCAGTACTCTCCAAGCCAAGCCTGCGCCCCCACGGGAAGACTTGGTATCCGCAGACATTCAGTCTGCTCTTCGAGATGACATAGCTCAGCTCCTCTGCAAGGAGGTTGTGGTTAGAGTTGTGGATCCTCCGGAACACTCTGGGTTTGTCTCCAGGTACTTCCTGCTGCCAAAGCAGATGGGGGGGGGGGGTTGGTGCCCCATTCTAGATCTGCGCAACCTGAATAAATTCCTCAGGTCCCGCACCTTCAGGATGATAACTGCCCCAGATCATACCATCTCTGGAGCAAGACATGTGGTTTTGCTCTCAGTATCTTAAGGACGCAATTTTTCACGTCCCGATCCGTCCCTCCCACCGAAGGTTCATCCACTTCAGAGCAGAGGGAGCCCTTTACGAGTTCCAAGCCATGCCTTTTGGCCTCTCCTCGGCCCCCAGTGTCTTCACCAAATGTATAGCAGTGGTGGCAGCTTACCTGAAGTGCTGAGGGGTCTGGGTGTACCCCTACCTAGATGACTGGCTGATAGCAGGTTCCTTCAGGCAGGAGGTGGAGCGGTCCAGGGACCAGGCCCTCCAGACTTGCATCGACCTTGGCCTCTTGGTCAACAAGGCCAAGTTGGAGTTCGTGCCCTTGCAGGGGATTAGCTTCATTGGGGCAGATCTCGACTTACGCTGAGCCAGAGCTCAGCTCTCGGCGGACAGGGCAGAGGTTCTCTCCTCCTTTGCCCGATCATTTCTGGTTGGATACTTTCGCCCTGCCTTGGACCTCCTGTGCCTTCGGGGTTAAATGGCGGCCTGCACTAGCGTGGTCAGATGGGCCCATTGGTATATGTGCTCCCTGCATTGGGAGCTGGCCAGCCAGTGGTCTCAACGCAAAGGTCACTTCAACCAGCTGGTCACTGTGACCCAGAGGATGTGGGATGCTCTCCAGTGGTGACTTGTCCCAGAGCATCTGCAGGAAGGCATCTCATTTGTCTGCTCGAGCTGATGATCATCCTGGCAACCAACACCTCTCTTATGGGCTGGGGTGCCCATCTGGGGGAGCAGAGTCCATGGGCTCTGGACCTCTCAGGAGTCCCGACGCCACATCAACCCGCTGAAGCTCTGAGCAGTCCAGCTGGTGCTGACTGCTTTCATTCTGTTTGATTAGGGTCAAGTGTTCCAAGTCCAGACAGACAACACCACGACCATATACTACCTCAACAAACAAGGCTGAACGCACTTACTGCCCCTGTGCAAGAAAGCCCTCCGCATTTGGACTCTTGTGCGCAGCCTTGAGGCGGATCTCCTAGCCATCCATGTGGCAGGAGCCTCCAGTCAGCTGGTGGACACCCTCAGCTGGGTGGGCGAGGCATCTCACAAGTAGTCCCTCCATCCAGAGGTAGTTCACAGCCTGTTATCCCAGTGGGGCACCCCTCAGGTGGACCTGTTCACCTCCAGGGAGAATGCAAGCTGAGGCTGTATTCTGCCCACCCCCGCCCGCTCAGCAGGGAACACTGCAGGGAATGCCTTCTTGAGGCCTTGGACCCCAGGCCTCTTCTATGCCTTCCTCCACTTTCCTTGATCCATAAGATGTTACGCAAGATCAGGAGGGACTAGGAACAGGTGATCCTGGTGGCTCCGGACTGGCCCCACCAGTTTTGGTACCCCAGTCGCCTCAGCAACGGGTTCCTGGGGCATCTTCACATATGCCCAGACCTGCTGTCAGTCAGGGGAAGGTTCTCCACCCGGACCTTCAGTCCCTGCACCTGACAGCCTGGTTCCTGAGTGGCTAGGGTTCCAGGCTTTGGGTCTCTCCGAAAATGTCCTCACTGAAGTGGAGGCGTCTAGAAAGGAATTGACCATAAAATGCTTTGCCTTTAAATGGAAGAGGTTCTCCATTTGGTGTCAGAGCCAAGGGGTTGGACCTTTTGTCCTGTGGCTAGCATTTTGGACTACCTATGGTCTATCTCCCAAGGGGGACTTCAGTCGACTACCCTTAAAGTGCACCTGGCAGCCATCTCTGCTTACCGGGCGCAGGCTGGTCAGCAGTCGGTGACACTGGAGAAGGTCTGGTGCTTTTTCAAAGTCCTTGACCACATTTCCCCTCTGGTGCATGAACCACCACCACCACCGTGGGACTTGTTGCTGGTTTTGGCAAAGCTCATGGGCAAGTCATTCGAACCGTTGCACAGGTGTGAGGTGTCTCACCTGTTGTGGAGGACTGCCTTCCTGGTGGCTATCACATCAACTAGAAGGATCCGTGAGCTCCAGGCGCTCTCGGTGGAGTCTCTTTACCTGTTCTTCCACAGGGACAAGGTTGTCCTGCGCCCTACCCCAAAGTTCCTCCCAAAGGTTGTGTTGGATTTTCACCTGAACCAGATGATGACTCTACTGGTGTTCTTCCCGAACACAGGCTCCATACTCTGGACCTGAGGTGAGCGCTCGCTTATTACAAAGAGCGCGCGGCTGGATTTCGGGGAGAGGTTAGCCATCTGTTTGCCATCTACGCTGAAGCCGCATCTGGCAGACCTTCAGCCAAGCAGAAGATTGGCATGTGGATCACATCCTGCATTGATCTCTACTACAGGTTGGTGGGTAGGGAGCCTCCCTGAGGGCTAAGGGCTTATTCCACCCGCCATACCGCAGCGACGGTGGCTGCTTCTAGGGATGTCCCTGTCCAGGAAATATACAGGGCTGCTACCTAGAAATCGGCACACACCTTCATTTCCCATTACCATGTTGACCTCAAGTCACGCCTGGATGCTTTTTTTGGGGCCTCAGTCCTCCAATCTCTGTTCCCTAAGTTGGGGGTGTGCGCCTTGCCACCCTGCTCTCGGAGAACTGCTAGGACTCTACCAGAAAGTGTGGATAGAACAACATATCCACGTCCCTAGAAACACAGGTTACTCACCTGTAACAGTAGTTCTAGGAGTGGTATGTGTTGTTCATTCACACGGACCCACCCGACCTCCCCAGCTTCGGCGCACACACTGTGCTTCCAGCTGGCAAGATCTGGCATCATGGAGCAGAGCCAAGGGAGTTACCACCCGGGTGGGTGGAGGAACCAGCTTAAAGATGTTTCCGGCAAGTCTTAAAGGGAAAAGCAACTTCCAGAAAGTGTGGCTGAACAACCTATACCACTCTTAGAACTACTGTTACAGGTGAGTAACCTGTGTTTGCTCACTTGCAATGGTAGTTCTAGGAGTGGTATATGATGTTTATCCACACTGAGCCACCTGACCTCCCTTGGTAAGTGACACACAGGTTTTGCTTCCTGCGGGCAAGATCTGACATTACGGAGCATTGCTAGGGGAGTTGCCACCCGGGTGGCTGGGAAGAGCCAGCTTGAAGACATTCCGGTGGAGTCTTAAAGGGAAAGGAACACTGCCTGAAGTGTGGATGAACATCATATACCATTCCTAGAACTACTGTAACAGGTGAGTAGTCTGTTTATTTTGCACTTTTTCGCATTGAAACCGAGCTTCTGTAGCCTTGACCACTCCTCCAGTTTTCTCAGGTCTCTGCTCATCCTTTCCACCCTATTAAAGATTTTGGTGTCATCCACAAAGAGGCGGATCTTCCCTTCCAGCTGCTATGCAGTGTCACTTATGAAGACATTAAAGATGACTGGTCCCAGCACAAATGCCTGTGACACCCCACCGGTCACCCTCCCTTCCTTGGAGTGAACTT
This sequence comes from Neoceratodus forsteri, assembly GCA_016271365.2. NCBI lineage: Eukaryota > Metazoa > Chordata > Ceratodontiformes > Ceratodontidae > Neoceratodus > Neoceratodus forsteri. Next base: position 109,827,744 of record CM028131.1, on the reverse strand, counting down.
CATTTACCACGACCCTCTGTTGCCTATCCCCTAACCAATTTCTTATCCAGTTTACCACCTTTGAACTCACCCCTACTACCCATTTTGCTTTAGTAGTCTCCAATGTAAAATGGTGTGGAATGCCTTACTGAAAATGTAGGTAGTCCTCATCCACTGCTCCACCCTGATCTAATTCCTTGGTCTCCCGGTCAAAGAAATCTATCAAATCTGTTTAACATGACCTCCCCCCATGAAGCTATGCTGTCTCTGGTTTTGTAACCCACTGGATTCAAGATATTCCATATCATAGCGTGTGGGGATAAACTTCAGACGAGGCACATTGACAGGTTTAAAACGCACCTTGGTGTGATATTTATTTTCAAAAGTTAGAAAAATAATAAATGAAAACAAAAAAATTGCCAAGAAAATTGTGACTTAACATCAGTAGTTTCTCCCATAATACAGTCCTGGAACTTAGAGCTCCTAAGACCCTTCTCATCTGCATTCAGCAGCTTGTTTACAGTAGCAGTAGAACGCCTCTTCTCCTCTTTCAGGGCTGAGCCCCACTGGGTTGAACTGAAGTGAACTCTGAAAAGGTTTTATATCTTTTTGGCGGGATCACCTGACTGAGCCCTTTTCTATTTACATATCTGGACATGCTGTTTCATGTCTGAACATGTTGTTTCAAAACCAAGGGGGGGTTGTTTCAGGGGATTTCCTGGTACAGTTAAAGGTACAGTGTATATATATCCACAGATATTGACTCTCTACATCTCTGATCCACAGTGACTAAGCACTTTTATAACGTATACCACATTCTGATGCATAGAACCTTATACAGTAAAAGGTCTGTAGTGTGAATTTATGAAAATACCTTAAGGATTTCTTATAACTGTACTAATCATGACATTATTGTTTTATATGACTTCTGAATCCTTTTTCTTTAAAAAGGCTTTACTAACTGTATTCATTCCTATTTAAAATAGCCTTCTTGCTTTTTGTACACAAAATGCACGTATGCACTTTACACAACATCTCTCCAGGTGTTCGGCATAATTCCAGGGATTGGATGGATGGAAATGGAAAAAGAATAAAAAGAGAGGACTAGTAGGACATTTAGTAGGGATAGTAAAGAGCTATGCTAGGTGGGCAACCTAGGGTAGGGGGAAAGAGAAAAAGCAAAGAGAAAAGCATTAACTGTTTCTAGGAAATAAGGAGATAGAAAAGTGGTCCATTGGTCACAGCTGAGGGTGTAGCCCAACTCCGCCACATTCCACAATCCTTTCTTTCAACAGTGATTCTTTTCTGTCTCCGAAGTCGGGCTGACTGGTAGCGGGACTACATTTGCCCTCTTCCAGTCCTCCAGAACCACTCCTGTTTCCAGTGAGCTGTTAAATAGAACTGTTAGAAGTGCAGCCAGTATTGGGGTGATGTGAGTGTACAAGGGAGATGTGTGCCCTGACTATTGGGGTGATGTGAGTGTACAAGGGAGGTGTGTGCCTTGACTGTTGGGTTGATGTGAGTGCACAAGGGAGGTGTGTGCCCTGACTATTGGGGTGATGTGGGTGGACAGTGAATGTCTGTGCACTGTGACAATACCACTTTACCTTGCACTGCCAGTCTGGTATAACCAAGAGGTGAGCAGTAAAGTAATATGCCAGCAGTCATCCAATACCTGTCAGGCATTGCTCATTACATCTACTGTTTTCCTTAATTTCATTCTCTAGTCTCAGAAGAGTGGTGAAGATGACGATTTGGGAGTCATTCAGCCTGCTGAGCTGTTTGCTCCGAAGAGTCTGGTGCTGGTGTCACGGTTGGACTACACAGAGGTCTTTAGGGTAAGGACTCTAAGAAAATGGATGCCAGTTTGCTTTTATTTGTACATTTGTTCTTTGAGATGGTCACAGCAAAGTCAGAGTTGGTCCTTTAGAAGAGCAAACTTATACTGCTGGGAACAAAGCCATTTTTTTCTTTAGGCAATACCTGTGACCAGCAGGGCTTCTCCACTGTCACTTGGTTCCTACCTTCCAGGTACAGTGTGACATTCCGCTGCTGTCCTTCAGAAAGAATACGCCTTACACGTTCTCTGAATTGGAGGCAGGGTCTGAGGGTTATTATATCCATTGTTTTAGTGATGTGAATTTAATTTTATTTTGAGCACAATTTGTTTTTAGCTCCCTTCATTGCCTCTTGCCTGCGTGTCTTGGGACCTTCTATAGCCGATACCCAGAGTCACAGGCCCTGTCGCTGGTAACTGCTTGTAGTACTGCCACTGGATTTTCTGCACCTCCCCGCCTCTGCTGTTTGGACCCACTAGTGGTGGTGTCACCAGTTGCCCTGTAGCTGTCAGGTATCTCTTTGAGACTTGACCTGATAAGGGAGCTGTTTCTTGCCTGTTAATGCATGAATCTGAGAACTTGTCGGACAGTAATTTTTGTGCCATGGGTCACCCTGTCTACTTAAAAATTTGTCCCTGGCCTGTTTAATTTGTGTTCTCTTCTGGAAATAGTGTTTGATTTCCCAAGTGCATGAGTTTGCCTTTTGCGTCCTCCAGATTACTACTTCCTGTTCTTACATTTCTGTGGCATACCATAGACCCAGTAGAGTCCTGCTGTCTCCATACAGGATGCGATGGAGAGGTGGAGTTTGGGGTGGCTTTCAGTAGGCAGTCAGCATGTGGGCAGAAGCTAGAAAGGGGCATCACTCCACATGCCAAAACCATCTTTGGGACCTTCTTGGATGGTCCTGTGGTAAAGACATCATATAGATTGCACCCGAGGTTTTCTCCAAGGTTCCTACCCTTCCTCCCGATGTGGACAGAGATCAGCAGTACCTTAGCTGCATGCAGCGGTGTCCTACAGAGGTAGCAAGCTTCCTTGGTCCACCCAGAGTCTCTGCGGCACCATCTGTCCTGCCCACGGCACACTGTCAAGCTGCAGCTGCTACAGTCTAGCCTGTCTCCCTACACCGTGTCCTTGGCTCGCTAGCATGACAGTGAGATGTGCTGCAGATGGGCCATCCCTCCCGACCACAGCTCACTGCCCAGTTGTAGCTGCTGCAGTCTAGCCTGCCTCCTTACACAGTGTCCTGGACTTGCTCCCGAACTTGGTTCGCTAGCATGACAGCCAGATGTCCTGCTACCGGGCCATCCCTCCCGACCACAGCTCACTGCCAAGCTGTAGCTGCTGCAGTCTAGCCTGCCTCCCTACACAGTGTCCTGCGCTCGCTCCCGAACTTGGTTCGCTAGCATGACAGCCAGATGCGCTGCTGCCGGGTCATCCCTCACTATCTCCCGATCACAGTTTACTGCCAAGCTGCAGCTGCTGCAGTCTAGCCTGCCTCCCTACACAGTGTCTTTGGCTCACTCCCCTAACTTGGGTTGCTAGCATGACCGTGAAATGTGACACCACTGGGCCATCCATCTCGACCATAGCTTGCTGCCAAGCTGTAGCTGCTGCAGTCTAGACTGCCTCCCTATATGGTGAACAAAAAAGAAACTCTGACCGAGCTCAATGTGCAAGGGGTGCACTATAAACGGGGGTGGCTACCCGAAAATTCAGCAAACAATTCAAATGAGGTAGCGCTCCTTTGAACCACACAAAAAAACACAAAACAGAATTTAAACAACAAATTGTTGTATTGTATAGATCTACCTTGCGAGAGCCCCTAGTGCCTCGGCTTAGTGCCTTCAGGGGGGCATTTTACATCCTGGTTATCAGTGCACATTTAAATACATACAAAGTTGTGACATCACATTAGAAAGACCAATTACCTGTTAAATTTGTAAAGGTATTTTTTTTTTTAATTATCTGTGTATCCTAACTTTTTATTTCACTCGTTTTACACCTCATATGCATCACACCATTAGTGAGAACAGTAAACATAAACATAATTCTCTTTTGCTGGAACAGTGGTGCAATGAAGAATGCAAAATCATTTCTCTTGTCAACTTCTGTCTTTGGCTACAATACCTATTAATTCTATTCCATTGTTAAACAGGTTCTCCATAATTGGGATACACTGAAGTCAGTATTCATTTACAGGATAAATAAGGAGCCTTAACCACTAAAGACAAGCTTCCTTTCACAAATCAATTTGGAAGTTTTGAAACTTCTTGGAAATCAGGAGATATAACTTACAACAACAGGATGTAGAGTTTAAACTGCCTGGAAAAGACATCTTGTATAAAGAGAGCAGTGTTCTGTTACTAGAGATTGAGTTTTAAAAGTCTTGGTGCATTCTTCTGTGCTGCCTTTGTGAAGAGCTATCTTGTACAATTTTATTATTTTATTTTATTGTATTTGATAATAATAAAAGGCTCTTGTGAGTTTTATAACTTTCCTGGTCTCCCTATGCCTCTATGACAGTATTGCCTTGGCTAGAAGCTTCCTCGGGGGAGGCAATATGTAGGAGAAGGTGGTCAGCGTCCCTGATTTTGCACTTTTAATAAATACATTGTTTTAGTTCCCAGTAGTTTGTGGCCCTGCAATTAAAGTGGAGATCGAGGAGCCGAGCCCCAAAGAGACAGAGAATGTTTCATCATTGTTCATTGTTACTTCAATTGAACTGGATATCTTCAGAAATTAGGAGGGAGAGAGACTCCTTTGTAACTTTATTTTCAAATGCACGAAGAGCCTTGCTGCATGGTACCTTTTGGAAACATTAACATACTTATTCCTTACAGGATGTCATAGGAAGAGGCCTAAAATACCCTGGACTAGAACAAGATTTGGACCTTTGACCACATTGCTGTTATCACTTGGAGAAAACTATCACCAAAATTGCAAAATATGGCTTCACCTCACAGTTTTAAGGCAGCCCTGCCTGAATAGAATGTGTTTTCCAGTCACTGTCTTTAATTATACGTATTATAAATTGCATTTATGTTTATTAAATAAGTTTATGTATATAAGACAGATAGCCTGGGGGTTGGACAGAAAATAACTAGATGGGTTGGAGACTGGCTGAAGGACAGAAGTCAGAGGGTGGTGGTAAATGGTGTGCATTCTGGGGTAAGGAAGGTTACGGTTGGGTTTCCTCAAGGGTCTGTACTAGGACCAATCCTTTCTAACATATATATTAGTGATGTATCAGAGGGAATTAATGGGAAAATGTGTTTGTAGATGATGCAAAGTTATGGAATAGGGTCGATATTGAAGGAGGGGTTGAGGCAATGAGGAGGGATTTGAATATACTAGAAACATGGCAGCTGAAGTTCAGTACAAAGAAGTGTGCGGTGATGCATATAGGGCGTAAACATCGACTGGCCAAGTACTCACTGGGGGGAGAGTAGATAGAGTAAACGGAACAGGAAAGGGATCTGGGGATTATAATATCAAACAGCCTTAGGGTAAGTGATCTGTGTAGTAAGGCGGTTGGCAAAGCAAATAGAATGAATGATGGTGTGCATAGGAAGGGGCATAACTAGTAGGAAGAGGGAGGTGCTGATGCCATTATATAAGACCATGGTTAGACCGCATCTGGAGTATGGTGTACAGATCTTCACCATTCATTACTGCTTAGGTTAAGCGGGCGCACCCTTCACGGAGTTTTTTTTTTTAAGTTGGCTAGCAGGCGCCGTCCTCGAGGTGAAGCACTCGCTATGCGCGAGGGACGGCCGTTAGGAGCTGCGGACTCCTCCTCCATCTCAGTTCTGTTTCTCCCGCCGTTGAGGCTGCACCTGCTGCGCGTAGTGTATAGTTTTCGGTTCTTCGGATTCGTCCCGACTCCTCATCTCGTGTTCTCAGACATCCACTCGACGCCGTATACCGGTAAGACTGTTCCTTTTTATATTCTGCCTGTGGCGTCGGGTGTTTTCTTACTTTTTCCTCAATTAGTTAGCATCATGTCCGGTTCGGGGAGCAAGGCGTAAGTCGGCGGGCGGCCCTTCTATGCGTCCGGTGCTCCTGTGGCGGCATTTTCCGTCTCGGACCGGCATGATGTCTGTCTCCGTTGCCTGGGACCCAACCACGACATGGGCCAGCGTGCGGCAGCTTGTTTCTCAAGAACTGTCGTGTCCTCAGAAGTCCAGCAGCAGTTCAAGCTACAGCCAGAGCGCCGACCTTGGGGCGGTGTTGCTCCAGGATTCCCAGGTAAGGTCTCTAGGCCTTCCCGGGTCCCTCGGGCCTATCTGATCCGCGAGCGGTAGCTTCCTCCTCTTCTCTTGCCCGAAAGAGCTTCTCTCACGGTGTCAGGGGAGGCGTCGTGGTCCCCGCCAGGGCCTGGCAAGCGTGACACCGCTCGGCGATCACCTCCCTCGGTGCAGAGCTCCCCAGTGTTTAGGCCCATGACTTCTGTGCCTGGCACGGTGGACCCTCAACACCGCCCTCCAGCGCCGTTTAGGATCCTGGGCGCCGGTGATCGAGATGGCGCCGTGGCGCCCGCCCTGGCCCCGGTGCCGCTCGCGGCGCCGCGGGCCCGGTCTGTTCTCCTGGCGCCGCTGGGTCAGGTTCTGACGCCGGGGGCAGCGCCGTGGGCCTGGCTGGTATGGCAGGGGAGGTAGGGCCGGGCCTGGCTGTCGCGGGTGGGCCGGGGTCGTCCGGTGCCGCCCCTGGCACCTGCACCGTTCGCAGTGCCGTTGCCCCGGGGATTCCCGGAGTTGCCAGCATTGAGGTTCTGCTGGTCTCGTCTTCTTCGGAGGCCGATGGCTCGGATGTGGACCCATCGTGGCACCCTGACTCTTCGGAGTCAGGGTCCCCAGTGGCACAGGGTGCCAGGCGGCGCAGCGGGCCCCTTCCACTGTCCCCACTCCCATCCTCCCCTGAGGGCTCTCGGGCTGGGGGTGGCCCTGGGTCCCAGGGGGGTGATGTGGTGGGGACTGAGGAGGAGTCTCCCCCTCCTAGGGGACCTGTGACAGCTGCCCTCCCGGGTGCTGTTGCCTCCTCTGGGGGTGCGGGGACGCTGCAGTCGAGGAGGAGGGCTCTTTCAGAGTCCGAGGGGTTGAGGGGCAGGGGACGGGTGCCCCTGTCTCTGTCGGCCACCTCTGGTGGGGTGGCTAGGAGCCGTAGCGCCGAACCCCGCCCTTCCCTCCTGGGCTCTAGGGTGCCCTCCGGTGGCGTTGCTGTGGACTGCCCTTCTGGAACCACGCAGTCCCAGGTTCGTCACAGGGGCGGTTCTCCCCCTGGGCTCTTCCAGGCATTGCTTTCTCAGGGTTCCGTCTTGCGGCCTGGTTTGTTGTCCGGGATCCTGCCAGCTCGGGCTCCGTTCCCCAGTTCAGAGTCCTGGCAGAGGTCAGTTGCCTCGTCGTGGGTGCCTTCTCCGGTACCTCTGCATCCACTCCCTGTGCTTCCAGGCCATGTCGGGTCCCTCTGGGTCCGTTATCCTGGGAGCAGTTCAGGAGTTCTCATGTGCCTTCCCTCATACGTTAGATGTATGCATGAGCGGGTCTTTTCGACTCTCCCACCGCGAGGAATCTTCTGGACATTCGAGCTCTCCATCATCTCGCCTCCTCCTCTGAGGAGAGGAACCCCTTGCTCATCTTTCTTCCGACGCTGATTTCACTGAATATCAACGATTCCTCTCGAGGATGGTGAGGGACCTTCAGATCTCTTATGTAAGGAGAGACAATACCAAACGGGAGACGCGTGAATTCCTTGGAGAATTCAGTGCCCAGCACCTGGTGGTACCTTCCTGGCCTATCCCCTTTCAGGAGGCATCTATCCGTTCCTGGCAGTTGCCAGCCGCCCTTTCTCCAGCCCCGGCTGACTGCCGTCGTAGGTATTGTGCCCCCTCGGAATCCCTGGGTACTCTTCCCAACCCGCCCTCGGGCTTGGTGTACCTAGAGACTTCTTCCGGGCGCTGCTGCCTGGCGCATGACCGCCCACCGGATTCGGATTCTCTACATTTCGACCGGTGGGGGCAAAGAGTGTTCTCTTCTTCTCGTGCGGTGGCTTGTATTGCATCACATCAGGCTCACCACGCTGCCTACAGTCGGCATCTGTGGTCGATGCTTTCCCAGCTTCTAGCATCAATGCCTGATATGGAGCAAACCAGACAAGCTATTGCCCTCTCCGCTATAGGCCTGGAGCTGGCAAGACACCAAGCAAGGGCATCTTACGACGCCAGTGAGGTGGCTTCCAGGCTTGTGGGGACAGCGATCTGCATTAGGCGGATGGCATGGCTCCGTCTATCAAGGTTGTCACCCCTGGCCCGGCGTAGGGTGATGCACTCCGCTTTCCGGGGGACCAGTCTTTTTTTTCTCCAGAGCTAGGAGACTTTTGCAGGGGCTTCCTCCGTCTCCCCGTCCTCGGGAGGCACCTCCTAGCTCTTCTCCCACATAGGCTTCTCTCTGTACTAGCCAGGGTCTTCCCCTTCTGTTTCTCACCAACAGGAGGCTGGGGGTCTTGTTCCCCCAGGATTCTACCTCCACTTTTTTAAGGGGAGCGGGCTTTGTACTTCACCTGTTAGTAACGAATGGTGAAGATTGACAAGGGAAGATATGAAAATTACGCACTACTGTAATTCTTGATCTTCTTGTATCTTCACCATTCATTACTGATACCCACCCACCTTCCCCAGTGGCCTCCTTCTGTGGCTTTCTCCCTCCCTCCTCGCTCTCTTACCCCTTGGCCTTTATGCCAAAAAAAAAAACTTTTCTGTTTTCCCATTCTTGGAGAATGGATCCCAGGATTTACTTCACTCTAGTTTGATTGGCGTTTTGCTCATAAAAGTGCTGAGTCGTTGGGGAGATGCATGGCTCTTGCCTCGCCGTGTTGGCAGGCACGGCACTTCTGGGACTCTGTAAATACTGTCTGTACAGTTAGCATAGTCCCAGGGAAAAAAAAACTGCTAATCAATTATTTAAAACCCTGGACCCTCTTTTTCCTCAAGGTAAAGAGGAGCGAAAGTGTTACAAATTTCTTTAATTCTGAGGGAACTCTTTCTGACTGCCCCACGGTGCATTCCTTGCCTCCTCAGGTCATGTTGTTCCACAGCCTGGTGGCCATGCCCTGTCTCGCACCCTCAACTTAGGATCCCCTTGGCAGGCATTATTTTCAAAATGCTTTACAGCTGCTGGCCGAGCTTGTCAGCTTCAAGCCTGTCTGCCTTGTCATAGCAAAGTCTGATTGAGTCCCCCTCTATTTTTCTTACAAACTGCCTTCGAGAAGGCTTAGTTTTTCCCATTCTCTTCTATGGTAGCACTTTTCAAGGTGCTAGGAACTTAGTCCTCTTCCTGGATGGGCGCTTTCCGGAACAGGTTCTGCTCAGTCAGTCCAGACTTGGCATGTTGAGAGTCCAGAGACTCTGCCCTCTCTTGGTCTGTTTAGCAGGTTCGGTGGAACCTCTCCTCAGTCCTACCAACTGGGATTCTTGCTCCCTCATTAATTTCGAGCCTATAAGCCTCTCAACCAACAATGCTCGATGGGCACTGTTCTCTTTCTCAACATGCCACTCTTTCTTTCTTCTTCCTTCATTCCTCTCTTTCTTCTTCTACTTCCCCTCTCTCTCTCTGTTCTTCCCCTAGAGCTGTCCCGGAAAGGAGGCCCTGCGGTCCCTTAGGGTAGGAATTCTCTCTCCTCTGTCTATTCTCCATCGGCTTATTCCTTTTTCAGTTTATTTTCTTCCTTTTTCTATCCCTCGGCTCTCTTGCCTCGCTTTCTTTTTTCTCACACTTTATTTCACCCTCCGCCAACAGAACTGAGATGGAGGAGGGAGTCCTCGCTCCCAACGGCTCGTCCTCACGATGACGAGTGCGCCGCCTCGAGGACGCGCAGTTGGAGCCAACTTAAAAAAAACTCCCCAGAAGGGTGCACGCCCGGCTTAACCCAAGCAGTAATGAATGGTGAAGATACAAGAGAAGATCAAGAATTATGGTAGGTACGTAATTTTCATTTCTGGAGGCCTCATTTAAGAAAGGACATAGATATAATAGAAAAGGTTCAGAGAAGTGCAACTAAGATGGTGCAGGGTATGCAATGGAAACCATATGAGACAAGATTGAAAGAATTAAATCTATATCCGCTGGAGTTTAGAAGAGAGAGATGAGACATGATAGAGACATTCAAGTACAAGACGGGGATGAATAAAGTGAGGGAAGGAAGTCTCTTTTTCTCCCCTGCGTACTTTTGTCTTTTTCCCTTTAGTCCCACTCCCCAAGATGTCTCTCGATGTGGCGATGCTCACACAGGTCTTCATGGGACGCCTCATCCTACCGGTTGCATTATTGCCACCTGTGCCTCTCACTGGACTTCCATCCGGTGATGGTGGGACTACGGGTGGGCAAGCCCTTCTTTCCGGGAGAGAGAGCTTCGCTCAATGCTGCTTCCACCGCACCCCCGTGTTGGTACCATGGCGCCCAAGGTTGTTCCCGACTGGGGTCGCTGGCGAAAAGGTGGGCATGCCCAGCACTCAGCCTCCCGCCACCGGGCCGGCTGAAGTCTGTTTAAAAGAAAGTCTGAGTTAAAACAAGTGGTTATACTTTAAGATTAGAAGGAGGAAGATTTAAAGGTAATGTAAGGGGGTGTTATTTCACTGAGAGGGTGGTTGAGCACTGGAACAGATTATCTGAAGAGGTAGTAGGTGTCAAAAAGGTGGAAGGATTCAAGAGTGTGGGCTAGACATATGGGGTTGATTAGAGGACAGATGATAGGCTCCTTGTGCACCAGTGACAAGTATGGGAGGGGGGAGATGGACAGACTGGATGGGCTAGGATGGTTCTGTTCTGCTGACATGTTACTGTGATTATTGTATGCAGTTTTTATGTAACTAGTGTATCTTATAGGATGGCCCTGAAAACAGGCTATGCCTAGTGCCTCATCCTATCTAAATAAGAATCAACTTCAACTTCAGTTTCTGCCATGGATTCAGTGACATTGTCCTGGCAGGCTAAACAGCCTTCTTAGTCTAAGAAGGGCACTTTTCATGATTCAGACAATGAATCCCAGCAACAGTAGCAGCCCTAGCAGCAGTAGAGGCAGCTATATTAACACTACCATCTGGCAAAGTCTATATCCAGCAGTCGGGGGTGGAGGTTGGCAGCCTTGCATTTGGAGGCCAGTTCTTAGAAGCCTCCTTCAAGGGTAAAAAGTGATGGGGTTGCAGGAGTGCCATTCTTCCTTCTACATGGTCCTTGCTGCAGCTCCCAGTTGGGGGCTGGCTCGCCTGCTTTTATACCACAGTGGTCTGCCATCATGTGAGACGTGGGTTATGGAGGTGGTAGGTTCAGGTCTCTGTCTGCAGAGTTCAAGACTCTCCATCGATATGGACCCTGAGTGCCAAGGGAGTCCATGGTATGCATAGACAGTCTGGCCGCCCTGCAGAGCCATATCCCTCCGCTTCTGGAGCACAGTGCTATCAGAGTTATCCTTGATGCCCTGGCCTCACAGAGATATGTGTCTTGTTACTTTTTAGTACCAAAACAGGTAGGGATTTGGTGCCCCAGTCTACACCTGTGCAGTCTGAACAAATTTACCTGCATGCTAAAGTTTCCTGTGGCCATGCTCAACCAGATCATACCATCTCTGGAGCCAGGGGCATGGTTTTGTTCCCCTGGACCTCAAGGATGCATTCAGACAACATGAAGTCTTGCTGTATTCTAACAATCTGCAGTTAGCTCCAGCCTTTAAACTGCCCAGAGAGTAGAGGGTTAATTTTCTATGCAGTGCATAGAATGTTGAGCTCAAGCTCGGTTGAGGTCTCTGTCTGCAGCACTTTGAAACCTGTCAGATTCTTTACTCCGCCTCACTGAACAGTCGCTCCAGAGGTTTCTTCTGCTCGGTTTAAAGTCGGTTAAAGTTGTGTGTTTTATTCTGAATTTATTTCTGCATTGTCAGTTCAGGCTCTGTCTGCGGTACCGTGAGTACTTTAGATAGTTTCTCTGTTTATTTGTGGAAATTATAAACTTGTATTTTCGATCGGTTCAGCTGAACCGATCCATTATATTGAACTCTTGTGTTTTTCCCTTGGTGTGTGGTTACCGGTCCTTATCAGTTTAAAAAAAAAATGTGTTTCAACATTTTTTTCCAATACCCGTAACACGGTTAGAACCTGATAAGGGAGTCTTGCCTGGTGGTTGCCGAAAAAAAGGGCAAGTTTGGTTAGGTTGGCCATGTCTGAGAAACTCAAGAAAAAAAACCGGACCACTGGGTTTCAGCACTGCAGTGAGTGTGGGGAGGTCTTTGCTAAGGCCCATCTCCACACCACCTGTGTTTGTCTGGGGTTTGACCACCTCGATACAGACTGCCAAATTTGTAAAAACTTTCCTAAGTCTACCCTGGAAAAAAGATTAGGTAGACTTAGGGTAAGGGAAGCCGAGAAGTCCGCTGGCCTGGATGGTCAGCCCGGTTCGGTTCTGACCAAACCAGAAGGAGTGCCCTATGCCAGGGTGATACTTCTTCGGGCAAGAGGAGAGCCAATCCTGAGTGATCGGTTCCTACTAAAAGAAAACACAAAGAGAAATTGACCGGTTCGGATCCAGAGGTTCATGTTCCGACCGCCAAGGAAATAGCCAGAACGATTTGGATTGTCGATTCGCTTCGCCTGGTTCCGACCGATCCGGCGCCTTTTAGCAGGGGTTTGGTTTGGTCGGTTCCCCCGGTTCAAGATTATACCCCTGAAGAATTTTATGAACCAGATTTTGAGGATGATGGTGAAAGTCTGAATGTGCCTGTGGAACCGACATCTCCCCAGACTGACCTTCTGGTGTTTCCCCTCCTAGGCTCTCCGAGTCCCCTCCCTACTATCTGTTTTACAGAAAAGTGTCTGAAACCTTCCAGCTTCCTATGGAGGAGACTGTGGAGGATCAGGAGGAGCCTTATTTTGTTGAAATGATGGACATCCCACAGTCCAGGAGACTGTCTATTCCCCTTCATAAGTCCTTTGGGAAGAAGACACAAAAAATCCTCAAGTCTCCTAATTCTGTACCTCCTGTTGACAGAAGGATGGACAAGAGGTACACCTTGTCAGACTCAGATACAGAGTTTTCTACCGGCAGTGCAGCCATGTTGGGGTAGTGCAGACTGCAGCCTGTGACAAGGCAAATATTCCCTTGGCTTCACACCCCCCCGACAAAGACTCCAGGAAGATTGATGCCATGGCAAAGAAACAGTACATGGCATCCTCCTTGGGACTCAGGCGGGCTAACTGTATGGCCTATACAGCCAAGTACCAGAAATCCAGGTGGGACACTGTACTGGCACTGGCTAAACAAGCCTCCCCCAAGCTGGCCAAGGAGCTAGACGAGGTGGCAGCTGATGGGATTGAGGCATCAAAGGTACAGTTTCATGCTGCTGTGGACTCCAGTGATGTGTCATCAAGAGTCATGGCTACATCTGTGACTCTTCGGAGGATGGCTTGGTGCAGATGTACTACCTCTCACAGGACACCCAGGCTAAGGCCATGGATTTCCCTTTGGTGGGTAATTCTCTGTTTGGGGAGCAGACAGAGAATTACTTGAAGAAAATGGATGAGTACAGACTACTTGTAGGAGTGCTCGGGCGAAGGAGAGGCAGGCAACTCCTCAAAGGCAGCAATCTAGGGGCAGGCCTTTTCATAGGTCTTTCTACCAAGCACAGGCTTCTTCTTCCTTTTCACAGAGGGGGTTCTTCAGAGGGAGAGGCAGAAGGGGGATGAGCAGAGCTACATCCACTCCTCAGCCTAAGGCCCATGATGAGCAGACTCCCTGATGGGTCTGCCCGGGATGACTCTCCTATTCCAGTAGGAGTCAGGCTGACTTACTTCGTCCAGGACTGGATGTCTATTACATCAGACAAGTGGGTCCTGGAAGCAGTAGACCAGGGACTGGTTCTCAGCTTCAAAAAATTTCCGAAAATGAGAGCCAGATCTTTTCCACCTGCAGGTCTCTCAGAAACCCTTGCCCTAGAGGCAGAGGTTTCATCTCTGCTGGCTTTAAGAGCCATAGAGAGAGTACCTAAACTACATTGGGGCAAAGGTCTGTACTCCAGGTACTTCCTTACCCCAAAAAAGACAGGGGAGTGGTGACCCATCCTAGACCTAAGATTCCTAAACAAACATCTTTTAAAACCGAAGTTCAAGATGGTAACTCTGGGAATACTCCTTCCCTCTCTAAGGCCAGGGGACTGACTAGCCTCCCTGGACCTCAGAGATGCCTATTTTCACATTTCCATCAGGTGCTCCCACAGAAATTACCTCAGGTTCGAGTTGCCCTCAGGCCACTATCAGTTCAGAGCAATGCCCTTTGGCCTAACTTCAGCCCCAAGGGTTTTCACAAAGTGCCTGGCAGTAGTGGTTGCCTTTCTAAGGAGGCAAAAGATTTCCATTTTTCCATACCTGGACGACAGGCTTTTAGTGGGCCAGTCCCCAGACCAAGTCAAGTCAGACCTGCAAGTGACCCAGAAAGAGTTTACTTCTCTAGGATTTCTTCTCAGCCTTCCCAAATCAGTTCTCGAGCCGGTGCAGCTCCTTACCTTTATAGGGGCAGAGCTGGATACTGTCAAAGCAAGAGCCTTTCTTCCCCTGGAAAGGGAAAGAGTTCTTATAGAACTGGCTTCTTCCTTCAGCCTTCAGGTGTCTTGACCAACAAGGCATTTCCTCCAGCTCTTGGGCCACATGGCAGCCTCTACAGCAGTGGTCCAAGGGGCAAGATTCCAGATGAGGGACATTCAGTTCCATCTGAGGGCCTTTGGTCTCAAAGAAGGATTCCCTTACCAAACTGATCCCAGTGACCCGGACCCTGATCCAAGCCCTTCAGTGGTGGCAGGATCAGGACAATTTAAGGCCAGGGGCCCCTTTTGCCACTCAGTCTCATTCAGTGGTCCTTACCACAGATGCTTCCCTCCTGGGCTGGGGAGCCCATCTAGGGGCCCTCACTGCCCAGGGACTGTGGTCCCCTTGGGAATCTCTTTTCCATATCAATCTCCTGGAACTCTCAGTGCAGAACAAGGTGGTCCAAGTCAGAACAGACACCACCACCATGTGGTACATCAACAAGCAGCGAGGCACTGGTCTACGGCCTTGTACACAGAAGCCATGAAGTTGTGGTCCCTGGCGTATTCCCTGCAAACCCTCTGATAGCAGTCCACCTTCCGGGAAGGACAATGTGCTAGCAGATGCACTGAGCAGGATTTCGTGAGGGCCATCACTTAATGGTCCCTGGACCCTCTGGTCTTGAAGGTGATTTTCTCAAGGTGGGGTACCCAGAGATAGATCTCTTTGCAGCCCCAGACAATCACCAGTTTCCTCTTCTTTGTTGCAGACCCCCAGTCTTGGGCACAGTCCCTCTGGATGCTCTGATTCTGAACTGGGAAGGAAAATTTCTGTATGCTTTCCCTCCCTTTCCTCTACTGTTCAAAGTTTTATTCAAGATAAAGTCACAACCTTGCAAAGTGATTCTGATTGCTCCAGATTGGGCCAGACAGCCTTGGTACCCCCTGTTGCTGTCCCTAGCAGTCCCATCTTCCCCTGTCTCTTCCCAGGAATTACAACCTGGTAACCTCCTCTCAGGGGAGGATTTGGTACCCCAATCTTCAGTCTTTCAATCTCAAGGCATGGCTCTTGAAGAGTTAGAGTATGCAGATTTGCATCTGTCTCAGGGGGTTCTGGACATCCTCAAAGCCTCTCGAAAGCCCGCCACTAGAAAGACCTATAATTCCAAATGGAAGAGATTCAGCATTTGGTGTTGTAAGCAGCATATTTCCCCAGACACTGCTGAATTGCCTACGGTTCTGGATTATATGGTCCATCTTAATGGCTAGGCCTCAGACCAGCTACTCTCAAAGTACACTTGTCAGCTGTCTCTGCTTTTCTGTTAGTGGGGAAGTCTTCCTCACTATCATCTCATCCTGTGTTCTGTCAGTTTTTCAAAGGATTGCTTCATACCAGGTGAATTGCCATGTAATGTCTGTTTTGTATCTGATTTCTGTGACGTGTAACCTTTGTAAAGGAGTCTCTGACTCAAAGGTACTTTTTCTAAACCTCAAATAAAAAAATGAATAAAATTTAGACACTATAGATAGCAGCACAACGTCTCATATACGAAAGGAGGACAGCTGGTTTGTCCTGAAATGAAATCATTCGTAGAAGGATTCTGTGTCAGTTGCCATCAGTTCATCAGAAATGCCACAGTAACAGTGTGGGGAAGCTGCACTGTGACTACCCCATTGTACTGAACCTGTGTGTTTAAACAGAATGCTTCAGCATCCGATTCCGTCAGAAACGCTGACATTATCACTGTGTGGGGAAGCCGCACTGTGACTACCCCATTGTACTGAACCTGTGTGTTTAAACAGAACGCTTTAGCATCCGATTCGGCCAGAAACGCTGACATTATCACTGTGGGAAGCCGCACTGTGACTACCCCATTGTACTGAACCTGTGTGTTCAAACAGAACGCTTCAGCATCCGATTCCGTCAGAAACGCTGACATTATCACTGTGTGGGGAAGCTGCACTGTGCCTGCCCACATTGTACTGAACCTGTGTATTTAAACAGAATGCTTCAGCATCTGATTCCGACAGAAACGCTTGACATTATCTCTGTGTGGGGAAGCCCGCACTGTGCCTGCCCACATTGTACTGAACCTGTGTATTTAAACAGAACGCTTCAGCATCCGATTCCGTCAGAAACGCTGACATTATCACTGTGTGGGGAAGCTGCACTGTGCCTGCCCACATTGTACTGAACCTGTGTATTTAAACAGAATGCTTCAGCATCCGATTCCGTCAGAAACGCTGACATTATCTCTGTGTGGGGAAGCCCGCACTGTGCCTGCCCACATTGTACTGAACCTGTGTATTTAAACAGAATGCTTCAGCATCCGATTCCGTCAGAAATGCTGACATTATCACTGTGTGGGGAAGCCCGCACTGTGACTACCCCATTGTACTGAACCTGTGTGTTTAAACAGAACGCTTCAGCATCCGATTCCGTCAGAAACGCTGACATTATCACAGTGTGGGGAAGCCCGCACTGTGACTACCCCATTGTACTGAACCTTTGTGTTTAAACAGAACGCTTCAGCATCCGATTCCGTCAGAAACGCTGACATTATCACAGTGTGGGGAAGCTGCACTGTGACTACCCCATTGTACTGACCCTGTGTATTTAAACAAAACGCTTCAGCATCCGATTCCGTCAGAAACGCTGACATAGCTCAGGGAAGAGAGATAGTGGAAAATGCGATCTGGCCATGGGAGGGCGTGATATGGATTCCAGCCCTAGGTAGACGCACTGAAACAGCAGCGCTCTTTGTCTATCAACTATTATTTATAAGGACTTTGTAACCCTGTGATGTCTGTAATTAACTGCGTTTCAGCCCAAATGCATGCATTGATGTGGATCTTTGAAAATAGTTAAAGGTAAGGTGCTAGATTAGTTGTTTTTTTTTTTTTTTTTTTTTCTTCTACCAGGATGGAAAGTGGTCTCGCCAGGTGGAAAATGAGTTTTTTATCTTTGACTAATAGGGCTAAATGTAAAGCAAGCAGTATGAAGAAATGTATATGTAAACTTTTTTATAGTGCTAACCTCTGGCGGAAGTTGATACACATTTACTTGTTTGTGGTAGATGTTTGGAAAAAGCAAATAGAAATTTTTTACACAAAAAAAAGAAATGCTGACATTATCACTGTGTGGGGAAGCCTGCACTGTGACTACCCCATTGTACTGAACCTGTGTGTTTAAACAGAACGCTTCAGCATCCGATTCTGTCAGAAACGCTGACATTATCACTGTGTGGGGAAGCCCGCACTGTGACTACCCCATTGTACTGAACCTGTGTGTTTAAACAGAACACTTCAGCATCCGATTTTGTCAGAAACGCTGACATTATCACTGTGTGGGGAAGCCTGCACTGTGACTACCCCGTTGTACTGAACCTGTGTATTTAAACAGAACACTTCAGCATCAGATTTCGTCAGAAACGCTGACATTATCACTGTGTGGGGAAGCCCGCACTGTGACTACCTCATTGTACTGAACCTGTGTGTTTAAACAGAACGCTTCAGCATCTGATTCCGTCAGAAACGCTGACATTATCACTGTGTGGGGAAGCCCGCACTGTGCCTGCCCACATTGTACTGACCCTGTGTGTATAAACGGAGGGTTTCAATTTCTAGTGCTGTCATTTCTTAATTTTTTACTACCATTAAGTTCAGCAGTGTGAGGAAGCTTGCATTGTGTTCACTATTCTGGTCTGTAAATAAACTTACAGCTGTAGTTTTTGGTGCTGTCAGTCCATTGCCTTTCACCAGAGCTAAATCCATCAGTGTGGTGAAGCAGGTACTGTGCCTGTGCTATCACGGTACTCGGCCCATGGATAACAGAGGTCTTCAGTGTTGTCAGTCCCTCACCTTTCAGCTGCACTAAATTCACAGTGAGGGGAAGCAGGTACTGTGCCTGTGCTATCACTGTACTCAGCCCATGGATAACAGAGGTCTTCAGTGTTGTCAGTCTCTTTGATACTGTCAGTCCCTCACCTTTCACGTGCACTAAATTCACAGTTAGGGGAAGCCTATGACCAGCAAAGGGGGGTCTACATATCTGCATTCTGGCACTGTATTTGTCATTTTTGGTATTGTGTAGTTCAATTTATAAAGCTTCTTAAAGCATCTATCTGTATAAGAGAGAGCTTGTGACGTGGTTAATTGTACTTTTGAAGCCTGCATGGTGCCTGTCTGCACTTTACCCAGCCTACTGATAACGGCGAGCTTTAGTCTCCAGTGTTTTCTGTCTCTCCAGTGTTGTCAGTATCTCACCATCTCACTTGGAGGGGGCTCATGCAGCAGGCAACAGCGGTAGGACTGAAGCTGCCAGGCGCCAGGACCACATGGGGAAACTTCTAGCTACCAGTCTAAAGCATGCTGATGTCCGCCTATCCTATAAAGGGGGCAGTCCTCCACACCTACTCCAGTTATTTTCCGCCATCGACCCATGCTTGTCGGACTATAACTGACACCTGCTTCAGTTGGCTACCATTTTGTCGCATTCTATCTGTACTTTATTTTTTCTTTTCAGTGATTTCAGCATTGAGTTTTTGGTGTTTCTTCCTCAAAGTTTGTCTTATTTATTTATTTATTTGAAAAGTTTCACCAGGAAAGACATGAGCCACAAAGAGCTTGTTTCCAGAAGCGCCCTGAGGGTAAGGGGAGAATGGGATACAGTAAACATAGCAGAGTACAGAATACCAGGAATGGAAAAATGTAACACAATTGTGCAAAATAAAGTTGAGCACGAAGGGTATAACAATACAAAAAAAGAAAATATAGTGCATAAACCAGAATAAACCGAGACACATCTGTGCCTACAAATAATCGTGTAAATATACATAAATGTATAGTACATATACAGACACATACGAAGAAGCCACCTGAAGAAGGCCATTTGGTCTATCAAGTCTGCTTGTATTGCAGGGTCCACACCTTGAGCTAATGTCCCTGCCCCTCCCTCCCCACTCCTCCCATCCTCACTACCCATAACCTTACCCTTCCCCTATGCCTGTCCCAGCCTCTCTTAAAGCTGCCCACTGTCTTCAGTGAGATTACCTCTTCTGGCAGTGCATTCCAAATGTCCACCACCCTCTTTGTGAAGAATTGCTTCCTGACCTCCCGTC
The DNA here is from genome assembly GCA_016271365.2 of Neoceratodus forsteri. Lineage (NCBI taxonomy): Eukaryota > Metazoa > Chordata > Ceratodontiformes > Ceratodontidae > Neoceratodus > Neoceratodus forsteri. The sequence continues at coordinate 109,808,243 of CM028131.1, read as the reverse complement.
TAAACCTCCCATCCTCCAGCTTAAGACTGCCCCCTCGTGCTATGGTTGCCACTTAACTTAAAGAGACTCTGATTATCAACCTTATTTATCCCTTTCAAGTACTTGAAGGTCCCAATCATGTCCCCTTTCTCGCTCCTGTCTTCCAAGGAGAACATGTTCAGTGCCCTCAACCTGTCCTCATATGCCTTACCCTGCTGACCGGCTATCATCTTTGTAGCCCTCCTCTGGACCTTCTCCATCAGGTTAATGTCCTTTTTGAGGTGTGGGCACCAGTACTGAACTCCATACTCTAGATGAGGCCTTACCACTGACCTGTACAAGGGCAGTATAACTTCCTCTCTCATACTGCTGATCCCCCTAGATATGCATCCCAGCATCTTGTTTTCATTTGCTGCTGCTTTCTTGCACTGTGTGGAGTGCTTCAGGTCACTAATGATCATCACTCCCAAGTTCTTAATCCTCCTCTGATGCAGATACTCAGACTCCATCCAGGTAGTACTCTGTTCTAGGATTCTTGGCTCCAATATGTATAACTTTGCATTTTTTTTTTACATTGAAACCAAGCTGCCAGATCCTGGACCACCTCCCTAGCTTTTTCAGATCTTCCTGTAGGTCCTGTATCCCTTCAGCTGTGTCCACTCTCCCACAGAATTTGGTGTCATCTGCGAATAGGCACATTTTGCCCTTAATGCCATCTCTAGTGTCATATGTAATATAGAAAACATACACCTACATATAGCCACATAAGACGGTATAGAGGGAAGGGGAAGGTAAGGAGAATGAAAATTAGGGAGGGCGGCAAGGGTAGGTAAGATAATCAGGCTAGATAGTAAGAAAAAGGGATAAAGTAGCTCAGGAAGTAAGGGTCAGGAGCAGTTGCAGGATGGGGAAATATATTTTTGGAGAAGATAAGACAGTGAACTAGTGGAAGGGACAGAGCCGATCTCTAAGGGGAGCGAGTTCCAGAGATTAGGAAAATGGTAGGAGAAGGCGGCCTCCACCTGTCTTCTGACCAGCTGACGAAGTGTGCCTGTGGCAAGCAGATACCCGCCAGCGACGATCACTCATCCTCCCTGTGTCAGTCTTCACTATTCATTAATGGTGGGTGTCAGCCAGAGGTGCAGCACCCGCAGGGAGCTTTTTTTTTTGCTGCATTCACCTCAAGTGGGAGAGTCAGCACCATGGTGCCATCTCCCCAGCGGATACATGGCGTCGTGGGTCGGCCATAACTGGCACCGGCTCCTCCCCACCTCAGTTCTGCATCTCCCACTGTTGAGGAGGCAGCACTGCCAGCTCGTGCCTAAGTGCGTCATCGTGGCCTACTTTTCTCGATGCTGAATGTTGCCGCCACCCTTCGATGTCACTGTCTTGGTTCTGCCGTCTCCCAAACTACTTATTGCTTTTTTACAGATTACTGGTAAGATCTTTTATTTTAAAGAGGCACTGTGTCTTTTCTGTATTTTGTGTTTCAAACAACATGAAGTCTTGCTGTATTCTGACTATATGCAGTTAGCCTTCCCAGTTAAACTGCCCCAGAGATGAAAGAGTTAACTGTTTGCAAATGCATAGAATGTTGATCTGGAGCTCAGTTTTCAAACCCCTGTCCCTGGTTCATCCTATGTAACCGCCAGATTCTTTAGTCCGCCTGCCTATGAAGTTGCTCTGGAGATTTCTCCTTGCTCACTTCGGTTAAAGTGTTGGTTTCTCGATGGTTTCTTCAAACCGGGTTTTATTTTTTGGTTCTTCAAGCCTCTGTCCTTCGGTACAGGTTAGACTAGTCTATTTTTTTTTTTTTTCTTCAGTTGCTTTACCAGGAGTAACACACTAAGCTGAAAGCTTGTTTCTAGGGACATGGATATGTTGTTCATCCACACTGTCTGGCAGGTTCCTTGCCACTTTAAATCTTGCCGGAAGGTCTTCAAGCTGGCTCCTTTCACCCACCCGGGTGGTAAAACTCTCGGCTCCGCCCCATGACGCCAGATCTTCCTTACCGCTTGGAAGCTCAGGTTCTCTCCTTAATGCTCTGCGTATAGACTGGATCCTAATTCTTCGGTTCGCCCGTAATTTATTTTTAAATTTTCAAGACTTCGGTCAAATTACTCCCTCACGGCTGCGATGGACAAATCGACTCCCGATTTTCGGCGGTGCCCATGTGGGCAGAAAATGTCCAGGATGGATCCGCACTCCATGTGTGTCTACTGCCTCAGCCTAGACCATGACCTGCAGGCCTGCGAGTTATGCTGTTCGTTTTCGGCCAACATCCTGGAAGACCGCGCTGCCCGGTTACAGCTTGGGCACCCCGAGAAGCGCTACCCGCCAGTGAAGTCAAAGAAGGCCCATTGGGCAGTGTCCGTGGCGGCTGGCTCGGCTGAGCAACTCGAGCAGATGATCGCCCTCGAGGAGGAGGCAGCACAGGCTGCATCTTCCTCTTCCTTGGTCACGGCATTTATCCCGCTCTCTTTGGGATCCTCTTACACAGCTTCTTTTAAGGAGCTTTGCCAGTCCCTTTGCACGAAGGGAGAGGGGCCATTGGGACATTCTTCTCGGTCCAAAAAGAAGGACTTGAAAGGTAAGTCCCACTGTCAGCGTTCGTGAGAGCGGGAGAGGTCCCCTTCCCCGGACAGTCGACACTCTACTTCGGTTGAGGTTGTGGCTAAAGCCACTGGCTTCATGGTGTCCCCATCAGGTCAGCCGGCCGAGACACCAGTCGACGTGGTTGAGATTTTTCTCGACCCATCGGACGGGCTGTCGACTGGTGAAGCCAACAACCCTTCTTCACTGGTTCCCCCGGTGTAGACCGAGGACTTGCCTGCACCTCCTGTGCCGGAGTCCTCGGTCAGGGCTTCCGAGCTGAGGGAAGAGTGGGTGTCCCCTGCCCCTTCCCAGACCTGTCCTCAGAAATACCGAGAATCTTGGTCTCGGACATCGTCTCGGTCCAGCCGATCCCGCTGACATTTGCGGTCTTGGCACCGAAGTAAGCGGCGCCGCTGCTCGTCCTCGTCTTCCTCCTCGAAAGAGGAGAGGCTTCAGCGCAAATTGCGTCAATGCTACGAGGACCTGATGTGGCAGCACTTACTTCTGTCCGGGAACAAGCAGACACCATCGCCTTCCCCGGCCATCAATTGGCTGTCACCCAAGCGGACAAAACAACCCCTTGCTGTTGTCGAGGTGTCCAAGCCTGGGCCAGTTGTTAGGCCGAAACCAGCTGCCCCACCGATTATGGTGGAACCTCCGCCTCCACAACAGAAATCGGGGGCGCCGACCAAGGACTCTGTCGGGTCAGGGTCTGCCCCACAGGTTGTCTGTCGCCCTCACTCCGGACCATCCTCGACAGGTGGACGGTGGCTCCGGCCCCAGGCAGCTCTTCGCGGACTCCTCGGAGTCAGACGACTCCTCCCTGTTCTCCAGGCCCATTGACCTGGAGTCCTCCGGGGGCCAGTCGATGGACGAAATCCCATCGTCCTTTATGGGAATGCTTCAGCTCATCTCTGAGTCCACCGGGATGCAGCTCGAGCCCGTATCCAAGCGGGCCAAGTATCCCCTAACGGAGATACCGGACTGAGGGGATTCACCCACGGAGGTCTTTCCGGTGACTGAAGCCATTGTTGGCCTAGCCTTGGAGCTCTGGCAGCGGCCAGCTTCCTGTCCTGCGCCTTCGGCCAGGATGGTCAGGAAGTATGTGGTCCCTACCGGCTCTTTGCCCGGTTTTTCGTAACACCCCTCTGCCGAGGGGTTGGTCACCGATAGTGTTTTCCGGCGTCCCAGGAATGCTAGGGATGTGGATAAGCCCCCCGACAAGGAGTCCAAAAAGCTGCACTATGCCGGGTGCAAAGTGTACGCTGCGTCCTCCCTTGGCCTCCGCCAGGCCAGCTCGGCCATGCTAATGGCACACTTGTCCCACGCCCTCATGGGCTCCCTGGATGAGGTCCTCCCTCATCTCCCGGCCGACCTGCAGACCACGGTCAAGCAGGTACCGGACCAGGGAAGGGCACTGGCAAAACAGCAGCTCCAAACTACTCTGGACATCGGAGACTCCTATGCCAGATAGTTGTGGCTGCAGTGGCCATGCACCGCAGAGCATGGCTGAGGATATCCACCTTCATGGCGGATACCCAGCATAAACTGGCAGATGTCCCCTTCCTGGGGACCGACCATTTCGGCCCTGGAGTGGAAGGTCATCTCCAGCGGATCGAAAAATCCAATGCCACTCTGGACTCTGTCACCTCCGCCCAGAAGGACAAGGGCCATCGACAACAACAACATAAGTCCTTTCGCCCTTCTGCACCTGCAGCACGTAAAGCCCAACAGCACCGGCATCATGTCCACCAGGCTCGTGCTTGGCACCCCAAAGCCAAGCCTGCAGCTTCCTCTAATAGGAAGCATGGAGGAAAAGGTTCAGGAGGTCCCTCGGCCGGTTCCTCCTCCAAGCCTTTCCAATGACGGATTGAGGGGTGTCGCCCCCAGCCTCGTTACTCCCCCGTGGGTTCTCCTCGTGGGGGGATGGCTCTGCCACTTCTTTCCGCCTGGTCCGCTATCACCACAGACCGCTGGGCATTGGAGGTGGTAGGAAAGGGCCTGCCCCTGGAGTTCAAGCAGGCCCCGCCCTTCCGAGCCGTCACCCCTCCGGGGGAGGCTACGGGAGTCCGCGGCCTCTGTTGGCTGCCGAGCCAATATCGCCCTGCTCCTCGAAAAAGAGGTGATCAGGAAGGTGGCGGATCCTCCTCCAGACCCAGGGTTTGTGTCCAGGTACTTCCTCGTCCCAAAATGGACCGGGGGGGGGGCTGGCGCCCCATTCTCGACCTGCACGACCTGAACAGGTTCCTAAGGTCTCAGACCTTCAGGATGGTCACTCTGGCTCAGATAATCCCATCCTTGGAACGAGGCTTGTGGTTCTGTTATGTGGACCTCCAGGATGCGTTCTTTCACATCCCAATCCATCTGTCCCACCAGAGATTCCTCTGCTTCAGGGCAGAGGGAACCCTGTACAAGTTCCGGGCCATGCCCTTCGGCCTTTCCCTAGCTCCCAGGGTCTTCACCAAATGCATGGCAGTGGTGACAGCATTCCTGCAGCGCTGAAGGGTCCGGGTGTACCCCTACCTGGATGACTGGCTGATTGCAGCCCCCCCCCTCCAGAACAGGGGTGGCTCGGTCCAGAGATCTGGCCCTCCAGGTTTACTCTCAGGTTGGCCTCCTCATCAATGAGGCCGAGTCAGAACTCGTGCCAAAGCAGGTGATACAATTAATCGGGGCAGAGCTCGACTCTCTACGAGCCAGAGCATAGCTCCCGGAGGACAAGGCTGAGGTTCTTTCCTCCTTTGCCCAATCATTTCAGGTTGGGCAATTGCACCCTGCCGGGACTTCCTGCGCCTCCTGGGCCTCATGGTGGCCTGCACCAGCGTGGTCCATTGGGCCTGTTGGTACATGCATCCCCTTCAATGGGGGCTGGCCAGCCAATGGTCACAGCACTTTGATCCTCTGGATCAGCTAGTCACAGTGACCCAGGGGATGTGGAACACTCACATATTTTGTTCATTCACACGACCCACCTGGCCTCCCCGGCTTCGACGCACAACCTGGCTTCCAGCAGGCTAGATCTGGCATCATGGGGCGGAGCCGAGAGTTCTACCACCCGGGTGGGAAGGAGGAGCCAGCTTGAAGACCTTCCGGCAAGATTTAAAGCGGCAAGGAACCTGCCAGACAATGTGGATGAACAACATATACCATTCCTAGAACTCCTGTTACAGGTGAGTAACCTGTATTTACAGTGCGACCTGGGAGCACAGGGAAGTTGTGACTTCCTCAAGGTCACACACTATGCAAGTGGGGTCTATGGGTTTCAAACCCAGATCTCCAGCTTTGCAGCTCAGAGCCTTAAACCACTGCTCTGTACTGCCTATAGTCTAGGTTTACTTCAGTTTTGATAAGTTTTCATTTTTTTCTTTCGGTTCGTGTAACCAGGAGGAAACCGAGGAAAATCTGTTTTTTTGAGGAAAAGTTTTAGTTGTTTAAGTTGTTGAAAAGTTTTAGTTTGGGATCTGGTGCTTTTCAGTTTAAAATAAAACGAGACATTTTCTCGTTTGTTTTCAACGGACCATTGAAACCTTCGGTAACCAAAAACACTTTGTTACTCAGGCTTGACTGCCACAAAAAAATGTAACTAGACTTATCAGTGCATCATGTCAGAGAAGCCCAAGAAGAAGACCGGTCCCACTGGGTTTCAGCACTGCACAGAGTGCGGGGAAGCATTTACCAAGGCTGATCCCCACCTTATCTGTGTTTACTGTCTGGGGTTTGACCACCTGAAAACAGACTGCCAAATTTGTAAAAATGTTCCTAAAGCCACGCTGGATAAGTGTTTGTCTAGGCTTAAGGAAAGAATGGCTGAACAATCTGCTGATCCGGATGGCCGGTCCGGTTTGGCTCCTGAGGGAGTCACGGAATCGGACGAGGTGCCTTCTGAGCAGGGCAATACCTCCTCGACCAAAAGAAAGACAGATACCGAGAAGTCTGTACCTGCAAAAAGGAAAAGAAAATCTGCCAGTTCGGAGCCAACGTTTGCAGCTCCAACCATGGAAGAGATTGCTAACGTGATACGAATTGTGCAGTTCTTACAGCCTGGTTCAGGTGATCAGAGAGACTGGGTCAAAAACCACATAACTCGGTTTGGTCACCTGCTGGTTCATTTCCCGCGGGTTCATATGATCCGAATGCTTATTATGAACTTGAGTGGGAGGGAGAGGAAGAGGAGGAGGAAGAATGTTTGGGTGAACCCCTAATGTTTCCCCTAATAGTCCAGACTCTTATCTCTCCTCCTAGGCAGCCTGGGGAATCTTCCTCTCATCTATTCTTTAGAAAGGTTGCTGATACTTTACAGCTGCTTACTCTGGAGGCAGCTGAGGAAGAGGAGCCAGATTTCATTGAAATGGTGGACGTACCTGACATGAAGAGACTTTCAGTACCTCTGCACAAGTCTCTTAAGAAGCAGACAAACAAAATTCTGCAGATGCCAACCTCCATCCTCCCTGTGGATAATAGGATGGACAAGAGTTATATGCAGTCTGGCAGTGGGACAGAATTCCTCTACAACCACTGTAGCCAGGTAGGGGTAGTTGAGGCTGCTGCTTGTGATAAGGCTGGCATTCCTATGGCTTTGTACCTTCCTGGAAAGGACTCTAGAAAGATTGATGCCATGACCGAGAAGCAGTATTTGGCTGCTTCACTGGGTATTAGACAAACCTCTTACATTGCATATGTCTCCAGATATCAGAAATCCAGGTGTGAATCTGTTTTGGAGCTGGCTAAGACTGTTCCACCTGTTAGCCAAGGATCTGGAGCAAATAGTCAAGGATGGCATTGAAGCTTCCGAAGTTCAGTTTCATTCAGCTTTAGACTCAAGTGATGTATCTTCGAGGGTTATGGCTACTGCAGTCTCCCTAAGAAGATTTTCGTGGCATAGATGTACCAGTCTTTCCCCGCATACCCAGTCGAAAGCTGTGGATTTCCCTGTTCAGAATTCTCTGTTTGAGGAACAGACAAAGACATGCATGAAGAAAATGGACGAGTATAGGATGACTTACAGAAGTGCAGCTGCTAAGGAAAAAGCTGAAGCAGCTGGCTAGAGGCAGGCCTTATCAGATGCCTTTCTACCAGGCCCAGGCGTCCCCTGCTTATCAGCAGCAAAGAGGGTATCTCAGGGGTGGAGCCAGGAGGGGTGTAAGCAGGGCTACATCCACCTCTCAGCTTAAGACTCCTACCAAGCAGACACACTAATGTGTCAGCATGGGTCGCCTCCCCGTTGGCCAGTAGGGGGCAGGCTCACAACTTCCAGGCCTGGCAAGCCATTACCACATACAAGTGGGCCCTGGTAGTAGTGAGCCAGGGACTTGCTTTGAGTTTCAAACTATTTCCAGGAGCAGGGTCATTCAAACCTGCCGGCAGTTCAGAGGCAACTCTGCTGGAAGCAGAGGTTGCCACATTTCTGGAACACAAAGCTGTGGAACCTGTTCCTTCTCTTCACAAGGGAAAAGGATTGTACTCTAGATATTTCCTTACCCTAAAGAAAACAGGAGAGTGGCGGCCTGTTTTAGATCTGTGGTATCTCAACAAGTATCTGACAAAACCCAAATTCAAGATGATGACAAACCAAGTTCCTTCCTACCCTCAGGCAAGGAGACTGGCTAGCTTCCTTTGATCTCAAGGATGCTTATTTTTGTATTTCAATCAGATGCTCTCACAGAAAGTACCTATGGTTTGACTTGCCTTCAGACCACTATTAGTTCAAGGCAATGCCCTTTGGCTTTTCATCGGCCCCCAATACATTCATAAAATGCCTGCCAATGGTTATAGCTCACCTGAGAAGACAAGGAGTGGCTGTGTTTCCCTACCTGGACGACTGGCTAGTTGTGGGACAATCCCCCAACAGGTAAGGGATGCATTGGGTCTGGTGCAGGATACCCTCTTATCCTTAATATTCCTGGTAAACCTAAAGAAGTCTGTGCTGGAACCTGTTCAGATCCTAGATTTCATAGGAGCAGAGCTGGACACAGTTCAGGCAAAGGCAGACAACCTAATTCAGCTGGCAGACTCTTCACCAACATGCGTCTCGTCCAGCAAGACATTTTCTCCAGCTCCTGGGACACATGGCAGCATCCACAGCAGTGGTTCCAGGAGCCAGGTTTCAGATGAGGGATATTCAGTTTCATCTCTGGTCCTTTTGGTTCCAGAGAAGTGATACCTTGTCCAAAATGATCCCAGTGACAGCCACCTTGATACAGGCATCACAGTGGTGGAAGGACAGGGACAACCTCAGGGAGGTTGTACCATTCCTCCAACAATCTCCTACAGTGGTTCTGACCACTGATGCTTCCCTCCTGGGGTAGGGAGCTCATTTAGGGGACCACATTGCTCAAGGGACATGGCCTCACCAGGAGCCACCATCAGGAGCCTCTTCTCCACATCAGCCTGTTGGAGCTCAGTGCAGTATTCCTGGCACTTCAGTCATTTGTAAAAATGGTACAGGAGAAGGTGGTTCAGGTCAGGACAGACAATATCACCACCATGTACTACATCAACAAGCAGAGATGGACAAGGTCCTCTGCCCTTTGTATGGAAGCAGTGAAGATCTGGAGTCTACCTTATTCTCTCAAGACCTCCCTCTCGGGGGGTAAGGAAATATCTAGAGTACAACCCTTTTCCCTTGTGAAGAGAAGGAACAGGTTCCACAGCTTTGTGTTCCAGAAATGTGGCAACCTCTGCTTCCAGCACACTTACCAGACAAGGACAGTGTGCTGGCAGATGCCCTCAGCAGAATAAATCTGTCACCACGAGTGGGCTCTGTACAGGGAAATACTGCACGCAGTGTTCAGGAGATGGGGCACACCAGAGATAGAACTGTTTGTAGCCCCAGACAATTATCAGCTACCCCAGTTCTGTTGCAGGCCTCCAGCTCTGGGTTCAGTGCCTCTGGATGCACTGAAACTGGACTGGACAGGCAAATTCCTGTATGCATTTCCCCCATTCCCTATGATCTAAAGAGTACTGATCAAACTCAGGGGCCAGCCATCATCAATGATTTTGATTGCTCTGGATTGGACCAGACAGCCCTGGTATCCCATGCTACTGTCTCTGGCAGTGACCAGTCTGATCTGCTTCCCCAGGAGGCATAATCTTCTGACCTCTTCCCAAGGGGAGGATCCCATACCCCAAACTCAAGTCTCTCAGGCTCAAGGCCTGGCTCTTGAGGACCTAGAGCATGCATGCTTGTATCTCTCTGATGGGGTCCTGGATATTTTGAAGGTTTCTAGAAAACCTGCCACCAGAAAGACTTGTGCGTCCAAATGGAAGAGATTTACTATCTGGTGTGCACAAAAGGGAATAGATACACAGGCAGCCAGATTGGCAGTCCTGTTGGACTATTTAATCCATCTTCATTCTCTAGGCCTTCAGCCTTCTACTTTGAAGGTGCATTTAGCAGCTGTTTCTGCATATCTCTCTGTAGGGAAGGGACCTTCCCTGGCCTCTCATGCAGTCTTCCAGAAATTCTTAAAGGGGTTGCTCCACCTACACCCCCCTCACACGGAATCTTGCCCCTTCTTGGGATCTACATTTCTGCATAGCACAGCTAATGCAGCCCCCATTTGAACCCATGTCCTCTGCTGAACTTAAGTATTTGACATGGAAAATGGTCTTTCTGGTAACCATAACCTCTGCAAGGAGGATTAGTGAGCTATAGGCCTTGTTAGTGGAGCCCAGCTACATAGCACTCCATAGGGACAAGGTCGTCCTTAGGACAAACAGGAAATTTCTTCCAAAGGTGGTCTCTGACTGCCACCTGAATCAGTCCATGACATTACCTGTCTCTTTTTTTTTTACAGAACATTCTAGTTCAGGAGAATGGAGACTGCATAGCCTGAATGTTAAGAGGGCTATTAGTTACTATCTGGATCAGACCAAGGCCCATAGAAATGAGTGTACTCCACTGTTCTTCACCTATGGAGAAGTGGGACAGGGCAAGCCAGCCACCAAGAGGACTGTTGCTCGGTGAATTGTGTCTTACATTCAGTTCTGCTATGGCAAACTGGGAAAAGAGCCACCAGTGGACCAGCTGATCCAGATGGGGTGGGCAGAATGAGAAGAGATCTGGATAAACTAGCATAATGGTCGGAAGAGTGGCAACTGGGATTTAATGCAAAGAAGTGCAAGATCATGCACATAGGGAAGAGAAACCCTGAAGCCACCTATAGGCTGGGAGGGGAGTTGCTGACAGTCACAAAGGAAGAAAGAGACTTGGGCATCATCCTGAAATCATCCAAGCGGACCTCTAAAACAGTAGGTAAGGCTAGGGGGATGTTAGGGTGTATTAGTAGGGGTATCACAAGTCGTAAGAGGGAGGTAATAATCCCTCTTTACAAGACACTGGTTGGGCCCCATGTGGAGTACTGCATGCAGTACTGGAGGCCACACCTTCAGAAGGACATTAACCAAATTGAGGCAGTCCAGAGAAAGGCAACCAAAATGGTGCAGGGACTGCATCAGAAGACATATGAGGACAGATTAACAGAGCTCAGTATGTATACCTTAGAGCAAAGGAGGGAGAGAGGTGATATGATTGAAACATTCAAACACCTTAAGGGCATTAACAAGGTGAAAGAGTCTAACATGTTTCAGTATAAGAAAAATAGCAGGACAAGAGGACACAGCATGAGATTAGAGGGAGGCTGATTAAGGGGTAATGTGAGGAATTTCTTTTTCACACAAAGGGTGGTGGATGCATAGGACGGCCTACCTCAGGAAGTGGTGGCTATGAATACAGTGCAGGACTTCAAAGAGGCATGGGATAGGCATAAGGGAGCAATACAGATGAATATGAATTGATAGGCCACTGACAGAGCAAAGGCCGATGGCACATTTATAAGATAGAAAAAGAAATGGGCAGACTGGATGGGCCTTGCGATCCTTATCTGCCGTCAACTTCTGTGTTTCTATAGCAGCTGCCAGAGATATTCCCCTGCTCAAAATTTACAAAGCAGCTACCTGGAAAACTGTTCACACATTCACTGAATACTACTGCCTGGACACCCAGGCCAGGAGTGATGCCAGGTTTGGCACAGCAGCACTGCAGAGCCCATTTCCTAAGTAGGTTCTGTGCCCACCTCCGTGGGGCACTGCTTGGTAGTCTGCATATAGTCACAATACAGCAAAACATCATGTTGTTTGAAGAATAAATTACTTACCACAGTAATCTTGTTTCTTCTAATGGAGTCTTGCTGTTTTCTGACCTCCCTTCCTGCCTCCCCTACCAGAACCTGAGGTCGGTGGGCACTGCATTACAGCTGTTCTCTTTTAAGTGCTGCAACACTGGGGCAGCATTTTCTTGGGCATCTTTGACTTGAGTCTTCTTATATGCCCCATTGTTGGGTTATTAGTAATTTGACGTATTATTTTTATTAATATTCTGTGTTATTTAGTATAGTTTAGTAGCTACTATTTTAGTGCTCATAAGTATCTGGTGGTTACATAGAATAAACCAGGGACAGGGGTTTGAAAACCAAGCTCGAGGTCAATGTTCTGTGCATTTGCATAGAGTTAACTCTTTCACCTCTGGGGCAGTTGAACTGGAAAGGCTAACTGCATATAGTCTGAATACAGCAAGACTCCATTAGAAGAAACACGATTACTGTGGTTAGTAATTTTTTCTTAGTTGCCATTGGTCATGTCGGGTCCAACCGGGGACAAGAAAAAGGGTTCTAAAGTGGGTTGGACCCCTATGCATCAGTGTCCCTGATGCCAACATAGTCTGCTACGGATCGACATGACCATTGCCTAACCTGTCTGGGTCCACGACTGTAAACGTATTCGACTGACTTTCACTCAGGCCTGGAAACGTCTGCGGAAGTCCGCAATTTTTACCTAGATATTAAACAAACCGAATTGATTTGAATTGGTTGCATAGCACAGTTAGGTAATTTTGTGCTGAACAACTTTGCCATTGATACTTTGTGTCTATCACATATACTTTAGAAGTTATTCACATTTGTTTATGGTATGGTGTGCATGACTGACATTTGTCTCTCAAGCCTCACCTAAGCATTTTGAAAAACTCTGAAAAAAACTGCAGTTTGGTATTTCAGCTAGTATAAAATAAAAACTGAACTGATTACAATTGATTGCATAGCACTGTTGGAAAGGTAATTTTGTGCTGAACAGCTTTGCCACTCGTACTTTGTGTGTAGCACTTACGGTTCAGCAGGTATTCACATTTGTTTGTGGCATGCTGATTATGGCTTGATTTTGCTTAGAAAGGCCCAGGATGCAGTGCTAAGAGTATACAGGGCACAAATGGCGGAAGTCTCAGAGCTCTTGTGGTGTGAATGAGTTAAAGTTGGCCGCCCGCCACGGACTTTTGGAGGATGCTGTCACACCAGGGATGCCAAGCACATGTCCCTTCACCCTTCCTCCGGGTCCCCTCCTGGCTGTATATGGGCTGCAGAGGAGGGGGCCTCTGCCCTTTCTAGCCTTGCCATGGCAGGGGCTCCTTCCGCAGTCTGGAGTGGCCGAGTGAACCGCATCTGCAGTCGTCTCCTCGGAGGCGAAGGCTCCACCGATGTCGGGGCCCACGGCTTCTGGTACTGGCACTGGTGGCTCCTCAGTGCCACCTGCCAGCACTGGACCTGCCTACAGCGCCACTTATGGTGCCATGGGTGAGAGGACCCCTGGGGTTGCCAGAGTGGAAGTCTACTTCATCTTCAGTTCTCCAGAGGTGGATGATAGGGAGGTGGACCCCAACTGGCAGCCTGACTCTTTGGAGTCGGAGGGCCCTCCCGTGCTGTGTGCCACCGTGCCCGGCATAGGGGTAGGGGCTAGGTCTCCGGGGGCCAACGATGACTCCAGGGCTGTAGGGGTGGTGGTCACAGCCTTGGAGTTCCGGGTGGATGCCGACCCTAGTGTTGACACCGCCTGGTGTCTTGAGGTGGGGACAGGGGTCTCCTCTCCCTCAGTCCCCTTCAGGGGGCCTGAAGGCTTGGAAGTGCCCCAGTCCCTGGGAGTGAGGAAGAGGTCGGCTTCTGAGTCAACAGGTTTGAGGGAGTGTGGTGTGGGGTGACAGTTCCCCCATGGGGCCCTTTGGGGCTCGGGGCAGAGTCGAAGCATTGAGCCCAGTTTCTTTCCCTCATCTCCTCCAGGGGTGGGACCTCATTGGGTGGGGCTGGGGCCAGCTCTTCTGGACCTATGCGGCCCTGGTCTCCTCACAGAGGAGCTTCCCCTTCAGGGCTCAGCCCTGACCGCTTAGAGCTAGTTGGGTGGCCGGCTGCTGTACAGACCCGTGAACCTTCAAAAGGTGTGAGGTCACCTGTTAGGTCTCAAAGCCCTGGCAGAGGTCGTTTGCAGAGACGCTTCCCCCCCCTTGCCTCTGCATCTTCCCCCTCAGCGCCCAGGTCTCATTGGCCCTATGAGGCGTTTAACTTGGGAACTGTTCAGGGCCACTGCTGCTGCCTTTCCCTGTTATGTGCATGCCATGGACAAGTGTCTTCTGCCTATCTCCCTGCAGCAGTTGGACTCTGAATATTCGTGCTCATCTGCCTCCTTGCCTCCCCCCCTGAAGAAAGGGAATCTACAGTCCATCCGTCCCCTGACGCTGACCAGATGGGGTATCAGAGCTTCCTTGAGAGGCTGGTGGACAAGCTTCACCTATCCCATTTGGCAAGACATAATCTTGAGCAGACGACGACTGGCATTCCTCAGCGAATTCAATACGGTTCACCTCCTGGTCCCCCCCTTGGCTGGTGCCTTTCCAGGAAGAGTCGTTCCATAACTGGCAGTGTCCTTCCTTCCTCCCCAGATTCTGCTCCTAGGGACTGCCAGTGCAGGTATTGTGCACCCCAGGGATCTCCAGGAGCTATATCTCACCCTCCTTTTGATGTTGCGATCCTGGACACTCTCTTTGGGCATGGGCGCCTACTGCACGACTGACCACCGGGTGCGGACTCTGCGGAGTTCGACCGCTGGGGACAGAGAGGTTTCTCCTCAGCGTGCATTATACTGTGCATCTCCTCACATTAGGCACACCACGCTGCCTATAACAGGCATTTGTGATCGCTGCTCGGCGAGATGCTAACACAGCTGCCTGATTTGGAGGTGACCAGACAAGTCATTGCCCTCTCTGCTCAGGAGCTTGCAAGGCACCATGCAAGGGCATCTTATGACACCAGTGAGGTGGCCTCCAGACTTGCAGGGACAGCAGTCTGCATCAGGTGGATGGCATGTCTTTGTCTATCATGGTTGTCACCCTTGGCCTGGCATAGGGTGCTTGTCTCTGCTTTCCCGGGGGGACCTGTCTGTTTTCCCACAGGGCGGGGAGGGCATTTGGGCGTCTTCCTTCTCCCTGCCATCAGGAGACCCCCTCCTCACTCTGACCAGTCGTAGGCCTAAATAGCCTGTGAGGGTTCTCTCCCCTCTGTAGTCTTCCTCTACGGGGGCTGAGGGACTCGCATCCCTCTGGAAAATGCTGGGCCCCATGTGGGGGGGGGGGCTCGGTACTCTCATCCACCAGTGATAAGTGGTGAAGATTGACACAGGAAAGATATGAAAATTATGTGCCTACCGTAATTCTTGGTCTTCCTGTGCATCTTCACCATTCATCACTGAATCCCACCCTCCTGCCCCTCAAAGCTTCAGTCCCTGGGTATTCCTCCTCCTCACTCGACCTACTCCCTCCACTGGGTTGGGCTAGCTCTCCCTGGTTTGGACCCTTCCAGAAAGATGAAGAGCTCCTGCTGGGAGGAGGGTGAGTGAGTGAGGTCTGTGCCCTGTCCTTGGGGGGGGGGGGCTCCCCTGTAACCCCTCCCCATTTTCCTCTGCCTTGTGGTGGGGTTCCTCTCTCCACCCCCTCCCCTGGATCCACTGGATTGAGGCCGCACCCTGGGGTGGGAGCTCTGCTGGAGCGGGTGGGGGTGCACAGGATTCCCCCTTCTATCTATACCTGTCCTTTCTTCATCACTTTTTTCTCTCCGGGGATGGAGATGTGGTCCATTGGATAGGGCCCCATCCTCTTCTCCTTTGAGTCACGTGATAGACGATAACCAAGAGAGGTAGAGCCCTGTCCAAGGGTGTCTTCTCTTTACCATATAGGGAGGAGGGGGGGAACCCTGGCCATGTCTAAAATTCTGATCCAGCTGCAGCTGATCTCCTGTTAGGAGTTCCTAAAGGGTCTGAGACTCACACCACTGGTGTGGTTGGGCCAGTTACACTGTCAGACAACTTGGCCTGGATCTCCTCGGCCCCCCTGAGCAGGAGGGGCAGGGCACTGTGCTGGGGTCTCCCCCTTGGCTCCTCCCTCTTTCTCTTTTTTTTTTCCATCATCTTCTTTTCTCTTCTCGCCTTTCAGCGCTTTGGCTGGCTGTCTAGGGGCTCGGGCCAGATCCAGATCCACACCCACACCCATGGGTCCTTCTTTGCCTCTGGCCAGCATTTTCCATTTTGGGCTCATTCCTTTCCTTTTTCTGTCCCTTGAGCTCTCTTGCCCCAACCTTTACTTTCTCTATCACTTTGTTCCTCTCACTGGCATGCAGAACTGAGGCGGGGAGGAGCCAGTGCCAGTTATGGCCAACCCACGAGTATGATGCTGTGCGTCTGCCTTGTGAGCAGCTCCCTGGTGCCGATGCCTCCCCCTTGAGGTGAATGAGGGAAAAAAAAAAAAGCAGCTCCTGTGGGGTGCTGCGCCTCCCGCTGACACCCACCAGCGGTGAATGGTGAGGATACACAGGAAGATTAAGAATTACGATAGTATGTCATTTTCATTTCCTGCCTTCTCTGCTTGGGCTCCAACCATGACTCTGAGCCCTGCCAGAACTTCAACCAGGCCACATGGAAATGCTGCTTGAAGCACTCCCTAGGGATTGCTGCCCCGATTCACCAAGCACTGGCTCTGCTCCCTGGATATGCAGGATGCCTGTCTTTATATCCAGGTCTTCCCAGCCCACCTCTGTTTTTGCTTCCAGGAGGACCATTTTCAGTTACAGGCTCTGTCTTTTGGCCTTTCCTCAGCACCTTGGGTTTTCACCAAGTATCTGGCGGTGGTTACTGTGGCTTTGAGGAGACAGGGCTTTAGCATGTTCCTCTACCTGGATGATTAGCTGGTGACAGCCCCTTCCAGTATCTTTTGCCACAGACCTTGAAATGCACCTTTCAGCTTTTCCAGGCCTTGGGGATCACGATCAATCTGCCAAAGTCTTATCTCTTTCCGTTCCAGCACGTCCAGTATATTGGGGCAGTCCTGGACTCTTCCCAGGACAGAGCTTTTCTGCCAGTGGACAACACAGGATGCTTGATGGAGAAGGTCCGTCTAGTCGCTTCCAGTCAGCAGATCCTGGCCAGAGCATTCCTCTACTTGCTGGGGCACATGGCAGCGGCCATAGCCACAGTCCCCCTGGCCCGTCGTTATATGAGGGTTCCTCAGTGGACCCTTTGGGTCCAATGGGACCAGCACATCAATGACCTGGATCAGCTGGTAATAGTCTCTGATCTGGTGAGGAAGACTTTGGAATGGTGGCAGAACCCTGCCAGTCTCCTGCGAGGGGTTCCATTTTGAGCCATGCCCGCTCAGCAGATCCTCATGACTGATGCCTCAGGCTTGGGTTGAGGAGTTCACTTGGCCAACTATCAGACCCGGGGAACCTGGTCCAAGGTAGAGCAGCATCTTCACATCAATCTGTTGGAGATACGGGCAGTTCTTTATGCTTTGCAGGTCTTCCAGATTTTGTGTAGTGGAGGACTGAGGCATGGAGCAGCTTGATGGGGTGGCAGTGGAGAAGAGACCAGGGTTCTACTCCTGGTCTCCCTTAATTTTATGTCTGAGTCACTGGCTCAGCAGGTAGCACACTCACCTCTGAGGCCAAGAGATCAGAAGGCTGTGGGTTCTGTCCCCACACCAGGCACTTGGGTTAAATCCCAATACTGACACTGTAGTGCAGCATGAGGGGGGTGCTGTCTTTTGGGTGAGATGTTAAACCGCGGTCCCATCTGCCTGTTCTGGTGGTAGTTCAGGTGGATGTTAAAGATCCCATGGCACTTCTTGAAAAGAGTAGTGGAGATTTTATTGTAAAAACACACATAACAATTTCTGTGATTACATCCTATACAATTGTGAAGCAACAATACACATATAGCATAACATTACACATTCTGATGCAATCAAGTTCTTTCATTTTTTTTGTATTTTTTTGTTACTGTCCTTGTATCCCTGTTGTTTATATTTTATGAAATAATTAAACCCTTTCCACCATTTTAACACCTTTTGGGATGAATATAGAGATACACCCTTAGCATAAACATTCTCCAATTCTTGTGAAACCAAAAGGCCTAGGCCTTCATAAGTCATTTTCTTTTGATGTGAGACCCATTGGCATCTAGCCTGCCATAAATAGTATCGAATACAACAAAAGAAAACTGAAAAATGAAAATGTGATAGCCTTCCCTAATACAAGTATCTCACAAGTTAGGTACTTGAGCTACCTCATATTCCATTTTAAAGCTAAGTAATTCCACAATACTGTGACATAGAAACACTCCAATAAAAAATGTTTCATAGTTTCTGTTTTATCTATACACTCCCTGTTGGGGCAGTTACATTCTTCCAGAACCTTGTGTTTGGCATTCTCCCTCAAATTCAGTCTCCCATAAACTGTAAGCCATAAATTCTCCCACATTTTTTTAGGGATCCTAGGATGTGTGAGTTGTTTGAGATCTAAAGGGTTATCTACTGAGGGACAGTTCTTAAAACTAGATTCTAAGCAGTATACTCGAGCCATAATTTCTTGATATAGCCTTTTATTGGAACCATTTTGGATAGATGACTTTGTAACATTCCATTTATACAATGTTTGCACTGCTGACTTGAAATAGGCAGCTATATGTATATGACGGTTTAGTTTAGGTGCTACGTTGCTCCATACTTTAAAATATCTCCCTGAGGTTGATCTTGTCCAATCATTTTGGATTGTGTCTGTAATTGTTAAACCATTTTGAACTGTCTGTGTAAAAAAAAAAATAGAACATGTAGAAAGACCATGGGGTCTATCATTCCTAAACCACCCTCATTTTTTCCTAGATATGTATAGCATCTTTTTACAGGGTTCAGTTTTTGTACTCCCATAACATCTGAAAAATAAACTATAGAGTTTTGCTTTCGAAGTGCGTGGGTAGGGGAAAAATCATTGCTACATATTGTAGTGTCGGTATTATAAATTGTTTAAAAATTGCTATATGTTTAATTTTTTGCAGCTTCCATTGCTTCCATCTTTGAATTTTCACGTCAACGTTTTGAATAGACTTCTTCCAGTTGTCATTTGGAAGATTTGGGGTCCATAAATTATTCCCAGAATCCCTATTTGTTCAACAGATATTTTTATACCTTTCACATAAACTGGAGCTGTATGACCTGCCCCTAGGAAAAGACCTTTACTTTTATTATAATGTAATTTAGAATTAGAAATTAGCCGATATCTGTGAATTTCCGGTTAAAAAAAAAAAAAAAAGTCCAGTCTGTTCATAATTGGCCAAAAAAACACAGATATCATCTGCATATGCTTGAATGCGTAGGCTTTGTTGTATGCCTGAGCCTGACAACCCCTTCCATTTGGGCTGATTAGTAATTATTTTTAGAAAGGGGTCCAGAGAAAAAATGTATAGAGGAGGACTTCAAGGGGCTTCCCTGCCTAACCCCTATAGGGATGTCAAACCCATTCCCAATTTTTCCTTTAATGAAGGGTCTCCCTGTAAAGGAGGAGTATAATAATTTGAGTTGCTTTATGACTGTTAAAGGTATATTATATGATTAAAGTACTACAGATAAAAAAGGGTGATGTATTCTATCGAAGGCTTTTTCCTGATCAGCTGACACACTGCATCCTGTAGTTCCTAGTAGGTTTAGATGTTCAGTCACGTCTCTAATGATCATAAGTGTGTGCTGGAGTTTTCTATCTGGGAGCCCACAAAACTGTTGTGGTGAAATCACTAATGAGGCATATTACTTCAAACGGTTATTTAAAATATGGGCTAAACTCTTGTAATTGGTGTTTAATAACACAATTGGCCTCCATTAAAGGAGTAGTCTACCCAAAACTTGCAAAGAACATATGTTGTGCAGAGTGTTTTGATTTGTATGTTAAGGTGCTGTGTGTCCCTCCCTCTGTCTGCTATTAAGAGTTTTTCTTAAATTAGCCTGCTAGCTTTAGTTTTATGACCCCTGGAGATATCCATCTGAGACAGCTTAATTGTATTCCTTTGTCCTACAGTGCACCTTGTTTCATGTGACAGTGATGTAGCAGAGACTATAAATCCAGCAGAAAGCACTGCTTTACAATCCATTCACAACGGTAGAGATGGCTATATTTTAAAATCTATAGAATTCAGTTTAATGATTACCCTCATCGTAAAGATCTTACTGTCCTGAAAAAACTTTGCTGCTGGTAATTTTTGTTCAGCTTGTAAAGCTTCCAAGATATTTAGTTTGTTTGGCATGTGTGTGCTGAATGTTGGGTCTCTGCTACATCACTGTCACATGAAACAAGATGCACTGTGGGGACAAGGAATATAATTAAGCTGTCTCAGATGACGATCCCCAGGGGTCGTAAAACTAGCATAAAGCTAGCAGGCTAATTTAGAAAAAACTCTTAATAGCAGAGGGAAGGACACACTAGAACTTCACATACAAATTAAAACACTCTGCACAACATATAGTTTTTGCGAGTTTTGGGTGGACTACTCCTTTAATACTGGATTTATCTCCTTTTTTGCAAAGATAGATGAGTAATCCTTCTGTAAAAGAAATGTGTATAGAATTTGTAGAAAAAAAATAAACCTATACCTTTCCTAAACAGACAGCTAACTCCTTATTTATTTATTAGCTTTTGTTGACCAGGTAGGCACACTAGACAAAACAATTGCCTATTTTCAGGTACGACCTAGGAGAGTACAAAGGACAAGTTCATACAAAGAACCATAAGATACAGTTAAGCATTGCACAGGATCAAGTAGGAACAGGTGACATCACATTACATAAGCGGTCAAGAATTTAACCCAGTTGAATATTAAAGAGCATACATAGGATCACATAAAGATAAGAACAGTACATCAACAAATTACCACCCAGGAGCGTGGGGTGAATACATTTCTATACAGACCAGGACCACCAAACAGTGCATCAGACGAAGGTCCGCCTAGAGCAGAGAGTAGGTACAATATTGTACAAAACTGGACCTTAGCAAACGAGATCCACCCTCAAGGGAAATGCAGGGACATATTAGCCCAGCACAGGGACCATGCTTAATTTATGCCAGTTTAGAACAACCACATACAAAAGAAAGCTTCAGGTAAGTCCAGAGGGAGCTCCGAAGGCATGAGTGAGAGGGTGAGGCGTGGACATGGGAGGGAAAGGAGATCCAAACTCTGGGAGCACGTGCAGCAAAATCCCTATCCCCCATTTGCGTATGAGTGGCAGGAACTTTGAGAACAGCAGAGCTCAAAGACCAGAGGGAGTAAGAAGAGGTGGCAGGTATGAGGAGCTCAGCCAGTCCGGGGTGGCCAGTTCTGAGCACCTTACCTGTGGAGCTGCCCAGGACAAAGCTCCTGTAGTTGGGAGGAGAGAGCCAGTCAAGCTTACTGTACAGGTCACAGTGGTGGGTGAGACGGGGGAGGGGGGTCAGCAAGTGCAAAACGACAAGTGTTATTATAGGCTACATTCCACCTAGCGAAGTGAGCTTTGAAAGTATGCACATACAGGATGAGACCATAACAGAGAGTAGGAAGAAACGCACCTCTGGCCAGTGCCTTGCGGGCAGCAGATGTAAGGGTGTTCTTCGCTCTATAGGCTAGACTCAGCTTGTGGTTACCAGACCTGCATACATTTAGGATATGACCACCAAGGTCCAGCTAGGGGTCAAGTGTCACCCCCAAGTATTTAATGGTATCAGTAATCATGACAGGAGAGCCATCAATTCCAGTGATGCACAGGGGGACAGGGGAGCTCTTTGTCTTGGCTGGGGACCAAAAGAGCATGGCCTGTGTTTTTTTTTTTTTTTTTTTTTTTTAAGATTGAGGACAAGCTTGTTTGCCATAATCCAGGACTGGATATTCCTGAAGTCAGCGTTCAGCTGGTGGCTGATAATCCTGATGTAACGGGAATGGGTGAGAACGACCAGGTCATCAGTATATAGAATGGAGCTACAATGGGAAGAAATGGAGGGAACGTTGTTAACAAAGATGGAAAAGAATAGAGGTCACAGGGGAGGTGTCGGAGAGGACCTTGCTGAATTTGGTTAATTGATTTCTTCCCTGAAGGTAGCTAGTAAACCAACTTAGAACGGAGGGACGGACCAAGGGACCAGAGCTGGGAGATAAGTAAGGCGTGATCTACTAGGTCGAAGGCCTTAGATAGGTTAATGAAGATGGCTCCTGAGAGCATACCCTGGTTCATTGTTGCCCCTAATCCCAGACGAGACCGTAACAAGTGCTGAGGATGTACTGTGCCCCTTCTGAAAGCCATGCTGCTCAGGAGAGAGCAACTCATGAGCCTGGATATACTCCGTAAGTTGCTCGGCAACAACTTTCTCCAGGAGTTTACTGATAGCCGACAGGATGGCTATAGGCCGATAATTGTCAGTGATCTTGGGGTTGCCTTGTTTAAGGACGGGAACAATCCTTGCCACCTTCCAGAGGTCAGGGATAACTCCGAGAGCAAGAGACATATTGAAGATATGAACCACAGGGGAGGCAATGTATGAGGCACCAAGTTGGAGGAGCCTAGGTTCAAGGCTATCGTGGCCAGCACTAGCGTAGCGGGAGAGACAGAGAAAAGGCTCTGCATCTCCAGTGCAGTCCCTGCCCTAAAGTAGAATAACGGACGGGAGGTGGGGGGCGAATGTGGGGCAGGAGGCAGGACTTGACTATCGTTCCCACCAGTGGAGAATAGGGAGGTGAAAGCAGACAAATCAGTGAAGTGGGAGTTGAATGCATTCGCAGTGGTTAGGGGATTATTACAACTTGATCCGTCAATGAGCATATCGGAGACCCCACAGTTGGAGGAACCGCTTACTATGTTTTTATTGTTCCTCCAGAAGTTCCTGGGATCCTTAGCTGAATTTAGCAAGGCGGTTTTACAGTAATCACTCTTGGCAGTCCTGTTTGCTCTTTTACATTCATTCCTTATCCTCCTGTACTGTTGAAATAGTCGGATCCATCGTGGCCTTAAGCTGAGCCCAGCATTTGCCCATGGTCCGCATAAGGGTGAGAAGGCTCCCATGGAGCCACTTAGTAGCTGACCCCCTTACCCTCCTCCTGATCAGGGGTGCATGCTTGTCCTGCAGTGCCGAAAAAGTGCTGAGGAAGTAACTCACAGCAGTGGGACAGTTAGGAGCACTCAGCACTGCAGACCAGTCCGTGAGCCTCAGGTCCTCATGGAAGGAACCCAGGTCAAACTTTGAAAAGTCCCTGACTTGAATAACTTTGTGGGGAATTTTCTGGGAGGAAACCCTCCATGCATAGTACACAGGGGTGTGATCCGAGATAGTCAGGGAGGGTACCTGAGGAGGAAATCCTCAGGCCTGTTGGATAGAACCCAATCAAGGAGGGAGCTATTTCCACCAGTGGTAGACCACCTGGTGGGCTCTTGGATGAGTTGTGACAAGGAGAAGCCAGCAAGCAAGGGGTTCATACACCTTGGCATTACCTCCAAGCTAACTCCTGATTAAAGACCTTATAAAATTTATTTGGAATACCATCCAAACCTGGTGAAGTGTCGTCTTTTTAGGGCCTTTATTACCTTCTCTATTTTGTTTATCGTTATTGGAGTTTGCAGTTTAAGAATTTCTTCAGGGATTTCTGGTAGAAACATAGAAACATAGAATTTGACGGCAGATATGGACCGCTTGGCCCACCTAGTCTGCCTGTTTTCCTACCTAACAGATAAGCTGCAGATCCTAGTTAACCAACAGCTTACTTCCTCCTACCCCTCACTAGGACTGCCTTATGTCTGTCCTATGCATTCTTGAATTCCCTCACTGTTCTGGACTCCACAACCTCCTCAGGGAGGCTGTTCCACGCATCCACAGCCCTCTCCGTGAAAAAATACTTCCTCACATTACCTCTGAGCCATCCCCCCTCTATCTTCAGATTGTGCCCTCTTGTTCTTGCACATCTCTTTTTCTGAAAGATGCCACCCTCTTGGACTTTGTTGATTCCCTTGAGGTACTTGAAAGTTTCTATCATGTCCCCTCTGTCCCTTCTTTCCTCAAGGGTATACATATTAAGCTCCTTTAGTCTTTCTTCGTATGTCTTCTGATGCAGACCCTGCACCATTTTGGTTGCCCTCCTCTGGACAGCCTCCACTCTGTCTATATCTTTGTGGAGATGGGGTCTCCAGAACTGCACACAGTACTCCAGATGGGGTCTCGCCAACTGTCTGTATAGAGGGATAACAACTTCCTGTTTTCTACTAGTGATGCCTCTCCCTGTGCGTCCCAGTATCCCCCCAGCCTTCCCTACTGCCTTCTCGCATTGCTTGCCCACCTTTAGGTCATTTGCTATAATTACCTCCAGGTCCCTTTCCATTTTTATTGTTGTCAGTATCTCACCTCCCATTGTGTACTCTTCCCCTGGGTTTTTGTTTCCCAGGTGCATTACCTTGCACTTCTTTGCACTGAATCTGAGCTGCCATACATTTGACCATTCCTCCAACCTTGCCAAGTCCCTTCTTATCCTTTCCACTCCATCTTGTGTATCAACCCTGTTGCAGATCTTTGTGTCGCCTGCAAAGAGACATACTTTTCCTTCCAGTTCCTCCAATTTCACTTATAAAGACATTAAAAGGACTGGTCCCAGTATTGAACCCTCCGGTACCCGCTAGTAACCCTCCTTTCTTCACTGTAGACTCCATTTACTACTACCCTTTAGTCCCTGTTGTCTAGCCAATTTTTTATCCAGGCTACCACCGTGACCCACCTGGGCTGGCTAACTTGTGTATAATCTTTTGTGTGGGACTGTATCAAATGCCTTGCTAAAATCTAGGTAGGTCATGTCCACAGCCCCTCCCTGGTCTACTACTTTAGTCACCCAGTCAAAGAAATCTATTAGATTTGTCTGACACAACCTTCCCGCTGTGAATTCATGCTGCTATGGGTCCTGTGCCCCACTGGCCTCTAGGTACTCAACAGTTCTTTCCTTCACAAGTGATTCCATCATTTTCCCTACCACTGAGGTCTAACTGACTGGTCTGTAGTTTCCTGCCTCTGTCCTGCTCCCACCTTTGTGAAGAGGAATCACATCTGCCCTCTTCCAGTGCTCAGGTACCACCCCATCCTCCCATGATTTGTTAAAGAGAGTTGTCAGCGGTGTCACTAGTTCTACCCTTTGTTATTTTAGAATTCTTGGGTGAATCCCATCAGGCCCCATTGCGTTGTCCACCTTCAATTTTATTAGTTCTTTCAGAACCCTTTCTTCTGTAAATGGACTGGTATCGACCGCCGTCTTCAGAGTGTTTCTCTTGTTACTGTTCCCTTTTGAAGAAAGTCCTTAATCTCATGCTCCTGGATTGGTTTTTGTGGCCTAAGTGACTCATAATGCTGTTTAATCAATCCTTTTGTTCCTTCTACTGAACTTACTTTCTGCCCTTCTTGGGAAACCAAAAAAATCAATATTCATACTTTAATTTTTTTGCACACCTCAGGGTGGTCCCCTATAGGAGTATTTTTGGTACCATTATACAGCATTGCTTGAATTGTCTTAGCCCTATCATATTGTTATAGTTTTATCTCTTCTTCGATTTCATTAATCTGAGTTATATAATCCATATTTTTGAGTGATTAGCCATGGTATATAATTTTTGCAGATGCCTTCTTAATGATAAATATTTCAGAAATATATCATTTCCTATTTTCCTCCCATAGTTCATAAACCAAGTCTTAATATCTACTTGTGTCATGCCACCATGTACCTGTGTCTGAGTATAAAAAGTCCACTGACAGTCTAGCTTTAAAGAGGTTATCAATGTCCCGTATAACTTTTGGTTCTACTAGTACTGAGGTGTTGAGTTTCCACCGGCTATCCTTAGTAAGTCTTCCCACCACATGATCTAAATGAAAACTTACGAAAAGATGATTCGAGAATTCTTCAGGATGCATGTATAATGACCCTTTGGGTAAATTGGGTGAAATAAACATATAATCTGTTGTGCATTCCCCGAAAACGTGGCCACACTCCTCATATAAATCACATCTTGTGTGATTTTCGCATTGCATGGTGGTGTGTCCAATTATCGCATGTACTGGATCACTGGGTCCTAGAGCTACGTTTGTAGCATGCCCTAGCCATAGCATCCTACCCCCCTTAGCATACCCTCCCTCCAGAGACTGTTATTCTGTAGCAACCCTTCCTGTTCAGGAGAGCCTTTGTGCAGCCTCAATTGAAGCAGCAGCACTGGGCCCCTGTGTCCAGATGGGATTATAGTGCTTTCTTGAACCCCCCAGGAGAGGTGCTATCCTGTAACTCTCTCAGGAGATTGTTCTAGAGTTTGGGTAGGGTTGCCCTGGCAGACCGAAGGCCAAGGGATGATTTGGCTCTGGTTATTTCAAGTAATTTCTGATCGGTAGACCTGAGCTCTCTCCTGTTAGTTTTAGGGGCAAGCAGGTCTTGTAGACTTGGGGGGCTCCAGGTTGTTGTAGTTTAAAGGCCAGGCAGAGGGAGGGATATGCTAGCCTGGCTTCGAGGGATGGCCAGTCCAGGGTGTGGAGCACCTTGCAATGGTGCTCCATCTGTTGCGCCCCTGCTGTAAACTGGCTGACCCTATGGTATAGTGTGCTCAGGTGCTGCCTTTCCATGGGTCTCAGTGTCTGGAGCAAGGTTGCTCCATAGAATAGGGTGGGTAGTATTGTCCCGTTCCCTACTGCCTTCCTGGTTTCCTTGCTCAGGAAGGGGTTTAACCTGTAGAGGAGGCCCAGTTTTTGGTTTACTACCTTTGTGAAGTACTCCATGTGTTTCCTGAAAGAAACCACCTGGTCTAAGTACGTCCCCAGGTACTTGATGTCTACTACCTCAATTCCCCGGCCCATTTAGGGTGGTGAGGGACAGGAGGTTTGATCTGTCTGGGCCAAGCTTTTTTGGACCAAAGAGCATGGCTTTGGTCTTCTTGCTGTTTAGGACCAGCCTGTTTTCCTGGCACCACGCTTCAAGGGTTGTGAGGTCCTGTTGCAGCTCTAGATTTAGGAACCCCACATCCTTCCCAGTTCTGTACAGCAGAGCATAGTCAGCATATAAGGTGACCTTCACCCTGCCACAATGTAGGGGTAGGTTGTTGACGAACAAGGAAAATAGTAGGGGGCCTAGGATTGACCCCTGCAGAACTCCATCAGATACTGGGCGCTGTTGTGACTTTGCTCTGTTCCAGCGTACCATTTGTGTCCTGCCTTGAAGGTAATTTGTGAACCATTGTAGGGCATGCGTGTCCAGGTCTAGCCCCCTTAATCTTTCTAGTAGTAGCTGGTGTTCGACAAGATCGAATGCTTTGGTCAGGTCGATGAAAACTGCACCTAGCATTTTGTTCTGATCTAAGGCTTCGTACACATCCGTGGTAAAGCATATCAGAGCTGTATCAGTGCCGTGTCTTTTTCTAAAGCCATGCTGTTGGTCTGCCTGAAGGTTATGTGTTTCCAAGTAGTCATTAACCTGTTGGTAGACCACCTTCTCCAATAGTTTACTTAAGGTGCAGAGTATTGAGATAGGTCTAAAGTCTTTGACGTCCCCGTGCGGTGCACTGTTCAGGATTGGGGTCACTAGTGCCACCTTCCAGAAGGCTGGAATTTTCCCTTCAGTCAGGGACCTGTTGAAAAGCTGGGTTACAGGTCCTGCTATGATTGGGGCTCCTAGTCTTAGCAGCTTGGGCTCGAGATTGTCATGCCCAGCACCCCCCTTCAGGTTTCAGGCTCCTAAGCAGTTTTAAGACTTCTCCAGTTGAGACCAGCTCAAGATGAAATTCAGTGCCCGAGAGGGGGGTGTCCCTGCGTTGTTTTGGCTGCCCTGGCCTAGTCCAGGATTACTGGTTTTGAACCTCTGTAGATACAAGAAAAAGTCGTTAAATGCATTTGCCGTGTCCAATGGGAGGGAAAGAGGTGTCCCGTTCACTTTTATTACCCCAGTCCCCTTGCTCTTGTTCCCCTTTAGTAGAGAGTTAATTTGCCCCCAGAACTTCTTTGGGTCTGATAAGTTCCTGGATTGCAATCCGTGCAAGTAGCTCATTTTTACTTTTTTGAGTTCTCTTTTGCAGCTGTTCCTGGCTGCCCGGTATTCCACCCAGTCCTGTTGAAGGTTCGAGTGTTTGTAATTCCCCCACGTTTTGTCTCTCTCCTTCATCTTCCTCTTTAGGCCCGGGTTGAGCCACCTGGCCTCCTGATCTTTGACTCTGATCTTTTTTAGGGGTGCGTGCTTGTTGGCTACCGACAGAAAGTGTTTGATAAAACCTTCGAGGGCTTCGTCTATGCTAGGAGTATCAAGAGCTTGGGACCAGTCCACTTCGCCTAAGGATTGAAGAAAGGAGCCTATGTTTAATGTGGAGTGATTTCTAGTCCAGAAAGTTCTTCCATTTTTTGTGATTCAACCTGTAACCTCCAGTATTCTAGTATAGGACAGTCTTTCCTGGCTTTTGGTTTTCTCTTAGACCTTCCCTTAGGAGCCTTAAACCAATTAATACATGTCACCTTATTCTGAAAAATGGAGCAGTAACACACCTTATTCTGGGACTGGAACAACGGTACTGTAATAGGCCTACCCTTGAGAAACTTTAAGTGAATTAATACAGGTCACCCTATTCTGGAAAATGAGAAAACAGTACTGTAGCAGAGGATACTGTTGTATGCAGTCACAAGATACAGTATACTGTAGCTGGGATACTCCTACCATTCAGTTCATTTGTGTGCAGGTACTAAAATATAGTGTAGTGTAGTAGGGGTACTCCCACCATTCAGTTCATTGGTCAGACACATCAGATAATGTGTTTAGTACAATAATGAGACTGTTTCCCTTTAAGTCTGCAAATCTCTGAGTGAGACTGTATCACTTCTGTTAGGGGGGCTTGGCTGTCCTACCAGCCCTATATAGGTAAAGGAGGTGGCGCAGCGTGGGAGGGAGGGCATTTCCGCCCCACGCACGATAATCTCTCCGTTGCAGGGGGAGGGAGCCCGATTCAAGCTGCAGCTCTCTCTACCCCCGATGGCTTCCCACTGAAGACTGATGCGTTGGCGTGCCTGGCTGCCCTTCTTGTAGGGAACCAGCACTTCCAGTTTAAACTTGGCGCCTTTTTTCCTTTGTTCGGCCAGGGGGAGGTTGCACAGATTGCTGCGCTCGCTCACCCCTGGCCAGCAAGAACAGTCCACAAAAAGTTAGGTCTGCAGGGGGCAGCTCGCTCAGCCCTTGCTGCAGAATCCCAGGCTCACAAAGCTGTTTTCCCGAGCAAACAAAGCACACGATAGTCTCTCCGTTGCGGGGGAGGGAGCCCCCGATTCAAGCTGCACCCCTCTCAACCACTGATGGCTTCCCGCTGAAGTGGATGCCAGTGATACTGCATCCAGTTTGCGTGGCTTAGAGCCACTAACCTGATTTTAGACACTCTGGCCAACGCAATGGATTTGCCCCTTGAGAACAACTCCTTGTTTGGAGATAAGACTGAAGCATACATGAAGAAGATGGAGGAATATAAATCCACCTGTCGGAGCAATTCCAAAAACAGGCCTTTCACCTCTTATAGACCCCAGAGTAGGGGAGGCAGGAGTAGGAGTTTTTACCCCAAACCTTTCTTTCAAGCGCAGGCCTCTCAGCCGCAACAGCAGGCCAGAGGTTACTTCAGAGGAAGGGTCAGGAGAGCCATGAGAAGAGCTGCTCCTGCATCACAAGTTCAGGCACAACCCACACAGAACCCCTGATGGGCTAGTGCAGGTTGCATCCCCTATTGTA
This sequence comes from Neoceratodus forsteri, assembly GCA_016271365.2. Lineage (NCBI taxonomy): Eukaryota > Metazoa > Chordata > Ceratodontiformes > Ceratodontidae > Neoceratodus > Neoceratodus forsteri. The sequence goes on along the minus strand of CM028131.1, from coordinate 109,778,756 downwards.
GAACCACCAGTGGGTGGCAGGCTGGCTCACTACCTTCACTCTTGGCATTCCATCACCACAGACAAGTGGGTATTCGAGGTAGTGAGCCAGGGTCTGGCGCTCAGCTTCAAATCATTCCTGAAGCTGAGAACAAGAACCTTTGCTCCAGTAACATCTGCAGACAGGATTCTGTTGGAAGCAGAGGTAAAGCATCTGCTGGCAATCAAAGCAGTGGAGACAGTGCCTCTAATGCACAGGGGCAAAGGTTTTTATTCCAGGTACTTCCTCATAAGGAAGAAAAACGGGGATTGGCGACCTATTTTGGATCTAAAACTTCTGAACAAGCACATTTTGAAACCAAGGTTCAGAATGGTCACTCTTGCAATAATCATTACAAAAGGGAGACTGGCTAGCCTCCCTAGATCTATGGGATGCTTATTTTCACATTCCCATCAGACCATCTCACAGAAAATTCTTGAGATTCAGGCTGGCTTCAGGCCATTATCAGTTTGGAGCACTCCCTTTTGGACTAACTTCGGCACCAAGGGTTTTTACAAAGTGCGTATCAGTGGTGGTAGAGTTTTTGAGAAAACAAGGTGTAACAGTCTTCTCCTACCTGGACGACTGGTTAGTAGTAGGACAGTCTGTGCAGCATGCAGTACAGTCACTAGCACTAAACAAAATCTACACTGGAGTCCCTGGGATTTCTTATAAACAAAGAGAAATCTCAACAGGTGCCACGTCAGGTGCTGGAGTTTATTGGAGAAGAACTAAACACCAGACAGGGTAGAGCCTTCCTGCCACAAGACAGGGTGACAAGCATTCTGCAGATTGCAAGATCCTTTGTGTCAGGGAGACTCAAACCAGCCAGAGAATTTCTCAGTCTACTGGGCCACATGGCATCTGCCACTGCAGTGGTAATGGGTTCCAGATTTCAAATGAGAGATATTCAGTTCACCTCAGACAGTACTGGTCTCAAAGGACAGATGGTCTGTCCAAACTGGTTCCAGTCACAAGAAGCTTAGTCCAGGCATTGTAATGGTGGTTGGACGAGCACAACCTGAGAGTGGGCATACCTTTTATAAGGGAACAGCCCTCAGTAATCCTCACGAGAGATGCCTCTCTCCTAGGTTGGGGGGCACACATGTTGGAGCACACAGCAAGTGGCACATGGTCCCCCCAAGAGTATCTGTTGCACATAAATCTTTTGGAGCTCAGGTCTGTCTTTCTGGCTGTAAAGGCATTTACTCCTTACCTTCAAAACAAGGTGGTGCAAGTCAGAACAGACAACACCACAACCGTGTATTACATCAACAAGCAAGGGGGTACCAGGTCAACCCTACTGTGCACAGAAGCAATGAGACTGTGGTCCCTGGTATACTCCATGGGAGTATCCTTGTCAGCCATACACCCTCTAGGGAAGGACAGTGTACTGGCAGACTCTCTCAGCAGGATAAGTCTGGACCACCATGAGTGGTGCCTGAACACTCAGATACTCAGTACAATTTTCAGGAGTTGGGGCACTCCAGAGGTGAATCTCTTTGCCTCTGCTGAAAACCACCAGCTACCAATGTACTATTGCAGACCCCCTCTAAGAGGCACAGTTCCCCTGGATGCGATGGCCCTGGATTGGACAGGAAAATTTCTGTATGCATTCCCTCCCTTTCCTGTGATATTCAGGACCTGCTGAAATTGAGGCCCCAACCAGCAACAATGATACTGGTGGCTCCGGATTTGGCGAGACAGCACTGGTATTTTCTTCTGCTGACTCTCAGTAGTTGCCCCCAAGTCCATCTGCCCAGGAGGCACAACCTGTTAACCTCCTCTCAGGGCAGGATCCTGTACCCCTATCTCAAATCACTGAGGCTCAAGGCATGGTTCTTGAGGATTTAGAATTTATTAACCTTAAGCTATCAGAGCAGGTGCTGACAGTGCTTAGGGGTTCCAGGAAGCCTACTAAGAAAACATATTCTTCTAAGTGGAAGAGGTTCTCCATATGGTGTACAGGTAAGGGTGTGAACCCCCCTCCAGGGCTGATTTGGCTATTCTCCTGGATTACCTTACACATTTGCATTCCTTAGGCCTGAAGCATTCGACCCTCAATGTCCACTTGGCTTCAGTCTCTGCTTATCTGTCAGCTGGTAGAGAGATCCATGGCCTCTCATTCAGTATTCAGAAAATAATTTAAAGGCCTTAACCTTCTGCACCCTCCCGTCAGGGAACCAGTCCTGGCCTGGAATTTAAATATCTGCATTGCTAAGCTCGTGGATGCACCATTCGAACCTATGGCAACCGCAGATTTGAAGTACATCACTTGGAAAACTGTCTTTCTGGTTGCTATTACTTCAGCCAGAAGGATCAGTGAATTACATGCCCTGTGCACAGATGTGGACTACATCTCCTTCCACAGGGATGAGGTGGTTCTCACAGGACCAATAGAAATTCTTTCCCAAAGTGGAATCTGACTTTCACTTAAATCAGTCTGTCACTCTACCTGTCTTTTTTACAGAGAACTCCAGTTCTCCAGAAAGGAGGCTTCACTCCCTTGATGTCAAAAGGGCACTTAGCCGCTACATTGACAGAACTAAGTCTTACATATCAAGTCAAACACAACTCTTTCTCACCTGTGGTGAAGTTAGTAAAGGCAGAGCTGCAACACAATGTACAGTTGCTCGCTGGGTAGTGGCATATATACAGTTTTGTTATAGTAAGGTGGGTAAACAGGTACCTCTGGGCCTGAGAGCACACTCCACCAGGGGCACACTTGCTTCAGTGGCAGCTTCAAGAGAAATTCCACTACTGGAAAGCTGCAAAGCAGCTACATGGAAAACAGTACACACCTTCACAAAGCATTACAACCTGGACTTGCAGTCCAGAGGTGATGCTAGGTTTGGTACAGCAGTACTGAAGAGCCTGTTTCCAAAATAGGTTCTCTGCCCAACCTCCAAAGGTACTGCTTGGTAGTCTGCAACAGTTTAATCATAATGTGTGACTCCTGGAGTTAGAAGAAAAAATGACTCACCATAGTAATCTTGTTTCTTCAAAGGGATCATTCATTATGACCCTCCCTGCCTCCCCTACTAGAAGCTTTAGAAGTTGCTCTGCATCCCTGCATTAAGGTTTTTTCCCCCCTATGTAGATTAAGGTAGAGACTCACTTTGTTTAACCGGTTGGTGTCCAGGTGCTCTCCAGTTTCTTAGGTTTGTTTAAAAAGGATGTTTGTCCTGAAAAGACAAAAATATTATTGTTAATGTTATTAGTTTTAGCTAGTGGGTCTTATACCCAGTTAGGCTCTGTAAGATTCTGAAGCACTCAGAGTGCAGCAGTTTGAAAGTGGCATGAGTCAATTGAGAGTTCCATAATTTGCATATAATTCCATCTCTCTGGGCAGTTGAACACAGGAGGCTGACTGCATCAGTTTAATCATAATGAGTGATACCTCTGCAGAAACAAGATGGTGAGTAATTTTTTCTTGTCAGCTATGCTGAAGCTGCACCTGGCAGACCTGCAGCCAAGCGGACAATAGCTCGATGGATTACATCTTGCATTGACCTCTGCTATAAGTTGGCGGGTAGGGAACCTCCCGTAGGGCTTAAGGCTCATTCCACCTACCATACCGCTACATCGGTGGCTGCTTCTAGGGACGTCCCCATCCAGGAAATCTGCAGGGCTGCTACCTGGAAGTCTGCACACACCTTCAATTCCCATTAACACATCTACCTCTAGTCATGCCGGGATGCTTGTTTTGGTGCCTCAGTTCTTCAGTCCCTCTTTCCTAAGTAGGGGGTGTGCGTCTTGCCTCCCTCCTCCCGGAGAACTGCCAGGAGTCTGCCAAGAAGTGTGGATAGAACAACATATCCACGATCCTAGAAAAAAGTTCTAGGAGCGTGATATGTTGTTCATCCACACTGTCTGGCATTGTCCTTTTCCTTTAAATCTTGCTGGAAGTCTTCAAGCTGGCCCTCCCACCCACCCGGTGGTAAATACCTGCCCGCCCCATGACGCCAGATCTTCCTTTCCGCTGGAAGATTCAGGTTCCGTCATGCTTTCTGCAGTGTTGAGGCCCTGGATCTGCTTTCGACGGTTTTCACCAATCTTCTCGCTCTGAAACCTCGTAGAGTTCACGACTCTGATTCGGACATGGATGACAAGTCATCCCCAGGTTTAGCCGGTGTCCTTGCGGACAGAAAATGTTGCACCGATCCCCACCTCTCGTATGTACTGCCCCGGTTCGATCTAATGATACCTGGCAGTGCTCCATTTGCGCTTCCTTCCAACTCAACGTCCTGGAAGATCGTCAGGCACGCCTGAAGCTTGGCAGACCGGAGCACCGCAACCCACCCGTAAAATCCAAGGAGGCCAGGTGGGCGGTTTCCACAGCTGCGGGATCCGACGAGCAGCTTGAGCGCATGGCGGCTTTCGAGGAAGAAGCCGCTCAAGCCTCGTCTAGCTGAGGTTTCTTCGTGCCGCTCAACCTGGGCTCTTCCTTCTCAGGATCCTTTCAGGATTTGTGCCAGTCTCTCCCTACCAAGGGTGAGGCGCCCTCGGGCTCGCACTCTTCCCGTTCGAAGAAAAAGGATCCTAAATCTTCTTCTAGTCGAAGAAGACGCTCCTGGGATCAGGAGCAGTCTGAAGTTTCGACTTCGGTCGAAATTGCCTCCTCGCCGCTGGGTTTTCAGACCTTCCATCTGTACCAGGCATAGAAGCCGAGGAGTCGGCTGATCCGGCCGAGATTATTCTCGACCCGATCGAGCCGTTATCACTGACTCCTGTCGATGATTCTTTGGAGAGAACGCCGATTCTCTCCTTCCCCGACGAGGAGACCCGCCCTGCGGGCCTCCCGATCGAGGGAAAAGAACCGGAGCCCAGTCTCTCCCGGACGACAGTCGATACCATTGGTCTCGATCAGGAGCAAGTCCTCTTCGGACGCACCGACCCAAAAGGACACAAGCACTCCCTAAGAGGCGCCGCCACTGCTCCTCTTCCTCCTTGGACGAGGAGAGGCTTCGGACTAAAATAGTCGACGAGGATCTCATGTGGCAGCAATTCCTGCTAGCAGGTCAGAAGCCGGGCCCTCGGGGTCCTGCCATCTCCTGGCCTCCTCCTCGCCTGCCTCAGACACCCATTGCTCCGGTGGTGGTCTCTTCGGGGGCTCCGGTGCGTCTTCCGCCGCAACCGGTTTCAGGTTCCCCACCTATTTTGGTGGAACCTCCACCTAAGCTGCCCCTCGGAGGGATTCCCTCCAAAGAGGCATGACAGTCTTCGGGTCTTCCCCACAGACTGTCAATTACGGTCACCCTTGATCGCCCTAGGCGTATCGAAGGGGACTTAGGTGGACAGCCTTTATATCGGGACTCCTCCGATTCCGATAACACTGGCCTTCACTCTCTCGATGAGCTTTCGGCGTCAGGCTTGGAAGAAGGGCCTTCCTCCTTCCAGGGCATCCTCCGCTCATTTCTGAATCGGCGGGATGGCCCTACAGCCTATCCAGAAAAAGGCGGAATATCCTCACGGATATCCTTAAGAGGGGATACCCCAAGGAGGCTTTTCAGTCGCCGAAGCCATTATGGGTCCGGCCTTGGAACTCTGGCAGCGTCCAGCCTCCTGCCCAGCTCCATCTGCCCGCATGGCACGCAAGTACGCAGTGCCCACAGGGTCTTTGGCAGGGTTTACTGAGCACCCCTCGGCGGAAAGCCTTGTGACTGCCTCAGTATTCAGGCGGACGGGCAGCTCAGCCGATACTGACCGCCCTCCAGACAAAGAGTCCAAACTCATGGACCACTCAGCCCGAAAGGTCTGTGCTGCATCATCTTTGGGCCTTCATCAGGCAAGCTCAGCTGTGATTATGGCACACTTCTCTCATGCCCTCTTGGGGTCGCTGGACGAAGTTCTCCCCCACCTCCCAGCTGACATGCAGACCACGGTCAAGCAGGTCAGGGACCAGGGCAGAGCTGTTGCTAAACAACAACTTCAGACTGCTCTGGACGTGGGTGATTCCTGTGCCCGTTCACTAGCTGCAGCGGTATCCACTCGCCGCAGGGCTTGCTGAGGTTATCCTCCTTTCCCGTGGATACTCAGCACAAGCTGGCTGATGTGCCCTTCCTTGGCACCGACCTCTTCGGGCCAGGAGTGGCAGGTCACCTGCAGCGTATCGAGCAATCTAATGCCACCTTAGATGCTACATCTGCTAAGGGTTCTTCAAGTAAGAACCAGCAGAAGCGGAAGAAGCCTTTTTCGTCAGTCTTCCCTGCGGTCAGACAACCACCCTTCCAGGGGGTCAACAACAGCAGCAGGCTCAGGCTTGGCCCCTAGGCCCAAGCAAGGTCCCCAGCAGCCACGCCAAGGGAGGCCGAGGTGCTGGTCCAGGTGCCTCCTCCTCTCTAAGCCTGCCCAGTGACGGGCCGGGGTGTCCTCCCCTGCCTCCCACTCGCTCTGGGTCCTCCATGGGGGCCGGCTCCGCCACTCGTTTCCGCCTGGTCCGCATCACCACGGACAAATGGGTCCCTAGAGTGGTCGGGCAGGTCTGCCCTTAGAATTCGAGTAGTACCCGCCCAGCCGAGCCCGTGCCCCATGAGAGGAGCGGATCTCAGTCGCCCAGTCTGTCCTCCGAGACGACATTGCGCTGCTACTCCTCAAAGAGGTGGTGGCCCGAGTGACGGATCCTCTTTCAGACCCAGGCTTTGTCTCCAGGTATTTCCTGGTGCCAAAACGGACGGGGGGTTGGCGCCCCATTCTAGATCTGCACGACCTGAATCGGTATCTCAGGTCTCGCTCCTTTCGGATGGTAACTCTAAATCAGATCATACCATCCCTGGAGCAAAACATGTGGTTCTGCACACTGGATCTTCAGGACGCTTTTTTCCACGTCCCTGTCCGTCCGTCTCATCAGTGGCTCCTCCGCTCCAGGGTCGAAGGGACCCTGTACGAGTTCAGAGCCATGCCATTCAGCCTGTCATCGGCCCCAAGGGTTTTCACCAAATGCATTGCAGTGGTGGCAGCCCATCGTCGGCGTCAGGGGGTTCGTAGTTACCCCTACCTGGACGATTGGCTCCTGCCGGGATCCTCCCTTCAGGAGGTGGAGAGGTCCAGGGACCTGACCCTCCGAACCTGCTCACATTTGGGCCTTCTGATCAACGAGGCCAAATCGGAACTCGTACTTCCCAGGTGATGGGCTTCATCGGGTCAGAGCTCGACTCTCGTCAAGCCAGAGCTCGGCTCAGGACAGGCGGAGGTTCTCTCCTCCTTTGCCCAATCATTTTTGGTTGGGCACTCACGCCTGCCCAGGTCTTCCTGCGCCTCCTGGGCTACATGGCGGCGTGCACACCGGTGGTCCGCTGGGCCAGACTGCATCATGCGCCCTCCAGTGGGAGCTTTCCCGCCCAGTGGTCTCAGCGCCAGGTCTTTTTCACCAGCTGGTCACGGTCACCAGAGGATGTGGGGCGCTCTCCAGTGGTGGACCGTCCAGAGTCATCTGCAGGAAGGGATCCCGTTTGTCCGCCCCGAGCCGACGGTCGTCCTTACGACCGATGCCTCTCTCATGGGCTGGGGAGCCCACATGGGGGACAACAGAGCTCATGGGCTCTGGACCCCAGAGGAGTCCCGATGCCACATCAACCTGTTGGAGCTCAGGGCAGTCAGACTGGTTCTGTCAGCTTTCGCTCCTCAGCTCTGGGGTCAAGTGGTTCAAGTCCAGACGGACAATACCACGACCATGTACTACCTCAACAAACAGGGCGGCACGCACTCCCGTCTGCTATGCAAGGAGGCGCTCCGGATCTGGACCCTCGTCAGCCGACTGGAGGATCTCCTAGCCATCCATGTGGCAGGAGTCACGAACCAACTGGTGGATGCTCTCAGCCGCTTAGGCCAGACATCCCACGAGTGGTCTCTCCATCCAGAGGTAGCTTACTACCTGTTCTTTCGTTGGGGCAGACCGTTGGTGGATCTGTTGCCTCCAAGGAGAACACCAAGCTGAGGCTGTTCCATGCCCGCCCCCCTCAGCAGGGCTCGCTGCAGGGGGATGCCTTCTCGAGGCCGTGGACCCCAGGCCTCTTTTACGCCTTTCTTCCATTTCCCTTGATCCACATGGTGTTACTCAAGGTGAGGAAGGACAAGGCGAAGGTGATCCTGGTAGCCCCAGATTGGCCACGCCAGTTCTGGTATCCAGATCTCCTCAGCCTCAGCTGCAGGAACCCGGAGCGGCTCAGTACACGCCCGGACCTGATTTTTCTGAACCAGGGGAAGGTCCTTCATCCGGACCTTCAATCCCTGCACCTCACAGCCTGGTTTCTGAGCGGCTAGAGTTCCAGGCTTTGGGTCTTTCTGAGGATGTCTACACCGTGGTGGAGGCATCTCGAAAAGAATCGACCAGGAAATGTTATGCCTTCAAATGGAAGAGATTTTCCATTTGGTGTCAGGGTAAAGGTCTGGACCCCTTATCCTGCTCGGTGGCTAACATTCTGGACTACCTTTGGTCTCTCTCAAAGGGGTCTTGATCATCGACCCTTAGGGTGCACCTTGCAGCCATCTCTGCCCTACAGTAGCGGGCAGTCAGCTGGCGTTGGCTCAGGAGGCGGTGATCGGGCGCTTTTCAAGGCCTGGATCACATATCCCCTTCGGTGCGTGAACCTCCACCTCCGTGGGATCTTTGCTGGTTTTGGCAAAGCTCATGGGCAAGCCATTCGAACCCATGCACAAGTGTGAGCTCTCGCACTTGTCGTGGAAGACTGCCTTCCTGGTGGCTATCACGTCAGCCAGAAGGACAGGGGAGCTCCAGGCGCTTTCGGTGGACTCCCCTTATCTGGTCTTTCACAGGGACAAAGTTGTCCTGCGCCCCCAACCGAAATTCCTTCCGAAGGTGGTGTCAGAGTTTCACCTTAACCAGGTGTTGACCCTGCCGGTATATTACCCTAATTACACCTCGGACGCCGAGTATAGGCTCCATACTCTGGACCTCAGACGTGCTCTCTCCTATTATAAGGAGAGGACGGCGGAAATTCGGGGAGAGGTTCGCCAGCTGTTCGTTACCTACGCTGAAGCCGCTTCTGGCAGACCTGCAGCCAAGCGGACTATTGCGAGATGGATCACATCATGCATAGGTCTGTGCTACGAATTGGCGGGTAAGGAGCCTCCCAAAGGGCTAAGGGCTCATTCTACCTGTCATACGGCTGCTTCGGTGGCTGCTTCCAGGGACATCCCTATCCAGGAAATCTGTCGGGCCGCTACCTGGAAGTCAGCAAGCACCTTTATTACCCATTACCACATTGACCTAGAGTCACGTCGGGATGCTGGTTTTGGGGCCTCGGTTCTCCAATCTCTGTTCCCTAAGTAGGGGGTGTGCGCCTTGCCTCCCTCCTCCCGGAGAACTGCTAGGAGTCTGCCAGACAGTGTGGATGAACAACATATCCACGCTCCTAGAAGAACAGGTTACTCACCTGTAACAGTAGTTCTAGGAGTGGTATATGTTGTTCATCCACACGCACTCCACCCGACCTCCCGGCTTTAGGCGCAGCGCCTGGCTTCCAGCGGGCTAGATCTCGGCTGGCGGCTAAGCCGAGGTATTTACCACCCGGGTGGGTGGGAGGCCAGCTTGAAGACTTCCGGCAAGATTTAAAGGGAAAGGGACAATGCCAGACAGTGTGGATGAACAACATATACCACTCCTAGAACTATTGTTACAGGTGAGTAACCTGTTCTTACTCACCTGTAGCAGTAGTTCTAGGAGTGGTATATGTTGTTCAAACAACATGAAGTCTTGCTGTATTCTGACAATATGCAGTTAGACTGACCGGTTCAATTGCCCTGGAGAACTAAGAGTTAAACTGTATGCAAATGCATAGAACGTTGAGCTCGAGCTCAGTTTTCAAACCACTGTCCTCGATATGTTCTAGTAACTGATCAGATTCTTTACTCTGCTCACCAGTGAAGACGCCTCGGAGATTCCTCCTTGCTGCTTTCAGTCTAGCGTAGTTTCGTCTGTTTATTTCAAACCGCTTTGTTGTTTTTATTTTAGTACGTTCTCAAACTGCTGTCTTTGGTATAGCTCACGTTTCATAGGTTGGGTAAGTGTTCGGTTTCTGATCGGTTCCGTGACCGTGAGGGGGACAAATTCTAAATTTCTCCTTTTATCTAAATTTTCACTGTATCGGGATACCAGTGCAAAGTCTTGACCAGAACCGGGGGCTCTCGGTTCATTTTTTGGCTTGCGCTAAACCGTTGGCCGGTTCAGACTTTGTCTTCTCTTATATCCGGCCTAACTAAGCCTTCAGGGGTAAATTTCTTATTTCTTCATTCTTTATCCTGGCCTAACTAAGTCACTACGGATAAAGTAGGTATTTAATTCTTGCTTAACGGCCTAACTAAGCCACTGGGTTAAGCTCCAAATTTTAGGGTTATGTCACAGAAACCCGAGAGAAAAACCGGTCCCACTGGGTTTCAGTGTTGTACTGAGTGTGGGGAGCAATTTGCAAAAGCTGATCCACATTTGGTTTGTCTGTATTGTTTGGGTTTTAACCACTTACAAACAGACTGTGATATTTGTAAGAATCTCCCTCAGTCTACTTTAGACAGGCGCCTCGGTAAACTGAAGGAAAAAATGGACAAGACTGCTGAGTCCGGTTCCGGTTCTACCGAACCTTCAGATCTTACAACCGACCTTTCAAGTCAGGGTGAACTGTCAATGGCTAAATGACGCTCTGAGTCGATTTCTGAACCCGCACCGTCGAAGAAAGCCAAACGCTCCGGTTTGGTACCGCGTAAGCAAGCGATCTCAGTTCCAACCACGGATGAAATTGCAAAGGCCATCCGAATAGTGCAGTCTTTGCAGTCTTGGTTTGGCGAGCCGTCACAGGTACCGTCTGGGCAGCCAACGGTCCCGGATACCGGTTCAGCTCCTTCAGGACACATTGATTCTGAGGAGTATTACTTTTCTGAATATTAGGAGAAGGAACAGGATGAAGGGGAACTCATTGACCCTGAGGTCTTCCTGGACCATCCCCTCCTAGGCCTGTCTCTGAGGCTACCTCCCATTTTGCTTTTATGAGGCAGGTGGCTGAGACCCTGCAGCTCTCTGTACAAGAGGCCAGGCAAGAAGATGATGAGGAAGAGGATTACAAGGAGATGATGGATCTTCCTGTATCCCAGGGACTTTCGATTCCCATTCATAAGTCCCTCAAGAAGCAGACTTTAAAGATCATCCAAACCCCTAGTTCTGTCCCTCCTTTAGAAAAGAAGATGGACAGGGAAGTACCTTCTGGCTGGCAATGGCACTGACTTTTTAGCTAGTTATTGCAGCCATGTAGGGGTGGTTCAAACTGCAGCCTGCGAGAAGGCTGGCATTCTTCTGGCCTCTCACCCCCCTGACAAGGATTCCAGGAAGGTAGATTCTCTTGCCAAGAAAGGGTACCTGGCATCTTCCTTGGGTATCAGGCAAGCCTCCTATATGGCTTATGCCTCTACGTATCAGAAGTCCCTTTGGAAAGCTGTCGAACGACTAGCTAGAAAGGCCCTTCCTGAGCTTTCTGCTGACCTTCAGGAGTTGGTCAATAAGGGGGTACAAGCATCCAAGTCCCAGTTCCACATGGCTGTGGACTCCAGTGATGCAGCTTCCAGGGTTATGGCTTCTGCTGTATGCCTCGGGTGTTTTTCCTGGCTCAGGTGTACTAACCTGTCCCAGGACACGCAGAATAATGCCATGGATTTTCCCCTTGTCCAGAACTCTCTGTTTGGGGAACAGAGTGAGGCATATATGAAGAAAATGAATGAGTACAGAGTGGCATATAGGAGTGCTTCAGCGAAAGAGGAGGCTGCCACTCCTCAGAAGCAGCAGGGCAGGGGCAGACCTTACCCCAGGCCTTTCCACCAGGCCCAGGCTTTTTCCTCTTACCAACAACCCAGGGGGTTCTTTAGAGGAAGGGGCAGGAGGGGTGCTGGCAGGGCCGCCTCCACCCCCCAGTCTGTTACCGCAGGGAAACAGACACCCTGAAAGCTCTGTTCGGACTGCCTCCCCTTACCCTGTTGGGGGTAGGCTGACCCACTATCTCCAGGCTTGGCATTTCATCACTTCAGACAAATGAGTCCTGGAAATAGTGGGTCAGGGACTAGCTCTCACTTTCAAGGTGCCTCCAAAACTGTCAGCAAGAATTTTCAGACTTTCCAGCACTGCAGAAACAGCACAGCTGAAGGCAGAGGTTTCCACACTTCTTTGGTCAAGAGCAGTGGAACCTGTGCCACATCAGCACAGGGGAAAAGGACTGTACTCAAGGTACTTCCTGGCATCAAAGAAAAATGGGGAGTGGCGGACCATTCTGGATCTCAGAATCTTGAACAGGCGTCTTACAAAGCCAAAATTCAAAGTGACAACCCTGGCTACCGTTCTACCTACTCTCAAGCAAGGGGACTGGCTGGCATCCCTAGACTTAAAGGATGCCTACTTCCACATCCCCATCAGACAGTCTCACAGAAAATATCTCAGATTTCGACTACCTTCATGCCACTTCCAATTCAGGGCTATGCCCTTCGGCCTGACATCTGCACCAAGAGTGTTTACAAAGTGCCTGGCAGTAGTGGCATTCCTCAGAAGACAAGGGGTTTCAGTTTACCCCTATCTGGATGACTGGCTGTTGGTGGGTCAATACCCCCAGCAGTTCACGGAAGCCGTAAGACTCACCCAGGATACTCTCCTCTCTCTGGGGTTTTTGGTAAATCTTCAAAAGTCTGTCTTAAACTCTGTACAAATAACTAGACTTTATAGGGGCAGAACTGAATACCATTCGGGCAAGGGCCTTCTTGCCTGTTGCAAGGGCACAGACCCTCATAGAATTGGCAAAATCCTTTCAGGTTCGAATTCCTCGTTCAGCAAGGTACTTCTTACAGCTCCTACGACACATGGCCTCCACCATAGCTGTGGTCCTGGGAGCCAGGTTCCAGACGAGGGACATTCATTTCCACCTCAGATCTTTCTGGTCTCAGAAAAAGGATTCTCTGTCCAAACTGATTCCAGTGTCTCCCACCCTTCTGTTAGCTCTTCAGTGGTGGCAGGAGATGGAAAACTTCAGAGTGGGGGTTCCTTTTCTCCCTCAGGTACCCTCTGTGGTGCTCACCATGGCTGCTCCTCTCCAGGGCTGGGGTGCCCACCTGGGGGATCACACAGCACACGTTACATGGCTCCCTCAGGAGTTTCTCTTGCACATCAATCTTCTGGAGCTCAGAGCAGTGTTCTTGGCTATTCAGGAGTTTGCCAGTCTCCTACAGGGCAAGGTGGTACAGGTCAGGACAGACAATACCACCACCATGTACTGCATCAACAAACAAGGGGGAGCAAGATCTTCTCTGCTTTACATGGAATCCATGAAGCTTTGGAAGCTGGCATATTCTCTCAACATGTCACTATTAGCAGTTCACTTGCCAGGCAAGGACAATGTACTGGCAGATGCTCTCAGCAGAATCCGCCAGGGCCATCGCGAATGGACCTTGAACAAGCAGGTGCTTCTTTCAATATTCAGGAGGTGGGGGTTCCAGCGATAGATCTCTTTGCAGCCCCAGACAATTGCCAATTACCTCTGTATTGTTGCAGGCCTCCTCTCCAGGGCTCAGTGCCACTGGATGCTCTCCTTCTGGACTGGTCAAACAGGTTCCTTTATGCTTTTCCTCCCTTTCCTCTGATAGTCAGAGTCCTGGTCAAGCTGAGGTCTCAGTCTGCCACAGTGATTCTCATAACCTCAGACTGGGCCAGACAGCCATGGTACTTGATGCTGTTGTCACTGTCAGTGACCAAACCGATTTCTCTACCCAGGAGGTACAACCTGCTGACATCTTCTCAGGGCAGGATAATGTACCCCAGTCTTCAGTCCCTTCACCTCAGGGCTTGGCTCTTGAAGAACTAGAATATGCAGATTTGTAACTGTCTCAATCTGTCCTGGATATTCTGAAAGGTGCCAGAAAGCCTGCTACCAGAAAAACCTATTCCTCCAAATGGAAAAGATTTTCCATCTGGTGCGCACAGAAGGATTGGGATCCACAGCAAGCTGCAGTTCCGCAGCTCCTGGACTATTTGGTTCACCTCCAGTCTCTGCATTTACAGCCATCTACCCTAAAGGTACACCTTTCTGCTGTCTCTGCTTATCTTTCAGCAGGGAAGACATCTTCTCTGGCTGCACACCCAGTTTTCAAAAAGTTTTTCAAGGGGTTGTTGCATTTTCATCCCCCACATAGGGAACCTACCCCTGCATGGGACCTGAACTTATGTATAGGTCAGCTTACGCAGCCTCCTTTCGAACCTATGTTTTCTTCAGAACTCAAGTTTCTCACTTGGAAAAAGGTTTTTCTAGTGGCTATCACTTCTGCTAGAAGAATCAGTGAGCTTCAGGTTTTGTCTGTGGAGCCCAACTATATTTCACCTCACAGGGACAAGATTGTGTTTCGAACTAACGAGAAATTCCTCCCTAAGGTGGTTTCTGATTTTCATCTGAACCAATCCATTACTTTGCCTGTATTTTTCTCAGATCACTCTAGTTCAGGTGAACGCAGGCTGCACAGCCTGGATGTTAAAAGAGCTATTAGCTATTATATGGATTGGCCAAAAGAGCTAAGGAAGGATTGTTCCCAGCTTTTTCTTACTTATGGGGATGTTGGTCAAGGCAGGCCAGCTGCAGAAAGGACTGTAGCCAGATGGATTGTGGCCTGTATCCAGTTCTGCTATAGTGAGCTGGGTAAGGACCCACCAGCGAGTCTTAAGGCCCATTCTACCAGAGGCACTGCGGCCTCCCTGGCGGCTGCCAGGGAAGTCCCCTTGCTTGAGATATGTAAGGCTGCCACCTGGAAGTCTGTCCGAAGATTTACTAAGCATTACAGCCTGAATATTCAGGCAAGGAGTGATGCCAGGTTTGGCACAGCAGTACTGCAGAGCCTATTCCCCAAACAGGTTCTATGCCCACCTCCTGGGGGCACTGCTTTATGGTTTGCATATTGTCAGAATACAGCAAGACTTCATGTTGTTTGAAGAAAAAATTACTTACCATAGTAATGTTTCTTCTAATGGAGTCTTGCTGTATTCTGACCTCCCACCCTACCTCCCCTTCAGAACCTAGGGGAAGGGTTGCTCTCCTGCAGCAACTTTAAAACCATCAGTGGTAATGGGTTTCTTTGGGCATCTGTGACTTGAGTCTTTTATATGCCCTTTGGTGTGTTTTCTTATGTTGCCCCTGTTGGGGTCCTGTTCAGGCTTAGTTTGGCCATCACATACATATTAGACTAGTTCGCTTCATAGAATCTGATCAGTTACTATAACGTACCGAAGACAGTGGTTTGAAAACCGTGCTCAACGTTCTATGCATTTGCATAGAGTTTAACTCTTAGTTCTCCGGGGCAGTTGAACCGGTCTGTCTAACTGCATATTGTCAGAATACAGCAAGACTCCATTAGAAGAAACAACATTACTATGGTAAATAATTTTTTCCTTTATCCACACTGACCCACCTGACCTCCTTGGCTTCCAACGGGCCAAGATCTGGCGTCATGGGGCGGAGCCGAGGGTAATATCACCCCCGAGCACCAGCTTACTCTCCCAGGAATAGGGCACCCTGGTCCATCCAGACCTCAAGTCCTTGCATCTACATGCGTGGCTCCTGCAGACTTAGCAATAGCCTGCTTTGAGGTTTCTTCCAGGGTTGCTGGTGTTCTGGTGGCTGGTAGAAAACCATCCACTAGGGCCTCCTATGCCTTGAAGTGGAAGCGCTTTTCCCTATGGGCCGCAGCTTGCCACCTGGATCCCTTCACCTGTCTGGTGAAGATGATTTTGGAGTACATGCTCTCCCTTTCAGACACAGGCCTGGGGTACTTCTCTCTTAAGGTGCACCTTTCTGCCATGTCTGCGTACCATGCACCTATTGAGGGCAAATCTGTTGCCCAGCTGATGGTATTCCGCACATTTTTATGGGGTATCCTACATTTAAAGTCCCCCATTCGGGATCCCGTTCCTTCATGGGACCTTTTTTTCATGCTGGAAAAGCTCACTTTGCCTCCCTTTGAGCCGTCCGCGAATTGCAAGCTGCGTTTTCTTTCAGGGGAAGCGCTCTTTTTGATTGCTGTTACCTCTGCTCGGGGGATTTTCAAGCTTCTGGTTCTGATGTGTAGAGCCTTATTTAGTTTTTTCCAAAGTCAGGGTGTTTTTGCATGCTAATCCTAAGTTTTTGTCTAACGTGTCTGAGTTTACTTTAAATCAATCCATCCACCTAGCAGTCTATTTTCCTAAGTATTCTAATCAGTGGAGGCCTTGCTCCATACTCTGGACGTTCGTAGGGTGCTTCGGTATTATACAAACCACACCCAGACTGTGAGGAAAACTGACCAGTTGTTTGTTTCATTTGCCCCCAAGAGCGAAGGGGCACCTGTTTCGAAAACAGTGTTTGTCAAAATGGTTGTCTGATTGCATTGTTTACTGTTACTGCAAGGACAACAAGCCCTTGCCTGGGGCTGTAAAAAGGCACTCTACCAGAGGTATGGCTGCCTCTACTGCTTCTTTCAGGAATGTGTCTGCTGCGGACATCTGTGCAGCTGTCACCTGGAGTTCTGTCCATACCTTCATTCAGCACTACAGTCTGGACATTGCTTCTAGGCGCCGAGCCAATTTTGAACTTGCTGCCCTTTAGAGCCTTCTTTCCTGAATCTTCTGCTACTGACTTCCGCCTCTGCCCAGCTGCCTTCTCGGGCAGGGCTGGTACTGCTTGGGACTCATTCCTACAGGTATTGTCTGCTGCAAGAGCCCCCTCAAAGTAAGATAGTACAGTTGTGGAAGAACTTACCATAACAGTATATCTTCGAGAGGAGCTCTTGTAGCAGGCGCTGCTTTTCCTCCCTCCCTCCCTCCCTCCTTCCCCCTGATAGTTTCTTCTCCTTTGCTCCTCCTCTTCTTCTTTTCCTTGGCTCTGAGGACCCGCCTCTGTTCTCCATTTTGCCACCTACTGTGAGGTTTCCATCAGGAGAACTGAGGTAGATGTGGGGGACCACCCCTTTATAGGATACGTGGACGTCAGCATGTTGACGTCAACGGGAGCGGTCCCCCATGGTAGACCGCTAGCTAAAAGTTTTCTGTGTGGTCCTGGTGGCTTCAATAATACTGGTGTTACCTGCTGCAAGAGCTCCTCTCGAAGATCTACTGTTAACAGTAAGTTTATTTATTTGTTTTTGTTAACTGGGTAAGGCACACTAGACAGCCACATGCCTATTTTCAGGTGCGACCCGGGAGGGTTACAAAGGTAGAGGCATACATATAACAGTGAGAGAGTCAGTTACATACAGATGGTTCAAAAAAGCTTAACAGGAGTTGTATAGGCAGCTGACAGTACAAGTCAAATTTAGCAAAAACAGGAAAACAGACATAACCTGGAAGGAATAAGGAAGCAAGACATTGTTAGAGTTCATTAGGACATGATACATACGATAGTGGCAATAAAGGACGGTTGTGGGACATATATTAGGTGAGCTTGGGAGTGGGCAGCTGGATACATAGTGCAACAGAAGTAAGGGGGGGGGGGTGCCGAGAATGTACTTTTCTCCACCACTTAATTCATCACGGTGTAGGTAAAGCTTGGATTATACCCAGTCAGAGGATAAATCAAGAATTTTGGTTTCCATTACAATTGAACATCTCTCTGGTACAACATTTAACTTTTGAAGGAGAACGTAATCTGCAGTGACTGAAGAAAATCTTTGACGGTTCATTAAACTCCTGCTGTTTTCTGTTCCCTTGTCTCTCTAGAACAGTCTTGGTCTGATCTACACCATCCACGTGGATGGGCTGAATGTGAAGCTGGAGTCTGTAATAGGAAACTTGCTGACGTGTTTCATCCCCATTGCAGGAGGCTCGCAGGTTAGTACTCCACTGAAAGAAGGGATGGTTAGTATTTTTCACACACTAAGCTGGTTCCATTCATTATTTAATGGGACTTTTATTTGTTTTTTTATTTTAATTGTTTAACCAGGAGTAGCACACTAAGCTGAAAGCTTTTTTACAGGAGCGAGCTGGGAGCACAGGAAGGTTAAGTGACTTGCTCAGGGTCACACAGTATGCAGGTGGAAACTGGGGGATTCAAACCCAGGTCTAGTCTGCTGGATGTCACCAGATTTGCAGCTTAGAGCCTTAAACCACTGCACTATACTGCCTCCCTAAATGGGGAGTGGTGAGAAAATGCACACAGGTAGAGTAGTAGGTGCTGCCAAACAGTCCAGGTCAGACCTGACAGACAACATGGAAAAAGGCGCATGCTCAGAGCAATATAGAAGAGGGGCTGGTGCTAGAGTTCTAAGTAAAGTGAAGTTTTATTCCTTGCTCATATGACTGTCTCTGTGACAGTACAGACACCCCCAATGTTTTGCGGTACCAAATACTGCCCCCTGGGGGTGGGGCCCTCACTTCACTCCTTAAAGCAGCAGTGCAGCGAAATTGGGCCAGACATGTGGCCCTACAGATCTTACTTCGAGTGGGAGCTCTTGCAGCAGGCTGTAATCATTAGGACTATGCTGCAGGCACTAGGACCCTCCGGAAAACTTTTCAGCCAGCAGTATACAACAGGGACCACCCCCGACGTCGGCCCTGCCCCGACGTCAGCCCCGGTACAAAAGGGGGGGGTGGACCCAGCTCAGCCTCAGTTGTTTTCCTGCTGTGTCCCATGCACGTGAGAAGAAGTCTTCGTTTCAGCTTGCCAGAAACAGCTAAGTAGCTATTTTTTTCAACCCGTTTTTGTACCATTTTCGATGGTTTTTCTAAAGTTCTCAACTGATGTGTTCGCCGTCGTTGGTCTCTCCAGAGCCACACCAGAACAAGTGCGACTGTGGGAGGCAGATCCCTGCTAAGGACAGGCACAAGCTCTGTGTCCTTTGCCTCGGGCCGGACCATGACACTGCGGCCTGCTCAGCCTGCTGGGCGTTCACCAGCCGGACCCGGATCTGACTTCTCAAAGCCCTGAAGGTGTTGCTTTTGGAAAAGAAGATGGATCTGCACTCCTCGGAGGGGAAGCGCAAGGAGAAAACCAAGCGCCATGGGAAAGACTGTAGTCAGTCCCGGTTCCGTTCTCGCTCGCGACCTTCTCCTAAGAAGGCCTGTGTTTCCCCAGGCTCAGGCAAGCATCCAAAATCTTCTAAGGCTAAGGCCGGCCCATCGGGGAGAAGCCGGCCAAGCCTAAGGTAACCCCGCTGAGGGTTACCACCAAGCCCTTGGAGGTAAACTTCGGCCCCATCTCCCAAGGCACCGGCGCCGCCTGCTAAAGGTGCGCCTCCGGAGCCGAAGGACTCTCCGGCGGCAGCCCATCGTCTGTCCCACCACCGACGCCGGTTGAAGGGGCGAATGGTGCGGGCACTGCCACGGAAGAGCCAACGTCCCCGTCTCCCAAGTCCTCCTCCCCCCTGGGCTCCCAAGAGGGCTCTCCTTTGCGGGCCGACGTCCCGGATACTCCCTTTCCAGGCCTCGCTGCTGAGGTTTTCTGGAAGGACGAGCTGCAGGAGTTGTTCTCCTTTTGGTGGGGACAGGTCCAGAAGCGGACCCCCCCTGTTGCCGACCCAGACACCAGTACCTGACCCGGCAGGCAAACCACAGCCTGGAGGTGAGCCTTCCCCGAGGAAGTACCCAGAGCGGCCGCCTACACCTCCATCCAGGGCTCGTTCCCGCGCCCGGTCCAAAAACCACCGCCGACGCCCCAAAGACTCTGGAGACCGTCGCTGGTCCAGGTCTCACTCTCGCAGCCCATCTCGATCTCCTATACGAGAGTGCTCCCGACATCGGTCCTCTGACAGATGTCGGTCTTTGCTCCGTCGCCGGTCTCGGGACCGGAGCCAATCTTCGGACCGACATCGGTCCCCCAGCTACCTACGACAGAGGAAGTCTGGTCATAAGGAGAGATTTGACTATTCCAGACCTAGTAGTCGATCTCCCTCTTCTTCTTCTTCGAAATTTTCTTCTTCTCTCGACTTGGAGCGGTCTCTGGGAGAGAATGACCAGCCTCGCTCGCCTCCAGATGATCCTACCTTCATGAATGTCATGAGGCATATCCAGGCCTCCAATGAGTGGGAAACGGAGGACCTGGATCCGGAACGCCGAAGGTTGGCCAAATACCTGAGGCAAAATGAGCCGAAACCATTGGTGGTCCCTCCTTTAGTGGACACTTTCCAGGACCTGACTTGGACTACCTGGAAGCGTCCGGCTTCCATCCCGGCTGTTCCCAAAAAATCGGACAGGCTGTATAAGGCCCCGAGGGCAGAAGCCTTTTTAGCAGAGAACCCTCAGGCGGACTCTTCGGTCATCACGGCTGCCCATGACAAGTCCAGGCAGCCGAAGCACCTTAGCTCGCAGCCTCCTGAGCCGGAGTCTCGGTATTTGGACCAGGTGGGCAAGAAAGTTTACTCTGCCTCCAGCTGCTCCATCTGGTCCCTTAACTTCCTGACACATATAGTCCAGTATCAGAATACACTGTGGGAGAGGGAACAAGAGCTACCGAGAGCCATGCCAGATTCCGAGCAGAAGACAGAACTTCTGGACATTGTTAAATTGGGCTCTGACGTAGGTTCTCATGTCCTGAGAGCCTTGTACGACACTGCAGATACAGCAGCCAGGTCAGTTGCTTCCGGTGTGTGTCTTCGGCACCACACCTGGTTAAGAGTTTTGGGTTTTCACCAGGATCTGCAGTCCAGTATCAGGGATTTGCCATTCCAGGGTACCGTGGTGTTTGGGCAAGAGACGAAAGCTTTGATTTCTCGTCTCCAGGAGTCTGGCAAGTCCATCTGGTCGGTCCGCCAAATGTACCACGGCGACCAGCGACCGCAACGGAAACTGCCATTTCGCAAGCCCTCAGGTGGTCAAGGTGGACAAGCCCATGGTAATCAGCAGGGTCAGAGAGGCGGCTTTCGTAGGAGAGCCAGTAACCAGCAGCCTGGCAGCGCTCCTAACCGTGGGCCCAAGTCCTCCCAGGCCTCTCTGCCTACGTCCGGCTCAGCCCAATGACTCCCTCTCCCCCCCCCCTTCCAAAGGAAGACTCCAGGGAGACGGTCGGGGGCCGCTTTTCCCTTCATCTCGAAGGGTGGAGGTCGATAACTGTGGACCAATGGGTCCTGGACATTATCAGGAGAGGGCACACGCTAGAGTTCACGGAGTTCCCTCCAAATACTCCACCAAAGTACTCCCGATATCCTCCTTCTCACATCTCACTGATAGGAGAAATTCGGACCCTCTTGCAAAAAAGGTAATAGAGCGAGTCTCTCTTGCATCAGCGGGGAAAGGGGTTTTATTCCCACTTCTTCCTGGTCCCAAAAAAGACGCAGGATCTTCGTCCCATTCTGGACCTCGGCTCTCTCAATCTCTTTATAGAGTACAAAAGCTTCAGGATGGTGACCCTTCAAACAACATGAAGTCTTGCTGTATTCTGACAAATGCAGTTAGGTCCTGCCTTTCAACTGTCCCGGAGAACATAGGGTGAACTTTTCTATGCATGGCATAGAATGTTCATCTCGAGCTCGGTTGAAGCCTCTGCCTGTTGTTGTTTGAACTGCAACGGTCAGATTCTTACTCTGCCTCACTGAACAGTCGCTCCGGAGATTTCTCCTGCTGCTCGGTTCAAAGTTGGCTGAAGTGTCGGTTTTCGGTCGGTTTTCTTCCGAAATTGTTGTTTCCGCATAGTCGGTTCAAGTCTCTGTCTGTGGTACCGTGAGCACTAGATAGGTTTTGTTCTGTTTTCTGTGTGGAACTTGAAAAGCTGTGGATCGGTTCGGCTGAACCGATCATTTTGAGGTAAAATTTGTACTTTAGTTTGTGGTTACTGGTCCGTATCGGTTCTAAAAAAAAAAAACTGGTTTTAGTATGTTTTTTTTCCAAGACCCATGACACGGTCAGGAACCGATAGGGGAGTCTTGCCTGGCGGATTGCTGAAAAAGGGTAAGTTTGGTTAGGTTGGCCATGTCTGAGAAACCCAGGGAAAAAACCAGGCCCACTGGGTTTCAACACTGCAGTGTGTGTGAGGAGGTCTTTGCTAAGGCTGATCCCCACACCACCTGTGTTTATTGTCTGGGGTTTGACCACCTCGATTCAGACTGCCAAATTTGCAGAAATGTTCCCAAATCTACCCTGGAAAAGAGATTAGGAAGACTGAGGGAAAGGGAGGCCGAGAAGTCCGCTGACCCGGATGGCCAGCCCGGTTCGGTTCCGACCGAACCA
Source organism: Neoceratodus forsteri (assembly GCA_016271365.2). Taxonomy (NCBI): domain Eukaryota; kingdom Metazoa; phylum Chordata; order Ceratodontiformes; family Ceratodontidae; genus Neoceratodus; species Neoceratodus forsteri. The sequence continues at coordinate 109,756,582 of CM028131.1, read as the reverse complement.
GGAGGAGCACCCTCTGACCAGAGCGATACTTCTTCGGGGAAAAGGAGAGCCGATTCCGAGGAATCAGTTCCGAAAAAAAGAAAAAAGAAGACAAGTCGACCGGTTCGGATCCAGAATCTCTTACTCCGACCGCCGATGAAGTAGCCAAAGCGATTAGGATTATGGAATCGCTTCAATCGGTTCCGACTGAACCGGCACCTTTTAGCAGGGGCTCGGTTCATTCGGTTCCCCCGGTTCTGGATTATACCCTGGAAGAATTTTATGAACCGGAGTTTGAGGAAGAAGGAGAGTTGGAAGATGATTATGGTGATGGTGAAAGTCTGGATGTGCCTGTTGACCCGGACATCTCCCCAGACAGACCTTCAGGTGTTTCTCCTCCTTGACTTTCTGAGTCCCCTTCACACTACATGTTTGACAGAAAGGTGGCTGATACCCTCCAGCTTCCTGTGGAGAAGGCAGTGGAGGATCAGGAAGAGCCTGACTATGTAGAGATGGACATCCCAGAGTCCAGGAGACTGTCTATTCCCCTTCACAAATCTTTTGGGAAACCGACACAAAAAATTCTTAAGTCTCCCAATTCCATACCTCCTGTGGACAGAAGAATGGACAAGAGGTATACTCTTTCAGGCTCAGATACGGAGTTCCTTTATCAGCAGTGCAGCCATGTTGGGGTTGTACAAACTGCTGCCTGTGATAAGGCAAGCATTCCCTTGGCATCACCCCCCCCCAGACAAGGACTCCAGGAAGATTGATGCCATGGCAAAGAAGCAGTACATGGTATCATCCTTAGGACTCAGGCAGGCTAATTATATGGCTTATGCAGCCAGGTACCAGAAGTCCAGGTGGGACACTGTACTGGCACTGGCTAAACAGGCTCCTCCCCAGCTTGCCAAGGAGCTGGAGCAGGTGGCTGCTGATGGGATCGAGGCATCGAAAGTTCAGTTTCATGCTGCTGTAGACTCCAATGATGTATCATCAAGAGTCATGGCTACATCTGTGGCTCTTCGGAGAATGGCTTGGCTCAGATGTACTAGCCTCTCACAGGATACCCAGGCTAAGGCCATGGATTTTCCTGTAGTGGGTAATTCTCTCTTTGGGAAGCAGACAGAGAATTACATGAAGAAAATGGATGAATACAGGACCACTTACAGGAGTGCTCAGGCCATAGAAACATAGAAGTTGACGGCAGATAAGGACCGCAAGGCCCATCCAGTCTGCCCATTTCTTTTTCTACCTTATAAATGTGCCATCGGCCTTTGCTCTGTCAGTGACCTATCTATTCATAGTCATTTGTATTGCTCCCTTATGCCTATCCCATGCCTGTTTGAAGCCCTGCACTGTATTCATAGCCACCACTTCTTGTGGTAAGCTATTCCATGCATCTACCACCCTTTCTGTGAAAAGAATTTCCTCACATTCCCCTTAATCGGCCTCCCTCTAATCTCATGCTGTGTCCTCTTGTCCTGCTATTTTCTTATATTTAAACATGTTGGACTCTTTCACCTTGTTTATGCCTTAAGGTGTTTAAATGTCTCGATCATATCACCTCTCTCCTCCTTTGCTCAAGGGTATACATATTGAGCTCCGTTAATCTGTCCCCATATGTCTTCTGATGCAGTCCCTGCACCATTTTGGTTGCCCTTCTCTGGACTGCCTCAATTTGGTTAATGTCCTTGTGAAGGTGTGGCCTCCAATACTGCACGCAGTACTCCAGATGGGGCCTAACCAATGTCTTGTACAGAGGGATTATTACCTCCCTCTTACGACTTGTGATACCCCTACTAATACACCCTAACACCCCCCTAGCCTTACCTACTGCTTTAGAGGTCTGCTTGGATGATTTTAGGTCATCAGTGATGATGATGCCCAAGTCTCTTTCTTCCTTTGTGACTGCTAGCAACTCCCCTCCCAGCCTATAAGTGGCTTCAGGGTTTCTCTTCCCTATGTGCATGATTTTGCACTTTTTGCATTAAATCCCAGTTGCCACTCTTCTGACCATTTTGCTAGTTTATCCAGATCTCTTCTCATTCTGCCCACCCCATCTGGATCATCTACTCTGTTGCAGATCTTGGTGTCATCTGCAAACAGACAAGCCTTACCCTCTAGTCCATCTGCGAGGTCACTAATGAAGATGTTGAATAGGACTGGCCCCAGGACTGATCCCTGAGGTACCCACTTGTGACTTGCATCTCTTCTGACTGTATACCATTTACCACCACTCTCTGTTTCTCTGCCAGTCAACCAGTTTGCCACCCAGTTGACCAACTTCTGACCCACCCGAGCCTACCTAGCTTATTTATCAATCTTCTATGTGGAACAGTGTCAAAAGATTTGCTGAAGTCAAGGTAGGCGACATCAACTGCTCCCCCTTGGTCCACCACTCTGGTTACCCAGTCAAAGAAATCTGAGATTAGTTTGACAGGACCTTCCTTTTGTAAACCCATGCTGTCTTGGATCCTGTGCCCTATGGATTCCAGGTGTTGCACTATCCTTTCCTTAAGGAGTGCCTCCATAATCTTGCCCACTACTGAGGTAAGACTGACGGTCTGTAGTTCCCCGCCTCCTCCCTGCTACCACTCTTGTGGAGCGGGATCACATGAGCCCTTCTCCAGTCTTCTGGGACCCTCCTGTGCTCAGACTCACTAAACAATTCTGCTAATGGCTCTGCTAGTTCCTCCTTTAGCTCCTTAAGTACCCTGGGATGTATGCCATCAGGTCCCATTGCCTTATCCACCTGAGCTTAGCAAGCTCTTGTAGGACCCTTCTTTGTGAAGGGAGTAGTGCTCACCTCCTCCCGTGTCCATGATGCTGGGCTGTGGGCCCTGCCTTACCTTCTCTTCAGTAAATACTGAGCAAAAGTATCTATTTAGGATAGATGCCTTTATAGGGTCCTCCTCCTCACATGCTCCCTTTCTCCATTAAGCTTAGCAACACCCTCTGGACTTTCTCCTTTCACTAATGTATCTATAGAAAGTCTTGTCACCTTCTTTTACTGTTCGTGCTAGTGTTTCCTCAGTTTGGGACTTGCCTGCCTTACTGCCTTACCTCCTTCCCTTAGGCAGTTTGGTATGCCTCCTATCTTCATCCCGCTGTGTTCCCTTATATTTCCTGAAGGCCAGCCTTTTGGCTCTGACCTTTTCTGCTACTGTATTTGAGAACCAAAGTGGTTTCCTTCTTCTTTTGCACTTCCTGTTCTGTCTAACACAATGGGATGTTGCTTCAAGTATTGTATCCTTAATGCTTGCCCACTTTGCCTGTACCTCCTCACCTGTGTTTCTTTTTGTCAGGGCTAGCTTAACTCTGTTGGCCATCTTATCAAAGTCAGCTCCTCTGAAGTCCCATATTTTGCCTTTGAATGGGATGATTTAGATGTAGTAGCCAAATTGAACCATACCATGTGATGGTCACTGTCCCCAGGTGACCTTCTACTTGGAGATCTGTGATCCCTTCTTTGTTAGTCAGTACTAGATCTAGGATAGCCCTGTCTCTTGTGGGTTGCTGTACCAGTTGTTTGAGGCCCTCCCCCTGCAGGGAATCCACCATGAGTCTAGTTCTGGCAGATGTTCCTACTGGTATTGACCAATCTGTATCTGGCATGTTGAAGTCTCCCATTATCAGAACCTCCCCTTTAGCATGTTTTGTATATCTTCTAACAGTAATGTGTCTATGTCCTCCCTCTGGTCTGGGGGCCTGTAGACAACCCCAGTTCTTATGGCTGTCCCATTTCTGTTTCCGGGTGACCCACAGTTCTTCTGGCTCCTTATGTGTATTCTGAATTTCTGTAGCTTTGATATTTTCATTAACATACAGTGCCACTCCTCCCCTTTTGCACCTCGGTCTCTTCTGAACAATACATAGCCAGGTACTGAAGTCTCCCAAGTGTGGTTACTGGTAAACCACGCCTCACTAATTGCTACTATGTCCAGTTTAGCCTCTGACATTATTGCCTGCAGGTCTGGGATCTTATTTCAGGCTGTGAGCATTTGTGTACATGATTTTCCATTGGCCAGATTTTGGTGTGTTAGTTGTTGGGTGAAGTTTGGCATTACCCTGTGCATCGTATGGGAGACAAACCTTTTTCTTACCTGGTGATGCAAATGAGCGGCAAACACGCTGAATTCCTGTTTGACCACTAGCTGAGGGGAGGGTGTTCTTCCCATTCGACGTATGGGGTGCTGCACCCCTCTCCCATTGCTAGTTTAAATATTCTGCAAAGACGTCAAACTTCTGCCCCAATGCACTGACTCCCTCTTTAGTCAGATGCAGTCCATCAAATTTAAAGAACTTTCGCTCCCAGAACTGTTGCCAGTTCCCTACAAATCTGTGTCCTTTTTTCTGGCACCAGTCCTTGAGCCACGTGTTTAGCTCCCCCATCTCCCCTTCTCTGACCTTCCGTCCATCTGCTCCCTTCTCCCAGACTGGCAGGATCTCAGAGAAGGAGATGCCAGACGAAATAGATGATAGTTTGTCACCCAGCTTAGTCAGGTGTTCCTTGGTCTCCACAACTGACCGGCTGGCGAGATCATTAGTCCCTATGTGTACTAGTACATCAATGTTTTCTCCTGCTTTGTGAACAATTTATAGCATGCGGTCAGTGTTCTCCATGCTGATGTACCTGGAGACATCTGACCATCACCCCTGGCTGGAGATGGGTATCAACTCCCCGAATCATGGAGTCTCCTATGATCAGAAGTTTTTGGATTTCCTTTGTGCTTGTTTAGTTTTGGTTCCTGATTTGGGTGAGTATTGTTGTGCTAGCTCCTGTGCCGCAGTGTCCTGCTCTGCAGTGTCTTCTGCCTCTTTATTTGATTTCAGAGATAGAGGCAGATACCTGTTTGTAGTGTTTATATGGTTTTTGGAGGTAATGTGTTGGAGAGCAGAGTGATGGGGCACCTGATTTGCTCCTCCTAACCACCTGCCAACCTCCTGGACCAACTACCCTCTGCGGTCGAGGTTTTTCTGTTGGATGCTGGGGAAATGGCGGGTGGTTCTTATAATGTATTTCCTCTTCAATATGAAATTTGAGGCGTGCAATCTCTGCCCATGCTGCCCGGAGCTGAGACCTAAGATCTCCAAAGGCCCAGCATGTAGGACAGTGTCCTAAATCCTGTAAGACTGTCCTTCTGAAAATTGTTCCACAGTACCTGCAGTTAATGAAATCCATTCCAAATAAGTTGCTGGGTTTGTAACCTAGTCAGAGTAATTAGAAGGGAAAAAAGGAAAAATGCAAGTAATGGTTTAATTGTGCTTTGTTTAACTTGTTATAACAAGTTAAATTACTAGTGCCCTGTAAATGAGATCACCTTGTGGAGGCCCCACTGATCCGACCCTTCCTGCTCTGCCACAGGAAATGTCACAACTGTGGTACCCTATAAAAGTGTGGCGTGGGTTGGTTGGGGATGGGGTGGGTGGCTGGGCCCTTCCCCCTGCCTAAAAGAAGAACCACGGACTAAAAGAACAAGGAGGTAAGAGCAGAAACAATCAGTCAGCAACAAATGCAGTAACCCTGAAAGCTTATCCTAATGTTAGATAAAACTGTAAAACCTGTAAAGCACCACCTGTAATAATTTCAGAGAAGATATACCCTGTAAGAAACACTTTGCTCCAGAGAAAATAAAGCAGTAACAGAAGATATACCTTGCAAAAGACAATTTGAATCAGAAGATTACAGCAGTAATCTGTTAGCACACACCTGTAGGCACACCTTGTAATAATGCAGAAGAAGGTATACCAGCAACAACAAATTTGAATCAGAGAAAAATAAAGCAATGAAATGTTAGCAACAAACAGTAGCAATCCCTGTGAGTAAAAATAAAAACACCACCACACAGTAAATCTGCTTAGCCAAACTAAATCTTAATCCTTCTCCCTTGCTTTGGTAAGTTTCTCTACTCTGCCTTTCAAGCAGTCTTAGAAGGAAAAAGCTCAGGTGAAGCTAGGTGCCTTGGCCAGCAAACTAAGTCTTCTACCTCCAAGATATCAACTAACCTGACTTTTTAACCCTTCTTTCTGTTGGAAATTACTGACAGCTTGCCAGCTCCACCCCCACATACACACCTAATCCTTTGGAAGAGCTGTGGGAGGAAAAGCAATTAGCTCCTTCAATGTGAGAAGGAGACTGAAACACCTCTGAGACAACAAACCTTTTCAACAAACAAGAATAAGGCCAAGGAAAGGCAAGCAACTCCTCAACGGCAGCAGTCCAGGGGCAGGGGCAGGCCATTCCAAAGGCCTTTTTACCAAGCACAGGCCGCCTCTTCTTTTTCACAGAGGGGGTTCTTCAGAGGGAGAGGCAGAAGGGGGATAAGCAGGCCTGCATCCACCCCTCAGCCTAAAGCCCCTGCCAAGCAGACACCCTGATGGGTCTGCCCGGGTCGATTCTCCTATCCCAGTAGGGGGCAGGCTGGCTTACTTTGTCCAGGACTGGATGTCTCTTACATCAGACAAGTGGGTCCTGGAAGTAGTAAGCCAGGGTCTGGTTCTCGGCTTCGAAAAATTTCCCAAGCTGAGAGCCAGATCTTTTCCACCTGCAAATCTCTCAGAGACCCTTGCCCTAGAGGCAGAGGTTTCTTCTCTCCTGGCTCTCAGAGCTGTAGAGAGAGTACCTACCCTACACTGGGCCAAAGGATTATACTCCTGGTACTTCCTAACCCTCAAAAAGACAGGAGAGTGGTGACCCATCCTGGACCTAAGATACCTGAACAAACATCTTTTAAAGCCAAAGTTCAAAATGATGACTCTGGGAATTATCCTTCCCTCTCTAAGACCAGGGGACTGGCTAGCCTCCTTGGACCTCAAAGATGCTTACTTTCACATTCCCATCAGGTGCTCCCACAGAAAGTACCTCAGGTTCAAGTTGCCCTCAGGCCACTGTGAGTTCAGAGCAATGCCCTTTGGCCTAACATCAGCTCCAAGGGTCTTCTCGAAGTGCTTGGCAGTAGTTGTTGCCTTCCTAAGAAGACAAAAGATTTCCATTTTCCCATACTTGGACGACTGGCTGATAGTAGGCCAGTCTCCAGACCAAGTCAAGTCACACCTGCAAGTGACCCAGCAAGTGCTCACTTCTTCAGGATTTCTTCTCAACCTACCAAAGTCAGTTGTCAAACCAGTGCATCTCCTCACCTTCATAGGGGCAGAGCTGGATACGGTACAAGCAAAAGCCTTCCTTCCCCTGGAAAGTGCAAGGACCCTCATGGAACTAGCCTCTTCATTCACCCTTCAGGTGTCTCGACCAGCAAGGCATTTCCTTCAGCTGCTGGGCCACATGGCAGCTTCTACAGCAGTGGTCCAGGGCGCAAGATTCCAAATGAGGGACATTCAGTTCCACTTAAGAGCTTTTTGGTCACAAAGAAAGGATTCCCTTACCAAACTAATTCCAGTGACTCGAATTTTGCTCCAAGCCCTGCAATTGTGGCAGGATCAGGACAATTTGAGGCAAGGAGTTCCATTTGTCACTCAGTCTCATTCAGTGGTCCTCACCACAGATGCTTCCCTGCTGAGCTGGGGAGCCCATTTGGGGGAACTTACCACCCAGGGACTGTGGTCGCCTCAGGAATCTCTGCTTCACATCAGTCTCTTGGAACTCAGAGCAGTGTTTCTGGCACTACAAGCTTTTTCCAAATCTGTACAGAACAAGGTGGTTCAGGTCAGAACAGACACCACCACCATGTGGTACATCAGCAAGCAAGGAGGCACTCTGTCTACAGCCTTGTGCACAGAAGCAATGAAGTTGTGGTCCCTGGCCTATTCCCTGCAAACCTCTCTGATAGCAGTTCACCTCCCAGGAAAGGACAATGTCCTAGCAGATGCACTGAGCAGAATATCCCAGGGCCATCACAAATGGGCCCTAGATCCTCTGGTGTTGAAAGTGATTTTCTCAAGATGGGGCACTCCAGAGAGAGATCTTTTTGCAGCCCCAATCACCAACTTCCTCTTTTTTGTTGAAGACCCCCAGTCTTGGGCTCAGTCCCCCTGGATGCTCTGCTCCTGAACTGGGAAGGGAAATTTCTGTATGCTTCTCTCCCCTTCCCTCTCCTGTTCGGAGTGTTAGTCAAGATAAGGTCACAACCATGCAAAGTGATTCTGATTGCTCCAGACTGGCCAGGCAGCCATGGTATCCCTTGTTGCTGTCCCTAGCAGTCCATCTTCCCCTGTCTCTTCCCAGGAATTACAACCTGTTAACATCCTCTCAGGGGAGGATTTGGTACCCGAATCTTCAGTCTCTCAATCTCAAGGCTTGGCTCTTGAAGAGTTAGTTTGCAGGTCTGCATCTTTCCCAAGGGGTTCTGGATATTCTTAAGGCTTCTTGAAAGCCTTCCACCAGAAAGACATACAACTCCAATTGGAAAAGATTCAGCATTTGGTGTTCTAAGAAAAATATTTCTCCAGACTCTGCTGAATTGCCTACGGTTCTGGATTATGTGGTCCATCTTAAAGGAAAACTACACCCAAAACTTGAAAAAATATATGTTGTGCAGAGTGTTTTAATTTGTATGTGAAGTTCTAGTGTTTCCTTCCCTCTAACTGGTATTAAGAGTTTTTCTTAAAACTACCCTTAAGCTAGCAGGCTAATTTACGACCCCTGGAGATCACTATATCAAATAGGTTTATTGCATTTCTTTGTCCTAGAATGCACCTTGTTTCATGTGTTGGTGATGTAGCAGAGCCCATAAATCCAGCAGAAAGCATTGCATTACAATCAGTTCACAACAACAGAGATGGCTATATTTTAAAATCTGTAGAATTCAGCTTGGTGACCACCCTCATCCTAAAGGTTTTACTGTCCTGAAAAACTTTGCTGCTGGTAATTTTTGTGCAGCTTGTAAAGCTTCCAAGATATTTAGTTTTTTGGCATGCGTGTGCTGAATGTTGGGTCTCTCTTACATCACAGTCACATGAGGCAAAATGCACTGTGGGAACCAGAAATACAATTACACTATCAGGTATGGAGATCCCCAAGGGTCATAAAACTAGCATAAAGCTAGCAGGCTAATTTGTGAAAAACTCATAATACCAGTCAGAGGGAAGGAAACACTAGAACTTCACATACAAATTAAAACACTCTGTGCAACATATATTTTTTCAGGTTTTGGGTGTAGTTTTCCTTTAATGGCCTAGGTCTCAGACCAGCTACTCTCAAGGTACACTTGGCAGCTTGTTTCTGCTTTCCTGTCTGTAGGCACGTCTTCCTCTCTGTCATCCCATCCTGTATTCTGTAAGATTTTCAAGGGATTGCTTCACACCAATCCCCTCTTTAGGGATCCTGCTCCTGCTTGGGATCTTAATGTTTGCATTGCTCAGCTTATGCAACCCCCTTTTGAGCCTTTGTCCTCAGCAGACCTTAAGTACTTGACTTGGAAAACTGTGTTTTTGGTAGCCATTGCTTCTGACAGACATATCAGTGAATTGCAAGCCTTGTCAGTGGAATCTGATTTCATCTCTTTTCACAGAGATAAAGTGGTCCTTAGAACTAACAGAAAGATCTTGCCCAAAGTGGTTTCAGATTTCCACCTCAATCAGTCTATATTGCTCCGTTTTCTTCACTGATCATTCTTCCTCAGGAGAGAGGAGGCTACACAGTTTGGATGTTAAAAGAGCCCTTAGCTACTACATAGAGCGTACCAAAGGTCACAGGTTTGAATCCCTCCAATTGTTCCTCACTCATGGAGAAGCTGGTAAGGGCAAACCTGCCACTAAGAGATCTGTTGCCAGGTGGATTGTTTCTTGTATACAATTCTGCTATGAAAAACTGGGTAGAATTCCACCCTGAGGGCTCATTCCACAAGAGGTACAGCTGCTTCCCTGGCTGCTGCCAGGGATATCCCCCTCTCAGAAATTTGTCAAGCAGCCACCTGGAAAACAGTCCATACTTTTACCAAGCATTACTCTTTGGATATCCAGGCTAGGAGTGATGCTCGGTTTGGCACAGCAGTACTTCAGAGCCTGTTTCCAAAGTAGGTTCTATCCCTCCTCCATGGAGGGTACTGCTTGGTAGTCTGCATTTGTCAGAATACAGCAAGACTTCATGTTGTTTGAAGAAAAAATTACTCACCTTAGTAATTATGTTTCTAGGGACATGGATATGTTGTTCATCCACACTTATTGGCAGGTTCCTTGCCGCTTTAAATCTTGCCGGAAGGTCTTCAAGCTAGCTCCTCCCACCCACCCGGGTGGTAAAACTCTCGGCTCCGCCCCATGGCGCCAGATCTTCCTTACCTTGGAAGCTCAGGTTCCCTCCTTAGCAGCTCTTGATTAAGCTTTGAGCCTAATTCTTGATTTTAAAAATTTTCAAAACTTTTACCACTTGGTCTTCTTCCTCGCGGCTACGATGGACAAATCATCTCCCGGTTTTCGGAGATGCCCTTGCGGGCAGAAGATGTCTCTGACGGATCCGCACTCCACGTGCGTTTACTGCCTAGGCCAGGTGCACGACTCGCAGGCCTGCGAACTGTGCTCATCTTTCTCGGTCACGCCCTGAGGATCGCTCTGCCGTCTCCAACTTGGCGCGAAAGGGAATTTCCAGTCAAATCCAAGGAGGCCCGACTGGCGGTGTCCGTGGCTCTGCGGGCTCCGCAGGGACAACAACTTGAGTATGATCGCCTCGAGGAGGAGGCGGCTCATGCCGCTACATCTTCGCCGCGGCATCTGCCCGGCCTCGCTGGGTCCTCCTATTGACTTCTTTTAAGGAGCTTTGCTTGACCCTCTCGACCAAAGGCGGGTCCAACTTCTTCTGGACCGTTTCATCGATCGAAGAAAAGTAAAGAGTAAGTCCACATCGTCGACGCTCTTGGGAGCGGAAGATCTCCTCCCTTGTCGACAGTCGACTTCGGTCGAGGTTTCGGCTTCGACCACTGGCTTCACGGTGCCCCCGTCAGGCCAGGTGACCGAGACTCCCGCCGACGTGGTCGAGATTTTTCTCGACCCGTTAGACGGGTTGTCGGCTGGAGAAGCCGAAATTCCCTCCTCCCCGGTTCCCCCGGCGAGGATTGTGGATACCGTCGGCTCATCTGTTCCTCTGGTTCCCGAGCCGTCGGATTTGTCAACCGAACCGAGGGGATTGCCGATCCTCGGCTCCCCGCCTCGCCGACCTCGGCCTTGCCGAGATTCTCGGTCTCGGTCTCGGACATCTTCGCGGTCTAGCCGATCCCGTCGACACAGGCGGTCTCGGTCTCGGCACCGCGGTAAGCGGCGTCGCCGCTCTTCCTCATCTTCCTCCTCCTCGGACGAGGGGAGGCTTCGGCGTAAGTTGCGCTGAAAATATGAGGATCGTATGTGGCAACAACTAATTTTGGCTGGGAACAAGTCGGCTCAGGCCTCTTCTCCGGCCATAAAATGGTTGTCACCGGGAGGGCCGAAACAACCCCTTGTGGTGGTCGAGGAGCCTGTTTCCAGGCCGGTTGTTCGGTCTACTCCTGCTGCCCCACCAATGGGGTGGAACCGCCTCCGCCTCAACCGACAGTCGGGGCCCGACAAAAGTTAGCGGCGGCTCATGGCCTTCCCATGGTCTGTCGGTCACCCTCACTCCCGATAAGCCTCGGCACGTGGAGGGTGGCGCGGGCTCTAGGCAGCTATTCAACGACTCGTCTGAGTCGGACGACGACTCCTCCCTGTTTTCCAAGCGCCTAGACTTGGAATCCTCTGGGGGGCAGTCGATGGACGATAGCCCTTCGTCCTTCCTTGGACTACTCAGGCTCATCTCAGAATCCACTGGGATGAAGCTCGAACCCGTGTCCAAATGGGCTAGATATCCCCTCACTGAGATTCTGGACCGAGGGGATTCTCCTACGGAGGCCTTTCCAGTGGCTGAAGCCATTGTTGGCCCGGCCCTGGAATTGTGGCAGCATCCGGCTTCCTGTCCTGCGCCTTCGGCCAGGATGGCCAGAAAGTATGCGGTTCCCACAGGCTCTCTGTCCGGCTTTTCCGAACACCCTTCGGCTGAGGGGTTGGTCACGGACAGTGTTTTCCGGCGAGCCGGAAATGCCAGGGACGTGGACAAACCGCCCGACAAAGAGTCCAAGAAACTGGACTATACTGGGCGGAAAGTGTATGCTGCTTCCTCCCTCGCCTTCGGCCAGGCCAGTTCGGCCGTCCTTGATGGCATTATTTTCCCATGCCCTGTTGGGCTCCCTGGATGAGGTCGTCCCTCATCTTCCCTGCGGACCTGCAGACCACAGTTAAGCAGTGCAGGGACCAGGGCAGAGCAGTAGCTAAGCAGCAGCTCCAGACTGCGCTGGATATTGAGATTCTTGTGCCCGGTCAGTGGTGGCCAAGAGTGGCTATGCGCCTCGGCGGCGTGGCTGAGATATCCACTTTCACTCGGATACCCAGCACAAGCTCACGGATGTTCCTTTCCTGGGAACTGACCTCTTCGGCCCTGGAGTGGAAGGTCACACTCCAGAGGATCGAAAAGTCCAATGCCACCTTGGACTCGGTATCGTCTGCAAGAGAGGACAAGGGCCATAGCCCCAGCCCAAGCCCTTTCGCCTCTTCTGCTCCTCACAGGCCGCCTGGCCCAACAACGCCAGGGCCAGCAGGCTAGACCTGGTATTCCAAGCCCTGCCGTCAGCTTCTCTAATAGGAAGCAAGGAGGAAGAGGCTCTGGTGGTCCTCGCCGTCCTTCCTCCAAGCCTGCACAGTGACGGCTGAGGGGTGTCGTCATCCCAGTCACCTCGCCCTGGTTCCCCTGGGGGACGGCTCCGCACTTCCTTCCGCCTGGTCCGCTGTTACCACGGACAGGTGGGTTCTGAAGGTGGTGGGAAGAGGCCTGCCTCTGGAATTGAACGTGTTCCACCCTTCATGGAGCCGCCGCCTAAGGGGCTTCAGGTCCCTAGATTCTCTGAAGGCTCGTCAGAGCCGACATCGCCTCTTCTCCTTCAGAAAGGGGTGATAAAAGAGATAGAGGACCCCATCAGAACTGGGACTGTGTCCAGGTACTTCCTGGTCCCGAACGGACGGGGTGGCAGCCCATTCTCAACCTACATGACCCTGAACAAGTTCCTAAGGTCTCGAACCTTCAGAATGGTCACTCTGGCTCAGATAATACCATCTCTGGAACACGGCTTGTGGTTTTGTTCTCTGGACTTTCAGGACGCGTTCTTTCACGTCCCTATCCGTCCGTCTCATCAGAGATTCCTCCGCTTCAGGCGGAGGGATCCCTTCGAGTTCCAGGCCATGCCCTTCGGCCTCTCCAGCTCCCAGGGTCTTCACCAAGTGCATGGCAGTGGTGACAGCATTCTCAAGGCGCCGAGGTCCGTGTACCCTTACCTGGACGATTACTGATAGCAGCCCCTCCAGGTCGGGAGGTGGAGCGGTCCAGGATCTGGCCCTCCAGGTTTGCTTCCTCAACCCGGCCTCCTGGTCAACGAGGGCCAAGTCGAACCGAGCCGAAGCAGGTGATAATTTTATCGGGCAGAGCTCGACTCGCTCTTCGAGCCAGGGCACTGCCCGGCGGACAGGGCCGAGGTTCTTACCTCCTTTGCCCAATCATTTCTGGTTGGGCAACGCGCCTCTGCCCGGGACTTCCTCTGCACTGCTGGGTCTCATGGCGGCCTGTACCAGCGTAGTCCTTTGGGCACGTTGCGCATGCGTCCTCCAGTGGGGACTGGTCAGCCAGTGGTCTCAGCGCTGCATCCTTTGGACCAGCGTGTGTGGACGACCCAGGAGATGTGGAACGCCTCCAGTGGTGGACCTTCCTTCCCATCTGCAGGAGGTATCCTGCTTGTCTGCCCCGGCCGACGGTCTCTAACGACCAACGCATCTTTGATGGGTTGGGGTGCCCATCTGGGGAATACCTGCAAGGCCCTGGTCCCCACAGGAGTCCCGATGCCATATAACCTGCTGGAGCTCCGTCGTCCGCCTAGCTCTCACCGACTTTGCTCCTTTCTCCGGGTCAAGTGGTCCGGGTCCAGACGGACAACACTACGCACCATGTACTATCTAAACCGCCAGGGCAGGACGCGCTCCATGCTATTATGCAAGGAAGCTCTCCGCATCTGGTCACTTGTGCGCAGCCTGGAGGCGGATCTCCTGGCCATTCATGTGGCAGGAGCCTCCAACACCCTGGCCGATGCCCTGAGCCGGATAGGGGCTGCATCACACGAGTGGTCTCTCCTGCTGGAGATAGTACAAGACCTGTTCTCCCGCTGGGGCACACCTCTGGTGGATCGGTTTGCCTCCAGGGAGAACGCGAAGCTGAGGCTGTTTCATGCCCGCCCCCCTCAGCAGGGCTCGCTGCAGGGGGATGCCTTCTCGAGGCCGTGGACCCCGGGCCTCTTTTACGCCTTTCCCCCCGTTCCCCTGATTCACAGGGTCCTGCTGAAAGCGAGGAGGGACAAGGCGCAGGTGATTCTGATAGCCCCAGACTGGCCTCGCCAGTTCTGGTACCCAGATCTCCTCAGTCTCAGCTCCAGGACTCCGCGGCAGCTTCCAGCTCGCCCGGACCTGCTCTCAGTCAGTCAGGGGAAGATGTTCCATCCGGACCTTCAATCCCTGCACCTGACGGCCTGGTTCCTGAGCGGCTAGAGTTCCAGGCCTTGGGTCTTTCCGACGAGGTCCTCAGCGTCGTTGAGGCGTCCCGTAAGGAGTCGACCAGAAAATGCTATGCCTTCAAATGGAAGAGGTTCTCCATTTGGTGTCGGGAAAAAGGGTTGGACCCTTTCTCGTGTCCTGTGGCAAGCATTTGGACTATTTATGGTCCTTTCTAGTCAAGGGCTTAGGCTCGACGCACTTTAAGGTGCACCTGAGCCATCTCTGCTTACCGAGCGCGGGCCGGTCAGCAGTCAGTGGCGCAGGAAAAAGTGGTCGGGCGCTTCTTTAAAGGCCTTGATCACATTTCCCCTCCAGTGCGGGAACCCCCACCTCTGTGGGATTTACTGCTGGTACTGGCAAAGCTCATGGGCAAGCCATTCGAACCAATGCACAGGTGTGGTCTCCCCCACCTGTCGTGTAAGACCGCCTTCTTGGTGGCTATCACGTCAGCCAGAAGGATGGGAGAACTCCAGGCACTTAGCATCGAGTCTCCTTACCTGGTCTTCCACAGGGACAAGGTTGTCCTACGCCCCCACCCGAAATTCCTTCTGAAGGTGGTGTCGGAGTTTCACCTTAATCAGGTGTTGACTCTGCCGGTGTTCTACCCCAATCACACCTCGGAGGCCTAATATAGGCTCCATACTCTGGACCCTAGAAGGGCGCTCGCTTATTATAAGGAGCGCACGGCTGAAATTCGGGGAGAGGTTCGCCAGCTGTTTGTCACCCACGCTGAAGCCGTACAGACTGCAGACTGCAGCCAAGCAGACGATAGGCAGATGGGTCACCTCCTGCATAAATCTGCTATGATTGGCGGGCATGGAGCCTCCCAGAGGATAAGAGCTCATTCTACCCGCCATACTGCTGCATCGGTGGCTGCTTCCAGGGATGTCCCTATCCAGGAAATCTGCAGGGCTGCTACCTGGAAGTCAGACACACCTTTATTTCCACTACCACATCGACCTTGAGTCACGCCGGGATGCTGGTTTTGGGGCCTCGGTTCTCAATCTCTGTTCCCCAAGTAAGTGTGTAGGGGTGTGCGCTTGCCTCCTCCTCCCGGAGAACTGCTAGGAGTCTGCCAATAAGTGTGGATGAACAACATATCCATGTCCCTAGAAATACAGGTTACTACTCCTGTAACAGGAGTTCTAGGAATGGTATATGTTGTTCATCCCACACGAACCCATCCGACCTCCCCGGCTTCGACGCACAACCTGAGCTTCCAGCGGGCCAGATCTGGTGTCATGGGGCGGAGCCGAGTTTTACCACCCGGGTGGGTGGGAGGAGCTAGCTTGAAGACCTTCCGGCAAGATTTAAAGCGGCAAGGAACCTGCCAATAAGTGTGGATGAACAACATATACCATTCCTAGAACTCTTGTTACAGGTGAGTAACCTGTATTTCTTCTAGTGTAGTCTTGTTGTATTCTGACCTCCTCCCTGCGTCCCCTCTCAGAACCTAGATTTTTGGGATGTGGGTGGGCAGGTGTAGTGTTGGCACCCTAGAGGTGCCCCCTTTTATACCCTCTTTTTTCTTTGGGTGGAATGTTGTTCATTTGATTGGTTTTTGTTTTTGGGTTTCCTGACTTGAGTCTTCCTTTGAGAACCAAAAACATTATATTTCTGCCAGTTGGCTAGTCAAAAATGTTAACAGTTTCCACACAGAACACCTAGTGAGTTTTTGCTCGTAAAGATCCGACGGTTGCAGTTCAAATAACAGGCAGAGGCTTCAGCCGAGCTCGAGATGAACATTCGATGCCATGTATAGAAAAGTTAACCCTATGTTCTCCGGGGCAGTTGAAAGGCAGGACCTAACTGCATTTGTCAGAATACAGCAAGACTCCACTAGAAGAAACATAATTACTAAGGTGAGTAGTTTTTTCTTCCAGGGCTACTCTCCCTGCTGCACCTAGGAGACTGGCTCTGCTCCCTAGACATGCAAGATGCATATATGCATATCGGGGTCTTCCCTCCCCACCGGAAGTTTCTGAGGTTCCGCTTCCAAGGGGAGCACTACCAATTCAGAGTTCTTCCGTTCGGCCTCTCCTCCGCTCCGTGAGTCTTTACAAAATGCTTTGCCGTGGTGACTGCAGCTCTAAGGCGCATGGGGCATTACGTTTTCCCTTAACCTCGACAATTGGCTACTTACAGCCCCATCCAGGTCAAGCCTACTTCACGCCCTCGGAGACACCTATACTCTGTACCGAGAGCTGGGGATCACCCTGAACCTTCAGAAATCGTCCCCCGAGCCCAGTCAAAGACCTGTCTTCATTGGAGCGGTCCTGGATTCTATCCAGGGCATGGCTTTCCTACCCTCGGACAGGGGCGACCACCTGCGAGAGATTGCCGAATGGATCTCAGTAACTCCTCAAGTTCCAGCACGGAACTTCCTCAGGCTACTGGGGCACATAGTGGCGGCCATTCCAGTCACTCCTCTGGCCCGCCTCCACACGCAGGTCCCACAGTGGATGCTCAGGGTGCAGTGGGACCAGGGCTATGATGATCTAGACTTTCTGGTCAGGATCACCGATCCAGTCAGAACTTTGCTTTGGTTGATGGACCCCCAGAATTTGGAGAAAGGGGTCAGGTTTCATCTGGAGCCACCAAGTCAGACTGTTATGACAGATGCATCGGATCTGGGATGGGGAGCGCACCTGGGTGCTCATCAAACGCAAGGGGTTTGGACACCTGAGGAGCGATTTCTCTATATCAATGTATTGGAGATGCGAGCGGTTCTCTATGTCTTACAGGCCTTTCAAGAGGACCTGGTGCCGGTCTCTCTTCTAATTCAAACAGACAATATGGCGGTCGTCTTCTACGTCAACAAACAAGGGGGTACACATTTGTATCCCCTTTGCAGGGAGGCAATGAGTCTGGCATTGGGCACTGGAGCGGCACATTCTGCTGTCCGCAGTGCACGTTCCAGGCATCCTAAACAATCTGGCTGACAGCTTAAGCAGGTCTCGTTCCAGAGCGCACGAGTGGGAGCTGCTACAGTCCGTAGCAGATCAGCTCTTCGACAAGTGGGGTCATCCACAGCTGGACCTCTTTGCGTCACCACGCAATGTCAAACTGCCAATGTTTTATTCGCGAGAGCACGTGCATGGAGTTTCCTGGCCAGACTCGTTATCCCTTTGTTGGGCAGGGAGGTTTCTCTATGCCTTCCCTCCCTTCCCTGTCATTCAGAGAGTCCTACTGAAGTTACAGGCAGAAGGGGCTCGAATGATTCTAGTAGCCCCCAGATGGCCTTGGCAGATTTGGTTCCCACTCCTGCAGTGGTTATCCACGGAACCTCCAACTCTGCTGCCCATATGCTCGTAGTTGCTATCCCAGAAACAGGGGGTCGCTGGTCCATCCGTATCTTCGTTCCTTACATCTGCATGCTTGGCTCCTTCAGATGTAGCTCAACAGAGATATGGGGTTTCTCCGGAGGTAGCGGTAGTCCTAGTGTTGGCAAGGAAGCCCTCCACCTGCTCCGCCTATGCTATGAAATGGAAGCGGGTTTGTTTATGGGCCTCGTCACAACATTTGGACCCCATCACCTGTCCGATGAACTCAGTGTTGCAGTACCGCCTCTCCTTGTACCAACGTGGTCTGAGTTACTCCTCTATTAAGGTGCACATGTGGACTGTCTCCGCCTATCGTGCTCTGATTGGAGACAAGGCGTTAGCACAGTTGGATGTAGCCCGCACCTTTTTGAGAGGAATTTTACATATGAGACCTCCCAGTGGGGATCCTGTCCCACCCTGGGATCTTCTTTTTGTGTTGGAGAAGCTCACCCTCCCTCCCTTTGAGCCGGCAGTGGATTGTGAGGTGCGTTATCTTTCTTGGAAGGTCTGTTTTTGGGTTGCTATTACCTCAGCTCGAATAGTTTCTGAGCTTCAGGCTCTGATGTGTAAAGAGCTGTATTTGGTTTTCCACAGGGAAAGGGTTTCCCTTAGAACAAATCCTAAGTTTCTTCCGAAATTGGTCTCGGAGTTGATCTTCAACCAGTTGGTTGACCTTCTAGTCTATTTTCCTTCCCCATCTAATAGAGGGGAAGCTCTCCTTCACACATTGGATATCCACAGGACTTTGAGGTATTACCTCAAAAGGACGGCTATGCACGGTCAGTCAGAGCAACTCTTTGTGGCCTTTGCACCACAGTGCTTGGGCAAACCGGTGACCAAGCAGACAGTTTCAAAGTGGATCGTCCACAGCGTATCCTTCTGCTATGAAAAGCACAGTAAACCTCTACCGGGTCCGGTCAGGGGTCACTCCACCAGGGGAGTTTCTGCTTCTTTGCCACCCTGAGAAATGTCTCTAAGGGACATGTATGCCGCCTGGAATTCGTGCATACCTTTGTCAAGCATTACAGCTTGATATCGCTCTCAGACGCCGTGCCGTTTTGGTCTGGCTGTTTTCCAGGGACTTTGTCCTAGGCCTCTGGAGTCAGTATATTCCACCTCCCGGGTCGACTACCTCTTTGGCGTGGACTGCTTGGTATTCAGTCCCATCAGCGAGTACCTGCTGCAAGAGATCCCACTGGGTAAGATAGTACTGTTACGTAAGAACTTACTGTAACAGTAGATCTTCAGAGGAGCTCTGCAGCAGGCGCTATTTCCCACCCGGGCTTCCCTTCGAGATGTGCAGATCTTCATCTACATCTTCATAGAGTGCTTCGTCTCCTTCTCTTGTCAGGGCTTGTCTCCTGGGCCTTGGCGGGGAACTGAGGTGAGCTGGGTCCGCCCCTTTGTACCAGGGCTGACGTTGGGGGGCCGCCCCTGCATTATACTGCTGGCTGAAAAGTTTTCCGGAGGGTCCTAGTGCCTGCGGCATAGTCCTAATTGTTATAGCTTGCTGCAAGAGCTCCTCTCGAAGATCTACTGTTATGGTAGGTTCTTATGTAACTGTACTTTTTTTCACTATAAAAGATTTCAGTTCCAGTTTTATGCGATGGTAACATTTTCTGATTCCACCACCGAGTATTTTTATAAATGTTTTAATTTAGTTTTTTTCTCAAGAAACAAACATGGTTGCCACATTTGGCTCAGAATAGCATTGTTGATCTGGCAAGGGCTGGGACTGAGAAAATAAAAAGTTGAGGTGTGCAGCATAGGATGCACCAAGAAAGTAGATTTGATACATATGCTAATATTGTTTACTGATTGTAGATGACACTCGTTTTTTGGGAAACCATTTTTCATTGCGCTGCTGGTTTAAGAACCATCATTGTATGTATTTATTTATTTTGCATGTCCTGTGCCCCTGGCCGGCCACTTCTCTGGGCCACCAATGGACCCTCCTTCCGCTGCATCTTCCCTCCCTAGGTCCGTGAGAGGGGAGACAGGATCCGAATCAGTGCGACTGTACCGGAGCCTCTGTTTCTACCAGCATATAAAAGCCATCCAGAAAAAGCTACACGCCCCACATTTGGGAGCCCTGTACCACAGCCAGAAGAGCATACCACTGTTATATTTGGCAGAATACTACTGATGGACCGTGTGCAGTTGTCGGTACTGATGGAACACTGCTCATGTGCAGTCTAGTATTGATGTTGTGGAACACTGCTGATGGATAGTGTGCAGTTGTTATGATACTGGGGAAACACTGCTCTTGTGCAGTGTGTAGCATTGATGTTGGGGGAACACTTTTGATGGACACACTGCAGTTGTCATGGCACTGGGGGAACACTGCTTATGTGCAGTTTGTAGTATTGATGCTGTGGAACACTGCTGATAGATGGTATCATGACAACTGCACACTGAGGGAATACTGCTCACGTGCAGTGTGTAGTATTGATGTTGGGGAACACTGCTGACGGACAGTACGCAGTTGTCTTGATACCGAGGGAAGACTGCTCATGTACAGTGTGTAGTATTAATGTTCATCAGCACTGGTGATGGATAGTGTGCAGTTGTCATGATACCGAGGGAAGACTGCTCATGTGCAGTGTATAGTATTGATGTTGGTAGAACACTGCTGCTGGATAGTGTGCAGGTGTCATGATACTGGGAGAACACTGCTCATGTGCAGTGTGTAGTATTGATGTTGGTGAACACAGTTGATGGACAATATGCAGTTGTCATGATACTGAGGGAACACTACTCATGAGCAGTGTGTAGTATTGATGTTGGGGAAACACTGCTGATGGACACACCGCAGTTGTCATGATAATGGGGGAACACTGCTCATGTGCAGTGTGTAGTATTGATGTTGGGGGAACACTGCTGATGGACACACCGCAGTTGTCATGATAATGGGGGAACACTGCTCATATACAGTGTGTAGCACTGATGTTGGGGAACACTGCTGATGGACCGTGTGCAGTTGTCAGTACTGATGGAACACTGCTCATGTGCAGTATGTAGTATTAATGTTGTGGAACACTGCTGATTGATAGTGTGCGATTGTCATGATTCCGAGGGAACACCGCTCATGTGCAGTGTGTAGTATTGGTGTTGGGGAATGCTGCTGATTGACAGTGTGCAGTTTTGTGTGGTATTGATGTTGGGGGAAAGTTACTGATGGACAATGTGCAGTTGTCATAATACTGAGGGAACAGTGCTCATGTGCAGTGTGTATCACTGAAGTTGGGGGACACTACTGATGGACAGTGTGCAGTTGTCAGTACTGATGGAACAGTGCTTATGTGCAGTGTGTAATATTGATGTTGTGGAACACTGCTGATGAATTATGTGCAGTTGTGATGATACCGAGGGAGTACTGCTCTTATGCAGTGTGTAGTATTGATGTTGTGGAACGCTGTTGATGAACAGTGTGCAGTTGTCAGGGTACCGAGGGAACACTACTGATGTGCAGTGTGTAGTATTACTGTTGGGGAAGACTGCTGATGGACAGTGTGCAGTTGTCATGATACTGGGGGAACACTGCTCATGTGCAGTGTGTAGTACTGATGTTGGAACACTGCTGATTGACAGTATGCAGTTTTGTGTAGTACTGATGTTGGGGTGTTGGGGGAATGCTGCTTATGGGCAGGGTGCTGTTGTCACGATACTGGTGGAACACTGTCCATGTGCAGTGTTTAGTATTGATGTTTGGGGAACACCAATGATGGGCAGTGTGCATTTGTCATGATACTGAGGGAACACTGCTCATGTACAGTATGTGGCACTGAGGCTGTGGAACACTGCTGATGGACAGTGTGCAGTTGTCATGATACTGGGGAAACACTGCTCATGTGCAGTGTGTAGTATTGATGTTGGGGTAGCACTGTTGCTGGACATTGTGCAGTTGTCATGATCCTGGTGGAGCACTGCTCATGTGCAGTGTGTAGTATTGATGTTGAGGGAACGCTGCTGATGGACATTGTGTAGTAGTACTAATGGGGGAACACTGCTGATGGACATTGTGTAGTCATCATGATACTGGGGGAACACTGCGCATGTGCAGTGTGTAGTGGGTTACCTGGGTGACACCACGTAGAAGGTCACCTGGGGGACAGTGACCATCACATGGTACGGTTCAATTTGGCCACTAGAACTAAGTCATCCCATTCCAAGGCAAAAATATGGGACTTCATAGGAGCTGACTTTGATAAGATGGCCAACAGAGTTAAGCTAGCCCTGGTAAGAAGAAATACAGGTTAGTGGGTACAGGCAAAGTGGGCAAGCATTAAGGATGCAATACTTGAAGCAACATCCCATTGTGTTAGAGAGAAAAGCAA
The DNA here is from genome assembly GCA_016271365.2 of Neoceratodus forsteri. Taxonomy (NCBI): domain Eukaryota; kingdom Metazoa; phylum Chordata; order Ceratodontiformes; family Ceratodontidae; genus Neoceratodus; species Neoceratodus forsteri. The sequence goes on along the minus strand of CM028131.1, from coordinate 109,734,396 downwards.
GAGCAAAAGAAGGAGGAAACCACTTTGGTTCTCAAAAACAGTAGCAGAAAAGGTCAGAGCCAAAAGTATGGCCTTCAGTAAATATAAGGGAACACAGCGGGGCGAAGATAGGGAGGCATACCAAACTTCCCTAAGGGAAGGCAGTAAGGCAGGCAAAGGCCCAAACAGAGGAAACACTAGCATGAACAGTAAAAGAAGGGGACAAGACTTTCTATAGATACATTAGTGAAAGGAGAAAGTACAGAAGGGATAGTGGTAAGATCAAAGGGGATAAGGGGGGGTATGTGGAGGAGGACCAAGGAAAAGGATCTAGCCTAAATGGATACTTCTGCTCAGTATTTACTGAAGAGAAGGTAAGACAGGGCTCACAGCTCAGCACCGTGGACATGGGGGAAGGAGGTGTGCACTTGTCCCTTCACAAAAGAAAGGGTCCTAGAAGAGCTCACTCAGCTCAGGGTGGACAAGGCAATGGGACCTGATGGCATACATCCCAGGGTATTAAAGGAGCTAAGGGTTGAACTAGCAGAGCCATTAGCAGAACTGTTTAGTGAGTCTCCGAGCACATTAGAGGTCCCAGAAGACTGGAGAAGGGCTCATGTGATCCCGATCCACAAGAGTGGTAGCCGGGAGGAGGCAGGGAACTACAGCCCAGTCAGTCTTACCTCAGTAGTGGGCAAGATTATGGAGGCACTCCTTAAGGAAAGGATAGTGCAACACCTGGAATCCGTAGGAGCACAGGATCCAAGACAGCATGGGTTTACAACAGGAAGGTCCTGTCAAACTGATCTCATAGATTTCTTTGACTGGGTAACCAGAGTGGTGGAGCAAGGGGGTGCAGCTGATGTCGTCTACCTTGACTTCAGCAAAGCTTTTGATACTGTTCCACATAGAAGATTGATTAATAAGCTGGGTAGGCTCGGGGTGGATCAGAAGTTGGTCAACTGAATGGCAAACGGGTTGGTGGGCAGAAAACAGAGTGATCGTAAATGGTATACAGTCAGAAGAGATGCAAGTCACAAGTGGGGTACCTCAGGGATCAGTGCTGGGGCCAGTCCTCTTCAATATCTTAATCAGTGACACTGTAGATGGACTGGAGGGTAAGGTTTGTCTGTTTGCAGATGACACCAAGATCTGCAACAGAGTAGAAGATCCAGATGGAGTGGGCAGAATGAGAAGAGATCTGGATAAAGTGGCAAAATGATCGGAAGAGTGGCAACTGGGGTTTAACGCAAAGAAGTGCAAGATCATGCACATAGGGAAGAGAAACCCTGAAGTTACCTATAGGTTGGGAGGGGAGGTGCTGGCAGTCACAAGGGAAGAAAGAGACTTGGGCATCATCATCACAGATGACCTGAAATCATCCAAGCAGACTACTAAAGCAGTAGGTAAGGCCAGAGGGATGTTGGGGTGTATTAGTAGGGGTATCGCAAGTCATAAGAGGGAGATAATAATCCCTCTTTACAAGACACTGGCTAGGCCTCATCTGGAGTACTGCATGCAGTACTGGAGGCCGCACCTGCACAAGGACATTAACAAAATGGAGGCGGTCCAAAGAAGGACAACCAAAATGGTGCAGGGACTGCATCAGAAAACATATGAGAACAGATTAATGGAGCTGAATATGTATGCCTTAGAGCGAAGAAGGGAGAGATCAAAATATTCAAACACCTTAAGGGCATTAACAAAGTGAAAGAGTTTAACATGTTTCAATATGAGAAAAATAGCACAACAAGAGAACAGCATGAGATTAGAGGGAGGCCGATTTAAGGGATGATGTGAGGAAGCCCTTTTTCACAAAAAGGGTGGTGGATGCATGGAACGGACTACCTCAGGAAATGGTGGATATGAATACAGTGCAGGGCTTCAGACAGGCATGGGATAGGCATAAAGGAGCAATACAGACGAGTATGAATCGATAGGCCATTGACAGAGTACAGGCCTATGGCACATTCATAAGGTAGAAAATATGGGCAGACTGGATGGGCTTTGCGGTCCTTATCTGCCGTCAACTTCTATGTTTCTATGTAGTATTGATGTTGGTGAACACTGCTGATGGATAGTGTGCAGTTATGATACTGAGGGAACACTGCTCATGTGCAGTGTGTAGTATTGATGTTTTGGGAACACTGCAGATGGACAATGTGTAGTTGTCATGATACTGGGGGAACACTGCTCAAGTGCAGTGTGTAGTGTTGATATTGGGGGAACACTGCTGATGGACACACTGCCGTTGTCATGATACTGGGGGAACACTGCTCATGTGCAGTGTGTAGTATTGATGTTGGAACACTGCTGATGGGCAGTGTGCAGTTTTGTGTAGTATTGATATTGGCTGAACACTGCTGATGGGCAGTGTGCAGTTGTCAGTACTGGGGTGACACTGGTCATATGGAATGTGTAGTATTGATGTAGGGCACTGCTCATGTGCAGTGTGTAGTATTGATGTTGGGGAAATACTACATATGGACAGCATGCAGTTGTGATAATGGGGGGACACTGCTCATCTGCAGTATATAGTATTGATGTTGGGAGAACACTGCTGATGGACACACTGCAGTTGTCTTGGTACTGAAGGAACAGTGCTCATGTGCATTGTGTAGTATTGATGTTGGGGGAACACTGCTGATGAACAGTGTGCAGTTGTCATGATACTGGATGAACACTGATCATGTGCAATGTGTAGTACTGATGTTGGAACACTGCTGATAGTGTACATTTTTGTGTAGTATTGATGTTGGGGAACACTTTTGTTCGACAGTGTGCAGTCGTCTACTGGGAGGCACTGCTCGTGGAGTGTGTAGTATTGATGTTGAAGGAAAACTGCTGACCGTCATTGTGCAGTTGTTATGATACTGGGGAAACACTGCTTGTGTGCAGTGTGTATTGATGAGGAACACTGCTGGCGGATAGTGTGCAGTTGTGATACTGTGGGAACACTGGTTGTGTGCAATCTGTAGTATTGATGGGTGAACACTGCTGATGAACAGTGTGTAGTATTGATGTTGGGGGAACACTGCTGATGGACGGTGCCATTTTCATGATACTGAGGGAACACTGCTCATGTGCAGTGTGTATTGATGTTGGGAGAACGCTACAGATGGACAGTGTGCAGTTGTCATGATACTGGGGGAACACTGTTCATGTGCAGTGTGTAGAATTGATGTTGGGTCAACACTACAGATGGACAGAGTGCAGTTGTCATGATACTGACAACTGCACACTGACTGATGTAGAAGTGAGTAGCCATCTGGGAACTAGCGACCATCGAACACTGTGGTTCATGATAAATACAGTAGTAGAGTCAAGCCGTACAAAGGCAAAGGTCCTGGACTTTCGGAGGGCTGACTTTGCCAAAATGGGTGCGTGCCTAAAGAATGCACTAGCAAATGGGCAAGAAGGAGGGGTGAAAGAACAACGGGGAATAATCAAAATTGCCATCACTAAGGCAACAAGCCTGTGTGTGAAGAAAATAAAACGAAACAATGTGAAAAAACATTGGCTGGAGAACAGGACACAGAGTAATAGTAAACGGAGTCCACTCTGAAGAAAGGGGGGGTTACTAGTAGGGTACCACAGGGTTCGGATCTAGGACCGGTCCTCTTTAATGTCTTTATAAGTGACATTGCAGAGGGGGACTGGAAGGAAAGGTATGTCTCTTTGCAGACGGCACAAATATCTGCTACAGGGTTGATACACAAGGTGGGGTGGAAAGGATGAAAAGGGACTTGGCAAGGTTGGAGGAATGGTCAAATGTATGGCAGCTTAGATTCAGTGCTAAGAAGTGCAAAGTAATGCACCTGGCAAACAAGAATCCAGAGGAAGAGTACACAGTGGGGGGTGAGATACTAACAGCAGCAAAAATGGAAAGGGGCCAGGGGTGGTAATATCAGATGACCTAAAGGTGGGTAAGCAATGTGAGAGGGCAGTAAGGAGAGCTGGGGGGATACTGGGATGCATAGGCAGAGGCGTCACCAGTAGAAAACAAGAAGTTGTTATCCATCTGTACAGACAGCTGGTGGGACCCCATCTGGAGTACTGCATGCAGTTCTGGAGACCCAATCTCCGCAAGGACATAGACAGGATGGAGGCAGTCCAGAGGAGGACAACTAAAATGCTGCAGGGTCTGCACCAGAAGACATATGAAGAGAGACTTAAGGAGCTTAATATGTATACCCTCAAGGAAAGGAGAGACAGGGAGGACGTGATAGAAACTTTCAAGTACCTCAAGGGAATCAACAAAGTCCAAGAGGGTAGCATCTTTCAGAAAAAGAGATGTGCAAGAACAAGGAGGCACAATCTGAAGATAGAAGCAGGATGGATCAGAGGTAATGTGAGGAAGTATTTTTTCATGGAGAGGGTAGTGGATGCATGGAACGGCCTTTCTGAGGAGGTTGTGGAGTCAAAAACAGTGGTGGAATTCAAGACTGCGTGGGACAGACATAAGGCATTTCTAGGGTGTGAGGGTAGGAGGAAGTAGACTGTTGGTTAGCTAGGATCTACAGCTTATCCATTAGGTAGGGAAATGGGCACTTTGGGTGGGCCAAGCGGTCCTTATCTGCCGTCACATTCTGCGTTCCTGTGTAACACTGCTCATGTGCTGTGTGTAGTATTGATGTTGAGGGAGCACTACTGAAGGATAGTGTGCAGTTCTCTTGGTACTGGGGGGAACACTGCTGATGTGCAATGTGTAGCATTTTGATGGTGGAACACTGCTGATGGACAGTGCAGTTGTCATGATACTGGAGGAACACTGCTCCTGTGTGATGTGTAGTATTGATGTTGGAGGAACACTGCTGATTGACGGTGTGCAGTTGTCACGATACTGGTGGAACACTTCCCATGTGCAGTGTGTAGTATTGATGTTGAGGGAGCACTACTGAAGGACAGTGTGCAGTTCTCTTGGTACTGGGGGAACACTGCTGTTGTGCAATGTGTAGTATTTTGATGTTGGGGGAACACTGCTGATGGACAGTGCAGTTATGATACTGATGGAACACTGCTCATGTGTGGTGTGTAGTATTGATGTTGGAGGAACACTGCTGACTGAATGTGTGCAGTTGTCACGATACTGATGGAACACTTCCCATGTGCAGTGTGTAGTATTGATGTTGGGGGAACACCACTGATAATGTGCAGTTGTCGTGATACTAAGGGAACACTGCACATTTACAGTGTATAGCACTGATGTTTGGGGAACACTGCTGATGGACAGTGCGCATTTGTCATGATACTGGTGGAACACTACTCATGTGCAGGGTGTAGTAGTACTAATCGGGGGACCACTGCTGATGGACATTGTGCAGTTGTTACGATACTGGGGGGACACTGCTCATGTGCAGGGCGTAGTATTGATGCTGGTGAACACTGCTGATGGACAGTGTGCAGTTGTCATGATACTGGGAGAGCACTGCTCAAGTGCAGTGTGTAGTATTGATGTTGGGGGAACACTGCTGATGGACACACTGCCATTGTCATGACACTGAAGGAACAGTGCTCATGTGCAGTGTGAGCATTGAGGTTGGGTGAATTCTGCTGATGGGTAGTGTGCTGTTTTCATAATACAGACAGAACACTGTTTCCTGTGCAGTGTGTAGTATTGATGGTTGGGGGGGGGGGGCACTGCTGATTGACAATGTGGAGTTATGATAATGGTGGACACTTCTCGTATGCAGTTTGTAGTACTGAGTTGGGAAACGCTGCTGATGGACAGTATGCAGTTGTCACGATAGTGAGGAAACACTGATCATGCACTGTGTTGCATCAAAGCTGGAACGCTGCTGATGGACAATATGTGGTATTCATTATACCGTTGGAACACTGCTGATGGTCATTGTTTATTATTGATGTTGGGGGAATACTGCTGATAGGCAGTGTGTAGCATTGATGATAGGGCACAGTGCTGGTAGGAATGTGTAGTACTGACGATGGAATAATGCTGGTAGGAAGTGTGTAGTATTGGGGGTAGGGGCACAGTGTTGGTAGGAAGTGTGTAGTACTTTTTTTTTTTAAATTTCTTTTTATTAAATAATTTTTCCACATACATACACAATGGATGTTACAATGTTTCTATAGGCAATACTTATGCATAGATTTCAATCTTCCACATTTCTGTAGTAAATTTGTTAATTGTAGTTTTTAAGGATCGGTCCTTGAGACAGTTTCTATTCAATGTACATTAATAGAGTTAATTTACTGCTAAGAAAAGCATCCGCTCTGTGGCATTTTCAGACTAGATTCGGCCTTTGGGGACATTTATACTTAATTTTAAAACTTTATAAATTCAAATCCAGTTGTTCTGAAGCTATGTAATGGATCCGTACCCTCCACTTCAACATGCGTGATGTGGCTCCTCCCCACTGCTCAGCATTGAAGGTCTTCGTTTTATAAATTTCAGACATTATTTTCCTCCAATCCTGAACAGTTGGGATCTGAGTCCTCATCCAACGCCTAGTTATTGCTTTCTTGGCTGCAATAAAACATACTAGCAGTAAGGAAGTGTGTAGTATTGACGATGGGAGAACAGTGATGATAGAAAGTGTTTAGTACTGGCGATGGGGGAACAGTGATGGTAGAAAGTGTGTAGTATTGTCGATGGTGGAACAGTGCTGGTAAGAAGTGGGTAGTAGTGGCGATGGGGGAACAGTGCTGGGTAGGAAGTGTGTAGTATTGACAATGGTGGAACAGTGCTGGTAGGAGGTGTGTAGTATTGATGATGGGGGAACAGTGCTGGTAGGAAGTGTGTAGTATTGACAATGGGGGAGCAGTGCTGGTAGGAATTGTGTAGGATTGATGAGGGAACAGTGCTGGTAGGAAGTTCGTAGTACTGACGATGGTGGAACAGTGCTGGTAGGAAGTGTGTAATATTGATGATGGGAGAACAGTGATGATAGGAAGTGTTTACAACTGGCGATGGGGGAACAGTGATGGTAGGAAGTGTGTAGTATTGTTGATGGTGAACAGTGCTGGTAAGAAGTGTGTAGTAGTGACGATGGGGGAGCAATGCTGGGTAGGAAGTGTGTAGTATTGACAATGGTGGAACAGTGCTGGTAGGAGGTGTGTAGTATTGATGATGGGGGAACAGTGCTGGTAGGAAGTGTTTAGTATTGATGATGGGGGAGCAGTGCTGGTAGGAATTGTGTAGGATTGATGGGGGAACAGTGCTGGTAGGAAGTGCGTAGTACTGACAACGGGGGAACAGTGCTGGTAGGAAGTGTGTAGTACTGACGATGGGAACAGTGCTGGTAGGAAGTGTGTAGTATTGATGATGGGGGAACAGTGCTGGTTGGAAGTGTGTAATATTGACGATGGGGGAGCAGTGCTGGTAGGAATTGTGTAGGATTTACGGGGGAACAGTGCTGGTAGGAAGTGTGTAGTACTGACGATGGGGGAACAGTGCTGGTAGGAAGTGTGTAGTACTGACAGTGGGGGAACAGTGCTGGTAGGAAGTGCGTAGTACTGATGACGGGGAAACAGTGCTGGTAGGAAGTGTGTAGTATTGACGATGGGGGAGCAGTGCTGGTAGGAACTGTGTAGGATTTACGGGGGAACAGTGCTGGTAGGAGGTGTGTAGTACTGACAGTGGGGGAACAATGCTGGTAGGAAGTGTGTAGTACTGACGATGGGGGAACAGTACTGGTAGGAAGTGTGTAATACTGACGATGGGATAACAGTGCTGGTAGGAAGTGTGTAGTACTGATGATGGTGGAACAGTGCTGGTCGGAAGTGTGTAGCACTGACGATGGTAGAACAGTGCTGGTAGGAAGTGTGTAATATTGACGATGGGAGAACAGTGCTGGTAGGAAGTGTGTAATATTGACTATGGGAGAACAGTGATGATAGGAAGTGTTTACTACTGACGATGGGGAAACAGTGATATTAGGAAGTGTGTAGTATTGTTGATGGTGGAACAGTACTGGTAAGAAGTGTGTAGTAGTGACGATGGGGGAACAATGCTTGGTAGGAAGTGTGTAGTATTGACAATGGTGGAACAGTGCTGGTAGGAGGTGTGTAGTATTGATGATGGGGGAGCAGTGCTGGTAGGAAGTGTGTAGTATTGACGATGGGGAGCAGTGCTGGTAGGAAGTGTGTAGTATTGACGATGGGGGAACAGTGCTGGTAGGAAGTGTGTAGTATTGACGATGGGGGAACAGTGCTGGTTGGAAGTGTGTTGTATTGACGATGGGGGAGCAGTGCTGGTAGGAATTGTGTAGGATTTACGGGGGAACAGTGCTGGTAGGAAGTGTGTAGTACTGACGATGGGGGAACAGTGCTGGTAGGAAGTGTGTAGTAGTGACAGTGGGGGAACAGTGCTGGTAGGAAGTGTATAGTACTGACGATGGGGGAACAGTACTGGTAGGAAATGTGTAATACTGACGATGGGGTAACAGTGCTGGTAGGAAGTGTGTAGTACTGACGATGGGGGAACAGTGCTGGTAGGAGGTGTGTAGTATTGGTGATGGGGGAACAGTGCTGGTAGGAGGTGTGCAGTATTGACGATGGGAGAACAGTGCTGGTAGGAGGTGTGCAGTACTGACAGTGGAGGAACGATGCTGGTAGGAGGTGTGTAGTATTGATGGTGAAACTGCTGGTACAGGGTATTAAATAGCTGGTATAGCATAGCAAAACGCTATGCAAATTGGAGGGTAGCGCTAATCATTTTCTTAATTGCATAGCCCTGGACTGCTACACATTTTTTGACATTTTTATCCACATCTACCCAGTCAAAGCACAATAAAAATTGAGCATTTTTAATTTTGCTAATCAATTTTTGACACGTGCTATGCATTTTCACAGCTGATTAGCAGTTTTGTGCGAGAAAGTGCTAATTAATTTTTATAACTTATTACCCTGTGGTAGGAAGTGTGTAGTATTGACGATGGGGGAGCAGTGCTGGTAGGAAGTGTGTAGTATTGACAATGGGAGAACAGTGCTGGTAGGAAGTGTGTAGTATTGATGATGGGAGGAACAGTGCTGTTAGGAAGAGTATGGTATTGATGTGGGTTTAACAGGACTGACTGGATGTGTGTTGTATTTTTGTCGGTGAAAATTGGATGGGAGGTGCATAGTATGTTGGCAGAACACTACTGATGGGATGTGTAGTGCCAGTGATATTTGAGGAATACAACTGATAAAAAAGCATATAGTATTGATAATGACAAAACACTACTGCCGTGAAGTGTTTAATATTGATGTTGGAAGAACACTGGTTAAGTGTGTAATATTGATGATACTGGCGAAACACTACTCATAGGAAGTGTGTAGTGTTGATGGTTTTGGCAGAACACTGCTGATAGGAAGTGTGTAATATTGCTGATGTTAGGGGTACACTGTTGATAGAAAGTGTGTAGTATTGATGTTTATGCAGTACACTACTGTTAAAAGTGTGTAGTATTGATGATGTTAGAGTGGCGCTGCTGATAGGAAGTGTGTTATCGATGATGTTCATTTTCATTTCATTTCATTTTATTGAAGGGTTAGTCCATAGGTTAGACCATTGAGAATGAACTCATTTAAAATGGTGACTCATGGCATTACATAAAACAAAATGTTGGATGATCACTGCTAATAAGGTTTGTAATATTGATGATGTTGGCAAAATACTACTGATGGGATATGTGTAATGATGGCTGAAAACTGCTTATGGTATGTGTGTAGTATTTATGATCATGCAGTACACTACTAATTGGAAATGTGTAGTATGGATGGTGTAGGCAGAACACTACTGAAAGGAGGTGTATAGTATTGATAGTGCTGGCACAACACTACTGATAGGATGTGTGTAGTATCAATAATGTTGGTGAACACTGCTGATAACTTTTGTAGTAATGATGATTTTGGCAAAATAGTAGTGATGGGATGTGTGTAATACTGATGATGTGGGCAGAAAACTGCTGATGGTATCTGTATAGTATTGATGATGAAAGGGAAACACTTAATGGGATGTGTGTAGTATTGATGATGCTAGAGCACTGCCGACAGAAAGTGTATAGTAGTATTGATGCTAGAACACTGCCGACGGAAAGTGTATAGTAGTATTGATGCTAGAACACTGCCGACGGAAAGTGTATAGTAGTATTGATGGTAGAACACTGCCGATGGAAGGTGTACTTACGATGAGAGATGTTATGTTAAAGTGAGTTTTTCTTTCATTGTTGAAGCTTACTTGAAGAAATCTGTCCAATTTGTACTTTTGAGTCCAAACTGTACTTGGAGAATTACATTAGCCTACTGAACAGTAATGTTAGCCAAAGTGTGTTAAATGAAAAAAAAAAATTTTGTTTATATTTGCGTATGAGAAGGAAACAGTTAAGGGGAATCTGTACCCTGTACCCTAACTTTATATAATTAGCTCCCTTACCACCCGATCTAGCACGCTGTGTGTGAAGGCTGAGCAAGCAGTATAGCAAATTACATTTTTTTCATTCTTTATATGCCCCTAGTACTCCAACTCAGCATGCCATCTTGATGTATTATTGCTGCAGTCTGTCTCTGTTGATGACGCCTGTGCCTCACCACGTGGTGAGAGCATGAAAATCTATCAGCCAGAGAGAGCCCATGACTCCAGGTCTATAGCTATAGCACTTACAATTGCTCCCGCCCCACATACCTGGCACTGGATTCTGCATTCGGTAAAAGCTTAGAGTTAAGAGGCATCATTGCAGTTCTCTAAAATCACTAAACTGGCCCACACTAGGGGACAGTCTAGAATATCCCCTGCTCAGCTTGGCATTTTTTTTTTTTTTTTAACCATCTTTATTCATTTTTCCAAGAAAAAATAAACAGACAGACATACATAAACCTGGCAAAACCAGGGTACACAGCCTCAAACTGACCGTGTGAACTACACTACCGGTCAAAAGTTCTAGAACACCCCCATTTTACCAGTTTTTATTGAAATTTACGCAGGTTAATGTCTCAATGTACTCTGAAATTAAAGCATAGAACAAATAAACAATTGGAGGTAAAAAAAGAAATCATAGAATCATTTTGTTTAACAAAATTTAATCTAAATTTTTGACTCATCAAAGTAGCCACCTTTTGCAGATATACTGTAACCGCCGAACACATTTGTGGCATTCTTCCTACAATGGACATCAAATATTGTTCGGGAAATTCTTCCCAACACTGTTGCAGAAGTTCCCACAAATGTGTTGCACTTGTAGGTTGCTTTGCTTTCACCCTTCTGTCCAGTTCATCCCAAACCAGCTCGATGGGGTTTAAGTCTGGAGACTGTGCTGGCCGTTCCATGATTTGAAGCCTACCGTCTTGTTCTTTTCCTCGAAGGTAGTTCTGACATAGCCTGGAGGTATGTTTTGGGTCATTATCTTGCTGTAGGATGAACCCCTGACTAACTAGGCGTAGACCAGAGGGTATTGTATGGCGCTGCAAAATGCTGTGGTAGCCCTTTTGGTTCAGGGTGCCAGTCACTCTGTGCTGTTGTCCTGTGAGCCGCCTATCACGCAAGCTGTTGACTCTTAGAAACTTGTCTTCTGATTCTGTTGTGGCTTTGGGTCTGCCAGGCCTCTTCCTGTCAGAGTTTCCTCCAGTTTCCAAGTGCCTTTTGATGGTGTAGGAAACTGTACTCACTGACACCTTGGCTTTCTTTGCAATTTCTCTAAAGCAGTTTTTGCTAACGTAAACTTTTTTTTAACCTCTAGCAGTTTACCGCTTACCTTTGTACCATTTCAGGTTATTCACTGGACTGGAATTGCTTAAATTTCAATAAAAGCTGGAAAAATGGGGGTGTTGTAAAACTTTTGACCGGTAGTGTGTGTACAACCCCCCTATGTACATCCACAGCAGGCAGCCACCCCTAAAACAACCCTGGTCTCACATATCATCCATACTCTGTCACAATGGATCTACATATCAACTTATTCTACCCGTCTTGCCCTAACTCCCCATACAGCAATAACCCTTTATCAACATCAAGACCCATTTGCTATCCGAAATCCTCCCCTCCAGGGTGGCACCCATCTGTGTCCCCTGGAAAGAGAGAAGTCCCAAGCTAACAGACCCTTACCATCCTAAAGATACCCTCAAATGCATCTCCTAGTCATATCCACAAGACTCAAAGTAGGACCAAACATAACAATTCCACAATCCAGAATAATTACCGTCTGCTAATCCCCCTCCGACAGACAGCCTGTGTTTACCCATTTGTGATCTGGAGAGTATATACCGAATCAAGCGTCACCCATCTTTTAACATATAATCCCCCTCTCTCCCTCATATAAAGATGTCTCTTTATTTTAACCAACATCCCCATTAAGTCTTTTACCCATTGATTGTAAGTGTAAACATGGTCATCTTTCTAGTGTTTTAATAGAAAGGCTTTAACTACCGCTGTCATCAAGGAGAGGGGCTACCTAGGTATAACACCCGAGATTTGGGAAAAGTCACCCAAAACACATATCTCTGGCGTTATAAGTTCTGAGTAATCCAACATTGGGTCCATACATCTTTTAATTTCCCCCCATAGGGGCACTACTTTAGTACATCCCCAGATCGCATGTAGTAGATCACCTATTCCCTCCTCACATCTAAAGCACAGGTCTGTCTGTTTCAGGTTTCTATCACATAGTTTCACAGGGGTATAGTACAAATTAGAAACAATAAAAAATTGCATACTTTTATATTTGGGTATAATATTGTACTTGCTGCTTTCCCAAATATTATCCCAATCTAAATTTCGAGGAACCATCACTTTATCCCAGTATAAAACTCTTCTAGTAGAGCTTGGACTAAGAAAGTCCAGCATCACTTTATATATTTGTGATAAAGGGTGAGCTCTTGGATCAACCTCCTCAAGCATCCCCCAGGAAAAAAACTTGTCTGTAATACCCCCCCAACTTCCGCAGCGCACCCTCTACCATATGCTTAATTTGTAGCTTTTGGAAAAAAGGTATTTTGTGCGAAAATCGCAGTGTGTTATGCTTTAACCTAGGAGGCCTGTCCTTCCATAGAAAACCCGAGATTAGTTTCCTAATTATACTAAACCATTTTTGGGGAATACTATATGGGGCTAAATATACCGGATATAGTAAGCGGGGTAATATGTTCATTTTGATAAGACCCAGTCGAGCCATAAAGTTTAAGGGCAATTTATTCCACCTTACTATATCCCCTTTAAGTTCAGATATAATTCCCCCATGTTAGTTTCCACCGCCCCCCCAGATCTGCCGTGATCCAGATACGAAAGTACTTGATTTTATCTGTCCTCCATTGTATTTGCAGTGGTATGAAATCAGCCCTAGTAACTTGTGGCATCAGGGGGAGGATTTGGGTCTTATTCAAATACAGCTTATAGTTAGAGACCCTAGAAAAGTGCTCTATTACTTCTGTTGCTCTCTTAAAGCTAGATGCTGGGTCCTCCAGATGCAGCAATATATCATCTGCCAAAACTGAGAGTTTCAACTCCCTCCCTCTATCTTAATCCCTTTAATATGGACATTCCTATGGATAGCTCTCAAAAGGCTCCAAGGTAAATATTAGAAAAGTATAGTGAAAGAGGACATCCTTGGTAGTTTCGTTCTCTGGCTGTATTTCCATGAAAGATAGCCATTGCATAATATCCTAGCCGTTGGCGCAGCATATAAATTCCTAATACCCCTAAGAAGACCCTCCGAGAATCCCATCCTCTCCATCACAGCAAAAAGGAAAGGATGGGAGACCCTGTCGAAAGCCTTCTCTGCATCTAGCGATATCAACGCTAAAGGTAACTGGGAGTCGGGCGCGTAGTTTAATATGTGGTGCAACTTCCTAAGAGCATCAAGAGCCCCCCTCCCCGGCATAAATCGCACCTGATCTTGACTTATGAGACTGGGGGCAATATGCAAAATTCTGTTTGCTATAATTCTTGTAAGGATCTTAATGTCGAGATTCATTAGGGCTATGGGTCTATAATTCCCGGGGACATCTCTGGGCTTATCTGGCTTAGGAATCGATGTAATGTACACCTGATACAACGGGGGGTGAGGTACCCTTTCCTGCATTATAGCACTGAACAATTCTTGAAGCATAGGAAGTATAGTTTGTATATGTACCTGGTAGAATTTGGCAGAGAGACCATCCGGCCCTGGGGTTTTACCAGCAGATAGCGATTCCACCACTCCTATAATCTCAGACGCCCTTATTGGAGCCGCCAACTCCCTGGCCTGTATTGGGTCCAGGACTGGTAGGGTAAAAACTCGATTTCTTCCTCCTAGCCAGGTCCTCAGCCTGGTATATTTCCTTAAGTATCGTAAAGGCCTCCGCCATCTCTTGTGAATCAGTTGGGAGTCCCGTTCTCCCCCACTGTATGGAGGTAACCGTTCTACTTGCTTCCCATTCCCTAACTCTAGCCACCAACAGCCGCCCTGGGACATCTCCCTGCATCAAGTATCTGGCATTAATCTTTTCTAACCAGAATTCTATTTTACTATTAACAATATCCCCCAGCTCTTCCCACAGATTTTTAAGTTCGGCATCAGTCTCCCCCGAAGACCCTTCCAGTGGTGTCAGTGAATCAGTTGCCCCCAGAATAAACTCCTCTTTCGCTCTTCTCTCTCTGCTTCTTTGTATTGCAATACCCTGGGCCACCCCTGCATACAAGACCTTGCAGGTGGGCCACGCCAAGTTTTTATTTTGCAGTGTAGATATTTGCTGCTGTATGATTTCCAACAGTGCCTCCGCCAGCAGGAAATAATTCAGCCTCCATCTATACGGCCTGGGCAGGGTGGGTCTAGGTTCCCACAGCATTTGAATGGGAGAGTGATCTGAATAAATTCTAACCCCCATTGTCACTTCCTTAATTTCCCCAATCACCTCTCTATTTACCCAAAAAAAATCAATTCGGGATTGGCTCTTGTGGGCTGCTGAGTAAAAGGTCATAGTCATACCCCCCTTCGAGAACATTTTAATTGGGTCTACCAATGCCGTCGCCTCGAGTAATCTGTTCAGGGCAATCTGGGCTTTGGACAAAGGCCCTTTAGATGGTGGGATTCTGACTTCATGATTACTAAGGCAGGTATTCCAGTCTCCGCCAGTATTAATAAAGGCGATGGAAGATCCACTATATCCCTTTCAATGGAGGCGAAAAACCCAGGATCCGGGGGCGTTGGGCCATAAATAGAGGCCACCGAGATTGCCTTACCCAGTAATGTGCCCGAGACACACATCCCTCTACTGTCCTCCCTAGCCTTGACTTGCACCACCTCATATGGGCATGATTTCTTTATTAATATCACCACCCCTCCTGAAGCTCTTTCCCTACCTGCCCCACCCATCGTCTCTTAAGTCCATTCAGTTCCTCCGTCAGCAGGTGTGTCCCCTGCAAAGCAGCAATATGAGCCCCCATTAGCTTGATATGCCTTAAGATCAGCATTCTCTTACGTCTACCCCGAGTCCTTTAACATTCCAAGAAATTATTTTAATGCTTGACATTTAAAATAACCTCAATATACTTTAATTAAGCCAGCTCTCTTCCTCTGGGCCAGGTCTGCTTTCACCTTACTCCCTATGTTGGACTCTCTCTCTCTTCCCTTCCCCCACCCCACCAATCCCCGATCCATAGATCGTCCTCCTACCAAGTATCGAGTCATGGATGAACCCGTTCCTGTGCTACCCCCCCGCCCCACCTTTGTCCAGGTAACTCCAAGACCTTGCCTGAAACCTACAGAGCTGTTAATACAAGGAGGCGTTCCTTTTCCCACTATCTTTGTTTCCTCTTGTCCTGTGCAGCCCCTCCCATACGATGCACCCTGTTCCCACTCCTAAGACCTGCCTCTCATCCCTACCTATTAAAGTAGATCAGGATCCTCCAACTCCGGCCTCCTAATAGGCTAACAGACCTAGATGACTCTCCTTTTCCCATCTCCCTAACTCCATTGATAGTCCCTCACGTACATTAGGGGGGCCCCTAAAAAGCTCCCAATTCCAGGATTCCTCTTCTATATTCCCCCATAGATCTGCCCCGAACATTGTACCACAAAATGCCATTTACTTTGCTCTACTTGAAGATGCAGTATTACACCACACCACTTATTTACCTCAAAAAGCTCTAAAATTACTATTTACCCCCTAAAGGTTGGTATATTATCTGCCCACACCCTTAACTAATCCCCTAGGGCACCCCATCTCAAGGAGGCCATATTCGTTTGATAGACAGCACCGTCCTAGCGACTCTTGGTCTCACTTCTGTCAAATCCCAAACTGCAAAAGTGTAACAACCCTTGTCCATCTCGCCTTCCTGCGCTCCCCACCTGCCATCAAAACCATCCCTCCAGTTAACTATTCCCCCCATGACATTCACTCCTATGCTTTTATAAGCATTACTTTCTAACCCCCCAAAACATCTGTGTTATTGTTTCCCGTTTTAACCTCCACAGGGTAGTTCCCTTTCAAGCACCCACCCCTGATTATCCCCTTCAAACTCTTCCATCTCCATATCCTTAACCCTCTACCCCAATTCACTAAGCAGCTAATGCACCGCTGCTTTAATAACGCAAAATCAAAACTACTTCTCCCGTCTCGAGGAGGACTCTACCTCCCCCAACCTCTATAGACCCTTTAAATCCAAAACTTGTAACAGTAATCGATGACCCGATATAACATGCAAACTACTTAAACATTAAATTTGTTGCCGCTTCCCCAGTCCCAGTCCTTGAACTTAATACAGTCTCTTGCTCCTCAGGACACACATTCATGTTGCTGACGTGAATAAATCTGGAAGCTCAAATCGCAACCCCTCGAGAGCTTCTTTTGCAGTGGAACCTCTTCTCCCCTGATTTTTGGCACTTTCAAATTCACAGTGGCTGGATATTGCAGGGGAAACTTTATCCCAGCCAAATAGAGCTTCTTCTTGATTTCAACATATTCTTTCTGTTTCTCTCTAACCGCCGGCGTTTGATCCTGGAATAGCCAAAGCGAGGCACTGTTCCACTGTAGCATCTTCTTTTGCCTAGCAGTAAGCAACACATGAGATTTCTCCTTATAGTTAAGGAAACGCATAATTATCACTCTGGGTCTGGCTCCAGGAGGTGGCATCTCCCTTAATGCCCGGTGGGCTCTCTCTTAAGTGTACGCCTCACCAAATGGAGTAGGGCCCAGCAGCTTAAGCAGGAGATCCTGCATAAAAGTAACACAGTCTTGCCCTTCGGCCCTCTCCGGCAGTCCTGCGATGATCAAATTATTCCGCCCACTTCTTGACTCTTGGTCCTGTATTCTTTCTTCCAGCTTCTTAACCTGCCTTCTGACCCCCACCAATTCCTGCTCCATCACAGACGCTTTCCTTTCTTGCGAAGAGATCCGCGCCTCCGGATCACCCATTCTTTGGGCAAGTGAATGTAGCACTGGTTTCATTGCTGCGAAATCTGTCGCCAGCCCCTGTAGCATTACTTTAATGTCTTGAATGTCCGCATTGGCCGAACATGAACCCCCTTCCTTCCCTGGATCGTCCTCTCGGTCATTCGGAGTAGGGGATTGGGGCTTTGGCCGTTTGGTAGTGGGGGTTCTCGCCGCTAGAGGCTCGCCAGCTTCAGCCTCCATCCCGATGTTTACAGTCGACCTGCTGCTGCAGCCAGACACTCACTATCTGCAGGATTACCTCGATTCCTTTGCACACAAATTTTCCACAGAGTCCTCCTATATTAAGACCGCAGGACTTCTCAGATCAGCTACAACTATTTCAGCTCAAGATAAGCCGGTCTCGAAGTTTTTAAAGCCTGTTATTTATAATAGGGCCTCGAAACAGCACAGGAGACATCCGAACGGATTCAGCTCATCACGTGATCCCCCCCAGCTTGGCATTTAAATTAATAAAAGTTTGGGCCTTGTTAGTTGACCAGTGGCCTTCATTAATTTTCAACTCGCCATCATGATGTATTACATAGTAATGAAAATTGACTTCCATTAATTTCAATGGGGTGCGCCCCCATGATGTCCCTTGCTGGACGTCGAAACCTGTCTTAGTGCAGGGGTGTGGAAATAATGGGGAAGTAGAAGGGATTGGCTGGCCACCTTGTCGGGGCCAAACTACGATCCCTTCCAGAACTGCCACAAATGGTTCTTCGACGACCTAAGGTACCGTATTCTGTATAGTGGTACGTTAAGGTTGGAAAATCACTTCAAATGGATAAAGAAATGTTGTAGGTGCTGTATTGGTCCTTAAGAACAGATCCAGAAACAGATGATTTGATATCTTTTATTGGACCAACATGGATGTTACAGAAAAAAACTAAGTGCTCTAGCTAAAGCTTCTGAAGAAGGACCTGGTTGGTTTGAAAGCTAGAGCACTTAGTTTTTTTCTGTAACATCCATGTTGGTCCAATAAAAGGTATCAAATCATTTGTTTCTGGATCTGTTCAAATGGACAGAAGCTTACAGTTTTCTTTTACATCCATATGTCAAAGTAAGCCATTGGGTATTTCCTTCTCGCCCCAGGCAGAGTATCTGGTGATGTCTCCCCCCCCCCCCGTGTTTTGGATCTTCCTGTTGTAGACTAGGATAAGGGTCTGGAACTTGTGCAGAAAAGCAGAGAACACTAAGAAGAGCAGTTGTACAAATAATGCCTTACCCCTCTCCAATTGGGGTGCATTGATGGTCTGAATCTCCCCCGTTCCTTTGAGTGTGGTGGTCTGGCATACCGAGGAAGGATTATTCCTTGGAGTTCAGAGAGTTAGGTAGCGAATTGTACATGGCAAGTTTTGGTGCCTCCAGCTGCTGAGGGGCAGGCTTATAGTTCGCTGAAGGGATGGCCTGACTGCCCACAGTTAGGGGTGTTGTAAATAGAAGAAAAAAATTATCCATGTTTGTTGGAGAAAGCAATGATCTTACTTCTAGAGGGCTCTTACAGTAGGTAATTACATATAAGACTGATGCCGGCCGGCGTCAGTACCCAACGGAAAAATTTCTAGCTAGCAGTCTCTGGCGGGGGG
Organism: Neoceratodus forsteri; assembly: GCA_016271365.2. Classification (NCBI taxonomy): domain Eukaryota; kingdom Metazoa; phylum Chordata; order Ceratodontiformes; family Ceratodontidae; genus Neoceratodus; species Neoceratodus forsteri. The sequence goes on along the minus strand of CM028131.1, from coordinate 109,715,482 downwards.
CCCCCCCCACGTCAGGTGACCGACATGTGGCGTCAGTATAAGGGGCGGTCCCCCACGCCTTCCAGTTTTTCCCCGCCATTAGCTTGTGCCAGCACCACGGTGAAGTTTAGCGCCAGAAGCTCTCTGCCGTAGTTTTTGCCATCTTTTTGATTCTTCAAAATCGTCAGGCATTCATCGGTGTATGTCGTCCCCTACACCTTCCAAGCACAAAAATAAGTGCTACTCGTGTGGCGCCCAACTCCCGCACAGGGACGGCCATTCCCAGTGCCTCTTCTGTCTAGGCCTGGATCATCAGGTGGAGAAATGCCAGCACTGCCTTAAATTCAGCGCTGCCACCCGCAGACGGAGGCAGCAGTCCCTGGAGGCCCACATACTAAAGAAGAAAATGTCCTCCATGGAGAAGGAGTTAAAAAAACTCCGGCAGGCGTCCACTTCCCCCGAAGGCCATTGCAAGAAGAAAGACAAGAAGCACCGGGATAATGGCTCCTCATCCACCACGTCTTCTTTGGGAGTCGCCGTGCTACTGGTAACGTCCCCTCCGGGGGACCGCTCCGCAGCGGCCCGCCCGTCTGGCTCACGCTCGGGCCCTTCAGGCGTCTCCAGGCTATTGGAGGCCTCTGCTCCCAGCAAAGCCGCCACCGTGCAGCCTACTGGTTTGAGCGGCTCCGGTAAGCTGGACGTCGGCTCCTCTGACGCCTGCACAGAGACTGTTGATAAGTCGCCCGACCCTTCGCAGCGGTGCACAACCCCTCTTCCACCCGACCAGGTCGCTCCCCCTTCCCGACCTGCCGGGTAATGGGTCCGATAAGTCGGACGTCTGCTCCTCCGGCGTCCACCCGGACTCCGCTGATAAGTCAATGTCGGCCTGCCGGGCGGCTGAGCGGCGGACCCTCGCCGTCCACCATTCCCGGTTCCCGCGGCCTTCGCTGCCCTCCGAGACCCTGGGTCTCTCTGCCTGACCCGGGGATTTTTCCCCTCCACCCAGGCGATGCTGAGTTCCTGCTGCACCCCGTCAGGCCGTCCAGCCGCTGGGTGCGACTGACCTGATGGCGGTTCCCGGGCGGCTTGCTCCGGCCTTCGGTCTTACCCGATGCCAGGCGACATCCTGCTCCGGATGCCACTCCAACACGGGCCTTCTGCCCGTCTTACCCGACTCCGCCGTATCCGGCGCCCCAGGCACCTGGCGCCGGCCTATCCAACGCCGCAGTACCCGGTGTCTCAATACCCGATGCCGGGTTTCCTGCCATCGGGTTATGGATACGCGCCTTACGGGTACAATCAATACCCGTATCCTCCTCCTCCACCAACCCCTCAGCCGCCAGTGGACTTGAAGGAGACTCTGGCCTCCTGGTGGGCTGAGACCAAGGCTCGACTCACCAGCGAGGTGGAGAGTCATCTCACTGCGATGGTGCCGATTCCGGCTCCTGTATGTCTGCGACGACAGACCCCCTCCCCACCTCCGGACATCAGGGGCGAAACCTCTGGTTCCAGGGCAGGGCAGGATACGCTTCCCCGAGGACCTTCCAAGGGGTCCGTTCCTCCCCCACGCTGCAAGAGGGAGTCTTCCTTTTCATCTTCTTCCTCCTTGGACACCTCAGACGACAGACGGTTGCTCCGAGGTAGAGAGCGAGACACGCTCTCCATCTAAGCCCAGGCCTAGGACACCTCCGAAGTCTCCTCCGGAGGATCCTTCCTTTATGGAGTTGCTGCGCAAAATCCAGGAGGTTCACAAGTGGCATTCCTTAGAGCCGGATCCACAGCGTAAGAAACTCGCTGAGCATCTGGACCTGCCCGAGACAGTTCCTACCTTGGTGCCACCCTGGATTGAGCCTCATGCCGATCTTGTTTCCACCATTTGGAAGCAACCGTTTGCTTTAGCCCCACTTCCTCGGAAGTCGAACAGGCTATATCAGGCTCCCGAGGGTGTTGACTTTCTAGATTCTCACCCTCGAGCTGATTTGGTCGTGATTAGCGCTGCTCATGGCCGGACAGCTAACCCAAAACATCTGAGCTCGTCTCCACCTGACAAAGAATCCGGTCTTCTGGACCAGTATGGGAAGAATATATTTGCTTCTTCCACTCTGGGTATTAGGGCCCTAAATTATGTCAGTCACATGGGGGATTACCAGAAGGCGATTCTTAGTGAGGTGGAATCCAAATTGGACTCCCTTCCTGACTCTCAAGTCAAACAGGAAGTGGCTGACCTCGTCCGCTCTGCATGTTCGGCCAGTCGGCACATGCTTCGTGCTACATACGATACAGTGGACACTGCTGGTAGGAGCTCTGCTTTCACCATAGGCTTGTGGCGTCATGCCTGGCTCTGTGTGTCAGGGTTGGTCCCGGAAGTGCAGTCCGCTATTCAGGAAGCGCCCTTCCGGGGTTTGGTGCTGTTTGGTGGTGATGTCAAGGACATTATCACCGATCTGCAGGAGAAGGGGACTGCACTGAAGTCTGTGGACTCCATGTACCACTCCATCAAGCGCCAGCGTCGTCCCTTTGCAGGCGGAATCGACAAAGAGCGAAACCCAGAGAGCGGGCCCAATGACGCCCGGGCCCCTCGGCTGCCAGGCCCTCTCACTGAAAAAGCAGCGGGTGCTTCAGCCCGCGATGCTGCCCACACCACCTGACTCATTTCTCTCCCACAGCCTCTGGGCCTTCCAGAGGAACCGGTAGGAGGAGGTTTTCGTCCACCTCCCGGGTTGGGAGAGGATAACTTCAGATTCCTGGGTGCTCCAGCTGATCAAAGGGACGTCAATAGAGTTTCTTCAGAAACCCCCTCGACACCCTTCCCCAAGGTCGTCGTACTCTCGGGAACATCATCTTCTGGTCCAGGAAGAGATTTCAGCACTTTTACTGAAGGAGGCGATAGAACCCGTCCCCATTCCTCTTCAGGGAACGAGGTACTATTCCCATTTCTTCTGGTCCCGAAGAAAATGGGACGTGAGGCCGATTCTCGACCTCCACTCCCTGAACTTGTTCGTGGAGTACAAGAGGTTCAGGATGCTCTCACTGCAGAGCCTCCTGCCCCTTCTCCGGCCGGGACAGTGGCTGTGCGCTTTGGATATGCAGGATGCCTACCTCCATATCCCTATCCGCCCTTCCCACTGCAAATACCTGCGTTTTGCATTACACGGGGACCACTACCAGTTCAAGGCCCTCCCATTTGGTCTTTCCTTGGTGCCCCGGGTGTTCACCAAATGCCTTTCGGTGGTAACTGCCTACCTGCGTACCCAGGGGGTGCAGGTTTTCCCGTACCTGGACGATTGACTCCTGGCAGCCCCATCCAGGGAGGAACTCACGTGCTTCCTTTCCCTTACCCAGCAGGTCTTTGCCTTCCTGGGTATTACCATCAACCAGGCCAAGTCCCATCTGATCCCGTCCCAGAGGCTCCAGTTTATCGGGGTGGTCCTGGACATGACCTCTGGCATTGCCTTCCTGCCACCGGATAGGGCGGCCACTGTCCAGGCCCAGGTCAGCCAGTTGTCTGGCCGCATGCGGGTCAGCGCCAGGTTAGTCCTTCGCCTCCTCGGGCTAATGGCGGCTGCTATTCCGACAGTCCCTCTCGCTCGGCTCCACATGAGAATCTCTCAGTGGATGCTTCGGTCTCGATGGGATCAGCCGGTGGACGACCTAGATCAACTTGTCCTGGTCTCCACTCCTATGGCTTGTGACTTGCAGTGGTGGATGGTTCAGGAGAACCTCTGCTGGGGAGTTCCCTTCAGTCTCCCTCCCCCTTCACAGACGTTGACTACGGATGCCTCCGGCGAGGGTTGGGGAGCCCACCTCGGTCCTCACAGGGTCCAGGGCTCCTGGTCCAAGCTCGAGAAGTCTGTTCACATCAGTGTGCTTGAACTAAGGGCAGTAATGTATGCTCTTCAGGCTCTGCATCTGGATCTGTCTCCCGGTCACCTAGCTGTACAAATGGACAATATGTGTGTGGTCTGGTACATCAACAAACAGGGAGGAACTCATTCCTACCCCCTTTGCAGAGAGACAATGTGAGTCTGGGATTGGGCAGTGCAGCACAACCTTCACCTCACGGCATCTCATGTCCCGGGGATCGAGAACACGCTGGCAGACAGGCTAAGCTGGCCATCTGCTCTAGCTCACAAATGGGAACTGGATCAGGGGGGTCGTAGACGACATCTTCCTGCGCTGGGGAACTCCACAGGTAGACCTGCTTGCTTCCCCTCAAAACACAAAACTTCCCGTCTTCTGCTCACTCGCTCCAGGGTGCGGCATTTTTTTGGAGAGACTAGGGCAGATTCTTCTACCCCCCCCCCCCCGATTCCACTGATTACAAGGGTCTTGCAGAAACTCTGTTCGGAAGGAGCTCGAATGATTCTGATCGCTCCTTTCTGGCCCAAGCAAGTTTAGTTCTCTCTCTTCTGCAACAGTACTCTGAGGAACCTCCTCTTCCTCTGTCGCTATTTTTGCTGACCCAGGATCAGGGGACCCTGGTCCTTTCAGGCCTCAAGTCCCTTCAGTTGCACGCGTGGCTCCTGCAGACGTAGCTCAAGCCCGATTCGGGGTGTTCCCCAGTAGCTGAGATTCTGGTGGAGGCCAGGAAACCCTCAACCAGATCTACTTATGCCATGAAATGGAAGAGGTTCTCTATTTGGGCTGCCTCCAATGATGTTGAGCCCTTCTCGTGCTCTGTCGGCCAACTTCTGGATTACCTGCGTCACCTCTTCGATCTGGGTCTCAGCCATTCATCCTTAAAGGGTCACATGGTGGCCATTTTGGCCTATCATGTCCCCTTTGCAGACAGAACATTTGCTCAGCTGGAGGTCTCAAGACCTTTTTGAGAGGGGTCCTTCACTTACGACCCCCTATCCGGGTTCCTGCCCCTCCTTGGGATCTGAATTTAATTTTAGAGAAGCTTACTCTGCCTCCTTTCGAGCTGGCAGCCTCAGTGGACCTAAAGTTCCTTTCTTGGAAGACTCTCTTCCTAGTGGCCATTACTTCTGCTCAACGGATTTCCGAGCTTCAGGCCCTGATGTGTAAAATCCCGGATTTGATTTTTCACAAGGAATGTGTGGCTCTGCGTACCAACCCTAACTTTCTCCCAACGGTGGTAGCGGAATCAACGCTGAATCAATCCATAGAGTTGCCTGCCTTTTTTACACAGCACTCCAGTCAAGGAGAGTACCTCCTGCATACTTTGGATGTTCACCGAATTCTGAGATACTACACCAACAGGACGAAGGATGTCAGAAAGACTGATCAACTGTTCGTCTCTTTTGCTCATAAAAGAGAAGGCAATGCTGTTTCTGAGCAATACCTATCAAAATGGTTGGCTCATTGTATCACTTTCTGTTATGACAAGTACAACAAGACCCTGCTGGGTCAAGTTAGAGGCCACTCCACCAGACGGGTTGCTGCCTCTGCGACTTGTTTCAGGAGTGTGTCAGTGGCTGACATTTGTGCAGCCACCACTTGGACTTCCATCCATACCTTTACAGAACATTACAGTTTGGACATTGCCTCTCGCTGTAGAGCAGGCTTCGGGCTGACTATTTTGCAAGGACTCCTTTCCTAAGGCCTTCACAACCAGAGGGTCTACTTTTGAGTAGCTTTCCTCCTCCCGTTTGCTTCTCCTTGTTCCAGACTGCTTGGGACTCGGTCCTATATGTAATTACCTACTGCAAGAGCCCTCTCGAAGTAAGATAGTACAGTTACGTAAGAACTTACCGTAACAGTAGATCTTCGAGAGAGGCTCTTGCAGTAGGCAATACTTTCCCGCCCTCCATCCCCCAAAGCTTTTTCAGCTTCTTTTCCAGGAAGGGAAATATCCGCTTCTCTCTCGTCTTGCATTTTGGCCTTTGGTGGGAAGGAACTGGAAGGTGGGCGTGGGGGACCGCCCCTTTATACTGACGCGCGATGATGTCAGTCAGTTGACGGAAGTGTCCCCGCCAGAGACTGCTAGCTAGAAATTTTTCCGTTGGGCCCTGACGCCGGCTGGCATCAGTCCTATATGTAATTACCTACTGCAAGAGCCTCTCTCGAAGATCTACTGTTACGGTAAGTTGTTTACGTAACTGTACTTTCCAGGATTGGACCAACTGTACCGTGCACTAACATGTTTTCCATTCAGTAACCCAGACTGTTAATTTCTTCCTTGAACGGCACTTAGAATTACTTGAGGCTTCTGCTGAACAGTTCCCATTTCTGAAAAGGGAGACTGTGAAATAGTGCTGAGTGGTGATTGTAGTTTTAAGTGGCTGCTGTTTGACTTTGATGGGATTAGACAGCGTTTAACTGTGAATCAGGATGTGGCTGTATCAGTTGTGACCCAGGCGCTTGAGGTTTTAAATGGAGCCCTATTAACTGACATTATCCCAGCTCGTTTGGTGTGGGTAGTGCCACTGACGATGTGGAAGTGCAGTAGCTTGCTGCCCTCCCTGCTATCCAGTGCAGACTGTTAATAAAAGGCTTTGTGTAACCCGCAGCTTGAGAGATGGCTGCTCTCTGGGCCGTGCTGTTGGCAGGGGCTGACTATAAAGCAGATGGCTGTCACTGCTGTCACACTTGGACAGTACTGCTTGTGATTCATCTAATCCCTATGTTTTGCCTTTCTCTGATGACAGGCTGCTTGTTGGATCAACAGTAACTGTGTCCAGGTGCAGATGATGCTAGCAGGGTTCAGGGGTCAGGGTACCATTGCTCGATAAGCATACTTGACACGAAACAGGGCAGCCAACTTGAGACGTTCTTTGGTTCGTTTAAAGCATCACTGCATATTAAGGTAAAAATGTTGACCTACAGTTGTTCTGTTTTAGATTACCCCTTATCTCCTGTCTTACAAGATACCCATTTTTAGTCTGCTTTAGAACTTTGTTTTTACAAAAACATCTGATATAAGCTTATAAAATCTCAAACATGGACTGCTGGCAGTTGACTCTCCAAATCTTGCTCAGATGTGAGCTGCAGTGGATTCTGGGATTTCTAGTTAAAGCAAATGTCACCCTGGAAGTAACTAACACCAGTATTTTACAATATACTTTACTGCGGTAAACAGTGTGTGTGTGTATGTGTATATATATATCTATATATACACACACAAAATATGTTTTGCATACTGAGTGCAAACTGAGACCAGTCCCGTGCTTGAGTGTGAGGCACTTAGTACTGACTTTTTGCTGTTTAAGGAATGTCTTTGAAGGGGTTGTTGACCTCCCAAAAAACATTTGGGCTAAGGACTGCTGATAAAACACACTGAAACAGTTTAGTTATTTATCTGTTCACCGGGTGAGTGCCCTGAGCCCAGGGATCATTTTCAGTCTCGACCCGGGCCATAGAGATGGCACAGAAGAGGTCTAGCAAAACATACATACAGAACAAGAAGTACGAGACATAACATGGCAAATGGTGACTGCAGTGACAGTGGTATATCCTTCTAAATAACGCAGTTTGAAATACCAACAGAAAATATTCTGGACTCTAAGGGGAATTTTTGGGGAAGGGAGCTACATAACTTCATTCAGCCCTTACTTATGAAACCACTAATTATTTTAGAAATTAAAATAAAATAAAAAAATCCGTATAGAAAAGGACTTAGTTAAATAGTGTTACAGTATTAATGCATCTAGTATCTTCTAATAATTAGACTGATAAGGACCAATATTTTATAACCACGTACAATCCTAAATCAGCTGGTTGGCTATTTTCTCAAACCCCAGTGCCACGGGGGGGGTGCATACAAAAGAATTAAAGTGTCACGTTCTATTCGCCAGGAGAGATCCCTGTGAAGCTGAAGATAGCGAGTATAACGCCAAACAGAGAAGGGTGCTAAAAGTAGTAGTTATTCTAAATGTGTTCGCTTTTTTCCCTCTGCAGGCAGTTTGCCCATAAAATACGTATTTAAACTGTGGGGAAAAAAAATAAACTCTAGGCTAAGTCAGATTGCCAGTCATTTTGAAAGGCTGTGTGAATGGCTAGAAACCTGCACTTACAATATACAGGATCAATTCAACTTTAAACTATAAATTTAAAATATTAAAGCTTAATAGCATTAAAGACTAGGTTCTTATTTACACCCCCACCAAAACACATAGTAAAGCTTACCTGGTGCAGAGTGGATTACAGTATAAAGTTTGATTTATTGGTGCCATTGTACACATAGGAAAGGGATTGTATTTCCTTCCATGGAGCCAATAGGCAAAACTCTTACAGTTCCATACTATGAGACCCCCGGTGCTGGCACTTTCTGTGATGTCTTTAGTAGTAATTGTTTCTTCTTAGCAGTCATGGAAAGGATAGCCCAGTTGAGCTGAGGCTCATTTGCAATGGCATCCTTCGTACATACAGCATACACACAGATTTACAATAGTCATATAGCTAGATGGAAAATATCAACATATAGTCATCAATTACAGCGTGTACAAAAGTATAATAAAAATACATAGCCAGGTAGTACTCAAGTTAGCCCTTTTCCATAGTTACCACAACAGGTTTTAGGAAGGGTGGAAACTTTCAGATACCGGAATTTTATCTGGTGAAGAGTGTGGGGGCTCGCTCCATAGAGTACTACTGGACGTTTTTCAACGTCTTTTTATTATAGTTTAGATTTCCGACAGTGACATTTCATATAAAGGCCACTTCCCAGTGAACAAGAACCTTGTTAATTGAGTGGTGGCCTTGATTTTTCACTATCGGAACTCCAAACTATAGCAAAAAGCCATTGAAAAACATCCCCGTAGTACTCTGTGGAGCTTGCCCCCTGTGCTGTTCATTTAATAACATCACAAAATGTGGCAGCGTGTCTGAGTACGAAAGAGCAAGCATTTTGCCTGTAGGGTCCATGGATGGAAATACAATCCCTTCCCTCCATGTATAATGGCACAAATACATTCAGCTTTATATTGTAATCCACTCTGGGCCAAGTAAGCTTCATTATATGTTTGGGAGGATCGGAAGTATGAAGCTGCTCTTTAAGGCATACCAGAAGTTGTGTTATCTTCGTCAGTCTAACCCTGGGGGCATAAGGCACTCTGCTGTGCCTCTTGCCTCACAATCCCCCTAGGGTCGGGTTTAATGACAGTACCCCAACCCCTGGTCATGCATTATTGTTTCATTGAGCTAGGCTTTGGGGGGGGGGTGAGTTGCCAGGGTGAGTCATCCAATATCCATTAGCTGAGGGAGCAGCAGCAGTGGCTAGAAGCATGTAGCCATTATGCTTGGCGGGTAGGGGGCAGTCAGGCCCACAGACAGGAGAAGCATTGGACAATCAGTGTGGATGAACAGATCAAAGAATAAAAAGAAAATCAGCTGTCTGCTTCACTGTTCATTTGGGAGTTGAGGTGAGCTATCGGGAACATTCTGCTCATTGACTGAGGCATATTTGTGCCTCCAAGGTGAGTGAGTGTGTGTGTGTTTACTGGTGTCGATGTACCTGTCAACCCATCATTCCTTTTATCTGTCTCTCTCTCTCTTTCTGTCTGTCTTAGGTTTGGAAGCAGTGGATTCTTGTTTGAAAACTGACTTTGTTAGGCCCCCCGCCCCCCCAAAGTTAATATACTTTAATGATTTGATTCAAACTCCCTCCCTCCCGTGAGTCTGATAAACGGTTTCCATTTCTTTTTCGCATTTTGTGTTTGTCATTAACGTGTCTTTAATTGACAGTGCTGTGTCTGTCTCTGTCTCTCTCTCTCTCTGTCTCTTAAAATAGCCTGGCCAGGAGGACACAGACGATGAAGTGGTATGAGCCCATTTTACTTCCTGTTTTGGTGTTGTCTGTTGTTTTTCTGTGTGCTTTGACCCATCCTCCTAGTTCTTTTTTGTGCTTCCACCCTTTCCACTGTGACGTGTAAGAAGCATCAGTTGCTGTGTTTTGGTAATAACCGCAGGTCAGTGAATCAGCTTCATATACAAAACTGCTCCAGGCCCTGAGAGCCTGGTTTTGCCTGTCAGCTAGACTAAGTGAAATGAGTTGGAAGTCCTCAATTTAGTACTGTAACTATAGACTAGGGTTACAAGCGAGATGAGTGGAAGTTTTCAGCTCAGTTCCGTGTCAGTTCACTTGGGTCCCAAGTGTAGTGAGTGAGAGGGGTCTCTGCTCTGTCGCTGTTGACTTGGGTCACAAGTGACATGATTAAAAAGGTCACATCACTGATCAGTCACTGTCAACATGGGTTACAAGTGAAATAAGTGGGATGGTCTCAGCTTAGTTCTGTCACTCAACGTGGGTTACAGGGAAAATGAGTACGAAGATGTCAGTTCAGTTCTGTGGTTGTCGATTTGGATCAGATGAGATGTGTGGGAAAGTCTCAGTTCTGTGGTTGTCTTAGGTCACATCTGAGATGAGTGGAAAGGTCTTGACTGAGTTCTGTGGTTGTCGTCTTGGGTCACAAGTGAAATTAGTGGGAAGGTCTCAACTCAGTTTATCGTCTGTTGACTTGGACCACATGTGAAATTAGTGGGAAGGGCTTAGCCCAGTTCAGTCGCTGTTGATTTTGATAAGAAGCGACATGAATGTGAAGCTCTCAGCTCAGTAGCTGTCAACTTGGGGTAAAACGTGAAATGAGTGGGAAGGTCTCAGTTTAGTCACTCGCTGTAGGTCACAAGTAAAATGAGTAGGAGGGTCTCATCTCAGTTATGTTACTGTCGACTTGGGTGCAGATGAGATGAGTGGGAACGTGGCAGTCTCGAGGAGGAGGAGGAGGGGAAGGGGCAGGGGCAGGCTGGAGGCTGAAGAGGAGCAGAGGGCAGTGACTGTTGGCGGCCAGTCCTGTTTGGTCTGTTGGAAACAGTTTAGATGTGTTCATGCAGACGTCTGTTTTACAACAATTGGAACGCACCGCAGTAAAGATGACAGGCAGTCAGAGCAGGCCCAACAAAGCAAAGAATAGCTGTGTAGGGATCGCATCAACAGTACCTCAGCTTGGTGCAGAATGTTTAATAACCGGCATGCAAGACTGCCATGTGAATGACGACGGCGAGACTCAACTGCATTCTGCACATTTTCTTGTAGCGTTTGTCTAGGCAGGGATTGTGCTGCTGATGCTGGGACCAGGTGTGGGTAGTAGACGGTCAGGGCTGCTTGCTGGTATGGCATCATCATGGCTATGGCTGGTTCGGGTCCAGGCTATCTGCGTGACCTCCTGACTCCTGCACGGTTCCTGCGCTCCCTTCGTTCTGTTGAGGAGGGTCTCCTAGCTGTTCCCAGGGCCTGGTTAAAAACATCTATAGATCATGACTTTGAGATAGCGGCACCGATCTTGTGGAACTTGCTTCCCAGGTCCCTTGGTGGACGTTTTCAAACGGGGTCTGAGGATGTACCTTTTTAGAGAAGCCTTTTGGGCGTAGTACTCTGTTTTATTTTTGATGTTTTAGTAAGTTTTTGATACCAACATTATTTATTCCTCATATGCCTGCTTTTTGTACTGCACCCTGAGCCTACAGGGAAAGGGCGCTTTAGAAATAAAACCTTGCCTTGCCATGCCATGCCTTGTCTTGCATCCATTACCACCTATGTCTGCTGGTGGTTTCGTTTTGTCTGGGGGATTTAGCACCGATCAGGTGAGTCTGTGGTTATGCAGCTTATGATTTCTGTTCGCTTGTAATGTATGCTTCCAGCTCCAGTACCCTTCCTAATTGTGCTGTGCTCCTTACTACAAGTTTCCTGAATAAGAAGCTGTAACATATTCAGCTGAGAAAAAGAAGGCTACTAAAAACAGCTTAGTTGCCTAATGTTTTTTAATTTTTTTTTAATAAACAGATAAGCAAACACTAAAACCAAGGGGATCATAATAACTTTATTCAGGTTAGCACATGGAAATGAACAATTTTACATATTTTTAATTTTCCCATGCAGTATGTGCCAAGTGCTGTGTAAAAATGTAAAAGTTGTTTTGGCAGAGTTCAAAATTAGACACGTCTGATGTGTCTAATTTTGAACTTGACCAAAAGAAGGCCCAAAAAATAGAATTTTGACCCAGATGTGTTGTGTCAGTGGGTGAAATCGGACCCATGTTTTTGGACCCCTACTGTTGTCACTGGTCTGATCTTATTTTTGTGACGGTTGACTTTGGTCACAAGCAAGATGAGTGGAACCCCAACTCAACCACAGAACTGAGCTGAGAAAGCACAGTTACATAGGAACTTACCATAACAGTAGATCTTTGAATCTCTTTCTTCTGGGCATTTGGTCCCGCTCTCCTTCCACCTTCAGCGTTGCAACAAAGGATTTTTGTCTTGCTGCTTCCATTGCTGTCTTTTTCAGCACTCTGTCTCACCTGATACGTGGAGTGCCGAGGTCTTTCCTTGTTCCTTAGGGGGAGGTGCACCGATAATGATCTCCTGTGGGGAACTGAGGAGAAGAGGGGCTTCTCACGTTTATGCAGACGCTGGGGCATGATTGCGTCATGGGCGGCCCCTGGCTTGCAAAGTTTCCGTGTGGTCCTAGCGCTGATGTAGGTATTGTTCCAAAGGTGTGGCCTGATGAGAGATTTCTTGAAGATCTACTGTTACAGAAAGTTATTACACAACTGTTTATTCTCAGATCAGTTCCGTGGTTGTTGAGTTGGGTCACAAGTAAGATGAGTGGAAGGTGTCTGCTCAGTTCTGTGGCTGTTGAATTGGGTCACAAGTGAGGTGAGTGGGAAGGTCTTAGCTTAGTTCTGTGGTTGTTGAGTTGGGTCACTGATGAGATGAGTGGGAAGTTCTCAGCTCAGTCATGTGGCCGTTGATTTAAGTCACATGTGAGGTGAGTTGCAAGGACTCAGCTCAGTTCAGTGGCTGTTAGCTTGGGTCACCAATAAGATTAGTGGGAAGTCTCAGCTCAGTTCTGTGGCTGTCGACTTGGTTCACAAGTGAATTGAGTCGGCAGGTCTCAGTTCTGTGGCTGTTGACTTTGGTCATAGGTGAGTGGGAAGGTCTGAGCTCATTTTCAGGGCTTCTCAGCTCAGTTCTGTGGCTGTCGACTTCAGGTCACAAGCAAGTTGAATGGGAAGAGCTCAGTTCTGTGGTTGTTGATTTGGGTCAAATGTGAGGTGAGTGGGAAGATCTCAGCTCAGTTATCTGGGTGTCTACTTGGGTTACGTGTGAAATGAGTGGGAAGGTCTAAGCTTAATATGTATACCCTTGATGAAAGGAGGGACTGGGGGACATGATAGAAACGTTCAAGTACCTCAAGGGAATCAACAAAGTCCAGGAGGGTAGCATCTTTCAGAAAAAAGAGATGTGTAAGAACAAGGGGGCACAATTTAAAGATAGAGGGGGGACGGCTCAGGGGTAATGTGAGGAAATTTTTTTTTCACGGAGAGAGTGGTGGATGCATGGAACCGCCTTCCTGGGGAGGTTGTTGGGTCTAAAACAGTGGGGGAATTCAAACATGCATGGGACAGACATAAGGCAATTGTAGTGGGGGGTTGCAGGAAGTAGGCTGTTGGTTAACTAGAATCTGCAGCTTATCCAATAGGAAGGGGGAATGGGCAGACTGGGTGGGCCAAGTGGTCCTTATCTGCCATCAGTCTATGTTTCTATGTTAGTTCTGTTGTCTTGGGTCATACGTGAGATGAGTAGGAAGTTCTCAGCTCAGTTCTGTAGCTGTCATTTTCAGTCACAAATGAAATGAGTGGGAAGATCTCAGCTCAGTTCTGTGGCTGTTGACTTGAGTTACATATGAAATGAGTGTGGAAGGTCTTAGCTTTTTCTGTTGCCTTGGGTGACAGATGTGATGAGGTGGTATGTCCTCCACTCATTTCCATGGCTGTTGACTTGGGATACAAGTGAAATGAGTGGGAAGGTCTGAGCTCTGTTCTGGCCGTCAGCTTCAGGTCACAAATGAGATAAGTGGGAACATTCTCAGCTCAGTTCTGTGGTTCTTGACTTGGTTCACAAGTGAAATGAGTGGGAAGGTATTAGCTTAGTTCTGTGATTGTTGAGTTGGGTCACTGGTGAGATGAGTGGGGAGTTATCAGCTCAGTCATGTGACCATTGATTTAAGTCCTATGTGAGGTGAGTTGGAAGTTCTCAGCTCAGTTCTATGGCTGTCGACTTCAGGTCACAAGCGAGATGAGCGGGAAGAGCTCAGTTCTATGTCTGTCGACTTGGGTCACAAGAAATTAGTGGGAAGTTCTCAGTTCAGTTGAGTCACTGTCGACTTGGGCCACAAGTGAGATGGGTGGAAGTCGCAGTTCAGTTCTGTGGTTGTCAGGTTGGGTCACAGGTGAGATGAGTGGGAAGGTCTCAGCTTAGATCTGTCACTGTTGATGTTTGGGTCACAAGAGAAATGAGTGGTAAGGTCTCATCTCAGTTCTGTGGCTGCTGACTTGGGTCACACACGAAATTAGTGGAAAGGTCTCAGTTCAGATTTGTGGCTGTCGACTTGGGTCACAAGTGAGATGAGTGTGAAGGTGTCAGTTCAGTTCTGTGGCTGTCTACTTGGGTTACATGTGAAATGAGTGGGAAGGTCTAAGCTTAGTTCTGTTGTCTTGGGTCATAAGTGAGATGAGTAGGAAGTTCTCAGCTCAGTTCTGTGGCTGTTGACTTAGGTCACTAGTGAAATGTGTCTGAATATTTCAGTGCAGTTCTTTTGCTGTCGACTTGGGTCACAGGTGAAATGAGTAGGAAGATCTTAGCTCTGTTCTTTCACTGTCAATTTTGGGTCACAAGGGAAATGAGTGGGAAGGTTTCAGCTCAGTTCTCTGGCTGTCAACTTGGGCCACACGTGAAATGAGTGGGACGGTTTCAGCTCAGTTCTGTAGCTGTTGACTTGAGTCACAAGTGAAATGAGTGATAAGGGCTTGTCTCGGTTCTATGATTGTCAGCTTAGGGTCACAAGCGAGTTGAGTGGGAAGGTTTGAGCTCAGTTCTGTGGCTGTTGATTTGGATCAAATGTGAGGTGAGTGGGAAGATCTCAGCTCAGTTCTCTTGTCGACTACGATTAGATGTGAAATGAGTGGGAAGAGCTTAGCTTAGTTCTTTTGACTTGTGTCACAAGTGAGATGGGTAGGAAGGTCTCAGCTCAGTTCTGTGGCTATCGTCATGGCCACAAGTAGAATGAGTGGGAAGGTCTCAGCTCAGTTCTGTGGCAGTCGACTTGGGTCATAAGTGAAATGAGTGGGAAGGTCACAGCTCAGGTATGGTCTATCGATGTGGGTCACAAGTAAAATGAGTGAAGAGGTATCATCTCAGTTCTGCGAATACGAACACACGAAAATTGCCAGCAGCAAAAGGCCGTCATGGTCTGTCTAGGCTGCTCGAGATTTCAGCTAGCTCCCTATTCAACAGCGCCCCACCCCCTCCCCTCACCTCCCTTTACCCTGTCCCACCCCTTCTTGAAGCATTCCACTGAGTTGCATGCCTCCACCTCAGTTGGTAGTGCATTCCACTTTGCCACCAATCTCTCTGTAAAGAAATACCTCCTCACCTCCCTCCTGAATCTACTCCCCCTCCAATCTCATGTCATGGCCCCTAGTGTCTCTCTCCACCCTCCTCCTGAATCGACCCTCTGTGTCTGTTTTGATGATCCTTTTCATGTATTTGAAGGTCTCAATCACGTTCTCTTCTCCAGTGTGTACGTTTAACTCTCTTAGTCTGACTTCATATGGCAATTCCCCCAGGCCCTGAATCATCTTTGTTGCCCTATGCTGCACCCCCTCCAGCAGCCTAATGTCCTTTTTGTAGGTAGGGGTGCCAGTACTGCACGCAGTATTCCAGGTGGGGTCTAACCAACAATCTGTATAACGGTAGAATAACCTCCCTTCTTCTTGAGGTAATGCCCCTTGCAATGCAGCCCAGCATTTTGTTAGCCATTGCTGCTGCCTTTCTGCATTGTGTGGAATTGCTCATTGTGCCCGTGATGAGATCCTTCTCCTCTTCTGGTACTTCCAGCTGCCCCCACCATGGTAGCTTCTCCTCGGAATTTTTGTTCTGATGTGCAGCACCTTGCATTTATTTGCATTGAACCCCAGCTGCCATCTTTCAGACCATACCTCCAGCCTTGCCAGATCCTCCTTTAGCCCCTGCCACCACCCCCAGTCGTCCACCACTGCTCCCATCTTGGTGTCATCCACAAATAGGCTGATTTTGCTGCTGATGGCATCTGAGATGTCTGCAATAAATGTGCCAAACAGCACTGGGCCCAACCCAACTCCTGTGGAACACCACTTGTCACAGGCTTAGGGGCTGAGTATTCCCTACCTACCACCACCCTCTGCTGCCCATCTTTTAGCCAGTTCTCCACTCATCCCACCAGTTTTGCTCCCACCCCAGTACTCTGTAGCTTGCTTCCAAGTCTTCCATGTGGTACTGAATCGAAGGCCTTACTGAAGTCTAGGTACAGGACATCCACCACATGACCCCCGTCAATTTGCCTAGTCACCCATTTATAGTATTCCACCAGGTTGGTCTGGCATGACCTGCCCTTGACAAAGCCATGCTGCCTCCAGTCCTGCACCCCCTTTACCTCCAGTAGTGCCACTAGCCTCTCCTTTAGGATTGTCTCCATTAGCTTCCCCACTATGGACGTTAGACTTGCTGGTCTGTAGTTCCCCGGTTCGTCCTTAGGTCCACGCTTGTGGAGGGGAACCACATGAGCCATTCTCCAGTCCTGCAGTATGCATCCTGTGTTTAGAGATGAATTAAATAAGTCTGCCAAGGGTCCTGCCAGGACCTCTGCCAGCTCCTTCAGCACTCTCGGATGTACTCCATCTGGTCCTGGTGCCTTGTCTACCCTTCAATGCCCTTAACCCCTCCAGCACCCTCCCCACTGTGATTTCTTCGTATGTCCCCTCTTCCCCATCTGTTTCTATCCTCCCTCCTACTATGGGTAGCGTGCTCCCTCCTTTTCTTTTGAAAAGACTGAACAGAAGTAGTCATTGAGCACTTCTGCTTTTCACCCCCCTTTCACCCATCCCCCTTCTTCTTAATTCTTACAATTTGGTCCTTACAGCTTCTTTTCTCCCTGATGTACCTAGAGAAGTCTTTCTCTCCCTTTCTTATGCCCTGCATCAGCCTGAGTTCCTAGCTGCCTTTACCCCCTGGTCACTTCCTTTGCTTCTTTCAGATATTCCTCCCTATCCTCCTCCCTCCCTGATTTTCTGCATCTCCTGTAAGCTGCCCTTTTCTTCCTCACCCTGTCCAGCACCCCTTTACTTATCCAGCTGGGTTTCTTTCCCCTAGCCTTCTTAGTCTGGGCCCTACAGCAAGTTTCTGTTTCCTCCACTATCCCCAATCTTATCAGTTCCCACCTGTTTGTTTTGTGTCCATACCCGGTTTAATTTTGCACAGGACCCCTGTACCACTTCCCTCATCATCTTAAAGTTGGTGTTCTTGAAATCCAGCACCATTGTGTCAGATGCCTCACTCTCTTTAGCCTTCTGTAACTGGAACCATACTGTCTGGTGGTCACTCCCCCTCCCCGCCACCGTGGTTCCTCCACCCTCACCCACTCCCCGTTCGTCAGTGCGAGGTCAAGGGTGTTCCTTTCCCTAGTTGTTTCCTTGACCAACTGTACTAGAAAGCTTTCCTGGAAGGCATCCAGCATGACGTGCTCTCTTCTGCTCTTGGTGGTAGGGGTGTACCACTCCACCACTGGTGGGTTGAAGTCCCCTACTACCACCACCACTCCCGCAGTTCCTCCTGATATGATCTGCCAGTACCCTGTCCATCCCTTCAGATTGAGAGGGTGGCCTGTACACCACTCCCAATCTTAGTAATCTATTTCTGGGATCCTGTAGTTGCACCTACAGTGCGTCTGTATCTCTTGCATCTCTCTCCTCCCTTAAACATTTTAACCCCTCCTTTACGTACAGCGCCACCCCCCTTTTTCCTATCCTTCCAGTGTAATCTGTACCCCAGAACAGTCATGTCCCAGCTGTGGATTTGGGTGCCACGTGTCTCGGTTATAGTGGCCAAGTTCACCCCCCCCCCCAGGAGAGCCTGCAGTTCTGCCCCCTTATTCCCAGACTCCTAGCATTTAGTGTTGCTCACTCTCCAACCCTTGTCTCTACCTCCCTCCTCTCCCCTTATGCTCTCCTTAGTAGTTGCCTTCCTCCTTACCTTGCTATCACGGGGTACCATTTGCCTTACATCACTAGGCCTCTGAACACCTTTGTCCATCCTGCTAACCACCTCTCCTAGTTTAAGTGCTCCTCAATGTGCTTCCCTATCCTTGCCTTCAGTACATTGTTTCCTTCCTCATTTAGGTGCAGTCTGTCTTTGCGTTCAGACTGCTGTTCTCCCAGGTCCCCCACCCTTCTACCGGCCCATACTCCTTTTCCCAACACAGGCCCCCAGCCATTCGTTAAACTCTTGAATTCTTCCTTTTCTTGCCATACTTGCCCTGGGAACGGGAAGTACTTCTGAGAAGGTGACAGATCTGCCCGCTGCCTCACACAGAGGTCCCACTTCCTCAAATCTCCTCTTAACCTCCTCTACCATCCCATCAGCCAGGTCCTTCGTCCCCAGGTGCATTATTAGGTGAGACCTTTCCCTTCCCCTGCTTGCATACCTTAGCACGGATTGCCCCACCCTTTCCGACTTCATTCCTGGCATGGCTTCCACCCAAATTCTACTGTGCCTCTTCCCTTTGCTGCCCCACCTGACCACTCTTAGTATTGAGTCCCACAACACCAAGACACCTCCCTTCTTCTCCTCTCCTCCTTCCTCTTGCACAATGTTCCCTCCTATTGTCGCTGTTTCTCCCGCTCACACATGCTGTCCGCTGTACTCAACCCTTCTTCCCCAATTCACCTATTTCTCTATCACCCTTCCCAGCCGTTTTGTTCTTTGTGCCCATGGACTGCGCTTCCCCTCCTTTGATTCCTCTGTTAGATGTCTGCCCCCATCTGTGCTTGCTGTGTTACCAACTCCCTGTACTTCTTCTCCTGTTCTTGTGTGTTTGTCTCCCGTACCTGTGTCACCCCCACTGCCCCCTTGTCCTGACCAACCCCTCCTCCCAATCCTCTTATCCAACCCATCTTTTTTCTTTTCCTGGATGTCTTTTGTGCTTTCCACATTCCCTTCTCCACCCGACCTAATATGCCCCTTCATCATTTTTGACACTTCCTCCATTAGCTATAGTACTTCCTTCCTTCTCTAGCCTCCCCAGCTTTGTACAGACTGGGCAACCCCCTGTCCTCCACTGGGTGTCCATGAATACTGCCCCTCCACAGTTATTACACTCTACAATCCTTCTTCCCCTGTGTCTTGACCCTGTCTGTTGGCAGCACTATTTCCCAGCTCCCCAAGCTCCTCCCTCACAGCTTTCAAGGCCAACTCCCAGCCCAGTGACTTTTTAGTATTTAAGAAAGGCTGGTGGGGGAAGTCACGTGATGCACAGATCGCGCTAACAGCTTTCCTTGCCTGCTCCCGCTCACCCGGGCTATTTTCTTTTATTCTTTAACAGCTCATAGCCTCGGTTTTCTAAATATTTACTTCTACAGTTGTGTTTTTGTTTCTGGTGGATGCAGGTGAACTTTCTGTTAGATATTTTCTCTTGAGATGGATGCAGAGATGCGTCAAAGTCTTCCCCGTCATACACCTCCTCAGACTCCAGGTAAGGTCCCAAAGAAATCTAAAGGCCACAATGCTGTCTCGGGTCAGGCTCCTTCTAAGACACAAGGATCTACTCCACTCTCGGAGGAACGATTTTTACTGGAACTACTACCAATTAAGGACTCACGTACCACCCTTGCTGTAGAACTCACTTCAATCCGAAAAGACTTTAGTGATACATCTCAGAGTTGGTGATGTGGAAGCCAGGTCATTATCCCTTGAAATGGCGGGAAGCAGCTGGACCTGAAGTCTCTTCACTCCGCCAGCGCCTAGCAGATAGAATTGAAATTAGAAGATCTTGAGGGTAGAAGTAGGCGGAATAACTTGGTGATTTTAGGACTTCCTGAAGATGCAGAAGGTTCCACGCCTATTATATTCGCTCAAAGTTATAGACAAGCTGGTGGACTGTCACCTAATAGGCCGCAATATGTGATAGAACGGGTGCATCGGGCCTTGCGCCCTAGACCTCCACCTGGCACACCTCCTCGGCCCCTTATTTTACGTCTCCTAAACTACCTCGACAAACAACATGTATTGGCCAAGATCAGGGACATTCAGTCTGTCACCTGGGAAGGTTATAAACTCCGGGTTTCACAAGATCTCCCAGCTACAGTTAGAAAAAAAGAGGGTATCTTTTCAAGCAACCGTTTCTAAGCTTATATCAGCTGGGATCAAATTCCGAATGTTATATCCTGCCCAGTTGCAAGTTCATCTGCAGGATACCTGGCACACATTTGAGGACTCTGCTCATGCCTCCAAGGAGCTTCAGTCCCTCCTTCCGGATTTGTTTAAAGCTGGCTGATGCATATTTCACGTCATAACTACATAGCTGTCAGTTAACCTAAGTAGTGCGACATCGGCTGCTGAATTGCTACTTCTTGGTTTTCTTCCCAGAACTTTATTTCTTTGGAACTCTGATGGCAGTTCATGGTATCTACACACCTCTTCTGGAACTAGAGTTATAAGTGGCAAGAATTTTATTTTCTTTCCAGGGATGTCTTCATGGACTTTTGGGTGATCTCAACCCTGTAGCCCTATACTGAGTTATTCCTTCAGTAGATGTCTCTTATTTTGCCTTTCTTTGTTGCTTTTCCTGCATTTCTCAAACGGAGTGATGACTGACCTTCAGGACCTAGAGCCAATAGAAATTGTTCTCAAGTTATCGACTGGCGCAAAAGATAAAAAAAAGATTTTTGACTTGCCGTGTGCTCCTTCCTGCATCAGCAGACCTAAATCTTTCATTACTACATAGATGCAGGACCTCAACAGGGTCTCCTTTCATCCATGTTCTTACATATGTTTCCCCCTATTGTGCTCCAATGCCTTTTGAATTTGCAAGGCAACTTGTATTACATTGTGTACTGATTCTGTAACCCCCAATTGGTTGCACCATTAATTTATTTCTTATTTGTAATTTAGGGGGGTTATTAGCTCGAGACTGTTTAGAGGTTTGAAGCATCAGGCACATTTTCGTTTTTTCATTAACTCTTACAGTGCCTTCAGAAAGTATTCACCCCCCTTGGATTTTGTCACATTTTGATGTGTTACTACCAGAATTTTTAATGCATTGAAATGATTTCTTTCCCCCTTGATTCACATAGCATACTCTACAATTTAAAGGGGCAAAAATATTTTTATTGTGTAACAAAAATTTATGAAACATTAAAAACTGAAATATCTTGTTTACTTAAGTATTCACCCCCTGAGTCAATACTTTGTAGAAGCGCCTTTGGCAGCAATTACAGCTTTGAGTCTTCTTGGGTATGTCTATATCAGCTTTGCACATCTGGATTTGGGGATTCAAACAACATGAAGTCTTGCTATATTATAGACATTAGCAGTTTGATCCAGCTCTAGAACTGCTCCGGAGTGAAATGGTTAAAACCATTCCAAAATAGAATTTTGGCACGAGAGCAGCTCTATCTGTGTCATTTCAAACTTGAACTGTCAGATTCTTTACTCCGCCTCAGTGAACAGTCGCTCCGGAGACTTCTCCTTCTGCTCGGTTCATTTCTCGGTTTAAAAAGTGTTTTCTCGGTTGGATTTAACGAGAATAGTTTTAACCGTAAAACCGTTCGGTTCAAGCTCTATCTGTGGTAACCGTAAGTAAATGAAGGTTTTGTCTGTGTGGAACTTGTAAGTTATCGGTTCGGTTTTGAACCGATCAGTGGGTTAAAACTCATTTAAAACTAAAAGTTACTATTTTAGAGTGCGGTTCCCGGTTCTTATCGGTTCTAAAAAAAACGGATTTATTACGGTTTTTTCCAATACCCGTGACACGGTTAGGAACCGATAAGGGTGTCTTGCCTGGCACTGCCGTTAAAAGACAGGATTTTTGGTTAGGATGGCATTATGTCGAAACCCAAAGCAGATACTGGGTTTCAACACTGTGATGTTTGTGGGAAGTCTTTGCCAAGGCTGACCCACACACCACATGTGTTATTGTCTGGGGTTTGACCACCTCAGTCAGACTGCCAGGTATGTAAGAATTTCCCTGCAGCCACCCTGGAAAAAGATTGGGCAGGCTCAGGGCGAGAGGCCAAAAGTCCGCTGACCGGATGGCCAGCCGGTTCGGTGCCAACCAAACCAGAGGAGTGCCCTCTGACCAGGGCCAGACTTCCTTGGGCAAAGAAAAGCTGGTTCTGAGGAACCAATTCCAGTAAAGAAAACAAGAAAATCAGCAGGTCTGAGTCCAAAATTTCTTCTCCAACTGCTGCAGAGATAACAAAAAGCCATACAAATTGTCCAGTCACTGTCTCAGGGTCCGTCCGAACCACCACTGTCTGGTAAAAGGTCGGTTCGTCCGGTCCCAGTGGTTCAGGATTATGATATTGAGGAATTTTATGAACCAGAGGAGGGGAGGAGGATTATGAACAGTATGAATGTGGCAAGGTCTGGATGTGCCCATTGAACCGGACATCTCCCCAGACAGACCTTTAGAATCTCCCCCTATGCTGTCTGAGTCCCCATCTCATTTTATGTTTTATAAAAAAGTTGCTGAAACCCTCCAGCTTCCTTTAGAAGAGGCTGTGGATAAGCAAGAGGAGCCTGATTTTGTAGAAATGATGGATATTCTAGGGACATGGATATGTTGTTCATCCACACTCATTGGCAGGTATCCTTGCCGCTTTAAATCTTGCCGGAAGGTCTTCAAGCTTGCTCCTCCCACCCACCCGGGTGGTATTACTCTCGGCTCCGCCCCATGACGCCAGATCTTCCTTACCGCTTGGAAGCTCAGGTTCCCTCCTTAACGCTCTGCGTTTGAGACTAGTTCCTATTTCTCCGTTTGCGATTTAAAATAAATTTTGCGAAAAGACTTCAGTCTTGATCCCTCGCGGCTGCGATGGACCGTCGACTCGGTTCGGAGATGCCCATGCGGGCAGAAGATGTCTCGGACGGATCCACACTCACGTGTGTCTACTGCTTAGGCCTTGAGCACGACCCGCAGGCTTGCGACCTGTGCTCATCTTTCTCGACTCGTCCTCGAAGACCGTGCTGCCCGATTGCAACTGGGCCGTCCGAGCGTTCCCTCCGGTGAAGTCCGAGGAGGCCCGGTTGGCGGTGTCCAGCGGCCCGGTCGCTCGGTCGGATCAGCTCGGCGGATGGCCATCCCTCGAAGAGGCGCGCGGCCGTATCTTCCTCGACGCGGCATTTATCCGCCTCTCTGGGTTCTTCCTACGGCTTCTTTTAAGGAGCTTTGTCTGTCCCTCTCCACTAAAGGAGAAAGGCCTCGTCTGCTGGACCTTATTCTCGGTCCAAAGAGGGACAAGGGTAAATCCCTCCGTCGGCGGCTCTTGGGAGGCGGGAAGGTCCCTCCCGGGCCGTCTCCGTCGGCCGGTCGACCGCTCGGCTTCGGCCACTGGCCTCACGGTGTCCCGTCAGGTCAGTTGACCGAAACTCCCACTGATGATGAAGTCGAGATTTTCTCGACCCATTGAACGGGCTGTCGCCTTTAGCGGCGAATTCCCTCTCCCGGTTCCCGGGGAGTTGAGGATCCCGTGGGCTCGTCTGTGCCTCCGGTTCCGGAGCCCTCGGATGGACCTTCCGAGCGAAGGAGTGCGGTTCGGCGACACCTCCCGCACCGACCCGGAAATTCCGGGACTCTGCCGGTCTCGGACCTCTTCGCCAGTCCAGCGTTCCCACCGTCATAAAGCGGTCTCGGTCTCGGCACCGCCCGATAAGCGGCGTCGCCCGCTCGTCGTCCTCCTCCTCGGATGAGGGCTTGAGCGATAATTAAATCGGCAGTGCGAGACCTTATGTTCAACAGCTCCTCCTGGCGGGGAATAAGCCGACTCCGGCGCCTTCCCGGCCATTAAGTGGCTGTCACGGGCGGCCGACACAACCCCTCGACTTGTCCGAGGCCTATACCCAGGCGGTTGTTCGGCCAAAACCAGCTGCTCCACCGATTCGGTGGAACCTCCGCCTCCACAGCCACCAATTGGGGCTCCGACCAAGGATTCTCGATCGGCTGAGGGTTTACCCATCGGCTGTCAGTTACCCTCACTCCCGACCGACCTCGGCAGGTGAAGGTGGCTCAGGCCAGAGGCAGCTCTTGAGGACTCTTCCGAGTCCGAAGATGATTCCTCCTTCTTCTCCAGCGACTGGACTTGGGTCTTCAGGAGGTCAGTCAATGGGCGATAGCCCGTCGTCCTTCCTAGGACTGCTTCGGCTCATCTCGGGGTCTACGGGATGGAGCTGAACCCGTTCCAAGCGGGCCAGGTATCCCCTCAGGAGATTCTGGACCGAGGATTCTCCGGCGGAGGCCTTTCCGGTGGCGAGGCCATAGTGGGTCCGGCACTGGAACTTTGGCAGCGCCCTGCTTCCTGCCCTCGCCTTGGCCAGGATGGCCAGGAAGTATGCGGTCCCTACGGTTCCTTGTCCGGTTTTTGAACACCCCTCTGCTGAGGGTTGGTTACCGACAGCGTTTTCCGGCGCGCCGGCAACGCCAGGGATGTGGACAAACCTCCTGACAAGGAGTCCAAGAAATTGGACTATGTCGGGCGAAAAGTCTACGCTGCGTCCTCTCTCGGCCTTCGTCAGGCCAGTTCGGCCGTCCTCATGGCACATTTTTCTCATGCCCTGTTGGGCTCCCTGGATGAGGTCATCCCTCATCTTCCCGCGATCTGCAGACTACGGTTAAGCAGGTGCGGGACCAGGGCAGGACAGTGGCCAAACAGCAGCTCCAGACTGCTTTGGATATAGGGGACTCATGTGCCAGATCGGTGGCGGCGCAGTGGCTATCGTCGGCGGGCTTGAGCTGAGGATATCCACCTTTGCCGGATACCCAGCACAAGTTGGCGGATGTTCCCTTTTGGGGACTGACCTCTTGACCCTGGGGTGGAAGGTCACCTGCAGAGGATCGAGAAGTCCAATGCCACCTTGGACTCGGTCTCTTCCGCTCAGAAGGACAAAGGCCGCAAACCACAGCCTAAGCCCTTTCGTCCTTCTGTGCCCCAGGCTCAGCCCAGCAGCGTCAGGGCCAGCAGGCTCGACCTTGGCATCCCAAACCCAAGCCGCCGGCTTCCTCTAACAGGCAGGCAGGAAAAGGCCCAGGAGGTCCTCGGCGGTCCTCCTCAAGCCTGCCCAGTGGCGGGCTGAGGGGTGTCGCCCCATCCCGTCACCTTACCCTAGGTCCCCGTGGAGGCAGCTCCAGCACCTCCGTTCCACCTGGTCCGCTGTTACCACGGACAGGTGGGTCTTGGAGGTGGTGGGAAGAGGCCTGCCTCTGGAATTCGAGCAGGCACCACCCTTCAGGCCGTCGCCCTCGGGGCCAGGATCCCCAGCCTCACTGGCGGCTCGTCGAGCCGACGCCAGCTCTCCTCCTCCAGAAGGAGGTGGTAAGAAGGTGGTGGACCTCCTTCAGACCCAGGGTTTGTGTCCAGGTACTTCCTGGTTCCGAAGCGGACGGGGGCTGGCGCCCCATTCTCGACCTACCACGACCTAAACAAGTTCCTAAGGTCTCGAACCTTCAGGATGGTCACTCTGGCTCAGATAATACCATCCTTGGAGCAGCGTGTGGTTCTGCTCTCTGGACTTGCAGGACAGCGTTTTTCACGTCCTATCCGTCCGTCTCACCAGAGATTCCTTCGCTTCCGGCGGAAGGATCCCTCTTGAGTTCAAGCCATGCCCTTGACTTGTCTCCAGCTCCCAGGGTCTTCACCAAATGCATGGCAGTGGTGACAGCATTCCCTCTTGGCGCGAGGGTCGGTGTACCCTTACCTGGACGACTGGCTGATAGCAGCTCCCTCCAGGAAGGAGGCGGGTGGTCAGAGATCTGGCCCTCCAGGTCTGCTCTCAACTGGGCCTCCTTATCAGCAGGCCAAGTCGAACTCGAGCGAAGCAGGTGATTCTATTCATCGGGCGCAGCTCGACTCTCTTCGAGCCAGGCGCGGCTCCGGCGGACAGGGCCGAGGTTCTTTCCTCCTTTGCCCGATCATTTCTGGTTGGGCAATTCGCCTGCCGGGACTTCCTCGCCTCCTGGGTCTCATGGCGGCCTGTACCAGCGTGGTCCGTTGGGCCGCTGGAACATCGTCCCCTTCAGTGAGGACTGGCCAGCCAGTGGTCCTAGCGCTGCGATCCTTGGACCAGCTTGTGTCGGTGACACAGGGGATGTGGGCAGCTCTCCAGTGGTGGACCGTTCCAGATCATTTGCAGGAGGGCATCCCGTTAAGTCGCCCGAGCAGCGGTCTCTCTGTCGACCGATGCCTCTCTGATGGGTTGGGGTGCCCATCTGGGGAACACGGGCTCATGGCCTCTGGTCCCAGGAGTCCCGATGCCACATCAACCTGCTGGAGCTCGGCGGTCCGCCTAGCTCTCACCGCCTTTGCTCCGTTCCTCCGGGGTCAAGTGGTCCGGTCAGGCGGACAATACCACGACCATGTACTATCTAAACCGCCAGGCGGGCCGGCGCTCCATGCTTCTATGCAAGGAAGCTCTCCGCATTTGGTCACTCGTGCGCAGCCTGGGCGGATCTCCTAGCCATTCACGTGGCAGGAGCCTCCAACACCCTGGCCGATGCCCTGGGCGGATGAGGGCTGCATCCCACAGTGGTCTCTCCTGCGGAGGTAGTACAGCATCTGTTCTCCCTTTGGGGCACACCTCAGGTGGACCTGTTTGCCTCCATGGAGGCAGAGCTGAGTCTGTTCCATGCCGCCCCCTCAGCAGGGCTCGCTGCAGGGGATGCCTTCTCGAGGCAATGGACCCGGGCCTCTTTCGCCTTTTCCCCATTTCCCTTGATCCACAAGGTGCTTCTCAAGGCGAGGAGGGACAAGGCGCAGGTGATTCTGATAGCCCCAGACTGGCCTCGCCAGTTCTGGTACCAGATCTCCTCAGTCTCAGCTCCAGGACTCGCGGCAGCTCCAGCTCGCCCGGACCTGCTCTCAGTCAATCAGGGAAGGTGTTCCATCCGGACCTTCAATCCCTGCACCTGCGGCCTGGTTCCTGGCGGCTAGAGTTCCAGGCCTTGGGTCTTTCCGGCGAGGTCCTCAATGTAGTTGAGGCGTCCCGTGAAAGTCGACCAGAAAATGCTATGCCTTCAAATGGAAAGGTTTTCCATTTGGTGTCAGAACAAGGGCTTGGACCCTTCCTCCTGTTCCTTGCAAGCATCTTGGACTATTTATGGTCCCTTTCTAGTCAAGGGCTTAGGTCGACGACCCTAAGGGTGCACCTGGCAGCCATCTCTGCTTACCGGGCGCGGGCCGGGAAGCAGTCGGTGGCGCAGGAGAAGGTGGTCTGGCGCTTTTTCAAAGGCCTTGATCACATTTCCTCAGTCACGGAACCCCCACCTCCGTGGGATCTACTGCTGGTACTGGCAAAGCTCATGGGCAAGCCATTGAACCTATGCACAGGTGTGCTTTCTCTCACCTGTATCGTGGAAGAGCCACCTTCTTGGTGGCTATCCGTCAGCCAGAAGGATGGGAGAGCTCCAGGCGCTTTCCATCGAGTCTCCTTACCTGGTCTTCCACAGGGACAAGGTTGTCCTCTTCCCCACCGAATTCCTTCCGAAGGTGGTGTCGGAGTTTCACCTTAACCAGGTGTTGACTCTGCGGTGTTCTACCCAATCACACCTCGGAGGCGAATATGGCTCCATACTCTGGACCCTAGAAGGCGCTCGCTTATTATAAGGGCGCTCGGCTGAAGTCGGGAGAGGTTAGCCAGCTGTTTGTCACCTACGCTGAAGCCGCATCTGGCAGACCTGCAGCCAAGCGGACGATAAGCAGGTGGGTAACCTCCTGCATAGATCTCTGCTATAAGTTGGCGGGCATGGAGCCTCCCAGAGGATAAAAGCTCATTCTACCCGCCATACTGCTGTAGATGGCTGCTTCCAGGGGCGTCCCTATCCAGGAAATCTGCAGGGCTGCTACCGAAGTCAGCAAACACCTTCATTACCCACTACCACATCGACCTTGAGTCACGCCGGGATGCTGGTTTTGGGGCCTCGGTTCTCAGTCTCTCTTTCCCAAGTAAGTATGTGGGGTGTCGTCTTGCCTCCCTCCTCCCGGAGAACTGCTGGAGTCTGCCAATGAGTGTGGATGAACAACATATCCATGTCCCTAGAAATACAGGTTACTCACCTGTAACAGGAGTTCTAGGAATGGTATACTGTTCATCCACACGACCTCGACCTCCCGGCCTGACGCACAACCTGAGCTTCCAGCGGGCCAGATCTGGCGTCATGGGGCGAGAGCGAGGTTATACCACCGGGTGGGTGGGAGGAGCAAGCTTGAAGACCTTCCGGCAAGATTTAAAGCGGCAAGGATACTGCCAATGAGTGTGGATGAACAACATATACCATTCCTAGAACTCCTGTTACAGGTGAGTAACCTGTTATTGTCTATTCCTTTACATAAGTCTTTAGAAACAAACAATTAAAATTTTAAAAGCTCTAATTCTGTGCCTCCTGTAGATAAAAGATGGACAGAAGGTATACATTGTCAGGCCCTGATACAGAATTCCTTTCTCAGCAATGCAGTCATGTTGGGGTAGTCAGGATGCTGCCTGTGATAAAGCTAATATTCCCTTGGCTTCACATCCTCCTGACAAGGATTCCAGGAAGATCGATGCCATGGCGAAAAAACAGTATATGGTAGCCTCTCTGGGACTCAGGCAAGCAAATTATATGGCTTATGTAGCTAGGTATCAGAAATCTAGATGGGATACTGTTATGCAATTGGCAAACAGGCCCATGGCCAGCTGGCTAGTGAACTAGAACAGGTGGCTGCTGATGGCATTGAAGCCTCTAAGGTTCAGTTTCATGCTGCTGTGGATGTTAATGATGTTTCCTCTAGGGTCATGGCCACATCTGTGAGCTTTTAGTGGGTTGGCCTGGCTCAGGTGTACTAGTTTGTCACAGGATACCCAGACTAAGGCTATGGATTTTCCTATGGTGGGAAATTCTCTGTTTGGAGAGCAGACAGAGAATTACATGAAAGATGAATGAATATGGGACTACTTACAAGAGTGCCCAGGCTAAGGGCGGCAAGCCAGTCCTCAAAGGCAAGCCCCCAGGGTAGGGTAGGCCTTTTCACAGGCCTTTCTACCAGATTCAGGCCTCCTCTGCCTATGCTCGGAGGGCTTCTTCAGAGGCAGGGGCAGGCGAGGGGTGGGCAGACCTGCTCCCACCCCCAGCCTAAAGCTCCTGCGAAACAGGCACCCTGATGGGGTGCCCAGGGCGATTCTCCTGTATCCAGTGGGGGGCAGGCTGGCTTACTTCAGTCAGGGTGGGCTTCTTTAACCTCAGACAAGTGGGTTCTGGAAGTAGTAAGCCAGGGTCTGGTTCTCAGCTTCAAAGTTTCCCAAGTTGAGAAGCAGACTTTTCTACCTGCAAGTGCTTCAGAGACCCTCGCTCTGGAAACAGAGGTCTCATCCTGTTAGCTCTCAGAGCAGTAGAAGGGTTCCTCCCTGCATCAGGGCAGGGGTCTGTATTCAGATACTTCCTTACCCCAAAAAGACAGGAGAATGGCGCCATTTTAGATCTCAGATATCTGAACAAGCATCTTTTAAACCAAAGTTCAAAATGGTAACTCTGGCAATGATTTTACCTTCCCTAAGGCCAGGGGACTGGCTAGCCTCCCTGGACCTCAAGGATGCCTATTTCCATGTCCTAATCAGAAGATCCCATGAAAGTACCTCAGATTCGAACTGCCCTCAGGTCATTACCAGTTCAGAGCAATGCCCTTCAGCCTTACCTCTGCTCAAGGGTATTCACAAAGTTTTTAGCAGTGGCAGTGGCCCACTTAAGGAGGCAGAGGATTGCTTTTTCCCTATCTAGACAACTGGCTCATTGTAGGCCAGTCCCCAGAACAAGTAAAATCTCACCTGCAGGTCACCCAGCAGCTTCTCACCTCCCTGGGTTTCTGCTAAACCTACCAAAGTCGGTTCTGGAACCAGTCCAGGTACTCACCTTTATAGGGGCAGAATTGGACACAAAACTAGCCAGAGCCTTTCTTCCCCCAGAAAGGGTAAGGAATTTAGTGGCTCTGGCCTCTTCCTTCACTCTGCAGGTCTCTCGACCAGCAAGACACTTTCTGCAGCTCCTGGGGCACATGGCTGCATCCACAGCTGTTGTGCAGGAGCCAGATTTCAGAGAGAGACATTGTTTCACTTGAGAACCTTTTGGTCTCAGAGAAGACCCCCTTTCCAAGTTGGTCCCAGTGACTCAAACCTTGATCCTAGCTCTCCAGTGGTGGCAGGATCAGAGCAATTAGAGCGGGGTCCCTTCATTTCCCCTTCTCACGACTTGACTCTCCTACAGATGCTTCCCTTCTGGGTTGGGGAGCCCACATGGTGACCTTTCCACTCAGGAGTTTGGTCCCCAGGAATCTCTGCTCCACATCAATTTGCTGGAACTCAGAGCTGTCTTTTTAGCTCTTCAAGCTTTTTCTGCATCTGTCCACGACAAGGTGATACAAGTCAGAACAGACAACACCACAACAATGTGGTACATCCACAAACGGGGGGCTCTTGGTCTTCGGCCTTGTGCACCGAGGCAGTGAAGTTGTGGTCTCTGGCCTATTCCCTGAACACTTCCCTCATGGCAGTTCATCTTCCAGGGAAGGACAATGTCCTAGCGGATGCCCTCAGCAGGATTTCCCAGGGCCATCATGAATGGTCCCTGGATCCTCAAGTGCTGGGGATAGTTTTTGCCAGGTGGAGCATCCCTCAGATAGATCTTTTGCAGCCCCAGACAATCACAAACTTCCTCTGTTCTGTTGCAGGCCTCCAGTGCTGGGCTCAGTTCCCTGGATGCCCTTCTTCTGGATTGGGAGGAAGTTCCTCTATGCTTCCCCCTTTCCTCTCCTATTCAAAGTACTAGTCAAAATCAGATCTCAGCCTTGCAGGGTGATTCTGATTGCCCAGTTGGCCAGGCAGCCTGGTACCCACTCCTTCTGTCTCTGACAGTCCATCTTCCCCTGTGCCTCCCAGGAATCACAATCTGTTGACTTGTGCCCAGGGAAGGGTTTGGTATCCGGACCTCAAATCCCTCAACCTCAAGGCCTGGCTCTTGAGGAGTTAGAGTTGCTGATTTACACCTCTCTCAGGGTGTTCTTGAGATCCTAAAGGCTTCAGAAAGCCTTCCACTAGAGCTACTTATAGTTCTAAATGGAAAAGGTTTTCCATTTGGTGTGCTAGGGAAAATATTTCCCCAGAATCTGCTAGAATTGCCCATTTGTTAGATTACATGGTACACCTTAATTCCTTGGGTCTCAGACCAGCTACCCTGAGAGTTCATTTGGCAGCTGTGTCTGCTTTTGTGTCAGCAGGAAAGTCATCCCCTCTTTCCTCTCATCCTGTGTTTTCCAAGTTTTTTAAGGGATTACTCCATACTAATCCTCCCTTTCAGGAACCGGCCCCTGCTTGGGACCTTAATGTTTGCATTGCCCAGTTAATGCAACCCCCTTTTGAACCTCTGTCTTCTGCAGAGCTTAAGTACCTAACTTGGAAAACTGTTTTTCTAGTGGCTATCACTTCTGCCAGACGCATAAGTGAATTGCAAGCCTTGTCAGTGGAGACTGACTTTATTTCTTTCCACAGGGATAAGGTAGTCCTTAGGACTAATAGGAAGTTTTGCCTAAGGTGGTTTCAGATTTCCATCTTAATCAATCTGTCTCCTTCAGTATTTTCACTGATCATTCCTCTTGGTGAGAGGAGGTTGCACAGCCTGGATGTTAAGAGAGCTCTTAGTTATTATATAGGCGTACCAAAGGTCACAGTTCGAATCCCTCCAACTTTTCCTTACCTATGGTGAAGTTGGGAAAGGCAAACCTGCCACTAAGGATCAATAGCCAGGTGGATTGTCTCTTGTATCCAGTTTTGTTATCAGAAGGTGGGCAGAGCCCCAGTTTGAGGCTCATTCACCAGGGGTACAGCTGCGCTTTCTAGCTGCTGCAGAGATATCCCTTTATTAGAGATTTGCCAGGCTGCTACTTGGAAAATGGTACACACTTTTACCAAGCATTACTCCCTGGATGTCCAGGCCAGGAGAGATGCTCGGTTTGGCACAGCTGTTCTTCAGAGCCTATTCCCTAAGTAGGTTCTGCCCTCCTCCATGGAGGTACTGCTGTGTATTCTGCTAATGTCTATAATATAGCAAGACTTCATGTTGTTTGAAGAAAAAATTACTCACCTTAGTAATGTTGTTTCTTCTAATGGAGTCTTGCTATATTATAGACCTCCCCCCCAACCTGCCCCTCTCAGAACCTCTACTTGGTGGGGTGCGGGCAACTTAGTGTGGGCACTACTTATGTCCTGTTAGCATGTTGTCCCCTTTGGGACTTTGGGGGTGTGTATGTGTACGCGTGTGTGTGTTTTATTATACTTATGTTCCATTTTCATATTATTAGAATGGTGTTAGTATTTCTGGTCCCTGACTTGAGTCTTGGGTGTTGGGACCATCAGTGGTTGTTATTATTTAGGTAGCCATTTGGCTAGTGTAGGTTACAGGTTCCACACAGACCTTAGTGAGTTTGGCTCATAAAGATCTGACAGTTCAAGTTTGAAATGACACAGATAGAGCTGCTCTCGTGCCAAAATTCTATTTTGGAATGGTTTTAACCATTTCACTCCGGGGCAGTTCTAGAGCTGGATCAAACTGCTAATGTCTATAATATAGCAAGACTCCATTAGAAGAAACAACATTACTAAGGTGAGTAATTTTTTCTTTTCGCCCATTCTTCCTTGCAGATTTGCTCAAGCTCTGTCAAGTTGGATGGGGAGCGGAGTGAACACGTAATCTTTAAGTCTTTCCACAGATTCTCAATGGGATTCAAGTCTGGGATTTGGCTGGGCCACTCAAGGACATTCGCCTTCTTGTTCTGAAACCACTCCAGTGTTGCTTTGGCTGTATGCTTGGGGTCATTGTCCTGTTGGAACGTAAATCTTCTCCCCAGTCCGAGGTCTGTTGCAGACTGATGCAGGTTCTCATCAAGGATGTGCCTGTATTTGGCTCCATTCATTGTTCCCTCTATCCTGACAAGTGCCCCAGTCCCTGCCGCTGAAAAGCATCCCCATAACATGATGCTGCCACCACCATGCTTCATGGTAGGGATGGTGTTATATGGGTGATGAGCTGTGTTCGGTTTGCGCCAGGCATAGTGCTTTGCATTCAGGCCAAAGAGTTCAATTTTTGTTTCATCAGACCAGAGAATCTTTTGCCACATGGTCTGAGTCTGCCACGTGCCTTCTTGCAAACTCCAGGCATGCTATTATGTGGCCTTTTCTCAGGAATGGCTTCCGCCTAGCCACTCTCCCATAGAGGCTACATCTGTGAAGTGCTGCAGAGATTGTTGTCCTCTGGACAGGTTCTCCCATCTCAGCCGTGGAACTCTGTAGTTCTGTCAGGGTGGTCATTGGGTTCTTGGTCACTTCCCTGACCAAGGTCCTTCTTGCCCGGTTGCTCAGTTTGGGAGGACGGCCTGCTCTAGGAAGAGTCTGGGTGGTTCCGTAATCTTTCCATTTCCTAATGATGGACTTGACTGTGCTCCTGGGAACTTTCAACACCCTAGAAATGTTTTTATACCCCTCCCCGGATCTATGCCTCCTCACAATTCTATCATGGAGTTCTACGGACAGCTCCTTGGTCTTCATGGTAGAGTTTCTGCTCTGACATCACAAGACAGCACAAGGGAAATCAGAGTTTGGAACTGTCTGATTTTGAAAGCAGCACAAGGGAAATCACAGACTTCGGAACTGTTTGATTTTGAAAGCAGCACAAGGGAAATCACAGAGTTTGGAACTCAGTGCTTTGGCTTCTCAGGGGGAACTGGAGGGGGGATGGGATCGGATCGGCAGTACAGTAGCTTCTTGTTGTTTTGCATTGTTTCTTGTGGATTCTGCTTGGTGGAAGGTTATTTGTTTTCTTTCTTACTACTAAGGGGCTAGCAGGGTATTGTTTGGGGCTGTTGGAATTTTGAAACCTGTTTTGGTAGCTATAAGTGGGCTCATTTGTTTGATTCATTGTGTGGCAGGCTGCATTTGTAGAGACCTATTTCTTCTGTTTTAAAACATAATTGGTGTGATTTAACTGGGTCTGTTTCTTTGAATTGGAGACATGCATCTTCAATTCCAAGCCTATTTTGATGTGTTGTTGGTGAAGCTGTTTGAATTGGAGTCCTGTTTCTTTGGGTAGCAAACTTATTTTGGGGCTTTGAGTAGAATTGTGATTCATTGTTGCTGGCTTCACTAGCTGCAAAGTTTGAGTGCAGAGTGGGGGAAGGGTGCTAATGGTCTGACCAGAGGCCTCAGCTACCTGATTGTTTCTGGAAGACTTGGGCTGGTCCCACCCTTGGTCCATTATTTCCTTTATACCAGGGGTTCTGACATCACTTCCTCAAACAGGCAAAGGATATGTACCTGTCATAGCACAAGCAGACATCCAGGAAAGGAACAGCAGCAAGTGAAGAGGTGACTGCTCTCTCAGTGGAAGGGAAGTAAATGCAAATCTAGGAGCTTTCATTATTACTTCTTAGCATTGATATTGCATTGGGGAAAGGAGGAGTAGGAGTTTGAAGAAGGTTGTGCAATGGCTTCTTAAAGTCTGTTTTTGAGTGTGGATAGGAAGGATAGGAATATAAAAGCAGTTGCTCAATATATCTAAACGCAGTAAACAAAGGAGGTAAGGGAAATAAAGAAAATGTTTTGGCACTGATAGAGGAGGGAGAGGGAGACTTGGGAGAGTGTTTGGTATCCTGCATCTGGAAGGTGTGGGGTCGCGAGGGCAACGACAGCAATGGGTAGGGTGGTAGGCTGCAACAACTGCAGTGCATCAATCTTTCTAAAAATTGCCTGGAGTGTGGGAGGATGTTTAGTGTGCAACCACATAGAAAAACTTAGAAAGGAGATTGAGGGTCTGCAGGAGGAACTAAGACAGGCAAGGCAGATGGGTGTGGGTTTAGCCCAATACTGGAGGGAGGAAGAAGGGGAGATGAGGGAGAGCGATTTAAGCCAACAGTGGTGAGGAGAGGGTCAGAAGAAGGGAAGCAGAGACAAAGGGGCCCAGGCCAGGAAGAACAATTGCCAGGGAAACCAGGTCAGGAGACAAAAGACAAATGGAAGGAGGAGATAGGGACTTGTGAGGGAGGCAAGAGGTGGCAAAAGTCATAGAGTGGAAAGGAGAGAACAGGTTACTATAAAGAGAGGGGCAGGCATTTGTGAAGGGCCTCAGAAAATAGTCTGTCACTGCTAGAGAGGAAGAAGGTGGAGGAGGGAAATGATGAAATTAGAGGAGTAATTGATAAATGCCTGGACCAAACTGGAGCGGGGAAGTTCTGGGAGAATTGCAACAGGGTAAAAGGGGAAATAATGTGCAGGAGGAAGAAGAGGAGGAGCTGGAAATGAGAGAGGAGATGAATGGAAGCAAGCAGGAGTAAGAGGTGGAATCTTAGTGCTGGGGACTCAATACTAAGAGGAGTTAGGTGGGGTAGCAAGGGGAGAGGCATAGTCACATTTGGGTGGAGGCCATGCCAGGAATGACAGCGGAAAGGGAGGGACAGTCCTTCTGAAATATGCTAGAAGGGTAGGGCAAGCCTCATTTAATTATACATCTTGGACAAACGACCTGGCCGACAAGACAGTAGATACAGTCCAGAGGAGGTTTGAGGAACTAGCACAATTATGTGAGGGGCAGGAAGATCAGTAACTTTTCAGAGATACTCCTGAGCCAAAGGCAAGCACAACAAGAAAGCTGAGAATAGAGGAATTTAACGGATGGCTAAGAACCTGGTGTTGTGATAAAGGGTATGGGCTGTTGGGGGTGGGAGGGACCTGGGAGGACAGTAGTCTCTATGCCAAGGACAGACTACACTTGGAGTGAGGAGGGAAAGAAAGTGTTGAAACAGAGGATGGAGGAGTACATAGAGGAAGTTGGGAATTTAAACTAGGAGTGGGGGTGGCAGTTGGGGAAGAGATATGCAGAGACCACAGGTTGGGAAACTATATGAGTTTATCCCCCATAACAGTGAGAGTACAAAGGACAAATGGCAAGTACTGTTGGTGATGCTAGGAAAGGAGGGCAGATGGGGGAGGGTGGAAGGTGGTTACCTCAATAGTAGGAGCTTGGGAGGAAAACCGCAGAGTTACAGGTTCCTCATGCAGAGGGAGAGGTGGACATTGCAGTCATCACGGAAACATGGGCCACCCAGTACAATGACTGGACCTGTCTGTACCAGGTACAGATTATTTCTGTGAGGGACAGAGTGATTGGGAAAGGGGGGTGGCACTGTATGTGAAGGAAGGACTGAAGTGTGAGGGAGGAAGGGGAGGAGGAGTAGCATGGAGTCACTTTGGATGTAAATCCAGGATTCCAAGAATAGGATTCTTAGAATGGAAGTGGTGTACAGGCCACCAACTCAGATGGAGGAGTTAGACAGGGAACTAGCGGGACAGATCTAGGAGGACCTCAGAGAAGGTTAGTGTGGTGATTGTGGGGACTTCAACATGCCAGGAGTGGACTGGAGCACCCCAACAACCAGGAACAGAAGGAGCAGGTACTGCTGGATGCCTTCCAGGACAGCTTCCTGCTGCAAATGGTCAGTGAACCAACCAGGTTAGGAAATACCCTTGACCTTGTGCTGGCAAATGAGGACTTTGTGAGAGAACTTACAGTGGAGGAACCGCTGTCAGGGAGTGACCACCGGTCAGTATGGCTCACATTGGATATGGGCAAGGAAGGAGTGGAATCTGGCACAATAGCGCTGGACTTCAGGAGGGCCAACTTTGGGAGGATGGGCGAAGTGGCCAGAATTCAATCTATTATGGACACTAACCAGAGGTGGGAGCTCATAAAGCTGGGGATAGTGGAGGCAACCAAAACCTGCAAAGCCCAGAGCAAGAAGGCTAGGGCTAAGAAACCGATCTGGTTGAGCAAGGAGGTCATGGAAAGGTAAGAAGGAAAAGAGCTGCCTTTAGGAAGTACAAGAAAACAGGGAGGGGGGAGGACAGGGAGGAGTACTTGACAGAATTGAAGGAGGTGACAATGGCAGTAAGGGAGCCAAAGCATCTACGGAACTCAGGCTGGCACAAGGCATTAAGAAGGGGAGAAGGACTTTTAAGTATATCAGGGAGAAAAGGAGCTGTAAGGACCACATAGTAAGGATTAGGAAGGAGGGGGTGGGTGTAAGCAGGTGCGATAAGGCGAAGACTAATGAGTACTTCTGCTCAGTATTTACTAAAGAGAAGAGGGGGTGACACCCAAGGTGGGAGAAATGACAGAAGCGGGGGAAGTGGTGACAGATGGGGAAATCATGGAGAGCAGAGTTCGAGAGGTTTGAAGGCACTGAGGGTGGACAAGGGCCAGGCCCAGATGGCATCTACCCCAGGTACTGAAGGAGTTGGCAGAGGTCCTTGCAGGACCTTGGCAGACCTATTTAATGGCTCACTACATCTCAGGATGTGTACCTCAGGACTGGAGGATGGCTCATGTGGTGCCCCTCCACAAGAGTGGCCCCAAGGATGAACCAAGTTAAATACAGACCAGTGAGCCTCACATCCATCGTGGGTAAGCTAATGGAGACTATCCTGAAGGAGAGGCTGGTGGCCTCCCAGAGGCCAAAGGACTACAGGACAGCAGACAACATGGCTTTACACGTGGCAGATCCTGCCAAACCAACCTGGTCAAGTTCTATGACTGGTAACTAGGCAACTGGACAGGGGCCATGCAGTGGATGTCCTGTATCTGGACTTCAGTAAGGCATTCGACTCAGTGCCACATGGAAGGCTGGGAAGGAAGTTAGGCACAGGGCGGGGGCAAAGCTGGTGAGATGGTAGAAACTGGCTGCAGGGAAGGCAGCAGAGGGTGGTGGTGGGTGGGGAGCTCTCACACCTAAGGGCAATGATGACGGTGTTCCACAGGGCTCAGTGTTGGGACCAGTGTTGTTTGGGATATTCATTGCAGACATATCATGGGACATCAAGAGCAAGACCAGTCTGTTTGCTGATGATACCAAGGTAGGTGCGGTGGTGGATGACCTAGGGGATGGCAGGGGTTGCAGGATGATCTGGCAAAGCTTGAAACCTGGTCAGACACCTGGCAACTGGCTTTAATGCCAAAAGTGCAAGGTGCTGCATTTTGGATGAAGAACCCAAGGAGGAGTTACCAGCTAGGGGAGTGCAGCTAGCTCAGACAGAGGAGGAGAAGGATCTGGTGCTCATTACAGGGTCAATGAACAACTCGGCACAATGTAGGAGGGCAGCTGCAAAGGCCAACAAAATGCTGGGTTGTATTGCAAGGGTATATCCTCGAGGAGGAGGAGGTGATTCTGCCACTGTATAGGTCATTAGTTAGACCACACCTGGAGTACTGCGGCAGCACTGGTGTCCGATCTGAAGAGGGACATTGTTACTGGAGGGGGTGCAGTGCAGAGCGACAAAGATGATCAAGGGGCTGGGGGACTTATCATACGAGAGGAGGTTGAAGGAGTTGAACATGTACTCACTGGAGGAGAGGAGAGGAGAGACGGGGTGACATGATTGAAACCTTTAAATACATGAAAGGAATAAACAAGACGAGTACAGAGCGGCTGTTCAAAGTAAGGGAGGGGAGGGCCACCAGGGGCCATGATATGAGACTGGAGCGAGGAAGGTTCAGGAGGGAGATGAGGAGACACTTTTTTACAGAGAGGGTGGTGGCTGGGTGGAATGCGTTACCTGCTGAAGTGGTATGCAGTAGAACAGTGGACTGCTTCAAATGAGGATGGGACAGGACAAGGGGGAGGGTTAATGAAAGGGAATGATGGAAGGGAGGGGCAGCTGCAGAATAAGGGGTGCTAGCTGCGCATTCAAGCAGACTTGATAGACCTCTAGGCCTTTATCTGCTGGCAAATTTCGAATGTTCGTATGACATGCACTGTCAACAGTGGGACCTTATATAGACAGGTGTATTTCCTCTGAAATCATGTCAACCATTTGAACTGACCACAGGTGGACTCCATTCAAGTTTGAGAGAAATCTCACAAGGAAATTGGATGCACCTGAGCTCAATTTGGAGTGTCATAGCAAAGGGGGTGAATACTTATCAAATCAGGACATTTCTGGTTTTTATTTTAAATTACATGTACAAAAAATTCCAGAAGTTTCATTCCACTTTGACATTATAGAGTAATTTGTGTAGATACGTGACAAAACAATCCCATATAAATGTATTTTAATATGAGTTTGCAACATCACAAAATGTGACAAAATCCAAGGGGGGGTGAATACTTTCTAAAGGCACTGTATTGTTTACCTAGAGCTCATTACCTTGTCATATTAATGTTCAACTGATATTTACTAGTTACTCTTGTACACAGTTTGACATATCGTTCAGCTCTTACTTATGTACTGAACTACAGTGCTTTTTGTCTGTGTTCCTATATTATAGTTTGCTACTAACAATGTTATATACCCTTATAACTTATTGGTAACCCTGGTATAATACCCCAAGGTAGATACAGGGTGGGGTCCACCTCTGGGTACCTAGTAATTTTGGATGGGTGAGGTTCTCCTCCCTAAGGACCCGATTTTAGACAGATTTATTGTTCTTCTTAGGCTATTATAGGTGTTTTAGTACTGGATAGGCGGGCGGTCATGGGGCTAGGTATGGATTGATCTTTCTGTACGAACCGATTAGAAGGGGAGGGGGTTGGGATACTTCTAATTGTTGGTGTTATTGGAGTTTTTTCTTGGTTGTATATGTTATTACTTAATTGGGGGTTCATCTTGATCCTCCTATTACTATGGTTGTGTTGTACAGTTGAGGGGGGGGGTTGGTTGAGGGTTGTTGGGTCTTGGGTGGGAGAGGTGGCACCACTGGAGGAATGGACTGGAGGGAAGGCACTCCCGGGAGATGGATATTGTCAGAGCAGTCAAATATCACTTATATGTTTACTTCCCTGCACCTACCCATGCTTTCTGATTTCCAGCTACTATATCACAGTGACTATCTATAAGTTCTGTACTTGGAACATTAAGGGTGCCCAGTCCTCTACTAAACGGACTAAGGTATTGCTTCATTTACAGAAGTTACAGGCAGATGTGGTCTTTTTGCAGGAGACCCACTTAATCCCATCCCAGGTCCTCCTTTTTAGGCAGTTCTGGGTGGGACATGCATTCGGAGCTGGCTTGGATACCCATAAAAAGAGGGT
Organism: Neoceratodus forsteri; assembly: GCA_016271365.2. NCBI lineage: Eukaryota > Metazoa > Chordata > Ceratodontiformes > Ceratodontidae > Neoceratodus > Neoceratodus forsteri. The sequence goes on along the minus strand of CM028131.1, from coordinate 109,675,364 downwards.
GGCTATCTTAATTGCTCGGAGTGTCCCTTTCCGCCTCATCCAAGAGGTTACAGATCCACAAGGTCAATATATAATTCTCCAGGCTTTACTGGGCCACTTGGAAATCATACTTGGGGCTATTTATGGTCCCACCGCTGATGATCCACATTTTTTCACCACCTTGATGTCCGTCCTAGCTTCGTGGATATCCCACCCCATTGTACTCGGGGGAGATTGGAATTTAGTCCAGTCCAATGATCTTGACAGATCTGGCAAGGCCCGTTTGGCACTCTCTCATGGTCAGCTGGCTCTCCGGGAATTGATGGACTCCATGGGATTGGTAGACCCATGGAGGGCCTTGCATCCTGATACTTGGGATTTCTCTTTCTACTCCCTTCCACGTAATTCCTATTCTCATATTGATTACTTTTTAATAGGGGAAGAGTGCATGCCTGGGGCTATATTATGTCATTACTCAGCCAAGGTAATTTCGGACCACCACCCTACCTTTTTGCATCTCCAGCTCACTCCCTCTCTGAACAGAGATAAAGTTTGGAGCCTAAACAACCAATTACTTAAATCCTGTGTCCTACTACAACACCTTCAGTCCTTTATTTTTTCCTTCATGGAGATCAACTCCCCCTCCATGCCTACTCTGGATATATTATGGGGAGCCCTGAAATGTGCTCTTAGAGGGGAGCCGATCCGTTTAGCAACTACACGAAAGAAACAAACCTCTGCTACCTTATCCTCCTTGTTATCCCAGATACGTGCCCTAGAGGAACGGATTTCCCAGACTTCCCCTCAATCTGAGTGGGAACGATTGGAAAGTCTCTGATTTCAGTATAATACCATCTTGGGGGAAAAAGTGGAACATCTCCTGCTTCATTCAAAAGTAAAATATTTTGACCGGGGAGAAAAAGCAGGGAAACTTCTTGCCCTTCGGTTACGCTCCCAAGTGTCGGATAGAATTGTAGCCTCTATCCGTACTGAATCTGGATCTCTCCTCACATCCCCACCTGATATTGTTGATTCCTTCAGAATTTTTAATCAGAATCTATATGCCCCCCTTCATTCTCTTTTTCTTCAGCCCAGGTAGATTCCTTTTTGCGAGATGTGCCCCTTCCCCAGCTGACAGATTCACAAGTTACCATTTTACAAGCTCCATTAACTCTAATAGAAATTACTCAAGCTATTGACTCTCTGGCCGCAGACAAAGCACCTGGCCCGGATGGTTTTACCACAAATTTTTACAAATCCTGTAAAGACCAATTGGCTCCTATTCTCTTAGATACCTATAATTATATTTTTACGAGTGGTCTTTCTGACTCCTCTCTCACGGCAGCAACCATAGTGGTCCTACTTAAACCTGACAAGGACCCCCTCACTTGTCTCCAACTACAGGCCAATATCTCTTATTAATGTTGATATGAAAATTTTGGCATGTAGGTTGGGACTTGTGTGGGACTCGCTCATCAGTAGAGAACAAGTCGGTTTTGTTCAGAGTAGACTGTCGGCTGACCACCTTAGGAAACTGCCCTATCTCTTTTTGGCATCCAGGGACTCCTCTGTTCCTGCAGCCTTGGTATCCCTGGATGCCAAAAAGGCCTTCAACCGTGTTTCATGGGATTACTTATTTACATTACTTCCTAAATATCGTATTCCCCAAGCATTTATTCAATGGATCAGGGTGCTGTATTCTTTCCTGACAGCCCGAATCCTGTGTAACAGAGTATTATCATCGCCATTTCCCCTTCACCAGGGCACCAGGCAGGGCTGTCCACTCTCTCCCTATTTATTCAGACTCTTCTTGGAACCTCTCATTCGCAAAATTTATCTTTCCCCTCAGGTTTCGGGCATTCCAATTGGCCGAACAGAATACAAGCGCTTTGTCTATGCAGATGATATTTTGTTACATATCTCTTTCCCTGCCACATCCCTTCCTGCTGCCCTTCAGATTATCTCTCAATTTGGTGCTCTTTCTAACTACAAGTTAAATCTTACTAAAACGGAAATTATGCCTCTGAACAATGTTACCTTCCAAGCTGATACAGCGCACCTTGGTTTGATCTGGAAGCCAAATAAATTGAAATATTTAGGAATTTATCTTAGTACTTCTCCCTCTAAAATACGTCATTTTAATTTAGATTCCCTAGTGACCCATCTTAAAGTGGATCTAGATCGTTGGTCCTTACTTCCTCTGACATTATGGAGCCGTATGAATATCATAAAAATGAATATTCTCCCTAGACTACTGTACCAGCTCCAGATGTTTAATTCGGCCCTTCCCCAAACATGGTTTAATCAGGTCCACCGACTTCTCTCTTCATTTTTATGGCATGGTAAGGCAGCAAGCAGAGCATTATCTAAGCTTATGTGCACTAAATTGGATGGAGGATTGCAGGCTCCAAACTCTTTCTTGCATTACTTGACCCGCCACCTCATTCGGCTTTCCTACTGGGTGGGAACACCAGAAAGTGACTCCCCTAGGCAGTATATTCCGCAGTGGGTGGACACTGAACGTTCTCTGTGTTCGGATAATGGTTTGGATATTCACTCCCTACCTTATTTCCCAAAGAAGAAACTTCCCCCATCCCTATGAGATTCCCCTCTGGAACCGTCCCTATGGGTTCACTTGCAACTCTGCTCTTTTTATAGTCTGTCCATACAAAGACATATCCCAGCCATTGTTTGGGAATCCGAATTTCCGTATAGCTGGACAGCTTTTCTGAGAAGTTTCGCTCCTTGTATGGGGGTGCGATCGACTGATCCATCTCACCTTCAATCAAAAACTGTTACCCTTCCAAGATGCCTGTATCAAATATCACTGGCCCACCTCCCTGTGCTTTAGCTATTTCCAACTTTCACATATGCTTCTGCAACATTTTGGCAGTGGTCCATGGCTTAGTCCATTAAGTATCTTAATTGTCCCTCTCATTCATCAGGCTCCTGTCTCACATAAAATCTCATATTACTATTGGGCGCTACAAGATTTCCTGGCTATCAATGAGGGGCCAAGAGTTTATTGCTGGGACCACTCCCTTCCACCATCTGATACTCCCAGGAACTGGACCACTGTCTGGAAACACCTTTATAAATTTATCAAATGGGACATATACCACTTTGTACAGTTCAATATTATTCACAACCTGTACTATACTCCTGTTCGTCTGCATAGAATAAGTAAACTCCCAGATGACCTCTGTTCCAGGTGCGGTAAAGAGCCTGGCAATTTACTCCATATTTTATGGTCCTGTTAAAGAGTGGCCCCTTTTTGGAACTTTATTCAAACCCATCTAGATCCCCTCTTGGGATAGAATAATGCTTTCTTCCCTGAAATATGCATTTTGGGGGACTATACTAACGTCTTGGCTGGGAATCAGAAACCACAAATGGCCTTGATTTCTGTATGTGCAAAGAAAGTTATCCTGCGACATTGGCTTGATAAAGGGATACCTCAATATCTTGAGTGGCACAAGGAGATATTATTTGCCCTGCAAGCTGAGCGCCTTATTGCCAATATGGCTGGCGGACTCTCACATTACCAAAATATTTGGGAACCCCTCCAGGATCTACTGACATCCTAAATATTCCCATTATAATACAGGTGCCTCCTTCCTTGACCATTCAAATCATCCCAGCTAGTTCTATTCTTCTGGGTATCCTCCGGTGGAGGGATGGGAGGGGTATTTAGGGGTAGTAGTGGGGGGAAGGAATGTAAGACTTTATTTAAATCGTACACCATTTGGTTTATTCTTGTCTCTGTTATTGCTCATTAGTGTAACCATATTCTACAAACTTTTTTGGAATAGCGTTCCTTCTTTTGGTGTGCTAAATAAAGCTTATTCAATTTGGAAAAAAAAAAGGAAAGGCTGGTGGAGGGGATGGGTAGTGGGGGCTTTTTCCAAACCAGCCACAGTGCTTAGCCAGCAACTGTTAACTACAGATTTAAGCTACAAATTTAAAAACACCAGCAAAACTTACAAAATATCTCCGAGATAAATATGCTCTGAGACAAACTCATCTCCTATTCCAAACTCCCCTCAGACAAAATGCCTGAATGTCGACTTAGGGTCACAAGCCAGATGTGTGCGTAGTTATGAGCTCAGTTTTGTGGCTGTCTACTTGGGTCACAAGTGAAAAGAGTGGGAAGGTCTCACCTCTGATTTTCCAGGAATCAGCCTTCACTATTGATTCCCACTAGTGGGTCTGAGCCAGAACTTGACAGAGGGCTGGTGCCGAGGTAGCCATGGTGCATGCGCGACACCACAAGACAGACCACGCAGGCGCATGCTTGCATCAGCTCCAGCCCACAGCTGCCTCAGTTTCTTTTTTCCCCCCACTGTCGAGTGCACATCAGAGTTTCATCGCTCATCCGGTGGGAGTCAGAACTTCACGTCAATATGACACCAGTGTTCAGTTCTTTCAGTTTTAGTTTTAAAGCTGGAGTTTATTTTTGTGTCAATGTAGTGTGTTTTGTCACAAAATAATCTTTGTTTCTTCTTAGACCTACCGAGCATCCATGTTGATTTGGGTTACAAGTGTGATGAATTTGAAGATCTGAGCTCCGTTCTGTTTGTCGATTTGGGTCACAAGTGAGATGAGTGGGAAGGTCTGAGCTCAGTTCTGTCAATTTCAGGTCACGAGTGACATGAGTGGGAAGTTATGATCTCAGTTCTGTGGCTGTCGATTTGGATCTCAAGTGAGATGAGTGAGAAGGTCTGAGCACAGTTCTGTGTCTGTCAATTTGGGTTACAAGTGAGATGAATGGGAAGATCTGAGCTCAGTTCAGTCTGTCGATTTGGGTCACGAGTGAGAAGGTCTGAGCTCAGTTCTGTGGGTCAGTTTGGGTCACGTGAGATGAGTGGGAAGGTCTGAGCTGAGTTCTGTGGCTGTCGATTTAGATCGTAGGTAAGATGAGTGGGAAGGTATGAGCTCAGTTCTGTGTCTGTCGACTTGGATCACAAGTGAGATATGCTGGCCCGCCGGTGTAGTGGTAGCGCTACCACTTGTGTCGTCAACGACCCGGGTTCAGGAACCAGCGGGGGGAGGAGAATCGAGTGTCTCAGAGGACAGTCGTCCTCTGGAGAGAGGTGACTTGCAGGTCTGCTGTTCTGCCGCCACCTGGGTGACCATAGGTGGTGTGCAGGGGAGGTTGGACGGACCGCTGGGCGCCAGCCATGGGGTCAGCATGACAGCACCCAGTGACATGGCACGGTCGGGGGCAGGACTTAAGGTGAAAATTGCATCAGGATTGAGCAGATGAAACCTCTGCTCCTCCCGCTCACCATTGGACTACCAAGAACATCATCCAGACATAACCCCAGGCCTGCATCTCCACCGTGGGTGGCCAGATTGAAAGTGGAGCAGAAAGGCTGAAAGTGAACCTGGCCCTGGGGGCAAGGGTGGGGGGCAGCCCAACAGCATATCGTGGGTGGGCCTCTGGATCCTGGACTGGTTGGTGAGTGGTTTCTCGACCAGCAGGAATAGGGGCTTGGCACTGGTGGAAGGAGGTCTCAGTCTGCACCCTGGGGGACAATTGTTTAAAACAAAAAACACAAGTGAGGTAAGTGGGAAGGTCTGAGCTCAGTTCTGTAGTTGTCAACTTTGGTCACTGGTGAGATGACTGGGAAGGTCACTGCTCAGTTCTGTGGTTATTAACTTTGGTCACAAGTGAGATGAATGGGAAGGTCTCAGCTCAGTTCTGTGGTTGTCAACTTTGGTGACAGGTGAGATGCTGGGAAGGTCTCAGCTCAGTTCTGTGGTTGTCGACTTGGATCACAACTGAAATGAGTGGGAAGGTCTCACTTCTGTTCTGGCGCTGTTGATGTGGGTCACAAGTGGAATGAGTGGGAAGGTCTCACCTCTGTTCTGGCACTGTTGATGTGGGTCACAAGTGAAATGAGTGGGAAGGTCTCACCTCTGTTCTGGCACTGTTGATGTGGGTCACAAGTGGAATGAGTGGGAAGGTCTCACCTGTTCTGGTACTGTCTGTGGGTCACAAGTGGAATGAGTGGGAAGGTCTCACCTGTTCTGGTACTGTCTGTGGGTCACAAGTGGAATGAGTGGGAAGGTCTCACCTCTGGTCTGGCACTGTCGATTTGGGTCACAAGTGAGATGAGTGGGAATGTGTCATCTCTGACCTGTGGCTGTGTGTGTGTGTGTGTCACAAATGAAGTGACTAGGAAGGTCTCAGCTTGGTTCTGTGGCTGTTGGCTTGGATCACACGTAAGATGAGTGGAAAGTTCTCAGCTCAGTTCTGTGGTTGTCATGGTCACAAGTAAAATGAGTGGGAAGGTCTCAGCTCAATTCTTTCGACTTGGGTCACAAGTGAGTTGAGTGGGAATATTTTAGGTCAGTTCTGGCACTGTTGACTTGACTCACAAGTAAAATAAGTGGGAAGGTCTCTGCTCAGTTCTTTTGACTTGGGTCAAAAGTGAAATGAGTACGTCTGAAAGTCTCAGCTCAGGGCTGTCATTCTTGACTTGGGTCCTATATGCTACCTCTGAGTGAACTAAAACCCTGTTTTTCTCAGGAACTGACTTGGTGTTTAACAGCTACTACACTACAGAAAGATGACACATGTCTTTAGGTTGTCATTCAGTTTGAACTGGAGCCCAGTAGATATATAAACAAATGCATCAACCAGCTGCTCTGGTAGTAGAGGGGAACTGTAGAAGTCTTTTGACTGGAAGCCTGTTGACTGTCTGAGGTCTGCCCCATGCTGCAGTCACTCCCCTGACTGCATGCTCAGCAGTGCTTGCGAAAAAAGGGTGTGTGGGATTGTGGATGCCACCTACAAACTAGTCTTGGGGAACGGCACTAGGCAGTGGAGTGGGGAGGGCTGGAAGTGTGCAAAGCTTGCATGTGCCGGTCCAGCTATGGATGGGGGCTTTCAGAGTGTGACTGTGTGGTTATGACAGACTCACAGAAACCAAACAAACTGAACATTTGTTCTCTCTTTGTATCCTTTTGTGGATCCTACACAGTTGTGTTTTTTTTTTTTATATATACAGTCGATATCTCTTGTATAATAACTGGTCAGCAATTTCTCTTAGTGTACTGACCAGGTTGATATTTTCCATAACAACCGGCTGGTTATGACATTCATGAGCCATGCCAGTCAAACTATGCTGCTGCCTTATTGGCCAACATTCTATATGTGGGCGGGGCTCACAAACTGCTAGAGAAAAATTGCTGGCCTGTTATAAAAAATAAAAGATGGGGAGGGTGTTTCATATGAGAATTTAATGCACACCCTCGTTGTGGATGCTTTGATAATATGTAGCATCCCACAACTCGGGTGTACATTAAATTCTCATATCAAACCCTTCCCCATCCATTATTCTATATTTACTTCAGAGTGGACTTGATACCCAGATTGTGCCAAAGTATAATGTTTGTGTTTTTGGTACAAATGATGGCCCTTGTTAAGCTGTTTGACAGCACTGTATCTGGAGACACCAGAATGGAAACTAAAACTGAGAATTGCCTATCTGAATGTGGGCGGAGGGTGCCTAAATATTTATTAGTAACTCAGACCATTGCATTATATTAGTATGGTCTTTATGTTCTTTCAGAGAACTGTTACGTTTGGAGCTGGGGACCGGCAGGTGATCCAGACCCCAATCACTGATTCGATACCTGTGAGCGGCTGCAGTGTCTCCCTTCTCTTCAGGCAGCTGGGTGAGTTTAATCTAAATACAATACCATGGTTTATGCAGTAGCCTGTTGTCTAATCTGGACTATTGTTGACTCAATGTCAGGACACTCTATGAACCAGCCTGCCCTGGGCCTTCAAAGCAGCAGTAGGGTTACTACTCAGAGTGCTGGTGACCCAGGTTCATGGACAACCTCGGGATGTGGGGGCAGGGGAGGAGGATTGAGTGTTCCACGAGATGTATTCCTATCGGGAAGGAGGGTAGCATTCGCTGCTGCATTACTGCCACTTGGGTGACCACAGCTGGCTGTGCCAGTGGAACTTGAAGGAGGGAGAACGGAGCTTGTCTCTGGAGAGCAGCTGTGCAGTTTTGTACACATGTGCACAGTGGAAGCTTTGCCAGCTGCGTTTTTGGGGGTGGAAGAAATGAAACGAAAAACCCCCGAAGTGCAGCAGCATGATGCTAGCGTACTTGGGCCCAAACATTCCAACCGACTTCTTCCCTGACAGGGCCCTGATGGAATCCACCATGGGATGGAATGCCCTCTGGACCCATGAAGACAGACAGGTAAGTGTCAGAGAAGGAGATGGATGATGCTGGATTGTCGATGGGCATAGGTGGGCAAAAAAAAAAAAAACTGCCATACTATCCTGGCTGTACCATGGGACCCAGAACTGGCTGGAATTAGCGCATCAGAAGGTCACTTGTAACAGTACAAGCATTATAAACTAGCAAAAACATTAAAAACTAGTAAAGAGGGTGCTGGGAATTAAAAGAACCCATGGTCTCTAAGCCTCTTGTGTCCTCTCCCTAGGATCATCCCAAGACTAATACTATTGGTTGGAAGGCTGGGGGTGGTGGGGGAGCCATGACCTGACAGGGTTGATGTGTCATTGAAAAACAATATCTTCGAAGATATTTTGATGGAGGCTTTTGATCCCAAGAGTGGGCTAAGTGCTGTTTTAAAAAGTGTTTTTCTAAAGTGCCTTTTCTGCATTGCAGGGCGACCTTGTTAAAGCCCTTACAAATCAGGCATGGCTTGATGTCGTGGTCTGGGCCGAGACAACACATGTGCGAGTCTTTAGAATACATTTTCTCACCGCACTTACCATATCTGACGAGTTTCGACAACGACTGCTCTGTAGATGACATAACATGCTGCCAAAAATCACTTTTAAAAAAGTGATTATTTTTAGAGCGAAGAAAAAAGCGACAATTTCAGCACTGGCGTTTCTGTGGCAGGGCCTGACAAGCATGATCTCTGGCGGGAAACTAAGGAGGGAAGGGGCCCCCCAGGTTTATATAGGAAAAGCTAATGTAGGATGTCGTCATGGGAGGCCCATAGTGGACTGCTTGCAGAAAGTTTCCGTGTGGTCCCAGTATGGCGTAATTCCATAGGTGTGGTCTGATGAAAGAGATTCTCTTGGGAGATCTGCTGTTAACGGTAAGTACGTAACTATTCTTTACTTCATGCCCAGAGTTCTCTAAAGTCATTAGGGCTTGGTGATTGTGTTGGGTCTGACCACTGTGTCTTGGGTCCAGTACTGTTTCAAGTTTACATTTGTGATCTGAGTAATGGAATTAGCAGTTGACTAGATAAATATGGAGACAACAACACAGGGTGCAGGGTAAGCAGTAGTGAGCAATCTACAAGACTTGGAGATACCACATGGGCAGATACCTAGGGGGGAGAAATTCACCGTCAACAAATGACACACATGGAGTCTACAAACATCAAAAACTACTTCCTACAAGGTACTGGGCTAAAACTATCCATTGAAGAAAGAGACCTAGGAATTATCGTAGCCAGGGTTGTTTATCATGGGAGACATACCAGGAAGCGGTATCCATAGCCAGCGCAGTGCTGAACTGTATTAAACATAATCTATGCAGTAGGAACAAAGCTGTCATAGGTACCTTATATAGATTGTATGTAAGGCCATAGCTGGCCTTTGGTACCCAGCTTTGGGTCCCATATACTAAGAAATAGAAGAGTAACACAAATGGTATGGGGACTGATAGATAAATCATATTTTGAAAGATTAAAAACTGAAGCCTAGAGCCAGCCCAGTGGCTTGGTGGTAGTAGTATTGCCCACCACAAGGGCAAACTGGGTTTGAGAGCATCTGGTCCCAGGGGGTGGCTGGTGAGGGAGAGGATCAATCATCCCATAGACTACTCCTCTTTCCTGAGGAGGGGAGGTGTCTCATCTCAGCCTCTGTCACCAGGTGGAGGCCTGATGGTGGTGCAGGCATGAGCGACATAGATGGCAGGGACTATGGTTTTGTAGTGTGTGCATCCACACGCATGTGCCATTGAGGCAGGGGTAAAGGGAGGAAAAGGTGTATATGGGCTACATGAAGGTGTGCTCAATTTCCTCTGACCGTCGTCTGGCCGCCTGGATTTGTGCACATGGTACTCTCCTTCCTGATCCTGTCAGAGGGGGGAAATCGGTGAGGTACTGGTCCAGTTGGCGGGTGAGGCACACACTGGCTGGGGGGAGCAGGGACGCAGCTGATAGTTGCCTGTATGGACTCAGAGCAGAAAAAAGCTTTATAGAAAAAAAACTTAAACCTGGAGTGCATCCAAGGTATTAAGGGAGCTCAAAGGGGTACTAGCAGCGTCTCTGACAGTCCTATTTAACAGTGCATTGGAAATTGGTGCATTTCCAGAGGACTAGAGGAGGGCAGAGGCAGTCCCACCACACAAAAGTGTTAGCAGGGAACAGGCTGGCAGTTGTAGGCCAGTCAGCCTGACTTCGGTCGTGGGAAAGTTAATGGAATTACTGCTGTAGGAAAAGATTGTGGAATATCTTGAATCCAGTGGGTTACAGGGCCTGAGGCAGCATGGATTCGAGGAGGAGGTCATGTCAAACGTAACTGATAGATTTCTTTGACTGGGTGATCAAGGAACTTGGATCGTGGTGGAGCAGTGGATGTAACCTACCTAAATTTCAGTAAGGCTTTTGGTATAGTTCCACATAGGAGACTCTTAAGCAAGCTTGGTAGTTTAGGAGTGGGTCTGGGGTGGTTAACTGGGTAAGAAATTGGTCAGGGCATAGGCAGCAGGTGGCTGTTTTAGACGGAGTTCACGCCGGGGAAGGGAAGGTGAGCAGTGGAGTGCCTCGGATCAGTGCTGGGATTGGTCCTCTTTAATGTCTTTATAAGTGACATTGCAGAGTAGGTGGAAGGGACAGTCTGCCTCTTTGCAGATGACACCAAAATCTGCAGTAGGTTGAACACTCCAGAGGGGTGGAAAGGATAAGTAGTGACTTGAGAGAACTTGAGGAGTGGTCAAGGGTATGGCAGCTGGGTTCCAGTGTGAAAAATGCAAAATAATGCACTTGGGGTACAGAAACCTGGGCGAGGTGGTACTGACGACCCCCAACAGGAAAGAACCAGGGGGTAATCGTATCGGATGACCTAGAAGTGGCCAGGCAGGGTGATAAGGCAGTTGGGAGGGCTGGTGGGATGCAGGGGTGCATAGAGAGGGGTGTTACAAACAGAAAAAGGGACGTGGTGTTGCCTCTGTATAGATTGCTGGTAAGACTCCACCTTGAGTACTGTGTCCACTTCTGGAGACCACATCTCCAGGAGGACATAGAGAGAGTGGAGGTGGTCCAGAGGAGGCCAACTAAAATGGTGCAGGGTCTGCATCAGAAGCCCTACGAGGAGAGTCTTGAGGACCTGAATATGTACACCCTGGGAGAGAGGGATATGATGGAGATCTTTTGACTATCTAAACGTGGTGAGTGAGATACAGGAGAGGGAAGTACTTTTCAGAAAAAAAAGGTGCTCAAGAACAATGAGACGTGATATGAAGCTGGAGGGGATACATTCAGGAGAGATGGGTAGTGGATTCCTGGAAATTCTTCAGTAGAGGTTGGGGGGGTGAAAACAATGAAAGGAGTTCAAGAATGCATGGGATAGGCATAAGGGATTCTTTGGTGAAAGGAAGGATGGGAAGGATAACAGACTGTAGATCAAGTAGGATCTGTGGTGATAATGTAGGAAGAGAGAACTGGGCAGACTAGGTGGCCAAGCAGTCTGGTTTCCCTGAGCTGGAGAACTTCACTGGTGCCATCGGCATCACTGGGGGCCTCTGGTACTAGGAGATCAAGGTCTTTGGCCCGGATCCCCTCTCTGTAAATGTGGACTTCAGTGGGCAGTTCCACCATTGGACAGTTCTTATGGAGCAATGGTGCAATGTCTGGTTCGTTTCCCTATATCAGCGGAGGTGGTTCCTGGCCCTTCAGGGCCAGTGGAACTGAAGCTGCGGGCGGTGCCTTTAATCCAGGTAGAACATTTGGTTTCAGCAACAGCCCATGGGCCTTTGCAGGTGACTGAACTGCTGACTTCTGTCCCACTGGCCACACCCCCAGTCAATGCCACTGTGATGAGTCTGCCAGTAACATCACTGCCAGCTGGGTCGTCTGTGCCAGGGCTGGCACTGGTGCCAGTACTGGTTTTTGGCCTTATGGAGCCTGGTGAAATACTGGCTCTGGTGCTGCCCTTGGATTTGGTTCTAGTTATGGCACCACCTCTGGCACCAGCCCCATGTCTTATGGGGCTGGTGTTACTGATGTTGCCAAGGCCACTTTCTGGATTAGTGTCTGCAATTCACTCTTTTCTACAATCCTCTGGGGAGGATGTGGAGGGGCACGAGTTTGACCTCACCCTCATTATTTCTGAGGGTGGTGATGAGGACTCCTCCTTTTGTCTGGACTCTTAGGACCCAGGTCCAACTTCTTATCTCAGGAGTCTGTATCTTTGCAGACTGCTCAGAAACAGACATTCTACTCTAGATTTTGAGCCTGCAGCCATTGACCCAGGTAAACGTCTCCTTCTGTAGTGATTAAATGTTTCTGCCATGTCAGTCAGTTTAGTTCCTCCTATTCCACCAGCATTTGAAATCCTGTCTGATGCGGTTTTTAATAGACACGCTTTTATCCCGTCTGTCTGCAAGCAGGCATAATACACTGCCCCTAAGGCAGTGTATTGCTTGCAGGCAGACGGGATGTATGTATGTTTCTCAACCTATAACTGATGGCCGTTGTTATTCTTGCTGAGAAAGACAAAGCCATTCTCCCTCAAGAGGTCACTGTGCACCCTCTTAACAAGGAGTCATGCAAGACAACTTTAGGTAAACTGGCTTTCGCAGCAGTTGCCCTCAATATGCAAATCGATAGCTACCAGGGGGATTTTTCCAAATATGAGAACACCCTTTAGAACTTGCTTAAGTCTCTGGCAGAGTTCCTGCCAGAATCTGTGACCAAACAAGAGTCTGCTGACTACCACACATGGAATTGAGTCCAGCTGTCAACAGCTCAGAGCTGCTATGGCTGACTTTGACACTGCCTCTCTCGCTTTACTGCTGCAGGCATCTGCATCCAAAGGCATTTCTGGCTACAAACTGCTGGTTCTAGGGATGTTCTATCCACACTTCCTGGCATGTTCTTTCCCTTTAGAAATCTTGCCAGAAGGTCTAAAAGCTGGTTTCTCCCACCCAACCAGGTGGTATAATTCTCGGCTCCGCCTGTTGACACCAGATCTTCCTTTCCGATGGAAGATTCAGGTTCCCTCCTTATCGCTCCCACGTTGAGTAGGCCCTGGTGCATAAATCTTTGGATTTACCCAAGCTAATACTCGTTAGAGTTTCTCCACATCATTTCACGATTGTGACTGTGGTGGAGGACAAGTCCTTGTCTGGGTTCCGCTGGTGCCCTGAGGGCAGAAGATTTCTCGCACCAACCTGCATGCCACGCATAGCTCATTGCCTGTCATGATCATGAGTTATTCCAGGCCTGCGACTTTTGTCGCTCGTTCCAGCTGAACATGTTGATCACCTTGCACACTTACAGCTCAGACAACTGGAAAAACGGAACCTGCCAGTCAAATCTAAAGAGGCCTGTTGGGCAGACTCCACGGCTGCGGGGTCCGCTGAGCAACTTGAACAAATGAAGGCCTTCGAGGAGGAGGAGGTGGCTTGGGCTGATGATCAGTCCTCCTCAGCATTGGTCTTTTGTGCCACTCAAACTGGGCTCTACTTTTACAAGTTCCTTAAGGAGTTGAGCCAGTCTCTCCCGACTAAGGGGGAGGGCCTGTCCGTTTCGCACAGCTCCCATTCCTGTAAAAAGGAATCCAAGGAGTCTAGAGACAAGTCTTGTTGACATTGTTCTTGGGATCGAGAGGTGTCTTGTTCTCAGGAATCTCCTGTTTTGACTTCGGTTGAAATTGCAGCCGAGGCTGCTGGCTTCACAGTGCCCCCCCCCGTCAGGCCAGCTGGAAAAGGTGCGGGAAAATGACCTGGTAGAAACTATTATCGACCCTGTCAACCCGTTGTCACTGGATGAGGCTGACAATTCCTTGTTAAGGACTCCGGTCCTGACTGGACCTATATAGGAGGAAACGCAGCTTGCTGGGAACCTCCTCATGGTCCCTGACCCTGGCCTGGCGGAGCCGCGGGTTTCCCCAGCTCCTACTGAGCACCCCCGTCGGTTGAGGTTGAGGTCGGTCGAGGAGAACTTAGACGCCATTCTGGGTGTTCTAAGAAGCAGTACCGCCGCTATTCATTCCTGTCCTCCTTGGAAAAGGAGAGTCTTCCGCGCAAGTTGCGTCGATGCTACGAGGATCTCATGTGACAACAGTTGGTGTTGGCCAGTCCGAAGTCGACCCAGGCTTCCACACTGGCCATCACATGGCTGTCACCCTCTAGGCCGATGCCGTCCATCCACCCGCGGAGCTGGTGAAGGCCTTCTCGGTTCGGTCAAAACCGGCTTCTCTGCCGATTGTGGTGGAGCCACCACCTAAACAGCCTCCCTCCAGGGCTCCTATTAAGGAGTTTCTGCCCACTAAGGGCCTCCCACATAGGCTGTCGGTCACCCTTACTCCCGACCGTCTGGCAGGTTGAAAGTGACTCAGGTGGTCGGCCGATCTATCCAGAGTCCAAAGACTCCTCCTTGCACTCTTGTCAGTTCAGTGAGGCTTCGACGGGGAGTCTCTCGACGGAGGAAGATACGACGTCCTTCATGGGCATTCTCCGTCTCATCTCTGAATCCACGGGGATGAAACTGGAGCCTGTCTAGAAACAGGCTCGGTATCCCCTAACATATATTCTGACTAAAGGAGATTCTTTGACAGGCCTTCCTAGTAGCCGGAAGCCATCACTGACCCAGCTTTGGAGCTTTGGCAGCACCCTACCACGTGCCCAGCGCCATCAGCGTGGAATGGCCTGCAAGTATGCTGTTCCTGTCGGCACCCTATTGGGGATCACAGAGCACCCCTTGGCTGACGGATTGGTGACCGAATCTGTGTTTCGGCGCTGTGGGGTGGGATTCAAGAAACACTGGTAGACCTCTGGACAAAGAGTTGAAAAACTGGACCATTCTGCCTGAAAAGTCTATGCTGCCTCTTCGCTCGGTGTCCGTCAGGTGAGCTCGGCTGTCATCATGGCACACTTCTCCCATGCCCTCCTGGGCTCTCTAGATAAGGTACTTTCTCATTTCCCCATGGACCTTCAGACTATGGTCAAGCAGGTTCAGGACCAGGATCGGGCTGTTGCAAAACAGCAACTCCATATGGCTCTGGACATTGGGGATTCCTATGCCCGTTTGGTGGCTGCCTCGGTTACCATGCGCTGCAGGGCCTGGCTGAGGATCTCTACCTTTATGGCGGATACTCAGCACAAGCTTGCGGATGTTCTCTTCCTGTGCATCGGCCTTTTTGGTCCAGGATTTGACGGTCACCTTCAATGCATCAAGAAGTCCAGTGCCACCTTGGACTCTGTTGCCTCTGCCCAGAAGGAATCTCAGGGTTCCAAGAAGCAGAAGCGTAAGCCCTTTTGGCCTTCTACCCCTGTGGCCAAGCAGCCCCAGTAACAATCAGAGCTGCAGCAGCAGCAGGCTCAATCTTGGCACCTTCAGCCCAAGTCAGGGGCTTTGACGGTCCGTAAGCCCGGAGGAAAGGGTCCCAGCAGTCCCACAGCCAGATCCTCCTCCTCCAAGCCTGCTCAGTGATGGGATGGGCGTGACCACCCCCATGCCTGTCATGCCAATTCTGGGTCCTCCCATGGTGGGCTGTCACAACGGACAGGTGGGTACTGGAAGTGGTCAATCAGGGTCTACCTCTGGAATTCAAGCAGGACCCACCAAGCCGAGCCCGTGCCCCATGGGAGGAGAATGTATCTCTGGACACTTTGCGGCTCTCCGAGATGACGTCATCCAACTCCTCTGCGAGGAAGTAGTGGTCAGAGTCGTGGATCCCCCCCTGTCAACCCAGGGTTCATTTCCAGGTACTTCTTGGTCCTGAAACGGACAGGGGGCTGGCTCCCCATTCTAGATCTACACAACCTGAACAAATTTCTCAGGTCTTGCACCTTCATGATAGTAACTCTATCTCAGATCATGCCATCTCTCAAGCAGGACATATGGTTTTGCTCTCCGGATCTGCAGGACATGTTCTTTCACTTCCCGATCCGTCCATCACACTGGAAGTTTCTCCGCTTCTGGGCAGAAGTAACCCTCTACGAGTTCTAAGCCATGCTGTTTGGCCTGTCATTGGCCCCCAAATGCATTGCAGTGGTGACTGCCCATCTTCAGCATTGAGAAGTTAGGGTGTACCCCTATCTGGACGATTGGCTCATAGCGGGTCCCTCCAGACAGGAGGTAGAGTGGTCCAGGGATCTGGCCCTTCAGACCTGCATCGACCTTGGCCTCCTGGTCAGCAAGGCCAAGTCGGAACTTGTGCCTTCGCAGGTGATTTGCTTCATCAGGGCAGTGCTCAGCTCTTGCCAAGACAGAGCCAGGCTCCCGAAGGACAGAGCAGAGGTTCTATCCTCAATTGCCCGATCATTTCTGGTTGGGCACTTGTGCCCTGCCCAGGTCTTCCTGCGACTTCTGGGCTACATGGCGGCCTGCACCTCTGTGGTCCAATGGGCCAGGTGGCATATGCACCCCCTTCAGTGGGAGCTGGCCAGCCAGTGTACTCAGTGTCTAAGTCATTTCGACCAGCTGGTCACTGTAACCCAGAAGATGTGGGATGCTCTGCAATGGTGGACTGTCTTGGAACTCAGCAGGAAGTGATCACATTTGTCTGTCCTGAGCTGACTGTCATTTTGACGACCAACGCCTTTCTCACGAGCTGGGGTGCTTACATGGGGGACCATAGAGTCCACGGGCTCTGGACCCCAAGGAATCCTGATGCCACATCAGCCTACTGGAGCTCCAAGCAGTTTGGCTGGCGCTGACTGCATTAGCTCTGTTCCTTTGGAGTCAAGTGGTTCAGGTTCAGCACCACGACGATGGACAGCACCACGACGATGTACTATCTCAACAAACAGGGTGGCACGTATTCCCAGCCTCTGTGCAGGGAAGCTCTCTGTGTCTGGACCCTTGTGAGGTGACTGGAGGAGGATCTCCTAGCCATTCATGTGGCAGGAGCCTCAAATCAGCTGGTGGACGCCCTCAGCCATGTGGGCAAGGTGTCCCATGAGTGGTTTCCCCATCCAGTGGTAGTACACAGCTTGTTCTCCCAGTGGGGCACCCCGCAGGTAGATCTGTTCGTCTCTGGGGAGAATGCAAAGCTGAGGCTGTTTTGTGCTTGCCCTCCTCAACAGGGCTTGCTTCAGGGGGATGTCTTCTCAAGGTCATGGACCCTAGGCCTCTTTTATGTCTTCCCTTGAACTACAAGGTGCTCCTTAAGGTGAGGAGGGGACAAGGCACAGGTGATCCTGGTGGCTTCGGACTGGCCCACCAGTTTTGGTACCCGAGGCATCTTCCAGCACGCCCGGACCTGCTCTGTCAATTAGGGGAAGGTCCTCCACCTGGACCTTCAGTCCCTACTCCTGACAACCTGGTTCCTGAATTGGTAGAGTTCCAGGCCTTGGGTCTCTTCAAAGACGTACTCACTGTAGTTGAGGCATCTAGGAAGGAATTGACCGGGAAGTGCTATACCTTCAAGTGGAAGAGAGTCTCCATTTGGTGTCAGGGCAAGGGCCTGGTCCCTTTTTCCTGTCCTGTGGCAAGCATTCTCGACTAGCGTTGGTTTCTCTCCAAAGGGGGTCTGTGTTCTATGACCCTTAAGTTGCACCTGGCAGCCATCTCTACTTACTGGGCGCAGGCCGGTCAGCAGATGGTGGCACAGGGGAAGGTGGTCTGGCATTTCTTCAAAGGCATCGACCATATTTCCCATCCGGTGCATGAACCACCACCACCATGGGATCTACTGCTGGTACTGGCAAAGTTCATGGACAAGCCATTCGAACCAATGCATAGGAGTGAGATGTCACGTCTGTCATAGAAGACCGCCCTCCTGGTGCCTGTCATGTCAGCCAGAAGGACTGGAGAACTCCAGGCACTCTCTGTTGATTCTGCCTGTCTGGTCTTCCACAGGGGACAAGGTTGTCCTGCTCCCCAACCTGAAATTCTTTCCGAAGGTTGTGTCAGAGTTGCACCTGAACCAGGTAATGACTGCCGGTGTATTACCCCAGTCACACCTCGGAGGCTGAGTACAGGCTCCATACTTTGGACCTGAGACAAGTGCTCTCTTATTATAAAGAGCGCATGGACGCAGTTCGGGCAGAGGTTCACTAGCTTGCTGTCACCTAAGCTGAAGCGGCACCTAGCAAACCTGCAGCTAAGCGAACAGTTGGCAGATGGCTTACATCCTGCATCTACCTCTGCTATAGGTTGGTAGGTAGAGAGCCTCCTGTAAGGCTTAGGGCTCAATCCACCAGCCATACTGCTGCATCGGTGGCTCCTTCTAGGGACGTTCCTAGCCAGGATATCTGCAGGGCTGCTACCTGGAAGTCAGCAAACACCTTCGTTTCCCATTACCACATTGACCCTGAGTCATGTTGTGATGCTGGTTTTGGGGCCTCAGTTCTCCAGTCTCTGTTCCTTAAGTAGGGGGTGTGCGCCTTGCCTCCAGCCTCCCGGAGAACTGCTACGAGTCTGCCAAGAAGTGCAGATAGAACAACATATTCACATACCTAGAAACACAGGTTACTTACCTGTAACAGTAGATCTTCTACGGAATGGTCTCTTGTGGTAGGTAATTACTTCTGGGAGTTTCCAGCAGAGGGCACTGTCGTATGGCAGCTGTTCTCGCAGTTTTCACCAGGGACCGCCACACATGACATAATTTTCCTGCTTCTTATATAACTGTGGGCGGTCCCTGTTATCCTCAGTTCATTTTCCTGCCGTCTAAAACTGGCTAAGTCACCAGTCTTCCTCTCATGAATGGAGACTTCACAAAGAAATACTCCGCGACATCTTTGATCTGTGGGGAACCCCACAGCTGAATCTGTTTGCCTCACCAGTCAACCACAGGCTCTCCAGTTACTTCTTCATTATCCCGAGCAGTGAGGGAATCTATAGATGCCCTCTCTCAAACTTGGACAGGACTCTACTTATATGCGCTCCCCCCTGTCCCTCTCTTGCAGTGGACTCTATTGAAACTTCAACTAGAGCCGGCCACCATGATTCTAATAGCACCAATGTGATCTCGTCAGCTGCGGTACCCTCTACTTCAACAACTGTCAGTAAGGGACCCCATTCAGTTGCCAATCAGACCGGACCTCCTGACTGTGTTATGGATCCCTCCTACGGCACAGCCTGAAGACTCTTCATCTTCATGCTTGGCTCCTGAGGATGCATTCATAAATAGACTTCAAGTGTCCTCCCCTGTTGCTAACATTCTCCTGGCTTCTCATAAGCCAGCGACCACAGAAACATATAATTCCAAATGGAAACGCTTTTCCATATGGTCTGCCTCTCGCTCCCTGGACCCTTATTCGTGTCCACTGATGAAGATCTTTGACTACCTGGCCTCATTATCAGAGTCAGGCTTAAAGTTACTCCTCCATCAGAGTCCACCTGGCTGCCATCTCGGCCTTCCGTGAACCCTTAGATGGCAAACTACTGTACCAACATAATTTAGCCAAGATGTTTCTGAGAGGAATGATGCATATTAAGCCTCCGATTAGAAGACCCACTCCTCTGTGGTATCTCAATTTCATTATAGAAAAACTGACCCTCGAACCTTTCGAGCCAGTGGCCACCTGTGATCTCAGTTTCCTTTCATGGAAAACGTTGTTTCTACTGGCTATTACTTCAGCTCGCTGTATTTCCAAGCTTCGTGCCGTCATGTGTCGGGCACCTTACTTGATTTTCCACTAGGACAGGGCGGTCCTTCGTACCAGCCCATCCTTCCTTCCTTCCTAAAGTAGTCTCTGAACATTCACTGAATCAGTCCTTGGAGCTTCCAGTGTACTACCCTGAATACTCCAATCCCGGTGAACATCTATACATAACTTAGATGATCATCGTATTCTACGCTATTACACCAGTCGTACCCAGTCGATTAGAAAGCTTCCCAGTTGTTCGTCACCTTTGCCTCTGGCAGACAAGAAAAAATTACTCACCTTAGTAATGTTGTTTCTTCTAATGCAGTCTTGCTGTATTCTGACAAATTGCAGTGATGTCCAACCTTTGAACTGCCCCGGAGATGAGAGTTAACTTTCCATGCCAGGCATGGAATGCTGAGCTCAAGCTCAGTTGAGACTCTGTCTGTTGCTGTTTGAACTCAAACCGTCAGATCTTTACAAGCTATACTCACTGGGTGTCCTGTGTGGAAACTGTAAACTTGAACTAGCCTACTGGGTACTAAATATAATAAACAGATTTTTTGGTCCCAAAACGAAGACTCAAGTCAGGAAACCCAAAAAATGAAACGAACGCAACACCCACCCACACTAAAGGTGTGAGAAATAAGAGGTGGGGCACCTCTCGAGTGCCAACACTGCTACTGTCCACCCACATCCCAAAAACAAGGGTTCTGAGAGGGGAGGCGGGGGAAGGTCAGAATACGGCAAGACTCCATTAGAAGAAACAACATTACTAAGGTGAGTCATTTTTTCTTCAAACAACATGAAGTCTTGCTGTATTCTGACAAATTGCAGACTACCAAGCAGTACCTCCATGGAGGAGGGACATAACCTACCTAGGAAATAGGCTCTGAAGCACTGCTGTGCAAAACCAAGCATTACTTCTAGCCTGGATATCCAGAGAGTAATGCTTGGTAAAAGTGTGTACTGTTTTCCAGGTGGCTGCTTGACAAATCTCTAAGATAGGAATATCCCTGGCAGCAGCCAGGGAAGCAGCTGTACCTCTGGTAGAGTGAGCTCTCAGGCCTGAGGGTGGAGTCCTACCTAGTTTTTCATAGCAAAATTGAATGCAAGAGACAATCCACCTGGCAATAGATCTCTTAGTGGCAGGTTTTCCCTTACCAACTTCACCATAAGTGAGGAATAGTTGGAGGGAGTCAAACCTATGACCCTTGGTACGCTCTGTGTAGTAGCTAAGGGCCCTTTTCACATCCAAACTGTGCAGCCTCCTCTCCCCAGAGGAGGAATGGTCAGTGAAGAAAACAGGGAGAGACATAGACTGGTTAAGGTGGAAGTCTGAAACCGCCTTAGGCAAAAACTTCCCATCAGTCCTGAGGACCACCTTATCTCTGTGGAAAGAGATAAAATCAGGCTCCACTGACAGGGCTTGTAACTCGCTTGAGCGCCTGGCAGAAGTGATGGCCACCAAGAAAACAGTTTTCCAAGTCAAGTACTTAAGCTCTGCTGAGGACAAAGGCTCAAAAGGGGTTGTATGAGGCCAATGCAAACATTAAGGTCCCAAACAGGGCAGGGTCCCTGAATGGAGGATTGGTATGAAGCAATCCCTTGAAAAATTTAGAGAATACAGGATGGGCTGAAAGGGAAAAAAGCTTGCCTGCTGAAAGGAAGGCAGAGACAGCTGCCAGATGCACTCTTAGTGTAGCTGGTCTGAGCCCCAAGCTATTAAGATGAACCATATAGTCCAGGACCGTGGACAGGCTAGCAGACTCTGGGATAATATGTTTCCCAGAGCACCATATAGAAAATCTTTTCCACTTGGAGTTGTAAGTGTTTCTGGTGGAAGGCTTCCGAGAAGCCTTTAGAATATCCATAACACCTTGAGAGAGGTGCAAATCAGCAAACTCTAACTCTTCAAGAGCCAGGCCTTGAGATTGAGAGATTTGAGATTCGGATACCAAACCCTCCCCTGAGCACATGTTAACAGGTTGTAATTCCTGGGAAGAGACAGGGGAAGACGGACTGCTAAGGACAACAAGAGAGGGTGCCAGAACTGCCTGGCCCAGTCTGGAGCAATCAGAATCACCTTGCAGGGTTGAGACCTGATTTGGCTAACACCTTGAACGGGAGAGGGAAGGAGGGAAAAGCATACAGGAACTTCCTTTCCCAATTGAGAACTAGGGCATCCAGGGGGACTGAGCCCAACACTGGGGGCCTGCAGCAGAAGAGAGGAAGTTGGTGATTGTCTGGGGCTGCAAAAAGATCTATCTGTGGGATGCCCCATCTGGAGAAGATCACCTTCAAAACCAGGGGATCCAAGGACCATTCGTGATGGCCCTGAGATATCCTACTGAGAGCATCTGCCAGGGCATTGACCTTGCCTGGGAGGTGTATTGCTGTAAGAGAGGTGTTCAGGGAATAGGCCAGAGACCATAACTTCATTGTCTCTGTGCACAAGGCCGAAGACCGAGTGCCCCCTTGCTTGTTGATATACCACATTGTGGAGGTATTGTCTGTCCTGATCTGAACTACTTTGTTCTGAACAGACTTGGAAAAAGCTTGAAGTGCTAGAATCACTGCTCTGAGTTCTAATAGATTGATGTGAAGCAGAGATTCCTGAGGAGACCACAACCCTTGGGTGATCAGGGGTCCCAAGTGTGCTCCCCACCCCAAGAGGGTGGCATCTATAGTAAGGATTAGAGAATGAGACTGAGTTACAAAAGGAACTCCCTGTCTTAGATTGTCCTGATCCAGCCACCACTGTAATGCCTGGATCAGGGTTCGAGTCACTGGAATTAGTTTGGTCAGAGGATCCCTTTTCTGAGACCAAAAGGCTCTCAAGTGGAACTGAATATCCCTCATTTGAAATCTTGCTACCTGCACCACTGCTGTAGAGGCAGCCATGTGTCCTAGGAGTTGCAGAAAATGCCTTGCTGGTCGAGACACCGGGAGGGGGGGTGAATGAAGAGGCCAGTGAAATAAGTGTCCTTGCCCTGTCCAGGGGAAGGAAGGCTCTTGCTTTTACTGTATCCAGCTCTGCCCCATGAAGGCGAGGAGCTGCACAGGCTCTAGAACTGACTTTAAAAGATTCAGAAGGAAACCTAGAGAAGTCAGCAGTTGCTGAGTTATCTGTAGGTGTAACTTGACTTGGTTTGGTGACTGGCCTGCTATGAGCCAGTCGTCCAGGTATGGAAATATGGAGATCCTTTTTCTCCTTAGGAAGGCAATTACTACTGCCATGCATTTTGTGAACACCCTTGGAGCAGAAGTTAGGCCGAAGGGCATTGCTCTGAATTGGTAGTGGCCTGAGGGCAGCTTGAACCTGAGGTACTTTCGATGGGAGCTTCTGATGAGAATATGCAAATAGGCATCCTTGAGGTTCAGGGAGACAAACCAGTCCCCTGGCTTTAGAGAGGGTAGAATTATTCCCAGAGTCACCATTTTGAACTTTGGCTTTAAAAGGTGCTTGTTTAAATATCTGAGATCCAGGATGGGCCGCCATTCTCCTGTCTTTTTGGGGGTTAGGAAGTACCTGGAGTACAGTCCTTTCCCTTTGTGTAGGGATGGGACCCTCTGTATGGCTCTGAGAGCCAAGAGGGAAGAGACTTCTGCCTCTAGGGCAAATGCCTCTGAAGGATTTGTAGGTGGAAAGAATCTGGTTCTCATCTGTGGAAATTTTTTGAAGCTGAGAACCAGTCCCTGGCTTACTACTTCCAGGACCCATTTGTCTGATGTTAAAGACATCCAGTCCTGTACAGAGTAAGCCAGCCTGCCCCCTACAGGTGGTGGAGAATCGGCCCTGGCAACCCCATCAGGGTGCCTGTTTGGCAGGGACTTTAGGCTGTGGGGAGGAAGCAGGCCTGCTTGTACCCAGTCTGCCTCTCCCTGTAAAGAACCCCCTATGAGCATAAGCAGAGGAGGAGGCCTGGGCTTGGTAGAAAGGCCTATGAAAAGGCCTGCCCCTGGGATGCTGCCTCTGAGGAGTGGCTTGCCTTTCCTTGGCCTGAGCACTCCTGTAGGTGGTCCTGTACTCATCCATTTTCTTCATGTAGTTCCCTGTTTGCTCCCCAAACAGAGAATTACCCACAACAGGAAAATCCATGGCCTTAGTCTGGGTATCCTGAGACAGGCTAGTACATCTGAGCCAAGCCATTCTACGAAGGGCCACAGATGTAGCCATGACTCTAGATGAAACATCATTGGAGTCCACTACAGCATGGAATTGCACCTTGGATGCCTCAATACCATCCACAGCCACCTGCTCCAGCTCCTTGGCAAGCTGGCCAGGAACCTGTTTAGCTAAAGCCATTACAGTGTCCCATCTAGATTTCTGATATCTATCTATATAGGCCATATAATTAACCTGCCTGAGTCCCAAGGATGCTGCCATGTACTGTTTCTTTGCCATGGCATCAATCCTCCTGGAGTCCTTATCTGGGGGGTGTGAAGCCAAGGGTGTATTTGCCTTATCACAGGCTGCAGCCTGCACTGCCCCAACTTGGTTGCATTGCTGGGTAAGGAACTCCGTATCTGAGCCTCAGAGAGTATACCTCTTGTCCATTCTCTTATCCACAGGAGGTATAGAATTGGGAGTCTTTAAAATTTTCATTGTCTGTTTCCCAAAGGACTTATGAAGGGGAATAGACAGCCTCCTGGACTCTGGGATATCCATCATTTCAACATAGTCAGGCTCCTCCTGGTCATCCACAGCTTCTTCCATAGGAAGCTGAAGAGTTTCAGCCACTTTTTTGTAAAACATAAAATGGGAAGGGGACTCAAAAAGCCTAGGAGGAGACACTCCTGAAGGTCTGTCTGGGGAGATGTCCGGGTCAATGGGCACATCCAGACTTTCGTAATTACATTCACTTTCCTCATACTCTCCTTCCTCCTCCTCCGGTTCATAAAATTCCTCTAAATTATAATCCGGAACCGTGGGAACCGACCGAACCGAGCCCCTTCCTTATGGTGCCGGTTCGGTCGGAACCGGAGATAGCGATTGAACAATCTTTATCGTTTTGGCTATTTCATCAGTGGTCGGAGAAAGAACTTGTGGATCCGCACCGGCTGATTTATCCCTTCTTGTTCTTAATCGAACCGACCTCAGAGTCGGTTCTCCTTGCCCAAAGAAGTTTTGGCCCTGGTCAGAGGGTACTCCTCCTGGTTCGGGTGGAACTGAACCGTGCTGGCTATCCGGGTCAGTGGACTTCTTGGCCTCCCTTCCCCTGAGCCTACCAACTCTTTTTTCCAGGGTAGCTGCAGGAAAACTTTTACAAATCTGGCAGTCTGAATCGAGGTGGTCAAACCCCAGACAATAAACACAGGTGGTGTGTGGATCAGCCTTAACAAAGACCTCCCCACACTCAGTGCAGTGTTGAAACCCAGTGGGCCCGGTTTCCCAGACATAGCCAGTCCTAACCAAAAACGTACCCTTTTTTCGGCAATCCGCCAGGCAAGACACCCTTATCGGTTCCTGACCATGTTACGGGTCATGGAAAAAAACGTAATAAAATCTGTTTTATTTTAGAACCGATAAGAACCGGTTACCACACTCTAAAAGCAGAATAAACTTTTTTAAAACAACCTGATCGGTTCAAACCGAACCGATCCCACGTCTACAAGTTCCACACAGAATAATAACAAAAAATAAGCCTATCTAGTACTCATGAAACCACAGACAGAGACTGAACTGATAGGTTACGGTTTAAATTCGGTTGAAAACCGAGAAAAACGGTACTTTAACCGACAAATTGAACCGAGCAAAGGAGAAAATCTCCGGAGCGACTGTTCAGTGAGGTGGAGTAAAAAATCTTGTCGATTTGAGTTCAGACAGCACCAGACAGTCTCAACCGAGCTCGAGCTCAGCGTTCCATGCCTGGCATGGAAAGTTAACTCTTTCATCTCCAGGGCAGTTCAAAGGTTGGACATCACTGCAGTTTGTCAGAATACAGCAAGACTTCATGTTTGAAGGGCTTCCCGTTGCTAAATGCACCCTGTCATTACGGTTGGCGAATTATATTACCTTTCGTTTCGAAAAGTACAAGTAGTCTTTACCTGGACCTGTTCAAGCCCACTCTACTAGAGCTATGGCCACTACTGCGGCTTGCTTCAAAGGCGCCTCCATTTCAGATATCTGCAAAGCAGCTACCTGGTCCACAATCCATACTTTCACAAGGCATAACAACCTTGATATTGCCTGGAGACGTAGGATGACCTTCGGCCGTGCAGTCCTACAAGGTCTCCTATCATAATTGTCCTCCCATATGGACATAACTGCTGGGGATTCTCCCAGAAGTAATTACCTACTGCAAGAGACCATTCCATGGAAGATAGTACAGTTATGTAAAATTTTACTGTAACAGTAGTTCTAGGGACATGGATACGTTATTCATCCACACTTATTGGCAGGTTCCTTGCCGCTTTAAATCTTGCCGGAAGGTCTTCAAGCTGGCTCCTCCCACCCACCTGGGTGGTAAAACTCTCGGCTCCGCCCCATGACGCCAGATCTTCCTTACCGCTTGGAAGCTCAGGTTCCCTCCTTAGCGCTCTGCGTTTTAAACTGGATCCTAACTCTTCAGTTCGTCCGAAACTGGTTTTGAAGTTTTCTAAACTTTGGTCTTCATTTTCCCTCGTGGCTGCGATGGACAAATCTATTCCCGGGTTTCAGAGGTGCCCTTGCGGGCAGAAAATGCCCAGGACGGATCCGCACTCCACGTGCGTCTATTGTCTAGGCCTAGATCACAACCCGCAGGCCTGCGAGTTGTGCAGTTCTTTCTTGGACAACGTCGTGGACGATCGCTCCGCCCGATTGCAGCTCGGGCGCCCCACGAAGCGTTTTCCACCGGTAAGATCAAAAGAGGCTCGATGGGTGGTGTCCGGCGGCTGGCTCGGCTGAGAAGCTCGAGCAGATGATCACCCTGGAGGAGGAGGCGGCCCAGGCCGCATCTTCCTCCTCCTCGGCCACGGCATTTATCCTGCTCTCTCTGAGTTCCTCATACTCGGCTTCGTTCAAGGAGTTTTGTCAGTCCCTTTCCTCGAAGGGAGAGGGACCTTCGGGACTTTCTTCTCGGCCCAAGAAGAAGGAGTTGAAGTCCCACCGTCGGCGTTCGTGGGAGCGGGAGTCTCCTTCCCCGGACAGCCGATCGTCGACTTCGGTCGAAGTTGCGGCTCAGGCCGCTGGCTTCACGGTGTCCCCGTCAGGCCAGCCTGCCAAGACTCTCGTCGACACAGTCAAGATTTTTCTCGGTCTGTCAGACGGGCTGTCGACTGGGGAAGCCGACAACCCACCTTCACCGGTTCCCCAGGTGGAGACAGAGGATCTGCCTGTGCCTTCGGGGCCGCAGTCCCCAGTTCAAGTGCCCGAGCCGAGGGAAGAGCGGGTGTCCCTCGCCCCTTCCCAGACCCGCCCTCGGTCTCCCCAAGGATTTCAGTCTCGGACTTCATCTTGGTCAAGCCGTTCCCGCCGACATCGGCGGTCTCTGTCTCTGTACCGAAGTAAGCGGTGACACTGTTCCTCCTCGCTTCTTCCTTGGATGAGGGAGGCTTCGATGAAATTACATCGACGTTACGAGGAGCTTATGTGGCAGCAGTTACTGTTGTCTGGGTCTAAACCGACTCTGGTTCAGTCCCCGGCCATCAAGTGGCTGTCGCGCGAATGACCGAAGCAAGCGCTCGCCCCAGTCGAGTCGCCTGTTCCAGGGCCGGTTGTTCGGCCGAAACCAGCTGCTCCACCGATTGTGGTGGAACCTCCGCCTCCACAACCGAAGTCTGAGGCACCGACCAAGGATTCTCAGTTGGGTCATGGCTTGCCCCACAGGTTGTCTGTCACCCTCACTCCCGACCGTCCTCGGCAGGTAGAGGGTGGCTCAGGGCCGAGGCAGCTCTTCGCAGACTCTTCGAATCCGGACGACGACTCCTCCCTGTTCTCCAGGCAGGTCGACCTGGAGTCCTCCGGGGGTCAGTCATTGGATGATAGCCCATCGTCCTTCTTGGGTCTGCTTCGACTCATCTCGG
This sequence comes from Neoceratodus forsteri, assembly GCA_016271365.2. Classification (NCBI taxonomy): domain Eukaryota; kingdom Metazoa; phylum Chordata; order Ceratodontiformes; family Ceratodontidae; genus Neoceratodus; species Neoceratodus forsteri. The sequence goes on along the minus strand of CM028131.1, from coordinate 109,647,594 downwards.
TGTCCACCGGGATGCAGCTTGAGCCCGTGTCCCAAACGGGCAAAGTATCCCGTGACGGAGATACTGGACTGAGGGAATTCCCTCACGGAGGCCATTGTCGGCCCAGCCTTGGAGCTCTGGCAGCGGCCTGCTTCCTGTCCTGCGCCCTCAGCCAGGAAGTATGCGGTCCCTACCGGCCCTTTGCCCAGTTTCTCGGAGCATCCCTCTGCCAAGGGGTTAATCACCGACAGCGTCTTCCGGCATTCAGGTAATGCTTGGGACGTGGATAAGCCCCCTGGCAAAGAGTCCAAAAAGCTGGACTTTGCCGGGCACAAGGTGTACGCTGCGTCCTCCCTTGGCCTCTGACAGGCCAGCTCGGCCATGCTGATGGCACACTTCTCCCACGCCCTCTTGGGCTTCCTGCATGAGGTTGTCCCTCATCTCCCGGCCGACCTGCAGACCACGGTCCGTCAGGTGCGGGACCAGGGTAGGGCGGTGGCGAAGCAGCAGCTTCAGACTGCTCTGGACATAGGTGATTCCTGTGCCAGGTCAGTAGCGGCCGCGGTGGCCATGCGCCGCTGGGCGTGGCAGAGCTCGACTCTCTTCGAGCCAGAGCTCGGCTCCCAGCGGACAGGGCTGAGGTTCTTCCTCCTTTGCTCAGTCATTTCTGGTTGGGCACCGCGCCTGCCCGGACTTCCTGGGCCTCATGGCGGCCTGCACCAGTGTGTCCATTGGGCCCTTTGTGCATGCGTCTCTTCAATGGGGTCTGGCCAGCCAGTGGTCACAGCACTGCGATCCATTGGACCAGCCTGTGACAGCGACCCAGGAGATGTGGAATGCTGTCCAGTGGTGGACCATTCTGGCACATCTGCAGGAGGGCATCCCGTTCATCTGCCCCGAGCCGACGGTCTCTCTATCGACCGATGCATCTCTGGGTTGGGGTGCCCATCTGGGGGAGCACAGAGCGCATGGCCTGTGGTCCCCTCTGGAGTCCCGATGCCATATCAACCTGCTGGAGCTCCGAGCGGTCCGCCTAGCTCTCACCGCCTTCGCTCCGTTTCTACGGGGTCAAGTGGTTCAGGTCCAGATGGACAATGCCACGACCATGTACTTTCTGAACCGCCAGGATGGGAAGCGCACCATGCTGTCATGCAAGGAAGCTCTTCGCATATGGTCCCTTGTGCGCAGCCTGGAGGTGGATCTCCTAGCCATTCACGTGGCAGGAGCCTCCAACTCCCTGGCCGATGCCCAAAGCCGGATAGGGGCTGCGTCTCACGAGTGGTCTCTCCAGCCGGAGGTAGTAAAAGATCTGTTCTCCCACTGGGGCACGTCTCAGGTGGACCTGTTTGCCTCCAGGGAGAATGCGAAGCTGAGTCTGTTCCATGCCCGCCCCCCTCAGCAGGGGGATGCCTTCTCGAGGCCGTGGATCCCTGGCCTTCTACGCCTTTCCCCCATTTCCCTTGATCCACAAGGTGCTTCTCAAGGCGAGGAGGGACAAGACGCAGGTGATTCTGGTAGCCCCAGACTGGTCCCGCCAGTTCTGGTATCCCGATCTCCTCGGCCTCAGCTCCAGGCTCCCGAGGCGGCTTCCAGCCCGCCCAGACCTGATCTCAGTCAACCAGGGGAAGGTATTCCATCTGGACCTTAAATCCCTGCACCTGACGGCCTGGTTCCTGAGCGGCTAGAGTTCCAGGCCTTGGGTCTTTCCGACGAGGTCCTCACTGTCATTGAGGCGTCCTGTAAGAAGTCGACTAGGAAATCTTATGCCTTCAAATGGAAGAGATTCTCCATTTGGTGTTAGGGGAAGGGCTTGGACCCTTCCGCCTGTCCCTTGGCAAGAATTCTGGACTATCTGTGGTCCGTTTCTCAGCAAGGGCTTCTATCGACGACCCTTAAAGTGCTCCTGGCAGCCATCTCTGCCCTCCGGGCATGGGCCAAAAGGCAGTCGGCGGCGCAGGAAAGGTGGTCGGGTGCTTTCCAAGGCCTTGATTCCATTCCCCCCTCCGGTGTGAGATTCTCCACCTCTGTGGGATCTACTGCTGGTATTGGCTAAGCTCACGGACAAGCCATTTGAACCAATGCACAGGTGCGATTCTCCCACCTGTTGTGGAAGAACACCTTCTTGGTGGCTACCACATCAACCAGAAGGATGGGAGAGCTCCAGGCACTTGCTTCGAGTCTCCTATCTGGTCTTCCATAGGGATAAGGTTGTGCTGCGCCCCACCAGAAGTTCCTTCCGAAGGTGGTGTCGGAGCTTCACCTTAACCGGGTGTTGACTCTGCCGTTGTTCTACCCCAGTCACACCTCGGAGGCCATTTATAGGCTCCATTTGGACCCTAGTTGAGCGCTCGCCTTCTTGGGGAGCGTAGGGCTGAAGTTCGGGGCGAGGTTTGCCAGCTGTTTGTCATCTACGCTGAAGCCGCACCTGGCAGACCTGCAGCCAAGTGGACGATGAGCGGGTGGGTCACCTCCTGCATAGATCACCGCTATAGGTTGGCGGGTATGGAGCCTCCCAGAGGGATAAGAGCTCATTTTACCCGCCATACAGCTGCATCGGTGGCTGCTTCCAGGGATGTCCCTATCCAGGATATCTGCAGGGCTGCTACCTGGAAGTCGGCACATACCTTAATTACCCACTACCACATAGACCTTGGGTCACGCCGGGATGCTGGTTTTGGGGCCTCAGTTCTCCAGTCTTTATTTCCCAAGTATCAGGGGTGTGTGCCTTGCCGCCCTCCTCCCGGAGAACTGCTAGAAGTCTGCCAATAAGTGTGGATGAACAACATATCCATGTCCCTAGAAATACAGGTTACTCACCTGTAACAGGAGTTCTAGGAATGGTATATGTTGTTCATCCCACGACCCACCTGACCTCCCCGGCTTTGACGCACAACCTGGCTTCCAGTGGGCTAGATCTGGCGTCATGGGGCGGAGGCGAGAGTTTTACCACGTGGGTGGGAGGAGCCAGCTTGAAGACCTTCCAGCAAGATTTAAAGCGGCAAGGAACCTGCCAATAAGTGTGGATGAACAACATACACTATTCCTAGAACTCCTGTAACAGGTGAGTAACCTGTATATCTTCGAGGAATGTCTCTTGCAGTAGGTGCAATCCTGCCCTCCATCCCCCTCCTTCTCTAACAGAGCAAATTCTGGTCCAGTGACTTAGGGTTGGGACTCCTTAGTACCTCAGCTTCCCCTCGGTCTTCGCTATTGCGAGCTGAATCTGGTGGGGGAACTGAGGATATCAGGGACCGCCCACACTTACATAGGAAGCAGGAGGATGACTTCATGTGTGGGTGGTCCCTGGTGAAAACTGCTAGAAGAGCCGGCATGCGACATTGCCCTCTGCTGGAAATTCCCATAAGTAATTACTTAGGAGTAGTATATGTTGTTCATCCACAGTGACCCACCCGACCTGCCCGGCTGCAATGCAACCACTGCTTCCAGCGGGCAAGATCTGGCATCAAGGGGCGAAGACAAGGATTATGCCACCTGGGTGGGTGGGAGGAGCCAGCTTTTAGACCTTCCGGCAAGATTCTTAAAGGGAAATGACATACCAAGAATTGTGGATGAACAAAATAAACCACTCCTAGAACTACTGTTACAGGTGAGTAACCTGTGTCTCCCCACCCCACCCCCCGAGATGTCCAACAAGTTATGGTTAGTCTCTTTGTTGGAACTTACTTTTAGAACAGCAGTTAGAAAAGTCTCTTGAGGCATCTCAGAAAACTAGAACGACCTTTAAGACTTCCAGACCAGCTCCTGCTAACCCTCAGAGAGAGAACGGATGCCGTTTCTTTTGGAACCAATCATCCTTTTGTGGAAAAGGGGGTGGGGGCTGGGAGCCGATGACATATCTCAGCCTCCCCAGCCTTAGAAGACGGTGCAGATGCCAAAACTACCCAGTGCCACCCTCTGAAGCTGCAGCCTTAGTCTTGCCTCATCTGCCTATGGCAGATCTCACCTCCCCAGTTGGGGGCACCTAACCCATTTTTGTTTTTTTGTTTTTTCCCCTAAGGTACTCTTTCAAACAACATGAAGTCTTGTTATATTATGAGATATGCAGTGAGTCCCAACCTTCGAACTGCTCCGGAGGTGAAAGAGTTAACTTTCCATGCCAGGCATGGAACTTTGAGCTTGAGCTCGAGGAAAGGAGGGAGAGGGGGGACATGATAGAAACTTTCAAGTACCTCAAGGGAATCAACAAAGTCCAAGAGGGTAGCATCTTTCAAAAAAAGAGGTGTGCAAGAACAAGGGGGCACAATTTGAAGATAGAAGGGGGACGGCTCAGAGGTAATTTAAGGAAGTATTTTTTCGTAGAGAGGGTTGTGGATGCATGGAACGGCCTTCCGGAGGAGGTTGTGGAGTCAAAAACAGTGGTGGAATTCAAGCATGCATGGGACATTCATAAGGCAATTCTAGGGGGTGAGGGTAGAAAGAAGTAGGCTGCTGGTTAACTAGGATCTGCAGCTTATCCAGTAGGCAGTGAAATGGGCAGACTGGGTGGGCCAAGCGGTCCTTATCTGCCGTCAAATTCTATGTTTCTGTATTTCTATGAGATCGGTTGAAAACTCTTGTCTGTTGTTCTTCAAACTCAAACTGTCAGATTCTTTACTCCGCCTCACTGAACAGTCGCTCCGGAGATTTCTCCTTCTGCTCGGTGCATTTTGTCGGTTAAAGTATTATTTTCTCAGTTTTTTGAACAAATTTAAACCGCAACCGGTCGGTTCAAGCTCTGTCTGTGGTATTTGTAAGTACTAGATAGGTTTTACATTTACTTTCTGTGTGGAACTTGTAAACGGTTTATCGGTTCGGTTTGAACCGATCAGGTTGATTAAAATATATTAATCTGTCTTTAGAGTGTGGTTACCGGTTCTTATCGGTTCTAAAAAAAAAAAAACGGATTTCATTGCGGTTTTTCCACGTCCCGTGACACGGTTGGGAACCGATAAGAGTCTTGCTTGGCGGATTGCCATAAACGGGCAAGTTTGGTTAGGCTGGCACTATGTCTGAGAAACCCAAAAGAAAACGGGCCCACTGGGTTTCAACACTGCAGTGTCTGTGGGGAATTCTTTGCTAAGGCTGACCCCCACACCACCTGTGTTTATTGTCTGGGGTTTGACCACCTCAATGCAGACTGCCAGATTTGCAAAAATTTTCCTGCAGCTACCCTGGAAAAGAGAGTTGGTAGGCTCAGGGAAAGGGAGGCTAAAATGTCCGCTGACCCGGATGGCCAGCTCAACCGAACCGGAGGGAGTGCCCTCTGACCAGGGCGAGACTTCGTCGGGCAAAAGGAGAGCCGACTCGGAGGAGTCGGTTCCAGCAAACAGGACTAGGAAATCAGCTGGTGTGGAGCCAAAACTTTCCTCTCCAACCGCTGAAGAAATAGCCAAAGTGATTAAAATTGTCCAGTCGCTTTCCCCGGTTCCAACCGAACCGGCACCATCAGGTATGCGTACGGTTCGGTCGGTTCCACTGGTTCAAGAGTATGATTTAGAGGAATTTTATGAACCGGAGGAGGGGAAGAGGAGTAGGAGGAGAATGAATGGATTTGAAAGTCTGGATGTGCCCATTGAACCGGACATCTCCCCAGACTGACCTTCAGGAGTGCTCTCCTAGGCTTTCTGAGTCCCTTCTCATTTTATGTTTTATAAAAAAGTGGCTGAAACCCTCCAGCTTCCTATGGAGGAAGCTATGGATGATCAAGAGGAGCCTGACTATGTAGAAATGATGGATATCCCAGAGTCTAGGAGACTGTCTATTCCTTTGCATAAATCTTTTGGGAAACAGACAGTAAAAATTCTAAAAACTCCTCACACTATACCTCCTGTGGATAAGAGAATGGACAAGAAGTACATATTGTCAGGCTCTGATACGGAGTTCCTTACACAACAATGCAGCCATGTTGGAGTAGTGCAGGCTGCAGCCTGTGATAAGGCAAATATTCCCTTAGCTTCACACCCCCCTGACAAGGACTCTAGGAGGATTGATGCCATGGCAAAGAAACAGTACATGGCAGCATCCCTGGGACTCAGACAGGCAATTATATGGCTTATGTTGCTAGATACCAGAAATTCAGATGGGATACTGTTATGGCTCTAGCAAAGCAGGTCCCTGGCCAGCTTGCCAAGGAGCTGGAGCAGGTGGCTGCTGATGGTGTTGAGGCATCTAAGGTGCAATTTCGTGCTGCAGTGGACTCTAATGATGTGTCGTCAAGGGTCATGGCTACATCTGTGGCTCTTCGCAAGATGGCTTGGCTCAGATGTACTAGCCTGTCACAGGATACCCAGACTAAGGCCATGGATTTTCCTGTAGTGGGTAATTCTCTGTTTGGGGAGCAGACAGAGAATTACATGAAGAAAATGGATGAGTATAGGACCACCTATAGGAGTGCACAGGCCAAGGAAAGGCAGGCCACTCCTCAAAGACCGCCTTCCTGGGGCAGGGGCAGGCCTTTTCATAGGCCTTTTTTACCAAGCCCAGGCCTCCTCTTCAGCTTATGCCCAGAGGGGGTTCTTTAGCGGGAGAGGCAGACGGGGTACAAGCAGACCTGCTTCCACCCCTCAGCCTAAAGTCCCTGCCAAGCAGGCACCCTGATGGGGTGGCCAGGGCCGATTCTCCACTACCTGTAGGGGACAGGCTGGCTTACTTTGTCCAGGACTGGAAGTCTCTAACATCAGACAAGTGGGTCCTGGAAGTAAGTCAGGACTGGTTCTCAGCTTCAAAAATTTCCAAAGATGAGAACCAGATCCTTTCCACCTGCAAATCCATCAGAGGCACTTGCCCTAGAGGCAGAAGTCTCTACCCTCCTGGCTCTCAGAGCCGTGGAAAGGGTTCCACCCCTACACCAGGGCAAAGGATTGTACTCCAGGTACTTCCTTACCCCAAAAAAGACAGGAGAATGGCGGCCCATCCTGGATCTCAGATACCTAAACAAGCACCTTTTAAAACCAAAATTCAAAATGGTGACTCGGAATTATTTTAGCCTCTCTAAGGCCAGGGGACTGGCTAGCGTCCCTGGACCTCAAGGATGCCTACTTCCATATTCTCATCAGAAGCTCCCATCGAAAGTACCTCAGGTTCGAGCTACCCTCAGGCCATTACCAGTTCAGAGCGATGCCCTTTGGCCTCACCTTTGCTCCAAGGGTATTCACAAAATGCCTGGCAGTAGCAGTTGCCTACCTAAGAAGGCAAAAAATTGCCATCTTTCCTTACCTGGACGACTGGCTCATAGTAGGCCAGTCTCCAGACCAAGTCAAGTTACATCTTCAGATAACTCAGCAACTGCTTACCTCTCTAGGTTTCCTTCTCAATCTTCCAAAGTCAGTTCTAGAGCCTGTCCAGCTTCTCACCTTCATAGGCGCAGAACTGAACACAGAGGTTGCCAGAGCCTTCCTTCCTTTGGACAGGGCAAGGACCCTGGTCTCTCTGGCCTCCTCATTCGCCCTGCAGGTCTCTCGACCAGCAAGGCATTTTCTGCAGCTCCTGGGACACATGGCTGCTTCTACAGCAGTAGTGCAAGGAGCCAGATTTCAGATGAGGGACATTCAGTTCCATTTGAGAGCCTTTTGGTCTCAAAGAAAGGACCCTCTAACCAAGTTGATCCCAGTAACTCGAACCCTGATCCAAGCCCTACAGTGGTGGCAGGATCAGAACAACCTGAGACAAGGGGTTCCCTTTGTCACTCAGTCTCACTCTTTAATCCTTACTACAGATGCATCCCTCTTGGGGTGGGTTGCTCACATGGGCGACCTCACTACCCAGGGACTATGGTCCCCTCAGGAATCTCTGCTCCACATCAACCTGTTGGAGCTCAGAGCAGTTTTTCTAGCACTTCAAGCTTTTTCCAAATCTGCTCAGAACAGACAACACCACTACAATGTGGTACATCAACAAGCAAGGAGGCACTCGGTCTACGGCCTTGTGCACCGAGGCAATGAAGTTGTGGTCTCTGGCTTACTCCCTGAACACCTCCCTTACGGCAGTTCACCTCCCAGGCAAGGACAATGTCCTGGCAGATGCTCTCAGCAGGATTTCCCAGGGCCATCACGGATGGTCACTGGATCCCCTGATCCTGGGGGTAATATTTGCCAGATGGGGCACCCTGCAGATAGATCTTTTTGCAGCCCCAGACAATCACCAACTTCCCCTTTTTTGCTGCAGGCCCCCAGTGTCGGGCTCAGTCCCTCCGGATGCCTTACTTCTCAATTGGGAAGGGAAGTTTCTCTATGCTTTTCCCCCCTTCCCTCTCCTGTTCAAAGTGTTAGTCAAAATCAGGTCTCAATCCTGCAAAGTGATTCTGATTGCTCCAGATTGGGCCAGACAACCCTGGTATCCACTCCTACTGTCCTTAGCAGTCCATCTTCCCCTGTATCTTCCCAGGAATCACAATCTGTTAACCTGTGCTCAGGGAAGGGTTTGGTAGCCGAACCTCAAATCTCTCAATCTCAAGGCCTGGCTCTTGAAGAGTTAGAGTTTGCTGATCTACACCTCTCCCAAGGTGTAATGGATATATTGAAGGCTTCTAGGAAGCCTTCCACCAGGGCTACTTACAATTCCAAATGGAAGGAGTTTTCCATATGGTGCTCTGGGAAGCATATTTCCCCAGAATCTGTTGATTTACCCCCAGTCTTGGATTATATGGTTCATTTAAACACTTTGGGGCTGAGACCAGCTACCCTAAAGGTGCATTTGGCAGCTGTGTCTGCTTTTATTTCAGCAGGTAAACCCTCTTCTCTTTCAGCTCATCCTGTATTCTCTAAGTTTTTTAAGGGATTGCTTCACACCAACCCTCCATTCAGGGACCCTGCCCCTGCCTGGGATCTTAATGTTTGCATTGCTCAGCTTATGAAACCTCCCTTCGAGCCCTTGTCTTCAGCAGAGCTTAAGTATTTGACTTGAAGACTGTGTTTCTGGTAGCCATCACTTCTGCCAGACGCATAAGTGAATTACAAGCTTTTGTTTATGGAGCCTGATTTTATCTCCTTTCATTGAGATAAGGTGGTCCTCAGGACTAACAGGAAGTTCTTGCCTAAGGTGGTTTCAGATTTCCACCTTAATCAATGTATTTCTCTTCCAGTGTACTTCACTGACCATTCCTCCTCTGGCGAGAGGAGGTTGCACAGCTTAGATGTGAAGAGAGCCCTTCGTTACTACATTGAGCGTACCAAGGGTCACAGGTTTGACTCCCTCCAACTGTTCCTCACTTATGGTGAGGTTGGTAAAGGGAAACCTGCCACTAAAAGATCCATTGCCAGGTGGATTGTCTCTTGTATCCAATTCTGTTATGAGAAGCTGGGTAAGGTTCCTTCCTCAGGCCTGAGGGCTCACTCTACCAGAGGTACAGCTGCTTCCCTGGCTGCTGCCAGGGACATCCCCATTCTAGAGATTTGTCAAGCAGCTTCCTGGAAAACAGTTCACACTTTTACCAAGCATTACCCTCTGGACATCCAGGCTAGGGGTGATGCTCGGTTTGGCACAGCTGTGCTTCAGAGCCTATTTCCTAAGTAGGTTATGTCCCTCCTCCATGGAGGTACTGCTGTGTAGTCTGCATATGTCATAATATAGCAAGACTTCATGTTGTTTGAAGAAAAAATTACTCACCTTAGTAATGTTGTTTCTTCTAATGGAGTCTTGCTATATTATGCCCCCCGCCTGCCCCTCTCAGAACCTCTGTTTTTGGGATGTGGGTGGGCAGTGCAGTGTTGGCACTTAGTAGATGCCCACCTTGTTTTTTGACCACTCCTTTTTTGGGGTGACTGGGTGTTGTGTTTTTCATTTTTTGGGTCTCCTGACTTGAGTCTTTGTTTTGGGACCTAAAAATGTGTTCTTATATTTAGTAGCCAGTTGGCTAGTGTAGGTTTACAGCTTCCACACAGGACCTTAGTGAGCTTAGCTTGTAAAGATCTGACAGTTTGAGTCTGAAGAACAGCACACAGAGTTTTCAACCGAGCTTGAGCTCAAAGTTCCATGCCTGGCATGGAAAGTTAACTATTTCACCTCTGGAGCAGTTCGAAGATGGGGACTCACTGCATATGTCATAATATAGCAAGACTCCATTAGTAGAAACAGCATTACTAAGGTGAGTAATTTTTCTTCTCCTACATCTGGGAGGCGGTGGCAGTCTTCTGGCCATCCAGACCGGTCTGGCCAACAATTCGCTCTCTCTCCATGCAGGCCAGCATACAGAGCATCCCCGAAGTACCTGGATCTAATACCTGGGGGGAGCACCTCTCATGACCGGGTGGCTCTGCGGACTAACCCTTCCTTTTTTCCAAAAGTTGTTTCAGAATTTTCTTTGAACCAGAATGTTGAACTGCCAGTTTATTACCCACAGTATTCCAACAGGGGGAATACCTCTTACACACTTTAGATGTGCACAGGATTCTGAGATATTACATCTTCAGGACCAAAGAGGCTTGGAAGTCTGACCAGTTGTTTGTGACCTTTGCTCCCAAAATGTCAAGTAAAAGCCATCTCTAAACAGGGTTTGTCAAAATGGTTGGCTAACTGGCTGGCCCGGTGACGCAGAGGGCTGAGGAGTTGGCACCTTACCTCGTGCCATGCTGGCGACCTTTGTTTAGGAACAACCTCAGGGTGCTGGCTTGGGGGGGGTTGGAACGGGATTGAGCTATGGCTCTCCCTTCTATGGGGTGGATGCCTGCTCTGTCGTAGTCCCGCTCCCACCGGGTCGAGGTCCAGTGGTTAGCACAAGTGGTCAGGAGTGGCGACACCAGTCTAGAGAGGCGGAGGGGCCACTGGATCCTGGTGTGTGCGTGCAGCTCACGCACATACTGCGCATCATGTCACGCCATGGCCGGGGGTAAAAATAGAAAACAAAAAGTATGTATGGGGGGAAAAAAAATGGTTGGCTAACTGCATCTTGTAGATTTACCACAAGTATGAGAATCCCCTTGCAGGGGAAGTAAAGGGACATTGTTTTGACGGCTTTTCTCTGGAATGTGTCCACTGCAGACATCTGCGCAGTGATCACTTGGTCTTCTGTCCATACATTCACCAAGCATTGCCGTCTGGACATTGCCTCTAGGCATAGAGCCTGTTTTGGCCTCGCCGTTCTGCAAGGTCTTTTTTCCTAAGTAGGCATCTAGTTGACAGGCGCTCCTTCCTCCCGAAACTTATCTCATTCTCCTCGATTCTTTTTGACTGCTTGGTATTCAGTCCGGTGTGTGAAGACCTACTGCAGGAACCTTCTCGAAGTAATATATGACAGTTACTTAACTTACTGTAACAGTAGATATTCAAGAGAGGTTCCAGCAGTAGGTCTAGATTTCCCACCCACCTTCCCCAGCCCCTGTTACTTTGTCCTTTTTTCCTTTACCAAAGCTTCACTTCCGAGCCCAGGGCCCAAGGAGTTGTTTTACTCCTTTCTCCTGTTTCCTCTTCTGAGGTCTGTGGCTGGAGAACTGGAGGGCAGGTGTGAGGACCGCCCCCTTTATACTGTCACGTTAGCGTCCAGTCAGGTGATGCCAGGGGCGGTCCCCTGCTAATGATTGCTAGCTAGAAGTTTGCCATGCGGTCCTGACAGCAGAAGCTGCAGTCCTGTATGTGAAGACCTACTGCAGGAACCTCCCTCAAAGATCTACTGTTACGGTAAGTTCTTATGTAACTGTCAGACCTTACTTCGAGAGAGTTCCTGCAGTAGGTCTTCACATATAGGACTGTGCCCCCTGGCATTGGGTCCGAACGGCAAACTTGTAGATAGCAATCAGCGGGGACTGCCCCCGACGTCAGGTGACATGATTTCAGCCCGACTATAAAAGGGGTGGTCTTGTGCCCGCTTACCAGTTCTTTCCCACCATTGCCTCAGTACGTTCGGCACCCGATAGAACAGCAATCAAACATCCGCCTTTTTTATCGAAGTTTTCTTCGCCTCATAGTAAAATTTTCTATTTACCTACATTTGATGTCTTCTAGACAGTAGAAGTGCTCAAAGTGCAGTGCTCAAATCCCGCATGGGGACGACTATTCCCGCTGTCTCCTCTGCCTTTGTTCCAAGCACAACACCAGGGAGTGCTCCATCTGCCAGGCCTTCAACCAGGCAACTCGAACCAGGGCAAGCGGACCCTCGAGGCCCACCTCCCAACCCGACAACTGGTGTCAGTGGGCAAGGAGCTCCAGGAACTGAGGGATAGGTCATCGTCACCGACCCCAAAAAAGAAGAAAATCAAGGAGAAGTGCCGGGACTGGAGTCCATCGCCACGCGGGAGGCCTTCCGAAACTGTGAGTACTTCAGCTAGTGCCCCGTCTGCTTCTTTAGGCCGGGCACCTTCTCCCCCTCCTGCCGAGGTGAGCGGGCAGCCAGAAGTAGCCTCTCATGAGGTATCAGTTAAGTCGCCTTGCTTAGCCAATGAGACACCCCTCGACCCTGTCGAAGGGCACACAGCTCCTGCCGGTCAGCCTAGTGGCGGTCTCCCAACCACCACTAGCCCGGCGTAGTCTGTTCAGTTGGACGACGGCCCCTCCGTCGCCCGCCCGGATCTCTCCACTCTCCCGTCGGGCTCCAGCTTGGCCCCCAACCTTGGACAGGGTGAGCGGCAGCGCGACCCATCGTCCCCCCGGGTCATTCATCTCAGGGACTCGCCACCCGATCCTCTGATTTTTCTTCCAGCAGGATCGCCCTTGGACCTGCCATTGGACCCCACCCCCCCCTCACCAGGCCTACCGCCGTCCCCGGACATAAGTCCGTCACCAGCCAGGGATCTTTTCATGTAGCCCCCTCCCTCAGACCCTCCCAGATCCCGCGCCTCCTAGAGGTGCTATGGCACCTCCCCCGGCAGGACCAGATCCTCCGGGTGGGTTTCCGGGTCCAGAACCTATTGTCCTGCCCACCGTCGACTCCGCAGTATCCGACGCCAGGCCATGTGCCCCCGACACCGGGATACCTGATGCCAGGGTACCCTGGGTACTCTTACTATACTCAAACTGGTTATCACTACCCATCTTGGCCTCAGTACCCAGGCTACCCTAACTTTCAGCCTCCTCCTCTGCCACCCTCGATACCAGTCTGTGAGTCTGTCCCCCAGTGGTGGCAGGAGGCCAGAACTCTGCTACTATCGGAGCTCAGGCAGTCTGTGGGGGAAGTTCCCTTACCCAGGGACCCCCTCCAGTGCCTCCTTCTGGCAGAGCCTAGGGTTCGTTAGCTGTGGGATCTGCTGGGGTGGATCTTCCCATCCCCAGTGGCTCCGAGCCCTCCGACACGGAGTCTGACTCCAAACCTTCGGACCCCAGATCTCCTGTTGAGGTTCCTCCAAAGGAGTCCCCCACGCCCCCCCGAGGACCCTTCCTTCAGAGACCACTTGCACTCAATGCAGGCAGCTGGAGGCTGGCCCTCGAAAGAGGTGGATCCGCAACAAAAAAGACTGGTGGAGCACCTGGATCTTGCTACATCTGATCCTATCCCCATCCCCCATGGATGTGACCCCATGAGGATTTGGTGACCACGATATGGCAACAGCCGTCCTCTATACCAGCGGTCTCCAGAAAGGCAGACTGGACTTATTATCCTCTGATGGGCAGAACTATAGTCTCTTTCTTGGTTCCCTGTAGGGAGGTACCCTGTGTGTGATCTCCATTGGGGAACTGTGGGGGGACAGGGCCGCCCACGCTTGTATAGGGATGCTGATGTCCGATGTCGTAGTGAATATCCCCTAGTAGACTGTTAGAGAAAAAGTTTCCATGTGGTCCTAATGTCTGAAGGCTTTTGTTCCAGAGGTGTGACCTGTAGAGATTCCCTCGAAAATCTGCTGTTATGGGAAGTTCTTACCTAACCGTTCTTTCCCTGCCTCTATGGTGATTCTGCGTAATCTAAAGAAGTCTCAGCTCCAGTTCTCGCAGCAGCTGCTTGTTGATAGGTGCTCTTCTGGATACGACCAAGGCCTGTGCCATTTTACCAGAGAGCAGAAAGCAGGCAATCCTGCAGATGAAACACATACAAACAGAAGAGAAAGAAGTAAGTGCCTCAGCTGGGACTTATTTTAATTTCCTTTTTATTAAAAGAAGCATATTACATACATCAAGGATGTGCAATTACATTTCAATGAAAGTATCATCAAGTTAAGTCAAAATTGACATACAAAAGTGACATTGCATAGCACATTCAAGTTAATAACAATGAGCTCAGGTAATAACTTGTAGGAACCCTGAACATGACTGTAATTAAAGAGATCAAATAAACCATTTTTGCAGAAGTACCCATTTGCTCATGGGAAAATGCTTTCCCACCCCAGGCCTATTTCCACCATTCATAGTCTGATATGTCGGTGGCCCTTGGGGCCCAATGTATTTCCCATTTCCATGACTGAACGTCCATGAGACCCCCATATTTCCTTATGGCACAAACTCGGGCTCATGGTGTGCCATGTAAAAAACCCATTGTTGCCATCTCTCCCTGAAAATGGCATGCCTACCATGCAATGCAGCCATAAGGCCTTCTAGTCTATAAATGTCTAAAACAATCTGTCGCCATTCCAAGACTGCTGGTATCTTAGTAGACATCCACCTGCATGTTACGGCTTTTTTTGCTGCAAAGAGATATAAGGGTAGCAAGGTGCGATGCCCTAAGGGTCTATGTGGTGGGTAAATTGACAATACAACCACTTCGGCTGTGAGCTCTACCCGTTCCCCCAGACAATCCCATAGCTCCTCCTGCAGGGTACACCAATATGGCATTAGTTTGGGGCAGAGCCAAAGAATATGGCCTAAGCCCGCTTATTTACAATTGCAGTTCCTCCAACATTGATCATAAGAAGAGGGAAGATATCTAACTAGAATAGCTGGAGAACAAAAAAATCTGGAATGGCACTTCCAGATGAATTCTCACCATTTACTTGAAGAGGAAATTTTGATTACGTTATGGTTTGAGTCCTGCCACAGGGAAAAGGGGACTCTCCAGTTCCAAATCCCTATTCCAACTATCCAACACTGACTGAGAAGAGTCCCCCAAGTAATCCCTCAGAATGTTGTACAAATGGCCTATGAGTCATCCCCACGGATGACCCATCAGGGTGTCCTTGAGTAAAACCCAAAAGACTGGTAGGGGTCAGGCAGCGTGGGGCAGACACTCTGTCTCTGGTGCCTACATCCCTTTGCCTCAAAATATAATTTCTAACCTGGAGATAATGAAAAGAGTCTCTATCAGGGAGACCATATTGCTTTTGCAAGTCATAAAAAGGTATAGTGTCTGAATGTATTAGAAATTGGTGAAAGTAGTTAAGTCTCCCAGCCTTCTCCAAGACATGAAAGTAGTATCCAGTTTTGAGGGATAATAGTTTTCGTCTTCCGATAACAATGTGTAGAAAAAATGTATTTCTTTATAGGCTAGTTTTCAATTTAATTTATACCATATTTTCAGAATCTGGGCCGTATAATTGGTAAAATTAGAAAGTTAAGGTATCCTTCCCCCAGAAACAAAAACTATTTTTCCAATACCATATAAATAATTTATTAGGAACTCTGTATCCTTCCAGGGGGTCAAGATGGTAGGGGACAACCACAAAATTAAGATTTTGAGGAATGTTGCAGTTACATAAAGTTTTAAGTTAGGCAAATTTACCCCTTCCTGAGCCAGTGAAAGCTTTAGTAAGGGGAAAACGTATTTGGGACCTTTGAACCCCCTACCCCGATGAAATTGGATATTAATGTATTCCAAGATTTAAAATAAAATTCAGGTGGAAAAGTAGGAATATTCTGGAACAGATAAAGGAGGCGGGGGAGAATATTCATCCGAATTGCCTCTGTGCGTTGAAAAAAGGTAACCTCCATTGGGACTTGAGTCCAGGCTGCCTAGAATCCCATTCTGGTTGCACTACCAGCTGCGCCACCAAGGCAGCTGGAAACTTCGGCGTCCCAGAGCACATTACTCTTCCTGCAGTGCACAACCTGGAGTTGCACAGATAATTACATTTTCAGTCACAAGAGTGCGGTTTGCACATTTATGGAACACATGCAAACAGAAGAGAGAACGAAGTAAGTGTCTCAGCCTGGAC
Organism: Neoceratodus forsteri; assembly: GCA_016271365.2. Classification (NCBI taxonomy): domain Eukaryota; kingdom Metazoa; phylum Chordata; order Ceratodontiformes; family Ceratodontidae; genus Neoceratodus; species Neoceratodus forsteri. The sequence goes on along the minus strand of CM028131.1, from coordinate 109,631,611 downwards.
TTGGACTGAGGTTGTGCATTGGAGAAAGAGTAATGTGCTCCGGGATGGCCGAGTTTCTAGTTGCCTTGGTGGTGTAGCTGGTGATGCAACCGAAATAGTATTCCGGGCAGCCTGGGTTTAAGTCCCAGCTGAGGCACTTAATAATTTCTCTCTTCTGTTTATATGTGTTCCATAAATATGCACTCCACACTCTCGTGATTGAAAATCCTACAGATGGCATGCTACATCATGGAGCACAAAGCTGTGCAATCCCACTCCATGCAACGCATGCTGGATCTGGTAGCCTCCTCCGTGTTCACAGTGCCCCTGACATGGTTGCACATGAGAACGGCTCAGTGGATGCTCAGTGCACAGTGGTCACAAGCATCACATCCTCAGACCTACCCCATTCAGGTGACCAAGCCCCTGGTTTTGTCAGTCACATGGTAGTCAGTGGAGGATAGTCTCCTCCAGGGCTTTCCCTTCTCCCAGCCAGAGCCTCAGGTGACTCTCACCATGGATGCCTCTGTTTTGGGATGGGGAACCCACTGTCAGGGTCTCCAAACACAAGGTGTCTGGGCTCCTCAGAGACTCATCTCCACATCAGTGTGTTGGAGATGCGAGTAGTTTTATGTGGCCTGTGAGCCCTAGTGGATTTTATCAGACATAAAATAGTCCTCCTCTAGACAGAAAATAAATCTGTGATGTAGTACATCAACAAACAAGGAGAATCACACTTTCCCTTTCTGCAGGGAAGCGATGAGAGTGTGGGAATGGTGCCTGGACTTGGGGATCCTGCTTCAAGTCATCTGTCTGCCAGGAGTCCAGAAAAGTCTGGCAGTTGAGCTCAGCCAAACAAAAACTGATCTTCATAAGTGGTCACTATCGCCGGATGTCATGAAATTGTTGTTCGATGAGTGTGACATTCTAGATGTGAACCTTTTTGCGTCCCCATTCAATGCCAAATTGTCTCGATTCTATTCCAGAATCCAGGACATGGCTTCTTCTGTCAGGATGCATTTGGACTACAATGGCAAAATCTATTTCTGTATGCATTCCCTCCAGTCCCTCTAGTGCAGAGGGTATTGATCAGACTGGAGGCGCATGAGGGCAAGATGATACTGGTCGCCCCTGCTGGTCTTGACAGATATGGTTTCCTCTGTTGGACAGACTAGCAGAGGAGTCTTCCACTGAGGATGGACTTACTGATTGGGGGTCACCTTGTTTATCTCCACCTGCACTTCCTTCACCTTCCGGAGTGGGTCCTGAAGAGATAGAAGTGAACAGTTACAAGGTGTCTCTATAATACTTTTGGCTGCCCATAAACCTTCTGCTAGGAAGACTTACACAGACAAATGGTAAAAGTTTTCTATCTGGTGCTTCAAAACCTGCATGGACCATTTTGGGTGCCCACCTGACAAGGCTCTGGAGTACTTGCTGGACCTTTCTGATGCTAGGTACAGTACTGCACAGTTAAGGTCCAATTGTGTACTATTTTTTGCATACCACAAGCCCTTCAGTACCCCTACCTGGTGCAGCTGCCTCTGTTCAAGGAGTTCCTTAAGGGTATCTTACTCACAAGACCTCCCGTCAGGAAGCTACTGGCTGCTTGGGATATCAGTCTTGTGCTGATTATGCTCATTCACAAGCCTTTTTGCCCCCCTTGCAACATGTGAACTGATGTTTTTAACTTGGAAAGCTGCGTTTTTAGTGGCCATCACTTCTGCTCGCAGAGTGTCTGAATCCATGCCCTGGTCACTTATCCTCTGCATACTGTATTTCACAAGGACAGGGTAGTTCTTCGCATGCACCCTAAGTTTCTACCAAAAGTAGTGTCAAGAGTTCTATCTGAATCAGCCACTAGTGCTGCCTACCTACTTTGCCAACTTCCAGAACAGGGGAGAGCACACTTGACATTCTTTGCATGGTAAGAGGATCCTTAGGGTTTACCTGACCAGAAGTAAGGACCTCAGACAGTCCAGACCGTTCTTTGTCTCCTTCAGTCCCAATCAAAAGGGACAGCCTGTTAGTCACATGCATTTTTGCCTGGATTGTGAGCTGCCTATGCCACGGCTTAGGTCAAGCTTGAAGGTCCTATATGTGCCCACTCCACTAGAGCAGTTGCCAAGTCCCTGGTAAAGATTTGTTGTGTCCCTCTCAGTAATATTTGCAGAGCTGCAGCTTGGAGCACAGTGCACACTTTTTTATGCACTATGCCTTGGGATGTCCGTGCCATGCAGCATGCTACCTGTGGCTGGGCAATCCTTATTGATCTTCTGTTCTGAGTGAACCCTTGGCTTCTGCTGCTCTAGTCATGGGGATTTTGTCTGAGCTTGGTACTCTGACCCACTAGTGTGAATCAATGGTGAAATTTGGTTACTGGAAGATAAGAAAATTACGTACTCACCATAATTCCTGATCTTTTGGGAATATCTTCACCATTGATTCACATGCTTGAATTGAATATGTTTCATAGGAAACATATTCAATTCAGTGCTTCAGAGTAACTGGTAACTGGTATTTTTCTTTTAAACTTAGATTGTAGGCTTGTAGTGACACTATACTTTCTTTCTGTGTTGTCTTTACTTATAATTGTTTTTGGGCTGTTGAAAATTTAAAAAATAGTGGTGGTGTAATTCGGTGCTGTCTTTAATTGCTGCAAATTTTCCCCCCTCCTACCCCTTCCCCCAACTCTTAATTATATGCCCTGATAAATCTGATTGACAGGAGCAAACACAGGGTATAGTAAGAGGTGTGAAGTAGGAGGGGCATAAGGGGAAGAAGACCACCCTCAGTGTGACAAGTGTTTTGACTCATTTATTTATTTATTGGTTTTTTCCTTAAAAAATATATATCTGAGGATCAGTTACAGGATTTTTAATACTGTAAATAAATAAAAGAGAACTAAGAGAGCTTCAGTAGCAGATAAGTGGTGGAATTGCAGTATAATGTGGGGAGTGGTGCAATGTAGTGGCTGTGGGGCAGCCATATTCAGGCAGACCTTCTGGACACTGAGGTGCTGCCCTATCTGCATGCATCTCTCAGGACTGAGGGATGAGGTAGCCAGACTCAGAGCGGAAGTAAACTGGGTCAGGAGTACCATCACCCCTGTCCAGGAATCACCCAGTCCAATGCAGCTGCCTCAAAGGATGCCGAGAACGAGGAGCACTTGGATGACAGTGGGCTCAGGGAGGGTTAGAGCAGTCAGGCAGAGGCACATCCCAGATCCTATTCCTCTCAAGAACTCATATGCCACACTGGCAAATGAGGACAACCAAATAGAGGTACCCAGGGAAGTGGAAGGAAAGGATGTGGAGGTTAGGCAAGGAGGTGACCTCAGTGGGGAAAGCAGTGGACCCCAGAGGAGGAGGAAATTAATCCTGGTGGGGGACTCCATCATAAGAGGGATCCAGCTAGGAACACAAGAGGGGGAGGACAGGGAGGTGAGGTGCCTACCAGGTGCCACGGCATGGAGGGATGGAAGGAAGATACTGGGGATCACTGGGAAGGCAAGACAGGAGGGTGAGCTGGATGTCATTATCCACCTAGGTACTAATGACTTGGCAAATGGGGAGCCAAAGGAAGTTCAGGAAGAGTTTAGGAAACTGGGAGGGTTCAAGCAAGTAGCTACTTCTGTCACTTTCTCAGAAGTGCTACCTGTGAGAGGCAAGGGAGAGCATAGGAGTGCATGCACCAGGAACTTTAACTCATGGTTGAAGAACTGGTGCTGTGAGGAAGGGTTTGGATTCATTGGTGACTGGGGACCCATCTGGAGGGATGGAGGTTTGTTCAAGCCTGACGGCCTGCATCCATCCTGGGGAATCCAAGCACTCAATGATAAGTTTAAATGCTACATTGACAAGCATTTAAACTAGCAAAGAGGGTGGCAGCCAGCAAGGATGGTACCACCTGCTCACCCCCACAGCTAGTAATGGAACCAGTGAACCAGAGGAGTGGCTATCTCTGCAAAGCAGTGTGCAAAAGTTGGAGATTAGTGTCCAAAGGTGGATAAGCAGAAAAGGGCAAAATTCAGCAGAAGGGCAGACAGCAAGGAGAACCAGGGATAAATGACAACCAAGGAAGGGGCTGGAGTAGAACAGTGAAGCAGTCTAGGGAGGTCAAATCATGGAAAGCCATGTGTGCAAAATGCCAGGAGCCTTAGCAACAAGATGGAAGATCTGGAGGCTGTCATGGTACAGTCAGACCTGGACATTGTGGCCATCACTGAAACCTGGTGTAATGATAACCATGACTGGGAGATGGCCATACCTGGCTACAACATATTCAGAAGAGACAGAGCAGGCAGGAAGGGAGGAGGAGTGGCACTGTATGTGAAAAATGACATAAGGGCCACACAGATCCAGGAGGAACAAAATGAGGGAGAGATACTGTGGGTTAAGCTGGAAAGGAAAATGGGGCCAGCCATCTGCACAGGTGTGGTCTATAGACCACCAGCCCAGGAGGAAGAAACAGATAGGAGTTGATGCTAGCCATCCAAAGGATGGCTGACAAGGGTGGTAGTACTGGTTGGAGACTTCATATACCAGATGTGGACTGGAGCATCCTAGCAGCAGCATCAACTAGGAGCAGATTTATCCTGGACTCCTTCAGGGTGCCTTCCTCAGGCAACTGGTCATGGAACCAACTCGGCAGAAGGCAATACTGGACCTTGTGCTCACAAACAGGGACAGTGTGATGGGGGTAACAGTGGGGAGCACCTGGGTAACAGTGACCACCAGTCATTGTGGTTTGAAATCACAGAAAGAGCAGAACCAAACCACACAAAACACGTATCCTGGATTTTAGGGGGGCAGACTTTGGGAAAATGGGGAGATACTTGAAAGAGGCATTAAGGGGAATGGGACAGGAATCAGGGGTTGAGGAACAGTGGGCAGTATTTAAAATGGGGGATTATAAGAACAACAGAATTATGCATTAAGCAGGTTAGCAAGAGGAAAAGAAAGAGGAGACCATTATGGTTTTCCAAAGAGGTAGCAAAGAAAGTGAAAGCCAAAGACTGCATTCAGGCAATACAAAAGACACAGGCAGAAGGGGATAGGGAGAAGTACCAGGAGAAACAAGGGAGGCAGGGAAGTCAGTAAGGGAAGCCAAAGCTCAGACAGAAGAACACATTGCAAAATCAGTGGTTAAAGGGGACAAAACCTTTTACAGGTACATAGTGAAAAAGAAGGACAAACGGAGGGATAGTTAGACTGAAGGAGGGATGGGAGCAGCGTGGAGGATGACAACAGTAAAGCTGACATATTGAACAGGTATTTCTGCTCAGTCTTACTAAGGAAGAGAGGGGGTAATGGGTCTGAATACAAAGGGGTGAGAATGGTGCAGAAATGGACACAAGTCCCTTTACACAGAAAGGGTCCTGAAGGAACTGGAAGTAATAAGAGTTGGACAAAGCAATGGGGCCAGATGGGGTGACCCCAGGGTCCTTAAAGAACTAAGAGAGTGGTGGCTGAACCTCTGGCTATCCTGTTCAGCCAATCACTGGAAACAGGGAGGTACCCAAAGACTGGAGGACAGCAGATGTAGTCCCCTTATACAAAAGTGGGAACAAAGAGGAAGCAGGGAACTACAGACCAGTCAGCCTCACCTCGTAGTGGGAAAGATCATGGAAGCACTACTGAAGGAGAGATTGGTGGAACATCTGGTTGTCAATGGACTACAGGACCCAAGGCAGCATGGTTTCCCAGGGGAGGCCGTTCAGACCAACCTCATTGAATTTTTGACTGGGTGACTAGGGAGGTGGATCAGGGGAGGGCAGTGGACATGGCCTATCTGGACTTCAGCAAGGCCTTTGACACTGTGCCATATAGAACTATTCACAAACTGGGAATATGGGTGTGGGCAGGACAGTAGTGTGGTGGGTAGGTAACTGGCTGGGTGGCAGGACACAGAGGGTGGTGGTAAATGGCTGTCACTCCACAGAGGGAAGAGTGACCAGTGGGGTACCACAGGGATCAGTGCTGGGACCGGTCCTATTCAACATCTTCATCAGTGACATTGTACAGGATATAGAAGGCAGAATTTCACTGTTCGCTGATGACACAAAGCTCTGTAACAGAGTAGACACACCAGAGGGTGTAGACAGAATGAGAAGGACCTGCAGAAACTTGAAGAATGGTCAAGGGTTTGGCAGTTGAAATTCAATGCAAAGAAGTGCAAGATAATGCATATGGGGCACAAAACCCTGGCACAATATATCAGTTGGGGGTGAGGATATAGCATGCACCAAGCAGGAAAGGGATCTTGGGGTTGTCATCTCTGATGACCTCAAGGTAGGGAAACAGTGTGACAAGGCATCAGGTAAAGCAAATAGGATGCTGGGATGTATAGGCAGGGGCATCACCAGCAGGAAAAGGGAGGTCATAATTCCGCTATACAAGACACTAGTGAGGCCCCACCTGGAGTACAGTGTACAGTTCTGGAGACCATACCTACGTAGGACATAGACAGGTAGAGAAGGTTCAGAGGAGGGCAACAAAGATGGTGCATGGGTTGCATCACAAATCCTATGAAGACAGGTTGAAGGAACTGAACATGTACTCCTGGAGGAGAGGAGGGAGAGAGGATATGATAGAGACATACAAGTATCTTACAGGGAGGAACAGGGTGCAGGAAAACACTATTTTTAGGCAAAAAGATGTTTCAGGACTAGAGGGCATGGGATGAAGTTGGAGGGAGGACGATTCAGAGGAAACATGAGAAAGAATTTCTTCACAGAGCGGGTGGTGGACAAGTGGAACACCCTGCCAGAGGAAGTGGTGGGGGCTGAAACAATCACGGGATTTAAGAATGCATGGGATAGACATAAAGGAATTCTAGAGGTCAGGGGTAAGGGGAAATAGACTTCTAGGAAAACAAACTGAACTTACAAGCTCAAATGGGCAGACTAGGTGGGCCATAGGCCCTTATCTGCCGACACTGTCTATGTATCTATGTATCTATGCTCACCTGCCAATCCCTGGGCTCACTCCAGTATGTTTTATTGGTCTTCACTTGTTGTTCTTGGTTTGGGCGGTGAAGACACTGGTACTGGATCGCTGACACTCCTTATAGGAGTCATTTGGGTGGTCTTATGCCCTTAGATTTAGTGCATAAGCACTTGTTAGGTTATGCTGCACCTTCTCAGTAAAAAAGGTACTGAGGTGGTTGAGGGCTGGTGGCGAGGTAAGCCATGCAACTTGAGCCAGTCTCGCAGTTCCACACATGCATGTATCTTACCTTGGCTCCAGCCTTCCTGAAAAGTTCTGCCTCCTTGGGGGTCCTAGCATCTCTGGTTGTGACCCTCTAGTTTGAATGAATGGTGAAGATCAGGAATTACAGTGAGTACGTAATTTTCATTTCTAGGGACATGGATATGTTGTTCATCCACACTCATTGGCAGGTATCCTTGCCGCTTTAAATCTTGCCGGAAGGTCTTCAAGCTTGCTCCTCCCACCCACCCGGGTGGTATAACTCTCGGCTCCGCCCCATGACGCCAGATCTTCCTTACCGCTTGGAAGCTCAGGTTCCCTCCTTAACGCTCTGCGTTTGAGACTGGTTCCTATTTCTCCGTTTGCGGATTTAAAAATAAATTTTGCGAAAAGACTTCAGTCTTCTATCCCTCGCGGCTGCGATGGACAAATCGACTCCCGGATTTCGGAGATGCCCATGCGGGCAGAAGATGTCTCGGACGGATCCACACTCCACGTGTGTCTACTGCTTAGGCCTTGAGCACGACCCGCAGGCTTGCGACCTGTGCTCATCTTTCTCGGCCTACGTCCTCGAAGACCGTGCTGCCCGATTGCAACTGGGCCGTCCCGAGAAGCGTTTCCCTTCGGTGAAGTCCAAGGAGGCCCGGTTGGCGGTGTCCGCGGCGGCGGGCTCGGCGGATCAGCTCGAGAGGATGGTCGCCTCGAAGAGGAGGGCGGCGCTGGGTCAGATCTTCCTCGGCCGCTGCATTTATCCCGCCTCTCTGGGTTCTTCCCTACACGGCTTCTTTAAGGAGTTTTTTCTGTCCCTCTCCACTAAGGGAGAAGGGCTTGCGCCTGTTGGACCTTATTCTCGGTCCAAAAGAGGGACAGGGTAAGTCCTCCGCCGACGCTCTTGGGGCGGAAAGGTCCTCTCCCGGGCCGTCGACCGTCGGCTTCGGTCGACCGCTCGGCTCGCCACTGGCCTCACGGTGTCCCCGTCAGGTCAGTTGACCGAGACTCCCACTGATGAAGTCGATTTTTCTCGACCCATTGGACGGGCTGTCGCCTTTAGCAGCCGAGATTCCCCTCTCCCCGGTTCCCCCGGGAGGAGTTGAGGATCCCGTGGGCTCGCCTGTGCCTCCGGTTCCGGAGCCCTCGGATGGACCATCCGAGTGAAGGAGTGCGGTTCCGGCGACCACCTCCCCGCACCGACCTCGGAAATTCCGGGACTCCGGTCGGTCTCGGACCTCTTCAGCGGTCCAGCCGATCCCCACTGCCATAGGCGGTCTCGGTCTCGCATGCAAGCGGCGCTGGCGCTGTCGTCTTCGTCCTCCTCCTCGGATGAGGGAGGCTCCGGCGTAAATTACGTCGACGGTACGAGGACCTTATGTTGCAACAGCTCCTCCTGGCCGGGAGTAAGCCGACCCCGTCGCCTTCCCCGGCCATTAAGTGGCTGTCACCGGAGCGGCCGACACAACCCCTCGACTTATCCGAGGAGCCTATACCCAGGCCGGTTGTTCGGCCAAAACCAGCTGCTCCACCGATTCCGGTGGAACCTCCGCCTCCACAGCCACCAATTGGGGCTCCGACGAAGGATTCTCGGTCGGCTAAGGGTCTACCCCATCGGCTGTCAGTTACCCTCACTCCCGACCGACCTCGGCAGGTGAAGGGTGGCTCAGGCCAGAGGCAGCTTTGAGGACTCTTCAGAGTCCGAAGATGATTCCTCCTTTCTCCAAGCGACTGGACTTGGAGTCTTCAGGAGGTCAGTCAATGGACAATAGCCCGTCGTCCTTCCTAGGACTGCTTTGGCTCATCTCGAGTCCACGGGATGGAGCTCGAACCCGTTTCCAAGCGGGCAGGTATCCTCACGGAGATTCTGGACCGAGGGATTCTCCGACGAGGCCTTTCCGGTGGCCGAGGCCATAGTGGGTCCGCACTGGAGCTTTGGCAGCGCCTGCTTCCTGCCCTGCGCCTCCTGCCAGGATGGCCAGGAAGTATGCGGTCCCTACCGTTCCTTGTCCGTTTTTTCGAACACCCTCTGCTGAGGGTTGGTTACCGACACGGCTGCCACGCAACGCCAGGGATGTGGACAAACCTCTGACAAGGAGTCCAAGAAATTGGACCATGTCGGGCGAAAAGTCTAGGCTCCCTCTCTCGGCCTTCGTCAGGCCAGTTCGGCCGCCCTCATGGCACATTTTTCTCATGCCCTGTTGGGCTCCTGGATGAGGTCATCCCTCATCTTCCGCCCATCTGCAGACTACAGTTAAGCAGGTGCGGACCAGGGCAGGCAGTGGCCAAACAGCAGCTCCAGACTGCTTTGGATAGGGGACTCATGTGCCAGATCGGTGGCGGCTGCAGTGGCTATAGGTCAAGGGCTTGGCTGAGGATATCCACCTTTACTTCGGATACCCAGCACAAGTTGGCGGATGTTCCCTTTAGGGACTGACCTCTTGCCCTGGGGTGGAAGGTCACCTGCAGAGGATCGAGAAGTCCAATGCTACCTTGGACTCGGTCTCTTCTGCTCAGAAGGACAAGGGCCAAACCACAGCCTAAGCCCTTTAGTCCTTCTGTGCCTCGGCGCCTGCCCAGACACGTCAGGGGCCAGCAGGCTCGGCCTTGGCATCCCAAACCCAAGCCGCCGGCTTCCTCTAACAGGAGGCAGGGAGGAAAGGCCCAGGAGGTCCCTCGGCCGGTCCCTCCTCCAAGCCTGCCCAGTAACGGGCTGAGGGGTGTCGCCCCCATTCCCGCCACCTTACCCCTGGGTCCCCCCGTGTGGGGACGGCTCCGGCACTTCCGTTCCGCCTGGTCCGCTGTTTCCACGGACAGGTGGGTCTTGGAGGTGGTGGGAAGAGGCCTGCCTCTGGAATTCGAGCAGGCACCACCCTTCAGAGCCGTCGCCCCTCGGGGGGCTTCGGGATCCCCAGCCTCACTGGCGGCTCGTCGAGCCGACATCGCTCTCCTCCTCCAGAAGGAGGTGATAAGAGAGGTGGTGGACCCTCCTTCAGACCCAGGGTTTGTGTCCAGGTACTTCCTGGTTCCGAGTGGACGGGGCTGGCGCCCATTCTCTACCTACACGACCTAAACAAGTTCCTAAGGTCTCGAACCTTCAGGATGGTCACTCTGGCTCAGATAATACCATCCTTGGAAGCGGCGTGTGGTTCTGCTCTCTGGACTTGCAGGACGCGTTTTTTCACGTCCCTATCCGTCCGTCTCACCAGAGATTCCTTCGCCTCGAGCGGAAGGATCCTCTTCGAGTTCCAAGCCATGCCTTCGGCTTGTCTCCAGCTCCCAGGGTCTTCACCAAATGCATGGCAGTGGTGACAGCATTCCTGCGGCGCCGAGGGGTCCGGGTGTACCCTTACCTGGACGACTGGCTGATAGCAGCTCCCTCCAGGAAGGAGGCGGAGTGGTCCAGAGATCTGGCCCTCCAGGTCTGCTCTCAACTGGGCCTCCTTATCAACGAGGCCAAGTCGGAACTCGAGCCGAAGCAGGTGATTCTATTCATCGGGGCGCAGCTCGACTCTCTTCGAGCCAGAGTGCGGCTCCCGGCGGACAGGGCCGAGGTTCTTTCCTCCTTTGCCCGATCATTTCTGGTTGGGCAATTGCGCCCTGCCCGGGACTTCCTGCGCCTCCTGGGTCTCATGGCGGCCTGCACCAGCGTGGTCCGTTGGGCCCGCTGGAACATGCGTCCCCTTCAGTGGGGACTGGCCAGCCAGTGGTCACAACGCTGCGATCCTTTGGACCAGCTTGTGTCGGTGACACAGGGGATGTGGAACGCTCTCCAGTGGTGGACCGTTCCAGATCATTTGCAGGAGGGCATCCGTTTGTCCGCCCCGAGCCGACGGTCTCTCTATCGACCGATGCCTCTCTGATGGGTTGGGGTGCCCATCTGGGGGAACACCGAGCTCATGGCCTCTGGTCCGCAGGAGTCCCGATGCCACATCAACCTACTGGAGCTCCGAGCGGTCCGCCTAGCTCTCACCGCCTTTGCTCCGTTCCTCCGGGGTCAAGTGGTCCGAGTCCAGACGGACAATACCACGACCATGTACTATCTAAACCGCCAGGGCGGGACGCGCTCCATGCTTCTATGCAAGGAAGCTCTCCGCATTTGGTCACTCGTGCGCAGCCTGGAGGCGGATCTCCTAGCCATTCACGTGGCAGGAGCCTCCAACACCCTGGCCGGCGCCCTGAGCCGGATAGGGCTGCATCCCACGAGTGGTCTCTCCTGCCGGAGGTAGTACAGCATCTGTTCTCCCATTGGGGCACACCTCAGGTGGACCTGTTTGCCTCAGGGAGAATGCGGCTGAGTCTGTTCCATGCCCGCCCTCAGCAGGGCTCGCTGCAGGGGATGCCTTCTCAGGCAGTGGACCCCGGCCTCTTTTACGCCTTTCCCCTGCTTCCCTTGATCCACAAGGTGCTTCTCAAGGCGAGGAGGGACAAGGCGCAGGTGATTCTGATAGCCCCAGACTGGCCTCGCCAGTTCTGGTACCAGATCTCCTCAGTCTCAGCTCCAGGATTCCATGCGGCAGCTTCAGCTCGCCGGACCTGCTCTCAGTCAATCAGGGAAGGTGTTCCATCCGGACCTTCAATCCCTGCACCTGACGCCTGGTTCCTGAGCGGCTAGAGTTCCAGGCCTTGGGTCTTTTCCGACGAGGTCCTCAATGTAGTTGAGGCGTCCGTATGAGTCGACCAGAAAATGCTATGCCTTCAAATGGAAAAGGTTTTCCATTTGGTGTCAGGGCAAGGGCTTGGACCCTTCCTCCTGTTCCTTGGCAAGCATCTTGGACTATTTATGGTCCCTTTCCAGTCAAGGGCTTAGGTCGACGACCCTAGGGGTGCACCTGGCAGCCATCTCTGCTTACCGGGCGCGGGCCGGGAAGCAGTCGGTGGCGCAGGAGAAGGTGGTCTGGCGCTTTTTCAAAGGCCTTGATCACATTTCCCCTCCAGTGCGGGAACCCCCACCTCCGTGGGATCTACTGCTGGTATTGGCAAAGCTCATGGGCAAGCCTATTCGAACCTATGCACAGGTGTGCTCTCTCACTTGTCGTGGAAGACCGCTTTCTTTGGTGGCTATCACGTCAGCCAGAAGGATGGGAGAGCTCCAGGCGCTTTCCATCGAGTCTCCTTACCTGGTCTTCCACAGGGACAAGGTTGTCCTGCGCCCACCCAAATTCCTTCCAAGGTGGTGTCGGAGTTTCATCTTAACTAGGTGTTGACTCTGCCGGTGTTCTACCCCAATCACACCTCAGAGGCCGAATATAGGCTCCATACTCTGGACTCTAGAAGGGCGCTGCCATTATAAGGAGCACATGGCTGAAATTGGGAGAGGTTCACTAGCTGTTTGTCACCCACGCTGAAGCCGCGATCTGGCAGACCTGCAGCCAAGCGGACGATAAGCAGGTGGGTAACCTCCTGCATAGATCTCTGCTATAAGTTGGCGGGCATGGAGCCTCCCAGAGGGATAAGAGCTCATTCTACCCGCCATACTGCTGCAACGTGGCTGCTTCCAGGGACGTCCCTATCCAGGAAATCTGCAGGGCTGCTACCTGAAGTCAGCAAACACCTTCATTACCCATTACCACATCGACCTTGAGTCACGCTGGGATGCTGGTTTTGGGGCCTCGGTTCTCAGTCTCTCTTTCCCAAGTAAGTATTGGGGTGTCGTCTTGCCTCCTCCTCCCGGAGAACTGCTAAGAGTCTGCCAATGAGTGTGGATGAACAACATATCCATGTCCCTAGAAATACAGGTTACTCACCTGTAACAGGAGTTCTAGGAGAATGGTATATGTTGTTCATCCCTACAATCTCGACCTCGGCCCGGCCTGTAACAGCTCAGCTTCCAGGGCCAGATCTGGCGCCATGGGGCGGAGCCGAGAGTTATACCACCCGGGTGGGTGGGAGGAGCATGCTTGAAGACCTTCCGGCAAGATTTAAAGCGGCAAGGATACCTGCCAATGAGTGTGGATGAACAACATATACCATTCCTAGAACTCCTGTTACAGGTGAGTAATCTGTATTTCCTGTACCATGGGCTCTGCAGTCCATGGCTGTAAGTCCGACAGAAGATTGAATTCAAGGTGCTTTCTCTGATTTTTAAAGTCTTGAATGGATTGCCCCACCTCCGTCTCCACAAGCTTCTAACCCTCCCCCATGCACCGGGAAGAGTCACGTGATTAGCTGGTCAGGGGCTGCTGGTAACAATGAGTAATGTAGGATGTGATCCACCGAACAATGGTCTGTTTGGTTGCTTTTCTGCCTAGGGTGGTTCCAGAGTGGTGAACAAACAACTGGCGAGCGTCACCAAGAAATTGTGCTGTACACTCACTGTAATAGAGCAGTGCTCTGTGGAAATCAAGTGGCATCAGAAATGTGAGGCGTTGAAAATAATGCAGGCAGTATCAGTGCTTGGTTTATTTTTTTTTTTTAAACTTTATTTATTGAGGTTATACATAAACTCAACACAGGTAATTCAGGTACAGAGTTATACAAATAAAATAACACCCTTAATAGTGACATTTGTTAAGCAGGATAGCGTAACCCTTACATTTATGTAACCACATTTTTTTGGGGGGGGAGGAGGGAATAGAGCACAGCAAATAGCTACAAGATGAGTCTATGCCATCAGGGAGGCAGACCAAGTAATGTCAAAATGTCTAGGAAGTTTATTGTCCTGTACCTGTGTACCATGACTTAACATTTGCCGTGAAGTCTGCAAAGTAAAAACAGAGCTGCAGTAGGAGGTGTCAGATGCTAGGCTTCTGTTACAGAGCAGAAATATATGGAGTAGGACAGAAGGAAGTGACGAAAAAGGTAATTAGTCCTGAATAAAAGCAATAACAGATTAAACAACAATAGCAACTCAGTCCTTACATGTCCTTAAACCCGACTGTATACCACCCAATCATTTTATCGTATTTTTAAGTACAAGAACAAGAAGGTAATATAAATGGGGAGGAAGAGCAACAGCGAAGGAGAAAATGGGACCGGACACCGAAAGGTCGGACAATATTAGTAAAGAGGATTAAATATCATTTAGACCAAACAACTTGGTCCTGGGGCATCCCGAAAGTGACTCCAACCACATCTTCTGCTTCTTCCTGGGAGTCTTCGTCCTGCAGACGGGTTTGTTTAGCTTCCAGCTTTTGAAGAGTCGGCCAGTATCCTGAGTTATTTAAACCAAATAAGTTTTTGAGGCCCCTGTAACTCGAAGGTGCGCTGTAAATAGAAGGGCAAATGGCACACTGAAGATCTGAAGTTGGTGCTTGGCGCCTTCAAAGTCCTTGGGGCGCTAGTGCGTTGCATGTGAGAGATCTGGATAAAAGTGAAGAATTGCTTCATCTGCAAGAACCTCCTTGGTGTGTGCAAATGCCAGAACCTGATCTCGAATCTCTGATTGGGCAAACACCAAGAGGACAATTTGTGAGGTATAGCAGGAGACAGTTGCTGCTGGCCAGGGAATCACTCTGTAAACTTGATCAAGGTAACCTGGTGGTGGAAGGTCATGCCAGTCCAAAATATGGGGCAGACACTCCTCAGAAAAAAAAAACTATGGGATTGGAGCCCTCATAGTTCTTTGGGAGTCCCGTAAGAGGTGAACCTGTCATTCCCTCTGGTGATTCTCCATTTCCAAACATAATTTAAGTTGAGTGTTTTCTTTGATATATGTGGTCGAAGTCACTAGAGCCATGTTGGCGTGTTTCATAGCTCCCTTAACTTTCTCAGAGATGCCACTCACTGATTGTTCGACTAGCACTAGTCGTCTGGTAAAATCATCAGATTTAGATTCAAGTGAATTTAACACTGTACCCAGATTTTTAAAGATGTTCTTCCACCGGCCCGTTGGTGCAGCGGTTGGATTTCCGCTTGGAATGCCAGCAACCCGGGTTCGGGAATGAGCTCGGGTCACTGGAGGGCCGGCCGGGGGGGGCAGCTTGAGCATCCCACGACTGCTCACCTTCTCCAGGGAGGGAAGGGATCGCTACCCAGTGCCATAACAACCACTGGTGGAGGCCAGTGGTAGTGCAACACGTCAGGGCCATTAGGGGTGGTGCGTGACAGACGTCGTCTCTTGCCTTGACGTCCGGACGTCATGCGCCTTCAGGAAACCGCTCGCTGGCCTCCGGATGATGGCTCTCCATTCCTGAGGGCCTCCAGCACCTTCCCGGTGCCTCCTGCTCCCCAGCAGCATCCCCGGGCCCTAGAAAGTGTGTGCCGGAGCTATCCCCTCCCCCGGTGCCTTCCCCTTCTGAGGAGAGGGACCCGCCCGGTGAAGGGTTACACTGGGATATCTCGGGAGTCGGCTGCGATCTGAGGATCTGAGGAGGGCTGGGGAAAGGACAGAAGGGGTCGGAGGGAACTTGAAAGAGCCCGAAGGAGGGGAGAATCAGCGAGCACGGGGGTTGAAAAATAGATTACTCAAAAAAAAAAAAAAGATGTTCTTAGTTTCGAGGATATTAGAGGTCATCAGTGGATGGTTCTGATGGGCTTGGGACATCACCTTGAGCATCAGTGTTCCATGAGGGCATAAGGCAGTCTTCCTCATGTGGAAAAACAGAAAAGGGCGATTCTACAGCTAGCTTCCGGAGTACACTCCCCGTCTCGCTGAGCTAGTGGCAACCAAAAACGCAGTCTTCCTTGACAAATGTGGCGGCTGACATTTCTATAGACTCAGATGGCTTGCCCATAAGCAAAGTTAACGGTAGTAAGTAATGTGGTAGTGGAGGCAGTTTGTACACTGGAGGGAAAAGATGGGCCAGACCCTTGAGAAGACTGGTGGCCCCTTGCTTCTGGGCCATTGTTGGTGTACTGGCCTTAGCCTGGTATGTCGCTGTAGCAGCCAGGTGCATCTTGAGGGACATAGGTTGTAGCCCCGACTAAGACAGAGACTAGAGTTTGTTGAGGATGTGCTTTATCGAGCAGGAGAGTGGATTGTCTGTGCACCAGGGGAACCTCTCATACTTACAACTGTTAAGTTTTGTTAAATGGCACTTTATGAGACTCCTCCAAAACTTTGAGAATGTCCTCTGAAACCCAGGGACCTGGAACTCTTGTTGCTCAGAAACCAGGCTGTTAAGTGCATGGATTGTAGGTTAGGGTGCCTGACTGCACCCTTGGAAATCGTGAGCAGGTCTGGATGAAGTTGGAGAAGCTGTGATGGCTTGCTGTAGAGGCTTAGGACGTCCTGTCCCAGAATTGACCAGTACAATCTGGAGTGATCAGGGTCAGGGATGTCCAGTCCCTCTGTACCGTGAGGATCACCTTGTGGACTGGAGCAAATGGAAGGAAGGAATACAGTAGGCCCTGGCCACAACTGGGTTGAAGCCTTTCCCAGCAGACTACCTCGCTGTGGTAGATGGGCACAAAAGATCCCCAACCTCTTGTTTTCCCAGGAGGCAAATGGATCCACTGGCTGTGTTTCCCAAACTGAACACCTAGGGAAACAATCGTAGAGTACCTCACCCACACAGCTGAGGGTTTCTGTAAGCTGGCTATTCTCTCTTACAATCATTAACAGGGATACACTTAAAAATAGGTCCTTGTGCCCTAATACATGTATTTTTCCTGTATAAAAATAACATTTTTACTGCTGTTATTAGGTCTGTTTGCAGGAAGTGAGCCAGAGCCTATGTCCGCAACTACGTACGACACCACAGGAAGAATTGTGCACCACCATGTTTGTTCAGGTAAAACATGGTGGCCGTGGCGTTCTTGTTGAGCTTGAAAACCTTGTCCTTGACCAGGAGAGTGAAGTCATGACAGTTTCAAGCTTACTGTTAGGCATACCGGCAGACTGATGCGCAGCTTGTGCAGAAAAACATCAAAAAGACATGGTACCTTGTCAGCTAGTGCTGCCGTAAACTGTCGGGATCCAAACACAGAAAAGCAAATTACGGTGTAAATACCAAGGTAGTTAGCAGCAGTGAATTTATTAAAAGCTTAGTATGCTAAACAGAATCTCTGGCGCTTCGGGGTGCTCTACACCTTCGTCAGGCAGCCGTCAAAATATGCTTTAAAAAAACAGGTGAAATAGTGCAGAGCATGTGTTTGCTGACATGACAGCCTATACTGCTATGGGCAGACTAGGTGGGCCAAGTGGTCCTTCTCACCCCAGGAATTCTTTAGCATCTATTGACAGAAGCAGTATGCCATCTGAGTTCAGCTGCCCCGGAGAGGAGGAGTCAGTGCAAATGGGCAAAACATTGGCCAGTCAGGATACAGTTAGAGTGCTGCCTGCAGTCAGCCTGAAGGACCTCAGAACTTTTTCTCCGCTGAACTGGCAACACTGCCCTGGAGCTCTTCTCTTCAGAGATCTTCCTGTGCCATTTTCTTCTTTTTGAGTGCTGCTTTAAGGTATTTTGTATATTTTCTTAATTTTATCTATTTTTACTGCATCTGCGTCGAGTTCCGCACAGTTGCTGTTTTTTTCTGAAGTAAAATTCACCCGTGTATGCAATAAATTGGGTCATTTTTATTTAAGTTGTTAGTTTTTAGTATTTATCGGTGGCTTTTAACGCTTTTGCAGTAAAATCATTGATTTGTTTTTTCGTGCGTGTGCACATTTTTTCTGTTGCACACTAGCGCGAATTCTTGGAACCCTTTTTACTCTGTTTAAATTCAAAATGATTAATATTTGAAGGGTAATCCCCTCTTTTTGGGGTGAGACTCTTTTGTTTGCTGTGCAGTGGGCTTTAACAAGAGGTGTGGAGGTGGTTCTGTTTTTTCCTCTTTGTGAAAAAAAAAATCTCAAAGTTGATTTTGATTTGTTTAAGCTTTGGCCTAACTATTATTATGTGGGCTTTTAGTCTACCTCCCCCTCCTCTAAAAGTGCTGAGGAGGGTACCTCAAGTTAACACAAAAGAAATGACAAGTCCCCTTGGGACTTCTATTATTACAAGTCTGGTTCTGCAGTAGTTGTTTCTCTGTCCAAGCCTATAATTTGAAAATAGGCAGGGTGTCCTCTTCCCTGCAAAAATATAGAGATTAATCTCCACTGACCCTCCTTCCTGAAGGACTTAGGGAGACATCAGGGGTTGATAAAATGATGCCCTCTGCAACTGAATTTCTGAGAGCTTGGCAGTTATTCGAGACTTTTTTTTTCTGTGCGTTTTCGGCTCCTTCGGGTCTGAATATTCCTCTCCTTGATAATGCTTATGCCCAAGAATATTATTGTTATGATTATTATTAGTAATTTAGGAGAGGATTTTCCTTCATGATCTCCTCTTGGGGCCCACTAATTCCAGTCGGTCACTCTGAGGTTGATTCAGGTTATGGCATAATGAGGCATATATATATACTGTGTGTGTGCGTGTGCGTGTATGTATATGTATATGTGTGTATATATATATATATATATATATGTGTGTGTGTGTGTGTATATATATATATATATATATATATATATATATATATCATTCATCCGGTGGACTCCTGGACTTTCCCCTTCAGGATGACACCGATAAAGAGGTGGAGGACGACGACTTCATAGATCCGAGGGTTGTTCTCCTCCAAAGAAGTTGACAACTCTCTGAAGACTCCTACAGGTAGGTTCTGGAAACCCCTCCTCCTCTTTCGGGGTTGACGTTGTTTTTATCTGTACACTTTTAGATTAAAGAGAGTTAGTGCAAACAGTGGCCGGCTTCTCAGCCTCGTGTCACTGTCTGCTTTCCTTCCAGAGATAGACTCTAGATAATCATATACCATGTGTAAGAAATTTTTACATAATGCCTTTAACCTTTTTAGCATACGCTGTTATATATTAAGAGTGTTTGATGTATACTATCCTTGCCATAGTGCGGCATCTCTTGAGCACTATTCAAAAGGAGGTTTCCTGGAATACCCAAGTGGCATTTAGTAGCATTATGCTCTCATAGTAAGTCATAATGTTCCAGCTTCTAGAGTCTTGGCGTAGGTCATTTTCCTCAGGCTTGCCTGTCTGAAAAGTTACAGCCTTTTGGTGCAAATTTTGGTTGGTCCTTATGTCAAACAGAAGCTGACAGGCAAGTATGGATGAGTTTAACTCTCCTAGTACTCAGTTAAATATAAGCATTCCTTCCCCAGAAGCCACAATGTGGGGCTTCGGGTAGGAATTATTCTCCCTTTAACAATTTTTTTTTTTCCCTACGCCAACACATTAGGAAATTTCCAAATGTGAAGTTTTCCACGGGTTTAGGCAAGAATGCTCTTTCATTCCTGATGACCCACTTTTTTCTTCAGTTACTTTTCTTCCTGGTTCAAGTTTTTAACCCTTCTTTGGTTGGTAAAAAAACAAACATTAAAGGGAGATAGATATATGCAGATATTAACATTTAAATATATACAGTATATCTGTGTGCATGATAAGTAAATAAATATCTAACGCTTACCTCCAAATGCTGCATTCTCTGTTCTTCAGTAGCATGTCAGCAGTGGTAACTAGAGCACCAGAACCCCATGAGGGTCAGGGTCGTTAAAGGGTTCCCACCTGCTTGGGAGTTGGACCTTTTTTCCCCAGGCTATTACCTGAATCTTAAAGGAAAATAGGGAACAGCTAATGTTTATCAATATTCACTACCTGGGGTCAGCATGCTTCCTTGACTCAGGTCTTTCTTTCTTTTGCAAACGTAGGGGATTTTTCTTGTCTCCTTCAATACATTCTATGTTCTCAGTTCCTTAGTATGGGTTTTTTTTCTCAGGCAGTTTTATTCCATGCCGTTTAGAATGCCTCCAGGATGTTCTCGGATACGGAGTAAAAATCAGGCTGTTCTCCAGGTATCTGGGTAGGTCGGTGGTTTCCACCTGAAGACAAGGAATCTCTGGGTTCCCTTAGCAGAGGCTTGGCCAACCTTAACCAATTCCCCTTGACTTTGGTTTTCAAGCCCTGAGTGTGACATTTTGTTTCCTTCAGTCTCGGGGGTTCTTTGTACCTACTATACAAAAGTCCCCTAACTATTTAAATCTCGGCAACTCTTATGGGGCAGTGCTCATCTCTTGTTAGACAAAGCTCCTTCCCTGCATGGGGTGCATAATGTTGTCATTAAAGTCCCAGGGGCTAGGCCTCTAGGTTAGATTCCAAATAAGAGAATTTTTCGTGACGCTTGAACCCTGTTACAAGCTGGACTGGTGTAAGGAAACAGTGAACTTTACACCTCTCCTCTTCAAATCTTCAGTACAGAGGCTTCCTTCTGGTTGGGTGTTCCATCATTGGGTCTTGGTTTCTGAGAGACTCCTTCTCTCTTCAGTCCCTGGAATCTTGGAGCATCTCTATCAGGCCTGCATTTTTCAGTCCAGACACCATTTAGTTCACTATCCCTGCCCTGTATTACACTAATGAGCATGTGGGACACAGGGCTTCCAATCTCTCCACAATAGCTACGAGTTGTGATCTCTAGCTGGCTTCTTTGGAGGTGTCTTCATCACTCATTTATCTGTTGGGCAAGGACAAAACTCTGGCAGGGCCACCACAAGTGGGCCCTTTGGCAGAGCCTCTAAGCCGCAATAGTCAGGGCCACTGCAAGTGAGCCCTCGGCATACAAGTCCTAGCCACATCATTCAGGGGGAAGGTCGGGTCCAAATCTGAATTTTCGCCTCTAGCCTGAACCTCCAGTTTTTTCCCTTTTTTCCAGTTGCAGGCCCCAGCTCGGGGTTCCATCCAACGGATTTTCTTACCTCAAGACTGGCCTGAGAAGTTTTCTTTCTCCTTATATCCCCTCGTTTCCTAAGTACCTCTCTAGTTAAGGTATCAGCCACCACAATCTTGATGGCTCTGGACAACCTTGGTACTTTCTGAAAAATCAGGAGTAGTGATTTTTCTCAGCTCCCCAGTGTTTTCTTCTCAAGGCCTGGTTACTGTGAGGCTAGATCTCTTAGAGTTCCTGTATCCAAACAAGGCCTGGAACGAAGAAAAAAAAAAAAGGTTTTTAGTATCATGAAAACCTCAGTTTTTCTAAGTGAAGTGGCTTTTCCCCTGGGTACAGGAACAAGAGCCTAGAGTTTTTCAATCCTCTTGTGACTGGATTGTTTAGTTCATTTCCAGGCATTACAGTCTTGGACTTTGAACTAGTTTGGTCTTTGTGACTTGTTTTCTGTAAAAGTATAAAGGTTTTTATTTTCTTTCCAACAGTGGGACAGTAGGTCTCTTTTCTTTAGGAGTACACCTAACGGTTACTTGGATTCTTTTTTCGTCAGACAAGAGAAATCTGTCTTTTCTCAGACCATTTCAAAGAATTCCGCAAAGGGCCATTTTCAATTCGGTCTGGAGTTTTTTCCCATGGAACACAAACCTCTGTAAGTTGTTTCATGGGGTGTCCCTTTGAATCTGTGGAAATTCTGTCCTGAAGTGAGTAACATCAAAGACAATTTTTTCCTGCTTGTTTTGCTCTGTCAGACGTTTTTCAGAGTTTCAGGTTGTTCTCTTAGTCCTTATCCTCTCAGTGCTTTTATGAACAATTTAGTCTTCTGGACGGATAGAAAATCTTTTTTCCTAGTGTTCTACCATTTCCTTCATCAATCCTTTTTCTCTGCCTGTACTGCCCTCAGGCAAGTCCTGTCTAGGCTATCCCAACCTGCTTGGATGGGGCATGAATTAGTCCTGCCGATCTGCGTCAGCAGTCCTAGCTGTTCAGGTTCTGTCATCATCATATTTTCCTTTTCTGCGTTTTTGCAGAAAAGGAGAAATCAGTGACCAAGAGTATTTTTCAATGGGAATGTTTTCCGGATTTCAGGTCTGCTTCAGGAAAGCTGACATTCAGCCCTTCTCGTGCTTAGGGCCTACTTACTGGAGACCAGCTGCCTCCTGGGCAGCGTTCAAGGCTATATCCGCGCCAGAAGTATGCAGACCACTTATTTGAAATTTGCTTTTCACATTCAGTAAGATCTTTCCTGGATGTGTAGTCTGATAGGATGGCAACTTTGGCAGGATGGTACTTCAGAGCCTTTTCTTGAAATAGGTTTTTGTGCCCTCCGCCCAATTACTCTGCTTTGAAGTGTGCTTCTGTCAATAGATGCTAAAGAATTCCTGGGGTGAGAAGAAACAGTTGCTCACCAAAGTAATATTACTTCTTCCAGGGTATTCTTTAGCATTATTGATACTCCCACCCTTCCTCCCCTGGAAACCTTGTCTAAAGGCTCTGCTAGGGGATTTAGCCAAATCTGACGACTGTCATTCGTTCGGGCGATTTAACAAAAAAAAAATTGCAAGGGTTGTCTAGAATATATAGTGGGTTATTGCTAATAGTTTTTTGGCCCTAGTGGGCACAGTTTTTGCTCTTTTTCAGCTTCAAAATGCGTTCTGAGGTCCTTCAGGCTGACTGGAGGCAGCACTCTACTCTGTCTCTATCCTGATTGGCCAGTGCCTTGCTCATTTGCATTGACTCCTCCTCTCCGGGGCAGCTGAACCCAGCTGACACACTGCTTCTGTCAATAATGCTAAAAAATACCCTGGAAGAAGTAATATTACTTTGGTGAGTAATTGTTTCTTATCTGCCGTCAAAGTCTATGTTTCTATGTATACTGCATGTTCAAGTAGAGAACATAGTTAACAGTTTGTAGCTGAAAATTACAAATACGCAGTATAATTAGAGAGAGATTTACATTTTACTGTTCTCAGACTTATAATTCAGATTCATAGTAAGGCTGTGGGCCAATGAGATTTGCCCTCCAGGAATCAATCAATTTGTCTTCCTATTAGAGAAGGCAGCCTCCTGTAGAGAGTTGGGCAGAATCATAAATAAAATGCAAAAGTGAAAATAAAGTGCCAAACTCATAAGTGCAGACAAACCAAAGTTTCTGATACCAGTATCTGTTAGAAACACATACACCTACAAAGATTTGGAGGCAGAAAGTGTTAAAAGTAAGTAGAGAGTCTAAAAAAAGAAAAATCTGGCCAAAGTAATGAATATACATTAAGATGGGGGTTCAACTCAAAGACATGCAAAATAATGCTTCTGGGAAGAAGGAACCCTGGAGAAAACTACAGAATGGGGAGTTGCTGATGAGCACCGAGGAGGAAAGGGATCTAGGGGTTATCATTTCAGTTGACTTAAAGATGCCTAAGAGTGCAAAGGCAGTAGGGAGGGCCAACGGCATGCTGGGGTGCAAAGGTAGAGGTATCACTAGTAGGAGGGAGCTGGTGATGCCTTTATATAATACACTCGTGAAGCCTCACCTAGAGTACTGTGTGCAGTTCAGGAGGCTGCATCTTCGTAAGGACATCGACAGGGTGGAGGTGGTCCAGAGAAGGGCAACAAAAATGGTATGGTGCGTGCACCAGAAAACATATGAGGAGAGACTGAGCGACCTCAATAAGTACTCATTGGAGGAAAGGAGGGATAGGTGTGATGAAAGAAACATGCAGATACCTTAAGGGCATAAACAAGGTGCAGGGGGACGACATCTTCCATTATAGGAGCAGTACAAGAACAAGTGGGCATGATATAAAGCTGGAAGGAGGCAGGTTAAGGAGTAATGTGAGGAAGTTTTTCTTCATGGAGAGGTGGTGAGCGCATGGAATAGATTGGTTTCGACTCTCGAGCTGCATCAAGTATCTTACATGTATAATGGCTAACAAAAACATTGATGGGCTTTGCCCCCGAGTTCAAGCTCTGCTACAACCTGCACAGAATCCCCGCCTCACCAGGGGCTCTGAATCTCATTACATGCATATTCCAAGATGCTGGACCTCACAGGGACAAAGATCCTTTGCCTGCAGAGCTCCTAGCTGGCTAAATGGTCTCGCCAGGGACATCTCCTGCCTACCTAAGCTAGGTCCGTTCAAATCTAACCTCCACCTATTCCTCTCTGCGTGTAGCACATGTGACTATCTTCTCTAACCTGCTGTTCCCTTTTTGGCACTTGTCCCTTCTCATCCACCCCTCTACCTTCACCCCTCCTCCTCCTCTTACTTGCACTTCCTGTGTGTTCTGACAATTGCCTCTGGCAGCATCTTCTTCTTGTGTCTCACCAAGTTCTCGTTATCAGTGTTATCCCTGTCCTGTGCATGCCCCTAGTACCGCCTAATCTGTATGTACTCATGTGATGATAACTGTAACCTGTTATCCTGTAATAATTAATGTCCTGCTTGTCTGTTCTCATCCTGACGTGGAACCTTTGTAAAAGAGCCTTGGCTCAAAGGTAATTGTAATCCTAGACTCTAATAAATTAATAGTCTGCCACAGGAGATGGTGGGAGCAAGCACAGTGGAGTGGAGGGATTTAAACATGCATGGGATCAGCAACCCTAGAAGTGGGAAGGAGAGGAGAAAAGCCGCTGACCTAATAGGGTCAAAGGCCACAAATGGGAGGGGGCACTTACGGGCAGACTAGATGGGCCTAGCGGTTCTTATCTGCCAACAATTTCTATGTTTCTGTAAGACACAAAGTTCTACTACAGACAGGGATTTTACAACCTCCATTGCTGTATTCTTATAATGCTCTGTAAAACGATTGTATCATCTGTTATTTTACTGTTGTCCTATGTGAACCGCCCAGGTCCATCTTGTAAATGAGATTGTCTCTCAGTGATGTTTCACCTAGTAAAATAAAGATTGACTAATTAAAGGAGAAAGCATTATAATATAAAAATTAATAAAATGCAAAACAGAACAGGCTTGGAATAAGTTAGAAGTGTGGGATGAAACAAGAATGCTTCCAATCGTAATTGAACAGACGTTTGAAGGAGGAAGACTAGAAGACGAGGGTGGAGGGGAGCTTTGGTAGATATGTACACAAGTTAGTATGTCTTCAAAATACTGCCTAATTTTTCATGCTATAATAAATATAACATCATTCAACAGAAGAGCAATGACAGAATGTCCCGCAATATATTAAACAGCAGAGAATGTTTCAGAATTGGTCCAGATCTTTTGTTAAACAGTTTGCATTGTGGCTTGATAATAATAATAATAGTAATAATAGTAAGTAAGCAGAGAGCCTAAAAAAAGAGATATATGGACATTAATAATGTCTTTATTAGTGACATTACAGAGGGGCTGGATAGAAAAGTCTGCCTGTTCACAGATAACACTAAAATCTGCAACAGGGTAGACACTTCGGGGGGAGGGGTGGAAAAAATGAGAGGGGATCTGAAGAAGTCAGAGGAGTGGCCAAGGGTATGGCAGCTGGGCTTCAGTGCAAAATCCTGCACTTGGAGCACAGAAACCCAGGAGCGGAGTACAGATTGCTAGGAGAGGTACTGACTACCACCAAACAGGAAAGAGACCTGGGTGTTATCATATCTGATGACCTAAAAGTGGCACAGCAGTGTGACAAGGCAGTCAGGAGAGCTAGCGGGATGCTGGGTTGCATCAGGAGGGTGATCACCAGCAGAAAGAGGGAGGTGGTGTTACCCTGTTATAGATCACTGGTGAGACCTCACCTGGAGTGCTACGCCCAGTTCTGGAGACCTCATTTCCGTAAGGACATAGAGTAGAGACCATCCGGGGACAACCAGAATGGTGCAGGGTTTACATCAGAAGCCCTATGAGGAAAGACTGAAGGTCCTTAGTTTGTATACACTGGAGGAATAGAGGAAGGGGGGATATGATAGAAACTTTCAAATACCTCACAGGTATAAATAAGGTTTAAGAGGGAAGCATTTTCCAGAAAAAAAGGTACTCGGGACAAGGGGTCATGCTATAAAGCTAGAGGGGGGTAGACTCAGGGGAGATGTGAGGAAGTACTTCTTCACGGAGAGGGTGGTGGTGCCTAGAACAGCCTCCCAGCGGAGGTGGTGGGGACAAAAACTGTAACGAGGTTCAAAAACGCGTGGAATAAACTGTAACGGGCCTCAGGAAAGCATGGGATAGGCATAAGATAACTTTAGTGATGAGACTGAGACCAAGCAGGGTGTGCAGTGATACAGTACACGGAAAAATGGGCAGACTGGGAGGGCCAAGTGGTCCTTATCTGCAGTCAGAGTTTGTTTTTCTGTGTTTATTTATTGTAGTGTGTTTTACTAGCACATTTGTCTGTTTGCTAGCTATTTACACATACTCGGTGTACACTGTTGTCATTTTGGAGTTTTTCATATTCGTATTGCTTACTGTTAAGTTGGGGGAGGGGGCAGTGCTACTAATCAGTCAGTCTCTGTACTCCTCACGTTATTGTTCTGATGCTCACTGTTTACTGTATGGTGTTCAAGGTATGGCAATTTTATTCTTGAAGCGTTTTTTTTAAATCTGTGTATATTACTGTATTAGTTTTGTACATTGTTTTTCATCTCTTGTCTTTCCCCTTCCCTCAGGATGCATCTGAAAATAAGCTGATACCAGCCTAGTATAACTTTCCTGGTAAAACACTCGAAATCAGTATATAAAGAAATATTGTGGGACATTGTGCCACTGCTCATCTGCTGTAGGATGTTCTGCTTGGCTAGCCACATTTATTTTCTAGTCATATTTGCACAATTTGTGTATAATTCAGGTTTTGAGCTATCTAGTTTGCTCTGTAAACTGTTTACTGCATCTAAAATTACAGTAGTAGTATTTTGAAAAAGTATTTGTTCTAACTTGTCTATGGCCCCCCAATCTCCTTTTCTTCCTCCTTCAAAATTCTATCTGATTACAATTTGAAGTCGTATTGTTTCATCCCACATTTCTAACTTATTCCAATCCTGTTCTGTTCTATTTTGCAGGTAATTATTTTTTACATTATTAAGCTTTCTCCTTTCAAATCCTCATATGTAGTATTTATTTTTGTCCTATCTTTCATACAGTATTTGTTATTTTGACCATATTTCTCTTTTTTTAGGTTCTCTGCTTACTTTCACCACTTTCCACCCCAAATTCTTTGTAGTTGTGTGTGTTTTTTAGCCAGTCTTGGTATCAGAAACTTCAAATTGTCTGCACTTAGTAGTTCGGTACTCTGTTTTCACTTTGTTTCTAACTCTGCAAAGAAGTCTGCCTTCTCTAATAGGAAAATACAGATTGATTGCTTTGCTGGAGGGCAGCTCTCGTTGGCAGTCAGCCTTCCTATGAATCTGAATTATACAGTAAGTCATACTAACATACTAAAATGCCAGCAAAATAGGCCTAACGGTCTTTCGAGTCTGCTCGATTGGTCAGCCCCCACCCTCGGTGCTGACTTTGCTGCCCCCCCTCGCCTTCTCTGGCTTCTCCCTTCCCAGTTCTGGATATTCTTGCTGCATTGGATTTTGCTTCCAGAACCCTTCCCCTGTACCTGTCCCAACCCCTCTTGAACCCCTCCACCGTCTCTGCCTCCACCAGCCCCCTAGGCAGTGCATTCCATGGCTCCACCACCCTCTCAGTGAAGTAGCACCTCCTTCTTTCTCCCCTGAATCTTCCTCCCTCCAGCTTCCACCCATGCCCTCTAGTGGCCCCCTCCTCCTTCCTTTGAAGCACCCTGACTGTTCCTCCCCTATTTACCCTCTTCATGTACTTGAAGACCTGTATCATGTCCCCCGGTCCCTTCTCTCTTCCAATGTGTACATATTTAGCTCTTCGAGCCTCTCCTCATAGGTCCTGTCCCCCAAGCCCCAAATCATTTTGGTTGCCCTCCTCTGGACCCTCTCCAGGAGTTTAATGTCCCGCTTAAGTGTGGCCTCCAAAGCCGCATGCAGTACTCAATGTGTGGCCTCACCAAGCAGTTATACAGAGGGAGTATCACTCCCTCCTTCTGGAGGTGATCCCTCAGCGATGCATCCCAGCATCCTGTTGGCCTTGGCTGCTGCCCTCCCACAAGTCTCCGAGTTGTTCATCTTGACATCCACCACCACCCCCAGGTCCCTCTCAGCCATTGAGACTTGTAGCATCCCCTGGGTGTACACTTGGCTCGGGTTTCTGGCCCCCAGGTGGAGTACCCTGCACTTCCCTGCATTGAACCTCAGCTTCCACTTTCTAGACCATCTTTCCAGAGCCTGTAGGTTCCCCTGTAGGGCCACCCTCCCCTCCTCCCCATCCACTACTGCCCCCAGTTTTGAGTCATCCACAAAGAGACTCATCTCACTCCTGATTCCTGTCCTTATGTCAGAGACGTAGGCGTTGAACAGGAGGGACCCAAGGACTGATCCCTGTGGGACCCCACTAATGACCCTCTTTGGGGATGAGACTATCCTGCCAACTATGACCCTCTGGGTCCGGTCCTGGAGCCAATTGCCTATCCATCTGATCATCTGGTTCCCCACACCCATTTCTCCCAGCTTATCCAACAGGCCCACGTGAGAAACAGAGTCAAGTGCCTTGCTGAAGTCTAGAAAGAGGACGTCCACTGGTCTACCCAGGTCCAAGGCACTCGTCACCTAGTCATAGAACTCCACAAGGTTTGTCTGACATGATTTCCCCAGGACGAATCCATGCTGTCTGTCGTCCAGGCACCCTGACTTTTCCAGGTCCCCCCCCCAGCCTCTCCTTGACAATGCCCTCCATCACCTTGCCCACCACCGATGTCAGGCTGACAGGCCTGTAGTTCCTGCCACCTCCCTTGATCCCCCCTTGTGGATAGGCACTATATGCGCCACCTTCCAGTCCTGGGGCACCCACCCTGTCCTCAGAGAGATGGTGAAAAGCTCCGCCAGGGGTTTCGCCAGGACATCCGCAAGTTCCTTCAGCACTCTGGGATGTAATTTATCCGGCCCCAGTGCTTTCTTCGTCTTGAGGGAGCTGAGGGCTTCCCTCACACTCTCTGTTGTGATTTCCACTTCCGCTACCTCTTCTCCCTGCTTAGCCCTCCCCCTAGTCTGAGTCTGAGAACTGTAAAATGTCAGTCTCCCAGCAGTTATACTGTGTGTTTGTAATTTTCAGCTACAGATTGTTAATTATGTACTGTACCTGTTAATTATGTACTGTATACTGAAGTATTATTTCACAGAGAGGGTAGTGGATGCATGGAACAGCCTTCCTGAGGAAGTTGTGGAGTCTAAAACTGTGGGAGAATTCAAGAATGCATGGGACAGACATAAGGCAATTCTTGTGGGGGGCAGGAAGATATAGGCTGTTGGTTAAATAGGATCTGCGGCCTATCCTGTAGGTAGGGAAATGGGCAGACTAGATGGGCCTAGCGGTCCTTATCTGCCGTCAAAGTCTATGTTTCTATGTTACCTGACCGTGCAGTATAGGATTTGATGTCTGCAAATGCATGGCCTGCACTGACTATTTCTTTCACCCGTTTTTTTTAGCATATTTTGATGGCTTCCTGAGGAAGGTGTAGAGCACCCTGAAGTGCCAGAGATTCTGTTTAGCACACTAAGCCTTTAAAGCAGTAGTGCAATGAATATTGGGCAAAATATCTGACCCTACCTTTTTTCAGTATGAAAGAACAAAGCATCTTCCCGTTTTATTTGGAGGTACAATTTTTTAATTCCACCAAAATTGGAGTATTTTATAAATTTTTTAATTTATTTTTTTCTCAAGAAAAAAACATGGCTGCCACATTTTGTATAGTAATAGTATTGTAGACCTGGCATGGATTAGGATCAAGAAAATAAGACTCATGGTGTGCAGGATCTACTATGAGATCCTGACATACTTACCTGACAGGTAACTGCCCGAAATTTTTTTGCCCGACATCCAGTTGCCTGACAAGTATACCGTCCCGACAAGGGATTGCCCGACATTCAGAAAGTCAGCGACCTGGAGTTAGTTCTATTAAGTCTGTGGGTACGGGCTCACGACACACACTGCATGCGGGGGTGCTCTGCCCCCACACCCCCTGGACTAAATAGAACTAACTCCAGGTCGCTGATGTTCTTAAAGTCGGGCAGTCCCTTGTCAGGATTGTGCACCTGTCAGGCAACTGCATGTCAGGCAAAAAATGCTGGGCAGTTGCCGGCAGGCAAGCGCAAGTCAGGCAATCGTAGGACTCCCTGGTGCACAGCATGGGAGATACAAAGACAAGTACATTTGGGAGGAATGTTAATATTTTTATTATTGAAACTAGTGTGTTTGGAAAAACATTTCCGTTGAACTGCTGCTTTACTAAATTCACTGCTGCTAACTGCCTTGGTATTTGTGCTGTAATTTGCTTTTCTTTGATGTGAAACTTGAACTCGCCTGGTGACCAGAGGATGTGTAATCCTGTGGTTCGACAGGTGCAGTCCCCAGCTGACTAGAGAGGCATCTGTTGTCATCATGACCTAGGGTTCTGGCCAGACAAGTGGCATTCTTCTAAGTGGTTTGACAGAGACAGCCAGCAGAAGATGGCGTCCAGCATGAGTTGGGTCACTGGAACCTGGAGATCCATGGCTTGGGTGCATCTGGAATCACTGGTGTCCAAGCTCCCACTGGATGATTCTCGGTGCCAGTGGGCTTAATGGATGACTGCTCTATCAGATGCCATGAATCCCAGGAGCCTGAGAAAATCCCAGGCTGGATGTAGTTGCCAAACCACAAATGATTAGGAAAAGGCCAACAGAGCCTCAGCACTCTCCGGAGGTAGGCATGCTCTGGCTTGCAGTGAGTCTAACTCTGTCACCTGCTTCAAAGTTAGCTAGGATTTAGCCAGGTTTAATAGATAACCCACCTACTGGCGTGTCTGTACGGCTAGTCCCCAGCCCAGTCCATGTCGTGCATTGAAGTGCCCATGAGAAGTCCATCGTCAGCACCCTGGGAGCCAAAATCAGGCTGAATGGCATGGTTCAAAAGTTATAGAGGATTCTGCCCACTCTGAATATGAGGAACCATCTGTGTTACCGGCGGTTAGGCCTTTGATTTATTTATTTAAAGTTGTTAGTCCATGGACTAACAAGTTTGTTTGCATGGTCGACCAAAACACGAAACATCAGAACAGGTGTCTGAGTCAACCACCAGGAGAATAACAGCAGCTATAATGAGCTCTGTGGTACAAACCAGCATTTACATGCAATCAAAACTGTAAACATTTATAAACAGTGGAGAGAGACTTAACTGAGGATCGCTATAATACTAAACTTGCACTTTCGGAGAAAACCTCAGAAATGTGGGCCACAACAAACTTGCATCGAGTGGTGATGGAGTGAGACTGAAGGATTACAGGCAGGCTGCTGCCAAAGACTCTGCCTCTTCTACCCTGGAGACTGAGGCAAATCAACCTACAAATGCCGCTGTCTCCAAAGCTACCCAAGCCATGGATGAGAGACTAGAATTTCGGCACAAAATATCAGGTGCTGGATACCAAAGCAAGAGCTTTTAACTCTGCTTTTTTTTAGGCAGTTAAATATATATATTTTTTGTTTATTTCTTTATGCTTCTTTCCAGTCAGCCCACGTTAGGGAGGGCACCCCAGCCCTGTCCTCTCGATGTCCATCAGGACTTATCGCCAGCCTTCTTCCTCCAGGGCTTGTCACCAGTTCAGGCTGGCGAGCCCAGCTGGTCAAGGAGTAGGGACTGCAAGCACCTGCTGTCATCCAGCCACCAGCATTTTCCCCTTTTTCCTCCTCAGCGCAGAGGAAGGGCGTGCAGTGATGCCAGTGGTGATGTTGCACATGCTTCAGTACATGGCATGCTGGGCATCTGCCCTGCCTCTGCTCCTCCACTGTGCAGCGTCAGTGTGTCAGCCCCATGTCTCTGCTAGGGGCCAATGTGATACCCTGACCCCCGGTGAGGGTTGTCCTTGGGACACTGATCCTCCTCAGCCTCTCTGGCTGACCGCTGGTGAACACAGGTCGCCGGTGTCACAGGAGGTAATGTACTGATTCCACAGCCCTCCATGCCACCAGGCTAGCTAAACATCATATATTTAAGAGAGCGAATCTCAAGTCGTCAGACATCCAAAACCGTTTTGAATGTAGTTTTTCTTGGCTACTAGGGCCTGGGTTTGTCTCGGTGTCTCCAGACAACATTAAAAAAAGTAAATGAAAAGGGATTAATGCAATAAAAATAATTTGCATTGAAATTGCTGAGAACAGGTTTTATGCAGAATCCAACATCCCCAACAGTTTATTTCCAGAGGCATCCTAAATACATTTAGTCAAAAAAAAAAAAAAAAAAATGAATAGTGTTGGATAGAGTGGTGGCTCAGAGAAGGTAAAATCATTACCAGTACCCCATTCAAAATAGATTGCTGGGGTAAGACCAGAAACCTCATACCTTAGTCAAACAAGGGAAGTGCAACAGCTATAATAATTATCATAAACAGTAGCTTAAACTTTTTTTGTTTTAAAATAAAAATTTGTTCGCCAGAAAAAATAAAAACAGTAGATTAAAAAAAAACCTGTGAAAACAAAAGGAAGGAAAGGAAAGGGGAAATTATTTAGCCAGGAAAGGCACACTAAGCCAGAATTTGATTCCAGGTGTGACCTGAGAGCACAAGGATGTTAAGTGACTTGCACAGGGTCACACAGTATACAAGTGGGGCCTGATGAGATTCAAACCCCCACGTTTGCAGCTCAGTGCCCTTAGCCATTACGTTATGCTGCCTCTCAGAAAACAAAAACACATATAACGTAACTGACCCTGTGTTGGGTGCGCAGATGACTAAAACCGTTATGTGTTGACAAGAGTGAAATCATTTAAGAAGAAAAAAATTGAAAGCCTCCCAGAGCTGTACTTATGCTGGGTGAATCATGACACTCCTGTACAAGCCACCCATGTGTGCAGCCGCTGCAGCGGCTGTTTTTTTTTGTGATGGTCCCCCCAAAGAATGTCACTGTCCCTATTTCCAGTCTTGTAGGCTCCCCCTCCGTTTACTGAGAACTGGAATTAGAGCCCCCTTGCTTACCAAGAACTGGGATGATTATTGGAAATGCAGAACCAGCTGTCAGATGCAGACGGGAGGGAGGCCAGAATAACAGAAATGGCAGTCTCACACAAGACAGGATACTAGCAGCTGAAAAAGATTACATTCAGTCTGATGCATTTAAGTGCTGATTAGAATGGTGGTGGGCTTCACAAGTTTGACTTTATAAGCTGAAACGGGTAAGTACTTTGGGCTTCTGTTAGTCTGTAGTAGCTGTTTTGCTTCAGTGGCGTAATCACGTATCGCGTCACTGCCATCTTATGGCTGGATTGTGGCACTGACTTTCAAACTCGGGATGTTTGTTCACAGTATTCGAACATGATGAAAATGGGGTAAATCAGTAAATGAAAGGTAAGGGAATATTATATTCTAAAATGCTACTTCCTGCTCTAGCTCATCATAATTTCCGATTATTGTTTAATTAGCGACCCCAGAAATGAGGTGTCTAGGTGCCCTTTAAATGACATTTCTTTTGGAAGAAGAGCTGTTCTGCGAGTTGTGTAGAATGCATAATGTTTTGTGATTTACTTTATTTTTTACCCTGGCTCATAAATCCACAAACAAAACATTTTTGTTGACCATTTCTATATAAAAGCTGCTCTGTGATTATGTAGAGCACATTATATGCACAAAACGTGGTGTGGTTGCACTAGATTGAGTGCAAGATCACTGCATGAGGAAGAGGTGGGCTACTGAGGTCAAGTGCTGAGCAGGCTTACTGTAGGAATCTAATGGATTTGTCTGTTCTCTTTGTTCTTCTCTTTAGGTATTAACAATGTGCTGCGTCTGTTCTGTGCTGCCCTTACAGAACACAAGATCCTCTTTCTGTCTAGCAGTTACCAGCGGCTTACAGATGCCTGCAGGGCACTCATGGCTCTCATGTTTCCTCTCAAATACAGGTAATCTGTGAAAGAGAATGACTTTGTGTTGTAGACAGTGTCATAACATTGAAGTCCTGTTTACACTGCCAACTTTAAAGCGCATCAACCCATGTGCATGGGTTGCTGTGCTTTAAAGTTGGCAGTGTGGACACATTCCAGAGCATCTTAAGAGTGTACTGCATCCATTTTTTAATGCGGTTCTGGAGAAAGGACGTGTAGTGGAACGAGCTAACTTGGTGCGGATCACCTGTCGGACAGTCTGCAGCGCTTGCTCTGATCCGGTATGTCCCCTCTCCCGGCATCCTCTAACTAGCTCCCCTCCAGCCCATCCAATTTGTGACGAATGGTAGCACACCCGAGTTCAGCGGAAGTAAGTGTTCTACACTAGAACAAAAGCTGAACTCTGGGCTGTGCATAATAATGTTAACAAGTGTTGCATGTAGTGGAAGTTAGGGTTGGAAACGGAGCGTTGAACTGGGCATGTGCTAATACATATGCTTATGCATGTATATTAGTGCACGCCCGCTCCACGGTCTCCGTTTCCGACCCTAGGCTAGAGAGCTGGTTCTGTATGATTGCATTTTTGTGGTTAATCTCGAGGGATGGTCAGAGCTCCAGATAAGATATTTGGGGATGAGTATTTTACTCATTTTGAAAGTGAGGTGAGTAAAACCAAATTCAGATGCGTACAAATGTCTGAACGGAGTGCAGTGAGGAGTACATTTTTAAAATCTGTAGTTTTTTTCTAGATAAAAATTGATCAGGTGCTGACAGTGCTCCAGCTAATGTGTGCGGCTAGGAGTAAGTTACTCACCAGTGTAAAATAGGGTGGGTAAAAAAAAAAAAAACTGGGATGGGTACGAGTGCTGTAAATCTGGAAAACAAACTGCTCCTTTTGCATCACCAGTTCTGTTATGAAGCACTAGTCTATGGGGTGTGCAGCATTTTCAAATGTTGGGTGAGTATTGGCACTCATTAAAAAAATTCTGAAGAGTATTTTTTAAAATGAGGTGAGTAAAGTAGGTCGGTACTCATCTGATCTGGAACTCGGGATGGTTCTGCATTATTGCACTATAGTGATGGTTCTGTATGACTACATTTAAGTGTTGGTCTGGAGTGATGGTTCAGTACAATTGCATTTGGTGAGCATGCCTCAGGGATAGTTCTGTGTGATTGCATTTGGTGGGTAGGCTCGGGGGATAGTTCTGTGTGATTGCATTTGGTGGGTAGGCTTGGGGGATGGTTCTGTATGATTGCATTTAGTGGGTAGGCTCGGGGGATGGTTCTGTATGATTGCATTTGGTGGGTAGGCTCGGGGGATAGTTCTGTATGATTGCATTTGGTGGGTAGGCTCGGGGGATGGTTCTGTATGATGCATTTGGTGGGTAGGCTCGGGGATGGTTCTGTATGATTGCGTTTGGTGGGTATGCTCAGGGGATGGTTCTGTATGATTGCGTTTGGTGGGTATGCTCGGGGGATGGTTCTGTATGATTGCGTTTGGTGGGTAGGCTCAGGGGATGGTTCTGTATGATTGCATTTGGTGGGTAGGCTCAGGGGATGGTTCTGTATGATTGCATTTGGTGGGTAGGCTCAGGGGATGGTTCTGTGTGATTGCACTTGGTGGGTAGGCTTGAGGGATGGTTCTGTATGATTGCATTTGGTGGGTGGGCTCGGGGGATGGTTCTGTATGATTGCATTTGGTGGGTAGGCTCGGGGGATAGTTCTGTATGATTGCATTTGATGGGTAGGCTCGAGGGATGGTTCTGTACAATTGCATTTGGTGGGTAGGCTCGGGGGATAGTTCTGTGTGATTGCATTTGGTGGGTGGGCTCGAGGGATGATTCTGTATGATTGCATTTGGTGGGTGGGCTCGAGGGATGGTTCTGTATGATTGCATGATTAGTTGGTGGGCTGCAGGGATGATTCTGTGTGATTCCATTTGGTTGGTGGGGTTTAGGGATGTTGTATATGGTTGCATTTGTATTTTGGGCTGGAGGGATAGTTCTGTGTATGACTCCATATGGTTGGTAGGCTGGAAGGATGGTTTTGTGTGACTATATTTTGTGGGTAGGCTGAAAGGGATGGTTCTGTATGATTACATTTGGTTGGTGGTCTGTAAGGATGGTTCTAGGGACATGGATATGTTGTTCATCCACACTCATTGGCAGTATCCTTGCCGCTTTAAATCTTGCCGGAAGGTCTTCAAGCTTGCTCCTCCCACCCACCCGGGTGGTATAACTCTCGGCTCCGCCCCATGACGCCAGATCTTCCTTACCGCTTGGAAGCTCAGGTTCCCTCCTTAACGCTCTGCGTTTGCGACTGGTTCCTATTTCTCCGTTTGCTGGATTTAAAAATAAAAATTTGCAAAAAGACTTCAGTCTTCGATCCCTCGCGGCTGCGATGGACAAATCGACTCCAGTTCGGAGATGCCCATGCGGGCAGAAGATGTCTCGGACGGATCCACACTCCACGTGTGTCTACTGCCTAGGCCGAGCACGACCCGCAGGCTTGCGACCTGTGCTCATCTTTCTCGACTCCACGTCTCGAAGACCGTGCTGCCTGATTGCAACTGGGCCGTCCGAGGCGTTTCCCTCGGTGAAGTCAAGGAGGCCGGTTGGCGGTGTCAGCGGCCTCGGCGGATCAGCTCGGCGGATGGTGTCCTCGAAGAGGGAAGGCGCGAGCCGTATCTTCCTCGGCGCGGCATTTATCCGCTCTCTCTGGGTTCTTCCTACACGGCTTCTTTTAAGGAGCTTTGTCTGTCCCTCTCCACTAAAGGAGAAGGGCCTCGTCTGCTGGACCTTATTCTCGGTCCAAGAGGGTCAAGGTGAATCCCTCCGTCGGACGCTCTTGGGAGCGGGAAAGGTCCCTCTCCCGGGCCGTCGTCCGTCGGCTGGATCGACCTCTCGGCTTCGCCACTGGCCTCACGGTGTCCCCGTCAGGTCAGTTGACCGAGACTCCACTGATGAAGTCGAGATTTTCTCGACCCATTGACGGGCTGTCGCCTTTAGCAGCGAATTCCCCTCTCCGTTCCCGGAGGATTGAGATCCGTGGGCTCGTCTGTGCCTCGGTTCCGGAGCCCTCGGATGGACCTTCCGAGCGGAAGAGTGCGGTTCCGACCGACACCTCCCGCACCGACCCGGAAATTCCGGGACTCTGATCTCGGTCTCGGACCTCTTCAGCGGTCCAGCCGTTCCACCGTCTTAGGCGGTCTCGGTCCTCGGCACCTGCAGTAAAGCCGCTGCCGCCGCTCGTCTCCCTCCTCCTCGGATGAGGAAGGCTTCGGCGTAAATTACGCCGACAGCACGAGGCCTTATGTTGCAACAGCTCCTCCTGGCCGGAATAAGCCGACTCGGCGCCTTCCCGGCCATTAAGTAACTGTCACGGGCAATGACACAACCTCGACTTGTCCGAGGCCTATACCAGGCTGGTTGTTCGCTAAACCAGTTGCTCCACCGATTCGGTGGAACCTCCGCCTCCACAGCCACCAATTGGGGCTCCGACCAAGGATTCTCGGTCCGACTAAGGGTTTACCCCATCGGCTGTCAGTTACCCTCACTCCCGACCGACCTCGGCAGGTGAAGGGTGGCTCAGGCCAGAGGCAGCTCTTCGAGGACTCTTCGAGTCCGAAGATGATTCCTCCTTCTTCTCCAAGCGACTGGACTTGGGTCTTCAGAGGTCAGTCAATGGACGATAGCCCGTCGTCCTTCCCTAGGACTACTTCGGCTCATCTCGGAGTCTACCGGGATGGAGCTCGAACCCGTTTCCAAGCGGGCCAGGTATCCCCTCACGGAGATTCTGGACCGAGGGGATTCTCCGACGGAGGCCTTTCCGGTGGCCGAGGCCATAGTGGGTCCGGCACTGGAACTTTGGCAGCGCCCTGCTTCCTGCCCTGCGCCTTCGGCCAGGATGGCCAGGAAGTATGCGGTCCCTACCGGTTCCTTGTCCGGTTTTTCGGAACACCCCTCTGCTGAGGGGTTGGTTACCGACAGCGTTTTCCGGTAGCGCCCGGCTAGCGCCAGGGATGTGGACAAACCTCCTGACAAGGAGTCCAAGAAATTGGACCACGCGGCTAAAAAGTTCACGCTTGCGTCCTCTCTCGCCTTCACAGGCCAGTTCGGCGCCCTCATGGCACATTTTTCTCATGCCCTGTTGGGCTCCCTGGATGAGGTCATCCCTCATCTTCCCGCCGATCTGCAGACTACGGTTAAGCAGGTGCGGGACCAGGGCAGGGAGTGGCCAAACAGCAGCTCAGACTGCTTTGGATATAGGGGACTCATGTGCCAGATCGGTGGCGGCCGCAGTGGCTATCGTCGGCGAGGCTTGGCTGAGGATATCCACCTTTACTTGGATACCCAGCAAGTTGGCGGATGTTCCTTTGGGACTGACCTCTTGGCCCTGGGGTGGAAGGTCACCTGCAGAGGATCGAGAAGTCCAATGCCACCTTGGACTCGGTCTCTTTCGCTCAGAAGGACAAAGGCCGCAAACCACAGCCTAAGCCCTTTCGTCCTTCTGTGCCCCCGGCGCCTTGACCCAGCAACGTCAGGCCAGCAGGCTGACTGCATATCCCAAACCCAAGCCGGGTTTCCTCTAACAGGAGGCAGGAGGGGCCAGGAGGTCCCTCGGCCGGTCCCTCCTCCAAGCCTGCCCAGTGACGGGCTGAGGGGTGTCGCCCCATCCCCGTCACCTTACCCTGGGTCCCCAGTGGAGAGCGGCTCCAGCACTTCCGTTCCACCTGGTCCGCTGTTACCACGGACAGGTGGGTCTTGAGGTGGTGGGAAGAGGCCTGCCTCTGGAATTGAGCAGGCACCACCCTTCAGAGCCGTCGCCCCTCGGGGGGCTTCGGGATCCCCAGCCTCACTGGCGGCTCGTCGAGCCGACATCACCTCCTCCTCCAGAAGGAGGTGGTAAGAAGGTGGTGGACCCTCCTTCAGACCCAGGGTTTGTGTCCAGGTACTTCCTGGTTCCGAAACGGACGGGGGGCTGGCGCCCCATTCTCGACCTACACGACCTAAACAAGTTCCTAAGGTCTCGAACCTTCAGGATGGTCACTCTGGCTCAGATAATACCATCCTTGGAAAGCGGCGTGTGGTTCTGCTCTCTGGACTTGCAGGACGCGTTTTTTCACGTCCCCATCCGTCCGTCTCACCAGAGATTCCTTCGCTTCCGAGCGGAAGGATCTCTCTTCGAGTTCCAAGCCATGCCCTTCGGCTTGTCTCCAGCTCCAGGGTCTTCACCAAATGCATGGCAGTGGTGACAGCATTCCCTGCGGCCGAGGGGTCCGGTGTACCCTTACCTGGACGACTGGCTGATAGGCAGCTCCTCCAGAAGGAGGCGGATGGTCCAGAGATCTGGCCTCCAGGTCTGCTCTCAACTGGGCCTCCTTATCAACGAGGCCAAGTCGGAACTCGAGCCAAGCAGGTGATTCTATTCATCGGGCGCAGCTCGACTCTCTCGAGCCAGAGCGCTCCCGCGGACAGGGCCGAGGTTCTTTCCTCCTTTGCCCGATCATTTCTGGTTGGGCACTGCGCCTGTCCGGGACTTCCTGCGCCTCCTGGGTCTCATGGCGGCCTGTACCAGCGTGGTCCGTTGGCGCTGGAACATGCCCCTTCAGTGGGGACTGGCCAGCCAGTGGTCACAACGCTGCGATCCCTTGGACCAGCTTGTGTCGGTGACACAGGGGATGTGGAACGCTCTCCAGTGGTGGACCGTTCCAGATCATTTGCAGGAGGGCATCCCGTTCGTCCGCCCGAGCCGCGGTCTCTCTGTCGACCGATGCCTCTCTGATGGGTTGGGGTGCCCATCTGGGGAACACTGGGCTCATGGCCTCTGGTCCCCGGGGAGTCCATGCCACATCAACCTGCTGGAGCTCCGAGCGGTCCGCCTAGCTCTCACCGCCTTGGTTCGCTCCTCCGGGTCAAGTGGTCCGAGTCCAGACGGACAATACCACGACCATGTACTATCTAAACCGCCAGGACGGGACGCGCCCATGCTTCTATGCAAGGAAGCTCTCCGCATTTGGTCACGT
The DNA here is from genome assembly GCA_016271365.2 of Neoceratodus forsteri. Lineage (NCBI taxonomy): Eukaryota > Metazoa > Chordata > Ceratodontiformes > Ceratodontidae > Neoceratodus > Neoceratodus forsteri. The sequence goes on along the minus strand of CM028131.1, from coordinate 109,591,896 downwards.
TCGCAGCCTGGAGGCGGATCTCCTAGCCATTCACGTGGCAGGAGCCTCCAACACCCTGGCCGATGCCCTGAGCCGGATAGGGCTGCATCCCACGAGTGGTCTCTCCTGCCGGAGGTAGTACAGCATCTGTTCTCCCTTGGGGCACACCTCAGGTGGACCTGTTTGCCTCCATGGAGAACGCGGTTGAGTCTGTTCCATGCCCGCCTCAGCAGGGGTCGCTGCAGGGGATGCCTTCTCGAGGCAATGGACCGGGCCTCTTTACGCCTTTCCCCATTTCCTTGATCCACAAGGTGCTTCTCAAAGCGGGGAGGGACAAGGCGCAGGTGATTCTGATAGCCCAGACTGGCCCGCCAGTTCTGGTACCCAGATCTCTCAGTCTCAGCTCCAGGTCTCTGGCAGCTTCCAGCTCGCCCGGACCTGCTCTCAGTCAATCAGGGAAGGTGTTCCATCCGGACCTTCAATCCTGCACCTGACGGCCTGGTTCCTGAGCGGCTAGAGTTCCAGGCCTTGGGTCTTCCGACGAGGTCCTCAATGTAGTTGAGCGTCCCGTAGGAGTCGACCAGAAAATGCTATGCCTTCAAATGGAAAAGGTTTTCCATTTGGTGTCAGGGCAAGGGCTTGGACCCTTCCTCCTGTTCCTTGGCAAGCATCTTGGACTATTTATGGTCCCTTTCTAGTCAAGGGCTTAGGTCGACGACCCTAAGGGTGCACCTGGCAGCCATCTCTGCTTACCGGGCGCGGGCCGGAAGCAGTCGGTGGCAGGAGAAGGTGGTCTGGCGCTTTTCAAAGGCCTTGATCACATTTCCTCCAGTGCGGGAACCCCACCTCCATGGGATCTACTGCTGGTACTGGCAAAGCTCATGGGCAAGCTATTCAACCTATGCACAGGTGTGCTCTCTCACCTGTCGGAAGACCGCCTTCTTGGTGGCTATCCGTCAGCCAGAAGGATGGGAGAGCTCAGGCGCTTTCCATGAGTCTCCTTACCTGGTCTTCCACGAGGACAAGGTTGTCCGCCCCACCGAAATTCCTTCCAAGGTGGTGTCGGAGTTTCACCTAACCAGGTGTTGACTCTGCCGGTGTTCTACCCCAATCACACTCGGAGGTCGAATATAGGCTCCATACTCTGGACCCTGAGAAGGGCGCCGCTATTATAAGGAGCGCACGGTTGAAATTGGGAGAGGTTCGCCAGCTGTTTGTCACCCACGCTGAAGCCGCATCTGGCAGACCTGCAGCCAGACGATAAGCAGGTGGGAACCTCCTGCATAGATCTCGTTATAAGTTGGCGGGCATGGAGCCCCAGAGGGATAAGAGCTCATTCTACCCGCCATACTGCTGCAACGGTGGCTGCTTCCAGGGACGTCCCTATCCAGGAAATCTGCAGGCTGCTACCTGAAGTCAGCAAACACCTCATTACCCATTACCACATCGACCTTGAGTCACGCCCGGGATGCTGGTTTTGGGGCCTCGGTTCTCCAGTCTCTTTCCCAAGTAAGTATATGGGGTGTGCGTCTTGCCTCCCTCCTCCCGGAGAACTGCTAGGAGTTCGCTATGAGTGTGGATGAACAACATATCCATGTCCCTAGAAATACAGGTTACTCACCTGTAACAGGAGTTCTAGGAATGGTATATGTTGTTCATCCACACGACTCACCCGACCTCCGGCTTCGACGCACAACCTGAGCTTCCAGCGGGCCAGATCTGGCGTCATGGGGCGGAGCCGAGAGTTATACCACCCGGGTGGGTGGGAGGAGCAAGCTTGAAGACCTTCCGGCAAGATTTAAAGCGGCAAGGATACTGCCAATGAGTGTGGATGAACAACATATACCATTCCTAGAACTCCTGTTACAGGTGAGTAACCTGTATTTCTGTATGATTGCATTTGGTTGGTGGTCTGTAAGGAAGGTTCTGTATGATTGCATTTGGTTGGTGGTCTGTAAGGAAGGTTCTGTATGATTGCATTTGGTTGGTGGTCTGTAGGAAGGTTCTGTATGATTGCATTTGGTTGGTGGTCTGTAAGGAAGGTTCTGTATGATTGCATTTGGTTGGTGGTCTGTAAGGAAGGTTCTGTATGATTGCATTTGGTTGGTGGTCTGTAAGGAAGGTTCTGTATGATTGCATTTGGTTGGTGGTCTGTAAGGAAGGTTCTGTATGATTGCATTTGGTTGGTGGTCTGTAAGGAAGGTTCTGTATGATTGCACATTGGTTGATGGTCTGCAAGGAAGGTTCTGTATGATTGCACATTGGTTGGTGGTCTATAAGGATGGTTCTGTATGATTGCATTTGATTGGTCTGTAAGGAAGGTTCTGTATGATTGCATTTGGTTGGTGGTTTATAAGGAAGGTTCTGTATGATTGCATTTGGTTGGTGGTTTATAAGGAAGGTTCTGTATGATTGCACTTGGTTGGTGGTCTGTAAGGAAGGTTCTGTATGATTGCATTTGGTTGGTGGTCTATAAGGATGGTTCTGTATGATTGCATTTGGTTGGTGGGCTCTAAGGAAGGTTCTGTATGATTGCATTTGTTTGGTGGTCTGTAACATAGAAACATAGATTTGGTGTTTTCTGAACTGTTTTTTCCTGCCTGGGTTTTTCTTCCCAGCCAGTCTAGTGTCTCCTTCCAGCAGCTACTCAGTCCTATCTACCCCTAATCAAACCATTGCTGCTATCCTCCACAGTTACACCCCTCAGTGACAAGGTTATTATTGGGTTGGGGTTGTTCTCCCCACCCACCCACTCATCCATCTACCCACCCACCCACGCTACTAGTTCATAATCCATTAGCAAGCAGTGGACTTCATTGGGTGAGGCTCAAGTGTACCAGCTATGGTCGACATCCTTGTGGAGACACTTTTCTGCAGGAGTACTTCAGACCTCCCACCACCCTGTGGTGGTCCATCCAGCCGCTGGGAGGGGGTTACAGTGGCAAGTAGCTTCTCCTGCATCTTGAAGGTGAACCTCAAAGGGCCCTACAGCGACATTGCTCATGATTGAGAATGTACTGTCTTTGGTGACAGTCCATGATCATTGTCATCCAGATTGTAAGCACCCAAGCGTGCCACCAAACGGGGGTTGCCAGCATGGTAGTACAAGCCACATGGCCCTGCAAAAGGTATTTTCCTAACCCCATTCTCCTCCTTTTATTCTTCTACTGTCTTTGATGGCTTCTTAGTAAATTCACTGAGTGTTTCTGATTTTCACACTGGTGGTAAAGTCCATTTTGGAACCGTGTGATTGTACTCTTTGTCCTTGTTAAGCTCTTACTTTGTTGTCACAGTGCATGTTTGTTTGGCTGAATGCTTTGGTTGACGGGGACGTAAACGATATGAAGCTCTAAAATGGCACTTACCAGCAGTGCAATAATCAGAAACCCCTTCTGATTTCACTAAAAGATTAATAAGGACTGAACAAGAATAGAGTGTGATCCTGTATTTAAAAAGCTCCTATAGGGAAAAGTGACTTAAAAGGTTCAACACAGTTTTTCTTTAAAGAGGACGGGAAATTATTTCTAATCTGCAGCTATTTACAATGTTTCATTTTTCAGGAATGATAGTCATACCCCTAAATGATCCATGTTTAACTCTAGCTGAATAAATATTGAGTGAAAAACGGTAGTTGGCATTGTTTTGTTTTTATGGACGTCATTCTGTTACAGTTCTCTTCATGGAACCAGTGGTACAGAGTTTTAACTTCATCATATTTTGTGTGCAATTCTTTGAGCATGGTTCTGATAGGTTAAAAGCTCATGCTAAGCTTTCCGTTCATGAATCATTACATAGACAAAAAAAAAACGCACAAAGTTACTGGTTCCCTGAAGAGAACTGCGCAGAATGTTGTCCATAAAAATAAATAAATTGAAAACAGTTTGTTACATTAGTGTTTTTTTCAGGTGCAGTTCAGTATGGATCATATGGAGGTATGAGTTTCATTTTTGTAAACAGGAACATTAAACTACTAGATACCCGTAAGGCTTTCGACACCACTCCACATAGGAGACTAGTAAGCATGCTGGGAAGCTTAGGAGTGGGTCCAAAGGTTGTAAACTGGATAAGAAATTGGTTAGGAGATGGGCGAAAGAGGGTGGTGGTAAGCGGAGTTCACTCAGAGGAAGGGAGGGCGACCAGCAGGGTGCCTCAGGGGTCAGTGCTGGGACTGATCCTCTCTATTGTCTTTCTAAGTGACATTGCAGAGGAGCTGGAAGGGAAGTCTTCTTTGCAGATGACACCAAAACCTGCAGTAGGGTAGACACTTTGGGGGGGGGGTCTGGAAAGGATGTGCAGAGACCTGAGAAAACAAAAGGAATGGTCAGGGGTATCGCAGCTGGGTTTCAGTGTGAAAAAGTGAAAAATAATGCACTGAAAAGACAGAAGCCAAGGGATGGAGTACAACATGGGTGGAGTGGTATTGACGACCACCAAGCAGAAAAAACCACCTGGGGCAATCATATCGGATTACCTTATGGTGGCCAGGCAGTGCGACAAGGCAGTAGGGAAGGCAAGTAGGATGCTAAGGTGCATAGGGAGGGGTATCACCAGCAGGAAGATGAAGATGCTGTTGCCTCTGTATGGATAGCTGGCAAGGCCCCACCTAGAGTACTGTTGACAGTTCTGGAGACCACATCTCTGGAAGGACAAAGAGTGCAGGTGTTCCAGAGGAGGGCATCCAAAATGGTGCAGGGTCTGCTTGAAAAGAACTACTAGGAGAGACTAAAGGACCTCAATATGTATGCCTTGGAACAGTAGAGAGGGAGTAGGGATACGATGGATACCTTTAAATACCTCATGAGGATAAATAAGGTAGAGGAAGGAAGTATTTTTCAGAAGAAAAAGTGCTCAAGAATAAGGGAAGACATGTTGTGAAGCTGAAGGGGTGAGGGTAAATTCAGGAGAGATATGAGGAAGTACTTCTTCACAGAAGGAGTGGTGGATGAGCCAGCCCGTTGGCACAGAGGGCTTAGGGGTTGGACGCCTTACCTCTTGTCATGCTGGCAACTTGTGTTCAGGAACAGACTCTAGTTGTCGGGGAGCCGCAGTGGTGGTGGGGGGAGGTGAGGGGGTGAGAGCAGGATTGAGCAGCCTGAGGGCAGCTCTCCTCTCTTGGGTGGTTGCTGCCCCGTAGTTCCACTGCCACTGGGTGGAGGTCTTGAGGTGGAGGGGCAGCATGTGGGAGGTTCATCACTGCCGACGCATGATGCTCCATATGCACGTACTTGGCTGAAAACAGGGATGGGTGAAAACTGGGAGAAAAATAAAAAAAAATTGTATATAGAAAAAGAGTGGTGGATTCCTGAAACAGCCTTCCAGCGGAGGTGGTAAGGTTCAAGAATACATGGTATAGGCACAAGGGGATCGAGTGGAAAAAAGGGGGGAGGGTGAAAGAGCTGTAGATTGGGTATGGTCTGCTGTAATAGTGTAGGTAGGGAAAAATTGGCAGATTGGATGGGCTAAGAGGTCCTTATCTGCCATCAAATTCTATGTTTCTGTGCACCAGTAGGTACAGATTTCCTGCCCCCTTGAAGTTGACACCTTGTCATGGGCATAGGGGAACCCTAGCAGTAGGAATGAGAAGGTAAAACTGGAGATCAAGTAGGGTCTGTGTTTTTTGCAGTAAGTAGGGAAAATAGGCAGACTGGATGGGCCTAGCAGTCCTTATCTGCTGTCAGTTTCTATGTTTCTGTCCAAAGCCCTAAGAATTTGATAGATTTGTTGGTTCAGAACTAGCATCCTGCCACATGAATCATATACAGCTGTTGAAGTTCATTGAGCAATAAGGCACTCCCAGTGGTTATGTGAATGGTCTTTTAATCACCCTCTGAGGGTGTAATGTTGCACGAGGCATAGCTGAGTGCCTCATGCCCCAGAGGGTGATTAACTGACCATTATCATACCCCTGGGAGTGACTTATTGCTGTTGTAATAAAAACAGTTTTTAAACAGTGTTAAACTTTGTTTAGCATATGGTTAGGCTGTACGTGTATGTTAATAAAAGATTAACTTAAGGCTGATAGAATGCTTACAGCCAATCAGAAAGCTGTATTTCTCAGACTCTTTTTATAATATTTGTCAATGATGTTAATATGAGCAGTACTGATTTCTGGCACCTTAACCGTTTGTTTTCCTTCTGAAGCCCCCCCCCCCAACTCTCAATACCTGATGCCATCAGTAAGATCACATCCTGGCCAATAACTTCACAGAAACCTGCCCCATATGTGGACCAGTTGAGCCAGAGCAGGAGAGCCCCTTCCCACTGCAGAGCTGGAGTTATTGAAGTGCTACACACAGCCAGGAGCCTAGACCAAATTCTCCATGCCCTGCAGTTCAGATCTCCTAGATTCAGGGATGTTAAAGTTAATCTGATTTTGTCTCTGTGAGTGCTGAGCCAGAGAAGGGTATAATTGTTGTGGTAAGTAGGGAGTTGGGAATGTGCAGAAGAACTCTAATTCTCTCCCTTTTATTAGTCTTGCATGGCATGGGAGGATGTACGTGTGATAAATCACTCTCTTACTCTCTCTCTGTCTCACAGCTTCACCTACATCCCAATCTTGCCGGCCCATCTTTTGGAAGTTCTTTGCACCCCAACGCCCTTCATCATCGGAGTACATTCCATCTTTCATTCAGAGACTGATGATCTGGTAAGGAGTCACGTGGTAGTCTGTTGTAGATAAGAATGTACAGTTAGTGCATGAGCTGCAAGCAGTTTTGTGAATAACTGTCTCTCGTGCTAGGAATGCTGTAGTAACTCAGTACTATGATATAGCACAGTACTTCCCAGTGATGATTTTATCATTGATGAACAGAATTCAAGTGGGAAAGGAGCCTTCTTACTCACTGCTGTGGTATCAAAAGACGTTTTTTGACTCAATATACCGTACAGACTAGGTGGGCCTAGCAGTCCTTATCTGCCGTCAACTACAGTGTTACATCCCAGACCTTACGGATATGTGTTAATGTATGTATTTATATGTGTATGGTTGGACCTTGGGTTCCACAGGAACGATCTTCGCATATTTATATTTCCCTGTATCGGATGGTTCCCAATTAACAGGTATGCAATCATTTAAACTGCAACCACTGTAGCTCACCTTAACAAAACCAAGGACATCTAACAAACACACTGTGGACAACCTTATTACAACCTTGACAACACATGGAGCAACCACCCTATTAACATGTATAATAACCACCTAAATAACACATGTAACAGCAACCCGAACCAGACGTATACCAGCGACCTGAAAAAGCACGACACAACCACATTACAGCTCTAACAGCGTCTCCTCCTCTGCCTTTTTAAAAAGGGTTCGAAATCCAACTGTCGCCCAGTTAGCCTTACGTCAATTCCATCTAAGATATTTGAAGGCATTTTTGAAGGATAATATTCTGACATTCATCAACCAAGAAGGACTAATAGATAACAGTCAGCATGGATTCACTAAGGGGAGATCTTGTCAGACTAAGATGCTGGGATTCTGTGACAGGGTGGTTAGAGAACTTGATAAAGGCAAAGTCTTGGACATATTGTTTCTAGACTTTTCCAAGGCCTTTGATAAATTACGACATACCAGATTATTGTCAGCTATGATAAATATGGGCATTCAGGACACTGTAATACTCTGGGTACAGGACTGGCTAAAGAACAGAAGCCAAAGAGTTTGCATTAAGGGGTCATACTCTACATCGACAGAGGTGACAAGTGGAGTGCCCCAGGGTTTGGTGCTGGGCCCCTGTCTTTTCAGCCTATATGTGGCTTCACTACAGTATGAAACGCAGGATGTTTGGTTATATAAATTTGCAGATGATTGTAAGGTGGGAGCAGTAGTAGCTCGTAACAACATTTCCCCACTACAACTGCACTTGGCTTCGTCTCAGGATGGACAAAGGATTCTAAATTGTCACTTAATCAGGACAAATGTACAGTTATGCATCTCTGGGAAAACAAGTCAGGCCATAAATACACACTGGATAGTAAACCCCTCAGAACCACGGTAAAGGAACGAGACTTGGGGATCTTGGTATCGGAGGACATGAAGTTCCCATCACATTGTAGGAACATCACACAAAAAAGGGAGTAGAATTTTGAACTACATATTCAGACACATAGAAGCAAGAAACAGAGATCATTCTGCTCCTGTATACACAACTGGTGAGACCAGTCTTGGAGTACAGTGCACAGGTCTGATTGCCGTACAAGAACGGGGACATGGCTATGCTGAAGAGAATCCAGAAAAGGGCCCCGAGAGGAATACATAACATGGCAGGGGAAAGATTGTGCAACAAGACTGAGGGAGCTGAACCTGTTATATTGAAGTATAGGAGGAAAAGAGGAGACAAGTGCTTAGTACACAAAGCATGGGCAGAAAATGATTTGTGTGAAAATCTGGGCCTAGAAGTCTCGAGAAAGGTGTATAATACCAGGTCACATCCGTTGCAGCTAAAAGCAAGGCATACACAACTCTTAAGAACTAGCAAATGGTTCAGCCAAAGAGTGGTACATGAATGGAACAGAGTACCCCTTGAGGTGGTGGGCAGTAAAACCACACAGATATTCAAACACAAGCTAGACCAATTCTACCAAGGGTAAGGATACTTCTCCAAGGTGAGCACAATGGACGCAAGTCTTATGGCTCTGTAGTATTCCTATGACTCCAAGTACAGCACCTGCAAACAAAAAAAAAAAAAACCTGTAACTAAAAAAGTCCCTAAACCTAAACAGCACAAAATTAGTTCCTCCAGCATCACTCACCAAGCAGTCATGTCCTGGCTCTCCCATACTTACAAAAGCTGTCTATAGTACTGCCGCCTCCACAGTCGCCCACCATGCTGCTCTTGCATCCGTGCTGCTCCTTCCTTATAACGCTGCTCCTCTCAGCAGCTCCTAACCAGGCACCCTGTTTAAAACTGCTGCCCCCAATGGCAGACAACGCACTGCCATTCCTGACCACGCATGAAGATACTACATGCCGCGCCCAAATGCAAACTACAAACCACCGCTCCCGACTGCTGTACACTCCCTGCCACGTTTACTGGATCACTGTTCACACTGTCCAGAAGTTCTGTAAGGGACATCTCACCTCTTTTTTTTTTTTTAGGTGTCCACTACACTGCAGAAACAGTTTCGGGCCAAATGGAGCCGCTAATTATGCGGAATTATTTATTTATTTTATTTATTGAATTTTGTAGACCTGGTAAGCCCACTGGGCCTAGAAGTCCCTTTTTCAGGGGCGACCGGGGGGTTACAGATGGTAAGCAACTGAAATTGAACCAGATTAAGCTGTTGGTGGTATTTTTAGTGAATGGGAGAAATTTGGCCAGGACACCGGGGAAATTCCCCTACTCTTTTTCGATAAGTGCCATGGGATCTTTAGCATCCACCTGAACTACCACCAATCCAGGCAGATGGGACTCGGTTTAACGTCTCATCCGAAAGATGGCATCTCAGAAGTGCAGCACCCCCTTCATGCTGCACTACAGTGTCAGTATTGGGATATTAACCCAAGTGCCAGGTGTGGGAACTGAACCCACAGCCCTCTGATCTCCCAGCCTCAGAGGCGAGTGTGCTACCTACCGAGCCACTGACACTATGACCTTGCTAAGGCTTTTGATTTGGTAGCCCCCAGTAAGCTGTGTGCCACTGGTCTTTCCGCTCCAGCTGGTTCAAGATCTTGCCTCGCTGGCCGCCTCCAGTCAGTACTTAATATCAAATGACAAAGAGGAGCAGTACCAAATCCACATAATAACCATCGATAAATGTAGAGTATAAGATAGCAACATCATATCAGATGGAGACAGGAGTACACAAGACCTCACTGGTCTCCAAATGCCTTTTCAAACATAGGTTTTTAACCACCTTTCAAAGGCCTCTACTGAGGCAGCCTCCCTCAGTACCCTGGGCAGAGTGTTCCATAGTAAAGGGCAAGCTGTGCTCGATCTCTTGAAGATTTGACAACATAAGTGAGAGGACCGATCCTTGGGGCACACCACAAAACAGGGGCACTGCGGGTGATGAGGTACCCATCACAACCCTCTGCGTCCTGTCCCTGAGGTAGAACTTAAAGCAGCAGGTGACTGTTCCGATGAGCCCTGTGTTCTCCATTAGATAGCCCAGCGTGTCAGTTGCTGAGGAGAGATCGAGGAGAATGAGAATTATTTACCACTATTCCACGCCTGAGAAGGTGATTGTCCACCCTGACCAACACCATCTTCGTGCTGTGCGTAGATCTGAAACCAGACTGAAGGGGCTCATAGATGTCATGGGCCAGCAGGTGGGCCTCAAGCTGCAGCGCATAACCTTCTTGATAACTTTACCTAGGAAGGGCAGATGAAAGACAGGACGATAATATGCCAAGATGTCCGGGTCCAAAGATGCTTTCTTCAGAAGGGGCTGAACCAGTGAATGAATAAAGTTCTTTATTGATCAACCAGAATGTGTAAACACTTTTGTTTTTACAAATAAGCAATATCAAATTCAGGTACATACTTTACATGTAAAAATAGTTAAAACAGGCTGGCCTGTTAACGCAGAGGCAAGGCATCCGTCTGTGACGCCGACGACCCGGGTTTGGGAACGGGCTCAGGACGGCGGAGGGCTGGCTGGGGGAGAAAGATTGAGCATCCCAGGGACTGCTCTCCTTCTGGGAGAGGATGTGTCCGCATGTTACAGACCCCTAGCGGAGGCCGGCACAGTATCAGCAGAGGGCAGGGCGGACGCTGGTCGTCATTGCACATTCCCGCCCCGATACAGCATACAAAATGACACCCCTGAAGCTCTGCTCCACACCACCTCCACTGCCCACTGAGTCTGCAAGGTGGGGCCCCACTTCCATGGCCCCACCTTGGGGAGGTAAGCCAGTACAAGCTACCGTGGACCTTGGAGAGTGGGCGCCCACCTGGAGGCCCCACCCAGGGGAGTACGCCTGGGCATAGGGGGACGGTAGGAGCTGAGCCCCTGTGGGGGGATCGGGGGCCGGAAAACAAAAAATTAAATTAAAAAAACAGTTAAAACATTTCAATGTTCCATGAATTCAGAACCAGGTGTTTCTCACCCCAGTAATGCTCAGGATATTCAGAACTTTATGCAGTAAGCCTGGAGGGGTTGGACTGCCCGGAGAGATGGAACACATGCAAATGAGTATAATTCTTTGCACGTTAGCATCTTTCAAATACTGCCTCTACCAACTGTAGTGTTCTAACCTCTTCAGATTTTTCTCTCCGCCTGAAAGTCTGGTCGCTCGGAGTGGTCGTCTTACTCTTTCGCATGAAAGAAGATTCAAAACCTTAAAAAAACTTAAATATATTCTATTTCTTTTATTGCCTCTACTGATTGTTAGTGTAAATCTTGTTTCTAGGGATGTCGATATGTTGCTCAATCCATATTGTCTGCAGGTTCCTTGCCACTTAAAGTTGGGCCGGAAAGTCTTCAAGCTGGCTCCTCCCACCCACCCGGGTGATAAAACTCTCGGCTCCGACCCATGATGTCAGATCTTCCTTACCGCTTGGAAGCTCAGGTTCCCTCCTTAGCGCTCTTGCATCTTTAGGCCTGGATCCTAATCCTTCGGTTTTTCCGAAAATTGTTTTAAAATTTACAAGACTTGAGTCTTCTGCTTCCCTCGTGGCTGTGATGGATTCAAAATCTACTCCCAGCTTCCTTCGGTGCCCTTGCAGGCAGAAGATGTCTCGGACTGTCCTGCACGCTACGTGCGTTTACTGCCTGGGGCTTGCCCATGATCTGCAGGCCTGAGATCTCTGCAAGTCCTTTTCGGCTACGGTTCTGGAAGACTGTGCTGCCCGACTCCAGCTGGGGTGCACTGAGAAACAGTTTCCGCCGGTGAAGTTGAAGGAAAAGCCCGTTGGGCAGTGTCCGCGGCTGTGGGCTCCGTGAAGCAGCTGGAGCAGTTAATCGTCCTCGAGGAGGAGACGGCCCAGGCCGCTTCTTCTACGTCCTCGGCGTCGGTGTTTATCCCGCTCTCCTTGGGCTCCTCCTACACTGCTTCCTTTAAGGAGCTTTGTCAGTCCCTCTCCACCAAGGGAGAAGGGCCCTCAGGGAATCACATGAGTAGGTCAAGAAAAAGGAACTGAAAGGTAAGTCCCACCGTCGCGTTCATGTGAGTGGGAGAGCTCGCTCCCAGAGCGTGCTTGCATCTCGACTCGGGTCGGTTAGTAGCTAAGGGCCGCTTGACTTCATGGTGTCCCATCAGGTCAGCTGGCCAAGACTCTCGTCGATGCGGTCGTGATTTTTCTCGACCCGTTGGGTTGTCAACTGGAGAAGCCGATAACCCTCTTTCACTGGTACCCCCCGGTGGTTACCAAGGACTTGCCTGGCCTCCCATGCTGAAGTCCCTGGTCAAGAACCCTGAACCGGGGGATTAGCAGGTTTCCCTCGCCCCCTCTTCGACCCACCATCGGCAACCCCGACGGTCTTGGTCCTTCTCCGTGTCTGGTACGTCCCACCGACATTGGCAGTCTCGGTCCCAGCATAACGGAAAGCAGCATCGCCGCTTGTCCTCATTGTCCTTTCTGGAGGATAGGCTCCGGCGCAAGTTGCGATGGCGCTATGAGGACATGGTGTGGCAGCAGTTCTTATTGGCCAGCAATAAGCCGACTCCATTGCCTTCCCCAGCCATCAAGTGGCTGTTGCCTGAACGGCCGAAGCAACCTCTCACCATCGGCTCCTTAGTCGAGGAGCCAACTCCGGAACTGATTGCTCGGCCAAAACCGGCTGCTCCACCCATTGTGGTGGAACCACAGCCCCCGCAACCGAAGACTGGGGTCCCGACCACGGATTCTCGGTCGGGTCAGGGCTTTCCCCACAGGTTGTTGGTCACCCTCACCGCTGATAGGCCTCATCGAGTGGAGGGTGGTTCAGGCGCTCAGCAGCTGTTCGTGGACTCCTCGGAGTCTGATGACTCCTCCCTGTGTTCCAGGCCCCTCGAGCTGGAATCCTCCGGGGTCTGTCGGTGGACGAGAGCTCATCCTTGTTCCTTAGAATTCTTTGGCTCATCTCAGTCTACTGGGATGCAGCTCGATCCCGTGCAGAAACGGGCCAGATATCCCCTCACGGAGATTATGGACCGAGGGGATTCCCCCAAGGGAGGCCTTCCCAGTGGCCGAGGCCATTGTTGGTCCGGCCCTGGAGTTGTGGCAGCAGCCTGCATCCTGTCCTGCACCTTCGGTCAGGATGGCCCGCAAGTACGCAGTCCCCACCAGTTCCCTCTCCGGTTTTTCCGAGCAGCCCTCGGCTGAAGGGCTGGTAACCCATCAGCGTCTTCCGCGTCCGAAATCTTAGGGACGTGAAAGCCCTCGACAAAAGAGTCCAAAGTGCTGACTACTTCGGGCGCAAAAGTTTACGCTGCCTCCTCCCTAGACCTTCGACAGGTTAGCTCGGCTTTGCTGATGGCACACTTTTCATACGCCCTTATGGGTTCTCTGGATGAGGTGCTTCCTCATCTCCCGGCTGACCTTCAAACGATGGTCAAGCAGGTGCGGGATCAGGGAAGGGCGGTGGCCAAGCAACAGCTCCAAACTGCCTTGGACACTGGAGACTCTTGTGCCAGGTCAGTAGCGGCCGGAGTAGCCATGCGCCGCAGAGCTTGGCTGCGGATCTCCTCCTTCACGGCTGGTATCCAGCACAAGCTGGCAGATGTCCCCTTCTTGGGCACCGACTTGTTCGAGCCTGGGCTGGAGGACCATCTCCAGAGGATCGAGAAGTCCAACACCACCTTGGACTCTGTCACGTCTGCCCAGAAGGACAAAGGCCGCCAGCAACAGCGTAAGCCCTTTCGCCCCTGCTGCAAGTCCTGCCCAGCAGCACCAGCAACAGGGCTAACAGGCTTACGCTTGGCGCCCCAAGGCCAAGCCTGCTGCTTCCTCCAGCAGGAAGCCTGGAGGGAAAGATCCAGGCGGCTCCTCGGCCGACCCTTCCTCCAAGCCTGCCCAGTGACTGGTTGAGGGGTGCCGCCCCAACCTTGTCACTCCTCCGCAGGCCGCACTGTGAGGGGGATGGCTCAGCCACTTCCTTTCCGCCCTGTCCGCTATCACCACGGACCGTTGGTGCTGAAATGGTTGGCAGGGGTCTGCCTCTGGAATTCGAGCGGACCCCTCCCTATTGAGCCAGCCTCTGGGCGGGGGCTACTGGTTCTGCAGTCTCTCTGCCAGGTCGTCAAGCTGACATAGCTCTGCTCCTCCAAAAGGAGGTGATCGGCAAGGTGGCGGATCCTCCTCTATGCCCAGGGTTTGTGTCCAGGTACTTCTTCGTCTCAAAACGGACGGGGGGCTGGCGCCCCGTTATCGATCTGCACAACCTGAACAAGTTTCTAAGGCTGCGCGTCTTCAGGATGGTCACTCTGGCTCAGATCATACCGTCCTTGGAACTAGGCATGTGGTTTTGCTCTCTGGATCTCCAGGACACGTTCTTTCACATCCCAATCGGTCCATCGCATCGGCGATTCCTCCGCTTCAGAGCAGAGGGATCCCTCTACGAGTTCTGGGCCATGCCCTTCGGCCTTTCTTCAGCTCCCAGGGTCTTCACCAAATGCATGGCAGTGGTGACAGCATTCCTGTGGCGCCGAGGGTACGGGTGTACCCATACCTGTACGACTGGCCGAGAGCAGCCCCCTCCAGGTTGGAGGTGGAATGGTCTAGAGATCTGGCCTTCCAGGTCTGCTCCCAACAAGGCCAAATCGGAACTCGTGCCATTGCAGGTGAATCAGTTCATCGGGGCAGAGCTCGACTCTCTTCGAGCCAGAGCCCAGCTCCTGGCGGACAGGACCGAGGTTCCTTCCTCCTTTGCCCAGTCATTTCAGGTTGGGCAATTGCGTCCTTCCTGGGACTTCCTGCGCCTTCTGGGTCTCATGGCGGCTTGCACCAGCATGGTCCGTTGGGCCCACTGGCATATGAGTCCCCTGCAGTGGGGGCTGGCCTGCTAGTGGTCACAGCGCTCCGGTCCTTTGGACTAGCCAGTATCAGTGACCCAGGAGATGTGGGATGGCCTGCAGTGGCGGCTCATCCCAGCTGATCTGCAGGAGGGTATCCCGTTTGTCCGCCCCAAGCTGACGGTCATTCTAACGACCGACGCCTCTTTGATGGGTTGGGGTGCCCATCTGGGGGAGCTCCAGGCCCACGGCCTCTGGTCCCCTCAGGAGTCTCAATGCCACATCAACCTGCTGGAGCTTCGAGCGGTTCGACTAGCCCTCACTGCCTCCACTCCGTTTGTACGGGGTCAGGTGGTTTCAGATCCAGACGGACAACACCACAACCATGTACTATCTCAACTGGCAGGGCAGGACGAATTCCTTGCCTTTGTGCAAGGAAGATCTCCGTATTTGGTCTCTCTCGTGATCAGACTGGAGGCGGCTCTCCTAGCCATCCATGTAGCAGGAGCCTAGAACAGTCTGGCTGATGCCCTCAGCTGGATAGGCGCTGCATCTCACGAGTGGTCTCTCCTGCCGGAGATAGTTCAAGACCTGTTCTCCCATTGGGGCACCCCTCAGGTTTACCTGTTCGCCTCCAGGGAGAACACGAAGCTGAGGCTGTTTCATGCCCGCCCCCCTCAGCAGGGCTCGCTGCAGGGGGATGCCTTCTCAAGGCCGTGGACCCTGGGCCTGTTCTACGCCTTCCCTTCATTTCCCTTGATCCACAAGGTGTTTCTCAAAGTGAAGAGGGGCAAGGCGCAGGTGATTCTGGTAGCCCCAGATTGTCCTCACCAGTTTTGGTAAACAGATCGCTTCAGCCTCGGCTCCAGCTCCCGAGGCGGCTTCCAGCCCACCCAGACCTGACCTCAGTCAACAAGGGGAAGGTTCTCCATCCGGACCTTCAATCTCTGCACCTGACAACCTGGTTCCTGAGTGGCTAGAGTTCCAGGCCTTGGGTCTTTCTGACGAGGTCTTCAACGTCGTTGAGGCATCTCGTAAGGAGTCGACCAGAAAATGCTATGCCTTTAAATGGAAGAGATTCTTCATTTGGTGTCAGGACAAGGGGTTGGACCCCTCTTTCTGTCCATTGGCTAGCATTTTGGACTACCTCTGGTCCCTTTCTCAGCTAGGGCTTCGGTCGACGACCCTTAAGGTGCACCTGGCAGCCATCTCTGCTTACTAGGCATGGGCTGGCAAGCAGTCGGTGGCACAGGAGAAGGTGGTCGGGCGCTTTTTCAAGGGCCTTGATCACATATCCCCTCCGGTGCAAGAACCTCCACCTCCATGGGATCTACTGCTGGTATTGGCTAAGGTCATGGGCAAGCCATTTGAACTGATGCACAGGTGCGATATCTCCCACCTGTCGTGGAAGACCGCCTTCGTGGTGGCTGTAACATCAGCCAGAAGGATGGTATAGCTCCAGGCGCTTTCCATCGAGTCTCCTTATCTGGTCTTCCACAGGGACAAGGTTGTCCTTCGCCCCCACCCGAAATTCCTTCCGAAGGTGGTGTCGGGAGTTTCACCTGAATCAGGTATTGACTCTGCCGGTGTTCTACCCCAATCAGATCTCGGAGACCGCATATAGGTTCCATACTCTGTATCCTAGAAGAGCGCTTGCTTATTACAAGGAGCGGACGGCTGAAGTTCGATGAGAGGTTTGCCAGCTGTTTGTCACCTACACTGTAGCCGCACCTGGCAGACCTGCAGCCAAGCAGACGATTAGCAGTTGGGTCACCTTCTGAATAGATCTCTTCTATAGGTTGGTGGGCATGGAGCCACCGAAAGGGATAAGAGCTCATTCTGCCCACTAAACCGCTGCTTCAATGGCTGCTTCTAGGGACGTCCCTATCCAGGAAATCTGCAGGGCTGCTGCCTGGAAGTCAGCACACACCTTTATTTTCCATTATCACATTGACCTAGAGTCATGCCGGATGCTGGTTTTAGGACCTCTGTTCTCCAGTCCTTAGTCCACAAGTGAGCATCGGGGGTGCGCACCTTGCCTCTCTCTTCCCAGAGAACTGCTAGGAGTCTACCAGACAGTGTGGATTGAACAACATGTCCATGTCCCTAGAAATACAGGTTCTAGGGACATGGATATGTTGTTCAATCCACACTTATTGGCAGGTTCCTTGCCGCTTTAAATCTTGCCGGAAGGTCTTCAAGCTGGCTCCTCCCACCCACCCGGGTGGTAAAACTCTCGGCTCAGCCCCATGACACCAGATCTTCCTTACCACTTGGAAGCTTAGGTTCCCTCCTTAGCGCTCTGCGTTTTAGACTGGATCCTAACTCTTCGGTTCGTCCAAGATTGGTTTTGAAGTTTTCTAAACTTTGGTCTTCATTTTCCCTCGCGGCTGTGGTGGACAACTCTATTCCCGGCTTTCGGAGGTGCGCTTGGGGGCAGAAAATGTCCAGGACGGATCCGCACTCCATGTGAGTCTACTGCCTAGGCCTAGATCACGACCCGCAGGCCTGCGAGTTGTGGCGCTCTTTCTCGGCCAACGTCCTGGATGATAGCGCTGCCCGACTGAAGCTTGGGCGCCCTGAGAAGCGTTACCCCCTGGTAAAATCAAGAGGCTCGTTGGGTGGTGGCTGCGGTGGCTGGCAGCTCGAGCAGATGATCGCCCTCGAGGAGGAGGCGGCCCAGGCCGCATCTTCCTCCTCCTCGGCCGCAGCATTTATCCCGCTCTCTCAGAGTTCCTTGTACTCAGCTTTGTTCAAGGAGCTTTGTCAGTCCCTTTCCACGAAGGGAGAGGGGCCATCGGGACATTCTTCTCAGCCCAAGAAGAAGGAGTCGAAGGGTAAGTCCCACCATTGGCGTTCGTGGGAGCGGGAGAGGTTTCCTTCCCCGGACAGCCGACCGTCGACTTTGGTCGAAGTTGCGGCTCAGGCCACTGGCTTCTTGGTGTCGCCGTCAGGCCAGCCTGCTGAGACTCAAGTCGACGCAGTCGAAGATTTTCTCGATCCGTTTGACGGGCTGTCGACTGGTGAAGCTAGACAACCCACCTTCACGCGGTTCCCCGTTGGAGACCGAGATCTGCCTGCGCTTTCAGGGCCGAGTCTCCGTTAAAGTGCCCGAGCCGAGGAAGAGCTGGTTGTCCCCACCCCTTCCCAGACCCACCCTTGGTCCCCTGAGGGTCTCAGTCTCTGACTTCATCTTGGTCAAGCCGTTCCCACCATCGGCGGTCTCGGTCTCGATACTGAAGTAAGCAGCGACACCGTTCCTCCTCTTCCTCGGATGAGGGGAGGCTTCGGCGTAAATTATGTCGGTGTTACGAGGAGCTTATGTGGCAGCAGTTGCTGTTGTCTGGGTCTAAGCCGACTCCTGTCCAGACCCCGGCCATCAAGTGGCTGTCGACCAAATGACCGAAGCAGCCACTCACCTCAGTCGAGTTGCCCAGTCCCGGGCCGGTTACTCGGCCAAAAAAACAGCTGCTCCACCGATTGTGGTGGAACCTCCACCTCCACAACCGAAGTCTGGGGCACTGACCAAGGATTCTCGGTTGGGTCACGGCCTGCCCCACAGGTTGTCGGTCACCCTCACTCCCGACCGTCCTCGGCAGGTGGAGGGTGGCTCAGGGCCGAGGCAGCTCTTCGCAGACTCTTCGGTATCCGATGACTACTCCTCCCTGTTCGCCGGGCAGGTCGACCTGGAGTCCTCTGGGGGCCAGTCATTGGACGATAGCCCATCGTCCTTCTTGGGTCTGCTTTGACTCATCTCGGAGTCCACCGGGATGCAGCTCGAGCCCGTGTCCAAATGGGCTAAGTATCCCCTGATGGAGATACTGGACCGAGGGGATTCCCCCACGGAGGCCTTTCCAGTGGCTGAGGCCATTGTCGGCTCATCCTTGAAGCTTTGGCAGCGGCCTGCTTCCTGTCCTGCACCCTCGGCCAGGATGGCCAGGAAGTATGCGGTCCCTACTGGCTCTTTGCCCGGTTTCTCGGAGCACCCCTCTGCCAAGGGGTTAGTCACCGACAGCGTTTTCCGGCATTCTGGTAACGCTCGGGATGTGGATAAGCCCCCCCCGACAAAGAGTCCAAAAAGCTGGACTTTGCTGGGCGCAAGGTATACGCTGCGTCCTCCCTCGGCCTCTGACAGGCCAGCTCGGCCATGCTGATGGCACACTTCTCCCACGTCCTCTTGGGCTCCCTGGATGAGGTTGTCCCTCATCTCCCGACTGACCTGCAGACCACGGTCCGCCAGGTGCGGGACCAGGGTAGGGCGGTGGCGAAGCAGCAGCTTCAGACTGCTCTGGACATAGGTGATTCCTGTGCCAGGTCAGTAGCGGCCGCGGTGGCCATGCACCGGAGGGTTGGCTGAGGATATCCACCTTCATGGTGGATACCCAGCACAAGTTGGCGGATGTCCCCTTCTTGGGGACTGACCTCTTCGGCCCTGGAGTGGAGGGACACCTCCAGTGGATCGAAAAGTCCAATGCCACCCTGGACTGGGTCACCTCCGCCCAGAGGGACAAAGACTGCCGTCAGCAGCGGCAGAAGTCCTTTCGTCCTTCGGCTCCTGCATCTCGACTGGCCCAGCAGCACCAGCAACAGGGCCAGCAGGCTCACGCTTGGCGTCCCAAACCCAAGCCGACGGCTTCCTCAACAGGAAGCAAGGAGGTAAAGGCCCGGGAGGTTCCTCGGCCGGTTCCTCCTCCAAGCCTGCCCAGTGACGGGCTGAGGGGTGCCGCCCCCAGCCTCGTCACTCCCTCCCCCCCCCGGGTCCCCCCCCGTGGGGGGACGGCTCCGCCACTTCCTTTCCGTCTGGTCCGCTATCACCACAGACCGCTGGGTGTTGGAGGTGGTAGGAAAAGGCCTGCGTCTGGAGTTCGAACAGGCTCCACCCTTTCGAGCCGTCGCCCCCAGGGGGGCCACGGGGTCCACAGCCTCGCTGTCGGCCCGCCGAGACAATATTGCCCTGCTCCTCGAAAAAGAGGTGATCAGGAAGGTGGTGGATCCTCCTCCAGACCTGGGGTTTGTGTCCAGGTATTTCCTGGTCCCAAAACGGACCGGGGGCTGGCGCCCCATTCTCGACCTGCATGACCTGAACAGGTTTCTAAGGTCTCGGACCTTCAGGATGGTCACTCTGGCTCAGATAATCCCATCCTTGGAACGAGGCGTGTGGTTCTGTTCCCTGGACTTCCAGGACGCGTTCTTTCACGTCCCAATCCGTCCATCTCATCAAAGATTCCTCCACTTCAGAGCAGAGGGATCCCTTTACGAGTTCCGGGCCATGGCCTTCGGCCTCTCCCTAGCTCCCAGGGTCTTCACCAAATGCATGGCAGTGGTGACAGCATTCCTGCGGCACCAAAGGGTCCGGGTGTACCCCTACCTGGACGACTGGCTGATTGCAGCCCCCTCCAGAGTGGAGGCGGAGCGGTCCAGAGTTCTGGCCCTCCAGGTTTGCTCTCAAATCGGCCTCCTCATCAACGAGGCCAAGTCGGAACTCGAACCGAAGCAGGTGATACTCTTCATCGGGGCAGAGCTTGACTCTCTTCGAGCCAGAGCACAGCTCCTGGCGGACAGGGATGAGGTTCTTTCCTCCTTTGCCCGATCATTTCTGGTTGGGCAGTTGCGCCCTGCCCGGGACTTCCTGCGCCTCCTGGGTCTCATGGCGGCCTGCACCAGCGTGGTCTGTTGGGCCGGCTGGAACATGCGCCCCCTTCAATGGGGGCTGGCCAGCCAGTGGTCTCAGCGCTGCGATCCATTGGACCAGCTAGTGATGGTGACCCAGGAGATGTGGAACACACTCCAATGGGGGCTCGTTCTGGCACATCTGCAGGAGGGCATCCCGTTTGTCCGCCCCGAGCCAACGGTCTCTCTATCGACCGATGCATCTCTGATGGGTTGGGGTGCCCATCTGGGGGAGCACCGAGCGCACGGCCTCTGATCCCCTTGGGAGTCCCGATGCTATATCAACCTGCTGGAGCTCCGAGCGGTCCGTCTAGCTCTCACTGCCTTCGCTCCGTTTCTACGGGGTCAAGTGGTTCAGGTCCAGACGGACAACACCCGACCATGTACTATTTGAACCGCCCAGGGCGGGACACGCCCATGCTGTTATGCAAGGAAGCTCTCCGCATATGGTCCCTCGTGCACAGCCTGAAGGCGGATCTCCTAGCCATTCACTTGGCAGGAGCCTCCAGCACCCTATCCGATGCCCTAAGCCGGATAGCGGCTGCTTCTCACGAGTGGTCTCTCCTGCCGGAGGTAGTACAAGATCTGTTCTCCCACTGGGGCACGCCTCAGGTGGACCTGTTTGCCTCCAGGGAGAATGCGAAGCTGGGACTGTTTCATGCCCGCCCCCCTCAGCAGGGTTCGCTGCAGGGGGATGCCTTCTCGAGGCCATGGACCCCGGGCCTCTTCTACGCCTTTTCCCCATTTCCCTTGATCCACGAGGTGCTTCTCAAGGCGAGGAAGGACAAGGCACAGGTGATTCTGGTAGCCCCAGACTGGCCCCGCCAGTTCTGGTATCCAGATCTCCTCCTCAGCCTCAGCTGCAGGCTCCCGAGGCGGCTTCCAGCCCACCTGGACCTGATCTCAGTCAACCAGGAGAAGGTATTCCATCCGGACCTTCAGTCCCTGCACCTGACGACCTGGTTCCTGAGCGGCTAGAGTTCCAGGCCTTGGGTCTTTCCGACGAGGTCCTAAACGTTGTTCAGGTGTCCCGTAAGGAGTCGACCAGGAAATGCTATGCCTTTAAGTGGAAGAGATTTTCCATTTGGTGTCAGGGCAAGGGCCTGGACCCTTCCTCCTGTTCCTTGGCAAGCATTCTGGACTACCTGTGGTCCCTTTCTCAGCAAGGGCTTCAGACGACAACCCTTAAGGTGTACCTGGCAGCCATCTCTGCTTACCGGGCGCGGGCCGGGAAGCAGTTGGTGGCACAGGAGAAGGTGGTCTGGCACTTTTTCAAAGGCCTTGATCACATTTCCCCTTCAGTGCGAGAACCTCCACCTCCATGGGATCTACTGCTGGTATGGGCTAAACTAATGGGCAGGCCATTCGAACCGATGCACAGGTGCGATATTTCTCACCTGCTGTGGAAGACCGCCTTCTTGGTGGCTATCACAATCAGCCAGAAGGATGGGAGAGCTCCAGGCGCTTTCCATCGTGTCTCCTTATTTGGTCTTCCACAGGGACAAGGTTGTCCTGCGCCCCCACCTGAAATTCCTTCCGAAGGTGGTGTCGGAGTTTCACCTTAACCAGGTGTTGACTCTGCCGGTGTTCTACCCCAAGGAGTTCTAGGAATGGTATATGTTGTTCATCCACACGACCCACCCGACCTCCCCAGCTTACGGCAATGACCTGGCTTCCAGTGACTAGATCTGGTGTCATGGCTGAGAGCGAGGAGTTTTACTGCCCGGGTGGTGGGTGGGAGGAGCCAGCTTGAAGACCTTCCGGCAAGATTTAAAGCGGCAAGGAACCTGCCAGACAGCGTGGATGAACAACATATACCATTCCTAGAACTCCTGTTACAGGTGAGTAATCTGTGTTTTCTTCCTAAAGTGGTTTCAGACTTTCATCTGAACCGATCAATCACTCTACCTGCCTTTTTCACAGACCATATCAGTTCTGGTGAAAGAAGATCACGGAGTCTGGATGTGAAAAGGGCTATCAGCTATTATATGACAGACACTAAAGACAATAGGAAGAATGGAAAACAACTTTTCCTTACATATGGATATGTAGGAAAGGGTAAACCAGCCTCAAAAAGATCAGTTTCTCAGTGGATAGTCCAGTGTATCCAGTTCTGCTACACTAAGGCAGGTAAAGAGCCCCAAATTGGATTGAGGGCACATTCTTCAAGAGGAACTGCTGCTACTCTTGCAGCTCCCAGGGAGGTTCCCTTGGTGGACATTTGCAAAGCAGCTACGTAAGCAATAATACCCAACAGGGTGGGCGGTATTGTGCTATACTGGACGGCCAGGCGTAATGAGGGCCGCGCCGCAGGCGGAGAGCCTTATAGCCCCTGGAAGGTCCAGTATAGCACAATACCGCCCACCCTGGAGGGTATTATTGCGCTTAGAAAATGGGCACTCTAAAAGAAAAGAAGTTTAATAAAAAATGTTGTTAAAAAATTAATTTAAAATAAGATTTGTAATAAAATAGTTCCTCCGCCTTCTTTACAATTAGGTCTTTAGTCTTAGTAGAGACTCTGCAGTTGCCACCTCTACAGTAGGCTGTTATTTCACTGTCACCCCCACCACACACACACCCGTCTCCACTTTTGTTTTGTTTTATTATTGATTCTTTTTTGCCGTTTCAGTTGCAGTCAGGAGGAGAAAGCGCGGTCCAAGCTACCTGCCTACATGCCTATTAATAGAATGAGTGCTTGGCCGTCTGCTGATCCTACAATCATGAGTCTTTTTTTTTTTTTTGTAGGCTTTAATAGCACTACTGAGAAAGGTATCTGCTTGATTTTCTTTTAAATGAAGCGATGCCTAGGTAACTGAACACACAGGGAAGCCAATCTGGTGGCAGCGGGCACAATTGCTGGGCTATGTATTGTGTTAGGAGCAGAATTTCAAATGTAAGCACGTCTCCAGCGCCAGTTTACAAACCCCACGGTCCCTTCAGATGGAGTGCAATCAGGTTACTGCTCTGCCACGTAGGAAAGTAATATCTTTGAAAGAAAACTAAGTCCTGTGTTGTTTTTGTTGCTTTCAGGGAAAGCAGTGTTAAAGACTGTGGGAACAGTGAGAGGTACGTTGCAGAGGGAGGGAGGGAGTGTCGTTTTAACCGTGGCATTTTTTAAATGAACTACAGCATTTGTTCTTTAGTTGCAGCCCTCACTCCTCCTGCTCCGTTTAGTTAATTTTCATTACCTGCATACTGAGAGAGTCGTGGAGAAGGAATGCGATTGCATCAGTGGTAAGAAGGAAGCAGAGATTGCAGGCTCAGTGATGATCTGCTTGTACAGGGTGTGTGAGAGATGGCTGTTGTCTGGCAGGGGCGGGCATCTGGTTTGAATTTACATTTGGCACTGTGGACTAAAGACTGCTGAGCAGTAGAGCTGAGCTGTAGAACGTGGTGTCGGAAGTAATTAAAATGGAAGTTTTTTTTTTTGTTTTTTTTTTTATAAATATGCTGACAATGAGGAAGACAGGCACTGATTACAGTCTAGGACGTAGTTTTAATCCATGGCATTGTGTGTCAGCGTCTCTCACTAAGCGAGAGAAAAAAATGGCAAGACGTTTAAAAAAGAAATGTGAGGATTTACGCAATTACAGATCAGGCTGGGCAGTATGATTCTGGTAATGGGGTTGGCTGGGCTGGTACTTTTAATAGCCGGGCATCTGTTGTCTGATAGATGCCCAGCTAGAGAAGTGCCTCAGCCAATCAGAAGGCTGAATTACTTTTAGCTATTTTCTAACTGGAAAACAGTACACACCTTTACAAAGCATTACAACTTGGACATTCTATCCAGGAGTGATGCTAGGTTTGGCACAGCAGTTCTGCAGAGTCTGTTTCCAAAATACGTTCTGTGCCTACCTCCAGTGGTACTGCTTGGTAGTCTGCATAAAGTTGTGAATATCCTGAACATTACTGGGATTAAAAGAAAAAAATACTTAACCATAGTAATCTTATTTCTTCCCAGTGATGCTCAGATATTCATAACTTCCCTCTCTTCCTCCCCTTCCAGAACTTCAGCCTCTGCACTCTGCATGCTGGTGCCACCAAGCCATATTGTTTTTGTTGCATTTTCTCTGTTTTAATCATTTTTAAATGGGTTTTTCAGTGTTCTCCCTTTGGAGTTTTCTTTGAAGTGGTTTTGTCAAATGTTATTATACTCTCTTTAGAGGTTTTTCTAAAAATGCCATGCTTTAATTAGGGGAAACCCCTCATTTATAAAATGTTAGTTACATTAGTTTCCTAATGCCCGACTTGCAGGCTTCTCACAAACCTGAAGAAGTTAGAACACTAAAGTTGGTAGAGGCAGTATTTGAAAGATGCTCACGTGCAAATAATTCTACTCATTTGCATGTGTTCCATCTCTCCAGACAGTCCAACCCTCCAGGCTTACTGCTTAAAAGTTATGAATATCTGAGCATCACTGGGAAGAAATAAGATTACTATGGTAAGTAATTACTTTCTTTTTGTAAACCAGAATAGTGCATATTTAAGAGACCGCCATATTGAGCTCCCTGGAATTTAGGTATTTCTTGTATCTTATTTTTTTTTTTGCTTCACAACAGATGCTATACATTTTGTTATTTTTATAACTTCTTCCAGTCACTGAGGATGCAATAATATAAATACAACATAACAAACATTTGCATATTTGACTAGAGTATCCAGTAAATATAAGTTTTTATCTTGGAACATAAAGAACAGATTGTAATAACGTGCTTTATTTCTAAACTTCCTTTATTGCAGGGACAAAATTTGTTTTTTTTTTTTTGGTTCATCATTAGAAGTGTCTAGCTTATTATATTATGTATATTTGGAGTTTAAAATTTCAAATCTTGCCCAAGTTAATAATTTGCGACATTCTGGCTGTATTGGAAATGTCAAATACTCTTCCAGACTATGACTCATTTTATTTGTTTTGTACTAATGGGCTCATTTTTGTGTTCTGATTATGTCCAAGTCTTCAGATTGTACTAACGTAAACCGTTTTCTTTTAATTCATTTATTATATTGTAGAGAAATTGTGATATTTCTATTAAAGTCTGTCCATAGATGTTGCATGCTAATTCTCTTTAAAATTTCCATTAGTGATTTTATCCAATTTGAGTTATAACCTTCATTTAACCATCTCATTTTTTCTTTAAGGGACATCCGGGGTAACTGATGTTTAACATTCTGGGTAATGTTTAGCCAGTATGTGGCTAGTCTTAAATCTTTCATGGCCTTTAATGATGTCTTATTCTTGGACCCCTGCCTTTTAGTCTTTTTTTGAATAACTGACACAGTGTTATAAAACAAAGATTCTATTACGCGGATAACGCAGTAGTCTTTTTCCAAAACAGACTTGAGTAACTTGACTAGCATACTGCAGTCTGATTTTTGTGCTGTGTATAGATTGGGTCACTAATAATAAGCTAGGCTTCAATTCAGAAAAGACAAAAGGTGTTCCATTCTAGGCAACATACCAGTTCCCAACAGTCTCTTTCTACAAAAACATCTGATATTATTCTGGATCAAATCACACAATATAAATATTTAGGTCTGACTCTGTATAGCTGTCTTAGTTATCATCAGCACGTTGACAATGTTGTGAAGTCTGTAAATCAACGATTTGACATGCTGTATAGGAATAGATTTAACTTTACCCTGGAAGCAAAAAAACTTATTCAAACTCATATTCTATCCATTTTTGACTGCGGTCTAGTTGTTTACTGATCTGCCAGTAAACCTTTGTTGCAGGGAGCAGCACTGTTACTCAATAAAACCTGTAGGTTTGCATTTAATTTACCTTTAGAATGTCATGTTTGTTGTTTATACAACATATTGAAGTGGAATACTTTGCAACAAAGAATAAACCAACAACTGGGATGTTGGGCCTGGGAAGATGGTAAATGAACAAGTACCAGCTAAATTAAGATTTTTGGTAGAAAGACCAGCATTGTCAATGATGTTTAAGTTGTATATATTTAAAATTACCGAAGTGTTCAAAGAAATTTAGGCAAACAGCTTTCTATTATAGAGTTGGCACTTCTAGGAATTCCTCACCTTTATCCATAAAAACCTAAGTTAATTACAAATCTTTTGTTACAGCTTTAAGAAATTTTATTGGTGTTACAGACATTTGTAATGGGCACTAATGGTGCTCTACTTTATGTATGAAAATGTGATTCTTTTGGGGGGTGCTGTGGAGCAGCAATATGGCGGCAGCAATTTAATAATAGCTCTGAGAGACTAAAAGAAACTGGTCTTAGCTACTGCTGTTTTTGGGCATTTCTGAGCAATAACGACCATACTTGGTATCGGAAACCCCACTAATCAAGATGAGCCCAAGAAAAAGACCCCAGGCACGCTGCACAGAACCTGGATGTCTACTTACTGTCAGCAAGCTCCTTGAGGACTTCAGGGCCTACAACATCAGGCGGCGCAATAGCTCCTGAGCTCCCGATGGCCCAGATCTTGGCCATGGTGACCAAGATACAAGCCACAGGAGATGAAACCAACAAGCGACTGGCTACTGTGGAATCCAGACTTACAGAACTGGATATGAAAATCACTGAACACTCTTCTGCTATTCTGGACCTCCAGGCAGTAAATACTCGGCAGTCTGAGCACAATGTCACCTACGTGCGGGACCTGGCCTTTTTAAGGAATAAAACTGAAAGCCTTGAGAACCAACAACATCGGGCCAGTGTTCGTATCGTTGGGTTTCCACCACGCTTTGCTGAAATACACATGCTGATTTTTCAAGATCTTAAACTCCTCTCTGCCAACTCCAATGTCAGCATTTCTAAAGTTTTTGCCATCCTTTAACAATCTAAAACAGAAGGAGACCCCTCAAAATGACCACTCACCACGATTGTCTAGTCTCCTCCAGAAGCCAGGATTCCCTTATTTGCAAGTTGCATGTAGCGGAGGGGACATAGTCTGGGAAGGCAGCAGATTAGCCTTCTTCCTTGATTTATCGGCACAGACTCAAGCCAGGAAAAAAACTTCAGTGAATTAAAAAAAGGAACTGCTGCAGAATGGGGTGGAGCCACAACTTAATTTTCCTGCCCGCCTGCAAGTGCGGCATGAATCTAAGGTCCATGTTTTCATTGATCCTGATTTGGAGGCTGCTTTTACTGAGAAGCTCCTCACTAAAATACACTCAGCACAAGCTGACTCGGACGAGGATTAGGGGTGAAGTTTCATAAAGACTTTTGGCTTGTTTTCTTTACTTGGCTCCAGATTGTGGGACAATTGTACCTTTAAGTAACTCATTTCTGCTACTCTGCTGTGCTAACTGCAAATAAATGGAAGATCTGTGTTGGGGTAATGCCCTATCAGTCTAGGCCTTGATTGAGGGGCTGTTGTTCTACACTATGAAAGTTATATTCATTTGGGTTGCTGTTGTGCTCCTCTAGTTAATCTCTTTGGGGAAAGTGTTGGAGGTAAGTGGTTGTTTAAATGCTGGTGAATGTTCACCCTCTGTTTGTGAACATTAAAATTTATCTCTTGTTAGATACTGAAACCCACAGGGCAGGTTGCCATGTCTTACCTGGGGTTGTGGGCAAATCTCTTAACTTAATTGAGCCCAGGCCTTCTTCATTTCTATGTACTCACGTTTAGGCTTTCCCATTGCTCTAATTCTGCGAGGGATCTAATACTTTGGGCGTTATTTTTTTTCACTAATGACGTGGTGAGAGTAAAAATGTTCTACCATATAATTGGATCAGACTTTACTCCTTTCTGGATTATTTGTCAGGCCATTGAACTGAATGGACTATTGACCTTTAAAATAACTTCATATTTTTTGTGGTGTACCCTGTACTTTCAGTTCCGAGGTCTGCTCACCTCCTGTGATATTTTATATCATACTACCTGTATATCATAAAATCTGTAAATAAAAAGTCTGAAAAAAAGAAAATGTGATTCTTGTACTATGCATTTTATTGTCTGTATATGTAGTCTTTTATACTCCGTTATTTGCACCATGACTGTGGTTGCCTATGAAAGTGGGCATTTATTGTCCATAGGGTCTCGTTTTAAATAAAAATGAATAAATGAATCGATCAGTGAATGACCTAGTGGAGAGGAACAGAAATACAATAATAAAAGCATGCACGGTATTAATGGCTCAACTCACCACTACCCCCCCCCCCCACCACACACAATCCCGTAGCATCTCACTATTCAAATCAGGCCTTAAAACCCAACTAAAGGAGAGTGCTAAATATGATTGTGGCTAAATCTGCCCACTCTCCCTAATCCTCCGCTTCTCCTGACTCAAGGTCTCCCTAGACCCTACGTAATGGCATCCTGCTCACATCTGCCTAGGGACCCCAGGATTGCTACCAAATTACCTCTCCAGCTGAATATGGTTCATGCCTAATTACCTCACCTGATAAATAAATTTCTAGCCTGGACTGCTCTTTCAGTACTGTAACTTTTAATACTACCTGTCTGTTAGTCATTACTGTACTCTGTTTACCCTGCACCCCATGTAACCGACGTGGAGACTCTGCAGAAATTGCTGTGTCTCTACTGAAACTATAAATACTGCCTGTTTATCTACGTCTTGACTGTATTTGTCTACCCTCCACCCCCTGTAACCTGACGTGGAGCCTTTGCAAAAGAGTCTGGGACTCAAAGGATTGTAATTCCGATCGTACTCAATAAATAAATAAATAAAAATAATGATTGGTACACAGTAAAGTGCAGGCAAAGTATGATTTAACAAGGTACATAGGGTGCACATAAAAAGTAAACCGAGCTAAGCGAAGGTACAAATAGAGATCATACTACAATACAGTATGAAAGAAGACAATACTGCAGCACATTTGTAATAAGTTTGTAAAGGTAACAGGAGAACAGTAGTATAGGTCAGTCTATACAGTCATTTCAATAGTGGGTATCAAGTGAATGCAATGACACATGACAGTAGTGGGGTAAACATACAGTACTATGGTGCAGGTGTAAAACAGGACTATAAATGAATGCAAATAACATGCGTAAAATATACTGTGCAAGGTAAACAACAGTGGACTATGAAGTGTGTGCAGAACTGTACACGATTCAGTATTGTTGTAAGCATGGATTGTATGGTTATGGAGTAGGACTTCAGGGGAAGGAGCGGGATGAGTAAGATGGGAAGGCTGGTCTGAAGAGCCTAAAGGCAAAAGCACACTGACTCACAAACGAATTCATGCAAGGGGGGGGGGGTGGAGAATGTCAGAATTATGGAGGGCACATGAGGTTGCATAGGGGGACAAGTGAGTTAGAGTTGAAGAAACAATATACGAAAGAATAGTAGCACCTGTTCAAAGGTCCTCGGGGAAAGTAAAAGAAATAACAGTGCCAGACACAGGGCTAAACTTTTTATTGGTGCACAACTTCAGAAACAGCCAACCTGTTACTCCAGTGGATCGCCTCTTAATGAGTCTTCTATCAGGGGAGTAAGGAGTTAAGACAGGTGGGGAGTATTCCACATGAGAACTTGGAGGTAACAAATCGGGCATTCGCTACTCTGAGTAGCAAATACAACACTGCTCTAATAAAGTGACTAAGCTGTGGTTTATTCAGTGCTCACATAAAAAAAGATGCACACTTATAGCACCTGACGCATTTTGGAAAAGATTTCCTTTCTCAAAATGTTATCCAAAACGCATCAGGTTGTGTAAGTGTTTGTCAGCCGCAGGTTTGTCACTTTACGACAGCAGCATTACTTTTACTACTCAGAGTGGCCAGTGCCTGATTTTTTTTTTTTTGTTTGGAATTGTGGTGCTTGTCGTGAGCACCCCAGCCTGTGTGTGGCTTCTGTCGGAACTCTTAACTTAGAGATAAATCGAGTGCAGTGGGCAAGACATCTGCCCTCAAGAATTGTGAGGGAGAGTGAGTCATGTAAGGAAAAGTAAAGACAGAGGCAGTTAAGGGCAAAGCAACAGTAGTGTAAACAGGGATGCAGTCTAGCAAGGGTGGACTTTGATGCAGAATTATATGCTACATCCCTGTAATAAAAAAAAAAAAGCTCTTACATTGACATTGTGCCATTGGTAGCTCTACACTAGAGTATGTTCCTAGGTCAAATGATGCTGTGTCCCATATGGTGCAAAACTAACCTCACAGCAGCAGTATGTGCATTTTATAGGTACCCTTAGCTGTTGTGTCCCACCCTGTGCTCTGGTAATCAACAAAGGCTCAAACCACCACTGAATCAGGCAGGAAGTGAGATACAGGCTTCGTGTCTGCAGAGCGTCCCCCAGTTTAGAATGGAGTTTCACATGGATGGCATTCATGTCACAGAAGAATTTGAGGCGCCGGTTCAATGAAACCCTGAGGTTCTTAAAGTATGTGTTGTCCTCCAGTGCTGCACCCTCAGGGTTTATGGAGACAGCGGTGGTCAGGGTTATGGACAGTCACTGGTACCAAAAGTCATTGAAGAATTTTTTGGGGCATTGAGGGAAAGCTGATTAGAGTGGAACCAGAGTTGAATATTGGCTAAAATCCCTCTGTAGGGAGACAGCCAGATCAGAGGCAGATGGGCCTGAGGCAAAAAGCACCATTTGCATTCATGTGTATGTTTCAGAAGACTCATGCTTACAGAGGGTCATTTAGGAGAATATAGAACATGTTAGGGCCAAGGACAGAGCTTTGGGGGACTCCTGATCTTATAGGGAGCAGTAGGGAGAGGGAGACTCTTAAGTAGACTACGCATGACCGACCCACCAGGTATGAACCAGACCATTTATCTGTGAGGTCAGATAGTGCAGTACAGATAAGTTTGACCAGGAGTATGAGGTGGGTGGTAGTTTTGAAGGCTTTGGCCTGGTTGACAAAGATGGCAGAGGTTATAGGGCCTTGATCTAGTCCCCTTCAGGATGGTATTGTGATAATGAGAAGGGAGGAAACAGTTGAGTGGACTTTTCTGAAGCCAGATAAGAATGAGGTCAGAAAGGGGGTGGTTTGAGAGAGAGCTAGACGATCTTACTTCGAGAGGGTTCCTGCAGTAGGTCTTCACATATGGGACTGCACCCCCTGGCATCAAGTTCCAACGGCAAACTTGTAGCTAGCAATCATCAGCGGGGACCGCCCCTGATGTCAGGTGACGCAATGTCAGACCGACTATAAAAGGAGCGGGTCCAGCGCCTGCCCTCCAGTTCTTTCGCCATCGCTTCAGTCTGCTCAGCTCCCTCGTGTGGTTCCTTCTGACACAGGAGCAGGGCACCCTGGTGCATCAGAGAATTCAGTCTCTCTCCACCTTCATACGTGGCACCTGTGGACATAGCTGCTTCCCACTATGGAGTTTCCTCCCAGGTGGCTCATATTTTGGTGGAAGCCAGAAAACCATCTACCAGATCCACCTACGTCATGAAGTGGAATAGATTTTTGATCTGGGCCCTAGCCAGGAGCGTGGATCCCTTTTCGTGCTCAGCTGCCCAGGTGTTAAGAGTACCTCATACATTTATCAGAGATGGGCCCTAGTTATTCCTCCATCAAGGTCCATCTCTCTGCGGTGTCGGCCTACCAACTCCCGGTGGAGGGCAAAACTTTGGCTCAACTGGAGGTTGCCAAAACCTTTTTGAAAGGTATTCTTCACTTGAAACCTCCAGTCTGGAACTCCTGTCCTCCCTGGGACCTTAACTTTATGTTAGAAAAATTGACACTGCCTCCCTTTGAACCGGCTTCCAATTGTGACAGGCGCTTCCTTTCCTGGAAGACTTTGTTTTTAGTTGCTGTCACTTCCGCCAGAAGGGTTTCAGAGCTTCAGGCGTTCGTCTGTAAGGAGCCCTATTTGATTTTTCATAGGGACAGAGTCGTCCTTAGGACTAACCCTTCCTTCCTTCCTAAGGTAGTTTCAGAAACCACTCTCGGCCAGTGTGTTGAACTGTCGGTCTGTTATCCCCAGCATTCGAACAGGGTGGAATATCTTTTGCACACCTTAGATGTGCACTGGATCTTGAGGTGTTACACAAACCGGCCTAAAGAGGTCCGTAAGACCAATCGGCTTTTTGTGGCCTTTGCCCCCCAGTGCCAGGGTAAGGCCATTTCTTTTTTTTTTCAACTTTCTTTCCTCCGGTCATGGTTCCAGGAGCCTCTCTCATGCATCCAACCTTGCCCCTACCCTGCCTGAAGTCCCCTCCATCTGTACCTTCCTCTTCCCACCCCGCCTCGCAGCTGGTACCCCCAGCTTAACCCCTTCAGGGTGGGGCCACCCCTCCTACCTTGGGCACTCTCACACATAGACTCCAGCTGCAGACGTGGGCCCTGCGCAAAGGATCTGCAAAGGTCGGCAGAGTCTGACCCGGTCGTGGGCATGGGGGATTGGTGGTGTCGCCTAACCCATGGAACTGGGTTTTTTCATTTTCTCCCTGCATCCTCCCCTCCCTTTCGTGGGCACCCCCAACGTCATGTGCACGGTAACCCTGCTGACGCCAGCCACGCTTACCATGTGCTGCTTCTGCGCACTGTAGCGCCTCGTCTCCACTTCGAGCTGCTGGTGCGCCTAGACAAACTCCCAGCCCGCCTCCTGGGAGAGAGAAGAGAGCTGTCCATCGGA
The DNA here is from genome assembly GCA_016271365.2 of Neoceratodus forsteri. Taxonomy (NCBI): domain Eukaryota; kingdom Metazoa; phylum Chordata; order Ceratodontiformes; family Ceratodontidae; genus Neoceratodus; species Neoceratodus forsteri. The sequence continues at coordinate 109,558,837 of CM028131.1, read as the reverse complement.
TGCTCATTCCTCTCCTCTCCTGGCCGACTCCTGTCGACCCAGGTGGCCTGCCCTCGGACCTGGGTCGCTGGTATGGCGCAAGCTGTAGCGCCCAGCGCCTCAACCCTCAGCGCCACCGGGCCGACGGTAAGGCCATTTCTAAACGGACCATGTCGAGGTGGTTGGCTGACTGCATCCATTTCACTTACCAAAAACATGGAAAATTGCTTCCGGGGGCGGTTAAGGGTCACTCCACTAGGAGTGTTGCTACCTCTACCACCTTTTTCAGGAATGTGTCCATAGCAGAGATCTGCGCAGCGGCCACGTGGTCGTCTGTCCACACCTTCACTAAGCACTACAGTCTGGACATTGCCTCTAGGTGCAGGACTCGTTTCGGCCTTGCGGCCTCCAAGGTGTCTTGTCATAAGACAGTACTCAGTTGGCAAACTCCTCCTCCTCCCGGAACTTATCTCTATATTTTTCTTTTGGACTGTTAGGTATTCAGTCCTATATGTGAAGACCTACTGCAGGAACCCTCTCAAAGTAAGATATTGCAGTTACGTAAGAACTTACCGTAACAGTAGATCTTCGAGAGAGGTTCCTGCAGTAGGTCTAGTTTCCCACTCACCTTCCCCCAACTCCTGGTATGTTTCCTTTATTTTTCATCCTGCCTAGTCCTTGGGTCTAGAGAGGAAGCATGGTCCTAGGAGTTATCACTCCTTCCTTCCTACTACCTTTCTTTAGGTCTCCAGTGAAAAAGAACTGAAGGGCGGGCGCGGGATCACCCCTTTTATAGTCAGTCTGACGTTGCATCACCTGACGTCGGGGGCAGTCCCCGCTGATGATTGCTAGCTACAAGTTTGCCATTGGAACCTGATGCCGGGGGCGCAGTCTTATATGTGAAGCCCTACTTCAGGAACCTCTCTCGAAGATCTACTGTTATGGTAAGTTATTGCATAACTGCAATTTTTTGAAGTTTGACCAAGGCTATTAGGGATGATATAGGGTGATAGCTGACCACGACTGAGAGTTCTTTCTCATTTATAGAAGGGAATAACCAGCCATCTTACATATGGATTGTGTCCAGGAGGAATGAGCAACTAGGGTCGTAGGTAGATGACACCACAGTAGAAGCTGACAGATGGAGTAGCTTGGAGTCTAGCATGCAAACATATCTAGATTTAGACAGCAGAGTTTTAAGACCAACACTAGCTTTCAGAGTTATTGATATCCTTTTTGTATATTCTTCCTTCCTAGCTGGATGTGATCAAAGCTGACCTGGATGGAGGAGAGGTGACTGTACCTGAGTGTGTCCACATTCCTCTGCTGGCTGAGCCATTGCTCCATCATACCAAGTCTGCGCTGTCCATGGTATGTACACAACTCTAAAGCTTACATCACCTACATGCTGCGGGAGAGTCATTGCTCCATCATACAAGTCCGCACTGTCTAGTGTGCGTACGTGATTAAGCTGATAACACCTCTGTGCTGAGTCATTGCTCCTTTATACTAATCTGTGCTGTCCATTGTGCATATCTGACTAATCTTATGGTACCTCTCTGCTACTCGAGTGATTGCTCCATTTTACAAGTCCGCGCGATCCATTGTGTTTACCTAAGCTTACAGCACCTCCCTGCTGCCTGTCATTTCTGCTTTGTACAAGTCTGCACTATCCACTGTGCTTACCTGACTAAGCTTATAGCATCTTTCTGCTGCCTGAGTCATTGCTTTATCCTGCACAGTCTGTGCTGTCCATTGTGCTTGCCTGACTGTGCTTATAATAGCTTCCTGCTGCTTGAGTCATTGCTCCATCCTGCACAGTCTGTGCTGTCCATTGCGCTTGCCTGACTGTGCTTATAGTAGCTCCCTGCTGCCCGAGTCATTGCTCCATCCTGCACAGTCTGTGCTGTCCATTGCGTTTGCCTGACAGTGCTTATAATAGCTCCCTGCTGCCCGAGTCATTGCTCCATCCTGCACAGTCTGTGCTGTCCATTGCGTTTGCCTGACTGTGCTTATAATAGCTCCCTGCTGCCCGAGTCATTGCTCCATCCTGCACAGTCTGTGCTGTCCATTGCGCTTGCCTGACTATGCTTACAATAGCTCCCTGCTGCCTGAGTCATTGCTCCATCCTGCACAGTCTGTGCTGTCCATTACACTTGCCTGACTGTGCTTATAGTAGCTCCCTGCTGCCCGAGTCAGTGCTCCATCCTGCACAGTCTGTGCTGTCCATTGCGCTTGCCTGACTGTGCTTACAATAGCTCCCTGCTGCCTGAGTGATTGCTCCATCCTGCACAGTCAGTGCTGTCCATTGCGCTTGCCTGACTGTGCTTATAATAGCTCCCTGCTGCCCGAGTCATTGCTCCATCCTGCACAGTCTGTGCTGTCCATTGCGCTTGCCTGACTGTGCTTACAGTAGCTCCCTGCTGCCTGAGTGATTGCTCCATCCTGCACAGTCAGTGCTGTCCATTGCGTTGCCTGACTGTGCTTATAATAGCTCCCTGCTCCCCGAGTCATTGCTCCATCCTGCACAGTCTGTGCTGTCCATTGCGCTTGCCTGACTGTGCTTACAATAGCTCCCTGCTGCCTGAGTGATTGCTCCATCCTGCACAGTCTGTGCTGTCCATTGCGCTTGCCTGACTGTGCTTATAATAGCTCCCTGCTGCCCGAGTCATTGCTCCATCCTGCACAGTCTGTGCTGTCCGTTGCGCTTACCTGACTGTGCTTATAATAGCTCCCTGCTGCCTGAGTAATTGCTCCATCATACTCAGTTCACGCTGTCCTTGGTGCTTCCCCAACTCTAATGATTGCATCACCTTCATGCTGCTTGAGTCTTTCATTGCTCCTTTCTTCTGTGCCTTTCATGGCACTTGCCCCACTCTATACATCCCTACTGCTGGAGCCATTGCTCCATTACACCCAGTCTGCGTTGTCCATGGTGCTTACTTGAATTTAATGCATCCATCGTCTTCCTACTGCAGGAGTCCTTGCTCCATCATGCCCTTTCTGTGCTGTCCATGGTGCTTACCCAACTCTAAAGTTTAGATTACCCCCTACTACTTAAGTCATTCATTGCTCTATTGTTCTGTCATACCCAGTCTAAACTGTTCATGGTACTTACCCCACTTTTAAAGTAAAGGTGTGAGCTGTGCCTTTGGGTTTCATAGCCCACTGCCCTGGGGCGTAAAAATTCCTTGTATGTTAAAATTTTAATTTTCTAGGGACGTGGATATGATGTTCTACCCACACTTTCTTGAAGTGCCTTTCCCTTCAAGATTTGGCCAGAAATGTCTTCAAGCTGGCTTCTCCCTCCCACCTCGGTGGTAACTCCCTCAGTTCCACCCTCTGATGCCAGATCTTCCTTTCCTCTGGAAGAAGCAGGTTACCTCCTTACCACTCTTGCGCTGAGTAGGACCTTGTGACTTAAATCTATGGATTTACTTCCTAAAATCTTTAAATTCAATTGTCTTCAACTCTATCAACGATCTCGACTGCGATGGACAAGATGTCCACTCCCAGGTTCCGCCAGTGCCCTTGCAGGCAGAAGATGTCCCGAACGGATCCGCAGTCCATGTGCATCTACTGCCTGGGGCATGAGCACGATCCACAGTTTCTGTTGCTTCTTTCATCCTCATGTTCTCGAGGACTGTCTAGCTCGGCTCAAGTTAGGATTAAAGAATGAACGGAACCTGCCGGTCAAATCTAAGAAAGCCGTTGGGTGATCAACACGGCTGCAGGGTCCGCTGAACAGCTTGTGACACTTGAGACAGCGGCCCAGGCTGCTTCCCGTTCCTCTTCGGCTTCTGCCTTTGTGAGCAACAGGAGCTTCCTAATGTGGTCCCGGCTTGACCAACCCTGGCGTCTCCTTCAATTCCTGTGGAGCCTCCACCCGAAGGTCGGTGCTCCGATCAAGAAGTCTTGGCCAGCCAAGGGGCTTCCCCATTGGCTGTTGGTTGCCTTCACCCCTGACCGTTTGCAGAGGGTCAGCGGGGAGTTGGGTGGTCGACCCCTCTTTGACGACGACTCCGAGTCAGAGGGTTCCTCCTTGCACTCCCGTCCGGTCAATGTGGAGTCGGTGAGGGATTTCTTGATGAAGGCCCTACCTCTTTTTTGGGGCTTTCTCCACCTGATATCTGAGTCTACGGGTATGAAAATGAAACCCGTCCAGAAGCAGGCCCGTTACCCATTGGCTGAGATCCTCGACCGGGCAGATACTCTGGAGGCTTTCCTGGTGGCAGAGGCCATTCTTGGCCCTGTCCTGTAGCTCTGACAGTGCCCCGCTGCTTGCCCTTCACCCTCTGCCCAGATGACCTGCAAATATGCGGTACCTACCAGTTCCCTCTCTGGATTCACCTTGGCTGAGGGGTTGGGGGCCGATTCTGTGTTTAGATGCTCCGGTTGTTTAGATGCTCCGGCAACACGGGGGATGTTGACAAGCCACCTGACAGAGTCCAAAAAGTTGGACCATGCGGCGAAAAAGATCTACACTGCTTCCTCGCTAGGTCTTCGCCAGGCAAGCTTGGCCCTCATCATGGCCTGCTTCTTCCATGCACTGCGGGGCACCCTGCATGAGGTGCTTCCTCATCTACTGGCGAACCTCCAGACCATGGTCAAACAGGTCTAGGACCAAAAGCTGGGCTGTAGAAAAACAACCGCTCCAGACAGCCATGGACATAGGGGACTCCTGTGCCCACTCTGTGGTGGCCGCTGTGGCCATGCACTGCAGAGTTTGACTGAGGATCCCGACCTTCATGGCTGATACTCGGCACAAGCTGGCAGATGTTCCTTTCCTGGGCACCGACTTGTTCGGGCCTGGGGTCAAGGACCACATCACCCGCATCGAGAAGTCCAGTGCCACCTTGGACTCTGTGACATCTCCCCTAAAGGACCCCAAATGCTTCAAACAGCAGCAGCAGCAGAGAAGGAAGCCATTTCAGTCCACCTCTACTCCTATGGCCAGACCAACCCAACCCCTGGCTGGTCAGCAGGCCCAGGCCTGGTGACAGCAGCCGACGTCAGTGGCTGTTGTCAGTAAGCCTGGAGGGAGAGGCTCTGGTAGCCCCTCAGCCGGACCCTCCTCCTCTAAGCATACATAGTGATGGGATGAGGGGTGCCTCCCTCATACCCATCACACCTCCCCTGAGTCCTCCTGTGGGGGGCAGTCTCCGTCACTTCCTTTCCACCTGGTCTGCTGTCACCAAGGACAGGTGGGTCCTCAAGGTGGTGAGTCAAGGTCTGCCTCTGAAATTTGAGCAGTACCCTCCTAGACGAGCCCGCACCCCATGGGAGGACTTGGTATCTGTAGACGTTCGGTCAGCTCTCAGTGATGACATAGCCCAGCTCCTCCACAAGGAGGTGATGGTTCTTGTTCTGGATCCTCCTGGACACTCAGGGTTTGTCTTCAGGTACTTCCGGGTGCCAAAGTGGACTGCCTCCCTCCTCCCACAGAAGGGCATTGAGTCTGCCAGAAAGTGTGGATAGAACATCATATCCACGTCCCTATAAAAACAGGTTACTCACCTGTAACAGTAATTCTGGGATCGTGGATATGTTGGTCATCCACCCTCTTTGGTATGTCCCCTTCCACTTTAAATCTAGCCGAAAGTATTCAAGATGTCTCCTCCCACCCACCCGGGTGGTATAACCCTCGGATCCGCCCCATGACACCAGATTTTTCTTTCCACTGGAAGATTCAGGTTGCCTCCCTCGTGCTCTCGCATTTTGTAGGCCCTGGCTCAGAAACCTTCGGTTAATCCGAAAGTCCGTCTAGTTTGCATTCGCGACTCTCTGCCTTCAATTGTAGAAGACAAGTCTTCCCCCGGATTTCGTCGGTGCCCTTGTGGCCAGAAGATGTTGCGCACCGATCCCCACACCACATGCGTTCACTGTCTCGGTGTCGACCATGACACCTCGAAATGTGATGTGTCTAGCTTTCTATCCTAACGTCCTCGACTGCCATCTCGCATGCCTGAGGTTGGGGAGGCTGGAGAAACAGAACCCTCTGGTGAAATCTAAGGAGGCTCTCTGGACGGTTTCTGCGGCTGTGGGATCCGCCTAGCAATTGAAACTCATGGAAGCATTCGAAGAGGAAGCGGCTCAAGCTGCCGGAATTACTCGGAGCTTCTTCGTTCTGCTCAACCTGGGCTCCACTTTCTCAGGCTCTTTCTAAGAGTTGTGCCAGTCTCTCCCGACCAAGGGAGAGGGTCCTGCGGGCACGCACTCCTCTCGATATCGTAAGCGGGAGAAGGATCCTGGATCGTCTTCATCCTGACGGAGACGTTCTTGGGGGCGGGAGAGATCTCGGTCCCAGGAACATGCGGTCTCGACTTCAGTCAAGATTGCTTCTTCGGCTGCTGGCTTCTTGGCTGTGCTGTCTGGCCAGAAGACTGAACCATCGATTGATGATGTAGAAATAGTCATCGACCCAATCGATCCTTTATCACCGACTCCGGTAGACAATTCTCTCGATCAAAGTCCAATTTTGGCTTTCCGCAACGAGGAGACTCTGCCTGCTGGGACCCCTGTCGAGGAAGTGGTCTCCGACCCTGAGAATTCACCAGTCCCACCGCTGTTTCCTGAGCAACCGAATCGGCCTGTCCGATCTCAGTCGAGGTCTCTGACCCCCTAGACTGAAAGGCAGAGGAAGAGCCTTAAATGCTGTAAAAAGAGGCAATGCAATTGGTTGTCTTTGTCCTCCTCAGATGAGGAGAGCCCCCGGCGGAAACTCCGGCGCTACGAAGACCTCATGTGGCAACAGCTGATTTTGACTGGGCACAAGCCGACCCTGGTTTCCACCCCGGCCGTTACTTGGCTTTTGCCTCCTAGGCTGAAGCCGACACCTTTGGAGCCGATCAAGTCGGTTCCCACACCTGCGGAACAGGCGAAACCTCCAGTTCGGCCTAATCCAGTCTCTCCACCGATTTGTGGTGGAACTACTGCCCAAGCAGCCTGTGGGAGGGGCTGCTTTCAAAGAAGATAGGCTGGACACTGGGCTTCCCTGGCTTCTGTTGGTCACTGTCACCCCGGACAGCCCACGGCGGGTTGTAGGTGACCTGAACGGTCGACTGTTGTATCTGGATTCCTCCGATTTGGATGTGTTCGGCCTGCATTCTCATCCCGGGGATGACGAATCAGCTGGTGGGTTAGAGATGAAGGAAGGTCCCTCGTCTTTTCAGGGCATTCTTTCGCTTCATCTCTGAGTCCACAGGGATGCCCCTGGGGCCAGTCCAGAAAAAGAAGCGAGATGCCTTCTCACGGACATCCTCAAGAGAGGGCTTACCCTGACGCAAGCCTTTCCTGTGGCCGAGGCCATTGTTGGCCCAGCCTTAGAACTCTGGCAGCGCCCTACCTCTTGTCTAGCTCCATCTGCATGCATGGCCCGTAAGTAAGCGTTGCCCATGAGGTCCTTTGCGGGGTTCACCGAGCACCCTTCGGCCGAGAGCCTGGTGACCGACTCTGTGTTCAGGCATGTACTGGCAGTTCTGCCAATACTGACCAATCTCCTGAGAAAGAGTCCAAGCTTTTGGACCATTCAGCCAGGAAGGTCTATACAGCTTCTTCCTTGGGCCTTCGCCAGGCAAGTTCGATCGTCATTATGGCACACTTCTCCCACGCTGTCCTAGGATCTTTGGATGAAGTCTACCCACATCTCCCCGCGGACATGCAGACCATGGTCAGGCAGGTCCAGGATCAGGGCTGAGCTGTTGCCAAGCAGCTTCAGATGACCCTGGACATTGGGGATTCTTGTGCACGTTTGATGGCAGCCGCAGATGCCTCTCGTCGCAGGGCTTGGCTGAGGCTCTCCTCCCTCCCAGTGGATACTCAACATAAACTAGCTGATGTGCCTTTCCTAAGGACTGACTTTTTCAGCCCAGGAGTGGCTGGTCACCTTCAGCGCATTGAGCAGTCCAGTGCCACCTTGGATGCAATTTCTGCCAAAGGTTCTTCAGGCAAGAACCAGCAGAAGAAAAAGCCTTTTCGGCATTCTTTCCCTGGGGCTCAGCAGTCCTTCTTTTAAGGAAGACAACAGCATCAGCAACAGCAGCAGGCTCAAGCTTGGTGCCCCCGGCCCAAGCCTGGGCACTCCGAGGCCCGTAAAGGAGGCCAAGGTTCGGGTCCTGGATCCTCCTCCAAGCCTGCTCAGTGATGGGGCGGGGGCTGCCAACCCCTCTCCTGTCACGCCAGCTCTGGGTCCTCCCGTGGTGGGCTGGCTTCGCCACTTGATTTCTACCTGGTCTGCTGTCACTTCAGACAGGTGGGTTCTCTAAGTGGTTAGTCAGGGACTGCCTCTGGAATTCGAGCAGTACCCTACAAGCTGAGCCCGTGCCCCTCGGGAGGAATAAGTATCTGCTCAGACTCAGTCGGCTCTCCGAGACAGCTTCTCCTCAAGGAGCCTGTAGCTCCAGTGGTGGATCCTCCAGCAGACCCAGACTTTGTCTCCAGGTACTTCCTGGTGCCCAAGCAGACAGGGGGCTGGCGCCCCATTCTAGATCTGCATGACCTGAATCAGTATCTTCGGTCACGCACCTTTCGGATGGTTACTCTGTCCCAGATCATACCATCCTTGGAGCGAAACATGTGGTTCTGTTCACTGGATCTGCAGGACATGTTCTTTCACATCCCAATCTGTCTGTCCCATCAGTGGTTCCTCTGCTTCAGGGTAGAAAGGACCCTGTACGAGTTCCGAGCCATGCTGTTCGTCCTGCCATCGGACCCACGGGTCTTCACCAGATGCATTTGCAGTGGTGGCAGCCCATCTCGGGGGTTCAGAATCTTTCCTTACCTCTACGATTGGCTCCTAGCAGGTTCCACCCAACAGGAAGTGGAGAGTTCCAGGGACCTGGGCCTCCAGACCTGCTCCCAACTCAGCCTCCTGATCGAGGCCAAGTTGGAACTCGTGCCTTCTTGGGTGATGGGCTTCATCAGGGCAGAGCGCGACTCTTGTCAAGCCAGAGCTCGGCTCCCGGCAGACAGGGCGGAGGTTCTCTGCTCCTTTGCCCAATCAGTTCTGGTTGGGCAATTGCGCCCTGCCTAGGACTTTCTGTGCCTTCTGGGTTACATGGTGCCGTGCACATCAGTTGTCCGTTGGGCCCGGTGGCACATGCACCTCCTCCAGTGGGAGCTGGGTGCCCAGTGGACTCAGCACCATGGTCATTTCGACCAGCTGATCACTGTAACCCAGAAGATGTGGGACACTCTTCACTAGTGGACTGCCCCAGATTGGTTGCAGGAAGGGATCCCGTTTGTCTGCCCCAAGCTGATGGGTCATCCTTACGACCGATGCCTCTCTCGGGCTGGGGAGCCCACATGGGGGACAAAAGGGCCCATGGGCTCTTGATCCTCGAGGAGCCCCGATGCCACATCAACCTGTTGGAGCTCAGAGCAGTCAGACTGGCACTGTCAGCTTTCACTCCTCAGCTCCAGGGTCACGTAGTTCAAGTCCAGACGGACAATACCACAACTGTGTACCACCTCAACAAACAGGGCAGCATGCACTCCCGTCTGCTGTGCAGGGAGGCGCTTTGCATCTGGACCCTCATGAGCCGTCTGGAGGCAGATGATCTAGCCATCCATGTGGCAGGAGCCTCAAACCATCTGGCGGATGCTCTCAGCCATTTAGGCGAGCCATCCCATGAGTGGTCTCTCTATCCAGAGGTAGCTTACGGTCAGTTCTCCCACTGGGGCAAACCAATGGTGGGCCTGTTTACCTCCAGGGAAAACACCAAGCTGAGGCTGTTCCGTGCCCTCCCCCCCTCAGCAGGGCTCACTGCAAGGGGATGCCATCTCGAGGCCATGTACCCCAGGCCTCCTCTACGCCTTCTGTCCATTTCCCTTGATCCACAAAGTGCTTCTTAAGGTGAGGAGGAACAAGGCGAAGGTGATCCTGGTAGCCCCAGACTGGCAGCTCCATTTCTGATATCCAGATCTCCTCAGCCTCAGCTGCAGGCTCCTGGAGCGGCTTCCAGCATGCTCGGACCTGATATCTCTTAGTTAGGGGAAGGTATTCCATCTGGACCTTCAATCCCTGCAGCTCACAGCCTGGTACCTGAGCAGCTAGAGTTCCAGGCTTTGGGTCTTTCCGAGGATGTCTTCACTGCAGTGGAGGCATCCCGAAAGGAATTGACCAGTAAGTGTTATGCCTTCAAATGGAAAAGGTTTTCCATTTGGTGTTAGGGCAAGGGCCTGGACCCTTTGTCCTGTCCAGTAGCTAACATTCTTGACTGCCTTTGGTCTCTCTCCAAAGGGGGTCTGCGGTCATCGACACTTAGGGTGCATCTGGCAGCCATCTATGCTTAGCGGGTGCGGGCCGGTCAGCCGACGTTGGCGCAGGAGACAGTGGTCAGGCACTTTTTCAAAGGCTTGGATCACATATTCCCTTCGGTGCATGAACCTCCACCTCTGTGGGATCTTCTGCTGGTACTGGCAAAGCTCGTGGGCAAGCCATTTGAACCAATGCACAAGTGTGCCTTGTCACACTTGTGGAAGATGGCCTTCCTGGTGGCTATTATGTCTGCCAGAAGGACAGGGGAGCTCCAGGTGCTTTCAGTGGACTTCCCTTATTTGGTCTTCCACAGGTACAAGGTTGTCCTACGCCCCCACCCGAAATTCCTTCCGAAGGTGGTGTCAGAGTTTCACCTTAACCAGGTGTTAACTCTGCTGGTTTACTACCCCAACTACACCTCGGAGGCAGAGTACAGGCTCCATACTATGGACCTGAGACGCACACTCTCCTATTATAAGGAGAGGACAGCGGAAATCTGGGAGAGGTTCACCAGCTGTTTGTCGCCTATGCTAAAGCTGCTTCTGGCAGACCTGCAGCAAAGCGGACAATTGCAAGATGAATTACATCTTGCATTAGTCTGTGCTATGAGTTAGCGGGCAAGGAGCCTCCCGGAGGGAAGAGAGCTCATTCTACCCGCCATACCACTGCATCAGTGGCTGCTTCCAGGGACACCCCTATCCAGGAAATCTGCTGGGCTGCTACCTGGAAGTCAGCAAACACCTTAATCACCCCCTACCTCATCGACCTTGAGTCACGCCGTGATGCTGGTTTTGGGGCCTCAGTTCTTCAGTCTCTGTTCCCTAAGTAGGGAGTGTGCACCTTGCCTCCCTCTTCCTGGAGAACTGCTAGGAGTCTGCCAAAGAGTGTGGATGAACAACATATCCACGATCCTAGAAAAACAGGTTCTAGGAGGCGTGAATATATTATTCATCCACTCTCTAACATCCCTTTCCCTTTAAATCTTGCGAAGTCTTAAAGCTGGCTCCTCCACCCACCGGGTGGTATAACTCGGCTCCGCCCCATGGCATGAATCTTCCTTTCAGCTGGAAGATTCAGGTTCCCTCGTGCTAACTCTAGCAATCGTAGGCCCTGGCTTCGCAACGTCGTTTTTTACCACATCTATCCCTTAAACTCGTTTGAGTTGTCAGTTCTGATAATAGCGCATCGGATATGGAGGACAAGTCGCTCCCCGGATTTTGCCGGTGTTCATGCGGCCAGTAAATGTCATGCACCGATCCCCACCTTACCTGTGTGTACTGCCTAGGTGTCGATCATGACACCACCACCTGCACCTTTTGATTAACCTTCCATCTTAACGTTTTGGATGACCGCATGGTGGGCCTTAAGCTTAGGAGACTGAAGAAAAGAACCTGCGGTGAAATCGAAGGAGGCGGTGGGCGGTTTTCAGTAGCGCGGGATCTGCGAACAGCTGGAACAGATGAAGGCTTTTGAGGAAGAAATTGCTCAGACTTTGGCCAGCCAAAGTTTTTTTGTACCTCAACCTTGGCTCCACCTTCTCAGGTTCCTTTAGGGAGTGCCAATCTCTCCCACCGGGGTGAGGTGCCCTCGGAGCTCACCTCCTCCTGCCCTACTTAAGAAGAGCAGGGATCAAGTCTTCTTCCAGAAGGCGTTCCTGAGACAAGAGGTCCAAGTTCAGGAAGCAGCGTTCTGGACTTCGGTCGAGATCACTACCTGTGGATGCGGCTTCCACGGATCTTCCGATGGCCAAGCGGACACGAGGCATCTGAACCGGCCAGATTTTTTCTTGAGCTGTTCGAGGCCTCTTTCGCACTCAGTTAGCGGTTCTCTAGAGATGACACCTATCCTCTCTTTCCCGATCACAGAGGCGCCTCCTGGGGTGTCTTGATCAAGGGAATCGAACCGGAACCTCGATTTTCCCAGAGTCCGGTTTCCCCCGATCGACCTAACCAACCCAGCTGGTCTCGATCGAGGACTCTGTCTTCTTCGGCCGAAAAATCGAAGAAAGGCCACTGGCATTCAAAAAAGAAGTGCTGCGGCAGATCCTCATCCTCCTCGAACGAAGAGAGGCTTTGACGGAAACTCTGTTGACGCTATGAGGAGCTCATGTGGCAACAGCTGAGTTTGGTCGGGCAGAACCCGGCTATGCCGTCTGCCCCGGTCATTACTTGGCCTGCGCCTCAAGGGTCTACTCTGACCCCTCCGGAACCGAAAGCTTCAGTTCCTCCACCTGGGGGGCCTGTCTGTATCCTGGCTAGGCCCATACTGGTCTCACCACCTATTAGGGTGGAGCCACCACCTAAGCAGCCCCTCAGTGGGGCTCCCTCTAAAGAGGACCATCCAGACACCGGGCTTCCCCAACGTTTGTCCATCACGGTCACTCCAGATTGCCCTTGGCAGATCGAAGGGGACATGGGCGGAAGACCGCTGTACCCCGACTCCTCGGATTCGGATACCACTGGTTTGCACTCCCATCCTGCTGATGAGGATTCACTCTCGGCGGCCTTGGAGGAAGGTCCCTCCTCCTTTCAGGGCATTCTCTGCCTTATCTCTGATTCTACTGGGATGCCCTTAGAGTCCATCCAAAAAAAAGTTGGAGTACCCCTTACAGATATCCTTAAGAGGGGAGATACCCCAACGGAGGCCTTTCCAGTAGTGGAAGCAATTACTGGTCCAGCCTTTGAGCTTTGGCAGTGTCCAGCTTCCTGCCCAGCACTGTCTGCCCATATAGCCCGTAAGTATGTGGTGCCTATGGGATCCCTGCCGGGATTCACGGAGCATCCCTCGACTGAGAGCCTGGTGACTGTGTCCATCTTCAGATGTATTGGTAGCTCGGTGGGCACCGACTGACCTCTGGACAAGGAGTCCAAGAACATGGACCACTCTGCTCGTAAGGTCTAGGCGGCCTCTTCCTTGGGCCTTCGTCAGGCCAGTTCGGTTGTAATCATGGCACACTTCTCCCATGCCCTCCTAGGGTCGTTGGATGAAGTAGTTCCTCACCTCCCTGCGGACATGCAGACCACAGTCAAGCAAGTCTGTGATCAAGGCCGTGCTGTTGCCAAATAGCAGCTCCAGACGACCCTGGACATCAGGGATTCTTGTACCCGCTCCTTGGCAGCGCGGTGACACCACCGCGGGGCTTAGCTGCGGTTATCCTCCACCAGCAGATACCCAGCACAAGTTAGCTGATATGCCTTTCCTTGGTACCCGACTTGTTGGCCCAGGAGTGGCAGGCCACCTTCAGCATTCGAACGGTCCAGTGCCACCTTGGATGCCACTTCTGCGAAGGGTTCCTCAGGCAGAACCAGCAGAAGAGGAAAGGAGCCTTTCGGCAGTCCTCCTCTGCTGGTCAGGCAGCCCTCTAATAAGGAGGTCAGCAGCACCAACAGCAGCAGCAGGTTCAAACTTGGCACCTAGGCCCAAGCAGAGGCCCAACAGCCCGTAAAGTAGGCTGAGGCGCTGGTCCAGGAGCTTCCTCCTCCTCCTCCTCTAAGCCTGCTCAGTGACGGGTTGGGGGTTGCCACCCCTACACCTGTCACGCCTGCCCTGGGTCCTCCCATGGGTGGTCGGCTCTGCCACTTTCTTTCCGCCTGGTCCGACATCACTTCGGACAGGTGGGTTCTAGAAGTGGTGGGGAAGGGACTGCCTCTGGAATTCCAGCAGTACCTGCCCAGCCAAGCCCGCGCCCTTCAGGAGGAAAGGATCTCAGCTTTCGCTGATCGGCTCTTCGAAGGCGACATAGCTCAACCCCACGCCCGAGAGGTGGTAGCTCTAATGCGGATCTGCCTGTAGACCAGGCCGTATCCAGGTACTTCCTGTGCCCCAAGCGGATGAGGGGTTGGCGCCCATCCTAGAATCTCCCGACCTGAATCAGTATCTCCAGTTCAAACAACATGAAGTCTTGCTATATTATGACATATGCAGTTTGTCCCAGCCTTAGAACTGCTCCGGAGGTGAAAGAGTTAACTTCCATGCCAGGCATGGAATCTGGAGCGCGAGCTCGGTTAGAAAAACTGTCTATCTTCAAACTGAAACTGTCAGATTCTTTACTCCGCCTCACTGAACAGTCGCTCCGGAGATTCCTCCTACTGCTCGGTTCATTCCTCGGTTAAATAAACCGCAATTATATTTATTTTAACCGCAAACCGGTCGGTTCAAACTCTGTCTGTGGTATTGTAAGTAATAGACAGGTTTTCCTTTCTGTGTGGAACTTGTAAATATGTTATGCGGTTCGGTTTGAACCGATCAGGTTGCCCAAAACATTTTTAAAACTTATTTCATACATTTGAAGTCGGTTCCTGGTTCTTATCGGTTCTAAAAAAACAGATTTTCATTCGTTTTTTCCACGACCCAATGACGGTTAGGGAACCAATAAGGGTGTCTTGCCTGGCATTTGCGGAAAAGAGCGAGGATTTTGGATTGAGGCTGGCATTATGTCACAGAAACCCAAAAGAAAAACCCGGGCCCACTGGGTTTCAACACTGTAGTGTCTGTGGGAAGCCTTTGCCAAGGCTGACCCATACCACATGTGTTTATTGTCTGAGGGTTTGACCACCTCAGTGCAGACTGCCAGATTTGCAAGAAATTCCCTGCAGCTACCCTGGATAAAGAGTTGGTAGGCTCCAGAGAATGAGAGGCCAAAGAATCCGCTGACCTGGATGGCCAGCCGGTTCGGTGCCAACGAACGGAGGGAAGTCACCCTCTGACTGAGAAGCGTGAGACTTCCTCAGGCAAGCGAAGAGCTGACTCAGAGAGCCAGTTCCAGCAAAGAGGACTAGAAAATCAGCAGGTGTGGAGGTCAAAATTTCCTTCTCCAACTGCTGCAGAGATAGCCAAAGCGATCCAAGTTGTCCAGTCGCTTTCCACGGTTCCGTCCGAACCGCCACTATCAAATAAAAGTCGGTTGGCCGGTTCCACCAGATTCAAGAATATGATATAGAGAGTTTTATGAACGGAGGAGGGAGGAGGATTATAGAACAGTGTGAATGTGATTTTTGAAAGTCTGGATGTGCCCATTGAACGGACATCTCCCAGACAGACCTTTAGGAGTCTCCCCTAGAGCTTTCTGAGTCCCTTCTCATTTTCGTTTTATAAAAAGTTGCTGAAACCCTCAACTCCCTTTGGAAGAAGCTGTGGATGAGCAAGAGGCCTGACTGAGAGATGATGGATATCCCAGAGTCAGGAAGTTGTCTATTCACTTTACATAAATCATCTAGGAAACAAACATTAAAAATTTTAAAAGCTCTAATTCTTTACCTCCTGTGGATAAAAGATGGACAGGAGGTACACTTTGTCAGGTCCTGATACAGAGTTTCCACAGCAGTGCAGTCATATTGGGGTAGTGCAGGCTGCAGCCTGTGATAAGGCTAATATTCAACTGGCTACACCCTCCACCAGCAAGGACTCCAGGAGGAGTTGATGCCCAGCAAGCAAAAAAACAATACATGGCAGCATCCTTGGGACTCAGACAGGACGATTACTAGCTGCCTATATTTGCAGATACTAGAAATCCAGATGGGATACTGTTATGGTTAATGAAACAGGCCCTGACCCGCTTGTAAGGAGCTGGAACAGGTGGCTGCTGATAGTATTGAGGCATCAAGGTGCAATTCCATGCCACAGTGGATTCTAATAGCGTATCTTCAAGGTCATGAACACATCTGTAGCTGTTAATGAATGTTAAGCTTGACTCAGAGTGTACTAGTCTGTCACAGGATACCCAGGCTGAAGCCATGGATTTTCCTGTTGTGGAAATTCTCTGTTTGGGGAGCAGACAGAAATTATATGAAGAAAAAATGGATGAATATAAGACCACTGTAAGTGCACAGACCAAGGAAAGACAAGCCACTCCTCAGAGAGGCAGCCCCAGGGGCAGGCCCTTTCACAGAGCCCTTTTACCAAGCCCAGACCTCCTCTTCAGCTTATGTCCAGAGGGGTTCTTCAGAGGGAGAGGCAGACAGGAACTGCAGGCAGGCCTGCTCCCACCCCTCACCTAAGCCCCTGCCAAACAGGCACCCTGATGGGATGCCCAGGGCGATTCTCCATTACCTGTAGGGGCAGGCTGGCTTACTTCGTCCAGGACTGGGAGTCTTTAACATCAGACCAGTGGGTCCTGGAAGTAGTAAGACAGGGACTGGTTCTCAGCTTCAAAATTTCCAAAGATGAGAATCAGATCTTTTCCACCTGCAAATCCACTAAGAGACTCTTGCTTTGGAAACAAGTCTCAACTTCCCTTGCTCTCAGAGCTGTAGAAGGGTTCCCTCCCCTACACCAGGGCAAGGACTGCTCCAGGTACTTCCTTACGAAAAAGACAGGAGAATGGCGGCGGCCCATCCTGGATCTAAGAATATCTGAACAAGCACCTTTTAAAACAAAATTCAAAATGGTGACTCTGGGAAGATTTTACCTCCCCCTAAGGCCAGGAGACTAGCTGCTTCCCTGGACCTCAAGATACCTACTTCAATGTTCTCATCAAGCTCCCACGAAGGTACCTCAGATTCGAAGCTGCCTCAGGCCATTACCAGTTCAGAGCAATGCCCTTCTACTTACCTCTGCCCCAAGGGTATTCACAAAATGCCTGGCAGTAGCAGTTGCTCCTTAAGAAGGCAAAGGTGCCATCTTTTCCTACCTAAGACTACTGACTCATGGTAGGTCCAGTCTCCCGAACCAAGTCAAATCCACACCTTCAGGCTACCCAGCTATTTTAACGCCTCTCTAGGTTTTCTTCTCTCCAATCTCCCAAAGCTCAGTTTAGAACCTGTCCAGCTACTCACCTTCATAGGCGCAGAACTGGGTAAAAAGCAGGCCAAAGCCTTCCTTCCTCTAGAAAGGTAAGACCCTGGTGGCCCTGGCCTCCTCCTTCCTCTCTGCAGGTCTCTGACCAGCAAGGCATTTTCTACAGCTCACCGGACACATGGCTTGCTTCCACGGCTGTGCAAGAACAAGATTTCGAATGAAGGACAGTTCCATTTGAAGCCTTCTGGTCTCAAAGGGAGATCCCCCTAACAAGTTGATCCCAGTAACTCGAACCTGATGCAGGCCCTGCAGTGGTGGCAGATCAAGAGCAATCTGAGACAGGGGTTCCTTTCATCCCTCAATCTACTCCTTGACCCTTACTACAGATTCGCCCTTTTGGGATGGGGGACTCACATGGCGACCTTTCCACCCAGGGATTGTGGTCCCCTCAGGAATCTGTGCTCCACATCAATCTGTTGGAACTCAGAGCTGTTTTTCTAGCACTTAGGTTTTTCTGCATCTATTCAGAACAAAGTGGTACAGGTTAGAACAGACAACACCACTACAATGTGGTACATTAACAAACAAGGGGCACTCGGTCTTGACCTTGTGCCGAGCAATCAAAGTTATGGTCTCTGTTAAACTCCTTGCAGCGCCTCCCTCATGCAGTTCATCCTCCCAGGCAAGGACAATGTCCTGGCAGATGCTCTCAGCAAGATTTCCCAGAACCATCACGAATGGTCACTGAATCCCTAGTACTGGGGTTAGTTTTGTGGGTGGGGCACCTCAGATAGATCTTTTTGCAGCCCAGACAATCACCAACTTCGCTTTGTTGTTGCAGGCCCCAGTGTTGGGCTCAGTCCCCCTGGATGCCTTCCTTTTTCGATTGAAGGAAGGCCTCTACCCTCCCTCCTTCCCTCTCCTGTTCAAGGTGCTAGTCAAAATCAGATCTCAACCTTGCAAGATGATTCTGATTGCTCAGATTGAGCTAGACAGCCCTGGTACCCTACTCTTTCTGTCCTTAGCAGTCCATCTTCCCTGTGTCTCCCAGGAACCACAATTTGTTAACCTGTACCCAGGGAGAGTTTGGTATCAGTCTCTAAATCCCTCAACCTCAAGGCCTGGCTCTTGAGGAGTTAGGTTCCTTGCCTACACCTTTCTCAAGGTGTGCTCGAAATCTTGAAAACTTCAAAGGAAGCCTTCCACACGGGCTTCTTACTAACTCTAAATGGAAAAGGTTTTCCCATATGGTGCTCTGGGAAGCATATTTCTCCAGAATCTGCTGATTTGCCACAGTTTTGGACTATATGGTCCATCTAAATACTTTAGGGCTGAGGCCAGCTACCCTGAAAGTGCATTTGCAGCTGTCTCTGCTTTATTTCAGCAGGAAAGCCCTCTTCTCTTTCTGCTCACCCTGTATTTTCCAAGTTTTTCAGGGATTGCTTCACACTAACCGCCATTCAGGGACCCTGCCCCTGCCTGGGATCTTAATGTTTGCATTGCTCAGCTGATGCAACCCCCCTTTGAACCTTTGTCTTCAGCAGAGCTTAAGTACTTGACTTGGAAAACTGTGTTTCTAGTAGCCATCACTTCTGCCAGGCGCATAAGTGAATTACAAGCTTTGTCAGTGGAGATAAGGTAGTCCTCAGGACTAACAGGAAGTTTTTGCCTAAGGTGGTTTCAGATTTCCACCTTAATCAATCTATATCTCTTCCAGTGTTCTTCACTGACCATTCCTCCTCGGGCGAGAGGAGGCTGCACAGTTTAGATGTTAAGAGGGCCCTTAGTTACTACATAGAGCGTACTAAGGGTACAGGTTTGACTCCCCAACTTTTCCTCACTTATGGTGAGGTTGGAAAGGAAACCTGCACTAAGAAGATCCATTGCCAGGTGGATTGTCTCTTGTATCCAATTTGCTATCAAAAACTGGTAAGGTTCCCCGTTCAGGCCTGAGGGCTCACTGCCAGAGGTACAGCTCGTCTCGTAGCTGCGGCCGGGACATCCCTATCTTAGAGATATGTCAAGCAGCTACTTGGAAAACAGTACACACTTTCACTAAGCATTACTCCTGGACATCCAGGCCAGGAGGGATGCTCAGTTTAGCACAGCTGTGCTTCAGAGCCTATTTCCTAAGTAGGTTCTGTCCTCCTCCATGGAGGTACTGCTGTGTAGTCTGCATATGTCTTAATATGCAAGAACTTCATGTTGTTTGAAGAAAAATTACTCACCTTAGTAATGTTGTTTCTTCTTATGGAGTCTTACTATGTTATGACCTCCCCAGCCTGCCCCTCTCAGAACCTCTACTCTTGGGATGAGGTGGGCAGTCCAGTGTTGACCTTATTGATGCCCATCTTGTGTTTCCACCCCTCTTTTTTGGGGTGTTTGGGTGTTGTATTTTATCTTATCTTATTTTCTGGGTCCCCTGACTTGAGTCTTGGTGTTGGGACCAGGAAAATGTGTTAATATTTTAGTAGCCAGTTGGCTAGTGTAGGTTTACAGCTTCCACACAGAACCTTAGTGAGTTTTGCTCGTAAAGATCTGACAGTTTCAGTTTGAAGATAAACAGACAGAGTTTTTCTAACCGAGCTCACGCTCCAGATTCCATGCCTGGCATGGAAGTTAACTCTTTCACCTCCGGAGCAGTTCTAAGGCTGGGACAAACTGCATATGTCATAATATAGCAAGACTCCATTAGAAGAAACAACATTACTAAGGTGAGTAATTTTTTCGTCTTGCACCTTCCAGATGGTAACTCTGAACCAGATCATACTATCCCTGGAGCGAAACATGTGTTTTGTTCACTGGATCTACAGGACCACGTTTTTACGTCCCAATCCGTCCGTCCCACCAGTGGTTTCTCCGCTTCAGGTCGGAAGGGACACTGTCAGAGTTCGAGCCATGCTGTTAAGCTATCATCACTCCACGGTCTTCACCAAAAATGCACTGCAGTGGTGGCAGCCCATCTTCTGCATCGAGGAGTTCGAATTTACCCTTATCTCGATGACTGGCTCTTGGCAGGTTCCTCCCTTCATGAGGTGGAGAGATCCAAGGACCTGGCTCTCAGAACCTGCTCTCAGCTTGGCCCTCTGATCAACCAGGCCAAGTCAGAACTCATGCCGTCTCAGGTGATGGACTTCATCGGGGCAGAGCTCAACTCTCGCAAGCCAGAGCTCGGCCCCCAGTGGACAGGGCAGAGGTTCTTTCCTCCTTCGCCTGATCATTTCTGGTTGGGCTCTTGCGCCCTGCCCGGGACTTTCTGCTCCTTCTGGGTTACATGGCGGCATGCACCTCAGTGGTCCATTGGGCCAGGTGGCACATGCGCCCCCCTTCAGTGGGAGCTGGCCGCCCAGTGGACTCAGCGCCACGGTCATTTCGACCAGCTGATCACTGTAACCCAGAAGATGTGGGATGCTCCCCAGTGGTGGACCACCCCAGAACGGTTGCAGGAGGGGATCCCGTTTGTGCGCTCTGAGCCGACGGTTGTTCTCACGACCGATGCCTCTCTCATGGGCTGGGGAGCCCACATGGGGGACAGCAGTCCCACGGGTTCTGGACCCCCGAGGAGTCCCGATGCCACATCAACCTGTTGGAGCTCAGAGCAGTCAGACTGGTACTGTCGGCATTCGCTCCTCAGCTCTAGGGTCAAGTGGTTCAAGTCCAGACGAACAATGCCATGACCATGTACTAGTTCAACAAACAGGGCAGCACACACTCCCATCTGCTGTGCAAGGAGGCGCTCCGCATCTGGACCCTCATCAGCCGGTTGGAGGCGGATGTCCTTGCTGTCCATGTGGCAGGAGTCTCGAACCAGCTGGCGGATGCTCTCAGCTGTATAGGCCAGACATCCCACGAGTGGTCACTCCATCCAGAGGTAGCTTACAGTCTGTTCTCCCATTGGGGCAAACCGTTGGTGGACCTGTTTGCCTCCAGGGAGAATGCCAAGCTGAGTCTGTATCATGCCCACCTCCCTCAGCAGGGCTTGCTGCAGGGGGATGCCTTTTCGAGGCCGTGGACCCCTAACCTCCTCTATGCCTTCCCTCCATTTCCCTTGATCCACAAGGTGTTACTCAAGGTGAGGAGGAACAAGGCAAAGGTGATTCTGATAGCCCCAGACTGGCCTCGCCAGTTCTGGTATCCAGATCTTCTTAGCCTCAGCTGCAGGGCCCCAGAGTGGCTTTGTACATGCCAGGACCTGATATCCCTGAACCAGGGGAAGGTCTTCCATCTGGACCTTCATTCCCTGCACCTCACAGCCTGGTACCTGAGCGGCTAGAGTTCCAAGCTTTGGGTCTTTCCGAAGATGTCTACACCATGGTGGAGGCATCTTGTAAGGAATCGACCAGGAAATGTTATGCCTTCAAATGGAAAAGGTTTTCCATTTGGTGTCAGGATAAGGGTTCTGGACCCCTTATCCTGCTCTGTGGCTAACATTTTTAGACTACCTTTGGTGTCTCTCCAAAGGGGGTCTACTGTCATCGACCCTTAGGGTGTACCTGGCAGCCATTTCTGCTTACCGGGTGCAGGCGGTCAGCCGACACTGGCACAGGTGACAGTGGTCGGGCGCTTCTTCAAAGGCCTGGATCACATATCCCCTCCGGTGCGTGAACCTCCACCTCCTTGGGATCTCTTGCTGGTTTTGGCAAAGCTCATGGGCAAGCCATTTGAACCCATGCACAAGTGTGAGCTCTCACACGTGTGTAAGACGGCCTTCCTGTTGGCTATCACGTCAGCTAGGAGGACAGGGGAGTTCCAGGAGCTTTCGGTGGACTCCCCTTATCTGGTCTTTCACAGGGAGAAAGTTGTCCTGCGCCCCCACCCAAAATTCCTTCCGAAGGTGGTCTCAGAGTTTCACCTTAATCAGGTATTGACCTTGCTGGTATACTACCTTGCCTACACCTTGGATGCAGAGTACAGGCTCCATACTCTGGACCTGAGATGTGCTCTCTCCTATTATAATGAAAGAACGGCGGAAATTTGTGAGGTTTGCCTGCTGTTTGTCACCTACGCTGAAGCCGCTTCTGGCAGACCTGCAGCTAAACGGACCATTGCAAGATGGATCACATCATGCATAGGTCTGTGCTATGAGTTGGCGGGCAAGGAGCCTCCCAGAGGGTAAGAGCTCATTCTACCCACCATCCTGCTGCATCGGTGGCTGCTTCCAGGGGCATTCCTATCCAGGAAATCTGTCGGGCTGCTACCTGGAAGTCAGCACACACCTTCATCACCCATTACCACATTGACCTTGAGTCACACCGGGATGCTGGTTTTGGGGCCTCGGTTCTCCAATCTCTGTTTCCTAAGTAGGGGGTGTGCGCCTTACCTCCCTCCTCCCGGAGAACTGCTAGGAGTCTGCCAGACAGTGTGGATGAACAACATATCCACGCTCCTAGAAGAACAAGTTACTCACCTGTAACAGTAGTTCTAGGAGTGGTATATGTTGTTCATCCACACGCACCCACCTGAGCTCCTCGGCTTTAAGGCACACAACCTTGCTTCCAGCAGGCTAAGCTCTGGTGTCATGGGGCGGAGGTGAGGGTTTATGCCACCCAGGTGGATGGGAGGAGCCAGCTTGAAGACTTCTGGCAAGATTTAAAGTGGAAGGGGACATGCCAAAGAGTGTGGATGAAAAACATATACCAGTCCTAGAACTACTGTTACAGGTGAGTAACCTGTTTTTCTGGGAGTGGTATATGATGTTCATCCGCTTGGACCCACGCAACCTCCCCTGGCTTTGGTGCACACAGCTGATTCCAGCAGGCTAGATCTGGCATTGGGGTGGAGCCGAGGGAGTTGCCACCTGGGAGGGTGGGAGGAGCCAGCTGGAAGACGCTTCCGGCCAAGTCTTAAAGGGAAAAGCACTGCCATAAAGCATGTATGAACATCATATACCACTCCTAGAACTACTGTTACAAGTGAGTAACCTGTTTTTTAATGCACTCGTGTAAGGAAGGGAAGGGATTGTAACGCTGGTCGTGCTGCCAGTCAGCTGATCATTTCCACTTCCTGGTCTGCTTGCTCCGCCCCCACATTTTGTGATGTGTAACGGAGAGCGTTGGGACACGCTTCATACAAGTCTACTGGGCTCCTTTTCAGAACGATTTTTCAGACCTTTAAGCAACCCTTCTGAGAATGTGGCATGTCCCTGTGCTCTCCCTGGAGCACAGGGTTGGAGCAGGCAGACTGAGAAGTGTAATGTATTGGCTGGCATGCAGTTCAACCAGCAATTACAGTCCCTTTCCTTCCTTACAGGAGTGCATTAAAAATTAACATTTTAACACACAAGGACTATTGCCGCCCAGTGTAGCTGGCTATGAAGCCCAAAACTGTTTTAGAAAATCTTACAACGTTGCTTTAAACTTAAATCACCTACTTGCTACCAGAGTCATGTCTCCATCATACCTAATCAGCGCTGTCAATGGGATATACACGACTGTAAAGTTTACGTTACATTTACAGCTATCCAAGTCATGTTTCCATGGTACCTAGTATGTGCTACCCGTAGTACAGAATGACTTCTTGGTTTAGGTGATCAGGGAGTAAATGAGCCAGTAGGCAACCTTGGGCACAGTGCTGAGGAATAGTGACTATTTATTAGATTTTAAGAATAATACCTTTGAGCACAAGTGCTCTTTTTCAAAGGTTCCACATCAGTTGTGGTTACAGTACATTTTATTTAGGGTGCATAATCTGGCTCAGGGAGAGCCTGGTCAGTGGTACATTCATACAGAAAAGAACATGGACAGTGGTCGCCCAGATAGAGCCAGGTCATACAATAGTGCAATTAAAAAGCCTGATCAGCTGAACAGTTTTGATGAGAAGGAGAAATACGTTAGCCCAAGTAGGGCTTGATCTTATTCAGACAACGGGGCAATCAAGAGTTGAGGCTTTTCTGTTCTAGGGGTTGCAGTTAAGAAGACTATGTTCTGGCCTGGTGGTGCTGAGGGTTGAGGCTCTGGATGTCACACCTTGCGCCACGCTGGTGACCCAGGTTCGGGAATGGGCCCAGGTTGTCGGGTGTCGGGGCCCTAGGAGTGGGATTGAGTGGCCGGAGAGTGGCTCTCCTCTCTTGGGGAAGGATCTGGAGTTTCCACTGGCTCTTGGCTGCCACGGTGGAGGATGGATGGCATTTCGGGGGGGACTTGGCAGATGCCAGGGGAGGGGTGGAAGGAACTGAGCTGGTGTCACAGTGTGCATGTGCGCCTCCACGTGCATGCACAGCCGTATGCTGGGGCCCAGGTCAAGTAGGCAGGTGGTGGCAGTGTGGATCAACAAGCTATACTGAAAAAAAAAGTCTATGTTCAGGGATGTCTGAGTAAGGGAACCATTGGGTACTAGGGACCTACTGTTGGCATGGTTTGATACAGAGTTTGGTAAGAAGCACACCTAATCCAGAACTAGGGTTCTGGATTTTAGAAGGAAGCTTTTGGGGAAACGAAGGAAAAGCTAAGAAGCAGGTAGGGTGCAGTAGGAGTGGAGAATGTACAGGAGAAATGGGGCATTGTTATACAAAAAAAAGAAAACTACAGAGGTCACTGACTTGCTTGAGGCAAATGGGAAAAAGCAAGAAAGACAGTTTAGTTTTTAAGGGAGATGGGGTTGCAGTGAGAGAGAAAAAAGGACAACGTTCAGGAGATTTTTTTTTTTTTTGCAGTTGGTGACTTTTCTTCCGTGGCCCCCAAGCTACCCTTAGAACACTGGTCAGCCCAGCCCTGTTCCCCTGACTTTCCTTCAGATCTCACCTTCATGCCAGTGCTGTGTCCTGGGTGCTTGTTGGAGTGCAGGATGAACAGGTGGTAGGAGTCCTTGGCAGCTCAGGAAACCGTTTTCCCACTTTCTTACTGAGAGGTGGCATGGAATACCACCCTGACATCTCTGTGCATGCTTCTGTACATGGAGCGTCATAGCTGTCACTCCTTCCAGCCTATGCTGACTGCTCTGCATTGCATTGCCCCCAGTCAATGCAAGGGGTCAGGTGAATACTAGGCACTGAAATCTTCCCCTTTCTCCTCAGGAAAGCAGAACAACTCTCTGAATGATTTATCCTCTCCCTTCCTGTCTGATCTCTGGCAACCCAAATATGCATCCAAACTTGGGTCGCCGGCGTGGCACAAGGTGTGGGGTCCAGCACCTCAACCCTCAGTAGCACCAGACTGGCCTCTGTTCAAGAGCTATAAAGGGTTTCAAACAGATAAGAAGCAGACCTAGAAAAACTGAGTGACGACAACAGGATGGAGAAGAAAGCTAAGGTATTAAAAGAACTGAGGATTCATAACAAAGGGTCTAACGGAAGGGGAAGACCTTCTTTCACTACATTAGGAAAAAGCTACAAACAAAGGAAGCCATAGTCAAGCTAAACCTTGGTGAAGAGAAATAAGCTTAAAGCAGAAATGCT
This sequence comes from Neoceratodus forsteri, assembly GCA_016271365.2. NCBI lineage: Eukaryota > Metazoa > Chordata > Ceratodontiformes > Ceratodontidae > Neoceratodus > Neoceratodus forsteri. Next base: position 109,533,473 of record CM028131.1, on the reverse strand, counting down.
GAATAATTACATCCGTTTGGGATTTACAGAGTAAAAGGAGGGTCCATTGCTTGAGGGTGGAATCAACCCCAGTCGGTATGGGGGAGGCAGAAGTGTGCATGAAACAGATAGTTGCTGAATGGTTGCGCTGGCCCTGAAATTCGGTAACTCTCCAGGGCGAGATAGGATACACCCCTAGTGTGCTAAGTGAGATGGCAGAGGTGTTGGTCGAGTTTGAGGCAGATCTCTTCATCTGCTTTCAATAGACGGGGAGGTTTGTATTGACTGGAGAGTAGTGGACATCGTACCCCTGCATAAAGGCAGAGGAAAGGATGAACTTGGGAACTATAGACTGGTCAGGTTTGCTTTAATAGTCTGCAGACATCTGGAATCTGTCATCAAATAGAGGCTAGTGGAGTTCCTGGAGGCAAACTGGCTACAGGATGGAAGGCAGCACAGGTTTTCAGCAGGCACAGCTCGTCAAGTTGACCTGATTGACTTCTTCTGTTGGGTGACGTAGGGGGTTGCTAAAGGACAAGAAGTTAATATACTGTAACTAAGCAAGGTGTTCCACTTGGTTTCACACAGCAGGCTAGTGGGGAAGCTAGGGAGCCTCTGGGTGGTGACAGTTTGAAATGGTGGGTTGGGAACTGGCTTAAAGGGGAGCAGTCAGCACAAAGGGCCCCACACCGAAGTGTGGGACAGGTCCCATTGTGCACTTTGTGTGCAAAAACACTTTGATTTACTTACTGTTTACTGTAGTATAGTAGATTGTGTCAGACTAAGTTTGCTTAGTTCTGCGCTGACCTCTTCTGTTACTACAACTCCCACAATCCCCTGCAGCTGACATAAGAGCAGTAGGCAGCAGTGAGAGAGTCAGTAGCCTGCAGTTCCAGTTAAAGCTTTCATAATCTCTGATCAGATGTTTTCTGGGCCTGTCATTCTCCAGGGGTTAAGTACAGTCCACTGTAACTGTACTTAGCCTAGGGAGGGCAGGAGGACCGGTGGTGATTAGTGAGGTAAACAGAAGGTACAGAAGTTATTAGGGAGCAGAACAGATTTAAATGTAAAAAAAGGCAAAGGCAGTAAGGACAGAAATGGGGCTAAAAGGGGTAAGGCTATCAGAAAGTGGAGGGTGATGAGTACCAATGCCCGTAGTCTGTGTAACAAGCTCCCTGAACTAGTGGCCTTGAAGGAAGAGGGTTGCCTGGATATTGTGGCAGTCACAGAACATGGTACACAGAGAACCATGACTGGGATGTCAACATACCAGGATACACAATCTACAGGAGGGACAGGAGGGTAAAGAGGAGGAGGAGGAGTAGCTCTCTATGTAAAGGAAGGGATCAAAGCAACAGAACTAAAGAGTAAACAGGGAGCAGATAAGTCACTTTGGGTCACCCTGGAGACAGGAAATGGCACCACAATCCGCATGGGGGTTGTATACAGATCCCCATCTCAGGGGGAGGGAATGGACAAGGAAATGATAGAAGGCTTTCTTAGAATGGCAGAAAAAGGGGAGATATTGTTGATGGGGGACCTGAATATGCCAGATGTTAACTGGAGCACCTTTGCTGCAGGCACATCCAAGAGCAGGGTCATTCTTGATGCCCTGCAGGGGGCATGCCTCAGACAGCTAGTATTAGAACCCACTCGGGAAGGAGCAATCTTAGACTTGGTACTTTCAAATGGGGATGGAGAAAGAATCTCAGATTTAGAAATGGATAGCCATCTGGGAACAAGCGACCACCAAACAGTGTGGTTCACGATAAACCCAGCCATACAAAAGCAAGAGTAGTAGACTTTAGGAGGGCTGACTTTTTGGGAAAATAAGAGAGTGTCTCAGAAAAGCACTAGCAAACAGGCAAGAAGGAGGGGTGGAGGAACAATGGGGAGTGATCAAAACAGCCATCACAGAGGCAAGCCTTTGTGTAAAGCAAATCAATAAAACACAATGAAGGAAAAAACTGCTGTGGTTCACAAAAGAGGTGGCAGGGAAGCTTAAGGAGAAAAGGACAGCATTCAGGAAATATAAGGAAACACAGAAGGAGCAGGACAGAGAACTTTATCAATTAAAGCAGAAAGAGGCTGGGAAGGCAGTCAGAATAGCAAAGGCCCAAACTGAGCAAAGGATAGCCAATTCTGTTAAGAAGTGGGATAAGACCTTTTATAGGTACATTAGGGAGTGAAGAAAGACCAAAGGAGGGATACTGAAGCTTAATAAACAGGAGGGAATGTGGGTAGAGTGTGACAGTGAAAAAGCAGGGATACTGAATGAATATTTCTGCTCAGTATTCACAAAGGAAGAGGAGGGGGAGTTACCTAAACCAAACAAGAGAAACACTCTGAAGATGGGGGTCAATACCAGTCCATTTACAGAAGAAAGGGTTCTGAAAGAACTGATAAAATTGAAGGTGGACAAAGCAATGGGGCTTGATGGGATTCACCCAAGAATTCTAAAAGAACTAAGGGTAGAACTAGTGACACCGCTGACTACTCTCTTTAACAAATCATGGGAGGATGGGGTGGTACTCGAGGACTGGAGGAGGGCAGATGTGATTCCTCTTCACAAAAGTGGGAGCAGGACAGAGGCAGGAAACTACAGACCAGTTAGTTTGACCTCAGTGGTAGGGAAAATGATGGAATCACTTCTGAAGGAAAGAATTGTTGAGTACCTAGAGGCCAGTGGGGCACAGGACCCAAGGCAGCATGGATTCACGATGGGAAGGTTGTGTCAGACTAATCTAATTGATTTCTTTGACTGGGTGACCAAAGTAGTAGACCAGGGAGGGGCTGTGGACATGGCCTACCTAGATTTTAGCAAGGCATTTGATACAGTCCCACACAAAAGATGAATAAACAAGATAGCCAGCTTGGTGGGTCCCAAGGTGGTAGCCTGATAAAAATTGGCTAGACAACAGGATGCAAAGGGTAGTAGTAAATGGAGTACACAGTGAAGAAAGAAGGGTTACTAGCGGGGTAACGCAGGGTTCAGTTCTGGGACCGGTCCTTTTTAATGTCTTTATAAGTGACATTGCAGAGGAACTGGAAGGAAAAGTATGTCTCTTTGCAGATGACACAAAGCTCTGCAACATGGTTGATACACAAGGAGGAGTGGAGAGGATGAGAAGAGATTTGGCAAGGTTGGAGGAATGGTCAAATGTATGGCAGCTCAGATTCAATGCAAAGAAGTGCAAAGTAATGCACATGGGAAACAAAAAACCCAGGGGAAGAGTACACAATGGGGGGTGAGATACTGACAACAGTAAAGATAGAAAGGGACCTGGGGGTAAGTATATCAGATGACCTAAAGGTGGGCATGCAATGTGAGAAGGCAGTAAGGAAGGCTGGGGGATACTGGGATGCATAGGAAGAGGCATCAATAGTAGAAAACAGGAAGTTGTTATCCTCTGTACAGACAGTTGGTGAGACCCCATCTGGAATACTGTGTGCAGTTCTGGAGACCCAATCTCCGCAAAGACATAGACAGAGTGGAGGCTGTCAAGAGGAGGGCAACCAAAATGGTCAGGGTCTGCACCAGAAGACATACGAAGAAAGACTAAAGGAGCTTAATATGTATACTCTTGAGGAAAGAAGGGAGAGAGGGCATGATAGAAACTTTCAAGTACCTTAAGGAATCAACAAAGTCCAAGAGGGTAGCATCTTCCAGAAAAAGATGTGCAAGAACAAGGGACAATTTGAAGATAGAGGGGACTGCCCAGGGGTAATGTGAGGAAGCATTTTTTCACTGAGAGGGTTGTGGATGCATGGAACAGCCTCCCTGAGGAGGTCGTGGAGTCAAGAACAGTGGGGGATTTCAAGAATGCATGGGACAGGCATAAGGCAGTCCTAGTGGTGGGTAAGAGGAAGTAAGCTGTTGGTTAACTAGGATCTGCAGCTTATCTGTGAGGTAGGAAAATGGGCAGACTAGGTGGGTCAAGCGGTCTTTATCTGCCGTCAAATTCTATGTTTCTAAGCAAAAGATCAGAGCTGACATAATCTCTAACATGCACTGCATACTGTGGAATTTTCTCACTGCTGCCTACTGCTCTGATGTCAGCTTCAGGGGACTCTGAGAGTTGAATTACGATATCAGCCTAGAATTAAGCTATTAGTGTGATACAATCTGCAATACAACATTAAACAATAAGTAAACCAAAATGTTTTTGTGCAAAAAATACACAACGGGGCCAGCCCCACACACGAGTGTGGGGCCCTTGGTGCTGACTGTCCCTCTTTTTTTGATTTTTGACTTTATTTTCCTCCGATCAGGGTGCCATGAACCTCTCTGACATCCAAGTCCGTGTCCTGCCCACCTGAGGCCCCCCCCCCACCGAGCTGTACCTCCTCTCTCCCCATCTTCCCTGTAGCCGATGCCCCTAGTCTAACCCTCCCAGGGTGGGTCGCCCTGCTCCTCTTGGGCGCTCTTACAGACAGATTCTGGCTGCAGGGTAGGACCGGCCGTGGAGGACCTGGAAGGTCAGTCAGGGTTGCTCCAGTGATGTGCATGGGAGACTGGTGCCGTCGCCTATCCATGGCGCCATTGTTTTCCCTGTTCTCGTGCGTCCCTGGCGCCCGGATGTGCAATGACGTCCAGCCCGGCTGGTGCACACTCCTGCACACCCACGATTGACGTCCGCCACAGCTCCAATCCCCAGCATCTTGCAGCCGTGCACAGTAGTGCCTCCAGCCTCCGCTAGAGGTCACGAGTGCATCGGCAGGTGCCCCCCCCCCCCGGGAAGGAGAGCAGTCCTGGGGACGCTGGAACCCTTTCCCCTCCCTGCCGACCCGGGCTTGTTCCAGAACCGGTCGCCAGCGCGGGCGCGAGGTGTGGCTTCCAGCGCCTAACCTCGAGCACAGGGCCGGGCTTTGACTGTTCCTCTATGAGGAACCTCCCCCGATCTGTGAACCCACACTGGAGCTAAACTTCTCCTGGGCTTGGGGAACCCAGGTGCTCCACCACTGGGGGTCTGTAGAGCCTGAACGTAAGTCCCAGGAACAGTGGGTGATAGGGCGGTGGGGGGAGAGGCTGACAGGGCAGGTGGGGCATAAAGCACAGTACATGTAATAACAGCAACCGTGGTGGGACAAACACAGAGTCACGGTTATCAGAGCTGAGGTGTGAGGTGATGGTCATGGTCCCCTAAGGGCACGTCCATCACAGGGCAGACTGGTTAGATTGTCAGGCTTCTTTCTGCCAGCAGTATTTTATGTTCTATTTTTACTTAGCATATTCTTAAGTTTATACCATCTTCCCTCTGTCGAAATAATTTCTTCATGATACCTAGTTTACACTGTCCAGTGGTTCACCTTGCTGTAAAGCACATATCAACTCCTTGCTATGTTACTACTGCATTTTACTAAAGCCCTCTGGGCTAACTCCTTCCCTGAAGCAGCTCTCTTGCATATTTATACCACCTTCTGAAGCAAGGATACAGCCATGCTGGATGGAGTACACCAGCAGTAAGTTTGTGCCGTGACTTCAAGTTATTTGCAGCACAGATACGTCTGTAATTTGTTCTGTACATTTTAATCTAGCGGTAAGCTTTATTGATTTTGAGTCATGGTTACGTGTATGCATTACCAAATTTGATTCTGAACCCATGTATTTTGTTATGCTTTTGATCCTATGATCCTAGACTTGTATTAATTACCTGTCCTAACCAGGGCCTCCTTGTAAATGGGCATTGCTCAACAGAGCTGGTTGTCCTGGTAAAACAAAGTGAGTGGCTGGGGGTGGGGGGGCTAACAAAGTAGCTGCATCAGAATACCCAAAGTAAGTGAGCAGACAGGCTGATGAGTGGGCTGTGCGGTCAAAAAATGTAGAGAATTATAAAATGTTATAATTGTGATACTATATTTGTGCAGGGATGTGGTATTGTTTTTGTGAGTGCAAATTGATATGATCACAACTCTGCTGGCAATCTCTTCACTTCTGCATCTTTTTGCTCCTTTAGAACCCTAGAACTATATAAAATCATAAAAAATAAATAAAATATGGGCAACATGCCCAACTTGGTACATGTTTCCATCTCAGGGTTCTGAAGATGCTGGAGACCTCTTGAGCTTCGCTCTGGAGGTCTGTAGTGCATTTAGAACCTCTCGATGGAAACAGCCTTGTTCATAGTTGCCAAATTCTTTGTTACCGTTGTTGTACATAAAACAGCACTTGCTTGATTTACTAGTTCATTTAGTGGGGTTTGTACTCCAGAAATGAGACAGGCAGCAAATAGACATTACAAAGAAGCATCAGGATGGTGTAGTGGATAGAGATGTGCGAAGCTGGCAAACTTCACAAATTAATTTGTAGTTTGCCAGTTTCGTGAAGTGCCCCAACTTCACAAAGTTTCGGTCAGGAGAAGCAGCACTTTTTCAAGTGAAGTAATGCTCATTTGATGGTGAAGTTGCAGCTTTGCCATGACTTCACTTGAAAAAGTGCCTCTTCCCTTGGAAAACTTATTGTGAATTGGGCAATTCGCAGAGTCTTTCATAAAGGCTAATTTCTTGACTTCGACTGCAAAGTAAAACTTTACAACATCTCTAGTAGTGGGCTAAGTGAAGGCTTGGTAACTGGGAGATCAGGTTCCAGATCTCCTCATGGCTGCTTCTCGTGGGACCCTAAACAAGTCACGTTGCCTCTAAGTGCTTCAGTATACACCCAGCTGGAAAAAAATAAGTACAAAGCAGGACATCACTGAAAACAAGATACTGGATCTTAGTTGGACTCTCTTGGCTAAATCAATGATTAAGGCCCATCTCAGCAGCCAAGTGGAAGGTGGCTAGCTGTCCCATTCAGTGCAGGCTGGTGACTAAGCACAGTCTCAAATGGCCATACAAGGGGAACAAAGCCAGGCTTCCAGGACCCATTCCAAAGTCGGCGAGCTTGTGGTGGTTTAGATGAAAGGGTCCATGCCCTGCCCCTAACGTACTGATGTTACACATTGGGTCTCATCTTGTCCGCTCACTTACCTGTCTAGTTTAATAGTTTTCTCCTCTGTGTCATCCCTACTTGAGGGTAGTTGTGGGGGCTACAGGTGGCTAGAGGTTGTGGCCAGTGAGGTTGCTGCAAGGTAAGGTGTCAGGGGAAGATGGCGCTTTGACAGTGGTGGGAGGAATATGCAGAGATCACAGAGGAAGGAAACATACAAATCAAATAATAAAAGAAATCAGTTTCTCTCAGTTTTGAACATGATTTAAGGTCATAAACGTAAACCACAAAATGCTAATCATGTTCCTTCAGTACACAGGGCAGAAATGGTATTAATCAGAAACCCTGACCAGTAACCCCACTGCTCACACTGTAACACCTGAAATACTTCAGGATGAGCCAGAAGTGATCATGCTGGAAACGAGAGCTGATTGAGATCAATGTGAAACACTGCCTAAAGAGAAGAAAAAGAAGCTCTTCTCTTGCCAAATGGGCTGTTTTTTCAGTTTGTACTCTTAATCTGTGCTTCAGTTGAAAGAGGTCGCTGGGAAGTAATAATATTATAGATTGAGGGAGTGCTGCCGACCAGTCGTAGCACTCCTTTCCTCTGCGTCTGAGTCACTCTTATTCTGTAAAGCATGTCTAGTGCACAGTTGTCCTGGAAAAGGGCACGTTTAATTAAGGTTATTAAAAAAAAAGAATATATTATTGATAGAGGTTGATCAATAATATATTCATTCTGCCACCAAGACCACTCTTATGGTAGTGGGAGTGTCTCATTTACATCCTTTGGGTATTAAAAGCCCTCCCCTTTGGTTCGTCGTTCTCATACTGTAGGAAACATGCAAGACGACTCTCGTAGCTGTAAGAGTGGTCTAGGCAGCGGTATTAACATATAGCGTTCGGACAGCTGCACTTCTCTGGTAGCTATGGAAATCTTTGCAATTTATGTTGCTTCTTTCCTCCTAAAGATAACTCCAACAGGAAGATACTGTTTCTGCAAGCAGTGCTCTAAATCAGTCCATCTTCCTGGACATAGTCTCCACCACTCATTCACACTAATAGGACTATGCTGGAGGCACAAGGACTGAGCGGGAGCTAAAAATCTTCAGGAGGGCCAGCACTGAGGTAGCTCCACGAGGAACCGGCACTGTGAGCTTGGCTCACGCTGTATAAGCTATCTCGGCATTGACCCTCCAACCGCCCCAGTTCCTTTTTTCCCCGCCGCCGAGTGCGCTTCAGTGACGACGTCACTCTCCAGGAGTCAGAGCTTCACGTCTATACGATAACAGCTATAGTCATTTTAGTATTTAAGTTTTATTTGTTTTAGTAAATTCAGTAAAATTATGATAACATTTTTTTATTTTAAACAGGGTACAAATTGTTGGGTTGAAGCCCATTTTCAACAGTGTCCTGTGGATTCTCATTCATATAACAATCATTCAACACTAAATATTAGGAATATTTCCTAACCACCATACATTTAATACATCACTCACACTATTATACAAACAAATTGCACATGTAAATTATTTTAAAAGAAATAATAAAATAAACTGATATCAAATCAATCACCAACTGTCTGCTAGCTAAAACAAGTACAGTTCATGTGCAAATGAGTTTTCAGAGTTTTTTTTTTAAACTGAGGATGTCCATGTATTAGTTTTACTTCTCTAGGTAATCTAGTCCAGTGGACCGCAAGATTATTCTGCAGGGTAGTATCTCCTAATCTGTTCCTTGATTTTACTTTAGGAATATATGTCTGAATACCTTAAGGAAATGAACATTCGTGAGGATCCTAAGAAGATATATTGATTTAAGGGATGTATATTATTAATTAATTTGTGGCACCAAATCAACCAGCAATACAATCTTTTTGAGGCTGGATACAACCACCCAAGATTTTCATAAATTTTACAATGGTGGGTTCCAAATTTAGCATTAGACACAAATCTACCAAGCCTATAATACACCTGGTCTATTTTATTTAAATAAATCTGAGGAAATTTCATATATAGACTGGATCCATATTCTAGAACAGGAATCAACAACTGATTAACCAGCCATGCCCTTGTTTTGGTTTTGAGGCAACCGGACAACCTCCTTAGAGTTCACAATCTGTAATTAATTTTGTTTACTTGATGACAAATGTGTTCGGAATATTTTAATCCCGAATCCACTAACACCCCTAAATATCTATAAGACTTTACATTTACTAATTGAGTACCATCAACTAATCTTAGTTGGAACAAAGGGATTTTAGACTTTCTCACACCTGATGTAAAAATCATACATTGTTTTTTTTTTTGACACTTATTTGCAAGGCAGAATCAATAAACCACTCCTCCATATTAAGCAGATCAATCTGCAGTTGTTTTTCCAATTGATCATAGCTATCAGCTTGGGTACTCGACTCCAATTTGCGGCGCTCCTCCTCCTCTCTTTCCCGTTTCCTATTTACTCTGTACCTCCGGGACTAGTAGGAGATTATATTGAGCCTGATCCTGATCTTCGATTAGGAGACAACTTTGCTGATGAGTCCTTTCTAGGGGTGGCAAGTAAACCCTCTCTTCCAGCAAAGCCTCTGGTCGAGGACCTTTCCTTTAAGTCTCTGCTTGAGAACATGAATACCACTCTCTCCAGACTTCAGAGATTGATCCTGAGAAATTGCTGCGTCTGCAGTATCTGCACATTCCAAATATTCCTGTGGAATTGACTCCTCCCGTGCAACCCTCTTTTGAGACTCTTTCGCAAAAGGTGTGGGGTAATCCGGTGCTTATTCCTTCTGTGATCAAATCCATAGATAGGAAATACGCCCCTCCCAAGGATCGTCTTAGTCTGGCCTCGTAAGCCTTTGCTGATGCCATAGTTGTCTTGACAGAGAATGACAAGGCCGTCCTTCCTCAAGAATCTGTGGCACGTTCAGTCAACAAGGAATCTCATAAGGTTGACATTTTGGCGAAGTGAGTTTTCCCTGCCTCCGCCAGGGGTATACGCATTGCTAGCTACCAGGGTTATTTCTCTCAGTATGAGTATACCCCCTGGCATTTGCTCAAAGCCACTGTTGAAGCTGTTCTGGAATCAGACATTAGCACAGAGCTTCTCCAGCCTATTACTAGAGGCATTGAATCCAGCAGTCAGCAGCTTAAAGCCGCTATGGATGCCTTTGACACTGCTTTCAGGGCAGCAGCAGCTGGTATATGTACCTGGCGCCACTTGTGGTTACGGACATCGGGTTTCATGAATGACGCCCAACTGAGAGTTATGAGTTTGCTGTTTGGCGGAACATATCTGTTTGTTCCTCAAAATGAGCAGGCACTAGAGGCCACACAGAAAACTAGAATGGCTGTCAAAATGGCCAGGCTGCCCTTTGCTGCCTCTCAGCGGGGTGGAAACCGGTGCCAGTTTCATAACCGTCAGTCCTTTGGTGGCAAAGGGGGACTTCACCAAAAATCAAGTCTCCCAGCCACAAAAGAACATGCAGCAAAAGGCACAAGGCCCAGAACGCCTAGCACCACCCTCTGAGATTCCGGCTCAAGTCCCAACTCGGCTGTCCGAGGAGGACTCTTTGACAGTAGGAGGGTGTCTGACTCAGTTTTACAACCAGTGGAAGTCGGTCACATCAGACAAATAGGTGCTCAGGATAATCCATGAGGGTTACTTTTTAAAATCTTTCAGAAACACCTCCGGATCATCCACCCAAACAGCCCAGTCTGCCTCTCTGTAAGTCAGACCTTTTGCTGCTGAGATTCCAGGCCTTCTGAACAACAGAGTAGTAGTAGTAGTTCCCGTTTGATCAATGGAACACAGGTTTCTACTCCCATTACTCTCTAGTTTCAAAGAAAACATGTGGCATGTGCCCTGTTCTCGATCTGAGGAAGTTAAATTCCTTTACAAGGAAAAGTTCAAGATTTAATTCGGTACTCTGTTACCTCTGATTCATCAAAACGATTGGCTGGCCTCCTTGGACATGCAGGACTCCTACCAACATGTTCTCATACACCCAAATCACCACAAGTATCTCAGATTTGTGGCATTGGGTCAGCACTATCAGCTCAGAGTCCTGTCCTTTGGGCTATCCTTGGCGCCTCGGATCTTTACAAACTGCAGCCCTCCCAACGGCTCCTCTTCATAGGAGCCCTTCTGGATACCTTCAGCACAAAAGCCTTTCTTCCGGAGGACTGAAGGAACGACATCCTTTGGATGGCTTACTTCATCAGAGATAATGACTTAGTTAAGCCCTCTCGATGCAGAGGATGCTGCGTCTCGTGGCATCCTCAGTGTTCACTGTGCCTCTGGTTCACCTTCACATGAGGACTACTCGGATGCTCAGCACTCGGTGGTCCCTGCCCACGCATCCCCAGTCCTTTCACAATAAGGTGACAGAACCTCTAAAATTGTCACTCATCTGGTGGACTCGAGGACAACCTTCTGAAGGGGTTTCCCTTTGCCGCACTGGAATCTCGGATCTCCATCGCCACAGATGCATCCCTACTCGGATGGGGAGCTCGCTGTCAAGATCTCCACACCCAAGGTCGATGGAATCAGGACTAGTCTCAACTCCACATAAATATCCTAGAAATGAGATCAGTTCTGTACACAGTCCAAGCTCTGAAGGACATTCTCTGTCACAAGATCATTCTCCCTTAAACAGACAACAAAGCAGTGATGTACTACATCAACAAACAGGGTGGAGCACACCCTTAACCCTTATGCAGGAAAGAGATGAGAGTGTGGGAGTGGTGCCTGGTGCACAAAGCCCTGATCCAAGTGGTTTACCTTCCGGGAGTGCAGAATGATCTGGCGGATCATCTCAGCAGGATGGAAACAGATCCTTATGAGTGGTGTCTCGACACAAATGTCGTGCAGTCGCTCTTTGAAGAGTGGGGAACTCCGGACCCGAACCCTTTTGCATCCTTACTCAATGCAAAACTGCCTCTGTTCTGCACCAGAAATTCAGAACCCGGCTTTTTCTGTCAGGATGCATTCAGACTACAGTGGACAAGACACTTTCTGTACGCATTTCTTCCTCTTTCCTTAGTTCAGATGGTGCTGCTCAAACTGGAGGCACGGGGGCAGAATTATTCTCATCGCCCCATTCTGACCTCATTAGATCTGGTTTCCATTAATCAACAGATTATTGGTAACTTCACTGAGACAGCTTCCACTTCAAACGAACCTGCTGACCGAGGGACCAGTTGTCCATCCCAACCTGAGATCCCTTCACCTCCACGCTTGGCTCCTGAAGAGATGGAGGTGAGTAGGGTTGACATTTCATGTAGAGTCTCAGACCGTCTCCCAGCGGCGCACAAGCCAGCTACTAGAAAAACTTACACAGAGAGGTGGAAGTGGTTCTCCATCTGGTGTGCAAAGTCCTCCCTGGACCCATTTTCCTGCCCACTAAACAAGGTCCTGGAGTATCTTCTAGACCTGTCAAATACAGAACTGCAATACTCAACCGTGAAGGTTCACCTCTGCATGATCTCAGCATACCAAGAGCCCGTACACTCCATGTCTCTGGCTCAGCTACCTTTGGTCAAGATGTTCCTTAAAGGTATACGCCACACTAGGCCACCGGTCAGACGACTGGTAGCCACCTGGACCATTAACCTTGTGCTAGACATGCTGACCCGTAAACCTTTCAAGCCCCTAGCAATTTATGAGCTGAAGTTCCTGACCTGGAAGACTGCCTTACTGGTAGCCATTACTTTTGCTTGCAGAGTGTCTGAAATATACGCTTTGGTCACAGATCCCCCATATATGGTATTTCACAAAGACAAGGTGGTTCTTCGAATTCACCCTTAGTTTCTCCCTAAAGTGGTTTCAGAATTCCATCTGAACCAGCCCTTGGTTCTTCTGACCTACTTTGTGAACTTCCAGAATGAGGGGACGCATACACTACATTCTTTGGATGTTAAGAGGGTTTTGTGGTTCTACTTAGATAGAACTAAAGAAATCTGCAAATCTAAACAACTATTTGTCTCTTTCAGCATGGCCTGGCTGGGTCAATCTGTTGCTGTCAGATGTATTTCGGCATGGCTAGTGGCATGTCTTCGCCAATGCTACTCCATGGCACAGGTAAAGTTGGAAGGCAGAGAATATGCTCCTTCTACTAGGACTGTTGCGGCATCTCTGGCAGAAATTTGAAACGTGTCCATTGCAGACATCTGCAGTGCAGCTACTTGGAGCTCAGTGCACACTTTTGTTAAGCACTACACCTTGGATGTTCATGCCAGACAGCATCAATCCTTTGGCAGGACAATCCTTAATGGACTTCTGTCCCAAGTGAGCTCCTTTCTCTTGCCACCCTTCTCGGGGGGGATTATTTCAGCTCGGTACTCTCCCATTAGTGTGAATGAGTGGTGAAGACTTTATGTCCAGGAAGATATGAAAATTACGTACCTACCATAATTCTTTATCTTCTTGGATGAAGTCTCCACCACTCTTTCACATGCCCACCCTCCATCCCCCGAACTCACTTATCTGTTTTTGGTCTTCACTCCTTCGATGGCTGGGCTGTGAAGAATCTTTTGTGTTGACCCTTCTTACACGGATCATTTGGACTGTCTTATGTCCGACGTAGCTTAGTTTCAACAGGTTAGTTTGCGCTGCACCTCCTTGATAAAAAAAAAAGGTACTCAGGCGGTTGGAGAGTAGACGCTGAGGTAGCCTATATGGCACAAGCCGGGCTCATGGTGTCGCTTCCTCGTGGTCCTACCTCGGTGCCGGCCCTCCTGAAGATTTTTGGCTCCCGCTCGGTCCTAGGGCTTCTGGCGTAGTCCTATGAGTATGAATGAGTGGTGGAGACTTCATCCAGGGAGATCAAGAATTACGGTAGGTACGTAATTTTCATTTCCTGTCTTAAATTTACATTGACAAGCCTGTTGTTTTCTCACAAATGGCTTCATGGGTGAAGGTTTGTGTGAAATGCTACTTGTCTGTCTTGGCAGATATTAAGGGTATAAGATAAGTATACAAGCCTTTTCTACTATTTTTGGTCCACTTTTTTCTTATCAGGTGCCTGAGGTACGTTTGGGGAATGTTTTTCTTTTTTAGTGGGTGATTTTATTGCTATTGAATGCAGCAGTACATTGCATGCAAGTTACTTCTAAACTGAATACTGCTGTTATTTATTGTTTGTACTATTTGTATGGTCTTGTATTGTATTTCTATACTATAAGATTGCTACTTTCGAAAAGGACCTTGTTGTAAATGACCTTCGGCTCAATCGAGTATATCCTTTGTTCATATTTGATATGAATAAAAACATTGTACTACTACTGAAACTGTTAGTTTCCATCCTTCTGTGTCAAACTGCAGCTTGGTATAGTCCTGTGAGGACCATCCTTGTGTTCTGTTTTTACTGTTTTTTTCAGTATGTGTGACTAGTTTTTTGTGTTTTTTTTTCTGTTCTCTTACAAGGCTTCCAAAGCTGTTTGTGAGTGCAGTGCCTAGATTTGTGTTCTTTTAACTGACTGGACTGAGCACTGCATGCATACATCATTTGCTGCTGCAGATGTGTACACCCACCTGCGCTGTGTGTCTCCGTTGTTCTTATGCAGCTGTGGTTGTGTTTTTTTTTTGTTTTTTTACTGCCGCAAACCAACTTGTTTTGCTCACTGTTCCTTTCTCTTGCAGGTGGCGTTCACGGTGCTGTTGTGGGCACAGTGTTGGTTATTTGTCGTGCTGTCTGCTCTATTTTCCACAGACCACATTCATGCTTGTGCTGGATTTCCAGATGCAGAAGGGGCTTTCTGTGTCACTTTTGCAGCAGATTTTCCGCAATTAGATGGGAGTCACCTTTAGTTTCCAATTTCTTTGCAAACTCAAGGGGTTCATTTTCTTGGGGGGGGGGGCATTATTGATACAAATCTATTAGCTTTTTGGCACCATGGTATTTGCAGCCCACATTCTCTCTCGGGTGTAAAGTTTGCTGTCTCAGACAGGAGGTCATCTCCTTTCTGTATCTCTTCCCATCTTGCTTCAACAATCAAACGAAAAATTTTGGCTTCCAGCAACCAGTCTGCTGGTGTCATGTGGGAAGGTACATCAGGCACATTGGTTAGCAGGGGCAAGTCTTGAGTTACATCAGTTTCTTATTTTACTCTTAAATTAAATCATTTTCATGACCCCCCCCAAAAAAAGGACTGTACCCACCTGCGAAGACACCCAACCCTCAGGCCAAAGGGGCTCACGACAGGCATGTAAGAATGTATCGGAGCACGATAAGGATACTCTTCCAGATTATCTATCCACTGTGGTTTGTTTTAGGGCTCTGTTACGTCCTGAAGCCAGAAAACTGGGATGATTTTCCTGGTAAACGTGCCCCTGTGACTCCAAGTGTTCTGAAGTTGGAAGGTGAAATAGTGTCTGAAGTGGAAGGAAAATAATTAGATGGCACTGAGACCTCTTCTGCAGCATTGTATATTTCATGTATAATTTTATTGCCTTCCTGATTGAAATAAAATGCAAAAATGTACAGCTGGGGCAAGTATTTTTAGCTGCCTGCTGATCGTAAACCCAATTCTGTTAAGCTCAGAAATGCACGTGAATGTTTTCCATTTTTTCCTGCATTCTGGACAAGTGGTCAGAGAAGAGTGGGTAGTTTTTTCACCTCAAGGGTCAGGTTTCCTAGAAATGGGCATAATGTTGTATGTTTTTTTTTTTTTTTTTTTCCAGGAAAGGGATATAAGCAGATGCTGACATCAAAAGCATTTCCATCCATGGTGGCTGCTCTGGGCCCTTTGCCTTCACTGGGTCCTAATGCCTGTCCATATAGGATCCTAATTTAAAAGAAAACTGAAAACATTTCTATTTCAACAAGCCTTTGGGCATTAGAGATAAATCACTGTTACTGTTTTAGAACATAAGATACATAATATATATTAAATTTTTTTATTATATTTCTTCCGATGTTAGATGTTCAATCAGATTACAGTATGATGTTTACATGTTGTAAGGGCGCCTCAAATAAAGTGTACTACCACTATTACTACTAATCCAAACAGTGGACAGACTCTGGTGGGTGCAGGGGATGCAGTATGTGACAGTTTGGGTGTTCTTTTGCCAGTCCTCAAGTCTTTGAACCAATGCGTGTAGGAACAAATATCAATCAAACTTTATTTATATAGCGCCTTTTAAAACCAAAGCACTGCACATTAAGATACAGACATAGTGTAAAACATTAAAATAAATATATCAATAAATTAAACATCATTTGGGAAGGCTAAACTGAATAAGTATGTTTTTAAATCAGTTTTAAATCTATCGATGGTCAGGCATTCTCGTAAAGACGAAGAAGTAGAGAATTCCACAGGGTTGGTGCCATAAAAGAGAAAGCACGGGCACCAGATGTTTTTACAGGAACACTGGGAATCTCTGGCAATCCGTCGTTGGCGCATCGGAGAGGACAGAGGGGGCAGTAGGGAGTCTGGAGGTCTTGCAGGTAGCCGGGCCCCTGCTCGTGTAGGGCTTTAAAGGTTAGCAAGCTAACCTTAAAGGTGATTCGCCACTGAACAGGCAGCTAGTGCAGCTCACGCAGCACAGGCATAATGTGACTTGCCCTTGATGCCCCAGTTAGAGGCCTGGCTGCCACATTCTGCACCAGCTGCAGGTGGTGGATATCAGCCCCTGGAAGCGCTAGGTAAAGGGCATTGCAGTAGTCAAGGCAGGTAGTGAAAAAGGCATGGACCAATACTGGAAGGTCATCCGGAGGAACCAGGTGTTTTACCCGGGCGATATTCCTCAGATTGTAGAATGAGGTTTAACCACAGCTGACACCTGAAATTTCAGGGTCAGGCCATCGTCAAAAATAATGCCCAGGTTACGCACTGTGTCTGAGGTAGTGAGCTGAACACCATCGATCCATAGGCTTGATGCCTGTCCAGTTCCCAGACCCGCCCCGGACGACCTGGATCCACTACTAACACTTCAGATAAAGGGGAGATATTGCTGATGGGTGATCTGAATATGCCAGATGTTAACTGGAGTGCAGTTGCAGCAGCCACTTCTAAGAGTGGGGTTATTCTAGATGCCCTACAGGGGGCATGCCTTAGACAACTAGTATTGGAGCCCACTCGAGAGGGAGCAATCTTAGACCTGGTTCTCTCAAACGGAGATGAAGAGAGGATCACAGATGTAGAAGTGGGTAGCCATCTGGGAACTAGCGACCATCGAACAGTATGGTTCACAATAAACACAGCAATAGAGTCAAGCCATACAAAGACAAAGGTACTGGATTTTAGGAGGCTGACTTTGCCAAATGGGTGAGTGCCTAGGAATGCACTAGCAAATGGGCAGGAAGGAGGGGTGAAAGAACAATGGGAATAATAAAACTGCCATCACAGAGGTATCAAGCCTTTATGTAAAGCAAATAAACAAAGCAAACGAGGTAAGAAACCACTATGGTTCTCAAAGGAAGTGGTAGTGAAGGTTCAAGAGAAAAGAAAGCATTCAGGAAGTACAAGGAATCACAGAAGGAACAGGACAGAGAACTGTATCAGTTAAAACAAAAGGAAGCTGGAAAGGCAGTCAGAACAGCAAAGGCCCAAACCGAGGAAAAGATGGCCAACCCAGTTAAGAAGGGGATAAAACCTTTTATAGGTACATCAGGAGCAAAGGAAGACCAAGGGAGGATAGTGAGGCTTAATAAAGGGAGGAGGGTGGGCAGAGGGTGACTGTGAAAAGGCAGAGATACTAAACAATATTTTTGCTCAGTATTTACAAATGAAGAGGGAGGTATAAAACAAACAGTAGAGACACTCTGGATACAGAAGTTGATACCAGCCCATTTACAGAAGAAAGAGTTCTGAAAGAGCTCTTAAAACTGAAGGTGGACAAAGCAATGGGGCCTGATGAGATTCATCCCAGAATTCTAAAAGAACTAAGGATAGAACTAGTGACACCACTGACTACCCTCTTTAACAAATCATGGGAGGATGGGGTGGTACCTGAGGACTGGAGGAGGGCAGATGTGATTCCCCTTCACAAAAGTGGGAGCAAGGCAGAAGCAGGAAACTACAGACCTGTTAGTTTAACCTCAGTGGTAGGGAAAATGATGGAATCACTTCTGAAGGAAAGAATTGTTAAGTATCTAGAGGCCAGAGGGGCACAGGACCCAAGGCAGCATGGATTCACAGGGAAGGTCATGCCAGGCAGATCTGATAGATTTCTTTGACTGGGTGACCAAAGTAGTAGATCAGGGAGGGGCTGTGGACATGGCCTACCTAGACTTTAGCAAGGCATTTGACACAGTCCCACACAAAGATTAATATACAAGTTAGCCAGCCTGGAGTGGGTCCCAAGATAACAGCCTGGGTAAAGAATTGGCTGGAGAATAGGACACAGAGAGTAATAGTAAATGGAGTCCACTCTGAAAAAGGGGGGGTTAGCAGTGGGGTACCACAGGGTTGAGTATTAGGACCGGTCCTCTTCAATGTCTTTATAAGTGACATTGCAGAGGGACTGGAAGGAAAAGTATGTCTCTTTGCAGATGACACAAAGATCTGCAACAGAGTTGATGCACAAGGTGGGGTGGAAAGGATGAGAAGGGACTTGGCAAGGTTAGAGGAATGGTCAAATGTATGGCAGCTTAGATTCAGTGCTGAGAAGCGCAAGGTAATGCACCTGGGAAACAAAAACCCAGGGGAAGAGTACACAATGGGGGGTGAGATACTAACAACAACAAAAATGGAAAAGGACCTGGGGGTAGTCATATCAGATGACCTAAAGGTGGGCAAGCAATGTGAGAGGGCAGCAAGGAGGGCTGGGGGGATACTGGGATGCATAGGGAGAGGCATCACCAGCAGAAAAGAAGAAGTTATTATCCCTCTGTACAGACAGCTGGTGAGACCACATCTGGAGTACTGCGTGCAGTTCTGGAGACCCAGTCTCCGCAAAGACATAGACAGGATGGAAGCTGTCCAGAGGAGGGCAACTAAAATGGTGCAGGGTCTGCACCGAAGACATATGAAGAGACTTAAGGAGCTTAATATGTATAGCCTCGAGGAAAGGAGGGAGAGGGGACATGATAGAAACTTTCAAGTACCTCAAGGGAATCAACAAAGTCCAAGAGGGTAGCATCTTTCAAAAAAGAGGTGTGCAAGAACAAGGGGGCACAATTTGAAGATAGAAGGGGGGCGGCTCAGAGGTAATTTAAGGAGTATTTTTCACAGAAGGTTGTGGATGTATGGAACAGCCTTCCAGAGGAGGTTGTGGAGTCAAAAACAGTGGTGGAATTCAAGCATGCATGGGACAGTCATAAGGCAATTCTAGGGGGTTGGGGTAAGAAGAAGTAGACTGCTGGTTAACTAGGATCTGCAGCTTATCCATCAGGTAGGGAAATGGGCAGACTGGGTGGGCCAAGCGGTCCTTATCTGCCGTCAAATTCTATGTTTCTATGTTTCAGTCTTATCTGGATTCAGTCTCAGCCAGCTGGTGCTCATCCAGTTCCTGATCTTGGCAAGACAGTTGTTTAGCACAGAGACTGCATAAACCTGTCGGGGCAGAAAGGACATATACAGTTGAGCATCATCTGCGTAGCAGTGAAAACTCTTAACGGTATCACCTGATGATATCTCTCAATGGCAGCATATGCACTGCAAACAACATGGGGCCCTGTGGCACCCCGCAGGACAGGGTAAGGGCGTCAAAGGAATAAATTCCAGTGACCACTCTCTGAGACCTGTGTGCGAGGAAAGATCAAAACTATTCGAGGACTGTACCTGACAGCCCACAAAGGAGCTGCAAGCACTCCAAAAGCACACCATGGTCCACAGTGTCAAATGCTGCAGAGAGAGAGACCAAGATGGTACGTGCCTTTCGATCTCTCGCTATTAGATCATTCAGTACTTGGACAAGTACAGACTTGGTGCTATGTCTCTTCCTAAATCCAGACTGGAGAGCATCATAGACATTGTGAGTTACAAGGTGATCATCCAATTGCAATGCAGCCACCTTCTCAATATCCTTGTTGACGAACGGCAGGTTAGAGACAGGCCGGTAGTTAGCTAGACAGTCTGAATCCAAGGAGGCTTTCTTAAGGAGTGGTCGTACGACTGCCTCCTTGACGGGATCTGGAAAGACCCACCTCTCCAAGGTACTCCAGACAGTTTCAGCTAGGATTGGGCAGATAACGTCTACATAACCAACTAATAGGGGTGTAGGTACCGGATCCAAACTACAACTGGTTGGGCGCAAAGTCTGGACGATCTTCACAATGTCCATAAATTCTGACCGACTGAAGTTCGACCAGATGGACCAAGTGCATGCCACCTCCTGCCAACCTCCCTAATCCCTCGTAGGGGGAGCCGGGCCGATGCTAGACCTGATGCTGGGAACCTTGTCTGCGAAGAATTGAGCAAACACCTCACATTTCAGCTGAGAAAAACTGCTCTGGGCTGGAGACAGATTGTGCAATCCAATCTGTCATCATTCCAGAAGAGTTGAGCCGGTCGATTCTGCGCAGCAAAGATCTCCCTGGGCAGGAATTCTGCCTTCTTACGGGTGATTTCTGATTGACAGCACTCATAATGTGCCATCAACCTAAGGCTGTCAGCATCCAGGCCGGATCTCCGCCATGCTTTCTCCATCCTTCGACCAACTCGCCTCAGCTGCTTCAAGGAATCATCAAACCAAGGGTTCCTTGGGCAAAGAGTGAGAGGTCAAACACGAACAGGAGCAGTTTTGTCCAGGGCATCTCCCACCAGTCTGTTATAGGCCAGTACAAGATCCCCCGGGCTCATGCATTCACCCAACAATCCCGATAGGTCCAGCACCACCGATAGACCATCTGGGGTAACTCCCTTAAAGGGCGGTACTGGACCATCTCTGTAGGGGCAGGCCCATTGGGGGGGAGCCCTGAAACTGAACCTTATGGTGTGATGGTCAGACCAACTGACTGGTTCCACACCCAAATCAGTAATCTCCATCCCCAGGAGAAACACCAGGTCCAACGAATGACCCCCTATATGGGTCGGGGAGGTAACCACCTGTGTAAGGCCCAGCATCATCATTAGCTGGAGGAGACTTTGACAAAATTGCGAGAGTTCATCATCGACCCAGGCAGCCACTGGGCCCAAGATACATACATAGATACATAGACAGTGTCGGCAGATAAGGGCCTATGGCCCACCCAGTCTGCCCATTTGAGCTTGTAAGTTCAGTTTGTTTTCCTAGAAGTCTGTTGCACATTACCCCTGACCTTCAGAATTCCTTTATGTCTATCCCATGCATTCTTAAATCCCGTGATTGTTTCAGCCCCCACCACTTCCTCTGGCAGGGTGTTCCACTGTCCACCACCCGCTCTGTGAAGAAATTCTTTCTCATGTTTCCTCTGAATCGTCCTCCTCCAACTTCATCCATGCCCTCTAGTCCTGGAACATCTTTTTCGCTTAAAAATAGTGTTTTCCTGCACCCTGTTCCTCCTGTAAGATACTTGTATGTCTCTATCATATGTCCTCTCTCCCTCCTCTCCTCCAGGGAGTACATGTTCAGTTCCTTCAACCTGTCTTCATAGGACTTGTGATGCAATCCATGCACCATCTTTGTTGCTCTCCTCTGAACCTTCTCTACCCTGTCTATGTCCTTACGTAGGTATGGTCTCCAGAACTGTACACTGTACTCCAGGTGGGGCCTCACTAGTGTCTTGTATAGCGGAATTATGACCTCCCTTTTCCTGCTGGTGATGCCCCTGCCTATACATCCCAGCATCCTATTTGCTTTACCTGCTGCCTTGTCACACTGTTTCCCTACCTTGAGGTCATCAGAGATGATAACCCCAAGATCCCTTTCCTGCTTGGTGCATGCTATATCCTCACCCCCAACTGATATATTGTGCCAGGGTTTTTGTGCCCCATATGCATTATCTTGCACTTCTTTGCATTGAATTTCAGCTGCCAAACACCTGACCATTCTTCAAGTTTCTGCAGGTCGCTTCTCATTCTGTCTACACCCTCTGGTGTGTCTACTCTGTTACAGAGCTTTGTGTCATCAGCGAACAGTGAAATTCTGCCTTCCAGGTACTGCGCCATGTCACTGATGAAGATGTTGAATAGGACCGGTCCCAGCACTGATCCCTGTGGTACCCACTGGTCACTCTTCCTCTGTGGAGTGACAGCCATTTACCACCACCTCTGTGTCCTGCCACCCAGCCAGTTACCTACCCACCACACTACTGTCCTGCCCACACCCATATTCCCCAGTTTGTGTAATAGTTTTCTATGTGGCACAGTGTCAAAGGCCTTGCTGAAGTCCAGATAGGCCATGTCCACTGCCCTCCTCGGATCCACCTCCCTAGTCACCCAGTCAAAAAATTCAATGAGGTTGGTCTGACATGACCTCCCCCTGGTGAAACCATGCTGCCTTGGGTCCTGTAGTCCATTGACAACTAGATGTTCCACCAATCACCAAAAACCAAGATATACCCACTGACTGTCCTGTTATATACTATTCTGGACATACTGCTCTGGAACATTGCCAACCAGAGGGGGCAGGGGATTCATCAGTCCTGGAGCTGTAACTGGGTAAGAAGTGCACGATGGGTTTATCTGCAGGAGTGTAACCATAGCATCACCCTCATTTTTCATTCTCTTGCATCCCCATCCACCTACAGACCCACTAGAGCATGTCTGGAACTGCAGAATTTTGTGTCCAATCAGAAGGGTACCCAGTCATAACACTGAGACATGCTTGCACAGAACTGAACATATGATGCAACTCGATCTTATGTCTGTGCCTTTGTCACACTAGAGGCAGAATTTCACCCCTATGTCTGGGCCACGGTGTCCTTTTCCACATAGCTGCCTTCTACTAGGCCATCAAAGGACAGTCTTGGAATGGCATAAGGGCTAGAGGGGTTTGAGACTGATGGTGAGCACTGCCGTGGCTTCCCGATGTGTTACAGTTTGGGTTTGAAACTGATGCTCAGCATTGCCGTGGTTGCCTGGTGTGTTACAGTTTGGGTTTGAGACTGATGCTCAGCACTGCCGTGGTTGCCTGGTGTGTGACAGTTTGGGTTTGAGACTGATTCTCAGCACTGCCTTGACTGTCCGCTATGGTGACAGTTTGGGTTTGAGACTGATGCTCAGCACTGCTGTGGTTGCCTGGTGTGTGACAGTTTGGGTTTGAAACTGATGCTCAGCATTGCCGTGGTTGCCTGGTGTGTTACAGTTTGGGTTTGAGACTGATGCTCAGCACTGCTTTGGCTGATCACTATGCGACAGTCTGGGTTTAAGACTGTTGCTCAGCACTGCCGTGGCTGCCTGATGTGATACAGTTTGGGTCTGAGACTGATGCTTAGCACTGCCTGCTGTGTGACAGTTTGGGTGTAGGACTGATGCTCAGCACTGCCGTGGCTGCCTGATGTGATACAGTTTGGGTTTGAGACTGATGCTTAGCACTGCCTGCTGTGTGACAGTTTGGGTGTAGGACTGATGCTCAGCACTTCCTTGGCTGCCTGATGTGACAGTTTGGGTGTAGGACTGATGCTCGACACTGCTGTGGCTGCCTGATGTGTGACAGATTGGGTATGAGACTGATTCTCAGCACTGCCTTGACTGTCCACTGTGGTGACAGTTTGGGTGTGAGACTGATGCTCAGCACTGCTTTGGCTGAACACTGTGCGACAGTCTGGGTTTAAGACTGATGCTCAGCACTGCCGTGACTGCCTGATGTGTGACAGTTTGGGTGTATGACTGCTCAGCACCGCCATGGTGGCCTGATGTGTGACAGTTTGGGTTTAAGACTGATGCTTAGCACTGCCTGCTGTGTGACAGTTTGGGTGTAGGACTGATGCTCAGCACTTCCTTGGCTGCCTGATGTGATGCAGTTTGGGTTTGAAACTGATGCTCAGCATTGCCGTGGTTGCCTGGTGTGTTACAGTTTGGGTTTGAGACTGATGCTCAGCACTGCCGTGGTTGCCTGGTGTGTGACAGTTTTGGTTTGAGACTGATTCTCAGCACTGCCTTGACTGTCCGCTGTGGTGACAGTTTGGGTGTGAGACTGATGCTCAGCACTGCTTTGGCTGATCACTGTGCGACAGTATGGGTTTAAGACTGATGCTCAGCACTGCTGTGACTGCCTGATGTGATACAGTTTGGGTTTGAGACTGATGCTTAGCACTGCCTGCTGTGTGACAGTTTGGGTGTAGGACTGATGCTCAGCACTTCCTTGGCTGCCTGATGTGACAGTTTGGGTTTAAGACTGATGCTCGACACTGCTGTGGCTGCCTGATGTGTGACAGATTGGGTATGAGACTGATGTTCACCACTGCCTTGGCTGCCTGATGTGTGATATTTGGTTGGAGACTAATTTTCAGCCCTGGCTTGGCTGCCATCCTGCCATATGACAGTTTTGTTTTGAGACTGCTGCTTAGCACTGCCATGGCTGCCTGTTGTGTGGCAGTTTGGATGTAGAACTGATGCTCAGCTGTGCCTTGGCTGTCCGCTGTATGACAGTTTGTTTGAGACTGATGCTCAACACTGCCCTGGCTGCCTGATGTGTGACAGTTTGGGTGTATGATTGATGCTCAGCACTGCCGTGGCTGCCCGTTGTATGACAGTTTGGTTGTACCACTGATGCTCAGCACGGCTGTGGCTTCCCGTTGTGTGATGGTTTGAGTGTAGGACTGATGTTCAGCACTGCTGTTGCTGCCTGATGTGTGACAGTTTGGGTGTAAGACTGATGTTCAGCACTGCCATGACTGCGTGTTATGTGACAGTTTGCATTTGAGATGGATGCTCAGCACTGCCCTAGCTGCCCGTTGTGTGACAGTTTGGGTGTACGACTGATGCTTAGCACTGCTGTGACTTCCTGTTGTATGATGGTTTGGATGTAGGACTGATGCTCAGTACTGCCTTGACTCCCTGCTGTGGTGACAGTTTGTGTTTGAGACTGATGCTCAGCACTGTCATGGATGCCTGATGTGTAACAGTTTGGGTGTAGGACGGATGCTCAGCACTGCTGTGGCTGCCTGATGTGTGACACTTTGGATTTGAGACTGGTTCTCAGCACTGCCTTGACTGCCTGTTAGACAGTTTGGGTGCAAGACTGATGCGGAGCACTGCCTTGGCTGCCCGTTATGTGAAAGCTTGGGTTTGAGGCTGATGCTCAGCACTGCCTTGGCTGGCTGTTGTGACATTTTGTGTGTATGACTGATGCTCAGCACTTCGTGGCTGCCCGTTGTGTGACAGTTTTGCTTTGAGACTGATGCTCAGCACTTCCTTGGCTGCCTGTTGCAACGGTTTTGCTTTGAGACTGATGCTCAGCACTTCCTTGGCTGCCCGTTGTGAGACAGTTTGGGTTTGAGACTGATGCTCAGCACTTCCTTGGCTGCCCGTTGCGACAGTTTTGCTTTGGGACTGATGCTCAGCACTTCTTTGGCTGCCCATTGTGTGACAGTTTTGGTTTGAGAACTGATGTGGAGCATTGCTTTGGCTGCCCTTTTTATGACAGTTTGCATTCCAGATGGATTCTCAGCACTGCCTTGGCTGCCCACTTCATGATAGTTTGGGTTCCAGATGGATTCTCAGCACTGCCTTGGCTGGACGATGTGTAAGTGTCTGGTTTGGATTCTGATACCTAGCACTGCCCTTTTTTCCCCGTTTGTGAGACAGTTTGGTTTTGAGACTCATGCTGTCAGCACTCAAACTTTTTGCTGGGACTATTTTGTGACAGTCCGGACTGGTGAGAAATGGTGGACCAGACTCCTGGCTTCAAGTGCTGTATCCCACTGGAACTGTAAGATTTCATGGATTAAACTTGTATGTCATCTTCCTTACTTGTCTTGGTTCACTGCACAGTCAAAAGACCTGCTGTCTGTTTCTGATCATGCTGCTGGAGTCTTCGGTGTGGCACGAGTGTTTGGCTCTTCATGCTCTCTCCGAACAGCGCTCCAGTTTAGGTAAGGACAGAGGCTCAGTGGCACTGCACTTAACACTGCATCATTTTTTTTTTCCTGCACCACCGGATGGCCCCCATCTGCGTGGACATCCCAGCCTCATCACTCTGATGTTCACCAGGACTTACCTGTGAGCCAATCTTCCCCCAGGGCTTGCCCCCCTTGGCAGTGTCAATGCAAGCTCCCTCAGCCTCCATAATGAACTGGATTTAGTTCCTGGTTTGGTGAGCCCAAATGGTCAGGTGCAGGGCCTGCAAGTGTCCTGGTGCCATCCTGCCGCCAATACCCACTTTCCTCAGTTTTGATTCCCCCAAGAGGCGTGGTATGCAGTGACGCCATGCTGTGTGCTATGCAGTCCCAGGTACCACACATCAGCATCTGTGATCCTCCCCATGCCTTCTAGGGAGTCCCAGGTGCCAATTCCATACCTTCTGCTAGGAACTATGCAGTCACTGGGCTCTGCAACCCCCTTCCCGCCCTTTGATGACCCTTGTTTTTTCTAAACTGGGGTCGGCACTGCAAGTGGTAGCGCTGCCGTTATGCCAGCGGGCCGGCTACATCAGTGTCATTTTCTGTTCTGCAGATGCATACTTGGCATGATTTCTCAGCTCACTGCCAGTTGGTTGTGATTCAGTTTCACGCTTGCTGTTCTTCAGAGTGTGAGCATGAGGTGCACCCTCAAAGGCTCTTGGCCAAGTTGGAAGGTTATCTCCCAGTCGAGTATGTCAACACCTCAACTAACTAGTCTGGTTATTCAGTCCGGCGTCTTCACCCTGTAATGTTGTGGCATTGACAGTGTTCCACTTTTCTACTGAACTGTGATCCAGACTTCAGTTCCACTGATTATTGGGGTGGTAATGCCCAACAGCTATCCTGAGGCCTTGCACTCTGGGCATTCCCCTTATCAGTTCCTCTCTTCTAGGCTTGGTGAGGAGTCTTGAAAATGTTCTGGGGCTGTCTCCATAGGGTTCCCTTTGCATTCAAAGAGGGCTCTGTAGGTCATTCAGGGTCTTGCATCCCATCCCCCTTGGAAGACTCTCTCACCGTCACTGCAGTCTGAGAAGAAAAGGCCAAGGCAGAGTAGATCCTTGTGGTGGTGTTGTCCATTCAGTGGCTCTTTCCACTCTTTATGTAGGAGACCCAAATGGCCCAGGAGGAAGCAGAAGCATGAGTGTCTGCTGCAATTAGCAGAGTGCCTTGAGCACCACCAGTATGTCCATTTGAATGTGGAAAGTTCATGTGAACCCTGTGATGAAACAGATGGACTGTTTCTGCACCCTGGACCTCAGGGATACGTATTTCCACATGCCAATCCGATGTTTCCATTATCAGTAGCTCCATTTTATAGGGAGAACAAACTATTCCAGTTTTGAGTGATGCATTTCAGCTTCTTCAAAGCATCTTACATTTTCACCAAGGTTCTGGCAGTGGTGGCAACCTTTCTTCACTGGGCATCCACTTTTTTTTTGTATCCTGTTTGGATGATTGGCTTATCTGAGTCCAGTCTCCCTCAGAGGCCGAAACAGCTCTGCGTGTGTCCATGAAGAACTTATCTATTGTGAGATTCATATTGACACTGGAGAAATTGTAACTGACCCAGTGTGTGGAATTTATTAGGACTCGGTAAGACTTGTGGACAGCTTCAGCTTCCTAGGTGAAATGTCGTTCGAGCTGTCCCAACATCAAGATGTTTTGTGCGATATCTTTCTACACTTGAGAACTCGCTGCATCAATCCGTATGCATCATGCGATAACCAAAAGCTGCCACTGTTTTTCACCTGTCCGTCTGCTCATTGCACTGAAATTGACCAGCATTTTCCTATATGCCTGTGACAGGGTAGAACAGGACTCCGTCCCATTTATTATGGTTATGGAAAGTGTTAAAATGGAAGGATCTTTCCTTTTCTGTCTCATCTCTGTCTGGTTGCGCAACCAAATTTTCCTGTGAGTCTTTGGACTTAATCAACCCGACTGGCTCGCAGTTCTTCGCCTCTTACTGTGTCTCAGTTTTCTCTTGCTGTCTGTTTTTCTCCCTTGCATATCTGTATCCGCTGATATAAAAATGTATGCAAATCAATATGTGGAAATGTAACTGATGTTAGGATCTCTTTTGTGTGGAAAATATATAGCATTACTGTTGAAATGTATATAATTATAATTTGAGATGACTACAAAAGCTGTTGGAAGTTAGAGGTTACCAGAGTTCAATTTTTAAGCCTTTTGCAAAAGCTGTGCAAAAGGGGGCCTCAACTCAAGAAACACACTGTGTTCTAGCAGCTCCTGCGTGATATTTACAAAAACAGGATGCTTGCTAAGGATGGGGGTTGAAAGGACTTCTAAAAGTTAAGCTGTAACTGCAAGAAAGATTAGAAGAAAAAGGGACCCAGAGACTGAAAGAAAAAACTGTCATTTCTCCTCTGTACATAGTTATGAACAAGTTTATTGTTTTTTTTATGTTACTGTAAAATATTTTTGGTGAATTCTACAACTGCTCCTGGTCTTCCCTGTTCTTCCTGACCTCTGCCTTGACGGCAGTGCCTTCCTGTTCTTTTCCCAAGTGCACAGTGTCTTGCTGAAGAAATGCCATGCTGGTGTTCGACTGATACTCAAAGCCTTGGCTTGGCCTTTCTTTTTGTTGTACCTAGACTTGTTTAGAATTCAGTACATGAACCTTTGCATCTGATGGCATGGTTCCAGAGAGGCTAGAGTTTTCATCTCTTGGCCTGTCTGAGGAGATTTCTGTGATGACTGAGGCATGACATAAGTCCTCCTCTTGATGAACCAATGCATCTTCTTTGAGGATATCTCGAACCATACTCATTTGACTGTAAGGTGGCTATGTAAAGAACTCCCAGGAGACCTTTTAGAACTGGCGCCGCATGTGTCGCTGTACAGTCCTATGTTGGATGCTTCAGCATTGTCTGTTTAATACAGGCTCCACCTTCCACTTCAGTTGTTCGTCGACGGCAGAACTGCACCACCATTCACCAAGTCTCCAGTTGTGGTCCCTCCACCAGAACGGGGAAGATCGGGCAGACAGCAGGCATCCTGTGCCAAGTTTTGTTTCAGCGAGCCTATCGAACGGCCAGAAGACTGGGTGGAAGGGTACTGAACACCACTGGCAATGCCTCAGCAGGCCTTGTGTTCTGTGGTGTCTTGGAACTCATCAAAACTGAACCCCAGTCCAGCAACAGTAGCACTGGCATTGACTGCCATAGCTACATCTATCAGTGTTGATCCGGGCAGTGTCATTGTTTGGGTCCAGTTCTCTTAAGTCTGTGAAGAGACTTTTGCCATAGTTAGCATCATCACTATCTATGGTTTTGGTACCAGACCTGCCTGTAAAACCATTACCCTCGGTGCTGGAAAGACCTGAGCTTCAAAGGTATCCCTTACAGGAGGTCACACACTTGTGTGTCCGCCAGGGGGCACTCTTGTCGACGGAAGCTTTCACCAACAGTGCTCAATGGGGGACCGCCCACTGTGATGTCAAGTCATGCGTATGTATAAATACGTGGGCTGCCCCTAGCAGCCTCAGTTCCTTCTCCACCGTCTCC
Source organism: Neoceratodus forsteri (assembly GCA_016271365.2). Taxonomy (NCBI): domain Eukaryota; kingdom Metazoa; phylum Chordata; order Ceratodontiformes; family Ceratodontidae; genus Neoceratodus; species Neoceratodus forsteri. The sequence goes on along the minus strand of CM028131.1, from coordinate 109,504,114 downwards.
CAGCTCACTTCACATGTTGCTTTCACCGCAAGTGTGTAGACGCTGCTGTCGACGAGGTAAGTTCACCTTTTTTGGTTTTCCTTTTGGCCAGTTCAACTTCCCTTTTATACAAGTGGTGTTGTGGAAGAAAGAGCTACGGATTCAACAACCAGTCTCTCTCTGCTTGACCCTCAAGGCGATGACCCCATCCCTCCAGCATGGGACTGGTCCTTCGTCGAACGACCTTTGCTTGCTCTCATTGATGACCCATCCCTACAGCATGGGACTCGGGCCTTCATCGACGACCTCTGCTTGCCCTTGTCGATAACCCATCCCTCCAGCATGGGACTGGGTTCCTCGTTGATGACCTCTGCTTTACCCCGTTGCCGATTGCCTTGTGGACAGTGAATTCTTCATTGAATACCTCTGCTTTGCTCCTGTCACCAATTGCCTTGTTGACGGTGAGTTCTTTGTCAACGATTGCCCTTATCAACGACTGGTCCTTCCAGTATGGGCTAAGTTCTTTGTCGATTACCTCTGCTTTCCATTGCCATTGTGGCCTGTTGGTGCAGACATTGGGTGCTGTTTCTCGGCTTTCGACCTCCAGGCCCTCTCCACGGCCCAGGCCGATTCCCTTCGTGATGTCCCCCTTTCGCATGGGGTCCACGAGGGTTCCTCCACCTTTCTCCTTGGCTTCTTTAACTCACAAACCAGGAGTCTCCTATTCTACCTTCCTTCCTGGACATGGAGGAAGAGGATTTGGAATATATGGATGGTGAAGAGGAGGAATTGCCTGACGAAGAAGGGGTGTGTATCCTCTCTAGCGCCTCTACTGTGTCCTTGGTGGGGGAGGATCCCAGGTTCTATATGCCCTGCTCTTCTCTAGATGACCCCAATTTCTGGACATTATGACCCAGTTACATCAGGTGATGGGGTTCACCACCACCGACCAAGACCACCCATGCTGGACCTTGGCTGCATATTTCAACTTACTGGACGATCCGGATCCTGATGTCCCTCCACTTATCCAGGCCTGTCAGGTTGCCATCTCAGCAGCTTGGCACCATCCTTACATGGTCCCTCCCACTTCTAAGTAGGTAGCTCACCTTTACCCAGCCCCTGCAAACTGCCCCATTTTGCCATGGCTCCCGAGGTGAATTCTGTGGTAATAAATGCTGCACATGATAGGACCAGGTGTTCCAGCCACTTGAGTACTCTGCATCCTGCCCAGGAGTCCGGAACATTGGACCTCATGATGCTAATCCAGAACTGCCAAGAATCCCTCTCGCTGAGGCCCACATAAAGGGCGGAACTAGACTACCTGCATAGGGGGTGGACTACAGTGGGGGGCATGAAAGTGAATCTGATGGCTCAGTAATCCGACTGACTGGATCAGTGTCAAGATTACCAGTCTCGAGCCTCAGAGAGAAATCCAAGTCCAAGGCATGGCCATGTTTGTGGGTTGCGGAAGTAACCACTTGTGCATGGTTCATGCATTGCATACCTCGAAAGAAATCTTAACCAAACTGCAAGAGTGGGTCATCTACCCAGGCATTGCAATGCCCCAAAATAAGCCATCTGGATGATTCCAATACCATATCAGCAGCGAAGTCTGCAGTTCCCTGCAGAAATTTCCACTTGTACCCTGGAGGCTAGTACACAAGGAGGATTCTACAGCCTGCACCTGGACCCGCTGCACACAGCCATGCATTTTAATGACGAGGTAACCCCCACTGGTTGTACCACCAGGTTCAGCTTAGATCTGTAGAAAGGATACCAGTAGTGAAACAGTAGTAGCAGGTGAGTAACTATCTTTTACTACCTGGACAAATTAATGTATTGAGAAGGACGTCTTTGTGACGTCAAAACGTAAGTACGCAGGCGCAATTGCTGTGACACTGTCCGGCTCTGGTTAATGTGAACTGGGAGCTCTGGTTTATTGTTTTTGGTTATAGTAGCTTGGCTGGAATAAGTTTGTGGTCTTCAGCAGCTACATGTGTTGCTGTGAAACCATTCTGCAGCTCTGTCTCCTGTCTGACACGGCTGAATCCCTGAGGTTTTAATGGTGTAGTGAGCCCATTTTTTGCTCATTGTATTTTGGGATTCCGTTGCTTTATTAAAACACAACGTTTTACATTTTATTGTTTCATGCAGTGCATTTTGCTGTTTGGTGCTGACCCTTTCGCCACTGAGTGGAGTTTACATGTGAACTGACTTCATCTTTTCTTTACATCCCCCTTCCATTTCCCCATGCCCCCAACAGTCACTTCTGACACTTTTCTGTCCCCCCCCAACCAGCAGTGTAGAAAATGCATATTTCTAGGGATGTGGATATGTTGTTCTTATTCACACGTTATGGCATGTCCTTTCCCTTTAAATATATTGCTAGAAGTCTTTAAGCTGGCTCCTCTCAACCACCCGGGTGGTATATCCTTCAGCTTCGCCCTTTGATGCCAGATCTTCCTTTCCGCTTGGAATAATTAGATTCCCTCCTTAATGCTCCAGCTTTGAGTAGGCCCTGGCGCTTGAATCTTCGGGTTACTTACCAAAACTTCAACTTAAACTCGTTAGAGTTTCACCGCTTCGATCTTTGACCGTGGTGGAGGACAAGTCCTTGCCCTGGTTCTGCCGGTGCTCCTGTGGGCAGCAGATGTCTCGTGCTGACCCACATGCGTCTATCGCCTGGGTCATGATCAAGATACTCAGGCTTGCAATTTTTGTCGCTCGTTCCAGCCGAACGCATTAGACGATCATCTTGCCTGATTAGAGCTCGGTCAACTGGAGAAACTGAACCCGCCGGTCAAATCTAAAGAAGCCCATTGGGTGGTTTCCATGGCTGCATGGTCCGGTGAACAACTCCAGCAAATGAAGGCTTTCGAGGAGGCAGCGACTCAGGCCACCGATCAGTCCTCTTCAGCATTGGTCTTCGTCCCACTCAAACTGGGCTCTACCTTTACAGGCTCCTTCAAGGAGTTGTGCCAGTCTCTCCCAACAAAGGGGGAGGGCCTGTCGGCTTTACACAGCTCCCATTCCCGTAAAAATAATGAGAAGGAGTTGAGATAGAAGAAGTCTTGTCGATGTCATTGTTGTGATCGAGAGTGGTCTCGTTCCCAGTAATCTCCAGTTTCGACTTTGGTCAGAATTGCAGCCTCGGCCACTGGCTTCACGGTGAACCCATCAGGCCAGCTGGCTAAGACATGGGACGATGACCCAGCCATAATTACTATCATCTCTGTCGACCCGTTGTCGCTAGATGAGGCCGACAATTCCTTGTTAAGGACTCCGATCCTGATTGGACGTACTGAGGAGACCCAGCTTGCTGGGAACCTCTTCATGGTCCCTGTCTCTGATCTGGAGGAGCCGCATGTCTCCCCGGCTCCTTGTGAGCACTCCCGTCGGTCCCACCGATGGTCGAGGACAAGGTCTCGGTCATCTTCAACCGACAGGTCGAAGAGAACTCACAAATGCCACTCTGGGCGTTTCAAGAAGTGGCACTGCCACTATTCATCCTTGTTCTCCTCGGAAGAGGAGAGGCTTTGGCGCAAGTTGCATCGATGTTATGAAAATATTATGTGGCAACAGTTGGTGTTGGCCGGTCTGAAGTCGACCCTGGCTTCCACGTTGGCCATCATATGGCTGTCACCCACTAGACCGACACCGTCCCTCCGCCTGTGGAGCCGGTGAAGGGTCTCCTGGCTCAGCAAAACCGGCGCCTCTGCAGATTATGGTGGAACTGCCACCTAAACAGCCTCCCTTGGGGTTTCCTGTCAAGGAGTCTCAGCCTGCTAAGGTCCTCCGCACAGGCTGTTGGTCACTCTCACTCCCGACTGTCTGCGGCAGGTCAAAGGTGACTCAGGTGGTCGGCTGATCTACTCGGAGACAGAGGACTCCTCTCTGCACTCTCGTCCACTCGAGGTTTCGTTTGGGGTCTCTTGACGGAGGAAGGTCCCACGTCCTTCATGGGCATTCTCCGTCTCATCTCCGAATGCACGTAGATGCCTTAGGAGCCTGTCCTGAAAAGGGCTCGATATCCCCTGAAAGACATTCTGGAAAAGGAGAGTTCTCCGACAGAGGTCTTCCCAGTGGCCGAAGCCATTGTTGGCCCGGCCCTGGAGCTTTGCCAGCACCCTGCATCCTGCTCTGCGCCATCATCCCGGATGGCCTGCAAGTATGCAGTTCCCATCAGCTCCCTTTCAGAGTTCACAGAGCACCCCTCAGCTGAGGGGTTGGTTATCGACTATGTGTTTTGGCACTTGAGCAATTCAGGACATGCTGATAGACCTCCGGACAAAGAATCGAAAAAACTGGACCACTCTGCCAGAAAAGTCTATGCTGCCTCTTCACTTAGTCTCCGTCAGGCGAGCTTGGCTGTCATCATGGCACACTTCTCCCATGCCCTTCTGGGCTCTCTGGATGAGGTGCTTTCTCATCTCCCCATGGACCTTCAGACTATGGTCAAGCAGGTCCAAAACCAGAGTCGGGCTGTTGCAAAACAGCAACTCCAGACAGCTTTGGACATTGGGGATTCCTGTGCCCGTTCGGTGGCAGCCGCAGTGCCTGGCTGAGGGTCTCGACCATTACGGCAGACACCCAGTACAAACTGGTGGATGTTCCCTTCCTGAGCACTAACTTGTTTGGTCTAGGGGTTGATGGTCGCCTTCAACGCATCAAGAAGTTCAGTGCCTCCTTGAACTCCATTGCTTCCACCCAGAAGGAACCTCAGGGTTCCAAAAAGCAGAAGCGCAAGCACTTTGGCCTTCTGCCCCTATGGCCAAGCAGACCCAGTACCAACCTGGGTGGCAGCAGCAGGCTCAATCTCGGCACCCTCTGACCAATTCAGGGGCTTCGGCGGCCTGTAAGCCCGGAGGAAAGGGTTCTAGTGGTCCCACGACTGGATCCTCCTCCTCCAAGTCTGCACACGGACGAGATGAGGGTGACCACCACTATGCCCATCACGTCCACTCTGGGTCCCCCCGTGGGGGGGCCATCTTCATCACTTCCTTTCCACCTGGTCTGCTGTTACAATGGACAGGTGGGTATTAGAAGTGGTCAGCCAGGGTCTGCCTCTGGAATTCAAGCAGTACCCAGCAAGCTGAGCCCGTGCCCCACAGGAGGAGAAGGTCTCTGTGGTCACTCAGTCGACTCTCCTAGACGACATCACCCAACTCCTCTGCAAGGAGGTAGTGGTCAGAGTCGCGGATCCTCCTGTCAACCCAGGGTTTGTTTCCAAGTACTTCCTGGTCCCGAAACAGATGGGGGGGGGGGGCTGGCGCCTCATTCTAGAGCTGCGCAACCTGAACCAGTTTCTCAGGGCTTGCACCTTCAGGATGGTAACTCTGTCTCAGATCATACCATCTCTCAAGCAGAACATGTGGTTTTGCTCTCTGGATTTGCAGGACATGTTCTTCCACATCCTGATCTGTCCATCACACCACAGTTTCCTCCACTTCAGGGCAGAGGGACCCCTGTACGAGTTCCAAGCCACGCCGTTTGGCCTGTCATAGGCCCCAGGGTCTTCACCAAATGCATTGCAGTGGTGGTGGTCCATCTTCGACATTGGGGTATCAGAGTGTACCCCTGTGTTGACAATTGGCTTAAAGCGGGTGTCATGAGCCCTGGCCCACAAACCTCGGGCAGCCCGGTAGGACCTCCTGTTTTCAGAGAGGATCCCCTTTTCAAGAACTCATAAGTAGGAATAAGGGTTCCGGAAGACTACCCAACCTTCCTTTTCCCCCAGTGGGAGGGTAGATTTTGTAGTTTCGAGTTTCCTTGACGCTGCACTACTTTCAATATTTGAATTTCACCATGGCCACTGGCTGCGTATTGCCTAAGTAGTTTTATATGATAGCCGAGCAGTACCAACTGTCAAGACACAGTCTTTTCAAAACCCTTCTGTTAAAATGTTAGATCACACTGATCAGACCCCCAGGCAGAGTTGATAAGAAAATCATAAAAGTTTACTTAAAATAAAAGCAATACAGAAAGTCTACAGTTTGGAAGAAGTTTGAAATGTCGACAATATCAAAAGTAAAACTGGATGGTTTACAGAAAACACTAGATACTTTTATTCTAAACCATACCTTGTTTTAATGTTGAGAGTCCAGGCAAGATTTTAAATGTCCTTGTAGAGATGAGTCCTTAAGCAACAGTTCTGTAGCAAGTGTTTATTCCAGGTCAGTTCCTCTGAATGTCCTTTTAAAACAAAAGTCCTCGGGTTCTTTCCTTGGTGAAAAGTCTTGGTTTCCAGAATTCTGACTTAGTCAGAATTTTCTGTTTAGTATGTGACAAGTCAAACTTTCCACACACTCGGGTCTGGTTTTAGAGATTTTTCCAGCCTACACATATACTTCTGGTCTTTAAGTATATGCTAGCTGGACAGGCAATGTGACCCCAACTAAACTGTTTTATCAACTGCCCTGAGTTCAAAATGTGTCTTATACATACGGGCTGGTCATATTCAAGCCACACCCACAGTGTGATGAGGTGCAACAGTTTATCTTTCCCTGTGGGTGCCACTGTGGTTCCATGTCAACCCCAGTGACATCTGGTCCATACGTTTGGCTTAACCCCTGATCCCTAGAACATCCCCCTGACCACTTCCTGTCATGGAAAGCTAGAGTTCTGTTTTCCTGGCTCAATAAAACTGTCTCCCTTATCTGGAGAGGTACCAGATTTAAAAATGGCCATTAGAACAATTAAGGCTTTTTTGTAGTTTCATTCCTAAATGCCTTTTAAAGAGAGAGTGTCTTAATTCTAAAGCACATTGCAACATATACAGTATGAACCCACGTAAATGGATATAGGCCTATCATGCAACATTCCTCCCTCCTAAAACAGAACCTGGGGAGAAAACGCCCCTATTATTGGCAGTTTTTCCCAGTTCTGTTATAGATCCAGTATGTGTGGAAGGCCATCTATGTTCCCATTTTTGGATCCAGGTCTATGCGACATCTCCATGTCATAAACCTGCAAGGCAGTACTCCATCTCAGAAGTTTCCCATTTGTTTTTCCCCATTTGGCCCAACCATATTAAAGGTTTGTGGTCTGTTTGGACCTTAAAATGTCTCCCATAAAGGTATGGTTCCAGTTTTTTTAATGCCCAAACTAAGGTGAGACATTCCTTCTCTACTATTGAATAGGCCTGTTCTTGTGGAAGCAGCTTACATAGAAACATAAACGGCAGACAAGGACGGCTTGGCCCACCTAGTCTGCCCATTTCCCTACCTAATGGATAAGCTGCAGATCCTACTTCCTCCTACCCCCACTAGAATTGCCTTATGTCTGTCCCATGCATTCTTGAATTCCCCACTGTTTTTGACTCTACGACCTCCTCAGGAAGGCTGCCACATGCATCTACAACCCTCTCTGTGAAGCAATACTTCCTCACATTACCTCTGAGCCGTTTCCCCCTCTAACTTCAAATTGTGCCCCCTTGTTCCTGCACATATCTTTTTCTGAAAGATGACACCCTCTTGGACTTTATTGATTCCCTTGAGGCTTTTGAAAGTTTCTGTCATGACCCCCCTCCTCTTTTCCTCGAGGCTATACATCTTAAGCTCCTTTAGTCGTTCTTCATATGTCTTGTGGTGCAGACCCTGCACTATTTTGGTTGCTCTTCTCTGGACAGCCTCCACCCTGTCTGTCTTTACAGAGACGGGGTCTCCAGAACTGTACACAGTACTCCAGATGTGGTGTTACCAACTGTCTGTACAGAGGGACAACAACTTCCTGTTTTCTACTGGTGATGCCTCTCCCTATGCATCCCTATCCCCCAGCCCTTCTTACTGCCTTCTCACATTGCTTGCCCACCTTTAGGTCATCTGATATGACTACCCCCAGGTCACTTTCCATTCTTGTTGTCAGTATCTCACCCCCCATTGTGTACTCTTCCCCTGGGTTTTTGTTTCCTAGGTGCATTACTTTGCACTTCTTTACGTTGACTCTAACCTGCCATACAGTTGACCATTCCTCCAACCTTGCCAAGTCCCTTTTCATTCTCTCCCCCCCACCTTGCGTATCAACCCTGTTGCAGATCTTTGTGTCATCTGCAGAGAGACACACTTTTCCTTTCAGTCCCTCGCAATGTCACTTATAAAGACATTAAAAGGACCAGCCCAGTACTGGACCCTGCAGTACACACTAGTAACCCCTTTCTTCACTGTGGACCCCATTTACTATTACCCTCTGTGTCCTGTTGTCCAACCAATGTTTTACCCAGGCTACCACCCAGGGACTCACTCCCAGGCTAGCTAATTTGTTTATTAATCTTTTGTGTGGGACTGTGTCCAATGCCTTGTTAAAGTCTAGGTAGGCCATGTCCATGGCTTCCCCCGGTCTACTACTTTGGTCACCCCATCAAAAAAGTCAATTAGATTTGTCTGACATGACCTCCCTGCTGTGAATCCGTGCTGCCTTGGGTCCTGTGCCCCACTGGCCTCTAGGTACTCAACAGTTCTTTCATTCAGAAGTGATTCCATCATTTTACCAACCACTGAGGTCAAACTGACAGGTCTGTAGTTTCCTGTCTCTCTCCCACTTTTGTGAAGGGGGAACCACATCTGCCCTCTTCCAGTCCTTAGGTACCACACCATCCTCCCATGATTTATTAAAAAGGGTAGTCAGTGGTGTTACTAGTTCTCCCGTTCGTTCTTTTAGAATTCTGGGATGAATCCCATCAGGACCCATTGCTTTATCCACCTTCAGTTTTAGGAGTTCTTTCAGAACCCTTTCTTTTGTGAAAGGACTGGGATCAACCCTCCTATCCATAGTGCTTCTTTTGACTGGATTAGGTATCTCCCGCTGCTCTTCCATTGTGAATACTGAGCAGAAGTATTTGTTCAGTATCCCTGCTTTTTCACTGGTGCTCTCTGCCCAACCACCCTCCTCTTTATTCAGACTCAGTATCCCTGCCTTAGTCTTTCTTTGCTCCCTAATGTACCTGTAAAAGGTTTTATCCCCCTTCTTAACCAAGATGGCTGTTTTTTCCTCAGTTTGGGCCTTTGCTATTCTGACTGCCTTCCCCGCTTCCTTCTGCTTTAACTGGTACAGTTCTCTGTCCTGCTCCTTCTGTGTTTCCTTATACTTCCTTAATGATGTATGTTTTTCCTTAACATTCCCTGCCACTTGTTTTGAGAACCATAGTGTTTTTTTTTTCTTTCGTTTTGATTTATTTGCTTCACACAAAGGCTTGTTGCCTCTGTGATGGCGGTTTTGATGTTTCCCCATTGTTGCTCCACCCCACCTTCTTGCCTGTTTGCTAGTGCTTTTCTGAGGCACTCTCCCATTTTGACAAAATCAGCCCTCCTGAAGCCCAGTACCTTCACTTCTGTAGGGCTTGACTGTACAGCTAAGTTTATCGTGAACCACACTGTTTGGTGGTCACTTGTTCCCAGATGGCTACTCACTTCTAGATCTGAGATCCTCTCTTTCCCCATTTAGAAACATAGAATTTGACGGCAGATAAGGACCGCTTGGCCCACCTAGTCTACCCATTTTCCTACCTAACAGATAAGCTGCAGATCCTAGTTAACCAACAGCTTACTTCCTCCTACGCCCCACTAGGACTGCCTTATGCCTGTCCCATGCATTCTTGAAGTCCCCCACTGTTCTTGACTCCACAACCTCCTCAGGGAGGCTGTTCCATGCATCCACAACCCTCCCAGTGGAAAAAATACTTCCTCACATTACCTCTGAGTCGTTCTCCTCTCTATCTTCAGATTGTGCCCCTTGTTCTTGCACATCTTTTTCTGGAAGATGCTACTCTCTTGGACTTTAATTTCCTTGAGGTACTTGAAAGTTTCTATCATGTCCCTTCTCTCCCTTCTTTCCTCAAGGGTATACATATTAAGCTCCTTTAGTCTTTCTTCGTATGTCTTCTGGTACAGACCCTGCACCATTGTGGTTGCCCTCCTCTGGACAGCCTCCACTCTGTCTGTCTTTGTGGAGATGGGGTCTCCAGAACTGCACACAGTACTCCAGATGGGGTCTCACCAACTGTCTGTACAGAGGGATAACAACTTCCTGTTTTCTACTATTGATGCCTCTTCCTATGCATCCCAGTATCCCCCCAGCCTTCCTTACTGCTTTCTCACATTGCTTGCCCACTTGTAGGTCATCTGATATAATTACCCCCAGGTCCCTTTTTATTTTTACTGTTGTCAGTGTCTCACCCCCCATTGTGTACGCTTCCCCTGGGTTTTTGTTTACCATGTGCATTACCTTGCACTTCTTTGCATTGAATCCGAGCTGCCATACATTTGATCATTCCTCCAACCTTGCCAAGTCCCTTCTCATCCTTTCCACTCCATCTTGTGTATCTACCCTGTTGCAGATCTTTGTGTCATCTGCAAAGAGACATACTTTTCCTTCCAGTTCCTCTGCAATGTCACTTGTAAAGACATTAAAAAGGACCGGTCCCAGTACTGAACCCTGCAGTACCCCGCTAGTAACCTTCCTTTCTTCACTGTGTACTCCATTTACTACTACCCTTTGCGTCCTGTTGTCTAACCAATTTTTTATCCAGGCTACCACCTTGGGACCCACTCCAATGCTGTCTATCTTGTGTATTAATCTTTTGTGTGGGACTGTATCAAATGCCTTGCTAAAATCTAGGTAGGCTATGTCCACAGCCCCTCCCTGGTCTACTTTGAGAGTACTAGGTCTAAGATTGCTCCCTCCTGAGTGGGTTCCAAAACTAGCTGTCTGAAGCATGCCCCCCTGCAGGGCATCGAGAATGGCCCTGCTCGTGGATGTGGCTGCAGCAAAGGTGCACCAGTTAACATCTAGTATATTCAGGTCCCCCATTAGCAATATCTCCCCTTTCTAGGGACATGGATATGTTGTTCATCCACACTGTCTGGCAGGTATCCTTGCCGCTTTAAATCTTGGCGGAAGGTCTTCAAGCTGGCTCCTCCCACCCACCCGGTGGTAAAACTCCAGCTCCGCCCATGGCGCCAGATCTTCCTTACGCTTGGAAGCTCAGGTTCCCTCCTTAATGCTCTGCGTATAAGACTGGTTCCCTAATTCTTGGTTTTCCGAATTTAAAGTTTTTGCTTAAAGACTTGGTCTTCTATCCCTCGCGGCTGCGATGGACAATCGACTCCGGTTTTCGGCTGATGCCCTTGCAGAGGCAGAAGATGTCTCTGGCGGATCCGCACTCCACGTGTGTGTTACTGTTTAGGCCTCGAAACACGCGACCATGACTTCGACCTGTGCTCTTCCTTCTCAGCCTATGTCCTTGAAGACCGTGCGCCCATTTACAACTGGGGCGCCCGAGCGATTTTCACGGTTAAGTCCAAGAAGGCCTGGTCGGCGGTTTCCGTGGCAGCGGGCTTCATGGACTGAAGCAGCGGCAGATGATTTCCTGAAGAGGAGGCGGCGCTAGCGCATCTTCCTCGACTGCGGCTTTTATTCCACTTTCTCTGGGTTCCTCTTACACAGCTTCTTTTAAGGGCTTTGTCTGTCCCTCTCCACTAGGGGAGAGGGACCAACGTCTGCTGGACCTTCTTCTTCTCGGTCCAAGAAGAAAGACAAGGGTAAGTCTCTTCGTCGACGCTCTTGGGAGGCGGGAAGGTCCCTCTCCCGAGTTGTCGGCCACCGACTTTGGCGATCATTGACCGGCCACTGGTCTCCGCGGTGTCCCGTCAGGTCAGTTGACTGAGACTCCTGTCGGCGCGGTGAAGATCTTTCTCGACCCGTTGGACGGGTTGTCGACCGGCGAAGCCGAAAATCCCCTCTCCCCGGTTCCCCGGTGGGAGTTGAGGATCCCGTGGGCTTGCCAGTGCCTCCGGTTCCGGAGCCCTTGGGTGTTCCCTCCGAGCCGAGGGAGGAGCCGGTTCCACCCGTCCCCTCTCCGCACCGTCCTCGGAAAAGCCGAGGTTCTCGGTCTCGGACTTCTTCGCGGTCCAGCCGATCCCGCCATCACAGGCGGTCTCGGTCTCGGCACGGTGATAAGCGCACCGACCCTCCTCCTCCTCGGATGGGGAGGCTTCAGCGAAGTTGCGCCAACGATCGAGGACCTCATGTGGCAACAGCTCCTTCTGACCGGAATAAGCTCGCCGCCTTCCCCGCCATTAAGTGGCTGTCACCGAGCGTCGAAACAACCCCTGTTTTACCCGAGGAGCCTGTTGTCAGGCGGTTGTTCGGACAAAACCAGCTGCTCCACCGATTCCGGTGGAACCTCCGCCTCCACAGCCGCGGTTTGGGGCTCCGACCAAGAATTCTCGGTCGGCTCAGGGTCTGCCCCATAGGCTGTCGGTCACCCTCACTCCCGATCGCCCTTGGCAGGTGGAGGGTGGCTCAGGCCCGAGGCAGCTCTTTGCGGACTCTTCCGAGTCCGACGACGATTCCTCCTTCTTCTCCAAGCAAGTGGACTTGGAGTCCTCTGGAGGTCAGTCGCTGGACGACAGCCCTTCGTCCTTCCTGGGGTTGCTCAGACTCATCTCGGAATCCACCGGGATGCAGCTCGAGCCCATATCCAAGCGGGCCAAGTATCCCCTCACGGAGATATTGGACCGAGGGGATTCCCCTACGGAGGCCTTCCCTGTGGCTGAGGCCATTATGGGCCCGGCCTTGGAGCTCTGGCAGCGCCCTGCTTCCTGCCCTGCGCCTTCGGCCAGGATGGCCAGGAAGTATGCGGTGCCTACCGGTTCCCTGTCCGGTTTCTCGGAACATCCCTCGGCCGAGGGGTTAGTTACCGACAGCGTTTTCTGGTGTGCCGGAAACGCTAGGGACGTGGACAAACCTCCCGACAAGGAGTCCAAGAAATTGGACTATGCTGGGCGAAAAGTCTACGGTGCGTCCTCCCTTGGCCTTCGTCAGGCCAGCTCGGCCGTACTGATGGCACATTTTTCTCACGCCCTATTGGGCTCCCTGGACGAGGTGGTTCCTCATCTCCCGGCTGACCTGCAGACCACAGTCAAGCAGGTGCGGGACCAGGGCAGGGTAGTGGCCAAGCAGCAACTTCAGACTGCTTTGGACATCGGTGATTCATGCGCCAGGTCAGTAGCGGCTGCAGTGGCTATGCGCCATCGGGAATGGCTGAGGATATCCACCTTCACAGCGGATACCCAGCACAAATTGGCGGATGTCCCCTTCTTGGGGACCGACCTCTTTGGCCCTGGAATGGAAGGCCACCTCCAGAGGATCGAAAAGTCCAATGCCACCTTGGACTCGGTATCATCCTTTCAGAGGGACAAGGGCCGCAGACCTCAACCCAAGCCCTTTCGTCCGTCTGCGCCCCCGGCACGCCCGGCCCAGCAACACCAGGGCCAGCAGGCTCGCGCTGGCGTCCCAAACCCAAGCCTGTGGCTTCCTCCAGGAAGCAGGAGGTAAAGGCCCAGGTGGTCCTGGCCGGTCCCTCCTCCAAGCCTGCACAGTGACGGGTTGAGGGTGTCGCCCCGACCTCGTCCTCCCCAGGTTCCCCGTGGGGGGACGGCTCCGGTACTTCCTTTCCGCCTGGTCTGTTATTACCACAGACAGGTGGGTGTTGGAGGTGGTAGGAAAGGGCCTGCCTCTGGAGTTTGAGCAGGCCCCACCCTTCAGAGCCGTCGCACCTCGGGGGGCCTCGGGGTCCGAAGCCTCGCTGTCAGCTCGCCGAGCTGACATCGCTCTCCTCCTCGAGAAGGAGGTGATAAGAGAGGTGGCGGACCCTCCCTCAAACCCGGGGTTCGTGTCCAGGTACTTCCTGGTTCCGGAACGGACGGGGGTCTGGCGCCCTATTCTCGACCTACACGACCTGAACAAGTTCCTAAGGTCTCTGACCTTCAGGATGGTCACTCTGGCTCTGATAATCCCATACTTGGAACACGGCGTGTGGTTCTGCTCTCTGGACCTACAGGACGCGTTCTTTCACGTCCCTATCCGTCCCATCAAAGGTTCCTTCGATTTCGAGCGGCCTTTTCGAGTTCCAAGCCATGCCCTTCGGCTTATCTCCGGCTCCCAGGGTCTTCACCAAATGCATGGCAGTGGTGACAGCATTCCTGGACAATTGGCTGATAGCAGCCCCCTCCAGACAGGAGGTGGAGCGGTCCAGAGACCTGGCCCTCCAGGTTTGCTCTCAGGTCGGCCTCCTCATCAACGAGGCCAAGTCGGAACTCGAGCCGAAGCAGGTGATTCTTTTCTTCGGGGCAGAGCTCGACTCTCTTCGAGCCAGAGCACGGCTCCCGGCGGACAGGGCCGAGTTCTTTCCTCCTTTGCCCAATCATTTCTGGTTGGGCAATTCGCTTCTACCGGGACTTCCCTGCGCCTCCTGGGTCTCATGGCGCCTGTACCAGTGTGGTCCGTTGGCCCGCTGGAACATGCGCCCCTTCAGTGAGGGCTGGTCAGCCAGTGGTCACAACGCTGCGATCCATTGGACCAGCTAGTGACGGTGATCCAGGGGATGTGGAACGCTTTCCAGTGGTGGACCGTTCCAGTTCATCTGCAGGAGGGCATCCCGTTCGTCCGCCCCGAGCCGACGGTCTCTCTATCGACCGATGTCTCTCTGATGGGTTGGGGTGCCCATCTGGGGGAACACCGAGCGCACGGCCTCTGGTCCCCGCGGGAGTCCCGATGCCATATCAACCTGCTGGAGCTCTGAGCGGTCCGCCTAGCTCTCACCGCCTTTGCTCCGTTTCTTTGGGGTCAAGTGGTCCGGGTCCAGACAGACAATACCATGACCATGTACTATCTAAACCGCCAGGGCGGGACGCGCTCCATGCTCCTATGCAAGGAAGCTCTCCGCATCTGGTCACTCATGCGCAGCCTGGAGGCGGATCTCCTAGCCATTCATGTGGCAGGAGCCTCCAACACCCTGGCCGATGCCCTAAGCCGGACAGGGGCTGCCTCCCACGAGTGGTCTCTCCTGCCGGAGGTAGTACGAGATCTGTTCTCCCATTGGGGCACACCTCAGGTGGACCTGTTTGCCTCCAGGGAGAATGCGAAGTTGAGGCTGTTCCATGCCCGCCCCCCTCAGCAGGGCTCTCTGCAGGGGGATGCCTTCTCGAGGCCGTGGACCCCGGGCCTCTTCTACGCCTTTCTCCCGTT
Organism: Neoceratodus forsteri; assembly: GCA_016271365.2. Taxonomy (NCBI): domain Eukaryota; kingdom Metazoa; phylum Chordata; order Ceratodontiformes; family Ceratodontidae; genus Neoceratodus; species Neoceratodus forsteri. The sequence goes on along the minus strand of CM028131.1, from coordinate 109,489,111 downwards.
CCCCTTGATGCACAAGGTGCTGCTCAAAGCAAGGAGGGACAAGGCGCAGGTGATTCTGATAGCCCCAGACTGGCCCCGCCAGTACTGGTACCCAGATCTCCTCAGCCTCAGCTCCAGGCTTCCGAGGCAGCTTCCAGCTCGCCCAGACCTGCTCTCAGTCAATCAGGGGAAGGTATTCCATCCGGACCTTCAATCCCTGCACCTGACGGCCTGGTTCCTGAGCGGCTAGAGTTCCAGGCCTTGGATCTTTCCGACGAGATCCTCAACGTAGTTGAGGCGTCCCGTAAGGAGTCGACCAGGAAATGCTACGCCTTCAAATGGAAAAGTTTTCCATTTAGTGTCAGGGCAAGGGCCTGGACCTTCCTCCTGTTCCTTGGCGAGCATATTGGACTACCTGTGGTCCCTTTCAGCAAGGGCTTAGGTCGACGACCCTTAAGGTGCACCTGGCAGCCATCTCTGCTTACCGGCGCGGGCCGGGAAGCAGTCGGTGGCGCAGGAGAAGGTGGTCTGGCGCTTTTTCAAAGGCCTTGATCACATTTCCCCTTCGGTGTGAGAACCTCCCTCCGTGGGATCTACTGCTGGTACTGGCAAAGCTCATGGGCAAGCCATTGAACCAGTGCACAGGTGTGAACTCTCACCTGTCGTGGAAGACCGCCTTCTTGGTGGCTATCACGTCAGCCAGAAGGATGGGAGAGCTCCAGGCGCTTTCCATCGAGTCTCCTTACCTGGTCTTCCACAGGGACAAGGTTGTCCTGCGCCCCCAACCGAAGTTCCTTCTGAAGGTGGTGTCAGAGTTTCACCTTAACCAGGTGTTGACTCTGGCGATGTTCTACCCCAATCACACCTCGGAGGCTGAATAGAGGCTCCATACTGGACCCTAGAAGGCGCTCGCTTACTATGAGGCGCCGCGGCTGAATTCGGAGAGGTTAGCCAGCTGTTTGTCACCTACGCTGAAACCGCATCTGGCAGACCTGCAGCCAAGCGGACGATAGGCAGGTGGATCACCTCCTGCATAGATCTCTGCTATAAGTTGGCGGGCAAGGAGCCTCCCAGAGGATAAGAGCTCATTCTACCGCCATACTGCTGCATCGGTGGCTGCTTCAGGGACGTCCCTATCCAGGAAATCTGCAGGGCTGCTACCTGAAGTCAGACACACCTTCATCACCCATTACCACATCGACCTTGAGTCACGCCGGGATGCTGGTTTTGGGGCCTCGGTTCTCCAGTCTCTCTCTGCCTAAGTAGGTATCGGGTGTATGCGCCTTGCCTTCCTCCTCCCGGAGAACTGCTGGAGTCTGCCAGACAGTGTGGATGAACAACATATCCATGTCCGTGAAATACAGGTTACTCACCTGTAACAGGAGTTCTGGAATGGTATATGTTGTTCATCACGACCACCCGACCTCCCGGCTTGACGCACAACCTGAGCTTCCAGCGGGCCAGATCTGGCGTCATGGGGCGGAGCCGAGAGTTTTACCACCCGGGTGGGTGGAAGGAGCCAGCTTGAAGACCTTCCGGCAAGATTTAAAGCGGCAAGGATACCTGCCAATGAGTGTGGATGAACAACATATACCATTCCTAGAACTCCTGTTACAGGTGAGTAACCTGTATTTCTCTGCCATCCTAAGGATGCCTTCTAGCATTTCCTTGTCCATTTCCTCCCCTTGAGTTGGGGGTCTGTGTACATCCCCTGTGCAGATTGTGGTGCCGTTTCCAGGGTGACCCTCAGTGCCTCCTCTCCTCTCCTCCCTGTTTATCCTTTAGTTCTGTTGCTTTGATCCCTTCCCTCACATAGAGATCTACTTCTCCTCCTCCTCCTCCTCCTCCTCTTCTTCTACCCTTCTTGCTTAAGTGTACAATGGGGTGCTCTCTCCCCTGATTGGATACTTGGCTGAGGACTACCCCATACCCGTATCTGAGACATCCATCTGCACCCCAAATGGCCTGTTATAGTCTGGGCTAGCCAGCACTGGGGCCCTTTACAGTGAGGTTTTCAGCTGCGTGAAGGCCTGTGCCCAGTCTACCTTCCTAGGCTTATTCTTTTTCAGCAACCCAGATAAAGGAGCGGCCAGGGAGCTGTTGTCTGGAGCAAAGTTTGTATAATACTCTGCTGTCCCAAGAAAGTCCCTGACTTGTCTCTGGGTTTCAGGTGTAGGCCATGAGGCAACAGCCTCTATTTTTGCTTTGTTTGGGTTGAATTGGCCTCGCCCCACCACATGTTTAAAATAAGCAACGTCTGCCATGGCCACCTGACACTTTTCTGCCTTAACAGTTGGACCTGTGGCCTCTGTTCAGCCCAACACCTCCCTCAGGTGTATCAGGTGTTTCTCCCAGCTATTGCTGAAGATAGCAGTATCGTCCAGGTAGGCGACTGCAGAGTCCTCCGTATCCTGTAACACTTGAATGACTAACTGCTGGAATCCAGCAGGGGCATTTTTCATCCCAAAGGGCATGACCTGGAACTCGAACAGGCTGATTGGGTGATGAATGCTGACCCTTCCCTAGTCCTGTCAGTCAGTTTCACCTGCCAGTACCTCATTGTCAGGTCTACTGTAGTCAAGTATGTCACCCCTCCCAGTTTGTCAAGCAGTTCATTTGTACATAGCATTGGGTGGGCATCAGATTTCATGATGGCATTAAGCCCACGATAATCTACGCAGAACTGTGTAGTCCCAACTGCTTTTGGTACAAGGACTACAGGTGAGGCCTAGGGGCTGTGGGACTTCTGGATCACCCCTACATCCAGCATGTCCCCCACCTCCCTCCAAATGTCCTTGAGGACTGTCTCTGACACTCGGTAAGCTGTCCTTTGTATGGGTGCTTGGATCCCTGTGTCTACATCGGTGTCTGTCCAGGCTGTGCCATAAATAAAGGGTCAGAATCTCTCAAAATGGTCTTCAGTTCTTGGGCCTGTTCAGGTGTCAACTGGGGTGACAGCATTATGGTCTAACAAGTCGAGAAGGGGGTCTTCCTCACCTAGCTCTTCTCCCGGACTGAAAACCTGCAAGTACCATGTCAGCCCTATTGAAATACAGCTTCATCATGTTCACGTGATACATCCTGAGAGTGTGTTTTTGGTCAGGTAACTCCACAGTGTAATTAACATTGTTTACCTGCCAGACTAACTTATATGGCCCTGCCACTCAGCTTGCAGCTTGTCCCTCCGGACCAGGATCAGAACCATTACCTCCTGCCCTACCCCATATGAGCAAGCTCTGGCCCCACAATCATACCAGGTCTTTGGTTTTTGCCAGGTTGCTCTGGGTCACTTCTGTAAGCTCCTTCAGCGTCTCCCTGAATTTTAATGCATACTCCACTATTGGCGTCCCCTGGGTGACATGCTTACCTTCCCAGTCCTCTAGTATTAAATCTATGGGCCTCCTCACCCAGCATCCATACAAGAGCTTGAAGGGTAAAAACCCGGTTGAGTCTTGTGGCACTATCCTGTAGGCAAACAGCAGGTGGGTCAGGTATTTCTCCCAGTCCCGCCCATGCTGTTCTGCAAATGCCATAAGCATAGTTTTAAGGTTCCCATTAAATCTTTCTACGAAAACACTGACTTGTGGGTGGTGAGGTGTTGTGCACCTCTGTATGACACCACACTTCTCCCACAAACACTTCATTAGGTCCAACATGAAATTACCCCCTCAGATCAGAGATAACCTCCTGTGGAAACCCAACCCGGGAGAAAATTCCCAGCAAAGCATCCGCCACTTTGTCCGCTTTAGTGGAGGGCAGCGCGAAGGCTTCAGGATAGCCAGTAGCATAATCAACAACTGTCACTGTATACCTCTTCCCCAAGGAACTTGGGGTATTCAAAGGACCCACAGTATCAGTTCCAACCTTCTGTAATGGCTCCTCCTCCACAAGTGGTAAGGGAATCAAGGCAGCCTTGACTTTGCTTCTGGCCTTCCCTACTTCATGACACCGGTGAAAGGATTTGCAGTATTCCTTCACCTACTTGGTAATATTGGGCCAATAGAAATTGTGGGCTAAGTGCTGCGTAGTACGAGCAATGCCCAAATGTCCGGATATGGAATATCATGAGCTACCTTGAGCAGTAACTCATGATACTCCTGGGGAACAAGCTGCCTGCCCATCACCCCTCCCTCTGTCCTGCTGTCCTGTGTGTATAACAGTCCATTGTCCCAATACACTCTGTGCTTTCCATCACCCCTCTGTGTCCCAGCAGACTCTGCACAGGCCCTCAGCTTCTCTAAGCTAGGGTCTTTCTCTTGCATTGCTGCCAAGTCTTCCCACTTACCCAGAGCATGGGGCATGCCCCCATCAGTTCCCAGGCTAAGGTCCATAGATGTGGCAGTAGGAGACTCAGTATCACAACCTTCCCCCTTCCCTGGGCTGTGTTCCTCCCCCCCCTCCTGAGAGCAACCTTCAGTAGCAGTTGATTTAACTGCTGCTAGTGGAAGTTCCATCCCCCTGTTATTACCCTCTTTTTACAAGGGCTACAGGTTGGCTGGCCTGTCTCCCAGCCTCTCCTGTCTGAATTTCTGTGGGGTCCTGAAGATCACAGGAGTCTTTATTCTTTTGTCTCCTGGTCACAGCACAAACCACTCCCTGTGGAACATCATTCCCCACAGTAACATCCATAAAAAGGTTTTCAGCTACAGCCACCTGCCTTACCCCTTCACTTGTATCTCCACAGTCCAGGGTAACACTGACTAATGGGTAAGTTTTCCTTTCCCCTGTGTAATCCCTCACAGAGACAAACTGATTTGGCTGTATTTGTTCAGCCCCCACCAAATCCCTTTTCACCAGGGTAAGAGATGCTCCTGTATCCCTTAGCCCCCTAGTTTGTACCACGTTCACCATGACTGGATGAATGTGCCCCCTCGTATTGTCATGGAGCGCCTCAGTGATACAGTGGGCTACTGTCTCTCGTATTGTCATGGAGCGCCTCAGTGATACAGTGGGCTACTGTCTCCGATTGCATAGGTCCTTTTACCTTCTAGGTTTTCTTAGCACACTGCCTAGACAGATGGCCTATCTGGTGACAGTACCAGCATTCATCATTTTTCTTGTCCCCAGCCTCCCTTTAGGGCACCTGGGGATTCCCTTCTTTTTCCAGGGGCCCTGTGGTTTTTGAGTTTCCAAAATGCCCACTTTTCTCTTTCACCCATGAATTCCCCTTGGGAGCAGCCCTGCTTCGAGCGTAGTGATCTGCCAGCTCTGCAGCCTCTTTGACAGTCTTAGGATCTCAGTCCTCTAACCAAAGCTTCAAGTCAGGTGAGTGAATCCAGTAAAACTGTTCAAGCAATGCTACCCCTTCAATAGCTTCAACAGAATCTGCTTTCACCCCCTTCCACCAACATTTTAAATGTTGATTCTGTTTTGTTGCTACTTCTTCAGAACTCATTTCCATCCCCTTTCGGAGTTTCCGGAACTTTGCTCTGTATGCATCAGGGTTCAGATCATATTGTTTTAATAAAGCGGTTTTTAACTTGTCAAAATCGTTACTTTCAACATTGTCCATCTGCCCCAATGCTTCCCTTCCCTTCAGTGGTCCAGTTAAAGGGTGTATCTGCATATTTTACACCGTGTAGAGTCCTGGGTAGTATGGTCATGATCAGGTGTTTCGATGGACTTCGTGCATTCGCACTTCAGTCCACCATAACGGTATGACCGTGTCACAAAATACTACCTGGCATACTGAAATACTACCAGCTTGGAAAACTAGGAAGTTTTTACTTCCTGTCCTAAAAAGTTATCTGGAGCACTGCTCCCCTTGCCAATAAGTAGTGGAGACAGGTGAAAGCTTCAGGTCTCTTTGGGCAGATTGGCCTGGATACAGACCTTTTCAAATGAATTTATAAACATGTCCATATTCCTCCCAGTCTTTACACTAGGCCATTAATTTTGAATTTAGCTTGTACCCTAGTCCTGGAGGTTCAAACCCAACTCCACCACTTACCTGCTCAGGGGTCGTTGTCAGTTGGAGCGTCAGCTTTTTCAGCTCATGTTCCTTCTGGTGATGCCGTTTCACTCCACCTCAGCCTGTTGCTGCGTCAGCCTCCGCCTGGCATTGCAGTTCTTCCGCCTGGCACTGTCGTTCTTTTGCCTCTCTCTGTTGCCGTTGATCCTCCATCTCTGTCTCGAACCTCCTTTGCTCATTCTCAAGCTGTTTCTCCTGCATCTGCAGCCTCCTCAGGTCCAGGTCTTGGTCTGTAGATGGCTCTTTCTCCTCTGGGCCTCCGAAGTCACCACCTCTGGCACTAAGTGGGGGTTGGCACTTCCTCCATCTCAGCTGCCAGAAGGGCCTTCATGAGTTGCCTTTTATTTTTGTTTTCACTAGGGATGTCCTTCTCCCCACAGATCTTCCTCAGTTGTTCCAGGTTCATAGTGCTGTATTGGACTGACATTCTTCTACCTACACCACTTTGCTCAAAAAAAAAAATTCAAACAGGATAGGGTCTGTTGTCTGCAAATAAATTTATTTTTCCAATTTCCAAATTCTGTCTTTGATTGTGTGATGGTTTTGCAAGATCGTTCAAAATCCCAGTAGTTGGTACCAAATCTGTCCCGAGCCCCTGGCCCCCAAACCTTGGGCAGCCCGGTAGGACTTCCTCTTTTAAGAGAGGACCCCCCTTTTCAAGAACTTGTGAGCAGGAATAAGGGTTCCGGAAGACTTCCCGACCTTCCTTTTCACCAGTGGGAGGGTGGATTCTGTAGTTTCAATTTCCCTTGACTCTGCACTACTTTCAGTATTTGAATCCCACCACGGCCACTGGCTATGTCTTCTCTTAAGTCGTTTTATATGATAGGCGAGTGGTACTATCTGTCATGGCACACAGTCTTTTCAGAACCCTTCTGTTAAAATGTTAGATCACACAAATCAGACCCCCAGGCAGAGTTGATAATAAAATCATAAAAGTTTACTTAAAATAAAAGCAATACAGACAGTCTACAGTTTAGAAGAGGTTTGAAATGCAGACAATATTAAAAGTAAAAGTGGATGGTTTACAGAAAACACTAGATACTATTATTCTAAACTATACCTTGTTTTGAAGTTAGAGTCCAGACAAGATTTTAAATGTCCTTGCAGAGATGAATCCTTAAGCAGCAGTTTTGTAGCAAGTGTTTATTCCAAGTCAGTTCCTCCGAATGTCCTTTTAAAAAAAGTCCTCGGGTTCTTTCCTTGGTGACAAGTCTTGGTTTCCAAAATTCTGACTTAAAATCAGAATTTTCTGTTCAGTATGTGACAAGTCAAACTTTCCACACACTCAGGTCTGGTTTTAGAGAGTTTTCCAGCCTACACATATACTTCTGGTCTTCAAGTATATGCCAGCTGGGCAGGCGATGTGACCCTCAGCGAAACTCTTATCAACTGTCCTGGGTTCAAAATGTGTGTCTTATACGTACAGGCTGGTAATCTTCAGGCCAAACCCATGGTGTGTTGAGGTGCAGCAGTTTACCTTTCCCTGTAGGTGTCACTGTGGTTCCATGTTAACTGCAGTGACATCTGGTCCATGCGTTTGGCTTAACCTCTACCCCTAGCTCATCCCCATGACCTCTTCCTGTCATGGAAAGCTAGATACCCAGTTTTCTCTAAGATTTATGTTGTCCTGGCTCAGTAAAACGGTCTCCATTAACTGGAGACGTACCAGATTCAAAAATAGCCATTAGAACAATTAAGACTATTTCTGTAGTTGCATTCCTAAAAGCCTTTTAAAGAGTCAGTGTCTTGATTCTAAAGTACATTATAGCATATTCAGTATGAACCAACATAAATGGATATAGGGCTATCATGCGACAGCGGGTCCCTTCAGACTGCAGGTGGTGAGGTCCAGGGACCTGGCCCTTCAGACCTGCATCGACCTTGGCCTAATAGTCAACTATGCCAAGTCAGAACTTGTGCCTTCACAGGTGATCTGCTTCATCGGGGCAGAGCTCGACTCTTACCAAGCCTGAGCCAGGCTCCCGGCGGACAGTGCGGAGGTTCTCTCTTCCTTTGCCTGATCATTTCTGGTTGGGCACTTGCACCCTGCCTGGGACTTCCTGCAACTTTTGGGTTACGTGGCAGCCTGCACTTCCATGGTCTGATGAGCCCGGTGGCATATGCACCCCCTTGTAGCTGAGACAGAGAGCAGCCACCAGCTTCCTTATAGCAAGTGGGTGATTTAATAGAGTACACTGAATTTAATTCTTAATTTTGGGGCCTGTGTAAGTAAGTAGAAATCAGTGTTTTGGTTCTCTATTTTTGGTGTTGACTTTTCTTAGTGTAACTTTTATTTGCCAGGGAGGAAATCTAACTGGGAGAATATTTGCAGTAATTTGTGACTAAACCTGTTACTTAAACTCTGTGAAATAGGTGTCTGAAAGGAAGGAAGGCACTCACTGGGGTGGTGGGTCAGAGTTGTAGTTGATTGTTTCTGGAGGGCATGGGCTTAGTTCCACCCACCCTGCCCCTCACCCTACCCGCCCCTCACCCCACCTATCCCAAGCACATAATTTCCTTTATATCCGGGGTTGTAACATCACTTCCTCAAAAGTGCAAAGGAAATACTTGTTCATATTCTTACAGTTACAGCACGCTGAATAGGGGGCAAACTCACTCACGCTTGCAGACACTAAAAAATGAAAACCCAAAAGCAAAAAAAAAAAAAAAATCTTAAACAGGAAGGGAGACAGATGTGGGGAGTGGTGCAGTGCACCAGCTGTGGAGAGGCAGTCTTCCGGGAGCTATTCTGGAGGCTCCATTGCTGCCCTATTTGCAGGCATCTCTCTGGTCTGAGGGAGAAGGTTGCCCATCTCCATGCTGACCTGGCGGAGATTTGGGAAACCTCCTCCCCCACCCAGGCCACCATCACTGCCTCAGAGATTGCCAAGAAAGAGGAGTGATTGGACCACAGTGCTCTCAGGGAGGATGAGGGTGGTGAAACAGAGGCGCATCCCTCCAGTTGTGCCTCTTCACAATTCATTCACCATTCTGGCGGAGTGTGGTTCCTGTATAGAGGCACCCACAGTGGGGACCAAGGAGGATGATGGGAACCTCCACAAAGGAGACCCACAGGAGGGTGGCATGGGACGCCACAGAGGAAGGAAACAACTTCTGATGGGGCACTCTGTCGTGGGGGGGGTAGAACTGGGGAGGGAAGGAAGAGGAGGTAAGGTGCCTGCCTGGCACCATGGCTTGGAGGGACAGGAAGCGAATCCTGAGGATCGTGGGAGCAGCTGCACGGGGTAGGGAGCTGGATGTCATTGTCCACCTTGGGACAAATGACCTAGCTGGGAATGCGATCAGAGCAGTGCAGCAGGAGTTTGTGGAGTTGGCGTGGGGCCCTTAGAGAAGTGGCACACATGGTAACTTTCTTGGAAGTGCTACCTGTCTATGGCATTGGTGAGGCTAGGGTACTCTGCACCATGGGATTCAATGACTGGTTGAAAAACTGGTGCGGAGCCCAGGGATTTGGCTTCATTGGGGACTGGGGGTCCACCTGGAGGGATACAGGCCTATACTGGTCTGATGGTGTGCATCTGTCTGGGTGGGGAATCAGGATCCTAGGTGATAGGTTTAAATGCTTCATGGGCAAGCATTTAAACTAAGCAAGGGGCGAGGCACTGAAGTGAAGCAGGGAAATCCCTGCACCCCCCACCACAAAACAGGGTAGTTATTGAAGTAGACACACAAGTAGAGAAGTCGATAGGGAGCAGGACAGAGGTAAATTCAGAAAAAGGGAAAGGCTGTAAGGACAGGGTTGGGCCTAAAAGGGGTAAGGCCATCAAAAAATGGAGGGCAAGGATTACCAATGCCCATAGTCCTGGTAACAAGCTCCCTGAACTAGTGACCTTGATGGAAGAGGGACACCTGGATATTGTGGCAGTCATAGAAACATGGTACACAGAGAACCATGACTTGATGTCAACATACCAGGGTACACAATCTACAAGAGGGACAGGGAGGGTAAAAGAGGAGGAGGAGTAGCTCTGTACATAAGGGAAGGAATCAAATCAACAGAACTAATGGGTAAACAGGGAGGGGGGAGGAGGCACTGTGGGTCATCCTGGAGACTGGAAATGGCACCACAATCTACTCAGGGGTTGTTTACAGACCCCCGTCTCGGGGAGGTAGTGGAAAGGGAAATGATAGAAGGAATACTTAGAATGTCAGAAAAAGGAGAGCTATTGCTGGGGAACTGGAATGTGCCAGCTGTTAACTTGAGCACCTTTACTGGAGCCACATCCAAGACCAGGGTCATTCTTGATGCCCTACAGGGGGCATGCCTCAGACAGCTTGTGTTGGAACCCACTCGGGAGGGAGCAGTCTTAGACCTGGTAGTCTCAAACGGAGATGGAGAGAGGATCTCAGATTTAGAAGTGGATAGCCATCTGGGAACAAGTGACCACAAAACAGTGTGGTTTACAATAAACACAGCTGTAGAGTCAAGCCATACAAAAGCAAGGGTGTTGGACTTTAGGAGGGCTGACTTTGGCAAAATGGGAGAGTGCCTCAGAAAAGCACTAGCAAACAGACAACAAGAAGGGTGGAAGAACAATGAGGAAAAATCAAAACTGCCATCACAGAGGCAACAAGCCTTTGTGTAAAAACAAAAAAGCAAAACAAAACGAAGGAAAAAGCCACTATGGTTCTCAAAAGATGTGGCAGGGAATGTTAAGGAGAAAAGGATAGCATTCAGGAAATATAAGGAAACACAGAAGGAGCGGGACAGAGAACTGTATCAGTTAAAGCAGAAGGAGGCAGGGAAGGCAGTCAGAATAGCAAAGGCCCAAACAGGGGAAAAGATAGCCAACTCTGTTTAAGAAGGGGGATAAAACCTTTTATAGGTACATTAGGGAGCGAAGAAAGACCAATGGAGTGATACCGAGGCTTAATAAAGGGGAGTGAATGTGGGCAGAGGATGACAGTGAAAAGCAGGGATACTGAACGAATACTTCTGCTCCGTATTCACAAAAGAGGAGGAGTGAGAGGTACCTAAACCAAACAATAGAGAAACTCTGGATAGGGGGATCGATACAAGTCCATTCACAGAAGAAAGGGTTCTGAAAGAACTCTTGAAACTGAAGGTGGACAAAGCAATGGGGCCTGACAGGATTCACCCAAGAATTCTAAAAGAACTACGGGTTGAACTAGTGACACCACTGACTACCCTCTTTAACAAATCGTGGGAGGATGTTGCTGTACCTGAGGACTGGAGGAGGGTGGATGTGATTCGCCTTCACAAAAGTGGGAGCAAGGCAGAGGCAGGAAATTGCAGACCTGTTAGTTTGATCTCAGTGGTAGGGAAAATGATGGAATCACTTCTGAAGGAAATAATTGTTGAGTACGTAGAGGCCAGTGAGGCACAGGACATAAGGCAGCATGGATTCACAGTGGGAAGGTCGTGTCAGACGACTCTAATAGATTTCTTTGATTGGGTGACCAAAGTAGTAGACCAGGGAGGGGCGGTGGACATGGTCTACTTAGATTTTAGCAAGGCATTTGACACAGTCCCACACAAAAGATTAATATACAAGTTAGCCAGCCTTGGAATGGGTCCCAAAGTGGTAGCCTGGGTAAAAAAATTGGCTGGACAACAGGACGCAGAGGGTAATAGTAAACAGAGTCCACTCTGTAGAATGTTTTTTTCTAGCGGGGTACCACGGGGTTCAGTACTGGGACCGGTCCTCTTTAATGTCTTTATAAGTGACATTGCAGAGGGAGTGGAAGGAAAGGTGTGTCTCTTTGCAGAGGACACAAAGATCTGTAATTGGGTTGATACACAAGGTGGGCTGGAAAGGATGAGCAGGGACTTGGCAAGGTTGGAGGAATAGTCAGATGTGTGGCAGCTTAGATTCAGCGCAAAGAAGTGCAAAGTAATGCACCTGGGAAACAAAAACCCAAGGGAAGAGTACACAATGGGGGTGAGATACTGACAACAACAAAAATGGAAAGGAATCCTGGGGGTAGTCATATCAGATGACCTAAAGGTGGGCAAGCAATGTGAGAAGGCAGTAAGGAGGGCTGGGGGAATACTGGGATGCACGGGGAGAGGCATCACCAGTAGAAAACAAGAAGTTGTTATCCCTTGGTACAGACAGTTGGTGAGACCCCATCAGGAATACTGTGTGCAGTTCTGGAGACCCCATCTCCTCAAGGACATAGGCAGGATAGAGGCTGTCCTGAGGAGGGCAACTAAAATGATGCAGAATTGACACCACGTTGCTGAAGAGACTAAAGGAGCTTAATATGTATACCCTCGAGGAAAGGAGAGAAAGGGGGGGTACAGGAAAGAAACTTTCAGGTACCTCAAGGGAATTAACAAAGTCCAAGAGGGCAGCACCTTTCAGAAAAAGAGATGTGCAAGAACGAGGGGGCACAATTTAAAGACCTAGGGGGGACATCTCATGGGTAATGTGAGGAAGTATGTTTTCAGGGAGAGGGTTGTAGATACGTGGAACAGCCTTTCTGAGGAGGTCGTGGAGTCAAAACTGGAGGAATTCAAGACTGCATGGGACAGACAGAAGGCAATTCTGGTGGGGATAGGAGGAAGTTGACTGTTGGTTAACTAGGATCTGCAGCTTATCCATTAGGTAGGGAAATGGGCAGACTAGGTGAGCCAAGCCGTCCTTATCTGTCATCAAATTCTTTTTCTATGTTTTTTCAATGGGAGCTGGCCATCCATTGGCTCAGCGACTAAGTAATTTCGACCAGCAGGTCACTGTGACCCAAAAGATGTGGGACAGTCTCCAATGGTGGACTGTCCTAGAGCATCTGCAGGAAGGGATCCCATTTGTCCGCCCCGGGCTGACGGTCATCTTGATGACTGATGCCTCTCTCACGGGCTGGGGTGCCCACATGGGGGACCACAGAGTCCATGGGCTCTGGACCCCCCGAGGAATCCCAGTGCCACATAATCGTGCTGGAGCTCTGAGCAGATCGGTTGGCGCTGACGGCATTTGCTCCGTTCCTTCAGGGTCAAGTGGTTCAGATCTAGATGGACAATACCATGACCATGTACTAGCTCAACAAATAGGGCAGTACGCACTCCCGGCCTCTGTGCAGGGAAATTCTCCGCATCTGGACCCTCGTGAGCCAACTGGAGGTGGATCTCCTAGCCATTCATGTGGCTGGAGCCTCAAATCAGCTGGCGGATGCTCTCAGCCGTGTGGTTGAGGCATCCCACGAGTGGTCTCTCCATCCAGAGGTAGTCCACAGCTTGTTCCCCCAGTGGGGCACCCCTCGGGTGGACCTGTTCACCTCCAAGGAGAACACAAAGCTGAGGCTGTTTGTACCCCCAGCAGGTCTCACTGTAGGGGGATGCCTTCTTGAGGCTGTGGACCCCAGGGCTCTTTTGTGCCTTCCCTCCACTCCCCTTGGTCCACAAGGTGCTCCTCAAGGTCAGGAGGGACAAGGCACAGGTGATCCTGGTGGCTGCAGACTTGCCCCACCAGTTTTGGTACCCCAGTCTCCTCAGCCTCAGCGTCAGGCTCCCAAGGCGTCATCCAGCATGCCCAGACGTTCTCTCAAGTCAGTCAGGGGAAGGTCCACCACCTGTACCTTCAATCTCTGCACCTGACAGTGTGGTTCCTGAGTGGCTAGAGTTCCAGTCTTTGGGTTGCTCTGAAGATGTACTCACCATAGTTGAGGCATCTAGGAAGGAATCGACCAGAAGTGCTATGCCGTCAAGTGGAAGAGATTCTCCATTTGGTGCCAGGGCAAGGGGTTGGACCCTTTGTTCTGTCCAGTGGCTAGCATTCTCAACTACCTTTGGTCTCTCTCCAAAGGGGGTCTTCGGTCGACGACCCTTAAGTTGCACCTGGCAGCCATCTCTGCTTACTGGGCACTGGCCGGTCAGCAGATGATGGCACAGGAGAAGTTGGTCTGGCGTTTCTTCAAAGGCCTTGTCCACATTTCGTCTCCAGTGCGTGAACCACCACCACCACCGTGGGATCTACTGCTGGTACTGGCGAAGCTCATGGGCAAGCCATTCAAAGCGATGCACAGGTGTGAGATGTTACACCTGTCATGGAAAGCTGCCTTCCTGGTGGCTATCACATCAGCCGTGATTGGGGAGCTCCAGGTGCTCTCTGTTGAGTCTCCTTATCTGGTCTTCCACAGGGACAAGGTTGTCCTCTGCCCCAACTGGAAGTTCCTTCCTAAGGTTGTGTCAGAGTTCCAGCTGAATCAGGTGATGAGACTACCGGTGTTCTACCCAGATCTCACCTTGGATGGCAAATACAGGCTCCATACTTTTGACCTGAGACGGGCACTTGCTTATTACAAGGAGTGCATGGCTGAAGTTCGGGGAGAGTTTCGCCAGCTGTTTGTCACCTACGCTGAAACTGCACCTGGAAGATCTGCAACCAAGTGACCGATTGGCAGATGGCGTACATCATGCATTGGTCTCTGGTGTTGGTCGGCAGGTAGGGAGCCTCCTGGAGGGCTAAGGGCTCATTCCACCCACCACACTGTTGCGTTGGTGGCTGCTTCTAGGGATGTCCCTATCTAGGATATCTGCATGGCTGCTACCTGGAAGTCAGCAAGCACCTTCATTCCCCACTACCACATCGACCTAGAGCCGCACTGGGATGCTGGTTCTGGGGCCTCAGTTCTCCAAGCTCTATTTCTGAAGTAGGGGGTGTGCACCTCTCCTCCTTACTTCTGGAGAATTGCTAGGAGTCTGCCATAACATGTTGATAAGAACAACATATCCACATCCCTAGAAACGCAGGTTATTCACCTGTCACAGATCTTCCATGGAATGGTCTGTTGGAGTAAGTCATTACTTCTGGGAGTTCCTGATAGATGGCGCTCCAGCATGGAAGTTTCTTCCGCAGTCTCCACACGACCTCACTTCCTGGGCTGTACCTATAAAAGTGGGTGGTCCCTGGTAATCTCCTTTCATTTTCCCGCTGGCTTCAGCTCTGGCAGCATCTCTTCTACAGCAGTATACAGTGTGGATTGAACACATAGCCTGGGCTTCATCACGGCACCAGATTTCTGTACTCTATGAGAGCGCTACAGTGGATGTTTCCCTGTCACACACGCAGGGTACTCAATCTAAGTGCTCATGACCAGCATCCCATTCAAGAAATAAAATAGGGAAGGAAACACCTTCATCTAAAGTCCTACTTGACCACCTTTCAACGGTCATATCTCTGAAACAAGGATCATCAAGAAGGCATTCATCGCCGACGGGCAGTACACCTCCATCAACGGCAGAACAACGGGCAATACACCCCCGTCGGCCGTGACCTTCTTCATCAAAAGAAAGGAACATTCTTAGATCGAAAGGACAATACACCCCGTCGACTGACTGTGCACCTTTCATCAAGAAAGGAACATTCCTCGTCGACAGAGCATCATTCTTCAGCTCCCCTGTTGAGTCTACATTCACCGCCGTTGATGTAGGTCCTGCTACCTTCCCCATCGATGGGGCTTGCTCCCCCGTCGACGAGAGGGCTCTACAACACATCCTCATCAATGAGAACACCTCCTCCTTCGACGGAACACACTCTACTTGCTTCGTCGACGGGGCTGCCTCCCCCGTCGACGGGACATGCTCCCAAAGCTCCATTGTCAACGAGTCTACCACCATCGACAGAGCATGTGCTCCACTTCTCATCGTTGACAACAGCATTTCCATCGTCGACGAAGCATGTACTTACTATTCCACCATTGGCGATACCCCTCCCCGTCGACGGGACATCTCCCTATGCTGCTCAGTCGTCGACAAGCCTTCCACCGTCGATGGGCATGCACTCACCTTTCCTCATAGTCAACGACAGCATTCCAGTCTTCGACGGAGCATGTACTCGCTTTTCCATCGTCGACTGAGCACATCCCACTGTTGACAGAGCATGTACTGCCTTTCTCATTGTCGACGGAGTGTATTCCACCATCGACTGAACATGCTTTTACTTATCTGTCATCAATAAGACACATTACACCGTCGACGCAGCATGCTTCTCTTCTTCCTCCATCAATGAGACTGATCCCACTGTTGACGGAGCAGCGCCTGCATATAATACAACTACGGAAGATCTTTATAAAAAGTTTACCATGAAATACGGTGAATACGTTCAAAAACATGTATCAAAAGATACTTATGGGGCTGCATCACTACAGAATAAAGAAGTACATACTACGGAACGCAGAGGCAAACCAGCCTCATTTGCTGTCATGCATGATACTCGTACACCAGTCTGTGATGAACAAAAAACTCTAAAAAAGCACTGGATCACTCTACCGAGAGGCACAAATTAATCCCCGACGCCATGTACTCGGGACTCAGAACTAGCTTACATGGCACTTCCATCCTCACATTGAAGAAATAATAGTGTGTTAGATTCTATGGGTTTTTGACCATACACACGCTCCGAGACATAACCAGCAATCACAGACTATGTCTCCGCCTTCATCAAAACAGGCATGCACAGAGCTAGAATGCTCACCACTCACGTCTCTTCCTGAACATTCAGAAGAATATTTTTCAGATTATCATATAAATTCAGAATAATTATGATGATTCTCCTAATACAAGAGAATATGAGTCCCCTTATGATGTAACATCTTACTGGGATGAAGGACTACTACAACCAGTAAAGGCAATTTTTCCACCGGATGACCCCTCATTCCCCGAAATGATGTTACAAATACAAAAAACAGTGGAGTTTACCATAACAGATTAAAAGATACATAGATACATAGACAGTGTCGGCAGATAAGGGCCTATGGCCCACCCAGTCTGCCCATTTGAGCTTGTAAGTTGTTTGTTTTCCTAGAAGTCTGTTGCACTTACCCCTGACCTCCAGAATTCCTTTATGTCTATCCCATGCATTCTTAAATCCCATGATTGTTTCAGCCCCCACCACTTCCTCTGGCAGGGTGTTCCACTTGTCCACCACCCGTTCTGTGAAGAAATTCTTTCTCATGTTTCCTCTGAATCATCCTACCTCCAACTTCATCCCATGCCCTCTAGTCCTGGAACATCTTTTTCGCTTAAAAATAGTGTTTTCCTTCACCCTGTTCCTCCCTGTAAGATACTTGTATGTCTCTATCATATCCCCTCTCTCCCTCCTCTCCTCCAGGGAGTACATGTTCAGTTCCTTCAGCCTGTCTTCATAGGACTTGTGATGCAATGCATGCACCATCTTTGTTGCCCTCCTCTGAACTTTCTCTACCCTGTCTATGTCCTTACGTAGGTATGGTCTCCAGAACTGTACACTGTACTCCAGGTGGGGCCTCACTAGTGTCTTGTATAGCGGAATTATGACCTCCCTTTTCCTGCTGGTAATGCCCCTGCCTATACATCCCAGCATCCTATTTGCTTTACCTGCTGCCTTGTCAGACTGTTTCCCTACCTTGAGGTCATCAGAGATGATAACCCCAAGATCCCTTTCCTGCTTGGTGCATGCTATATCCTCACCCCCCAACTGATATATTGTGCCAGGGTTTTTGTGCCCCATATGCATTATCTTGCACTTCTTTGCATTGAATTTCAACTGCCAAACCCCTGACCATACTTCAAGTTTCTGCAGGTCGCTTCTCATTCTGTCTACACCCTCTGATGTGTCTACTCTGTTACAGAGCTTTGTGTCATCAGCGAACAGTGAAATTCTGCCTTCTAGGTCCTGCGCCATGTCACTGATGAAGATGTTGAATAGGACCGGTCCCAGCACTGATCCCTGTGGTACCCCACTGGTCACTCTTCCCTCTGTGGAGTGACAGCCATTTACCACCACTCTCTGTGTCCTGCCACCCAGCCAGTTACTTACCCACCACTACTGTCCTGCCCACACCCATATTCCCCAGTTTGTGTAATAGTCTTCTATGTGGCACAGTGTCAAAGGCCTTGCTGAAGTCCAGATAGGCCATGTCCACTGCCCTCCCCTGATCCACCTCCCTAGTCACCCAGTCAAAAAATTCAGTGAGGTTTGTCTGACATGACCTCCCCCTGGTGAAACCATGCTGCCTTGGGTCCTGTAGTCCATTGACAACCAGATGTTCCACCAATCTCTCCTTCAGTAGTGCTTCCATGATCTTCCCCACTACAGAGGTGAGGCTGACTGGTCTGTAGTTCCCTGCTTCCTCTTTGTTCCAACTTTTGTATAAGGGGACTACATCTGCTGTCCTCCAGTCTTTGGGTACCTCCCCTGTTTCCAGTGATTGGCTAAACAGGATAGCCAGAGGTTCAGCCACCACCTCTCTTAGTTCTTTAAGGACCCTGGGGTGCACCCCATCTGGCCCCATTGCTTTATCAACTCTTATTGCTTCCAGTTCCTTCAGGACCCTTTCTCGTGTAAAGGGACTTGTGTCCATTTCTGCACCATTCTCACCCCTTGTACTCCCTTCAAGATATGGCAACATGTCTGGACGTTCCAGTAGAACCTATCTGGACAGTCCCTCCCTTTATACCAGCATTCAGAAATGCGATTACTGAAGCATGGAATTAACCCATAATGGCACCTAGAACAGCACACAGGCTTTATCAAGCTCCTCTTTGAATAGCTATATTTAACAAATATGGCCACTGCGGATTCTGTGGTGATGGCAGCTGCTCACGACTGCACTGGCAAACCTAAACGTATAAGTACAATACCTCCAGAGAGAGACTCTAAATGTTTTGATTATATGGGGAAAAAAGTGTTTGCTCCAAACACACTAAAATATCAGAATACTTCATTATATGGCACATATGCTGACATACCAGTGTAAGGCAAGCACCTCTGCCAGGGGACCTTATAAATAGACTACCTGCATCCCCTGAAAAAGATCAGGATACGATATTACTGATGCTTCAGCTAGAGCCTCTGCAGTCGGTATTCTTACACGCCGTCAGGCATGGGTCCCGACTCTCAGGGCTAGCACCTGATATTCAACGGAAAGTGGCTAATGCCCCCCTTTTCAGGTGACCATCTTTTGGCCCTGGGGCTCAAATGATATTGCATAACCTACAAGCCTCAGGCAGACAACTAAACACAGTACAATACATGTACTACAAACCAGGCCCTTGGTATAATTATTCAACAGAAGTGGACCAAATTATACCCAACGAGAAACCTTTAAGAGCAGAAAACAAGTGACAAAGAACACAACGCTGTCGACCCGTGGCCGCCCCTCTGGCCGGCCGGGTGCCTCTTACTCTCACTAAAGACTTCAAATGAAACGGAGGCCTTTTCCAGAAGACTCTATACATCTGGCCACTTTCTCGGAGGTGTCACTGTTACAGACCATCATGGCCATTCCATCGGGATGCCTCTCGGCCTGTTGCGTGCCTCCCATGAACAGGTCCACCTACTAATCACATGCTGAGACTCAAGCAATGTATCCTGGTATGGATTATATTAATTTTTCAATCTTCTACTGCTATAAGCAGCTTTCACTTGATCATGAACAAGGATGAGTTCCTATACATAGATTATAAGTGTTAAAAACTCTGCTTGTCCTTTTTTGCTTGGTCAAAATATATATATATATATACACACACACACACACACACACACACGTTTTTCATCTCAAGAATGAGATCCACTGCCTTGTGATTTCGATTATATTGTTCATTATTTAGCTTCTGTTTTCCAAACAGTACACTTAATGGACTCATCATACGAACGTTTCAGATTTACGCCTAACAAGGTTGCAGGCCCTGACATACCTAGGACCCCCTTGTAAGTAAGATTGCTAATACAAGATAGATATATCAACATCACTTACGTGTTTCTTAAACCAAATGCAAGATTGGTATAGCTACTGATTCTAAGAATCACTGACTTCCTTTATGTCACAGATACATTTTCATTTTGCAACATTATCTGCTACTTAAGTAGCCTATTTATGCCAAATAGATACATTTTATGCTGTCTTGACAAACATAGCAAAAAAAAGTGTCTTAACTTGCTACATTGTAGCACTTGTAAAGGATAACGTATTATTTCAGCTACTGTTACAACTCAGGACACAGTAGCCTTTGGCAGAGACTGTCTTTTCACTGCAGCCCACTGAGATCGCCTATTCACTCAGTGCTGTGGCGGAATTCCTTCTCATTTATTGATATAATTGACATGTCTCACCGTGATCAGGCTGTCATCCTCTTAACACAACTGATAAACACCTCATAATAACAGGTCTGGCATATATTTTAGCCATAACCATATAACGAATAAGATAGTGGAACATTTACAGTTAAAATTATTTTATATGCTGATATGCTACTCGCAGCATTTATTGGTCCTGTGACCACATTATACCTATGACAGAATGCCATATTTGGCCACCCCACTGCCATATAACTGCTTGGGAATCTCCACGAAGTAATGACTTACCTCAAGAGACCATTCCGTGGAAGATGGATCAGTTACACAAAGATTTTTGTCATAACAGTAGATCTTCTAGGAATGTCTCTTGCAGTAAGTAGCTTCCCTCCCTTCAACCCTCTGCCATTCTGCAACAGGAAAAACGATGTAGGGTTGGGCAGCTTTGGTAACATAGAAACATAGACTTTGATGGCAGATAAGGACCGCTAGGCCCATCTAGTCTGCCCATTTCCCTACCTACAGGATAGGCCGCAGATCCTAGTTAACCAACAGCCTTTATCTTCCTGCCCCCCACAAGAATTGCCTTATGTCTGTCCCATGCATTCTTGAATTCTCCCACAGTTTTAGACCCCACAACTTCCTCAGGAAGGCTGTTTCATGCATCCACTACCCTCTCTGTGAAATAATACTTTCACATTGCCCTGAACCGCCCTCCTTCTATCTTTAAATTGTGTCCCCTTGTTCTTGCAAGTCTCTTTTTCTGAAAGATGCTACCCTCTTGGACTTTGTTGATTCCCTTGAGGTACTTGAAAGTTTCTATCATGTCCCCCCTCTCCCTTCTTTCCTCAAGGGTATACATATTAAGCTCCTTTAGTCTCTCCTCATACGGCTTCTCTTGCAGACCCTGCACCATTTTAGTTGCCCTCCTCTGGAGTGCCTCTATCCTGTCTATGTCCCTTGTGGAGATGGGGTCTCCAGAACTGGACACAGTATTCAGATGGGGTCTCACCAACTGTCTGTACAGAGGGATAACTGCTTCCTGTTTTCTGCTGCTGATGCCTCTCCCTATACATCCCAGTATACCCCCGGCCCTCCCTACTGCCCTCTCACATTGCTTGCTAACCTTAAGGTCTTCTGATATGATTACCCCCAGGTCCCTTTCCTGTTTTGTTGTTGTTACTACCTCCCCACCCATTGTGTATTCTTCCCCTTGGTTCTTGTTTCCCAGGTGCATTATTTTGCACCTGGGAAACCATATAACCTCTGTTCCCCTTGGTCCCTCACTTTCCCAAGCTGAAACCGGCGGCGAATGGAGATTACTTGGTACCACCCACTATTGTAGGTACGGCCCAGGAAGCAAGGTCGTGTGGGTGGTCCCTGGTGTGGAGACTGCTGGAAGAAACTTCCGTGCTGGAGCGCCACCTATTGGGAACTTCCAGAAGTAATGACTTACTGCAAGAGACATTTCTAGAAGATCTACTGTTACGACAAAAATCTTTGCATAACTGAACTTTTTGTGACTGGTATATGTTCCTCCACATGGACCCACCTGACCTCCCCGGCCTCGATGCACAACCACTGCTTCCAGTGGGCAAGATCTGTCATCAGGTTGTGGAGCCGAGGGATATACCACCTGGGTGGATGAGAGGATCCAGCTTAGACTTCCGGCAAGATAATTAAAGGGAAAGGACATACCATAACGTATGGATGAACAACCTATACCACTCCTAGAACTACTGTTACAGGTGAGTAACCTGTGTTTTTCCCCTAGTGTAGAATTAATCAAATTAAACCTTCAGGGTGCTGAAAAAGTGGCTTTGGGAAAAAAAGGGAAGAGAATGGAGATGTAGTGTAATGTAAACCTATGTATGCCATTCTGTTTCACATCACCTTTTTGTTGTAATGTTAAATGAAGCTGTACACGCTGAACAGTAAATCTGCAGAACTGTAAAATTTGTTGCACAGCATTTTTGGAATATATGACACATTTTTAAAAGAATCGGTGCCGACAACTGGCAAAGGTGAACACTAGGGTCACGGCAGCTGCACCCTACAGTCTGCAGGGAGAGTTCCCACAGTCATTGCCTGTACTGCTTCATGGTCAGCTATACAGGGTTCCCCACTCCACTCCTCCTTGGCATACCCCGCAGCTAGGCAGCTGCAGCTTGGGACTACAGGACTCGAACGTGGACCCCTGACTCCTGGTCCTGGTGCCACACCACTGGGCTGGCTTGGAGAAGGAACTGTATTTTCATTAAAAAAAAAAGTTTAATTTAAAATGAACATGAGGTCCATAGTAATCTTCTGTACATGTGTCCCTTTCTTTTTAGGTATTGGATCCTGAGTTAGAAGTTGCTGACCTCGTTTTTCCACCTCCCTCAGCCTCTGCCTCTGCACTAAGAATCCTGGTAAGCTGGGGGTAGTATGGGGCTGTAATACTGTGCACACGTCCTCCTGCAGCACTTAATATTCTAGTTCTGAGCTCCTTCTGAAATAGATCTGTTGATTTCTGTGCTGTTTTATAGTTTATGGAACTGCTGGGAGCCTAGTTTATTTAGCATTATTTATTTATTTAGTTTTTGTTGACCGGGTAAGTGCACTAGACAGATCCTGCCTATTTTCAGGCATGACCCGGGGGAGGGGGATACAGATGGATGCCAACTGACCTTGAACCAGATCAAGCTGTTGTAAAATGACTAGAAAATTTCCAGGATTTTGATTGGCTAAAGGGCACATTTTAGTGTGTCCTTATAGAGCAATAATGTGCCCAACCGGTACTGGTTAGACCCAAAAGGACAGTATCATAGCAAGAGATCCATGCCTTCCAGGCATATTTTGAAATCGCATCCATGTTAGTGATGGCAAACAACACAATGCCCACTACTTGCCCTGATGCATTTATAGTCATTTTAATAAATACCCCACCCTAAGACTACTACACACACACACCACATTGATTAAAAAAAAAAGTGTTTTAAGTAGAAAATAACCACTTTTCTAATCTCGGTTTGCATTTTCTGTTTCTAGATCTGTAATGCACAGCTACTGTGTATGTTGCCTGCAGGTACCTTGCCCGATCCCCAACCCCCCAGCTGTGCAGCTCATGAGCTGGCTGACTCTTTGTTCAAAACTGTGACACCATGCCTTCATAGTACTACTGTTTGTTTTTTTAATACAAGAAAATAGATTAAACATTTGAAAAACAAGCCCTACCCCTGTCTGCAGTCTGATACAGTGCTGCAGATCTGACCATAATCTCTAAAGCCAGCTTCAAAACCGGAAGTCACCCTTTCAGCCGTCGGCTCGCTCAGTGGTCGGCTGTAAACGTGGAAAGCCTGTCATCTGTCCCTTTTATGTGCAGTGAAACGACTAGCTAACACACCAAAACTGTAGAAATGACATAGCCTGGGTCGTCAGAGGGCCAGCCGGGGGGGAGAGGGGGGAGATGGTTGAGCATCCCATGGACGCTCGCATGTTTGGGGGCGGGAGGGAGTATGGCTTCCACTGCAACCCCACCACCTAGGTGACCACAGGTGGTGGGACAGCTGGAACCATGATTTGAGGGAGGAGAGCATGGGTGGCATGACATGATTCTGTCAGCAAGGCCTTCCCAATGTCAGGGGTGGGTCAGAAAAACAGAAAACACTCCAACCGGAGCAGGATGCCAGCTGCTGTCTGCTGCAGGCCTTGCACCAATGACTGGGTTCTCTCCTTGCTGACTGACACTTCAGCTCTGCTGGGGGGGCGTAAGGGTTTGGCCCCCGAGAGCCCTTCCCATGAGAGGTTACTAATGGGGAACTGCGAGGCAAAGATGAGTACCCGAGATAGCAGGTGACGGGGCTGGGCAGGGTAGTTGGGCTGCTGGGGGCTGATCAGGCTGCAGGGAATGAAGCACAGTAAATAAAATAACAGGAAAGCACGTAAAAAATCTCGAGCATGGGAGGGCTGATGCAGCAGCACATTAACAGTAATACCACTGCCCTCTAGTGGCTGAACCATGAGCTGTCTGTTACCTCTGCATTGACAAGTATTGAGTATGAGGACTATTTTGCACCTTTTCCAGTTTATTTTTATTTTTTGGGAAACTAAAACTCCTATGAAGTAAAAAGTTAATGCTCAGTGTTGAAAACTTTCTAGCCATTTTATGAGTTGAATAAGACTCTTTGAGGTGTTGTTTATGGGCTGAAAAGAGCCCTTCCCAGGTGCTAAAGGCACTCGGCACAAGTGCCTTGTACCTCATTATGCACCAGGGGCTAGCTCTTAGGCCACAAACCACACCTTGGTGTGTCTTATTCCTTACGTAGCAGTACTGTATCTACAATATAGATTTTGTTTGATAGTGGCTTGCAGAAATGTTTCACACACCATTTTACAGTAAACATAGTCAACTGAACTGGGAGGCAGCCTATGGCTAAAGTAGAGAGGCTGGGATAGAGGAAAGACTTGTGCAGTGACAGGTAGATGTGAGTTGGGAAGGCAGTGAGATAACATAGTAACATAAAGTCATAAAGGACTCTAGCCCCATTGTGTCTGAGCCCCCAACAAGTAGGTATGAACAGGTATGCTGTGAAAACAGGTACTGTTCCAAAGGGGTTCCCCAGTGAAAGGTATCAGACAAGAAAATGCAAGGCATACTGTTTAGTACACCCCCACCCCTAATTAGTAACTCACATCAGTGGGTCCCTGCAAAGTAGGAGAGTGATGACCGATAGATAAACTGTCACAGAATTTTTTAATTTTTGTGTTATTGATGGCAGATAAGGACCACTTGGCTCATCGGTCTGCCCATTTCTCCTTACCTACACTATCACCGCAGACCGTGTCTGATCTACATCTCTCTCTCTCTCTCCCTCTCCTCTCCTTCCTTTAGACTATGATTCCCTTCTCCTTATCCCATGCATTCTTGAACCCTACCACTGTTTTCACCTCCACTGGAAGGCTGTCCCAGGAATCCACCACTCTGCGTGGACACAGCAGTACCTGTGGGCACAGGCTTACACTCTCATTGAAACAGCCATTCGGAGGAGATGTTGCTAGTGTTACTGGTAACCCAGCACACAGCCACTTAAGTGCTCCGCATTGTCCAAGAAGTAGGGGTCCCACCAGTTGTCTTTCAGAGGAGCCTACTGTTTCCCTGAAGCTACCAGAGTCAGCATCAGGTGCCATCTTTTTACTGTTTCCCATCTTGGACTGAGGGGTTGTCACTGAGCATGCCCAGGTCATCAAGAGGAGTCTCCCCTTTACTGTTTCCCATCTCAAACCTGGGTTGTCATCATGTCTGCATAGGCTGTAGTTTAACTGCATCTCATCTCAGACTCAGTGGGTCATGGCGCACACCCAAACTGGCATGAGATGCTGTTCTTAGGATTGTTGCTGAGCTTGCCAGGCCATCAGGTTGTGCTGTCCTTTTACTGTATGCCATCTCAGACCTGGGGTGTCACTGAGCCTTCCAGGCCGTTGGGTTGTGCTGTCCTTTTACTGTATGCCATCTCAGACCTGGGATGTCACTGAGCCTGCCAGGGCTGTCATGATGTGCTGTCCTTTCACTGTATCCTGTCTCAGACCTGGGGTGTCACTGAGCCTGCTAGGGCTGTCATGATGTGCTGTTCTTTTACTGTATCCTGTCTCAGACCTGGGGTGTCACAGCCTGCCAGGGCCGTCATAATGTGCTGTCCTTTCACTGTATCCTGTCTCAGACCTGGGGTGTCACTGAGCCTGCTAGGGCTGTCATGATGTGCTGTTTTTACTGTATCCTGTCTCAGACCTGGGGTGTCACTGAGCCTGCTAGGGCTGTCATGATGTGCTGTTCTTTTACTGTATCCTGTCTCAGACCTGGGGTGTCACTGAGCCTGCCAGGCCGTCATGATGTGCTGTTCTTTTACTGTATCCTGTCTCAGACCTGGGGTGTCACTGAGCCTGCCAGGGCTGTCATGATGTGCTGTCCTTTTACTGTATCCTGTCTCAGACCTGGGGTGTCACTGAGCCTGCCCAGGCCATCAGGACATTCTGTCCTTTTATTGTATCCCTTTTCAGACCCAGGGTGTCACTGAGCCTGACCATACTAGCATACTAATTGGCAGCAGATTAGGCCTTATGGTCTATCGAGTCTGCTCTAACCTCAGATCCCGTGTTGGGAACCGAGGCCCCCTTCCTTGTGTTCCAATGCCCCTTTCTGTATCTGTCCCACCCTCTCTTGAAGCCCTCAACATTGGAAATCTGAACCAGCTCACCAGGCAGTGCATTCCAAGGATCCACTACCCTCTCTGTGAAAAACTCCTCCTCTTTTCCCACCTGATCCTGCCTTCTTCCAACTTCAAACCATGCCCTCTGGTGATACCTCCCTCCTTTAGTCTAAAGATCCCCTCTGTGTTTATCCTATTTATTCCCTTGAGGTACTTGAAGACCTCGATCATGTCCCCCGTCTCTCCTCTCCTCTAAAGTATACAGGCCAAGCTCCTCAAGTCTGTCCTCGTACGTCAGCTCCCCCAGTCCTCGAATCATCCTGTTAGCCCTCCTCTGTACCCTCTCCAGGAGCTGCATGTCCCTCTTTAAGTGCGGTCTCCAGTACTGTATACAGTACTCGAGGTGTGGCCTCACCAGCCCATTGTACAGTGGCAGAATCATTTGCCTGTTCCTAGAGGTGATCCCCCTTACAAAGCATTCCCATCATCTTGTTTGCTTTGCTAACAGCTCTCCTGCACTACTCAGAGTTATTCATATACACATCAACCATGACCCGTAGGTCTTTTTCCCCCAGATGAGGCCTCCAGCACCATCACCCCTCAGGGTATACCTTTGTTTGGGGTTTCCCCACCCAAGATGTAACACCTTGCACTTGGTTGTATTGAAATTTAACTTCTCTGCGAGAACCCAACTTTCCATTTACTGTCACAGGGCTCTGTTCTTTTACTGTATCCCATCTCAAACCCAGGGTGTTACAGAACCTGCCTGGTCTTTGATGACATCTTGTCCCTTTACTGTATCACATCTCAGACCCATGGTGTCAGTGAACCTGCCTGGTCAGTCATGGGGTTTTGCCCTTTTACTCTGTCCTGTCTCAGACCTGGGGTGTCACTGAGCTTGTCCGGACTGTCATGACATAGTATCCATTGACTTTGTCACAGCTCAGACCCTCTGTTTCCTTGAGTCACCTGAGCTATCATGGGGTTTTGCCCTTTTGCTCCATCCCATCTCAGACGCAGAGTGTCACTGAACTGGCTCAGGCCATCATGATGTGCTGTTATTTTATTGTATCCCATCTCAGACTCTGGATTTCCTTGAGCCTACCTGGACTGTCATGGCGTGCTGTCCTTTTACTGTATCCCTTTCTCAGACCCTGGGTGCCTACCTAGGTTGTCACGGTGTTCTGTCCTTTTACTGTATCCCTTGTCAGACCTGGCATGTCACTGAGCCTGCCAGAGCCATCATGACATGCTGTCCTTTTACTTTGTCACAGCTCATATCCGGAGTGTCGCTGAGTCTGCTAGAGCTGTCACGGAGTTCTGTCCCTTAACTGTATCCCATCTCGGACTTGGGGTGTCACCGAGACTGCCTGGGCTGTCATGAGTTTCTGTCCTTTCACTTTCTCGCATCTCAGACCTGGGTTGTCACTGAGCTTGCCCAGGCCGTTTTGACATGCTATCTTTTTTGCATTTGTCACAGCTCAGATCTCGAGTGTCACTGAGCCTGCCAGGGCTGCCATGAGGTTCTGTCCTTTTACTGTATCCCATTTCAGACCAGAGGTGTTGCTGAGCTTGTCCGGGCCGTCATAACATGTCCTTTTACTGTATCCCATCTCAGACCTGGGGTATCACTGAGCCTGTCTGAACTGCCATGACATGCCACCCTTATACTGTCACCCATCTCAGATTGGGGTGTCACTGAGCCTACTGGGGCTATCATCAGCTGCCAGCCTTTTACTGTGTCCTGTCTCAGACCCAGGATTATCACAGAACCCGATTATAAACCCTAAATCAAGGTCCCTTCTGACCATCTCTGGCCACAGTTGAGTTGAATTAGTTAAAGATCCTTTGGTACATACTGAATAAGAGTTGGGAAGTTTCATGGGTATCATTTGTAATATTCCCCAGGTCAATAAAATGGGTACATGGAACCCTTCCCCAGGATATAGCTAGA
Source organism: Neoceratodus forsteri (assembly GCA_016271365.2). NCBI lineage: Eukaryota > Metazoa > Chordata > Ceratodontiformes > Ceratodontidae > Neoceratodus > Neoceratodus forsteri. Next base: position 109,460,983 of record CM028131.1, on the reverse strand, counting down.
TAGATACATAGCCTGTACCTGGAAACAAACTATCTCAGGTTAGTGTGCCTTTGCTTGTCAGAAAATCACAAATATATACATTTAAGACCCAGGTTGTAACTGTGCCTACCTGAGCCATCTTCTGGTGCTGCTTTTTTACTGTATCCCATCTCAGATCTGGGATGGCACAGAGCCTTCCTGGACTGTCATGAGCTGCCATTGTTTTTCTGTAGCCTAACTTGGAGCTAGGGATATGGCAGCATGGCAAGCACCCTTGGAACGTTTGATTTAAGTCATGGGGTGCCTCTTATATTTCAACTTTGTCCTGTGGAGGAGCAGTGAGATGTATTAGAAGCAACCTGTTACACAGCCATGCTAGATCTGGGATGAACTGTACTGTGTGTGGGAGAGCAAAGATGTGTTGATTCACAATGTGTCTCACTGATTATTTGGCAGCAAGATGCATTAGTGCCTTGTGATAATCAGCATGTAAAGTGTGTGCTAGACTAGGGGGTAACATCCCTACCCTCTTTCTCTTTCAGGATAAAGAAATCCGGGCAGTTTTCCTCCGCTTATTTGCACAGCTGTTACAAGGTTACCGCTGGTGTCTGCATATTATTCGCATTCACCCAGAGCCTGTCATCCGTTTCCATAAGGTACGTAGCCTTATCCCAACCCCCTGTATGGGAGCCCCGTTATCGAGTCTGTAATCAGACTATCATTGTGTGAACGGTAAACATTGGTGGGTAGGGAGGGGACTGCAACCAAATGAGGAACGGCAGCTGCTGCCAGCTTCAATCTGCACTGCCTGAAATGTTTAATTTCCGATAAAAAGGATGAGTTTTTTTTTAGGCTTTTAGTTATGATTTTTTTTTGTGATTGCGAAGAAAATCAAATAATGTCATCGTACACAAATTAATTCAGTACAATGGAATGAAAAAGAAATAGGAAAAGTAGTCGTATAAAGCCGTACAATACAAGTTAAAACTCCAATAAAGTTTAGGTCTCGACGGAGCCTAGTATTCAGAAATGTATTCTTTGATGCCAGTTTCGATTTATGATGGCTGGAAAAGAAAATAAGATTAGGTACAGTGTTAGGACTTCCACAGAGAACAGTACTTCTTCCATCACTGTTTGCCCACCATCTGTCCATAGCTTAAAAGATTCTCCATAGATCAACAGGGTGCTCACACTCCACTGGGCCATCTCCCAGACCATACTGTAAAATCACATAGACTGCCGTCATTTTTCTCTGCTGGCCCAACAACAGATTTAGTAATTCCCTTTAAAGAATGGCAAACGTCACAGATACTATGATATGTTGGAAAATTTGACTCATGTTTAGGAGGTTACTATACCATCGCTTTTTAAGTTTGCATATTGGACACTACTGGTTTTGGTGGTGATCATTTAGTGTCTTGTTCTATAGATGTCATTAACAAAGGATCACAGTTTAGATTTGCTATAGATACAGACAGTCCCTCTTTAGCATTGTAGCCTTATTTTGACTCCCAGAAAAAAGAAACAAGTAAAAACGAGACTGGAACTAGAACACTGTCTGTAATAGGGATGCTGAACATAAGATCACACTAGAGCTGGTCCTAAAACAATGATTAAAGGAATGCTGAGGTAGTCTGACGAAACTGTTGTAACAAAAAATTGAAGGAAATCTTGGATACACACGGCAGTGGTGCTGTGAGGCATATATTAGAGCATGAAAGCTTCTGGCTTGCCAACTAAGGCAACAGGCCTTCAGCAGGACTGTATTGCAGGTAAAGGATATGGGGGTGGGGTGGGAATATTCACTTGGCATCATATCACAGAACCAGAGTGTTTGCAGCATATTGTCAGCAGCACTAATTTGGAGGATGAGGGTAGACTGCTTCAGGGACATAGTGAGCGTTTTATTTTATTTTTTTTAGCAGGGTTACTCTGTGTTGTTGGAGGAGAACAAGGCACGGCTGGAGTTGCCCATCACGCATTCTGTTACTGTAACAGAGATGATCAAAAAAACTTAAAAGTAGTAAAGCTCCAGGGGTAGCCGTGATGCTAACAGAATTCTACAAGGGATTTACCAAGTAAACTGTCCTGTTGCTCGGTCAAGTATATAAGGGGAAAATCATGGGTACCTGTTGTGTTACCAAGCACAGATCACTTTAATCCTAACACCAGGGAAGGATCCTGAGCTTGTGCAGATCAATGTCCCTACTTAGAGTGGATTTGAAAATCTTCACTTCTATTCTGGTGGACTGCTTGCAGGGGTATGTGTAGTGCCTGTTAAACAGCTGTTTTACAGTAGATGTGCTCACTGACAGCTCATATGATGGATGGCCACGGGGGTGAGAGGAGGCTGTGCTAGTTGCTATAGTCTCTGTGAGTACTGTTCCCCAGGGTGGGGGGTTCGGGGGACCACTGGATAACTAGGGAATTGACTAAACAGACTGGCGATTGGTGGTGGTGTAACCACTGGATCAGCAGGGATTTACTAAAAATGGTGTACCGAGCAATTGGAGGCTGAGGGAGGGGACTGCTGGAACAGGAGGCTGGGGAACCGCTGGACCACCAGAGGTACTGAAAAGTGATGTACTGGAAGATCGGGGGCACTGGACCACCAGGAAAGGTTTTTTTTTTTTTTTTTGTTAATGCGCTTGACCCCACCCCCGATATCGGCTTGGTCCTGGCACTCACTGGGATCCTAGTGTCATGGGGCTCGCATTGAGGTTTTCTCATTTCTTATATGACCCCCAGTGACCCGCTAGAATGGAGGTGGTCGTGCAGTGATGTTGGCGCATGGTCGGGCTTGTTCCCGGCACCAATCTGCAGAGGTCTGCTGGCCCAGCCCGATAAGTCCAGGCAGCATGGTTCTGGACTGCCTTACCCCCCTTCCCGGGTACCACTAGGAGGAGTCAGTGGGCACCAGGTGCCAGGTTGCCTCAGGCAAGCAGTCCCCTGGATGCTCAGCCCCCTCCCCCGGCCGACCTCTGACGTCCAGAGTCCACTCCTGAAGCCTGGTCATCAGCGCCGCAGGCAGTAGCACTACCACTGCCCTGGCGGTCCGGCACCAGGGAAGGTATTTGTGTGCAAAGGGCACTAGGGGGCTGCTGGGCCTCGTGCAGATTAGCCCATAATGGGCATGCAAATGACACATTAGCATCTTTAATGCCCAGTGGGCTAAACAGCATTCTTGGGCTGAATATGGCAGACAAGGGTCCTGGCACTATCCTGTTTCGGGCATTGCTGACCCTTATGGGCCATATTTAGTCTTGTACTATGTTGGGGCATACAGGTTAACTTAGCGCTGTGTTGACATGAACCGATATCCAGTCGGATTGCGCTGCTTATTGGCAAGTGGTATCCGTCTGAATATCTCTATGGGTGAGGGTGTGCTGCACTTGTCCCATTTTTTCAGTATCATGGCCTTGGTTTTCTCCTTTTTTGTGTCCTTCCGATAGTCTTTCTTTCTGGAACTTTAGCCTGTCCTATCTGGCTGTTCAGAGTTGTGGTCTCGTTTGGTCAGTATGGTGCAACTCAAGCTTGTCTCCAATGGGAAACTGAGGATGTGTGGGGCCGCCCATGTTATAAGGCACTGATGTATAGCCAGCGTGGGTGGCCCCAACTAGGCAAAAGTTTCTGAATAATTCTGACACCGATGGCTTACAGTTCCCAGGATTTGGCTTTATGCAGGAACGTTCTGAGATTGCATGCCTTTCATTCCAAAATTGTATCTCCACCCACAAATTTGAAATTAAACTCCTAGTGCACTGCAGAATTTTGACCATGCCACATGCCAAATCTCTTCACTGCAATAGTTTGAAACTATGAACAACCATATGATTACAAAACTGTCTGCTGCCACATTCCAAAGCCACCTCTTCACCATACTCTAAAATACAGTACCATACACTGAAAATTCAGGAAAAGCATGTGCCATGCCCAGCCCAGTGTACATTTTTTTTTTCAAAAGATTACTCCAACTACAGTTTCTCCAGCTTTGAAGAAATAGTTCCCACAAGCTTGTTGGTAGGTGTCGTAGAGGCATAGGTCAGGAAGCATAGGCAAACCAGGAGAAGTTATAAAATTCGTAAGTAGTGTTTTATTATCGATATCAATAAAATAAGATTACAAGATAGCTCATCACAAAGGCTGTACAATGAAAGAAACAGAGTCCTTCATCTCAGTCTTTTTTTTTTTTAATTTCCTGCTCTATGTCTAAACAAAACATTGCTCCCTTTTTATAAGATGTCTTTTCCTGGCAGTTAAATACTACATCCTGATCTTGTAAGTTTCATCTCCTGTTTTTCACAGAATGCAACAAGACATTTTCATTGACCTTCCTGTGACCAGGCCTGAGGTGTACATTAGTCTTCTTAATGAGTAGAGCCAGTTAAGACATCTTGTCCCAGGGCTGAGTTCCTTTTGATGATTCTGCAAATGAGCATGTGGTGGTCAAACTGCACCTTGGGGTTAACCCCCTGTGTTCCAGATAAACCCTAATAGCATTCTGCAAATGTTTCAATAATATAATTCTGTACATTTACAAACTAAGGGTTCCCAGTTTCACCTAAAGACTCTTGTATATTTTTTACTACAGAGAAGCAAGGGAAGAAAGAAAGAATAGAAATAGGAAGTGAAGGAAGGGAGATAACAGGGAAATTGTGGGACCATCAGAGTGGCCAATTCCTAGGTGCCACAAGAAACATTGATCATGCAATTAGACAGGCAAGAGACAGACAAGTGACAGAATAGATGCTTGCTTTTAACTCTCTCTGCATAACAAATGGGACAGGGTCTCACCCAACCATGTCACAGCAGGGAGGACTATGCTGCGAGTTCTGGAGCTGACATCATTTGTAGCTCTTCGCTGAAATCAGCTGTTTTTTTATATGACAGTGAAATCAGGGTTACAGAATGAAACCTACATAGAAACATAGAACTGTAGAATCTTAGTTCGAGGGTGTCTCTTGCAGCAGGCCATACCTAAGGAACTATAGCCACCAGGCACTAGGACCACACGGAAACTTTTCTAGCTAGCAGTCTTCCAGGGGGCCACCCACTCTGGCATCATATGACAGCATAGCCCTGTCCTATAAGAGTGGGCGGCTGCTGTGCCCTCCTCAGTTCTTTTCCCGCCATCGCACTTCGGACTTCATGGAGATCCACCAGCTTCAGTCACCTGCCATTTTGTCTAAACTTCTTCAGCCTTTTCCCTCTATTTTTCTCCCTAGTTTGTATCACTTCAGTTTTAAAATGCTTTTTTGTCACCTTCTTTATGCTGAGCTCCATCTCCAGAAATCTTTTCAAGAAGTATGCCTGCGGTTAGAGAATACCTGAGAAGGATGATCACGAGGCCTGCATCTGCTGCCTAGACCTAGACCACGACACCCAGGTTTGCATGATCTGCTGCAGCTTCAACCAGGCTACCAGGTGGCGCCGAATGCAGACCACGGAAACTTTACTGCTGAAGGAGAAGGCCGCCCATATGGAGAAGGAACTTCAGGCAAGCAGTTCCTCCACTTCCCCTGTAAACGTCTTTGGGCTTGCAACTTTTCAAGGCCCTGGACAAGTTGGCAAGGAAGCACAAAGACAAGGACCATCCCAAAGAGAAAACATGGTCCTCCTCGTCTTGCTCCCAGTAGCTGCTTCGTGTGTCGACTGTGGCAGGGCCCTCCTTCTTGTTGGGGGTGGCCGCCACTGCCTCGCGTGCCCTTTCTCCTGCAGGGCTACCGTTGGCAGCTCCCCCCACCAACATCTCGGTGGTAGGTGTCAGTTCCAGAGACTCTAGTGCACCACCAATGTCTCAGCCCCTGCTGTTCAGGCTCTTGTTTTTGGAGGGCACTCAATCAGGTGGCTTGGCTAGCTTGTCATTGACAGTTGCCGGGGACTCAGCCTAACCCCTGCCATCAGCCTCTGCCGTTTCTACGGCCACTGTCTCCGGCCTGTGACCTTTGCCTTCTTCAGAGTCGCCCCAGCCTGAGCCCCGGTTACCATTTCTTTCTCTGAAGCCGACCCACACTAGAGAGATTCCCCACAGGTCTCAGCCTGTTTGGCCACCCTCCCCAGTCTTCCCTCAGCTGACGCAAGTGGGCCCAGTGCAGACTGCAGTGGACTTTCACTCTGTACTCCACACCTTGTGTTACTTCATGCAAGCTAAGCTTGCCCCTTCCCAAGGCCCATCCCTGCAGCAGCTTCTTGTGCCGGGCCCTGTGCCCCCTCCTCCAGTGGGGCCGTGGACCATGCCTCGACATCCAGGGCACTTGCTTCACCCTTCAGGAGTCCGGGGGGAGGAAGAGGACGGGTACTGCCTTGACCTTATCCCTCCAGATGACAGGCACGACAGAGGCAACAATGGAGGAGCCACTGTCTCCCACTCCTCCTCCATGGGTCTTATCCGGTGAAGAGACCCAAAGGTATATCCCACGGTCTCCCCCGGATGACCCCTCTTTTGTCTTGGTTATGAGACAGTTGCAGTCAGCGATGGGCTTCGACACCAAGGAGCAAGATCCTGCATGAAGTCAACTGCCGGACACCCCTCCTCTGGTCATTCCTCCCTTAATTGAGCCCTTTGAGGATGCTACCATGGTAGCCTGGCACTGGCCCAATTTGATTCCTGCCATGCCCAGGAAGGCAGATAAATTGTATCAGGCCCCAGCGGGGAGGCCTTTCTTCGCTGCTCAGCCTTAAGCAGATTCGGTGGTCATCAGTGCCTCCCATGACCGTACCAAGAGGCCTTAAGTATCTCAGTTCCTTGCCCCCAAATAAGGAATCCTAAAGGCTGGATCACATTGGCAAGAGAACCTTTGCCTCTGCCACGCTGACCATCTGGGTACAGAACTACATTGCCCATATGGTCCAGTATCAAAACCAGCTCTGGGACCAGGCCCTTGAAACTGTTTGAGCCCTCCTGGAGGATCCCCAGACACAGCAGATACAGTCTCTCAAAGCGGGTTCCGACATTGGCTCTCACCTCCTTAGGGCTGCCTACGACGCTGTGGATGCCTCGGCCAGGGCTGCCGCGGTGGGCATTTGCCTGTGAAGATGCTCTTGGCTACGGATGTCAGTCTTTGCCCAGGATGTTCAGTTGTCCATCCTGAATGCCTCCTTTAGAGGCTGCAGACTTTTTGGCGCAGATTTGCAGGTCATACTGTCTCAACTGCAACCCTTTGGCTGCACCCTATGGTCGGTCCACTCCATGTACCACACCAACCAGCCCACAGACTTTTTGGTGCAGATGTGCAGGACATACTATCTTAACCGCAAGCCTCTAGCTGCACCCTGTTGTCGGTCCACTCCATGTACCACACCAACCAGCCCAAAAGTGGTCAGTGAGTGCCTGTTTGTTGGTCTACCCATAGACCCTAACCCTCTAACAAGCCTCAGGGTAAGTGCTAGGTCGCCCCTGCCTTGCCTACCTCCTCCCCCACCATGGGAAAATCATGCAGAGGAGGGGTGTGGCCCCGGCTTCTCCTGCCAGTGCCAGTTCAGCATGACTCCTTGCCCAGTCTCCCCCCCCCAGATAAGCCAGGAGGTGGTTTTAGGGGGTCGCTTCTCCCTTCACTTGGACAAGTAGAGGAAAATCACAGGAGATGCCTGGGTACTGCAGCTCATAGAAAGTCCATGCACTCTGGAACTTCTGGAGTGGCCTCCAGAAAAACCTCCAGTTCTGTCTTTTTATCCTCCAGACCACATCCCAGTGCTCTAGGAGGAAATTCACTCTTTGCTATGCAAAAGGGCCATAGAACACATCCCAGAGACCCAGCAGAGCAGAAGGTTCTATTCCCATTTCTTCCTGGTCCCCAAATGCACAGGGGATCTTAGACCTATTCCAGACCTCTGGGAGCTAAATTTGTTCATTTCGTACAAAAAGTTCGGGATGAAGACGCTTCAGGGTCTGCTGCCCGTTCTGCACCAGGCAGATTGGATTTGTTCCCTCAACACGAAAGATGCCTACCTGCATATCCAGGTACATGCCTCCCACAGACAGTACCTAAGGTTTCATTTTCAGGGGGCACACTTCCAGTTCCAGGCTTTGCCCTTTGGCTTGTCCTTGGTCCCTCAGATGTTTACCAGATGCTTGGCAGTGGTAGCAGTGACCCTCAGGCAGGAGGGCTTCTACAGTATGTCTTTCCCTACCTTGATGACTGGCTTCTCAAAACCCAGTCCTGGGACTGTCTGTTAGACTCTGGAACACATCACCCACCTGGACCTGGGGATCACAGTCCCCCTGCCCAAGTCAGATCTGACCCCCTGTCAGCATCTTCATTGTATAGGGGTAGTCCTGAATATGACTCAGGGTATGGCCTTCCTGCCTCAGTACAGGGCACATCGTGTTATAGCTCAAGCCCCACTTGCTGTACAACAGCCACAATGTCTCAGCCAGAACCTTCTTCTGGCTCTTGGGCCTAATGGCCGCAGCTATAGTTGCAGTGCCTCTATCCAGATTGCACATGAGGGCACCCCAGTGGACACTGAGGGTCCAGTGAAACCAGCGTATTAACAACCTGGAACAGCAGGTCCTGGTCTCCTCTCCAGTGAAAAAGGTTCTACTTTGGTGGATGGAACACAGCAACCTTTTAAGAGGGGATCCTTTCCTGATTCTTTCCCCTCAGCAAATTCTCACAACAGATGCTTCAGAGTTGGTGTGGGGGGGCTCATCTAGGAACCCACCAAACACAAGGGATGTGGTTCAAGCTGGAGCCCTCTCCCCACATCAGTGTCCTGGAGGTGTGGGCCATTCTTTATGCCTTGCAGGCCTTCCAGACTTAGCTGTCTCCGGGGTCTTCTGCTAGTGACTTGGCAAGGTTGAAGGAATGGTCAAATGTATGGCAGCTTAGATTCAATGCAAATAAGTGCAAAGTAATGCACCTGGGAAACAGAAAATTCAGGGGAAGAGTACACAGTGAGGGGAGAGATAACAAAAGAAATGGAAAGGGACCTGTGGGTAGTCATATCAGATGACCTTAAGGTGGGCAAGCAATGTGAAAAGGCACTAAGGACGGCTGGTGGGATACAGGGATGCACAGGGAGAGGCATCACCAGTAGAAAACAGGAAGTTTTTATCCCTCTGTACAGACAGTTGGTGAGACCCCATCTGGAGTTCTGTGTCCCGTTCTGAGGAAGTCCAGAGGAGGCCAACTAAAATGGTGCAGGGTCTGCACCAGAATACATACAAAGAGAGATTAAAGAATCTTGATATGTATACACTCGAGAAGAGGAGGGAGAGGGGGGACATGACAGAAACTTTCAAGTAGATCAAAGGAATCAACAGAGTCCAAGACAGTAGCATCTTTCAGAAAAAGAGATGTGCAAGAACAAGGGGGCACAATTTGAAGATAGAGGGGGGGCGACTCAGAGGTAATGTGAGGAAGTATTTTTTCATGGGGAGGGTTGTGGATGCATGGAACAGCCTTCCTGAGGAGGTAGGGGAGTCAAAAACAGTGGGGAAATTCAAGAATGCACGGGACAGACATAAGGCAATTTTAGTGGGGGGTAGGAGGAAATAGGCTGTTGGTTAACTAGGGTCTGCAGCCTATGCATTAGGTAGGGAAATGGGCAGACTAGGTGAGCCAAGTGGTCCTTATCTGACGTCAAATTCTATGTTTCTATGTAGTGCAGATGGACAACGTCGGTGTAGTTCACTACATCAACAAGTGGGTGGGGGGGCACTTACTTGTGTACCTGATGAAAGTCTGATATTGGGCTCTGGAACATGGTCTAGAATTGTCAGCTGTCTATGTTCCAGGCATACAAAATGTCCTGGCAGGCAGCCTAAGCTGGTCGCAGTCAAAAGCACATGAGTGAGAGCTGCTGACCGCATAGTAGAAGACCTGTTCGATAGATAGGGTCATCCAGAGTTGTACCTTTTTTGCGTCCTCACTCAGTGCAAAACTGCTGCTTTTTTGCTTGCTCGATCTAGGGCCTGGAGTTTTCTGCCAAGACGCGATGTCCCTCTCTTGGAAAGGGAGGTTTCTGTATGCATTTTCTCCCTTCCCCTGGCTTCAGAGAGTTCTGATCAAGCTCCAGATGGAAGGGGCCATGATGATTCTTATTGTCCCCTTCTGGCCTCATCAGAACTGGTTCCCTTTACTACAGCAGCTGGCAGTGGGACCTCCAGTACCTCTGCCTCTGTGCACCGGCTTTCTTTCCCAGAACTGGGACACCCTGGTCCACCCGGGCCTCAAGTCCCTGCATCTTCATGCCTGGCTCCTTAGGACATAGCCATGGCTTGGTTCGGGGTGTCACCAAAGGTGGCTGATGTCCTGGTGGCGGCTAGGAAGTCTTCTACCAGGGCCACTTATTCTATGAAGTGGAAATGTTTTGTGCTGTGGGCTGCTTCACGTCAGCTGGGTCCCTTCACTTGTTCAGTGAATCAGATTCTGGAGTACTTGCTGTCCCTTTCAAACTCCGGGCTGAAGTACTCCTCTCTTAAGGTGCACATGTCTGCCATCTCTGCCTTCCATGTGCCTATTGATGGCCGTATGGTGGCACAACTGGAGATGTTTTGTACATTTTTGAGAGGCATTCATCACCAGAAGTCTCCTATCTGCAATCCAGTCCCACCTTGGGACTTGAATTTTGTGTTGGAAAAAATTACTTTGGCTCCTTTTGATCTGGCCGCATCATGCAAGCTACACTTTTTGTTGTGGAAAGCGTTGTTTTTAGTTCTGTTACTTCTGCTCGAAGAATTTCAGAGCTACAGGCGCTCATGTGCGAGCAGCCTTATTTGGCTTTCCACAAAGCATACTAACCCTAAGTTTCTTCCTAAGGTGGTGCCAGAATTTACTCTGAATCAGTCCATCCACCTTCCTGTTTATTTTTTTAGAGTGTGCCAGTCCAGCGGAAGCATTGCTCAACTCTTCAGATGTGCATAAAATTCTGTGCTACTACACACACCGTACGAAGGACTGCAGAAAGTCCTCTCAGTTGTTTGTTTCTTTCGCCCCTGGGAAAGAGGGCCATCTTGTTTCAAAACAGTGTTTGTCCAAGTGGTTGGCCAACTGTATTACTTATTGCTACAGGAAGTACAGTAAGGAGCTTCCTGGCATTGTTTGTGGCAATTTCACCAGAGGCATGGCCACTTCTGTTGCCTGTTTCAGGAATGTGTCGGATGCAGAGATCTGTGCTGCTGCTACTTGGAGTACTGTCCGCACCTTTACCAAGAATTTTAATTTGGACATTACCTCTAGGCGTACGGCCAATTTCAGTCTAGCAGTTCTTCAGGGCTTACTTTCTTAGGCTCTTAGTTTCCTGCCACCCAAACTGCATTTCTCCATGTCAGAACTGCTTGGGACTTTTTCCTTAGCTGTGGCATGCTGCAAGAGATGTTCTCGAAGTAAGATAGCACAGTTATGTAAGAACTTACTATAACAGTAGGTCTTTGAGGGATCTCTTGCAGCAGGCTACCTCCCACCGTTCTCTCTTGGGCCAAGGAGGCCCTTCTGTGTCTGTTCCTCTTTTCTCATTGTTATTTTCTTTGGCAGGAACCTTTGGTTCCTCCTGTGTTCCCTCATCTGATCCTAGGTGACTTTTGGTCACTGGTGGGGAACTGAGGCGGGTGTGGGGGCCACCCAGCCTTATAGGATAGGGCAATGTCGTTATGTTGGAGTGGGTGGCCCCCTGGAAGACTGCAAGCTGTGAAAGTTTCCATGTGGTCCTAGTGCCTGCCGGCTGTAGTTTTTAGATGTGGCCTGCTACAAGAGATCTTCTTGAAGATCTACTGTTACGGTAAGTTCTTACCTAACTGTACTGTTTGTTGGCAGATAAGGACCGCTTGGCCCGTTCAGGCTACCTGTAACTTTTAAATAACTTATAGATCTAATTGTTGCTGTGAGACTTATTGAAGATATGCTAATTCTGGTTTTGCAGTTTAATACTTTTGGTCTGGCCCCTCTTTAAAGTCCCCTTAGTTAAGACATTTTTTATTTTCCCTTTAGGTTACGGGTTTGTGTTTTCTTTTTGTTTTAATTGGTCTAATTCTTCTTGATCTCCTGCTTGTCTTTTCTGGATAGTTGAAAAAGGTACTGAGTCACGTAGAGCCCCAAACACTATTTATGTACTGCTGTATGCATGGTGTTGTGTGATGGCAGCATATGTGACTTTGCTGCCCCTTCCCCCTCAAAAAAAGTTCAAGTTTCCTGCGGGGTCCTATTGCCTCTGTTACTAAGACCAATGGAAGAGATACTCAGAAGACCAAGAGTTACTGGTAGGCAGTTTTTTTTCTGCATCTGCAGGATTCCTGGGGTCCTGCTTGCTGCTTCACCACATCAGGGCTTTGACACTTCTAACCTTCCTTTTGTATTTTTTTTTTTTTTATTTCTTCCTCTGCAACTTCCGAGCAGGCAGCGTTCCTGGGTCAGCGTGGTCTGGTGGAAGATGACTTCCTTACAAAATTGCTGGATGGGATGGCATTTGCTGGCTTTGTAACGGAGAGAGGAGCCCCGTATAGAACGATCGATTTGTTTGATGAGGTAAGACATAAGCAGCAGTAGAGAGGATGGTAAACTCCACTGTGGCTCTGCTCCTAAAGGAGAACTACAATCAATTTATGAAAAACAATGTTGTGCAGAGTGTTATGATTTGTGTGTGTAGTCCTAGTGTGTCCTTACCTTTGTTTGCTATTAGGATTGTTTTCAAAATTTGCCTACTTGTTTTATGGCTCCTGGGGATCCCCATGCCTGTTTCTTTTATTGACTTTCCTCTTCTCACAGTGCCTCATGTCCTATGCGACAGTGATGCGTCAGAGACCATTAATTCAGTGAGTGCTGGCTTACTGCCTTGTTTCCAGCAGCACTTTGCTGTTAAGAGCCTGTTGTCCTGGCCGCAGATAAATAACTCTTCCTAATCCTGTCATTTGTTTTCTAGGTGTGTCGAGGTCTAGCCAACAGGTGTGAGTGTTTTGTTTTTAAAGAGTTTCTTTTCATCAGGTCACACACAGCTATGAAGAAGCATACACATGCGTGTGTGTGTGTATGTATATGTGTGTGTGTGTGTGTGTGTGTGTGTGTGTGTGTGTGTGTGTGTATATATATATATATATATATATATATATATATATATATATATATAAACACACACACGCACGCACCCCTACCTCTCCAGGTCATCAGTGCTATAATTAGTAGTAGGTGTGTCCTTAAAGAATAGTCCACTCAGTTGTCCTTCAGCTGTTTGGCAGACTGAGAGTGTACCCTTTATTAATGCTCATTGGATAAGGATAGGCACTAAAAAAAAAACACAGTTTTACTGCTGCGGACAGGACGGCAAGTCAGCACTCACAGAATCAGTGGTCTTTGACTTCATGGGACAGGAAAGGCAATGAAAGACACAGGCATGGAGATTCTCAGGGGCCATAAAACAAGTAGGCAAATTTAGGAAAGAAAAAAAAAAGCAAACGACACACTAGGGCTGCACACACAAATCAGAACACTCAAACCTCTTTTTTCTTTTGTTTTTGTTAGAAATTTTTTACTGTAGTTCTTTAAAGAGGAGCCATAGCTTTTCAAGATTTTGCTATATTTGTGGTGGTTTCTCAAAAGGTATTCTCTGGTCTAGTCTGTGACTGTAACACACATAGTAACATAATATTTGATGGCAGATGAGGCTCGCTAGGCCCACCGTTTGCCCATATTCTCTGCCTGCATCAGTGGTCACTGACACTACTTGGTCATTGGCTTTAGCCTTTCCTACCCACCTCTAGGGTTCCATTGTGCCTATCCTATAAATGTTTGAGTCCCCTCACTGTGCTAGCTCCCACCACTTCCTGGGATAGGCAGTTCCATGCATCTACCACCCTTTCTGTGAAGAAAAAATTCCTCACATTTCCCTTTATCCTGCCTTCCTCCAGTCGCATATCATGCCCCCTCGTTCTTATACACCTATACTGAAGAATGTCGCCCACTTGCACTTTGTTTACGCCCTTAAGATACTTGAAGGTTTCTGTCATCTCTCCACTCCTGCCTCTCTTCCAGTGTATTCATATTGAAGTCTTTTAATCTCTCCTCATATGTCTCCTGGTGCAAGCCCTTCGTTATTTTTGTTGCCCTTCTCTGAACCGCCTCCACCCTGTCTATGTTCTTGCGAAGATTCGGCTTCCAAAACCATACACTGTACTCCAGATGAGGCCTCACCAGTGTTTTGTACAGTGGTATCACTGCTGCGGCATGGCACTGTAGTCAATATTGATGCATGTCACCGTAGAAATGTTGCTGTTAGGGTGGCATATCCCCCGCCCCCGATCACCTAGTGTATTTGCCATCACCATCTCCCTTCTGCTCATGATACCGCTTCCCGTGCACCCCAACATGCTACTGGCCCTCCCCACGGTCTTGGCACACTATTTGGACACCTTCAGGTCATCTGAGATGATTATCCCTAAATCCCTTTCTTCCCTGGTAACCGTCAGCAACTCCTGTAACTCTCCACTGGGTTTCTGTGTCCCAAGTGCATACTTTTTTAACTTCTTTGCATTAAATTTAAGTGCCATATGTTGGACCAGTTTTTCAGCTTTCTTAGATCTCTCCTCATTTTCTCACCCCCCACCCACCCCGTTGGTCGGTGTGTCTAACCTGTTGCAGATCTTGGTGTCATCTGTAAACAGGTAAACCTTGCCCTTCAGCAATGTCACTAATGTAGACATTAAAAAGGACTGTTCCCAGGACTGATCCTTGAGACATCCCACTGGTCACCCCGTTTCATCGGATTAGATCGCATTAACCCCCATCCTCTGCTTTCTATTCCCCAACCAGTTTCTAACCCAGTTCTTCACTTTGTGGCCCACCCCCAGGCTACCCAACTTGTTAACCAGTCTTCTTTGTGGAACGGTGTCTAAGGCCTTGCTGAAATCGAGGTAGGTGATATCCACCGCTCCCCCCAGATGGGTTGTTTATGCTGGCGTGACAAGATCGTGGCCGGCATTACAGCAATGGGCTCCATGTCGACCGTAAGTTGCAGTCGGCATGGAGCCACACTGTTCAAGACTGTTTTGTACATTGTGGAGCTTCACCCCCTGAACTAATGGATTCTAACTCCAGGTCTGAGTTAGTTTGGGGAAGGGGTGCAAGTCAGGGGAAGTGGTTGCCCCCTTCCAGCAGCAATTGTACGGCGGCATGGTGCTGTAGTCAATATTGATGCGTATCGCCCGTCAAAATATTTTGCTTGTTAGGGTGGCATATCTCTCCCCGATCATCTCCTTTATCACCCAGTCAAAAAGTCAATCAGAATTGTTTGACCTGACCTTTCTGCTGTGAATCCATGCTGCCTCGGATTCTGTGCTTTGCTGGATCCCAAGTGTTCCACAATCCTTTCCTTAAGCAGCATCTCCACAGTCTTACCCACTACTGAAGGGAGGCTGACTGGCCTATAATTTCCTGCTTCTTCCCTGTTTCCACTCTTGTGAAGAGGGACTACATGTGCCCTCTTTTGATCCTCTGGAACTACTCCTGTGTTGAGTAACTCACTAAATAGGGCTGCCAGCGATGCTTTTAGGACCATTTGTAGTTCTTTTAACATTCAACCTGGGGAGTATACCATCTAGTCCCATTGCTTTGTCCACCCTCAGTTTTGAGAGTTCTTGGACTCTTCCCTTCTATAAATGGACTGATGTCCACCTCCCTCCCTACGTTGTTTCTGATGCCCAGCTGTGGTCCCTGTCCCTCCCACTCTTCAGTGAATACTGAACATAAGTATTTATTCAGTATTGATGCTCATTCTAGGTCTCCCTACACACACACACACCCTTCCTTCCCTCTGAGCCTTACAATCCCAGCTCTACCTTCCTTCTTTCACTAATGTATCTATAGAATGTCTTGTCCCCCTTTATTTACTGTGCTGATCTTTCCTTGGTTTGTGCCTTTGCACTGATAACTGCTTTCCCTGCTTATCTTGGTACACCAACCTATCAACTTTCTTCTGTGTCTCCTTATATTTTCTGACTGCATTTCATCCTGCATGGTTTAGAAAGAAACACTTAATTTTCTACATGATGATTTAAAATCCAGACATGTTTTCTTTCCTTTATTAAAGAAATGTTGATGCCACCAGGGACACTTTGGAAAAACAATGTTTAGACACATTTTAGCTTAATATATTTTATGTATTCTCTGTACTTACTCTCCTAAATGAGGATAAACCTGAAACTAAGATCGCGTTCCCCCTAGACTTCATTGCTTTGGCTGCTTGTCGCTACTATATTCCTCCTCTTGCACTTAGTACAATGGCAGCTTTTCTCCTCCATATGTTGCCGCGTTTTGGGGCAAAAATCACTTCGTCGCCTTTCGTACGGTCCTCTGCCCTCCCAGTCCCTCACTCTGCTCTAACAATTGGGTCCTCTTCGCTTGCGTCCCTGTTCCCCACCTCTCCCTACATTATGTGCTTGATATCTTCCATCTGGTATGCCTACCCTCTCCCTAACATTTCCCACTACAAAATGCACAGTTTTTTGGGCTTGGATCCAGCATGAGTTCATTATTCACGACTCCTTGTAGTTCTATGTTCAATGTATATTACCTGTAAATGTACATTTTTACTGTAATAGCAGCTATTTTTACTGTTTGTATTATTACTGTAGGACCGCAGGTCCACCTTGTAAATGAGCTTGCTCAATGGTGCCTGCCTGGGTAAATAAAGAGAATGATTGATTGATTGTCTACATCTAATATCATAGTTCTCTTTATGACATATTCATCATCCCCACAGCAGCAGACTATCTGAAGCACGTGTCCAGGCTTAACCTGTAAATCTGTACAAGCTTCGTATCCACTCTCTCTAATGTTAGGCTATTCCATAAATTCTCCATCCTGTGGGTAAGACATGCTTCTTTTTTTTTTTTTAATATCCTCTTTATTTAGATTTTACAACTTATATACAGACACGTCATCCAGATCTCATAAGTAGTTTACATCAATAAAATATAACGGTTCCAGCTTGACTACATTAGATTACAGCTCTGTGCGATAGTGAGGTATATACAGATTTTAATTTCATTTGTTTGTTTCTGAGAGGTCAGACTTCTAGTTATCTAATCCAGCTTGTGCAGGTGGTGTAGCGAAAGATGCTAGTTTCTTGACGCCTGAGTCTGCCTAAGCTACGCTTATTAAGAGGAATCCACTCTCCTCCCACTGACATCCTGTGCTTTATCATTACTTAATATCCAATATAGTTTCATTTCTCTTAACAACACAGTTTATTATACAGATTCCATTTCAGTTTGCAGTCTCACTCAGTAACTCTTGGCCCCTTCAGGCCTCCCACCTCTCGCGTGAGATTCTTTGCATAAGTCCCCTATGGGCTAAATGTAGGGTCTTTTAGCATATAGTATATTTGCCATCTGGCCCATCTGACAGTAAACTTTTCCTCTTGATAATTCAGACTGTGAGTGATTTTTTCCATTGTATATATTTGTCTTGTGATATTCCACCAGTCCTGCGTTGTGGGGACTCTAGGAGTCAACCACGCTTTTGTAATCGCTTTCTTAGCTGCAGATAGAAGTATGAGTAGTAAGTATCTGGTATTTGGGCCCCGGACATTTGTGGGGATAATATAAAATAAAAACAGCTCTATTGTCAATTGTAATTGTGGGTCTAGTATTTCTTGCAATTGGGTCTGTAGATGCGTAAAGAATAACTTCAGGTGTGGACAATCCCACATAATATGGGTATGATTTGCCCTAGACTCCCCTCATAAACGCTAGCAGGTTAGCTGAATGGGTCGAAGAAAAATGGCAGGTAATTACAGGGGTTCTAAAGTACCGGATTAGGTTTTTCCATTGGAACTCGCGCCACTGATGTGAGCTCGCCACTCTGGCGATGTAACCCCAGGCCCTGCGCCAGTCCTGGGGTGATATCTGGTGTCCCGATTCCTGGATTCATTGTGTACGGACACAATCAATGTGTGGGTAATTCTGCACGTTCAGTGCTTGATCGTATATTGATATTAAGTGGTCCTGTTTCAGGGTCTTGTTAAGTATGGACTGACTTTGGACTATGGGAGGGAGTTGCTCGCACTCCCAGACTATCTGTGGTAACCCGTCTACATAATGTCGAAGCTGTAGGTATCAGTAAAAATCTCGGTGTGGCAGGTTGTATTTTCTTTGAATCTCCGTAAATGACCACAACACTCCCCATGTCACTGTTTGTCCCAGGTACCTCAGGCCGCACACCTCCCACCTCCGAAAACCGGCATCTAAGGTATTTGGGGGGAAATTGCTTAAGCTCGCGATCGGGCATATAAGTGGCAGGAAGGGTGTCAACTGATATGCCTTTTTAATAGTCTGCCAGGCGCGGAGCACAGCCCCAAACCAAGGGTTCACAGGATGAGGTAGCATCCAGTTGTTTTCTTGGTGGTAGAGAATTCGGCAGTAGGTGTGATTGTCCAGCACAGCTTGCTCAATGTCCAGCCAATGTGGACTGGATGCTCTAATTTGCCTGGACATTACCTGTCTCGCTATTGTCGCTTGCTGATAGTATCTTAGGTCCGGGAGCGCCAGCCCCCCGTCCCGTCGAGGGAGAGTTAGGATCCTCATACGGACACGGGGTCTTCGGCCGGCCCATATGAACTTTGTGATATGACTGTTCAGCTCTCGGAAAATCTTTAACGGAAGATAGACTGGCATGTTTTGAAACAGATACAAAGCCCTCAGAAGTGCTATCATTCTAACTATGTCAATCCTCCGAGTAAGGCCCAGGGGAAGTGTTGCCCATGAATCAAGGTCAGACTTCAACTGCGTAATGAAAGGAGTGTAGTTGTATTTATAATATTCCGTGGCGGTCTGAGGAATATATATACCCAAGTATTTGAGTTTTTGTAGGTTCCATTTTCCCGGAAAGCCACCTTGTGTTTCTGGCGAGGGGGAATACTGAAAGGTTAACAATTCGGTTTTTGTAAAATTTAACTTATATCCCGATACTAAACTGAAGGAGTCCAGAATCCACTTGATCGTGGGAAGGGATTGTTCAGGATTCTGAAGGTACAGAAGGACATCGTCAGCACAGAGAGCTACCCGATGCTCGACCCACCCACAACCACACCTTCTATTCCACGAGCTCTCTAATTTGTTGTGCAAGAGGCTCGATAATATTACAGTAACAGGGGAGAGAAAGGGCACCCCTGCCTCGTCCTTCTAAAGAGGGGGAAGTAGGCCGAGTGATGTCCGTTCACCTTTACACAGGCCTGGGGAGTTGAGTAAAGGTTCTGGAGTACTGTAATTAAGGCAGGAGGAAACCCAAATTTATGTAATGTCAAGTACAGGAAGGGCCAGGCCACTCTGTCGAACGCTTTTTCAGCATCTAGACTAACTAGCACGGCTGGATTTTTGCTAGTTTGCATGTGGTATACCACATGTAGAGTACGCCTGATACTGTCCGTGGTGGTACGGGTTCTAACAAATCCCGTTTGGTCTTTGTTAATTAACAGGGGGAGTATCTTGTCTACCCGATGTGTCAGTATACTCATAAACACTTTATAGTCCTGATTTAGTACTGAGATGGGTCTATACGTCGTGCATAATTGTGGATTCTTATCCGGTTTGGGGATTACAGATATATAGTTGCATATTGCCAGGATGGCGGGGGTGGATTCCCCTCTAAAACAGAGTTAAATACACTAAGTAAGTTAGAGGAAATCTGTATCCTGACTGTCTTATAGAATTCAGCCCCATAGCCATCCGGTCCTGGTGATTTCAAAGACTTGGCATTTGTAATAGCTTTAGACACCTCCACCTCCGTAATCGGGGCAACCAGTGCCTCTCTATGCTCATCCGTGAGACTTGGGAGGGCAATAGTCCACAGGTGTTCTGCTATTTGTTGTGGAGTTGCCATGCTTTCAGGGGTATATAAGGTTTTATAGTATGAAGTAAATGCTTCTGCTATATCATGTGTTTTGGTGAGGGGATGACCACTCAACGGGTGTCGGATAGTAAGTATGGTGGCTGACTTTTTTTGTTTACGGGCTTGATATGCTAGTAGCCGTGTGGCTCTCGGGCCTACTTCATAAAACCTTTGACATAAAAAAGTCAAAGCTATCTCGGTTTGCTGCTGGATTAGTCGGTCTAGTTCATATCTGACCTGTTGCATTTGAGGGAGTACTGACATATCCCCCTGCTTATGTACCATTTGTAAAAAGTGCAGGGTATCCTCCAACTTGAGTCTTTGTGTTTTACGTTGCCTGTCCTGTTCTGCAGTGTATTTTATTATGTGTCCCCGTAGGACGGCTTTGATCGTGTCCCAACAAATTGCCGGTGTGGAATCTGACGCCTGATTATCCGCCTTTATTTCCCGTATTTTTTCCACGAGGAATTCAC
Organism: Neoceratodus forsteri; assembly: GCA_016271365.2. Classification (NCBI taxonomy): domain Eukaryota; kingdom Metazoa; phylum Chordata; order Ceratodontiformes; family Ceratodontidae; genus Neoceratodus; species Neoceratodus forsteri. Next base: position 109,440,714 of record CM028131.1, on the reverse strand, counting down.
GAAATTGTTTGGAGCACAGATGATAAGGGTTTAGCCGCCATTGTGTCTTTCTTGGTTGAAGGCCAAAATCCCACATGGAGGTTAGGGGGGGCGTGATCAGAGATAGATATATCTCCGAGTTGGACATTCTGCAGATATCCCAGGCTTTCCACCTGTGTATATACCTGGTCTATTCGGGAGTAGGTGTGGTGCACAGGGGAGTAGTATGTGTAGTTCCGTGAGTGAGGGTGCAGCCTCCTCCACGCATCACACCATCCCATTTCAGACACAAACTTTTTAAAGAATTTTTGAGTTGTTGTTTGTTTAGGTGGTCTTACATTGGAGGTATCCACAGCAGGGTCTGCAGTTAGGTTAAGATCACCTGCCATAATGAGGACTCCCCTGGTCTTTTGTACTATCTTGTCCAACAGAGGTCTCATATGGGGTATCGAGATGCCCGGTGGAAGATAAATGTTCGCCAAGGTTACCTGCTGATTATTTAACATACCTTGTACAATTACTAATCGACCCTCCGGGTCTGCCCAGGAAGTCTCTACTTTTAGAGGAATGTGCGTAGCAATTATTATGACCACTCCTCTTCGCCTCCCAGATGTTGTCGAGGAGTGAAAAACTTGCCCCCGGCTCAGTTTAGCCAACTTTGCATGTTCCGCAGGTGTCATGTTTGTTTCCTGCAGGTACGCTATGTCTGCTTTAGATCGTTTGACATAGGCAAGGATCTTGGATCTTTGAATTGGCGAAGCCAGACCATTAACATTAAGGGAGAGAAGCCTAATGTCTGAGGTAGACATTTCTATTGCTCAAGATATCACACTTTTCTTATCCCCCCACCTCCCCATCAGATGCTTCATACTCATCTTTCCTGAGATATATGTTTGCTGGTCTTTCTATTTAGATCTGGTGACAGTTACACAACAACAATTACAACAACACATTATATCAACATTCAGATACAAACTAAACCATATTAGGGCCAATATGGCCCTTACTGTAAATAACAGTGAGTTGGTACTTCCAAAGATCAGGGTATCCTGATCTTGTGGTAAGGGGCACCCTTACCTTCAGAGCCCTAAGTGTCTTGGGCTTTTAGCACCTTAGTGCCTAGTAGGAAAAGGGAATTAGGAATAGGTGACTCATGTATCTGCCTCATGTGATCCCCCTCAGTGTGGGGTGTTCTTGGGTGGGGACCAGTGGTCCAGGTAGAGGGTCGTTCCCTCAGGGCCGAGGGTCACTGGAGAGGGGGGAGGGGCGCTACCCCCCGGTTCCCACTCCTCGGACCGGTAGTCCAGACTAAAGAGGGTTCCCCCCGGTCCAATTTGACTCAGCTACACTTCGTACCGCATCCTGCTCAGAGTCCGACTTGTAGACAGCACTCATTCATCCCTCTTTCTAGTCTCCTTATATATCGTATTGCCGTTAATGCTTAACAGTCAGCATTCTCCCACTCCTTCAGGTCAGCAGTCACATTGTTAGAGGGATAGTTGGCCATTTAATTGTTGACCAAGTAGGCCTCCACACTCAATGCTCTGGATTTTGCCCGTGTACGGTATAATCATAGAGACAGCTCCCCTTTCTCCCCCCTCACCCCCCCCCCTTCTAAGTGGCTGTTGACTGAGAGACATCTAATCAGTCAGCAGCCGGCAGCTCATTTACAGTGGTATGAATTTCCTATGTCTCCCCTTTGCCCTTCCCTCTCCCTCCATTCTTCATCCCTCTTAGCTTTCCCGGGTTACAGGGTCATGCGGTGGCCCAAGGTATTACAGCGCTGTTTTAATTCTCTTACATTGGCTAATTTAGTAACCAGTCCGCTCCAGGGGTCCGTATTCTGCTACCTCTCTAGTAAATTTACCTTAAGCCACCTCTCCCATTTCGACCCTCTCTTTTATCCTCCCCCTCCCCCCCTTCCCCATCGCTCTGTGTTATATCTGGGGCGGGGCTAGGGCGGAAGAGGCCACGTTGTGATGGCTATCCCCCATCTTGTCTCTCCCCTCCTTTCCCCCCCGAGACAGGATCTCTGGAAATGTCGCTCCATGTGCGGTTCAGCCTCCCATCCATCTCTCCCCGTCCTTCCCTTTGCCTACACCCTTCTCCCATCCTCCCACCCCTCCGACCGCACCGAGCACATCCTCCGACTCAGAGGCCCCATCCCTCCCCTCGCATCCGCTCGGCCAGACGTTCATATAGCAGTGTGCGAGAGAGGTCAATGCGGTGTCCTACCTCCAGCCTACACTCGGAGCCAATCCTGAGGTAGGCCTCACTCAACAGCAGCATTGAGTTAATTGGGTCTCCCCACTGTCCCAACCAATGGCGAACTCGCTCCGGTCTTCCTCCGACACCGCCCATCGTCCCATTTCTTCCCCACAGATCCTCGAGAGATGCACCTCGGCTCCACACACAATCCCTTCCCCAGCGTATCTCTCCGATCACTTAGGTAGGCAACCTCTCCTTGCTTTCCCTCCTTCTCCCCCTCTTCCTTGGGAGTCTGATAGTAAGCTTATTAACACAGTTACTCCCAGTAAATGATAATTAATGCAAGCCTAGAGTCTAAATTAAGTCCAGTATGTGTACTTGCGGCCCCTCAGGTTTCAGGCCTCTGGGTGTCTTGCTTCCGTTCACTCGATGCAGGCTGGGTTGCCTTCAGGACTCCCACTATCTTTTGGAGAGCTTCCACTCCCTGTCTGCGTCTTGAGTTCTTTTGACCGTTGTTCCACACCTTCTGGTCCAGTTTCATAGCTGTTGTAGTTCCCTGGCTGACTCGAGGTTGGGGGATCTCCAGTTTTCTTCTGTGGAGTTCTGCTGTCGCTTCCGGGGCCATCTTCAAAAAAGGTTATCATTTTAGCGGGGTAGGGCGTGCGGAATTTAATGCCTGCTGTCTTCAGTGCTCTCATCACCGGGACGTACGTCCGCCTTCGTGCCATAATTTCTGGAGCGTAGTCATTTTCAAAGAATAGCCGCTGTGATTCGTAGTAAATTTTGCCTTCCCTCCAAGCTGTATGTAAAACTGCTTCTTTCTCCTGATGCCTCAGGAACTTGATTAAAATTGTGCAAGGGCGTGAACCCGGTGGTGGCTTAGGGCCCAAAGTACGATGGGCCCGTTCTAGTTCCAGGGAGTTGGAGTCGGGTAAGTGAAGCAACTCTTTTAGGATTTTCTGAATGAAGGAATCATTTCTCTGCCCTCAGCCCCCTCCAGAATCCCTGAAAGCCTGATATTATTTCGGTGCCCTCTGCTTTCAGCGTCTTCAGCACGGCTTTGTAGGGTCTTACCATCTTCATGTAGTTGTACCAAGGTGCGTTCCACTTCCTCGAGCCGGCCCTCAGATTCTACTGTACGGGCCTCGTTGTTTTCCTGGCGCTGCTCTAGTTTGCTGATATCTGTACGCAGTGCGGTGACTGTGGATTTCATTTCTTTCCTAAAATCTCTTATTTCCATTAACATTTGTGTCATCTGCCTCTGAAGGATTGTGTGCGGGGCCTGGTCGGGCGCCGTGCTGCTCCGGCGTGAGGTTGATGAGGCCCGAGAATCTCCACTCTCCGATCCCTCGTCCTGCGATCGCTCTCCATCCTGGTGCTTCAGCAGAGCAAAATTTGTTTCCCCTCGTTTCTTTGGCATTATAGTTCCTCCCAGTTGATTAATGGGTAAATTTAATTTGTAAAGCTTTCCTAAGGAGGTTACTTTAGGGGGAAACGATGAGAGCCTCTTGTTTTAGGCTGCAGCCATATTCATGACATCACTGGAAGTCAAGACATGATTCTTTGATGTTACCCTTGTATTTACAACCTCTAGGCTTCTGGGCATGTTTCCATGTCCTGGTGGAGCATTCCATATCACACTCCTCTGTCTGTTTTTTGTCGATACCCTTGAGTATGCTAAAAACAGAGCTTTTATCCCTCTTAGCCTCTTTTTCTCCAAGCTGAACATGTTAAGGTTATAGCTTTTGTTCTACAGACCCGTAATTGTTTTGTGGCTCTGCATTGCGCCCTCTTGACTGATTAGATGTCATTCTATCTTTCTATGTGCCTCTGGCCTTCTGATGTGGCCCTTACCTCAGCTAGGCTACCTCCCAGCCCTATCATGCTCCATCTGTGTCACTTCTTTTCCTCTTCCCATGGATTTCTCCCTCCATGGTGGGTTTGTTGGAAGGCCCCTCCTCATTAGCTCCCCATAAGACAGCACAGATATGAGAGGAGGTGGGTCGTCAGTTCCGAGAATACCCGCTTCCTGCAGCTGCTCCGGGGTCTTTCAACTGTTTTTGTGCCATCCCATGGGACGATGGTTTTGAGGGTTCTTGGGGGGCAGTGCTTATGCATGGAAATTGTCAGCATCCCCTCCCAACTCCAGCTGCACTGCCCCCGTGGTCACCCATGAGGTGGTAGTGGAAGAATCTTCAGCCTCCATTTTGCTTCAGTGCATCTTCTGGGACATTTAATTCTGCTTCCTCCAGTCGGCCCCTGATGATCAGAGCTCCTTCCCAAGCCTGGGTCGCTAGCTTTGTGAACAGCAACAATGCTGTTGTGCTGACGGGGCAGCCTCAGTGTCCTTTATGTATTGAGGAACTCAGAACTGCACACACTATTCCAGGTTGGGTATGACCTGGGACTTGTAAAGTAGCAGAGTTACTGCCCCTGCTGTGTTGGTCACCTTCGTTTGGATGCATCACAGCACTCTGCTGGCCCTCTTAACAGCATTCTTTTTTTTTAATAAATATTTTATTGACGTATTTTTATAAATACAGTAGCTTATAATGAATAGACAAAAGAAGAAAAAACATGTAATCATAATCCCCATCACAGGCTCCCCCCCCCCCCATGGGAAGGACAGAATTTAAGATTTTATGTATAGGTGGAACGACTTCTTTAATTCTATTCATGACGTTCTTATTAAATCATCCTGATTTTCACAGTTATGCCACCGTTTTTCAAATATCAGCGTTCATTTAAATGTCTACCACCATTTCTGCTCCACCATGGTTAGGGGAGTCTTGTTGTTCTAGTGCTCCAAAATAAGTCTCGTAGTAGCCATAGTGCCCTAGAGCAAAGTTTTACCTTGGTACTTGGTTAAAGCTAGTGCCTCTGTTTCATTAAATAAAATAATTTGGGGGTGGGGGGGTGCATGGGATATTAACACCTAAAAGGGAAGATATTTATTTGGCAGTTAATTCCAACCATTTCAATATCTGTGGGCAATTCCAAAGACAATGATGCAGGTTAGCAACCATCCCACATTGATGCCAACATTGTGGATTATATTAAGAGGTAATTTTATTTAAGATGGTTGGTATTATATAGGCTCTATTTATAATTTTCTTTTGAATGGATTTATTTGTAGCAAAATATTTTTATTAGTTTGAGTCTGAATTTTATACCATTGGTGCTCAGTCAATTTAAAACCCATCTCCTGTTCCCATTATTTATTTATTTATTTATTTATTTATTTATTTATTTATTACATTCTCGGATTACAAATACCTTTGAGCAGAAACTGCTCGTTTACAAAGGTTCCACGTCAAAGGGTGAGGGTCAACATACATACAGAGGTAGTAAAAGAATGCACAATAAACAACCAAAACAACTAAAAGAAAAAATAAAGATACTCAGTTATAACATACTTTGAGATAATATTCATATAATCAGCAGCTTGAGTAGGCAGCTGGCTGCGGTAACAATAAGAGATAGAGGGCACCATAGACAGTTAGTATTGCAGGCGTGCGACTGGGAGAGGAAGTTGGCAGGCTAATGGGCCACTGTCTGATGGTGGTGGAAAATGTCTTGTACCAGTGGAGATGTGAAGCAGGAAAGGAGTCACAAGGAAGGCCCAGTGCCAGAGGGAATGAGACTGGGAAAGTGCGGGCTGTGAGACATGAGTGAGCTGGGAGGTGTTTAGAGAGATCTCTGTTCAGAGAAGCAGTCACATTGAGTGGTAGAGGTGAGGTAAAGTTTGAGATTCTTTTTGAAGGGTCCAAATGTAGTAGAGGAAAGTGCTTCTTTATTGAGGGAATTGAACCATTGAGCGGCTCTATAGATAAAGGACCGCTGACCCATGGAGGTACGACATCTGGGAACCTGAAAGGTTAGAGATTGGGCACCACGTGTTTGTTGAGTGCCACTGTAGGTAGTAAGGAGTGAGCTAACACCAGGTGGCATGAGACCAAGGAGAATCTTTTTGGTAAGTAAGCAGGTCTGGTATTGTATTCTGCTTGTAGGGGTAGCCAGCTGGCCTGTGCATAGAGGTCACAGGTGTGAGTTTGTCGGGCTGCACCCATCAGTAGTCTACAGGCTTTGTTGAGAGCAACTGAGATCCCATGAGGGCACTTGTTGAGGCAGAGCCATAGATGGCAAGGCCGTAGTCAATGATAGAGGTGACAGAGCTGTAGATGGCTAGTTTAAGGGCATCCATGAGCATACAGTGCTTGTGTTTGTGTAGTAGTCCAACTGTGATATTGGCGGTCTTGGCAACAGTGTCATTATGCCGAGTGTAGGAGAGGGTACTATCCAGGGTAATACAAGGTACTTGAACTCCTTGACATGTTCAGTGGGTTCCCAGCGTGGTTCTTGATGGTGAGGGACAGAGAGTTGTGCCTGCTCTGTCGGGTTACAGAAGGACATGGCTTTAGTCTTGCTGTGGTTCAGGACAAGTTTATGAGAATTGAACCAGTCTTGATGCGCTTGAAGTCGAGCTGCAGCTGGGATTCAAGGACTATAATGTCATGGTGGCTGGAAAACAGGACTGCATCGTCTGCGTACAGTAATATTTTTTGGTGGCAGGCACTGGGGAGATTGTTGATGAAGAGGGAGAAGAGTAGAGGGCCCAGAATAGACCCCTTGGGGACCATTTTTGGTTGTTGGAAGTACGCATATCCAAATGAGAATGCATTAATCTTGTATACATTATTGATGGTCTTTTTGAGAAAATTGCCCATTTATTTTTTTCGCTCAGAATGTCACTTGAGAGATCTGTGCCTCTAACATTCTTATGTTCAGATAAAGTATTACATTTCTTAATAAATGCCAACTAATGTATAAAATGTATCTTCAACCCTTCTCGTAACTTCTTTTTGAGGTCATTATAAGATGTACATTTCCCCTCAACCAGCAGGTTGGTCCATTTATTTATACCTCTACCTGCCAAATACTTCAGAACTTTTTCTGAGCTTTTGATATCACCATTTATGCAACAGGTGTCAGGATAAAAACTGACACATAACTTCAGTTATCTGAGTCACTGTGTGGATAAATATGTGGTGATGTACTCACTATGTGAATAACTTCAGGTTCTAGGGACATGGATATGTTCATCCACACTTATTGGCAGGTTCCTTGCCACTTTAAATCTTGCCGGAAGGTCTTCAAGCTGGCTCCTCCCACCCACCCGGGTGGTAAAACTCTCGGCTGCGCCCCATGACGCCAGATCTTCCTTACCGCTTGGAAGCTTAGGTTCCCTCCTTAACGTTCTGCGTTTAAGACTGGTTCCTAATTCTTCGAAAGTTCGAAATCAAAAGTTGTTTTTTTTGCTAAAAGACAGGTCTTCTTCTCCTCGCGGCTGCGATGGACAGATCGACTCCCGGTTTCCGGAGGTGCCCTTGCGGGCAGAAGATGTCTGGGACAGATCCGCACTCACGTGCGTCTACTGCCCTGGGCCACGAGGACGCGTCAGTAGGGCTCGGCGATTGTGCTCTTCCTTTTCGGCCTACCTCCTTGAAGACCGTGCTGCCCGATTACAACTGGGGCGCCCTGAGAGAGAAGAATTCCACCAGTAAAATCTAGAGAGGCCCGGTTGGCGGTGTCCGGCGGCGGGCTCGGCGGATCAGCTTGAGCAGATGATCGCCCTCGAAGAGGAGGCGGCGCGGGCCGCTTCTACCTCGGCTGCGGCATTTGTCCCGCTCTCTCTTGGTGCCTCGTACTCGGCTTCTTTTAAGGAGCTTTGTCTGACCCTCTCGACGAAAGGTGAGGGTCCAACTTCTTCGGGACCTTTTTCCAGGTCCAAAAAGAGCAAAAGTAAGTCTGTCCGTCGACGCTCTTGGGAGCGGGAAAGATCCCCCTCCCCTTGTCGACAGTCGACTTCGGTTGACCCCTCAGCTTCGGCCACTGGCTTCACGGTGTCCCCATAAGGCCAGTTGACCGAGACTCCCGACGACGCGGTCGAGATTTTTCTCGACCCGTTAGACGGGTTGTCGGCTGGAGAAGCCGAGAATCCCCTCTCCCCGGTTCCCCTGGTGGGAGTTGAGGATCCCATCGGCTCGTCTGTGCCTCCGGTTCCGGAGCCTTTGGTGGGATCGTCCGAGCCGAGGGGAGTGCCGATTTCCGACACTTCTCCTCGCCTTCCTCGGCCTAGTCTAGACTCTCGGTCTCGGACATCCTCGCGGTCCAACCGATCCCGCCGCCATAGGTGGTCTCGGTCTCGGCACCGCGGCAAGCAGCGCCGCCGCTCTTCCTCGGACGAGGGGAGGCTTCGGCCCAAGTTGCATCGGAAGTATGAGGAACTCATGTGGCAACAGCTCCTTTTGACCGGGAATAGGCCGACCCAGTCGTCTTCCCCAGCCATTAAGTGGCTGTCACCAGAAGCGGCGAAACAACCCTCGTTGTAGCCGAGGCCTGTTCCCAGGCGGTTGTTAGACCAATTCCAGCTGCCCCCGATTCTGGTGGAACCTCCGCCTCCACAGCCATTAGTTGGGGCTCCGGCCAAAAATTCTCGATGCGGCCTTGGGTTTGCCCCATAGGCTGTCTGTCACCCTCACTCCTGATAAACCTCGGCAGGTGGGGTGGCTCAGGCCCGAGGCAGCTCTTTGAGGACTTTTCTGAGTCCGATGATGGTTCCTCCCTCTTCTCCAAGCGCATGGACTTGGAGTCCTCGGGAGGGCAGTCAGTGGATGATAGCCCTTCGTCCTTCTTAGGGTTGCTTCGACTCATCTCGGAGTCCACCGGGATGAAGCTCGAACCCGTTTCTAAACGGGCCAGGTATCCCCTCATGGAGATTCTGGACCGAGGGGATTCTCCTACGGAGGCCTTTCCGGTGGCCGGCCATAGTGGGTCCGGCCTTGGAACTTTGGCAGCGCCCTGCTTCCTGCCCTGCGCCTTCGGCCAGGATGGCCAGGAAGTATGCGGTCCCTACTGGTTCCCTGTCCGGTTTTTCGGAACACCCCTCTGCCGAGGGGTTGGTTACCGACAGCGTTTTCCGGCGTGCTGGGAACGCCAGGGATGTGGACAAACCTCCCGACAAGGAATCCAAGAAATTGGATTATGCCGGGCTAAAAGTCTATGCTGCGTCCTCTCTGCCTTCGCCAGGCCAGTTCGGTCGCCCTCATGGCACATTTTTCTCACGCCTGTTGGGCTCCCTGGATGAGGTTGTCCTCATCTTCCCGCTGGATCTGCAGACTACGGTCAGGCAGGTGCGGGACCAGGGCAGTGGCCAAACAGCAGCTCCAGACTGCGTTAGACATCGGGGACTCATGTGCCAGGTCTGTGGCGGCCGCAGTGGCCATGCGTCGTCGGGCTTGGCTGAGGATATCCACCTTTACCTCTGATACCCAGCACAAGTTGGCGGATGTTCCCTTTTTGGGGACTGACCTCTTCGGCTCTGGGGTGGAAGGTCACCTGCAGAGGATCGAGAAGTCCAATGCTACCTTGGACTCGGTCTCTTCCGCTCAGAAGGACAAAGGCCGCAAGCCACAGCCTAAGCCCTTTCGTCCTTCTGCGCCCCGTGGCGCCCTGCCCAGCAACGTCAGGGCCAGCAGGCTCGAACTTGGCATCCCAAGCGTCGGCTTCCTCCAACAGGAAGCAGGGAGGTAAAGGCCCAGGAGGTCCCTTGGCCGGTCCCTCCTCCAAGCCTGCCCAGTGACGGGCTGAGGGTGTCGCCCCATCCCTGTCACCTCACCCTGGTTCCTCTGGGGACGGCTCAGACACTTCCTTTCCGCCTGGTCCGCTGTTACCACGGACAGGTGGGTACTGAGGTGGTGGGAAAGGCCTACCTCTAGAATTCGAGCAGGCCCCGGCCTTCAGAGCCGTCGCACCTCGGGAGGGCCTTGGGGTCCGCAGCCTTACTGGCGGCTCGTCGAGCCGACATCGCTCTCCTCCTCCAAAAGGAGGTGATCATGGAGGTAGAGGACCCCTCTGTAGACCCGGGGTTCGTGTCCAGGTATTTCCTGGTTCCGAAACGGACGGGGGGCTGGCGCCCCATTCTCGACCTACACAACCTGAACAAGTTCCTAAGGTCTCGGACCTTCAGAATGGTCACTCTGGCGCAGATAATACCATCTCTGGAACACGGCGTGTGGTTCTGCTCTCTGGACCTACAGGACATGTTCTTTCACGTCCCTATCCGTCCGTCACATCGGAGATTCCTCCGCTTTCGCGCGGAGGGATCCCTCTTCGAGTTCCAAGCCATGCCCTTCAGCTTATCTCCAGCTCTCAGGGTCTTCACCAAATGCATGGCAGTGGTGACAGCATTCCTGCGGCGCCGAGGGGTCCGGGTGTACCCTTACCTGGACGCTTGGCTGATAGCAGCCCCCTCCAGACGGAGGTGGAGCGGTCCAGAGATCTGGCCCTCCAGGTTTGCTCTCAAGTCGGCCTTCTCATCAACGAGGCCAAGTCGGAACTCGAGCTGAAGCAGGTGATCCTGTTCATCGGGGCAGAGCTCGACTCTCTTCGAGCCAGAGCACGGCTCCGGGCGGACAGGGCCGAGGTTCTTACCTCCTTTGCCCAATCATTTCTGGTTGGGCAATCGCGCCCTGCCTGGGACTTCCTGCGCCTCCTGGGTCTCATGGCGGCCTGTACCAGCGTGGTCCGTTGGGCACGCTGGCACATGCGCCCCCTTCAGTGGGGACTGGCCAGCCAGTGGTCACAACGCTGCGATCCATTGGACCAGCTAGTGATAGTGACCCAGGAGATGTGGAACGCTCTCCAGTGGTGGACCGTTCCATCCCATCTGCAGGAGGGCATCCCGTTTGTCCGCCCCGAGCTGACGGTCTCTCTATCGACCGATGCCTCTCTGATGGGTTGGGGTGCCCATCTGGGGGAACACCGAGTGCACGGCCTCTGGTCCCCGCGGGAGTCCCGATGCCACATCAACCTGCTGGAGCTCCGAGCGGTCCGCCTAGCTCTCACCGCCTTTGCTCCATTTCTCCGGGGTCAAGTGGTCCGAGTCCAGACGGACAATACCACGACCATGTACTACCTGAACTGCCAGGGCGGGACGCGCTCCATGCTTCTGTGCAAGGAAGCTCTCCGCATTTGGTCACTCATGCACAGCCTGGAGGCGGATCTCCTAGCCATTCATGTGGCAGGAGCCTCCAACACCCTGGCCGATGCCCTGAGCCGGATAGGGGCTGCATCTCTCGAGTGGTCTCTCCTGCCGGAGGTAGTACAAGATCTGTTCTCCCACTGGGGCACACCTCAGGTGGACCTGTTTGCCTCCAGGGAGAATGCGAAGCTGAGGCTGTTTCATGCCCGCCCCCCTCAGCAGGGCTCGCTGCAGGGGGATGCCTTCTGAGGCTGTGGACCCCGGGCCTCTTTTATGCCTTTCCCGCATTTCCCTTGATTCACAAGGTGCTTCTCAAGACAAGGAGGGACAAGGCGCAGGTGATTCTGATAGCCCCAGACTGGCCCCGCCAGTTCTGGTACCCAGATCTCCTCAGCCTCAGCTCCAGGCTCCCGAGGCAGCTTCCAGCTCACCCGGACCTGCTCTCAGTCAATCAGGGGAAGGTGTTCATCCGGACCTTCAATCCCTGCACCTGACGGCCTGGTTCCTGAGCGGCTAGAGTTCCAGGCCTTGGGTCTTTCCGACGAGGTCCTCAGTGTTGTTGAGGCGTCCCGCAGAGTCGACCAGAAATGCTATGCCTTCAAATGGAAGAGATTTTCCATCTGGTGTCAGGGCAAGGGCTTGGACCCTTCCTCCTGTTCTTTGGCAAGCATTTTGGACTATTTATGGTCCCTTTCTAGTCAAGGGCTTAGGGTTGACGACCCTAAGGGTGCACCTAGCAGCCATCTCTGCTTACCGGGCGCGGGCCGGGGAGCAGTCGGTGGCGCAGGAAAAGGTGGTCTGGTGCTTTTTCAAAGGCCTTGATCACATTTCCCCTCCGGTGCGAGAACCTCCACCTCCATGGAATTTACTGCTGGTACTGGCTAAGCTCATGGGCAAGCCTTTTGAACCAATGCACAGGTGTGATCTCTCTTGGAAGACCGCCTTCTTGGTGGCTATCATGTCAGCCAGAAGGATGGGAGAACTCCAGGCGCTTTGCATCGAGTCTCCTTACCTGGTCTTCCACAGGGACAAGGTTGTCCTGCGCCCCCAACCGAAATTCCTTCCGAAGATGGTGTCGGAGTTTCACCTTAACCAGGTGTTGACTCTGCCGGTGTTCTACCCCAGTCACACCTCGGAGGCCGAATATAGGCTCCATACTTTGGACCCTAGAAGGGCGCTCGCTTATTATAAGGAGCGTACGGCTGAAATTCGGGGAGAGGTTCGCCAGCTGTTTGTCACCTACGCTGAAGCCGCACCTGGCAGACCTGCAGCCAAGCGGACGATAAGCAGGTGGGCCACCTCCTGCATAGATCTCTGCTATAGGTTGGCGGGCATGGAGCCTCCCAGAGGGATAAGAGCTCATTCTACCACATACTGCTGCATCGGTGGCTGCTTCCAGGGACGCCCCTATCCAGGAAATCTGCAGGGCTGCTACCTGGAAGTCAGCACACACCTTCATTTCCCATTACCACATCGACCTTGAGTCACGCTGGGATGCTGGTTTTGGGGCCTCGGTTCTCAGTCTTTATTCCCTAAGTAGGGGTGTGCGTCTTGCCTCCCTCCTCCCGGAGAACTGCTAGAGTCTGCCAATAAGTGTGGATGAACAACATGTCCATGTCCCTAGAAATACAGGTTACTCACCTGTAACAGGAGTTCTAGGAATGGTTATGTTGTTCATCCACACGACCCAACGCGACCTCCTGGCTTCGGGACAAGACAACCTGAGCTTCCAGCGGCCAGATCTAAGGCCATGGGGCGGAGCCGAGAGTTTTACCACCCGGGTGGGTGGGAGAAGCCAGCTTGAAGACCTTCCGGCAAGATTTAAAGCGGCAAGGAACCTGCCAATAAGTGTGGATGAGCAACATATACCATTCCTAGAACTCCTGTTACAGGTGAGTAACCTGTATTTATCCACATAGTGATTACATCATCGCCCATTTATCCACACAGTGACTGCATCATTAACCACCACCACCTGTGCTGCCTGTTCAGCAGTACTGCCTCCCAGTTTCACTTTCACCTTCTCGCAGTACTCTTTACAACCCAAGCTGTCACAGTCCCAAAGACTCACAACATGCACACCCTAACCAAATCCCACCCCCAACCCCCAAACTTGAACCACATTTTAAATAAAAACATTCTTAAGGAAAAAAAGCCATTTTTCCTCTTTCTCAGCACAGCAACCCCGCAAACCAAACACAGCAACCAGGTGCAGAGAAGAAAACCTGGAAAGGAACTTAAAATAAATAAATAAATAAAACTGAACCCCGAAAATCCTGTTGCATAAATCAAATATGCGTGGGGCACCTGTGGGATAACCAAGTTATTTGTATATAAGCTATACAAGGTTTGCCCTCTCACCACAACGTTTTAAAGAATTGTTTTATGTCTGAGAACCATTTTGAGGTCAGACCTCCAAAAACTGATTGTAATATGAAAATTAAATGAGGGAGAACCATCATTTTTATTGTCTCCACTCTTCCCCCATAGGGCCAAGGTGAGATTTTGTCAGTTCTTTAATTTGAGTGATTTTATCTTTTGTAATAGCATAATTCAGTCTTGTATTCGCATCCTTGTCATTAGTTAGGATCACTCAGCGGTATTTCATCTGCTCTGCTTTTGTAAAATTGTTGATTTGTAGATGTATCCTGTCCTCCTCTCTCTCTCTCGGAAACTTGAAGGACTGATTTACTTTGATTTATCTTGTACCCAGCAAATTGAGAGAATTTGTGACTATTTTCCAAAATAGCAGGGACTGAAGATTTCAACTCTCAAAACAATATCAAGGTGTCGTCTGCAGAAACACTTAAATTAGTCCTTTCCCGCTTTGATTCCTTTGAGTCAGCTCTCAATATTGAGAAAAGTGGCTCTAAACACAAAACAAATAAAATAAGGGAGAGGGGCAGCCCTGTCGAACTCCGTTTGTCATATTTAATTTAGAGGTCAAAATCCCATTAACAAAAAACGTGGCCCCTGGTTTTTATGTGGTAGAGTAATGAGTCACATAAGAGTATCTGGGATTCCTTGTACTCTTAATACGGCCTCCATGTAGGATCTATTAATTAAATCAAATGCTTTAGCTGCATCAAAGGCTAAAGCAAAATGTGTTTCCTCAAGATCCTGTACATAGGCAAAAACCCTGAACCTTCCTTAAGGCTCTAGTAGTACTTCCTGGGATAAAAACATGTTGGTCATGGTGGATAAACTGTGGAAGAACTGGCGAAATCCTTTTAGCAATTTATCAATAATTTTATCATCTGCATTTAACAATGCAGTGGGTCTATAACTATCATTAATTCCTTAGGTTTCCCTTGTTTCAGAATAAAGCATGATTTTTGCCTCATTCATGGACTGGTAGTTCCGCCAGTCCATCCACCACTTCTTGTATCATTCTGTGAAACCAAGGAAACTTGAAATAATTTGTTAGTGAAGCCGTCTAATTCTGGGCTCTTTTTGGTAGCTTATTAATTACCGCTAAAATCTCAGTTACAGCAAGATCTTTTTCTTCAAGATACTGATATCGGTCTGTTGGAGAATTAATTGCATATCCCTGTCATTAAACGTGGTGTTAGCTTGATAATATTGTTTTAAAGTAATCCATTATAATGCTCCCAATATCCTCTGCTTCCGAAAGCAAGTGACCCTCACTGTTCTTTAGTGCGATAATCATGTTTTGTTTTAGTTTTACTTCTTCACTAGGTTTGCTAATAATTTACCTGATTTATCTCCTTGAAATATTCCTTTTTATTTATTAACTTTTTGTTGAAGGTGCAATCTATGCATCATTCATTCATAATAATATGTTAATATTAGGTGGTCTAATTTTTTCAATTTGAGAAAGCATTCTTTCTAGGAACGTGGATATGGTGTTCGAGCCACACGTCTGGCAGTGTCCTTTCTCCTTTAAGGCTTGCCAGAATGTCTTCAGTCTGGCTCCTCCCAGCCACTCAGGTGGTAACTCCCTCGGCACCGCCTGTGACGCCAGATCTTCCTTTCCGCTGGAAGAAGGTGGTTCCCTCCTTATCGATCTTGCTCTTAAGAGGCCCTTTGATTTATTTCTTCTAATTTGAATAAAAATTTTTGTCAGGCGTTTTACTTCTCGTCACGGAAATGGACAACACGAAGTTCGCTCCGGTTTTTTGGAGATGTGGTTGCGGGCAGAAGATGTCCCGAACAGATCCGCATACCTCGTACATACACTGACTGAGCCACGAGCATGATACCTAAGCTTGCAGCCTTTGCCACACTTTTCTTCCCTCCACCTTGGAGAATCGCTTACCTCCTTCTTCAGGACTGTGGTCCTACCGATTTCTCAGGGAGGGACGGACCAGGCCTGTGTTCCAGCCCCTCTCGATCCAGAGCATCTGGAACAAGAGGAGAGGCCTCAGCTTTTCTTGACACCCCCTCCCCCGAGACCTGCCGTCAGTACCTCCGATGGTCGAGGTGTCGCTCTCGGAGCCCCAATATGGGCAGCCCGCTCTATCCTTACACTCTGTGTTTTGATGCTTAGGAAGCAGTGCCATCGCTATTCCTAGTCCTCGCCAAGTGAGAGGCACCGCACGTTGTGTCAGCTACGAGGATCTCATGTGGCCCAGCTTTGGTTTACCTGGGTGAAGCTGGTCCCGGTGCTCTTTGGTTACCACTACTATAGCTGCAGCCGACTCTGCCTTAGCAGGAATCGATTTGTATGATCCCAGTGTGGCCCCCTCTGCCCTTCCACTGATCCCGTGGAGCTGCCACCCAGGCAGCCAACATCAGATACTCCGACCAAGATGCTCATTTGGGCAAGGGTTTACCCCATTGGCTGTCGGTCACTGTCATCTTGGACTGCCCTCGCAAGGTTAGCGGGGATTTGGGTGGGCGACCGCTCTTCCACGATTCTTGGAATCGGAGGGGTCCTCCTTACATTCCTGACCGATGGATGTGGAGTCTGTGGGGGACCTCTCGACAGATCAAAGGCCCGCGTCATTCATGGGCCTTCTCTGTCTTATTTCTGACTCTACGGGTCTCCAGTTGAAGCCTGTTCAGAAGCGGGAACAGTACCCGCTGACCAAGATCTTCGACCGGGGCGACTCTCCTATGGAAGCCCTGCTGGTTCAGGATGCTATCCTCGGTTCTGCCCTGGAACTGTGGCAGCACCCAGCCTCCTGCCCTGTGCCATCAGCCCGGATGGCCTGTAGGTATGCAGTCCCTACCTGCTCCCTGTTGGGATTCATGGAACACCCCTCGTCTGAGGGTCTTGTGGCTGACTCTGTTTCGGCGCACCGGCAACGTGGGGGACATTGACAAACTCCCGCATAAGGAGTGTGAGAAATTGGACCACATGGCCAAGAAGGTGTAGTCTGCCTCCTCCCTTGGCAAGGAAGCTTGGCCCTTCTAATGGCCCATTTTTTCGCACGCTCTTATGGGTTCCCTGGACGCGGTGATTTCCCATCTTCCCGCAGACATGCAGACTACTGTCAAACAGGTTAGGGACCAAGGCAGTGTGGTAGCAAAACAGCAATTCCAGATTGTCTTGGACCTCTAATTCCTGCGCCCTGTCTGTGGCTGTGGCAGTTGCCATATGCCGCCAGGCTTAGCTGTGGACATCCACCTTTACGTCTGACATGCAGTACAAGTTGGCAGATGTTCCCTTCTTGGATATAGACTTGTTCGGGCTCAGCGTGGAAGGGCACCTCACCTGAATTGAGAAGTCTAGTGCCATCTTGGACTCTAACTTCTGCCCAAAAGCACCCAAAGAGCTCTAAGTCTGAAAAGCAAAAGTCCTTTTGGCCGCCTCTGTCCCAGCGGCTAAACCTGTCCAGACCCCAGCTGGACAGCAACAGGCTTGGTGTCTCTGGCCGAAATCAGTGGCATTGATCATTAGGAAGCCGGAGGTAGAGGTCCTGGCGGCCCCTCCGCTGGCTCCTCCTCCGCTTCCAAGCCTGTCCTGTGATGGGATGGGTGGGTGCCTCCCCCATACCCATCCTGATTCCCCTGGGTCCTCCCATATGGGGCTGGCTCCATCACTTCCTTTCCACCTGGTCCGCTGTTAGCACGGACAGGTGGGTCCTTGAGGTAGTTGGTCAGTGTCTGCCTCTAGAGTTCGAGGCGTATCTGCGCTGCCAAGCCCGTGCCCCATGGGAGGGCATATTATTCGTTGACATCCTGTCGGCCCTTCGTGACGACATAGCCAAGCTCCTCCACAAGGAGGTCATGGTCCCTGACTCGGACCTTCCGGAACACCCAGGGTTTGTCTCCAGGCACTTGCTGGTGCCAAAAAAAGGGGTGGGTGGATGGCACCCCATCTTAGATCTGCACGACCTAAACAAGTTCATCAGGCCATGCACCTTCAGGATTGTCACTCTGTCTCAGAGCATACCATCTCTCGAGCAGGTCGTTCAGGTAGGGATACACCCAGGCTTCCACCACTTCCATACACTCGGTGAAGACACTGCACGTGGATGAGAAGCCAAAGGGTATGACCTGAAACTGATGGAGAACCCCCTTTTGCATGGAACCGCAAGTACCACCAGTGGGACATGCTGACTGGGATGTACAAGAATGCATACTGGAGATCAGGGGGAGCAGAACAGCATGCCCTGATCCAGGGGTGATATAATGTGACTCAAAGTGATGCTCCAGAACTTGTGCTTCTGCGTAAACTGGTTCAGATTGTACAGATCGTTTGGGGACCAGGAAGTACATGGACAGGTACCTTTGACTTGCCAAGGGCGTCTGGGACACAGGCTGTAGCACCTTTTGCAAGGAGCTTAGTGATGTCCTCTCTTAGGCCAAATGTGTCATGCGACACCAATGACTCCTGAGGAATGTGGAGTCAGTAAGGCGGGGAAGCCTCGGAAGTTGAAAGCAACCCTCTGCCTACCGCCACCAGTAACCACTTGTCCATAGTAATGACAAACCAATGTGGCCAGAAGTGGTGTAGCCAACCCCCCATTAGCAGCTAGGTCACGGACTGGACAGACTGGAAGATGACACAGTAAAGGCAACATGGCATGGGGTCCATCCTGTCGTAAGGGCAAGAGTATAGAGGTGCATACCATTGTATAGGTATTTGGGGAGGGAGTTTATCCCATAGTAAAAACAATGAGTCATGGGGATCACATAGTAATAAAAGCAACAGGGCAGTGCATCTTTCCCACAGTAAAGGAAAAAGGTCAAAAGACCCATCCCATTATAAGGGCAGTGCAGCAGGTGGTCCATCCCGAAGTAAGGACGATTAGGCCAGGGGTCGTCACTTAGTAAGGGGAAATAGGATTCACCTACAGTAAGGGCACCAGGACAGGATGCCATCTTTTTACAGAGGAGAGTTTAAAGCTAGTGGTTAAATACTTTTGGGATGCATTTAGTAAAACACAAAAAGGCACGAAACAGCCCACAGATCCCTGAAAAGAAGGTTTGAAAATGCAACTCATCTTTGCAGCCCATGCGCCTCTTGGGGAAGGGGTATAACAAAACACACACACGCTCTTAAGCTCAGTCAGTCTCAGGGATGGTGGGTGGATGAGTGTGGCTCTATGGAGGAGATGCTGTACTCTGTGTCAAGAGTTATGGTAAATTAATGTGGGTTACTCGCCTGAAACAATAGCTCTTATCTATCAGTCTTCACCAGTCATCACAGTTGGGTTGTGGCCGGAGGTCATGACCAGTGGGAGCTTTTATTTTCTCTCGCATGGATGGAGCCGACGCAGTGACTGCACCACCCCTCGAGGCTGACGTACAACGTGGCGCTCGCTGGTTGGCAATTAACTGCTGTCGGCACCGCCCCCTCATCAGTTCTTCGTCTCCCGTCGTACAGGTTGGACCTCGTGTGGAGCTCACTAAAGAAAACTGCGACACAAGCTGAGGCCTAGTTCTTGCTCGGCTTATAGCACTGAAAGTCCTGTTGGTTCTGTTTCGTCATTACTTGACGCTGCTGACCGGTAAGATTGTTCCTTTGTTTTATTTCACCAACATCGGGTACTGTTTTTGTGTTATTTTATCGGTAGAGCATGTCTGGCACGAGGGCAAAAAATCATCTAAGGCAGGGTGGCCTCCTATGCATTGGTGCCCTTGTGGCCGCCATTACTCAGTCTCCGACCAGCATGATCGGTGTCTTGCCTGTCTTGGTCCTTCTCATGACCTGGATTTGTGCCACACCTGCTTCTCCATGGATCGCCGAGTTGTCGAGTTGCACATGTGGAAAGTGGGGCAAGCGCTGCCAACTTTCGGGGGACAGGCCTGCATTCGTAAGGCCAAGACACTGTCGTTTGACCCTTTCTCCGGGTCTCCTCCTGGTTCTATATGGACTGCAGAGGAGGGGGCCTCCACCTCTTCTAGCCTCGCCACGGCGGGGGCCCCTTCCACAGTGCAGGAGGCCCAGTCCGTTTCTTTCAAGGGGGGCGCGCAGGAGGCACTGTCCTGGCAATCGCCTCTTCGGAGGTGAGGGCACCCCTGGTGTCACATCTTTGGGCCTGGGCTGGCACTGGCCTCAATGCCATCCGCTGGTGCCATTTCAGGCGTGGCTTGCAGTGCCGGTGGCCTGGATGGCGCCGTGGTGGGTGCCAGGCTGTCTCTCGGTGCCATTTCTGCGCCGCCAATAGTGGGAGCGGCGCTGTGGGAGGTATGACCAATTCTTCTGCAGCTGTTTCTGGTCTTGGTGCTGTTCTCAGTGCTGAGTCTGGGGACAGTGTCGTTTTCAGTTCCGGCGCTGTGGGTTTCCCCGTCTCTGGCTCTGGTGCCGTTCGCGGGGCCAGGGAGGGGGACGGTGCCGATTCCAGCTTCGGTGCCATGGTTGGTGCCATCCCTGACTTGGGTGCTGCTCGCTGCACCGATGGAGGGGTGTTGGCGCCAACCACGGTGCCGGGGCTGAGATTGGCACTTCTTGTGGCCCAAGAACGGGCAGGGGTCAGTGGGTGGTCTGGCATCGGAACTCAGTCTCCACCTCTTCGGAGGGGGAATACGGGTCCAATCCGGACTGGCCTCCAGACTCTTCTGAGTCTGCTGACCCCTCAATGGTCACTTCAACGGCCCCCACTTAGCCTCTGTCTTAGGAGCGGGTGTTTTTTTCCCAGTTCTGGGGTCAGTGGCAGTGACCAGCAGGCAGCGGTCCAGGTGGCCGTTGCTGTGTATCCTGGAGTCGGGGGATCCTCTGCCCCCTCAGTTGGGGCACCCCCTATTGCAGTATGCCTGGACAGCCCAACTTCAGGGCAACCTCGAGCATCCGTGGAAGGGGAGGGTGCTGCACCTTGGGTGGTCTCCTCAGGGACTGCTCGGAGTTGCCTGCTGCCTAGGCTGGTGGTGAAGAGGCAGCAGGCTCTTTCGGAGTCTAAGGGGTTGAGGGGCCTGACTTTTGAATGGCGGCCTCTCCTTAGGACCCTTCCGGGTTCAGGGAAGAGCTATAGTGCGGATCCTCGCCCTTCGCCTTCTCTCTCTTCAAGAGGGTCCTCTTCTTTAGAGGCCAGGGATCATCCTTGTGGACTCTCACGGTCCTGGTCGCCTCACAAGGAGGATTCCCCATCAGGGCATGGTCGAAGCAGTTCCAGAGAGGTTGATCGGCTTTTGGCTGTTGGACTTTTGGGGTCTTTCTCCCTATCGGGAGCCTCTGCTCAGCCCTCTTGCCCAGGCAGAGGACGTCCTTCCTCTTCTTTGAAGGACCTGGCCCCTATTCCTCTGCCTCCTCCCCCTCCTTTCCCTGGTATTGCCGGTCCTAAGGGACATTTGACCTGGGAACAATTCAGGGTGTCGGCTGCTCACTTTTCCCCTTATGTTAGAGTTATGGATGAGCGGGTGTTCCACTCTCCCCCTGAGTAGCCACACTCTGAATCTCCAGACTCATCTGCTTCTTCATCCCCCTCCTCGCATGTGATGCTTGCCTTCCTAGGTGAGTACAGTGCGGCTAACCTGATGGTTCCCGCCTGGCCTGTTCCCTTTTGGGAAGCGTCACTGCTCTTCTGGCATCATCCCTTCTCCCATGCTCCATCCTCTAGGGCACTACGCCACAGTTATTGTGCTCCCCCAGAGTCTCCAGGTCGTATGCATCACCCCCAGTCGGCCTTGACACAGCTGGACACTTCTGATGGGCTTCGCACCCTTGTCTGTGACCGGCCCCCAGATTCACACTCTGAGGACTTTGATTTCTGGGTTAGGAGGGTCTTTTATTAGGGACGGATATTGTTATCCATTGCAGCACATCAGGCCCACTATGCAACTCATGACAGGTTCTTATGGTCCAGGCTGGGTCAACTCCTAGCCTATTTGCCTGATACGGAGGTAACCAGACAGGCCATCACTCTCTCTGCTCAGGGCCTGGAGCTAACAAGGCACCAAGTGAAGGCATCCTACGACGCCAACGAGGTAGCTTCCAGAGTCATAGGGACAGCGATCTGCATTAGGAGATCAGCGTGGCTTTGTCTTTCCAGGTTGTTACCCGGAACCCAGCATAGGGTGATTTCCTCTGCATACCGGAGAACCCACCTTTTCTCCCAAAGGTGAGACGACTTCTGTCGGGGACCTTCCTTCCCCCCTCTGGGGTCCCCCTGCCTCACTCCTCAGTCTCGGGCCTCACCAGGCCCGTAAGGGTTCTCTCCTCCAGTGTTTTTCCCCCACTGGGGGCTAAGGGGCTTAGTCCCTTAGGGTCTTATTGGGCCCTCTTCGAGGGGGCTCAGTACTCACCCAACTGTGATGAATGGTGAAGATTGACACAGATGAGATATGAAAACTACGTACCTACTATAATTCTTGTTATTTCTGTGTACCTTCACCATTCATCACAGAATTCTGCCCACCATCTCCCTGGGGCCTCAGTCTCTGGGTCCCCCTCCCTCTGTGTGCCCTCCTCTCCCCCCTTCCTTCCTGTGGCTAGGAGTGGGGGGACCTCGGGGCACACAGGGGACTCCTCTGCAGTTTAGATGCTGAGGGGAGGTGGGGGGGCCTTTTCCTCATTGCCTTTGGCTTCCACCCCTTCTTAGGGGTGAGATGTTCGATTGCAGCCCTCTCTGTATCCTCCCTTTCCCCTGGTCCTTTGGGACTAATCCCTTTCTACATTTCTTTGAGAAGGGGTTCTTCCTTTGAAGTCCCCCTCTCATCTTTTTGGCTAGTTAGGGGAGAGGACATATCTCGGCTCCTGGACTCCATCCTGTCTTCAATTTACGACTCTTTCCTGGGAAGTCATTCTCTGCCAGGAGTTTTACTTGTTCAGTCCATTCTCTTGTCCTGAGACGTTGCATACCCTGCCAAGCTCTCTGACTGGCTCCCCTTGGGCAGAAGTCCTCCATTCAGTTAAATCCTTGGAATCCAGTAACAAGTCGGTTGGTACTGTCCTCTCCCCTCCCAGTAAAAATGTTTCTTCCTTGCCTTCTTTTTCCCTTTCCTTCTTCCCAGAGATTGGGGCCCCTCCCAATCCCCTTAGATTCTGCTCTTTCCTTCTTCCGTCCTCTCAGTTGCTTATTCCTCCTTTTGTTTCTTATATCTTTTCCTTTTATCTGTCGCTTGGACTCTCTTGTCCCTCCCCCAACATTTCTTACTCTACAGCAACTCAGAACTGATGAGGGGCGGCGCCGACAGCAGTTAACGGCCAACCCGCGAGCGCCACATTGTGCGTTGGCCTCGAGGGGTGGTGCCATCTCTGCATCGGCTCTGCCCATGCGGGGGAAGGGAATCTCCTCCGGGGTCATGACCTCTGGCCACAACCCAACTGTGATTAATGGTGCAGATGCACAGAAAGGTCAAGAATTGTGGTAGCTATGTAATTTTCATTTCTATTAGGGGTAGTCCACTAAGCTCCTCCCAGAACCAGGTGATATATCCTCTGGCTCCACACCATTATATCAGATCTTTTGCATGCTGCAAGCAGGGATCCAGGTGCCACTTGCCGGAGGAGGTCGAGTAGGTTGAGAAGAACAGGTCTGTACATGTGTATTACAGGGTAACTGTTTGCATTGCCCCAGAGTCTGCACTGGCATGTAGGTTTCCTCTTAATTTTCTGCTGGTCAGAATGCCCATTTGTCCAACTGTCCCTGAGTAATTTTGACCATTGTCTGCTCTGCTTTTCTTCCAGTTAATAGCCAACGACGTGGAGAGGATCCGATTGGAGGAGGGGAACCCCCAGAAAGTGTTGAAGCACATCAAGGAGCTTGCTGAGAAGCTGCACAAAAACGTATGGTGCCCTTCAAGGAGGGGCTTTTCTGCCTGGGCTTGTCTTACAATAAGGGCTGTTATTTTTGTCGCATAGTAATTTCAGTTAGAAAAAGCATGGTCTGAGAACAGTGAAAGTAGCAAAAGTCATGGAACTGCACTACGGCTATTAGTTAGATCTTCCCTTGTCAATCTTCGCCATTCATTACTGCTTGGGTTAAGCTGGAGGCGCGCACCCGTTACGGGAGGTTTTTTCTTTGGAGTCGGCTCCAGGCGCCGCCCTCAGGAACTGACGTACTGCGTCATGCGCGAGGGCGGCCGTTAGGTGCCGCAGACTCCTCCTCTCAGTTCTGTTTCTCCCGCCGTCGAGGCTGCACCTGCTGCGTGATAGCGAAATAGTATTTTCGGGTTTCTGATTCTCAAGACTCCTCGTTTTCTCCTCAGCGACTCACTTGACACCGTATACCGGTAAGACCGTTCTTGTTTTTCCATCTACAGCGACTGGTGCTTTAGTGCCTTTTTTTGCCTTATTTAGTTCGCATCATGTCGGGTTGAGAACCAAGCGTAAGTCGGCCAGACGCCCTATGCGTCGGTGCTCCTGTGGCCGGCATTTCTGTCTCGGATCGACACGATGTCTGTCTCCGTTGCCTGGGACCCAACCATGACATGGACGCCGGCGATGCCTGTTTCTCCATGGACCGTCGTGTCCTCGAAGTCCACGCGTTCAAACTCGGCAAGGCCCCGCCGACCTTCGGGGGACGGCGTCGCTCCAGGGATTCCCAGGTAAGGTCTCTAGGCCCTTCCTCCGGGTCCCCTCCCAGGCCTATACGGTCCGCGGAGGAGGAGGCTTCCTCCTCTTCTCTTGCCGAAGAGGAAGCTTCTCTCGCGGTGTCGGGGGAACGTCCTGGTCCCTCCTGGGGCTGCGACGGGGACACCGCCTCGGCAGTCACCTCCTCGGAGGTGCAGGCTCCCCCAGTGTCGAGGCCTGCGCCTGCTGGACCTGGCACCGGTGGACCCTCGGCGCCGCCCTCCGGTGCTGTTTTGGATCCCGGCGCCGCTTGTGGTGCCAGCGATCGAGATGGCGCCGCTCTGGCCTTCGGTGCCACTCGCAGCGCCGGGTTGGGTTCCGACGCCGGGGGCGGCACCGTGGGCCTAACTGGCACAGCAGGGGAGCTGGGACCGGGCCTAGCGGTTGCGAGTGGGCTAGGGTCGCGAACGGCGCCGTTCCTCTGGGGACCCCCGGGGTTGGCAGCATCGAGGTTCTACTGGTCTCGTCCTCTTCGGAGGTCAATGACTCGGACGTGGACCCATCCTGGCACCCTGACTCTTCGGTCGGGGTCCCTGGTAACACGTGGTGCTAGGCGGCACAGCGGGCCCCTCCCGCTGTCTCCGCTCCTGTCCTCCCCTGAGGACCCTTGGGCTAGGGGTGGCGCCGGGTCCCGGAGGGGCGATATGGTGGGGACTGAGGGGGGGCTCTCCCTCCTAGGGGGTCCGTGACAGCTGCCTTCCGGGTGCTGTTGCCACCTCTCGGGGTGGGAGAACGCTGGAGTCGAGGAGGAGGGCTCTCTCAGAGTCCGAGGGGTTGAGGGGCGGGGGTCGGTCGTAGCGGTCTCTGCCAGCCACCCCTCGTAGGGTGGCTAGGAGCCGTAGCGCCGAGTCCTGACTTCCCCTCTTGGGCCCCGGAGTCCCCTCTGGTGGCGTTGCTGCAGACTGCCCTTCTGGATCCATGCAGTCCCAGGTTCGTCACAGGGGAGGTTCCCCTCCTGGGCTCTTCCAGGGTTCGCATCCCCACGGTTCCATTTTGCGACCTGGTCTGTTGTCCGGAATCCCGCCAGCTCGGGCTCCGTTCTCCGGATTTCAGAGCCCTAGCAGAGGTCAGTTGCCTCTTCGCAGGTGCCCTTCTCCAGTACCTCTGCAACCACCCCCCGCTCTTCCAGGCCATGTAGGTCCTACGGGTCCGTTATCCTGGGAGCAGTTCAGAGGTTCTGCGACGGCCTTCCCCTCATATGTTTGGTATATGCATGAGCGGGTCTTTCGACTCTCCCCACCGCCGCAGGAATCTTGTGGACATTCGAGCTCTCCATCATCCTCGTCTCCCTCCTCTGAGGGAGAGGAACCCTGGCTCATATTTCCTCCGACGCTGATTTCACTGAATATCAGCGATTCCTTTCGAGGATGGTGAGGGATCTTGAATCTCCTATGTTAGGCGAGACAATACTGAGCGGGAGACACGGGAATTCCTTGGAGAATTCAGTGCCAGCACCTGGTGGTACCTTCCTGGCTCATCCTTCCAGGAGGCGCTATCCGCTCCTGGCAGTCGCCTGTCGCCTTCTCCAGCCCCGCAGACTGTCGACGAAGGTATTGTGCCCCTTCGGAATCCCTGGGTACCCTTCCCAACCCGTCCTTGGGTTTGGTATACCTAGAGACTCCTTCCGGGCGTCGCCGCCTGGCGCACGACAGTCCACCGGATTCGGATTCCCTACAGTTTGACCGGTGGGGGTGAAGAGTGTTCTCTTCCTCTCATGTGATGGCTTGCATTGCGTCACATCAGGCTCACCACGCTGCCTACAGTAGGCATCTGTGGTCGATGCTTTCCCAGCTCCTAGCATCAATGTCTGATACGGAGCAAACCAGATAGGCTATTGCCCTCACTGCTATAGGCCTGGAGCTGGCAAGACACCAAGCAAGGGCATCTTATGACGCCAGTGAGGTGGCTTCCAGGCTTGAGGGGACAGCGATCTGCATTAGGCGGACGGCATGGCTTTGTCTATCAAGGTTGTCACCCCTGGCCCGGCGTAAGGTGATTCGCTCTGCCTTCTGGGGACCCGTCTCTTTTCCTCCAGAGCTAGGAGACTTCTGCAGGGGCTTCCTCCGTCTCCCCGTCCTCGGGGCACCTCCTAGCTCTTCTCCCACATAGGCTTCTCTCTGCATTAGCCCAGGTCTTCCCCTTCTGTTTCTCACCTACAGGAGGCTGGGGGTCTTGTTCCCTCAGGGTTCTACCTCCCTCTTTTAAGGGGAGGGGCTTATATCACCCAAGCAGTAATGAATGGTGAAGATTGACAAGGGAAGATATGAAAATTATGTACCTACTGTAATTCTTGATCTTCTCTTGTATCTTCACCATTCATTACTGATACCCACCCACCTTCACCTCAGTGGCCTCCTTCTGTGACGTCTCCCCCTCCCGTCTTGTTCCTCTTCCTTCTCTTGGCCTTTATGCCACAAAAAAAAAAAATAAAACTTTCTGTTTTCTATTCTTAGTGAATGGATCCCCTTTTTTCCTCAAGGTAAAGAGGAACGAGCACGGTTGTATTTCTCTAATTCTGAGGGAACTCTTACTGACCGCCCTTAGGGTGCGATTCCTGAATACCTTCTTCAGGTTATGCAGTTTCACAGCCCAAATGGCCATGCTTTGACTGGGCCTCGGCAAAGTCTAGAATCCTCCTGGCAGGTATCATTTCGAGCTCTTCTAGATACTGACTGAACTTGTCAGCTCTGAGCATCTGTTTGCCTTGCCTTAGGGAGTCTGATTGAGTTCCACTCTATCTTTCATACAAAACTGCCTTCGAGAAGGCATAGTCTTCCCATACACTACTGTGTTAGCACTTAACAAGGTGCTAAGGGACTTGGTCCCCTTCCTGGATGGGCGCTCTACCCAGAACAGGTTCTGCCTGGCAGTCTAGGAGCCCTCAACTAGGATGAAGGGACTTGGCATGTTGAGAGTTCAGAGAGTCTGCCCTCATTCGGATCTGTTCAGGTGGTTCGGTTGAACCTCCCCTCAGTCCTAGCAACTGGGATTCTTGCTCCCTTGTTAGTTTCGAGCCTATAAGCCTCTCAACCAATGCTCGATGGGCACTGTTCTCCCTCTCAACATGCCTCTTCTCTCTTCTTCTTCTACTTCCCTTTCCTTCTTTCTGTTCCTCCCCTAGAGCCGCCCCGGAAAGGAGGCCCTGCGGTCCCTTAGGGTAGGAATTCTCTCTCCTCTGTCTATTCTCCATCGGCTTATTCCTTTTTCAGTTTATTTCCTTTCCTTTTTCTATCCCTCGGCTCTCTTGCCTCGCTTTCTTTTTTCTTACCCTTTATTTTCGCCTCTCCGGCTACCAGAACTGAGATAGAGGAGGAGTCTGCGGCACCTAACGGCCGCCGCCGCATGACGCATGTTGTCTCTGTGGGGCGGCGCCGTTGGAGCCGATCTTAAAAACAAAACAAAAAAACTTCCGTAGCGGGTGCGCGCCTCCGGCTTAACCCAAGCAGTAATGAATGGTGAAGATGCAAGAGAAGATCAAGAATTACGGTAGGTATGTAATTTTCATTTACTGGATACAAATCCTAGCTATCCTCTCTCTTTGCCCTGCATTACAGATCAGGAACAAATTGTCAAATTCAGGGGCATATTTTTAACAAATAATAATATCTTGTTCAGAAACTGTTACAGTCTGTGACTTAGTGTGAAAAGCATTTTCTTCAGAGAATGAGACTGGAAAACTAACACTGCAAGGATTGTACCGCATTATGCGATCTGACCATTACGTAGTGCAGCAGATTACAGTGTGTATGTTGGTTGGAGATCTCCTGCAGTCTGATTGTCCAGTATGAAATTCTACCCATACTGTTTTTCAATATTCATTGCCTCCCCAAAAATCCCAGTAACCACTGATCATTCTACCACCAATATCCGTGCACCAGCCTGGCACAGATTTCCCACCTTTGTTAGCAGCCAGTGGTTATGCATTCAGAAAATCCCCTCAGGAAAACATCAGTGATGTCTGACTACATACTTGTCATTTCTGACATCTGTGAGCCCGAAATTCCAGACTTAAAAGAATGGGATGCACCCGAGGGTGCTAAGGGAACTGGCATCAGTGTTAGCCGAACCACTGGTGGGGCTGTTAAGTAGCTGTGTGCAGCAAGGGATGGTCTTCAGGGACTGGGGGATGGCGGATGTGGTGCTGTTGCACAAAGGACAAGGGGCAGCCAGGAAACTATAGACTTGTCTGCGTTACCTCCAGTGTAGGGAAAGTGATGGAGACACTAGCCAAAGAGGATCTAATGGAATACTGGGATAAAAATTGGCTTCAGGATAGTACGCAGCATGAGTTCATGGCAGGAAGGTCTTGTCAGACCAACCAGATAGTATTATTTGATCAGGTAAGGAAGAAGAGGGTGTAGCACCCACTGCCCGGACAAAATAAGCACGCTGGACATAAACACTAGCATGTGTTAAAAGTTTATAGGCATGGTCAGAGTAAAGGACAAGAGCCCCGCGCGGGCAGCAGCAGAAAAAGCTCTGTTCTGGCACTGTCGCCACCTGGGGCTCTTGTTGCCTTTTTGTACTTATGGCCATGCATTGATAAACTTTTAACACATGCTGGTGTTTGTGTCCAGCGTGCTTTTTTTGTCTGGGCAGTGGGTGCTACACACACTTCTTCCTTGCATTCATGTTGGAGAGCACCACTGCATTTTTCCCGTGCTGCATATGCTTCTCTGTGTTTGACTAGGTAGCCAGGGTAGTTGATAAGGGTCATGCAGCTGATTTACTCATCTTTGACTTCAACAAGGCACTGGGCTCATTGCCACACCAAAGGCACTGAAGATGATGAGGGATACTGGAAATGGTAAGGTGGGTTGGGAGTTGGTTGGAGGGGAGGCTGCAGAGAGTTGTGATGAATGTGGGCAGATTAGAGGAAAGGGAGGTCACCAGAGGAGTACCACAAGCATCTGTTCTAGGCCCAGTCCACTTAAGTATGTTTATCAGCGACCATTTTAGGGAACAAAAACCTCTGAACAGAGTATTGGATGGGGGGGGGGGATAAGCTTGACATATCAGAGAAAAGGGTCCTTGGAGTCATCATTAGTGCCTCCCTGGAGCAACCAGATAGTGTAATGAGACCTTCCAGGATGCCAGGGTGCATTGAGAGAGGGTTCGACAGCAGAAAGCTTATAGGTCACACCTGGAGTACTGTGTCCAGCTCTGGAGTCCCCACCTAAAAAAGAGCATGGACAGGCTAGCGACGGTACAATGTAGGGTGACCAAGATGAGTCTGGGCCAGGCGATCACATCCTATGAAGATCGGGTAAAAGTGCTCAACATATATTAATGCAAAACCAGAAAGGAAAGGAAGGATATGATAGAGACCTTCATGTTCCTGAATGGAATTAACAGGATGGAGTGTGGGGAAAGATTTCCCAGAAGTAGAGAAGCTAGGATGCAGGGTCACGAGCGGAGGTTAGTGGAGGAAGGTTTAACAAGGATCTGAGGAAGTATTATACAGAAAGTGGTTGAGCCATGGAGTGGTCTGCAGGCATAGGTGGTGAGGGCCAGAACCATAAATGGCTTAAAACACGGCTGGCATAGAGTTAAGGGTGTAGTAGCTACTCAGCAGGCAAAGGAGGGTGGAAACACTGATAACAAAAGGGGAATAGTGTTAGTGAAGACCCCTCATGAGACAGTAGATGCCATGGCATGATAGGGTAATATGAGCAGACTGGATGGACCGTCAGTCTTTTTCTGTCATTGTTGTCTTATGTTTCTATGTAAGTGAGCCACCTGTCACAGAACAAAACTGGTAACAGTAAGTAAAAGCCATCTCCTGTCTCACTGTGGTTTAAATCATTATCACTGAGAGAAAAATAAGGAAAAAACACACAGATTGCTTCTTGGGCAGTAGGTGTATTTACTGACTGCATGTGAGAAAATGTTAAGTGTTACCTAGCAAACCATTCCAATAAGTGAGCTACAGTAAATGCAAACATTTGGACTAATATGCAGATGTTGGAATGCTAATGCCACTGCGTACTGTTGGGTGTTTTACTACTCTCTGAGCTAGCCTGAAAAGGTATTTAAATTCTCCCACGGTAGCACGCAGCCTAAAACTAGTTGGAGTGCCAGGTTCTACCACCAGCAGCAACACTTTTGTTTTGGTTTTAAAAAAATACTAAGTCTCAGAACTAGAAAGTTTCATCCTTCCCTCCCTGAACAAGACCTAGAAAAGGGTAAGAAGTCTAATGCACTTTTTTCTTCAACATGTTCAGGGATTGTCAGCCGAGTCGACATTCAGCTCAGTTGCACCCAGCAGGGTACTGAGGGATTGCGAGACATGAAACCGGAGACTCATTTGAAATCAAAGACCACAAAACGGGCAGAAGATATCCTGTATAGATTCTGTTCCTCTGTCCGCACTTAGGCGATCTTCCACTGAGCATGTTTAGTAACAGGAATAGTCTTGAAGCTTGATGACTCCTGCCACCCAACCATGTGGTTCTCTGGTTCCTTCCTGTTGCACTTCAGTCTTTTCTTCAGCTAGAAGGATCTGGTCTCCTTCAGAGCTGTGAAACCCGCATGTTTAAGTGGATGAGGTTTTGGTGTTTGTGTGAGGATCATGGATTACTGCCCTTCAGCTCAATGTTGCACATTCTCAGCTACCTCTGATCCTTGACTTAGACAGTATTGCAAGCTAAGTCCCTCAGGGTGCAGTTGGTTGCCATTTCTGTGTATAGTGCCAAGGCAGGTATGCCAAGAGTGGCACAGGACAAAGTGGCTGTCCGTTTCTTTAAACCACCTGCCCTGGTGGACTTACTGCTGGTAGTGTCCTGGCTAATAGGTAAACCATTCAAGCCTGTAGACAAGTGTGATCTCTTAGACTTGATGTAACAAAAAAAGAGTTTTTGGTTGCCATCACTTCTGACAGATGGGTGCGTGAGCTCCAGGCACTATCTGTGGAGTCGTCATATTGAGCTTTCCACAAGGAAAGATTGTCCTGTGCCATACGCTTCAGAAGCCAAGTGAATGTTTCAGACGCTCGATGCTCACAGGGCCCTTCTCTTCTACCGGGAGGTTATGGCAGACTCTCGGATGGATGCTTGCTAGCTGTTTCTAACTTATGCTGACACTGCCCTAGGAGACCAGCAGCCAAAGAGAAGATTGGCTGATGGAGGCACCTCATGGATCAATCTGTGTTACAGGTTGGCTAGGAAGTAGCCACCTGTGGGGTTGAAAACTTACTCCATCAGGCAGAGTGGTCAGTGCTGGAACCTGGCCTTTTCACTGGGTTTATCAGTGACATAGGTAAAGGTATACAGGGCAAGATTGTCTTTTTGCAAATGACACTAATCTGTGTAGCAGAGTAATGAGTGTACAGTGAGGAGGGTGTGAGGGATCTGCAGAGGGACCTGCAAAGATTAGAGAGATGGTCAAGGGTGTGGCAGTTGAAATTCTGTGCCACAAAAAGGAAAATCGATGCACATAGGGAGTAGAAAGCCCAGGACAGAATACTGGGTGGCAGGGGTTGGGTTGCCACTACTGTAGAGGAGAGGAACCTGGAAGTCCTCACAAGCGACTCCCTAACACAAACTAGACAGTACAGTAAAGCCAAGAGCAAGGAACCAGAATGTTGTGGTGTACTGGGAGGAGACTCAATAGCAGGAGGAAAGAAGTAATGCTACCTTCTTAAAGATCACTGGTAAGGCCCTCACCTGGAATACCATGCCCAGTTCTAGAGTTTCTGCATGAGGAAAGACACAGACAGACTGGCGGTAGTGCAGTGAATAACCAAGATGATTCATGACCTGCAGAGCTGATCCTATGAGGAATGGCATGGAGCACTAAAGGAGAGGGGCGATATGATAGACCTTCATTTTCCTGAAAGGAATAAACAAGGTAAACTGTGAGGAACTCTTCAGCAGGAATAGCGGGTCAGTAATGGGGCATGAAGGGAAACTGGTGGGGGGGGGCAGATTTAGGAAGACTGTTAAAAAAAGTGTTCCTTCATGGAGAGGGTGGTTAAACTGTGGAACAGCCTACCAGTAGGAGCAGAAACTAAAGAGGTGAGGACTTGCACCCTGTCTAGACAATAGATCACGAGGTATGGTAGGGTAAGAAAGAGCAGACTGGATGGACCAGTGATCTTTTTCTGCCTTCATTGTCTGTGTTTACAAACTGCTGCCAGGTACATCCCTATTTCTGAAGTATGTAGGGCTGCTACCGGGTCAAATGTGCACACATTTACCTCCATTCATGATGCTACTTTTGATTCCTCTACTCATCTTTGAGAAGTAGCTCTCAGAACTGCCTCCATGTGCAGCAGCATTCTGTTGCCGTGCCAAAGGCCTGACCCATTTCCTTGGTACAGTCCTCATGGGGTACTCAAAATGGCCAGTTGGGATCAGTTACCAGTAATCTAGGGTCCACGATGCCCAGGTTGAGTTAAGAGGTGGACCTTTCAGCAAGAAGTACCAACTGCTCACTGAGATCCACAGCAGTGCAATTTAAATGCCATACTGATCTGGAAACAAAACAAAGTTTTTTTTATTTTCAGTTTTTGACCTGGAAAGGCATGCTGGGCTGGAGCTTCTTTCCATATGTTCCAGGAGCACAGGGAGCAGTATGTTCACAGCCCCGTATCTGATGATCTCTAGGCTTTACTGCCAGTGGCTGTAACTGGCCATAATGTGAAGCTGGTCTCAGACCTTATTGGTCTGCAGCAACTTCTGTCTTAACTCATTCAGGCCTAGATATGCCTATAGATGGCGTCTGAAAGCATAGCCACTCAGGACAATAACGCCTGTAGACGTACTCAACTGACTTTCACTCAGGCCTAGAAACGTCTGAGGAAGTCAGCAGTTTTTACCTAACTATTAAACAAACCAAATTGCTTAGAATTGATTGCATAGCACCATTAGAAAGGTAATTTTGCTCTGAACAATTTTGCTGCTGATACTTTGTGTCTATCGTGTACTTTAGGAGTTATTCATATTTTTTTAAGGTATGGTGTGCATGGCTAACATCTGTCTCTCAAGCCTCACCTAATCACCTTGAATAAATCTGAAAAAAAATATTTGGTATTTCAGCTACCATAAAATAAAAACTAAATGGATTACAATTGATTGCATAGCACCATTAGAAAGGTTATTTTGTGCTGAACAATTTTGCCACCGATACTTTGTGTCTACCGTATATACTTTAGGAGTTATTTGCATATGTTTAAGGTATGGTGTGCATGGCTGACGTTTGTCTCTCATGCGTCACCTAAGCACCTTGAAAAAAAATCAGAAAAAAATCAGTTGATTGGTATTTCAGCTAGTATAAAATAAAAACTAAATTGATTACAACTGATTGCATAGCACCATTGGAAAGGTACTGTTGTGCTGAACAACTTTGCCACTCCTACTTTGTGTGTAGCACTTACGGTTCAAAAGGTATTCACATTTGTTTGTGGCATGCTGATTATGGCTTGATTTTGCTTAAAAATTCCCAGGATGCAGTGCTAAAAGTATACAGGGCACAAGTGGTGAAAGTCTCAAAGAGCTCTTGTGGTGTGAATGAGTTAAGACTCTGGAGGGAAATCTTATTGGTGAGTCGAACAAACAACTCAAAGAAAATTGAGCAGAAGCACCATCTTGTTGCAAAGATTTCCCAAGCCTGCCATCTCCTGGAGGAACTGAACTTTACACCTCAAACCAACCTTTCAACTTAACTGTTCGTTTGCTGGGGCTGGCTGCTATATCAGTTATCAGAGAAGCAGTGTTTTGATTTTTTTTGCTGTTGTTTCTGACCCCAGCTACTACTGTGCAGCAAGCAGTTTAAATGCCTTTTCTTATTTAGTTCACTCAGACTGTTTCCTGAAGCCTGATTAGATTTTCAGTAATTTTACTTTTTTTCTAAAATCTTATCACGTTTCCTATCTCCATATTTTTCATCTAAGTCCATTTATAAGTGCAATAAGAAAATCCGGGGTGTCGGTTATGCTGGGATAAACACACTTCTCAGGGCTGTACGGCACTCGCCATGCATTTATACCAGCATAACCAACACCTGTTATGTCCCCCCCCCAATCATTGTTTAACCAGGTGTGAGACACTAAGCTGAAAAGTTGTTTGCAGGTGCGACCTGGGAGCACAAGGAAGTTAAGTGACTTGCTCAGGGTCACACAGTATGCAAGTAGGGGCTGTGGGATTCAAACCCAGGTCTCCAGATTAGCAGCTCAGACCCTTAAACCACTGCGCTATACTGCCTCTAACTGTATATATTGTAGAATATGGCAGTTTAATGTTAAACCCTGACTTCTGACTAGCTGGATCCAGTTCACTATCCACACTTAGGCAGCTTCCCCTGAGTGTGGCTTGGTTGCTGAAAAATTCTTCAAGCTTGGCTCCTCCTACCACCCATGGTGTCATTCTCCAGCTCCACTCTACTTGACATCAGTCCTTTCTTTCCGCTGGAAGGGACAGATCTCCTCTATCACAGCCCCTACTATATGAAAGGATTTTAAGTTTTCAGATGATTATTTTGTCAGTTAAAAGTTTCAGATCTTCCTGGACATAAAGTCTCCACCACTCATTCACACTAATGAGACTACGCCGGAGGCGCTACGATCGAGTGGGAGCCAGAATTTTTTTAGGAGCTTCTGCACCAAGGAAGTGGCGCCGCGAGCCTGGGCTACCTCAGTGTCTACCCTCCAACCGCCTCAGTCCCCCCGCTGTCGAGTGCGCTTCAGTGACCATGTTGCTCACCCGCCGGGAGTCAAATCTTCACATCTATTCGACAGCGGCTATAGTCGTTCAGTATTGATTAGTTTTCATTGTTATAGTAATTGTGTTAAAAAAAAAACACTTTTCTACAAGGAAAAATCGCTTCAGCCCGCCTGACAGAGTCAACCATGAACAGGGCTGGTAACGGTAGGGAGACTTTGCATGAAGCTGTGTTTTCAGAGGCTGGCTCTGGTCCTGCCCTCTTGGGAGGGTCTGACTACAGGTAGTCTGGTGCTCAGGAGGATGAGCGGTCCTCCAGCTGAAAGCGGCTCATTCTTGATCTTTGTCGAGGACCTGGCACTACTCGACCTCGAGTTCTTCTTCAACCCCCCCAGTCAAAGAAGAAACAGTACAGCTTGAGGTCGCCCTCTATGTCTGCGCGTTGATCGTCTGTGGCGAGGGGCATGGCTATGGCTCTGATTCCACCTGGGTCCCCTATGGCCTCTGTTCCCGGTGACTGACGTCTTCGACTCCGAGTCCCTCCCTGCCCCCGGGGGGGAGGGTGTCTTAAGGTGAGTAGTTTCATCATTGGGCCGCTCTTATGGAGCAGTGCGTTCAGCAGTTGTCCCGCCTGTCCGAGCCTGCAGGTCCGTCTCCAGGGCCTTCGAGCCTAACGGTTTTGAGCCTGTGAGCAAGGCAGTTGGGACTTCCTAGTCGTGCGGCACCTTCTCCAGTGCTGTCGACGCCGCGCTCTAGTGCTTTTTCCTCTTCATATGGCTGTGGCACAGGGGCCAGCACAGGTGCCATTTTCTCCAACTAATTTTCTCAGATCGTCCTCCCTAACTCAGAGAGTTGAGTTGGGACCCTCTGGTGTTTCTGTGGCGCCTAGGGCAGTGCCGACTTCAACTCCTGTCTTGGCAGCGCCACTCCCTGGGCTGGCGCTATCTTCTCTTTTGGCGCCGCACCCTTTGCCTGCACCGTCTGCGCAGTAGGCACCGCCTAGGGCGCCGGGATTTTCGACTCTGATTCGTGGAGCACCTCCTCCTCTTTTTCCTATATATACTATCCCTCCAGGGCTAGTAGGAGACGATATTGAGCCTGATGCTGATCTTTGATTAGGAGACAGCTTTGATGATGATTTTTCTCTTGGAGTGGCAAATAAACCCTCTCCTTCAGCAGAGCCTCTGGTCAAGGACCTTTCCTTTAAGTCTCTGCTAAAGAACATGAATTCCACTCTCTCTCTCTCTTTCCAGACTTCAGAGATTGAGCCAGGGAAATTTCTGCGTCTGCAGTATCTGCACATTCCGGATATTCCTGTAGTATTGACTTCTCCAGCACAGTCCTCTTTTGAGACTCTCTTACAAATGGTATGGGGTAATCCAGCGCTTATTCCTTCCGTGGCTAAATCCATAGACAGGAAGTACACCCCCCCTGCCCCCAAGGATCAACCAGTCTTGGCCTCTCAAGCCTTTGCAGATGCCATAGTTGTCTTGGCAGAGAATGACAAAGCCGTCCTTCCTCAGGAAGCTACGGCATGTCCAGTAAACCAGGAATCTCGTAAGATTGACACTTTGGGGAAGCGAGTTTTCGCTGCTTCTCCACTGGGTATGCGCGCATTGCTAGCTACCAGGGTTATTTCTCTCAGTATGAGTACACCCTCTGGCATTCGCTTAAAGCCACTGTAGAAGCTCTTCCAGAGTCTAAGGTTAGCTCAGAGCTTCTCCAGACTATTACTAGAGGCATTGAGTCCCAACAATCAGCAACTAAAAGCTGCCATGGACACCTTTGACACTGCTTCCAGGGCAGCAGCAGCTGGTATTTGCACCCGACGCCACTCGTGGTTACGAACATCGGGATTCACAAATGATGCCCAACAGAGAGTTATGAGTTTACCATTTGATGGAACTTATCTGTTTGGCCCTCAAGTCGAGCAGGCTCTAGAGGCCACACAGAAAACTAGAATGGCTATCAAAACGGCCAGGCCGCCATCTGCTACCCCTCAACAGGGCGGGAACTGGCGGCAGTTTCATAACTGTCAGTCCTTTCATGGGAAAGGCAGAGGGAGCTTCAACAAAAATCAAGCCCCCCAGCCACAAAAGAAAACGCAGCAGAAGGCACAGGACCCAAAAGCGCCTAGTGCTACCCTCTGAGATTCTGGCCCAAGTCTCAACTCAGCTGTCTGAGGGGGACTCTTTCTTTGGCGGTAGGAGGGCATCTGACTCAGTTTTACAACCAGTGGAAGTCGGTCACATCAGACAAATGGGTGCTCAGGATGATCCGCGAGGGTTACTCTCTAAATCTTTCGGAAACCCCTCCAGATAATCCACCCAAACGACAGCCCAGGCTGTCTGTCTCAGTCAGATATTCTTGCTTCCAAAATTCAATGCCTACTGAACAACAGGGCAGTAGAAGTAGTTCCGTTGGATCAATGGAACACAGGTTTCTACTCCCATTACTTCCTAGTTCCAAAGAAAACAGGCGGCATGCGCCCCATTCTTGATCTAAGGAGTTAAATTCCTTTACAGGGAGAAATTCAAGATGGTATCACTCGGCACTCTCTTACTTCTGATTCATTAAAACAATTGGCTGGCCTCCTTGAACATGCAGGACGCCTACCAACATGTTCTCATACACCCAAACCACCACAGGTATCTCCGATTTGTGGCAATGGGTCAGCACTACCAATTCAGGGTCCTGCCCTTTGGGCTATCCTTGGCACCTCAAGTCTTTACAAAGTGCTTTGCAGTTCTTGCAGCACATCTCAGGAAACTCAGAATTCAAGTGTTCCCATATTTGGACAACTGATTGCTAGCAAGCCCCTCTAGACAAGAGACTCAGGAAGCTGTGGCTATGGCTTTCAAGTTCCTCACGTCCATGGGAGTTCTGTTGAATTTAGGAAAATTGCAACTACAACCCTCCCAACGGCTCCTCTTCATAGGAGCCCTTCTGGATACCTCCTATGCAAAAGCCTTTCTTTCAGAGGACAGGAGGAATGACATCCTTCAGATGGCCCACTTCATCAGAGAGAATGACTCAGTTTGAGCCCTCTCAATGCAGCGGATGCTGAATCTCATGGCATCCTCAGTGTTCACTGTGCCTCTGGCTCGTCTTCACATGAGAACTACTTAGCTGATGCTCAGCACTCAGTGATCCCTGACCACACATCCCCAGTCCTTTCACATTAAGGTGACGAAACCTCTAAAACGGTCACTCTCCTGGTGGACTCAAGAGGACAACCTTTTGAAAGACTTTCTCTTTGCCCCTCTGGAATCTCAGATCTACATCACCACGGATGCATCCCTACTCAGATAGGGAGCTCACTGTCTAAATCTCCACACCCAGGGTTGATGGAATCAGGACGATTATCAACTCCACATAAATATCCTAGAAATGAGAGCTTTCCTGTACGCAGTCTGAGCTCCGAATGACATTCTCTGTCACAAGATCATTCTGCTTCAAACAGGCAACAAAGCAGTGATGTACTACATCAATAAACAGTGTGCGCACACTCTTACCACCTGTGCAGTGAAGTGATGAGAGTGTGGGGGTGGTGCCTGGAACACAAAGCCCTGATCCAAGCGGTTTACCTTCCGGGAGTGCAGAATGATCTGGCGGATCGTCTCAGCAGAACAAAAACTAATCCTCACGAGTGGACTCTCAACACAAGCGTCATGCAGTCGCTCTTCAAAGAGTGGGGAACTCCAAACCTGGACCTTTTTGCATCCCCACTCAATGCAAAACTGCCTCTATTCTGCTCCAGAAATCCAGAACCTGGTGCTTTCTGTCACGACGCATTCAGACTGT
The DNA here is from genome assembly GCA_016271365.2 of Neoceratodus forsteri. Lineage (NCBI taxonomy): Eukaryota > Metazoa > Chordata > Ceratodontiformes > Ceratodontidae > Neoceratodus > Neoceratodus forsteri. The sequence continues at coordinate 109,402,100 of CM028131.1, read as the reverse complement.
GGTGGACAAGACGCTTTCTGCACACATTTCCTCCTCTTCCCTTAGTTCAGAGAGTACTGCTCAAGCTGGAGGTGCAAGGGGGCAGAATGATCCTCATCGCCCCATTCTGGCCTCTTCAGATTTGGGTTTCATTAATCAACAGATTATCGGAAACTTCACTGAGACAGCTTCCACTTCAAACGGACCTGCTGACCCAGGGCCCAGTGGTCCATCCCAACCCGAGATCCGTTCACTTCCACGCATGGCTCCTGAGGAGATTGAAGTGTGTAGGTTTGACGTTTCACGTAGGGTCTCAGAAATTCTCCTAGTGGTGCGCAAGCTGGCTACTAGGAAAACTTAAATGGCAAAGTGTAAGCGGTTCTCCATCTGGTGTGCAAAGTCCTCCCTGGACCCCTTCTCCTGCCTACCTAACAAACTCCTTTAGTATCTTCTGGACCTGTCAGATACAGGACTGCAATACTCAACCGTGAAAGTTCACCTCTGCGCGATCTCAGCGTACTGTGAGCATGTACACTCCATGTCTCAGGCTCAGTTACCTTTGATCAAGAGGTTCCTTAAAGGTATACTTCACACTAGGTCGCCAGCCTGAAGACCTGTAGCCTCCTGGGATATTAACCTTGTGCTAGACATGCTCACCCGTAAACCTTTTGAGCCCCTAGCAACTTGTGAGCTGAAGTTCCTGACCTGGAAGACCGGCTTTCCTTGTAGCCATTATCTCCCGCTTGCAAAGTGTCTGAAATACACGCTTTGGTCACAGATGACTCCCGCCCCCAAAAAAAAATCATACTGTATTTCACAAAGATAAGGTGGTTTTAGAACTCTCCCTAAAGTAGTCTTAGAATTCCTTCTGAACCAGTCCTTGGTTCTTCCGACCTACTTCACGAACTTCCAGAATGAGGGAGAACGTACCCTGCATTCTCTGGATATTAAAAGGGTTTTGCGGTTCTACATAGACGGAACTAGAGATCTGCAAATCTAAACAACTTTTTGTCTCTTTTGGCATGGCCCAGCTGGGTCAGCCTGTTGCTATCAGATGTATTTCGGGGTGGCTAATGGCATGTTTTCGCCATTGCTGCTCCGTGGCACAGGTTAAGCTGGAGGGCAGCGTATATGCTCACTTTACCAGGGCAGTCGCGACACCTGTGGCAGAAATACGAAATGTGCCCATTTCAGACATCTGCAATGCAGCTACTTGGAGCTCCATGAATACTTTTGTGAAGCACTACACTTTGGAGGTCCAAGCCAGACAGCATCAATTCTTTGGTAGGACAATCCTTAATGGATTCCTGTCCTATGGGAGCTCCTCTCTCCTGCCGCCCTTCTCGAGGGATTATTTTAGTTTGGTACTCTCGCACTAGTATGAATGAGTGGTGGAGACTTTATGTCCAGGAAGCTATGAAAATTACGTACCTACCGTAATTCTTGATCTTCTTGGACAAAGTCTCCACTACTCATTCACACGCCTACCCTCCAACCCCCGAGCTCAATTATCCTGTTTTTGGTCTTCACTCCCTTCAATGGCTGGGCTATGAAGATTCTTTTGTGTTGACCCTTCTTATATGGGTCATTCGGACTATCTTATGTCCGACATAGGTTAGTTTACGCTGCACGTCCTCGGTAAAAAAGGTACTGAGGCGGTTGGAGGGTCAACGCCGAGGTAGCCCATATGGTGCAAGCCAGGCTTGTGGTGCCGCTTCCTCGCAGCCCTACCTCAGTGCTGACCCTCCTGAAGATTTTTGGCTCCCGCTCAGTCCTAGCGCCTCCGGCATAGTCCCATTAATGTGAATGAGTGGTGGAGACTTCATCCAAGAAGTTCAAGAATTACGGTAGGTACGTAATTTTCATATCTTGCAAGAATCAGTCTTCATTCATTTCTGGTGGGTCTGTGCCAGAAGCGCTAGGACCCATCAGGAGCATACAGCTTTAAAATTTTAGAACTAGGGAACCGATGTTAGGGACAGCACCGCCCACGAGGTGGACTCATGATGTGGCACTCGCAGGCTGGCCAGCAACTGATGCCGGCTCTCCTCAGTTCAGTTCTTCCCTCTGTCAAGGTAACACTCTACGGGAGCGTTCGCCATTTTCAACTGTGTAATTCTGTTTGATGCTGTAACCCTTCTTTCAACTGTTTTCCATTGTTGCTTTTCTTTATGTCCTTTTCCGGCATTGAGCTCTCTATTTTTGCTGGGTTTTTTTATATTCGGTGGTTATTCATGTCTGTGTCTCAGGGGACTAAGAAGATGGAATCTCCCCCCATGCGTCGGTGCCCCTGTGGGAGAAATGTGTCTGTCTGAGATCGACATGACCTCTGCTGGACCCGCCTTGGAACGCAACATGATATGGACCACTGCGACACCTGCTTCTTAACGGACTTCTGCACCCTAGAGATCCATGCGATGAGGTGGGGTTGGCCGGCCCCCACCTTCCGAGGCAGGTATCACACTAGGGACTCCAAGAAGTCGTCCCTGGGCTCTTCCCATGAGCCCTTCCTCAGTACTATACATGCTGAAGGAAACCAGGCCTGTTCTTGTCCTCATCTCTCCGAGACAGAGAGCCTGGGGGAGGGGTCTGAGGGTCAGCTGGCCCCCTCCAGAAGCCTGGTTGTGCACCCCTCGCAGTCTGCAACCCCATCAAGGGGTCCGGACACCCTCAGTGGTGAGGTCGGAGCTATACGTTGAGCTTACAGCGGTGGGCTCCTTGGGGCCACCCGTGCAGTCAGGTCCCTTCCTGATGCTGCTTGCGGCACTAGGAGAGGAAAGGTTTCTGGAGCCAGTGGCCCAGTGGAGAGCTTCTGGATCTTGTCCCCCAAGCGGTCGGATGACCCAGGGGATGGGAGCCAGGCTCTGGCAATGAAGGAAGCCTTTCTGGGCCTAGTCCTAGGTCTCTGACGTCCTCGGCGTTGCCCCATTTCTGTCTTGCGGCACTGTGGATGGCCCCAGTGCCGATTCTGGTGCTGGGAGAGGTGCTAGTGCTGGTGCAGGGCTGGGTAAAATTCCAGTGCCACCCTCTGTGTCTGGTGAGGTTCCGTTACCACCACCAGCATGGGTCCTAACTTTGGCGCCTTTTGTGGTGCTGCGGGGAGTTCTGTTGCTGCCGGCAGCTCTGGCTCCCCTCAGCTGAGGTTCTCAACGCTGGTTCTGTCCTTAGACCCTGCCCAAGGGGCAGAGCCCATTCTAGTGAGGTGTGGGCTGGTAGGTCCCGGTCGACACCTCGCTTTGTGCCCAGGGTTGCAGGTGGCTCTGGTAGGAGTCGCAGTGCTGACTCGGGTCCTCTGGCCTCCCCGGAACCATCTGGGTCTGTCGTAGGTGGGGATAGGGGCAGCCTTGTGGAACCTCTATGGCTCCATTCTCTCCCAGCCCCCCAAGGGTTCCCTCCCAAGGACACCAACTAGACCACCCCTCTGCAGTTGTGTGTTCTCAGGTGGACAAGTTGGTCAGGCCCTCCCCCTTGGACGAGGTCTCCTTTACGCTCTTGTAGCCCTGGCAGAGGTTCTGGCCTAGCCCGCTAAGTTTCTCGTCATCCTCCTCCTCTGCCTTCCCCTCCTGCTCTCCTGGGCATTTCGGGTCCTGTGGGGCCACTGACCGGGACCAATTCAGAGCTTTGACGAATACCTTCCTAACTTACCTAATGGCACTAGATTAGGCTGTTTTTCAGCCTGAGACCCCAGCACTACCGCCCCCGAGTCCAGCTGCTCCTCACCGTCGTCTTACTCTTCTGAGGAAGAGGGCTCTTCTCTCCATCTGTTCTCTGATGCTGAGTACCCTCATTACCAGCAGTTCCTCATGGAGATGATGAGGGAGCTGCGACCACCCTACTTCTCAGGCTGCAGTCCTGCACATCCGACGCTGTCCTTCCTTGAGGAGTACAGTCATGACTATATAATCATGACTTATACAGTCATACCTCTGTAGTGTAGGCCATTTGTGGAGGCATTGAGAGATGTCTGGCTCATCTGACTGCCCCCTCTGTAGCCCTGAAGGATGTTTAGAGCAAGTATTGCACACCTGAGGGGTCTCCAGGGGCCATGCCACACCCCACCTCTGGAGTCCAGCTCCTGGACACACCCTGTGGGCACAGGTGCCCAGTGCTTGACTGTGCACCAGAGTCGGACTTGGCCTGAATTTGATGCCTGGGGTCAAAGAGTGTTCTCGGTGGCATGCACCATGTTGTGCATCTCGGCACTCAGTGTCCTATGTCAGGCAGCTGAGGGCAATAGCATCCATGCCAGACTGCGAGTAAACCAAACAAGTCACATGCCTTTCTGCACAGGGCCTGAAGCTGGTGAGACACCAGGCAAGGGTGTCCTTCAGTGCCATTGAGGTAGCCTCCAGGTTTATGGGCACTGCAGTCTGTATTACTTGGACGGCGTGGCTGCGTCTCTCCAGGTTGTCACCCTTGGCCCATTGTAGGGTGATTTCCTCATGGTTCCAGGGGGCCCACTTCTTTTCCTGCATGGCAGTTGTGAGCCTACGGGGTGGGGTGCCTTCCTGCACCCAGGCTACGGGAGCCTCCACTTGCCCCTGACCAGCCTCAGGCTTCTCTGTGGTCCCCCCCCCGAGGAAGCTGAGGGAACAACCATGTCCATCAGGGTTGGCCAGCACTGCTCTTGGTGGTAAGCTTGGCATTTGGACCCACCAGTAATGAATGGTGAAGATTGATTTCTTGGAAGATATGAAAATTACGTACTCTCCATAATTCTTGATATTCCAGAATATCTTCGCCATTCATTACTGTAACCCGCCAACCTTCCCCCGTAATGGCCAGGCTTCTGGGCAGTCTCCCTTCCTCCTTTTTTCTCTTCTGCCTCCCTTGCTAGGCGTTCCACTTAAAAAAGAGGCAGGTAGGGGACAAAACACAACAGAGGATTCTGTTACCTCTTTTGTGGTCCCTGTTGTGGCCCTCAAAAAGAAAATGATTTAAAAAAATAAAAGGGGGGTGTCTTATTCCCCAATTTCCTCTAGTCCCCCCCATTGTTTAAAAAAAAAAAAACACCACCACAGATAGTTTTTGACCCCCCTTCCCCCATGGGGGAGTCGGTAGCTATTTGCTTTCAAAGTTGTTCCCCTTTTTCCGTTCCACTTTTAAACAGGAAAGTTATGCAGGAGAGCAGGCATAGAAGGGGACCAGGAGTCTTATCTTGCAGTTTCAGCCCAGACTCCTTCACCTGGTGTGGCTCTTTTTCCCATTGCCGTATGCATCCTGCACTTCCTTCCTGCCAGCCAGCTACATTTTTCTTTCTCTTACTTCCCTCTTTCTGAATGTCCTCGCACAGGGTACGTGGGGGAGACGAAACTGCAGCTCTGCAAAAGAATAAATTCACACAGGTTTGATATTAATAGGAAGACGAATGACAAACCAGTGGCACAGCACTTCTGTCAGGATAACCACTCAATCTCAGATGTGTCTGTGATGGTCTTGAAAGGACATTTCAACAGTACACAACAGAGGCGTGCTTGTGAGATCAGACTTGTGTTGCTTCTTAATACGGTGCAAGATGGCTTGTACATTGATGTTGGATTTATGACACGTTACATGGAAACTTACATGGACCTTCACTTCGAGGGATGGACATACTTGTTTTAGGTTTTCAGTGAGCCTTGGACTTTCTCTTATACAACCCCTCTTAACTGGTTGTCTACAAGTTGGCCTTTCACATTAGTATTGTGTGAATGTGTGCAGGGGTGTGTGGGTATGTCTATATGTGTGGGTTTGTGTATATATGTGTGTGTGTGTGTGTGTGTGTGTTGTGAGGGTAGAAGTGTGGTACATTGAATTTTTAATATGGGTATTTGAGATGGGTGGTTATGTGGGTATAGTGGATGTGAATATTGTGGGGATATTGAGGTAAACTTATGTTCCGGTACATGACATGATGTTGTGGTTAGGACTCTGGACTCGTATTAGAGTGGATATTTACTTCCTTATGCTAGTTCTGTAATTTAAGTATATATTGTACTGTTTTTACACTCTATACTTATTAGGATGGTGTATTAGGATTTGTGTACATATACTTCATTTTTAAGTAGTTACTGTCCCCAGGTAATTCTAGAATTCTGGTTTAGATTCCTTAGACTGTCTCTATATATGTATTATTTTGATTATACACTGACATTTTCTTGAAATCTGTACATATCAGGCCGCATAGTCTGTTTCTTGGGGGTCCCTGACTAGCACTCTTTTTATCTGGCACTTACACTGATAATTGATGTTATCATGTATAAAATCTTGTTACAACAAGGTCTTAACATGATAGGTTGTTGAGAGTATGTTGGGGATATATTTCCAGCTTTTTGTACTTTCCTAAGTGTGATACACTTACTCACCTTGGGTACACACCATTGTCATCATTCTGTAAGCCATGTAAAGATAATTTCTGATGCTGTAATTTTGGGGCTGCTCATTTTTATTATTTTTTTACTTGGTTATGTGTTTCCTTTTAACTTGTAGATGTTTCTCGAGGATCAGCTCATTATGAACGGTTCTACTCTGAGCAGAATGATGTACTGTGGCCTCGCTTGTAAAATGTGTGTCTTAGGGAGTTTTTCTTCACTTGACATGTAATTTACTGAGCAGAGAATCTTAAGGTTCTTTTTTTTTTTTTTTTATCCATTAGACTGATGCATTGTAACTGCCTGCTGTTATCTTTAAACAACCTTTGACCTTTTAGTTTAGTTCAGCTGAAATCACTCTTTAGATATTCAAGCTCTCCAGTGTCACTTTAATTATTTCTGAAGGCCTGTTTTAAACCAATGAAAATGATTTCTGTTTTCTTCTGCATGTTCCAAGTATTAATAATATGGGATTTTCTAAATAACTGAAGGACTTGGTCTGAAAGCTAAAGCTCTTTGATCTTATCTGTGTCAATCTTCACCATTCATCACCTTTGGGTACTGGCCGGAGGTCATGACCCTGCGGGAGCTCTTTTTTTTTTTTTTTGGATGGGTGTAGTCGACGCACCATCGGCACCACCCTCGAGGCCGACACACTGCATGGCGCTCACAGGTTGGCTGTTAGGTGTTGTCGACCCCGCCCTCCCGCCAGTTCTTCGTCTCCCGGCGTCGAGGTCACCTCATGGAAGCTCTGCTGTGTGAGAGGCCTGTTGTATATTCTGAAGCCTTCGGCTCCGTTACGAGTCCGTCAACTCCATTCTCAAATTCTTCATGTCGGTTCAGTTGTGCTCCACTCAACGTCTCCTGAGGTTAAAGTAAGACTGTTCCTTTCTTTTTTTTGCAACGTCGGGTCTTGTTTTTTCTATAGGTCATGTCTCGGTCGGGGGGCAAGAAAGCGATGAAAGGCAGAATGACTATCGTCGGTGCCTGTAAGTATTCCATCACCGACCAACATGACTGTTGCCTCGTGTGTCTTGGCCCGCTTCACGACATGGATTAGTGCAACGCCTGCTTCTCCATGGACCGTTGTGTTATCGAATAACGTGCGTGGAAAGTTGGCCGAGCTCCGCCGACTTTCGGGGGATGGGCACGCACTCGGGCCAAGCCACGTTCTTTCGGCTATTCCTCCGTGTCTCCTCCTGGTTCTGTATGGACCAAGGAGGAGGGGGCTTCTGCTTCTTGTAGCCTAGCCGTGGCAGAAGCCCCTTCCATAGTGCAGGAGGCCCAGTCTGTCCCCCTCCCCCCCCGGGGGACGGGTGGGAGGCACCGCCTTGGCAATCGCCCTTTCGGCCTGGGTTGGCGCAGTCCTCTACGCCCTCTGTCAGCGCCATTCTGGGCCTGGGTGCCGCTCGCAGCTCCGTGACAGGCTCCGGCTCCGATGCTGCTGCCGTTGTTGGAGCTGTGTCTTCTTCCCGCACTGTTGGCAGTGCGGCTAGGGACGTCGACGCCGACTCTGGTGCAGTCTCTGGGTCTGGTGCCCTTTTCAGTTGGGATGGCAGCGGGCGCCCACGCACTGTTTGGCACAGAACTTCGATCTCCACCTCTTCGGAGGAGGAATCTGACTCTGAGTCAGATAGTCAGTTTGACTCTTTGGAGTTGGCTGCTCACGTGGACACCTTGGTAGTGTCCTCGACAGGCCAGAACCAGCCCCCTTCTGAGGAGCGGACAGTGGCTTCCGGGACCAGAGTCAGGGGTGCTGACCTGCAGGCAGTGGTGCAGGCCACCGTTGCTCTGCAGCATGGACTCGGAGGGTTTTCTGATCCCTCAGTGGTGGTACCCCCTCAAGTGGTGAGCCTGTATCGCCCAACTTTGGAGCTGATCGGAGTACCCACAGGAGGGGAAGGTGCTGCTCCCTGGATAGTCCCATTGGGGGCTGACCAGGGTTGCCAGCTGCCTAGGCTGGCGCTCTTGAGGAAGAGGGCACTTTCGGATTCCGAGGGGTATGGGGTCCGTGCGGCGACCTTTTTCTGGAGCCCACCCGGGCTCTGGGAGAAGTCATAGTGCGGACCCTCGCCCTTCCCTTTCGGTTTCCTCGAGAGGGCCCTGTTCTTTTGAGGTAGGCGACCGTCCTTCTGGACTTTCACGGCCCCGGTCACCTCACAGGGGGGATTCTTCAGGGCGCAGCCTAGGCAGTTCCAGTGTGGTTGACCAGCTGTCGAGTTTTCCGGAGCTACTTCTCTTGTGGCTCCAGGTGCGCTCGCTAGGCCAGGCGGAGGACAGCCAATTCCTGTTGTCGGCTCTGCCCTCTCTCCTCTGCCACATTCTCCTGCTCTCCCAGGTATCCTTGGTCCTAGCGGTCCTCTCTTCTGGGAGCAGTTCAGAGCTTTGGCTGCTCAAGTTCCCTCCTGTGTTAGGGCCATGGACAGACAGGTTTTTCAACCTCCCCCTGAGCAGCCAACCTCTGAGGTCCTCTGACTGCTCATCCTCCTCTTCAGGAGGTGAGGAACAGTCTGTCCACATCTCCCCAGCTGCTGATCTCGCTGAGTATCAGCGTTTTCTCGTGAGGGTGTTGGAGGAGCTGCATGCCACCCCTCCTACTCATCACAATCCGGAGCATTTGGTGCGCGCCTTTTTGGGCGATTTCAGTGCGGACACTCTTGTAGTGCCCCCCTGGCCTGCTCCGTCTAGGGAGGTGTCGATGCGCTTCTGGCAGAGACACTTTTCCGGAGTCCCAGCACCTAGGGATCTCTGCCAGAGGTATTATGCCCCTCGCCGGAGTCTCCAGGTAACCTGCCTCATCCTAGATCAGGATTGACGCAGTTGGATACTCCCGACGGGCTTCGCGCCCTGCACCGTGACTGGCCCCCAGATCAAGATTCCTTGGATTTTGACTCATGGGGTAGGAGAACCTTTTACTCGGCACGGTTGCTTCTCTCGATATCTGCTCATCATGCCCACTATGCTACCTATGATAGGTTCCTGTGGTCCAGGCTAGGTCGACTCTTAGCCTCGGTGCCTGACATGGAGGAAACCAGACAAGCCATTGCACTCTTTGTGCGTGGCCTGGAGCTAGCAAGGCACCAAGCAAGGACATCGTATGATGCCAATGAGGTAGCTACCAGGGTTGTAGGGACAACGATCTGCACTAGGCGGACGGCATGGCTGCGTGTCTCATGGTTGTCACCCTTGGCCCTGCATAGGGTGATTAACTCTGCTCACCAGAGAACCTATCTCTTCCTCCCGTAGGGTGAGACGGCATCTGTCAGGGTAACTTCCTACCCCCTCCGGGGGTCCCTGTCTCACTCTCCCCGCTCTCGGGCCTCTCCAGACCCATGAAGGTTCTCCCTCTTAGTGTGTCACCCACTGAGAGCTAAGGGACTTAGTCCCTTAGGGTTGACGCCCCCTTCGGGGGTTCTCGGCACTCACCCAGAGGTGATGAATGGTGAAGATTGACACAGATAAGATACGAAAATTACGTGCCTACCGTCATTCTGATCTTTCTGTGTATCTTCCCCATTCATCACAATCCCACCCTCCATCCCCTGGGGCCTCAGTCTCTGGGTCCCCCTCCCTCTCTTTGCCCTCTCCCTCACCCCCCTTCTTTCTGTTAGTCAGGAGTGGGGTGACTTGAGGCACATAGAGGGATAATTCTCTCTGGGGGTAGAGTGGTCAGGATGGGGGGCACTCCTCCTTCAGTGCCTCAGCTCCACTCCTGTGGTGTGGGGGTTGGTAGTTGTCCTCTTTTCTGTTCTCTCTCCCCTTCAGCTTGCTTTAATTTTCTTGTCCTTTGGACACAACCTCAATTTAATTTAAGAAACTAGGTTTCTTACACCAAAAATTTCTTTTTGGTGGGGGGGGGGGGAGATAATCCCTGTATCCTGTCTTTTCTTCCAGAATAGCCGATTCTACTTTGCTGGAGTTATTGCCAGTGATTCTGTGCCTTGAAATCTTACTTCGAGAGGGCTCTTGAAGTAGGTAATTAGACGTGGGCAGGCGGCAGGACCCCATGGAAAAATTTCAAGCTAGCAGTCCCTGGCGAGGCACGTCAGGTGACCGGCGTCAGGAGACGTCTGTATAAAGGCGCGGTCCCTGATGTGCGCCTTCCAGTTCTTTCCCGCTGTTAGCTTGTGCAGCACCTCGCGGAAAAGTTCTTCGCTCGTCAGTCTCCCTTCGTCGGTATTTTACTGAGTAATTTCGCTTTTTTGCTTCACTCATCAGTACATCCGTCGGTGTATGTCGTCCCCTACACCCTCCGAGCACAAAAATAAGTGAGACTCGTGTGGCGCATATTTGCCGCACAAGGACGGCCATTCCCTGTGCTTGTTTTGTCTAGGCCCGATCACCCAATCGAGAGTGCCAGCACTGCCTCAGTTTTAACACAGCTACCGGAAAAGGCGGCAGCAGTCCCTGGAAGCCCACATTCTGAAGAAAAGATGAGCTCCATGGAGAAGGAACTCAAAAACTGCGGCGGGTGTCCACTTCCCCGAAGGCCAGCGGAAGAAGAAAAAGAAGACAAGGAGGCACGGGACAAGGGCTCCTCACGGTGACTCCCTGGAGTCACCGTGCTTCAAATAACGTCCTCCGAGGAACCGCTTTTGATGGCTCAGCCCGCCCGTCTGCTTGCGCTGTGGCCTTCTACAGAAACCACCTCGCCCCCAAGGTCGTCGTATTCCCGGGAACATTTTCTCTTGGTCCAGGAAGAGATTTCAGCTCTATTACTGAAAGAAGTGATAGAACCCGTCCCTCTTCATCTTCAAGGGATGGGTTACTATTCCCACTTCTTCCTGGTCCCAAAGAAGACAGGAGATCTAAGACCCATTCTAGATCTCAGTTCCCTGAATATTTTTGTGGAGTACAAAAGGTTCAGAATGCTCACTTTGTAGAGCCTTCTGCCCCTCATCCGTTCGGGACAATGGCTGTGCGCTCTGGATATGCAGGATGCTTACCTGCACATTTCCATTCGCCCGTCTCATTGCAAATATCTTCGTTTTGCGTTCCAAGGGGACCACTACCAGTTCAAGGCACTTCCTTTTGGCTATCCTCGGCTCCCGGTATTTGCAAATGCCTTGCGGTGGTGGCAGCCTACCTCTGCGTGCTTGGGGCAGGTTTCCCGTACCTGGACGATTGGCTCCTGGTGGCCTCATCCAGGGAGGAACTCCTGCACTGCCTTACCCTTACCCAGCAAGTTTTTGCCTGCCTGGGTATTACCATCAACCATTCCAAGTCTCACTTGATCCCATCTCAGAGACTACAGTTTATAGGGGCAATTTTAGACACGACCATTGGCAGGGCCTTCCTGCCACCGGACCGGGCGTCCACTCTCCAGACTCAAGTAAGTCTGTTGTCCGGCCGCAGGTGGGTCAGTGCAAGATCGGTCCTTCGTCTCCTCGGGCTCATGGCGGCTGCTATCCCGACAGTCCCTCGCGCTCGGCTCCACATGAGAGTTTCTCAGTGGACACTCTGCTCTCAATGGGATCAATTAGTGGACGACTTAGATCACGCAGTTCTAGTCTCCTCACCGATGCTCCGAGACTTGCAGTGGTGGATGGTTCGAGAGAACCTGCATCGGGGAGTTCCTTTCTTTCTCCCCCCCCCCCCCAGACTCTAACCACAGATGCCTCGGGCGAAGGTTGGGGAGTCCATCTCGGTCCCCATCGGGCCCAGGGCTCTTGGTCCAAGCTCGAACAGACACTCCACATCAATGTGCTCGAGCTTCGGGCAGTTTTGTATGCTCTCCAAGCCCTTCACCTCTACATTCTTCCCGGCCACCTAGCCGTCCAGACGGACAATATGTGCGTGGTTTGGTACATCAACAAACAGGGGGACTCGGTCCTACCCTCTTTGCAGGGAAGCATTGAGGGTTTGGGATTGGCAACACAACCGACTTTCACCTCATGTGGCGTGTTCCGGGAATCGACAACCGTGGCAGACAAAATCGCTTGTCTGCTCTGGCTCACGAGTGGGAACTGGACCAGGGGGTTCTAGAAGGTATCTTCCGACACCGGGAACACCACAGGTCGACCTGTTCGCTTCTCCTCTAAACGCAAAGCTTCCCGACTACTGCTCGCTCGTTTCAGGCCGAGGCGTTTTCTGGAGAGACGCTCTGTCTCTAGACTGGAAGGACAGATTCGTCTGTGCCTTTCCCCCCAATTCCTCTTATCCCACAAGTCTTGCAGAAACTAGTTTCAGAAGGGGCACGAATGATTCTGATTGCTCCTTTCTGGCCCAGGCAAGTTTGGTTCTCTCTTCTACAACAATACTCAGAGGTTCATCCTCTTCCTCTTTCTCTATCACGAGGTTTGCTAACCCAGGATCAGGGGTCTCTGGTCCAACCAGGTCTCAAGTCACTTCAGCTTCATGCATGGCTTCTGCAGACTTAGCTCAAACTCGCTTTGGGGTCTCTCCCCAAGTGGCGGAGATTTTGGTGGAAGCTAGAAAACCCTCTACTAGATCTACATATGCCATGAAGTGGAAAAGGTTCACTATCTGGGCTGCTTCAAAAGACGTGGAACCCTTTTCATGTCCGGCTCGGCTACTGCTGGAGTACCTACGCCATCTGTTTGACCTGGGTCTTAGTCACTCTTCTCTGAAAGTTCACATGGCGGCCATCCCGGCCTATCATGTTCCCTTTGCAGACAAGACATTTGCTCAACTGGAGGTCTCTAAGACTTTCCTCAGAGGGGTCCTCCATCTGAGACCTCCTATATGTACTCCTGCCCCTCCTTGGGATTTGAACTTTGTTCTCGAGAAACTTACCCGGCCTCCTTTTGAACCGGCAGCTTCCGCAGACTAGAAGTTCCTTTCATGGAAGAGACTCTTCCTGGTGGCCATTACTTCCGCTGGGAGAATTTCCGAGCTCCAGGTCCTGATGTGTAAAATTCCATACCTGATTTTTCACAAGGAACCTGTGGCTCTGTGCATTAACCCTAAGTTTCTCCCTAAGGTGGTAGCGGAGTCTACTCTGAACCAGTCCATAGAGTTACCCTCCTTTTTTATGCAGTACTCCAATCAAGGGGAGTATTTACTCCATACTATGGACGTTCACCGGATTCTGAGATACTACACTAACAGGACAAAAGATCTCAGGAAGACTGATCAACTGTTTGTCTCTTTGCACCCAAAGGGAAGGCAATGCTGTTTCTAAACAATGCCTATCTAAATGGTTGGCTCATTGTATCACTTTCTGTTATGACAAGTACAACAAGACCCTCCCGGTCAAGTAAGAAACCACTCCACCAGGGAGTCGCCGCCTCAGCTGCTTGTTTCAAGAATGTGTCAGTGGCCGGTCATCTGTGCTGCCGCCACCTGACCCTCCGTCCATACCTTTACAAACACTACAGTTTGGATATTGCCTCTCGCTGAGAGCAGGCTTCGGGCTGGCTGTTCTGCAAGGCCTCCTATCTTAGGGCTTGCACAGCTAGAGGTTCTACTTGGAGTAGATTTCCTCCTCCCGTGTGCTTCTCTTTGTTCCAGACTGCTTGGGACTCAGTCCTATATGTAATTACCTACTGCAAGAGTCCTCTCGAAGTAAGATAGTACAGTTAACATAAGAACTTACGGTAACAGTAGATCTTCGAGAGAGGCTCTTGCAGTAGGTAATATCTTCCTGGCCTCCATCCCCCTAAGCTTTTTCAGCTCCTTTTCCAGTGAGGGAAATATCCGCTTCTCTCTCGTCTCACGTTTTTTGGCCTTTGGCGGGAAAGAACTGGAAGACAGGCGTGAGGGACCGCCCCTTTATACCGATGTCGCCTGACGCGGGGGCGGTCCCTCGCCAGAGACTGCTAGCTAGAAATTTTTCCGTGGGTCCTGATGCCTGCTGGCTTCAGTCCTATATGTAATTACCTACTGCAAGAGCCTCTCTCGAACATCTGCTGTTATGGTAAGTTCTTACGTAACTGTACTTTTTTCAAACTTATTCTGTCCTCTCTGTCATTTATTTCTCCTTTTAGTTTATATATCTTTTCCTTTGGCCCTTGGACTTCCTTATCCCTCCTTCCCAACCCTTTCTTACTCTACAGCAACTCAGAACTCGCGGGAGGGCGGAGTCGACAACACCTAACGGCCAATCCGTGAGCGCCACGCAGTGTGTCGGCCTCGAGGGCGGTGCCGATGGTGCGTCGACTCCGCCCATCCAAAAAAAAAAACTCCCGCGGGGTCATGACCTCCGGCCAGTATCCAAAGGTGATGAATGGTGAAGATACACAGAAAGATCAGAATTACAGTAGGTACGTAATTTTCATTTCTTTTTGTAACATCCTTGTTGGTCCAGTAAAAGGCATCAAACCATTTGTTCTGGATTTGTTCCCTCTTTCTAGGGAGTCTTTCAGTAAGAAAAGAGGAAGATGTGGTCAGAGAATCGTAGGATATCTTTGACTCTCTCAGTTGCTATCTGTCCTTTCTAGCGGGGACCCCATCCTCACAGATTCCCCCCCCCCCCTTTCTCGGGGTTACTCCATTAGCTTTCAAGCTTCTGTGTGTCTTATCCTCAGTTCAAGGACATTGGTTAGTAGCATATTTTGTGGGCCCTGATCTTCAGTTTATCATGCTTCAGGGAACTGGGACTTTTTTCTATAAATTACATCCCATGTTTTTTTGCATTGGTTATATGGGATCTCTGAGCCCGCCAGCCCCTCTGCAGTTCACTGATCTACAGGTGAAGAACCTTGCTGGTAACACAGTTACATAGAAACATAGAAGTTGACGGCAGATAAGGACCGCAAGGCCCATCCAGTCTGCCCATTTCTTTTTCTACCTTATAAATGTGCCATCGGCCTTTGCTCTGTCAGTGACCTATCTATTCATAGTCATTTGTATTGCTCCCTTATGCCTATCCCATGCCTGTTTGAAGCCCTGCACTGTATTCATAGCCACCACTTGTGGTAAGCTATTCCATGCATCTACCACCCTTTCTGTGAAAAGAATTTCTCACATTCCCCTTAATCGGCCTCCCCTAATCTCATGCTGTGTCCTCTTGTCCTGCAATTTTTCTTATATTTAAACATGTTAGACTCTTTCACCTTGTTTATGCCCTTAAGGTGTTTAAATGTCTCGATCATATCACCTCTCTCCTCCTTTGCTCAAGGGTACATATTGAGCTCCGTTAATCTGTCCTCATATGTCTTCTGATGCAGTCCCTGCACCATTTTGGTTGCCCTTCTCTGGACTGCCTCAATTTGGTTAATGTCCTTGTGGCCAGTTGGCCTCCAATACTGCCATAATACTCCAGATGGGCGCTAACCAATGTCTTGTACAGAGGATTATTACCTCCCTCTTACGACTTGTAGATACCCCTACTAATACACCCTAACACCCCCTAGCCTTACCTACTGCTTTAGAGGTCTGCTTGGATGATTTTAGGTCATCAGTGATGATGATGCCCAAGTCTCTTTCTTCCTTTGTGACTGCTAGCAACTCCCTCCCAGCCTATAAGTGGCTTCAGGGTTTCTCTTCCCTATGTGCATGATTTTGCACTTCTTTGCATTAAATCCCAGTTGCCACTCTTCTGACCATTTTGCTAGTTTATCCAGATCTCTTCTCATTCTGCCCACCCATCTGGATCATCTACTCTGTTGCAGATCTTGGTGTCATCTGCAAACAGACAAGCCTTACCCTCTAGTCCATCTGCGAGGTCACTAATGAAGATGTTGAATAGGACTGGCCCCAGGACTGATCCCTGAGGTACCCCACTTGTGACTTGCATCTCTTCTGACTGTATACCATTTACCACCACTCTCTGTTTTCTGCCAGTCAACCAGTTTGCCACCCAGTTGACCAACTTCTGACCCACCCCAGCCTACCTAGCTTATTTATCAATCTTCTATGTGGAACAGTGTCAAAAGCTTTGCTGAAGTCAAGGTAGGCGACATCAACTGCTCCCCTTGGTCCACCACTCTGATTTACCCAGTCAAAAGAAATCTATGAGATTAGTTTGACAGGACCTTCCTTTGTAAACCCATGCTGTCTTGGATCCTGTGCCCCTATGGTTCCAGGTGTTGCACTATCCTTTCCTTAGAGGAGTGCCTCCATAATCTTGCCACTACTGAGGTAAGACTGACTGGTCTGTAGTTCCCGCCTCCTCCCTGCTACCACTCTTGTGGAGCGGGATCATGAGCCCTTCTCCAGTCTTCTGGGACCTCTCCTGTGCTCAGAGACTCACTAAACAATTCTGCTAATGGCTCTGCTAGTCTCCTTTAGCTCCTTAAGTACCCTGGGATGTATGCCATCAGGTCCCATTGCCTTATCCACCCTGAGCTTAGCAAGCTCTTGTAGGACCCTTTCTTTTGTGAAGGGAGTAGTGCTCCCCCCTCCCCTGTGTCCATGATGCTGAGCTGTGGGCCTGCCCTACCTTCTCTTCAGTAAATACTGAGCAAAGTATCTATTTAGGATAGATGCCTTTACAGGGTCCTCCTCCTCACATGCTCCCTTTTCTCCATTAAGCTAGCAATACCCCTCTGGACTTTCTCCTTTCACTAATGTATCTATAGAAAGTCTTGTCACCTTCTTTTACTGTTCGTGCTAGTGTTTCCTCAGTTTGGGACTTTGCCTGCCTTACTGCCTTACCTGCTTCCCTTAGGGCAGTTTGGTATGCCTCCCTATCTTCATCCCGCTGTGTTCCCTTATATTTTCTGAAGGCCAGCCTTTTGGCTCTGACCTTTTCTGCTACTGTATTTGAGAACCAAAGTGGTTTCTTCTTCTTTTGCACTTCCTTTTCTGTCTAACACAATGGGATGTTGCTTCAAGTATTGTATCCTTAATGCTTGCCCACTTTGCCTGTACCTCCTCACCTGTGTTTCTTTTTGCCAGGGCTAGCTTAACTCTGTTGGCCATCTTATCAAAGTCAGCTCCTCTGAAGTCCCATATTTTTGCCTTGGAATGGGATGATTTAGATGTAGTAGCCAAATTGAACCATACCATGTGATGGTTTCTGGGCTCATAGCTCTACTACCCTTCCGGTGTCTTTCAAGGAGGGTGGCACCTTCCTCAGCAATTTGTCTCATATGTTTTTTTTGTCACATGGGATTTCTGGGACCTTTGGGTTTGCTTGGGTCATATAATATGCAAGGCAGCATAGCCAAATTTCCCTGCAGTTGCGAGCAGGCCAACTCTTCTAAAAGCACTGTTCTCCTACTGGGAGCTTGGGGTCCCTGCTACACACTCTCTCTCTTCTCCTCTCCTGTTTTTCTCTCTGTCCTGCCAAGTTATCCTGGTCATCTTTTAACCATCTACCTAGGCCCCCACCTCTTCTTTCTCTTCTCTGGTAACTGGGCTTTATTGCTTTGTTCTTTTTATATCCTGTATCCTTTTTCTGTCCCTTGGGCAACCTTGTCCCAGCCTTTCTTTTTTTCTTACCCTTTGTTTCCTCTCCTGGTGAACAGAACTGAGGATAACAGGGGGGCGGTGTCGGTTACTGCCCAGCCAGTGAGCGCCATGTCCTTCGTCTGCCTCGTGGGTGGTGCCGTGTTCGGCATTGCCCCCCTCGCTCTAAAATGTTAAAGCTGTACGCTTCCATGGGGTCCTAGTGCCCCTGCACAGACCCACCAGTAATGAATGGAGAAGATATTTTGGAAGATCAAGAATTACGGTAAGTACATAATTATGTTTGCTTGCGAGCATGCGCAAGAAACATATTGAGGCAGCTTGCTTCAGTAGCGAGTTGTGGAGGCATGGCAGTGTTGTTGCTAGTGTCAGCAGCCAGTTTTGGGGCTGGTCTGTGTGGCACCAATAGAAAATCACGCTGCCCATGACAGCAGTACTGTAGCTTGCCACAACCTTGAAGAAACTGGCCACTGCAATCAGGGAGCGCCCCGTCATTAAACAATCAGCTGTGTTTGCAGGGCGGTCCCTGACTGCTGTAGCCAATTACAGCTGCATTGTCTGGTGTCCCATTTCAGAGAAACATGGCAGCAGCTTTTCTGTCGGCCTGTCACAGTCCCCACGAAGCCGACAGACAGCCGCCACCTCTCCCAGTCCATGTTAAAGCCGACGGGGGTGCCCATTCCCCCTCGGCTCATACAAACCTCCACCACCACCCCAGCACACTGTATGGCCGACGTGGGTGCCCAATACCCATCTGCTCCAGCCCCCCCCCACCAACAAACACCCAGGTAGCACGCTGGGAGCCCATCCCAGCTTGCTCATGCACTCCCCCCAGCACATGCTGTATGGTCGACGGGGTGCCCAGTCCCCGCCGGCTGCACTCCTTCCCCAACAAACATCCAGGTGGTACACTGAGAGCCCACCCAGCGAAGCCAAAGCGCCTCGTGGCGTTTTTTTTTTTATTATTCCTTTTCAAAAACAGTCCCTCGTTGAGTCCCTTGCCCTCCCCACAACCGCATGCACCCTCGCGCATTGACTACCCCCACCCGTCACCCCATACTTGCCTCCGGAGCCTGGCGCCGTGATCTTCGTGGACCAGGAACACTTTTGCACTCTTCAAAGCCGACATGAACTGAAGAAATGCCGGTAAGCTGTATAATGGCATAATGGTTTTTTTCAACTTACGTGGATATCTCGGCCATTTTTTCGACTTTTGGCACCAAATTTTCAACATGGGGTTCTTGGGACCCCTCTTCATGAATTCAGTCACTGTCATGGTGTTATTCAATCCCGAAAGGTGATTTCGCGGTCACTGCGCGGAATCACCTTTCGGGACTGATTAACGAAATGACCATGTCACTGTTCATGAGCTGGGCTCTCAAAAAGCATATGTTGCAAATTTGGTGAAAAAATTCAAAAAAATGAGTTATGAGCATGCATTGTGCAGTTTCCATGCACACTCGTAACTTTGCGAATTTGTAATATTTTCACTCCAGATTTTCAACATTGGCATTTTTCACACCTCCTTATGAACAGTACAGCTGTCATTTTTTGCATCCTGCCCAAAAAGTGTCTTTGCGCCTGTGGCGCAGAATGCAGTCGCTAAAGACCAAGCTTGAACAAATTAATGAAATCTCAGTGCCACTGTTCATGAGGGGAGGTCCCAAAAAGCCTATGTTGAAAATTTTGAATGAAAATACCAACAAACGCCTGGAGCGTTAGGTTTCCAACTGTTAACGCCCCACCCTGTACAGACTGACAGACATCGGAGGTGTGGGTTGGGGTTCTCAGCTGTAATGCTCGCGCCATTCTACCCCCACCCTGCAGCCACTGACTGACATTGAGGTGTGCCTTGGGGTCTTTGGCCCTAACGTTCACCCCATTCTCCTGTACTGCGCCCATCTCACCTTATTTCCTTTTGGAATGGGGTGAGCACAAGACTAAGAGCCGAAGACCCTAAGGTACACCATGACACCTGTCACTGTCTGCAGGGTGGGGTGAGGTGGAATGGCGTGAGCATTATGGCCGACCCAAAGGCACACCCCAGTGTCTGTCAGTGTCTGCAGGGTAGCAGTGGGGGTTGGCGTTAGTTCACTACTTCACTGCCATCCCTACTATGCATCTCTCTAATTCCTGCACTACCAATGCCAATACCAGCAAGCAAACATTCGGCACTGACAAATACCTGGTTTCATTTTTCGACTGATTGTGTGCACCTCATCTTTCTGTTACCACTCCGTCGATGACTGCAAGATGGAATGTAAGAAGCCGGGTTCGAGCATTGTGTTCAGTACAGACAGAAAATGCCTGCCAGGGATGGGCATGATACATGCACCTGCAGCCTAAGGACTAAGCATGGTGCTGGAAATTGTCCATGCTGCCAGGTGATGCCTCACATGTCCATTGATAAGCACAGGGCACACTACGTCCAAGGCAGGCCTCAGTGACTGCAGATTTGCCCACCCAGCTGCAGGCAGTTGAGGAAGTGGCAGCAGCAGGAGGCTCATCAACCTTGGCTCCGATGGGGCTGGCCTTGGAACAGATGACGTTCATTGTTTTGTACTTTTTTATGCTGTCCTACCCAGGACCTCCTTGTAAATGAGCTTGATCAACAGAGTCTTATCCTGGAAAAACAGTAAACTAAATTAAGGAGCAACTGGATTTTTAGAAGCTTTCCTATGGATGTAAACTTTCAACAAGAGTCATCCATACTGAAAGAAACATAAGCGCCGTCGATCATGTGGGGGGGATTAACGTTCCCCCTCTTCTCGATCTGTGGGTTCGTCAGGACAGTTGAGCCAGTCAGCACTCCAGCAGCACCCCTGAAAGAGCTAATGACCCAGTCAGCCATGGTTGATGATCCGATTATCTGTGTCTTGGACTAATGCTGTTGGTGCCTCCTCTGGTCAAGGAGCTAGTTCAGACCATGCTCCTGGTTGAAAAAAACAAACAAACATGCAGCCTCCACTAGTGGTTCCTGCGTGGGTACGGACTCCAATTACAGCAGTAGGGGTGAAAGTGCAGCAGCAGGTGGTGAACTCTGCCCACTTCGGTGAACTCTGCCCCACTTCTTTCATACCGGCATTAACCTGAGGATCAGCAGTTGAGACATAGGTCCTGGTTGAGATCTTGATTGCACTTTGGTTGACCCCATCACTAACATACTAAGTGGTCACCATCAAGCTCATCCTCTTTAGGTGGACATCAGTTGCGTCACAAGTGCGAAGGTGATGCTCTGTGGTAATACTGGGCCCTTGGAGCTGCGGGCCAGGGTCAAGGTCAGCTGGTATTGCCGGCCACCTCTGTACCACTTTGGTTGTGTGTTTATGCATCCTTCAGTGCAGTGTCTGGCAGTCTGCCCCTCAGTTATTCTGATGGTACTACAGAGGCCTGATTATGGTGGAACCACCCCTATCTGTAGCCACAGGCAGGTGCTCTGAAGAATGACTCTAGGCCTGAGTCTGGGCTACCTAAGTGCCTGTTGGTGGTCATCACCCTGATGAAGTGGGTAGTCCACACTCCCAAAAGACATCCCCAGCCTCTTTTTAGGGACCATGATTCCGACTTAAAGGACTAATTGAGGGCTTTCTCTCAGAGTTGAATGGATGTAGACTCCCCAGAGAGCCCCAGTGACTGGACATCCTTTGCATCTCTTGCAACACATGTCTACATCCCTTGACATTCCTTTGGAAAAAGTCCGGAAGCGGTCTTTCTCTTTAATGAACATCCTGGAGCAGCATTCCTCTCCCAGCTCGCTTTTCCTGTCCTGAGTCCAGCGCTTAGTATTTTGCAGCACCAAGCATTCTGCTAGTCCCCTTCCTGTCTGGTGAACTGCAAGTATTCAGCCTCCATTGGTGTGTTCTTTGGATTCTCCGAGCATCCATTTGCCGAGGGCTGTTGTGACTAATTTGCTCTTCCAAATTTGAATGTGCAGGGAACATGGACAGGCATTTCTGTCTCTAGAGAGGGCTGAGCGATTGATGGCAAAGGCCCAACAAGTTAACAGCCAATATGTCACAGCCAGAACATTTCTTTGGCTTCTGGGCCTAAGGACAGTGGCCATAGTTACAGCACCTCTGGCCAGGCTCCATATGAGGATCCGTCAGTGGCCCTTGAGAGTCTGGTGGGATCAACTTGCAAATGATCTGGAACAGAAAGTTCTAGTACCTCTCCAGTACACAGGGTGTTCAAGTGGTGCTTGGAAGCCACCAACCTGCTGAAGGTGTTCCTTTTCTGATTCCTTCCTCTCATCAGATTTTAACAGGAGATGCCTTGAAGATGGTTGGGGGCACATTTGGGGCCCCATGAGACGTGCGGTATTTGGACCAAAGTGGAGAGCACCCTGCATATAAATGTTCTAGAAATCAGAACTGTTCTGTACGGCCTACAGGCCTTCCAGGCTCACCTCTCCCCAGGTCCTCTGTTGGTATAGATGGACAATGTCAGTGTGTTGCATTACATCAGCAAGCAAGGGGGAACTCACTTTTACCCCCTAAGCAGGGAGGCAAGGGGAGTATGGTATTGGGCTGTAGAACACGATCTAAAAGTGTCAGCAGTACATGTTTCAGGCACCCAGAATGCCTTGGCAGACAAATTAAACAGGTCACAGTCCAAAATGCACAAGTGGGAACTACTGACCTCAGTAGTTAATGACCTGTTCGACAAATGGGGTTGTTCAGAGTTGGACCGTTTTGCATCCCCACACAACACAAAAACTGCCACTTTTCTGCTGCTTGTTCCAGGGCCTGGAGTTTTCTGGCAAGACGCATTGTCCCTCTCTTGCAAGGGGAGGTTCCTCAATGCCTTCCCTCCCATCCCTCTAATTCAGAGAGTACCACTCAAACTTCAGATGGCCAACTCCAGTCCTCATTGCTCCTCTATGGCCTTTAGAGATCTGGTTCCCCCAACTGCAGCAGCTGGCAGTGGAACCACCAGTATCTCTGCCCTTATGCCAGGGACTTCTGTCACAGGAGCAGGGAACTCTGGTCCATCCGGACCTCAAATCATTTCGTCTATTTGTTTGTTTATTTTATTTCATTTCATTTCAGTCTTTGGTAACTGAGTAAGTGCACTGATCCAGGGGACTGTTTTCAGGCACGACCTGGGCCACACAGGTGGCAGTTACAGAGGCAGTGGCAAGTTATACAATGAGTACAAGCCATGTGGATGCACATATCACTCCATCTGCATGCATGGCTCCTGAAAACATAGCCATTGCAATATTTGGGGTATCCCAAAAAGTGGCTTATGTCTTGGTGGCTGCTAGAAAGCCTTCTACCAGGGCCACTTGTTCCATGAAGTGAAAGTGGTTTGCTTTGTAGGCCGCTTCTCACCATTTGAACCTGTCTACCTGTCCAATAAATCACGTTCTAGAGTATATACTGTCCTTACCAGATGCAAGCCTGCAGTACTCCGCTGTTAAAGTATTCTTGGCAGCTATCCACGTACCTATTGAAGGACATAAGGTGGCCTGTACATTAAGAGGCATTTTGGATTTAAAGCCTCCTATCCATAATCCAATCCCTGCTTGGGACCTGAATTTTGTGTTGGAAAAACTTACTTTGGCTCCGTTTTGAGCTGGCTGTGACTTGTGGCCTATGCTTTTTTCTTAGAAAGCATTGATCTTACTTAGAGTAAGAGCTCCTGCAGCAGGTTACACCATACGGACTAGGCCGCCAGGCACTAGCAGTATCGTTTCTATTTCTTCAGTTTTTCTTAAGAATACATCCGTTTTATGTCTTCTCCGTCTCCTCCATCGAAGCAGCGGAAGTCGAAGTGCCAGTGCAGGTGGCAAATTCCGGGTGAAAGATCATCATTCTCCATTCTCAGTGCCTCTTCTGCCTGGGGTCTAGCCACAGTGTGGACACCTGCCCGGACTGCACCAACTTCAGTTAGCATACCCGCATCCGTCGCCACAAAACTCTCCAGGCCTACCTCATGGAGCCGCAACTGGCTACCCTTCAGCGTCCTTCGGAGGACTGCTCTTCATCCTCCAGGTTGCCATCTTCCCATGAGAAACATTTGGAAGGGAAGCACATCACCAGGAGCACAGTACGTCAGAGTCTAGTCATAAGGAGTCTTCTTCCCACTCCAGCCACAGAGCAGATTCGAATTCTCCATTCGGCGCCTCTTCCTCTGATCTGCCGTTGATGAAGGCTCCCGTCGTTATCGTTTCTGGAGGCGGCAGCTCTTTGGGGCATGGACCGTCTGGTCCCTCCCTTAGCCTTGGGCCCTTCCAGCAGCCTGGGCCTAAAGCAGGGTCTTCTGCTTCTAAGGTGGCAACGTCTTCGCATTCCTCCAGCTCTCCTTCCACTTCGGAGGACAAGCACAGATGCCAGGAGCACTTCCATTCCAGAGAACGCCCATCCTGAGACCAGTCGGAGAAGGGTACTGCTCTTAAGTCTGTTGACTCCTTGTACAGGCCCCCTCAAGCTCAGCGTCGTCCCTTTCACAGATGTTCTCAGCCCAAGGTGAAACCTCACGGAAAGCGGGCCACTAAACGTCGGGCCCCTCCGGCTGCCAAGCCCCCCACCCAAAAAAGTGGTGGGAGCTTCAGCCGCGATGCTGCCTCACACCACCTGACTCCTCTCCTCTCCCACAGCCTCTGGGTCTCCCAGAGGAACTGTTAGGAGGGAGATTCTCTTTCCTTCTACCGGGTTGGGAGAGGATCACTTCAGACACTTGACTGCTCCAGCTGGTTGCAGAAGGACACTCAATAGAGTTTCTTCAGAAACCACCTTGAAACCCCAAGGTCGTCTTACTCCCCAGAACATCATCTTCTGGTCCTGGAAGAAATATCCTCTCTTCTTCTGAAGGAGGCGATAGAGCCCATCCCATCCTGTCTTCGGGGGACGGATTACTACTACCATTTCTTCCTGGTCCCGAAGAAATCTGGAGAAGTGAGGCCGATTCTCGGCCTCGGCCCCCTGAACCTATTCGGGAGTACAAAAGGTTCAGAATGCGCTCTCTGCAGAGTCTTCTGCCCCTCCTTCAGCCGGGACAGTAGCTGTGCGCTCTGGACATGCAGGATGCTTACCTGCATATCCCTATTACGCCCTTCCACTGCAAATACCGTGTTTTGTTCCAGGGATCACTTACCAGTTCAGGGCCTCCATTTAGTCTTTCACCGGCCCGGTGTTCACCAAATGCCTTTCGGTGGCAGCGGCCTACCTGCGTAGCCAGGGGTTCAGGATTTCCCGTACCTGGATGACTGGCTCCTGGCAGCCCCATCCAGGGAGGAGCTCCTGCGCTTCCTTTCCCTTACCGTGCAGGTTTTCACCAGCCTGGGTATTACCATCAACCAGGCCAAGTCCCATCTGATCCCGTCCCAGAGGCTCCAGTTTATTGGGGTGATCCTGGACACGACCTGCGGCATGGTTTTCCTGCCACTGGACATGGCGGCCACACTCCAGGTTCAGGTCAACCTGTTGTCCAGCCGCAGGCGGGTCAGCGCCAGGTCAGTCCTTCGCCTCCTTGGGCTCATGGTGGCTGTTATTCCGGCAGTCCCTCGCCCTCGGCTCCACATGAGAATCTCTCAGTGGACGCTTCGGTGTCAGTGGGATCAATTGGTGGACGACCTAGATTATCAGGTTCTGGTCTCCAATCCTGTGGTTCAGGACTTGCAATGGTGGATGGTTCAGGAGAACCTTTGCCGGGGGGGGGGTGGTTCCCTTCTGCCTTTCTCCCCCCTCCCAGATACTGACAACAGACTCCTCATGCGAGGGTTGGAGAGCCCACCTGGGTTCTCACAGGACCCAGGGCTCCTGGTCCGGGCTCAAACACTTCACATCAATGTGCTCGTGCTTCGGGCCGTGCTGTATGCTCTTCAGGCTCTGCATCTGTATCTGCTTCCCGGGCATCTAGCTGTCCAGACAGACAACGTGTGTAGTCTGGTACATCAACAAACAGGGAGGAACTCGTTCCTACCCTCTTTGCCGGGAGGCGGTGCGAGTTGGGATTGGGCAGTGCAGCACAACCTTCACCTCACGGCTATTCATGTCGAGAACACGTTGGCAGACCACCTCAGTCGGTCGTCTGCTCACGCTCTCGAGTGGGAACTGGATCAGGGGGTAGCAGACGATATCTTCCTGTGCTGGGGAACACCACAGGTAGACCTGTTTGCGTCTCCTCACAACGCAAAACTTCCCTCCTTCTGCTCACTTGCTTTAGGGCGTGGCATTTTTTGGAGAGACGCTCTGTCTCTAGACCGGAAGGTCAGATTCGTCTATGCCTTCCCTCCGATCCCGAGGGTTTACAGAAACTCAACTCAGAAGGAGCTTGCATGATCCTAATCGCTCCTTTCTGGCCCAGGCAAGATTGGGTCTCTCTTCTGCAGCAGTATTCAGAGGAACCTCCTCTTCCTCTGTTGCAGCTTTTGCTGACCTAGGATCAGGGGACTCTTGTCTATCCAGACCTCAGGTCCCTTCAGTTGCACGCGTGGCTCCTGCAGACGTAGCTCAAGCCCAATTCAGGGTTTTCCCGCTGGTGGCTGAGATTCTGGTGGAGGCCAGAAAGCCCTCCACTAGATCTACCTGTGCCATGAAATGGAAACCGTTCTCTATTTGGGCCACTTTCAAAGATTTTGAGCCATTCTCTTGCTCTTTTGGGTGGCTTCTGGATGACATGCGCCATCTTTTTGATCTGGGTCTCAGTCATTCCTCTCTGAAAGTTCACATGGTGGCCATCTCCGCCTACCATGTTCCTTTTGGGGACAGAACTTTTGCGCAGTTGGAAGTCTCTAAGACTTTTCTTAGAGGGGTTCTTCACTTGAGACCCCCTATTTGGGTTCCTGCCACTCCTTGGGATTTGTTTTATTCTTGAGAAGCTTACTCTGCCTCCTTTCGAGCCGGCAGACTTAGCAGACCTAAAGTTCCTTTCATGGAGACTCTCTTCCTAATGGCCATTACTTCTGCTCGAAGGATTTCTGAGCTCCAGGCCCTCATGTGCAAAATCCCATATTTGATTTTCCACAAGGAACGTGTGGCTCTGCGTAACAACCCTAAGTTTCTCCCTAGGATGGTAGCGGAATCTACACTGAATCAATCAGTTGAGCTGCCTGATTTCTTTACGCAGCACTCCAATGAAGGGGAGTATCTCTTGCATACTTTGGATGTTCACCGAATTCTGAGATACACCACCACCAGGACGAAGGATCTCAGAAAGACTGATCAACTGTTTGTCTCTCTTGCTCGCAAAAGAGAAGGCAGTGCTGTTTCTAAGCAATGCCTATCTAAATGGTTGGCTCATTGTATCACTTTCTGTTACGACAAGTACAACAAGACCCTGCCGGGTCAAGTCAGAGGCCACTTCACCAGAGGGGTTGCTGCCTCTGCTGCTTGTTTCAAGAATGTGTCAGCGGCAGACATCTGTGCAGCCACAACTTGGACTTCTGTCCATACCTTTATGAAATATTACAGTTTGGACATTGCCTCTTGCCGTAGAGCTGGCTTTGGGTTGGCTGTTCTGCAAGGTCTTCTTTCCTAAGACCTTCACAGCCAGAGGGTCTACATTTGGGTAGTTTCCTCCTCCTGTTTGCATCTTCTTGTTCCAGACTGCTTGAGACTCAGTCCTATATGTAATTACGTACTGCAAGAGCCCTCTCGAAGTAAGATTGTACAGTTAAGTAAGAACTTACCGTAAGAGTAGATCTTCGAGAGAGGCTCTTGCAGTAGGTAATAACTTCCCGTCTTCCATCCCCCTAAGCTTTTTCTGCTCCTTTTCCAGGGAAGGAAACATACGCTTCTCTCTTGTCTTGCCTTTTTTGGCCTTTGGCGGGAAAGAACTGGAAGGTGGGCGTGGGGGACCGCCCCTTTATACTGACGTTGCATGTCGTTGGTCACCTGATGTGGGGGCGGTCCCCCGCCAGAGACTGCTAGCTAGAAATTTTTCCGTGGGGTCCTAATGCCTGCCAGCTTCAGTCCTATTTGTAATTACCTACTGCAAGAGCCTTTCTTGAGGATCTACTGTTACGGTAAGTTCTTACATAACTGTACTTTACTACCTGCATCGAACGAGATCGGTCAGGAAATCGGACCAGCTGTTTGTGTCCTTCGCTCACAGATCCTTGGGGAAACCTGTGGCAAAACGAACCATTTCCAGATGGTTAAAGAACTGTATTACCTTTATTTACGATAGGCACGAGAAATCCTTGCAGGGTCCAGTCAAGGCTCACTCGACTCGAGGGGTGGCTGCATCATTTGCAGCTCTCAAGAACGTCTCAGCGGCAGACATGTGCAGCAGCCACTTGGAACTCCATGCACACCTTTGTCAAGCACTACACTCTGGATATTACTTCCAGGAGAAGAGCAGGATTCAACCTAGCCATGCTCCAGGGCCTTGTTTCCTAATCTTTTCAAGGAAATTTTTTCTTTCCTCCCTTTATTCTATGTTCAGACACTGCTTGGGACTCTGTCCTTATGGTGTAACCTGCTGCAGGAGCTCTTTCCCGGAGTAAGATAATACAGTTACGTAAGAACTTACCGTAACAGTAGATCTCCGAGAAGAGCTCCTGCAGCAGGTGCTTTTTCCTTCCCTCCTTCCCCTATTAGTTTTTTCCTTATGGGAAATCTCGGCACCTGCCTCAAGTTTATCCTGCTGATCATCCTCCAGGTCTCCGGCAGGTGAACTGAGGTGGGGCTGGGGACTGCCCCCTTTATACAGAGGCTGACGTCGGTGGACGGACCGACGTAAGGGGCGGTCCCCAGCTGGGTACTGCTAGCTAGAAGTTTGCCGTGGAGTCCTAGTGCCTGGCGGCCTAGTCCATGTGGTGCAACCTGCTGCAGGAGGTGGTCTTGAAGATCTGTTGTTACAGTTCAGAGCTGCAGGCTCTAATATGTTAGCCTCCTTACTTAATTTTCCACAAAGACAGTGTGTCTTTATGTACTAATCCTAAGTTTCTACCAAAGGTGGTGTTTGAGTTTTTTTTTTTTTAATCAAACCATCCACTTGCCAGTTTATTTTTCCTGAGCATGCCAATCCAGGAGAAGCATTGCTCCATACTTTAGATGTACATGAAATACTCGGGTACTCTATACACCGCACGAAGGACTGCAGAAAGTCCTCACAGCTTTTTGTTTCATTTGCCCTAGAAAAGAGGGCGCTCCAGCTTCCAAACGGTGCCTGTCAATTGGTTGGCAAACTGTTACTTTCTGTTGTAGGAAGTAAGGTAAGGAACTTTCTTGGGGGTTGTGGTGTTTTCACTAAAGGCATGGCCACATCTGTTGCATGTTTTAAAAATGCGTCTGTTGCTGAAATCTGGGCAGCAGTACTTGTCTACACCGGTACCAAACACTACAGTTTGGACATAGCTTTACAAAAAAGAGCTGGCTTCGGTCTAGCTGTGCTCCAAGGCCGACTTTCTTAGGCCTGTCAGCTCCTGCCACCCAGACTGTTTATGGTCAGTACTGCTTTATGTTATCTGGAAACAGCTGTATTTTGTTTCTTACCTGATGATGGCTGTCTGCAGTTGCTTATGTGGTCTTGTCCTTTAGCTGCTGGGGGTTAAGGTTGGAAACCCTAATGTGACATTTTTATATTTTCATCCTCAATATAGAATGTCTCAGATGTTGTTTAACAGAATACTGAGAATTCCAACATGAGCAACACCCACACAGAGCTACAACTCTCACTTGGATATACAAAAGAAGTAGTTATGTGGGATCAGCCACCTTGTAGGGGTTGGGGAAGCGGCTGGGAATATCTCCCAAATAACAACAAACATAGCATAATGTAGCTATATAAAATATTGCATATTGCTTGATAACAAATTGAACCTGTGTCCCCCAAAACTTCAGTCTATGGGGTAGACATAGCATAAATCATCAGAAGTAATCTAAACATCCCTTCAAATATGCAATATTTTCTCTGTGCTAAGCATCTTGATAAACACGACCATTACCATAAAAGACTATGACCACAAACAAGGGGGAGATATAGTCCAAAGGATGTTAGAGTCCAGCGTAAGCAGGAGATGTACTAAAAATCTTAAACCTCCCACCAAGTTAAGGACCTGTTTCAACAAAGTCCTAGCTGAGCCTCTACTGTGACCTCTGGTGTCCCCCAAGGGTCGGTCCTGGGCCCTCTCCTCTCCTCCCTCTTTATCAATCAACTCCCAGCGGCTGCAACTAACTTCAATGCCACGCTGTACGCAGATGACCTGGTTGTTATATCTCACTCCAGGGATATTGCCTCCCTCAACAAAAACCTAACTGAGGACTTCAACAATGTCCTGGCCTGGGTAAACGATCATAAACTAGTCTTCAACCTGAAAAAGACCCAGGCTATGCTATTTGGCTTCGCAGCCAGAATCAAAGCCCTACCAACCACGCTGGATATAACCAGTCCAGACGGAGCCTCACTCCCAACAGTGCTCTCAGTAAAGTATCTTGGGGTTATGCTAGACCTGCAGCTTGAACTGGGGAGTCATATTCTCAACGTCTGCAGGGCTATGAACAGTAAACTGGGACTGGTCTATAGGGCCAAACACAATCTCACGTCGGCAGCCCCACTGGCCCTGGCAAGAGGTGTCCTCCTTCTCTCTCTAAGCTACGGAATACACCTATTTGGTCACTCCCCCAAAATCCACCTCACGAGGTGGCATACGATGTATAACAACATCTGTTGCTTTGCCTTGACTGCCCCGCGTCTCATGCACCACTGTGAGCTTTATGAAAAGCTCCACTAGCTCTCCCCGGCCAAATACCTGGACTTCGGGCTAAGGTGCCTAGTGGGCAATGTGATGAGAACCGGAACCCCCAAGGGGCTGGCCCTGCTTCTACCACCGGCCGACCTCTCCCCTTGCCAACTTAGGTGACAGGCTCCGGGGATGCTAAGAGTTCCTCCCTCTTGGACCCACATGGGAGACAGGAACTTCGCTGAATGTGCCCCCAGACTCTGGAACTCTCTTCCTGAGTCTGTCCACTTGGCCCCCTCACATCAGCGATTCTGCAAATCCTTGTGGGACATCCTGAAACTTGGCTCGGCCTGTGGTTGCCCTAGGCTTCCCTTAGTTAAATGGCCTTTCATCTGTTTAGTCCCCAGATCGCACTTGCAGGAATATCCTGCCCAATTCTGGGTGTCGCCTGCACAATGCAGTATGCCCTGTGCAACAGACGGAGCTTTTATTCTTTGTGGCTACTACCTGTCCTCTACCACCAACTCTGGTAGTGCTACAATGGTTGCACTAAAACATATCCGATAGAGCTACAACATTGTGTGTTTATGATCTGTGTGTTTATGATCTATTACTGTCTTACCTGTAGATGAACTGTCTATTCTCTCTGTTGATGCTCTCCACTGTGCTTACACATGATGCTGTGCTGTACTTATTGCACTGTGATGTGCTGTAATGATGTACTGTGATGTGCGTAATGATGTACTGTGCCGTGTACCCCATTTGTTGTAATCTCTTGGGTCGTTCCTGAAAATAGGCATACTACTTGGTGCACTTACCTGGTTACCAAAAGCTAAATAAATAAATACCTAAAATTTAAACAGCCAGCTAAAAGATCCGAAAAAACTATATCATAATAGTCCTGCAAAAACTACAACACTGTGCAATCCAAACAGTAACCAGCAAGGTCTGTTCAGGTATCTCCAGTCTGATCATCCAGGTCCTCCATCTCTCTATCTGCTCGGGGAGGCAGGCCTTCCATAAATATTTCCACTACATCATCATCGGTAAAAAATATATGCTTTACCTGTGAAAGTCAGCTGTAGCCTTGCAGGGAAAATAAAATTAGCTTAAATGCCTTAGTTGGTCAAGCGCTGGCGATATTTTAGGAGTTCCTTTCTCCGGGATTGTGTGTAGGATGCAACATCATGAAAAAAGAACACTTTAAAATTCTGTTAAAAAATGTCCCATTTGTCCCAGGCAGCCACCAGTACCTTTAGACGCTAATCGGCCGAACCTATGGTCACCAGGACTGTAGCCTGTCACTCCGAACTCTCCATTGTTTTCCTGCGAAAAGATAGACGAAAGATCTGGACGATAGTAGCACTCCTGATGAGCCGAGAACTCCTCTAAAACCATGGAGCTCTCCTCTTTCTCTTGCTCTAATTCCAAAACCCTCTGATCCATGGTCGCCAGTGATGTATTTGTTTGATTAACTTTTTTTTCAATCTTCTGTAGGATCTTGAATATTCTGTCTATCATCGGGTCCTTAGGAGAAACCATCGGTGCCATTTGATATACCCCCCATTTCAAAAAAAGAAAATCTTCCACCGATTTCAACAAGGAGGCACTCGATTTATCTGCCTTTTTTGGACACATAGTTGTAACAGGAGGGTCTGAGAGTGAGAACTGAGATAGGTAATACTACTAAACCAAAAATACGGAGGACTTGTAAATAGATTTAGCCGTTTGTAGAGGACATCCACCAGAAGACATCTGCACAGCTTGCTGGCCAGCTCCGTCCCCCCTTGTGTTACAGATTTTACTGTTGCACTTAAATGCTTCTGAAAATTCCTGCCATCCTTGTTCATGAGGCAGTCCTTTAAACATTATATTTAAAATGTGGGAATAAAATATTGAAAAGTGGTCAAGTTATGAATAAAGGTTTGTGTCCCGCGTACAAGTGCAACGCTAAAATGTGCAACATTAAAATGTATGTGTTGTAAAAGACACAAAAGATTAAAAAATAAATTAGCCAGCTTTGGAATGGGTCCCAGGGTGGTAGCCTGGGTAAAAAACTGGCTGGACAACAGGACACAGAGGGTAATAGTAAATGGAGTCCACTCCAAAGAAAGGAGGGTTACTAGCAGGATACTGCAGGGTTCAGTACTGGGTCTGGTCCTTTTTAATGTTTTTATAAGTGACATTGCAGAGGGAAAAATACGCCTCTTTGCAGATGACACAAAGATCTGCAAGAGGTTTGATATGGGGGGTTGGAAAGGATGAGAAGGGACTTGGCAAGGTTGGAAGAATGGTCAAAAGTATGGCAGCTTAGATTCAATGCAAAGTAAAGCACCTGGGAAACAAAAACCCAGGGGAAAAGTACACAATGTGGGGGATATTAACAACAAAATGGAAAGGGACCTGGGGGTAGTCGTAGCAGATGACCTAAAGGTAAGCAAGCAATGTGAGACAACAGTAAGGATGACTGGGGGGATACTGGGATGTATAGGGAGAGGCATCACCAGTGGGAAAACAGGAAATTGTTATCCCTCTGTACAGACAGTTGGTGAGACCCCATCTGGAGTACTGTGCGCAGTTCTGGAGACCCCATCTCTGCAAGGATATAGACAGGATGGAGGCAGTCCAGAGGAGGGCAACTAAAATGGTGCAGGGTCTGCAACAGAAGCCATACGAAGAGAGACTAAAGGAGCTTAATATATATATCCTTGAGGAAAGGAGGGAGAGGGGGGACATGATGGAAACTTGCATGTACCTCAAGGGAATCAAAGTCCAAGAGGGTAGCATCTTTCAGAAAAAGAGAGATGCAAGAACAAGGGGACACAATTTGAAGATTGGGGGGGCGGCTCAGGGGCAATGTGAAGAAGCATTTTTTCACAGAGAGGGTGGTGGATGCATGGAACAGCCTTCCTGAGAAGGTCGTGCGGTCAAAAACAGTGGGGGAATTCAAGAAAGCATGGGACAGACATAAGGCAATTCTTGTTGGGTGGGGTAGGAAGAAGTAGGCTGTTGGTTAACTAGGATCTGCAGCTTATCCAATAGATAGGGAAATGGGCAGACTGGGTGGGCCAAGCGATCCTTTATTGCCGTCAAAGTCTATGTTTCTATGTAAATTTTAATGTTGCAGCTTAGTGTACTTAAATGTATCTGGAAATTCCCACCATCCTTGTTTATTAGGTAGAGCTATGTAAACAGCATATTCAAAATGTGAGAGTAAAATAGTGTAAAATGGGCAAGTTATGGGTAAGGATCTGTGAGGCACTAAAATGTGCAGCACTAAAACTGTAGTGACATAAATTTTACCTTCGCACTATTGTATTTCACTTAAATGTGTAACATAAAATTATTTTGACCCAACGTCATGAACATGGTCACTTAGTGTTGCACATCTAAGTGCAACTCTAAAAATGTACAACACTAAAACTTGTGTGTCATAAATTTTAGTATCGCAATTTAGTGTTGCACTTAATTGTGCCTGAAAATTACCACCATCCTTGTTCATGAGGTAGGGTCATATACACAGTATATTCAAAGTTTAGGAGTAAAACTGGCAAGTTATGTGTAAAAGTATGTGAGACACAAGAAAGGAATTTTAGTGTCGCACATACTGTATATTGAAGTGCAGCACTGAAATGTGTGACACTAAAATTGTAGTGTCACAAATTTTAGTGTTGCACTTTAGTGTTGCACTTACATGTGCGATATGAAAACTATTTTAACCTGCATCATGGACATGCTTGCTAGAATGTGATAAATCCCGCTCAGAAGTATTTCACAGAGTGACTGTGAAATAACCTTCTGAGCTGTACTTGAAAATTCCCACCATCTTTGTTCACAAGGTAGGGTCATGTAAACAGTGTGTTAAAAATTTGGGACTAAAATGTTGTTACATGGCCAGATTGAGTGAAAGTATGAGAGACACAGAAATGAAATTTTAGTGTGTCACGTGTCTCAAATTGTAGTGTCACACTTACATGTGTGACATAAACATTATCTGCTCTCGACACATAAATCAATGATTTCAGTAGAAAGACAGCCAAATTGCCAACATGTATTTCTGGCCTTTTTTTTTTTAAACAGAATCATGCTAAACAAGTCCTGTTTAGCAAGATTCTTGTGTTTTGTTTTTTTCAGATTCTTCAGTTTATGTATTTTCAATTTTTTAAACCAAGTAAAACTAGATC
The DNA here is from genome assembly GCA_016271365.2 of Neoceratodus forsteri. Taxonomy (NCBI): domain Eukaryota; kingdom Metazoa; phylum Chordata; order Ceratodontiformes; family Ceratodontidae; genus Neoceratodus; species Neoceratodus forsteri. Next base: position 109,367,640 of record CM028131.1, on the reverse strand, counting down.
GCACCCATCAGGACATGAAAATTGTTTCTCATGAAAGGTAAAACACTAATTTTGTGAAAGCTACATGCTTGTGAAAGGTAAATTTATCTTACATATCAGAAGGTTATCCTAGAATCCTACTGAGCCTGCTCAATAACAAAATCCTTACAATTCTAGAACCAATTGATATTTTCTCATGAAACCTTCAAAAGGCACTACCTTACTTGTAGCCTAAAAGATTCAGACGAAACAAATCCATACCGTCTAGGTTGTAGGTGAGAGCAAAAAATAAAGTAAGTATAGGAAAAAAAAAACCCACTGCATTTCATTAAAATTGACATTCCGTATCTCGGAAACTGTAGAAGCTGCCATGACGAAACTTCTCTAGAAGTGTGGAGGTGGTCCAGAGGAGGGCAACTAAAATAGTGCAGGATCTACATCAAAAGTCCTGTGAGGAGAGAGTCCAGAAACTCAATATGTACCTAGGTACCATAACTCCTCGGTACTCTCTCACTTGGAACACTTACTGAACCGACGAGATTGTTGACCTCGGGCCATCTCTTCCTAAGCACTTGCTTATGCTACATGTAGGCTCAATGCTACCGAATGTTTGCTCATTATGTACTTTACCTTTGTCTGTCATATATAATTGATGCATTTTCTGCCTGTTTGTTCTGCTGACTCAGTGTATTAAGTTGCAGTATTGTACCGGTTCACCTGCTACGTTGTTACAATGTGGTCTGTAACACTCAATGTACTAAGTTACGATATTGCACTTGTACATCTGTTATGCTGTAACGATGTGGTCTGTAATACCTGTTGTAATGATGTGGTCTGTAATACTTGTACTCTCCCGGGTCGTTCCTGAAAATAGGCATACAACTTATCTAGTGTACTTACCCGGTAAACAAAAGCTAAATAAATAATGTACACCCTGGAATATTGGGGGTGGGGAGGGGGATATGATGGCGACCTTTAAATACCTCAAGGGGGTAAACAAGGTACATTAGGAAAGTATTTTTCAGAAAACAGTGTGCTCAAGAACAAGGGGACAGGGCTATGAAGCTGGAAGGGGTAGACTCAGGAGAAATGTGAGAAAATTCTTTAGAGAAAGAGTGGTGGATTCCTGAGTTCACCAGCTGAGGTGGTTGGGGCGAAAACAGTGGTGGAGTTCAAGAAAGCATGGGATAGACCTAAGGGAGTCTTGGTGGAAAGGAATGGTGGAAGGTGGGAGAAAGGGCTGGAGATCAAGGATGATCTGTGGTGATATTGTAGGTAGGGAAAGACTGGGTTGGCCAAGTGGTCCTTATTTGCCAGCAAATACTGTTTTTCCGTGTTTCTCACATCATAAGAATTTGCATCTGGCACAGTGCATGCCAAATTTTGGGCAATTTCATAGAACACCACCAGTGTCATTAAGGTGTGTAAGTTGGGGTTTAACATTTAACACCCTGCTCAGCCCTGACTATACTGGTGCTACCGTGCCAGTATTCTAGATATGTGTGTGTATATATATATATATATATATATAAGAATAAATGTTAGGACAGCGTAGCGTATAAGGAAATATTGCCACAGAGGGTGTCTAAACCAACTGTTCATTCACCTGAGATGGCATTATTGTATGAGTACAGAGCACATTTCTGGCTTTTGTTTCATATGTTATTTTGCTTAAGCAAAAAACAGCTTTAATTCAGTTTTTTTTTTGTTGTTTAAGATGTGGGAAGCTTTCCAACAATGCAGGAGTTAATTTCTTAAGGTTGGAAAGCTCAGAGGCATTTTTTTAATGGATGCTGCTGACTGTGAAGCCAGTAGCATCTATTATGAAAATGTCAGTGTTTTCATTTGCTTACTTTGCTTTCCATTTTAAGCAGATAGCCAACTCGTGCTCTCTGCCCCAGATTGTTCAGAATATTGTGAACCAGTCCCAGCACTGATCACCTCATCACTGAGCCTTAACTGTCAGATCATTTTCAAGTGCAGTAAAAACTTGATGCCCTGGACATAGCTCTGCAAAATCCATTGGTATCGTGAGTAAAACTTTTTAAAATAATCCATATGGACTTAAACTATGTTCTGATTCTAGCACTGATCTAAGTTTATTATTTTATTGATTCTTGGAATTGCAGTTCCACTGTCTTAATTTTGATCCCAGTTAAAGCGTTTCAAACTCCTGAGCCCTTCACTCTAAAGATGCGGCTTTTCCATCATCGGGGATCATTTCACTGCTGCCCTGTCTGCTGCTCATCAGGGGATTGAGAGAGTCTGCACAGAAATCTCAGCAGACCCCCACACACACACACACACACACACTCGCTGTGGAGTCCCGGGACTCTGACCCTGATGGACTTTGAAATGCCATCCCTGGGAACTTGGCCAGCTAATCGGATTGCATGGCTGGAAGAGGTTCTGCCATCAGGGATCATTTCACCACTGCCCTGCCTGCTGTTCATCAAGGGGTTGAGACAGTCTGCATAGCAATCTCAGCAGACTCTCCCCTCAATGCCCGCTGTGGCGTCCTAGGAATCTGTCCACAACAGACTCCAATCCCCCCTCCCCGGGAGTTCAGCCACCCAGTCAGATCGTGTGGCCTATCTGTATCCCTCCATAAAAGTCTTTCAGTCCAAGTGGCCCTTCCATGCTGCAGACCTTGCGCTAAGGACCGAAGCCAAAGGACATCGACTGGAGTCAGCCAAGCAGGCTGCTGGTGGCTGTAAATGCTGTGCAAACTGTATCTTATCCTGTTTGTGTAATTGCTAAACAGTACCACTAGCAAAACACAGGTTGGAATCTGTTTTGCACCACAGGCATCACACCTTATTGTCAGAACTGAGATAGGCTGTTTACATTGGGGCATTTGGCATAGCTGAAAAAAAAAAACTGGACTTCCAAGGACGTGGATATGGTGCGCTATCCACACTAATGGCAGTCTTCCTTTCAGGTGTTAATCTTGCTGGACATCTTTAAGTTAAGCTCCTCCCAACCACTTAAAGGGGCACTGTCAGCTTTGCCTTTCGTATTTTAAAAAATGCAAGCAGTGTGCCTCTTAACATATATCTGTCACACATGTGTTATAGAACTCCTCTAAGTATACCGAATTGCAGACTTTTTAGTAGTTTTCCGAAATTTAGACTAAATAATTGGACGCTCGGTCTGATCGTATTTACCTTGTCGGAAGTATATGGAGGTCTGGAACACGTCTCTGCCCTGCTCGCTCTCCCGAATGTGTTTTTTCAGATGCATGCCTAACGGTACACTGAGCCAGTCCTCATGTTTTAATAAAGCGCTGTTGGTAGACCCGCTAAAAAGCGAGCACTGTGAGGTGTATAATTCCATTTACTATTACAACCGAATCCTGTGCATGCACTTGAGATGCATGATCAAAGATCTCGGCGCATGCCTGGGCGTGATGTTACTGGCGTCGCGAGTTCAGGCTGTAATATTAAAGTTGAAATTAAACACCTTGCAGTGCTCGTTTTTTAAGCGGTCATACTAACAACGCTTTATTAAAACACGAGGGACTGGCTTAGTGTACTGTTAGGGTATGTATCTGGAAAAAACACATTTCAGGACAGTGAGTGGGGCAGATGCGCGTTCCAGACCTCCTTGTACTTCCGGGACGCGGGTGAGTGGCTGTCTGACCAAGCGTCCAAATATTTAGTGTAAATTTCGGAAAACTACTAAAAAGTCTGCAATTCGGTATACGTAGAGGAGTTCTAGAACACATGTGTGACAGATATATGTTAAGAGGCACACTGCTTGCATTTTTTAAAATACGAAGGGCAAAGCTGACTGTGCCCCTTTAAGTGGTATGCTCCTCAGCTCCACCTGTGACAATAGATCTTCATTTCTGCTGGAAGTATCAGGTCTCCTCCTTTGCAGCTCTGTGCATGGCGGAGGCCTTCACTAAGTACGCTACGGCAAACATTGTTCTTTTTCAAAATCAGTGAGTATATTCTCGGTTCTGTTCCACTTGCTTGACATTCGCAATGGAACATGAGGAATCCAAATCGGGTCCAGGCTTCAAGCATTATGTCCAGTGCAACCAGAAGATGTCATAGATGGACCCACACCCCATGTACCTACTGCCTCAGGGCAGAGAACAATGTCATTGCCTGCGGCCTCTCTAAACCTTTCTCCCTTCGTCTCTCAAAAAATGCTGTACCCATCTTCTCCTTGGCTGGCTGGTCGAACGGGACCCTCCATTGGGGTCTAAAGATGCCTGTAAAACAGTCTCTACAGCTACTGTATCCTGTTGCCCAGCTCACGGCAGTGGAAGAAGTGGCAGCAGAAGCTGCGGCAGGTGCATCGTCAGTCTCAGCACTGCTTCTGGCCAGGGCCAATGTCAGGGTGTCGTTTTCCGGAATGTTTTGAGAAATGTGCAAGTCCTTTCAGACCTTCAGGGAGAGCCCTTCCCACCACAGCAAGAAGAAATCAGAGAAATTCTGTTGTCAATCATGAGACAAGGAAATAGCATGCTTTTCCTGCTCCTGTGACTCCCTTGACTGCTCGACTGGTGTCGAGCACTTGGTTTCAACTAAGCCCATCTTGGTCAAGGGTCAGGCCGCTTGCTCAGCAATAACCCTGTGGGGATTGTTGCCCTTGACACAGGCTGACCAGGCAGTCGAGATTTTTCTTGATCCGGTCAACCTGTCACCAGAAGAGATCAAGGAAGACTCTTTATCTCTTGGACCCCGGTCCTTTTGACCCTCACTCAGGAGGGTCAGGAGCAGTCAGCAGACCTGGCTGTCTCCTCCCATGAACTGCCTCCCTCCAGGGTCGTGCAGCAGGAGTCAGTCCGTGTAGGTTACACAGCCCCCCTCTTCCTACCTCTTCTCACTGTCGATAGCCAGGTTGTTGGTTGAGGTCCAGGTCACAGTCGAGATTGTGGTCGAGGGATTCCTCGTACTCCTGATCTTTCCATGAATCAGCCAAGGAACTGACTACTGACCACGGGCTAGTGTCTTTTGGGGCTCTTCTCAGGTTGATATCTGATTCTGTGGAGGTCCCTCAGTTACCAGTTCAGAAGAGGGCTTAATAACCATTCACTGAAATTCTGGTCAGGGATGAATCCTTGGGGGTTGCCTTCCTGATGGCTGAGGCCATCTTGAGTCCGGCTCTAGCGTTTTGGCAGCATCCTGTGCAGTGCCTTTGGCCTGTATGGTCTGCAAGAATGCAGTCCCTACCAGCACCTTGCCCAGTTTCTTGGACCACCTCTCGGCTGAAAGATTGGTGGCCGATTCCATCTTTCAGAAAACCGGCAATGTTGGGGATGTGGACATGCCCCCTGACAAAGAGTCTAATGCACTGTCTGCCACTGTTGTATACTAACTTGAAAGGGTTCAGAAAAGAGCTACACGCTCCATAAAGTGTCTGGAGAACAAAGACTATAGTCAAAGACTGCAAGATCTTAAACTATTTTCATTAGAGTACAGAAGATGTAGAGGAGATCTGTGTCTGTTATACAGAGCATTGCAAGATGTTGATTTAAAGGTATGATTGGGTTTGATATTCAGTGAGCAAGCCTACAACACAAGGGCTCATACGTTGCAGATGAGGGGGGAAACAGTAAAACATGGAAAAGGAAAAGGTGGTGCAACCAGCGTATAGTTGCCAGATGGAATGGACTGCCTGAAGAGGTGGTGAGCACTCCATCAATGGCCAGTTTCAGACAAAATCTGGACAAGTTATATAAACTGGGCAAATGGTAATCTACCTAGTGAGCACTATGGACGAAAGTCTACTAGCTCAGTTTTCACCTGTGAAACCCCACCTAGGACTAGAGACTGGTCCTATTGTGAATGTTTACAGTGATCATATTAAGCATTGTCTAGCTGTGTTTATGTATTCCTGATGTGAATTGTATCTGTATGGAAATGTTTCTGCTAAGTGTTTATTCTGTGTAACTAATTCCTGGTCACCCTTGAAAAAGAGACCTTCGGGGCTCAGTATGTCTACCTGGTCACCAAAATTGAAATAAATAAATAAAAAGCTTGACCATGCAGCAAAAAAGGTGCACACTGCATCCTTCCTGGGCCTCTGTCAGACGCGCTACACCCTGGTGATGACCAACTTCGGTCACCCCTAATGGGAGTGCTAGACCATGTCCTGCCTCACCTACCAGCTGCCTTGCAGATGGCGGTGAAAATAGAGACCAGGGTCAAGCAGTGGCTAAACACCAGCTCCAGATGGTCTTGGATATTGGCGACTCTTGCGTCCATTCCATGGCAGCTGCCATTGCAGTTCTTTGCAGGGCCTGGCTGTGGATCTCACCTTCATGGTGGATAACCAGCACAAATTAGCGATGTTCCCTTCTCTGGCACCAACCTTTTTGGCCCAAGGGTGAAGATGTATCTCACAAGGATTGAGAAGTCCAGTGCCACATTTGATTCTGTAACTTCCTCGCAGAAGAATGAGAAGTGGCAGAAAGAGAAAAAGAAGCCCTTTCAGTTTTGGCTGTTTCAGCCACAGCAGCCAAAACAGCAACAGCCCCAACAAGGTCAATCTCAAGCTTGGTGCCCCAAGACCAAGTTCATCAGTCAGAGCACCAAAGAGAGCTGGGGTAGGGGTGGTGGTGCCCCTCCAGCAGCAGGTGCCGGTGTCCCTCCAAAGCTGCCTAGTGATGGGCTGGGGGTCCACCTCCCACTTGTCCAGTCCTTGCCTTAGCTCCTTGTGTGTGTGTGTGTGGGGGGGGGGGTCGGCATTGCTATTAGTGACACAGCTGGTCCATTTTTACTTCAGACAGATGGATGTTAGAAGTGGTAGGCAGAGAGTTGCCTCTCGACTTTGAGGCTGTCCCGCCATTCTTACTCCATACACCAAAGGAGTCTGAGGTGTCGCAGGACATGTCCACCCTCAGGAAGGACATTGCTCAGCCTATCAAGAAAGGAGGCATAGCCCGTGTCCCAGACTCCATGGCAGGTCATGATTTCATGAACAGGTGCTTCCTGGTTCTGAAATGGATGGGGAACTGGTGCCCCATTCTGGATCTTCATGATCTGAACCAGTTTCCGAGCAGGCACAAGTTCTGGATGGTCATTCTGAATCAGATCATTCGACCTCTGGAGCAGGGTATGTGGTTCTGCTCCCTGGACCTCCAGGACATGTTCTTCCACATTCCAGTCCATCCCACTGATGGTACCTCCGGTTCCCTGCAGAAAGGGTTCTATAAGAGTTCCAGGTCATGCCTTTTGGCCTCTCATCAGCTCCCAGGGTCTTCAAATGCATGACAGTGGTGGATGGATTTCTGAGATGCCAAGGGTTCAGAGACTGCCCCTACCTGGTCGATTGGCTAATAGCCAGGCTGTCCAAGGAGACTGTGGAGTGGTCCAGGGATCTGGTACTCCAGACCTGCTGAGACTTGGGCCTTCTGGTCACTCTAGCCAAGTCTGAACTCAGACCCTCGCAGATGATTAAATTTGTCAGGGCAGAGCCCGACGCCCTGCAGACCAGACATCGAATCTTACCTCCAGTTACCTGATAATTTCAGGTTGGGCGCTTGCTCCCTCCCAGTGACTTCCTCTGGCTGCTGGGGTTCATGGCATCCTGCTCCATCATGGTCAAATGGGCCCACTGATGGATGCAGCACTTGCAGTGGGAGCTGAGCCGCCAGTGGTTTCGTCACCTAGGTCACCTGGACCAGTTGGTCACAGTGACCCAGCTAATGGTGAGATGCCATCTAGTGGTGGCTTATCCTGGCACATTTGGAGGAAGGAGTCCCATTTGTCTGCCCAGAGTCAAGAGTCACCCTGGCAACTGATGTGTCTATTGGGATGGGGAGTGCATCTGGGGAACTGCAGTACTCATGCGATCTGGACCCCTAGGGAGCCCCATCACCACATCAACCTGCATGAGTGCTGTGCAGTGCAGCTTGCTCTGACGTAATTTGCTCCATTTGTCTGGGGTCAGGTCATGCAGGTTCAGATGGACAATACCACAACCATGTATTACCTGAACATGCAGGGTGGCATGCACTTGCCTTCCTCTGTGTCAGGTGGTGATCCATGTAGCAGGAGCCTCCAACCAGCTAGCAGATGTCTTCAGCCAGGTTAGCAGGACGTCACAAGTGATCTCTGCATCTGGAGGTGATGACCACCTGTTCTCCTTGTGGGACACTCCTCTGGTCTATCTTTTTGTCTCCTGGGAGAACACAAAGCTAAGGCTGTTCTGTGCCCGCCTCCCACAGTGCAGGACTCTGATGGGGATGCCTTCACAAGGCCTTGGACTCCAGGCCTTCTCTGCACCTTCTCTCCCATTCCTCTGATCCAGAAAGTGTTGGTCAAGATATGGAGGGGCAAAGCGCAAATGATCCTGGTAGCCCTGGACTGGCCCCACCAGTATTGGTACCTGGATCTTCTCAGCCTCATCAGCAGACCTCCATGGCAGTTGCCTCTGCACCTGGATCTGCTCTTTTGTCACAAGGAAAGATTCTGCACCCGGATGTTCAATCACTGCACCTGACATCCTGGTTCTTGAGTGGCTAGAGTTCCAGGTGTTGGGACTTTTGGAAGATGTGCTCCATGTTGTGGAGGCTATTCGGAAAGAGTCGAAGTTGACCCATGAGTGCTGTGACTTTAAGTTCAAAAGATTTTCCATTTGGTATCTGGGCAGGGAGCTTGCGTCCCCTGGCCTGCCCTTTGGCTAGCATTGTGGAACGATGTTGATGACCCTCAAGGTGCACCTGGCAGCCATCTCTGCATACTGAGTATGGGCTGGTATGCTGACAGTGGCACAGAAGGAGGTGGTTGGGTGCTTCTTCAAAGGACTTGACCACCTGTCCCTGCCGGTGCATGAACCATCACCACCTTAGGACTTGTTGGTGTTTGCATTGCTCATTGGCAAACCATTTAAGCCGATGTACATATGTGAGATATCATACCTGTTGTGGAAGACCGCCTTCTTGGTGGCTGTCACCTGCTCCAGAAGGATCACTGAGCCCCAGGTGCTCTCGGTAGAGTCTGCGTACGTGATGTTCCACAAGGACAAGGTAGTCCTCTGCCTCCACCAATAAATCGAACTTGAGAAAACACAATCGGCTGTGGAAGGGAAGGCTTCCGTGAGCCGAACCAAGCGGTCGACGGTGTGAAGGAATTGAGATGGCGCTAGACTGTTCCCTTTATACTACGCCTGATGTCGGGATGGTTGACGTCAGGGGTGGTCCCCACCACAGACTGCTTGCTAGAACATTTTTCCATGGAGTCCTAATGCCTGGCAGTCTTAGCCCTCTTGGTAATACCTGCTGCCAGAGCTCCTCTTGAAGATCTACTGTTACGGTAAGTTCATACATAACTGTACTTTCCTCCTGAAGGTTGTTTAAGAGTTTCATCTTAATCAAATGGTAAATCTCCTAGTGTGCTTCACTAATCCAACCTCGAAAGCTGAGCACAGGCTCCACTTGTTGGACCTGAGGCAAGTGCTCGCTTACTGCAAGGGAGCGCACAGCTGGAGTTTGGGGAGATGTTAGCCAGCTCTTCGTGACATATGTTGAAGCTGCACCTAACAGTCCAGCAACTAAGTGGACGATTGGCAAGTGGATAGTCTCCTGCATCAACCTCTGCTGTAGGTTGGCTGGTAGGGAGTCTCCCATAGGGTTATGGGCTCATTCCACCAGATATACTGCTACCTCAGTGACTGCTTCCAGGGACATTCCTATCAAGGAAATGTGCAGAGCTGTTACCTGGAAGTCAGCACACACCTTACTTTCCCACTACAGCATCTACCTGGAGTTAACGCCAGGATGCTGCTTTTGGGACCTTAGTTCTCCCATCTCTGCCAAGTAGGGGTGTACACCTTTCCCCTTCCTCCCGGTGAACTGTTAAGAGTCTGACAGTAGTGTTGAGAGTGAACCATATCCACATACCTAGAAATGAGGGTTACTCACCTCTAGCTGTAGTTCTAGGAGTGGTATATGACGCACATCCAGACAACCCACTCAGACTCCCCTGGCAAGTGGCACATGGATCCCTGCTTCCAGTGTGGAAGATCTGACTTCATGGCGCAGAGATGGGGAGTATACCTCCTGGGTAGGTGGGAGGAGCTTAGCTTAAAGATATTCTGTGGTTACAAGTGAGTAACCCCTATTTACGGGCTAGTGACACACAAGAATGCCTCGGTGTGCTTTTAGACCGAGTACTGTATTGTTGTTTGCCTGAAATACCCTATTTCTGGATCAAGTGACACTCATGCTAGTTAATACAGTGTATGTCTCTCAGTTTCTTAGTATCTTCGGTTGTCATTTCTTGCAATTATCCTGTCTGGGTCAGGTGAAAATGTTACTGTTTCATTTACTGTTTTACTTATAAGTTACTCAGTTACTTAGTGTCCTGTGTTATTGCACCCTAGAATTACTCTATCTGGGTCAGGTGAATATTTACATATTACAGGTGCCTCGATTACATAGTATTCTGTGCAATTGTTCCCTAGAATTACCCTATAAGGGTCAGATGAATTTTATACCGTTTGATGTATTAGAAGTTTCTCTGTTAAGTGGAGTGCTGTATTTCTGTTCCCTAGTAAGACTCTGTCTGGGACAGGAGAACATCTATTATTTATCTGACTATTAGATGTACAGTTAATCTCCGGGAACCCTACATAGTCCATATTTAGCTGACCCTTGACTCTCATGTTATCCAACCCTGGTGTTGATGCTCTGTATTGTGCCTCTCTTCTGATTTGTGTGGCTCTAATCCAGGCCTGTAGCACCAGTTTGGGGTGTTCGTATTTTTGATAGCACTCATCTGACACTCAGCGCTCACAAGTTTGTTCCTGTCTGGAGTTTTCAAAAATTCTTTGGTCTGTCAGTGTAAGCCTGTACTGGGTTCTCCACTCCTGTAAGCCATGGTCACAGCAAAGGTGAGCCCTCTAGCTACCGTAGTGCTAATGTGGTCTTTCCTGCTTAGGACTTGTATACGATGTGACTCCTGTGCCTACGTTCTGTTCTGGAAGCAAGCCGCTCTACTGCATTTTAAAAGCACTCCCACTGTGAGTCAACCCCTTCCCCACACCAAAATGTATTAGCCCATCCCCTACTGTCGCAGGCTTGGTTGCCTCTTGGGTGATTACATTTATACAGTGGGTTTCAGGGTTTTAAATAATTGATTAGCAGTTTTTATCTTGGGACTATACTAGCTGTACAGAAAGTATTTACATGGAGTTTCTAGAAGTGCTGTGTTTGTTAAACACAGTGAGGCAAGAGCTATGCATTTTCACAAAAATTTAGCACTTTTATGAGCAAAACGCTAATCAATTTTTAGAGTTAAATAAATCCCTGGGTTTACCCAGATGCCTACTACCACTGATGGGCTGGACGAACCCTTTGGCCCCTCTTTCATTCCTACTACTGGGTGATAATATTGAGAGTAACCCAGGACCTATAAACTCCTCACCATGTCATAGTGACCCCCTCTGGGCTAACTACTACAAACGAAAGATAACTCAACTTAACACGTGTAGTCCCCTGTTCAAGATCTCATTTGGAAGCCTGGATCACCCTGTGTAATCTCGATGTCCTAGGCATCACTGAAACGTGGCTAAAATCCTCCTTTCCGGACTCCATTTGCCACATCAAGGGCTGTTACCTGCTCAGACAGGACAGATGGGACAGCAAAAAATGGGGGTGGAGCACTCTAATTTTAGAGAATCCCTAAATGCAGCCTGGTTTCAAGTAGTGTTTCTGAGGATTATATCAGTGAATGAGTCATCACTGCACTGATCCTTGTTTCTGCAAAGAAACTATTAATTGACTGCCCACCCCGGGAAGCCTAAAGGATCTCTCACAACTGACTCAGTATATTGGTAGTTACTCCCTATGAGGGTGCTTATCATGGCTGGGGACTTCAATATTAACTGGTTGGATGACCAGCAACTGGAGTGCACTGAATTACTAAAACAACTTAACCTGAATCAGATAATGTCTAGCCCCACTCACCTCGACCCAAAGTACTTGGATCACTTGCTTTTGGCTTGGATCCTTGTGACCTGGGAGGATAGGATCCTTCAGGCTGGGGTGCTGCTTGATTCCATTAGTGACCACTCCCCGACTTTCTGTATTTGGCCTTGCAGGCGCCCTTGCCTCCCACCCAAGTTTCTGTCTTTCAGGACTTTTCTAAATGGGAGATAGCAAAACTTCAGTCAGATAGTAGGGCTTTGAATTTGTCTGTCCTCCACACCATGTCTTATGTGAACTCAGCCTTAGGGTTCACTACTACTGCCTTGTCCTCCATCCAGGAAAAACATTTCCCTATCACCACCTGGAGAGTGGGGGGTGAGAACAATAAATGGCTTACTAAAGAGCTTCCAGCTAAAATGAAGCAAAGGGGATACCCTGTGGGCTGATCACAACTGCCCCATGGTCTTTGACTCTAGGCACTATGACCGCACAGGAGTAAACTTTTTCTAAGGGCACTGACAATGTTGGCATCAAGGCATGTGCGAAACCATGCACTGGAGCCAGCAACTGTCGTTGACACCCTAGCTGCTTCAGTTCTGTTTTTTTTCTCCGTCATCGAGTGTGCACAGTGAAAGTAGAACTCCACCTTGCCTCAGTTACTCTTTGGTTCTTTTGGTTATTTTCCATTTAAGTATGGCAGATAAATAGGCCAAGTCTCCAAAACCCAAACCTACATGAACCCTGTTTTTGCATTGTAAAAGCAGGAAACACATAGTCTACTCTGACCGATAAGCTTTGCTTCACTTGCCTGAGACCCTGCCATGACATGGGGGCCTGCGATGCCTGCACCAACTTTAAATACCAGATGTTGGAGTTTTGAGTGCTGAAGCTGGGACATCCCATGCCTGACTCTGAATATGGCATCTTCACAGGAGGTCTTCATGTAGAAATCTGGACTGTTTCCCCTTGGTCGCTATCGGCACTGGAGTCTGTGCAGACTTCAGTGTTGATGGTGCTGAGACTGCTGCTGGTGATATCAGTATTGACGCCAGATGTGGAGCAGTTCATGCATCAGGGTCCTCTCGGAGATGACTGATCTTCATGTACACCCACTAGCCACCATCAGCCTTGGTGCTGCTGGCCTAGTAGGAAGCTTTTCTTGTTCCTCATCTTGAGCGAGGTTCCCATGCAAGCCACATGGTTGATGACTGGGCATGGGTACTATGGCCCATCAACCATCTACATCACTTTTTGGCATTAAACAGGGTTTGGGGGGAGACCTTTGGCAGAATGGCAAGCAAAGGGAAGGTATTGATTATGGGGGCTTTAATCTGCCAGATGTAGACTGGATTATTCTAGCTGTAGCTGCAACAATAAGTAGGCCATCCTTGACTTCCCTGCAGGGGCATTTCTCAGGCAGCTGGTTATGAACCCCACTAGGAACAGAGTAGTGCTGGGCCTGTTACTTCCGAACAGGGACAGCATTGCAGAAGTCATAGTGGGTAGCCCCAGGATAATAGTGATCATTGTACAGTGTCATTTGGCATACAAATTGGGCAGGAGAGGAACCACACTAGGAAGAGGGTCCTGGACTTCAGGAGGGTAGATTTTAAGGTAATGGGAGACTGCCTTAGAAAATACCTTGAAGGGGGATGGCTGGGGAGAGGTGGAGGCACAGTGAAAAAGGATAAAAGAGGGGAATAAGTAAGGCAACAGCAGGCTCTTTGGAGGAGATAAGTAAGTGTAGGAGGAGAGAAAGGCCACTGTGGTTCTCAAAAGAGGTGACTAAGGCAATAAGGGAGAAAAAAACAGCTATTAGGAATTACAAGACCACTCTGACAGAGTGGGACAGGGAACTCTATCTAGATAAACAAAGGGAGGCAGGAAGAGCGATGAGGGCAGCAAACAGAGGCGATAGCCAAAGAGGCCAACAAAGGGGATAAGACTTTCTTCAGGTGCGTGAGTGAAAAGAGGATGGCAAGGGGAGGGAGAGTGAGGATCCGGAGCACAGAGGGACTGTGCGGGAGCTCAGCATGTACTTCTTGAAGGAGAGGAAACATTGAAACCGTTACCTCATGGGTGTGAACAAGGTGCAGGAGTGGCGTCTCTTTCATAGTAGGAGGAGGAGGAGGAGTACCAGAAAATGGGAGCATGCATGGGGGCAAAAGAGGTGGTGGGGTGAAGACAGTGGGAAGCTTCAAGCATGTGGGATAGGCACCTTGACATAATCGATGGATGAAAAGGAGGAGGGAATGACGCATGTGACCAAATTGGGTCCAGGGTGTAGAAATAGGCATGGGAATATAGGGCAGACTAGCTGGGGACTACTGGTCCTTTTCTGCCAACAAATTCTGTTTTTTTTTCCTGGAGTCTTTATGATGCATTCCTTTTTTCCTGCATTGTCTCAGCTCAATTGCAAGGGGGTTCCAGTTCTGGATATCCTCGATGGCTTTTCTGCCAAAGGCACGTGCTTCAGAGCTACTGCCTTTTTGATCACTATCCATCTCCTGCCTAAGTGATGTGAGGTTCTTGTTCCATACCCAGCTGCCCCTTTTAGGCCATCTAGTGTGCCCTTTCTTCTTTATTCAAAGGCTGGCTGTTGGGTTTTATTTGGTTTATTTACATTTCCCATCTCCTTTCCCTGTGCCTTTGGGCTAGTAAGTTCTTAGTCCTCTTATTTTTCCTCTGCTTCTTTTTCTCCTGGCTAACAGAACTGAGGTTAGTGAGGGAACCAGCAGTGGTTATTGGCTGGCTTACAGCACCACGTTGTGGGTTAGGCAGGCACCATGCCCAGTAGCTGTGGCTGGTCTCCCAGCAAAATCTTTTCTCCTGCTGTATCCTGCTGCCTTTGGCCCAGGCACACAAGCGGTATTCAGCGGTGGTGATATTCTGGGAAAACTCCCCGGCAAGGCTTGCTTCAGATTCCTGTTCCAGCTTTCAAATCTGAGTTCAGAAGAGGCAAAGCCGGAGAACCACATGGTTGGGTGGTATGAGAATTCAAACTGGTGGACCGTTTGTACGTGTGCTCAGTGGAAGGCTGACTTAAGTGTGGCTGTGAACTGACTACTAGTAGTAGAACTGTGGTTACATGTAAGTAACTTCTATAATTTTTTTCATACACCCCTCTATAACAAACTTTTATAATTTATTTCATACATCCTCTATAACAAATGGCTTTATGTGCAGTGAAAAAGCCTCTGCTGTAAGTTATGCAGTACTGCACGACAGGGTGTGGTCATTGTGGGAATTACCCACGTATTGTGTTATGCCTCATGCTGTAAACCACGCATGACATGAATAACTCCCACAGTGACCTATGCTCTGTCATGTGTTATTGCAATTATAAAAATAAACCCAGCTGTAAAAAAAAAAAAACACCACCACACTGCATTGCATTCACCAATTAATAAAATTGCCCCAGATGCAATTGTTTTGTGCAGCTGGAAGTAGACTGATTGCGTCACAAGAGGTGATTTCTCCTAAACAGGTTCAGACAGCCTGGTTCTAATAGAGTGCTTTTAAGAATTGCAGGAGTGATTTTCTTAGGCACTTAGTTTCTGCCTCGCTTTCCCACTCTGTTTCTTTTTTCTGTGTTATTCCTCACATTCAGTTGATGGAATGACTTTACCAAGAAATTTGTAAGCAGTAACCCACAACAGGGGCTGCCTTTCTAAAGAATTAATGCATACCTCTGGTGAATTGGAAGGCACAAGGTCAATGGCTGAATGGTGTTCAGCGCACCCGGGAAGTGCTTTAACTCTCAAGAAACCCATGCCCTGGAGTGGGTTATTGCACTTATAAAATGGAACTTTGTTTTAATGGAAAAACATTTTGTCTTCCTTTAGTCAGGTTGTTGCTTGGTAGAATAGGTGAATTTGATAAGAAAGGCTCAGTGTTTTTGACTGAACCCCGGAACCTGATTTATTTTGAAGAAAACATATGCCCTGTAGTAAGTTTTTGTGTTTAAAAAATGGAAAAAATGGTAATGGATAGAGGTATTATTTTCATTTAGATATATTGCTGTTAGGTACATTAAGGAACGTTAGTTATGAACTGGGCAGTTTCTAGGTAAATACTTAATGGTCAGGTGCTGCGTTTTAACCACTGCAGTTGTTCAATATGCTCAGTTGTTATACCACATTTTGGTAACACTTAAGTTCCCTTAACTACACTGTAGTTAAAGTGTAACCACACTGAACTGCATTGCATTTGCAATGTAGTTACATGCAGCAAACATGTAACTACCATGTAAATAACACTGTTACATATAATTAATGATTACCTTCCCTGCAGTTGCATTGAAACTTAAAACAATTCAGAATTCTGCTGGCAGAATATTCACCCATCCTCTCCCATGCATGTACTCATCAGCATGCCTAATGTGGAACCAGGGCTTTAACTATATCTGTGGCAGGTTAAGCAGCAGAGATTTCCTTGGTAAGCAGGTCAGGATAAGCAAAGAAGCAGCAGAAAATAAAACTGAGTAGTACTTTAGGTTTAAATTTGTGGATGAATGTAATGCGGGGATGATAAGTGGAAACATTTATAATTGTTTTTTATTTAATGGTTTTATGTATTTAAAGCCTTGTCAAACCTAGTTGAAGATGTTAAGTGCATGCCATTTTGAAGACTTTAGTGAGTGAAAGCTCCAGTAGGTAAAGGGAAGAATTTTAACGCAGGTAATTTGGCTGACTGGTCCTGTTTTTTGTGGGTTGTTGCAGGATTTACTGACGGGTACTGTAGACCCAAACTGACTAATCAAACTATAGGACTTTTCGTGCTCATTTTGTAATACGTTGTGGCAGCCATGCCACTCATCAACACCCACACACAGCCAAGTATAATTGTCTGACTGGGTTTTATTGGGAAAGGCTGGCCAGAACACCGGGAAATCTCTACTCGTGCCACAAGTGCCATGGGGTTCTTTGATGTACATGTGAGAAGCAGCAGAGATGGGCACAAAGAACCCCTCTTTAATATCATATTGGAAAGGTCTGCACCCCCCCTCCACCCTACCCAAGTTGCACTACAGTGCCAATTTTTGAGATTTGAGTCCATGTCTGGCTGTGGGTCAAGAACTCATGACCTCCTTGTCCAGAGATGCATGTGCTACCAACTGAGCCACACTGACGCCGTCAGGCTTCCTGTCAGAGGTTTGTTTATTGCGTACTGTGAATTGCCTATGTAGCCATTCCCTTTATTTTACACTAAACAGCCAACCTCTGATTGATTTATTTTCTCTGCAACCTAGGCCTGCTCTTGTGTACACAGTATTTTTAAGTCCAGTCTTAAGCTCTATAATTATGCCGTGAACTATAAAAGAAAAGAAAAAATCTGCTGGGGAAACCAACATTTATTTCAGGCAATAGTATTTTCATTCTGCCCGACTCCTGGCCCTGTATCAGAGTTTGCATTTGTTTGTTTTTTGCAGCTTCCTTCTTGTGGAGTGGAGTGGAAGTGATAGAGCAAGTCTCAGTGGGTATGATTTTCATGCCCTAAGTTTTTCTGTCCTTTTCCCTTTCATTGCTTATTGTTCTGACACCCGTGGTGACACCTGCTGGCAGTAACAAGGCTGTGGAACGTCTGAGCACTCCCCAGCAGCACTGCAGCCTGGGGCTCAAGAGGCCTAGGCAGGTCCAGCCATATACAGACACTACTTGATTGAAGTGTGAGTTTGGAGTATTGCAAAAGGGTGCACCTCCTGATTGCATCCTGGCCTGCAGTGTTTGGAGTTGAACCTCAGTACCTTGCAGAAGGGGCTGCCACATTGATGCACTAGCCCAGGGCAGCCTGATCTACAGTGCTGGGATTCAAACCCATTATTGTATTAATGAGGGTCTGCTGCATTACTGGACTAGTATGGGACAGTCTGACCTGCAGTGCTGGAATTCGTACCCGTGACCTTTAGTGAGGGGTTTGCTCTAATGCGACGAGCTACTGAGCAAACCTGTAACACACATTTTAGCTATGGTTTTATTTTACACACATGGTTTGGGACCTGTTCTGCAGCCCAGTAGCTGTTGGGCTATACATTATTTATTGATTTTATTTGCCTACCCATGATAGCCTGGCTAAGCTGCAGCATGTCATTTTCAGTGGCGTCCTGCTTTTGCCAGTTTTTACAGGCGGGTGGACTGGAGCACTAGACCACTGACTTGATGGCTGGGCTATTCAAGGAGGCCACGTAGTGGTCCAGGATCTGGCTCTCCAGACCTGCAGAGACTTGGGCGTGTTGGACAGCCAGTTCATGTGGAAATGCAAGATCTTCTTCGAGGGGATCTCTTGCAGTAGCCACGCCTTTGGCACTATAATTGCCAGGCACCAGGACCACACAGAAACGCTTTTTTAATGTTAATTTATTTCTCCTGGTCTCTTCCCCCAAGTCGGCACTTGCCTGCAGCCACCGACCGCAGGTACTGCCTCAGCCTGGCTCCTTGTCTGATGCTGCCCCCAGATGGTCAGGAGGTAGTAGTCGGGGTTGCTTCTCCCTGTACCTGGACAAGTGGTGGGAGATCATGAGAGATGCTGTGGTCTTGCAACTCATAGAAAATGGCCATACTCTGGAGCTTCTGGAGTGGCCTCCAGAAGACCCTCTAGTTCAGTCCTCTGACCCTCCAGACCACATTCCAGTGCTCTGGGAAGAAGTTCGCACCTTGCTGCACAAAATGGCGATAGAACCTGTCCCAGGGACGCAGCAAGGAAGGGGGTTCTTCTCTCACTTCTTCCTGGTCCCCAAATGCACAGGAGATCTCGGGCCTATCCTAGACCTCTGAGAACTAAACTTCTTTATTCAGTACAAGACGTTTTGTCACCCTTCAGGGACTGCTGTCCCTTCTGCTTCAGGGAGATTTGATCTGATCCCTTGATATGAAAGATGCATACCTGTATATCAAGGTTTGTGCCTCCCACCGTCAGTACCTAAGGTTCTACTTTCAGGGAGTGCACTTCCGGTTCTGGGCCTTGCCTTTTGGCTTGTCCTCAGCCCCTCGGGTGTTTACCAAATGCTTGGCGGTAGTAGGGGCAGCCCTCAGGAGGGAGGGTCTCTTTGTCTTTCCCCACCTAGACGTCTGACTCGTCAAAGCACAGTTCAGGGAACACTTGTTGCAGACATCAGAACATACCACCCACCTGTTCCAGGCGCTGGGCATCACAGTCAGTCTGCCTAAGTCTGTTTTGACTCCCTGTCAGTACCTCCAGCACACAGGGGTGGTCCTTGATACGGTCAAGGTATGGACTTCCTGCCCCAAGACAGGGTGGACCGCTTAATGGCTCAAGCCCGCCTGCTGTACCACAGTAGATGTCTCTTGGCCAGAACCTTCCAGCATCTCTTGGGACTGATGGCTACAGCTGTAGTCACAGTGCCTCTAGCCAGACTGTACGTGAGGGTAACTCAGTGGACACTTGGGGTCCAGTGGAATGAACGTATCGACAACCCAGTAGGTCCTAGTGTCCTCTCCCATCAAAATAGGTTCTGCTTTGGTGGGTTGAACCCAGCAATCTTCTAAGAGGGGTTCTTTTCCCTCATTCCATCCCCTCAGCAAATTGTCACCACAGATGCTTCGAGGTTGGGGTGGGGGTTCATCTGGGGCTTAACCAAACACAAGGGACATGGTCCAGGATGGAGTTTTCTTTCCACATGAACATCCTGGAGATGCGGGTAGTCCTTTATGCCCTGCAGGCCTTCCAGACACAGCTTTCCCCAGGCGTTCTGCTAGTGCAGACTGGCAACATCAGTGTAGTTCACTACGTCAGCAAACAGTGGGGAACTCACACACCTCCTCTGCTGTGGGAAGTGACTGGAGTCTGGTACTGAGCTTCAGAACATGGTCTAGAACTGTCTGCTGCCCATGTTCCATGTGTCCAAAACGTCCTGGCACACAGGCTAAGTCGGTCACAGTCCAAGATGCACAAGTAAGAACTGCTGACTTCCATCGTAGAAGACCTGTTCAACAGGTGGGGTCATCTAGAGTTGAACCTTTTGCAACCCCAATCAACACAAAGCTGCCATTTTTTTGCTCGCTCCAGGGCCTGGAGTTTTCTGGCGAGACACATTGTTACCTCTCTTGGAAATGGAGGTTTCTTTATGCTTTCACCACTTTCTCATACTTCAGAGGGTTCTGACCAAACTACAGGTGGAAGGGGCCACTATGATCCTCATTACTCCCTTCTGGCCTCGTCAGATCTGGTTCCCCTTACTGCAGCAGTTGACGGTGGAACCTCCAGTGCCCCTGCCTCTATGCACCGGCTTGCTCTCTTAGGACCGGGCCACCCTGATGCATCTGGATCTCAGATCCCTGCATCTTCACATCTGCCTCCTGAAGACATAGCTTTGGCTAGATTTGGGGTGTCCCCAAAGGTGGCGGATGTCTTGGTGGCAGCTAGGAAATCTTCCATCAGGGTCACTTATTACATGAAGTGGAAATGCTTTGCCCTGCGTGCAGCTTCTCATCATCTGGACCCCATCACTTGTCCAGTGAATCAGGTCCTGGAGTACTGGCTGTCCCTTTCAGGCTCCAGTCTGAAGTACTGCTTGCTTAATGTGCACATCTGCCATTTCTGCCTTCCATGTGCCTGCTGAAGGCCATACAGTGGCACAGCTGGAGGTATCACATACATTTTTGAGAGGCATTCTCCACCTGAAGCCTCCTATCTGCAATTCAGTCCTGTCTTGGGACTTGAATTTTGTACTAGAGAAACTTACTTTGGCTCCCTTTAAGCTGGCTATGACATGCATGCTATGCTTTCTGTCGTGGAAAGCGTTATCATTTGCTGTTACTTCTGCTCAAAGGATTTCAGAGCTACAGGCTGTCATGTGTGAGTAGTCTTAATTTGGTTTTCCACAGTGTCTCTGTATACTGACTCTTACGTTTCTTCCTAAGGTGGTGTCTGAGTTTACTTTAAATCAGTCCATCCACCTGGCTGTTTATTTCCCAGATCATGCCAGTCCAGGGGAAGCATTGCTCCAAACTTTAAATGTGCATAGAACTCTGCGTTACTGTACATATCGTACAAAGGACTGTAGGAAGTCCTCCCAGTTGTTTTTTTTTTTTTTCCCCTAGGAAAGAGGGCATTCCTGTTTCTAAACAGTGCTTGTCCAAAAGGTTGACCAGCTGTATTACTTTTTGTTATAGGAAGTACGGTAAGGAACTTCGTGGGGTTGTTTGTGGCCATTCCACCAGAGGCATGGCACCTTCTGTTGCCCATTTCAGGAGTGTATCAGCTACAGAGATCTGTGCTGCTGCCTCTTGGAGTACTTACTTACCCACACCTTTACCAAGCACAACAGTCTGGACAGTGTCTCTAGGCGAAGGGCCAGTTTTAGTGTAGCTGTTTTACAGGGCCTACTTTCTTAGGCTCTTGGTTTCCAACCACCCAGACTGCATTTCCTGATGTCTGAACTGCTTGGGACTCGTTCCATAAGTGTGGCCTGCTGCAAGAGATGCCCTCGATGAAGATAGGATAAGTTCTTATGTAACTGTACTAACATTAGATCTTTGAGAGGATCTATTGCAGCAGGCCACGCCATCCCACCTTCCACCCCGCTGGCCCTGTGGGTCTTCCTGCCTGTCTCTCTTTCTCCTTAGCGGAGAACCTTCTGCTGTTTGTTTATTGGCAGGAACCTTTGGCTTTTCCTTGGTTCCTTAGCAGGAGACAAGTTGCTTCTGATCTCTGACGGGAGAACTGAGGAAGGCGTGGGGGCTGCCCACTCTTGTAGAATAGGGCGATGTTAGCATGTGACATTGGAGTGGGTGGTACCCTGGAAGTCTGCTAGCAAAAAAGGTTTCCGTGTGATACTGGTGCCTGGCAGCTATAGTTCATAGGTGTGGCCTGCTGCAAGAAATCCTCTCAAAGATCTACTGTTATGGTAATTCCTTACTTAACTGTACTTTCTAGATGGTCACTCTGAATCAGATCATTCCATCGCTGGAACAGAACATACTTTATGGTTCTTCCCCCCCAGACCTCCAGGATGCGTTTTTCCACATTCCTGTCCATCAGTCCCACTGCCAGTACCTCCGCTTGGGGGAGACATTGCACAAGGAACCCCTGAATCAGAAGGCAGTGGACTGCCTGTTCTCCCTGTGGGGAACACGCTCTTGTGGACCTGTTTGCCTCCTGGGAGAAAGCAGAGCTGAGGATGTTTTGTGCTAGCCCCCCTCAGTCCAGGACATAGATGGAGGATGCCTTTGGGAGGCCCTGGTCTTCAGGCCTCGTGTACACCTTCCTTCCCTTCTCCTTGGTCCACAGGCTTGTGGTCAAGGCCCGAAAGGACAATGTGCAGATGATCCTGATAGCTACAGACTGGCCACAGTAGTTCTGGTACCCAAATCGCCTCAGCAGCAGGCATCTGTGCCTTTCCGTCTGGAGCTGCTGACAGGTGATGGTCCTGCACCCGGGTCCCTCAGTCCTTGCATCTCTTGGCCTAGTTCCTGAGTAACTTAGAGATCTTAGTATGAAAGGGCTTTTGCAGTAGGTAATAACCATTAGGACTGAGCTGTCAGATGCTAGGACCACAGGAAAACTTTAGCTAGCAGTCTGGCAGGGACCACCCACCCAATGTCACGTGATAAGACATCAGCTTGACCCTGTATAGTGGGCGTCACCATGCCTGCCCTCCAGTTCTTTTTTTTTGCCATCAGCCTGCACACATCGGTCATCGTAGAGAACAGTGCTTCAGTTAACTGCCATTTTGGATGAGTGTTTTAATCTTTTTTTCTCTACCTTTATTTCTTATTTTCGATCGAAATTAGTGATTTTGTGCATGTCGTATCTTGTGTCTGCCAAGTCACATGAAAACAAGGGCGATTCCTGTGGCTTGCAGCTCCTGCATAAGGACGGACATTCCCTCTGCCTTTTCTGCCTGAGACCAGAACACAAGACCGAGGACTGTGCGGTCTGTCAAAGCTTCAACCAAGTCACACAAAAACACCACCAGCATGCCCTGGAAGCCCATATTCTAAAGCTTAAGATGGCTTCCATGGAGAAGGAACTGCAGAAGCTGCAGTGTTCATCTTCTTCACCAGGAGGTTCTTCCGGATTCCACCAGACATAAGAAGAAGATAGACAAGGAGAAACATTGGGATTGAGCTCGGTCTTCCTCCCATGACACCCCCTGGGGACTGCGGACATCAAGCGGCCTTTCTCTAATAAAGGAGTGCCCCTCCAGCCAAGCCTTTTCCCACTACCGTGGAGCAGCCCTTGGTGCCCCCTCTTGAACTGATCATAGTTCAGGTGGGCGCCTCCAGATCTCCTGAGGCTTCTGCCACTCTTAGGTCCATCAAAGCCCAGGGGTGTAAGTCTTCTGGCGCAGCTGATAAGTTGCTCATCATCCCCTCCAGTGACTGCACAGCCACGGCTGATAAGCCAGCTGCTGGCTCTTCCGGTGACTGCCCAGTGAAGGCGCTTTCATTGTGCCCCAATAACAGGCCCAGCATTGATCTCCCGGATCATCGCCTGCTGCTACTTGTGCCACAGCCTTTCCCAGAGGGATCTTCATCTCGGGAGCCTCCATCTCAGCATTCCCTGGTGGAACCTGCAGCTTCCTCTGTTGCTGTGGAGCCAGAGAAGGATGTGTGTGTCTACCTTTCGACAACACCAGAGTGTCAGTGCTGGACCATGCTATAGTGGAACTTCCCTGAAGCTTCTGGCTCCGACACCTTAGATCTCCCCGGTCTGGGAAATCTGCTCCTCCTCAGACTCCAGCGGGGCCCTTCCGTACCACTGGAGCTCCCACCAGTGGGTCCAATGCCAGATCTGACTATCCCAGGCCCTTCCAGTGTTCTTTCAGGGTCACATCAGGTCTCCTGACACCTCCGTCGGTGCTTTTGTAGGCCCTTCTGACACTAGGTTACCTGGCACCGCATTATCCCTCTCCTGGGTATCCGACACCAGGTTACCAGACGCCGGGCTACCTGACACCAGGATACAAATGCCACATTTTCCTGTGCCCAGCTACCCAATGCTGGGCTATCCTATGCCAGGTTACCCTTCTCTGGGGTACTCGGCCTTGCACCAGCCTCCTCCACCTCCTCAGCAACAGGCAGATTTGAGGTAGTTCTTCCAGTCTTGGTGGCACGAAGGCAGGACCCAGTTCTTGACAGAATTTGACCGTTGCCAGCTGGTTGCTGGCTCTACACCGGCCCATTCAGTTCCTATGCCCAGGTCTGCCTCACCAGTGGAGTCTCGACCCTCTGTGTCAGGGATGACTGGCTGTGCCGTGGTCATGGAGTGGGGCGGGGATGCTCCTTTTCCTCAGAAGGGGAACCTTCTTCCAAGGACCTTGTCCCCGGACAGTAGCTTGTCGTCAGAGTCTGACTCTTCGTCCTCAGTCTCTGACTACGAGACTCCTGCTTCAGAGGAGACTGTGCCCAAAGAGTCTCTAAAATCTCCGCCTGAGGACCGTTCCTTCATGGAACTCCTTAAAAAGATCCAGGAGGCCAATGGATGGACAACTGAAGACCATGACCCAAAACGCAAGAGATTGTCAGAACACACCGGACATGCCAGTTTTAACTCCTCTTCTTATCCCTCCGTGGATAGACACTCATGAGGATCTGACCACTTCTGTCTGGCAACAGCAATCAGTGGCAGCTATCCCCAAAAAGGCTGACAGGCTGTATAAAGCTCCAGAGGGCAAGGGCCACCTCAGTACCCACCCTAAGGTGGACTCGGTGGTTATTAATGTGGCTCACAACTGCTCTGCAATCCCAAACACATGAGCATAACATAAGGAGTCGAGACAGCTGGACCAGTTTGGGCGAAAGTTCTATTTGTCTTCTACTTTGGCTATTTGGGTCCTGAATTATGTGGCCCACATGGTTGTCTACCAGAAGACCATTCTGGGCCAACTTAAAGCTGACATTGACTCCTTAACAAATTCTGAGGCAAAGCCAAAAATCACTCAGTCTGGATGACAGATCTCTTGCTGCCATACTCTATGGGCAACTTATGACGCAGTGGATGCTACAGCCAAGGGCTATAGCCATCTGCCTGCGCCGATACTCCTGTTTGCGGGTCTCTGGGCTCGCCCAGGATGTCTTGGCTGCCATCCAGGGCGCCCCTTTTAGGGGGTTGGTCCTGTTTGGGTGTGACACTAAGGACATCATCAGTAGTCTGCAGGATAGTGACAAAACTTTACACTCCATGCAGACTATGTATCACACTAATTCTAAGCCCAGGTGACTTTTTCATCACCATCAGTGGCACCACTCCAAACAGCAGCCCGCCAGATGTCAGACCAAACGGGCTACTTCAGCAGCCACCACCCTCCCTGGCGAAGACGCAGTGGGCCACCGGTGGGGCACTCCCCAAGCTCCCCACAATCCCCTGACTCATGGCCGTGCCCCCGCCCTCCGCTACCAGTTACAGAGGAACCTGTAGGGGGCAGATATGCCTACCACCTGACTGGATGGGAGGCAGTTACTACAGACTCTTGGGTCCTGCAATTGATAGCCCAGGGTCATACTGCAGAATTTCTAGAGAGACCTCCAGAACATCCTCCAGGTCACTCTCACTACCCAAATGGCAACATTACTCTGATCAGGGTGGAAATAAAGGCACTTCTGAGCAAATCTATCATAGAGCCCATCCCCTGGGCCCAGGTGGGCAGAGGTTATTACTCCCATTTCTTCCTGGTCTCCAGAAAGACTGGAGATCTTTGGCCAATTTTTGACCCGAGCAGGCTCATTTTGTATGAAGAGTACAAAAGATTCTGCCTGCTAACTTGTCTATGCCTCTTGCCACTGCTCCATTAGGGACACTGGCTCTGTGCACTAGATATGAAGGATGCCTACCTGCATATCCCAATCTTCCACTCACATCACTGCTTCGTCAGGTTCGCCCTTCGGGGGAGCACTACCAGTTCAGAGCTCTCCCCTTTGGCCTGTCTTTGGCACTAAGGGTGTTTGCCAAGTGCTTAGTAGCGGTGACTGCGGCTTTACGCTGTTGGAGCCTTTTTCTGTTCCCATACTTCGACGACTGGTTCCTTTCAGCTTCGTTGAGGGACAGCTTGCTGGCTTCCCTTTCAAGGACCCTGGCCATTTTTCACCAGATGGATCTCACGATGAACTACCCCAAATCTCACTTTACCCTCTCCCAGCACCTCCAATTTATTGGAGCAGTGCTGGATGCAGTTCAGGGCAAGGCTCTCCTCCCATTGGACAGAGTGGAAACCTTGCAACAGCAGGCCAAACAGGTGGCATCCAGTCACTGGACTTTGGCCAGGTCAGTTTTATGCCTTCTGGGCCTTATGGCAGTGGCTATCTCCAGTCTAACCAGGCTTCACATGTGGATTACGCAGTGGACACTACAGGTCCAATGGAATCAGAGGTCAAACAACCTGGATCACAGAGTTCTTGTGTCCAGTTCCATGCAACAGGATCTCTTATGGTGGCAGGATCTGAATAATCTCTGCCAGGGGTTTCCTTTTCAGCCTCCCCCCTCCGGTCCAGACCCTGACCATGGACGCTTCTGGCCAGGGCTGGGGCGCTCATCTGGGGGACCACAAAACCTAGGGATCCTGGTCTCGGTGGGAGCTCTCCCTGCACATCAGCGTCCAGGAGATGCGAGCTGTGCTGTATGCCCTTCAGGCCTTCCAGCCCTTTCTCCTCCCAGGACCACTTCTTGTCAAGATGGACAGTATATGCGTGGTGTGGTACCTGAACAGACAGGGAGGAACATGATCATATCCCCTGTGCAGGGAAGTGATGCGCGTGTGGTACTGGGCAGTCGAGTACGACCTCCAGCTGATGGCAGTGCATCACCTAGGAGTCTAAAACATCCTAGCGGACAGTCTCAGCCGCACTCAGGCGAGGGCACACAAGTGGGAACTGCGGTAGTCAGTAGTCAAAGACATCTTCGATCTGTTGGTCGTCCAGATCTAGATCTGTTCGCCTCCCCATACAACACAAAACTAACCAGTTTATGCACGCTGATTCCCAGGCATGGTGTTTTCTGGCAAGATGCGCTGTCTCTTTTCTGGACAGAGAGGTTCCTCAATGCCTTTCCTCCCTTCCTGCTGTTGCAGAGGTTAATTCTGAAACTGCAGGCGGAAAGGGCTCACATGATTCTGATAGTGCCCTACTGGCCTCATCAAATTTGGTTCCCTCTGCTTCTGCAGGTGGCCATGGAAACTCTGGTTCCCCTCCCCCTCTGCCAGGACCTTCTGACCCAGGAACAGGGGAGGCTGGTCCATCTGGGTCTCAGAGCTCTTCACCTTCACACATGGCACCTTCTGACATAGCTGCTTCACACTATGGGGTTTCTGCCGAGGTTGCATTGGTTCTTGTGGAGCCAAAAGCCATTCACACGAGCCACCTATGCGATGAAGTGGAAACGGTTTCCCATCTGGGCAGTCTCCAGAGGTTGGGATCCTTTCTCTTGACCGGTTCCTCAGGTCATGGAGTACCTGCTTCACCTCTCAGACCTTGGGCTAAGCTATTCCTCTCTGAAGGTCCATTTGTCTGCCATGTCTGCCTACCACGTTCCAGTAGACAACAAAACCCTGGCACAGTTGGAGGTTTCCAAAACTTTTCTGAAAGGAATACTCCACTTGAAACTCCTGGTCTGGAACCCTGTTCAGCCGTGGGACCTGAACTTCATTCTTGTGAAACTCACTTTGCCCTCATTTGAACTGGCCGTGAGTTGCGACCTGCGCTACCTTTTGTGAAAAGCGCCATTTTTAGTTGCTATTACTTCTGCTTGAAGGATTTCCAAGCTTCAGGCTCTGATGTGTAAGGAGCCTTATTTGATTTTTCACAGAGACCGGGTGGCTCTGTGTACAATTCTTAAGTTTTTACCTTAGGTGGTTTCTGAGTTTACTTTTAATCGAACGATACACTTGCCAGTGTATTACCCTGAGCATTCCAGTCAAGGGGAGGCAATCCTTCGCACATTGGATATGCACAGAAGTTTGCATTACCACACAAATCGGATGAAGTCTGTCTGAAAATGGATCAGCTGTTTGTTTCTTTTGTGCCCAAAAGAGAGGGCACCGCAGTTTCGAAACAGTGTGTATCCAAGTGGTTGGCAAATTGCATTTTGTTTTGCCATCAAAAGTATAACAAACCCCTTCTGGGGGAAGTGAAGGGACACTCAGCCAGAGGCATGACTGCATATACTGCTTGTTTCAGCCGCAGACATTTGTGCAGCAGCTACTTGGAGCTCTGTTCACATTTCACTAAATAATACAGTCTGGACATTACCTCTAGGTGCAGGGCTGACTTTGGACCTGCTTTCTTAAATCCCTGCCTACTGCTGACCTTTTCTTGCCTCCCATGTTCAGTCCTTGTGTGACTTGCACTACTTGGGATTCAGTCCAAATGGTTATTACCTACTGCAAGAGCCTTTTCGAAATAAGGTAGTACAGTTATGTAAGAACTTACCGTAACAGTAGATCTTTGAGAGAGACTCTTGCAGTAGGTACCCTTTTCCCTCCCAGCTTCCCCCTGCTTCTGCTGCTACTTTTCAACATAGCCTTTCTTTGGCTCCAGCCCACTCCTTTCTCTTGTCGAACCTTCTTAGGTCTCCAGCAGGAGAACTGGAGGGCAGGCGTGGGGACCACCCACTATATAGGATCACGCTGTCGTCTTTTACGTGACGTCAGGTGGGCAGCCCCCGACAGACACTGCTAGCTAAAGTTTTCTGTGTGGTCCTAGCTCCTGATGGCTCAGTCCTAATGGTTATTACCTACTGCAAGAGTCCGTCTCCAAGATCTGCTGTTACGGTAAGTTCTTACGTAACTGTACTTTCCATGCCCTTGGTCTTTTGGAGGAAGTACTCTACATTGTGGAGGCCTCCCAAAAGGAGTCAACTCACTGGTGCTGTGCCTTAAAATGAAATGGTTTTCCATTTGGTGTCAGAGCAAGGAGCTTTATCACTTTGCTTGTCCTGTGGCTAGTGTCTTCTGGTTCCTCTGGTCTCTTTCCCAGCTGGACTGTGAGTGATGACCCTTGGTATGCACTTGACAGTCATCTCTGCATACTGGACGTGGCTGCTATGCTGACAGTGGCTCAGGAGTAGGTGGTCAGGTGCTTTTTCAAGGGCCTTGACCCCCTGTTCCCTCTGGTGCGTGAACCACCACCACCACCACCACCACGGACCTTCTGCTGGTATTGACTGTGCTCATGGGCAAGGCATTTGAGCCTGTTCACAGGTGTGATATGTTTCACCTGTTGTGGAAGACTGCCTTCTTGGTGGCTATCATGTCCACCAGATGGGTTGTTGAGTTCTAGGCACTCTTGGTGGAGTTTCGTTACCTGGTCTTCCACAAGGACGGGGTCATCTCTTGCCACCACCTGATGTACCTCTTGAGAGTTGTATCAAGAGATCTTACTTTGAGATTCGCACTTGCAGCAGGTAAACACATTTAGGACTGAAGTCTGCAGGCTCCAGGACCCTATGGAAAACTTTTAGCTAGCAGTACCCAGCGGGGGACTGCCCCCAATGTTGGCATGCCCCTGACACCACGCATGGTATAAAAGGGGTGGTCCCCTAGCCTATCCCCAGTTCTTTTCCTGCCATCAGCCACGCAAGTTGGACCTCTGCGGACGCCTTCACCTAGTTGACCGCCATCTTTGCCACATTTTCAGCACCTTTTTTGTCTTATTCTTTTAAGTATTTTTGTTTGATTTTGTGTATGTCGTCTTCTTCATCAACATCGTCGATTGAGAGGTGCCCTTCCCAGTGCTCATATGGCAAGCAGATCCCACATAAAGACGGCCACTCAGCTTACCTTTTTTTACCTGGGCCCAGGCCACAACATCGAGGGAGGCCTGCCAGAATTGCAAAAACTTCAGCCAGCGCATGTGGCTCTGGCGCCAGAGGACCCTCGAAGCCTTTTTGCTTAAGAAACAGATATCTGATATGAAAAAGGAGCTCACCACAAAAGTTCTTCTCCCTCTTCTTTATCTTCTCCTAAAGAGAAGAAATCGAGTGATAAACACAAGCACTGGGAGAAGCACTAGGAGAAGTCCCTGGCAGAAGTCCGCTCTCGGTCGCTGAAGTCGGTGACCCCCTCCTCCAGGCTTGCCTCTGTGCTTCTGATCTCTAAGCCTCACTCCCTCATCTCCGTCATGGGAGAAGGCTCTTAGGGCGTAGGAAGTCCTCCCACACCTCTCAGCCACTCGAGCTTAAGCCCATCACCCCTGGGGACTCTAAGCCTAGTGGCTCAGCTGGTGGTTCTTCGGGTAGCAGGCTATTGTCTGTTGCCCTCCTGGTCATGGTATCATAGATACATAGATACATAGATAGTGTCGGCAGATAAGGGCCTATGGCCCACCCAGTTTGCCCATTTGAGCTTGTAAGTTCAGTTTGTTTTCCTAGAAGTCTGTTGCACCTTACTCCTGACCTCCAGAATTCCTTTATGTCTATCCCATGCATTCTTAAATCCCGTGATTGTTTCAGTCTCCACCACTTCCTCTGGCAGGGTGTTCCACTTGTCCACCACCGTTCTGTGAAGAAATTCTTTCTCATGTTTCCTCTGAATCGTCCTCCCTCCAACTTCATCCCATGCCCTCTAGTCCTGGAACATCTTTTTCACTTAAAAATAGTGTTTTCCTGCACCCTGTTCCTCCCTGTAAGATACTTGTATGTCTCTATCATATCCTCTCTCCCTCCTCTCCTCCAGGGAGTACATGTTCAGTTCCTTCAACCTGTCTTCATAGGACTTGTGATGCAATGCATGCACCATCTTTGTTGCCCTCCTCTGAACCTTCTCTACCCTGTCTATGTCCTTACGTGAGGTATGGTCTCCAGAACTGTACACTGTACTCAGGTGGGGCCTCACTAGTGTCTTGTATAGCGGAATTATGACCTCCCTTTTCCTGTGTAATGCCCTGCCTATACATCCCAGCATCCTATTTGCTTTACCTGCTGCCTTGTCAGACTGTTTCCCTACCTTGAGGTCATCAGAGATGATAACCCCAAGATCCCTTTCCTGCTTGGTGCATGCTATATCCTCACCCCCAACTGATATATTGTGCCAGGGTTTTTGTACTCTTATGTCATTATCTTGCACTTCTTTGCATTGAATTTCAACTGCCAAACCCCTGACCATTCTTCAAGTTTCTGCAGGTCGCTTCTCATTCTGTCTACACCCTCTGGTGTGTCTACTCTGTTACAGAGCTTTGTGTCATCAGCAAACAGTGAAATTCTGCCTTCTAGGTCCTGCGCCATGTCACTGATGAAGATGTTGAATAGGACCGGTCCCAGCACTGATCCCTGTGGTACCCCACTGGTCACTCTTCCTTCTGTGGCTGACACACCTGGGACAGTCGCCCTCTTCCTCTGGAAGCAGCGGGTGTATGCCTTACTCAGGAGCTGCACCTCCTCCGCAGGTGACTCTGCTTAGATGTCTGCTGGCTGATTCTCCAGCCCAGCCTCCACCTACACTGGTCACCTCTATGCCAGCCTCCCTGATGCCTCCTTGGGAGACCCTGGTGCCTCTGCACTCTGTGCAGCCGCCAGCTGACTCCAACGCTCCTATTCGGCTGGTGAGGTAGGGCCTGACATCCAACGACCAGACACCAGATCTGACACATCCAATGCCTGAGGGAACTCCCCTGGTCCTGATGCCGGATACCCAGGACTGGATCACCCCAACATTGGGGTTACCTTAACCAGATGATCTGATGCCGGAGCCTTCTGTGCCCCCCACCTCCCGCGCGGACACCAGAGGATCCCTTTCTACCACAGAACCCCCCCATAGGGACTTACTGAGTTGTTTGCAGCATGGTGGGCCTACTTTAAGGATAAAGAGACCCCCACAGCTTCTGCAAAACCAGCTCCCCAAGGGCCTCCCCTGGGAGAGTCCCTGGGCCACCCACCTACTCCACCTCCCAGGAGGCCGCCGCTTGACAAGGATCTTACTCTTTCATCCAGGGAATGACCACACAACCCCCCGAGATCGCCTTTCCCATTTTCAGATTCGGAGGGCTTGGATGTGGATTCCTACTCCTCCAGCTGTGGGGACTCAGACCCTCCGTCTGACCCTGACGTCAGCAAGGACGCCGTGTGCTCTCCGCCTGACGACCCTTTATTTATGGATGTGATGCATCACATCCAACAACTGAACAGATGGGACTTTGAAGAACTTGGCCCAGAACGGAAGCAGTTGTCAGTCTTTCTTCGAAAGGACGACACCCTACCCATGGTAGTCCCTCTGATGAATCCTACAAGAATGCCAACAAGTTCACATGGAAGTGTCCTTTCTCGATTCTAGCAATATTGAGAAAGTCAGACCGATTGTACACTGTTCCCCAGGAGGATCCCTTTCACAGGGAACAACCAGAGGCAGATTCTGTTGTCTTGAATGCTGTCCACGACAGGTCGAGGTGCCCTTGGCACCTCAGTACATAGCCTCCAGATAAGGACTCCAAGCAGTTTGATCGTCTGGCCAGGAAAGTTTTTTCCTCAGCCACTTGTGCCATCCAGTCGCAGAACTTCCTTGTCCACATGGTCCAGTACCAAAATGCCCTGTGGGACAAGGCACTGGAAATTGTTCATGCCAGACTCCCCTGGATGGGCAGAGCTCATGGCCATAATAAAGTCAGGTTCAGACGTCGGTAATTGCGTCCTGTGGGCTTCGTATGATACTGTGGACTCGACAGGTAGAGCCACTGCTTCGGCGGTCTGTATCCTCCAGTACTCCTGGCTGAGAGTCTCCAGGTTCGCCTAGGATATCCAGTCCAAAATAATGGATGCGCCTTTCAGAGGCTGTTTCTATTTGGGGAAGATGCCCAGAATATCATCACCCATTTGCAAGAGGACGGGAAAGCCATTAGGTCAGTGCACACTATGTACAGACTCAAGCCACGACCTAAGCAGTCCTTTCAGAGGACTGGACAGCAGTAATCTAGAAGACAGCAGCAGGCAGGCTTCAAACGTAAGACCTCCACCCTTGCTTCCGGGGGTTCTGCCCCATGGGCTCCCAGAACCTCTCAACCCATGCTTCTTCTCCCCTGCTCATTTGCCTGACTTATTGACCGACCCACCCTCCACCAACAGAAGCCTCAGGGAAGGAAGTGGGATGTCGTTTCTCCTTGCACACTGAAGGGTGGCATTGGATAACATCAGATTGCTGGGTCCTGTAGCTCATCGAGAAAAGACACACTCTCGAATTCACAGAGATTCCTCCAGACAACTCTCCAGTACAGTCTCATTACTCTCTGGACCACAGCATCCTCATAGCAGAGGAAATCCAGGCTCTTCTTCAAAAGAAGGCCATAGAGCCTGTCCCCCGAGACAATGAGGGACAGGATTCTACTCCCACTTCTTCCTTGTGCCGAAGAAAATGGGGTATCTTTGTCCCATCTTGGACCTAAGCCGCCTGAACCAGTACATAGAGTACAAAAAGTTCAGGATGGTTACTCTGATAGGCCTGCTCCCCTTGCTCCATTAAGGGAATTGGCTATGTGCCATGGAAATGCAGGATGCATACCTCCATATTCTGATTTTCTAGTCACACAGGAAGTTCCTGCGCTTTCATTTTCAAAGGTGCCATTACTAGTTCAGGGCTTTGCCCTTCAGCCTGTCATCAGCCCCGAGGGTGTTCACCAAGTGCCTTGCCGTAGTAGCCGCAAGTCTCAAGAGGCAGGGGCATTGTCTTCCCCTACCTTGACGATTGGCTCCTAACTGCTCCCTCTCGGGATCAGCTCATAGGCACCATTGAAGACACTTTCTCCCTCTTTCAGGACCTAGGGGTCACTCTAAATCTCCCTAAGTCCTCTGTTTGGTCAAGCCAGTGACTACAATACATAGGGGCAATCCTAGGCACAGCACAAGGCAAAGCCTTTCTTCCCCAGGACACAGAAGAGCACCTTCAGTCCCATGCTTGGCAGTTACTCTTAACTTGCCAAGTTCTGGCCAGAACAGTACTTAGACTGTTAGGTCATATGGCAGCGGCTATTGCCATGGTTCCCTTGACCCGTCTTTACATGGTAGTGATCCAGTGGAACTAACTTCACAGTTCAGTGGGACCAATAGTCAGACGACCGAGACCAACAGGTTCTGGTCTACGGTCCAGTCAAGCAGTCCCTGTCATGGTGGCTAGATGCTTCCAACCTTTCCAGAGGGATTTATTTCCAGAGGGAATCTCCCACCCAGATCCTGACCACAGATGCGTCAGGCCAGGGTTGGGGAGCTCATCTGGGCACTCACCAAACTCGGGGGTCCTGGACTCAGCAAAAGCTTCATCTCCACACCAGTGTTTTGGAGATGAGGGCAGTCCTTTATGCCCTCCAGACCTTCCAGACAGTCCTCCTGTCTGACCTCCAGCTGATACAAACCGATAACATATTGGTGGTGTTTTATATCGGCAAAGCGGGGGTGGACGACACACTCTTTCCCTCTTTGCAGGGAAGCCATATTAATGTGGATTTGGGCAGTGGACCATCAGCTAGAGCTTTTGGCAGTCTGCGTCTCGGGCATTCACAACACTCTGGTCTACAGACTCAGTCCAGGGCCAATGAGTGGGAACTTCTTCCTGCAGTAGCGGAAGATCTCTTCTCCAGATGGGGTTGCTCATAGCTCGATCTGTTTGCCTCCCCGTACAATGTAAAACTGCCCAATTTCTGCTCGCTAGATCCAGGGCATGGTGTTTTCTGGCAAGGCACGTTGTCCATCTCCTGGGTGCCTTCTCTCCCTTTTCCCCTTCTGTAACAGGTCCTCCTCAAGTTGCAGTTGGAGGGTGCAGAAATGATCCTGGTAGCTCCGTTCTGGCCTCGTCATATCTGGTCCCCAGTGTTGCAGCAACTGGCGGTGGAACCTCCAGTGTCCCTGCCCCTTCTATCAGACCTGCTGTCCCAGGAGCAGGGTTCCCTGGTCCATCCGGATCTCGGATCTCGGATCTCCGCATCTACATGCGTGGCTCCTGTGGACTTAGGTTTCCCCCAGAGTAATGGACGTCCTAGTGGCAGCCAGGAAATTCTCCACTAGAGCAGACTATGCTATGAAATGGAAAGCGGTTCTGTCTTTGGGCCACTACTAGACATTTGGATCCATTCACCTGCCCAGTGAATTCAGTGCTGGAGTGCCTCCTCTCTCTTTCTAATGCAGGACTCAGCTACTCTTCGCTGAAAAAGTGCACTTGTCTGCAGTTTCTGCATACCATGTGCCTATTGAGGGCAAGTATGTTGCCCAGCTGGACCTTCTCTGCACTTTTCTGTGGGGCATTCTACACTTGATGCTTCCCTTCCAGGACCCTGTCCTATCTTGGGATCTTTTGTTTGTTTTACAGAAGCTGCACTTTATCTCGTGGCAAGTGTTAGTTTTGGTTGCCGTTACTTCTGCTTGAAGAATTTCTGAGCTTCTGGTCCTGATGAGTAAGGAGACTTATTTGGTTTTTCACAAGGACAGGGTGTCCTTGAGATCAAATCCTTAGTTTCTGATGAAGATGGTCTTAGAATTTACCCTGAATCAGGATGTCTACCTATCGGTATACTATCCAGAGTACTGTAATCGAGGGGAGGCTCTGTTGCATACTCTGGATGTTCACAGGGTGCTCCGTTATTATCTAGAGTACTCCCATCCAGTTCGTAAATCTGATCAGTTTGTTTTCTTCACCCCCCAAATGGTGGGGGTGCCAGTTTCTAAACCGTGTTTATCCATATGGTTGGTTAACTGTGTAATGTTTTGCTACAGTAAGTCTGACAAACCCTTACCGGACTCTCTAAGGGGTCATTCTGCTAGGGGCATGGTTGCTTCTTTCGCCTCCCTGAAAAATGTATCTGCCGCTGACATATGTGCAGCTGCGACTTAGGGTTCTGTCCACACCGTTGTGAAGTACTACAGTCTGGACAGTGCATCTCACTGCAGAGCTGGCTTTGGACTCTCAGTCCTTCAGGGGCTCCTGTCCTAATTTTCTTTGGGGAGACTTCTACCTCCTCTCTTCTGCCTAGGATTTCTCCTCTACTGCTTAGGACTCTGACCTAAAGGTGTTATCCTGCTGCAAGAGAGAACCTCGAAGTAAGGTGATACAGATCTTCCTGGACATAAAGTCACCACTCATTCACACTGATGGGATCTACGCTGGAGGTGCTAGGACCCAGCGGGAGCAAACTTTTTGCAGGAGGGTAGGCGCCTGAGATAGAGCTGCGAGGAGAGATGCCGAGAGCCTCGGCTCATGCGGCAATGACTATCTCAGTGTCAACCCTCCAGCTGCCTCAGTTCCTTTTTTCCCCACCATCGAGTGTGCTACAGTGACAACGTCACTTGCCTGCCGGGAGTTAAACTTCAAACTAGCAGCTTAGTTTTCAGTTTTTTATTTGGTAGTATTTCTTGAAATAAAGTACTGCTTACTATAATTTATTATAAGAAAGAAGTCTCAGCCTACATTGACGGGAGTCGACCATGAGCGGGTCAGGTGACGGTAGGGAGGATTTGTATGAAAGTTGTTCAGTCAGCCGGGCTGGGTCTGGTCTGCTGCTCTCTCCGGAGGGAGGGTCTGACAACAGACAGTCCAATGCCTGGGAAGAGGGGCGGTCCCCCAGGAAGCATAAAAGAAAATGGTCACTCTTCTGGCACTGTTCGGCCTTGAGCTCTTCTTCGACCCGTAGGTTCAGAAAGAGAAGGCATCACTTGAGGTCGCCTTCTGGTATGTCTGCCCGTCGACGGTCGGTCATTGGGGTCAGTTGCCTGTCTCCTCTAGAGTCGCCAGTTTCTGTCTCCGGTCTCCGTCCTCTTCGACATCGGATCCCTTCCCCGCTTCTGGTAGGGCCTAAGATGAGCAGTTTCATCAGTGGGTCGCTCTGATGGAGCAGTAGGCTCGGAGGTTGGTCCAGCTGCCTGGCCTGGTCACTCAGGGGACCTCGGACCCTTCGGGTGATTGGATATGGTGTTTGGGCCTCCCTAGTCACGCGGCGCCTTCTTCGGTGCTCAGGTGTTTTCCCCCCCTCACATGGCTGCGGCGCAGGGGGCCACACCGATGCCTCTTTTTCCTGCGTGTTTTCCTTTTTTTGCCTCAAATCTTGGTTTTCATGGCCCTGTGTTGGTTTCAGTGCCGTCGGCTTCAGTGAGTTGTTGGCGCCATCTTCTGCGTCAGTGCGTCTGTTGGCGCCATCCTCGAGCCGTTGCAGCTTTGGCGCCATCCTCTGCACCATTGAGCTTTCGGCTCTGCCCTTCGGCACCGTGCGGCTTTTCAGCACCATCCTGTGCCGAGGGCTCTGTCGGAGCCGTGCTGCTGGGCCAGGCAGCGCCATGCTCTTCTTCGGCGCCGAGACTTAGTGTAACTTAATCCAGTCTCCAGGGCTCCTCGATTCCGAACCCCTTTCCCTTCTATTTTCCTTCTGATTTTCACTCCTTTCCTGTCCATACAGTCCCTCCTGGGCTATCAGGAGATGATACTGAGCCTGACCCAGACCTTAGGCTGGGTGATGATATGGAAGGAACAGGATTTAATCCTGCTGCAGAGCCTGTGGTCCAGGACCTGTCATTTAAGTCCCTGCTTAAAAATTTGAATTCCACTCTTTCTCTTCAGACTATGGATATCCATCCTGGGAAGCTTTTAAGACTCCAGTACCTTTATGTTTCGGACATCCCTATGGATTGAACCCCCCCCCCCGGTACAGCCCTCCTTTGAGACGCTTTCTCAAATGGTATGGAATAATCCTGCTCTCATTCCTTCTGTGGTTATGTCCACAGATAGGAAGTATGCTGCTCCCAAGGATCGACCCATTTTGACCTCTCACGCCTTTGCGGACCCTATTGTAGTCTTGGCAGAAAATGATAAAATTGTCCTTCCTCAGACTACTACGGCTCAACCTATAAACAAAGACGCTCATAAAATGGATACTTTAGGTAACAGAGTCTTTGCTGCATCCACCCTGGGTATGCGTATTACCAGCTACCAGGGCTATTTCTCTCAGAATAAGTATATTCTTTGGCATTCACTCAAGCAAATGGGTGAAGCTCTACCGGAGTCGGACGCTAATTCGAAGCTTCTTCAAACCATAACCAGGTGTATCGAGTCCAACAACCAACTGGTTAAAGCAGTTATGGATGCTTTCGATACTGCCTCAAGAGCCATCATTCCTGGCTGCGCACTTCCGGCTTCACAAATGATGTCCAGCAACAGGTCATGGCGTTGCCTTTTGACAGTGTGTATCTCTTTGGTCTTCAAGTAGAACAAGCTCTAGAGGCCACACAAAAGACCAGATCGGCCATTAAATTGGCTTGACTTTCTCGGGGGGTGTTAATAAGCTCCAGTTTCACAACAGTCAGTCCTTTCGAGGCAAAGGCAGAGGAGGTTTTAATAAAAGCCAAGCCCCTCAGCCTCAAAAGAAAACGCAACAGAAAGCACAAGGGCCCAAAGCGCCCAGTGCTGCCTTTTGAGTTTCTGGCCCAAGTCCCACCTCAGCTGCCCGAGGGGGACTCCTTCTTAGTGGTGCGAGGTTGTCTGACTCAATTCTTCAACCAGTGGAAGTCTATAACAACGGACAAATGGGTCCTCTGGATAATCCGCGAGAGATATTCCCTCATTCTTTCAGAGAACCCTCCAGATTGTCCCCCAAAACGGCAGCCAAAACTGTCAACTCTTCAGTCAGAACTTCTCGACTACAAGATATAAGGCCTTCTGAACAACAGGGCAGTAGAAGTAGTTCCGCTGGATCAACAGAACACAGGGTTCTACTCCCATTACTTTCTAGTTCCAAAGAAAACTGGGGGCATGCACCCCATTTTGGACCTCAGAAAATTGAATAAGTTTCTTCCCAAAGAGAAATTCAAAATGATATCGCTAGGAACCCTGTTACCTTTGCTTCATCAACACGACTGGTTAGCCTCACTGGACATGCAGGATGCTTACCAACATATTCCTGTTCACCCAAGGCATCACAAACATATAAGGTTTGTGGCTTTGGGCCAACATTATCAGTTCAGAGTCCTGCCCTTTGGGCTATCCTCGGCGCCGTGAGTTTTTACAAAGTGTTGTGCAATTCTCGCAGCACACCTAAGAAAGATCGGAATACAAGTATTCCCATATCTGGATGACTGGCTTCTAGCAAGCCCTTCCAGGCAAAGAACTCTCAACGCCATCGCCACGGCCTCAGACTTTCTCACGTCCATGGGAGTCCTGCTAAATCTCAAGAAATCGCAGTTGCAACCCTCCCAGAAGCTCCTTTTCGTAGGAACTCTTCTGGACACCTCCTGTGCGCAAGCTTTTCTACCAGAGGACAGAAGGAGCGATATCCTACAGATGGCCCGATACATCAGAGAGAACAACTCAGTTTGGGCGCTCTCAATGCAATGGAAGCTTGGTCTCATGGCATCCTCAGTGTTCACTGTACCCCCTAGCACGCCTTCACATGAGAACCTCTCAGTGGATGCTCAGTACTCAGTGGTCCCCAACCACTCACCCTCAGTCCTTTCTCATCAAGGTGACAGAACCTCTGAAGAGGTCACTTACCTGGTGGTCACAAGAGGACAGTCTTCTGGAAGGGTATCCCTTTGCTCCTCTGGATCATCAGATTTCCATTACCATGGACACGTCCCTGATGGGGTGGGAGATCACTGTCAGAATCTCCACACTCAAGGTACGTGGACTCAGGAAGAGTCCCAGCTTCACATAAATGTTTTAGAAATGAGAGCCGTCCTTTATGCAGTCTCGGCTTTGAAGAACATTCTTTGTCTCAAGAACTTCTCCTTAAAACGGACAACAAAGCAGTGATGTATTACATCAAAGAGCAGGGCGGTGCTCACTCTTACCCTTTATGCAGGGAAGCGATGAGAGTGTGGGAATGGTGCTTGGAGCACAAGGCTCTAATTCAAGCGGTCTCCCTGTCGGGAGTGCAGAACGAACTGGCAGACCGTCTCAGCAGAGCAGAGACAGATCCTCACGAATGGTCTCTCGACTCCACTGTGGTTCAGTCACTATTCGAGGAGTGGGGACTCCAGACTTTGACCTTTTTGCATCCCCACTCAAGACAGAACTGCCTCTCTTCTGCTCCAGAAATCCAGGGCCTGGCATTTTCTGTCAGGATGCGTTCAGGCTGCATTGGACAAAACGCTTTCTATACGCCTTTCTGCCTCTTCTGTAATTTGGAGGGTACTTCTCAAGTTCAAGTCCCAGGGGGACAAAATGATTCTCATTGCTTCCTTCTGGCCTTGACAAATATGGTTTCCGTTACTCAACAGTATGTCGAAAACTCCTCCGAAAGTGCTTCTCCTTCAGACGAACCTTCTGACTCGGGCCTGTGGTCCATCCCAATCTGAGATCACATCACCTTCATGCTTGGCTTTTGAAGAGATTGTGGTGAACAGGTTCAATGTCTCTCGCAGAGTTTCGGATATTCTTCTGGCTGCGCGCAAGCCAGCCACTAGGAAAACTTACATAGCCAAATGGAAGCATTTTTCTCTCTGGTGTGCAAAATCCTCTTTGAATCTTTTTTTCTTGCCCACCTAATAAAGTTCTAGAGTACCTTTTAGACCTCTCAAATTCAGGTCTGCAATACTCTACAGTCAAAATTCACCTTTGTGCCATTTCATGAGTCAGTACTTTCCTTGTCACTGGCTCAGTTACCCGTCGTTAAGAGGTTTCTTAAGGGAATTCTGCATACCAGGCCTCGTATCAGACGTCTAGTTGCAGCCTGGGACATTAATCTTGTACTAGACATGCTCACTCAAAAGCCTTTCAAGCCTCTAGCTTCCTTTGAGCTGAAATTTCTCACTTCGAAAACTGCCTTCCTGGTGGCCATTACCTCGGCCCGCAGGGTCTCCGAGATGCATGCCTTGGTCACAGATCCTCCGTATACTGTGTTTCATAAGGACAAAGTAGTTCTTAGGACCCATCCTAAGTTTCTCCCTAAGGTTGTTTCAGAATTCCATCTAAACCAACCTTTGGTCCTACCTACTTACTTTGCGAACTTTCAAAATGGAGGAGCGCGTACCCTTCATTCTTTGAATGTCAAAAGAGCTCTACGTTTCTATTTAGATAGAACAAAAGAAACTCGAAAAGCTCTACAACTGTTTGTTTCCTTCAGCGATACCCAGCTGGGTCAACCTGTAGCTATCAGATGCATTTCAGCATGGCTGGTGGCATGCCTTCGCCACTGTTATTCCATGGCACAGGTTAAGCTGGAGGGCAGAGTGTACTCTCGCTCTACTAGAACAGTCACGGCATCCCTGGTGGAAATCTGCAATGTACCCATTGCAGATAATTGCAATGCGGCTACCTGGAGCTCAGTGCATACTTTCGTCAAGCACTGTGCCCTGGATGTCCATGCCAGGCGACATATTTCGTTTGGCAGAACCATCCTTAATGGACTTCTGTCCTAAATTTGTGAGCTGTTGGTCTCTCCTGCTGCCCTCTCGGGAGGATTATTAGCTCGGTACTCTTCCATCAGTGTGAATGAGTGGTGGAGACTTTATGTCCAGGAAGATATGGAAATTATGTACCTACCGTAATTCTTGATGTTCTTGGATGAGTCTCCACCACTCATTCCCACACCCACCCTCCATTCCCCGAGCTCACCTCTGTTGTTGGTCTTCACTCTCTCAGTCTTTAGACTGTGAAGACTTCTTTCTTTGATCCTTCTTATACGGGTTTTCCGGACTACTTATGTCCGTTTTTTGTTAGGCTATCCTTCTAGGTTAGTTGCACTGCACCTCCTCGGGTGGGAGGTACTGAGGCGGTTGGAGGGTCAACGCTGAGATGGTCATTGTCACATGAGCCGAAGTGTGCGGCGCTGCTCCTCATGGCTCCATCTCTGGCACGGACCCTCCTACAAAAAGTTTGCTCCCGCTGGGTCCTAGCACCTCCACGTAGGTACCATCAGTGTGAATGAGTGGTGGAGACTTCGTCCAAGAAGATCAAGAATTACGGTACGTACATAATTTCCATTTACGGAAGAACTTATTGTAACAGTAGATCTTTGAGAGGAGCTCTTGTAGCAGGTACGGTATTTCCCTCCCTCCTTCCCCCGGTACTATTTTCTCCATCTCAGATATCTTTGTTCCTCAGTTCTCCCTTTTTTATAACACACTTGCTGGTCTCTGGTGGGGGAACAGGGGATGGGCTGGGGGACCGCCCCTTTTGTACCATGTGTGACGTCGGGGGCGGGCCAACTTCGGGGTGGTCCCCAGCTGGGTACTGCTAGCTAGAAGTTTTCTGTGGGGTCCTGGTGCCTACCAGCTTCGGTCCTAAAGGTTTTACCTGCTGCAAGAGCTGCTCTCGAAGAACTAGTATTACGGTAAGTTCATACGTAACTGTACTTTTCACCTTAACTAGGTGATAAACTTACCAGTATAATTTACAAACCCATCTTTGGAGGCCGATGGCAGGCTCCATACATTGTATTTGAGGGGGCACTCGCTTATTATAATATAAGGAATGCATGACTGGAGTTTGGACTGATGCTCACCAGCTGTTCGTAGCATATGCTGAAGCCGCCCCTGAAAAACCAGCAGCAAAGCAGACCATTACCAGGTGGATTACATCCTGCATAGATCTCTGCTATAGGTTGTCTGGCAGGGAGCCTCCCATAAGGCTCAGGGCACATTCCACCAGACATACTGCTGCCTTGGTGGCTGCTTCCAGTGACAATGCCATATAGTAGATCTGTAGGGCTGCTGCCTGGACGTCAGCACACACCTTCATCTCCGACTACAGCATCAACCTCGAGTCTTGCCACAGTGCTACCTTTGGGACCTCTGTTCTCCAGTCTTTGTTTGCCAAATAGGGGTGTGTGCCTCGCTCCCCCATCCTTCCGGAGAACAGCTGGAAATTTGCCAGAGGGTAGATAGTGAACCATATCCATGCCCCTAAAAAAAACGGTTACTCACCTGTAACCGTAGTTCTAGGAGCGTATATAGCTCACATCCACATCACCCATCAGCCTCCCCTGGCAAGTGGCGCACAGATCTCTGCTTCCAGCATGTGGGATGTGACATCACAGGGTAGAGGTGGAGGATATACTGCTCAGGAGGTGGGAGGAGCTTAGGTTAAAGACATCTAGTCAATCTGACCTTTCCAGTGGAACTGCCAGAGTGTGTATGAGAACCATATACCACTTGTAGAACTAGTTTACAGGCGAAGAGCCTATTTCTAGGAGCATGGATATGTTGTTCATCCACACTTCTTGGCATGTCCCTTTGCCCTTTAAATCTTGCCGGAAGTCTTCAAGCTGGCTCCTCCCACCCACCCAGGCGGTATATACCTCTGCTCCTCCCCATGACGCCAGAGTCTCCTTTCTGCTAGAAGATGCAGGTTGCCTCCCTTGTGCTCTGGCATTTTATAGGCCCTGGCTTTCAAATTGTCGGTTTTACTGAAGCTCAAACTCGTTCAAGTCAGTGATCGCGCTTTTGCAGCATTAATCATGGAGGAGAAATCTTCCCCAAGATTTTGCTGCTGTCCCTGCGGCCAGAAGATGTTGTGCACCGATCCCCACCTCACGTGCATCTACTGCCTAGGTGTCGGCCATGACACCTCGTTATGTAGCTGTTGCTTGGCCTTCCACCCCAGTGTCCTGGACGACCACATGGCACGGCTGAAGCTGGGGAGGCCAGAAAAAAGGAACCCTCCAGTGAAGTCGAAGGAGGCTAAGTGGGTGGTTTCCACCGAGCAGCTGGAACTGATGAAGACGTTTGAGGAAGAAGCCCCTCGTGCTTCGGCCAGTCGAAGCTTCTTTGTTCCTCTGAACCTAGGCTCCACCTTAATGGGATCTTTTAAGGCATTGTGCCGGTCTCTCCCCACCTGGGGGGAGGTGCCCTTGGGCTCGCAGTTCTCCCACTTTCGGAAGAGATTAAGACCCATCGTCGTCGTCTCGGCGAAGACGTTATTGGGACCGAGAAAGGCCGAGCCCCAGGAACACGTGGTCTCGAGCTCAGTCAAGATAGCATCCTTGGCTGCTGGCTTCACAAATCTTCTGTCTGGCCAGGGGACCGAAAAAGTGGCCGAGGTTGAAATTATCCTCGACCTGATCGACCCTTTGTCGCTGGCCGTGGCCAACGACTCATTAGAACGGACTCCGGTCCTAGTATTTCCTGATGAGACCCAGCCTGCTGGTGTCCCCATCAATGACCCAGTTCCGGACCCTCCGGTTTCACCAATCTTTCCGGAATCTCCTGATCGACTGAGTCGGCCTCCCCAATCTTGGTCGAGGTCTGGGACCCCCTCGGACGAACAACCGAGGAAGAGCCATAAACACTCTAAGAAGAGGTGACGCCAGAGGTCCTCATCCTCCTCAGATGAGGAGAGGCTCTGGCGGAAACTCCGGCGCTATGAGGATCTTATGTGGCAACAGCTGATCTTGACTGGGCTGAAACCGGCTCCGCTGCCTACCCCGGCCATTGCTTGGTTCTTGCCTCCCAGGCTGAAGCCGACCCGTCCAGAACTGAAGCCTCTAGTTCCTCCACCCTTGGGGCCGGCCTGTCCTGTTCTGGTCTCCCCACCAAGTCGAGTGGAACCACCGCCTCAGCAGCCTGCGGGAGTGGCTCCCTCGAAGGAGGACTGATTGGATACCAGGCTTCCTCGACATCTGTCGGTTACTGTCACCCCTAACCGCCCTTGACGGATCGAGGGTGATTTTGGCGGTCGATCGCTGTATCCTGACTCCTCGGGCTCGGATATCACTGGGCTGCACTCTCATCCTGGGGATGATGAGTTGTCTGTTGGCACAGGGATGGAGGGAGGCCCTTCCTCTTTCCAAAGAATTCTCCATCTCATTTCTGACTCTACTTGAATGCCCCTGGAATCCATTCAGAAAACGGCAGAGTATCCTCACAGATATTCTAAAGAGAGGGGATACCCCGACGGAGGCTTTTCCAGTGGTCGAAGCCATTGTTGGCCTGGCCCCTGAACTCTGGCAGCACCCTGTCTCATGTT
The DNA here is from genome assembly GCA_016271365.2 of Neoceratodus forsteri. Lineage (NCBI taxonomy): Eukaryota > Metazoa > Chordata > Ceratodontiformes > Ceratodontidae > Neoceratodus > Neoceratodus forsteri. The sequence goes on along the minus strand of CM028131.1, from coordinate 109,322,962 downwards.
CAGCACTGTCTGCCCGCATGGCCCACAAGTACGCGGTGCCCGTGGGGTCCCTTGCAGGGTTCACAGAGCACCCTTTGGCCGAGAGCCTGGTAACTGCCTCTGTGTTCAGACGTACTGGCAGTTCGGCCAACACTGACCGACCTCCAGACAAAGAGTCCAAAAATATGGACCACACTGCCCGAAAGGTCTATGCGGCCTCTTCTTTGAGCCTTCGTCAGGCCAGCTCGGCCGTCATTATGGCTCACTTCTCTCATGCCCTCCTCAGGACATTAGATGAAGTCCTCCCTCATCTCCCCGCGGACATGCAGACCATGGTCAAGCAGGTTCATCACCAGGGCTGTGCTGTTCCAAAACAGCAGCTCCAGACGGCCTTGGACATCAGGTATTCTCGTACCCGCTCGATGGCCGCCACAGTGGCCTCTCTCCTCAGTGCTAAGCTGAGGCTTTCTTCCTTTCCGGTGGATACTCTGCATACGCTTGCTGACGTGTCTTTCCTGGGGACTGATTTGTTCGGTCCTGGAGTGGCTGGTCACGTACAGCGTATAGAGCAGTCCATTGCCACCTTGGACACCACTTCTGCCAATGGTTCTTCGCGCAAGAACCAGTAGAAGAAGCCCTTGCGGCACTCTTCCCCTGCGGTCCAGCAGCCCTCCTATCAAGGAGGTCAGCAGCATCAGCAGTAGGCTCAAGCTTGGTGCCCTCGGCCCAAGCCTGTACCCCAACAGGCCCACAAAGGAGGCCGAGGCTCAGGTCCTGGAGCAGTCTCCTCCTCCAAGCCTGCCCAGTGACAGGATGGGGGCTGCCACCCCATCTCTGTCACGTCAGCTCTGGGCCCTCTTGTGGGGGGTCGGCTCTGCCACTTCCTTTCCGCCTGGTCTACTATCACTTCGGACAGGTTGGTTCTCAAACTGGTCGGTCGGGGACTGCCTCTAGAGTTCGAGCAGTACCTTCCCAGTGGAACCTACGCCCCTTGGGAGGAATGGATTTCCGCATGCACCCAGTTGGCTATTTGAGACGGTGTAGCTCAGTGTCTCTGCAAGGAGGCAGTATCTTCCATGCCAGATTCTCCAGCAGACCCAGACTTTGTCTCCAGGTACTCCCTGGTGCCCAAGCAGACTGGTGGTTGGCGCCCCATTCCAGATCTCCACGACCTGAATCAGTTTCTTCGGTCTCACACCTTTCGGATGGTCACTCTGGCCCAGATCATGCCATCCTTGGAGCGAAACATGTGGTTCTGTTCACCGGATATGCAGGACGCGTTCTTTCACGTCCCAATCCGTCTGTCCCATCAGCGGTTTCTCCGCTTCAGGGTTGAGGGGACCCTGTTCGAGTTCTGAGCCATGCTGTTCAGCCTGTCATCAGCCCCATGAGTCTTCCCCAAATACATTGCAGTGGTGGCGGCCCATCTTCGGCGTCGAGGAGTCAGAATCTACCCTTACCTTGACGATTGGCTCCTGGCAGGTTCCACCCAACAGGAGGTGGTGAGGTCCAGGGATCTGGCCCTTCAGACCTGCTCCCAACTTGGCCTCCTGATCAAGTAGGCCAATTCAGAACTTGTGTCTTCCCATGTGATGGGCTTCATTGGGGCAGAGCTCGGCTCCTGGCAGACAGGACGGAGGTTCTCTCCTCCTTTGCCCAGTCATTTCTGATTGGGCACTTGCTCCCTGACCGGGACTTTCTGCGCCTTCTGGGTTACATGGTGGCGTACACCTCAGTGGTCCGTTGGGCCTGGTGGCACATGTGCCCCCTCCAGTGGGAGCTGGCTGCCCAATGGACTCAGCGATATGGTCATTTTGACCAGGTGATCACTGTAATGCAGAAGATGTAGGATGCTCTCCAATGGTGGACCGCCCCAGACCGGTTGCAGAAAGGGATCCTGTTTGTCCACCTAGAGCTGACGGTCGTCCTTACAACTGTTGCCTCTCTCATGGGCTGGGGAGCCCACATGGGGACAACAGGGCCCATGGATTCTGGACCCTTGAGGAGTCCCGATGCCACATCAACCTGTTGGAGCTCAGAGCAGTCAGACTGGCACTGTCAACTTTAGCTCCTCAGCTCCGGGGTCAAGTGGTTCAAGTCCAGATGGACAATACCATGGCCATGTTCTACCTCAACAAACAGGGCGGCACACATTCCCACCTGCTGTGCAAGGAGGCGCTCTGCATCTGGACCTTCGTAAGGCGGTTGGAGGTGCATCTCCTAGCCATTCATGTGGCAGGAGCCTCAAACCAGCTGACGGATGCTCTCAGCTGCATAGGCCAGACATCCCATGAGCGATCTCTCCATCCAGAGGTAGCTCACAGCCTGTTATCCCATTGGGGCATAGAAACATAGAATGTGACAGCAGATAAGGACCGCTTGGCCCACCTAGTCTGCCCAATTTCCTACCTAACAGATACGCTACAGATCCTAGTTAACCAACAGCTTACTTCCTCCTACCCCCAACTAGGACTGCCTTATGTCTGTCCTATGCATTCTTGAATCCCCCCCAACTGTTCTTGACTCCACGACCTCCTCAGGGAAGCTGTTCCATGCATCCGCAACCCTCTCTGTGAAAAAATACTTCCTCACATTACCTCTGTGCTGTCCCCCCTCTGTCTTCAAATTGTGTCCCCTTGTTCTTGCAGAGCTCTTTTTCTGAAAGACGCTATCTTTTTGGGCTTTGTTGATTCCCTTGATAGAAATATAGAATGTGACCGATGGTGGACCTGTTTGCCTCTAGGGAAAACATCAAGCTGAGGCTGTATCATGCCTTCCCCCCTCAGCAGGGCTCGCTGCAGGGGGATTCCTTCTCGAGGCCGTGGACCCCAGGCCTCCTCTGTGCCTTCCCTCCATTTCCCTTGATCCACAAGGTGTTACTCAAGGTGAGGAGGGACAAGGTGAAGGTGATTCTGGTAGCCCCAGACTGACCGTGCCAGTTCTGGTATCCAGATCTTCTCAGCCTCAGCTGCAGGCCCCCGGAGCGGCTTTATACATGCCCGGAGCTTATATCTCTCAACCAGAGGATGGTCTTCCATCAGGACCTTCAATCCCTGCACCTCACAGCCGGGTACCTGAGCGGCTAGAGTTCCAGGCTTTGGGTCTTTCCGAAGATGTCTATACCGTGGTGGAGACATCTAGAAAGGAATCGACCAGGAAATGTTATGCCTTCAAATGGAAAAGATTTTCCATTTGATGCCAGGGTAAGGGTATGGACCCCTTAGCCTGTTCTGTGGCTAACATTCTCGACTACCTTTGGTCCCTCTCCAAAGGGGGTCTATGGTCATCGACCCTTAGGGTGCTTCTGGCAGCCATTTCTGCATACCGGGCGTGGGCCGGTCAGCTGTCATTGGCACAGGAGACGGTGGTCAGGCGCTTTTTCCAAGGCCTGGCTCACATATCTCCACCTGTGCATGAACCTCCACTTCTGTGGGATCTGCTGCTGGTTTTGGCAAAGCTCATGAGCAAGCCATTCGAACCTGTGCACAAGTGTGAAATGTCACACTTGTCGTGGAAGTCGGCCTTCCTGGTGGCTATCATGTCAGCCAAAAGGACAGGAGAGCTCCAGGCATTTTCAGTGGACTTCGTTTATCTGGACTTTCACAGGGACAGAGTCGTCCTGCACTCCTATCCGAAATTCCTTCCGAAGGTGGTGTCAGAGTTTCACCTTAACCAGGTGTTGACTCTGCCGGTATGTTCCCCTAATTACACCTCGGACAACAAGTACAGGCTCCCTACTTTGGACCCGAGATGTGCTCTCTCACGTTATAAGGAGAGGATGGCAGAAATTCGCGGAGAGGTTCACCAGCTGTTATGTCACCTATGCTGAAGCCGCTTCTGGCAGACCTGTAGCCAAACGGACCATTGCAAGATGGATTATATCATGCATAGGTCTGTGCTATGAGTTGGCAGGCAAGGAGCCTCCCAGAGGGATAAGAACTCATTCTACCCGCCATACTGCTGCATCGGCGGCTGCTTCCAGAGACATCCCTATACAGGAAATCTGTCGGGCTGCTACCTGGAAGTCAGCAAACACCTTCCTTACCCACTACCACATCAACCTTGAGTCACGCCGGGATGCTGGTTTTGGGGACACGGTTCTCCTATCTGTGTTTCCCTAAGTAGGGGGTGTGCACCTTGCCCCCTCCTCCCAGAGAACTGCTAGGAGTCTGCCAAGAAGTGTGGATGAGCAACGTATCCACGCTCCTAGAAGAACAGGTTACTCACCTGTAACAGTAGTTCTAGGAGTGGTATATATTTTTCATCCACACTGACCCACCCGACCTCCCCGGCTGCCGACGCACACAGCCTGGCTTCCAGCGGGCTAAGATCTGGTGTCATGGGGCGGAGCTGAGGTATATACCAACGGGGTGGGTGGGAGGAGCCAGCTTGAAGACTTCCGGCAAGATTTAAAGGGGAAAGGGACATGCCAAGAAGTGTGGATGAACAACATATACCACTCCTAGAACTACTGTTACAGGTGAGTAACCCGTTCTTTTTTTTTTAACCATCTGTTGATGGCTGCTACGTAATCATTAGCCTTACCTTAGGAGCAGTTCAGCTGAAAACAAAACTCACTAGCTGACTCTACTCCCAGTAGTAGCCATGGTAGGTGCTCTGTTGTTTTGGGGTATGTAGGTTAAACTAATCAGAGCAGAGTCTGTTGCCGTGTGTGAGCTGCAAATCAGAAGTTCTGTAGCAATTTGGCTAATTGTCACCAAAATATTTTAGTAAAATAACGAAACTCTCAGCCAGACTTTTAAAAACAACATTGATAGAGGCTGCCTGTTGGACCAGCGTTGCTCAAGCCAGGTTCAGAAGTGAACTTGGACAGGCAGCCGAGGCCAGGAGATTGTGCTGTCGATGGCAGCACTTCCTCAGTATGAGAGGGGGTAACGTGCTGCATCTGGTACCACAGCGATCCCTGTGGCAGGCCAGAGAGCTTGTTCCTTCCAGGGGTCTGCCATAGCATTTATGGCCAGTTGTACATAGGTGGTGCCGTCAAGTGGGTGGAGGATAGGAGAAAATTGGGGAAAAACCCCACAAACCACCAGGACTGTCACAGCCTTAGGCACTTGCTGACCATGCTCACTGGACCTTCCATGGGAAGGACGGTGGGGTTGGGAGGTGGGGTAGTGGTTGACAAGGCTGGGAAGGCACCATGGGCGAGTGGTGGTTGTTGCCGCATTTGGCACAGCACTGTATTTAAGCAATAAAGGTTGACTAAATCATTTTTCTAGTGTTGTGCCATCTTTCGTCGTCATGGAGTGCAGTCTTATTTTTTTGGTTGTACTGGTAGGTAACGCTGTGATGTCACAATCCTTAGGATAAAAGGATTAAAAAATTGAATTTCGATCCCAGCTTGTGGAGCAGTTTGGCCACTTAAAAATTGTTGTTTTAGTCAAGTCTAGAAATGCTTAGCTACATGCTGTTTGGCTATGGCAGCTAATACAGTGCTGCTGTTTTGAGTCATGGTGTTAAACATGGCCAGCTCTTCTCCTTCATTTCCTTGATTGCCCCGTCTGTGTCTTTGAACAGGAGAACCCCTACCCCACTGTAGCAATGCACAAGGTACAACAGCCTACTGACAGCTCCCATCTGCGAATACACCAGGAGCCATTTCCCCATCTGGACGAAGGTGTGGTGCAGTGGATCATCGACCAAGCCACAGCCAAGCTGCAGAATGCCCCTCCCGCTGTCAAGGCTGAGAAGAACTGCATGGTGCCCTCTGGGCCTCCTATTGGTGTGTATTGATTATTTTATCCCTGTTATATGGTCTGGGGTGTCTCATTAGTGCAGAAGTGTTACCATGGCAACCTCCTGAGGTACAACAGCTTGTTTATTGGGGGGGGGGGGGAGAGATGCAGGGGCTGTATACTGAGGTAGCTCTGTATGTGTGCGTGCCCTGTGCATGAAGCGGTGACACATAGTGCTTATTGCTACTGTCGTTTTATTTTCATTACATATTCGGCATCTCTTTTCTTCTCGGCTTGGCTTTTGTCATGCACTGATGGTGGCTACTTGCTATTCCAGCATGTCCAGGAGAGTTGGAAGAAGCGAGAGAGAGTGCCCCCCCCCCAATGGGTGGTTTCTGTGTCACATCCACCAGTAGCTTTGCTTCTGTTCCGACCCTCAACGTCAGGGTATGGCAGCTTGTCTGTTAAAAAGAAAATAAGTCTTTTTTTCCTTAGGTGGAATGATGCTTAGTCAGTTCTGATGGATTCTTTGTTTTAGAGTGGGTCTGGCAAATATCCCATTCTCACCTTAATTGTAAAGCGGTCTTGCCCTTGGCTATTCCTTTTCTACCGCCTAGCAAGAGATACCATGCATACAGTGTTGTTACCTTCCTCCCATTGCCTTTTTACTAGCCTCATAGATGCTTGCTGGACAGTAGGGTTTTCCTTCTTGAGGTTCTGACTGGTATACCCAGACTACAGATTTCTTCGATGCCCGCCTTAGGTCTACCCTCTTTCTATGACATTTGGTAGTTTGATTTTTTTAATTAATGAATTTAATTTCCTTTATCTGTTCCTTTGTACTAGCCTTCCAGAAGCCCCAACTGCCATGGCGAACGGATCTTGAGCTAGGTGAAGAAGCTGGGAAGTTATTGGTAGGTGCGTGGCACCAGGTGGTGTTGCACAGGGGTTGTAGCCAGTAGCCATAGCTGGCCACCAGGCTAAAAGATTTATACCCACGGGGTACTAGCACCTCCAGGTTAGACCCATCGGTGCGACTCAGTGGAAGAGATATTCTTGAGCATCAGTTACGGTAGTATGTAACTTTCGTTTCTGTGTGGCCACTCCAGTTCAAAGGGTATCTGTTCTAGTACAGTTGGATAATCAGTGTGTGGTGTATTACTTGAACAAACATGAGGATACACACTGCTGACTTCTGTTCTGGGAGGCAGTGAGAGTTTGGGACTAGGGATAGCCCTAGAGGTTTCACTCATCGCTGTCCACTTTGCTGGTGCACCCATTCTCCTGGCAGCCAGTTTGTGATCCTGCCACTTGAACGAGAGTCAAGTCCAGCTGTAGCTGAGCAGTTATTGGGAGTGTGGGTAAGTCTAGAGCTGGACCTTTTTCAGTGCCCATACAACAAAAATAAATGCTACTTTTCTGCTCGCTCCTTCCCTTGCTGCCACTCTGCTGGAAAGGGATATTCCTCTGCACCGTTGCTTATCTGCCTCTAATTCAGAGGGTCCTGGCCAAGCTCGGGCAGGAACCTGCCAGAATGATCCTAGTGGCACTGTTGTTGCCCTTGCAGATCTGTTCTCCGCTGCTGTGGGAACTGGCAGAAGAGGTTCAGATTCCACTGACCCTTCAGCTAGGCCTTCTGTCTCAAAAAAGTGGCATGCTGCTGCATCCATACATCCAGTCCCTGTGGCTCTGTGCCTGGCCCCTGGACTAACTCCTGACTCTTTCTCAGTCAGGGCTGTAGTACTCTTCAGTGAAGGTTCACCTTTCGGCTATTTCAACCTTTTTAATTTTTGCTCCTCTAGGGACTAGACTGTGGTCCAGCTGGATGTGGTCTGCAGGCATCTGAAGATCCTATTACATGTGGTGCCTTTACACACATCTTGCCTTCCCCTCAACCGCCTCCCTACTAAGATTTCTTGTACCTGTCCCATGCATGCTTGAAGCTCACCACTGTTTTCGCCCTCACTGTGACTGCTGGAAGGCTTTTCCAAGCAGCCACCACTTTTAGAGTGAAGTGCTTCCTTACATGCCTCCTAAAATTTCCCCCGTCCAACTTAATTGCATGCCCCGTAGATCTTCCAGGAATTGGTCTTCACCAATGATTCACACTAATGGGTCTTAACTGGAGGCACTAGGACCCTGAAGGAGCCAGAACTTTTCAGGAAGACTGGGCAGCACTGCAAATCTGTCTCTCACTGCATTGCTTACCTTGGATCCAGCACTCAACTGCCCAGTTCTTTTTTTCCCCCGTCATTGAATACGCATCAGTGACAACATCACTTGCCTGTTGGGAGTCAGAACTTCAAGTCTGTATGACAGCAGCATTCAGGTTCTTCTCTGTTTTAGTGTTTAAAACTAGAGTTTATTTTTTTGTCAGTTGAGTGGTTTAGCAAAAATATGTTTCTGTCTCTCATAGCCCTACGGAGTTAGCAGTTGATGGCTGCGGACGACGACTGTAGGGAGCCTTCTCAAGCAAGCTGCTCTGACAGCAGGGCCATGTCTGGTCCACTTCGCCCATTGGGGAAGGGTTCTGATGACTGGTGGTCCTGTGCCAAAGAGGAAGGACAGTCCTCCAGGAAGCACAAAAAAGAAGTGGGTCCATTCCCAATCCTGGTTGGATTCTCGGTGCCATTCAGCCTCAAGTTCTTCCTCTTCCCGTAGGAATGGGTAGAAGCGGCACCACTTGAGGTCACTCTCTGCATGGTCTGCTGCAGGGTTCTTGGACTCTTGGTTTCGGAGGCCCTTGCTGTTAGCATCAGCGGGGGCTTCTGGTACTAGGAAGTTGAGGTCTCTGGCCTGGAGCCCCCTGTTGTCTATAAACGGGGACTCTGGAGGGCAGTTCCATCATTAGGCAGCTCTTACGGAGCAATGGGTGCAGCATCTGGCTCATTTGCCTCTGTTAGCAGAGCCAGTCCCTGGTTCTTCGGGGGCAATGGAACTGGAGCCACGGGCATCGCCTTCAAACCAGGTGGAGGGTTTGGCTCCAGCAACAGCCCCTGGACCTTTGCCATTGACTACACCACCGACTGCTGTCCCACTGGCTGCATCTCCATTCAGTGTCACTGTGACGGGGCAGGCCGCGGTACCATTGCCAGTCACTTTGGTGCTGGCTGGGTTATTGGCGATGGGCTTGGTGCCACTGCTGGTGCCGGGCTTAGGGCTTTCAGGGTATGATCTGGTGCTGGCCCTAGTGCCTGAGATCTCCCAGATGCCGGATTCAGTTCTTGTTACAGTGCTTCCCTTGGTATTGGCCCCTCATAGAATGGGGCCGGTGTCTCCAGTGTGTTGCCAAGACTGTGTTAGTTATTGGAGAACCTACGATTCACCCCCTCCTCCCTCTGTGACCCTCCCCTTCCTGGGAGAAAATGATGGGAGAAGAGTCTGGTTCAGCCTCATCATTTTTTAGGGCAGTGACGAAGGCTCTTTCCTTAGCCTGGACTCAGTGGGATTAGGCCCTTCTTCTGTTCCTTAGGAGGATCTAAGTTTCCAGACTTTGCTCAGGAATTAGCATTCTGCATGTGATTTTGAGCATTCAGCCATTAACCCAGATAAACATTTCCATCTGCAGTGGTTAAATGTTTCTGCCATGCCGGTTAGTTTATTTCCTCCTGCATTTGAACCCCTTGTCAGATACAGCCTAGAATAGACCTGCCTCTATATCTTCTATCTCCAAGCAGATAGACAGGAAATACACTGCCCATAAGGACAGACCAGTGTATGTTTTCCAGCCTATAGCTGATGTTATTCTTACTGAGAATGACAAAGCCATTCTTCCCCAAGAGGTCACTGTGCACCCTTATGACACGGAAACCACAGTGCCACATAATACATCAGCCTCATGGGCAGCACTGTCCCTGATATCGGCTCCCTGGGTCAAAATTCATGAAGCTAAATGCTCGTGTGAGGGTCCGGTGCCTCCGGCTGTGACTCATCAGTTATGAATGGTGATACTCTGGAAGATCTATAGATCTTACTTCAAGAGGGCTCTTTCAGTAGGTAATTACAGATAGGACTGACGCCGGCTGGCGGCAGGACCCCACAGAAAAATTTCTAGCTAGCAGTCCCTGGTGAGGGACCGCCTCCACGTCAGGTGACCGGCGTCATATGACGTCAGTATAAAGGGGCGGGCCCGGACGCCCGCCTTCCAGTTCTTTACCGCCGTCAGCTCGTGCAGCACCTCGCGGTTAAGTTCCTATCGTTCAGTCCTGTTACTTCGTCGGTTTTTCCGAAAAGTTTTCAGTATTGGATTTTATATTTTCTATCATCAGATGAACGTCGGTATATGTCGTCCCCTTCAAAAAATAAGTGCGACTCGTGCGGTGCCCAGTTGCCTCACAAAAACGGTCACTCCCTCTGCCTTTTCTGTTTAGGCCCTGACCACGCGGTCGACAAGTGTCCGCACTGCCTATGTTTCAATGTGGCCACCCGCAGACGACGCCAGGAGTCTCTCGAAGCCCATGGGCAAGGTAACATCTCCTCCGGGGGATCGCCCGATGGCAGCCTCCAAGGCTTTGGAGGAGGCGTTGGCCCGCCCGTCGGGTTCGCGTTCGAGCCCGCTGAGTGCCTCCGGGCAAAAGGAGGCTCCAGCCCCCAGTACCGCCGCAGGCTTGTGGCCTACTGGGCGGGCGCCTCCCATAATCCAGAGCGGCACCTCCAATGTCCCACGGGAGAAGGCTAAGATGCTCGACCGCCGGGGCAGCGCCGCGGCAGTGTCTCCCTTAGACGGGCCTCCTGCCGTCTCCGACGAGGACCCCCGAAGTCGGACGCCGGCTCTCTGGCGTCCGCTGGGATGTGGCCCCTAAGCCACACATCGGCTCCTCTGACGTGCGCCGGGCCTTGGAGCCTACGGCAGACCCTGCTTCATCTGTCGTACTAGGTTCCTCGCAGTCTTCACTGCCGTCAGGAGAGCCCGAGTCCCCCCTGCCCGAACCCGGGGATTTTTCTCCTCCGTCCCCGGACGAGGCTCGGGATCCTGGGCTACCATCTGATCCTCTTCCTACAGAGCCGGATCTGACGTCAGCTCCCCTGACGTCGGCTCCTCCGACACTGGCCCCGCCGACGCCGGTTCCGACACCGGCCCCTCCGATGCCGGTGGGGGATATTCCTCTTCCATTGGGCCCTCCACCCCATGGGCCTATCCCAGCTGATCCGCCCATGGAGTACCCGACTGGGCCGTCTGCTCCGGCAGCTCCACCAGTGCCTGCGTATCCGCCGTCCTATCCGACGCCGGTTTTCCCAGGTCCACAGTATCCTGCACTGCAGTACCCGGCGCCGACCCCTCCGGTATATCCGCAGCCGGGTTACGGATACTCTCCCTATGGATTTCATCCATACAACTATCCTCCTCCTCCTCCTTCACCGCCCCCAGGCCGCCGGTGGATCTCCAGGAGACTCTTGCCTCCTGGTGGGCTGAGGCCAAGGCTCAGCTCACCAAGGAAGTCAAGAGCCGTCTTACGGCGACAGTGCCACCCCCAGCTCCCGTACGCCCCAGACGGCACACTCCCTCTCCTCCTCCGGATTCCCGGGCTTTGCCCTCGGGATCCAGAGAGGGTCAGGACACGAGTCCTGGGATTCTCCCTAAGGAACCCGTTCCTCCCCCTAGACGAGCTAGGGAGTCTTACTCTGCTTCAGGTTCTTCTTCTTCTTCTCTCTCGGACTCCTCGGAGGTCTTCGATGGGTGTTCTGAGAAAGACGACGAGCCGCGCTCTCCGTCCAAGCCCCGGCCGAGGACTCCTCCGTAGTCTCCTCCGGAGGATCCTTCCTTCACGGAGTTGCTCAGGAAGATCCAGGAAGTCCATCAGTGGCATTCTTTAGAGCCAGATCCTCAACGGATTAAACTCACCGAACATTTGGACTTGCCCCTTACGGCCCCTACCCTAGTGCCACCCTGGATCGAGCCTTACGCCCACCTTGTTTCCGCTATTTGGAAGCAACCGTCGGCTTTAGCCCCACTTCCTAGGAAGTCGAACAGGCTATACCAGGCTCCGGAGGGTGTAGACTTCTTAGACTCTCACCCCCGTGCAGACTTGGTCGTGATTAGTGCCGCTCATGGCCGGTCAGCACACCCGAAACACTTGAGCTCGTCTCCCCCAGATAAGGAATCTCGCCTTCTGGATCAGTATGTAAGGAAGATCTACGCTTCTTCCACACTGGGGATTAGGGCCCTGAATTATGTAGCACATATGGGGGATTACCAGAAGGCTGTCCTTACCCAGGCGGAATCTAAGATTGGCTCTTTGCCTGACTCTCAAGTCAAGCAGAAGTTAGCCGACCTGGTCCGCTCTGCTTGTTCGGCCAGTCGTCACATTCTGAGGATGACCTACGATGCAGTGGACACTGCAGGACGGAGCTCTGCATTCGCCGTAAGTCTTCAACGTCACGCTTGGCTCCATGTGTCATGTCTGGTCCCGGAGGTGCAGTCAGCAATTCAAGAAGCACCTTTCAGGGGTTCTGTGCTTTTCGGTGGTGATGTCAAGGACACCATCACTGACTTGCAGGAGAAGGGGATGGCCCTTAAATCTGTTGATTCAATGTACCGTACCCATCCCACCCAGCACCGTCCCTTTACATGAGCGCTTGGCCGGCATCAAGCGAACCTCAGGGAAGACGGGCCACTAAATGTTAGGCCCCCACATCTGCCAGGCCCCCGCTGCAGTGCTGCCTCACACCACCTGACTCCTTCCCTCTCCCACCGCCTCCGGACGCCCCGGAGGAACCGGTAGGAGGGAGGTTCTCCCTCCACCTTCCGGGTTGGGAGAGGATAACATCGCATTCATGGGTGCTTCAGATCATAGCAGAGGGGCACTCCATAGAGTTTCTGCAGTAACCTCCATGTCACCCCCCTCTGAACTCCTCTTACTCAAGGGACCATCTTCCTTTGCTCAGGGAAGAAATCTCTGCTCTCCTTGCAAAGCAGGCTATAGAGCCCGTCCCCTCTCACCTCCACGGGACGAGTTACTATTCCCATTTCTTCCTCGTACCAAAGAAGACGGGAGATCTCAGACCCATTCTCGATCTCAGCTCCCTGAACCTATATGTGGAATACAAGAGGTTCAGGATGCTCTCCCTTCAAACTCTCTTGCCCCTGCTTTGGCCGGGCCAATGGCTTTGTGCACTAGATATGCAGGATGCGTACCTGCAGATCCCCATTCTCCCTTCGCACCGAAAGTACCTCAGGTTTGCATTCCAGGGGGACCACTGCCAATTCCGGGCGCTCCCTTTTGGTCTTTCCTCGGCTCCCCGAGTCTTTAGCAAATGCCTGGCGGTGGTAGCGGCCCACCTGCGTACTTTGGGAGCTCAGGTTTTTCCCTACCTGGACGACTGGCTCCTGGCGGCCCTGTCCAGGGAGGAACTCCTGCATTTTCTCTCCCTCACCCAGCAGGTTTTTACTGGCCTGGGTATTACCATCAACCATTCCAAGTCTCACCTGGATCCTTCACAGAGGCTCCAGTTCATCGGGGCAATCTTCAACACAACAATGTAAAAGGCCTTCCTGCCTCCGGACAGGGTTGCCTCCCTCCAGTCCCAGATTTCCCTCCTATCGGAACACAGGAGGGTTCTGGAGAGGTCGGTGCTCCGTCTACTGGGGCTTATGGCGGCAGCCATCCCGACGGTCCCACGCCTCCACTTGAGGATCTCTCAGTGAACTCTCCGATCTCAATGGGATCAACGAGTAGACAACCTAGATCATCTGGTTCTGATCTCCTCGCCGATGGTAAGAGACTTGCAATGGTGGATGGTTCGAGAGAACCTATTCCGGGGAGGTCTCCTTTTTTCATCCTCCCCCCGATCAGACTCTGACCACGGACGCTTCAGGCGAAGGTTGGGGAGCCCATCTGGGTCCTCACCGAACCCAGGGCCTATGGTCAAACTTGGAGATAGTTCTCCATATCAGCATGCTCGAGCTTCAAGCAGTGCTGTATGCTCTCCAGGCCCTTCACCAATACATCCTTCCCGGTCACCTAGCTGTCCAGTCGGACAACATGTGTGTGGTGTGGTACATCAACAAGCAGGGAGGGACTCGGTCCTACCTGCTGTGCAGGGAAGCGATGACGGTTTGGGAATGGGCAATGCTTCACAACCTTCACCTCATGGCGATCCATGTTCTGGGAGTCAACAATGTCCTGGCAGACAGACTAAGTCACTCGTTGGCTCTTCCACACGAGTGGGAATTGGACGAAAAAGTTCTAAAAAGCATCTTCCAGATTTGGGGGACTCCTCAGATAGACCTGTTCGCATCCCCCAAAAGCAAAGCTTCCAATCTTTTGCTCGCTTGCTCAGAGCGGCGTTTCTGGAGCGACGCTCTATCTTTAAGCTAGAAGGACAGATTCATCGATGCTTTTCCCCCAATTCCTCTGGTCCCTCGTGTGCTGCAGAAGCTTGCTTTGGAAGGAGCGAGAATGATTCTGATTACTCCTTTCTGGCCCAGGCAAATCTGGTTCTCTCTTCTACAACAATACTCAGAGGTTCCTCCTCTTCCTCTTTCTTTATCTCCAGGATTACTGACCCAGGATCAGGGGACCCTGGTCCATCCGGGACTCAAGTCCCTTCACCTTCATGCATGGCTTCTGCAGACCTAGCTCAATCTCGTTTTGGCGTTTCTCCTAAGGTGGCTGAGATTCTGGTGGAGGCTAGAAAACCCTCCACTAGGTCCACCTACACCATGAAATGGAAAAGATTTTCCATCTGGGCTGCGTCCAGGAACGTGGAGCCCTTTTCCCGTACTGTGACCATTCTACTCGAGTACATGCGTCATCTTTTCGACCTGGGTCTCAGTCACTCTTCTTTGAAAGTACATATGGCGGCTATTTCAGCCTACCATGTTCCTTTCACTGATAAGGCATTTGCCCCGCTGGAAGTATTCAAAACTTTCCTCAGAGGGGTCCTTCATCTCAGGCCCCCTGTCCAGACTCCAGCTCCCCCTTGGGACTTAAACTTTGTTCTCGAGAAACTTACTCTTCCTCCCTTTGAGCCTGCGGCTTCTGCAGACTTGAAGTTTTTATCGTGGAAGACGCTCTTCTTGGTGGCCATTACTTCTGCTTGCAGAATTTCCGAGCTCCAGGCCCTGATGTGCAAAATCCCTTATCTGATTTTCCACAAAGAACGTGTAGCTCTTCGCACGAATCGTAAGTTTCTCCCGAAGGTGGTAGCGGAATCTACCTTAAATCAGTCTATTGAATTGCCTGCTTTTTTCACGCAGTACTCCAGTCAAGGAGAATACCTGCTCCATACCATGGATGTTCACAGGATTCTGAGATACTACACTGATAGGACGAAAGATCTCAGAAAGACTGATCAGTTGTTCGTCTATTTCGCTCACAAAAAAGAAGGCAATGCTGTCTCTAAGCAATGCCTATCAAAATGGTTGGCCCATTGCATCACTTTCTGTTATGACAAGTACAATAAGACCCTCTCGGGTCAGGTCAGAGGTCACTCCACTCGTGGAGTCGCAGCCTCTGCGGCTTGTTTCAAGAATGTGTCTGCGGCAGACATCTGTGCTGCCGCCACTTGGACTTCTGTCCATACCTTTACTAAACTTTACAGTTTGGACATTGCCTCTTGCCGTAGAGCAGGCTTTGGGTTAGCTGTCTTGCAAGACCTCCTTTCTTGAGCCCTGCTAGATTATTTGATACTTTTTGGAGTAGTTCCTCCTCCCAGTGCCTTTCATTTGTTCCAGACTGCTTGGGATTCTGTCCTGTTTGTAATTACCTACTGCAAGAGCCCTCTCGAAGTAAGATAGTACAGTTATGTAAGAACTTACTGTAACAGTAGATCTTCAAGAGATGCTCTTGCAGTAGGTAATACCTTCCCGCCCGCCATCCCCCTAGGTTTTTTCAGCTCCTTTTCCATTGAGGGAAATGTCTGCTTCTCTCTCGTCCGGGCCTTCCGGGCCTGTGGCAGGAAAGAACTGGAAGGCGGACTTCCAGGACCGCTCCTTTATACCGACGTCGTATGACGCCAGTCACCTGACGTGGGGGCGGTCCCTCGCCAGGGTCTGCTAGCTAGAAATTTTTCTGTGGGGTCCTGCTGCTGGCCGGCGTCAGTCCTATTTGTAATTACCTGCTGCAAGAGCCTCTCTCGAAGATCTGCTGTTACGGTAAGTTCTTGCGTAACTGTACTTTATGTTGAGTATATCTTTTTGCTTGTTCTGAAGATGTCCAACAGGTAATGAACATTCCCTTTGATGATACTTAACTGTCTGGACAGCAGGTAAAGAAGTCTCTTGAGGCATCTTGGAAAAGTAGAATGACCCTTAAGATTTAAGGCCATTCCCTGTTAACCCTCTGAATGGGAATGGATGTAATTTCCTTTACTACCGGCAATCCTTTCTCATGAAAGGTAGGGGAGCCCAAAACAATTCTCAGCCTCCCCAGCCTCAGAAGATGGTGCAGCTGAAGGCACAGATGCCCAAAGCACCCAGTGCCACCCCCTGAAGCTCTGGCCATATTCTAGCCTCAGCTGTCAGTCATACCACTCCTTCCCAGTGGGAGGGGGCCTGACCCAGTTCTGATGTCAGTGGGAGTCCATTATGATGGACAAGTGGGTCCTGAGGATTATTCGGGATAGATACTCCCTGGACATCACAGAAATCCCTCCGGATTATCCACCCAGAAGCAACCCTCTTATCAGCCCATATGTTAGAGCTTCTGGTGCAGGAGATTGCTGGCCTTTGAGCAACAGGGCAGTGGAAATAGTGCCAGTCAGAATGAAATACAGGTCTCTACTGCCACTGCTTCCTAGCAGAGTGCCAAAGAAATCTGGAGGCATGTGCCCCATTCTCAACCTCAGAAACTTGAACACGTTTGTGGATCGAGAAAAATTCAAAATGATTTCTCTGGATCTCTGCTTCCCTTCCTGAAACCTTAGGATTGGTTAACTTCCCTGGATATGCAGGATGCATGGCAACGCATTCTGGTGCACCCCAACGACCACCAGTACCTTTGATTCATTATGCTCGGACAGCTTTACCAGTTCAGAGTCCTGCCTTTTGGGCTCTCTTCGGTGCCTTAAATCTTTACAAGGTGGTGATTTGTAGTACTCGCTGTGCACCTGAGAAAACTGGGTCTCCAGGTTTACCCTTACCTGGACAATTGACTGATAGCCACTCCATCCAGGCAGGAGATGAAACAAGCAGTGGCCACGGCAGCTCAGTTCCTTACCTTCATGGGGGTTCTGCTGAATCTAGAGAAGTCAAAGCTCCAACCCTCACAGCAGCTGCTGATCATAGGAGCTCTTCTGGATACAACCAAGGTCCAGACCTTCCTTCCAAAAAACAGAATGCAAATGATCCTGCATGATATGCTACATAATGGAGCCCAAATCTGTTCAAGCACACTCCATGCAACGCATGCTGGGTCTAACAGACTCTTCATTGTTCACAGTGCCTCTGGCACAGCTGCATATGAGGACAACTCACTGGATACTCAGTGCACAGTGGTCACAATCATCGCATCCTTAGACCTTCCCATTCAGGTGATCAGGCCCCCTGATTCTGTCACTCACATGATTATCGTTGAAGGACAGTCTCCTTCAAGGCTTTCTTTTCTCCCTGGTGGAGCCTCAAGTGACTCTCACCACAGATGTCTCCCTATTGGGTCAGTGAACCACTATCAGGGCCTCCAAACACAAGGTGTCTGTGACTCATCAGAGACTTACCTGCACATCAGTATGTTGGAGATGCGAGCCGTTTAGTATGGCCTGCAAGCCCTAGTGGATCTGGTCAGCAACAAAACAGTATTCCTTCAGGCAGAAAACAAGTCTGTAATGTATTACATCAACAAACGAGGAGCACACTTTTATCCTCTCTGCAAGGAGGCGACGAGACTGTGGGAATGGTGCCTGGAGCAGGAGATCCTGCTTCAAGCCATTTATCTGCCAGGTGTCCAGAACATTCTGGCAGAGAAACTCAACTGAGCAGTTACCAATCCTCACAAGTGGTCACTAGCTCCAGATATTGTGAGATCGATATTTGATGAGAGGGGAACCCTAGATGTGGAGCTTGTTGCATCCCTGCTCAATGCCAGATTGCCTTGATTCTGCTTCTGAAAGACAGGGCATTGCCTTTTCTATCAAGATGCATGCAGACTGCCATGGCAGAATCTTTTTCTGTATGCACTCCCCTCCAATCTCCCTAGTGCAGCGGGTATTGCTCAAACTGGAGGTGCACAGTGGCAAGATACCAGTTACCCCCTGCTGGCCTCGACACATACTGAATTACCTGGCACACACAGTTGCGCTCCAGAAATCCATTTTGGGACAGTTGATAGAGGAATTCGAGACATTGCCCGATTCCGAGGCTAAAACCAAAATCGCTGAGACAGTCAGGACTGCAAAAATCTCCTGTCATCACTCTCTGGGTAACTTATGATGTGGTAGATGCCTCTACCAGGAGTGCCGCCATGGCCATTAGCAAGTGCAGGTATTCCTGGCAGCGGGTATCCAGTCTGGCCCCTGACATCCAGTCGGCCATCCAAGACGCCTCCTTTAGGGGTCCTGTCCTTTTCAGTGATGACATCAAGGACTTAATCACTGGGCTCTAGGACTGTAGTAAGGCGCTGCACTCTTTTCAGTCCATGTACCACTCCAACACTAAGCCAAAACAGCCATTTCATCACCAGTAGCAGCATCAAAATAGGCAACAGCCAACCTGATGTCAGAACAAATGGGCCCAGTCGACAGTACCCACTCCTCCGGCTAAGTCCCAAAGGGTTGACGGGGCGACACTCCCCTGCCCCCCACCTCCTGGCTTGTGGCCAAGCCCCCAGCCTCTGCCACAGGCTCAAGAGGAATCAGTAGGGGGCAGATTTGCGAACCACCTGGCTCGGTGGGAGGTGATAAGACTCCTGGGTCCTTCAGCTGGTTGCTCAAGGTCACACCATCAGATTTGTGGTGAGCCCTCCAAGAAACCCTCCAGGTCTTTCTCACTACCCAAAAGGCCATATTCTGTTAGTCAGAGAAGAGATTCAGGCTCGTCTGACGTAATCGGCCATAGAGCCTGTTCCTCTGGCATAGAAAGGAAAGGGGTTTTACTCTCACTTCTTCCTGGTCCCCAAAATGACAGTGATCCTTCGTCCGATCCTGGACCTCGGCACGCTAAACCTCGGCGAACACAGGACACAGGGATCCTGGGTCCCAGCAAGAGCTACCTCTACACATCACTGTGCAAAAGATGCGGACTGTACTTTATGCTATGCAAGCCTTTCAGCCTCTTCTCCTCCCAGGATCTCTTTTGGTACAGAACGACAACGTGCATGGTCTGGTACCTGAACAAACAGGGTGGCACGTGATCATATCCTTTGTGCAAGGAAGTGATGTGCATGTGGCAATGGGTGGTACAGCGCAGCCTGCAACTCACGGCAGTGCATGTCCCAGGAGTTCAAAACGTCCTGGCAGACACACTCAGCCACGGGCACACAAGTGGGAACTGAGGCAGTCAGTAGCTGAAGATCTCTTTGATTGGTGGGGATGCCCAGATTTCACTCTGTTCGCCTCCCCATCAAGTGCGGATCTACCCAGTTTATGCTCGCTCGTTCCCGGATGTGGTATTTTCTGGTGGGACGCAGTTTCTCTGCTGGACAGGGAGGTTCTTGTACGCCTTCCCTCCCTTTCCACAATTGCAGAGGGTACTTCTGAAAATGCAACAAGAAGGGGCCCACATGATCCTTATAGCCCCTTACTGGCCACGACAAGTGTGGTTCCCTCTTCTCCAGCAGTTGAGAGTGGACCCTCCGGTTCCCCTTCCTCTGTACCAGAATCTGCTGACTCAAGCCCAGGGCAAGCTAGTCCACCCAGGCCTCAGGTCCCTTCACCTTAACACATGGCACCTGTTGATATAGCAGTTGCACTTTTTGGGGTCTCTTCCAGAGTGGCGCAAGTTTTCGTGAAGACCAGAAAGCTATTCACAAGGACTACTTATGCATGAAATGGAACAGATTCTTCATTTGGACATTTGCCAAGGGTTGGTACCCTTTTTCTTGCCCGGTACTCCAGGTCATGGAATACCTGCTGCATCTCTCTGACCTTGGCCTTAATCTACACTTGTATGCCATTTCTGCCGACCACACTCCGGTGGATGGCAAAACTTTTGCTCAGTTGGAGGTCTCCAAAACCTCTCTGAAAGAGATTCTCCATCTGAAACCCCCAATCAGGAACCCCGTTCTGCCGTGGGATTTGAATTTCATCCTTGAGGAGCTCACCTTGCCTCCCTTTGAACTGGCCACAAGCTGCGACCTGCACTACCTGTCATGGAAAGCGCTCTTTTTAGTTGCTGTTACTTCTGCTCGGATTTACGACCTTCAGGTCCTGATGTGTGAGGAATCTTATTTGATTTTCCACGGAGACCTGGTGGCTCTGCATACAAATCCGAAGTTTCTACCAAAGGTGGTTTATGAGTTTACTTTAAATTGGACCATACACATGCCAGGGTATTACCCTGAGCATTCTAATCAAGTGGAGGCCATTCTGCACACACTTGATGTGCACGGAATTTTATGTTATTACACGAACCAGACAAAGTCAGTCCACAAAATGGATCAGCTTTTCGTTTCCTTTACTCGGTATGACTCGATCATTTTAAGGTGGAAGTAGGCCTATAGCCCATCGAGACCACCTTCCCCACACTTTTGGGGCATACGTTATTCTAACCCTAGAAGTAGCTTGTCCAGACTGATTTTAAATTTGTTCACACTAACTGTATCTACTATATGTTGAGGTAGATTATTCCTGAGTGTTGAGGCCTTTACTGTAAAGTAGTGTTTGTGTTTGTTAGTAATTGCTCTAGGTATACGTATTTGTCTGTTATGGCATCTTAAGTTTATTAGTTTGTTGGCCATTACAACGCTGCATTCTTTCATACGATTAGGGTTCTTGATTTTATTATTTATTTGTATTTCGGATGACACCTTTAATACATTGTAAAGCAACAATAGAGCATCTCTGTCCCTCCTTAACTGTAAATCATATCAAGATTTTTTAACCTCTCATTATATGGTAGAGTTTTGACCTGTGGAATTAATTTAGTTCTTCTCCTCTGCATACTTTCAATTCGTTTTTTTATCTTTACAGAGATACGGGGCCCAGATGGAGGCTGCACTTATGATTTGTGCAAGTGAATAAAACAGTTCTCATTCCTAGATATGAAGGATCGTTCGATTGATGTTATTAAAGAATTACCAAGTTGGGCAACCTTTCTGCAATGTTCTCCCTGAGTTAGCTGATGTGTAACTGTTATTCCTAGGTCCTTTTCAGATATAGCTGATTTCATTGCATTTCCATACATTGTGTAATTTGTAGAGTATTTCTTATTCCCAGGTGAATCACTGTGCATTTACTTATATTAAAAGCCGTTTTATTTGTACTACTGCTGTGGCCAAAAGAGAGGGCATGGCAGTTTCCTAACAATGTTTATCTAAATGGCTGCAAACTGCATTGTGTATTGTTATCAGAAGTATAACAAGCCGCTTCAAGGAGAAGTTAAAGGGCATTCAACCAGAGGCATGGCTGCATCTACTGCTTGTTTCAGGAATGTTTCAGCCGTAGACGTTTGTGTGGCAGCCACTTGGAGCTCTGTCCACACCTTTACCAACCACTACAGTCTGGACATTGCCTCTTGGCGCAGGACGGGCTTTGGACTAGCTTTCCTACAGGGCCTCCTGTCCTAATTCTGTACTTACTGCAGACCTTTCCTTACTCCCGTGCTTCAGCCTGTGTCTGAATTACAGTGCTTGCGACTCTGTACTAATGGTTATTACCTACTGCAAGAGCCCTCTTGAAGTAAGATAGTACAGTTATGTAAGAACATACAGTTATGTAAGAACATACTGCAACAGGAGATCTTCGAGAGAGGCTCTTGCAGTAGGTACTGCTTTCCCTCCCATGTTCCCCCTGCTTCTGTGGCTGTTTTTTCTCTTTCTAGTCATCCTTTGAGCTCCAGGAACCCACTCCTTTCTCTTGTCGCACCTTCTTAGGTCTCCGGCGGGAGAACTGGAGGGCAGGCTTGGGGACCGCCCACTATATAGTGTCACGCTGACATCCATCATGTGATGCCGGGTGGGCGGTCCCCCGCCAGACACTGCTAGCTGAATTTTTCCATGTGGTCCTAGTGCTTGACGTCTCTAGTCCAAATGGTTACTACCTACTGCAAGAGCCTCTCTCAAAGAGCTAATGTTACAGTAAGTTCTTACGTAACTGTACTTTATGGTGAGCAGGTAATTTTCATTTCTTCAACCCTATCCAGGTCATTCTCCCTTGCTAGCTTGTTTGAGGCGTTCACCCGTTTTTATTAACAGCACCTTCAGACGACCTTTTACCTATAGGTTGCCTTGCACTTCCATGCCTGATACCCTGCCTCACATACAGAACAACCCCTCCTCCCTTCCCTGTCTTTTCTGAACGGAGTGTAGCTTGGTATTGCCTTGTCCCAATCGTGGTTGCCTATGCACCATGACTCAGTAATGGCCACAATATCCAGGTCCGCCTCAGCCATGATGGCCTCGAGGTCTGGAATTTTATTCCAAGACTCCTTGCATTTGCACACATGGCTCTCCACACCTTGCTTCCACTCTGCTTACAACCTCCTTCCCCCATGTGCCTTGCCTGCTTCCCCCCTCTCTTTTTGTAGCTTTTGTTCACATTCCTCCTTGTCCTCTACTTCCTTTCTGTTCCCTTTATTGTGCTTCCTAGGAGATACTTATTCCCTCGGGTCCCTCCCTTCCTGTTGCTTTAGTTTTTTGAGGGGGGAGTGCAGTTTATGCCCCCCTTTTTCCTTCCACCACCCTCCTCAGCTAGTTTAAATGTTCATTGAAGTAACATTAGAACTGTCCTCTGAGGTCTGCGGTTCTCATCCCAGACAGATGCAGGCCATCACCTCTGTATAGGCCCGTATCTCTTTAGATTGGTTCCCAGTGTAGCTGAACCCCTCTTATCTGCACCATTCCTTTAATCATGAGTTGATCTCTTGGTGTGGAGTACCCTATCTTACCCCCCGCTCATAGACAGGCAGCACTTCGGTGAAAACCACCCTGCATGCTGGTTGCCTAGGATCCCTCTCCAGTTTCCTGAACTTCCTCTGCACAATCCCAGTCCCGTCCCTCCTAGGTTATGAGTCCCCAGGTGGACAGTGTCATGTAGGCTCCCCCCCCCCCCAACCATCCTAGTGATCATTCGGATCCAGTGTTCTTCTCTCAGAGCCGTGGTGCCAATAGGTACCTTACGTTCTTGTCTTCCCCCCCCCTTCCATTCCTGTTCAGAAACCAACCCAGTCCCCCATCAGAAACTACTTCCTCCTCTGCTGGGGTCATCTGTCTCCCACCTTTGTCCCCCCCTGTGGAGGACCCCCACACCCTCCTTAACCACTATTACGGGTTCCTCCTCCTGGCAGTCCTGTCCTACCAGCATGGCGAAGAGATTTTGTAGTGGCACAGGCTGAGTAATGTGCCCCTTGACCTGCCACCCCCACCCTCCAAGAGCCCACCACAGTTCAGCCAGCTCTCCTCCTCCTAGGCAACCTCTGGGCAACAGTGGTAGACTTGATGGCATCTAGGTGGGAGAATAGGTTCTCTGGACCCTTGCCAGTTTGTTCCAGAGACCAGTGGCCTCCTCCCTCAAGCCAGAGAGGTGCGTGTAGATGAGGTAGCACCTCAGTCTCCAGAAAGTCTCCCGAAAAACTGCAACTCTGTAGCCATTGCTACACCACTCCCATAATTACCTTTAAGTGTCACTATCTAGTGCTACTACTGACTGTGCCTTTCTCCTGTTGCCACCTTGGAGTTGCTTTGGTCCCTTCTCGGCTACACCTCCCCCCCATAAGTAGTTTCTAGGGTTTTTCTTCCCGTTCACATACCTTTATCTCGGCATGGACACGTGTGTGTGTGTGTGTGTGTGTGTGTGTGTGTGTGTGTGTGTGTGTGTGCGTGCGTGCATGTGCACGTCTCGTTGTGAGACATCCCCCCTTTGCGTTGCACCTGCGCCATCACCGGACCTCCACCCAGCGACGGCGAAACTACGGAGAGGCGACCTCCTCCCTGGGAGAGGAGAGCTGCCGTTTGGCGGCTCAGTCCTGCCCTCCCCCCCATGCCGGCTCCCCGATGACCTGAGGTCGTTCCCAAAGCCGGGTCGCTGGTGTTTTGGCGAGGTAAGGTGTCCAGCACCTTAAGCCCTCAGCACCACCAGGCCAGCCTCTCGCCTACACCTTGGACTTGTATTTCCATTTCACCCTGCCTTAAGGTGTTTCTTGTTTTTCTCCTTTTTAATTTTGTGTTACCCTTTACTTGTTTTTGTATCTCACCCCTTTTACCCCTCTGCCTGCTTACTGTTTTACGTTTCCCTTCTGTAACAATTTCTCTTCCCCTACCCTAGATAGAGTGTTTCCTATTCCCAACAACAGGTACTAACTGCAGGTGCTACTTACCCCCCCTCCAGTTAACTTCTTACTCAGGCAACAATAAGCTTACTGGTACTGTACCTCGCCAAACTGGCAGCATCCCCTGCATGCTTACTGCCGCCTGTGGACGCTTGCTGACGCCAAAGATGCCAGTCACTTCATCTGTTCCACTCTTGCTGTATACCACTTACAATCTGGGACACAAGCAGGATGGTTACGCTGGAGTGACTGTCTTGTATCCACATGGAAGCCTTCTGAAGGCTTGTAATTTGTTCGCTTTCTAGTTGTTCCCAGCTACTGCTTCGACCTGAGAGCTGTAATGTTGAACAAAAAAAAGAACGCGAAATAAAGTTAAGCAAGCAGGTTTACTAATTTTACAGCCCAGAAACCGTTGATCTGCACTTTGCTTTGTGGCGCTGGTGATTCTCTGGAATGCAAACCCTTGAGAACCTTGTGCTTCAGTCACTGACAGAAGCCCCTTTCGAGGCCCACCCGCAGCTTCCTGCAACTTGAAGTACCTAGCATGCAAGACTTTATTCCTTGTGGCTATTTCCTTGGCTAGACATGTCTGAACTGCAGTCCTTGTTTCACAAATTGTCCATTCTTGTGTTTCACAAGGACAGGGTCACCCTGAGTTTCAGCCAAAGATTGTGTCCGATTTCATGTTGAATCAGTCTTTTGAGTCACCTGTCTTCTTCCCTTCTCCTAAGAACCTAGGGGAGAAGCTGTTGCATATTTTGGACATCCGTAGTGTCCTTTGGCACTATTTGGCTGTACCAGTCTGCTTAGTCCTCCCAGCCCTTTGTATGCTTTTCCCAGGCACCAGAGGTAAGTCTGTTTCTAAACAGTACCTCTCCAAACGGATTTCCTCCTGTGTCCTGGTGTATTACATGCAGGGAAGGCTGGCTATCCCTGGGACTGTGACGGGGCATACTACCAGAGCATGGCTGTCGCTGTTGCCTGTTTCGGATCTATTTCATACTGACACTTTTAAGACTGTTACCTGGTATAGGATCCATATTTTTACTGTGAATTTCAGATTGGATCTGATCTCTTGTAGGAGAGCTAGGAGAAGAGGGCTATCCATCCTGTACTACTTTATAAACAAAACCGGGCCTTCTGCTCCCAGTACTTTCTTATCCCAAACAAGATGGGTGATCAACACCCCTATGTTAGACCTCAGGGACCTGAATGAATATATTGCATACAAAACTGTTGTTCATGGTCTCTCTTCAGTTGCTTCTTTCTGTGTTGTTGCCATGGATACTGGCTTTGTGCTCTGAACATGCAGGATGCTTATCTGCATATCCGGGTCTAGTGCTACTATCTACAGTATCTGTGTTTCATTGTTGGAGGTCCAGCACTATTGATTTCATGTCTTATACTTTGTCTTATTTGCATTGCTATGGGAATTCACCAAGTGCTTCATTGTGGCTACAGCCTTGCATCGGGTAACCCTGTATTTATTCCTGAACCCGGATGATTGACTCCTGAGGGTGCCATTTAGGGATGCGGCTATACAGACTTCGCAAGGGATCTGATAGTTGTGCGATCGGCTGGGTATTCTGGTCAACGAACCCAAGTCAATCCTGAATATGCCAGTGCCTTCAAGTTCATAGGTGCTATCTTGGTTACGACTCGGGCATGGGCGCTCCTTCCAGAACCCTGTGCACTGGTTGCATCCAGTGCCCAGGCCTTTGCTTCAAGTATTGAACCTCATGGCTGCGGCCATTGTGACTTCTTCATGGCCTGCTTCCATATGTGTATTCCCTAATGGATGCATAGTTTCCCAGTAGTCTCTGGATGCGAGGGGGGAGTGGGACGCACCACCTGGGTACTCTAAAATACTCAACTAGTTTGGTCACTGTCAGATTACTGGAGATGATGGCTGCTCTTCATGGCCTGTGAGCCTTTTCCTGTCACATTTGGGGGTGTCCTGTGATGGCTCAGATGGACAGTCGTCGTGTCATGTGTTACTTAAACAGGGAGGTACCCACTCCTACCCCCTCTGCAGAGAAGTCATATGGGTGTGGTAATGGGCCATGGCACACGTATACATCACTGCCACTTTTTTGCCCCTCACTCAAAGTCCTGGCAAATTCATGGCATCGGTGCTCAGTCCCACAAGTGGGAGCTCCTGGTCAGTACTATTGCAGACCTCTTCACCCGCTCTGGGACCATCCAGAGTGAGACCTTTTGGCAACCTCACACAACTTAAAACTGCTGCGTTTCTGCTTGCTTGTTTCATAGCCTGGAGATTTTGGGTGATTCCCCATTATCCTGCTCCTGCAAAGGGAGGTTTATGTATTCTTTCCTTCCAAGTCCTCTGGTTAACAGGCATTGTCAAGCTTTGGGCAGGGCCACGATGATACTGGTGGCTCCCTTCTAGTCTGGACCAATTTGATTCCCTCTGCTTTGGCAGATTGGATGGGAACCCCTCTGTCTCACTCCGTCTATAAAGAGGGCTCCTGTTCAAGAACCATGGCAGTCTTGTACCCAGACCTTTGGTCCCAACAACTTCACGCCTGGCTTCTGAGGACTTAGAACTGGTCCACTTTGAGGTTTCAGATGATGTTCTACCTCATAAGCTTTCTACATGGCACACTTGTTTTCTGAAATGAGAATGCTTCCGTAGCACCCCTTGTGGTTGACGAAACACAAAAAAAGACCATTACAGTGACATTCGAGGTAATGGTCCTTTTTCTGTGTTTTACCTTCCCCCAATGTTCCACCCCCTCCCGGACCAACTCCGACCTGGAGTTAGAATCCTAGAGTCTGAGGGGTGCAGAGGGCAGAGCCCCCCCCCCCACAGAAAACAGCGATAGAAGAGGTGGGCATAATACCTGCGTCGGTATTGTGCTGTTGCTGTGGGGGAGGTCAGCATTCTCGCCAACAAGATATCTTGGTACTTCCGAATGTTTCAGTATTTGATGTGCCTCTTGCTCATCGGACACTTTTTGCGTCTAATTTAGAGCATTTCGGACTACTTCCTGTCTCTATGGGTCTTTGGCCTCCCACACTCTTCTGTGATAGTACATTTTTTGGCCATCTTTGTCTTTCATGCCATCTCAGGATTCCACAGGTTCCTGAAAGGGCCCCTGCATCTGCCTTCCCCTGTCTTGTAGGCCGATTTTGGTGTGGGATCTTACACAGCTGCAGACACCTTCTTATTGTTGGGGCAGGCAACTCCTGTCCGTCAGCTGCCTGCCCTAGGACCTAAACTGGCTATATTTGTAATTTTTTTTTTATGTGCAGAGAATAGATAGTATTAAAATGTGCTAATAGTGCGATCCTACTTCTGTGGTATGCCGAAGCCACCAACTGTCCACTGTAGCCCCACCCAGAAAAAACATCTTTTGATGACGTAAAGTGGTGAAGGGGCTGCGGGTCTGTAGACAGCAATATAATGCTATCGGCGGAGTGGTGGCCTTTGCCTACTACTGCAGCTTATAAAAAGCACTTGTACATGTTAAGGGGGGTAGTATTACATGTACTTTAAAATGAACAAGTGCTTTTTATAAGTTGCAGTAGTATGCAAAGGCGGCTGCTGTCCCCGATAGCATTATAATGCTGTCTGTAACCCCTTCACCACTTTGCGTAATCAAAATGCGGTTTTCTGGACGGGGCTGCAGCGGGCATTTGACATACCATGGAAGTAGGATTGCATAAATAGGAAGTTTAAATACTGTTTATTCCCTGCACAGTATAGCTAATTTAGGTGCTGGGGCAGGCAGTTATGGGACATGAGTTGCCTGCCCCAAAGGTGTCGGCAGCTCTGTAGCTTGGTTCTGAAATCTCTTATACAGGGTCCTTTGGAACCTGCTACCACTTGAGATACGCATTTTATTTCCAGAAAAAATGCCTTTTTGTTGTCCTTTTGTCTCAGTTAGCCGAATTCTGAGCTGCAGGCATTGCTTGCGTTCCCCTTGTGCTTTATTTTTCACCAGAAACGTGTTTCCCTGTCCCATCTCTGAATTCTGCTCGGTTCACATTGAACCTGACTAATCAGCTCCTGCACCTCCACCCCCCCTTTTTTTTTTAGTTGTTTAACCAGGAGTAGCACACTAAGCTGAAAGCTTTTTCACAGGTGCGACCTGAGAGCACAGGGAAATTAAGTGACTTGCTCTGGGTCACACAGTATGCAGGTGGCAGCTGTGGGATTCAAACCCAGGTCTGGTCTGCTGGATGGCACCAGATTTGCAGCTCAGAGCCTTAAACCACTGTGCTATACTGCCCCCTGTCTGTTCGAGGCCTATGCCTCTCTTTGGACCGCATGAAGGAGTGCAGAAAGTCTTCACAGATTTTTGCTTCATTAGCCTCAGGATGATGGGCGTCTGTGTTTCTATGTGATCTTCTGCTGTTCGTGAATTGTTCCAAATGGGCACCTGTGTTTCTGTGCGCTCTTCTACTGTTTTGGAAATGTTCCAAATGGATGCCTGTGTTTCTATGTGCTCTTCTACTGTTTGGGAAATGTTCCAAATGGGCGCCAGTGTTTCTTTGTGCTCTTCTGCTGTTTGGGAATTGTTCCAAAGGTGTTGCTCTATGAAGGGAGATGTCTTCAAAGAAGATTGATTGGTTATTTACAAGTAACAGTAGATCTTCAGGACACTCTCTCCCATGGAGCCACTGCTCGCCCTCTGACCTACCCCCTTCTGTATTTTCAGATGGTACACTACAAAAGACATGTCCATTACTGCATGCTTTGGTTTTCTCCTTTTCTGCACCCTTCCTACTGGCTTCTTTCTGGAGTGACTTCCTCTCCTGGCGATGGCCTCCTGTTCCTTCCAGTATGGTACAACTCCATGCTTGTCAGTAGCATGAAGCTAAGGGAGTATGGGGCCGACCATGTTATATAGTCAGCGTTGACAACCATCAGTGTTGGTGGCTCCAGCTAGACAAACGTTTCACAGTGATCCTGATGCCAGCAGCTTACAGTTCCAGTGGTGGGCTTCTGTGGAGGAGATTCTCTTGTTCTACTGTTACTCGTAAGTATTTTACTAACATTTCCTGGTCACAAAGAGGACATGGTGCTGGCACCCTATCCTAGTTACTCCTCACTTCTCGGGCCATGCAAACCCCTCCTGTGTCCCATCTACTCTTGAGATTGCTCCCCATTGCCTGTGACATGCACAGTTTCGCCTATGTTCCACACCTCCCCACCACACCGCCCAGTCTGTAGACATGGCACTCTCCCACTTTATAGCCATCTTCAATGAGGCCTGTGACATTTTCGCTCCCTTCAGTAAACAAGTAGTGAAAACCAGATACACACCGTGGATCTCACAATCGCTACTTAAACAGCTCCAACATAGGGACAACCTATGGCATAAGGCCCTAGATTCCCAATGCCCACAGAATAGACAACTTTACAGAGAGGCCTGCAACAAATGTACCTGGGCCATATGGCAAGCCAAAGCTGCGTATTATCAACAAACCCTAACCTCCTCTTGGGGCAATGGTAAACAATTCTGGAACAATATAAAGGAACTCAATGGGAAATCACGCTCCCCTACCCCTGCTCAACTCATAGTAAATGGGGGTTCCACTCAGGACCCTACTGTTATCGCTGAAGCCCTCAACTCCTCTTTCTCGGACCTCTCCCATTTACTACCTACGAACTTCTACAACCCTCCCCCACCCTTCCCCCGACACCTTGAACAACAACAATACCACACCCTTTAGACTGAGTCATCTCCTGCTCCAAGGTAAAATGCTACCTCTCCAAAGCCCTGGCTAATGCTCGATATAGCATTGACTCCCTTGATCCCTAACTCGTTCGGCTGACCCTGGATGTGACACTACCCTATCTCACAAAAATTCTCAACCTGTCACTATGCCTTAGTCAGTTCCCCTCAGCCTGGAAGAGAGCCATAATCACCCCTATTTTGAAGAGAGGAGACCCCACAGTCACAAGCAAGTATAGACCGATATCGATACTACTACCCCTCTCCAAAGCACTTGAAAAGATAGTATCGGACCAGCTTACTGACCACCTAACTAAACACAACCTACTTTGCCGAGAACAGCATGGTTTCCGGAGAGGCCACAGTACCGTCACCGCCCTTACTGAACTCACCTCATTCATCCATGAGGCCCTAGACCAAGGCTCTGTGGCTGGGGGCCATTTACGTGGATCTGACCAAGGCATTTGACACGGTCAGTCACGAGCTACTACTCCGTGCCCTTCCACCCCTCAACTTTGTACCTGATATCACCACCTGGTTCAAAGACTACCTCTCAGGCCAGTCACAACAAGTCAAGATCAGCACAACTCTCTCCTCATGCAAACTAGTATGCTCTGGTGTCCCGAGGGGGTCCATACTTTTCACCCTCTTTTTAAACTCTCTCCCTAAGTCTTGCAGTGGTCGCCTGCTACTCTGCGCTGATGATGCTGTAGTGCTCTGGAAACACCCTCAGCCTAGCTGTCTCCAACTAGCCCTGCAGGACTTCTTTAGGGAGCTAGAATCTTGGTTCACTGAACACTGCCTTATTATCAATTACCAAAAAACGAAGTCCATGATCTTTGCGCACCAACAAAGCCCACACAGTCATACACTCCTACTAGTAAAAAACACTCATGGCTCCCCTCTAGAACAGGTTTCATGTTTTAAATATCTCGGAATCACACTAGACACCTTCCTTTCCTACTATAGTCACATACAGCTTCTCTCCTCCACTGTCAGTGCTAGAGTGGGGATCCTTTACAGGCTTAAACACTGCTCACCTCCCCAGGCCATGCATCTTGTGGTCTCCTCCTCTATCCTCTCTTTGGTGGACTACGGGATAGTCATTTACGGCTCTGTGGAACTGACCGCCCTACGCAGCATCAACACTGCCCTGAACAAAGCTTGCCGCCTAGTCACAGGCAGTGACAGGTTAACGCATACCTGTGAGCTCTGTGCTCTGACTGGTTGGCTTAACTTTCAAGGAAGGCTAAAGTACCACTCCTGCATCCTTGCCAAAAATATACAACTCCAGCTAGCTCCCATCGGCCTCCACTCAGTTATCAGTGCAGCCCCCTACAGGCGGACTAAAAGCCTCGCAGCCAACACTTCCTTCCTTGTCCCCCACTGTAGAACATCACTTGGGCCAAGATCATTGCTACTGGCGCCCACTATGGCTCAGTAGCCCATCCACCTATCTCCCAGACCCATCGCTCTCCCTATTTAAAACAGGTCTCAAACACAACTCTTGACTCGGCATTATGTGACTATAGATAACCCTCCTTCTTCTGGGGACAGCCCCCCCCCCCTTGTCCCTTCACTCCTTCTCCCCTGCCCAGGTATCTGACTCGGGGTCACTCTAGATCCTATGAAATTGCATCCTGCACTTCTCTGATAAGGGACATCTCGTATGTCACCAGCTACTGTCACCATCACAGTGAAACCCAACTCTGTACTGTCTGATGAGCTCCTCCAGTGGCAGCATGCACATAGAAAACAAAATGGGGGCAAGGATCAATCCTTGTGGGACTCCACAGGATAACACAGAGGTCTCTGAGTTAAAATTTCCCAGGGTGACCTACCGTATTATCTCGGTTTTATACAAGACTTGAAACAGTGCAAGACTGTGCTGGTGTGGCCCTCCTAGTCCCTCAGACAGTCCCAAAACACCCCGTGGTCAGCTGTGCCAAATGCTGATGAGCGGTCTAAGAGCACCTAGATGGAAGGTTGTCCTCAGTCCCTCGCAAGGAGGAGGTCGTGGATTACGCTTCATGAGAGCAGTCTCAGTGCTATGCTGGGCTGAAATCCCAACTGGAGAGGTTCATAGGTGGAAAAAGACTCAAAGTGATCTGTCAGCTGCTCTGCCACCCCCTTCTTGGTAATCTTTCCTAAAAAGGGAAGGTTAAAGTGAGGCCTGTAGTTAGCTAGAATATCGGGGTCCGAGGATGGCTTTTTCAGAAGGGGTCTAATCACACAGCCTTGTTTAGGGCCGGTAGGAAGACACCATCTCTCAAGGACCCATTCATGATCTCCATGAGCACTGGACCCAGGAACTCACCACAGCCAAGGACCAGCCAAGTTAG
The DNA here is from genome assembly GCA_016271365.2 of Neoceratodus forsteri. NCBI lineage: Eukaryota > Metazoa > Chordata > Ceratodontiformes > Ceratodontidae > Neoceratodus > Neoceratodus forsteri. The sequence goes on along the minus strand of CM028131.1, from coordinate 109,290,882 downwards.
TAGGGCGTAAACTGGAGATCAGCCAGAGGATATCAGCTTTGGAAACAGGCCAGAACTTGTCCCAAGCAGGTAGATTACATCCTCAAATGCACAACTGCTGCTGACCCGTGCCGGGCCACCCAAGGAGATACTCCATCTAATGGCAGACACCTTGTCAGTAAAAATCATTCGAACTCCATGCACTTTTCTGCAGAAAATCCTCTGATGGACTGCATTATTCCCTACTACCTGGGTTATGCGTACTCTTCTTCCTGTTATGTCCCACTTAACATTATGATTACTTGCCACTGCCTGGGCCATGCAAACTCCTCCTTCTGTATGCCCCACATACCTTTATGATTACTTCCCACTGCCTGAGCTGTACAGACTCCTCATTCTGTATGTCCCACATACTCTTGTTATTATTTCCCACTGCCTCGGCCAAGCAAACTCCTCCTTTTTTTTATGCCCCAGATGCCCTTGTGATTACTTCCTACTGCCTGGGCCAAGCAGACTCCTCCTCCTATATGTCCCACTTAATGTTATGATTACTTCTCACTGCTTGGACTATGCAGACATCTCCTGTGTCCCACATACTTTTGTGATCACACTGCACTGCCGGGTTCATGCACTCTCCCTGCTGTATATCCTTGTGAATACTCCTCACTGCTTAGGCCATGTAGATGTATCCCATGTCTTACTGAGGCTTGGTGGTTTAATACTGGTGCTAGATATCACTTTTTTAGTTGGTGTTTTGCTGTCAACTGTGCAATGTCAAATTAAGAGCTGTGTCTCTGTGGCACAGTTAGTACATTTGATTGTTAACCAAAAGATTGGTTGTTCAGGCCCAACTAGGGACAACATTTATTTTTTTTCCTGGACAGACTGGGTGGGCCAAGCGGTCCTATCTGCCAACAGTTTCTGTGTAACTGCTAAGGCTCTCTGTGGCTAATGACAGCCTGTGTTTTGTTTCTGGTTTCTCCTCATCAGTGGCAATAATTGACCGGAATGGCAGTGCCCTAGCCAACAGCGCCCGAAGGCTGGAAGTGGTGAGGAACTGCATCTCTTACATCTTTGAAAACAAGATGTTGGAAGCCAAAAAGGTATGTCTGCAAAAGCTGCTATTATCTTGTTTCCTCTTCTGTGTGCTTAGGGGAAGTGTGAGAGACTACACACACACACACTCACTTACCAGCATGTGAGGTGGCCACAGTTGGAGCCCACACAAAAACACACACACATTGATGGTTAAGGACAGGAAAAAAACAAATTAATTAGTTCTCTCCTGGTGTTCCCTGCATTGTTTCCCTCTGCCCTTTCTCTGTGCCCCTTCCTCCCTTTTGCTCCTGATTATCCACTAAGCAAATGCCGCATTGGGTTTTTAACACCAAGACAGTCCCAGCATTGATCCCATTGCTAGGTAGACTGTTCCACCTGTCCGACACCTGCTACGTGAAGAAATACTTTATTTCAGACATATTTATTTCCTCCTGAGTGGAGGCTGAGACTTCATTCTACTAGTGCCAAGCTCCTATTCCTGCTTATCGAGACACCACTCACGCAGCCAGCTCGCCGGTGCAGTAGTTCGGTTGCCACTAGTGACGCCAGTGACCTGGGTTTGGAAGTGATCCCAGCCCGCTGGAGGGCCAGCCTTCAGTACCACCACCTGAGTGACCACAACTGGAGGTGCAGTCAGGGTCAGTTGTGGGACAGGAGGACCCGTGTGTGCTCCTCCTCGGGATGAGGGACAGAACAAGATGGAACCCCCCCTTGGCTGTATGGATGAAGGACTCCAGTGCCACTAGATGGCATCGTTCGGCCTCAAGTGATCTTGGAGAGGCCGCCTGATGAACATTTTTATTTATTTTTATTTTATTGAAATCTAGGATTGCAAATACCTTTGAGCAGGAACTGCTCGTTTACAAAGGTTCCATGTCGAAGGAATGGGGGTATTCATACATACAAAGGTCAACATAATAATACATAGTTACACAATAAAAAGAAGTAAGAGACTGAGGCTTAGGAAATTCCAGTAATTCAAAATGTGCCAAATGTTAGGTAGCATGACATACCAGCCAAGGGCAATCTTAGAAATAAGCCCAGCAGGTGGAGGGTATGCAGGCAGGAAGGCAGTTGTTAGAGGGTAGAGAGTGAGGGTAAGAGCTCTAAAGGGGAGGGATAAAAGTCAGGAAATGCCCGGGGGGGGGAGGAAAGGGAGAGGGGGCAAGGGAGTAGGCAGGTAGAAGGGGGCAAGGCCGGGAGAGGTAGCTGTCAAGACTGAAGTGGAGGGCAGTGAATGGTGGGCCCCTGATTAGGTGAGGCAGTCACAACGACTGGTTGAAATGAGATGAAGTCGGAGTTGTCTCTTAAAAGGGCCAAGATCAGCAGTAGTAAGAATTTCTTTGTTCAGAGTATTGTACCACTGTGGTGCTCTGTGGGCAACGGCCCTCTATCCCATGGTAGTCTGGCATCTGGAGACAAGGAAGGTTAGTTGTTGTGAACTTCTAGTTCGCTGGGTGCTGTGGTGCAGTTGGGGTGCATGGAGAGGGGGAAACGTTACCTCCCTCCCTGCCAGGGGGCAAGCCAAGGCAGCATGAAGGATGGGCACCATAAAGAGGATTGGAGGTTGTCACAGCCCAGGTGAGTCACCTTGGGGGAAATCCTGAGGGATTGGGCAGTTTTGCCAGTGGGAAGGGGGGCATAGAAACTGCAAATACAAAAAAAAAAAAAGACACCACTCACCAGCCATTCCAGGAGGACCACCTGCGATGCACTGCTGTGCTGCGCCCCCTTGCCCCCCAGGGCTGGGTATGCCTTCAGCCACCTCAGCATTTCTTTTCTGCTGTCTTATCTGGCCACCCACAGCAGAAGTGAAGACCTGGAATGATTCCCCAGGTGGTGGTGGTGGTAGTCCAGTGGTGAGTGTGGAGGGCCGACAGAGGTTTCATCTGCCCAATCCTGCCCCACTTTTTCTCCTTGAGTCCCGTCCTTCCCCCAGGAGTGTGTTGTTTCATTGGGTGCCAGCATGCCAACACACGTCATTGATGCTGGCACTCACTTCAACTTTCCTTCAGAACGCTTTCCTGTGCACCGCTACCTGTGGTCAACCAGGTGACAGTAGAACATTGGACCTGTGTGTGCCCCCTCCCTGGTGGAAGATGGTGACCGTTGGGATTCTCGATCCTGCTCCTGGACCTGGGCTGGAATCGCGAGCAGTAGTGCTATCACTTCGCTAGCGGGCTAGGCCAAGAAATACTTTTTGACGTCCTTTTGAATTCCCTGTCTTCCAATTTGAGGTTGTGCCCCCAGTCATCGTGCTGTTCCTTAAACAGCTCGGTGGCATCCATCCTATTAAATCCCTGCATATATTTGTATGTTCTATTATATCCAGGTATATATCAGGTCTCTAGCCTGTTGGCAGTATAGTATGTGCACGCTACGTATTGCTGTCATCTTACTGAGCCCTTGAACAGGCGTGCGTCATATGAAGAAAGACTAAAGGAGCTTAAGATGTATAGCCTCAAGGAAAGGAGGGAGAGGGGGGCACATGATAGAAACTTCCAAGTACCTCAAGGGAATCAAAGTCCAAGAGGGTAGCATCTTTCAGAAAAAGAGATATGCAAGAACAAGGGGGCACAATTTGAAGATAGAGGGGGGACGGCTCAGAGGTAATGTGAGGAAGTATTTCTTCACAGAGAGGGTTGTAGATGCATGGAACAGCCTTCCTGAGGAGGTCGTAGAGTCAAAAACTGGGGGAATTCAAGAATGCATGGGACAGACATAAGGCAATTCTAGTTGGGGGGGTAGGAGGAAATAGGCTGTTGGTTAACTAGGATCTGCAGCTTATCCGTTAGGTAGGGAAATGGGCAGACTAGGTGGGTTAAGTGGTCCTTATCTGCCATCAAATTCTTTGTTTCTGTGTGTCACACTGTGCTGTGTCTGCACTTGTGTTTTTCTGTAACAGCTTCTTTTTGTACCAAGATATTTACCAGAATGTTTGCTCATTTGACTTGTAATTGTGTGTTGTACCTCTGATCCTCTCCCCCCCCTTGGGTCTCACCTGGAAATGAGCCATGGCTCGGTGTTCCTCTCCTGATCACCAGTTTCAAATAAATAACTAAACAATCAGATAAATAAATACCCCCCCACACACACTTTTTTTTCTGTCCTGCATCCAGTTAAAGGGGAGCGTCCAGCTTCCCAGAAGAAAGTAGCGGGACCTGTAGGCCCCAATTTACAAGTTTGTAAAAGAGTGTGATTTTTAAACTACTTACTAGCCTGTAGTATTTCTTTTTATCTGGTTGATCTTCCCTGTATCAATCTTCACCATTCATCACTGGTGGGTTGTAGCTGGAGGCGCTAGGACCCTGCGGGAAGCTTATAGCTTTAAGCTTTTTTAGTTTTCTAAGGAGGAGGGGCCGACATCAGGGACGGCGCCGCTCTCGAGGTCGACGTATTACGTGGAGCTCACGGGCTGGCCAGTAACTGACGCCGGCCCCTCCACCACCTCAATTCTTCCTTTCCCACCGTCTGTCTAGGTGCATCATCACTCTGTGGGAGCTGAGCCGCCATTTTGTTTACGCCATCGGAAAGCAAAATCTAATGAAGTTCTGCTGCCGCCGCTGCTACTCGACACCGTAAAGTCTTTAGAACTGATGAAACCATTTTTTTAATTTCCTTTTCTGTGTAGTTGATTTCTATGGTGCCGAGTCTCTTATTTTGTTATATTTTTAGTTTATCCGAGTGATTGTCTGGGTCGGGTCCTAGTTCAAAATCTAAGGTTGGGTGGGCCTCTATGCGTCAGTGCCCCTGTGGCAAGCCGATGACCATGTCCAACCGCCATGATCACTGTCTCTCCTGCCTGGTCCCCAACATGACATGGACAACTGTGATGCTTACTTCTCCATGGACCGCCAGGTCCTCGAGGTGCACTCAGTGAAGGTGGATCAGGATCCTTCCACGTTCGGAGGGTGGCATCGGTCCTGGGACACCAAAGCCTGGACTTTGGGCCCTTCTCCCGGGTCTCCCTCCAGTACTACATGTACTGAAGGGGAGCAGGCCTCTGCTAGTTCCCGTCTTGCTGAGACTGTAGGCCTGCGTTAGGGGTCAGGTGGACAGTTGGCCTCCAGGGAGGTCAGCTGAGCACCCCTCACGGTCTTCTGCCTCTTTGAGAGGCTCGGATGCCCCTGGTGTCGCGGTCACAGCTATAAGCTGAGCCTGAGTCGGTGGGGTCCTCGGTGCCGCCTGTTGGTGCTGCTTCAGCTGCTGACACCTCCCTTGGGGCCGGTGAGTGAGGTGGTGCCGCTGTCCATGCTAGTTCCCCCATCTGGTGCCGCCAGTGGAACCGTGAGAGGGAGGGTTTTAGGTGTAGCTTCTCTGGCGGTCTCCCCGATCTCCTCCTCCTCCTTGGACAGTCGGGATAATCCGGAGTGGCTGCCTGACTCTCAGGAGCTCTTCTACGCTTAGTCATTCGGTCTCCGGTGTAAAGAGATTGGTCGCCTTTATAGCTGGCCCTGCCGTTGGGGCTGGCTCCTCTGTGTCCAGTGCCACTTGTGGTGCTGGGGAGGGGGTTAGCACCAAGGGTGGTGTCGTGTTGGCGTATGGTGCTGACCCCAGCTGGGTCTGGTTCAGGGCTGCATGGTGCCGGCAGGTTGCCTCGGCCTCTGGTGCCAGGTCTGGTTCTGGGCTGCCAAGTGCTAGGTTGGATTCTGAGCTGGGGTGCATTCCATGATAGGTTCTGGCACCTCCTCTGATGCTGGGGTATTTCGTATCCCCTAATCTCAGGTACTGGAGGCCGTCTGAGGAGCAGATCCCTGTCTGGGGAGGTGGGCCTGGGTAGATAGAGGTTGGCATGCAGGCAGTCTTCCAGAGCTGCTGGTGACTCTGGGAGGAGTCGCAGTGCAGACCCTTCAGCCCCTGTTCACTGGAACAGGTAGGGTCTGCAGCAGGTGGGGCTAGTGGCCGCCCGTGAGGGACAGGCCGGCTCCGATCACCCCATGGGGTCCATGCCCATGGGCACCACTTTAGCCACCCCTGTCTGGTTGGGTGACATACAGTGGGTGAATTGCGCAGTGCCCCCCCCGAGGGGTCTTTTGCTAGTTCTCATAGCCTTAGCAGAGGTCCTGCTCTAGCTAGTTAGACTTCTTCGCTGACAAATCCCTTGCCTCCTCCCCCTTCTCTATCTAGCCCCTGTGGCCCTTCAGGGCCAGTGACCTGAGAGCAGTTCAGGTCATCGACTGCTGCTTTCCCTGGTCAGAGCCCTGGACGAGGTAATTTTTAGACCTGAGCCTCCAGCCGCCCCTGACTGAGAGTCAGGCTCCTCTGCCTTCTCATCTTCCTCCCCCAAGGAAGAGGATCCCTCTGTCCACCTGTCCGCAGACACTGATATCCCCAGCTATCAGCAATTCCTATTGAGGATGCTAGGGAGCTCCACATCTCCCACTTTGCAAGCCGCAATCCTGACCATGCGACATGCACTTTCCTTGGAGTTCAATGTCAAAAATGTTGTTCTAGGGACATGGATATGTTGTTCATCCACACTCATTGGCAGGTATCCTTGCCGCTTTAAATCTTGCCGGAAGGTCTTCAAGCTTGCTCCTCCCACCCACCCGGGTGGTATAACTCTCGGCTCCGCCCCATGACGCCAGATCTTCCTTACCGCTTGGAAGCTCAGGTTCCCTCCTTAACGCTCTGCGTTTGAGACTGGTTCCTATTTCTCCGTTTGCGGATTTAAAAATAAATTTTGCAAAAAGACTTCAGTCTTCTATCCCTCGCGGCTGCGATGGACAAATCGACTCCCGGATTTCGGAGATGCCCATGCGGGCAGAAGATGTCTCGGACGGATCCACACTCCACGTGTGTCTACTGCTTAGGCCTTGAGCACGACCCGCAGGCTTGCGACCTGTGCTCATCTTTCTCGGCCTACGTCCTCGAAGACCGTGCTGCCCGATTGCAACTGGGCCATCCCGAGAAGCGTTCCCTCCGGTGAAGTCCAAGGGCCGGTTAGCGGTGTCAGCGTGGCCGAACTCGGCGGATCAGCTCGAGCGGATGGTAGCGCCTCGAGGAGGCGGCCGAGCCGATCTTCCCCGGCGCGGCATTTATCCCGCTCTCTCTGGGTTCTTCCTACACGGCTTCTTTTAAGGAGCTTTGTCTGTCCCTCTCCACTAAAGGAGAAGGGCCTGCGTCTGCTGGACCTTATTCTTGGTCCAAAAAGAGGGACAGGGGTAAGTCCCTCCGTCGACGCTCTTGGGAGCGGGAAAGGTCCCTCTCCCCGGGCCGTCGACCGTCGGCTTCGGTCGACCGCTCGGCTCCGGCCACTGGCCTCACGGTGTCCCCGTCAGGTCAGTTGACCGAGACTCCACCGATGAAGTCGAGATTTTCTCGACCCATTGACGAGCTGTCGCCTTTAGCAGCGAGATTCCCTCTCCCGGTTCCCCGGAGGAGTTGAGGATCCGATGGGCTCGCCCTGTGCCTCCGGTTCCGGAGCCCTCGGATGGACCATCCGGGCGAAGGGAGTGCCGGTTCCGGCCGACACCTCCCCGCACCGACCTCGGAAATTCCGGGACTCTCGGTCTCGGTCTCGGACCTCTTCGCGGTCCAGCCGATCCCACCCGTCATACGGCGGTCTCGTCTCGGCACGCGTGGCGGCGTCGCCGCTCGTCCTCGTCCTCCTCCTCGGATGAGGGAGCAGGTCAAGTACGTCGGCGAGTGCGAGAGACCTTATGTTGCAACAGCTCCTCCTGGCGGGAATAACCGACCCCGTCGCCTTCCCCGGCCATTAAGTGGCTGTCACCGGAGCGGCCGACACAACCCCTCGACTTATCCGAGGAGCCTATACCCAGGCCGGTTGTTCGGCCAAAACCAGCTGCTCCACCGATTCCGGTGGAACCTCCGCCTCCACAGCCACCAATTGGGGCTCCGACCAAGGATTCTCGGTCGGCTAAGGGTCTACCCCATCGGCTGTCAGTTACCCTCACTCCCGACCGACCTCGGCAGGTGAAGGGTGGCTCAGGCCAGAGGCAGCTCTTCGAGGACTCTTCCGAGTCCGAAGATTATTCCTCCTTTTTCTCCAAGCGACTGGACTTGGAGTCTTCAGGAGGTCAGTCAATGGACGATAGCCCGTCGTCCTTCCTAGGACTGCTTCGGCTCATCTCGGAGTCTACCGGGATGGAGCTCGAACCGCTTCCAAGCGGGCCAGGTATCCCCTCACGGAGATTCTGGACGAGGGATTCTCCGGCGGAGCCTTTCGGTGGCCGAGGCCATAGTGGGTCGGCACTGGAGCTTTGGCAGCGCCCTGCTTCCTGCCCTGCGCCCGGCCAGGATGGCCAGGAAGTATCACGGTCCCTACCGGTTCCTTGTCCGGTTTTGAACACCCTCTGCTGAGGGGTTGGTTACCGACAGCGTTTTCCGGTAGCGCCCGGCACGGGGATGTGGACAAACCTCCTGACAAGGAGTCCAAGAAATTGGACTATGTCGGGCGAAAAGTCTACGCTGCGTCCTCTCTCGGCCTTCGTCAGGCCAGTTCGGCCGTCCTCATGGCACATTTTTCTCATGCCCTGTTGGGCTCCCTGGATGAGGTCATCCCTCATCTTCCCGCCGATCTGCAGACTATGGTTAAGCAGGTGCGGGACCAGGGCAGGGCAGTGGCCAAACAGCAGCTCCAGACTGCTTTGGATATAGGGGACTCATGTGCCAGATCGGTGGCGGCCGCAGTGGCTATGCGTCGGCGGGCTTGGCTGAGGATATCCACCTTTACTTCGGATACCCAGCACAAGTTGGCGGATGCTCCCTTTTTGGGGACTGACCTCTTCGGCCCTGGGGTGGAAGGTCACCTGCAGAGGATCGAGAAGTCCAATGCCACCTTGGACTCGGTCTCTTCCGCTCAGAAGGACAAAGGCCGCAAACCACAGCCTAAGCCCTTTCGTCCTTCTGTGCCTCGCGCCCGGCCCAGCACGTCAGGGCCAGCAGGCTCGACCTTGGCATCCCAAACCAACCGCCGCTTCCTCTAACAGGAGGCGGGGAGGAAGGGCCCAGGAGGTCCCTCGGCCGGTCCCTCCTCCAAGCCTGCCCAGTGACGGGCTGAGGGGTGTCGCCCCCATTCCCGTCACCTTACCCCTGGGTCCCCCCGTGGGGGGACGGCTCCGGCACTTCCGTTCCGCCTGGTCCGCTGTTACCACGGACAGGTGGGTCTTGGAGGTGGTGGGAAGAGGCCTGCCTCTGGAATTCGAGCAGGCACCACCCTTCAGAGCCGTCGCCCCTCGGGGGGCTCCGGGATCCCCAGCCTCACTGGCGGCTCGTCGAGCCGACATCGCTCTCCTCCTCCAGAAGGAGGTGGTAAGAGAGGTGGTGGACCCTCCTTCAGACCCAGGGTTTGTGTCCAGGTACTTCCTGGTTCCGAAACGGACGGGGGGCTGGCGCCCCATTCTCGACCTACACGACCTAAACAAGTTCCTAAGGTCTCGAACCTTCAGGATGGTCACTCTGGCTCAGATAATACCATCCTTGGAAAGCGGCGTGTGGTTCTGCTCTCTGGACTTGCAGGACGCGTTTTTTCACGTCCCTATCCGTCCGTCTCACCAGAGATTCCTTCGCTTCCGAGCGGAAGGATCCTCTTCGAGTTCCAAGCCATGCCCTTCGGCTTGTCTCCAGCTCCCAGGGTCTTCACCAAATGCATGGCAGTGGTGACAGCATTCCTGCGGCGCCGAAGGGTCCGGTGTACCTTACCTGGACGACTGGCTGATAGCAGCTCCCTCCAGGAAGGGGCGGAGTGGTCCAGAGATCTGGCCCTCCAGGTCTGCTCTCAACTGGGCCTCCTTATCAAGCGGCCAAGTCGAGACTCGAGGCGAGCAGGTGATTCTATTCATCCGGGCGCAGCTCGACTCTCTCAGAGCAGAGCGCGGCTCCGCGGACAGGGCCAGGTTCTTTCCTCCTTTGCCCGATCATTTCTGGTTGGGCAATTGCGCCCTGCCGGGACTTCCTCGCCTCCTGGGTCTCATGGCGGCCTGCACCAGCGTGGTCCGCTGGGCCCGCTGGAACATGCGTCCCCTTCAGTGGGGACTGGCCAGCCAGTGGTCACAACGCTGCGATCCCTTGGACCAGCTTGTGTCGGTGACACAGGGGATGTGGAACTCTCTCCAGTGGTGGACCGTTCCAGATCATTTGCAGGAGGGCATCCCGTTCGTCCGACCCGAGCCGACGGTCTCTCTATCGACCGATGCCTCTCTGATGGGTTGGGGTGCCCATCTGGGGGAACACCGGGCTCATGGCCTCTGGTCCCTGGAGTCCCGATGCCACATCAACCTGCTGGAGCTCGGCGGTCCGCCTAGCTCTCACCGCCTTTGCTCCGTTCCTCCGGGGTCAAGTGGTCCGAGTCCAGCCGGACAATACCACGACCATGTACTATCTAAACCGCCAGGGGCGGGCAAGCTCCATGCTTCTATGCAGGAAGCTCTCCGCATTTGGTCACTAGTCGCAGCCTGAGGCGGATCTCCTAGCCATTCACGTGGCAGGAGCCTCCAACACCCTGGCCGATGCCCTGAGCCGGATAGGGGCTGCATCTCACGAGTGGTCTCTCCTGCCGGAGGTAGTGCAGCATCTGTTCTCCCATTGGGGCACACCTCAGGTGGACCTGTTTGCCTCCAGGGAGAACGCGACGCTGAGCCTGTTCCATGCCCGCCCCCCTCAGCAGGGCTCGCTGCAGGGGGATGCCTTCTCGAGGCAGTGGACCCCGGGCCTCTTTTACGCCTTTCCCCCATTTCCCTTGATCCACAAGGTGCTTCTCAAGGCGAGGAGGGACAAGGCGCAGGTGATTCTGATAGCCCCAGACTGGCCTCGCCAGTTCTGGTACCCAGATCTCCTCAGTCTCAGCTCCAGGACTCCGCGGCAGCTTCCAGCTCGCCCGGACCTGCTCTCAGTCAATCAGGGGAAGGTGTTCCATCCGGACCTTCAATCCCTGCACCTGACGGCCTGGTTCCTGACTGGCTAAGTTCCAGGCCTTGGGTCTTTCCGGCACGAGGTCCTCAATGTAGTTGAGGCGTCCGTATGAGTCGATGAGAAAATGTTATGCCTTCAAATGGAAAAGGTTTTCCATTTGGTGTCAGGGCAAGGGCTTGGACCCTTCCTCCTGTTCCTTGGCAAGCATCTTGGACTATTTATGGTCCCTTTCTAGTCAAGAGCTTGAGTCGGCGACCCTAAGGGTGCACCTGGCAGCCATCTCTGCTTACCGGGCGCGGGCAGAAGCAGTCGGTAGGCGAGGAGAAGGTGGTCGCATGCTTCAAAGGCCTTGATCACATTTCCTCCAGTGCGGGAACTCCCCACCTCCGTGGGATCTACTGCTGGTACTGGCAAAGCTCATGGGCAAGCCATTCAACCTATGCACAGGTGTGCCTCTCTCACCTGTCGTGGAAGACCGCCTTCTTGGTGGCTATCACGTCAGCCAGAAGGATGGGAGAGCTCCAGGCGCTTTCCATCGAGTCTCCTTACCTGGTCTTCCACAGGGACAAGGTTGTCCCTGCGCCCCACCCGAAATTCCTTCCGAAGGTGGTGTCGGAGTTTCACCTTAACCAGGTGTTGACTCTGCCGGTGTTCTACCCCAATCACACCTCGGAGGCCGAATATAGGCTCCATACTCTGGACCCTAGAAGGGCGCTCGCTATTATAAGGAGCGCACGGCTGAAATTCGGGAGAGGTTCGCCAGCTGTTTGTCACCACGCTGAGGCCGCATCTGGCAGACCTGCAGCCAGCGGATCGATAAGCAGGTGGGTAACCTCCTGCATAGATCTCTGCTATAAGTTGGCGGGCATGGAGCCTCCCAGAGGATAAGAGCTCATTCTACCGCCATACTGCTGCACGGTGGCTGCTTCCAGGGACATCCCTATCCAGGAAATCTGCAGGGCTGCTACCTGGAAGTCAGCAAACACCTTTATTACCCATTACCACATCGACCTTGAGTCACGGGATGCTGGTTTTGGGGCCTCGTTCTCCAGTCTCTCTTTCCCAAGTAAGTATTGGGGTGTCGTCTTGCCTCCCTCCTCCCGGAGAACTGCTAGGAGTCTGCCAATGAGTGTGGATGAACAACATATCCATGTCCCTAGAAATACAGGTTACTCACCTGTAACAGGAGTTCTAGGAATGGTATATGTTGTTCATCCACACATCCACCCGACCTCCTCCCGGCCTCGAAGACAAACCGAGCTTCCAGCGGCCAGATCTGGCCATGGGGCTGAGCCGAGAGTTATACCACCCGGGTGGGTGGGAGGAGCAAGCTTGAAGACCTTCCGGCAAGATTTAAAGCGGCAAGGATACCTGCCAATGAGTGTGGATGAACAACATATACCATTCCTAGAACTCCTGTTACAGGTGAGTAACCTGTATTTATCCCTCCGTGGCCTGTCCCTTTCATGCTGTCATCACATCAGGTCTGACATTGGCCCTCTGTTCCTTCTCCAGCCCCAAGGGACTATCAGCACAGGTATTACGCACCCCTGGGGTCTCCAGGTACTATGCCCCACTCCTCTTCAGGAGTGGAGCTCCTGGATGCCCCTTCCGGACATCGTCGCCCAAGGCAGACTCTGATTCGGCTGAGTTTGACCACTGGGGTAGAAGAGTTTTCTTGGCCGCGTGCCTCCTTTTGTTCGTCTCTGTGCATCAGCTGCCTACGCTGAGCACTTATGGATGGTGCTGGGACAGCTCCTGGCAACCTTGCCTTATGCAGAGGTGACCAGGCAAGCCATTTGCCTTTCTGCGTGGAGTTTGGAGCTAGCGAGACACCAAGCAAGGGCTTCCTATGACGCGAATGAAGTAGCTTTCAGGCTGGCAGGAACAGCAGTCTGCATTAGGTGGATGGTGTGGCTTCACTTTTCCAGGTTATCACGCCTGGTCTGGCATAGGGTGATTGCCTCTCTCTTCCAAGGGGCTCACTTTTTGTCCCACAGGGTGAGGCGAGAATTGTCAGGGCGCCTTCCTTCTCCTAGGCAGCGTGAGTCTTGTCCTTGCCTTGACCAGTCTCTGGCCTCACCAGGCCTGTTTCGGGCCTTTTCCTCTCTGTGTTTCTCCCCCACAGGAGGCTGAGGGAAGATTCGGTCCTCAGTGAGGTGCCAGCACTACAGTTGTGGTGCTTGGTACTAACCCACCAGTGATGAATGATGAAGATTGATACAGGGAAGATATGAAAATTTCTTGCCTACTGTAATTCTTGATCTTCCTGTGTATCTTCACCATTCATCACTGCTTGCTGCCCACCATCCCCTCTTTGGTCTCAGTCTCCTGGGCAGCGCCTCCTCCCTGCTTGCCTTCTCCCTAATTGAGGCCAGTTGCGGGTGTAATCCCGCTGGCACCTCCAGGTTCCCTGTCACTTCACCTGAAGCATCAGGAAGCCACCTCTGAGGAGAGGGCACACAGGGGCTCTTGCCCTCTTTGTACTAGTGGCTCCTCTGGGCCCCTCACGGCTTTGATTGGGGACTCTTTGTGAAGGGAATGTTAGCCAAGGGTGCCTTAATTTTTGGGAGGGGACTCTTGGCTCTTCTTCCTATTCAGGAGGATCAAGCTTGCCCTCATTCTTGGGTCCCCATCTGTCGCTGAGGTTCCAGAGACCTCTAATCCACTTCTTGGAGCCTTAGTTTGCTCACCTTTTCTTGTACTCTGGTAACCCGCTTTTAGGTTCCTGTGGGACAGGGTCCCCTCAGACCTTTTTGAGATTCCTGACCACTTCTAGAGGCAGAAGGCCTCCGTGTGAGGGAATTGACATCCTTCTCAGGTTCTGGGACCTTCCCAGTTAGGGGGTCTCCTTCTGAGGGGATCCTGCCCTGGGGCAGGTCTTGCCTCCACCTCTATTTGCAGTGGGGGAGAGGGAGTGAGAGATCCAGTGGCCCTTTATTTTTTTCTCTGGTGGACCAGGAGGGTGATTCCTTGTGTAGCTTGACACTGGCATCCTGTGATGCTTCTCATGCCTGTAAGGTTCAGTAACCAGTTATGCCTTGGCATTTTGTGGTTTCTTCTAGCCTTGAGGCCTCTTGAGCCTGGGAGGCTTATCCTACGGTCGGTCTCTCTCTCTCTCTCTCTCGCCTTGGAGGTTTTTCCACACACCCCTCCCTAAAAAAGAGAAAGAGCAGATGGGTCCCCCTTTTTTGGTATACTAGGAAGCCCCTTCGTGTCTTGCCTTTTTGGGATGCAAGCTCTCTTTCACTGTCTCTCTCCCCTTCTTTTCGCCATACTTTTTTGCTTTTCTCTTCTCATATTCTTAACCCCTCCTCCCTTGGTCTGCCCGGTGGTTGGGGTCCTTTCTCCCAGACCTCCTTGTGTCCTACCCCTCCTCTTGTGGCCGGCTTATTTCTTTTTTAGTTTATATCCTTTACTTTCCTTTTACTATCCCCTGGGCTCCCTTGCCCCACCCTCCTCTCTTTTCCTCTTTCTCTAGTTTTCCTCTCCGGCAAGCAGAATGATGTGGTGGAGGGGCCAGCGTCGGTTACTGGCCAACCTGCAAGCGCCACGTAATAAGTCTGCCTCGAGGGCTGCACCATCCCTGACGTCGGCCCCTCCTCCTTAGGAAGCTAAGAAAAGCTTAAGGCTATAAGCTTCCTGCAGGGTCATAGCGCCTCTGTCTAGAACTGACCAGTGATGAATGGTGAAGATATACAGTAAGATAAAGAATTACGGTAGGTACATAATTTTCATATCTTCCCTTGTCAGCCTTCACCATTCATTACTGCTGGGTGTAAGCCGGAGGCGCGCACCTGCCACGGGGTTTTTTTTTTTTGAGGGTCTCGCGTGATGGCACCGCCCGAGAGTGACGCCAATGCATGATGTGTGCGAGGCGGCCATTGGGGTGCCGCAGACTCCTCCTCCATCCCAGTTCTGTTTCCCCGCTGCGTGAGAGGCTGCACCTGCCCTGCGTGGAGTTGTTTATAGTACTGCCATAAGCCGTGATTTTCAGAAGTCGCCAAGCTTCATCCCGATTCTTTCTATCGCCATCGCACTGCAAGACCGCTCTGTTTCTATTATATTTCGATGGCGCCGAACTGTACTGTTTTTCTCCTTGATTGTTTACATCGCATCATGTTAGGTTTGGGGGCAAAACGCAAGTCTAAGGCGGGCCGTGCCCCTATGCGTCGGTGCCCTTGTGGCCAGCAGTTTTCCATTGCGGACTGTCACGATGTTTGTCTTTGGTGGCTGGGACCCTACCATGCATATGGATCATTGCGACGCCTGCTTCTCCATGGATCACTGTATGTTAGAAGTCCACACGTTTAAAGTCAGCAGAGCTCCACCAGCTTTCGGAGGACGACGTCGACCAAGGGCCTCCCAGGCTAGATCTCTTGACCCTTCCTTCGGGTCCCCTTCCGGGTCTGTATGGCCCGGCGAGGAGGTTTCTTCTTTGGTGCAGGAGGAAAGGTGTGATCCCTCCTGGGGTCATGCCGTTGGCACTGTCCCAGCAGTCACCTCCTCGGAGGTGCAGGCTCCCTCTGTGTTGTGGCCCCCGATTGCGGGGCCCAGCTCTGGTGGACCCTTATTCTCATCTGCCCTTGTTGCCATGGAGTCTGGTGCAGCATGCGGTGCCGGTGACTTGGGGCTGTCGGCGGTGCTGTTCTGGGTCTTGGTGCCATTTGTGGCGCCAGGGACTCGGGTGGCGCCATCAGCAGTGCCTCGGTTCACGGTGCCGGGTACTTGGGCGGCACCGTCGGCGTTGCTGCGCTGGATCTCGGCAGCGTTCACAGCGCCAAGGATTCAGGCGGTGACCGTCAGCAGTGCTGTTCTGGTTCTCGGCACTGTCCGCGGTGCCGGGGATTCAGGTGGCACCGTTGGCGGTGCCATTCTGGGTCTCGGCACTGTCCACGGTGCCAGGGACTCGGGCGGCGCCATTCGCAGTGCGGCCTGGGTTCCTGGCGCCGACGGAGGTGCGGCTGACTCTGCTGGTGTCATTGGCGTCACGGCCTTAGATGGTACCAGGCCTTGTGCTGCCTCTGAGGAGGTTCCTGCGGTTGTTGCGATGGAGTCTTCCCTTGTCGTTCCCTCCTCAGAGGAGGACGATTCAAGGGAGGACCCAAACCAGCAAATGAAGTCTTCTGACTCGGAGCCTCCTGTAGGCCGCAGGGCTAGACATTCCAGTGTTCCTCTCCCTGAGTCCCTGGAGTTGGTTAACCCGGATGATTCCATGGCTAGGGGTGGCTTGGAGTCGCCTGCGGTGGACCCTTTGGGAGTTCCGGAGAGGATGCCTTCTTCTCAGGGGTCTCAGGCAGCCTCCGTCCCCGGGGCTGCTGGGGTCCTTCGGCAGAGGAAAGAGGACTCTGCCTTGGCGAGTTCTCTTCGGAGTCTCGCTCAGCAGGGACCTCCACCACTGGTTACCAGGAAGGAGGGCTGCTTTGGAGTCCAAGGGATTGAGGGGTAGAGGTCAGCAGCAGTGATGATCCCCCACCGCCCTGCGGGGTGTGGGAAGGAATCGCAGTGCTGATCCTCACCTTTCTCTTAAGGTCTCTAAAACGCCTTCTGGTGGCGGTTCTGAGGGTTACCTTTCTGGATTTATGTAATCCCAGGCATGTAACAAGTGAGATTCCCCTTCAGGGCTCTTCCCGGAGTTGCCTCTTTCTCTACTGCGCAACCCGGCATGGTCTCAGGGTCCCCAGTCTTGGCGGCATCACTACCTGGATCCCAGAGCCCTGGCAGAGGCCAGGCACATGCTATTAGGTGCCCCTCGCCAATCCCTCTGCAACCACCTCCCTCTCTCTCAGGCCATGTAGGGCCTACTGGGCCATTAACTTGGGAGATGTTCTGAGCTACTGCGGCGGCCTTCCCATCCTATGTCAGGGCCATGGACGAACAGGTTTTCCGCCTGTCCCCCCTGCCGCAGGAGTCTTCTAAGCAGTCAAGCTCCACTTCCTCCTCATCTTCCTCTTCTGAGGAAGAGGAACTTTCTGTCCACCTTTCCTCTGATGCTGATTTCACGGACTATCAGCGTTTCCTTTCGAGGATGGTTTTGGAGCTTCGTATCTCCTACATCCGCAGGGACAATACAGAGCGGCAGATGCGTGCTTTCCTTAGTGAATTCAGTGCCCGCCATCTGGTGGTGCCTTCCTGGCCGATCCCCTTCCAGGAGGCATCTATCCGCACCTGGCAGTCTCCAGCCACTTCTTCTCCATCCCCGGGAGACTGCAGGAGGTGGTACTGCGTCCCCCACGAGGCTCTAGGTTCTCTGCCTCATCCGCCTTTGGGTTTGACATCCGTAGACGCTCCTTCCGGGCCTCGGTGCCTGGTGCATGACACGCCTCTGGATTCGGATTCTGCTGAATTCGACCAATGGGGACTAAGGGTTTTCTCTTCCGGTCGTGCGTTGTTATGCATCTCATCAAGCTCACCACGCTGCTTACAACAGGCATCTGTGATCGATGCTGGCTCAGGTCTTGGCCTCTTTACCTGACTCAGAGCAGTCTAGACAAGCCATTGCCCTCTCTGCACAGGGTCTGGAGCTTGCAAGGCACCAAGCGAGGGCATCTTACGATGCCAACGAGGTGGCGTCCAGACTAGTGAGGACAGTGATCTGCATTAGGCGGACGGCATGGCTTCGTCTCTCCCGACTGTCACCCATGGCCCAGCGTAGGGTGACTGGCTCTGCCTTCCGGGGGACCCGCCTTTTTTCCCCGCAGGGCGAGGAGGCATCTTCAGGGGCAATCCCCCCTCCCACAGCCCTTCGGGGGTGCCGCCTCCTCCTCCTCCTCCTCCTCCTCCTCACCCACCTTAGACTTCCTAGTCTATTGGTTAGGGTCTTCCCCTTCCTACTTTTCACCAGTAGGAGGCTGAGGGATCTGTTCCCTTAGGGTTTACTCATACCCCCCCTCTTCGGGGGGGGGGGCTTGGTACTCACCCAACAGTAATGAATGGTGAAGACTGACAAGGGAAGATATGAAAATTACGTCCCTACCGTGATTCTTGATCTTCTCTTGTATCTTCACCATTCATTACTGAATCCCGCCCACCGTCCCCTCAAGGGCCTCCTTCTTCAGCGTCTCCTCCTCCCTATTCGTTCCTCCCCCTTCTCCCTTGGCCATTAAGCCAAAAAAAAAAAGCTATCTTGCTTTTCTTCCATTCTTCTGAACCTATCTTCCTTCTGGGAATAGGAGGAACGAACTATAATTTTCTGTCCTGAGGGAACTCTTTCTGACTACCATAATAAGCATCTCTTGGCTCTCCTTAGCCATGTTTTTCAATTCACAGTTTAAGAGACGGTCCCTTAAATGGCTCGACCTCTCTTTCCCAGACCCCTTCTGGCAGGTTCCAATCCTTTAAATCAGCCTCTACTGGGTTGGTACTGTTCTGGCACTTCAGTTTCCTTAAGTGGTATTCTCTGCCTTGCCTCTAGGGAGTCCGATTGAGTTCCCACTCTGTTTCATAAAGGGGTACCCTCTGTGGGGTCGTCCCCAACACCACTTTCACATGCTACTGTTATCACTTAGCAGGGTGCTAGTGGGCTTCTTTCCCTTCTAGTTGGCCGCTCTGTTTTGGAACAAAATTTCCGCCTTAGTAGTTTGTGAGCTCCCAGCTGGAGTCTAAAAGGTTAGGGATGGCAGGAGATGTAGAGAATCTGCCTTTAGTGTCCAAGCTGTGTGAGAGGTTTGGTTGAGCCTCCCTGATTTTTTTTATGTGGGATCCTTGCTCCCTTGTTTGTGGTTCTGAGCTTATAACCCTAAACCAATCTCTCAGTGGCAGAATTCTCCCCTCCTGACATCCCCTTTTTCTTTCTTTCTTCTTTTTCTTCTTTCTCCTCCCTATCTGTTCCTCCCTTAGAGCCGCCCCAGAAGTGAGGCCCTGCGGTTCCTTAGGGTAGGCATTTTTCCCCTCTCTTTTTTTCTGTCCTCTACCGGCTTATTCCTTTTTCAGTTTATATCTTTTCCTTTTTCTATCCTACGGCTCTCTTGCCTCACTCTCTTTTCTGATCCTTATTTCGCCTGTCTGGCTAACAGAACTGGGATGGAGGAGGAGGAGTCTGCGACACCTAACGGCAGCCCTCGCACTCCACGCAGTGCATCACTCTAGGGAGCGGCGCAGTTGATGCTGACTCCTCTCAAAAAAAAAAAAAAAAATCTCCTGTGGTGGGTGCGTGCCTCCGGCTGACACCCAACAGTAATGAATGGTGAAGATACAAGAGAAGATCAAGAATTACGGTAGGTACGTAATTTTCATTTCTAGGGACATGGATATGTTGTTCATCCACACTGTCTGGCAGGTATCCTTGCCGTCTTAAATCTTGCCGGAAGGTCTTCAAGCTGGCTCCTCCCACCCACCCGGGTGGTAAAACTCTTGGCTCCGCCCCATGACGTCAGATCTTCCTTACCGCTTGGAAGCGCAGGTTTCCTCCTTAACGCTCTGCGTATAAGACTGGTTCCTAATTATTCGGTTTTCCGAATTTAAAAGTTTTTATAGACTTCGGTCTTCTATCCCTCGCAGCTGCGATGGACAAATCGACTCCCGGTTTTCGGAGATGTCCTTGCAGGCAGATGTCTCAGACGGATCCGCACTCACGTGTGTCTACTGTTTAGGCCTTGAGCAGGACCCGCAGGCTTGCGACCTGTGCTCTTCCTTCTCAGCCTACGTCCTCGAAGACCGTGCTGCCCGTTTACAACTAGGGCGTCCAGCGTTTTCCTCCGCGTGAAGTCAGAAGAGGCCGGTCGGCGGGTTTCTGCGGCCGGCGGGCTCAGGCAGATCAGCTAAAGCAGATGATCACCCTCGAAGAGGAGGCGGCGCGGGCCGCATCTTCCTCGACCGCGGCATTTATCCCACTCTCCCTGGGTTCCTCTTACACAGCTTCCTTTAAGGAGCTTTGTCTGTCCCTCTCCACTAGAGGAGAGAGACCAATGTCTGCTGGACCTTCTTCTCGGTCCAAGAAGAAAGACAAGGGTAAGTCCCTCCGTCGACGCTCTTGGGAGCGGGAAAGGTCCCTCTCCCCGAGTTGTCAGCCATCGACTTCGGTCGATCGTTCGGCTTCGGCCACTGGTCTCACGGTGTCCCCGTCAGGTCAGTTGACCGAGACTCCCGTTGACACAGTCGAGATCTTTCTCAACCCGTTGGACAGGTTGTCGACTGGCGAAGCCGAAAATCCCCTCTCCCCGGTTCCCCCGGTGGGAGTTGAGGATCCCGCGGGTTTGCCAGTGCCTCCGGTTCCGGAGCCCTCGGGCGAACCCTCCGAGCCAGTAGGAGCGGTTCCACCCACGTCCCTCCCGCTGCGTCCTCGGAAGGCCCGAGGTTCGGTCTCGGACTTCCAGCGGTCCAGCCGGTTGCCCGTCATAAGGCGGTCTCAGTCTCAACACCCAGCATGATAGCGGTGCCGCATCCGGCTATCCTCACCTCCTCGGCGGATGAGAGGAAGCCTCGACTTATAAGATTCAAGTCAACGTCACGAGGAGACCTCATGCGGCAACAGCTCCTTCTGACCAGGAACAAGCTGGCGCCGTGTACCTTCCCTAGCCATTAAGTGGCTGTCACCAGGCGGCTGAAACAGCCCCGGCACTACCGGAGGTAGGCGGTTGTTGGCTAAAACCAGCTGCCCACGATTCCGGTGGAACCTCCGCCTCCACAAAGCTAGTTTAGGGCTCCGACCAAGAACTCTACCGTCGGCTCAGGGTACGCCCAATAGGCGGTCGGTCACCTCACTCCCGATCGCCCTCAGCGGGTAGGGTGGCTCAGGCCAGGGGGCAGCTCTTTGCCTTGGATCTTCTGAGTCCGGCGGCGATTCCTCCTTTTCTCCAGCGAGTGGACTTGGGTCCTCTGGAGTTCAATCGCTGGGCAGTAGCCCCTCGTCCTTCCTGGGTTTGCTCAGGCTCATCTCGAGTCCACGGGATGCAGCTCGAGCCCGTATCCATGAGCAAAGTATCCCTCAGGAGATATTGGACCGGGGATTCCCCCGAGGCCTTTCCTGTGGCTGAGGCCATTGTGGGCCCGACCTTGGAGCTCTGGCAGCGCCTGCCTCCCTGTCCTGCGCCCTGGCCAGGATGGCCAGGAAGTGTCACGGTCCTACCGGTTCCCTGTCTGGTTTTCGGAACATCCCTCAGCCAGGGGTTGAGTTGCTCGACAGCGTTTTCTGGTGCGAGGAAATGCCAGGCGTGGACAAACCTCCGGCAAGAGTCCAGAAATGGACCATGCCAGGCGAAAAAGTCTACGTCTGCGTCCTCCCTTGGCCTCCGTCAGGCAAGCTCGGCCATGCCTATGGCACATTTCTCCCATGCTCTATTGGACTCCCTGGATGAGGTAGTCCCTCATCTCCCAGCTGACCTGCAGACCACGGTTAGGCAGGTGCGGGACCAAGGCAGGGCAGTGGCCAAACAGCAACTTCAGACTGCCCTGGACATTGGAGACTCATGCGTCAGGTCAGTCGCGGCTGCAGTGGCTATGCGCCGTCGGGCGTGGCTAAGGATATCCACTTTCACGGCGGATACCCAGCTGAGAATTGGCAGATGTCCCCTTCCAGGGACCGACCTCTTCGACCCTGGGTGGAAGGCCACCTCCAGAGGATCGAAAAGTCCAATGCCACCTTGGACTCGGTCTCATCCGCTCAGAGGGACAGCGCGCAGACGCACCCAAGCCCTTTCGTCATCTGCGCCCCTGGCACGTCCGGCCCAGCAACACCAGGGCCAGCAGGCTCGCTCTTGGCATCCCAAACTCAAGCCCGCGGCTTCCTCCTCCAGGAAGCAGGGAGGTAAAGGCCCAGGTGGTCCCTCAGCTGGTCCCTCCTCCAAGCCTGCACAGTGACGGGTTGAGGGGTGTCGCCCCCAACCTCGTCACCTCACCCCAGGTTCCCCCCGGGGGGGACAGCTCCGGTTCTTCCTTTCCGCCTGGTCTGCTATTACCACAGACCAATGGGTGTTGGAAGTGGTAGGAAAGGGCCTGCCTCTGGAGTTCGAGCAGGCCCCACCCTTCAGAGCCGTCGCACCTCGGGGGTTCGAAGCCTCGCTGTCAGCTCGCCCGAGCCGACGCGGCTCTCCTCCTCGAGAAGGAGGTGATGAGAGGTGGCGGACCCTCCCTCAAACCCGGGGTTCGTGTCCAGGTACTTCCTGGTTCCGAAACGGATGGGGGGCTGGCACCCCATTCTCGACCTACACGACCTAAATGAGTTCCTAAGGTCTCGAACCTTCAGGATGGTCACTCTGGCTCAGATAATACCATCCTTGGAACACGGCGTAAGGTTCTGCTCTCTGGACCTACAGGACGCGTTCTTTCATGTCCCTATCCATCCATCCCATCAAAGGTTCCTTCGCTTTCGAGCGGAGGGATCCCTTTTCGAGTTCCAAGCCATGCCCTTCGGCTTATCTCCAGCTCCCAGGGTCTTCACCAAATGCATGGCAGTGGTGACAGCATTTCTGCGGCGCCAAGGAGTCCGGGTCTACCCTTACCTGGACGATTGGCTGATTGCAGCGCCCTCCAGATAGGAGGTGGAGCGGTCCAGAGATCTGGCCCTCCAGGTTTGCTCTTAGGTTGGCCTGCTCATCAACGAGGCCAAGTCAGAACTCGAGCCGAAGCAGGTGATTCTTTTCATCGGGGCAGAGCTCGACTCTCTTCGAGCCAGAGCACGGCTCCCGGCGGACAGGGTCGAGGTTCTTTCCTCCTTTGCCCAGTCATTTCTGGTTGGGCAATTGCGCCCTGCCCGGGACTTCCTGCGCCTCCTGGGTCTCATGGCGGCCTGTACCAGCGTGGTCCGTTGGGCCTGCTGGAACATGCACCCCCTTCAGTAGGGGCTGGCCAGCCAGTGGTCCCAATGCTGCGATCCATTGGACCAGCTAGTGACGATGACCCAGGGGATGTGGAACACTCTCCAGTGGTGGACCGTTCCAGTTCATCTGCAAGAGGGCATCCCGTTTGTCCGCCCCAAGCCGACGGTCTCTTTATCGACCGATGCCTCTCTGATGGGTTGGGGTGCCCATCTGGGGGAACACCGAGTGCACGGCCTCTGGTCCCCGAGGGAGTCCCGATGCCACATCAACCTGCTGGAGCTCTGAGTGGTCCGCCTAGCTCTCACCACCTTTGCTCCGTTTCTTCGGGGTCAAGTGGTCTGGGTCCAGATGGACAACACCACGACCATGTACTGTCTAAACCGCCAGGGCGGGAGGCGCTCCATGCTTCTATGCAAGGAAGCTCTCCGCATCTGGTCACTCGTGCGCAGCCTGGCGGCGGATCTCCTAGCCATTCATGTGGCAGGAGCCTCCAACACCCTGGCCGATGCCCTAAGCCAGATGGGGTCTGCGTCCCACGAGTGGTCTCTCCTGCCGGAGGTAGTACAAGATCTCTTCTCCCATTGGGGCACGCCTCAGGTGGACCTGTTTGCCTCCAGGGAGAATGCGAAGCTGAGGCTGTTTCATGCCCGCCCCCCTCAGCAGGGATCGCTGCAGGGGGGTGCCTTCTCGAGGCCGTGGACCTCGGGCCTCTTCAACGCCTTTCCCCCGTTCCCCTTGATGCACAAGGTGCTGCTCAAAGCAAGGAGGGACAAGACGCAGGTGATTCTGATAGCTCCAGACTGGCCCCGCCAGTACTGGTACCCAGATCTCCTCAGCCTCAGCTCCAGGCTCCGAGGCAGCTTCCAGCTCACCCGGACCTGCTCTCAGTCAGTCAGGGAAGGTATTCCATCTGGACCTTCAATCCCTGCACCTGGCCGCCTGGTTCCTGGCGGCTAGAGTTCCAGGCCTTGGGTCTCTTCTGAGGGTCCTCAATGTAGTTGAGGCGTCCCATAAGAGTCGACCAGAAAATGCCTCGCCTTCAAATGGAAAAGATTTTCCATTTTGTGTCAGGAGTAAGAGCCTGGACCCTTCCTCCTGTTCATGGCGAGCATATTGGACTACCTTTGGTCCTTTCTCAGCAAGGGCTTAGGTGATGACCATTAAGGTGCACCTGGCAGCCATCTCTGCTTGCAGGCGCGGGCGGGAGAGCAGTCAGTGGCGCAGGAGAAGGTGGTCTGGCACTTTTCAAAGGCCTTGATCACATTCCCTCCCGGTCGAGAACCTCCACCTCAGTGGGATCTACTGCTGATACTGGCAAAGCTCATGGGCAAGCCATTCAGAACCAATGCACAGGTGTGAGACTCTCTCACCTATGTGGAAGACCGCCTTCTTGGTGGTTATTAAATCAGCCAAGAAGGATGGGAGAGCTCCAGAGGCGCTCTGCATGAGTCCTCGCCTGGTTTTCCACAGGGACAAGGTTGTCCTCGCCCCCACCGAAATTCCTTCCGAAGGTGGTGGCTGAGTTTCACCCTTAATCAGGACTCTGCCGGTGTTCTACCCCAATCACACCTCGGGAGGCCGAATGATAAACTCCATACTCTGGACCTGAGAGGCTAGCTTACTATAAGGAGCGCCGCGGCTGAAGTCAGAGAGGTTCACCAGCTGTTTGTCACCTACGCTGAAGCCGCACCTGGCAGACCTGCAGCCAATCGGACGATAGGCAGGTGGGTCACCTCCTGCATAGATCTCTGCTATAAGTTGGCGGGCATGGAGCCTCCCAGAGGGATAAGAGCTCATTCTACCCGCCATACTGCTGCATCTGTGGCTGCTTCCAGGGACGTCCCTATCCAGGAAATCTGCAGGGCTGCTACCTGGAAGTCAGCACACACCTTCATCACCCATTACCACATCGACCCTGAGTCACGCCGGGATGCTGGTTTTGGGGCCTTGGTTCTCCAGTCTCTATTCCCTAAGTAGGGGTGTGCCTTGCCTCCCTCCTCCCGGAGAACTGCTAGGAGTCTGCCAGACAGTGTGGATGAACAACATATCCATGTCCCTAGAAATACAGGTTACTCACCTGTAACAGGAGTTCTAGGAATGGTATATGTTGTTCATCCACCCGACCCTTGACCTCCCGGCCGGCGCACAACCTGAGCTTCCATCAGGCCAGATCTGGCGTCATGGGGCGGAGCTGAGAGTTTTACCACCCGGGTGGGTGGGAGGAGCCAGCTTGAAGACCTTCCGGCAAGGATACCTGCCAGACAGTGTGGATATACCATTCCTAGAACTCCTGTTACAGGTGAGTAACCTGTATTTTTTCACTCCCCTCTTGGGGACATTCAATTTCCTCCTAAGTTAACAGAAGGGGTAGACACCATCCGCCCTGTGTTTTGGCCTGATTCGACCGCGAGTGCATTCTCCTTAAGCTCTGACTCTCCTCTGAGCCTGCCCTTGCTGCACTGTGGGCACGGTTCTGTGTCTTTACATCCTACGGTATATAGCTTGCAGCATGAGGGATAAATCTCCCGGAGCTTACTCCTTTCAAAGTCTAGGTTGTTTTGGTTGGGTAGGGACAGTGTCTCCTTCTCCTACTCAACTTTTTTCTCCTTTCATTCTCCTCATCCTACCCTCCCTTCTCCATCCTTTCCTTCGCCCAGAGATTGGGTCTCCTTCCTTTCCCAATCCCTTAGACTTCTCTCTCTTTTGCTGTCCTCTCAGTTGTCATTCCTCCTTTTAGTTTTATATCCCTTTCCTTTCTCTATCCCTTGGGCTCCCTTGCCCCACCCCTTCATCCCTTCCTGTCCTTCTTGCTGGCATGCAGAACTGGAGCTAGGGCGTAGTTGATGACCGGTAACAGCCAACCCGTGAGCACCACGTACCATATTGGCCTCGAGGGTGGCACAGCCCACTCAATTATCTTTAAGGTGTTTGACACACTGTGAATGTAGCTTTTGTTGGTGCTCATTAGATAAGGAGAGGCACTTAAAATTACAGCTTCATTGCAGTAAACTTGACACTAAACCAGGACTTGCTGACACTATGGTCATGGATGCAGTACTGTGACATGGGATAGAAGGCACAGGAAAAAGAAGAGCAATAAAAAATTTTAACACTGAAGTCCCCAGGGGCCATAAAATCAGCAGGCAAATTTGGGGGGGGGGACTGCCTACAACAAACAAGTAAAGAATACTCTAGGACTACACCTGCAAATCAAAACACTCTGCACAACCTGTTTTTGTAAATGTTTACTGTTCTTTCTTGGGAAGCTAGTCAAGTGTCGGTGTAAAAATGTATTTTGTGGATTACTAGGCTGAATCTTAATTGCCTGGCATTATTTGTTGCATCAGATCCCTTCTCTTCCGTGATAGAAATGCTGATTTCAAAAGGGAAAAGTGATTTTGTTTCTAATTCTCCGACATCCCTAAAAATCAAAAACAGTTAAGCGGTATTATGGTATTTGCAGCAGACGCCTTTTTCCTTTTGTGAATGCATCTCTGTAAAAGATATTATTGCTGATCCTGCTGTCTTTCTCTGTTTGTTCCTCCAGTTATTGCAAGCAGTGCTACGGGCCCTTAAAGGTCGAGCAGCCAGACAGTGCCTGACTCAGGAGCTGAATCTACATGTAATGCAAAACCGGGCGGTGCTGGACCACCAGCAGTTTGACTTTGTAGTCCGGATGATGAACTGCACTTTACAGGTAAAACTGGACTGGGGGGGGGGGCATTGATCAAATGAGGGGAGTTAAACCGACAGAAGTGGTTCTTAAGGTACTGCTCCACTGGGTGGGAGTGAGGGATGCCAGTATGATGTTTTCCATGGCATTTCTTTATGCTTCATTTTGGATCTGCTTTTCATGACTCTGACTTTTAGTACTGCTGTGTCCTGTTGTGGCTTATACTGTGACCTTTCGTACCGACATGCCTAAGTTATGGGTGTCTCTCTTGTGATTTACTTTTACCTTTATTAAGAGTGTACAGTGTTTTTAGTTCTGCACTGCCCTGCTGTGGGTGTTTACATCGTGATTTACTGTGAACTCACTGCTGTGCTTGGTTTTGTATTTCAAAGGCAGATTTACCTTTAGTACTGCTGCACTCTGTTCTCTCTCTTCTTTGTGACTTACTGTGACCTTTAGTACGCAGTGCCCTATTGTGGGTTCCTATCATGACTTACTGTGATCTTTTGTATTGGTATACCATGTTATAGGTCTCTGTATTGTGACTTACTGTAACCTGTACTGGCTCTGTGTCAGAGGCGGTAGGACCCCATGGGAGCCAAAACTATTTTGAAGGGCTAGCAGTATAAGTAGGTCCCGTGTGCGCATCACTGCACACACCCACTGGTATACAACACCAGTCCCCAACCATCTTCCCCCCCGCCCCCACACTGTTGGCTGCACTGCTGCATCATCGCCGCTCTCCATGTCTGTGCCAGAACCTCACCGTCTGTATGAAGACTGCATTCACTTTGGAATTTATTTTGTCAGTTTAGTTAAGCACACAAAAATGTACAGCTTCTCTCAGCCCTACATTGTGATAACAATCAGTGACCATGGAAGATGGTAGGGAGCCTGAAAAGGTAAGCTGCTCCGGCAATGGGGCTGTGTCTCACGACCACCTCTCTCTGTGCTGGTTCTTTGACATTGGGCAGTCCAACACCTGCAAGGATGAACAGTCCTCCTGGAGTCTCAGAAAGAATGTGCTCTGTGTCTGGGTCTTCCTGCCATTTGACCTCAACTTGCTTCTGTAGGCATAAGGGGAAGGAAGAAAGAACACTGGTTGAGGTCGTCCACAGGTCATTCTGCTGTAAGACACTCAACTTCTGTGGGCCCGGGTACCCCACTGTTGTTGATGACACCATGTACACTTGGCCCTGTGAGGTCAAGCTTTCCACCTCTGAGCCCCTTTTTGTCTAACAGAGGAGACCCCCATGGGAAGTTTGGCCATTGGGCAACTCTTATGGAGAAGTGGGTGCAGCATATAAGTTGAGTAGTGCCATTTTTTGTGCTGGTTCCTGACCCTTCAGGGTCAGTTCAGCATGTGCCATCTTCATTGCTGCTTGACTTAGGCATGCAGCTGATGCGAACTCCAGCCTCTGGGATGGGGCCGCTGTTGGTGCCAGTGACGCCTGTGCTGCTTGTGTTGTCCCCTCTGGGGATGGAGGCAGCCATCCTGCCACTGCCGGTTCTACTGGGGCCGGCAGGGTTGTCGACACCATTGGCGGTGCCACGTCTGGTACTAAAGTCAGGTTTTTTGTGTCTTGCCCTGATGCTGTTTCTGCCAATGGTGTTGCACTGGCATTAGGTGTTGGAATTGTTTCCTTTGTAGATGGTCCAAGGGCCATCCTCTGTACCGCCACTGTTCCTGAGGCCCCATACAGGGATGACCCTAGGGACGACACTGTAAAAGAATGTTAACGTACCAGGCGCACAAAGATGGTAGCTTCGGGATGGGTATTAACCCACACAGTTGAAGGACACACAGCCTTCATGGCAGCAGTGGGTTAGCTGCTTCTGCCCTGAATTAGGAGGCACAAATACTACAGCCTCTGAAGACTGACAACCATAAGCTCATAAGACCATCCATGGCAGCGAGGACCTCCTGGCCTACACTGGGCTCATTACTGGAGGTGGGTGCAGTCAGGTGCTCTCTGCTTACAACCACACTAGAAGGACCCCGAGTTTGGGGGTGGGGGAGCTTTGGGTCCCCAGCTGCCGACTTCCTCCTTGACATAAGCAGCATCTCTAAGCTATGGTAAGCTCTGTGGTCAAGCAGCAGAGGAACCCTCCAATGGCGTGACTCCTTTAAAGCCAGAGTCTGCTATAACTGAAGATCCCAGTGGGGACCAAGGATAGGAGATACTGATGGTCAGCACAGATGAAATCATGGTCGTGGGGCCTCCAGCCTTGGGGTGGCGGGGGAGGGTCCAGGGCATAGAAACATAGAATTTGACGGCAGATAAGGACCACTTGGCCGACCCAGTCTGCCCATTTCCCTACCTAATGGATAAGCTGCAGATCCTAGTTAACCAGCAGCCTACTTCTTCCTACCCCCATCCCTAAAATTGCCTTATGACTGTCCCATGCAAGCTTGAATTCAACCACTGGTTTTGACTCCACAACCTCCTCCGGAAGGCCGCTCCCATGCATTCACAACCCTCTCTGTGAAAAAAATACTTCCTTACATTACCCCCGAGCCGCCACCCCCATCTTCAAATTGTGCCCCTTGTTCTTGCACACCTCTTTTTTTTTTTTTTTGAAAGATGCTGCCCTCTTGGACTTTGTTGATTCCCTTGAGGTACTTGAAAGTTTCTGTCATATCCCCCTTCTCCCTCCTTTCCTCGAGGCTATACATATTAAGCTCCTTTAGTCTCTCTTCATATGTCTTCTGGTGCAGACCCTGCACCATTTTAGTTACCCTCCTCTGGACAGCTTCCATCTTGTCTGTCCTTGCAGAGAGGGTCTCCAGAACTGCACACAGTACTCCAGATGGGGTCTCACCAGCTGTCTGTACAGAGGTATAACAACTTCTTTTCTTCTACTGGTGATGCCTCTCCCAGTGCATCCCAGTATCCCCCATCCCTCCTTACTGCCCTGTCACATTGCTTGCCCACCTTTAAGTCATCTGATACGACTACTCCCAGGTCCCTTTCCATTTTTGTTGTTTTTAGTATCTCATCCCCCCATTGTGTACTCTTCCCCTGGGTTTTTGTTTCCCAGGTGTATTACCTTGCACTTCTTAGCATTAAATCTAACCTGCCATACATTTGACCATTCCTCTAACCTTGCCATGTCCCTTCTCATCCTTTCCACCCCACCTTGTGCATCAACTCTGTTGCAGATCTTTGTGTCATCTGCAGAGAGACATACTTTTCCTTCCAGTCCCTCTGCAATGTCGCTTATAAAGACATTGAAGAGGACCGGTCCTAATACTGAACCCTGCGGTACCCCACTAGTAACCTCCCTTTCTTCAGAGTGGACTCCATTTACTATTGCCCTCTGTGTCCTATTCTCCAGCCAATTCTTTACCCAGGCTGTCATCTTGGGACCCACTCCCAGACTGGTTAACTTGTATCTTAATCTTTTGTGTGGGACTGAGTCAGATGCCTTGCTAAAGTCTAGGTAGGCCATCTCCACAGCCCCTCCCTGATCTACTACTTTGGTCACCCAGTCAAAGAAATCTATTAGATTCATCTGGCATGACCTTCCCGGGCAGCTGTGAGGGTATGCAAGGAAGTAGAGGCAACAGATGTGCCAGGTTAGGAACCATCCAGAGCTTGAAGGGTTGTAAGGTTATAGGCCCTGCTCATAGTATTTTGACGCTTGGTAGTTCACTTGAAGCATATGAGGTATTGGCAGGACAGCCCTAAAATGGAGTGGGTGGAGGCTGCTGTCACAGCACTGTGAAAGATGGTGAGAACAGTGACGGTCATCGAGGCCTAGGTCAGGAAGCATACAAAATTCGCAAGCAGCGTTTTATTATCAATAATAAAAAAAAAATGTGCAGGTTAGTTCTTTTACAGGCAGTTCAAATAAAACAAAGTCTTTCATCTGAGAGTATCATTAAATTTGTCTCTCTTTCTCTCTCACAGACACTCACACACACACACACACACACACTTGCTGTCTTTATATATTATGCCTTTTCCTGGCAGTTAACTTTTGCATCTGGAGCTCGTCAAGATACATCTCCTGTTTCTCACAGAACTTTGTCAGTTTCTTTCCTAAAGGTGCAACCAAATGGAACATTGTATCATAGAACTGATCTCCTGTTGGCAGCTCTGGAAATGAGCTTGCGGAGGTCAAACAGCATCTCAAGATTAACCCCCTGAGTTCCAGATACCTTTTTGCAATCATTCGAACAATATACAAACATACAAAGAAGCCTGCAGAAAAAGGCCATTTGGTCTATCAAATCCGTTCGAATTGCAGTGTCCACAGCTTGAGCTGCTGTTCCTGCCCTCCCTCCCCACTCCTCCCATCCTCCGTACCCATGCTCCTTACCTTCCCCCATGGCTATCCCAGCCTCTCTTAAAGCTTCACACTGTCTTCAACGAGATGACCTCTTCCAGCAGCGTATTCCAAGTGTCTACCACCCTCTCTGTGAAGAAGTGCTTCCTGACCTCTTCTCTAAATCTCCCACCGTTCAGCTTCGCTGTGCCCCCTCATGTTATGTTTGCTACTCAGCTTAAAGAGACTCCTCATTATCAACTTTATTTTTCCCTTTCAAGTACTTAAAGGTCCCAGTCATGTCCTCTCTCTCTCTCTCTCTCTCCCCCTTTCCTCTGTCTTCCAGGGAGTACATGTTCAGTGCCCTCAACCTCTCCTCGTATGCTTTA
The DNA here is from genome assembly GCA_016271365.2 of Neoceratodus forsteri. Lineage (NCBI taxonomy): Eukaryota > Metazoa > Chordata > Ceratodontiformes > Ceratodontidae > Neoceratodus > Neoceratodus forsteri. The sequence goes on along the minus strand of CM028131.1, from coordinate 109,259,881 downwards.
CCCTGCTGACCCGCTTTCATCTTTGTAGCCCTCCTCTGGGCCTTTTCCAGCAGGTTAATGCTCTTTTTAAGTGTGGGCACCAGTACTGAACTCCATACTTTAGATCGCGGCCTTACCAGTGACCTGTACAAGGGCAGTATAACCTCCTCTCTCCTACTACTCATCTTCATAGATATGCATCCCAGCATCTTGTTTGCCTTTGTTGTTGCTTTCTTGCATTGCGTGGAGTGCTTCAGGTCACTAGTGATCATCACTTCCAGGTCCTTCTCCTCCTCTGATGCAGATACTCGGACTCCACCCAGGTAGTACTCTGTCCTGGGATTCTTGGCTCCAATATGCCTAACTTTGCATTTCTTGGCATTGAAGCCAAGCTGCCTGATCCTGAACCACCTCCCGAACTCTTCCATATCTTCCTGTAGGTCCTGTATCTCTTCAGCTGTGTCCACTCTCCCGCAGAGCCTTGTGCCATCCGTGAATAGGTACATTTTGCCCTTAATGCCATCCCCAGTGTCATTGATGAAGACACTGAACTACACGGGCCCCAGCACCAAGCCCTGCGGGACCCTACTGGTTACCTCTCTGGTGCCAGATAACTCTTCCCCCCAACAACCACCTTCTGGGATCTGTCCCTCAGCCAGTTTTCCACCCACCTGGCCATCTTTTCACCAACCCTGAGATCCACCAGCTTCCTGATCAACCTTTTGTGGGGCACAGAGTCAGAGGCTTTGCTGAACTCAAGATAGAGGATGTCTACTGCTTGGCCCCTGTCTGCTGTCGTTAGTGACAGTCAAAAAAAGTCAGTCAGATTTGTTTGACACGATCCCCCCCCCCCCCAAAATGAATCCAATATAACTATATACATTTGCAAACCAAGGGATCCCAGTTTCACATAACGATTCACATATACTTTTTAACCATAGAGGAGCTGGGGGGGGGGGGAGAGGAAGGAGCAAGTGAAGTTGCAAGGCAGGGAGAGGGGTGGGGGTGTGTGTGTGTGACCTTCGGAGTGGCCATTTCCCTAGGTGCCACAGGAAAATGTTATTGCACAATCAGATTGGTAAAAGACAAGATAAGAGGCAGAAATAGGAGAGAAGAGAACAGATACTTGCTTTTAACTCACGCTCTGCATATCACAAATGGGACAGTCTTATTCCAGCATGTCATAGTAACCCACCGACACATGAGAACCAAATACATCTGGACTGTACCCCTGTGCATTATGCTTGGAATGAAATGGAGAAATTTGTACATGAAGGCATCCTGCTGACGTATTTTGTACATAGTTATATTGTTCAAATGTCTGTTTCCAGTGTGCATTTTTTGTGGTAGAGATGGCCATGCTGGGGGTGGCAGAGAGGGGAGGAGACGGCACACGCACAAATGGCGAGTGATCTCGGACTACTCTCATACAGTGTGAAGGGATTAACAGTCCAGTGAAAAGGACCAAGCTTCTACAGGAAATGAACAAGCAGGGGGCCGTGGTGGAGAGGAACACCTTACACAGGAGGAGCATTGCAAACTGGTGAGCTCAAAGGTGGGGAGCTGCTGCTACTCCTCAAAAGAGCTCTAGCCCCGTAGTTAGTTAAAACTTTATTTTTATACAGGATGAAACCTTGGGTCAAAATGTTCTATTTACAAAGTTGTCAGTGTGCATATAAAGCATACTAAAAAACCAACATTCAGTAAGTTCATGTAAGAGCATAGCATGTACATATATTGCATGAACATTTATCTCTGTCGTGATAATCAAATACAGACAGTTACCCCATAGAAGAGGGTTTGCAATCTTGAGTCACAGAGACACCCCATTAGAGGTTACCAGGGTCCAAATGGACCCTAGTGATAGGTTCATTAGCAATCCAGGTACCTACAGGGAAGCCCCCATTCACATTTTAAACATACATGGATCTAATGCAGAAGCACAGAGGTCTAATTTTTTCAGCTCCACATTTAAGTCCCTATCCCTAGTCCCACAAACTCTTGATTATCATTGAGGGGTAACTTCAGTTCATTTATGGATGAATCTCAGGAAGTCCGCACAACAGGGGGTGGAAATGAATACTCAGGGAGACCACAAACTAAAGAGGAAGGCCAGGGACTTGGTACTGCAGGATGCATGGAGGTTTGTTCATCCTCATGACTCAGACTTTACCTTTTCTTCCACCTTTCAAAAATCTTGTCCTGGGCTTGAAATGTTTGTAATAATTCAGTGGGTGCACACTGTAACAGCTGCCTCCATTGGCAATTTCACCTTGTTAGATCATGCACCAGTTGGGGTTACACTTAGCATCACCACCACCAGGATGTTTTCCTTATGGCAGATAAATGATGCACTTCTCAATAAGCCAGAATTTAAAGAGTTATTACAGACCCGTATTAGCAACTACTGTAGACATAACAGGATGGGATACACCTCTTTGGCTCGTAGGTAGGACAGTCTGAAGGGGTCATTCCTGGAGTGAACATTCAAGTACGCTTTCCAGAAGAAGGAACCGGGAATAGCCTGCCAGCTTTAGTTAGCACAGGAGCTGTTTGACCTGGAGGCATCCCACAGACTTACTCTGGCAGAAGATCTACTCCCAAAAATAAAGCAGTGCAAGGATAGCTTGCAGAAACTGGTGTAGCAGCGCATAGAGGGACAACTCCGCTATGCTAGGCAAAGATTTTATGAGGGGGAGGGTATGCAGGAAAAGTTCTAGCCAGACAAATCAGGAAACTAGCAAAGCAGTCCTAGCAGTGCAGGATGGACAGCAAAAGAACCAGGTCACATCTAACCCAGGGAGCATAAACCAGAATATTTGCATAGTACTACCAAAAGCTTTATACTTCAGAATCAACTCTCACACATGACCGTTATAGCAGCCTACCTGGACAGCTTCAGCTGCCTGCCCTATCCACTGAGCAGCAGCAGATACTGGAGGCCTCTATAGATGAGGCAGTTATCAAGGAGTTAAAAAATGGAACAGCTCTGGGGACAGACAGAGTTGATTCAGCATACTATAAAGCCTTCTAAGATTAATTAACAGCAGAACTCAGACCCCTGTTTGAAACTGTGTGGGGTAGGGGGAGGGAGGAGGTTGGGGGCACCCATAACCTGGAGGAGGGCTTTGATATCTGTTATTCTGAAGCTGGGTAAGGCTGCACTTGGCTACAGATCCTATAGGTCCATCTCCCTGTTGCTTGTGAGTCTAAAAACATCACGTCTCTAATGGCAGTATGGCTTCAGGGTGTGGTGAGTCACCTAGTCAGCCCAGATCAAACGGAGGGAACCTCCGTGATTATGTCCATTGCCTTCGTAATATCCTAAATGCCCCATAAAACACCAGAGTATTTCAAATGGCAACATAAACAGACCCCAAAAAGACCTTTGATCAGGTTGACTGGATCTTTCTGCAGTTCACCCTGGAGGTGATGGAATTTGGCACCAAATTTCTTTCGGGCCTGGAGATGCTTTATACCTGTCCAGAAGCAGTGGGGAAAGCAAATAGTCATATCTGACTGGTTTCCACCGGCTAGAAGAACCAGACAGGGGTGCCCAGTCTCTCCCCCATGCTATTTGCTCTATGTAAAGAGGTGCTAGCAATGGCAGTCAGAACCACTGTGGACATTAATGGGATTACAGTAGGGGAAGTGGTGCAGAAAGTTGCCCTATATGTGGAGGACTCCTTATTCTTTGTGAACCAAACAGGTTGGTCCGTGCATTAGTATAGGAACTGCAGGTATTTGGGCGCATCTCTGGTTATCAATTGAACTACATTAAGTCGCGATAGTGATAGGTGTCTTGCACTAATGAATTTAAGGCTACTTTCCCTTTTAAGTGGACCCCCCAGAACACGTTTGGGTATTTGGGGATTACTGTTACCCCAACAGTAGCCAGGTTATATAAACTCAACCACTAACAGCTCCAAGAGGAAACAGTAGTTGATCTGAAGGCCTGGCTGAACCTGCCACTTTGGAGGGGTGGTGGGGGGTGAATGGATTGAAAATATATGTACTCCCTCTCTCTTGATGTTTCTCTTTTAAGCCCTCCCCAGAAAGATACACAGAGACTTCTGGAAAAGATTTAGGAAACTCACCCTGGGATTTCTGTGGCGAGGGCACAGAGTGTGCATAGGCCTCCGAACGCTTACTCTGCCCAGGAGAAGGGAGGTTGGGGCCTGCCTGACTTTGATCTTGACTATCTAACAGCACAGTCTGTGCAGGTGTTTACGATACTTCACTAGCACTTAAAATCAAGGTGACATTTCCTGGAAAATTGAAAAACATTGCCACCCCCTTGTTTACTCTCTCTACAACTAGACTGAACCCCCCCCCCCCCCATGTTACCTACTATAAAAAAAAAAAACGGGACTAGGCATTCCTTAAGAGTGGTCCAGAGAATTAGAGCTCTGACTGGTATGTGGAATGAAATTAGGGCCCTTACCACCATAACAGGGGACCCTGACTTTGCCCCATTATAGGAAGACCCACGTTTCGGTACTTGGAATAGATTGGGCCTCATCAGATACTGACAGTTGATCACTAGAGAGACCTGTGTCTCATTTGAACAGTTGAAACTGACATATGGCATTAATGCATGGGGTTGCTTACATCTGCTCTCCAGCACCTAGGTTCCTGTGGTTTCATGAGAAATATTTTTTCTACTCTGGCTTCCTTGCTGTCTGGCATTTGCAGTTGCCCTTGGGTTATTACACTGTTAATTTGTGCCTGGGTGCAGGATATGTTGCTTGGCAGTACTAAGAGGGCAGCTGTTTGGAGTCACTGCCCATTCATGTTTTTCCTTCCTCACCCAGGGCTTGTGGCTCATGACGTCTGGGGGTGTTTCTTGTATACGGCTTCTCTGTCCATGAGGGAAAGAGCATCTTAGTAGGAAGGAAGCTCCTCCCTCCCTTTCTGTTAAGTTGTTAATTGTTTATATTCAGTTTTTCTTTTCACTGTCAAGATCCTTTTTGTTTTTTCTACCTTTCTGTAAACACTGTGTTCTAGGAACGTGGATACTGTGCTGTTCTTTCCGCACTGTTTGGCATATCCCTTTCCCCTTTAAATCTTGCTGGCTTGTCTGAAAGCTGCCTCCTCCCACCTACCTGGGTGGTATATCCCTCGGCTCCACCCCTTGATGCCAGATCTTTCTTTCCGCTAGAAGATTGAGGTTCCCTCCTTATCGCTTCCTAGTTGAGTAGGCCCTGACGATCAAATCCTTGGATTACTTACCTAAACTTAAACTTGTTTGAGTTTCTCTGCATCATTTTGCGATCGTGACCATGATGGAGGACAAGTCCTCACCCGGGTTCCGTTGGTGCCCTTGTGGGCAGAAAATGTCTCTTACTGACCCGCACACCTCGTGCGTCTACTGCCTGGGCCATGCTCACAACACCTAGGCTTACGACTTCTGTCGCACGTTCCAGCCTAACATGCTGGACAGTCATGTCGCACAGCTACATCTCGGCCAACCGTAGTAATGGAACCCGATGGTCAGATTTAAAGAGGTCCATTGGGCGGTGTCTGCGGCTGCGGGATCCACTGAACAACTTAGATGAAGGCTTTCGAGGAAAAGGAGGCTTGGGCTGCTGATTGGTCCTCTTCTGCTTTGGTCTTTGTCCCTCTCAAATTGGGCTCTACCTTTTCAGGCTCCTTCAAGGAGTTGTGCCAGTCTCTCTCTTGACCAAGTGGGAGGGCCTATTGGGCGCACACATCTCCCGCTCCCATAAAAAGGATAAGGAGTCAAGAGAGGAATCATCTCGTCGATGTCATTCTTGGGATCAAGAGAGGTCTTGGTCCCAGGAATCTGCTGTTTCGACTTCGGTTGAAATTAAGGCCTCGGTCACTGGCTTCACGGTACCCCCTTCAGGCCAGTTGGCTAAGATGCAGGACGACAACCCGGTCAGAATTATTATTGACACCATTAACCCATTGTCACTCGATGAGGCTGGCAATTTCTTGTTCAGGACTCTGGTCCTGACCAGACTTGCAGAGGAGACCCAGCCTGCTGGAAGCCTCTTCACGGTCCCGGTCCCTGACCTGGAGGAGCCGTGGTTTTCCCTGTCTCCTGAGCACCCACAACAGTCAAGGTTGAGGTCTCAGACACCTTCGACCGGCACATCAAAGAAATCTCACAAACACCATTCAGGGTGTTCTAAAAAGCGGTGCCACCGCCATTCCTCCTCGGGAGAGGAGAGGCCTCGATGCATATTGCGTCAATGCTACAAAGACCTAATGTGGCAACAGTTAACGTTGGTAGGTTCGAAGTTGACCCTGGCTTCCACGCCAGCCATCATTTGGCTGTCGCCCTCCAGGCTGACGCGTATTCCTCCGGAGCCACTTGACACGATGCCTAAGCCCATGGAGTCAGTGAAGACCCTCCCGGCTCGGCCGAAACTGGCCTCTCTACCAATTCCGTTGGAGTTGCCACCTGAGCAGCCTCCCTCTGGGGCTCCCGCCAAGTAGTCTTGGCTCACTAAGGGCCTTCCGCACAGAGGCTGTCTTGTCACCCTCACTCCCGACTGCCCCAGTGGGTCAAGGGTGACTTAGGTGGCCAACTTGCATTCATGTCCATTGGACGATTAATTGATGAGGAGCCTCTTGACAGGGGAAGGTCCCATGTCCTTCATAGGCATCCTCTGTCTCATTTCCGAATCTTAAGAGATGCCCTTGGAGCCCATTCAAAAATGGGCCAAATGTCCCCTAGCAGATATCCTGAAGAAAGGGGATTCCCCGACAGAGGCCTGTCCTGTGGCCTAAGCCATTTTTGGCCTGTCCTTGGAGCTGTGGCAGCACCTAGCCTTCTGCCCTGCGCCCTCGGCCTAGATGGTCCGAAAGTATGCGGTTCCCATTGACTCCCTTTCCGGATTCACAGAGCACCCCTCAGCTGAGGGGTTGGTGACCAAGTCTGTTTTGGCACTCAGGTAATTTGGGAGACACTGATAGACCTCTGGACAAAGATTCCAGGAAACTGGACCATTTTGCCAGGAAGGGTTACGCTGCTTCTTCGCTTGGCCTTCGTCAAGCGAGCTGTGGCCATCATCATGGCACATTTTTTCTCATGCCCTTTTGGGCTCTCTGGATGAGGTCCTTCCTCATCTCCCCGCAGTCATCCAAACCACGGTCAAGCAGGTCCGTGACCATGGTCGGGCTGTTGCCAAACAGCAACTCCAGATAGCTCTGGACATCGGAGATTCTTGCGCCCACTTGGTGGTGGCTGCAGTCGCCATGCACCACAGGGCCTGACTGAGGGTCTCGACCTTCATGACAGACACTCAGCACAAATTGGCGGATGTTCCCTTCCTGGGCACCGACTTGTTTGGTCCTGGAGTTGACGGTCACCTTCAGCACATTAAGAAGTCCAGTGCCACCTTGGACTGTCTGAACTTCTGCCCAGAAGGATTCTCAGGGTTCCAAAAAACAGAAGAGAAAACTCTTTCGGCCTTCTGTCCCTGCGGCCAGGCAGCTCAAGTTTCAATCTGGGCAGCAACAGCAGCATGCTCAAGCTTGGCACCCTCGGCCCATGTTAGTGGCTCCAGCGGTCTGTTAGCCTGGAGGAAAAGGTCCCAGCAACCCCTCTGCTGGACCCTCCTTCAAGCCTGCTCAGTGACTGGATAGGGGTTGCCAACCCCATAACTGTCACGCCCACTCTTGGTCCTCCTGTGGCAGGCCAGCTCTGCCACTTCCTTTCTGCCTGGTCTTCTGTCACAATGTAAAGGTGGGTCTTGGAAGTGGTCGGCCAGGGGCTTCTTCTGGAATTCAAGCAGTACCCACCAAGCTGAGCCCGTGCCCCATGGGAGGAGATGGTATCCATGCACACTCAGTCGGCTCTCTGGGATGACATTGTCCAACTCTTCTGCAGGGAGGTAGTGGTCAGAGTTGCGGATCCCCCTGTTGACGCAGGGTTCATTTCCAGGTACTTCCTGGTCCTGAAATGGATGGGGGTCTGACGCCCCATTCTAGAGCTCCACGACCTGAACCAGTTTCTTAGGTCTCGCTCCTTTATTATGGTAACTCTGATCATACCAGCTCTTGAACAGAACATGTGGTTCTAGGGACATGGATATGTTGTTCATCCACACTCATTGGCAGTATCCTTGCCGCTTTAAATCTTGCCGGAAGGTCTTCAAGCTTGCTCCTCCCACCCACCCGGGTGGTATAACTCTCGGCTCCGCCCCATGACGCCAGATCTTCCTTACCGCTTGGAAGCTCAGGTTCCCTCCTTAACGCTCTGCGTTTGTGACTGGTTCCTATTTCTCCGTTTGCGGATTTAAAAATAATATTTTGCAAAAGACTTCAGTCTTGATCCCTGCGCGATGGATAAATCGACTCGGTTCGGAGATGCCCATGCGCAGAAGATGTCTCGACGGATCCACACTCCACGTGTGTCTACTGTTAGGCCTTGAGCACGACCGCAGGCTTGCGACCTGTGTCATCTTTCTCGACCTCGTCCTCGAGGCCGTGCTGCCCGATTGCAACTAGGCGTCGAGAAGCGTTCCCTCGGTGAAGTCAAGGAGGCCCGATTGGCGGTATCATGACGCGAGCTTCGTGAGGATCAGCTCGGCGGATGAGTAAGCCCTCGAAGAGGAGGCGGTAGCGGGCCGTATCTTCCTCGGCGGCGGCATTTATCCCGCTCTCTCTGGGTTCTTCCTACACGGCTTCCTTTAAGAGTTTGTCTGTCCCTCTCCACTAAGAGAGAAGGGCCTGCGTCTGCTGGACCTTATTCTCGGTCCAAAAAGAGGACAAGGGGTAAGTCCCTCCGTCGACGCTCTTGGGAGCGGGAAAGGTCCCTCTCCCCGGGCCGTCGACCGTCGGCTTCGGTCGACCGCTCGGCTTCGGCCACTGGCCTCACGGTGTCCCCGTCAGGTCAGTTGACCGAGACTCCCACTGATGAAGTCGAGATTTTTCTCGACCCATTGGACGGGCTGTCGCCTTTAGCAGCCGAGATTCCCCTCTCCCCGGTTCCCCCGGGAGGAGTTGAGGATCCCGTGGGCTCGCCTGTGCCTCCGGTTCCGGAGCCCTCGGATGGACCTTCCGAGCCGAAGGGAGTGTCGGTTCCGGCCGACACCTCCCTGCACCGACCCCGGAAATTCGGGACTCTCGATCTCGGTCACCGGACTCTTCAGCGGTCCAGCCGTTCCCACCGTCATAAGCGGTCTCGGTCTCGCACACGGTAGCGGCGTCGCCGCTGCGTCCTCGTCCTCCTCCTCGGATGAGAGCCGGCGTAAGTCGTCGGCCAGTCGAGGACCTTATGTTTTAACAGCTCCTCCTGGCGGGAATAAGCCGACTCCGGCCTTCCCAGCCATTAAGTCGTTGTCACGGAGCGGCCGACACAACCCACGACTTGCCGAGGAGCCTATGCCAGGCGGTTGTTGGCCAAAACCAGCTGCTCCACGATTGCGGTGGAACCTCCGCCTCCACAGCCACCAGTGGGGCTCCGACCAGGATTCTCGGTCGGCTAAGGTTTACCCCATCGGCTGTCAGTTACCCACCTCCCGACCGACCTCGGCAGGTGAAGGGTGGCTCAGGCCAGAGGCAGCTCTTCGAGGACTCTTCAGAGTCGAAGATGATTCCTCCTTCTTCTCCAAGCGACTGGACTTGGGTCTTCAGGAAGGTCAGCCAATGGGCGATAGCCCGTCGTCCTTCCTAGGACTGCTTCGGCTCATCTCGAGTCTACCGGGATGGGAGCTCGAACCCGTTCCAAGCGGGCCAGGTATCCCCTCACGGAGATTCTGGACCGGGGATTCTCGACGGAGGCCTTTCCGGTGGCGAGGCCATAGTGGGTCCAGCACTGGAACTTTGGCGGCCGCCCTGCTTCCTGCCCTCGCCTTCGGCCAGGATGGCCAGGAAGTATGCGGTCCCCTACCGGTTCCTTGTCCGGTTTTTGAACACCCTCTGCTGAGGGTTGGTTACCGACAGCGTTTTCCTAGCGCCCGGCTGCGCCAAGGATGTGGACAAACCTCCTGACAAGGAGTCCAGAGAATGGACTATGTGAGGCGAAAAGTCTGCTGCGTCCTCTCTCGGCCTTCGTCAGGCCAGTTCGGCCGTCCTCATGGCACATTTTTCTCATGCCCTGTTGGGCTCCCTGGATGAGGTCATCCCTCATCTTCCCGCCGATCTGCAGACTACGGTTAAGCAGGTGCGGGACCAGGGCAGGGCAGTGGCCAAACAGCAGCTCCAGACTGCTTTGGATGTAGGGGACTCATGTGCCAGATCGGTGGCGGCCGCAGTGGCTATGCGTCGGCGGGCTTGGCTGAGGATATCCACCTTTACTTCGGATACCCAGCACAAGTTGGCGGATGTTCCCTTTTTGGGGACTGACCTCTTCGGCCCTGGGGTGGAAGGTCACCTGCAGAGGATCGAGAAGTCCAATGCCACCTTGGACTCGGTCTCTTCCGCTCAGAAGGACAAAGGCCGCAAACCACAGCCTAAGCCCTTTCGTCCTTCTGTGCCCCCGGCGCGCCCGGCCCAGCAACGTCAGGGCCAGCAGGCTCGGCCTTGGCATCCCAAACCCAAGCCGCCGGCTTCCTCTAACAGGAGGCAGGGAGGAAAGGGCCCAGGAGGTCCCTCGGCCGGTCCCTCCTCCAAGCCTGCCCAGTGACGGGCTGAGGGGTGTCGCCCCCATCCCCGTCACCTTACCCCTGGGTCCCCCCGTGGGGGGACGGCTCCGGCACTTCCGTTCCGCCTGGTCCGCTGTTACCACGGACAGGTGGGTCTTGGAGGTGGTGGGAAGAGGCCTGCCTCTGGAATTCGAGCAGGCACCACCCTTCAGAGCCGTCGCCCCTCGGGGGGCTTCGGGATCCCCAGCCTCACTGGCGGCTCGTCGAGCGACATCACCTCCTCCTCCAGAAGGAGGTGGTAAGAGAGGTGGTGGACCCTCCTTCAGACCCAGGGTTTGTCCAGGTACTTCCTGGTTCCAGCAGACGGGGCTGGCGCCCATTCTCGAACCTACGACCTAAACAAGTTCCTAAGGTCTCGAACCTTCCAGGATGGTCACTCTGGCTCAGATAATACCATCCTTGGAGCGGTACGTGTGGTTCTGCTCTCTGGACTTGCAGGGCCGCGTTTTTCACGTCCCTATCCGTCCGTCTCACCAGAGATTCCTTCGCTTCCGAGCGGAAGGATCTCTCTTGAGTTCAAGCCATGCCCTTGGCTTGTCTCCAGCTCCCGGGTCTTCACCAAATGCATGGCAGTGGTGACAGCATTCCTCTCGGCCCGAGGGTCGGGTGTACCCTACCTGGGCGACTGGCTGATAGCAGCTCCCTCCAGGAAGGAGGCGGAGTGGTCCAGAGATCTGGCCCTCCAGGTCTGCTCTCAACTGGGCCTCCTTGTCCAACGAGGCCAAGTCGGAACTCGGGCAAGCAGGTGATTTTATTCATCGGGGCGCTTCGACTCTCTTCGAGCCAAGCGGCTCCCCAGCGGACAGGGCCGAGGTTCTTTCCTCCTTTGCCCGATCATTTCTGGTTGGGCAATTCGCCCTGCCGGGACTTCCTCGCCTCCTGGGTCTCATGGCGGCCTGTACCAGCGTGGTCCGTTGGGCCCGCTGGAACATCGTCCCCTTCAGTGAGGACTGGCCAGCCAGTGGTCCAACGCTCACGATCCCTTGGACCAGCTTGTGCTCGGTGACACAGGGATGTGAAAATGCTCTCCAGTGGTGGACCGTTCCAGATCATTTGCAGGAGGGCATCCGTTCTCCGCCCGAGCCGACGGTCTCTCTGTCGACCGATGCCTCTCTGATGGGTTGGGGTGCCCATCTGGGGAACACCGGGCTCATGGCCTCTGGTCCCGAGAGTCGATGCCACATCAACCTGCTGGAGCTCGGCGGTCCGCCTAGCTCTCACCGCCTTTGCTCCGTTCCTCCGGGGTCAAGTGGTCGAGTCAGGCGGACAATACCACGACCATGTACTATCTAAACGCCAGGAGGCGGGGCGCGCTCCATGCTTCTATGCAAGGAAGCTCTCCGCATTTGGTCACTCGTGCGCAGCCTGGGCCGGATCTCCTAGCCATTCACGTGGCAGGGAGCCTCCAACACCCTGGCCGATGCCCTGAGCCGGATAGGGGCTGCATCCCACAGTGGTCTCTCCTGCGGAGGTAGTACAGCATCTGTTCTCCCTTTGGGGCACACCTCAGGTGGACCTGTTTGCCTCCAGGGAGAGCGAGAAGCTGAGTCTGTTCCATGCCCGCCCCCCTCAGCAGGGCTCGCTGCAGGGGGATGCCTTCTCGAGGCAATGGACCCCGGGCCTCTTTTACGCCTTTCCCCCATTTCCCTTGATCCACAAGGTGCTTCTCAAGGCGAGGAGGGACAAGGCGCAGGTGATTCTGATAGCCCCAGACTGGCCTCGCCAGTTCTGGTACCCAGATCTCCTCAGTCTCAGCTCCAGGACTCCGCGGCAGCTTCCAGCTCGCCCGGACCTGCTCTCAGTCAATCAGGGGAAGGTGTTCCATCCGGACCTTCAATCCCTGCACCTGACGGCCTGGTTCCTGGGCCGCTAGAGTTCCAGGCTTTGGGTCTTTCCGACGAGGTCCTCAATGTAGTTGAGCGTCCCGTAAGTCGACCAGAAAATGCTATGCCTTCAAATGGAAAAGGTTTTCCATTTGGTGTCAGGAACAAGGGCTTGGACCCTTCCTCCTGTTCCTTGGCAAGCATCTTGGACTATTTATGGTCCCTTTCTAGTCAAGGAGCTTAGGTCGGCGACCCTAAGGGTGCACCTGGCAGCCATCTCTGCCTTACGCGGGCGCGGGCAGAGTCGATGGCGCAGCAGGAAGGTGGTCTGGCGCTTTTTCAAGGCCTTGATCACATTTCCTCCAGTCGCGAGAACCCCACCTCCGTGGGATCTACTGCTGGTGCTGGCAAAGCTCATGGGCAAGCCATTCGAACCTATGCACAGGTGTGTCTCTCTCACCTGTCGTGGAAGACCGCTTCTTGGTGGCTATCACGTCAGCCAGAAGGATGGGAGAGCTCCAGGCTTTCCATCGAGTCTCCTTACCTGGTCTTCCACAGGGACAAGGTTGTCCTGCCCCACCCGAAATTCCTTCCGAAGGTGGTGTCGGAGTTTCACCTTAACCAGGTGTTGACTCTGCGGTGTTCTACCCCAATCACACCTCGAGGCCGAATATAGGCTCCATACTCTGATCCTAGAAGGGCGCCGCTTATTATAAGGAGCGCACGCTGAAATTCGGGAGAGGTTCGCCAGCTGTTTGTCACCACGCTGAAGCCGCATCTGGCAGACCTGCAGCCAAGCGACGATAAGCAGGTGGGTAACCTCCTGCATAGATCTCTGCTATAAGTTAGCGGGCATGGAGCCTCCCAGAGGGATAAGAGCTCATTCTACCCGCCATACTGCTGAGGGTGGCTGCTTCCAGGGACATCCCTATCCAGGAAATCTGCAGGGCTGCTACCTGGAAGTCAGCAAACACCTTCATTACCCACTACCACATCGACCTTGAGTCACGCCCGGGATGCTGGTTTTGGGGCCTCGGTTCTCAGTCTCTCTTTCCCAAGTAAGTATATGGGGGTGTGCGTCTTGCCTCCTCCTCCCGGAGAACTGCTAGGAGTCTGCCAATGAGTGTGGATGAACAACATATCCATGTCCTAGAAATACAGGTTACTCACCTGTAACAGGAGTTCTAGGAATGGTATATGTTGTTCATCCACCTGACCCACCCGACCTCCCGGCTTCGACGCACAACCTGAGCTTCCAGCGGGCCAGATCTGGCGTCATGGGGCGGAGCCGAGAGTTATACCACCCGGGTGGGTGGGAGGAGCAAGCTTGAAGACCTTCCGGCAAGATTTAAAGCGGCAAGGATACTGCCAATGAGTGTGGATGAACAACATATACCATTCCTAGAACTCCTGTTACAGGTGAGTAACCTGTATTTTTGATCCCTGGATCTGCAGGAGGTGTTCTTCCACGTCCCGATCGTCCATCACTTTGAAGATTCCTCTGCTTCTGAGTAGAGGAAACTCTCTACAAGTTCCAAGCCGTGCTGTTTGGCCTGTCATCAGCCCCCAGGGTCTTCACCAAATGCATTATAGTGATGGCAGCCCATCTTCGGTGTCAAGGGGTCAGAGTGTACCCCTATCTGGACGATTGGCTCATAGTGGGTCTCTCCAGATTGGAGGTGGAGAGGTCCAGGGATCTGACCCTTCAGACCTGCATCGAAATTGGTCTCCTGATCAACGAGGCCAAGTTGGAAGTTGTGCCTTGCAGGTGATCTGCTTCACTGGGGCAGAGCTAGACTCTTGGCGAGCCTGAGACAGGCTCCTGGCATACAGGGGTGGAGGTTCTCTCCTCCTTTGCCCAATCATTTCTGGTTGGGCACGTGTACCCTGCCTGGGACTTCCTGCGACTTCTGGGTTACATGGTGGCCTGTACCTCCATGGTCCGATGGGCCCAGTGACATATGCGCCTCCTTCAGTGGGAGCTGGCCGGCCAGTGGACTCAGTGACACGGGTCATTTTGACCAGCTAGTCACTGTGACTCAGAAGATGTGGGACACACTCCAATGGTGAACTGCCTGGGAACATCTGCTGGAAGGGATCCTGTTTGTCCGCCCCCTGAGCCAACGGTCGTCCTAATGACCGACGCCTCTCTTGGGCTGGGATGCCCACATGGGGAATCAGAGTCCACGGGCTCTGGACCCCTGAGGAATCCTGATGTCACATCAACCTGCTGGAGCTCCGAGCAGTTTGGCTGGCGCTGACTGCATTCACTTTGTTCCTTCAGGGTCAGGTGGTGCAGGTCCAGACAGACAATATCACGACCATGTGTAATCTCAACAAGCAGGGCGGCATGCACTCCCAGCGTCTGTGCAGGGAAGCGCTCTGCATCTGGACCCTCTTGAGCAGACTGGAGATAGATCTCATAGCCTCAAATAAACTGGCGGACGCCCTCAGCCATGTGTGTGAGGCGTCCCACGAATGGTCTCTTCATTCGGAGGTAGTGCACAGTCTGTTCTCCCAGTGGGGCACTCCTCAGATGGATCTGTTCACCTCCAGGGAGATCACAAAACTGAGGCTGTTCCATGCCCACCCCCCTAATCAGGGCTCATTGCAGGGGGGATGCCTTCTCGAGGCCATGGACCCCAGGCCTCTTCTGTGCCTTCCCTCCACTTCCCTTGATCCACAAAGTGCTCCTCAAGGTCAGAATGGACAAGGCACAGGTGATCCTGGTGGCACTGGACTGGCTACGCCAGTTTTAGTATCCTGATCTCCCCAGCCTCAGCAACAGGCTCCGGAGGCATCTTCCAGCACACCCGGACCTGCTCTGCGTCAGTCAGGGAAGGTCCTCCACCCGGACCGTCAGTCCCTGCATCTGACGGCCTGGTTCCTGAGTGGCTAGAGTTCCAAGCTTTGGGTCTCTCCGAAGATGTCCTCACTGTAGTTGAGGCAACCAGGAAGGAACTGACCGGGAAGTGCTATGCCTTCAAGTAGAAGAGATTCTCCATTTGGTGTCAGGGCAAGGACCTGGACCCTTTGTCCTGTACAGTGGCTAGCATTCTCAGCTACCTTCGGTCTCTCTCCAAAGGGGGTCTTTGGTCTGTGACCCTTAAGGTGCACCTGGCAGCAGTCTCTGCTTACCGGATGCGGGCCGGTCTGCTGATGGTGGCACAGGAGAATGTGGTCTGGCGTTTCTTTAAAGGCCTCAACCATATTTCCCCTCTGGTGCGTGAACTACCACCACCATGGGATCTGCTGCTGGTATTGGCAAAGCTCATGGGCAAGCCATTTGAACCAGTGCACAGGAGTGACATGTCACACCTGTCGTGGAAGACCGCCTTCCTGGTGGCTGTCATGTCAGCCAGAAGGATTGGGCAGCTCCAGGTGCTCTGTCAAATCTCCTTATATGGTCTACCACAGGAACAAGGTTGTCCTGTGCCCCAACTCGAAGTTCCTTCCAAAGGTTGTGTCTGAGTTTCACCTGAAGCAGGTGATGACTCTGCCAGTGTACTACCCCATTTACACCTCGGATGCCGTGTACAATCTCCATACTTTGGACATGAGATGAGTGCTTTGTTATTGCAAGGAGCGTACTGCCGAAGTTCTTGGAGAGGTTCACCAGCTGTTTGTCACCTTTGCTGAAGCAGTACCTGGCAGACCTGCAGCTAAGTGGATGATTGGCAAATGGATTACATTTTGCATTGATCTCTGCTATAGGTTGGTGGGTAGGGAGCCTCCCGTAGGGCTAAGAGATCATTCCATCTGCCATACTACTGCATCAGTGGCTGCTTCTAGGGACGTCCCTATCCAGGATATCTGCAGGACTGCTACCTGGAAGTCAGCAAATACCTTCATTTCCCATTAACTCATAGACCTAGAGTCATGCCGGAATGCTGGTTTTGGGGCCTCAGTTCTCCAATCTCTGTTCCCTAAGTAAGGGGTGTGCGTCTTGCCTCCCTTCTCCCGGAGAACTGCTAGGAGTCTGCCAAACAGTGTGGATAGAACAACATGTCCACTTTCCTAGAAAAACAGGTTACTGACCTGTAACAGTAGATCTTCCATGGAATGGTCTCTTGCAGCAAGTCATTAATTTTCAGAGTTCCCAGCAGAGGGGCGCTGTGACACGGCAGCTCTTCTAGCAATTTTGTACATTGACCGCCCACCGATGACATCATCTTCCTGCTTTCTATATAAGTGTGGGTGGTCCCTGGTATCCTTGGTTCATTTTTCCGCCATCTTCAGCTCACACAGCAGCTAGAACAACTTCTGAAAACAGCAATCATTGACGAGAAACATTGAAGATTCTACACAACCGGGAGCTCATCCAGCAAGATCTCCCCCATCTGTGGATCTACATCTCCGGACCATCATAGAGCAAGAGTACCCCTTCTCACCCTCTATGTCTTTCTTCCTCACCGACGGCCACCACTCCGTCAATGATGCATCAATATTTTGACAGCTTATAACTATCAAAATCCTCATCAGCTGCTACCCTTGTTGACAATGCATCTGTATTCCCATCAATGGCTACCACCGTTGATGATGCATCTATATTCCCATCGACAGCCACCAACGTCGACGATGCATCTATGCTGTCATCGACGGCTTCCACTGTCGACGGAGAATCTGTATTCTCATCGATGGCTACCACCATCGATGAAGGATCTGTATTCTCGTTGATGGATACCACTGTCAACAATGCATATATATTTCCATTGACGGTTACCACCATCGACGATGCATCTATGCTGTAATCGATAGCTGCCACCATCGACGGCTTCCACTGTCGATGATGCATCTATACTTTCAGTTCCACGTTCTCATCGACGGCTACCTCCATCGACTATGCATCTCTATTGCCATCAACGGTGCATTCCTCTTGCTCGTTGACAGCTGTCCCCTGTTGACTGTGCCTCATTATTCTGCCTACTCATTTACTGGATGTTTGCACTCCCTCAGCAGTTATGCTTCCAGCACTATAAAAAGCAACACATAAATTACCCTTTTTGGGTTCCATTACTGTCACAAAGCGGGAGAGACCCTCCTCAACCTCTGTACTTTATGCCTTGTCACAGCCACCGCTCCAGGTGTCCCTCCGTCGACAGTACGCCCTCATAGTCATTCTTAGTAAATGGGGCTTCAAAAAAAAAAAAAATGGTTCTAGGGACATGGATATGTTGTTCATCCACACTGTCTGGTAGGTTCCTTGCCGTTTTTAATCTTGCCGGAAGGTCTTCAAGCTGGCTCCTCCCACCCACCCGGGTGGTAAAACTCTCAGCTCCGCCCCATGACACTAGATCTTCCTTACCGCTTGGAAACTCAGGTTCCCTCCTTAATGCTCTGCGTATAGACTGGATCCTAACTCTTGGTTTACCCGAAAATAATTGTAAAGTTTTCAAGACTTCGGACAAATTCTTCCTTCGTGGCTGCGATGGACAAATCGACTCCCGGTTTTCGGCGGTGCCCATGCGGGCAGATGATGTCCAGGACGGATCTGCACTCCACGTGCATCTACTGCCTCGGCCTTGACCATGACCTGCAGGCCTGCGAGTTGTGCAGGTCTTTTTCGGCCAGCGTTCTTGAAGACCGCGCTGCTCGGCTAGAACTTGGGCGCCCCAAGAAACGTTATCCGCTGGTGAAGTCCATGGAGGCCGGTTGGGCGGTGTCCGGCCGCTGGCTCAGCTGAGCAACTCGAGCAGATGATCGCCCTCGAGGAGGAGGTGGCCCAGGCTGCATCCTCATCTTCCTCGGTTGAGGCATTTATCTCTCTGGGATCCTCCTACACAGCTTCTTTTAAGGAGCTTTGCCAGTCCCTCTCCACGAAGGGTGAGTGGCCATCGGGAAACTCTTCTCGGTCAAAAAAGAAAGACTCGAAGGGTAAGTCCCACCGTCGACATTCGGGGGGTGCGGGAGAGGTCCCTTTCCCTGGACTGTCGTGGCTAAGGACTGCTGGCTTCGTGCTGTCCCCTTCAGGTCAGCCAGCCGTGACACCTGTCGACACGGTCGAGATTTTTCTTGACCCGTTGGACGGGCTGTCGACTGAAGAAGCTGACAACCCTTCATCACCAGTTCCCCTGGTAGAAACCGAGGGCTTGCCTGCGCCTCCCATGCCGGAGTCGCCGGTCAAGGCTCCTGAGCCGAGGGAGGAGCAGGTGTCCTCCGCTCCCTCCCAGACCCACCCTCAGAAACACCAAGGGTCTCGGTCTCGGACCTCGTCTCGATCCAGCCCATCCCGCCATCGGCGGTCTCGGTACCAAGGAAAGCGGCGGCGCCGCTTGTCCTCGTCTTCCTCCTCGGAAGAGGAGAGGAGAGGCTCCGGCGCAAATTGTGTCAACGCTACGAGGACTTAATGTGGCAGCAGCTCCTTTTGTCCGGGAACAAGCCGATGCCATCGCCTTCCCCGGCCATTAAGTAGCTGTCACCCGAAAGGGCAAAACAACCCCTCGCGGTGGTCGAGGTGCTCAATCCTGGGCCGGTTGTTCGGCCGAAACCTGCTGCCCCACCGATTGTGGTGGAACCTCCACCTCCACAACCGAAATCGGGGGCTTTGACCAAGGACTCTCGGTCGGGTCAGGGTCTGCCCCACCAGTTGTTGGTCATCCTTACTCCTGACCGTCCTCGGCAGGTGGAGGGTGGCTCAAGCCCCAGGCAGCTCTTCGACGACTCCTCTCTGTTTTCCAGGCCCCTTGACCTGGAGTCCTCCGGGGAACAGTAGATGGACGAGAGCCCATCATCGTTCATGGGTCTGCTTCGGCTCATCTCGGAGTCCACCGGGATGCAGCTTGAGCCCGTATCCAAGCGGGCCAAGTATCCCCTCAAGGAGATACTGAACCGAGGGGATTCTCCCACGGAGGCCTTTCCGGTGGCTGAAGCCATTGTTGGCCCAGCCTTGGAGCTTTGGCTGTGACCGGCTTCCTGTCCTGCTCCTTCGGCCATGATGACCAGGAAGTATGCGGTCCCACCGGCTCTTTTGTCCAGTTTGGAGCACCCCTCAGGAGGGGTTGGTCACAGATGCATTTCCAGTGCTCGGGAACGCTAGGATGTGGATAAGCCCCCGACAAAGAGTCCAAAAGCTGGACTATGCCAGGCTTAGGGTATGCTGCATCCTTCCTCGGCCTCTGTCAAGCCAGCTCGGCAGTACTGATGGCACACTTCTCCCACGCCCTCATGGACTCCCTGGATGAGGTGATCCCTCTTCTCCTGGCCGACCTGCAGACTACGGACAAGCAGGTGTGGGATCAGGGAAGGGCAGTGGCGAAACAGCAGCTCCAGACGGCTCTAGACATTGGAGACTCCTGTGCCCGATCAGTAGCGGCCACAGTGGCCATGCGCCGCAGAGCCTGGCTGAGGATATCCAACTTTACGGCGGATACCCAGCACAAATTGGCAGAAGTTCCCTTCTTGGGGACTGACCTGTTCGGCCCTGGAGTGGAAGGCCACGTCCAGAGGATCGAATAGTCCAACGCTACTCTGGACTCTGTCATGTCCGCTCAGAAGGACAAGGGCTGTCGCCAGCAACATAGGTCCTTTTGACCTTCTGCCTCTGCGGCACGTCCGGCCCAGCAACACCAGCATCAGGGCCAGCAGGCTCGCGCTTGGCACCCCAAAGCCAAACCTTCCTCCAACAGGAGGCAGGGAGGAAAAGGCCCAGGAGGTCCCTCGGCCGGTCCTTCTTCCAAGCCTGCCCAGTGATGGGTTAAGGGGTCCCCAGCCTCGTCGCTCCCCCCTGGGTTCCCCCTGTGGGGAGACGGCTCCGCCACTTCCTTTCCGCCTGGTCTGCTATCACCACGGACCGCTGGGTGTTGGAGGTGGTAGGAAAGGATCTGCCTCTGAAGTTCGAGCAGGCACCGCCCTTCCGAGCCGTTGCCCCAGGGGGCTACGGGGTCCGCAGCCTCCCTGTTGGCTCGTTGAGCCGACATTACCCTGCTCCTCAAAAAAGAGGTAATCAGGAAGGTGGCGGATCCTCCATCAAGCCCGGGGTTTGGGTCCAGGTACTTCCTGGTCCTGAAACGGATGGGGGGGCTGGCGCCCCATTCTAGACCTGTACGACTTGAACAGGTTCCTAAGGTCTCGAACCTTCAGGTTGGTCACTCTGGCTCAGATCATTCCATCCTTGGAACGAGGCATGTGATCCTGTTCTCTGGACCTCCAGGACGTGTTCTTTCATGTCCCAATCCGTCCGTCCCACCAGAGATTCCTCTGCTTCAGGGCAGAGGGGTGCGTCTACGAGTTCCGGGCCATGCCCTTGGCTTTCTCTAGCTCCCAGGGTCTTCACCAAATGCACAGCAGTGGTGACAGCATTCCTGTGGCGCCGAAGGGTCCGGGTTTACCCTACCTGGACGACTGGCTGATAGTGGCCTCCTCCAGAATGGAGGTGGAGCGGTCCAGGGATCTAGCCCTCCAGGTCTGCTCTCAAGTTGGCCTCCTTATCAATGAGGCCAAGTCGGAACTCCTGCCAAAGCAGGTGATCCAATTCATCGGGGCAGAGCTCTGCTCTCTGCGAGCCAGAGCACGGCTCCTGGCGGACAGGGCCGAGGTTCTTTCCTCCTTTGCCCAATCATTTCAGGTTGAGCAATTGCACCCTACCTGGGACTTCCTGTGCCTCCTGGGCCTCATGGCGGCCTGCACCAGCGTGGTCCATTGGGCCTGTTGACACATGCGTCCCCTACAATGGGGACTGTCCAGCCAGTGGTCTCAGCACTCCGATCCTTTGATCAAACAGTGACAGTGACCCAGGAGATGTGGAACACTATCCAGTGGTGGACTGTTCCAGCTCATCTGTGGGAGGGCATCCCTATTGTCCGCCCCGAGCCGACGGTCTCACTGTCGACCGATGCCTTTCTGATGGGTTGGGATGCCCACTCGGGGGGAGCACAGAGCGCATGGCCTCTGGTTCCCTCGGGAGTCCCGATGCCACATCAACCTGCTGGAGCTTCGAGCGGTTCATCTAGCCCTCACTGCCTTTGCTCCGTTTGTACGGAGTCAGGTGGTCCAGGTCCAGACGGACAATACCATGACCATGTACTACCTGAACCGCCAGGGTGGGACATGCTCCATGCCTCTGTGCAGGGAAGCTCTCTGCATTTGGTCCCTCATGTGCAGCCTGGAGGCGGATCTCCTTGCCATCCATGTGGCAGGAGCCTTCAACATTCTGGCCGATGCCCTAAGCTGGATAGGAGCTGTGTCCCACGAGTGGTCTCTCCTGCCGGAGGTAGTACAAGATCTGTTCTCCCACTGGGACATGCCTCAGGTGGACTTGTTTGCCTCCAGGGAGAATGCGAAGCTGAGACTGTTTCATGCCCACCCCCCTCAGCAGGGCTCGCTGCATGAGGATGCCTTCTCAAGGCCGTGGACCCCGGCCTCTTCTGCTGCGTTCCCCATTTTCCTTGATCCACAAGGTGCTTCTTAGGTGAGGAGGGACACGGCGCAGGTGATTCTGGTAGCCCCAGACTGGCCCCGCCAGTTCTGGTATCCAGATCTCTTCAGTCTCAGCTCCAGGCTCCCGAGGCGGCTTTCAGCCCGCCTGGACCTGATCTCAGTCAATCAGGGGAAGGTATTCCATCCAGACCTTCAGTCCCTGCACCTGACGGCCTGGTTCCTGAGCGGCTAGAGTTCCAGGCCTTGGGTCTTTCCGACGAGGTCCTTAACATTGTTAAGGCTTCCTGTATGAGTCGACCAGAAAATGTCACTGCTTTAAATGGAAGAGATATTCCATTTGGTGTCAGAGCAAGGCCTGACCCTTCCTCCTGCTCCTTGGCAAGCATTCTGGACTACCTGTGGTCCCTTTCTCAGCAAGGCTTCGTCAACGACCCTTAAGGTGCACCTGGCAGCTATCTTTGCTTACAGGCGTGGGCGGGAAGCAGCCAGTGTGCAGGAAGAAAGTGGTCGACTTGTCAAAGGCCTTGATCACATATCCTCTGGCGAGAACCTCCCCTCCGTGGGATCTACTGCTCATATTGGCTAGCTTATGGGCAAGCTATTCGAACCAATGCACAGGTGCATCTCTCACCTGTTGTGGAAGACCGCCTTCTTCGTGCTATCCGTCGCCAGCCAGAAGGATGGGAGAGCTCCAGGCGCTTTCCATTGAGTCTCCTTATCTGGTCTTCCACAGGGACAAGGTTGTCCTGCGCCCCCACACGAAATTCCTTCCGAAGGTGGTGTCGGAGTTTCACCTTAACCAGGTGTTGACTCTGCGGTGTTCTACCCCAATCACACCTCAGAGGCCGAATATTGGTCCTGCATTTGGACCTTAGAAGCGCTCGCTATTACAAGGAGTGGATGGCTGAAGTTCGAGGAGAGGTTCACCAGATGTTTGCCACTTATGCTGAAGCCGCACCTAGCAGACCTGCAGCCATGCGGACGATAGGCAGGTGGGTCACCTCCTGCATTGATCTCTGCTATAGGTTGGCGGGCATGGAGCCTCCCAGAGGATGCCAAGCATTTCATTCTTACCCGCCATACATGTATCGGGTGGTTGCTTCCAGGATGTCCTATTCAGGAAATCTGCAGGGCTGCTACCTGGAAGTCGGCACACACCTTCATTATCCACTACCACGTCAACCTTGAGTCACGCCGGGATGCTGGTTTTGGGGCCTCGGTTCTCCAGTCATTATTCCCTAAGTAGGGGGTGTGCACCTTGCCTCTCTTCTCCCGGAGAACTGCTAGGAGTCTGCCAGACAGTGTGGATGAGCAACATATCCATGTCCCTAGAAATACAGGTTCTAGGGACATGGATATGTTGTTCATCCACATTGTCTGGCAGGTTCCTTGCTGCTTTAAATCTTGCCAGAAGGTCTTCAAGCTGGCTCCTCCCACCCACCTGGGTGGTAAAACTCGGCTCTGCCCCAAGATGCCAGATCTTCCCTACCGCTTGGAAACTCAGGTTCCCTCCCTAACGCTCTCAAGTGATAGACTGAGTCCTAACTCTTCGGTTCGTCCGAAACTTGTTTTAAAATTCTCAAGACTTCGGTCTTCCTTTCCTTCGCGGCTGTGATGGACAAATCGACTCCCAGTTTTCGGCGGTGCCCTTGTTGGGCAGAAGATGTCCAGGACGGATCCACACTCCACGTGTGTCTACTGCCTCGGCCTAGAACATGACCCGCAGGCCTGCGAGTCTTGCTGTTTGTTCTCAGCCAACGTCTTGGAGGACTGCGCTGCCCAGTTGAAGCTTGGGTGCCCCGAGAAGTGCTACCTGCCGGTAAAGTCGAAAGAGGCCTGTTGGGCAGTTACCGCGACGGCTGGCTCGGCTGAGCAGCTCAAGCAGATGATCTCCGTCGAGAGAGGAGGTGGCCCAGGCCGCATCTTCTTCCTCCTTCTCGGTCCTTTTTATTTTATCCTGCTCTTTTTGGGTACCTCGTATTCTGCTTTGTTCAAGGAGCTTTGCCATTCCCTTTCCACAAAGGGAGACGGGCCATCGGGACATTTCTCTTGGGCCAAAAAGAAGGATCCCAAGGGTAAGTCCTATTGTCGGCGTTCGTGGGAGCGGGAGAGATCCCCTTCCCCGAACAGCCGACCGTCGACTTCGGTCGAGGTTGCGGCTAAGGCTGCTGGATTCACGGCGTCCCCGTCAGGTCAGCCGGCCTAGACAACCGTCAACGCGGTTGAGATTTTTCTTGACCCCTCGGACGGATTGTCGACTGGTGAAGCCGACAACCCTTCTTCGCCGGTTCCCCCGGTGGAAACCGAGGATTTGCCTGCGCCCTCGGTGCAGTAGTCCCCGGTTAAGGCGTCCGAACCGACGGAAGAGCGGGTGTCCCCAGCTCCCTCCCAGGCCCACCCTCTGACACACAGAGGATCTCAGTCTCGGACCTCTTCTCGGTCCAGCCGATCCCGCTGACATCGGCGGTCTCGATCTCGGCACCGAGGTAAGTGGAGACGCCGCTCGTCCTTGTCTTCCTCCTCGAATGAGGAGAGGCTTCGGCGCTAATTGCGTCGACGCTGCAAGGAACTAATGTGGCAGCAGTTACGTTTGTCCGGGAGCAAGTCGACACCGGCGCCTTCCTCGGCCATCAAGTGGCTGTCACCCGAACAGCCGAAGCAGCCTCTCGCGGCAGCCGAGATGCCCAAGCCTGGGCCGGTTGTTCGGCTGAAACCTGCTGCCCCACCAATTGTGGTGGAACCTCCACCTCCACAACCGAAATCGGGGGCACTGAGCAAGGACTCTCGGTCGGGTCAAGGTCTGCCCCACAGGTTGTCGGTCACCCTCTTTCCTGACCGTCCTCGGCAGGTGGAGGGTGGCTCAGGCCCTAGGCAGCTCTTCTTGGACTCCTCAGAGTCCGACGACTACTCCTCCCTGTTCTCCAGGCAGGTTGACCTGGAGTCCTCCGGGGGCCAGTCACTGGACGAAAGCCCATCGTCCTTCATGGGTCTGCTCTGGCTCATCTTGGAGCCCACTGGGATGCAGTTCGAGCCCGTATCCAAACGGGCCAGGTACCCTCTGATGGAGATACTGGACTGGGGGGTTTCACCCACGGAGGCCTTTCCTGTGGCTGAGGCCATTGTCGGCCCAGTCTTGGAGCTTTGGCAGTGGCCTGCTTCCTGTCCTGCACCCGTGGCAGGATGGCTAGGAAGTATGCAGTCCCTACCGTCTCTTTGCCTGGGTTTTGAGAGCACCCCTCTGCCGAGGCGTTGGTCACCGACAGCGTTTTTTGGCGTTCCAGGAACGCTAGGGACGTGGACAAGCCCTCCGACAAGGAGCCCAAAATGCTGAACTGCGCTGGGCACAGGGTGTATGCTGCGTTCTCCCTTGGCCTCCGCCAGGCCAGCTCGGCCGTGCTGATGGCACACTTCTCCCACGCCCTCATGGGCTCCCTGGATGAGGTGATCCCTCATCTCCCGGCCGTCGTCCAGACTACGGTCTGGCAGGTTCGAGAGCAGGGTAGGGTGGTGGCGAAGCAGCAGCTCCAAACAGCTCTGGACATAGGGGACTTCTGTGCCAGATCGGTTGCGGCCGCGGTGGCCATGCGCCGCAGAGCATGGCTGAGAATATCCACCTTCACGGCAAATACCCAGCACAAGTTGGAAGATGTCCCCTTCTTGGGGACCGACCTCTTTGGCCCTGGAGTGGAGGGTCACTTCCAGCGGATCGAAAAGTCCAGTGCCACTCTGGACTCTGTCACCTCCGCCCAGAAGGACAAAGACTGCTGTCAGCAGCAGCACAAGCCCTTCCGTCCTTCTCCGCCTGTGGCAGGTCCGGACCAACAGCACCAGGGCCAGCAGGCTCGCGCTTGGCATCCCAAACCCAAGCTTGCGGCTTCCTCCAACAGGAAGCAGGGAGGTAAAGGCCCAGGAGGTCCCTCGGCTGGTCCCTCCTCCAAGCCTGCCCAGTGACGGGTTGAGGGGTGTCTCCCCCCCAGCCTCGTCACTCCCCTCTGGGTTCCCCCCATTGGGGAATGGCTCCGCCACTTCCTTTCCGCCTGGTCCGCTATCACCACGGTCCGCTGGGTGTTGGAGGTGGTAGGAAAGGGCCTGCCTCTGGAGTTCGAGCAGACCCCACCCTTTCAAGCCGTCACCCCTCGGGGGGCCACGGGGTCTGCAGCCTCACTGTCGGCCCGCTGAGACGATATTTCCATGCTCCTCGAAAAAGAGGTGATCAGGAAGGTGGCGGATCCTCCTCCAGATCCGGCATTTGTCTCCAGGTATTTCCTGGTCCCAAAACGGACGGGGGGGCTGGCGCCCCATTCTCGACCTGCACGACCTGAACAGGTTCCTACGGTCTCAGACCTTCAGGATGGTCACTCTGGCTCAGATAATCCCATCCTTGGAACGAGGCATGTGGTTCTGTTCCCTGGACTTCCAGGATGTGTTCTTTCATGTCCCAATCCGTCCGTCTCATCAGAGATTCCTCCGATCCAGAGTGGAGGGATCCCTTTACGAGTTCTGGGCCATGCCCTTCGGCCTCTCTTTAGCTCCCAGGGTCTTCACTAAATGCATGGAAGTGGTGATAGCATTCCTGCAGCGCCGAAGGGTCCGGGTGTAACCTTACCTGGATGACTGGCTGATTGCAGCCCCCTCCAGAGCAGAGGTGAAGCGGTCCAGAGATCTGGCCCTCCAGGTTTGCTCTCAGATTAGCCTCCCCTCCTCATCGCAGGCCAGTTGGAACTCGTCCAAAGCAGGTGATGCATTTCCCATCGGGGCAGAGCTTGACTCTCTTGAGCCAGAGCAGGCTCACGGCGGACAGGGCTGAGGTTCTTTCATCCTTTGCCCAATCATTTCTGGTTGGGCAATCGCGCCCTGCCCAGGACTTCCTGCGCTTCATGTCATCCTTCACCAGCGTAGTCCGTTGGGCCCGCTGGTACATGCGTCCCCTTCAGTGGGGACTGGTCGGTCAGTGGTCACAGTGCTTCGATCCATTGGATCAGCTAGTGACAGTGACCCAGGGGATGTGGAGCGCTCTCCAGTGGTGGACCGTTCCGGCACATCTGCAGGAGGGCATCCCATTTGTCCAACCCGAGCCAGTGGTTTCTCTATCGACCGGTGCCTCTCATGAGGTTGGGGTCCCCATCAGGGGAGCACAGGCGCCGCGACCTCTGGTCCCAGCCGGGATTCCGATGCCACATCAACCTGCTGGAGCTCGGGCGGTTCATCAGCACTCCACGCCTTAAGCTCCGTTTCTACGAGGTCGTATGGTTGCAGGTCCAGACAGACAATACCATGACCATGTACTACCTAAACTGCCAGGGCGGGACGCGCTCCATGCCTCTGTGCAGGGAAGCTCTCCGCATTTGGTCCCTTGTGCACAGCCTGGAGGCGGATCTCCTTGCCATTCACGTGGCAGGAGCCTCCAACATCCTGGCCAATGCCCTAAGCTGGATAGGGGCTGCGTCTCACGAGTGGTCTCTCCTGCCGGAGGTAGTACAAGATCTGTTCTCCCTCTGGGTCACGCCTCAGGTGGACCTGTTTGCCTCCAGGGGGAATGCAAAGCTGAGACTGTTTCATGCCCGCCCCCTCAACAGGGCTCGCTGCAGGGGGATGCCTTCTCGAGGCCGTGGACCCTAGGCCTCTTCTACGCCTTTCCCCCATATCCCCTGATCCACAAGGTGCTTCTCAAGGTGAGGAGGGACAAGGCGCAGGTGATTCTGGTAGCCCCAGACTGGCCCCGTCAGTTCTGGTATCCAGATCTCCTCAGTCTCGGCTCCAGGCTCCCGAGGCGGCTTCCAGCCCGCCCGGACATGATCTCTGTCAGTCAGGGGAAGGTATTCCATCTGAACCTTCAATCCCTGCACCTGATGGCCTGGTTCCTGAGTGGCTAGAGCTCCAGGCCTTGGGTCTTTCCAATGAGGTCCTCAGCGTCGTTGAGGCGTCCCATGAGTCAACCAGAAAATGCTACGCTTTTAAATGGAAGAGATTTTCCATTTGGTGTCAGGGCAAGGGCCTGGACCCTTCCTCCTGTTCCTTGGCAAGCATTCTGGACTACCTGTGGTCCTTTTCTCAGCAAGGGCTTCAGTCGATGACCCTTAAGGTGCACCTGGCAGCCATCTCTGCTTACCGGGTGCGGGCCGGGAAGCAGTCAGGGGCACAGTAGAAGGTGGTCAGGCGCTTTTTCAAAGGTCTTGATCATATATCCCCTCCAGTGCGAGAACCTCCACCTCCATGGGATCTACTGCTGGTATTGGCTAAGCTCATGGGCAAGCCATTCGAACCGATGCGCAGGTGTGACATCTCTCATCTGTCGTGGAAGACCGCCTTCTTGGTGGCTATCACGTCAGCCAAAAGGATAGGAGAGCTTCAGGCGCTTTCCATAGAGTCTGCTTATCTGGTCTTCCACAGGGACAAGGTTATCCTGCGCCCCCACTCGAAATTCCTTCCGAAGGTGATGTTGTAGTTTCACCTTAACCAGGTGTTGACTCTGCCAGTGTTCTACCCCAATCACACCTCGGAGGCTGAATATAGGCTCCATACTTTGGACCCTAGAAGAGCGCTCGCTTATTATAAGGAGCAGATGGCTGAAGTCCGGGGAGAGGTTCGCTAGCTGTTTGTCACCTACGCTGAAGCCGCACCTGGCAGACCTGCAGCCAAGCGGATGATAGGCAGGTGGATCACCTCCTGCATAGATCTCTGCTATAGGCTGGCGGGCATGGAGCCTCCCAGAGGTATAAGAGCTCATTCTATCTGCCATAGCGCTGCATCGGTAGCTGCTCCCAGGGACGTCCCTATCCAGGAAATCTGCAGGGCTGCTACCTGGAAGTCAGTACACACCTTCATCACCCACTACAATGTCGACCTTGAGTCACGCCGGGATACTGGTTTTGGGGCTTCGGTTCTCCAGTCTTTATTCCCTAAGTAGGGGGTATGTGCCTTGCCTCCCTCCTCCTGGAGAACTGCTAGGAGCCTGCCAGACAGTGTGGATGAACAACATGTCCATGTCCCTAGAAATACAGGTTACTCACCTGTAACAGGAGTTATAGGAATGGTATATGTTGATCTTCCCTTGTCAATCTTCACCATTCATTACTGCTTGGGTTAAGCCGGAGGCGCGTACCCGCTACAGGAATTTTTATTTTTTTTTTAAATCTGCTCCAACGGTGCCGCCCTCGAGGATGACGTACGACGCCATGCGCCGCGGTGCCGGGCCGACCCTCCTCCTTCTCAGTTCTGTTTCTCCCGCCGTCGAGGCTGCACCTGCTGCGCGGTAGCGATAGTATCGTGTTTTTTCCTCACAGCTGAAGACTGTTCCGTAGACTCCTCGTGTCCTCTCAGACTTTCACTCGACGCCGTATACCGGTAAGACCGTTCTTTTTATTTCTATCCTGCGGCGCCGAGTGCTTTATCCCTTTTTTTCCCTCATTTAGTTCGCATCATGTCCGGTTCGGGAGCAAGGCGTAAATCGAAGGCAGGCCGCACCCCTGTGCGTCGGTGCTCCTGTGGCCGGCATTTCTCCGTCTCGGACCGGCATGATGTCTGTCTCCGCTGCCTGGGACCCAACCATGACATGGACGGGTGCGACGCTTGTTTCTCCATGGACCGCCGTGTCCTCGAAGTCCAGCAGCATTCAAGCTCGAAGCGAGACCCGCCCGACCGAGGAGGGCGGCGTCGCTCAAGGGGTTCCCAGGTAAGGTCTCTAGGCCCTTCCCGGATCTCCTCCCTGGGCCTATCACGGTCTGCAGAGGAGGGGCTTCCTCCTCTTCTCTTGCTGAAGAGGAAGCTTCTTTCGCGGTGTCGGGGGAACGTCGTGGTCCCCCCTGGGGCCGCGACGGGGACACCGCCTCGGCAGTCACCTCCTCGGAGGTGCAGGCTCCCCCAGTGTCGAGGCCCACGATTTCTGGGCCTGGCACCGGTGGACCCTCGACGCCGCCCTCCGGCGCCATTCGGCGCCGGTGATCGAGACGGTGCCGCCCTAGCCTTCGCAGCGCTGTTGCTCTGGGGACCCCTGGGGTTGCCAGCATTGAGGTTCGGCTGGTCTCGTCCTCTTCGGAGGCCGATGACTCGGATGTGGACCCATCCTGGCACCCTGACTCTTCGGGGTCAGGGTCCCCGGTGGCACTGGGTGCTAGGCGGCACAGTGGGCCCCTTCCACTGTCCCCACTCCCGTCCTCCCCTGAGGGCCCCCGGGCTAGGGGTGGCCCTGGGTCCCAGGGGGGTGATGTGGTGGAGACTAAGGAGGAGGCTCTCCCTTCTAGGGGTCCTGTGACAGCTGCCCTCCCGGGTGCTGTTGCCCCCTCTCGAGTTGGGGGAACACTGCAGTCGAGGAGGAGGGCTCTCTTGGAGTCCGAGGGGTTGAGGGGCAGGGGACGGGTGCCCCGGTCTCCCCCGGCCACCTCTCCTGGGGTGGCTAGGAGCCGTAGCGCCGAACCCCGTCCTTCCCTCTTGGGCCCCGGGGTTCCCTCCGGTGGCGTTGCTGTGGACTGCCCTTCTGGACCCATGCAGTCCCGGGTTCGTCACAGGGGAGGTTCCCCCAGGCTCTTCCAGGCATCGCATCCTCAGGGTCTCGTCTTGCGGCCTGGTTTGTTGTCCGGGATCCCACCTGCTCGGGCTCCGTTCCCCGGATTTCAGAGCCCTGGCAGAGGTCAGTTGCCTGTTCGTAGGTGCCCTTCTCCAGTACCTCTGCATCCACCCCCCACTCTTCCAGGCCATGTCGGTCCTACGGGGCCGTTATCCTGGGAGCAGTTCAGAGGTTCTGCGGCGGCCTTCCCCTCATACGTTAGGTACATGCATGAGCGGGTCTTTCGACTCTCCCCACCGCCGCAAGAATCTTCTGAACATTTGAGCTCTCCATCATCCTCGTCTTCCTCCTCTGAGGAAGAGGAACCTCTTGCTCACCTTTCTTCCGATGCTGATTTCACTGACTATCAGCGATTCCTCTCGAGGATGGTGGCAGATCTTCGAATCTCTTACGTTCGAGACAATACCAAGCGGGAGACGCGTGAATTCCTTGGAGAATTCAGTGCCCAGTACCTAGTGGTACCTTCCTGGACTATTCCCTTCCAGGAGGCGTCTATCCGTTCCTGGCAGTCGCCAGCCGCCCTTTCTCCAGCCCCGGCAGACTGTCGTCGAAGGTATTGTGCCCCCTCGGAATCTCTGGGTACCCTTCCCAACCCGTCCTCGGGTTTGGTATACCTAGAAACTCCTTCCGGGCGCCTCCGCCTGGCGCACGACCGCCCACCAGATTCGGATTCCCCATAAGTAACCGGTGGGGCAAGAGTGTTCTCTTCTTCTCGTGCGGTAGCTTGCATTGCATCACATCAGGCTCACCACACTGCCTACAATCGGCATCTGTGGTCGATGCTCTCCCAGCTCCTAGCATCAATGCCTGATAACGAGCAAACCAGACAGGCTATTGCCCTCTCCGCTATAGGCCTGGAGCTGGCAAGACACCAAGCAAGGGCATCTTATGACGCCAATGAGGTGGCTTCCAGGCTTGCGGGGACAGCGATCTGCATTAGGCGGACGGCATGGCTTCGTCTATCAAGGTTGTCACCCCTGGCCTGGTGTAGGGTGATGCGCTCCGCTTCCCAGGGGACCCGTCTTTTTTCCTCCAGAGCTAGGAGACTTTTGCAGGGGCTTTCTCCGTCTCCCCGTCCTCGGGAGGCACCTCCTAGCTCTTCTCCCACTTAGGCTTCCTTTGTATTGTGAGGTCTTCCCCTTCTGTTCTCTCCACCAACAGGAGGCTGGGGTCTTGTTCCCTCAGGGTTTCTACCCCCCTTTTCTTCGTCAGGGAGGGGCTCAGTACTCACCAAGCAGTAATGATGGTGAAGATTGACAAGGGAAGATATGAAAATTAAGTACCTACCGTAATTCTTGATCTTCTCTTGTATCTTCACCATTCATTACTGATACCCACCCACCTTCCCTCAGTGGCCTCCTTCTGTGGCGTCTCCCCTCCCGCCTCGCTCCTCTCTCCTTGGCCTTTATGCCAAAAAAAAATTTCTGTTTTTCCCCATTCTCTTGGAATGGATTCTCTTTTTTTCCTGAAGGTAGAGAGGAGCGGGTACGGTTGCAAAATTCTTTAATTCTGAGGGAACTCTTTCTGACTGCCCTATGGTGCGATTCCTTACCTTCTTCAGGTCATGTAAGTTTCACAGCCTGGTGGCCATGCCTTGTTGTGGCCTCCTCGAAGTTTGGAATCCCCCTGGTAGGCATTATTTGCAAAAGCCTTTGTCTGCCTTGTCTTGGCAAGTCGGATGGAGTTCCTCTCTATTTTTCTTACCAACTGCCTCTGAGAAGGCATGTTTTTTTCCATATTCTTCTATGGTAGCACTTAACAAGGTGCTAAGGAATTTAGTCCTTTTCCTGGATGGGCACTCTTCCGGAACAGGTTCTGCTCGGATAGTCTAGGAGCCCTAAGCTAGGATGAAGGGACTTGGCACGTTGAGTATTCAGAGAGTCTGTCCTTTTGGATCTGTTTGGAAGGTTCGGTGGAACCACTCTGCAGTCCTAACAACTGGGATTCTTGCTCCCTTGTTAGTTTCGAGCCTAGAAGCCTCTCAACCAACAATGCTCGATGGGCACTGTTCCCCTTCTCAACATGCCTCTTTCTTTCTTCTTTCTTTCTTCTTCTTCTTCTACTTCCTCTCCCTCTCTCTGTTCCTCCCCTAGAGCCTCCCCGGAAAGGAGGCCCTGCGGTCCCTTAGGGTAGGAATTCTTTCCCCTCTGTCTATTCTCCATCGGCTTATTCCTTTTCAGTTTATTTCCTTTCCTTTTTCTATCCCTCGGCTCTCTTGCCTCCTCTCTTTTCTTACACTTTAATTTCAGCCTCTCCGGCTAACAGAACTGAGATGGAGGAGAATTAACGTGACACCTAACTGCCCCCTCGCGCATGGCAGGTCATGCGTCATCCTCGAGGCGGCGCTGGAGCCGATTTTAAAAAAAAAGTAAAAATAAAACCTCAGAAGCGGTGTGCGCCCGGCTTAACCCAAGCAGTAATGAATGGTGAAGATACAAGAGAAGATCAAGAATTACGGTAGGTACGTAATTTTCATTTCATCCACATGACCCACCCGACCTCCCCAGCTTCGACGCACAACCTGGCTTCCAGCGGGTTAGATCTGGCATCTTGAGGCGGAGCCGAGAGTTTTTTCACCTGGGTGGGTGGGAGGAGCCAGCTTCAGGACCTTCCGGCAAGATTTAAAGTGACAAGAAACCTGCCAGACAGTGTGGATGAACAACATATACCATTCCTAGAACTCCTGTTACAGGTGAGTAACCTGTATCTTATGCTATGTTTCAACCCCTCCACCCTCTTAGGTAGACATTCACAGGGTTCAGGCAGACAGAAATCGGGACCCTGATTTTCACCACCCAGGGACAAGATCTGCTCAGCCTACACGTCCACCCCCCCCTTTTTGTGCTTCCCGCACTCCCGCCCCCTTCCTTCTCAGAAGGAATTAGATGTTGCCACTGTATTAACATCTTGCATGCCATAAGGCACTCCCTGCCCTCCAATCCAAGGGGAATGGCCCACCCTCCGTGATCTCCTCCTCTTCCGCCTAAGACTCTACATGATGACCAGGTTCCTTTCCCACCCTGGTCACTTCCTCCTTATGTGGAAGACTGTTTTTCAGATAAACAAGAACTCCTGGTTAAACTTCACCGGTGACCTGAACACGATTATTTCCAGGAGTTGGAATTTATTTTTCGGTCTCCCTTTTTCAGAAATCTCTTCTTGGGTTGTGGGCCTGCCTAAACTTTGAAAGCAACCCCCCTGATAATCCTTCATTCCACGAAATGATACAAATATAGAACGTCATGGGATTCTCTATCACAAAAACATGACAGAAGTAGGGATGTGGCAGAATACCTTGCTCTGCCAGAGGAGTCTGTTTGGTGGTTTCCCCAGTAATTTCAAACTTACCAGAATGCCATGCTGGCTGCCTCGCATCACCCTTCAGCTGTGTGAACTCTTCCACATAACGTGGATTATATTTATCCAGCTCCTCTTGTTCCACCCTTTCAAGCCTTCCTGGATGTGGCTCTGTTCTGCCACTCATGATCACATTTTATTTTTTATTTATTTAGTTTTTGTTGACGGCTAAGTGCACTAGACAAATCCTGCCTATTATCAGGCACGACCCGGGGGAGGGGGATACAGATGAATGCCAACTGACCTTGAACCAGATTAAGCTGTTGGTGGTATCTTTAGTGAAAGAGGGAAATTTGGCCAGGACACCGGGGATATTCCCCTACTCTTTTCGATAAGTGCCATGGGATCTTTAACATCCACTTGAACTACCACCAATCCAGGCAGATGGGACCTCGGTTTAACATCTCATCCGAAAGACGGCACCTCAGAAGTGCAGCACCCCTCTCATGCTGCACTACAGCGTCAGTACTGGGATATGAACCCAAGTGCCAGATGTGGGAACTGAACCCACAGCCCTCTGATCTCCCGGCCTCAGAGGTGAGTGTGCTACCTACTGAGCCACTGACACTGTTATAAGTGATATTATACATGAATTCCTTACCACCTCATAAAGAATTCCAGAGTCTTGACTTTCTGGAGAAACTGACTTTTCTTTTTCTCCAGTTCCATGAATATCAGAATTCCAAATTATATGGGTCATATGATTAAAATACCACCATACCTGTGGGTCATCGGCCATTGAGCTTATCACTCATCTCCCTCCTTCTGCTGAACAAGGAATGATTATTGACTACTATATTAAACTAGTACTGCTAATTCCTGTCACCTACCCAGGTTGGGATTTGATGCCGGTGGTACCTCGGCCCAACTGTCAACTGTTGGCATTTCTTTGTTACGCCATACCTGACTCCGCTTTTCAGGACTTGCACCTGATGTGCACCGTAAAATACCTAAGGCCCCCTTTTTAACGGGTGCAAGTTCTTTGGGTTAGGTACTCAAATTTTACTGGATGATTTACAGGCATTGGGCAGAACTCTACGTACAGTTCATGGCATGTCCCATACTTCGAATACAACCTACTGTACTTAGTCCTCTTCCTACTAGATAACCAATACTGGCGGCTCTAGAGTCATACTCATCCCACATGAGGCAACTCCTCTGCTGCCCGTGGCCCCTGCCCCCACCCTCCAGTGGGGAGGGGAGCTGGGCTGCCCAACACCTAGTGACTCACTAAGGTTTTTTTCCTTTTCCCAACCCTCCTCAATCCCTCTTCAGAGGCCGTGGGCAGTCGTTTTGCC
Source organism: Neoceratodus forsteri (assembly GCA_016271365.2). Lineage (NCBI taxonomy): Eukaryota > Metazoa > Chordata > Ceratodontiformes > Ceratodontidae > Neoceratodus > Neoceratodus forsteri. The sequence continues at coordinate 109,224,867 of CM028131.1, read as the reverse complement.
CTCCATTTATAGGCTGGGCACACGATTACTTCATTGAATGGGTACTCCAGATTACACAGAGGGGTCATACTCTGGAATTTCTCTTCAGGCCCCCTCATCTTCCCCTTCCTATTCATTAGAACCCTCAGAACCATATATCTATCCTTTCAGAGGATTTGAGGGCTCTACTGGTGATGCATGCCGTTTCTCCAGTACCCTCTCACATGGGATTCTACTTCCACTTCTTTCGGATTGCCAAACAACCTGGAGACCTCAGTCCGATACCGGACCTCAGAAATCTGAACCTTTCTATCCAGTACAAATGGTTTTGCATGTTAATCTTGACGTTCATCATACTTATACCGAAAACAGATTGGCTTTGTGCCCTAGATATGAAGGGTGCTTACCTGCATCCTTCCTGCTCATCACAGGTTTCTTCATCTCTACCTGCTAAGTTAACACTGTCAGTTTCAAGCACTCAGATTTGGCCTCTCCTCAGCCCTGCGTGTGTTCGCCAAATACCTAGAGGTAGTTGTAACAGCTTTAAGAGGTAAACGGCACTCTATCTTCCCATATCTAGATAGCTGGTCTATCAAAACAGAACAGCTTTTCTCTCTCACCTCAGAGGCTACCCTGCAAATATTTTCATACTCAAGGGATTACAGTCAGTTGGCCATAGTCCACACTGGCTGACTCTGTCTCCACTACATTGGAGCTGTCCTAGATACAGTTTCAGCCAGAACTCACCGGCCCGTCATCCAGCATGCCACACCCTTCTCTCTGGCATTATGCATACAGGCTTAGAAAGTAGTCCAGGCTAGATAACTGCTATGCCTTCTGGGTCACATTCTTACTACTGTCCCTGCGGTAGCCATCGCCAGTCTTCATGTGAGAGCTCGTTGGTGAATCCTCCAGAATCTACGGTCTCAAATAACGAGAACAATTTTATGGCCACTTCAGAGTCTCTCCCTTCCTGCCGTCGGCTCCGCCTTGCCTTGATGGTCCATTGAAACCAGTTTATGAACAGGGAATGCCTTTTCGGTCCCACCCTCCCATGCAGATGTCCACCTCGAATGCTTCCCTGACAGGAGGGAGCGCGCCCCTGGTTTTTTTTTTTTTCTCCACTTCAAAAATAGTTTATTTGGTAACAGATGTGCATACAAAAGTAAGTGCATACAACCAGAGCAGGAAAATTCATATAATCCTGCTGTCCGTACAAACTTACAGAGCAAACAAAGGAATGAGCATAGGTTTGATAACATCAGATGCGCTGTTCAAATCAGAAGGCGAAGTGCAACAGTCCCTAACAATGGGAGCAATGCAGACTTCTATACAGCTTAACCTTATACTTTAAAAGGGGAAATCTCCAGATTCCACTGCTTGTAATAGGGGGCGCCAAACCTCAAAGAATTTATGAAGTTTACCTTGAGTACTCAGCTGTGCTCTTTCCACTGCTCTGCATGATTTTAAATTTATGACCCATTTGGCAACCAAAGGGGAAGAAGTTGCTATCCACCCTTGAGCTGTTGTTCTCCTGGCATTAATAAGAGCCAGGGACCATAATGGATTATTAGATTTCTGCTTTGGATGGACCGGATCAGCCCCTAATAATAGTTCAAGGGGTAACTTGGAGGGGGTGTACCCCAACACTTGATTCATAATATTATGAACAGAATGCCAGAATGGGGCTACTTTGGGGCACGTCAGAGCCAAATGAATAAAGTCAGCTTCCCTGACCCCACATTTTGGATGAAGTTCAGATTTGGAACTGTTAATGGTGTGTAATCTCAAAGGAGTTATATATGCTCTGTGAAAAAAGTGTAATTGGATTTGGCGAAGTCTATTGCTATGAGAGCATATCAAGTAGCAGGAGCTGGCCAATTTCTAGGTGTTGTGATCTACTGGAAAGCATAGGTCCACGCTCCACTTATCTTTGGCAGTGGTCTGCAGTGTCTGCTGAAGCCCCAGGAAAGTACGATGGTAAATTGAGAGAGGTTTCTGCCCAGGCTGGGGACTGAAGAGTTACTCCTCCAAAAGGGGTGGGGCCGACCACCCATTTGCAGGACATAAGGTGACACCACATATCAGGCAGATGCAAAGATATAGAAAAAGTCTCCTGGTAGTATGCCCCATTCTTGGCAAGTCATTGAAAAGCTCTTCAGTCTACCTCCCTCATGTAACTGCCTAACGTAGACAAGTCCCCTCCTCCTCCACTCCCAGAGGCTCTGGATGACCTCGGGTGTGTAGTTCTCCTTGCTGCGCATTACTGCTAACAAACTGGAATGTGGAGACAAGTTACTCTTACGCTCAATATACTGGTGTGCACGGACCCAAATCTGCAAAGATGTTTTAGTAAAGGGGTTGAGTATTTTCTCATGGCCAAGTATACTCACCGATCCAGCCAGTATACCATTCCTGAGGTTCCCGTGGAGCAAATCTTCCTCCAAACTCAGCCATGCACACTCCGATTTTGCAGGACCAGTGGGAATAAAGGCAAGCTGTGCAGCCCAGAAGTATGATCACAAGTTTGTCAATCCTGAGCCCCCCTCACTCTATGGGAGTTGTAAGGTAGATTTTTTTAATCCTAGCCCTTCATCCCCGCCATATGAATCTATGTATTATGGTATCTAATGATTTAAAATGTGCTTGTGAAACCTTGAGAGGGGCGACTGATACAGATAAAGGACTCTGGGCAAAATTTACATCTTGATCACCCCTGTTCTGCCCAAAAGGGAAAGAGGGAGGGTAGACCATCTCTCACAATCTTCCGCAGTTTTGGCAAGCTAGGGCTTATAGTTCAGGGTGTGTAAGGAGGGAATTGAGGCTGAGAGCTGCACCCTTAAGTATTTTAATTGGGCAACAGTAGCCCCCCGAGATTAGCTATCTGCTGAGCCCTGTCCAACAAACCAGCCAGGAGCAATTCGCTCTTGGACCAGTTGACTCGATGGCCCAAGATCTCTCCAAAAGTCTTCATCAGGTGATGAACAACCGGAAGATCTTGTGTGGGGTTTTGCAAATAAGGGAGCTGGTATCTGCATACATGGCAATTTTATGTTCCCTTCCACCCCTCACAAAACCTCTAATACCTACATGGGATCTGAGAGCTGCAGCCAGCGGCTCCGAAGATATCACATAAAGAAGTGGAGAGAGTGGACATCTCTGGTGGGTGCCATGCCCCAATGAAAAGAAAGTAGAGAGGGGTCCATTGACTGCAACCTGTGCCTGCAGGTTATTGTAGATGGCACAAACCCAAGAACAGAAGGTGGACCCAATCCCATTCTCCTTAGAGATTTAAATAAATACCCCCCACTCCACGCGGTCAAATGCTTTTTCAGCATCCAATGCCACCACTGCTGCACCATGCCTACATTTAGTCTTCCCTCATCTATATATGATGTTCAAAGTTAGTCTGATTTTATGTTTCCCCATCCTCCCCTGCACAAAGCCTGATCGATCTTGGTGAATTAACTTTGGCAAATGAGAGTCCAGACGGGAGGGCAAGTGCCTTAGCAAGAATTTTATAGTCTGCAGTGAGGAGAGAATGGGCCGATATGAAGCACAGAGAGTGGGATCCTTGCCCGGTTTCGGCAACACCGTAATTATGGTAGACTGCATGGAGCGGGGTAGTTCGCCCCTACTCAAATTCTCGGTAAGCATTTCAAACAAAGGGTCCAAGAGGGAGGCCACTAAAAACCTTGAAAAAGTTGATGGGAAGCCCATCCGGACCTGGCACCTTCCCACGTTTGAGGGCTTTAAGAGCTGCATGCATCTCCTGTGTACTAAGAGGGCGTCCAGATCTTCTCTCGCCTCCCCACCCAGGTGCCCAAGAGGTATCCCATCAAAAAAAGAATCATAGGCCTCTTTCTCCGGCTTACATTCTGAGATGTAGAGGGTCCTGTAAAAGTCCCCAAATGCCTTCCCTGTTTCTACCGTGCTGTGTACTACTTCCCCTTGACTGTTGCGAATTCGCCTGACAGTTCTCTCTGCCTTCTTTTGCTTAATCCGACAAGCTAAAAGCTTCCCCGCATGGTCAATATCAACACTCCCCGCATTAGCTAGAAGAATGGACTTTTCTAATTGAGTACTGGACAGGGTACTATATTTCCATTTCAATTTTGAACTGCATTATACAGAACTTGGAAGGGTTCTGCTTATGTGCATTGTTACAAGCCTCTATTTTAGCTTTCAGGCAGGATGGCTTCCCCCCCACCCCAAACCCTCTAATGGTGGGATGCAAAGGAGATGGTATGCCCCCAGACATATGCCTTCAGGGCTTCCCACCTAATCCCATGTGAAGTATCCCCTTTGCCATTATTCAGTAGAAATTCCTTAAGGAGAAGCGGGTCGAGTCTCCACTGCCTTGGTGCCCTGGGTTCCCCGGATCCCCTAAGGCGAAGGCAGTGGATAGCATGATCAGATACTAATATAGGGAAATAAGTTGCCCCCCCCCAGTAGTAGGGACTGGGATACCAGGAGTCTGTCAGTCCTAGCGTACAATTGGTGGGCATGGGAAAAGAAACTGTAGCCCCTACCAGAGGAATTAAGGTGTCGCCAGGCATCAACCAGACCCAGACCGGTCTGCAACACATCCAAAGCCTTGGCATTCTGAGAGAGGGGAATTGGAAGTTTGCTAGAACGGTCCAGGATTGTGTCCAGAACACAATTAAAGTCCCCCCCCAGAATCCAAGGACCTTCCCAACATGATACATCCAACACCAGTTTCTAGTAGAAGCCTGGGTTTTTCACATTCGGAGCATATATCGATCTGATTAGGAAAGTTCCCCTTCCCACAATGCACACTTTGGCCAATGTGTACCGACCCCCCTGGGTCCACTGTACTCCCCATTACAGTAAGCTGTAGGCCCCGAGGAAACCAGATTGAGGCCCCACCCACTTTCAAGGAAAACGTAGCCGATACCCAGGTACCCCCCATAAAACTGGTGTTTTTTGGGGCCTCAGCAGCAGTGAAGTGCGTCTCCTGCAGGAGAATTATTTGCCCTTTTATCTTCCGAATTTCGACCATGACTTTCCTGTGCTTCAAAACAGATTTGAGTCCTTTCACATTCCAAGTTACACATTTAATGTCATCCCCCATGATCTTCAAACAACATGAAGTCTTGCTGTATTCTGACGATCTGCAGTTAGTCCCAGGCTTTAAACTGCCCCGGAGACTATAGGATTAATTTTCTATGCAGTGCACAAACGTTGAGCTCGAGCTTGGTTGAGGTCTCTGTCTGTAGCACTTTGAAACCCAACCGCCAGATTCTTTACTTCGCTTCACTGAACAGTCGCTCCGGAGATTTCTCCTTCAGTTAAAGTTGTCAGTTTCATTCGGAAATTATTTCTGCATTGTCGGTTCAGGCTCTGTCTGTGGTACCGTGAGTACTTAGTTTCTCTGTTCATTGTGGAAATTGTAAAACTTGTATTTTCGATCGGTTCAGCTGAACTGATCCAATATATTGAACTCTTGTGTTTTTCTTTAGAGTGTGGTTATAGGCCCTTATCGGTTTAAAAAAAACAACAAAATAAAACGTGTTTTTAACGTTTTTTTCCAATACCCGTAACACAATTAGAAACCGATAAGGGAGTCTTGCCTGGCAGTTGCCGAAAAAAGGGTAAGTTTGGTTAGGTTGGCCATGTCTGAGAAACCCAAGAAAAAAAAAACGGGCCTACTGGGTTTCAACACTGCAGTGAGTGTGGGGAGGTCTTTGCTAAGGCTGATCCCCACACCACTTCTTGTTTATTGTCTGGGGTTTGAACACCTCGATACAGACTGCCAAATTTGTAAAAACTTTCCTAAGTCTACCCTGGAGAAAAGATTATGTAGACTTAGGGAAAAGGAGGCCGAGAAGTCCGGTGACCCGGCTGGCCAGGCCGGTTCCGTTCCGACTGAACCAGAAGGAGTGCCCTCTGACCAGGGCGATACTTCTTCAGGCAAGAGGAGAGCCGATCCTGAGGGATCTGTTCCTACAAAAAGCAAAAACAAAGAGAAACCGACCGGTTCGGATCCAGAGGTTCATGTTCCGACTACCAAGGAAATAGCCAGAGCGATTGGGATTGCTGAATTGCTTCATCCGGTTCCGACCGATCTGGCGCCATTTGGCAGGGGTTTGGTTCAGTCGGTTCCCCCGGTTCAAGATTATACCCCTGAAGACTTTTATGAACCAAAGTTTGAAGAGGAGGGGGATTTTGAAGATGATGATGATGATGATGATGATGAAAGTCTGGATGTGCCTGTTGAACCGGACATCTCCCCAGACAGACCGTCTGGTGTTTCCCCTCCTAGGCTCTCTGAGTCCCCTCCCCACTATCTGTTTTATAGAAAAGTGGCTGAAACCCTCCAGCTTCCTATGGAGGAGGCTGTGGAGGATCAAGAGGATCCTGATTTTGTTGAAATGATAGACATCCCAGAGTCCAGGAGACTGTCTATTCCCCTTCATAAGTCCTTTGGGAAGCAGACACAACAAATCCTAAAGTCTCCTAATTCTGTACCTCCTGTTGACAGAAGGATGGACAAGAGGTATACTTTATTAGGATCAAATAGAGTTTTTCTACCAGCAATGCAGCCATGTTGGGGCAGTACAGGCTGCAGCCTATGACAAGGCAAATATTACCTTAGCTTCACCCCCGAAAAAGACTTTAGGAAGATGGATGCCATGGCAAAGAAACAGTACATGGCATCCTCCTTGGGAGTCAGGCAGGCTAACTATATGGCCTGTACAGCCAGGTACCAGAAGTCCAGGTAGGACACTGTACTGGCATTGGCTAAACAGGCCTCCCCAGCTGGGCAAGGAGCTGGAGGAGGTGGCTTTGATGGGATTGAGGCATCAAGGTACAATTTCATGCTGCTGTGGACTCCAGTGATGTGTCCTCAAGAGTCATGGCTACATCTGTGGCTCTTCGAGGATGGCATGCTCAGATGTACTAGCCTCTCACAGGACACCCAGGCGAAGGCCATGGATTTCTTTGTGGTTGTTAATTCTCTGTTTGGGGAGCAGACAAAGAATTACATATGAAAAAATGGATGAGTACAGGACAACTTATAGGCGTGCTCAGGCCAAGGACAGGCAGGCAGGCAACTCCTCAAAGGCAGCAATCTGGGGCAGGGGTGGGCCTTTCTACCAAGCACAGACCTCTTCTCTCTTTTCACAGAGGGGGTTCTTCAGAGGGAGAGGCAGAAGGGGATGAGCAGGACTGCATCCACTCCTCAGCCTAAGGCCCCTGCAAAGCAGACACCCTGATGGGTCTACCCAGGTCGAGACTCCTATCCCCTGTAGGGGGCAGGCTGGCTTACTTCGTCCAGGACTGGATGTCTGTTACTTCATACAAGTGAGTCCTGGAAGTAATAAGCCAGGGACTGGTTCTCAGCTTCAAAAAATTTCTGAAGGTGAGAGCCAGATCTTTTCCACCTGCAGGTCTCTCTGAAACCCTTGCCCTAGAGGCAGAGGTTTCATCTCTTCTGGCCTTAAGAGCCAGAGAGAGAGTTCCTTACTCTACTGGGCAAAGGTCTATACTCCAGGTACTTCCTTACCCCAAAAGACAGGGAGTGGGCGATCCATCCTAGAGCTAAGATACCTGAACAAACATCTTTTAAAACTAAGGTTCAAGATGGTGACTCTGGGAATAATTCTTCCTCTCTAAGGCCAGGGACTGGCTAGCCTCCCTGGACGTCAAAGATGCCTACTTTCACATCCCCATCAGGTGCTCCCACAGAAAGTACCTCGGTTTCGAGTTGCCCTCAGGCCATTATCAGTTCAAAGCAATGCCCTTTGGTCTAACATCAGCTCCAAGGGTTTTCACAAAGTACCTGGCAGTAGTGGTTGCCTTTTTAAGAAGGCAAAAGATTTCCATTTTTCAATATCTGGACGACTGACTCATAGTGGGCCAGTCTCCGGACCGAGTCAAGTCAGACCTGCAAGTGACCCAGCAAGTGCTCACTTCCCTGTGATTTCTTCTCAACCTCCCCAGGTCAGTTCTCGAACGTGCAGCTTCTTACCTTTATAGGGCAGAGCTAGATACTGTCAAAGAAGAGACTTTCTTCCCTGAAAGGAAAGAGTTCTTATAGAACTGGCTTCTTCCTTCAGCCTTCAGGTGTCCTGACCAGCAAGGCATTTCCTTTAGCTCTTGGATCACATGGCAGCCTCTACAGCAGAGTTCCAAGGGGCAAGATTCCAGATGAGGGACATTCAGTTCCATCTGAGGGACTTTTGGTCCCAAAGTCCTCTACCAAACTGATTCCAGTGACTCGGACACTGATCCAAGCTCTTCAGTGGTGGCAGGATCAGGACAATTTAAGGCAAGGGGTCCCATTTGTTACTCAGTCTCATTCAGGGGCCTTACCACGGATGCTTCCCTTTTGGGGTGGGGAGCCCATCTAGGGGCTGTCACAGCCCAGGGACTGTGGTCCCCTCAGGAATCCCTTCTTCATATCAATCTCCTGGAACTCAGGGCAGTTTTTCTGGTCCTGCAAGCTTTCTCTCAGTCAGTGCAGAACAAGGTGGTTCAGGTCAGAACAGACACCACCACCACCATGTGGTACATCAAAGCAGGGAGGCACTCTGTCTACGGCCTTGTGCATGGAAGCCATGAAATTGTGGTCCCTGGCTTATTCTCTGCAGACACCTCTGATAACAGTCCACCTTCCAGGGAAGGACAGTGTGCTAGCAGATGCATTGAGCAGGATCTCCCAGGGCCATCACAAATGGTCCCTGGACCCTCTGGTGTTTAAAAGTGATTTTTTTCAAGGTGGGGCACTCCAGAGATAGAGCTCTTTGCAGCCCCAGACAATGACCAACTTCCTCTGTTTTGTTGCAGACCCCCTCCCTTCCCCAGTCTTGGGCTCAGTTCCTCTGGATGCTCTGATGTTGAACTAGGAAGGGAAATTTCTGTATGCCTTCCTTCCCTTTCCTCTACTGTTCAAGATGCTGGTCAAGGTGAGGTCACAACCCTGCAAAGTGATTCTGATTGGACCAGGAAGCCCTGGTACCCCCTCTTGCTGTCCCTAGCAGCCCATCTTCCCCTGTCTCTTCCCAGGAATTACAACCTGTTAACCTCCTCTCAGGGGAGTGTTTGGTACCCCAGTCTTTGGTCCCTCAATCTCAGGACATGGCTCTTGAAGAGTTAGAGTATGCAGATTTGCATCTTTCCCAAGGGGTTCTGGATATTCTCAGTCTCTCAAAAGCCTGCCACCAGAAAGACTTGTGACTCCAAATGGAAAAGATTCAGCATTTGGTGTTCCAAGAAGCATATATCTCCAGACACTGCTGAATTGCCTACAGTTCTGGATTATATGGTCCATCTTAATGGTCTAGGCCTCAGACCAGCTACTCTCAAGGTACACTAGTCAGCTGTTTCTGCTTTTCAGTCAGTGGGAGAGCCTTCCTGTCAGTCATCTCACCCAGTATTCTGTAAATTTTTCAAGGGATTGCTTCATACCAATCCTGCCCCTGCCAGGGGCTTAAATGTTTGCATTGTGCAACTTATGCAACCCCCATTTGAACCTATGTCCTCAGCTGAGCTTAAGTACTTGACTTAGAAAACTGTGTTTTTGGTAGCCATTACCTCTGCCAGACGTGTCAGTGATTTGCAAGCCCTGTCAGTGGAACCTGATTTTATCTCCTTCCATAGAGATAGTGGTTCCTAGAACCAAAGTGGTTTCAGACTTCCATTTGAATCAGTCCATGTCTCTCCGTTTTCTTCACTGATCATTCTTCCTCAAGGGAGAGGAGGCTACACAGTTTAGATGTTAAAAGAGCCCTTAGCAGCTACATAGAGCGTACCAAGGGTCACACGTTTGATTCCCTCCAGTTGTTCCTCACTTATGGAGAAGTAGGAAAGGGCAAACCTGCCACCAAAAGAACTATTGCCAGGTGGATTGTTTCTTGTATACAATTCTGCTATGAGAAACTGGGAAAATTCCACCCTCAGGCCTGAGGGCTCATTCCACAAGAGGTACAGCTGCTTCAAGGGATATCCCTCTGTTAGAAATTTATCAAGCAGCCACCTGGAAAACAGTCCATAACTTTACCGAGCATTACTCTCTGGATATCCAGGCTAGGAGTGATGCTCGGTTTGGCACAGCAGTACTTCAGAGCCTATTCCCAAAGTAGGTTCTGTCCCTCCTCCATGGAGGTACTGCTTGGTAGTCTGCAGATTGTCATAATACAGCAAGATTTCATGTTGTTTGAAGAAAAAAATACTCACCTTAGTAATTGTGTTTCTTCTAATGGAGTCTTGCTATATTCTGACCTCCCTCCCTCCCTGCCTCCCCTCTCAGAACCTGGTTTTGGGAAGTGGGTGGGCAGGTGCAGTGTTGCATCCCAGGGTGGCTTCAGCACACCCTCCATTGTATCTGGGTGCTTTGTATTATAATCTTATTTTGTATAGGGTTTGGTTTGGGTTTCCTGACTTGAGTCTTCCTTTGGGAATCCAAAACTTTTTGTTGCCAGTTGGCTAGTTTTAAAAAAGTTTACAGTTTCCACATAGTGAGTGTTTGCTCGTAAGAATCTGGTGGTTGGGTTTCAAAGTGCTGCAGTCAGAGACCTCAACCGAGCTTGAGCTCAACGTTCTATGCACTACATATAAAATTAACCCTATACTCTCCGGGGCAGTTTAAAGGCTGGGGCTAACTGCAGATTGTCAGAATACAGCAAGACTCCATTAGAAGAAACACAATTGCTAAGGTGAGTAATTTTTTCATGCGTGTTATAAACAACTCTGCAGACAGCAATTGAATAAAAATGCACACCTGTAACCATTTTTTTTCCAAACTTTATAAACATCCAGCCCAGAACTTTCCCATCCCTCCCCCACCTTCTACTCATGTAAGAGGAAGAACAAAACACCCAGATTCCCTGCTGCGGTTTGTGAAAGGTTGCAGCTCTGTGTCAGGAGTCTGATCTACTGGAGTACCAAGATCAGGAAATGAAGGCACTCCTGAGTTGGCTTCCCGGACAAACCCTTCCACAATACCCTCAGAATCCCCTTCCCAGCCCCCAAGATCCTGCAAGTCCAATGTGGACAACTGTCCCACCCCCCTACTCCCGGGCGAAAACCAAGGCTTCGCCAGTATCCCTGCTAGAACAGCAGGCAGTGTTAAGTCCACCATTATGAAACATCAGTATGGTGGGACACCAAATTAGAAAGGCCAAATAGATGTAAGCTGCAGACAAGCTATCAGTAACACGTAATTACCAGAACTTCAATTTAAAAATGGTAACCAGTGAAGAACAGTATAATCCTCTAGAATGACTTACATCACTAGAAATATGTCTCTCCAAAACAATAAGCTGGCACACAGAAAAAGGAAAGTTACAGAATGCCTTCCATAATGTATCAAACATTGCTCTCGGTGGGCCAACAACTAGTGCATAAACCAGTTCCTTACCCGACTGCCCCGCTGTTACCTGTACCCCTAGGCACGATAGGGCAGATTTACAGGTCAGTTCCAGGATGATGACTCAGCTAGGATCTTCAATCCATGAGGGCCCCACCACTTTCAGGCACTGCACAGTAAGGTAGCCCCTAGGAGTTTAAAAGCTCAACAGGCCTCCCAGGGTTGTGAGGACATAAGAGCCCCAAAGGAGGGAAAAGAAAGGAATGTACTTATCTTCCCTTGTCAGTCTTCACCATTCATTACTGGTTGGGTATAAGCCAGGCGCACCCGCCACAAGTCCCCCCGCGAGAGTCGGGACCAACAGCGCTACCCCGAGAGTGGCGCATTGCATGATGTGCAAGGCGCCATTAGTGCCGCTGACTCCATCCCAGTTCTGTTTCTCCCACCGTCGAGGCTGCACCTGCTGCGCGCGGTGAGAGTTTTAGTACTGCGCCATTGGCCTAGTTCTTACGTCTGACGACTCCTTCATCGATTTTTCCGGCGCCATTGGCTCCGGTAAGTCTGTTCCATTTTCAACGGCGGGAGCTTTGCTGTGTTTTAGGTTATTTCGCATCCTGTCCAGTTGAGGAGCTAGGTTAAAGTCGAAGCGGCCAGTGCCTCTATGCGCCGGGTGCTCCTGTTGCCGCATTTTTCTGTGCTGGATCGCATGTCTGCCTTCAGTGTCTGGGACCAACCATGACTTGGATAGACGTGACACCTGTTTCTCGATGGACCGCCGTGTTCTCAAGTCTGCGGTTCCAAATCTGCAAGGCCTTTCCGACTTTTGAGGATGGCATTGCTCTAGGGCCTCCCAGGCCAGATCTTTAGGCCATTCCTCCGGGTCTCCTCCCAGGCCTATACGGTCTGGAGAGAGGCTTCTTTTCATGTGTCATGGGAATGCTGTGGTCCCTCCTGGGGCTGGGTGGGAACACTGCCTTGGCAGTCACCTTCAAGGTGCAGGCTCCCCGGTTTCGTGGCCCGTGGCTGCTGGTCCCAGCGTGGGTGGATACCTGAAGCACGCTTTCTGGCCCCGTCTCAAGTCCGGTGCCACCACGCAGTGCCAGTGATGACGCGGCGCCTTTTTGCTGTCAGCGCCGTGGGCCCGGTTGACTCCACTGACAGCACCATGTCAGGTCCCGCGCTGAGGGCGGTGTCTAGGATCTGGCGCTGGAGCCGGCAAGTCGAGATTGGGTTCTGGCTAGGTCCGTGCGCCAATGCTGTCAGTGGCACTGGGCGCGCTCACGGCACTGTTTCTCAGGAGACTCCTGAGGTGGCCAGTTTTGAGGTCCTTCTAGTCGCCTCTTCCTCGGAAGCAGACGACTCAGACGTGGACCCATCGTGGCTCCCCAGTTCCTCACGATTGGAGTCTTCTGTGGGACATGGTGTCAAGCGGCCCAGCGTGCCCATTCCTCAGTCTCCCCAGCAGTCTTCTTCTGAGGACTCCCAGGCTGGGGGTGGCCTGGGGTCCTTGGGAGGGGATGGCGTGGGGGTTCGGGAAGGGTCTGTTCACCCAGAAGGGGCTGTAGCAGCTGCTGTCTCCGGTGCTGCTGCGCCTTCTCAGGGTGAACTAGGGGCCCTGTCTTCTGGGGGGCTCCCCTCAGAGATCCCGGGATTGACGGGCTCTGTCGCAGGTGTTGAGGAGGAGGGCGTCCTCTGAGTCTGAGGGGTTGAGGGGCCAGGGTGAGGCACGCTGAGTTTCACCTGCTCCACCTCAGGGTGTAGATAGGAGCCATAGTGCCGAGCCCCACGTCTCCCTCTTAGGCTCGAGGGACCCCTCCGGTGGCGTTGCTGTGGGCTGCCTTTATGGATCCTTGCAGCCCCAGGTACATCACAGGGGAGGATCCCCTTCCAGACTCTTCCAAGGTTTGCATCCCCAGGGTTCCGCTCTGCAGCCTGGTTTGTAATCTGGCACCCCGCCAGCTCGGACTCTGCTAAGGCGCTGAAATCCAGGGAACAGAGGACAGTTGCCTCTTCGTAAATGCCCTACTCCCATTCCTCTGCAGCCACCACCCTCTCTCCCGGGCTGTGTCGGTCCTATGGGTCCGTTATCCTGGGAGACGTTCAGAGGCACTGCGGTGGCCTTCCCCTCATATGTTAGATGTATGCATGAGTGGGAGTTTCGCCTGTCCCCACCACCACAGGAGTCCTCTGGACATTCAAGCTCCCCAACCTCCTCGTCTCCCTCCTCAGAGGGAGAGGAACCCTCTGCTTACCTCTCCTCCGACGCTGATTTCATAGATTATCAGCGCTTCCTTTTGAGGATGGTTGGGGACCTCCGTATCTCCTTTGTTAGGCGAGACGATACTGAATGGGAGACATGTGAAATCCTCAGTGAATTCAGTGCCCAACATCTGGTGGTGCCATCCTGGTCTATTCCTTTCCAGGAGGCATCTGTTCGTTCCTGGCAGTCTGCAGCTGACCCTATCCCAGCCCCGGCAGACTGCAGGAGGAAGCATTGTGCCCCATCTGAGTCCCTAGGTTCTCTTCCCAACCTGCCTTCGGGATTGGTGTCCCTAGAGACTCCTTCTGGGCGCGTCGCCTGGTGTACGACCTACCGCCGGACTCAGATTCTCTACAGTTTGACCGGTTGGGGCGAAGAGTGTTCTCTTCCTCTTGTGCGTGTCGCATTACATCAGGCACACCATGCTGCCTACAGCAGGCATCTATGGTCGATTCCATCTCAGCTTCTAGCATCAGTGCCTGACATGGAGCAATCTACACAGGCCATTGCCCTCTCTGCTATAGGCCTGGAGCTGGCAAGGCATCAGGCAAGGGCATCTTACGACGCCAATGAGGTGGCTTCCAGGCTTGCAGGGACAGCGATGTGCATTAGGCGGATGGCATGGCTTCGTCTGTCAAGATTGTCACCCCGGCCTGGTGTAGGGTGATTCGCTCCGCTTTACGAGGGACCTGTCTTTTCTCCACCAGGGCTAGGAGGCTTCTGCAGGGGCTTCCTCCGGCTCTTCATCTCCAGGGTACACCTCCTAGCTCTCCTCAGCCTTAGGCTTCTCGTCTAATTAGCCCAGGGTCTCTCCCTTCTGTTTTCCACCAGCAGGAGGCTGAGGGTCTTGTTCCCTCAGGGTTTCTCTTGTCCTCCTTCGGGAGGAGGCTTGGCATTACCCAAGTAGTAATGAATGGTGAAGATTGGCAAGGGAAGATATGAAAATTACGTACCTACTGTAATTCTTGATCTTCTCTTGTATCTTCACCATTCATTACTGATACCCGCCCACCTTCCCCTCAAGTGCCTCCTACTTCGGCGTCTCCCCCTCCCTGCTCATTCCTTCCCTCTTCTTCATTGGCCTTTAAGCCAAAAAAAAAAAAACTCCTGATTTTTCCGTTCTTCTCTGGACGGATCTTGTTTCCTGAGGTAAGGGAACAAGTAGGATTTATTTCTGTCCTGAGGGAACTCTTTCTGATTGCCCCTAGGGTGACTTCTTGGCTCTTTCCTAGCCATGTTCAATTCACAGTTAGAGACTGTCCCATGTAGGGCTCGGTCTCCTTTTTTCCAGGTCCCCTCTGGCAAGTTTTAATCTCTTATTGTGTCAGCTTCTGCTGGTTGGCGCTGTCCTGACACCACAATTACTTTGAGTTGATGTTCTTGCCTTGCCTTCAGGGGGTCCGATTGAGTTCCCGCTCTATCCTTTACGTAAAGGGGTGCCCTCTGTAGAGCTCACCCCTCCCCCACACACATCTGTGTTAGCACTTAACAAGGTGCTAGGGGGCTTCTTTCCCCATCCTAGTTGGGCGCTCTCCCTTCGTAACAGAATTTCTTCCTTGGCAGTCTGTGAGCTCTCAGCTACAGTTTAAGGGGTTGGGATGGTGGGAGGTATAGAGAATCTGCCTTTTGTGTCCAATCTGTGCAAGCGGTTAGGTTGAATCTTCTCTTCAGTCCTATCAAGTGGGATCCTTGCACCCTTGTTTTTGGTTCCGAGCTTATAAGCCTTTAAATCAATCTCTCAATGGGTACAGTTCTCCCCTCCCATCATCCCTTGTTCTCTTCCCTCTCTTATTCTTCCGTCGTCTTCTCTCCTTTATCTGTTCCTCCCTTGGAGCCGCCCCAGAAGTGAGGCCCTGCGGTCCCTTAGGGTAGGCATTTCCTTTTTTTCTTTCTTCTATCCTCTACTGGCTTATTCCTTTTTCAGTTTATATCCTTTCCTTTTTCTATCCATCGGCTCTCTTGCCTCATTCTTTTTCTTATCTTTATTTCGCCTCTCTGGCTGACAGAACTGGGATGGAGAGAGGAGTTGCAGCCAAGTGGCGCCCTCGCACATCACACAGTGCGTTACTCTCGGGCGGCGCCATCAGCAACCTCTGAGGGGAACCTCCCTTGGTGGTGCGCATCTGCCTTGCACACCCAAGCAGTAATAAATGGTGAAGATACACGAGAAGATCAAGAACTATGGTAGGTACGTAATTTTCATATCTGTCAGGTTTATCGCTCAAGCAGGATTAAGTGCTCACCTCCCTCTTAGTCTCCTCCTTGGCCACCCATTTCTCTGTGGCCGGACAGACCAAAAGATCTGCGGTGTTCGGCCGGTCGATCGATGCATGGCGAGCAGGATCTGAAAGGAAAATTACCAGCCAAGTTGATGTAGCTTAGTTTTAATCTGACTTGAACTTCGGGCGGTGATTTTGTAAGTCTGTGCTGTAATTCTGTTAGACAAAGACTTTTGCATTGCCGAAGGAGATGGGGCCAGACTTCTTAGCTTGTTGCAGAACCATTTCTTTGTCAGTGTTTCTAAGGTACTTGATCAGATAATGATGTAGCCTTTCCCCGGCCTTCGGTGATGGGCCCACCCTATGGGCCCTCTCTATCTCAAAGGACTGACAGGCCTTCGGGAGCTCCAAGTGTTTAACTAGCCAATGGTGGAGTTCTTTGTTTGTGTTGAGGCCCTCCGTGCCCTCCGGAGTCCAGTAAGGAGAAAATTAGACGTTTTCTTGGTCGTCCACTCATCTGTAACTCAGCTAAGGAGAATTTTAGGTCATTTTGTTTGGCCACCACTGCCGAAAGCCGACAGCGAGTCTTCCAAATCACTCACCTGGTGCTCTAATTCAGCAATTTGTGTAGAGTGTTCAGCTGTCGTCTCAGACAGGCCGGTTACAACCCCTTGAAGATGGGTGAGTTGGGCCGTGATGTTTACAAAGCCAGCCTTCTTTTCACTCTGCATCTGAAGCAGAGTAGATGGCACACCTGCCAAAGAGGTAGTGAGCACCTACGTAGACAATTCGAGCCGCGCTCACACGTCCGTTCCAGCGGCCTGCTGTCTGCACCCCGCCTCAGCCGCAGTGTTTACTTTAGCCGCTTGCTGCACCTTGTATGGCAGTTTCACTTGTCTGCTTTTTTGTTTGCCGCAAGCCATGATGCTGGGTGAAGCTAGAGATGGAGTTCTGGCAAAAGCACCTTTAGTACAGCTTATGAGGCAGTTTTTCAACCTCACATCAGTCACCTAACGAGCATTCCGCTTAGCTCTTCGGTGCTCCAACCTTTTTTTCCCTCAGGCAAGGTCCGCTGAGCATTCCCACAGCCCAGGTGTAGGCTCTAGATCCCTGGCTCCAGGTTCCCCTTGGGCCTATACCACCTCTGCCTGAACTTCCAGGGTCATTGATCCTCTGGGAATGATCACCTGAGTTTACATGCAGCTGGTTGCTGTACCAGTATCATTGACATGATGACAAGGTCCAGTTCCAAGCCGGACCCTGGCATCACCCATTTCCACGTCCAGCACCTTCTCTCCATCCACATTCTCTCAGAGGGCACGGAATCCTCCCTTAACATGTACTGGGCCTCTAAGTACACTCTTTACCAGAGATTCTGGATGGGCATGCTGCAGGCACTGGAATTTGGTATGATTGTTTCCCGCAGTACCCTATCCTTACAGCTGGGACTCCTAGGAGCTTTTAGTGATACCCACTTTGTCATCCCTCCCTGGCCTAGAGCCTTTGTGCTAGGACAGCTTTGAGGGGTCCCTTCACTCTCCTTCCAACCCCAATGGACATGGTGCAAAGGTATTGTGTGCCCGCGGGATCTGCAGATGCAGTACCTCCCCCCACCTCGGGGATTCAGGTTGCGTTGACCCTGACTGGACCTTGTCACCCAGTGTGTGACCAACCTCCTGGAGCTGAATTTTCTCTTATGTTTTTGTGCTTGTGCCATGTTATGCATTGCTGAACATCAGGCCGCTTACAGCAGGCACCTGTGGGTGCTGTTAGGGCAGCTGTCAGCTGCCATGCCTCATTATAAGTTAGTTGGACAAGCCATTTGCCTTTCTGCCAAAGGCATTGAGTTGGTCAGGCACCAGACAAGGGCGCTGTATGATGCCAGTACAGTGTCCTTTAGGCTGGTGGGAAGCAGAGTCTGCATTTAGTGGACAGCGTGGCTTTGCCTGTCTCGAGTAGCACCTCTGGCTTGGCAAAAGGTGTTTAACTCCCAATTGCAAGGGGCTCATTTCTTCTCCCGTAGGGTCAGACAGGAGGTATTAGGGCACTCTCCTGCTTGCCCATCTGATCCAGAGCTGTCTCCGGTCTCGCCAGATCTGTATGGAGCTCCTGCCCTCAGGTGTTTTCTTCCACACAGAGGGCGGAGTGTACTGTTACCTCAAGGTGACCAGCCTCCTTTTAGGGAAGCTTAGTACTTGGACCCATAAGTATGAATCAGTGGTGAAGACTGATTCTTGGAATATATGAAAATTATGTATTTACCATAACTGTTGTCCACCATCACTGCGCTGGTAGCCCGCCCTGTGGGTGCTGGCAGCAGACCTTGTTATTCTGTCCTCTGCCATGACTCACCCTGTGAGCTGGTCACCCAGTGCCACCTCCAAAAAAGGTAGGGGTGGGACTCAGCTTGAGGCCCTCACCAACCCCCCACCCCAAAAAAAAATCTAATAAAAAGTGCTTTCCCCAGTGGATCAGGTATGGGCCCCTTCCTCCATGTTTCATTCCTCCTCCTCCTCTCTGCCTTGGGTATATCCCTATAGAGTGTATCCTGTTAGCCGCTATATGCAGCTTGTGCCCTAGAAACTGTCCATTTTACCACCACTGAGCAGCTGCTTGCTCTGGAGAAGGCGCTGTGCTTTTACTTGGATAAATGTACTTGCTCCACATGAGTACATAACTGTGATTGCAGAGAGAAACAGGGCATGGTCTTCTTCATACTGGAATGTTTTGATTGGTATCCGTTGTCACTTCTCTCTGAGCCTTGGGCTGTGCCCACCCACGTGGAGCATGCCAGAGGAGGTAACCACTTCTCATCTCCCCAGGACTGCTAGTCCCAACTCCAGTGATCTTCACCTGTAATTTTCTTCCCCATACAAAAGAGATTTCGAGTTTCCTCAGATTCTATCAGGAAGCATGGAGTCATTATTTTTGGGAGTCCATATGTCATTTTTCCATTTTTGGCATTTTTTTTTCCATCTCATTTGCAAGGGAATCCCAGTTGGACTTTCCTTTTCTGCTACTTCTGCCAGAACCATTCGATCAGGGCTCCTGCCCTTTCTTTACCTATCACTGTGTGTGCTCCGTCTGGCTAGTGGTAAGAAACTCTGGCTCATTTTTAGACCCACTACCTGTGTGCCACCTAGTAGGCCCAACCCTTAATTTCTAAGTTGGTAGTCTGGTTCTAATTGGTTGTTTATTTTATTTTCTATATCCTTTAACTGTCCCTTTGGGCTAAAAATATCTAGTTCTCTCTTTTATTTTTCTCTGCTTTGTTTCTTTCCTGATGAACAGAACTGAGTTGTGTGAGGAGCCAACAACAGTTATTGGCTAGTCTTGGCGACACCACTTGAGGAATGCAGGCGGTAAGTCAGCACGCCGGTTCCCTCCCTAAAGGAAAAAAAAACTCCTACGGGGTCCCAGTGCCTCCGGCGTTAGATCCATTAGTCTGAAATAATGGTGAAGATATTCTGGAAAATCAACAATTACGTTACATATATAATTTGTTTTTCTTTCTTCAGTAAAAGCCAGCAGGGCTGATTAAAAGGAAATTTTACTAGCCTGATACATAATTTTGTAGCATTTGGTTAGTGGTCTGGTGCCAGTTTCTGCCCATTACGTGCACCCCAAAAGCACAAAACAGACCACCCTGAAGTCTTAGTGCAGTGCTATGTAATCAACAAATCTTTTTTATAATTTGACAAGAGCTAATTTTTATGAAGTATAATTTATTTGTGCGAAGCATAGTACAAATTGCCTTGGGCTAATGCATTTAGCCCAGTCATGTCAGTGTTTGGCCTATACTTCCGGAATGTGTGCAGTCACTTCTAGGAGTGGCTATCTTTGCAGAATGTTTAGGGCTTACGCTGCTGTCGTCGGGAGGCTGAACACCCCTTTGGAGTTTGGATCATCTTCCAGCCAATGCTTGATACTAGACAGGCATTACAGAGAATTGAGCATTTTTGGAGGAAGGTATTGTGACTGCAGCATGGTTCAAGCTTTTACTGGCTAGTGCATGTTTTAATTAACTGGTCTTTTTCTTTGTGCAGAAAAATGAAACAAACAAACATAAGGTCACTACCTTAAAGAGCAGCGCTCTGTTAAAATAAAAAGCCTAAACTTGTTTGAGTTCTAACAATTCTGTTTCACTTTAGTAATTTGTAGTTTAATTTTACTTTATTTTGTTCTTGATCCACTAAATAGTTCAGATAATGCCGTGCATATTTCAAGGACTCTCAAAATGCTTCTAATTCCAACTGACCTCACAACTGCTGTTTGTGATGTCACAGTGTTGTCATGGTGAGCACTGTGATGTCCCAAACAAAGGAACTATGAGGTCAGTAGGGTATAGGCCAATGCTTGTTAGACAGGCTGATAGGATAGACTACCAAAATGTGTTATAAACCCTGGCAAGGAAATCTGAAAATTAAAAATAATGTGTTCTCTAGTAAACTGTTATAGCTGAAACATCATGTCTCTGAGGCAGTGGCGGATCCAGCATAAGTAGCGATCCTGCGGCAGAAGGACCCTTCTTTGACATTTACATGGCATAGAACCAATCCAACATAGAATATTGCCCACATAACACAAATTAATTTTGTCTTGGCCCTCTACTAAGTACTGCCATGTTCAGTACAAGATAACAGATACGGAAGTTTTCTGCTGTCTTGCTGACAGCCCACCTCCTTTTAGTCAAACCCCATTCATTTGTGCCGCAGGACCCTTTTTAAAATCCTAGGTGCACACTGCTCTGGGAGTGTACCCCACCATACAGAGTTGCTCTTGAAGTGCAAGGGCTGTAAAAGTTAACGCTGAAGAAACCAAAGGGGTAGCAGTTGGTGTAAGGCTTTCTTCAGGTACACAAGTGACAAGAGGAGAGCAAGGGGAGGGGTAGTGAGCATGAGGAGGGTGGCAGAGGGAAACTGCAGTGAAAAGGACCAAGAAAAAGCAGACATCCTGAGCGGGTACTTCTGCTCAGTCTTCATAGTGGGGGGGAAGGGAGGATGGACCACCAGTGATCAGCAGAAACAAAGTGGGAGGGAGGCGGACACAGGTCATTTTTCAGAGGAAAGAGTCTTGAAGGGACTTGTGACTCTGAAAGTGGAGAAGGGTACTGAAAGAACTCGGGGAGGTACTGGCTGCCTCGCTGAGGGCCTTATTTAACAGTTCACTGGAATCAAGTGTGGTTCCAGAGGACTGGAGGCGAGCAGACCTGGTCCCGTTACACAAGGGCAGAAACGGGGAAGAGGCTAGTAACTGTAGGCCGGTGAGCCTCACCTCCATGGTAGGGAAATTAATGAAAACACTGTTAAAGAAGAAATTAGTAGAATATCTTGAATCCAGTGGACTGCAAGACCAAAGGCAGCATGGATTCATCGGTCGTGGTGGGGGGAGGTCATGCCAGACAAATCTAATGAGTTCTTTGACTGGGTGACCAGGGAAATAGATCAGGAGAGAGCACTGGAAATGGCCTATCTAGACTTTGCAAGGTCTTCGTCGCTGCTAATAAATGGAACAGTCTAGGAGTGGGATCCAGAATGGTGAATTGGGTTAGAAACTGGTTAATGGATAGGCGACAGAGGCTGGTGCTGAATGACACTCACTCTAATGATGGGAGAATGACCAGTGGGGTACCACAGGGCTCAGTACTGGGACCAGTCCTCTTCAGTGTCTTCAACAGTGACATTGCAGATAACTGGAAGGGAAGGTATGCCTTTCTGCAGATGATACCAAAATGTATGATGGGGTGGACAGTAAGGAAAGGGGGAAAAATGTACAGAGATTTTGGAAATCTCAGGCAGCGGTCAAGAGCATGGTAGTTGGGATTCAATGACAAAAAGTGCAGAATCATTCATGTAGAGCATAGACACCCCAAAACTGAGTATGGAATCGGGGGCGAGGGATACCCGTCAGTCACTAAGCAGGAAAGAGACCTTGGTGTTATCATATCTGATGGCCTCAGAGCTGCAGGGCACTGTGACAGGGCAGTTGGGAGGGCCAGTGGGATGCTGGGGTGCATAGGGACAGGTATCTCCAGCAGGAGGGAGAAACAGCAGAATTTTGATATTTGTTAAAGTTGATCAAGAAGGCGGCATATTAACAAGCATGAGCTGTTCAGCCAAGTAAGTGGGAGCACTTGTGGGCATAGTTTTTTAATAAATCTGGCAAATGTCCAATTGGATTTGAGCTCTGGTAGTAGCAATTTAAAGTGTTCAGGGAGAGGCAATGGTGTGTTTTATTGTCACTACCAGATGCAAATCTGGCAATTTTTGTAGTATAGAGTATGCTTCTTCTGCAGCATTGTTCCGTTTGCAGCATCAGTGATCAACGAGCCATAGTCTAGCATAGGGAACAGAGTTGCCTGGGCTATTCTGATTCTGGTTTTAGGCGTTAAATACTTGCAAATTCTGTACAGAGAGCCTAGGCTTTGGTGAAGCAGGTTAGTGGTACATTGAATGTGGGTATCAAAGGAAAGGGTAGCATCTGTGTACTCCCAGATATTTGAAGCAGCTTTTTCCAAATAGGTGCTGTTATCTGTTTTAAATACAAAACTTCGGGACTGATGTTTTCAATTATAGTTAGCACCAAACAACATTGATTGTTTTTGGTTTGGTTTGTTTTTTTTCTCTTTTAGATATTTCCTGAAGTAGACCTAAGGTCGAAACGTAGATTTTTAACTCTATTTTCAGCATGCATTCAACATAACCATTTTGTTTTGCTTTTAGACCACATGCTCACACAGCGCCTTGTTTTTGTTTTTTACAATTGATTGTTGCCACTATATCGCTCGCTGGTAAGACCCCGCCTAGAGTGTTGTGTCCAGTTTGTGGAGGCTGCTTCTCAGTAAGGACATAAGAAGGAAGGAAGGAAAGAAAGAAAGGAGGAGACATTCTTTTACCAGGAAAATGCACACTAAGCCAGAGTTTGTTTCCAGGTGTGACCTGGGAGCACAAGGAAGTGAAGTGATTTGCTTAGGGTCACACAATATGCAAGTGGAACTGATGGGATTGAAACCCAGCTCTCCAGATTTGCAGCTCAATGCCCTTGGGCTGGAGGCAGTCCAGAGGAGGGCAGCCAGACTGGTGTAGGGGTTGCATCAAAACCCTACGAGGAGAGACTGAGGGGTGTCTCAACATGTAAGGCAAGGCAAAATTAATTTTTCAGCCGCCCAATCCCGGAGGCTCTGGGCGCCACACAGTAACAACAGATCAATCATAAAACATGAGAAAAGGAAAACAAATGTCAGTCTACAAATTTGCTTATATATATTAAAATCAATAAGAGCAAAATGGGCTAAAGTGAGGGGGATGTACACCCTGGAAAACAGGAGAGTCCGAGTTACTTGATACATACCTATAGGTACCTCACAAGGGTAAACAATGCAGAGGGAGTCTCTTTCAAATGGGAAAGAGCACCAGGACCGGGGACATGCAGTGAAGCTGGGGTTGGGGGGGTATTCTAAAGGAATGTGAGGAAGTACTGCTTAACTGAAGGGTGGTAGTCACCTGGAACAGACTGCCAGCAGATGTGGTGGAGGCAAAAACATTGGGGAGATTGAAGTATGGCCAGTTTGACTTTGCAAGGTCTTCGGCACTGTGCTGCACAGGACATTAATAAATGGAACAGCCTAGGGGTGTGATCCAGAGTGGGGAATTGGGTTAGAAACTGGTTAATGGATAGACACAAACCAACTGAGTGCGCACTGGGACGTAGTGCTCAAGAAACCAACAATGGAATACTTGTAGAAACCCGACACATACAACTCATAAGAGAAACACGTAGTATAAAAGCTTTATTTTACAAGACTCCTAAGTCTTGTAAATCAACTTCTCTAAATATTTCTTTGAAGTTATGTAAGCTCATTTCTTTCTTCTAGTATTAATGAATGAGACAGAGGCGGTGGTGAATGACACCACTCTGATGATGGGAGAATGACCAGCGGGTGCCACAGGGATATATTCGTAAATAAGTAGTGACAGGGAGGGTTGCGGAGACCAGTTAGGGCCTGCAGAGGCAGACTAGGCAGAGACCATCTGGCAGACTGGGTGGTCCAAGTGGTCCTTTTCTGTCGACAATTTCTGTGTTTCTAAACAAATAACCATAACAGTGAAAGGCATAGCTGTGCTGCCGGTGACTTGGGAACGAGCCAAGGTGAGGAGTATCCAGCAACCCAGAGGTCACTCCTCCTCTATGGAGGTAGGTGAGCTGGCTCTGCCGCAGTCCTACCACCTGGGTGTCCACAGCTGGCAGTGAATGTGAGGATGCCAGCTGGCTCCATCAGCATGCAGTTGCATACTAAGTGTCCTTACCGCCGGTGTCCTGGAGAGAAACTGGGGGAGGAAGTCCCGATGTTCGGCTGCACGAAGCTGGCACTCTCTGGCCCCACCATTCTTGACTGCCTACTGGTCCCCCAAGTACTAGAAAGGCCTTAGGCAGGTCATTCTGAAGACACACTCAAGGGAACCCACCATGGAGGAAATGACCTAGAGTGAGGAAAACACCTTCCTTGGATGACCGGGTAAGGAGGTAGACTGGCAGGGGTGGGGGGGAGCAGTTTACATTAAAAATTGAAAGTCATGTGTTGTGTATGTCAGTAGCTCTCTCGGGTCTTTTTGTACCTCCCAGATTTTATGCAGAAACCTCCATCCTAGAGTTTAACCTCTTTACATAGGCAGCCAGACAGCCATTCTGTAATTGAATTTGGCTTCAACTAGCCTAACTGGTGACTTAGAGGTGAAATGTTAACGATAATTAATTGTATTCAGATTTATGCTGAGAAGTGGCACCCGGTTTGAGGACTGTCACCACGCACCCACCCATCCATTCTTTCTGAAGTTTACATTCTCATCCTCTCTTTCTCTCTCCTTTATAACAGGACTGCTCCTACTTGGATGAGCATGGTGTTGCAGCAGCTATTCTACCTCTTGTCACAGCCTTCTGCAGGGTAAGTGTTCAACAAGATTTTGCTGGAGCTCAGCTTTACTTGTCAGGATGGTAGTTTTACAGCAGAAAATGAGAAAGTCACTCAGCTGAGGGCATCGGGACGTTTCTGAAATAGAAGTGAAAGGCCAAGCTGGCTCGCTTGGTCGCAGCAGTTGGACTTCCGTCCTGCGGCATCAGTGACCTGGGTTCGGGAATGAGCCGGGCGGCTGGGCATGTCTGGAGGGAGAAGGCTCAAGCTTCCCACAACTCGCGCCTTCTCCGGGGAGGGGCAAGGTCCGTGGGTGCCTGACCCCAGCGGAGGCTCTGGGTGCGACAAGTCCTGCAAGCAGGAGGGGCGATCCAGCGACATGGGGCAGACAACGGCAGGCTTCTGACGCAGGGCATGCCTCACGGGAAGAAAACATGTAAAAGCTCTCCAGGCTCTGGGAGGACGGAGCACCAGGAACAGACCCTCATGGCCTCGCACCGACCTCCCTTCCAGCTCCCGACAAAATCTGGATTGTCGGGGTGTACCTGCCCTGCCTCGTCCCTGCCCGAGGGGAAAGCCGCGGCTCCATGGGGTGAGAGTGAGAAGGGTGAAGGTAGGTGGCGAAGGCGGGAGCTGTCTCCATAGGTGTTCCCAATGAAGCGGAGCCTGGGGAAGGGGGTGAAAAAAAAAAAAAAAAAAAAGTGAACGGCCATGCACTGCAATCATGCAGGACTCCACTACAACATGCTCTCGAAGGAGCGTGAGCCCAGACTCTTATCATATGCAAATGTGAAAATTAATTTCTAGGGACATGGATATGTTGTTCATCCACACTGTCTGGCAGGTATCCTTGCCGGAAGGTCTTCAAGCTGGCTTCTCCCACTCACCCGGGTGGTTAAACTCTCAGCTCCGCCCCATGACGTCAGATCTTCCTTACCGCTTGGAAGCTCAGGTTCCCTCCTTAACGCTCTGCGTATAAGACTGGTTCCTAATTCTTCGGTTTTGCGAATTTAAAAGTTTTTGCACTTCTAGACTTCGGTCTTCTATCCCTTGCAGCTGCGATGGACAAATCGACTCCCGGTTTTCGGAGATGCCCTTGTGGGCAGAAGATGTCTCAGACAGATCCGCACTCCACGTGTGTCTACTGTTTAGGCCTTGAGCACGACCCGCAGGCTTGCGACCTGTGCTCTTCCTTCTCAGCCTACGTCCTCGAAGACCGTGCTGCCGTTTACAACTGGGGCGTCCGAAAGCGTTTTCCTCGGTAAAGTCAAAAGAGGACAATCGGGTCTCCAGCGGCAATGACTCGTGAATCAGCTAGAGCAGATGATCGCCCTGAGAGGAGGCAGCGCGGCGCATCTTCCTCGGCCGGCATTTATCCCGCTCTCCTGGGTTCCTCTTATACAGCTTCCTTTAAGGAGCTTTGTCTGTCCCTCCACTAAGGGAGAGGGACCAACATCTGCTGGACCTTCTTCTCGGTCCAAAAGAAAGACAAGGTAGATCCCTCCATCGATGCTCGTGGGAGGCGGAAAGTCCCTCTCCCGAGTTGTCAGCCATCGACTTTGGTCGATCATTCGCTCGCCACTGGTCTCACGGTGCCCCTTCAGGCCAGTTGACCGAGACTCCCGTCGACGCAATCGAGATTTTACTCGACCCGTTGGATGGGTTGTCGCCAGGCGAAGCTGAGAATCCTCTCTCCCCGGTTCCCCCAGTGGGAGTTGAGGATCCCGTGGGCTTGCCAGTGCCTCCGGTTCCGGAGCCCACGGGTGATCCCTCCGAGCCGAGGGGAGAGCCGGTTCCCCCCGTCCCCTCCCCGGCCTCGGAAAAGCCGAGGTTCTCGGTCTCGGACTTCTTCACGGTCCAGCCGATCCTGCCGTTATAGGTGGCCACAATCGGCACCATGTAAAGCGGCGCCGGCCGCTATCCTCATCCTCCTCCTCCTTGGATGAGGGAAGGCTTGACGAAGCTACTCGGACGGTACGAGGACCTCATGTGGCAACAGCTCCTTCTGACCGGGAACAAGCCGACGCCGTCGCCTTCCCCGGCCATTAAGTGGCTGTCACTGGAGCGGCCAAAAAAACACCTCGACTTACCCGAGGAGCCTGTTCCCAGGCCGGTTGTTCAGCCAAAACCAGCTGCTCCACCAATTCCGGTGGAACCTCCGCCTCCACAGCCGTTATTTGGGGCTCCGACCAAGAATTCTCGGTCGGCTCAGGGACTGCCCCATAGGCTGTCTGTCACCCTCACTCCCGATCGACCTCGGCAGGTGGAGGTGGCTCAGGCCAGGCAGCTCTTTGCGGACTCTTGAGTCCGGCAGCGATTCCTCCCTTTTCTCCAGGCGAGTAGACTTGGAGTCCTCTGGAGGTCAGTCGATGGACGATAGCCCTTCGTCCTATCTGGGATTGCTTCGGCTCATCTCGGAGTCCACCGGGATGAAGCTCGAACCCGTGTCTAAGCGGGCCAGGTATCCCCTCACGGAGATACTGGACCGAGGGATTCCCCTACGGAGGCCTTTCCGGTGGCCGAGGCCATAGTGGGCCCGGCCTTGGAGCTCTGGCAGCGTCCTGCTTCCTGTCCTGTGCCCTCGGCCAGGATGGCCAGGAAGTATGCGGTCCCTACCGGTTCCTTGTCCAGTTTTTCGGAACACCCCTCAGCTGAGGGGCTAGTTACCAACAGCGTTTTCCGGTGTTCCGGGAACGCTAGGGACGTGGACAAACCTCCCGACAAGGAGTCCAAGAAATTGGACTATGCCGGGTGCAAAGTCTACGCTGCGTCCTCCCTCGGCCTTCGTCAGGCCAGTTCGGCCGTACTCATGGCACATTTCTCTAATGCCGTGTTGGGCTCCCTGGACGAGGTAGTTCCTCATCTTCCGGCGGACCTGCAGACCATAGTTAGGCAGGTGTGGGACCAGGGCAGGGCAGTGGCCAAACAGCAGCTTCAGACTGCTCTGGACATTGGAGACTCATGTGCCAGGTCAGTAGCGGCCGCAGTGGCTATGCGCCGTCGGGCATGGCTGAGGCTATCCACCTTCACTTCGGATACCCAGCACAAGTTGGCGGATGTCCCCTTCCTGGGGACCGACCTCTTCGGCCCTGGGGTGGAAGGTCACCTGCAGAGGATTGAGAAGTCCAGTGCTACCTTGGACTTGGTCTCATCCGCACAGAAGGACAAAGGCCGAAGACCACAGCCTAAGCCCTTTCATCCCTCTGCGCCCGCGGCACGTCCGGCCCAGCAACGTCAGGGCCAGCAGGCTCAAGCTTGGCATCCCAAACTCAAGCCCTCGGCTTCCTCCTCCAGGAAGCAGGGAGGTAAAGGCCTTGGAAGTCCCTCTGCCGGTCCTTCCTCCAAGCCTGCCCAGTGACGGGTTGAGGGGTGTTGCCCCCAACCCTGTTGCCTCACCCCAGGTGCCCCCCGTGGGGGGGGGGCAGCTTCGCCACTTTCTTTCCACCTGGTCCGTTCTCACCACAGACCAGTGGGTGTTGGAGGTGGTGGGAAAAGGCCTGCCTCTGGAGTTCGAGCAGGCCCCACCCTTCAGAGCCGTCGCACCTCGGGGTCTGAAGCCTCGCTGTCGGCTCGCGAAGCCGACATCGCTCTCCTCCTCGAGAAGGAGGTGATCAGAGAGGTGGCGGACCCTCCCTCAGACCCGGGGTTTGTGTCCAGGTACTTCCTGGTTCTGAAATGGACGGGGGGCTGGCGCCCCATTCTCGACCTACATGACCTAAACAAGTTCCTAAGGTCTCGAACCTTCAGGATGGTCACTCTGGCTCAGATAATACCATCCTTGGAACACTGCATGTGGTTCTGCTCTCTGGACCTGCAGGACGCTTTCTTTCACGTCCCTATCCGTCCGTCACATCAGAGGTTCCTTCGCTTTCGAGCGGAGGGATCCCTTTTCGAGTTCCAAGCCATGCCCTTCGGCTTATCTCCAGCTCCCAGAGTCTTCACCAAATGCATGGCAGTGGTGACAGCAGTCCTGCGGCGCCAAGGGGTCCGGGATTACCCTTACCTGAATGATTGGCTGATAGCAGCCCCCTCCAGACAGGAGGTGGAGCGGTCCAGAGATCTGGCCCTCCAGGTTTGCTCTCAGGTCGGCCTCCTCATCAACGAGGCCAAGTCGGAACTCGAGCCAAAGCAGGTGATTCTTTTCATCGGGGCAGAGCTCGACTCTCTTTGAGCCAGAGCACGGCTCCCGGCGGACAGGGCCGCGGTTCTTTCCTCCTTTGCCCAATCATTTCTGGTTGGGCAATTGCGCCCTGCCCGGGACTTCCTGTGCCTCCTGGGTCTCATCCTGTACCAGCATGGTCCGTTGGGCCCGCCGGAACATGTGCCCCCTTCAGTGGGGGCTGGCCAGCCAGTGGTCCCAACGCTGCGATCCATTGGACCAGCTAGTGACGGTGACCCAGGGGATGTGGAACGCTCTCCAGTGGTGGACAGTTCCAGTTCATCTGCAGGAGGGCATCCCGTTTGTCCGCCCCGAGCCGATGGTCTCTATCGACCGATGCCTCTCTGATGGGTTGGGGTGCCCATCTGGGGAACACCGAGCACGCGGCCTCTGGTCCCGTGAGAACTCGATGCCACATCAACCTGCTGGAGCTCCGGCGGTCCACCTAGCTCTCACCGCCTTTGCTCCATTTCTTGGGGTCAAGTGGTCCAGGTCCAGGCGGACAATACCACGACCATGCTCTCTAAACCTCAGGGGCGGGACACTCCCTTGCTTCTAGCAAGGAAGCTCTCCTATGTGGTCACTGTACGCAGCCTGGAGGCGGATCTCCCAGCTGCTCATGTGGCAGGAGCCTCCAACACCCTGGCCAATGCCCTAGCTCGGATGGGGCTGCACTCACGAATGGTCTCTCCTGCTGGAGGTAGTACAAGATCTGTTCTCCCATTGGGGTACACCTCAGGTGGACCTGTTTGCCTCCAGGGAGAATGTGAAGCTGAGGCTGTTCCGTGCCCGCCTCCCTCAGCAGGGCTCGCTGCAGGGGGATGCCTTCTCAAGGCCGTGGACCCCGGGCCTCTTCTATGCCTTTCCCCCGTTCCTCTTGATGCACAAGGTGCTTCTCAAAGCAAGGAGAGACAAGGTGCAGGTGATTCTGATAGTCCCAGACTGGCGCCGCCAGTACTGGTACCCAGATCTCCTCAGCCTCAGCTCCAGGCTCCCGAGGCAGCTTCCAGCTCGCTCGGACCTGCTCTCAGTCAATCAGGGGAAGGTATTCCATCCAGACCTTCAATCCCTGCACCTGACGGCCTGGTTCCTGAGCGGCTAGAGTTCCAGGCCTTGGGTCTTTCCGCCGAGGTCCTCGACGTAGTTGAGGCATCCCGTAAGGAGTCGACCAAAATCTCGCCTTCAAATGGAAGAGATTTTCCATTTGGTGTCAGGAGCAAGGGCTTGGACCCTTCCTCCTGTTCCTTGGCAAGCACTTGTACTATTTATGGTCCCTTTCTGGTCAAGGGCTTAGGTCGACGACCCTAAGGTGCACCTGGCAGCCATCTCTGCTTACCGGGTGCGGCCGGAAGCAGTCAGGCGAGGAGAAGGTGGTCTGGCGCTTTTCAAAGGCCTTGATCACATTTCCCTCCGGTCGAGAACCTCCACCTCCGTGGGATCTACTGCTGGTACTGGCAAAGCTCATGGGCAAGCCATTCGAACCAGTGCACAGGTGTGAACTCTCTCACCTGTGTGGAGCCCGCCTTCTTGGTGGCTATCACGTCAGCCAGAAGGATGGGAGAACTCCAGGCGCTCTGCATCGAGTCTCCTTACCTGGTCTTCCACAGGGACAAGGTTGTCTTCGCCTCACCGAAATTCCTTCCTAAGGTGGTGTCGAGTTTCACCTTAACTAGGTGTTGACTCTGCGGTGTTCTACCCCAGTCACACTCGAGTCCTAATACAGGCTCCATACTTTGGACCCTAGAAGGCGCTTGCTTATTATAAGGCGCATGGTTGAAATCGGGAGAGGTTCGCCAGCTGTTTGTCACCTACGCTGAAGCCGCACCTGGCAGACCTGCAGCCAAGCGGACGATAAGCAGGTGGGTCACCTCCACATAGATCTCTGCTATAGTTGACGGGCATGGAGCCTCCCAGAGGATAAGAGCTCATTCTACCCGCCATACTGCTGCATCGGTGGCTGCTTCCAGGGACGCCCTATCCAGGAAATTTGCAGGGCTGTTACCTGAAGTCAGCACTACCTTCATTACCCATTACCACATCGACCTTGAGTCACGCCGGGATGCTGGTTTTGGGGCCTCGGTTCTCCAGTCTTTATTCCCTAAGTAGGGGGTGTGCGCCTTGCCTCCCTCCTCCCGGAGAACTGCTAGGAGTCTGGCAGACAGTGTGGATGAACAACATATCCATGTCCCTAGAAATACAGGTTACTCACCTGTAACAGGAATTCTAGGAATGGTATATGTTGTTCATCCACCACCCACCCGACCTCTCCGGCTCGACAGACAACCTGAGCTTCCAGCGGGCCAGATCTGGCGCCAGAGGGAGCGAGTTTTACCACCCGGTGGGTGGGAGGAGCCTGCTTGAAGACCTTCCGGCAAGATTTAAGCGGCAAGGATACCTGCCAGACAGTGTGGATGAACAACGATACCATTCCTAGAACTCCTGTTACAGGTGAGTAACCTGTATTACCCCAGCACTTGAACTGCCCCAGAGGGTAAAGAGTTGACTCTATGTAGACACATAGAACTTGAGCTCAAGCTCTGTTTTCAAACCTCTGTCTCTGGTACTTACCAGTGTAACCGTCAGATTCTTTACTGCTTAACAGTGAAGTCGTTCGGAGATTTCACCTCTGCTCAGTTCAGTAAAGTTTAAAAAAAGGTTCAGTTTTCACCGTTTATTTTCGAATTTCCAGCCTCTGTCTGGTACAGGTAGTGTGGTAGCTAGGTGGTGACTTGTCTTTATTCTAAAAATTCTGTGGAAATTGTTTTGTCTCGATTTTCTCTTTGGTCAGTCCGGTTAGGAACCGACCTTTTTGCTTGTTTTTATTTTCTCTGAAATTTAGTGTGCTATTCTGGTGCCGATTGGTTTCAAAAGAACCAGACTTTTTCTGGTTCTTTTACAGAACCTTTAACACGGTTTGTAACCTATCGGTTGGTTATCACGTGGTTTAAGAAGCTTTTAAGGGTAATTGTTTAGGTTGGCCATGTCCGAGAAACCCAAGAAAAAAAACAGTCCCACTGGATTTCAACACTGTTCTGAGTGTGGGGAGGCCTTTGCCAAGGCCGACCCCCACCTTATCTGTGTTTGTCTGGGGTTTGACCACTTCAAAACATACTTCCAGATTTGTAAAAACGTCCCTAAAGCCACTCTAGAAAAAAGGTTGAGTAGGCTGAAGGAAAGGGAGGCTAAGAAGTCCGTAGATCCGGATGGCCAGCCCGGTTCAGTTGCGGACGAATCTGAGAGGTGCCTACTGACCTAGGCGATACCTCCTCGGCTAAAAGGAAGTCTAACTCAGAGGGCTCGGTTCCGTGGAAAAGGAAGCGCAAGTCAGCCGGTTCGGATCCAGCACCACATACTCCAACCGCTGATGAGATAGCCAAAGCGATTAGTATAATTCAGTCGCTTTGCCCGGTTCCATTCGAACTGGTACCGCTGGTTAGGTGGTCGGTTCAGTTGGATCCGACTCCATTGGATTACGATCCAGATGCTTTCTATGAGGAGTGGGAGGGAGACGAAGAGTATCCCAAGGATGAGGATGAAGATCACGACTTTGAAGGTCTGGATGTGCCCATCTCCCCAGACAGACCCTCCAATGTCTCCCCTCCCAGGCTTTCTGAGTCCACTTCACACTTCTTGATTTACAAGTAGGTGGCTGAAACCCTCCAGCTCCCAATGGTTGAAGCTGCTGAGGAGGAGGAAGAGTCTGATTTTGCAGAGATGATGGACATCCCAGAGTCCAAAAGATTCTGTCCCTCTTCACAAGTCCTTGGGGAAATGGACAAAAAAGATTTTACAAACACCTAACTCCTTACCTCCTGTGGATGAGAGAATGGACAGGAGGTATGTGCTATCAGGCTCAGGTATGGAGTTTTTATACAAGCATTGCAGCCATGTTGGGGTAGTGCAGGCTTCAGCCTGTGACGGGGCTAACATTCCTTTGGCTTCACACCCCCCCAGACAAAGACTCAAGGAAGGTCGATGCCATGGCCAAAAAACAGTATTTGGCATCTTCTTTGGGACTCAGGCAGGCTAACTATATGGCCTACACAGCCAGGTACCAGAAGTCCAGGTGGGATACTATTCTGGAACTAGCTAAACTGGCCTCAGCTAGCCAGAGAGCTGGAGGAGGTGGCTGCTGATGGAATTGAGGCATCCAAAGTGCAATTTCATGCTGCTGTGGACTCCAATGATGTGGCATCAAGAGTCATGGCTACATCGGTGTCTCTAAGGGGACATGCTTGGCTCAGATGTACTAGCCTTTCGCAGGATACCCAGGCCAAGGCTATGGATTTCCCTGTAGTGGGTAACTCTCTGTTTGGGGAGCAGACAGAGGCTGACATGAAGAAAATGGACGAGTACAGGACCACCAACAGGAGTGCGCAGGCCAAAGAGAGGCAATCCACTTCTCAGAAGCAGCAGTCTAGGTGCAGGCCTTTCCACGGGCCTTTCTACCAAGCTCAGGCTTCCTCTTCCTTCCCACAGAGGGAGTTCTTTTGAGGGAGGGCAGTGGGGGTGGGGTGGCAGGGCTGCATCCTCTTCCCAGTTCAAAGCTCCTGCCAAGCAGACACCCTGATGTGTCAGCCCGGGTCGACTCCCCCATTCCAGTAGGAGGCAGGCTGGCTTACTACTTCCAGGCCTGGAAGTCTGTTACCTCAGACAAGTGGGTCCTGGAAGTAGTAAGCCAGGGACTGGCCCTCAACTTCAAAAGGTTTCCAAAACTGAGGACCAGGTCTTTCCCACCTGCATCCATCTTAGAGACCCTTGCCCTACAGGCAGAGGTTTTGTCTCTTCTGGCCCTCAGAGCCGTAGAGAAAGATCTTACTTCGAGATACAGCTCTTGCAGCAGGTAACACTATTAGGACTGAAGCCGGCAGGCGTCAGGACCCCACGAAATTCTTCTAGCTGGCTATCTTCACTGGGGACCGCCCCCAACGTTGGTCCCGCCTCCGACGTCAGGTGTAGTACATAAGGGCGGTCCGCCAGATTTCCTCAGTTCTTTCCATCGCCGACTTGTGTCTCGACCCTTGGCTCGTTTCTTAGCGTCGGCCCTTGCAGTTAAGTTCTTCCTTCGGGAAAGTTTGTTTTCAGCTCAATTGCTGTCTGATGTCTCTCAGTCTCGGTGAAGGCCATCCTCATAAAGTCTGCTGCCTGTGAAGCAAATCCCATTTAAGGATCCGCATTCAGGCTCGCGTCCGTGCCTAGGCGAGACTCACTTGTACACCCGGTCCTGCACGTTTCTGCCAGGGATTCAACAGCCGGACCCGTGTCCGTCGCCAGAAGGCTCTACATGCGTTTTTGCTTGAAGAGAGGATCAAGGCCATGGACTCCTCCTGGGGAGATTCTGCAGAGAAGGCCCGCAAACATTCTGGAAAGCACAGGAAGAAGGTTTCCTCCAAGTCCCCTTCCAGGGTGTCCGACTCTCGTAGCTCCGGCTCCTGGTCCGACCGTTCGCCCTCTCGGGCCCGTTCTCAGCCTCCCCCCACTGCAGTGAAGAAACCTTCCGGATCCTCTTCCTCCTCACAGGCCAAGACCTCCAGGCCCCCATCTTCGTCCTCCAAAGCCCTGGTTAGGTCTGGGGACCATCATCACATACAAGTCGGGTTCCCGTCATTCCGAGCCCGATGTCAGATCCTGCCTCTTGCCTTCTCCTCCCCAGCGGAGAGACCAGGCCTTACCTCTCTCAAGAGACCATTGGATCCGGCGCCTGGCTCATCTGGCGTAGGCCTCTCCTCCGGTCCCAGGTGCCGTCGACCCTTGGGCGTCCGTCGGCGGTCAGGCCTTCGCCCTCGTCGGGGGGGGGCCACGTCCGCGCTAGTCGAGAAGAGGACCCCGATGCCTCCTACCGATGTCAGTCAGGAATGGTTACAGAGGAGGATTTGACGAGCTTTGACTTCAGACGGCAACCCTGCCCTGTCACACCTCCCAGGGAAACCTCCCTCAGCCTAGAGGTCCCTGAGGAGCCGATGCAGGAACCCAGCGACCGACCACCGGGCGCGCGGTCCGTCTTCGGGCCTTTGCATTGCTGAGGTCAAGGAGCTTTTCACTTACTGGTGGAATACCATTAAAAAGGATATGGTTCCCACACCTCCTCCTCCTCCTGCGACTCCTGTGCCCCCCCACTCCATCTGGGGCTGCAGGCCGAGTACCTTCCCCCCAGGAGCCTACGGATCCTCCTAGGGGGAGACCAGACAAAAGGAGACCTCCGTCTAGATCTTCTTCAGGGTCACCCAGCCCCAAGAGATACAAAAGACGCCGCCCTTCGCCTTCGACGGAGGACACGGGATCGGAGTTCTCAGGATCCAGATCCCCCTCTCCGATCCACATCCCCTCTCCAGACCCACGTGAACTTCCTAGATCTACTCCGGATGACCCATCGTTCTCTGAGATCATGCGACATATCCCAGAGAACATGGGCTGGGATGCTGAAGAATTAGACCCCGAGAGACTACGGCTTGCCAGGTATCTTCGGCAGAAAGATCCTAAGCCTGTGGTGGTACTACCCTTGGTGTCCACTTTTGTGGACATCACCAAGGCAGCGTGGAAGCGTCCACACTCGCTCCTGGCGATGCCGAAGAAAGCTGACCGCCTGTACAAGGCTCCTAGGGAGGACTACTTGGCTCAACATCCTCTGGCCGACTCTCTGGTCATAACAGCTTCTCATGACCAGTCCCAGAGACCACAACATTTGAGCACCCTGCCACTGGACCTGGAGTCCAAACAGCTGGACGCTATGGGCAGACGCACGTATGCTTCTGCTACCTGCACCATCAGATCCCTGAACTACTTGACCCACATGGTGCAGTTCCAAAATGCCTTGTGGGAACAGGGACTGGATCTGGCAGAAAAAATGCCAGAAGGTGAGCAGAAGGAGGAGATGTTGCAGCTCCTCTGCATGGGTTCGGACGTGGGAACCCAGGTGCTGCAAACCGTGTATGATTCTGTGGACTCCTCGGCCAGAGCGGCAGCTTCAGGCGTATGCCTCCGGAGACACTCATGGCTCCAGATTTACCCCAGACGTCCAGAAAAATATCATGGACGCCTCTTTGAGGGAGATTTTCTTTGGTGAGCCCTCCGAGAGGGTACTCACCAAGCTCCAAGAGGTCGAAGAGCGGTGAGGTCGGTCTGTAATGTGCTCTGACTGAGGCTTAGTTCCTTCAGAGGAAATCCAAAGCTATTTCCATGGACGGACGAGACAACAGTCCTGCACCGGTCCACAGCAGAGGGGCTCCAGTTCCCGCAGAGCCCAGGGTAGACAGTCCGCGGACCGAAGCCAGCGCCCAGCTAAGCCAGCCCAGCTTGCGGGTCCCTCAGCAGCCACAGCCTGACTCCTTTCCGGCCCCTGCCCCTCAGGATCAATGGGACATCAAGGTCAGGGGTCGTATTGCGAATTACCTGCCAGGATGGCAGTCTATAACTACCGACAGGTGGGTTCTTCAGTTGGTCGAAAGAGGCCACTTTATAGAATTCACAGACAAGCCACCCTCGAGGCCTCCTCTGCTCTCCCGTTACTCGGGTCAGCACAAACTGCTTATCAGGCAAGAGATACTTGCGCTCCTGCAAAAGGGGGCAGTAGAGTACGTCCCAGAGAACCAGAGAGGGCTCGGATACTATTCTCACTTCTTTCTGGTTCCGAAGAAAACAGCGGACCTCCGTCCAGTCCTGGACCTCAGCGACCTCAATCTGTCGGTCGCCTACAAGCGATTTTGCATGGTGACTCTTCAAGGTCTCATTCCCATGCTAAAGAAGGACGCCTTTTTAGCGTCCCTAGACATGCAGGACGCATACCTGCTTATCCCTGTAGCTCCAGCGTACAGGAGGCTCCTGTGCTTCGAGTTTCTCTGCCACCATTTCCAGTTCCGAGCTCTTCCGTTCTGGACTGTCATCGACCCCAGGGTCTTTACCAATTACGCCTGGCAGTCGTGGCAGCATTTCTAAGGAGACAGGCCACTACGTGTTCCCTGCACCTGAGCGATTGGCTTCTCATGGTCAGCCTCCAGAGAGGCACTGTTGATGGCTATTCAAAGCACTCAGGAACTGTTTCAGTCCTTGGGCATCCTCATCAACTACGAGAAGTCACTCCTCGTACCGTCCCAGAAATTGCAGTTCATAGGAGCAGTTCTGGACACCGTCCGAGGGAAAGTCTTTCTCCCCGACGACAGAGCAGAACGCATCAGATTCCTCATCAGGGATCTGTCGAAGAAGAAGCCCGTCCCCGCCAGGTCGGTCCTTCGCTTGCTCGAACACATATCTGCGGCCATTCCAACCGTCCCTTTGGCAAGGCTCCACATGCGGGTGACCCAGTGGATGCTCAAGGTGCAGTGGGACCAAAGGCAAGACCACATGCAGCATCCGATCAGAATCACGAACACCGTGATTTGAGACTGGCAGTGGTGGCTAGACCCAGGTACACTCTCTGCGGGTGTCCCGTTTATAGCGCCGTCCCCGGAGGTAATCCTCACCACAGATGCCTCAGGGCTAGGGTGGGGTGCACACCTGAATGGGGTGAAGTCCCAGGGAACATGGACCCCTCAGGAGGCTCACCTCCATATCAGCGTCCTGAGATGAGCGGTCCTATATGCCCTGCAGGCTTTTCAGTCAGAGATCTCCTGTCAGTACTCTTCTGCTTCAGACAGACAACACGTGTGATGTTTGCCTCAACAAACAAGGAGGCGCACTCTTACCCCTTTGCAGGGAGGCCATGAGAGTGTGGGATTGAGATAATCCGACATGGTGCGAACCTTATTGCAGTTCACGTTCCCGGCGTGGACAACACAATCGCGGCTGGCCTGAGTCGCTCCCAGGCCAGGGTCCACGAATAGAAACTCCTTCAAGAGGTAGCAGAGGATCTGTTTCTACGATGGGGAACTCCAGAGTTGGACTTGTTCGTTTCCCCATCCAACGCAAAACTGCCCAATTTTTGCTTGCTAGATCCAGGGCCTGGTGTTTTCTGGCGAGACGCATTGTCCCTCTCCTGGGCGAACAGATTCCTCTACGCCTTCCCTCCCTTCCTGTTGATCCAGAGAGTTCTTCTCAAACTTCGTGTGAGGCAGCATGCAATAATCCTGGTAGCCCTTTCTGCCCAGGCAGATATGGTTCCCTTGCTACGCAACTGTCCCAGGAACCTCTGCTCCGTTACCTTTCAGCTCCATCTCTTGTCTCAGGAGAAAGGTTCACTGGTCCATCCGGACTTACATTCAATGAACCTGCATGCATGGCTCCTAGGGACATAGCCATTTTGCAACTATGGGGTCTCATGCAGTGGCAGAAATCCTTTCTGCTGCCTGAAAGCCCGGCAACGCATGCGACGTACACCATGAAATGGCGCCGTTCTTGTTTGTGGTCGTAGGCACGCGACCTTTCCCCACTAGGTTCGCCGGTGAAAGCGGTGTTAGATTACCTGCTCTCCCTTTTCCAGTCGGGTCTAGCTTACTCCTCTATCAAAGTGCACCTCTGCTATTTCTGCTTCCACTTCCCGGTGGGACAGGCGCTGATGGCACAGCTTGGCGTCTCGAGACTCTTTTGAGAGAAGGTACCTTAGGCCACCCATTAAGGACCCTGCCCCCCATAGGATTTACTCTTTGTCCTGGAACAACTCTCGCTTCCCCCCTTTGAACTCAGCTGGGTTAGGTAGCCATGCTTTCTGTCTTGTAAAACATTATTTTTAGTTGCTGTTACGTCAGCAAGGAGTATTTCTGAGCTTCACGCTCTTATGTGTAAGGAACCCTATTTGATTTTCCACCAGGACAGAGTGTCCCTGAGGACGAATCCTAAGTTTTTGCCTAAGGTGGTCTCCACCCTCACTCTCAATCAGGACATTGACCTGCCTGTCTACTTTCCTAAGTACTCCAATAGAGGAGAAGCGCTACTTCATACCCTGGATGTTCACCGCTGTCTAAGGTACTACCTAAACAGAACGAAACAGCTTCGCAAATCGGAGCAACTCTTCGTTTCCTTTGCTGAGAGGATGATGGGCCAACCAGTATCAAAGCAGTCACTTTCTCGCTGGCTTGTCCAGTGTATATCATACTGCTACAATAACAAACAGAAGCCCCTCCTGGGTACAGTCCGGGGCCATTCCACAAGGGGTGGCTACCTCATGTGCAGCACTCGTAATGTCTCCACCTCTGCCATTTGTGCTGCAGCTACTTGGAGCTCTCTACACACTTTTATCAGGCATTATAGCTTGGACATTGCCTCATGACAAAGAGCCGTTTTCGGCCTGGCCGTGCTACAGGGTCTCCTGTCCTAGAGTCAGGACTTGGCATGGATATTTTCCAGTTTCCTCCTCCCAGTATGCTTACAAGCGTTATTGCTTGGAAATCAGTCCTAATAGTGTTACCTGCTGCAAGAGTTGTATCTCAAAGTAAGATAGTACAGTTACGTAGGAACTTACCGTAACAGTAGATCTTCGAGAACAGCTCTTGCTGCAGGTACTTTCCCGCCCACCTTCCCCCTTGGAGGAGGCATGGCTTTCAGAGCCTTTGGCAGGGGCTTATGCCCCTTCGTCTTCTGATGATGGATCCTCGGTCTTCCATTCTGATGTCATCCTGCGGCCGGACGTCTCCGGCGGGAGAACTGGGGAATCTGGCAGGACCGCCCCCTTATGTACTACGCCTGACGTCGGAGGCGGGACCGACGTCGGGGGCGGTTCCCGTTGAAGATAGCTAGCTAGAAGAATTCTGTGGGGTCCTGATGCCTGCTGGCTTCAGTCCTAATAGTGTTACCTGCTGCAAGAGCTGTTCTCGAAGATCTACTGTTACGGTAAGTTCTTACGTAACTGTACTTTCCTACGCAGCACAGGGGCCAAGGCCTGCACTCCAGGTACTTCCTTACCCCAAAAAAGATAGGGGAGTTGCGACCCATCCTAGACCTAAGGTATTTGAACAAACACATCTCAAAACCAAAATTCAAAATGGTGACTCTGGGAGTAATTCTTCCCTCTCTAAGGCCAGAGGATTGGCTTGCATCCCTGGACCTCAAGGTTGCCTATTTCCATATTCCTATCAAGTGCTCCCACAGAAAGTACCTCTGGTTCGAGTTGCCTTCAGGCCACTATCAGTTCAGAGCCATGCCATTCAGCCTAACATCAGCTCCAAGGGTGTTCACAAAGTGCCTTGCAGTAGTAGTTGCCTTCCTCAGAAGGCAGGCTATTTCCATTTTCCCATATCTGGGCGACTGGCTAATTGTAGGTCAGTCATCCGACCAGGTCAGCTCTACAAATTACTCAAGACTTGCTCAGTTCTCTGGGGTTTCTTCTTAGTCTCCCAAAGTCTGTTCTTGAACCAGTACAACTTCTTACTTTCATAGGGATAGAATTGGTTACTATCCAAGCAAAAGCCTTCCTTCCTTCCTCTGACAAGGGTAAAGGCCCTAACAGATCTTGCTTCCTCTTTTCGGCCTCTGGTCTCTCGCCCAGCAAGGCAGTTTCTTCAACTCCTGGGCCACATGGCAGCTTCCACTGCAGTGGTGCATGGAGCCAGATTTCAGATGAGGGACATTCAGTTCCACCTAAGGTCCTTTTGGTCTCAGAAAAGAGACTCTCTCACCAAATTGATTCCAGTGACTCAGACTCTGGTCCAAGCTCTCCAGTGGTGGCTGGACCAGGACAGCCTCAGACAAGGAGTTCCATTTCTCTCTCAGGTCCCCTCAGTAGTCCTAACTACAGATGCTTTGCTCCTATGTTGGGGAGCCCATTTGGGAGCCCTTACGGCTCAAGTGGTCTGGTCTCCACAAGAGTCTCTCCTTCATATCAATCTCCTGGAACTCAGGACAGTTTTTCTAGCCCTTCAGGTCTTCTCGTACTCAGTCAGGGGCAAGGTGGTCCAAGTCAGGACAGACAACACCACCCCAATGTGGTACATCAACAAGCAGGGGGGGGCACTCTGTCTACGGCCATGTGCACAGAAGTCATGAAACTGTGGTCTCTAGCCTGTTCTCTTCAGACTTCCCTGATAGCAGTTCACCTTCCAGGAAAAGACAGTGTACTAGCAGATGCTCTGAGCAGAATCTCCCAGGGGCATCACGAATGGTCCCTGGACCCTCTCATACTACAGGCCATCTTCTCCAGATGGGGCACTCCAGAGATGGATCTCTTTGCAACCCCGGACAATCACCAACTTCCTGTGTTTTGTTGCAGACCTCCAGTCCTGGGGACTGTTCCTCTGGATGCTCTCATTCTGGATTGGAAGTGCAGGTTTCTCTATGCCTTCCCTCTGTTGTTCAGAGTCCTGATCAAAATCAGATCTCAACCCTGCACAGTAATACTGGTGGCTCCAGATTGGGCCTGGCAGCCTTGGTATCCTCTGCTACTGTTTCTGACAGTGTCACGTCCCCTGTCCCTTCCCAAGAGATAACAATCTCCTAACCTCCTCCCAGGGGAGGATCTGGTACCCCAATCTCCAGTCTCTCAACCTCAAGGTCTGGCTCTTGAAGAGTTAGAATATGCAGGCCTGCATCTTTCTCAGGGAGTCCTGGAAATTTTGAAGGTTTCTAGGAAACCTTCCACTAGGAAAACTTATAATTCCAAATGGAAAAGATTCAGCATTCGGTGTTCTCAGAAGAGCATTGTGCCTGATTCTGCAGGCATTGCTACAGCCTTACATTATCTGGTTCATCTTAATGGTCTAGGCCTTAGGTTTGCAACTCTGAAGGTTCACCTAGCAGCTGTCTCTGCATTCCTTTCAGCAGGGAAGGGCTCTTCCCTGGAATCTTATCCTGTTTTCAGTAAATTTTGCAAAGGTCTGGTTCATATTAACCCTCTCTTTCGAGAGCCTACTCCGGCTTGGGATCTCAGTGTCTGCATTGCCCAGCTTATTCAGCCACCCTTTGAACCTCTGGCTTTGGCCGAGCTGAAGTATTTGACCTGGAAAACTATGTTCCTGCTAGTTACTACTTCTGCCAGATGGATTAGTGAATTACAGGCCCTGTCAGTCGAACCTGACTTCATCTCCTTCCATAGGGATAAGGTAGTCCTAAGAACCAATAGGAGGTTCTTACCCAAAATGATATCAGATTTTCATCCGAATCAGTCTGTCTATTCCTGTGTTCTTCACTGAACATTCTTCTTCAGGGGAAAGAAGATTACACATTTTGGATGTTAAAAGGGCTCTTAGCTGCTACATAGAGCATACTAAGGCATGCAGAAATGACTGTCTTCAATTGTTTCTTACTTATGGCAAAGTGGGGAAAGGTAAGTCTGCTACTAAAAGAACTATTGCCAGGTGGATTATCTCTTGTATACAATTCTGCTATGACAAATTGGGCAAAATACCCCCTCCAGGCCTGAGGGCCCACTCAACTAGGGTTACAGCTGCTACACTGGCTGTGGCCAGAGATATACCCTTGCTAGAAATCTGTAAAGCAGCCACCTGGAAAACAGTCCATACATTCACCAAGCATTACTCTCTGGACATCCAGGCTAGGAGTGATGCTAGGTTTGGCACAGCAGTACTGCAGAGCCTGTTCTCAAAGTAAGTTCTGCATTCCCTTCTCCTGAGGGAACTGCTTGGTAGTCTGCATATTATCAGAATACAGCAAGACTTCATGTTGTTTCAAGAAAAAAATTACTCACCATAGTAATGTTGTTTCTTCTAATGGAGTCTTGCTGTATTCTGGCCTCCCTCCCCTCTCGGAACCTAGTTTTTGGGAAGTGGGCTGGCAGGTACAGTGTTGCACCTCAGGGGTGTACCTTGTACCCTCCCTGTTAAGGGTGGGGTAGTTTGTTTTATTGTTACCATTGTTATGTTTAACATATATATTATATTGTCACTACCTTTTTTTCCTCGGTTCTCGACTTGAGTCTTTTTGGGACCCAAATTATTGCCTTTTGGCCACACAATTAACAATTTCCATAGTTTACTTCTTAGTTTGCTCGTAAGAATCTGACGGTTACACAGGTAAGTACCAGAGACAGAGGGTTGAAAACCGAGCTCGAGCTCAACTTTCTATGCTTCTGCATAGAGTTAACTCTTTCTTCTCCGGGGCAGTTCAAGTGCTGGGGCTAACTGCATATTGTCAGAATACAGCAAGACTCGATTAGAAGAAACAACATTACTATGGTGAGTAATTTTTTCTTCTGGGATGCTGGGTTTGTACTAATGATGCTATTACTATTCTTTTTTCTTAAAGAAACTGAGTTCTGGGGTCACGCAGTTTGCATACAGCTGTGTGCAGGAACATGTCGTCTGGACCAACATGCAATTCTGGGAGTCAATGTTTTACAGTGATGTACAGAATCACATCCGAGCACTGTACCTGGAGAACAGGGAAAGCGATGGCTTTGAGCAGGTAAAGCTGCATTTTCTACTTCTATACTTGTACAGAACAAAGCTGGAGAACAGTAAGCATACACTCGTGAAGAGAAATAGCCATTTTCACAGCCTGTATGTGAGGAGAGATATGAGATTCTCATCATAACCAGTCTCCATTTCAAATCTGTGTATCCTTCTCCACAAACTGTATGGGTGGGAAGCTCTTTAAATTGTACAGGCAGGACCTGTCCCTGTCTTACAGACCCCCTACCCTTCTCCCTGAGCTGTATAGAAAGCATGCTGGGATTTTACAGACACAACTGGTCCCTGTCTCAAGCCCGCCCACCCTTCTTATGGAGAGAGAGATGTGATATGGTATAGACATGACCAGGTTCTGTCTTACAACCCCTGCCCTTCTTCCCTAGCTGCGCAGGAAGAGCTGTTAAGATTGTATAGACAGGGCCCTTCCTATGGGAAAAGAGCTTTGAGATTGTTCAGACGTGACCTGGCCCTGCCTCACAATCCCCTGCCTTTCTCTCCCAGCTGTATGGGAAGAGAGTTGTTAGATTGTACATACTCTACCAATTCCTGACTCACAACCCTACTGCCCTTCTCCCTAAGCTGTACGGGAAGAGAGCTGTTGGGCTGTACCGACAGGACCCTTCCTTGTCTCACAGTCCCATACCCTTCTTCTGGGGAAAGAGCTTTGAGATTGTTTAGATGTGACCTGGCCCTGTTTCACAATCCCCTGCCCTTTCCCCCAGCTATATAGGAAGAGAGCTGTTACATTGCACATACTCGACCAGTCCCTGTCTCACAACCTCACTGCCTTTGTCCCCAAGCTGTACGGGAAGAGAGAGCTGTTGGATTGTACAGACTTGACCAGTCCTTGGCTCGCAACCCCCGACCTTTCTCCCAAGCTGTACTAGAAGAGAGCTGTTTGATTGTACAGACTCGACTAGTCCCTGTCTCACAACTCTCGCCCTTCTCCCCAAGCTGTATGAGAAGAGCACTGTGAGATTGAACAAACAGAAGCAGTCCATGTCTCACATCCCATCTGCCTCAGCACTCCTATGTGCTAAGGAGCAGCACTGACACTATCTACTGAGGTTGTTAAATGGCCGTGACAGCAGAATGGGGGCATGGGATTAAGAATGAGAAGGATTGTGTTAAATTGTCTGAAATAAAATCCATTAACATACCCTGTAAGTGACTGACCTTTGCAGTATCACCAGCAGGAAAGCAGTGACAGCCTGCAGGAAGGCAAGTCAGCCTTGGAGATTGCCTCTCAGCAGCGACGGTTGTGGCCTACTTTGGGTAGGGAGAAGCAGATGGAACTGATCCAGAAG
Source organism: Neoceratodus forsteri (assembly GCA_016271365.2). NCBI lineage: Eukaryota > Metazoa > Chordata > Ceratodontiformes > Ceratodontidae > Neoceratodus > Neoceratodus forsteri. The sequence continues at coordinate 109,180,412 of CM028131.1, read as the reverse complement.
GAGGAGAGTACCGTGTATAGCCAGGCCATTCACTACGCCAGCCGCATGAGCTACCTACTGCTACCTCTCGACACCAGTAAAAACCGCCTGCTACGCAGCTCTGGGCTGGGGGACCTGGAGAGCGTTAGTAACAGCTTTGTAACCAACAGGTATGTATTGACTGCTGACAGATGGGAGCTACCTGCAGCTGCCTCTCTATACCGGCTAGAACTCCCTGCTGTGCAGGTCTGTGCTGGGATTGGTACAGTAACTGATACAAAAAATGTGACATTAACTTTTTTTATTAGTTACATTTTATTCGTAGAGAAAAATAAATTAAATCACATTCAAAAGACTCATCGCAAAAGCAAACATGCATAAATCATATGAAAAAATACAATTTTTTTTAATTTTCAGAGGGTTACAAGTATAGTAACAGATAAGAAATTTTTATGAGGTAAATTATTAAATCATGAACTTAAAAGCAAATTCTCAATCTTCCAGGAATCAATCTTCACTGTTGATTCACACTAGTGGGCCTTAGACGGAGGTGCTAGGACCCTATGGGGGGCTAGAACTTTTCAGAAGGGCTGACACTGACATAAGCTGTGCGCATGCATGGTAGCGTAAGACTGGCTTGCACTGCATGGCTGGCATTGGCACTAGACCTCAACCACCTCAGTTCCTTTTTTCCTGCCGTCGAATGCGCATCAGTGACTATGATGCTCACACACTGGGACTCAGAACTTCACGTCTATGACAACAACGTTCAGTTCTCAGTTTTAGTGTTTGAAGCTCGAGATTGTTATTTTTGTCAGTTTAGAGATTCTGCAAAAATATTTTTGTTGATTTAGGGATGCAAGGAAGTATTTTTTCACAGAGAGGGTTGTGGATGCATGGAACGGCTTTCCGGAGGAGGTTGTGGAGTCAAAAACAGTGGTGGAATTCAAGCATGCATGGGACAGTCATAAGACAGTTCTAGGGGTGGGGGTAGGAAAAAGTAGGCTGCTGGTTAACTAGGATCTGCAGCTTATCCATTAGTAGGGAAATGGGCAGACTGGGTGGGCCAAGTGGTCCTTAATCTGCCGTCAAATTCTATGTTTCTATGATTTCTCTCAGCTCTACTGAGTCAACGGTTGACAGCCATGGACGATGAAGGTAGGGGCCTCCTCAGGCAAACTGCTTCGGCAGCAGGACTGAGACTGTTCCATTTTCCCCATCGTGGAAAGGTTCTGACAATGGTGGGATTGTGCCCAGGAGGAAGGACAGCCCTCCAGGAAGCATAAAGGGAAGTGGGCCCATTCCCGGTCCCGGTCAGGTTTTCAGTGCCGCTCCATCTCGAGTTCTTCCTCTTGCCATGGGAGGGGAAAGAAATGGTACCACTCAGTCACCCTCTGTTAGGTCTGCCATGAGATCGTCGGTCTCCTGGAGCTAGAGACCCTCACTGACGCCATTGGCATCACTGGGGGCCTCTGGTACTAGGAGGCTGACACCTCGGGCCCGGAGCCCCTCTCAGTCTGTAAGTGGGGACTCCGGTGGTCAGTTCCACCATTTGGCAGCTCTTATGGAGCAGTGATTGCAGCATCTGGTTCATTTGCCTCTGCCGATGGAGCTGGTCTGTAGTCCTTTAGGGCCAGTGGAACTGGAGCTGTAGGTGGAGCCATCAAGCCAGGTGGAGCATTTAGCTCCTGCAACATATCCATGGCCCTTGCCTGTGATGGTGCTGCTGACTCCTGTCCCACTGGCCACCCCCCCCCCCTTTCAATGTCACTTTGATGGGGCTGGCCACAGTACCATTGCTGGTCACTTTGGTGCTGGCTGGGTTGTCGGCACTGGATTTAGTTACATAAGAACATGACAGCAGATGAGGATCGCATGATCCATCTAGTCTGACCATTATTTGGCCTACCCCACCCCAAGTATATTCCCTTATTTCAATATTCCGCTATGTCTGCCCAAGATATTTTGAACTCCTTAACTGTCTTGGCGTCCACAACCTCCTGGGGCAGCCTGTTCCACAGCTCCACCACTCTTTCGGTGAAGAAAAACTTCCTAATATTGCTTCGAAATCTCCCTCCCATTAGACATCTGATGTGGCCTCTAGTACATGCTTCCTTATTTTCTTGGAAGAGGTTGTGATTTTGCACCGAGTTGATACCCTTTTGGTATTTAAAGGTGTCTATCATGTCTCCTTTGTTCCAGGGAGTACATGTTTAATTCTTTAAGTCTTGTCTCATAGGGTTCATGGTGGAGGTCGTGAACCATTTTTGTAGCTCTTCTTTTCACAGTTTCCACATGGTCTATATCCTTTTTAAGATGGGGTCTCCAGAACTGAACACAGTATTCCAGGTGTGGCCTCACCAAGGATCTGTAAAGTGGGACTATCACTTTGCGCTTTCTGCTTGTGATCCCTCTTCTGATGCAACCGAGGATGTTACTGGCTTTCTGTGCCACCTTCTCACATTTTCTCTCTACCTTTAGGTCATTGAATACTATAACCCCAAGGTCCCATTCTAGGTTCGTGATGGCTAATTGTCCGCACCCAAGATAGTAATTTTTTCCGGGGTTTCTTTTCCCTAGGTGCATTACCTTACACTTCTTGGCATTGATCTTCAATTGCCAAGTTCTGGACCATTCTTCCAGATCTTCCCTCGTCAGTCTTCACTATTCATTAGTGCTGGGGTGTTAGCCGGAGGCGTGCACCTGCACGGGAACCTTTTTTTTTTTTTTCTTTTTGGGGAGGAGTCGACACTGATTGCACTGCCCACGAGGTTGACACATTGAGTGGTGCACGAGGGTTGGCCGTTAGGTGCCGCAGACACTTCCTCCACCCCAGTTCTGTTTCTCCTGCCGTCGAGTTCGCACCGGCTGCATGACTTACCAGAAGTTTCCTCTGCGTCACTAGGCCTTCGCCATTTGATGCCATTTCATGCCTTCTCCATCTCGGTTCTGAATGCACCGGATACTGTTGGAAACCGGTAAGCCTGTTCCTTTTATTTCTACCAATGGCACTGGGTGCTTTTTTTTTCTTCTGTGAAGTTTGCTAAATTTCTTTTGCATCATGTCTGGCTTGGGGGCTAAGAGAAAATCCAAAGCTGGCCGTGCCCCCATGCGTCGGTGCCCCTGTGGCCAGCATTTTTCTGTTACAGACCAACATGATGTTTATCTGCATTGCCTGGGTTCCAACCATGATATGTACAACAATGACTTCTCTTTCTCCATGGACCACTGCGTTCTTGAGATCTGCACGTTTAAAGTCGGCAGGGCCCTGCCAGCTTTCAGAGGACAGCGTTGTTCTAGAGATGCCATGGCAAGATCTCTTGATCCTGCCTCTGGGTCCCCTCCCAGATCTATACGGCCCGGTGAGGAGGAAACCTCCTCAGATTCCAGCCTTGCTGTCGAAGAGGTTTCTTTCATGGTGCCAGAGGATTGTCTCGGTTCCCTGTGGTGCTGAGTTGAGGGCATCACTACAGCAGTTACCTCCTCGGAGGTGCAGGCTGCCCCGGTGTTGTGGGCCACAGCTGCTGGGCTCGGCACCGGCGGACTTTCTGCACCACCTGATGGTGCCGCTTCCGATCCCAGCGCTGTTCGCAGTACTGGTGATCGAGTCGGTACCACGGTGTCTTGTCCCGCGACGCCATTGGTAGGAGAGCTCCCGGGGTCCCTAGTCTGGCGGTTTGTGTGGTTTCCTCTTCTTCAGAGGCAGATCACTTGCTGGCCGATCTGGACTTGGCACCCTGACTCCTCTGAGTGAGGGAGTCCTCTTGGACGTGGCACCAGGTGGCCCAGTGTTCGCCTCCTGGGCTCCCCAGAGTCTGAGGTCTCTGCAGCTCCCCACACTGACTCTGGTGTTGAGGGCCATGTGGTGGATAGCGGTCGGGGTGGGCTGGTGTGGCCATTTTGACCATGGGGACTGGGGCAGCTGCCATTTCTGGTGCTGCTGTGGCCTCCTTCATGGGTACGGGGACCTCCTCTTCTGCGGCCTTCCTCAGGGGGGCCTGCGGGGTTGAGGGACTCCTTGTGGCTTGGTGTGAGGAAGATGGCGGCCTCAGAGTCTGAGGGTTTGAGAGGCTGGGGAGAGATGTGGAAGCCTTCTTCCACTGACCTGCAGGGGATGGGGAGGAGCCACAGTGCTGAGCCACACTTTTCCTCCTCTGAGACTTCAGGGGTGCCCTTAGTGGGCAGCACTGAGTATTGCCCTTCTGGAACCATGCAGCCTCAGTCACACTGCAGGGGAGATTCTCTCTCAGGGTTCAGCCAGGATTCGTGTTTACATTTGCAGCATCCACTGACTGGATCGACCCCCAGATCCTCCTGCGTGGGAGGATCTACTGCAGGGTCTCAGAGCCCTGGCAGAGGCCAGGCACTTTCGGTGAGGTGCCCTTCCGCAGTCCCTCTGCAGACACACCTCCCTCTCCCGGGCCATGTGGGTCCTATGGGACCTTTAACCTAGGAGACATTCATGGCCAGGGTGTGTTAGAGCTGTGGATGAGCAGGTCTTTCGCTTGTCTCCCCTGCCGCAGGAGGACTCTGAACATGTGAGCTCCTCTACTTCCTCAGCTTTCTCATCTGAGGAAGAGGAACATTCTGTCCACCTTTTCTCCGATGCTGATTTCACTGAATATCAGCGATTCCTTTCGGGGTTAGTTCAGGAGCTCTACATCTCCCATATGGTAAGACGCTATACTGAGAGGGAGACATGCTCTTTTCTGAGCGAGTTCAGTGCAAACCACCTGGTGTTGCGTTCCTGGCCTATTCCCTTCCATTAGTGTCTATTCGCACCTAGCCGCCTCATCCCCAGCCCCAGTGGACTGCAGGAGGAGGTATTGCGCTCCTCAGGAGTCTCTTGGTTCTCTGTCTCACCCACCCTTGGGGCTGATGGCTTTAGACACTGCTTGTGGGCTTCAGCACACGACCGACTTCCAGATCCGGATTCCGCGGAGTTTGACTGGTGGGGTAGAAGAGTTTTCTCTTCAGTTTGTGTGTTACTGTGCTTCAGCTCACATCAGGGTCACCACTCTGCCTACAACAGGCACCTGTGGTCAATGCTGGTACAGGTTCTAGCATCCTTAAAAGACAAAGAACCTCTGTGCGCAAGCACTGAGGCAATGGTTACCCCAAAGGGCATTGGCTGGGAAGCCAAGTTTCAAAGAAATAAAAAAAATCACACATGCCCCCATGGTGCAAAGCATCATGGGCTGCATATGCAAATCACCACAAAATATTATGCTGGTTCAACTTTAAGCAGAAATGCATGGTGCCGAAAGGCCTCTCACACAGTTTGCAAAGGGTGCCAACAGAAGACATAGAGGAATCTAGGCAAGCCATTGCCCTCTTCGCACAGGATCTGGAGCTTGCAAGGCACCAAGCAAGGGCATCATCGTACGATGCCAGTGAGGTAGCCTCCAGGTTGGTAGGAACTACAGTCTTCATTAGGCAGATGGCATAACTTTGTTTCTTAATGTTTTCACCCTTGGCTCTGGGTAGGGTGATTGCTTCACATTTTCAGGGGGCCCATTTCTTCTCCTGCAGGGCCAGGCCTGAGCTTACAGGGGCACCTTCCTGCTTTCAGGTCACAGCAGCCTCTGCCTGCCCCTGACCAGTCTTGGGCCTTGCCAGGCCCGTATAGGGCCCCAGCCTCTTTGTGTTTTTCCCGCACAGGAGGCTGAGGGAGCAGCCATTTCCCTCACGGTGAGCCAGGTAAGCTTGGTGCTCTGACCCAAGAAGTAATGACTGGTGAAGATTGATTCTTGGAAGATATGAAAATAACATACTCACTGTAATTCTTGATCTTCCAGAATATCTTCACCATTCATTACTGCAACCTGCCCACCATCCCTCTCAGTGGCCAGACGTCTGGAAAACTTTCTCGACTTTCTGTCCCCTTCTGCCGCTAGGCGCAGTAGTTTAAAAAAAAAAGTGAGAGTGAGAGAGGCACAATAGGGTAAAATATGTTTGAGGGCTATTTTAGCTCCTTGGTGGACTTTTTTGCGACTCTCGGAAGAAAAGGAGAAAGTCCCCCCCCCAACGTGGACTCTGTAGCTTGTTTGCCATTGGAAAATCTGTTTTTCCCCTTCTTCTGTCTTAACAGGAATAGGGATATAGAAGGCAGGCATAGGAGAGGACCAGGAGAAATACGATGAGTACCAGCCCAGACATCTTCACCTGGTACAGCTCTCCCTTTCCCTTGCAATAAGTCTTCTGTGCTACCAGTCCTGCTAGCCTGCTACATTTTTCATTCTCTTTCTCTCTAGGGAATTTTTAATAGGAAAGAGGAAGATGCTGTAAGGGAATCTTAGGATATTTTCGATTCTCTCAGTTGATCTCTGTCCTCCTAGTGGGGATCCTCACCTCCTGACTTGTTTTTCCCACCTCGGGATTGCTCTGTTGGCTTTTGAGCTCCTAGGTGTCACTTCCTTGGTTTGAGACCCTTGGCTAGTATCACATTTCATGAGCTTTGGCTCTTCTGTTTACTGTGCTTCAGGAAGACTGTACTCCTTAGTAGATTTCATCACATATTTTGCATTGGTTATATGGCAGCTCCGAGTCTCTGATCCCTGCAGTTCATTTAATCTGCAGCTAGAGAACCTTCACAGGCAACAGTTTCATGGCTCATAGCTCTACTAGGAATCCTGTGTATCTCAGAAAAGTGGAACTTTTCTTTTCTCAAGAAAATTCATCCCATATTTTGGTATTGTTTATGTGGGATTTCTGAGACCTTGGCTTCTTTAGAAGTCCTGTAATCTGCAGGAAAACATGGGTAAATTGCCCTGGAGTTTCTAACAAAGCCAACTCTGCTGAGAGCACTGCTCTTCTACTGGGAGCTCGGGATCCCCGCTACACACTCTGCCTTGGCATTGTCTCTCTCCTGTCGTCCTGGTCATTATTTAACCTGCTACCTAGGTCCTCCCTCCCCCCCACCTCTTCTTTCTCTTCTCTGGTAACTGGGCTTTATTGCTTTGTTCTTTTTATATTCTATATCCTGTTTCTGTCCCTTTGGCAACCTTGCCCCAGCCTTTCTTTTTTTTTCTTACACTTTGTTTCCTCTCCTGGCGAACAGAACTGAGGAGAACAGGGGTCTGGCATTGGTTACTGGCCAGCCCACGACCGCCATGTCATATGTCCACCTTGTGGGCTGCACTGTCCCTGTTGTAAGTCCCCCTAGATAAAGAATTTTAAAGCTATACGCTCCCATGGGGGTCCTAGCGCTTCCGTCATAGACCCATGAAGTAACATATGATTAAGATATTCTGGAAGATCAATAGTTGCAGTGAGTATGTAATTTTCATTCAACCTGAACCCAAAAAAGGTTTTAAAGAAGTCAGTTGGGAGGTCATTTAACACCCCGGCACCTTAACCCTTTTAACTATTCAGTCTTCTCCCAACCCAGGGCTTCATCCAGTCTTGACCTTTGGTCACTAGTGATTTGGGTCCTTCGGTCAGTGGTGATTTGGGGTATGGGAGCTTTCTGAAAAATAAATAAATAATTAGATGAGCCAGTGTATAGATCATTGTATAAAACAGTCACCTATCTGGGCTTCACTCAAGGTCCGTTCCCATGACAACATCTGGATTTGGGCAATATTTCTGGCTACCTCTGTACTCCTCAGTTGCCATGCAAGAAGTTTGCCCTCTCTATCCCCCAGCAGAGTGGCTTTCTCCTCTGCTGGCACATCCATCTGCAGTACAGCTCCAGTGGGAATTAAATCTGTCCTCTCCCACTCCTTCTTTAAATCGCAGCTTCTGGGTTACCCATTGAGTGACACAACCCCATATGAACATGCTAACTGAATATAGACCCTGAGCCAGCTGGGCACTGTCTGCCATGTAGCACTCCTGTCTGCTCAGCGCTCATGGACGATTTTCAGTGTGGGGCCCATAATCTCTAAGCAAAAGTTTTTCACGGAGCTTGAGAACACGTCTGCTGTTGTTAGCTGCTGGCTATCCCCCACTCTTTTTTTTTCTATTTATTCTCAAATTTAAGCTCTTCATTGTGTTATTTAAATAAGGATTGCTACATTTTCTAGGGTACAGGTTTAACTTTGTGGTGATTTAATGGCAACCTACTTTGTATGGTACGGTGGTATTTCTTTCCAAAAATGATATGTTTTACTTATACGAAAGTATTTGGATCATCTCTAAATAATTACAATGACAAAATGAATTTTGTGAACAGTGGATGATGGTAGACTTTTAAATTCTAGTGTGTCTAAGGAGTGTGCTGCTGTAGGTGACAGAGAGCAGGCACCAGCTTTGTTATAGCAAGGAGGTGATTTAATAGAAGTACACTGAATCGAAGTCTTAATTTTGGGACCTGTATAAGTAAGTAGAAGTCAGTGTTTTGGATCTCTGTGTTGGGGGTTGACTTTTCTTAGTGTAACTTTTATTTGCCAGGGAGGAAATTTAGCTGGGAGAATAGTTGCTGTCATTTGTGACTAGACCTGTTACTTAAGCTCTGTGAAATAGGTGTCTGATAAGGGGAGACGCTGAAAGTGGCCTGAGGAACTGTGGTTTCAAAACAGGAGTATTTTGTGGACTCTTTGTCTGCTGTAGGTGAGACAGAGAGCAGCCACCACCTTCCTTATAGCAAGGAGGTGATTTAATAGAAGTACACTGAATTGAAGTCTTAATTTTGGGACCTGTGTAAGTAAGTAGAAGTCAGTGTTTTGGATCTCTGTTTTTTGAGGGTTGACTTTTCTTAGTGCGACTTTTATTTACTAGGAAAGAAATTTAGCTGGGAGAATATTTGCAGCCATTTGTGACTAGACCTGTTACTTAAACTCTCTGAAATAGGTGTCTGAAAGGAAGGAAGACATTCACCGGGATGGTGGGTCAGAGTTATAGTTGATTGTTTCTGGAGGGCACGGGCTTAGTCCCACCCACCTCACCCCACCCAAGCACATCGTTTCCTTTATATCAGGGGTTCTGACATCACTTCCCCAAAAGCGCAAAGGGAGATACATCTGTTCATATCCTTAAAGAGCTGCTTTTACTGAATAGGGGCAGATACACTCACACGCTTGCACACACTAACGAAAAAAAAAACTCTTAAACAGGAAGGGACACAGACATGTGGGGAGTGGTGCAATGTACTGGCTATGGAGCGGCAGTCTTCCAGAAGATGTTCTGGAGGCTGCTTTGCTGCCCTATTTGCAGGCACCTCTCTGGTCTGAGGGAGGAGGTTGCCTGTCTCCATGCTGACCTCGTGAGGATACGGGAAACCTCCTCCCCCACCCAGGCCACCACCACTGCCTCCGAGGTTTCCAAGAAAGAGGAGCAGTTGTACCGTGGTGGGCTCAGGGAGGGTGAGGATGGTGGAACAGAGGCGCATTCCTCCAGTTGTGCCTCTTCACAGTTCATTCGCCATTCTGGCGGAGTGCGGTTCCTCTGTGGAAGCACCTGCAGTGGAGACCAAGGAGGATGCTGGGAACCTCCACAAAGGAGACCCACAGAAGGGTGGCACGGGACCCCACAGTGGAAGGAAACAACTCCTGGTGGGGGACTCAATCGTTAGGGGGTTAGAACTGGGTGAGGGAAAGGAGAGGGAGGCAAGGTGTCTGCCCGGCGCCATGGCTTGGAGGGATAGGAAGCAAATCCTCAGGATCGTGGGAGCAGCTGCACAGGGGAGGGAGCTGGATGTCATTGTCCACCTAGGGACAAATGACCTGGCTGGGAATGGGATCAGAGCAGTGCAGCAGGAGTTTGTGGAGTTGGAAAGGGGCTTTAGGCAAGTGGCACACACGGTATCTTTCTCGGAAGTGCTACCTGTCTGTGACATGGGTGAGGCTAGGGTACTCCGCACCATGGGATTCAATGACTGGTTGAAAAACTGGTGCGGAGCTCAGGCATTTGGCTTCATTGGGGGCTGGGGGTGCACCTGGAGGGATACAGGCCTATACTGGTGTAATGGATTGCATCTGTCCGTGAGGGGAACCAGGATCCTAGGTGTTCGGTTTAAATCGATTAAACTTGGAGACTTGTAGGAGGGTAGCAGCCAAGGTCAACAGGATGCTGGGATGCATCACTAGGGGGATCACCTCCAGAAGGATGGAAGTGATACACCCTCTGTATAACTGCTTGGTGAGGCCGCACTTCGAGTACTACATGCAGTTTTGGAGGACACACTTAAAGAGGGACATCGAACTCCTGGAGAGGGTCCAGAGGAGGGCAGCCAAAATGATTTGGGGCTTGGGGGACAGAACCTATGGGGAGAGGCTTGAAGAGCTAAATATGTACACATTGGATGAGAGAAGGGACCGGGGGACATGATAGAGGTCTTCAGGTACATGAAGAGGTAAATAGGGAGGAGCACTCAGGGTGCTTCAAGGGGGGCAACTAGGGCATGGTGGAAGCTGGAGGGAGATTCAGGAGAGAAAGGAGGAGGTACTTCACTGAGAGGGTGGTGGAGCCATGGAATGCGCTGCTCAGGGGCTGGTGGAAGCAGAGACAGTGGAGGGGTTCAAGAGGGGGTTGGACAGGTACAGGGGAAGGGTTCTGGAAGAAAAATCCAGTGTAGCGAGAATATCCGGAACTGGGAAGGGAGAAGCCAGAGAGGGCGAGGGGGGCAGCAAGGTCAGCTCCTAGGGTGGGGGCTGACCAAATGAACAGACACGAAATGCCTTTTTGCTGGCATTTAGTATGTTAGTAAATGCTTCATTGGCAAGCATTTAAACTAGCCAGGGCGGCACTTAAGAGAAGCAGGAAATCCCAGCCACTCCCCGCCCCCCCACACACACAAAAACATTGTAGTTAGAGAAGTAGACATAAAGGTAGAGAAGTCAGTAGGGAGCAGAACAGGAGTAAATCCAGAAAAAGGCAGTAAGGACAGGGATGGGCCCAAAATGGGTAAGGTCATCAAAAAATGGAGGGCGATGAGTACCGATGCCTGTAGTCTGGATAACAAGCTCACTGAACTAGTGGCCTTGATGGAAGAGGGAACGCCTGGATATCATGGCAATCACAGAAACATGGTACACAGAGTAAAGGAGAAGGACCAGAAGTACAAGGAGGATTCAGTAAAGGGAGCTGAGGGTTTAGGCCAAGGGAGCACGACGAGCAAGGAGGAACTAAATGGAGACAGGAAGGAAGGGAGGATGAGCCAGGCTAGTTTAGCAGATGGGGGAGAAGGACCAGTTGCGAGCAGTGAGGGGAATTACAAGGTACAGAAGGATACTCAGGAGGAGGAGAGTAGGATTGGAGGGAGGGGTGGCCATGGTAAATAAGGAGGGGTGGCATGTGGCACCCAGATGAGGGAGGAACAAGGAGCCGCTGGGTGGAGGGGCCGTAGAAAGGATGAGGGACATGGAAGGGGGAATGGAGGAAAGGAGTGGTCAGAGTGCTCCTTGGGGGATTCTATGATCAGGGTATCAAATGGGATAGGGAGGGAGAAGCCTGGCCAGTTAGAACAAGATGCTTCCCTGGACTAACGGTGCACAGGGCTAAGCCACGAGGTATATCAGCTGGCAAAGATTGTGGGGGTTCCCCAGCGTACTGGTCCACCTGGGTACAAATGACATTGAGGGAAATAGCGAGCTAGAGATACAGGCAAGATTCAGGGAGTTCGCCAGGGTCTGTCATGACATAGGACGCTTAGATTTCCTTCTCAGAAATCCTGCCAGTGCTCAAGGGGCTAGTGGGGAACACAAAGGAAGATTAGGGAGATAAACCAGTGGCTCAGGGAGTGGTGGAGGCCAGAGGGTATGGGTTGATGGGGGATTGGGGGAGACCTGGGAGGATAAGGACTGTATGCTGAGATAGACTACATCTCAATTTGGAGGAGGGAACCTTAAGTTGAAAATAGAGGTTCATTGGTGAAAAGTGGGGTCTAAACTTGTGAAGGGGTGAGGATGGGAGAAAAGGCTGTCAAGGGGGTGCCGATAAAGGAGGGACTCTGTCTCCACCCCCTGGGGACCAGGAGGATTGCAGGAAAAGGCCGACTGGCAAAGTGCAGACCAGGGGAAAACAGAATCCCCATGGGAACTCGAGCAGGGGAAATGGAACTATAGGGAAAGGGTGGAAGGTAGTCCTGCTAAATGCCAGGAGCTTGGGCAATAAAATGCCTGAGCTCCAGGCGATGCTGACTGAGGGGCAGTGGATGTGGCAGCGGTCACTGAGACTTGGGCCACTGCAAGACATGACTGGGACCTGAACCTGGAGGATACACTATGTTCAGGAAGGACAGGGGAGGAAGGGAGGAGGGGTAGCAATGATAGTCAAAACTGCATTGGATAGGGAGTAAAAATAGGAGTGGTGTATAGATCCCTGCCCTGGCGGAGGAGCTGGAGGACAGTCTGGTGGCAGATGTTGGGAGACACTGCAGACTGGGCAGAGGAACAGTGGTGTGTTGGGGACTTAAACATGCCAGGAACAGACTGGGAGACTGACATCCTCTGTGACCAGGGAACAGAGGTTTTGGATGTCTTTCAAGACGCGTTCCTAACTCAGCAGGTGAGGGAACCGACCAGGGAGGCGGGGTACTGGATGTGGTCCTGGCTGACAGTGACCAGATTGGGGGCCTGGAGGTAAGTGACCCATTGGCGGGGAGTGACCATGCCACGGTCTGGTTCTGCCTGGACCTAGGAGGGGTAGAAGGCTGCACAAAGACTGAAGTAACCGACTTCAGGGGGGCGGATTTTAAGGAAATGGGAAGGATCCTTAAGGAGCATTTGGATGGGATTGGGTCAGACATGGACGCTGATAGTAGATGGAAATCATCAGGAGAGGGTGCAGGATGCTACCAGCACCTGTGCAAGAGTATGACGAAATCATGGTGTAGGGCCCAAAACCCTGCTGGTGGACCAGGGAGGTCCAGGAGGTGGTGCGGAAAAGAAAGCAGCCTATAAGCAGTTCAAGTGCTCAAGGATGAAAGGGATCGAGGGGAGTACGAGCTGATGGCTAGAAGGGCCACTAGAGTGGTGAGGGCGGCTAAGGCAAGGAAGGAGCAGAACCTGGCCTGGGAAATTAGGAGAGGGAACAAGGGGTTCTTTAGATACATTGGGGAAAAATGAAGGGTGATGGGGCAGATTAGCAGGATTAAATCAGGGGAGAGATGGGCACAAGACCCGGGGAGCAGGCTGAGGTACTAAATGAGTACTTCACCTCAGTTTCACCAAGGAAAATGGGGTGCTGCATCATACATGGGAGGAGACAGAGATACTGAGGGGACCACTTACCGATGAAGCGGTCTGGGGGAGGGGAGGCATCACTGGCAGGTGGGGAGGGCTAAGCAGGAGAGAGGTACTGGAGTGGAAATCACAGCAGAGAGTGAGGAAGCCTCAGCTCCCTTAAGACGGAGAAAGCACGGGCGGATAAATTACATCCCAGAGTGCTAAAGGAACTTCGGATGTCCTGGCGAAACCCTGCGGAGCTTTTCACAATCTCTCTGAGGGACAGGGTGGTGCCCCAAGACTGGAAGGTTGGCGCATATAGTGCTTATCCACAAGGGGGATCAAGGAGGTGGCAGGGAACTACAGGCCTGTCAGCCTGACATTGGTGGTGGGCAAGGTGATGGGAGGGCATTGTCAAGGAGAGGCTGGGGGGGACCTGGATAAGTCAGGGTGCCTGGACGATAGACAGCATGGATTCATCCCGGGGAAATTGTGTCAGACAAACCTGGTGGAGTTCTATGACTGGGTGACAGGTGCCTTGGACCTGGGTAGACCAGTGGATGTCCTCTTTCTAGACTTCAGCAAGGCATTTGACAGCTTGGCAGAAGACACCAAGAGAAAGGACTGCTGTGTGACGGAACTTCTCTGCTGGGACTAAAGTAGAAGAACTTTTGTATTTGGACCTTTAATTTAGGGTTAAAAACTAACATACAAAACAAAAACCAAAAAAAGTGTGCGTTTGGGTTAACTGAACTGAATGGGTAACTGAAAAGTCATCTAGGTGTAAATCTCAGGTGACTGAAAGGACTTAACTGCTGTGAGGTTTAAATTACTTGTAGAAAGATCTGGTAAGTAGGGGGAGTGGCTTAGCTAGAAGGAAGCTACATTTAAACACTGCCTTAGAAAGATTCTGCTAATAGCTTGGCAGAAGACACCAAGAGAAAGGACTGCTGTGTGACTGAACTTCTCTGCTGGGATATATTGCCCTCCTTCCCTCCCCTGCCACCCACCCAAAGCTAGTTCTATTTTTATAGGCACAGGATTTGACTGACAACAGGAACTTCCTGTTTAGGGGCAGGAAGTGAGTGATCACAGAACCACCAAGGACCCACCATCCTAGAAGGGCAAGAGTAGCTCTCCGGCCCCTCTGCTGCTGGAGGTCTGCCTCTGAACAAGTAAGTGGTCTACTGAGAAATATAGGATATTCTTGTCTCAGAACAGGACAATCAGGAGCTTAAAGGGCACACAGGCAGAGTAAGGAGAGAGAGAGAGAAAAACAGACGAAGAGTAAGGATTGCAAACAGTTAAGGGGTCAGAAATAAGACATGATTGGAGTGGTGCAGTGCAGTGGCTGTGGAGCAGCAGTCTTCCGGGAGATATTCTGGAGGATGCGGTATTGTCCCATCTGCAGACACCTCTCTGGGCTGAGGGAGGAGGTTGCTCATCTCCAGGCTGAGTTGGCCAGGATTTGTGGGACCACCTCTTCCATCCAGGGACCACCAGTGCCACTGCTGTTGCCTCAGAGGTTGCCAAGAAAGAGGAGCGGTTGGACCACAGTGGGCTCAGGGAGGGTGAGGGTGGTGAACAGAGCACATCCTCCAGTTGTACCTCTCACAATTCCTATGCCATTCTGGCAAAGTGTGGTTCCTCTATGGAGGCACCTACAGTGGAGACCAAGGAGGATGCTGGGAACCTCCACAAAGGAGACCCACAGGAGGGTGGCAGGGGACCCTGCAGGGAAGGAAACAACTCCTGGTGGGGACTCCATTGTTAGGAAGGTAGAACTGGGCAAGGAAGGGAGAGGGAGGTAAGGTGCCTGCCTGGGCGCCATGGCTTGGAGGGACAGGGGCGAATCCTCAGGATTGCGGAGCAGCTGCACAGGGAGGGCTGGATGTCATTGTCCACCCAGGGACAAATGACCTGGCTAAGAAAGGATTAGAGAAGTGCAGAAAGAGTTTGTGGAATTGGGGAGGGACCTTAGTCAAGTAGCATGCCGGTAACCTTCTTGGAGGTGCTACCCATCTATGGCATAGGAGAGGCTAGGGTGTTCCGTACCATGGGATTCAATCAGTGGTTGAAAAACTGGTGTGGAGCTCAGGGATTTGGCTTCATTGGGGACTGGGGTCCACCTGGAGTGATGCAAGCCTATACTGGCATGATGGGCTGCATCTGTCCGGGAGGAACCAGGATCCTAGGTGATAGGTTTAAATGGTTCATTGGCAAGCTTTTAAACTAGCAGGGGAGGCAGTGGAAAGAGCAGGAAAATCCTAGCCCCCAAAACAATCACAGTAGTAAGTGTGGCAAACATCAACATGGAGGTGTCGATAGGGAGAAGGGCAGGGGTAAATGGAGAAAGTGACAAAGGCAGGAAGGACAGGGATGGGGAAAAAGGGGTAAGGCTATCAGGAAATGGAGGTAATGAGTACCAATGCCGTAGTCTGGGCAACAAGCTCCCTGAGCTGGTGGCCTTAATGAGAAGAGGATGCCTGGATATCGTAGCAGTCACAGAAAACATGGTACACAGAGAACCATGACTGGAGATGTTAACATACCAGGGTACATACCTACAGGAGAGAGGCAGGGAGAAGAGGGAGGAGTAGCTCTCTATGTAAAGGAAGGATAAAGCAACTGAACAAAAGAGTAAACAGGGAGGAGAGGAGGCACCGTGGGTCACCTTGGAGACTGGAAAGGGCACCACAGTCTGCACAGGGTTGTGTACAGACCCCATGTCAGGGAAGGAATGGACAAGGATATGATGGAAGGCATTCTTAGAATGGCAGAGAAAGGGAGATATTGTTGATGGAGACCTGAATATGCCAGATGTTAACTGGAGCACATTTGCTGCAGCCACATCCAAGAGCAGGGCCATTCTTGATGCCCTACAGGTGGCAGGCATTAGACAGCTAGTTTGGAACCCACTCGTGAGGGGCAATCTTAGACCTCGTGCTCTCAAGCGGGGGCAGTGAGAGGATCTCAGATCTAGAAGTAGGTTGCCATTTGGGGACAAGTGACCATCAAACAGTGTGGTTCACGTTAAACTCATCTACAGAGTCAAGCCATACAAAGTGAGGTACTGGACTTTAGGAGGCTGACTTTGGCAAGATGGAGAGTGCCTCAGAAAAGCACTAGCAAACAGGCTAGAAGGAGGTCTGGAGCAACAATGGGAATTATCAAAACTGCCATCACAGGCGCAACAAGCCTTTGTGTGAAGCAAATAAACAAATCAAAATGAAAGAAAAAGCCACTATGGTTCTCAAGAGAAGTGGCTGTGAAAGTCAGGAAGAAAAAGATAGCATTCCGGAAGTATAAGGAAACACAGAAGGAGCAGGACAGAGAGCTGTACCAGTTAAGGCAGAAAGAAGCAGGGAGGGAAGTCAGAATAGCAAAGGCCCAAACTGAGGAAAAGATAGCCAACTGAGTTAATGCAATGCAAAGAAGTGCAAGATAATGCATATGGGGCACAAAAACCCTGGCACAATATATCAGTTGGGGGGTGAGGATATAGCATGCACCAAGCAGGAAAGGGATCTTGGGGTTGTCATCTCTGATGACCTCAAGGTAGGAAACAGTGTGACAAGGCATCAGGTAAAGCAAATAGGATGCTGGGATGTATAGGCAGGGGCATCACCAGCAGGAAAGGAGGTCATAATTCCGCTATACAAGACACTAGTGAGGCCCACCTGGAGTACAGTGTACAGTTCTGGAGACCATACCTCGTAGGGACATAGACAGGGTAGAGAAGGTTCAGAGGAGGGCAACAAAGATGGTGCATGGGTTGCATCACAAGTCCTATGAAGACAGGTTGAAGGAACTGAACATGTACTCCCTGGAGGAGAGGAGGGAGAGAGGGATATGATAGAGACATACAAGTATCTTACAGGGAGGAACAGGGTGCAGGAAAATACTATTTTAAGCAAAAAGATGTTTCAGGACTAGAGGCATGGGATGAAGTTGGAGGAGGGACGATTCAGAGGAAACATGAGAAGAATTTCTTCACAGAACGGGTGGTGGACAAGTGGAACACCCTGCCAGAGGAAGTGGTGGGGCTGAAACAATCACGGGATTTAAGAATGCATGGGATAGACATAAAGGAATTCTAGAGGTCAGGGTAAGGAAATAGACTTCTAGGAAAACAAACTGAACTTACAAGCTCAAATGGGCAGACTAGGTGGGCCATAGGCCCTTATCTGCCGACACTGTCTATGTATCTATGTATCTATGTTAAGAAGGGGGATAAAACCTTTTATAGGTACATCAGCGAGCGTAGAAAGACAAAGGGAGGGATAGTGAGGCTGAATAGAATGAACGGTGGGTGGGCAGAGGGGGACAGTGAAAAAGCAGGAATACTGAACGAATATTTCTGCTCAGTATTCACAAACGAGAAGGGGGAAGTGCCTAATCCAAATAACAGAAGCACTCTTGATAGGGGGTCGATCCCAGTCCTTTCTTACAGAAGAAAGGGTTCTGCAAGAACTCCTAAAACTGAAGGTGGACAAAGCAATGGGTCCTGATGGAATTCACCTCAGAATTCTAAAAGAATTAAGGAAGGAACTAGTGAAACCACTGGCTATGCTTTTTAATAAATCATGGGAGGATGGTGTGGTACCCGAGGACTGGAGGAAGGCGGATGTGATTCCCCTTCACAAAAGTGGGACCAACACAGAGGCAGGAAACTACAGACCTGTCAGTCTGACCTCTGTGGTAGGGAAATTGATGGAGTCACTTCTGAAGGAAAGAATAGTTGAGTACCTAGAGGTCAGTGGAGCACAGGATCCGAGGCAGCATGGGCTCTCAGCAGGAAGGTCATGTCAGATGAATCTAATAGATTTTTTGACTGGGTGACCAAAGTAGTAGACCAGGGAGGGGCTGTGGACATGGCCTACCTAGACTTTGTAAGGCATTTGACACAGTCCCACACAAAGATTAATAGTCAAATTAACCAGCCTGGGAGTGGGTCCCAGGGTGGTAGCCTGGAGTTAAACATTGGCTGGACAACAGGACACAGAAGGTAATTGTAAATGGAGTCCACTCTGAAGAAAGAGGTTACTAGTGGGGTACCGCAGGAGGGTTCAGTATTGGGTCCAGTCCTTTTAATGTCTTCATCAGTGACATTGCAGGGGACTGGAAGGAAAAGTATGCCTTTTGCAGATGACACAAAGATCTGCAACAGGGTTGATACACAAGGAGGTGGAAAGGATGAAAAGGGACTTGGCAAGGTTGGAGGAATGGTCGGACGTATAGCAGCTAGGATTCAATGCAAAAAGTGCAAAACAATGCACCTGGGAAACAAGAACCCAGGGAAGAATACACAATGGGTGGGGAGGTAGTAACAACAACAAAACAGGAAAGGGACCTGGGGTAATCATATCAGATGACCTTAAGTTTAGCAAGCAATGTGAGAAGGCAGTAGGAGGGCGGGGTATACTGGGATGTATAGGGAGAGGCATCAACAGCAGAAAACAGGAAGTTGTTATCCCTCTGTACAGACAGTTGGTGAGACCCCATCTGGAATACTGTGTCCAGTTCTGGAGACCCCATCTCCATAAGGACATAGACAGGATAGAGGCAGTCAGGAGGGCAACTAAAATGGTGCAGGGTCTGCAAGAGAAGCCGTGTGAGGAGACACTAAAGGAGCTTAATATGTATACCCTTGAGGAAAGAAGGGAGAGGGGGACATGATAGAAACTTTCAAGTACCTCAAGGGAATCAACAAAGTCAAGAGGGTAGCATCTTTCAGAAAAGAGACTTGCAAGAACAAGGGACACAATTTAAAGATAGAAGGAGGGCGGTTCAGGGGCAATGTGAGAGTATTATTTCAGAGAGGGTAGTGGATGCATGGAACAGCCTTCCTGAGGAGTTATGGGGTCTAAAACTATGGGAGAATTCAAAAATGCATGGGACAGACATAAGGCAATTCTTGTGGGGGGCAGGAAGATAAAGGCTGTTGGTTAACTAGGATCTGCAGCCTATCCTGTAGGTAGGGAAATGGGCAGACTAGATGGGCCTAGCGGTCCTTATCTGCCGTCAAAGTCTATGTTTCTGTGTTTCTGTGACTCTGTTCCTCACGTGGGCCTGTTGGATAAGCTGGGAGAAATGGCGAAGAACCAGATGATCAGATGGATAGGCAGTTGGCTCCAGGACCGGACCCAGAGGGTTGTAGTTGGTGGGATAGTGTCATCCCCAAGGAGGGTCATTAGTGGGGTCCCACAGGGATCAGTCCTTGGGCCCCTTCTGTTCAACGCCTACATATCTGACATAAGGACAGGAATCAGGAGTGAGATGAGTCTCTTTGCAGATGACCGAAACTGGGGCGGTGGTGGATGGGGAGGAGGGAGGGTGGCCCTACAGGGGACCTGGAGGCTCTGGAAAGATGGTCTAGAAAGTGGAAGCTGAGGTTCAATGCAGGAAATGCAAGGTACTCCACCTGGGGCAGAAACCCAGGCCAGGTGTACACCCTGGAGGAATGCTACAAGTCTCGATGGCTGAGAGGGACCTGGGGGTGGTGATGGATGTCAAGATGAACAACTCTGAGACTTGTGGGAGGGCAGCAGCCAAGGCCAACAGGATGCTGGGATGCATCGCTGGGGATCACCTCCAGAAGGAGGAAGTGATACTCCCTCTGTATAACTGCTTGGTGAGGCCGCACCTTGAGTACTGCGTGCAGTTTGGAGGCCACACTTAAAGAGGACATTAACCTCCTGGAGAGGTCAGAGGAGGGCAACCAAAATGATGTGGGGCTTGGGGACAGGACCTATGAGGAGACGCAAGAGCTAATATGTACACATTGGAAGAAAGAAGGAACCGGGGGACATGATGGGTCTTCAGGTACCTGAAGAGGGTAAATAGGGAGGAACAGTCAGGGTGCTTGAAGGAAGGGGGGCCACTAGAGGGCATGGGTGGAAGCTGGAGGGAAGATTCAGGGAGAAAGGAGGAGGTGCTACTTCACTGAGAGGGTGGTGGAGCCATGGAATGCACTGTCTAGGGGCTGGTGGAGGCAGAGACAGTGGAGGGTTCAGAGGGTGGGACAGGTACAGGGAAGGGTTCTGGAAGCAAAATCCAATGCAGCAAGAATATCCCGGAACTGGGAAGGAGAAGCCAGAGAAGGCAAGGGGGTCAGCACCCAGGGTGGGGGCTGACCAAACGAGCAGACACGAAAGACCGTTCGGCCTATTCTGCTGGCATTTTAGTGTGTTAGAGAACCATGACTGGAATGTCAGCATACCAGGGTACACAATCTACAGGAGGGACAGGGAGGGTAAAAGAGGAGGAGGAGTAGCTCTACTTAAGGGAAGGAATCAAAGCAACAGAACTAAAGGGTAAAAATGGAGGGGAGGAGGCACTGTGGGTCACACTGGAGACAGAAAATGGCACCACAGTCCGCACAGGGGTTGTTTACAGACCCCCGTCTCTGGGAGGCAGTGGACAAGGAAATGATGGAAGGTATCCTTTAGAATGGCAGAAAAAGGAGAGATATTGTTGCTGAGGGACCTGAATATGCCAGATGTTAACTGGAGTACCTTTACTGCAGCCACATCCAAGAGCAGGGTCATTCTCGATGCCCTACAGGGGGCATGCCTCAGACAGCTAGTGTTGGAACCCACTCAGGAGGGAGCAATCTTAGACCTGGTACTTTCAAATGGGGATGGAGAGAGGATCTCGGATTTAGAAGTGGGTAACCATCTGGGAACATGCGACCACCAAACAGCGTGGTTCACAATAACCCCAGCTGCAGAGTCAAGCCATACAAAAGCAAGGGTGGGTGTTGGACTTTAGGAGGGCTGACTTTGGCAAAATGAGAGAGTGCCTCAGAAAAACACTAGCAAACAGGCAAGAAGGAGGAGTAGAAGAACAGTGGGGAAAAATCAAAACTGCCATCACAGAAGCAACAAGTCTTTGTGTAAAGCAAATCAACAAAACAAAGGAAAAAGCCACTATGGTTCTCGAAAGAGGTGGCAGGGAACGTTAAGGAGAAAAGGATAGCATTCAGGAAATATAAGGAAACACAGAAGGAGCAGGACAGAAGACTATATCAGTTAAAGCAGAAGTAGGCAGGGAAGGCAATCAGAATCGCAAAGGTCCAAACTGAGGAAAAGATGGCGAACTCTGTTAAGACGGGGATAAAACCTTTTATAGGTACATCAGGGAGCAAAGAAAGACCAAGGGAGGGATACTGAGGCTTAATAAAGGGAGGGAATGTGGGCAAAGGGTAACAGTGAAAAAGCAGGGATACTAAACGAGTACTTCTGCTCAGTATTCACAAAAGAAGAGGAGGGGGAGGTACCTAAACCAAACAATAGAAACACTCTGGATGGGGGGGGGGTAATACCAGTCCATTCACAGAAGAAAGAGTTTTGAAAGAACTCTTAAAACTGAAGGTGGACAAAGCAGTGGGGCCTGACTGGATTCACCCAAGAATTCTAAAAGAACTAAGGGTAGAACTAGAGACACCACTGACTACCCTCTTTAACAAATCATGGGAGGATGGGGTGGTACCTGAGGACTGAGGGAGCATGTGATTCCACTGCACAAAAGTGGGAGCAAGGCAGAGGTAAGAAGCTACAGACCTGTTAGTTTGACCTCGGTGGTAGGGAAAATGATGGAATCACTTCTGAAGGAAAGAATTGTTGAGTACCTGGAGGCCAGCAGGGCACAGGGCTCAAGGCAGCATGGTTTCACAGCAGGAAGGTCGTGTCAGACGAATCTAATAGATTTCTTTGACTGGCTAACGAAAGTAGTAGACCAGGGAGGGCCTGAGGGAGACCACACATGTGGTCGAAGCGCTGGGATTTAGTGCTTATGTTGGATGCACCTATATTGGCTGTAAACTGAATTTTATGGAGCAGAAAGTGTCAATTGTGAATCCAGGCACCATATAATAAAAATTCACAGTATTGTGGAAAGGAAAAAGAAGGTTGGTGTTTGTTTGGAACTTTACTGGCACTTGAGTGCAGAGTGCATTTGGATTATAGTTTGTTGTTGATAGGGGCTAGCAACCCCATGCTCTGCACCAAGGTTTATTTGTGCACACGTCTGAGGAGTGTTTTGGACTACCTAGACTTATCAAGGTATTTGACACAGTCCCACACAAAAGATGAATATACAAGTTAGCAAGCCTTGGAGTGGGTCCCAAGGTGGTAGCCTGGGTGAAAAACTGGCTGGACAACAGGACGCAGAGGGTAATGGTAAACTGAGTCCAATCTGAAGAATGGGGGGTTACTAACGGAGTACTGCAGGGTTCAGTGCTGGGACCGGTCCTCTTTAATATCTTTATAAGTGACATTGGGTAGGGACTGGAAGGAAAAGTATATCTCTTTGCAGATGACACAAAGATCTGCAACAGGGTCAATACAGAAGGTGGGGTGGAAAGGATTAGAAGGGTCTTGGCAAGGTTGGAGGAATGGTCACATGTATGCAGCTTAGATTCAGTGCAAAGAAGTACAAAGTAATGCACCCGGGAAACAAAAACCCAGGGCAAGAGTACACAGTGGGGAGTGAGATACTAACAACAACAAAAATGGAGAGGGACCTGGGGGTAGTCATATCAGATGACCTAAAGGTGGGTAAGCAATGTGAGAAGGCAGTAAGGAGGGTTGGGGGATACTGGTATGCATAGGGAGAGGCATCACCAATAGAAAACAGGAAGTTGTTATCCCTCTGTACAGACAGTTGGTGAGACCCCATCTGGAGTACTGCGTGCAGTTCTGGAGACTCCCATCTTCACAAGGACATAGGATGGAGGCTGTCCAGAGGAGGGCAACTAAAATGGTGCAGGGTCTGCACCAGAAGACATACAAAGAGAGATTAATGGAGCTTAATATGTATACCCTCGAGGAAAGGAGGGAGAGGGGAGACATGTTAGAAACTTTCAAGTACCTCAAGGGAATCAACAAAGTCCAAGAGGGTAGCATCTTTCAGAAAAAGAGATGTGCAAGAACAAGGGAGCAGAATTTTAAGATAGAGGGGGGACAGCTCAGAGGTAATGTGAGGAAGTATTTTTTCATGGAGAGTGTTGTGGATACATGAAACGGCCTTCATGAGGAGGTAGTGGAGTCAAAAACAGTGGAGGAATTCAAGAATGCATGGGACAGAAATAATGCAATTCTAGTGGGGGGTAGGAGGAAGTAGGCTGTTGGTTAACTAGGCTCTGCAGCTTATCCATTAGGTAGGGAAATGGGCAGACTAGGTGGGCCATGCGGTCTTTATCTCTCGTCAGATTCTATGTTTCTGATATCCCACACTTGAGAAAGCATCAGAGTGGGGTGAAGTGATGGTTCTGTCAGGGAGTCCGTCCTAGCTTCCACCAAAACATGGTGGTACTTGCCTTAGAAAATTCTTTTGTAGAGTGCAGTCTTCACTCTCGTTATTTTGCTCTGTTTCTGTTTTCATTCGGCCATGGCTACAGGGAAGAACTGGAGCTTGTTCGCACACCATTACTTTTTATTTATTTCTAGGAAGTACCTTTGAGCCAAAGGCTCTTTTACAGAGGTTCCACGTTGTAGTAATACATGAGCATAACATCATTTGCAACGGTTACAAGTACATAAACAGATACAAGGAGGTTCCATGCTTTAGAAAAACATGAGTACAGTACATCATGTTACAGAGGTTACATAATTACAATAACAGGGATTACATATGTAAAAAAATACAGATAACATAGTTAGTAGCAGGCTAGGTTGACAAGAAGTTTACATGAACAATTTGAGGATCTACAGGATATACAGCAAATCAGGTAGGGAACAGAGGATGTTATAGTCTGCAGAATAATTAACTAATATTATACTCAAGGAGGCGAGAACTTGATGGGCAGCAGTTCTTTTATCCCAAGTGCTAAAGAGTATAGTCATAGAGGAGGGCTAGACTCATTGGTGGGGGAAGTGCTGAGGTGGGGACCTGGAGCCTATTAGGGGAGTGTTAGTTACTGGAAGCCAGAACCACAGTAAAACATTCTGTCTTGTTTACTTTCTAAAATAGTTTCTGTCTGCCATTGTGTTTTGTAAAAGACATCTGCCCCCATCCCCGATCCACAGTTTGTACACCTTATGCCTCTTCAACACTCGTCTGCTCACTCAAAAAGTAAAAGTGTAATGCACTCTGTCATGCACATTAAAGCAGAAGCCCCTCTCCAATGCAACATGTCCTCTCCGCTGCCTGTGCAAACTAGCAGCTGAAAGACACTTGCAGCACCAACAGTTATAGCTCGCCCACAGCACTTATGCCCTGACTCACTCACAGCACTAACTGAAATCTAGCATACTCGAGGCAAAAGAACCGTAACAACCCAAAAATAAACAAGTTTAATGATCTGCCAACAATTAAAGTCGAGTGATTACACACACTACACCAGAGTCCTCTCTGTAGTGTTCAGTAACTTCTCCTACTGACAGCCCACCATCAGATGGACTATTTTGCACGCAAAAAACATGTTTTAAACTTTTATCAATGTTGTTTTATTTTCTTAAATTGTCTACAAAAAAACACGTCATATGTGTAATAAGACACTCTAGGTTGGAGTTTTTACTGAGATTGCCACACTTCCAGCGTTTAAGGTTCTCTGCCTGGGACTTCTGTCCTCACAACATCCCTTGAGAATGCAATAATTTCAGTTTAAATCCCACCCTGTCATGTCTTATTGCTTACCTGGTGTATTTGGTGGTTTCACACGGCCTGATTTAGTATGTGATTTTGTTCCTATACTGATTTTACAATATGTGTGGAAAACAAAGTTAAAAAGAAAAAGGGGGAGCATTCAAACTACTGTACGTTGAGCACTCTTTGTAAATATCTCCTTTCAGTGTTGAATGCTAAGTTGTCCTAATTGGTGAAAAAGATTTAGAATGTCATGCTAAGATCTGCATTGCGAATATTCACATTTATAAGTTTCATAAGGTACTGTAGACAGACTAAGGTTAAAGGACTGGAAAAAGAAGTAGCAAAACATTTTTTATGTCTTTTGTTTCCTCCTCTCCCCCTTCAGCATTGCAGGCAGTATGGCCGAAAGCTACGACACTGAAAGTGGGTTTGAAGATGCCGAGAGTTCAGATGTTGCTAACTCAGTGGTGCGATTCATTAACCGGTTTGTCGACAAAGTGTGCACAGAGAGCGGTGTTACCAATGAACATCTGAAAGCACTCCACAACATGATACCTGGTACCAATGGCTGCATTTTTCTCTAACTTGTGTTAGCTTTTTTCAAGGTGCATCGAGGGTGGGGGTTTGCATGGACACGTCATATTTATGGGAAGTGTTAGCCGTGACACCGAACTCCCCTACTTTTCTTTGATTTGGTTCTTGCTCAACTTGCTGATGGGAGAATCCCTAGAAAAATGTGAGATATACTCTGGCTGAGTTGTTTTGGTAGGCTAGAAGTCATGGGACACTCAAAACTTAACATAAGAGTTTGGAGGAATGTATTGTGTCTTAGAACTGGATGTCATTTGCAGGTGGAAACCATGGAACATTTCTTCTAGGGACATGGATATGGTGTTCTTATCAACGCTTCTGATAGTGTCCTTTCCCCTTTAAGGCTTGCTGGAGTCTTCAAGTTGGCTTCTCCCACCCACCTAGCCCTGTGATGTCAGATCTTCCTTTTCGCTGGAGAAAGGTTCCCTCCTTACCACTCTCGCGCTGAGTAGGCCCTTGGCTTAAAAAAAAAAAAAAAACACATTGCAAATAATTGTTTTCAGGCGATTCTTCACGTCATCCGTAATGGATGATTTGAAGTTGGCACCGGGATTTTAAAAGGGCGCATGCGGGCAGAAGATGTTCCGGATGGACCCGCACACCTTGTGTGTCTACTGCCTAGGCCACAAAAACAACACCCAGGTGTGTGGCATGTGTTGCACCCTGTATCCTGTAGCTGGAAGACCGGCACACACTGCATCTTTTGGGACGCCCTGATGAACAGGATCCTCATATTAAATCTAAAGATGCCCTTCGGGCAGTCTCCATGACTGTGGGGTCCGCTGAACAACTTGCGACGTTTGAAGACGCTGCAGCTCAGGCTGTGGAGCATGCTTCTATGGTGTCAGCCTAGTTGCTGCTCCACCTTTTTGGCGGCATTTAGAGATTTGTGCCAGGCCCTTCCCACCTTTGGGCAGGACCCTGCTTTGGGCACAAAATCTGAGTCTAAAAAAAGAGACTAAGAAATAGTTTCGTCGTCAGTCGTGGGATTGCGAACACTCTGGGGCCACATATTCCCACACTTCGACAGAGGTTTTGACTACGGTCAGTGCTTCAGCCCAGGCCACTGGCTCCACAGTCTCCCTGTCCGGCCCATTGGTTGAGATGCCTGTCGACGAACCTGTCGATTCTTTTTGAACTGATCGACCTGTTGTCGCCAGATGAGTCCAAAACCTCCCTCTCAAGGACTCTGTTCCTGCCTATTTCCTCACAGGGAGGGTCAGACCAGAATGCTGATCCGCTCCCTCCTTCTCAGGATCTATTGAACCCAGAGGATCCTTGGCTTTCGCTGGCTCCCTCTGAGACCCACATTTGGTGGCCCAGATGGTTGAAGTTCAGATCCCAATCCAGAAGTTCCGAGTCAGGCAGCCCACATCGACATCGGTGTTCCCACTCTCGATATTTGGGCAAGCGGCGTTGCCACTGTTCCTTCTCTGACGAGGAGAGTCTTCCATGCCAAATGGGTTGACACTGTGACGAGCTGATGTGGCACCAGCTTGTGTTCTGGGGGGGGGGGATTAAGATGCTTCCAGCTTCCACCCTCGCTATTACATGGCTACCGCCACCCAGGCCTCAGCCAACTCCAGCTCAGCTGGATTCACCTTAGTCTGTCCTGACCTCTCCACCGATTCAGGTGGAGCCGCTGCCCAAACAGTTGCCTGTGTGTCCCCCCCCCAAGGAAAACCTGTACTGCCCCCGGGCTTCTGGGGAAACTGTCTGTCACCGTGATTCCCAATAGACCCCGTAGGGTCAGCAGGGACCTGGGCCGTCGACTGCTTTTTGATGAATCCTCAGAGTTGGAGGGCTTCCCCTTACACTCCCATCCGTTGGATGCGGAGTCAGCTGAGAATTTGTTGGTGGAGCATGGTTGCATCACTTTCTCAGGCCTTCTCCAACTTATTTCAGCTGACTGGTCTCCTGATGGAGCCCAGCCAGAAATGGGC
Source organism: Neoceratodus forsteri (assembly GCA_016271365.2). Classification (NCBI taxonomy): domain Eukaryota; kingdom Metazoa; phylum Chordata; order Ceratodontiformes; family Ceratodontidae; genus Neoceratodus; species Neoceratodus forsteri. The sequence goes on along the minus strand of CM028131.1, from coordinate 109,153,201 downwards.
TAAGTACCCACTTATCAAGATTCTCAACCGGGGTGACTACCCTGGGGAAGCCTTCCCAGTCGCAGAGGCCATTCTTGGCCCTGCTGTGGAGCTTTGGCATCATTTGGCCTCTAGCTGTGTTCCTTTGGCCCGAATGGCCCATAAGTATGTGGTCCCTACTGGTTCCCTCCCAGGATTCACCGAACACCCCTCGGCTGAGGGTCTGGTGGCCAACTCTGTCTTCCGGCATACTGACAATGTTGGGGACATGGATAAGCCTCCTGACAAGGAATCCAAGAAATAAGATAACGTGGCCAAAAAGGTCTACGCTGCCTCCTCTCTCGGACTTCGGCAGTAGAGTTCGGCCCATTTAATGGCCCACTTCACTCATGTCCTTTTAGGCACACTCAGTGAGGTGGTTACCCAGCTCTTGGCCAACTTACAGACTGTGGTCAAGCAGGTTCAGGATCAGGGCCAAGCTGTGGCCAAACAGTAGCTCCAGCTAACCATAGACATTGGTGACTCTTGCTCTCGGTCTGTGGCAGTTGCAGTTACCGTGCACCACAGGGCTTGGCTGAGGATTTTGACCTTTACAGCAAGTACCCAGCATAAGTTGGCAGATGTACCCTTCTGGGGCACCAACTTGTTTGGACCGGGGGTCGAAGGGCACCTCATTCATTCGAGGCGTTCAATACCACCTTGAACTCTGTGACCTCCACCCAGTGGGATTCAAGAGCTCTAAGCCTCAAAAGAAGAAGCCCTTTTGGCCCCTCTCTGCCCCTGCGGCCAAGCCATCTCAGCGTCCAGCTTGGCATCCTCAGCCGAAGTCTGTTGCTTCGGTCGTCCGGAAACCAGGAAGATGAGGCCCCACTGGTCCTTCAGCAGGTCCCCCCTCCAACTCCAAGCCTGCCCAGTAATGGGATAGGGGTGCCTCCCTCATGCCCAGCCTGAATCCCCTGAGTCCTCCTGTGGGGGTTCGACTCCTACACTTCCTTTCCGCCTGGTCTGCTGTTACCATAGACAAGTGGGTCCTCGAGGTGGTCGGTCAGGGTCTACCTCTAGAGTTCAAGGCTTACCCGCCTTGCCGAGCACTTGCCCCACAGGAGGACATAGTGTCCACTGACATTCTGTCAGCCCTTCAGGAAGACATTGCCCAGCTCCTCCAGAAGGAGTCTCGGACCCTCCAGTACACCCGGGTTTGTCCCCAGGTACTTCTTGGTGCCGAAACGAATGGGGTGCTGGCACCTGTCATCAAGGCACAGGTCAGGAAGCATAGGGAAAACCAGGAGCAGTTGTAGAATTCACCAAAAACATTTATTTACAGTAGCAGTAACATAAAAAAAGATAAACTTGTTCATAATAACTATGTACAGGGACAAAATAAAATAAAATCTTTCTTCAGTCTCTCTGTCCCTTTTTCTTGTAATCTATCTTCCAGTAACAGCTTAGCTTTCTTTTATAAGTCTTTTCAACCCCCATCCTTAGCAAACATCTGTCCTTGTAAGTTTCAGGAGCTGCTAGAATACAATGTGCTTCCTGAGGCCCCTAAAGTTTTTGCAAAAGGCTCAACATTTGCACTCAGGTAACCTCTAGAGTTTACAGTCATCTCAAATTATAAATATATATATTTCAACAGTAATACTATACATTTTCCAAACAAAAGTGATCCCATTATCTGTTACATTTTCATACAATGATTTGCACATATTTTTATATTAGCAGATGTGCAAGGGAGGAAAACGGACAGCAAGAGAAAACTGAGAGACAGTGAGAGGCAAAGAATTGCGAGACTGTTCGGGTTGATCTAGTCTGAGGTCTCACAGGAAAATTTGGTTGTGCGACCAGACAGAAGAGGAAAGACTAGAGCCTTGCATTTAAACACTTTTCTCCATAACAAATGGGACAGGGTCCTATTCTTTCTGTCACAGCACCTCATCTTAGATCTGCATGACCTGAACAAATTTCTTCAGCAGCGCACTTACAGGATGATCACTGTGTCTCATCATTCCATCTCTGGAGCAGAACGTGAGAGTTTGCTCTCTGGATCTTCAGGGCGCATTCTTCCAAGTCCTAATCCATCTGTCCCACTGCTGGTTCCGAGCAGAGAGGATTCTATACGCGTTCCAGGCGATGCCCTTCAGCCTCTCCTTGACTCCTAGGGTCTTCACCAAATGCATTGCAGTGGCGGTGCTGAGGGGATGGGAGATACCCCTACCTGGACAACTGACTCATAGTGGGTCCCTCCAAGGAGGAGGTGGAGCGGTCCAGAGATCTGGCCCACCAGACCTATGTGTCCCTTGGCTTCCTGGTCGTTAAGACCAAGTTGGAAATTGTCCCCTCACAGGTGATTCATTTCTTCGGGGCAGAGCTCGACTTTTGCAGTGCCAGGGCTCAGCGGACCGAGCAGGGCTCTCTCCTTTTTTGCCCGATCATTTCAGGTTGGGCAGTTCCACCTGGCTCGGGACGTCCTGCGTCTCTTGGGATTCATGGCGTCATGCACCAGCGTGGTCTGTTGGGCCTGTTGGAGAATGTGCTCTCTGCAGTGAGAGCTTGCTTGCCATTGGTCTCAGCGCAAAGGCCAGTTAGACAAGGCGGTCTTTCTGAGCCTGCTGAGGTGGGATGCCCTTTCAGTGGTGGTTAGTCCTGGAACATCTGCAGGAAGGGGATCTCGTTTGTCCGCCCAGAGTCAATGGTCATCCTGATGACCGATGCCTCCCTGATGGGCTGGGTGTGCCTGCCTGGGGCACCACTGAGTCCACGGGCTGTGGACCCCCGAGGAGTCCTGATACCATATCAGCCTGCTGGAGTGTCAGGCAGTTCGTCTGTCGCTGATAGCCTTTGCTTCACACATTCAGGGTCAGGTCATTCAGGTCCAGACAGACAACATCATGACCATGTACTACCTCAAACCGGGCGGGACGCAGTCCCTTCCACTGTGCAAGGAAGCTCTCTGCATCTGGACCTTCTTGCTCAGCCTGGATGCTGATCTCCTGGCCATCCATGTGGCATTTCTAATCAGCTGGCGGATGCCCTCAGCCGTGTGGGCGAGGAGTCTCACAAGTGGTTCCTGCATCCGGAGGTAGTAAACAGCTTTTTCTTCCAATGTGGTACCCCTCTGGTAGGCCTTTTTGCCTCCGGGGACAAAGCTGAGGCTGTATTGTACTGTGCCCGCCCCTCTCAGCAGGGGATGCCTTCTCGAGGCCCTGGACCCCGTGCCTTCTCTTTGCCTTTCCCTTGATCCACAAGGTGTTGCTCAAGGCCGAGAGGGACAAGGCATGGGTGTTCCTGGTGGCTCCGGAGTGACCCTGCCAGTTTTGATACCTTGATCTCCTCAGCCTCAGCAGCAGTAGCATCTCCCTCTACGCCCGGACCCCCCACCCTTGCAATCAGGGGAAGGTACTCCTTCTGGACCTTCACTCCTTGCACCTGACAGCCTGATTCCAGAGCAGCTAGAATTCTAGGCTTTGGGTCTCTTTGATGATGTCCTCTCACTGTGGTTGAGGTTTCTTGGAAGGAGTCAACCTGAAAATGCTATGCCTTCAAATATTTGAGGCTCTCCATTTGGTGCCAGGGCAAGGGGATGGACTCTTTTTATCTTGTCCAGTGGCTAGTATACTTCACTGCCTTTGGTCCCTCTCTCAGTTGGGCCTTTCAATGACCTTTAAGGTGCATATGGCAGTCATCTTCTGCTTACCGAGCAGGGGCCAGTATGCAGTAGGTGGTGTGGCACTTTTTTAAGGCCCGTGACCACATTTCCTCTCCAATGTGTGAACCACCACCTTGGGACTTGTTACAGGTGTTGGCAAAGCTCATGGGCAAGCCATTCGATCCAGTGCACAGGTGTTAGATGTCTCATCTGTCATGGAAGACAGCCTTCCTGGTGGCTATCATGCCAGCCAGAAGGATCAGTGAGCTCCAGGTGCTCTCAATGGAGTCTCCTTACCTGGTCTTCCACAGGAATAAGGTTGTCCTTCACTCCAACCCAAAGTTCCTCCCAATGGGTGTGTCTGATTTTCACTTTAACCAGGTGATCACTTTCCTGGTGTATTTCACCAACCACACCTCGGAGGCTGTGCATAATCGCCATACTTTGGACTGTGGCTAGCGCTCTCCTGTTACAAGGTGCACACAGCTGGAGTTTGTGGAGAGGTTTGCCAGCTATTTGTCACCTACGCTGAAGCCGCACCTGGCAGACTGGCAGCTAAGCGGACGATTGGCAGGTGGATCGTATCCTGCATTGACCTCTGCTATAGGTTGGGGGGTAGGGAACCTCCTGTAGGGCTATGGGCTCATTCCACCAGTCATACCGCTGCCTCGGTGGCTGCTTCAAGGGACATCCCTACCCAGGAAATCTGCAGGCCTGATACCTGGAAGTCGACACACATCTTCATTTCCCACTACCACATTGACCTTGAGTCATGCCGGGATGCTGGTTTTGGGGCTTCAGTTCACCAATCTCTCTTCCCTAAATAGGGTATGTGTGCCTTGTCCCCTCCTCCCAGAGAACTGCTAGGAATCTGTCAAAAGTCTGGATAAGTACATCATATCCACATCCCTAGAAAAACAGGTTACTCACCTGTAACTGTAGCTCTCACATGGGGTGATCTCTTGTAGCATGTAATTGGGTAATCACCAGATGACACTGTGGTGCATGGCAGCTCTTTTCTAGCAGTCTTTCTCCAGGGGCCGCCCACACAACATCATCTTCCTGCTTCTTGTATAAGAGTGGGTGGTCCCTGGTATCCTCAGTTCATTTTCCCGCCATCTTCAGCTCACACACAGCAACTAGTGCAGAGAGCAGCAGTAATCGACGATGTCATTGTCCACCTAGGGACAAATGACCTGGCTAAGAAAGGGATTAGAGAAGTGCAGGAAGAGTTTGTGGAATTGGAGAGGGGCCTTAGTCAAGTAGCACGCACGGTAACCTTCTCGGAGTTGCTACCCATCTATGGCATAGGAGAGGCTAGGGTGTTCCGTACCATGGGATTCAATCAGTGGTTGAAAAACTGGTGTGGAGCTCAGGGATTTGGCTTCATTGGGGACTGGGGGTCCACCTGGAGTGATGCAAGCCTATACTGGCATGATGGGGTGCATCTGTCCAGGAGGGGAACCAGGATCCTAGGTGATAGGTTTAAATGCTTCATTGGCAAGCTTTTAAACTAGCCAAGGGGGGAGGCACTGGAAAGGAGCAGGAAAATCCTAGCCCCCAAACAATCACGGTAGTAAGTGTGGCAAACACCAACATGGAGGTGTCGATAGGGAGAAGGCAGGGTAAACGGAGAAAGTGACAAAGGCAAGAAGGACAGGGATGGGGCAAAAGGGGTAAGGCCATCAGGAAATGGAGGGTAATGAGTACCAATGCCCGTAGTCTGGGCAACAAGCCCCTGAGCTGGTGGCCTTAATGGAAGAGGGATGCCTGGATATCGAAAGCAGTCACAGAAACATGGTACACAGAGAACCATGACTGGGATGTTAACATACCAGGGTACATAACCTACAGGAGAGACAGGCAGGGGAGAAGGGGAGGAGTAGCCTCTATGTAAAGGAAGGAAAAAGCAACTGAACAAAAGAGTAAACAGGAGGAGAGGAGGCACTGTGGGTCACCTTGGAGACTGGAAAGGGCACCACAGTCTGCACAGGGTTGTGTACAGACCCCCATGTCAGGGGAAGGAATGGACAAGGATATGATGGAAGGCATTCTTAGAATGGCAGAGAAAGGAGATACTGTTGATGGGAGACCTGAATATGCCAGATGTTAACTGGAGCACATTTGCTGCAGCCACATCCAAGAGCAGGGCCATTCTTGGCCCTACAGGTGGCAGGCATTAGACAGCTAGTTTCAGAACCCACTGTGAGGGAGCAATCTTAGACCTCGTGACTCTCAAAGCGGGGCAGTGAGAGGATCTCAGATCTAGAAGTAGGTTGCCATTTGGGGACAAGTGACCATCAAACAGTGTGGTTCACGTTAAACTCAGCTACAGAGTCAAGCCATACAAAAGTGAGGGTACTGGACTTTAGGAGGGCTGACTTTGGCAAGATGGAGAGTGCCTCAGAAAAGCACTAGCAAACAGGCTAGAAGGAGGTGTGGAGCAACAATGGGAATTATCAAAACTGCCATCACAGAGGCAACAAGCCTTGTGTGAAGCAAATAAACAAATCAAATGAAAGAAAAAGCCACTATGGTTCTCAAGAGAGTGGCTGTGAAAGTCAGGAAGAAAAGATAGCATTCCGAAGTATAAGGAAACACAGAAGGAGCAGGACAGAGAGCTGTACCAGTTAAGGCAGAAAGAAGCAGGAGGAAGTCAGAATAGCAAAGGCCCAAACTGAGGAAAAGATAGCCAACTGAGTTAAGAAGAGGGATAAAACCTTTTATAGGTACATCAGCGGCGTAGAAAGACAAAGGGAGGGATAGTGAGGCTGAATAGAATGAACGGTGGGTGGGCAGAGGGGGACAGTGAAAAAGCAGGAATACTGAACGAATATTTCTACTCAGTATTCACAAAAGAGGAGGGGGAAGTGCCTAATCCAATTAACAGAAGCACTCCTGATAGGGGGGTCGATCCCAGTCCTTTCACAGAAGAAAGGGTTCTGCAAGAACTCCTGAAACTGAAGGTGGACAAAGCGATGGGTCCTGATGGAATTCACCCCAGAATTCTAAAAGAATTAAGGAAGGAACTAGTGAAACCACTGGCTACTCTTTTTAATAAATCATGGGAGGATGGTGTGGTACCCGAGGACTGGAGGAAGGCGGATGTGATTCCCCTTCATAAAAGTGGGACCAAGACAGAGGCAGGAAACTACAGACCTGTCAGTCTGACCTCTGTGGTAGGGAAAGTGATGGAGTCACTTCTGAAGGAAAGAATAGTTGAGTACCTAGAGGTCAGTGGAGCACAGGATCCGAGGCAGCATGGGTTCTAAGCGGGAAGGTCATGTCAGGACGATCTAATAGGATTTCTTTGACTGGGTGACCAAAGTAGTAGACCAGGGAGGGGCTGTGGACATGGCCTACCTAGACTTTAGCAAGGCATTTGACACAGTCCCACACAAAAGATTGATAGTCAAATTAACCAGCCTGGGAGTGGGTCCCAGGGTGGTAGCCTGGGTATAACATTGGCTGGACAACAGGACACAGAAGGTAATTGTAAATGGAGTCCACTCTGAAGAAAGAGGCGGTTACTAGTGGGGTACCGCAGGGTTCAGTATTGGGTCCAGTCCTTTTTAATGTCTTCATCAGTGACATTGCAGAGGGACTGGAAGGAAAAGTATGCCTTTTTGCAGATGACACAAAGATCTGCAACAGGGTTGATACACAAGGAGGTGTGGAAAGGAGGAAAAGGGACTTGGCAAGGTTGGAGGAATGGTCAGACGTATGGCAGCTAGGATTCAATGCAAAAAAGTGCAAAATAATGCACCTGGAAAACAAGAACCCAGGGGAAGAATACACAATGGGTGGGGAGGTAGTAAGAACAACAAAACAGGAAAGGGACCTGGGTTAATCATATCAGATGACCTTAAGTTTAGCAAGCATTGTGAGAAGGCAGTAGGGAGGGCCGGGGGTATACTGGGATGTATAGGGAGAGGCATCAGCAGCAGAAAACAGGAAGTTGTTATCCCTCTGTACAGACAGTTGGTGAGACCCCATCTGGAATACTGTGTCCAGTTCTGGAGACCCCATCTCCATGAAGGACTAGACAGGATAGAGGCAGTCCAGAAGAGGGCAACTAAAATGGTGCAGGGTCTGCAAGAGAAGCCGTATGAGGAGAGACTAAAGGAGCTTAATATGTATACCCTTGAGGAAAGAAGGAGAGGGGGACATGATAGAAACTTTCAAGTACCTCAAGGAATCAACAAAGTCCAAGAGGGTAGCATCTTTCAGAAAGAGACTTGCAAGAACAAGGGGACACAATTTAAAGATAGAGGAGGCGGTTCAGGGTAATGTGAGAAGTATTATTTCACAGAGGGGTAGTGGATGAATGGAACAGCCTTCCTGAGGAAGTTGTGGGTCTAAAACTGTGGGAGAATTCAAGAATGCATGGGGCAGACATAAGGCAATTCTTGTGGGGGGCAGGAAGATATAGGCTGTTGGTTAACTAGGATCTGCGGCCTATCCTGTAGGTAGGGAAATGGGCAGACTAGATGGGCCTAGCGGTCCTTATCTGCTGTCAAAGTCTATGTTTCTATGTAACTTGAGCTGGAAGCGGAACTTTTCCGTTTCACTTCCTACATCAACGAATGTCAAAAGAACCTACAGGCAAGTCAGCACTATTTCACTCTTGTCATTGCGGTAGGAAAATCTACCGTTTCAACAACCACACCACTTGTACAAGTTGTCTGGGACCCACACACGACACCATCTCCTGCATTCATTGTCAGGAATTCAACCTGGCAAACCGCTGATGATTACTTCTGGAGATGGTATCCTATCTTATGGAGCAGAAATTGTTTCTGCTAGAGAATCAAGGGGCCCGTCCCAAGGCTCCCCGTCCACTAATTCTCATAAAAGGCACAAAAAGAGTAGGAGAAGGCCCTCCTCATCCTCTTTGGGCAAACGTTCGTCGACGGCCACCATCACAGGTGCTCCACTGTCAATGATGTGCTTCAAAACTGCCTGTTCATTGACGGGTTTTCACCCTCTCATTGATGGCGCTTTCTAGCGCTCTTTCAGCAGTTCCTGATGAACAGTTTGTTGGTTCCTTCGACGCGCTGTTTAAGGAAGGTCATTTCCCATTTACGATGGCTTCATTTAAGCTTTCTAGTGCTTCTTCCCTTGCTGCCTTGTCGACGATGGGTTGTGTTCTCATGGGGAAGCCTGCTGCAGTTGCAGTTCATACTGCCCCACCTCCCTCACAAACGTTCTGTCATAGGGGCCAGGCGGACAAGGAGTGGGACCCTGGGCTTTATCACCCAGGTGCTAGACCAGCTTATACCTCACATTCTGTTTCCTCCACAATTCCCCTGGTTTCTCAGAAAATTCCCTCTTCCAACCCCCCCCCTTCCTTCTTCAGTGGACATAGCCTCAGTGGTACAGCAGATTCTAAAAGCCATTAGGAATTGTCAGCCTCCCGATTCGGGAGAGCCAAGTCATCCATCCCCTTACCCTCCACTGAAACATTTCCAGGGTGACTGGCCCTTCTCCACCCTGGTCACCCCTCTCATATGTAGATGATTACCTATCAGACGAGGCAGAATTTCCGGCAGATTTCACCGGAGACTTGAAAGATGAGGATTTACCGGACTTGGACTTCCAGCCCCAGTCTCCTGTTTCTGTTATTTCCTCTCTAAACCAGGACCTATCCTGTCAGGTGGCTGCCTCTCTTCCAGATGACCCATCTTTTCTTGAGATGATGGTCCAAATCCAGAAAGTCATGGGATTTTCAACTACCGAACATGACAAACAACAAATGGATATGGCAGACTATTTAGAACTACCAGAAGAGCTGGTAATAGTGGTGCCCCGCACTTATACAAACCTACCAAAATGCTATGCTTGCAGCCCAGAAACAGCCTTCGGCTGTACTGACTGTTCCCTGCAAAGCAGATCGCCTTTATCAGGCTCCTCTTGATCAGTCCTTTCTCTTTAGTACTCCTGAAGCAGATTCAGTAGTGATTGCCGCTGCTCATGATCGTACTAAATGACCAAAGCACATGAGTGCCTTACCTCCTGATAGACTACCATAGGACTGCCTATCTGAGAAGAAAGGTATTCCAAGCAGGTACCATAAATCTCAGAATCCTAAACTATACGAGACATATGATTAGGTACCAGCATACACTCTGGTCATCTGCTATAGAGTTGGTCAATAAACTCCTCCCTCTCAGGAGAAGGATCAATTATTGGCTACAATATCTACTGGCAATTCCATCTCCCGTCACCTATTCCATTCAGGATATGATGCTGTTGATGCTTTGGCCCGCATGTCAACAACGGGTATTACCCTGTGCCACCATGGTTGGCTCCGCGTCTTGGGCTTTACACCAGCTGTACAACATAAAGTGGTTATTGCCCCAGGGTGGACTCTGAGTTCACCTTAAATCAAGAAGGTTGAACTCCGTGTGTACTACCCCATTCATATGAATAGGGATGAGGCTGTCCTTCATACATGGGATTTTGCATTATGTCCACAGGACCAAGGACTCATGCAAGTCGGATCAGCTTTTTGTTTCCTTTGCCCCAAAATCCTTGGGGTCTGCAGTTAAAGCAGTGTCACTCCAAATGGCTGGCTAACTGCATTCGCTTCTGTTACCAGAAATACAAAACGCATCTTCCTGGAAAGGTCAGAGGTCACTCTACCAGGGGTATGGCTGCTTCTGCAGCTTTCCTTAGGAATTTTTCTGCAGCAGAGATTTGTGCGGCAGCAGTCTGGAGTTCAGTCCATACCTTCACAAAGCACCGCAGTCTGGACATTGCCTCTAGGCGTAGGGCCGGTTTTGGCCTAGCCATTTTGCAGGGCCTACTGTCCTAGGCCCGTTCTGGTGTTTTTCAGACTTTCCTCTTTCCCTGCTTCTGTTAGTCTCTCTGAGAGTGACTGCTTGGGAGTCGGTCTTAAATGTTATGATCTACTGCAGGAACCTTCTCAAAGTAAGATAGTATTGTTACATAAGAACTTACCGTAACAGTGGATCTTCGAGAGAGTTTCCTGCAATTAGGTCACACTTTCTCTCCCTACTTCCCCAGTCTCTGCACTTCTTTCAGATCATTCCGAACTGGGCTCCAGGATATTCATCCTTTCTAGGGACATGGATATGTTGTTCATCCACACTCATTGGCAGTATCCTTGGCGCTTTAAATCTTGCGGGAAGGTCTTCAAGCTTGCTCCTCCCACCCAACCGGGTGGTATAACTCGGCTCCGCCCCATGGCCTAGATCTTCCTTACCTTGAAGCTCAGGTTTCCCTCCTTAACGCTCTGCGTTCACGACTGAGTTCCTATTTCTCCGTTTGCGGATTTAAAAATAATATTTTGCAAAAGACTTCAGTCTTCGATCCCTCGCGGCTGCGATGGACAAATCGACTCCCGGATTTCGGAGATGCCCATGCGGGCAGAAAATGTCTCGGACGGATCCACACTCCACGTGTGTCTACTGCTTAGGCCTTGAGCACGACCCGCAGGCTTGCGACCTGTGCTCATCTTTCTCGGCCTACGTCCTCGAAGACCGTGCTGCCCGATTGCAACTGGGCCCCGAGAAGCGCTTCTCCGTGAAGTCCAAGGAGGCCCGTTGGCGGTGTCCGCGCGGCGTGGTTTCGGATCAGCTCGAGCGGATGGTCGCCTCAAGAGGAGGCGGCGCTGGGCAGATCTTCCTCGGCCGCGATATTTATCCCGCCTCTGGGTTCTTCCTACACGGCTTCCTTTAAGGAGCTTTGTCTGTCCCTCTCCACTAAAGGAGAAGGGCCTGCGCTGCTGGACCTTATTCTCGGTCCAAAAAGAGGGACAAAGGTAAGTCCCTCCGTCGACGCTCTTGGGAGCGGGAAAGGTCCCTCTCCCCGGGCCGTCGACCGTCGGCTTCGGTCGACCGCTCGGCCTCGGCCACTGGCCTCACGGTGTCCCCGTCAGGTCAGTTGACCGAGACTCCCACTGATGAAGTCGAGATTTTTCTCGACCCATTGGACGGGCTGTCGCCTTTAGCAGCCGAGATTCCCCTCTCCCCGGTTCCCCCGGGAGGAGTTGAGGATCCCGTGGGCTCGCCTGTGCCTCCGGTTCCGGAGCCCTCGGATGGACCTTCCGAGCCGAAGGGAGTGCCGGTTCCGGCCGACACCTCCCCGCACCGACCCCGGAAATTCCGGGACTCTCGGTCTCGGTCTCGGACCTCTTCGCGGTCCAGCCGTTCCCACCGTCATAGGCGGTCTCGGTCTCGGCACCGCGGTAAGCGGCGTCGCCGCTCGTCCTCGTCCTCCTCCTCGGATGAGGGGAGGCTTCGGCGTAAATTACGTCGACGGTACGAGGACCTTATGTTGCAACAGCTCCTCCTGGCCGGGAATAAGCCGACTCCGGCGCCTTCCCCGGCCATTAAGTGGCTGTCACCGGAACGGCCGACACAACCCCTCGACTTGTCCGAGGAGCCTATACCCAGGCCGGTTGTTCGGCCAAAACCAGCTGCTCCACCGATTCCGGTGGAACCTCCGCCTCCACAGCCACCAATTGGGGCTCCGACCAAGGATTCTCGGTCGGCTAAGGGTTTACCCCATCGGCTGTCAGTTACCCTCACTCCCGACCGACCTCGGCAGGTGAAGGGTGGCTCAGGCCAGAGGCATTCTTGAGGACTCTTCCGAGTCCGAAGGCGATTCCTCCTTCTTCTCCAAGCGACTGGACTTGGAGTCTTCAGGAGGTCAGTCAATGGACGATAGCCCGTCGTCCTTCCTAGGACTGCTTCGGCTCATCTCGGAGTCTACCGGGATGGAGCTCGAACCCGTTTCCAAGCGGGCCAGGTATCCCCTCACGGAGATTCTGGACCGAGGGGATTCTCCGACGGAGGCCTTTCCGGTGGCCGAGGCCATAGTGGGTCCGGCACTGGAACTTTGGCAGCGCCCTGCTTCCTGCCCTGCGCCTTCGGCCAGGATGGCCAGGAAGTATGCGGTCCCTACCGGTTCCTTGTCCGGTTTCGAACACCCTCTGCTGAGGGTTGGTTACCGACAGCGTTTTCGGCGGCCCGGCTGCGCCAGGGATGTGGACAAACCTCCTGACAAGGGTCCAAGAATTGGACTATGTCGGGCGAAAAGTCTCGCTCGTCCTCTCTCGGCCTTCGTCAGGCCAGTTCGGCCGTCCTCATGGCACATTTTTCTCATGCCCTGTTGGGCTCCCTGGATGAGGTCATCCCTCATCTTCCCGCCGATCTGCAGACTACGGTTAAGCAGGTGCGGGACCAGGGCAGGGCAGTGGCCAAACAGCAGCTCCAGACCTCTTTGGATGTAGGGGACTCATGTGCTAGATCGGGTGGCGGCCGCAGTGGCTATCGTCGGCCGAGGCTTGGCTGAGGATATCCACCTTTACTTGGATACCCAGCACAAGGTTGGCGGATGTTCCCTTTTGGGGACTGACTCCTTGACCCTGGGGTGGAAGGTCACCTGCTGAGGATCGAGAAGTCAATGCCACCTTGGACTCGGTCTCTTCCGCTCAGAAGGACAAGGCCGCAAACCACAGCCTAAAGCTGTCCTTCTGTGCTGCCCGGCGCCCGGCCCAGCAACGTCAGGGCCAGCAGGCTCGGCCTTGGCATCCCAAACCCAAACCCCCGGCTTCCTCTAACAGGAGGCAGGGAGGAAAGGGCCAGGAGGTCCCTCGGCTGGTCCCTCCTCCAAGCCTGCCCAGTGACGGGCTGAGGGGTGTCGCCCCCATCCCCGTCACCTTACCCCTGGGTCCCCCCGTGGGGGGACGGCTCCGGCACTTCCGTTCCGCCTGGTCCGCTGTTACCACGGACAGGTGGGTCTTGGAGGTGGTGGGAAGAGGCCTGCCTCTGGAATTCGAGCAGGCACCACCCTTCGGAGCCGTCGCCCCTCGGGGGGCTTCGGGATCCCCAGCCTCACTGGCGGCTCGTCGAGCCGACATCACTCTCCTCCTCCAGAAGGAGGTGGTAAGAGAGGTGGTGGACCCTCCTTCAGACCCAGGGTTTGTGTCCAGGTACTTCCTGGTTCCGAAACGGACGGGGGGCTGGCGCCCCATTCTCGACCTACACGACCTAAACAAGTTCCTAAGGTCTCGAACCTTCAGGATGGTCACTCTGGCTCAGATAATACCATCCTTGGAACGCGGCGTGTGGTTCTGCTCTCTGGACTTGCAGGACGCGTTTTTTCACGTCCCTATCCGTCCGTCTCACCGGAGATTCCTTCGCTTCCGAGCAGAAGGATCTCTCTTCGAGTTCCAAGCCATGCCCTTCGGCTTGTCTCCAGCTCCCAGGGTCTTCACCAAATGCATGGCAGTGGTGACAGCATTCCTCTGGCTTGAGGGGTCGGTGTGCCCTTACCTGGGCGACTGGCTGATGCTCAGCTCCCTCCAGGAAGGAGGCGGAGTGGTCCAGAGATCTGGCCCTCCAGGTCTGCTCTCAACTGGGCCTCCTTATCAGCGAGGCCAAAGTGAACTCGAGCCGAAGCAGGTGATTTTATTCATCGGGCGCAGCTCGACTCTCTTGACCAGGCCTTGACTCCGGCGGACAGGGCCGAGTTCTTTCCTCCTTTGCCCGATCATTTCTGGTTGGGCAATTCGCCCTGCCGGGACTTCCCTCGCCTCCTGGGTCTCATGGCGGCCTGTACCAGCGTGGTCCGTTGGGCCGCTGGAACATGCGTCCCTTCAGTGGGGACTGGCCAGCCAGTGGTCTGACAGCTGCGATCCCTTGGACCAGCTTGTGTCGGTGACACAGGGATGTGGAATGCTCTCCAGTGGTGGACCGTTCCAGATCATTTGCAGGAGGGCATCCCGTTCGTCCGCCCGAGCCGGATCTCTCTGTCGACCGATGCCTCTCTGATGGGTTGGGTGCCCATCTGGGGAACACCGGCTCATGGCCTCTGGTCCTGGGAGTCCCGATGCCACATCAACCTGCTGGAGCTCCGAGCGGTCCGCCTAGCTCTCACCGCCTTTGCTCCGCTCCTCCGGGTCAAGTGGTCCGAGTCCAGACGGACAATACCACGACCATGTACTATCTAAACCGCCAGGGCGGGACGCGCTCCATGCTTCTATGCAAGGAAGCTCTCCGCATTTGGTCACTCGTGCGCAGCCTGGAGGCGGATCTCCTAGCCGTTCACGTGGCAGGAGCCTCCAACACCCTGGCCGATGCCCTGAGCCGGATAGGGGCTGCATCCCACGAGTGGTCTCTCCTGCCGGAGGTAGTACAGCATCTGTTCTCCCATTGGGGCACACCTCAGGTGGACCTGTTTGCCTCCAGGGAGAACGCGAAGCTGAGGCTGTTCCATGCCGCCCCTCAGCAGGGCTCGCTGCAGGGGATGCCTCTCGAGGCAATGGACCCGGGCCTCTTTACGCCTTTCCCCATTTCCTTGATCCACAAGGTGCTTCTCAAGCGCGAGGAGGACAAGGCGCAGGTGGTCTGATAGCCCCAGACTGGCCTCGCCAATTCTAGACACTAGATCTCCTCAGTCTCAGCTCAGGACTCATGACAGCTTCCAGCTCGCCCGGACTCCTCTCAGTCAATCAGGGAAGGTGTTCCATCCGGACCTTCAATCCCTGCACCTGACGCCTGGTTCCTGGCGGCTAGAGTTCAGGCTTTGGGTCTTTCCAGAGGTCCTCAATGTAGTTGAGGCGTCCCGTGAGGAGTCGACCAGAAAATGCTATGCCTTCAAATGGAAAAGGTTTTCCATTTGGTGTCAGAACAAGGGCTTGGACCCTTCCTCCTGTTCCTTGGCAGCATCTTGGACTATTTATGGTCCCTTTCTAGTCAAGGGCTTAGGTCGACGACCCTAAGGGTGCACACCTGGCAGCCATCTCTGCTTACCGGGCGCGGGCCGGGAAGCAGTCAGTGGCGCAGGAGAAGGTGGTCCGCTTTTCAAAGGCCTTGATCACATTTCCCCTCAGTGCGGGAACCCCCACCTCCGTGGGATCTACTGCTGGTACTGGCAAAGCTCATGGGCAAGCCATTCGAACCTATGCACAGGTGTGCTCTCTCTCACCTGTCGTGGAAGACGCCTTCTTGGTGGCTATCCGTCAGCCAGAAGGATGGGAGAGCTCCAGGCGCTTCCATTGAGTCTCCTTACCTGGTCTTCCACAGGGACAAGGTTGTCCTCTTCACCGAAATTCCTTCCGAAGGTGGTGTGAGTTTCACCTTAACCAAGTGTTGACTCTGCGGTGTTCTACCCCAATCACACCTCGGAGGCCGAATATGGGCTCCATACTCTGGATCCTAGAAGGGCGCTCGCTTATTATAAGGAGCGCACGGCTGAAATTCGGGGAGAGGTTCGCCAGCTGTTTGTCACCTACGCTGAAGCCGCATCTGGCAGACCTGCAGCCAAGCGGACGATAAGCAGGTGGGTAACCTCCTGCATAGATCTCTGCTATAAGTTAGCGGGCATGGAGCCTCCCAGAGGGATAAGAGCTCATTCTACCCGCCATACTGCTGCAGCAGTGGCTGCTTCCAGGACGTCCCTATCAGGAAATCTGCAGGGCTGCTACCTGGAAGTCAGCAACACCTTCATTACCCACTACCACATCGACCTTGAGTCACGCCGGATGCTGGTTTTGGGGCCTCGGTTCTCCAGTCTCTCTTTCCCAAGTAAGTATATGGGGGTGTGCGTCTTGCCCTCCTCCCGGAGAACTGCTAGGAGTCTGCCAATGAGTGTGGATGAACAACATATCCATGTCCTAGAAATACAGGTTACTCACCTGTAACAGGAGTTCTAGGAATGGTATATATTGTTCATCCTACCCTCCGACCTCCTCGGCTCGACGCACAACCTGAGCTTCCAGCGGGCCAGATCTGGCGTCATGGGGCGGAGCCGAGAGTTATACCACCCGGGTGGGTGGGAGGAGCAAGCTTGAAGACCTTCCGGCAAGATTTAAAGCGGCAAGGATACTGCCAATGAGTGTGGATGAACAACATATACCATTCCTAGAACTCCTGTTACAGGTGAGTAACCTGTATTTCTCCTGTCTCATCCTCTTTGGATCGCCAGTGAGAGAACTGGAAGGCAGGCGCGGGAACCACCCCACTATATAGGGTCACGCTGACATCTGTCACTTGATGGGTAGGCGGTCCCCCACCAGACATTGCTAGTAAAAGTTTGCTGTGCAGTCCTGATGCCAGGGGGCACAGTCCTACATGTTATGACCTAATGCAAGAATCTCTCTCGAAGATCTACTGTTATGGTAAGTTCTTACGTAACTGTACTTTCTGAACAATTTTATTTTTGTTGTTACTGCTAGTACTAATAAACATTTTGTACGAATTCTACAACTGCTCCTGGTTTTTCCTATGCTTCTGGATCTGTGCTTCGACGACCATTCCAGATGGTCGCCCTAACCTCCATCATGCCAATGTTGAAGCAAGGGCATTGGCTATGTGCCTTGGACATGAAGGATGCCTACCTACATATCCCCATCCACCCTGCGTACCAGTGGTTCCTTCGCTTTCACCTGTTGGGACAACATTACCAATTTGGGCTCTCCCGTTCGGTCTCTCGTCTGCCCCAAGAGTGTTTACCAAGTGCCTAGTGGTAGTGGCGGCATCCCTACAACGGGACAGGCACTTTGTCTTCCCATATCTGGACAACTGACTCGTCAAGGCAGAGTCCAGAAACTCTCTGCTTTCCTCCCTTCAAGCAACACTTACTCTGTTCCACTCCCTGGGGATTACGGTCAATTGGCCGAAGTCCAGTCCCACCCCTTCCCAGTCGCTCCAGTATATAGAAGCTGCCCTAGATACCGTCTTCGGCAGGGCTCACCTCCCTGCTGACAGGCAAGACAGGCTCCTATATCTGGCTTCCCCGATACAAGCTCAAAAAGTAGTCGCAGCCAGACATCTTGTATGCCTTCTAGGGCAAATGACTGCTGCCATCCCTGTGGTGGCGTTTGTCCATCTACACATGAGACCAGTCCAGTGGGTTTTCCAAAACCAATGATGTCAAAAAAACGGAGACTTCAAAGACAAAATCGGAGTCACCCCTGCACTGCGATCTGCCCTGTCATGGTGGACCCAACGTGCCAAACTCTTTCAAGGCATGCCCTTCCAATCTCCCTCACCCCAGCAGACGTTGACCATGGATGCTTCTCTAGATGGGTGGGGTGTGCTCCTGGGTCCCTACAGGACAGAAGGCAGGTGGGTCCACTCCCCCACTCATCCCAACACAAATCTCCTGGAAATGAGGGTGGTCCACCTAGCCCTTCAGGCCTTTCAACCCCATTTATCCCCAGGACTGTTGTTAATTCAATCAGACAACACCTCAGTGGTATATTACCTCAACAAACGAAGGTATGAAGTCCTGCACTCTGTGCAGAGAGGTGATAGTGGTTTGGCAGGAAGCCATTCAGCAACACCTTTTGTTTACAGTCGTCCACCTACTGGGACGCCACAATACCCTGGCTGATATTCTCAGTTGCCAGTCTTACACATACGAATGGACACTTCATCACAAAGTTCTTCAGAGAATTTTTCACTTCTGGGGGACCCCGCAGTTCAACCTGTTTGCCTCCCCCATCAGTCACTGTCTCCCTAGATACTATTCCATTATCCCGAGCAAAAAGGGATGGTCTATAGATGTCCTGTCGCAACCATGGACAGGACTCTTCTTATAGGTTCCCCCTACCTGTCCCACTCCTGCAACGGACTCTACTGAAACTGCAACTCGAACCTGTCACCATGATCCTCATAGCCCCTCTGTGGCCTTGGCAGGTGTGGTTTCCCTTACTTCAGCATTTTTCAGTGGCATGACCCACTCCATTACCAATTAGACCAGACCTGTTGACTTAGAATCAGGGGACCCTTCTGCATCCCAACCCAAAGTCACTACACTTTCACGCCTGACTCCTGAAGACATTTTAATGGCTCGTCTCCAAGTCTTTTCCCCTGTGGGCAATATTCTATTAGCCTCACGTAAACCAGCGACCAGGGAAACTTGTAATGCCAAACAAAAATGCTTTTCCATTTAGGCGGCTTCCCGGTCATTGGATTCTTATTCATGTCCATTGATGAAAATGTTGGACTACCTGGCCTCGATTGCCAAGACAGGATTGAGCTACTCCTCTATCAAAGTCCATTTGGCCTCTGTTTCGGCCTCCCACAAACCTCTAGATGGCAGATTACTGTATCAACATCATCTGGCCAAAATGTGTCTAAGAGGAGTGTTGCATATTAAACCGCCCATTAGACAGCCCACTCCCCTGTGGGATCTCCATTTTCTTAAAGAGGAACTGACCCTTGAACCTTTTGAACCTGCGGTCACTTGTGACCTCAGTTTCTTTTCTTGGAAGACGTTATTTTTAGTGGCTCTCACTTCTGTTCAGTGTGTCTCCGAGCTTCATGCCCTCATGTATAAACAGCCTTACTTAATTTTTCACAAAGACATAGTGGCACTTTGCACCAATCCTTCCTTCCTACCTAAAGTGGTCTCAGAACACACCAGTCTATGGAGTTGCCAGTCTTATTACCCTGAACACTCCAATCGTGGAGAATACCTCCTACATACCTTAGACATCCGTCGTATATTATGATATACGAATCAAACTAAATCGATTAGAAAGACCTCTCAACTTTTTCTTACCTTCACATCAAACAGAGAAGGTCTCCCGGTCACTAAACAGGCCTTCTCCAATTGGCTAACACACTATCACCTTTTGTTACAAGAAATATTTATTTGCTTTTGGCAACCGGGTAAATGCACTAGACAGGATTGCCATGAAATGCACGGATTTTGCCTCTGGGCTCAAGCGCGGGGGGTTTTGCCAATGAATTGTCCAGAAAGGTCGGTCTTGGACTACCTCCTGTCTCTTTTTCAGACAGGCTTGGCCTACTCCTCGATAAAAGTACACCTTTGTGCCATCTTAGCCTATCACACTCCTATAGGCCAACGTCCTATATCTCAGTTGGATATGGCATGAGCCTTCCTGAGAGGTGTCCTCCACCTTAGACCTCTGATCAGAGATCCTATTCCACCTTGGGATTTACCCTTTGTCCTGGAGCAGCTTACACTGCCACCTTTTGAGCCAGCCGCGGATTGCGAGCTACGTCTCCTTACTTGGAAAACGTTGTCTTTAGTTGCCGTTACTTCAGCCAGAAGAATTTCAGAGCTTCACACACTGATGTGCAAAGAACCTTATTTGGTTTTCCACCAGGACAGGGTATCATTACGGACCAATCCGAAGTTTATGCCTAAGGTGGTCTCTGCTCTCACTCTTAATCAGGACATCGATCTACCAGTGTACTTCCCTAAATATTCTAATCGAGGAGAGGCCCTGTTGCACACTTTAGATGTACATAGGTGTCTTCAGTACTACCTGACCAGAACCAAACAAGACCGAAAATCTGATCAGCTTTTTGTCTCCTTTGCCCACAGGATGATGGAAGCCCCCATTTCCAAACAGTCGCTGTCCAGGTGGCTCATACATTGTATCACGTTCTGTTACCAGAAGCGCAAAAAACCCTTACCGGGTGCGGTTAAGGGTCATTCCACAAGGGGGGTGGCTACCTCCATTGCGGCCTTAAAGAACGTGTCCGCCTCAGCCATCTGTGCAGCAGCTACTTGGAGCACTCTGCACACCTTCATCAGGCATTATAGCCTGGATGTTACATTGAGGCGAAGGGCAGGTTTTGGTCTAGCAGTCCTTCAAGGACCTCTGTCCTAGGCTTAGGTTCTGCTAAGGATTTCTACCTTCCCTCCTCCCAATGGTGTGGGATTTCCACTATTGCTTGGGAATCGGTCCTAATGGTGTAACCTGCTGCAAGAGCTGTTTCTCGAAGTAAGACAGTACAGTTACGTAAGAACTCACCTTAACAGTAGATCTTCAAAAACAGCTCTTGCAGCAGGTATTTTCCCTCCTGCCATCCCTGCTTGAGGTAGATTTTTTGTTCCGATATCCTTCTCCTAGGATCAGGTGTTCTCAACACCACTCTGATTGCCATTTGGTGGCGGATCCTCAGTCTCCTCTTCTGATGTCATCCGGCGGCTGGGAGTCTCCAGCGGGAGAACTGGGGATTCTGGGGGACCACCTCCGTATGTACTATGCCTGAGATCGGGGGCGGGGCCGACGTTGGAGGCAGTCCCCGCTGACTACTGCTAGCTAGAAAATTTCCGTGGGGTCCTGGCACCTGCCAGCTTCAGTCCTAATGGTGTAACCTGCTGCAAGAGCTGTTCTCGAAGATCTACTGTTACAGTAAGTTCTTACATAACTGTACTTTCCCTGGAGGCCTTGGCTAGTATCACCTGCTTGGTCACCACCTTGGACCAACTCCCGTATGCCTCCTTATCTTCTTCTTTCCTTGTTCTCCTGAACTTCCGGTACGCAGCCCTCTTCACCCTCACCCCCTGCAGTATTTCACTGTTCAGCCAGCATGGTTTTCTGGGTCTGCCCTTCTTGCTTCTAGTCCTGGTGCAGGCTGCTGTAGCCCCTGTTAGCCCAGTTTTAATAACTTCCCACTTTTGCTCTGCATCCATCTCCGACCTTATATCCTGGAGTCTCCCTTGCAGTTTTTCTCTCATCCTCCCATAGTCCGCCCTCCTAAAATTCACCACCATAGTGCCCGTGCCTCCAGACTCCCTACCCAACGTGAGTATGAACCACACTGTTTGATGGTCACTGCCAACTAGTGGGTTCTCAACTCTTGCCTCTGTCACTGCCTCCTCATTTGCTAGTACCAGGTCCAGTGTGTTACCAAGCCTTGTAGGCCCACTTGCCATCTGTGTCAGGCCGTCCTAGACCACATCCAGGAGCACCTGCTCCCTGGCGCTGGGGGTGGCAGAGGTGCTCCACTCAACCCCTGGTAGATTGAAATCTCCCACTATCACCACAGTCCTCTTCCTACACACCCTCCTTATCTGCTCTGCCAACTCCCGTCCAATTTCCCTGATTGGGATGGTGGTCTGTACACCACTCCTATCCTCAGTTTTCTGTCCTTGGAGTCCAGAAGCTGTACCTATAGTGCCTCTGTCCTCCCTTCCTCCCCCTCATACATTTAATCCCTTCTCTCACATAGAGTGTTACCCCCAAACCCCCAAAGTCCTTCTTGTAAATGCTGTACCCCGAGTTGCCAGGTCCCAGTCGTGGTACTCGGTGGCCCAAGTCTCAGTTACTGCAGCAATGTCTACATTCCCCTCCGAAAATAGCGTCTGAAGTTCTGCAAGTTTATTACCCAGGCTTCTCACATTTAGGGAGACCAGCTTCCATCCGTACTCCTCTGTTCTCACTCCCCTCTTGTCCTTGGTCTGCACCCCTCCTCTTGGTGGTCCTTTCCCTTTATCCGCCCTGTTTTTAGGGTGTCACATTCTGCACTCCGCCCTAGCTACCCTGTATGCCCCTACCCTGTGTCGCTTTGCCTCTGCCTTTTCCCATAACTAGGGGGGTGAGCTCATTACTCTCCTCTTTATGGACCCTCTTCCTATCAGCAGTACTCTTGCCACCCCCTCCTAGTTTAAATCCACCTTAGTTGCTATCTACTCTTCTAATCCACTCTTTAATACTCCCTTCCCCTTCCTGCTCAAGTGTAGCCTGCATATAAGTTACTATTATCCCAGGTCCTGCCTGAACTTTACACTGTATACTCTGAGATTCCCACCTGAAGACCCTTCATTCATCTCTGCAATAAAGCAACTCCAAACTGCAGTGGGGTTTGATACTGAGGAGCAAGAGCTGGGGGAACTTGGTAGAGGTTCTAGAGCTATCAGATTCTCCACCTTTTATCATTCCTCCTCTGTTGGCTGCACTAGAGGATGCCACCCTGGCTGTCTGGCACAGACCAAGCTTGATCCCTGCCAAGCCCAGAAAGGCAGATAAGCTGTTCTGGGCCCCCTCAGGAAAGCCCTTTTTTTGTAGGCCAACCTGAGGCTGATTTGGTTGTGATAAATGCAGCCCATGATGGGACTAAGGTGCCTAAACATCTCCGTTCTCTCCACCCAGATAAAGAGTCGAGAAAACGACCTAATTGGAAAGAGAACCTTTGCCTGTGCCACACTGGGCCTCCAAATAGCAAATTATCAGGCCCATATGGTCATATTCTAGAATATCCTCTGGAGAAAGTCTAAAGCAGCAGCCCAGTTCCTCCCAGAAGGCCCCCAGAAACAGGAGATGCTCAAGACCCTCCAGACTGGGGTTGATGTGGGTGAACACCTCTTAAGGTCTATGTATGACATTTCAGATGCCTCAGCCAGAGCAGCTATGGTTGGATTTGCCTAAGAAGGCATTCTTGGTTGAAGGTATTAGGATTTGCTAGTGATGTCCAACAATCCATTCTGAACTCCCCTTTCAGAGGATACAGGCTCTTTGGAGCAGATGTGCAGGATATCCTGTCTGATCTGCGAGCCTCGGGAAGGACTCTAAAGTCAGTTCATTCCCTCTGCTGCATACAACCGAGAAGTAGGCAGAGGGTGCCCTTTCGCAGGGCTACCAATAGACCTAGGTCAGGGACCAGGCAACGGAGCAAAAGTAGAGCCGCTTTTCCAGCCCCAACTTCCTCCACAGGTGCCCACTCCAAAACCAGTAGAGGAGGTGCAGCTGCAGCCACTGGATATGTTTCAGCATGTCTTTTTATTAGACCCCACCCTCCAGTACAAAATTTTAAGATGGCAGTGGGGGGGGGGGGTGCCTCTCCTTCCATCTGAAACGGTGGAGAGAGGTCACAATAGATGCTTGGGTCCTGCAGTTAATATAACAGGGCTATGTTCTAGAATTTCTGGAGTTGCCTCCAGGCCATCCACCAGTTCCCTCAACATATCCTCCAGACCACATACCAGTGCTACTAGAGGAAGTATGTACACTGCTGCACAAGAGGGCCATAGAACCAGTTCCCTGGGAACAAAGGAACAGGAGGGTCTTGTCTCATTTTTTCCTAGTCCCCAAATCCACAGGGGACTTGAGGCCCATTCTGGATATGAGGGATCTGAAGTTTTATATTCAGTACAAGACGTTCAAGATGGTCACTCTTTCGTCGAGGCACAGGTTAGGAATCATAGGAAAACCAGGAGCAGTTGTAAAATTCACAAGTGATTTATTAATAACAGTAAAATAAAAAAATAAACTTGTTCAGTATAACTATTTAGAAAGACAGTATACACAGAGAAAGTCCATCTGAGTTTCTTCTCAATTTCCAGTCTGTCTCAGTCTTTGTCTCTCTCTCTTTTGCAAAACATTGCAGCTCCTTTTTATAAGTCTGTGCAGGAGCCTGTTAAGAAAATAGCGTGCTTCTCACACAGTGGTCTTGTAAGTTTCCAATGTTCTTGTCAGTTTCAGAAGGTGAAGCAAAAAGAACATTGTGACCGAGAACTGGCCTCTTGTTTACATCTTCTACAAAAGGCTTAAAAATTACATTTCAGGTTAACCCCTTGAGTTTCAAATAGCTTTGCAATCATTTTAACAGTATAACTGTATACAGTTTTAGCTTTGCAATCATTTCAACAGTATAATTATATACAGTTTTAAACAAAGGAATCTTAGTATCAATTACATTTCCACAAAAAGATTCACATGTATTTTTTATAACTGCAGATATGCAAGGTGGAGAAAAGACAGAAACGGCAAGTGAGGGTAGAGAGATGGCGAGAGGAAGAGAATTACAAGACCGAGGTGATCAAGTCCTAGGTCTCACAAGAAAATGTGGTTGCGCAACCAGACAGGGAAGAGACAGAAAAGAAGAGCATAGAAAAGATCCTTGCATTTAAACTTTTTCCATAACAACTGGGACTGCCATATTCAACCCTGTCGCACTTTGCAAGGCCTGCCCCCCCCCCCGGCAAAAAGGGACTGGATATTCTCCCTGTATATGCAGGATGTTTACATGCATATTGAGGTTTGTTCACCCCACAGGACGTACCTCAGGTTCCTGTTTCAGGGGGAACACTGCCAGTTCAGGGTATTGCCCGTTGGCTTATCATCTGCATCACAGGTATTTACCAAATGCTTGGCAGTTGTGGCAACAGCTGTCAGGAAAGGACAACTGCACGTCTTCCCCTGTCTAGATGACTGATTGCTCAAAGCTCAGTCCCAGGAGCAACTGTCTTACACCTGGCGCGCACCAGACAGCTGTTCAATGCCCTAGGGATCAAAGTCAATCTGCCCAAGTCCGTCTTGACCCCTTTTCAGCATCTGCAGTACATAGGGACAGTACTGGGCAGTGCTCAGGGTGAGGCTTCATGCCCCAGGACAGGGCAGAGCGTCTCATGGCACAGGCCTAGCTGCCTTACAGCAGCAGGTATGTCACAGCCAGGACATTCCGGAGACTGTTGGGCCTGATGGCAGCAGCTGTTGTCACGGTACCCCTGGCCAGGCCGCACATTAGGATCCCTCAATGGACATAGAGTCCAGTGGGATCTGCACACCGAAAGTCTAGAACAGCGTGTTCTAGTAACTTATTCTATCCGAAAGGTGCTCCAGTGGTGGATGGAACCCAGCAATTTGCTGAAAGGGGTTCCCTTCCTCATTCCTTCCCCTCAGCAGGTTCTAACCTCAAACACTTCGGGGCTGGACTGGGGGGGCACATCTGGGACCTCAACAGACACGAGTAATATGGACCAGATTGGAGACTTCCATCCACATAAACATCCCAGGAATGCGGGCTGTTCTGTATGCTCTGCAAGCCTTCTAGAACCATCTGTTCCAGGGGCATCTGCTGGTACAGACAGACATCAGTGTAGTATACTACTTAAATAAGCAAAGGGGGAACTTATTCTTACCCCCTGGGCAGGGACGCAATGAGGGTTTGTACTGGGCTGTAGAACACAGTCTAGAGTTGTCTGCCATCCATGTTCCAGCCATCCAGAATGTCCTGGCAGACGAGCTAAACAGGTCACAGTCCAGAATGCACAAGTGGGAGCGGCTGACCTCGGTGGTTGAAGACCTGTTTGACAGGTGGGGTCATCCAGAGTAGGACCTTTTTGCGTCCCCACTCAACACAAAACTGCCACTTTTCTGACCACTCATTCCAGGGCCTGGAGTTTTCTGGTGAGACACATTGTCCCTCTCTTGGAAAGGAGGTTCCTTCGCCTCCACCCCGATTCAGAGGGTGCTAATCAAGCTACAGATGAAGGAAGCTACTCTGATTCTCACGGCTCCCTTTTGGCCTCGCCAGATCTAGTTTCAGTTGCTGCAGCAGCTGGCAGTGGAACCATCAGTACCCCTGCCCCTGTGCAAGGGCTTGCTATCACAGGAAACCTGGTCCATCTGGATTGCAAGTCCCTCCGTCTCCATGTTTGACTCCTAAAGACATAGCTATTGCGAGATTTGGAGTGTCCCCAAATTTGGCTGATGTTCTGGTGGCTGCCAAAAAAACTTCCACAAGAGCCACATATTCAGTGAAGTGGAAACAGTTTGTTTTGTGGGTTACTTGTCATCACTTGGATCTCTTCACTTGCCCAGTGCATCAGGTTCTGGAGTATTTATAGTCCTTGTCCGACGCAGATCTGCAGTAGTCTTCTATCAAAGTGCACTTGGCTGCTATTTCAGCTTTCCATGTGCCTATTGATAGCTGTATGGTGGCTCAGCTAGACGTGGCGTGTATGTTCTTGAGAGACATTTTACACTTGAAGCCTCCCATCTGCAATCCAATACCAGCCTTGGGCCCATATTTTGTGCTGGGGAAACTCACTTTGGCTCCTTTTGAGCCAGCCGCATCCTGTGGCTTATGCTTCCTTTCTTGGAAAGTGCAATTTTTAGATCTTACTTCGAGATACAGCTCTTGCAGCAGGTTACACCATTAGGACTGAAGCCGTCAGGCGCCAGGACCCCATGGAAATTTTATAGCTAGCAGTCTTCAGTGGGGACCGCCTCCGGCGTTGTCCCTCCCCGGCGTCAGGCATAGTACATAAGGCAGTCCCCCATAATCCCCAGTTCTTATCCCTTGATAAACGCCATAAGCATCAGCCTCTGATCTCTTTCTAGCGTCACGGCGACTTAGATTTCTGACGTTCTCTCTTCTTATACGGATTTGGAATTCATCAGCGTCCTCTCCAATCACCTCTGGAAGGTCACCCATCAAAGTGTGCCTCGCGGCAAACAGATCCCCTTCAAGGATCCTCACTCTGCCTGTGTGCGTTGTCTAGGCCCGGAACACGACACCAAGGCCTGCTCCTTCTGCCAGGGCTTCAACAGTCACACCAGGATCCGCCGCCAGAAGGCACTTCAGCGTTTCTCTTGGAGGAGAAACAAAGGCCATGGATAGGAACCTTCCTCCAGGGAATCATCAGGAAACACAGGAAAAACACCGGGAGAAGGAAAGACCCAGGTCCCCGGCGAGGGCCTTGGACTCCCGTAGCTCCGGCTCGCGGTCAGACCGCTCTCCCTCCAGGGCTCAATCTCGGCCTCCCCCAGTTCAGGTCAGATCCTCCAGCGGCTCCTCTCTGCAGCCTCTCAAGACTTCCAGGCCGTCGGCTGCATCCACTCCTAAGGCCTCATCCAAGTCTGGGAAGCGCCACAAATCCTCCTCCCGCCCTCGGGACTCTGACGCCAGGTCGATGTCCCAGCCTCCACGTGGGTCGGACCCGGTCCCCCGTAAGACTAAGGAGCTGATGTCCCTAAAACGGACGCCAGACCTGACGTCGGCCCATCTGACGTCAGCCGAGCATCACCGGCACTCCCAGGAGCCGATGACAGCAAGACACCCATCGCCGGCCAGGCGTTCACCTCCCAGGGCGTCGGGCAGGGGACCGATGTCGGCTACCCCAGAGAGGAGGACTGCAGCACCGTCGCCGGCTGATGTCGGTCAGAAGGAATTATTGGAGGAGGATACCACTCAGCCCAAGGACCAGGCGGGCGACACCGGAGTCGTCGGACTCCCACGGGAACCTTCCCCGGTGCGGGAGACCTCCGGGGACCCGACGCCTGACCCCGGCGACAGGCCACTGGCGCCCGGCCCATCGGGCTTGAATTTGGCAGAGGTAAAGGAGCTCTTTACCTTCTGGTGGGACACCATCAGGAAGAATGTGGTCTCCACGCACCCTCCTCCTACTCCGGCTCGCCTCCACCCACTCATTCACCGTCTACGCCCCCTCCTTCGCCCAAGGGGCCGGTAGGATGGTCACCAACCCCCAAGGAACCAACACCTCCTCCTAGGGGCAGATCCTCAGATAGGAGAAGACCTCCCTCAAGATCCACTTCAGGGTCACGTAGCCCTAAGAGGCCCAGACGACGCCGGTACACCACGTCTGTGGAGGATTCCAGATCTGACACCTCAGGGTGCTCCAGATCTCCTTCTCCCATCAGCATTCCCTCCCCAGACCCACATGACCTACCCAGGTCTCCTCTGGATGATCCCTCCTTTGCGGAGATCATGAGACACATTCAGGAGAATATGGGGTGGGATGCTGAAGAGCTCGACCCCGAGAGACAGTGCCTTGCCCGCTACATTCGGCAGAAAGACCCAAAGCCTGTGGTAGTGCTACCCTTGGTGGACACCTTTGCGGACATCACCAACGCTGCGTGGAAACGCCCGCATTCGACTCCGGCAGTGCCGAAGAAGGCTGACCGCCTATACAAGGCCCCGAGGGAGGACCAGCATCTGGCGAACCATCCTCTGGCCGATTCCCTGGTCATCACTGCCTCGCATGACCGGTCTCGGAGACCTCAGCACTTGAGCACACAGCCACCAGACCCGGAATCCAAGCAATTAGATGTCCTGGGTAGGTGCACGTACACGGCTGCGACTTGCGCCATCAGGTCTTTGAATTACCTCACCCACATGGTTCAGTTCCAGAATGCACTGTGGGAACAGGGACAGGACCTGGTTGAGAAGATGCCCGACGGTGGTCAAAAGGAGGAGCTCTTGACCCTCCTCTGTATGGGTTCGGATGTGGGGACCCAGGTGCTCAGAGCCGCATATGACTCTGCGGACTCTTTGGCCAGAGCTGCAGCCTCAGGCGTGTGTCTCCAGAGACGCTCTTGGCTCCGTGTCTCCAGTTTTACCCCGGATGTCCAGAAGAACATTCTAGACGTCCCTTACAGCGGTGAAGTCCTGTTTGGTGAAGCCTCCGAGAGGGTGATCACCAAACTACAGGACACAGGGAAGGCAGTTAGATCTGTCCAGGCCATGTACAGATCTCGACCTAGTTCCTTTCGTAGGAACCAGAGTCGCTTTCGTAGCCGGACACAGAGGCAACAAACACGTTCCAGCCAACAGCAGAGGGGCTCCTTTACCCGGAAAGCCCAGGCCAAGTCATCCCCAGGCAGAGGCCAACGAGCAACAAAGTCGGCCAACCTGCGGGATCAGGCAGCTGCCACAGCATGACTCCTTCTGGCTCCACCCTCCTCCAAGATCAGCGGGAAATGAAGGTCAGGGAGTCGCGCATGCGTCACCTGCCAGGATGGCGGCCGATCACCACCGACAGGTGGGTGCTGCAATTGGTCAAAAAAGGCTACTATATAGAATTTGTAGGCAGCCCACCTACAAGACCTCACCTGCTTTCCCGCTACTCGGGTCAGCACGCCCTACTCATACAGTAGGAAGTGCTCGCGCTTCTGGACAAGGAAGCCTTAGAGCACGTTCCAGAGAACCAGAGAGGGCTAGGGTGTTGTTCTCACTTCTTCCTGGTTCCAAAGAAAACAGGGGACCTCCGTCCAATTTTGGACCTCAGCGACCTCAATCTGTCGGTCGCTTACAAATGCTTCCGCATGGTGACCCTTCCAGGACTAATTCCCATGCTGAAACTGGATGCTTTTCTGGCGTCTGTGGATATGCCAGATGCCTACCCGTACATTCCCATTGCTCAAGCGCACAGGAGGTTCCTGCGCTTCGAGTTTCAGAGCCGCTATTATCAGTTCCGAGCTCTTCCCTTCGGACTGTCATTGGCACCTCGCGTTTTTACGAAGTGCATGGCGGTCGTAGCAGCGTCTTTGAGGAGACAAGGCCACTACGTGTTCCCTTACCTGGACGACTGGCTTCTCAGCCCCTCCGGGAGGCACTGATAATGATCCATTCTCACTGTACCCAGTCCCTTTTCCAATCACTAGGTATCCTCATCAATTCGAGAGAAGTCTTTCCTGGTACCGTCCACAGAAACTCCAGTTTATCGGAGCAGTTCTGGACACTGTCAAAGGGAAAGCCTTTCTCCCCTCAGACAGAGTGGAACACCTCATCAGGGACCTGTTGGTGAGGAAGACCGTCCTGGCAAGACTGGTCCTTCGCCTGCTTGGACATATGGCTGCGGCCATTGCAACAGTCCTGATGGCACGACTGCACATGCGGGTAACTCAGTGGATGCCAAGGGTGCAATGGGACCAAAGGCAAGACCATTTGCAGCAGCCAATTCGAATCACGAATGCCACGATTTGGAATTGGCAGTGGTGGCTAGATCCGGAGAATTTCTCCGCGGGGGTTCCCTTCACAGCACCGTCTTCGACTGTGACTTTCTCCACAGATGCCTCAGGTCTCGGGTGGGGAGCACACCTAGATGGGATGAGGTCTCAGGGCACATGGACAGCCCAGGAATCTCATCTCCACATCAACATTTTGGAGATGAGGGCAGTTCTTTACACTCTGTATGCCTTCCAGTCGGAGATTCCACCGGGTACTCTTCTGTTACAAACAGACAATACCGCGGTGATGTATTACCTCAACAAACAAGGAGGCACTCACTCCTATCCGCTTTGCAGGAGGCCATGAGAGTGTGGCAGTGGGTAGTGCAGCCTGTGGCGCAAATCTAATCCTGCAGTACATATCCCAGGAGTGGACAATACCGTTGCAGACAGTCTGAGTGGCTCTCAGGCCAGAGTCCACAAGTGGGAACTTCTATAGGAGGTGGCAGAGGATCTGTTTCACAGATGGGGCACTCCAGAGTTAGACCTTCGCGTTCCCATCTAGCATAAAACTGCCCAATTTTTGCTCGTAGATCCAGGGCCTGGTGTCTTCCAGGGGCAGCGTTGTCCCTCTCCTGGGCGGGCAGATTCTCTGTGCCTTCCTCCTTTCCGTTGATCAGAGGTTCTATTAAAACTTACGCGAGGAGCAAGCGCTCATTCTGATAGCGCCTTTCTGGCCCAGACAAATTAGGTTCCGCTTCTGCATCAGCTATCCGGGAACCTCCACTTCCTTTGCCAATCAGCTCCCATCTGCTGTCTCAGGAGGAGGTTCATTAGTCCATCCAGACTTGCGTTCCTTGAACCTGCATGCTTGGCTCCTAGAGATATAGCCATGATGCGATATGGGGTCTTGCAAGAAGTGGCAGATGTACTTTCTGCCGCCAGAAAGCCGGCAACCCATGCAACGTTCGCCATGAAATGGCGCAGATTTTGCTTGTGGGCTCAAGCACGTGGTTGCTCGCCATTAGAATGTCCTGAAAAGCTGGTTCTGGATTACCTGCTTTCCCTTTTTCATTCAGGATTGGCTTACTCCTCGATTAAGGTGCACCTTTGTGCAATTTTGGCTTATCATGCCCCCATAGGCCATCGGATGGTGACCCAATTGGATACCACTACTCGGGCCTTTTTTAAGGAGAGTCCTCTACCTTAGGCCGCCCGTTAAGGATCCGATTCCTCCTTGGGACATGCCCTTCGTCCTGGAGCAGCTTATGCTGCCACCTTTTGAACCAGCTGTGGATTGCGAGCGACGTTTTCTTTCATGGAAAACTTTATTTTTAGTTGCGGTTACTTCGGCAAGAAGGATCTCTGAATTGCACGCAATAATGTGCAAAGAGCCTTATTTAGTTTTCCATCAGGACAGGGTATCCCTGAGGACAAATACAAGGTTTCTGCCTAAGGTGGTTTCAGCACTTGCCCTTAATCAGGATATTGACTTACCAGTGTATTTCCCAAGGTATGCCAACCGAGGAGAAGCCCTTCTGCACACCCTCGACGTGCATGGGTGCCTCAGATATTTTCTGACCAGAACCAAACAGTTTCATAAGGCAGATCAACTGTTTGTCCCTTTTGCTGTTGGAATGAAAGGAGCTCCTGTCTCTAAACAGTCTCTCTCGAGGTGGCTCATCCAGTGCATCACTTTCTGTTATGACAAGCGCAACAAACCCTTACCAGGCACGGTCAAGGGTCATTCCACAAGAGAGGTGGCCACTTCTTTTGTGGCGTTAAAGAATGTCTCCACCTCAGCTATTTGCGCTGCAGCCACTTGGAGCTCTGTGCATACCTTTATCAACATTACAGCCTGGACATTGCATCGAGGCGAAGAGCAGGGTTCGGCCTAGCCGTTCTTCAGGGACTTCTGTCCTAGGCTCGAGTTGTATGGAGACTTCTATCTTTCCTCTTCCCTGTGGCGTAAGATTGCCACTACTGCTTGGAAATCAGTCCTAATGGTGTAACCTGCTGCAAGAGCTGTATCTCGGTAAGATAGTAAAGAACGTGAACTTCAGTAGTAGATCTTCGAGAACAGCTCTTGCAGCAGGTACCTTTCCGCCACTCACCCTTCTTCTGGAGGTAGGTTATAGCCAAACACCCATCTTACGGGATGGGACGTTCCGATTTATAGTCTTGGCCATCTGGTGGCGGATCCTCGGTCTCCTCTTCTGATGTCATCCAGCGGCCGGGATTCTCCAGCGGGAGAA
Organism: Neoceratodus forsteri; assembly: GCA_016271365.2. Classification (NCBI taxonomy): domain Eukaryota; kingdom Metazoa; phylum Chordata; order Ceratodontiformes; family Ceratodontidae; genus Neoceratodus; species Neoceratodus forsteri. The sequence continues at coordinate 109,121,112 of CM028131.1, read as the reverse complement.
CTGGGGATTGTGGGGGGGCCGCCTCCTTATGTACTACACCTGACATCGGGGGCGGGACAGATGTCGGAGGCGGTCCCCACTGAAGACTGCTAGCTAGAAAATTTCCGTGGGGTCCTGGCGCCTGACTGCTTCTGTCCTAATGGTGTAACCTGCTGCAAGAGCTGTTCTCGAAGATCTACTGTTACGGTAAGTTCTTACATAACTGTACTTTATTATTTTTTCTCAAAGGAGTTCCAAGCTTCAGGCTCTTAAGTGCGAACCTACCTATTTAATTTTTCATAAAGAAAAGGTGTCTTTATGAACCAGTCCTAAGTTTCTTCCTAAGGTAGTGCCAGAGTTTACTTTGGATCAAACTATCCACCTCCTGGTTTATTTTCCTGAGCATGCCAATCCAGGGGAAAGCATTGCTCCATACCTCAGGTGTACATAGAATACTTCGACACACGTCCATTGCACGAAGGACTGCAGGAAGTCCTTGAAGCTTTTTGTTTCCTTCGCCCCAGGGAAAGAGGGCATACCAGTTTCTAAACAGTGCCTGTCCAGATGGTTGGCCAGCTGTGCCACTTTCTGTTATAGGATGTGCAGCAAGCAATATCCTGGAGTTGTTTGTGAACATTTAGCCAGAGGCATGGCCACTTCTGTTATCTGTTTCAGGAATGTATCAGCTGCAGAGATTTGTGCTGCTGCAACCTGGAGTACTGGCCATGCTTTCACTAAGCACTACAGTCTGGACATTGCCTCTAGATGAAGAGCAGGCTTCAGCCTGGCTGTGCTTCAAGGTCTCCTTTCTTAACCCTTCGGCTGCCGCCGACAAGATATCTTGTCCTAAAAACCTATGCATTCTAAATCTTCCGGCAGCCTCCAGCCACCCAGACTGTCTCTGTGGGGGTACTGCTTGGGACTTGTTCCGTAGGTGTGGCCTGATGATATTCTCGAAGATAGTACAGTCATGTAAGAACTTACCGTAGCAGATATTCAAGAGAATCTCTTTCATCAGACCATGCTATCCTACCCTCTGTCCCCCTTAGAGCTTCTTTGCTCCTTTCTCTATCTCCCAGGACACACTACCTGCTCTTTCCGGTCTTGCCTGGTAGCTGGAACTTCAGTCCTGTCCTGGTTCCCTAGACGGAGGTCCTCTGAGTATTCTCTCTGGTGGGGGACTGAGGAGGGAGAGGGGCCGCCCATGTTTTTATATAGAGAAATAATAGAGATCTACATTAAATCTCATGGGTGCGTAAGTGTGCATTACCACTTTAACTGTGGCTTGCCCCTTTGTGATATTTAACCTGTCAATTAATGTGGCTCAGTTGGTGGCACATCTGCCTCTGGACAGAAGGTGGGTGGGTTCTTGTCCCACACGGGAGTTGGACTTGCACCTAAAATGCTTTGGCATCCGAGTGCAGTATTGGGGGATGCTGTACTGCTGGGGTGTGCGTCCTTCGGATAAGGCGTTAAACCGGGTCCCTTCTGCCCATCCTGGTGTTGTCCTTGTGGGTGTCCAGGTGGAAGTAAAGAACCCAGGGCACTCTTCTTCACAAAGTGAGGAACATTCCCGGTGTCCTGGCCAACATTCCCCTTCCCATAAAACCGGTTCATGCAATTATCCAGGCTGTGTGTGTGGGTGATGATGTGCGATATGGCCACCACCACACATTCAGTCACTTCACTACCAGTCTAGCATTGCTTGTAAAGCGCTTTGGATGTATGAAAAGCGCTATATAAATGCTGATGCTGATTCTTCTTCTTCTTAAACTGATCAGTATAAAATCATGAAGTGCCTATTTTGGGCCACTCCCTTGAGAAAGTATCAGCCTTTGGGTGCAAAATGCCTCTTGTGCTTTTCTTGTTGAGGGTAAGCATGCAAGCATGTTCTGGTAGGTAGGTCGCATGTCAAATAGGATCTGGAGTTTATATGGTAGGTAGGGAATTGGGCAGACTAGGTGGGCCAGGCGGTCCTTATCTGCCATGAAGTTTTATGTTGCTCTGTTCCTGTTTAGTCTCTCTGTTTTAAACTTGATTCATTTCGACATGAAACCACATGGCAGTAATACAACATAAATGAAACAAGGAATTGGTATAGATGAATAAGTTGCAGGCACTATACACACTTAAATTAATATCAGTAAATTCATAGATCATTGGAGTTTTGATACAGCTGGTGGAGCACCACCAAAAGTAAATGTAATATTGGAAAGTTCCAATAGAATTGTCCATAATAGCTACCAAGCAAAACCTATGGGAGACAAGGAGGAATATGTATACAGGGAAACAGCACAATCTAGTGATTCAGAATATGGCCTTCTTGAAGCCATTGTTCCTACAGTACTCAAAATTGATAACATGGAAGCACAGAAAGTGATGGCTATTCTGCCTATGATCCTACCCCCCACCAGCTTTTAACTGCTATTCAGTGTTGTGATGCCTTTGTACTTATCCCAAGCATTCTTGAAAGCCCCTACCATTTTTGCCTCCACCACTCCTTGGGGGAGGCTGTTCCATGCGTCGACCACCCTCTCTGTGAAAAAGAACTTACGATTGTTACTCCTGAACTGCGTTCTCCCCCCCCATTTCTTATCATGGCCTCTAGTTCTCGTATGACTCTACCTGAAAGAGTTCCTGGACCCTATTTAGTCCCTTCATATATTTGAAGATTTCAGTCATGTTGCGCCCCACCCCCTTGCTTCAAGGAATACATGTTGAGACCCCTCAGTCTCTCCTCGTATGATTTATAATACAGGCCCTGTATCATCTTTGTAGCTCTCCTTTGCACGGTTTCCACTCTAGCTGTGTCCTTTCTGAGATGTGGCCTCCAGAATTGAATGCAGTACTCCAGGTGTGGCCTCACCAGTGATCTATACAGCGGCACCACAACTTTCCTTTTCCTACTCACTGTTCCCCATCCAGTGCATCTCAGCATTCCGTTCACCTTCAGTGCAGCCTTTTCGCACTGCTCGGTCTTTTTTAGGTCATCTGTTATAATCACTCCCAGGTTCATCTCTTGCTGTGTGGTGTCTAGTTTCTCGCCTCTCATGTTATATTCCTCTCCCAGGTTTCCTTTCCCTAGGTGCATGACTTTGCACTTTTCTGTGTTAAATTTCAGTTGCCATGTTTTCATCCAGAATTCCAACCTTTCGAGATCCACCTTCATTCTCTCTACCCCTCCAGGGATATTGACCCTGTTGCATATCTTTGTGTCGTCAGCAAAAAGGCCTACCTTTCCATGCAAGCTCTCTATTATGTCTCTAATGAAGACATTAAAGAGGATGGGACCTAACACCAACCCCGTGTCACACCACTAGTCACCCCCCTTTTTTCTGATAAGGTGCCATTCACAAGTACTCTCTGGGTTCTCCCGCTCAACCAGCTTCTAATCCAATTTGCCACCTTCTGCCCTATTCCCAAGCTGGCGACCTTCAACCTTCTGTGTGATATGGAGTCAAAGGCTTGCTGAAGTCCAGATATACTATGTCTAAAGCACCTCCTTGATCCACTGTTTTGGTAACTCAGTTGAAGAAGTCAATTAGGTTTGTCTGGCATGATCTTTCTGAGGTAAAACCATGCTACTCGGTCCAAATTACTGCTTTCCTCTAGATGGGTTAGAATTCTCTCCTTGAGCAGGGTTTCCATTGTTTTGCCCACAGTTGAGCTGAGGCTAACTGGGCGCTAGTTGCCTGCCACTTCCCTACTTCCATTTTTGTGAAGAGGGACAACACTGGCCTTTCTCCAATCCTTTGGGACCTCACCCAGTTCGAGTGATAGATTAAATAGGTCATCCAGAGGTTCTACAAGCTCCTCGTGCATCTCCCTGAGAATCCTAGGGTGAATTTCATCCGGGCCCATTGCTTTGTGCAGCTTGAGTTTCCCAATTCTTCACAGATGATACAGATAGTGCCCCCCACCAGCATGCTCAGCTTGTAATCGAATGTACAGGGTACTGAAAACCAGCATAAAGGAACAGTTTTAACACAAACAATCCTGCACATTAGCAACATTTCCTACTATAACACTGTAGAAGACAGGAGTGTCAGACTTCTTATTCCAAAATGCTGTGCCTGACTGTGTAAGGTGGTGACTAAGACGCATGTAAACTTCCATCACAGAAAAGCTTTTCACATAATTTCACCAACACAGGCAAGATTGGTACTTAGTGCATCTACATTTCAACAAAAGCCATGTGGTCGTCGCCATTTTCTAAGTCCATTACCTCTCCGAAGAGCTAATTATAATGTGTTAATCTGAAATGAGGGACATTACTGAAGTAGGTGGTTACTAAGGCAAACAAGTATTAGAAATGTTGTAGCTAAATCCCCTACAAGCCCTCAGGTCAGTCCCTATTAGTGGTTAAGTAATAAACAGTGCATATAGGGTCCCAATGTTACACTCAGTCTTCCTCCAACAAGACTTGTTTATTCAAGTCTAGCTGTGATCGTCCACGGAACTCAGCAGTCAGCTTATCTACCTTTTTCCTAGCCTCCACTGGGTCAGAACATTGGTATGTTTTACACCCATTGGTGATTCAGTGGCATGCTGGTGCTAGAAGTGAATGTAGGATACCCGGGCTCCGAAGCTGTTACCGAAATGATCTTCTGATCAACTGGTCTTCCTAGTGTCAGTCTTCACCATTCATCACTGGTGGGTGTTAGCCTGTGAGCGCATCACCCTGCGGGAACTTTTTTGTCCCTCAAGGGGGGAGAGCCAGCGCCGGCGGCGCCACCCACATGGCTGATGTACATCATGGTGCTCGTGGGATGGCCAGTAACAGCTGTTGGCTCCTCCTCCTCAGTTCTGCTTCTCCCGCTGTTCGAGACAGCACCTTGCATCCTGCTCAGCAATACTGTGTCAGCAGCCTAGTTTAACATGGCACCGCTCCTCAGTTTCGGGCCATTTGCTTTGATGCCATCAACGCCGTTCACCTTGATTCTCTTCAATTCTGCCGTTAAGTCACTCAACGCCGCTTCTGAATCTTGGTAAGACCTTTGCAATAATTTTTTTTGGTTTTACCAGAGCAGCATTGAGTGTAGTCTGTATTTGTGATTTAGTTTCTCGCTCGCATCATACCCGGTTCAGGGGACAGAAAGTGCTCTACTAAGGCAGCCGGCCTCCCATGTCTCAGTGTCCTTTTGGCTGGCAGTTTTCCATGATGGACCAGCATGATGTTTGCCTTACTTGCCTTGGACCCCAACATGACATGGATCACTGCAATGCCTGCTTCTTGATGGACTGATGCATTCTTGAGTACTGCATGTTTAAAGTCAGCAGGGCTTCGCTGCCTTTGGGGGGGGGGCAGTGTCACTCTCGTTGGTCCAAGCGTAGGTCTCTTCACTCCCCCCCCCGGTCTATATAGTCCAGTGAGGAGGAGGCCTCCTCTTCATCCAGCCTTGCCGCGGAGGAGGTCTCTACCGTGGTGCCGGAGGACTGGTCTGGCTCCACTCTGGGCAGGGCTAGGAGCATCACCCTGGCAGTCACCTCTTCGGAGGTGCAGGCTCCCCCATTGTAGTGGCCCACGGTCGTTAGGTCAGGCGTGTGGTGTTCCTCGGCATCACCTCAGATCCTGGAGCCGTTCGTGGCTCCGGTGATCAAGGCGGCGCCACTAGGGATGTTGGGCCTTCCAGCGGTACTGTAGGCGGGAGAGCCCCCGGGGTCGCCTGACTGGAGGTTTTCTGGATCTCCTCCTCTCCGGAGTCGGATGATCGGGAAGCTGATCCGGATTGGCGACTCAACTTGTCGGAGTCGGTGGGCTCTCTGGGGCCCAGGATCCATGCACCCTCCCAGGTGCCCCTTCCTATGGCTCTTATGACTGCAGCCGGTGCCAACTCCCATGCCGACAGCATCACCAGGGTTCTGGCACAGGCTAGCGGCCCCAGGGCTGGGGGCGCGGTGGTCCAGGCATCATGGGAGGGGTTGGCTGCCATCCCCGGGGCCACCCTCCCCTTCTTGATGCTAGAGCCGGAACCGCCTCCTCTGTGGCTCTCCTCAGGAAGCCTGCGGAGTTGTGGGGTCCTATGTCAGGGTGCAAGGAAGAGATCTTCCTCGGAGTCGATGGGGTTAAAGGGACGGGGCGAGGAGCTGCGGCGCTCCCCTACAATCCTTCAGGGCTTAGGGAGGAGCTACAGTGCTGAGCCCAAGTTCTCTCCCTCGTCCCCTTCAAGGGCGTCCTCGTTGGGGTACTTCTGGAGGGCTTTTTCCTTTGGCCCTCAAGGGAGCCTCCAGGACCAGTCCTCCTCCTTTCCGGGTGCCGGTCTCTCAGGAGGTCCCTTGATTGGGGTGGAGTCGAGGAGGCCTACAGGACTTCCCCCTTCTTATACTTTCTTCCTTCATTTTTCTACTCCTTAACTCTCCCTCCTCCTTGGGAGGGAGGTGTTGACTGGTGGAGACCATGCTCCCCCCCCGAACCCTGTGGGTTCTCCTCTGCAAGCTTTGACTGGAGGGGGTGGTCTCCGATCCAGGGGATTTCCTCCTTGATCTACTGAAGGGGGGGACCTTCCCGATCACCCTTTAGCAAGAGGAATTAGTGCTACTGGTGTGCTTAAGCTCAATCCTTAATTTGCGACTTCCTCTGGAGACACTCCTGTTTTCTCCTGGGCTATGGTTCGGGCTTATCAAGTCTCCCCGCTCCTCCCCTTGCCTGTTTCCCCTTTTCTCTTCCTTCTCGTTTCTTCTTTCCTAGCTTCTCTGGCCCTCCAGTCACTGGGGCCTTACGGCCCAAATCCCTAGAGCCTTCTCCTCCTCCTCCTCTGGCCGGTCTATTCCTTTTTCAGTTTATATCTTTTCCTTTTGCTGTCACTCGGGCTCCCATGCCCCACCCTTACTTTTTCTCTACTCTCTCTTCCTGTGTCTTTCTGGTGTACAGAACTGAGGCAGAGTAGGAGCTAATGGCCGTTACTGACTAGCCTACAAGCGCCATGATGTATGTCAGCCTCGTGGGTGCCAGTGCCGGTGCCGGCTCCTCCCTCTTGGGGAAAAAAAAAAAGCTACCGCAGGGTGCTGAGCTCATGGACTACCACCCACCAGTGATGAATTGTGACGATATACTGGAGGATCAAGAATTACGGTAGATACGTATTTTCATTTTTCTGTGGGTCCTAGTTGCTTAGACCAGTCTGGGAACTATTTAACTTCAACCTTTTCTATTACTGTGGAGCAATTCAAATGAGTTCATCAATTAAATTCCAGAGCTGAAACTTTATACGGGGTCTTATCTGTTTTTAAGCTGTTGAGCATAAGCTGTTCAGAGAGAGATCCTGTCTCATACTTGGCTCTCTAGGGCACCTCTCCCCCTTCCCGGCTGGTCTCTTTTGATGCACTTTGAATAATTCTCATCACTTTTTTTGTGTGCCTTTTATGTGTTTTATTAGGGATTGCAGTGCAGGGCTGTTGTTTTCACCACTCCTGTTGTGGATTTCCAAGTAGGCACTACATGTATAGTAGACCCAGGATCTTCAACGTGTCAATCACCTGATCTGTGTTAAATCACCACTAAAGGGCAATCTTTGTTGGTAGCTAGACGGCTTGCATTTGTTGCATGGGAACCTGTTCCTCCGTCCTCCTCAGCTGGTTGTCACCATGGATGCCTCAGGGATGGATTCAGGTGCACACCTGACTCAAGGTGTCTGATCCTTGGCTGATTCCTCTCTCCACAGCAATATTCTGGAGATAAGGGCAAATATTTTGGGTCTCCAGGCTTTCGCCCCACATATTGAGTCGTCCTCTCCTGATACAGATGGATAACTGGTACGTCATTTACTACTTCAATAAATGAGGAGATACCCACTCCTTTTCCGTCAGCAAACAAATTATGCCAGTCTGAGATTGTGCTGTGGCACACAAAGTATAATAGAGGCCAAGTTTTTCCCTGGCTCTCAAGGCATCTTGCAGATGCTGTCAGGAGGTTAATCACATGAGTAGGATCCTCTGGATGACATGTTCATTTATCTCTTTACCTTTTGGGGTTACCCAAAGCTGGACCTTTTTGTATCCCCACTGAAAGCAAAACTGCCATGTTTTTGCTCACTTGGTCCAGGGCTTGGTGTTTTTGGGTGCGACTCGTCCCTCTCCTGGCAAGGGAGGTTCCGCTACTTGTCCACTCCAGTTCCCCTAATCCAAAGGGTATTGGTGAAACAGCGAGTGGAATCTGCCACTCTGATTCTTGTCGCTGTGTTCTTGCCCAGACAGATTTGGTTCCCACTACTTCTTTACATAGCTAATCAAACCTGTAGTCCCCCTGTCTTTACAGGTGGGATTGCTTTTCCAGGATTGCAGCAGGCTCTTGCACCTGGACCTTCCAACACAGCACTTTCATGACAGAAGAACAGTTAGATTTTCTCCATAATCAATCTTTTCCATATAGTCCCACTTATGGATCTAGGCTGGAGGAGCTAGAACCCTGAGGGAGCAAATCATCCAGGCCAAAGGGCCCATAGCGGCCACCGTGTATGTCACCACATGGTGCCATGTGCCTACCAATAACCATTGCCGGCTCTCTTGCTTACCTCAGTTCTATTCTTCCCGCCTTCAGATGCGCACCATGGGAGTGCATTGCTGCCTCAGCTTGCTGTGTGTCGCCACTTTTCTTCTTTGCACAGTTTATCATTTTACTGTGATGTCCAGGTCATGGAAAAAAAAATGGGTGTGGGGCAAGAAAGCCCTCATTTTCTGTTGGAAGACAGTTGGGACTGACAACTGATATCAAGGCTGCTTGTCATGCCTTGGGCCTTCCCATGATATGGACTCCATCCTGCTTCTCTAAGGATTTTTGCACTCTAATTCTGTGCATTGAAATGGGGTCCCTAGACCTCTACCTTTGGAGGTATGCGTTGAACCATGGTATCAAAGGATAGGAGAATGTGTCCTTCCCCCAAGCCTCTGCAGAACCTTTTGGTTCCTCGGAAGTGCAGAGTTCTTTCCAAACCCACTGTGCTGGTGCGTCGAATACGTTGTTGGCAGTGTTGGGTGGACAGTCTACTCCTTCTGGGCGGTTGACTGACAACCTGCTACAGTCTGCCATTCCAGATAAGAAAGCCCACGGTCATGTGGATGAAACAGTCGTTGGCTGACGCTGGTGGGGTGAGTTGTATGAGCATTTTAATTAAATAAAAGCTATTTAACTTTGAGGCAAAATACAGTCTGTCTGTGCCCTATTTTTGCACACTAGTTGCCAGTTAACCACTTTTTTCCATGTGGATTTGTTCAATTTGTGTGATTCATTCCATACGTACACTTTCTTCTCATTTCCAAACTCTCACTTGCTCTTGTAGGATTCATGGATACATACTTGTTTGTTCCTTTCATACATATGCTTGTTTAACTCACAGTTGCATACTTCTTGTTTCAAATACAGTGATGCACTTCCTGATCTGTTACCCTTGTGCTGTTATCACCAAGACATGCACACTTGTGCCAATTCATAACATTCACTGTTTCTGAGTTATTTTATATTATATGCTACAAGATCTTCCAAGAATCATTCTTCACCATTCATTACTCATGGGTCTGCTGGAGGCCTTAGGACCCTATGGGAGCGAATAGATTTAAAAATCTTGAGCTAGGGGACCGATGTTGGGGATGGCATTGTCCATGAGGTGGATATATGATGTGCTCGTGGCTGGCCAGTAACCAACTCCGGCTCCCTGCTTTTCTCAGTTCCGTTCATGTCGTCGAGGTCACACTCTGTGGGAGTGTTCGCCATTTTCTAAGTGTGCAGTTTTGTTTGTTGCTACCTGCTCAATGCTGTAACTCTCCTTTCAACCGTTTCCATTGTCGCTTTTCTTCCCCATCCTTTTACAGCCACCAGGCTGTCTGCTTTTTGTTATTTTCCATCTCAGGGTCCTAAGAAGTTAAAGAAGAAGTCTGACTCCCCTACCCCACCCCACCATGAGTCTGTACCTCTGTGGGAGTTTTATATATGTGTGCAGTCTTGTCTGAGTTTCAGGGGCCTAAGAAGTCAAAGAAGAAGTTGGACTCTTCCCCCTCAGGTGTCTGTGTCTCTGTGGGAGTTTTTTGTCTGTTTGGGACCAACATGACTGGTGCTGGACCTGCCTTGGAACGCAACACAACATGGACCATTGCTAAGCCTGTTTCTCCATTGACCTCCGCACACTTGAGATCCGTGCTATGAAGTGAAGTTGGTCGGCCCGCACTTTCAGAGGCAGGCATCGCACAAGGGACTCCAAGTGAGGTCCCTGGGCTGTTCCCCGTGCCCTTCCCCAGTACTGTACATACTGAGGGAGACCAGGCCTCTTCTGACCCTCGTCTTGCCGAGACGGAGAGCATGAGGGAGGGGTCTGTGGGACAGCCAGCCCCCTCCAAAGGGCCGGTTGCGCACCTCTCCCAGTCTGGAGCCCCCTTGGGGATCTGGCCACCCCCCATGACAAGGTCAGAGCTATACGCTGGGCCTACACTGGTGGATTCCTTGTGGTCATGTGCCGGTGAGCGGGACAGCACCATCCACTCGGCCAGATCCCTTCCAGATGCTGCTTGCGGCACTAGGAAAAAGGTTTCTGGATCCAGTGCCCCGGTGGAGATCTTCTGGATCTCATCCCCTGAACAGTCAGATGACCCAGGGAATGAGGACCGGGATGATCCCGACTGACTTCTGAGCTCTGGCAATAAAGGAAGCCTTTCTGGGCCTAGTTCTATGTCTCTGATGTCCTCTGTGTTGCTCCTGGCTGTTTCCCAGCCCAGTGCTGGTCGCAGTGCTGCCCTTCTATCTCACGGCACTGCTTGTGAAATTGGGGGCAGCCCTGGTGCCGATTCTGGCACTGGGAGAGGGCTGGTGCTGGATGCTGTACCACATCAGGTTCCGGCGCTGTCTTTGGCCAGGCTCAGGTGCCGTGTCTGACTCTAGTGCTTTTCGCAGTGCCGAGAGGGGTTCTGTTGCTGCTTGTGGCACTGGCTGTCCCTCAACTCAGGGAAAGGAATTGGGGGTTATTTTGCCTCTTTGTGGCCCCCTTTTGCGGCCCTCAAAACAAAAAAAAACTGGGGGGAGCCTGTGGTTTGTTTGCTATCAGAGAAGCTCTCTTTTTTCCTTTCCCGCTTCAAGGGGAAAAGGGATGTAGGAGAACAGGTGTTGGAGAAAACCAGGAGAAATATTCTGAAGCTCCAGCCTGAACTCCTTCACCTGGTGAAGCTCTCCTTTTCCGTTGCAGTACACCTTTTGCACTTCCTTCCCAGCTAGTCTGCTACATTTTTCTTTCTCCTTGTCCCTTTCTCTGGAGAATTTTTTGATGAGAAAGGGCAAGATGTGATAGAGAATTGTAGGATATCTTAGATTACCGGTTAGTATAACCATCTCTCCTTTCTAGCGGGGATCCCCCTTCGCACTTTCTCTTTCCTGTCCAGTTGTCATGGTCGTCTTTTAACATGCTACTTAGGCTGTCTCCTCCCCCACCTCCTCTTTCTCTTCTTTGGTAGCTGGGTTTTTATTGGCTTTGATCTTGAACGAGGATATCTCTTGCAGCAAGCCACTCCTTTGGAACCATGGCCATCAGGCACTAGGACCACATGGAAACTTTTTGGCTAGCAGTCTATTGAGTACTCCCATGACAAAGGCAACGTTGCCACTCCTATATATACGTGGACCGCCCCACACCCTCCCCAGTTCTTTTCCTGCTGTCGACCAGTGCACGTCAGATTCCTTGGAGACACGCCGCTTCAGTCGACCACCACAACTTTATTTTTCTGTTATTTTTTCTCATCTTAGTTCATCTAATTACTTTATTTTAAAGTGATTCTTTTGTTTGGTGGTGTATGCCTACCAGTTCTTCTAAACTTTTCTGTCTCTGCACATGCGGAAGGAAAATCTATGATGAGGATGACCATGTCGCCTGCATCCGCTGCTTAGGCCCGGACCACAGCATGAAAGCCTGCAAGGTCTGCTGCGGGTTCAACCAGGCCACACAGAGATGCCACCAGAAGGACCTTGAGAAATTCATGCTGGAGCAACAAGTCAAAATGATGGAGAAGGAGCTCCAGGCTAGAAGCTGCTCTGCCTCCCTGGCACCGTCTTCGGGCTCCCAGTCCTCCAAGTCCCAGGACAAGTTGGCCTGGTAGCACAAACACTGAGAGAAGGGCAAACATTGAGACCGGCCCTCCCTGGTTCGCTTGCAGTCGCCACATAAGACGCTGCCCATGACTGTGTTGTCATCGTATATGGCGTCAACCTCTGCTGCAACTCAAGTCTCACACCCTTTCCTCTGCAGGGTCAGCGTTTGCAGCTCCCCCTTCCCATCTCTCCTTTTTGGGTCGTGGGGCTTTTACATCAGGCCCACTTTTGCCCTCACTGCTCACTCAGCCCCTGCTGTTTCGGCCCCTTAGCCAGCCTACAGTCAGGGAGCTCTGCTGGTTTATCCTGGCGGTCGTGGATCCGTCATTGGCTATAGTCTTTCCTTCTCTGGTGTCGCCCTTGCCTCTCAGCTGGCCTGCCCTTGGCCAATCCTGGCCCATCTCCTTTGGAGCACCAGTCTATCCCAACAACGTCTGTGGCCTCTTCTGTGGGCTCTAGTTCGATGTCTGGAACAGTCTCCACATTGCTGCCCCAGACTGCTGCTTCAGATATGGGAACCCAGTCTCTCCCATTGACATCTCAGGCGAATCTGGCAACACCAAGCCTCCCGCTCCTGCCATTGATGCCTCAGCCCATCTTGCCAGTGCCAGGCCTGCAGTTGCCCTTGCCGACGCTGGCCCTCAGTTTCCACTCCTGACACCGCAGCCTGCTCCAGTGCTGCCCATCGTCTGTGTCCAGACCATGTTGATGTCGTGGGAATTCATGCTTTGTCTTGCGCCTCCATTGGGGCCGATGACACCGGGGCCTACTTTACCTCCTCCCACGCCGTTGGCCTCCTACGGTGCTGCGTCCAGCTTGTCTGTGTTCTCACACACCATTGGTGCCCACTCCTGATCTTGGCGATGAGGATGAGTATGACCCAGATCTCCTGCCAGTGGATAATGATGAGGATTATGATTATGAGGGAGTTTTCTGGTGAGACGCGTTGTCCCTCTCCTGGAAACAGAGGATCTTCCTGGACATGAAGTCTCTACCACTCATTCACACTAATGGGAGTACGCCAGAGGTGCTAGGACCCAGTGGGAGGCAAACTTTTTCAGGAGGGCCGGCGCCAAGATGGAGCTGCGAGGGAGCGGCACCACGAGCCAGGCTCGCGTGGTATAGACTGTCTTGGCGTCGGCCCTCCAGCCGCCTCAGTTCCTTTTTTCCCGCCGTCGAGTGCACTTCAGTGACATTGCTCGCCAGACGGGAGTCCAGACTTCAAACTAGCAGCTTAGTTTTCAGTTTTATTTTGTATTTCATCATGAAGTACAGATTACCTCGGTGCCAGGGGTAGTATCGGTGCCGTGTGCACTGCCGCCATTTTCTGTGTTGGTGCTTTCTCTGTACTCGGCACCACTCTCTTCAGCGCCAGGGATGTTTACGGCCCTGCATAGTTTCCAGAGGTTTTCGACTCCAATTCTGTCTCCTCCTCTTCTTCTTCCTCCTGGTTTTCATTCCTTTCCTGTCTATACAGTCCCTCCTGGACTGTCAGGAGATGATATTGAGCCTGATCCTGATCTTCGGCTGGGTGATGATGTTGATGCCGATTCTGCCCTGGGGGCAGGGATCAGTCCTCCTGCAGAGCATGTTGTGGAAGATCTTTCCTTTAAGTCTCTGCTCAAGAATTTAAATTATACTCTTTCTCTCCAGACCATGGAAATCGATCCTGGGAAGCTTCTGCGCCTCCAGTATCTACATGTTCTGGAAATCCCTATATATTTAACTCCTCTAGTACAGCCCTCTTTCGAGACTCTTTGCCCAGATGGTGTGGAAGATTCCAGCTCTTATTCCCTCTGTGGCCAAGTCCATAGATAGGAAATATGCCTCTCACAAGGATCGCCCCATCTTGGCCTCACAAGCCTTTGCTGATGCCATAGTGGTCCTGGCAGAGAATGATAAGGCTGTCCTCCCTCAGGAATTCACAGCCTGTCCTATAAACAAAGAATCTCGTAAGATCGACACCTTGGGTAAGCGAGTCTTTGCTGCCTCAACTCTGGGCATGTGTATTGCTAGCTACCAGGGTTATTTTTCTCAATACGAGTATGTTCTTTGGCATTCGCTCAAAGCAACGGTAGAAGCTCTGCCTGAGTTGGAGGTTAACTCAGAGCTACTGCAGACCATAACTAGAGGTATCGAGTCCAATAATCAACAAATTAAAGCTGCAATGGAGGCTTTCGATACTGCTTCCAGAGTGGCGGAGGCTGGCATTTGCACCCATCGCCATTTCTGGCTGTGTACTGCAGGCTTTACGAATGACACCCAACAAAAAGTCATGACCTTGCCCTTCGATGGTATGTATCTGTTTGGGCCTCAGGTGGAGCAAGCACTAGAGGCTACTCAGAAGACTAGGTCTGCCATTAAGATAGCTAGACCCCCCCGCTCCCTCTCGAGGAGGTGGGAACAAGCATCAGTTTCACAACTGTCAGTCCTTTCGTGGCAAAGGTAGAGGAGGTTTTAACAGAAACCAAACTCCTCAGCCACGAAAGAAAATGCAGCGGAAAGCACAGGGCCCAAAAGCACCCAGTGCCACCTTCTGAGTTTCCAGCCCAGGTCCCCACCTCAGCTGTCCGAGGGAGACTCTTCGGAGGTAGGAGAACATCTGACTCAGATCTACGACCAGTGGAAGTCTATAACGTCAGACAAATGGGTCCTCTTGATAATCCGTGAGGGGTACTCTCTCAACCTGTCAGAAACCCCTCCGGATTGTCCTCCCGGGCGGCAGCCCAGGCTCTCTGCTGCGCAGTCAGACCTTCTTGCTTCCGAGGTGCAAGGCCTTCTGAACAACAGAGCAGTAGAAGTAGTTCTGCAGGATCAACGAAACACAGGTTTCTACTCCCATTATTTTCTGGTTCCAAAGAAAACTGGCGGCATGCACCCTATTCTTGTTCTCAGAAAGTTAAACAAATTCCTCTACAAGGAAAAGTTCAAGATATCATTACTCGGTACCCTGCTACCTTCGATTCATCAACACGATTGGCTAGCCTCTCTGGACACGCAGGACGCCTACCAACACATTCTCATACATCCAAAGCATCACAGATACCTAAGGTCTGTGGCGTTGGGTCAACACTATCAGTTCAGAGTCCTGCCCTTTGGGCTATCCTCGGTGCCTTGAGTTTTTACAAAGTGCTGTGCAGTTCTCGTGGCGCATTTAAAGAAAATTGGAATTCAAGTATTCCGATATCTGGATGACTGGCTTCTAGCAAGCCCCTCCAGACAAGAGACTCTGGAGTGCAGTTGCAGCAGCCACTTCGAAGAGTGGGGTTATTCTAGATGCCCTACAGGGGGCATGCCTTAGACAACTAGTATTGGAGCCCACTCGAGAGGGAGCAGTCTTAGACCTGGTTCTCTCAAATGGAGATGAAGAGAGGATCACAGATGTACAAGTGGGTAGCCATCTGGGAACTAGCGACCATCGAACAGTATGGTTCTAATAAAAACACAGCAATAGAGTCCAGCCATACAAAGGCAAAAGTACTGGACTTTAGGAGGGCTGACTTGCAAATGGGTGAGTGCATAAGGAATGCACTAGCAAATGGGCAGGGAGGAGGGGTGGAAGAACAATGGGGAATAATAAAAACTGCCGTCACAGAGGTAACAAGCCTTTGTGTGAAGCAAATAAACAAAATGAAACGATGTAAGAAACCACTATGGTTCTCAAAGGAAGTGGCAGTGAAGGTTCAAGAGAAAAAGAAAGCATTCAGGAAGTACAAGGAATCACAGAAGGAGAAGGACAGAGAACTGTATCAGTTAAAGCAAAAGGAAGCTGGGAAGGCAGTCAGAACAGCAAAGGCCCAAACCAAGGAAAAGATTGCCAACTCAGTTAAGAAGGGGGATAAAACCTTTTATAGGTACATCAGGGAGCGAAGGAAGACCAAGGGAGGGATAGTGAGGCTTAATAAAGGGGAGGAGGGTGGGCAGAGGTGACTGTGAAAAGGCAGAGATACTAAACAAATATTTTTGCTCAGTATTTACAAAGGAAGAGGGGGAGGTACCTAAAACAAGCAGTAGAAACACTCTGAATACAGAAGTTGATACTAGTCCATTTACAGAAGAAAGGGTTCTGAAAGAACTCTTAAAACTGAAGGTGGACAAAGCAGTGGGGCATGATGGGATTCATCCCAGAATTCTAAAAGAACTAAGGGTAGAACTAGTGACACCACTGACTACCCTCTTTAACAAATCATGGGAGGATGGGGTGGTACCCGAGGACTGGAGGAGGGCAGATGTGATTCCCCTTCACAAAAGTGGGAGCAAGGCAGAAGCAGGAAACTACAGACCTGTTAGTTTAACCTCAGTGGTAGGAAAATGATGGAATCACTTCTGAAGGAAAGAATTGTCGAGTATCTAGAGGCCAGAGGGCACAGGACCCAAGGCAGCATGGATTCACAGCGGAAGGTCATGCCAGACAAGTCTGATAGATTTCTTTGACTGGGTGACCAAGTAGTAGATCAGGGAGGGGCTGTGGACATGGCCTACCTAGACTTTAGCAAGGCATTTGACACAGTCCCACACAAAGATTAATATACAAGTTAGCCAGCCTGGGAGTGGGTCCCAAGATGACAGCCTGGGTAAAGAATTGGCTGGAGAATAGGACACAGAGAGTAATAGTAAATGGAGTCCACTCTGAAGAAAGGGGTTACTAGTGGGGTACCACAGGGTTCAGTATTAGGACGGTCCTCTTCAATGTCTTTATAAGTGACATTGCAGAGGGACTAGAAGGAAAAGTATGTCTCTTTGCAGATGACACAAAGATCTGCAACAGAGTTGATGCACAAGGTGGGGTGGAAAGGATGAGAAGGGACTTGGCAAGGTTAGAGGAATGTCAAATGTATGGCAGCTTAGATTCAATGCTAAGAAGTGCAAGGTAATGCACCTGGGAAACAAAAACCCAGGGGAAGAGTACACAATGGGGGTGAGATACTAACAACAACAAAAATGGAAAGGGACCTGGGGGTAGTCATATCAGATGACCTAAAGGTGGGCAAGCAATGTGAGAGGGCAGCAAGGAGGGCTGAGGGGATACTGGGATGCATAGGGAGAGGCATCACCAGTAGAAAACAGGAAGTTATCCCTCTGTACAGACAGCTGGTCAGACCCCATCTGGAGTACTGCGTGCAGTTCTGGAGACCCAATCTCCGCAAAGACATAGACAGAATGGAAGCTGTCCAGAGGAGGGCAACTAAAATGGTGCAGGGTCTGCACCGGAAGACATATGAAGAGAGACTTAAGGAGCTTAATATGTATAGCCTCGAGGAAAGGAGGGAGAGGGGGGACATGATAGAAACTTTCAAGTACCTCAAGGGAATCAACAAAGTCCAAGAGGGTAGCATCTTTAAAAAAAGAGGTGTGCAAGAACAAGGGGGCACAATTTGAAGATGGGGGCGGCTCAGAGGTAATTTAAGAGTATTTTTCACAGAGAGGGTTGTGGATGCATGGAGCGGCCTTCCGGAGGAGGTTGTGGAGTCAAAAACAGTGGTGGAATTCAAGCATGCATGGGACAGTCATAAGGCAATTCTAGGGGGTTGGGGTAGGAAGAAGTAGGCTGCTGGTTAACTAGGATCTGCAGCTTATCCATTAGGTAGGGAAATGGGCAGACTGGGTGGGCCAAGCGGTCCTTATCTGCCGTCAAATTCTCTGTTTCTGTGTAGGCCGTGGCCAGGCCTCAGACTTCCTCACATCCATGGGAGTCCTGCTGAACCTCAAAAAGTCGCAGTTGCAGCCCTCCCAGAAGCTCCTATTCATAGGAACCCTTCTGGACACTTCCTGCGCAAAAGAATTTCTTCCGGAGGACAGAAGGAGTGATATCCTACAGCTCTGTCAAGGCAGCGGATGCTGGGTCTCATGGCATCCTCGGTGTTCACTGTGCCTTTGGCTCATCTCCACATGAGAACCACTCAGTGGTCCCCAACTACTCACCTTCAGTCCTTTCTCATCAAGGTGACAGAACCTCTGAAGAGGTCCCTCACCTGGTGGTCTCAGGAAGACAACCTTCTGGAAGGCTATCCCTTCACCCCTCTGGATCATCAGATCTCTGTTACCATGGATGCATCCCTGATGGGTTGGGGGCCCACTGCCAGGGAACGTGGACTCAGAATGAGCCTCAACTCCACATAAACATTCTGGAAATGAGGGCTGTCCTCTATACAGTTCAGGCTTTGAAGGACATACTCTGTCACAAGACCATTCTCCTTCAAATGGACAACAAGGCAGTGATGTATTACATCAACAAACAGGGCGGTGCACACTCTTACCCATTATGCAGGGAAGCCATGAGAGTGTGGAAATTGTGCCTGGAGCACAAGGCTCTCATTCAGGTGGTTTATCTGACAGGAATACAAAACGAACTGGGAGACCATCTCAGCAGAACAGAAGCAGATCCTCAAGAGTGGTCTCTCGATTTAACCGTCGTTCAGTCACTCTTCGAAGAATGGGGAACTCTGGACCTAGATCTTTTTGCGTCCCCACACAACGCAAAACTGCCTCTCTTCTGCTCCAGAAATCCAGGACCTGGCATTTTTTGTCGGGATGCATTCAGGCTGCAGTGGACAAAATGCTTTCTTTACGCTTCTCCTCCTCTTCCCCTAGTCCAGCGAGTACTCCTCAAATTGGAGTGCGGAGGTTTGGGCAGAGTGATTCTCATTGCCCTGTTCTGGCCTTGTCAGATTTGGTTTCCTCTGATCAACAGGCTGTCCGGAGCCGCTTTCCCTTCAGATGAACCTTCTGTCCCAGGGCTCTGTAGTTAATCCCAATCTGAGGTCTCTCTCCACCACTGTGCCTGGCTCCTGAGGAGATAGAGGTGAGTAGGTTTAATGTTTCTCGTAGAGTTTCAGATATTCTTTTAGCTGCACGCAAGCCAGCTACCAGAAAAACCTACACAGCTAAATGTAAGCGTTTCTCTATCTAGTGTGCAAAATCCTCTTGGAATCCTTTTTCCTGATCTCTTAGACCTCTTGAACACAGGTTTGCAATATTCTACAGTCAAAGTTCATCTTTGTGCAATTTCTGCATATCATGAGCCACTACTTTCCATGTCTCTGTCTCAGTTAACTGTTGTGGTTAAGAGGTTTTTTAAAGACATTCTGCATACCAGACCTCCTATTAGACGTCCAGTTGCAGCCTGGGACATTAACCTTGTGCTAGACATGCTCACTCATAAACCTTTCGAGCCTCTAGCTACTTGTGAGTTGAAATTCCTTACTTGGAAGACGGCCTTCCTGGTGTCCATTACTTTTGCTCGTAGAGTATCAGAAATACACGCCTTGTTCACGGACCCCCAGTATACTGTATTTCACAAGGACAAAGTAGTTCTTAGGACTCATTTTAAGTTCCTTCCTAAAGTTGTCTCAGAATTTCATCTGAATCAACCTTTAGTCCTTCCTACCTACTTTGCTAACTTCTAGAATGAGGGAGATTGTACCCTTCATTCTCTGGCTGTAAAGAGAGCTTTGAGGTTCTATCTGGATAGAATGAAAGACATTCGCAAGGCTCAGCAACTGCTTGTCTCCTTTAGTACGACCCGGCTGGGTCAGCCTGTTGCTATTAGATGCATTTCAGTGTGGTTGGTGGCATGCCTTTGCCACTGTTACGCCACTGCCCAGGTCAAGCTGGAAGGCAGAGTGTACGCTCACTCTACCAGAGCAGTCGCAGCATCTCTGGCAGAAATTCATAATGTCCCCATTGCAGACATTTGCAATACGGCTACCTGGAGCGCCGTGCACAGTTTTGTTAAGTGCTGCGCCTTGGACGTCCATGCCAGACAGCATCAGTCCTTTGGCAGGACAATTCTTAATGGACTTCTGTCCTGCAAAGTGAGCTCCTCTCTACTGCCGCCCGTCTCGGGGGATTATTTTAGCTCTGTACTCTACCATTAGTGTGAATGAGTGGTGGAGACTTTCTGTCCAGGAAGATATGGAAATTATGTACCTACCGTAGTTCTTGATCTTCTTGGACAAAGTCTCCACCACTCATTCACACGCCTGCCCGCCATCCCCCGAGCTCACTTCTCTGTTTATGGTCTTCACTCCTTCAGTCTTTGGGCTGTAAAGACCTGGTTATTTGACACTACTTACACGGGTCATTCGGACTATCTTGTGTCCGATTTTTAGGTTAGTCCTCTTTAGGTTAGTTACACTGCACCGGAGAAAAAAGGTACTGAGGTGGTTTGAGGGTCGACGCCGAGATAGTCTGTACTGCGCAAGCCTGGCTCGCAGTGCTGCTCCCTCATGGTGCCATCTCAGCACCAGCCCTCCTGAAAAAGTTTGGCTCCCGCTGGGTCCTAGCACCTCCAGCATACTCCCATTAGTGTGAATGAGTGGTGGAGACTTTGTCCAAGAAGATCAAGAATTACAGTAGGTATATAGTTTCCATTTCCTCTGTCTTCCCTCCCTTCCCCCTAATTCAGAGGGTTCTGATCAAGCTTCAGATGGAGGGGATCACTCTGATCCTGGTAACCATTTCTGGCTTCGTCAGATTTGGTTCCCCTTACTACAGCAGTTGGCAGTGGAACCCCTTGTACTTTCACAGGAGCAGGGCACTGTAGTCCATCCGAACCTCAAGTCTCTGTCTCCATGCATGGCTCCTGAAGACATAGCCATTGCTAGGTTTGGAGTTTCCCAGAAGGTTGCTGTTGTCCTGGTGGCTGCCAGAAAACCTTCTACCAGGGCCACATAGTCTATGAAGTGGAAGTGCTTTGCTCTTTGGGCTGCTTCACATCACCTGGATCCTTTCACTTACCAGTGAATCAGATTCTGGAGCACCTGTGCTCCACCTTCGACGCTGGACTGCAGTACTCCTTCATTAAGGTTCACCTGTCGACCATTTTGGCCTTCCACATACCTGTTGATGGGCATACAGTGGCACAACTGGATGTGTCCTGTACGTTTTTGAGAGGCATCTTACATTTGAAGCCTCCCATCAGCAATCCACTCCCTCCATGGGATCTGCATTTTGTGTTAGAGAAGCTTACTTTGAGTCCGTTTAAGCCAGTCACGAGTTGCGGCTACACTTTCTGTCGTGGAAAATTGAGAATTTCTGAGCTTCAGGCTCTCGTGTGAGCCTCCTTGTTTGAATTTCCACAAAGACAGGGTGTCTTTGTGTACCAGTACTAAGTTTTTGCTTAAGGTGGTGTCTTGAATTTACTTTAAATCAACCCCTTCACTTGCCTGTGTATTATCTGGAGCATGCCAGTCCAGGGGAAGCATTGCTCTATACCTTAAATTAATTCATCCATCCATCCATCAAATCTCAACTTTGTCAACTCCCCTTCCACCTGTAACTGCTACTAGTCTGCCTTTAGCCAAATGAACACGGTTTAAACTTCAAAACCTCTGTGCTATATATTATTATATTCATGTAACTGAATATAAATAACTCCCTGTACAAATGTTTGTGATTGTATGTAAGGAGTGCCTGACAGTGGAGAGCTTTAAAGCCACACTGAAAGCCTGTTTATTTAATCAGGCTTTTTGTAATGGAGATATGGGATTGTAGCTGTGATTATCTGCATTTTAACTAAGTATTTATGGCTTTTGTTGTAAAGCAGTTTGATATGTATGAATTGCGCTATGTAAGTAAAACTTATGATTGTTATATTATTATTATTCATATGCATCTATTCTATGTATGTATACTGTGGTAACTCCCTCCCCCTCACCCCAGGGTTGCACCTGGAAACAAGCCTTGGCCCAGTGTGCTTTTCCCGGTTATCAAACATTTAAATAAAAATAAATAAAATACCTTAGATGTAAATGGAATACTCGGGTATTATGTTCAACATATGAAGGATGTTAGGAAGTCCTCGCAGCTGTTTGTTTCTTTCACTCCTGGGAGAGAGGGCATTCCAGTTTCGAAGCAGTGCTTGTCCAAATGGTTGGGCAACAGCATTACTTTTTGTTATAGGAAATACAGTAAGGAACTTCCTGGCACTGTGCGTGGTCACTTGACTTGGGGGCGGTGGCTACTTCTACCGCTTGTTGCAGGAATGCTTCAGCTGCTGAGATTTGTGCAGCTGCTACATGGAGTACAGTCCACACTTTCACTAGATACTACAGTCTGGACATTGCTTTCAGAAGAAGGGAAGGTTTCGGCCTAGCTGTTCTGCAAGGCCTCCTTTCTTAGGCCTGTTGTTTCCAGCTACACTGACTGTCCCTCTGTCAGTATGGCTTGGGATTCGTTCCATAGATGTGGTTTGCTGCAAAAGCTATCCTCGATGAAAATAGTGCAGTTACGTAAGCACTTACCTTAACTGTAGATCTTCGGGAGAATCTCTTGCAGCAAGCCATGCTGTCCTTCTCCCTATCCCTGTTGAGCCTTTATTGCGGGAACCTTTGCCCTGTCTTGGTTCCTTCAGCAGACATCCTTTATGTCTGGTCTCCAACAGGGGAACTGAGGAGGATGTGGGGCCACCCACGTGTGTATATAGGAGTGGCAATGTCACCTGACGTCATCGTAGATGGCCTAATAGACTGCTAGCTAAAAAGTTTCCATGTGATCATAGTGCCTGACAGCTATGGTTCCAAAGGTGTGGCTTGCTGCAAGAGATCCTCTCAAAGATCTACTGCTATGTTAAGTTTTTATTTAACTACGCTTTCTTTTTATAGCCTATATCTTTTTTCCATCCCTTGGGCAACCTTGCTCCATCCTTTCTCTTTTCTTACCCTTTTTTCCAGTGGTGTAGCCAGAAATTTCTGTTTTGTACACAGTCTCCAACAGTTGCACCCCTCCAATTAAAAAATGTACACATCCTCTCCAAATGGTGCCCCCTTCCAAACAAGTCAGATTGTTGTCAGATGATTTTTCTAATCTCTAGAGAGGTTTTACATGTATCTGTCTCCTAAACAACAGAAGTTTGAACAGAGACACTCTTCAGTGGCCTAAAGTAACCCAGTACTACAGATTAATATGAAAATGTTAACAGAAAGGTATATGGTTTGTGACAGGCACTCAACAAAACTGTACTCAAATGTGTACAGTGAGTATGCCTGCCTACACCCGTGCTTCTTTCCTCTCCTGGCGAATAGAACTGAGAAGAGCAGGGGGCCAGCTTCAATTACAGGCCAGGCCGCGAGCACCACGTCATACGTCCACCTCATGGGTGGCTCCATCCCCGATGTCCATCCTCTAGCTCAAGATTTTTAAAGCTATACACGCCCGCGGTGTCCCAGTGCCTCCGGCACAGACCCATGAATGGTGAAGATACTTTGGAAGATCAAGAATTACGGTGAGTATGTAATTTTCATTTCTGGGATGATCCAAGTTTGGAATGAAAAAAAATTAACAGCCTTATGATCTCTCTCTCTCTTTTTCAGACATTGTTCAAATGCACATTGAGACGCTGGATGCAGTTCACAGGGAGAGCAAGAGACTGCCCCCAATTCAGAAGGTACCTAGCCTGTCCATTCTTATGTTAATGAGTGTTTGAAGATGTCATTATTTGAGGAAGGAGGAGAAGGGGGATGGGAAGAGAGAGAGAGAGAGAGAGAGAGATGGATTAGTGGCAGATCAGTACCTCTTCTGGAATGATTTCTGACAGTCAGATGTGTCCATTCTGCGTAACGCATGCTCTTCTTTGCCACACACAGATTTAAAGGCTTTGCTGGTCTGATATGCATGACATGAACCCTAGGTGGATACTGGCCATGCAGCCCTATATGTTTGGATCATTAACCGTAATCTGCCGTGAGTCCTAGAGAAGCTTACTGCTTCAGGATGACGCAGTCCATTGATGTATTTGTGGCATTCAGATTCTCCACTGGCCAGCAAAAGCCTCTCAGATATATTGTCTCAGAAGATTTCTGTGAGTTTTAGAGATCTTATCTGTGTCAATCTTCACCATTCATCATCTTTGGGTAATGTGGACAGAGGTCACGACACAACGGGAGCTTTTTTTGGGGGGATGGGCGGAGTCTACACACCATCAGCGCCGCCCTCGAGGCCGATGCACTGCGTGGCGCTCGTGGGTTGGTCATTAGGTGTCGACTCCGCCCTCCCACCAGTTTTTCATCTCCCGACGTAGAGGTCACACCGTGTGGGAAGCTAGCTGCACAAGAGGCCAACTTCGACAAAAAAAGCCTTCAACGCTGAAACCATCGACGCCGAAATATCTTCTACACCATCTCTATATCTTGCCGGTTCCGTTTTCGCCTCCACTCGACGCCGCTGGTAAGACTGTTCCTTTTCTTTAATTTTCTCAGCGACGTCGAGTCTTGTTTAGCTTGTTTTACTGTAGGTCATGTCTCGGTCGGGGGGGGCAAGAAATCTTCAAAGACGGGACAGCCCCCTATGCGACGGTGCCCGTGCGGCTGTAAATACTCCGTCACTGACCAACATGACCCTTGCCTCGCGAGTCTTGGCCCGCTTCATGACATGGATTCGTGTGACAGCTGCTTCTCCATGGACCGTCATGTCATCGAGCAACGCTCCGTGGAAAGTTGGATGAGCTCTGCCGACTTTCGGGGCGGGAGTACACTTGTAAGGCCAAGCCACGGTCTCGGCCTTTCCTCCGGTCCCTCCTGGTTTCTATACGGACAGCGGTGGAGGGCTTCTGCTTCAGTAGCCTGCGCCGTTGAGAAGCGCTTCCACTGATGTAGGAGGCCCAGTCCGTCCCCGAGTGGCACCGCATTGGCAATCACCTCTTTGGGGGTAAAGGCTCCCCCGGTGTCGTTTCCTCGGGCTGGGAAGCCTGGATCGGTGCCGTCCTCGACGCCGCCCATCGGCATCATCTTGGACATTGGCGCCATTTGCGCCACCGTGGGCCCTGATGGCACCATGGCCGGTGTCGGTCCATCGCTCGGCGCCGTCTCTGCTGTTGGTGCCGTGGGAGGTTCTATGGTGCTGTCCTCGAATGGTTGTCAACTCAGCGCCGTGTCTAGCTCTGGTGCCACCTGTGGCGCTGAGCGAGGGCATGGCGCCATGGGGAGTACCACTCTTGGCACCATTTGCGGCACTGAGAGCGCTGTCGGAGCCGTCATTGGCGCTGTTTCTGACGCCGAAGTGGGCGCTGTGGGTGGGGCCAGGCCCGTGACAGGCGAACTCAGTGCTGCTGCCATCCTTGTGCTGTGTCTTCTTCTGACACACGTTCGCGATGCGGTTGGGGACTTCAAGGCCGATCAGTGCAGTCACCGGACTGGTACCCCTTCGGGTCAGGGATGGCAGTGGCCCGCTTACTGTCTAGCACCAGACTTTGGTCTCCACCTCCTTGGAGGCAGAGTCGGACTCTGAGTCAGACAAGTGGTCTGACTCTTTGGAGTTGGCCGCTCACGTGGACGCCCTGGTAGTGTCCTTGACTGGCCAGAACCAGCCCCCCTCTGAGGAGTGGGCAGTTGCCTCCGGGTCCAGGGTCAGCGTGCTGACCATCAGGCAGTGGTGCAGGCCATATTGCTCTGCAGCCTGGCCTCGGAGGGTTTTCTGACTCCTCAGTGGTGGTACCCCCTCAGGTGATGTGCCTGGATCGCCCGTCTTTGGGGCCGATTGGAGCACCCACAGGAGTGGAGGGTGCTACTCCCTGGGTAGTCTCTTCGGGGACTTACCAGAGTTGTCAGCTGCCTAGGCTGGTGTTTGTGAGGAGAAGGGCTCTATCAGACTCCGTGGGGTCGAGGGGTAAGGGTTCGACATGGAGTCCCTTTTCTGGGACCCACCCGGGTTCGGGAAGGAGTCGTAGTGCGGACCTCCGCCCTTCCTTCTCGGTCTCCTCGAGAGGGCCCTGTTCTTTGGAGATAGGGGACCGTCCCTTTGGAGTTACTCGGCCCCGGTCACCTCACGGGGGAATCTTCAGGGCACAGCCTAGGTAGTTCCAGTACAGTTGATCAGCTGTCGGCTGTTGAGTTTTTCGGAGCACCCTCTTCCCTTGGGGCTCTAGGTGCACTCTCTTGCCCAGGCAGAGGACGTTCAATTCCTGTTGTCTGCTCTGCCCCCACTCCTCTGCCACCTTCTCCTGCTCTCCCAAGCATTCTTGGTCGTAGCGGGCCTCTCTTTTGGGAGCAATTCAGGGCTTTAGCTGCTCATTTTCCCTCTTATGTTAGGGCCATGGACAAGCAGGTGTTCCGACCTCCCCCAGAGAAACCAGCCACTGAATCTACGAGGTCCTCCGCTTCTTCATCATCCTCTTCAGGAGGAGAGGAACCCTCTGTCCACATCTCCCCTGCTGCTGATCTCACTGAGTATCAGCATTTCCTCGTGAGGATGTTGGAGGACCTGCATATCACCCCACTCACGCAGCACAATCCGGAGCACTCTCGGCGCGCCTTCCTAGGCGATTTCAGTGCGGACACCCTTGTCGTGCCCCCCAGGCCTGCTCCCTTTCGGTAGGCATCGTTGTATTTCTGGCAGAGACCCTTTCCAGAGTCTCAGCCCTAGGGATCTCCATAGAGACATATTCTGGCCCCCGAGTCTCCAGGTAGTTTGCCTCATCCTCAGTCAGGACTGATGCAACTGGACACTCCTGATGGGCTTCGCGCCCTTCACCGTGACTGGTCCCCAGACACAGATTCTATGGATTCTGACTTGTGGGGGAGGAGGAGGGTTTTCTACTCGGCATGGTTGCTCCTTTTAGTATCTGCACATCAGGCCCACTACGCTACCTATGATAGGTTCTTGTGGTCCAGGCTAGGTCAGCTCCTAGCCTCTTTGCCTGATACGGAGGTAACCAGATAAGCCATTGCACTCTCTGCATGTGGCCTGGAGCTAGCAAGGCACCAAGCGAGGGCATCTTACGATGCCAACGAGGTAGCTTCCAGGGTCATAGGGACAGCGATCTGCACTAGGCGGATGGCATGGCTATGTCTCTCACGGTTGTCTCCCATGGTCCGGCATAGGGTGATTTCCTCCACATACCAGAGAACCCATCTTTTCTCCCGTAGGGTGAGGCGGTGTCTGTTGGGGCAGTCTCTTGCCCTCTCCGGGGGGGGGGGTCCCCATCTCTCTCTCTCCCCAGTCTCGGGCCTCTCTAGACCCGTGAAGGTTCTCTTTCTTGGTGTGCCACCCACTGAGAGCTAAGGGACTTAGTTCCTTAGGGTCCAGGGCCCCCTTTGGGGGGGCTCGGCACTCACCCAAAGGTGATGAATGGTGAAGATTGACACAGATAAGATATGAAAATTATGTATCTACTGTAATTCCTGATCTTTCTGTATATCTTCACCATTCATCACAATCCCACCCTCCATCCCCCTGGGGCCTCAGTCTCTGAGTCCTCCTCCTCCCTCTCTGTGCCCTCCTTCCCCCACCCCTTCCTTTCCGTTGCTCAGGAGCAGGGTGACCTTGAGCACATGGGGATTTACATTGTGTCGGGGGAGGATGATCAGGGAGAGGCACTTCTTCCCTCAATGCCTCGGCTCCCACCCTGTGGGGTGGGGTTGTGGTTGCCCTCTTTCTTCTCTCTCCCTTCTGCTGTTATCCTCATTCTGGTCCTTAGGGTCGCACCTCAAATTAATTTAAGAAACTTGTTTCTACCACCAAATTTGGTTTTGGGGGTACAGCCCTCGTATCCTGTCTTTTCTTCCAGAATAGCTGCTTCTGCTTATGTTAGTTTATTGCCAGTGATTCTGTGCCTTGAGTTCTGGCATGCCTTGAGTTCTGGCAGTGTAGCCTTCTGACCACTCCTTCTGGCAGTGTAGCCTTTTGACCACTCCTTCACAGTTTCTATACAATCTGGAGACGGGTCAAGGCTTCAGGGTATCTCCCCCATCCTTACTCTAATTCTTCCTTCCCTTCCTCCTCTTCTACTTCCAGAGATTGGGGCCCCTTCCCAGTCCCCTTAGTTTTTCCAACTCTCTTTTCTGTCCTCAGTCGTTTATTTCTCCTTTTAGTTTGTATATCTTTTCCTTTATCTGTCCCTTGGACTCCCTTGTCCCTCCCTCTCAACCTTTCTTACTCTATGGCGACTCAGAACTGGCGGGAGGGCGGGGTTGATGACACCTAACGGCCAACCCGCAAGCACCACGCAGTGCGTCGGCCTCGAGGGTGGGGCCGATGGTGCTTCAACTCCGCCCATCCAAAAAAAAAGCTCCCGAGGGGTCATGACATCCGGCCACATTACTCAAAGGTGATGAATGGTGAATATGCACAGAAAGATCAGGAATTACGGTAGGTACGTAATTTTCATTTTTTTCTCTGCAACGTATGTATCATTGTGAATTTCTGACAGTAGATGATGGGTGACTGTGGTGTTTTTTCCCAAAGACTGGTTGCTGGTGGGTTGGCAGTGTAGTCATTCTGGGTGAGAAATGCCTGCAACTCAACAAAGATTACTTGCCTGGGATCAGGCGAGAATGAGCAGTGCGCAACTGAAGAACTTAAAGCTGATGTGGGGACAGTAAGAGTTCGACAGGTCTAGTGGACACAAGCTAGTTGTGTCATGAAGGGCTGGTGACTGACTGAGGAGCCCTGTAAACATCCTCTAGCTGTGGGTAGCGGGCTGAGGTCAAGAACGTAGTAGCTGTCCTCAAAGACAGACTTGAATTTAAGCTTGAACCCAGATCTGAAAATACACGTCCAACTCCAAGTGGCCTTCTAACTAAAACACTTAGCAACACCACAGGAGGTTTGGTTTTGTGCTTGTAGCTTTCAACAAGCTGGAGAGTTGGCGTGGCTGGACAAGGTTTAACTCCTGTCATAGTCAGTGCTCCTGAGTTTTGCATTTTTAAGCTAACTTGAGTATTAGCACTGGAACTTGAGACCAGGCTTGGCATGGGAGTGGGGGATAGCTGTGTCTGGGGCTTTTTCATGGAGCATGCTGTTCCTGGGGACTTAGCATGGAGGACTCTGACTGTGCCTGGAAACGTACCATGGAGAGTCTTGCATGCCCAGGCATGGAAGGTCTGGGGGCTTGGCATGGAGGGGCTTGCTGTGCACAGGAACTAAGCACATGGGGTTTTGATGTACTTGGAGGCTTCTCATGAAAGGGTTTGCTGCGTTTAAAGATTTGGCATGGGGTTTTTATTATGCTTAACACTGAAAGGAGGTCTAATTATGCCTGAGAGTTTGGCCACGGATATGACATTGGAGCACTCCCACCCAAAGGCTAGGCATATTTTTAAGTGAGGTTTTCACTGCTTTGGAGGGCTTGGCATGGAAGAACAGGCTTGGTTTTGGGCCTGGTGTAGAAGGGGAACTCACCGTGCCTTGCAGGCTAGCAGGGACTTGGCACAAAAGGAGGGACTTGCTGCTCCCAAGGGTTCAGCATAGAAGAAGGATGTCTCTATTGGGCGACCCAGCATAGAAAGCTTCGTTGGAAGGGGGGACTCGCTGCTCCAGGTGGCTGGCCATGATGAAAGTAGGGGTTCACTGCTCCTAAGAGCCCAGCACCGAAGGCATGGCATGAGAGCGGGAACTCACTGTTGCTAGGGGCTCAGCACAGAAGGACGACTCACTGTGCCAGCTTGGGACAGGAGGGATACTCTCTATTTAGATGGCGTCAAGATAGCAGGGTGGCTCTCTACGGCCAGTGACCCTGCACACGAGTTAAGGTGAAGGGGGGATTCTAGGAACATGGATATGGTGCACTTATCCACATTGTAGCAGTCATCCTTTCCCTTTAATTTCTGCTGGAATGTCTTCAAGCTAAGTTCCTCCCACCCACCTGGGTGGTATCCTCCTCGGCCCCGCCCCGTGACGTCAGATCTTCTTTCTGCTGGAAGAGTCAGGTCTTCTCCTTCGCAGCTCCTGCGTGTAGGCCTGTTTTCCTATTTTGTCATTAGGCGATTCCTTTTTAGAGTTTTCTTTGAAAATTTCAGTTTCTGAAGGGGTAGGAGGACTGGAAGTCCAGTCCTGGGTTTAAACGGTGCACCACTTTCAACCAGAAAATGTCACGCACTGGCCCCTGTCACAGGGTGATCCCTGTGATGAGTAGGGGCCCTGATATTCTATAAAATACCACCCCCCAAGAAATAAAGTGCCTAGGTATAAAGGAATGATATTGACTGTAACTTGACTGTTAACAGCGCTGAAGCATCCATTCCTGTATTCCCTGCACAAAATAGCAGTCTTTCATGGTAGGACACCCTTGCATGCTTCCACAAACAGAATGCCAGAACCTAATTATCTGTGCCTTTCCCTGCTATTCCTTGTCCTGTAGCCAGTATCCAAAAAGGGCCACTTCCGGAAGGACCTGCCTTGTGGGGCAATCCAGGGTGTAACTCTGGGTAGGGTAAGTCCCAAGGCAGTGGGTGATGGGGCTGGGCATGGGGTAGGGCCAATGGGACCAGTCCCTTGGGAGATAAAGTACAACAAACCTGGGGTTGGGGATCTTAAGAGAACCTATCATAGGTCGTGGGACCGGGAACGGGCTTGCTCATCCTGCCCCTAGGATTCTGTGCCTGGCTTGACTGGTGTCGAGCCTTCAGCTTCGACCAACCCTTCTGGCTCCACAGTTTCCCTATTGTGCTTGCCAGCCAACATGTGGGCCAACCAGCCTGCCGAGTTCTTTCTTGACCCAGTTGACCCGTTGTCGAAAGAGGTCGAGGATGACTTACACTCTCGGACTCCGGCCCTATTGACTTTCTCCCAAGAAGGACTGGATAAACTAGCTGTACCGACTCTCTCTGCCTGGGAGATTAACCCCTCTGGGGTTCCGTGGAACCGCTTTGAGTCAAATAGATGCCTGCTTCCCCTGTGTCTCCTCACTGATGACCCAGTCGTCGTTGGTTGAGGTCCAGATCGAGGATCCGGTCTCGGGGAATCTCGGCGTTCCCTTTCTCAGCCATCAACCAAGAAGTGCTGTTGACACTCCTCATCCTAGGATGACAAGAGGCTCTGTTG
The DNA here is from genome assembly GCA_016271365.2 of Neoceratodus forsteri. Lineage (NCBI taxonomy): Eukaryota > Metazoa > Chordata > Ceratodontiformes > Ceratodontidae > Neoceratodus > Neoceratodus forsteri. Next base: position 109,090,316 of record CM028131.1, on the reverse strand, counting down.
CAGGTTGTGGCGGCACTATGAGGAGTTGATGTGGCAACATTGGATCCTTGGCCACAGTTGACCCACAGTTCAATCTCCGGCACGCTCTTGATCTCCGCCGCCATGGCCCATTCCATTCCCACCTAACTGGCTAAACCGATGCCAGCCTCTCCTATCAAGGTGGAGCCCCCACCTCCGCAGCCCTTGCATGGGGCCCCATCCAAGGTTGCTCAGTCCACTTCTGGTCTCCCTGGATGGCTGTCCGTTAAGATCACCCATTCAGATGAGTCCTGGATAGTACATGGGGAGCCTGGGTCGAAGGCAGTGCTCATGGAGTCTGAGGTCTCCTCCATGTATTCCGCTCGAACACCGGGCTTCAATTGCGAGTCGAACGAAGAGCTCACCACTGAGCATGGGCTGGTTTCATTTGGAGCCTTGCTTCATCTCCTCTCTGAGTCTATAAGAATTCTGCTGGAGCCAGTCCAAAAGCAGGCCACAAACCCCCTAATGGAGATCGTCGACAGGGATGACTCCCCAGGGGTTGCCTTCCCAGTGGCAGATGCCATTCTAAGGTGTTCCTCTTGGAAATTTGACCGCGTCCCGCTTCATGCCCAGGGGACTTATACGAGAGAAGGCTGAGGGAGTTGAACATATACTCGCTGGAGGAGAGGAGAGGAGGGACGGGAGACATGATTGATACCTTTAAGTACATGAAAGGAATAAACAAGACAGGTACAGAGGGGCTGTTCAAAGTAAGGGAGGGGAGGGACACCAGGCGCTATGATATGAGACTGGAGGGAAGAAGGTTCAGGAGGGAGATGAGACACTTTTTTACAGAGAGGGTGGTGGCTGGGTGGAATGCGTTACCTGCAGAAGTGGTATCCAGTAGAACATTGGACTGTTTCTAAAGGGAATGGGACAGGACAAGGGGGAGGGTCAATGAAGGAGAAGGGTGGAAGGGAGGGGCAGCTGCAGAATAAGGGGTTCTAGCTGCACATTCGAGCAGACTTGATAGACCTCTAGGCCTTTATCTGCTGGCAAATTTCATATGTTCACATGCCCGGCGCCATCTGCCTGTATGGTCCACAATATGTGGTGCCCAATAGGTCTCTTCCTGAGTTCACCAGTCACTCCTTGGCCGAGGGGTTGGTGGCAGATTCTGTTTTCTGCAGGACGGGCAACATTGGGGATGTCAACAGACCTCTTGACAGTGAGTCTAAGAAGCTGGAACATGCAGCTAAAAAGTTTTATGTTACTCCCTCCCTAGGTCTTTGGCAGGAGAGCTTCACTGTTATGATGGCCAGCTTTGTCCATACCCTCATAGGAGCTTTGGACCAGATCCTTCCCTGCATCCCTGTGGATTTGTAGTTGGCAGTCAAGATGGTTCAAGACCAGGGACATTAAGTTGCCAGACACCAGCCTCAGGTGGCCGTGGACATTGGCGACCCCTACACCCGGTAAATGGCTGCCGTGGTCACCAAGAAGCTTAGGGTTTGGTTGTGACTCTCCACCTTTACGACAGATACCTAATATAAGCTGGTGGATGGCCCCTTCTTGGGTACCACCCTGTTTGGGCTGGGGGTGGACGGTCATCTCACTGGGATTGAGAAGTCCAGTGCCACTATGGACTCTGCTACATCCTCTCAGAAGGACCCTAAGGGTCAGAAGTCAAAAAAGAAGCCCTTTCAGTTTTGGCCCTATCCGACCTCACAATCCAAGCTGCAACAGCCCCAGTTGGGGCAGTCCCAGGCTTGGCTGTTTAAGTCTTAGCCTGCCGCCTTCAGTTGCAAGATGCCTGGAGGTGGGGGAGGCAGCACTCGGCAGGCAGCCGGTGCTGGAGCCTTAGCCAAGCCTGCCCAGTGAAGGGTCATGAGGTGTCTGTCTCTTGTCTCTGCCTCAAGTTTTCCATGAGGGGTTGGCTTCCCTATTTCTGGCCTGCCTGGTCCATCATCACATTGGACAGATGGGTGCTTGATGTGGTGGGCTGGGGTCTGCCTCTAGACTTCAAGGCTCTCCCACCCTACTATGCCCATGCCCCACAAGAACCTGTGGTGTCTCCGGACATGCTGCCCACCTTCTGCGAGGACATCACTCAGCTGCTGCAGAAAGGAGCTGTGGACTGTGGGCCAGATGCCATAGCCGGCCAGGGCTTCAAACAACATGAAGTCTTGCTGTATTCTGACAATATGCAGTTAGCCCCAGCACTTGAACTGCCTCTGAGAGGAAAGAGTTAACACTATGTAGAAGCATAGAACGTTGAGCTCGTGCTCAGTTTTCAAACCTCTGTTTCTGGTACTTACCTGTGTAACCGTCAGATTCTTTACTCCACCTAACTTTGAAGTCGCTCCGGAGATTTCCTCTGCTTCGGTTCGGTAAAGTTTAAAAAAGGATCTGTTTTAAACTGATTTGTTTATTATTTTCAGATTTCCAGCCTCTGTGTACGGTACAGGTAGTGTGGTAGATACGTGGTGACTAGTGTGTTATTTTATAAATTGTGGAAATTGTTTTTTGTCTCGGTTCTTCATCGGTCGGTCCGGTTAGGAACCGACTTTTCTGATTATTATTTTCTGGGATTAATGTGGTGTTCTAGTGCCGATCGGTTTCAAAAGAACCAGACTTTTTTCTGATCTTATCTGTGTCAATCTTCACTATTCATCACTAGTGGGTATAGTGCACCGGGGCTAGGACCCCATGGGAGACTTTTATTTTTGTTTTTTCTTCATGGGCGGAGTAGACGCAGAGCCGGCGCTGCCCTCGAGGCCGACGTTCCACGTAGTGCTCGAGGGTTGGCCGTTAGCTGCCGTCGACTCTGCCCCAGCCCCAGATCTTATCTGTGTCAATCACCATTCATCACATTTGGGTACTCGTCTGGAGGTCAGGACCCCGCAGGAGTTATTTATTTATTTTTTTGGTAGGTGGAGCCGATGCGCTTTCGGCACAGCCCTCGAGGCCGACGTTCCATGTGGTGCTTGCGGGTTGGCCATTAGGCACCGTTGACTCCGCCTTCCTGCCAGTTCTTCATCTCCCGCCGTCGAGGTCACCTCGTGGGACGCTTTCTCCAACAATTTTAGGCCTACCTGCTTCGTAGTTCATTTTCTCCAGAAATTTTCGACGCCAAGTCCGTCTGTTCCTCCTGCCGGTTCTGCTAGCCTCTCGACGTCGCTGGTAACATCTTTCCATATTTCACTTTACAGCGACGTTGAGTCTTGTTTTTGTATTATTTCAGTAGGTCATGTCTAGGTCGGAGGGCAAGAAGACTTCAAAGATGGGTCGGCCCCCCGTGCTACGGTGCCCATATGTCCGAAAGTTTTCAGTTACCGACCAGCACGACCGTTGCCTTTCGTGTCTTGGCCCTCTTCACAACATGGATTTGTGCGATGCTTGCTTCTCCATGGACCACTGGGTCATCCGAACAGCCCAGCGTGGAAAGGGGCGAACTCCACTGACTTTCGGGGCGAATTAGCACTTTCGTTGAGCCAAATCTCTTGGCGCTTTCCTCCAGGTCCCCTCCCGGTTCTATACGGACCGAGGAGGAGGGAGCCTCGGCTTCTAGTAGCCTAGCCATGGCCGAGGCTCCTCCCGCGGTGCAGGAGGCTCAGTCCGTTCCCTTCGGGGGGCGGGCGGGAGTCACCGCTATGGCAATCGCCCCTTCAGGGGTGAAGGCTCCCCTGGTGTTGGACCCGCGATTCGCAAGGCCTGGGTCATCGCCGTCCTCAATGCTGTTGGTCAGCGCCATTTTGGGCCTCGGCACCATGAGTGGCGCCTTGGGCCCTGGCGGAGTCGTCGTTGGTGCTGGTCTGTCTCTTGTCACCGTGGCTGCTGTCAGTGCCATTCGTGGCACCGATAGTACTAGCGGTGCAGTGGGAGGCTCTACGGTGACGTCCCTTTCTTCTCCTCGTGCCGAGGTTGCGCGTGGCACCGTGTTCAGTTTTGGAGCTCTTCGTGATGCCAGACATGGGCATGGTGCCGTGGGGGGTTCATATGGTGCTGTTGGGGCTGTCGTCGGCGCAGCGCCGTGCAGCTGGTCGACACCGTGGGGGTGTCTAACTCCGGTGCCGTCCACAGCGCCAGAAGCACTGTCTGAGCCGTCGTCTGTGCTGTTCCTGCCCTCGCCGCTGCTTGCGGCGCCGTGAGGCGCGACAGCGCCATGGCAGGTTCCAACTCCAAGGCTGCTGTTCGGGCTGGAGCCGTGTCCTCTTCAGCCTCCGTTCGCAGTGCTGCTTAGGGCACTGGCACCCTGTTTGGTATAGATAAATAGACTTTGACGGCAGATAAGGACCACTTGGCCCACCCAGTCTGCCCATTTCCCTACCTACTGGATAAGCTGCAGATTTTAGTTAACCAACAGCCTACTTCCTGCCACCCCCTTCCCCCACTATAATTGCCTTATGTCTGTCCCATGCATGTTTGATTTCCTCCACTGTTTTAGACCCCACAGCCTCTCCAGGAAGGCGGTTCCATGCATCCACCACTCTCCGTGAAAAAAATTTCCTCACATTACCCCTGAACCGTCCCCTCTATCTTTAAATTGTGCCCCCTTGTTCTTACACATCTCTTTTCTGAAAGATGCTACCCTCCAGGACTTTGTTGATTCCCTTGAGGTACTTGAACGTTTCTATCATGTTCCCCCCGTCCCTCCTTTCATCAAGGGTATACATATTAAGCTCTCTCAATCTCTCTTCATATGGTTTCTGATGGAGACCCTGCACCATTTTAGTTGCCCTCCTCTGGACTGCTTCCATCCTATCTATGTCCTTGCGTAGATGAGGTCTCCAAAACTGTACACAGTACTCCAGATGGGGTCTCACCAGCTGTCTGTACAGAGGGATAACCACTTCCCTTTTTCTACTTGTGATGCCCCTTCCTATGCATCCCAGTATCCCCCTGACTCTCCTTACTGACTTCTCACATTGCTTACCCACCTTTAGATCATCTGATATGACTACTCCCAGGTCCCTTTCCATTTTTGTTGTTGTTAGTACCTCCCCTGCTATTGTGTACTCTTCTCCTGGGTTTTTGTTTCCCAGGTGCATTACTTTGCACTTCTTTGCGTTGAATTTAAGTTGCCATATGTCTGACCATTCCTCCAACCTTGCCAAGTCCCTTCTCATCCTTTCTACCCCCCATTGTGTATCAACTCTGTTACAGATCTTTGTGTCATCTGCAAAGAAGCATACTTTTCCTTCCAGACCCTCTGTAATGTCACCTATAAAGTTGTTAAAGAGGACTGGACCTAGTACTGAGCCCTGAGGTACTCCACTAGTGACCCCCCTTTCTTCGGAATGTGTTCCATTCACTGTTACTTTCTGTGTCCTGTTGTACAGCCAGTTTGCTACCCAGGCTACCACCCTGGGACCCACTCCCAGGCTGGCTAACTTGATTATCAATCTTTTGTGCGGGACTGTGTCAAATGCCTTGCTAAAGTCTAGGTAGGCTATATCACAGCCCCCTCCTGGTCTATTACTTTGGTCACCCAGTCAAAGAACTCTATTAGATTCATCTGACATGACCTTCCTGCTGTAAATCCATGCTGCTTTTGGTCCTGTGCCCGCTGACCTCTAGGTACTCAACAGTTCTTTCTTTCAGAAGTGATTCCAACATTTTCCCTACCACTGAGGTCAAACTTACAGGTCTGTAGTTTCCTGCTTCTGCCTTGCTCCCACTTTTGTGAAGGGAATCATCTGCCCTCCTCCAGTCCTCAGGTACCACCCCATCCTCCCATGATTTGTTAAAAAGTGTGGTCAGTGGTGTCACTAGGTCCTCCCTTGTTCTTTTAGGATTCTGGGGTGAATCCCGTCAGGCCCCATTGCTTTGTCCACCTTGAGTTTTAGGAGTTCTTTCAGGACTCTTTCTTCTGTAAATGGACTGGTGTCAACCCCTCTACCCAGAGTGCATCTATTGTCTGGTTTAGGTAACTCCTCCTTATCTTCTTTTGTGAATACTGGGCAAAAGTATTCATTCAGTAACTGCCTTTTCACTGTCTCCCTCTGCCCATCTCCCCTCTCCCTTATTAATCTTCACTATTCCTCCCTTAACCTTTCTATGCTCTCTAATGTACCTATAAAAGGTTTTATCCCCCTTCTTAACTGAATTGGCTATTTTTTTCTCGGTTTGGACTTTTGCTGTTCTGACTGCCTTCCTCACTTCTTTCTGCTTTAAGTGATACAGTTCCCTGTTGTGCTCCTTCTGTGATTCCTTAAACTTTTTGAATGCAGCCTTTTTCTCCTTAACCTTCCCTGCCACCTCTTTTGAGAACCATAGTGGTTTTTCACTCTGCTTTGGTAGGGATGGCGAAAGGCACCCACCTACGGTTTGGCACAGGGCCTTGGTCTCCACCTCTTCGGAGGCAGACTCTGAGTCAGACGGGCAGTTTGGCTCCTTGGAACTAGCTCCTAGTGTGGGTAGCCTTATGGTGTCTTCGACAGGCCGGAGTCAGCCCCCCTCTGAGGAGCAGCTGGCGACTTCCGAGGCTGGGGTCAGGGGCACTTACCAGTGGGCAGTGGTGCATGCCACCATTGCACAGCAGCCCGACCTTGGAGGGTTCGCTGACCCCTCTGCAGTGGTAGCCCCTCATGTGGTGTGCCTGGTTCACCCAGCTTTGGGGCCGATCAGAGCACCTACGGGAGGGGAGGGTGCTGTGCCTTGGATAGCTCCTTCGGGTGCTGACCAGGGCTGCCATTTACCTAGGCTGACCATCTCGAGGAGGAGGGCACTCTCAGATTCTGAGGGGTCGAGAGGCATGAGGTCTGCGCAGAGGCCTTTTTCGGGGCCCACCCAGGCTCTGGAAGAAGCCGCAGTGCGGATCTCCACTCTTCCTCTTTGCTATCTTTGAGGTAGGGGACCGTCCTTCTGGACCTATACGGCTCCGGTCACCTCTCAGGGGGTATTCTTCCGGGCGCAGCCAAGGCAGTTCCGAAATGGTTGTTCTGCTGTCGGCTGTGGAGTCTTCTGGAGCAACTTCATCTTCTGGCGCTCCTGGTCCGCTCCCTAGCCCAGGCGGAGGTCAGCCGACTTCTCGGCTCTGTCCCCATCCCTCTGCCACACTCTCCTGCACTCCCAGGGATCCTTGGTCATAGCGGGCCTCTCTCCTGGGAGCAGTTTAGAGCTGTGGCGGCTCGCTTTCCCGCTTACGTCAGGGCAATGGACAGACAGGTTTTTCAACCTCCCCCCAAGCAGCCACCCTCTGAACAGTTGAGGTCCTCTAACTCTTCATCCCCCATTTCTGGGGGAGAGGAGTCTTCTGTCCACATCTCCCCAGCCACTGATCTCGCGGAGTATCAACGATTCCTCGTGAGGATGTTGGAGGACCCGCATCTCTCTCCTGCCACTCAGAGTAATCCAGAGCACTCGGCGCATGCCTTTTTGGGCGACTTCAGTGAGGACAGCCTTGTGGTGCCCCCCTGGCCAGTTCCCTTTAGGGAGGCGTCGTTGTGTTCCTGGCAGAGACCTTTTTCCGGAGTTCCTTCCCCAGGGATCTCTGCCAGCGGTATTGAGCCCCCCCCTGGAGTCTCCAGATCGTATGCCTCATCCTCAGTCATGATTGACGCAGCTGGACACTCCCGATGGGCTTCGCGCCCATCACCATGACTGGCCCCAGATCAAGAGTCCTCGGATTTTGACTTCTGGGGTAGGAGGACTTTCTACTCAGCACGGTTGCTGCTTTCTATTTCTGCACATCAGGCCTACTATGCAGCCTGTGACAGGTTCTAATGGTCCAGGCTGGGTCAGCTCCTAGCTTCATTGCCCAACACGGAGCAAACCAGACAAGCCTTTGCACTCTCTGCGCGTGGCCTGGAGCTAGCAAGGCACCAAGCAAGGGTGTCTTATGATGCCAGTGAGGTAGCTACCAGGGTCGTAGGGACAGCGATCTGCACTAGGCGGACGGCATGGCTGCGTCTTTCCCAGTTGTCACCCTTGGCCCGGCATAGGGTGGTTAACTCCGCGCACTAGAGGACCTATCTTTTTTCCCGCAGGGTGAGGCAGCGTCTGTCGGGGCAACTTCCTTCCCCCTCCAGGGGGTCCCTGTCTCACTCTCGGGCCTCTCCAGGCCCAGAATGTTCTCCCTCTTAGTGTGTCACCCACTGAGAGCTAAGGGACTCTGTCCTTTAGGGTTTTTGAAGCCCCCTTCGGGGGGGCTCAGCACTCGACCAGATGTGATGAATGGTGAAGATTGACACAGATAAGATATGAAAATTACGTACCTAGGTAATTATTATCTTTCTTTGTATCTTCACCATTCATCAAACGCACCCGCCATCCCCCTGGGGCCTCAGTCTCTGGATCCCCCTCCCTCTCTGTGCCTTTCCTTGCCCCTCCCCCCCGTCTCTAACGGTGGGGTAATCTGGGGCACATGGTGGGATGGTATATCTGGGGGGGAGTGGTCAGGATGGGGCGGCACTCCCTCTCTAGTGCTCTGGCTCCACTCCTATCAAGTGGGAGTGGGCGGTTGCCCTCAGTCCTCGCCCCCTTCTTTTCCTCTTCAAATCTCAGTTTGCTTGTCTGCTGGACATGTTTTAAGGGAGATTCATCCCTACTTAAAATTTCATTTTACCATGGGAGAGGGTGGAGAACCTCTGTTCCCTGTCCTCTTTAGAAGATCCGTTTTCTGCCTTAAAGGTGTTTCTTTTGCCAGTGATTCTGTGCCTTGAATTCTGGCAATTAAGCCTCTTGGCTACTCCTTGCAGTTCCTATACAATCTAAGCATATTACTGGTGTTTTTTCCCCCCTCTCATGCTAAACTTTTATGTTTCATAAATTCCCTTTCCCTTCCTAACTCCCTTTTCTGTTTCCAGAGATCGGGGCCCCCTTCCCAATCTCCTTAGCATTTCGATCTTTCTTCCTGCTCTGTCCTCTGTCATTTATTTCTCCTTTAGGTTTTATATCCTTTCCTTTATCTGTCCCTTGGACTTCCTTGTCCCACCCTTCCAACCCCCTTTTTTCCCTCACCTCTCCATCGACTCAGAACTGGCAGGCAGTGGTCGGTCGCGCCTAATAGCCAACCAGCGAGCACCACGTGGGAACATTGGCCTCGAGGGTGGCGCCAAGAGTTCGTCGGCTCCACCTACCAAACAAAAAAGGTCCCGTGGGGTCCTGACCTCCGGCCAAGTACCCAAATGTGATGAATGGTGAAGATACACAGAAAGATCATAATTACGGTAGGTACGTAATTTTCATTTCTTTCTCTCCCACCGTCGAGTGTGATACCTTGAGAGACTGATAGTTTGTGGCCTAGTCCGTCGATCCTTCTAGCATTAGTATAGTGACAGTTGCCTCGGTTCTGCTCGACATCGATTCAAGTTACTGGTAAGTCCTTTCCTTTTATTAAGTGGCGTCAAGTACTGTTTCTATTTTATTTTCCGTTCAGTCATGTCCGAGGGGCAAGAAGACATAGGAAGCGGGGCGGCCCCCTATGCGTCGGTACCCCAGTGGCTGCCTCTATTCCATGACGGACCTGCATGACCGTTGCCTTCCCTGCCTCGGCCCTGACCATAATATGGTTAACTGTGACATTTGCTTCTCGATGGACCGCCATGTAATTGAGAACCGTGCGTTGAAGGTCTCAATGACGCCGGGCCACTTTGGAGGACTAATGTTAGGTCACCGGCCAAGGCCAGATTCTCTGCCCTCTCTCCTGGTCCTATAGACATAAAGGAATTCTGGAGGTCGGGTAAGGGGCAACAGACTTCTAGGAAAACATAAACTGAACTTACAAGCTCAAATGGGCAGACTGGGTGGGCCATAGGTCCTTATCTGCCGACACTGTCTATGTATCTGTTTATACGGCCTGTGGAGGAGGGAACACCCGCCTCTTTTAGCCTTGCCGTGGTGGGGGTTTCTTCCACGGTGCAGGAGGCCCCAGCCAGCCCCCTCGAGGGTCATTCGGGAGGCACTGCATCGGCAGTCACCTTTTCCGTGGCGAAGGCCCTTGATGTCGTGTTCCGGGCCCTTCAGGCTGGGCTGGCACCATTCTCTGTGCCGTCTCGTGGTGCTGCTCTTGGCCCGGTGGTTCACGGCACTGAGCTTGCCGCTGACACCAGGGTGAGTGTCTGAGTTGGCGGTGCTGTGTTGGATTTGGCGTGTTGGCGCGGGGAGCGTGGAGCTGCGCTTGTGGTCATGCCCAACTCCGGTGCCATTCTGGCGCCAGGGTGGAGTGTCGGCATGGGGACAGTGTTTCCCTTTGGTGGCGTTGGCGGTGCGAGATCTGAGTGCACCCGGCTTGAGGGTCCAGGAACTGGAGGGGCTTGGGGAGTTGTCACAGCATGGGACCTCGGGCCTGCCTCTTGGAGGCGAACTGCAGGTCCGATCAGAACTCAGGTTGCTTGAACTCTTGGGACCCCTCTGTTTCCAGCACCTCGGCTCCCACTCAGCCTCCATCTGGGGGTCGGTTGTTGCTGGTGGATCTTAGGGTCGGGGGTCTGACCACCCAGCAGTGGTCCCCGTGACTACTGCTGTGCAACCTGGGGTCACTAGTGTTGCTGTTCCTCCAGTTGGGGCACCCCCCTCCTTGGTGTGTTTGGACAGCCTAAGTTTGGGGCAGCCCGGGACACACCGAGAGGGGGAGGGTACGGTTCCCTGGGTGGACTCCTCGAAGGCTGCCCGGAGTTGCCAGCTACCTAGACTGTTGTCTGTGAGGATGAGGTCTCTCTCTGATTCTGAAGGGTTGAGAGGTAGAGGTGTGGCGCGGCGTGCCCTCCCGAGAGCTCAGACGGGTTCTGGGAGGAGTCAAAGTGCAGACCCTCGCCTTTCCCTGGAGGAGTCCCCGGGAGGGACTTTTAACTACTGAGGTCAGGGGCCATCCTTCTGAACTCGCATGGTCCCGGTTACCTAATGGGGGGATTTCTTCCTTTGGGCACAGCTCTGACCATTCCGACCCGGTTGAACAGCTGTTGGGTGCGGCGGCTTTCGGATCCCCCTCCCTGCGAAGGTTCATACTTAGGTTCAAGAATTGTAGATGTACAGAAGGCATAGCCCATAATAGCACATCTCCAGAAATCTGGAAGTGTGTACATTTTGTCTAATAAATATTTGTCCAAATTAATTTGAAAAGTAATAGGATTATCTGTGTCCAATAAAACCTTTCCTGTTTGCCCCCCCGCCCTAACAGACCATTCTCCTGTTGCCAGGAGCCTGTCCCCCGAGCCTCTGTCTCCATCCCCGGTGGTCCCAGATATTCCTGGTCCTCGCGGATCTCTCACCTGGGAACAGTTCAGAGGTTCTGCTGCACATTTCCCCACCTACTTCCGTGCCCTCAACCAGCTGGTGTTTCACCTCGCTTCCATGCAGCCGGACCCTGAACCTGGGAGCTCGTCTTCATCCTCTTCTCCCTCTACTGAGGGAGAGTAACCTTCTGTCCACATCTCCCCAGGGTCTGATCTGTCTTCCTATCAGCGCTTCCTTGCGAGGATGTTAGACGAGCTTCACCTTACCCCAGTCCCAGTCAGTAATCCCGAGCATGGGACACGCACCTTCTTAGGCGAGTACAGTGCGGCCCACCTCGTGGCTCCTGCCTGGCCTGTTCCTTTTCAGGAGGCATCACATCAGCTCTGGCTACGTCCCTTCTCCACTGTACCAGCCCCAAGGGACCTCTGCCAGTGGTATTGCGCTCCCCCTGGGTCTCCAGGTTCTCTGCCTCATCCCTCTTCAGGCTTGACCTCCCTGGACACCCCCTTCTGGGCCTCGAGCCCCATACCGTGACTGCCCCCCGGACTTGGACTCTCTGGATTTCGATTTCTAGGGGAGACGAGTGTTCTACTTGGCAAGGATCTTTCTATCGTAGCACATCAGGCCCACTTATTAGCCTACAACAGGTTCTTGTGCTCTAGGCTAGGTCAGCTCCTATCCTCAATGCCTGATTCGGAGGAAACCAGGCAAGCCATTGCCCTCTCTGCACAGGGCCTGGAGCTAGCCTATCGCGGTTATCACCCCTGGCCTTGCGTAGGGTGATTTACTCCATATACCGGAGGAACATCTTTTCTACCAAAGGGTGAGGCGGAGGCTTCGAGGGCTACTTCGCTCACTGGGGTTCCCATCTGCCCAGATTAGTCCCAGGCCTGAAGGGTTCCCCCCTTCAGTGTCTCACTCACTAGAGGCTAAGGGACCCTAGTCCCTTAGTGTAGTTCAGGGCCCTCTTCGGGGGCTCGGTACTCACCCACTAGTGATGAATGGTGAAGATTGACACAGATAAGATATGAAAAGTACATACCTACCGTAATTCTTGATCTTTCTGTGTACCTTCACCATTCATCACCAAATCTCACCCTCCTTCCCCCTGTGGGCCTCGGTCTCTGGACTTCCTCCTCCCTCCCCCTGTGTGTTTTCTCTTTTTTTGCACTCCTCTCCCTGGTGATTAGGCAGGAGGGGACTGTGGAGACACACAGGGGTGGAGATCTTGGGGGGGGGGCACCTCTTTTCTCTTCTCCCTTATTCTGGGAGCATGGGGGCCCCCCTCCCCCCCTCAGTATAAATTTTATTTAGAGACTCCTAATTTGAGCTCCCGCCCCCAGTGCCTTTTTGGCTGTTTAAAATTTCCCTTTTTTTTGGAGGGAGGAGAGCTTGGGACACACCCTCAGCCTGAACCCCCTTATTGTCTAGTCTTCTAGACCAAGGCTGCTTGCAACTTATGCTTGCCCCCTGCAGCTGAGCTCTATAGTCCAGGGCTGGACTATAGTCTTCCAAAGATGTCAATGTGCATTTCGTTACCAGGGGTGTGCTACTTTCTTCGCCCCCACTTACCTCTCCTCCCTCTCCTTCTTCTCCTTCCAGAGATTGGGGCCCCTTCTCCCCAATTTCCTGTTTTAATGTCTTCTGTCTCCTTAGTCGTTTATTTCTCCTTTTAGTTTATTATTCCTTTCCTTTTATCTATCTCTTAGGCTCTCTTGCCTCAACCCACCCTCCTTCCTTACACTCCGGCATGTCAGAACTCTGGCTGGGCGGAGTCGGCCAGCAGCCAGCCTCGGGCGCCACGTGGGCGTCAGCCTTGAGGCGGCGCCAGCTCTGCGTTGACTCTGCCCATGATGAAAAAAAGAGTCTCCTGCAGGGTCCTAGCTCCGGTGCCCTATACCCACTAGTGATGAATGGTGAAGATACACAGAAAGATCAAGAATTACGCTAGGTACGTAATTTTCATTTCTTTTATGGAACCCGTGACACGGTTCATAACCGATCGGTTCTTTATTACCTGGCTTGAAAGCTTTAAGGGTAATTGGTTAGGTTGGCCATGTCTGAGAAACCCAAGAAAAAACCCTGTCCCACTGGGTTTCCAGCACTGTACTGAGTGGGCTTTGGTTACAGCCAACCCCACCTCATCTGTGTGTTATTGTCTGGGGTTTGACCACCTCAAAACAGACTGCCAGATTTGCAAAAACTTCCCTAAAGCCACTCTTGAAAAAAGGTTGAGTAGGCTGAAGGAAAGGGAGGCCGAGAAGTCTGTAGATCCGGATGGCCAGCCTGGTTCGGTTGTGGCTGAACCTGAGGAGATGCCTACTGACCTAGGCGATACCTCCTCGGGCAAAAGGAGGTCTGACACAGAGGGGTGGGTTCCGTCGAAAAAGAAGCGCAAGTCAGCCAGTTCAGATCCAGCAACCACGTTCTCCAACCGCTGACAAGATAGCCAAAGCAATTAATACAGTTCACTCGCTTCGCCTGGTTCTGTCCGAACCGGTACCGCCGGTTAGGTGGTCGGTTCAGTTGGTTCCGACTCCATTGGATTACGATCCAGATGCTTTCTATGAGGAGTGGGAGGGAGAAGAAGAATATCCCGATGATGAAGACGAAGGTAATGACTTTGAAGGTCTGGAAGTGCCCATTGAACCAGACATCTCCCCAGACGGCCCTCCAATGTCTCCCCTCCCAGGCTTTCTGAGTCCCTTTCACACTTCTTGTTTTACAAGAAGGTGGCTGAAACACTCCAGCTTCCTACAGTTGGAGCTGCCGAGGAGGAGGAAGAGCTTGATTTTGTAGAAATGATGGACATCCTAGAACCCAAAGGATTGTCTATCATACCTTTGACTTCACATACCCCGGATAAGGACTCCAGGAAAGTAGATGCCATGGCTAAGAAGCAATATTTGGCATCCTCTTTGGGATTCAGGCAGGCAAATTACATGGCCTACACAACCAGGTACCAGAAAGCCAGGTGGGATATGATTCTGGAACTGACTAAACAGCACCCCCTCCCAGCTAGCCAAAGAGCTGGAGGAGCTGGCTGCTGATGGAACTGAGGCATCCAAAGTGCAATTTCATGCTGCTGTGGACTCCAGTGATGTGGCGTCAAGAGTCATAGCTACATCTGTGTCTCTCAGAAGACATGCTTGGCTCAGATGTACTAGACTTTTGCAGGATACCCAGGCCAAGGCCATGGATTTCTCTGTAGTGGGTAACTCTGTTTGGGGAGCAGACAGAGGCTTACATGAAAAAATTGACGAGTACAGGACCACCTACAGGAGTGCACAGGCCAAGGAGAGGCAAGCCACTCCTCAGAAGCAGCAGTCTAGGGGCAGGGGCAGGCCTTTCCACAGGCCTTTTTACCAAGCCCAGGCTTCCTCTTCCTTCCCATAGAGGGGGTTCTTTCGAGGGAGAGGCAGGAGGGGGATGAGCAGGCCTGCATCCTTCTCCCAATCCAAGGATCCTGCCAAGCAGACACCCTGATGTGTCAGCCCGGGTCGACTCCCCCATTCCAGTAGGAGGCAGGCTGGCTTACTACTTCCAGGCCTGGAAGTCTGTTACCTCAAACAAGTGGGTCCTGGAAGTAGTAAGCCAGGGATTGGCTCTCAGCTTCAAATGGTTTCCAAAACTGAGGGCCAAGTCTTTTCCACCTCATCCATCCCAGAGACCCTTGCCCTAGAGGCAGGGGTTTCCTCTCGTCTGTCTCTCAGAGCTGTAGAGAAGGTTCCTATTCAACACAGGGGCAAAGGTCTGTACTCCAAGTACTTCCTTACCCCAAAGAAGACAGGGGAGTGGCGACCCATCGTAGACCTAAGGTATTTGAACAAACACATCTCAAAACCAAAATTCAAAATGGTGACTCCGGTAATAATTCTTCTCTCTTTCTAAGGCCAGGGGATTGGCTCGCATCTCTGGACCTCAAGGATGTCTACTTCCATATTCCTGTCCGATGCTCCCACTGAAAGTACCTCAGGTTCGAGTTGCTTTCAGGCCACAGTCAGTTCAGAGCCATGTCATTCGGTCCAACATCAGCTCCAAGGGTGTTCACAAAGTGCCTTGCAGTAGTAGTTGCCTACCTCAGAAGGCAGGGTATTTCCATTTTCTCATATCTGGACGACCAGCTAATTGTGGGTCAGTCATCAGACCAGGTCAAGTCAGCTCTGCAAACCATTCAAGACTTGCTCAGTTCTCGGGGTTTCTTTACAGTCTCCCAAAGTCTGTCCTCAAACCAGGTCAACAACTTACTTTCATAGGGATAAAATTGGTTACTATCCAAGCAGAGGCCTTCCTTCCTCTGACAAGGGTAAATGCCCTAACAGATCTTGCTTCCTCTTTTCAGCCTCTGGTCTCTCGTCCAGCAAGGCAGTTTCTTCAACTCCTGAGCCACATGGCAGCTTCCACTGCAGTGGTGCAAGGAGCCGGATTTCAGAAGAGGGACATTCAGTTCCACCTAAGGTCCTTTTGGTCTCAGAAAAGAGACTCTCTCACCAAATTGATTCTAATGACTCAGACTCTGGTCCAAGCTCTCCAGTGGTGGCTGGACCAGGACAACCTCAGACAAGGAGTTCCATTTCTCTCTCAAGTCCCCTCAGTAGTCCTAACTACAGATACTTCTCTCCTAGGTTGGGGAGCCCATTTGGGAGCCCTTACGTCTCAAGTCGTCTGGTGTCTCCTTCATATCAATCACCTAGAACTCAGGGCAGTTTTTCTAGCCCTTCAGATCTTCTCTGAGTCAGTCAGGGGCAAGGTGGTCCAAGTCAGGACAGACACCACCACCACAATGTGGTACATCAACAAGCTGGGGGGGGCAGTCAGCAGTGACCTTGTGTACAGAAGCTATGAAAATGTGGTCTCTAGCCTGTTCTTTTCAGACTTCCCTGATAGCAGTTCACCTTCCAGGAAAAGACAATGTACTAGCAGATACCCTGAGCAGAATCTCCCAGGGGCATCACGAATGGTCCCTGGACCCTCCCATACTACAGGTCATCTTCTCCAGATGGGGCACTCCAGAGATAGATCTCTTTGCAGCCCCGGACAATCACCAACTTCCTGTGTTTTGTTGCAGACCTCCAGCCCTGGGGACTGTTCCTCTGGACAATCTCATTCTGGATTGGAAGGGCAGGTTTCTCTATGCCTTCCTTCTCTTACCTCTATTGTTCAGAGTCCTGATTAAAATCAGATCTCAACCCTGCACAATGATACTGGTGGCTCCAGATTGGGCCAGACTGCCTTGGTATCCTCTGCTGCTGTCTCTGACAGTGTCACGTCCCCTGTCTCTTCCCAAGAGATACTGTCTCCTAACCTCCTCTCAGGGGAGGATCTGGTACCCCAGTCTCCAGTCTCTCAACCTCAAGGCCTGGCTTTTGAAGAGTTATAATATGCAGGCCTGCATCTTTCTCAGGGAGTCCTGGATATTTTGAAGGTTTCCAGGAAACCTTCCACTAGAAAAACTTATAAGTCCAAATGGAAAATATTCAGTATTTGGTATTCTCAGAAGAGCATTGTGCCTGATTCTGCAGGCATTGCTACAGCCTTAGATTATCTGGTTCATCTTAATGGTCTAGGCTTTAGGCCTGCAACTCTGAAGGTTCACTTAGCAGCTGTCTCTGCATTCCTTTCAGCAGGGAAGGGCTCTCTTCTGGCATCTCATCCTATTTTCAGTAAGTTTTTAAAAGGTCTGGTTCATATTAACCCTCCCTTTCGAGAGCCTACTCCGGCTTGGGATCTTAACGTCTGCATTGCCCAGCTTATGCAGCCACCCTTTGAACCTCTGGCTTCGGCTGAGCTGAGGCACTTGACCTAGAAAACTGTGTTCCTGATAGCTATTACTTCTGCTAGACGGATTAGTGAATTACAGGCCCTGTCAGTCGAACCTGACTTCATCTCCTTTCATAGGGATAAGGTGGTCCTAAGAACCAGTAGGAGGCTCTTACCCAAAGTGGTATCAGATTTTCATCTGAACCAGTCTGTCTCTTCCTGTGTTTTTAGCTGTCCATTCTTCAGGGGAAGAAGATTACACAGTTTGGATTTTAAAAGGGCCCTTAGCTACCACATAGAGCATACTAAGGTGCACAGAAATGACTGTCTTCAATTGTTTCTCACTTATGGTGAAGTGGGGAAAGGTAAGCCTGCCAGTAAAAGAACTATTGCCAGGTGGATTGTTTCTTGTATACAATTCTGCTGTGACAAATTGGGCAAAACACCGCTTCCAGGCCAGAGGGCTCACTCAACTAGGGGTACAGCTGCAGTTCTCTGCCTTCTTGCCAGTCCTCAAGGGAGTCCCGCAAGGCTCCATCCTAGGTCCTGTCCTCTTCTCCCTATACATCAGCGATCTCGATTCACATATTACCAAGTCAAATCTGTACTTCTTTGCAGACGATAGTTTTGTACACATTTGGCTCTACATTGACCGAAGTTAGAGACATACTCCAAGTCGACTTTACCCAGCTTGAATACAATCTTATCAGTGCCAAACTTCTCCTGAACGCTAAGAAAACCAAGGCCATGATCTTCTCTCTTAATACCTTTTCTTCTGTCCCTCTTGACCTTCCCAAAGATTTTATTGTCACCTCATTAGGCGAACCCTTGGAAGTCGTCTCCAAATGTAAATATCTTGGTATTTGGCTAGACAACAAGCTCTCATTTTATGGCCACCTTGACGCCCTAGCCATGAGACTAAAAGCCAGGCTTGGCCTCCTATTTCGCAACAGGTCTCTCTTTCCCCTAGAGACGAGAATCAGGCTTATTCAGGCCACATTCCTCCCCCTACTCGATTATGGGGATGTAATATACACCTCTTCTGCAATCACTAATCTAAATTTCTAGGGACATGGATATGTTGTTCATCCACACTCATTGGCAGGTATCCTTGCCGCTTTAAATCTTGCCGGAAGGTCTTCAAGCTTGCTCCTCCCACCCACCCGGGTGGTATAACTCTCGGCTCCGCCCCATGACGCCAGATCTTCCTTACCGCTTAGGCTCAGGTTCCCTCCTTAACGCCCTGCGTTTGAGACTGGTTCCTATTTCTCCGCTTGCGATTTAAAAATAAATTTTGCGTAAAAGACTTAGTCTTGATCCCTCGCGGCCGCGATGGAACCAATCACTCGGATTTTCGAGATGCCCATGCGGGCAGAAGATGTCCGGACGGATCCACACCCTCGTGTTGTCTACTACTTAGAGCCTTGAGCACGACCCGCAGGCTTGCACTGTGCTCATCTTTCTCGGCCTACGCCCCCGAAGACCGCATGTCTGATTGCAACTGGGTCGTTCCCGAGAAGCCGTTTTCTCCGTGAAGTCCAAGGAGGCCCGGTTGGCGGTGTCTGCGGCGTATGGTCATGGATCATTCGAGCGGATGATCGCCCTCAAGAGGAGGCGCACGGGTCAGATTTTCCCGGCCGCGGTATTTATCCCGCCTCCTCTCTGGGTTCTTCCTTGGCTACTCTGGGTTTTTTTTATGAGGCTTTGTCTGTCCCTCCACTAAGGGAGAAGGGCTCATGCCTACTGGACCTTATTCTCGGTCCAAAAGAAGGACAGGGTAAGTCCCTCCGTCGACGCTCTTGGAGCGGGAAGGTCCCTCCCCCGAGTCGTGTCGTCTCCGCCGATTGGGTCGATTGCTCGCTTCGGCCACTGGCCTCACGTGTCCCCTCCAGGTCATTGGACCGAGACTTGACCGGCGAAGTCGAGATTTTTCTCGACCCGTTGGACGGGCTGTCGCCAGCCCAGCGGCGATTCCCCTCTCCGGTTCCCCGGGAGAGTTGGGGATCCGGTGGGCTCGCCTGTGCCTCCGGTTCGAGCTTTCTGGATGGACCATCCGAGCGGCGGGAGTGCGGTCCGGCCGATACCCTCCCGCACCGACTTCGGAAATTCGGGACTCGGTCTCGTCTCGGGACCTCTTCGCGTCCAGCCGATCCCACCGCCATAGGCGGGTCTCGGTCTCGCACCGCTGTAGCGGGCGTCAGTCTCCTCGGACGTAGGGAGTTTCAAGGAAATTACGCCGACGGTATCGAGGACCTTGCGTTGCAACAGTTCCTCCTTGGCCGGGAGTGTCGACCCCGCCGCCTTCTCCGCCATGGGTTGTCACCGGCTGCCGACACAACCCTTGACTTATCCGAGGAGCCTATACCCAGGTCGGGTGTTCTTTAAACCAGCTGTTCCACCGATTCTGTGGAACCTCCGCCTCCACAGCCACCACTGGGGCTCCGACCAAGGATTCTCGGTCGGCCAAGGTCTACCCCATCGGCTGTCAGTTACCCTCACTCCCGACCGACCTCGGCAGGTGAAGGGGTGGCTCAGGCAGAGGCAGCTCTTTCGAGGACTCTTCCGGTCCAAGATGATTCCTCCTTTTCTCAAGCGACTGGACTTGGAGTCTTCAGGAGGTCAGTCAATGGGCGATAGCCCGCCGTCCTTCCTAGGACTGCTCGCTCATCTCGGAGTCCACTGGATGGAGCTCGAACCTGCTTCCA
Source organism: Neoceratodus forsteri (assembly GCA_016271365.2). Classification (NCBI taxonomy): domain Eukaryota; kingdom Metazoa; phylum Chordata; order Ceratodontiformes; family Ceratodontidae; genus Neoceratodus; species Neoceratodus forsteri. The sequence continues at coordinate 109,070,712 of CM028131.1, read as the reverse complement.
AGCGGGCCAGGTATCCCCTCACGGAGATTCTGACCGAGGGATTCTCCGAGAGGCCTTTCCGTGGCGAGGCCATAGTGGGTCCGCACTGGAGCTTTGGCGCCTGCTTCCTGCCCTCGCCTTGACCAGGATGGCCAGGAAGTATGCTGTCCCTACCGGTTCCTTGTCCGTTTTTGAACACCCCTCTGCTGAGGGGTTGGTTACCGACAAGCGTTTTGCGCGCTACCGGCAACGCCAGGATGTGGACAAACCTCCTGACAAGGAGTCCAAGAAATTGGACTAGTCGGGCGAAAGTCTCATGCTATGCTCTCTCGGCCTTCGCCAGGCCAGTTAGGCCGTCCTCATGGCACATTCTTCTCATGCCCTGTTGGGCTCCTGGATGAGGGTCATCCCTCATCTTTCTGCCGATCTGCGACTACGGTTAAGCAGGTGCGGGACCAGGGCAGGGCAGTGGCCAAACAGCAGCTCCAGACTGCTTTGGATATAGGGGGACTCATGTGCCAGATGGGTGGCGGCCGCAGTGGCTATGCATCGGCGGGCTTGGCTGAGGATATCCACCTTTACTTCGGATACCCAGCATGTTGGTGGATGTCTCTCTTTTGGGACTGACCCTTCGGCCCTGGGGTGGAAGGTCACCTGCAGAGGATCGAGAAGTCCATGCTACCTTGGACTCGGTCTCTTCGGTCAGAAGGACAAAGGCCGCAAACCGCAGCCTCAAGCCCTTCGTCCTTCTGTGCCCCTGCCTAGCCCAGAACGCCAGGGCCAGCAGGCTCGGCCTTGGCATCCCAAACCCAAGCCGCCGGCTTCCTCTAACAGGAGGCAGGGGAAAAGGCCCAGGAGGTCCCTCGGCGCGTCCCTCCTCCAAGCCTGCCCAGTGATGGGCTGAGGGGTGTGCCCTCATCCCGTCACCTTACCCTAGGTCCCCGTGGGGACGGCCCGCACTTCCGTTCCGCCTGGTCCGCTGTTACCACGGACAGGTGGGTCTTGGAGTGGTGGGAAGAGGCCTGCCTCTGGAATTGACAGGCACCACCCTTCAGAGCAGTACGCCCCTCGGGGGGCTTCGGTCCCCAGCCTCACTGGCGGCTCGTCGAGCCGACATCGCTCTCCTCCTCCAGAAGGAGGTGATAAGAGAGGTGGTCGACCCTCCTTCAGACCCAGGGTTTGTGTCCAGGTACTTCCTGGTTCCGAAGCGGACGGGGGGCTGGCGCCCCATTCTCGACCTACACGACCTAAACAAGTTCCTAATGTCTCGAACCTTCAGGATGGTCACTCTGGCTCAGATAATACCATCCTTGGAACGCGGGCGGTGGTTCTGCTCTCTGGACTTGCAGGACTATGCCACGTCCCTATCCGTCTGCTCCCACCAGATTCTTCGCTTCCGAGCGGAAGAATCCTTTTCGAGTTCAAGCCATGCCCTTCGACTTGTCTCCAGCTCCCAGGGTCTTCACCAAATGCATGGCAGTGGTGACAGCATTCTCTAGGGCGCCGAGGGGTCCGGGTGTACCCTTACCTGGACGACTGGCTGATAGCAGCTCCTCCAGGAAGGAGGCGGAGTGGTCCAGAATCTGGCCTCAGGTCTGCTCTCAACTGGGCCTCCTTATCAACGAGGCCAAGTCGGAACTTGAGCCAAAGCAGGTGATTCTATTCATCGGGGCGCAGCTCGACTCTCTTCGAGCCAGAGTCGCTCCCGGCGGACAGGGCCGAGGTTCTTTCCTCCTTGCCCGATCATTTCTGGTTGGGCATCATGCCTGCCGGGACTTCTCTGCGTCCTGGGTCTCATGGCGTGCCTGCACCAGCGTGGTCCGGCTGGGCCCGCTTGAACATCGTCCCCTTTCAATGGGGACTGGCCAGCCAGTGGTCACAATGCTGGGCGATCCTTTGGACCAGCTTGTGTGGTGACTCGGGATGTGGAATGCTCTCCAGTGGTGGACGTTCCAGATCATTTGCAGGAGGGCATCCCGTTCGTCCGCCCAGGCAGCCGGTCCTCTCTCTCATCGGACCGATGCCTCTCTGATGGGTTGGGGTGCCCATCTGGAGAACACCAGCCTCATGGCCTCTGGTCCCCGCTGAGTCCCATGCCACATCAACCTGCTGGAGCTCCGAGCGGTCCCGCTAACTCTCCCGCCTTTGCTCGTTCCTCGGGGTCAAGTGGTCCGAGTCCAGGCCGGACAATACCACGACCATGTTCTGTCTAAACCGCCAGGGCAGGACGCGCTCCATGCTTCTATGCAAGAAGCTCTCCGCATTTGGTCACTCGTCAGCGAGCCTGGAGGCGTGATCTCCTAGCCATTCATGTGGCAGGAGCCTCCAACACCCTGGCCGATGCCCTGAGCCGGATAGGGGCTGCATCCCACGAGTGGTCTTCCTGCGGAGGTAGTACAGCATCTGTTCTCCCATTGGGGCACACCTCAGGTAGGACCTGTTCGCCTCAGGAGAACGCGGGCTGAGACTGTTCCATGCCCGCCCCTCAGCAGGGCCTCGCTGCAGGGGGATGCCTTCTCGAGGCAGTGGACCCCGGCCTCTTTACGCCTTTCCCCATTTCCTTGATCCACAAGGTGCTTCTCAAGGCGAGGAGGGACAAGGCGCAGGTGATTCTGATAGCCCCAGACTGGCCTCGCCAGTTCTGGTACCTAGATCTCCTCAGTCTCAGCTCCAGGACTCCGCGGCAGCTTCCAGCTCGCCCGGACCTGCTCTGTCAATCAGGGGAAGGTGTTCCATCCGGACCTTCAATCCCTGCACCTGATGGCCTGGTTCCTGAGCGGCCAGAGTTCCAGGCCTTGGGTCTTTCCGACGAGGTCCTCAATGTAGTTGAGGCGTCCCGTAAGGAGTCGACCAGAAAATGCTATGCCTTCAAATGGAAAAGGTTTTCCATTTGGTGTCAGGGCAAGGGCTTGGACCCTTCCTCCTGTTCCTCGGCAAGCATCTTGGACTATTTATGGTCCCTTTCTAATCAAGGGCTTAGGTCGACGACCCTAAGGGTGCACCTGGCAGCCATCTCTCTGCTTACCAGGCGCGGGCCGGGAAGCAGTCGGGATGGCAGGAGGAGACAGGTGGTCTGGCTTTTTCAAAGGCCTTGATCACATTTCCTCCAGCAAGGGAACCCCACCTCCGTGGGAATCTACTGGGTTGGTACTGGCAAAGCTCATGGGCAAGCCATTCGAACTTGGCACAGGTGTGTCTTCTCCACCTGTCGTGGAAGACCGCCTTCTTGGTGGCTATCACGTCAGCCAGAAGGATGGGGAGAGCTCCAGGGCGCTTTCCATCGAGTCTCCTTACCTGGTCTTCCACAGGGACAGAGGTTGTCCCTGCGCCTCACCAAATTCTTCCGAAGGTGGTGTCGGAGTTTCACCTTAACTAGGTGTTGACTCTGCCGGTGTTCTACCCCAATCACACCTCGGAGGCGAATATAGGCTCCATACTTTGGACCCTAGAAGGGCGCCGCTTATTTACAAAGAGCGCCACGGCTGAAATTGGGAGAGGTTCGCCAGCTGTTTGTCACCCACGCTGAAGTCAGTGATCTGGCAGACCTGCAGCCAAGCGGACGATAAGCAGGTGGGTCACTTCCTGATAGATCTCTGTTATAAGTTGGCTGGCATGGAGCCTCCCAGAGGGATAAGAGCTCATTCTACCCGCCATACTGCTGCAACGGTGTGCTGCTTCCAGGGACGTCCCTATCCAGGAAATCTGCAGGGCTGCTACCTGGAAGTCAGCAAACACCTTCATTACCCATTACCACATCGACCTTGAGTCACGCCGGGATGCTGGTTTTGGGGCCCTGTTCTCAGTCTCTCTTTCCCAAGTAAGTATTGAGGTAGTGCTCTTGCCTCCTCCTCCCGGAGAACTGCTAGGAGTCTGCCAATGAGTGTGGATGAACAACATATCCATGTCCCTAGAAATACAGGTTACTCACCTGTAACAGGAGTTCTAGGAATGGTATATGTTGTTCATCCACACAACCCACCCGACCTCCCCGGCCTCGACGCACAACCTGAGCTTCCAGCGGGCCAGATCTGGCGTCATGGGGCGGAGCCGAGAGTTGTACCACCCGGGTGGGTGGGAGGAGCAAGCTTGAAGACCTTCCGGCAAGATTTAAAGCGGCAAGGATACCTGCCAATGAGTGTGGATGAACAACATATACCATTCCTAGAACTCCTGTTACAGGTGAGTAACCTGTATATATTGGACATCCTCTATCATCGTACTCTACGCTACCCTGCGGTTTATCCCAAACTACCGCCATCGAACCCACCATTGCGATCTGTATGCAGCGGTTGATTGAACGTCTCTTACCCTTGGACGCACGATTCATGCAGGTATCTGGACCCTAAAGCTTCTCCTGAGCAAACTCCCAAACTCCCTAACATCCCTCATTTGCATCACTCGCAGTACCTACTCACTTAGGAAAGCGGAATTTATCCTCCTCGACGTGCCTAGGACTCGCACCTCCTTTGGCAGATGCGCCATATCTTGTGTCCTTCCATCCATCTAGAATCGGCTTCAATCCTCATTGAAACTAACCAGCACTGTACCTGTCAACTTCTTCAAAAGGCTAGCTGTTTCTAAATTCGAAGAAACTTGTAGCTGCTCCTAAACTCCCTCCCATCCCTCATTCCCTTCCTCACCCTACCAACTAACTGGAACCAGCTCTAGTCCCCATGGAACCCTCCTAGTCTTCGCACCTTACTCTTCTTCTGCTATTTGCCTATGGTAGCCAATCAATACTATCCCTGCACCTGCCCACTCGACACTTCCCTGCCTTCACTTCTCTTCCCCTATGTTATACCCCCTCCACTCTCCCTAACCCTTTTCGTTTTCCTTTTTACCCTCAGTTCGCTATATCTTTTAGGCTGGCCCCGTATCCTTATCTCTCCCCTCTTCATCTGTTTTTCTTGCCCTCCCCACATCCCCCCCAGTACCATAGCCCCTCCCTCCTCATGCCCCCCTTTTTCCTTACTCGACTTTCCCTCCTCATTATTACCTCTCTCTTCTGTAGTCTCTGCACCCTTCACCTCTTAATTATTTTTCCTCCCTCAGGTTTTCGCTTCTTACACCCACATGTCGGGCACTATTTGATTATTATGTAATATATGGATCTCAACTGCACTTTAACTGTCATGTCTATTAATTATATGTATTGTATATTTGACTCTATACATGTTCCAGGACCTTCTTGTGAATGAGTGCTCAACGGAGTTTTCCTGCAATGAACTTGAACTCTGGCTGCGGCCAGAGATATACCCTTGCTAGAAATCTGTAAAGCAGCCACCTGGAAAACAGTCCATACATTCACCAAGCATTACTCTCTGGACATCCAGGCTAGGAGTGATGCTAGGTTTGGCACAGCAGTACTGCAGAGCTTGTTCCCAAAGTAGGTTCTGCATTCCCTCCTCCTGGGGGAACTACTTGGTAGTCTGTATATTGTCAGAATACAGCAAGACTTCATGTTGTTTGAAGAAAAAATTACTCACCGTAGTAATGTTGTTTCTTCTAATGGAGTTTTGCTGTATTCTGACCTGCCTCCCCTCTCAGAACCTAGTTTTTGGGAAGTGGGCTGGCAGGTACAGTGTTGCACCTCGGGGTGTACCTTGTACCCTCCCTCTTAGGGGTGGGGTAGTTGTTTCGCTATTATTACTATTGTTATGTTTAATATATATATTAAATTGTCACTGCCTTTTTTCCTTGGGTTCTCGACTTGAGTCTTTTGGGACCCAAATTGTTGCCTTTTGGCTGTATGTTAAACAATTTCTATAGTTTAGTACTTAGTTTGCTTGTAAGAATCTGACGGTTACACTGGTAAGTACCAGAGACAGAAGTTTGAAAACCGAGCTCCAGCACAACATTCTATGCTTCTGCATAGAGTTAACTATTTCCTCTCTGGGGCAGTTCAAGCGCTGGGGCTAATACCATATTGTCAGAATACAGCAAGACTCCGTTAGAAGAAACAACATTACCATGGTGAGTAATTTTTTCTTCATGTCCAGGTACTTTCTGATCCTCAAATAAGATGGGGGTTGCTGCCCCATACAAGATCTTCAGTCTCAATCAGTTCATGAGGAAGCGCAAGTTCTGGATGATTTCTGTGAACCAGATCATCCCATTTCTGGAGCAGGACATGTGGCTCTTCCTGGACATAAGTCTCCACCACTCATTCACACTATTGGGATCTGCGCTGGAGGCACCAGGACCCATCGGGAGCAAACCTTTTGCTGGAGGGTCAGCGCCAGAGATGGAGCCACGAGGAACGGCACCGTGAGCCTCAGCTCGCGTGGCAATTACTATCTCGGTGTCGACCCTCCAACCGCCTCAGTTCCTTTTTTCCCGCCGTCGAGTGCGCTTCAGTGATGACGCCGCCGTCATTAGGAGTCAAACTTCAAACTAGCAGCATAGTTTTCAGTTTTGTTATTTTGTAGTATTATCTCGATAAAGTACGCTTAAGTTTATTCTTATTTTAAAATAAAGAAGTCTCAGCCTACTTTGACAGAGTCGACCATGAGCAGGTCAGGTGACGGTAGGAGACTTCGTCATGAGAGCTGTTCAGTCAGTCGGGCTGGGTCCGTCCGCCGCCTTTCTCCGAGGGGAGGTCTGACAACGTCAGTCCAGTGCCCGGGATGGGCGGTCCCTGCGGAAGCATAAAAATAAACGGTCGCATTCTCGGCACCGTTCGGCCTCGAGCTCTTCTTCGGCCCACAGGTCTAAAAAGAGAAGGCATCACTCGAGGTCACCCTCTGATATGTCTGCGCGTAGACATTCGGTTATCGGGGCTAGTTGCCAGTCTCCTCCTTCGGAGTTGCCAACCTCTGCTTCTGGTAGCCAACGGCTTCGACATCGGAGCCCTACCCCGCCCGCAGGTAGGTCTTCAGATGAGCAGTTTCATCAGTGGGCCGCTCTTATGGAGCAATGGGCTCGGAGGTTGGTTCAGCTACCTGGCTCGGTCGCTCGTGGGCCTTTGGGCTCTTTGGGCGACCAGGTAGGGCGGTTGGACTTCCTGGTCGCGCGGCACCTTCTTCGGTGCCGTTGACTCCGAGCTTAGGTGTCCCCCCCCCCACATGGCTACGGCGCAGGGGGCCACACCAATGCCCTTATCTCCTGCTCTTCTTCCTTCAAAACCTGTTTTGGTCTGGGGGTGTTTTCGGCGCGTGCGGCTTCTCGGCGCCGTCCTCGCGTCGATGAGTGCTTCGGCACCGTCTTGACACCGTGCAGCTTCTCGGCGCCATCCTGCAGCGTTGATAGTGCGCTCGGCGCTGTCTTGGCGCAGCGTGGTCCCTCGGCGCCTTCTGTGCCACGTGGTCCCCATGGTCATTCTCGGTGCTATGCGCCTCGGCGCGGGGCCTCGGGCTCCCTCTGCTTTTCAGGACTCCTCCTTCTCTCATTTCCTTCTTCCTTCTTCTGTTTTCATTCCTTTCCTGTCCATACAGTCCCTCCTGGACTGTCAGGAGATGACGTTGAGCCTGACCCAGACCTTCGGTTGGGTGATGAAGTGGACGAAGCAGAATCTCTTACTTCTACAGAGCCTGTGGTCGAGGACCTGTCCTTTAAGTCTCTCTTGAAAAATCTGAGTTCCACACTTTCTCTCCAGACTACAGACATCGATCCTGGGAAATTAAGACTCCAGTACCTTCAAGCCCCGGAGATCCCTATGGATTTGACTCCTCTGGTTCAACCTTCCTTCGAGACGCTGTCTCAAATGGTATGGAATAATCCTGCTCTCACTCCTTCGGTGGCTAAATCCTTTGATAGGAAATATTCAGCCCCCAAGGATCGTTCCATTTTGGCATCTCAAGCCTTTGCGGATCCTGTTGTAGTCCTGGCAGAGAATGATAAGGTCGTTCTTCCTCAAACTACTACAGCTCGACCCTATTAACAAAGAATCTCGTAAGATAGACACCTTAGGTAAGAGAGTCTTTGCTGCTTCTACCCTAAGTATGCGTATTGCCAGTTACTAGGGCTATTTCTCCCAGTATGAGTATATCCTGTGGCATTCTATCAATCAAATGGTTGAAGCTCTACCGGAGTCAGACTCAAAGCCAGAGCTTCTTCAAACCATTACCAGAGGTATTGAATCTAACAGCCAGCAGGTTAAAGCAGCCATGGATGCTTTTGACACTGCTTCCCGTTCAGCGGCTGCTGGTATTTGCACCTGCCGTCATTCCTGGCTGCGCACTTCGGGCTTCATGAATGACGCGAAGCAGCAAGTGATGGCGTTGCCCTTTGATGGTGCATATCTTTTTGGTCCTCAGGTAGAGCAAGCTCTAGAAGCTACACAAAAGACTAGGTCAGCCATTAAGCTGGCTCAACCCCCTCCTGCCCCCTCTTGAGGGCATGTCAATAAACGTCAGTTTCATAATTGTCAGTCCTTTCAAAGCAGAGGAGGTTTTCATAAGAACCAGCCTGCCCAACCTCAAAAGAAGGCACAACAGAAAGCACAAGGGCCCAAACCGCCCAGCGCTACCTTATGAATTGCTGGCCCAAGTCCCATCTCAGCTGTCCAAGGTGGACTTTTCCTCTCCGGTGGGAGGTCATCTGATGCACTTCTACAGCCAGTGGAAGTCCATAACCTCAGACAAATGGGTCCTTCGGATAATTCGCAAGGGGGATTCACTGAATCTTCTGGAGACCCCTCTGGATCGTCCTCCCAAACGGCAGCCCAGGCTGTCAACCCTTCAATCAGATCTTCTTGCCGCCGAGATTCAGGGCCTTCTGAACAACAGGGCAGTAGAAGTGGTGCCGCTGCATCAACGGAACACGGGGTTCTACTCCCATTACTGTCTGGTTCCAAAGAAGTCCGTGGGTATGCGCCCCATTCTAGATTTCAGAAAGCTAAACAAATTTCTCCCCAAGGAGAAATTCAGAATGATTTCTCTGGGAACCCTGTTACCTTTGCTTCATCAACACGACTGGCTAGCCTCCCTGGACATGCAGGATGCTTACCAGCACATTCCTATTCACCCGAGGCATCACAAATTCCTGAGGTTTGTGGCTCTGGGACAACATTATCAGTTCAGAGTCCTGCCCTTTGGGCTATCCTTGCGCCGCGGGTTTTTACAAAGTGTTGTGCAGTTCTCGCAGCACACCTCAGAAAGGTCGGGATACAGGTGTTCCCTTATCTGGACGATTGGCTTCTAGCAAGCCCTTCCAGGCAAGGTACTCTAGATGCCGTAGAGACGGCCTCTCGCTTCCTTACGTCCATGGGAGTTCTGCTGAACCTCAAGAAATCGCAACTGCAGCCCTCCCAGAGGCTCCTCTTTATAGGGACTCTTCTGGACACCTCCTGTGCGAAGGCTTTCCTTCCAGAAGACAGAAGGAACGATATCCTTCAAATGGCCCGTCACATCGGGGAGAACAGCTCAGTTACAGCTCTCTCGATGCAACGTATGTTAGGCCTCATGGCATCCTCAGTGTTCACTGTACCCCTAGCACGTCTGCACATGAGAACCACTCAGTGGATGCTCAGTACTCAGTGGTCCCCAACCTCTCACCCGCAGTCTTATCTCATCAAAGTGACAGAACCTTTAAAGAGGTCACTCACCTGGTGGTCTCAAGAGAGCAATCTCCTGGTCGGATATCCTTTTGCTTCTCTGGACCATCAGATCTCCATTACCACGGACGCATCCCTAATGGGGTGGGGAGCTCACTGTCAGGCTCTCCACACTCAAGGTGTGTGGACTCAAATAGAGTCCCAGCTTCACATAAACGTCCTAGAAATGAGAGCTGTCCTTTATGCGGTCCGAGCGTTGAAGGACATTCTCTGTCAAAAGAACATTCTTCAAACGGACAGCAAAGCAGTGATGTATTACATCAACAAGCAGGGCGGTGCTCATTCTTACCCCTTATGCAGAGAAGCAGTGAGGGTATGGGAATGGTGCTTGGAGAACAAGGCTCTAATTCAAGCGGTCTACCTGCCAGGTGTACAGAACGACTTGGCAGACCATCTCAGCAGAACAGAGGCAGATCCTTACGAGTGGTCTCTCGACTCAACCATAGTTCAGTCACTATTCGAAGAGTGGGGAACTCCAGACCTGGACCTTTTTGCATCCCCACTCAACGCAAAACTGCCTCTCTTCTGCTCCAGAAATCCAGGGCCTGGCATTTTCTGTCAGGATGCTTTCAGGTTGCGGTGGACAAAACACTTTCTTTACGCTTTTCCGCCTCTTCCTCTAATTCAGAGGGTACTCCTCAAGTTCAAATCCCAGGGGGACAAGATGATTCTCATTGCTCCCTTTTGGCCTTGGCAGCTGTGGTTTCCACTACTCAACAATATGTTGGCAGTTCCTCCGAGACCACTTCCCCTGCAGATGAACCTTTTGACTCAGGGACCGGTGGTCCATCCCAACCTGAGATCGCTTCACCTCCACGCTTGGCTCCTGAAGAGGTAGAAGTAAACCGGTTCAATGTCTCTCGAAGGGTTTCAGATATTCTTCTGGCTGCATGGAAGCCAGCCACTTGGAAAACTTACACAGCCAAGTGGAAACGTTTTTCGCTCTGGTGTGCAAAGTCCTCTTTGAATCCCTTTTCCTGCCCACCAGATAAGGTTTTGGAGTACCTCTTGACCTCTCAAATTCTGGTCTGCAGTACTCTACAGTCAAAGTTCACCTTAGTGCCATTTCAGCCTATCATAAGTCGCTTTTTTTCTTAACACTGGCTCAGTTACCTGTGGTTAAGAGATTTCTTAAGGAATTCTGCATACCAGACCTCCTACAAGACGTCCAGTTGCAGCCTGGGACATTAATCTTGTGCTAGACGTGCTCACTGGAAACCTTTCAACCTCTGGCTACCATGGAGCTAAAATTCTCACCTGGAAGACTGCCTTCCTAGTGGCCATTACCTCAGCCCGCAGGGTCTCTGAGATACATGCCCTGGTCACAGACCCTCCGATACTGTGTTCCATAAGACAAAGTAGTTCTTCTGTCATCCTAAATTTCTTCCTAAGGTTGTGTCAGAATTTAATCTAAACCAACCTTTGGTCCTCCTCCTTACTTTATGGACTTCCAAAATGAAGAACGTCTCTTCATTCTTTGGCTGTTAAGAGGGCCTTATGCTTTCTATCTAGATAGAACCAAGGATTTTCGCAAGCCCAGCAACTGTTGGTTTCCTTCAGCGAGGCCCGGCTGGGTCAGCCTGTCACTATCAGATGTATCTCAGCATGGCTAGTGGCATGCCTTCGCCACTGCTATTCCATGGTGCAGGTTAAGTTGGAGGGTAGAGTTTATCACTCTACTATAGAGCTGGCTGGCATCCCTCGTGAAATTGCAACGGCCCATTGCAGATATTTGCAACGCGCCACCTGGAGCCCAGTGCATACTTTGTTAAACATTATGCACTGGATGTCCATGCCAGACGACATATCTTCCTTTGGCAGAGCCATCCTTAATGGACTTCTGTCCTAGAAACGTGAGCTCTTGGTCTCTCCTGCCGCCCTCTCGGGGAATTATTAGCTCTGTACTCTCCCAATAGTGTGAATGAGTGGTGGAGACTTATGTCGAGGAAGATATGAAAATTATGTACTTAGCGTAATTCTTGATCTTCTTGGACGAGTCTCCACCACTCATTCACACGCCCACCCTCCGTCCCCCGAGCTCACCTCTGTTGTTGGTCTTCACTCCCTCAAATCTTTAGGCTGTGAAGACTTCTTTGTTGATCCTTCTTATACGGGTCACAAGGACTATCTTATGTCTGGTTTTTAGGTTAGGCTACCCTTCTAGGTTAGTTACGCTGCACCTCCTTGGTAAGAAAGGTACTGAGGCGGTTGGATGGTCGACGCCGAGATAGTCATTGCCGCGCGAGCTGAGGCTCGCGGTGTTGTTCCTCGCGGCTCCATCTCTGGCGCCAACCCTCCAGCAAAAAGTTTGCTCCCGATGGGTCCTAGTGCCTCCGGTGCAGATCCCAATAGTGTGAATGAGTGGTGGAGACTCGTCCAAGAAGATCAAGAATTACGGTAAGTACGTAATTTTCATTTCTGCTCTCTGGACCTCCCGGATGCTTTCTTCCACACCCCAGTCTATCTGTTTCACTGGCTATTCCTTCAGTTGCGCACAGACTGGGTACTTTACGAGTTCCGAGTGATGCCGTTCGGACTGTCCTCGGCCCCCAGGATCTTCAGCTAGTTGGAGCCGGCCCACCAGTACAGCAGTTGGATTTCTGCTTGTGATGCTGACGACCCGGCTTCAGGAACGGACCTGGGAGTTGAAGGACTGGCCAGGGGGAGAAGGATCAAGCATCCTGGGGCTGCTCTCCTTCTCCAGGGGGGGGGGAGAGTGTCCATTGCTTCATGGAACCTGGTGGAGGTCAGATGTACTGCTGCAGCCAGCGCCAGTACTTAGGGGGGACAGGGTGGACACTGGTCGTCATTTCACGTCTCCGCCCTCAGGGCTTCAGCATGCACGTAAAAGCCACCCCCAAAGCGTGACTCCCAGCTTCACCTCTGTCCCCACTGCCACCATTGTCTGCTGGGGGGGGGTCCCTCTCCTGTGCCCCTGACCTGGGGGATAAGCCGGGGCTTGCTAGTAGTGACCGTTAGGGGTAAGCCTTGGCATGGTGGGCGTCAGGTAGGGCACAGGGCTGACCTTGGACTGGAGGATCGGGGGTCCGGACCAAAAAAAAAGGTTCTTCACCAAATTCATTTCAGTGGTGGCAGCATTCGTGTGGTGCCATTGGGTCCAGGTGTACCCCTACCTGGATAACTCACTGCTGGTTCATCCCAGGAGGAGGTGGAGTGAAACATAACATAGACTTGACGGCAGATAAGGACCGCTTGGCCCACCTAGTCTGCCCATTTCCCTACCTATTGGACAAGCTGCAGATCGTAGTTAACCAACAGCCTACTTTCTAGGATCGTGGATATGTTGTTCATCCACACTTATTGACATGTCTCTTTCCTGTTTAAATTTTGCCGGAAGTCTTCAAGCTGACACCTCCCACCTACCCAGGTGGTATATACCTCGGCTTCGCCCTGTGACACCAGATCTCCCTTTCCGCTGGAAGATGCAGGTTGCCTCCCTCATGCTCGCGCATTTCGCAGGCCCTGGCTGTCAGTACTTTGGTTTTACTGAAATTAAACCTTGCCCGAGTTAGTGATCATGCTTTGGGTCCTCTATCATGGAAGAGAAATCTTCTCCAGGATTTCGCCAGTGTCCTTGCTGCCAGAAGATGTTACACACTGTTTCACATCTCACGTGCGTCTACTGCCTAGGTGTCGGCCATGACACCTCATCCTGCAGCTTTTGCTTGGCCTTCCATCTATCATGGAAGAGAAATCTTCTCCAGGATTTCGCCAGTGTCCTTGCTGCCAGAAGATGTTGCACACTGTTCCCCATCTCACGTGCGTCTACTGCCTAGGTGTCGGCCATGGCACCTCGTCCTGCAGCTTTTGCTTGGCCTTCCATCCCAATGTCCTAGACGACCGCCCGGCACATTTAAATTTGGGGGAGACCGGAGGAAAGGAATCCTCTGGTGAAGTCCAAGGAGGCTAGGTGGGCAGTTTCCGAGGCCGCGGGTTCTTCCGAGCAGCTGGAACGCATGAAGGCGTTCAAAGAAGAAGACGCCCGCGCTTTGGACAATCAGGGCTTTTTCGTTCCACTCAACCTGGGCTCCACCTTCTCAGGTTCCTTCAAGGAGTTGTGCCAGTCTCTTCCCCACCCAGGGAGAGGCGCCCACGAACTCGCAGTCCTCCCGATCTTGTAAAAGAGATAAGCAACCGAGTTCGTCTTCATCTCGACGAAGGCGCTCTTGGAACCAAAAGAGGTCTCAGTCCCAGGAGCATGCAGTCTCGACCTCCTTAGCCGCAGGCTTCATGGATCTTACATCTGGCCAGACGACCGAGGATGTGGCCAGTGAGGGCGAGATCGTTCCCGATCCAATTGACCTGCTGTCACTGGCCATGGCCGCCAACTCTTTGGAGAGGACTCTGGTCCTTGTGTTCCTCGATGAGATGACCTAGCCCACTGGTGTCCCCATCGAGGTCCCGGTTCCGGACCCACGGGTTTTGCTGATTCCATTGGTGTCTCCCGAGCTACCGAGTCGGCCTGCCTGATCTCGGTCGAGGTCTGGAACCCCCGAGGAAGAGCCATAAGCGCTCCAAAAAGAAACAACGCCACAGGTTGTCCTCGTCCTCCTCTGATGAGGAGAGGCTCTGACGGAAACTCCGGCACTACGAGGACCTTATGTGACAACAGCTGATTTTGTCCGGGCATAAGCCGGCTCCACTGCCTACCCCAGCCATTACTTGGCTGTCGCCTCCTAGACCGAAGCTGACCCACTCGGAACAGAAGCTTTCGGTTCCACCGTCCATGGGGCTGGCCTGTCCTCCAGTTCAGCCTATACTGGTCTCTCCACTGATAGTGGTGGAGCTGCCGCCTAAGCAGCCTGTGGGAGGGGCTCCTTCCAAAGAGGACCAACAAGATACCGAGCATCCCTGACATCTGTCGGTCATGGTCTTCGGACTCTGATGTCACCGGGCTCCAAACTCATCCTGGGGATGATGAGTCGTCTGTTGGCACAGGGATGGAGGAAGGTCCTTCCTCCTTCCAAGGGATCCTTCATCTCACCTCTGATTCTACAGGGATGCCCCTGTAACCCATCCAGAAAAAGGCGGAGTACCCTCTCACAGACATCCTCAAGAGAGGGGATACCCCAACGGAGGCCTTTCCTGTGGCTGAGGCCATTTTTTTTTTTTTTTTTTTATATTCTATTTCTTCACTGCTACTACAGGGAACTCTTCTCAGGTGTCCACCATACCCCCAACTCTACCTCATAGCCTGAAACTCCCCCTGCATCCTGGCGCCAGCCTGGCTTATCCCTTCAGCTCTGAGCCCCCGAGGAAGGGCCGCCCTGTCCGCCCAGGGCGCTCTATCTACAATTCATGCCGGGCTGGGCTCGGCCCAGGACAGGAAGTAGTCCGGCCTGTGGAGTGTGGCTGATGGTAGGTGGTGCTGTCGCCTATCCCCGAGGGCAGGGTATTGTCATTTATCCTTCTTGTTTCCCCCGATGCTCGGTCGTGCAATGGTGTATGTGGCACTATTGCCACCACCCGCCGCAGCACCGCCCCCTCGCAATGCGTAGCGACACAGACCCGGCATTCCCCTGGTCTCCACCAGAGGTCGCCCCTGTGTGATGCATCCCCTAGAACCCTCCCTGGGAGGAGAGAGCAGTCCTCCGGATGCTCTATCTCCTCCCTCCCTCCCCTGACGACCCGAGCTCATTCCCAACCTGGTCGCCCGATGGCGCGAGGTGTGTCCGTCCAGCGCCCCCAACCTCGGTGCCACCGGGCCGGTTAGCTGAGGCCATTGTTGATCCGGGCGCTTTAAATATGGCGCCGCCCTGCCTCATGTCCTGCAATCGCTTGCCTGCATGACCCAGAGCATGCAGTGCCCATGGGGTCCCTTGCAGGGTTCACAGAGCACCCTTCGGCCGAGAGCCTGGTGACCACCTCTGTGTTCAGGCGTACTGGCAGTTCTGCTGACACTGACCATCCTCCCGAAAAGGTGTCCAAGTATTTGGACCATTCAGGGCAGAAAGTCTATGCGACATCTTCCTTGGGCCTTCGTCAGGCAAGTTCAGCTGTCATCATGGCACAATTCTCCCATGCCCTTCTCGGGTCATTGGATGAAGTCCTCCCTCATCTCCCCATGGACATGCAGACCATGGTTAAGCAGGTCCAAGACCAGGGCCATGCTGTTGCCAAACAGCAGCTCCAGACTGCCCTGGACACTGGGGACTCTTGTGCCCGCTCGATGGCTGCCGCAGTTGCCTCTCGCTGCAGGGCTTGGCTAAGGCTCTCCTCCTTCCCAGCAGATACTCAGCACAAGTTAGCTGATGTGCCTTTCCTTGGGACCGACTTGTTCGGCCCAGGAGTGGCTGGTCACCTACAGCGCATAGAGCAGTCCAGTGCCACCTTGGATGCCACTTCTGCCAAGGGTTTTCGGGCAAGAACCAGCAGAAGAAAAAGAAGAAGCCCTTTCGGCACTCTTCCCCTGCGGATCAGCAGTCCTCCTAGCAGGGAGAACAGCAGACTCAAGCTTGGCGTCCTCGGCCCAAGCCTGGACCCCAACAGGCCCGTAGAGGAGGCCGTGGCTCAGGACCTGGAGCCTCCTGCTCTTCCTCCTCCTCCAAGCCTGCTCAGTAACAGGGTGGAGGTTGCCACCCCTATTCCCGTCACGCCAGCTCTGGGTCTTCCCGTGGGGGGCCGGCTCCGCCACTTCCTTTCCACCTGGTCTGCTATCACTATGGACAGGTGGGTTCTCGAAGTGGTCGGTCAGGGACTCCCTCTAGAATTCAAGCAGTACCCTCCCAGCCGAGCCGGCGCCCCTCGGGGAGAACGGGTTTCCACATGCACCCAGTCGGCTCTTCGAGATGTCATTGCTCAGCTCCTCCTCAAGGAGGCAGTAGCTTTCGTGGCAGATCCAGCTGTAGACCCAGGCTTTGTCTCCAGGTACTTCCTGGTGCACAAGCTGATGGAGGGCTGTCGCCCCATTCTAAATCTCCACGACCTGAATCAATACTTCAGGTCACGCACCTTTTGGATGGTCACTCTGTCCCAGATCATGCCATCCTTGGAGCCAAACGTGGTTCTGTTCACTGGATCTGCAGAACGTGTTCTTTCACGTCTCAGTCCGTCTGTCCCATCAGTGGTTCCTCGGCTTCAGGGTCGAAGGGACCCTGTACGAGTTCCAAGCCATGCCATTCGGCCTGTCATTGGCCCCATGGGTCTTCACCAAATGCATTGCAGTGGTGGCAGCCCATCTCCGGCATCGTGGGGTCAGAATTTACCCCTACCTCGACGATTGGCTCCTGGCAGGTTCCACCCAACAGGAGGTGGAGAGGTCCATGGATCTGGCCCTCCAGACCTGCTTCCAGCTTGGCCTCCTGATCAACGAGGCCAAGTCGGAACTCATGCCTTCTCAGGTGATGGGCTTCATCGGAGCAGAGCTCGACTCTTGTCAAGCCAGAGCTCGGCTCCCAGCAGACAGGGCAGAGGTTCTCTCTTCCTTTGCCCAATCATTTCTGGTTGGGCACTTGCACCCTGCCCGGGATGTTCTGCGCCTTCTGGGTTGCATGGCACCTCAGTGGTCTGTTGGGCCCGGTTGCACATGCGCCCCCTCCAGTGGGAGCTGGTGGGGGTGACAAATCTATGCCCATGTACTACCTCAACAAACAGGGTGACACGCACTCCCATCTGCTATGCAAGGAGGCGCTCCGCATTTGGACCCTGTAGGCCGGTTGGAGTAGATCTCCTAGCCATCCATGTGGCAGGAGCCTCGAACCAGCTAGCAGATGCTCTCAGCCGCTTAGGCCAGACATCCCACAAATGGTCTCTCCATCCAGAGGTAGCTTACAGCCTGTTCTCCCGTTGGGGCAAACCGATGGTGGACCTGTTTACCTCCAGGGAAAACACCAAGCTGAGGCTGTTTCATGTCTGGCCCCCCTCAGCAGGGCTCGCAGCAGGGGGATGCCTTCTTGAGGTCGTGGACCCCAGGCCTCTTCTACGCTTTCCCTCCATTTCCCTTGATCCACAGTGTGTTACTCAAGGTGAGGAGGGACAAGGCGAAGGTGATTCTAGTAGCCCCAGACTGGCCGTGCCAGTTCTGGTATCCGGATCTCCTCCGCCTCAGCTGCAGGCCCCCACAACGGCTTTGTACACACCTGGACCTGATAACTCTGAATCAAGGGAAGGTATTGCATCCGGACCTTCAATCCCTGCACCTTACAGCCTGGTATCTGAGCGGCTAGAGGTCCAGGCTTTGGGTCTTTCCGAAGATGTCTACACCGTGGTGGAGGCATCCAGAAAGGAATCGACCAGAAAATGGTATGCCTTCAAATGGAAAAGGTTTTCTATTTGGTGTCAGGGTAAG
This sequence comes from Neoceratodus forsteri, assembly GCA_016271365.2. Lineage (NCBI taxonomy): Eukaryota > Metazoa > Chordata > Ceratodontiformes > Ceratodontidae > Neoceratodus > Neoceratodus forsteri. Next base: position 109,052,872 of record CM028131.1, on the reverse strand, counting down.
GGTCTGGGACCATTATCCTGTCCTGTGGCTAACATTCTCTACTACCTTTGGTCTCTCTCCAAAGGGGGTCTGCGGTCTTCAACCCTCAGGGCGCACCTGGCAGCCATCTTTACTTACCAGCTGCGGGCCAGTCAGCCGACATTGGCACAGGAGACAGTGGTCGGGCACTTTTTCAAAGGCCTGGATCACATATCCCCTCCGGTGCGTGAACCTCCACCTCCATGGGATCTACTGCTGGTACTGGCAAAGCTCCTGGGCAAGCCATTAGAACCCATGCACAAGTGTGAGTTGTCACACTTGTCATGAAGACTGCCTTCCAGGTGGCTATAACGTCAGCCAAAAGGACAGGGGAGCTCCAAGCGCTTTCAGTGGACTCCCCTTTTCAAACATGAAGTCTTGCTATATTATGACAATTGCAGTTTGTCCCACCATTAGAACTGCTCCGGAGGTGAAAGAGTTAACTCCATTCTAAGAATGGAACTTAGAGCACGAGCTCTATTAGAGAAGCTCTGTCTGGGTTATTTCAAACACAAACTGTCAGATTCTTTACTTCGCCTCACTGAACAGTCGCTCCGGAGATTTCTCCTACTGCACGGTTCATTTCTCGGTTTAAACAGTGTTTTCTCGGTTCAAATCAACCGAGAATATTATTATTTTAACCGCAAAACCGTTCAGTTCAAGCTCTGTCTGTGGTACTGTAAGTAATTTAAGTTTATTTTCTGTGTGGAACTTGTAAGTGTTATCAGTTCAGTTTTGAACCGATCAGTTTGTTTTAAAACTTGAATTGAAGGTTTTTAGAGTGCGGTTCCCGGTTCTTATCGGTTCTAAAAAAACCGGATTTCATTACGTTTTTTTCCAAGACTCGTGACACGGTTAGAACCGATAAGTGTGTCTTGCTTGCACTGCCGCTAAAAGGGCAAGTTTTGGTTAGCTGGCATTATGTCTGAAAAACCGATCCACTGGGTTTCAACACTGTGATGCCTGTGGGAAGTCTTTGCCAAGGCTGACCCACACACCACATGTGTATATTGTCTGGGGTTTGACCCACCTCAATTCAGACTGCCAGATTTGTAAAAATTTCCTGCAGCCACCCTGGATAAGAGAGTTGGCAGGCTCAGGGACAGAGGCCAAAAAGTCGCTGACCCGGATGGCCAGCCCGGTTCGGGGCCAACCAAACCGGAGGGAGTGCCCTCTGACCAGGGCGAGACTTCCTCGGGCCAACGTAAAGCTGGTTCGGAGGAGCCAGTTCCAGTAAAGAAAACAAGAAAAATCAGCAGGTGTGGAGCCCAAAATTTCTTCTCCAACTGCTGCAGAGATAGCAAAAGCTATTCAGATTGTCCAGTCACTTTCTTCGGTTCCATCCCAACCGCCACTATCTGATAAAAGGTCGGTTCCATCGGTTCAGGAATATGTTGTTGAAGAATTTTATGAACCAGAGGAGGGGGAGGATGATTATGAACAGTATGAATGTGACTTTGAGGGTCTGGGTGTGCCCATTGAACCGGACATCTCCCCAGACAGACCTTTAGAATCTCACCCTTTGCTTTCTGAGTCCCCCTCTCACTTTATGTTTTACAAAAGTTGTTGAATCCTCCAGCTTCCATTGGAGGAAGCTGTGATGAACAAGAGGAACCTGATTTTGTAGAAATGATGGATATTCCAGAGTCTAGGAGATTGTCTCTTCCCTTGCATAAATCATTTAGGAAACAGACAATAAAGATTTTAAAAACTCCTAATTCTGTGCCTCCTGTGGACAAAAAGATGGACAGGAGGTACACCCTGTCAGGTCCTGATACAGAATTCTTTTCACAGCAATGCAGCCACGTTGGTGTGGTTCAGGCTGCAGCCTGTGATAAAGCTAATATTCCTTTGGCTTCACATCCTCCTGACAAGGATTCCAGGAAGATCGATGCCATGGCTAAAAAAACAATACATGGCAGCGTCCTTGGGACTCAGGCAAGCAAATTACATGGCTTATGTAGCAAGGTATCAGAAATCTAGATGGGACACTGTCATGGCTCCAGACAGGCCTCTGGCCAGCTTGCTAGTGAGCTGGAACAGGTGGCTGCTGATGGCATTGAGGCATCTAAGGTGCAGTTTCATGCTGCTGTAGATTTTAATGTTGTATCCTTTAGAGTCATGGCTACTTCTGTAGCTTTTCGGAGGTTGGCCTGGCTTAGGTGTACTACCTTGTCACAGGATACCCAGACTAAGGCTATGGATTTTCCTGTGGTTGGAAATTCTCCGTTTGGGGAGCAGACAGAGAATTATATGAAGAAAATGGATGAATATAGGACTACCTATAAGAGTGCTCAAGCTAAGGAGCGGCAAGCCACCCTCAGAGGCAGGCCCTCAGGGTAGAGGTAGGCCTTTTCACAGGCCTTTTACTAAACCCAGGCCTCCCTGCTTATGCTCAGAGGGGTTCTTCAGAGGGAGAGGCAGACGGTGTGGGCAGGCCTGCTCCCACCCCTCAGCCTAAAGCAGTTGCCAAACAGGCACCCTGGATGGGGTGCCCAGGGCCGATTCTCCTTACCTGTAGGGGCAGGTTGGCTTCTACTGCTCAGAACTGGGTGTCTCTAACTCAGACAAGTGGTCCTGGAAGTAGTGTCAGGGTCTGGTTCTCAGCTTCAAAAGTTCCCAAAGATGAGAATCGGGTCTTCCCACCTGCAAACTCTTTAGAGACCTTTACTTAGAAACAGAGGTCTCAACCCTCCTGGCTCTCAGAGCTGTAGAAAGGGTTTCTCCTCACACCAGGGCAAGGGTCTGTACTCCAGATATTTCCTTACCCCAAAAGACAGGAGAATGGCGGCCATTTTAGACCTGAGATATCTGAACAAACACCTTTTGAAACCAAAGTTCAAAATGGTAACTCTGGCAATGATTTTACCTCTCTAAGGCCAGGGACTGGCTAGCCTCCTGGACCTCAAGGATGCCTATTTTCACGCCCCAATCAGAAGCTCCCACCTAAAGTACCTTAGATCTCAATTGCCCTCAGGTCACTACCAGTTCAGAGCAATGCCCTTCGGCCTCACGCCTGCCCCAAGGGTATTCACAAATGTCTGGCAGTAGCAGTGGCTCATTTAAGAAGGCAAAGGATTGCTTTCTTTCCCTATCTGGACGACTGGCTCATTGTAGGCAGTCCCCAGAACAGGTAAGATCTCACCTGCAAGTTACCCAGCAACTGCTCTCTCCCTGGGCTTCTTGCTCAATCTTCCAAAATCAGTTCTGGAACCAGTTCAGGTGCTCACCTTCATAGGTGCAGAATTGGACACAAAGCAGGCTCCAGAGCCTTCCTACCCTTAGAGAGGGTAAGGAACTTGGTGGCTTTGGCCTCCTCCTTCACTCTGCAGGTCTCTCGACCAGCAAGACACTTTTTGCAGCTCCTGGGGCACATGGCTGCGCCCACAGCCGAGTGCAAGGAGCAAGATTTCAGATGAGGGACATTCAGTTTCACTTGAGAGCCTTTTGTCTCAGAGAAGAGACCCTTTCCAAGTTGGTCCCAGTGACCAACCCTGATCCAGGCCTCCAGTGGTGGCAGGATCAGAGCAATTAAGACTGGGGGTCCCTTCATTCCTCTGTCTCACTCCTTGACCTCACTCACGGATGCTTCCGCCCTGGGGTGGGGAGCCCACATGGGCGACCTCTCCACTCAGGGAGTGTGGTCCCCTCAGGAATCTCTGCTCCACATCAATTTGCTGGAACTCAGAGCTGTCTTTTTAGCACTTCAAGTGTTTTCTGCGTCTGTTCAGAACAAAGTGGTACAAGTCAGAACAGACAACACCACAACAATGTGGTACATCAGCAGCAGGGGGCACTCGGTCTTCGCCTTGTGCACCGAGGCAATGAAGTTGTGGTCTCTGGCCATTCCCTGAACACTCTCTCATAGCAGTTCACCTTCCAGGAAAGGACAGTGTCCTAGCAGATGCTCTCAGCAGGATTTCCCAGGGCCATCACGAATGGTCTCTGGATCCTCAAGTACTGGGGATAGTTTTTGCCAGATGGGGCACCCCTCAGATAGATCTTTTTGCAGCCCCAGACAATCAGCAACTTCCACTGTTCTGTTGCAGGCCCCCAGTGTTGGGCTCAGTCCCCCTGGATGCCTTTCTCCTAGATTGGGAAGGGAAGTTTCTTTACGCCTTTCCCCCCTTCCCTCTCCTTTTCAAGGTGCTAGTCAAAATCAGATTCCAGCCATGCAGGGTGATTCTGATTGCCCCAGATTGGGCCAGGCAGCCCTGGTACCCACTCCTTCTGTCCCTAGCATTCCATCTTCCCCTGTCTCTCCCCAGGAATCACAACCTGTTAACCTGTGCACAGGGGAGAGTTTGGTATCCGAACCTCAAATCCCTCAACCTCAAGGCCTGGCTCTTGAGGAGTTAGAATTTGCTGACCTGCACCTTTCCCAGGGTGTTCTTGAAATCCAGGCTTCTAGGAAGCCTTCCACTAGGGCTACTTATAATTCTAAGTGGAAAAGGTTTTCCATTTGGTGTTCTGGGAAACATATTTCCCCGGAATCTGCTGATTTGCCCATTGTTTTAGACTATATGGTCCATCTTATTCTTTGGCCTGAGACCAGCTACCCTGAAAGTACATTTGGCAGCTGTCTCTGCTTTTGTTTCAGCAGGAAGCCCTCCTCCCTTCCGCTCACCCTGTATTTTCCAAGTTTTTTAAAGGATTACTTCATTCTAATCCACCTTTAGGATCCGCCCCTGCCTGGGACCTTAATGTTTGCATTGCCCAGTTAATGCAACTCTTTGAACCCTCTGTCTTCTGCAGAGCTTAAGTACTTAACTTGGAAAACTGTTTTCCTAGTGGCTATCACTTCTGCCAGGTGCATAAGTGAGTTGAAGCCCTGTCAGTAGAAACTGACTTTATTTTTTCCACAGGATAAGGTAGTCCTCAGGACTAAAGGAAGTTTTGCCTAAGGTGGTTTCAGATTTCCATCTTAATCAATCTATCTCCTTCCAGTGTTTTTCACTGACCATTCTTCCTCTGGTGAGAGGAGATTGCACAGTTTAGATGTTAAGAGGGCCTTAAGTTACTATATAGAGAGCGTACTAAGGTCACAGGTTCGAATCCTCCAACTTTTTCTCACTTATGGTGAGGTCGGAAAAGGGAAACCTGCCACTAAGAGATCCATTGCCAGGTGGATTGTCTCTTGTATCCAATTTTGTTATCAAAACTGGGAAAGTTCTCCTTCAGGCCTGAGGGCTCATTCTACCAGAGGTACAGCTGTGTCTCTAGCTGCTGCCAGAGACATCCCTATCTTAGAGATATGTCAAGCAGCTACCTGGAAAGCGGTACATACTTTCACCAAGCATTACTCCCTGGATGTCCAGGCCAGGAGAGATGCTTCAGTTTACAGCTGTGCTCAGGAGCCTATTCCCTAAGTAGGTTCTGTCCCTCCTCCATGGAGGTACTGCTGTGTATTCTGCAATTGTCATAATATAGCAAGACTTCATGTTGTTTGAAGAAAAAATTACTCACCTTAGTAATGTTGTTTCTTCTAATGGAGTCTTGTTATATTATGACCTCCCCCTCCCAGCCTGCTCCTCTCAGAACTTCTACTTGGGTATGGGGTGGGCAGCCTAGTGTGGGCGCTAGCTATGCCCATTATATGTTTTTCACCCCTTCTTGAGGTTTTGGGGTGTGGTGTTTTTATTTTATCTTATATTACTTCTCATATTATTATATTATACTATTACTTTGGGTCCCCTGACTTGAGTCTTTGTGTTGGGACCAGCATTGGTGTTAATATTTAGGTAGCCAGTTGGCTAGTGTAGGTTACAGCTTCCACACAGACCTTAGTGAGTTTTTGCTCGTAAGATCTGACAGTTTGTGTTTGAAATAACCCAGACAGAGCTTTCTAATAGAGCTCATGCTCTAAGTTCCATTCTTAGAATGGAGTTAACTCTTTCACCTCCGGAGCAGTTCTAATGGTGGGACAAACTGCAATTGTCATAATATAGCAAGACTCCATTAGAAGAAACAACATTACTAAGGTGAGTAATTTTTCATCTGGTCTTCCACAGGGACAAAGTTGTCCTGCACCCCCAACCGAAATTCCTTCCGAAGGTGGTGTCAGAGTTTCACCTTAACCAGGTGTTGACTTTGCCGGTATACTACCCTAATTACTCCTCGGAGACAGAGTACAGGTTCCATACTTTGGACCTGAGACATGCTCTCTCCTATTATAAGGAGAGGACAGCAGAAATTCGTGGAGAGGTTTGCCAGATGTTTGTCACCTACGCTGAAGCCACTTCTGGCAGACCTGCAGCCAAACAGACTATTGCAAGATGGATTACATCATGCATAGGTCTGTGCTGTGAGTTAGCGGGCAGGGAGCCTCCCAGAGGGATAAGAGCTCATTCTACCTGCCATACTGCTGCATCGGTGGCTGCTTCCAGGGACATCCCTATCCAGGAAATCTGTCGGGCTGCTACCTGGAAGTTCGCAAACACCTTCATCACCCACTACCACATCGACCTTGAGTCACGCCGGGATACTGGTTTTTGGGCCTCAGTTCTCCAGTCTCTGTTCCCTAAGTAGGGGGTGTGCGCCTTGCCTCCCTCCTCCCGGAGAACTGCTAGGAGTCTGCCACACATTGTGAATGAACAACATATCCACGATCCTAGAAAAACAGGTTACTCACCTGTAACAATAGTTCTAGAAGTGGTATATGTTGTTCATCCACACAGACCCACCCGACCTCCCTGGCTGCGGATGCACACAACCTGTCTTCCAGCAGGCTAAGATCTGGCGTCACGAACGGAGCCGAGGTATATACCACCCGGGTGGGTGGGAGGAGCCAGCTTGAAGACTTCCGGCAAGATTTAAAGGGGAAAGGGACATGCCAGTAAGTGTGGAAGAACAACATATACCACTCCTAGAACTACTGTTACAGGTGAGTAACTCAGTTTTTCTCCTACACCCCACTATAATTCCTCATGTATTCTTGAATTCCCCACTGTTTGACTGCACGACCTCTTCCAGCAAGGCTGTTTCATGTATCCACCACTCTCTGCGAAAAATATTTGCTCATGTTGCTTGTACTTCTCTCTATCTTAAAACTATGCTCCCTGTTCTTACACAGGTACACAGTTTGAAGATAGAGGGGAACAGCTAAGGGGAAACATGAGTAAGTATTTTTTCATGGAGAGGGTGGTGGATGTGCCTTCCTGAGGAGGTCGTGGGGTCAAAAACAGTGGTGGAATTCAAGAATGCGTGGGACAGAAATAAGGCAATTGTAGTTAGGTGTAGGAGAAAGTAATGGTCCAGGGACCTGGCCCTCCAGACTTGCTCAGCTGTGGATCTTCTTGTCAACCCGGCCAAGTCGGAACTCCACCCCTTGCAGGTTATAAGCTTCATCGGGGCAGAGCTCAACTCACTTTGGGCCAAGGCCTAACTCACAGGGGATCAGATCACCTTTGCCCAGTCATTTCAGGTTGGGCACTCGCGCCCTGCCTGGAACTTCCTGCAGCTGATTGGGTACATGGCCCACTGGCAGATGTGCCCCCTACAGTGGGAGACACCAGTGGTGTCAGCGACTTGGTCACCTGGACCAGCCAGTCATGGCAGCGCAGCCGATGTAGTATGTCATCCATTGGTAGATCATACTGGAACGTCTGCAGGAAGGAGACCAGTTTGTTCACTTGAAGCCAGTGGTCACTCTGACAACTGACACATCTCTGGTGGGATGGGGAACCCACTTGGGGGAACCACAGGGCCTGCAGACTCTGGACGCTCAAGGAGTTGCAGCATCACATCAGCCTGCTAGAGCTTTGTGCAGTGTGCCTGCTCTGATAGCCTTCACTCCATCTGTTTGGGGGGGCAGGTCATGCAGGTCCAGACGGACAACACCACGACCATGTACTACCTCAGCAGCCAAGGCAGAACACATTCCCTCCAGTTGTGTCGGGAAGCCCTCCGCACCCGGACCCTCATGTGCAGCTTGGGTGCCGATCTCTTGGCAATTCATGTGGCTGGAGCCTCCAACCAGTTTTTGGATGCCCTCTGCCCAGTGGTTGATGTGTCACATGACTGGTCTCTTCGCTGTGAGGTAGTGAATCACCTGTTCTCCCTGTGGAGCGCACCCCTGGTTGACCTGTTTGCCTCCTGGGAGAACGCAAAGCTGAGGCTGTTCGATGCCCATCCTCCACAATGTGGAACAGTGTTCAGGGATGCCTTCATGAGGCCTTGGTCCCCGAGCCTCCTGTACCCCTTCCCTCCCTTTTCCTTGATCCACAAGGTGTTGATCAATGTGCGGAGGGACAGGGTTCAATTAATCGTGGTAGCCCCAGACTGGTCATGCCAGTTCTGGTACCCAGATCTCCTCAACCTTAGCAGCAGGCTTCCATGGCCTCTATGCCTGAATCTGCTCTCTTGCCACAAAGGGAAGGTCTTCCAGCTGGACCTTTAATCCTTGCAGCCGACAACCTGGCTCCTGAGTGGCTAGAGTTCCAGGCTTTGGGTCTCTCCAACGAGGTCCTCCATGTTGTGGAAGCCTCTTGGAAGGAGTTGACTCGCCAGAGCTATGCCTTTAAATGTAAGCACTTTTGCATTTGGTGGCAGGCCACGGAACTGGAGCCCCTGTTCTGTGGCTAGCGTGCTGGACTACGTGTGGTCCCCCTCTGTGTGCCTGAGGTCTAAGACCCTCAAGTTGCACCCAGTGGCTATCTCTGCATACTGGGCATGGGTTTGTATGCCAATGGCAGTGCAGGAGGTGGTGCTTCTTTAGGGACCTTGACCACCTCTCCCCACTGGTGCATGAGCCACAACCACCTTGGAACTTGTTTCTGATACTGGCAGAGCTCATGGAAATGCCATTTGAACCGATGCACAAGTGTGAGATGTCACAACTGTCGTAGAAGTCCGCCTTCTTGATGGCTATCACCTCTGCCAGAGAGGTTCAGTGAACTCCAGGTGTTGTCAATGGAGTCTCCATACTTGGTGTTCCACAGGGAAAACATTGTCCTCCACCCCAACCCAAAGTTCCTTCAGAAGGTTGTTTCAGAGTTTCACCTTAACCAGGTGATTAACCTCCCTTTGTATTTCACCAATCCAGCCTTGGAGTCCGAGCACAGGATCCACATGTTGAAACTGAGGCGAGTGCTCTCTTACTGTATGGAGTGCACGGCTGGAGTTCAGGGAGAGGTTCACCAGCTCTTCGTCACCTAACCTGAATCTGCACCTGGCAGACAAGCAGCTAAGCAGACAGTTGGCAGGTGGATTGTATTCTGCATCGACCTCTGCTATAGGCTGGCTGGTAGGGAGCCTCCTATTGGGCTTAGGGCTCATTCCACCAGATGTACCACTGCTTTGGTGGCTGCCTCCAGGGACATCCCCATCCAGGAGATCTGCAGGGCTGCTATCTGGAAGTCAACACACACCTTCATCCCCCATTCAGACCCCAGGAATCCCTCCTTATGCTTCACTAATGCAGAATACCACCAGGTCTTGCTTCCCTGGAGCACGTGTAATATGCAAAGTATTGAATTTGAAACACCATTCAGACCTCTGCCTCAAGGTGGTACTGCCTAACGTCAGATCCCTTTCTCTGCCCGAACTAGCAAGTATCCTTGAAGAGTACTCTTCAGACAACCTGCTTCTGGCCCTCTCCACAAAACAGCCCATTTGTCTCCCTCTGAGACACAACCTGCTGACCATGTCTCAGGGCAGGGTAACCTTTCCGAACCTCAAGTCAGTTTGCCTCAAGACGTGGTTCTTGAAGAGTTAGAATATTCAATTTTTCAGTTTTCAGAAGACATTCTCTGGGTCCTCAAGGTTTCTAAGAAACCTACCACCAGAAAGATGTAAGCTTCCAAGTGGAAATGGTTTTCCCTGTGGTGTGCTTCTGAGCAGTCCAATCCCTTACAGGCAGACTTCCTATCATTTTAGACTATCTGGTGCACTTCCAAGCTTTAGGTCTCAGGCCATTGACCCTAAAGGTGCATTTGACAGCTGTGTCTGCCTGTGTTGTAGCAGACAGACAGAAAATGGTTGCTTCTCACCCCATTTTCAAGAGATTCTTTAAAGGCCTGCTGCATCTGTATCCCCCTGTTGGGGAGCCAGCCCCTTCCTGGGATTTGAACCTATGCATAGCCAAGCTTATGGTGACCTCCCTGTGAGCCTATGGCCACTACAGACTTGAAGTATGTCACCTGAAAGTCAGTCTTCCTAGTGGCCATGACTTCTGCCAGGAGGGTGTGTGAGCTGCAAGCTCTCTGCACTGACCCCAACTACATTATAGTCCACATGGACAAGGTAGTCCTTAGGGCTAACAGAAAATTTCTCCCCAAAGTGGTGTCTGAGTTTCATTTAAACCAGTCCATCACTCTCCCAGGGTTCTTCACAGAAGGGTTCAGTCCTGGTGAGCAGAAGCTGCACAGTCTGGACGTTAAGAGGTCACTTGGGCACTGTCTAGATTGCACTAAGGACCTCTAACTCTCCCAGTCACAGCTGTTCCTCACGGATAGTGAAGTGGGAAAGGGCAGGCCTGCTGCTGAAAGAACCACTGCCCTCTGGATAGTGTCCTGCATTCAGTTCTCTTACTCTAAAGCTGGCAAACAGCAACCCCAAGGCTTCAGGGCCCACTCTACTCATGGCTTTGTTGCTTCCATGTCGGCTGCAAGGGATATCCTCTTGATGGATATCTGTAAGCAGCTGCCTGGAAAACTGTACACACCTTTACAAAGCACTGTTGCCTGGATATACAGTCCAGGACAGATGCCATATTTGGCACCTCTGTACTACAGAACCTTTTCCCCAAATAGGTTCTGTGCCCAGCCTCCCAAGGTACTGCTTCATAGTTTGCATTAGTCAAGCATAATGAGGGATTCCTGTGGTTTGAAGAAAAAATTACTTACCGTTTATTTCTTCCAGGGACTTCCTCATTGTGCTTGAACCTCCCATCCTACCTCCCCTTATAGAACCCGGAAAAAGTTTTGCAGCAGTCAGTGATTCTCCGTTTATTTGCTTGAGCATTACTTGTTGTTTATTCGCAATCACTATGTTTATGTGGCTTTGTTTAGTCTGCCATGGCTTGGCCTGCATGGCCAGCCCTTTTTGTGTCCTTATTTCAGGACACTTTGTTTGGTATAGTTTACGATAGGCCAGCATAACTGGGGACTGTTTTTGATTTGGCTCCGAAAGGATCTGACAGGCAGCACCACCTTGAGGCAGAGTTTGAATGGCGTTCCAAATTCTATAATTTGCATATTCCACATGCTCCAGGGCAGCAAGACCTGGTGGGCTTACTATACCAGTTCCACCCGCTACTGTCTAGAGCTTGTTGCCAGAAAATTGCCACAGCCTCTCTCCTTCCTCTACTTTCCTGTGGCTCCCCACTACACTTATCACTTAAGTCCTCGCTCATGGACCAACTTAAGCAGCTATACCATAGGATAAGACACTTTGCCTCAGGAGCTTCCCCCCGCCAGCATCATTGCACTGTACTGGCATCTTTGGGTTGGCTTCAACTGGAACACAAATTCTAGTACTCCTCCCTTTGCCTGATTTACAAACTGATACACCATTTCACCCCTTCAAGCCTTTCTAACGTTGTTGCATGAAAACCTGCAAGCCAAACCTTCCGCTCCTCCTCTCTCCCACTGTTATCTGTGCTATCTACACACCTAGCAGCAAGTAGAAGATCCTTTGCCTACGCAATGCCTTGGACTTGGAACTCCCTCCCTCCTTCTGTCCTCTCGTGCCCTACCCTCACTAGTTTCAAGCATGCCCTACACAACTCTCTGAATGACCTATGTACCTGCTCCTGCCCAACCTAAAGAATCCACCTAAACATATCCTCTTGTCTTGTCATCTTGGCAATTCTTCCTCAACTACTCCTGTTCTACAAAAATTGTGCAACTGACCTGCCCTACTTTTGGTATTGAAAATACTGTTTTACTCTTTAAATTGTGTACCGATGACCTCAGTTGACATTAATTTTGTTTCTATATTTTCTGTCTTGTATTCTATGGTATTATTGTTTAATACTGTGTATAATGTATTGCGCTAGTATCCATTGCCCTTGGCATTGTATCAATTATTTTGTATTCCTTATCCTTTGTACCTTCCCCCAAGTCGCCCCTGAAAAAAGGACTGCATGGTCTCAGTGGGCTTACCCAGTTACCAGAATTCAAATAAATAAACGAATAAATTAATCAAAAATAATGAGGGATCCCCTGGAGGAAACAACATTACTATCATAAGTAATTTTTAATTACTGCATTGACCTTGAGGCACGCTGGGATGCTGGTTTTGAGGCCTCAGTTCTCCGCTCCCTGTTCCCAAAGTAGGTGTGTGTTCCTTGCTCCCTCCTCCCAGAGAACTACTAGGAGTCTACCAACATGTGGATAGGTGCACCATATCCATATCCCTAGAAATGAGTGTTACTCGCCTGTAACCATAGACCTTACTAGAGAGGAAGGCTCTTGCAGCAGGCCACACCAGTAGGACTAAGCTGTCAGGCGCCAGGACCACACGGAAAACTTCTAGCTAGCAGTCTACTATTGGAGACCGCCCACTACCGTCAGGCAGCCTAGTCTATAAAGATGGGCGGTCCCCCACACCTACCCCAGTTCTTTTCTTGCCGTCGACCCATGCATGTCGGACCTTAGCGGCACCGTAGCTACAGTCAGCCACCATTTCCCATGTTTGCTGCGCTTTTTTATTTGTCGTTCTAAGTTCAAAACATCGAATTTTCATTGTTTTCCTAAAGGGTTGTCTTCACTAGCCTCATCTTCCAACTGCTTCTCAAAGTGTGCCTGCGGCAAACAGGTCATTGAAAAGGATGGCCCATCTGCATGCCTGATCTGCCGAGGCCCCAGCCACAACACCGAAGCCTGCCAGTTTTGCCAAAAATTCAACTAGACCACTTGGAGATGTCGTCTAAAAACTCTGGAGAGCCACTTTTTGGAGCAGAAGTTGGTCGTGATGTAGAAGGAGCTGCAGGCCAGGAGCTCTTCAGCCTCACTGGCACAGTCTTCTGGGGCTTCCTCATCTTCTCAGAAAGAGAAATCTGGGAAGCACAACCACCAGGCAAACACTGGGACCGGGACCAATGAGTTTCCCACTCGTGGTTGCCCCACAAACCGTCGATCGCAACGGAGTTGTCCTCCCGCTGGGGATCAGCCCCACCAACTCTCTCTTCCTCCAGGCTCTCGGTGGCTCCGCTGTCTGTCATTATTGCTTTCTAGGGCGGCAGCACTTTGGGGCAGGAGACTTTGTCTCCTGCTTCCCAGCTCCTGACGCTCAGGCACATACGTTCCATGAACTCTCAGCCAAGTGGCTTGGCTGCTGTTGGTTCCTTGGGCATCGGTTCCATAACTGTCGCCTCCCCCCCCGGCCATGGCGCTGCATTTGTCTGTTCCCACTACTGGGACTGATGTCTGTCCTTCCAGGAAATGCCTGCAGCAGGCTACCACATCTCTTTCTCTCTAGCATCGCCTCTGCCCTTGCCTCAGGAGTCTTCTTCCCCTCAGGTGGCTGCTTCTCCAGCTAGACCGACACTGGTAGATCCTTCTCCTGGATGCTCCAAGCCGACACCTTCTGTGCTGCTGCCAGTGCTGCCTTAGCCCCAGCCTATGGGCCCAACCCCGTTATCACCCCTGCCGCAACTGACACCTGTTGGGCTGACACCAGATCCTCAGCTGGTACCGGGTGGCCATATGCCTGGGTACCCTACAGTGGCTCCTCCGCTATCATACTCCTACCTGGTGCCCTCTTATCCTTTTCCACAGGAGAGATATCCACATCTTGACTCCACAGGCCTACTAGTCCTACAACTCCTACGCTGGTCCTTTCCCTTTTCTCTAGCCCTCATAGAGAAAACAGTGTTGTGAGTTAACTCTCAAGTTTACTTTGAAGGATGGAGCTATTGCTTTTTGGGAGTTCAGATGTCATTTCCATTTTTGGCATGTTTTGCTGATTTTCTAGGGGATCCCAACCCATTTTGCTATTTCTGCCAGAGCCTTTACTTAGGGCTGCTGCCCTGTCTTTTTACCTGTCAATATCCCGCAATCTGTCTGGCTAGAGGTAAGAGGCCCTGGCTCCTTTTTTAGGCCCACTACCTGTTTGCCATGTAGTAGACCCAAGCCTTAGTGTCTAAGTTGGTAGTCGGGTTCTAGTTGGTAATTTTTATATCCTGTATCCTTGTAGTGTTTATTTGGGCTAGAAAGTATCTAGTCCTCTCTTTTATTTTCTCTCCAATTTTTTTCTCTCCTGGTGAAAAGAACTGAGGTGTGTGAGGGAGTCGACAACAGATCTTACTTCGAGATACAGCTCTTGCAGCAGGTTACACCATTAGGACTGAAGCCAGCAGGCGCCAGGACCCCACGGAAATTTTCTAGCTAGCAGTCTTCAGCGGGGACCGCCTCTGACGTCTGTCCCGGCCCCGACGTCAGGCATAGTACATAAGGAGGCGGTCCCGCCATAATCCCCAGTTCATTTCCCGCCGTTGACTCGCCAGTATCAGCCTCTGTCTCCTTTTCTAGCGCGCGACAACTGTAGAACTAAGACGATTTTCGTCTTAATTTTGAATTTGAGCAACTGATGTCCTCTCCATCTACATCCTTAGAGGGTCACCACACGAAGTGCGCCTGCGGCAGATCCCCTTCAAGGATCCCCATTCGGCCTGTGTGCACTGCCTGGGCCCGGACCACGACACCAAGGCCTGCTCCTTTTGCCAGGGCTTCAACAGCCGCACCAGGATCCGCCGCCAGAAGGCACTTCAAGCATTTCTCCTGGAAGAGAAACTAAAAAGCATGGACCAGGAACCTTCCTCCCAAGGAGAGCCTTCAAGCAAAGCCCACAAACATCGGGACAAGCACCGGGAAAAGGCGAGGTCCAGGCCTCCTGCAAGGGCCTTGGACTCCTGAAGCTCCGGCTCCAAATCGGACCACTCTTCCTCCAGGGCTCGGTTGCAGCCTCCCCGGTCCAGGTCAGGTCATCTAGCTGTTCCTTCTCTCTCCAGTCTCTGAAGACTTTGAGGCCCTCGGCCTCCTCTACTCCTTCCAAGGCCTCGTCAAAGTCGGGTGAGTGCCATAAATCTTCCTCCCGTCGTGGGGACACAGACGCCAGGTCAGTCTCCCAGCCACCCCGAGGTTCGGATCCGGCGCCCCGCAAAACTAAAGACCTGACGTCCCTCAAACGGACGTCTGACCCGACTTCGGCCAAACATCACCGGCGCTCACAGGAGCCGACGACCCCCAGACATCCGTCGCTGGCCAGGAGTGTGCCTCCGAAGCCGTTGGCCAGGGGACCGACGGCTACCCCGGAGAAGAAGACCGCACCCCGTCGTGGCGGGGCGGTCAGAGGGACCCCACGAGGAGGATGCCACACAGCCCGAAGACCAGGTGGGCAACACCAGAGCCGCCCGGGCTCCCGAGGAACCTTCGGGCCGGGAGACCCCGGGGACCCGACGCCTCACCCCGGCGACAGGCCCGTCTTCGGGTATGAATCTTGCGGAGGTAAAGGAGCTTTTTACCTTATGGTGGGACACCATCAAGAAAGATGTGGTCCCCGCACGTCCTCCTCCTGCTACACCTGCTACTCTGCCTCCACCTACTCCTTCACCGCCTACGCCCCCTCCTTCACCTAAGGGGCCCTTAGGACAACCTCCATCCCCCAAGGAGCAGACGCCACCTCCTAGGGGTAGATCTTCGGAAAGGAGAAGGCCTCCTCCAAATCCCCCTCGGGGTCACCCAGCCCCAAGAGACCCAGACGATGCCGGTACACTCCGTCGGGGGAGGATTCCAGGTCAGACTCTTCAGAGTGTTCCAGATCACTTTCTCCTCTCAGCATTCCCTCTCCTGACCCACGTGACCTACCCAGGTCTCCTCCCGATGATCCCTCCTTCGCTGAGATCATGAGGCACATCCAGGAGAACTTGGGGTGGGATGCTGAGGAGCTTGACCCCGAGCGACAACGCCTTGCCCGCTACCTTCGGCAAAAAGACCCGAAGCCTGTGGTAGTGCCGCCCTTGGTGGATACCTTCGCAGACGTCACCAAGGCTGCCTGGAAACGTCCGCATTCCACTCCCGTGGTGCCGAAGAAGGCTGACCGCCTATACAAGGCCCCTAGGGAGGACCAGTATTTGGCGAACCATCCTCTGGCTGATTCCCTGGTCATCACTGCGCTGCATGACCGGTCTCAGAGACCTCAGCATTTGAGCACCCAGCCACGGACCAGGAATCCAAGCAATTGGATGTCCTGGGAAGCGCTGCGTCCGTGGCTGCTGCTTGCGCCATCAGGTCACTGAACTATCTGAGCCCATATGGTTCAGTTCCAGAATGCCCTGTGGGAACAGGGTCAGGACCTGGTTGAGAAGATGCCCGATGGCGAACACGAGGAGCTCTTGAACCTCCTCCGCACGGGTTCAGGTGTGAGGACCCAAGTGCTCAGAGCCACATATGATTCTGCGGACTCTTCAGCCAGAACTGCAGCCTCAGGCGTTTGTCTCCGGAGACACTTTTGGCTCCGTGTCTCCGCATTTACCCCTGACGTCCAGAAAAACATCCTAGACGTCCCTTATAACGGCGAGGTCCTGTTTGGTGAAGCCTCTGAAAGAGTAATCACTAAACTCCAGGATGCAGGGAAGGCAGTCCGATCTGTACAAGCTATGTACAGGTCTCGGCCTAGTTCCTTTCGTAGGAACCAGAGCCGTTTTCGTGGCCGGCTACAAAGGCAACAGCAACGTTCCGGTCAGCAGCAGAGGGGCACTTTCACACGCAAGGCCCAGGCCAAGTCAACCCCAGGCAGAGGCCAACGATTTTCAAAGTCGGCCCAGCCTGCAGGGTCAAACGCTGCCACAGCATGACTCCTTCCTGGCCCCTCCCCTTCCCTCCCGAGGATCAACGGGAAAAGAAAGTCGGGAGTTGCATTGCACGCCACTTTCCAGGGTGGCAATCGATCACCACCGACAGGTGGGTTCTGCAGCTGGTCAAAAAAGGCCATTATATAGAGTTTGTAGGCAGCCCACCTACAAGACCTCCCCTGCTTTCCCGTTATTCGGGTCAGCATGCCCTGCTCATACAGCAGGAAGTGCTCGCGCTTCTGGAAAAGGAAGCCTTAGAGCACGTTCCAGAGAACCAGAGAGGACTAGGGTACTAGTCTCACTTCTTCCTGGTTCCAAAGAAAATAGGGGACCTCCGTCCAATACTGGACCTCAGCTACCTCAACCTTTAGATTACATTTGCGCTTCCGCATGATGACCCTTCCGGGCCTAATTCCCATGCTGAAGTAGGATGCCTTTCTGGCATCTTTGGACATGCAGGACGCTTACCTGCACATTCCCATTGCTCAGGCGCACCGGAGGTTCCTGTGCTTCGAGTTTCAGAGCCGCCATTATCAGTTCTGAGCTCTTCCCTTCGGGCTGTCATCGGCACCTTGCGTGTTCACGAAGTGCATGGCGGTCGTAGCCGCGTCTCTGAGGAGACAGGGCCACTACGTGTTCCCATACCTGGACAACTGGCTTCTCATGGCGCCCTCCAGGGAGGCCTTGATGACTGCTATTCACTGCACCCAGTCTCTGTTTCAATCCCTGGGTATTCTCATCAACTATGAGAAGTCACACCTGGTTCCGTCCCAGAAGCTGCAGTTTATCGGAGCAGTTCTGGACACCATCAGAGGGAAAGCTTTCCTTCCCACGGACATAGCGGAACACATCGGATCCCTCATCAGGGAGTTGTCGGCGAAGAAGACCGTCCTAGCCAGACTGGTCCTTTGCCTGCTCGGACACATGGTTGCGGCCATTGCAACAGTCCCGCTAGCCCGTCTCCACATGTGGGTAACCCAGTGGATGTTACGGGTACAATGGGACCAAAGGCAAGACCATCTGCAGCATCCAATCTGAATCACGAAAACCGTAATTCGAGATTGGCAATGGTGGCTACATCCAGGGAACCTCTCTGCGGGAGTTCCCTTCACAGCGCCGTCCCCGACTGTGACTCTCCACAGACGCCTCAGGGCTCGGTTGGGGAGCACACCTCGATGGTGTTCGGTCTCAGGGCCTGTGGACAGCCCAGGAGTCTCATCTCCATATCAACATCCTAGAAATGAGGGCAGTCCTTTACGCTCTGCAGGCCTTCCTGTCGGAGATTCCACCGGGTACACTTCTGTTACAGACAGACAATTCCGTGGTGATGTATTACCTCAACAAACAAGGAGGCACCCACTCCTGCCCACTTTGCAGGGAGGCCATGAGAGTGTGGGAGTGGGTATTGCAACACGGCGCAAACCTAATTGCAGTTCATGTCCCCGAAGTGGACAACATCGCCATGAACAGCCTGAGCCACTCTCAGGCCAGAGTCCATGAATGGGAACTTCTGCAGGAGGTGGCTGAGGATCTGTTTCACAGATGGGGTACTCCAGAATTAGACCTTTTCGCATCCCCATCCAACGCAAAACTGCCCAATTTTTGCTCGCTAGATCCAGGCCTGGTGTTTTCTGGCGAGACGCGTTGTCCCTGTCCTGGGCGGGCAGATTCCTCTATGCCTTTCCTCCTTTCCCGTTGATCCAGAGAGTTCTCTTAAAACTTCGCAGGGAGCAAGAGACACTCATTCTGATCGCACCCTTCTGGCCCAGACAGATCTGGTTCCCTCTCTTGCACCAGCTATCCTGGGAACCTCCAGTGCCTTTGCCAGTCAGCTCCCATCTATTGTCTCAGGAGGCGGGTTCCTTGGTTCATCCGGACCTACGCTCATTGAACCTGCACGCTTGGCTCCTAGAGACATAGCCATGATGTGATACAGGGTCTCGCAAGAAGTGGCAGGCGTGCTCTCTGCTGCCAGAAAACCGACTACCCACGCAACTTACGCCATGAAATGGCATAGATTCTGCTTGTGGGCTTTCCGCCGTTAGACTGTCCAGAAAAGCTGATGCTGGACTACCTGCTTTCCCTTTTCCACTCCGGACTGGCTTACTCCTCGATTAAGGTGCACCTTTGTGCCATTTCAGCTTACCATGCCCCCGTAGGCCATCGGACAGTGGCCCAACTGGACTCTGCTCGTGCCTTTTTAAGGGGCATCCTCCACCTTAGGCCTCCCATTAAAGATCCAGTCCCTCCATGGGACTTACCTTTTGCTCACGCTGCCACCCTTTGAACCAGCCGCAGATTGCGAGCTACATTTTCTCTCTTGGAAAACGTTATTTTTAGTTGCAGTTACTTCTGCCAGAAGAATTTCGGAAATGCACGCTCTTATGTGCAAAGAGCCTTATTTGGTTTTCCACCAGGACAGGGTATCCCTAAGGACAAACCCAAAATTTTTGCCTAAGGTGGTCTTGGCTCTCACCCTTAATCAGGACATCGATATACCAGTGTATTTTCCAAAGTACTCTAATCGAGGAGAGGCCCTTCTGCACACCCTAGACGTGCACAGGTGCCTCAGATACTACCTGACCAGAACCAAACAGCACCGAATGTCAGACCAACTTTTCGTCTCCTTTGCTCACAGGATGAAGGGAGCTCCTGTCTCTAAACAGTCACTTTCTAGGTGGCTCATTCGGTGCATTACTTTCTGTTACGAGAAGCGCAATAAACCCTTACCGGGCACGGTCAAGGCTCATTCCACTATAGGGGTGGCTACTTCCTTTGCGGCGTTAAAGAAACGTCTCCACCTCAGCTATTTGCGCTGCAGCTACTTGGAGCTCTGTGCATACCTTTATCAGGCATTACAGTCTAGACATTGCATCATGGCGAAGAGCAGGGTTCGGTCTAGCTGTCCTTCAGGGACTTCTGTCCTAGGCTCGAGTTACCTCGAGGTCTGTACCTTCCTCCTCCCAATGGTGCATGATTGCCATTACTGCTTGGAAATCAGTCCTAATGGTGTAACCTGCTGCATGAGCTGTATCTCGAAGTAAGATAGTACAGTTATGTAAGAACTTACCGTAACAGTAGATCTTCGAGAACAGCTCTTGCAGCAGGTACTTTCCCTCCCACCATCCCTGCTGGAGGTAGGTCGGAGTCAAGCACCCATCTCATTAGATGGGACATTCCTATTTACTTGTTTTGCCATCTGATGGTGGATCCTCGGTCTCCCCTTCTGATGTCATCCAGCGGCCGGGAGTCTCCGGCGGGAGAACTGAGGATTATGGGGGGACCACCTCCTTATGTACTACGCCTGACGTCGGGGGCGGGACCCACGTCGGACGCGGTCCCTGCTGAAGACTGCTTGCTAGAAAATTTCCATGGGGTCCTGGCGCCTGCCGGCTTCAGTCCTAATGGTGTAACCTGCTGCAAGAGCTGTTCGCGAAGATCTACTGTTACGGTAAGTTCTTACGTAACTGTACTTTATTGACTTGTGCACGGCACCACATCCATACATGCAGCACGCGGGCCGCGTTATCAGCCGATTTTGGCTCCCTTCCCAAAAGAAAAAGCCTCCGTAGACTCCAAATACCTGAGACTTGTATGTATGACTCAATGGTGAATTTATTCAAGATCATCAGCAAATACAGTGAGTATGCAATTTTCATTTTCAACGGATGAGGGAAACCTGGCGGGGACCCTCGCCTCTCATTTCAGCTGTAGAGATCCTGTTCTTCTTTGCCTTATTGTTGAGGATGGATCGTATCCCACCATGTTGTTAAGGTGTAGAGGGTGTCAAGTTTGAAAATGCATTTAACAGCCCGAGACCATCACTGTGCATAGCCACTGACAACTGGTGGCAGCCTTTCCCTCGGGTAGGGCTTAGTTATAAAAAGCTCTGTCTCTTATTGCACATGGGACAGGCATTTGCCTGAGGAGCTCAGTCATACCGAGACCACACTTCTTTACCTACTTCTTTCTTCTGTTTATTCCTTTTTTACATTTTTCTGATGACTGTAATACTACAAAACAGGAAGGACTGTTAGCTCTGAATAATGTGCACATGCCAGGTACAGTACAGGCTTCCCTTCACGGTTTCACCAGTGCACCTCTGTGTGGACCTCACAGGCCTCTCCCTTACTAGAGTATGGGAGGGAGTGCTGTAACTCAGTCTTTGTCCTCTTGGTCCTGAGACATCTGGCTGTGCTACATAATATTAAGTCATTACAAGCATGTGATAGCACCTGACCTGTTGATTGCTCTCCCTGGAAGACAGATCGCATAGTTAATATGGAAAAGAGAGTGAACAAGTACTTGCAGAGTAACAAAGGCAAAATGCAAACTTTGTAAAATATGCTTAAATTTATTGCTCAGCAGAACAAATTTCTAACCGAGAGCACAGAACAAAGGCCCCGGTGCTTTGATCCAAATGGTCTACATCAGAGGGCTGACATGGGCCAGGCGCTGCTGTAGGAATGTTCATGGTAGATGTCACAGCCTTGTTGCCACTTGTGTGATTATCTGGTCTGGAGTGTCACAGGTCCACTGCCACCAGTAATAGAATGATAGCTGTGTACAGCATGGTAGTCAGCCAGCTGGTACAGTGGCAGTGTTACCGTCTGCGACATCGACAACCTGGCTTCAGATGCAAGCCTGGATCATTCATAAGATCGGCCAGGGGAATTTGGTTGGGAATCCCAGGAGATGCTCTCCACCTTAGGGGAAGGAGGGTTATGGTCTCTGTTGCAGTACTGTTATCTGAGTGACCACAGGTTGTGGTGCATGTAAAGAGCCAAGGCTAAGGGAGGTTGGACACCAATGTGCTCTGGCATGCTTCATGTATGTGCAAGTGCACAAGCAATGGGAGAACAACCCTTGACCGCAGCATAGAGGATGTCCACCCCTAATTGCATGCCTAGCACCCCCGGTCGAGGTGCTCTTCCAACACCGCGCTCTCTCTGCCGGAGTACAGTTCCCACCCCTCCCTGGGGGAATAAGCCAGGAATGAAGATGGGAGAGGTAAGTCCTGGGGAAGGCAGCTGACAGGGCTTGGTGATGGGTAGGACCGATGGTGGTCTGGTTGGGGCAGAGGGGAAAAGGCACAGCAAAAAAAAAAAAGCTACGTGCAGCATGGCATTTAGGCAGCTAGAAGGGATACCAGTTTGGAAGAAAGATGTGAAACCTGTCTTGCTTCTTTGGAAAACTAATGCTTATATGCTGTGGGCTAGTGTCGAATGAGAATTACTTTATGCTGTTAGCTGGGGGGGGGGGCTGGTTTGAGCTGTTTAGAGCAGCGCTGCTGCTGGTTAAACTGTGCATTTGAAGCACGTGCAACTGTACTATTTGGTTTGTTATTTCACACAAAGCCATATCTTCTGATTTTATTTTGTCATGTTCCATGTGCATTTCAGATAACCTTTTCTTTCTGTTTGTAGTCCACACGCTGACATAGTACCCCTTTTTACTTCATTACTACATTTTGATCACACTGGAGTGCTGATACGTGTGCTGATCAGGGTTGAAGCTCTGTTAAATTGATTATAAATTCTCCCCTTTTTATGCCCCATTATAGCCAAAATTTCTGCGTCCGTCCCTGCTGATGGGAGAGGAGTGCGTGATGGAGGGGCTCCGGGTCTATCTGTTGCCAGATGGACGAGAGGAAGCAACAGGAGGTGTTCTGGGAGGTCCGCCTATCCTGCCTGCAGAGGGAGCTGTCTTCCTTACAACCTACCGAATCATCTTCAAAGGAATGCCTTCTGACCCCTTAGGTAAGACTGGCAGAGTGCCTCAGTTCCGTTTCTTTGAGGAATTGCACTGGTTGAGATTTTGTGTTAGTTATGAGGTAGTGGATATTATACAGTGAGCCGCTAGGATGTGCATTAGTGTAAGGGGAAGCCGCGACAATGTGCACGACCTTCCAGCACTGCGGGGTGGGGGTGGGTGATAAACTCGGTAGCTGTGATGATTGAATATTCTCTTCAAAATCCTCTGGGATAGGATGATGTTTTGCGCAGGACGAGCATAGTGCTGTCCTGCTGACAGAGAGGAGAGCTTGATGGGACGGGGCTATAGTACTATCATTGGTTACAGTTTGGATTCACTGTCTAAGGTAATGAACTTATCTGTGTCAGTCTTCACCATTCATCACCTTTGGGTACTTGGCTGGAGGCCATGACCCCGCAGGATTTTTTTTTTTGGGATAGGCAAAGTCGACGCACCATCAGCACCGCCCTCGAGGCCGACGCACTTCGTGGCGCTCGCGACTTTGGCCATTAGGTATTGTTGACTCCACTCTCCTGCCAGTTCTTCGTCTTCCGCCATTGAGGTCACCTCGTGGGAAGCTGAGAGGAAGATTTCTAGAGGCCTACCTCTGTATTTGAAGCTTTCGAGTGTCGCACGTCGACTCCGTTTCGCAGTACCGTCGACTCCGAATTATCCTACTTGTTCTGTTCGCTCCACTCAACGTCGCCTGGTAAGACTATACTTTATTTTATTTTGTGACATTGGGTCTTGTTTTGGTGTTCTTGTTCCTGTAGGTCATGTCTTGGTCAGAGGGCAAGAAAACTTCTAAGATGGGACGGCCCCCCATGCGTCTCTGCCCATGCGGCCGGAAGTACTCCGTCACCGACCAGCATGAACGTTGTCTAGCATGTTTTGGCCCGCTTCACGACATGGATTCGTGCGATGCCTGCTTCTCCATGTACTGTCGTGTCATCTAACACCACGCCTGGAAAGTTGGACGAGCTCTGCCGACTTTCGGGGGACGGGCGCGCACTCGTCAGGCCAAGCCGCGTTCTCTCAGCCTTTCCTCCGGGTCCCCTCCTGGTTCTGTATGGACCAAGGAGGGGGGGACTTCTGCCTCTTGTAGCCTAGCGGTGGCAGAGGCCCTTTCCACAGTGCAGGAGGCCCAGTCTGCCCCAGAACAGACAGGAGAGCACCGCCCGTGGCCCTTGCCCCCAGGGAAGCGGCTCCCGTTGTTGCCCTCAGCTTGGAAGGCCTGGGTGGCACTGTCTTGGGCCTCCAGCACGTTCTTGGGGCCATGGGCCTGATGGCACTGTCGTCGGCGCCAGTCCGTTGCTTGGCACCGTTGCAGCTGTTGGCACCGTTCGCAGTGCCGATGGTGCTAGTGGCGCTGTGGGAGAGTCTGCGGTGCCGTCCCTGACTGTCTCTCGCCCTGGCACCGTCCACGGCACCGTTGTTGAGCATGGCGCCATGTCCAGCTCTGGAGCCGCTCACGGCTCCCAGTGAGGACACAGTGCCGTGGGGGTTTTGGGCTCAGCGCGATCTGCGGCACCAAGACGCAGTTGGGACCGTCATCGGCAGCGTCTCTTTCATCACCTCAGCGCTGTGGGGTGGGTGGCGCCATGAGGTTTCCGACCTCGGTGCTGAGAGCGTGGTTGGCGCCGTCGTCGTCGGCGCTGTCTCTGGTCTCGGCGCCTGGGACGGCGCCGTGACAGGCTCTGGCTCCAAGGCTGCTGCCATCGTTGGAGCCGTGTCTTCTTCTGGCACCATTCACGGTGCGGCTGGGGACGTCGGCTCCAACTCTGGTGCAGTCTGTGGTTCTGGTGCCCTTTTCAGTCGGGATGGCAGCGGGCGTCCACGTACTGTTTGGCACAGAACTCCGATCTCCGCCTCTTCGGAGGAGGAGTCAGACTCTGAGTCAGACAGGCAGTCTGACTCTTTGGAGTTGGCTGCTTACGTGGACACCTTGGTAGTGTCCTCGACAGGCCAGAGCCAGCCCCCCCTCTGAGGAGCGGACAGTGACACCCAGGACCAGGGTCATGGGTGCTGACCAGCAGGCAGTGGTGCAGGCCACCATTGCTCTGCAGCCTGGTCTTGGAGGGTTCTCTGACCCCTCAGTGGTGGTACCCCCTCAGGTGGTGTGCCTGAATCGCCCAACTTTGGGGCCGATCGGAGCACCCATGGGAGGGGAGGGTGCTGCTCCCTGGATAGCTGCTTTGGGGGCCAATCAGGGCTGCCAGCTCTCTAGGCTGACTCTCTTGAGGAAGAGGGCACTCTCGGATTCCGAGGGGTATGAGGTCCGTACGGCGGCCTTTTTCCGGAACCCACTCGGGCTCTTGGAGAAGCCGTAGTGCGGATCTGCGCCCTTCCCTTTCGGTTTCCTTGAGAGGGCTCTGTTCTTTGGAGGTAGGGGACCGTTCTTCTGGACTTTCACGGTCCTGGTCACCTCACATGGGGGATTCTTCAGGGCGCAGCCTAGGCAGTTCCAGTTTGGTTGATCAGCTGTCGGCTGTGGAGTTTTCCGGAGCTCCTTCTTTCCGTAGAGCTCCTGGTGCGCTCCCGAGCCCAGGCGGAGGTCAGCTGAATCCTGTTGTCGGCTCTGCCCCGTCTTCTCTGCCGCATTCTCCTACGCTCCCGGGTTTCCTTGGACCTAGCGGTCCTCTCTCCTGGGAGCAGTTCAAAGCGGTGGCTGCTCAATTTCCCTCTTATGTTAGGGCTATGGACAAACAGGTTTTTCAACCTCCCCCTGAGCAGCCAGCTCCTGAACACTTGAGGTCCTCTGCCTTCTCATCCCCCTCTTCTGGGGGAGAGGAACCATCTGTCCACATCTCCCCAGCTGCTGATCTCACTGAGTATCAGCGATTCCTCGTCAGGATGATAGAGGACCTGCACATCACCCCTCCCACTTAGCACAATCCAGAGCACTTAACGCGTGCCTTTCTAGGTGATTTCAGTGCGGACACCCTTGTGGTGCCCCTGGCTTGCTCCTTTTCAGGGGGCGTCGATGTGCTTCTGGCAGAGACCCTTTTCCCGAGTCCCAGCCCCTAGGGATTTCTGCCAGTGATATGTTGCCCCCCTGGAGTCTCCAGGTTCCATGCCTCATCCCCAGTCAGGATTGATGCAACTGACACTCCTGATGGGCTTCGTGCTGCTGACCGTGACCGACCCCCAGATCAAGATTCCATGGATTTTGACTTCTGGAGTAGGAGGACATTATACTCGGCATGGTTGCTGCTCTCTATTGCAGCACATCATGCTCACTACGCTACCTATGAGAGGTTCCTGTGGTCCAGGTTGGGTCAACTCCTAGCCTCAGTGCCTGACACGGAGGAAACCAGACAAGCCATTGCACTCTCTGCACGTGGCCTGGAGCTAGCAAGGCACCAAGCAAGGGCATCGTATGATGCCAGTGAGGTAGCTACCAGGGTCATAGGGACAGCGAGCTGCACTAGGCGGACGGCATGGCTGTGTCTCTCCCGGTTGTCACCCTTGGCCTGGCGTAGGGTGATTAACTCCGCTCACCAGAGAGTCTACCTTTTCTCCTGTAGGGCGAGACGGTGTCTGTCGGGGCAACTTCCTACCCCCTCCGGGGTCCCTGTCTCACTCCATGAGTTCTCCCTCTTGGTGTGTCACCCACTGAGAACTAAGGGACTCAGTCCCTTCACGGTTAAAACCCCCTTTTTGGGGGGGGGGGGGCTCGGCACTCACCCAAAGGTGATGAATGGTGAAGATTGACACAGATAGGATATGAAAATTACGTAATTACCTTAATTCTGTTTTTTTGTGTTGCTTCACCATTCACCACAATCCCACCCTCCATCCCCCTGGGGCCTCAGTCTCTGGGTCCCGCATCCCTCTCTGTGCCCATTCCTCGCCCCCCTCCTTTCTGTTAGTCAGGAGTGGGATAAACTGGGCACATAGGGGGATAATTTTCTTAGAGAGAGAGTGGTCAGGATGGGGGGCACGCCATCTTCAGTGCTTCTGCTCCACCCCTGTGGGGTGGGGGTTGGCAGTTGCCCTCCTTTCTTTCCTTCTCCTCTTCTCCCCGTCAGTCCTCTGATTTTGTTG
The DNA here is from genome assembly GCA_016271365.2 of Neoceratodus forsteri. NCBI lineage: Eukaryota > Metazoa > Chordata > Ceratodontiformes > Ceratodontidae > Neoceratodus > Neoceratodus forsteri. The sequence goes on along the minus strand of CM028131.1, from coordinate 109,026,258 downwards.
TCCTTTTGACATAACCTCAATTAATTTAAGAAACTAGGTTTTTTACACCAAAATTTTCTTTTTGAGAGAGGGGAGATATCCCTGTATCCTGCCTTTCTTCCAGAATAACTGATTCTGCTTATGTTGGAGTTAGTGCCAGTGATTCTGTGCCTTGAATTCTGGCAGTTAGCCTCTTGGCTACTCCTTCGCAGTTCCTATACAATCTGGAGACAGGTCAAGGTTCCAGGATATGTTTTTCCTATTCTCCCCCCCCCCCATCCTTATTTCTAAAATCCTTATCCCACCCTCCCTCCTCCTTTTCTGTTTCCAGAGATTGGGGCCCCTACCCAATCCCTTTAGACTTTCAAACTTATTCTGTCCTCTCAGTCTTTTATTTCTCCTTTTAGTTGTATATCTTTTCCTTTGTCTGTCCCTTGGACTTCCTTGTCCCACCCTGCCAACCCTTTTTCTAACCTCTACAGCGACTCAGAACTGGCGGGAAGGCGGAGTCGACAACACCCAATGGCCAACCCGCAAGCGCCACGCAGTGCGTTGGCCTCGAAGGCGGCGCCGATGGTGTGTCGACTCTGCCCATCCAGAAAAAAAACCAAAAAGCTCCCATGGGGTCATGACCTCTGGCCAAGTACCCAAAGATGATGAATGGTGCAGATGCAGAGAAAGATCAGAATTACGGTAGGTATGTAATTTTCATGTTTGTGCAGGAGGAGCACAGTATTGTTCTGCTGGGTGGAGGGAGAGGGAGAAAAGGACAGCTCAGAGACTGGGCAGGGGCCATAGTAATTTCATTGGTTACAGTTCGATTGAATTCACTGTCTGGGACGTTGTTGTGTCCATGAGGTGCGCAGTGCTGTTGTGTTGGCAATTTGCAAGGACATCTTGGGAGGGGCTATAGTATTTTTCATTGGCTGCAAGTTGATTGGAATCGCTGTCTGCTATGAGTTTTGTTCAGGAGGAGCACAGTGCTGTTCTGTTGTGGGGAGAGGGGGCAGCAATGTTGTGGGGGTGCACTGGATTAATTTTTTCCTACGAGGTTATAGTAGCAGTACTACAGATGAACACAGTCTCTCTTGCCATGTGCTGCATGATGAAACTGAGAATCTTGGTGTGGTGCTTTGCTGTTTACTGTCAGAAATGTGCAGGTGCATCCTCTTGACTCATCCACAGTACTGTATGACATTAGTATGTATAGTCAAAAGCAGCCAAAAGGGAAGATTTGTTAAACTGCTGTGAGCGGCCAGATAAATTGACGAGTCATTAATTAAAAATCTAGCAATAAAACATTTTTATCTTTTCCCCAACTTTAGTTTCTCCTCCTGCACCTCTCAGTCTGCCACCTTCTGATGGCAGCCCTCATCCCTGTTACCCTCCCAGCCTGGTACCACTTACCCAGCCCTCTTATTGATCACCATGGGTGGGAGGGTGCCTTGGGCGGTGGTGGTAAGCCTGGGGGTCACCGTCTTCATCATGCTTAGTCGAAATCAGTCTTCCAAGAAACAGTTTTCACCATTTATTCCAACTAGTGGGTCTGAGCTAGAGGTGTTAGGACCCCGAGGGAGCCATAACGTTTCCGAAAGTTGGTGCCAAGGTAAGCAGCACGCACATGCACAGAAAGTGAGTGCACATGGCCACCTGATTAGGTCAGCGCCAGCCTCCAGTTGCCGCAGTTCCTTTATCCCCACCATCGAGTGCGCATCAGGGTTTCCTTTCTCATCCACCAGGAGTTACAGATTCATATCTGTACGACAGCAGTATTCAGTTCTTCTCAGTTCTCCTATAAAAAGCTAGAGTTTACTTTTGTGTCAGTTTTATGTATTTTGTCACAAAATCATCATAGTTCTCTCAACTCTACTGAGCGTCAGTGGTCAAAAGTCATGGAAGACGGTAGGGAGCCTAAAGAGGCTGGCTGCTCTGGCAGCGGGGCTGTGTCTGGTCCACTTCCCTGTTGGGGAAGGGTTCTAACTATTGGTAGTTCAGTACCCACAAGGAAGAACAGTCCTTCCGTAAGCACAAAAAGAAGTGGGCCCAAACCCTCACACACTCCACGTCCAGGTCCAGGCGCCACACAGCCTCAGCTTCTTCATCTTCTCATTGGAAGGGAAAGAAATGGCACCAATGGAGGTCTGCCACGGGACACTCAAGTTCTTAGAGGCTCTGTCTGGCACCATCAGTGTCATTGAAGGCCTCTGGTTCTGAGAGATTGGAGTCCCAGGCCAGAGTCCCTCGCTGTCTGTAAGTGGGGACTCCAATGAGCAGTTCCACCACTGGGCAACTCTTATGAAGCAGTGTGTGGAGTGTCTGGCCTGGCTGACACCGCTAGTGGAGCCAGTCTCTTGCCCTTCGTGGTTGATGGAACCTGTGCAGCAGGCAGTAAGTACCGTCAGGCCAGATACGCACACCCAACAGCAGCCTCAGGGTCCTTGCCAATTGCAGCAGCACTAGTGTCTGTCCCACTGGCCGTCCTGTGTAGGGATGGGGCCAGCCACAGTGTCATTGCTGATCACTTTGGTGCTGGCTCAGTTGTCTACGCCAGGTTCAGTGCCGCCGGCTCGGTTGTCTACGCCAGGATCAGTGCCACCTTCAGTGGTGGGAGACCTCCCCAGCACATGATCTGGTTCCTGTTCCAGTGCTGCAGCAGGCACCGGTCCTTCGGAACTGGGGCTGGTGTTTCCGCAGCCATGTTCTGGATTGTTGGGTTTGTGACCCCAACCCCTCTTTTACCCCTCTTCCTAGGAGTGTATAGAGCGGGACAAGTCTGATCCCGGGCCTCATCATTTCTGAAGGTGGTGATGATGGCTCAACAGTTTAGATACCTCAGACCCAATTACTGTGTCTGTGCCTCAGGAAGATCTTGCCTTTCAGGCTGAGCTCAGAAATAATGAATTCAGCACTTAATTTCGAGCCAGCAGCCATTGACCAGGTCCGACATCTCAATTTGGAGTTTCTAAATGTGTCCAATATATCGATCAATGGAGTTCCTCCTTTTCCTCCACATTCGAGTCCCTCTCTAATCAGGTCTAGCACATACCTGCTTTGGTGGCAGCTCTCCCCAAGCAGGCTTATAAGAAATACACTGCCTCTAAGGATAAGCCATTGTATGTCACTCCACTCCTTGCTGATGCTGTTGTCATCCTTGCTGAGAATGAAAAGGCCATTATCCTTAAGGAGGTCTCTGTGCAACCCATTAACCATGAGTCATGCAAGATGGACACTATGGGTAAGCGAATGTATGCTTCAGCTACCCTGGGCATGAGGATTGCCAACTACAAAGGGCATTTTCTAAGTATGTGTATTGCCTTTGGAGCAGGCTCAAGTCTCTGGCAGAGTCTCTGCCAGATTCAGAGGCTAAATCAGCTACTCTGCTGGCTATCAAGCAGGTATTAAGTCCAACAGTCACTAGCTTAAAGCCAGTATGGATACTTTTAATACTATATCTCGCTCTGCTGCTTCAAGCATTTACATCAGGTGGCATTCCTAGCTGCTGACTTTTGGCTTCACCTAAGACATCCAGCACCAGGTATGAATATTCCCTTTAATGAAACGTATCTGTTCAGACAGCAGGTGGAGCAATCTCTTAAAGATGTCAAATGAAACTAGAACGACCCATAACACATTGAGACCAGCCCCCTTTATCCCATGGAGGGGCAAGGGACATGGATCTTTCCACAACAGGCAGCCCTTTCATGGCAAAGACAGGGGTGCCCAAAACATAAGTCGCCCTCCCCAGCCTCAGGAAAAGGTGCAGCTGAAGGCACAGGCACTGAAAGCACCTAATGCCACAGCCTGAAGCTCCATCCCCACTCTTGCCTCAGCTGCCCAAGGCGGATCTCTCCTCCCCATGGGGCACCTGTCCCAGTTTTACCATCAATGGGAATCCATCATAATGGACAAATGGATTCTGAGGATCATCTGAGAGGGATACTCCCTGGATTTTACAGAACTCCCTCCGAACTATCCACCTGGAATGCAACTCCTTTTATTAGGTCATATGTCAGAACTCCTGGCATAGGAGATTGTGGGCCTGCTGAGTAACAGGGCATTGCAAGTGGTGCCAGAGTCGAAACGAAACACAGGCTTCTACCCCACTGCTTCCTGGTTCCAAAGAAATAAGGTGGCATGCACCTCATTCTCAGGTTGAGAAATCTGAACAAATTCATGGATCGAGAAAAATTCAAAGGGATTTCTCTGGGATCTCTGCTTCCCGTCCTGAAGCCTCAGGATTGGTTAGCTTCCCTGGATATGCAGGATGCCTGCCATCACATACTAGTACGCCCCAACCACCACAGATCCCTCCATTTTGCTGGGCTGGCGGCAACAGTACCAGTTCATAGTTCTGCCTTTTGGGCTTTCTTTGGCACAAGTTTTTACAGAGTACTTTGCAGTACTCATGGCATACCTGCGGAATTTGGGACTCCATGTCTTTCCACATGTGGATGATTGGCTGATCTCTAGCCAATCCAGACAGGAGATGGAATAGGCAGTAACCATTGCCTCTCAGTTCCTCTCCTCAGTGAAGTTCTTGCTGAACCTTGAGAAGTCTCATTTCCAACTCTCAGCAGCTGCTCTTCATAGGAGCTCTTCTGGATATGGCCCGGGCCTTTTTTTTCCAGAGATCAGACTGTAAGCAGTTCTGCAGATGGCATGCTACATCATAAAGCACGGGACTGTGCAAGCCCACTCCGTGCAGCGCCTGCTGAGTCTGAAAGCCTCCTCAGTGTTCACAATGCCTCTTGCATGGTTGCACTTGAGTACAGTTCAGTGGATGCTCAGTACACAGTGGTCACAAACATCACACCCTCAGACTTACCCCATTCAGGTGACCAAGCCCCTGGTTTGCGCTCTCACATGGCGGTTAGTGGAGGACAACCTGCTCCAGGGCTTCCCCTTCTCCCAGCCAGAGCCTCAGGTGACTCTCACCATGGATGCCTCCCTTTTGGGGTGGGAGGGTCCACTGTCAGGGTCTTTAAACAAAAGGTGTCTGGGTCCGTCAGAAACTCATCTCCACATCAGTGTGTTAGAAATGCAAACTGTTTTGTACGGCCTGTGATCCCTAGTTGACTTAGCCACAAAACAGTCCTTCTCTAGGCAGAAAAGAAGTCTGTCACGTACTACATCAACAAACAAGGAGGAACACATTCTTACCCTGTCTGCAATGAGCGGATTAGAGTGTGGGAATGCCTAGAACAGGGAATCCTTCTCCATACAGTCTGTCTACCAGAAGTCCAGAACACTAGCTGATCTCAGTCGAAGAGAGTCCGATCCTCACAAGTGATCATTAGCTCTAGATGTTCTGAGACAGCTATTCAATGAGTGGGGTTCCCCAGATGTGGACCTTTTTTCATTTTCACTCAGTGCTACTAAAATCTAGGACATGGCACTTTCTGTCAAGATACATTCAGACTGCAATGGCAAAATCGCTTTCTCTATACACTCCCTCCTGTCTCTCTTGTTCAGAGGATATTTCTCAAGTTGGAGGTGCAAGGGGGCAAGATGATCCTAGTAGCCCCCTACTAGCCTCACCAAATATGGTTTCCTCTGTTGAACAGACCGTCAGTCAGCAAACTGAGGATTCTTCCACTCAACACAGATGTACTGACTCAGGGTCACCTGGTCCATCCCAGCCTGTGGTCACTTCACCTTCAGGTCTGGCTTTTGCAGATAAGTGAACAGGTACAAAGTATCTCAGAGGATATCTGAAATACATTTGGCTGCTCGTAAATCTTCCACTAGGAAAACAGACAGCCAAATGGAAAAGATTTTTCCACCTGGTGCTCTGAAACCCACGTGGACCCCTTTGGGTGCCCACCTGAAAATGTTCTGGAGTACTTGCTGAACCTTTCCAATGCTGGTTTACAATATTCCACAATTAAGATCCACTTGTGTGTTATTTCAGCATACCACAAGCTCATCAGTTCCCTCTTCCTGGCACAGCTGCCACTGTACAAGAGGTTCTTCAAAGGCATTTTACACACAAGATCTTCTATCAGGAAACTGGTGGCTGCCTCAGGTATCAGCCTTGTGCTGGATATGCTCAACTGCAAGCCTTTTTGACCCCCTTGCAACGTGTAACTTGGAAGTTTCTAACTTGAAAAGCAGCTTTTGTCATGGTCATCATCTCTGCTCACATGGTGTCAGAATGCCCTGGTCACAGATCCTCTGTATACTGTTTTCCATAAGGACAAGGTAGTTGTCTGCACACACCCTCAGTTTTTACCGAAAGTGTGAGTTCCATCTTAACCAGCCACCATGTCCTAGGTGTCCATGCCAAGTAGCATGCCACCTTTGGCAGGACAGTCCTGAAAGGATCATTATCCTGAGTGAGCCCAGAGCTCCTGCCTCTCTAATCCACAGAACTTTGTCTGAGCTTGGTACTGTGCCCCACTAGTGGGAATCATTGATGAAGTCTGATTTCTGGAAGGTATGAAAATTATGTTCTTAACGTAATTCTGATGATCTAGGAATATCTTCACCATTGATTCACACACCTGCTATACCCCTGGCTCACTCCAGTATGGTTGTGTTGGTCTTCACCCCTAGGCTGTGAAGACACTGTGTTACTGGATTTGGTGGCCCTTCTTACATGGGACACCAGGGCTATCTTATGCCCTTAGGTTAAACGCATAGGTACTTAATTATGCTGCATCTCCTGGTTAAAAAGTTACTGAGGTGGTTGGAGGCTGGTGCCAACATTACTAGGTGGCTGTATGCGCTCACTCATGGTGCCGCACATGCACACTACTTACCTCTGCGCAAGCCCTCTAAAAAGTTCTGGTTTCCATGGGATCCTAGCTCCTTTGGCGCAGACCCACTAGTGTGAATCGATGGTGAAGATATCCCTAGGAGATCAAGAATTATGATAAGAACATTATTTTCATTTTTGTCCTGGTCCCTGAGGTCAAAACGTGTGCTGTGAGGTGGATGTGCATTTTGAAAATGCCACACTCATTCAGCTTCTGCGGCCACCTCTCTGAGGGGGGCCCTGCTGTGTCACCTAGCCTCCGCTAGGTGGCAGCCCAACAGCAGCACACACTGTCCCGTCACCCCGAAGAGTCGAGGCATCAGTGAACGCTCAGTCCTCCTTCTCCAGCCATGTGACTCTGGTGCATTCCTGAACCCATGTTGCTGGTGTGGTGTGTGGTGTCTTAACCCGCTGCACCACTGAGTGGGCTATCAAATGGTTTGTATGAAGGTCTGAAAAGTACACTGATGAGGAATCTAAAGATACCACAAAAGCGACATCATAACAGTTTTAGTCCGCTAACAAATTCTGCTGCTTTAAATTTTTTTGGGTGATGTAATGATTCAGAGAGATCACTCTGGTGGCAGTCTGTTTATGCACACAGGATTCAGACAGTTAAACTCATGCCAGAGTCTCCAGGATTTGGGATTCTAGTTCAGCATTGAGAGACCAAAATAGTGTCAGTTTTGGTGAGTCGGTGACCATGGTTGGCTGTTTGTCCGCCATTTAAAGTTGGGAAGCTGCTGACTTTGCTTCAGTAGATTAATGAAAAGCTGAATGTTTGTCTCTCACTGATCGTACAGTCACTGTCCATAGGGATCTATAACATGCCCTTCAATATCTGTTTTTGTGTGTGTTGTTCAGTGGGAGAGCAGGTGGTGACCCGGTCATTTCCCATCGCCTCGTTGACCAAGGAGAAGAAGATTTCTGTGCAGGTCCCCATGGATCAGTATATACAGGAAGGGCTACAACTGCGTTCTTGCACATTCCAGGTGAGTACCCGCATTACAGCCGTGATCCCACTAAGGGCCCTAAACTTCAGATAGCTAATATTTGCAGCTTTATGCAAGAGTAAGAAGGTGTCAGCCTGCCCTTTTCCTCTGTCTCAAACACTGCTACATTCTGTCATCTAGACTTCGAGCTCAGAAGTCAGGCGAGATATATTTGTGTTCAAACACAAGAAAAATGGGGAATCATGTGTACCCACAAAAGCAAATTGAAAAGCCATGTCAAGAGTCGTTGACCATAAATCAAATAGTCTTGGAATAGGCTATAACCTTCGGGTCTCTTAATTTGTCTTCTTTTGCCCTTGGTCACTAAAGCAGCTTTTTAGGTTTTAATCTGCCCCTAGCCATCATATTGGGGCTGGTGGCATTGGTTTAAAATGTATTAGCGTGGTGTGGCACCCAAATCCACAGGCTCAGCCAGGCTCCGGCACGAACATGTTGGGACTCAGCGTGACACAGCCAGCTGGGGAGCCATTTCTTTGAGGCTGTCAATCTCTGTACCAATCCGGAACCAAATAGTTTTCCACCTTGCAAATATGGTCTTATGGTACAGGACGTAACCCCTCTTTTAACCTGTAGCCACCCCACCCCCACTGTGGCTCTCCCACACAGTCCTCTTGCTGCCTGGTAGCCTCTGTCATCTGCCTATGGAGCACCCTTCTACGTTTTACTGTATAAATCACCCCACACTTATCCTTTAACACAGCAGCTGGTTCCAGCGCTATCCCAGAGGGAGGCGAACCAGATGATAGTTGGAGGGAATGGTTCCACTGAGCACCTACGTGCACATTTCCTGCGGCAGCGTCACATACTTCTCAGATGTGTTTGAACTCCCTGACCATTGGAGACCCAAAGAATGAATGCAAATGCCCCAGAACTAAGGGTGGAGGTGCAGTAAGGAGGTGGTACTAAGAGTACACAAGCTCTTTATTGGGGGGAACTAAACTCGTGGTTTAACCACCTAAAAGTGCAAAGTTTAAAGTCACAGGAGATAATTACATCAAACTAAGCACACATGGAGTTAAACTATTGTAAATGTTAATCAGAGTAATTCCTCTCTTGTTGGTATAACTCATTTTTTTGCAAGCACTGTATAGCTGTTTCACAAATTGATATATTTTGCACCTACATAAATACCTAATTGGACTTGAGAGAAAACAGGACTTGTGAAAAGTCATAGAACCATAGACCACCACCTATAACCGCCTTCTTAGCGCCTTACACCTTAGTATATAAAGACAGAAAAAGCCACAGTGCTACCTTTTTTATTTGAAATTAGTTGATCAAGTAGGACCCAAAAACATCAGGTGCCCATTTTTAAGAGTGACACAGAGGTGTAAAAAAAAAAAAACAGTACAGGATAAATAGCAAATACATCAGAGTACAGCATTATCAGGTAGCATTACACTTGCACATTGACAGTACATTACTGTACATAATAACCTGGTAGCAGTACACTTGCACATTGACAGTAAATTACTGTACATAATAAGCAGGTAGCTGTACACTTGCACATTGACAGTACATTACTGTACATAATAAACAAGTAGCTGTACACTTGCACATTGACAGTACATTACTGTACATAATAAACAGGTAGCTGTACACTTGCACATTGACAGTGCATTGCTGTACATAATAAACAGGTAGCTGTACACTTGCACATTGACAGTAGAGTACTGTACATAATAATCCTGTAGCAGTACACTTGCACATTAACAGTACATAATAAACAAGTAGTTGTACACTTGCACATTGACAGTACATTACTGTACATAATAAACAGGTAGCAGTACACTTGCACATTGACAGTAGATTACTGTACATAATAATCCTGTAGCAGTACTCTTGCACATTAACAGTACATAATAAACAAGTAGCTGTACACTTGCACATTGACAGTACATTATTGTACGTAATAAACAGGTAGCTGTACACTTGCACATTGACAGTGCATTACTGTACATAATAAACAGATAGTACACTTGCACATTGACAGTACATTACTGTACATAATAAACGGGTAGCTGTACACTTGCACATTGACAGTACATTACTGTACATAATAACCTGGTAGCAGTACACTTGCACATTGACAGTACATTACTGTACATAATAAACAGTTAGCTGTACACTTGCACATTGACAGTACATTACTGTACATAATAAACAGGTAGCTGTACACTTGCACATTGACAGTGCATTGCTGTATATAATAAACAGGTAGCAGTACACTTGCACATTGACAGTACATAACTGTACATAATAAACAGGTAGCAGTACATTTGCACATTGACAGTATATTACCGTACATCATAATCAGGTAGCAATACACTTGCACACTGACAGTGCACCGCTGTACATAATAAACAGGTAGCTGTACACTTGCACATTGCCAGTACGTTACTGTACCTAAACAGATAATATTGCACTTGTACATTGACTGTACAATACATCAGAGTATACCGTAATCGGGTAGCATTATATTTGCACTTGACAGGTACACTTGCACATAGACAGTACATCACTGTGCACAATAATTGGGTAGCTTGTCTGGCCCAGTGGTGCTGAGGGTTGAGGAGTTGGACGCCACACCTAGCGCAATGCTGGTGACCAGAGTTCGGGAGTGAGCTCAGGCGCCTGGGGCCGGCAGGGACGTGTCGAGGATTGAGCGCCCGCTGGGCTGCTCTCCTCTCCTGGGGTGGGGGTTGGTTATTGCCCAGCGTGCTACAGCACATAGGGCAACACGTACTCAGCGTGGCTGATGCAAAGGCAGGGTTGCCATGTGCCATTGCGTCAGGACATGTGCCATGCATGGGGGGGAGGCGAACACCAGAACAAAAGGAAAAGCCCAGTCTGCGGGGTAGGCGACAGCACCTGCCCTCATGCCCACGGCCGGGTCCATCCTGCCTTGCCTGCCACATTCCTCTGCCCAAAGCCCTCGACTATGTGTGCAAGAGCGCCCAGAAAGATGGTTAAGCTGGGGGAGCTGACTGTGGGCTGAGGGGTGGAGAGAGGAGGCTCAGGTTGGAGGACTTCAGGCAGAGCAGAAACAGGCAAGATGCCAGAGAGAGGCCCCGTAGACCGCGATCAGAGGGAAAGATAGTTAACAAAAAAAAAAATATTCGGGTAGCAGTACACTTGCACATTGACAATACATCTCTGTATATAATCAGTTAGTAATACGCTTGCACATGGACTATACAATACATAACTGTACATAATAATCAGGTAGCATTTTATTTGCACATTGACAGTACATCACATCAATGTATATAGTAATCAGGTAGCAGTACACTTACACATCAACAATACAGTATATCACTGTACACAGCAATCGAGTAGCACTACGCTTGCATGGAAAATGATGAAATCACTTCTGAAAGAAAGAATTGTTGAGTACCTAGAGGCCAGCAGGGCACAGGACCCAAAGCAGCATGGATTTACAGCAGGAAGGTCATGTCAGACGAATCTAATAGATTTCTTTGACTGGGTGACCAAAGTAATAGCCCAGGGAGGGACTGTGGATATGGCCTACCTAGACTTTAGCAAGGCATTTGACACAGTCCCGCACAAAAGACTAATAATCAAATTAGCCAGCCTGGTAGTGGGTTCCAGGGTGGTAGCCTGGGTAGCAAACTGGCTGCGCAACAGGACTCAGAAGGTACTAGTGAATGGAACACATTCCGAAGAAAGGGGGATTATTAGTGGAGTACCTCAGGGCTCAGTACTGGGTCCAGTCCTCTTTAACATCTTTATAGGTGACATTGCAGAGGGTCTGGAGGGAAAGATATGCTTCTTTGCAGATGACACAATGATCTGTAACAGAGTTGATACACAAGGGGGGTAGAAAGGATGAGAAGGCACTTGGCAAGGTTGGAGGAATGGTCAGACATATGGCAACTTAGATTCAATGCAAAGAAGCACAAAGTAATGCACCTGGGAAACAAAAACCCAGGAGAAGAGTACACAATAGCAGGGGAGGTACTAAGAACAACAAAAATGGAAAGGGACTTGGGGGTAGTCATATCAGATGACCTAAAGGTGGGTAAGCAATGTGAGAAGTCAGTTAAGGAGAGCCAAGGGGATACTGGGATGCATAGGACGGGGCATCACAAGTAGAAAAAGGGAAGTGGTTATCCCTCTGTACAGACAGTTGGTGAGACCCCATCTGGAATACTGTGTGCAGTTTTGGAGACCCCATCTACACAAGGACATTGACAGGATGGAAGCAGTCCAGAGGAGGACAACTAAAATGGTGCAGGGTCTGCATCAGAAACCATATGAAGAGAGACTGAGAGAGCTTAGTATGTATACCCTTGATGAAAGGAGGGACGGGGAGACATGATAGAAACTTTTAAGTACCTCAAGGGAATCAACAAAATCCAGGATGATAGCATCTTTCAAAAAAAGAGATGTGTAAGAACAAGGGGGCACAATTTAAAGATAGAGGGGGGACGGCTCAGGGATAATGTGAGGAATTTTTTTTTCACGGAGAGAGTGGTGGATGCATGGAACCGCCTTCCTGGGGAGGTTGTTGGGTCTAAAACAGCGAGGGAATTCAAACATGCATGGGACAGACATAAGGCAGTTGTAGTGGGGGGTTGCAGGAAGTATGCTGTTGGCTAACTAGAATCTGCGGCTTATCCAATAGGAAGGGAAATGGGCAGACTGAGTGGGCCAAGTGGTCCTTATCTGCCGTCAAAGTCTATGTTTCTGTTACTGTATATAATAATCTGGTAGCAATACACTTGCACATTGACAGTGCATTACTATACATAATCAGGTAGCATTACGCTTGCCCAGCGACAGTACATATCTGTACATAGTAATCAGGTAGCATTACACTTGCACATTGACAATACAATACATCATTGTACACCGTCGTCTTGTGACATTACACTTGCAGATTGACAGATCCATGCAGTATTTTATAATGTCATTTTAAATGTATTCTTTGAATTGATGGAGTGTAGTGAAGCAGGTATATTATTTCAGCATGGTTCCATATATAAAAACTGTTGGCTGTTGTGGCTAGCATTAGTCAGTAATAAGAATCTAATAGGACTTTTTAGGAATGATCTACAGTTGTTAAGGGTGTAATAAATAATGTGTAGTCAGACTGCGGCCAGTCAAGGTGTTTGTAAAGGGTACAGTGATGTGAAAATCTGGGTCTGGAGGCAGCAGCATACAACTCTATATAGCACTACAGAAGAGACAGTTATTACCTTACACAATAGATTTACATATACATATAAAACATTAGCTGGGAAAATTAACACTAATATATTTAATTAATAATGTGGAACAGAGGAAACACACATCTAGTCCAAGTAAAGATGATGTTAAAAAAGGTTGAATAAATAGCAAGAGTTAGCTCTCAGCTACAGGTAACCAGACATGGTTGGTTAGAAATGGACATCCTGTTGGGGCACCCAAATTATTATTATTTTACTTTTTATTTTTGTCCCCCGTTTCTGGCTGCCAGATCCTCCTACGTGCCCAGGTTGTTCTGCCCATCATAGGCATGCTGCAGTATTCTACTCCAGCACCAGTCTCTGCTCGACCTCCTCTCCAGAAATGCTGACCATAACCCACAGCTTGTCCCCTTCAGGTGGGACCCTTTCGTTTTCCAAGTCAGGTGGACGGCTCTTCATTTGATGATTGAGGCCCTGGAGGAGGAACAGGCGAGATGTGGAAAGAGTTGGAAAGACCCTAATATGGCATGGGTGGTAGAGCAGTTTCTTCTACCTGGTACTGGTGGGGTATTTTTCCCCCCTAAGCCCTCCCTTATCTCTCCAAGGTGTGGTCCTGGTCCCAAGAGGTGGCCTAGGAGAGTGCCTGTCTGGGCCATCAGAAGGCCAGGTGAGCCCTGCCCTTCCTTTGGAACACCCCTGTTGGCCCCAGTCTGGGCATGTGATGTCTCCGCGTCACTTGCCAGTCAAGTGAATGTGTACCAACGTAAGGCCACTCCAGAGGGACCACTTGTTCCTTCCCGCACAACATGCTTTCCATTGCAGCCAAATTAAAGTTCAAATAAGACTATTTAAAAACATAGATTACTGTATTTCAATTGTACAGATGGTATAGCCTAGAACAGGTGTCTCCTTCCACCACCATATTTAAAAGAAGGCTAAAAAAAATCAGAAAGGGCATATTGCAACAAGTCCCTTGAGAAATATGTATAGGACGTACACCCTACATTCACAGTTAATTATAAATTAGGAAAAGTGCTGGAAAAACCATCAACTTTATCCATTAAAAAAATGCTCCCATTAGCGTACAGTGATCAAACTAAGAATAAACCCAACTAAAAAAAAGATACAGACTTCATAAGAATGGAACTAGGTGCAATTCCTCATTCAGGGCTACTTGAGAAAGTGTTTTTAGATTCAGTATCCATTTGCTCTCCCTTCATAGGAAAGCACATTCATGATGTCATCCCCTCTTATGTGGTGTTCCTATATCATTGCCATAAACGGAAGTCCTGCAGGGTTTTTTGTTATGATGTGTTAGAACGTGCCCATCCAGGCAATGTTGAAGTGCCGAACCATGGTACTGGCCTTTGAGGAGAGTGGACCAAGCTGTGGCATTTGCCACACTGTAATGTATAGCAAGCTATGGGATTGGCCCCCTTAGTAACATGTACCAGGCTGTGGGGTTGGCTCCAGAGGTAAGTGTGTGAGAACAGTGCATTGTCTAGTGAGGTGCTGGACCCTGTACAGTATGCTGAACCCCAGGAGATTCCTGCTGACCTTTCTGCACTGCATTAGTGTTGGGGCGGGGTCAGGCCGGACAGTCCATGGTTTGAAGTAGTCTATGCATAGTATTCTGTTCCTGGTTACTTTTGTATTGCTGCCCAAGTTGAAGGTTTACATATAGAAGAGGACGTTGACTTAATTGTATCTGAGTGTCCTGTTCCAGCTGCTGTATTCGCAGAGAAGGTTTGACCGTCTGATTAGAGCACATCAATGTGAAACTCCACAACTTCCATGCAATCACTGTGTGATGCTGAGCAAGTCACGTACTCTGCTAGTGCTTCCTCTGTAATATCTAATCTGTTCTAGTGCTGGTCAAATCTTCCTGTTAGCTGAAAACAGCAGTGACATCCTCTCCACTCCCTTTACTGGATTGTAAAACACTTTGGGACATAGTTTGTATGAAAATCATTTCATAATACTGCACTCCTTTTTTGTATTTTAAACTTAATGTCTCTCATCCTTCTCCGAGCAGTTAATGAAGATAGCTTTTGATGAGGAGGTGGCCTCTGACCAAGCAGAGGTGTTTAGAAAGCACATCCATAAGCTACGTTACCCACCGCATGTACATGGCATCTTTGCTTTCACTGTGGGACAGATACAGAAGCCGGTCCTGGAGCCAAAACCAAAAGAAAAGAACCCCTCCTTGAAGTAAGTTCACTCTTTATTCTGTCCCAAATGGTGGGTGCCAACGAATATCTCTGGCAAACAGGAGAATCCTTATTGCAGGATACCCCAGTAGTATGATCTGTCCCAGTAAAAATCTTGCTGTAATGATGAGGTTTCCTGGTTGGCAGTGCACAACCACATGCAATCCTGACAACCAGCCTGGGATGTTGAAATGCGGGGGGGGGGCATTGAGCATCACCAGGAAAAGAAGATGCCTGACTCTGCCAGCTGGGTGACCACTGGTGGCGGTGCAGGCAGGAGTAACCTGTGGAAGGGTCTGGTGCTGATTGGCTTCTCTTATCTGCATGCCCCTGCCTGGTGCCCTAGCTGCTGTCCAGCAGGAGAAAAAAACAACATATGGCGCTGCGATACCCTCAACAAGCCTTGCAACAGTGCCAACATGGAAGGAGTGCTGCCATGTCTCCTCATGGGTTGGGCACTCGAAAGGCCCCACTATGAGGGGTAGGTTGTACTGGCTCAGTATGGGGGGGCTTGAAGGTGGTCACCAGCTGATAAGTAGGGTACTGAGAGAAGGTGCACAAACAGATTTAAGAAAAGTAGATCTTACTTCGAGAGGGCTCTTGCAGTAGGTAATTACATATAGGACTGACGCCGGCTGGCGGCAGGACCCCACGGAAAAATTTCTAGCTAGCGGTCCTGGGCGGGGCTGCCCCCGCGATCAGGTGACCGGCGTCAAGCAGCGTCGGTATAAAGAGTAGTCCCGGATGCCCGCCTTCCAGTTCTTTCCCGCCGATCAGCTCGTGCAGCTCTCATGATTAAGATCTTCCTTGTCAATCTTCACCATTCATTACTTCCTGGGTGTAAGCTGGGAGGCGCACCCGTCCACGGGAGCTTTTTTAAAAAACTTTGCTAACAGCACCGCCCTCGAGAGTGACGTCATGCGCGAGGGGCGGCCGTTAGTAGCGACTGACTCCTCCTCCAACTCAGTTCTGTTTCTCCCGCCGTCGAGGCAGCACCTGTTGCGAGTAGCGGTCATTTTTAGTGCGTGTTTGCCGACTCCTGTTTTTCTTCACACTCGACGCCGATCGGTAAGACTGTTCCTTTTCTATCTGGCTCGGTGTGTTTCTTGCTGTGTTTTAGCCTTGTTATTTAGGCGTTATGTCCGGTTCGGGAGCTAGCGCTTTTCCAAAACAGAGCGCCCCTATCGTCAGTGCTCCTGGTGGCATTTCTCCATCTCGGACCGGCATAGCGTTTGCCTTGCTTGCCTGGGACCAACCATGATATGGATTACGTAACGCGCCTGTTTCTCGATGGACCGTCACTTCCCTCGAAATCCGGCGGCGTTTAAAAGCAGCAGGCCCGCCGACTTTCGAGGAGACGACGTCGCTCTCTCGGAGGATTCTCGGGCAAGGTCGTTAGGCCCCTCCCGGGTCCCCTCCGGGCCTATCTGATCCGAGGAGGAGGGTCTCGTCTTTTCTTGCCGAGGAGGAGGCCCCTTCCAGCGGTGTTGGGGAGTGTCGTAGTCCCTTCCGGGGCCGCGACCCCGACACCGCCTCGGCAGTCACCTCTTCGGGGGTGCAGGCTCCCCCCCGTGTCGAGGCCCTTGGCTTTTGGGCCTGGCTCGGGTGGACCCTCGACGCTGCCTTTCGGCGCCGTTTCGGATCCTGATCGATGCGGCGCCGTTTTGGATCCCGGCACCGTTCGCGGCGCCAGTGATCAGGGCCGCTTTGGATCCCGGCGCCGTTCGTGGCACCAGTGATCGGGCGGCGCGTTGGTGGTGCCGCTTTGAGCATCGGCGCGTTCTCGGCGCCATCGTGATGCCGCTGCCTCGGCGCCGCGGCAGCTCGTGGTCTGTCCTTCCTCCTAGCGGTGCAGGCCTGCTGGCGCGTCAGGGGTTTGAGTTGAGCCTGGCTGCTACCGGTGTGGGGGGCGGCGTCACCCTGGTACTGGGGCGTTCGCGGCTCCGTGGCCTCAGGGACCCCTGGGGTGGCCAGCATCGAGGTCCAGCTGGTCTCGTCCTCCTCGGGAGGCGATGTCTCGGGCGATGGACCCATCCTGGCACCCCCACTCTTGAGGGTCTGGGTCCCCTGTGGCTACAGGTACCAGGCGGCGCGGCAGGCACTCCCTCTGTCCCCCTTCAGAGTCGTCTCCTGGGGTTCCCGGCTTGGGGTGGCGGGAGCTCGGGGGGCAGGCGTGGGGGTGACAGGGGCTCCCCTCTGAGGCGCGGTGACAGCTCCCCCACGGTGCTGTTGCCCCTCTAGGGAAGAGGGGCTGTGGTCGGGAATAGGGCCCTCGAGTCCGAGGGTTGAGGTAGGGGTCTGCCACTCGGTCTTTTTGGCCACCTCGGGGGGTGGCCAGGAGCGTAGTGCGGAACCTCGCCCCTCCCTCAGGGTTCTAGGGTGTCCTCGCGGCGTTTGTGCGCGAACTGCCCTTCTGGATCCATGCAGTCCAGGCGTCGTCACAGGGGAGGTTCTCCCCAGGCCTCAGGGCTCCAGCTTCCCCAGAGTTCCATTCTGCGGCCTGGTCTGATATCGGGATCCCTCCTACGGGCTCCTTTCCCCGGATTCCAGAGCCCTCGCAGAGAAGCAGTTGCCTCCTTGGAGTGCCCTCTCCCCTCTCTCTGCCTTCTCACCCCGCTCCCAGGCCATGTCGGTCCTCACGGGTCCGTTATCCTGGGAGCAGTTCAAAGGTTCTCGGTGGCCTTCCCCTCATCGTTAGATACATGCATGGCGGGTCTTTCGACTCTCCCCACCCCGCAGGGAATCCTCTGGACATTCAGCTCCCCATCATCTCGTCTCCCTCCTCTGAGGAGAGGAACCCCTACTCATCTTTCCTCCGATGCTGATTTCACTGAATATCAGGCGTTTCCTCGAGGATGGTGAGGGATCTCGGATTTCCTATGTTGGAGACAATACCCGAGCAGGAGAGGAATTCCTTGGTGAATTCAGTGCCCAGCATTTGGTGGTACCTTCCTGGCCTATCCTTCCAGGAGGCGTCTATCCGGTCCTGGCAGTCCCCAGCCTTCTTCTCCAGCCCGGCTGACTGTCAGCGTAGGTGTTGTCCCCCTCAGAGTCTCTAGGTTCTCTTCCCAACCTGCCCTCTGGTTTGGTTTACCTAGACACTCCTTCTGGCGCGCTGCCCTGGCTCACGACCACCCACGGATCGGACTCTCTCCAGTTCGACCCGTTTGGGGCGAAGAGTGTTCTCTTCTTCTCGGTCACGAGTGCCAGTATTGCATCTCATCAGGCTCACCACGCTGCCTACAACCGGCATTTGTGGTCGATGATGTCCCAGCTGTTGGCATCAATGCCTGACACGGAGCAAACCAGACAAGCCGTTGCCCTCTCCGCGGTAGGCCTGGAGCTGGCAAGACACCAAGCAAGGGCATCTTACGACGCCAGTGAGGTGGCTTCCAGGCTTGCGGGGACAGTGATCTGCATCAGGCGGACGGCATGGCTCCGTCTTTCCAGGTTGTCACCCCTGGCCCGGCGTAGGGTGATTCGCTCCGCTTTCCGGGGGAACCGTCTTTTCTCCTCTAGAGCTAGGAGACTTTTACAGGGGCTCCGTCCGTCTCCTCGTCCTCGGGAGGCACCTCCTAGCTCTTCCCCCACTTAGGCTTTCTGAATGAGCCAGGGTCTTCTCCTTCTGTTTCTCACCAACAGAAGGCTGGGGGTCTTGTTCCCTCAGGGTGAAGGGGGAAGAGGAGCTTGGTACTCACCCAGGAAGTAATGAATGGTGAAGATTGACAAGGGAAGATATGAAAATTACGTACCTACCGTAATTCTTGATCTTCTCTTGTATCTTCACCATTCATTACTTACACCCTCCCTCCATTCCCTCAGTGGCCTCTTCCTTGGCTTCTCCACCTCCGTCTCCTTCCTCTCTCTGCAATATATATAAAAAAAAAAAATATATAAAAATGGGAAGAATTGCTCAATTTTCCAAAAAAAAAAAATTATTTCTTGGGGGGTTCTTATTCTCAGAAAAATTATTTACTCTAAGATTCTTGGGCCATCTAGTGGATTTGCTTTGGCGATCAAACTGCACAACTATCTCTTGCCATCCCTCGAGGCGAGATACCTCTGGGGTTTTAGCCTGGCTCAGGCTATTCAGTTTTGATCCTGCAATCCCGTGCTCCAGCTGTTAAGCCCTAGAATCAAAAACCCCTCCCCCTTCCCTAATTCTTGCCTTGCAGAGAGGAGGAACGGGCACGTCTTTTTTGTAAAAAAAAAAAAAAAAAAAAAAAAGCAAAAGCTGAGGGAACTCTCTTCGACTGCCATAGGCATTCTTGGTATTCAGGTCACGCTCCTAGCCTGCAAGTGATTATCTGTTAAAAAAAAAAAAAAAGAAAAAACAAACAAGTAAGATGAGAGGGCAGACTACCCTTCTGCAGAATTTTGATAATTGGTGTTTTCCTTTCTAGTGTCCTCGGACAGTTTTACAGACAAGCAGTGCTGACCATAACCAATCCCAGCCAGCTAAGCCTCTGGCCTGCCTTGGCGAAGTCCGACTGAGTCCCACTTCTGTACTTATAAACTCCTGAAGGCTTGCAGTTTCATTTCCAAACCCCTGAGCAGTGCTCTCATACTGCGGGTTTTATTCTTCCCTCCTGGGTGTCCTCCAGTTAAAGGCCTTCCAGCGGCCAGGGCCAGTGGTTATCAAAACAATGGCATGTTGAGGATGAGGACTATGCCCTCCTGAGTCTGTCTAAGCGGGTTTGGTGAACCTTCTCTTCAGCTCTATCTCCGGGGATTCTTGCTTCCCTGTTAAGTCGAGCCTTCAGCCATAAGCTAACTAGGCTCCTTGGGCATTCTGGTCCCCTCAACATCCCATCTCTCTATTCTCTTCTTCTTCTTCTTCTTCTTCTTTCTCATTTCCCTCCTTCTCTCTCCTCCTAGAGTCGCCCAGGTAAGGAGGCCCTGCAGTCCCTAGGTTAGGGATACTCTTATCTCCTCTGTCCTTCCTCCATCGGCTTATTCCTTTTTCAGTTCATTCTTCCTTGCTCTGCTATCCCTTGGCTATCTTGCCTCGCTATCTTTTATTCTCTGCTTTCACCTTTGCCTCTCCGGCTCACAGAACTGAGTTGGAGGAGGAGTCGTTCGCTACTAACGGCCGCCCCTCGCGCATGACGCATGACGTCACTCTCGAGGGCGGTGCCGTTAGCCAAAGTTTAAAATAAAAAAAAAAAAAGCTCCCGTGGCGGGTGCGCGCCTCCGGCTTACACCCAGGAAGTAATGAATGGTGAAGATACAAGAGAAGATCAAGAATTACGGTAGGTACGTAATTTTCTTTTCTTACCGCTCAGTCCTGTTACTTCGTCGGTTCTTCCGAACAAGTTTTCAGTATAAATTTTATTCTTCTTTCGTCAGGTGAGCGTCGGTTTATCATCCCTTCAAAGAATAAAGTGTGACATGCAACCCAACTGCCTCACAAAACGGTCCTCCTCTGCCTTTTCTGCTTAGAGCCCGACCATGCAGTCATTAAGTATCACTGCCTTCCAAACTGCTTGACCACCCGCGGGGCGGCAGCAGTCCCATGAAGCCCATCTCCTCAAAAGAAGATGTCCGTGATGGAGAAGGAGTTGAAGAAACTTGACGGGCATCGGCCTCCCCTGAAGGGCATAGAAATGGGACAGGAAGGCACGGAGGCCTCCTCCTCGCGACTCCGGCGGTCGCGGACAAACTAACTATCCCTCTGGGGATCGCTCGGCGCAGCCTCAAGGCTTTGGAGGCGTCGGCCCGCCCGGTCGGGTTGGCGTTCGACTCGCCGGGTGTCTTCGAACAAGGAGACTCTGCCCCAGTACGCGCAGGCCTGTGCAGCTACTGGTCGCGGGCACCTCCCTTAAGCGGCGTCGGCTCCTCTGGCGTCTGCCGGGAGAAGACCCGCTAAGGCGCTAGACCCTTGGCGGCGTCGGCGATGTCCCGCGCCGGCGGCCTCATCATTCTCGGCCCTTGCTCCGGCCGAGGGACCCCAGTGGGACGCGGCTTTCTCTGGCGTCCGCCGGGGTCGACCCCATAAGCCCCGTCGGCTCCTCGACATCGCGGAGCCTCGGGCTCTCGACAGACCCTGCCCGCGTCTGTCATGCCAAGGCTCACCTGCAGCTTCACTGCCATCGAGGCTAGCCTGCCCAACCCGCGGGGATTTTCCTCCATCCCTGTGAGCCCGGGCTACATGACCTCCAGGCTGGTCGATCCTCTTCCTGAAAGCTGGATCCTGGCGCTGGCTCCCCTGGCGGCAGTGCCGGCTCCTCAGGCAGCTGGCCGGACACTGGCCCCCACATGATGCGGTTCGATACCGGCCCCTCCGGTACTTGACGAGGATATTCACTTTCGCCGGCCTCCACCCACCGGGCCCTGTCGACTGATCTGCCATGGGTACCCGGCTGGGCCGTCTGCTCGGCAGCTCCTCCAGTGCCTGAGGCATCTGCCGTCATATCAATGTTCCAGTTTCCCAGGTATACACGTATCCTGCATACAGTACCAGTGCCGACTCCGCGGTACCGGCTCCGGTATACCCCGCAACCCGGGTTCTGGATACTCCCCTACGGTTTCCTCCGTGCTCTATCCTCCTCCTCCTCCACCGCCCCTAGGCCGCGGTGGATCTTCAGAAAACTCTTGCCTCCTGGTGGGCTGAGGCCAAGGCTCAGCTCACCAAGAAGTCGAAACCGATCTTCACGGCGATGGTGCCACCCGGCTCCACGTCACGCCCAGGCGGCACACTCCTCCTCCTCCAGTTCAGGCTTTACCCTCGGGATCAGAGAGGGCAGGACAGCGTTCTGGGATCCCCCAAAGACGTTCCTCCCCTTGTCGAGTTGAGTCTTACTCTGCTTCAGATCCTTCCTCCCTTCTCTCTCGGACTCCTGGGAGGCTTCCGATGGATGTTCGAGAAGAGCGAGCCACGCTCTGTCAAGCCCGGCCGAGGACTCCTCCAGTCTCCTCCGGGGATCCTTCCTTCACGGAGTTGCTCAGGAAGATCCAGGAGGTCCATCAGTGGCACTCCTTGAGCCAGATCCTCAATGGGTTAAACTGCTTGCAACATCTGAACTTACCCCTATGACTCCCTACCTAGTACCACCCTGGATCGAGCCTCCACTTACCTTGTTTCCACGATTTAGAGGCTAACCTTGGTAACTAGCCCCTCTTCCCAGGAAGTCCAGACAGGCTATACCAGGCTCCGGAGGTGTGTAGACTTTTAGACTCTCACCCCGTGCAGACTCCGGTTGTGATTAGCCGCTCACGGCCGGTCAACACCAAAACTGCAAGCTCGTCTCCCGGATAAGGAATCGCCTTCTGGATCAGTATGGAAGGAAGATCTATGCTTCTTCCACACTGGGATTAGGGCCCTGAACTATAGATAGCACATATGGGGATTACCAGAAGGCCGTCCTTATCAGGCGGAATCTAAGATAGACTCTTGCTGACTCTCAAGTCAAGCAGAAGTTGGCCGACCTGGTCCGTTCTGCTCGTTCGGCTGGTAGTATATTTTGAGGATGACCTACGGCGCAGTGGACACCCGCGGGATGGAGTTCTGCCTTTGCCATGAGTCTTCGGCGTCATGCATGGCTCCGTGTGTCAGGTCTGGTCCCAGAGGTGCAGTCAGCGATCCAAGAAGCACCTTTCAGGGGTTCTGTGCTTTTCGGTGGTGATGTCAAGGACATCATTACTGATTTGCAGGAGAAGGGGACGGCCCTTAAATCTGTTGATTCAATGTACCGTCCCCATCCCCCACAGCGCCGTCCCTTTCGCAGACGCAGCTGGCCTCAAGCGAAACCTCAGGGAAGGCGGGCCACTAAACATCGGGCCCCCACAGCTGCCAGGCCCCCGCCGCCCAAAAAAGCAACGGGTGCCCCAGCTGCGGCGCTGTCTCACACCACCTGACTCCTTCCCTCTCCCACCGCCTCCGGTAACCCTGGAGGAACCGGTAGGAGTGAGGTTCTCCCTCCACCTTCCGGGTTGGGAGAGGATAACATCAGATTCATGGGTGCTTCAGATCATAGCAGAGGGGCACTCCATAGAGTTTCTACAGAAACCTCCTTGTCACCCCAACTGCGCTTACTCAAGGGACCATCCTCCTTTGGTCAGGGAAGAAATCTCGGCGCTCATGCAGGCAGGCTATAGACCCGTCCCCTCACCTCTACGAGACGGGTTACTATTCCCACTTCTTCCTTGTACCAAACAAGACAGGAGATCTCAGACCTATTCTCGATCTCAGCTTTCTGAACCTGTATGTGGAATACAAGAGGTTCAGGATGCTTCCCTTCAAACCCTTTTGCCCCTGCTTCGGCCGGGCCAATGGCTTTGTGCACTAGATATGTGGGATGCGTACCTGTACATCCCCATTCGCCCTTCGCACTGAAAGTACCTCAGGTTTGCGTTCAGGGGATCCACTACTACCAATTCCGTGCCTCCCCATTTGGTCTTTCCTCGGTCCCCCGAGCCTTTACCAAATGCCTGGCGGTGTTAGCGGCCCACCTGCATTCTTTGGGAGCTCAGGTTTTTCTCTACCTGGACGACTGGCTCCTGGCAGCCTCGTCCCAGGAGGAACTCCTGCATTTTCTCTCCCTCACCCAGCAGGTTTTCACTGGCCTGGGTATTACCATCAACCATTCCAAGTCTCACCTGGAGCCTTCACAGAGGCTCCAGTTCATCGGGGCAATTCTCAACACATCACTGTGCAAGGCCTTTCTGCCTCCGGATAGGGGGGCTTCCCTCCAGTCACAGATTTCCCTCCTATCGGAACGCAGGAGGGTCCCGGCGACGTCAGTGCTCCGTCTAATGGGGCTTATGGTGGCGGCCATTCCGACAGTTCCGCGCGTGTGCCTCCACATGAGAATCTCTCAGTGGACTCTCCTATCTCAGTGGGATCAACGGGTAGACGATCTAGATCATCTAGTTCTGATCTCCTCGCCAATGGTAAGAGACTTGCAATGGTGGATGGTTCGAGAGAACCTCCTCCGGGGGGTCCCCTTTTTTCATCCTCCCCTCGATCAGACTCTGACCACGGACGCTTCAGGCGAAGGTTGGGGAGCCCATCTGGGTCCTCACCGAACCCAGGGCCTATGGTCAAAGATGGAGATAGTTCTCCATATAAACATGCTCGAGCTTCGAGCAGTGCTGTATGCTCTCGAGGCCCTTCACCAATTCATCCTTCCTGGTCACCTTGCTGTCCAAACGGACAACATGTGCGTGGTGTGGTACATCAACAAGCAGGGAGGGACTCGGTCCTACCCGCTGTGCAGGGAAGCGATGAGGGTTTAGGATTGGGCAACGCTTCACAACCTTCACCTCACGGCGATCCATGTTCGGGGTCGACAATGTCCTGGCAGACAGACTAAGAGTAAACAAATCGGCTCTACCACACAGAGGTGGGAATGGGCCGAAAAGTTCTAAAAGCATCTTCCAGATTTGGGGACTCCTCGGATAGACCTGTTCGCTCCTCCCAAAACGCAAAGCTTCCAATCTTTTGCTCGCTCGTTCCAGAGCGAGGCGCTTTCTGGAACGACGCTCTATCTCTAAGCTGGAAGGACAGATTAGTCTATGCTTTTCCCCCAAATCCTCTGGTCCCTCGTGTGCTACAGAAGCTGGCTTTAGAAGGAGCGAGAATGATTCTGGCCCAGGCAAATCTGGTTCTCTCTTCTACAACAATACTCAGAGGTTCCTCCTCTTCCTCTTCCTTTATCTCCAGGATTGTTGACCCAGGATCAGGGGACCCTGGTCCATCCGGGACTCAAGTCCCTTCACCTTCATGCATGGCTCCTGCAGACCTAGCTCAATCTCGTTTTGGCGTTTCTCCAAGGTGGCTGAGATTCTGGTGGAGGCTAGAAAACCCTCCACTAGGTCCACCTCGCCATGAAATGGAAAAGATTTTCTATCTGGGCTGTGGCCAGGGCATGTGAACCCTTTTCCTGCCCTGTGACCATTCTGCTTGAGTACATCGTCATCTTTTTGACCTGGGTCTCAGTCACTCCTCTTTGAAAGTCCATATGCGGCTATTTCAGCCTACCATGTCCCTTTCACTGACAAGGCATTTGCCCAGCTGGAGGTATCAAAACTTTCATCAGAGGGTCCTTCATCTCAGGCCCCTGTCCGGACTCCAGCTCCACCTTAGGACTTAAACTTTGTCCTCGAAACACACTTGCCCAGGCCTGCGGCTTCCGCGAACTTGAAGTTTTATCATAGGCAGCTCTTCTTAGTGGCCATTACTTCTGCTCTTGAGAATTTCCAAGCTCAGACCTGATGTGCAAAATCCCTTATTTTATTTTTCACAAAGAACGAGTAGCTCTTCGCACGAATCCTAAGTTTCTTCCGAAGATAGTAGCGGAATCTACCTTAAATCAGTCTCTTGAATTACCTGCTTTCTTCACGCAGTACTCCAATCAAGGAGAATACCCGCTCCATACCATGGATGTTCACAGGATTCTGAGATACTACACCGATAGGACGAGGGATCTCAGAAAGACTGATCAGTTGTTCGTCTCTTTCGCTCACAAAAGAGAAGGCAATGCTGTCTCTAAGTAATGCCTATCAAAATGGTTGGCCCATTGTATCACTTTCTGTTATGACAAGTACAACAAGACCCTCCCGGGTCAAGTCAGAGGTCACTCCACTCGTGGAGTTGCTGCCTCTGCGGCTTGTTTCAAGAACGTGTCTGTGGCAGACATCTGTGCTGCCGCCACTTGGACTTCAGTCCATACCTTTACTAAACATTACAGTTTGGACATTGCCTCTCGCCGTAGAGCAGGCTTCGGGTTAGCTGTCTTGTAAGGCCTCCTTTCTTGAGACCTGCCAGATTATTTAATACTTTTTGGAGTAGTTACTCCTCCCGGTGCCTTTCATTTGTTCCAGACTGCTTGGGATTCTGTCTTGTATGTATTACCTGCAAGAGCCCTCTCGAAGTAAGATAGTACAGATACGTAGAACTTACCGTAACAGTAGATCTTCGAGAGAGAGGCTCTTACAGTAAATCATCTCCCGCCCTCCATCCCCTAGGCTTTTTTCAGCTCCTTTTCCATTGAGAAATGTCTGCTTCTCTCTCCGGGCCTGTGGCGGGAAAGAACTGGAAGGCGGGCGTCCGGGACCGCCCCTTTATACCGTCGTTTGACGCCGGTCACCTGACGTGGGGGCGGTCCCCTCCAGTGACTGCTAGCTAGAAATTTTTCCGTGGGGTCCTGCCGCCGGCCGGAGTCAGTCCTATATGTAATTACCTACTGCAAGAGCCTCTCTCTGTGATCTACTGTTACGGTAAGTTCTTGCGTAACTGTACTTTCTAGTGGCCATTACTTCAGCTAGAAGAATTAGTGAGCTCCAGGCTTTATGCATTGAAAAGAACTACATTGCCTTCCACAGGGATAAGGTAGTCCTTTAGACAAATAGGACATTTCTTCCCAAAGTGGTTTCAGACTTCCATTTGAACCAGTCTATCACTTTGCCAGTGTTCTTTACTTCCCATTCTTCTTCTGGTGAACGTAGGCTGCATAGCCTGGATGGCAAAAGAGCTTTGAGCTAATACATGACAGCAGCTAAGCCCCATAAGTAGGACAGAAGACAACTTTTCCTCACTTATGGGGATGTGGGAAAGGGTAATCTAGCATCTAAAAGGTCCATTTCTCTTTGGCTTGTTCAGTGCATCCAATTTGCTATTCAAAGGTGGGCAAGGAAGCTCCAGCAGGCTTAGAGCCCACTCCACAATGGACAAGGGGTACAGCTGCAAGGGATGTATCCTTGGATATCTGTAAAGCAGCAACCTGGCGAACAGTACACACATTTGTCAAGCATTACAGCTTGGATATGCAGGCTAGGGCTGATGCCAGGTTTGGTACAGCTGTCCTGCAGAGCCTGTTTCCAAAATAGGTTCTTCCCGCCTCCTAAGGAACTGCTTTTTAGTCCGCAGAATATTGGAGTATTCCTGGGGTGAGAAGAAAGTTACTTACCATAGTAACCTTATTTCTCCCAGGGGATACTCTAATATTCGTAATTCTCCCACCCTGCCTCCCCGGTTTAAGAACCAGTGGCCTCTGTATTCTATGCTGTACCTTAGTGTTTGCATGCTACATTCGATTTTTATTAGAACTTGTTACGTTTTTTTCTTTTCATGTGATTCTGACATAGGAGCTTGTGGGGGGGTTTATGATAGTCATGTGCAACTGTTTATATTAAGTACCCTGATGTTGTAAATTAGCATTTTGCTCATTGGATTTTCCCCTGAGTAAAATAAAAAACAAATAAATAGAAAAACCTCTGCCCAAATCGCACTAGTCCCCTCTCTTGTTCTGTGAAGGCTGCCACTGTTGAAAAGCCTTCTGTCCCAGAAGTTCCCACAAAACATACCCCTCCTCTTGACACTATCCCTTCAACCAATCGTTAAACCCCTCCATTTCCTCCGTACTCACTGTCCTTCCTCTCCCCCTGTTCCACCAGGAAGAACCTCAGAAAAAGGCCAGGGAAGCAGAATGGCCATGAGTCCCCAGCCTAGTTGCTCTTCCCAGTCTAAATAGGCTGGTTTGCCAGATTGTTGGTACCCAGGTGCACCAGCATCTGACGCTCCCCCCCCGGTCATTCTTCCTATCCTAGTCATGACCTGGATGGCTGATGACACAGGAAGGCTTGTACCCCCCCCCCCCGCTTTCTCTGTCCTCCAACCACCATCTGTACCACGCTTAATTATATACTCCCCTATGACCAGGATACTCCTTTTGTCTTCTCTGATCTTACTTCAAGAAACAGCTCTTGCAGCGGGTTACACCATTAGGACTGAAGCGGCGGGCAGCTGGACCCCACGGAAAATTTCTAGCTGCTAGTACCTAGCGGGGACCCCGTCGACGCCGCCCCGACATTAGACACATCATAAAGGGATGGTCCCCAGCATCTCTCAGTTCTTTTCTCTGCCATCGACTCACAAGCATCGGCTCCACAGGACGCCATCAGCTACTGAACGATGCCAGAACTTCAAGATTCTACTTCTCTTCGAGAATTTATTACTCCCTCTCGCATGTCGGCTTCCCCGACCTGTTCCGTCGATCGCCCCTCTAAATGTGCATGCGGCAAGCAGATCCTGTTTAAGGACAAGCATACAGCCTGCGTTTGGTGCTTAGGCCCTGATCACAACACCCAAGCCTGCGCCGTTTGCCAGCAATTTAACAGTTGCGCACTGATCCGCCACCAGCAGGCTCTTGAAACTTTCCTTATAAAACAGATAGTCAAAGATGTGGAGAGATCCTCCTGAGGGGAATCGTCGCACAGATCAGGGAAGCATGAGCAAAAAAGGAGGAAGAAAGAGAGAGAGCAATCCCCAACTGTCAGCTCCTCAGACTCCTGGGCGAGCTCGGGTTCTGCCTGCTCAGACAAGTCCCCTTTCTGGACCAAGTGTCAATCTCCACTGGTCAAGATTTGGATGACCAGGGGTACAGATATATTCTCCTCTCTTCAGCCTTTGAAGAGCCGGCCTAAGGATTCTTCCCTTAGTCGGCCTCTGGTCTCTTCCAGCTGATCTGAGGCTTCAGATAAGCACCACAAGGCGCACTCCACGTCGGCTGCCAAAGTTGGCCCCAACTCCCTGGACTGGCACCAGGACACAGACCAGAGATCGGTCTCCCAACCTCCGAAGGGTTCTTCTGAGGCATCCACCAGGCAGACTACTGAGTTGATGTCCCGTGAATGAACATCGTACCCCAAGCATTCGACCGATCTGACGACCACCAAATGCCGCAAGGACTCTAACCCCCAAACGAACACACCACCGTTTGCCCCCGATACCGGACAACGGACACCATCCGAAGATGATGGTATGGACGTCGGTACTCAGCCAGTTTCCAACGATTGACATCGAGGGACAGAGAAGACCCGATGTCCAAGGACCAGGCATTGCCCGGAGACCCGTCGATGGGCGCTTCGGCCACCCAACAGGACCGACGCCAGGAGCTTCGTCAGGCCTTGAAGTGAAAGAACTGTTCTCCTATTTGTGGGAGACCATCAGAAAAGATGTTGTCTCCACGAAACCTAAAGGGGAAGACTTACCCCCACCTAGGTCTACAACTCCTGATGTACCCCCATAAAGGATACTCCCCCTCCTGTGGCAGGTCTACCGGGGTTGGGGGAGACAGGGAAAACAGGAGAGGCGGAAGGGTCCTATTCTCGGACCCCTTTTAGATCACCTAGCACCCACGGGCATAAGAGGCCTTGCAAGAGGTCAGACTCTTCCTCTTCCGACGAGTCTCGCCCTGATGCATCTGGTATTTCCAGGTCACCTTCACGTTTTAGTGTCCCTTCACCAGACCCTAGGGACCTTCCCAGATCACCCCCAGATGATCCCTCATTTATAGATATAATGAGGCATATCCAAGAAAACATGGGCTGGGACACAGAAGACCTAGACCCCAAAAGGCAACGTCTGGCGAGGTATCTACGTCTAAAGGACCCCAAACCTGTGGTGGTCCCACCATTGGTAGACACTTTTCAAGATGCCACGAAGGCCACTTGGAAGCACCCATACTCCTCACCTGCGATCCTTAAAAAGGCGGACTGCCTGTATAGGGCACCCATAGAGGACCCATGCTTGGAGCAACAACTGGTAGATGACTTCCTTGTAATTACGGCCACCCACGACCAATCTCAAAGGCCGCAACATCTTAGTATACAACCCCCAGATAACGAGTCCAAGCAACTGGACTCCATGGGCAGACATATGTATGCAGCGTCCAACTGTTCCATAAGGTCACTAAATTATTTGATCCATATGGTTCAGTTTCAAAATGCCTTGCGGGAACAAGGCCAGGATGTGGTGAAGGACCTCCCGGATGGGGACAAGAAGGAGGAGCTCCTGAAACTTTTTCAGACTGGCTTGAATGTGGGAACACAAGTCCTCTGGGCTGCTTACGACTCAGCAGATTCAGCCACTAGAGGAGGAGCAGCAGTGGGTGTTTGTCTAAGGAGACACTCCTGGCTGAGGGTATCAGGCTTTACCCCTGATGTCCAGAAAGGTATTTTGGACATCCCTCTTTGGGGAGGAGTCCGAAAAAGTTATTACCAGACTACAGGACACTGGTAAGGCAGTCAGGTCAGTACAGGCCATATACAGGCCACGGCAGAAGCCCTTTCAGAAAGGCCAGAACTGGTTTCGCTGTAAACAAGGTCAGCAACCCCGGTCCGCTCAGCAGCCCAGGAGGAACTTCAGCCATAAAGGTCAGTCCCACTTTTCCGGAGGCCAGGGAGCAAGAAACCAAAAGCCTCAGCAGCCTTCCGGACAGACCCCCACCACCACCTGACTCATACCAGACCCCTGCCCCTCCTCCAGCTCAAGGGGAAGAGAAGCTCGGGGGTCGCATTGCACCTTACTGAGTAGTAAAGGATAACTTCTGACCAGTGAGTACTACAGCTTGTCAAATGAGGGCACTCTATAGAGTTCCTCGGGTGCCCCCGTTAAGACCACCCCTGCACTCCCGTTATGCGGGACAGCACTCTGCCCTCCTGGAAAAGGAGGCCATAGAAGAAGTTCCATGGAACCAGAGAGGAAGGGGATATTAGTCCCACTTCTTTCTGGTAGCAAAAAAGATGGGGGACTTACACCTGATCCTGAATCTCGGCGACCTCAACAACTCGGTGGCATACAAGCGCTCCCGTATGGTCACCCTCTCAGGTCTCATCACAGTGCTCAGACCAAACGCATGGTTAGCACCACTGGACATGCAGGACACATATTTCTATCTTCCCATTGCTCAGCCGCACAGGAAGTTCTTGTGGTTCGAGTTTCTGGGACACCACTACCAGTTTCGGGCTCTCCTGTTCAGCCTTTCTTTGGCCCCATGAGTTTTCACCAAATGCCTATCGGTGGTAGCGGCAGCCCTTAGGAGATGGGGACACTATGTCTTCCCCTTACCTGAATGACTGGCTCCCTCATGGCTCAGTCTTGGGAGGACCTGAACAGGGCGTTACAAGACGCCTACACTCTGTTCGAATCTCTGAGCATCACTATAAATCTGGCAAAGTCTTCGCTGATTACCACGCAAAGACTTCAGTTCATCGGTGCAGTGGAGTCACACAAGAGGGGAGAGCCTTTCTGCCAGAAGACAGAGCAGAACGCTTATGAGCCCTGAGTCAAGCAGTCAATGTCAGGAAGCAGGTTCCGGCAAGAACCTTGCTACGCCTCCTCGGGCACGTGGTGGCCACCATTGCCACAGTTCCCCTCGCTCGTCTTCATATGCAGGTCACTCGGACCCTCATAGTCCAGTGGGATCAAAGCCAAGACCACCTGGTATCAGTCCCCAACTCCATCATGAGAGCACTACAGTGGTGGCTCATCCCAGAGCACCTCTCAGTGGACGTCCTCTGCTTTGCAGCACCTGTCCTCTCCCTCATACTCACCACGGATGCATCTGGGTCTAGATGGGGTGCTCACCTGAATGGCATAAGAACACAGGGCACTTGGTCACCATCGGAAATACATCTCCACATCAGTGTGCTGGAGATGCAGGCAGTCCTGTATGCACTTCAGGCATTGCATTTAGAGATTCCCCCAGGACACTTGCTGATTCAGATGGACAACACCTCAGTGGTGTTCTACATCAACAAACAAAGGGGCACTCATTCCTACCGGCTCTGCCGGGAAGCAATGAGAATTTGGGATTGGGCCCTGCAACAACAACGTCACTGTTGCCGCAGTACATGTTCCAGGTGTTTGCAGCACATTAGCAGACCTTCTTAGCAGGTCAAGATCCAGCACCCACGACTGGGAACTGCTTCAATCAGTAGTAGAGATGCTGTTCGACATTTGGGGAATGCCAGAATTAGATCTGTTCGCATCCCCATACAATGCAGAACTGCCTGGTTTTTGCTCGCTAGATCAAGGGCCTGGTGTTTTCTGGCGAAATGCGTTGTCCCTCTCTTGGAAGTGCTGGTTCCTCTACGCTTTCCCTTCCTTCCCTTTGATCCAGAGGGTGCTCCTCAAGTTGCAGCCAGAAGGAGCATCCATGATCATAGTGGCGCCATTCTGGCCCACACAGGTATGGTTTCCGCTTCTTCATCAGTTGTCACAAGAATCACCAATTCCTCTTCCAGTCAGCTCGCACTTGCAGTCCCAGGAAGAAGGGTCGCTGGTTCACCCGAACCTCAAGTCATTGCACCTGCATGCCTGGCTCCTAAAGACCTAGCAGTGTCTCATCGTGGAGTTTCAGACAGTGTAGTGGATGTCCTAGTGGCAGCACGTAAACAGTCTACCCGCGCTACGTATGCCATGAAATGGCATAGGTTGTGCTTATGGTCTTCGGACCACAAACTAAACCCTCTGACTTGTCAGGCGAAGTCAGTTTTGGTGTACCTTTTTCCCTTGTCACAAGCTGGACTCAGTTATTCATCTGTAAAGGTGCATCTCTGTGCCATATCCGCGTACCATGCTCCATTTGGGGACAAGTCCTTTGCTCAGTTGGATTTGTCAAAAACCTTTCTGCGTGGCATCCTTCACTTGAAGCCACCCATTAGGGACCCGATTTCCCCCCTTGGGATCTTCTCTTCATTCTGGAACAGCTTACACTGCCTCCCTTTGAACCAGTTGCAGATTGCGAGCTACGCCTTCTGTCTTAGAAGGCGTTATTTTTAGTTGCGTTTATTCCGCAAGAAGAATTTCTGAGCTCCAAGCACTTATGTGCAAGGAGCCTTATTTGATTTTTCACAAGGACGGGGTGTCCTTAAGAACCAATCGTAAGTTTCTTCCCAAGGTGATGCCAGAACTAAGCCTATACCAGGACACAGACCTTCCAGTATACTATCTGGAATATACCAACAGAGGGGAAGCTCTGCTACACATATTGGATGTGCACAGGATTCTCAGGTTCTTTCTGAACAGGACCAGACTGCACCGACAGTCTGACCAGCTGTTTTTGTCCTTTCCCACAGAACGTTGGGGGCACCAGTGTCAAAACAAACACTTTCAAGATGGTTGGTGAATTGTATAGTGTTCTGCTATCAGAAGTGAAACAAACCCTTACTGAGATTGATAAAGGGACATTCTACCAGAGGGGTGGCTACCTCTTTCTCTTCGCTGAAAAATGTTTCAGCTCCTTCGATTTGTGCAGCTGCTACTTGGAGTACGGTGCACACATTCATCCGGCATTACAGTTTGGACATTGCCTCTAGACGCAGAGCGGGCTTTGGCCTTGTAGTCCTGCAGGGGCTTTTGTTGTGAGAGGTTGCCTCTGCCTTTCTTCTGTCCTCCTCCCAAATTTAGGGGTAACACCTTCACTGCTTGGGACTCGGACCTAATGGTGTAACCTGCTGCAAGAGCTGTTTCTCAAAGTAAGATACTGTAGTACAGTTACGTAAGAACGTACCGTAACAGTAGATCTTCGAGAACAGCTTTTGCAGCAGTAGTTTCCCTTCCACCTTCCCCTCAGGAGGTCTACTGTCATCCACAGTCTACAGACAATTTTCTTTAGCCTTCCTTTGGAAGCGGATCCTCAGTCTCCTGTTCAGAATCGCATCGCTATGCCAAGAGTGTCTGGCGGGAGAACTTGGGGATGCTGGGGGACCACCCCTTTTATGATGTGTCTAACGCTGGGGGCGGGACTGATGTTGGGCGGTCCCCCGCTGGGTATAGCTAGCTAGAAATTTTCCATGGGGTCCTGCTGCCTGCCGGCTTCAGTCCTAATGATGTAACCTGCTGCAAGAGCTGTTCTCGAAGATCTACTGTTACAGTAATTTTTTATGTAACACTACTTTCCCACTACTTGGTGCCACAAAGTCCTTTTCACTCTTTCCAAGTGGATTTGAGCCTCCCCCACCGAAGGAACTAGGTACCTGTACCTTTTGCAGGGGTGCAGAGAGGTTTACTGTAGGGACTTTGTGAGCTTGGATGAACTCCTTGTGACTTCCCTGTCCCCTCTCCCCACCAACCTCCAGCACCCCAACGCCAGTGAGCCTCTTTGGGTGTTGGGATATGCCTGTTGGTACCTTCTTAGCTGGAGTGATGGCTAGAATTATCTCCTCCCCTGCTGCTACTAGCTGTGCATGGAGTTCCACAAATGTCCTATATATGAGGAAGTGTCCCCTCCTCCAGAGAGTAACTTTGAAGATGAGCACCCCGCAGTCCCTGCAGCTGTCTCCCCGCTGTACCTGTGCTCCATACTGTCTGCTGTTTCCCTGAACACAGTACCTAGTTGACATCTACCTATACTGCAGTAACTCCCTGGTACTTCATTTACTGTCTTCTACCTGCCCGAAATCCTATGGGTACTTCGCCAAACACCCAGCATATACCAAAATGCAAACTGACACAATTATACAGTTGTATAGTTTACGCACATGTAAGTTGCAATATTAGACTACCCTAGATAGGGAATATCTGTGATCCCAGCCAGTGCCTTCCCTGCCACCTACAAATTGTGGTACCAGATACCTGTACCAACAAGGTCCCTCCCAATGTCCATAAGGCAGATGTCACCCTTCTACTCTGTGACAACTGATGGGATGCCACACAGTGGGGTGCTTGTAGGTGTGGGGCTTAAATATCCTGTCTGCGCTGGTCCTTCACAAGCGCAGTGTTGTCCTATCGTGCTGTAACAAATTCCTGATCAGTGTGGCTTCAGAATTCCATCTAAACAAGGCCCTGACCTGCTGGTATTCTTCCCCAAACTGCATACATTGGCGGCAGAGCTGCTGCACCTTGGACTTGGTGTCTTTGGGACCTTGCTCTGTTCCCATGAGCATGTGGCAGACTACCATGGTGTGGCATGCCAGCAGTTTACTGCCTACCCTGAAGCTACTGTAGGCAGTCCATCCTGTATTGCTCTGTGTTGGCAGCTGGCTGGAAGTGAACCTCCTGAAAGGTTAAGGGCTCACGCTACCAGATGTACAGTTGCTTCTGTTATTGCTGTGATGTGCGCCCATTTGTAGGGATTTGTAGAGCTGCTACCTGGTCTGATGTTCCTGAATTCATATCTTATTACATCGTTGACCTGCTCAGTGGCAGGGATGCTGCTTTTAAGTCCTCATTCCACCAGTCTATATTTGCCTCAGATTTGGGGTGCACAGCTTGCCGCTACCTCCTAAGGACAAGTTTGCCTACGTTTGTATAGTAAACTGAATCTGGGTAGTTAGAAGAATATAGACATCATCCAGTCTGCCCAAAACCTGCCAAGTATTGAGACTTGGCCCTACCATCCACTCGCCTTTCAGTGTGCTCCTTCCATGCAACTGGTAACCTAGAGTACTAGAATAGTTACTTGTGTACCCTTCCACTGTATATATAATTGCCATCAAAATTAACAGCAACGGGTCCGGCCCGGTGGCGCTGAGGCGCTCGATGCCTTACCTTGTACCATGCCGGCGACCCTTTTTTGGGAACAAGCTTGGATCGACAGGGTCAGCCGAGGAGGAGAAGGATAGAACACCCGACGGCTGCTCTCCTTCTCCGGGGGTGGTCACCTGCAAGCTCCCGCCCGATACCGCCACCTGGGGGTGCTTGGGTGGAAGGTGCGGTAGTGGGAGGCAGCAGTATGGGGACGGGGCAGACGTCGGCACAGGGGCGGAGCAGGAGGTGCGTCTCAGCCGCCTCCTCGCTCATTGGTTGTCATTGCACGCAGACACCTGGTCTTGAACATGGAAACAACCCCCTGTCTTTCCTAGGCAACAACTCCTTGCTACACATCCTTGTTTTGTCGGGGCAGACTGCGTTGTGCAGATCCACTTCAGTATAGTTGTTGGGGAGGTAAAATGGGTATTTCTTCCTCACCCCACACCGGGGGTCACACCGGGCATCAAAAGGTCAGAAGTGGAACCATGTACTCAAGGGGCAGACTCTGACGATGAGGTTTGTGTATGGGGCAGTCTGAGAGAGTGGAGAGAAGGGGCAGTAAGGCACAAAACAACAGAAAGTAAAAAAAAAAAAAAAAAAAAATTAGCAACCATCCAAATGTATAAAATAAACAGACAGCTGTAGTATACTCATTAAATATATCATTGGGGGGATCTCCTGAGGGAAATACTGCCACTCATCCTTAGGGCTTGCTGCCACATACCCATGTGCGTCCCTCAGTGTTGTATTTACTTTTACACCAATGTTGCCTATCATTTCTTTTTTATTCCCCATCCAGCTTTTTGCCCCATAGCTTGCAACCTGCTCCTTCCATTCAGGTTTCTTGTGACCAGTGGGAATCCACACGCTGTGGTCCAAGAGAGTGCCCGTGACTGTCATGTAGACTGCTCGTGATAGAGTTTTTATCATGTGGGGTTGTTTTTTTCTTTGGTTGTTGTTCTGCCCATCACCCACACGATGTCATGCAGTGCCCCCACAGGTCTTGCACACAACATTCCTTATGGAGGCGGCAGGCTCGCTGATCTTCCCGATGTTGCCATTGTGGGAGTGCACCAGCTGCCCACTGGGCCATCAGACACCCCTGCCTACCGTTTATTCAATATGTAACCACAGATCTTCCATGAATCAGCCTTCACCATTGATTCATACATATGGGTATAGGGCCAGGGGTACTAAACCCCCAGGGAGCTTCTTTCCTACAGGGAGGGAACCAGTGTCAGCTACTGGCATCTCTCACACACACACACACACACACACACACACACACCCCCCCACACCCCATATGTGGTGCCGCACACTAGCCAGTGACCATCCTCAGCTCCATCATGCACCTCAGTTCTGTTCTTCCCGCCATAGAGTTCACACGGGAGTGACAGTGCCTTAGTCTGACCATCATCAACATTTCTTCTATATTACCACCAAAAAGTCATTCTGTTCGTGGTGTTATCTTTGTTCCACTTTCTGCAGTGTCGAAGTCTGAGAAAAAGAAGGGGGCTAAAAAAGACTGTCAGACCCCCATTATGCATTGTTGCCCCTATGGGAAACCTATCATGGCAACGGATCGACATCAGCAATGCTGGACCTGCCTTGGCCTGGCTCATGACTTGGATACATACAACGTCTGCTTCTGTGTGGACCACCGTACATTACAGATCTGCACATTGAAGTGGGGTTGCCCAATCCCCACCTTCATAGGCAGGCTGTGCCCAAGTGAGGCCAAATCAAAGTCTGTGGGCCCTTTCCCTTGTCCCCTTCCTAGTACTTCTGATACTAGGGAAGCACTGGGTCCTCCTTGACCCCGCTGAAGCATTGAAGGTGCTGGAGGATAGGTACAGTGAACAACTGGCTCCTTCCGGAAGGTTGGCTGAGCAACCCCCTCCATCTGTCCGCCCTGGGCAGTGGACGTCCCTGGTAGTGTGGCCAAAGCTATAGGCGTGATCTACACTGGTGGACACCTTTGTTTCACGGCCTGTCACCACCCCGTTCCTGACACTGTCTGTGGTGTCATTGAGCAGGGTGGTGCTAGCTATGATGTCAGACCCGTGCTGGTACCATTCATGGTACTGGGAGAGGGGCCATGCAGCATCCGGTCGCTGAGGTGCAGGTGGCAGTCTCTGCCCCGAGCAGCCTTTGTGGCTCCAAGTTGGAGGTCAATGCTGCTTATGTCAGTGGACGGGGTACTGTTCCTGATGTTGGTTCTGTTGCTTCAGATCCATTCCTAGTTCTGGTGCCATTCACGGCACCAAGCCGGTTCCCTGTGCCACTCATGGTGTCAAGGGAGGGGGTCGCCCCCATGCATGGCGTCAGAACCAGTCCCAGGCTGGAGAGGAACCTATGTCTAGGCTAGTCCCTGGCCTTAGGCCTGGTGCCGCAGGAGGCACCAGCTCAGAGTCAGGAGGACGGTCAGGGCATGGAATTACCTCCTAACCCACAGGCTGATCCCACTACTGGTGAGGATCAGTGCTTCCCCAAGGGGACTGAAGACTCTGCTCCCCTCACCTGGGGGTCTCCCCCCAAGGCACCGAGCTAGTTGTTCCTTTTTTGTAGGTCGACTTTGTTTGGGTGGTCTTGCCAGGTCCTCCCCTCAAGCAAGGTCTTCTGAGCATTTCTATAGCCAGGTATAGGCTCTGCAGTCTCTGGCTCCCTCCTCCCTCTGGAGCCAGTCACCTGGAGGCAGCATGGAAGTGCAGGTGGTGCCTAGTACCAGCACTATAGACATGCCGATTGGGTCCGTTTCAAGTCCAGCCCCCTTGCACCACCCACTTCCATGTTAAGCGTCTCCTCTCTGCAAGTGTCCTCCTTTGAGGACATGGAATCTCCCCTCCACATGTCCTCGGCTACTGAGTATGCTCTTTAAGAGATTCCCAGTGGATATGTTGCAGGCATGGGACATTGGCACGATTGCCACACACAATACCCTGTCTTTACAGCTGGGACTCCTAGGAGCTTTCAGCGAAGCCAACTGTGTCATCCCCCTGGGCCCATAGCCTTTGATGAAGAATATTCTAGGGAAATGTCCCAACCCCAAGGGATGTCCAACAAAGGTATTGCGCACCTGCAGGCTCTGCAGGTACAGTGTCTCACCCCAACTCATGGGATTCACATTATGCAGGCCCTGACAGGGCCACATTGCCTGGTGCGTGACCGACCTCCCAACGCGGAATCTGCACAGGCAGATGCTTTGGTCAGGAAGTGTTTTCCTCAGCTTTCACCATAATGTGCAGTGCTGCATATCAGACATACCAGGCAGCTTACAACAAATGCCTGTGGGTTCAGCTAGGCCAGCTTCTAGTTGGTTTGCGTCATTCATAGTTAATTGGGCAAGCCATCTGCCTTTCAGGCAAGGGCCTGGAATTGGCAAGACACCAGACAAGGGCGTCATACGATGCCAGTGAGGTGGCCTTTAGGCTGGTGGGAACCAGAGTCTGCATTTAGCGGACAGCGTGTCTTCTCCTCTTACAATTAGCACCTATGGCCTGGTGAAAGATGCTTAACTCCTAGTTCCAAGGGACTCGCTGCTTCTCCCGTAGGGTCAGACTGCCGCTACTGGGGTGCTCCCCTTCTCATCCGTCTGACTAAACTGATCTCTGTTCTCACCAGACCTGCAAGAAGCCCTTGAGCTGGCCTAGCGGCATGGAGGGCTGAGGCACTGAGTGCCTCACCTCCTGTTACACCAGTGACCCCCAGGTTCAGAAACAGAGTTGGATCACTCCAGGGGCTGGGTGGGTGAGTGTGGATTGAGCAACCGTAGGACTGTTCTCCTACCTCAAGGAAGGGGGATGCTATGCTTCACTGTTGACTGCCACCAGGAGGTATCTGGGTGGCAACGCAAGCAAGGTGCACATTGTGAAGGGATCGTGACAGCACTGGGGACATCTCCGTGATGGGGAGTACACACATGTCATGCTCGTCGTACTTCCTGTTTGCCCAAGGGAGACGACAGTGGAAACGTAGAGGCCAAAGCTTAGTGAAGCCCTGCCTGTCTTGACAGTCCATCCTACTGATGCTATCTCTAGGTCACAGAGGATTGTCTGCAGGGGAAGGGCGGCTTTCCCACCCCACTGCAGGGGGAAATCCATGAGGCTACCTGCTTCTGGACCTGGAGGAGGTAAGTGGACAACCGTCCTGAACAGGGATATGGCTGAGAAGCTGCCCAGACCTGCCTAAGGAGGATAAAAACCTTTGTTGCGGGGGAGCAGCCCCTGCCCTGAAGTGTTCTCTCTTACGCAGAGGGCTGAGGGTATTTGTTACTCTCAGGGTGAGCCGGCTGATCCCCTGCTGGGAAGTTGGCATTTGGACATGTAAGTATAAATCAGTGGTGAAGACTGATTTTTGGAAGCTATAAAAATAACATATTTACCATAATTGTTGATTTCCCAGAATATCTTCACCATGGATTCAGATGCCTGCACACCATGCCCTGCTCAGCTGAGAGCTAAGGCCTCTGGTAGCTTACCCTGTGGGAAATGGCGGCAGACCTCTCCGCCTTTCTGCTCTGCCATGGTTCTGTGGTGGTGGTTCCTGCTGTTTTTTTTTAAATGAGGGCTTGTCACTCAGGTGCCACCTTCACCAAAACAAAACAAGAAAAACAACAAATGAGAGTGGGGGTCACTCATATCCTCCCTACCAACTGAAAAAAGAAAAAAAAAAGTACTTTTATTTTTTCCATGGAGTGGGTAGGTCCTTCCTCAGTTTTCTCCTACCCTTCTTCTCCCTGCCCTGGATATATCCCTGCTAGTTGCTATATGCAACATGTGCCTTGGACGCTGTCCAGTCTAACGCCACTGAGCAGATGCTGTGGAGAGGTGCATTGCACTTTGCTTCGGATTATTGTACTAGCTGTGCGCAGAGTATACCCCTGTAGCTGCAGAGAGAAGCAGAGTGTGTTTTTCTTTCATATGGAATTATTTTGTTGGTATCCCTTGCACTTCTGTCTGTGCTTTGGGCTTTGCCCACTCTGCCTGGAGAATGCCAGAGAAGATAACACATCCTGCCTCCCTAGGACTGCTAGTCCTGCAAGTCCTGTGCCCTCCATCCCTGCTTTTCATAGAGAAAAGAGGGATCTCACTTCGAGGGGGAGCTCTTGCAGCAGGTAATACCAGTAGGACTAAGGCCACCAGGCGTTAGGACCCCATGGAAAAATCTACAAGCTAGCAGACCGCCCCCGAGTTCGGCTCCGCCCGATGTCAGATGTGATATAAAGGGGGCAGTCCCCCGGTGCTATCTCGATTCTTTTCCCGCTGTCGACCCACTTACTTCAGCTCCATGGGCGCCCTAGTCTTCCATGATCGACCGCACTTTTTCTCATCAACTGGCAACCGTCGATGGTTTCCAGTTTTTTGTCGAGTCATTTGATGGATTTGCATGTCTTCACCTTCTCCTACACGGCACAAGTCGAAGTGTCAGTGCGGGAAACGGATCCCGGCCAAGGACAGCTACGTGGCCTGCTTGATCTGCTTAGGCCCAAACCACTGGCCCGACGTTTGCCCACACTGCCAGTAATTCAGTAACAAGACCTGGTCTTGAATCAGAAGAGCCAATGCCCTGAAGGCTTATCTCCTAGAAAAGCAGGTGGCAGCCATGCAGAAATCTCCATTGGGATGCAGTTCTTCATCCCCAGCTAGATAGTCTCCCCCAAAAGAGAAGTCATTGGAGAGAAACATCACCATCACTGGGAGGAAGATAGGGCCAGGTTGGAGTGCCACCCTAAATCCCCCCCTTAGAGCTTCTAGTTTCTCGGCCTCCGGCAGGAGGTCGGGGTTGGTCCCTCTGGCTGCCTCTGGGAATCTTCCGAAGAAGACATCCTCCTCATCCCAGGAAAAGAGCAAGGAGTCTTCTTCCTCTCGGCGCTCATCTTTCCAGCTCCTCTTGGCCCACCGACCCCACATACCTTCACAAGGGTTGACCCAAGAGGGACGGACGTCTTCAGGCAGGTCTTCAAAAGTAGGCCATAAATCCAGTGGTTCGTCCGACAAGCGCAAACACTCAGTTGACTCCACCAGATGCCAGGAGACCATCTGGCATCAGACGCCTCTGCCCCCTGCAAAGGGGAAGTCTCCCACTGGCGACAGATGACCCTTAAGCCAGGCTAGCTCGCCCTCGGGCCAGGCGCCACCAGTCGATAACAGGCCATTGGCTGCCAAGGATCAGGTGTCTATCTCTACTCCCAGGGATCAGTCACCCAGTGATTCTTGCTCGAAGCCGGATGCCGGGTCTGCCCCCAATACTGAGCCAGACCTGCAGCCTGATACTGTAATAGAGGAGTCTACTGACTGGACACCTGCCCCAGAGGATCCTAAAGGCCCAGTGCCCGATCCCTCACATCCGACACCCGCACACCTAGTGGACGTCGGCGCTCTGTTCACCTCGTGGTGGAACACTGTCAAGGGGCACCTTACTCTGTAGGCCTCTGTGGCCCTCCCCAAAGGAAACCCCCGCAGCACCTCCTCCGCCCTCTGGTGGTCGGGCACCCGATGAGGGCTCTCATCCACTGCCCAGTCCAGTAGGAAAAAGAAGACACCCGTCTTCGGTGCCTTCTTCAAGCGATTGTCCGCCCTCGTCCTCTGGCAACGACGCAGGGGACTCATCCTCTGATTATTCTTCTGGGGATGATCTTCTGCTCCCCTCTCCTAGTCCAAGAGACTCACCTAGGTCCCCCCGCCCCCGGACTACCCCTCATTTTTGGATATTATGAGGCACTCGTGGCATATATCCTGTCAGGCATGGACGTTGATAAGCACATGCTCAGGTGCTCCTACAGTTCAGCAGACGTGATGGCCAGGGCTGCAGCCTCAGGCACCTGCATGAGGAGGCACGCCTGGCTTAGAGTATCGGGGTTCCTCCCGGACCCGCAGGAAGCCATCCTGGACACCCCCTTCCAGGGCTTCGTCCTCTTTGGGCAAGAGGTGGAGAAAGTCATCCTGGGGCTTCAGGATTCAGGTAAGGCGGTGGCTGATGTGCACAGGATGTACAGATCAGAGCCGCAGACCTCCCATCGTCATCCTTTTCGCCGAAACCAAGGACAACAGGGAAAAAGGCAACCCCAAAACAAAGGAGCCTTTAAGAGACGCAGCCACCCTGTCCCGGAGCCCAGGGCCCCAAGCATCCCAAGGTGCACCAAACACCCCTGCCCAACCCCCCCAAACATATCAGTATAGGCAGTATAGCGCAGTGGTCTAAGGCTCTGAGCTGCAAATCTGGTGACATCCAGCAGACCAGACCTGGGTTTGAATCCCACAGCTTCCACTTGCATACTGTGTGACCCTGAGCAAGTCACTTAACCTCCTTGTGCTCCCAGGTCGCTCCTGTAAAAAAGCTTTCAGCTTAGTGTGCTATACCTGGTTAAACAAATAAATAAATAAAAATAAAAACATATCATGAATTCCTACCGTCCCTCCCCTTTCTGCATATCTTGTTGGGGGAGACAGTAGGAGGGAGATTCTCCCTCTACCTGTCAGGGTGGTCCAACATCACCTTGGACCAGTGGGTCCTTCAGACAGTAGAGAGGGGCTACTCCCTAGAGTTTCTGAGCTGCCCTCCAGACAATCCTCCTGTCCCTTCCCATTGCTTGCCCAACCACATCCTTCTTCTAAAAGCAGAAATTTACGCCCTCTTACAGAAGAAGGCCATCCAGGTGGTTCCACCTACCCTGCTCAAAGGCTTCTATTTACATTTCTTTCTGGTTCCCAAGAAAACTGGAGACCTCCGCCCTATACTGGATTTCGGTCAACTGAACGAATATATCCAGTACAGGAGGTTCAGAATGGTGACTTTAGCAAGTCTATTGCCCATGATTCGTTGAGGAGACTGGCTGTGCTCCCTAGATATGCAGGATGCATACATGCACATCAGAATCCTGCCCTTGCACAGGAAGTTCCTGCGCTTCCTTTTTCAAGGTCAGCACTATCAGTTCAGGGTACTTCCATTCGGCCTCTCGTCAGTGCCAAGAGTCTTCACCGAGTGTCTGGCAGTGGTAGCAGCAGCCCTGAGAAGGAAAGGCCACTTTGTCTGTCCTTACCTGAATGACTGGCTTATTTCTGCCCAGACAGACGACCAGCTGAAC
This sequence comes from Neoceratodus forsteri, assembly GCA_016271365.2. NCBI lineage: Eukaryota > Metazoa > Chordata > Ceratodontiformes > Ceratodontidae > Neoceratodus > Neoceratodus forsteri. Next base: position 108,982,767 of record CM028131.1, on the reverse strand, counting down.
AGTGCCTTGCAAGACACAACCTTGATGTTCCAGTCCCTGGGCATCACTCTGAATTGGTCAAAGTCACACCCTTGACCCTCCCAAAGACTTCAGTATATTGGGATGGTCCAAGACACCATTCAAGGCATGGCCTTTCTGCCAGCAGACAGAGCAAAACTGCTGAGAGGAATTGCCCAAAAGATGCAGACCTCAGGCCCATACCTCTCAACTATCCTTGTTTTTTCAGGGACGTCCCTGATTCTGCCTCAGAATTTTACTCTGTCCCTCCTAAAAATTGTGTTTTCGTGACCAAACAGTGGGGGTTGTAAGCACAAAATAATGTAAACACTAAAGTTACAGACTTGTTCTTCCTTAGAAAATGCATTTTACACTAAGCCCTTTATTTTACCAGCTTTCTGAGAGGATAACACCAATTTTGGAAAATGTGTCCCTGATTTTGGTCCTTTGTCCCTGATTTTTTTAAGCCTTGTCCCTGATTTACAAGTCAGGAGGTTGAGAGGTATGCTCAGGCCTAGTTGCAACTTCTAGGGCATACGGCAGCCGCCATAGCCACGGTTCCTTTGGCACGGCTGAACATGAGGACTCTACAGTGGCACCTCAGAGTTCAGTGGGACCGGGGCATAGACAAGCTGGACCAGCCCATTCGGATATCGGAGGAGGTCCGTCATTCTCTCCTTTGGTTGCTAATTCCAGTCACCCTCGAGGTAGGGGTTCCCTTTCAGAGGTCGAGCCTGTTGCAGATCCTCACTACAGATGCTTTTGGTCTAGGCAGGGGAGCCCATCTGGATGTACATCGAACAAAGGGCTCTTGGAATACAGTGGAACAGTCTCTTCACATCAATATTCTGGAAATGAGCACCGTACTGTACACCCTCCAGGCTTTCCAAGACCATCTCTACCAGGGTCCACTCCTGGTTCAGTCAGACAGCACCCCGGTAGTGTTTCATCTAAACAAGCAAGGGAGCACTCACTCATACCCTCTATGCAGAGAGGCCATGAGAATGTGGCACTGGGCAGTAGACCACGGTCTGGACATCATGGCAGTTCACGTACAAGGGGTCCAGAATGTTCTCGCCGACAGGCTAATTCACTTTCGCTCTCTGAATCACGAGTGGGAATTGCAACAAGAAGTGGCAGAAGAACTCTTCGAAAGATGGGGTCACCCAGAGTTGGACCTCTTTCTGTCCCCGTGCAGCACCAGACTGACACATTTCTGCTCGCTAGATCCAGGGCCTGGTGTTTTCTGGCAAGACGCATTGTCCCTCTCCTGGACAGGGAGGTTTCTATATGTCTTCCCTCTCCTTCAAAGAATCTTGCTTAAATTGCAAGCTGAGCAAGCCAGGGTGATTCTGGTAGCTCCTCTCTGGCCTCGACAGATCTGTTATCCGCTGCTGCAGCAACTGGCCACAGATCCTCCCGTGCAGTTGCTCCTCTCACCTCACTTGCTCTACCAAGAACAAGGGACGCTGTTCCACCCAGCTCTGCAGCCTCTGCACCTGCATGCCTGGTTCCTGCAGTCTTAGCTGAGGAAAGATTGGGGGGTGTCAAGTACAGTGGCGGAGGTCCTAGTAACAGCGAGAAAACCCTCCACCAGGGCAATCTACGCCATGAAGTGAAAACGTTTTTGTTTATGGGCAGCACCCCATTTCCTGGACCCCTTGGATTGTCCGGTGAAATATATGCTGGCGTATCTTCTCCATCTTTTGGACATGGGCCTCAGCTACTCATACATTAAGGTGCACCTTTGTGCCTTGTCAGCCTACCACGTACTGATGAGCGGAAGAACTCTGGCACAACTCAATGTGCGCAAGACCTTCTTGAGGGGAATCTTGCACATCAGACCCCCCAAGGAGGGATCCTGTCCCTCCATGGGATCTTCTTTTTGTTTTAGAGAAGCTCACCCTGCCTCACTTTGAGCTGGCCATGAGTTGCGAGCTTCACTTTCTGTCTTGGAAAGTGTTATTTTTAGTTGCCATTACTTCTGCTCAGAGAGTTTCTGAGCTACAGGCTCTGATGTGTAAAGAGCCTTGCCTTGTTTTACATAGGGACAGGGTGGCACTGTGTACTAACCCTAAGTTTTTGCCAAAGGTGGTGTCTGAACTTATCCTGAACCAGGACATCCAGCTTCAAGTTTATTTTCCAGAGTATTCTAATAAAGGGGAGCCTCTGTTGCATACTCTGGATGTACATAGTATACTCGGGTATTACCTCAACAGAACCAGATCTTATCTGTCAGTCTTCACCATTCATCATTTGGGTTATTGGCAGAGGTCATGACCCGGGGCTTTTTTTTTTGAATGGGCGAGTCGGCGCATCCTCGTTGCCAGCCTCGGGGAACAACGCTGGCGTGGCGCTCTAGGTTTGGCCGTTATATGCGTGCGACTCCGCCCTCCCCAGTTCTTCATCTCCGCCGTCGAGGTCACCTCGTGAGGCTTCAAGAGAAGAGAAGTCAGGCCTAACCGGCCGCCAGCAAATTTTCCGTCGACTCAGTGTCGTTTCGGTGCGAAATCTGTCGGCTCCCTCCTGCAGTTCTGTGCGCCATACTTGATGTCGGCTTGGCAAGATCTTTCCATTACTTTTGTTATTCTGCGGCCAGAGTCTTGTTTAATGTTTTTTTCTCCGTGGGTGCGTGTCTCGGTCGGGGCAAGAAAACTTCAAAGACTGGAGGGCCCCCCCATGCGACAGTGCCCACGCGGCCGAAAATACTCTGTCACCGACCAGCACGACCGTTGCCTTGTGTGTCTTGGCCCGCTTCACGACATGGATTCGTGCGACGCCTGTTTCTCCATAGACCACCGGGTCATCAAGCAACGCACATGGAAAGTGGGGCGAGCTCCGCTGACTTTCAGGGGTCGGGCACGCACTCGTCTGGTCAAGCCACATTCTCTCGGCCTTTCTTCTGGGTCCCCTTCCAGTTCTATATGGGCCAAGGAGGAGGGAGCTTCGGCCTCTCGTAGCCTAGCCGTGGCCGAGGCTTCTCCCGCGATGTAGGAGGCCCAGTCCGTTTCCGACGGGGAGGCACTGCATTGGCAATCGCTCCTTTGAGGCGAGCTCCCCGGTGTCGAGACCAGCGGTTGGAAGGCCGGGTCGGCACTGTCCTCAGCCGCCATCTGTTGGCGCATTTCCAGGCCTCGGCGCTGTCCACAGTGCCGTGGGCCCTGACGGAGTCGTCGTCTCTGCTGGTCCATCGCTTGGTGCTGTGGCTGTTGTCGGCGCCGTTCGCGGAGCTGATAATGCTGGCGGCGCCATGGGAGGTTCTACAGCGCCGTCTCTGACTTTTTCTCACCTCGGCGCCATCTGTGGTGCTGAGGTTGAGCACAGCACCGTGTCCAGTTGCAGGGGCCATTCGCAGTTCCAGACATGGGCACGGCGCCGTGGGGGTTTCGGATCTCAGCACCGAGAGTGCTGTCGGAGCAGACGTCGGCGCTGTCTCTGTCCTCGACGCCGCTCGCGGCACGTAGGATGGAATGGCACTGTGGGGGGTTCTGGCCTCGGCGCCGAGAGTGCTGTCAGAGCCATCATCCGTGCCGTCTCTGTCCTCAGAGCCACTCACGTGCTGTGGGACAGGACAGTGCCGTGTCAGCTTCTGGCTCGGAGACTGCTGCCCTGGTTGGAGCCATGTCTTCTTCTGCCACCGTTCGTGGTGCTGCGGAGGACACTGGTACCAACTTGTGTACGGTCTCTGTTTCTGGTACCCTAACTGGTCAAGATGGCAGCAGGCGTCCACCAACTGTTTGGCACAGGGCTTCGATCTCCACCTCTTCGGAGGAGGAGGAGTTGGACTCTGAGTCAGACAGGCAGTTTGGCTCCTTGGAGTTAGCTGCTGGCATGGGTACCCTCGTAGTGTCCTCGACAGGCCAGAGTCAGCCCCCCTCTGAGGAGTGGGCAGGGACTACCAGGGCTGGGGTCAGGGGTTATCACCAGCAGGCAGTGGTGCAGGCCACCATTGCACTGCAGCCCTGCCTCTGAGGGTTCTCTGACCCCTCAGCGGTGGTACCCCCTCAGGTGGTGTGCCTAGATCGCCCAACTTTGGGGCCGATCAGCACCCATGGGAGGGGAGGGTGCTGCACCCTGGATAGTTCCTTCAGGGGCCAAGGTCGAGGGGCATGGGCTCTGTGTGTCGGCCTTTTTCTGGAGTCCACCCGGGCTCTGGGAGAACCCGTAGCGCCGATCTCTGCTCTTCCCCTTCGGTTTCTTTGAGAGGGCCCTGTTCTTTGGAGGTAGGGGACCGTCTTTCTGGACCTACATGGCCCTGGTCACCTCACAGGGGGGATTCTTCCGGGCGCAGCCAAGGCAGCTCCAAAATGGTTGTCCAGCTGTCGGCTATGGGGTCTTCCGGAGCACCTTTTTCTGCTGGTGCTCCTGGTGCGCTCCCTAGCCCAGGTGGAGGTCAGTCAATTTCTCTTGTCGGCTCTGCCCCATTCTCCGGCGCTCCCAGGCATCCTTGGTCCTAGCAGACCTCTCTCCTGGGAGCAGTTCAGGGCCATGGCTGTTAGATTCCCCGCTTATGTCAGGGCAATGGACAGACAGGTTTTTCAGCCTCCCCCCCGAGCAGCCACCCTCTGAGCAGTTGAGGTCCTCTAACTCCTCATCCCCCTCTTCTGGGGAGAGGAGCCTTCTGTCCACATCTCCCCAGCTGCTGATCTTGCGGAGTATCAGCGATTCCTCGTGAGGATGTTGGAGGACCTGCACATCACCCTTCCCACTCAAAGCAATCCAGAGCACTCGGTGCATGCCTTTCTAAGTGACTTCAGCAAGGACACCCTTGTGGTGCCACCCCGGCCTGCTCCCTTTTGGGAGGCGTCATTGCGTTCCTGGCAGAGACCCTTCTCCAGAGTTCCTGCCTCTAGGGATCTCTGCCAGCAGTATTGTGCTCCCCCCCACCCCGAGTCTCCAGGTTCCATGCCTCATCCTCAGTCAGGATTGACGCAGCTGGACACTCCTGATGGGCTTCACGCCCTCCACCATGACCGGCCCCCAGATCAAGATTCCTTGGATTTTGGCTTCTGGAGGAGGAGGATGTTCTACTCGGCATTGTTGCTACTCTCCATCGCAGCACATCAGGCCCACTGTGCATCCTATGATAGGTTCTTGTGGTCCAGGCTGGGCCAGCTCCTAGCCTCTTTGCCTGACACGGAGCAAACCAGACAAGCCATCACACACTCTGCATGTGGCCTGGAGGTAGCAATGCATCAAGCGAGGGCATCGTACGATGCCAACGAGGTAGCTACCAGGGTTGTAGGGACAGCGATCTGCACTAGGCGGGCAGCATGGCTACATCTTTCCTGGTTGTCACCCTTGGCCCGGCGTAGGGTGATTAACTCCGCTCACCAGAGAACCTATCTCTGCTCCCGTAGAACGAGATGGCGTTTGTCGGGGTAACTTCCTTCCCCCTCCCGGATGTCTCCGTCTCACTCTCCCCACACTCGGGCCTCCCCAGGCCCTGAAGGTTCTCCCTCTTAGTGTGTCACCCACTGAGAGCTAAGGGACTCTGTCTTTTAGGGTTAAAACCCCCTTCGGGGGGCTTGGCACTCACCCAAATGTGATGAATGAAGATTGACACAGATAAGATATGAAAATTACGTACCTACCGTAATTATGATCTTTCTGTGTATCTTCATCATTCATCACAATTCCGCCCGACATCCCCCTGGGACCTCAGTCTCTGGGTCCCCTCCTTGCTCCCCTCCTTTCTTTGTCAGGAGTGGGATAAACAGGGGCACATAGGGGGATGATATTTCTAAGGGGAGAGTGGTCAGCGTGGGGGGCACTCCTTCTCCAGTGCTTTAGCTCCACCCCGTGGGGTGGGAGTTGGCAGTTGCCCCTCGTTCTCTGCTCCTCCTTTGTTCCCGTCAATCCTTAATTTTCTTTGTCCGTTGGACATATCCTTCCTTTAAAAAAAAATAATAATTTTTCTTACACGAAAATCTTTTCGCGGGGGCCTGTGTCTATCTTTCCTCTAGAATAACCGTTTTCTGCCCTATGGAGTTATTGCCAGTAATTCCGTGCCTTGAATTCTCTCATTAAGCCTTTTGGCTACTCCTTGCAGTTCCTATACAATCTGGGGACAAGTCAAGGTCCAGGGTATGTTTGCTACCTCCCCCCCCCCCACCAAACTTACCCTAAATTCCTCCTCTCTCCTTTTGCTTATTTCCGGAGATTGGGGCCTCTACCCAATCCCCTTAGTTTCCTTCTTCTTCTGTCCTCTCAGTCGTTTATTTCTCCTTTTGGTTTATATATCTTTTCCTTTGTCTGTCCCTTGGACTTCCTTGTTCCACCCTCCCATCCCTTTTCCTCACCTCTCCGGCAACTCAGAACTGGCGAGAGGGCAGAGTTGACAGCACATAACAGCCAGCCCATGAGCGCCATGCAGTGCGTCGGCCTCGAGGGTGGCACTGAGGGTTCGTCTACCCCGCCCGTCCCAAAAAAAAAAAAAAGAGGCTCCCGCGGGGTCATGGCCTCCGGCCAATAACCCAAATGTGATGAATGGTGAAGATACACAGAAAGATCATACTTATGGTAGGTACGTAATTTTCATTTCCGTGCGGCAGACAGACCAGTTGTTTGTTTCCTTTGCCTATAGGAAGACAGAGGCTCCAGTCACCAAGCAAACACTGACCAGGTGGTTGGTGCATTGCATCACCTTTTGCTATCAGCACTACAACAAACCCTTACCCGGGATCGGTTAAGGGTCACTCTACCAGAGGCATGGTAACTTCCTTTGCCTCTCTGTGGAATGTTATCTTTGGCAGACCTTTGTGCTGCCGCCGCCACTTGGAGCGCAGTCCATACCTTCATCAGACACTACAGTCTGGACATGGCCTCTAGGAGGAGAGCAGGCTTTGGACAAGCAGTCCTTCAGGGTCTCCTCTCCTAAGCTCCCAATTTTTCAGTTGTCCGTCATCAGATTATCCTCCTCCCCTCTGACCTGGGTCTCTCTCTCTCTCTCTCTCTGGGTACTGCTTGGGACTCAGTCCTGTTGGTATTACCTGCTGTAAGAGCTCCACCTCGAAGTGAGATAGTACTGTTATGTACGAACTTACCGTAACAGTAGATCTTCGAGACAAGCTCTTGCAGTAGGTGGCTTTCCCACCCTCCAACCTCCAGGAACAAGATTATGTTTCCTTCTCTTTGGGTATGGGAGACCCTCCTAAGTCCTCCATTCTGTTTGTCAGCTGGGTCTCCCGACGGGAGAACTGAGATGGCGCCAGGGGACTGCCCCCTTTATACCACGTCTGACTTCGGGCGGAGCTGACGTCGGGGGCAGTCCCCTGCCACAGACTGATAGCTAGAAGATTTTTCCATAGGGTCCCAATGCCTGGCAGTCTTAGTCCTATTAGTATTACCTGCTACAAGAGCTCCTCTTGAAGATCTGCTGTTAACGGTAAGTTCTTACGTAACTGTACTTTACTAGTTTACTCTCGAGTTAACTCAGGATCTTACTTAGAGTAGAAGCTCTTGCAGCATGTTCAAACAATGAGGACTGGCGCCACCTGGCAGCGGTTCTAACAACTTTTTCTCTAGCAGTACTGACGTGGGGAACCCCCAATGCTGCCCTATATAAGGGAGGAGTTCTCCACGTGCTCCAGTTCTTTCCCGTCGCACGGTCAGGGTTAGTTAAGCGTTTAGGCTAGTACCAATTGCTCTTCTCCACATGGTAGATTTCTCTTCAAAATCAGTATTTCAATAATCTTTCATCTCATTCGAACAAGTGCGCTTTTGGGCAACAGATTCCCGTGAAAGACTGATATTCTGCGTGTCTTTATTGCCTGGGGCCTGATCATCGCACTGCCTGCCCTCATTGTCGGGCCTTTAATTCGCGGATGCAAATCCAGCGGCAGAAGTCCCTCGCAGCCTTTCTAGCAGAATCAAAACTCGACGCTATGGAACGGGCCTCTTCGTCGGAGGAATCCAAACCTCAGCATGCCCACAAGCACCATCAAAAACATCGGGACCAGGACAGCGGGAGATCCCACTCGAAGCATCGGTCCTCGGGATCTAAGTCCGAATCGTCAGGCCATGACTCCCGCCTCATGACAGTCAAGCCTTCATTGGTGGGTTCTTCTTCTCTTACTTCCCTCCAGCCCTTGAAGGTCTCTGTCTGAAAAGCCTAAGGGTTTAGGTAAGGGTTCCTCCTGCTTGGCTTCCTCCTCTAAACCTGACTCCCGGGAGTCGAGTAAGGCCTCTGGGCCTTCGGCCGGTAGGGCTACCTCCCTCCCGCCAAAACATAAGACCTCGGACTGAAGCCAGCCTCCGGCTGCTGACCGGCGCTCGGCCGAGAAAACCTCAAGCCAAAAGCCCGACCGTCGTCCGTCCAAGGACAGGGAACGAAGCCCGTCTGGTCATAGGGACAAGCGGACGCCGGACCCTCGTTTGCCCACTACCCCATCAGCCTGGTCCCAGCGAAGGTTATTCCGCTGCCGGTAGTGGTGAATCTGACGCCAGTCCGTCCGACACAGGTTCTGTCCCTGACGTCAGGTCGGACACCCCTTCTCCACAGTCGCCGGTCTGCGTGACGCCGGACTCCGACGATGGTGGTGCTGACACCGCCCCGACGTCCCCCCTTAGGCCGACGCTGGTCGACAAGGGTTCGGACCTGACGCCAGCCCCCGCAGGACGACGGGGCCGGCGCCGGTACGGGCTTGGGCACTCCTCAGCCTACACCTGACTCTCCAAAGTTACACCTCTTTCAGGTGAAGGAGCTCTTTGCCCACTGGTGGAACAAAGTTAAAAAGGACCTGCCAGCTGGGGCGCCTCCAACCACTCCGGAGCCAGTTCCTGACCGAGTGGTCAGGGGGACGACGTGCCTTCTCCAAAGAAGCATGACAGAAAATCTAAGAGGGACCGTTCCTACAATTCCTCCCGTTCTCCCTCTCCTCCTCCGGAAAAGAAGCCGAAAGGGAAGAGGCGTAGCCCGTCTCCCTCTTCTCCCATCACCTCCTACGTAGACTCAGACTCCTCCTCAGCCTACTCAGAGCCAGACACTGGGGACACAGAAGGGCTTCCTGAATCCCCTCCAGATGACCCCAGTTTTATGGAGGTAATGAGGCACATCCAGGCCAACATGGGCTGGGACACTGAGGCCCTGGATCCCAAGCACTTGCGGTTGGCTAAGTACCTCTGCCAAAAAGATCCAAAGCCGGCAGTCATCCCTCCCATGGGCGACACCTTTGCTGATGTCTCCCACGTGACCTGGAAGTGCCCTTATTCCTCTCCTAATGTGCCAAAAAAGGCCCACCGGCTCTACCGGGCGCCTGCCGACCATCCCTCTTTAGCCAAACCACCCACTGCGGACTCAGTGGTGATTTCAGCAGCTCATGATCGTTCGCAGAAGCCGCCTGATAGAGAATCAAAACAGCTGGATTCCATGGGCCGTAAGGTGTACTCTGCTGCCACCTGTAGCATAAGGAGTCTTAACTTAACCCACATGGTCCAATTCCAGAACGCCCTATGGGAACAAGGATTAGACTTAGTGCAGAGCCTGCCCGATTGTCCTCTGTAGACTGAGCTCACCAAGCTACTGCAGACCGGCTCAGATGTGGGTACCCATGTTCTGCGCTCGACCTATGATTCTGCGGACACCTCCTCTAGGGCGGCCGCCACTAGCATTTGCCTCCGACGCCATGCTTGGCTTCGGGTATCTGGGTTCGAGCTGAACGTGCAAGTCAACCTTCTGGATGCTTCCTTTAGAGGCCCCATGCTCTTCGGCGAGGACACGGAGCGAGTTATTACCAGGCTGCAGGACTCCATAAAGGCCGTCCGTTCCATGCAGTCCATGTACCGCCCGAAGCAGGAGCGAGCAAGAAAGCCTCATTTTTGTGGCCATGGGGGACACCAGTCACAGCAACCTCGTTTTCAGCAGCATGCTCAATGAGGTGGCTTTGTTCGTAGGGGCGGAGCCAGAGGTGCCTCAGCATCCGCCTCTAGACTTCCCTGAGCAGCCACTGCCTCCCTCCTGCCACCTCCCAATGCCTGACTACTCAGGTGACCCTGCTCCTCTGGTACCTCCGCCAGGTGAGCCGGTAGGAGGACGCTTTTCGCTCTGCGCGGATGCGTGGGCTCAGGTGACCTCCGACCACTGGGTTCTAGAGCTCGTACAGTTTGGGCACTCCATAGAGTTCACATCCGTTGCACCAGACAGACCATCCCCCGTCCCGGTACCCAAGGAAATACAGAGCCCTGATCAGACAGGAGATATCCTCCCTTCTAGAAAAAAGGGCCATCGAACCGATTCCACCGGCCGAGGTCAGGAAAGGGTTTTTTCTCCCACTTCTTCCTGGTTCCAAAGAAGTCGGGAGATCTCAGACCCATTCTGGACCTCAGCGATCTCAATCAGTGGGTCTCCTACAAGAGATTCAGGATGGTTTCTCTTCCCACTCTCCTCCCTCTCATTTTGGCAGGAGACTGGTTAGCGTCCCTGGACAGTGGGACACTTACTTGCACATCCCGATTACCAGAAACCATCGGAGATTCCTCAAGTTCAGGTTCGAGAATGAGGACTATCAATTCTGAGTCATCCCTTTCTGTCTTTCCTCGGCCCCGAGGGTCTTCATGAAGTGCTTGGCAGTTGTAGCCGCAGCACTTCAGAAACGGGGCCACTTTATGTTTCCATACCTGGACGACTGGCTCTTCCTGGCCCATTCCAGGCCCCGCCTGTCAGAGACGCTCAAGGATTCCATCTCTCTGTTTCAGGGTCTCGGAATCACCATCAATAGGGAAAAGTCCCATCTGTCTCCATCACAGATACTCCAGTTTATAGGAGCCTATCTGGATATCAGTCTCGGGAAGGTTTTTCTTCCCTGCGACAGAGCGGGTTGCATTCTTACCATCGCATACCAGGTCTCTTCAGCCTCAGAGGTACTGGCTCGCCTGCTCTTCAAGTTGCTGGGACATATGGCGGCTGCCATAGTGTCGGTCCCTCTGGCCCATCTCCATATGCGGACCATCCAGTGGTTCCTGAGGGTTCAGTGGGACCAGACGTCAGATGATCTGGACGCCTTGGTCAGAATATCAGAGCCAATCCACCGGGAGCTTCACTGGTGGATGTCGTCCAAAAACCTCCTAAAGGGCATTCCATTTCAGCTGGGGGCACCGACCCAGTCCCTCACAACAGATGCTTCGTCTCTGGGATGGGGGGCACACTTTGGGAACCATCGCACACAGGGTACTTGGTCTCACCTAGAAGTGAATCTGCACTTCAATGTCCTGGAAATGAGAGCAGTGCTTTATGCCCTTCAAGCCTTGGTATCGGTCTTTTCGGCGGGCCATCTGTTGGTGCAGACAGACAACACCATAGTGATGTTTTACATCAACAAACAAGGCAGCACTCATTTCTGTCCCCTTTGCAGAGAGGCAGTGTGGGTATGGGATTGGGCCCTGGATCACCATCTGTTCGTGACAGCAGTACACGTTCCCGGGCTTCAGAACGTGCTAGCAGACACGCTTAGCAGGACACGGTCGCAAGCTTACGAGTGGGAATTGCGTCAGGATGTGGCAGATGGCATCTTCCGCCTGTGGGGGACACCAGGGGTGGATCTTTTCGCATCTCAATACAACGCAAAACTGCCCAGTTTTTGCTCGCTAGGTCCAGAGCCTGGTGCTTCCTGGCAAGACACGTTATCCCTCTGTTGGAGCGGGAGGTTCCTTTATCCCTTCCCTCTTCTTCAGAAGGTCCTCCTCAAGGCCCAGTCAGAGTCATCCACCATTCTGATCGCCCCGTTGTGGCCTCGCCAGATTTGGTTTCCATTACCACAGAGTCTAGCGGCAGCGCCTCTGATGCCTCTTCCTCTGTCCTCGCATCATTTGTTGCAGGACAACGGGTCCCTGATACACCCGAACCTGCGTTCTCTTCACTTGTACGCCTGGCTCCTCAAGACTTGGCAAAGGTCCATTTTGGGGTGTCTGATCAGGTTGCCACGGTGTTGGTTGAGGCTAGGAAACCTGCCACCAGGGCCACTTACACTTTGAAATGGAAGAGGTTTTGCATCTGGGCCATAGCGAAGCAGGTGGACGCATTGCTGTGTCCGGTTAATACCGTCCTTGAATACTTGCTCTTTCTTTTTGAGAAAGGCTTTAATTACTCCTCCATCAAGGTACACCTGGCTGCCATCTCTGCTTACCATTCTTTTGTGTTGGGTAAGATGGTGGCTCAGATGGAGGTTTCCAAAGCTTTTTTACTCGGCAGTCTGCATATCAGACCTCACATCCGGGACCCTGTTCCTCCTTGGGATCTTCTGTTCATCCTGGAGAAGCTTCCTCTTCCTCCCTTTGAACCAGCTATGAGCGCTGAGCTCCGTTTCCTCTCCTGGAAAATATTGCTTTCGGTGACTATCACTTTGGCTAGGTGCATTTCTGAACTGCAAGCCCTCATGTGTAGGAAACCATATCTGGTCTTTCACAAGGACAGGGTTGATTTGCACACAAACCTGACATTTTTGGCGAAAGTCGTCTCAGAGCTCACTTTAAACCAGTCTGTTCATTTCCCAGTCTACTACCCGGAGCATTCCAATAGGGGAGAGGCCCTTCTCCATTCCCTGAACGTCCACAGGGCTCTCAGGTGTTACTTAGCTAGCACCAAAGGGGATCAGGTAGTCTGATCAGTTGTTTGTTTCCTTTGCTTCTCAGTCGGCAGGTCGCCTGGTCACCAAACAGACGCTTTCGTGCTGGTTGGTCCATTGCATCTCCTACTGTTACGAGACACAAAATAGATCGACTTTGGTGCCGATTAAAGCTCACTCTGCGAGGGCTATTGCTGCTTCATTCACCGCTCTTAAAAAGAGTTCCGACGGCTGATATTTGCGCTGCCGCTACCTGGAGCTCCATGCACACCTTTGTTAGGTACTACAGCTTGGACATTGTTTCCAGGTGCAGAGCAGGGTTTGGCCTTGCGGTCCTGCAGGGCCTGGTTTCCTGAGGTTTCCACCCTCTGTTTTTCCCTGCTCCTGTTTGTTCCCCCTCCCAAGGGGTTGTCATAGGTTTATACTGCTTGGGACTCAGTCCTCATTGTTTGAACCTGCTGCAAGGGCTTCTACTCGAAGTAAGATAGTACAGTTATGTAAAAACTTAACGTAACAATAAATCTTCGAGAGAAGCTCTTGCGGCAGGTTTAATTCCCATCCTCCTTCCCTCAGGGATCAGGTCCTTTCCAGATCAGCATTCTTCTGCTTGAAAGGTCATCCATTGACTACCAGTTGTTGTTTTTGACCTGCCATTTCCGTTGCCTGACGGGGGCCCAAGAACTGGAGCATGTGGGGAACTCCTCCCTTATATAGGGCGGCATCGGGGGTGGAGTCGGCGGGGGCGTTCCCCACATCAGTACTGCTAGAGAAAAAGTTGCCAGACCCGCCACCAGGTGGCACCAGTCCTCATTGCTGCAAGAGCTTCTCTCGAAGATCTACTGTTACGGTAAATTTTTACGTAACTGTACTGTTTATCTGGTAGCATGGAGTTATGACTTTCTGGGAGTCCAGATGTCAGTTTTTGGGCATTTTTGCCATCTCATTTTTTTCTTTACTCCTTCCCTAGGCTTCCTGGACACCCTCTCCTTCTGGCCAGCCATGGACCCCACTGACCCACTTGCCCCATCCCCCTCTACTTACCTCATATTTCAGCTGTCCCGGGGTAGCCTGGTGTATCCCTTCACCGGATGGGTCCCCCTCCTCTGAGGGGGAAGGTGCCAGGGGGGACAACAAGCGCACTAACTGTTCGGTCCCTGGGAGCTGCTGAGGTGGCTTCAGGGGCTCTGGGCACTCGCGGCAGCAGGAGCCGGCGGCCATCATCCGGCTGACTGAGAAGCAGTTTTTCTGGTTTGCTCCCCGGGGACATGGTGTGTTACAGACGTCAAGGCACATGCCGATGTGCACCACGCCCCTTGCGTTCAGCGGGGCTCACTGAACTGTCGTGCTCCCGGCCTCTGCCAGGAGGCGGCACACAGTGAGCTGCATCCCCTCCCTCCCGCTGGGAGAAGGCGAGCAGTCGTCAGACGCTCGAGCCTTCTCCTCCCAGCCGGCCTTCCAGCGACCCGGGTTCATTTCCGAACCGGGTTGCTGGCGTCGCAAGCGGAAATCCAGCCACTACACTGACAGGCTAGTGCCATCTCATTTTCAAGGGGGTTCCAAATTGGACTTCGCCATTTGTTACTTAGCCATCTGATCAGGACTGCTCCCCTATCTTTACCTACCACTTTCCACACACTGTCTGCCTAGTGGTAAGAGGCTCTGACTCTGTTTAGACCCAGCTACCCTTGTGCCACCTGGTAGGCCTCAGCCGTTAGTCTCTAAGTTGTTACAGTATTTGGAATCTAATTAGTTGCTTATTTAATTTCCAATATCTTTTTACTAGCCCTGTTAGTATTTGGGCTAGAAAGTATCTAGTCCTCTCTTTTATTTTCTCTCCACTTCGTTTCCTCCTGGCAAACAGAACTGAGGTGCATGAGGAGCAGACGATGGTGATTGCCTGCTGTGTGCAGCACCATGTGAACTGCATGAGGTGTGCGGGTGATGTCCGCTCCCTCCCTGTAGAAAAGAAGTTCTCCTGGGTCCTAGTGCCTCCAGTCCAAGACCTGTAGGTATGAATCAGTGGTAAAGATAGTCTGGAAGATCAAAAATTACAGTACATGCATAATTGTCATATAGTGTATGGTGGAACATTGTTGAGGATGGAAATCCATCCCCAGAATAGGATTTTGTGCTGCAGTAACTGCGTAATTCTGCTGTTGTGCTGCACTAGATACGTAGCTAATGCAGTTCAACAACTTGGAACGGCTTTGTGCATGTGCATTATAGTCTTTCATGCATGCGTGATACAGAAACCGCTAGTCTTCCCAAAACTGCGGCGGCAGTGACAGCTGTACCTGGAGGAGAGCGGCACAGTAAAAAATCATTTTATTACTTTGTGTTAGGGGACAGTACGCTATGAAAGACGATGTATATTCTCCTATATATACAACAAACATGAGTATCTATCTCGAATATGCCATGTAGACCGAACACCTCTCGAGCTTCGCTATCAAGGATTTGAACGGTCACTGTGGCTACCTCTCGATGCGTACACATCCTTGTTGTGTATAGTCGAACATACATTATCCTCTATTTCTACTACTAGTGTTCAGTTCAAATCCACACAACCCACCCAGCCTCCTCTGGCAAAGCTTGCATCAGATCCTTGTTTCCAGCACACAGATCTGAAAGCAGTGGGACCGGAGCTGGATGATTGCATGGTTGGGTGCTAGGAGGTGTCAGCACTGAAGGCTGTTTCCAGTGACTGAGCTTGCTCAGTATGAGACTAAGTGTTGATGTGAACTGAATACTAGTGGCAGAGCTACATTTACAAGTGAGTAACTTATTTTCAGGAAGCACAGTAAAGAGCTTGACTGAAATATATATGAACTATATATCATTTGGATATTAGTGGTTTTGTTGCCCTGGGTGGGTGTGATCCCAGGCTGCCCTTGTTCCAGGGCGGGTATGGCCCCCAGGGTGTCCTGGTTCCTAGGTAGGTGGAGGGTTCACCCAATCCTGGACCCTGAGTGGGCGGGGCCCCCAGCCTGTTGCTGTTCCTGGGTGGGTGTGGCCCCCAGACTGTCTCAATTCTTGGGTGGGTGTGGTCCCCAGCCTATCCCAGTAATTGTCCCAGGCTGTGCTGGTACCAGGGAATGTGTGCCTGACAGATTAAGTGTAATGACAGCTTGTGTTGACCCACCTTGTCTTGTCCTCTGCTAAAGGAACTATGAAGTGGGAACAATGAATGTTTTCTGTGTTTTGCCGTTCAGTTCCTGGCAGATGAACGATATGCTCCATGGTCTCACAGCGGGGGTTTTATCCCTGGGTGCCATCGGCCATTCCACCACGTAAGACTACAATGCAGACTAACACCTCTGCTCAAGGGCCGGGGGGTGGGCGCTGAAGGTGGCACACGCTCTAGCGGCACTTTTCACTGCTCTCAGTCAAGTGACTTACTATTCTTATGCTTTTGCAGAAAGATTCTACCTTGGGTCCTGCCTGTGTGTTTTAGTCTGTGTTAACCTGTAAGAATTGCATGATTGTTTGGCTGTTACACTCGGAGAACCTTCTGCTGCTGAATCTGGGTGGTAGAATGTACAGTTACTCACACTTCTGTCAGCTTTTCAGTCAAATTGGTATGCATGGAATAGGTGTTTGATTGCTTGTATTTCTGTTCTTTTAAATGACATTGCAGTGAAAACTGACTGGGTCATAATTGAAGTGCTCTACTCTGTTTTAGCTGAGCTACAGTGATAAAGATTTTAATTATGCTCCTGCACCAGCGGCTGCAGCAAAATCTACTGGGCCAGAAGTAGTTATATATCTTCCAAGAATTAGTCTTCACCATTCATTCCCACTTATTGGTCTAAGACAGAGGCACTAGGACCCTGCAGGAGCAAAGCCCACATGGCTGACGTGCTGGCGTGACAACACACAAGTTAGCCAGTAACTGACTTCGGCCCCCTCCCTGTCTCAAGTCAGTTTTTCCCACCATAGAAGGCGCATCACGGGAGCAACAGAGTCTTCTGCATTAAGGTTAGTACCTCAGTTCAGCACCGTTTTCTCTGCCTTTTGATGCCGAACCAGCACCCCATCTCGCTGGGTCAGCACCTTTAGTGCCTTTTAGCATTGATTTGTTTGTCGTCGTTTTTTTGTCTTTTTTTTTTTTTTTTTTTTTTTTCCAGCCTAGCATGGTGTTGTGCCCAAAAGGGGTGAAGAAGTCAGGGCGCTGCCCTCTTATGCATCTGTGTTTCCTATGGGGGCTCTATTGCAGCGTCTGACTGGCATCATCGGTGTCACTTCTGCCTTGGCGCAGATCACGATATGGACCAGAGCGATGTGTGCTTCTCTGTGGACCACCGCATCATTGAGATCTCACTTCAAGATAGAGCTCCTGCAGCAGGCAATAACCATTAGGACTATGACGCCAGGCACTAGGACCCCACGGAAAAATTCTAGCTAGCAGTCTATAGTGGTGACTGCCCCTGATGTCAGCCCTGACGTCACCCATGGTATAAAGGGGTGGTTCCTCCGCCACCACCTCATTTTTTTTTTCCGGCCGTTGAGCCGTGCATCTCAGCTCCATAGACACCTCCTGCTTCAAGTTGACCGCCATTTTTCGCACTTCGCACAGTTACCGTTTTTTCATTGAATTTTACCAAATTCTTTATGTATGTCTACCCAGCCAACTTCATCTACAGAGCGGCAGAAATCAAAGTGCGCGTGTGGCAAGCAGATCCTGGCAAAAGTTGACCATTTGGCCTGCCTTCTGTGCCTAGGCCCCAACCGTAGGCCGGACGCCTGCCCGCACTGCCTCAGCTTCAGTAGGAGGACCTGCATCCTCTACCTGAAGACTTTGAAAGCATACCTCCTTGAACAACCAGTGTCCGCCATGCAGAAGATCTACTCGGGGCACAGCCCATCTTCATCCTCAGTCAAGAACTCCACCTGGAGTTCTGTCCACACATTCATCAATCATTACAGTTTGGACATTGTTTCCAGAAGGAGAGCGGGTTTTGGCCTAGCCGTTCTCCAAGGACTGCTCTCTTAGGAGCTACCGTGGATTTCTTATCCACCACCCATCCGACCTGTATCATATCCTTGTTCTGCTTAGGACGCAGTCCTAATGGTTATTGCCTGCTGCAAGAGTTCTATCTCTGAGTGAGATAGTACAGTTACGTAAGAACTTGCCATAGCAGTAGATCTTTGAGAAGAGCTCTTGCAACAGGCATGCTTTCCCTCCCTCCTTCCCCCTCGTTAGGAAGGTATCATTTCTTCTCCCTTTAGGGGATTTTAGAACCTCCTCGGTTCCCATTCCTTCATAGTGCCGGGTCTCCGGTGGGCGAACAGAGGCGGTGCCGGTGGACCTCCCCTTTATACCATGGGCGATGGGGGGCAGGGACAACATCAGGGGGCGGTCACCAACCATAGACTGCTAGCTAGAATTTTTCCGTGGTGTCCTAGTGCCTGGTGGCATAGTTCTAATGGTTATTGCCTGCTGCAAGAGCTTTTCTCGAAGATCTACTGCTACAGTAGGTTCTTATCTAACTGTACTGTCTGTGTGCTGAAATGGGGTTGTTCGCCCCCACTTTCAGAGGGGGGCCTTGCACCCGGGAGACTAAGGTTCGGAGTTTGGGCCTTTTCCCTGGGCCCCTTCACAGTACTTTTGGTACTGTGGAAACACAGATTCTTCCTCAGCCTCATCTTGCTGAGGCATTGGAGGCCCTGGAAGAATGGTTTTGGTGGAAAACTGGCTCCTTCTGGGTAGCCCACTGAGCACCCGAGTCTGTGTCCTGAACAGTGGACATCCCCACTGGTAACACTGAAGCTATATGCTCAGCTTTCACCACAGAGCACCTTGGTGTCATGGCACTCCTGGTGCTGTCCACAGTACTGGTGAGCGGGGTGGTGCCGATTGCAAGGCTGGTCCCCTTTGGGCACTGTTTGTGGTGTTGGAAGAGAGGTTGGCACAGGAGCTTCTCTCAGTCTAGTGGCTGAGGTGGTTGTCCTCTCACCTGAGGGCCCTCGTGGCCTTACGAAGGAGGGCAGCACTGCCCTTGACGATAGACATGGGGTGGTGGTGCTGACCCTGCACCTGTTTCCGAGCATGATGCCAGTGACTGTGTTGCCCCCGGAGCCATCCCTAGGCCTGATACCAGGGGCAGAGGGGCCTGTTCTGGCACCATGCATGGTGCCAGTTTGGGTTCCGGTGCCACTCACGATGCTGGGGATGGACCTGAAGGTGGTACCGATACCAGTGTTGTGCTGGATTTCGAGGATGGCTCCGGCCATGGTGGGGGTGGAGACCTACCACTGGGCCTGCTGCTGACCCAGAGAGTGGTGCTGGGAGTGACACTGGCCAGGGTTCTGGCAGTGACTCAGATGTGAGTTTCTCTCCCGAAACTAGTGGCTAATGTCACCAGCGAGGACCGGAGCCGCCATGTGGGACCTGTATGGCTCCGCTCTTGGACACTGATTAGGTTGCTTCATGTATGTTGGTTGACTCCATTCAGGCTGATTTGCCAGGCGCTTCCTTCGGTCAAGGTCCCTTGAAAACTCCCGCAGCCCTGGTAGAGAGCCTGGAGCCCCCACCCCCGGCCTCTGCCATGTCTTCCTGAGCTCCCCGGTATCAAGAGATCCACTTGGTCCTCTTGCCTGATTCAGGAGGTTGTCTGGTGCCTTACATCACTACCACTTACAGTCCGACCAGGCATAGTTCAGACCTGTGGCCCTGGCACTACCTCCTCTCAAGTCCATCCCCTTCTCTCCATTTTCATCCCCTGAGGAAGTGGAATCTTCCTTCCATCTGTCCTTGGATTTTGAGTACTCTGTGTGCCAGAGATTCCTTATGGACATGCTGTGGCACTTAACATTGGCTCTGTCGTAGGTCACAATCCTTTGTCTTTGCCACTGAGGTGCCTTGGAAATTTCAGTGATGACAGCATTCTCATTCTTCCTTGGCCTCAAGCCTTCGAGTAGGCCTGAAAGACAGTCTGGCTCCATCCGTTTTTCAGTGCTCCAGACCCTAAGGACATCTGTGTTGGGTACAGTGCTCCCACGAGATCTGCAAGAGCCATGCCCCATCCCACTTCGGGAGCTTAGGTGCTGCAGATCCCAGCTGGGCCTAAACACCCTTCATGTGATTGACCTCCTGAGACTGACTCTGTGCAGATAGATGCCTGGAGAAGGAGGGGTTTTATATCGAGATGTGCCCTTATGTGCAGTGCAGCACAGCAAGCAGCTTACATTGAGCACTTGTGGTCCCACCTAGGTCGGATCCTATCAGCAGTGTTTTGCTGCGAATTAACTGGGTAAGCCAGTCGCCTTTCTGCCCAAGGCATGGAGTCTGCGAGGCACCAGTCAAGGGCATCTTGTGATGTCAATGAGGTGGCCTCCTGTCTGGTAGGAACAGCAGTCTGCATTCAGCAAACTGCATGGCTTTGCCTGTCCAGGTTGGGGTGTCTGGGCTGGCGTAAAGGTGCTTAATACACACTTTCAAGAACTCATTTCTTTTCCCATGGTCAAGGGCGAGTAGTCAGGATGCTGTCCTGCTTCTAGACCACAGGAGCCTCCACCTGTCCCTGTCAAATCTCGGGTCCTTCCGGACCTGTAAGAAACCCCTGCCTCCAGGTGTTCTCCCTTGCTGCAGAGGGCTGAGGAATGTCTTTCCTCAGGGTAAGCCACCTCCTCCCTAAATTGGGAAGCTTGGTACTCTGACCTGCCGTAAGTGGGAATGAATAGTAAAGATTGATTCTTGGAAGATATGAAGATTACATACTTATTGTAATTGTTGATCTTCCAGAATATCTTCACAATTGATTCATGTGCCCACCCACCATCCCCCACTCAGGTAGGAGCCAGGGCCTCTGGGCAGCCAACTCACGCTGTTGTACTGGGACATGCTGGTGGTGTTCTTGCTTTCCCTGTTGGGAGATTCTCTGATTCTCACCCCACCCCCTTATATCTGAAGGGTGGAATATTTTTTCTGTGTCCTTATAAAAAAAAAAAAAAATGGTCGGGGTCCTTGTGGCCCTCTTATCAAACCCCCACCCCCAAAAAAAAAATCCCTTGGGGGCTTAACTGGTTCTCTCCCCTGTTCTCCTTGCTCCTTCCTCTCTTTCCCCAGGCTGTATCTCCTATAGGGTATGTAACCCCTAGATGGCGCTATCCCAGGGGCTACTACCCCTGTCTGATTTGCCACTAACAGGTTGAGGGGCCTGGATCCAATGGCGGGTGCCTCCACCCAGAGGTCAGGGTTTGCAATAGTTAAACTAACTTGGTCACAGCCCTCTGGGACACTGCAACCCCCCTTTCTTCCACTAGTGGCCCACACAATATATCAGAATTACCTTCACAGTATACACTTTCAGGTCTGGTTCCGGCACTGGGACCTCCTGTGAAATGAGATACAGTGCAACAATCACAGTACAGTACTTTAACATAGACAAATACCTCAGGCAGTATAACTTTGCTGAAACAAGCAGCTCTGATTTTTTTAGGGGGATATAACAAGGACAGGGAAATCAGGTTAGTGTATCACTCTAATAATCTACCTATGGCTCTGTGCACGGGCTATCCCTATCAGTTACTGTCCCTGGGTACCCAAGCCCTGAGTGGCTAGTCCAAACCGTGGCAGCTGGTAGGGGCCTTTCACACAGAAAAGGAGAATTAAACAGTCAGCAGTACAGTAATTCCATTTGGATTTAATGTAGCAATTCAACAAGGGAACGCCTGAATTAGTACTCCACGACCTCCAAATAAGATAGGGTCCTTCAATGTCAGCAGGGCTCACTTGAGGTACACAAACCTCTTACACATCCATATAAAAGAAAGCACTATACCAGGCAGGCTGCGTCTGTATCCCGATCATAATTACTGCACAATACCGGGAGAACACACAGCAAATTCAGTTCCTGACAGACCTAATGCAATTTTCAGCAATTCCTCCAGTCTTCTACAGGGTGAGCCTGGTTTCTACTCTTCAGAGATCCTTTGATTCTTTTCACAGGACAGATTCAGTCCTAACAAGCTGTTACACAAGCTGCAGACCGAACTCTGGGCCTTACACACGCTTTTTGACTAAAACTGCACACTGAAAAGCACAGGGCTCCTTCCTTCTTCACTGCCAAAGCTCAACTGAAACTCCAACCGACAAAACCGGCACTTCCTTTGAGTTCCTCCCAGTTCTTGACTGGATTGACTGTCACTCAATAGACTGCTGCTGTTGGTCCAAAAGGCACTGAAGTCTAAACTACATCTCCCAGAGTCACTGCCCATACAGTCCTCTTGTGGCTGGCTCAGATTATGAGTCCAAGTTCTGATTCATCCAAGGCACCATTTTAGAGCTAGCTTACCCCACACTGATTGGTCCAGTTCAGCAGTTCAAAACTAGAATGGGGAACTAGCAGACACAGTTCTGACTGCAAAGAAAGCAGGTTAGACAAACTGTAATTTCATTATTACTCTAAATAATTTCTGCAAACAGTCACATCTTTCAGATAGGTTCCCTTTGCACTCCTAGTGACTGCAAAAATGAAGTGAATTGGCAGAAGCTGGAGTGGTACTCAGAGAAGCACACAGTCCCCCCATATAAACTAATTATGTCTGCAAGCAGACAGCTCTTAAAGAGACAGTACCAGAGGCTCTAAAAACACTCACTGATAAATGGCTTAAATGCCAAACACCATTCAGGCTTGGAGCATTCAAGCAAGCTCCTGGAAGTCTTTTGGGAGGGGTTACAGGTATATCCCTATTGTTGCTCTACGCAACTTTGTGCTTTAGCTTATCCGTTTGTCCACTGAGCATTGCCCACACGTGGATAGTGCTTGGCACGTGGATGAATATTCAGCTGTTACATAGCTTACATCCCTGTGTCTGCAGGGGAGGTAGGTGCTGGGGATTTTCTGTGCTGTACTCCTAGCATTGTTGGAGCTTCATGTGTTTTAGTGTTGCGCCCGCGGTTTGTATCTTCTTTTACAAGCTTGCATTCTTCCATCTTAATTACGCAGGGATCCCTCTTGGAGTTCCTGTGTGTATGCCAGAGCCACATACCCAGAGCTGCTGTCCATCTTCTTGCTGACCTCTTCCTTCTTTGTCCAGGTAGATGGTAATATGCTCTGGCTCCTCATACCCACTACCTTGTGCCAGCCAGTAGGCCCAACCCTTAGGTCGTAAGTTGGTTGTCAGGTTTTGTGCTTTGGAAAAAGCAGATATCCTGAACAAATACTTTTGTTTAGTTTTCACAGAGGAAGGTGAAGGGAATGGGCCACATAAAAGCTACAGGAGCAGAGGGGGAGGGAGGTAGACAAAGGCAGCATGGATTCTCAAGTGGTGGTTGGGGTGGGGGAGGTTATGTCAGACAAATCTGATAGGTTTTCTTGACTGGTGACCAGGGAAATAGATCAAGGTGGGGTGGTGGATGTGACCTACTTAGATTTTAATAAGGCATTCACCACCGTGCCACATAGGAGACTTAAAAGGAAACTGGACAGCTCAGGATGGGTCCTAAGGTAGTAAACTGGCTGAGAAATTGGTTAATGGATAGGTGACATTGTGTGGTGGTAAACGGAGTTCACTCTAGGGAAGGGAAGCTGATCAGCACAGTACCTCAGGGCTCGATACTGGGATCAGTCCTGTTTAATGTTTTTATAAGTGATACTGCAGATGAACTGGAAGGGAAGGTATGCCTTTTTGTAGATGACACTAAAATCTGCAATAGGGTAGATACTGCAGAGGGGTGGAAAGAATGTGCAGAGACCTGAGAAAACTCAAGGCCTGGTCAAGGGCATGGAAGCAGAGTTTCAGTGTGAAAAAGTGCAGAATTATGCACGTAGGGCACAGAGGCAAAGTACAAAATAGGGGAAGAGTGGGTTGGGTCAGTGGGATGCTGGGGTGCATTAGAAGGGGTATCGCCAGCAGAAGGAGGGAGGTGGTGTTGCTACTGTATAGATCACTGGTGAGACCCTGCCTGGAGTACTGCGTCCAGGTCTGGAAACCACATCTCAGGAAGGACATAGACAGGGTAGAGGCTGTCCAGAGGAGGACAACTAAAATGTTGGGGGGACTGCATCAGAAGCAAGACTAAAGGACCTGAATATGTACACCCTGGAAGAGAGAAGGGAGAGGAAGGACATAATAGAGACCTATAACCACCCCATGGGGTTATATAAGGTATAGGAGGAAAGTATTTTTCAGAGGAAAAGAGGAACAAAAACAAGGGAATATTCAGTGAAGCTGAAGGGGGAATTTAGGAAAGATGTGAGGAAGTATTTATTCGCTGAAGGAGTGATGGATACCTGGAACAGTTTTTCAGTGGAGGTGGTGGGGACGAAAACATTGGTGGGCTGCAAGCATTAATGGGATAGGCACGGGGGGGAAGGGAGAGATCAAGTAGGGTCTGCAGTGACAGGATAGGTAGTGAACAATGTGCAGATTGGATGGGCCAAACAGTCCTTATCTGCTGTCAGATTCAGTTTCTGTGTTTCTGTGTTTTATTTGGTTATTTTTATATTCTATATTCTTTTCCTATCTCTTTGGGCTAGGAAGTCTATAGCTCTTTATTTTTTTTCCACTTATTTTCTTGTGCTGGCAAACAGACCTGAGGTAGAGAGGGGGCTGGCATCAGTTACTGGTTAACTGACGTGTGTGACATCACTATATTGGTAGTGTGGGTGGCGCCACCAGCCGATGTGGGTCCCCTCCTGTTTGAAAAGACTTTGCTCATGCAGGGTCCTAGCATCGCTGGCTTACACCTGTAACTGTGAATGAATGATGAAGATGTTCTGGAAGATCAACAATTACGGTAAGTATGTAATTTTCATATCTTTCCTTACCCCACCTGTAGTGGTCCTGTACCAGAGTCGCTGTGATCCCTACTGGAATAGAAGTAGCTCCCATTCCCCCCACCACCACCACAACTGTACATACTGTCGCACAGTGTTTCTGTTTCATAGTCTGCAGTGCTCCTTGCTGGGAATGACTTGGACTGTACTAGATCTGTTCCCTCACCCAGCCAGTATTCTTGTACCATGGTCAGCAGTGGGGCAGAAGAAGCTGGAGCCAACACCACCTCCCCCATTCCCCTCCATGTCTGTGTTCCTGCACCACTGTCCACTATAAATCCTGGTGGTAGAAGCTGGGGCTGAGAGCTCCCACAGCTGGTGCTTCATTACCAGTGTCTGAAGTTACCCTGCAGGAAGTAATTGGGACTCTACTACCAACACCTAGTGCCCTTCTGCATCCGCTGTTTGGTAAAAAGATTCGTAGCCCATCATAACCAGTTCGGAGTTCCCAGTTTACATGCTGGTATGCTACACGCACAGTTTCTTCGAAGGGTATTCGGGCCATAGGGAGCATAGGAAGTCAGAACTAAGCGGCTGGGCTTCCCTGATGGAAGGAACAGATCTTCCAAGAATCATCATCCCAAGAGGCCACGTGTAACCCCTGAATAAACTATATGCAAAGTACTACCAATTGCTTACATGTCATGATGATAACCATGCCTGTACCCATGCCTGCATCCACTGCTTTTCTTTTATCGTGCCTGTAAGCCATGCCTGTATCCACTGCTTTTCTTTAACCATGCCGGTATCCACTATTTTTCTTTACTGTAACCACCTCATGATGTAACTCACAATGCCTCAAATATTCCTTATGTCGTCGTTCATTCTTATAACTTGTATTGTTATCCTGGGTCGCCCCTGAAAAAGGGACCTTCGGGGCTAGTGGGCCTACCTGGTCACCAAAATTTAATAAATAAATAATTCTACACCATTGATTCCCACTTATGTGTCTGGGCCAAGGTAGTAAAACACCGCAGGAGCAAATTTTTTTGAAGGAAGGGAGCTGGCCATAGCTACAGAGCATGGCGCCTGTGCACCCCTACGTGGTGTAGCGCACCAGCCA
Source organism: Neoceratodus forsteri (assembly GCA_016271365.2). Taxonomy (NCBI): domain Eukaryota; kingdom Metazoa; phylum Chordata; order Ceratodontiformes; family Ceratodontidae; genus Neoceratodus; species Neoceratodus forsteri. The sequence continues at coordinate 108,957,364 of CM028131.1, read as the reverse complement.
GTAACCGTTGTCTGCTCCCTCAGTTACCATAGTTCTATTTTCCCCACCAGTCACTGCACTCTGTGGGAGTGACAACACCTCAGTTCTCCTGATGCTGTCTTTTTCTAGGGTGTCACCACTGGTGTTATTACTTTAGCAATGCCAAACTCTGAAAAGGAGGAGGCAAAATAGTCAAAGTCCAACAGCCTCCCATAATGTGTACATACCCCTGTGGGAAACCCATTGCTGTTCTGTAGTTAGTGCTGTGCGAGCTGCCTTGGCCCAGAGCACGATGTGGATGTGGACAACGTCTGCTTCTCAGTGGACTGCCACACCTTAAAGAACTGCATGTTGAGGTGGGGGTATCCAATTCCCATCTTAGGGGACAGGCGTCACACACTTCCTGCCAAGGTTAGGTCTTTGGGCCCTTCCTCTGGGCCTCTTCCTGGAACCTCTGGTTCCACAGACACAAATGGCCTTCTTCGACCTCACTGTGCAGAGGCATTGAGTTCCCTGGTGGTTGGGTCTGTGGGACAGCCAGCTCCTTCTGGGAGGCTGGCTGAGCACTCTCTAGTCTGTCTGCCCTAAGCAGCAGATGTCACTTGATGGTGAGTCTGCAGCTGTACACTCAGTCTACACTGGTGTACACCTCGTTGTCATCTTCTGGTGCTGTTTGTGCTATTGTCACTGTTCATGGGGACAGCGTACAGGGTGGCATCAGGGACAGCGCCAGGCCCCCTTCTGACACCATTCGTAGTGTCAGAAGAGGGACCGGCACTGGGGTTGTTAGTCATACTATGCCATGGCTGAGGTTGTTGCTATCCACAGTGTTGCTAGTGATACCTAGGAGGGTGATGACATCAGCCACGATGAAAAACGCAACGATAGCTATGGTGGCGGCTCTGGGCCTGGCATCAGGCGAGATGCAGGTGACATTGTTGTCCCCAACTCTGGTGCTGTTCATGGCACCTGGTTGGGGGATGACTCTAGGATTGACGTCAAAGCAGATGCTAAGCCCTGTACTGAGCGTGGTGCCAGCTGCGGTGATGGGGGTGAACCTGTCTTTGAAGTTGTTGCTGACTTTGAGCCTGTTGCCGGAGGCGGTGCCGACTGTGAGTCAGATGGTGGCCCAGAGGTGGAGTTCTTTCCAGAGCTGCTAGTCAACACCATCACTGACGGGGACCAGGGCCACACTACAGGGACTGTATGATTCTGCTCTCCTCATCTGGGATTTGTCCCCATGGGCACTGATCAGATCACTCCTCGGATGAAGGAGGACACCCTTCAGGCAACTCTGCCAGGCCCTCCCCTCAGGCCAGACCACTGCACAGTTCCACATCCCAGGGCGAGGCCTTTGAGATCAGAAATCTCGTCCCCTGTAGCAGGGTCTTTACCTATTCCAGGAAGGTTGACCACTTTCATGGTCCCTTACATGGGATCAGCACAGGGAATTGGCTGGTGCTTTAAAGTTTTTTCATGATGATTCTGATAGGACCCAGTTCAGGCCGTTGGGGTCATTACCTCATCTCCATTGACATCCTCTTCAGAAAAAGATGGTCATCATTCCACCTGCCTTGGGCTGCTGAGTGCGCACAGTGCCAGAGATTCTTGGTGGAGATGCTCCAGGCACTCGATCTGACTGCATACACAGGTCACGATCCGGCAGCCCATCAGTTGGGACTCCTTGGAGTTCCCAGTGTCGACACATTTGTCATTCCTCCATGGCCTAGAGCCTTCAAGAAGGCATCAAGGGCAACGTGGAGGCTTCCCTTCTTATGTCCAGCTATCCCCAGTGACCTACTCATGCAGTACCGTGCAGTCACGGGGTCTCTCAGGTGAGGTACTTCCTCCCTCTTCAGGTACTGCAGACCCTGTTGGGGTCTCAATGTCTCATGCATAATCAACCTCCAAAGGCAGACCCCAGTCAGACAAATGTCCTTGGCAGGAAGACTTTCACCTCATCACGTGTCCTCATGTGCATCTCTGCACAGCAGCCATACATGGCAAACGTCAGCCATCATCTGTGGTTGCAGCTAAGTCAGCTCTTAGCTGTAATGCCTCAGAGCAAGGCTGGCAGGCAGTATAACTTTCTGCTTGGTGCGGGGAGGTAGCTCTGAACCAGTCAAGGGCATTTTACTATACAAGTGAGACTGCCTCCAAGCTAACAGGAACTGCAGTCTGTGTCAGGCAGATGACATGGCTTTGCCTCTCTCGACAGGCCCCTTTGGCTCAGCATAGGTGCTTAACTTGAATTACTAGGGGGCTTATTTCTTCGCCGCCGGGCTCAGGCGGGACCTGATGGGGACCCCCCCACACCCTCCAGACTGTGTCACAGGAGCCTCCAGCTGGCCCCGACCAGTCTTGGATCTAACCAGACCTGAAAGGAGCACCTGCCATCAGGTGTTCTCCCCCACGCAGAGGGCTGAGGGCATCTGTTACCCTCAGGGTGAGCCAGCTCCTCCCTCAGGAAAAGGGAACACTTGATACTCTGACCCATGTGTGAGAATCAGTGGAGAATCAGATTTATTCTTGGAAGATACGAAAATGACGTACTTACCGTAATTGTTGATATTCAAGAATATCTTCATTATTGATTACCACACCCACCCACCATCCCCACTCTGGCAGAGCCAGGGCCTCTGTGCAGCTCACCCTGCCAATGCTAGCCAGCACCACTAGTGCTAGGGCATCGCCGCAGTTGCACTCAGAGTGGGTTTCAGAATACAAAAAGGGGTTGGGGGTTCTTTACTGAGTCCCCACACCCAGGAAAAAAAACTGGGTTAGGGTTCTTTCAGGGCCCTCGTGCCAACCAGAAAAAAAAAGGAGGGGGGGTAGTTTTCCTCCCTCCCTTCCCCTCCTCCTTGTCTTTGCCTGGTGTGTGTTCACTTCTTAGTGGTATATCCTTATTACTTGCTAAATGCAATCAGGAGCACTATCCAGTCTAACTCCACTTGGCAGTTGCACTGTCTGCAGAAGGTGCTGTGCTCTAGATTGGAGCAAGTACAGTAGCTCTTACATGGGGTACATCCCTGTGCTTGTAGGAGAAGTGGGCAGTTTTCCTCTTGTATCCTGTTTTAACTGTGTCAGACTGTCTTTGGTTGCTGTTAGCCCACTACTCTTTGGGATGCTGGGGAAGGTAAGCACATCTCTACTCCTTTGAACTGTATAGTGCTGCAACTCCATATGTTCCTTGAAACCCCTTTTATCATCCCTGGCGGGGGTGAAAAGGGGACATATTAACTGACTAGCCACTCAGTCCTCTATCTAGCAGCGTGGGGTTGTGTTTTTCCCGCAGGAATCCATGTTTCTCATTCCTATTTTTGCACACTATGCCATCTCAATCACAGAGGGGTCCAAATTCTAGGCATCCTCCTCTTGTTTTCTGCCGGAGCCACATGCTTCAGGGCTACTGCCTTTTAAGGTCACTATGCACCTCCTGTCTGGCTAGTGCTGTGAGGCTCTGGCTCCATACCCAACTAACCATTTTAGGCTGCCTACTTTCTCTCTTTAAAGGTTGGTAGTCAGATTTTATTTGGTTGTTTAGTTATATTCTTCTATCTTTTTCCAGTGCCCTTTGGCTAGGAAATTTCTTTTAACATGAACCTTTTTATCGAAAATGTTCAACATACAAACCCAAGGAACACTCTCTCTTTTTCCCCCACTTTGTTTTCTCATCTGGCGAACAGAACTGAGGGAGCCGGCAGTTATTGACTGGTGCTTGACACCACATGGGGGGTGCACAGGCGCCATGCTCAGTAGCTGTGGCCGGCTCCCTCCCTGCAAAAACAATTTGCTCTTGTGGGGTCCTAGTTCCTCTGGTCCCAGACAAGTAAGTGGTAATCAGTGGTGAGGATGTTCTGGAAGATCAGCAGTTATAGTAAGTATGTCATTTTTATCGATGCCATATTGTCAGAATGCTAGTTCCCAGAGAGCCCGAAACAGTGTGGTGACTGAAGCGACGTACAGTGTTACCTCTGCAACACTTCATGTAACCCTGCACTGTCCAATGCATTATTCTTGCTCTAATCTGTTTTGTTCTGATCAGAACTTTGTCTAAGAATCTTGTGAAGAATGCAAAAAAGACGATTGGCCGTCAGTATGTGACACGGAAAAAATACACGCCCCCTTCTTGGGATGTCCGAAGCAACCATCAGTCGCAGGATGACAACGAAGATGAAATTTCAGGTAATTTTGGAAAAATTGCCAGCATCACTTCTTTTTGGGCACTGACCCTTCATTCCAGTTCCGAAGGTGGTTGGTTTAGAACTGCAACCTTGAACCCTTGTATCCGAAACTGTGGCTACACAACAGGGAACATTTTACCTGGTGTAGCATGGCAAAACAATGAGTTTTTGTCAACTGTCACACAGAATTGTTAAATATAGCAGTTATTTGCTACACATCTGAGTTAATCTAAAAGTGGTTGTACAGCTGTTTTACACAAGGTTACCTGCAAAATGCTACATAATTGTTATTACTGTTACTCAGATTCCATTTTGTAACACTACAGTTGCTATACAGACTTTTTTTTTTAAATAAAATTGTCCCTGCTCCTCAACACCAAGGTTGTCTTTGGGTGGGGGAGGGAAGGAAGCTCATTACCCATGAAGGAGCTGGAGGTTTCCCCATTAGCCTTCAACATGGAAGGAGTATTGCCTCAAGTGGGAAAGATTTTGTATTTATGTGGCACTGATCACATATTACTCATGAGGTTCCAAGGTTTGGGGCTACGTTTGATCACTGGTGTCTCTAGAGTTGACACCTCTTTCCATAAGAGTCCATCTGGCTTCTCTTTAACTGTGTTGAGCTACATGTGGTTTCTAAAACCCTTGGCTTCAGTAATAGCTTTTCTAACAATGTGGAAATAGTTCACTGGCCACACTGTTGGCAGTCCTGCGGGAAACAGCGGAATCATCGGAAGTCTGCTAGCTAAGCTTCTCCCACCACTTGGGTCATATATCCTTCAGCTCTGCCGAGTGACGTCAAATCTTCCTTTCCACTGGAAGGGACGGTTCTTCCACTTTGCAGCCCTGGAGTGTTGAAGGATATTGAGTATAGCACTTTCTTTTGGTGAGTCTTCGACTTTTCAGTCCATGTTCAACATTAAAGTTTTCCCTGTATCTTCTGACTTTGCTCCTATTCACAGTAGATAATGGATGACAAAAAACTGGGGTTCAGATTTTGTACTAAGTATCAGCAGAAAATGGCGGACATGGATCCACACGACATGTGCCTTTACTGCCTGGGTGATTGACACCAAGTCATAGGATGCAGTCTTGCCAGGCCATGCTTTGTGTCCATCGAAGACCGGAAGGCTAGCCTGCCCCTAGGAAGGCTGAAGGACACAAAAGGCCTTGGTGGCTGCAAGGTTGGCTGCTCAGCTTGTGGCCATGTAAGAGGAAGTAGCACCAACTGCAGTGCGTTCCTCATCAGTCTCAGCGCTGTTCCTGGCTGGGGCCAGCATCAGAGGGTCATCCTCTGATGATTTCAGGGAAATGTGCATGGCCCTCCAGACTTTCAGAGACAGTCCTTCTCACCGCAGCAGAAAGTATGAAAAGCACCACTGTCACACATTACGGGCCTGGTAGAAATCACACTCTTCTTCAACTCTCCCAACTGCTTGTTTTTGGTTGAGCTTCCTTCAGTCGAGGGCATGACCAAGGGTGCCACTGTAACCCCATCAGACCTTTCGGCCTTGAATCTGGTTGAGCTGGCAGTCGATATTTTTCTCGAGCCTGTCGACCAGTTGTCTGAGACCAGCGAGGAGTTGATCGCCCAGACCCTGGCTCTCTCAATCCTCACTCAGAAAGATGATGCCCAGTTGGCACCTCTGCCTGAATCACCTCCAGAGCCGACTTCACCAGTGGTCGTGCCTCCTAAACCAGTTGTGGTTACCCTGCTAAAGCAGGTGGCCTGTACCAGCCCACCAGATGACCCCCATGGATGTTGACCTTTGGCTTGAGATTGATGCACTGCTCACACTCTCATTCTCGCTTGACTGGGAGGCATCACTGTAGATGCTCCTCGACCTTCTCATCCTTGTATGAGAAGAGGCATTGTCAAAAGATGCATCAGTACTACAAGGAGTTAATTTGGCAACAGTGGCCCATGGCTGGGAGAGGTAGTGCTTTGACCCCCTGGCCTTCAGTTCCTTGGCCTTCACCAGTCTGTTTGGGACCCCGACCAAGAAGTCTCACACCCCTGCCAGCTTACCAGTCTGGTTTTCGATGGAAATCACCCAGGATGTGGATACCAAGGTGGTACATGGTTGCAGATGATTGAGGACCATCTTTGAAGAATTCTCCGACTCAGAAGTTGAGTCATAGAAGGCCTCAACCAGAAATCATACTTTTGGCCAGAAGTCGGTCGAAGAGCTGACCATGGCTCACAGGCCAGTGTTCTTTGATGCTCTGGCCCGGTTTATGTGGGAATCTTTGAAGGTCCACTTAGAGCCTGTCCAGAAACTGGCTAAATATCTGTTTACAGATATACTGGATAGAGTTGAATCCCCGGGCATTGCCTTTTCCTTGGCTGAGGCCATTTTGGGACTGTCTCTGTAGCTTTAGCAGCATCCTGCCCGGCACCCTCTAACCCTATGGTCCACAGCTTTGCGGACCCAACAGGCACCCTTTCTGGGTTTTCTGACCACAACTCTGCAGAGGACTTGGTAACGGATTCTGCCTTCTGAAAATTAGGAAGCCAAGGGTGCATGGCCAGACTGCCAGACAGAGTCCAAGAAAGTTGACTACACAAATAAAAAGGTGTACAGTGCCATGTCACTGGATCTCTGTCAAGCCAGTTATTCAGTCAAGATGGTGAATTTTGGCCACTTCCTTTTTGGGTCGTTGGGTGAACTTCTCCCTCTACTTCCAGCTGACGAGCAGCTTCCTGTAAAATTCGTCAGAGGCCAAGGTCATTCACTGGCTAAGCACCAGCTTCAGAGGGCTTTGGACATGGGCGACTCCTGCAACCATTCCATGACTACGGCCGCCGCCATGTGGTGCAGGGCCTGACTGAAGCTGTTCACTTTTGAAGCAATGCCCAGTGTAAGCTGGCCGATGTTCCCTTTGTGGTGGTGCCTCTGCTGCCCCAGCAGCTGGAGCCTCCTCCAAGGCTGCACAGTGATGGGTTGTGGGGTGTCATTCCCACTCCCATTCAGTCCCTATCCCAGCTTCTGGTCAGAGGTCGGTTGTACCACTTTTTTCCACAGTGGTCCACCATTTATTTATTTAAAAGTTTTACCAGGAAAGGCATAATGAGCAGACTACCGCTCGATTCCAGATGCGTCTATTACCTTGAACAAGTGTGTTCTGGAAGTGGTGGGCAGAGGGCTGGCCTCTGCATTTCAATTTTCTCTCGCCATACTGACTCCTCTGGAGTCTTGGGTATCAAAGGGTACATTGTCTGCGCTCAGAGCCTATGTAGCCCAATGTCTAGAGTAGGGGTCAAAAACCTATGTTCCAGATGCCCTGGCTGCTGAAGGATATTTGTACTGGTACTTCTTGGTTTCAAACTGGATGGAGGGGGGCTGCCCCCATACTGGACTTGCATGACGAGAACCAGTTCATGTGGAACTGCAAATTCCAGATGGTCACTCTAAATCAGATAAAATCCCTAGAGCATGGAATGTGGTTCTGCTCCCTGGAACTCCAAGATGCATTCTTTCATATCCCAATCCAACCGTCCCATTGCCGGTACCTTCAGTTACATGCACAGGGGATCTTGTACCAGTTCCAGGTCATGCCCTTTGGTGTATTGTCTGTACCCATGGCCTTCACCAAGTGTATGGCAGTGGTGGTGGCCTTCCTGCAGTGCAAGGGCATCAAGGTGTGTCCCTACCTGGATGACTGGATGACTTATTATTTATCTGATTACAGGGTAAGTGCACTGATCCAAGGGACCGTTTTCCGGGCACAACCCGGGCCATGAAAGATGGCAGTGGTAACCAACAGTACAGTCATAGTAATGAGCAGAATAATGATAGCCGGCCTGTCCAAGGAGGCTGTGGAAGGTCCAGGGATACTACCTTCGAGACCTGTCAGAAATTTGGCCTTCTGATCAGCCTGGCCAAGTCAGAGCTGTGTCCCCTCACAGGTGATCAAGTTAATTGGGGCAGAGTTAGACTCCCCACAGATCAGGCATCGGATCTTCCCTCCTTTGTCCAGTCATTTCAGTTTGGGTGCTCTTGCTCTGCCCGGGACTTCCTGCAGCCACTAGGGTGCATGGCATTCTCCACTAGCATGGTCTGTTAGGCTCGCTGGCAGATGTGCAGCATGCAGTGGGAGCTGGGCCAACAATTGTCCTAGCACCAAAATCACTTGGACCAGTCAGTTGTGGTGACCCAGTTGAGGTGGGATGCCATCCACTGGTGGCTGGACCTACAACATCTAGAGGAGGGAACCCATTTATCCGCCCAGGATCATCCGTCGCACTCACAATGTATGCATCTCTGGTGAGGTGGGGAGCCCACCTGGGAGATAGCAGGGCCCATGGTTTCTCGTCACCTTGGTGTCCCGACACATTAACTTTCTGGAGCTCCATGCAGTGTGTCTTGCTCTGATGGAATTTGCTCCATTGATTCAGGGTCAGGTCCAAACGGACAAAACACGAGCAGCATGTTATACCTGAACAGGCAGGACAGAACATACTCCTTTCCCTTGTTTCAGGAGGCTCGCCACACTTGGATACTCACGTGCAGATCGGTGTAATGGGAGAGAACAGTTAGCTGGCCGATGCTCTCAGCAAGGTTGGAGAGTTGTTGCCCGAGTGCTCCTGCATCAGGCGGTTGCAAACCACTTGATCTTACTTCGAGATACAGCTCTTGCAGCAGGTAACACTATTAGGACTGAAGCCGGCAGGCATCAGGACCCCACGGAAATCTTCTTGCTGGCAGTCTTCAAGCGGGGGCCCGCCTCCGGCGTCGGTCCGCCCCCCCATCAGGCGTATAGTACATAGGGCGGTCCGCCAGAATCCCCAGTTCTTTCCGCCGTCGACTTGCATATCTCGACCCTTCGGTCTGTTTCTATGTGACGCCTGGTAAAGTTCTTTCCAACTTGGAAAACTCCATTTTTCTCGAAGTCTGCCATCTGATGTCCTCTCCAACCTCTGCGGAAGGCCATCCATTGAAGTGCGCCTGTGGGAAGCAAATCCCTTTTAAAGACCAGCATTCGGCCTGCGTCCGGTGCCTAGGCCCAGATCACGACACCCGGGCCTGTACCTTCTGTCAGGGATTCAATAGCCGGACCCGGATCTGTCGCCAGAAGGCCCTTCAAGCGTTCCTTCTCGAAGAAAAAGTTAAGGCCATGGATTCTGCCTCCAAGGGGGAATCGTCTGAGAAAGCCCGACACCTCGAAAAGCACAGGGAGAGGGTGAGATCAAAATCCCCTCCTAGGGCTTCCAACTCCTGTAGCTCCGGCTCCCGGTCCGACCGCTCCCCTTCCCGGGCCCGCTCTCAGCCTCCCCCGGCTGCGAAGTCTTGTTCAGGTTATTCTTCTCTACCTCCGGCCAAGACCTCAAGGCCTTCTTCGTCTGCTTCCACCACCACCACAAGTCCGGCTCCCGTCACCCGGACCCCGATGCCCCGGTCGGTCTCCTTGCCCCCTCCACCCCAGCGGAAGACCAAGGAGCTGACTTCGCTCAAAAGGACGTCGGATCCGAAGTCGGCTAAGCCCGGTCCGTCATTGGGCCTCAGTATTTCAGAGGTTAAGGAGCTATTCACCTATTGGTGGGATACCATAAAGAAGGACGTGGTTCCCACACCTCCTCCTCCTCCTCCTCCACCCGTGACTCCAGCGGCCCCAGCGCCCCCCACCCCATCCGGGGTAGCAGGCCGAGTACCTTCCCCCCCAGGAGCCTGTGGAACCTCCTAGGGGCAGACCAGACAAGAGGAGACCTCCATCCAGATCTTCTTCAGGGTCACCCAGCCCCAAGAGACCCAGAAGACACCGCCATTCGCCTTCGACGGAGGACACGGGATCGGACTTCTCGGACAGATCCAGATCCCCTTCTCCCATCAGTGTCCCCTCTCCGGACGACCCATCGTTCTCGGAGATCATGAGGCATATCCAGGAGAACATGGGCTGGGACGCAGAGGAACTTGACCCCGAGAGACTACGCCTTGCCAGGTATCTTCGGCAAAAAGATCCAAAGCCTGTGGTGGAGCCACCCTTGGTGGACACCTTCGTGGACGTCACCAAGGCAGCGTGGAAACGTCCACACTCGCTCCCGGCGATGCCGGAGAAGGCTGACTGCCTGTACAAGGCCCCTAGGGAGGACCAGTACTTGGCATCACATCCTCTGACCAATTCTCTGGTCATTACAGCCTCACATGACCGGTCCCAGAGGCCACAACATTTGAGCACACTGCCACCGGACCCAGAGTCCAAGCAGCTGGATGCTATGGGCAGGCGCACGTACGCATCCGCTACCTGTGCCATTAGGTCCCTCAACTATTTAACCCACATGGTCCAGTTTCAGAATGCCTTGTGGGAGCAGGGACTGGATCTGGCGGAAAAGATGCCAGAAGGTGAGCAGAAGGAGGAGTTGCTGCAACTCCTCTGCACGGGTTCGGACGTGGGAACCCAGGTGCTGTGAGCCGCGTACGATTCCGCGGACTCCTCGGCCAGAGCGGCAGCCTCAGGCATATGCCTCCGGAGACACTCTTGGCTCCATGTCTCCGGATTTACACCGGATGTCCAGAAGAACATTCTGGATGCCTTGTTCCACAGAGAAGTTCTTTTTGGTGAGTCCTCGGAGAAGGTCCTCACCAAACTTCAAGAGGCTGGGAAGGCGGTGCGGTCTGTCCAAACCGTGTACAGACCCAAGCTCAGTTCCTTTCGCAGGAACCAGAGCCGTTTTCGAGGCCGGATGCAGAGACAGCAGTCCCGCACCAGTCCGCAACAGAGGGGCTCCTTCTCCCGCAGAGCCCAGGGGAAGTCGTCCGAAGGCCGAGGCCACGCCCTGCAAAGTCGGCCCAGCCTGCAGGACCCTCAGCCGCCACAGCATGACTCCTTCCCGGCCCCCGCCCCTCAGGATCAACGGGACACCAAGGTCTGGGGTCGTATCGCGGACCACCTGCCAGGGTGGCAGTCTATAACCACCGACAGGTGGGTTCTTCAATTGGTCAAACAAGGCCACTTTATAGAATTTGTGGACAAGCCACCCACAAGGCCTCCTCTGCTCTCCCGTTACTCGGGTCAGCACAGATCGCTCATCAGGCAAGAAGTACTCTCGCTCCTTCAAAAGGGAGCGGTGGAGTAAGTCCCGGAGAACCAGAAAGGATCCGGCTACTATTCCCACTTCTTTCTGGTTCCGAAGAAAACAGGGGACCTCCGTCCAATATTGGACCTCAGCGACCTCAACATGTCATGCCTACAAGCGTTTGCTGGTGACCTCAGGACTCATTCCCATGCTGAGAAAGGACGCCTTCCTAGCGTCCCTGGACATGCAGGATGCCTATCTGCACATCCCCGTAGCTCGGGCGCACAGGAGGTTCCTGCGCTTCGTGTTTCTCGGCCACCACTTTCAGTTCCGGGCTCTTCCTTTCGGACTGTCATTGGCCCCTAGGGTCTTTACCAAGTGCATGGCAGTTGTGGCAGCGTCTCTAAGGAGACAGGGCCACTATGTGTTCCCGTACATGGACGACTGGTTTCTCATGGCCGCCTCCAGAGAGGCGCTGTTGCTGGCTATCCAGAACACCCAAGCTCTCTTCCAGTCTTTGGGCATTCTTATCAACTACGAGAAGTCTCTCCTGGTACCGTCCCAGAAGCTGCAATTCATAGGCGCAGTTCTAGACACCGTCCAAGGGAAAGCCTTTCTTCCCGAGGAAAGAGCGGAACGCATCAGATCCCTCATCAGAGATCTCTCAGCGAAGAAGACTGTCCCCGCCAGGCTGGTCCTTTGCCTGCTTGGACACATGGCTGCGGCCATTCAACCGTCCCTATGGCAAGGCTCCACATCGGGTAACTCAGTGGATGCTCAAAGTGCAGTGGGACCAAAGGCAAGACCACATGCAGCATCTGGTCAGAATCACGAGCGCAGTGATTCGAGACTGGCAATGGTGGCTAGACCCAGGGACACTCTCTGCGGGTGTTCCGTTTACAGCGCCGTCCCCGGAGGTAATCCTCTCCACAGATGCCTCAGGGCTGGGGTGGGGAGCACACCTGAGTGGGGTGAGGTCCCAGGGAACGTGGACCCCTCAGGAAGCTCACCTCCACATCAACATGCTGGAGATGAGGGCGGTCCTTTATGCCCTACAGGCTTTTCAGTCAGAAATCCAGTTAAGTACTCTTCTGCTTCAGACAGACAATATGGCGGTGATGTATTACCTCAACAAACAAGGAGGTGCACACTCTTAACCCCTTTGCAGGGAAGCTATGAGAGCGTGGGATTGGGTAATCCGACACGGCGCGAGCCAGATTGCAGTTCATTTGTCCGGTGTGGACAACACAATCGCAGATGGCCTGAGTCGTTCACAGGCCAGAGTCCACGAATGGGAACTCCTTCAGGAAGTAGCAGAGGATCTGTTTCTTCGATGGGGCACTCCAGAGTTGGACTTATTCGCTTCCCCATCCAACGCAAAACTGCCCAATTTTTGCTCGCTAGATCCAGGGCCTGGTGTTTTCTGGTGAGACCCGTTGTCCCTCTCCTGGGCGGACAGATTCCTCTATGCTTTCCCTCCCTTCCCATTGATCCAGAGAGTTCTTCTCAAACTACGCAGGGAGCACGCAACAATGGTCCTGGTAGCACCTTTCTGGCCCAGGCAGATCTGGTTCCCCATGCTGACGCAGTTGTCCCGGGAACCTCCAGTCCCGTTGCCTTTCAGCTCCCATCTACTGTCTCAAGAGGAGGGTTCACTAGTCCACCCGGACTTACGCTTACTGAACCTGCATGCCTGGCTCCTCGAAACATAGCCATTATGCGACACGGGGTCTCGCAAGGGGTGGCGGAAGTTCTCTCCGCTGCCAGAAAGCCGGCAACGCATGCAACGTACGCCATGAAATGGCGCTGATTTTGCCTGTGGTCTCAGGCACGCGGCCTCTCCCCTTTAGAATGCCCAGAGAAATCCGTTCTGGAATACCTGCTTTCCCTCTTCCACTCAGGTCTTGCCTACTGCTGTATTGAAGTTCACCTCTGTGCGATTTCGGCCTACCACCTTCCGATAGGTCAGCACACAGTGGCACAACTCGATGCCTCTCGGGACTTCCTGAAGTGTTACACCAGCAGGCCACCCATCAGGATCACGTCCCTCCTTGGGACTTGCTCTTAGCCTGGAGCAGCTCACGCCCCCTTTGAACCTGCCACAGATTGCAAGCTGCGTTTTCTGTCGTGGAAACGTTATTTTTAGTTGCTGTCACGCCAGCAAGGAGAATTTCCGAGCTACATGCTCTCATGTAAGGAACCTTATTTAATTTTCCACCAGGACAGAGTGTCTTTGAGCAGATCCTAAATTCCTGACTAAGGTGGTCTCTGCCCTTACTCTTAACCAGGACATCGATCTGCCTGTGTACTTTCCCAAGTACACTAATAGAGGAGAGGCATTGCTTCACACCCTGGATGTTCACCGCTCCTTATGGTACTACTTGAACAGGACTAAACAGCTTTGTACGTCTGAGCAGCTGTTTGTATCCTTCGCTGAGAGGATGTTGGGCCAACCAGTCTCAAAGCAGACCCTTTCTCACTGGCTTGTCCAGTGCATTTCCTTTTGCTACAACAACAAATGTGAGCCCCTTCCGGGCACAGTCCGGGGCCACTCGACAAGGGGGGTGGCTACCTCCTTTTGCAGCGCTGCGCAACGTCTCCACCTCGGCCATTTGTGCCGCGGCTACATGGAGCTCAGTGCACACATTCATTAGGCACTATAGCTTGGATATTACCTCACGGCAGAGAACCGGTTTCGGTCTTGCCGTTCTACAGGGTCTCCTGTCCTAGAGTCAGGATTTGTTCTAGATCTCTCCGTTATGCCTCCTCCCAGAATGCTTAGAGGCGCTATTGCTTGGGAATCGATCCTAATGGTGTTACCTGCTGCAAGAGCTGTATCTCGAAGTAAGATAGTACAGTTACGCAAGAACTTACCTTAACAGTAGATCTTCGAGAACAGCTCTTGCAGCAGGTACCTTCCCGCGCACCATTCCCCCTTGGAGGAGGTATGGCCTATCCAGGCCTTGGCAGGAGCTAACGCTCTTTCTTCTTCTTCTGATGGCGGATCCTCGGTCTCCTCTTCTGATGTCATCCAGCGGGCGGGAGAACTGGGGATTCTGGCGGGACCGCCTCCTTATGTACTATGCCTGACATCAGGGGCGGGACCGACGTCGGAGGCGGTCCCCGCTGAAGACTGCTAGCTAGAAGATTTCCGTGGGGTCCTGACGCCTGTCGGCTTCAGTCCTAATGGTGTTACCTGCTGCAAGAGCTGTTCTCGAAGATCTACTGTTACGGTAAGTTCTTACGTAACTGTACTTTCTCCCAGTGGGGCATCCCTCTGGTGGACCTGTCTGCCTCTTGAGAGAACAGAAAACGGGCTTTTCTGTGTCCCTCCCACCACGCAGTCCGGGACACTGTTAGGTGAAGCCTTCACGAGGCCCTTGACCCCAGGCCTCCTATACTCCGGTCCCTTGCCCTTGGTCCACAAGTTTGTAGTCAAGGCCTGGAAGGACAAGACGTGGATGATGCTTATAGCCGCAGACTGTTTTAGGCAGTTCAGGTATCTGAATGTCCTCAGTCTCATCAACAGGCCTCTGTGGAAACATAGAAACATAGACTTTGACGGCAGATAAGGACCGCTTGGCCCACCTAGTCTGCCCATTTCCCTACCTACAGGATAAGCTGCAGATCCTAGTTAACCAACAGCCTGTTTCTTCCTACCCCCCACAAGAATTGCCTTATGTCTGTCTCATGCATTCTTGAATTCTCCCACAGTTTTAAACCCCACAACCTCCTCAGGAAGGCTGTTCCATGCATCAGCCACCATCTCTGTGAAAAAATACTTCCTCACATTGCCCCTGAGCCGTGTCCCCTTGTTCTTGCACATCTTTTTCTGAAAGATGGTACCCTCTAGGACTTTGTTGATTCCGCTGAGGTACTTCAAAGTTTCTGTCATGTCCCCCCTCTCCCTCCTTTCCTCAAGGGTATACATACAGTCGTGGCCAAAAATATTGGCGCCCTTGCACTTTTTCAAATAACACACAATTCCTTTAAACATAAGTTGAAATTAACAACAGTACAGTATTTGGTCTCCACAATTCTTTATTTCTCTGTTAATATTACAGAACCTTTATTTTTGATTCAGAATTTAATATATCCTTTTAAATCAGAAAATGAAAAGAAATGGCATTGACAAAATTGACACCTAGACTTAATATTTGGTAGCACAGCCTTTGGTCAAAATAACTGCAATCAACTGCTTCCTATAGCCATGGATGAGCTTCCTGCACCTCTCTACTGGCAGTTTGGCCCACTCTTCTTGTGCAAACTGCTCTAGTTCTCCCAGATTTGAAGGGTGCCTTTTCCCAACTGCTGTTTTCAGATCTCTACAGGTTTTCAATGGGATTTAGATCTGGACTCATTGCTGGCCACTTCAGAACAGTCCAGCGTCTTGTCTTGAACCATTCCTGGTGCTTTTGAAGTGTGTTTGGGGTCATTGTCCTGCTGGAAGACCCATGACCTTCGACGGAGACCCAGCTTTCTGACACTGGGTTCAACATTGCGCTCAAAATGGCCTGGTAATCTCCAGATTTCATGATGCCATGCACCGTTCAAGGCACCCAGTGCCAGAGGCACTGTAACAACCCAAAACATCACTGAACCTCCTCCATGTTTGACTGTAGGGAAGGTGTTCTTTTCTTTGAAGGCTTTATTTTGTTTTCTGTAAACATAGAGATGATGTGCTTTACCAAAAAGCTCTAATTTGGTTTCATCTGTCCACAGGACATTCTCCCAGAAGGATTTTTGCTTGTTCAGGTGTGTTTTGGCAAACCCCAGTCGGGCTTTCTTATGTCTCTCTCTCAGCAGTGAGGTCCTCCTGGGCCTCCTACCATATAACCCCCTTTCATTGAGTTGGCGACGGATGGTGTGAGTTGAAACTGTCGTACCTTGTGTCTGAAGGTCAGCTTGAATCTGTTTGGCAGTTGATCAAGGTGCTTTCTCCACCATTCGAACAATCCTGCGCTGCAATCTTCAATCAAGTTTTCTGTTGCGGCCATGTCCAGGGAGGTTGGCTACAGTGCCATGGGCCTTATACATCCTGATAACATTACGTACGGTGGAAACGGGAACATCAAGGTCTCTGGAGATTGATTTGTAGCCTTGAGATTGTCTACTCTTGGCTACAATCTTCTGTCTGACCTCCTCAGACAATTTTCTGGCTGTCTTTCTTTTCTCCATGCTCATTGCGGTACACACAGTGACACAAAACAGGAGAATGAGTCCTTTTCTCTATTCAGACTGGTTGAATGAGTGATTTTTATATTGCAGGCACCTGCAACTCATCACAGGTGAGTTCATTTCCAAAGTGAAGGAGAATCATCTGCTTGAAATCTAATTATTTCTAACTACTTCTAAAAGGTGCCAATAATTTTGTCCGGGCCATTTAAGGATTTCTGTGTGGAATAAGCTAAGACTTAGTAAAGTTTTCTGCTTTTTGTGTTTTGTTCCACTGCAAGCCAAAGAAATACATATGGAAGGAATGGTGCATTATTAGAAAAAACTGCAAGGGCACCAATATTTTTGGCCACGACTGTATTAAGCTCCTTTAGTCTCCCTTCGTATGGCTCTCTGCCCATGTCTGACCAGGCAACAGGGAAGGTCCTACACCCTGACCTTAAATCCCTGTACCTTTCAGCCTGCTTCATGAGTGGCTAGAGTTCCAAGCTCTGGGCCTTTTGGAAGATGTGCTCAACATTGTGGAGGCATCCTGTATGGCATAGACTCATAAATTCTATGAATTTATGTGAAAAAGGTTCTCTACCTGGTGCCAGGGTAGGGAGCTTGATCCTCTTACCTGCCCCATAGTGAGCATCCTCGAATACATACAGTTCCTCTAGTGATGACCCTGAAGGTGCACCTGTCAGATATTTCTGCATACCGAGCATGAGCTGGTATACTGACAGTGGCCCAGGAGAAGGTGGTCAGATGCTTTTCCAAAAGCCTCAGTCACTTGTCCCTTCAGGTGTGCAAACCTTCGCTTCCGTGGGACCTACTGCTGGTGCTGGCAGTTCTCATGGGTAAGGTATTTGAGCCAGTGCACAGGTGTAAGATGTCACATCTGTTGTGGAAGACTGCCTTCCTGGTGGCCATCACATGAACCAGAAGGACGTACTTTTGATTGAGTCTCTTTATCTGGTCTTCCACAAGGGTCATTCTTCACCACTCTTTCCTCCTGAAGGTCATATCGGCGTTTCACCTTAATCAGGTAATTAACTAACCAGTATGCTTTATTAACCCAAACTCGGAGGCTGATTATAGTCTGCATACTTTGGACCTGTAGAGGGCACTCTCTTATTATGAGGAGTGCATGGCTGGCATTTGTGGTGAGGCTCGCCATATGTTTGACATATGCTGAAGCGGCACCTGGCAAACCAACAGCTAAGCAGATGATGGCCAGGTAGATCACGTCCTGCATTGACCTCTGCTATAGGTTGGCAAGTAGGGAGTCGCCCAAGGGGCTTAGGGCTTATTGCACCAGATAAACTGGTACCTTGGTGGCTGCTTCCAGGGACATCACTATCCAGGAGATCTGCAGGGCTGCCACCTGGAAGTCAGCACACACTTTCATCTCCCATTACAGCATCGACCAGGATTCTCATCATATGCAAGGCTGCAACCTGGTGTAAATCACACACCTTCCTCTCCATTTACAGTATTGACACAGTGAGTCATCAGGATGCTGCTTTTGAGTCCTTGATCCTCCAGTGTCTGTTCACCAAACAGAAACATAGTGATGGCAGAAAAAGACCAGTCCATCCAGTCTGCCTGCATTCCTAGTTTAACCCTGGGACCTACTGTCTCGTCAGGGTCTTAGCCCTCCCCATTCTTAACCTATTCCCCTCACACCTTCTGCCAACCAGAGCAAAAACTATAACCCTTCATTCTATCCCAGCCTCAGTGGCAGAGCTGGGGAAGGGGCTGTCGCTCCTTCTGGCTGCCCCAGTGTAAGTAGTGGTGCCCTGCCACCATCTTTAGTCACTGTTTAGTGCCCATTGTAGAGCCCATGATTGACTGAATGGCCCCCCCAGCTACCAAACCTGGCTCCGCCACTGCCCAGCCTTGATTGAACCCACCAGCAGTTTTAGCACCCACCATTTCAGCAGGCAGACTGTTCCACAGCTCCACCACCCTTTCTGTAAAATAATATTTCTAGGGTTGTGGATATGGTTCATTTATCCACACAATGGCAGTTCCACCAGAAGTGCTGATTCATTGGAATGTCTTTAAAGGAATACTACAGTTAAAATTTGCAAAAACATATGTTGTGCAGAGTGTTTTGATTTGTGCATTTAGTCCTGGTGTGTTCTTCCCTTTGTCTGCTATTAGTTTTTTCTTAATTTACTTAGTAGTTTTATGGCCCCTGGGGATCTCCATGTTAGAATGGTTTACCGTCTTTGTCCTACAATGCCCCCTGTCTCAAGTGACAGTGATGCGTCCGGGACCACTGATTCAGTGAGGGAAAGTACTGCTGCAGTAATCTGAAGCTAGAATTCTGATGTTCAGGCCTCATCTAAAATAACTCTTAATTCATTCTTTTTGTTTTCTTTGTTTGTCTGGGTTTAGCCAGCAGGAATGAATATTTTGCTTTTAAAGCTTTTAATTTCGCCAAACTACACCTAGCCATAAAAAGCACACAAATCAACCTAGGTCATTAATGCTGTAAGACTAACCATTTTCTTACAGAATACCCAGTTAGCCCTCAAGTGATTGCTAAGCTGTAAATGTAGCCTTCAGTGCCTATTGGATAAGGAAAGTAACTTAAAATCACAGCTGTACTGCTTTAAAATTGACTGTAAACCAGTACTTGCTGAATTTATGGCCCTAGATGTAGCAGTGTCGCATAGCACAGGAGGCATTGTAGGAAAAAGAGGAGCAATGAACCATGGTAATATGGAGATCCCCCAGAGGCCGTAAAACTAGTAGGAGAGGCAAAAAAACTCCTAATAGTAAACAAAGGGACGGACACGCTAGGGCAAAACACAAATCAAAACACTCTGCACAATATGTTATTGCAAATTTTGACTGTAGTACTCCTTGAAGCAAAGCTCCTTCCACCACCCATGTGGTATATCCTCCAGCTCCACCCCATGACATCAGATGTTCTTTCTGCTAGAAGAGTTCAGTCTCCTCTTTTCATCTCAGCACATTGTAGGGCCTAAAAAGTGTGCCACTGGCAAACTTAGTTCTCCTTTCTTTGAAGATTGATGTTCCACTACCTTCCTTGGTTCTGCTCCGGCCTCGGCCACAGAAGATGGAACACAAAGAAGTGAGACCTGTGCCCGACTTCAAGTAGTATGTCACGTGCCAACAGAAGATGAAGCAGACAGACCCACACGTGTTATGCCTTCACTGCCTGGAGATGACACACAGTGTCATGGATTGTGGCCTGTGCATGACAATGCTTCCTTCTCCTGGAGGATAGTACTCCCGCTCTGACCCCTCTGCACTCCAGTCCTCCCTCCAGCACTCCTTCAGTCAAATTGAGAACTGGGTCATGGACCGCTGACTTATTGTAAATATTGAAAAAAAAAACAAATCCATGCTTTTCGCCCATTGCCTAAGCAAAGCCAAGGACTCCCCCCTCCAGATCCTCTCCAGATCTCTCCATCCACTGGACCAAGTCCTAACCTACAAATACCTGGGTATCACTTTTGACTCTACACTTTTATTTCACTCTCACATCAATACGGTTACCTCAGCCACCAATGCATGCATTGGCCTGTTATACAGACATAAGGACTGCCTGCCACCCGAAGCCCTCTACCTGGCAGTCACCTCCTCTGTACTGTCCCATGTGGACTAAGGACTCGCAGTATATGCAGCAGCCGACACTCCTGTCTGGAGCCGATAAACGGACACATACCTGCACCCTTTATTCCTTAACCAACGTACTCACACTCGAGGAGAGACTTCAATATCTGTCCTGCCTCCTTGCCAAAAAAAATACATCTGGGTATGTCTCTCCCCCCCAACGGGGTCTCCACATCTCTTCTCCCTGCCACCCCTACTGTTGCCACTTGCAGTGCCTCCAAGACTATATTGCAGATCCCTAGGGTCAGGACTGCAGTAGCACAAGGATCCTTCCCCTACAGAGCACCTTCCTGGTACAGTGCTCTCCCCCCTGCTATCACCTCTCTCACCAAAATAGAGCCTTTCAAGGTCGCAGTCAAGAATCACATTCTGTACACCCGCAACTGTGAGTGTCCTCTTCCAAAACCACCCTAGGCCTCTAGGTGCCTCTCTTCAGGGGCCGGAGCCTAGCCAGCCTTGACAATGTCTCTCCTGAGACAGCACACTTTGTACTTCATAAGAAGTTACTGTGCTTGTACGTTAGCAACTGCCTAGCTACTTATTGTATAGGACTACAGTTCATTCAGCTAATGGACATGTTAACAACTGCCTATTGTATAGGACTGAAGTTCATCTGCTGTATGACACTCTCACCGTGCTAATTGTATTCAGTGTTCTCCATCGTATGTATTGCCTGTTCCTTCAGTTTTCATTACTATCTGTATTTTTCTCTTTGTATCATGACATGGAGCCTTTGTAAAAGAGTCTGTGACTCAGAGGGTTGTAATTCTGATGTGCTTATAAATAAATAAATAAAGCTGGTCTTTTCCTTGGCTGGCTAGCCGACTGAGATCCTAAAGTGCAGCATAAGGGTCACAAGATGGCCTCCGCTGTGGCTGGGTCTGTGGCTTAACTCCCAGCCATGGAAGAAGCAGTGGCAAGGGCCGGGGCAGGTGCCTTGTTGGCCTCTGCACTGCTCCCAGCTGGGGCATCCTTCACAAGAGAGTTGAAAGAGATGTGTTAGGGCATCCAGACCTTCATGGAGAGTTCTGTCCACCATTGTAAAAAGCACAGAAAGCACCGCTGTCGGTTCTGGGAGAGATCACGCTCCCTCAGTTCCCTTGACCGCTCAAAGCTTGTTGAGCTCCAGCTTTGACTGAGGCAAAATTGCTCGAGGGCCAGGTCTCTAGCTCTGTGGTAAACCTGTCTGGCTTAATGACCTCGACACTGATTGACCCAGCAGTCAAGGTTTTGCTTGACCCGAATGACCAATTGTTGAAGGAGTTCGATGAGGAATTGATCTCCAAGGCCCTGGTGTTCCCAGTCCTCACCCAGGAGAAAGTGGAGCGGTTGCTGTCCCCAGACACCGCCACTCAGGAACAGCCACCATCGGAGGTCGTCTGCAGAAGCTAGTGCACGTTATCTATATGGCACCTCTGATGGCTTCTCCTTGACATAGGCTCCTGGGTTGACGGTCGAGGTTGAGGTGCTCTTCGCACTCTCAGTCCCACTTGACTGGGAGGCATCAGCATCAGTGTTCCTCATCCTCCTCATCTTTGGATAATGATGAAAGGCTCTGCCAGTGTATATAGCGACGCTACAAGGAGCTGCTCTGGCAGCAGTGGACCTTGGCAGGGCAGGTAGGTCTTTATCCCCGACCACTGCTGTTGACCATCCAGTGTCAGTAAAGCACATGCTGGTCCTTCTGAGACAGTTGTCACTGACACCTGTCCTCAACCCCTGTTAGTGGAAACACCTCTACCAAAGCCTGTGCGGGGAGCCTCAGCCAAGTACTCCGTGCTGTGACCGGCTTGCCAGGCCAGATGTCAGTGGAAATCACCCAGTTGGATGACTCTAGAAAGGTTCATGGTGGTAAATGGCCAAGGGCTATTTTTGACAAGTCTTCAGATGACTCAGATGGTTCCTCCATGCATTCGCCAAGGACACATACCTTTGACCGGGAACTGGTCAAAGAGATGACCATCGACCATAGGCCGATGTCGTTTGGGACTCTTCTCCAATTTAACTCAGAGTCCATGAACATCCCTCTGGAGCCTGTTCAAAAAAAGGTTGAGTACCCTCTTTTACTGACATCCTGGATAGGGAAGAATCCCTGCAGGTTGTCTTCACCATGGCAGAGGCCATTATGGGACTGGCTCTAGAGCTCTGGCAGCATCCAGCATTCTACCCTTTACCCTCAGCCCATATGATCTACAAGTATGCACTCTCTACCAGCTCTCTGTCTTGGTTTTTGGACCACCCCTCAGCTGAGGTTCTAGTCTCAGACTCGGCCTTCTGGAAATCCAGAAACACTGGGGATGTGGATAAGCCCCCTGACAATGAGTCAGCAAAGCTTGACCATGGAGCTTAGAAGGTCTATGCTGCTTCCTCACTTGGTCTCCTTCAGGTGAGCTATGCCTTGATGATGGCCTACTTTGGTCACTCCCTGCTGGGAGCATTGGATGATGTCCTCCCTAACCTCCCTGCTGAGAAGCAGATAATGGTGAAAGTGGTCCGAGATCAGGGTCAAGTGCTGGCTAAACACCAGCTTCAGGTGGCCTTGAACATGGGTGACTCCTGTGCCCATGCCATGGCAACAGCCGTCACGATGCATTGCAGCCCCTAGCTGAAGCTTTCCGCCTTTACGACAGACACTCAGCATAAGCTGGCAAGTGTCCCTTTCTTGGGCGCTGACCTCTTAGGTCCGGGGGTGGATGGTCATCTCACTTGGATTGAGACGTCCAACCAACAAGGAAGGCCTTTCAGTTTCAGTCCTTTCAGCCACAACAGTCTTGGCAGCAGCAGCCCCAGCAGGGACAATACCAAGGTTGGTGCCCCAAGGCTAAGTTCTCTGGTCAGGGGCACAAAAAAGGCAAGGGTAGGGGAAGTAGTGCCCCTCCAGCCCCAGCTGTCGGTGCCCCCTCCAGAGCTGCCCAGTAATGGGTCATGGGGGTGTCTTCCTCTCGCCTGTCCACTGTCTGACCCAGCTTCTTGTAGGGGGTTAACCTCACCACTTCTGGCCACACTGATCCGCCACTACTGTGGACAAGCGGGTTCTTGATGTGGTACTCAGAGGGTTGCCTCTCAGTTTTGAGGCTTTCCCTCCTTACCCGATCCCAATTTCTGAGGGAGTCCTTTGTGTCGCAGGTAATGTCCACCCTTATCTTCCTATGAAAGGAGCCATAGCCCATGTCTCAGATGCCCTGTCAAATCATGGGTACATGTCCAGGTACTTCCTGGTCCCAAAACAGATGGGGGGGCTGATGCCCAATACCGGATCTGCACAATCTAAACCACTTCATGTGGAAGTGGAAGTTCCTGATGGTCACTCTGAACCAGATTATACTTTCTCTGGAGCAGAGCATGTGGTTCTGCTCCCTGGACCTCCAGGATGTGTTCTTCCACATCTCAGTCCACCCCACTAGTGGTACCTCCAGTTCTATGCGGAAGGGGTGCTTTATCAGTTCAAGGTCTGGACTTTTGGCCTCTCATCCGCGCTAAGGGTCTTCACCAGGTGCATGGTAGTGGTGACACCATTCCTGTGGTGCAAGGACATTAGGGTTTACCCTTATGTGGATGACTCACTGATAGCCGGGCCATCCAAGGAAGCCTTGGAGTGGTGCAGGGATCTGGCCCTCCAGACGTGCAGAGACTTGGGCCTCTTGGTTAACCACAACAAATCCGAACTGATCCCCTTACATGTGGTTCACTTAAGGGGGCAGAGTTAGACTCTCTATGGGCCAAGTCCTGCCTCCCTGTGGACCTGGCACAGGATCTTACCTCCTTTGCCCGATCATTTCAGGTTGGGCGCTTGCACCCTGCCCAGGACTTGCTATGGCTGCCGGTGTACATGGCGTCCTGCACCAGTATGGTCCAGTGGACCCCCTGATGGATGCAGCACCTGCAGTGGGGGTGAGCCATCAGTGGTCCCAGTGCCTAGGACACTTGGACCAGCCTGTCACAGTGACCCAGCCAATGTGGGACACCATCCAGTGGTAGCTGATCCCAAAACATCTGGAGGAAGGAGTCTCATTTATCCACCCACAACCAACCATCTCTCTCTCACAACAGTTGTGTCTCTGGTGGGTTGGGAAGTGCAACTGAGAGACCGTGGGCCCATGGGTTCTGATCACCCTGGAGTCCCATCAGTACATCAAGCTGCTGGAGGCACCGTGCATTGTGGCTAGCTCTGACAGAATTCGCTTTGCTAGTCAGGGGTCAGGTCATGCAAGTCTAAACGGATAACACCATGACCATGTTCTGCCTGAACAGGCAGGGCAGCACGCTCTCCCTTCCCTTGAGTCAGGATGACCTCCGCACCTGGACCCTCCTTGACAGCCTGGGTGCAGATCTCCTGGTGGTCCGTGTCACCAGAGTGGACAATCAGCTGGCAGACACTCTCAGCCAGGTGGGTGAGTTCTTATCCCAGGAATCCCTCAGTATGCTTGACTGATCCAGGGATGCCAGCTGGGTTCAGCTGCCCCGGAGGAGGAGTTTATGCTAACGATAGAAAGAATTAGCCAATCTGCGGAGTGACAGTCTGGCTCCAGAGTGAGCAAGGCAGGCTTGGTATTTCCTGCTCCTTGCCCTGTCAGTCAAACGACCCATTCATCTGCCCTCGACCCAGTCTGCTGACCCTGCCTTAGACAGGGATAA
Source organism: Neoceratodus forsteri (assembly GCA_016271365.2). NCBI lineage: Eukaryota > Metazoa > Chordata > Ceratodontiformes > Ceratodontidae > Neoceratodus > Neoceratodus forsteri. The sequence goes on along the minus strand of CM028131.1, from coordinate 108,932,740 downwards.
CATACCCCAGCATAGAGTCTCTTTGCCTCAAAGCTTGGTACTTGAGAAGCTAGAGATCTTATTTCGAGAGGGTTCCTGCAGTAGGTCATAACATGTAGGACTGCGCTTCCTGACGTCAGGACCGCACGGCAAACTTTGCCAGCAATGCCTGGCGGGGGACCGTCTACCCGACGTCACATGTCGGACGTCAGTATGACCCTGTATAGTGGGCGGTCCCCACGTCCGCCTTCCAGTTCTTTCCCGCCATCGACCTGCGCAGAGTTCCTCGCGGTAAACATTGCTCAGTCGATCGCCATTTTCGCCTTATTTTCTTGCTAATTTTCTCTTGATTCCATTTCTTTGTCGCCTTCACCTCAGACAGTGAAGACAAAAGTGGTGTGAGAAGTGCGGCACACAGATCCCTCACAAGGAAGGTCACCATCAGTGTCTCTCTTGTCTGGGACTAAACCATGACACCGCAGCCTGCCATGACTGCAAATCCTTTAATCAGGCCACCCACAGAGACAGCAGGCCCTGGAGGATCACCTTTTGAAGACCAGAATGGCCTCCCTGGAAAAAAAGATGCAAAAGTTGAGGGACACCATTTCTTCCCCTTTTTCTAAAAAGAAAAAGAAAGATAAGGAGAAACATCGAGAGAGGGAGCACCTGGAAGATCGAGATTGGGCCACAAGTAAACCCTCAACCAGTAAGGCTGTTCCCCCACCGCCTGCCCTTGTGGTACTCCAGGCCATGTCCGGGACCTCTCCAGGCCCTTCTGCCGCTTTTCTCCCTATATCTACCAGTAAGTCATCCGCCGATTCCTATGGTGAACACCCAGTCACTGCCGATAAGTCATCCCCCAGCTCCTCTGGGGACCGCCCGGCTGTTAAGTCAGGTCCCCAGGATCAATCTGGGACCTGCGTGACCACGACCGATAAGCCGATCGAGGGTCTTTCCCTCCTCCGCCCGGTCCCTCTTCCGTCTGGTAAGCCGACACTTCCTGCCTCGGATGACTGCACAGACTCTGCTCACCCGTCGGGGGCTGACGCCACCTCACCCGACGTCCAGTCGAGCATGCTGATGTCTGTCGGCCAACCCTCCCCTCAGGCTCCTCCTGGGCGGGAGCCTTCCTCTCCACTTCCCCCAGAGCAGAGGAGCCTCCGACCCCAGTGGTCACGTCGGGTACAGAGAAGAAAGTGGGACTTCTGGTGGTGGTTCTGTCTTCCCCCACCCCAGTTACTGTGTCCCAAGTTCCCCTTGGGGACAGCAGGCCTGGGGCTCCTGCGCCAAACCTGACCATTCACCGTATTCCCGACCCGGTTCTTTCTTCGCTGGACCCGTCGATGGCGCTTCCATCAGGACCTCTTCCACTGGCTTCACCCATCCTAACGTCAGGGGTGCCGACGGGTATTTGGTCAGCCCCCCTTCCGTCAGGGCCCTCGCGTCCGAGCCCGACGCAAGTTATTGTAACGCCGGGTCTGGTGCCATTCACCTAGACAACCACTGGTCTAACGCTGCCCGCCCTCCCCCGACGTCTGCTCCCTTGATGCCGGGTTTTCTTCCTGGGTCTTCTCGTCCACATTCTATCCCAGGATCTCATCCCCAGGGGCTCACGTCAGCCTATCCTCCATCGGGCCTGACGTTGGATTTTCTACCCCACTCTGTCTATTCGGGATACCACCATCTGGGTTATACCTATTACCAGGGCTACCCCCACCAGCATTACCATGGGTCGGGTGCACCCAGTTACCACTATCCACCTGCCCACATACCTCCGCCTCCACTCTCCTCCACCCCCTCCACTCCGTCCGGCACCACAGCAGGCTTTTCATCCTTAATCCAATCCTGGTGGAAGGAGGCCAGGTCGGAGCTAGTTTCAGATCTGGAGAGGCGCCTGACGGCCCCAGTAGCCACTTCTCTCCCACGTTCATTGTCCCCGTTAGCTCTGTCTGGTCGACAGTGCACATTTCAGGGACTACACCTCAGGAGATCACTCTTCCAGCCTTTGATCCCCCTGAGGAGCGTAATTCAGGACTCTGAGGAGGATTCCTCAGAAGAATCTTCTGACAAGCATTCCTCCATGACTAAGGGCAAGGAATCCCCCAAGTCTCCCCAAGAGAATCCCTCTTTCACAGAGTTGTTACGCATTATTCAGCAGTTTAATGGCTGGAATACCGAAGATCTTGACCCCAAGACAAAAATGTCTCGCAGAACATCTGGATCCAGAGACCACTTCTCCTATCCCTGTCCCCCCCTTGGACAGCCCCTCATGAAGACCTCACCAGTACCATCTGGCAGCTGACCCACTCTATTCCAGCTGTTCCAAAGTAGGCAGACCGGATTTATCATGCTTCGCAGAGGGTGTTTCTTTTTTAGATACTCACCCCACAGCTGCTCATGATCGCTTGATTACTTCGAAGCACATGAGCACCCCAAGACAAGGAGTCTCGGCAGCTCAGCCGGTTTGGTAAAAAGGTATACTCTTCCGCTTCATGTGCCTTCTGTTCCCTCAGTTACATAGCGCATATGTTCTCGTTCCCAAAAGTGACCATGGCCAAACTTGAGGCCCGAATACAATCCATGGAATCTTCGGATCTCAAGGAGGAACTTGTGAAGGATTTGCACCTGTCCAAAATTTCCTGTAGGCATGTGCTTAGGGCTACGTACAATTCGGTGGATGTGGTAACCCGCTGCTCCGCTACGGCAGTGTCCCTTTGGAGATGCACTTGGCTACGCATCTCTGGCATTGCTAATGATGTCCAGGCTGCGATTCAGGATGCCCCCTTTAGGGGCTCGGTCCTTTTTGGAGGGGACACAAAAGATATCACCGGCCTCCAGGACAGTGGTCAGGCCCTGAGGTCCATGTACTGATCGGGCTTTCAGAAGAAGCATCCCTTTCGGAAACAGACCAAGAGGCAGGGTAAACAGCCCTTCACCAGATGACAGGGCAAAAAAAAGGCCACGGGTCCCACCCTCTTCTCCCCTCCTACCTCTATGTCCCAGAGAGTGTCCAGGGGACCCCCTCCCACTCAACCCTCCGCTTCCTGACTGGCAGCTCCCTCCCCCTCCTCTGCTTCCGTGCAAGGAGCTGGTGAGAGGAAGGTTCACCCTCCATGTGCAGGAGTGGAGGGACATAACCTCAGACACATTGGTCCTTAAGCTCATCCCAAAGGGACACACCTTGGAGTTTCTGGAGTTTCCTCCAGAGTCCCCTTCAAGTCGCTCATTATATTCCCCACATCAGGCTCCTCTCGTTGAGGAGGAAATTTGGACTGTAGGACAGAAGGTGGCCATAGATCCATTGCCTCTGCACCAACGGGGGAAAGGGTTTTACTCCCACTTTTTCCTGGTTCCGAAAAAGGTGGGGTGACCTCAGACCTATCTTAGATCTCAGCAGTTCGAACCTATTTGTCGAGTACGAAAGGTTTCGAATGCTGACTTTACAGGGCCTTCTACCTCTTCTGCAGAAGGACCATTGGCTTTGCGCACTGGATATGCAGCATGCTTATCTGTACATTCCAGTGTTCCCGAGCCACTGATGCTTCCTGCGATTCTGTTTCCAAGGGGAGCACTTCCAGTTCACAGCCCTCCCCTTTGGTCTTTCTTCGGCACCTCGAGTTTTTACCAAGTGCTTTGCAGTGGTGGCAGCGGCTTTGCGCTGTTGGGGTATAGCAGTTTTCACTTACCTAGATGACTGGCTCTTGACAGCTCCGTCCAGGGGCAGTCTTTTGGATGCCCTCTCGTGCATGTTGGACCTCTTCTCACGACTGGGGATTACAGTCAGTGTCCCCAAGTCCCTTTCCCAGTGACTCTTTCCCCCTCTCAGAATCTGCAGTTCATCAGGATGGTCCAGTGCAAAGCCTTCCTCCCTCAGGACAGGGCAGAAGCTCTTCGAGAGCAAGTCAGCCTAGTGACCTCTTCCAAATTCCTTCCTGCCAGAGCGTTGCTATGTCTCTTGGACCTGATGGCGGCCTCCATCTCCACAGTCCCTTTTGCCAGGTTGCATATGCGGATCACCCAGTGGACCTTGCGTGTCCAGTGGGATCAACACCTGGACAACTTGGACCATCCGGTTCTAGTCTCCAGCGTGACCAAGAAGGATCTCCTGTGACAGGTAGATCCTCTGAATCTGTCCAGGGGTCTTCCCTTCAGGAGATCCGCACCTCTTTGGACCCTCAGCACAGATGCCTCCTATCTGGGCTGGGGTGCTCACCTGGGGGACCACCGGACTCGAGGTCCATGGTCCCAGTAGGAGATGTCACTCCATATCAACATTCTAGAATTAAGGGCAGTTCTTTATGCCCCTCAGGCTTTTCAGTCCATCCTGTCGAAGGGAACACTGCTGATCCACATGGACAATATGGTGGTGGTCTGGTACATCAACAAACAGGGAGGCACCTGATCGTAGCCCCTCTGCGGGGAGGCGTGCAGGTGTGGAACTGGGCAATTCAGCATGACCTGTTTGTCATGGCCGTGCACGTCCCAAGCATCCAAAACATCCTGGCGGACAGCCTCAATCGGACATCGTCCCTCGCTTACGAATGGGAGCTCAGTAAGGAAGTAGCAGACTCTCTCTTTCTGAGATGGGGTCACCCAGACATCGATCTGTTTGCCTCCCCATTCAGTGCAAAGCTTCTGCTTGCTCATTCCAGAGCCTGGTGCTTTCTGGCACGGTGTGTTGTCACTGTGTTGGACAGGGAGGTTCTTATATACTTTCCCTCCCTTTCCCGTTCTGCAGAGGGTACTTCTAAAACTCCAGGCAGAGGGAGCCCAGGTGATTCTGATTGCTCCATTCTGGCTCAGGCAAATTTGGTTTCCACTCATGCAGCAGCTTTCAGCAGAACTCCCAGTTCCTCTTCCTCTCCGACACGACCTGTTAACCCAAGATCAAGGTGGCCTGGTGCATCCGTGGCTCCTGCAGACGTAAGTGTCTCGTTTTGGGGTTTCGCACACGGTTGCTCAGGTCCCTGATGGAGGTGAGGAAACCCTCCACCAGATCTACCTATACTATGAAATGGAAGCGTTTTTCCATTTGGGCGGCGTCTAAAGCTTGGGACCTCTTTACGTACTCAGCTCCATAGATTATGGAATATCTGTTGCACCTGTCTGATTCTGGGCGGTCTTATTCATCCCTCAAAGTTCACCTGTCAGCCTACCATGTGTTAGTGGAGGGGAAACCCGTGGCACAGTTGGAAATCTCTAAAACCTTTCTGAAAGGGATTTTCCATCTGAAACCCCCATCCATAACCCTACCCCACCTTGGGATTTGAATTTTGTGTTGGAGAAGCTTATGCTTCCTCCTTTTGAACCAGCAATGAGCTGTGATATGTGCTACCTCTCTTGGAATGCGCTATTTTTGTTTGCTATTACTTCTGCTCATAGAATTTCCGAGCTTCAGGCCCTGATGCATAAGGAGCCTTATTTAATTTTTCACAAAGACTGGGCGGTCTTAAGGACAAATTCTAAGTTTCTTCCCAAGGTGGTGTCTGAGTTCACCTTGAATCTGACAGTTGAACTTCCGGTTTATTACCCTGTTCACTCGAACAGAGGTGAGGCTCTTCTTCACACCCTTGACATACACAGGATTTTGAGGTGTTACATCCATAGAATCAAGGATTCCAGAAAGTCTGACCAGCTTTTTGTCTCCTTTGCCCCCAGGTCCCTGGGATCAGCTGTGTCTAAGCAGTGCCTATCCAAATGGCTAGCTAACTGCATTCACTTCTGTTATCAGAAGCATAAGAAACCTCTGCCCGGGGAAATCAGAGGTCAGTCTACTAGAGGCATGGCTGCATCTTCAGCCTTCTTGAAGAATGTTTCTGCAGCGGAGATTTTTGCGGCAGCAATCTGGAGTTCGATCCATACCTTCACAAAACATTACAGTCTGGAAATTGCCTCTAGGCATAGGGACAGGTTTGGCCTTGCCGTTCTGCAGGACCTACTATCTTAGGTTGGTCCTGATCTGTTTTTCAGTTGCTTCTCCTCCCGTGACTCTCTCGGGCTCTCTCTGAGTGTCTGCTTGGGATTCAGTCCTACATGTTATGACCTACTGCAGAAACCCGCTCAAAGTAAGATAGTACAGTTACATAAGAACTTACTGTAACAGGCCAGCCTGGTGGCACTGAGGTTGGCGCTGTGCTCTACAACTGCATGCGCTGGCGACCCAGGTTCGGAAGGAGGAGAGGATCGGTGTCTGGAGGACAGCTCTCCTCTTTTGGGAGGAGGGGTTCCTGCTTGACTGGCCTCTGGCGGAGCCAGAGGCAAAGCAAAGTGCTAGGCGTAGAAGGGCGGGAGTGGCAGACATCCAGTGGCAGCGTCTTGACGTCAAGGCGCTAGCCACTCCCTAGAATGGGAAAAGTGCCCTTCAGCTCTGGCGGAGACGGAGCACCGGAGCCTGCCCTCGATTTGCGGCTGCCTTCCTGGCACCCAACCGACCGACACCACCAGAGAAGTTCGGGGTGTTGGGGTCCACCTCGTCCCTGCCCGGGGGAGTAAACTGCGGCTACATGGGAGAAGGAGGGTTGACCAGGTAAGAGCGGACCATAGAGGGATGACTCCTATGTGCTCCTGAGAAAATCAGAGAGCTGGAGGGGAGAGGAGGAATAAATAGAAAGTGTATATTAAAAAAAAAAAAAAAAAATTACTGTAACAGTAGATCTTTGAGAGAGGTTCCTGCAGTAGGTCACCCTCCCCTTCCTCCTTCCCCCAGTTTTTGCATTTCTTTCAGCTTATCTTAAACTGGGCTGCAGCATTTCATCCTTTCTCCTGTCTCATCCTACTTGGATCTCCGGGAGAACTGGAAGGCAGGCGTGGGGACCGCCTACTATATAGGGTCATGCTGACATCCATCATGTGACAGGAGGGTGGTCCCCCGCCAGGCATTGCTGGAAAAGTTTGCCATGTGGTCCTGACACCAGTGGGCGCAGTCCTACATGTTATGACATACTGCAGGAACCTCTTTTGAAGATCTGCTGTTACGGTAAGTTCTTACGTAACTGTACTTTCCCAGTCTCTCAGTATTCAGAACAAGTCCCTGAGAATCCTTCAACTGGCCAAGAAGCCAAGTACCAAAAAGACTTATGCTTCCAAGTGGAAGAGATTTTCTTTTTTGGTGTGGTGACAGGCAGATTGACCCACTGCAAGGTAGCCTGTCTTCTATACTAGACTATTTGGTACACTTACAAGCATCAGGCCATAGGACCTCATCTCTGAAGGTCCACTTGGCAGCTGTTTTGGCCTACATCTCTGCTGGTAAGGAGAGATCTGTAATTTCCCATTCCATCTTCAAGAAATTCTTTAAAGGCCTGCTGCACCTTCAGCCCCCGCTTAGGGAACCTGTTCCATCTAGGACTTGAACCTGTGTATAGCCTCCATTTGAGCCCATGGCTACTGCAGACTTCAAATCCCAGGAATCCCTCTGTATGCTTAAGTAATGCAGTCAGCCTCCTGTGTTGAACTGCCTTGCAGGAGAATGGAATGTATGTAAATGATGGAGCTCTCATTGGCTAGTGCCAATTTCAAACTGCTGCCCCTAGTAACTGCTGCATTCTGAAAACGCTCACATTCATTTCTCTGCCTTCCAGTCTGGACGCCTCGGAGAGCTCTCCTTGACTTTCTTATTGTGATTATTTTTGTGGTGTAGTACTGTTTTATTACTTTATTTGATGATTGCTGTCCCTATTCAGGTTAGTTGATTAGGTTTAGTGTTTTTTTTTGGGGGTTTGCTTGGTCCTTCGGTTTAGGGAACACGGTTTCTTGGTGTTTTGCAATTTTTATATACTGTATCACACTAGCACTTCAGTTCCTCTCCTGACCTGTAGCGCTGTTTATTCTTGATTTTTTTTTGAAGTTTTTGCACAGTTCCTTTCCTTTCAGGAACCAAGCATTTGTTTGTTTGTTTAAAATTTATTTTTATACAGGTTAATCTGATTGGGGAAAAAATCCTCATTTACAACAAATACCTGTGGAAATTTACAAAAAGACAAGACAATGTAAATTGAGTACAAAATCACAATTACCTAAAAACAACTACAACAAACATTTAAATAATTATACAATTCCAATTTAAAAATATACTGGTCAGAGATTGCAATCATTTGGCAAGGTAACTTATTCCATGTCCTTGCTAAACTATTTTGTAACACCATTTCTAGGGACATGGATATGTTGTTCATCCACACTCATTGGCAGGTATCCTTGCGCTTTAAATCTTGCGGAAGGTCTTCAGCTTGCTCCTCCCACCCACCGGGTGGTATAACTCGGCTCCGCCCATGGCGCCAGATCTTCCTTACGCTTGGAAATCAGGTTCCCTCATGCGCTCTGCGTTTGAGACTGGTTCCTATTTCTCCGCTTGCGGATTTAAAATAAATTTTGCAAAAGACTTCAGTCTTCTATCCCTCGCTGACTGCGATGGACAAATCGACTCCCAGATTTGGAGATGCCATCGCAGAAGATGTCTCGGACGGATCCACACTCCACGTGTGTCTACTGCTTAGGCCTTGAGCACGACCCGCAGGCTTGCGGCCTGTGCTCATCTTTCTCGACCTCGTCCTCGAAGACCGTGCTGCCCGATTGCAACTGGGCCGTCCCGGCGTTCCTCCGGTGGGAAGTCAAGGAGGCCCGGTTGGCGGTGTCAGCGGCAGCCCGAGCTTTCGGCGGATCAGCTCGGCGGATGATCGCCCCTCGAAGAGGAGGCGGCGCGGGCCGTATCTTCCTCGGCCGCGGCATTTATCCCGCTCTCTCTGGGTTCTTCCTACACGGCTTCTTTTAAGGAGCTTTGTCTGTCCCTCTCCACTAAAGGAGAAGGGCCTGCGTCTGCTGGACCTTATTCTCGGTCCAAAAAGAGGGACAGGGGTAAGTCCCTCCGTCGACGCTCTTGGGAGCGGGAAAGGTCCCTCTCCCCGGGCCGTCGACCGTCGGCTTCGGTCGACCGCTCGGCTTCGGCCACTGGCCTCACGGTGTCCCCATCAGGTCAGTTGACCGAGACTCCCACCGATGAAGTCGAGATTTTTCTCGACCCATTGGACGGGCTGTCGCCTTTAGCAGCCCGATTCCCTCTCCCCGGTTCCCCGGAGGAGTTGAGGATCCCATGGGCTCGCCTGTGCCTCCGGTTCCGGAGCCCTCGGATGGACCATCCGAGCCGAAGGGAGTGCCGGTTCCGGCCGACACCTCCCCGCACCGACCTCGGAAATTCCGGGACTCTCGGTCTCGGTCTCGGACCTCTTCGCGGTCCAGCCGATCCCACCGTCATAGGCGGTCTCGATCTCGGCACAGCGGCATGGCGTCGCCGCTCGTGCTCGCCCTCCTCCTCGGATGAGGGAGGCTTGGCGTGAATTACGCCGACGTACGAGACCTTATGTTGCAACAGCTCCTCCTGGCAGGAATAAGCCGACCCGTCGCCTTCCCGGCCATTAAGTACTGTCACGGGCGGCCGACACAACCCCTCGACTTATCCGAGGAGCTATACTGACCCGGTTGTTCGGCCAAAACCAGCTGCTCACCGATTCGGTGGAACCTCCCGCCTCCAGCCACCAACTGGGGCTCGACCAAGGATTCTCGGTCGGCTAAGGTCTACCCATCGGCTGTCAGTTACCCTCACTCCCGACCGACTCTCGGCAGGTGAAGGGTGGCTCAGGCCAGAGGCAGCTCTTCGAGGACTCTTCCGAGTCCGAAGATGATTCCTCCTTTTTCTCCAAGCGACTGGACTTGGAGTCTTCAGGAGGTCAGTCAATGGACGATAGCCCGTCGTCCTTCCTAGGACTGCCTGCTGGCTCATCTCGAGTCTACCGGATGGGCTCGAACCCGTTCCAAGCAGGCCAGGTATCCCCTCACGGAGATTCTGGACGAGGGATTCCTCCGACGGAGGCCTTTCCGTGGCGAGGCCATGAGTGGGTCGGCACTGGAGCTTTGGCAGCGCCCTGCTTCCTGCCCTGCGCCTCGGCCAGGATGGCCAGGAAATGTCTGATCCCTACGGTTCCTTGTCCGGTTTTGGAACACCCTCTGCTGAGGGTTGGGTTACCGACAGCGTTTTCCGTGCGGCGCGACACGGCATGGGATGACAAACCTCCTGACAAGGAGGTCCAAGAATTGGACTATGTCAGGCGAAAAGTCTCGCTCGTCCCTCTCGGCCTTCGTCAGGCCAGTTCGGCCGTCCTCATGGCACATTTTCTCATGCCCTGTTGGGCTCCCTGGATGAGGTCATCCTCATCTTCCGCCCGATCTGCAGAATACGGTTAAGCAGGTGCGGGACCAGGGCAAGAGCAGTGGCCAAACAGCAGCTCCAGACTGCTGGATATAGGGGACTCATGTGCCAGATCGGTGGCGGCCGCGGTAATGTCGTCGTCGTGGCTTGGCTGAGGATATCCACCTTTACTGGATACCCAGCACAAGTTGGCGGATGTTCCTTTTTGGGGACTGACCTCTTCGACCCTGGGGTGGAAGGTCACCTGCAGAGGATCGAGGTCCAATGCCACCTTGGACCGGTCTCTTCCGCTCAGAAGGACAAGGCACGAAACCACAGCCTAAGCCTTTCGTCCTTCTGTGCTTGCCGCCCGGCCCAGCAACGTCAGGGCCAGCAGGCTCGGCCTTGGCATCCCAAACCCAAGTGCCGGCTCCTAACAGGAGGCAGGAGGAAGGGCCCAGGAGGTCCCTCGGCGGTCCCTCCTCCAAGCCTGCCCAGTGACGGGCTGAGGGGTGTCGCCCCCATCCCGTCCTGCCCCCTAGGTCCCCGTGAGGACGGCTCCAGCACTTCCGTTCCGCCTGGTCGCTGTTACCACGGACAGGTGGGTCTTGGAGGTGGTGGGAAGAGGCCTGCCTCTGGAATTGAGCAGGCACCACCCTTCAGGCCCGTCGCCCCTCGGGGAGCCTGAGATCCCAGCCTCACTGGCGGCTCGTCGAGCCGACGCAGCTCTCTCCTCCTCCAGAAGGAGGTGGTAAGAGAGGTGGTGGACCTTCTTCAGACCCAGGGTTTGTGTCCAGGTACTTCCTGGTTCCGAGAAGCGGAGGGGCTGGCGCCCATTCTCGACCTACACGGCTAAACAAGTTCCAGGTCTCGAACCTTCAGGATGGTCACTCTGGCTCAGATAATACCATCCTTGGCAGCGTGTGGTTCTGCTCTCTGGACTTGCAGGGCGTTTTTTCACGTCCTATCCGTCCGTCTCACCAGAGATTCCTTAAGCTTCGGCGGAAGGATCCCTCTTCGAGTTCCAAGCCATGCCCTTGGCTTGTCTCCAGCTCCAAGGTCTTCACCAAATGCATGGCAGTGGTGACAGCATTCCCTCAGGTGCCGGTCAGGTGTACCCTTACCTGGACGACTGGCTGATAGCAGCTCCCTCCAGGAAGGAGGCGGAGGTCCAGAGATCTGGCCCTCAGGTCTGCTCTCAACTGGGCCTCCTTATCAGCGAGGCCAAGTCAGAACTCGAGCGAAGCAGGTGATTCTATTCATCGGGCGCAGCTCGACTCTCTTGAGCCAGGCGCGGCTCGCCCGTGACAGGGCCGAGGTTCTTTCCTCCTTTGCCCGATCATTTCTGGTTGGGCAATTGCGCCCTGCCCGGGACTTCCTGCGCCTCCTGGGTCTCATGGCGGCCTGCACCAGCGTGGTCCGTTGGGCCAGCTGGATTATCACGTCCCCTTCAGTGGGGACTGGCCAGCCAGTGGTCTGGCACCGATCCCTTGACCAGCTTGTGTCGGTGACACAGGGGATGTGAACGCTCTCCAGTGGTGGACCGTTCCAGATCATTTGCAGGAGGGCATCCCGTTAAATCCGCCCGAGCCGGCGTCTCTCTCTATCGACCGATGCCTCTCTGATGGGTTGGGGTGCCCATCTGGGGAACACGGGCTCATGGCCTCTGGTCCCCGGAGAGTCCGATGCCACATCAACCTGCTGGAGCTCGAGCGGTCCGCTAGCTCTCACCGCCTTTGCTCCGTTCCTCCGGGTCAAGTGGTCCGAGTCCAGGCGGACAATACCACGACCATGTACTATCTAAACCGCCAGGGCGGGGACGCTCCATGCTTCTATGCAAAGAAGCTCTCCGCATTTGGTCACCGTGCGCAGCCTGAGGCGGATCTCCTAGCCATTCACGTGGCAGGAGCCCCAACACCCTGGCCGATGCCCTGAGCGGATAGGGCTGCATCTCACGAGTGGTCTCTCCTGCCGGAGGTGCAGCATCTGTTCTCCCATTGGGGCACACCTCAGGTGGACCTGTTTGCCTCCAGGGAGAACGCGAAGCTGAGCCTGTTCCATGCCCGCCCCCCTCAGCAGGGCTCGCTGCAGGGGGATGCCTTCTCGAGGCAGTGGACCCCGGGCCTCTTTTACGCCTTTCCCCCATTTCCCTTGATCCACAAGGTGCTTCTCAAGGCGAGGAGGGACAAGGCGCAGGTGATTCTGATAGCCCCAGACTGGCCTCGCCAGTTCTGGTACCCAGATCTCCTCAGTCTCAGCTCCAGGACTCCGTGGCAGCTTCCAGCTCGCCCGGACCTGCTCTCAGTCAATCAGGGGAAGGTGTTCCATCCGGACCTTCAATCCCTGCACCTGACGGCCTGGTTCCTGAGCGGCTAGAGTTCCAGGCCTTGGGTCTTTCCGACGAGGTCCTCAATGTAGTTGAGGCGTCCCGTAAGGAGTCGACCAGAAAATGCTATGCCTTCAAATGGAAAAGGTTTTCCATTTGGTGTCAGGGCAAGGGCTTGGACCTTCCTCCTGTTCCTTGGCAAGCATCTTGGACTATTTATGGTCCCTTTCTAGTCAAGGGCTTAGGTCGTGACCCTAAGGGTGCACCTGGCAGCCATCTCTGCTTACAGGCGCCGGGCCGGAGTGGCGCAGGAGAAGGTGGTCTGGCGCTTTTTCAAGGCCTTGATCACATTTCCTCCAGTCGGGAACCCCCACCTCCGTGGGATCTACTGCTAGTACTGGCAAAGCTCATGGGCAAGCCATTGAACCTATGCACGGTGTGCTCTCTCTCACCTGTGTGGAAGACCGCCCTCTTGGTGGCTATCACCGTCAGCCAGAAGGATGGGAGAGCTCCAGGCGCTCCATCGAGTCTCCTTACCTGGTCTTCCACAGGAACAAGTTGTCCTCGCCCCCACCGAAATTCCTTCCGAAGGTGGTGTCGAGTTTCACCTTAACCAGGTGTTGACTCTGCGGTGTTCTACCCAATCCACCTCGGGCCGAATATAGGCTCCATACTCTGGACCCTAGAAGGGCGCTCGCTTATTATAAGGAGCACACGGCTGAAATTCGAGGAGAGGTTCGGCCAGTTGTCACCTACGCTGAAGCCGCGATCTGGCAGACCTGCAGCCAAGCGGACGACAAACCGTGGTAACCTCCTGCATAGATCTCTGCTATAAGTTGGCGGGCATGGAGCCTCCCAGAGGGATAAGTCATTCTACCCACCATACTGCTGCAACGTGGCTGCTTCCAGGGGCGTCCCTATCCGGGAAATCTGCAGGGGCTGCTACCTGGAGTCAGCTAACACCTTTATTACCCATTACCACTCGAGCCTTGAGTCACGCCGGGATGCTGGTTTGGGGCCTCAGTTCTCAGTCTCTCTTTCCCAAGTAAGTATTGGGGTGTCGTCCTGCCTCCTCCTCCCGGAGAACTGCTAGGAGTCTGCCAATGAGTGTGGATGAACAACATATCCATGTCCCTAAATGAGTTTACTCACCTGTAACAGGAGTTCTAGGAATGAGTATATGTTGTTCATCCACCTGACCACCGACCTCCCGGCTTGACGCACAACCTGAGCTTCCAGCGGGCCAGATCTGGCGCATGGGGCGGAGCCGAGGTTATACCACCCGGTGGGTGGGAGGAGCAAGCTTGAAGACCTTCCGCCAAGATTTAAAGCGGCAAGGATACCTGCCAATGAGTGTGGATGAACAACATATACCATTCCTAGAACTCCTGTTACAGGTGAGTAACCTGTATTTCCCCCATACGATTCATAATTTGTATCATGGGCAATTTTTTTAGTAGACCTCCTAAATGAGTCTGAATATTTAGAATCTAAGTTCTGACATATCAAGTTTCGTAAAGGATGCATTTTTAAATGTATTAAACCATGACATATAATGAGCCATATATATTCTCTTCGAGCTATTGGATGCAACCAACCAAGTTCCTGATAAACTACACAATGATGGCGTCGAGGCCCATTATTTAGAGTAAAATTTCCCATTCTATAATAAGTTTGGTCCAGTTTATGTAAAAAATTTTTATACAAATGTTTATATAATGGTAAGCCGTACTCTAAAACAGGTAACAATTGTTTTACCAATTTAATCTTAACATCCCTAGTCAAACATCCTGACACTCTTCTTAGTGCCCCCAGTCTTTGATTGACTTTTTTTATTTGTAACAAAATATGCTCTGAGAAGGAAAAACGATAATCAACAGAACTCCCAAATATTTATAAGTATTAACCCTTGTACCCTTGTCCCATCCAAAAGCTAATATCCAAATCAATTGAATCTTTGTTAATATTAGATCCTACAGAGAAAATCATACTCTGAGTCTTCCAGTACTTATCAAAGACCAGATTTTCTTATCCAAGTTTCAATATTAGAAAAATCTGTCTGGAGTAGCTGCCTCAGTTCCCCAGGATCCTTAGCAGATGCAGCCAACACTATGTCATCCGTATAAAGTCTAACATCAGTACCCTTTACGTGATCAGGAAGATCATTAATGTAAATATTAAATAACATGGGGCCCAAAATTGACCCCTGAGGTACACCACGATGTAAGGCCAGTAAATCCAAGACAGCGGCCCCACAGATCACCCTTTGTTTTCGATTAAGTAAATAAGATCTAAACCACTGCAATGAATTATGATGTATTCCTAGATTCTGCAATCTAAACAAAAGTGTTTCGTGATGAACTAAGTCAAAAGCTTTATTTCTCGTCAGTTCCCCTGTTTAATTCCTGTTAGGGAACTGATTGTTATATTTAATATTGTTTTCTTTGAGGTTGAGGAACTGACCAATTTTTCTTCTGATTTGTTTTCTGTAGTGCCTGACACTCGTGTCACAGACACCTAGATAGAAAAAGAAGACAGGACCTACGAGTTTTAAAAATTGCATTGGTTGTGGACAAATAGTGGCCAAAGCAGATAGGCACGATTTGTGCACTGCTTGTCTGGGAACTAGTCACATCTTTGAGAACTGTGACAACTGTAAAACCTTTTACCTAAAACTCTAAGAAAGAGGGCTAAAGAGCTTGAAGAAATGGCTACCCTTCCTCTCCTTCTAAGCCCACTGAAGAGGCTTCCTCCTCAAAAAAAGATAAAAATAAAGAACCACTGGACACAAAATCCACTAAAAAAAAACCTGCTTCCTCCAAGTCCAAGAGGCCAGTGAAACTGGCTACAGAACCAGTTCATACTAAAAGAAAGCACAAAGAAAAACATGTCGCTGCACCTCCTGCTGAAAAAGCAAAAGAGCTCTCAGCAGACAGACCGATGATGCCCTCGGCTGAGGACATTGCCAAGGCCCTACAGATATTGCAGACCTTCCAGACTGTCGGTTCCTTGGTTCCATCCTCTGTTGCACTGGTTCCTCCTGTAGCTACCCTCACTTAGGAACCAGCATACCTGTATGAGGAGGAAGAGGAGGGGGAACCCATTGAGCCTAAAGTCTCCCCAGAGTAGGACTTTGGTTCCCCTCCCCGGGGACTGGAGGATTGTGCATCTCTCAATTCTTTTGTGAAGCAAATGGTCAATACCCTCAATCTCTCCATCCGGGAGATGGTGGAGGATGAAGAGGATGTGGACTTCCTGGACATGATGGGTCTCGCCCCCACTAAGAGACTTGTATTGCCTATCCATAAATTCCTTAGGAAGGCTGTGTGAAGAATTCTGCAAACCCCCACTGCATTTGGTTCCAGGGGTAGACAGAAAAGTGGACAAAAAGTATCAGCGGGATAGATAAAATGCTGGCTTTCTATTTGCGCATCCTGACCATGAGGAGGTGGTACAGGCTGCTGCATGTGATAAAGCTAGGGAGCCTTTGGCTTCCCATCCTTCTGATAAGGACTCCAGGAAGATTGCTGCCGTGGGAAAGAAGGGATACCTGGCAGCCTCCCTTCTTGTAAGGCAGGCCAATTGTATGGCCTATGCAGCCCAGTACCAGAAAGCCCTTTGATCTGTTGTACTTGCTTTGACAGAAAAGATCTCTGGGGAGGTGGCAGTGGACTTGACAACCAGAACAACCCTGGATGCCACAAAATATCAGTTTCATATGGCAGTGGATGCCAATGACACTGCTGCCAGGCTTATGGCCATCACGGTGTCTGTGAGAAGGTTTGCTTGGCTTAGGTTCTATAAACGTATCCCAGGATACCCAAACTAAGGGCATGAATTTCCCCTGTGAGAATAACTCTCTTCAGGGACAAAACAGAGGCTTACATGAAAAAAGTGGAAGAGTACAAAACCACTTACAGGAGTAATTCTGCCAGAGACAGTCCTTGCACTTCCTACAGATTCCAGACTAGGGGAGGCAGTGGTAGGGGATTCTACTGCAGGCCTTTTTTCCCCAGTCAAAGCATTGCCAGACTACCAACAGACCAGAGGGTACATCAGAGGTGGAGGTAGAAGGACGATGAGAAGGTTAGAGCCAGCACCTCAGCCCAAAATGCTCCCCAAGCTGAGAAATAGAATTTTTTCTCCAGCAGACCCAGTAGAAAGGGCTTTGCTGGAATCAGAAGTTGACAACCTTCTGCTCATCAGAGCAGTGGAGTCTGTCCCTCTGTTCCCAGAGGGGCAATGACTTCAACTCCGGGCACTTCCTCACACAGAAAAAGAATGGGAACTGGCAACCCATCTTAGTTCTCAGATTCCTGAACAAGCATGTGACAAAGCCAAAGTTCAGAATGGTCACTTTAGCTGTGATAATCCCGACTCTCCAGCTAGGGGACTGGCTGGCATCCCTGGATCTCAAGAACATCAATATCTTACCTGTGTCAGTCTTCACCATTCATCACTGGTGGGTTATGGCCAGAGGATCAGGACTCTGCGGGAGCAATTCTTTTTTTTTTTTTTTTGTTTAGGGGGAGGAGCCGGTGCCAGAATGGCGCTGCCCTCGAGGCAGGCGCATAGTATGGCGCTCTGAAGGCTTCGCAACCACGCCACCTCCCTCATCTTAGTTCTGTTTCTCCTGCCGAGTCAACAGTGACCTTGTGGGCAAGCAAGAATCTGTCTGTGACACTGTGGCTTAGTACCGTTTGTCGAACGCTAAGCCTTAGTTCTGCCGTGCCGTTCGACTCCAGATCCTTGTAAGCCTGTAAGACTTTTCTTTTTTCTTGGCGCCAAGACTGTTTCTTTAGTTTTAAAGTTTATTTTTCCATTCAGTCCTGCCAGGTCCAGGGGACGAGAAGAAATCTTATAAAGCGGGCCAGCCCCCCATGTGTCGGTGTCCCTGTGGCTGGCAATATTCTGTTATGGACCGACATGACCGCTGTTTGACCTGCCTGGGCCCAGGCCATGACATGGACCGATGCGATGCCTGCTTCTCCATGGACCACAGGTACTCGAGAACCACGTGCTAAAAATTGGCTATATGTCGCCGACTTTCAGAGGGCAGCTTTGTACATGGGACGCCAGATGCATGTCCCTTGACCCTTTCTCCGGGTTCCCTCCTGGTTCTCTACAGACCGTAGAGTAGGGGGGCCTTCGCCTCTTCAAGTCTCACCACAGTTGAGGTCCCTTCTGTGGTGCCGGAGGCATGGTCTGACCCCAACAAGGGGGGGGGGGGCTGGACTGGGAGCATCGTTTTGTCAATCACCTCCTCGGAGGTGAAGGCTCCCCCAGTGTCGTGGCCTGTATCTGCAAGGCCCAGTTTTCTCTTTGGCGCTGCTCGCCGAAGCCGCTCTGGATCCTGGCGCCATTTGCGGCTCCGGTGATCAGGTTGGCGTCACGGACGGTACTGAGCCGTCCCATGGAACCGCTTACGGCGCTGGAGATAGGAGAGCCTTGGGGGTGGCCCCCTTGAGATCCTCTGGATCTGCTTCTCTTCAGCGACAGATCCAGACTGGCTGCCCACTCCTCTGAGTCCCAGGGCTCTCTTCCACCCAGCACCACTGTGCCCTCCAAGTCCCTCTCCTTTCGGAGCTGGTTGTCTTAACCAGTGCCGGGAGTCTATCCAGGGCTGATGGCAGCACCGGAGGGATTGCTGGCATTGGTGTGGACTCCCAGTCTGTGGGGATTGAGTCTCCAGGCCCCAGTGACCAGACTGGCTCCATCTCCGGAGCCGCTCAGTCGTCTGAGGCTGGAAAGAGGGTTCCCACACGGGCTGCCTCCTTGGGGCTGGCAGGTGAGGTAGAGCCCTTGTGATTGGTTCTGAGGAAGAGGTCTCTCTCAGAGTCCGGGGGGGGGGGTGAGGGGACGAGGCGAAGAGCAGCTGTCTTCCTTGGTAGCTCTCCAGGGCTAGGGAAAGAGCCACAGTGCTGAGCCTTCCTTCTCCCCCTTGTGGTCCCTGAGTGAGACCTTGTTGCATGGGGCTAGGGGCCGCCCTTCTGGACCTATGCGGTCCCGGTTGCCTCACAAGGGGATTCCCCTTCAGGGCTCGTTCCTGACCGCTCCGGACCGTTTAAGTGGCCAGTTACTGTTCAGACCGGTGGATCCTACCATGGTGCTGGATCCCCTGCATGGTGTCTTAGCCCTGGCAGAGGGTGCCCTCTTTCACATAAACGCTTTTCCCCTTTACCTTTGTCTTCTCCCCTTCCCGGGCCACTCTGGTCCTGCGGGACCTCTGACCTGGGAACAGTTCATGGTCTTGTCTGCTGGTTTTCCCCATTGTGTCAGAGCCAGTGAACAAGCAGATTTTTCACCTGTTGCCCCAGCAGCAGCCAGACTCTGACTCCTCTGCTTCCTCATCTTCCTCCCCCAAGGAATAGGATCCTTCCGTCCACTTATCATCGGACACTGATCAACTTCTTATCAGCGTTTCCTCTCGGCTGGTCGAGCTCAACATCTCCAGGCTAGCGAGATGCAATCCTGAACAGACAGTGCGTGCTTTCAAGTGAATTCAGCTTGGATCACCTGGTGGCGCCTGCCTGGCCTACCCCTTTCCATGAACGGTCATGCCATACCTTGCAGCATCCATCAGTCCCTTCCCCAGTCCCGATGCACTGCTGGTGCAGGTATTGCACACCCCAGGGTCTCCAGGAGCCCTGCCTTACCTCTCTTCGGGAGTGAGCCTCCTGGATATTCCTACCGGGCATAGACGCCCAAGGCATGATTGGCCCCCAGAGGCGAATTCAGCAGAGTTCAACCGATGGGGAAGGAGAGTCTTCTCCTCGGTGCGCCTTTTGCAGTCCATCGCAGCACATCAGGCTCATCATGCTGCCTACAACAGGCACCTATTGTCGACGCTAGGACAGATTCTGGCATCAGTGCCTGATACGGAGGCAACCAGGCAAGCCATCGGCCTCTCCGCACGTGGCCTGGAGCTTGCAAGGCACCAAGCAAGGGCATCGTATGACACCAGTGAGGTAGCGTCCAGGTTAGCAGGGATAGCTATGTGCATTAGGTGGATGGTGTGGCTTCGCCTTTCCCGGTTGTTACCCATGGCCCGGTGTAGGGTGATTGCCTCTTCTTCCGGGGGGGGACCTGCCTTTTCTCCCGCAGGGTGAGATGGGAACTTCGGGGACTTCCATCTCCCAGGCATAGGGAGATCCCGCCTTACCCTGACCAGTCACAGGACTGACTTGGTCTATGAGGTTCTCCTCCTGTGTCTCCCCCACTGGGGGCTGAGGGAAGTTTTCTTCCTCAGGGAGGTACCGGGTTCCCTTTCGGGGGCTTGATAATCACCCACCAGTGATAAATGGTGAAGATTGACACAGATAAGATATGAAAATTCTAGGATCTGGGATATGTTGTTCATCCACACTTATTGGCATGTCCCTTTCCCCTTTAAATCTTGCCAGAAGTCTTCAAGTTGACTCCTCCCACCCACCCGGGTGGTATATACCTCGGGTCCGCCCCATGATGCCAGATATTCCTTTCTGCTGGAAGATGCAGATTCCCTCATGCCCTCAAAGCATTTTGTAGGCCCTAGATTCTAATCGTCTGTTTTTACTGAAAATTGTTTTAAAACTTGTTAGAGTTAGCGACTGTGATTTTACCACATCTGCTATGGAGGAAAAATCTTCCCTCGGATTTTGCCGGTGCCCCTGTGGTCAGAAGATGTCCACACCGATTCCCACCTATCGTGCGTCTACTGTCTAGGTGTCGGACATGACACCTCGTCATGTGGCTTTTGCCTGGCCTTCCATCCCAACGTCCTGGACAACCGCAAGGCATGTTTAAAGCTGGGGAGACCGGAGAAAAGGAACCCACTGGTGAAATCGAAGGAGGCAAGGTGGGCGGTTTCTGCGGCCGCGGGATCCGTCGAACAGCTGGAACAAATGAAGGCATTTGAAGAGGAAGCAGCTCGAGCTTCGGCCAGTCGAAGCTTCTTCGTTCCGCTTAACCTTGGCTGCACCTTTACAGGCTCCTTCAAGGAGTTGTGCCTATCTCTCCCCTCCAGGGGTGAGACACCCTCGGGATCGCACTCCTCCCGCCCTCGGAAGAGGGATAAAGATCCCGGCTTCGGCTGCTGGGCATTTTGGACCGAGAGAGGTCCAGAGTCCCAGAGCACGCGGTTTCGACTTCGATCAAGATTGCCTTCTCGGCCACTGGCTTCACGGACCTTCTGTCTGGCCAGGGGACCGAGGAAGTGGCCGATGAGGTCGAGATCATTCTCAACCCAATCGACCCATTGTCGCCGGTTCAGCCCAACGACTCCTTGGAAAGGACTGTGGTCCTTGTTTTCCCTGATGAGGAGACCCAGCCTGCTGGTGTCCCCATTAAGGACCCAGTTCTGGAGACTCCCAGTTCCGGAGCCTCGGTCTTCACCGACCCTGGTGTCTCCTGATTGACCAAGTCCAGAACCCCGAGAAAGAGTCATAAGCACTCTAAGAAGAGGCAATGCCACAGGTCCTCATCCTCCTCGGGTGAGGAGAGGCTTCGGCGGAAACTCCGTCGACACTGTGAAGACCTCGTGTGGCAGCAGCTGATTCTGTCCGGGCAAAAGCCGGCTCCACCGCCTACCCTGGCCATTACTTGGCCTTCGCCTCTCAGGCCGGAACCGAAGTCTTCGGTTCCTCCGCCCGTGGGGCCGGCCCGTATCCCGGCTTGGCCTATCTCGGTGTCTCTACCGATTAGGGTGGAACCACCACCTAAGCAACCTAAGAGAGGGGTGCCCTCGAAAGAGAACCGACTAGACACCGGGCTTCCCCATCTGTCAGTTACCGACACCCCGGATCGGTGCATCGAGGGTGACTTAGGCAGCAGACCGCTATACCATGATTTTTCGGACTCTGATGTCACTGGATTACACTTGCATCCTGGGGATAAGTCGTCCCTGACAGGTTTGGAGGAAGGTCCTTCCTCCTTTCAGGACATCCTCCGCCTCATCTCCGAATCTACCGGAATTCCCTTGGAGTCCATCCAAAAAGAAGGCAGAGTACCCTCTCACCGATATCCTCAAGAGAGGGGATACCCCAACGGAGGCCTTTCCGGTGGCAGAGGCCATTGTTGGCCCAGCTCTTGAACTTTGGCAGCATCCTGCATCCTCCAGCACCATCTGCCCACATGGCCCACAAGTACATGGTGCCCGCGGGGTCCCTTGCAGGGTTCACAGAGCACCCTTCAGCCGAGAGCCTGGTGACCACCTCTGTGTTCAGGAGTACTGGGAGTTCGACCAACACAGACCGACCCCCGGACAAGGAGTCCAAAAATATGGAACACTCTGCCTGTAAGGTCTATGCGGCCTCTTCTCTGGGCCGTCAGGCCAGCTCAGCTGTCATTATGGCACACTTCTCTCATGCCCTCCTCGGGTCATTAGACAAGGTCCTCCCTCATCTCCCAGCGGATATGCAGACTATGATCAAGCAAGTCCGGGACCAGGGTCGTGCTGTCTCAAAACAGCAGCTTCCAGATGGCCCTGGACATAGGAGATTCTTGTGTCCACTCTCTAGCAGCCGCAGTAGCCACTCCGCCGCAGGGCTTGGCTGAGGCTTTCCTCCTTTCCTGCAGATACCCAGCATAAGCTTGCTGATGTGCCCTTCCTAGGCACTGACTTGTTCGGTCCCGGATTGGCCGGTCAACTTCAGCATATAGAGCAGTCCAGTGCCACCTTGGATGCTTCTTCTGCTAAGGGTTCTTTGGGCAAGAACCAGCAGAGGAAAAAGAAGAAGCCATTTCGGCATTCTTCCCCTGCAGTCAGGCAGCCCTCCTACCAAGGAGGTCAGCAGCAGCAGGCTCAAGCTTGGCACCTATAGCCCAAACAGAGTCCTCAACAGCCCCATAAAGGAGGCTGAGGCGCAGGTCCAGGAGCCTCCTCCACTAAGCCTGCTCAGTGACGGGTTGGGGTTGTCACCCCTACACCCATCACACTAGCTCTGGGTCCTCCTGTGGGGGGGTCGGCTCCGCCACTTTCTTTCCGCCTTGTCCGATATCACTTCGGACAGATGGGTTCTCGAAGTGGTCAGTCAGGGACTGCCTCTAGAGTTCGAGCAGTACCCTCCCAGCCAAGCCCACGCCCCTTGGGAGGAAAGGATCTCAGCTTGCACTCAGTCGGCTCTTCGAGACGACGTAACTCAGTTTCTCCGCAAGGAGGCAGTAGCTCCAGTGCCGGATCCTCCTACAGACCCAGGCTTTGTGTCCAGGTACTTCCTGGTGCCGCAGGGGATGGGGGGGCTGGCGCCCCATCCTAGATCTCCACGACCTGAATCAATATATCAGGTCCTGCACCTTCCGGATGGTAACTCTGAACCAGATCATATCATCCCTGGAGCGAAACATGTGGTTCTGTTCACTGGATCTACAGGACGCGTTCTTTCATGTCCCAATCCGTCTGTCCCATCAGCAGTTCCTCTGCTTCAGGGTCAAGGGGACCCTGTACGAGTACCGAGCTATGCTGTTCAGACTGTCATCGACCCCACAGATCTTCACCAAGTGTATTGCAGTGGTGGCAGACCACCTTTGGCGTCGAGGAGTTCGAATCTACCCTTATCTCGATGACTGGCTCTTGGCAGGTTCCTCCCTTCAGGAGGTGGAGAGGTACAGGGATCTGGCTCACCGAATCTGCTCCCAACTCGGCCTCCTGATCAACGAGGCCAAGTCAGAACTCGTGCCTTCTCAGGTGATGGGCTTCATCGGGCCAGAGCTCAGCTTCCAGCGGACAGGGCGGAGGTTCTCTCCTCCTTTGCCTGATCATTTCTGGTTGGACACTTGCGCCCTGCCTGGGACTTTCTGCGCCTTCTGGGTTACATGGCAGCATGTACCTCAGTGGTCCGTTGGGCCAGGTAGCACATACGCTCCCTCCAAGGGGAGCTGGCCGCCCAGTGGACTCAGCACCACGGTCATTTCGACCAGCTGATCACTGTAACTCAGAAGATGTGGGACGCTCTTCAATAGTGGACCGCCCCAGACTGGTTACAGGAAAGGATCCCATTTGTCCGCCCCAAGCAGACGGTCGTCCTTATGACCGATGCCTCTCTCATGGGCTGGGGAGCCCACATGGGGGACAGCAGGGCCCATGGGTTCTGGACCCCGAAGAGTCCTAATGCCACATCAACCTGTTGGAGCTCAGAGCAGTCAGACTGGCACTGTCAGCTTTTGCTCCTCAGCTCTGGGGTCAAGTGGTTCAAGTCCAGACGGACAATACCGTGACCATGTACTACCTCAATAAACAGGGCAACACGCACTCCCGTCTGCTGTGCAAGGAGGCGCTTCACATCTGGACCCTCGTAGGCCGCTTGGAGGCGGATCTCCTAGCCATCCATGTGGCAGGAGCCTCGAACCAGCTGGCGGATGCTCTCAGCTGCATAGGCCAGACATCCCACGAGTGGTCTCTCATCCAGAGGTAGCTTACAGTCTGTTTTTCCATTAGGGCAAACCGTTGGTGGACCTGTTTGCCTCCAGGGAAAACAGTAAGCTGAGGCTGTATCATGCCCGCCCCCCCTCAGCAGGGCTCGCTGCAGGGGGATGCCTTCTCAAGGCCGTGGACCCCAGGCCTCCTCTGTGCCTTCCCTCCATTTCTCTTGATCCACAAGGTGTTACTCAAGGTGAGGAGGAACAAGGCGAAGGTGGTCGTGGTAGCCCCAGATTGGCCGCGCCAGTTCTGGTATCCACATCTCCTCAGCCTTAGCTGCAGGCCCCCGGAGCGGCTTTGTACATGCCAGGACCTGATATCTCTGAACCAGGGGAAGATATTCCATCTGGACCTTCAGTCCCTGCACCTCACAGCCTGGTACCTGAGCAGCTAGAGTTCCAGGCTTTGGTTCTTTCCGAAGATGTCTACACTGTGGTGGAGGCATCGAGAAAGGAATCAACCAGGAAATGTTACGCCTTCAAATAGAAAAGATTTTCCATTTGGTGTCTGGGTAAGAGTCTGGACCCCTTATCCTGTTCTGTGGCTAACATTCTCGACTACCTTGGGTCTCTCCAAAGGGGGTCTGCGGTCATCGACCCTAAGGGTGCACCTGGCAGCCATTTCTGCTTACCGGGCGTGGGCCGGTCAGCCGACATTGGCGCAGGAGACAGTGGTCGGGCGCTTTTTCAAAGGCCTGGATCACATATCCCCTCCAGTGCATGAACTTTCACCTCCATGGGATCTAATGCTGGTTTGGGCAAAGCTCATGGGCAAGCCATTCGAACCAATGCATAAGTGTGAGTTGTCACACTTGTCATGGAAGACAGCCTTCCTGGTGGCTATCACGTCAGCCAGAAGGACAGGTGGACTCCCCTTATCTGGTCTTTCACAGGGACAAGGTTGTCCTTCGCCCCCACCTGAAATTCCTTCCGAAGGTGGTGTCAGAGTTTCACCTTAACCAGGTGTTGACTCTGGACGCCAAGTACAGGCTCCACACTCTGGACCTGAGACGTGCTCTCTCCTGTTATAAGGAGAGAACAGCGGAAATTCATGAAGAGGTTCGCCAGCTGTTTGTCACCTACGCTGAAGCCGCTTCTGGCAGACCTGCAGCCAAACTGACCATAGCAAGATGGATTACATCATGCATCGGTCTGTGCTATGAGTTGGCGGGCAAGGAGCCTCCCAGAAGGATAAGAGCTCATTCTACCCGCCATATTGCTGCTTCGGTGACTGCTTCCAGGGACATCCCTATCCAGGAAATCTCTCGGGCTGCTACCTGGAAGTCAGCAAACACCTTCATTACCCACTACCACATCGACCTTGAGTCACGCTGGGAGGCTGGTTTTGGGGCCTCGGTTCTCCAGTCTTTATTTCCTAAGTAGGGGGTGTGCGCCTTGCCTCCCTCCACCAGGAGAACTGCTAGGAGTCTGCTAATAAGTGTGGATGAACAACATATCCACGATCCTAGAACGGGTTACTCACCTGTAACAGTAGTTCTAGGAGTGGTATATGTTCATCCACACACACCCACCCGACCTCCCCAGCTTTGGGCGCACAACCTTACTTCCAGCGGTCTAAGATCTGGCGTTGTGGGGCGGAGCCAAGGTATATACCATCCAGGTGGGAGGGAGGGGCCAGCTTGAAGACTTCCGGCAAGATTTAAAGGGGAAAGGGACATGCCAATAAGTGTGGATGAACAACATATACCACTCCTAGAACTACTGTTACAGGTGAGTAACCTGTTCTTACGTACCTACTATAAATGGTGATCTTTCTGTGTATCTTCACTGTTTCTCACCCACCATCCCCCTCTTGGGCCTCAGATTCTGGGCCGTGCCTTCTCCCTGCTTGCCTTTCCCAGTTGAGGCCAGTTGTGGGCAGAGTCCTGCTGGTACCTCCGGGCCCTCTGATTTTTCTGTAAGAGGCAGGGGTCCTTCCTTGGGGGAGGGCAAGCAGGGGTGCTTGCCCTCTTAGGAAGGGGCTCCCTAGAGCCCTCTCCTCGGGACCTTGGTGGTGGTCTCCCTTCAGAAGACCTAGGTCTTCCCAGACCCGGTTCTTCCCCAGCCCCTCGGTGGGGGGTCTCTTATAAGTTGTGAGAAAATCCGAGGGCTCTGGAGATCTCCTCTCACCTTCTGTTTTTACTTTCAAGTACTGTATTTCATCCACCGCTGCCTATCCAGCAAGGGCTATTTCTCTGGGCAGCACCCCTCCTTCCTACAGGTCCCTTCCCTCCCGCCTATGGGGGAGGGAGTGCGTTTTATCCTCGGCCTCTTGGGGAACGTATCTTCAGGATTTTTCCTCGGCCTCTTGGGGAACGTATCTTCAGGATGTGAGGAGGGGCTCTGCCCCGGGGTGGGTTCTGTCCCCACTCTAGAAAAATTTTCAAGGCAGGAGTGGGAGACCTGCAGCTCCCCTTCATCTTGTGTCAGGGGAGGGGGCTCTGAGCCAGGTCCCTGCCTCATCTGTCCCTTGGTACAACACTCAAGTTGACTCTCCTCACTTCTCCTGTTGCGGCGCTCCACTCCTCTGTGGATGCCAAAATAAAAAAGTTGAGGGAACTGATCCCTGCTAGGAAATAGCTGAGCAAAATCCCTCTCCCCTTGAGCTCTTAGTGGGTCCTTTGTTGGGGAGTTGAGAGGGGTCTCCAATCTCCTCCCCTTTCCTTCTGTCTTCCTTCTCTTACTTGCCCAGAGGATGGGGCCCTCTGTTCCAGACCCCTAGGGTAATACCTGTCCTCTCACTCGGCATTATCTCTCTTTCTCTTTATATCCTTTCCTTCGTCTGTCTCTTGTGCTCCCTTGCCCCACCCTTTTCTTTGTCTCTAATTTCTTCACTCTCTGGCATTCTCAGAACTGAGATGAGGGAGGAGTCTGTGTCGTTTACTGGCCAACACTCGAGAGCCACGCTGTGCGTCCACCTCGAGGGCGGTGCAGTTTTGGCCCCGGCCCCTCCCTCTGAAAAAACTAAAATTGCTCCCACATGGTCCTGATCCTCTGGCTATAACCCAACAGTGATGAATGGTGAAGATACACAGAAAGATCACCAATTCTGGTAGGTGTTGCATGATAGGCCTATATCCATTTATGTGGGCTCATATTGCATATGCTGTAATGTACTTTAGAATTAAGACACTGTCTCTTTAAAAGGCTTCAGGAATGAAATTGCCAAAAAAAAAGAAATAGCTTTAATTTGTTTTAATGGCTAGGGTGGATCTGGCCCATCTCAAGATAAGAGAAACAAAGTATATAGCCCAGGAAGGCATAAAACATGCCACTGTGGCTTTCCATGGCAGAGAAGGGTAATGTAGTGACCTAGGGGTCAGGTGTTAAGCCATATGCGTGGACCAGATGTCACTGGGGTTGACATGGAACCATAATGACACCTACAGGGAAATGTAAGTGTTGCACCTCATCACACAGTGGGTGTGTCCAGGAAAATGACCATCATGTATTTATCAGGCACACATTTAGAATTCAGAGCAGTTGAAAAACAGTTTAGCTGGAAGGCGGGTAGTCTGTCCCAGCTGGCATATACTTGTAGACCGGAAGTATATGTTTAGACCTGGAAAAATCTCTAAACCCAAACCGTAGTGTGTGGAAGTTTGACTTCTCACATACTGAACAGAAAATTTTTATTTTAAGTCAGAATTTTGGAAACCAAGACATTGCATGAAGGAAGCGCCTGGATACTTTTTAAAAAAAGGACATTTCAGAGAACCGACTTGGAACACACACTTGCTACACAACTGTTTCTTAAGGACTAATCTCTACAAGAACATTTAATCTTGCTAGACTCTTAACGTTAAAACAAGGTACCATTTAGAATAGCAGTACCTAGTGTTTTCTGTAAACCATCAAGTTTTACTTTTGATATTGTCTGCATTTCAAAGTTCTTCCAAACTGTAGAATTTTCTGTATTGCTTTTATTTTAAGTAAACTTTATGATTTTCTTATCAACTCTGCCTGGGGTCTGATTGTGCAATGTAACATTTTAAACAGAAGGATTTTGAAAAGACTGTGTGCCTGAAAGATAGTACCAGTCGGCTGTTGTATAAAACTACTTAGGCAAGACATAACCAGTGACTGTGGTGGGATTCAAATACTGAAAGTAGTGCAGAGTTAAGGGAACTCGAAACTACAGAATTCACTCTCTCACTGGGACAGGCTCTCTGAGGGATTGAATGATTTCATTCCATCTTTTCCGGATCTTCCCATCCCCGAGACTTTAACCTGGTTCTCAGTAAGCTCATGGAGAAATCATGGAAGTATTTAGACCAGTTTGACCTTAGTATTTTGTCCGGGAAAACTGTGCCCACTGTGGCTGTTCTCTCAACCAATGTGGTCTTTGAGCTGTCTGCATGCCCTTTCTTTTGACCCTCGTTGCCTTGCTTTCTACAAGGACAGGATGGTGCTGAGCACCCAGTATATTTTTGCCCAAGGCAGTAGACATAACTTGCATCCCCATGGCTCACAGATAGGGGACTGCTGAGCTTGGATCCAACAGGAGCACACCATATCAGAGACAGTGTCATAAATGACAACAGGAACTCCATAAACTGTTAGAATAACTTACAGAATAAACAAAAAAATTCTGAAGTAGAACTAGGCTGTAAAGTTATTATTACTGGATATCACCTTTTTACACCCATAAACGTGGTGTAATTATTTGTTACAGCCGGCTTTGTATATTCGGCAGCTGTCAAAGTACACAGATTGGACTTGCAGCTATTTTTAGTAACCACAATCACTCAAAACAGTTTCTTCATGAAATTTAAACCTCTCACAGCAGCAAATTCAGCATTAAATGGTACCTTTTCCTTCTGTCTGTCTGATACCTTCTTAGCAAAACCCTCTATGTGTGAGGTGCTTTTGTAAACCATGTGAGCTTTGCTCGCTGGGTTTACGTGGCATCACACACCTTGGGTGTATATAACATTCTGGTTACACACACCTACCCATGTATTTTTCTCCATTAAATATCCTGTTTTAGGTAAATATCCTGACAGTAAGGAGTAAGGGGAGCTAAATCCAGAAAATGAATGGAACATAAGCTGAAATATGTGTAATTATATTTTAACATGTCCTGGATACTGGAAAATTGCTTTAGTATTTGACATTATTATGTACATGTAAACCCCATCTCTTCAATGACGGAAGCATTGAGGAAGAATCGGGGAGATTGGGCAGTTCTGAATCAGGGCCATCTCTGAAAATTGTAGGGCAGGAAGAGGTACAGTATGGTGGTAGAATTGGGATTGGCAATATAGCAGGTCTGAGGGAATTCTAAAAGGGTTACAGTGTGGTGTCTTTCTGCAGTTTCTGAAGAGCCGGATCAGAATGCACTTACACTCTCCACCACGATGAAGTCTTCTGACAAGACAATGAGCCACATGGTAGAACGGGCATGCTGTCGTGACTATCAGCGGCTAGGGCTGGGCACACTCAGCAACAGTCTGACTAGGTCCAAAAATGAGCCCTTCCGGATCTCCACTGTGAACAGGATGTACGCTGTCTGCAAGAGGTATGTAGAACCGTAAAGCTTCCGATGGGGCAGGATGAGGGAGTTGATAGCTGACTGGATTGTGTTGATGTGCAGTGTGTCCCTAGTCATATCTTGATTGGGTTGCAGTCACAACCCAGATGGAGACCAGTGGTGTCCCTGTACCATCCAGAGAGATCAAAGTATAGGCATTTCTCTGGCCCCTCTCCAGCCTGACTTGACTATTTGGTCATTTTCATTATTTTATTAAGCATATAAAGCAGTAACATTTACTATTTTTTTGTTCCTTTATCATTTAATCTTAAATGTTAAAGGATCATAAACCTTGCTTTACCCTTTTTTAATGTAATTGGAGATTTGGAGTATGTGTGTAGCCTTCTTTATCTGCCATATGCACCTTTTCATTTGTTTACTTTTGAATAATTGTTCCCTTTTTTAGGGTCCTTAGTTGATGCTGCCTTTTTTCTGCCTGTGTTTAATAATTGCTAATGAGTTTCAGAACCAGGTAACCCCAGATGAGTGGAGGCCCTGCAGTGAAATGTCGTACTATGAGCTTCTGCTCAACTGATGACATCCAGTCCCAGGATTGATGAATGATTTTAAAAATGACTGTCAGGTGGGGAAAAAGCAGCATCAACACGGGACCCTAAAAAAGGAAAAAGAAAAATATTTCAGAGTGAACAGATGAAAAAGCACAGTAGAGGGATTAAGAAGCTTACATAGGTGCCAGAATTTCCGGTTATTTTTTTTCAGGACAGCTCTTTAGCAAAGCATGCCACTCTTTAAGTACGCCCCATGCCGTATCCAAACAGAAACATGCAAACAGGTTTCTGTACAGAATATACAGACTATATGGTGACGTGGTAAAAATTAAACAATTTAGGTGATAAATTATCTGAGTGTAATTAATGATATTAAAAAAGGTAAAGCAATGTTCTAGAGGCATGGATATGGTGCAGTATCCATGCTTTGGCAGCCTTCCTTTTTCCTTTATATCTGCTGGATGTCTTCATGCTAAGCTCCTCCCACCCATCGGAAGCACCACTTGTGCTCGTCAGCAAATTCCCGACGTCCCCGTACAGCGATGGCACAGTACCGACACTAGTATTGTGCCATCTCAGAAGGAAGTGTTTTTTGAGGGGGGGCTTTGCCTCCCGCATTTATTTATAATCAACTCCAGGTTGGCGTTGTTTCGGGGAGGGGGCAGAACACCAGGAGAAGCCGTGTCACTGAAAACAGACCATTACAGCGACTGTCTCTGTAATGGACTGATCTTTCCGGACATAGTCTCCACCACTCATTCACACTAATAGGAGTATGCCGGAGGCACTGGGACCCAGCAGGAGACAAACATTTTCAGGAGGGCCGGCACCGAGATGGAGCCGCGAGGAAGCGGCACTGCAAACCAGTCTTGTGCGGTACAGACTGTCTCGGCGTCGACCCTCCATCCGCCTCAGTTCCTTTTTTCCCGCCATCGAGTGTGCTTCAGTGATGACGTCGCTCGCCTGTCGGAAGTCAAACTAGCAGCTTAGTTTTCAGTTTTATTATTTTGTATATTATCTCGAACAGTACCAATTACATTTTAATAACATTTCTTATTACAAGAAGAAGTCTTCAGCACTCCATTGATGGAGTCGACCATGAGTGGAGCAGGTGACGGTAGGGAGACTTCGCATGAAAGCTGTTCAATCAGCCGGGCTTGGTCTGGTCCGCCACCCTCTCCGGAAGGGGGGATCTGTCAACAGACAGTCTAGTGCTTTGGGGGGGGGGATAGGCGGTCCTCCCAAAAGCATAAAAAACGATCCCATTCACTGCACTGTTCGTCCTCGAGGTCTTCTTCAGCCCACCAGTCGAAGTAGAAACAGCATCACTCGAGGTCGCCGTCTAGTATGTCTGCATGTAGATGGTCAGTTGTCGGGGCCAGAGGCCTGTCTCCACCTCTTTCGGAATCTCTGGTTCAAACAACATGAAGTCTTGCTATATTATGACATATGCAGTGAGTCCCAACCTTCGAACTGCCCCGGAGGTGAAAGAGTTAACTTTCCATGCCAGGCATGGAACGCTGAGCTCGAGCTCGGTTGAAACTCTGTCTGTTGTTCTTCAAACTCAAACCATCAGATTCTTTTCTCCGCCTCACTGAACAGTCGCTTCGGAGATTTCTCCTTCTGCTCGGTTCATTTTGCCAGTTAAAGTATTGTTTTTCTTGGTTTTCGACCGAATTTAAACCGCAACCTGTCGGTTCAAGCTCTGTCTGTGGTATTGTGAGTACTAGATAGGTTTTACATTATTCTGTGTAGAACTTGTAAACGGCTTATCGGTTCTGTTGAACCGATCAGGTTAGATAAAAATATTTTATTCTATCATTTAGAGTGTGGTTACCGGTTCTTATCGGTTCTAAAAAAACCTGAATTTCTTACGTTTTTTTCCACGACCCATGACACGGTTGGGAACCGATAAGAGGGTCTTGCTTGGCGGATTGCCATAAACGGGCAAGTTTGGTTAGGACTGGCACTATGTCTGAGAAACCCAAAAGAAAAACCGGGCCCACTGGGTTTCAACACTGCAGTGTGTGTGGGAAGCCTTTGCCAAGGCTGACCCCCACCACCTGTGTTTATTGTTCTGAGGTTTGACCACCTCAATGCAGACTGCCAGATTTGTAAAAATTTTCCTGCAGCTACCCTGGAAAGAGAGTTGGTAGGCTCAGGAAGGGAGGCCAAAGTCCGCTGACCCAGATGGCCAGCCGGTTCGGTTCCAACCGAACCAGAGGAGTACCCTCTGACCAGGCGAGACTTCCTCAGGCAAAGGAGAGCCGACTCTGAAGGGTCGGTTCCAGCAAAAGGACTAGAAAATCAGCTGGTGTGGAGCCAAAACTTTCCTCTCCAACGGCTGAAGAGATAATCAAGCGATTCAGATTGTCCAATCGCTTTCTCGGTTCCGACGAACCGGTGCCATCAAATGGCGCCGGTTCGGCCGGTTCCACGGTTCAGGACTACGATTTAGAGTTATTATGAACGGAGGAGGGAAGAGGAGTATGAGGAGAGTGAATGTGGTTGAAAGTCTGGATGTGCCTATCTAACCAGACATCTCCCCAGACAGGCCTTCAGGAGTGTCCCCTACTAGGCTTTCTGAGTCCCCTTCTCATTTTATTTTTTATAAAAAAGTGGCTGAAACCCTCCAGCTCCCTATGGAGGAAGCTGTGGATGATCAAGAGGAGTCTGACTATGTGGAAATGATGGATATCCCAGAGTCTAGGAGACTGTCTATTCCCTTGCATAAATCTTTTGGGAAACAGACATTTAAAATCTTAAAACTCCTCACACTATACCTCCTGTGGATAAGAGAATGGACAAGAGGTACACATTGTCAGGCTCTGTCTGGAGTTCCTTTCACAACAATGCAGCCATGTTGGGGTAGTGCAGGCTGCAGCCTGTGACAAGGCAAACATTCCCTTGGCTTCACACCCCCCAGACAAGGACTCCAGGAAGATTGATGCCATGGCAAAGAAACAGTACATGGCAGCATCCTTGGGACTCAGGCAGGAAAATTATATGGCTTATGTTGCTAGATATCAGAAATCCAGATGGGACACGGTTTTGGCTCTAGCAAAACAGGTCCCCGGCCAGCTTGCCAAGGAGCTGGAGCAGGTGGCTGCTGATGGTATTGAGGCATCAAGGTGCAGTTCCATGCTGCTGTGGACTCTAATGATGTGTCATCAAGAGTCATGGCTACATCTCTTCATACTTAGGAATGGCTTGGCTCAGATGTACTAGCCTGTCACAGGATACCCAGTCTAAAGCCATGGATTTTCCTGTTGTGGGTAATTCTCTGTTTGGGGAGCAGCCAGAGAATTACATGAAGAAAATGGACAAGTGTAGGACCACCTATAGGAGTGCACAGGCCAAGGAAAGGCAGGCCACTCCCCAAAGGCAGCTTTCCAGGGGCAGGGGCAGGCCTTTGCATAGGCCTTTTTACCAAGCCCAGGCCTCCTCTTCTGTCTATGCCCAGAGGGGGTTCTTCAGAGGGAGAGGCAGACTGGGTACCAGCAGGCCTGCTTCCACCCCCTCAGCCCAAAGCCCCTGCCAAGCAGGCACCCTGATGGGGTTGCCAGGGCCGATTCTCACCTACCTGTAGGGGGCAGGCTGGCTTACTTTGTCCAGGACTGGCAGTCTCTCACTTCAGACAAGTGGGTCCTGGAAGTAGTAAGCCAGGGACTGGTTCTCAGCTTCAAAAGTTTCCAAAGATGAAACCAGATCTTTTCCACCTGCAAATCCTCCAGAGGCACTTGCCCTAGAGGCAGAGGTCTCTTCCTACTGGCTCTCAGAGCTGTGGAAAGGGTTCCACCCTACACCAGGGCAAGGATTGTACTCCAGGTACTTCCTTACCCCAAAAAGACAGGAGAATGGCAGCCCATCCTGGATCTCAGATACCTAAACAAGCACCTTTTAAAACCAAAATTCAAAATGGTGACTCCAGAATTATTCTACCCTCTCTAAGGCCAGGGGACTGGCTAGCGTCCCTGGACCTCAAGGATGCCTACTTCCATATTCTCATTAGAAGCTCCCATCGAAAGTACCTCAGGTTCGAGCTGCCCTCAGGCCATTACCAGTTCAGAGCAATGCCCTTTGGCCTCACCTCTGCTCCAAGGGTATTCACAAAATGCCTGGCAGTAGCAGTTGCTTCTCTAAGAAGGCAAAAAATTGCCATCTTCCCTTACCTGGACGATTGGCTCATAGTAGGCCAGTCCCCAGACCAGGTCAGGTTACACCTGCAGATAACTCAGCAACTGCTCACCTCTCTAGGTTTCCTTCTGAATCTTTCAAAGTAAGTTCTAGAGCCTGTACAGCTCCTCACCTTCATAGGCGCAGAGCTGAACACAAAGAAAGCCAGAGCCTTCCTTCCTCTGGACAGGGCAAGGACCCTGATCTCTCTGGCCTCCTCATTCACCCTGCAGGTCTCTCGACCAGCAAGGCATTTTCTACAGCTCCTAGGGCACATGGCTGTCTCTACAACAGTAGTACAGGGAGCAAGATTTCAGATGAGGGACGTCCAGTTCCATTTGAGAGCTTTTTGGTCTCAAAGGAAAGACCCTCTAACCAAATTGATCCCAGTTACTCGAACCCTGATCCAGGCCCTACAGTGGTGGCAGGATCAGAGCAATCTGAGGCAAGGG
Organism: Neoceratodus forsteri; assembly: GCA_016271365.2. Taxonomy (NCBI): domain Eukaryota; kingdom Metazoa; phylum Chordata; order Ceratodontiformes; family Ceratodontidae; genus Neoceratodus; species Neoceratodus forsteri. The sequence continues at coordinate 108,898,194 of CM028131.1, read as the reverse complement.
GTTCCTTTTGTCACCCAGTCTCATTCCTTAATCCTTACTACAGATGCATCCCTCTTGGGGTGGGGAGCTCACATGGGTGACCTCACCACCCAGGGATTGTGGTCCCCTCAGGAGTCTCTGCTACACATCAATCTGTTGGAACTCAGAGCAGTTTTTCTAGCACTTCAAGTTTTTTCCAAATCTGTTCAGAACAAAGTTGTACAAGTCAGAACAGACAACACCACCACAATGTGGTACATCAGCAAGCAAGGGGGCACTCGGTCTACGGCCTTGCGCACAGAAGCAATGAAGTTGTGGTCTCTGGCGTACTCCCTGAACACCTCCCTTACAGCAGTTCGCCTCCCAGGCAAGGACAATGTCCTGGCAGATGCCCTCAGCAGGATTTCACAGGGCCATCACGAATGGTCTCTGGACACCCTGGTTTTGGAGGTGATCTTTGCCAGATGGGGCACCCCGCAGATAGATCTTTTTGCAGCCCCAGACAATTACCAACTTCCCCTTTTTTGCTGCAGGCCCCCAGTGTTGGGCTCAGTCCTTCTGGATGCCTTAGTACTCAATTGGGAAGGGAAGTTTCTATATACTTTTCCTTCCTTCCCTCTCCTGTTCAAAGTGCTAGTCAAAATCAGGTCTCAACTCTGCAAAGTGATCCTGATTGCTCCAGATTGGGCCAGACAGCCCTGGTATCCACTCCTTCTGGCCTTAGCAGTCCATCTTCCCCTGTGTCTTCCCAGGAAGCACGATCTGTCAACCTGTGCTCAGGGGAGGGTTGGGCACCCGAACCTCAAATCTCTCAATCTCAAGGCCTGGCTCTTGAAGAGTTAGAGTTTGCTGATCTACACCTCTCCCAAGGTGTAATGGATATCTTGAAGGCTTCTAGGAAACCTTCCACCAAGGCTACCTATAATTCAAAATGGAAAAGGTTTTCCATATGGTGTTCTGGAAAGCATATTTCCCCAGAATCTGCTGACTTACCCACAGTCCTGGATTATATGGTCCACTTAAATACCTTGGGGCTGAGACAACTACCCTAAAAGTGCATTTGGCAGCAGTGTCTGCTTTTATTTCAGCAGGTAAGCCCTCTTCTCTTTCAGCTCATCCTGTATTCTCCAAGTTTTTTAAGGGATTGCTTCATTCCAACCCTCCATTCAGGGACCCTGCCCCTGCTTGGGATCTTAATGTTTGCATTGCTCAGCTTATACAACCCCCTTTGAGCCTTTGTCTTCAGCAGAACTTAAGTTCTTGACTTGGAAGACTGTGTTTCTGGTAGCCATCACTTCTGCCAGACGTATAAGTGAATTGCAAGCTTTGTCAGTGGAGCCTGATTTTATCTCCTTTCATAGAGATAAGGTGGTCCTCAGGACTAATAGGAAGTTTTTGCCTAAGGTGGTTTCAGATTTCCACCTTAATCAATCCATATCCCTTCCGGTGTACTTCACTGACCATTCCTCCTCTGGCAAGAGGAGGCTGCACAACAGATGTGAAGAGAGCCTTAGTTACTACATAGAGCATACCAAGGGTCACAGGTTTGACTCCCTCCAACTGTTCCTCACTTATGGTGAGGTTGGTAAAGGGAAACCTGCCACTAAAAGATCCATTGCCAGGTGGATTGTCTCTTGTATCATATTTTGCTATGAAAAACTGGGTAAGGTTCCCCCCCTCAGGCCTGAGGGCTCACTCTACCAGAGGTACAGCTGCTTCCCTGGCTGCTGCCAGGGACATCCCTATTCTAGAGATATGTCAAGCAGCTACTTGGAAAACAGTTCACACTTTTACCAAGCATTACTCCCTGGACATCCAGGCTAGGAGTGATGCTCGGTTTGGCACAGCTGTGCTTCAGAGCCTATTTCCTAAGTAGGTTCTGTCCCTCCTCCATGGAGGTACTGCTTTATAGTCTGAATATATCATAATATAGCAAGACTTCATGTTGTTTGAAGAAAAAATTACTCACCTTAGTAATGTTGTTTCTTCTAATGGAGTCTTGCTATATTATGACCTCCCCCCTGCCTACCCCTCTCAGAACCTCTGTTTTGGGATGTGGGTGGGCAGTGCAGTGTTGGCACTCAGTAGGTGCCCACCTTGTTGTTTTCACCCCTCCTTTCTTTGGGTGCTTGGTGTTGTGTTTTTTCATTTTTGGGTCTCCTGACTTGAGTCTTTGTTTTGGGACCAAAAAAATGTGTTCTTATGTTTTAGTAGCCAGTTGGCTAGTGTAGGTTTACAGCTTCCGTACAGGACCTCAGTGAGTTTAGCTCGTAAAGATCTGACTGTTTGAGTTTGAAGAACAACAGACAGAGTTTCAACCGAGCTCGAGCTCAGCGTTCCATGCCTGGCATGGAAAGTTAACTCTTTCACCTCCGGGGCAGTTTGAAGGTTGGGACTCACTGCATATGTCATAATATAGCAAGACTCCATTAGAAGAAACAACATTACTAAGGTGAGTAATTTTTTCTTTCTGTCTCTGGCGGCCAGCTTCTTCAACACCGGAGCCTCTCACCACCTGTTGGATGGGATTCCAATGAGCAGTTTCACCATTGGGCCGCTCTTATGGAGCAGTGGACACGGAGGTTGTCCCAAATGCCCGAGCCGGCCAGTCTGTCACTGGGACCTTTGGGCCTGTCTGCTTTGGATCGGCGGGTGGAGCGGTTAGGACTTCCTAGTCATGCAGTGCCTTCTTCAGTACCATCAACTACGCAATCTTTCCCCCCCCTCACATGGTTGCGGCACAGGAGTCCACACTGATGCCTCTATCGCCTGCCATTTTTCATTCTTTCTCTTCAAATCACAGTTCGCAGACTTTTGCAGTGGTGTCACGGCCTGCGGTAGCAGCTTCTCCGGCGCCGAAGTCTTTTGCGGTGCCATGTGTGGTGTCGGCACCACATCCCCTATTGGTGCCACCTGCAATACCGGGGTTGCTTTCAGCACCGTGTGCGGTGCTGTGCACTTTGTGCCGCTTGCAGTGCCGCTGTCTATGCCGGCACCATCTCTGTACTCGGTGCCGCTCTCTTCGGGGGCATCGATGGCGCCGCATGGTTTCCAGAGGATCTCGATTCCTATTCTGTCTCCTCCTCTTCTTCCTTCTGGTTTTCCCTCCTTTCCTGTCTATACAGTCCCTCCTGGACTGTCAGGAGATATTGAGTCTGATCCTGATCTACGGCTGGGTGATGATTTTGATGCCGATTCTGCCCTGGGGGCAGGTATCAATTCTCCTTCAGAACCTGTGGTTGAAGACCTTTCCTTTAAGTCTCTGCTCAAGAATTTAAATTCTACTCTTTCTCTTCAGACCACGGAAATCGATCCTGGGAAGCTTCTATGCTTCCAGTATCTGCATGTTCTAGATATTCCTACAGATTTAACTCCTCCATTGCAGCCCTCTTTCAAAACTCTTTCTCAGAAGGTGTGGAACAGTCTGGCTCTTATTCCCTCTGTGGTCCATAGATAAGAAATATGCGCCTCCCAAGGATCGTCCCATCTTAGCCTCACAAGCCATTGCTGATGCCATAGTGGTCCTGGCAGAGAATGATAAGGCTGTCCTCCCTCAGGAATCCACAGCCTGTCCTATAAACAAAGAATCTTGCAAGATCGACACCTTGGGTAAGCGAGTCTTTGCTGCCTCAACTCTGGGCATGTGTATTGCTAGCTACCAGGGTTATTTTTTTTCAGTGCGAGTATGTTCTTTGGCATTGGCTCAAAGCAATGGTAGAAGCTCTGCCCGAGTCGGAGGTTAGGCTGCTACAGACCATAACTAGAGGTATCGAGTCCAGTAATCAACAGATTAAAGCTGCAATGGACGCTTTCGATACTGCTTCCAGAGCAGCGGCGGCTGGCATTTGCACCCATCGCCACTCCTGGCTGCGTACTTCAGGCTTCACGAATGATGCCCAACAAAAAGTTATGGCCTTACTATTCAGTGGTATGTATTTGTTTGGACCTCAAGTGGAGCAAAAACTAGAGGCTACTCAGAAGACTAAGTCCGCCATTAAGACAACTAGACCCCCACCAGCTCCTTCTCAGGGAGGTATGAATAGGCGTCAGTTTCATAACCGTCAGTCCTTTCATGGCAACGGCAGAGGAGGTTTTAACAGAAACCAAACTCCTCAGCTGCAAAAGAAAACGGAGCAGAAAGCACAGGGCCCGAAAGCAGCCCAGTGCTACCCTCTGAGTTTCCGGCATAGCTCCCACCTCAGCTGTCCGAGGGGGAATCTTCCTTGGCAGTAGGAGGTCGTCTGACTCAGCTCTATGACCAGTGGAAGTCTCTAATATCAGACAAATGGGTCCTCAGGATAATCCGAAAGAGGTACTCTATTAACCTGTTGGAAACCCCTCTGAATCATCCTCCCAAACGACAACCCATGCTGTCAGCTGTGGTGCAAGGCCTTCTGAACAACAGCCATAGAAGTAGTTCCGCTGGACCAGCAAAACACAGGTTTCTACTCCCAGTACTTTCTGGTTCCAAAGAAAACTGGCAGCATGTGCTCTGTCCTTGATCTCAGAAATTTAAACAAATTCCTCTACAAGGAAACGTTCAAGATGTTATCACTCGGTACTCTGCTACCTTTGATTCATCAACACATTTGGCTAACCTCCTTGGACATGCAGGATGCATGCGAACACATTCTCATACACCCAAAACATCACAAATACCTAAGGTTTGTGGTGTTGGGTCAACACTGTCAATTTAGAGTCCTACCCTTTGGGCTATCCTCGGCCCCGCGAATTTTTACAAAGTGTTGTGCAATTCTCGCTGCACATCTCAGGAAAATCAGAATTCAAGTGTTTCCATACCAGGATGACTGGCTTCTAGCAAACCCTTAAGGCAGGGAGCTCTGGATGCCGTAACCACAGCTTCAGACTTCCTCACGTCCATGGGAATCCTGCTAAATCGCAACAAATCGCAGTTGCCGCCCTCCCAGAAACTCCTTTTCACAGGAACTCTTCTGGTTACCTCCTGTGTGAAAGCTTTTCTCCCAGAGGACAAAAGGAGCGATATCCTACAGATGGCCTGATACATCAGAGAAAACTGCTCAGTTCGAGCAATCTCGATGCAGCGGATGCTGGGTCTCATGGCATCCTTGGTGTTCACTGTACCCCTAGCATGTCTCCACATGAGAACCTCTCAGTGGATGCTCAGTACTCAGTGGTCCCCAACCACTCACCCTCAGTCCTTTCTAATCAAGGTGACAGAAACTCTAAAGAGGTCACTCACCTGGTGGTCACAGGAGGACAACCTTCTGGAAGGGTATCCCTTTGCTCCTCTGGATCATCAGATCTCCATTACCACCGACACCTCCCTGATAGGGTGGGGAGCTTACTGCCAGAATCTTCACACCCAAGGTACGTGGACTCTGGACGTGTCCCGGCTTCACATAAACATCCTGGAAATGAGAGCCATCCTCTATGTAGTCTGGGCCTTGAAGGATGTACTCTGTCACAAGAACATTCTCCTTCAAACGGACAACAAAGTAGTGATGTATTACATCAACAAGCAGTGTGGTGCATACTCTTACCCATTATGCAAGGAAGCTATGAAAGTGTGGGAATGGTGCCTGGAGCACAAGGCTCTAATCCATGCAGTTTACCTACCAGGCATGCAAAACGAACTGGCAGACCATCTCAGCAGAACAGGGACAGATCCTCACGAGTAGTCTCTCAACTCAGCCATCGCTCAGTCACTCTTCAAAGAGTGGGGAACTCAAGACCTGGACCTTTTTGCATCCCCACTCAACGCAAAACTGCCTCTCTTCTCTCCAGAAATCCAGGACCTGGCATTTTCTGTCAGGATGCGTTCAGACTGCAGTGGACAAAATGCTTTTTATGTACCTTTCCTCCTGTTCCTCTAATTCAGAGGGTACTTCTCAAATTCAAGTCTCAGGGAGACAGAATGATTCTCATTGCCCCCTTCTGGCCTCTGCAGATATGGTTCCTGCTGCTCAACAGTCTGTCGGCAACCCTCCCGAAGTCACTTTCCCTTCAGACAAGCCTTCTGACCCAGGGGCCTGTGGTCCATCCCAATCTGAAGGTGCTTCACCTTCACTCATGGCTCCTGAGGAGATAGAGGTGAATAGGTTCAGTGGTTCCCGTAGGGTTTCAGATATTCTCTTGGCTGCACGTAAACCAGCCACTAGAAAGACCTACACAGCCAAATGGAAGCGTTTCTCTCTCTGGTGTGCAAAATCCTCTTCGAACCCTTTTTCCTGCCCAGCAAATAAAGTCTTGGAGTACCTTTTAGACCTCTCAAATTCAGGTCTGCAGTACTCTACTGTCAAAGTTCATCTCTGTGCCATTTCAGCTTCTCATGAGCCGATACATTTCTTGTCTCTGGCTCAGTTACCTGTAGTTAAGAGGTTTCTTAAGGGTATTCTGCATACCAGACCTTCTATCAGACGTCCAGTCGCAGCCTAGGACATTAACCTTGTGCTAGACATGCTCATTCAGAAACCTTTCGAGCCTCTAGCTACCTGCGAGTTGAAGTTCCTCATTTGGAAAACGGCATTCCCTCGGCCCTTAGAGTTTCTGAAATACATCCTCTGGTCACAGACCCCCTGTACACTGTATTTCACAAGGACAAAGTTCTTGACTCACCCTAGGTTTCTTCCTAAGGTTGTCTCAGAATTTCATCTAAAGAAACCTTTAGTCCTACCTACCTACTTTGCTAACTTTCAGAATGAAGGGGAATGTACCCTGCATTCTTTGGATGTTAAGATAGCACTGCGATTCTATCTGGATAGAACAAAAGAAATTCGCAAGGCTCAAAAACTGTTTGTTTCCTTCAGTGAGACCCGGCTGGGTCAACCTGTCGCTATTAGGTGCATTTCAGCGTGGCTGGTAGCATGCCTCCGCCACAGCTATTCTATGGCACAGGTTAAGCTAGAAGGCAGAGTGTACGCTCACTCTACTAGAGCAGTCGCAGCATCTCTGGCGGAAGTCCACAACGTGTCCATTGCAGATATTTGCAGTGCGGCTACATGGAGCTCAGTGCATACTTTCGTTAAGCACTATGCTTTGGATGTCCACGCCAGGTGACATCTGTCCTTTGGTAGGACTATTCTTAACGGACTTGTGTCCTAAGTATGTGAGCTCTCAATTTCTCCAGCCGCCCGTCTCTGGGGTTTATTAGCTTGGTACTCTCCCATTAGTGTGAATGAGTGGCGGCGACTTTATGTCCAGGAAGATATGGAAATTACATACCTACCATAATTCTTGATCTTCTTGGATGAAGTCTCCACCACTCATTCACATGCCCACTCGCCTTCCCTCGAGCTCACATCTCTGTTTTTGGTCTTCAGTCCCTCAGTGGCTGGGCTGTGAAGACTCTATTGTTGACCCTTCTTGCACAGGTCATTTGGTCTATCTTATGTCCGATTTTGTTAGGTTAGACCTCTAGGTTAGTTATGCCGCACCTCCTCGGAAAAAAAGGTACTGAGGCGGTTGGAGGGTCGACGCCGAGGTAGTGTTTACTGCACGAGCCACAGCTCGCTGTGCCACTTCCTCCATCTCTGGCGCCGACCCTCTTGAAAAGTTTGCTCCTGCTGGGTCCTAGCGCTTCTGGCGTAAATCCCATTAGTGTGAATGAGTGGTGGAGACTTCATCCAAGAAGTTCAAGAATTACGGTAGGTACTTAATTTCCATTTCAGGATGGTCACTCTGTACCAGATCATGCAATTTCTGGGTCAGGGCATGTGATTCTGCTCCCTTGACCTCCAGGACTCTTTCTTCCACATTCCAGTCCATCCTTCCCACTGGCGGTATCTCCACTTCTGCACAGAAGGGGTTCTGTACTAGTTCCAGGTCATGCCATTCTGTCTGTCATCTGCGCCCAGGGTCTTCACCAAGTGCATAGAAGCGATTGCTGCAATACTGAGGTGCCTAGGGGTCAGAGTCGACCTCTGCGTAGATGCCTGGCTGATAGTTAGGCTGTCAAAAGAGGCTTTGGAGCAGTCTAGGAACCTGGCCCTCCAGACTTGCAGACTTGGGTCTTTTGGTCAACCCGACCAAGTCTAAACTCAACCCCTCGCAGGTGATTCACTTCATTGGGGAAGAGCTAGGCTCCCCTCATGCCAAGGACTCCCTGCAGACAGGTCACTGGATCTTACCTCCTTTGCCTGGCCATTTCAGGTTGGGCGCTCGCAGCCTGTCCGGGACTTCCGGCAGCTGCTGGGTGTGTACATGGTATCCTGCACCAGCATGGTCAGAAGGGCCCCGCTGGTGGATGCGCTGCCTGCAGTGGGAGCTGGGCCGCCAGTGGTCTCAGCACCTAGTTCACCTGAACCAGCTTGTTATAGTGACCCTGCCGATGTGGGATGCCATCCAATGGTGGCTCATCCCAGAACATCTGGAGGAAGAAGTCTAATTTTTCTGCCCAGAGCCAACGGCCACGTTGACAACTGATGCATCTCTGGTGAGATGGGAAGCATACCTGGGGATCCACAGGACCAATGGTTTCTGGACCCCCAGAGAGTCCAGTCACCACATCAACCTGCTGGAGCTCCATGCAGTTTGCCTAGCTCTGATGGAATTTGCTCCTTTTTTGTTCAGTCTTAGGTTGTGCAGATCCAGACAGACAACACCGCGACCACGTATTACGTGAACAGGCAGGGTGGTGTGCACTCCCTTCAACTGTGTTGGGAAGCTCTCTCTACACCTGGACCCTTGTGCGCAGCCTGGATGCAGATCTCCCAGCTATCCATGTAGCAGAAGCCTCCAACCAGATAGTGGATGCCCTCAGCTGGGTGGGCGAGGTGTCTCATGAGTGGTCTGTGCAGCAGGAGGTGGTTAACCACCTGTTCTTCCTGTGGGGCACGCCTGTGGTGACCTCTTTGCCTTCTGGGAGAATGCATAGCAGAGGCTGTTTTATGTCTGCCTCACAGTGTGGGCACTGATGGGGATGTCATATGTGCAGTGGACCCCAGGTTCTTTTTACGCCTTCCCTCCCTTTCTCCTGATCCTCAAAGTGTTGGTAAAGGTGCAGTGAGACAAGGCGTGGATGGTCCTGGTAGCCCTGGACTTGCCCTGCCAGTATTGGTATTCAGACCTCCTCAGCCTCAGCAGCAGGACTCCAAGGCATTTGCCTCTGTGCGCGGATCTGCTATCTTTTCACAAGGGGAGGATCAGACACCTGGATCTTCAATCCCTTCACCACACAGCCTGGTTCCTGAGTGGTTGGAATTCCAGGCTTTGGGTCTTTTGGAAGATGTACTCCACATTGTGGAGACTTCCTGAAAAGACTTCACCCGCCAGTGCTACGCCTTTACATGGAGAAGGTTTTCCATTTGATGCCAGGGTAGGGAGCTTGACCCCGACCTGCCCTCCAGCTAGCATCCTGGACTGTTTCTGGTCCCTATCCCAGTGAGGACTGCGGTCAACGACCCTCAGGGTTCACCTGGCAGCCATTTCAACATACCGGGTGTGGGCTGGTATGCCAACGGTGGTACAGGAGAAGGTGTTCAGGCATTTTTTTCACAGGACTTGACCACCTGTCCCTGCCAGTGCGTGAACCACCACTGCCAAGGGACTTGGTGGTGCTGGCAGTGCTCGTGTGCAAACCATGAGAGCCAAGATACAGGCGTGAGATGTCACACCTGTCGTGGAAGACCATCTTCTTGGTGGCTGTCGCCTCTGCCAGAAGCATCAGTGAGCTCCAGACACACTCAGTGGAGTCTCCTTACTTGGTGTTCCACAAGAATAGAGTTGTCCTCCACCCCAACTCAAAGTTCCTCCCAACAGTTGTGTCGGAGTTCCATCTTAATCAGGTGATGAACCTCGCAGTGTACTTCACCAGTCCAAGTTTGGAGGCAGAGCGCAGGATCCACTTGTTGGACCTGAGGCACACTCTCACGTATTAGAAGGAGCATATGGCTGAAGTTCAAGGAAAGGTTCACCATCTGTTTGTGACATACATTGAAGCCAAACCTAACAGACTGGCAGCTAAACACAGTTGGCAGGTGGATTGTCTCCTGCATTGACCTTTACTATAGGTTGGCTGGTAGGGAGCCTCCCGTAGGTCTAAGAGCTCATTCCACCAGACACCGCTGCCTTGGTGGCTACTTCTAGGGACATCCCTAAACAGGAGAGCTGCAGGGCTGCTACCTGGAAGTTGGCAGACACCTTCATTTCCAACTACCACATCAACCTTGAGTCGCACGGGGAATGCTAGTTTTGGGACCTCAGTTCTCCAGTCCTTATTTGCCAAGTAGGGGTGTGCACCTTGCCTCCTCCCGGAAACTACTGCCAAAGTGTGGATAGTACACCACATCCACGCCCCTAGAAATGAGGGTTACTCACCCATAACCATAGTTCTAGAAATAATATATGGTGCACATCCACACAACCCCCCTTGGCAAGTGGCATACAGATCCCTACTTCCAGCATGCAAGATCTGATGTCATGAGGTGGACCCAGGGAGTATACCACCCAGGTGGATGGGAGGAGCTCTTGAAGAAATCCAGCAGATTTAAAGGGGAAAGGAAGACTGCCAGAATGTGGATGTGCACATATACCACTCCTAGAACTACAGTTACTGGTGAGTACACCTCATATAGAGCTGTTGTATTTTGGTCACAAATACACTCTCGTAAAATACCTATCTGAACAAGATATAGTAAATGGCATTTAGACGACTCTGTCACGGTATATCTGTTGTATGTTTTTTAAGAGGTATAGATCTCTGTGCATTTGTTGCACTGTGTGTGTATTTGTGCTGCAGTGCACCCATGTTTCCCTGTAAAAATGGGCTCCTTCCCCAGTGGGCCCACTGGTTTCCAGAATTTAACTCAGTAAATGTCATATCCCGCTAGACTGCAGCAGTTTATATTACAGCACAGATACATTAGGATGACGTATGGTACTCTTCTACAGTAGTGCCTTCCCCCAGTATATAAATTAGAAGCACCTACTGGATTTTCTAAAATGCCAGCAAAGGGAAGAGTTATGCAGGGTGTAGAATTCTGATAGTGGAATTCGTACGGAATGGCAATTCTGCTTCCAGAAATTGTCAGAATTTCTTCTTGAATTATCAGATTTCTGAAAAGCATTTCTATGTAAACCGCGGAATAATTTTCTACGGATCACATAAAAGCATGGAATAATTTACTGCAGATTGCATAAAAGAATCCACTGTTCATGTAAACTGCAGATTACTAATCCGTAAAAACATTCCACTTTGAAATATCACAATTCTGCTACTGACAGCATTCTGTTGATTTTCATGGAATTTTCTGAAATTCTGCTGAATTCTGTTTGTCGGAATTTAGAAATTCTGCACAGGACTAGTGAAGACGTAGCAGTAACAGAGCGGTAACCAGTGCAGGAAAAAACAGTTTCTGTAGAAAACACAGGCTCACAGGTGTTCTCTCCTGCATCCTTGCAAACTGGAATTCAACTCTGGGTCTCATGGCTCTCAGACTACAGCTTTAACTGTTGGGTCACACTGCCTGGGAGCAGGGAATCATCCCATCCCTCTTTTCATATTTTAGAGAAAGGTAGCTGTAGATCTTCTAGGATCTCTCTTCTGTTAGGCCACCCCTTTGGAACTAGACTCACATCAATGCTTGGACCACATGGAGACTTTTGCTAGCCAGGGGCAGCCTACAACAACATAATGCGTCAGCATCTGTATAAACATGGTCGACCATGTCTCTCCTCAGGTCTTTCCCCACTGCGGATCATCCTCGTTGGACTTGCTGTAGGAATCATCAACTAGACGTTGCTGTTTATTCTTAGTTTGTTTTACAAGTGTTTTTTTTGTCATCTCTGCATGCCACCAAAATCTAAAGAGGCTTTATTTTAGTAATGTAAGTGTGGAGATAAAATTTACAAAGAAGACACACACAAGGTCTTTGTATGTTGTTTGGGCTGATCTGCAATGTGAGGACTTGTGAGATCTGACACAACTTTCACCAAGCTGCAAGACAATGCTGCAAGAAAGTGCTAGAAAATTTCCTTCTCTTTAAAACCTTAGCAGCCATTGAGAAGGAACAAGGCCCAAAATCCATTTCGCCGTCGGGACTGTGACAGGTAGTCGTCAGGGCCCTTCTCATCATCGGGCCATAAGCACAAGAATAGAGATAAGGAGAAGTCTGCTTCCCTGGCGAGATCTCCCTCTCCATTGAGACAAGATAATCCTTCTGCATCATCGACCACTCCTGTGGCATTGACAGCAGCTCCCCAGACCTTTGAGACGCCAAAGTCGGGGTTTGGGTCAGGCACAGCTGTACCTAATATGGATGGTATGATGCCATCATTGTTGGGTCAAGGCCATTAGCAACAGATGTAGTCATGGCCCCTGTCCATGGCATTGACTCTCAAGCTGTGCTGGTGTCATTTTCTGAGATGATATATTCTGCCTTGCTTGCCTGTGCAGACTATTATTCCACTGATGGGGGTCATTAGCTGTCAGCCCTTATTGACTTCTTCCCGCTCACAACAAATCTCTCCTTATCAGCTGCCACCGCTGTTACCGGCATGCTCAGCGGCTCCCATCGCAGACAGCAATAAGGTTGAAAACAGTCCTGACCACATGATGGAGGAGGATTTTGAGGAGGAAGGATATGAGGAATAACAGTATATGCAAAGATCCAGTTCTACCATCTTCTCCTGCAGTAAGGACTCAGTAGTGTATACCCCTACATCTCCTCCTGAGGACTCCACCATTCAGTGCATTATGCAACAAATGCAAACTGCGATGGGCTTTGCTGTGGAGGAGGACAACTCCACAAAAAGGAACTTTATGGAATTTCTGGCAGTCCTTTATACTCCCTTCATTATAATTCCACCAGTATATCTTGCATTGGATGATGCAACCTTTGCTACAAGGTACAGACCTAACTCACTCCCTATAGTTCCAAGAAAAGCTGACAAGTAGTATCCTGTCCCATCTGAAAAGCCTTACTATGCTAACCAGCCAAAAACTGACTCTGTAGTCATTATGACTGTACATGATAGATCCAGAGCACCTAAACATGCGAGTGTTTCACCTCCTGATAAAGAATCGAGAAGACTGGACGTGATGGGCAAGCACACAAATGCCTCTACCTCACTAGGCCTTAGAATTGCAACTTACCAGGCCCATATGATTAAATATCAGAATTGCTTGTGGAAAGCTGCCAAAGCTGCAGCCCAGGCTTTGTCTGAAGGCTCTGCCAAGAAGGAATTGATTAAAATTTTAACTTTGGGAGCTGAGGTTGGAAAACTTTTGCTCTGCTGTGCATATGATGTCTGATGCCTATGCCAGGGCAGTTGCTTCTGGCATTTGCATAGGAAGGCATTCTTTGCTAATGGTTGCTTGTTTTGCAAATGATGTGCAGCAAGCAGTTTTAAATTCCTCTTTTAAGGGGACCGAACCTTTTGGGTATGATATTGAAGAGGTGCCTAGAGGCCTTTAGACATCCAATATAATAATAATAATTTTTATTTAAAGGGTGCCTTTCAATTGTCAAGGCGCCGTACATAATAACAAAACAGTTAACATCATTAAAAAAAAAAAATCCAACCAAAACAATTCAGACAATCATTATGCAGAAAAAACAGTTGCCCACAGAAAGGTCTTCGGACCCCTCTTAAAACCCTCCACAGAGGTGCACTCCCACAACAGACGGGGTAGAGGTTCCAAGGGTGGGGCAACATCAGCCCGAGCTCCCGAGGTTTCAAATTCACCCTTGGAACCTCCTAGCAACCTCGTCAGCAAGCCGAAATGGAGAGATCGATCAAAGAGCTAGGGAACCAGAAGTTCTTTCTCAGATAGGTTGGGCCCAGATCTGTAGAGCTTTGAAAGTCAGCAAGCCAACTTTAAAGGTGATCCGCCACCGAATTGGCAGCCAGTGCAGTTCACGCAGCACCGGAGTAATATGACAAGATCTACTAGAACCCGTCAAAAGCCGGCTGCAGCGTTCTGCACTAGCTAGAGGCGACGGATTTCAAACCCAGACAGCCCTAGATAAAGAGAGTTGCAATAATCCAAGCGCGAGGACACAAAGGCATGGACTAGAGTAGGGAGGTCGGCAGACAGAATAAGATGCCAAGCCCTGGCGATGTTCCTAAGATGATAAAAGGAAGTTTTGATGACTGCAGACACCTGCGAATGCAGTGTCAGCCTGTCATCAAGAACTACCCCCAGGTTCCACACCCATTCAGAGGTCAGGAGAGATACACCACCAAGAAAAATTCCTGAAGACGCACCACCACCGACGCCCCGCCAAAAAAAAATCTGTCGGCCCGGGTACACAACCAATACCTCAGTCTTATCAGAGTTCAGCCTCAGCCAGCCAGAATTCATCCACTCCTGGATTTCTCTTAGACAGCTGTTAAAGACTGAGAGAGTTCCCTCCTGGTGGGGGCAAAGAAAGAGCTGGGTAGAGAGCCGGCCCGTCGTGCCAGCGGTTGGTTCCGCTTTTGGCGCTGGCGACGGGTTGGGAGCGAACTCGGGTCGTCGGAGCCGGCCGGGGAGGAGTAGGATCGAGCGTCCGCAGACAGCTCTCCTTCTCCGGGGGGAGGGTACGGGCAGCGTGCGGTGCATGGGAACCCCTGGTGGAGACCGGGGGTTCCTACGCAGACCGCGGCTTGGTAAGCTCATCGGAGGCGGGGCGGATGGTGACATCATGGCACGACCCCGCCTCCCCGGAAAAAGCGAAAAAGAAGGAGCCTGCCTGCCGCCGACAGTGAAGCCCGCCGCCAGGCCTCGATGTGTTCCACAGGCCGGGCCCCCCGACCTAATCCCAGTGCCTGCGGTGCATAAGGGGGGTGCGCCACAGGCCTCACCGTGGGGGGAAAGCCACAGGGTATCGGGGGGGACAGCGGCCGATCTGGGGGACAGAGGCAGGCGGCCCGTGACCGGGCTGAGGTATATGGCGGCTGGCAGGCTCGGGGAGTAAATAAAAAAAAAAAAAAAAAGAAAGAGCTGGGTATCATCTGCATAGCAGTGAAACCTCAGCCCATACTTCATTACAATGTCTCCGATGGGTAGCATGTACAGCGCAAATAACATGGGTGATGATACTGAACCCTGAGACACCCCACACAACAAAGCTGTTGAATCCAAGGAAAAAACCCCGGACACAACCCTTTGTGATCTCCCAGTGAGGAAAGAAGTAAACCATCTTAAAACAGTTCCAGATATTCCGCAAAGCAGCCTCAGGCTTTCTAGCAACACCATGTGATCTATGGTGTCAAATGCTGAAGAAAGGTCGAGGAGAACGGCTCTTCTGATCTCTGGCCATCAAGAGATCGTTCAGCACCCGAACCAGTGCTGTCTTGGTACTATGTCTTTTACAAATCCGGACTGGAGGGGTTCATAGATGTCATGGATGGTCAAATGGTCCTCCAGTTGTGCAGCCACTACTTTGTCAATCACCTTCACAACGAAGGGAAGGTTAGAGATAGGTCTGTAGTTTTCGAAACAGTCGGGGTCCACGGTAGCTTTCTTCAAGAGGGGTGTCACCACCGCCTCTTTCAGAGAGCTGGAAAACTCACCAGATTCCAAGGAGCACCTGACTATCTGCACAAGGACGGGACCGATGATATCGATAGAACCCAAAATTAGGGAGGGAGCTCCAGGGTCCAAATTACAGCACGTAGGGCGCATGTGCTGGATGATCCTCATGAACTCAAGCTAACCGAAGGAGCTCCAAGAAAACTGGGGCATCGTGATCTCACACCAATCCAAGGCAACTCCCCTAGAGTGTGATGGCAGCAGGTCTGCCCTAATGTCGGCCACCTTATTTGCAAAGAACCGAGCAAGCTCATCGCACTCCAGTTGCGAAAAGGCTTTCTGAACTTGCAGACAGGCTGGGTTGCACAGTCTGTTCACAGTTTGAAACAGCTGTGCGGGTTGATTCGGAGCAATCGCAGTCTCCCTGGACAGGAATTCTGCCTTCCCATGGGTGATTGCAGATTGATAGACCGAGTAATGATCCATCAGTCTAAGGTGGTCAGCATCAAGGGCGGCCTTATGCCAGCTACACTCTAACCTTCGCCCGTTTCTCCGCATCTCCCTCAACGTCCCATCAAACCAAGGGGACTTGAGGCGAGTGGAGAGGGGGCGAACACAAACTGGAGCAATAGAGTCCAGTGCCCCCCCCAACGGCTGTGTTATAGGCTGACACGAGGGTCTCTGAATCACTGCTTGCCAACGTGGGGGACAAGAGGTTAAGCACTACCATAAGGCCTCGGGAATCTAAATCCCATAAAGGGCGGTACCTAACCAACTCCACAGGGACAGGCCTTCTAGAGGGAGTGCAAAAATTGAACCCCACGGTGTAATGGTCTGACCACCCAAGTTCCACCCCCACATTGGATGCCTCGACCCCGAGGAGGAAGATCAGGTCCAAAGAGTGTCCAAATTTATGCGTAGCAGAGGAAACCACCTGTGTAAGTCCCTGCGTTGTCATTAGCTGGAGGAAGTGTTGACCAAATTGTGAGAGTTTGTTGTCGACCCAGGCATTGAAGTCGCCCAGAACCATCAATCTGGGTGACTCAAATGCCATATCGACGACGAAGTCCGCCACTTCCTGAAGGAATCGCTTCTCATCACCGGGTGGACAGTAAATGAGGGCAATGTGAAAGCTTACACCTGCTATTACTATACACTCAAAGGACTCAACCCCCCCCCAACTAGGACCTCCGTGAGGCCAAGTTCAGTCTTGAAACAGACCACAACCCCCCCCGCGATCCAATCTAGGGCAGTGTAACACCAAGTACCTGGCTGGAGTCATAGCCTCCAAAATGGGGCCAGAAATATCGTCCAGCCAGGTCTCGATAATGCATGCCAGGTCCACCGTACCCACAAGATCAGCAGTAATTGCGGTCTTGTTTTTATTGGACCTGGCATTGCACTACACCGCCCGAGTTGGACGAACCTCATGGGCCATGCAGGCCATCTACCCACCATAATCGGTGGTGCCCTTGGGTATGGGCACCAGACATAGGAAACCACGATCTGGATTCCATTTCACCCTAGGGCGCCTTATGGTCCCAACCACCCCAGTACGGTGGCCCCCCTTGATCAACCTCTCCCATTCGCAGATCCGCACCCTTCTCCCTCTCTTACGAACAATGTCCAGTGCTCTACATCGCTGGTAGGTCTCGAACTGAAGATGGGGAGAATAGAAAGGGCGAAGGGAAGAGGATGAGTAGCGCACCGCTGTGGGGGATGAGGGCCAGCACATGCTATATGCTGTACTGCGAAATGAAAAAAATAAAAACAACAAACAACCCAAAAATAAAACTACAAACTAATAATCCCCCCCAATAAAAATAACTTCAAAACCCTGCCTGACACCCAAAATAGCTAACATCGAATCAGAGCCTGGAATTTAGAGACCTTGAACCCCCGAACACAAAAATAACCCACAGAAAAATAAACACAAAACAAAGCTTAGGGACTCTCACCCCCAAACCCAAGCACATGATACAACAAAATACAATAAATAATTAATCCCCCCTCCACCCAGTCCTCTCACCACTGGAGGAGAGAGGTAAAAAAGCAATATACAATACAATAAATAATTTCTAGGGACATGGATATGTTGTTCATCCACACTGTCTGGCAGGTTCCTTGCCGCTTTAAATCTTGCCGGAAGGTCTTCAAGCTGGCTCCTCCCACCCACCCGGGTGGTAAAACTCTCTGCTCCGCCCCATGACGCCAGATCTTCCTTACCGCTTGGAAGCTCAGGTTCCCTCCTTAACGCTCTGCGTATAAGACTGGTTCCTAATTCTTGAATTTTCGAAATTAAAAAGTTTTGCTAAAAGACTTGGTCTCTCTCCCTACCACTACGATGGACAAATCGACTCCGGTTTCCGGAGATGCCCTTACGGGCAGAAGATGTCTCGGACGGATCCGCACTCCACGTGCGTCTACTGCTTGGGCCTTGAGCACGACCCGCGAGGCCTGCGACCTGTGCTCTTCCTTTTGACCCTCGTCCTCGAAGACCGTGCTGCCCGTTTACAACTGGGCGTCGAGAAGAGATTTCCTCGGTAAAGTCAAAGAGGCCCGGTCGGCGGTGTCCGCGGCGGGCAGCGGATCAGCTCGAGCAGATGATCGCCCTCGAGAGAGAGCAGCGCGGGCGCTTCTACCTCGGCTCGGCATTTGTCCCGCTATCTCACAGTGCCTCTTATTACGGCTTTTAAGGAGCTTTGTCTGACCCTCTCGACAAAGGTGAGGGTCCAACTTCTTCTGGACCGTTTCTCGGTCAAAAAGAAGACAAGGTAAGTCTCACCGTCTATGCTCTTGGGAGTGGGAAGATCCCTCTCCCTAGTTGTCGACAGTCGACTTGGTCGGCCCTCTTGGCTCGACCACTGGTCTCACGGTGTCCCTTCAGGCCAGTTGACGAGACTCCCGTCGGCCGGTCGAGATTTTCTCGACCCGTTAGATAGGTTGTCGGCTGGAGAAGCGAATCCCCTCTCCGGTTCCCCGGTGGGGAGTTGAGGATCCCGTCGGCTCGTCTGTGCCTCGGTTCCGGAGCCTTCAGTTGAATCGTCCGAACGAGGGAGTGCCCATTCCCGCGACACCTCCGCACGCGTCCTCGGCCTAGCGAGTTTCGATCTCGGGCGTCTTGGCGGTCCAGCCCGATCCTGCCGTCATAGGCGGTCCGGCACGGCGACAGCGGCGCCCGCCGCTCATCCTCTTCCTCCTCGCGACGACGGTAAGCCGGCGCAGTTGCTCGGTGGTATGAGAACTCTGTGGCAGCAGCTCCTTCTGACCGGGAATAAGCCGGCCTCGTCGTCTTTCCGACCATTAAGTGGCTGTCACGGGCCGGCGAAACAACCCCTTGTTTTAGCCGAGGCCTGTTCCAGGCGGTTGTTCGCCAAGTCCAGCTGCCCCACCGATTCCGGTGGAACCTCCGCCTCCACAGCCGTTGGTTGGGGCTCCGACCAAAAATTCTCGGTCGGCTCAGGACTCCCCATAGGCTGTCTGTCCCCTCACTCCCGACCGGCCTCGGCAGGTGGAGGGTGGCTCAGGCCTGAGGCAGCTCTTTGAGGACTCTTCGAGTCCGAGGACAATTCCTCCCTTTTCTCCAAGCGAATGGACTTGGGTCCTCAGGAGGACAGTCAGTGGACGATAGCCTCCTTCCTAGAGGATTGCTTGGCTCATCTCGAGTCCACGGGATGAAGCTCGAACCCGTTCTAAGCGGGCCAGGTATCCCCTCACGGAGATTCTGGACGAGGGATTCCCCTCGGAGGCCTTTCCGGTGGCGAGGCCATAGTGGAGTCCGGCCTTGGAGCTCTGGCAGGCGCCCTGCTTCCTGTCCTGCGCCCGGCCAGGATGGCCAGGAAGTATCGGTCCCTACGGTTCCATGTCCGGTTTTGGAGCGCCCTCGGCTGAGGTTGGTTACCGACAGCGTTTTCTGGCGTGCCGGGAACGCTAGGGATGTGGACAAACCTCCCGACAAGGAGTCCAAGAAATTGGACTATGCCGGGCATAAAGTCTATGCTGCATCCTCCCTCGGCCTTCGCCAGGCCAGTTCGGCCGTCCTCATGGCACATTTTTCTCATGCCCTGTTGGGCTCCCTGGATGAGGTCGTCCCTCATCTTCCGGCGGATCTGCAGACCACGGTCAGGCAGGTGCGGGACCAGAGGCGAGGCAGTGGCCAAACAGCAGCTCCAGACTGCTTTAGGCGTTGGGGACTCATGTGCCAGGTCTGTGGCGACGCAGTGGCTCTAGCTCGTCGGGCTTGGCTGAGGATATCCACCTTTACTTGGATACCCAGCACAAGCTGGCGGATGTTCCCTGGGGACTGACCTCTTCGGCCCTGGGGTGGAAGGTCACCTGCAGAGGATCGAGAAGTCCAATGCTACCTTGGACTCGGTCTCTTCCGCTCAGAAGGACAAAGACCGCCAAACCACAGCCTAAGCCCTTTCGTCCTTCTCGCCCGCTGGCTGTCTGGCCAACAACGTCCGGGCCCAGCAGGCTCGAACTTGGCATCCCAAACCCAAGCCCGGGGCTTCCTCCAACAGGAAGCAGGGAGGTAAAGGCCCAGGAGGTCCCTCGGCCGGTCCCTCCTCCAAGCCTGCCCAGTGACGGGCTGAGGGGTGTCACCCCAACCCCGTCACCTCACCCCAGGTTCCCCCCGTGGGGGGACGGCTCCAGCACTTCCTTTCCGCCTGGTCCGTTATTACCACGGACAGGTGGGTACTGGAGGTGGTGGGAAAAGGCCTGCCTCTAGAATTGAGCAGGCCCGCCCTTCAGGCCGTCACATCTCGGGGGCCTCGGGGTCCGCAGCCTCACTGTCGGCTCGTCGGGCGACATCGCTCTCCTCCTCAAAAGGAGGTGATCAGGGAGGTGGCGGACCCTCCCTCAGACCCGGGGTTTGTGTCCAGGTACTTCCTGGTTCCGAAACGGACGGGGGTCTGGCGCCCCATTCTCGACCTACACGACCTGAACAAGTTCCTAAGGTCTCGAACCTTCAGGATAGTCACTCTGGCTCAGATAATACCATCCCTGGGACACGGCGTGTGGTTCTGCTCTCTGGACCTGCAGGACGTGTTCTTTCATGTCCCTATCCGTCCGTCCATCGGAGATTCCTCCCGCTTTCGGCGGAGGGATCCCTCTTGAGTTCCGACCCATGCCCTTGGCCTGTCTCCAGCTCCCAGGGTCTTCACCAAATGCATTGCAGTGGTGACAGCTTTCCTGCGGCGCCGAGGGGTCCGGGTGTACCCTTACCTGGACAATTGGCTGATAGCAGCCCCCTCCAGACAGGAGGTGGAGTGGTCCAGAGATCTGGCCCTCCAGGTTTGCTCTCAAGTCGGCCTTCTCATCAACGAGGCCAAATCGGGGCAGAGCTCGACTCTCTTCGAGCCAGAGCACGGCTCCCGGCGGACAGGGCCGAGGTTCTTACCTCCTTTGCCCAATCATTTCTGGTTGGGCAATCGCGCCCTGACCGGGACTTCCTGCACCTCCTGGGTCTCATGGCGGCCTGTTCCAGCGTGGTCCGTTGGGCACTCTGGCATGTCGCCCCCCTTCAGTGGGGACTGGCCAGCCAGTGGTCACGCGCTGCGATCCATTGGACCAGCTAGTGATGGTGACCCAGGAGATGGAGGCAGCTCTCCGGTGGTGGACGTTCCATCTCATCTGCAGGAGGGCATCCCGTTTGTCCGCCCGAGCGAGCCGGTCTCTCTATCGACCAATGCCTCTCTGATGGGTTGGGGTGCCCATCTGGGGAACACGGCGCCGGCCTCTGGTCCCAGGAGTCCGATGCCACATCCACCTGCTGGAGCTCGGCGGTCCGCCTAGCTCTCACCGCCTTTGCTCCGTTTCTCCGGGGTCAAGTGGTCCGAGTCCAGACGGACAATACCACGACCATGTACTACCTAAACCGCCAGGGAGAGACGCGTTCCATGCTTCTATGCAAGGAAGCTCTCCGCATTTGGTCACTCGTGCGCAGCCTGGAGGCGGATCTCCTAGCCATTCATGTGGCAGGAGCCTCCAACACCCTGGCCGATGCCCTGAGCCTGATAGGAGCTGCATCTCACGAGTGGTCTCCCCTGCCGGAGGTAGTACAAGATCTGTTCTCCCACTGGGGCACACCTCAGGTGGACCTGTTTGCCTCCAGGGAGAATGCGAAGCTGAGGCTGTTTCATGCCCGCCCCCCTCAGCAGGGCTCGCTGCAGGGGGATGCCTTCTTGAGGCTGTGGACCCCGGGCCTCTTCTACGCCTTTCCCCCATTTCCCTTGATTCACAAGGTGCTTCTCAAAGCAAGGAGGGACAAGGCACAGGTGATTCTGATAGCCCCAGACTGGCCCTGCCAGTTCTGGTACCCAGATCTCCTCAGCCTCAGCTCCAGGCTCCCGAGGCAGCTTCCAGCTGCCCGGACCTGCTCTCAGTCAATCAGGAAGGTGTTCCATCCGGACCTTCAATCCTGCACCTGGCCGGCCTGGTTCCTGGCGGCTAAGTTCTAGGCCTTGGGTCTTTCCGACGAGGTCCTCAATGTTGTTGAGGCGTCCCGTAGGAGTTGACCAGGAAATGCTATGCCTTCAAATGGAAGAGATTTTCCATTTGGTGTCAGGAACAAGGCTTGGACCCTTCCTCCTGTCCTTTGGCAAGCATCTTGGACTATTTATGGTCCTTTCTGGTCAAGGGCTTGGGTCGCGACCTAAAGGTGCCTGGCAGCCATCTCTGCTTACCGGGCGCGGGCCGGGAGCAGTCAGTGCCCTGGGAGAAGGTGGTCTGGTGCTTTATCAAAGGCCTTGATCACATTTCCCCTCCGGTGCGAGAACCTCCACCTCCGTGGGATTTACTGCTGGTACTGGCAAAGCTCATGGGCAAGCCATTCGAACCAATGCACAGGTGTGAACTCTCTCACCTGTCGTGGAAGACCGCCTTCTTGGTGGCTATCACGTCAGCCAGAAGGATGGGAGAACTTCAGGCGCTCTGCATAGAGTCTCCTTACCTGGTCTTCCACAGGGACAAGGTTGTCCCTGCGCCCCACCGAAATTCCTTCCGGTGGTGTCGGAGTTTCACCTTAACCAGGTGTTGACTCTGCGGTGTTCTACCCCAATCACACCTCGAGGCGAATACAGGCTCCATATTTTGACCCTAGAAGGCGCCATTATTATAAGGAGCGCACGGCTGAAATTCGGGGAGAGGTTCGCCAGCTGTTTGTCACCTACGCTGAAGCTACACCTGGCAGACATGCAGCCAAGCGGACGATAAGCAGGTGGGTCACCTCCTGCATAGGTCTCTGCTACAAGTTGGCGGGCATGGAGCCTCCCAGAGGGATAAGAGCTCATTCTACCCGTCATACTGCTGCATCGGTGGCTGCTTCCAGGGACGTCCCTATCCAGGAAATCTGCACGATCCACCCGACCTCCCCGGCTTCGATGCACAACCTGAGCTTCCAGCGGGCCAGATCTGGCGTCATGGGGCGGAGCCGAGAGTTTTACCACCCGGGTGGGTGGGAGGAGCCAGCTTGAAGACCTTCCGGCAAGATTTAAAGCGTCAAGGAACCTGCCAGACAGTGTGGATGAACAACATATACCATTCCTAGAACTCCTGTTGCAGGTGAGTAACCTGTATTTCCCACCTACCCAGTCCTCTCACCACTGGGGAGAGAGGGTAGAAAAGCACTCACACTGCCAAACAGTAAAACAATTATAACAATACAGCAACAAATAAATATAAACAGAACAAAATTATTCCAAACCATGAAAATGAGAAAGAGAATCATAAACTCCCCCCAGTCCTCTCACAACTGAGGAGAGGGCTAATAACAAACTTTCACACTGCCAGGGAAAAAGAACTATTAAGGTCCAACAAAACAAAAAATAAGAAAAGTACATGGACGCAGGGAAGGTGTGTCAAATCCCTTTATCCCACTCCTACCAGGGGACATGGGAGGGGATCCTTTCATCAGTCTGCTGCCAGAAGTGTCTGCACCTACCATTAGCAAGGTCGAGGTAAGGGAAGTGGGTCTTTACTGGGACCCCTTCCCCCAGTTGCCCATAATAAAGCACCCAAAGCAGTCAGCACCAGTGGCGCTGCCTCCATCGGTTCTACATGACTTGATGCAGGCTACTCCCCAACCCCACTTTTGTCTCCAGGGGTGGTTATTGGGGGCAGAATCGACAGCGGCAGGAGATTACTACAGACAAGGGGATTCTGCAGATAATTGCAAGGGGGGCATGCTCTGGAATGTCAAGAAACCTCTCCAGATCATCCTGCACCTCCTTCCAGTAATCCTCCAGGCCATTTGTCCCTTCTGAAGGAAGAAACATAGAAGCTGACTGCAGAAAAAGACCACAAAGCCCATCCAGTCTGCCCATTTTACCAATTTGCTCTTGCTGCCTCTACTATGTCAGTGGCCTCAGCTATGTCCCCCTCATATGTATGATTCCCTTGTGCCTATCCCATGCCCTATTGAATCCTTCCACAGTACGTGCTCCCACAGCCTCCTGAGGCAGAGCATGCCGCGCATCCACCACCCTCGCTGTAAAAAAGAACTTTCGCATGTTACCTCTTATGCGACCCCCCCCCGCCAGTTTCATGTCATACCCTCTAGTTCTACTGTACTTTTTACAGTGCAGTCATTACTGTTGCTACCAAAATTATGGTAGCAGCAGCAAGTTCCCATCATAGATTTCATCCAGTCTTCTGTGGTGTCTACTATGTGCATTAGTTTTGCACAGGGGAGCTGATTGGGTGGAGTGTGCGATGTGTCTGTATAGTGACACAATTTGATGTCGCAGTTGTAACTGTTGGCATTTTCCTTGCGCTGTTTTTTACCGCACTGTCATTACATTAGCTGTCAAAGTGGGTGAACCGTTTTCACGCCAGACTTATGTACCTTCATTTAAATCCTGATGAAATTGAGAGCGTGCAGGAGAGGCAATCATTGTGCATGCCTTCAGAGTATACAGGTAAACAGAATAAAAGGCTAGGGGGACTTTTCCTTTAAAATGAAAATGACTGTTTTAGTCTGGGGGTGCTGATGTGATAGTTCAAGGATGAAAGGAGAAACATCCAAATTTTTAATTTATCTCTGGTAATGTGCTGAAAAGCCAACATCTTTGTTGTCATTTTTCTTTAGTGTCTAGAAGTTGGATCATTTTCAGTTCAAATGTTTGTCGTTCCTGACTGTTCTTGAAATCACCTTTTAGTACTCTGTCAGTAAAATCACTGATGGAGTGGTCTGGTCTTGAGAAATGTTCCCCTGGCGGTGTATTTTCTTCTTTGTGGGTGATTGATTCTTGTTTTGAGCTTCTGTTCAGTTGCACCAATATAGCAGCCATTCTCACATTTTGTACATTGTATCATATATACTACATTGCTAGAAGAACAAGAATATGAATTTTGGATTTTAAATGTTTTTCCATTACGAATGACCAATGTCTCATTCTGTCATTTGTAATGGGAAAACCTTTAAAATTCAACTTTTAAACACTAATAATTTTATGAATTTTTTTTTTCCTGTATCATCGACTGGATTAACACAGCTACCACATTTCTCTGTATGTTTCTCAAATTCCGATCCAACTTATAGCACATAAACCATTACCTATAAACTAAGTAAACAATGGAAAAACTATTATATGTTAGAGTTGATGATGTGTTTAGGTGAACTTTAATAAAACTTAATATTTATTTTTATTTAGTTTTTTGTTGACCGGGTAAGTGCACTAGACAAATCCTGCCTATTTTCAGGCACGATCTGGGGGAGGAGGATACAGATGAATGCCAGCTGACCTTGAACCCGATTTAAGCTGTTTAGACACAGTCCAGCTTGTATTTCCCATTAGTTCTGTATTTCTCCTCCCCATTAATTACTGAGTTCATTTGTATGAAGACAGGATTTCTGCTCCTGAAGAGTTCATCTATTTCTGCTGCTTTCTCCTTACCTGAAGTCATAGGGCACTGCTTGTGACCTCACAGTTACTTCCATGGCAACAGACGGTGATGTCACAGCAGTGGATTATGACTTGAAGTAGGGGAGTAAATTATAGAGGCAGATGGACTCAAAAAAAACTCTAAGGGACAATTATATATTCATACACATTTCCTTAGTAATCAATTGAGTAGGAGAAATATATCAAATATAAATGGAATGCAAGCAGAATTGTACGTAATTATTATGTAAGTTTTCTTTGGGGCATCAGTAGCTCTTTAATCTCAGTGTTTTGAATGGATCCCCACAGATTCACAATGCTCCAGATGTTAATCCTTTCATCCTAGAACAATCAGGTGAGCCCCCTCCCCCTTTGATCTCAAGGTTGGTTCTTTAGATCATCTCTCTAATGACAATGGAATTCTTCTTGTCTCTGTTTCACAAATGTGAATTGACTGTAGTGCTGTGATGTTTAAACATGCTACACCATGGCCCTTTTGAATCCACATCCATCCTGTATATCTGAAATGTTACTCGGCTCTGTTTTCATTGAGTTGAAGAAGGGAGCATTATCTCTTGAAAGCTAGTGTCAGAATCAATTTTGTTAGTCCAGTAAAAGGTATCACTTGCAACATATTTGTTGTATTCTCTTTTTTCTTCTACATCATCGACTGGACTAACACAGCTACCACATTTCTTGGTCAACTCCCCTGATCGCTTGATGACTGTCAAATGCTAGCTTTAGCTAAGCTACACTTGGTCGAGGGATGGATCGCTTACTCCATGGTACCCCTGTCCAGCTTGCTGACCTCGACACCAGTTGATCAGGCAGTTCGAGATTTCTCTCATCCGTTATCAGGGTGGATTGGCGAGTCAGTTTTCAAAATCCAGTCATCCCAGTCCTTACTCAGGAGGATGAGGAGCAGTTAGTATCTCTGGCTATCTTCGCTCAGAATCAGCCTTCACCGGAGGTCGTGCAGTCAAGACCGGTGCAAGGGATTTACACCATATCTCTGGTTGTGTCTCCTCGACATTGGCCCACTGATCGATGTTTAAGATTGAGGTTGAGGAGTTCCTCGAGTTCTCGATCTGCTCAACTGGGAGGTGTCGCCATCAGCACTCCTCAACCTGTTCATCTTCGGATGAGGAGAGGCTGCACCAATGGATGTGGTGATGCTACAGTTTGCTCCTCTGGCAGCAGTGGGAACTTGGACCAGGTAGAGCTCTACTTCCTACCCCCTATAGTCAACTGGCCGGTGCCGGTTAAGTGCACGCTGGTCTGCCCGAGACAGCTGTCTGTGACACGTCTCTCTCCATTCTTGTTGGTGAAACAACCTCCACAGCGGCCTGTGTGGGGTGCTCCTTTGAAGGACTCCCGTCCAGTGACCAGCTTGCCAGGCCAGTTATCAGTGGAAACTACCCACTTGCACGACTCCAGGACGGTCCATGGCAGTAAACTGTCGAGGGCCATCTTTCATTAGTCCTGTGACGACTGATGGGTGCTCCCTGCAGTCTTCCAGGACATATACATTCGACTGGGGAATCGCTTGAGGAACTGACCACCGACCACGGGCTGGTGTCCTTTGGGGCTTTCCTTCAACTTATGTTGACGTCCATGAACGTTTCTTTGGAGCCAGTTCAGAAGAGAGCTAAATAACCTTTCACTGATATCCTGGATTATGATTTCTCAGGCATTGTAATTATGGGACTGGCTCTGGAGCTTTGGCAGCATCCATCATCCTGCCTAGCACCCTCAGCCTGTATGGTGCACAAGTATGGGGTCCCTACTGCCTCTTTGTCCAGATTTTCCAACCACCCCTCAGCCAAGGGTCTCGTCTGTGATATCGAGCAATACTGAAGATATGGACAAGCTCCCCCGACAAGGAGCCGAAGAAGCTTGACCACGGGGCTAAGAAAGTCTATGCCACATCCTCCCTTGGTCTCCACCAGGCAACATATACTAACATACTAAAATGCCAGCAGAATAGGCCTAACGGTCTTTCGTGTCTGCTCGTTTGGTCAGCCCCCACCCTGAGTGCTGACCTTGCTGCCCCCCTCGCCTTCTCTGGCTTCTCCCTTCCCAGTTCCGGATATTCTTGCTGCATTGGATTTTGCTTCCAGAACCCTTCCCCTGTACCTGTCCCACCCCCTCTTGAACCCCTCCACTGTCTCTGCCTCCACCAGCCCCCTAGGCAGCACATTCCATGGCTCCACCACCCTCTATATGAAGTAGCACCTCCTCCTTTCTCCCCTGAATCTTCCCCCCTCCAGCTTCCACCCATGCCCTCTAGTGGCCCCCTCCTCCTTCCTTCGAAGCACCCTAACTGTTCCTCCCCTATTTACCCTCTTCATGTACCTGAAGACCTCTATCATGTCCCCCCGGTCCCTTCTCTCTTCCAATGTGTACATATTTAGCTCTTTGAGCCTCTCCTCATAGGTCCTGTCCCCCAAGCCCCAAATCCTTTTGGTTGCCCTCCTCTGGACCCTCTCCAGGAGGTTAATGTCCCTCTTTAAGTGTGGCCTTCAAAACTGCACGCAGTACTCAAGGTGCGGCCTCACCAAGCAGTTATACAGAGGGAGTATCACTTCCCTCCTTCTGAGGTGATCCCCTAGCGATGCATCCCAGCATCCTGTTGGCCTTGGCTGCTGCCCTCCTACAAGTCTCAGAGTTGTTCATCTTGACATCCACCACCACCCCCAGGTCCCTCTCAGCCATCGAGACTTGTAAGCATTCTCCCAGGGTGTCACATAGCCCCGGGTTCTGGCCCCAGGTGAGTACCTTGCATTTCCCACCATTGAACCTCAGCTTCCACTTTCTAGACCATCTTTCCAGAGCCTCCTGGTCCCCTCGAGGGCCACCCTCCCTCCTCCCCATCCACCACCGCCCCCAGTTTCGAGTCATCAGCAAAGAGACTCATCTCACTCCTGATTCCTGTCCTTATGTCAGAGACGTAGGCGTTGAACAGAAGGGGCCCAAGGACTGATCCCTGTGGGACCCCACTAATGACCCTCCTTGGGGATGAGACTATCCCACCAACTACGACCCTCTGGGTCCGATCCTGGAGCCAACTGCCTATCCATCTGATCATCTGGTTCCCCACCCCCATTTCTCCCAGCTTATCCAACAGGCCCACGTGAGGAACAGAGTCAAATGCTTTGCTGAAGTCTAGAAAGAGGACGTCCACTGGTCTACCCAGGTCCAAGGCACTCGTCACCCAGTCATAGAACTCCACAAGGTTTGTCTGACACGATTTCCCCGGGATGAATCCATGCTGTCTATCGTCCAGGCACTCTGACTTATCCAGGTTCCCCCCCAGCCTCTCCTTGACAATGCCCTCCATCACCTTGCCCACCACCGATGTCAGGCTGACAGGCCTGTAGTTCCCTGTCACCTCCCTTGATCTCCCCTTGTGGATAGGCACTATATGCGCCACCTTCCAGTCCTGGGGGCCCCACCCTGATATGCCTTGATGATGGCCCACTTCAGTCACTCCCTGCTGGGCGTACTCGATACTGTCCTCCCTTACCTGCCTTCCGGCAAGTAGCTTCCAGTAAAGGTAATTTGAGCCCATGGTCAGGCACTGGTTAACACCAGCTGCAGACAGCCTTGGATATTGGCATCATCACAATGCATCACAGAGCCAGGCTGAGAATCTCCACCTTCACGGCAGACTCTAAGCACAACTTGGCGTTGTCCTTTTCCTGGGTACCGACCTCTTTGGCCTGGGGGGTGGATGGGCATTTCACAAGAATTGAAAAGTTCAGTGCCACCCTGGATTCTGTGGCTTTGTCCCAGAAGGAACCCAAAGGTCAAAAGCAAAAGAAGGCAGCCTTTCAATCTCGGCCCTTCCAGCCACAGCAGCAACAGCCCCATCAGGGCCAATTACAAGCATGGTGCACCAAGGCCCAATTCTCAGGCCAGAAACCCCAAAAAAGGTGGGGTTAGGTCAAGTGGCATCCCTCCAACCTCAGTGGCTGGTGCCCCTCCAAAGCTGCCCAATAACAGGTAATGGGGTGTTCACCTCCCGCCTGTCAAGTTCCTGACCCAGCTCCCAGTGGGGGGTTGTCTTCGCCACTTCTGATCTCACTGGTCCATCATTACTACGGATGAGTGGATTTTTGAGGTGGTCGGCAGAGGATTCCCTCTCGACTTCGAGGCTCTTCCGTCTTATCAATCCCATGCTGCTTTGTGTCTCAGGACATGCTGTCCACCCTCAGGGAGGACATTGCTCATCTCCTCACAAAAGGAGCTATAGCCTGTGTCCCAGATGCCCTGGCAAGGTAGGGGTATGTGTCTAGGTACTTCCTGGTCCCGAAATGGATTTTTGGGGGCTGGTACCACATACTGGATCTTCATTATCTGAACTAGTTTCTAAGGAAGCGCAAGTTCAGGATGATCACACTGAACCAGATCATACCATCTCTAGAGCAGGGCATATGGTTCTGCTCTCTGGACCACCGGGACACATTCTTACACATCCCAGTCCATCCATCTCACTGGCGGTACCTCTGGCTTCATGCAGAAGAGGGTGCTCTGTGAATTCTAGGTCATGCTATTTGGCCTTTCCTCTGTGTCCAGGGTCTTCACTAAGTGCATAGCAGTGATAGCAGCCTTTCTGTGGTGCTAGTGTGTCAGTGTTCCTCCCTACCTTGATGACTGGCTGATAGCCAGGCCATCCAAAGAGGAAGTGGAGTGGTTCATGGACTTGTCCTTCCAGACCTGCAGAGATTTGGTCCTCTTGGTCATCCTGGCTAAGTCCAAACTGATCCTGCCATAGGTCATTCATTTAATTGGGGCAAATCTAGACTCCTTATGGGCCAAGGTCCGCCTCACTACGGACCGAGGCCCTCCGCACCTGGACCCTTATGCACAGCCTGGGTACAGACCACCTGGTGGTTCAAGACACAGGAGCAGTCAGTCAGCTGGCAGACGCTTTCTCTGCCAGGTGGGTGAGACGTTGCATGAGAGGTCCCTGTATTTGGAGATGGTGAACCACCTGTTCTTTCTGTGGGGCATCTCTCAGGTGGACCGGTTTGCTTCCTGGGAGAACACAGAATGGAGGCTGTTCTGCCCCCCCCCTCACAGTTCGGGACACTGGTGGGTGATGCCTTCATAAGGCCCTGGACCCCAGACCTTTTGTACCCTTTCCTCTCTTTCCCTCATCCACAAGATGGTGGTTAAGGTGTGGAGGGACAAGGTGCGGATGATCCTCTTAGCTTCGGACTGGCCTCACCAGTTCTGGTAGTCTGAGCTCTTCAGCCTCAGCAGCAGATCCTTGTGTTGGTTGACCTTTCACCCGGATCTACTGACTCGACAACAGGGGAAGGACATGCACCCAGACGTTCAATCCTGCACATCACAGCCTGGTTCCTGAATGGCTAAAGTTCCATGCTCTGGGTCTTCTGGAGAATGTTCTTTATGTTGTGGATTCTTCTCTAAAGGAGTCGACTCGCCAGTGTTATGCTTTGAAATGGAAGAAGTTTTCCATTTGGTGTCAGAGCAAGGGCATGATCCCCTGGCCTACCCTGTGGCTAACACCTTGGAATATCTCTGGTACTTGTCCCAGCTGGGCTTGCAATCAGTGACCCTTAAGGTGCACCTGGAAGCCATCTCTGCACACTGGGCATGGGCTGCAATGCAGACTGTGACACAAGAGAAGATTGTTGGTTGCTTCTTTAAGGGCCTTGACCACTTGTTCCCTCTGGTGCGTGAGCCACCACCACCTTGGGACTTGTTGCTGGTACTGGCTATGCTCATTGGCAAGCCATTTAAGACATTGGCTCCTTTTGAGCTGGTCTTCAATTGTGGCCTAAGTTTCTTGTCATGGAAAATTTTACTTTTGGTTGCAGTCACTTCTGCTTGAAGGATTTTAGAGCTGCAGGATCTCCTGTGTTTTTTGGGTTTTTTTTTTTTTAACTCTATTTTTTTGCCGCCCACCACTACTGAAGTCTCTCCGGTCACCTCCCTGCTGCACTCTCAACCTTCTTGCGTTGCTCTGTTCCCTCTCCACTCCTCTCCAGCACTAGGCATCCCCCGGGTCTGCCCTCTGGGGAAGGGTCACCCCTGCCCAGGGCGCTGTATCTATTAGTATTGAGCCACCAGGCTGGAGAGGGAGGAGGGAAACGGAGGGGACCGGGCCCGACTCCAGGAGTGTGGATTGTGTGGGGAGGCACCATCGCCTATCAGCGGTGGAGTGTTTTTTTTTGTTTTTTTTTTTTTCCTTTGTGTCCGCTCCTGTGGAGCCCGGCTGCCAAGGCAACGCACGCCATGGCTCCACCCCACCCCCCCGCATACGCCACAACGCTCTTTCGGCTACCCCCAGCCTCCGCCAGAGGTCGCTCGTTGAGTGTTCGTCACCGCAGCCCTCCCTGGGGAAGAGAGAGCAGTCCTCTGGATGCTCAGTCTCCCCTCCCCCCCGCCGACCCTCAGCTGCCCAGGTCCGTTCCTGAACCCAGGTCGCCAGTGTGGCACGAGGTGTGGTGTCCAGTGCCTCAACCCTCTGCGCCACCGGGTCAGCTAGGATCTCACGTGTGAACCTCCGTTGTTTGATTTTTTCACAAAGATAAGGTTTCTTTGCATACAAATCCTAAATTTTTACCGATGGTGGTATCTGAATTTACACACTGAATCAAACAGTACACCTTCCTGTCTACCACCGTAAGCATGCCAGTCAGGGTGAGGCACTGCTCCATACTTTAGATGTGCATAGAATACTGAGATACTGTGTGAATTGCACCAAGGGCTGCAGAACGTCATAGAAACATAGATTTTGACGGCAGATAAGGACCGCTTGGCCCACCCAGTCTGCCCATTTCCCTACCTATTGGATAAGCTGCAGATCCTAGTTAACCAGCAGGCTACTTCTTCCTACCCCCAACCCCTAGAATTACCTTATAACTGTCCCATGCATGCTTGAATTCCACCACTGATTTTGACTCCACAACCTCCTCTGGAAGGCCATTCCATGCATCCACAACCCTCTCTGAAAAAATACCTTAAATACCTCCTGAGCCGCCCCTTCTATCTTCACATTGTGCCCCCTTGTTCTTGCACACCTCTTTTTTTGAAAGATGCTACCCTCTTGGACTTTGTTGATTCCCTTGAGATACTTGAAAGTTTCTATCATGTCCCCCCTCTCTCTCCTTTCCTCGAGGCTATACATATTCAGCTCCTTCAGTCTCTCTTCATATGTCTTCCGGTGCAGACCCTGCACTATTTTAGTTGCCTTCCTCTGGACAGCCTCCATCCTGTCTATATCCTTGCGGAGATTGGGTCTCCAGAACTGCACGCAGTACTCCAGATGGGGTCTCACCAGCTGTCTGTACAGAGGGATAATAACTTCCTGTTTTCTGCTGGTGATGCCTCTCCCTATGCATCCCAGTATCCCCCCAGCCCTCCTTGCTGCCCTCTCACATTGCTTGCCCACCTTTACGTCATCTGATATGACTACCATCTGATATG
This sequence comes from Neoceratodus forsteri, assembly GCA_016271365.2. Classification (NCBI taxonomy): domain Eukaryota; kingdom Metazoa; phylum Chordata; order Ceratodontiformes; family Ceratodontidae; genus Neoceratodus; species Neoceratodus forsteri. The sequence goes on along the minus strand of CM028131.1, from coordinate 108,865,431 downwards.
GCTATGTCCTCTTAGCTTTGTGTTTCTTTCACCCCTGGGAAAGCGAGTGCCCCTGTGTCTTAACAGTGCCTGTTTAAATGGTTAGCACATTCTATTCTGTTCTGTTATAGGAATTATAGTAAAGAACTTCTGGTGCAGTTCATGGTTGCTCTACAGGGTGAGTGGCCACTTCTGTTGCTCGTTTCAGAAATGTTTCTGCTGCTGACATTTGTGCTGCAGCTACATGGAGCACTGACCATACCTTCACTAAAGAGTGCAATCTGGACAAAGCCCTTCGTAGATGTGCTAGCTTCAGGCTTGCGCTTCTGCAAGGTCTGCTGTCTTGAATGTATGTATCAGACTGGACAATCCTCCCACTAGCTTTTGGGACTGCTTGGGGCCCATTCCAAAGATGCAGCCTAATGGAAGATATCCTCGAAGAAGATAGAACAGTTATGTACTTGCTGTAACAGTAAATCTTCGAGAGAATCTGTTTCATTAGACCATGCCATCACTCCCTCCCTCCTTTTTCTGCTTCACTGAGGGTTGAAACAGATATTGGGCCTAATTTTTATCCATGGCTGTTATATCTAGTACCATATCTTCCTGGACATAATTCTCCACCACTCATTCACACTATTGGGATCTGCGCCGGAGGCACTAGGACCCGTCGGGAGCAAACTTTTTGCTGGAGGGTCAGCGCCAGAGATGGAGCTGCGAGGAACGGCACCGCGAGCCTCAGCTCGCGCGGTAATGACTATCTCGGCGTCGACCCTCCACCCGCCTCAGTTCCTTTTTTCCCACCGTCGAGTGCACTTCAGTGACGACGACGCCGCTCGCTGGAGTCAAACTTCAAACTAGCAGCATAGTTTTCAGTTTTGTTATTTTGTAGTAATATCTCGATAAGTATAACGCTAAGTTTATTCTTATCTTAAAAAAAGAGAAGTCTCAGCCTACTTTGGCGGTACGACCATGAAACAGGTCAGGTGGACGGTGAGGAGACTTTGTATGAAAGCTGTTCAGTCAGTCGGGCTGGGTCCAGTCCGCCGCCTTCTCGAAAGGGGTCTGACAGCGGTCAGTCCAATGCCCGAGGGCCAGGCGGTCCCAGCAGGCTTATAAAATAGCAGTTGCATTCTCGGCACGTTCATTTTCGGCTGTTCTTGACCCACAGGTCAAAGAAGAGAAGGCATCACTCGAGGTGCCCCTCTGATATGTCTGCACATAGACGTTCAGTTATCGGGGCTAGTTGCCGGTCTCCTCCTTCGGAGTTGCCAGCCTCTGTTTCTGGTAGCCAACGTCTTCGACATCGAAGCCCTACCCCTCCCGCAGGTAGGTCTTCAGATGAGCAGTTTCATCAGTGGGCAGCTCTTATGGGGCAATGGGCTTGGAGGTTGGTTCAGTTACCTGGCTCGGTCACTCAGGGGCCTTCGGGCTTCTTGGGAGACCAGGTAGGGCGGTTGAACTTCCCTGGTCGCACGGCACCTTCTTCGGTGCCGTCGACTCTGTGCTTAGGTGTCCCCCCCCCCCCCACATGGCTACGGTGCAGGGGGGCCACACCGATGCCCTTATCTCCTGCTCTTCTTCCTTCAAAACCTGTTTTGGGTCTTGGAGTGTTTTGGCGCCCTTGGCATCAACAGCAGGCTCGGCGCCGTCCTCGGCGCCGTGCGGCTTCTCGGCGCCATGTGGGTCTTCGGCGCCATTTTCGGCGTCACGTGGTCCCTTCGCGTTGTTCTCGGTGCCGTGCGCCTCCACGGCACCGGGGGCTCTCAGGGCGTCTTCCTCTTTTCAGGACTCCTCCTTTCACTCTTTTCCTTCTTCCCTTTCCTCTGACTTTCATTCCTTTCCTGTCCATACAGTCCCCCCTGGACTGTCAGGAGATGACATTGAGCCTGACCCAGACCTTGGCTGGGTGATGAAGTGGAGGAAGCAGGATCTATACTGCTACAGAGCCTGTGGTGAGGACCTGTCCTTTAAGTCTCTGCTGAAAAATTTGATTTCCACTCTTTCTCCAGACTACAGACATCGATCCTGGGAAATTGTTGAGACTCCAGTGCCTTCATGCCCAGAGATCCCTCAGTTTGACTCCTCGGTTCAGCCTTCCCTTGAGCGCTGTCTCAAATGGTATGGAATAATCCTGCTCTCACCCCTTCAGTGGCTAAATCCATAGATAGGAAATATTCAGCCCCAAGGATCGTCCCATTTTGGCATCTCAAGCCTTTGCGGATCCTATTGTAGTCTTGGCAGAGAATGATAAGGTCGTTCTTCCTCAAACTACTAGCTCGACCTATTAACAAAGAATCTCGTAAGATGAGACACCTTAGGTAAGAGAGTCTTTGCTGCTTCTACCCTAAGTATGCGTAGTGCCAGCTACCAAGGCTATTTCTCCCAGTATGAGTATATCCTGTGGCACTCCATCAAGCAGATGGTTGAAGCTCTACCGGAATCTGATACAAAGCCAGAGTTTCTTCAAACCATTACCAGAGGTATCGAATCTAATAACCAGCAGGTTAAAGCAGCTATGGATGCTTTCGACACTGCTTCCCGTTCAGCGGCTGCTGGTATTTGTACCCGCCGTCATTTCTGGCTGCGCACTTCAGGCTTCACGAATGATGCGCAGCAGCAGGTAATGGCGTTGCCCTTTGATGGTGCATATCTTTTTGGTCCTCAGGTAGAACAAGCTCTAGAAGCTACACAAAAGACTAGGTCAGCCATTAAGTTGGCTCAACCCCTCCTGTCCCCTCTCAAGGGAGTGTCAATAAACGTCAGTTTCATAATCGTCAGTCCTTTCGAGGCAGAGGAGGTTTCCATAAAAATCAACCTGCCCAACCTCAAAAGAAGACACAACAGAAAGCGCAAGGGCCCAAACCGCCCAGCGCCACCTTATGAGTTGCTGGCCCAAGTCCCATCTCAGTTGCCCGAGGTGGACTTTTCCTCTCTGGTGGGAGGTGGTCGATGCACTTCCACAACTAATGGAAGTCCATAACCTCAGACAAATGGGTCCTTGGGATAATTGCGGTATTCACTCAATCTTGTGGAGACCCCTCTGGATCGTCCTCCCAGACGACAGCCCAGGCTGTCAACCCTTCAATCAGACCTTCTCGCTGCCGAGATTCAGGGCCTTCTGAACAACAGGGCAGTAGAAGTAGTGCCGCTGCATCAACAGAACACGGGGTTCTACTCCCATTACTTTCTGGTTCCAAAGAAGTCCGGGGGCATGCGCCCCATCCTGGATCTCAGAAAGCTAAACAAATTTCTCCCCAAGGAGACATTCAAAATGATTTCTCTGGGAACTTTGTTACTTTTCCTTCATCAACATGACTGGCTAGCCTCCCTAGACATGCAGGATGCTTACCAGCACATTTCTATTCACCCGAGGCATCACAAATTCCTGAGGTTTGTGGCTCTGGGACAACATTATCAGTTCAGAGTCCTGCCCTTTGGGCTATCCTCGGCGCCGCAGGTTTTTACAAAGTGTTGTGCAGTTCTCGCAGTGTACCTCAGAAAGGTCGGAATACAGGTGTTCCCTTATCTGGACGATTGGCTTCAGGCAAGCCCTTCCAGGTAGGGAACTCTGGACGCCGTAGAGATGGCCTCTTGCTTCCTTACGTCCATGGGAGTTCTGCTGAACCTCAAGAAATCGCAGTTGCAGCCCTCCCAGAGGCTCCTTTTTATAGGGACTCTTCTGGACACCACCTGTGCGAAGGCTTTTCTTCCAGAAGACAGAAGGAACGATATCCTTCAAATGGCCCGTCACATCGGGGAAAACAACTCAGTCCCAGCTCTCTCGATGCAACGGATGCTAGGCCTCAGCCTCATGGCATCCTCAGTGCTCATTGTACCCCTAGCACGTCTGCACATGAGAACCACTCAGTGGATGCTCAGTACTCAGTGGTCCCCAACCACTCACCCGCAGTCCTATCCCATCAAAGTGACAGAACCTTTAAAGAGGTCACTCACCTGGTGGTCTCAAGAGAGCAAACTCCTGGAAGGGTATCCCTTTGCTCCTCTGGACCATCAGATCTCCATTACCACAGACGCGTCCCTAATGGGGTGGGGAGCTCACTGTCAGTCTCTCCACACTCAAGGTACGTGGACTCAGGTCTAGTCCCAGCTTCACATAAATGTCTTAGAAATGAGAGCTGTCCTTTATGCGGTCCGGGCGTTGAAGGACATTCTCTGTCACGAGAACATTCTCCTTCAAACGGACAACAAAGCAGTGATGTACTACATCAACAAGCAGGGCGGTGCTCACTCTTATCCCTTATGCAGGGAAGCGATGAGAGTGTGGGAATGGTGCTTGGAGCACAAGGCTCTAATTCAAGCCGTCTACCTGCCGGGAGTGCAGAACGAACTGGCAGACTGTCTCAGCAGAACAGAGGCAGATCCTCACGAGTGGTCTCTCGACTCAACCATAGTTCAGTCACTATTCAAAGGTGGGGAACTCCAGACCTGGACCTTTTGCATCCCCACTCAATGCAAAACTGCCTCTCTTCTGCTCCAGAAACCAGGGCCTGGCATTTTCTGTCAGGATGCGTTCAGGCTGCGGTGGACAAAGCAGCTTTCTTACACCTTTCCACCTCTTCCTCTAATTCAGAGGTACTCCTCAAGTTCGAATCCGGGGACAAGATGATTCTCATCTCCCTTCTGGCCTCGGCAGCTGTGGTTTCCACTACTCAACAATATGTTGGCAGTTCCTCCGAGACCACTTCCACTACAGATGAACCTTTTGACTCAGGGGCCGGTGGTCCATTCCAACCTGAGATCGCTTCACCTTCACGCTTGGCTCCTGAAGAGGTAGAAGTAAACCGGTTCAATGTCTCTTGAAGGGTTTCAGATATTCTTCTGGCTGCACGGAAGTCGGCCATTCGGAAAACTTACACAGCCAAGTGGAAGCGTTTTTCGCTCTGGTGTGCAAAGTCCTCTTTGAATCCATTTTCCTGCCCACCAGATAAGGTTCTGGAGTACCTCTTGGACCTCTCAAATTCAGGTCTGCACTACTCCACAGTCAGAGTTCACCTTAGTGCCATTTCAGCCTATCATGAGCTGTTTTTTTTTCCTAACACTGGCTCAGTTACCTGTGGTTAAGAGATTTCTTAAAGGAATTCTGCATACCAGACCTCCTATAAGACGTCCAGTTGCAGCCTGGGACATTAATCTTGTGCTAGACATGCTCACTCAGAAACCTTTCGAATCTCTGGCTACCTGTGAGCTAAAATTTCTCACCTGGAAGACTGCCTTCCTAGTGGCCATTACCTCAGCTCGCAGGGTCTCTGAGATACATGCCCTGGGCACAGATCCTCCGTATACTGTGTTCCTTAAGGACAAAGTAGTCCTTCGGACTCGTCCTAAATTTCTTCCTAAGGTTGTGTCAGAATTTCATCTAAACCAACCTTTGGTCCTTCCTTCTTACTTTGCGGACTTCCAAAATGAAGGAGAACAATCTCTTCATTCTTTGGATGTTAAGAGAGCTTTGCGTTTCTATCTAGATAGAACCAAGGACTTTTGCAAAGCCCAGCAACTGTTTGTTTCCTTCAGCGAGACCCGGCTGGGTCAATCTGTCGCTATCAGATGTATCTCAGCATGGTTAGTGGCATGCCTTCATACAGCTATTCCATGGCGCAGGTTAAGTTGGAGGGTAGGGTTTGCGCTCACTCTACTAGAGCGGTCGCGGCATCCCTAGCGGAAATTCGCAACTTGCCCATTGCAGATATTTGCAACGTGGCCACCTGGAGCTCAGTGCATACTTTCGTTAAACATTATGCACTGGATGTCCATGCCAGACAACATTCTTCCTTTGGCAGAGCCATCCTTAATGGACTTCTGTCCTAGAAACATGAGCTCTTGGTCTCTCCTGCCGCCCTCTCAGGGGATTATTAGCTTGGTACTCTCCCAATAATGTGAATGAGTGGTGGAGACTTATGTCCAGGAAGATATGAAAATTACGTACCTACCGTAATTCTTGATCTTCTTGGACGAGTCTCCACCACTCATTCATACGCCCACCCTCTGTCCCCCGAGCTCACCTCTGTTGTTGGTCTTCATTCCCTCAAATCTTTAGGCTGTGAAGACTTCTTTGTTGACCCTTCTTATACGGATCGCCCGGACTATCTTATATCCGGTTTTTAGGTTAGGCTATCTTTCTAGGTTAGTTGCGCTGCACCTCCTTGGTAAAAAAGGTACTGAGGCAGTTGGAGGGTTGACGCCGAGATGGTCATTACCACGCAAGTTGAGGCTCACGGTGCTGTTCCTCACGACTCCATCTCTGGCGCCGACCCTCCAGCAAAAAGTCTGCTCCTGATGGGTCCTAGTGCCTCCGGTGCAGATCCCAATAGTGTGAATGAGTGGTGGAGACTCATCCAAGAAGATCAAGAATTACGGTGGGTACGTAAGTTTCATATCTTGTCTTTTATGCTTGGTGCTGGCCTGATCTCCTGGTTAGCTATGGTTGGAGGTCTTCTGAGTCTAATTTCTTTGAGGGGGGGACTGAGGAGTGATGGGGTCACCCACATTTGTATAGACACCGACTTGTGACATCATCATGGGCGGTCCCCAGCCAGCAACAATTTCTGTGTGGTCCTAGCACTGACACGGGTATAGTTCCAAAGGTGTGGCCTAATGGAAGAGATTCTTTTAAAGATCTACTGTTATGGTAAGTACATAACTGTTCTTTTTTTAATACTAATTTCTTTCTTTGCTTCCCTTTAGTTACCCAGGTTTACTAATAGTCCCTCAGACTATCCAGGACAACACTATCCAGAGGATAGCTCGCTGTTACCGACAGAACCGCTTCCCCGTCGTCTGCTGGAGGAACTCCCGGACCAAGGCAGTGCTCCTGAGATCGGCTGGGCTGCATGGAAAAGGGGTGGTGGGGCTTTTCAAATCGCAGAACGCACCAACATCAGGTATGTAGACTTCGCAGGGGATTGTGAGGAGTCCTTCCAGCTTGCTCTGGACCAGCAAGATTTGAAAAGAACAGAAAACACCCAAACGGTGTAATGCTGTATTCAGCAGTTTGGGAGTAGGGATTTAGCTAGGTCTGTAGGGGTTTCCAACAGGATCCCTACTCATGAAATCAACTCTAGACCTGCGTCATGTGTATGTTTTCTGTGTATGGGATGTTTTGATACTTTTATAACTGTTTTGTTCCCTACGATAACACAACTGAGATGCAGAATCCCAGTTACAGTGAAGTAGGTTGCCTGCTACTCTGTTCTATAAAATGGCAAGTGATGCCGCTCACCTGACTGTGCATTAAAACGGTAGCAATGCACTGCCAGATACCGCATCTCTTTGCCATCTTAGACTTTTCACCTGTCACCCTTACAGTATACTGCTCTACCACCTAAAAACAAACTGACCACCTACGTTGAAAATCCTACACGTTACTATAGGTCTATTAAAGGGACACTGTCAACCCTTTTTGTATCATGTTATTTTTAGTTGAAACTGCACATTTTACGATTGCTTGCTTTCTCTGAAATTCATTGCTGTTGCTATTTGTTTTATCGGCTTCCTTTCTTAGTAGTACTAAAATGCATGCTAATTGTGTGATTCTACCCAGTCTTCCTGGACATAGTCTCCACCACTCAGTCATACTTATGGGACAACGCTGGAGGCGCTAGGACCCAGCGGGAGCAAACTTTTTGCAGAGGGTCAGCGCCAGAGATGGAGCCGCGAAGAGTGGCCCGCAAGCAGCAGCTCGTGCGATAATGACTGTCTCGGTGCCAACCCTCCAACCACCTCAGTTCCTTTTTTCCCACTGTCTAGTACACTTCAGTGACGATGTCGCTCGCCCGCCTGGAGTTGAACTTCAAACTAGCAGCATAGTTTTTCAGTTTTATTGTTTTGTAATAATATCTTGAGTAAGTACCACTTAGTTTATTTATTCTTATTAAAGAAAAGAAGTCTCAGCCTACATTGACGGAGTCGACCATGAGCGGGTCAGGTGACGGTAGGGAGACTTCGTATGAAAACTGTTCAGTCAGCCGGGCTGGGTCCGGTCTGCCACCCTCTCCGGAGGGGGGTGGTCTGACAGTGGACAGTCCAGTGCCCCAGGGGATGGGCAGCCCCTCAAAAGCATAAAAGTAAACGGTCGCACTCTCGGCACCGTTCGCCCTCGAACTCTTCGGCCCACAGGTCAAAAAAGAGAAGGCATCACTCGAGGTCGCCCCCTGTATGTCCGCGCATATACGGTCAGTTATTGGGGCTAGTTGCCGGTCTCCTCCTTCAGAGTCGCTGGTTTCTGTTTCCGGTCGCCAACCTCTTCGACATCAGAGTCCTACCCTGCCCTCCGGTAGGTCTTCAGATGAGCAGTTTCATCAGTGGGCTGCTCTTATGGAGCCAATGGGCTCTGAGCTTGGTCCAGCTGCCTGGCCCAGTCTCTCCGGGGCCTTCAGATTTTTCGGGGGATCGGGTAGGTCGGTTGGGCCTCTCTTGTCGCGTAGTGCCATCTTCAGTGCCATTGACTCCCCGCTTAGGTGTCCCCCCCTCCCCCCCATGGCTGTGGTGCAGGGGGCCACACCGATGCCTCTATCTCCTGGTATTCATCCTTCTTTCTCCTCAGATCCTGTTTCTCGGAGCCTTGGGATGTTTTCGGCGCCTTTGGCGTCAATGGCTCGTTCGGGCTGTCCTCAGCATCGATGCGACTGTCTGCGCCATCCTCGGGGCCGTTGGGGTTGTCTGTGCCGTCTTCAGTGCCGTGCGCCTCGTTGACTCCGTCTTCAGCGCCATGCAGCTTTTCGACACAGTGTTTTTTCGGCGCCGTGGCCTGTTAGGGCGTCGTCCAGTCTTCAGGGCTCCTCTTCTCTGAATCCTTTTCCCTCCTCATTTCCTTCTGATTTTCACTCCTTTCCTGTCCATGCAGTCCCTCCTGGGCTGTCAGGAGATGACATTGAGCCTGACCCAGACCTTCGCCTGGGTGATGATGTGGAAGGATCTCATCCTGTAGTAGAGTCTCTGGTCGAAGACCTGTCTTTTAAGTCTCTGCTGAAAAATTTGAATCCCAGTCTTTCTCTCCAGACAATAGATATCGATCCTGGGAAGCTGTTAAGACTCCAGTACCTCCATGTTCCGGAGATCCCTGTGGATTTGACTCCTCCAGTACAGCCCTCCTTTGAAATGCTTTCTCAAATGGTATGGAATAATCCCGCACTCATTCCTTCTGTGGCTAAGTCCATAGATAGAAGGTATACTCCTCCCAAGGATTGACGCATCTTAGCCTCCCAGGCCTTTGCGGACCCTATTGTAGTCCTGGCAGAGAATGATAAGGCCGTCCTCCCTCAGGCATCTTCAGCCCAGCCTATAAACAAAGAATCTTGCAAGATAGACACCTTAGGTAAGAGAGTCTTTGCTGCCTCTACCCTGGGTATGCGTAGTGCCAGCTACCAGGGCTATTTTTCTCAATATGAGTATGTTCTTTGGCATTCGCTCAAACAAATGGTAGAAGCTCTGCCGAAGTCGGACTCTAATTCGGAGCTACTTCAAACCATAACCAGGGGTATCGAGTCTAACAACCAGCAGGTTAAAGCAGCTATGGACGCTTTCGATACTGCTTCTCAGGCGGCAGCGGCAGGCATCTGTACTCGCCGCCACTCTTGACTGCGCACTTCAGGTTTCACAAATGATGCCCAGCAACAGATTATGGTGTTACCCTTCGACAGTATGTATCTCTTTGGTCCTCAAGTAGAGCAAGCTCTGGAGGCCACTCAGAAGACTAGTTCTGCCATTAAATTGTCTTGACCTGCTCCCGCCCCTTCTCGAGGGGGTGTTAATAAGAGTCAATTTCACAACCGTCAGTCCTTTCAAGGCAAAGGCAGGGGATGTTTTAATAAAAACCAAGCCCCCCCAGCCTCAAAAGAAAACGCAACAGAAAGCACAAGGACCCAAAGCTCCCAGTGCTACCTTCTGGCTCTCTGGCCCACGTCCCTGTTCAGCTGCCAGAGGGAGACTTTCTCTCAGTGGTGTAGGGGGTCGTCTGACTCAGTTCTACAACCGTTAGAGGACCATAACATCAGACAAATGGGTCCTCCGGATAATCCGAGAGGGATATTCCCTCAATCTTTTAGAGACCCCTCCAGATCCCCCAAACGACAGCCCAGACTGTCGACAGTTCAGTCAGAACTTCTCGCCTCCGAGATACAGGGCCTTCTGAACAACAGGGCAGTAGAAATAGTTCCATTGGATCAATGGAACACAGGGTCCTACTCCCACTACTTTCATGTTACAAAGAAAACTGGGGGCATGCGCCCCATTTTGGACCTCAGAAAACTGAACAGATTTCTTCCCAAGGAAAAGTTCAAAATGATGTTCCTAGGAACCCTGTTGCCCTTGCTTCATCAACACGATTGGTTAACTTCCCTGGACATGCAGGATGGTTACCAGCATATTCCTATTCACCCAAAACATCACAAATACCTAAGGTTTGTGGCTTTGGACCAGCATTATCAGTTCAGAGTCCTGCCCTTTGGGCTATCCTCAGCGCCGTGAGTTTTCACAAAGTGTTGTGCAATTCTCGCAGCGCACCTCAGAAAGATCGGAGTACAAGTGTTCCCATATCTGGACGACTTCTAACAAGCCCTTCCAGGCAGGGAACTCTCGACGCTGTAGCCATGGCTTCAGACTTCCTCACGTCCATGGAAGTCTTGCTAAATCTCAAGAAATCGCAATTGCAGCCCTCCCAGAAGCTCCTTTTCATAGGAACTCTTCTGGACACCTCCTGTCTGAAAGCTTTTCTACCAGAGGACAGAAGGAGCGATATCCTACAGATGGCCCGATACATCAGAGAGAACAGCTCGGTTCAAGCTATCTCAGTGCAATGGATGCTGGGTCTTATGGCATCCTCGGTGTTCACTGTACCCCTAGCACGCCTCCACATGAGAACCTCTCCATGCTCAGTACTCAGTGGTCCTCGACTACTCATCCTCAGTCCTTTCTCATCAAGGTGACAGAACCTCTCTGGAGGTCACTCACCTGGTGGTTGCAAGAGTAAAATGTTCTAGAAGGATACCCCTTTGCTCCTCTGGATCATCAGATTTCTATCACCATAGACGCGTCCCTGTTGGGATGGGGAGTTCACTGTCAGGATCTCCACACTCAGGGTACGTGGACTCAGGTCGAAGCCCAGCTTCACATAAATGTCCTGGAAATGAGAGCCGCCCTCTATGCAGTCCGGGCCTTGAAAGATATTCTTTGCTACAAGAACATTCTCCTTCAGACAGACAACAAGGCTGTGATGTATTACATCAACAAGCAGGGCGGCGCACACTCTTACCCCTTATGCAGGGAAGCAATGAGAGTGTGGGAATGGTGCCTAGATCACAAGGCTCTTATTCAGGCGGTCTACCTGCTGGGAATACAGAATGAACTGGCAGATCGTCTCAGCAGAACGGAGGCAGACCCTCACGAGTGGTCTCTCAACTTAACTGTAGTCCAATCGCTATTCGCAGAGTGGGGAACTCCAGACCTGGACCTTTTTGTATCCCCACTCAACACAAAACTGTCTCTTTTCTGCTCCAGAAATCCAGGGCCTGTCATTTTTTTGTCAGGATGTGTTCAGGCTGCAGTGGACAAAGTGCTTTCTATTTGCCTTTCCTCCTCTTCCACTAATCCAGAGGGTACTCCTCAAATTCGAGTCTCAGGGACACTAGATGATTATCATTGCTCCCTTCTGGCCTTGACAGATATGGTTTCTATTACTCAACAGTATGGCGTAAAAAAACCCTCCGAAGGCGCTTCCCCTTCAGACGAACCTTCTGACCCAGGGTCCTCTGGTCCATCCCAATCTGAGGTCGTTTCATCTTCACGCTTGGCTCCTGAGGAGATAGAGATGAATAGGTTCAGTGCCTCTCAGAGAGTTTCTGACATTCTTTTGGCTGTACGAAAGCCAGCAACCAGAAAGACTTACACTGCAAAATGGAAGCATTTTTCCCTCTGGTGTGCAGGATCCTCTTTGAATCCCTTTTCCTGACCACCCAACAAAGTTTTAGAGTACCTCTTAGACCTCTCAGATTCAGGTCTTCAATACTCTGCAATCAAAGTTCACCTTTGTGCCTTTTCAGCCTATCATGAGCCATTACTTTCCTTATCTCTGGCTCAGTTACTGGTAATTAAGAGGTTTCTTAAGGGTATTCTGCATACCAGACCTCCTGTTAGACATCCAGTTGCAGCCTGGGACATTAATCTCATGCTAGACATGCTCACTAGAAAACCTTTTGAGCTTCTAGCTACCTGCGAATTGACATTCCTAACTTGGAAAACTGCCTTCCTGGTGGCCATCACTTCTGCCCGCAGAGTTTCTGAAGTACATGTTCTGGTAACAGACCCTCCGTACACTGTATTTCACAAGGATAAAGTAGTTCTTAGGACCCATCCTAAGTTCCTCCCTAAGGTTGTCTCAGAATTCCATTTAAACCAACCTTTGGTCCTACCTACTTACTTTGCTGACTTCCAGATTGAAGGAGAACGTACCCTTCATTCTTTAGATGTTAAAAGAGCTTTGTGCTTCTATTTAGATAGAACAAAAGAAATTTGCAAAGCTCAACAACTGTTTGTCTCATTCAGCGAGACCCGGCTGAGTCAGCTTGTTGCTATCAGATGCATCTCAGCATGGCTGGTGGCATGCCTTCGCCAGTGTTATTCCATGGCACAGGTCAAGCTGGAGGGCAGAGTGTATGCTCACTCTACTAGAGCAGTCACGGCATCTCTGGTGGAAATCCGCAATGTACCCATTGCAGACATTTGCAATGCGGCTACTTGGAGCTCAGTGCATACTTTTATTAAGCACTATGTGCTGGACATCCATGCCAGACGAAACCTTTTGTTTGGTAGAACTATCCTTAACTGACTTCTGTCCCAAATTCATGAGCTCTTGGTTTTCGTGCCGCCCTCTTGGGGGATTTTTAGCTCAGTACTCTTCCATAAGTGTGAATGAGTGGTGGAGACTTTATGTCCAGCAAGATATGGAAATTACATATCTACCGCAATTCTTGATCTTCTTGGATGAAGTCTCCACCACTCATTCACATGCCCACCCTCCATCCCCCAAGCTCACCTCTCTGTTTTGATCTTCACCCCCTCAATGTTTAGGCTGTGAAGACTTCTTTGTTGACCCTTTTTATACAGGTCATTCGGACTATCTTATGTCCGATTTGTGTTACACTAGTCTTTCTAGGTTAGTTGCACTGCACCTCGGGGGTGTACTGAGGCGGTTGGAGGGTCGGCACCGAGATAGTCATTACCACACGAGCTGATGCTCGCGGCGCCGCTCCATGCGGCTCCATCTCTGGCGCCGACCCACTGCAAAAAATTTTGCTTCCACTGGGTCCTAGTGCCTCCGGCGTAGTCCCGTAAGTGTGAATGAGTGGTGGAGGCTTCATCCAAGAAGATCAAGAATTACGGTAGGTACGTAATTTCTATATCTTGTTTTGTTTTAAATCTGTGATCTACTTTTATTGCATTCTTTCTGAATATTAGGAACACCCCCAAAACAGTGCAGTCACTCATAATGCAATAGTCTCCTCTCCTCCTACTGCACCATGAGACGATAGACTGTGTAGGGGTGTTTCCAGGTCCAGGAGAGATGCAGTGGGAGTTGATCAAGGACTTTAAACAAATATGTTTTTGTGTGGCAAGACCAGTATAGTAAGCAGTCTTTTTTTTTTTTTTTTTTACTTTTAAAAAGAAAAAAGGAAGCAGAATCAAACAACCAACTGCCTCAGAATGTGAACAGTCATAAAATGTCATTTTAAACCAGGAGCACTTTGTGGCCTAAGGGGGTTGACAGTGTCCCTTTAAAATTATTTCATATTTAAATTAAGACATTTTATTCCCAGCATTGCACCACTTTTTGGGCTGTTTCTTCAGTTGAGTTAGAAATATGCAGTCTCACAACTTCTCGACAGATTACTCCGGACTGTGCAAATTGCAATCATTATCATCTACTCCCACAGTTGTACAGCACAGTCTAAAGATAACCTGCGTGAAATTCTGATCCTCTAGCACACTTCCCGTCCATTTACATACCTGAACAAAAGCTGTACAGGGAGGGACCAAGTGGAACCAAGTGCCACATCTCACTTTTAGCCTCATCGTAATAGCACAGTGGGGGAGTCATCACTCAAACCACACAGTGGCAGTCTTGGCTCCGCATCACGCAGTCTGAAAAAGCTGCATTGCAAGTCACAAACTGCAAATTCAGCAGCGTTCACTGTAACTTTGATCCAGCTAAGAAAGTACCAGGAACTGCAGAAAAGAAGCAAAGGTTTTCCATTGTAGAATGCAGAAAATGAAAGGAAATAAACATTAATTAATATGTAAAGTAAGCACTATGTCAACAGCACCACCTGCTGCCTAAATAACAAAAATTGGGACTATTTAAAGCAGCAGTATTTGTTACTCCCCATGTGTTGTTTTTTTCCCCAACAGTTTTTTTCTTGCAAAAATATTCAATTTACCCATTTTATTTTCTTTTATTCCTAAACTATGTGATTTTAAACATTTCCCATTCCTGTGTCATGACGCCCATGGAAAAAAATTAAATATCTTGGTACAGTGCTGTGCAGTTTATTTACCGTCAGAAACATGTGCTATTACCATCGTTCTACATCCACAGCATGACTCTAGAATGTACATTCAGCAGGGAACCTCAGCAGAAAAGATTTTACAAAATTGTATGTGGCAGCCATCTTTAATGACAAGTCATTAATTACAAAATAAGCTGAAAAAAACGGTTTCAAAAATATGTGAGGAAACAAAAAATACACCAAGGATGCATCCAAGGATGTCAGAAATACATTTTTGCTGAAACAAACAAAATTATATAATGACCTTTTTTTGTGACTAACAAATACTGCTTTAAATGACGTGATACAGATTTTTTACATTGAAACAAGTTAGCATTAAGGCAAGGCATGATGTGCATTAAAGAATTTTAATGCATCCCCCATGGGTGTAGTAAGTAAGGCATGCAGCTGACTGGCAAGTGCCCTTAGAGGCCCTGGGAAATGCACGTAAATCCTTTAATGCACACCCTGGAGTGGCTTATTGCATGTATAAAATGGCTTGCTCATATTGTAATGACAAAATAAATAAAAGAAAAAATGTTTTTAGTAAGTACTGTTTTAATGTAAAAAAAAAAAAAAAATGTTATAGTTGTTAAAATGTAAACAGAATGTACCATGTTTATTTTTTTGACCAGGAGGTGGGCTGAGTTACATGGCTCATTTTCAGCCGACACCCGAGTTTTGGAATTTACAGACTTTCAGAACATGAGCATACTGAATTTCATAATCTTCTGTTTCATATAAATGGACTGTGTAGATTAATGTAGTAGTCTACGTTTCATTATTTAGGCAGTAGGTGGCACTGTTGATACAGTGCTTGGTTTACTGATTTATTAATATCAGTGGTGTTTGCTTTTTACATTGGCATGCTGAATTTATTGTCATTGAGTCGCAGATACTTTCTCAGCTGGGTCAAAGTTAAAGCCGACGTTGCAAATCTTGTAATTTGGTGCTCACTGTGCAGCTTTTTAGGTCTGTGCGATGCTGAGCCAAGACCACGGCTGTGTGGTTTGAGTGATGATCCCACTCGTCATCTCGTGCTACTTCTGTTTATACGGGGAGGCTAACCGTGAGTTGTGGTGCTCGGTCCCATTTGGCCTCTGTACCCCTCTGCTGAGCAGAGATTGCCATTTTGTGGTTTGTGTGATGATCTGGCTGGTGCTGTTTCTGTTTTAGGGTTGTTGCTTTTTTATTGCCATAATCTAACTCCAAACATATATTTTGTACATTAAAAGCAGTACATGCTGGCCCTGTAGCGCCACCATTTGCTACATTAATTTTCAGGGTTGGACTCCGGTTGCTCACAGGCTGGCCAGGGGAAAGAGGATTGAGTTTCCCCAGAGACTGGTCTCCACCGTCAGGGAGGGAGGGGGAATGCTGCATCCTACTACTTGAAAGCAACCTGATGGAAGCTAGGTAAGAGTACACAGATGGGGAGAGGGGTAGACGCCAAGCATGCATGTGTCTGCTTCGTTGCCCACCATCACCCTGAGGGAGAAAATCAGAACTGGAGGAAAAAGCCATGGTCCACCATTGTGCCGCCCCCCCCCCCAAAAAAAAAAAGCATTATGCATGTCCAACAGAATCAGATGGACAACTGGATGGACCAGTGGGCTTTTTCTGCCAACATTGAGAATAAGCCATTTTATAGACAGTAAGCTACACCAGGGTGTGAATTAAGCCTCATGCGTCACAGTGCCCCAGGGGTGTGCATTAAAATCTTTTTTTATGACATTTTTTAATACTTTTTTTTTGCCTTATTGTGTACTTGTAACTGAGAGGGACTCGAACACGCTTAAAAACATCTGCATCAAATATGGGGGTATGGGGAACTAGACCTGGAAGAAGAGGGTTTTGCTTAGACAGCTTGTGGTCTGACCATTGCAAGACTGGCAGTTGACTGAGGTTGGTACCAGACAAACTCAATGAATCTGGGGTCTTTATCTGCTTATAAAATTCTGTGATTCTACCTGCCTGTAAAATTATATGATCCTATGTAAGCACAGGTGATGGAGCCCAGGTGACTTACATTTTGAGCCAGTGGCTACAGTGGGATGCGAACCCCAGTCTGCTGGTTGGCAGTTCTACACTCTGTCCGCTGCACCACACTGCCTTCCTTTTTTGTCATGTAATGAATCCTACACATGTGTGCACACTGCACATTAAAGGATGAGTAAACCATCTATTTTATGCTGCCATCATATGACAGATCCTCTTGTGTAAACATAGACTCAAGCATGCTGAGCTAAATAATTTTAGTAATTCCTTTTATTATGCTCCTTTATGTAGGTTTCGTCATGTTTAACAGTTGTGTCGAAATATAAGCAAATGATCAGAAGAGCTGAGCCACCGCTTGGCTCCCAACGTAGTGCTGATGTATGACATGATTGTGTCATCGTAGTGAGTCCTCTCTCCTTTTTGTACTAAGCATTTAGTAAAAGAATAGGCGAGGACTCACTAGTATGACATAATCGCATCACAGGTCAGCACCATGTTGTGAGTCGAGCTGTGGCTTTGCTCTTCTGCACATTTGTTTACATTTCAACACAAATTTTACATATGACGAAACCTACATAAAGGAGCATAATAAGGGGAATAACTAAAATTATCTAACTCAGCATGCCTCACTCTGTGTTTACACAGGAGCATTTGTCATATGACGGCAGCATAAAATAGATGGTTTACTTGTCCTTTAAAAGCTCAAGATAGAACTCTTGAATTAAAGTGCTTGTTTTTTGTCCGTTTCTTTCTGAATAACATTTTATTGAAAATGTTTCACTTTGATACATAATACTTGGACAAACCTAAGGAAACATGTCATTCTAAAGCAACAAACTGGCATAATCTCTTCATGCAATATACTTCCATACTTCTAACCCCACTATTAGGAGAAACATGGTAAGCAGCAGTGGTTCTATGACCCCCCCCAACCTGGAGTATAGCCATGAACTAAGATATTGAAGGTGGCCCAGTGGGCATGAAGGAACCCCTAAAAATAGGTTCATAGTACTAGAAAGTCAGGCCCCTGGGGCTAATCTTGATTCCAGTCAATATAAAACTTCAGAAGCCACTCATGGGTGTCAGGATAAGGAACACATATACTTCACTGAACTATACAAACACTACAACACAACACATTAAAGGGGCTCTCAAGGAACCTAAACAACTCATTGGGGTTAATTTTTTGGTAGCACAAAGTAATATGTAGGTTAGTTATCCAGGCAGTAAGCTTTTGTCTTTTATTTGTTAGCCTTGATCTATGATATAGTTAACATAATCAATATGAAAAAACATTGAACACTGTGCACTGCATATGGTTTTTAAATGTAAAGAAGTAAACTCACAGATAAGGTTATAGAAATTCAGTTCCATATTCCAAGGCTAAAGCCACATAATGAAATCTTCCAAGAATCAATCTTCTCCATAGAGTCACACTAATGGGTCTCTGCCCGAGGCGCTAGGATCCTGCAGGAGTGAGAACTTTTCTGGAGGGCTGGTGGTGCAACTATGCACTGCACACACCTGCTGGTATACAGCAGCGGCAGCCCACAACCACCTCCGTTCCTTTTTTCCCTCACCATCAAGTGCTTAGCAACAGCGTCTCCACTCTCCACATCGGGGTGACAACACCATCTCTATGACTACGACATTAAGTTTTTTTATTATAGTTTAAAATACATTACTTTATTATTTTTGTGTCAGTCAACCATGGAAGAAAGTAGAGAGCATGAAAAGACTAGTTGCTCTGGCAGTAGTGCTGTGTCTGGCCACTGCGTATCTCTGAATGGGTGCTCTGGTAATGGGCAGCTCAGTCATCTCGGAGTTGCAAAAAGAAATGGTCCAAATGCCACACATGCTCTGTGTTTGTGTTCTTTGCAGCAGGCAGACTGGTGCATGGGAGAATGGACAGTCTGTTTGGAGCCACAAAAAGAAACGGTCCTGACCCCATGCACGCTCTTTGTCAGGGTCTTTGCACTGTTTTGCTTCAACCTCTTCCCGCAAAAGCATGGGGGAAAACGGCACCAGTCAAGGTGGTCCCCTAGTCGTCGTGCTATGAGGCATCCGATTTGTGCAACCCAGATGCCCCACCATCACCAGTGACTCCAGGGATGCCTGGGCTGTCGAGGTCGCGGTCTCCATGCCAGAGCCCCTCTCTGTCCAATAGGTAGGATTCCAGTGGGCAGCTTGGCCATTGAGCAGCTCTTGTGGAGTGGTGGGTGCAGGGTATAAGTGAAGCGGTACAGTTTTTGGTGCTGGCTCCTGACCACTTGGAGTCGGTAGTGCTGGTGTGGCCTTTAATTTTGCTTGACTTAAGTTTGTGGCTAACCTTGATGCCTGCCCCGCCTGTGGCCATGGTGCTGCCGCCGGTTCCTTCGGAGCCAGCGGAGTTGTTGACACCATTAGCAGTGCCAAGTTCAGCACTGGGGTTGAACTGTTCAGGGCAGGCTCTGGTGCTGCCTCATGGACCTTCAGTGCTGGGAGCATTCCTTCAGAGAAGGTCCCAGGGCCATCCTTGGTGCTGACACCATTCCCGAGACCCCATCCCTAGCCAGATCTGGTGTCACTCACATTGCTGAGGCCATGGTCTGCACTGTCACCTTTTCACCTTCCTCCTCTTTACTGTCCTCTGGGAAAAGAGGGAGTAGAAGGAAACCAGTCAGATCCTGACCTCATCGTTTCTGATGGTAACGATGACGACTCGTACTGTGGTCCAGAGAACCCAGAACCGATTCCTGTCACTGTACCGCTGGAGGCTCTCTCCTGTCAGGCTCTGCTCAGAAATATGCACTCTGCACTGAATTTTGAGCCAGCAGCCATAGACCAGGCTAGGTGCCTTCAACTGTGTCTTATATCCCAGTCTGTTTGGTCCTTCCCATCCAGCCGGCCCTGGAGAGGCAGTTTAGAGAAGGCTTCTACTGTAGCAGCTGTCGCAAAGCAGGCAGGCAAAAAATTTGCAGTGCCTAAACCTAAGCCCATGTATTTGACTTAGCCAGTAGCAGATGCCATTGTTATTCTGGCTGAGAATGAGAAAGCCATAGCGCCAAAGGAGGTCACCACGCACTATACTAAGAAATGGTCACACAAGGAAGACACCTTGGGCAAGCCAGTTCTGCGCCTCGGCTGCCATTGGTGTGAAGGTAGCTAGTTACCAGGATTTTTATTTATTTCATTTGTTCGGAAAAAAGTTTGAGCAAAAGCTGTTTTCCAAAGGTTTCACGTCAGAAAACAATATAGAAAATACAGGAATTGATAATCTAAAAAAAAAGAGCTACACAATTTTTGCAACATCAGTAACAGGTTTCACAGAGAATAAAACACGTGTAGGTACTTACAGTGGATAAATAATTGGGTACATGAGCATGACATTTATTGAAATTAGTGATTAAGCCAGCTATATACTGTACATCCACTGAAAGGAAAGGGTACAGGAAGGGCAGTGCAGTAAGGGAGCAGCAGCCTGGAGGACAGGCTTATTCAGAGTACAAAGTGAGGAGGAGGTGGTGGTGACAAGGCTAGGGAAAGTGTAGGCAGGTTCAGGGGAGCCGAAGAACAGGGAGGAGCAGATGAGGGAGAGGGCTAAGTGGGACCACCTGATAAAAGGGAGAGTAGAGGGACAGGAGAGAGGTGCCGAGGAATTAGGGGAGCTGGAGAACAGGGAGGAGGAGATGAAGAGGGGCCAAGTGGGACCACCTGGTAAAAGGGAGAGTAGAAGGAAAGAGAGGTGCAGGAATTAGATTGTGAACCCGTTCCATTGCATACTACAGGGTAAGAGTAATTTAAGTAGTAGGCGGGAGGGTCTGTATGCTATATATGAATATGGACAGCAGCCAAAAGACTACCTGCAGTTGCAGGATTACTTCTCTTAGTATGTGTATGCCCTCTGTTGTAGGCTTAAGTCACTGGTAGAAGCCTTTTATGACAGTGTTGAATAGGACCCTGTCCCAGTTGTTATGGAGAGTTTGAATGCAGGGATCTGTTCTGTTCTTTCCCTTCCTGTCTCTTGTCTGTCTGGTTGCGCAACCAAATGTTCCTGTGATACCTAGGATTTTGATCATCCTGACAGTCTTGCCGTTCTCTGCCTCTCACTGTCTGTCTTCCCTTGCTGTTTCTTTTTCCTCTCTTGCATATCTGCTGGCATAAAAATATATGCAAGTCGTTACGTGGAAATGTAACTGATATTGGGATCCCTTTGTTTAGAAAGTATATAGTGTTACTGTTGAAATGTATATAATTATAGTTTGAGATGATTGCAAAAAGTTATCGGGAACTCAATGGGTTAACCTGAGAGCAGTTTTCAAGCCCTTTTTCAGAAGCTGTGGAGAAAGGGGCCTCAGTTCTGGGACTTAGTGTTCTAGCTGCAACTGCATGAAATTGACAAGAACGTTTTTGAAAAAAACAGGATGCTTGTTAAGGAATGGGGGTTGCAAAGACATAAAAACAGAGCTGCAATTTCTTGCAAGAAAAGAGGCACAGAGAATGAAGGAAAACTCAGATGGATTTTCTCTGTTTATTCTGCCTTTGTAAATAGTTATTCTGAACAATTTAATTTTTTTATGTTACTCTAGTACTAATAAACAATTTTTGCGAATTCTGCAACTGCTCCTGTTTTTTCTTTTGCTTCCTAACCTGTTCCTCAACGACGCCATGCCAAGCACAGGGGCAAAACAAGAGATGCTGCTCGCTGGTAAACAAGGTACTGAATCTAACAGCCACCAGCTTAGAGCCTCTATGGATGCTTTTGATGTAGCAGCTCTCTCCACAGTTGCCGGTATTTGCATCAGGTGTCACTCATGGCTGCAGACTGTTGCCTTTACCCTGGATGCCCAGCAACATATCATGAATGTTTTTTTTATATATTGAAATGTTTCACCAGGCAGGCACACTGAACAACAGGTTGCTCATCTCACAGTGCAACCTGGGGTGATGGGGTTACATAGGGTTGTGAAGGATGATCAGTTACAATAGTTTGTGGGTAGTACAAACAATACAACATTGTAAGATTGTGCAACAGCTGGAACCCAAGGTATTGTACAATAAACAGTAGTGGAACATTGGGTAAATTACAATACATGTCCAAAATCATACAAAAGAACATATGAACGTACAAAACAGTAATAATGCTATAGAACCATTTATAGTACATGAGTGTACCAAGAGCAGGCTCGAGGTAGTACAAAAGTGCTGTTGGAGTAACAAGAATGGGGTTAGGTTGTGCACACTGGTGACCCAGAAGGGCAGGTGGGGGAGGCAAGAACTAAATATGGTCCTTGAAGATAGGATGGAGCAAGAAAATCCTGAATGCCACCTTACTGAAGGAACCTCAGGACTTTTATTATAGAGTCTAATATAAAAAGTTATCTTCTTTTATATGCTTGCTGGTTTTACTAGAAGGGGAAAGATTTCTTTACAAAGGGGGCGATAGTTTATTATAATATTGAGGCGCTAGACGCCACACCTCGCGCCACAATGGCAGCCCGGGTTCGGGAACGAGCCAGGTCGCAGGGGGTCGGTAGGTGGGAAGAGATTGAGCATCCGAAGGACTGCTGTCTCTTCCCGGGGAGGGATGGGGAAAACGATCGCTCCTGGAGCGGTCTCTGGCGGTGATCAGGGGCACCCAGCGTGGTGACGCAGCGGATACAAAGGGTGCGGAGTTGCGGCATAGCGTTGCCTTGTCAGCCACACTCCGAGGGGAACAAGAAAAAGCCAGGAAAGCCTCCTACACAGTCGGTGAGATGACGGTGGCCCCGGGGGATCTCGCCCAAATGCCGGCCCAGACGCGCCCAAGATCTTCCTCCAGCGCCGACCTGACGACAGCAGGTAGGCACTTCACACTTAGGAGCCTGCCACCGAGGGAGGGCGGATTCAGCCCTGGAGATGTTACTGGGGGTAGAGCCTGCCTGTAGTCGTTCGGGGGGAGGAGATCAAAGGGGTGATGCGGGGGTTCAGGCTGGGAGTAGGGTGGAATCCGAGTGGGCTCTCCTGAAGGATGCCCGGGGGTGTGGGTGCATAAATAAAGTTTAAAAAAAAAAACAGCAGATAGCCACAATGAGGCTTGGTATTGCCTAATGGGAAGACAACCCTCATTTATTATAGAATGCCCTCCCGTGGTCCTAATAGCTGCAGTCCCCCCTCGATACCAGATAGATACTCTCAGGGAAAAGTTTAAGGGTTGGAAGGGGAGGAGGGGAATTTACAATACAGTCAAATGGATTATGCAACTGAATGCTTCTTTATGTTAATGGGGAGGGGATAGATCTCACCATAGGGGGATGGCAGTTTCTCGGGATACTAACAGCATCCTTGTAGACACCGATGTTACTCTGGCTCAGGAGGACATGGTGCTTAGGGCGACCACTCTTCCACCTACACAGGGGGCGGTCAGTACAGACCTTTCACCCCATGCTTGGGGGGGAATGACCCCCCTACCTTGGAAGCTTATTTGTAAATGGTTCTTTTCAGGATTGTTGGGTTGTACTGGTTGGTTTAATTGTTTGTTCATGGTCAAAAAGCTGCAGCAGGCTTATTTGTTTCATGGGTCAGCACTCCTAGCAAGCTCAGATGGCTATGTTTTTAAAATGCAAGAAGGGATGATGACTCAGGAATGGGGGATATTCACGGGGGAGGGGACATGGACAGTTATTAGTACAGTGTTCCACATTGCGTGAAAATATAGAGTGGTGGTAATGGGGAGGAGCCACAGGGGGCGGGGTCACCAGGGGGTGGAGCTACCAGTGGGCGGGGTCAGTCAGGATGCAATAAATGTATAAGAAACAAGAAATGAGTAATATGATGATCTGGAGGCCTCTGTAGTGTGCAGTAGCAAAAGAAAATTGTGATAAAACATACTGGAAAACCTCTCCATTCTAGTTGCAGGCCAGGCAACAGTTTGTGAGAGTCTTGACATTTTGGTGCAGCCATACTACATCTCTTTACTAGTGCCTGCAAGGCCAAGATCTAATCTTCGGTTTATGAGTCCTGCCAATGAGCTGCAGCTTCCAAATAGGAAACTGTCAATATTAGGGCCCTCAATTGAGATAAGCATAAGTGCATTTAGCACACTGGCACTTAATCTATTTCGTTCTTGCATTTCTATTCGATTCAGTGCAGAAAAACCCCTCTCACAATCTGCAGTTGACATTGGTATTATCATTGCCAGTTCTGCCAAAGTAGATATGTTTGGATACAGGTCTACATACTTAGTAGTTAGAGCGTGCAGCACATCAGAAATAGTCTTAAAGGCCATCTTTTCCGTGAACATGAGACTACGAAGGGAAGCCCATTCCAGTGCAGAAGCACCTACATCCACAACAGTAGCATACTGACCAAGAATAATCTCAAGGCTATCACTACCATACTCTTTCAACTCTTCAGTATCACCTTCCGGTATCATGCTGGGGTCAAAGATACTGAACGCATCCAAAAGTTCTGTGCTTGGAAACCTTTGCTCAATTTGAGCAATTAGGGCCCTAATAAAGTTGTCATGCACAGAAGTTCTGAAATGATGTAACTGTGGTTCGCTAAATGGCAAGTTCAGGCCATTGTCATTCAGGAGTACTAGTTCAGGTGAAACGGAGGAGAAGTACTGACCAGGTACCAGTAGGCGTTCCCTAAGAATCTCTAAAGTGGAATGTAAATGTCTCTTTATATCAGTAAAATTCAGAGCTGATGTTTGAAAGCATTTAGATAAGATGCTAAGGTGTGGAGTATGTCACATCATGCATAAAATAGAAAAACTCCCAGTTTTCCACCATTTTACTAGGCCCACAGCTTGGGATCATGCCTTTCAGAGGCCTCTCTATGCAAGGACGTAACAACAGATGGGAAAATCTTCCTTAGTGTGTCATATGCTGCATCATGGGACAACCACCTAACTCCTTTTGCCTGTTTAGGCTTTAAAACAGGGTTTTCCATTACCTGCTGAATTTCTGTCAGAGCAGCCATGCGAACAGCAGAGTTTTCATAATATCTGTATAAGTGATCTAGTGTTTGATTGAACTTTTTAATGGCGTTCACTTCATTTGCTGCTGCCTTTACAGCCAAGGCCTCCCGGTGAGCCATACAGTGATTTTCAACAAGAATTGGGCTGACTTCTTTCAGCTTTTTAGCCACCCCGTTTTACGGCTGCTCCATCACTGCCTAACCCTGCAAGGTGATCAACCGAGATTTGATTGTTATCAGAGAACTCCAGCATTCTTTTTAACAATTGTGTCTGCCTTTCCATCAATTAGTTCCTCAAGTCCCAGGAAAGAAACTCTGGGTTTCTCTTCTTTGCAGTACATACCATACAAAATGAGCTGCTTAACAGCAATATCAGTTGTTTCGTCCACCAAATATGAAAAAAATCTGGCAGCCTTCAAATCTGTAAGAACTGATCTCCTGACCACCTCACCCAGAGAGAGAGAACCATTTCTCTGACAGTTCGATCAGAACGATATTTAACAGCATCAGCAATATGTATATTGTCTAGGTATTTGCATCCCAATGATTTGTTGAGATCTAGCAGTGAGCCATATTTCGTTGTGTGAGGCAGCTCATTTTTTATTAGCCAGTACATGCAACGAAGGGATGCCACAAAAGCTTCTTGTTCCAGGGTCAGGGCCTGCTGCATTGCCTGCTCTATTCCACCTTTTGAAGCAGAAATTCTGCAGTTAGCTTCCAGTTCAGAAGCAACAACGTGAACTGAACTGTTCTGATGCCTTTTTATAGCATCTTCTCTGAATGTCTTACACCCACTGAGTACCCAAACTGTTCCTGATTTGGGCATCTGTTTATGTTGTATGCAAAATGCACAAAACATGCCATCATGTTCTTTGTACTGTAACCAACAGTATTTGTTAAGCCAGCCAGTATAAAATCCTGTTGCTCTATGCTTAGAGGTGTTTTTATCTGTATTACAGGAGGAAGAAGTGCAGGGAGTGTTTTGGACAATGACGTCGATATCAACTGGACCAATTGGCATTGTCCCAGTCGATACACAATTGTCATCTTGATCAGGATGTTTCCGTTTTTGAGTTAATTTGAAACCAAAGTTAGTTAGTTTCTGCACTGTGTACAATAAAGCTTTTTTTTCCTAAGTGTTATCGTGTGTTTATTTGTCAATACAGAACGAGAGTTTGGTAATGCTGGTAGAGCCCCAAATAGTTTTTCTTACACAAATATTTTTTTGCTCCCTGAATCAGGGTTCAGAACAAGTGACCACTGACAAAGCAAGACTAAGTGCACAACCTGACTAGTGGTGCAGACCCCCTGTTGGCACAGTTAAGGAGACCAGAATTTTTTTTCCCCACGCAAATATTTTTTTGCTCCCTGAATCAGGGTTCAGAACAAGTGACCACTGACGAAGCAAGACTAAGTGCACAACCTGACTAGTGGTGCAGACCCCCTGTTGGCACAGTTAAGGAGACCAAAATTTTTTCCACACAAATATTTTTTTGCTGGCTACAAAACAAATCTCTGGTGGTCAGGGCTGTAAAGTGCACCAAAACGTTGATCTTCTGTGCAGTCACGGGGTTTTTTTTTTTACTGCCAGTATTTTTTCCTACCCTTCAGCAGTTCAAATAAAACTGCTGCCCAGGTCCGCTGTGAAGACCACACAGTGATTCTGCTCCCCTCTCAAATCAAACCCAATAGTTCCCCTTCAAACCTTCAGATCTTTTTAAGTAAAATTGCCTACTCAGTCAGTTACTAAACACAACCAACACTTCTCTGAGTCATTGACTCACAGGCAATCTGTATTTTTTTTTTCCAGTCATTGCAAATTATTTTTCAGCTACAATCAAATCAGCTGCTGCTCTGTGGAGTTCACACAATGATCTTTCCCTCCTCACCTCACTCAGCCAACTTCAAAGCAGTAAATTAGTAAAATAGTTTTCACTGTGATCAACACTGCTAGACTTCAATACAGATTTATGTTTTTTTCTGGGGTAGCTGCCTGCTGTCACATCAGTATAGCCCCGACTTCCACATGCTACAAAACAAACGATCATCTCCTTAGAAGACACACAGTCACACTGGCAAAAACCCTCGAGTGGCAGCAGACTACTTTAGTGGGACTTACCCCTAAGTGTTGTAGCTGCTCCACTATAGGGCGTCTTAGCTGTCACTCTCCTGCTTCCTCCGTGATTGGTTCCACAATTTGGTGCCTTGCATGGTCTGCTGACTGCTAGACCAACAACCCCGTGATCACCGACTGTGTAACTGACTGCGGTTGCGTGATGAATACCTCCGTGACCGCTGGAATCTGCTGCTTGCGTGCGCGCTCCTAACGTGCACACTCCTAGTGTGCGATCGCGAACATTTAAAGGGACAGTAGCGCTAAGCGCTACTAGAGCAGCACAAAGCAGGAAAGAGTGGCGGCAATACAAAATGAGAGGCGGGCATTCAAGATAGCATGGCGGCCCGCCTCTCATTTTTAATGAATGGGGATCACTGTAGTAACCCAGAGGCAGTCTCTGGCAGGAGCCCAGAAGGAAACATTCAAGAACATGGATAGTAGATCCTACATTACGTTGATTTCACACAATGTAAACAGCTTGAACAATCCCATAAAAAGGTACCGGGTCCTTTCATCCATTAAGAAACAGAAACCAACTTTTGTGATGCTCCAGGAAACCCATTTGTGTGAATTAGAACATCAGAAATTGGCTAAGTTTGGGTTTGCCACGATGGTAGCCTCCTCCTTTAAGGGGGGGGGAAACGTAGGGGAACAGCAGTATTAATACCAAGGCACACCCAGTTTCAGCAGGAGATCTCCTATGTAGATTCAGAGGGGCGCCTAACCATCACTGTGGGGCAATTACAAGGTAAACCGATAACTGTTGTCTCCTTGTACATACCACCAGGCTCCACAGGGGCAACCATATGGGGGCTTTGTCAAAAAATAACAGAATTACAGAAGGGGACTCTGATCATAGGGGGGATCATAATCAGATTTATAGCCAAGAGGACACCACTAATCCCAGAGCAGTGAAGAGATCTGCAGCTCAAAAGAAAATCATGAGATATGTTAAGGAGGTTCACTGGGTGGACACATGGAGAGCTCTCCACCCAGGGGGGAAAGTGTATACCCATTACTCGGCCCCTCATGGGGTATACACCAGGATAGACTCTTTTTACATTACTAAGGAGCATGTGCACCTTGTGAAAGAGTGCAGACACTCCCCTTCTGAGCTGTCGGACCATTCACAGGTGACCCTCGTGATGGTCTGGACGTTGAATAGGGCTCCGAAATTATGGCGGTTTAATGATTACCTGTTGAATCTATCAGACTTTAAGGAACTGGTGAACACCAGAATTTCCTAGATTATACAAGATAACTATTCCCCAGAGATAGGCAAATCTACCTTATGGAACACCATTAAGGTGGTTCTTTGGGGCAGTATATAATTAAATTTGCTTCTAATTATAAAAAGATGCAGGAGCGGCGCCTCAAAACCCTGCAGCAACAACTTAAGACCCTTCAAGGACAACATGCTAAGGGGGAAGAGGGAGTGGCTCTATTATTGTCAGCTACAAAACAACAGATACAACATCTGCTGGACATCCGCACAGAGCAGGCACTGCAATATTTAAAACAAAGATAGTATGAAAGCGGCCCCAGAGCTACCCATTTATTGGCACACAGACTAAGGCAAAAAGTGGCCCAATCAACAATTAACCAAGTTAGGGTCCTGGAATCGAAGCAGATGGTTCGATCCCTACAGGAGATCATCCGATCCTTTTTGAAATTTTGTCGAACCCTTTACATCCCAGAGTGGACGCCAGGGGCTGAGCAAATTCAGGCCTACCTGTCCCCTCTTCAGCTTCCGAATGTTTCCCAGCCCCTTCTGCAAAAGTTAGATAAATCCATTAAAGACCAAGAAGTTCAACAGGTTATTTCAGCTTTGAAGACTGGTAAGAGCCCAGGCCCTAACGGGTTCACGGCAGATTTTATCAAGTTTTTCAGGACACATTTACAGGGCCCTCTATTGGAGGTCTGCAGGGAGGTACAAAGAGGGCACCCTGTACCATTAAGCTGGAATTATGCCACCATTGCCAGTATTCCTAAGCCAGGTAAAGACACTACCAATTGTGCCATCTACCGCCCAATCTCGGTATTAAATATTGATTATAAAGTTTTTTCCTCGATTTTGGCTGGTAGGTTGAGACAGGTGCTACCTTCGCTGGTTTCCCTGGACCAGACTGGCTTTGTGCCCGGCAGACAAACACAAGACAGTATAAAAAGATCACTCCACATACTGCAGTATGCCACCTGGTCGGAGACCCCTTTCCTTATGCTGAGTTTGGATGCAGAGAAGGTCTTCGACCGGGTGGCATGGCCTTTCCTGGGGGTAGTACTGAGTAAAATGGGGTTTTCTGAAGATTTTGTCACAATCATTAACAGTATAAACACATCTCCCTCTGCTTATATCAAAATAAATGGAGGTGTTTCGGCATCATTACCTCTGAGGCAGGGCACGAGGCAGGGCTGCCCCCCATCTCCACTCCTATTTGCTGTGTATCTGGAACCATTGGCGCAGGCTTTGCGACAGAATACGGCCATAATGGGGTTGGAGGCGGGGGGGGGCCGGATTCACAAGCTAGCTTTATATGCAGATGATCTTCTTGTTTATTTGACAGATCCAGAGGAGTCTTTAATACCACTGTGGCGTGCCCTGGAGGAGTTTGGATCCATGGCAGGATACAGACTGAACCTCAAAAACACAGAGGTTCTTCAATTAAATTATATCCCTTCGGGGGGCATGGCTTGGCAGCAGAGTGGAGCAGATGCTTTCTCTTAGAGCTCCTGAGGATTAGAGCCAAAATCCTATTTGAAACTCTTAAATTTTTATAATCCTGATTGCCTAACAAGAGCTCATCCTGTCGTCGGTGTGTCGGTTGAAAAAAATGGGCAAACAATGACACACAACGCCCTCGGCTGACTTTTTTAAGCCTAAGACAACGATCACACGAGTAGGAGGGCCGCAGCCACCTGAAGAAGCCTGCGGTGGTGGTAGTTCTGGGACTGAGGAGGTTTCTTTAGGCACAGTTAACTGTACTCTTGCCCAGTTGGTGAAAACTGTGAGGGATATGGACAAAAAATTGGATGTTCTCACTCCCCGAGTAAGTGCTTTAGAGACCTGGGTTGACGAATGTGAGCGAACAGTGCAGCGTGCTGAAGGAACCTCTCTTAAATCAATGGATGCCACCGCTAACTCATGAAGGAGAATTCTTTACTACGCCAGCGCTTGGAGAATGTAGAAAATCTTGCTAGAGCGTGCATTATCAGAGTCATTGGGCTGCCGGAGGGGTCCGAAGGTGAGGATCCCCTTTCCTTTGCTTTAACTATGTTGCCACAACTACTGGGTCTGTCAGAAGACGATCCCCCCATGGCCCTTGAAAAGGCGTACTGTATCACCCCTAGGCGCACAGGGCCTACTGTTACCGGACCTCGTACCTTCCTAGTGGTATGCACGGGGGTGAGAGTTTGGGATAGGATCCTAGCTGCCGCCAGACATAAACGACATCTGCAGTATGGGAACGCGGATCTGCCTTTATTCCCCGATCACTCGTATTCAACCAGGCAACGCAGGAAAGCTTTTGACCGGGTACTAAGCGCATTGCGGTCTCTGAAGATACCGCATCAACTCCTCTTACCTGCCAAACTTAAAATACAATGGAAGGGACACACGTACCTCTTTAACAACCCATCGGAAGCATGCAGACTATGGGAGAAGATCGAAGCTGAGCTGGCGGAGAATGAGGACAACTCATCGGAGGATGGGACCTGTTAGGACTGAAAAAGAAAATTGAGGGATAGTGAGTATTGTGCAGCGATTCCTACAGGTGCCCATGGAACTCTAATTTAAGGCATTTACATTTGACTTTTGCAGTATTAATACTAGTTACCTAATTGTACACTAGACTCTCCTGATTTGGGTCTCATGGACACCATTTGCTTTTCAACGTTTACAACTATGTTTCTTTGTGGGTTTGACGCTGGTGAGGCTCCCTCAATGTACATATAGGATTTATGAATCTTTTATATATGGTTCATCCTTGGGAACTAATCCTTTCTAGTTAAAAGAATACTAATATTGTGGGATATTGTGGGCAGGTTGCCTAAATGTTAAAAAGGGCATTATTTTATGTTTTATCTTTGCATTTATCCCTATCAAATGCTCTATGCTGCCATAGGCTATAGTAACATACATGATTTTTCCTACTAAAGCAACTTACAGTATTTCCCCAAATGCTGTAACTAAGGGGAGGATGTCTTGTAATACCTTAGTAAGGGGATGATTTTGGATAATTTAACCCTGTATTCCTCTGCATAAACTGTAAGTTCTATGCTGAAACATAAATAATTAAAAAAAAAAAAATTATATCCTTTCAACTAGAATCCGAGTAGACTTGTCATTTAAATGGAACCTTTAAAGTCTGAAATATTTGGGAGTTAACTTAACCAATAATAGTACAGAAATGTTTAAAAATGATTATGCCCCTCTGTTAGAGAGCCTGAGTAGAGACCTAGAGAATTGGGCTATGGTCTCTATACTGCTCACACAAAGAGTGGAAACGGTTCAAATGGTACTCCTCCCGAGGTTTCTCTACCTTGCACAGACTCTCCCCTGCTGATTCCGCAGGAATTCTATAGGGATCTTAACAGAAGGGTCTCAACATTCCCGTGGGGGCATCACAGACCAAGGATTAAGTATTCAGTGCTTCAGCTACCTAAATCCCGAGGGGGGCTTGCCCTTCAGACAGTATCACAGGGCTGCCCAACTGAGGACAGTGGATTGTTGGTATCAAAATAATTATATTGCACGACGGAAGGGTCTGGAGATGAGAAAGGAATACCTCCTCCAAACAAAAAAAAATTCTGTTGTCGCCACACAACCCCCGGGGACGGGAAAGAGAGCCCAATCCTTAGACAGGAGCAACCCTCCAGATATGGTGGGAAATTTTTGAAAGAGAGGAAGCTAGCCAACTGGAGACCCCTCCTCAGTTCTATTCCATATACAGAGTCTTTTATTCTGGCGAAGGTGGACTTGGGTTTTAGAAGATGGGAGAGAGCGGAGCTCCATCTAGTGACACATTTTATACGTAAGGGAAACCTGCTGTCGCTATCCGAACTAACAGAACAATATGGGCTTCTTCCTCAAGACAGGTTCAGGTACTTCCAACTGAGAGACTTCATAAGTTCCCTTTTCCCAAGTCTTTGGGCCTCGGCACCTATCCCTACAATAATTTAAGCACTTGAAGCCATCTTAGATGGTAAGACCAGCTTAGAACATATTATCTCATGTTTATATAAAAGCTTTAATATCTCTCCAAGATAATTTGCTTGATAAAATTAGAAAGACATGGGAGTCAGATTTGGATATGCAGATATCTGGGGAAAAGTGGGACAGTCATCTGGCACAGATGCACTGGGGAATCGGGGCCCTTAGATGAAAAGAATTTGCATGGAAGAACACTGTGAGATTTTTCAGGACCCCTAGGGTTCAAGCGAAGTTTCAGCATGGGATGACCCCTGAATGCTGGAGAGGATGTGGAGAATCCCCTGCGACCTTGGCTCATATCATGTGGTCTTGCCCTAGACTAAAAGATTATATAGGGGCGCTACAAGGGGAGCTGAGGAATATTTTCACTCGGTCATTAATTCTCTCCTCAGATTTGTTCTTTTTCTCGGTGGCAGCCTCAGAGTGTAGGGCTACATGAACAAAGTTATTAAAGATCTGCATTTTGGCAGCCCAGAAGGCCATTAAACGAAAATGGCTAACACGGGACCAGATAACTTTTAATACACTGGCAAGATGTAATGCTGGATATTTATATGATGGAATCCTTGACAGCTTTAATAAACAAGAAACGGGCAAAATTCGAATTAATTTGGAGAAGATAGGTGCTATATATCTCCCCTTTGAGACTGGAGTTTTTCCCTTAATTGCACTTGATAAAAGTTAATTTCTCCTGCGTACAGGCTGACTTCTACCATAAGAAAATGTTAACTTTCCAGAGATATAGATTTAAAGGAGTCCGGATTCAATGAATTAACAATATATAGTAAATAATTAACTGCGCAGCTATATGTTCTTAAACTATTTACTTTCTGTTCCATTTACATTTGTTGTCTGTTATTACTTGTATTATTATACACCGTAAAGTTTGTCCTGCATCTATGAAGACAAAAAAAAAAAAGACACATTCTGCCAGGGTTGCCAATGAAGGCAGTTGTTCCATTGACTGGCTGTTCTGGTGCTCAGCCTCTGATGTATTCTTCTAGCACGCCACGGATTTCCTGCCTCGCAGCTGGCGTTGCCAGTCCATTCTGTGGCTCCCATTGCAGCTTGTGGTGACGAGGACGAAATGGAATATAATGCTGATCTCATGGACTTAGAGGTAGATTTAGAGGAAGAGTATGAAGGTGAAGAACACTTGGTCTCATTCTACCCTCTCGTTCTGTAGAGAGAACTCAGTGGTTTATACCCTAAGATCTCCTCCTGAGGACCCAGTTTTCCAGGCCATGATGCTGCAAATGCAGTCTGCTATGGGCTTTGATGTGGAGCAGGGAGATTCTGTTAAATGGAATCTCATGGAATT
The DNA here is from genome assembly GCA_016271365.2 of Neoceratodus forsteri. Taxonomy (NCBI): domain Eukaryota; kingdom Metazoa; phylum Chordata; order Ceratodontiformes; family Ceratodontidae; genus Neoceratodus; species Neoceratodus forsteri. Next base: position 108,832,309 of record CM028131.1, on the reverse strand, counting down.
TTTGGAGGTGTTCTGCTCCCCCTCCACTATCATTCCACCTTTATATCTTGCATTAGAGGATGCTGCTTTTTGTGCATGGTGCAGACCAAACTCTGCCTGCATTTCTTAGAAAAGCTAAGCAGTATCCTGCCCCACCTGCTAGGCCATATTATACCAACTAGCAGGAGACATATTCTGTGGGCATCATGGCTGCTTATGATAGGTCTTGGGCTCCTACACGTATAAGTACTTTGCCTCCTGATAAAGAATCTAAGAGGATGGATACGATGGGCAAGCTTACTTATGCCTCTGCATCACTGGGCCTTAGGATTGTAGACTACCAGGCTTGCATAATCAGATATCAAAACAGCCTGTGGAAAGTTACACATATTCCTACCCAGGCTTTGCCTGATGGCTCTGCCAAGACTGAGTTGCTTAAAACATTATCCACTGGTGCTGAGGTTGGCAAACATTTGCTGAGCTCAGCTTATGATGTCTCTCATGCTTCTGCCAGGGCTGCAGCTTCTGGCATATGCATGAGGAGATATTCTTCAGTCAGAATGGCTGGCTTTGCCAGTGATATGCAGCAGGCAGTTCTGAATGCTCCCTTTAAAAGGTCAGAATTTGAAAAAGCCCTACTTGGCCACCAGTCTTCTAAAATGACTCTTTAAGGTCTGTGAAGTCCCTGTATCCCACTCCTGTTAGAGGTCATGGTCGGGCTCCTTTTGTGAGCCTGTTGCCCAAGGTACTTATCCCAGTTGTGTTCACTCTCTCTAGTGGAACCTAGCGGGGTGCAGCTAGGGGTGGCTAACCCCGGTGTCCAACACCAAAATTCAAGAAAGTTGCATAGCAACAGGATACAAACAACGGCTCACACAATATACTTGATCAGATTGTCATTTATTAGGCAAATTGCTCAGATACAGAGCCCTAGCCAGACACCCAAGTAGAACAGCTACCCCCGCACTTCACCTTCAAACAAGGCTTCATAAGGGGGTGGTCACAAGGAGACACTGTTATCATTTTATAATCCCCACTGATGACGTGTATAAAGTGTATCACTACTAAAATTATACATCGAACATCTAAGTATTAAGAAATCAAAACAGTCAAATATGAAAAATGTGTAGTTCAAAACAACCTGTACATGAACGAATATTTCACAGGCTATTATAGAATAAATCAAAATCAGCATTTCAGTATAGTCCTCCTTACGTGCAGACTAGATGGGTCTAGCTGTCCTTCTCTACCATCAACTACTGTGTTATTTTATATATGCATTTTAATTTACGTTCCACAATATAAGAGGAGGGGGAGAAGGAAAAATCCTATTTCTAGGAGCATGGATATGTTGTTCATCTACACTCTTTGGCATGTCCCTTTCCCCTTTAACTCATTCATGCCACAAGAGCTCTTTGAGAATTCCACCACTTGTGCCCTGTATACTCTTAGCACTGCATCCTTGACCTTTCTAAGCAAAATCAAGCCATAATCAGCATGCCACAAACAAATGTGAATACCTTTTGAACCATAAGTGCTACACACAGAATGAGAGTGGCAAAGTTGTTCAGCACAACATTACCTTTCCAATGGTACTATGCAATCAGTTGTAATCAATTTGGTTTTTATTTTATACTAGCTGAAATACCAAACAACTGTGTTTTTTTTTCAAGGTGCTTAGGTGAGGCTTGAGAGGTAAATGTCAGCCATGCACACCATACTTAAACAAATGCAGATAACTCCTAAAGTATATGTGGTAGACACAAAGTATCAGTGGCAAATTTGTTCAGCACTAAATTACCTTTCTAACAGTGCTATGCAATCAATTGTAATCCATTTAGTTTTTATTTTATACTAACTAAAATACCAAACAACTGTGTTTTTTTTTTCAGATTTATTCAAAGTGCTTAGGTGAGGCTTGAGAGACAAATGTCAGCCATGCACACCATACCTTAAACAAATGCAAATAACTCCTGAAAGTATACATGATAGACACAAAGTATCAGCTGCAAAATTGTTCAGTACAAAATTACCTTTCTAACGGTGCTATGCAGTCATGTCTAAGCAATTTGGTTTGTTTTATATTTAGGTAAAAACTGCTGACTTCCTCAGACGTTTCCAGGCCTGAGTGAAAGTCAGCTGAGTACGTCTACAGGTGTTATTGGCCTGAGTGGCTATGCCTGAATGGGTTAAATCTTGCCGGAAGTCTTCAAGCTGGCTCCTCCCACTCACCCGGGTGGTAAATACCTCAGCTCCGCCCCATGACACCAGATCTTCCTTTCCGTTGGAAGATTCAGGTTCCCTCGTGCTACTTCTGCAGTACCATAGGCCCTGGATTCTAATCGACTGTTTTCGCCGCATTTGCTTTCTTTGAAACTCGTATGAGTTTACGATTCCGATCCGAGAGCATCGGACACGGAGGACAAGTCGTCCCCTGGGTTTCGCTGGTGTCCCTGCGGACAGAAAATGTCGCGTACCAATCCCCACCTCTCATGAGTCTACTGCTTGGGTGTCGTGCATGACACCACCTCTTGCACCATTTGGCCTTCCATCCCAAAGTCCTGGACGACTGCAAGGCACGCCTAAAGCTAGGGAGACCGGAGCTTCACAACCCACCGGTGAAATAGAAGGAGGCCAGGTGGGCGGTTTCTGTGGCCGTGGGAACCGCTGATCAGCTTGAATAGATGGCAGCTTTCGAAGAGGAGGTTGCTCAGGCTTCAGACGAAGTTTGTTCGTGCCACTTAACCTGGGCTCCACTTTCACTGGGTCCTTTCGGGAGATGCGCCAGTCTCTCCCTACCAGGGATGAGGCGCCCTTGGGCTCACACTCCTCCCGTCCTAAGAAAAGGGAAAAGGACCCTAAATCTTCTTCTGACCGAAGAAGATGTTCCTGGGACCGAGAGCGGTCCGATTCTCAGGATCTTGCGGTCTCGACCTCAGTCGAGATCGCTTCCTTGGTCGCCGACTTCTCAGACCATCCGTCAGGCCAAGGCACCGAGGCCAAGGATACGGCCGAACCGGCCGAGATTTCTCTCGACCCGATCGAGCCATTGTCGCCGACCCCAGTCGATGACTCATTGGAGAGGACACCTATCCTTTACTTCCCCGATGAGGAGACCCTTCCCTCGGGTATCCCGATCGAGGGACAGGACCCGGAACCTCTGTTTTCACCGAATCTGGCCTCTCCCGATCGAGAGAGCCAACACCGTCAGTCTCGATCGAGGACTAGGACCCCATCGGTCGAAAAACCGAAAAAGGGTCACAAACACTCCCGGAAGAGGCGCCGCCACCGATCCTCATCCTCCTTGGACGAGGAGAGACTTCGGAAGCTCCGACGGCGTTATGAGGACCTTATGTGGCAACAACTAATTCTGACCAGTCAAAAGCCGGCTCCGCCAGCTACACCGGCCATTACTTGGCCCCAGTCTCTTAGGCTGATGCTGACCCCTCCAGTACCGAAGATTCCGGTTCTCCCTCAGGTAGGACCGGCACGCATTCCTGTTCAGCCTGTTCCGGTCTCCCCACCAATTTTGGTGGAGCCACCGCCTAAGCAGCCTCAGGGAGGGGCTCCCTAGAAAGAGGACCGGACAGATACAGGCCTGCCCCATCGTCTGTCCATCACTGTTGTCCCCGATCACCCTCAGCGTATTGAAGGGGACCTAGGCGGGAGACCCCTGTATCCTGACTCCTCTGACTCGGATAACACTGGTCTTCACTCACACCCCGATGACGAGTTGTCAGTGACAGGCCTGGAGGAAGGTCCTTCCTCTTTCTCCAACTTATTTCAGAGTCCACCAGTATGCCCTTGGAGCCTATCCAAAAGAAGGTGGAATATCCTCTCACGGATATCCTTAAGAAGGGGGGTTATACCCCGACGGAGGCCTTCCCAGTGGCGGAAGCCATTGTTGGCCCGGCCCTTGAGCTATGGCAGCGCCCTGCCTCTTGACCAGCTCCGTCTGCCCGCATGGCTCGCAAGTACACTGTAGCCATGGGGTCCTTGGCGGGCTTCACAGAGCATCCCTCGGCCGAGAGCCTTGTGACTGCCTCAGTGTTTAGACGTACAGGTAGCTCAGCGGATACTGACTGCCCTCCGGACAAGGAGTCCAAAAATATGGACCATTCTGCCCGGAAGGTATATGCGGCCTCATCCTTGGGCCTTCATCAGGCCAGTTCGGCAGTGATCATGGCACACTTCTCTCACGCCCTCTTGGGGTCGCTAGATGAAGTCCTCCCTCATCTCCCAGTGGACATGCAGACCACGGTTACGCAGGTCCATGACTAGGGCCGTGCTGTTGCAAAACAGCTGCTCCAGACGGCCTTGGATATTGGAGATTCCTGTGCCCGTTCACTAGCAGCCGCAGTGGCCACTCGCCACAGGGCCTGGCTGAGGTTATCCTCCTTTCCGGTGGATACTCAGCACTAAGGTTGCTGACGTGCCCTTCCTTGGCACCAATCTCTTCGGTCCGGGAGTAGCAGGTCACCTCCAGCACATAGAGCAGTCCAATGCCACCTTGGATGCCACTTCCGCAAAAGGTTCTTCGGGCAAGAACCAGCAGAAGTGCAAGAAGAAACCTTTTCGGCACTCTTCTCCTGTGGTTAGACAGCCCCCCTTCCAGGGAGGTCAGCAGCAACAGCAGGCTCAAGCTTGGCGTTCTAGGCCCAAGCAGGGTCCCCAACAGCCCCGCAAAAGAGGCAGAGGTGCCGGTCCAGGAGCCTCCTCCTCCTCTAAGCCTGCGTAATGACGGGTCGGGGTGGTCACCCCTATACCCGCCTCGCCAGTTCTGGGTCCTCCCATGGGGGGCCGGCTCTGCCACTTTCTTTCCGCCTGGTCCAGTATCACCTCGGACAGGTGGGTCCTGGAAGTGGTCGGTCGGGGACTGCCTCTAGAGTTCGAGCATTACCCTCCCTACCGAGCCCGTGCCCCACGGGAGGAAAGGATCTCAGTTGTCACTCAGTCGGCCCTTTGGGACATTGCTCAGCTACTCCGCAAGGAGGCGGTAGCTCCAGTGCCGGATCCTCCTACAGACCCAGGCTTCGTGTCCAGGTACTTCCTGGTGCCCAAGCGTACGGGGAGTTGGTGCCCCATCCTAGATCTCCACGACCTGAATCAATATCTCAGGTCTTGCACCTTCCAGATGGTAACTCTGAATCAGATCATACCATCTCTGGAGCGAAACATGTGGTTCTGTTCACTGGATCTACAGGACTCGTTTTTCCACGTCCCAATCTGTCCATCCCACCAGCGGTTCCTCTGCTTCAGAGTGGAAGGGACCCTGTATGAGTTCCAAGCCATGCCATTCGGCCTGTTATCTTCCCCTCCGGTCTTCACCAAGTGCATCGCAGTGGTGGCGGCCCATTTACGGCATCAAGGGGTTTGGATATACCCCTACCTCGACGATTGGCTCCTGGTGCGTTCCTCCCTGCAGGAGCTAGAGAGGTCCAGGGACCTGGCCCTCCGAACCTGTTCCCAATTAGGCCTCCCGAGCAACGAGGCCAAGTCGGAACTCGTGCCCTCTCAGGTTATGTGCTTTATCGGGGCAGAGCTCGACTCTCGGCAAGCCAGATCTTGGCTCCCAGCAGACAGGGTGGAGGTTCTTTCCTCCTTTGCCCAATTATTTCTGGTTGGGCACTTGCGCCCTGCCCAGGACTTCCTGCACCTTCTGGGTTACATGGCGGTGTGCACCTCAGTGGTCCGCTGGGCCAGATTGCACATGTGCCCCTCCAGTGGGAGCTGGCTGCTCAGTGGACTCAGCGTCAGGGTCATTTCGACCAGTTGGTCACTGTCACCCAGAAGATGTGGGATGCTCTCCAATGGTGGACTGTCCCAGGTCGTCTGCAGGAAGGCATCCCGTTTGTCCGCCCGAGCCTATGGTCGTCCTCACGATTGATGCCTCTCTCATGGGCTGGGGAGCCCACATGGGGGACCACCGAGCCCACTGGTTCTGGACCCCCGAGGAGTCCCGGTGCCACATCAACCTGCTAGAGCTCAGAGCGGTCAGACTGGCACTGTCAGCTTTCGCTCCTTAGCTCTGCGGTCAAGTGGTTCAAGTTCAGACGGACAATACCATGACCATGTACTACCTCAACAAACAGGGCGGCACGCACTCCCGTCTGCTATGCAGGGAGGCGCTCCGGATCTGGACCTTCGCCAGCCGGTTGGAGGTGGATCTCCTAGCCATCCATGTGGGAGGAGTCTCGAACCAACTGGCGGATGCTCTCAGCTGCAAAGGCCAGACATCCCACAAGTGGTTTCTCCATCCAGAGGTAGCTTACAATCTGTTCTCCTGTTGGGGCAAACCATTGGTGGACCTGTTTGCCTCCAGGGAGAACACCAAGCTGAGGCCATACCATACCCACCCCCCTTAGCAGGGCTCGCTGCAGGGGGATGCCTTCTCGAGGCCGTGGAACCAAGGCCTCCTGTATGCCTTCCCTCCATTTCCCTTGATCCACAAGATGTTACTCAAGGTGAGGAGGGACAAGGCGAAGGTGATCCTGGTAGCCCCAGATTGGCACCGCCAGTTCTGGTATCCACATCTTCTCAGCCTCAGCTGCCCCGGAGCGGCTTTGTACATGCCCGGACCTGATATCATTGAAGCAGGGAAAGGTATTCCATCCAGACCTTGAGTCCCTGCACCTCACAGCCTGGTACCTGAGCGGCTAGAGTTCCAGGCTCTGGGTCTTTCCGAGGATGTCTACACCGTGGTGGAGGCATCTCGTAAGGAATCAACCAGGAAATGTTATGCCTTCAGATGGAAAAGGTTTTCCATTTGGTGTCAGGGAAAGAGTCTGGACCCCTTATACTGCTCTGTGGCTAACATTTTAGACTACTTTTGGTCTCTCGCCAAAGGGGGTCTATGGTCATCGACCCTTAGGGTGCACCTGGCAGCCATTTCTGCTTACCGGGCGTGAACCTCCACTTCCATGGGATCTTTTGCTGGTTTTGGCAAAGCTCATGGGTAAGTCATTTGAACCCATGCACAAGTGTGAGCTCTCACACTTGTCGTGGAAGACTGCCTTCCTGGTGGCTATCACGTCAGCCAGAAGGACAGGGGAGCTCCAGGCGCTCTCAGTGGACTCCCCTTATCTGGTCTTTCACAGGGACAAAGCTGTCCTGCGCCCCCACCCGAAATTCCTTCCAAAGGTAGTGTTAGAGTTTCACCTTAACCAGGTGTTGACTCTGCCAGTATGTTACCCTAACTATACCTCGGACACCGAGTACAGGCTCCATACCCTGGACCTTAGACGTGCTCTCTCCTACTACAAGGAGAGGACGGCGGAAATTCAGGAAAGGTTTGCCAGCTGTTTGTCACCCACGCTGAGCCGCACCTGGCAGACCTGATGCCAAACAGACCACTGCAAGATGGATTACATCATGCATAGGTCTTGCTATGAGTTGGCGGCAGGGAGCCTCCCAGAGGATAAGAGCTCATTCTACCCGCCATACTGCTGCATCGGTGGCTGCTTCCAGGGACATCCCCATCCAGGAAATCTGTTGGGCTGCTATCTGGAAGTCGGCAAACACCTTCATTACCCATTACCACATCGACCTTGAGTCACGTTGGGATGCTGGTTTTGGGGCCTCGGTTCTCCAGTCTCTGTTTCCTAAGTAGGGGGTGTGCGCCTTGCCTCCCTCCTCCCGGAGAACTGCTAGGAGTCTGCCAAAGAGTGTGGATGAACAACATATCCACGCTCCTAGAAAAACAGGTTACTCACCTGTAACAGTAGTTCTAGGAGTGGTATATGTTGTTCATCCACACGCACCCACCCGACCTCCCCGGCTTTAGGCACATCACCTTGCTTCCAGCGGGCTAAGATCTGGCATCATAGGGCGGAGCCGAGGTATTTACCTCCCGGGTGGGTGGGAGGAACCAGCTTGAAGACTTACGGCAAGATTTAAAGGGGAAAGGGACATGCCAAAGAGTGTGGATGAACAACATACCACTCCTAGAACTACTGATCTTCCCTTGTCAATCTTCACCATTCATTACTGCTTGGGGTTAGTGCCGGAGGCGCACACCCGCTACGGGAGTTTTTTTTGTTTTTTTTGGAGTCGGCTTCAACGCGCCGCCCTCGAGCGCTACTGTACTGCGTCATGCGCGAGGGGCGGCCGTTAGGTGCCGTAGACTCCTCCTCTATCTCAGTTCTGTTTCTCCCGCCGTCGAGGCTGCACCTGCTGCGCGGTAGTTCCAGTGTTCTTCTCTTGCCGAAGAGGAAGCTTCTTTTGCGGTGTTGGAGGAACGTCGTGGTCCCTCCCGGGGCCGCAATGGGGACACCGCCTCAGCAGTCACCTCGCCGGAGGCGCAAGCTCCCCCAGTGTCGAAGCCTGCGCCTGCTGGGCCCTGCACCGGTGGATTCCGCCGCCCCCCGGCGCCTGCGGATCCGGTTCGCTTTCTCGGCGGCGCCGGGTTGGGTTCCGACACCGGGGCAGCGCTTGCGGCCTAGCCGGCGCTGGGCCGAGTGCCGTGGGTGGGTGGGGCTACAGTCGTCCGCGCCGCCTCTGGCACCGCGCCTTGCCCGGGGAAAAGGAACCATTCAAAAGAATGGAAAACAGAAAGTTTTTTTTTGGCATAAAGGCCAAGGGAAGGAAGAGGAACGAGGCGGGAGGGGGGAACGCCACAGAAGGAGGCCACTGAGGGGAAGGTGGGAGGGTATCAGTAATGAATGGTGAAGATACAAGAGAAGATCAAGAATTACGGTAGGCATGTAATTTTCATATCTTCCCTTGTCAATCTTCACCATTCATTACTGCTTGGGTGAGTACCAAGCCCCCCCTTAGAAAAAAGGGGTAGAACCCTGAGGGAACAAGACCCCCAGCCTCCTGCTGGTGAGAAGCAGAAGGGGAAGACCCTGGGCTAATCAAAAGAGAAGCCTATGGGGGAGAAGAGCTAGGAGGTGCCCCCCGAGGACGGGGAGACGGAGGAAGCCCCTGCAGTAATCTCCTAGTTCTGGAGGAAAAGAGACGGGTCCCCTGGAAAGCGGAGTGAATCACCCTATGCCAGGCCAGGGGTGACAACCTTGATAGACAAAGCCATGCCGTCCGCCTAATGCAGATCGCTGTCCCCCGCAAGCCTGGAAGCCACCTCATTGGCGTCATAAGATGCCCTTGCTTGGTGTCTTGCCAGCTCCAGGCCTATAGCAGAGAGGGCAATAGCTTGTCTGGTTTGCTCCGTATCAGGCATTGATGCTAAGAGCTGAGACAGCATCGACCACAAATGCCTACTGTAGGCAGCGTGATGAGCCTGATGTGACGAAGTGCAAGCCATCGCACGTAGAGGAAGAGAACACTCTCCCCACCGTCGATCTGTAGGGAATCGAACCGTGGACGGTCAGGCGGCAGGCGCAGTTCCTCGAGGGAGTCTCAGGTCATACCAAACCCGCGGGCGGGTTGGGGAGAGTACCCAGGATTCTGGAAGGGGCACAACACCTTCCGGCCGACAGTCTGCCGGGCTGGAGAAGGGGCGGCTGGTGACTGCCAGGAACGGATAGACGCCCCTGGAAGGGATGGGCCAGGAAGGTACCACCAGGTGCTGGGCACTGAATTCTCCAAGGAATTCACGCTGCCTCCCATTCGGTATTGTCTCGCCTAACGTAGGAGATTCGAAGATCCCTCACCATCCTCGAAAGGAATTGCTGATATTCAGTGAAATCAGCATCGGAGGAGATATAAGCAGAGGGTTCCTCTCCCTCAGAGGAGGGAGACGAGGATGATGGAGAGCTCAAGTGTCCAGAAGATTCTTGCGGTGGTGGGGATAGGCGAAAGACCCGCTCATTCATACACCTGACATATGAGGGGAAGGCCGCAGAACCTCTGAACTGCTCCCAAGATAACGGGCCCATAGGACTGACATGGCCTGGAAGAGCGGGGGGTGGCTGCAGAGGAACGGGAGATGGGCACCTACAAAGAGGCAACTGTCCTCTGCTAGGGCTCTGAAATCCGGAGAACGGAGCCCGAGCTGGCGGGATTCCGGACAACAGACCAGGTTGCAAAACGGAACCCTGGGAAAGCGAAACCTGGAAGAGCCCAGAAGGGGATCCTCCCCTGTGATGAACCTGGGACTGCATGGATCCAGAAGGGCAGTCCGCAGCAATGCCACCGGAGGGGACCCTGGGGTCCAAGAGGGAAAGGCGGGGCCCAGCGCTACGGCTCCTAGCCACCCCGTGAGGGGTGGCCAGCAGAGACCGCGACGATTGCACCCCGCCTCTCGACCCCTCGGACTCCGAGAGCGCCCTCCTCCTTGACCCCAGCGTTCTTCCACCCCGAGTGGCTGCAACAGCACCAGTGAGGGTAGCTGTCACGAGCCCCCCAGGAGGGAGAGCCCCTCCCTGCGCCCCCACTCCATCGCCCCCCAGGGACCCAGGACCACCCCTAGCATGAGGGCCCTCGGGGGAGGACAGCAGGGAGAGGCCCGCTGTGCCGCCTAGCACCACGTGCCACCGGGGACCCCGACTCCGAAGAGTCAGGTTGCCAGGACAGGTCCACGTCTGAGTCATCAACCTCCGAAGAGGAAGAGACCAGCTGGACCACAATACTAGCAACCCCGGGGGTCCCTGGAGAAACGGCGCCACGAACGGCACCGGTGCCAGAGGCGGCGCTGGACGACCTTGGCCCACCCGCACCCGCTAGGCCCGGCTCCGCCCTCAGCGGTGCCGGGCTAGGCCCACGGTGCTGCCCCTCGTGTCGGAACCCAACCCGCGCCGACGAGAGCAACTGGCCCGTGCGAGGTCGAAGGTCTTGGCGGCGCCTGGCCTCTATCACCAGCACCACAAGCAATGCCGGGATCCAAAACGGTGCCGGAGGGAGGCGTCGAGGGTCCACCAGTGCCGGGCCCAGCACACCGCAAAAGAAGCTTCCTCTTCGGCAAGAGAAGAGGAGGAAGCCTCCTCCTCCACGGACCGTATAGGCCCGGGAGGGGACCCAGAGGAAGGGCCTAGAGACCTTACCTGGGAATCCCTGGAGCGACGCCGTCCCCCGAAGGTCGGTGGGGCCTTGCCGATCTTGAACACGCGGACTTCGAGGACACGACGGTCCATGGGGAAACGGGTGTCGCACGCGTCCATATCGTGGTTGGGTCCCAGGCAACGGAGACAGACATCATGATGGTCCGAGATGGAGAAATGCCGGCCACAGGAGCACCGATGCATAGGGGCACGGCCCGCCTTCGACTTACGTTTTGCCCCCGAACCTGACATGATACGAACTAAATAAGGCAAAAAACAGCAATAAAGCACTCGGCGCAGTCAACACAAAATAAAAGAACGGTCTTACCGGGAGACGGCGTCGAGCAAGAGTCACTGGAGAGAAACGAGGAGTCTTGACACAGAAACACTGGAACTACCGCGCAGCAGGTGCAGCCTCGACAGCGGGAGAAACAGAACTGAGATAGAGGAGGAGTCTATGCCACCTAACGGCTGCCCCTCGCGCATGACGCAGTATGTCACGCTCAAGGGCGGCGCCGTTAGAGCCGACTCAAAAAAAAAAAAAAACTCCCATAGCGGGTGCGCGCCTCCGGCACTAACCCCAAGCAGTAATGAATGGTGAAGATACAAGAGAAGATCAAGAATTACGGTAGGTACGTAATTTTCATTTACAGGTGAGTAACCTGTTTTTCTCTGCCAAGTGCTGTGATCACCCATAACTTTCATAGGCAATTCCTGTGGATCCATGGGTACGTAGTCGCCAGTGAAATGGAAGCTCTGAATTCATGTAGTGCAAAACCATATACAGAACCTGAAAATGTAAAACAGAAATGGAACATTAATTCATGAAAGTTATGCTCTAAATATTGAGAGTTGTAATTTTAATAGATTATAATCGTCTGTCCCTGCTATGAGTTCACTAAAGTGACGCTCACAAATGCATTTTTCTAAATTATCAGATATGTTAGGAGCGGGGGTGGGGGCAAAGTAGAAGGAACCTATGGGAAACCCATGTAAATGAGGTGTCACACTATCCAGAAGTCAAAAAATGTGTGGTTACGAAGTATTCACTGAAAAATAGATACATAAGAGGGGAAGAGGGAAGGCGAGAAGGTGAGGATCATAGCTAGGAGCAATTATTTACAAACAAGGTAATGAAAGGGAATGGGGGGCTATAGATGGAGTCAGATGGCCGGAATTAGCCAGATAAAATATGACTTATAAATATGAATAGCTTAACTTACCAACATCAAGATGTTCATAGATATGGTTTTTAGATCCCACATCTCATTAAGGCCATGTGAGTTAACTGTGTCAAGTTTGTAAGTCCAATAACGTTCTCTTTTTAAAAGAAAGTTTAGCCGCTCTCTTCCTCTTTAGCCACACTTAACTTTGATCCTCACAGTGCTCACACATTTGAGACCACTCGGGTTGGAGTTGTGCCTTTCAATAAAATGCCTCCCCAAAGCCTTATCACATTTTTTATTCACAGTGTAGCGGACATGTTTGTGAATCCGCTCTTCAAGAGTCCATTCAGTCCATCCCACGTATCTCAAACCATATGTGCACCAAATAGGGTATACTACAAAATTCATGTATCATGTTATAAGATTTCTAACAATGATTTTGTTATTTTTAGGGTTACAAATCCTTCCCAGTGTGCACATATTGGCATATATTGCACCTTGAACACTTGTAATTCCCTGATATTTTTTTTGATAGCCAGGTTCCCTGTTTTGGTTTGAAAATAAAGAAGTGGCTATGAACGATTTTATCACAAATATTTGGAGCCCTTCTAAGTGTAACTGAAGGGGTCGTCCCAACAGTTCCTCCCACCATTGTATCTGCTAATAAAATGGGCCAATGTTTCCATATGATGATGCCCATTTTCTGTTCGCCAGTTGACAAATTAATTGGCAGTTTCTTCATTCCCCTCCCAGGCACACAGGCAACCATTGATATACCTGTACTATTTTTTTTATATTATGAAAAAATGGATTAGTCTCTGGGTTCTGAATAGTCATAAGCTCCCAGTAGCCTAAAAAAATATTAGTGTTGGTGTATGAAGGGCCATAACAGCCCCCATTGCAGTCCCATGAGTCTGAAGGTAGAAATCTTCATTGAACATAAAAGCATTATGTGTTAATACAAACTATAAAGCTTTTGTAATAAAATCAGTTGGGGTTACAGTACTGATGGAGCTATTCTCCAGAAAGAACTTACTGTCTCTAATTCCATCTCGTGTTTAATAGAGGTATATAATGCCTCGACAACTGTCGTGGTCCAAATAAATTCTTCTTGACATGTAGTGTCCACAAGTTTTTTGGTTTTTTTTTATCTCCTGCATCTTTGAGAAAGGAGGGGAGTGTTGTCACAGGCTGTTGTAAAAAATAATCAATAAAATTGTCTAGTTTTTCAGTCAAGGACCTAAACCCTGAGACAATAGGTCCTAAATTTTAGACTATGATGTGGAACAAGCTTAGGAAATCTGTAGTTAAAAGGAATGTTGAGCAATTTTGGACATTGGTAAGCTATGGCGATCATCAGTACACTAGGAAAGTAGAAGCAGCAATTATTCCTAAGATGTGGATTGAACATTTCAGGGATCTGTACTATCCTGTAAATGAAGGGCTTGTTAATACACATGACACAATACTTTGTCCTATACCATGCTATATCGAACATCAAGAAATATTAATGGCTTTAAACATCTCTTCTTCATTTCATTTTTATTTTTTATACTTGTAAGAGCTGGATGAGCAAGTCTGCCCTTTTTCACCAACAACAAGTTAAACAGTAACATAAGACAGATACAAGGAATACAACAAACAATAAATACAAAGGAAAAATCTTCAAATACAGCACCAGGTCCTGATGGTATTATAATAGATATATACAAAAAATGTTCCAGAATGGTGGCTCCGTCTGTTATACAAATTATTTATTCATTATGCCCAAGGTGACCCATTTCCAAATTCATGGCGAGGAAGTATCATTTGCCCTGTCTTTAAAAAAGGACATTCAAGCGATACGGCTATGTATGGGCCTGTAAGCTTATTAGACTCTACTCAAAAGCTTTTTACAAGAATAATTTCAACCAGACTTCCAAGATTGGATAACTCAAAATAATATTTTAAGCGAAGTTCAAAAATGGATTTAGAGCTGGTCGCTCTACTGTACAACACTGCACTGTATTTTCACAATATGGAAGGAAGTACGATAAAATTAAGAATTTAAAATTTTATTGCTGCTTTGTGGATTTTAAATCAGCATTTGATGTATTTAGCTGTTCCATCTTATGGCAAAAGCTATCAACATATAATACAGATCCAGCTCTTCTTGATGTTCTGATTAGATTACATCAACACACACAGCTTAAGATACAGTATGATCAGGGAGGTTCACTGTCTGACCCCACCAAAACTAAACGTGGAGTCAGACAGGGTTGCATTCTGGCTCCAACATTATTTAATCTATATATAGATTCCATTATTTGTAATTTAACACAATCAGACTATCACTTGCCCTCAGTGGGAAATGTTAAAATGTTATGTCTAGCCTATGCAGACGACATAATTCTTTTTTCAACATCCCTGTTAGGACTACAGTGCATGATTAATGATTTTTGTTTACAATGTAAGGAAATCAAACTTAATATAAAAAAAAAACTAATTTGGTCGTTTTTGGAAACAACACTAAACAAACTCAGAAGTTATTCATAGATAATGAACCTATTAAAACAGTCAAAACATATGACTATTTAGGAGTAAGATATGCTGGTAATCTGTCATGGAAGCACCACATAGATAAACTTAGATATTAAGTGCTTTCAATGGCTTTAGGAAATTATGTGCTAAGTTAGGTGGTGGATTAATAACAGGATTATTAAAACTAGCCAACATTAAAATAAAAACCAGGATTTTATATGCATCAGAAATGTGGGCATATGACAAATTAGAAATTATCATTAATAAAATGTATAAATATATTTTCAGAGTCCCACAGTCTGTACTGACGGAGGTTGTAAGGAAGGAATTGGGGTAATTGTCTTTGAATACACTAGTCATGGAAAACAGGTTAAAATATATTATTAAACTGTTTCTTTTGCCAGAGCATCGCCTTCTGAGAACGTGTTTAGAGGAAGCCATTGATTACAATAGAAGAGGCTTCTTGTCACTACTTCTTGTAACTTTACGAGATGTTACCATACGGACTAGGTCACCTTTGCACGAGGTTTATATTAAACCCTTCCAAGTTGTTAGTACACAAATTAATATAAGGCTTCGGGACATAGAGATTACAAAATCTCAAACATGTATTAATAGTTTGAAGCATTTTAGGTAATTGTTGCCTCAGTGCAGAAGATGACCTTGTCCATGTTGTATTAGTATGTCCATTTTACAGTAAAGCAAGGGATCATTACCTAGCTCCTCTTATGGGAAAACTGAAGTTTTCATCAGACCAGATTATCCAGGAATTATTTAACATGAAAGAAAAGGAAAACTTGTTAAACTTATCAAAATTTTTAAATACAACGCATTTAGGATTATAAATTATAAAAGCAATTTTGGTACATAAATGTTTAATGTATGTATCTTTTTATGTACTACAAATCATTATACTCATGATTATGCTTGTGTACATGTTTTACGCTATTTTGTATTAAATTGTAATGACTAACTTTCAAACCCCAGGAAATCTTACTGTACTCTGACAATTGCAGTATGGTCTCACCACAGTACTGCCCTGGAGCCGAAATGGTCCCTGATTGCACTTTCTGCAGTCATCAGATTCTTTACTCTGCTTGCCTCAGTAAGATGTCTCTGGAGAGCTCTCCTTCACTTCAACTGAAGAAGTTATTTTGCTCGGCTTAAATCTTAGTTCTTTCATTTTTCTTGATTTTTGAAGCACTGTCCTTGGTTTACAGGTAGAATTAGCGTTAGTTTGGTAAGTTTTATCGGTTCTTCCACGGTTCTCCCAACCGGGAAGGAACCGATACTTTGATTCTATTTAATTTTACCTGTTTAAACATTGGCACCGTCTGGTAAGGCAGTTTAGTTATTTCAAGCTTTTTGGTAAATTTTACCGAGGTAATTCTCGGTTCACTTCTATTCTAACAACTGATAAATGTCACAGCCTATGAAATGAACGGGCCCCACAGGTTTCCAACATTGTACCGAGTGTGGGGAACCATTTGCTAAAGCAGATCCTCATCTAATTTGTGGTATTTGTTTGGGGTTTGACCACCTCGAGGAGGACTGTGAAATTTGTAAAACTTTCTCTCAGTCGATGCTTGATAGGTGACTTAAATGACTCAAATATAGAGTCAGAAACCAAAGGATGTAGGTATAAATATTTTATTCTCACCAAGGGCCCCAAGGGCTCAGGACCCATTCTGCAAGGGACACAGCTGCGTCTATAGCAGGTTCAAGAGATATTCCTGTATTGGAAATCTGTAAAGCAGCTACCTGGAAAACGGTCCACACATTCACTAAGCATTATTGTTTGGATACCCAGGCCAGGAGTGATGCCAGATTTGGTGCAGCAGTTTTGCAGATCTTGTTTCCTAAATAGGTCCTTTGCCCACCTCCAAAGGCACTCCTTGGGTAGTCTGCAGTTGTCAGAATACAGTAGGATTTCCTGGGGTTTGAAGAAAACATTACTTACCATAGTAATCTTGTTTCTTCTAAGGGAATCTTACTGTATTCTGAGCTCCCACCCTTCCTCCCCTGCTAGGACCTACAGGGCACTGCACACTGCCTGTTACTGATGTTGGAAACCTGTGGGTACCTATTAGTTTCTTGGGCATCTGTTGACTTGAGTCTTAGTAATGTCTTTTAGTATTTAAAGGTGTTTTCCTACCCTAGTTCAGGGTATTTAGGATTACTTAAGTTAGCTTAGTATTTTTAGCTTCTGCATGCTTTGTAAGAATCTAACAAGTGCAGGAAGTGCAGCCAGGGACGGTGGTTTGCACATGTTCTATTAACCATTTCAGCTCCAGGGCAGTCCAATGGTGAGACCATACTACAATTGTCAGAATACAGTAAGATTCCCTTAGAAGAAACAAGATTACTATGGTAAGTAATGTTTTCATCCTGTCGATCAATAAACTAAGATTTGAATTTGAATTTAGTAATTTGTAAACCATCCCTTGATATTTATCCCTATTGAGTACCACTGTGACACCTCCCTTGTCGACTAGCTTAATAATATTGCTCAGTTTTGAAAGTTCGTGAAGAACCTGTCTTTCAAGGGGGTATCATTCTGTTTGATAAAGCTTCTTTTTTGTTCAAAACTTCATTGACTTGTTTCAACACTGTTTTTTTATAGGCAGAGATTGAACTATTGTATACATTTAGACAAAAGTCCAATTTACCTCAAAATGTTTGTTTTCCTAGTTTGTTAAATTCTCAAACCATCAGTGTTGTCTGATAATTTGTCATTTTCCCAAAACTCAGTAAGGCCACGAGAATATGTCAGTTGAGTCCATTTCAGTGTCTAGTCCTTCACTCTCAGGGTTGGCAGTCTGTTGTAAGTTAGCAAGTATTAAATCCAAATCCTCCTGTGGCTCATTATTCAATTGGATTGGGACACGCATCTTGCTTGAACGTGGTTGACTGAGGTCTCTGTTTTCAAAAAAGTACTTGAGTCTCAGTTTTTGGAAAAATCTGAAAAGGTCAATGTAGATTTGGAAGTCTTTTCGATCAGAGTCAGGATAAAATTGAAACCTTTCTTTACTATAGAGAGCTGTGCATCAATTAAAGTTTTACCAGGAAGGTTAAAGACCTCTCTGTACCAAAGAAAGGTTTGAATTTTGTTCCAACCCCGATCGAAAACGAGGGGGCCGTGCAGAGGAACACCAAGAAAAGTAACAATTTTAAATGAATACTTCTGCTCTGTCTTCACAATGGGGGGGATAGGTTGACATGCCTTAACAGGCACTGGGGGTGGGGGGGGAGTAGAGTCAAGTCCATTTACAGAAGAGAGAGTCTGCAAGGTGTTGGAATCCCTAAACAAAAACAAGGTGATGGGGCTGGACGGAATCCACTCAAGTGTTCTAAAAGAACTGAACATGGTGCTACCTGCCCCTCTGGCAGCACTGTTTAGCACCTAATAGAAGATGGGGGTGGTTCCAGAGGAATGGAGGAGGGCCGATGTCCCTCTGCACAAGAGTGGCAGCAGGGAGGAGGCTAGCAATTGTAGACCAGTCAGTCTCACATTGGTGGTGGGGGAAATTAATGGAGTCCCTGCTGAAGGAGAGACTGATTGAGTACCTTGAGACATACGGGCTGCTGGACAACTGGCAGCACATCTTAACTGGGGGGGGTCATGACAAATCTCACAGATTTCTTCTTTGACTGGGTAACTAGGAAGGTGGATCAGGGGAGGACAGTGGATGTGGCCTGTCTGGACTTCAGTAAAGCCTTTGACACTGTACCACACAGGAAGCTGATAAATTTAGCAGCCTGGGGTGAGGTAAAGGTGGGTGGTGAGCTGGGTATCTGTCTGGTTGAAAGATAGGAAGCAGATGGTGGTGGTAAATGGCATCACTCGTAGGATGAGTGAAGTGACCAGTGGAGTGCCACAGTGATCAGTGCTGGGTCGTGTTCTGTTCAGTGTTTTAATAAGTGACGTTGCTGAGGAATTGGAGGGGAAGGTGTCTCTTTGCAGATGACACAAAAATCTTCAACAGGGTGGACACCCAGGAGAAGGTGGACAGAATACAAAGGGATCTGAGGAAACTAAAGGAGTAATCTTATCTGTGTCGGTCTTCACCATTCATCACCTTCTGGTACTGGCCGGAGGTCATGACCCCGCGGGAGCTCTCTTTTTTTTTTGGATGCGCGGAGTCTACACACCATCGGCACTGCTCTTGAAGCCGACGCACTGTGTGGCGCTCACGGGTTGGCCGTTAGGTGTTGTCGACTTCGCCCTCCCACCAGTTTTTAGTCTCCCGCCGTCGTCATCTCATGGAAGCTGTGCTGTGTGAGAGGCCTGTTGTAATTGTTGAAGCCTTCAGCTCCGATATGAGTCTGTCGACTCCATTCTCTTTGCTCCTGCCGGTTCCGTTTCGCTCCACTCGATGTCTCCTGAGGTTTAAAAAGTAAGATTGTTCCTTTTCTTTATTTTGTGACGTTGGGTCTTGTTTGGCGGTGTTTTTTCCGTAGGTCATGTCTCGGTCGGGGGGCAAGAAAACAATGAAGACAGGATGGCCCCCCTGTGCATCGGTGCCCGTGTGGCGTAAGTACTCCGTCACCGACCAACATGACCGTTGCCTCGCGTGTCTTGGCCCGCTACACAACATGGATTCGTGAGACGCCTGCTTCTCCATGGACCGTCGTATCATCTAACATGCGTGGAAAGTTGGACGCGCTCCGCTGACTTTCAGGGGACGGGCGCACACTCGTCGGGCCAAGCCACGTTCTCTCGGCCTTTCCTCCAGGTCCCCTCCTGGTTCTATATGGACCGAGGAGGAGGAGGTATCTGCTGCTTGTAGCCTAGCTATGGCAGAAGCCCCTTCCACGGTGCAGGAGGCCCAGTCTGTGCCCCCGGGGGACGGGTGGGAAGCACTGCCTTGGCAGGTGCCCCTTCAGGGGTGAAGGCTTCCCCGGTGTCGCACCCTTGGCTCAGAAGGCCTGGGTCAGCGCCATCGTCAGTGCCGTCTTGGGCCTTGGAGACGTTCATGGCGCCATGGGCCATTATGGCGCCATCGTCGGCGCCGTTGCAGCCGTTGGCTCAGTTTGCAGTGCCGATGGTGCTCACGGCACCGTGGGAGGCTCTATGGCACCATCCTTGACTGTCTCTCGCCCCGGGGCCGACTGTGGTTCCGTGCTTGAGTACAGCACCGCGTCTGGCTCTGGAGCGCTCGCAGCTCCGTGCGAGGACACGGCGCAATTGGGGTTTCTGACCTCAGCGCCATTCGCAGCACCAAGAGCACGGTCGGGGCCATCGTTGGTGTCGTCTATGGCCTCTGCGCCGCTTGTGATGCCGTGGGTCAGGACGGCGCTGTGACAGGCTCTGGCTCCGATGCTGCTGCCGTCGTTGGAGCCGTGTCTTCTTCCTGCACCGTTCGCAGTGCGTTTGGGGATGTTGGCGCCGACTCTGGTGCAGTCTCTGGGTCTGGTGTCCCTTTCAGTCGGGATGGCAGCAGGTGTCCACGCACTGTTTGGCACAGAACTTCGATCTCCTCTTCTTCGTCGGAGGAGGAATCGAACTTTGAGTCAGATAGGCAGTCTGACTGTTTGGAGTTGGCTGCTGGCGTGGACACCTTGGTAATGTCCTCGACAGGCCGGAACCAGCCCCCCTCTGAGGAGAGGACAGTGGCTCCCTGGGACCAGGGTCAGGGGTGCTGACCAACAGGCAGTGGTGCAGGCCACCATTGCTCTGCAGCCTTGACTCTGAGGGTTTTCTGACTCCTCACTGATGGTACCCCCTCAAGTGGTGTGCCTGGTTCACCCAACTTTGGGGCCGATCGGAGCACCCACAGGAGGGGAGGGTGCTGCTGCCTGGATAGCCCCTTCGTGGGTTGACCAGGGTTGCCAGCTGCCTGGGCTGGCTCTTTTGAGGAGGAGGGCACTTTCAGATTCCGAGGGGTCGAGGGGTTTGGGTTCCATGCGGCGACCCTTTTCTGGAGCCAGCCCGAGCTCTGGGAGAAGTCGTAGCATGGACCCTCGCCCTTCCCTTTCGGTTTCCTCGAGAGGGCCCTATTCTTTGGAGGTAGGGGACCGTCCTTCTGGACTTTCACGGCCCCAGTCACCTCACAGGGAGGATTCTTCAGGGCGCAGCCTAGGCAGTTCCAGTATGGTTGACCAGCTGTCAAGGCTGTTAAGTTTTCCAGAGCTCCCTCTTCTCTTGGTGCTCCAGGTGCGCTCTCTAGCCCAGGCGGAGGACAGCTAACTCCTGTTGTCTGCTCTGTCCCCTCTCCTCTGCCACATTCTCCTGCTCTCCCAGGTATTCTTGGTCCTAGCAGCCCTCTATCCTGGGAGCAGTTCAGAGCTGTGGCTGCTCAATTTCCCTCTTATGTTAGGGCCATGGACAGACAGGTTTCTAGGGACATTGATATATTGTTCATCCACACTGTCTGGCAGGTATCCTTGCCGCTTTAAATCTTGCCGGAAGGTCTTCAAGCTGGCTCCTCCCACCCACCCGGGTGGTAAAACTCTCGGCTCCGCCCCATGACGACAGATCTTCCTTACCGCTTGGAAGCTCAGGTTCCCTCCTTAACGCTCTGCATATAAGACTGGTTCCTAATTCTTCGGTTTTCCGAATTTAAAAATTTTTGCATTATAGACTTCGGTCTTCTATCCCTCGCGGCTGCGATGGACAAATCGACTCCCGGTTTTCGGTGGTGCCCTTGCGGGCAGAAGATGTCTCGGACGGATCCGCACTCCACGTGTGTCTACTGTTTAGGCCTTGAGCACGACCCGCAGGCTTGCGACCTGTGCTCTTCCTTCTCAGCCTACGTCCTCGAAGACCGTGCTGCCCGTTTACAACTGGGGCGCCCCGAGAAACGTTTTCCTCCGGTAAAGTCAAAAGAGGCCCGGTCGGCGGTTTCCGCGGCGGGCTTAGCGGATCAGCTAGAGCACATGTCGCTTTCGAGAGGAGGCAGCTGAGGCGCATCTTCCTCGACCGCGGCATTTATCCCGCTCTCCCTGGGTTCCTCTTACACAGCTTCCTTTAAGGAGCTTTGTCTGTCCCTCTCCACTAGAGGAGCGGGACCAACATCTGCTGGACCTTCTTCTCGGTCCAAAAGAAAGACAAGGGTAAGTCCCTCTGTCGACGCTCTTGGGAGCGGGAAAGGTCCCTCTCCCCGAGTTGTCGGCCATCGACTTCGGCCGATCGTTCAGCTTCGGCTACTGGTCTCACGGTGTCCCCATCAGGTCAGTTGACCGAGACTCCCGTCGACGCAGTCGAGATCTTTCTCGACCCGTTGAACGGGTTGTCGACCAGCGAAGCCGAAAATCCCCTCTCCCTGGTTCCCCCGGTGGGAGTTGAGGATCCCGCGGGCTTGCCAGTGCCTCCGGTTCCGGAGCCCTCGGGTGAACCCTCCGAGCCGAGGGAGGAGCTGGTTCCACCCGTCCCCTTCCCGCACCGTCCTCGGTCTCAGTCTCAGACTTCTTCACGGTCCAGCCGATCCCGCCGTCATAGGCGGTCTCGGTCTCGGCATGATGGGCAAGCGCGCTGTAGTCCCCGCCCTCCTCCTCGGATGAGGGGAGGCTTCACGTAAGTTCGTCGACAATGCGAGGACCTCATGTGGCAACAGCTCCTTCTGACGGGAACAAGCCGGCGCCGCCTTCCCCGGCCATTAGTGGCTGTCACGGGCGGCGAAACAACCCCTCGTTTTACCCGAGGGCCTGTTCCCAGGCGGTTGTTTGGCCAAACCAGCTGCCCACCGATTCGGTGGAACTCCGCCTCCACAGCCGCTGTTTGGGGCTCGACCAAGAACTCTCGATCGGCTCAGGGTCTGCCCCATAGGCTGTCGGTCACCCTCACTCCCGACGCCTCGGCAGGTGGAAGGTGGCTCAGGCCGAGGCAGCTCTTTGCGGACTCTTCTGAGTCCGGACGGCGATTCTCCCTTTCTCCAAGCGAGTGGACTTGGAGTCCTCTGGAGTTCAGTCGGCGCACAGCCGTTCGTCCTACCTAGGGTTTGCTCAGGGCTCATCTCGGAGTCCACCGGGATGCAGCTCGAGCCTGTATCCAAGCGGGCCAAGTATCCCCTCACGGAGATATTGGACCGAGGGGATTCCTCTACGGAGGCCTTTCCTGTGGCCGAGGCCATTGTGGGCCCGGCCTTGGAGCTCTGGCAGCGCCCTGCTTCCTGCCCTGCGCCTTTGGCCAGGATGGCCAGGAAGTATGCGGTCCCTACCGGTTCCCTGTCCAGTTTCTCGGAACATCCCTCAGCCGAGGGGTTAGTTACCGACAGCGTTTTCCGGCGTGCCAGAAACGCTAGGGACGTGGACAAACCTCCCGACAAGGAGTCCAAGAAATTGGACTATGCCGGGTGAAAAGTCTACGCTGAGTCCTCCCTTGGCCTTCGTCAGGCAAGCTCGGCCGTGCTTATGGCACATTTCTCCCATGCCCTGTTGGGCTCCCTGGACGAGGTAGTCCCTCATCTCCCGGCTGACCTGCAGACCACGGTTAGGCAGGTGCGGGACCAGGGCAGTGGCCAAGCAGCAACTTCAGACTGCTCTGGAGATTGGAGACTCACGCGCCAGGTCAGTCGCGGCCGCAGTGGCTATGCGCTGTCGGGCATGGCTGAGGATACCCACCTTCACAGCGGATACCCAGCACAAATTGGTGGATGTCCCCTTCCTGGGGACCGACCTCTTCGGCCCTGGAGTGGAAGGCCACCTCCAGAGGATCGAAAAGTCCAATGCCACCTTGGACTCGGTCTCATCCGCTCAGAGGGACAAGGGCCACAGACCGCAACCCAAGCCCTTTCGTCCGTCTCCGCCCCTGCACGTCCGGCCCAGCAACACCAGGGCCAGCAGGCTCGCGCTTGGCATCCCAAACCCAAGCCTGCGGCTTCCTCCTCCAGGAAGCAGGGAGGTAAAGGCCCAGGTGGTCCCTCGGCCGGTCCCTCCTCCAAGCCTGCACAGTGACTGGTTGAGGGGTGTCGCCCCCAAACTCATCACCTCACCCCAGGTTCCCCCCGTGGGGGGACAGCTCCGGTTCTTCCTTTCTGCCTGGTCTGCTATTACCACAGACCGGTGGGTGTTGGAAGTGGTAGGAAAGGGCCTGCCTCTGGAGTTCGAGCAGGCCCCACCCTTCAGAGCCGTCGCACCTCGGGGGGCCTCGGGGTCCAAAGCCTCGCTGTCAGCTTGCCGAGCCGACATCACTCTCCTCCTCGAGAAGGAGGTGATAAGAGAGGTGGCGGACCCTCCCTCAAACCCAGGGTTCGTGTCCAGGTACTTCCTGGTTCCGAAACGGACGGGGGCTGGCACCCCATTCTCGACCTACACGACCTAAACAAGTTCCTAAGGTCTCGAACCTTCAGGATGGTCACTCTGGCTCAGATAATACCATCCTTGGAACACGGCGTGTGGTTTTGCTCTCTGGACCTACAGGACGCGTTCTTTCACGTCCCTATCCGTCCGTCCCATCAAAGGTTCCTTCGCTTTCAAGCGGAGGGATCCCTTTTCGAGTTCCAAGCCATGCCCTTCGGCTTATCTCCAGCTCCCAGGGTCTTCACCAAATGCATGGCAGTGGTGACAGCATTCCTCCGGCACCGAGGGTTCCGGGTTTACCCTTACCTGGACGATTGGCTGATAGCAGCCCCCTCCAGACAGGAGGTGGAGCGGTCCAGAGACCTGGCCCTCCAGGTTTGCTCTCAGGTCGGCCTCCTCATCAACGAGGCCAAGTCGGAACTCGAGCCAAAGCAGGTGATTCTTTTCATCGGGGCAGAGCTCGACTCTCTTCGAGCCAGAGCACGGCTCCCGGCGGACAGGGCCGAGGTTCTTTCCTCCTTTGCCCAATCATTTCTGGTTGGGCAATTGCGCCCTGCCCGGGACTTCCTGGGTCTCATGGCGCCTGTATCAGCGTGGTCCGCTGGTCTGCTTGGGAACATGCGCCCCTTCAGTGGGGGCTGGCCAGCCAGTGGTCCCAATGCTGCGATCCATTGGACCAGCTAGTGACGGTGACCCAGGGGATGTGGAACGCTCTCCAGTGGTGGACCGTTCCAGTTCATGTGCAGGAGGGCATCCCGTTTGTCCGCCCTGAGCCGACGGTCTCTCTATCGACCGATGCCTCTCTGATGGGTTGGGGTGCCCATCTGGGGGAACACCGAGCGCACGACCTCTGGTCCCGCATGAGGTCGATGCCACATCAACCTGCTGGAGCTCCGGCGGTCCGCCTAGCTCTCCAGCCTTTGCTCCGTTTCTTCAGGGTCAGTGGTCCAGGTCAGACGGACAATACCACGGCCATGTACTATCTAAACCGGCTAGGCGTGGAACTGTCATGCTTCTATGCAAGGAAGCTCTCGTGACTGTCTTCGTACGCAGCCTGGAGGTGGATCTCTTGGCGGCTCATGTGGCGGGCCTCCAACACCCTGGCCCGTGCCCTAAGCCAGATAGGGTCTGCGTCCCAGTGGTCTCCTGCCGGAGGTAGTACAAGATCTATTCTCCCATTGGGGCCGCCTCAGGTGGACCTGTTTGCCTCAGGAGAATGCGAGGCTGAGGCTGTTCCATGCCCGCCTCAGCGGGGATTGCTGCAGGAGCCTCCCTCGAGGCCGTGGACCCCGGCCTCTTCTACGCTTTCCCTGTTCCCCTTGATGCACAAGGTGCTTCTCAAAGCAAGGAGGGACAAGGCAGCAGGTGATTCTGATAGCCCCAGACTGGCCCTGCCAATGTACTGGTACCAGATCTCCTCAGCCTCAGCTCCAGGCTCCCAGGCAGCTTCCAGCTCGCCCGGACCTGCTCTCAGTCAATCAGGGGAAGGTATTCCGTCCGGACCTTCAATCCCTGCACCTGACGGCCTGGTTCCTGAGCGGCTAGAGTTCCAGGCCTTGGGTCTTTCCGACGAGGTCCTCAACATAGTTGAGGCGTCCCGTAAGGAGTCGACCAGAAAATGCTACGCCTTCAAATGGAAAAGATTTTCCATTTGGTGCCAGGGCAAGGTCCTGGACCCTTCCTCCTGTTCCTTGGCGAGCATATTGGACTACCTTTGGTCCCTTTCTCAGCAAGGGCTTAGGTCGACGACCCTTAAGGTGCACCTGGCAGCCATCTCTGCTTACTGGGCACGGGCCGGGAAGCAGTTGGTGGCACAGGAGAAGATGGTCTGGCGCTTTTTCAAAGGCCTTGATCACATTTCCCCTCCGGTGCGAGAACCTCCACCTCCGTGGGATCTACTGCTGGTACTGGCAAAGCTCATGGGCAAGCCATTCGAACCAATGCACAGGTGTGAACTCTCTCACCTGTCGTGGAAGACCGCCTTCTTGGTGGCTATCATGTCAGCCAGAAGGATGGGAGAGCTCCAGGCGCTCTGCATCGAGTCTCCTTACCTGGTCTTCCACAGGGACAAGGTTGTCCTGCGCCCCCACCCGAAATTCCTTCCGAAGGTGGTGTCGGAGTTTCACCTTAACCAGGTGTTGACTCTGCCGGTGTTCTACCCCAGTCACACCTCGGAGGCCGAATATAGGCTCCGTACTCTGGACCCTAGAAGGGCGCTCGCTTATTATAAGGAGCGCACGGCTGAAATTCGGGGAGAGGTTCGCCAGCTGTTTGTCACCTACGCTGAAGCCGCACCTGGCAGACCTGCAGCCAAGCGGACGATAGGCAGGTGGGTCACCTCCTGCATAGATCTCTGCTATAAGTTGGCGGGCATGAGACTCCCAGAGGGATAAGAGCTCATTCTACCCGCCATACTGCTGCATCGGTGGCTCCTTCCAGGGACGTCCCTATCCAGGAAATCTACAGAGCTGCTACCTGGAAGTCAGCACACACCTTCATCACCCATTACCACATCGACCTTGAGTCATGCCGGGATGCTGGCTTTGGGGCCTCGGTTCTCCAGTCTCTATTCCCTAAGTAGGGGGTGTGCGCCTTGCCTCCCTCCTCCCAGAGAACTGCTAGTAGTCTGCCAGACAGTGTGGATAAACAACATATCCATGTCCCTAGAAATACAGGTTACTCACCTGTAACAGGAGTTCTAGGAATGGTATATGTTGTTCATCCACACGACCCTACCCGACCTCCCGCTCGACGCATAACCTAAGCTCCAGTGGGCCAGATCTGGCGCTGCCATGGAGAGCTGAGAGTTTACCACCTGTGGTGGAGGAGCCAGCTGAAGACCTTCCGCAAGATTTAAAGCGGCAAGGATACCTGCCAGACAGTGTGGATGAACAACATATGCCATTCCTAGAACTCCTGTTACAGGTGAGTAACGTGTATTTTTCAACCTCTCCCTGAGCAGCCAACCTCTGAGGTCCTCTGACTCCTCATCCTCCTCTTCAGGAGGTGAGGAACCATCTGTCCACATCTCCCCAGCTGCTGATCTCGCTGAGTATCAGCATTTTCTCGTGAGGATTTTGGAGGACCTGCATGTTACCCCTCCCACTCAGCACAATCCAGAGCATTCAGCGCTCGTCTTTTTGGGTGATTTCAGTGCAGACACTATTGTAGTGCCCCACCTGGACTGCTTCCTTTAGGGAGACGTCGGTGCGCTTCTGGCAGAGACACTTTTTATGGAGTCCCAGCCCCTAGGGATCTCCGCCAGAGGTATTGTGCCCTCTCCGGAGTCTCCTGGTAACCTGCCTCATCCTAGCTCAGGATTGACGCAGTTGGATACTCCCGATGGGCTTCGCGCTCTGCACCGTGACTGGCCCCCAGATCAAGATTCCTTGGACAGGCACACTATGCTACCTGTGATAGGTTCCTGTGGTCCAGGCTAGGTCAACTCCTAGCATCGATGCCTGACACGGAGGAAACCAGACAAGCCATTGCACACTCTGCACGTTGCCTGGAGCTAGCAAGGCACCAAGCATGGGCATCATATGACGCCAGTGAGGTAGCTACCAGGGTCGTAGGGACAGCGATCTGCACTAGGCGGGTGGCATGGCTGCATCTCTCTTGGTTGTCACCCTTGGCCTGGCGTAGGGTGATTAACTCCGCTCACCAGAGAACCTATCTTTTCTCCCGTAGGGTGAGATGGCGTCTGTCGGGGCAGCTTCACACCCCCTCTGGGGGGTCCCTGTCTCCTCCTCCCACCTCGGGCCTCTCCAGACCCATTAAGGTTCTCCTCTTGTGTCACCCACTGAGAGCTAAGGGACTCGGTCCCTTAGGGTTGAAGCCCCCTTCGGGGGGGCTTGGCACCCACCCAAAGGTGATGAATGGTGAAGATTGACACTGATAAGATATGAAAATTACGTACCTACCATGATTCTGACATTTCTGTGTGTCTTCACCATTCATCACAATCCCACCCTCCATCCCCCCTGGAGCCTCAGTCTCTGGGTCTCCCTCCCTCCTCTCGGTGCCTCACCCCCTCCTTTCTGTTAGTCAGGAGTGGGGTGACTTGAAACACATAGGGAATAATTTTCTCTGGCGGTGAGTGATCAGGATGGGGGGGGCACTCCTTCTTCAGTGCCTTGGCTCCACCCCTGTGGGGTGGGGTTGGTAGTTGCCCTCTTTTCTGTTCCCGCTCCCCTTCTCCCCACTTTTATTTTCCTTGTCCTTTGGACACAACCTCGATTTAATTTAAGAAACTAGGTTTCTTACACCAAAAATTGCTTTTTGCGAGAGGGGGGTTAATCCCTGTATCCTGTCTTTTCTTCCAGAATAGCCGATTCTGCTTCTTGGAGTTATTGCCAGTGATTCTGTGCCTTGAATTCTGGCAGTTAGCTTTTTGGCTACTCCTTCGCAGTTCCTATACAATCTGGAGACAGGTCAAGGTTCCAGGGTGTGTTCTCCCCAACATCCTTATCTCTAAATTTCTTAACCCTCCCTCCTTTTTCTACTTCCAGAGATTGGGGCCCCTACCCAATCCCCTTAGTTTTTCAAAACTTATTCTGTCCTCTCAGTCGTTTTTATTTCTCCTTTTAATTTATATATCTTTTCCTTTCTCTGTCCCTTGGACTTCCTTGTCCCTCCATCCCAACCCTTTCTTACTCGACGGCGACTCAGAACTGGCAGGAGGGCGGAATCGACAACACCTAACAGCCAACCCGTGAGCGCCACGCAGTGCATTGGCCTCGAGGGCGGTGCTGATGGTGCGTCGACTCCGCCCATCCAAAAAAAAAAAAAGCTCCCACGGGGTCATGACCTCCAGCCAGTACCCAAAGGTGATGAATGGTGAAGATACACAGAAGGATCAGAATTACGGTAGGTACGTAATTTTCATGTCTTGGGAGTAGCAGCTGGATTTGAGTGCTATAAAGTACGAAGTCATGCACCTTGGGCATGGAAACCTGGAGGCTGTGTATCAGATGGGGGAGGAGAGAAGGTAACAGTTATCAAGCAGGAGAGGGACCTTGGGGTGATCATACCTGATAATTTCACGGTGTCAGGACAGTGTGACTAGGCAGTAGACAAAATGAGACATACTGGGGTACATAGGGGTGGACATTTCTAGTAGGAGGAGGGAGGTGATGTTTCCTCTGTATCGTTCACTTGTGAGACCCCACCAGGAGTTCTGTGTCCATTTCTGGAAGCTGAATCTCTGCAATGACATAGTATGGAAGCGGACTAGAGGAAGTCTACTCAAATGGTGCAGGGGTTTCACAAGAATCCATATAAGGAGCAGGAGCACAGCATGCACTTCCTGAAGGTGAGAAGAGTGAGAGGAGACATTATTGAGTCCTTAAAGCACTTCACGAGGAGAACAGAGTGTAGGATAGGAGTCTCTTTCACAGGAGAAGGGAGCACCAGAACATGGGGGCATGATGTGAAGCTTTGAGGGGGTAGGAGGAATATAAGGAAATACTTCTTCACAGAAAAGGTGGTTAATGCCTGAAACAGTCCACCAGAAGAGGTGGTAGGGGCAAAGACAGGATGCAGCTGAGTTTCAATGCCAAAAAGTGTAGACAGTGGGGAGCTTCAAATATGAGCGGGATGGGCACATGGGTTAAATAAATAGAGGTAAGGGGTGAGGCAGGGACACTCTTGACCAAATAGCGTCCAGAGTGTAGTGACATACAGGGAAAATAGAGCACACAGCAGACTACATGGGCCTACCAGTCCATTTCTGCCAACCCATACTGTTAATCCTGCTTACCTACTTTGCCAGATTATATAATGAGATAAAAAGGACTCTCCACTCACTAGATCTTGAGGGCCCATAGGTTTTACGTAGATGATATTAAGGAATCCAGTCAGTCAAAACAGCTCTTTGTCTCTTTCGACCCTAACCATAAGAGAGCCTATCAAAATCAACTGCATTTCAGCCTAGAGTGTGAATTTCCTGCACCACTGCTATGCCGTGACTCAAGTTAAACTGGAGGGCAAGGTATATGCACACTCTGCCAGAGTGGTTGCCACTTCTCTAGCAGACCTACGCTCTGTGCCTATTAGAGAAATTTGCAGAGCTGCAACTTGGAGCACAGTGCATACTTTTACCAAGCACTGTGCCCTGGATGTCCATGCCAGGCAACACGCAGCCTTTGGCAGGACAGTTCTAAATTTATTACTGTCTTGTGTGATCCCTGATCTCCAGCCTTTCTAGTCCAGGGGATTTTCTCTGAGCTTGGTACTGTGACCCATCAGTGGAATCTCTGGAGAAGATTGATTCTTGGAAGATGTGAATATTATGTATTTACTATAATTCTTACTCTTCCAGAATTTTGTTACCATTGATTTCCACACCCACCCACCTTTCCGCAGGACTCACTCCAGTATTGTTTAGTCGGAGTCTTCACTCCTTTGTGCTTGGTTTGGGCTGTGAAGACACTGTGTTATTGGGTTTGGTTGTCCTTCTTATATGTGCCACCAGGGCTAGCCAAAGCCCTTAGGTTAAATGCATAGGTTACTTTTTAGGTTCATTCTGCTCTGTTCCATGATTAAAAAGGTACTGAGGTGGTTGGGAGCTGGCACTGCTGTATAGCAGTGGGCACAGGCCCTACTCGAGCAGCTAGCCCTCCAGAAAAGTTCTGGCTTCCATGGGGTCCTAGTGCCTCTGGCACAGACCCATTAATTGTAATCTATAGAGAAGGTATTCTGGAAGATCAACAGTTAAAGTAAGTACTTAACTTTCATTTGTAGTGCCACGCAGTTCATATCAACTAAGATGGTTTTTATTACATAATGATTTTGTGGCTAATATTTTGGCCCACTTGTTTGACAGTAGACTTTGAAAAGACAAGCTAGGAGTTTAGTACTGGTTGAGAGCAATAGCTAACTGCATGTTTTGTGGGCTCTTGGCTTCACAGGTCAGTCCCAGACCGACTCCACCAGCATAGAACAGGAGAAATACTTCCAGGCCATCGTCAACTCTATGCCCCATCACTCAGACATCAGTGGACGCAACACCCTTAGTGGCTTCACCTCCGCCCACATGAGCAGCTCAGGTAAGTTTTAACCTCTAATCCTCCCTGACCCCACCCACCCTCTTCTGTGGCACAGTATTACCCTAAAATTAAATCCTCAGTATAAAATTGGTACTGTTCTTGTGGTTTTTTGGGAGGGATACAATAATCCCTAGAAAGTACTGTAACAAGCGGTTGTGGACTACCTGTATTCAGTTCACAATCTACACTTAGGCAGTCTTCCACTGAACTTGCTCTGTCACCAGAACAGTCTTAAAGCTCGACTCCTTCTACCTCCCAGTCAGGTAGTCCTCTGGTTATTCCCCCACTGCTCTCAGATCTTTTCTTCAGTTGAAAGAACAGTACTCCTCCATCACAGCTGCTGCTTGTGAATTTGAACTCGCTACATTTTCAGGACTTTTCAAAAATTCTTCAAAGCTTTTTATGCTCCAGTTGACCCAGTGTGTGCACCTCGGCTCTGACAGGCTACTGCATTCAGTGCAACCGTGGAACAAAAGAAAAAGCCTGCATATAAAGATGCATTGTTTACAGTTCACTGTGTCCTTGACCAATAGCCATGACTCCTACGTTCACTGTTTGGGAATCTCCCATGATGCTAGGCACTTTCAGACAGTCGAGGATCATTTGAAGTAGGTACTCAGTGTGCAGTCAGGACAACACAAGGGATTTATTTATTTATTTGTAATTTTTAACCAGGAAAGGCAGACTAAGCTAATATAGTTTGTTTCCAGGTGCATCCTGGAGCTGCGTTGCATGGACCGGTTTTCATTGACGGGGAATGTTGGCCATCACATTGGGGGAAACACCCCTGCTCTTCATCGTAAGTATCGCAGGATTTTTTACTTCCATCTGGACAGTGACCAGAGATGGGTAGAAGGGACCTTGGTTTAACATCTCATCCTAAGGATGGCACCTCACCAGTGCAGCACCCCTTTCATACTGCACTACAGTGTCACTTATGGGTATTCCCTTAAGTGCCAGGTTTGCGGCTAGAACCTCCGATTTTCTGGCCTCAGAGGCAAGTGTGCTATCTACTGAGCCACTTACTTTGATGGGTGGCCCATCATACTGGGTTCAGCCATGTAGTAAACAGCCCTGGATGATGGTGGCAACCCCAGATCTTCAAGGATGCCCAGGGTTGGATATGCTGCTTGTCAAGGAAGAGTGGTCAGTGGATGATCCGGCCCCTCATGAGGGCGATGAGGGATTTCATGAATACCTGTTGTCCCCTCAGTTGTTCCAGTGTGTCATCTCCTAGGCGCCACAGACACAAGAAGAAAAAACTTGATGCCCATCATGGGTGCACTGTAAGAAGTGCTCTTCCCTTTTGGAGGGCTGTCTAGTTCAGTTGCCCTCTAAACGAACTTAAAGCGCACGTGGAGCCCGTTGCCTTGCTTACTGAGATTTCACCTAAGCCGCTGAAGACCTTGAGCCTCGTCAGTCTGTTGGTTGAGCCATTGGGCCTGATGCAAGCGTGCATGTGTGGAGGCATGCGCACGCCACACACTGCGGGATACCCCACCCTACCAGTCGCTCCATACCTGCCTGCACTACCACTGGGCCTCCACCCAGTGATGGTGGGACTGCAGGAAGGCAACCCCCACTCCCTGGGAGAGGAGAGCAGCCACGAGGCAGCTCAGTCCTGCCCCCCCCCCGCCGGGCCGACACCCCAATGACCCAAGGTCATTCCTGAACCCCAGTCGCCAGCATGGCGCAACGTATGGCGTCCAGCGCCTCAACCCTCAGTGCCGCTGGGCCGGCAGGAAACCTATCTTCTGCTGGATACCCTGAAGGAGGTTGCTTCAGTTGGTGTACCTTTCCAGTTTCCTTTGCCATGCTGGCTTCCACACTTAGCATCTGGGAGCACCTGGCTTCTTGCCTGGCCCCACTTTGGGCTTAGAGAACACCTCTCTGGAAGGTCTAGTGGCAGATGCTATTTTCCAGAAGGGTAAAATACAGGGCATGTCTTCAGAAACACATCTCCACATAAAGATGTTGAAGATGTGTGCAGTTCTGTATGTTCTGAAAGCCCTAGTGGCCTTGGTCAGCCGAAAGACCGTTCTCTTCCAGACGAACAACAAGTCTGTTATGTACTATATCAACAAGCAAGGAAGTAGTACAGTCTTAACCTTTCTGCAGAGTGGCAGTGAGTGTGTGGGAATGGTGCCTGCAGCAGGGAATCCTACTCCAAGCAGTCTACCTGTCAGGAGTCCAGACCACTCTGGCAGACAAGCTCAGTTGAAGAGAGGCAGGCTCCCTTCACCTCCAGGCCTGGCTCCTGAGCAGGTTGAGATGAACACCTACAAGGTATCTTGGAGGATCTCTGAAATACTTTTGGCTACATATAAATCTTCCACCAGGAAGGCATGCACAGCCTAGTGGAAAACGTTTTCCGTCTGGTGCGCCAGAACCTCAGTGGACCACTTCCAGGTGTCTGACGAGGTCCTGGAGTACTTACTGGACCTGTATGATGCTGGCCTGCAGTATTCCACAATTAAGGTCCACATGTTTGCTGTCTCAGCATATCACGGACCCATAGGTGCGTGCTACCTGGCACAGCTGACACAGTTTAAAAAGTTCCCCAAGAGTATTCTGCACACAAGGCCTCCCATCAGGAATCTGGTGACTCCCTGGGATATCAACCTTGTGCTGGATATGCTCACTCGCAAGCCCTGTGAGCCTGTTGTGACATTTTTCATAGATTCATAGACATGTGCCAGCAGAAAAGGACCTTCTTGACCCATCAAGTCTGCCCTATCTTTACAAGCCCCCTTAGAATCCCCCCTCTGTTCCCTAGACAAGACTTGAGACTTGGAGGTTTCTCACTTGGAAAGCAACATTTCTGTGGCTATCACCTCTGCACACAAAGTATCTGAAATCCATGCTTTGGTCACAGATCCATAATATACTGTTTTCCATAAAGTTAAGTAAGTTCTTCATACACACCCCAAGTTTCTGTCTGAGGTTTTGAGAGTTCCATCTTAATCGGGCAGTAATCTTGCCTGCCTACTCTGCCAACTTCCAGAATGAGAGAAAAATCACTCTCCATTCACTGGATGTTAAGAGGGTCCTAATGTTTTATTTGAATGGGACTACGGACTTCAGATAGTTCAAACAGCTTTCTCTTTCGACAACAATCAAAAGGGGCAGCCTGTCACAGTCAAGTGCTTTTCGGTTTGGACTGTGAACTGCCATCGCCACTACTATGCTATGGCTTGGGTTATACTGGAAGACAAGATGCATTCCCACTCCACCAGAGCGGTTGCCACTTACCTGGCAGAGATGTACTCTGTGTCTGTTGGAGACACTTGCAGAGCTGCAACTTGGAGCACAGTGCACACTTTTACTAAGCACTATGCCCTAGATTTCCATGCCAGGCAACATGCCACCTTTGGCAGTATTGTTGTGTTATGGTCTCCACCCCTCTGTATTTGGTTTGGGCTATGCAAACACTGTATTACTAGCTTTGGTGGCCTTTCTTTCACAGGCCACCAGGGCTATCTTATGCCCTTAGTTAAGAGCATAGGTTACTCATTCATGATGCTCACCTCCTTGGTGAAAAAGGTACTGAGGTGGTTGGGGGTTGGTGCCACTGTCTGTTGGTAGGCACATGTGGTGAGGCATGTGAAGGGCCTCTCACATCACTAGCCCCCACCAGAAAGGTTCTGGCTCTCTCGGGGTCCTAGTGCTTCGAGTTCAGGTCCACAAGTGCTCATCTAGGGAGAAGATATTCAGGAAACTTAACAGTTGCACTAAGTACATAATTTTTGTATCTTCTGCTAGTATTCAACTCACATCCACAGAACCCACCTGACCTGCAAGGCTTGCTTTCAATATTTGTTTTTAGCGTGCAGATCTGAGTGCAATGAGAGTGAAGCTGGAGGACTGCATGATTGGGGTAGTAGTTGTAGGAGTCGAGCTCAAAGACGATGAGCATGCTCTGTGGAAGACTGCCTAAGTGTGACTGCCTAAGTGTGACTGGGCATGCATTTTGGATGACTGCCTAAGTGTGTCTGAGCATGCTCTGTGGAAGACTGCATAAGTGTGACTATGCATGCTCTGTGGAAGACTGCCTAAATATGACTGAGCATGCTTTCTAACCCCAGGAATCACTCATTATGATTAAACTGATGCAGTCAGCCTCCTGTGTTGGACTGCCCTGAGAGATGGAATTATATGCAAATGATGGAACTCTCAATTGGCTCACGTCAGTTTCAAACTGCTGCCCTAGCAACTGCTGTACTCTTGAGTGCTTCAGATTCTTTACTCCGCCTGCCTAGTGAAAACGTCCCGGAGAGCTCTCCTTCAACCTCTTCAAAATCCATTTATCTGGTCGATAAGTAGTGTTTTTAATTTATATTTCAAATTGCTGCCTTAGTTTGTTTATTTTACAAATTATGTGAATATATTGGGTAATTAGTGATTCCTTCACGGTTCCTTGGAACTGAGGGTTCCGCTATTTCTAATGAGGTTTTACCTCAATTTAGTGATATTTGTTATTTTTTGTGGTCGGTTCCTTGACCGTTTGTAACTGTTTTATTTTTTATCTAAAATTATAAATTTCTTGGTTCCCTTTTTCTGTCAGGAACCAAGTAGCGTTCGGTTCCCGGGACCATTAGCGGTTGTTTATATTTAAAATATTTGGTTCCAAGGAACCGATAATATTGTTATAGTTTACTTTAGGGACTCCTGCTCAATGTCAGAGGTCCCTGTTGTCAAACCTAAAAAACGCACAGGACCCACTGATTTTAAATATTGTGAGTCTTGTAGTCCGAGTACAGCAAAAGCAGACAGACATTCCCTCTGTGTTTTTTGTCTGGGTACTAGCCGTATTTTTGCAAACTGTGATATTTGTAAAACATTTTGCCCTAAAACTCTTAGGAAACGGTCCAAAATATTGGAAGAGATGGCCTCTGCTTCTGCTACTACGGTGGAAAGTAGTTCCTCCACCTCTGGCGCAAAAAAGGATGGAGGTAAAGCTAAGGATCCTGACAAAGGATCAGATGAGGTTGAGCAGGGTAAGTCAAAAAGGTCAGTGGAGTCAGGGACTGAACCTGTTCCACTTGAGAAAAAAAGCAAGGAAAAGCATGTCGATGCACCTCCAGCCAAGAAGGCTAAGGAGCTCCCAGCAGACAAACCTGGTATGTCCTTAGCTGAGGACATTGCCAAGGCCTTACAGGTCTTGCAAGCACTGCAGGCTGCAGTCCTGGTTCCCACACTGACTGCTCCGGTTTCTGTTCCAGTTCCTCAGGAACCGCAAGCCATCTTTAGTGAGGAGGATGATGATGATGATGATGATGATTTTGATGAGGAACCAATAGATCCAGAGCTTTCTCCAGAACAAGAGTTTGGTGCCCCCCAAGGGGTCCTGAGGATTATACCTCACATTATGCTTTTGTGAAAAGCATGGTGGAGACACTCAACCTCCCTCTGCAGGAGACAAGAGGAGGATGTGGAGGAGGCAGAGTTTTTAGACATGATGGTGCTAGCCCCACAAACGCTTATTACTGCTTCATGCATAAGTCCTTGAAAAGGCAGTATCAAGACATATTTCAAACTCCTACTTCCATTCCAGGAGGACAAAAAGTTGATAAGAAATATCAGCTTGATAGGACCACAGCTGATTTTCTTTTCAGCCACCCTGATCCTGAGGGGGTGGTGCAGGCTGCTGCCTGCGACAAAGCCAGGATTCCTCTGGCTACCCATCCTCCTGACAAGGATTGTTGAAAGATGGATGCAATGGGTAAAAAAGGGTACATGGCTGCCTCTCTGATAGACAGGCCAACTACATGACTTATGCAGTGCAGTACCAGAAGGCACTCTGGAATACAATTTTAGCCCTGGCTGACAGGGTGCCAGGTAAGGTGGTAATTGACCTACAAGATACAGCAAGAGCTGTACTAGATGCTACAAAATACCAGTTCCACATGGCTGTGGACACGAATGATTCTGCAGCCAGATTAATGGCACTATCTGTCTCCCTTAGGAGATTTGCGTGGCCCAGGGCCACAAACCTAACCTTGGACACCCAGGCCAAGGCAATGGATTTCCCATTCGAGAAAAACTCGTTATTTGGTGACAAAACAGAAGCCTATATGAAAAAGGTAGAAGAATACAAGGCTACCTACAGAAGTAATTCTAAGGATAAGCCTTCTACATCCTATAGTGCCCAAACTAGGGGAGGCAGGGGTAGGGGATCCTATTCCAGACCATTTTTCCAGGCTCAGGCCTCTCAGCTGCAACAGCAGCCTAGAGGATATTTTCAAGGAAGGGTCAGGAGAGCCATGAGAAGAGCTTCTCCCTTCCCGCTGATTCAGGCACAGCCCATTCAGAACCCCTGACGGGCTGGTACAAGTCGCATCCCCTGTCGTAGATCCACCAGTGGGTGGCAGGCTGGCTAACTACTTCCAGGATTGGCATACCATCACCATAGACAAGTGGGTCCTGGAGGTAGTGAGCCAGGGTCTGGCACTCTGCTTCAAATCTCTTCCCAAGCTGAGAGCAAGAACATTTGCACCAGTTACATCTGCATTCAGGATTTTACTGGAAGCGGAGGTAAAACATCTACTGGCAATCAAAGCAGTGGAGCCGATGCCCCTAAACCAGAGGAGCAAAGGCTTGTACTCCAGATACTTCCTCACAAGAAAGAAAAATGGGGATTGGCAACCTATCCTGGATCTAAGACTTCTAAACAGACGCATTCTGAAGCCAAAATTCAAAATGGTCACTCTCGCAATAATCACTCCCACTTTACAAAAGGGAGACTGGCTAGACTCCCTAGATCTAAGGGATGCTTATTTTCACATCCCCACCAGACCGTCTCATAGAAAGTATTTGAGATTCAGACTGGCCTCAGGCCATTATCAGTTTGCAACACTTACTTTTGGCCTAATTTCTGCCCCAAGGGCTTTCACAAAGTGTTTGGCTGTGGTAGTGGAGTTTCTGAGAAAACAAGGGGTGTCTATCTTTCCCTGCCTGGACAACTGGCTAGTAGTGGGCCCATCTCTGCAGCTTACAGAGCAGGCCTTTGCACTAACAAAATGTACTCTGGAGTTCCTGGGTTTTCTCATAAACGAGCAGAAGTCTCAGCAAACACCAGTTCTGGTACTAGAATTCATTGGTGCAGAACTAAACACCAGTCTGGGCAGAGTGTTTCTGCCACAGGACAGGGTAAACGGCATTCTACAGATTGCAAACTCATTTGTGCCAGGAAAACTCAAACCAGCCACAGAATTCCTCAGGCTTCTGGGTCACATGGCAGCTGCCACCACAGTGATACTGGGTTCCAGATTTCAAATGAGAGACATCCAGTTTCACCTGAGACAGTATAGGTCACAGAGGACAAACCCTCTGTCCAAACTGGTTTCAGTCACCCACAGCCTGCTACAGGCACTGCAGTGATGGCTAGATGAGCACAATCTTCGGGGTAGGTGTGCCTTTCGTAAAGGAACAACCTTCCTTAATTCTTACAACAGATGCATCCCTTCTAGGTTGGTGAGCACACATGTTGGATTACACAGCAAGTGGCACATAGTCTCCTCTAGAATCCTTTTTACATATGAATGTGTTGGAGCTCAGAGCGGTGTACCTTGCCCTGCAGGCATTTGCTCCACATCTCCAAAACAGTAGTGCAGGTCAGAACAGACACCACTACTATGTACTATATCAACAAATGGAGGAACTAGATCAGCCCCATTGTGCACAGAAGCAATGAGGCTGTGGTCCCTGGCTTACTCCATGAAGGTATCCCTATCAGCCACATATCTACCAGGAAAGGACAGTGTGCTGGCAGACTCCCTCAGCAGAATTAGTCAGGACCACCATGAGTGGTGTCTGAATCCCCATATACTCAGTTTGATTTTTCAGGAGATGGGGCACTCCAGAGATAGATCTCTTCACCTCTGTAGAAAATCACCAGTTACCAATGTACTGTTGCAGGCCTCCTCTCAGGGGCACACTACCCCTGGATATTGGCACTGGACTGGACAGGGAAGTTCCTATATGTCTTCCCTCCTTTTCCACTGATATTCAGGACCCTGCTGAAATTGAGGTGCCAACCAGCGACAGTGATACTGGTGGTACCAGATTGGGTGAAGCAACACTGGTATTCACTTCTGTTGACTCTGTCAGTAGTAGTTTCTCCAATACATCTGCCAAGGAGGCACAACCTGCTGACCTCCTCTCAGGGCAGGATCCTGTACCCCAACCTCAAATCACTGAGGCTCAAGGCCTGGCTCTTGGGGACTTAGAATTTTGCTAATCTTAAACTGTCAGAACAGGTGCTGACAGTACTTAGGGGTTCCAGGAAACCTTCCACTAAGAAGACATATTCTGCTAAGTGGAAGAGGTTTTACATATGGTGTGCAGGTAAGGGTGTTGACCAATCCAGGGCTGATTTAGCCATTCTCCTGGATTACCTAACACACTTGCATTCTCTAGGCCTGAAGCCTTCGACCCTCAAGGTTCATTTGGCTTCAGGTCTCAGCTTATCTGTCCGCTGGTAAAGAGAGATCCATGGCCTCTCATCCAGTCTTCAGGAAATACTTTAAAGTCCTCAACCTCTTGTACCCTCCCTTGAGGGAACATGTTCCAGCCTGGAATCTGAATATCTGCATTGTCAAGCTCATGGATGCTCCATTTGAACCAATGACTACAGCAGACTTGAAGTATATCACTTGGAAAACTGTGTTTCTTGTTACTATTACTTCAGCCAGAAGGATCAGTGAGTTACAGACCCTGTGCAAAGATGTAGACTACATCTCATTCCACAGGGACAAAGTGGTCCTCAGGACCAATACAAAATTCCTTCCCAAAGTGGTGTCTGATTTCCACTTAAATCAGTCCTTCACTTTACCTTTTTCACAGAGAACTTAGTTCTCCAGAAAGGAAGCCTCACTTCCTTGATGTCAAAAGGGCACTTAGCCACTATATTGACAGAACCAAGTCTTACAGACCAGGTCAAACGCAGCTGTCTCTTACCTATGGAGAAGTAGGTAAGGGCAGAACTGCCACAGAATGTACAATTGCTCGCTGGATAGTGGCATGTATACAGTTTTGTTGTAGTAAAGTGGGTAATCAGGCACCCCTGGGCCTGAGGGCACATTCCACCAGGGGCATGGAAAACAGTACGCACCTTCACAAAGCATTACAGTCTGGATTTACATTCCAGAAGTGATGCCAGATTTGGTGCAGCAGTGCTGCAGAACTTGTTTCCTAAATAGGTTTTCTGCCCAACCTCCAAAGGTACTGCTTGGTAGTCTGCATCAGTTTAATTATA
This sequence comes from Neoceratodus forsteri, assembly GCA_016271365.2. Lineage (NCBI taxonomy): Eukaryota > Metazoa > Chordata > Ceratodontiformes > Ceratodontidae > Neoceratodus > Neoceratodus forsteri. The sequence continues at coordinate 108,792,162 of CM028131.1, read as the reverse complement.
CTGCGTGATTCCTGGGGTTAGAAGAAAAAATTACTCACCATGGTACTTTTGTATCTTCCTGGACATAAGTCTCCACCACTCATTCACACTAGTGGGATTAGCGCCGGAGGCACTAAGACCCATCGGGAGCAAACTTTTTGCTGGAGGGTCGGCGCGAGAGACGGCGCCACGAGACACGGCGCCCGTGAGCAGCGGTCAGCGGTAATGACCATCTCGGCGACGACCCTCCAACCGCCTCAGTTCCTTTTTTCCCGCCGTCGAGTGCGCTTCAGTGACGACGTCGCTCGCCTGTCGGGAGTCAAACTTCAAACTAGCGCATAGTTTTCAGTTTGTTTTTGTAACTTTATCACGATAAGTAGTATCGCTTAATTTTATTCTATTTTCGTTAAATTTTTCTAATATTTAAATTTTACTTGAAGAAGTCTCGGCCTACTGGAAGGAGTCGACCATGAGCAGGTCAGGTGACGGTAGGGAGACTTCGTATGAAACTGTTCAGTCAGCGGGCTGGGTCGGTCAGCCTCCTTCTCCTCAGCGGGGGTTCCGACAGCGGTCAGTCCGATGCCGAGGATGGACGGTCCCCGCCGGCATAAAAATAAGCGGTCGCATTTCGGCGCGTTACCATCTCGAGCTCTTCTTGGCCCACAGGTCAAAAAGAAGGCATCCTTTCGAGTGCGCCCTCTGGTATGTCTGGCGTCGGCGGCTCGGTTATCGTTGCTGGTTGCGGTCTCCTTCTTGAGTCTAACTTCCGGTGATCGATCGTCCTCGACGCCGGAGTCCCTCCCGCCTATAGGTAGGACTCCAGATGAGCAGTTTCATCAGTGGGCGCTCTTATGGAGCAATGGGCTCGGAGGTTGGTTCTTCTGCCTGGCTCGGTTGCCTCGGCCCTCGGGCCCTCGGCCAGGTAGGGCGGTTGGACCTTCCAGTCGCGTGGCGCCTTCCTTCGGTGCCAGCGACTCCGTGCTGGAGTGTTTCCCCTCACATGGCTGCGGCGCGAGGCCTCACCGATGCCCTTATCTCCTGTTTTTCCTTCTCTAGCTTTCCAGGTTCCTGGGGCTTTTCCGGCGCCTTCTGCAGGGTCTGTTGGCTTGTGGCGCCGTTTTCGTGCTACGCTGGGTCTTGCCGGCGCCGCGTCCCTGGCGCCCTTGGTCTCGCGGCGCCGCCCGGTAATGCCGTTAGATAAGGCGGCGCCGTTGGCGGTGTCATCCCGCGGTGCCGTTAGCAGCGCCCGATCGCGGCGTCGTCCCGTGGTGCCATGCAGCGGCGTCGTCGGCAGCCCGTCGCGTTCTCGTCAGCAGCGCGCCCGGCGCTGCGAGGCAGCGTGCCTCTTCGGCACCGTCGCCCCTCCACTTAGTGCCGTCTTCAGCCCGTTTTGCCGTCTCGGCGCCCGGCATATAGCGGGACTCTCCTTGTTTTCTGCTATTTCCTCCTCTCCTAATTTTCCTCCTTTCCTGTCCAAACAGTCCTTTCTGGACCATCAGGAGATGATGTTGAGCCTGACCCAGACCTTGGTTGGGTGATGAAGTGGAGAAACAGGATCTTCTTTGCTACAGAGCCTGTGGTCGAGGACCTGTCCTTTAAGTCTCTGTTGAAGAACCTGGGATCCACTCTTTCTCTCCAGACTACAGACATCGATCCTGGGAAGATATTAAGACTCAGTATCTTCATAGCCTCGGAGATCCCTCTGATTTGACTCCTCCGATCCAGCTTTCCTTCGAGACGCTGTCTCAAATGGTATGGAATAATCCTGCTCTTATTCCTCAGTGGCTAAATCCATTGATAAGAAGTATTCAGCTCCCAAGGATCGTCCCATTTTGGCATCCCAAGCCTTCTGCGGATCCTATTGTAGTCCTGGCAGAGAATGACAAGGTCGTCTTCCTCAAACTACTACAGCTTGACCTATTAACAAAGAGTCTCATAAGATTGATACATTAGGTAAGAGAGTCTTTGCCTCCACTCTAATGTCGTATTGCCAGTTATCAAGGCTATTTTTCTCAGTATGAGTATATCCTGTGGCACTCTATGAAAAGAATGGTTGAAGCTCTTCCAGATTGGATTCCAAGTCAGAGCTTCTTCTGACCGTTATTAGAGGTATTGAGTCCAATAACCAACAGGTCAAAGCCGCCATGGACGCTTCGACACTGCTTCTCGCTCAGCACAGCAGGGATTTGTACTAGCGCCATTTCCTGGCTGCGTACTTCTGGCTTCACGAATGATGCTCAGCAGCAGGTGATGGCGCTGCCTTTGATGGCTCCTTTCTTTTGGCCCTCCGTGGAGCAAGCCTTAGAGGCCACTCAGAAGACTAGATGGCCATTAAGTTGGCCAGACCTCCTGCCCCCTCTCGGGGCATGTGAACAGACGTCAGTTTCATAGTCGCCAGTCCTTCGAGGCAGAGCAGGGAAGCTTCCATAAAGCCAACCTGCCCAACCTCAAAAGAAGGCGCAGCAAGCAGCAGGGGCCTAAAGCTCCCAGTGCTACCTTATAGTCGTTGGCCCAAGTTCCATCCACTCTGCCCGAGGTGGAACTTTCTCCTCCGGTGGAGGTCGTCTGATGTCACTTCTACAACCAGTGGAAGTCCATAATTTCGGACAAATGGGTCTTCGGATAATTCATGAGGTTATTCTCTCAATTTCTTGGAAACCCCGAATTGTCCTCCCAGACGACAACCCAGGTTGTCGGCCTCAGTCAGACCTCCTCACGCTGGAGATCCAGGGCCTTCTGAACAACAGGGCAATAGAACTGGTGCCCCGCATCTATGGCTAAGCAAAGGGTTCTACTCCCATTACTTTCTGGTTCCAAAGAAATCTGGGGATCGCCCCATTCTAGACCTCAGAAAGTTAAACAAATTCCTCCCCAGGGAGAAATTCAAGATGATTTCCCTAGGTACCCTGTTACCCTTGCTGCATCAGCACGACTGGCTGGCCTCTCTGGATATGCAGGATGCTTACCAGCATATCCCCGTCCACCCGACCCACCGCAAGTTCCTCAGGTTTGTAGCTTTGGGTCAGCATTATCAGTTCAGAGTCCTGCCCTTTGGGCTATCCTCGGCCATGGATTTTTACAAAGTGTTGTGCAGTTCTCACGGCGCATCTCAGGAAAGTCGGACTCCGAGTGTTTCCCTACCTGGACGATTGGCTTCTAGCAAGCCCTTCCGTCCAAGGGACTTTGGAAGCCGTGCAAACGACTTCTCGTCTTCTCACGTCCATGGAGTTCTGCTGAATTTGAAAAATCTCAACTGCAACCCTCCCAGAGGCTCCTTTTCATAGGGGCGCTTCTAGACACCTCTTCAGCGAAGGCTTTCCTTCCAGAGGACAGAAGACTCGACATCCTTGAATGGCCCGTTACATCAGGGAGAACCAATCGGTTACAGCTCTCGATGCAACGCATGTTGGAGTCTCATAAGCGTCCCTCGGTCTTCACTGTCCCTCTGGCCCGACTGCACATGAGAACCACCCAATGGATGCTCTCCACTCAGTGGTCCCGACCTCTCACCCCAATCTTATCCCATCAAGGTGACGGAGCCCCTTGAAGGTCTCTCACCTGGTGGTCTCAAGAGAGCAATCTCCTGGAAGGATTCCCTTTGCTCCCCGGATCATCAGATCTCCATCACCACAGGCGATCGCTAATGGGATGGGGGCTCACTCTCTCCTCCACACTCCAGGTGTATGGACTCAGTTAAAACTCATCTCCACATAAATGTCCTGGAGATGAGAGCGGTCCTCTATGCAATCCGAGCTCTGAAGGATGTCCTTTGTCACAAGAACATTCTCCTTCAAGCGGACAACAAAGCAGTGATGTATTACATCAACAAGCAAGCGGTGCTCATTCTTATCCCTTTGCAGGAAGCAATGAGGTGTGGGAGTGGTGCTTGGAGCACAAGTCTCTGATTCAAGCGGTTTATCTGCGGGTATACAAAACGACCTAGCAGATCACCTCAGCAGAACGGAGGCAGACCCTCACAGTGGTCTCGATCCAGCCGTAGCTGGTCCCTGTTCAAAGAGTGGGGACTCAGACCTGGACCTTTTGCATCCCCACTCAGCATAAAACTGCCTCTCTTCTGCTCCAGAAATCCAGGGCCTGGCATTTTCTGTCAGGATGCGTTCAGGCTGCGGTGGACAACAGCTTTCTTTACGCCTTTCCACCGCTTCCTCTAATCCAGAGGTACTCCTCAAGTTCGAGTCTCAGGGGACCAAGATGATTCTCATTGCTCCTTCCTGGCCTCGGCAACTATGGTTTCCTCTACTCAACAGTATGTTGGCAGCCTCTCGAGACCACTTCCTTTGCAAATCAGTCTTTGACTCAGGGTTCGTTGGTCCATCCCAACCTGAAATCACTTCACCTTCATGCTTGGCTCCTGAAGAGATAGAAGTGAATCGGTTCAACGTCTCTCATAGAGTCTCAGACATCCTTCTGGCTGCTCGGAAGCCAGCCACCAGCATCACGCTTCCAAATGGAAACGTTTTCTCTCTGGTGTCAAAATCCTCTTAGAATCCCTTTTCCTGTCCTCCTGGCAAGGTTCTGGAGTATCTTTGGACCTGTCAAACTTAGGTCTTCAGTACTCCACAGTTAAAGTTCACCTTAGTGCCATCTCAGCGTTCCATGAGCGGTTTCTTCCTTAACTCTGGCTCAGTTACCTATGGTGAAGAGATTTCTTAAGGGGATTCTCCCACCAGACCCCTGTTAAGCGTCCAGTTGCAGCCTGGGACATTAACCTGGTGCTGGACATGCTCACTCGGAAGCCTTTCGAACCCTTAGCTACCTGTGAGCTAAAATTTCTTACCTGGAAGACTGCCTTCCTGGTGGCCATTACCTCAGCCCACGGGGTCTCTGAGATACATGCCCTGGTTACGGACCCTCCAGTATACTGTATTCCATAAAGACAAGGTAGTTCTCCGTACTCATCCTAAATTTCTTCCCAAGGTTGTGTCAGAATTCCATCAAAACCAACCTCTGGTACTTCCGCTTACTTCGCTAATTTCCAAAATGAGAGGCAGACTTCATTCCTTGGATGTTAAGAGAGCCTTGCGGTTCTATTTAGATAGAACCAAGGATGTTAGAAGACTCAGCAACTGTTCGTTTCTTTCAGCGACACCGGCTGGGTCAACCTGTCGCTATTAGATGCATCTCTTCATGGTTAGTGGCATGCCTTACGTCATTGCTATTCCATGGCTCAAGTTAAATTAGAAGGTAAGTGTCGCTCACTCTACTAGAGCGATCTGTGGCATCCTAGCGGAAATTCGCAATGTTCCAGTGCAGATATACAACGCCGCCACCTGGAGCTCAGTGCGCCGTTAAGCACTATGCACTGGATGTTCATGCTGAGCGACATTCCGCATTCGGCAGAACTATCATAATAGGCTTCTATCTTAGGCCAGATGAGCTCTGGCTCTCCTACAACCCCTTTGGAGGATTATCAGCAGTACTCTCCCACTGGTGTGAATGAGTGGTGGAGACTTATGTCCAGGAAGATAGGAAAATTACGTACCTACCGTAATTCTTGATCTTGGACGAGTCTCCACCACTCATTCCCCTACCCTCCATCCCCGAGCTCACGCTGTATTGGTCTTCACTCCCTCAAATCTTTAGGCCGTGAGGACTTCTTTACTGACCCTTCTTACACGGGTCATACGGACTATCTTATGTCCGTTTTTAATGTTAGGTTTACTCTTTCGTTAGTTGCGCTGCACCTCCTTGGTAAAAAAGGTACTGAAGCGGTTGGAGGGTAAATCGCCCGAGATGGTCATTACCGCTCGACAGCTGCTCGTGGCCGTCTCTCGCCCGACCCTCCACAAAGTTTGCTCCGATGGTCTTAGTGCCTCCGGCGCTAATCCCACTAGTGTGAATGAGTGGTGGAGACTCGTCCAAGAAGATCAAGAATTACGGTAGGTATGTAATTTTCCTTTCTTCAAAGTGATCGCTCATTATGATTAAAGCACCCACCCTGTCTCCCCTACTTGAACCTATGAAAGTTGTTCTGCAGTATGTCTCTTTGCAGATGACACAAAGATCTGCAACAGAGTTGATGCACTAGGTGGGGTGGAAAGGATGAAAAGGGACTTGGCAAGGTTAGAGGAATGGTCAAAATGTACAGTATGGCAGCTTAGATTCAATGCTAAGAAGTGCAAGGTAATGCACCTGGGAAACAAAAACCCAGGGGAAGAGTACACAATGGGGGTGAGATACTAACAACAACAAAAATGGAAAGGGACCTGGGGGTAGTCATATCAGATGACCTAAAGGTGGGCAAGCAATGTGAGAGGGCAGCAAGGAGGGCTGGGGGATACTGGGATGCATAGGGAGAGGCATCACCAGTAGAAAACAGGAAGTTATTATCCCTCTGTACAGACAGCTGGTCAGACCCCATCTGGAGTACTGCATGTAGTTCTGGAGACCCAGTCTTCGCAAAGACATAGACAGGATGGAAGCTGTCCAGAGGAGGGCAACTAAAATGGTGCAGGGTCTGCACCGGAAGACATTTGAAGAGAGACTTTAGGAGCTTAATTTGTATAGTCTCGAGGAAAGGAGGGAAAGCGGGGACATGATAGAAACTTTCAAGTACCTCAAGGGAATCAACAAAGTCCAAGAGGTAGCATCTTTCAAAAAGAGGTGTGCAAGAACAAGGGGCACAATTTGAAGATAGAGAGGCGGCTCAGAGGTAATTTAAGGAAGTATTTTTCACAGAGGGTTGTGGATGCATGGAACAGCCTTCTGGAGGAGGTTGTGGAGTCAAAAACAGTGGTGGAATTCAAGCATGCATGGGACAGTCATAAGGCAATTCTAGGGGGTGGGGGTAGGAAGAAGTAGGCTGCTGGTTAACTAGGATCTGCAGCTTATCCAGTAGGCAGGGAAATGGGCAGTCTGGGTGGGCCAAGCGGTCCTTATCTGCCGTCAAATTCTATGTTTCTGTGCATCCCTGTTTTAGGGTGTTTTTTGCATATAGGTCAGGTTAGAGACTCACTTTTTTAACCAGTTGGTTCTCTTGTGCTCTCAAGTTTTTTTAGGTTTACTTCTTGGGATGTTTTTGAACTGAGAGGACAAAAATTATTTTATGGAAATATTATTTTTAGCTAGTGGGTCTTATGCCCAGTTAGGCTACATAAGAATCTGAAGCACTCAGAGTGCAGCGGTTGCTAGGGCAGCAGTTTGAAATTGGCATGAGCCTATTGAGAATTCCATCATTTGCATATAATTCCATCTCTCTGGGCAGTCCGACACAGGAGGCTGGCTGCATCAGTTTGATCATAATGAGTGATCCCTTTGAAGAAACAAGATTACTATGGTGAGTAATTTTTTCTTTTGGATGACTGCCTAAGTGTGGTTATAGACTGAATACTAGCAGTAGAACTACAGTGACAAGTAAGTAACCTGCTTTTACCCACCATTTATCTGAGAAGAGCGAAAGAGGATAACCCCATGACCTGCTGTAGGTGTAAGTCCCATTGACTTTATTAACTAGCTGGGTACATTTGATACCAGCTGTGAATCCCACCTGGACCAGTCCCAAATTTTGGATTTAAAATATGTAGGTCATTGGTTATGTAGACAATGGTGAAGAGACATCTGATGGTACAGTATCAGTCATTTATAGAAAGGATCTTGTCTCCAGCTGAAGGACTCCAATTGGCATCATCAGCAGACCTCAGTTGTACTCCATTCTAAAACAGCTTAAAATTCAATTTAAAAATTCCTTTTTTTTTTTTGATATTTCTAATTTCCCCTCCTACTGCCCCACAGAGCCACACCATCGGAAATTACCCATTAAGCCTGCCCCTACCAGTGCCTACCTTGCAATCTTCGGTCCCTCCATCCAGCCTCGGCAACCACCCCCCTCCCCCCCCGAATCCTTCAAGTCTTGTCAGGGTCCTGGGGTGGCAGGCAGACACTGGCACATCAGGACCCGGCTCGGTGCTCCGTCTTCCCGGCTCTGAGGGGTGTTTTTCCCTGTTCTGTAAGGGACGTTGCCAGCCCCTGACGTCAAGGCACAAGCACTGACATCCGCAACATCCTCCCCCTAGATGATGCAGCCCCTAGAGGTGATTGGTCTGCAGGCTTCCACCCACGACCAATCAGACCCCCAAGGTGCAGATGTGTTGTCTTGCCCCCAGCCTCTGCTAGAGGTCACCGCGCGCCCAAGTCAAGTTCCCACCCTCCCCCCGGAGAAGGCGAGCCATCGTCGGACACTCAGCCATTCTACCCGGCCGACCCCCGGCTCCCCGAATCCTCCCGAACCCGGGTCGCCGGCGTGGTGCGAGGTGTGGCATCCAGCGCCTCAACCCTCAGCGCCACCGGACCGGCTAAGCCATTCCAGTCTTCATAACTCTGAGGATATTTACAGGAAAACTGGAGTTTTGTGCCCCTCACAGTTCATCCATTGCTGGGGCTTATTCTGGATCTTGTCCTTATGCCTTGCCTGTGACATCATAGTCATTTCCACTAAAACAGACTGATATCCTAAGCAAGGGATTATGGCTTGAGTTCCAGACTCCGTCTCAGCCATAAGCGAATTGTAAGGGTCTAAGATCCAGACATTCTACAAGCCGGTCTCCTCCATAGAGCACCATTCTTTGTAGTAGGAGGTACTAGGACCCAGCGGAAGCCAGAATTGGGGTCAGTGATGTCAGTATATGTACAGACATGCAGTGCTGTGTGCTTCCCATCAGCATATAGAAACATTGAAGTTAACGGCAGATAAGGACCGCAAGGCCCATCCAGTATGCCCATTTTTTTTCCTACCTTATGAATGTGCCATAGGCCTGTACTCTGTCAATGGCCTATCTATTCATACTCATCTTTATTGCTCCCTTATGCCTGTGTAACCCCTAGATGGCGCTATCCCAGGGGCTACTACCCCTGCCTGATTTGCCACTAACAGGTTGAGGGGCCTGGATGCGATGGCGGGTGCCTCCACCCAGAGGTCAGGGTTTGCAGTAGTTAAACTAACTTGGTCACAGCCCTCTGGGACACTGCAACCCCTTTCTTCCCACTAGTGGCCCACACAGTATATCAGAATTACCTTCACAGTATACACTTACCCCCAGGACTGGTTCAGGCACTGGGACCCCCTGTAAAATAAGATACAGTGCAACAATCACAGTACATTACTTTAACATAGACAAATACCTCAGGCAGTATAACTTTGCTGAAACAAGCAGCTCTGATTTATTTAGGGGGATATAACCAGGACAGGGGGAAATCAGGTTAATTAGCTTATCACTTTACTCATCTACCTGTGGCTCTGTGCACAGGCCTATCCCTACCAGTTACTGTCCCTGGGTACCCAAGCCCTAGTGGCTAGTCCAAACCGTGGCAGCTGGTAGGGGCCCTTTCACACAGAGAAAAGAAAAATTAAACAGTCAGCAGTACAGTAATTCCATTTGGATTCAATGTGGCAATTCAACAGGGAGTGACCCTGAATTAGTACTCACGACCTCCAAACACGATAGGGTCCTTCAGCGTCAGCAGGGCTACTCTTGAGCTCCACGAGACTCCTCACACATTTATGTGACAAACTGCAACAGGCAAAAGTCCTTTAATGGCAGCAGGATTCACTTGAGCTACACAAGCCTCCTCACACATTTATATGGTAAAAAGAAAGTACTATACCAGGCAGGCTGCTTCTCTATCCGATCGCAATTACTGCACAATACCCGGAGAACACACAGCAGATTCAGTTCCTGACAGACCGGCGCAATTCAGCAATTTCTCCAGTCTTCTACAGGGTGAGCCTGGTTTCTACTCTTCAGATATCCTTTGATTCTCTTCACAGGATGGATTCAGTCTAACAAGCAGTTACACAAGCTGCAGACTGGAACTCTGGGGCCTTACACACGCTTCCGACTAAAACTGCACCGAAAAAGTACAGGGCTCCTTCCTCTTCACTGCCAGAGCTCAACTGAAACTCCAGCAGACAAAACCGGGCACTTCCTTTGAGTTCCTCCCAGTTCTTGACTGGATTGGCTGTCACTCACAATAGACTGCCCTGTTGGTCCAAAAGGCGCCAAGTCAAACTACATCTCCCAGAGTCACTGCCCTATACAATCCTCTTGTGGCTGGCTCAGATTACAGTCAAGTTCTGATTCATCCAAGGCACCATTTTAGAGCTACCTTAACCCACACTGATTGGTCCAGTTCAGCAGTTCAAAACTAGAATGGGAACTAGGCAAACACAGTTCTGACTGCAAAGAAAGCAGGTTAGACAAACTGTATTTTCATTATTACTCTAAATGATTTCTGGCAAACAGTTACATCTTTCAGATAGGTTCCTTGCACTCCTAGTGACTGCAAAATGGAGTGAATTGGCAGTAGCTCAAGTGGTACTCAAGCAGAGAAACACACAGTCCCCCCATACAAACTAATTATGTCTGCAAGCAGACAGCTCTTAGAGACAGTACCAGAGGCTCTACAAACACTCACAGATAAATGGCTTAAACGCCAAACACCATTCAGGCTTGGAGCATTCAAGCAAGCTCCTGGAAGTCTTTTGGGAACCCCCATTTGCAGGGGGGTTACACCTATCCCATGCCTGTTTGAAGCCCTGCACTGTATTCATATCCACCACTTCCTGAAGTAGGCCGTTCCATGCATCCACCACCCTTTCTGTAAAAAAGTACCTCCTCACATTCCCCCTTAATTGGCCTCCCTCTAATCTCATGCTGTGTCCTCTTGTCCTGCTATTTTTCTTATATTGAAACATGTTAGATTCATTCACCTTGTTAATGCCCTTAAGATGCTTGAATGTTTCGATCATATCACTTCTCTCCCTCCTTTGCTCTGGGATATACATTTTGAGCTCCATTAATCTGTCCTCATGTGTTTTCTGATGCAGTCCCTGCACCATTTTGGTTGCCCTTCTCTGGACTGCCTCCATTTTGTTAATGTCCTTGTGCAGGTGCGGCCTCCAGTACTGCATGCAGTACTCCAGATGGGGCCTAACCAGTGTCTTGTAAAGAGGGATTATTACCTCCCTCTCACAACTTGCAATACCCCAACTAATACACCCCAACATCCCCCTAGCCTTACCTACTGCTTTAGTGATCTGCTTGGATGATTTCGGGTCATGTGTGGTGATGATGCCGAAGTCTCTCTCCCCTTGTGATTGCCAGCAACTCCCCTCCCAACCTATAGGTGGCTTCAGGGTTTCTTTTCCCCATGTGCATGATCTTGGACTTCTTTGTGTTAAACCCCATTTGCCACACTTCCGACCATTTTGCTAGTTTATCCAGATCTCTTCTCATTCTGCCTACCCCATCTGCATCATCTCTTCTGTTGCAGATCTTGGTGTCATCTGCAAACAGCCAAACCTTACTTTCCAGTTCGTCTGAAATGTCACTGATGAAGATATTGAAGAGGACTGGCCCCATGACTGATCCCTGAGGTACCCCACTTGTGACTTGCATCTCTTCTGACTGTATATTGTTTACCACCACTCTGTTTTCTGCCCACCAACCAGTTTGCCACCCAGTTGACCAACTTCTGACTGACCCCGAGCCTACCCAGCTTTATTAATCAATCTTCTGTGTTTATTTCTTTGAGCATCAGTTTACAACCTTTGAGCCAGAGGCTCATTTCCAACGGTACCTCGTCACATTGAGGACAAATACATTATATAACAGGCTTATTGTTACATCACAGAGTTTCAAGTTGTAATAAAATGACAACCAATTAAATTGACAGCCATGTATATTTACAAATATTTGTAGAGCGAAGGAACCATTCTAGTTACAGTGGTGACGCTCATGCGAGCATTGTCAGTATGTGGTGGACTAAGTCACGACTAGTGACAGGTGCAATTACATGCAATAAATAGCTGGTTTCGCAGTGCGGTTTTGAAGGTGGAGATAGTAGTGGTGTCAGAGATGGCTGGTGGGAGCACGTTAAACCAGGCTCGGGCTCTATAACAGAAAGATCTCTGTCCATGGCTTGTCCTGGTTCTAGGGATCAGAAGGTGGTTTGCAGGAGGTTGGGTATTAATCAAGGGTTTGACTTGGCGGATGGGCTGTCAGCCGGAGATAGCCGAGAAGGTTTTTTTCTTTGTAATAAGGCTGGTTTGGTATTGAAGTCGCTCGTCCAGATTTAGTAGTCTTGTCAAGTCATATAGCTGACATGTGTGAGTGAGCTTGGGGGCCCCTGCAATAAGCCTACATGCCTTATTCAGGACAACGTGGATTTTGTTGAGGGCGGTCGAGTCAGCCGCACCGTAAACAGGTAGGCCATAGTCCACCAGGGATAGTATTGAGGATGTAACTGCTAGTCTGAGGGCAATGGAGGGAGACAGTTTTTATGGCAGTAGAGGATACCTAGCCGCACATTAGTAGCAGAGGCAAGTGCTTCAATATGGGTGTAGAAGGAGAGGGCAGTGTCGAAGCTGATCCCAAGATACTTGTACGAGTGGACTAGTTCAAGGGGTTGCTTGGAGCTGGGGAGGATGTGTAGTGGGAAGTTACTGGCTTTGTTTTGAGGGTGAGCAAAGAGCATTGATTTGGTTTTTTTGAGATTAATGACAAGTCGGTGCTCTTTGAACCAGGTTTCTGCATCATTGAAGGTGAGTTGGGAGTCCTGGAGGGCATTGGGTGGCAAAGAGGACGGCATCATCTGCATATAACAGAATTCTACCAATGCATGCACTGGGTAGGGTGTTTAGGTAGATTGAGAAGAGTAGCGGTCCCAGGATGGAGCCCTGGGGGATACCTGAGCGGATGGGACAGGTTGTAGAAAGTGTCCCATTGATTTTGACACGTTGGAGGCGGTCAAATAGGTAGCTTGTGCACCAAGAGATAGGCCCAGTAGATAGGCCAGTATGGGAGAGGGCTTCCTGTAGGAGGGGTTGGTAGACAGTGTCGAAAGCCTTTGAGGGATCTACAAACACTGCACCAGCTAGGGCGCCGGCATCCAGGGAGGAGTGTATGAAATTTGAAAACTCAATTAGAGCCGTTACGGTACTGTACCCTGCCCAGAAGCCGTGCTCTTCTGCACAGAGGATGTTTTACTTGGTTAGGTACTCAGTGATTTGAGAGGCCACCAGCTTTTCAAGGGCTTTGGAGAGGGGTGGGAGGATGGAGATAGGTCTGTAGTTCCCTGCATTAGACCTGTCACCGCCTTTGTGGATGGGCATAACTATGGCCGTTTTCCATGCAGTTGGGAATTGCCCCAGGCAGAGGGATTTGTTGAGTAGGGTGGTGAGCGGAGCAAGTACCTGGTCCAGCACCTGATGGAGAATGCTGGGGTCCAGGGAGTCGCTGCCGGGACTGTTGCTCTTTAAAGCTTTGAGCAGGTGCGGTCTGGCTTCCTGGTCGGTTACCCTGCGTAGATGAAAACAAGGGCGTTGGATGACAGGGGCCGGCCGGGAGGGGAAAGGGTCGAAGAAATTACTGGGGAGGACCAAGCTAAGGTCCGTGAAGGTAGTGTTTAGGAATTTGGCTATGCAGGCCGAGTCAGTCAAGGTAGTCCCGTCCATGGTGATCTGGGGGGGGGGTCGGGCACTCCCATTCAGTTGTTTAACGTTGTCCCAGAAAGTTTGCGCACACCCCCAGGAGGAGGTGAGCGTGGCCTGGTAATGGTCAGCCTTTGCTTTACGGATAGCCCAGGTGCACTTGTTCCGTGCTGTATTATAAGCCTGTCTGTCAGCTACCCGGCCTGTTTCAGTGGCAAGGTGCCATAAGTTATCCCTGTGCTTGAGCAGTTGAAGTAGGGCAGGGGTAACCCAGGGCGCACTGAGCTTTTTGGTACGTGTTCTGGTAAGGGGTGCGTAGAGGTCACAGGCTTTGTTGAAAGTCTGAGAAAAGAAGGTGAGAGCTGTGTCTATGTCAGAGCATGCTGTATGGGTGACCAGTTAATCTGGGCAAGAAGTTGTTCGAGACTTTTTAGCCCACCAGGTCTGAGGTGCCTGCGGAGTGTGGGTTGGGCTTTAAGTGGGGGAGGGTGGGGGTCGACCAGTGGAATAGGATCGGGGAGTGATCACTGAGTGAGTCCGGGAGGGCCTGGATATCTTGAATTTTTTGGGGGCGGTTTGTGATGATTACATCTAGAAGGGTACTGGTACCTCTCTTGGAGTTTACTCTTGTGGGTTGGGAAATGAGTTGCATCAGATCCATAGCCGTGAAGGTATCTCGGGTGGTGGAAGAGGAGGCACTGAGCCAGTTCACGTTTAGGTCCCCCACAAGGATGTGATCAACCGTGTGTTGGAGGGTAGCAAGATAATCGGTTAAGGATAACATCGCCGGAGTTTAGTGCTCTGGTGGAATGTATGCCATAGTGAGATATAGGGGGCCCCTGGTGGGGTCAGGTGTAAGTTTAAGGGTGAGGGCCTGAGCCCCGTTTACAAGAACCGGGGTAGGGAGTGCTAGCCCAGTGACTGAGTCCCTGGTATAGATAGCACAGCCTCCCCCACTTTTGCCAACACAATCCTCTCAGTATAGGGTGTATCCAGGTAGTGAGACAAAGTGGTCTGTGGAACAGTATTGAAAGCTTTGCTGAAGTCAAGGTAGGTGGCATCAATTGCTCCCCCTTTGTCCACCAGTCTGGTTACCCAGTCAAAGAAATCTATGAGATTAGTTTGACAGGACCTTCCTGTTGTAAACCCATGCTGTCTTGGACCCTGTGGTTCTATGGATTCCAGGTGTTGCACTATCCTTAAGGAGTGCCTCCATAATGTTGCCCACTACTGAGGTAAGACTGACTGGTCTGTAGTTCCCTGCCTCCTCCCTGCTACCACTCTTTTGGAGCGGGATCACATGAGCCCTTCTCCAGTCTTCTGGGACCTCTCCTATGCTCAGAGACTCACTAAACAGTTCTGCTAATGGCTTTGCTAGTTCCACCATTAGCTCATTTAGTACCCTGGGATGTATGCCATCAGGTTCCATTGCCTTGTCCACCCTGAGCTTACCGAGCTCTTGTAGGACCCTTTCTTTTGTGAAGGGACTAGTGCACACCTCCCTCCCCACTGTGTCCATGGTGCTGAGCCGTGGGCCCTGCCTTACCTTCTCCTCAGTAAATACTGAGCAGAAGTATCTATTTAGGATAGATGCTTTTCCTTGGTCCTCCTCCTCACACTCCCCCTTATCCCCTTTGATCTGAGCAATATCCCCTCTGGACTTTCTCCTTTCACTAATGCATCTATAGAAAGTCTTGTCACCTTCTTTTGTTGTTTGTGCTAGTGTTTCCTCGGTTTGGGCCTTTGCATGCCTTACTGCCTTCCCTGCTTCCCTTAGGGAAGTTTGGTATGCCTCCCAATCTTCGTCCCGCTGCGTTCCCTTATATTTCCTGAAGGCCAGCCTTTTGGCTCTGTCCTTTTCTGGTACTGTTTTTGAAAACCAAAGAGATTCCCTTCTTTTGCTTTTCTTTCTAACACAATGGGATGTTGCTTCAAGTATTGCATCCTTAATGCTTGCCCACTTTGCCTGTACCCCCTCACCTGTATTTCTTCTTGCCAGGGCTAGCTTAACTCTGTTGGCCATCTTATCAAAGTCAGCTCCTCTGAAGTCCCATATTTTTGCCTTGGAATGGGATGTTTTAGTTCTAGTGGCCAAATTGAACCATTCCATGTGATGGTCACTGGCCCCCAGGTGACGTTCTACCCGGAGATCTGTGATCCTTTCCCCATCAGTCAGTACTAGATTTAGGATAGCCCTGTCTCTTGTGTGTTGTTCTACCAGTTGTTTGAGGCCCTCCTCCTGCAGGGAATGCACTATGTGTCTAGTTCTGACTGATGTTCCTGCTGGTATTGACCAATCTGAATCTGGCATGTTGAAGTCTCTGATTATCTGAACCTCCTTTAACTGTCATGTTTTGTATATCTTCTGACATTAATGTGTCTGTGTCCTCCCCCCTGGTCTGGAGGCCTGTAGACAACCCCAGTTCGTATGGCTGTCCCATTTCCTGTTTCCAGGGTGACCCACAGTTCTTCTGGCTCCTTATGTGTATTCTGAATTTCTGTAGCTTTGATATTTCCATTGACATACAGGGTCACTCCACACCCCCCTTTTTTTGCACCTCGGTCTCTTCTGAACAGTACATAGCCAGGTACTGAAGTCTCCCAAGTGTGGTTACTGGTGAACCATGTCTCGCTAATGGCCACTATGTCCAATTTAGCCTCTTTCATTGTTGCCTCCAGGTCTGGGATCTTGTTTCCCAGATTGCGAGCATTTATGTACATGATTTTCCATTGGCCAGATCTCAGTGTGTTAGTTGTTGGGTGAGGTCCGGTGTTTCCTCTGTGTGTCATGTGGGGAGCAGGAAAGCAGCTTTCCAACCTTCTTGGTTCCTTTTTTCCCCCCACTGTCTTCGAGCTACAGTCTCACCAGGGACCAAGACTTCTCATTGCTTTAAACAGATTTTCTCAAGTTTGTTGTAGTTTTTGTTGTCCACTTCTTGTATTTAGCTGTACTTATGGTGACATTTTTCAGTAATTTTTTTCCCCCCATATGTTTTCATCCTCCCGAGCCAGACGAAGCAGCCACCAGCCACGTCCCCATACACCTACGGACTCTCCCTTGCCGCCCCTGAGACCGGGAGCTAGTTTCCTGGTGAATTTCTCCACAGCGTGCCAGAGAGGGAAGGCTCCTCCCCCCCCCCAAAGCCCAAAGTCCAGAAATGCTCACAGGCCTGAGTGGAAAAGGAGGATCCTGGTGCGGCTTCACTGTATGTTCAGTCTTTCCACCTCTTTCTGTGCGGCTTCACTGAGGCTGGTATGCTCAGTTTTTCCACTTCTTTCTGTGTGGCTTCACTGAGCCTGGTATGCTCAATTTTTTTTCACCTCTTTTCTTCCCCTCTAGTCCTGGAGCCAGCAGTGACCTTGCAGGGCACATGTGCGTGGAGGTACACATGTGTTCCAGAACAGCGGCACCTTCCACCCTCCCCTGAGCTATGTCTGCCTCCCGTGCATCGGCGCTACCACCAAGCCTCCACCTTGTGGCAGCCAAGAGCAGGGAAGGATCCCACCCTGATCCAATAGAGGAGAGCTGCCAGACAGCTGCTCAATCCCGTTCTTGGCCCTCCCTCCCCCACTCCTCCCCCTCAGCAACCCAAGCTCGTTCCCAAACTCGGGTCACTGGCATAGTAAGAGGTAAGGCACATTTACAGTGCCTCAGCCCTCTGCACCACCAGGCTAGAAACTTTTTCACTGATTTAAATGTTTACTCAGTGATGGATGGCTGCACAGTTCTGTTGCTGGGACTGTTATGTTTCAGTTTTTCCTCTCAATCGATGTTATTTTTAACAGCTTTTCAGTGCCACTGAACTCCTCAACTCCCAGCTTCCTCTTAGACCCAAAACACTCACAGCTCCAGTTTTGGGGCAGTCTCAACATCCAACATAGCTTCAAGCTGCTAGTCGGTGGCTGGGCAACAGAATAGAACAGAATCTAGGATGGTGCCTTTTTAGGACCATCCATGAGCAGAGAGGAGGACGTCGAGATCTCGTTGAGGCCCACTGATTACAGAGACCCATTTACATCTGTATCTATATCCATGCCATGATAGGAGATCCATTACCATGATACAGATATTGGTGCCAGTATCCCAACCTTGGTGCCAATGTGGTACCAATGTCAGAAGCCTTAGATATCCATTATTCATTGTTGCTGATGTTGGCACTGGATATGGTACCCTCGTCAGTGTCGAGCATGGGGCCATTGTCTGTAATAAATATGGTGCCATCATTGATGCCATAATGATATCTGTGCTAAGTGCTATTTTCATGCAGTATTGCATTATCTTCATGCAGCTTGTGTTCTGTCCACACAAGGAAGCAGCATTTTCCCACAGTTTTGCATTTTTTTCAAGCAAATGAAACATGCAAACTTGCATGTTCTAGGGACATGGATATGTTGTTCATCCACACTCATTGGCAGTATCCTTGCCGCTTTAAATCTTGCCGGAAGGTCTTCAAGCTTGCTCCTCCCACCCAACCGGGTGGTATAACTCTCGGCTCCGCCCCATGACGCCAGATCTTCCTTACCGCTTGGAAGCTCAGGTTCCCTCCTTAGCAGCTCTGCGTTTGTGACTAGTTCCTATTTCTCCGTTTGCGGATTTAAAATAATATTTTGCAAAAGACTTTGCAGTCTTGATCCATGGCTGCGATGGATAAATCGACTCCAGTTTGGAGATGCCCATGCGGGCAGAAGATGTCTCGGACGGATCCACACTCCCGTGTCTACTGCTTAGGCCTTGAGCACACACCGCAGGCTTGCGACCTGTGCTCATCTTCTCGGCCCCACGCCTCCTAGACCTGCTGCCCGATTGCAACTGGGCCGTCCCGTGAAGCGCTTCCTCCGTGAAGTCCAAGGGAGGCCGGTTGAGGTGTCCGCGGGCGGCGCGGGTTTCGGGCGGATCAGCTCGAGCGGATGGTCGCCTCGAAGAGGAGGCGGCGCGGGCCGAGTCTTCCTCGGCTGCATTTATCCCGCTCTGGGTTCTTCCACACGGCTTCCTTTAAGAGCTTTGTCTGTCCTCTCCACTAAGGAGAAGGGCCTGCGTCTGCTGGACCTTTTTCTCGGTCCAAAAAGAAGGACAAGGTAAGTCCCTCCGTCGACGCTCTTGGGAGCGGGAAAGGTCCTTCTCCCGGCCGCTGACCGCCGGCTTCGGGTCGACTGGCCGGCTTCGGGCCACTGGCTCACGGTGTCTCCCCGCCAGGTCAGTTGACCGAGACTCCCACTGATGAAGTCGAGATTTTCTCGACCCATTGGACGGGCTGTCGCCTTTAGCAGCCGAGATTCCCTCTCCCGGTTCCCCCGGAGAGTTGAGATCCGTGGGCTCGCCTGTGCCTCCGGTTCCGGACCCTCGGATGGACCTTCGAGCGAAGGGGAGTGTCGGTTCCGCCGACACCTCCTGCACCGACCGGAAATTCCGGGACTCCGGTCTCGGTCTCGGACCTCTGTCAGTCCAGCCGTTCCCACCGTCATAAGCGGTCTCGGTCTCGGCACACGCGGTAAGCCGGCGTCGCCGCTCGTCCTCGCTCCTCCTCCTCGGATGAGGAGGCTTCGTGCGTAAATTACGCCGGCGGCACGAGACCTTATGTTGCAACAACTCCTCCTGGCCGAGAATAAGCGACTCCGCGCCTTTCACCACTAATGGCTGTCACCGAACGGCCGACACACCTCGACTTGCCCGAGGAGCCTATACCCAGGCCGGTTGTTCGGCCAAAACCAGCTGCTCCACCGATTGCGGTGGAACCTCCGCCTCCACAGCCACCAATTGGGGCTCCGACCATGATTCTCGGTCGGCTAAGGGTTTCTCCCATCGGCTGTCAGGTCACCTCACTCCCGACCACCTCGGCTGGTGAAGGGTGGTTCAGGCCAGAGGCAGCTCTTCGAGGACTCTTCGAGTCGAAGATGATTCCTCTTCTTCTCAAGCGACTGGACTTGGAGTCTTCAGAGGTCAGCCAATGGGCGATAGCCCGTCGTCCTTCCTAGGACTGCTTCGGCTCATCTCGAGTCTACGGGATGGAGCTCGAACCCGTTCCAAAGCGGGCCAGGTATCCCTCACGGAGATTCTGGACCGAGGATTATCCGACGAGAGCCTTTCGTGGCGAGGCCATAGTGGGTCCAGCACTGGAACTTTGGCAGCGCCCTGCTTCCTGCCCTGCGCCTCGGCCAGGATGGCCAAAGTATCGCGGTCCTACGGTTCCTTGTCCGGTTTGAACACCCTCTGCTGAGGGTTGGTTAACGACAGCGTTTTCAAAGCTGCGCCGACAGCATCCAGGATGTGGACAAACCTCCTGACAAGGGTCCAGAAATTGGACTATGTCGGGCGAAAAGTCTCGCTTCGCGTCCTCTCGGCCTTCGTCAGGCCAGTTCGGCCGTCCTCATGGCACATTTTCTCATGCCCTGTTGGGCTCCCTGGATGAGGTCATCCCTCATCTTCCCGCCGATCTGCAGACTACGGTTAAGCAGGTGCGGGACCAGGGCAGGGCAGTGGCCAAACAGCAGCTCCAGACTGCTTTGGATGTAGGGGACTCATGTGCCAGATCGGTGGCGGCCGCAGTGGCTATGCGTCGGCGGGCTTGGCTGAGGATATCCACCTTTACTTCGGATACCCAGCACGAGTTGGCGGATGTTCCCTTTTTGGGGACTGACCTCTTCGGCCCTGGGGTGGAAGGTCACCTGCAGAGGATCGAGAAGTCCAATGCCACCTTGGACTCGGTCTCTTCCGCTCAGAAGGACAAGGCCGCAAACCACCTTCAAGCTCCTTTCGTCTTCTGTGCTTACAGGCGCGACTGCCCAGCAACGCCAGGGGCCAGCAGGCTCGGCCTTGGCATCCCAAACCCAAGCCGCCGGCTTCCTCTAACAGGAGGCAGGGGAGGAAAGGGCCCAGGAGGTCCCTCGGCGGTCCCTCCTCAAAGCCTGCCCAGTGACGGGCTGAGGGTGTGTTCCCATCCTCGCCACCTTACCCCTGGGTCCCCGTGGGAGGCTCCGCACTTCCGTTCGCCTGGTCCGCTGTTACCACGACAGGTGGGTCTTGGAGGTGGTGGGAAGAGGCCTGCCTCTGGAATTCGAAAGCAGGCACCACCCTTCAGAGCCGTCGCCCCTGGGCTGGATCCCAGCCTCACCTGGCGGCCTGTCGAGCCGACATCGCCTCCTCCTCCCCAGAAGGAGGTGGTAAGAAGGTGGTGGACCCTCTTTCAGACCCAGGGTTTGTGTCCAGGTACTTCCTGGTTCAAAAGCGGACGGGGCTGGCGCCCATTCTGACCTCACGACTAAACAAGTTCCTAAGGTCTCGAACCTTCAGGATGGTCACTCTTGGCTCAGATAATACCATCCTTGGCACGCGTGTGGTTCTGCTCTCTGGACTTGCAGGACGCTGTCACGTCCCTATCCACCGCTCCCACCAGATTCCTTACGCTTCCGGCGGAAGGATCTCTCTTCATTCCAAGCCATGCCCTTCCGCGTTGTCTCCAGCTCCCAGGGTCTTCACCAAATGCATGGCAGTGGTGACAGCATTCCTGCGCCGAAGGGTCGGGTGTACCCTTACCTGGACGACTGGCTGATAGCAGCTCCCTCAGGAAGGAGGCGGAGTGGTCCAGAGATCTGGCCCTCCAGGTCTGCTCTCCTCAACTGGGCCTCCTTATCCAGCGAGGCCAAGTCGGAACTCGAGCCGAGCAGGTGATTTTATTCATCGGAGCAGCTCGACTCTCTTCGAGCAAGCGCGGCTCGGCGGACAGGGCGAGTTCTTTCCTCCTTTGCCCGATCATTTCTGGTTGGGCAATTCTGCCTACCGGGACTCCTGCGCCTCCTGGGTCTCATGGCGGCCTTGTACCAGCGTGGTCCGTTGGGCCGGCTGGACATCTCACGTCCCCTCAGTGGGACTGGCCAGCCAGTGGTCTGGCGCTGCGATCCCTGGACCAGCTTGTGTCGGTGACACAGGGGATGTGGAACGCTCTCCAGTGGTGGACCATTCCAGATCATTTGCAGGAGGGCATCCGTGCTACGTCCGCCCGAGCCGACGGTCTCTCTGTCGACCGATGCCTCTCTCTGATGGGTTGGGGTGCCCATCTGGGGAACACCGGGGCTCATGGCCTCCAGTCCCCAGGGAGTCCCGCACATCAACCTGCTGGAGCCCGAGCGGTCCGCCTAGCCTCACCGCCTTTGCTCCGCTCCTCCGGGGTCAAGTGGTCCGAGTCCAGCGGACAATACCACACCATGTACTATCTAAACCGCCAGGGCGGGGCGCGCTCCATGCTTCTATGCAAGGAAGCTCTCCGCATTGGTCACTCGTGCGCAGCCTGGAGGCGGATCTCCTAGGCCATTCCACGTGGCAGGACTCCAACACCTGGCCATGCCCTGAGCCGGATAGGGTGCATCCCACGAGTGGTCTCTCCTGCGGGGTAGTACAGCATCTGTTCTCCCTTTGGGGCACACCTCAGGTGGACCTGTTTGCCTCCATGGAGAACGCGGGCTGAGTCTCCTTTCATGCCGCCCCCTCAGCAGGGCTCGCTGCAGGGATGCCTTCGAGGCAATGGACCCAGGCCTCTTTCGCCTTTCCCCATTTCCCTTGATCCACAAGGTGCTTCTAAGCGAGGAGGGACAAGGCGCAGGTGATTCTGATAGCCCCAGACTGGCCTCGCCAGTTCTGGTACCCAGATCTCCTCAGTCTCAGCTCCAGGACTCATGGCAGCTTCCAGCTCGCCCGGACCTGCTCTCAGTCAATCAGGGAAGGTGTTCCATCCGACCTTCAATCCCTGCACCCTAACGGCCTGGTTCCTGAGCTGCCAGTTCCAGGCTTTGGGTCCTTCCCGACGAGGTCCTCCAATGTAGTTGAGGCGTCCGTAAGAAGGAGTCGACCAGAAAATGCTATGCCTTCAAATGGAAAAGGTTTCCATTTGGTGTCAGGGCAAAGGGCTTGGACCCTTCCTCCTGTTCCTTGGCAAGCATCTTGGACTATTTATGGTCCTTTCTGAGTCAAGGGCTTAGGTCAACGACCCTAAGGGGTGCACCTGGCTGCATCCTCTCTGCTTACAGGCGGGCGGGAAGCAGTCGATTAGCGCAGGAGAAGGTGGTCTGGCGCTTTTTCAAAGGCCTTGATCACATTTCCTCCAGTCACGAACCCCCACCTCCGTGGGATCTACTGCTAGTACTGGCAAAGCTCATGGGCAAACCATTGAACCTATGCTGGGTGTGCTCTCTCTCACCTGTGGTGGAAGACCCCTTCTTGGTGGCTATCCGTCAGCCAGAAGGATGGGGGAGAGCTCCAGGCGCTCCATCGAGTCTCACCTGGTCTTCCACAGGGACAAGGAGTGTCCTCTGCCCCCACCGAAATTCCTTCCGAAGGTGGTGTGAGTTTCACCTAACCAGGTGTTGACTCTGCGGTGTTCTACCCCAATCACACCTCGGGAGGCGAATATAGGCTCCATACTCTGGACCCTAGAGGCGCTCGCTTATTATAAAGGCGCCTGGCTGAAATCAGGAGAGGTTCGCCAGCTGTTTGTCACCTACGCTGAAGCCACATCTGGCAGACCTGCAACAAGCGGACGATAAGCAGGTGGGTAACCTCCTGCATAGATCTCTGCTATAAGTTGGCGGGCATGGAGCCTCCCAGAGGATAGAAGTCATTCTACCCGCCATACTGCTGCGAAGGTGGCTGCTTCCAGGGACGTCCCTATCCAGGAAATCTGCAGGGCTGCTACCTGAAGTCAGCAAACACCTTCATTACACCCTACCACATCGACCTTGAGTCACGCCGGGATGCTGGTTTTGGGGCCTCGGTTCTCCAGTCTCTCTTTCCCAAGTAAGTATATGGGGGTGTCGCGTCTTGCCTCCTCCTCCCGGAGAACTGCTAGGAGTCTGCCAATGAGTGTGGATGAACAACATATCCATGTCCCTAGAAGATACCAGGTTACTCACCTGTAACAGGAGTTCTAGGAATGGTATATGTTGTTCATCCTGACTCCTCCATTACTCCAGCCCGACGCACAACCTGAGCTTCCAGCGGCCAGATCTGGCGTCCATGGGGAGGAGCGAGCAGTATACCACCCGGGTGGGTGGGAGGAGCAAGCTTGAAGACCTTCCGGCAAGATTTAAAGCGGCAAGGATACTGCCAATGAGTGTGGATGAACAACATATACCATTCCTAGAACTCCTGTTACAGGTGAGTAACCTGTATTTTTTCCCCACCCAAATTCTTGCTATTTTTTGCTCATAGTTTTATTTTAATTTTCTCTGCTTAGTACAGCATACCTACTTCCTGCCACTGAAATGATGGGAACAGGGCAACAACTGTCTTTTGATTCAGTTTGGCCATTTTAGCTGGACATGTGGTCAACAGTACATCCACTTCTGCCGTCTGTAGTTAATGTGTCCTTTCCTGAAACAGAACAGTTAACGCCTTATGCTTGTAGTGATGCATCGCCACTTACAAGTACTTCAGTATCTCTGGGCTGAAGTACTCTCCTTGCAGGTAGTTGTTGGTTCTGTGCTTATATTTATGATAGCAGGCATTGTAAAGATGGGTTCCATTCTGTGTGAAAGTAGAGTGTTTCCTTTCAGGGACCTTCCTTCTCGTCTTGGCATGGAATACTTTCCACTGTAGCTATTTTGCTCAGTAGGCAGTGTTGCAGTACACATTGCCTGGAAGATTTCCTCTAAGAACACATCTGAAGAATAGATGCACAGTGGATGTTGAGCCTTGTGCTAGCCACAGCTCATTTAAAATTTCTAACGAGCTTGCAGAAGGGCGCGTCACAATGACTGTTCTGCCACCAGTGCACTCTGTTGTGCAGCCTTGACTCGGCTTGCGAAGTTTGCCAGTACAAATGCATTCTGTTTGGTGACTGCCTGGCCAGGTTGTTATTTTGTTAAAGACCCATTGGCTTCTGCCAGTAGTAAGTACCTGGGTCAGAGATGGGGTTGTGATATGCATCTTCGGGCCTTTACAGATAATGGCTGACAGGCAGTAGTTTCCCGTGGTGGACAACAGGGTGCCATATTTTTGTATACAGGTACTTGTCTCACTAGAGATGGTACTGTGCTCACTACCAGCCTATGGCAGTGTGGGGAATTCACACCAATGGTCCCCAGCAAGCAGGTTCTCATTCTAATGTACCTAAGTAACAGGAATGCCTAGTCTTTGTGAGCATGAAAGAGGCATATCTGGGCATTCTGCTCCAGCCCAGCCATCACAACTGCCTCAAACTGCATGGGCCTGCAAGGCTTTTGGTTCAGAGAGCTGTCAGCTGGACTTGCTTCAGGGCTGCATCTGTATGGAGTGCTTCACAATTCTCGCTGGCCGTCTCTGAGAACTATGGATCTAAGTATTCCCTTAGCGGAACAGTAGGCTAATTTTAAACCCCATCCATAGCTCAGAGGAAGCTGTTCATATAGTTCATCCTCCTTGGAAACCAGGGCAGTATTTCTGAGCCTGTCAAGCCTCAACTAGTCTCAGTCCAAAAAACGCACTTTGAACAGCCTCAGAGCAGGTTTCCAGGTCAGAGGCTTCACAGGAAAACTCTTGGTGGAAGCTCAATGATCACTGTTCCCAATCATAACAGTTACTGGGAGCACCTTGTATGGGTGGCAGCTGACCACAGTTGTGATAAATACATCATCTCCAGAGAGGTCTTCCCCTTTCCTTTTCCTCTCCTTCGGTTTTAGTGACATTGAATTGTACTTCATGGAGCAGAGAGCCTGATGCTAGGGTTTCATACCCATTGAGAGCGCAATCATCACATAATCTGGTGATGAGAGCAGCTCTGTTTTCAAGTCCTAGAGGATGCAGTTTGAACCTGGTTGACTCTACCACAGCTGGAGAACCATGTTCAAGTCCAGGCCACTCACATCTAAGTGAACAGTGTGCTGGTCGACCGCTTCAGCTACACAGCAGCAGATCCTCGTGAGTGGTAGTACCAGACAGAGTTGTACCATCCCTGTTCAGTAGTGTCCATGCTGGAAATAAACCAGTGTTGTGTCACTTTAGACCTTTACATCCTCATATTGGCTGAAGCAGATCTATTTGCCACTGCTTCAGCAGAGGGTAACCAGGGGCCCAGTAGACTTTCTCTGTGGTCCCCTTTGCAGTTCAGAGTATCTGACTGTAATCCAGGCGTTTTAACAAGAAACCCTTACCCCAAGACAGAGCCTTCAGGCTCCCTTCCAAGCCGTTTCCTTTGTGATCCTTTGACCTGCACACCTATTCTTGAGAACAGATCCTGAAGTACCTGCTGGATTTGTTAGAATTTGGTCTGCAGTTTGGTGAAAGTTCATCTGTCAGACTTCTCTGTTTAATATGAGCTGCTCACAAAGATTCCCATCACGCAGTTGCTTCCCTTCATAACATTTATCAGAGGAATTTTCCATGTTCAGCACCATTTACGAAAACAACAATGAGCTGGGTCCTTCACTTGGTCTGTAGTGGGCAGACAGGCCCTCCATTGAAACAGGCAGCCACATGTGAACTGTAGCTCTTCACCTGGAAGAAGATTTCCCAGTGGCCTTCACCTCACAGGATGGCTGGCAGAGCTGCATTACACTACAGTCTGTTGATCTAGCATTTATTCTTAGCGAGATACGTCTCCAAATGATTCCTGCCCGACAGGATTGTTGGCTGCACTCAGCATTGATGCTTGCAGGGAGGTATCAGAAAGGCTGAGTTAGAGCTCATTCCATGCGAGTAGTCTCTTTGGATTTTAGTGCTGTAACCATGCAAGTTCTGTGGTGATGTTTTTGCAGTGTTCTGCTCTCTTCATGAGTCCTGTTGTCTTATTGACCACCCTTATCAGGGGATCTTTACTACTTGCCATTCGACTAAGGAGTGGTACTCTGTGGAGAAGACTGATTTGTAGAAGATAAGAAAGTTAAATTACCTGCAACTCTTAAGACATCTAGAGTATCTTTTTCTGTAAGGCAACACTAACCTACCTGCTATCCCCGTACTCATGAGCATTTACTGCATGTGTATTGTCTGTCTACCCCTTTTATTCATTACAATAAATGGGCTGTGTATGCCCTTATGAGGAAATTAGATTATTCCATGCCTTTGTCACGTTATCAATGTTTAGTTAAAATCTTTAAATTTTAAAACATTTAAGTAGTTTATTGTTTAGGAATTTTTCTTTCTCTCCTCCACAGTAAAGATAACTGGTAGTTGGGTCCGGTGTTGCTTTATATGCTGACAGGTCATGCATGGTGATGAACATTTCTGCCGTGCACATATGGTGCCGGCCTCAAATGTTCTGGCTCCCACTGGGTCCCAGTGTTCCCAGTTCTAAGACCAAAGAGTGTTGTTGCTCTTGCTTTGGAGGAGATACTCTAGAAGATCACGTGTCACAGGTAAGTAACTTTCCTTTTTCACATTGATATCCTTTTTAATAAAGAACCACATCTCTACTCATTCAGAAATGTTTGGAATGTATGTAACAGAGTTCTGTTGATGGCAGCTGTACTTATGTTGCTGGTGGCTGGACCCAGTCCTTAACTGAGCTGAGCTGACTCGCTAGTGGTTGTAATGCATAAGCAGTAATCGTCAACAGGGCGTGAGGTTTTTGCAGAATCAATGTATGACCAGGTCACGGTCGAGTGCCTTCAGCCACCTGGTAAGTACATTAATTCTGAGCAAACCCATGCTCTGGAGTGGGGTATTGCACCTATCAAAATGCTTTTAATGGTTAAAAAAAAAAAGAGAGAATATAAAGTGAAATTTGAATCATGAGGTAATATGAAAGTCATACACAGTCATGGAACCCGTTTTAACCAATCAAAATGTATGTTAGTGCAGTTCTTTCAATAACAGTTTTTGGTCTGCACATTTGATAGGCTTTTGATAGTTGCAGCACACCCAGGGTACATGTTGAATGCTGCACAGTGCTTGTAATCAGTTATCTTCCTAGAATCAATCTTCTCCATTGAGTCCCGCTAATGAGTCTGGGCCAGAGGCACTACGACCCTGCGGGAGCAAATCTTTGTGCTGCGGGCAGACTACAGCTACTAAGCTACAAGTAACTGTGTACCCCCACATGGGGTTGTTCGCCTGCCAGTAACCATTGCCGGCTCCCTCACATACCTCAGTTCTGTTATTCTTGCCATGAGGTGTTTTCTGTGGTACCAAAGTGCAAGTCTGAGGGGCTCGCTGGTAAGAAGCCACCCATTATGTATCACTGCCCCATGGGAACAAAATAACTGAGATGGACCGGCATCAAGTATGCTTTACCTGCCTTGGACCACAACATGATATGGTTCCAGTGATGCCTGCTTCTCCAAGGATGGCCAGATTTTGGAGAACCTCATGCTAAAGTGGGGTCGGCCAGCACCAACCTTTTGGAGGCAGACGGCGCACAAGGAGTTCCAAGGTAAGATCTTTGAGCCCTTCCAGGACCTGGAGAACCTCATGCTAAGGTGGGTTTGGCCAACATCAACCTTTTGGAGGCAGACGACATACAAGGAATTCCAAAGTAAGGTTTTTGGGCCCTTCCCATGGGGCCATTCCAGAATCGTCTAGTTCTTCGGATGTACAGGGTCCTCCTCAACCTCACTGTGTAGAGACCTCTGAGGTCCTGGTGGCTGAGTGTGGCGGGCAGTCAACTCTTTAGGGGTACTCTACTAAGCACCCTCCCCAGTCTGTTCTCCCTCTGTAACAGATGTCCCCAGTGGCGGGGCCAAGGCTGTACATTCAGTCCACATTTGCAGACACCTTAATGCCATCTTCTGGCGCCACTCATGCTATTATCACCATTTGTAGTGACAGTGCTGCATGTGGTGCCAAAGATGACACCTGGCCACCCCCCAACACTTAGTGGTGTCAGGGAAGGGAGGGCCTGTCACCAAGGTCACTCTTGGTGCTAGAACCAACTTGGAGCCTGTTCCCAACCGAGGTGTCACTAGCAACACCAAGGAAGTGGACAGCTCTGAATCTGGTGACAGCCATGGTACCGGCCTAGGTCTGACGCCAAATGAGGGCAGTGATGGAGGAATTAGTTGTTGTTAGTTCTGAGCCAGATGCCAGAGGCGGCACCATCTTGGGGACAGACAGTGACCAGAGACTGGGTTTCTCACCGGAGCTACTGTACCTCTCGACATCATTCCCAGTGAGAATCTAGTCACCCTGTATGACTCCAGTCTCCTTATTTGGGGTCCCCCCCTCCACAGCGCTCTGGTTGCCCCTCAGATGCAGGTGGACCATGATTGTGTGACTCTGGTTGACTCTCCCGTAGGGTGAGGCCCCTGCCAGAGTTTTTGCCCTCGAGGCCAGGAGCCTCTGATCTTACTTCGAGATACAGCTCTTGCAGCAGGTTACACCATTAGGACTGAAGCCATCAGGCACCAGGACCCCACGGAAATTTTCTAGCTAGCAGTCTTCAGCGGGGACCGCCTTCGACGTCGGTCCCGGCCCCGACGTCAGGCGTAGTACATAAGGAGGCGGTCCCCCCACAATCCCCAGTTCTTTTCCCGCCATCAACATCGCAAGCATCGGCCTCTCGGTCACTTTCTAGCGTGCAACGACACAGAACTATGACATTCTCTTTTTCTTGTATTCATCTGATGTCCTCTCCAAACACCTCTCTGGAAGGTCACCCATTGAAGTGTGCCTGTGGCAAACAGATACCCTTCAAGGATCCTCACTCAGCCTGCATGCGTTGTCTAGGCCCGGAACACGACACCAAGACCTGCTCCTTCTGCCAGGGCTTCAACAGTCGCACCAGGATCCACTGCCAGAAGGCCCTTCAAGCGTTTCTCTTGGAGGAGAAACTCAAGACCATGGATAGGGAACCTTCCTCCAGGGGGGAGTCATCAGGGAAGACCCACAAACACTGGGAGAAACACCAGAGAAGGAAAGGCCCAGGTCCCCGGCGAGGGCCTCGGACTCCCGAAGTTCTGGCTCGTGGTCAGACCGTTCTCCTTCCAGGGCTCAATCTCAGCCTCCCCCGGTTCAGGTCAGCTCCTTCAGCGGCTCCTCCTCCCTGCAGCCTCTCAAGACTTCAAGGCCGTCGACTTCATCCACTCCTTCTAAGGCCTCGTCCAAGTCTGGGGAGTGCCACAAATCTTCCTCCCACCATCAGGACTCCGACGCCAGGTTGGACCCGGTGCCGCATAAGACTAAGGACCTGACATCCCTAAAACTGACGCCGGACCCGGCGTTGGCCCACCCGACGTCGGCCAGACATCACAGGCACTCCCAGGAGCCGGCGACAGTAAGACACCTGTCGCTGGCCAGGCATTCGCCTCCCAGGGCATCGGCCAGGGGACCAACGTTGGCTACCCCAGAGAGGAGGACCGCACCACCGTCGCCGGCTGATGTCGGTTGGAAGGAATCATCGGAGGAGGACACCACTCAACCCGAGGACCAGGTGGGTGACACCGGAGTCATCAGGCTCCCACGGGAACCCTCCCGGCGGGAGACCCCTGGGGATCAGATGCCCAACCCCCGGCGACAGGCCTTCGGCGCCCGGCCCATCGTCGGGCCTGAATTTGGCAGAGGTGAAGGAGCTCTTTACCTTCTGGTGGGACACCATCAGGAAGGATGTGGTCGCCACGCACCCTCCTCCTACTCCGGCTCCACCTCCACCCACTCCTTCAGCACCTATGCCCCCTCTTCTGCCTAAGGGGCCTGTAGGACAGTCTCCAACCCCCAGGAGCCAACACCTCCTCCTAGGGGCAGATCCTCAGATAGGAGAAGACCTCCCTCAAGATCCACTTCAGGGTCGCCTAGCCCTGAGATACCCAGACGACACCGGTACACCACGTCTGTGGAGGACTCTAGATCTAACACCTCAGGGTGCTCCAGATCTCCTTCTTCCATCAGCATTCCCTCCCCAGACCCACACGACCTACCCAGGTCTCCTCCGGATGATCCCTCTTTCGCTGAGATCATGATGCACATTCAAGAGAATATGGGGTGGGATGCTGAAGAGCTAGACCCCAAGAAACAGCGCCTTGCCCGCTACCTTCGGCAGAAAGACCCAAAGCCTGTGGTAGTGCCACCCTTGGTGGACACCTTTGCGGACGTCACCAAGGCTGCGTGGAAGCGTCCGCACTCGACTCCGGCAGTGCCGAAAAAGGCTGACTGCTTATACAAGGCCCCAAGGGAGGACCAGTATCTGGCGAACCATCCTCTGGCTGATTTCCTGGTCATCACTGCCTCGCATGGCCGGTCTCAGAGACCTCAGCACTTAAGCACACAGCCACCGGACCCGGAATCCAAGCAATTGGATGTCCTGGGCAGGCGCACATACGCGGCTGCGACTTGCACCATCGAGTCTTTAAATTACCTCACCCACATGGTACAATTCCAGAACGCACTGTGGGAACAGGGGCAGGACCTGGTTGAGAAGATACCCGACGGTGGTCAAAAGGAGGAGCTTTTAAACCTCCTCCATACGGGTTTGGATGTGGGGACCCAGGTGCTCAGAGCCGCATACGACTCTGCGGACAGAGCTGCAGCCTCAGGCGTGTGTCTCCAGAGACGCTCTTGGCTCCGCGTCTCCGGTTTTACCCCGGACGTCCAGAAGAACATCCTAGACGTCCCTTACAATGGGGAAGTCCCTTTTGGTGAAGCTTCCAAAAAGGTGATCACCAAACTTCAGGACGCAGGCAAGGCAGTTAGATCTGTTCAGGCCATGTACAGATCTCAACCTAGTTCCTTTCGTAGGAACCAGAGTCGTTTTCGTGGCCGGATGCAAAGGCAACAACCATGTTCCGGCCAAGAGCAGAGGGGCTCCTTTATCCGAAAAGCCCAGGCCAAGTCATCCCCAGGCAGAGGCCAACGAGTTACAAGGTCATCCCAGCCTGCGGGATTTAATGCTGCCACAGCACGACTCCTTCCCGGGCCCCGCCCCTCCTCAGGATCAACGGGAAATGAAGGTCGGGGGTCACATCGCACGTCACCTGCCAGGGTGGCGGTCGATCACCACAGACAGGTGGGTGCTGCAACTGGTCGAAAAAGGCCACTATATAGAATTTGTAGGCAGCCCACCTACAAGACCTCCCCTGCTTTCCCGCTACTTGGGTCAGCACGCCCTGCTCATTCAGCAGGAGGTGCTCACGCTTCTGGACAAGGAAGCCTTAGAGCACGTTCCAGAGAACCAGAGAGGGCTAGGGTATTATTTGCACTTCTTCCTGGTTCCAAAGAAAACAGGGGACCTCTGTCCAATTCTGGACCTCAGCGACCTCAATCTGTCGGTCATTTACAAACGCTTCCGCTTGGTGACTCTTCCGGGCCTAATTCCCATGCTGAAGCGGGACGCTTTCCTGGCATCTTTGGATATGCAGGACACCTACCTGCACATTCCAACTGCTCAAGTGCACAGGAGGTTCCTGCGCTTCGAGTTTCAGAGCCGCCATTATCAGTTCCGAGCGCTCCCTTTCGGGCTGTCATCGGCACCTCGCGTTTTTACGAAGTGCATGGCGGTCGTAGCAGCGTCTCTGAGAAGACAAGGCCACTACGTGTTCCCATACCTGGACGACTGGCTTCTCATGGCTCCCTCCAGGGAGGCACTGAGGATGGCCATTCATCGCACCCAGTCCCTTTTTCAATCACTGGGTATCCTCATCAATTACCAGAAGTCTCTCCTGGTACCATCCCAGAAACTGCAGTTCATAGGAGCAGTTCTGGACACCGTCAGAGGGAAAGCCTTTCTTCCCTCAGACAGAGCGGAACACATCAGATCCCTCATCAGGGACCTGTCGGTGAGGAAGACCATCCCGGCAAGACTGGTCCTTCGCCTGCTCGGACACATGACTGCGGCCATTGCAACAGTCTCGATGGCACAGCTCCACATGCTGGTAACCCAGTGGATGCTCAGGGTGCAATGGGACCAAAGGCAAGACCATCTGCAGCAGCCAGTTCGAATCACGAATGCCGCGGTTCGAGATTGGCAATGGTGGCTGCATCCGGAGAATCTCTCCACGGGGGTTCCCTTCATGGCGCCATCTTCGACCGTGACTCTCTCCACAGATGCCTCAGGTCTCGGGTGGGGGGCACACCTAGACGGTGTACGGTCTCAGGGCATATGGACAGCCCTGGAATCCCATCTTCACATCAACATTTTGGAGATGAGGGCAGTACTTTACACTCTGCAGGCCTTCCAGTCGGAGATTCCACCGGGTACTCTCCTGTTACAAACAGACAATACCGTGGTGATGTATTACCTCAACAAACAAGGAGGCACTCACTCCTACCCGCTTTGCAAAGAGGCCATGAGAGTGTGGGAGTGGGTAGTGCAACACGGCGCAAACCTAATTGCAGTACACGTCCCGGGAGTGGACAACACCGTCGCAGACAGCCTAAGTTGCTCTCAGGCCAGAGTCCACGAGTGGGAACTTCTACAGGAGGTGGCAGAGGATCTGTTTCACAGATGGGGCACTCCAGAGTTAGACCTTTTCGCGTCCCCATCCAACGCAAAACTGCCCAATTTTTGCTCGCTAGATCCAGGGCCTGATGTTTTCTGGCGAGACGCGTTGTCCGTCTCCTGAGTGGGCAGATTCCTCTATGCCTTCCCTCCTTTCCTGTTGATCCAGAGAGTTCTCTTATAACTTCGCAGGGAGCAGGTGACGCTCATTTTGATAGCGCCTTTCTGGCCCAGACAAATTTGGTTCCCTCTCCTGCATCAGCTATCCCGGGAACCTCCACTTCCTTTGCCAATCAGCTTCCATCTTCTGTCTCAGGAGGAGGGTTCATTGGTCCATCCAGACTTAACGTTCTTTGAAACTGCACGCTTGGCTCCTAGAGACATAGCCATGTTGCGATCTGAGGGTCATGAAGTGGCAGAGATTCTCTCCCACTAGAAAACCGGCAACCCTGCAACGTACGCCATGAAATGGCGCAGGTTTTGCTTGTGGGCTCAAGAGCGTGGTTTCTCGCCATTAGAATGTCCCGAAAAGCTGGTTCTGGATTACCTGCTTTCCCTTTTTCAGTCCAGACTGGCTTACTCCTCGATTAAGGTGCACCTTTGTGCAATTTCGGCTTACCATGCCCCCATAGGCCATCGGATGGTGGCCCAATTGGACATTACTCGTGCCTTTTTAAGGGGAGTCCTCCACCGTAGGCCGCCTATCAAGGATCTGATTCCTCCTTGGGACTTGCCCTTTGTCCTGGAGCAGCTTACGCTGCCACCATTTGAACCAGCCATGGATTGCGAGCTATGTTTTCTGTCATGGAAAACGTTATTTTTAGTTGCGGTTACTTCGGCCAGAAGGATCTCTGAATTGCATGCACTAATGTGCAAAGAGCCTTATTTAGTTTTCCATCAGGGCAGGGTATCCCCGAGGACAAACCCAAAGTTTCTGCCTAAGGTGGTTTCAGCCCTCACCCTTAATCAGGATATTGACTTACCAGTGTATTTCCCAAGGTACACCAACCGAGGAGAAGCTCTTCTGCACACCCTTGACATGCATTGGTGCCTCAGATATTATCTGACCAAAACCAAACAGTTTCGAAGGGGAGCAACTGTTTGTCTTCTTTGCTGATAGAATGAAAGGAGCTCCTGTTTCTAAACAGTCACTTTCCAGGTGGCTCATCCAGTGCATCACTTTCTGTTATAACAAGCGCAATAAACCCTTACCAGGCGTAGTCAAGGGTTATTCCACAAGAGGGGTGGCCACTTCCTTTGCGGCGTTAAAGAACGTCTCCACCTCAGCTATTTGCGCTGCAGCCACTTGGAGTTCTGTGCATACCTTTATCAGGCATTACAGCCTGGACATTGCATCGAGGTGAAGAGCAGGGTTCGGCCTAGCCGTCCTTCAGGGTCTTCTGTCCTAGGCTCGAGTTGTGTTGAGACTTCTACCTTTCCTCCTCCCTGTGGCATAAGATTGCCACTATTGCTTGGAAATCAGTCCTAATGGTGTAACCTGCTGCAAGAGCTGTATCTCGAAGTAAGATAGTACAGTTACGTAAGAACTTACTGTAACAGTAGATCTTCGAGAACAGCTCTTGCAGCAGGTACCTTCCCGCCCACCATCCCCCTTCTTGTGGAGGTAGGTCGTAGCCAAACATCCATCTTACGAGATGGGACGTTCTGTTTTTAGTTTTGGCCATCTGGTGGCGGATCCTCGGTCTTCTCTTCTGATGTCATCCAGTGGCCAGGAGTCTCCGGAGGGAGAACTGAGGATTGTGGGGGGACCGCCTCCTTATGTACTACGCCTGACGTCGGGGGCCGGACCGATGTCTGAGGTGGTCCCCACTGAAGACTGCTAGCTAGAAAATTTCCATGGGGTCCTGGTGCCTGATGGCTTCAGTCCTAATGGTGTAACCTGCTGCAAGAGCTGTTCTCGAAGACCTGCTGTTACGGTAAGTTCTTACGTAACTGTACTTTCCCTCTAGAAGGGCCTCGATGGAAGTTTGAGAGGTTGTCCTTGTTCTGTGCCCCTTTAGAGGCACTAATGTGGGATCAACACCAGACATGGGTTGGTGCCATAGCTCAGAGGTACAGGGAGTCAGACAGGACCCAGTACTGGCTCCTTCCCCAGTATTGACCCTTCCCGGACCCAGCACCTCCTCTCCATCTCCATCCTCCTCATAAGACAGTGAATTTTCAGCCCATCTGGCCTCATCTGGTGACTACATTCTGTACCAAAGATTCTTGGTGGAGATACTCAAGGCACTAGAGCCTCAAGCGTGTACTACCCACAGTCCAGCAGCCCTGTAATTGGGGTTCCCAGTGCTTACACTGTTGTCATGCCTCAACTTCTGGTGATGTCAATGACCTGAGCAGAAGCTAAATGAGTAGCTCCCATTGTCTCGATCTACCAAACTCCCTTTCAGCTGTCTTTTTCCTAAATAATTTATCTTACAATTGGGGGGGTGGCGGCGGCAGAGAGAAGACCACTGCACACGCTTCTAGGCAGCAAAGATCAGGAATGGATGCCAACAGATTGAGTTTCAGGAGCGCCTTTGAAAGTCAGAGCCCTTCACCCACCAACAATCAGGGCTGTGATTAACACATAGATGCGGAGGCCAAGAAGCTTACAAGCGGTCGTTTTTAAATTCTCTTCAAAGTAACATAGGCTTCCACAGAAGACAAAAAAAAAAAGGAATTTAAATGTTTGTACCAGAAATTGGTTAAAGTAGAAAAAACATGTGGAGGTAGCCATAGAGTTGGGTTAGTGGAGAATGGTGCTGTTCAGCTCGGACAGGTAGTGGAAGCCCTGTTACAACACACAGCTGCCTTACATAACAAATTCTTTGATTTAGAAGAGTACTTCTGCAGGGATAACCTACGCTTGTATAGTCTCCCTGAAGGGGCTGAAACTGGATAGATGGCAGACTTGGCTCTTCCACCTGACATGCTACTCAGCAATGAATGGGCACACAGGGCCTTTCTTCCCAGATCCACAAGCTCACCTGCGCTCGATTACAATTAAATTTTAGAGCTTCAAAACCAAAGAGGACATATTGAGGCAGGCATGGCAGCAAAAAGAGATGACTTACAATAATGCCTGTCTCCATTTAGATCGTAACCACCCACCAGATATCCAACAGTGGCGTCAGGCGTATGGGGGGTGTCCTAAAAATGCTGCGAGAAAAACAAATTGCTTTCCACACCCCATTTCCAGCATGGCTTCTGGTGTTCTGGGAGGATGGCCTTAAAATATGAGTCCCTTGAGGAGGCCAAGACGGCCTACAGGAGAGAGGTGTGCAAGTTTCTAATCAGCAGAGTGACTTCATGGCCTGGAACCATGGAGGAGGTGTCCAAGACCTTACGGAGCCATCACTTATCTCCCCTGCCATCCCCACTGACCTCCATGTGGTGTATCGTGTACCCACAGATCTGCAGGAGATGTACCGTATCCCACTTCAGGGCTTCATTTACTGCAGACCTCGTCTGACCCCCTCGAATGTGGATTCTGCTCACACAGATGCACTTGAGAAGGTTTTCACCTCTGCACACAGCCCTTATATGCATATCAGCACATCAGGCACATGCAGTGACATACAACCATTGCCACTGGTCACAGCTGCACTGCTTCTGCCCAGGGTCTAGAAGTAGCACAGCACAGTCAAGGGCATCCTATGATGCCAACGAGGTGGACTCTAGACTGGTAGGAACTGCAGTCTGTCTTCGATAGACGGCATGGCTTCATCTCTCCTGATTGGCACCTTTTGTCCAGCGCAAGGTGCTCAATTCACATTACCAGAGGGATCACTGTTTTTCTCATAGTGTCGAGCAGGAACTTTCGAGGAACCCTCCTGCTCCTGTGCCACAGGAACACCCACCTGGTCCTGATCAGTCACAGGTCTCGCCAGACTTGAAAGAGCCCTCTTCCTGAGGTGTTCTCCCCAACTCAGTGGGCTGAGAGTATTTTTGTACCTTCAGGGTGAGCTAGCTGATCCCTCATTAAGTAGGGAAACTGGGTACTGTGACCCATTAGTGGTGCTCTTTGGAGAAGATTGATTCAGGGAAGATAGAAAAGTTACGTATTTACCATAACTGCTGATCTTCTAGAATATCTTCTGAGTGCCATGTTCACCCACCATCTGCCTCTGTCTGGAGCCAAGGCCTCTGGGCAGCTCACCCTGTGGCATGCACTGTATGGTGCTCTGTATTATGCCTCTCTCCATTTTGTTGCCTTTCCCTGTTGAGATCTGGGTATACATTTAACAAAAAAGAAAAGGAAACGTTTTGTATACTCTTTTCCCTTTTCCTGTCCGGAGTACATCCCTGTTACCTTGGGTATATCCCTAGTAGTTGCTAAATGCGACTTGCACCCACTGCATGCCATCTACTCCTAACTCCACCTGATGTTAGCTCTATCTGTGGATCTGTGCTGTAGTACCAATTAGTATCTGGCTGGAGCAGCCGTTTGCACCGAAGGGTATACCCTTGGCACTTGCAGGAAGAGTCTTCCAGCCTCATCTTGCTTTGCTGCTGTAGTTTTTCTTTGCTATATGCTAATATAGTGTTGTTTCTTTTGCTGTTGTCAGCTGGTATGTGTTTAGTGGCAATGCTGTGCCCGTTATATACAGCAGATGTAGTTGCATCTTGGCAGAGTTAACACATTGCTACTCCTACTTGAAGCTTGGTAATCCTGCAGTGTCGCATGCATCAGTAACCTGTTATTGTTGCCCCTCCCCACCACACACACACATGTACGTGTGTGCAAATCAATAAATGTGGTGGCTTCTTGGCCTTTTTTTTTTTTTAACTTGTATTTACTGGTGGTATGATTATTTTTTCAGTGGTTACTCTGTATCTTATTTTTGGTATGGCACACATTCTGCACCATCTTGTTTGCAAGGGGGGGTCTCACCTTTGGCTACCCCTTTTCATCTGTTAGCCAGAGCCCACATGCATGCAAGGCTACTGCCTTGTACCCACTACCCTCTTACCAGTCTGGCCTTGCTTGCTGGCTAGTGGGTGACATTTTTTTTTTAATTATGTTTTTACCTCTAACTTTTTTCCCCCAGTTTTCTCCCTCCCCTCCTCGGATGTGAGCGTGTGGAGGAATGCATGCGCCACGTTCTGAAGCACTCTCCTGGTACTTGCCACCCTCCCACCTCGTGCCACTGGACCTCCACGGTGGCAGCAGAACTTCTGAGGGTGACCTCCAGGAGAGAGAGGCAGGCAGCTCAAACCTGCTCCTACCCTTCCCCCGTGCCAGCTCCCTGATGACCTGAGGTCATTCCCAAACCCGAGTTGCCGGCGTGACGTGAGGTTAAGTATAGCACCTCAGCCCTCTGTGCCACCGGGCTAGCAAGTGGGTGACATTTTTAAGGCTTTGGTTCAGTAACCCAGACTGTCTTTATCTGTACCACCTTAGATGTGCCCCTCCTTTTTTTTTTCTCTATCTCTAAGAGTTGGTAGTCGGGTTTTAGTTGGTTATTTCTTTTTTGCTGTATCCTTTTCTCTGTTTCTTTGGGCTAGTTGTGCATAAGCCCCAGCTTGTCCTTTTCCCCCACTTTTTGCTTTTGTCCTGGCGAACAGAACTGAGAGGTAGGTGAGGGAGCTAGCTACCGCATATCACCACATGGAGGCACACAGGTGCCATAGCTGCTAGCCATCATTGGCCCCCTGGCCAAAGATTTGCTCCTGTGGGGTCCTAGTACCTTCAGTCCAGACCTATTGGTTGTACTCCATAGATAAGATATTGTGGAAGATCACCAGTTATGGTAAGTATGTAACTTTTCTTTTTAAATCAGCAGTTCCTAGGAGCTGGGAAAATTCTTGCTTGTACCAGTTTTTCACAACTTTGTATTGCTTTCATCCTTCC
The DNA here is from genome assembly GCA_016271365.2 of Neoceratodus forsteri. NCBI lineage: Eukaryota > Metazoa > Chordata > Ceratodontiformes > Ceratodontidae > Neoceratodus > Neoceratodus forsteri. The sequence goes on along the minus strand of CM028131.1, from coordinate 108,753,548 downwards.
CTATATTCCCTACTGCTGCTGTTTTAGATAATTCAGCCACGTTTAATATTGGTTATATTAGTCTTGTAATTAGTGTGACTTTGCAGTGAAGATGACGACCTCCAGCACCTTTTTAAAATCTCTTGGATGTCTCTCTTCAACTGTGGGAGCCGCCCTCATAGTATGGTAAAGTCAAGGTGGCGTAGTCCAGCGGTTATCATTCATGACCGGCAACATAGTATTGCCCCAGCTTCTTTAAGTTTATCAGGGAGGGCCTGGTAAGGATATGGGAGTTTTACAACCTTCCAAAACACTTAACCTGCCCATGAGTATAAATAACATAAAATGTCAGGAAAATGTGATATCTCAGATTTGTTCTGTTTTTAATTTTATTTCTTGTTTTTCTTTTTTGTATTATTTACAGTTGAATAGATTGTTTTGTTTTTTTACTATCACAAACTGCTGTTCTAACGTAATACAGCCTTGTGGCTTGTATCCTTTTGATTGGCTGAATTCTGGTCAGATGACCATTTTTTTGATTGCCAGTTGACCCCTAAATAAGTTTATTGTCCTGTCGTCCCCCAAATAGGTTACGAGGCATCTTATGATTGCCAGGCAACAGTGGTCAGAGCACTCATGCCACTGAATTCCTTCCACAGTAACAACCAAATGACTTGGTCTCTGCGGCACATTTTGTAGTAACAAAGTATTGATGCCTTGTCCAGAATTGCAGGGCAGTGTCCTTGGCATTTAACAAGCCCATGCCTCATTTAGGAAGATGGAATGGCCCATCCACTGACAAATGGAGCTGCTGAGTATCAGAATTTAGGAATAGTCTTTCAGAGGGTAACAACTGACTAACTGAGCCGGTTTCATTACAACAGATCGAAACTCATAATCTCGACACTCAGGCGCCCAACACACGGAATCCGACTGTCGAGAATTGCCTTACGCAGTGAGTTGACAGTCAATAAAGTCCGGGGCGAAGCCCCCTGCGTTGGGGGGGATGCAGCAGGCAATTCTCGACAGTCAGGATTCCGAGGGTCGGGCTCCTGGGTGTTTATGGGTTTTGCTCTTCAGTAGTATAAACACAGCCAAAGCAAATATGAACAGTAGCAAAGAAGAGAGCCAACGATTTACCAGAAAAACAAAACAGGTTGTTTGGGGGAGGGGCACAGGAAATGGGTATTTGTCCATTTTTGCACGTGATTTAGCACTTTGTGCCAGTTTTTAGTGCAAAATCCTCCATAGTGTCAGCATTTTGCACCAGATTTAGTACAAAACATGCTGATACACATTACATCATTAAATAGGAGGATGGGCAGGAAAATTGACTATCAGATTTGCCCAAATGGAATTGGTCATTTTTGAAACTACGAAATTAGTGGTCAGGAGTGCTTCCTGACCTCTGCTGTGGCCATCAGTTGCCTTGCTGTTTTGACCAAATCAGGATGCCTCGTGTCTGTTTTAAAATGCTGGTCCTCACCGTGTCTACCTCCCCACCCCACACACACACACTTATTCATTGGGTCTCCTACAGTGTTTTGTTCTGTCATTCATCTGCATTCTCCTCAAGTTCTGTCTACATTGTCTTCACCAAAACCCAGTGCTGTGAGCTTTTCTCCCAGTTATTATATTTGTGGGCAGTCTGTCCCACTCAGGCAGTTCTGCCTGTATTATGCAGACCATAGCCTATTGCCATTGTAACCCACTGAAGGAGGACATAGTTCTGTTCACAGGAAAGCCCCAGTTATGAGGTTGTGAAAGAACTACGCTGACACTTCCACGTAGGAAGTTCCTGGATCGTGGCCCAAACACAGGCCAGTATTTCCCACTACGTGTAGTGCAGGAGTCAAGCATACCAAAGAAGCCTGGGTCTGTAATAGGAAAGGTATTGCCTGTGCTGTAACCAGTAGAGTGGAACCAGCCACAGAGGCTGTTCAGGATGCTTCTTTAATACACTCTGTTACAGCCAGTGGCCGACTGGCCTAATTGGAAGACAGAAAAAAAAAAACATTTGCTTGACCTGGTGCTTATCAAAGTTATAAAATAGTGTTTGACCAGTCCAGTCTTTCTGTGATCTGCACTATGGCTGTGCAGTTTAGACCCTTGTGGCACCAAATAAAGGGTGTCCTGCCCCACAACTTTCACCCCATTGGGAAGGAAGGAAGAAAGAATATGTTTGCTTTCCATATATATCTTAAAGGACACCACCTGAGCAACATTTTGCTAACAAACTATTTAGAAATTTGGCTTCGTGTGGAGTAAAGGAAAGGTTGCTGTATACATTAATGCTAAAACTGCATTTTTGTAATCAACATAAATGCAGTTTCGTTGCATTTGAAAAATGTGAACATCAACCTTCCAATTTAAAAAAAAAACAACAAAAAAAAAAAACGCCCTGCCCAGAAATGACTGCCAGACGTTCTACATGATTACATCATTGGAGCAAGAGGCAGAGAGCTACATGGCTCTCTAGTGCTGATTAGTTTGTTTTTTTTTTCTTTAGAATTCTTTCACCAAAATGATCAAAACCATGACTTAGCGTATATTATTTTCACCAATACCCAGATAGGGTATGGTTTTGTTCATTTTGTTTACTTTAAAGTTCTGAAATTGTGTTGTAATCCAGCCAACTTTCTGTTTGACAAACTGCAGTGCTGTACAAATGTTCAAATACCTGATGGTGTAGTGGTTATGTGATGTCCCAATAGTTGTAGTGAAGTTCTGGTCTGGTCCAATGCCAAAAGTCATGCCTTCTTGATATTCTAGAAACTTGCTTCCCTTGTAGTCCTTTCCATGTGAAAGCACCTCCCCAAGCAGTCAGCCCACCCTCCGTTGCACATTCTGTCCATAGTACTGCCTGGTGCCGCATATGAGCTTTCTGCTTTGTCCCACGAAGAAAGAAGCCCAACTCATAACCATAATCTTGTCTCTGTCAGAGAGCACACACACCTATACCGATATGCTTCACAAGCAGTCTTGTCCCCCTGAAACAGCAGTGCACACCCATACTAATACACTTCATCCATCTTGGCTGGCTCCATTAAATGACAGCCTGGAAGGATGAAGCATATCAGAATAGGTATGCACTGCTGTCTCAGATGGGCAAGAGTACGATATGAAGTGTGCTTCTTCTCTTTGTGGGACAAGGCAGTAAGCTCATGTGCACCACCAGGCAGTACTACGGATGGAGTGTGGATGGCGGAGTGTGTGACAATGGGCAGGCTGGCTGCTGAGGGAAGCTTTCACGTAGAAAGGATTACCAAGGCAGCATATATTTGGATTACCTAGAAGACATGTTCGTTGGCATTGGACTATTGTAGAGGCATAGGTCAGGAAGCATAGGTAAACCAGGAGAAGTTATAAAATTTGCAAGTAGTGTTTTATTATTAGTAAAATAAAGATTACAGGATAGCTCTTCACAAAAGCAGTACAATGAAAGAAGCAGAGCCCCTTTGTCTGAGAGTTTTTTTTTTCCAATTTAACTCTGTCTCTCCGATTCAGCAAAATACTGCTCTCTGTATATGAGAGCTCTTTGGCAGTTTAACCTCTGCATCCTGTTCTTGTTTCATCGACGGTTTTTCACAAAATGCAACAAGTCTTTTTTCATTGACCTTCCTGTGACTAGCCTGAAGAGTACCTTAGTCTTTGTAACAGGTGCAACCAATTAAGACATCCTGTCCTAGGGCTTATTTCTTGCTGATATTTCTGTTAACAAGCTTGTAAAAGGTAAAAAGGTTTCTCAAGGTCAACCAGCTGTGTTTCAGACTGCTAATTTCTCTAAGAAAACCAAGTAGCTGTGCATAATCATTTCAACAATATAATTATATATATTTGCAAACCAAGGGATCTTAATTTCACATAAAGAAGAAAATGCAGGGAGAGAAAGAAAGAATAGAATCAGCAAGTGAAGAAAGGGAGGTAACAGGAGGAAATTATGGGCACATCAGAGTGGCCAATTCCTAGGTGCCACAAGGAAAATATGATTGCGCAATCAGACAGGCAAGTGGCAGAATAGAAGAGGAGAAAATATATCCTTGCTTTTAACTCTCTCCGCATAATAGGTGGGGCAGGGTCTTGTTCAGCCCTGTCAGGTGGACCAAACCGGCACTTTGATAGAGACAGTGGGACATTACATAACCACTAGACCACTGGGTATTCGAAAAGTTGAACTGTACTGCAGTTTGCCAAACAGAAGGTTGGTTGGATTACAACACAATTTCGGCACCTTAAAGTAAGCAAAATGAACAAAATCATAGCCTAATGTGTACTGAAAATAATATATGTTAAGTCATGGTTTTGATCATTTTGGTGAAACAATTCTAACCAAAAGGAAAATGAACTAGTTAACACTATAGAGAACCATGTAGCTCTCTACCTCTCACTCCAGTTATGTAATTACGTAGTACGTGTGACGGCCATTTTTGGGAGCAGGCTGGGGCAGGTTTTTTTAAATTGAAAGGCTGATGTTTATGTAACCCCCTTGTTACCCGGGGTTACTAGAATCCCAGTAAGACCTAGTGGTAGGCAGGGAAGGCAGCTCGTGAAACTCCAGTTAAATGGGTTTCACACTGTCTCACTCTGTTCTCAGTCTCAGCTGAGACTGAGGGATGACATCACCAGTAGAACTATCGCAGCTGCATGAGCCACATAGGAATCTGCAGCAGAGGGAGTTAGATAGAACGTTGGGAGTTTTCAAATGAGTCTGCAGTTTGTCTTGAGTGAGTGAAGTTGGAAGTAGGGAGCTTGCTGTTAAGCAGCTCAGTAAAGGCTCTAGGAGCCTCAGCCCTGACAGAGGGCTACTTTTCAGTAATAAGGTGTGTGTCTCCACCTTAAAGAGAGACACAGGAAGAGTACTCAAGTGATGGAGACCGCCGTTTTCGGGTCTCAGTGCCTCCTCCCTCCGGGGGGGGGGGATGAGAAGGATTCCCTGCAGATTCCTGGGGCAATCCCCTTAGTTCTGCTTGTGGAGAAAAAGCTGCCTGTTCATTCCAGTATTTATTTTGGGAGAAAAGAAGATTTGTGAGTCGCCCGTGGGGCACCTGCAACATAAGGGTGAGTATCTGCTCTGGCTAAAAGGGCATATGTTTTCACCCTGGGACTTGTGTAACAATGTGGGGATTGAACTACTAAATATTGGGAAGCCCAGAGAAATGGGCCAAGCAAAGTAAAAGTAGTTTCAAGTTACTGAGTTTGTTGGGATGCAAATAATATGTAGAGGAGATGTGACAGACGTCTACCCTTAATCTACATTTAAAAGTTCAGTAAAGGAATTGTTCAATTTTCCAGAGAAATGGCCGGGTATGGGCTGTGGGAGCTGGAGGTGGGTGGCCCCGCATCTTTAGTGACCAGGTCCACCTCTACGGATTTCTTCTGTGGTTTTCTACTTTGACTCAGGCACTTGGCCAGTGATGGGGGAAGTACCCAGATGTGGGATTGTAAGGAAAATTCTCTCTAGGAGTCGCAGACTCTAGTGTGGTGTGGGGAGCCATGACAGGATAATTGGTTCATTCCTCAAATGGACCGCGGATCAAGTGGCCAGCAGGGGAGCCGGGCCAGTGGGGAAAACCCAAGTGTGTACAAGTCGGGCTGTGTACCCAAAGCTGCGTGCAAGTCCGGGCTGTGTGCCTGGTGGGTTCAGAGCCTGAGGGCTGGAAATTGTGATAAAGTGTTCTGTAGTCTCTAATCTGCTTTACCAGAAAATGTAGCCCCATGGGGGTCCGTCTATGCTTTGTTTGTTCAGCTAGTATGTGAATAAAAGCCACACTGAAGAATCCCATTCCTGGTTCTGGACATTACAGTTATTGCTTCCTGTGTTCGGATTTACTTGGGTGCCCCTGTGCAGAGTAGCCAGACCTAGGTCCCCTGTGCCGAGTAACCTCATCCTCCCCGAACCCAGGTCCCCACCAGGTACTGCTGTCAGCTTCAACGGCATGCCACCTGTCGTTTGGCAAAAAGGCAGGAGTGAAGGGTTGCATTTATATTTTTCAAATACTATGAAACTGTATTTATGTTGTTTACAGAATTGCAGTTTTAGCATTAATGTATACAGCAGCCTTTCCTTTACCTTTATGTAGCCAGATTTTTAAATTATTGCTTGTAAAAATAGGTGGTTTAGATGTTATTGAAGCTCTCTTTCACACTCACCATACATATATATATCTATATACACACACACATATATATTTACACAATCGTGTGTGTGTGTGTATATATATATATATATATATGTGTGTGTGTGTGTATATATATGTATATGGGATATGCAATAGGCTGACTCAAAATATGCAGTTTATTTTCATGTTTAAGGGGGAAGGACCATAACTCACAAGTGGCAGAGCCTCAAGTGGGTTTGAAAGTCCTGTCCAATTACAAGTGGTGATAAATTGCCTATTTTGAATCAGGCAATTTTATTTTTTATATATACAGCAGTAGTTTTTACAAGTTATAGCTCTTAAATCTGCAATTTGTCTGAGTTTGCTGTTTTTCTTTGATTTTAACAGCTGGTTTCAGTGCTGCATTAAGCATTGTGATGTCATCAGCACTGTGAAAGCTGCTGTCTGATTGGTTCAGTGTTCCAGTATGATGACAATAACCGTAAAGCAGCAGTGCATGGTAGTTGTGATCCTTTTGACCTCTTCCTTTTTATTCTGTTTTACAGTGCACCTTATCGCCTTGTATGATATCCTTTGTTCCACATTTATTTATTTATTTTTATTTATTTAACAAATCGAAAAGACCTTTGAACCAAGGGCTCTTTTACAGAGGTTCCACGTCAAGTCACAAGAATAACAAATTACAATGGTTTCAGTAAGTAGTACAACATGAGGAAAGTAATTACATAAACAAAAGAATAATATGGCAAGATAAATATTGTGTCAAGTGCAGCTAGTGGCCTTGTCTAAAGAGGGGTGAAAGGGATCACAAGGAGAGAAGGACAGGGGGTGAATTGGGGGTGGAAGGAGCAAAAAAAGAGCAAGGAGGGAGATTCCACAATGTAGCTTATGTAGGAAAAGACCCACCGGGGGGAAGGTTAGAGGGAGAGAACAAAGTGAGGAAACAGAGGGGTAGAGGAAGGGGGGATGAGGTAGGATGAAAAGAGGGCAGGGATGGGGATGGGAAGGCGATGCAGGAAGGAAGTGCTGCATGTGGAATAGCACAGTAACAGGATAGGGCTATACAGGGGCGAATGGTAAAAGAGGGAAGTCCCAGTGCATTAAACTGTCAGCAAAGATTAGGCATAGCAGTCACAAGATGCTCTGGAAACTAGGAATTGATGCTGCTTCTGCTTAAATGGTCCCAAGGTTGCAGGCATCACAATCTCGGGAGGAAGGGAATTAAATAAACTAGCCACTGTAACTGCAGTGGATCGCTGTCGGAGCAAGGTTCGACAGCAAGGGACAGTAAATGTTTGGCTCACAGAACTTCGTGTTACGAGTGCCCTGGAAGGGACTGAAAAGCTGAAGGGAACCTGGTGGTAGGAGACCAAGAGCTGCCTTCCTGGCCAGAAGGGAGGCTTGATATTCAGTGCGAGCCTGGAGTTGAAGCCAGTTTGCTTGTCCGTAGAGGTCACAAGTACGATACACTGCACCAATTAGTAGACGGCATGCCTTATTCAGAGCTGTGGTGAGCCACCATAGGGTTGTGTCTGTGGCGGTACCATAAGTGACCAAACCATATTCAATAATAAACACATTTGAACTTTGGAGAGCCAGTCTGAGGGCTTCATTAGTAAGGCAGTGTTTGTGTCTGTGTAGAAGACCTAGGTGAATGTTAACTGCCTTGGCAACACTCTCAAACCGTACTAACCAGATTAACTCCTAGGTGTTGAAAATATTGAGTCTGATCAAGGACTACACCCACACTGTTTTTAATCACCAATTGCTTGGTTTTATGCTTGCTGTGGGTACCATGGAAGAGCATGACCTTTGTTTTTTGGCAATTAAACATCAACTTATGAGAGATGAACCAGAACTCAGCTTCAGTAAAACTTTTCTTAAGTTTGGCCTGAAGGAGGGTAGGGTCAGCAGTCTTTGAGAAAACAACCGCATCATCCACATAGAGGAGTACTGGTTCAGAACAGGATGCCAGAAGACTATTGAGGAAGGTGCTAAATAGAAGGGATCCCAGTATCAAAGCTTGAGGAACCCCAGAGCAGACAGGCAGTTCAGCAGAAAGGGTAGACCCTATTCTCACCTGTTGTGTGCGGTTTGCTAGATAACTGTTGAGCCACTTTCGGGCATCTGAAGATATACCAAGCCCAGCAAGGTGGTATGTCAGCAAATGGTGACTGACTGTGTCAAATGCTTTAGACAGGTCAATAAAGGTTGCGCCAACTGTTTGAGTCTAGTTTTGAGTCCTTTTACTATGGTTCAGACCAGGGTTTCATAAGTATTCTCTGCTATTTTTGAACACCTGTCGTTACACATCTCTTCTGAGGTAACTGAAATGAACTAGCCTGGAACAGACAGTGCTCCCTGACCTTATGGGAGAACAGATATGCAGAACATAGCTGAGAATACTGATAATTCCCTGGTCTGAGCCAGATTAAAAGGGCCGCTTATTTTATTATTTCAGATGTGAATGGAAGTGCTTAAGCAGACTCGCAGTCAGGGAAAGAGTGGTATCGTACAAGTCTGGAGATAGAATACAAATGCAGAGGTCAAAATTTACACTGCTATCATGCACTGCTGCTTTAAAAATATCCGTTGTGACAAGTTACAGCAGCATATTGGTGATATGTTACTGATGCCACTAACCCAGTCCCTTTTTTTTTTTAAATCCTTTTACCCCCACTCTTGTTGCATGTGTAAATATACATATATGTATAATTTTTATGCACTGCTTGTGAGAATAAATGTTAGCAAATATTTTAAATATTTTAAAGGGCTACTGATGCCTCAAAGAAAACTTTAAAAACATAATAAGTGGGTACAATTCTGCTTGCATTCATTTGTATTTTATATACGTCTCCTCTTCATAATGTATTATTAAAAAAATGTGTATGAATATATGATCATTGCCCCTTAGAGTTCATTTTGAGTTTGTGTGCCTCTATGCCTTACTGCCTACTTCAAGTCATAATCCTGTTTTGACATCACAGTCTGTTGCCATGGGAGTAACTGTGAGGTCACAAGCAATGCTCTATGACTTCAGGTAGGGAGAAAGCAGAAATAGATGGACTCTTCAGGAGCAAAGATTTTGTCTTCATGCAGATTAGCTCACTACTAAATAATGGAGAGGAGGAATACAGAACTATTGGGAAATGCAAGCTGGACAGTGCCTAAATATTATGTTTCGTTAAAGTTATCCTGAACGTGTCGCCAGCTCTAAGTGTGATCAGACCTAGAGTGAGAATATAATGGTTAACCTCACACTAGGTCCATTTATCCCTTAGTAATAATGGAGAACTGAGTCATTTATCCGCTCAGTAGGTCTACAGTGGCAGTGGAGGTCCAGAGCTGTGGCTGCTGAACAGTCAGGAAACAGTTTTTTTTTTTTATGCCATATTATAATAAAAGGCACTGCATAAATCAAATTTTCCATGGTCCTAATAGAAACAGCACTAATATTTTCCCTCATGCAGTTCGACCTTCTGGCATCACCTGTGGCTTTGCCACTTGTGATGTCATAAGGTCAGACTGCACTCAGGAAAAAATATCCATGATGTTTTCATTAAGGCCGTGGTATATCATACATAAAGCATTTTGGCCTTACAGTAACTGCCTCACACCTACTTTGTGCGATTCCAGTTCCCCTAGACACCTCCCTCTCTGCCTCACCAACAGGAATCCCCATGGGTATGGGCCCGAGGGTACCAGCTCACATCATTAATTGCAGCCAGAGCTCATAGGAGGTTTTGGTTTCATCCCCTTTACCCACCCACCTCCCTGATGCCAGGCTGTGTGCCTGCACACCTGGTATACATCTGTGCCCCTGCAAAGGAAGCACGTACCCTGGCTCACCACAGGAGTCGATAGCTCAGTAGAACCCAGTATCTGTGCCTGCTCAGCCACCATTGGGTGGCCCCTCAGACTCACTTTTTCTCTGCTAGTTTTAAGGTAACCTGTAGCTGACAGAAGGTCTCATCCAACAGTAGTCACTCTAGTGTGGGGATTGTCTGACTTGTAGCTGTACCCCGGGGTCTCTTCCCAGCAGGTGTCCCTGTACTGTGGAAACTGTCCCACTTTCTTCTGTACTGTGGGGTTTCTCCCAACAGGAGTCACTGTACTGTGGAGCATCTTGCTTTTAGTTGTGCGAGAGTTGTGGTAGTGTCGGGATTGTTTTCTGGAACTAAGTTAGGGTGTAAACCTTGCGGAGGGGGGAGATAGATGCAGTAAGGGATGTAAATAAATAAAAGCCAAGCTGTTTTTGTGGTACTGCAGATTCTTCTGACAAGAGACAGCCAAAGCTGGGCACCCTCATGAAGCAAGTGATGGGAGGGAAGGAGGACATCCCAGGCACCTTCAGTCGAGGAGGTGAGCATCGGCCCGCACTCAGAAGAGGGGCACTATTTCATTGTAGTAACAGATCGACAGGAGCAAAACGCACCAGCAGGGTTGCTGCTCCGAGCACCACTGCCTTCCCAGACTGGTGGGGGATAATTGAACCACAGATCAAACCAAGAGTTCTGCTCCAGTTGACCCTGTGTCCTGTTTTTGTGACCGTGTACATTCTGTGTGCCTCGACACCTTGGTGTAAGAGAACACCATACCTGGGACTCAGTTTGGTCAATGTACTTGATTTAATGTTAAACGTATCCCTTCATTCATGCATTCCTTCATTCATGAAGCATTACAGGTTCATCATTTCTTTCTTCTCAGTTTTTTCATCATGTTATCCATTTATCTGTCTTGCACTGCAGAACTGGCTCAGGTTGTACAACACAAGCAGTCCAGTGGCCACTCATAAATCATCTGTGGCCACTAGAAATTATATAGAGACCCTGAATGACCCAGTTGGAAACTGAAAAAAAGCATAAATGTTAGTCACATTTTAGCACACTTTTTTTCACATTTTTTGTGCTTAACTGCCCCTTTTTCTGCCTCCGCTCATTAACATGAAAATAGGACTCCTGTCCTCCAGACGTCCTCTGCTCTGGCTGCTAGTCTACAACTGACATCACAATTTGTTGCTGTAGAAATGATTATGATGTCATAAACAGAGGGTTTTTGTTACCAGTTGTAACAGCCAGAGTAGATGATGTCTCTGGGACAGCAGTCCTGTCTTCTTGAGAACACTGTATCAGTAGTTAAAAAGAAAAGGGAAGAACTTAAATGCATAGGGGGAAAAAAGGCTGAAATGTGTCTGAAAAGCATGTTGTTCCGAAGTGTGACACTCCAGAGCTCTTTAAGTTGGCCGTATACGTATAACCACTAGGTTATGGATGCCTCCCATGTACAGCTGCATTTAATAGCCACCATTACTGGGGCTTTCAGTACTAAATAGAAATACAGAAGCATAGAATTTGATTGCAGATGAGGACTACTTGGCCCATCCAGTCTATTCGTAAGCTGTTTCTCCCTCCCACACTTCCTTTCCACTATGATTCCCTTGTGCTTATCCCATGCATTCTTGAACCCCACCACTGTTTTTGCTCCCACCACCTCCACTGGAAGGTTGTTCCAGGAACCCTCCACTCTCTGTGAAGTCCTTCCTCACATCTCTCCTGAATCTACACACACATACACAGCTTCATAATATGTCCCCTTGTGGTTGAGCACCATTTATTCTGGAAAATACTTCCTCCTGTACCTTGTTTACCCCCATGAGGTCATGAAGTCTCTGTCTTATCCTCCTCCTGTCTGGCTGTGTGATTTGGGATTTGGCAGCTCACAAACAGTATTCATGAGCCATATCTCTCATTCCCAGTTTCCATCACAAACATGGCTGCCACGCTTACTCATATATAAAAAACCTTCACTTGAGGTGTAGGGGTGAATTGGTGAGTGTAGGTGTGGGTGGGTGTGTATGTGTTACCATTCCATGTGGGGGGGGGGAGAGGCATTCTGCTAGTGGAATACTACAAAATGTGTTCTTGTGTTCCTTGGATAAGCAGTAAGACACAACAGGATGTGGGTAATTATGTGATAAACGCACCCCCAGGTATGTTGTGAGGCACAAGATGTTTATGCTGAGTGCCTTCACGGTTATCTCATTACTGCCTACACCCTGGCCTGTCTTATTGTGCTTATACAATGGGTTAACAAAGACAGTTTAAAAGACAAAAACATTCCAACTTTATTAAAAACAGATTTTTTTTGTTAAAAGTAACTAGGAAAGCCGTCCCAGTGGCGTGGAGAGCTGAGGCATCACTGCCTTACCTCCTACCACGCCAACGACCCATGTTCATGGTGCGAGTGAGACATCGGAGGTTGGCCAGGGAGGGAGAGGTTTGAGCATTCAGAGGACAGAACTTCTCTCCTGAGGAAGGGTGGGCCTGGAGACCAGTGCATGCCTGGCCCCTAGCAGCAGCTGGGGGTTGGCACACCTTCTCCGTAGAAAGCAGGGAGGCGGAGCAGGCGCCCGGCGTGCAGTACACGGAAACATGCATGGCTCAGCCATTGGCATCATTGCACACTGCCACGCCGCACACTCGGGGACGGGAGAAAAATGGAATATGAAAAATCCCGACGACTGGCAAGATGAAGCCGGTCCCCCTCAGGCTCTGCACCCGGCTAGTGGGCACCTCAGCTCCATGAGGTGAGTACCAGTGGATGCCGGGGTGACAGGGCTGAGTGGATGGGGGCTGGTCGACGGAGATGAAGAAATTAACAAAAAAAAAAAAGTAACTAGGAAAAAGTAGTCCATTCCATATGTCTATAATCTGTCATGCCACATATTCAGTAGGTGGAATATTTGTTCATCATGGAATGCAAGAATTCAGGCTTCTGCAGAAGTCTACTGGCAGAATGTTCTCTTGTCTCCACACAAACCCACAACAGAAGGCCTCAACAACGCCAAGGATTCAGTGTGATCGGGGCAGGGAGAGCAGCAATTTTCTTCCTGCTAGGCAGGTAAGGATAGGAAGAGGGAGGAGTTAGTGGTCAGGAAATAAGCTCAAGAAAATAAAACTATGAATAGAACTTCCTTTTTAAATTGGTGTCTGTGTGTAGAAAGGGGATTAAACGGCAAGAAGATTTAACTTATTTAATTTTGAGTGAGTTTAATTTTTAAGGCTTGCCTGACTTTTTTCAGTGAGAGTAAAGGTGGCGGCCATGTTTGTAATGGCAGTCAGGAATTTTTTTTTTTTTTTAAACACAAAAGACATTGATATGTTATCATGATGTGTCCTAGTTGCCAACACTTTTTATAAACCAGTGGCAGTGGTCACAGTTCATGGTTGCTGACCAGTCAGAATGCAGCAGTTTCCCTACCCATTTTATAATAAACACACAAATGTGCAGAAAGACAGATGGAAATTATGTGTGCAGGGACAATTTGTAGCAATATTTTATTATATATTTTGTGTCTTTTTAAACTTTTGGAGTGTTTGTTTTTTAAAAACTGCCTGTGGACCCATTTTATGAGCACAGTAAGACACTTTGGGGTGTCGGTTGTATTGGTTTTACCACACTTTCAGGGGCTGAAGACACTCGGCCTGCAGCCCACATGCCTTACAACACCCCTGGGCATGTGGTAAAACCAGAACAACTAACCCCCCGTTGAGTATTATTGCTTATGTGAGGTATGACAGGGTGTAGGTCATTGTTGGATTTACTCACACCTTGGGTGGCGTAGCATGAGGCATCCCCAAGTGCCTTAACCTGTGAAGTGTAAATCCCACAAATACCCCATACCCTGGAGAGTGTAAAATGAGTCCCAGTTTTAAACTGGCAAAAAAGACACAAAGGAGAAAAATAGCCTTTATTAACAATAAAAAAAAAAAAAAAGAAAAGAAAACTGAACCGAATGCAAGATGCTAGTCCATGGGTCATGCAGAGGTGTTCCCACAGATTCTAATCCTTGCTGGCCAGTCACATTGCAATATGCAAATTAAACATTTTATAATCCTAAACCACTGGAAATGTTGATCTTCCTGAATGTAAAGTCTCCACCACTCATTCACACTAGTGGGATCACACTGGAGGTGCTAGGACCCAGCAGGAGCCAGAAATCTTCAGGAGGGCCTGTGCGGAGGATAGGACTGTGCATGCGCAGAGCCGTGAGGCTGGCTCATGCAGTATTGGTGCTCTGTCTCGGCATGGACCCTCCAACCGTCTCAGTTCCTTTTTTCTCCCCACCATTGAGTGCGCTTCAGTGATGAGATCACTCACCTGCTGGGAGTCAAATCTAGACGACAGCAGCTTTAGTCGTTCAGTATTTGATTTTATTAGTTCATTTGTTAGATTATTTAAGAAAAAAAGGTTTCTTTTTATTTTACTTATTTTCATCTGAAGTAACGAAGAAAGGAAGCCTTCTTCAGCCTGCCATCGACGGGAGTCGATCATGAACAGTGACAGTAGGGAGACTTCGCTTGAAAGCTGTTTTAGCAGCAGGGCTGGGTCCGGTCCGCCGCCCTCTTCTGAGGGTTGGGTCTGACAACGGGCAGTCCGGTGCTCGGGAGGAAGGGCGGTCCTCCCTAAAGCACAAAAGGAAGCAGGCCCATTCCTGATCGCGGTCGGGGACCCAACACTGCTCGGCCTCAAGTTCTTCTTCATCCCACCAGTCGAAGAAGAAGCAGTATCGCTCGAGGTTGCCTTCTGGTACATCTGCATGGAGATCGTTGGTAGTGGGGGACAGGAGGCTGACCCCAGCTCCGTCGGTGTCTCCTGTGGCCGCGGTCCTCGGCTCTGGAGTACCTCTGCGCCCCCTGGGGGATCCTCCTATGAGCAGTTTCATCATTGGGCCACTCTTATGGAGCAGTGGGTCCAGCGGTTGTCCCAAGTGCCCTTGCCTGCTGACCCAACCCCTGGGCCTTCGGACCTAGGAGCCGTGGACCTGCAGGCAGAGCAGTTGGGTCTTCCTGGTTGCATGAGACCTTCTTCAGTCTCCCTTGTTCCTTTCCCCCCTCACATAGCTGTGGCGCAGGGGCCAACACAGGTACTGCTTTCTCCTCCTACTCCTCTTCATACTTTCAGGTCTCCAGCTTCGGGTGTCCTGGTGTCGGGGTTGGGGACTCCTGGCACTCTACCGGCACCGATTGTCTTTTTGACTCTCGATTCAGGGAGTGGCATCCCCTGCCCTTCTTTATCCCTTTCTTATCTACACTCTCCCTTCGGGGGTAGTAGGAGGCTATACTGAGTCTGATCCTGATCTGTTTTAAGGGGATGATCTGGATGAGAATTCATTTTTTTGGAGTGGAGAGTAATCCCTTCACTTCAGCAGAGTCTGTGGGCGAAGACTTCTCTTTTTAAATCTCTACTGAAGAATATGAATTCTGCCCTTTCTCTTCAGACTTCTGAGGTGGATCCTGGGAAGCTTTTGTGTCTTCAATATCTGCGTGTTCCTGAAATCTCTGTGGAAGTAACACCACCGGTGCAACCCTCTTTTGAGACTCTTTCGCAAATGGTATGGGACAGACTGGTGCTCATTCATTCCGTGGCTAAGTCCATAGACAGGAAGGACCCTCCCTGTAAGGACAGACCAATTCTTGCTTTTCAAGCCTTTGCAGGTGCCCTAGTGGTTCTGGCAGAAAATGACATAGCAGTGCTCCCCCAGGAATCCACGGCTCGCCCACTGAATAAAAAATTCCGTAAAATTGACACTCTGCGGAAATGAGTGTTCACTGCGGCTACTCTAGGTATGCATATTGCTAGTTATCAAGAATATTTCTCTCAGTATGAGTGTACCCTCTGGCATTCGAGCAAAGAAGCGGTTGAAGCTCTTCCGGAGTTGGATGTTAACTCGCAGCTTCTTCAAGCCATTACTAGGGGCATTGAGTCCAACAATCAGCAACTTAAGGCTGCTATGGACACCTTTGATGCTGTCTCTAGAGCAGCAACAGCCGGGATCTGCACCCAGCGTCACTCATGGCTACGGACTTCAGGCTTCATTAATGATGCTCAGCAGAGAGTCATGAATTTTCCCTTTGAAGGGGTTTATCTGTTTGGCTCATAGGTAGAGCAAGCACTGGAGTCCAATCAGAAAACCAGGATTGCTATTTAAACGGACAGACCAGTACCTGCCACCCCTCGGTGGGGCGGAAACCGCCAACAGTTTCATCACCAGCAGTCATTTTGTGGTAAAGGCCAGGGGACTTTTAACCAGAACCAAACCCCTCAGTCACAAAAGAAAATGCAGCAGAAGGCACAGGCCTCGAAGGCGTCCATGTCCCACCTCTACTGCCTGAGGGGGGTTTCTCTTTAGAGGTAGGGGGGCATCTGACTCTTATTTTACAACCAGTGGAAGTCTATTACAGTGGACAAATGGGTCCTCAGGATAATTCAAGAGGGATACTTTTTAAATTTTTCAGAGACCCTTCCAGATCGTCTGCCCAAATGACAGCCCAAGCTGTCTACCACTCAGTCAGACCTCCTTGCTTCTGAGATTCAGGGCCTTCTGAACAACAGACTAGTAGAAGTGGTTCCACAAGCAGAACAGGACACAGGTTTCTACTCCCACTACTTCCTAGTTCCAAAGAAAACAGGCAGTATGCGCCCTGTTCTAGACCTAAAGAAGTTAAACAAATTCCTGTTCAAGGAGAAATTCAAAGTGATTTTGCTAGGAATGCTCCTACCTCTGATTCATCAAATGATTGGCTGGCGTCTCTGGACATGCAGGATGCCTACCGACACTTCCCAGTGCATCCAAGCCACCACAGGTACCTACACTTTGTGGCTCTGGGCAAGCACTACCAATTCATAGTCCTCCCTTTGGGCTATCCTCAGCACCATGAGTCTTACAAAGTGCTTTGCAGTACTCGCGGCGTATCTCAGAAAGCTTGGAATTCAAGTGTTCCAGTACCTGGACGATTGGCTCCTAGCGAGCTTCTCCAGACAAGGGACACAGGAAGCGGTTTCCATGGCTTCCAAGTTCCTCACATCTGTGGGAGTTCTCCTGAGCCTGGAAAAATTGCAGCTTCAACTCTCCCAACAATTTGTCTTCATAGGAGCTCTCCTGGACACCTCCAAGGCAAGAGCCTTCCTCCCAGAAGACAGGAAAAACAATATTCTCCAGATGGCTCACTTCATCAAGGAGTACAGCTCTGATTGGGCTCTCTTGGTGCAGCGGATGCTGGGTCCCGATGGTGTCATCTGTGTTCACAGTACCCCTGGCCCGCTTGCACATGAGAACCACATAAAGGATGCTCAGCACTCTGTGGTCTCCAACCATGCATGCGCAATCCTTCCACATCAAGGTGACGGAGCCTCTAATGAGATCACTCACCTGGTGGACTCAGGAAGGCAACCTTCTTCAAGGTTCTCCCTTTGCCCCACTGGAGCTGCAGATTACCATCACCACGGATGCATCTCTGACCAGTTGGGGAGCTCACTGTCAGGATCTCCACACCCTGGGCCTGTGGAGCCAGGACGAGTCCCAGCTACACATAAATGTCCTGGAGATGAGAGCTGTCCTGTACGCTGTCCGAGCCCTGAATGATGTCCTCTGTCACAAAGCAATTCTCTTTCAGATGGACAAGGCGGTGATGTACTGCATCAGCAAACAAGGTGAAGTACACGCTTACCCTCTGTGCAAAGAAGTCATGAGAGTATGGGAATGATGTCTCGAGCACGAAGCCCTGATCCAGGCGGTCCACCTGCCAGGAATCCAGAACAATCTGGCAGATCGCCTCAGCAGAATGGAGACAGATCCACACGAATGGTCTCTCGACTCGACAGTCGCTATTCAAAGAGGGGGGCACTCCAGACCTGGACCTTTTTGCGTCCCCACTCGACGCAAAACTGCCTCTGTTCTGCTCCAGAAATCCAGAACCTGGTGCTTTCTGTCAGGATGCATTCAGACTGTGGTGGACAAGATGCTTTCTGTACGCATTCCTCCTCTTCCCTTAACTCAGAGAGTGCTGCTCAATTTGGAGGCGTGGGGGGTGGAAGGGTAGCATGATTCTCATCACCCCATGCTGGCCTCGTCAGATATGGTTTTCGTTAATCAACAGATTATCAGAGGTTCCGCTGAGACAACTTCCACTTTGGACAGACCTCCTGACCTAGGGTCCTGTGGTCCACCCCAACCTGCGGTCCCTTCATCTCCATGCCTGGCTCCTGAGGAGATAGAAGTGAGTAGGTTCAACGTCTCTGAGAATCTGAGACATCCTCCTAGCATCGCGTAAGCCATCCACTAGGAAGACTTACACAGCAAAGTAGAAACGATTTTCCATTTGGTGTGCAGAGTCCACCCTGGACCCCTTTGCTTGCTCACTAAACAAGGTGATAGAGTACCTTCCAGACCTGTCAAACACAGGACTACAATACTCAATGGTAAAGGCGCACCTTTGCACGATTTCGGCCTACCACGAGCCTATCCACAATATGTCAGTGGCTCAGTTACCCTTGGTTAAGAGATTCCTTAAAGGTATCCTACCTACACACTTGACCAACCAGTCTGGAGACCGGTAGCCGCATGGGATATCAATCTTGTGCTAGGCATGCTCACTCGTAAACTATTTGAGCCTCTAGCAACCTGCAACTTGAAGTTTCTGACCTGGACAGCAGCCTTCCTTGTGGCCATTACCTCCGCTCGCAGGGTATCTGAAATACATGCCCTGGTCACAGACCCCTCATACACAGTATTTCACAAAGACAAGGTGGTTCTCAGAACTCACCGTAAATTCCTTCCCAAAGTAGTCTCAGAATTCCACCTGAGCCAGCCCTTGGTCCTTCTGATCTACTTTGTGAATTTTCAGAATGAAGGGGAGTGTACCCTGCATTATTTGGGTGTGAATTGGGTTTTGCCGTTCTACATCAACAGAACGAAGGAGATTTGAAAATCCAAGCAACTCGCTGTCTCATTCAGCGTGGCCCGGCTGGGTCAGCCTGTTGCCATCAGATGCATTTCGGCATGGCTGGTAGCATGTCTCCGCCAGTGCTATTCTATGGCGCAGGTCAAGCTGAAAGGCAGGGTGTACACCCACTCTACTAGAGTGGTTGCGGCATCTCTGGCAGAGATTCTGAACGTGCCCATTGCAGACATCTGCAGCACGGCCACTTGGAGCTGTGTGCACACTTTTATGAAGCACTACGCCCTGGATGTCCATACCAGACAGCATCCTTCCTTTGGTAGGACATTCCTTAATAGACTTCTGTCCTGAGTGAGCTTCTATCTCCTGCCGCCCTTCTCGGGAGATTATTCTAGCTCGGTACTCTCCCATTAGTGTGAATGAGTGGTGGAGACTTTATGTCCAGGAAGAAATGAAAATTACTTGCCTACCGTAATTCTTGATCTTCTTGGAGGAAATCTCCACCACTCATTCACACATCCACCCACCATCCCCTGAGCTCACTCACCCTGTTTTAGGTCTTCATTCCCTCATTGGCTGGGCTGTGAGAAGTCTGTTGAATTGACCCTTCTTACACGAGTCATACGAACTATCTTATGTCTAGAATAGGTTAGTTTTCTAGGTTAGTTTGCATTGCATCTCCTCAGTAAAAAAGGTACTGAGGCGGTTGGAGGGTCAATGCTGAGATATCCTATATGGTGCGAGCCAGCCATGCAGGGCTGCACATGCGTGCTCCTATCCTTGGCGCCAGCCCTCCTGAAGATTTTTGGCTCCCGCTGGGTCCTAGCGCCTGCAGCATAGTCCCACTAGTACAAATGAGTGATGGAGACTTCATCCAAGAAGATCAAGAATTTCGGTAGGTACGCAATTTTCATTTTTATCTTCCAGGGACAGCTATATTGAGAAACCACTACTTTTAATTTAAAGAGCACCTTTCCTGCTCTTTTTGAAGTTCCCCTCCAGTAACGCAATAGGAACCTTACCTTCCCCAAAGTTCAGTGATACTGAAATTATGAATTTATTATTGCCAGAATTTGAGCGTGATGGGACCATAATTTGGCTCCATGGAGCCAAGAGCCCAATCCCTTCCACTTCCCGATTTGGAGGTGCACCCTGTTTTGTGATGTAAAAGTATGGAGTGCATGGAGGCATGCTCCATAGAGTTGTATAGGGACCCATTTTTAAGTTCCTTTTTTTTTTTTTTTTTTTTTTACATTTAGGGTGCTGATTTCAACAGATCAAGGCCACCACTCAACTAACAAGGTGCTTGTTGGTTGGCGATTGACACTGACTGTTAATCAGCGCCCAAAATGTAAAAAAAACTGTCTTCAACCCCATACAACTTCTGTGGAGCCGCCCGCGCCATCCATACTTTACATCACAAACCAGAGCGATCACGGTTCCAAATCGGGAAGTGAAGGATTGGGCTCTCTGCTCCACATAGTCAAATTACAATCCCTTCCCTCTCAAATTCTGGCAATAATAAAATTATAATTTCTGTACCACTGACCTTTGGGGCAGGTACGGCTCCTTGTGTGTGTTTCATTTGATGACCAGGAAAGGTGACCTTTAAAACATAAAAATATCCTATTCAAGCAGTATCAAATGGCAGAAAATGACCTCGCACAGGAGTATATGTGTTATGTTATGGGGAAGACTAAAAGAGAATAAAAAGGGAACGGAAAGCGATGTCAGGCCTGACATGGCCTACTGCTCTACAGGATATAAAAAAGGTGCCTCTGCCTAGCAGAGTGGAAAAATAATTGGGTTATGTGTACTGTTCCCATACAAACCATGCAGGCCCACAGAAATGCTGGCCTATAGAAGGCTCGTTGTACTGTAGTGTACAGGAATCCCTATAGATGGTGGGATCCCTGCTTTCTGGTCTGATGATTTCTCTGTAGCTACCAGTAAAAGACTCATTGTTATCCTGTACCCTCTCAGTACTAGGTCACAGAGATAGGGTTATCACTCTATCCAACAGTAAATTGTCGGTGAAAGGACGAGGCTCACCCCGAGGTATGGTATTATCAAACACCGACTTTGTCCTAACTGTCTGACCAGTGTGCTAACAACAGTCACAGTGTGTCACTTCTTGCCTCTACTGACATGACTTCCTGTTCTAATCCACATCACCACTTGTTGAACTCACTGAACTAACGACTAACCCTGGTCTTTTAACACCTTTGTCACTACAAATGAAATGGCTGAAAGAGTACTATAATGTTCAGTGCTGCTCATTATGTATTGTTTCAGACGGCCTGATGACATTTCATTTGAACAGTGTTTGTTTTTAACTTCTAACTAAATGAAGCCAATGGCATAATGGCTGTAGGGCAGTCTGCATGAGCTGCAACTCACTGAACTTACAGCAGCGTATTTACACGAAAAGAAGAGGAATCCCTTAAACTGCCTACCATTGGGTATGCATGTGGTATTAAAAGGTACAGTGCTGGCCACAGGGCATTTACACAATAATGAGGTATCCCTTTAATCCCCTTCTGTGGGGGGCACCTGTGGTATTCCTAGGAGCTGGGCTGGCAGCAGCATATGTTAACACAGTAGTTGCGATATCCCTTTAATCAGCATCCATGAAATATGCAGGTGGTGTTCCTGGGAGCTAGGCTTGCCTCTGCATATTCCCACGATACTAGAGAATATCCCTTTATTATTTCTGTTGGATACCCATGTGACATTCCTGGATGCCGGACTAGCTGCAGCAAACTTAACATGATAACTAGAGACATGGGCAGGCAGTATAGCCTGGAGGTTAGAGTAGTGAGCTGTGAATGAACTTGGTGTATCCAACAGACCTGGGTTTGAGTCCCACAACTTCCACTTGCATACCGTGTGACTCTGACCAAGTCACTTGACCTCCCCAGTGTTCCCAGGTCACCCCTGAAAACAGGCTCTTGTTCCTAGTGGGCCTTACCCAGTTACTAAAGAATAAAATCAAAAGAGAAAGAAATGAAATGAAGATACCAGTTTAATCTCTGTGAAGTGGATGCACATGTGGTATTAGCCAAGCTAGCCACAGCATATTCACACAGTAGCTAGGGATATACAGTGCCGTTATTCAGATTCTATTGGATATCTGGGCTGGCCACAGCATATGTACGCTAACAAGATAATCCCTTTAATTGCCATCCTCTGGTTACGAATGTAGTATTTGTGGGTTTGGGTCTGGCTGCAGCATACTTACACGGTAGCTAAAGATAGCCCTTTAATTACCTTCTATTCTATATGTATAAGGCATATTTACATAGTGGCTAGAGATAACCAATTTAATCACCTTTATCGAATACACATGTGGTACTCCTGGAAGCTGGGTTGCCCCATAGCGTAGTCGCACAGTTTTAGAGATAGGCCTTTAATCGCCTTCCATTGCTTATGCATGTAGTTTTCCTTCATGCTGGACTGGATTTAGCATATTTACGTGGAAGCTACAGATAGCCTTTTAGACACCTTCCATTGCATACACATGTGGAATCCCTTGGTGCTAGGCTGGCCACAGCATAGTCACTCAGTAACTAGAGATTTCCCTTTAATCGCCTCCAGTTGATACCGATGTGGTATTCTCAGGTGCTGGGCTGGCTTCAGCATATTTACACAGTTGGAGATATCCTTTTAATTTTCTTCCATCTAGTACTCCTGTGGAATTCCTGGGTGCCCATCTGGCCATGGCATAGTCACACAATAAATAGAGATTTTCCTTCAGTCACCTTCAGTTGGCTACACACTGGGCATTCCTCAGTACTGGACTGGCTACAGCATATTTACATAGTAGGTAGAGATATTCATGTAATTGCCTTCCTTTGGATACACACATGAAAATCTTCCAAGAATCAATCTTCACTATCATTCCCACTTATAGGTCTAAGCTGGAGGTGCTAGGACTTCATGAGAGCAAAGTCTTTTGCAGCTAGGAGGGGACTGACATTGGTTAGTGGGGCCACCCATGCATCTGACATAGTTACGTCGCACACGTGAGATAGCCATTAACTGTCACTGGCCCCCTTCCGTTCCCTTCCTCAGCTCTGTTTTTCCTGCTGTAGAATGTGCATAATGGGAGTGACAGTGTCTACTGAGTTGGCACTTCTATCCTCAGTTCATCACCATTTTACAATTTTTTCCACGGCAAGCCATTACTTTTTAACACAGAACTAGCACCGTTACTGTTGTTTTAGCTCAGTCTGTGTTTATGGTGTCAGATTGGGTTTTCTCACATTTTGTTATTTTTTTTCATTAATACGACGCTGAGTTCGAAAAAAAACGGGCTAAGTAAGTAGGCTGCAGCCCCCTTATGAGACTGTGGCAACAGTGGACTGGCACTGTGAGTGCCACACCTGTCTCGACCCGAATCACAATCACAATATGGTCTGGTGCAGTGCATGCTTCTCCATGGATAAAGGCATTCCCGAGTTCCATGTTTTAAAATGTGACTGTTCACACCCTACTTTTGGAGGGAGGCCCTGCACCCATAACACCAGGATCAGGAGTTTGGGCCTTTACCCTGGGCCTCTTCCTAGTATCTGTGGTACTGTGGGTCTGGGTCTGGTGGACAGCTGGCTCTTTCTGGGTGTTCAGTTGAACATTCCCCATCCATCTGCCCTGGACAGCGGACTACCTTGGTGGTGAGGCTGAAGCTGTACTCTGTCTTCACTGATGGACACCTTGGTGTTGTAGCCTGGTGCTGCTCTGACGTTTGATACCGTACACAGTACCGGTGAGCAAGGCAATGCCAGTCACGAGGCCAGGTCCCCTTCTGGCGCCATTCACAGTGTCAGACGAGGGGTCGGAACCAGAATTTCCACCCATCCAGTGACTGAGGTGATTGTTGTTTCCTCCCCATAGGGCCCTTGCGGCCTTAGGGAGGAGAATGATGCTGCCTTTGGCAATGGAAGTTGGGTTGATGATGTTGTTTTCAACCCTGGACCCAGTTCTGAGTGCTGTTCTGGTGTTGCCCCTGGAGCCGCAGCGCCAGTTTGGGTCCCAGTGCTAGGGTAGGACTGGTACTGTTCGCGTGCTGTGTTGGTACTCAGTGCCGTTCACAGTTCTGAGGATGGATCTGTAAGAAGTTCCCATCCCAGTTTTGTGCCTGGTTGAGGCGATGGCACCAGCCCTGGTGAGGGGTTGGAACCTGCAACTGAGCTTGCAGCTGACCCTGAGACTGGTGATGGAGGCAGCAGTAGTCCAGGTTCTGGCAGTGGCCTGGAGGTGTTTCTCTGCAAAACTTTTGGCTGACTTCGTCACCATTGAGGACAGGAGCTGCCTCGTGGAACCTGTATGGCACCGCTCTCCTCACCTGGGGGTCTTCTCCCAAAGGCACTAACTGGGTCGCCCCGTGGATGTTGGTTGACTCCACTTAGGCGAGTTGGCCTGGTTCTCCATATGGGAGAGGTCTCTTGAGAATTCCTGGAGCCTCCAGCTTCTTCATCCCTCCTGGGCTTCAGTTGCCTTTCGCTGAATTGCCAGGTGTTATGGGTCCTCTTGGTCCTGTCACCTGGTCTCAGTATGGAAGGACAGTTGGTGCCTTAAACTTTCACAACTTACAGTCCGACCAAGCACAGATCTTCCTGGACTAAGTCTCCACCACTCATTCACACTAATGGGACTACGCCAGATTCGTTAGGACCCCGCGGGAGCCAAAAATCTTCAGGAGGGCCAACGGCGGATTTGGGACTGCACATGCACTGCGCTGTGAGACTTGCTCATGCCGTATACGCTGTTTTGGCATTGACCCTCCAACCGCCTCAGTTCCTTTTCTCCTGCAGTAGAGTGCGCTTTGATGACGACGATGCTTACCCGCCGGGAGTCAAGTCTTCGTCTATACAATCGCAGCTATAGCCATTCAGTATCCGTTTAACTTACCAATTTTAGTGTTCTTTTCTTATTTGGAAAAGGAAAAAAATGATGATGAAGAAATTCTCAGCCTGCCATTAACACAGTCGACCTTTGATGGTAGAGGTGACGGTAGGGAGACTTCGTTTGAAAGCTGTGATGGCAGTGGGGCTGTGTCCGGTCCGCCACCCTTTGTGGATGGGGGGATCTGACCATGGGCAGTCCGGGGGTTGGGGACAGCCTGCCCGAAGCACAAATTAACGGTTCCCAGACCTGGCTCCGCTTGACCTTGAGCACTTCTTCCTCTTGTCGATGGAAGAAGAATCGGTACCGTTCGAGGTCGCCCTCTGGTATGCCTGCGCAGAGATTGTCACTGGTGAAGAGCGGTAGGCCTGAACCAACTCTGTTTGTTTCCTCTGTGGCTCCGCTCTTAACGTCCATGATCTTCGACTCCGGATCCTGTCTCTATCCTCGATGGGGCTCCGGTGAGCAGTTTCACCAGTGTGCCACTCTTTTAGCACAGGGGGTACTGCATCTGCCCAATTGTCCTGGCCAGTGGACCTGGTTCCTGGGCCGCTGGGTCTGTCGGGCCAGGATGTGCATGGTGCCCTCTCCGGTGCCAACGCCGACTCCTCATGCCCCCCCCTTTTCCCTGCAGGGGCCGACACAGGTACTGCTTTCCTTCTCCCCCTTTTCTGCAGGTCTACGTCCAGCAGAAGTTCTGAAGCTGGCACCATGGACGGTGCCGGGTCTAGCACCGGGTGTTACCCCATGTGTGGTGCTGGCGCCATGGTTGGCGCTGAACTCTTCGCCAATCCAGATGGTGACTGTAATGTAATTAACTTCCTTGAGCTATTGCATTTTATGGCCTTTTTATGACCTCCTGCCTTTGAAGCTGGGAAACTAAAATATGCATTTTATGACTTCAGAAACGGGACATAACTTAGCTGATTCATGTTGGCTATATTCTCACCTAAGTGAGGTATGGCAGAGTTGTAAAAACCTTTGATGTTCCTTGGGAAAATAAGAAACCAGCCACCAGTTCAAAGGAAAGGCTTGATTAAAGACTGTCGTAATTTGGGAAATTAGTTTTTCTAGGAGCGTGGATATATTCATCCACACGCTTTGTCACATCCCTTTCCCTTTAAATATCACCAGAAAGTCTTCAAGCCAACTACTCCCACCCACCTGGATGGTACATACCTCGGCTCTGCCCCATGACGCCAGATCTTCCTTTCCGCTGGAAGATTCAGGTTCCCTCATGCTAACTCTTGCCATCATAGGCCCTGGATTCGTATCGTCGGTTTTTAGCGAATTTAACTCTCAAACTTGTCGGAGTTTTCGATTCCGATAATAGTGCATCGGATATGGAGGATGTCGAGCACCGATCCCCCACCTTACCTGCGTGTACTGCCTAGGTGTCGGTCATGACACCACCACCTGTACCTCTTGCTTGGCTTTCCATCCCAACATCCTCAACGACCGCATGGCGCGCCTTAAGCTGGGGAGACCGGAGAAAAGGAACCAGCCAGTGAAATCGAAAGAAGTGAGGTAGGCGGTTTCACCGAACAGCTCGAGCAGATGAAGGCCTTCTAGGAAGAAGCTGCCCAAGCTTCAGCCAGCTGAAGTTTCTTTGTGCCTCTCAATGTCGGTTCTTCCTTCACAGGTTCCTTCAGGGAGATGTGCCAGTCTCTCCCCACCAGGGGTGAGGCTCCCTCAGACTCGCGCTCCTCCCGCCCTCGGAAGAGGGACAAGGATCCAATGTCTTCGAAAAGGAGACGTTTCTGGGACCGAGAGCGGTCCAAGTCCCAGGACACTGCGACCTTGACTTCGGTCAAGATCGCTTCCTCGGCCACCAGCTTCACGGATCTTCCATCTGGCCAGGCAGAGACCGAGGGATCGGCTTATCCAGCCGAGATTGTTCTCGAGCCAATCGAGACGATTTTGTCGACTCCAATCGCCGATCCTCTAGAGAGGACCCCGGTCCTTTCTTTCCCCGATGACGCGACACTTCTTTCGGGTGTCCCCATCAAGGGAATTGATCTGGAGCCTCGATTCTCACCTAGCCCGGTTTCTCCCGATCCTGGTCGACCCTGTCGGTCTCGATCGAGAACTCTGTCTCCTTCTTCAGCGGGAAAACCAAAGAAAGGCCACCGACATTCAAAAAAGAGGCTCCGCCACATGTCCTCGTCCTCCTCAGACGAGGAGAGGCTTCGACGGAAACTCCGTCGACGCTATGAGGAGCTTATGTGGCAACAACTGATTTTGGCTGGACAGAAGCCGGCTACACCGTCCACCCCAGCCATTACTTGACCTGCGCCTCAAGGGCCAACGCCGACCCCTTCGGACCCGAAATCTTTGGTTCCTCCATCTGTGGGGCCGGCCGTTATTCCTAAGCCCATACCGGTCTCACCACAGATTAGGGTGGAACCACCGCCTAAACGGCCTATCTCGGGGGCTCCCTCAAAAGGGGACCGTCCAGACACCGGACTTCCCCAACGCCTGTCCATCACGGTTACCCCTGACCACCCTTGGCATATCAAGGGGTACATGGGCGGGAGACCGCTGTACCCTGACTCTTTGGATTCGGATGCCACCGGTTTGCACTCCCATCCGGATGATGAGGAATCACTCTCGGTGGGCCTGGAGGAAGGTCCTTCCTCTTTTCAGGGCATTCTCCGCCTCATTTCCGATTCCAACGGAATGCCCCTGGAGTCTATCCAGAATAAGGCGGAGTACCCCCTTATGGATATTCTTAAGAGGGGGGATACCCCGACGGAGGCCTTCCCAGTGGCTAAAGCCATTACTGGTCCAGCCCTTGAGCTTTGGCAGCGTCCAGCCTCCTGCCCAGCACCGTCTGCCTATATGGCCCATAAGTATGCGGTGCCTATGGGATCCCTACCAGGATTCACGAAACATCCCTCGGCTGAGTGCCTGGTGACTGCTTTCGTCTTTAGACGTACTGGTAGCTCGGCCAACACCGACCGACCTCCGGAAAAGGAGTCCAAGAACGTGGACCGCTCTGCCCATAAGGTCTACGTGGCCACTTCCTTGGGCCTTCGTCAGGCCAGTTCGGCTGTAATCATGGCACACTTCTCCAATGCCCTCCTAGGGTCAGTGGATGAAGTACTTCCTCACCTCCCCGCGGACATGCAAACCACGGTCAAGCAAGTCTGTGATCGGGGCCGTGCTGTTGCCAAACAGCAGCTCCAGACAGCCCTGGACATCAGGGTTCTTGTGCCGGCTCTTTAGCAGCCGAGTGGCCACCGCCGCAGGGCTTGGCTGCGGTTATCCTCCTTTCTGGCGGATACCCAGCACAAGTTAACTGATGTGCCTTTCCTTGGTACCGACTTGTTCGGCCCAGGAGTGGCTGGCCACTTTCAGCGTATTGAACAGTCCAGTGCCACCTTGGACGCCACTTCTGCTAAGAGTCCTCGGGTAAGAACCAGCAGAAGAGGAAGAGGAAGCCTTTTCGGCAGTCCTCCTCTGCGGTCAGGCAGCCCTCCTATCAACGAGGTCAGCAGCACCAACAGCAGCGGCAGCTCAAGCTTGGCACCCTAGGCCCAAGCAGGGCCCTCAACAGCCCCGTAAAGGAGGCAGAGTCGCTGGTACAGGAGCTTCCTCCTCCTCCTCTAAGCCTGCTCAGTGACGGGTTGGGGGTTGCCACCCCTACTCTCGTCACGCCTGCCCTGGGTCCTCCCATGGGGGGTCAGCTCCGGCACTTTCTTTCCGCCTGGTCCAATATCACTTTGGGCAGGTGGGTTCTAGAAGTGGTCGGGTAAGCCTCTGGAATTCAAGCAGTACCCGTCCAGCCGAGCCCGCGCCCCTTGGGAGGAAAGGATCTCAGCTTGCATGCAGTCGGCCCTTCAGGATGACATAGCTCAGCTGCTCCACAAGGAGGCGGTAGCTCCAGTGCCGGATCCGCCTGTAGACCCAGGCTTCAGATCCAGGTACTTCCTGGTGCCCATGCGGACGGGGGCTAGCGCCCCATCCTAGATCTCCACGACCTGAATCAGTATCTCGGGTTTCGCACCTTCCGGATGGTAACTCTGAACCAGATCATACCATCCCTGGAGTGAAACATGTGTTTTTGTTCTCTGGATCTGCAGGACGCGTTCTTTCACGTCCCAATCCATCCGTCCCATCAGCAGTTCCTCCGCCTAGGGTTAAGGGGACCCTGTACGAAGTTCCGAGCCATGCCGTTCGGCCTGTCATCGGCCCCGCGGGTCTTCACCAAGTGCATTGCAGTGGTGGCAGCCCATCTTCGGCGTCGAGGAGTCCGAATCTACTCTTATCTCGACGACTGGCTTCTGGCAGGTTCCTCCCTTCAGGAGGTGGAGAGATCCAGGGATCTGGCTCTCAGAACCTGCTCTCAGCTTGGCCTCCTGATCAACGAGGCCAAGTTGGAACTTGTGCTATCTCAGGTGATGGGCTCCATCGGGGCAGAGCTCGACTCTTGTCAAGCCAGAGCCCGACTCCTGGTGGACAGGGCGGAGGTTCTTTCCTCCTTTGCCCGATCATTTCTGGTTGGGCTCTTGCTCCCTGCCCAGGACTTTCTGCGCCTTCTGGGTTACATAGCAGCGTGCACCTCAGTGGTCCGTTGGGCCAGGTGGCACATGCACCACCTCCAATGGGAGCTGGCCGCCCAGTACACTCAGCGCCATGGTCAATTCGACCAGCTGATCACAGTAACCCAGAAGATGTGGGACGCTCTCCAATGGTGGACCATCCCAGAACGGTTGCAGGAAGGGATCCCGTTTGTCCGCCACCCGAGCCGACTGTCATCCTCACGACCGATGCCTCTCTCTCATGGGCTGGAGAGCCCACATGGGGGACAAACAGGGCCCATGGGTTCTGGACCCCCGAGGAGTCCCAATGCCACATCAACCTGTTGGAGCTCAGAGCAGTCAGACTGGCACTGTCAGCATTCGCTCCTCAGCTCCGGGGTCAAGTGGCTCAAGTCCAGATGGACAATACCATGACCATGTACTACCTCAACAAACAGGGCGGCACGCACTCCCGTCTGCTGTGCAAGGAGGTGCTCCGCATCTGGACCCTCGTCAGCCGATTGGAGGCGGATCTCCTGGCCATCCATGTGGCAGGAGTCTCAAACCAACTGGCGGATGCTCTCAGCCGCCTAAGCCAGACATCCCACGAGTGGTCCCTCCATCCAGAGGTAGCTTACAGTCTGTTCTCCCATTGGGGCAAACCATTGGTGGACCTGTTTGCCTCCAGGGAGAACACCAAGCTGAGGCTGTACCATGCCCGCCCCCCTCAGCAGGGCTCGCTGCCGGGGGATGCCTTTTCAAGGCCATGGACCCCAGGCCTCCTCTACGCCTTCCCTCCATTCCCCTTGATCCACAAGGTGTTACTCAAGGTGAGGAGGGACAAGGCGAAGGTGATCCTGGTAGCCCCAGATTGGCCCCGCCAGTTCTGGTATCCAGATCTCCTCAGCCTCAGCTGCAGGGCCCCGGAGTGGCTTTGTACACACCCGGACGTGATATCATTGAACCATGGGAAGGTATTCCACCCGGACCTTCAATCCCTGGACCTCACATCCTGGTACCTGAACAGCTAGAGTTCCAGGGTCTGGGTCTTTCTGAAGATGTCTACACCATGGTGGAGGCATCTCATAAGGAATTGACCAGGAAATTTTATGCCTTCAAATGGAGAAAAGTTTTCTGTTTGGTGTCAGGATAAGAGTCTGGACCCCTTATCCTGCTCTGTGGCTCACATTTTAGACTACCTTTGGTGTCTCTCCAAAGGGGGTCTGCAGTCCTCAACCCTTAAGGTGCACCTGGCAGCCATCTCCGCTTACCGGGCGCGGGCCGGTCAGTCGACATTGGCACAGGAGACAGTGGTCAAGCGCTTTTTCAAAGGCCTGTATCACATATCCCCTCCGGTGCTTGAACCTCCACCTCCGTGGGATCTTCTGCTGGTTTTGGCAAAGCTTATGGGCAAGCCATTCGAACCCATGCACAAGTGTGAGCTCTCACACTTGTCGTGGAAGACTGCCTTCCTGGTGACTATCACGTCAGCCAGAAGGACAGAGCTGACTCAAGCTTTTTGGTGGACTCCCTTTTCTGGTCTTTCACAGGGACAAGTTGTCCTGCGTCCCACCCGAAATTCCTTCCGAAGGTGGTCTCAGAGTTTCCCCTTAATCAGGTGTTGACTCTGCCGGTGTACTACCCTAACTACACCTTGGATGCCGAGTACAGGCTCCATACTGTGGACCTGAGACGTGCTTTCTCCTACTATAAGGAAAGAACAGTGGAAATTTGTGGAGAGGTTCTCCAGCTGTTTGTCACCTACGCTGAAGCCGCTTCTGGCAGACCTGCAGCCAAACGGACCATTGCAAGATGGATCACATCATGCATAGGTCTGTGCTATGAGTTTGCAGGCAAAGAGCCTCCCACAGGGTTAAGAGCTCATTCTACCTGCCATACTGCTGCATCGGTGGCTTCTTCCAGGGACATCCCTATCTAGGAAATCTGTCGGGCTGCTACCTGGAAGTCAGCAAACACCTTTATTTCCCACTACCACATCAACCTTGAGTCATGCGGGGATGCTGGTTTTGGGGCCTCGGTTCTCCAGTCTCTGTTTCCTAAGTAGGGGGTGTGCGCCTTGCCTCCCTCCTCCCGGAGAACTGCTAGGAGTCTGCCAAAGAGTGTGGATGAACAACCTAGCCACGCTCCTAGAAGAACAGGTTACTCACCTGTAACAGTAGTTCTAGGAGTGGTATATGTTGTTCATCCACATGCATCCACCCGACCTCCCCGGCTTTAGGCTAAGATCTGGCGTCATGGGACGGAGCCGAGATATTTACCACCCAGGTGGGTGGGAGGAGCCAACTTGAAGGCTTTCCGGTGAGATTTAAAGGGAAAGGGACATGCCAAAGAGTGTGGATGAGCAACATATACCACTCCTAGAACTACTGTTACAGGTGAGTAACCTGTTCTTGCTGAAGATGCATTATTTAAAATATCTCCTGACAGGAAATCATGTTTGTATTTTTTTGGTTCTAAAAGGAGGAGCTAGGTGACTCATAGAAGTGGTGTGGAGACACAGAGTTTTAAACTGAATACTGTGTCTGAACTTTGTTGACATATGCCATCTTGGGACTGTGGATTTTCTTTGTTTTCTTTTAAGTGATTGTATGCTTTTTGATATAGTGTTGTGTGTTTACATTTTACATATTTTTATCCATTTTAGTAAACCTTTTATTTAAAAGACTGCCTGGGTGTCTGCAAGTTCTTTTTTTGCATGTGACGTATAGATGGTTAAGGCTGACAGCTGTTCTGGAAAGCTTGATGGTGTTACTAAACTGGGAAAAGGTAAGAATATACCTAAGGTCTTTTATAGAGTTTTAAGGGTTCATTTTGGATACCTGTTTAGGTGCCCTTAGGCAAAAGATATATTGCATCCCCCCAAAGAGAATATTATCTGAGCCTGTACATTTGGGTACGCTAGCAAAAGGTTCACAGTTTGAATCCCCCCAGAACTTGAGACTAAAGGTGATTTGGACCCAAAGGCAGACAGGAGGGTTACCCTGTCTGTTACCTGTTCACATTACTGCGCTCAGACGTTGGCACTGTGGGAGCAGAGGGCCTGACCTGCAGAGTGCGTTTGTGACAGATTTGATTGCCAGTGGTGTGGATAAATTTGGTAACACAAGCTTTAACTGTACAGCTTACTTGCAAAATAAGGCAGTGATTTATTTTTAAAAAAAGGAAACGGAACTATATCATTTTGCTTACAGTCAAGTTCCTGCCTGTTCACATTACCGCACTCGGAGGTTGGCACTGTGGGAGCAGAGGGCCTGACCTGCTGAGTGCGTTTGTGACAGTGACGTTTTCCATGTTCCTGTTCTAGACCTGCCTTTTAGAGGTTATTCTGGGGTAGAAGTGGATCTGGATGAGTCTCTCCCCTCTTCGGCTTTGTCGAAGACACAGCGGATGACTCATTTTATGGGCTGGAATGCAAGCCTTCTGTATCAGTGTGATGAAAGATCTTCTTTCCAGTTCTTCTTCCTCAGGGATATGGGGTCCACCATAACATTTCAGTCTACATCTGTGAACCAAAGCAGACTTTTGCGTCTTGAGTTCCTACATTCCTCAGTAGGAGTACACCCTGTGGAACACACTCAATGCAGTGGTTGAGACCCTACCAGAATCTAACGCTCCATTGCTAGGGGCATACAGCCCAATAATCAGCTGAAAGCTTTTATGGACACCTACGTCTTTTCCTCTAGGGCAGCTGCCGCTGGCAGCAGATAGTTAACGTCTCCTTTATGGTGCTTATCTGTTCGGCCCTCAGGTTGATCTCTAGAGGCCACTTACAACAATAGGGCTGCCATTTAAACCACACAACATCCTTGTAACAGGCAGTCCTTTCAAGGTAGAGGCCTAGGTACCTTGTTCAAGAACCAACCCCTCAACCACGAAGAGAACACAGTAGAGGGCATAGGTCCTGAAAGCGCCCTGTACCAACCTCTGTGGATCCATCCCAGATCCCACACCAGCTGTCTTGAGTGGGGGCACCTATCAGAGGTAGGAGGGGTGTCTAATTTGGTTTTACGACCAGTGGAAGTCCATTACATCGGACCTATAGGTCATCAGGATTGTCCAAGAGGGATACTTTACCAATTTTGCAGATTTCCTCAGACCTTCCACCCAGACGGCAGCCCAGTCTGTCTGCCTCTCAGTCACACACAGTCTGCTTCTGAGATACGGGGCCTCTGTGGGAACTGGGCAGTAAAAGTTATTCCACAGCAGAACGGAACAAAGGTTGCTGTTTCCATTGCATCTGTTTCCAAGTTAACAGGTAGCATATGCATTTGTCGACCTTGGAAGGTTAAACAAGTACCCGTCCAGGGAAGAGTTCACTAAAATCTTGGCGTTCAAGTCTTCACTTCCTGAGCATTTGGCTACTAGCCAGCCCATCCGGTTAAGAGACACAGGAAGCAGTCACCACAGCTTCTTAGTTCTTCTCTCCAGGTTCGGGGAAGGTGCCAGTTCATCTTTCCAACAGCTCCTCTTTTTAAGAGCCCTCCTGGATACCTCCAGGTTGTCAGTTTTGTTCCAGAGGATGGGAGAAACGACATCTTTAGATGGCTCGTTACATAACGG
Organism: Neoceratodus forsteri; assembly: GCA_016271365.2. Lineage (NCBI taxonomy): Eukaryota > Metazoa > Chordata > Ceratodontiformes > Ceratodontidae > Neoceratodus > Neoceratodus forsteri. The sequence continues at coordinate 108,719,702 of CM028131.1, read as the reverse complement.
AAAACAACTTTATTCAGCCCTCTTTTTGGTTGAGCGGATGCTGGGACTCCGGTCATCCTCCTCAGCAAGCAGTGGTCTCTGACCATGCATCTGCAGTCCTCTGTACAGAATGACAGAGCCTCTGACAAAATCCATGGGGGGCTCACTGTCAAGGCTTCCACTTTCAGGTGTGGAGCTAGGAGTAACCTCATCTTGTCATAAATTCTTAGTGATGAGAGTTATCTTATAAGCAAAGTCCTGGATGATACCCCCTGCCACGAAGTCTTCCTACTTCGGACGGACAACAAAGCTGTGATGTATTACATCAGTAAGCAGGGTGGGGCATCCCCCTACCCTCTCTGCACTAGGGCCGTGAGATTGTGAAAATGGTACCTCAAGCACGATGTGTCAGTTCAGATTTCGTGCAGTCACTTTTGACGAGTGGGGCAGTTCGGACCTGGTCCTTTTTGCGTTTCCTCTCAATGCAAAATTGCCTCTATCCTGCATCAGAAATCGAGATCCTGGTGTTTTCTTTCAGGATGTGTTCACTGCAGTAGACGCTCCCTGTACATTTTCCTCCTCTTTCCGTAATTCAGAGGGTGCTGATCCAGTTGTGTGCATGGGGGCAGGATGATTCTCATCGTCCCAGACTGGCCTCGGCAGATATGATTTGCATTGATCAACAGTCTGTCAGAAGTTCTCCCAAGGCAACTACCTCTATGAACGGACCCTCTGACACAGGGACTTTAGTCCATCCTAGCCAGTGCTCCCGTCATTTCCATTCTGGGCCCAGAAGACATGGAAGTAGGCAGGCTCTAGGTTTCCCAGTCCATCACAGACATCATCTAAGCCATAAATAGGATTTCCACCAGGAGGGCTTACACGGCTAAATGGAAATCCTTCTCCATCTGGTGTGCAAGTCCCATCTGAACCCTTCGGTTGCCCACCAGGTAAAGTGTTGGAGTGCCTCTTGGACCTGTCGAATGCAGGTCTGCTGTACTCGGCAGTGAAGGTACACTTCTGCGCATTTTTGGTCCGTCTTGAACCAGTAGACAACATGTCACTGGCTCAGTTACCATTAGTCAAGATTTGCTTCGTTAAATCCAGAAGGAGGGAGAGCGCTGCCTTCATTCTCTGGATGTTAAGATGGTTCTGCGATTCTACATCGACAGAACGAGGAGATACGCAACCAAGCAACTATTGTATCTTTCAGCTGCCTTGGCTGGGTCAGCCTATTGCCATGAGACGTTTTTCTGCTTGGTTAGTAGCATGTCTTCGACACTGCTAATCCATGACACAGGCCAAGTTGGAAGGCCGGGTTCACACCACTCTGTCGGAGCAGTTGTGGCTTCCTGGTGGAAATTCATAATGCACCTATTGCAGACATCAGCAAGGCGGAGAGTTGGAGCTCAGTGCATACCTTTGTAAAGTACTGTGTTCTGAATGTCCATGCCAGACAGCACTCTTTCTTCTGCAGGACAATCCTTATGGACTTCTGTCTTGAGTGAGCTCTGTCTCCTGCCACCCTACCGGGGGGTTGATTTTAGCTCAGTACTCTCCCATTAGTGTGAATGAGTAGTGGAGACTTTTAGCCCAGGAAGATATGGAAATGACAAACTTGTCGTAATTCTTGATCTTCTTGGATGGAGTCTCCACCACTCATTCACACACCCACCCACCATCCCCTGAGCTCACTCGTTCTGGTTTTGGTCTTCACTACCTTGTTGTTTGGACTATGAGGACATTGTTGAATTGACCCTTCTTACATGGGTCATCCAGGCCTTCACATACCCGGAAGTTAGGGTTAGGTTTTCTTTTGTTAGTTTACGCTGCACCTCCTCGGTCGAAAAGGTACTGATGCGGTTGGAGGGTCGACGCCGAGATAGCCTATGCGGCGTGAGCTAGTCTCCTGGTGCTGTGCATGCGTGGTCCTATCCGGGTACGGCCCTTCTGAAGATTTTAGCTCCCATGGGGTCCTAGCACCTCCAGCGTAGTCCCATTAGTGTGAATGAGTGGTGGAGACTCCATCCAGGAAGATCAAGAATTATGGTAAGTATGTAATTTCCATTTCAGGCCCGTGGCCCGGGCACCACCTCATCGCGTTTTCAACTCCTGCTCTTCTACTTCCTACTCCAAGGAACAGAAATTCTTCCTCCATCTGTCCTTAGATTCTGAGTACTCTTGTGTACCAGAGGTTCCTAACTGTCATGCTGAGAGTGCTTGATATTGGCTCCTTTATACGTCGCAGTCCTTTGTCTTTGCCACTGAGACTCCTTGGAGAGTTCAGGAATGACAGCTTTAGCATCCCTTCTTGACCTTCGAGGATGCCTCTAGGAGTGTCTGTCTCCATCCCCTTTCTGCTGTTCTAGCTCTGAGGGATGTCCAGCTCGGGTATCGTGCTCCCACGGGATGTGCAGGAGCCTTACCTTATCCCACTTCTGGGATTCAGGTTCTCCACTCCCTAACTGAGCCTAAATGTCCTTTGCATGACTGACTTCCTGAAGCTGACTCTGCAAATGTAGTGCCTGAGAGAGGAGGGATTTTATCTCTGCACGTGCCATCATATGCATTGCTGCATGCCAGGCACATCAGGCAGCTTATAGTATGCACCTGTGGTCGCAGCAAGGTCAGATCCTTGCTGCACTGCCTTGTAGCAAATTACCAGGCATGTCATTTGCCTTTCTGCCCAGGGCTTGGAGCTGGTGAGGCACCAATCAAGGGTATCGTATGATGCCAATAAGATGGCCTCCAGACTGGTGGGAACAGCAGTTCCAGGGAAGTAGCTGTGAATCTCCCAAACAAGGTCGGTGCTGTCAAAAAGGCAGCCAGCCCCACACATACATCAAGTTCAAAGTAGACAGTGCTCGCAGATAAAGATGAAGGCAGTTAAGCCGAAGCGCTGGGGCTAAGGCTTGTGGCTTGAGCTTGCACCATTAGATTGTATTACCTGGTGAATATTTGAGAAAACTTTTGTCTTTATCATCTGTGAGTGCTGTCTGCTTGGAACTTAATGGGAACAGCAGTCTGCATTCAGCAGATGGCATGGCTTCGCCTCTCTAGGTTGGCACCTCTGGCCTGGCATAAGGTGCTTAATTGGCACTTCCAGAGGGCACATTTCTTTTCCCACTGAGTCAGGCATGAGTTGCCAGGGCACCCTCCTCCTCCTCCTGAGCCACAGGAATTTCTGCCCATCGCTGACCAATCTCTGGTCCCATCAGACCTGTGAGGAGCCCCTTCCTTCAGGTGGTTCTCCTCCATGCTGAGGGATATCTTCCTCAGGGTGAGCCAACTCCTCCATGTTTTGGGGAAGCTTAGTGCTCTGACCCATAAGTGGGAATGAATGGTGAAGACTGATTCTGGAAGATATGAAATTACATACTCACTGTAATTGTTGCTGTTCCAGACCTCCTTCATCATTGATTCATATGCCCAGTCACCATCCCCTGCTCAGGTAAGAGCCAAGGGTCTGTGGGAAGTTCACTCTGTTGTACTTCGGCACACTAGTGTTTTTTCTTGCCATTCCATGACGGGAGGCACCCCCAATACTCCGAAGGTGGAATATGTATGTTTTTGTCTCCATTACAAAAAAAAAAAAAAACTGGGACGAGGTTCCTCTTACCAACCACAAAAAGAAAAATAATCATTTGGGGACTGAACTCAGTCTTCCAGGAATCAGTCTTCACCATTGATTCTCACTACTGGGTCTGAGCTAGAGGTGCTAGGACCTCACAGGAGCAAGAACTTTTCAGAGGTCTGGCGCTGAGGCAAACTGCACTGCATGACAACGCAGGCAGTCCTCTATTTACATCGGTGCCAGCCCCAGCTGCTTCAGTTCCTTTTTTTCCTCCACTGAGTGCACACCAGTTCATCGCTCATCTGCCCAGGAGTCAGAATTTCAATGTCTGTACGGCAAGAGTGTTCACTTCTGTCAGTTTTAGTGTTTAAAGCCAGTTTTTTTTTTTTTATTTATAGTTTGTGTGGTTTTTCCTTCTGTTTTTCTCCTTACCCTGCCCCAGTCGTGTGCGTATGTGTGGAGGCACATGTTGCCACGGCTTCGGGGCACCCTTCCAATACTTTGCCGCCCCCACCTGCCTGCGCTACTGGTCGGACCTGCACCCAGCGGGAGCGGTACTACATGGGGGCGACGGAGATCCTCCCCAGAAGAGGAGAGGAAAGCTGCCAGTATGGCTGCTCAATTCTGCTCCTTCCCCACCCCCGCCGACCTGTTCCTGAACCCAGGTCACCTGTGCAGCGCAATGTGTGGCGTCCAGCACCTCAACACTCAGCGCCACCGGGCCCATCTAGTTTGATATTTTTGTGTCAGTTTAGTGTATTCTGTCATAAAATTAATTTAGTGTCTTCTCAGCCCTACCTAGCATCAACAGTCGAAGGCCACAGTGAGTGGTAGGGAGCCTGAAGAGGAAGCTGCATGGGCAGCGAGCTGTATCCAGACCACTTTTCCTTTCCGGGAGAAGTTCTGACTATGGCTATCCAGTGTTCGGGAGGAAGGACAGTCCTGTAAGCACAAAAAGAAGCGGTCATGATCACACACTTACTGTACATCGGCGTCCAGGCACTGCTTGACCTCGTAATCCTGCTTTTCCTGTCACGGGATACTCATTTTCTCTCGGAGGCCCTCACCATTACCTTCGGTGTCACCAAAGGCCTCTGGTTCTGGGAGATCGGTATCTCGTGCCCGGAGTCCTTCTTTATCTGTAAGTGTGAACTTTGGTGGGCAGTTCTTATGGAGCACTGGGTGTGGGGGTCTGGCCTGGGTACACCACTAGTGGATCCGGTCTCTGGCCTTTCGGGGTCAGTGGAATCAGTACTGCAGGCTATGCTCTCGGGACATGTAATATGTTCTCGTACGGAATTGCCTTAGGGTCCTTGTGGGAGGTGGCACTGCCAACATCTATCCTACTGACCGCTCCTCTGTCCTGAATAGGGATAGGACTGTCCAGGGTGCCATTGCCAGTCACTTCGGGTGCTGGCTGGGTCATCTGTGCTGGTTCTGGTACTGGGTTTAGGCTCTTTGGGGCCTGGCCCGGTGCCGGATATGGTGCTGGGAACTTACCTGGTGCCGGACCCTCATCCTTTGGGACCGGTGTCTCTGGTATTGCTGCAGCCATGTTCTGGATTCGAGGGCCTGTGACCAGAGGCCCCCCTTTACTCCCCTTCCCAGGAGGGTATAGAGGGGGATGAGCCTGACCCCAAACCCATTATTTCTGAAGGTAATGATGATGACCTTTTCTACAGTCTGGATACTTCAGACCAAGTTCTTATGTCTGTGCCTCAGGAGGATCTCTTGTTCCAAGCATTGCTCAGAAATATGCATTCAGTATTACATTTTGAGTCAGCAGCCATTGGCCAAGATAAGCACCTCAGGTTGGAGTTCCTAAATTTATCTAATATACCGGTCAGTTTAGTTCTTTCTTTTCCTCCCATATTCAAAACTCTATCTGATGCAGTCTGGCACAGACTTGCTTCGGTGGCAGCTGTCTCCAAGCAGGCTGACAAGAAGTACACTGCCCTTAAAGATAAAAGATAAACCAGTATACGTCACTGAACCCATTGCTGACACTGTTGTCATTCTTGCCGAGAATGACATGGTCATTATTCCAAAAGAGGTCACGTGCTCCTCATTAACCAGGAGTCATGCAAGACTGACACTATGGGCACGCAGGCCCATGACTCAGCTACCCTGGCATGAGAATTGTCAGCTACCAAGGGAATTGTTTTAAGCGTGAATATGCCATTTGGAGCAAGCTGAAGTCTCTTGCAGAGTCCATACCAGATTCAGAGATCAAACAAGATATTCTGCTGTCGAAGTATTGAGTCCAACAGTTACCAGCCTAAAGCCTCCACAGATGTCTTTGACACTGCCTCCCGCTCTGCTGCTGCAGGTATTTGCAGCATACTTCTGGCTTCACCCAAGGTAAGAGGTCCAGCACCAGGTTATGTATGTTCCCTTTAATAGAACTTACCTTTTCAGTCAGCAGGTGGAGCAGTCTCTTAAGGAGTCAAATGAAATTAGAATGACTTTTTAAACCCCTCCGTCTAGCCCTCTTTAACCCTCGCAAGGGCAAGAGATGTGGCTAATTTCATAACAGCAGTCCTTTTGTGGCAAAGTCATGAGAACCAAAAACAAAAGTCGGCCTCCCCAGCCTCAGAAGAAGGTGCAGCAAAGGCCACAGGCACTGAAAGCACCTAATGCCACCATCTGAAGCTCTGGCCCAGTCTTGCCTCAGCTGCCTGAGGCAGACCACTCCTCCCCAGTGTGGGGTGGGGAGGGGGCCTGACCCACTTTTACCATTAGTGGGAGTCCAGTACGATGGACAAGTTGATCCTCAGGATCATCTGAGAGGGATCTTTTCCAGATTTTACAGAAATCCCTGTGACCCGATTATTTGGTAACTGGGTGGGTACCCTGATCCGAGGGTCTGTTTTCAGGAGGGACCCAGCCATCAAGATGGCACATAAAACACAGTGGAAGTATCATACATAACAAATGGTACAGGTTGAATCAGTCGAACCATACATTAATGCAATAAAGACCAGTGCATTTTGGACGCTCAGTACTAAGCCCTGGCTAGGCATAGAAAAAGCTTACAGTGTAGTGAAGTTACCAGCATAGGACACAATAACATCATGGTTGGTGGGGAGTTAGACTGCAGAGTATATATTGCAACATAGTACCATATAATATGATATAAAACATGATGACAGCTGCTTCGAGAACTGCTTAGCAATCTGCATCTGGACCTAAGGATTTATACCATCCACTGTCAGGTGGGGCATTTGCATATAGAGGTAGTTAGAAGGGCATTTTTAAAATGTGTTTTGAATAGGATAGGCCCCAGTATGGACCTTTTGGCAACTTCACTGTTTACCCCCAAAGAGTTGGGCGGTGGACCCCCCTGGGTGCAGACCACTTGGAATCTCCCTGACGTAGTTGTTGAACCAAGCAGTAGCAGATGAAAAACAGTACACGTGTCATGGGGGCATATGTCAGGAAGCATAGGCAGACCAGGAGAAGTTATAACATTTGCAAGCAGTGTTTTATTTTAAAAAATTGTACACGATAGCTCTTAAAGGCAGAACAAACAAAAAACACAGTCTTTCATCTGAGAGTCTCTTTAAAATCTTCAGCTCTATCTCTAAACAAACCATTGCTCTTTTTATAAGATGTCTTTTCCTCACAATTAAATTCTGCATCCAAATCTTGTAAGTTATATCTCCTGTTTTTGACAAAAGACCTGTATAAAGATTTTGTCATTGCCCTTCCTGTGACTAACCTGAAAAGTACATTAATCTTTAACAGGTGCAGCCAATTAAGACATTATGTCCCTGTGCTGATTTTACTGCTGACAGTTCTGTCAACAAGCTTATGAAAGGTCAGAAGATTTCACAGGGTCAACCCCCTGTGTTCCAAACTGCTAATTCTCTAACAAACCCAAGTAGCTGTGTGTACGAACATATGAAAAATGCTGGCAGATACAGGCCATACGTTCCATCTAGTCTGCTCAAGTGTGCAGCTATCAGTCTATTACACCACAGCTGCCCCCCCACTCGCCCACCATTTATGGTATTGGCCTTCCCCCTCAACCTGTCCCACTCCTTCTTAAAACTGCCCACTGAATTTAAGGATACCACCTCTTCTGGAAGCGCATTCTACCCAGCCACCACCCTTTCTGTGAAACAGTGCCTTCTCGTTTCCTTCTTGAACCTTCCACCCTCCAGTTTCAGGCTGTGCCCCCTAGTGTGTCTCCCTCCTTTTAATCTAAATACCCCGTCTGTACTAACCTTATTTGTACTCCTCATATATTAAAGGTTTTGATCATGTCCACGCCATCCCTCCTATCCTCCAGGGAGTACATGTTGAGCTCTTTCAGACGCTCTTCATAGGGTTTGTCCTCCATTCCAAGGATGATCCTGGTTGCCCTGCACTGGACCCCCTCCAGTAGTTTGACATCCTTCTTTAAGTAAGGTCACCAGAACTGCACGCAGTACTCCAGGTGCAGACTCACCAGCGATCTGTATAGTAGCAGGATGACTCTCTCCCACTCCTGGAGGTTATTCCTTTCTTGTCAGCTGTAGCTGCTGCCTTCCTGCACTGTGCTGAATGGTTCATCTTTTTTCTTGTCTGTAGTGGATAACTGTACACCCCCCCCCAGCTTGTAGCAGTTCCTTGGGTTCTTGGCTCCCAAATGCATTACTTTGCACTTCTTTGCATTGAATCCCAGTTGAAGCCCTGTTGCTGTGTGTCTGACCAGTGCTCTAGTTTAGGCAGATCCTCCTGTAGTAGCCACCCCTCTGCATTGTCTGCAGTGAAGATGCCAAACAACATAGGACCCAACACTGAGCCCTGTGGTACCTCACCTGTTATTGACCTTGAAGCTGAGAGTCCCCCCCCCCAAACACCACTACTACCCTCTACTGCCTATCCCGCAGCCAGTTCCTGACCCACTCCACCAGCTTCTCCCCCACCCCCAGCTGTCCCAGTTTGCTAATCAACCTTCCATGTGGCACCGAATCAGAGGCCTTTCTGAAATCCAGATACAGGACATCTACCACCTGGCCACTGTCGAGTGCCCTGGTCACCCAGTCATAAAAGTCAACCAGGTTGGTCTGGCATGATCTACCCACAATGAACCAATGCTGCCTGTTGTCTTGGAGCCCATTCTCCTCCAGAAAGGCTACTAGCCTCTCCTTGAGGATAGACTCCATTAGTTTCCCCACGATGGAAGTGAGGCTGACTGGTCTGTATTTTCCTCCCTGGTTCCTCCTCAGGCCCACTTTTATTTATTTAGTTTTTGTTGACCAGACAAGTGCACCAGACAAATTCTGCCTATTTTCAGGCTCTTCCAGGGGAGAGGGATACAGAAGAATGCCAACTGACTTTGAATCAGATTAAGTTGTTTACGGTATTTTTTAGTGAATGGGGGAAATTTGGCCAGGGCACCGGGAAAATTCCTCTATGCTTCTCGAGAAGTACCATGGGATTTTTAACATCTACCTGAACTATCACCAGAACAGGCAGATGGGACCTCTGTTTAACGTTTCATCCGAAATACGACATCTCAGGAGTACAGCACCCCCCTCATGCTGCATTAGTGTCAGTATTGGGATTTAACCCAGATGCCTGGTGTGGGGATAGAACCCACAGCCGTCTGATCTCCCGGCCTCAGAAGTGAGTGTGCTACCTGCTGAGCCACTGACACAGACATGGATGGGCACCACATGTGCCATCCTCCAGTCCTAGGGCACACAACCAATCCGCAGAGAGTTGAACAAGTCTGCCTGCAGTCCCACCAGGACCTCTGCAACTCCCTCAGCACCCTGGGGTGTATGCCATCAGGGCCTGGTGCCTTATCCACCCTCAGGGCCCTTAGGCCTTCCAGCACCCTGCTCTCTGGGATTACTCCAACCATTACCTCCACCCCTCCTGTGCCCACCCCTCCCTTCCCCTGTGGCATTGGCCCCTTCTTCTCCTTGGTAAGCACAGAACAGAAGTAGCCATTGAGCGCTTCTGCCTGCTCCACACTCTTTTCCACCCCCTCTCCATCCTTCTTGATCCTAACAATCTGGTCCTTACAGCTTCTTCTCTCCCTTATGTACTTGAAGAAATCATTTTCCCCTTCTCTGATACCTTGTGCCATCCTAAGCTTCCTCGCTGCCCTGACTGTCCTGCTCACCTCCCTTGATTTCTTCATGTACTCCTCTTTATTCTCCTCCCGCTTGAATCTCATATATTTTCTGAAGGCTGACCTCTTCCTTCACCCTCCTTAACACCTCCCTGTTTTTCCAGCTTGGCCTCTTAGACCTGGACTTCTTGCTTTGGACCTTAGTGCAAGAGTGTAATCACTTCAGCAATATAATTGTAAACATTTGAAAACAAGGGGATCCCAGTTTCACATATAGAGAAGCAAGGGGAGAAGGAAAGAAAAGCAACAGCACGTGGAATAAGGGAGATAATGGAGAAATTGTGGGACATAGGAGTGGCCCTTGATTGTGCAGTCAGGCAGGCAAGAACAGACAGGTGGAAGAATAGGAGAGGAGAAAAACAGATCCTTGTTTTTAACTCTGTCTGCATAACAAATGGGGCAGGGTCGTAACTCAACCCTGACACAAGAAGGGCAGGTTTTGTAAGAGAATGTTGTGGTCTGCCAGGTCAAATGTCTCTGCTAGGTTCACAAACATGGCACCGGTGAGCTTGCCTTCATCCAGGCTTCTCAAAACATGGTCCATGAAACAGGTCAATGCGATGGTAATGCTGTGGCCCCTTCTAAAGCCGTATAGGTAGGGGGAGTGGACATTATGCTTTAAGCGGTCTGAGATTTGCTGGAAGACTATTCTCCAGAATTTTACTGAAGTGGGACAGAACAGACGCTGGGTGATAGTTGTCAAGGAGTTTTAAGTCTCCTGATTTAACTGTAAGAACATCTCTGGGCCAGCTTCTATGCTGTTAGGATTGCTGAGGAGGAGGATAATGATGGATTATAGAGGAGGGCTACGAGTTTAGCAGTGAGGTTGGCCATAAGTTTGATGAACCGCCCAGAAGGCAGCCTCTTTTGTGAGCTCATATGTCAGAGCTTCTGGGGCAGCAGGAGATCGCAGGCCTTCTGAACAACAGGGCAGTGGAAACTGTGCCCAAGTCAGAACAAAACTGAGTCCTACTCCCACTACTTCCTGGTTCTAAAGAAATCAGGGGGCATGCATCCCATTATCGGCCCCAGAAATCTGAACAAATTCACGGATCGAGAAAAATTCAGAATGATTTCTCTCGGCTCTCTGCTACCCTTCCTGAAGCCTCAGGATTGGTTAGCATCACTGGCTATGCCAGATGCATACCAGCACATAATGATACACCCCAGCCACCACAGATCCCTCCGTTTTGTGGTGCTGGGCAACACTGCCAGTTCAGAGTCCTACCCTTTGGGCTTTCCTTAGCGCTATTTTTACAAAGTGCTTTGCAGTACTCACTGAGCACCTGCAGAAAATTGGACTCCAAGGCTTCCCATACTTGGATGACTGACTAATATCAAGCCCACCAAGACAGGATACGGAAAGACAATCACTGCCTGTCAGTTCCTCAGTACATTCGGGGTCTTGCTGAGCCTCGAAGTCTCTGCTCCTGCCCTCACAGTAATTGCTGTTCATAGGAACTCTTCTGAACATAACCCGGGCCTGGGTTTTCCTTCCAGATGATAGGCTACAAGCAGTTCTGTGGATGGCATGCTACATCATGGAGCACAAGACGGTGCAGACCCACTCCATGCTGGGCATACTGGGTCTGATAGCCTCTTCAGTGCTCACAGTTTCAAACAACATGAAGTCTTGCTATATTATGACAATTGCAGTATGACCGCAGGTTAGAACTGCTCCGGAGGTGAAATAGTTAACTTTCCATGCAGGCATGGAACTTAGAGCGCAAGCTCGGTTGAAAACTCTGTCTGTTGTGCTTCAAACGCAAACTGTCAGATTCTTTACTCCGCCTCACTGAACAGTCGCTCTGGAGATTTCTCCTTCTGCTCGGTTCATTTGTTGGTTTAAAAGTGTTATTTTTCGGTTTTTAGCCGCAATTAAACCGCAACCAGTCGGTTCAAGCTCTGTCTGTGGTAATGTAAGTAATAGATAGGTTTTACATTTATTTTTTCTGTGTGGAACTTGTAATTCTTTATCGGTTCGGTTTGAACCGATCAGGTTGTATTTAAAATCTACTAGTCCTTTTTTAGAGTGTGGTTCCCGGTTCTTATCGGTTCTAAAAAAAAATGGATTTCATTACGGTTTTTCCACGACCCGTGACACAGTTAGGAACCGATAAGGGTGTCTTGCTTGGTGGATTGCCATAAACAGGCAAGTTGGTTAGGCTGGCATTATGTCTGAGAAACCCAAAAGAAAACCGGACCCACTGGTTTCAACACTGTAGTGTTTGTGGGGAAGCTTTTTACATATGACCCACACACCACATGTGTCTATTGTCTGGGGTTTGACCACCCCAGTTCAGACTGCCAGATTTGTCACAATTCCTGCTGCCACCATAGATAAGAGAGTTGGTAGGCTCAGGAAAGGGAGGCCAAAAGTCCGCTGACCCGATGGCCAGCCCGGTTCAAAAGCAACCGAACTGAGGGAGTGCCCTCTGACCAGGGCGATACTTCCTCGGGCAAACGAAGAGCCGGTTCTGAGGAGCCAGTTCTAGCAAAAAGGACTAGAAAGTCAGCTAGTGTAGAGCCAAAAGTTCTCTCCCCAACTGCTGAGGAAATAGCTAAAGCAATTAAATTGTCCAGTCTCTTCGGTTCTCAACCGAACCGACACCTTCAGGTAAGCTTGTTCGGCCGGTTCCACCAGTTCGAGATTATGATTTTGAGGATTTTTATGAACCGGGAGGGGAAGAGGATATGAGGAGAGTGAATATGGTTTTGAAAGATCTGATGTGCCCATTGATCCGGACATCTCTCCAGATAGACCCCTAGGGGTTTCTCCTCCAAGGCTTTCTGAGTCCCCTTCTCATTTCATGTTTTATAAAAAAGTTGCTGAAACTCTCCAGCTCCCTGTTGAGGAACCTGTTGATGATCAAGAGGAGCCAGACTATGTAGAAATGATGGATATTCCAGAGTCTAGGAGAGTGTCTATTCCTTTGCATAAATCTCTTCGGAAACACAGTAAAAGTTTTAAAAACTCCTCACACTATACCTCCAGGTGGATAAAAGGATGGACAAGAGGTATACCTTATCAGGCTCCAACACTGATTTCCTCACTCAACAATGCAGTCATGTGGGGGTAGTGCAGGCTGCAGCCTGTGACAGGCTAATATCCCTAGCTTCACACTCCCTGAGAAGGACTCCAGGAAGATTGATGCTATGGCAAAGAAACAGTACATGGCAGCATCTTTGGGACTCAGACAAGCAAATTATATGGCTTATGCTGCTAGGTACCAGAAATCCAGATGGGATACTGTGCTGGCCCCTAGCGAAACAAGTCCCTGACCAGCTTGCCAGGGAGCTGGAACAGGTGGCTATGGATGGTATTGAGGCATCCAAGGTGCAATTTCATGCTGCAGTGGACTCTAATGATGTTTCATCAAGAGTCATGGCTACATCTGTGGCACTTCGAGGATGGCTTGGCTCAGATGTACTACCCTGTCTCAGGATACCCAGTCTAAGGCCATGGATTTTCCTGTTGTGGGAAATTCTCTATTTGGGGACAAACGAGAATTACATGAAGAAAATGGATGAATATAGGACCACCTATAGGAGTGCACAGGCCAAGGAAAGGCAGGCCACCCTCAAAAGCAGCTTCCTAGAGGCAGGGCAGGCCTTTTCATAGGCCTTTGCTATCCAAGCTTCCTCCGCCTATGCTCAGAGGGGGTTCTTTAGAGGAAGAGGCAGACTGGGCACAAGCAGGTCTGCTTCCACCCCTCAGCCCAAAGCCCCTGCCAAGCAGGCACCCTGATGGGATTGCCAGGGCCGATTCTCCTCACCTGTAGGGGCAGGCTGGCTTACTTTGTCCAGGACTGGAAGTCTTTAACATCAGACAAGTGGGTCCTGAAGTAGTGCCAGGGACTGGTTCTCAGCTTCAAAATTTCCAAAGCTGAGAACCAGATCTTTTCCACCTGCAACTCCATCAGAGGCACTCGCCCCTAGAGGCAGAGGTCTCTACCTCCTGGCTCTCAGAGCTGTGGAAAGGGTCCCTCCCACACCAGGGCAAAGGTTTGTACTCCAGGTACTTCCTTACCCCAAAAGACAGGAGAATGGAGGCCCATCCTGGATCTCAGATATTTAAACAAGCACATTTTAAAGCCAAAGTTCAAAATGGTGACTCTGGGAATTATCCTACCCTCTCTAAGGCCAGGGACTGGCTAGCTTCCCTGGACCTCAAGGTTGCCTACTTCCATATTCCCATCAGAAGCTCCCATCGAAAGTACCTCGGGTTCGAGCTGCCCTCAGGCCACTACCAGTTCAGAGCAATGCCCTTCGGCCTCACTTCTGCCCCAAGGGTATTCACTAAATGCCTGGCTGTAGCAGTTGCCTACCTAAGAAGGCAAAAGATTGCCATCTTTCTTTACCTGGACAATTGGCTCTTAGTAGGCCAGTCCCTAGACCAGGTCAATTTACACCTTCAGATAATGCAGCAACTGCTTACCTCTCTAGGTTTCCTTCTGAATCTCTCAAAGTCAGTTCTAGAGCCGGTCCAGCTTCTACCTTCATAGGCAGATCTGAACACACAGGAAGCCAGGGCCTTCTCCCCTGGACAGGGCAAAGACCCTAGTCTCCTGGCTCTCTATTTACCCTGCAGGTCTCCCGCCAGCAAGGCATTTTCTGCAGCTCCTAGGACACATGGCTGCTTCCACAGCAGTTGTGCAAGAGCAAGATTTCAGATGAGGGACATCCAGTTCCATTTGAGAACTTTTTGGTCTCAAAGAAAGGATCCTCTTACCAAGCTGCTCCCAGTAACTCGAACCCTGATCCAAGCCCTACAGTGATGGCAGGATCAGAGCAACCTGAGACAAGGGTTCCTTTTGTCACTCAGTCTCATTCTCTAATCCTTACTACAGATGCGTCCTCTTGGGCTGGGAGCTCACATGGGCGACCTCACCACCCAGGGTCTGTGGTTTCCAGGAATCTCTGCTCCACATCAACCTGTTGGAGCTCAGAGCAGTTTTTCTAGCACTTCAAGCTTTTTCCAAATCTGTTCAGAACAAGAGTATTCAGGTCAGAACAGACAACACCACTACAATGTGGTACATGAACAAGCAAGGGGGCACTCTGTCTACGGCCTTGTGCACCAAAGCGATGAAGTTGTGGTCTCTGGCTTACTCCCTGAACACCTCTCTTACGGCAGTTCACCTTCCAGGCAAGGACAATGTCCTGGCAAATGCTGTCAGCAGGATTTCCCAGGACCACCACGAATGTTCACTGGATCCCCTGGTCTTGGGAGTAGTATTTGCCAGATGGGGCACCCTGCAGATAGATCTTTTTGCAGCCCCAGGCAATCACCAACTTCCTCTTTTTTGCTGTAGGCCCCCAGTGTTGGGCTCACTCTGGATGCCTTAGCCTCAGTTGGGAGGGAAGTTTCATGCCTTCCTCCCTTCCTCTCCTGTTCAAAGTGCTAGTCAAAATCAGATCCTAATCATGCAAAGTCATTCTGATAGCTCCGGATTGGGCCAGACAGCCCTGGTATCCACTCCTGCTGTCCTTAGCAGTCCATCCTCCCCTGTCCCTTCCCAGGAATCACAATCTGTTAACCTGTGCCCAGGGAAGGGTCTGGTACCCGAATCTCAAATCTCTCAATCTCAAGGCTTGGTTCTTGAAGAGTTAGAGTTTGCTGATTTACACCTTTCCCGAGGTGTAATGGATATATAGAAGGCCGCAAGTAAGCCTTTCACCAGGGCTACTTACAATCCCAAATGGAAAAGGTTTTCCATATGGTACTCGTGTAACCCCTAGATGGCGCTATCCCAGGGGCTACTACCCCTGCCTGATTTGCCACCAACAGGTTGAGGGGCCTGGATCCAATGGCGGTGCCTCCACCCAGAGGTCAGGGTTTGCAATAGTTAAACTAACTTGGTCACAGCCCTCTGGGACACTGCAACCTTTCTTCCCACTAGTGGCCCACACAATATATCAGAATTACCTTCACAGTATACACTTACCCCAGGTCTGGTTCGGCACTGGGACCTCCTGTGAAATGAGATACAGTGCAACATTCACAGTACAGTACTTTAACATAGACAAATACCTCAGGCAGATAACTTTGCTGAAACAAGCAGCTCTGATTTATTTAGGGGATATAACAAGGACAGGGGAAATCAGGTTAATTAGCTTATCACTCAATAATCACTATGGCTCTGTGCACAGGCCTATCCCTATCAGTTACTGTCCCTGGGTACCCAAGCCCTAGTGGCTAGTCCAAACCGTGGCAGCTGGTAGGGGCCCTTTCACACAGAGAAAAGGAGAATTAAACAGTCAGCAGTACAGTAATTCCATTTGGATTTAATGTGGCAATTCAACAGGGAGCGACCCTGAATTAGTACTCACGACCTCCAAATAAGATAGGGTCCTTCAATGTCAGCAGGGCTCACTTGAGCTACACAAACCTCTTCACACATCCATATAAAAGAAAGCACTATACCAGGCAGGCTGCATCTGTATCCCGATCGCAATTACTGCACAACACCCGGGAGAACACACAGCAGATTCAGTTCCTGACAGACCGAGTGCAATTTTCAGCAATTCTTCCAGTCTTCTACAGGGTGAGCCTGTTTTCTACTCTTCAGAGATCCTTTGATTCTTTTCACAGGACGGATTCAGTCCTAACAAGCTGCAGACCGGAACTCTGGGCCTTACACACGTTTTTTGACTAAAACTGCACACTGAAAAAGCACAGGGCTCCTTCCTTCTTCACTGCCAAAGCTCAACTCAAACTCCAACCGACAAAAACGGGCACTTCCTTTGAGTTCCTCCCAGTTCTTGACTGGATTGGCTGTCACTCACAATAGACTGCTGCTGTTGGTCCAAAAGGCACTGAAGTTCTAACTACATCTCCCAGAGTCACTGCCCATACAATCCTCTTGTGGCTGGCTCAGATTATGAGTCCAAGTTCTGATTCGTCCAAGGCACCATTTTAGAGCTAGCTTACCCACACTGATTGGTCCAGTTCAGCAGTTCAAAACTAGAATGGGGAACTAGCAGACACAGTTCTGACTGCAAAGAAAGCAGGTTAGACAAACTGTAATTTCATTATTACTCTAAATAATTTCTGGCAAACAGTTACATCTTTCAGATAGGTTCCCTTTGCACTCCTAGTGACTGCAAAATGAAGTGAATTGGCAGCAGCTTGAGTGGTACTCAATCAAAGAAACACACAGTCCCCATACAAGTTAATTATGTCTGCAAGCAGACAGCTCTTAAAGAGACAGTACCAGAGGTTCTAAAACACTCACTGATAAATGGCTTAAACGCCAAACACCATTCAGGCTTGGAGCATTCAAGCAAGCTCCTGGAAGTCTTTTGGGAACCCCCATTTGCAGTGGGGTTACACTCGGAAAAGCATATTTCCCCAGTCTCTGCTGATGTACCCACAGTCCTGGATTATATGGTCCACCTGAATTCTTCAGGGCTGAGACCAGCTACCCTGAAGGTGCACTTGGCAGCTGTGTCTGCTTTTATTTCAGCAGGTAAATCCTCTTCCCTTTCAGCTCATCTGTATTTTCCAAGTTTTTTAAGGGGTTGTTTCACACCAACCCTCCATTCAGGGATCCTGCCCCTGCCTGGGATCTTAACGTTTGCATTGCTCAGCTTATGCAACCCCCCTTTGAGCCCTTGTCTTCAGCTGAGCTCAAGTACTTGACTTGGAAAACTGTGTTTTTGTAGCCATCACCTCTGCCAGATGCATAAGTGAATTCCATGTTGCTGTCGTGGAGCAGGAGTTTATCTCTTTTCACAGAGATAAGGTGGTCCTTCAGACTAACAGAAAGTTCCTGCCTAAGGTGGTTTCAGAGTTCCACCTTAATCAATATATTTCACTTCCAGTGTACTTCACTGACCACTCCTCTTCTGGGGAGAGGAAGCTGCACAGCCTAGATGTGAAGAGAGCCCTTAGTTACTACATAGAGCGTACCAAGGGTCATAGGTTTGACTCCCTCCAACTGTTCCTTACCTATGGCAAAGCTGGTAAAGGGAAGCCAGCCACTAAAAGATCCATTGCCAGGTGGATTGTCTCTTGTATCCAGTTCTGCTATGAGAAGTTGGGTAAAGTTCCCCCCTCAGGCCTGAGGACTCACTCTACCAGAGGTACAGCTGCTTCTCTGGCTGCTGCCAGAGACATTCCTATTTCAGAAATATGTCAAGCAGCTACCTGGAAAACAGTTCACACTTTACCAAGCATTACTCCCTGAACATCCAGGCTAGAGTGATGCTCGGTTTGGCACAGCCGTGCTTCAGAGCCTATTTCCTAGGTAGGTTCTGTCCTCCTCCATGGGGGTACTGCTGTGTAGTTCGTATCGAATATAATATAGCAAGACTTCATGTTGTTTGAAGAAAAATTACTCACCTTAGTAATGTTGTTTCTTCTAATGGAGTCTTGCTATATTATGACCTCCCTGCCTGCCTGCCCCTCTCAGAACCTCTGTTTTGGGGATGTGGGTGGGCAGTACAGGGTTGGCACTTTGTTTTTGATGCCCACCTTGTTGTTTTTTCACCTACCTTTTGGGTGAATTGGTGTTGTGTTTTTGCATTTTTGGGTCTCCTGACTTGAGTCTTTGTTTTAGGCCAAAGTGTTTATGTTAGTAGCCAGTTGGCTAGTGTAGGTTTACAGCTTCCACACAGAACCTTAGTGAGTTTTAGCTTGTAAAGATCTGACAGTTTGCGTTTGAAGCACAACAGACAGAGTTTTCAACCAAGCTCGAGCTCTAAGTTCCATGCCTGCATGGAAAGTTAACTATTTCACCTCCGGAGCAGTTCTAACCTGCGGTCATACTGCAATTGTCATAATATAGCAAGACTCCATTAGAAGAAACAACATTACTAAGGTGAGTAATTTTTTCTTCTCTGGCACACTTGCACATGAGGAAAACTCTCTGGATGCTCAGTGCATTGGTGACAGGCATCACTCCCTCAGACTTACACTATTCAGGTGATCAAGCCTCTGGTTTGGTCCCTCACATGGTGGTCAGTGGAGGACAACCTCCTCCAGGGCTTTTCCATATCCCAGCTGGAGTCTCAGGTGACTTACCATGTGGATGCCTCCCTGTTGGGGTGGAGAGCCCACAGTCAGGGCCTCCAAACACAGGGTGTCTGGGACCTGTCAGAGACCCATCTCCACATTCATGTTCTGGAGATTCAAGCTATTATGTATGGTCTGAGAACCCTAGTAGACCTAGACAGCCACAAAACAGTCCTCCTCGAGACAGAAAAGTGTGTCATGTGTAACATCAACAAACAAGTGATCTACCTACCAGGAGTCCAGAAAACTGGCAGGTGAATTCAAGTCAAACAAGGCAGAGCCTCATGAATGGTCACCAGCTGCAGACGTCGTGAGATCGTTTTTCAGTGATTGGATACCCTAAATGTGGAACTTTTTATGTCTCCACTCAGTGCCAAACTGCCTTGCTTCTGCTTCAGAAATCCATGACATGGCTGTTTCTGTCAGGATGCATTCAGACTGCAGTGGCAAAGTCTGTTCCTGTATGTATTCCCTCCAGTCCATCTCGTGCAGAGGGTATTGCTCAAGTTGGAGGCACAAGGGGGCAAGATGATTCTGGTGACTCCCTGCTGGCCTCAACGGATCTGTTTCCTCTGTTGAGCAGACGCTGAGTCAGCAAACCAAGGGCTGTCACTCAGGATGGACTTATTGACTCAGGGTCACCTTGTTCACCCCAGCTTATGCTCCCTTTACATTCAGACCTGGTTCCTGAAGAAATAGAAGTGAACAAGTGTAAGTTATCTCAGAGTGTCTTTGAAATGTATTTATTTATTTAATAGTTTTACCAGGCAGACGTACTGAGCAGGGTACTGCTCAATTCCAGATGTGCCCTGGAGGTAGGGGGAGTGGGGGAAAAAAACACAGTAGAAATACAAATAGAAATACAATTGAATATACAGTTAAGCAACAGTAGAAAATACAATGGGTAAATGTACAGTATGTACAGCTAGATGTGCTCTAAAGAGGAAAAAAAAGGCAATAATGCACATGTATCTATGAATGCAGTGGTACAGTTGTGCTGGACCACTAGCTACTAGCGGGGGGGGGCTATATGCATAGCAGTATCTGCAGTGCTAGGTTGTAAAACAGAGTACACTGTGGTATGGCATAGATAGGGGTCTATGAAAATACAAGTGTGAAGCAGTGCAGCTCAGTAAACAGGGCAGAAATTGGTGACTGGCACGATTCAAGGCCCTCAACCATGCAAGTTGCAAGAGCATGTAGTGGCGAAGTGTGTCTTGAGGAGAGAGTTAAGCATTTGTGTGCTGGTGGTATGCCTGATGTCTTCCGGCAAAGAGTTCCATAATTTTGGCATGTGGTATTTACTCTTGGATGTGTGTTAACCTTCCACTAGGAAGACATACACAGCCAAATGGAAAAGATTCTCCATCTGGTGCTCCAAGACCCGCAGGGACCCCTTTGGATGCCCTCCTGACAAGGTTCTGAAGTACTTTGTGGACCTTTCTGATGCTAGCCTACAGTATTCCACAGTAAGGTCCATCTGTGTGCTGTTTCAGCATACCACTAGCCTGTCTGTACCCTCTATCTGGCACGCCTGCCACTGTTCAAGAGGTTCCTTCAGGGCATCTTAGACACAAGGCCTCCCATCAGGAAACCAGTGGCTGCCTGAGTTATCAACCTTGTGCTGGATATTCTCACTCAAGCCTTTTGAGTCCCTTGCAATGTGTAACATTAAACTTGGAAAGCAGCTTTTCTAGTTGCCATTACCTCTGCTCGCTGAGTATCTGAAATCCATACCCTGATCACAGATCCTTCGTATACTGTTTTCCATAAGGACAAGGTAGGTCTCCGCATGCACCCCAAGCTTTTACCGAAAGTGGTGTCAGAGTTTCTTCTTAACCAGCCGGTTGTGCTGTCTGCAGACTTCCAGAATGAGGGAGAACACACACTCTACTCTGGATGTTAAGAGTATTTTTAAGTTTGCTCTGGACAGAACTAAGGACTTCAGACAGTCCAATCAGATCTTTGCCTCCTTCAAGCCTAATCAGAAGGGACAGCTTGTTTGTCAAGTGCATTTCTGCCTGGATTGTGAATTGCTTTCGCCACTGCCATGCTGTGACTCGAGTTAAATTTTAGGGCAGCGTACGCGCCCACTCCAACAAAGTGGTGGCCACCTCCCTAGCAGAGATCTGCTCTGTACCTATTGGGGTTAATTGTAGAGCTGCAACTTGGAACACAGGAGACACTTTTATGAAGCACTGTGTCCTGGATATTCATGCAAGGCAGCATGCTACCTTTGGCTGGACAGTTCTGAATAGATTACTTTCCTGAGTGAACCCTTATCTTCTACCACCCTAGCCTGGAGGACTTTGTCTGCTCTTGGTGCTCTGACCCAGTAGTGTGAATCAATGGTGAAGACTGATTCCTGGAAGATATGAAAATTACTTGCTCACAGTAATTCTTGATCTTCTAGGAATATCTTCACCATTGAGACACACACCCACTTGCCATCCCCCAGGCTCATTCCAGTATGTTTTGTTGGTCTTCACTCCTTTATGTTTGGTTTGAACAGTAAAGAAACTATGTTACTGGATTTGGTGACCTTTCTTACACGGACCAGCAGGGCTATCTTATGCCCCCCTAGGTTAAGTGCATAGGTACTTGTTAAATTAGGTATGCTCCACCACCTCGGTATAAAGGGTACTGAAGCAGTTGTGGGCTGGCGCTGAGGTAAGCCTGTGCCGCGAACTCTAGTCTCGTAGAGCCGCACATGTGTGCAGTTTATTTGGTACCCGTCCTCTGAAAAGTTCTGGCTCCCTTGGGGTCCTAGTGCCTCTGCCTCAGAACCACTACTGTGAGTCAATGGTGAAGATACTCCTAGAAGAGCAGGAATTATGGTGAGTATGTAATTTTCATTCATGCATGCAGCTGTCACAAGATGTCACTTGGGTGCTGTTATATTGCAGTTAATTTATACATGTTGGAGTGGCAGGAGGGTTATAAGTGCTGTGCAATTGCATTGTTTTCATGCATGTACTGTAACTATCTCAGAAGTCAAGATGGACGAGGGTATTGTATGAATGCAGTGTTATGCATGTAACTACAGTATCTCAAGAGTCAGGATGGTGCTGGGTACTCTGGGATTGCAGTGCCGTTATGCATATAACTATCTCAACAGTCAACATGGAATTGGGTATTGTAGGATTGTAACACTGTTATATATAACTGTCACAACAGTCAGGATTGCAGTGCTGTTATGCAGGTAACTGTCTCAACAGTCGGGATGGTGCTAGGTACTGTGGGATTGCAGTGCTGTAATGCACGTAACTATCTCAACAGTCGAGATGGTGCTGGGTGCTGTGGGCTTGCAGTGCTGTTATACTGTACATGTAACTGTCTTAGTAGTCTGGATGGCACTGGGTACTGTTGGATTGCAGTGCTGTTATACGTGTAACTATCATAACAACAGTTGATGTAGCTGGATGCTGTAGGATTGCAGTGCTGTTCTACATGTAACTATCAGCAGTCAGCATGGAGCTGGATGCTGTAGAACTGCAGTGCTGTTATGCCTGTAACTATCACAGCAGTCAGGATGGAGCTCAGTGCTATAAGATTGCAGTGCTGTTATGCATGTACAGTGGCTATCTCAACACCAGGTAGGATGGAGCTGGATACTGTAGGATTGCAGTGCTGTTATACATGTAACTATCTCAACAGTCAGGATGAAGCTGGGTGCTGTAGGATTACAGTGCTGTTATGCACGTAACTATCGCAACAGGATGGAGCTCAGTGCTGTAGGGTTGCAGTGCTGTTATGCATGTAACTATCACAACAACAGTTAGGCTGGAGCTGGATGCTGTAGGATTACAATGCTGTTATACCTGTAACTATTTCAACAGTCATAATGGAGCTGGGTGCTGTAAGATTGCAGTGCTGTTATAGCTGTGTCAGAGTGGATATGGGTGCTGTAAGATTGCAGTGCTGTTATGTACGCCGCTGTCTCAGGATGGATATGGGTGCTGTAATACTGCAATGCTTTTACGGCTGTGTCAGGCTGTAGATGGGTGCTGTGAGATTGTAGTGCTGTTATGCATGCAGCTGTGTCGGGGTAGATATGGGTGCCATAGGACTGCAGTGCTGTAATGTATGCAGTTGTCAGGGTAGATATGGGTGCTGTAAGATTGCAGTGTTATACATGCAGCTGTATAACGGTGGTTATGGGTGCTTTAAGATTGCAGTGCTGTTAAGCATGCAGCTGTCTCAGGATGGATATGGGTGCTGTAAGATTGCAGTACTGTTACAGCTGTGTCACGATGGATATGAGTGCTTTAAGAAGTGCAGTTCTGTTAAGCATGCAGCTGTCCCAGGACGGACATGGGTGCTGTAAGATTGCAGTGCTATTAAGCATGCAGCCGTGTCGGGATGGATATGGGTGCTATAAGACTGCAGTACTGTTACAGCTGTGTCATGGTGGATATGGGTGCTTTAAGATTGCAGGTCTGTTAAGCATGCAACTGTGTCAGGATGGATATGGGTGCCATAAGATTGCAATGCTGTAATGCATGCAGCTGTGTTGGGGTAGATATGGGTGGTGTAAGATTGCAGTGCTGTTATGCATGCAGCTGTGTCACGGTGGTTATGGGTGCTTTAAGGTTGCAGTGCTGTTAAGCATGCAGCTGTCTCAGGATGGGTACGGGTGCTGTAAGATTGCAGTACTGTTACAGCTGTGTCACGATGGATATGAGTGCTTTAAGAGTGCAGTTCTGTTAAACATGCAGCTGTCTCAGGATGGACATGGGTAATGTAAGATTGCAGTGCTGTTAAGCATGCAGTTGTGTCAGAATGGATATGGGTGATTTAAGATTGCAGTTCTGTTGAGCATGCAGCTGTCTCAGGATGGACACGGGTGCTGTAAGATTGCAGTGCTATTAAGCATGCAGCCCTCTCAGGATGGACATGGGTGCTGTAAGATTACAGTGCTGTTAAGCATGCATCTGTCTCAGGCTGGACATGGGTACTGTAAGACTGCAGTGCTGTTAAGCATGCAGCCGTCTCAGGATGGACATGGGTGCTTTAGGATTGCAGTGCTGTTAAGCATGCAGCTGTCTCAGGATTGACATTGGTGCTGTAAGGCTGCAGTGCTGTTAAGCATGCAGCTGTGTCAGGATGGATATGGGTGCTGTACGATGGCAGTACTGTTATACATGCAGTTGTAGCTGGATGGTGCTAGGTGCTGTAGGGTTAGAGTACTGTTATGCCTGCTGCTGTTGCAGGATGATGCTGGGTGCTGTAGTACTGCAGTGCTGTCATGCATGCAGGTTTCTCAGAATGACACCGGGTGCTGTTGTGTTGCAGCATAGTTATACCTGGGCAGTGAAGCCTGCCAGGATGCAACACAGTATCTGTGGAAACTGTTTATTTACGACTTTGTTAGTCGGGTAAGTGCACTAATCCAAGAGACCATTTTCAGGCATGACCCGGGCCAAAAGGTATAAGGTACATAACAGAAGTAATTGATGTGAAGTTACATGGTAAAAACAAGTGCACCTGTAGATACATAATATAAGCAATAAAAATATAAAGCAGAGTTAGGTAAATGTACAGATGGTAGTGCAGACAACAACTGGTCCCACGCACCCCAATTGGATGCAGCAGAGGCAAACTTGATGGAACCAGCTAGGAGCAGGGAGGGTGAAATATGGGAATGAAGCACCAGTCAGTTAGGGGCAACTATCTGGGTGAGCAGTTGCAGCTGTAGTTGGTTAGTAGCCAGGATTTAAGGTGGCGTTTAAAGGTGAGATGGATGTTAGATGATCTGTGCACAAGTCCCTTCACAAAAGAAAGGGTTCTACAATAGCTCGCTAAGCTCACAGTGGGCAAGGCAATGGGACTTTATGGCATACATCCCAGAGTATTAAAGGAGCTAAGGATGGAACTATCGGAGCCATTAGCAGAACTGTTTAGTGAGTCTCTGCGTACAGGAGAGGTCCCAGAAGACTGGAGAAGAGCTCGTGTGATCCCACTCCACAAGAGTGGCAGCAGGGAGGAGGCAGGGAACTACAGACCAGTCAGTCTTACCTCAGTAGTGGGCAAGATTATAGAGGCACTCTTTTAGGACAGTGCAACACCTGGAATCCATAGGAGCACAGGATCCAATACAGCATAGGTTTACAACAGGACGGTCCTGTCAAACTAATCTCACAGATTTCTTTGACTGGGTAACCAGAGTGGTGGACCAAGGAGGTGCAGTTGATGTTGCCTACCTTGACTTCAGCAAAGCTTTTAATACTGTTCCACACAGAAGATTGATTAATAAGCTAGGTAGGCTCAGAGTGGGTTAGAAGGTGGTCAACTGGGTGGCAAACTGGTTGGTGGGCAGAAAACAGAGTGTGGTGGTAAACGGTATACAGTCAGAAGAGATGCAGGATCACAAGTGGGGTACCTCAGGGATCTGTCCTGGGGCCAGTTCTCTGCAGTATCTTCATCAGTAACATTACTGATGGACTGGAGGGTAAGGTTTGCCTGTTTGCAGATGACACCAAGATCTGCAACAGAGTAGATGATCCAGATGTGGTGTGCAGAATGAGAAGAGATCTGGAAAAACTGGCAAAATGGTCTGAAGAGTGGAAACTGGGGTTTAGCGCAAAGAAGTGCAAGATCATGCACATAAGGAAGAAAAACCCTGAAAATACCTATAGATTGGGAGGGGAGTTGCTGGCAGTCACGAGGGAAGAAAGAGACTTAAGCATCATCATCACAGATTACCTGAAATCATCCAAGCAGACCTCTAAAGCAGTAGGTAAGGCTAGAGGGATGTTGGCATCTATTAATAGGGGTATCACAAGTCGTAAGAGGGAGGTAATAATCCCTCTTTACAAGAGACTGGTTAGACCCCCATCTGGAGTACTGCGTGCAGTAC
This sequence comes from Neoceratodus forsteri, assembly GCA_016271365.2. Classification (NCBI taxonomy): domain Eukaryota; kingdom Metazoa; phylum Chordata; order Ceratodontiformes; family Ceratodontidae; genus Neoceratodus; species Neoceratodus forsteri. The sequence continues at coordinate 108,694,141 of CM028131.1, read as the reverse complement.
TGGAGGCCGCACCTGCACAAGGACATTAACAAAATGGAGGCAGTCCAGAAAAGGGCAGCCAAAATGGTGCAGAGACTGCATCAGAAAAGATATGAGGACAGATTAATGGAGCTCAATATGGATACCTAGAGCAAAGGAAGGGAGAGAGGTGATATGATCGAAACATTCAAATATCTTAAGGGCATTAACAAGGTGAAAGAGTCTTAGCATATTTCAGTATAAGAAAAATAGCAGGACAAGAGGACACAGCATGAGATTAGAGGGAGGACGATTAAGGGGTAATGTGAGGAAGTTCTTCACAGAAAGGGTGCATGGAACGGTTTACCTCAGGATGTGGTGGATATGAGTACAGTGTAGGGCTTCAAACAGGCATGGGATAGGCATAAGGGAGCAATACAGATGCGTATGAATAAGTAGGCCATTAATAGAGTAAAGGTCTATGACACATTCATAAAGTTGGAAAAAATGGGCAGACTGGATGGACCTTGCAGTCCTCATCTGCCGTCAACTTATGTGTTTCTATCGGGGGGCCATTCCAAAAGGTGAGGGCTGCTACCTACAGGGTGTTCCCATCCATTTTGGTTGTAGTTTTGTGACACCTTGAGAGGAGGGACAGCAAAGGATCGAAGGCAGCTAGATGAAGTACGTAGCTTACAGAGGTTGGAGAGAGGTGAAACAGCATAGTTTCTGATGATGGTGTCCACAAAGCAGCCTAGGGTAAATTCAAAACGGCTTTGTAGGGAGAGCCAGCCGAAAGAGCTGTAGAGATCACAGTGATGTGTGGAGAAAGGGGCAGACAGCGCAAAGCGACAAGCACTATTGTAAGCAGATGATAGTCTAGCCCGCAGGGTGACAGAGACTCGAGAGTATATAGGGGAACAGTAGTCCGGTATGGGGAGAATGTTTCCCCTGACTATGGCCAGGCGAGCCTCATTGGGCAAGTAGGGTATTATATGGTAAGCAGCACCAAGTTTCTGGTTAATCCTACGGATTACAAGGTCGACATGATCAGTAAAGGAGAGAGAGAGAGGGGTCGAGCCTTACCACCACCCCCTGGTATTTAAAGGAGGAGACATTTTCAAGTGCAGGGTCATCAGGAGAGAGAGAGAGAGGAGTTGTCCACGAAGTATTTGGCAAGGAGTGGTTTAGATGCAGATAGCATAGCCTTGGTATTTTTGACATTTACCAGCAGTAGATTGGAAGTGAACCAGCTGTGGGCAGCACTGTAGTTCTGGGTAAGGACAGTAGATATATGAGGGAAAGATTTGTCACTATGAAATATGACAAGGTCATCAGCGTATAGCATATTGCAGTTGAGGTAGTCAGAGGGGAGGGTGTTAAAGATGGAAAAGAGTAGAGGACCCAAGATGAACCCTTGGGAAACCCTAGTGGTAACTGACAGAGATAGGGAAGAGACTGAGCCAATACAAACTAAATGGGAGCGGTTAGAAAGATAGCACTGAAACCATTTAGTAGTTTTAACAGAACAGGCAATCAATTGCAGTCTAGAGAGGAGGAGGGTATGGTTGACCAGATCGAAGGCTTTAGATAGGTCAACAAAGACGGCATCAGTGGCATAGCCATGATCCATGTTAGAGAGGGTGTGGTTGGCGAAGAGGGCCAAAGTCGTCATAGTACTGTGATGCATACGGAAGCCATGTTGTTGGGCACATAGGAGGTTATGTTTAGTGAGATAGTCAGATAGCTGACAGTGGATGACCTTTTCAAGGAGTTTACTAAGGTGGGGCAGAATAGATATTGGCCTATAGTTGTCAGAGGAGTGGGGGTCACCAGCTTTGAAGATAGGGGCCACCTTAGCAACCTTCCAGGAGTGGGGCATGGAAGAGGTGGACAGAGCAAGATTAAATATGATGATAAGCTGTTTGGAGATGACTGAGAAGACAAGTTTTAGAAAACGTGGTTAGAGGCCATCAGTGCCTGGGCTGCCCTGATGGGGTAAACCCTGTAGCAGCTTATTGGTGTCCCTGGAGGAGATGGTCTTAAAGTAGAATGGGGTTGGGGAATAGTGGAGTTGGGAAGGCCAGAAGAGGGCTGGGGGGTAGAGCTAGTGCTGGAATTTGAAGGCAGAGTAGTGAGGTGGTGGAGGTAAAGGGCACAGGAGGAGGAGGAGGAGGATTGCTGGAAGGGAGTTTGTTGAGAAGAGCTGACAAGTCAGTGAATTGAGAGTTTAGCACCTTAGCCACGTCCGAGGGGTTGTTCAGTAGACCAGTAGGGGAATTTAGGTGTAGGTTAGGGCTGTTGGTGTGGGGATGAAGCAGGGAGTTTACGGAGTCCCAGAATTTCCTTGGATTGCTGAAACTGTCCCTCTGTCTTGAGGTGATAGTTCCATTTTAGAGATCTTATCAAGTGTTGGCATTGATTGCGGAGGCGGCAGTATTTATACCACAGGACCGGGGAAGGGGCTGATTTGTAGGCAGCCCACTTATCCCTTTCCTTCATGAGTGTGAGGAGTTCAGGGGTTATCCAGCGTGTTCACCCACCTCTGACTTTGCTAATGATAATAGGGAAGTGGCAGTTCTGGATGTCTAGGAGAGCATAGGCAACAGCAGTGTTGGCATCTGTAAGGGCATATAGGCCCTACCAATTGATGGCCTTAACATCCTTGAGGAGGAGGGACTTGGGGCAGTTAAAGTTGCGAAAAGACAGGTACTTTTTTTGGGGGGAGGTGGCGGGAAGCCTTGGTGGGCCAGATGGCAAAGGTGGGTAAGTGATCACTCAGGGAGTCAGACAGGGTGTCTGCCTGAGTGATTCTGTGCTCACTGTTGGTAATTACCCAGTCGATCAGAGAGTGGGTGGAGGTACAAGTGTTGAGTTGTGTAGGGAGGGAGATGATTTGTGTCAGGTTGTGCACCTTTAGCATGTTAGCGTATTCAGTTTCGTGAGCACCCAGCCAGTTGAGGTTGAGAACTCCAAGAATGATAGTTTCCCAGGTAGAGGAGAGGGACCCATACCCAGTAAGCAGGCTTTGAAGTCCTGCTACATCCCCCTCGGGGGGTTGCAACAGCAGCCCAGATAGAGTTTCTTGGTAGATTCCAGTGTTAGCAATGAGATAGTCACTGGTGGAATCATTGTCTGAACAAAGAATAGAGGAGGCAGAGAGAGGTTCCTTGACAAACATGGCAGCACCGCCTCTCTGTTTTTCTGTTGGGTCTGTCTCTACGCAGCAGGGCATAACCAGCAAGTTGGAACAGGGAGTCTGAGTGTTGCTGCTTCAGCCAGGTCTCTGTTAGGCAAAGGATGTGCAGATTGTGGAGGAAAAGCCATGCCTCGAGGTCAGGGAATTTAGCCAGGACTGGGAGACTACATACATTCATGTGGGCAATTTTAAGTCCAAAGGGGCAGGTCCAGATGCCACAGGTGGAGGTGATAGGTGCATTTGAGGGTCCCAGGTTGGGTTCAGTGTCCCCTTCCAGGAGGAACAGCAGGAGTTGCGGGGACTGTTGTCAGGTAACAGGGATATGATAGACATGGTGATAAGCCCAGCATCCAATGTTCAAATTTGGATAGAAAGGCAAGTGTGAAGTGGCTGAGCAAGCTTCTCTCCCACCTGATCAGAGAGGAGAAGGGGATGCATGGAGGCGTGGTTTCAGTAAAGTGCCTTAGGTCAGATTAATTGTTGGAAAGTATCTGGGCACAGCAGTCCATGATTAGAAGGGTGCTTAGAAGTGTAACAGCCACAAGGGGAATACAAAGAGGCTTCATGATAAGAGGAGATGCATGACAAAAGGGATTACCTGCCATTTAAATTGCTTTGTTTACTGCATTTACTACTGCAGAATGTTGCAGTATCTTGCTAGCATCCTGTTGGGCTCCGCTGTAGCTGTAGCAAAGTGGTTATGGGTGCTGTAGGATTTCAGCACTGTTATGCATGTAGGTGTCATAGGATTGTGCTGGGTACTGTAGAACTGCAGAGCTGTGATGCCTGCTGCTGTCACTGGATGGAAATTGGCTGCTGTTTAATTGTACATATAGCTGTAGCAGGATGGTTATGGGTGCTGTTAGATTTCTGTACTGTTGTGCATGTATAAATCCCCAGAGTCTGGATGGAGCCAGGTATTTCAGGGTTACAGTGCCCTTCTCCATCACAAAGGGTGCATCTGTCACTGTTTACAAGTATGTGGTGTCACCCTTGCTTCAGATAGGCAGGAGGATCAAAGCTGTAGCATCCAGGTTAATGTCCTCTGACCACCGTAGTTCCATTGTTCCTCCCCTGCCTTGCAAAGAGGAGGTTAGAAAATCATTTGGTTCTGTTGGAGTTTGTTGCTTTTTTCTTTTTTCTTGGCTTGTTTTCTCTGTCTTTTCTTTCGCTTCTCTCTCTGCTTTCACCAGGTCCTCATTGCTGGGTAGCAAAGAGTCATTCTGTGGTAACTGGATTCCAGTATCTTCAGCCTTCTTTTCAAGTCAAGCAATCTGACTGGATAAGGGTCAGTGAATGAACTGTTGGGGTGGATTCCCTTAGCTCGGAGACTGGTTTTCTCCGTGGCAGAATAGTTTTGTAGAAACTGTGAGAGCAACTGCTCATTTGTCTGTTAGCAATAATGGCACCAAAGTGAGAGCGTGGAGTGCCAAGTTTAGTATAGAGAAAATAAACAGAAATGGCAGCAAAACCGTCAGTTGTCAGATTGGGCTCTCCTGATCTGCATTGTCGTCGAGGCACAGGTTAGGAAGCATAGGAAACACCAGGAGCAGTTGTAGAATTCGCAGAAAGTGTTTATTAGTACTAGCAGTAACAAAAAAAAAGTGTTCAGAATAACTATTTACAAAGGCAGAATAAACAGGGAAGATCCATCTGAGTTTTCCTTCAGTTTCTACGCACCTCTCAGAACATTGCATCTGTCTCCCTCATAAGTCTTTGCAACCCCCCAACAAGCATCCTGTTTTTTGTTTTTTTCAAAATATTTTGTACGTTCAGGCAGGTGCAGCAAGAACACAATGATCTTCCTGAACATAAAGTCTCCACCACTCATTCACACTAATGGGAACTATTCCAGAGGTGCTAGGACCGAGCAGGAGCCAAAACCTTCAGGAGGGCCAGCACGAGGTAGGGCAGCAGACCGTCTTGCCCCGCCATGTAGAGGCTACCTCGTCGACCACTCCAACACGCCTCGGGTTCCTTTTTCCCATACGTGGTGTGCTTCAGTGACAACGCCGCCACTCACCGAGTCAAATCTTTGTCTATATGCGACAGCAGCTTAGTCATTTAGTTTTGATTTATAGTTTTAGTCTAAAGTGTTTGTTTATTATTTAAAAAAAGGGGGTTTTATTCAGAAGAATACAGAAGTCCTCTTCAGCCCGCCTTTGACGGAGTTGACAATGAACGGGGCCGGTGATGGTAGGGAGACTTCATGAGAAAGCTCTGTGTTCAGCGGGGCTGGGTCCGGTCCGCCGCCCTCTATGGAGGGGGGTCTGACTACGGGCAGTCCAGTGCTTAGGAAGAAGGGCGGTCCTTCCGGAAGCACAAAAAGAAGCAGGCTCGTTCTTGATCCTCTTTGAGAACTCTGCACCGCTCGCCCTCGAGTTCTTCTTTGTCCCAGCGGTCGAAGAAGAAACGGTACCTCTCGAGGTCTCCCCCTGGTATGTCTGCATGACTGTCGTCGGCAACAGGGCACAGAAGGCCAACTCTGTTGAGGTCACCTGCGGTTTCTGTTCCTAGTGACTGACATCCTCGACTCCGTAGTCACTCCCCGCCCCCTGTGGGGCCCTCCAGTGAGCAGTTTCATCATTGGGCCACTCTTATGGAGCAGTGGGTTCAGCGGTTATCCTGACTTTCTGAGCCTGTGGAGTCGGCCTAGGGATGTCCAATCCGCGGGCGGGATGGTTGAGTCTGCCTAGTCATGCGGCACCTTCTCTGGTGCCGTTGATACCGCACCCTTGTGCTATTCCCCCTCACATGGCTGCAGTGCAGGGGCCAGCACAGGTACCACATTCTTCTACTCATGTTTTCAGATCTTCATCCTTGGGTGCACCAAGAGTTGAGTTGGGGTCTCCGGGCGCTGGTGCGATGCCGATTGTGGTGCCATCTTCGACTCCAGTCTTGGCAGGAACACAGTCCGCACCTGCGCCACCGCGGAATCCTGGATTCTTGACTCCAGTTTGACGACCGCTTCCTCCTGCTCCCTTTCCTTCTTATACTATCCCTCCTGGGCTAGTAAGAGACTACTTTAATCCTGATCCTGATTTGCGATTAGGAGATGACTGTGATGGGGATTCATCTCTTGGAGTGGAAAATAAGCCCTCTACTTCAGCGGCGCTTCTGGTCGAGGACCTGTCTTTTAAGTCTCTGCTGAAGAATATCAATTCCACTTTCTCTCTCCCTCTCTCTCTCTCTCTCCCCAAACTTCGGAGGTGGACCTGGGGAAGTTGCTGCACCTTCAATATCTGCATGTCCCAGAGATCCCTGTGGAATTGACTCCTCCAGTACAACCTTCCTTCGAGACTCTCTCACAAATGGTGTGGGACAATCCGGCGCGTGTTCCTTCCATGGCTAAATCCATAGACAGGAAGTATGCTCCCCCTAAGGATCGACCAGCCCTTGCCTCTGAAGCCTTCGCTGACGCCATAGTGGTCCTGGCAGAAAATAACAAGCCCATCCTCCCTCAGGAGTCCACGGCTCGTCCAGTAAACAAAGAATCTCATATGATTGATACATTAGGGAAGGGAGTCTTCGCAGCCACTACCCTGGGTATACGTATTGCTAGCTACCAGGGCTACTTCTCTCAATAGTAGTATACCCTCTGGCACTCGCTAAAAGCATCTATGGAGGCTCTTCCAGAGCCTTATGTTTCTTTAGAGCTCCTCCAAACTATCACTAGAGGTATTGAGTCCAATAATCAGCAACTTAAGGCTGCTATGGATGCCTTTGACACTGCTTCTAGAGCAGAAGCAGCTGGGATATGTACCCATCGCCACTCGTGGCTACGAACCTCAGGGCATCACAAATGATGCCAGCAATGAGTCATGAACTTACCATTTGATGGTGCTTATCTGTTTGGCCCACAAGTGGAGCAAGCCAAAACTAGAACGGCTATCAAAATGGCTAGACCGGCTCCTACTGCCCCTCAACGGGGCGGGAAGCGTCGACAGTTTCATAACTGTCAGTCCTTTCGTGGCAAAGGCAGAGGGGGCTTCAACAAAGATCAAGCCCCTCAACCACAAAAGAAAACACAGCAGAAGGCACAGGGCCTGAAAGGGCCTAGTGCCACCCTCTGAAAATCCGTCCCAGGTCCTCCTCAGCTGCCCGAGAGGGACTCTTCCTCGAAAGTAGGGGGGCATTTGACTCAGTTTTACAATCATTGGAAGTCAGTCACTTCAGACAAATGGGTTCTCAGGATAATTTGTGAGGGCTGTTCTTTGAATTTTTCAGATACCCCTCCGGATCATTCACCCAAACAGTCCGCGCTGTCAGTAACTGTCAGACCACCTCACCTCCGAGATTCAAGGCCTTCTGAGCAGCAGGGCAGTAGACATAGTTCCACAAGAGCAGCAGAACACAGGCTTCTACTCCCACTACTTCCTGATTCTAAAGAAAACCGGTGGCATGCGCCCTATTCTGGATCTAAGGAAGTTTCTCTTCAAGGAAAAATGAAAAATGATATCACTTCATACGCTTTTACCGCTGATTCAGGCTGGCCTCCCTGGACATGCATAACACCTACCAACACGTTCCAGTGCACCCAAGCCACCACAAGTATCCTTGATTTGTGGCCCTAGGTCAGCACTACCAATTCAGAGTACTGCCCTTAGGGCTTTCCTCAGCACCACAAGTCTTTTCGAAGTGCTTTGCAGTTTTCGCGGCACACCTAAGGAAACTCGGAATTCAAATCTTCCTGTATCTGGACGACTGGTTCCTGACAAGCCCCTCCAGACAAGGAACACAGGAAGTGGTTACCACGGCTTCAGGTTCCTCACATCCATGGGAGTCCTGTTAAATCTGGAAAAATCACAGCTACAGCCCTCCCAGCAACTCTTCTTTATAGGAGCCTCCTGGATACCTCCAGCGCAAGGGCCTTCCTCCCGGAGAATAGGAGGAACGATATCCTTCAGATGGTTCACTTCATCAAAGAGAATAACTCAGTCCGAGCTCTATCGATGCAGCAGATGCTGGGTCTCATGGCATCTTTAGTGTTCACTGTGCCCTTAACTCGTCTTCACATGAGGACCTCTCAATGGATGCTCAGTACTCGGTGGTCTCTGACCACACACCCCCAGTCCTTTTACATCAAAGGTAACACAACCTCTCAGGCGGTCACTCACCTAGTGGACTCAAGAGGACAACCTTCTGAAAGGCTTTCCCTTTGCTCCACTAGAGACTCGGATCACCATCACCACAAATGCTTCAGGACGAATCTCAACTCCACATAAATGTCCTGGAAATGAGAGCTGTCTTGTACTCTGTCCAAGCCCTGAAGGACATTCTCTGTTGCAAAATATTTTTCCTTCAGACAGACAACAAAGCGGTGATGTACTACATCAACAAACAGGGCAAGGCGCACTCTTAACCCCACTGCAGGGAGACAATGAGAGTGTGGAAATGGTGCCTAGAGCATGAAGCCCCTGATCCAGACAGTTTACCTGCCAGGAGTCCAGAATGATCTAGCAGATCACCTCAGCAGACTGGAGGTGGATCCTCACGAATGGTGTCTCGATGTAAACGTCTTGCAATCGCTCTTCGAAGAGTGGGGTACTCCGGACCTGGACCTTTTCGCGGCCCCACTCAATGCAAAACTGCCTCTGTTCTGCTCCAGAAATCCAAAACCTGGCGATTTCTGTCAGGATGCATTCAGACTGTGGTGGACAAGACGCTTTCTGTACGCAGTTTCTCCTCATCCCTTAATTCAGCGGGTGCTGCTCAAGCTGGAGGCAAAGAGGGGCAGAATGATTCTCATTGCCACATTTTGGCCTTGTCAGATTTGGTTTCCATTGATTAACAGATTATCGGAGGTTCCACTGAAACAACTACCACTTTGTATGGACCTTCTGACCCAGGGCCCAGTGGTCCACCCCAACCCAAGATCCCTTCATTGCCACGCTTGGCTCCTGAGGAGATAGAAGTGGGTAGATTTTGTGTCTCATGTAGACTCTCAGACATTCTCCTAGCAGCGCGTAAGCCGGCTTGTAGGAAAATGTACACAGCAAAATGAAAGTGATTCTCCATTTGGTGTGCAAATTCCTCCCTTGATCCCTTTTCTTGCCCACCAAACAAAGTCTTGGAGTATCTCCTATACCTGTCTAATACAGACTTACAGTACTCAGTTGTGAAAGTCCATCTCTACGTGATCTCAGCTTATCTTGAACCTATACACACATTGTCTATAGCTCAGTTACCCTTGGTTAAGAGATTCCTTAAAGGTATACTCCACACTAGGCCACCAGTCGGGAGACCGGTAGCTGCCTGGGATATTAACTTTGTGCTTGACATGCTCACCCGTAAACCTTTTGAGCCTCTAGGAACATGTGAGCTGAAGTTCCTAATCTGGAAGACCGCCTTCCTCGTAGCCATTACCTCTGCTCGCAGAGTGTCTGAAATACATGCCTTGATCACAGTATTTCACAAGGACAAGGTGGTTCTTTGAACCCATCCTAAATTTCTCCCCAAAGTGGTCTCGGAATTCCATATGAACCAGCCCCTGGTTCTTCTGACTTACTTTGCGAACTTACAGAATGAGGGAGAACCTACCCTGCATTCTCTGGATGTTAAGAGGGCCTTGCGCTTCTACTTAGATATAGCTAAAGAGATCCGAAAGTCAAAGCAACTCCTTGTGTCATTCAGCATGGCCTGGCTTGGTCAGCCTGTTGCTATCAAAGTATTTCGGTGTGGCTAGTGGCATGTCTTCACCACCACTGTTAGTCCATGACACAGGTTAACCTGGAATGCAGGGTATACACCCATTCTACCCGAGCAGTAGTGGCATCTCTGTCAGAAATACGAAATGTGCTCATTGCAGACATCTGCAATGCAGCTACTTGGAGCTCCCTGCACATGTTTGTGAAGCACTATGCTTTGGATGTCCATGCCAGACAGCATCAATCCTTTGGCAGGTCAGTCCTTAATGGACTTCTGTCCTAATTGAGCTCCTCTCCTGCCACCCTTCTCAGGTGACTGTTTAGCTCGGTACTCTCCCATTAGTGTGAATCAGTGGTGGAGACGTTATGTCCAAGAAGATATGGAAATTACGTACCTACCGTAATTCTTGATCTTCTTAGATCAAGTCTCCACCACTCATTCACACGCCCACCCTCCAACCCCCTGAGCTCACTTGTCTGTTGTTGGTCTTCACTTCCTCAATGGCTGGGCTGTGAAAACTCTGTTGTGTTGACCCTTCTTAGACGGGTCATTCAGACTATCTTATGTCCGACATAGGTTAGTTTACGCTGCACCTTCTCAGTAAAAAAGGTACTGAGGCGGTTGGAGGGTCGATGCCACAGTAGCCTACACGGCGCGAGCCGGTCTCATGTTCACCTCTTCTCCAGCGACCCTGCCTCAGTGCCGGCCCTCCTGAAAATTTTTGGCTCCCGCTCGGTCCTAGCACCTCCAGTGTAGTTCCCATTAGTGTGAATGAGTGGTGGAGACTTCATCCAAGAAGATCGAAAATTACAGTAGGTACGCAGTTTCCATTTCTTCACACATCTTGAACGCGTCTCCTCTGAAAGCATGCTAGGTCCTTTCAAAACCAACCTCAGGGAACACATTTGTTCCTCTGGCGTCTGTGACTGTTACTAATCCCCCTCTCTAGCTCCCCTATGGCCTCACTTGTAACATAAATGTACATACCCACCACCCCGTCACCTCCCCCCTGGGTGTGCTAACCACCCTCTGACAATGAATTTCTATCCTCCTTAAGCCATGTAACGCTACCCAGCTTTCTTGACAAAGGATCTCCATCCTGCCTAACCTGGTACGTTGCCCTCCCTCTGCTCAATTCTATCTAGTTTGAACCCTTTATGTAAAATTATTGTAATATTATTGGTTTATTTTTCTTCACTGTGTTGTGTAAGTCTCTGTAATATAGTCCCTGTCTGTTCTAGGAGCGTGGATATGTTGTTCATCCACACTCTTTGGCATTTGAATCTCACCGGAAAGTCTTCAAGCTGGCTCCTCCCACCCACCCACCTGAGTGGTAAATACCTCAGCTCCACCCCATGATGCCAGATCTTCCTTTCCGCTGGAAGATTCAGGTTCCCTCATGCTAACTCTAGCCAATGTAGGCCCTGGATTCGTATAGTTGGTTTTTACCGAATTTAACTCTCAAACTCGTCAGAGTTTTCGATTCTGATAATAGCGCATTGGATATGGAGGACAAGTCATCTCCTGGTTTTCGCCGGTGTACATGCGGCCAGAAAATGTTGCGCACCAATCCCCACCTTACCTGCATGTACTGCCTAAGTGTCGGTTATGACACCACCACCTGTACTTTTTGCTTGGCTTTCAATCCCAACGTACTCGACGACCGCATGGCGCGACTTAAGCTGGGGAGACTAGAGAAAATGAACCCGCCGGTGAAATCGAAAGAAGCGAGGTGGACGGTTTCTGCGGCCGTGGGATCCACCGAACAGCTCAAGCAGATGAAGGCTTTCGAAGAAGAAGCTGCCCAAGTTTCGGCTAGCCGAAGTTTCTTTGTGCCTCTGAACCTCGGTTCTTCCTTCGCAGGTTTTTTCAGGGAGATGTGCCAGTCTCTCCCCACCAGGGGTGAGGCGCCCTCAGGATCACACTCCTCCCACCCTCGGAAGAGGGACAAGGATCCAGCGTCTTCGAAAGGAGACGTTCCTGGGACCAAGAGAGGTCTGAGTCCCAGGACACTGCAACCTTGACTTCTGTCGAGATCGTTTTTCTCGGCCGCCGGCTTCACGGATCTTCTGTCTGGCCAAGCGGAGACCGAGGGATCAGCTGATCCGGCCGAGATTGTTCTCGAGCCAATTTCACTGACTCCGGTCGACAATTCTCTAGAGAGGACCCCGGTCTTTTCTTTCCCTGATGACGAGACACTTCCTTCGGGTGTCCCCATCAGGGGAATTGATCCGGAGCCTCGATTCTCACCAAGCCCGGTTTCGCCCGATCCTGGTCGACCCTGTCGGTCTCAATCGAGGACTCTGTCTCCTTCTTCGGCCGGAAAACCGAAGAAAGGCCACCGACATTCAAAAAAGAGGCGTCACCACAGGTCCTCATCTTCCTCGGACGAGGAGAGGCTTCGACGGAAACTCCGTCGACGCTATGAGGAGCTTATGTGGCAACAGCTGATTTTGGCCAGACAGAAGCCGGCTATGCGGTCCACCCCGGTCATTACTTGGCCTGCGCCTCAAGTGCCAACGACGACCCCTTTGGACCCAAAATCTTCAGTTTCTCCACCTGTGGGGCTGGCCGTTATTCCTAAGCCCATACCGGTCTCACCACCGATTAAGGTGGAACCACTGCCTAAACAGCCTATCTCGGGGGCTTCCTCAGAAGGGGACCATCCAGACACCCGACTTCCCCGACGCCTGTCCATCACGGTTACTCCGACCGCCTTCGGCATATCGAGGGGGACATAGGCGGGAGACTGCTGTACCCCAACTCTTCAGATTTGGATGCCACCAGTTTGCACTCCCATCTGGGTGATGAGGAGTCATTCTCGGCGGGTCTGGAGGAAGGTCCTTCCTCCTTTCAGGGCATCCTCCGCCTCATATCCGATTCCACCGGAATGCCCCTGGAGTCTATCCAGAAAAAGGCGGAGTACCCCCTTACGGATGTCCTTAAGAGAGGGGGATACCCCGACGGAGGCCTTCCCAGTGGCTGAAGCCATTACTGGTCCAGCCCTTGAGCTTTGGCAGCGTCCAGCCTCCTGCCCAGTACTGTCTGCCAGTATGGCCCGTAAGTATGCGGTGCCTATGGGATCCCTACCGAGATTCACGGAACATCCCTTGGCTGAGAGCCTGGTGACTGCTTCCGTCTTTAGACGTACTGGTAGCTCGGCCAACACCGACCGATCTCCGGACAAGGAGTCCACGAACATGGACCACTCTGCCCATAAGGTCTTCGCGGCCTCTTCCTTGAGCCTTCATCAGGCCAGTTCGGCTGTAATCATGGCACACTTCTCCCATGCCCTTCTAGGGTCATTGGATGAAGTATTTCCTCACCTCCCTGCGGACATGTAGACCACGGTCAAGCAAGTCTGTGATCAGGGCCATGCTGTTGCCAAACAGCAACTGCAGATGGCCCTGGACATCGGGGATTCTTGTGCCCGCTCTTTAGCAGCCGTAGTGGCCACCGCAGAGGGGCTTGGCTGCGGTTATCCTCCTTTCCGCGGATACCCAGCAAAAGTTATTGACGTGCCTTCCTTGGTACCGACTTGTTCGGCCCAGGAGTGGCAGGCCACCTTCAGCCTGTTGAACAGTCCAGTGCCACCTTGGACGCCACTTCTGCTAAGGGTTCCTCGGGCAAGAACCAGCAGAAGAGGAAGCCTTTTCGGCAGCCCTCCCCTGTGGTCAGGCAGCCCTCCTATCAAGGAGGTCAGCAGCACCAACAGCTGCATCAGGCTCAAGCTTGGCACCCTAGACCCAAGCAGGACCCTCAACAGCCCTGTAAAGGAGGCTGAGGCGCTGGCCCAGGAGCTTCCTCCTCTAAGCCTGCTCAATGACGGGTTGGAGGTTGCCACCCCTACTCCCGTCACGCCTGTCCTGGATCCTCCCGTCGGGGGTCGGCTCCGCCACTTTCTTTCCGCCTGGTCCGATATCACTTCAGACAGGTGGGTTCTAGAAATGGTCAGGCAAGGACTGCCTCTGGAATTCGAGCAGTACCCGCCCAGCCGAGCCCGCGCCCCTTGGGAGGAAAGGATCTCAGCGTGCACGCAGTCGGCCCTTCGGGCATATAGCTCAGCTCTTCTGCAAGGAGGTGGTAGCCCGCGCCGGATCCGCCTGCAGACCCAGGTCATCCAGGTACCTGGTGCCCAAGCCGGACAGGGGTTGGCGCCTATCCTAGATCTCCATGACCTGAATCAGTATCTCAGGTCTTGCACCTTCCGGATGGTAACTCTGAACCAGATAATACCATCCCTGGAGCGAAACATGTGGTTTTGTTCTCTGGATCTGCAGGACACATTCTTTCACGTCCCAATCCGTCCATCCCACCAGCGGTTCCTCTGCTTCAGGGTCAGGGGGACCCTGTACGAGTTCCAAGCCATGCTGTTCGGCCTGTCATCGGCCCCGCGGGTCTTTATCAAGAGCATTGCAGTGGTGGCAGCCCATGTTCGACGTCGAGGAGTCCGAACCTACCCTTTTCTCGACGACTGGCTTCTGGCAGGTTCCTCCCTTCAGGAGGCGGAGAGATCCAGGGATCTGGCTCTCAGAACCTGCTCTCAGCTTGGCCTCATGATCAATGAGGCCAAGTTGGAACCGTGCCGTCTCAGGTGGTGGTCTTCATCGGGGCAGAGCTCGACTCTTGTTAAGCCAGAGCCCGGCTCCCGGCGGACAGGGTGGAGGTTCTTTCCTCCTTTGCACGATCATTTCTGGTTGGGCTCTTGCACCCTGCCCAGGACTTTCTGCGCCTTCTGAGTTACATGGAGTCATGCACCTCAGTGATCCATTGGGCCAGGTGGCACATGCGCCCCCTCCAATGGGAGCTGTCCGCCCAATGGACTCAGCGCCATGGTCAATTCGACCAGCCGATCACGGTAACCCAGAAGATGTGGGACGCTCTCCAATGGTGGACCGTCCCAGAACAGTTGCAGGAAGGGATCCCGTTTGTCCGCCCTGAGCCGACGGTCATCCTCACGACTGATGCCTCTCTCATGGGCTGGGGAGCCCACATGGGGGACAACAGGGCCCATGGGTTCTGAACCCCCGAGGAGTCCCGATGCCACATCAACCTGTTGGAGCTCAGAGCAGTCAGACTGGCACTGTCAGCATTCGCTCCTCAGCTCCGGGGTCAAGTGGTTCAAGTCCTGACGGACAATACCACGACTATGTACTACCTCAACAAACAGGGTGGCACGCACTCCCGTCTGCTGTGCAACGAGGCGCTCTGCATCTGGACCCTCGTCAGCCGGTTGGAGGTGGATCTCCTGGCCATCCATGTGGCAGGAGTCTCGAACCAACTGGCGGATGCTCTCAGCCGCCTAGGCCAGACATCCCACGAGTGGTCCCTCCATCCAGAGGTAACTTACAGTCTGTTCTCCCATTGGGGCAAACCGTTGGTGGACCTGTTTGCATCCAGGGAGAATGCCAAGCTGAGTCTGTACCATGCCCGCCCCCCTCAGCAGGGCTCGCTGCAGGGGGATGCCTTTTCAAGGTCGTGGACCCCAGGCCTCCTCTACGCCTTCCCTCCATTTCCCTAGATCCACAAGGTGTTACTCAAGGTGAGGAGGGACAAGGCGAAGGTGATTCTGGTAGCCCCAGATTGGCCGCGCCAATTCTGGTACCCAGATCTCCTCAGCTGCAGGCCCCCAGAGCGGCTTTGTACATGCCCAGACTTGATATCATTAAACCAGGGGAAGGTCTTCCATCCCTGCACCTCACAGCCTGGTACCTAAGTGGCTAGAGTTTCAGGCTCTGGGTCTTTCCGAGGATGTCTACACTGTGGTGGAGGCATCTCGCAAGGAATCGACCAGGAAATGTTACACCTTCAAATGGAAGAGATTTTCCATTTGGTGTCAGAGTAAGAGTCTGGACCCCTTATCCTGCTCTGTAGCTAACATTCTAGACTACCTTTGGTCTCTCTCCAAAGGGGGTCTGCAGTCCTCTACCCTTAGGGTGCACCTGGCAGCCATTTCTGCTTACTGGTCGGGGGCTGGTCAGCCGACATTGGCACAGGCGACAGTGGTCGGGCGCTTCTTCAAAGGCCTGGATCACATATCCCCTCCAGTGCGTGAACCTCCACCTCCGTGGGATCTCTTGCTGGTTTTGGCAAAGCTCATGGGCAGGCCATTCGAACCCATGCACAAGTGTGAGCTCTCACACTTGTCGTGGAAGACAGCCTTCCTAATGGCTATCATGTCAGCCAGAAGGACAGGGGAGCTCCAAGCACTTTCGGTGGACTCCCCTTATCTGGTCTTTCACAGGGACAAAGTTGTCCTGCGTCCCCACCCAAAATTCCTTCCGAAGGTGGTCTGAGTTTCACCTTAATCAGGTGTTGACTGTGCTGGTGTACTACCCTAACTACACCTCGGATGCCGAGTACAGGCTCCATACTCAGGACCTGAGACGTGCTCTCTCCTACTATAAAGAACAAACGGCTTAAATTCGTGGCGAGGTTCGCCAGCTGTTTGTCACTTACGCTGAAGCCGCTTCTGGCAGACCTGCAGCCAAATGGACCATTGCAAGATGGATCACATCATGCATAGGTCTGTGCTATGAGTTGGCGGGCAAAGAGCCTCCCACAGGGTTAAGAGCTCATTCTACCTGCCATACTGCTGCATCGGTGGCTGCTTCCAGGGACATCCCTATCCAGGAAATCTGTTGGGCTGCTACCTGGAATTCAGCAAACACCTTTATTTCCCACTGCCACATCGACCTTGAGTCACGCCGGGATGCTGGTTGTGGGGCCTCGGTTCTCCAATCTGTTTCCTAAGTAGGGGGTGTGCGCCTTGCCTCCCTCCTCACGGAAAACTGCTAGGAGTCTGCCAAAGAGTGTGGATGAACAACCTATCCACGCTCCTAGAAGAACAGGTTACTCACCTGTAACAGTAGTTCTAGGAGTGGTATATGTTGTTCATCCACACGCACCCACCCGACCTCCCCGACTTTAGGCGCATCACCTTGCTTCCAGTGGGCTAAGATCTGGTGTCATGGGGCAGAGCCGAGGTATTTACCACCCGGATGGGTGGGAGGAGCCAGCTTGAAGACTTTCCGGCGAGATTTAAAGGGGAAAGGGACATGCCAAAGAGTGTGGACGAACAACATATACCACTCCTAGAACTACTGTTACAGGTGAGTAACATGTTCTTACCTGACGTGGAGCCTTTGTAAAGGAGTCTATGACTCAAAGGATTGTAATTCCGATATGTTTATAAATAAATGTCCCAGGACTGAGGCCCCTTCTCCACAGTTTCTGAAAAAGGGCTTAAAACTGCTCTCAGGTTAACCCCTTGAGTTCCCAATAGCTTTTGCAAACATCTCAAACTATAATTATATACATTTCAACAATAACGGTATATCATTTCTAAACAAAGGGATCCCAATATCAGTTACATTTCCACAGAATGAAGTACATATATTTTTATACCAGCAGATATGCAAGTGAGGTAAAGACCGAAACAGCAAGGGAAGACTGAGACAGTGAGAGGCAAAGAAATGCGAGACTGTCGAGGTGATCAAATCCTAGGTCTTACAGGAAAATTTGATTGTGCAACCAGACAGACAAGAGACAGGAAAGCAAAGAACAGAACAGATCCCTGCATTCAAAAAGCTGACAGAATTAAGAACATGAGTGTGTCTCAGGTTCCCATTAGTCTGTTCCTGTAAGTGCTGCACTACAGCCTGGTCTTTGATGACTGGTTGTGTCTGGAAGGCAAAAACAAGCAGCTGCCTCATGGTCTGAGCTGTGGTTCCAACACAGCAGCACCTGCTTAGACCTGTGCTGGCTGAACTTAAGTTCTGGTCAGAGCCGGTACAGCTGCAGCCAAGCTGATGGAGGAACACAGCACTGTCCTCTATGTTTAAGATGGCCGCTGACATTTTCTGCGCATGTGCACTAAACTCCAGCACGGCGGTATAGTCCGTCTTGTCCAAGATGGCCACCAGAGTTCAGTGCACATGCGCGAGACATCACACATGCGCAGAAAACTCAGGTGGCCATTTTAGACATGGCGAACTGTGCCACCAGAGTTCTGTGCACATGAACGAGTCATTGCACATGAGCAGAAAACACTGGCAGCCATCTTAAACACAGCGGACAGTGCCGTGTTATACAGACCAGTCATTTAAAAAGTGTGGTGAACACGCAGTGATTGCTATTCACCTCCACTATTTAAAAGTCTGGACGGTATCCAGTAAGCTCCCTTCTCTACTGTGCTCGCAAGACAGCTACAGGGCTATACCCACTGCAACCATAAAAACAGAGGAAAGGAGTTTTGTTTTTTATAAAGCCCCTTTCATGCAGCCTGCATCCCAAAGCACTTAACAGTCCAGAAGAGGGGGGCAGAAAAGTGTTGCTGCCAATTTCAGCACGCTGTAAGATTCATAGAGCTTAGAGATAGATTAGCAAGAAGTTGAACACAGGGAGGTTTGTGGGATTCAGACCCAGGTCTGGGGTACATAGCTGTGCGCTCTAACCACTAGGCCATACTGTCTGTTCAAATCTTTTGCACTTAGTGCAGCTGTCTGTCAAGACAAACTTTTAAAGGCGCTCTCCCCTAAACCCAGCCCTGAACCTCAGGGTAGTAGGGACAGGGGAAACATAATGGCGAGATCAAAGCCAAGAGCTTGCAGAGACCAATCCCAGTCATTCACAGGTTTCCCTGATTGCAGAAACTGCAAAAAACATGGTAGAGGGATCCCATAACAGGACTAATCTAGTAAGATCCCAGGCAGAGGAAATATTCAGGCAGCAAAGTTTTTTATGAAGAGGACATGGGTTACACCGATAAAAAAGGTAATGTTTGCCTAAAATTAGCAAGTATCTTAAATGGTTAGACTCCATGTTTGTATCTTCAGACAAAACCTCTTCTGTTTTCTTCCTACAGTCAGCCACCAAAGTGGCTGTTAATAGAGAATGGAACTCCTCAGAGATCAAAAAGCCAAATTCTCGACTGTTTGCAAAGTTGTTCTCTTTCAAAATCAGTGGATGTAGGCCTGCTCCAAGGTACTGTGCACCATGGTGTTTGTGCATACAGGTGGTTCCCTAGCAGCCTCACATCTGTGCCTTTGCAGAACTTCCCGTTATCCAACTAAACTAGTAGTCAGAAAAAAAACATCCAGTTTTGGAAGCTCCCACTGAAGGTGAAAAAGTCTATGGAAAGGTGGGTCAGCCATAGAAATGTTTTGAGAGAGGTGCCTTTGAGAAATCTGAGCCTGATCAAGTACAGACCTCAGTCGAAAGGCTAAGGTGCCAGCCCCGACAACCACGTGGTGCAGAGGCAATAGAATTTCAGTGGCGAGACATATGATATCCTTTTCTTTGAGCTATAGCACTGAAAACTTAGCACATCTGACTAAACACAAAGCTGTAGTAGTGGTCAACAGCACCTGAGTGGCGGTCACACAGCTACACAGGCAAGGTGGCACAACAAGTGGAACTCTGCTTCAAAAGGAACTAAAACTTCTGTTCTGGCAGAACACAATATTCTGTCACTATCAACAGTATACCTCAAGCGGGAGTTAACACCAAGGCAAACTGGCTCAACAGGAACAAAATCCACTCAGGGAGTGGTCCCTGCATTCAGATGTAGTCGACAGCATAGTATTCCAGTGGTTCAAATGTGGATGGCTCAGTCTGCCTCAAAGCACAATCACAAACTTCGCAGGTTTTGCTCCAGGGTGCTGGACAGGAAAACTTAAATGGTAGGCACCTTCAGTCTCGACTGGTCAAGGTACATTCTAATGATCTAAAAGGTGGCGTGGAAGGTTATCCTGGACCAGGTAAAGGTAATTCTTTAGTTTCTTACTGGCTGAGATGTCTATACAGTAGTTCACATCATTGCATAGAATCTCAGTGGCCTCATACTTGATCCTTCCATGCAAAGATAACGCTGTCTCAAGGCACAGCAGGACACCCTGACCTCCACAACCTCAGATTGGTGGCCTGGTAATTGAACATAGCTCTCTGAATACTGTGATTGTACCAGGGATGTAGGAGACAAGTTATTAAAATCCAGGAAGATTTCAACAACTGAAGCTTATCCTCCATATTTGAAGATATTGTCTGAACTGGGGAAAGAATACTCACACATGTTCTTTTCACACTGGTGAAGGTCTTGGCTTTCTCTCAAAGAAGATTCATCTTTGGGCTTATCACAGCCAATCTGCGTGTTCAGGCAGCAGCAGCGCTGGGAAAAGGCTTCTTGCAAGTACAGCTGTTGGGAGCCAAACTCGCGTGTTTCCAGGTTCTTTAGAGCAATCTCTCTCTGGAAAGACCACAGATTAAGCCAAGGATACCTTCCTGAAAAATTAAGCTGGTCCTGATTGCTCACAGTAAAGCGCCAGTCAAACCTCTCGGCTCAGTTTTGCTACATCTGCTTACTCGGACGATAGCCTTCCTGGTGGCCTTTACTTCAGCAAGGAGAGTCTGTGAGCTGGGAGCATTAGGTGTGTCAGAGCCACACCCCTGTTCCACCGGGATAAGGTGGATCTTTTCTGAGGATACAACCTCCATAGAACTAAACACATTCAATTAAGGCCACCAGCATCAGGGCACTGTGGCAAAACTTTCTAAGTGTGAAGTCATCGTATACATGGCATAGCCAAAGTATAGCATCACACACTGGCACCACCTATATGACATGGGCACGCACCTCTGCCGTAGTTGCATTTCACCCATCATTGAGTCATCATCTGAGCTTGTGGGAACTCTTGTTGACGCTCCATCGTTGAAGATCCTGCACTGTACATTTGTGACTATTTTTCTTACGGACTGCTCCTCATCCTGGGCATTTAGAACATGTTCATTTGGGAACCTTCCTTCTGTGTTTCAGCACGGAATACTTTCCAGTGAAAACATATTCTTCAGAAGGCAGTGTTGCAGTACTTTACCTACCCAGATGATTTGTCTTAAGAACATGTCTGAAGGGTTGATGCACCCTTTAGTTCTGATTAACAACCTTCTTCTCCTATAAGTAGAAGTCTGTTGCTGCAGGTACCACTGTGCCCTAGTGAGGACCGGGTCTAGGCACTTTCCATGCAGTGCTTGTTGAAGCTTGTGCTGATCACAATTCATTTAAAATGATCTCGTGAGCTTGCACGTGCGTGCGTCACAGTGACTTTTTAGCCACCAATATTCTCAGCTTTGCAGCCTTGGCACAATGGCTAGTTTCACCAACATAATCTGACATTCTTCCACTGCCTCATCACAGGCCTCTGATGGACTCAGCAAGTCAGCAGGGACAGGATCCAGTAGGCATTAATCACGATATGGAGAGAGGATACCGCACCAACAGCAACGTCAGCCTTTAAATCATTTATTGCTTCTTTGTAGAATCAAGCTTCAGGAATTTACACAGCCACATATGAACTCCCCAACATTTTGCTTGCTGCCTGCAAGCTTTATCAAGGGATGTGGTCCAGTTGTTATAAAGCAGATATACTGGCAAAGGTCCAGTTAATTTTTCACAGCAAGATACAGTTTTAGATGCATAAAGTCGTACTGTAATAATGCAGTTATTACTAGTTTCCAAAAGAAAAAATTTAATTTAAAGCACATAACCAATTGAAGCTGCACAAATTCAGTGTGTTACAGCCAGATCATGTCCTTTCGGGATGCAGTGATATCATTGTGAGAGCGAGCATCTTTGAGCTCCTGATGAGAGGGAGGGATTGCTAGCATGGATATGTATAAGAGCCCAATTGAATCAGCTAGAGCTGATAATGGTGTTTGTGCAACACCATTCTGGATACACATGGCGTTCTTGAAAACAGGACACAACCTTGCTGAAACACCCTGAATTTGTGTAGCCTCAATTGGTAAGTGCTTTACATGGGGGGGAAGGGGCTGTGAGAGTAACTGGTGGGTTTCCAGGGCCAGGGGTTATTGGGGTCACAGGCCTGAGCATGGTACATCCCTGAGAGCTGGGTATATTCCTGAAGGACGGACATGGCCAGGGAGAAATGGCCTCTATGCAAAGAAAAAGGCATCTAGCTTATTTTTGTTTTTTATCACAGAAAAGTGGACATGAAAGTTTCAAAGTCATCCACAACTAGATGGATCAAAGATTACATAATGGAAGCCTGTAAATAGGGTAGATCATACTGCTCGATGTGAAGGCTCATTCACCCTGAGCCATGGTGGCATTGCCCTGGGTGGAATGGAACGGATCTTCAGACATTTGCAAGGCTGGTATCTGGGTGTCTCTCCATACCTTTAAGAAGCATTACATGCTGAACTTTGCTGTTTCCTCTGTTGTGATTTTTACAGTCATGCTTCATCTCCCCTTTTGTCGCCGAGCTGCCCCAGCACCTGTTTTCTCCAGGAGCTACTCCTGCTTCTGTACTTCCATGGGGGTATCCCCATGGTGGGATGGTTGGGGATGACCAAGCCCCTCCAGAGACCTGTCCAGTGAAGGAGGGCACCTGGTCAGCAGTACGGGGCCTGAAGGAGGATGGCTGTCATTCTGCGTTGCTTGTGTGCTTCCTCTAATTTTTTTCAGTCCCCTTGGACATCGCCAGTTGTGGTGTCAGGACAAACGCTGATGTGCTGCCATGCCAACTGGCAGTGACCCTACTTCCTTGTGCGGTGGCTTCAGCACCAACTGCACCCCCACCCATTATCTCCACAGTAGCGATTCAAAACACACTGCCTGCCCACCCCTAAGGAGGAGAGCATCTCCTGAGACACTCAGTCTTCCTTCCCCCATATGACCCCAGTCATCTCTAGCTCATTCTCAAACCCTGGTCACCAGTATCGCAAGAGGCCCACTCCCATGGCTGCGCTAGTGTGATACCCACTCTGATGTGATACTGGGCACCAAAATTTGAGAATGTTGTTTCATACCTAGGTTGCCGTCTCTCAGTGCTGAATATTGGCTGTGTCATTTTCAGCCAAATTAGGAACTTAGAAAATTGTTGGTTATAAGAAGGCCAGTTAGTCAGTCCAGTCAACCCCACCCTAACCTGCCTACTCTAAATTGTAAGGTTTTTGTTTTCCAGGATCTGTTTTTCTGTATTTTTTCCTTTGGGCCCAGCCTGGAGTTGTCCAGGATCACCTTGAAAATGAGCTTACTCAATGGTGTTTATGCCTGGTTAAAGTGATTGACTGATTGATTGGAGTTTGGGAATACTGTTCGTAAGGACTGACCGATGCACTCTGCTCTGGAGAAAGGAAAATTGATTTCCTACGGATAATTATTTTCTTCCAGCTATGCAGCTTTCTTTGTGCTCCACTCCATCCCTTTATTTTTTCAGATATTCTCTTCTGACATACTCTGCCTCTTCTATAGTTGTATTGAGTTGAGGGGTGTTTTTTGTCAGTTAGGTTATTATTTAACCAGTTTTGAATGTTCACTGACTTGGGGCTGTTTCAGGCTAGGAAGTCCTTTCACTAAGGAGCTGTGGTAGCCACTGGGAGGACATCCCCTGGGATTTCAAAACTTAGATTCTCCTGCCTGTCTCCAGCAAGGGTGATGCTACCCACTCATAAAGAGTGACAGATACACAACTGTGGAAAAACAATGACCCCCAAGATAAGATTTTACTTTATGAATGTATCTATTGCAGGCTGGATCTGGATGTCTGAGGATTGCAGTTTGTTATATATGCAGTTGTCGTAGATTGCAACTGGGTGCTGTATTATTAATGCTGTTAATGTGTCTTGTACTCTGTGCTGATTTGTAGTTTGAACTACTTTAATTTTCTTTGTTTACATCCAGGGAGGCAGATCCACTCGCCAATAGCAGGGGTATTCAAGGGCAGATTTGAGATGGACAGGAAAACAAGGAAATGGGTACTAAAGGTTTGAGGAAGCCTAAAAACCAATTACTGACCAGGGCCAGATGACATTAATACTTGGGTGCTGAAGGAAATTAGGCAGGTGTTAGCAGAGCCACTGGTATTCGTCTTTGGAGAATCAGTAGCAACAGGTGTAGTGACTAAAGACTTGGAGGTGGTAAATATGGTTCCCTTACACAAAGGGAATGCTAAGGAAAATCAAGAAAACTGCAGACTGGTGAGTCTGTGATCAATCTAGCAGGTGGCAGATACAGTTTTCTAGGGAAAAATTTGGGAAACTACAGGCCAGTAAGCCTGCAATCGATAGTAGTGAAAGTTTTGGAAACAGTTATTAAAGAGGGGATGGACACATTCTTATAGTAAAAGAGCTTAATGGATGGGAACCTGAATGGATTGATTCACTGAGGGCTGGGTCATATCAGACTAGTTTAAGTGACTTTTTTGATGTAGTGACACAAAAGGTAAATTGGGCCAGGCTGTGGACATACTACAGGTATACCTGTATTTTAACAGAAGCTTTGATTCAGTGACACACAGGAGACTGGTTATGAAGGTGAGCAATCTGGGAGTAGAAGAAATAATGGCGATTGTGGAGAATATCCGACCACCACTATTAGTGTAGCGCAACGCTACAAATATAGAGTAATTATCTCTGTACTGTAGCTGTGCCACACTACTTTTGTCACGTGCTTGCTGCGCAGTATTGTAGCTGCCCTGTGCTCCTTTCATTGCGTGCTTGCTGTTGATTTCAGTATTGTCAGTTTATTTGAGTTGGGGGGGCTCTTCCCCCAATACCACCGCCCTTTTGGTTTCTTTCAACACTGGGAGTATGGGGGACAAAGTCTCCCAACTCAAACTAATAAAAAGCTACAGACCATCGTGGTTTAGAGTATGCCATAAGTGGGCAAGTAGTGTAACTTGTGCGCTGAGCTATTAGAGGTGGTGCAGTGTTCTCCACAATCGCCGAAATAACTACATGGTTCAAAAACTGGCTGACAGATTGTGTGCCTTTGACCCAGGACACAGTATCCAGGGCAATGTGAGCCTGTTTGTTGTTGATACCAAGCTCTACAGGAGTGTAGACAGTGATGAAGGGAATAACATTATGAGATAGGATGTGAGGGCCCTGGATAGATGGCCCAGTATTTGAGGGTAGAAATTTAGGTGCTGCACATACAATGGGAGGGAAAAATCCAGGAACAGTGTAGTGTATTGATGGGACACCAGTAGAGAACATGGAGGAGGAGCAGGACCTGGGAGTGGTGACCACAAATAACCTGAAGCAGGCTGCTCAGTGTAACAGGGTCTATAAGGGGTTCACAGAATGCTGGGATACATTGCAAGAGGCTTTCCTAGCAGGAGAAGGGAGGTGATACTGTCTATGAATAGATCACTGGTGAGTCCACATCTGGAATACTGTGTCCAGTTCTGGGACCCACACCAAAGGAAGCGCTAGGATAAATGAGAGACAGTGCAACAAGGTATATAGGGGGGTTCACAATGCTGGGGTGCATTGCAAGAGAGATTCCCAGCAGGAGAAGGGAGATGATACTGTCTTTGTGTAGATCACTGGTGAGTCCACATCTGGTATACTGTGTCCAGTTATGGGACCCACACCAAAGGAAGGACTGAGATAAATGAGAGACAGTGCAAAAGGGTATATAAAGGGGTTCACAGAATGCTGGGGTGCATTGGGAGAGGGATTCCTAGCAGGAGAATGGAGGTGATATTGTCTTTGTATAGATCACTGTGAGTCCTCATCTGGAATACTGTGTCCAGATCTTCCCTTGTCAATCTTCACCATTCATTACTTCCTGGGTGTAAGCCGGAGGCGCCACCCGCCACGGGAGCTTTTTTTTGTTGCTTAACGGCCCTACCGAGAGCCACGCGCGCCATGCGCGTAGGGGCGCTAGCCACCACCTCCCTCCAACTCAGTCTCTGTTTCTCCCGCCTGGCCGAGGCAGCACCTGTTTTCGAGCGCCCATTCTCCACCGCGCCAGCGACTCTTCTTTCCACACACTCGACGCCGATCGGTAAGACCGCTCTTTTTCTTTTAAAGCGCCCGGTGTGTTTTCCTACTGTTTTTCTTGTTGAGTTCGCGCGGCGTCCGGGTCCGAGCTAAACGCAGCCAAGACGGGCCGCCCTATGCGCGCTGGGGTGTTACTGTGGCGCATTTCTCCGCCTCGACCGCATGACGCTTTGTCTTCGCTTGCCTGGGACCCAACCATGACATGGATCTCGCGGCGACGCCTGTTTCTCCATGGACCCGCGTGTCCTCAAGTCCGCGATTCAAGCTCGGCAAAGCCCCGCCGACCTGGGGACGACGCCGCCAAGGGATTCTTGTAAGGTCTCTAGGCTCTTCCCGGTCCTCCCGGCCTATACGGTCTGAGGAGGGGGTCTCTCGCCTTTTCTGCCGAGGAGGAGGCCCTTCTGCGGTGTCGGGAGCCGAGTCCCTCCCGGGCCGCGCGCCGACACTGTCTCGGCAGTCACCTCTTCGAGGTGCAGGCTCCCCGTGGCGAGGCCCTCGCCTTTTGGCCTAGCTCGGTGGACTTTGACGCCGCCTTTCGGCGCCTGCTGGATCCTGGCGCTGCCAGGCGGTGCCGGGTGATCGAGACGGCACCGCTTCCGCGCTGTTTTGAGTCCCGGGCGCTATGGCGGCGCCGGGTCGAGGAGCGGCGTTGCTGGCGGCGCCGCTTTCGAGGCGCGCCGTGATCGGGCGGCGCTGGCGTGCCGCTTGGGCCTGGCGCCGCTTCGCTGGGCGCGCCGATGGACAGGGCGGGCTTGCCGGGCGGTGCCGCCGCCCGACGCGCCCCGCGCCAGGCCTGGTCCTCCAGGCGGTGCTGCCTCGGCCGGGCGCTGCTGGGGTGGAGCCAGGCCTGGCTGCTTACTGCGATGAGGGAGGCGAGCGGCGCCTTCTGGTATCGGGTCGTCATGCCCCGTAGCCCTCGGGACCCTGGGGTGGCCAGCATTGAGGTCCTGCTGGTCTCTGCCCTCCCGGAGGGCGGTGATTCAGACGGGACTCCATCCTGGCACCCCACTCTCGGAGTCTGGGTCCCCGTGGCTAGAGGTGCCAGGGCGCAGCGGGCCTCCTCTGTCCCCCTTCGCCGCCTCCTGAGGGTTCCCCGGGGGTGGCCGAGCCCTGGGGGCAGGCGCGGGTGACGAGGGGAGGCTCCCCTCTCTGGAGGCCCGGTGACAGCTACCTTACGGGGTGCTGTCACTCTCTCTAGGGACAGGGGGACGCTGTGGTCGAGGAGGAGGGCCCTCTCTGAGTCCGAGGGGTCGAGGGGCAGGGGGTCTGCTGCTCGGTCTTCCTTGGCCACCTCAGGGGGGGTGGCCAGGAGCCAAGTGCAGAGCCCGCGCCCTCCCTCCAGGGTTCTAGGGTGTCCTCGGGCGCTTAGTGGATTGCCTTCTGGATCCATGCAGTCCCGGCGGCCACAGGGGAGGTTCTCCCCAGGCTCTTCCAGGCTCCGCTTCCCAGAGTTCCGCTCTGCGGCCTGGTCTTCTCGGGATCCCCTCCAGGCCCTTTCCCTGATTCCAGAGCCTCGCAGAGAGCAGTTGCCTCGGGAGGTGCCCCTCCCATCTCTCTCTCTCACCACCCCACTCCCAGGCCATGTCGGCCCCACGGTCCGTTATCCTGGGAGCAGTTCAGGGGTTCTGCGGGCGCCTTCCTCATAATGCTAGGTACATGCATGAGCGGGTCTTTCGCTCTCCCCACCGCCCGCAGGAATCCTCTGGGCATTCCAGTTCCCATCATCTCGCCTCTCCTCCGAGGGAGAGGAACCCCTGCTCATCTGTCCTCCGATGCTGATTTCACAGAATATCATGCGCTTCTCTCGAGGATGGTGAGGATTCCGGATTTCTACGCTCAAGAGACAATACCGAACGGGAGACGCGTGAATCTTTGGTGAGTTCAGTGCCCAGCATCTGTGGTACCTTCCTGGCCTCATCCTTCCAGGAGGCGCCTTATCCGGGTCATGGCAGTCCCTCGCCGCTTTTCCCCGCAGCCCGGCGGACTGCCAGCGAGGTATTGTGCCCCCTGAGTCTCTAGGTTCCTTCCCAACCCGTCCTCAGGTTTGGTATACCTGGATACTCCTCTGGCGCCATGTTTTGCGCATCTAACGCCTCAATCGGATTCGGACTCTCTCCGTTCGACCGCTAGCTAAGAGTGTTCTCTCTGCTCGGCGAAAGGCTTGTATTGCATCACATCAGGCTCACCACGCTGCCTACAACCGCATCTGTGGTCGGCGATGTCCCAGCTGCTGGCATCTATGCCTGATATGGAGCAACCAGACAAGCTGCTGTCTCCCTCCGCGGGTAGGCCTGGAGCTGGCACACTCAAGCAAGGGCATCTTACGACGCCAATGAGGTGGCTTCCAGGCTTATGGGACAGCATCTGCATCAGGCGGACGGCATGGCTTCGGTTTTCCAGGTTGTCACCCTGGCCCGGCGAGGGTGATGCCCCGCCTGGGGACCCGTTTTTTTCTCCAGAGCTAGAGACTTTACAGGGCTCCTCGCCTCCCTCGGCCTCGGGAGGCACCTCCTAGCTCTTCTCCTCTTAGGCTTTCTGAATAAGCCAGGTCTTCTCCTTCTGTTTCTCACCAGCAGAAGGCTGGGGTCTTGTTCCCTCAGGTATGGCCTCTCTCCCTCCAGGGGAAGAGGAGCTTGGTATCACCCAGAGGTAATGAATGGTGAAGATTGACAAGGAAGATAGGAAAATACGACTCACCGTAATTCTTGATCTCTCTTGTATCTTCACCATTCATTACTTACACCCGCCCACCATCCCCCTGTGCCTCTTCCTGTGGCTTCTCCACCTCCCGTCTCCTTCCTCTCTCTGCATTTATATGAAATATAGGGAAAATTTCCTTAAATTTTCCAAAAAAAAAAAAGACAAAAGTAAAAAAAAAAAAAAATATATCTTTTTGGAGGAGGGGTGGTTCTAAAATCCAGAAAAATTACTTACTCTAAGATTCATGGGCCATCTCGTGGATTGCATTGGCGATCAGACTGCACAACTATCTCTTGCTATTCTTATGGCAAGATACCTCTGGGGTTTTTTGGCCTGGCTCAGGCTATTCAGTTTTGATCCTGCAATCCTGCGTTCAGATAGTTGCCCTGAAATCTGATTCCCTCTATTCTTATCTTGCAGAGCAGAGGAACGAGTACGCCTGTTCCTTTCTTTTAAAAAAAAAAAAATGCTGAGGGAACTTTCTCCGACTGCTGTAGGCATCTTGGTATCTGGGTCATGCATCTACTAAAAAAAAAAAAAAATATTTTTATCTGTAAAAAAAAAAAAAAAGTGGAGAAATCAAACAAGAAAGCAAATGAGAAGGTAGGCTATCCTCTCGCTGTTTTGCTAGTGGTTTCTCCCTTTAAGTGTCCTCCTGGACAATTTTTACAGTAGAGCTCTGCTGACCATATCCAATTTTAGCCAGCCTAAGCCTTGCCCGGCCTTAGCCAGTCAGTCTGAGTCCCATTTCTATCTTGAAACGCCTGAAAGGCTTACATTTTCTATTTCTAAACCCCTGAGCAGCGCTCTCATGCTGCTGGGGTTTTATTCTTCCCACCTCGGCTGTCCTCCACTTAAAGGCCCTCCGCGGCCAGGAGCCGAGGTGGGTGTCAAGAACAATGGCATGTTGAAGATGAGGACTATGCCCTCCTGAGTCTGTCTAGCGGGTTCGGTGAACCTTCTCTTCAGCTCTATCTCCGGGGATTCTTGCTTCCCCTTTAGTCGAGCCTTCAGCTACAAGACTAACTATGCTCGTTGGGCCTTCTGGTCCCTTCAACATCCCATCTCTCTTCTCTTTCTTCTTCTTCTTCTATTTTCTCATTTCTACTCATCTCTCCTCCTAGAGTCGCCTAGGTAAGGAGGCCCTGCACTTCTAGGCTAGGGATGTTCTTATCTCCTCTGTCCTTCCTCCATCGGCTTATTCCTTTTTCAGTTCATTCTTCCTTGCTTTGCTATCCTCGCTATCTTGCCTCGCTATCTATATTTTCTGCTTTCACTTTTGCCTCTCCGGCTCACAGAACTGAGTTGGAGGAGGAGTCGGTCTACTGAGCACCGCCCCTCGTGTATGACGCATGGACGCCGCTCTGAGGCGGGCCGCTAGGCAACTTTAAAAAAAAAAAAAAGCTCTGTGGATGGTGCGCGCCTCGCCATCACCCCAGGAAGTAATGAATGGTGAAGATACAAGAGAAGATCAAGAATTACGGTAGGTACGTAATTTTCCTTTCTGGGACCCACACAGAAGGAAGAGCTGTGATAAATGAGAGACGGTGCAACAGAGGGCTACGTAGAGCATCCTTGGTCAGCAAGGCAAAGTGTACCATGAGATACTGAAATGTCTCAACATGTATTTACTGTGAGGACAGAAGGAAGAGTGGTGGTATGATAGACACTTTCAAGTTCACAAAAGAGAGCTACAGAGTGGACACAGTAAGTCTTTTGAAAGTAATAAACAGCACCTTTGCCAGGGAGCATGCACTCAGGCTGGAAAGATGGAGTTCAGAAAGGACATTAGTAAGTAATACTTCACAGAAAGGGTGCTGAGATGTGTGGAACAAACTTATTGACAATGTTTGTGGAAGCAGAGACAACAGCGTGATTCAGGAGGATGTGGGACACATGTAAAGGAGTTATCAGTCTGGAAAGTAGCGAGGGAAAGGAGTGACTGGGTGGGAGGATGGAGACCAGAATGTCTCCAAGAAAGCAGTCTTGGGGCAGACTAGAAGAAGGGCTGTTAGGCATTCTCTGTTTCCATGAACCATTACTACTGTTTTCTCCTCCTTGTTGCCCCGTCTTTCTGGGTTGCACATGCAAAGGAACTTCAGCTCTGTGTATCTATTCCAGACAACACATTGTGAAGAAATGATGCATGCAGCCGTGGCTGGGTGACACTGGGTGCTAGTAGGATTGCAGTGCACTTATGGGTTGATCACTCAGCTACAGAATAAATACTTTGCAGTAGACTCTTCATATCGCTTTGCACATTGGTATACACATAAACCTGCAACATTATACTCAATGATCTTCCCTTGTCAATCTTCACCATTCATTACTGCTTGGGTTAAGCCGGAGGCGCGCACCCGTTACGGGAGTTTTTTTTGTCGGCTCCAACAGTGCCGTCCTCGGTATGACGTGCTCACGTCATCGCTGGTCACGACGATCAGGTGCTCTGAACTCCTCCTCTATCTCAGTTCTGTTTCTCCCGCCGTTGAGGCTGCACCTGCTGCGCGGTAGCGAAATAGTTTAACGGTTCCTCGTAATCCTTCAAGACTCCTCGTTTTTTCCTCAGTGTCTCGCTCGACACCGTATACCGGTAAGACCGTTCTTATTTTTCTATCAACGGCACCGAGTGCTTTATTGCTGTTTTTTTGCCTTGTTTAGTTCGCATCATGTCGGGTTCGGGAGCAAAGCGTAAGTCGAAGGCGGACCGTGCCCCTATGCGTCGGTGCTCCTGTGGCCAGCATTTCTCCATCTCGGACCGGCATGATGTCTGTCTCCATTGCCTGGGACCCAACCACGACATGGACGCGTGCGACGCCTGTTTCTCCATGGACCGTCGTGTCCTCGAAGTCCGCGCGTTCAAGATCGGCAAGGCCCCGCCGACCTTCGGGGGGCGGCGTTGCTCCAGGGATTCCCAGGTAAGGTCTCTAGGCCCTTCCTCCGGGTCCCCTCCCGGGCCTATACGGTCCGTGGAGGAGGAGGCTTCCTCCTCTTCTCTTGCCGAAGAAGAAGCTTCTCTCGCGGTGTCGGAGGAATGTCGTGGTCCCTCCCGGGACCGCGACGGGGACACCGCCTCGGCAGTCACCTCCTTGGAGGTGCAGGCTCCCCCAGTGTCGAGGCCCGCGCCTGCTGGGCCCAGCACCGGTGGACCCTCGACGCCGCCCTCCGGCGCAGTTTTGGATCCCAGTGCCGGTGATCGAGGCGGCGCCGTCGGCGGTGCCGCTCTGGCCTTCGGCGCTGCAGGCCCGGTTTGCGCTCTCGGCGACGCCGGGTTGGGTTCCGGTGCCAGGGGCGGTGCCGTGGGCCTAACTGACACCGCAGGGGAGCCGGGGCCGGGTCTAGTGGTTGCGGGTGGGCCAGGGTCGTCCGGCACCGGCGCCGTTCGCGACGCTGTTTCTTCAGGGACCCCCAGGGTTGCCAGCATCGAGGTTCAGCTGGTCTCTTCCTCTTCGGAGGTCGATGACTCGGACATGGACCCATCCTGGCACCCTGACTCTTCGGAGTCGGGGTCCCCGGTGGCACGTGGTGCTAGGCGGCACAGCGGACCCCTCCCGCTGTCCCCGCTCCTGTCCCCCCCCGAGGGCCCTCGGGCTAGGGGTGGCCCCAGGGGGGCGATGGGGTGGGGACGGAGGGGCGGGCTCTCCCTCCTGGGGGGCCCATGACAGCTACCCTTCCGGGTGCTGTTACCGCCTCTCGGGGGGAGAACGCTGGAGTCGAGGAGGGGGGCGCTCTCGGAGTCCGAGGGGCGGGGGACGGTCGTCGCTGCTTCTGCCGGCCACCCCTCGTGGGATGGCTAGGAGCCGTATCGCTGAGCCCCGCCTTCCCCTCTTGGGCCCCGGGGTCCCCTCCGGTGGCGTTGCTGCGGACTGCCCTTCTGGATCCATGCAGTCCCAGGTTCGTCACAGGGGAGGATCCCCTCCTGGGCTCTTCCAGGTTTCGCATCCCCAGGGTTCCGTTTTGCGACCTGGTCTGTTGTCCGAATCCCGCCAGCTCGGGCTTCGTTCTCCAGATTTCAGAGCCCTAGCAGGGGTCAGTTGCCTTTCTAGGTGCCCATCTCCAGTACCTCTGCAGCCACCCCCCGCTCTTCCAGGCCATGTCGGTCCTACGGGTCCGTTATCCTGGGAGCAGTACAGAGGTTCTGCGGCGGCCTTCCCCTCATATGTTAGGTATATGCATGAGCGGGTCTTTCGCCTCCCCACCGCCGCAGGAATCTTCTGGACACTCGAGCTCTCCATCATCCTCGTCTCCCTCCTCTGAGGGAGAGGAAGCCCTCACTCATATCTCCTCCGATGCTGATTTCACTGAATATCAGCGATTCCTTTCGAGGATGGTGAGGGATCTTCGAATCTCCTACATTAGGCGAGACAATACCGAATGGGAGACGCGGGAATTCCTTGAAGAATTCAGTGCCCAGCACCTGGTGGTACCTTCCTGGCCTGTCCCCTTCCAGGAGGCATCTATCCGTTCCTGGCAGTCGCCAGCCGCCCCTTCTCCAGCCCCGGCAGACTGTCGACGAAGGTATTGTGCCCCTTCGGAATCCCTGAGTACCCTTCCCAACCTGTCCTCGGGTTTGGTATACCTAGAGACTCCTTCCGGGCACCACCGCCTGGCACACGACCGTCCACCGGACTCGGATTCCCTACAATTCGACCGGTGGGGGTGAAGAGTGTTCTCTTCCTCTCATTCGATGGCTTGCATTGTGTCACATCAGACTCACCACGCTGCCTACAGTAGGCATCTGTGGTCGATGCTCTCTCAGCTCTTAGCATCAATGCCTGATACGGAGCAAACCAGACACGCTAGTGCCCTCTCCGCTATAGGCCTGGAGCTGGCAAGACACCAAGCAAGGGCATCTTATGACACCAGTGAGGTGGCTTCCAGGCTTGCGGGGACAGCGATCTGCATTAGGCGGACGGCATGGCTTCGTCTGTCAAGGTTGTCACCCCTGGCCCGGCATAGGGTGATTCGCTCCGCCTTCCGGGGGACCCATCTCTTTTCCTCCAGAGCTAGGAGACTTCTGCAGGGGCTTCCTCTGTCTCCCCGTCCTCGGGGGACACCTCCTAGCTCTTCTCCCACATAGGCTTTTCTGTGGATTAGCCCAGGGTCTTCCCCTTCTGTTTCTCACCAGCAGGAGGCTGGGGGTCTTGTTCCCTCAGGGTTCTACCCCACTTTTTTGGGGGGGCTTGGTACTCACCCAAGCAGTAATGAATGGTGAAGATTGACAAGGGAAGATATGAAAATTACGTACCTACCGTAATTCTTGATCTTCTCTTGTATCTTCACCATTCATTACTGATACCCACCCACCTTCCCCTCAGTGGCCTCCTTCTGTGGCGTCTCCCCCTCCCGTCTCGTTCCTCTTCCTTCCCTTGGCCTTTATGCCAAAAAAAAAAACTTTCTGTTTTCCATTCTTAGTGAATGGATCCCCTTTTTTCCTCAAGATAAAGAGGAACGAGCACGGTTGTTCTTTCTCTAATTCTGAAGGAACTCTTTCTGACCGCCCTTAGGGTGCGATTCCTAAATACCTTCTTAGGTTATGCAGTTTTCCAGCTTAAGAAGCCATGTTCTGATGCGGCCTCGGCAAAATTTAGAATCCCCCTGGCAGGTATTATTTTGAGCTCTTCCAGCTGCTGATTGAACTTGTCAGCTCTGAGCGTTTGCTTGCCTTGCCTTAGGGAGTCTGATTGAGTTCCACTCTATCTTTCATACAAACTGCCTTCGTGAAGGCATAGTTTTTCCCATACACTGCTGTGTTAGCACTTAACAAGGTGCTAAGGGACTTAGTCCCCTTCCTGGGTGGGCGCACTTCCCGGAACAGGTTCTGCCCGGGCAGTCTAAGAGCCCTCAGCTAGGATGTAGGGACTTGGCATGTTGAGAGTTCAGAGATGTTGCCATCATTCGAATCTGTTCAGGTGGTTCAGTTGAACCTCCTGTCAGTCCTAGCAACTGGGATTCTTGCTCCCTTGTTAGTCTCGAGCCTGTAAGCCTCTCAACCAATGCTTGATGGGCACTGTTCTCCCTCTCAACATGCCTCTTATTCTTCTTCTTCTTCTTCTACTTTCCCTTTCCTTCTCTCTGTTCCTCCCCTAGAGCCGCCCCGGAAAGGAGGCCCTGCGGTCCCTTAGGGTAGGAATTCTCTCTCTCTGTCTATTCTCTACCGGCTTATTCCTTTTCAGTTTATATCCTTTCCTTTTCTATCCCTCGGCTCTCTTGCCTCGCTCTTTTTCTTACCCTTATTTTCGCCTCCGGCTACCAGAACTGGAGATAGAGGAGGAGTCTGCAGCACCTAACGGCCGCCTCGTGATGCGCGAGCCGGCGCTCGAGGACGCGCTGGAGCAGACTCAAAAAAAAAAAACCTCCCGTAGTGGGTGCGCGCCTCCGGCTTAACCCAAGCAGTAATGAATGGTGAAGATACAAGACAAGATCAAGAATTACGGTAGGTACGTAATTTTCATTTCTGTGCATATCCTTTAGATAACCTTGTAGAAATACATTGTGCACGCTACACTCATGCCTTTCAGTTTCATGAAACTGAAATTTTTGAATGAATGATATACAGAGAGATGCAGAAGATAAGAACGTGACCCTGACATGGAGTTGTTCTAGAGCAAGTCTTCCCCCCTCTTCTTGTTATAAAAGAAGGATAAAGCCCAAGATAGATTGTTATGGCAACCAGCTTATTTGGTAGGTGGGTATGGTAGCTCCATTTTTGCACTTTCAGCCTCGAGATGTACGGTTGTAATCTACAGACAGCAATGTGTCTAAGGTAAAGCAGTTCTAAGAAAGATGTCTGATGGGCAGAACTGGGGCTGTACCTCATAGTTGGCTTCATGATGCATCGTGGTAACTGTCTGCCAGCTGTAGTGTATTCAAGGGAATGCTACCTCAGGTAAAATGGCCAGTATACCAGACTAAGGCAGTCTCGTATTTAACCTTGACCAGGTCAAACTTGCTTCTCTTTAAAAGATCTGCTGGTTCCACTAGAGTGAACTTAAGAACAATGAACCTCTGACCCCCCCAATGAGTGTTGCTTTGTGTACAGTGAAACAGGGGAAGGTATGCACCACCTCTTGACGTTAAATGTGTAAATAAACACGCCTGCTACTAGTTGGTTTATTTCTGAGATAAACAGACCATCATGCTCATGAGGTAACGATGGATAAAAGAATATAAAATCCTGTCATTACACAAGTCAGTTGTTCATTTGTGTATTGCACATTAAAAATGAATAGACATAAATTTAAAAAAAAAAAGACCGTGTTGGGATATAAGGAAACATCTAATTTCTTTTGAGAATAAGCTTCATTGTGGACAACTGAGCAGCTTATGACAGAATGAAGATAATTGTCCATTTCTGAGTACCTGAATTCCTTCCACAGTCACACTCTTGCATTCTTTCATGAGCATGGGAAAAAAAGTCCTCAGGAAACTGATGGCTAGAATCATGATTCTTAGCTTTCTTAATTGCCATCCCCTCCATGTTGCAGATCTTTCCTTCTTCTGAACATTAGGGTTCCTCTTTCAAGGGCTCTGCCTTTGGAAGATCACCTTCACCATGTATTTTTGCTTATTTTGTTGAAGTATGTTCCTTCTCCAGCTTCTTCTCTTTTTGTACTACAGGTTGGAGCCTTTTGAATATTTTGTTAAAGTTTATTTGAGGTAGACTTTTCCTCTTCAGAGCAAAATTTCTAAGATCGCACAGAAGACCAATTTCAAGTTTTCACATAGTGCAAACAGATGTCATTGACTGATGGACACGACCTTTGACTGACCTGCCAGTTGTTGGGTAGATCTTCCCTTGTCAATCTTCACCATTCATTACTTCCTGGGTGTTAGCCGGAGGCGCGCACCCGTCACGGGAGCTTTTTTTTTTTTTTTTTTTAAACTTTGGCTACGGCACCGCCCTCAAAGTGGCGTCATGCGTCATGTCGCGAGGGGCGGCCGTTAGTAGCGACCGACTCCTCCTCCAACTCAGTTCTGTTTCTCCCGCCGTCGAGGCAGCACCTGCTAGCGTGTGTAGCGTCCAGTAAACTGCGTAGTAGTGTTCCGACTCCTGTTTTTTCTCCCCTTTTCGGCGCCCGATCCGGTAAGACTGTTCCTTTTCTATCTAACGGCGCGGGTGTGTTTCCTACTGTGTTTTAGCCTTAATAGTTTCGCGTTATGTCCGGTTCGGGAGCTAAGCGCTTTTCTAAGACGGGCCGCGCCCCTATGCGTCGGTGCTCCTGTGGCCGGCATTTCTCCGTCTCAGACCGGCATGATGTTTGCCTTCGTTGCCTGGGACCCAACCATGATATGGATTCGTGCGACGCCTGTTTCTCCATGGGACCGCCGTCCGCCTCGAGCCGCTGCTTTGGGCTTGGCAGGCCCCACCGACTGGGACGACGTCAGCCTCGGGATCTCGGGCAAGGTCGTAGGCCCTTCCCCGGGTCCCTCCCGGGCCTATACGGTCCGAGGAGGAGGTCTCTCGCTAATCTTGCCGGGAGGAGGCCCTTCTGCGGTGTTGGGGAGCGTCGAGTCCCTCCCGGGCCCGGACGCCGACACCGCTCGGCAGTCACCTCTTGAGGTGCAGGCTCCCCCGTGTCGAGGCCCTTGGCTTTTGGGCCTGGCTCGGGTGGACCCTGCGCCGCCCGGCGCGTTTGGATCCGGCACGTTCGCGGTGCCGGTGATCATCTTGGCGCCATTTTAGATCCGCGCTGGTGATAGAGGTGGCGCTTACGGATCGGCGCCCGTTAGCAGTGCCGCTTTGGGCCTCAGTGCGTTCGGCGGTGCCGATGGACATGAGCGGTGCCGCCTGCCTTCGGCGCCACCGTGGGCCTTCTCCTTCCTCCAGGCGGTGCCGGGCCTGCGGAGCCGTTGGGGGTATGGAGTTAGGCCTGGCTGCTACCGGCGTGGGGGCGATGCCTCTTGGTACTGGGGCCGTTCGCGGCCCCGTGGCCTCGGGGAACCCTGGGGTGGCCAGCATTGAGGTCCTGCTGGTCTCGTCCTCCTCGGAGGGCGATGACTCGGAGGTGGACCCATCCTGGCACCCCCACTCTTCGGGGTCTGGGTCCCCGGTGGCTAGGGGTACCAGGCGGCGCAGCGGGCCCCTCCCTCTGTCCCCCCTACCGTCGTCTCCTGAGGGTTCCCCGGCTGGGGGTGGCGGGAGCCCGGGGCAGGCGTGGGGATGGAGGGGAGGCTCTCTCTGGAGGCCGGTGACAGCTACCCCCGGGTGCTGCCCCTCTAGGGACAGGGGACGCTGCGGTCGAGGAGGAGGGCCCTCTCGGAGTCCGAGGGGTTGAGGGGCAGGGGGTCTGCTGCTCGGTCTTCTTTGGCCACCCGGGGGTGGCCAGGAGCCGTAGTGCAGAGCCTCGCTCCTTCCTCCAGGGTTCTAGGGTGTCCTCCGGCGGCATTTGTGCGGACTGCCCTTCTGGATCCATGCAGTCCCAGCGTCGTCACAAGGGAGGTTCTCCCCCAGGGCTCTTCCAGGCTCCGCTTCCCCAGAGTTCCGTTCTGCGGCCTGGTCTGATATCCGGGATCCCCTACTAGGGCTCCCTTTCCCGGATTCCAGAGCCCTCGCAGAGAGCAGTTGCCTCCTCGGAGGTGCCCCTCTCCCATCTCTCTGCCTTCACCACCCCCGCTCCCAGGCCATGTCGGTCCTACGGGTCCGTTATCCTGGGAGCAGTTCAGGGGTTCTGCGGCGGCCTTCCCCTCATATGTTAGATACATGCATGAGCGGGTGTTTCGACTCTCCCCACCACCGCAGGAATCCTCTGGACATTCCAGCTCCCCATCATCCTCGTCTCCCTCCTCTGAGGGAGAGGAACCGCCTGCTCATCTGTCCTCTGATGCTGATTTCACTGAATATCAGCGTTTCCTCTCGAGGATGGTGAGGGATCTTCGGATTTCCTATGTTCGGAGAGACAATACCGAACGGGAGACGCGTGAATTCCTTGGTGAATTCAGTGCTCAGCATTTGGTGGTACCTTCCTGGCCAACCCCCTTCCAGGAGGCGTCTATCCGGTCCTGGCAGTCCCCTGCCGCTTCTTCTCCAGCCCCGGCCGACTGTCAGCGTAGGTATTGTGCCCCCTCTGAGTCTCTAGATTCCCTTCCCAACCGCCCTCTGGTTTGGTTTACCTAGATACTCTTCTGAGGCGCGCTGCCTGGCGCTCCGACCGCCCACGGATCGGACTCTCTCCAGTTCGACCGTTGAGGCGAAGAGTGTTCTTCTGCCTCGTATGGTGACAGTGCCTGTATTGCATCACATCAGGCTCACCACGCTGCCTACAACCGGCATTTGTGGTCGATGATGTCCCAGCTGCTGGCATCAATGCCTGACACGGAGCAAACCAGACAAGCTGTTGCCCTCTCCGCGGTAGGCCTGGAGCTGGCAAGACACCAAGCAAGGGCATCTTATGACGCCAATGAGGTGGCTTCCAGGCTTGCGGGGACAGCGATCTGCATCAGGCGGACGGCATGGCTTCGTCTTTCCAGGTTGTCACCCCTGGCCCGGCATAGGGTGATTCGCTCCGCCTGGGACCTGCCTTTTCTCTCTAGAGCTAGGAGACTTTACAGGGCTCCCTCCGTCTCCCTCGTCCTCAGGAGGCACCTCCAGCTCTTCCCCACTTAGGCTTTCTGAATAAGCCAGGGTCTTCTCCTTCTGTTTCTCACCAGCAGAAGGCTGGGGGTCTTGTTCCCTCAGGTATGGCCTCTTCCCACTTCCGGGGAAGAGGAGCTTAATTCTCACTAGGAGTAATGAATGGTGAAGATTGACAAGGGAAGATATGAAAATTCACGCACTCACCGTAATTCTTGATCTTCTCTTGTATCTTCACCATTCATTACTTACACCCGCCCACCATCCCCTCAGTGGCCTCTTCTTGTGGCTTCTCCACCTCCCGTCTCCTTCCTCTCTCTGCAAAAAAAAAAAAAAAAAAACTTTAAAACATAGGAAGAATTGCTCAGTTTTTCCAAAAAAAAAAAAAAATCTATTCTTTGGGGTGGGTTCTTATTTCTCCAGAAAAAATTATTTACTCTAAGATTCGTGGGCCATCTCGTGGATTTGCATTGGCGATCAAACTGCACAACTATCTCTTGCCATTTCTCGGGCGAGATACCTCTGGGGTTATAGCCTGGCTCAGGCTATTCAGTTTTGATCCTGCAATCCCGTGCTCCAGCTTTTCGCCCTAGAATCAAAAACCCCCCCCCTCTATTCTTGCCTTGCAGAGCAGAGGAACGGGCACGTCTGTTCTTTTCTTTTCTAAAAAAAAAAAAAAAAAGGGGAACAAATGCTGAGGGAACTCTCTTCGACTGCTATAGGCATCCTTGGTATTGGGGTCATGCTCCTAGCCTGCAAATTATTATCTGTAAAAAAAAAAGGGAAAACAAACAAGAGGGGAGATGAGAGGGCAGGCAACCCTTCTTGTGAGATTGTATAATTGGTTTTTCCTTTCAAGTGTCCTCCTGGACAGTTTTGCAGAAGAGCAGTGCTGACCATATCCAATCCCTCCCAGCCTAAGTCCTCTGGCCTGCCTTAGCGAGTCCGACTGAGTCCCACTTATGCTTGAAACGCCTGAAAGGCTTACATTTTCCATTTCTAAACCCTGAGCAGCCATCTCTTGCTGCCTGGGGTTTATTCTTCCTCCTCGGGTGTCCTCCGATTCAAGGCCTTCTCGCCAGGAGCCCGGCGGTATCAACAACAATGGCATGTTGAAGATAAGGACTATGCCCTCCTGAGTCTGTCTAGCGGGTTTGGTGAACCTTCTCTTCAGCTCTATCTCCGGGATTCTTGCTTCCCTGTTAGTCGAGCCTTCAGCCATAAGCTAACTATGCTCATTGGGCATTCTGGTCCCTTCAACATCCCATCTCTCTTCTCTTCTTCTTCTTCTCATTTCCTTCCTTTTCTCTCCTCCTAGAGTCGCCCAGGTAAGGAGGCCCTGCAGTCCCTAGGTTAGGATACTTATCTCCTCTGTCCTTCCTCCATCGGCTTATTCCTTTTCAGTTCATTCTTCCTTGCTTTGCTATCCCTTGGCTATCTTGCCTCACTGTTTCTATTCTCTGCTTTTGCCTCTCAGGCTCACAGAACTGAGTTGGAGGAGGAGTCGATCGCTACTACGGCCGCATGACGGATGACATCACTCTCGAGGCGTGCCGTAGCCAAAAGTTTAAAAAAAAAAGTGCCAGACGGGTAAGGCCTGCCAACCACCCAGGAAGTAATGAATGGTGAAGATACAAGAGAAGATCAAGAATTACGGTAGGTACGTAATTTTCATTTATAGGGGCTCTGATACCAATAAGGCTTCACCCTTGCTGGTGACTGTCCAGAGATCTAAAAGTAGGCCCGGCCTTCCCGCCACCCCATCATGCATAAGTTCAGGCATCTGGAGACTGAGCCTGAATCTCCTATACTCAAGTCACTTCATTTTGGATTCTGGGGCCAGGGCAAGGTACCCTTGGGAGGTCCAGTGATTCTTGGGAAGATTTATTGAGGCCGCCCATAGGCCCTTTTGGTTGTCTGTTGCTGGAGAAGACAAGGTCCTTCTGGTTTCTTGGTAGTTTCTTTGCGTACTTAATCCCCATCTGCCTCTGTTGACCTCCAGAGCCCTCAGCATGTTTAAGCTTCTCCTAAAGCTTGGATTCCTTTAGCGTGGTCCAGTAACATAAAGGCAAGAAGGGTAAGGGCCAGTCCCGATCTGTTTCAGAGGATTGTCATGTGCCACAACTGAAACCGAGTGTTGACTTGTTGCTGAACTCATTTCATTGTGGCACTCTGGACACCCACAGGACCTCTAAAATTTGTCAGACTTGGTATCTCCTTGAGATTCTTCTAACCTCAGCAGCCCCCTGTGGGTCTGGGCCACCTTTTATTTCCTGGGGTATATTCATGGCTTCAGGCCAGTTCCCCTAGGGGACTTCTGGCTATATTGCAACTCTTCCCCAAGCATTCAAGTCTAGCTCTTACTGCTTCTCCATTTGAGGAACCAGAGCCTTATGTAGAGCCTAGACTTTATACAGTGGTAGTCTCAGAAAAGTTGTGTGGTATCGTGCACCATGCATCTCTGCACGGTAGCGGTATGCATGTTATTCAGTAGGTACCAGGCAACGTTTGCACGATTACCACTGTAGCTTCTCCACATGGGTCCGAACTGCTGAAGGATCTCAAGAGTCCTGTTTGGGCTCTTCCGGGGGGGGGACAAGAGTCCTGTGCTCTAACCATTGTGTCACACTGCTATTGTTTTGTCTGGTTGTAGGGACTTGTATTAAATAATACTGGTTATGAAAAGAATAGGCCTACACACCAAGCTAGTACACAAACATTATTTTATTTATTGAGGTATAATGTGATTCAGCAAAGGAAAAAAAACGATTTCCTAAAGCCCATCAACATTTTGCCCAAGCAGCTTTCTCATGGTAGTAGGAAAAATAGCCTTACTTTGTGTATTACCCTCCATAGAAATGATTAGCTGCAGGTGGAGATTGCCAGATGTCAGTTAATTCTTGGTCAACACTGATATAAGTGTCACTTACCTCTCTCGAGAGAGATTGAAAAAACTACTGCTGCCTGAAAAATGTATTTATGTGGATAATTTTTCCTAGTTTTGAGTTGATCTTGAAAAAGCCTGCATGGGTGCAGGACTAGCAGCCGTCCTGTGCAGACATGCATCCCTGAAGTACAGAACTGCAGTCTAAATACATGTAAATGAAAAGTTCAAAGTTTCTGGTTTTCTGCATGTATAATCTGGTGTCCTGCTGTATGGGGACTATTCTGGGCAAATTTTCAAGCTGATTGAACCATAGAAGGTCCGAAAAAGCAGGTGGATGGTGGTGGTCTGTAGGATCAGCAGCCTGGGCCCAGTGGGAGAGGCCCCTCCAATGAAGATCAAAAGCGGGCTATTCAGGCTCTTTACAAAAGGGTGATAATTTTGGACCAGAAGATGGTGGACTTAAATTCACGCCTCACCACTTGCAAGCAGCAGATCACGACAGCCATTGCAGAGTTCAGTGAGTTGTCTGGTTCAGTGCTCAAGACAGTGGTAGCTACCAGTGACCCAATAAAAGAAAATAAAGCACTGCACTTTGATTGAAAGCAGTGGCGAATACAACCTAAGCCTCCAGCCTAAAACATTTGGGTCTCCCAGAAGCAACTGAAGGAGAGAACCTGGCTGAGTTTCTGGGGAAATGGCTGAGTAACACCTTTTAGCTGGAGCCCATGCTGGTTATATTTAAAGAAGAGAAGATTTCAGCTCATCTCAGACCCTTCTGATCACCTGGCAGGACCCCCACAAACAGGATCGAGCCCTAGGTGCTACCTGGCGTAGAGGTCCCATCACAGCTGACAACAGGAGATAAACTCTGTCTATACTCTGACCTCAGCTTTGCCACCAGGGAATGCTAGAAGGCATTCAAGAGGGTCAGGAAAATCCTGCACTCTTTCAGGGTATCCGATAACTAGCAGTACCCTGCCAAACTAAAGATCATGTATGATCTTAAGTTAGACCCCATAAAAAGGCATGAATGGACGAAGGAACACATCAGTTGCACAAAACATTACTTAAAGGATACTGCTCAAGTACCACCCATTCATCTGTCAGAAACTGCTCTGGGTCAGTCCTTTCAAAAAAGACACATGACAATAAAAGAACTTGACAAATACAAAATGTTATATAACACTACATACTCTGGCAAAGAACGGAAAACATTTTTCTGATTTTGAAATCATTTGTGAGATCCAATGTAAAAATTGTTTAAATATTGGCAACAACTACATGAATATAGCAGGTTGCCGTTTGTTTGTGGACAACATAGCTAAAACAATACATTTAGCAATAACTGACGCGGTCAAAAATGCCTCCTTTTTAAGCATTCTTGCAGACGGAAGTACAGACCACTCCATTGTCGAACAAGAAATTGTCTACCTGAGATATGTAGGTGCTAACTGTTTGCCAGTCACATACCTAATATCTGTGGTACCACTTGAAACTGCAAGTGCTGAGGGTGTATTTAATGCTACTGAGAAAGCTTTACAATCAGTGGATTTGCCATTACCAGAACTGACAGGCAATGGACATCCAGCACTTGTACAGTATGTGCTAATTTTAATGGTGCATCAGTTAATCTTGGTGAACGGACAGGAGTCATTACTAGACTCAAATCACATTTGCCAGACGTTATTGGCATTCATTGTGTTGCCCACAAACTTGAGCTTGCCATTTTGGATGCAAATAAACATTT
Organism: Neoceratodus forsteri; assembly: GCA_016271365.2. NCBI lineage: Eukaryota > Metazoa > Chordata > Ceratodontiformes > Ceratodontidae > Neoceratodus > Neoceratodus forsteri. The sequence continues at coordinate 108,650,625 of CM028131.1, read as the reverse complement.
CAAATACATGACCAAATTTGAAGACTGTTTAAAAGGCATTTTCAGTTTTTAATTTTTGTCTCCAAAGTGCAGGAGAGAACTTAAAGAAATTGCTGAAGTTCTCGATGAACATCTTGCACATTTCACATCTGTAAAGCAAGTCAGGTGGCTAGCAAGCAAAGAGAGAGCAGTTGTGGCATTAGGAAAAAACCTGGACATTGTGACAATGCATCTGGAGCACAGATTTGTAGATGGCAACAGGGCAGGCAATGCTAACAGAGCTAAGGGGTACCACAAGGAACTGACCTCCATGCATTTCATTAAAGTTCTTTATTTCTTATTAGATTTTTTTTCAGTTGTTACTAGATTAAAATACATTACGAACAACCCTGACACAACAGTCTGCCGAGAATCAGCTGCTTATCACGACTGCAGGACCATCCGTCTCTGAATTTGAACCACTGCCATCAATTAAGTACTGGCTTGACAGTAGTCTGGGTACTATCTATTCCTTTGCTCACAAATGTCCATCAAAAGAAACAGAAGAAAATCAGCCAGAAGCAAGCTGCAGTGCTACTTCTGTCTTATAATTCTCTGCCTCTCTGTAACCTTTATCTGACTGTCACTGGAGCATCCTAAGGGGGAAAAAATAATTATTTTTTTTCAGTAATACTGTGCATTGCTGAAAAATGTTGACTTACTGGATCCTGATGTGGACTTGCCCTAAAAATGTACCATAAGTCCTGGACTTATGAATCCCCAACACATTTTTCAGTCCCTGAAGATGGTTAGACTTCTGAGAGAATAGGCACTAGAGACGCGGGGAGTTAGGCAGCTTGTGAGGTACTGAGGTAACTTATGAGTGATTGCCTTATATGTCCATAGAATAGCATTATTTTGCCTCCTGAAGCTAAGGGAGCTCCAGCCTACAGAAGAATAGAGGATGCAGTGGTACGTGTCATAAGGGGCATCCATAATGAAACTAAGGGCTTGTGGTATAGGGTATCAGCTTGGAGAGAGCTGTGCTAGTACTATGGCCATATAGGAAGTCCAGATAGTCTAGGAGAAGCAAGAAGGTAGCTTGGACTAGGAGTTTTCTAGTCTCCTGGGTTAGTGAGTGCTTGATCCTGAAGAAAGTACTAAGCCTTTGACGCAGTTTTTTAGTGAGTTCTTCAGTGTGATCAATGAAGGACAATTTGTAGTCAATCCAGACCCTCAGGTATTTGAATTGTTCCACGAACTCCAGGGCTTTTCCCAAAAGGGTGCTTATGTGAGGAACCTTATCTGTTTGTTTTTTGGGGGTTGAGACGAGGGGCCAGTGGAGAGAAAATCATGGCCTTAGTTTTTTTGACATTGAGCAGGAGTTTCAAGTTGAGTAGATTTTTTTGGAGGATGTCAAAATCGTTCTGGAGGTCCAAAATGGCCTGATCAGGAGTTGATCTGTCAGTGTATAGCATAGTATCATCAGGGAAGAGATAGATACTAGATGACTTTAGGCCAGTGTCAATTTGATTAATATAAATGGCAAAGAGAAGTGGACCAAGTATGGATCCTTGGGGGACACCTTTAAGGAGTATTTTTTGGGGGCGATAGGTCTCCTTCAGCCTTGACCTGCTGCTCTCTGTCCACAAGATAGGTTGCGAACCAATTTAGGGCCAGGTTGTCCACCCCAACTTTCTTCAGGGTCACCAGGAGCAAATCGTTGTCCACCGTGTCAAAAGCCTTGCTATGGTCCAGAAACAAGGCACATTTGTATTGTTTGTTATCAAGTGCAGACTGCCAGTCATTTATAACCTTAGCAAGGGCAGTGGCGGTACTATGCATGGGATGGAAAACTGATTGAATCGAGTTTAGTAGATTAAAACTTTCCAGATGAGATCTGAGCTGTTCATTTACTACCTTCTCCAATAGTTTTGACAAGGACGGGAGCAAGGAGATTGGGCCGTAATTATTTGGGTCACAGGGGTCCCCTGATTTGAATAGAGGGATGACAATGGGCCATCTTCCAGACCTTGGGGAAGGAGCCCTGATTGAGAGACAAATTGAAAAGATGGGTAATAGGGGAGCCAAAATATAGTAGGCCAACTTTAGGAAGAAAGGCTCAGTCATGTCTGCGCCCGCACTTTTCTTAGTATCAAGCTGAAGAAGGAGATCCTCAACCTGTTTGACGGTGACCAGACAGAAGGAGAAAAAGTGGTAAGGGCAATCAGGTGACTGACTAAGGAACTGTGCCCTGATAGCACTTGCTGGGAAGGTATCAAAAGCCATCCCTGCTGTAGCAAAGTGATTGTTAAAGAGGTCAAGGATCTCATTTTTATCTGTAGTGTGGGTACCACCAGTTGAAATTTTGTGGGGAAGTGTGCCAGCGCTGTTATGGCCTTCTACCTCCCTTACAATTTTCCAAAACTTAGTAGCAGTTAGTGGATGCATTAAGTTCAGAGCAGAAATAACTAGACTTCACAGCTCTGATAGTTTTCGTGCAGAAATTCCTTGCAGTTTGGAAAGCAGACCAGCCTGTGGCAAATTTAGACTTTCTGGCTCTTTTCCAAAGAGCATCCCTGTGCCATAAGGCAGTCTTTAGGTTATCCATGAACCAGGGACAGGATTTTGTTTTTTTGGTTCTGCTTTTGGTAACTGTGGCATGGAGGTCTAGGGTTTCGGTGAGTATTTCATGAAGTACCTTGTGTGCCTCTTCCACAGAAGGTGCTAGGTAAAATTTCTGCCAGTTAGCATACTGGAGGTCATACAGAAAAGCATCTGGGCAGAAGTTTCGTTTACATCTCTTATGGATGTATTTAGAGGAAGAGTAGCTTTGAAGTTGCGTTGACCTTACGCATGCAGTGGCACAGTGGTCCCTGATGTTGTTAAAGAATACACCTGAGTGGAAGAAGAGGTGAGGCTTGCTTACAAGGACTAGGTCAAGAAGGGAGCTATGCTCTGGTTTTTGATGTTTGGGCTGGTAGCTTCATTAATGATCTGGGTAAGTACATGGGCATTACAGAATTCTTTTAATGGTGAGGCTGGAGAGAGCCAGTCAAGGTTGAGGTCACCAATTATGGATACTTCTGATGAGGTGGTAGCTAATATGTCACCTAGGTGTTTGAGCAGATAGAGGCTAGCTGAGGGGGCCTATAGCACCCACTAATGCAGATAGAGGTTGATTTGGCTGGTTGAATTCTTAGCGTGAAGCACTCTAACTCCTTTGGGACTGTAGTCGTGTCCACCATAATTGTGGTAATGTTGTCCCGGACATAGATGGCTACTCCCCCTCCCCAGGATTTCCTACCAGTATGAAACAAGTTGTACGAAGGAATTTTAACCTCATAGTCCAGGGTGGTTGGTCTTAGCCAAGTTTCAGAGATTACAAGAACATTAAGAGAGCAGGGTCCACGTTTTGATAGCATCAAGCTTTTTCAGAAGGCTGCAAGCATTCAAATGCAAAAATGATAACCCTTTTAGTAAAGGTAGGTCAGTTGGGGCAGGAATGGGGGGGGCAGGGTTTAATTCGACGTTACCAGCGCAGATGAGTAGCAGCAGGAGCATCTTTTTTATATCACTAAGAAGTAGTCGGAGTGGCCAAATTTTGCCCCTGAGACGTGGGCAGTTTCTCAAACTCTTCTCCAAGGCCAAACAGCGAGGCGAGGGGCAATAGTAAGCATGCAGAATAGCTTTAATTGAAAGGGCAGACCCATGAGAGAGAGGCAGTTGGTACCCAACATGAGTACAGCAGTGTATGGTAGTATGGAGGCCAAGTCAGGTAAGTGGCAGTGGGAGGGAAACATTTGGAAATTTTTGTATAAGATTTAAGTAGCCTCTGAATATACCTGGATGTTGAAAGTTTTGTGGGTTTAGAGACCCACGGTATGTGACGGTTACACTAATAAGTAGAAATCCTATGCTGAATGGATGAAGCATCATTTTTGCAGTTAAATTTGAGCATGAGAGAGGATCACCCCTTTAAGAAGTTGCAGGAAGGAGAGACCCTTTAAGGAGTTGCTGTAACTGACTAGTTTGAGGCCGGGGGGGGGGGCGCAATCACTGGGGAAGTGTATTTATAAAGGGGGGGGGCGAAAAATAACTGTCCAGTGAGCAGTACAGCTAGGCAGTGGCCGAGCTCTGATTTGAAAAAGGTGCCTTGGGTGCTTGCTTTCTCAATGGGGATCTGCAGCATCCAATCAGGAAGCAGCCACAGTGCCCAGGAGCCAGTCCAATTACGGGGATTGAAGCCTAACAGCTCCGAGCTAGGAGCTGACTAATCGTACCTGCTTTCCTTGGTTGGGGGTGGCGGGCTAGATGGAGAATCCGGCTGCTGGCAGGTAGCAGCGCCAGGGCTGCTTGGCTGAAGTGGAGAGCCTGGTTTGGGCTTGTGGCTGCTTTCCTTAGTCAGGGGGTGACGGGCTGGATGCAGAGGTCCAGCCGCCAGCAGGTAGCAGCGCCAGGGCCACTCGGCTGAAGTGGAGAGCCTGGTTTGGGCCTGTGGCTACTTTCCTTGGTCGGGGTGACGGGCTGGTGCAGAGGTCTGGCCGCTGGCAGGTAGCAGCGCCAGGTCCACTCGGCTGAAGTGGAGAGCCTGGTTTGGGCTTGTGGCTGCTTTCCTTGGTCAGGGGGTGGCGGGCTGGATGCAGAGGTCCAGCCGCCGGCAGGTAGCAGTGCCAGGGCCACTCGGCTGAAGATCTGGTATCCAGATCTCCTCAGCCTCAGCAACAGACTCCCGAGGCATCTTCCAGCATGCCCAAATCCGATATGTCAGTCAGGGGAAGATATTCCATCTGGACCTTCAATCCCTGCACCTGACAGCCTGGTACCTGAGCGGCTAGAGTTCCAGGCTTTGGGTCTCCTGAGCATCACTCACAGTAGTGGAAACATCCAAAAAGAAGTCTACCAGAAAGTGCCATGCCTTCAGATGGAAAAGATTTTGCATTTGGTGTCCGGGCAAGGGCCTGGACCCTCAGTCCTTTGGTTAGCATTTTATAGACTACCTTTGGTCTCTGTCCAAAGGGGGTCTTCATCCCTTAGGGTGCACCTGGCAGCCATCTCAGCTTACTAAGTGTGGGCCAGTCAGCAGACGGTGGCACAGGAGAAGGTGGTCTGGCGCTTTTTCAAGGGCCAAGATCACATATCACCTCCGGTGTGTGAACCTCCACGTCCGTGGGATTTACTACTGGTTTTGGCAAAACTCGTGGGCAAGCCATTTGAAAGAGTGCACAAGTGTGAGTTATTTCACTTGTGGAAGACTGCCTTCCTGGTGGCTGTGACGTCCGCCAGAAGGATTGAGGAGCTCCAGGCGCTTTCGGTGGTGTCTCCTTATGTGGTCTTCCACAGAGACAAAGTTGTCCTGCAACCCCTCCCCCGCAAAATTCCTCCCTGTATTCTTCCCAAACTACTCCTCTGATGCTGAGTACAGGCTCCACACTTTGGACCTGAGACAAGCACTCTCCTATTACAAGGAGAGAATGGCGAATATTCAAGGAGAGGTTCGCCAGTTGTTTGTCATCTACGCTGAAGCCACTTCTGGCAGACCTGCAGCAAAGTGGGCGATTGGCAGTTGGATTACATCTTGCATTGATCTCTGCTATAGGTTGGCAGGTAGAGAGCCTCCCGCAGGGCTAAGGGCTCATTCAAACCCCCCCATACCGCTGCGTTGGTGGCTGCTTCCAGGGACATCCCTATCCAGGAAATCTGCCAAGCTGCTACCTGGAACACAGTAAACACCTTTATCACCCATTACCACATCGACCTTGAGTCACGCCGGGATGCTGGTTTTGGGGCCTCAGTTCTCCAGAGTCTGTTCCCAAAGTAAGGGGGTGTGTGCCTTGCCTTCCTCATCTGGGAGAACTGCTAGGAGTCTGCCAATAAGTGTAGATGAACAACATATCCACATCCCTAGAAAAACAGGTTACTCCCCTGTAACAGTAGATCTTCCTGGACATAAGTCTCCACCACTCATTCACACTAATGGGAACTGCGCCGGAGGCACTAGGACCCAGCGGGAGCAAACTTTTTGCTGGAGGGCCGGTGCCAGAGATGGGGCCGCGAGGAGCAGCACCGCGAGCCTCAGCTCATGCGGTAATGACTATCTCGGCGTCGACCCTCCAACCGCTTCAGTTCCTTTTTTTTTCCCGCCGTCGAGTACGCTTCAGTGACAACGTCGCTCGCCCGCCGGGAGTCAAACTTCAAACTAGCAGCATAGTTTTCAGTTTTGTTATTTTGTAATAATATCTCGAATAAGTATCGCTTTAAGTTTATTCCTATTTACAAAGAAGTCTCAGCCTAGTTTGTTGGAGTCGACCATGAGCAGGTCAGGTGATGGTAGGGAGACTTCGGATGAAAGCTGTTCAGTCAGTCGGGCTGGATCCGGTCCACCGCCTTCTCCGGGGGGGGGGGGCCTGACAACGGTCAGTCCAATGCTCGAGGGGACGGGCGGTCCTCTAGAAAGCATAAAAATAAACGGTCGCATTCTCGGCACCGTTTGGCCTTGAGCTCTTATTCGGCCCACATGTCATAAAAGAGAAGGCATCACTCGAGGTCGCCCTCTGATATGTCTGCGCGTAGACTGTCAGTTATTGAGGCTAGTTGCCGGTGTCCTCCTTCGGAGTCTCCTGCTTCTGTTTCCGGTAGCCAACGTCTTCAACATCGGAGCCCTACCCCGCCCTCTGATAGGTCTTCAGATGAGCAGTTTCATCAGTGGGACGCTCTTACGGAGCAATGGGCTCGGAGGTTGGTCCAGCTGCCTGGCCCGGTCACTCAGGGGCCTTTGGGCTTCTTGGGAGACCAGGTAGGTGTTGAGCCTCCTGTCGCGCAGTGCACCCGTCTGTGCTATCGACTGCGCTAGGTGTCCCCCTCACCATATAGCTGCGCGAGGGGCCACACGATGCCTCTATCTCCGCTCTTCTTCCTCCCTTCTCCTCAAATCCTGTCTTTCAGAGTCTTGGGGTGTTTTTGGCGCCCGCGGCCGATGGCACGCTCGCGCCGCTCTTCGCACCGTGTGTCATCGGTGCCACGTGAGCTTGCAGTACCGTCCGCCTCGGTGCCGTGTGCTTCGATTAGGGCGCCTTGGTGTCAGAGGCCATCAGCGCCTGTGCGCTTGGGCGGCGCTTGGGGATTCTTAGGGCGTCATCCACCTTTCAGGACTCCTTCTTTTCCCCTTTTCCTTCCTCATTTCCCTCTGATTTTCACTCCTTTCCTGTCCATGCAGTCCCTCCTGGACTGTCAGGAGATGACATTGAGCCTGACCCAGACCTTAGGCTGGGTGATGAAGTGGAAGAAACAGGATCTATTCCTACTGCAGAGCCTGTGGTCGAGGACCTGTCTTTTAAGTCTCTGCTGAAAAACTTGATTTCCACTCTTTCTCTCCAAACTACACACATCAATCCTGGGAAATTGCTAAGACTTCAATACCTCCATGTTCCAGAGATCCCTACGGATTTGACTCCTCCGGTACAGCTCTCCTTTGAGACGCTGTTCTCAAATGGTATGGAATAATCCTGCTTTCATTCCTTTGGTGGCTAAATCCATAGATAGGAAATACTCAGCCCCAAGGGTCACCCATTCTAAGGCCCCAAGCCTTTATGGATCCTATTGTAGTTTTGGCAGAGAATGATAAGGTCGCCCTCCCCCAGACTACTACAGCTCGAACTTATTAACAAAGACTCTGAAGATAGACACTTTAGGTAAGAGAGTCTTTGCTGCCTCCACCCTGGGTATACATATTGCCAGCTACCAAGGCTATTTCTCTCAATATGAGTATATCCTTTGGCACTCACTTCTGGTTGAAGCTCTACCAGAATCAGACATAAAGTCAGAGCTACTTCAGACCATTACCAGGGGTATCGAATCTAACAACCAGCAGGTTAAAGCAGCTATGGATGCTTTCGATACTGCTTCCCGGGGGGCGGCGGCTGGTATTTGTACCCGCCGTCATTCCTGGCTGCGCACTTCAGGTTTCACAAATGATGCACAGCAGCAGGTAATGGCATTGCCTTTTGATGGTGTGTATCTCTTCGGCCCTCAAGTAGAACAGGCTGTAGAAGCTACACAAAAGACTAGGTCAGCCATTAAGTTGGCTCGACCTCCTCCTGTCCCCTCTCGAAGGGGTGTTAATAAACACCAGTTCCATAACCGTCAGTCCTTTCGAGGCAAAGGCAGAGGAAGTTTTCATAAGAATCAAGCTCCCCAGCCTCAAAAGAAAACGCAGCAGAAGGTGCAAGGACCCAAAGCGCCCAGCGCCGCCTTCTGAGTCTTTGGCCCAAGTCCAACCTCAGCTGCCTGAGGTGGACTCTTCCTCAGTGGTGGGAGGTTGTCTGTTACACTTCTACAATCAATGGAAGTCCATAACCTCAGACAGATGGGTCCTCCGGATAATCCGCGAGGGGTATTCACTCAATCTTGTGGAGGCCCTTCCAGATCGTCCTCCCAAACGACAGCCCAAGCTGTCAACCCTTCAGTCAGACTTTCTCGCCGACGAGATTCAGGGCATTCTGAACAACAGGGCAGTAGAAGTAGTGCCGCTGCATCAACGGAACACAGGTTTCTACTCCCATTACTTTGTGGTTCCAAAGAAAACGGGGCATACGCCCCATTTTGGACCTCAGAAAACTAAACAAATTTCTGCCCAAGGAGAAATTCAAAATGATTTCACTAGGAACCTTGTTACCTTTGCTTCATCAACATGACTGGCTAGCCTCCCTAGACATGCAGGATGCTTACCAGCACATTTCTGTTCATCCAAAGCATCCCAAATTCCTAAGGTTTGTGGCTCTGGGACAGCATTATCAGTTCAGAGTCCTGCCCTTTGGGCTATCCTCGGTGCCACGGGTTTTTACAAAGTGTTGTGCAGTTCTCGCAGTGCATCTCAGAAAGATCGGAATACAGGTGTTCCCTTATCTGGACGATTGGCTTCTGGCAAGTCCTTCTAGGCAGGGAACTCTGGACACCGTAGACATGGCTTCGCGCTTTCTCACGTCCATGGGAGTCCTGCTAAACCTCAAAAAATCGCAGTTGCAGCCCTTCCAGAGGCTCCTTTTTATAGGAACTCTTCTGGACACCTCCTGTGCGAAGGCTTTTCTTCCAGAGGACAGGAGGAGCGATATCCTTCAGATGGCACGTCACATCGGGGAGAGCGACTCTGTTCCAGCTCTCTCGATGCAACGGATGCTAGGTCTCATGGCATACTCAGTGTTCACTGTACCCCTAGCATGCCTTCACATGAGAACTTCTCAGTGGATGCTCAGTACTCAGTGGTCCCCAACCACTCACCCGCAGTCCTTTTTCATCAAGGTGACAGAACCCCTAAAGAGGTCGCTCACCTGGTGGTCGCAAGAGAACAATCTCCTAGAAGGGTATCCCTTTGCTCCTCTGGATCATTAGATTTCCATTACCACAGACATGTCCCTGATGGGGTGGGGAGCACACTGTCAGGCTCTCCACACTCAAGGTACGTGGACTTGGGTCGAGTCCCAGCTTCACATAAATGTCTTAGAAATGAGAGCCCATCCTTTATGCTGTCCAGGCGTTGAAGGACATTTTCTGTCACAAGAACATTCTCCTTCAAACGGACAACAAAGCAGTGATGTATTACATCAACAAACAGGGCGGTGCTCACTCTTACCCCTTATGCAGAGAAGCGATGAGAGTGTGGGAATGGTGCTTGCAGCACAGGTGTCTAATTCAAGCGGTCTACCTGCCAAGAGTGCAGAACGAACTGGCAGATCACCTCAGCAGAACAGAGGCAGATCCTCACGAATGGTCTCTCGACTCAGCCGTAGTTCAGTCAATATTTGCAGAGTGGGGAACTCCAAACCTGGATCTTTTTGCATCCCCACTCAACACAAAACTGCCTCTCTTCTGCTCCAGAAATCCAGGGCCTGGCATTTTCTGTCAGGATGCGTTCAGGCTGCAGTGGACAAAACTCTTTCTATACGCACGCCTTTCCGCCTCTTCCTCTAATTCAGAGGGTACTTCTCAGGTTCGAATCCCAGGGAGACAAAATGATCCTCATTGCTCCCTTCTAGCTTCGACAGATGTGGTTTCCGTTACTCAACAATATATCGGCAGGTCCACAGAAACCACTCCCCCTTCAGACGAACCTCTTGACTCGGGGGGCCTGTTGTTCATCCCAACCTGAGGTCGCTTCACCTTCACGCTTGGCTCCTGAAGAGGTAGAAGTGAACAGGTTCAATGTGTCTCGCAGGGTTTCAGATATTCTTCTGGCTGCACGGAAGCCAGCCACTAGCAAAACTTACACAGCCAAATGGAAGCGTTTTTCACTCTGGTGTGCAAAATCCTCTTTGAATCCCTTTTCCTGCCCACCAGATAAAATTTTGGAGTACCTCTTAGACCTCTTAACTTCAAGTCTGCAGTACTCTACGGTCAAAGTTCACCTTTGTGCCATTTCAGCTTATCATGAGCCGCTACCTTCCTTTTCACTGGCTCAGTTACCTGTGGTTAAGAGGTTTCTTAAGGGAATTCTGCATACCAGACCTCCTACAAGATGTCCAGTCGCAGCCTGGGACATTAATCGTGTGCTAGACATGCTCACTCGGAAACCTTTTGAACCTCTGGATACCTGTGAGCTAAAATTTCTCACCTAGAAAACAGCCTTCCTGGTAGCCATTACCTCAGCCCGCAGGGTCTCTGAGATACATGCCTTGGTCACAGACCCTCCATATACTGTGTTCCATAAAGACAAAGTAGTCCTTAGAACCCATCCTAAATTTCTTCCTAAGGTTGTTTCGGAATTCCATCTAAACCAACCTTTGGTCCTTCCCTCTTACTTTATGGACTTCCAAATGAAGGAGAACGCTCTCTTCATTCCTTGATGTTAAGAAAGCTTTACGTTCTATCGAGATAGAACAAAAGACTTTTGTAAAGCTCAACAACTGTTTGTTTCCTTCAGTGAGACCCGGCTGGGTCAACCTGTCGCTATCAGATGTATCTCAGCATGGCTAGTGGCATGCCTTTGCCACTGTTATTCCATGGCGCAGGTTAAGCTGGAGGGCAGAGTTTACGCTCACTCTGTTAGGGCGGTCGCGGCATCTCTGGCGGAAATTCGCAACGTGCCCATTGCAGATATTTGCAACGCAGCTGTCTGGAGCTCAGTGCATACTTTCGTTAAACACTATGCCCTGGATGTCCATGCCAGACGACATCTTTCCTTTGGCAGAACCATCCTTAATGGACTTCTGTCCTAAAACTGTGAGCTTTTGGTCTTTCCTGCCGTCCCCTCGGGGGATTATTAGCTCGGTACTCTCCCATTAGTGTGAATGAGTGGTGGAGGCTTATGTCCAGGAAGATATGAAAATTACGTACCTACCGTAATTCTTGATCTTCTTGGACGAGTCTCCACCACTCATTCACACGCCCACCCTCCATCCCCCGTGCTCACCTCTGTTGTTGGTCTTCACTCCCTCAAATCTTTAGGCTGTGAAGACTTCTTTGTTGACCCTTCTTATACGGGTCATCCGGACTATCTTGTGTCCGTTTTTTGGTTAGGCTATCCTTCTAGGTTAGTTACGCTGCACCTCCTCGGAAAAAAAGGTACTGAGGCGGTTGGAGGGTCGACACCGAGATAGTCATTACCGCGCAGGCTGAGGCTCGTGGTGCCACTCCTCGAGGACCCATCTCTGGCGCCAGCCCTCCAGCAAAAAGTTTGCTCCCGCTGGGTCCTAGTGCCTCTGGCGCAGTTCCCATTAGAGTGAATGAGTGGTGGAGACTCATCCAAGAAGATCAAGAATTACGGTAGGTACATAATTTTCATTTCTAGGAGTGGTATATGTTGTTCATCCGCACTGACCCACCCACCATTCCCGGCTGCAACGCACAAACCTGGCTTCCAGCGGGCTAAGATCTGGCGTCATGGGGCGGAACCGAGGGTTATACTACCCGGGTGGGTGGGAGGAACCAGCTTGAAGACCTTCCAGCAAGAATTAAAGGGGAAAGGGACATGCCAGGAAGTGTGGATGAACATATACCACTGCTAGAACTACTGTTACAGGTGAGTAACTTGCTTTTTGGGAATGCCCTCCAGTGAGGTATAAAAGCTGTCTGTGTAATGAAGTATCCTACCTTAACAATGTATCATGTACCTAATGTGATTTTTGCTAAGACATGGATTAAGTGTAAAAGAAAGTATCTTATAAACTAATAGAAAAAAGAGCCTGCATTTGCAGTACTGAACACCTATTGTGATACATGTGTTCATCCACAGATGAAATACATTTTGAATACAGCAGTAGTTTTTTTTTCTGAAGAGAAATATGTGCCACTTACAATATTGATGTCTTTTTTAATACTTATTTTTATTCATTTCCATCATATTCATCATTTAAGATCTGTTTACAATTGCATTGATTCGCTCATTATATCATAAACCATACAAAAACATGAGAACAGGGTAAAAACCAATAAGAAAAAAATAAGTAATGTACAGTCAACTTCATCCAGCATCTTTAGATTTGTTTTATCTTTACATACCTTATTTTATCATTATGTTAGTCTTTATCATTTTCTAAACTATTCCATCTCTCTATTCCTCATAAGTTTATTCTGAGATGACCTTCTCCTTCCATATTATACCTACAATTTATGCTTACTTGGTGCACCTCTCTCCTCCTCTTTAAGCTCCAGATTTATTTCTATTCCCACTTCCCACCCAGTCATTAAGATATTAGCAGATTGTCCCCAGTCTAGGATCTCTCTTCATTTCCTTCATTATTGAGCTTTATTTTTTCTTTTTATATGTTTGTTACACTGCCTTTTGTTGTTAGTTTGTTCATGGTAATCTCACTTAAATATTGCATTTATTCGTTTGGAGAGGGAGTGGGATAAGGGGAGAGAATTCAAACCACTGGCATCATTTCCTAATTTTAAATAATGTGTGTGGGTTTTTCTATTCAGCATTCGTGGCTAAGTCCCATCTTGTCCATCTATTTATGTATTGGGGTATAGCCTGTCTGAGGGAGAAAGTAATTTTCTCATATTGCTTGACTGTCTCCACCCATTCCTTTATGGTCGGTAGGGTGGTTGAGAACCATTTCCTTGTGATTAATTTGCAGGCTGTCACTGTCAAAATATTCCAAAGATATCTGGCCTCAGCCCCTCTCATCCCAGCAGGGCATTGGCCCAAGATTATATGTTCAGGACCCAGCGGATCTAACAGGGAGAAAATAGCTTGGATCCTTTGTCCTATCCCACGCCAGAAATCAGTCAGGACTGGACATTTCCAGAATGTATGTACCTGTGTGGCTATTGTTTCCTTACAATTTCTCCAACAACTGCTGGAAATATTTGATTGCCATTTTATCATCTGGGCCGGCACTCTGAAGTACCGCACTCAGTTTCCAGGCGAATTCCCGCCACTGAGGCGAGGAAGAAACTCGCCATGTATTTTGCCTATTCTGGTCCATTCCCCCTCATTTATTCTAATGCTAAGGTCCTGTTCCCATTTAACCCTGATGTAATCTGTAGAATATTGCAGGTACCTGAGGTAATTTTGATATAATATGGTTATTGCCTTTTCCCCTCTATCTGACTTCCATATATCTCAAAGGCTTCCGGTCCAGGTGTTCCATTAGATTTCTTCAAGGCCTTATTTAGTTGTTCAGCTATAAAACCTTTTATCTGGTAGTAATGTAACAGTTCCCCTACTTTCCACCCAAACGTATTTTGTGCTTCCTCAAATGATATGATTCTTCCCCCTTCAAGAAACTGCCAAGGGGCTCTACATTTTAGACGTTCCTGTCTTTTATACCAGGGGTCTTCCGCTGCTGGAAACCTTTCCAGATCTGTGGTCCACCACTGGTATTTCCAGCTAAATAAACTTGTTAATCCCTTTGAGATACACAATCTATATCCCACCAAAGCATTTTGCGTCTCGGTATAGGGTGAATTGGTCCAGCTTTCCTTAGAATTTCTGGCGGTACTCTGTACCTGTATGGAAGGCTCCAGTGGGGTATTGATATCAATATCTTTCCATCTTGTTTTATGTATTGGATGTTGCAAGAGCAGTATTATTCTGGTTTGGGTTGCTATCCAGTATCCCATAAGAAGAGGGACTGCCAGTCCACCTTCCCTTTTAGGAATATTGATGTCTTATTTACATCATCTGATTATGGGACTAAAAATCAATAGAGATCTGGCTGTCTGCACCTTTAGCTTATATTTTTGATGAGGGGTCATCCACAAAGTAAGAAGACTGTTTTGTCTTCTACCACCCTGAGGAAGCTGTTTGGATGAAACATTGGTGGGTTATCGGAAACGTTTTTTCCTTTTTGTCGATCTCATTATACTGTACCTTGATAAATAAAACAGTATGTATTTGAACTAGCCTGGTGAAGAAGTACTGCATCATCTGAATGTCAGGAGGGTACTGCTGTTTCTGCAGTCCATCTGGGGTCGACCTGCTTCTCAGCAGAGCAGGTCCAGATGGAGCTCACCTTGAATTAGACACTGTTAAACCTTGACCTTGTGTCTTACCTTCTGAGGACCTATAGCTTCATTCTGCCAGGCACACAGCTGTTTCATTTGCTGCCGCTAGAAGCATCCCAGTTTGTGTGATATACAGCTGAGTGGTTGCTTGGTGTTGTACTCACAGACACAACCTGCATTACATTACAGCTTAGGTGTGTAGACCTGTCTGGTTTTTGGCTCACCTCTCCTAGTCAAGCTATGTCAAGAAGCAGGGCCATCCTCGACTCTATACAAGGGGCATTTCTCAGGCAGCTGGTTTTGGAACCCACTAGGGGTGGGGCAGTACTGGATCTGGTACTTATAAACAGAAATAGCATTGCTGATGTCACCGTGGGTAGTCCCCTGGGTACAAGTAAACACCATACTGTGTGGTTTGGCATACCGATAGGATAGGGGAAAAAAACACTAAGGTGTGAGTCCTGGACTTCAGGAGAGCAGATTTTAAAGCAATAAAAAACTACCTCAGGGAATACCTTGGGGGCGGGGGGGCTCAGTGGAGAAAAATTAAGGAGGTTATTGCCCAAGCAGTGGCATGCTGTTTGAAGGAAATGGTCAAGGGAAAGAGGAGGAAGAAGGGATGTGGCAAAGCAGCGAATGAGAAGAAAACAACATTTATAAAGTACGAGGAAACCCAGAAGGATGAAGACAGGGAGGTATATCTGGCAAAACAAAGGGAGGAAGGAATGTGAGGGCAACTAAAGCGCTAACAGAGGGCAGTATAGCCAAGGAAGTCAAAAAGGGGGACAGTGCCTTCTTCAGGTATATGTGAAAAAGAGGAGGACAAGGGGAGGGATAGTGAGAATCAGGAGGGTGGTGGGAGACTGTACAGAGGAGGAACATGAGACAGCAGAAATACTAAACAATTCTGCTCGGTCTTCACGGTAGAGGGTGGGGGGGTGAATCAGCAAAGGAGAGGACAGAAGTCCATTCTTAGTGGAAAGTGTCTGGAAGGGATTGAAAGTCTTAAAGAAGGATAATGTGGTGGGGCTGGTTGGGATTCATCCAGGGGTCCTTAAGGAACTGAGCATGGTACTGGGAACCCTTCTGGCAGCACTTTTTAGCATGTCACTGGAGATGAGGGAAGTTCCAGAGGACTGGAGGACAGCCGATGTGGTCTCTCTGCACAAAAGCAACAGTAGAGAGGATGCTAGCAACTACAGGCCAGTCAGTCTCGCATCAGTGGTGGGGAAGTTAGTGGAGATACTACCGAAGGAGAGGCTTATGGAGTAGCTGGAGGCAAAAGGGCTGCAGGACCACCAACAGCATGGTTTCATGGGGGAAGGGAGATCATGTCAAACTAATCTCATAAATTTCTTTGGGTTACCAGAGAGGTCAGTCAAGGGAGATCAGAGGACATGGCCTGTCTGCAATTCAGTAAGACTTTCAACACTGTGCTGCACAGGGGGCTAGTTAGGAAACTAAGCAGCCTGTGTTAAAGGAGAAGACTCCTGTACATTTATGATCTGGATATGTCTGATGTATTTATTATACATTACATCAAGTACTGTACATATGTCAATAAGAGGATCAGCCATTTCTTCTGTTGCAACACATATCTAGAGTATGAGGCTCTGACACAAGGTAGTAAAATGTCAAGCAGGCCTCCATTTACATGCAAATGAGTCACTTGTAATACAGCCCCTCCCATTCCTGATGTCACTGCAGCAGCAGTGCAGAACAAAACATAATGGTATCAATGCTGTCTAGCCTGATTTTATTTTAAGTTTGCAATGGCTTAAGGCAGTTCTGTCATGCAACTCACACAGGAAGTAGTACTTGTTGCCTTAATACTGTATGTGTGTAGAGCAAATAATACATCTAAAAGAATTTCTTTCACAGGGAAACAAAAGCTGTTTCTCTGTACTGCTCATCTCTCCCTGTGAGACAGTTGGAACATGTTGTGGAAAGCAGTAGACTGAATCAGTCAATCAACCAATCAATCAATCGAGCAGTCAATCAGTCACTCTGTATTGAACCAGGTGAACATCCTTGAGAAGATTCATTACAAGATGAGCCTGGGCAGTTTACCAAAGGATCACACAAGACTTATACACATCCCCTTTCAGCAGCCTGAAAGTGGAGAGCTAGATCATTTACTTTATTAAGTGTATTGTTTTACATTTCAAATGCTCCTTAAATCTGAGTTTCTGACCGGAAATACCGAGACACAGAATGCATATGACATTGGAGGAGTGAGCTAAGCAAATACAGAGCACTACAAACAGAGACTGATTAGTTTCTTTACCTATAACAGCTGAGGTGTAGCATCTGATTTGTGAGGGACATCCTACTTCAAATGCTGGCATTACAAAGCGGGGTGGGGGGGGCTGCCACAGCTTATCCTTAGTACCTTGAAAGTGAAGTGCTGTAGCTCTCACATCACTGCTAATGATTTTTAGTGGGAATTGGGGCACTTTTAAAGTCACAGACCTGAGGGGCCATCACAGTTTCCAAGGAGGTTAGGGGAACTTCTTAAGGGTTAGAGAGTAAGGGACTCTAGTAGGATTTGAACCAGAGTCCCCAGTACTTGTGCTTTAACCACTAGATTATCCTTCTTCCATATGCTGCAGCTGATGCTTTCCTGGTAGTTTATTCCTTGTCATAGCTGAATTCTTTATTGCCTTACAGCAGCCATCCAATCACTGACTGCCTAGTTACAAAGGGAAAGGGGCCTATTTGTAAGATTGTTTCTCACTGCTGGTGTCAATCAAAACAGAGAATGTTAACACACACGCACACACCACAATACAACAGCTGCATAATACCACTTAAAACTCTTGTTGAACCCAGAGTCATTTTTTGGGTAAACTGTTTTTGCTAACAGAAATAGTAACACAACACATAAAGGCATTTCCTTATATGAATACTGTATATACCTCAAATTAGTGCTGCATCACACTCACATGGTCCTAGTCCCTATTAGACCTGCACTTCAGGATGTGCACAACACTTAAAGGGTTCCTCCATTACTCAAGTGGCTAACCAAACATTGTGGGTTTGGTCTACTGGTGGAACAGCATTTAGTGCAGCACCATTATCTGTTGCTCTGATGACATCATCCTCCAGCAAAATTGATGGTAAAATGGAGGACAAACACAATGATAACTTTTGGGGGCTGTATATTTTTATTTATAATCTAGATTTGGACAGCAATAGGACTGCTGGCAACTGGAGAAGGCACACAACAGTTACACATAAGGAGTTGGGAAAATATTGGTGTGGAACTATGGGAGACTTCCCCTTTAAGAGAGAAAGTGGCAAGATAGATATCAAACTGGTTAAGGGATAGGATGCAAAGGGTGGTGGTAAACAGTAGCCACTCAGGTAATAGAAAAATGACTGGTAGGGTGCCACAGGGTTTGGTGCTGGAACCAGTCCTCTTCAGTGTCTTCATAAGCAACATTGCGGAGCAGCTGGAGGGTAAAGTGTGTCTCTCTGCGGATGACACAAAGATCTGCAACAGGGTTAACACTCAGGTGGAGAGAATGCAAAGGAATCTGAGGAAACTAGAGGAATGGTTTAAGGGGTGACATCTGGGTTTCAGTGCCAAAAAGTGCAAGGTTATGCACTTAGGGCTGCGGAACCCAGGGACTGTGTATAATATGGGCAGAGTGGAGCTTACAGTCACCAAGCAAGAAAGAGACCTAGGGGTCATGATATCTGATGGTCTCAAGGTAGCTGTGCATTGTGACAAAACAGTGAGAAAGGCTATCAGGATGCTGGCATACATTGGGAGGAGGAAGGTGGTGCTGCCATTGTATCGCTCACTGATGAAACCCCACCTGGAGTACTCTGTCCAATTCTGGGGGTCGCACTTCCGCAAGGACATTGAAATTTTGTAGGTGGTACAGTGGAGGGCAGCTAAAATGGTGAGGGGTTTGCACAAGAAGCCATACGAGGAAAGGCTGCAGCAACTCAACATGTAGACCCTGGAAGAAGAGAGCGAAAGCGGACATGCTTGGAGGGTCTGTTTCACAGAAAGGAAGGTACTAGAACAGCGGGGTATGTGATGAAACTGAGAAGGGTTAGGAGAGATGTGTGGAAATAACTTTTTCACGGAAAGGGCGGTGGATGACTGGAACAGCCTGCCAGAGGAGGTAATGCGAGCAAGGACTGTATGAAGCTTCAAGCATGCGTGGAATATGCACAGGGGTATATTAGGTAGAGGAAAGGGGGAGTGACACCTGTGATCAACTAGGGTCTGTGGTGATGGAATAGGCAGGGACAAGAGGCAGACTGAATGGTCCTAAAGATCCTTTTCAGTCAACAAAATCTTAAGTTTCTGTGTAAAGCCTCTTTGTTGAGTTGCAGGTTTAACACTTCCAATCAGCCTGAGTACTACTTGTAGTCTACGGTAGCATGGATATGTGGAAGGAATGTTTCATAGTAACAGCATTGTGATGATGGCAGGGACTTGGGGTTCATTTTGTTTGCTCCAAGCACTGTATGACAGTGGCTGTTCCTAATTTAAGTATGGACACACCACCAAACATATTGACTGAATGAACTGCTACTCATGTTGTATAACCTCAGTGTTGTTCTCCCTCAGGAATCTGACTGGTCCAGCTTTGAAAGCCGGAACAGTGCTAGCTTCCACAACCACCCCAAATGTAGTAGGAAGACTTAAATTGTATACTTTGTTACGAGTATTCCTTCCACATTCACTTAGCCCATACAGCCTCCCTTAGCTTCAACCCTGTAAGTGCTTCAAAGGTGAGCCCTCGTTTTCCTGTGGTTGAGGACTGATCTGGAGCATGGATGGGTGGGGATTCAGGAAAGGGTGGGAGCCAAGGTTCAAAACAGTAGCTGTCTGGGGCCATTGCACATGCACAGTGGAATGTGCAGTAGTGTGAATGCAAGGAATACTAGTAGAAGAACTCCGTTACAAGTGTGTAACTGAGTCTTCACCATGCAACAGTGTTTACTGCTGCGCAGTACTAAGACACCAGTGCAGCAGAAGTGCTCCCCTGTCTTCCAGTACGTGAAAACAAAATGAAAGGGTTTCATTACAGAATTAAGTTGCTCCTTCAGTTGATGGTTGTGTAACCTGCTCTCTCTCAGTTGACAGTTGGACGACCTAACCATTTCTGTGATAATTTATGTGCTTTCTTTTTCAGGGAAGTGGGGCAGCATTCGGGGCAGCGGTCGAATGAGCATGTACGCATCTAATCTCGATATAGGGTCCCGGCTGGCAGGTAAAGATGGTACACCTGCCCAGCCTAATGGGGGTCCCTCCGAGGCACATTTCTTGCGACAGCAGCGGGCCGCCCTCTACATCATAGGAGACAAGTCACAGCTCAAGGTAAACCTCAGGTGTAAAGTCGACTAGTAGTGCTAACTTTGGGCAGGCTTACAGGCATTGGTCTCCTTCTGGCATCAGAGTCTGTTTCAACGGAGTGAAGTGCATATAAAGACCCTCATAAATGGAACATGAACCCACACAAAAGCACAGTCCATATGCAGGGTCTAGGTTGACTGTGGGATCCTTTAAGCCCCTACTGAAAGGGAAAAAAAAAGAATCTGGTTGTGCCAAAAACAGTAGATAAAAAATATTATTTTATAGAAGTAACCAGCAGTTAACTTTTTTGTTTATGAAGGATTTTTTCCTTTTGCAGACTGAGTTTCTACCTAACAGGACTAGGAGTGATGTATGGAACTCTGCTCTACCTGCAGACTGACATATCTAGTTGTCCCCCCGCTGCCTCATCAACATTGTGACCTTACACATTGTGACATCACTGGTGACTGATCACCTGTTAGAAGGTGAGTGTCTCTTCATGGTTAATTGTGATATCATAATCAGAGAGGTCACAATACTGATGAGGCATGAAGTGGAATAAAACTAGGTGGGCCAAGTGGTCCTTATCTGCTGTCAGAGTACAAATTACCTTTGTATAGCCTATTCACGATATATATTGAACCTATAGGTATGTAACCACGGTGTTCTTGTCTAGCTTTACACTATTGTAGCTACTGTCATTGTTTGCTGCTATACTGCACTATATCTCTATACAATTTGTTTTGCTTCATTGTACCCCGGGTCGACCCTGAAAAAGGGACTGTAAATGTCTCAGCGGTCTTACCCGGTTACCAAAACTCAAGTAAAAGTCTATGATCTGTCTTTGAGGGTGGAACTCTTGCAGTAGGTAATACCATTAGGACTGAAGCCGTCAGGTGTCAGGACCCCACGGAAAACTTGTAGCTAGCAGTCTGAGGCAGGGGACCGTCCTCGATGTCGGCTCCGCCAGACGTCAGACGTAGTATAAAGGGGTCGGTCCCCTGGCGCCATCTCAGTTCTTTTCCCGCCATTGACTCGCATAGTTCGGCTCCACAGACTTCTCTCTCAGCAGTCGACAGCCAGCGAACGTTAGATCAGTCGTGCATTCTTCAAAAACTTTATCACCTCGTTTATGTTGTCGCCCTCACCACCACAGCGAAAGTCTAAGTGTGCGTGCGGGAAGCAGATCCCACCAAAGACGGCCATGCAGCCTGCCTCCTCTGCCTAGGCCCAGAACACCAGCCCAACGCCTGCGCACATTGCCAGAAATTCAACCAGAAGACACGCCAGAAGGGCCCACGCTCCCAAGACCTTCCTTCTAGAGAAGAAACTTGCGGCCATGCAGCGAGAATCAGGGACCAGCTCATCCTCTCCCGCCAGGGATTCCCCACCCAAGGACAGGTCATCGGGGGTGGCATTACCACAAGGAAAAGGATTGGGCCAGGTCTGAATCCCGCCCCAGGTCGCCAGTGTCTTCATCGTCCTCCGGTAAGAGATCCGGTTCGGTTCCTGCCCAACTGTCCAAATCCTCCCGCATGACTAAGTCCACTCCCCGCCTTCTCAGGGAAGACACTGGGTGTCAGCCTCATCGGGACACCATCACACTTCCCTAGCGCATCGACCTCTAAAAACCTTAGGGTTGACCCAGGAAAGCCTGTCCAGGACTCAGGACAGGCCCAGTTCTTCTGAGAAATGCAAAAGGGCAGAAGAACCCTCTGGTAGGCAGGAGGTCACCCGGGCTCAGATGCCTCCCCCACAGGCTAAGGTGCGCCTCCCTCCAGACCAGCGCTAGCCTAGCCGGTCACCTACCCTGTCGACCCATTCCCCGACGCCAGACATGGGATGATCGCCGAATGAGGACCAGCTGTCCGCCCCTCCGACGAGGGTCCAGATGCCTGATAAGACCACACCGGACACCCCTCCAGTCGAAGGCGATACCGGTCGTCGGCCTACTGACGCCGGGGTCCCGGACCTGACGCCCGTCCAGCCAGACCCCCAGACGCCTTCTCCTAAAGATCCAACGCCCAGCCCTTCAGACCCAGCGCTGGCCCCTGCGGTCGTCCCAGTAGCAGTCATTGGAAGTCTGTTCACTACTTGGTGGAATACCATGAAAGGGGATCTTCTCTACAGACCCCAGCCATGGTCCCTCCTTCGACACCCATGGGTCCCCCCCCCCCCCAAGAGCCTCAGGGGAACCAGGGTGAGAACCAGAGTCCACATCCCAAGGGGAAGAGAAGGAAACGGCCCTCATCTCCATCTCCTTCCTCCCTCCCTCCCCTGCTGTCACTTCTTCCTCGGATGAGGACAGCGTGGATTCAGATTTTTCAGTTGGGGAATTCTGTCCTCCCTCCCCAGAACGTAAAGATTCACCTAGGTCTCCTCCGGATGATCCCTCTTTTTTGGATATCATGCGTCACATCCAGACCATCTATGAGTGGGACACAGAGGATCTGGATCCAGAGCGTAAATGCCTGGCCAAGTTCCTCGGGGAGAAAGAACCCAAACCCTTGGTGATTCCACCGTTTGTGGAACCATTTCAAGATGTAACACGCCTGACCTGGAGGACACCATCCTCCATCCTGGCAGTCCCTAGGAAGGTGGACAGACTCTGTAAGCCTCCAAAGTCTGAACCCTTCCAGGCTGAACAGCCAAGGGCCAATTCGTTGGTCCTCACAGCTGCCCACGGCAGGCGATCTCAAGCAAAACACTTGAGTTCCCAACCTCCTGATCCCGTCTTCATGAAGTTTGACGGCTGGGGTCGTAAAGTCTTCTCCTCAGCCACTGGGGCCATCAGGTCACTGAACGTTATGGCCCACATGATCACGTATCAACAGTCTCTGTGGAGAAAGACAGTGGACTTCGTGGAAGCTATGCCTGACTCCGACTCCAAACTAGAAATCCTAGCATGTGCCCAGTCAGGTTTGGATGTGGACAAACACGCTCTCCGGTGTTCATACGACGCAGTGGACATGGCCTCCAGGGCAGCCGCCTTGGGAGTCTGCATGAGACGGCAGTCTTGGCTTCGGCTCATTTGTTTCCAGCCAGACCTGCAAGAGTCCATCCTGGATTCCCCTTTTCAGGGCCCCGTTTTGTTCAGCCCTGAAGTTGAGCAAATGGTAAAACAACCACAGGAGTCAGGGAAAGTGGTGGCTGATGTACACCGCATGTATAAATCCCAACCTCAGGAACCCTGCCAGCGCCCTTTTCTTAGAGGTCAAGGGAGTAAGCAGTCCCACGGTAAGGGATTCAAGAGGCGGGGTCACCTGCCCCTCAAGGTTCCCAGGGCCCCAAGCAGCCCAAAACTCTTAGGCCCCAGGTCCCCCCACCCACCCATTCAGTCTGGACTCCTCTGCTGCCCTCCTCCCTAGGGGACAGGCAGAGCGAGAAGTAGGAGGGCGGTTTGCACTTTACCCACTTGAGTGGTCCAGTATCACTGCAGACCAATGGGTTCTAGACACCATTCGGAAAGAGTATATGATAGAGTTAATCTCTATCCCGCCAGACAACTCCCCCGGCACATTGTCCACCAGATCACAGCCTTCTCCTAGAAGCAGAGATTCAACAGCTCCTAGAGAAAAGAACCATACAAAAGGTTCCACAGGCCCAGACAATGAGAGGTTATTACTCCTGATTCTTCCTGGTCCCGAAGAAAACGGGAGACCTTCATCCAGTTCTGGACCTGAGCCAGCTCAACCTCTCAGTAAAATACCAGAAGTTTCAGATGGTCACTCTGACAGGTCTCTTTCCCCTGCTTCAGCAAGGGGACTGGCTGTGCTCCCTAGATATGCAGGACTCCTACATGCATATCAAGGTTCTGAAGTCTCACAGAAAGTTTCTGCACTTCAGCTACAGAGACGAGCACTACCAATTACGGGTACTTCCTTTCGGCCTTTCATCAGCCCCCAGGGTCTTCACCAAGTGCCTGTCAGTGGTAGTGGTGGCCCTCCGCAGGAGAGGCCTCTTTGTCTACCCTTACCTGGACGATTGGCTCCTCTCCGCTCGGTCGGAGGAGGAGCTCCTAATCTCCCTACGAGAGACACAGGCTGTATTCCCTTCCCTGGGGATTACAGTAAATTGGCCAAAGTTACACCCCAGGCCAACACAAAGGTTGCAGTTCATAGGGGCTATCCTGGACACCGAAAAGGGGAGAGCTTTTCGTCCTCCAGACAGGGCAGACCGTCTTCGGGTTTTGGCCAGCGGACTCCAAAAGACCTTCCCCTGCCCAGGTGGTTATGCAGCTTCTAGGCCATATGGTGGAGGCCATAGCCACAGTACCCTTAGCCAGACTCCATATGAGGACTCTACAATGGCACCTCAAGGTTCAGTGGGACCAATCGGTGGACGATCTGGATCTCCGAATCCGGATCTCTCGGGCGGTACAGCGTTCTCTCGAATGATGGCTTCGTCACGACAGTCTAGTGGGAGGAGTTCCTTTTCGGAGACCTTCTCCTCTTCAGACTTCAAGCACAGATGCCTCTCTGTCCAGTTGGGGGGCTCATTTAGGGGACCACAGGACCCGGGGGTCTTGGTCTGCCACAGAGAGCTCTCTACAATGTGCTGGAAATGGGAGCAGTGTTGAATGCACTTACCGCATTCAGAGACCAGCTCTCACCGAGTCCTCTGTTGGTACAGACAGACAATACACCAGTAGTCTTCTACATCAACGGACAAGGGGAAACTCATTCATGCCCCCTTTACAGGGAGGCCATGAGAGTGTGGGACTGGGCAGTGGAACACCGACTGGACCTCATCGCAATCCATCTGCCCGGGGTTCAGAATGTTCTTGCCGACAGTCTCAGCCACTCTACCTCTCTGAACCACGAGTGGGAACTGCTCCAAGATGTCGCAGATGACCTGTTCGGTCACTGGGGCCATCCAGAGTTGGACCTCTTTGCACCCCTGTGCAATGCCAAACTACAGAGTTTTTGCTCACTCGTTCCAGGGCCTGGTGTTTCTGGTGAGACGCATTGTCCCTCTCTTGGACAGGGAAATTCCTGTACATCTTCCCTCCTTTTCCTCTCATTCAGAGTGTGCTGCTCAAATTGCAGTCAGAGGGAGCCAGAATGATTCTGGTGGCTCCTCTATGGCCTCATCAGATCTGGTATCCGCTGCTCCAGCAGCTGTCTCTGGAGCCTCCAGTTCAGTTGCCTCTCTCCACCCACTTGCTCTCACAAGAGCAGGGGACTCTCATCCACCCCGCTCTTCAATCTCTTCGCCTGCATGCATGGCTCCTTCAGTCCTAGCAGAAGAGAAACTAGGAGTGTCAAGCAGGGTGGCTGAGATACTGGTTGCACCCGGGAAGCCTTCCACCAGGGCCGCTCACGCACTGAAATGGAAACGCTTCTGTCTGTGGGCTACAACCTGTGCTCTAAATCCCTTGGGTTGTCCGGCCAGGCATGTGCTAGAATATCACCTTCTGGACTTAGGATTGAGCTATTCATCCATCAAGGTGCACATGTGTGCGGTTTCCTCATATCATGACCCTATCAGAGATAAAACTCTGGCACAGCTTAATGCCTGTAAAGCCTTTTTTCGAGGGGTTTTACATGTCAGACCTCCCAAGATGGATATCATTCCTCCTTGGGACCTCCTTTTCATCCTGGAGAAACTCGCCCTTTCTCCCTTCAAGCTAACCAAGGTGAAGCACTGTTGCACACCTTGGACGTTCACCGTATTTTGAGGCATTACCTCCACAGGACTCGCTTCTCCAGACAGTCGGACCAGCTGTTCGTCTTGTTCGCTAAGCGAATGCTCGGAGCTTCTGTTTCCAAACAGTCACAAGCCCGTTGGCTGGTTCAATGTATTTCGTTCTGCTATCAGCACCATAACAGACCTCTTCTGGGTGCAGTTAGGGGCCACTCTACCAGAGCAGTGGCCTCTTCCTTTGCACCACTTAAGAATGTCTCTTCAGCTGACATTTGTGCTGCAGCTACATGAAGTTCAGTCCACATTTTCATCAGGCACTACAGCCTGGACATTGCGTCCAGAAGGAGAGCAGGTTTCGGACTAGCAATCCTGCAGGGCCTTCTCTCATAAGTGCTTTTCATCAGCTGTTTTTCAGCACGTCTCCCCCCACCGTATCAGACCTGGGCCTATCCTTGGGTACTGCTTGGGACTCGGTCCTAATGGTATTACCTGCTACAAGAGCTCCACCCTTGAAGACAGATAGTACAGTTACGTAAGAACTTACCGTAACAGTAGATCTTCGAGAGGAGCTCTTGCAGCAGGTGGCTTTCCCACCCTCCATCCCACAGTATAGTATTTCCGGGTGTTTTTATCACCTGATCATGGTGGGGACTTCCTGCTCAGTTCTCCAGTTTGTTTCTAGACGGGTCTCCGGCGGGAGAACTGAGGTGGTGCCAGGGGACCGCCCCCTTTATACCACGTCGGGCGTAGCCGACGTCGGGGGCGGTCCCCTGCCTCAGACTGCTAGCTACAAGTTTTCCGTGGGGTCCTGACGCCTGACTACTTCAGTCCTAATGGTATTAGCTGCTACAAGAGCTCCTCTCGAAGATCTACTGTTATAGTAAGTTCTTACGTAATTGTACTTTTCTGTGTAGATATGTCCGCCTCAAGACAGCGTGCTACTCCACCCATCACACCTAGTACAGTCAATCGAAATTCTCATTGGAAAAAGAAGGAAAATTGCTTCAGTTACAAAACGTAATGCAGCAGCTGCAGCCTCTTCCACTATCCTCTCATCTCCTGTCACAGGACAGTGGGTCCCTGATCCATCCAAATCTGTGCTCTCTTCATCTGCATGCCTGGCTCCTCAGGACCTAGCTAAAGCCAGATCTGGTGGGTCCGATCAGGTAGCGCAGGTTCTGGTTGAGGTGCGCAAGCCTGCCACTAGCGCCACTTACGCTATGAAGTGGAATCTTTTCTGTATATGGACCACAGCCAGGAGGGTGGACCCGCTGGTCTGTCCAGTTAACTCAGTTTAAGAATACCTACTTTCTCTCCCAGAGACAGGTCTCGGTTATTCCTCCATCAAGGTACATCTGGCCGCCATCTCCGCTTATCACTTGCCTGTATTGGGTAAGACGGTGACTCAGATGGAGGTTTCCAAAGCTTTCTTACGCGGTATTCTACATATCAGACCTCCCATCTGTGATTCTGTTCCCCCTTGGATCTTTTTTTTGTCCTGGAGACGCTCACCCTTCCTCCCTTTGAACTGGCTATGCAGGCTGAGCTCTGTTTTCTGTCCTGGAAGACTTTGCTTTTGGTAGCTATTACTTCAGTGAGGCGCATTTCAGAACTTCAAGCCCTCATGTGTAGAGAACCTTAGCTTGTTTTTCACAAGGATAGGGTGGATCTTCGCACTAACCCGAAGTTTCTACCGAAGGTAGTTTCTGAGCTCACTCTGAACCAATCCGTTCAACTCCCGGTATACTACCTGGAGCATTCTAATAGGGGGGAAGCCCTGCTTCACTCCCTGAACATTCACAGGGCTCTCCGATGTTATCTGGCTAGGACCAAAGGGGACTGGAAATCTGATCAACTTTTTGTATCCTTTGCTCAATGGTCTTTAGGTCACTCGGTCACCAAACAGACGCTTTCACGCTGGTTGGTTCATTGCATTACCTTTTCTTATGAGAAGCACAATAGGTCCACCCTGGGGCTGGTTAGAGCTCACTCTACCAGAGCTGTCGCTGCTTTCTTCGCAGCACTGAAGCGGGTACCAGCAGCCGATATTTGTGCTGCAGCTACCTGGAGTTCTGTTCATACCTTCGTCAAGCATTACAGCCTTGACATCGTTTCTAGACACAGAGCAGGGTTTGGCCTCGCAGTTCTGCAGGGCCTGGTTTCCTGAGGGACCTTCCCTTTTCCTGCTGTTCCTTTCCTTACTGTTCCCCCTCCCAGGGGTGGTTATATGTTTATACTGCTTGAGAATCGGTCCTAATTGTGGTACCTGCTGCAAGAGCTTCCTCTCAAAGTAAGGTAGTACAGTTATGTAACAACTTACCGTAATAGTAGCTCTTCGAGAAAAGCTCTTGCAGCAGGTATATTTCCCTGCCCTCCTTCCCCCAGGGATCAGGTCCTTTTCAGGCTGGTCTTTTCTCCTTGTTGGGGAATAATTTTTTAGCTCATACTTCTGACTATTGCCTGTCATCATCTCTCTGCCTGACGGAGGGAGCCTTCCTTACATAGGGTGACGCCAGGGGTGGAGCCAACGTCGGGGCCTTCCCACGTCGGTACTGCTGGAAGAAAAATTGCCGGGAGCCACCATCAGGTGGCATCAGTCCTAATTGTGGTACCTGTTGCAAGAGCTTTTCTTGAAGATCTACTGTTATTGTAAGTTCTTACGTAACTGTATTTTTTATTATGAATAAAATTGTTCAGAATAAATATTTACAAAGGCAGAATAAACAGAGAAGATCCATCTGAGTTTTCCTTCAATCTCTGTCTCCCAAACCATTGCAGATTTCGCTTCTTATAAATCTTTGCAACCCCCCTTCTTGACAAGCATCTTGTTTTTTTCTAAAATGTTCTTGTAAATATCAAGCATGTGCAGCCTGAACACAATGTCCCAGAACTGAGGTCCCTTCTCCATAGCTCTTCTGCAAAAAAGAGCTTAACTGTTTTCAGGTTAACCCCTTGATTTCTCATTAGCTTTTTGCAATCATCTCAAACTGTAATTATGCACATTTCAACAGTAACACTATATAATTTCTAAACAAAAGGATCCCAATATCAGTTACATTTCCACATAATGATTTGCATATATTTTTATACCAGCTGATATGCAGGGGAGGAAAAAGATGGAACAGCAAGGGAAGCCTGAGAGACAATGAGAGGCAGAGAACTGTGAGATTGTCGGGCTGATGAAGTCCTAGATCTCACAGAAAAATTTGGTTGTGCAACCAGACAGACAAGAGACAGGAAAAGAAAGAACAGAACAGATCCCTGCATTCAAACTCTCCATAACAACTGGGGCAGGGTCCTCCTATTCAACCCTGTCACAGGTCCCCACCCCGACTCATAGGACCATTAGTAGGAGCCCTTACCCCCCCCCCGGAGCACCAGTGACAGAGACGGTCCTAGGTGTTACCCCTTTGCCCAATAGGCCAGAGTCCTCTGATTCTGAGTCACACTCTGAGTCTGTTGGTCACTCAGAACCTCACTCCCCCATTGAACCCCAGCCTAAGGAGTCCCCGAATTCTCCACCGGAGGATCCTTCCTTTCACGGAAGTCTTAAGGTCCAGTAAGCAGGCCTGTGGGTGGGCGTCTCAGGAATTGAACCCCAAGTGGAAACGTCTGACTGAGAACCTAGACCTCAGTAGTGCGGATCGCCTCCCTATTCCCCCATGGACGGGACTGCATGAGATCTTACCTTTACAATTTGGCAACAGCCATCCTCTGTCCCGGTTGTCTCTAAAAAAGCTGATCAAACATACCACCACCCCCCACCCCCGAAGGGTTTGGTCATCTGACCGGTCAACCAAAGGCTAACTCCATGGTCATTACCGTGGCCCATGACAGGTCGGCATAGCCAAGGCACCCGAGTGCTTCTCCTCCAGATAAGGAATCCAAACAAATGGATCAATATGGACACAAAGTCTATTCTTAATCAACCTGTGCCATCTGGTTGTTTAATTGCATAGTCCATATGGTGTACTTCCAGAAATCGGCTTTGTCCGATTTGGAGAAGGACTTGCAGGAGATTCCGGACGAGGACCTCAGAAATCGGCTCTTGGTAAGACTGAATAAGTCTTCTTGCTGCCATGCCTTAAGGGCCACTTACGATACGGTCGACTCAGTGGCCCAGTGCACTGCTACGGGCATTTGCTTGAGGCGCCTGGCTTGACTCCATCTTGCAGGACTGGCACAAGATGTCCAGAGCACCCTACTAGACACCCCCTTCAGGGGCCCTGTCCTGTTTGGGGTAGATGCAAAGGACATTATCACAGAGCTACAGGAAAGTGGTAGGTCACTTAAGGACATCTGCTCCATGTACTGCTTGGGACAAAAACCCAAGAAGTCCTTTTGTCGTCCCCAGAAGAGGTGCAACAGGCAGAACCAAGGTAGGCTAGAAGGTAAGTGTCTCGCCACTGGTTCAGGCCCCCAGGCTCCAAAAGACCGCAGAAGTTGGTAAAACGGCACTCCCCTCTGTGTCCTAACGTGAGAAGGTCCCCTCCTCCTTCTCCAGGAACCTGTGGGGGGACGGTTCGCCCTCCACCTGGAAGGGTGGAGGACGATAACCGAAGATGCTTGGGTCCTTCAGCTAGTAGCAAGAGGACACTCAGTCGAGTTTCTGGGCAGACCCCCAGACAACCAACCGGGCAGGTCTCTCTACCCATCAGGCCATTTAAATCTTATCCATCTGGAGATCCAGGCTCTGCTTCAGAAATCAGCCATAGAGCCGGTTCTGCTGGGGCAAATTTGAAGGGGATACTAATCCCACTTCTTCCTAGTTCCCAAAAAGACTGGAGATCTGAGACCTATTCTAGATCTCAGCCTACACAATCTCTTTGTAGAATACAAGAGATTCGGTATGTTGACTCGCTAGGGACTCTTACCTCTGCTCCAACAGAACCAATGTCTGTGCTCCCTGAATATGCAGGATGCTTACCTGCATATCCCTATCCTCCAGGCCCACCGTCACTTTCTAAGATTCTCTTTTTTAGGGGAACTATTATCAGTTCAGGGCCTTCCCATTTGACCTCTCTTCTGCGCCACGGGATTTTACCGAGTGCCTAGTGGTGGTGGCTGCGGCCGCAAGGGGATTTATGTGTTCCCTTACCTGGACGACTGGCTGCTGTCAGCACCGTCTCAGGACAGTCTGAGGACTTCCCTGTCCTCCACTTTGGACCTATTTTCCAGACTTGGCATCACTCTGAATGTTCCCAGGTCTCAGCGTTCACATTCCCAATGGCTCCAGTTCATTGTAGCAGTACTGGACACAGTTCAGGGCAATTCCTTCTTATCTACGGACTGTGCAGAAACTCTGATGCAACAAGTGGCATTGGTATCCTCCTCTTGGTGGACCAAGGCGTGCTCTGTTCTCCGCCTGTTGGGTCTAATGACGGCTGCCATACCCACAGTCTCTTAGGCCAGACTACATATGAGGGTGACCCAGTGGTCCCTCCGGGTCCAGTGGGCTCAACGTCTGATGACATGGACCACGTGGTCCTAGTCTCCATCAGCCTGAAGAGGGATCTCCTATGGTGGCAGGATCTTTACAACCTTTTGTTGGGGATCCCCTTCCACCCCCCCATCCCCCTCCATGACCTTGACGATGGATGCCTCAGGCTAGGGATGGGGCGCTCACCTGGGAGACTACCGAAGGCAAGGGACATGGTCTCCATTAGAGGAATATCTACATAGCAATATTCTGGAGATGAGAGCAGTGCTGTATGCTGTCCAAGCGTTCCAGTGCTTCTTGATACCGAGAACACTATTGGTCCAGACCGACAACACAGCTATAGTCTGGTACATAAACAAGCAGGGAGGCACTCGATCATACTCCCTCTGCAGGGAGGTGATGCAGGTGTGGTACTGGGCAGTACAGCACGGCCTGTCATTGATAGCAGTCCATGTTCCAGGAGTTCACAGTGTCCTGGCAGACAGTTTCAGCCGCAGTGTCGTACGGGCTCATGAGTGGGAGCTGAAGCAGGAAGCAGTGGAAGATCTCTTCCTTCAATGGAGTCGGTCAAAAATAGATCTGTTCGCCTCCCCATCCAACTCAGAACTATTCAGCTTTTGCTCGCTTGTTCCTGAGTGTGGTGTTTTTTGGTGAGATGTGCTCTCTCTATCCTGGACAGGGAGATTTCTGTATGCTTTCCCTCCCTTTCCTATTCTGCAGAAGATTCTGCTGAAGCTTCAGGCAGAGGGGGTTCACATGATTCTCATGCCCCTCATTGGCCTCAGCAGATTTGGTTCCCTCTGCTGCAGCAGCTGACACTGGAACTCCACCCCCCCAGTAACTCTTCCTCTCTCCCACAACCTTTTGTCTCAGGAGCAGGACATCCTGGTGCACCCGTGCCTTAAGTCTCTCCACCTACATGCATGGCACCTTTGGACATAGCTGTCTCTAGTTATGACATCTCTTTGCGAGTTACCCAGGTTCTAGTAGAGGCTAGGAAACTCTCTACCAGATCCACGTATGCTATGAAGTGAAAGAGATTTTTCTGTTTGGGCCACAGCTAAGGGCCCAGATCCATTCACTTGCTCAGCTCCCCAGGACCTTGAGCACCTCTTGTACCTATCTGATTCGGACCTCAGTTATTCCTCTCTGAAGGTCCACCTATCTGCAGTTTCCACCTACCACTTTCTGGGAGGGAGGGGCAAAACCTTTGCTCTGTTGGAGGTCTCCAGAGCCTTTCTGAAGGGGATCCTTCACCTTAAGCCTCCAGTTCGGAATCCAGTTCCCCCCTGGGATTTAAATTTTATTTTGGAAAAACTTACTTTGCCCCATTTTGAGCCAACAGCAAATTATGACATGCGTTACTTGTCCTGGAAAACACTCTTTTCAGTTGCTGTAACCTCAGCTAGAAGGATTTCAGATCTTCAGGCCTTTGTCTGTAAGGAGTCTTATCTGATTTTCCACAGAGACCGGGTGGCTCTGAAGACTAACCCTTCCTTTCTTCCGAAAGTTATTTTGCAATTTACTTTGAACCAGAATGTCAAATTGCTGTTTTTTTTAACCGCAGTATTCCAACAGGGAGGAATACCTTCTGCACACGTTAGATGTGCACAGGACTCTGAGATATTGCATCTCTAGGACCAAAGAGTCTCAAAAGTCTGACCTGTTGTTTGTGACCTTTGCTCCCAAATGTCAGGGCAAGGCCATCTCCAAACAGGGTTTGTCAAAGTGGTTGGCTAACTGCATCTTGTACATGTATAAGAAATACGAGAAGCCTCTTCCAGGGGAGGTGAAAGGCCATTCTATTCGGGGCATGGCTGCTTCGAAGGCCTTTCTCAGAAATGTGTCCACGGTAGATATCTGTGCCACTTGGTCCCCTGTCCATACATTCACCAAGCATTACAGCCTGGACATTGCCTCTAGGTGTAGAGCCAGTTTTGGCCTCACCATTCTGCAAGGCCTTCTTTCTTGACAAGGTTTCTAGTTGGCAGGCGCTCGCTCCTTCCTCCCGCAACTTAGTCTCCGACTCCTTCATTATTTTCGACTGCTTGGTATTCAGTCCTATGTGTAAAGACCTACTGCAGGAACCCTCTCGAAATAAGATATGACAGTTACGTAAGAACTTATCGTAACAGTAGATTTTAGAGAGAGGTTCCTGCACTAGGTCTAGATTTCCCACCCACCTTCCCCCAGCTCCTGTTATGTTTAGCCTCTTTTTCCTTTCCCAATGCTTCACTTCCAGAACCCAGGGTCTAAGGAGTTGTCTTTTACTCCTTCCTGTGTCGTCTTCAGAGGTCTATGGTGTGGGGACCGCCCCTATATACTGTCATGCTGACTCCTGATCAGGTGACGCCAGGGGCGATCCCCCGCTAATTATTGCTAGCTAAAAATTTGCCGCATGGTCCTGACATGGGGTGGGCAAAGCCTTATAACTAAAGACCTCCTGTAGGAACCTCTCTCGACGATCTACTGTTACAGTAAGTTCTTACGTAACTGTCAGGTACTTCAGTGGTGGATGGTCCCTTTGAACCTTCTTCAAGGGGTCCCTTTCCAGCTTTTCTCCCTGAGTCGAGTCCTAACCACGGATGCCTCGGGTCTAGGCTGGGGGAGCCACCTGTGTCCCTTCCAAAGTCCGGGATCCTGGTCCCAGTGGGAAGCCACCCTGCACATCAGTGTCCTGGAGATGAGAGCGGTGCTCTATGCCCTGCAAGCCTTTCAGGAGCATCTTGCTCCAGGCCAGCTGTTAGTGCAGTCAGACAATCTGAGTGTTGTGTACTGTATCAACAAGCAGGGCGGGAGTCACTCATACCCCATTTGCAGGGAGGTCATGAGAGTGTGGTATTGGGCACTGGACCACTTCTGCCGTACACATGCCGGCTGTCCTAAACGCCCTGGCGGACAGCCTCAGCAGGACCTAGTCAAGCATGCATGAATGGGAGCTTCTCTCATCCGTAGCAGAAGATCTTTTCGATAGATGGTGTCATCCAGATTTGAACCTTTTTGCGTCCCTACACAATGCAAAACTGCCCAGTCTCTGCTCGCTAGATCCAGGGCCTGGAGTTTTCTGGCGAGACGCATTGTCCTTCTCTTTGAGCTGGAGACTTTTGTACACATTCCCCTCCATTCCCACTAATACAGAGGGTGCTGATCAAATTGCAGATGGAAGGGGCCAGTATGATTCTGGTGGCTCCATTCTAGCCTCGCCAGATATGGTTTCCTCTGCTTCAGCAGCTGGCAGAGGAACCTCCAGTCCCTCTGCCTCTTTGTAGGAATCTGCTGACCCATGATCGGGGGACCCTGGTCCATCCCAATCTGAGGTCCCTCCATCTGCACGCATGACTGATGAGGATCTAGCCATCGCCAGGTTTGGCATCTCCAGCAGGGTGGCACATGTCCTAGTGGCTGCTCGCAAGTCCTCCACTCATGCCACTTAAGTCATGAAGTGGAAACAGTTTGCCATCTGAGCTGTCAGTCGTTCCCTTGACCCCTTCATCAGCCTGGTGAAGCATGTCCTGGACTACCTGATCTCTTTGTCTGATTCAGGCCTCCAATATTCCTCCCTCAAGGTCCACCTTTTAGCTATTTTTGCCTTCCACGAGCCCGTGGGTGACCGCACCATTGCTCAACTGGATGTCTCCTGTACCTTCCTTCGGGGCATACTACATCTGAGACCCCCAATCCGTTCTCCTGTACCAACTTGGGACTTAAATTTTATTTTGGAGAAGTTGATCCTGTCTCCTGTTGAGCCAGTTGCAACTTGTGATTTGCGCTTTCTCTGTTGGAAAGCGCTGTTTTTAGTTGCAATTACTTCTGCTGGAAGAATTTCAGAGCTTCAGGGCCTCTGGTGCGAGGAGCCTTATTTGATTTTTCACAAAGACAGGGTGTCCTTGTGCAGAAATCCTAAGTTTCTTCCTAAGGTGGTTTCTGAATTTACACTCAATCTTTTTATCCACCTTCCTGTTTATTTTCTGGAGCATGCCAATCCGGGAGAAGCACTGCTGCATACTTTGGATGTGCGCATAGCTTTGAAATATTACCTGCTCAGGACTAAGGAGTCCAGAAAGTCTAAGCAATTGTTTCTTTTGCCCCCGGTAGAGAGGGTGCTTCAGTTTCTAAGCAGTGTTTATCCAAATGGTTGGAAAATTGCATTGTGTTCTGCTGCAATAAGTATGGCAAAGACTTGCCAGGTGCTGTCAAAGCACACTCCACCAGAGGCATGACTACCTCAGTAGCTTGTTCCAAAGGGGTCTCAGCTGCTGACATTTGCACTGCTGCCACCTGGAGAACAGTCCACACCTTCACCAAGCAGCACAGTTTGGATATCTAGAGCCCGGCCAAGATTTGGCAGAGCTGTTCTGCAAGGACTCCTGTCTTAAGTTTTATGGAGTTCCTTGACTTGTTCAGTTTTCAAGGTCTTCTGTCTTAAGTTTAAGAAGCTCCTTGACTGGGTAGGTTGATCCACCTCTCCTGTCTTATGTTTATGGAGATCCAGCCTCCCAGACTGTCCATATACTCTCGTCACTGCTTGTGACTCGTTCCTACAGTGTAACCTGATGATTGAGATACATCCGAGGAAGATAGAACAGTTACGTAAGAACTTACCGTAACAGTAGATCTTCGAAAGGATCTCGGTCATCAGGTCTATTCCCTCCCACCATCCCCCTTTTTGGGGCTCCTATTCAGAACCTGGCTGTCGCTGTTTCCATCATTTCTCTGAGAGCCTGGTTCTTCACTCTCCTTGGGTCCCCATGGTGTCAGCCTTGCCTTTTTGTCTCCGGAGGGAAAGAACTGAGGAGGGCGTGGACCCTCCTGCGCCTTTATAGAGTTGGTGACATCTGTTGATGTCAACAGCGTCGGCTGGCCTAGTTGTACTGCTGAAAAGCTTCCGTGTGGATTCCCTATTCACTGACGGTGACGTTCCTACAGTGTAACCTGATAACCGAGATCCCCTCGAAGATCTACTGTCATGGTACGTTCTTACGTAACTGTTCTTTTCTAAGTTGGTAGCCATCTCTACTGTTGTGAATTAAGTTGGTAGCCATCTCTGCTGTTGTGAGCCGATTGTAAACCAGTGCTTTCTGCTGAATCTATGGTGTCTGCTACATCACTGTCACATGAGACAGGATGCATTGTAAGAACAAGGAATGCAATAAATTTAGCTCAGATGTAGATCACCAGGGGGTCGTAAAACTACCATAAAGCTAGCAGGCTAATTTAGGAAAAACTCCTTATAGCAGACAGAGGGAAGAACACACTAGGACTTCACACACAAATCAAAACACTCTCTGTAACATATATTTTTGCAAATTCTGGGTGTACTACTTCTTTAAGCTGTATACTAACCTTCCTTGATCTGCTTGTAATTTGGTCCCATCAAGGTAGGTTTCCATGTGTCACCTTCCTAGCCCTGACATCCGAGTTTCCAGAAGTAAAGTGTTGAACTGCATTGTGTATTGGATAGGCCATTAGCAGGTGATAATTCTGTTATTTCTTATCTGTGCAGGGGGCTAAGCAGGACCCTCTACAGCAGTGGGAACTGATCCCCATTGAGGTGTTCGACGTCCGGCAGGTAAAGGCCAGTTTCAAGAAGCTGATGAAGGCCTGCGTACCGAGCAGTGTATCCTCAGACGCCAGTGTTACCTACTACAAATCCCTGGAAGAGTCAGAGTGGTTATCCCAGGTGAGTACTGCAGCACTCAAAAAAACAAAAAGCGCAGATACGCACATTACAATGGTACGGTGTACCCTATGCAATAATTGCAAAATGCCATGGGAACTAAACTTGACAAGGTTGGAAGGAGGTCTAAAAGATACCAGAAGACTTCAATAGTCACGAAGTCCAAAACCGCAAACACAAGCATCTGATTATTTCTGTTGTTACCACACAGTGCTGACATTTTTTAGTAATTATATCTGTTTTTCACCACAGTGATTACATTTTGGAGTAGTTATTTCTGATTTTTACTACACGTGGCTGACTTTTATGAGTTGCTTTTTTCTGGGGTTTTTTTGTGTTTTTTTTCTTCACCACACAGTTTTGACTTTTCTGAGTGGTTAACTGATGTGTTACACACAGTGGCTTTACTGAGTGGTCATCTCAGTTTCAGCCTCTCCCAGCAGGAATCTCTGTAAGCAGTAGTGAAGAAGCACTGGTTATGATGGAGCTCAGAGCTACTCCTTTTCCACCTTCTCCCAACATGAGTCATTTGAGGTAATGGTGTAGCAGCACTGACTGTGGGGAGACTCGCTGCTACTCCAGTCCTAGCATCTCCCAGCAGGAGTCACCGTAGACAGTCTTGTAGGAGCACTTACTGCAAGGGAGCTTACAGTTCTGTCCCAGCATGATGTTATTGGAGGTAATGGTGTAGGAATGCTGACTGGGGGGAAAGCTGACAGCTACTTTAGTCCTAGCTTCTCACAGTACACCTGTCCCAGTCACTTAAAATTCAGTCCCAGTAGTAAACTGTTATAGTTTATAGTTGGCCCTTTTTCAGCATGGATTTCCGTGCTTGCTGAAATGTTGTTGTACCACAGTTCATAGTTCATGGAACATTGTTCTACCCTACTGTGGTACGACAGCATATCAGCTGATCGGAAATCTGTGGGCCACCTGGTCTGAGAACCGCTACGTGCACAGATCAGTTAGAAAACCAGCTGTCGAGCTGCATTTGGGGGGGGGGGTTGGCCAGTCACAAAACTGAACATTAAATAGATCTGCACAGCAAATGGGATGGCATAGATAAGCCCCCTATTTTATTCAAATATTTGTTTTCCTTAACTTGCCTTTCTGTAATTTCAGTGTGGCTCAATATTCCCATTCTCCCAAGCACACTGACATGTGCAAGGTTACAATAATTTATCCTCGACTGTAAGAAACAAAAAAAATCATACGAATCCTCAGGATCGAAGGAGCAGCTGCACGGGGGAGGGAGCTGGATGTCATTGTTTACCTAGGTACAAATGACCTGGCTGGGAAAGGGATTAGAACAGTGGAGGAGGAGTTTGTGGAGTTGGGGAGGAGCCTTTGACAAGTAGCACGCACGGTAACCTTCTTGGAGGTGCTGCCTGTCTATGGCATGGGTGAGGCAAGGAAACCGCACCGTGGGATTCAATCATTGGTTGAAAAACTGGTGCATGCTGAGCGGGAGAGGCAGCTGTCTAGCATTATATAAACTAAAACATTGTAAATGATGTACCTGGAGATTGCAAGGTATGTAAATGGATTGTTAAAATCTATGGAATTTAGTAAAATTGAAGTATAAAAAAAAAAAAAAGAAAAACTGGTGCAGAATTCAGGGTTTTGGCTTCATTTGGGACTGGGGGTCCACCTGGAGGGATGCAGGCCTGTACTGGCGCGATGGTCTGCATCTGTCTAGGAGGGGAACCAGGATCCTAGGTGATAGGTTTAAATGCTTCGTTGGCAAGCATTTAAACTAGCCAAGGGGGAGGTACTGAAAAGGAGCAGGGGAATTCTAGCCCCCCTTCAAAAAAATCAGTGTAGTTGGTGAGGTAAACACCAAGATAGAGATGTTGCTAGGGAGAAGGGCAGGGGTAAATGGAGAAAAAGGCAAAGGCAGAAAGGGGTAGACCATCAAAAAATGGAGGGTAATGAGTACCAATGCTTGGCCTTGATGGAAGAGAGGTGCCTGGATATCATGGCAGTCACAGAAACATGGTACACAGAGAACAATGACTGGGATGTCAACATACCAGGGTACACAATCTGCAGGAGAGACAGGGAGGGTAGAAGAGGAGGAGGAGTAGCTCTCTATGTAAGGGAGGGGATCAAAGCAACGGAACAAAAGGGTAAACAGAGAGGAGAGGAGGCACTGTGGGTCACCCTGGAGACTGGAAATGGCGCCACAGTCCGCACAGGGGTTGTAGACAGACCCCATCTCAGGGGAGGAAATGGACAAGAAATGATAGACGCATCCTTAGGATGTCAAAGAAAGGGAGATATTGTTGATGGGGAACAAGAATATGCCAGATGTTAACTGGAGCACCTTTGCTGCAGCCACATTCAAGATCAGGGCCATTCTCAATGCCCGGGGGGGGGCATTCCTCAGACAGCTAGTGTTGGAACCCATTCAGGAGGGAGCATTCTTAGACCTGGTACTCTCAAATGGGGACGGAGAGAGGACCTCAGATCTAGAAGTGGGTAGCCATCTGGGAACAAGTGACCACCAAACAGTGTGGTTCACGATAAACTCGGCTGCAAAGTCAAGCCATACAAAAGTGAGGGTACTGGACTTCAGGAGGGCTGACTTTGTCAAAATGGGAGAGTGCCTCAGAAAAGCACTAGCAAACAGGCAAGAAAGAGCGCCGGAGCAACAATGGGGAATCATCAAAACTGCCATCACAGAGGCAACAAGCCTTTGTGTGAAGCAAATAAAACGAAAGAAAAAAACACTATGGTTCCCAAAAGAGGTGGTGGGAAAGGTTAGGGAGAAAAAGATAACATTTAGGAAGTATAAGGAAACCCAGAAGGAGCAGGACAGAGAACTGTACCAGTTAAAGCAGAAGGAAGCAGGGAAGGCAGTCAGAATAGCAAAGGCCCAAACTGAGGAATAGATAGCCAACTCGGTTAAGAAGGGGGATAAAACCTTTTATAGCTAAATTAGGGAGTGTAGAAAGACAAAGGGAGGGATATTGAGGCTGAATAAAGGGGACGTGGGTGGGCAGAGTGGGACAGTGAAAAAGCAGGGCTACTGAACGAATACTTTTGCTCAGTATTCACAAAGGAAGAGGAGGGGGAGGTATCCAATCCAGTCAATAGAAGCACTCTGGATATGGGGTTGATTCCAGTCCTTTCACAAAAGAAAGGGTTCTGAAAGAACTAAAACTGAAGGTGGACACAGCAATAGGGCCTGACGGGATTCACCCCAGAATTCTAAAACAATTAAGGGGAGAACTAATGACACCACTGACTACCCTTTGTAACAGATCATGGGAGGATTGTGTGATATCTGAGGACTGGAGGAGGGCGGATGCGATTCCCCTTCACAAAAGTGGGACCATGACAGAGGCAGAAAACTACAGACCTTTGAGTTTGACATCAGTGGTAGTGAAAATGATGGAATCAGTTCTGAAGGAAAGAATTGTTGAGTACCTAGAGGCAAGTGTGGCACAGGACCCAAGACAGCATGGATTCACAGCAGGAAGGTCATGTCAGACGAATCTAATAGATTTATTTGACTGGGTGACCAAAGTAGTAGACCAGGGAAGGCTGTGGACATGGAGTACCTAGACTTTAGCAAGGCATTTGACACAGTCCCACACAAAAGATTAATACACAAATTAGCCAGCCTGGGAGTGGGTCCCAGGGTAGTATCCTGGGTAAAACATTGGCTGGACAACAGGACACAGAAAGTAATAGTAAATGGAGTCCACTCTGAAGAAATGGGGGTCACTAGTGGGGTACCGCAGGGTTCAGTGCTGGGTCCAGTCCTTTTTAATGTCTGTATGAGTGACATTGCAGAGGGACTGGAAGGAAAAGTATGCCTCTTTGCAGACGACACAAAGATCTGCAACAGGGTTGATACACAAGGGGGGGGGTGGAAAGGATGAGAAGGGACTTGGCAAGGTTGGAGGAATGGTTAGAAATATGGCAGCTTGGATTCAGTGCAAAGAAGTGCAAAGTAATGCACCTGAAAACAAAACCTAGGGAGGAGTACACATTGTGGGGGGGGGGGGGAGTAACAACAATAAAAATGGAACGGGATCTGGGGGTAATCATATCAGATGACCTAAAGGATAACAAGCAATGTGAGAAGGCAGTAGAGATGGCTGCAGGGATACTGGGATGTATAGGGAGAGGCATCACCGGTAGAAAACAGGGAGTCATTATCCCTCTGTACAGACAGTTGTGGAGACCCCATCTCTGCAAGGACATAGACAGGATGGAGGCAGTCCAGAGGAGGGTAACTAAAATGGTGCAGGATCTGCAACAGAAGCCATACGAGGAGAGACTAAAGGAGCTTGATATGTATACCCTTGAGGAAAGGAGGGAGAGGGGACATGATAGAAACTTTTAAGTACCTCAAGGGAATTAATAAAGTCCAAGAGGGTAGTATCTTTCAGAAAAAGAGAGATGCAAGAAGAAGGGGACACAATTTGAAGATAGATGGGGGACGGCTCGGGCAATGTGAGGAAGTATTTTTTCACAGAGAGGGTGGTGGACACATGGAATGACCTTCCTGAAGAGGTTGTGGGGTCAAAAACAGTTGGAGGAATTCAAAAATGCATGGGATAGACATAAGGCAGTTCTTGTGGGGGGTAGGAAGACATAGGCTGTTGGTTAACTAGGATCTGTAGTTTATCCAGTAGGTAAGGAAATGGACAGACTTGGTGGGCCAAGCAGTCCTCATCTGCCATCGAAGTCTGTGTTTCTATAAAAAAAATACTGGATGGGCATAAGAACCCCTCTGTGGCATAACATGCTGGTTGCGCATGGTTGCCCATTCAGCATTTTCTATATTTTATATCTCA
Organism: Neoceratodus forsteri; assembly: GCA_016271365.2. Taxonomy (NCBI): domain Eukaryota; kingdom Metazoa; phylum Chordata; order Ceratodontiformes; family Ceratodontidae; genus Neoceratodus; species Neoceratodus forsteri. Next base: position 108,609,328 of record CM028131.1, on the reverse strand, counting down.
TCCCTGTTCCACTGTGCACCTGAAAACAGGTTGATGTTCAGATCAGTGTGCCCACCTGGATAGGTATTTTGAAATAAAGCAGTAAAGCTGGAGCAGACATGGAGTTACAGAACTGTCAGCAGTTTCACTTCCTGGAGCTACAAAGTTATCAGCCGTTTCACTTCCTGCAGGTACAAATCTGTCAGCTATTTCACTTGTCAGCTGTTCTGCTTTCTGTAGTTTCAAAACTGTAAGATGTTTCACATCCTGTAATTACAAAACTGTGAGCCATGTCTCTTCCTGGAGTTACAAAACCCTGAGCTGGTTCACTTCCTACATTTACAAAAGTGTCAGTCATTCACTTCCTGGAGTTAAAAAACTAGCATCAGTTTCACTTCCTGGAGCTGCAAAACTATTAGTCATTTCATTTCCTGGAGCTACAATGTCAGCCATATTACTGTACTTCCAAAAGTTATAAAACTGTAGCCATTTGACACCCTAGAGTTACAAAAAACTGTCATCCAGTTCACTTTCTGAAGTAACAAAAAATGTCAGTCGTTTCACTTCCTACAGTTACAAAACTAATGTGTTTCACTTCCTCGAGTGACTAAATTGGCAGTCTGTTCACTTCTGGAGCTGCAAAACTGTTAGCTGTTTTACTTCCTAGAGTTACAAAACTGTTAGCTGTTTCACTTCCCGAGGTTACAAAATTGTAAACTGCTTCACCTCCTGGAGTTACAAAACTGTTAGCTGTTTCACTTCCTGGAGTTACAAAACCCAAGCCATTTCACCTCCTGGAGTTACAAAATTGTTAGCTGTTTCACTTCCTGGGTAAAGCCGTTTCACTTCCTGGAGTTACACAACTGCTATCCAGTTTACTTCCTGGACTAACAAAACTGTAAGCCGTTTCCCTTTCTGGAGTTACAAAACTGTAAGCTGTTTCGCTTATTGAGTTACAAAACTAAGCTGTTTTGCTTTCTGGAGTTACAAAACGTTTGGCCGGTTTGCTTCCTGGGATTACAAAACTGTCAGTTGCTTCCCTTCCTGGCATTAAAAAACTGTAACCGTTTCACTTCCTGGCATTACAAAACTCAGTTTTTTCACTTTTTGGAGTTACAAAACTATAACCATTTCACTCCCTTGAGTTACAAAACTGGTTTGTGTCCACTTCCTGGAATTATAAAACTGTCAGCTGTTTTACTTCCTTGAGTTACAAAACTGTAAGCGGTTTCTCTTCCTGGTGTTACAGACTAAGGCATTGCACTTCTGTAGTTATAAGATTCTCAACCATTTAACTTCCTGGAGTTACAAAACACTCAGACGTTTCATTATCTGGAGTTACAAAACTGTAAGTAGATTCACTTCCTGGAGTTACAAAACTATTAGCCGATTCACTTCCTGAAGTTGCAAAACTGTCAGTTGTTTCACTTCCTAGAGTTACAAAACTGATAGCTATTTTTGCTTCCTGGAGTTATACAGATGTCTGCCTTGAGCCAGCTCTATGGTGCTGAGCGGTAGGGGCCGACCGCTCTGGCAGACTGACAGCCTGGGTTCGTGGCCTGAGCCCGGGAGGGCAGGAACAGAGGCAGAGAGGACGAGAGAGCAACCCTGTGGATGCTCTCCGGGGAAAGGAAGAAATGTGGGCTGTTCAGAGAGCGGCACCTGGAGGTAGTGTTTGACCTTTGCTGGTGTGGGAGACCACATTGTGGCAGGCCCTGCTCCTGGGGCGTAGACATGGTGCACACCCTGAATGGGGAGTTAGGGATGAGCGGGGTGAACAAAAGAAAATACCCAGCCATGGCAGCCGTCGGGGACAACCTCCCTGTGCACTCTCTGAACCACCTGACCCTAATCAACAGTGCACGAGTTACCCAGTCCCTGGAGCCCACACACTGACTTTAGCAACATCCTCTTCCTCTTGTCCTATGTCCTGCAGGCAGGGGAGGGGGGGTTAGAACCAACTCTGGCACCAGGGGGCACACAGGAACTGACAGTGGGCAGTGCCAGTGAGAGTGAGCCGCGTGAGGCTCCTGGGGGCAGGAGGGTAGTAAAATAAAATGTTAGATTGAAATTTAAAACAAACAAAAAACTTGTCAGCAGTTTCACTTCCTTGAGTTACAAAACTGTCGACTGTTTCACTTTTAGGTAGCTTGGTGCAGGAACCTTAGGTATCTGGAAACCGCCTCAGCCAGATTTATGTTCTTGTACAGGGAAATGCTGCCATTAACATTAAAAAGTCCTAAATAAAGCATATATCACACATCCTGTTGCCAAGAGGCATGATCAGGTTTGATAACCACTTTGTTCTGGGAAGTGCAAGATAATGCATATGGGGCACAAAAACCCTGGCACAATATATCAGTTGGGGGGTGAGGATATAGCATGCACCAAGTAGGAAAGGGATCTTGGGGTTATCATCCCTGATGACCTCAAGGCAGGGAAACAGTGCGACAAGGCAGCAGGTAAACCAAATAGGATGCTGGGATGCATAGGCAGGGGCATCACCAGCAGGAAAAGGGAGGTCATAATTCCACTATACAAGACACTAGTGAGGCCCCACCTGGAGTACACTGTACAGTTCTGGAGACCATACCTACGTAAGGACATAGACAGGGTAGAGAAGGTTCAGAGGAGGGCAACAAAGATGGTGCATGGACATTGTGACATTGCAGAGGGACTGGAAGGAAAAGTATGTCTCTTTGCAGATGACACAAAGATCTGCAGCAGAGTTGATGCACAAGGTGGGGTGGAAAGGATGAGAAGGGACTTGGCAAGGTTAGAGGAATGGTCAAATGTATGGCAGCTTAGATTCAGTGCTAAGAAGTGCAAGGTAATGCACCTGGGAAACAAAAACCCTGGGGAAGAGTACACAATGGGGGGTGAGATACTAACAACAACAAAATGGAAAGGGACCTGGGGTAGTCATATCAGATGACCTAAGGTGGGCAAACAATGTGAGAGGGCAGCAAGGAGGCTGGGGATACTGGGATGCATGAGGAGAGGCATCACCAGTAGAAAACAGGGTTATCATCCCTCTGTCAGACAGCTGGTCAGACCCCATCTGGAGTACTGCGTGCAGTTCTGAGACCCAATCTCCATAAGACATAGACAGGATGGAAGCTGTCCAGAGGAGGGCAACTAAAATGGTGCAGGGTCTGCACGGAAGAAATATGAAGAGAGACTTAGGAGCTTAATATGTATAGCCTCGAGGAAAGGAGGGGAGGGGGGACATGATAGAAACTTTCAAGTACCTCAAGGGAATCAACAAAGTCCAAGAGGGTAGCATCTTTCAAAAAAAGAGGTGTGCAAGAACAAGAGGGCACAATTTGAAGATGGGGGCTCAGAGGTAATTTAAGAAAGTATTTTTTCGCAGAGAGGGTTGTGGATGCATGGAACGGCCTTCCGGAGGAGGTTGTGGAGTCAAAAACAGTGGTGGAATTCAAGCATGCATGGAAACATAGAAACATAGAGTGTGACGGCAGATAAGGACCGCTTGGCCCACCCAGTCTGCCCATTTCCCTACCTACTGGATAAGCTGCAGATCCTAGTTAACCAGCAGCCTACTTCTTCCTACCCCCACCCCCAGAATTGCCTTATGACTATCCCATGCATGCTTTGAATTCCACCACTGATTTTGACTCCACAACCTTCCTCCGGAAGGCCATTCCATGCATCCACAACCTCTCTGTGAAAAATACTCTTTAAATTACCTCTGAGCCGCCTCTATCTTCAGATTGTGCCTCTTGTTCTTGCACACCTCTTTTTTGAAAGATGCTACCCTCTTGGACTTTGTTGATTCCCTTGAGGTACTTGAAAGTTTCTATCATGTCCCCCTCTCCCTCCTTTCCTCGAGGCTACATATTAAGCTCCTTAAGTCTCTTCATATGTCCTCCGTGCAGACCCTGCACCATTTTAGTTGCTCCTCCTGGACAGCTTCCATCCTGTCTATGTCTCTTATGGAGATTGGGTCTCCACTGCACACAGTACTCCAGATGGGGTCTCACCAGCTGTCTGTACAGAGGGATAATAACTTCCTGTTTTCTACTGGTGATGCCTCTCCCTATGCATCCCAGTATCCCCCAGCCTCCTTGCTGCCTTCTCACATTGCTTGCCCACCTTTAGGTCATCTGATATGACTACCCCCAGGTCCTTTCCATTTTTGTTGTTGTTAGTATCTCACCTCCATTATGTACTCTTCCCTGGGTTTTGTTTCCCAGGTGCATTACCTTGCACTTCTTAGCATTGAATCTAAGCTGCCATACATTTGACCATTCCTCTAACCTTGCCAAGTCCCTCTCATCCTTTTCCACCCCACCCTGTGCATCAACTCTGTTGCAGATCTTAGTGTCATCTGCAAAGAGACATATTTTCCTTCCAGTCCTTCTGCAATGTCGCTTATAAAGACATTGAAGAGGACTGGTCCTAATCTGAACCCTGCGGGTACCCGCTAGTAACCCTCCTTTCTTCAGAGTGGACTCATTTACTATTACCTCTGTGTCCTATTCTCCAGCCAATTCTTTACCCAGGCTGTCATCTTGGGACCCACTCCCAGGCTGGCTAACTTATATATTAATCTTTGTGGGACTGTGTCAAATGCCTTGCTAAAGTCTAGGTAGGCCATGTCCACAGCCCCTCCTGATCTACTACTTTGGTCACCCAGTCAAAGAAATCTATCAGATTCGTCTGGCATGACCTTCTCGCTGTGAATCCATGCTGCCTAGAGTCCTGTGCCCTTCTGGCCTCCAGATACGCCGACAGTTCTTTCCTTTAGAAGTGATTCCATCATTTTCCTATCACTGAGGTTAAACTAACAGGTCTATAGTTTCCTGCTTCTGCCTTGCTCCCACTTTTGTGAAGGAATACATCTGCCCTCCTCCAGTCCTCGGGTACCACCCATCCTCCCATGATTTGTTAAAGAGGGTAGTCAGTGGTGTCACTAGTTCTACCCTTAGTTCTTTTTAGAATTCTGGGATGAATCCCATCAGGCCCCATTGCTTTGTCCACCTTCAGTTTTAGAGTTCTTTCAGAACCCTTTCTTCTGTAAATGGGCTGGTATCAACTTCTGTATCCAGAGTGTTACTACTGTTTGTTTTATGGGACAGTCATAAGGCAATTCTGGGGGGTGGGGGGGTAGGAAGAAGTAGGCTGCTGGTTAACTAGGATCTGCAGCTTATCCATTAGGTAGGGAAATGGGCAGACTGGGTGGGCCAAGCGGTCCTTATCTGCTGTCAAATTCTGTGTTTCTATGGATTGCATCACAAGTCCTATGAGGACAGGTTGAAGGAACTGAACATGTACTCCCTGGAGGAGAGGAGGGAGACAGGGGATATGATAGAGACATACAAGTATCTTACAGGGTGCAGGAATACACTGTTTTTAAGCGAAAAAGGTGTTCCAGGACTAGAGAGCATGGGATGAAGTTGGAAGGAGGACGATTCAGAGGAAACGTGAGGAAGAATTTTTTCACAGAACGGGTGGTGGACAAGTGGAACACCCTGCCAGAGGAAGTGTTGGGGACTGAAACAATCACGGGATTTAAGAATGCATGGGATAGACATAAAGGAATTCTGGAGGTCAGGGGTAAGGGGCAACAGACTTCTTGGAAAACATAAACTGAACTTACAAGCTCAAATGGGCAGACTGGGTGGGCCACAGGCCCTTATCTGCCGACACTATCTATGTATGTTTTTTGGACTCATGTCTGTTGCTGATTTTTGCTTTCTCTCCATAGCTACACAAAATACTGCAAATCTCTGTGCTGGTGGTAGAACTACTGGACAATGGTTCCGCAGTGTTGGTCGGCCTGGAGGACGGATGGGATATCAGCACGCAGGTAGATGGCTTCAAATCCTGTGTCATGTACAGAAAGCTGTTTTTGGGGGGTTGGGGGGTTACTTGAGAGTTATATACCTCAGTGCTGCAAGCAAAGGCACATTGCAGGCCATACATAGAAGTCCACTCAGCCTGCCATTATTATTTTGTTTTTAAATTTAAAAATATATGTTGGAGAAGATGTTATGGATGGTTCTGGCCCACTTCACCATCTCTATTGCCTGTAGGATGGACACTTAGACCATTTAAAAGGGGTGTGCGGGATATCTCAAAACAAACTTGAGGTATACAGTCAGGGCACCAGATAAGATTTTTTGGGATGAGTACTATACTCCTCATTTTGAAAGTGAAGTGAATAAAACCAAATTCAGATGTGTACGAACGTGTGGATAGAGTGAAATGAGGAGTACATTTTTTAAAATAATGTTGTTTTTTAAGATTAGAATTGATCAGGTGCCTCCAGTTCTCCCCTACAGTAAAGCAACGCAACAACCTTGTCACAGAACCTTGAGACAAACAGTTATACCACAATAGGGGGTGCTGTGTATTCTTAGGCACAGCCTTCCTAGTCGTCGTCATTTTCTTTGTCAAGGTTCCATGACATATCTGCTGCCTTGACACAGTACAAGGCTCAGTTGAAGCATGGATATCTGTGGATTACTGGCATTTACAGATTAGCCCAGTACCTTGTTAAAAAGAGCTTTTATGTTGTCTGTGAAAGGTCCTATACACCTGTGTTCACCTTTAAGAAGTGATTGAAATGGTCCAGTGTTAAGGTGTCCTCCCTCCTGATAGAGGCAACCATCTAGGGACTGAAGGACCATGTCTGGAGCTGATGTGCCTGTAAGTGTTAGTAATAGCAGGCACTGATGCACCACAGACCCCAAAACAAGCTAGAAGGGCAGATTCCAGTTCTGAGCTTCACTCACAGCTTCAAGGGGTAGTTAGACACCTGTAGGGAGGGTCTTTGGTAGAGAGATATTACAAGGTTTCATAAGCCTAGCTGGTCTGCTTCAGTGCTCATCAACCCTGCTATGTGTTACAATTATATTTCAAGGGAGTGCTTCCAAGCAGTCAAAGCACTCCTTTCCTTTTACGTTTAAGACACTCTTGTATTTATAAATATGTCCCCCGGAACCACTCGTTGCTGAAAGCGAGTGGTTTCATGGCCTGCTCAGCTGAGCGAGAAAGTGAGTTGAGCTGTTCTGGCTCATGCTGAAGGCAAATGAAACCACTCATTACTCAGCAACGAGTGGTGACGGGGGACGTATTAATATATTGTTGATCGAGAGCGATCAATAATATATTAAAAAAATAAATAAATACTTCCCAGAATGTGCCCATTTCCAGGACATCTGCGCATGAGACGCTGTTCTCAGAATAAGAGTGCCTCACGCGCAGGAGAAAGGAGCACTCCGATTGGTCAGGAGCGCTCCCTCGATCTATAATTCCATGAATAATGTCTTATGCAGCTGTCTTGAAAATGGGCACTTTCTGGGAAGGTTTTTGTAAAATCTTTATAGCAGCGGTATTTGTTAGTGACCATATATATTTTTTTTTTTTCTAGTAATAATGTTTGTGTGGCAAAATATCAAGATATCTCCCTTTTTCTTCTAGTTTTCTTTTATTCCTGAACTAAGATATGGGATTTTTGGGAGTGCCCAAATTTTTCTCCCTCTCCCTCGGCTGTGAGAGGGTGGGGGGTTTATATTTCTACATGTATTTATCCTGTGAGAGGATTTTTTTTATTTATTTTATTGTTCTGGGTTTGAAGTCTATCCAGTTGGGGAGGAGGGTGGTTTTGTAGGTTTTATTGGGTTGGGTTTATTGTTTAAGTTATTGTTTTGGAGGATTTTAGGATTTTAACTTCAAGTATTCAGAGCTTTAGATTAGTTTAGTTAGATACTTGTTTTATTTTGTTTAGTTTGAGCTGAATCATGTGTTGGTCGGTGGGCTCCACGGCTGTCCGCTATTCATCCTCCTCTCTTCACGCCCTCCGCCCTTTTTATACTCCCCCCCCTTACAGTTCGAGACATACCAGCGCTGTAGAGCACTGGGGATTGCTCGTAGGAGAGTGAGGAGGGCCGGGGTGGACGAACAGGAGAGGATGAAAGAGCAGGGCCACCATATAGGGGTTGTTAAGTCCAGAAGGCACCCTGGGGTGAAATGGAATCCAGACCAGGGTTTCCCCTGTCTGGTGCCCATACCCAAGGGCACTACTGAACTTAGTAGACAGATAGGCCGGACAGCTTCAGAGGTTTGTCCAACCTGGGCGGTGTTATGCAATGCCAGGTCTGTTAAGAATAAGACCGCTGTTTTAGCTGATCTTGTTGGTTCGACTGACCTGGCTTGCATCACCGAGTCCTGGCTGGATGAAAATTCGGGCCCCATATTAGAGGCCGTGATTCCGGCCGGGTACTCGGTGATACACCGACCGAGATTGGACCGCGGGGTGGGGGTGGGCAGTCTGTTTTAAGACTACATTGGGCCTCACGAATGTGGTAGTAGGTGAGGCTGAATCCTTTGAGTGCACAGCTGTAGGCGTTCAAATCGTTCTCATCTACCATCCACCCGGAGATGGGAAACGCTTCTTACAGGAAGTAGCAGACTTCCTCGTCGATATGTCGTTTGAGTTGCCCAGATTGATGGTTCTGGGCGACTTTAACGCCTGGGTCGACGATGAACTCTCACAATTTCGTAATCACTTCCTCTAACTTATGTCTTCTTTGGGCCTTACACAGGTAGTTTCCACTTCTACACATAAATCTGGGCACTCTTTGGATTTAGTCTTCCTCTTATGGATTGACTCATCCGACGAGGTGGAATCAGTCGCCTGGTCTGACCACCACACCGCGAGGCTCAATTTTTATACCCCCCTGAGAAGGTCTTTCCCTGTGGAGATGGCCAGGTACCGCCCATTACGGAATATTATTTCCCAGGGCCTTGCGGTGGTCCTTGACCTCTCATCCCTCGTGTTGACTAGCGGTGACCCAGAGGCGCTTGTGGTGGCCTATAATATGGCCATTACCGGCACCCTGGATCTTATTGCTCCTGTTCGTGAGCGCCCCCTATCCCTTCACCCCAGGTCCCCCTGGTTTGATGGGACTTTGAGGGAGTTGCGAAGACAGGGGCGAAGTTTAGAGCGTTGTTGTCGCAAATCCGCCCTTAATGCCGACCACCTTAGATTGATGGAACATTATTCTATCAATTTGCAATCACCCATAAGAAGGCAGAATTCCTGTCCAGGTAGATTGCAGTTGCACATAATCGACCAGCTCAGCTGTTTCAGACTTTAGACAGACTGTGCAGCCCAGCCTGTCTGCAAGTCCGAAAAGCCTTTTCACAAATAAGAGTGTGAGGAGCTCGCTCAGTTCTTTGCAACTAAGGTGACTGACATCAGGGCGGGCTTGCATCCAGCAGTCTCTAAGGGTGATGTTGTGGAACAGCGTGAGCCCACAATACCTCAGTTCTTTTGGAGTTCCTTTCCCCGACTGGAAGTGGTGGATATTATGAGGATCATCCATAGTGTGTGGCCTACGAGCTGTAGTTTGGACCCTGGACCAACTCCCCTAATTTTGGGTTGTTTTGAGATCATCGGTCCAGTTATGGTGCAAATAGTCTGGTGTTCTTTAGAGTCTGGGGAGTTTCCTAACTCCCTGAAAGAGGCGGTGGTGACACCCCTCTTGAAAAAAGCTACTCTGGACCCAGACTGTTTTTCAAACTACAGACCTATCTCTAAGCTTCCCTTTATTGGGAAGGTTATTGAGAAGGTAGTGGAAGCCCAATTGGAAGACCATTTAACCATCCATAATATCTACAAATCCTTCCAATCCGGTTTTCTTAAGACATAGCACCAAGACTGTGCTGGTTCGGGTGCTTAATGATCTTCTGAGGGCGAGAGATCAGAAGAAACGTTCAATTGTAGTTCTTCTTGATCTCTCGTCAGCTTTTGACACTGTGGATCACTTGGTGGTGTTAGCACACCTGAGGTCAATTTGTGGAATGTCGGGAACTGTTTTAAAATGGTTCACTTCATTCCTTACTGGGAGATCAAAAAGAGTTGTGTCGGGGGTTTATTCCTCCGGCCCAACTTTTTTGTTGTGCGGGGTGTCTCAGGGTTCAGTGCTGTCACCCATGTTATTCGCAGTGTACATGCTGCCCCTCAGAGACATTATAAGACGGTATGGGCTGAGGTTTCACTGCTATGCAGATGATACCCAGCTATACTTGTCTTTTGCACCTGACCAGGATGGAGCACTCTCGGTGTTTAACAACCGTCTGGAAGAAATCCAAGGGTGAATGGATTCTAGTTGGTTAAAGTTGAACTCGGAGAAGACGGAGGTGTTAGTGGTGGACCTGGGTGGTCAGATAACGAGGTCACATGGTGGCACACCTTCTGGAATTTTTCTTGGCGGTGTGTCACTTCTGCCCTCTGAACAGGTGCGCAACCTTGGGATTGTCCTGGACGATAGGCTGACCCTTCAATCTCAAGTGTCTGCCGTTGTCAGGACTTCCTTTTACCATCTTAGGAATATTTCCAGGGTGCATCACCTCGTTCCTTCTGACTCCCTACCAACGTTGGTCCACACTTTTGTGTCCTCGCGGTTGGACTACTGCAATGCCCTTTACTTCGGGCTTTCTGGGGTTGACATCCGTCGCCTTCAGCTGGTGCAGAACGCTGCAGCCCGGGTGTTGACTGGGACAAGGAGATCCAGTCATATTACACTGGTGCTGCGTAAACTGCACTGGCTTCCTATACGGTGGCGGATCACCTTTAAAGTCATTTTATTGACTTTCAAAGCCCTTCACGATCAGGGTCCGACCTATCTGAAAGAACTTCTGGTGCCTTATTGCCCTGGCCAATCGCTCCGCTCAGCCGATGGGGGGTTGTTAGAGATTCCAAGAGTGAATTTAAAATCTTCAGGTAGCAGAGCATTTTCTTATGCCGCACCCACTCTTTGGAATTCTCTACCATGCCGGTTAAGGGAGTGCACCTCCGTGGAGATATTTAAGAAAGATTTACAAACCTACCTATGGGATTTAGCTTATCTTGATGATTAGTGGAAATTATTTATAAATATCTGTTATTGTTTGGATGATTGTATGGCTTGTTCTAACTAACTGTTGTTTTAATGTATTTTTATATATTTTAAATTGATATTTTATACTGTTTGATGTAAAGCGCCTTGATATTCTTGAAAGGCGCTTTAAAAATAGTTCTTTTCAAGTCTTTAGAAGTTCCCATTCCCGTGCCAAGCCCACCATAAAAAATAAAAAAAACCTTTGTACAGTGTTGTGTTTTTTTTATCATCAGAAAAACGTGGTGACACCATCCTAGTACATCCACATTATGAATGTAGCATATACATTGAACAGGTCTCCTTAACGGAAGAGATTTTTAAAATTGAGTGTGGCAGCCATCTTTAATGATGTGAGTAATTACAAAATTAGCTGTGCACGCTTTTTTAACAATATCTGAGGAAACTAAAACATAGCATGAATCTAATCGATGTCAGAAAGGTATTTTTGTCATGAAACTGTATGATGAAATTTTTTGCCAACTGACAAATACTGTTGCTTTAATATATTATTGACCTGATGCATGTGAGACCACCTTTACAACCGTAAGAGTGGTCTCTGCGGTGGTATTGACATATGAACATAAGAAAAGAGCTAGCAGAAGACCACCTGGTCTATTGCATCTGCTCGTAATGATGCAAGGTCTGGTCTCACACTTATACTACTGACCCTGCCCCCCAGCCGCCTCCTCTCTCCCCTTCCTTGGTCCCACAGGTTCCCTTTGTGTTTGTTCGAGGCCCTCTTGAATGCTCCCATCGTCTTTGCTGAGACCACCTCCTCTGTCAGCTCATTCCTGGTGGTCACTACTGTCTCTGTATAGAAATGTTTCCTGACATCCCCTTATAAGAAGTGAAAGTGGAGAAAACCGGGGATGCCTGTGCGCCCCATGTAGAAAAGCTACTAAACCATCCAGATCCTTTGGCTCCATACTGCCTCCCTCTGCACTGCATCACTGCTCCTGATTCCTCGCAGTGATGGAGAGGTGACACTGGAGCAGCATGTGAGGGAGCACTGGTAAATAATCACATTTCAGATGAGTGCTTTTGACTATATGGACACACATGCACCATGCGCACACCAAGCAGATTTGGGTTACCGAACACAGGGCTTTTGACAACTAAGTTTGGATGTTACTGAGTTTAGCTCAAAGGGCTCAAAACTGGAATAAAGAGATCTGGCCAACCTCAACTGGTCACTAAATAAACAGAGCTCAACTCTGATAGGCTATTGCTGTACGTTTAGGGCTTACACCTCTGGTGCAGAGAATGGCGTTTTAAAGAAACCTGCTGCTTGAGACGTAACTGGTCCAAAAAACTAAACCAGAAAGCTTCTGTCTCCCCAGAAACAGAAACTAGCTGTGTAGGAGATCTCTGTGGACTTAATCACAGAAACTGAGGAGGGGGGTGGATAAAGTGTGAAACTGAGGCTCAGAGACCCCAGCTTCAGGGTTAGCAGATGCTCTGAAAAGCCTCATCACACCACCCAAGTAAGAGTATTATCACTATCATAACTGTCATTTTTTTCATTTAGTTATCATGTCTTTCTCCCATCTCCTCCATGTTCTTTCTTTGGGCAGTATGGTTTATTTTATTTTTTTTTAATTGTTTGTTTAAGCCTCCTGGACTTCCAGGTCGCCTTCTGCCCGATCCTACTGCACTCAAGTCTGGGACCCCCCCCCCAGCACAAGTCTAGATCCTCGTGGTTTGCCCCCATCATCAGATAGAAACTAAGGCATGTTATCATACTTTGTAATGAATTTGGTTGTTGACTAGTCTGTTTTGTGATAAAGGGATACTTTTTAACCACAGGTAATGTTTAACAAAGATTTTTCAGTATTTCCTACGTGCACTTTAATATGACAGTTTCTGGTAAAAGGGTTTAGGTGATTTACGGTAATGCTGATGTTACATCTGATTTGCTACATACACTGTGATTTCTCCCTGTAACTCCATCCCCGTGATGAAGCTGTATGTGAGTGAGGCGGTGGGGCATTCTTGATATTCCTCTTTGTTGGGTGATGTGCTGGTGTACTTATTCACATGAATTAATTTTTGCACTTTAACAGACCAGCACCCGCATGTTCTGAAGTGCGAGTCTGTGTTGTTGGATCCTGTTACTGGGCCTACTATCCACTCCTTTATACCCTTCTTACGGTTAACGTAGCTGAAACATTTATCATTCCTTTCTTTATCCCTGACACACACATTCTTGTTTTGCCAACCTAATTATCTTTTTGTGCTTTCTCTCTCTCTCTCCCTCTAAGATGTTATACTCTTTCCTGGTGCTATAGTTTCTAGGGACGTGGATATGATGTTCTTTCCCTTTAAGAGCTTGCTGGACAGTCTTCAAGCTGGCTGCTCCCATTCACCTGAGTGGTAGCTCCCTCAGCTCCACCCCTTGACACCAGATCTTCCTTTCAGCTGGAAGAAGCAGGTTCTCTCTGTACCATTCCCGCGTTAAGTAGACCCTCACGCTCAAGCTACGGATTTACTTCTTAAACTTTAAACTCTTACGAGTTCCTGTCTTCAGCTCGATCTTTGATCGTGACCGCCATAGAAGATAATTCCACTCCCGGGTTCCACCGGTGCCCTTGCGGGCAGAAGTTGTCCCGAACCAACCCACACGTCACGTGTGTCTACTACTCCAGACACAAGTACGATCCCGTGTACTGCGACGTTTGTCGCTCGTTTCACCCAGCCATTCTAGAGGACCTTCTCACCTGACTTAAACTGGGCCGCCAGTGCAATGGAACCCGTCGGTCAAATCTAAGGATGCCCATTTGGTGGTCTCCGTTGCCGTGGGGTCCGCCGAACAGCTTGCATCCTTTGAGGAGGAGGTGGCCCAAGGCGCATCCCTCTCCTCTTTGGCTTCTGCCTTCTTGCCGCTTCAGCTGGGCTCGACTTTTACGGGATCCTTCAAATAATTGTGCCAGTCTCTGCTGACCCTCGGTCAGGGACTCTCTGAGCACAAGTCCAAATCCAAGAAAGAGTCCAGAGGACTCATTGTTCATGGGATCGGAATCACTCTCGATTGAGAGTTTCCGATTCCCACACTTCGGAGGATCTGACTTCCGTCGAATCCTCTGCCTTGACCGCCAGTTCCATGGTAACCCCATTGGGTCAGTTGTCCGAGACGCTGGTTGAGGTTCCAGCCGAGATTTTTCTCGAGCTGACCGACCAGTTGTCAACTGAAGAGGCCAACACTTCTTTGTTCAGAACTAAGGTCCTGACTCAGACCATTGGAGCGATGAGTCAGTCTGCTAACCCACCGCCTCTGGTCCCAGACCCTGACCCAGAGGAGCCTCCGCATTCGCCGACTCCCTCCGAGACCCACCGCTGGTCTCCTCCCCGGCAATCGAGGTCAAGGTCTCGATCTTCCGGCGATCAAGGTCTCGATCTTCCGTGGTTCGAGTGGCTCCCACTGACATCAGCTTGTGCGCTCTCGGCACCACGGAAAGCAGCACCATGCTACTCTTCTTCCTCGTTTTCAGGTGAGGAGAGGCTTCAGCACAAACTGTGTCGATGCTACGAGGCTGTTACGTGGCAACAGCTGGTGCTTATCGGCATCATGCTGACTCCAGCTCCTGTGCCAGCCCTCACCTGGCTGTTGCCCAAAAAGCCGACGCCTTCTGCATCGATGGAGCTGACCAAAATGGTCCTGGCTTTGCTGAACCTGGCATCTCCACAGATTGTGGTGGAACCGCCACCTAAACACGTGCCAACCAACACACCAACTAAGGAGTCTCGGCTGTCTAATGGGCTTCCCCATTGGCTGTCAGTCACCGTCACCCCTGACTGTCCGCAGAGGGTCAGGCAGGACTCAGGCAGTTGACCACTCTTTAACGACTCCTCAGAGTCCAAGGGTTCCTCCCTGCACTCAAGTCCAATCAGCGTGGAGAGTCTGTGGGGGAATCTCTTAACAGACAAAGGCCCATCTTCCTTCATGGGCCTGCTCTGCCTGATCTCTAAGTCAACAGGTATGAAAAAGTAGCCCATCCAGAAGCAGGCTCATTACCTGTTTGACCAAGATCCTCGACCGTGGAGATACTCTACAGAGGCTTTCCTGTTGGCAGATGCCATCTTTGGCCCTGCACTGAAGCTTTGGCAGTGCCCCGCTTCCTGCCCTGCGCCTTCTGCCCGGATGGCCCACAAGTAGGTGGTACCTACCGGTTCCTTCTCGGGATCCACAGAGCACCCCTCCACTGAGGGATTGGTGGCAGATTCTGTGTTTAGGCGCTCAGGCAACAATGGGTATGTTGACAAACCGCCCGACAAGGAGTCCAAGAAGTTGAGCCATGTGGCTAAAAAAGTCTACGCTGCTTGGTCTCCACCAGGTGAACTCGGCCCTCCTCATGGCCCACTTCTCCCATGCCCTGCTGGGCACCCTGGATGAGGTGCTTCCTCATCTGACTGTGGACCTTCAGACCATGGGCAAGCAGGTCTGGGACCAGGGCCAAGCTATAGCCAAACAGCTCCAGGCAGCCATGGACATTGGGGACTCCTGTGCCCACTCCTTGTTGGCCTCAGTGGTCATGCACCACAGGGCTTGGCTGAGGATCTTGACCTTCGTGGTGGACACTTAGCACAAGCTGGTAGATGTCCCTTTCCCGGCCATCGACCTGTTCGGGCCCCGGGGTCAAGGGCCACTTCACCCATATCAAGAAGTCCAGTGCCACCTTGGATTCTGTGACATCTGCCCAGAAGGACCCTAAGGGCTCCATGCAACAGCAGAAGAGGAGCCCTTTCAGTCCTCCTCCACTCCTTTGCGCCTTGGCCCAAGTCGGTGTCTGCTGTTGTCCACAAGCCTGGAGGGATAGGCTCCAGTGGCACCTCCTCCAAGCCTACCGAGTGATGGGATGAGGGGTGCCTGCCTCATGCCAGTCACGCTGCCTCTGGGCCCTCCCGTGGGGGGCCAACTCCGCCACTTCCTTTCTGTCTGGTCTGCTGTCACCATGGACAGGTGGGCTTTCAAAGTGGTTGGTCAGGGTCTGCCTCTGGAATTCGAGCAGTACCCTCTTTGCTGAGCCCATGCCCCACGGGAGGACTTGGTTTCTGCAGACATGCTGTCAACTCTCAGATCCAACATATCCCTTGACCCCGGGCTGCTCTGCAAGGAGGTTGTGGTTTTTGTTGCAGATCCTCCGAACACCCAGAGTTTGTCTCCAGGTACAGATGGGAGGGCTGTTGCCCCATTCTAGATCTGCATGACCTGAACAAGTTCCGAAGGTCGCTCACCTTCAGGAAGGTAAATCTGTCACAGATCATACCCTCTGTAGAGTGAAACATGGTTTTGCTACCTGGGTCTTCAGGATGCATTCTTCCACGTCCTGATCCAACCGACTCATCGAAGGTTCCTCTGCTTCTGAGCAGAGGGCACCCTCTATGAGTTCCAGGCCATGCCATTCTGCCTCTCCTTGGCCCCCAGGGTCTTCAAGTGCATTGCAGTGGTGGCAGCTTACCTGATGCCCGAGGGGTCCAGGTGTACCCCTACCTGGGCGACTGGCTGATCGCGGGTCCTTCCAGGCTGGAGGTGGAGCAATCCAGGGACCTGACCCTCCAGACCTGCATCTCCTTTGGCCTCATTGGAACTCGTGCCTTCGCAGGTGATCATCTTCATTTGGACGGAGCTCAACTCTTGCAGAGCCAGAGCCCAGCTCCAAGCAGATAGGGAGGAGGCTGTGTCTCCTCCTTTGCCTGATTATTTCAGGTTGGGCAATCCACCCTGCCCGGGACTTTCTGCGCCTTCTGGGCTACATGGCAGCTTGCACCAGCAAGGTCTGTTGGGCCCACTGGAGAATGCGCTCCTTGCAGTGGGAGCTGAACAGCCAGTGGTCTCAGCACAAGGGTCACTTCGACCAGCTGGTCACTGTGACCGAGCAGATGTGGGATGCCCTCCAGTGGTGGTTAGTCCCGGCGCATCTGCAGGAAGTGCTCCCATTTGTCCACCCAGAGCTGATGGTCATCCTGATGACTGATGCTCGCTCGTGCTGGGGTGCCTGTCTGGGGAACACAATAGTCCACGGGCTCTGGACCCCTGTGGAGTCCCGATGCCACATCAACCTGCTGGAGCTCACAGCAGTTCGGCTGATGCTGACTGCATTCGCTCCACACATCCGGGGTCAGGTGGTCCAGGTCCAGATGGTCAACACCACGACCATGTACTACCTCAGCAAACAGGGTGGGATGCACTCCCTGCTTCTGTGCAAGGAAGTTCTCTGTGTGTGGACCCTTGTGCACAGCCTGGAGGTGGATCTCCTAACAATCTATGTGGCAGGGGCCGCCATTCAGCTGGCAGACGCTCTCAGCTGGGTGGGCGAGGCGTCTCATGAGTGGTCTCTCTACCCAGAGGTAGTACACAGCCTGCTCTCCCAGTGGGGCATCCCTCAGGTGAACCTGTTCACCTCCAAGGAGAAGACAAAGCTGAGGCTGCATTGTGCCTGCCCCCCTCAGCAGGGAACGCTGCAGGGGGATGCCTTCTCGAGGCCCTGGAACCTAGGTCTCTTCTGTGTCTTCCCTCCAATTTCCTTGAGCCACAAGGTGCTGCTCAAGGCCAGGAGGGAAAAGGGCACAGGTGATCCTGGTGGCTCTGGACTGGCCACGCCAGTTCTGGTACCCCAGTCTTCTCAGCCTCAGTAGCAGGCTCTCGAAGCATCTTCCGCTATGCCCAGACCTGCTTTCCGTCGATCAGGGGAAAGTTCTCCGTCTGGACCTTCATTCCCTGCACCTGACAGCCTGGTTCCCGAGTGGCTAGAGTTCCAGGCTTTGGGTCTCTTTGAAGATGTCTTCAGCACTGTGGAGGCACCTCAGAAGGAGTCAACCAGGAAGTGCTACGCCTTCAGATGTACGAGATTCTCCATGTGGTGCTAGGGCAAGGGGTTGGACTCTGATCTGTCCAGTGGCTAGCATTCGAGATTACCTGTGGTCCCTCTCTGATTTGGGTCTTTGGTCGACAACCCCTGGGTTTGGACCTTTCTGGGCTTGGCCTGGAGCTGGATCAGTGCTAGTTCTAGCACAGCTCTCAGTACCAGGGATCTTCCTGGTGCCGGTTATGGTTCCACCTCTGGCACCATACCCTCATCCTTTGGGGCCAGGGCCAGTGTTGCTGCAGCCATGCACTGGATATTTGTGTCTGCAGTCACGGCCTCTCTTCTACCCTCCATCTACGGAGGATCTAGAGGGGGATGAGTCAGACCCCGACCTCATTATTTCTGAAGCGGTGATGATGATGATTCCCTCTATGGTCTGAATACCTCAGACCAAGTTCCTGTGTCTCTGCCTTAGGAGGATCTGTTTTTCCAGGCTCTGCTCAGAAATATGCACTAAACATTACATTCGAGCCAGCAGCTATTGACCAGGCTAAGCATTTCCAGATGGATTTCTTAAATGTGCCTAATATTCCGGTCAGTTTTGTCCTTCCTGTACCCCTGCATTAGAGAGACTGTCTGATGCAGTTCAACACAAACCTGCTTCGATGGCGGCTGTCCCCAAGCAGGCAGAAAAGGAAAACACTGCCCCTTAAAATAACCCAGTGTATGTCACTCTGCTCATGACATTCTCACCAGGAATGACAAGGGCATTGTCCCCGAAGAGGTCACTGTACACCCCATTAATCGAGAGTTCCACAAGATTGACGCTATGGGCAAGCAAGCCTATGCTTCGGCTACCCTGGGCATGAGGATAGCCAGCTACAAAGGGCATTTCTTTAAGTATGGGTACACCCTGTGGAGCAAGCTGAAGTCTTTGCCAGAATCTCTGCCAGATTTAGGCGCTAAACAAGATAGTCTGCTGACTGTCAAGCAAGGAGTTGAGTCCAGCTTTTACCAGCTTAAAGCCTATATGGATTCCTTTGATACTGCATCTCACTCTGCTGCTGCAGGCATTTGCATCAGGTGACATTCCTGGCTGTGTACTTCTGGTTTCACCCAGGACATCCAGCAACAAGTTACAAACAGTACTTCTGTGTTTCTATGTTAACGGAACCTACCTGTTGGGGCAGCAGGTGGAGCAATCTTTTAAAGCATCAAATGAAAGTAGAATGACCCTTAAAATATCCAGACCAGGTCCTATTAACCCTCGGAGGGCCAGGGAGGGTGTTCTTTTCATAACAAGCAGTCATTTTTTGGCAAAGGCAAGGGAGCCCAAAACAAAAGCCAGCCTCCCCTGCCTCAGAAGAAGTCTCTGAAAGCACCTAGTGCCACCATTTGAAGAGCGGGTCCCAGTCTTGCTTCAGCTACTAGAGGCAGACCTCTCCTCCCTGTGGGGGTGGATGGGGGGCTGACCCAGTTTTACCATCATTCGGAGTCCATTACGATGAACAAGTGGATCCATTGCAACGGACATGTGGGTCCTCAGAATCATCCAAGTGGGTTACTGTCTGGATTTTTCAGAAATCCCTTGAGACTATCTGCCAAAAAGATAGCCCCTTTTGTCAGCTCGTGTATCAGAGCTTCTGCCGTAGGACATTGCGGGTCTTCTAAGCCATAGGGCAGTGGTTAGTGCCAGAGTCAGAATGAAACACAGGCTTCTACTCCCACTACTTTTTTTTTTTTTTTTTTCAACTTTCTATCCGTCACGGTAGGCCACTGCTGTTCTCTGCTACCCTTACCTGACTTGGTGGTCTTTCGGGATCTTCTGTGTGCTGTACGTATCCCGATGGAACTCCAGAGCCAGTCCAGAGGCTTCTTCATGTGGTGGTGCCCATTTTCCACCTGTTTTTCTCCCCTCTGTTACCCGGGACCCTGGAAGCAGTGACGCAGGCACATGGAGGTGCACATCCGTGCCGCAGCTCCAGTCTGAAGCCCCATCCGCCCTCCCCATTGTCTAGCACCGAGCTCTCGGAGGCAGCACTGCCAACAAGCCTTCACTAGGGCAGCCAAGCACCGAGAAGCTGTCCTGCACCCTCCCAAGGAGGAGAGCAGCCATCCGGCAGCTACTCAGTGTCCTCTTCCCCCCCCCACCACTGTCCCCCGATGACCTGAGCTTGTTCCTAAACCTGGTCGCCAAGGCAGCATGAGGTGTGGCGCCCAGCACCTCAACCCTCTGCACCACCAGGCCAGCTCTACTCCCACTACTTCTGGCACCAAAGAAATTGGGGGGCATGCACCCCATTCTCGACCTCAGAAACCTGAAGAAGTTCACTGGTCAAGAAAAATTCAAAATGATTTCTCTGCGGTTGCTTACATACCGATCTACCTCAAGTCCTCTCCTGCTTTCCCAGTCCTTTCTGAATAGTCTATACCCTTCTAATGCTATATTCCACCCATCACTTCTCCCCACAATACTTTTGTTATTACTGTTGCGTCCATTGTACCTGTGCTAGCTAACCCTTCTAGTTCCCTAGTTTACTGTTTGGAGTCTGCATTTCTGTAAATACCTTCCACTTCTTACTGCTCTCAGTGAATACTTTATAAAGCTGCTGTCCCTTGCTGATCACCATTTTTGCTAACATTTTTCACGCTGCCGCTCTCCTTGTTCTGTGTCCTCCTAATCGGTTATCGCATCCTTCACTTCCTGGAGTAGTTGCCCCCTGCAGTTCGAATCAGTTCCTCCATTTGTTTTCTTTGGTCGTTCTGCTTGTCTGCAATATGTGCACCCTCATTCCTACTTAATCCTAATTTAAAAGCTCCCCTACCTGCACATTATCCCTCCAATCCCCGTTTTGTTACGGCAGAAGCCATCTTAATGATATAGACTTTCCTTATTCAGAAAGGTTTGCTTGTACCAGAAACCTAAAACCTTGCTACTTCTCAGCCTCACATTGAACTGCCTAATCAAGCTTTGTCTACTGTCCCGTCCGCATGACACTGGTAGTATTTCTGAGTGAGTGAGAGTGAGGGTAGTTACGAAAAACCCTTGTGGGGGTGGGTGGGAGTCAAGCAAACAGGGAAAGAGAGGAGGTTGAGTACAGAAGACTGAGCGCCCTGCCCAGGGTCTTGCAGTGAGCAGCAGCGATTGGCTAGAAATCTGGGTTTCCTAAGTTTACAGCTCTGTATTCTAGCCACTTAGCTGTACTGCCTTCCTCCATTAAGATACCAGAATCAAGGCACTGAGGTCCTAAGGGAAGCTTCACATGTAATAACAAATACCAGCATAAATGATGACTATAAGGAAGAAGCTGACCAGTAAGCTGACCCATAAGCCAGCCAGGCTACTAATGCTTCTTTAATGTTTTGTCTCGGTCCCTGTAGGTGGTATCACTGGTACAGCTACTGTCGGACAACCACTATCGAACCATGGAGGGCTTCCGTCTCCTGATTGAGAAGGAGTGGCTGTCATTTGGTCACCGCTTCAGCCACCGTGGTGCTCAGACTCTGCCCAATCAGAGCAGCGGCTTTGCTCCCATCTTCCTCCAGTTCCTGGACTGTGTACATCAGGTAAGTACTCCTCTACAGCCATGAAAGGCTGGCAGGTGAAGTAGTGGGAGATGGGGATTGGCAAAGGAATTACATTCACTGGATGAGTAAGGTTTTTTTAACAAAAAAAGTCCTTCTCTCTGGCACCTGGGTTCCTGCTTGGCACAGCAGTGACCCATGTTTGTGGTCCGCATGCAAAATAACTGGACTGGAGACCAGCCAGGAGGGTAAGGAGAGTCCACAGGTGCCCTCACCAGGAGAGATGGTGTGGGTCGCACTGCTCCCACAGCAACTCCTGGTTGTGGCTCAGTAGAAGGACACATGATGGAATGTATGACCACATGTTGCCTTGCTTCCACCCAGGATGTCACGACATGGTGTGCCCTATGGGGATGAAGGTAGAAAAAATTTGGAAACTGTCTTCCTGAGTGTACCAGTTGACAGCCCTCTGTGCTGTCTCCTCCCATGTCACTCAACCCTGTTACTGCCCCCCAACCCTCGGCTGTCCTTCCAGTTTCTGGAAGATTTTGGTAAGAGCATAGACACCCCCGGCAGGGATAAGCAGGACCTGAAGGATTAGGGCACCAGGGGGAATGGAATACAGCAAAAAAAGAAAAAGATTAAAGTAATAATGTAACCAAGTGTCTTTCATATTGGGTGATAGAGGCTAGTGTTTTTTACCAAATTGTTTATGGAGAGCTCCCTGTGAAGTAGTGAGATTAAGGACGGGGCCACCATCAGCGCTGCAGCTCTTAAGGAAAGAAGTGAGGATTCCAGTAGAGTTTCTTATCTGTACACAATTGGCAGAAACATGGTCCATGTCCATGGAGGAAGTGCCCTTCACGGGCAGGGGGAAGGAGCCTCTTGTCCACGTCATTCATACTCAGTGGCAGCTGGAACTTGCAGTGTTTCTCTAAGCCAGAGATAGGTTAAACAGAGCCTGGGGTGTTTCCCTTTTAGTTTTTTTTGTTTGTTTTTTGTGCAGTTAAAGCTTTAGCCAGTGTGGTCAAGGTTCTCCACCATGTCAGTGTTCATATGGCATGGAGTTCTGTTTGCAGTGGGCTGAGACCATCAGAGTTGGCAGTAAGCAGTTGATTGCAACATTCCAGTTCTGCACAAGGCTATGTCTCAGCTGTGCCTTTTTATTTTATTTAAACAGCAGTTTGGAAAACCTTTGAGCCATAGGCTCATTTACAAAGGTACCTTGTCACAGTAAGACAAACCAAAATGCACAGTATAGCAGTACAAGACATAAGTATAACAGTAAATTAAGACATAGATACAAACAAGCTGGTACAGGTAGGATGGATGCAAACAATACCAGAGTTATGTCGTCCTTAGCAGCTTAGTAATAAGTTTTGTCATAAGTATTGAGTACGGCTTTGACTAGCGGCAGTTACAGCATCGGGTGTTAATAAGGTGGTTACGTAAGGAAGTTTTGAAGCACGATATAGTTGGAGCTTCAGAGATGGAGGGGGGCAGTGTGTTGAACCAGGAGGGGGCCCTAAAGCTGAAGGCTCTTTGGCCGTGAGAGGTCCTAGCTCTAGGGATAACAAGAGAGGTTTTCCCAGAGGTCCGAGTATGAACTAGTGGGACAGAGCGGCGTATGGTGGTGGTCAGTCCTGGTGGGGAAAGCCCAAGGAGGGTCTTTTTTGTAAGGGTACAGGTGAGATATTTGAGGCGCTACGAGATCATCAAGTACCAGTGCTGTAGCATACAGTAGACAGGAGTGTGTCATCCTAGGTGCTCCAGTAATTAACCTGCAGGCCTTATTCAGAGTAGTGAGAATTTTATGGAGTGCGGTCTGATCAGCAGCACCATACACCGGCAGTCCATAGTCCACTAGGGACAGGATAGAGGAGGTGATCATGAAGTCAAGAGTTCTCCGGGGAGGCAGTGTTTATACCGGCGTAAGATGCCCAATCGGATATTAGTGGCAGTGGCTAGGGCAGCGATGTGTCCATGAAGGAGAGGAGGGGTCAAAATGGATCCCTAGGTATTTATAGAGCAAACTTGTTCGAGTGGGAATGAGGACCCAGAGTGAATGAGAGTTTGAAGTTGCAGGACTTGTTTTGGGGATGAGTGAAGAACATGGTTTTTGTTTTTTTAAGATTTATCACCAATCTATGTTCCTTGAACCAGCCCTCGGCTTCAGTGAAGGACTTCTGCAGCGAGTCCTGGAGGGCAATAGGGTTACGATTTGAGGCAGAGATGACTGCATCATCAGCGTACAATAGAATGTTCCCCGAGCAAGAGCGTGGAAGGTGTTAAGGTAAAGGGAGAATAGTAGGGCCCAGAATGAGCCCTGGGAACCCCAGAAAGATGGGACAGATGTCTGAGTAGGTCCCATTAAGTTTTACACACTGTGAGCGGTCAGACAGATAACTGGTGCACCAGGAGATAGGCCCAGCAGCAAACCAGAGAGACTAAGGGCATCAAGAAGGAGGGGGTGGGAGACAGTGTCGAAAGCTTTAGAGAGGTCAATGAAGACCGCACCAGCCAGAGAACCAGTGTCTAAGGAGGAGTGGAGAAAGTTGGAGAACTCTAGAAGGGCTGTGTTGGTACTGTAGCCCGCTCGGAAGCCATGCTGTTCAGGACAAAGGACATTGTAGGTGGAGAGGTAGTCAGAGATTTGAGAGGCCACCACTTTTTCCAAGGCCTTGGAGAGAGGAGAGAGAATGGAGATCGGTCGATAGTTTCCAGCCACAGTCCTATCACCACCTTTAAAGATAGGGGTGACAGTGGCGACTTTCCAGGCCGTTGGAACCTTCCCCAGGCAAAGAGAGTGGTTGATGAGGCATGTGATCGGGGTAAGGACTGTGTCTAAGACCAGCCGTAGGATACACGGATCCAGGGTGTCACTGCCTGTACTATTACTCTTGAGGGCAGTGACAAGGTGTGGCCTAAGTTCTTGTGCAGAAACACGGCAGAGGAGAAAATAAGGGCGAGAAAGATTTACTGCAGGTGCTGGGGGAGGAGGGTCAAAAAAATTTGTAGGGAGGATAGGGCTAAGGTCAGTGAATGAGGTGTTGAGGTGGTTGGCTATGAGGGCTGGGTCTGAGGAGATCACACCATTAATGTTGATCTGGTGGGTGGGGGAGTGCACCCCATTTAACTGTTTAATGTTATCCCAGAAGGTTCTGGGATTCCCCATGAGGCAGTGAGTGAGGACCGATAGTGCTCAGACTTGGCCTTTCTGATGGCCTATGCACTTGTTTCGGCAGCAGCATATAACCGCCTGTCATTGGGCCGGCAGTCTCAATGGCACGGTGCCATAGGTTGTCCCTATGTTTGAACTGGTGGATCAAAGCTGGTAACCTAGGGGCATTCTTCCTTTTAGAACGGCGGGCCAACACTGGGGCAAAGATATCACAGGCATTATTAAAAGTTTGGGTAAAGAAGGAGAGAGCTGTCGATGTCAGGAGTTGCCAGTATAGGAGACCAGTCAATTTGGGACAGAAGTTCCTTAAGTTTTATCAGTCCACCAGGTATTAGACGCCACGCATGTGGACTGTGCTATGGGTTTGGGGACTGAGGTTGACCAGTGGAATAGAATGGGGAGTGATCGCTGAGAGAGTCTGGGAGGACTTGTACATTGGGGATCCGATTAGGGCGGGTGAGTACCACATCAAGCAGGGTACTGGAGCCTCTCTTGGGGTTAGTCCTGGTGGTGGGTAACTAGTTCTGTTAGGTCTATTGCAGAAAAGGAGTCTCGGTAGAGGAGGAGGAGGAGGAGGGCTGAGCCAGTTGACATTTAAGTCACCCACCAGAATTTGATCAGCGGAAGGAGGTAGAGAGGTAAGGTATTCTGTAAGAGAGGCAATGGCTCATGCTTGGTCCCTGGGGGCACGTGATGCAGTAGTCAGATAAAGGGGTCCCTTTAAAGGGTCAGGGGTTAGTTTCAGCGTAAGCGCCTGGGCCCTGGAGCAATGATGGGAGTGGACAGGGCTAGTACGGGAGAGATTCCTTGACATAAATAGCGCAGCCGCCTGCCTCCCAACACGGTCGACTGGAAAAGGTGAAACCAGGAAGGAGTCTAGGAGTCAGGGGAGGATTTTGACAGCCAAGTCTCAACCAGGGTGATGACATCAGGGTTAATTGATGTGACCAGGCATTGTAGTGAGTCAAACTTTTTTAGGAGGCTACAGATATTCATGGAGACCATGCATAGGCCTGTGGTGCGAGTTGGGAAGCTCCTGGGAACCGGGCCAGGGTTTGATGAATGTTCCTGACAGGAGTAGTAGCATGACTAACACCCTGGCTGGGAGATGGTGAGAGGTTTTCCCACGATTGACATGGGGGAGGCTAAGGGAGCAGGGGTGGGCAGGGAGGTACAGGAGGGAAAGCAAGAATAAGAAGACACCCAGATGTGCCTGAGGTGAAGAGAAAGCTAGGGGAGGGCAGGGGGACGGGACACACAGAGGTCCCAAGGGCAGGAGAGGAGGTTCAGGAGCAAGGGAGGGAGGGGTGCCAGGGCACAGTGTGGACTAGCAGATGGGTAAGTGGGTAAGTGCACTGCTAGTGGGGATAGGCACAGGCAGAGCGTGAGGCAGGGCCAATACATTGTGGTGAGCAAGATCCCAGGGAAGTAATGCTGTATAGGTAGGAGTAGGAAGTAGTGAGGGAGCATAGGTCCCTCTAGTGGCCAGCAGGTATAACCTGCAAATGGGAAAGTGGGGAGATAGGTTCTGGGCAACAGGACGTTATATCACCAGATGTGATGCCACGGGGTGGATCCTTAAATTGACAGCCGTCGGGCTAGCACCCCTCTGCAGGCGTCCAGACGAAAAGAAGAGGCTCTCTTTACCTCGAAAGTTATCAGGCTGGAGATTTGGCTTCCTCAGCTACTCAGGTGAGCTGCTTGTTGCTTCAGTTGCTTGATTGTCCTGAGTGCCTAGCTTGGGGAGCTGCCTATGTTGTGGAGAAAACAAAGCCTCTCATTACTATGCAGCGGGAGAATATGTTGTGACTTACACAAAGGAGCTCCACTCTAAGCAAACAGGGCTATTCCAAAATGAGGTCACACTAGGACCCAGCTAACCTAACGCCTTCAGTAACAAGCACAATTAGCTCAATACCACCATATTAAACAAGTCTGATCTATATTAGCTGCTTGGTATATCTGGCATTAAGATGAAATCAGCAGTTAGCTCCAAATACCACCATATTAAACAAGTCTGATCTATATTAGCTGCTTGGTATATCTGGCTTTAAGATGAAATCAGCAAGGCAACTCTAGAAAAGCCAGTGAGTCCCTAGCTTTACACTTCAGCATTAGTAGCACAAAGAGAATCAAATAACAAGCCCACCCAGTGGTGAACAGGAACAAAGTTCATAAAATATAAGTGTTCATCAGGTAGCACCCCTCTGCAGACGTCCAGACGAAGAGAAGAGGCTCTTTTTACCTCGAAAGTTATCAGGCTGGAGATTTGGCTTCTCAGCTACTCAGGTGAGCTGCTTGTTGCTTCAGTTGCTTGATTGTCCCGAGTGCCTAGCTTGGGGAGCTGCCTCAAAGTTATCAGGCTGGAGATTTGGCTTCCTCAGCTACTCAGGTGAGCTGCTTATTGCTTCAGTTGCTTGATTGTCCCGAGTGCCTAGCTTGGGGAGCTGCCTCGAAAGTTATCAGGCTGGAGATTTGGCTTCCTCAGGTGAGCTGCCCCTTTGCCATTGTATAGTGACTGGTCTCCATCTTTGTCTCCACTTCAGCACCACAGGTCTCAGGGCGCATTCTAATAAGCATATGGCAGCCTTGACCACTGGGGCATCCTCTCCATATGGCAGGCAGGGTAGCAACTTGTCTACTGTGCATACATTCACTTCTCCGTGCAGTATTATTTTCTGCAGCCCAGCACAGAAACTTTTGAGTGTACGGTAGATTTCAGTCCTCAAGAAGATGTTTCCTATCTGAACTCCATTACCCTGAATCCCCTTCCTCCCTCCCTGTAAGTGGGGATAATCAAATGACTACATCTCGGCAGAAGTAATAGCTAGGCGCTGCCTATAACTACAGTAGGGTATTTACTCTGTATAGTACAACCATGACGCATCTCATTTTCTATACTGTGGACTCTACTGGAGGTTTGCACAGTGCTTAATTCACTTCTTGTGTTAACATTGGTTCGGATTGACATGGATAGTTTTACTTGTTGCAGTACAAATGTCTGATTGCCTGTAATTGTCACTTTCTAGATATTGTAACTGTGTGATTGCATGACCTGCCACCCTGATCCTTGGACCATCATGCAGACAAGGTTCTAGCTACCTAGATTCAGTACACTATCCACACTTAGGCAGACCTCCACTGAGCATGCTCCATCACCAGAATATGCTTCAAGCTTGACTTCTGTACCACCCAACCAAGTGGTCCTCCAGCTCTTCTCCATTGCATTCCGATATTTTCTTCTGTTGAAAAGGAAGTGATCTCCTTCACATCCATAAGGATCGAATGTATATAAAAACTAGAGGGAATCCTCACCATTGATTCCCACTGGGCCAGAGGCACTAGAACCCTGCAGGAACAAAGTTTTGGCCATTGGTTCATCACCAGCTACTGAGGACTGCACTTGCACATCCACCAAGTGGTTCTGTATACTAGGCAATAACCATGGCCAGTTCCCTCACTGACCTCAGTTCTGTTCTTCCTAGCGTCAAGAGAGCACTGTGGAAGTACTCCTCAGCCTAGTCATCACCAAGGTTTTTCCGACTGCATCACCCTGTGTTTCTCTCAGTTCAAAGGCCGTCTTAACTTTTATTTATTTTGCTATGATGCCGAAATCTGAAAAGACAGGGGCCGTGTAGGAAAAGAAAGTCTGACAGCCGCTCCATGGGAACAAAATGGCTAAGATGGACCAGCATCAAACCTGTGTGGTCTGCTTTGGACCAGGGCATGATATGGATGCTTGCAATGCCTGCTTCTCTGTGGACTGTTAAACTTTAGAGAACTGTGCATTGAAGTGGAGTCATCTGGTCCCTACAGAAGCAGGTGTCGCACATGTACTTCCAACGTAAAGACCTTGGGCCATTGCCTGTCCCCTCTTGTTCAGTGAAACTATGGAGTTCTCCTCAACCTCACCTCACTGAAGCATCAGAGACTCCTGTGGATGGGTCTGGTGGACAGTTGACTCCTTCAGAGTCATCGACTGCTTACCCTCCACAGTCTGCCAGCCATGAGTGGCAGATGTCCCTTGTGGTGAGGCCAAAGATATGCAGTCAGTCTACACCAGTGGACACCTTAATGACATCCTCTGGTTTCACCAGTGCTGTTCTCACTGTTCACGGTGATGACTCTGTAGGTGGCCCTAACAGTGCCGGACCTACCCACAACACTGTTTGTGGTGTCGGAGGAGGAACCATCACTAAGGCTGTTATCCATTCCAGTGCTGGTTCCGAGATTGCCCCATCCGTAGTGTCGCCAGCAATGCTGATGATGGGTTCTGGACATGGTGATGGCAGTGGTGTTGATCCTGGTCCTGGCTCCAGGTGAGGTGCCAACGATGATGTCATCTTGGAGGTTGTCCCCGACGCGGATGTCTTCCATGGTGCCGAGGAGGGTGATGACTCCAAGCACTGTGTCTAAGCTGACACCAAGCAAGGGGTCGAGGACGGTGTCAACCATTGTGACAGGGAAGGGTCTATCTCCGAGTATGTCACCCCTCCTGAGCCCAGTGCCAGAAGCAGCACTGACTTAGGTTGGACGATGCCTTTGTGACTTTTTTGTGGTGCCCATTGTAGGGTTCCCAAACCACCAAAAGGAAGAATGATGCAAAACTGGGGTGAGGGCTCTTTTTAGGGCTCCATGTCAACAACAACAAAGAAATGCAAGAGAGGAGGCAACTCCTTCTTCCTCTTCCTTCCTGCCCAGGATTTATCCCCTTTTTCTTGGATATGTCCCTGTTAGTTGCTAAATGCAACTTGTGCCCTCTGGGTACTGTCTGACTCTAACAACAGTTGATAGTAACTCTGTCTGTGGATGTGTGCTGCTGCACTAGTTTGGGTCAAAATGTGCACTAGCCATCACTCAGGGTATATTCCTGTTGCAGGAGAAGCAGGTCATCCCTTTTGTTCCCTTCAGTGGTTTTCTTCTATGTATGCCAGGCAGTTTTTTCTCTCTTGGTTGACATGGTGTTTCTTCTTGCACCATGTTGCTTGTTAAGCACAGCAGGCTCAGAAATAGCTTGGGAGATGGCCATATCTCGATTCCTTTGAGAGGAGCAGCCCTGCAATCTGTGCACCGGGTGGTTTTCCCTTGTCTCACTCCAACAAGGGGGACGAGCATTAAGTTCTCCTTCAAATATCATATTATTTTCTTATTAGGAATCGTGTTGCTTTTTACATTGCGTGGCATATCTGTGCCATTTCATTTGCAAGATGGTCCCAAGTTATGGCGTCTTCCTCTTGTCTTACCTGCCAGAACAACATGTCTACAGGAGTGCAGCCTTAATATCACTATCCTCTGCTATCTGACTAGTGGTATTTCGGCATTGGCTCTATACCCAACTACCCTTCTGTGCCACCTGATGTGCCCTTTCTCTCTGTCTGCGTGCTAGGTATAGTCGGGTTTTATTTTGTCGTTTGTTTATTTTCCTATATCCTTTCCTAATTCATTTGGGCAAGGGAATCTCTTAAGCCCTCTCATTTTCCCTACTTTTGTTTGTGTCTCATGGGGAATAGAACTGAGGTTGGTGAGGGAGCTGGCAATGGTTATTGTCTAGCGTGTGGCACCATGTGAGGGGATGTGCAGGCACTGAGCCTAGTAGCCGCTGCCAGCCCCACTGGCCAAAACTTTGCTCCTGCAGAGCTCTAGTGCATCTGGTCCAGACCCGTAAGTGGTAATCAGTGTTCAATATATTTTGGAAGATCAACACTTACAGTAAGTACGTAACTTTCATTTTCCTGTGTTTCACTTCTCTAGTGTTAAATATGGGGAATAACCTGCATCTGGTGACCAAGTGCCTTAGAAATACCACGGAATTCCCCTCTACTTTTTTTCACTTGTACAGTCTCTGTGTTCACAGCTCATGATAGTGAGTTGGGATTCTGCTTGGTTTTCAGGTTAATTTGTGAGAATATCAAAGTTTTGCTTCCCTACTCGAATTATCGTTTCCACCCTGTCCCTAGCTCTTTTGCTGCACCATTGTTTGCTGTGGAACTAAGGAGAAAGCCTGGGATCTTCCAGGAATTAATCTTCACCATTGATTTCCACAGTGGATCTGAGTTAGAGACACCAGGACCTTGTGGGAGCCAGAACATTTTAGGAGGGCTGGTACCAAGGTAAGCTGTGCACATGCGTGGCATCATGAGAGTAAGCTTACACGCACAGGATTATCCTGGTACCAGTCCTCAACCACCTCAGTTCATTTTGCTCACCATCAAGCGTATTAGTGATGATGTCACTTGCCCACCAGGAGTCAGAGCTTCACGTCTATATGACAACAGCATTCAGTTCTTCTTAGTTTTGGTGTTTAAAGCTAGTTTGTAATTTTTGTGTCAGTTTAATATTTTTACAAAAATATTTCTGCTAGTTTCTCTCAGGCCTTCCGAGTCAGCAATCTAAGGCCATGAAGAACAGTAGGGAGCCTACTCAGGCAAGCTGCTCCCGGTCAGGGAACGGTTCTGACCACCGGCAGTCCAGTGCCCTGGAGTAAGGACAGTCCTTCCGGAAGCACAGAAAGAAGTGGGCTTGTTCCTGTTTCTTGTCGGGTTGTCGGTGTCACTGGGCCTTGAGTTCTTCATCTTCCCACTCTAAGCGGAAGAAATGGTAGTGCTTGAGGTCACCCTCTGCAAGGTCTTCCATGAGATCTTTGGTTCTCTCAGAGCTGGAGGCCCTCACAGGCACCATTGGCGTCAATGGGGCTTCTAGGTCCGGGAGATCAAAGTCTCTGGCCTGGAGTCCCTCTCTGTCTGCAACTGGGGACTCTAGTGGGCAGTTCCACTATTGTGCAGCTCTTATGGAGCAGTGAATGCAGTGTCTGGCCAGTGTTCCTCTGCCGGCAAAGCTGCTCCCTGGCCCCTTGAAGCTGGTGGAACTGGACGTGTTGGCAGTGCCCTAAGGTTGGGTAGAGCATTTGGCTCTAGCAACAGCCCTTAGGTCCTTTCCGGTGACTGCATGTCATTGAGGCACAGGTCAGGAAGTATAGGAAAAACCAGGAGCAGTTGTATAATACACAAAAAGTGTTCATCAGTACTAACAGTAATATAAAAAAAAAAATGTTCAGAATGACTATTTACAAAGGCAGAATAAACAGAGAAGATCCATCTGAGTTTTCCTTCAATCTCTGTGTCTACCAAAACATTGCAGCTCTCTCTCTCTTTTAAGTCTTTGCAGCCCCCCTCCTTAACAAGCTTCCTGTTTTTTTTCTAAAATGTTCTTGTATGTTTCAGACAGGTGCAGCAAGAACACAATGTCCCAGAACTGAGGCCCCTTCTCCACAGCTTCTGAAAAAGGGGTTAAAAACTGCTCTCGGGTTAACCCCTTGAGTTTCCAATAGCTTTTTGCAGTCATCTCAAACTATAATTATATACTGTACATTTCAACAGTAGCACTATATAATTTCTAAACAAAGGGATCCCAATATCAGTCACATTTCCACATAATGATGAGCATAAATTTTTATACCAGCAGATATGCAAGGGGAAAAAAGACAGAACAGCAAGGGAAGACTGAGAGACAGTGAGAGGCAAAGAACTGCGAGACTGTTGGGGTAATCAAATCCTAGGTCTCGCAGAAAAATTTGGTTGTGCAACCAGACAAGAGACAGGAAAGGAAAGAAAAGAACAGATCCCTGCATTCAAACTCTCCATAACAACTGGGACAGGGTCCAATTCAACCCTGTCACACTGCACCACTGTCTTCTCTCCCACTGGCCGCACCCCCATCCTGGGTTGGGATGGTACCAGCTGCAGCACCATTTCCGGTCACTCTGGTGCTGGCTGAGTTATTGGTGCCATGTCTTTTCCAGCACCATTACCGGATTTGGGCCCTTTGGGCCTAGCCCAACACTGGTTCCAGTGCCAGTTCCAGCACCACCCCTTGTTGGAGTCCTGGGCATGCAGTGACACTGGCAGGGGCAGAGGCGCATGCGTCCACACGCTTCTCCCCCAGGCCTCTGCCCAGACTCCACTCAGAGCTGTCACCCTGCGCCCTAACCCCCAGCCTCCACCAGTAGGCAGTCGGGCATCGGGACGTGAGACACCCCCGAAAAGAAGTCCATCGGACGCTCAGTCCTTCTCCCACCAACCCCTGGCGACCCATGCTCATTCCCAAATACAGGTCACCGACGCAGCGCGAGATAAGGTGTCCAGCGCCTCAGCCCTCAGCGCCACTGGGCCGGCCTACCCTACCTACTTTTGAAACATTATGTGATGCGGTGTGGAACAGGTCTACTTCAGTAGTTTAAGTCTGCAACAGATCGACAAGAAATACACTGCCCCAAGGACAGCCCATTGTATGTTTCTCACCTTGTACCTGATGCCATCGTTGTTATCGCTGAGAATGACAAGGCCGTTCTCCCTCAAGAGGTCACTGCGCACCCTGTTAACAAGGAGTCATGCAAGATTGATGCTGTGGGCAGATGAGCTTACGCAGCAGCTGTCTTAGGCATGAAGATTGCCAGCTACCAGGGGCATTTTTCTAAATACAGGTATACCCTTTGATGCATACTTAAGTCCCTGCCAGATTCAAAAGCTAAACAGAAGATTCTGCTGACTGCCAAACATGGATTTTGTCGTCGAGGCACAAGTCAGGATGCATAGGAAAACCAGGAGCAGTTTCAAAACTTGCAAATAATGTTTCACTTTTCTCAATAACAGCAAAATAAAAAATAAAAATTATTCAGTATAAATATTTACAAAGGCAGTACAGAGAAAACTAAGTCCGTCCTCAGAGGGTATCTCTTAATTCCAAGTTTCAGTCTCTCACTTTCCTTGTCTCCCTAGCAGAAGCATTGCTGCTCTTTTTATAGGTCTTTGGGAACTTGTTAAGAGAGCCTGCTTCTCACAGAATGTTCTTGTCAGTTTCGTTCTTTGCAGGTGCAGCAAAACAGTACATGATGTCCCAGAACTGACCTCTTGTTCACAGTTCTGTAAATGGCTTAAAAACTGCATCTCAGCTGGCCCGGTGGGGCTGAGGGTTGAGGCATTAGACGCCATGCCAGCGACCTGTTTTCGGGAACGAGCATGGGCTGCCGGGGCGTCGGCAGGGGAGGGAGAGGATCGAGCATCTAATGACAGCTGTCCTCTCCCGGGGAAGGCTGCTGCCCGGTGGAGGATGGTGGGTACCGCCAGAGCCAGGGACATGGTTAGTGTGACATCATGATGCCTCCACATCCCCGTGAGGGGGAGGAACCATAGAAAAATCGACTGCCGGCTTCATGGAAGCCCCTCAGGTACGCTGGCGCTGCAGCCTCTCGGAGCTCTCTTGCCCGCTCGGTAGGGGAAAGGACTACCTTGCCCCCTTCCGCCCCTCCTTGGGGGGGGTAATCTGAGGGGGGGGCAAGGCAGCGACCGGAGACTGGTGGGGACAGAAAGCATGCCAGCACACTGAAGGAGCATAAACACTTGGAGGGGTGGGGACTGCATCTCAGGTTAACCCCTTGAGTTCCAAATAGCTTTTTGCAATTATTTCAACAGTATAACTATATACAAAGAGGTCCCAATTTCAAGTACAGTTTTACACAGAGATTCGCATGTATTTTTTATAATTGCACATATGTAAGGCGGAAGAAAAGACAGAAATAGCAAGGAAAGGCAAAGAGGTGGAGAATTGTGAAACTAGTTGGCGTGATCAGTTCCTAGGTCTCACAAGAAAATTTAGTTGCACAACCAGACAGAGAAGAGACAGAAAAGGAGAGGATAGAACAGACCCTTGCGTTTAAACTTTTTCTACATAACAAATGGGGCAGGGCCTTATTCAACCCTTTCACATACCCCCCTCTTATTAATGGAACCTGTTTTACAAAAACAGGTTTTCAAAACGTTCTATTAAATTCCTGTCTAACATTAGCTTATAACCTTTACAGTTCAGTGCATGTGCAGCATAGCAAACAGAGAAGTTTCAACTCGCATTTAGTTTTTTTAACCATTCTCAATTCCTTATCCATATCTTGACTGAAAATCAGCATTGATATTCTCTTTCCCAGCTTTGTGCATCACTTTAAATTTATGGCTGTAATGCCAGGTACCACCATGTGATTCTTGAATTTTTATACTTTATTTGATAAGCCAACAGAGAAAATTGTGATCTGTTATCAATGCAGAGTCAGCTCCTAGCAGATAAAATGCAAGAGTCCATGGCCAGCTTTGCTGCAAGGCATTCTTTTTCAATGATGGAGTACCTTTTCTCTTGGTTGTGCAACTTCCTAGTTATGTATAGAATGGGATGTTCCTTCCCATCTATATGCTGACTCCAGACTGCACCTAGGCCTGCATCTTGGTTACTTGGTAGAATGGACAAAAGAAGGCCGAAGCCCATCGAGGATGTCCTCCACACATTGTGGATCATTGATGAATTATGTTCTTTCCGGAAGCCATTTATCAAGTTTGATTTTAAAGGTGTTTATAGAAAAAGACTCTGCACCGACTAGTGAAAATAATGGAAAAGTCTTACTGGTGATAATAGTGCTGAGTGGGATGGAGAGATGTGGCGTCGTGACGTCTCGACATGGAGAACTGCAACGCCTGCTTCTCCATGGACCACCATGTCTTGGAAATACGCGCGTTCAAAATTGGCAGGGCTCCACCAACTTTTGGAGGACGGTGTCGCTTGCTGGTCGCCAAGGCCAGATCTCTCAATCCCTCCTCTGGGTCCCCTCCTGGGTCTATATGGCCCGGTGAGGAGGAAGCCTCATCAGATTCCTGCCTTGCTGTCATAGAAGTTGACGGCAGATAAGGACCGCAAGGCCCATCCAGTCTGCCCATTTCTTTTTCTACCTTATAAATGTGCCTTCGGCCTTTGCTCTGTCAGTGACCTATCTATTCATAGTCATTTGTATTGCTCCCTTATGCCTATCCCATGCCTGTTTGAAGCCCTGCACTGTATTCATAGCCACCACTTCTTGTGGTAAGCCATTCCATGCATCCACCACCCTTTCTGTGAAAAGAATTTCCTCACATTCCCCTTAATCGGCCTCCTCTAATCTCATGCTGTGTCCTCTTGTCCTGCTATTTTTCTTATATTTAAACATGTTAGACTCTTTCACCTTGTTTATGCCCTTAAGGTGTTTGAATGCCTCGATCATATCACCTCTCTCCCTCCTTTGCTCAAGGGTATACATATTGAGCTCGTTAATCTGTCCTCATATGTCTTCAGATGCAGTCCCTGCACCATTTTGCTGCCCTTCTCTGGACTGCCTCAATTTGGTTAATGTCCTTGTGAAGGTGTGGCCTCCAATACTGCACGCAGTACTCCAGATGGGGCCTAACCAGTGTCTTGTACAGAGGGATTATTACTCCCTCTTCACGACTTGTGATACCCTACTAATACACCTAACACCCCCTAGCCTTACCTACTGCTTTAGAGGTCTGCTTGATTTTAGGTCATCAGTGATGATGATGCCCAAGTCTCTTCTTCCTTTGTGACTGCTAGCAACTCCTCCCAGCCTATAGGTGGCTTCAGGGTTTCTCTTCCTATGTGCATGATTTTGCACTTCTTTGCATTAAATCCCAGTTGCCACTCTTCTGACCATTCTGCTAGTTTATCCAGATCTCTTCTCATTCTGCCCATCCCATCTGCATCATCTACTCTGTTGCAGATCTTGGTGTCATCTGCAAACAGACAAGCCTTACCTCTAGTCCATCTGCAAGGTCACTAATGAAGATGTTGAAGAGGACTGGCCCAGGACTGATCCCTGAGGTACCCCACTTGTGACTTGCATCTCTTCTGACTGTATACCATTCACCACCACTCTCTGTTTTCTGCCCACAACCAGTTTGCCACCCAGTTGACCAACTTCTGACCCACCCTGAGCCTACCTAGCTTATTTATCAATCTTCTATGTGGAACAGTGTCAAAGCTTTGCTGAAGTCAAGGTAGGACATCAACTGCTCCCCTTGGTCCACCACTCTGGTTACTCCAGTCAAAGAAATCTATGAGATTAGTTTGACAGACCTTCCTTTGTAAACCCATGCTGTCTTGGATCCTGTGCCCCTATGGATTCCAGGTGTTGCACTATCCTTTCCTTAAGGAGTGCCTCCATAATCTTGCCCACTACTGAGGTAAGACTGACCGTCTGTAGTTCCCCGCCTCCTCCCTGCTACCACTCTTGTGGAGCGGGATCACATGAGCCCTTCTCCAGTCTTCTGGGACCTCTCCTGTGCTCAGAGACTCACTAAACAATTCTGCTAATGGCTCTGCTAGTTCCTCCTTTAGCTCCTTAAGTACACTGGGATGTATGCCATCAGGTCCCATTGCCTTATCCACCCTGAGCTTAGCAAGCTCTTGTAGGACCCTTTCTTTTGTGAAGGGAGTAGTGCTCACCTCCTCCCCTGTGTCCATGATGCTGAGCTGTGGGCCTGTCCTACCTTCTCTTCAGTAAATACTGAGCAAAAGTATCTATTTAGGATAGATGCCTTTACAGGTCCTCCTCCTCACATGCTCCCTTTTCTCCATTAAGCTTAGCAATACCCCCTCTGGACTTTCTCCTTTCACTAATGTATCTATAGAAAGTCTTGTCACCTTCTTTACTGTTCGTGCTAGTGTTTCCTCAGTTTGGGACTTTGCCTGCCTTACTGCCTACCTGCTTCCCTTAGGGCAGTTTGGTATGCCTCCCTATCTTCATCCCGCTGTGTTCCCTTTATATTTCCTGAAGGCCAGCCTTTGGCTCTGACCTTTCTGCTACTGTATTTGAGAACCAAAGTGTTTCTTCTTCTTTGCACTTCCTTTTCTGTCTAACACAATGGGATGTTGCTTCAAGTATTGCATCCTTAATGCTTGCCCACTTTGCCTGTACCCCTCACCTGTGTTTCTTTTGCCAGGGCTAGCTTAACTCTGTAGGCCATCTTATCAAAGTCAGCTCCTCTGAAGTCCCATATTTTTGCCTTTGGAATGGGATGATTTAGATGTAGTAGCCAAACTGAACCATACCATGATGGTCACTGGCCTCAGGTGACCTTCTACCTGGAGATCTGTGATCCCTTCTTTGTTAGTCAGTACTAGATCTAGGATAGCCCTGTCTCTTGTGGGTTGCTGTACCAGTTGTTTGAGGCCTCCCCTGCAGGGAATCCACTATGAGTCTAGTTCTGGCAGATGTTCCTGCTGGTATTGACCAATCTGTATCTGGCATGTTGAAGTCTCCCATTATCAGAACCTCCCCTTTAGCTGTCATGTTTTGTATATCTTCTAACAGTAATGTATCTATGTCCTCCCTCTGGTCTGGGGGCCTGTAGACAACCCCAGTTCTTATGGCTGTCCCATTTCCTGTTTCCAGGGTGACCCACAGTTCTTCTGGCTCCTTATGTGTATTCTGAATTTCTGTAGCTTTGATATTTTCATTAACAACAGGGCCACCTCCCTTTTGCACCTCGTCTCTTCTGAACAATACATAGCCAGGTACTGAAGTCTCCTAGTGTGGTTACTGGTAAACCACGCCTCACTAATTGCTACTATGTCCAGTTTAGCCTCTGACATTATTGCCTGCAGGTCTGGGATCTTATTTCCCAGGCTGTGAGCATTTGTGTACATGATTTTCCATTGGCCAGATTTTGGTGTGTTAGTTGTTGAGTGAAGTTTGGCATTACCCCTGTGCATCGTATGGGGAGACAAACCTTTTTTCTTACCTGGTGATGCAAATGAATGGCA
Source organism: Neoceratodus forsteri (assembly GCA_016271365.2). NCBI lineage: Eukaryota > Metazoa > Chordata > Ceratodontiformes > Ceratodontidae > Neoceratodus > Neoceratodus forsteri. Next base: position 108,571,295 of record CM028131.1, on the reverse strand, counting down.
AACATGCTGAACTCCTGTTTGACCACTAGCTGTCGAGGAGGTTTCTTCTGTGGTGCTCAAGGAACAGCTTGGTTCCATGCCGAGCCAGGTTGTTGGCACCACCACAGCAGTCACCTCCATGGAAGTACAGGCTCCCCCAGTGTCGTGGCTCACAGCTGCGGGGCCTGGCCCTGGCAGACCCTCAGTGTCATCCTGGATCGTGGCACCATCACCAAGGGCTCTCCCGGGGTCGCTGACTTGGCAGTCTGCCTGGTCTCTTCCTCCTCCTCAGAGGAGGAGGAGGATGACCCGCAGGCTGATCCGGACTGGCAACCAGACTCCTTGGAGTCAGAGAGCCCTCTGGGATACAACATGAGGTGGCCCAGCCTTCCTCTCCCGGACTTCCCGGAGCCCGTAGTCCCGATGGCTCCTCACACTGTGGCCGACATTGGGAGGCCTGCATGGGACAGTGGCCTGGGGGGGGAGTGGGTACAGTCAGTTCTCCTGGGGAGAGCGTGGCAGCCTTCATCTCTGGTGCTGCTGACCCCCTGGTGGGATAGGCCCCTCTGCGGCCCCCCTGGGGCTCATGGAATTGGGGACCCCATATCGCTGGGTAGGAGGAAGAGGGCTACTCGAGTCTGGAAGGGTTGAGGGCCGGTGAGCTCATAGGCCCCTGCCACTGCCCTTTTGGGAGTGGGGAGGAGCCGGAGTGCTGAACTCCCCCACTTCTCCGAGGTCTCTGGGGCTCCTTTAGTTGGCAGCGCAGAGGGTTGCCCTTCTGGATCCATGCAACCCCAGTCGCGACACAGGTGAGATTCTCCCTCAGGGCTTATTCTGTGTTTGTTTCAGCATTTACAGCCTTTACTGCCCGGTTCGACCCCTCGGGTTCCCCTGCCTGGTGGCTGGGTCTCAGATCCCTGGCAGAGGCATGGCACATTTAGTCAGGTGCTCCCCCCAGTCCTTCTCTAAACACCTCCCCCTCTCCCAGGCCATGTGAGTCCTATGGATCCCTTAACTTGGGAGACGTTCAGGGACACTGTGGCAGCCTTCTGTAGGTATGCGAGAGCCATGGACGAACAGGTCTTCTGCCTCTCTCCCCTACTGCAGGAGGACCCAGAACACCCGCGCTCCTCTACGTCCTCGTCCTCTGGGAAAGAGGAACAATCTGTCCACCTGTCCTCAGACGCTGATTTCACAGAATATCAGCAGTTCCTCTCGAGGCTAATGCAGGAGCTACATATCTCTCACTTCATACGGAGCAATACCAAGCAGGAGACACGCTCATTCATGAGCGAATTCAGTGCTCACCATCTGGTGGTGCCCTCCTGGCCCATCCTATTCCGGGAAGCATCTGTCCACACCTGGCAGTCTCCCGCAGCCTCTTCTACAGCCCTGGTAGATTGCAGGAGGAGGTATTGTGCTTCCCAGGAGTCTCTAGGTTCTCTACCTCACCCACCTTCGGGGCTGACATCCTTAGATACTCCTTCAGTGCTTTGGCACCTGACGCACAACTGACCCCCAGATCCAGATTCTGCAGAGTTCGACCGGTTGGGTAGAAGGGTGTTTTCTTCAGCTCATGCGTTGCTTTGAATGGATTCTCATCAGACTCACCATGCTGCCTACAACAGGTATCTGTGGTTGATGCTAGCACAGGTGTTAGCATCCTTGCCTGATTTGGAGGAATCTGGACAGGCCATTGCCCTCTCTGCACAGGTTCTGGAGCTTGCAAGGCACCAGGCAAGGACATCTTATGACGCCAGTGAGGTGGCATCCAGACTAGCAGGGACAGCAATTTGCATTAGGTGGACAGCGTGCCTTCGTCTGTCCAGATTGTTACCCATTGCCTGGTATAGGGTGATTTCCTCCATTTTCCAGGAGACCAGTCTTTTTTCCCACAGGGCAAGGAGGACTTTACAGGGGCACCATCTGTCCCCCTGTCCACGGGGGACACCTTCTTGTCCTGACCAGCCTTAGACCTCACTTGGTCTAGTATGGCTATAGGGTCTCCCCCTCCTGTGTCTCTCCCGGAGGAGGCTGAGGAAATCTATTCCCTTGGGGCTGTGCCAGGTCCTGTCCGGGAGCCTTGGTACTCACCCAGCAGTAATGAATGGTGAAGATTGACAAGGGAATATATGAAAATGTCATATCTACCATAATTCTTGATCTTCTCTTATACCTTCACCATTCATTACTAATTCCCGTCCACCTTCCCCTCGTGGGCCTCAGTTCTTGGGTATTGCCTCCACCCTGCTCGCCTTCCCCCTCGTTGAGGCCAGTTGGGGGCAAAGTTCCCCTGGTACCTCAGAGCTCTCTGTTTCGTTCTGTAAGTCACAGAGTGTTCAACCGGGAGGACAGCGAGTAGGGTCTTCACCCTAATTTCTGAGGGAACTCCCAGGGATTCTCTTCACGATGCACTGTGGTATCCCCCTTTTTCTTCTGTCCTATTTAGAGGAGTTTCCCTTTGGAATGACTCACCTCAATATTCAAGAAGTCCAGGGGTTGAAATTAGTGCTCCTAAACTTGTTCAGTGGTGTACCACTTGAACAAAGACGGTTTATATTTGCAATCAGTGTAATGTATTTTGAAGTCTGATCTATTGATCATATATGTTGATGTTAGTTCTGTTTTTTATTGTTTGTTTATTATGTTTAATGTATGTAAGTGTTGTCTAATTTATATGGAACTTTGCACTTTATTGGACCTGGAACTTAACTGAAAATGAGCTCTGCTCAATGGAATGTCTCTGTATTCTCTTTTGAATAAAAATGATTTACTACTACTACTTTTGACTTGGATAATCCTCTTGATTATGTCATCTTCTGGCAATTGGCTGCTTCAGTGCATTCTTAGGAGAGTCCATGGGATTTTTCTCCCTCCTTCCTTTTTGTTTTTCCTCATGGCATCATGGCACGGATGTCCCGTGGTTCTCTTCTCCTGAAGTGGGGACTATGTCAATACCCTCTTGGGAAAACCTGTAGCTGGTTTTTCCTACCTCTTTCGCCTCCTTTTCAAAGTCAATCTGGACACACTCCTCCTCTAATCAGGACTGCTCTCCTTACCCAAGGGACAGTGTGTGGAGGTCCATGCTTCAAAATTGTCAAAACATATACAGATAAAGGGTAGGAAGAGAGATCAGTCTCCGTCGATGCTTTTCCAAGGCCATCCCTATTTCCCTCTGGGCCTTGGTACAGTAGCTTCTGGAACTGGCAGGATCATTGCTCCCTTGTCTTCATTTCCTCAAGATTTTGAAGCTATTACAAGCCAGTGGCCTTCCAGTTTAACGTGGTGGAGAGCCCTCCTTCCTCCCCCTTTTATCCCTTACTCATACCTCTTCTTTCTTCTCGTATCTCTTCTCTCTCTCTCTCTCTCTCCTTTCTGTGAGACCGCACAAGGATCGGGGCCCTATGGCCACGTAGGGTAGGACTCTCTTCCCTCTGTCCCCTAATCGGCTTATACCTTTTTCAGTTTATATCCTTCCTTATCCTATCCCTCGGCTCTCTCTCCTCACCTTATTTTTCTCTGTCTCCTGTTTCATCTTCTCTGGCTAAACAAAACTGGAATGGAGGAGGAGCCCACGGCACCCACCGCCAACCTCTTATGCCACGAGTGTGTCTGTTACACGGCAGCGCCATTGGCACTGACTCTCCCCCAAAAAGCTCCCATGGCGGGTGCACTCCTCCAGCACTTACCCAGCAGTAATGAATGATGAAGATACAGGAGAAGATCAAGAATTATGGTAGGTACGTAATTTTCATTTCTCCCCGTGGTCCCCAGCCAGCTACCTCAGCTGCCCCCTTCCCAAACCATTACTCGAACATTGGACCTCCTCTCCTATGCCCCCACAATGTACCCTTTGAGGCAGGAGTGGTGGGGAGTGACTCTACCTACCGTGAACTGATTCAGCTGGGGAGGACTCCTTTTGGGTCCGTGCTGCGGGGGGACCATCTTCATGCTCCACAGCAGGGGACCTTTTTCCACTTTTAATTTTGGATTGAGTAGCTTGCAATGCTGCCAGTGACACGCAGTGAAAGCGTCGCAGTGTCTGGGACACAGCATGCCAACCCCCAGCCGCCGCCAGGGGTCAGGCAAATGCTGGTCCATGGTCCCCACCCTCTCCAGAAGAGGAGAGCTGTCCCTTGGATGCTCGATCCTCTCCCTCCCGACCCCCAGCGACCCACACACACCATGAACACAGGTCACCAGCATGGCAGGAGGTAAGGTATAATGCCTCAGCCCTCCATGGCACTGAGCCAGCCCAATGTCTGGGCTTCTTTAAAAAGGGGCTGAACATAATACAGCTTTAATGGCCCCAAAAGCCTCGTCACACTCTGGGGTCCATTTCACATTATTCGGGAACCATTTTTTCATGAGTTCAGTGAGGGGAGTAGCTAACTTGGCAAAGCTGGGAACAAATCTCCGATGATAACCAGCCAGCCCTAAAAATTTATTTATTTATTTATTATTTAGTTTTTGTTGACCGGGTAAGTGCACTAGACAAATCCTGCCTATTTTCAGGCACGACCCAGGGGAGGGGGACACAGATGAATGCCAACTGACCTTGAACCAGATTAAGCTGTTGGTGATATTTTTAGTGAATGAGGGAAATTTGGCCAGGACACCGGGAAATTCCTCTACTCTTTTCGATAAGTGCCATGGATCTTTAACATCCACCTGAACTACCACCAATCCAGGCAGATGGGACCTTGGTATAACGCTCTCATCCAAAAGACGGCACCTCAGAAGTGCAGCACCCCTCTCGTGCTGCACTACAGTGTCAGTACTGGGATATTAACCCAAGTGCCAGATGTGGGAACTGAACCCACAGCCCTCTGATCTCCCGGCCTCAGAGGTGAGTGTGCTACCTACTGAGCCACTGACACTGCTAAAAATGACCTAATATGTTTCCTTGTTTTGGGGACAGAGCTGTTAGCTACAGCTTTTATCTTGGAAACTTCTGGTTTGACTTCTCTGTTTCCCAAAACATAGCCCAAATATCTGGTTTCCTGCATGCCCAATGCACACTTGGTAGGATTAATTATCAGACCTGCCTTTCTGATCGATTGGATAACTGCTCATAAGTGTTCCAGTTGGCTTTTCCAGTCTGGACTGTACACCATGACATTATCTAGGTACGCAGCACGATAACCAGTGTGAGGGGATAAAATCACATCCATGTACCGCTGGAATGTAGTGGGTGCACCACATAAACGAAACAGCGTGGTGAACTGATGGAATTCTATAGGAGTGGCAAATGCAGTCTTGTCTCTGGATTCTTTAGAGGGATTTGCCAGTAACCCTTGGTGAGATCGAGGGTACTGATGTACTTGCACTCCCCAGTCTGTCCACCAAATCATCTGTTCTGGGCATAGGATAACTGTCAAATTCTGACACTTGATTGTTTCCTAAAATCAAGGCAGATTCTAACACCTCCTTTTTTATTTACAGTCACCATTGGTGATGACCAAGCACTTCTCGACTCTTCTTTGATACCCAATTCTTGCATTTCTTGCATTTCCTTAACCATGTCTACTCTTAACCACTCTGGTAATCTGTATGTCTTTTGTCTAATAGAGCGAGCATTCCTTGTCATTATTACGTGCTCAACCTGGTACTGTGTTAAAAGTACTGTTAAATGTTTTTAGCAAGTTACAAATTTCTGAGGTTTGTTCAGAGGTTAAGGAAACATTCACCTTTACAGCATCAGCAGTTATAGTTTGTTCCAGTCTATCGTTAGCTACATCAGTATCAGTTTCTGGTAAAACCAGTAAAACTTTTTTCGACCTATTACTTGAGGAAGTTAGCATGGTATATCTTAGTAAGATTTTTCCTTTCAGGGGTCTAAATCTCATAGTTCACTGTGCCAGTGCATCTAATCACTTTATAAGGCTCTAACAGTTTATTTTCTGTAGTGGGTAACATTAGCAAGACCTTTTCACCTGGCTCAAAAACTTTTTCTTTTACCCCACAGTCATAATACACCTGCTGGTTTGGGGCCTCTTCCTGATTACTATGGGCGTTTTGCCAACTTCTTTCTCAGGGCACACATATAAGATGTAGTAGATTGTTTCTTACTTGGGTTATCTTCCCATGTTTTTTTTTGTTGCATCTAGTGGCCCTCTAGGTTGTCTACCATACAGCATTTCAAATGGTGAAAAACCTGCTGATGCTTGTGGCATTTCTCTGCAGGCAAAAAGCAGGTAAGGTTAATATTGGTCCCAGTCTTTCCCTTCCCCTTTTACAAACCTTTTTAACATGCGTGTTAGGGTTTGATTAAAACGCTCAACAAGACGGTCTGAGGGTGATAAAGGGAGATTCTTATGGCAGTAATACCCAGTAGTCGGTACAGCTCCTTCAGTAATGTGGCACTAAAATTACTACCCTGATCAGTAATAATCTCTTTAGGTATGCCCATTCTCTGAAAATGTTTACAAGCTCTGCTGCCAATTTTGGGACTGTGACAGTATGCATTGGAATTACCTTTGGGTATCGAGTAGCATAGTCACATACTACCAAAATGAATCGATTACCCTTGTCTAAGGGGCCAACCACATCCATTACAAATCTCTAGAAAGGCACATCTATCAAGGGTAGTGGCACCACGGGCACCTTGTCTTTTTTTAGTCACTGGGGCTACTTTCTGAAACTCAGCAGAAGAACTGCAGTGGGTAGCAACATCTTCATGACTTCCAGGCCAGTAAAATCTGTACAGCAATCTGGCAAGGGTGCAATCCCTTCCCAAGTGACCAGCCACAGGACTATCATGTGCTATATGTAATATCTCAGGTCTATACTTTTGTGGTATAACTGATTGTTCTGTCTGTTCCTGTGTCTGAGGTTTAACCCAAACTCTGTACAGTAGCCTGTTAAATGTTTTTGTTTGTTTTTGTATTATTTCTTTCTTGATTTTGTAAGCAAAACTGTATGGATTGAAAACTGGCTAGCTGGACACACCCAGAGAGTAGTGGTCGGTGGGGAGCTCTCGAACCCTAGAGAGGTCGGTAGTGGGGTACCGCAGGGCTCGGTCCTGGGTCCGATCCTATTTAATTCATACATATCGGACATCTGGGAGGGTATAGGGTGTGAAATGAGTCTCTTCGCTGGTGACTCCAAGATGGGAGCAGTAGTTGAGGGGGAAAAGGGGAGGTTGGCCCTGCAAGGGGACCTGGACACCCTGGAAATCTGGGCTCACACATGGAAATTAAATTTCAATATCACCAAGTGCAAGGTGTTACATCTTGGGCAGGGAAACCCTAAACACAGGTACACCCTGGGAGGGGAGGCACTGGAGGCCTCAATAGGGGAAAAAGACCTAGGGGTCATGGTGGATGCATGTATGAATAACTCTGAGCCGTGCAGGAGAGCAGCTAGCAAGGCAAACAGGATGTTGGGATGCATCGTAAGGGGGATTATCTCTAGGAGCAGGGAAGTGATTCTGTCGCTGTACAATGGACTGGTTAGACCACACCTTGAGTACTGTGTACAGTACTGGAGACCACACTTGAAGAGGGACATACAGCTCCTGGAGAGGGTACAGAGGAGGGCAGTTAAGATAATACGAGGACTAGGAGATTTGACGTATGAGGACAGACTTGAGGAGCTCTGCCTGTTTTCATTAGAGGAGAGGAGAGACGGGGGGGACATGATTGAGGTCTTCAGGTACCTCAAGGGAATAAATAGGGTAAACATGGAGGGGATCTTTAGACTAAAGCAGGGAGGTATCACCAGAGGGCATGGTTTGAAGTTGGAAGGTAGAAGGGTGAGGGAGGGGAAAGAGGAGGAGGTTTGTCACTGAGAGGGTGGTGGACTCTCGGAATGCGCTGCCTGGCGAGCTGGTTCAGAGATCCACAGTAGAGGGCTTCAAGAGAGGGTGGGACAGACACAGAAAGCGGATGTATCAGATGATGGCCTGGCCCAGGGGGGTTGGGATGGATGATAGGGGTTTCTGGAACATAAGGGGGAGGGCCTTGGCACCCAACTAGGGATCTGAGGTTCGAGCAGACTCGATAGACTGTAAGGCCTAACCTGCTGGCAGTTAGTATGTAACTCGCACATCGGTTACAAATTGGGGATAGCAAAATATACAATACATATCTTCTTTTACAAAGGATCAATGTACTAAATTGTCCAATCGCATGCAGCCATGGAAGAATACAGGGAAATCCATCTACCTGGATAAACCATAGTCGATTCTTTTTAACAAAGTGACCTCTCGTTCATAGCGATTCCCTCATTATTTGTAGATTAATAAATAAGAAAAAATACAATCCCCCAGCTCCCAGAAGGAACCCACCAACAGCTTGCCCAGACATATCTACTTTTAGAATAAGCATACATGTTCAGGAGACCCGTGGTACAATAATTATCAATCTGTGTCCTGAGGCGTCAAAACATTTAACAGTCAGCAACCTGGGGAAAACTACCCCACAGTTACCTACCAAGCTATAGAGGAAAATATTAATTGACTTAGAAGGAGATCGAGTAACGAGGGACCAAAAACGAACTGAGGACCTTAACATTCGTCCTGAAAAATAATATATTTTATACAGACAGTCCCAATCCCGACCCTCCCATTCAGTGTAGCAAACTGAATAGCTGGTATTGCATGACACAATCTAGCACCATGGGCATAGCCATTAGTAGGCACACAAGGCCTTAACATGCTTACTGTTTTGGCCCACAGTCAATATGGATATCAGTCCTCATCCGAAGAGTCCACCACTTCATCTCGATCCTCCAGTTCCTGTTCAATATGGGTAATGAGCTTGTCTGCGTCCTTCACATCATTAAATAAGAACTGCTGCCCATTCCAAACTACATGCAGCTTCGCCGGTAAAAGTAGCTGATGTTGCATCTTGAGCTTTCTTAGGTGACCCCCTCAGGCCATCAAAAGCTCGTCTCCATTGCCTGGTGCTGTAGGACAGGTCAGGAAAGATCATAATTGCAGCATCTCCATATTTCAGCGATCTTTGCGGGCTGAAGCAAGAGCGCGGTCCCGATCACCCACACCAGTACAGATCAGCATTAGTGTCCGAGGGGTTGCAGGATCCAGCAGGGACCGTCGTGGCGTAAATCGATATGCCTTCTCGAGAGAAAATGGGGAAGTCCTCAGACATACCCAGGATAGCTGGCAAATATGTCCTAGCAAACAGCAATGCGTCTTCCCCCTCAGCAGCCTCAGGTAGGCCCACTACTCGGAGATTGCACTCCCTTGCCTGATTCTCCACATTCTCTAGGCGTTGGCTCAGTTGCATATTCTCTTTAACAAACTTTGTGGTAGCCTCCGTAGTCTTTAGCACTGAGGTCTCTGAACGTTGAACCATGGTCTCACAGTGGTCTCTTCGTGTTTCCAGAGCCAAAACCCTGGGGTTGAGTGAGTCAGATTTTTTATCCAGTTCTTGGACTGTTTACCAGTTTCTGCAGCGTAGCATGTATAGCTGCAAGAGAGGCCTCTCCGGCGACTGGCTCGGCGTGGTCTGAGGTCCACTGTGCCCAGGCCACTCCTCTCATGTCGATCGTCTCAGAGTGAAGAAATCTGCAGACGAGGAGCTCTTTCCTTTAGATTTCCCCATCGTGGCACTCCACTAGATCTCCGGGCTAATCCTTGCACTGTTAGTCATAGAAATTGCAGGTATTAAACAGATAAAAACTTTATGTAATAAGTGTCCTTCAGGAGCTCGAGCTTTGAGCTGCTTCCAGTTAGGCTGTTCAGCAGCGCCCCCCACCATTACATTTTTTAAGCATAGGTTCACCCTGTTTTGGTTTCACCCCGGCTGCTTAAAATAATCCTGGAGAGAAACATTGTTAGCTTGTTCTGAAAGATGATCACAATCAGTGATCAGTTTAGTTTCAGCATTTTCATATGTTAACCCCTTATGTCCATCAGTCTTTTTTTGCCACTGTTTCTTCAGGCGTCTTCTTTCTTTCTTGGACTTCTGGATCTTAAGCTGTGATCAAACAAGTCTGAATCAAAATCAGCAAAAGGAAAAGAGTCCCCACCATCTGAGATTTTCTTTGCCTGAGCTCTTGTCACCCTAGCTGCCGAAACATCAGGATTTACTCCCTCTTTGATTAACTCAGTAAATCCTGGAAAGTAATTTCCAGTAATCACAGGTTCTGGTAACTTAGTTACTAGCCCCACACTGATTTGGTGCGACACACCCTTAACATTCAGAGTCACTTGGGTGGTGGAATAGTATCAAGTGTCCCCGTGGATGCAGATGATACCAGTACCTGGTCCTTTTGGACATTGTTTTCCCAGCACTTCAAAATGCACTAGGGTCTGTCTGTTTCCCGAATTTATAAGTCCCTTCACAGTCTGATCTCCCACCTTCACATCTGTTGAGTACTTGCCCCAATTTGCTAAGGACAAATCTGCCCCAGTGTCACTCTTTTTACTATGGCAGTTTCTTGCAATATGACCTGGCTTATTACAGTTATAGCTAATAAAGTCTCTGCGTGTAGATTTGGTATCCCCACCAGAGTTCTTATCACACTTAGAGTTTAAATGGGAAGAAGAGTGTCTTACCGATGCGTGGCTGTTACCTTGCTTCTGTGGCGTCTGTCTGGCCATTTGGTAGTCTTCAGCCAAAGAAACAGCCTTTTCCCCACTTTCTGGTCAGTGTTCTTTTACCCAAAGCTGTACATCTGTGGGTAGGGTGTTGAAGAACTGCTCCATTACAGATGTGTCAGATCTTTGGGACTGTTTTGTCCTCTGGTTGGAGCCATTTAATAAGGAGTTCTCTGAGACGGGTGAAGGCTTCTCCAGGATTGTCAACTGAATTGTACTTCAGGGACCGGAACCTTTGCCTGTATGTCTCTCCTAAGATGTCGCACCTTTTCAGGATTTTGCCTTTCACCAGGTCATAGTTTTCTGACTGAGCAGTGTCCATATTGCTATAAGCAAGTTGAGCTTTCCCTGTCAGGTAAGGTACCAGTCTGATTGCCCATCGCTACTTTGGCCACTGGCAGGCTGCCGCACTCCTTTCAAAAGTTGTCAGGTATGCTTCGATACAAGTTCTGGAGTATTTGCTGGACCTATCTGATACTGGCCTACAGTATTCTACAGTAAAGGTACATGTGTGTGCTGTATCTGCATACCAGGAGCCCATTACAGCTGTTTAAGAGGTTCTTTCAGGGCACTGTGCACACAAGACACCTTGTCAGGAAGCCAGTGGCTGCCGGGATATCAGCCTTGTGTTGGACATGCTCACTAGTAAATCTTTCTAACCCCTTGCAGCTTGTGAGGTTAAGTTTCTAACTTGGAAAGCAGCATTTCTTTTGGCCATCACCTCTGTTTGCAGAGTGTCTGAAATCCATGCTGTGGTCACTGATCCTCTGTATACTGTTTTCCATAAGGACAAGGAGGTTCTTCCATGATCTCTCTCCACACCTTTGGAACTATACTCACGTGAGTGCTAGGACCACACGGAAACTTTTGTTAGGTGTGGGAGCCTCATGACAGCATTATGCATCAGCATCTGCATAAACGTGAGTGACCCCATCTCTCCTCAGTTCTTTTCCTTCCATTAACTGTACTCATCAGACTGGCTATGAAAACGAATACACCTAGCTGTTGTCATTTATTATTTTTTTTTATAAAGTAATCACTAATAATTTAGTGATACTGTCAACTACTGTATGCTGCCGAAACCAACAACGTTGTTCCGGTACTGTGAGTGTGGTGAAAAAATATAAGAGGATGACACCCCACAACGTGTGTGTCTGCTGCTTATGCCTCTCTCACAACATCAGGACTTGTGAGATTTGCCAAGGATTCAGTCAAGCAACAAGGCAACACAGAAAAAATGTGTGTTGAGAAGTTTTTGTTAGAAAAAACTAGTGGCCATGCAAAAAGCCCAGGGTCAGAAGGATGCCTTGCCAGCCCCATCAACTGAGTCTTGGCCATTGAAGTCAGAAGATTGCAAAAAAGAGAAGCTGTCGGGATATAGGCATAAACGTAAGGATAAGGATAGATCAGCTTCCCTGGCAAGATCCACATCGCTGCTGTGGCCTGTACCTACTCATCCTGCATCGTCATAATTCGCTCCGGCAGCAGTGACGACCCCCACCCGACTGTCAACTAGACACCAAAGTTGGGCTTGGCGGATTTTATCATGCCATTGCCGACAGGAGCAGGCCCGTTGCCGACACCAGAGGTCACAGCCTCTGGCCAGAGCAATGTCGATGCACAGGCAGTGCTGGTGTCGTTTTCAGATATGATACAGCACATATTGCTAGGCTTGCCTTTGCAGCTTGCATTGCCATAGACTGGGATTACTGTGTTGCAGACCCCGTCCACATCCACGGCTGGTACACAGTAAGCGCCTGCTGAGCAGAGGACTGCAGCGACGCCAACAAGGTCCTCCATTCTCGTTGCCGTTCGGGTCATCGACGATGAGGAGGAGGAATATAATCTTGACCTCATGATGCAGGAGGATTATGAAAAGGAAGATGGATATGAAGAGGAATGCAGTGTTCCTTGTTCCAACTCCATTATATCCTCTTGCAGTGAGGATTCTGTGGTGTATTCGCCCAGATCGCCTCCTGAAGACCCCAGTTTTCAGACATTGATGCAGCAAGTGCAAACTACTATGGGGTTTGCTGCGGAAGTAGAGGTTTCTTCTTAAAAGAATTTGATAGAGTTTCTGGAGGTGCCCTGCACTCCATCATTGTACCTCCAAGTTCTCTCGCCTTAGAGGATGCCATTTTTGCTGTCTGGTATAAGTCAAATACCATACTAGCTTTTCCTAGAAAGATTGACAAGCAGTACCCCTCCTCTGCTGCCAAGCCTTGTTATGCCAGCCAGCCAGAAACAAATTCTGTGGTCATCATGACTGCCCATGGCAGATCCAGGGCACCAAGACATATGAGTACCCTGCCCACCTGATAAGGAGTCCAGGAGGCATGATGTGATGGGCAAGTGAACATATGTCTCTGCCTTATTGGGCATTTTTATTGTAAACTGTCAATCTCACATGATTAATTATCAAAATAGCCTTTGTAAGGCTGCCAGAGCTGCAGCTCAGGCCCTTCCAGAAGGCACAGCCAAGAATGAATTACTGAAAAATCTGCAGGTGCTGAGGTAGACATACATTTGCTACGCTCAGCCTGTGGTGTTCCAGATGTATTTGTCACGGAATTTGCCAATGGTATTTGCATGACAAGGTATTCTTGGTACAGGGTGGTGGATTTTGCAACTGATATGCAACAAACAGTGCTGAATGCTCCTTTTAGAGGCACCAAATTGACTGTCTGTCAATGTAGAAGAGGTCTTAAGAGGCCTTCAAACTTCAAGAATGAATCTGAGGTTGGTTAAATCCTTGTGCCCTACACCTGGTAGAGGATCCTTTCGCCAGCCTGCTGCCAAAGATGGCTGTCACACCTTACCATCAGCAGGGCCACGGGAAGGAAGTAGAGCCTTGCCACTTCCCCCTCCCCAAGGAGCCCATTCCAAAAGCCAGTGGTGCTGCCCCTACCAGCTTCACATAAATTATGCAGGACTTCCTCCAAAAAAAAACTTCACCTGCAGGAGGTGTTGGTAGGTGTTGATTCTCCTTCATCTTAACACAGTGGAGGGACAGTACTGCAAATAAGTGAGTTCTGGAGATAATTGCAAAGGGACATGCCTTGGAGTTGCTAGAAAGCCTCCAGAGCATTCCATCTCTTTCAGCGTATCCCCTGGGACATTTTCCTCTGAAAAAAGAGGTAGAGGCTTGGCTGACCAAATGTGCCATAGAACCTGTACCTTCGCACCAGAAAGGCAGAGGGTTCTACTCTAGCTGCATCCTAGTCCCCAAATGGACAGATCTCAGGCCTGTGCTAGACCTGTGAGACCTAAACTTCTACATAGAATACAGGAAGTTTGGCATGGTCTGCCCGCAAAATCGGATTACTCTGTTACAAATGAGTCATTGGATTTACTGCCAGGACATGAAAGATGCATACCTTCGTATCAAGATCAGACAGCATCACAGAAAGTACTTGAGATTTGTCCTGGAAGGGGAGCACCGCCAGTTCAGAGTATTGTCCTTTGGTAGTCTAATGCGCCTTTGGTGTTTACTAGATGCTTAGCTGTGGTGGCATTAGCCCTTCGCAGGGAAGGTCTGGACAATTGGCTGTTGAAAGCCAGATCTAGGAGCCAACTCGAATACACCCTGTCTCACACAAAGTAATTGTTGTAAGACCTGGGGGTTACAGTGTATGTACCAATGTCAGTACTGTCCCTTTGCCAGAGGCTGCACTATGTAGGTACAGTCTTGGACACAGCATAGGACAAAGCGTTTCAACCCTAGATGGGGCAGAACATATCGTGGCTCAAGGGCAACTGTTGTACAGCAGTCATTATGTCCCAGCTAGGAATTAAATGTGCCTGCTAGGCCTCATGGCAGTGACCATTGTGACTGTGTCACTGGCTCACTTGCAGATTCAAATACCACAGTAGACACTGAGTGCAGTGAGCCCAGTTGACAGACAGCATGGATCAACACGTGTTCATCGCATCCCAACTACGCAAAACATTGATGTGGTGGATGGACCACAGCAACCTCTTGAGAGGTGTTGCATTCTTAGTCCAAATCCGGCTCAGATTCTCACCTCAGATGCATCAGGCTCCAGGTGGGGCGCACACCTGGGCCCTTATCAAATCCAGGGGTCTTGGACCCAGGTAGAAGCCAAATAGAAACACAGAATTAGATGGCAGATAAGGACCGCTTGGCCCACCTAGTCTGCCCATTTTCCTACCTAACAGATAAGCTTCAGATCCTACTTAACCAACAGCTTACTTCCTCCTACCCCTCACTAGGACTGCCTTATGCCTGTCCCATGCATTCTTGAATTCTCCCACTGTACTTGACTCCACGACTTCCTCAGGGAGGCTGTTCCATGCATTCACAACCCTCTCTGTGAAAAAATACTTCCTCACATTACCTCTGAGCCGTCCCCCCTCTGTCTTCAAATTGTGCCCCCTTGTTCTTGCACTTCTCTTTTCTGAAAGATGCTACCTCTTGACTTTATTGATTCCTTGAGGTACTTGAAAGTTTTATCATGTCCTCTCTCCTCTTTTTCCTCAAGGGTATACATATTAAGCTCCTTTAGTCTTCATCATATGTCTTCTGGTGCAGACCCTGCACCATTTTGGTTGCCCACCTCTGGACTGCCTCCACTCTGTCTATGTCTTTCCGGAGATGGGGTCTCCAGAACTGCACACAGTACTCCAGATGGGGTCTCACCAACTGTCTGTACAGAGGGATAACTTCCTGTTTTCTGCTATTGATGCCTCTCCCTATGCATCCCAGTATCCCCCCAGCCTTCCTTACTGCCTTATCACATTGCTTGCCCACCTTTAGGTCATCTGATATAATTAACCCCTGGTCCCTTTCCATTTTTATTGTTGTCAGTATCTCACTCCCATTGTGTACTCTTCCCCTTGGTTTTTGTTTCCCAGGTGCATTACCTTGCACTTCTTTGCATTGAATCTGAACTGCCATACATTTGACCATTCCTCCAACCTTGCCAATTCTCTTCTCATCCTTTCCACTCCATCTTGTGTATCAACCCTGTTGCAGATCTTTGTCATCTGCAAAGAGACATACTTTTCCTTCCAGTTCTTCTGCAATGTCACTTATAAAGACATCAAAAAGGACCAGCCCCAGTACTGAACTCTGCGGTACCCCGCTAGTAGCCCTCCTTTCTTCACTATGGACTCCATTTACTACTACCCTTTGCATCCTGTTGTCTAGCCAATTTTTTATCCAGGCTACCACCTTGGGACCCACCCCAAGGCTGGCTAACTTGTGTATTAATCTTTTGTGTGGGACTGTATAAAATGCCTTGCTAAAATCTAGGTAGGCTATGTCCACAGCCCCTCCCTGGTCAACTACTTTGGTCACCCAGTCAAAGAAATCTTGTTAGATTCATCTGACATGACCTTCCCATCGTGAATCCATGCTGCCTTGGGTCCTGTGCCCCACTGACCTCTAGGTACTCAACAGTTCTTTCCTTCAAAAGTGATTCCATCATTTTCCCTGCCACTGAGGTCAAACGAACTGGTCTGTAGTTTCCTGCCTCTGTCCTGCTCCCATTTTTGTGAAGAGGAATCACATCCACCCTCCTCCAGTTCTCAGGTACCACCCCATCCTCCCATGATTTGTTAAAGAGGGTAGTCAGCGGTGTCACTAGTTCTTCCCTTAGTTCTTTTAGAATTCTTGGGCTAATCCCATCAGGCCCTATTGCTTTGTCCACCTTCAATTTTATTGGTTATTTCAGAACCCTTTCTACTGTAAATGAACTGGTATCGACCCTCATCTTCAGAGTGTTTCTCTTGTTTGTTTAGGTACCTCCCCCTCCTCTTCCTTTGTGAATACTGAGCAGAAATATTCATTCAGTATCCCTGCTTTTTCACTGTCACCCTCTACCCACATTTCCTCCCCTTTATTAAGCCTCAGTATCCCTCCTTTGCTCTTTCTTCGCTCCCTAATGTACCTATAAAAGGTCTTATCCCCCTTCTTAACAGAGTTGACTGTCCTTTCCTTGGTTTGGGCCTTTGCTATTCTGACTGCCTTCCCAGCCTCTTTCTGCTTTAACTGATGAAGTTATCTGTCCTGCTCCTTCTGTGTTTTCTTATATTTCCTGAATGCTATCTTTTTTTTCCTTAACCTTCCCTGCCACCTCTTTTGAGAACCATAGCATTTTTTTCCTTCATTGTGTTTTGTTGATTTACTTTACACAAAGGCTTATTGCCTCTGTGATGGCTGTTTTGATTACTCCACCCCTCCTCCTTGCCTGTTTGCTAGTGCTTTTCTGAGGCACTCTCTCATTTTCCCAAAGTCAGCCCTCCTAAAGTCCAATACTCTTGCTTTTGTCTGGCTTGATTGTATGGCTGTGTTTATCATGAACCACACTGTTTGGTAGTCGCTTGTTCCCTGATGGCTACCCACTTCTAAATCTGAGATTCTTTCTCCGTCCCCATTTGAGAGTACCAGGACTAAGATTGCTCCCTCCCGAGTGGGTTCCAATACTAGCTGTCTGAGACATGCCCCCCTGTAGGGCATCAAGAATGACCCTGCTCTTGGATGTGCCTGCAGCAAAGGTGCTCCAGTTAACATCTGGCATATTCAGGTCCCCCATCAACAATATCTCCCCTTTTTCTGCCATTCTAGGGAAATCTTCTATCATTTCCTTGTCCATTCCTCCTGAGATGGGGGTCTGTATACAACCCCCATGCAGATTGTGGTGCCATTTCTGTCTCCAGGGTGACCAGAGTGCCTCATCTGCTCCCTGTTTACTCTTTAGTTCTGTTGCTTTGATCCCTTGCTTTACATAGAGAGCTACTCCTCATCCTCTTTTAACCTCCCTGCCCCTCCTGTAGATTGTGTATCCTGGTATGTTGACATCCCAGTCATGGTTCTCTGTGTACCATGTTTCTGTGACTGCCACAATATCCAGGCAACCCTCTTCCATCAAAGCCACTAGTTCAGGGAGCTTGTTACACAGACTACGGGCATTGGTACTCATCACCCTCCACTTTTTGGTGGCCTTACCCCTTTTAGCCCCATTTCTGTCCTTACTGCCTTTGCCTTTTTTTACATTTACCTCTGTCCTGCTCCCTAATGACTTCTCTACCTTGGTGTTTACCTCACTAATTACCGTGTTTTCTGGGGGAAGGCTGGGATTTCCCTGCTCCTTTTCAGTGCCTCCTCCCTTGGCTAGTTTAAATGCTTGCCAATGAAGCATTTAAACCTCTCACCTAGCATCCTGGTTCCCCCCTTGGAAAGATGCAGACCATCACACCAGTGTAAGACTGCATCCCTCCAGGTGGCTTCTCATTCCTCAGTGAAGCCAAAACCCTGAGCTCCACACCAGTTTTTCAGCATTCATTGAATTCCCCAGTGAGGAGTACCCTAGCATCACCTTTGCCATAGACAGGCAGCACCTCCGAGAAGGTTACCGTATGTGCTACTTGTCTAAGGCCCCTCCCCAACTTTGCAAACTCCTCTTGTACTGCTGTGATCCCATTCCTAGCCAGGTCATTTGTCCCTAGGTGGACAGTGACATCCAACTCCCTCCCTCGTGCAGCTGCTTCTATGATCCTGAGGATTCGCTTCCTGTCCCTCCAAGCCGAGGCGCCAGGCAGGTACCTTACCTCCCTCTCCCCTTCCTCCCCCATTTCTAGGGACATGGATATGTTGTTCATCCACACTCATTGGCAGGTATCCTTGCCGCTTTAAATCTTGCCGGAAGGTCTTCAAGCTTGCTCCTCCCACCCACCCGGTGGTATAACTCGCCCGCCCCATGACGCCAGATCTTCCTTACCGCTTGGAAGCTCAGGTTCCCTCCTTAATGCTCTGCGTTGAGACTGGTTCCTATTTCTCCGTTTCGGATTTAAAATAAATTTTATGAGAAAAGACTTAGTCTTCTATCCTCCGCGGCGCGACGGACTCGACTCGATTTCGGAGATGCCCATGCGGGCAGAAGATGTCTCGGACGGATCCACACCACGTGTGTCTACTGTTTAGGCCTTGAGCACGCACCCGCAGGCTTCATACCTGTGCTCATCTTTTCTCGCCCACGCCCCTCAAGACCGTGCTGCCCGATGCAACTGGGCCGCCCTTGCAGTTCGCCCGTGAAGTCCAAGGAGGCCCGGTTGGCGGTCAATCATGTGGCGGCTCGGGCGGATCAGCCTCGAGCGGATGGTCGCCTCAAGAGGAGGCGGCGCTGGCGTATCTTCTCGCCCGCATTTATCCCGCCTTCTGGGCTCTTCTTACACGGCTTCTTTATGAGTTTGTCTGTCCCTTTCCACTAAAGGAGAAGGCCTACGCTTAGGGACCTTATTCTCGGTCCAAAAGAGGACAGGGTAAGTCCCTCGTCGACGCTCTTGGGAGCGGGAAAGGTCCTTCCCCGGCCGCCGACCGTCGGCTTCGGTCGATCACCGGCCGCCACTGGCCCCACGGTGTCCCCGCCAGGTCAGTTGACCGAGACTCCCACCGGCGAAGTCGAGATTTTTTTCGACCCATTGGGCTGGGCGCTTAGCAGCCGAGATTCTCCTCCCCGTTCCCCGGGAGGAGTTGAGGATCCTGTGGCTCGCCTGCAGCCTCCGGTCTCGGAGCCCTCGGATGCACCATCCGAGCAGGGGAGGCCGGTTCCGCCGACACCTCCCCGCACCGACTCGAAATCTAGACTCTCAGTCTCGGTCTGACTTCATGTCCAGCCGATCCCACCAATATAGGCGGTCTCGGTCTCGGCATCATGCAGCCGGGCCGGGCTCGCTCCTCCTCCTCGATGAGGGGAGGCTTCGGTGAATTACGCCGGGACGGCACGAGGACCTTATGTTGCAACAGTTCCTCCTGGTCGGGAGTGTCACCCCGCCCCCGGCCATTAAGTGGCTGTCACCGATCGCCGACACAACCCTCGACTCTTATCCGAGGAGTCATACCCAGGCCGTTGTCGGCCAAACCAGCTGCTCCACCTATTCCCGTGGAACCTCCGCCTCCACAGCCACCAATTGGGGCCCACCAAGGATTCTCGGTCGGCCAAGGGTCTACCCATCGGCTGTCAGTTACCCTCACTCCCGACCGACCTCGGCAGGTGAAGGGTGCCTCAGGCCAGAGGCAGTTTCTTCGAGGACTCTTCCGGTCCGAAGATGATTCCTCCTTTTCTCCAAGCGACTGGACTTGGAGTCTTCAGGAGGTCAGTCAATGGGACGATAGCCCGTCGTCCTTCCTAGGACTACTCTGGCTCATCTCGGAGTCCACCGGATGGAGCTCGAACCTTTCCAAGCGGGCCTGGTATCCCCTCACGGAGATTCTGGACCGAGGGGATTCTCCGACGGAGGCCTTTCCGGTGGCCGAGGCCATAGTGGGTCCGGCACTGGAGCTTTGGCAGCGCCCTGCTTCCTGCCCTGCGCCTTCGGCCAGGATGGCCAGGAAGTATGCGGTCCCTACCGGTTCCTTGTCTGGTTTTTCGGAACACCCCTCTGCTGAGGGGTTGGTTACCGACAGCGTTCGTGCTACGGCAACGCCTAGGATGTGGACAAACCTCCTGACAAGGAGTCCAAGAAATTGGACCATGTCGGGCAGAGTCTATGCTGCGTCCTCTCTCGGCCTTTGTCAGGCCAGTCGTGCCGCCCTCATGGCACATTTTCTCTCATGCCCTGTTGGGCTCCCTGGATGAGGTCATCCTCATCTTCCGCCTGATCTGCAGATTACGTTAAGCAGGTGCGGGACCAGGGCAGGGCAGTGGCCAAACAGCAGCTCCAGACTGCTTTGGATATAGGGGACTCATGTGCCAGATCGGTGGCGGCCAGAGTGGCTTATAGGCTACGGGCTTGGCTGAGGATATTCACCTTTACTTGGATACCCAGCACAAGTTGGCGGATGTTCCTTTTTGGGACTGACCTCTTGGCCCTGGGGTGGAAGGTCACCTGCAGAGGATCGAGGTCCAATGCTACCTTGGACTCGGTCTCTTCCGCTCAGAAGGACAAAGGCCGCGAACCACAGCCTAAGCTCCTTTCGTCCTTCTGTGCCCACGGCGCGCCGGCCCAGCAACGTCAGGGGCCAGCAGGCTCGGCCTTGGCATCCCAAACCCAAGCCGCGGCTTCCTAACAGGAGGCAGGAGAAAGGCTCAGGAGGTCCCTCAGCGGTCCCTCCTCCAAGCCTGCCCAGTGACGGGCTGAGGGTGTCGCCCCATTCCCATCACCTCACCCTGGGTCCCCCTGGGGGACGGCTCCGCACTTCCGTTCCGCCTGGTCCGCTGTTTCCACGGACAGGTGGGTCTTGGAGGTGGTGGAAGAGGCCTGCCTCTGAATTGAGCAGGCACCACCCTTCAGAGCCGTCGCCCCTCGGGGGGCTTATGGATCCCCGGCCGCACTGGCGGCTCGTCGAGCCGACATCGCTGTCCTCCTCCAGAAGGAGGTGATAAGAGAGGTGGTGGACCCTCCTTCAGACTCAGGGTTTGTGTCCAGGTACTTCCTGGTTCCGAAGCGGACGGGGGGCTGGCGCCCCATTCTCGACCTACACGACCTAAACAAGTTCCTAAGGTCTCTAACCTTCAGGATGGTCACTCTGGCTCAGATAATACCATCCTTGGAACGCGGCGTGTGGTTCTGCTCTCTGGACTTGCAGGACGCGTTTTTTCACGTCCCTATCCGTCCGTCTCACCAGAGATTCCTTCGCTTCCGAGCGGAAGGATCCCTCTTCGAGTTCCAAGCCATGCCCTTCGGCTTGTCTCCAGCTCCCAGGGTCTTCACCAAATGCATGGCAGTGGTGACAGCATTCCTGCGGCGCCGAGGGGTCCGGGTGTACCCTTACCTGGACGACTGGCTGATAGCAGCTCCCTCCAGGAAGGAGGCGGAGTGGTCCAGAGATCTGGCCCTCCAGGTCTGCTCTCAACTGGGCCTCCTTATCAACGAGGCCAAGTCGGAACTCGAGCCGAAGCAGGTGATTCTATTCATCGGGGCGCAGCTCGACTCTCTTCGAGCCAGAGCGCGGCTCCCGGCGGACAGGGCCGAGGTTCTTTCCTCCTTTGCCCGATCATTTCTGGTTGGGCAATTGCGCCCTGCCCGGGACTTCCTGCGCCTCCTGGGTCTCATGGCGGCCTGCACCAGCGTGGTCCGTTGGGCCCGCTGGAACATGCGTCCCCTTCAGTGGGGACTGGCCAGCCAGTGGTCACAACGCTGCGATCCTTTGGACCAGCTTGTGTCGGTGACACAGGGGATGTGGAACGCTCTCCAGTGGTGGACCGTTCCAGATCATTTGCAGGAGGGCATCCCGTTCGTCCGCCCCGAGCCGACGGTCTCTCTATCGACCGATGCCTCTCTGATGGGTTGGGGTGCCCATCTGGGGGAACACCGGGCTCATGGCCTCTGGTCCCCGCGGGAGTCCCGATGCCACATCAACCTGCTGGAGCTCCGAGCGGTCCGCCTAGCTCTCACCGCCTTTGCTCCGTTCCTCCGGGGTCAAGTGGTCCGAGTCCAGACGGACAATACCACGACCATGTACTATCTAAACCGCCAGGGCAGGACGCGCTCCATGCTTCTATGCAAGGAAGCTCTCCGCATTTGGTCACTCGTGCGCAGCCTGGAGGCGGATCTCCTAGCCATTCACGTGGCAGGAGCCTCCAACACCCTGGCCGATGCCCTGAGCCGATAGGGGCTGCATCCCACGGCGGGTCTCTCCTGCCGGAGGTAGTACAGCATCTGTTCTCCCATTGGGGCACACCTCAGGTGGACCTGTTTGCCTCCAGGAGAACGCGGTGAGTCTGTTCCATGCCCGCCCTCAGCAGGGCTCGCTGCAGGGGATGCCTTCTCGGGCAGTGGACCCCGGCCTCTTTTCGCCTTTCCCCATTTCCCTTGATCCACAAGGTGCTTCTCAAGGCGAGGAGGGACAAGGCGCAGGTGATTCTGATAGCCCCAGACTGGCCTCGCCAGTTCTGGTACCCAGATCTCTCAGTCTCAGCTCCAGGATTCGCGGCAGCTTCCAGCTCGCCCGGACCTGCTTTCAGTCAATCAGGGAAGGTGTTCCATCCGGACCTTCAATCCCTGCACCTGACGGCCTGGTTCCTGAGCTGCTAGAGTTCCAGGCCTTGGGTCTTTCCGGCGAGGTCCTCAATGTAGTTGAGGCGTCCCGTAAGAGTCGACCAGAAAATGCTATGCCTTCAAAATGGAAAAGGTTTTCCATTTGGTGTCAGGGCAAGGGCTTGGACCCTTCCTCCTGTTCCTTGGCAAGCATCTTGGACTATTTATGGTCCCTTTCAGTCAAGGGCTTAGGTCGGCGACCTAAGGGTGCACCTGGCAGCCATCTCTGCTTACCGAGGCGCGGGCGAGAGAGCAGTCGGTGGCGCAGGAGAAGGTGGTCTGGCGCTTTTTCAAAGGCCTTGATCACATTTCCCCTCCAGTGCGGGAACCCCCACCTCCGTGGGATCTACTGCTGGTACTGGCAAAGCTCATGGGCAAGCCATTCGAACCAATGCACAGGTGTGCTCTCTCTCACCTGTCGTGGAAGACGCTTCTTGGTGGCTATCACTCAGCCAGAAGGATGGGAGAGCTCCAGGCGCTTTCCATCGAGTCTCCTTACCTGGTCTTCCACAGGGACAAGGTTGTCCTGCGCCCCCAACCGAAATTCCTTCCGAAGGTGGTGTCGGAGTTTCACCTTAACCAGGTGTTGACTCTGCCGGTGTTCTACCCCAATCACACCTCGGAGGCCGAATATAGGCTCCATACTCTGGACCCTAGAAGGGCGCTCGCTTATTATAAGGAGCGCACGGCTGAAATTCGGGGAGAGGTTCGCCAGCTGTTTGTCACCTACGCTGAAGCCGCATCTGGCAGACCTGCAGCCAAGCGGACGATAAGCAGGTGGGTAACCTCCTGCATAGATCTCTGCTATAAGTTGGCGGGCATGGAGCCTCCCAGAGGGATAAGAGCTCATTCTACCCGCCATACTGCTGCAACGGTGGCTGCTTCCAGGGACGTCCCTATCCAGGAAATCTGCAGGGCTGCTACCTGGAAGTCAGCAAACACCTTCATTACCCATTACCACATCGACCTTGAGTCACGCCGGGATGCTGGTTTTGGGGCCTCGGTTCTCCAGTCTCTCTTTCCCAAGTAAGTATTGGGGGTGTGCGTCTTGCCTCCCCTCCCGGAGAACTGCTAGGAGTCTGCCAATGAGGTGGATGAACAACATATCCATGTCCCTAGAAATACAGGTTACTCACCTGTAACAGGAGTTCTAGGAATGGTATATGTTGTTCATCCACACGACCACCTCGACCTCCGGCTTCGACGCGACAACCTGAGCTTTCCAGCGGCCAGATCTGGCGCCATGGGGCGGAGCCGAGTTATACCACCCGGTGGGTGGGAGGAGCAAGCTTGAAGACCTTCCGGCAAGATTTAAAGCGGCAAGGATACCTGCCAATGAGTGTGGATGAACAACATATACCATTCCTAGAACTCCTGTTACAGGTGAGTAACCTGTATTTCTATCCCCCTAATGATTGAGTCCCCCACCAGGAGTTGTTTCCTTCCCTTATGGGGTCCCATGCCACCCTCCTGTGGGTCTCCTTTGTGAAGGCTCCCAGCATCCTCCTTGGTCTCCACTGCAGGTGCCTCCATAGACGAACCACTGTCCACCAGAAGAGCGAATGAATTGTGGAGAGGTACAGCTGGAGGGATGCAACTCTGTTGCACCACCCTCTCCCTCCCTGAGCCCACCCTGGTCCAGCCTCTCCTCTTTCTTGGCAGCCTCTGAGGTGGTGGCATTGGCCCTGGTGGTCCCTGGGTGGGGGAGGAGGTTTCACGAATCCTAGCCAGGTCAGCCTGGAGACAGGCATCCTCCTCCGTCAGACCAGAGAGGTGCCTGCAAATAGGGCAGCAATGCAGCCTCCAGAATGTCTCCCGGAACACTGCCTCCCCACAGCCATTGCACTGCACCACTCCTATCATGTCTAGCACATAATTGTCCTGGAAATGAGAGCTGTTCTGTACAGTCTACAGGCTTTCCAGGAGCATCTGACTCCAGGTCATCTGCTAGTACAGATGGGCAGTGTCAGTGTTATGTATTACATAAACAGACAAGGGGGACTCATTCCTAGCCCTGTGTTGGGAAGTAATGAGAGTGTGGTACTGGCTGCTAGAGCACAGCCAGGAGTTTTATCAACTGTGCATCTCCCAAGAGTACAAGACATCTTAGTAAATCAGCTAAGCAGGTGACAGTCCAGGATGCACGAATGAGAACTTCTGAACTCTGTGGTAAACCACCTCTTCACAAGGTGGGGTTTTCCAGAGTTGGACCTTTTTGTGTCCCCACACAATGAAAAACTGCTGTGTTTCTGCTCACTTGCTCCAGGGCCTGGAGTTTTCTGGCAAGACGCATTGTCCCTCTCTTGGAAAGTGAGGTTTCTGTACGAATTCCCTCCCATTCCAATAATACAGAGAGTGTTACTGAAACTACAGATGGAGAATGTGAACCTCATCCTCACTGAAGGAGACCCCATCAAGATAGTGACTCCCAGCCGGCCTGGTGGCGCTGAGGGTTGAGGCACTGGATGCCACACCTTGCGCTGCACTGGCGACCCAGGTTCGGGAGCGAGCCCGGGTGTCGGCAGGGGAAGGAGTTGGATCGAGCATCCAAAGGACTGCTTTCCTCTCCTGGGGAGGGATCCAGGGGTTCCCTGCGCATTAGCAGCCCCCAGTGGAGACCGAGGGTACTACATGCGTGGGACAACAAATTTGGAGAACGGGCGTGGCAGGCGTCTACGAGGGCAGCCTTTGTGCTGACGACATTGCACGCCACGCTCATGGGGGGAAAACACAAGAAATGCCTCCTACACCATCAGTGAGATGACAGTGGCCCCATGAGAATCACCCACATCCCAAATGCCGGCTCAGACACGCCCGATCACTCTCCATGGCCAACCGTCGACAGCAGGTAAGGCTCTTCACACTTACGAGCCAGCCACCGGAGGGAGGGCAGAATCAGCCCCAGAGATGGTACCGGGGATCGAGCCTGCCTGAGGTCGTTCGGGGGAGGGAGATCCTGGGAAATGCGGGGGTTTCAGGCTGGGAGTAGGATGATGTCCGGAGTGGGCACTCCTGAAGGATGCCCGGGGTGTAGGTGTATTACAAAAAAAAGATAGTGACTCCCAAACAGCAAGGAGTGAAAACGGCATGAAATAACAGTACGTGCTATATCGGGCAGCTGATGGATCCCCACCCCGCCACCCCTAGTTGGTATATTAAGTAAAGGAGCCTAGAAAGTTTGACAATATAGCACACGCTTTGATTTCATGGTGTTTCCACTCCTTGATGTTTGGGAGTTGCTATCTTGACGTGCAACCTCACTGAAACTCTGTGGCCTCAACAAATATGGTATCTCTGCTGCAACAGCTAGCAGTGGAGATTCCACTAACTGTCTGTTGTCACAGGAGAGGGACTCTGATCCATCTGGACATCAAGTCCCTGCATACATGGCTGCTGAAGACATAGCCATAGCACAATGTGGAATGTCACCAAAAGTTGCCAATATGCTGCCTTGCAGCTAGAAAGTAGTCTGCCAGACATGCATACATACTCTTTGAAGTGGAGGCGTTTCACTTGTGAGCCACTTCTAAGAATATGGGCCCGCTTACCTTGTCCGGTCAATGCGGTGTTCGAATACTTGCTGTCACCGCCAGATGGTCACCGCCAGTACTGCCAGTCTGCAGTATTTCAATGAAGGTCAGGGCTCGTGTTTTCTGCGATTGCAGCAGTGGCTGCAGAAATAAGAGCTGACTGCAGAAATCAGTGCTGGCCGCAGAAATCGGGAAAACCAGCCATATGGCCACAGAAATGCCAACTGTGCTATATGATGACACAAGGCAAGGGCATAGCTACTGATATGTTAAGCATGCCATGGCATACATACTCATTAGAAGGGGCAACAGATGGATGCTGCCCACTACAAAGCCAAAAAGCTAGTGGCCATATTGCATCTTGACTTATGCTGGCTCTTGTTGACGCAAGAGTAGCCGAGCTTGATTAGGTCTACAGCAGTTATGATTTGCTGCTGTGTAGGTGTGACTAGCTCAGCCGTGTTAATTTTTCATTGTGAGGCTGCTGACAGTGCATGCTGAATTCCTGAAAGATGAATTTAAAAAGGAAGAAGTGGAAGGCAAGAAGTAGTCAAGAAGTGAGAAGATTCAATGGTGCCCATGGAGGTGGAATCGATCTTGGTGTGGTGGCAGGTATCGCAGGAGGAGCTGATTGCAGAAACATGTGGCTGGCAGCAGACTGAGCAGAGGACATGGTTCCCACTGATGGACATTGATCACAGCCTTGATTTGCGGGCTGCAGATCTGTACCTGCAAGTGTGAGTAATTTCTTGGCAGATCTGATCCTGCAGCCTAAGTGGTGGCATCAAACTCAATTCTTAAGGAGGGTCAAGTTGCCCAGCTTCAGTAGAGATGGGGACCAGGGTATACGAGAACTGGAGTGAGCAGATAAGGAAAAAAAAATTGGAATGGAGAGTTGTATTGATTGTTGCTATACATAAGTGAAGTGAGGGTCGCTGACTGAAGAACACCACTGCCCCTGAGTTGCTGGGAGAAGAGAACATGCTAACCAAGGTTACTCCAGCTTAATAAGAATGCCTTGCTTGCATTTTTTAGTGTGTTCCCCAA
The DNA here is from genome assembly GCA_016271365.2 of Neoceratodus forsteri. NCBI lineage: Eukaryota > Metazoa > Chordata > Ceratodontiformes > Ceratodontidae > Neoceratodus > Neoceratodus forsteri. The sequence continues at coordinate 108,544,172 of CM028131.1, read as the reverse complement.
AAGAAAAATCAGGAGTCAACAAATCCTACAGACACTGCAAGTTACACCTCCATCACTATTATAGGAAGACACCCCCAAACACACATATTTGCACACTGCACTCAACACGCTTCTTGAAAACAGTTGGGGTATTACTAGTTTTAAAAATTATAATCTAAAAGAATGTTGATCAAAATCAGGAAAAAATGGCTTTTAAGTTGGAGTCTCTTTATGTCTGCTAACTGTAAATATAAACCAGAAGAAACTCAAGCAGGTTTTGCCTTCTGTGTGGTTTTAGCTGAGTGTTTATGTCATCTTCCAATTATAACCTAGGAGAACTGCAAAAGACACTAATTTCCAGAAGAACAGATGAGCCTTCAAATTTGGGGTGGGAGGGAAAATTCATTAAAAGAGAACACTGATGCCAATGGCTGCACCAGGTTTGGGTTACTGCAGTTTAATATTTGTGATGAGAAGACTACATACTGTTAAATGGCGTGCTGTTCCACTTGTAGTGTAGCGGAGTGGTTACATGAATGCAGTCAAAGGGTAAGCTAAAACTTAATCCCCTTGAAGGTATGCTGTTTAACCACAATTTATCTGCCGCAGAATCAGTAGTTGTTCTGCCGTAGAAAGTATGAGGTCTTGCCGCAGAATGTAGGTCCACTTTGCTGCAGTCAACACGGGGCCCTGGTGAAGGTGCATCTGGCAGCAATATCAGCTACTACCATGCCCTGTACAGGCCATACATTAGCCCAACTAGAGCTCAAGGATTTCAGAGCTACAGGCTCTAATGTGTGAGCCTCCTATTTGATTTTTCATAAAGATAGGGTTCCTTTACATACTGATCCTAAAGTTTTTGCCAAAGGTGGTATCTTTCCAGTTTATTATCCAAAGCATGCAAATTAAGGTGAAGCATTGCTCCATATTTTGGATGTACATAGAATTCTGAGTTACTGTTTGGCACGCACCAGGGACTGCAGAAAGTCCTCACAGCTTTGGTTTCTTTCACTGAGAAAGTGTAGTGCATCTGTTTTGAAACAGTGTTTTTCCAAATAGGTAGCACATTGTATTACATTCTGTTATAATAAGTAGAGTAAGGAACATCCAGGTATGGTTTGTGGCCATTTTACAGGGGCATGGCCACTTCTGTTGCTTACTTCAGGAATGTCTCTGCGGCTGACATTTGTGATGCAACTATTATGGAGCACTGTCCACACCTTCACTAAACATTACAGTCTGACATTGTGTCTCAGAGACATGCAGGCTTTGGCTGCCTTACAGGGCTTACGGTCATGAACAGATTGCACCAACCTCCTAGTTAGCTTTTTGACTGTTTGGGGCTCATTCCAATAGTGTGGCTTGAGGGAAAGATATCCTTGAAGAAGATTGAACAGTTACATACTTAACATAACAGTAGATCTTCGAGAGAATCCATTCCTATAGGTCATGCTGGCCCTTCCTCCTTCCCCTTTTTATCAATGGTAGAGGAACAGAGCTTCCAGTTCTGACTTAGAAAGTTGCATGGTTGCTTTCTCCAGCACCGCATCTGCCTAGCATCAGAGGTGCTGGTATCATCTCCTTGTTTCCCAAGAAGAGAGTCCTCTGAGCACATTCTGTGGTGGAGAACTGAGGAGAAATGGGCCACCTGCGGATATAGATGCTGCTTGCGTGACATCATGAGCAGTCCCCAGCTAACTAAAGTTTCCATATGGTCCTAATGTTGGCGGGTATAGTTCCAATGGTGTGCCTAAGGAAGAGATTCTCTTGAAATCTTCAGTTATTGTTTGTTTATTTAATGGGTTAACACAACTGGAAATAAAATCCTTTTACAAGTGCGACCCACAAAGTAAAACATAACAAATACAGTTACATAACAGAAACACATTAAGAAAAAATTAGAAAAATTTTTCTACGTCAAAATTACAAATAATATAACTTTCAGTTAAAACATTTACATTCTAAAAGAGACTTAAGGTGCCAATACAATGTGTTTGAGAAAGATCCATAAGAAGACAAGTTCCTGATAGTAAATGGTATACCATTCCAAATACTTGGGCCAATAAAGGAAAAAGCCCTCTGTCCACACTTAATTCGGCTTAAAGGGAGCCTCAAGGTCGCCTCATCTCCCCTATCTCTAGAAGGTATACTCAGATCAAAATGCTGTAAGTATCCCCAGAGACCGATTGGAATACCAGTTTGAACTATTCTATAAATAAATTTTGCCTTTACAAATTCATAATTCAGTTTAGTTGACAGCCATCCCATTTTGTCAAAAAATTATGCAATGATGGGTGCGACAGGGAAGTGACTGGCAAATTGACCTAGCTTTTGTAACAAAACTGACTTTTTTGATAAAAAAAATTTACGGAAACATCATCTGTAACCAAGGAGGCATAGGTAACGGGAAGTAAACATTGCTTAACTATAGCCATTCTAGTCTCATCTGTCAGAAGTGACCTAGTTCTATATAACATCCCTAATTTACAATGAATCTTAAACGTTACATTAATTAAATGAACATCAATTGGTAACTTGGGGTCTAATATAAGGCCCAAATATCTTAAAGTATTCACATTCTCAAATGTGGTACCATCTAAGGCTTTAACCTGAAGACTAGAACCTTTTGCCTTTAATTTAGAAGGTGTACCAAATAACATTGTTTTTGTTATATTCAGCACCAGTTTGTTACAAGCCAACCAAAGTTGAAATTTGTCCGTTGCCTCTGTCAGGGTTGCATTCAGTTCACTGACAGTTTTACCATGGGCATACACTACCGCATCTTCTGCGTAAAGTGTCAGAGAAACATCATTCAAAGCAGCAGAAACCCTGTTAAAGTATAATGAAAACAGAATAGGACCCAGTATGGAGCCCTAAGGAACTCCATACTTGACAGGAACCTTTTCAGAAACACACCCTTAAAATTTAACCATCGGAAATCTATTATGTAAACAGTTAGAAAACCACATTACAGCAGGATGTCCCAGTCCTAACGTTAACCTATTAATCAAAAGCTCATGGTTAACCAAGTAGAATGCCTTGGTCAAGTCCACGAACGCGGCCCCAGTTAAACACGCCTTCTCCATACCCTCAAGAACCAAATTCGTGAACTCGACCAAGGCAGTTTCTGTCCCATGTCCCTTTCTAAAACCATGTTGATTTCTTGAGAGCAATGGAAAGTACACAATTGTTCTTTACAAGTAATCTCTATTCTAGGAGCGTGGATATGTTGTTCATCCACACTGTCTGGCATTGTTCCTTTCCCTTTAAATCTTGCGGAAGTCTTCAGCTGGCTCCTCCCACCCACCCGGTGGTAAATACCTAAACTGCCCATGGCGCCAGTTCTTCCTTTCCGCTGGAGGATTCAGGTTCCCTCATGCTTTCTGCAGTGTTGAGGCCCTGGATCTGCTTTTGACGGTTTTCACCGCATCTTCTTGCTCTAAAACTTCGTTAGAGTTTATGACTCTGATTCGGACATGGATGACAAGTAGTCCCCCGGGTTTCGGTGTCATCGCCGGACAGAAAATGTCGCTGCACTGATCCTCACCTCTCGTATGTTTACTGCCTCGGGTACTATTCGTGATACCTCGCAATGCCTCTATTTGGCTCCTTCCATCCCACTGTCTTGAGGATCATCACGTGCGCCTGAAGCTGGGTAGACCAGAGCTCACAACCCACCGTAAAATCCAAGGAGGCCAGGTGGGGCGGTTTCAGCGGCTGCGGGATCCACCGAGCAGCTCAGGCTCATGGCGGCCTTCGAGTGAAGAAGTCGCCCAAGCTCAAGCAGTCGAGAGGTTTCTTCATGCCAATCTGGGCTCCTCCTTCTCAGGATCCTTCGATTTGTGCCAGTCTCTCCTACCAAGGTGAGGCGCCCTCGGGCTCGCATTCATCCCGTTCTAAGAAAAAGGACCCTAAAACTACTTCTTCAGGTCGAAGAAGACGCTCCTGGGACCGGGAGCGGTCCGATGTCTCGACTTAGGTCGAGATTGCCTCCTCGGCCGCCGGGTTTTCAGACCTTCCGTCTGGCTTAGAAGCCAAGGAGTCGGCTGATCCGGCCGAGATTATTCTCGACCCTATCGAGCCATTATCACCGACACCTGTCAATGATTCCTTGGAGAGAACGCCAATTCTCTCCTTCCCCGACGAGGAGACCCGTCCCGCAGGTCTCCCGATCGAGGGACAAGAACCGGATCCTCGGTTTTCTCCAAGTCCGGTCTCTCCCGATCGTCAAAGCCGACACCATCGGTCTCGATCAAGGAGTAAGTCCTCTTCGGTCGATCGACCCAGAAAAGGACTCAAACACTCCCGCAAGAGGCGCCGCCACCGTTCCTCTTCCTCCTCAGACGAGGAGAGGCTTCGACGAAAAATTTGTCGACGCTGCGAGGATCTTATGTGGCAGCAACTCCTGCTAGCAGGTCAGAAGCCGGCTCCTCAGCGTTCCTGCTATCTCTTAGCCTCAGCCTCTTCGGCCTCCTCCGACACCGATTTCTCCGTGCCGTCCCTTCGGGGCTCCGTGCGCCCCACCGCAGCGTTTGCCTCAGGTTCCCACTAATACGGAACTCTCCACCTAAGCTACCCTTGTGGGATTCTCCAGGAGGCCCGAGTCTTCGGGTCTCCCTCATAGACTGTCACTACGGTCACCCCTGATCGCCCTAGGGCGCATCGAGGGAGACTTAGGTGGTCATTTTATATCGGGACTCTTCCCGATTCGATAATACTGGCCTCATTCTCACGATGAGCTTTTGGTGCCAGGCCTGGAAGAAGGCCTTCCTCCTTCCAAGGCATCCTCCGCTCATTTCTGAGTTGACGGGATGTCCCTGCAGCCTATCCAGAAGAAGGCAGAATATCCCCTTTCGGATATTCTTAAGAGGGGGGATACCCCATGGAGGCTTTTCCAGTCGCTGAAGCCATTATTGGCCCGGCCTTGGAACTCTGGCAGCGTCCGGCCTCCTGCCCAGCTCCATCTGCCCGCATGGCATGCAAGTACGCGGTGCCCACAGGGTCCTTGGTGGGGTTTACTGAGCACCCCTCGGCTGAAAGCCTTGTGACTGCCTCAGTGTTCAGGTGGACGGGCAGCTCGGCAGATACTGACCGCCCTCTGGACAAAGAGTCCAAACTTATGGACCACTCGGCCCGGAAGGTCTATGCAGCATCTTCCTTGGGCCTTCGTCAGGCAAGCTCAGCAGTGATTATGGCACACTTCTCTCACGCCCTCTTGGGGTCGCTGGACGAAGTTCTTCCTCACCTCCCAGCTGACATGCAGACCACGGTCAAGCAGGTCAGGGCTGTTGCTAAACAACAGCTCCAGACTGCTCTGGACATGGGTGATTCCTGTGCCCGTTCACTAGCTGCAGCGGTATCCACTCGCCGCAGGGCTTGGCTGAGGTTATCCTCCTTTCCCGTGGATACTCAGCACAAGCTAGCTGATGTGCCCGTCCTTGGCACCGACCTCTTCGGCCAGGAGTGGCAGGTCATCTGCAGCGATCGAGCAGTCTAATGCCACCTTAGATGCCACCTCGCTAAGGGTTCTTCAAGTAAGAACCAGCAGAAGCACAGGAAGAAGCCTTTTCGTCATTCTTCCCCTGCGGTCAGACAGCCACCCTTCCAGGGGGGTCAGCAACAGCAGCAGGCTCAGGCTTGGCGCCCTAGGCCCAAGCAAGGTCCCCAGCAGCCCCGCAAAGGAGGCCGAGGTGCTGGTCCAGGTGCCTCCTCCTCCTCTAAGCCTGCCCAGTGACAGGCCGGGGGTGGCCTCCCCCGCACTCGTCACTCCAGCTCTGGGTCCTGTGAGGGGCCGGCTCCGCCACTTCCTTTCCGCCTGGTCCGGTATCACCTCGGACAGGTGGGTTCTAGAAGTGGTCGGGCAGGGTCTGCCCCTAGAATTCGAGCAGTACCCTCCCAGCTGAGCCCGTGCCCCACGAGAGGAAAGGATCTCAGTCGCCCAGTCTGCCCTTCGGGACAACATTGCGCTACTCCTCCTCAAAGAGGCGGTGGCCCGAGTGACGGATCCTCCTTCAGACCCCGGCTTTGTCTCCAGGTATTTCCTGGTGCCCAAACGGACGGGGGTTGGCGCCCCATTCTAGATCTGCACGACCTGAATCGGTAACTCAGGTCTCGCACCTTTCGGATGGTAACTCTGAACCAGATCATACCATCTCTGGAGCGAAACATGTAGTTCTGTACACTGGATCTTCAGGACGCTTTTTTCCACGTCCCTATCCGTCCGTCCCATCAGCGGTTCCTCCGATTCAGGGTCGAAGGGACCCTGTACGAGTTCAAAGCCATGCCGTTCCGCCTGTCATCGGCCCCAAGGGTCTTCACCAAATGCATTGCAGTGGTGACAGACCATCCGCGCCAGGGGTTCAGATTACCCCTACCTGGACGACTGGCTCTGGCGGATCCTCCCTTCAGGGAGGTGGAGAGGTCCAGGACCTGACCTCCGAACCTGCTCACACTTGGGCCTTCTGATCAACGAGGCCAAATCGAACTGTGACCTTCCTCAGGTGATGGGCTTCATCAGGCAGAACTCGACTCGTCAAGCCAGAACTCGGCTCCCAGCGGACAAGGCGGAGGTTCTCTCCTCCTTTGCCCAATCATTTCTGGTTGGGCACTCGCTCCCTGCCCGGACTTTCTGCGCCTCCTGGGTTACATGGCGCGTGCACTCGGTGGTCCGGCTGGGCCAGACTGACATGCGCCCCTTCAGTGGGGCTCACACCCAGTGGTCTCAAGCGTCAGGGTCTTTTCACCAGCTGGTCACGTCACCAGAGGATGTGGGGCGCTCTCCAATGGTGGACCGTCCCGAGTCATCTGCAGGAAGGGATCCTGTTTGTCCGTCCCGAGCCAACGGTCGTCCTTACGACCGATGCCTCTCTCATGGGCTGGGGAGCCCACATGGGGGACCACAGAGCTCACAGGTTCTGGACCCCAGAGGAGCCCCGATGCCACATCAACCTGTTGGAGCTCAGGGCAGTCAGACTGGCTCTGTCAGCTTTTGCTCCTCAGCTCCGGGGTCAAGTGGTTCAAGTCCAGACGGACAATACCACGACCATGTACTACCTCAACAAACAGGGCGGCACGCACTCCCGTCTGCTATGCAAGGAGGCGCTCCGGATCTGGACCTTCGTCAGCCGGCTGGAGGCGGATCTCCTAGCCATCCATGTGGCAGGAGTCGCGAACCAACTGGTGGATGCTCTCAGCCGCCTAGGCCAGACATCCCACAAGTGGTCTCTCCATCCAGAGGTAGCACACCTGTTCTCCGTTGGGGCAAACCGTGGTGGACCTGTTTGCCTCAGGAGAACACCAAGCTGAGGCTGTACCATGCCCGCCCCCTCAGCAGGGTTTGCTGCAGGGGGATGCCTTCTCGAGGCCGTGGACCCCAGGCCTCTTTATGCCTTTCCTCCATTTCCCTTGATCCACAAGGTATTACTCAAGGTGAGGAGGGACAAGGCGAAGGTGATCCTGGTAGCCCCAGATTGGCCACGCCAGTTCTGGTATCCAGATCTACTCAGCCTCAGCTGCAGGACCCCGGAGCGGCTGGGTACAGCCCGGACCTGATATCACTGAACCAGGGAAGGTCCTTCATCCGGACTTTCAATCCCTGCACCTCACAGCCTGGTCCCTGGCGCTAGAGTTCCAGGCTTTGGGTCTTTCAGGATGTCTACACCGTGGTGGAGGCATCTCGAACAATCGACCAGGAAATGTTATGCCTTCAAATGGAAGAGATTTTCCATTTGGTGTCAGGGTAAAGTCTGGACCCTTATCCTGCTCGGTGGCTAACATTCTAGACTATTGGTCCCTCTCCAAAGGGGTCTTGATCCATCGACCCTTAGGGTGCACCTAGCAGCCATAACCGCTTCACGGGCGTGGGCGGTCAGCCGGCGTTAGCTCAGGAAAGGTGGTGGGGCGCTTTTTCAAAGGCTGGATCACATATCCTCGGTGGTGAACCTCCACCTCCATGGGATCTTTTGCTGGTTTGGCAAAGCTCATGGGCAAGCCATTGAACCCATGCACAAGTCTGCGCTTTCGCACTTGTCGTGGAAGACTGCCTTCTTGGTGGCTATCCGTCCAGCCAGAAGAATGAAAAGGGCTCCAGGCGCTTTCAATGGACTCCCCTATCTGGTCTTTCACAGGGACAAAGTTGTCCCTGCGCCCCACCGAAATTCCTTCCGAAGGTGGTGTCAGAGTTTCACCTTAACCAGGCGTTGACTCTGCGGTATACTACCTAACTACCTCGGATGCAGTACAGGCTCCATACTCTGGACCTCAGGCGTGCTCTCTCCTACTATAAGAGAGGACGGCAGAAATTGGGAGAGGTTCGCCAGCTGTTTGTCACTCACGCTGAAGCCGCTTCTGGCAGACCTGCAGCCAAGCGACCATTGCCAGATGGATTACATCATGCATAGGTCTGTGCTATGAATTGGCGGGTAGAGCTCCCAAAGGGCTAAGGGCTCATTCTACCTGGCCATACTTACAGCTCGGGGGCTGCTTCCAGGACATCCCTATCCAGGAAATCTGTCGGGCCGCTACCTGAAGTCAGCAAGCACCTTTATTACCCATTACCACATCGACCTAGAGTCACGCGGGATGCTGGTTTTGGGGCCTCTGTCTCCAGTGTCTATTCCTAAGTAGTGGGGGTGCGCTTTGCCTCCCTCCTCCCTGAGAACTGCTTGAGTTCGCCAGACAGTGTGGATGAACAACGATCCACGCCCTAGAAGAACAGGTTACCTCACCTGTAACAGTAGTTCTAGGAGTGGTATATGTTGTTCATCCACACACCCACCCGACCTCCCGGCTTTAGGGGCACAACCTGCCTTCCAGCGGGCTAGATCTGGCGTCATGGGGCAGAGCCGAGGTATTTACCACCCGGGTGGGTGGGAGGAGCCAGCTTGAAGACTTCCGGCAAGATTTAAAGGGAAAAGGAACAATGCCAGACAGTGTGGATGAACAACATATACCACTCCTAGAACTACTGTTACAGGTGAGTAACCTGTTCTTTCTGCATCTTATGAGCCTATCCTGGAAGGATAATCTGAAGTAAATAAAAATTGTATCATTATTTCTGCAAGATACAGTCCATTTTCCATCCATGCGCCACTCCCTCCATGGCAGTTTGACATCATTCAGCCTCTGCATTTCTGTGGCTCGAGAGCAGAGGTTGGGGGCATGGACTCAACAGTAAACAATCCAGTTATGTGGGCAGTCCAGGTCCAGTGCAGGGAGTTCAGGTCCAGTGCACTTTCTGAGGTTTGTACATGCCTTTGGGACAGGGGAAGACCACATACTACTGCATCATGACTCCGAAGTAAGTTCCCTCCATGCAGAATAAGCTACAAGTAGCACTTTTCAGATCTGTTTGTAATGTTGCTTCCTTTTGTTTGTTGTTCCCTAGATCCATCGTCAGTTCCCCATGGAGTTTGAGTTCAGCCAGTACTACCTGAAATTCTTGGCTTATCACTATGTCTCCAACCGCTTCAGGACGTTCTTGCTTGATTCGGACTGTGAAAGGATAGAGCTCGGTAAGTGCCCTCCTGTTCACCCATTCAGACTGTGTCTGGTTCCATGTGGAGACAGTAGAGCTGCCTAGAATACAGAATCTGGATGATGGTGCTGTGGGCCCAGTTTAATCATTGGGCACCAGACCTGCTACACACACACCACAAGTCCATTTTGAATCAGCATGTGTGGGGCATATTTACAATACTGTGTTGTCCTATGTGCACGTAAGTGGTGGGAGTCGAGCATCACTAGTGCAGAGTGCGAGAGGACCGCTGAAACCTTACAAAGACTGGTCCTTCGATTTTTTTTTTTTTTTTTCCTCTCCTCCGAATTGACTTTTCCTGTTCACACAGGTTGCAGACATATGAGACCAAGTACCACTTCAAATCTGAGTACACATATAGACTCAGAGGGATTTACACTGCTGTTGAAGCCTCTTAAACAAACTTGCTAAGACTGCAGTGTGGGCTTTATAGTCCATTGCCTTAGTGCCATGATGGTTCTTTTCAGCTAAAATGAAAATGTTTCTGATGGTCCTGTTGGGAAGGAAGGGATTGGTAATCAGATCAAACCAATGGCCAGCTTATCCCTTCCGCTAGCCCCACCCCCATGCTCAGAATTTTTGTGACGTCTATGCAGGGAGTGCGCTGTATAGAAGTCTATGGGGGATGTTTTCAAAATGGTTTCATATATATTTAAGTAACCCATGGCAAAGATGAAAGCCACTGCTCAACTAATAGGGCCACTTTCATTTTTGTTATAGGTTGCTTAAATCATTTTGAAAACATCCCCAATAGACTTCTGTGGCGTACACACCACACTCTCCTCTTAAACGTCACAGAATATCTCAGCGCAGAGAGCAGGGCTGGCAGACTGGGAAGTGGAAAGGATTGGCTGGCTGTCAGTTCTCCTGTTTTACGATCCCTCCTGAACAGGACCATCAGAAAAGTTTCATTTTGTCTGAAGAGCACTATTGCAGCACTAAGGTGATTGGCTGTAAAGTCTAAAATGCAACAACAGTAATATTAGAATTTACTTTAAAATGAGTAGCCATTAATGGAATCAAAACATGTGCACCAGCCAGCAAAATGAACACAATATTAAACTCATACATGCATAAAACTGTTCAACGGGAAGGTGTGTGGCAGTGATACAGAAAACAGGTCTTGTTTACAGGTATGACCTGAGAGTGAGGAACACATTTATAAATAAAATAACAGAAGTAGTAAGAAATTACAGTAACAATTCAAATAGCATCAAACTGAGTATAAAAGGAGAAGTGTATGTGTGTGTGCATGTGCATAATAACATTAGACACTGATAAAATCATCTTGTAAAGACGATGTCTTTATTGGTAAACTGTAGTTGTTTACAGCTCTTTCCGTTGCAACTGGAAGCTCTGAGGGTATTTAAAAACATTGTTTTTCTTTCTTAAAGGTGTAATGTACGAAGAGAAAGGGAACGGAAGAGCCAGCAGATTTTCAAGACGTAGGGATTATATCGACAGGCTAAATAAGAGAACTCCCATCTTTACAACTACATGTATGCACCTGAGGATGGAGAGGTGAGCATACTAATCTGGGAACACGTGCCATCAAAGCCTACTGTTTCCACAGCCCTGCCACCCAGAGATAGGTGGTGTCTCAAATGGAAAGGTTGCTGTCCCACATTACACACAGTGGGATTCATACCTCTCAGCTGTCCCACATGGAGACGGTGCTGTTCCACATTACGCAGTGGGATTCATACTGCTCAGCTGTCCCACATGGAGAGGGTGCTGTCCCACATTACACAGTGGGATTCATACTTCTCAGCTGTCCCACACGGAGAGGGTGCTGTCCCACATTACACAGTGGGATTCATACCTCTCCGCTGTCCCACATGGAGAGGGTGCTGTCCCACATTACATGCTGGGATTCATACCTCCCAGCTGTCCCACATGGAGAGGGCGCTGTCCCACATTACACAGTGGGATTCATACCGCTCAGCTGTCCCACATGGAGAGGCGCTGTCCCACATTACACAGTGGGATTCAACCGACTCAGCTGTCCCACATGGAGACTGTGCTGTCCCACATTACACAGTGGGATTCATACCGCTCAGCTGTCCCACATGGAGAGGGTGCTGTCCCACATTACGCAGTGGGATTCATACCGCTCAGCTGTCCCACATGGAGAGGGAGCTGTCCCACATTACGCAGGGGGATTCACACCGCTCAGCTGTCCCACATGGAGGAGCTGTCCCACATTACGCAGGGGGATTCACACCGCTCAGCTGTCCCACATGGAGAGGGAGCTGTCCCACATTACGCAGGGGGAATCACACCTCTCAGCTGTCCCACACGGAGAGGGCGCTGTCCCACATTGCACAGTGGGATTCACACCTCTCAGCTGTCCCACACGGAGAGGGCGCTGTCCCACATTACACAGTGGGATTCACACCTCTCAGCTGTCCCACACGGAGAGGGCGCTGTCCCACATTACACAGTGGGATTCACACCTCTCAGCAGTCCCACATGGAGAGGATACTGTCCCACATTATACAGTGAGATTCATACTGTACCTTTCAGCTGTCCCTACAAGGAGATGGATTTCACATTGCTGTGCACCACGTATTTACTGCCATTCGATGATGGTGTTAAAGTAAGCAGTCTGAAGATGAATATGGCTGGCCTAGCCCATTGGCACTACCACTCACGATGCTGGCGTCCCAGCTTTTAGTGAGTCCAGGTTGTTTGGGGGAGCGGGGAAAGGAGGAGGATTTAGTGTCCCACAGGTGCTCTCTTCCTTTGGGGATGGACACCTAGGAGACCATAGGTGATGGTGGAAGGGGGAGCAGCTAAGGAACAGGGTATGCTTCCCACTGGAAGTTGTCAGCACACTTTGCATGTCTGCTTCATGCCTTTCTCCCTCTGGAGCATCCGGGGACAGTGGAGAAACTAAGGAAAGAACCTCCAGCTGCAGCAGGATGACACTGATGGCTCCACACTGTCTACTGGGCACAGGGCCTGCCTGACAAGGTGTGGCATGCAGAGAGGACTAGGGATAGCCCTGACATTTCCCCAGAGGGGGCAAGTGGTGGAGAAACAGGTAAGCCTGCGGGTAAGTCCTAGAGGCGACAGGTGATGGGGTTGCAGGGACCGCTGGCAGAAGGGGCCAGTCTGCTGTGAAAGGAGCAAAATTGCCGCCCTGTTTGCAGTCATGTCTGTGTGTCCACAGGTTTTGAGGCCGTACAGCAACATTTCCAACCTGAAGCTCTGGGATTACTACACAAGCGAGGTATTGTCAGAGGGCCCCTCATACGACTGGGAGCTGGTCAACGGGAGACACGAGCAAGCTGAGGAGGGAGACAGGCAGGACACTTCTGCTCCGCAGTCCAAGCGTAAGATTATTTGGCCATGCTATGACAACAGAAGCAAGGTGGAGCCAGATGCCATCACCAAACTTCTCGAGGTAAGGACAAGGAGAAATGTGAACGTTACTGCACCATGTCCTAAAATCCTGACCTTACATACAGAGCTCCTGACACCCCAGGGAAGACCTTACAAATCAATATTTGGACACTATTTAAAGTGGCAGTACAGTACCTGGTCTTAGATCAGTGGTATTAGGATTGCATTGTTTTCTATTGAACTGTACCGTTTGTAGCACCTTTTGAAGACGTTATGTATATAGAATGCGATTGAAAGCATGTAGCATATTGAGATCAAAAGGTCAGCATCCTCACTGTAAGCGAAATCAGGCAATTCTGGTTTCCTTAATCCACAAAGGACATTGTGCCAATCAGAAGGGTGCAACATGGGGTCATCAGAATGATCAGGGTAATCGGGGGACAGAAACCATGAAGAGATTCTTGAGGCCCATAACATGTTCCTACCTGCTCCAACAATTCATGAGCTGCCAAGGAACCCAGTCTTTGGGTGCTGCTGGGTAGTAATGCAGACCAGACTCTGCCAAAAAATAGAAACACTGTGCATTCCATAGGGAGCATGATAAGGATTTATTAAAGAGCTTCTGATGCTGCTGAGAAAACTTTGAAAACCATAATACTTGGGTACAAATCAGCTTGCTTTCCATATACATATTCTGTGGATTTCACCTACCCATTATGTATTACTGTATTACATTATGTATTTAGGAGGCAGTATAGCATAGTGGTTAAGGGCACTGAGCTGCAAACCTAGAGACCTGGGTTTGAGTCCCACAGCCCTCACTTGCATACTGTGTGACCCTGAGCAAGTCACTTAACTTTCTTGTGCTTCCCGGTCGCAGCTATAAACAAGCTCCAGCTTAGTGTGCCTGTCCTGGTTAAAGAATTTCCTCTTTCCCATTACTGGCAAAATTTACATGAATACCTGATATTTATCCCTTGGAGGTCATCTGTCTCTATAGCTCATTCCCTACTTTAGTTCATAATCCTCTGTTGTGACATCACCCTCCGTTACCATGAGAGTAACTGTGATGTCACCAGCAGTGCATTACGACCTCAGGTAGGGGGACAGCAACAGGAGTAGATAAACGCTTCAGGAGCAGAAACCCTGTTTTAATGCAAATGACCTTAGTGGTAAATAATGGGGATGAAAAATAATGAACTAATGTGAAATACTTGCTGAACTGTGCCTAAATATTATGTTTTGCTAAAGTTATTATGAACGCGTCAGCAGCTCTTTAAATGGCAAAAAAAGTGCATATCAATAGCCAGTTGTGTTAGTGGTCACAAAACACTCCAGCGGTTTGAGATACCCTGCCTCTTCACAAGGGAGCTGCGTGATGAAGACGTACGGTGCCCAATGATTGAATACAAGTGTGCTTTGTAGTTTTAGTTATAAGTATAGTTATAGTCATATAGGAGTTATCTGCCGAGACCTGATTTAAGTTTAATGATATAAACTGCTATTGCTTCTGCTATTATTGTTTTTATTAGCATCATATAAGTTGACACTGTATACTGTCTTTATACATTTATGCAAGCATGATTAAAGAGAAGAGGTAACTTTAACTGTTTCTCAAGCTATGTTTGATATATGTATGTAAGTTTAATATTAAATAAAAGTTATAAAAAAAAAAAACACACGCTGCCTTGAAGCGGTGGAGCATTTTGTGATGCCCATTAATACTCACGTTTTTGCCATTTAATAAATTGTTTATAAGTGGCCTTAACATCTTCACCCTGGAGAAAAGGAGGCTGGGATGGAGCATGATCTCACAGGAAGTAGGCGTATGATGTATCTAAAGTCCCTTCCCACCTTAAATAACTATGTTGAATGCATGGGACAGGCATTAGGCAATTCTAGTGGGGGGTAGGAGGAAGTAGGCTGTTGGTTAAATAGGATCTGCAGTTTGTCTGTTAGGTACGGAAATGGGCAGACTAGGTGGGCCAAGCGGTCCTTATCTGCCATCAAATTCTATGTTTCTGTGTTACTGTTCTACTTGTGAGTCCTGAGTGAAAACTTTTTTTTTTTTGTTTTCCACACTATGAAATCTAAATGTAACGTCTTCCAAAACTGCTAAAACTAGTACAATTTGGCTCGCCTATTAGTCTGGTTGCAGTACCAAGCCGGCAGCCCGTCTTTGGAAGCAGCCTTAGGTGTGTGGCACAGGTGAAACAGCTGAGCAAGTTGTGTGTCTTTAACACAAGGTTTATACACAGATGCACAGAAATGTGACAGCAGAGAAAGGCCTTACGGCCCATCTAGTCTGCCCAGCACCCTACCTCCCCCTTCTGTTATGCTTCCACCCTCTTTTCCCAACCCCTTAAATCTATCCCAAGTCCTCTTGAACCCTCCACCGTTTCAGCTGCCACACTATCTCCTTCGGCAGCTTGTTTCAGTGTCCACCACCCTCTTTGTGAAAGCCCCCTGACATTACCTCTGATTGCCCACCTTCCAGTTTGAGGCTGTGTCCCCTCGTGTTCACTCCCTTCTTCAATTTCAACAAGCTATCACCCTCCACCTTGTTTATTCCTTCAGATACTTAAAGGTCTCAATCATGTCCCCTTTCTGCCTCCTAGTCTCCAGAGGGTACAAATTCAGCCCTCTCAATCTTCTCTCATAGGGTACATCCTGCATCCCTCATGCCATTTTGGTTGCCCTTCTCTGTACCCTCTCCATCAACTCAGCATCTCTTCGAGGGCGAGGCCTCCGGAACTGCACCCCATATTCCAGATGCGGCCTGACCATGGTTCTGTATAATGGCATTAGCACCTCCCTCTTCCTGCTATTAAAACTCCTTGCAGTGCATTCCAACATTCTGTTTGCCTTTCCCACCGCCCTGCTACACTGGCTGCCCACCTTAAGGTCACGTGATACCATAATCCCCAGGTCCCTTTCTGTTTCCTTCTCCTTAATCACCAGCCCCCCCCCCCAAAGGGAGTCAGTTTCCCTCCTATTCCTCCTCCCCAGGTACATCAGCGAGCACTTTTGTGCATTAAACTTCAACTCCCAGGTGTCAGACCACCTCTCCAGGTCACGCCTCATGGCTTGCACCCCCACTAGGTGAATCCACCCTATTGCAGACCTTTGTATCGTCTGCGAATAGGCACACCCATCCCTCCAGACCCTCCGCTAGGTCGCTAACATAGATGTTAAAGAGTATTGGTCTGAGCAGTGACCCCTGTGGCACCCCACTGGTCACCGCCCATTCCCTGGAATGTGTCCCATTTACCACCACCATCTGACTCCTTCCCTTCAACCAGTTTTCCATCCACCTGGTGATCCTGAGGTCCGCCCTATGTCTTTCCAGCTTATGCACCATTCCAGCATGCGGAACGGTGTCGAAGGCCTTGCTGAAATCCAGATAGGCCCCATCCACCGCTCCTCCCTGGTCCACTGTCTGTGTCACCCCATCGAAAAACTCTATCAGGTTAGTCCGACAGGACCTTCCCTTGGTGAAGCCATGCTGCCTGTTATCCTGCATGCCATTTATCTCCCAAGTATTCTGTCAACCTGATCTTAAGTAGTGTTTCCATTACCTTCCCCACCACCGAGGTAAGACTAATGGAACAGTAGTTTTTGATCTCGTCCTTCCACTCCCCCTTATGTAGTGCGACCACCTCTGCCTTTTCCAGTCCATTGGCACCACCCCTGTGACCAAGGACAAGTTAAACGGTCTCACCCGATGCAGCGCTAGTTCATCCTTCACCGCCTTGAGAACTCTTGGGTGCATTCCATCAGGCCCCATTGCCTTGTCCACCCTAAGTCTGCCCAGCTCTTCCCTTACTCCTTCAGCTGTGAAGGTTTGTTCTACTCATCCAGACAATTCAAAATTACCCTGAAATACCATACAGTGCTTTATAGCGGGGAAACAGATCTTCTTCGAGGGTATCTCTTGCAGCAGATACTACTCTTGGGTGTCCACCAGAGGGCGCTCCTGTCGACAGTAGCTTTCACTAACAGTGTTGGCTGGGGGCCACCCACAATGTCATCATCATGTCTCTGACTATAAATGTGTGGGTGGCCCCAGGCATCCTCGGTTCTTTTTCCCACCGGCTCTCAGCTCACTGCACGACTAGCTTTCGCCCCTAGTGTAGTCAGCGAAGACTTCGACGAGGAAATAGAGCTGGAACGGTTTTCCGTTCATTTATACTTTGATACCAAATGTCTAATTTGGATTCTTTATTTAGAAAGTGCCATTGTGGCCGGAAAATCTATCGTTACGACAACCACTCAGTTTGTGTCCATTGTCTGGGGGCTTCACACAGTGTCTCTTCCTGCATACATTGCCAAGAGTTTCGACTTCAGAAGATAGAATACTATTTAATGGAACAAAAGGTGCCTCCTCGAGAAAGGGACTTGTCCCGTACCCATCGTCAGCGTCTCAAGCTTGCCAGCCCTCGCAAAACATTCTACAAAGCACAAATATAAGGACAAGGATAAATCATCCCATGTCTGAAGGTAAAAATCTTTGACAGCCCTCAGTTTCTGGTGAACCATGATGGCCTCTCAAGACCGATCGAGACCTTAGATCAGCGATGACCCATCCAGTCCTCTTCGTCGACGGGTCTCACCAAAGCTTTGTCGGTTTTGGACCACAACACCACCCACCACATCCACTAGTTATTCATCAACGTTCAGCACTCCTCCAGGGGCCTGGATGCCTCGTCGCTGGCACATGCCTTTAAACATTCCACTACATTTCCTTTTCAATCCCCGCCGATGACAGGCTCAGGATATGCGGTTAAGGAGAGGGATTTTCCTGACTGTGCTCTCTAAATTACCACCTCCTTCCTAGACAGTTACACACGGGAGCCAGGCTGATACTATCAGAGGGGCAGTGGCTTCCCGTTCAGGCTGTCAACTGCACCCTCAACTGCACCCAACTCCTCTATTCTACCTCTCACCAGCTCTACTACTACTAAAAAGCCTACCCCAACTCATCGACAGCCCCATCCATCAACGTTGCTACTGTTGTTCAAACGGTCCCACAAGACAGTAATGCAGGGCATGCAATCTTCACCACCTTCCCAATCCACTAGAACTCACACTTTCCTTCCCCTTCCCCAAATAGGCCTTGAAGGGAGTTGTCCTACAGGGAGCCTTCTCCTGCCCCTTCTTTCCATTCTCTGGACGAGGAATTTTTTCTAGATTATGAGGAGCACTATGAAGAAGGCATGGATACGGGAGATGGCCTTCGCTCTCCCTCTAGTGCTTCGACTATATCCTCTGTTGAAGAGGATCCTTTACTCTGTACTCCAGCCTCTCCTCCTGACTACCCACTTTTTAAGAAATGATGACACAAATACAAAAGGTTATGGGCCTTACTACCACATAACAGGACAAACACCACCGTAATATGACAGACTGCCTGGGCCTTCCGGAGGACCCTGCACTTGTGGTCCCTCCCTTAAGTCAGGCATATCAAGGTGCAGTCTTGGTTGCACGGCGTCGCCCATCTGCGTTCCAACAGTTCCCAGAAAAGCAGACACCCTTTATTAGGTGCCAGTGGATCACCCCTTCTTCTTTACGATGCCACAAGCTGACTCAGTGGTCAGTAATGCAGCACATGACAGAACAAAGTGACCCAAACATCTAAGCTCCTTTCCCCAGACAGGGAATCTTGGCGCTTAGACTTCATGGGTAAGAGAATATACCAGGCTGCCACTATGAACCTATGTATCCTGAACTGCAGTACATAGGCCATATGTTAAAATATCAAAAGACTTTATGGACCACAGCGATGGAGATACTAATAAGCTCCCCAATCCACTGAACAGGACCAACTCCTGGCCACATTTTCTACTGGCACTTCCTCTCCACCACTTACTAGGGCAAGATATGATGTCATAGATACCTTGGCAAGAACATCTGCTATAGGAGTTACTCTCTGAAGGCATGCCTGGCTTTGGGTGTCTGGTTTACCCTGATGTCCAACAAACTATTTTGAATGCCCCTTTTACTGGCAACAAATTGTTTGAATTGGACACTACTATCTTAGATGACCTTCAAGCATCAGGTCAGACTTTACAAATGGAGCATAATATGTACTATTCATCCCAACCTACAGGACAGAAAAAGTACTAACAGACCTTTCAGTTTAAGGACAGATTGTCAGCTTGGTAACACAAGACAAGCTACCAGGGGATGACAGCAAAATCAACCTGCTACTACACCCTCGCCCAGTCTAAGGGAACCTCGTCCACCCCTCCAGCGGCGGCAGAGCCCCCAGACATTCTGACTCACTGGACTTTCTCCACAGCTTCTTTCAGCCAGCCTCGGAAGCTGTGGGAGGTAGTTTCCTACATCATCTAGAGGCTTGGCAAAGCATACCATCAGACAAGTGGGTACTGCAGACAATAAAAATAGGACATATACGAGAATTTATTTCCACTTCTCCATCCCATCCTCCCTGATCTTCCTAGACGTAGAGTCTCCACCACTCATTCACACTAATGGGAGTTCACCGGAGGCACTAGGACCCAGCGGGAGCAAACTTTTTCAGGAGGGCCGGCGCCTGAGATTGAGCCGCAGGGAAATGGCACCGCGTGCCCCGGCTCATGTGGTAATGACTATCTCGGTGTCGAACCTCCAACCACCTCTGTTCCTTTTTTCCTGCCAAAGAGTGCACTTCAGTGACAACATCACTTACCCAACGGGAGTTAAACTTCACTTGCAGCAATAGTTCAGTTTATTGTTTTGTAGAATTATTTTTAATTGTACAACAGAAGTCTTCAGCCCTCCATTGACAGAGTCGACCATGAGCAGGTCAGGTGATGGTAGGGAGACTTCATATGAAAGCTGTTCGAT
Organism: Neoceratodus forsteri; assembly: GCA_016271365.2. Classification (NCBI taxonomy): domain Eukaryota; kingdom Metazoa; phylum Chordata; order Ceratodontiformes; family Ceratodontidae; genus Neoceratodus; species Neoceratodus forsteri. The sequence goes on along the minus strand of CM028131.1, from coordinate 108,524,461 downwards.
CAGCCAGGCCGGGTCCGGTTTGCCGCCCTCCCCGGAGGAGAAGGGGCTCTGACAGCGGACAGTCAATGCTTTCGGGATGGGCGGTCCCCGGAAGCATAAAGGAAACTGTCCCATTCTCTCGCCATTCGACACAAGGTTCTTCTTCAGCACATAGGTCGAAGAAAAGCGGCATCACTTGATCGCCTCTGGTATGTCTGCACTTAGGCGGTCGGGTTATTAGAGGCAGGCGCGGTCTCCACCTCTGTTGGAGTCACTGGTTTTAGTCTCTGGTGGCCGACCTCCTCCTACAGGCTCCTCCCGCCTGTTGGAGGAGCTTCCGATGAAACAGTTTCACCAGTGGGCTGCTCTTATGGAGCAGTGGGACGGAGGTTGGTCCAGTTGCCCAAGCGGTCAGTCAGCCTGGGCCTTTGGGCCATTTGGTTTCGGAGGGGCGGAGTGGGCGTTGGCCTTCTAGTCATGTGGTACCTTCGGTGCCGTCGACTTGGCGCTCAGGTGTTTATCCCCCTCACATGGCTGCGGCGCGAGGTCCCACACGATGCCTCTATCTCTTGCCATTTTTCCCTCTTTTACCTCAAATCACAGTTTTCAGACCTCTGGGACACTCTTGGCACCATCCGCGGTGCTGCGGGCTCTGTCGGCACCGTGCACGATGTCTGCGCCATGTGCAGTGCTAGAAGCTGTGGCAGCGGTGGCCACGGCACTCTCTGGTGCGGTGCCACGGCTCTGGCGCGCACATGGCGCCATTTCCGTCAAATACCTTCCTCCTTGTTCTGGCACCGTTTTCCTCTACAGTGCGAGGATTGGTGTGGAGCTGGCCGGTCTTCAGGGGTTCTCGACTCCGATTCTTTCTTCTTCTGTTCTTCCTCCTGATTTTCACTCCTTTCCTGTCTATACAGTCCCTACTGGACTGTCAGGAGATGATTTTGAGCCTGATCCAGATCTTCGTCTGGGTGATGATGTTGGTGACACTGCCCTGGGAGCAGGGAACAATCCTTCTGCAGAGCCTGTGGTTGAAGATCTTTCCTTTAAATCTTTGCTCAAAAATTTAAATTCTACTCTTTCTCTCCAGACTACAGAAATCTATCCTGGGAGGCTTTTGCGACTCCAATATCGTCATGTCCCAGAGATCCCTATGGATTTAACTCTTCCGGTACCGCCTTCTTTCAAGACCCTTTCACAGATGGTGTAGAAGAATCTGGCTCTCATTCCTTCCATGGCCAAGTCCATAGATAGGACGTATGCTCCTCCCAAGGATCGCCCATTTTGGCCTCTACAAGCCTTTGCTGATGCCATTGTAGTCTTGGCAGAGAATGATAAGCTTGTCCTTCCTCAGGGGTCTACCGCCTGCCTATGAACAAAGAATCTCTAAGATAGATACCTTAGGTAACAGAGTCTTTGCTGCCTCAACCCTGGGTATGTGCATTGCCAGCTACCAGAGCTATTTTTTCAATATGAGTTTGTCCTTTGGCATTCGCTCAAGGAAATGGTAGAAGCTCTGCCCGATTGGAAGTTAACTCAGAGCTACTTCAAACCATAATTAGGGTATCAAGTCCAATAACCAACAGGTTAAAGCTGCAATGGACACCTTGATACCGCCTCCGTGCAGCAGGCTGGCATCTGCACCCACCGCCACTCTTGGCTGCATACTTCAGGCTTCACGAACGACGCCCAGCAGCAGGTTGGCCTTATTTTTTGACAGTATGCGTCTGTTCGGGCCTCAGATGGAGCAAGCACTGGAGGCCACTCAGAAGACTAGGTCTGCCATTAAGACGGCTAGATCTGCACCCATCCCTCCCGAGGGGATGCGACGAAGCGTCAGTTTCACAACCGTCAGTCCTTCCGGGGCAGAGGAGGTTTTAACAAAACCACAACCCTCAGCCACAAAGAGGTGCAGCAGAACTAAGTTTCTGGCCCAGATCCCCCCTCAGCTGTCTGAGGGGGACTCCTCCTCAACGGTGGGAGGACGTCTGACTCGGTTCTACAACCAGTGGAAATCTATAACATCAGACAAATGGGTCCTCCGGATAATCCGCGAGGGGTACTCGCTCAATCTTTTGGAATCCCCTCCGGACCATCCTTCCAAACGACAGCCCAGGCTGTCGGCAGTACAGTGAGACCTTCTTGCTTTTGAGGTAAAATGCCTTCTGAACAACAGGCCAGTATAAATAGTTCCACTGGATCAACGAAACACAGGTGTCTACTCCCATTACGTTCTGATCCCGAAGAAAACCGACGGCATGCGCCCCATTCAGGATCTCCAAAAGTTAAACAAGTTCCTTCACAAGAAGAAGTTCAAGATGATATCACTAGGTACCCTGCTGCCTTTGCTTCATCGACATGATTGGCTAGCCTCCCTGGACATGCAGGATGCCTACAAACACATTCTCATACACCCAAAACACCACAGATACCCTAAGGTTCGTGGCATTGGGTCAACACTATCAGTTCAGAGTCCTGCCCTTTGAGCTATCCTCAGCATCTCGAGTTTTTACAAAGTGTTGTGCAATTCTCGCAGCGCACGTCAGGAAAATTAGAATACAAGTGTTTCCATATCTGGATGACTGGCTGCTAGCAAGTCCCTCCAGGCAAGAGACTCTCGAGGTCGTGGCCACGGCCTCAGACTTCCTCACATCCATGAAAGTCCTGCTGAATCTCAACAAATCGCAGTTGCAGCCCTCCCAGAAGCTTCTCTTCATTGGAACTCTTCTGGACACCTCCTGTACAAAGGCTTTTCTTCCAGAGGACAGAAGGAGCAATATCTACAGATGGCCTGATACATCAGAGAACACAGCTCGGTTCGAGCTATTTCGATGCAACGGATGCTGGGCCTCATGGCATCCTCGGTGTTCACTGTACCTTAGCTCGTCTCACATGAGAACCTCTCAGTGGATGCTCAGTACTCAGTGGTCCCCAACCAGTCACCCTCAGTCCTTTCCCATCAAGGTGACGGAACTTCTGAAGGGTCGCTTGCCTGGTAGTCACAGGAGGACAATCTTCTGGAAGGATATCCCTTTGCCCCTCTGGATCATCAGATCTCCATTACCATGGATGCGTCCCTGATGGGTTGGGAGCCCTGCCAGGATCTCCACACCAGGGTACATGGACTCAGAACGAGTCCCAACTTCACATAAATGTCCTGGAAATGAAATCCGTCCTCTATGCAGTCCGAGCCTTGAAGGACACACACTCACAAGAACATTCTCCTTCAAATGGACAACATGGCAGTGATGTACTACATCAACAAGCAGGGTGGTGCACACTCCTTCCTATTATGTAACAACATACACCTGTTCATATCCTTAAAGTCACAGCACGCTGAATGGGGGTAGAGACACTCACAAGCTTGCACACTCTAAAACAAGAGCAAAAAACCAAAAAGCATCTGTAACTGGAAGGGACACAGACATGTGAGGTGGTGCAATGCACTGGCTGTGGAGCAGCAGTCTTCAGGAGACATTCTGGAAACTGCGTTGCTGCCCTATTTGCAGGCACCTCTCTGGTCTGAGGAGGAGGTTGTTCATCTCCATGCTGACCTGGCAGGATTCAGAAACCTGTTCCCCTCCAGGGACCACCCAGGCCACCGCCACTACCTCAGAGGTTGCCAAGAAGAGGAGTGGTTGGACCATGGTGGGCTCAGGGAGGGTGAGGGTGGTGGAACAGAGGTGCATCCCTCCAGTTGTGCCTCTCACAATTCATTCACCACTCTGGCGAAGCATGGTTCCTCTATGAGGCACCTGCAGTGGAGACCAAGGAGGATGTTGGGAACCTCCACAATGGAGACCCACAGGAGGGTGGCCCAGGACCCCACAAGGAAGGAAACAACTCCTGGTGGGGGACTCAGTTGTTAGGGGGGGTAGAACTGGGGGAGGGAGGGGAAAGGGAGGTAAGGTGCCTGCCCAGCCCCAAGGCTCGGAGGGACAGGAAATTAATCCGCAGGATCGTGGGAGCAGCGGCAAGGGGGAAGGAGCTGGATGTCATTATCCACCTAGGGACGAAATGACCTGGCTGAGAATGGGATCAGAGCAGTGCAGCAGGAGTTTGTGGAGTTGGGGAGGGGCCTTAGACAAGTAGCACACACGGTAACTTTCTTGGAAGTGCTACATGTCTATGGCATAGACAAAACTAGGGCACTCGCACCATGGGTTTCAATGACTGGTTGAAAAGCTGGTGCAGAGCTCAGGGATATGGCTTCATTGGGGACTGGGGCTCCACCTGGAGGATGCAGACCTATACAGGCGCGATGGTCTGCATCTATCCTGGAGGGGAACCAGGATCCTAGGTGATAGGTTTAAATGCTTAGTGGCAAGCATTTAAACTAACAAGGGAGGCACTGAAGAGAGAAGGAAATCCTAGCCCTCCCAAAATCAGGGTAATTAGGTAAAACACCAAAATAGAGCAGTCGATGGGAGAAGGGCAGGGGTAAATGGAGAAAAAGACAAAGGCAGTAGGGACAGGATGGGGCAAAAGAAATAAAGCCATAAAAAATGGAGGGTAATGAGTACCAATGCTCGTAGTCTAGGTAAAAAGCTCCCTGAAATGGTGGCCTTGATTGAAGAGGGATGTCTGGATATTTGGCAGTCACAGAAACATGGTACACAGAGAACCATGACTGGGATGTCAACATACCAGGGTACACAGTCTACAGGAGGGACAGGGAGGGAAGAAGAGGAAGAGGAGTAGCTCTCTATGTAAAGGAAGGGATAAAAGCAACAGAACTAAATGGTAAACGGGGAGGAGAGGAGGCACTGTGGGTCACCCTGGAGACTGGAAATGGCTTCGCAATCTGCACAGTGGTTGTATACAGACCCCCGTGTCAGGGGGAGGAAATGGACAAGGAAATGATAGAAGGCATCCTTGGGATGGCAGAGAGGAGATATTGCTGATGGGGTCCTGAATATGCCAGATGTTGACTGGAGCACCTTTGCTACAGCCACATCCAAGATCAGGGCCATTCTCAATGCCCTACAGGGGGCATGCCTCAGACAACTAGTTTTGGAACCCACTCGGGAGAGAGCAGTCTTAGACCTGGTACTCTCAAATGGGGATGGAGAGAGGATCTGTGATCTTGAAGTGGGTAGCCATCTGGGAACAAGCAACCACCAAACAGTGTGGTTCACGATAAACTTAGCTGTAGAGTCAAGCCACGCAAAAGTGAAGGTACTGGACTTCAGGAGTGCTGATTTTGACAAAATGGGAGATTGCCTCAGAAAAGCACTAGCAAACAGGCAAGAAGGTGGGGTGGAGCAACAATGGGGAAACATCAAAACCGCCATCACGGAGGCAACAAGTCTTTGTGTGAAGCAAATAAACAAATCAAAACAAAAGAAGAAACCACTATGGTTCTCAAAAGAAGTGGCGGGGCAGGTAAGGGAAAAAAGATAGCATTCTGGAAGTATAAGGAAACGCAGAAGGAGCAGGACAGAGAATTGTACCAGTTAAAGCAGAAGGAAGTGGGTAAGGCAGTCAGAATAGCAAAGGCCCAAACCAAGGAAAAGATAGCCAACTCGGTTAAGAAGGGGGATAAAACCTTTTATAGGTACATTAGGGAGCTAAGAAAGACTAAGGCAGGTATACTGAGGCTGAACAAAGAGGAAAGTGGTTGGGCAGAGAGTGACAGTGAAAAAGCAGGGATACTGAACGAATACTTCTGCTCAGTATTCACAGTGGAAAAGCAGGGGGAAATACCGATTCTAGGGACATGTATATGTAGTTCAATCCACAGTTATTGGCAGGTTCCTTGCCGCTTTAAATGTTGCCGGAAGGTCTTCAAGTTGGCTCTTCCCACCCACCTGGGTGGTAAAACTCTCGGCTCCGCCCCATGACGCTAGATCTTCCTTCCTGCTTGGAAGCTCAGGATCTTATCTGTGTCAATCTTCACCATTCATCTCAGATGGGTATCTGCCGGAGGTCAGGACCCCGCGGGAGCTTTTTTCTTTTTTTTTTCTAAAGGTAGGCGGAGCCGACACTCCATCGGCACCACCCTAGGGCTATCAGCGCCGTCCTTTTCCATGTCTCGCCTCTGTGCCGAGGTTGAGCACGGCGCTGTGTCATCAAGGCTCGGCGCCGTGGGGCCTTCGTTTTCCTCAGTCGGCTCCATCTTTGGCGTCGCTCCTGCCCTCGGCACCGCGAGCTGGCCTCGTGGTCCCGGCTGTGGAACTCTGGCTTGGGCTGGGGCCGCGCCTCCCTCAGATTCCGCTCGCGGGGCTACGGGAAGTGCTGGCACCGGCTCGGGCACAGCTGTGGTCTCTGGGCCTGTTGGTAAGGATGGCACTGCCCACCCTCCCACGGTTTGGCAAAAGGCCTCGGACTCTACCTCCTCTAAAGCGGAGTCGAGCTCTGAGTCGGACGTGCAGTCTGACCCCTCGGGGTTGGCTGTTGAGGTGGGCAGCAGTGAGTCTCTTGACCAGTCGAGTCAGCCCCTTCTGAGAGGAGGTTGGTGGCTACGAGACTAGGGTCAGGGGTGCTGACCAGCAGGCAGTGGTGCGGACCACCATAGCTCTACAGCCTGGTCTTGGCGGTTTCACTGACCCCTCAGTTGTGGTACCCCTTCAATGGTGTGCCTTGATTGCCCAACTTTGGGGCCGATCGGAGCACCGCGCAGAGGGGGAAGGTACTGCACCCTGGATAACCCCTTTGGGGGCTGCCCAGAGATGCCAGCTACCTAAGCTGGCCCTCTCGAGCAGGAGGGCTCTTTCAGACTCCGAGGGGTGTGGGGTCGGCGCATTGGCCTTTTTCTGGGGTCCACCCGGGCCCTGGGAGAAGCCGTAGTGCGGATCTCCGCTCTTCCTCCTCGGTCTCTTTGAGAGAGTCCCGTTCTTTTGAGGTAGGAGACCGTTCTTCTGGACCTATACTGCCCCGGTCGCCTCACAGGGAGGATTCTTCCGGGCGCAGCCAAGGCAGTACCAATGTGGTTGTTCAGCTGTCGGCTGTGGGGTCTTCTGGGGCACCTTCTTTGCTGAGGTGCCCACAGTCCGCTCCTTAGCCCAGGCAGAGGTCAGCCGACATCTCTTCTTGGCTCTGTCCCCATCCCTCTGCCACCTCTCCTGCCCCCAGGCATCCTCGGTCCCAGTGGGCCTCTCACCTGGGAGCAGTTCAGAGCAGTGGCTGCTCTGTTCCCCTGCTACGTTAGGGCAATGGACAGCCAGGTTTTCAACCTCCCCTGTGCAGCCACCACACTGAACAGATGGTGACCTCCAGCTCCTCATCCCCCAGGAGAGAGAATCCTCTGTCCATATCTCTCCAGCTGCTGATCTCTCTGAGTATCAGCGATTCCTCGTGAGGATGCTGGAGGTTGCACCTACTCCTTCCACTAGTAGCAATCCTGAACACTCAGCGTACGCCTTTCTAGGCGATTTTGGCAAGGCCACCCTTGTGGTGCCGCCCTGGCCGGCTCCCTTTCGGGAGGCGTTGTTGCGTTCCTGGCAGAGGCCCTTCTCCAGAGTTCCTGCCCCAAGGGATCTCAGCCAGAGGTATTGCGTACCCGGAGTCTCCAGGTTCCATGCCTCATCCACAGTCTGGATTGACGCAGTTGGATACTCCTGATGGGCTTCGCTCCCTTCACCGTGACCGGCCCCCAGATCAAGACTCCTTGGATTTTGATTTCTGGGGTAGGAGGACTTTCTACTCTGCATGGTTACTTCTCTCTATCTCTGCACATCAGGCCCACTTTGCAGCCTACGACAGGTTCTTGTGGTCCAGGCTAGGTCAGCTCCTAGCCTCATTGCCTGACACGGAGCAAACCAGACAAGCCATTGCACTCTCTGCGCGTGGCCTGGAGCTAGCAAGGCACCAGCGAGGGCATCCTATGATGCCAGCAGGGTAGCTACCAGGTCGTGGGGACAGCGATCTGCACTAGGCGGACGGCATGGCTGCGTCTTTCGGTTGTCACCTTGGCCAGGCGTAGGGTGATTAACTCCATCCAGGGAACCTACCTCTTCTCCCTCAGAGTGAGACGGTGCTTGTCGGGGCAACTTCCTTCCCCCTCCAGGGGGACTCCGTCTCTCTCTGCCCACACTTGGGCCTCTCCAGGCCTTGAAGGTTCCCCCCCTTAGTGTGTCACCCACTAAGGGCTAAGGGACTTTGTCCCTTAGGGTGTAAAAGGAAAACCCCTTCGGTGGGGCTCGGTACTCACCCATCTGTGATGAATGGTGAAGGTTGACACAGATAAGATATAAGTACGTACCTACCGTATTATGATCTTTCTGTGTATCTTCTCATTATCTAACCCCCCTCCATCCCCCTGGGGCCTCAGTCTCTGGGTCCCCCACCCTCTATGTACCTCCCCTCTCCTCCTTAGGGTGAGGTAAAATAGGACACTCAGAGGATATTTTCCAGGAAGAGTGGATAGCTCAAGCGGCACTCCTTCTCCAGTACCTTGGCTCCATGGGAGTTGGTAGTTGCTCACCTTCTCTCCTCCTCCCTGTTTCCATCCAACCTATTTCTCCTAAAAAAAAAAAAAACCTTTCTTCACCAAACATTTTTCCTTGAGAGGGTGCTGAATCTCTGTATCCTGTCCTTCTTCCAGAATAGCCGACTCTGCTTATCTAGAGTGTTTGCCAGCTATTCCGTGCCTTGAATTCTGGCAGAAAACTTTGCTACTCCTTGCAGTTCCTATACAATCTGGAGACGGACCAGGGTCCGGGATGTCTTATCCTTCTCCCCTCTCTCCTAAATTCTTTACCCACCCTACCCCCCTTCCTCTTCCAGAGATTGGGGCCCTCCCAATCCCTTTATTTCTAACCTCTTTCTTTTCTGTCCCTCTCAGTCGTCATTTCTCCTTTTAGTTCATACATCTTTTTCTTTCTGTCCCTTGGACTCCTTGTCCCACCCTCCACTCCCTTCCTCTTACCTCTCCGGTGACTCAGAACTGGCAGGCAGGCGGGTCGACACAACCTAACGACCAACCTGCGGCGCCACGCGGTCAGTCTGCCCCTGAGGCGGCGCCCGATGGTGTCGGCCCCACCTACCTTTAAAAAAAAAAAAAAAACTCCTCGGGGCCCTGACCTCCGACAGATACCCATCTGTGATGAATGGTGAAGATACAGAAAGATCATAATTACGGTAGGTACGTAATTTTCATTTCCTCCTTAGCGCTCTGCGTTTAGGCTGGATTCACACTCTTCTGTTAATCTGAAACTTATTTTTAAGATTTACAAGACTTCGGTCTGTATCTTCCCTCGCGACTGCGATGGACAAATCGACTACCGGATTTCGTAGGTGCCCCTGTGGGCAGATGATGTCCTGGGCCGATCCGCACACCACGTGCGTTTATTGCCTCGGACTCTGCCATGACTCACAGGCTTGTGAGTTGTGCAAATCCTTTTCAGCTTTGGTCTTGGAGGACCGCTGCCCTGGTTACTGTTGGGGAGACCCGAAAAACGTTATCCTCCGGTTAAGTCTAAGGAGGCCCGTTGGGCGGTGTCCGCGGCTGTGGGCTCAGCAGAACAGCTGGAGCAGATGATCGCCCTCGAGGAGGAGGCGGCCCAGGCCGCATCATCATCATACTTGGTCACGGCATTTATCCCGCTCTCCTTGGAATCCTCCTACACGGCTTCTTTCAAGGAGCTTTGCCTATCCCTCTCCACCAAGGGAGAAGGCCCATCGGGACATTCCTCTCGGTCCAAAAAGAAGGACCCCAAGGGTAAGTCCCACCGTCGATGTTCATGGGAGCAGTAGAGGTCCCCTTCCCAGGATAGTCGACACTCAACTCCGGTCGAGGTTGCGGCTATGGCCGCTGGCTTCACTGTGTCCCTGTCAGGTCAGCCTCCGCTTGTCTTGGAGTCCCCTGAGGGTCAGTCATTTGGGAATGCTTCGGCTCATCTCAGAGTCCACTGGGATGAAGCACGAACCCGTTTTCAAAATGGGCCAAGTATCCCCTCACGGAGATACTGGACCGAGGGGATTCCCCCACGGAGGCCTTCCCAGTGGCCGAGGCCATTGTTGGCCCGTCCCTGGAGCTATGGCAGCGGCCAGCTTCTTGTCCAGCACTTTCGTCCAGGATGGCTCGGAAGTATGCTGTTCCCACCGGTTCACTCTCCGGTTTCTCGGAGCCCCCCTCTGCAGAGGGACTCTTGACCGATAGCGTTTTCCAGTGTTCTTGAAACGCTCAGGACGTGGACAAGCCCCCTGACAAGGAGTCCAAAAAGTTGGACTACTCCGGGTGGAAAGTTTATGCTGCTTCCTCCCTAGGCCTTCGTCAGGCCAGCTCGGCCATCCTGATGACACACTTTTCACGCCCTTTTGGGCTCCCTGGATGAGGTGATTCCTCATCTCCGGCTGACCTCAAACTACGGTCAAGCAGGTGCGGGATCAGGAAGAGGCGGTGGCCAAACAACAGCTCAGACTTCCCTGGACGCCGGCTGATTAGTGTGCCCGGTCCAGTAGCGGCCGCAGTGGCCATCGCCGCCGAGAGAGCTGCGGATCTCACTTTCACGGCAGATACCCAGCACAAGCTGGCAGGCGTTCCTTCCTGGGTACTGACTTGTTCGGTCCGGGGTTGAGGGCATCTTCAGTGGATCGAGAAGTCAGTGCCACCTTGGACTCCGTCTCGTCTGCCCAGAAGGACAAAGGCCACTAGCAGCAGCATAGCCCTTTCGTCCTTCAGCCCCTCCGGCACCTCGGCCCAGAAACACCAGGCATCAGGGCCAGCAGGCTCGCACTTGGCACCCCAAAGCCAAGCCTGCTGCCTCCTCCAACAGGAAGCCGGGAGGGAAAGGTCAGGAGGCTCCTTGGCGGTCCTTCCTCCAAGCCTGCCCAGTGACAGGGTTGAGGGTGTGCACAACCTGAGTCCTCCTCCCCAGCTTCCCCGTGGAGACGGGCTCCACCACTTCATTTCCACCTGGTCCGATATCACCACGGACCGCTGGGTGTTGAAGTGGTGGAAAGTCCCCTATCGAGCCGTGGCCCACCGCCAGGGGCTACAGGTCACGCCAGCCTCTCTGTTGGCCCGTTGAGCCAACATTGCCCTGCTTCTCCAGAGTAGGTGATCAGGAGATGGCGGATCCTCCATCAGAACCAGGGTTTGTGTCCAGGTACTTCCTGGTCCCAAAGCGGATGGGGGCTGGCGCCCATTCTGAGACCTACATGACCTGAACAAGTTCCTAGGTCTCGAACCTCAGATCATCCCATCCTTGGAGCAGGCGTGTGGTTCTGTTCTCTGGACCTTCAGGACACGTTCTTTCATGTCCCAATCCATCCGTCCCACCAGTGATTCCTCCGCTTCAGGCGGAGGATCACTAAGTTCGGGCCATGCCCTGGCCTCTTTCCAGCTCCCAGGGTCTTCACCAAATGCATGGCAGTGGTGACAGCATTCCTCGGTGCCGAAGGGTCCAGGTGTGCCCCTACCTGGACGACTGGCTGATTGCCGTCTCCTCCAAGTCGGAGGTGGGCGGTCCAGGTATCTGGCCTCACGTCTGCTCTCAGATTGACATCCTCATCAACGAGGCCAAATTGGAACTCGTGCCAACGCAAGTGATTCAGTTCATTGGGGCAGAGCTCGACTCCCTTCGAGCCAGATTACGGCTCCTGACGGACAGGGCCGAGGTTCTTTCCTCCTTTGCCCAATCATTCGTGGTTGGGCAGTTGCGCCCTGCCCGGGACTTCCTGGGCCTCATGGCGGCCTTCCCCAGCGTGGTCTGTTGAGCCAGCTGGCACATGCGTCCCCTGCAATGGGGATTGGCCTGCCAGTGGTCACAGCCCGCCAGTCCTCTGGACCAGCCAGTGATGGTGACCCAGGAGATGGGAAACGCTCTCCAGTGGTGGATCGTTCTGGCTCATCTGCAGGAGGGTATCCCGTTTGTCCGCCCAGAGCCGATGGTCACTCTAACGACCGACGCCTCTCTGATGGGTTGGGGTGGCCATCTGAGGGTAGCTCAGGCGCATGGCCACTGGTCCCCTAGAGTCTCGATGCCACATCAACCTGCTGGGCGTCGGCGGTCTGACTAGCCCTCACCGCCTTCGCTCCGTTTGTATGGGGTCAAGTGGTCCAGGTCCAGATGGACAACACCACGACCATGTACTACCTAAACCGCCAGGCGACGCTCCTTGCCTCTGTGCAAGGAAGCTCTCTGCACTTGGCCTCTCGTGGGCAGTCTGGAGGTGGATCTCATAGCCATTCATGTGGCGGCCTCCAACACTCTGGCCGATGCCCTAAGCCGGATAGGTGCTGCATCTCATGAGTGGTCTCTCCTGCGGAGGTAGTACACAATCTGTTCTCCCACTGGGGCACACCTCAGGTGGACCTGTTTGCCTCAGGGAGAATCGAGCTGAGGCTGTTTCATGCCTGGTTCCTCAGCAGAGCTCACTGCAGGGGATGCCTTCTCAAGGCCGTGGACCCTGGGCCTCTTCTCCTTTCCCCATTTCCCTTGATCCACAGGTGCTTCTCAAAGGCGAGGAGGGACAGGCGCAGGTGATTCTGGTAGCCCCAGACTGGCCCGTCAGTTTTGGTATCCAGATCTCCTCAGCCTCAGCTCCAGGCTCCCGAGATGGCTTCCAGCCCTTCCGGACCTGATCTCAGTCAACCAGGGGAAGGTATTCCACCCGGACCTTCAGTCCCTGCACCTAACTGCCTGGTTCCTGAGCGGCTAGAGTTCCAGGCCTTGGGTCTTTCCGACGAGGTCCTCAACGTTGTTGAGGCATCCCGTTAGGAGTCAGACAGAAAATGCTATGCCTTCAAATGGAAGAGATTCTCCATTTGGTGTCAGGATAAGGGGTTGGACCCTTCCTCCTGTTCCTTGGCCAGCATTCTGGACTACCTATGGTCCCTTTCTCAGCTAGGGCTTCGGAGGACGACCCTTAAGGTGCACCTGGCAGCCATCTCTGCTTACTGGGGATGGGACAGAAAGCAGTCGGTGGCGCAGGAGAAGGTGGTCGGGCGCTTTTTCCAAAGCCTTGATCACATATCCCCTCTGGTGCGAGAACCTCCGCCTTCGTGGGATCTGTTGCTGGTATTGGCTAAGCTCATGGGCAAGCCATTCGAACCGATGCACAGGTGTGACATCTCTCACCTGTCGTGGAAGACTGCCTTCTTGGTGGCTATCATGTCAGCCAGAAGGATGGGAGAACTCCAGGCGCTTTCCATCGAGTCTCCTTATCTGGTCTTCCACAGGGACAAGGTTGTCCTGCACCCCCAACCGAAATTCCTTCCGAAGATGGTGTTGGAGTTTTCGCCTTAACCAGGTGTTGACTCTGCCAGTGTTCTACCTCAGTCACACCTCGGAGGCCGAATATAGGCTCCATACTTTGGACTGTAGAAGAGCTCTCTTGTATAAGGAGGCGGGGCTGAAGTCTGGGGAAGGTTCGCCACCTGTTTGTCACCTACGCTGAAGCTGCACCTGGCAGACCTGCAGCCAAGCGGACGATAGGCAGGTGGGTCACCTCCTGCATAGATCTCTGCTATAGGTTGGCGGGCATGGGGCCTCCCAGAGGGATAAGAGCTCATTCTACCCACCATACCACTGCATTGGTGGCTGCTTCCAGGGACGTCCCTATCCAGGAAATCTGCAGGGCTGCTACCTGGAAGTCAGCACACACCTTCATTACCAACTACCACATGGAGCCTTGAGTCACGCCGAGATGCTGGTTTTGGGACCTCGGTTCTCCAGTCCTTATTCCCTAAGTAGGGGTCCGCTTGCCTCCCTCCTCCCAGAGAACTGCTAGAGTCTGCCAATTGGTGTGGATATACCACTCCTAGAACTACTGTTACAGGTGAGTAACTTGTTTTTCTGGGCCCTGCGTAGGTTTCGGCGCTGTCGGCATCAGTGGGTCGCTCGGCGCCGTCCTTGGCATTACTTCGTCTGTTGGTGCCGCCCTCGGCACAGTTGGGATTGTCTTCGCTGCCCTCGGCTCCATGCGACCTTTCAGTGCCACCCTCTGCGCCGTTGGGCTTGTCAGCACCATCCTTGCCGCCGAGCGCTCTGTCGGCACCGTGCGCTGTGCTGAGCCTAGCGGCGCCGTGCTATTCTTCAGCACCGAGACTTGGCTGCACGTCTTCCAGCCTTCAGGGCTCCTCGACTCCGACCCCTTTTCCCTCCTATTTTCCTTCTGATTTTCACTCCTTTCCTGTCCATACAGTCCCTCCTGGGCTGTCAGGAGATGATATTGAGCCTGACCCAGACCTTAGGCTGAGTGATGATGTGGAAGGAACAGGATCTAATCCTGCTGCAGAGCCTGTGGTCGAGGACCTGTCAATTAAGTCTCTGCTGAAAAATTTGAATTCCACTCTTTCTCTCCAGACTTTGGATATCAATTCTGGGAAGCTTTTAAGACTCCATTACCTTCATGTTCCAGACATCCCTATGGATTTAACTCCCCCAGTACAGCCCTCCTTTGAGACGCTTTCTCAAATGGTGTGGAATAATCCTGCTCTCATTCCTTCTGTGGCTAAGTCCATAGAGAGGAAGTATGCTGCTCCCAAGGATCGACACATTTTGGCTTCTCAAGCCTTTGCGGACCCTATTGTAGTCTTGGCAGAGAATAAGGCCATCTTTCCTCAGACTTCTGCAGCTCGACCTATAAACAAAGAATCTGTAAGGTAGATACTTTAGTTAAGAGAGTCTTTGCTGTATCCACTCTGGGTATGCGTATCGCCAGATACCAGGGCTGTTTCTCAATATGAGTATATTATTTGGCATTCACTCAAACAAATGGTTGAAGCTCTACGGAGTCGGACACTAATTCAGAGCTTCTTCATACCTTATTCAGGGATATCGGGTCCAACAACCAACAGGTTAAAGCAGCTATGGATGCTTTCGATACTGCCTCTCGGCGGTGGCGGCGGGCATTTGTACCCACCGTCATTCCTGGCTGCGCACTTCAGACTTCTCAAATCATGCCCAGCAACAGGTTATGGTGTTGCCCTTCGACGGTGTGTATCTCTTTGGTCCTCAAGTAGAACAAGCTGTAGAGGCCACACAAAAGACCAGATCGGCCATTAAATTGGCTCGACCTGCTCTCGCCCCTTCTCGGGGGGGGGGGGTGTTAATAAGTGCCAGTTTCACAACCGTCAGTCCTTTTGAGGCAAAGGCAGGAGAGGTTTTAATAAAAACTAAGCCCCTCAGACTCAAAAGAAAATGCAACAAAAAGCACAAGGGCCCAAAGCGCCCAGTGCCACCTTCTGAGTTTCTGGCCCAAGTCCCACCTCAGCTGCCCGAGGGACTCCTCTTTAGCGGTGGGAGGTCGTCTGACTCAATTCCACAACCAGTGAAGTCCATAACATCAGACAAATGGGTCCTCCGGATAATCTCGAGGTATTCCCTCAATCTTTCAGAGACCCCTCCAGATTGTTCCCCCAACGCAGCCCAAGCTGTCAGTACTTCAGTCAGAACTTCTCGCCTTCAAGATGGAAGAGCTTCTGAACAACAGGGCAGTAGAAATAGTTCCGCTGGATCAATGGAAAACAGGGTTCTACTCCCATTACTTTCTAGTTCCAAAGAAAACCGAGGCATCGCCCATTTTGGACCTCAGAAAATAGAACAAATTTCTTCCCAAGGAGAAGGTCAGAATGATATCGCTAGGAACCCTGTTACCTTTGCTTCATCAGCATGACTGGTTAGCCTCCTAGACATGCAGGATGTTTACCAACATATTCCTATTCACCCAAGGCATCACAAATACCTAAGGTTCGTGGCTTTGGGCCAGCATGATCTGTTCAGAGTCCTGCACTTTGAGCTATCCTCGGCGCGTGAGTTTTACAAAGTGTTGTGCAATTCTCATGGCGCACCTCAGAAAGATCAGAATAACAAGTGTTCTCGTATCTGGACGACTGGCTTGTATCAAGTCCTTCCAGGCAAGGAACTCTCAATGCCATATCCACGGTCTCAGACTTTCTCACGTCTATGAGAGTTCTGCTAAATCTCAAGAAATTGCAGTTGCAGCCCTCCCAGAAGCTTCTTTTTATAGGAACTCTTCTGGACACCTCTTGGACAAGTCTTTCTTCCAGAAGACAGAAGGAGGCGATATCCTACAGATGCCCTATACATCAGGAGAACAGCCCAGTGTGAGCTATCTCGATGCAACGGATGCTGGGTCTCATGGCATCCTCGGTGTTCACTGTACCCCTAGCTCGTCTACACATTAGGACCGCTCAAAGGATGCCAGTACTCAGTGGTCCCAACCACTCACCCTCAGTCCTTTCTCATGAAGGTGACAGAACCTCTGAAGAGGTCGCCCACTTGGTGGTCGCAAGAGGACAACCTTCTGAAAGGGTATCCATTAGCTCCCTGGATCACCAGATCTCCATTACTATGGACGCGTCCCTGATGGGGTGGGAAGTCCACTGTCAGGATCTCCACACCCAAGGTACGTGGACTCAAGATGAGTCCCAGCGTCCTATAAATGTCCTAGAAATGAGAGCCATCCTTTATGCCGTCCAGGCTTTGAAGGACATTCTCTGTCACAAGAACATTCTCCTTCAGACGGACAACAAAGCAGTGATGTATTACATCAACAAGCAGGGTGGTGCTCACTCTTACCCTTTATGCAGGGAAGCGATGAGGGTGTGGGAATGGTGCTTGGAGCACAAGGCTCTAATTCAGGCGGTCTATCTGCCGGGAGTGCAGAACGAACTGGCAGACCGTCTCAGCAGAACAGAGACAGATCCTCACGAATGGTCTCTCGACTCAACCATATTTCAGTCACTGTTCGCAGAGTGGGGAACTCCAGACCTGGACCTTTTGCATCCCACTCAACACAAAACTGCCTCTCTTCTGCTCCAGAAATCCAGGGCCTGGCATTTTCTGTCAGGATGCATTCTGGTTGCAATGGACAAAACGCTTTCTATATGCCTTTTCTCCTCTTCCTCTAAGTCCGGGGGTACTTCTCAAGTTCGAGTCTCAGGGTGACAAAATGATCCTCATTGCTCCCTTTTCGCCTCGACAAATATGGCTTCCGTTACTCAACAGTATGTCGAAAACCCTTCCGAAAGCGCTTCCCCTTCGGACGAACCTTCTGACTCGGGCCTGTGGTCCATCCTAATCTGAGATCGCTTCACCTTCATGCTTGGCTCTTGAAGAGATAGAAGTGAACAGGTTCAATGTCTCTCGCAGAGTTTTAGATATTCTTCTGGCTGCGCACAAGCCAGCCTTTAGAAAAACTTACACAGCCAAATGGAGGCGTTTTTCTCTGGTGTGCAAAATCCTCTTTGAATCCCTTTTCCTGCCCACCCAATAAAGTTCTAGAGTACCTTTTTAGACTTCTCAAATTCAGGTCTGCAATACTCTACAGTCAAAGTTCACCTTTGTGCCATTTCAGCTTATCATGAGCCAGTACTTTCCTTGTCACTGGCTCAGTTACCTGTGGCTAAGAGGTTTCTTAAGGGAATTCTGCATACTAGACCTCCTATCAGACGTCCAGTCGCAGCCTGGGACATTAATCTTGTACTAGACATGCTCACTCTAAAGCCTTTCGAGCCTCTAGCTACCTGTGAGCTGAAATTTCTTACTTGGAAAACAGCCTTCCTGGTGGCCATTACCTCGGCCTGCAGGGTTTCTGAGATGCAAGCCTTGATCACAGAGCCTCCATATGCTGTGTTTCATAAGGACAAAGTAGTTCTTAGGACCCATCCTAGGTTTCTCCCTAAGGTTGTTTCAGAATTCCATCTAAACCAACCTTTGGTCCTACCTACTTACTTTGCGGACTTCCAAAATGAAGGAGAGTGTGCCCTTCATTCTTTGGATGTCAAAAGAGCTCTGTGTTTCTATTTAGATAGAATAAAAGAAATTTGCAAAGCCCAACTGTTTGTTTCCTTCAGCGAGACCCGACTGGGTCAACCTGTTGCTATCAGATGCATCTCAGCATGGCTGGTGGCATACCTTTGCCACTGTTATTCCATGGCGCAGGTTAAGCTGGAGGGCAGAGTGTACGCTTACTCTACTAGAGCAGTCGCAGCATCCCTGGCTGAAATCCGCAATGTGCCCACTGCAGATATTTGCAATGCGGCTACCTGGAGCTCAGTGCATACTTTCGTCAAGCACTGTGTCCTGGATGTCCATGCCAGGGGACATCTTTCGTTTGGCAGAGCCATCCTTAATGGACTTCTGTCCTAAATTTTTGAGCTCTTGGTCTCTCCTGCCACCCTCTCGGGGGGATTATTAGCATGGTACTCTCCCATCAGTGTGAATGAGTGGTGGAGACTTTATGTCCAGGAAGATATGGAAATTATGTACCTACCGTAATTCTTGATCTTCTTGGGCGAAGTCTCCACCACTCATTCACATGCCCACCCACCATCCCCTGAGCTCACCTCTGTTGTTGGTCTTCACTCTCTCAATCTTTAGGCTGTGAAGACTTCTTTCTTTGACCCTTCTTATACAGGTCTTCCAGACTGTCTTACGTCCGTTTTTTTTACTAGGCTGTCCTTCTAGGTTAGTTACACTGCACCTCCTCGGAAAAAAGGTACTGAGGTGGTTGGAGGGTCTACGCCAAAATAGTCATTGCCGCACCAGCCGAAGCTCGTGGTGCCACTCCTCGCAGCTCCTTCTCTGGCGCCAACCCTTCTGCAAAAAGTTTGCTCCCACTGGGTCCTAGCGCCTCCAGTGTAGATCCCATCAGTGTGAATGAGTGGTGGAGACTTCATCCAAGAAGATCAAGAATTACGGTAGGTACATAATTTCCATTTTTGTTGCTTTGGGCCAGCATTACCAGTTCCAGCTCCAACCCTTTGGACTATCCTCAGCAACTCAAGTTTTTACAAAGCGCTTTGCGGTTCTCAACGTGCGCCTCCAAAAACTTGGACTCCCAAGTTTTTCCCTGTCTGGACAACTGTTTACTAACTAGCCCATCTAAGCAGGGCACAGAACAGCCAGTAGCCACAACAGCTCAGTTCTTGAACTCCATGTGAGTCCTGTTGAGTTCAGAGAAATCCCAGCTTCAACCCTCTCAGCATTCCCTCTTCATCTGAGCCTTCTTTCACACTGCCAAGGCAAGAATCTTTCTTCCAGAAGACAGAAGGAAAGCCATCCTTCTGATGGCACATTTCGTCATGGAGAACAAGTCCATCCAGGCTCACTCCATGTAGCAAATATTAACCTCGAGATTCCTGTCTATCTTCACAGTACCTCTAGTGTGCCTGCACATGAGGACAGCTCAGTGGATGCTCAGCACACAGTGGTCCCTGACAACCCATCCTCAGTCTTACTCCATCAAAGTGATGAAGCCTCTGCTTCAGTCGCTTGCATGGTGAACGCAGGATGACAATCTCTTCCAAGGTCTCCCTTTCTCGCCCCCAGATCCTCAGATAACCCTCACCACAGTTGCGTCTCTGTTGGGGTGGGAAGCCATTGTCAGGGCCACCATACTCTAGTCTGAAGCCCTACAGAGTCCCATCGCCACATCAGTGTTTTGAAGATGAGAGCAGAGCTGTATGTCCTTTGGCCCTGATGGACTTTGTCCACCACAAAGTAATCCTCCTTCAGAAGGACAAGAAGTCTGCCATGTACTTCATTAACAAGCAGGGGGCACACTCATGTCCTTTTTGCAGGGAAGTGGTGCCTGGAACGGGATGCTCTGACCCAACTGATATATCTACCAGGGACTCAAAACAGTCTGGCAGATGAGCTCAGCCACATAGAAGCAGATCCTCATGAGTGGTCATTGGTACCAGACATCATGCAGTCTCTCTTCGATGAGTGGGGAACCCCAGAGGTGGACCTTTTTTGCATCCCCACTCAGCACCAAACTGCCTTGATTCTGCTCCAAAAATCCAGAACATGGCATTTTCTCTCAGGATGCATTCAGGCTGCAGTGGACAAATCGCTATCTATACATATTTCCTCCTATTCCTCTAGTTCAGAGGGTACTGCTCAAACTGGAGCCACAGGCGCAAACTGAGTCTGATCGCCCATGCTGGCCTCAGCAGATATGGTTTCCTTGCTCAGCAGTTTGTTACTCATCCGTCCGAGACCCCTTCCCTCTGGGCCGATCTTCTGATGCAGGGGTCCCTGGTTCATCCCAGCCTATGCACCTTCATCTCACACCTGGCTCCTGAAGAGATGGAAGTGAGCAGGCACAAGGTGTCCCAGAGGGTCTCTTTAGGATTCTCTTGGCTGCTCATAGCCCTCTACCAGAAAGACTTGCACAGCTAAATTGAGATATTTTTCTTAATTGTGTTCTAAATCCCATATAGACCCATTCCAATGCCAGCCAGACAAAGTGCTGGAGTGTCTACTGGAGCTTTTAATGCTGGACTACAATACTCTTCAGTTAAGGTCCATTCATGTGCTGTTTCAGCATACCACAAGCCAATTCAGAACCTCATCCTGGCTCAACTGTCTCTTTTAAGAGATTCTTGAAGGCATTTTGCACATAAGGCCCCCAGAAACCTGTCACTACCTGGGATCTCAACCTTGTGCTGAACATGCTCATCCATAAGAACTTTGAACCACTGGCTACATGTGATCTCAAATTCTTAACTTGGAAAACTGTATTTTTTTATTGGCCATCACTTCTACCCACAGGGTCTCTGAAATGCATGCTTTGGTCAGAGACCCTTCGTATACTGTTTTCCATAGAGACCAAGTCGTTCTCCGCACATACCACAAGTTTTTACCTAAGGTGGTGTCAGAGTTGCACTTGAACCAGCTCTTAGTACTGCTGACATACTTTTCTAGTTTCCAGACCGAGAATGAGTGCACCGTCCACTCATTGGATGCTGAAAGAGCCCTCACATTCAACCTCGATAGAACTAGGGACTTCCAGCAGTCGAAACAGCTAATTTACTTTAGCCCCAACCAACTAGGCCAGCCGGTTACGATGAAATGCATTTTTGCGTGGATGGTCTCTTCCCTCCACCAGTGTTATTCCATGGCGTAGGTCAAGTTGGAAGGCCAGGTTCGTGCCCACTTCACCAGAGTGGTTGCTGTGTCCGTGGCAGAGATTCACTCTTTACTTATCACTGATATTTGCAGAGCTGCTACTTGGAGCACAGTGCACACCTTCCTGTCCTACTGCCCTACCCCGTGGGAGTTTAGTTCATCTCAGCTCGGTACTCTAACCCATCAGTGGTGAAGATTGGTCCTGGAAGATATGGAAATTACATACTCACTGTAATTCTTGATTTTCTTGGACCATCTTCTCACCAGATTCCTCACTCAACCTCCATCCTCCTGGCTCAGTGTTCCTGTTTGTTGGTATTCACTGCCCCCCCACCACCACCACCACCACCACCGGTTTAGGCGCTGTGAAGACACTGCTTTCTTTATTGTTGACTCTTTTACACGGGTCTAAGGACTATCCTTAGCCCTTTTAGGTTAGGTGTTATACTTAGGTTCACATGCACCTTCTCAATAAAAAGGTACTGAGGTGGTTGAAGGCCAGTGCCAAGGTAAGCCATGCAGTACAAACTAGTCTTGTGGTGCCACAGATGCACACAGCCCTACCTCGGCACTGGCCCTCCTGAAAGTTCTGGCTCCTGCAGGCGTCCTAACGCCTCCAGCTCTGAACCCATCAGTGTGAATCAATGGTGAAAATGGTCCCAAAAGATGAAGAGCGATGGTGAGTACGTAATTTTCATTTTTTAGTTGCTATTGCTTCTGCTCAAAGGATTTCAAAGCTGCAGGCTCAAATGTGTGAGCCTCCTTTTTGATTTTGCACAAATATAGGGTGTCTTTTTTTTTTTTTTTTTACTTGTTTTCCCTCCAGTCGCTGCTCTGCCAAGACTCCCTCAGGCATCCTGTCTAGTTCCTGCCCGCCTGAGATCCCCCTCTTCCCAAGTCTCCCCCATGATACTCCGATCCCTCTCGCCTACCTGACAGTGTGAACTCCCAGGCTTAAGCCCCCCAAGGTGGGGCCACCACTCCCTTTGGTGCTCTTGAAGGTCAAGTTTGCTGTAGGCAAGGCAAGGAGTGGAGAGAATCAGGAAACCAGGTGGGCGGGACCTGGCAGTGGGCATGGAGGCCAGGTGCTGTCGTCTACCCAGCGGTGCAGGGTTTTTCCTTGTTCATGCCAGAATCTCGCGAGGCGGGACGCGTATATGGCGACGCTTGGCGCCAAACGGCACACACTCCCGCACCCATTAGCAGGATGTCCACCGACAACTCACCCCATCTTGATGTGTCCCTGGAGCAATACACCCAGCCTCCGCTGAGCGTCGCTAGCCCTGAGGGTTCACAACCCTCCCAATCCCAGGAGAGGAGAGCTGTCGACAGATACTCAATCCAAACCCGGGTCACCTGTGTGGTGCGAGGTGTGGCCTCCAGCGCCTCAACCCTCCGCTCCACCGGGCCAGCAAGGACAGGGTGTCTTTATGTACTAATCCTAAGTTTTTATCAAATGTGGTGTCTGACTTTACTTTGAATCAAACCATCCACCTGCCAGTTTATTTTCCTGAGAATGCTAATCCAGAGGAAGCATTGCTCCATGTTTTAAATATACATAGAATACTCAGGTACTGTATACACCGCACAAAGGACTGCAGAAAGTCCTCATAGCTTTTTGTTTCATTCGCCCCTGGGGAAAAGGGCGTTTTAGTCCAAACAGTGCCTGTCCAAATGGTTGGCAAACCGTATTTCTTTTTGTTACAGGAAATACAGTAAGGAACTTCCTGGAGTTGTTCGCGGTCATTGTGCTAGAGGCATGGCCACATCTCATTTTCAGAGTCATAAATGATCAGTACATGAGGGAAACCATGGGGCTTAAAAACACATGGGTAAAAAAACAACCACATCACATGTACATAAATTAATAGATGAAAATAACCAAACAGTAAAAAGAAGCAAGTTTTTCATACAGAGAGTAATAACAACATGGAATATACTTCCCCAGCATGTAGTCAAGAGCATTAATATAACAACATTTAAACAAAGGTTGTATATGGGAGAAAGTGTGTGTTCCATCCATGAGGTGGCGAGTTAAAAAAATCCTTTGGCCTACTGAACTTGTAAAAGTACTATGAACCTATGTTGCGTTTAAAAATGTGTTTGCTGTGGAAATCTGTGCAGCTGCACGTGGAGTATGATCCACACCTTTACCAAACATAGTCTGGACATAGCTTCCAAAGAGAGGGCTGGCTTTGGCCTGGCTGTGCTCCAAGACCTACTTACTTAGGCCCCTTGGCTCCTGCCACCCAGACTGTTTATGGGCAGTATTGCGTGGTATTCGTTACATAGGTGTGGCCTGATGAAAGAGAGATCCTCAAAGAAGATTGATCAGTTACGTACTTATCCTGACAGTAGATCTGTGAAAGAATCTCTTTCATCAGGCCATGCCGTCCCACCCTTCAACCCCCTAGCTGATCTTGAGAATCTGGGAAATGCTGTCTCCTTTTCCATGAGGGTCTATCTGCTGTTCTCTGCTTTGCCTGGTTGGCAGAGTCCTGGGTTCTCTCCTGGTTCCCTACAGGGAGGTTCTCGGAGCAGGATCTCGGTGGGGACTGAGAAAGGAAGGGGCCACCCACATTTATATGATAGAACCAATATCTGATGTCATCGTGGTGGCCCCTTGTGGACTGCTTGGAAAAAATTCGTGTGGTCTCAGTGTGCGTCTTACAGTTCCACAATGTAACCTGATGATAGAGATTCTCTCAAGATCTACGGTAAGTACATAATTGTTCTTTCCCATGCCGTATTAGTCTGTAATCCCAACAGCAGATCCATTTCTTCACAATTTTACCCTACATGGTATACCTACTTCCAATGCCAGTTTTAGTCTGTAGTCCCAGCGGCAGTTCCCTTTTTTCACAACCTTACCCTACTTGGTATACGTACTTCCCATGCCAGTTTTAGTCTGTAATCCCAGTGGCATCTCCCTTTCTTCACAACCTTACCTGGCAGGTAGTCTAAGCGGTCACCATCCCAAATGCACAAAGAGGAACTGCTAACCTCCATGGTAGATGACCTCTTCGCAAGATGGGCTCGTCCAGAGTTGGACCTTTTTTGTGACCCACACAAAGCGAAACTGTTACGTTTCTGCTCCCTTGCTCTAAGGCCTTGAGTTTTCTGGTGAGATGCGTTGTCCCACTTTTGGAAAGGAAATTCATGTATGCATTTTCCCCAATTCATCTAATGTGGAGAGTGCCACACTCATCCTCATTGCTCCGTTATGGTCTTGCCAAATATGGTTTCCTCTCCTGCAACTGGCAGTGGAGCCTCCAGTGCCTCTACTGTTGTGTCATGGTCTGTTGTCACAGGACAAAGGGTCCCAGTTCCAACCGGACGTGAAGTCCCTACATCTGCATGCAAGGCCCCTGAAACAAAGGGTATCTCACATGCACAGTAAAGGACTTTACCCATATATGGGTGTTAAAATATATGTATCTGGTCTCTATACAGATCTTATTATTGCTTTGGAGCACTGTGTCTCCAGTTACTTCATCACACAAGCACACATCTCTACCATCTTAAGCTGTTACCGAAGCAGTCGTTTTGAAAGAGTGAGCGATTTGTATACATTTTTAAAACATGACAAAATGCTGATATGATTTTATGGACAAAATGAAATACAGCATATGACAGAGGATTAGACTACAAACCTACATTTCCAGATTTTGCTCTCTTGATTTCTGCTATTCAGCCTATTTAGTTACCCTTTAAGCTTCCTGAGCCCCCCACCAAACCATGGGGATCTCAAACGTAGAGTCAGGGGTCGTGTACAGACCAGTGTGACTGCATCACAATATCGATATCCACTCAAAATCGACCCATCAATTTAACACACTGTCACCCTTCACACACAGTAATACAGACTAAATTTACTAACACATACATACCTAATTGTATCATTACACTCCCCACACTTCTCCAAGCCCGAAAATAATTAAAATGCTAAGATTTGACCCTTAACAGGGAGAATCCATATTCGTACAGCCTGTAGTGCTGGTAGGGTCCATAGTAAAAGCCTACCATATATAATCTAGCATTTTACTGCCACTTGTTCTCCCTGTTGGGACACACCTGTGGTGGATCTGTTTGCCCCCTGGCAGAACACCAGACTGAAGCTGTTTTGTGCCATCTCCCCCATAGTCCAGGACACTGTCGTGGGATGCCTTAGCAAGGCCCTAGACCTGAGGCCTCATGTATGCCTTCCCCCTCATCCACAAGGTAGTGATCAAGGACCGGACGGAAAAGGTGCAGATGATCCATATAACTCCAGACTGGCCTCAGGAGTTCTGGTACCCGAATCTCCTCAGCCTCTGCAGCAGACCTCTGTGGCAGCTGCCGCTCCACCTGGATCTGCTGACCAGGTAACAGGGGCAAGTCCTGCATCCAGAGCTCCAGTCCCTGTACCTCATGGCCTAGTTCCTGAGTGGCTACAGTTGAAGGCTTTGGGTCTTTTGTATGAAGTATTTCACATTGTGGAGGTCTCCCACAAAGAGTTGACCCATGCTTTTAAATAGAAGAGATTCTCCATTTGGTGCCATGGCGAGGGGCTTGATCATCTTACCTGCCCTGTGGTGAGCATCTTGGATTACCTCTGGGCCCTCTGTCAGCTGGGGCTTGCAAGAGGGTGCACCTGGCAGCTATCTCTGCTTACACAGTGCGGGCTGATAAGCCAGCGGTGGGGCCCAGAAGTAGGTGATTGGGCTTTTTCAGTGGCCTGGGCCAGTGTCCTCTCTGGTGCATGAACCACCTCCACCGTGGAATTTACTGCTGGTGCTGGCTATGGATATGGGCAAGCCATTCAAGCCTGTGCAAAGGTGTGAGATGTAACACCTGTCATGGAAGATGGTCTTCCTGGTGGCCATCATGTCAGTCAGGAAGATCAGGGAGCTTCAGGCACTCAAGATAAGTCTCCCTACCTAGTCTTCCACAGGGACAAAGTCGTCCTGTGCCCAAACCCAAAGTCCTTCATAAAGGTAATATCGGGGGTTTCACCTTAACCCGATGATTAACTTACCGGTATACTTTACTAGGCCATCTTCAGAGGCCGACCACAGGCTCCATACCCTGACCCTACAGAGGACGCTCTCATATTATGTAGAACACATGACTGGAGTTGGGGAGAGGCTTACCAGCTGTGTCGCATGCTGAAGCCACGCGTGTGAGCGGGCAACAAAGTGGACGATTGGCAGACAAGTCACATCCTGCATCGATCTCTGTTGTAGGTGGCAGGTAGGGGGCCTCCTGTAGGGCGTGCAGTTCTTTCCACCAGACATACCACTGCCTCAGTGGCTGTTTCCAGGGACATCCCCATCCAGAAAATCCTACCTGAAGTCGGCACACACCTTCATTTCCCTCTACCATGTTGACCTTGAGTCGCACTGCGATGCAGGTTTTGGGACCGCGGTTCTCCATTCTGTTTTTGCCAAATAGGCATGCTCACCTTGCCCCCCCCCCCGGAGAACTGCTAGAGTCTGGATAGTGAACCATATCCACACCCCTAGAAAAATAGGTTATTCGCCTGTAACTGTAGTTTTAGAGTGGTATATGGTTTACATCCACACAACCCACCCAGCCTCCCCTTTCAAGTGGCACATGGATCCCTGCTTCCAGCGTGCAGATATGTGACGTTATGGGGCGGGGGGGGTTATGTCGCCTGGGTGGTTGGAGAAGCTTAGCTTAAAAACGTCCGGCATATTCCAGTGTAGCTGCCAGAGTGTGGGTGTGAACCATATACCACTCCTAGAACTACGGTTACAGGTAAGTAACCTATGTTAACAATATGTCCAAAACCTTTGCTTTTGTTCAACATGTTAACTTTCTTGGTCTGGTTAAAGTTTACTTCCTGACTGCTGCACTGATACCATGTTAATAAACATAGCTGAGAAAAATAAGAAACCTGTAAATCTACTACCAGAGGAAATCATTGTTGATTGAGAAATCGGTTACATTTTAAACCTTTTTCCTAATCCTGTAATGGGTGCGTTTTCCAGATGATCTCTTCTTCACCTGGACAGGGTTCACAGCTTAGATGAGTTACACCTGTTGCCATCTGGTCAGCTGGTAGAGCAGCTGAAATGGCTCGTGTTCATTGCACTTAATGGTCAAGCCATGCTGAACATACAGGAAAACGTCTCTCATGAATTGCAAGTTGAAACTGGATCTGTGTCAGCAGAACTTACTAGTTCATTTTTTCAATAATAGAAAACATTACACATTCCTTTCTGAAGCTGTTCAACTTCTAATGACACTTTGTTTAAACATTTTTTGAATCTGGTTTCAGCTTGTATTTGTAAGAAAGAGAGGGCAGCCCTTGACCTCTCTGTGTGTTTGATCCTGTCTATGTGTCTGACTGACTGAGGCCCATCACATTTCATCACTGTTACCCACCTTTTTGCTCACTAGGAGTTGCAGGCCCTTGAATCAGAACTGGGGCAGACGACTGAGCGGTGGAAGGACATATGGGATAAGGTCAAGGCTACCCAGCGAGCGGAGTCCAAGCAGGAGAGCAAGGTATGTCACTGCAGTGTACTGGCTAATGTCTGGTTGTGGGAGAGCAGGTGTCTGCTTAGACATTGGAGCCCTTTCAGAGACATCATAGATCAGAAACTTTACAGTGGTCAAGTGATCTCTATGTATGCATACACTCCCACCCCAAAGCACACGTTTATATAAAAACATGCAGATTGTATGACCAATTCAGATATCTTGTCATCCATAGTTTTTACTTACTTTAATGTTTACCCATCCTGACCCAGACAAAAATAGTTGCACTTTGGTACTGCACTGATGAACGGATTAACACTTCATTTCTTTGGCACGCTCTCCAAAAGATGTTAGAAGAGGTTATATAATGGCAGCGTCCAGAGGAGAGAGAAAGAAAATAATCCTGTAGTGGAGTTGCTGTGGGAAACCCTCAAATATGGTATTCCACATCTGGTCTGTTATTCTGCCTATCCAGAAGGGTATTGCAGTAGATTAAACTGCAGAGTTGGCAGTATTGTGGACTGGTACACTAGTCGAAACACATGCATGAAGGAAAAAATGTTCTAGGGACTTGGGTGTGGCTCACTTATCCACAGGACTAGCAGCCTGCCTTTAAAAGATGATTTGCCAGACTATCTTCAAGAGAAGCTCATCACACCACCCAGGTGGTATATCCTCGGCTCGCACTGTGATGTCAGATCTTCTTTCGCTGGAAGTCAGGTCTTCTCCTTCGCAGCTCTGTATATGGTGCAGATCTGAACTTTTTAAAGTCGGCATTTGGATATATTTCAAAGTTACGTTTTCATCTCTGATGCCTACAATGGACCATGGGGATTCTAAGCTACATCTCATCTTCAAGCCCTGCGTCCAGTGCAGTCAGAAATTGTCATAGACGGATCCACACATGTTGTGCATTTACTGTTTAGGTGAACAACACAACATTGCTGCCTGTGGCCTGTGCCAGGTTTTGCTTCCTGCTTCCCTCGAAGACTGTTACGCTCATCATCTTTGCTGGCCGGCCAACCGGATCTTCCAGTGAAATCCAAGGAAGCAAGCAAGGTGGTCCCCGCAGCTGTGGTGGCCAAGGCCCAGCTGGCAGCTATGAAAGGCAGCAGCTACGCAGCAGGCGCCTCATCAGTGTCGGCGCTTGCTCTCATTAGGGGCAAGCATTGGCACAGTTTTCTGTCAACTTCAGTGAAATGTGCAAGCCCCTTCGGACTTTCGTGGAGAGCCCTGCCCTCCATAGTAAGGCGAAAAAGTTGAAGAACTCCCACTGTCTGTCATGGGAACAGGAAAGAGCACGCTCCCTTGACTGCCTGGACAACTGTCAAGCACTTGGCTTCGGCCAAACCTGCCTCAGTCAAGGGACAGGCCACTAGCTCCACAGTGTCCTCATTGAGCTTGCCTGCCTTGATATGTCGAACAGGTAGTGGAGATTTTTCTCAACATTGTCAGCCTGTTGTCTGAAGGGATCAAAGACGAGTCAATCTCTATGACCCCAGTCCTTCTGAGCCTCACACAAGAGTGCTTGGAATAGTCGGTGAATCCAGCTGGCTCCTTTCAGGAGTTGCCTTCCTCCTTGGTCGAACCTTCGAACCCTGTTCAGGCAGTTTATGCTGCCCCTCTGCCTGTATCTCCTCGTAAGCAGCAGTCATGTCAATGCTAGAGGTCAGGCTGAGGTCAAGTTTGAGGGATTCCTCACACTTTCAGCCTCTCTCAACTGGGAGGCATCACCGGTGCTACAAAGAGCTTCTTTGGCAGCAGTGGGCCTTGGTTGGACAGTGTAGGGCTCGACCCCTGTTAACATCCACAGTCTGCCCGGGTCATCACTAGTTCAGCTCGCACCGCTCCTGCCAATACAGCTGTCTTTGACTTGTGTCTTGCCACCATTTCAGGTGGAGCCGCCTCCACAACAGCTGCTGTCCGGTTTCTGGCTTGCCAGACCAGTTGTCAGTGGAGATCACATACTTGGCAAATGATGCAGATCTCCTGGCAATACATGTCACAGGAGCCAACAGCCAGCTGGCAGACCCCTCAGCCAGGAGGGTGAGATGTTGCACAAGTGGTTACTGCATCAGGAGGGTGGTGAACCACCTGTTCTTCCCGAGGACACTCTTCTGGTGGACCTCTTTGCCTCCAGGGAGAAGGCAAAGCTGAGGCTGTTTGCACCCACCCTTCTCAGTCTGAAACACTGTAGGGGGATGCCTTGCGAACCTTTGGATGCCTGGCCTCCTGTACACCTACCCTCCCCTTCCCTTGATCCACAAGGTGGTGGTCAAGGTGTGGAGGGGCAAGGTGCAGATGATCCTAATAGCCCCGGACAGACCTCGCCATTTCTGATACCCAAATCTCCTCAGCCTCAGCAGACCTTTTTGGCAGTTGCCTCTGTGCTCAGATCTGCTGTCTTGGCATCAAGAGAAGATCCTACACCTCACAGCCTGGTTCCCGAGTGGCTAGAGTTCCAGGCTGTGACACATCTGGGAGATGTGCTCCATGTTGTGGAGGTGTCCAAAAGGAGTTGACTCGGCAGTGCTACACCTGTAAATGGAAAATATTTTCTATCTGGTGCTAGGGCAAGGAGCTTGATCCTCATACCTGCCCCTTGGCTAGCAATCTGGACTGTCTTTTGTCCCTGTCCCATCTGGGGCTGAGATGGAGAACCCTCAAGGTGCACCTGACAGCCATCTCTGCATATTGGGCATGGACTGGTATGCTGACAGTGGCACAGGAGAAAGTGATTTGGCATTTTTTCAAAGGTCTTCACCACTTGAATCCGCCAGTGTGTGAACCACCACCTTGAGACTTGTTGCTGGTTTTGGCAGTGCTCATGGGCAAGCAATTCGAGCCTATGTACAGGTGTGAGATGTCACACCTGTCATGTAAAACTGCTTTCTTCATGGCTGTCACCTCCGCCAGAAGGATCATTGAGCTCCAGGCACTCTCAGTGGAGTCTCCGTACCTGGTTTTCCACAAGGGCAAGATAGTCCTTTGCCCCCACCGAAGTTCCTCCCGAAGGTGATAGTGAAGTTTCACCTTAGCCAGATGATTAACTTTATGGTATACTTAACCAGCCCATCTTCAGAGGCCGACTGTAGGCTCCGTACTTTGGACCTGTGCCAGGCACTCTCTTATTATAGGGAGCACACGGCTGGAGTTTAGAATGAGGCATGCCAGCTCTTTGTAACATACGTTGAAGCTGCACCTGGCAGGCCAGCAGCTAAGAGGACGATTGGCAGGTGGATTGTCTCCTGCATCGACCTGTGCTATAGGTTGTCTGGTAGGGAGCCTCCCATAGGGCTTAGGGTTCATTACACCAGACATACTGCTGCCTCGATGGCTGCTTTCAGGGATGTCCTCATACAAGAGATCTGTAGAGTGGCTACCTGGAAGTCCGAACATTTTATCATCTCCCATTACAGCATCAAACTTGAGTCTTACAGGGATTCTGCTTCTGGGGCTTCAGATCTTCTTGGGGTATCTCAGTCATCAGGTAACACTGTAGGAATCTTCGCCATCGGTGAAAGGAATCCACATGGAAGATATTTGGCAGTACAGCTGGGGCCTCCATGCCTTCTATGTCCGCGCACACGCCATATAGGCGCAGCATGCCCACTCCCTCGCCGGTTCTTTCCCACCCTTTCGACTGAGTGCATGGGTTCCTAGAAGCTCCATCGCAGTTTTCACGCCTTTTTTCAGCCTATAATTTTTTCACTTGCCTTGTAAAGAATCTCTTTTTCAAGAGATTATTTTGAGAGTTAATCCTTCTACCTCTCTCTCTTCCATTGTTGCTGCTGCGAAAAGAAGAGTGCCTCTACAGACGAATGCTCCTGTTTGTGCCTGCTGTCTTGGGCCTGACCACGAAGTTTCTGACTGTGAACTCTGCCAGAAGTTTAATCAGACAACCTTTCTGCAACGCAGAAAGGCTTTAAAGAAATTCCTGATGGAACGGCAGGGGTCCTCCGGCACCACAGCTTCCCAGTTGCCGGCCAGTTCTTGAGCTCCAAGGCCTGAGACAAGTCTTTGGGGTGGGTCATAAGAAAGGTGGGAGATCACGACTGCTCCCCCCGGTGTCTGTCTCACTCCCTGTCGGCCTCTCCTTCTGGGGATCTTCATCGGCTGTGGTCGCTCCAACGAAGAGAACTGCTGTCCAGGTCCTTATGCCCACCAGACCCATACCAATAGCACCTCCGCCCAATTCACAGAGCGCCCTGCCGTCAACCCCTATGCCGTCTACAGTGGGCATGCCGTCTAGGCCTGCCTCTTCTCCCATCAGGGCTACAGGCTCATTGGGTTCTGTGGACACAGCAGGCGGGTTGTCAACACCTGTGCCATCAAACCCCCTCCGTTGACACCTACTACTTACCTTGGTGAAGTCCTGCTCAAGTTCACCAATGTGCTTGTGCAGCAACTGGGTGCCTAAAACGCTCCCTTCACTGACGCCGTTGACAACAGCTTCGTCATCAACACCAACTCGTGGGCCCCATTAAGCTCCCCATGGGCCGTTGACGGTGCACCCGACACCAGACCAAGAAATTGAAGAGGTTGACGTCAAGGAGGAGGAGTATCATCCAGACCTCATTCTTCCTGAGGAGGAGGAAGAGGTCTTGATCTCTGACAGGTCTACAGCCTCCTCTGTCAGTGAGGACACAGTGAAGCATATTCCCAGGTCTCCTTCTGAGGACCCCACATTTTTTAATGTGATGAAACAGCTGTCCTCAGCAATGGGCTTCCACACTGAGGAAAAGGATGCCACCAGAAAAGATCTTGTGGATTTCCTGGAGATTCCAGAATCTCCCCCAAATATCATTCTTCCAGTGCTCCCAGCATTGAATAATGCAGCCACAGTAGCCTGGCACACACCAGACATGGTGCCAGCTGTGCCACTCGGGGCGAACAAGCTTTATCACGCCCCTCAGCGTCTCCCCTATTTTGCTGCCCAGGCAGAAACTGACTCAGTCATTAAGGCAGCTCATGACAGATCTAAAGTGCCTAAGCACCTTATTTCACTTCCCCCAGACAAGGTGTCTAGTAAGATTGAGCTATGGGGTAAAAGGGTTTATGCCTTCTCCACCTTAGGCTTACGGATTGCACACTATCTGTTACACATGGTTAAATACCAAAATGCCAACTGGAAGAAGGGCAAGGCTACGGTTCAGACCCTTCCTGATGGCACACAAAAGCAGGGGCTGCTTCAGTGTTTCCAGAAGGCTGAGGATGTTAGCAAACATTTCCTTAGATTTTTCTATGACATGACTGATACTGTTGCCAGAGCAGCTGCCATAGGCATATGCTTCCACAGGCACTCCCAACTCAGAGTTTCAGGATTTGCAGCACAAAGTGCTTAATGCCGCTTTCAGTGGTACTAAGCTGTTCGGCCCTGATGTTCAGAACCTCATAAATGATCTGCAGGCCTCGGGCACGGCCATCAAATCGGTTCATTCCCTCTACCACACCCAACCAAAGTGTAGAGGGCTACCTCCCTTTCATGAACAGAACAGTAGGCCTGGAACAGCTCCCTGTACCCAGGAAAAGCGTAGAGCCCAAGATGCCTTACCTGCCCCTTCCGATGCTGGAACGGCAGCCAAGCGCCCCAGAAGTAAGGAACCAGCCTCTGCGGCTGGCTCCGCCTCTGCTTGACTCCTTGCCAGACCCCCCACGTCCGGTCCCAGACCAGCAGGTGGTGGTTAGAGGTCGGTTCTCCCTCCATCTGAACCAGTGGAGAACCATAACGTCAGATGCATGGATCCTGCAGATCATAGGACAGGGTCATACCTTGGAGCTCATAGAGCAGCCTTCAGACACCCCACCTCCACCCTCCAATTACCCCCTGGCTCACTTATCTGTTTTCCGGGAGGAAGTGCAGTGTCTTCTGTGCAAGCAGGCCATCAAATCAGTGCCCAAGCACAGGAGAAACCAGGGATTTTATTCCAGGTTTTTCCTGGTACCCAAAAAGTCCAGAGATCTGAGGCCCATTTTAGATCTAAAGTAACTCAATCCATTCATCCAGTACAAAAAGTTTTGAATGGTAACTTTGCCAGGCCTAATACCCCTCCTCAAGACAGGGGACAGGCTCTGCTCACTGGACATGCAGGATGCGTACCTGCACATCTCTTGTCTTCCCTCCTCACTCTCCATTTTGCCTTTCAGGGTGAGCATTATTAGTTCAAAGTGCTGCCCTTTGGCTTATCCTCTGCGCCGCGAGTCTTTACCAAGTGCTTGGCAGTGGTCGCAGCAGCTCTCAGAAGAGAGGGACTGTATGTCTTCTCTTACCTGGACGATTGGCTGCTAAAGGCCCTGTCCATGGAGCACACTCTCCAGCTGTTTGTCGTTGAGACACAGGTCAGGAAGCATAGGAAAATCAGGAGCCGTTGTAGAATTTGCAAAAAGTGTTTATTAGTTCTAAGAGTAACATAAATAAAATTGTTCAGAATAACTATTTACAAAGGCAGAATAAACAGAGAAGATCAATCTGAGTTTTCCTTCAGTCTCTGTGTGTCTCCCAAAACATTGCAGCTCTTTCTTATAAGTCTTTGCAACCCCCCTTCTTAACAAGCATCCTGTTTTTCCCTAAAATGTTCTTGTAAGTTTCAGGCAGATGCAGCAAGAACACAGTGTCCCAGCGCTGTAGGACCCTTCTCTACAGCTTATGAAAAAGGACTTAAAAACTGCTCTCAGGTTCACCCCTTGAGTTCTCAATAGCTTTTTGCAATCATCTCAAACTATAATTATATACATTTTAACAGTAGTGCTATATAATTTCTAAACAAAGAGATCAAAATATCAGTTGCATTTCCACATAATAATTTGCTTATATTTTTATACCAGCAGATATGCAAGAAAGGAAAAGACAAAAACAGCAAGGGAAGGTTGAGAGACAGTGAGAGGCAGAGAATTGCGAGAATGTCGGGGTGATCAAGTCTAGGTCTCACGAGAAAATGTGGTTGCGCAACCAGACAGAAGAGACAGAAAAGGAGAGAACAGAACAGATCCCTGCATTCAAACTCTCCATAACAACTGGGGCAGGGTCTAATTCAGCCCTGTCACATACACCCCCTACTTAAGAGGGAACCTGTTTTATCAAACAGGTTTCCAAAACTTTCTGCTAATTCTTTAACACTGGCTTCTAACTTTCAGAATTTAAGCACATGTGAAGTATGCTTTTTTTCTATAACAGTACAGCAAACAGTAAAGTTTAAACTTGTACATTTGTTTCTCAACCTTCAGAACCCTCAATTCCTGATCCATATCTTGACAGAAAATCAGCATTGCTATTCTCTCTACCAGATTTGTGTATCACCTTGAATTTAAATGGCTGTAGTGCCAGGTACCACCTTGTGATTCTGGAATTTTTATCTTTCATTTGGTTAAGCCAACAGAGAGGATTGTGATCAGTTAAGTACAAAGTCAGTTCTTATCAGATAAAACTTAAGGGACTCCATGGCCCACTTTGCTGCTAAACATTCCTTTTCAATGGTGGAGTACCTTTTCTCTCTGTCATGCAACTTCCTACTTATGTACAGAATAGGATGTTCCGTCCCATCTACATTTTGACTCAGGACTGCACCTAGACCTACCTCTGATGCATCTGTTTGTAACAAAAATGATTTCTCAAAGTCTGGGCTTCTTAAAACAGGCTGAATATAATGCAGCCTTAGTGGCTTGAAAAGGTTCATCACAGTCTGGGGTCCATTTCACATTATTCGGTACCGTTTTTCACGAGTTCTGTGAGGGAGTAGCTAACTCCATAAAGTTGGGAAAAAATCTCCGATAAACAGCCAGCCCTAAAAATGACCTGATATGTTTCTTGGTTTTAGGGACAGGGCTGTTAGCTACAGCTTCTAACTTAGACACCTCAGGCTTAACTTCTCCATTTCCCAAAACATAGCCCAAATATCTGGTTTTCTGCATACCCAGTGCACTCTTGGTAGGATTAATTGTCAGACCTGCCTTTTGATTGATTGGATAACTGCTCGTAGGTGTTCCAGGTGGCTTTTCAGTACACCACGACATCATCCAGGTATGCAGCACAATAACCAGTAAGAGGATAAAATTACATCCATATAACACTGGAATGTAGCTGCGCACCATGTAAACCAAATGGCATGGTGGTGAAATGCAGTTTTGTCTTTGGATTCTTTAGCTAAAGGATTTGCCAGTAACCCTTGGTGAGATTGAGGGTACTGATATACTTTGCACTTCCCAGTCTGTCCACCAAATCATCTATTCTGGGCATAGGATAAATGTCAAATTCTGACACTTAAGTTTCCTAAAATCAAGGCAGATTCTAACATTCTCTTCTTTTTTGTTTACAATCACCATTGGTGATGACCAAGCACTTCTCGACTCTTCTGTGATACCCAATTCTTTCATTTTTTGTATTTCCTGAACCACGTCAGCTCTTAACCACTCTGGTAACTTGTATCTCTTTTGCCTAATAGGGCAAGCATTGCTTAGCACTATTACGTGCTTGGCCCCTTTTGCTCAGCCTGGTACTGTGGTAAAAGTACTGTTAGCGGTTTGTTTGGGGGTTAAGTAAACATTCACCTTTACAGCATCAGCAGTAACAGTTTGCTCCAGTCTGTCATAAGCTACATCAGTATCTTCTTTACCAGTTTCTGGTAAAACCAGCAAAACAACTTTTGGCATTTTTCAGCCTATTTCTTGAGGAGGTTAGCATGGTATATATTAGTAGGATTTTCCTGTCAGAGGTCTCAGTCTCATAGTTAACTGTGCCATTCGTCTAACACTTCATAAGGCCCTTGCCACTTCATTAACAGTTTATTTTCTGTAGTGGGTAACAGTAACGTGACCTTTTCACCTGGCTCAAAAACTTTTCTTTTACCCCATGGTCATAATACACCTTCTGCTGGTTTTGGGCCTCTTCCTGATTACTATGAGCGATTTCAACATATTTTGCCGGCTTCATTCTCAAGAGCACACATGTAAGATGTAATAGATTGTTTCTGATGGGGGTTATCTTACCAGGTTTCTTTTATTACATCTAGTGGCCCTCTAGGTTGTCTACCATACAGCATTTCAAATGGTGAAAAACCTGTTGATGCCTGTGGCACTTCTCTGTAAGCAAAAAATAGGTAAGGCAGGTATTGGTCCCCATCTTTCTCTTCCCCTTTTACAAACCTTTTTAACATGCGTTTTAGGGTTTAGTTAAACGCTCAACAAGACTCATCTGTCTGAGGGTGATGGGGGTTCTTATGGCAGTGATACCTAGTAGTCTGTACACCTCCTTAAGTAATGCAGCACCAAAATTACTACCCTGATCAGTAATAATTTCTTTAGGTACTGTATGCCCTCTGCTGAAAATGTTTGGAAGCTTTGCTGCTACTCTTGAAGCTGTGACAGTACGCATTGGAACTGCTTCTGGGTATTGAATAGCATAGTCGCATACAACCAGAATAAATCTATTACCCTTTTTACTTTTGTCTAAAGGACCAACCACAGCCTGCGGGGTGCAGTGCCGCCACAGCATGACTCCTTCCCAGCCCCCACCCCTCCTCTGGATCAACGGGCATAAAAGGTCGGGGTCGCATCACTTGCCACTTTTCAGGGTGGCAGTTGATTACCGCTAACTGGTGGGTCCTTCAAATGGTCAAGAGACGTCACTTTATAGAATTCCTCGACCACCCGCCGTCAAGACCTCCCCTGCTTTCCCGTTATTCGGGTCAGCACGCACTGCTCATACAGCAGGAGGTGCTCGTGCTTCTGGGAAAGGAAGCTATAGAGCACATACCGAGGAACCAGAGAGGTGCAGGTTACAATTCCCACTTCTTTCTGGTTCCCAAAAATACAGGGGACCTCCGTCCGATACTAGATCTTAGCGATCTCAATGCTGTCCTCTCTAACACTTCCGCATGGTGACCCTTCCGGTTTGATACCCATGCTCAAGCTGGGCGCCTTCCTAGCGTCCTTGGACATGCAGGATGCCTACCTGCACACACCCATTGCTCGAGCGCACAGGAAGTTCTTGCGCTTCGAATTTCTAGGTCGCCATTATCAGTTCCGAGCCCTCCCTTCGGACTGTCATCGGCACCTCGGGTGTTTACGAAGTGCATGGCGGTCGTAGCGGCGGCTCTAAGGCGACAAGGCCACTACGTGTTCCCCTACCTGGACGACTGGCTCCTTATGGCACCCTCTCGGGAGGCTCTGATGTCCGCAATCACTGTACTCAGTCCCTGTTCGGGACGTTGGGCATCATTATCAATCAGGAGAACTCGCACCTGGTTCCGTCACAGAATCTGCAGTTCATAGGTGCAGTTCTGGACACCGTCCAGGGAGAGCTTTTCTGCCCCCAGGACCAAGCTGGGCATCAGATCCCTCATCAGGGACATCTTGGCAAAGAAGACTGCCCCAGCCAGACTGGTCCTTGCCTGCTCGGACACATGGCTGCTGGCCATTGCAACAGTCCCGGCAGCCCGTCTCCACATGCGGGTGACCCAGTGGATGTTACGGGTTCAATGGGATCAGAAGCGAGACCATTTGCAGCTTCCAATTCGGATCATGAATGCCGTAATCCGGGATTGACAATGGTGGCTAGATTCAAAGAACCTAGTGGCGGGGGTCCCCTTCATTGCACCGTCTCAGATTGTAACACTCTCCACAGACGCCTCAGGGTTCGGTTGGGGAGCACACCTTGACGGGGTCAGGTCTCGGCTCGTGGACACCCCAGGAAGCTCATCTTCACAGAAATATCTTGGAAATGAGAGCAGTTCTTTATGCCCTGCAGGCCTTCCAGTCGGAGATCCCAGCGGGTACTCTCCTGTTACAAACAGACAATACAGTGGTGATGTATTACCTCAACAAACAAGGAGGCACCCATTCCTACCCGCTTTGCAGGGAGGCCATGAGGGTGTGGGATTGGGTCCTACAACACGGCGCAAACCTCACTGCTGTTCATGTCCCAGGAGTGGACAACGTCATCGCAGACAGCCTGAGCCGCTCTCAGGCCAGGGTCCACGAGTGGGAACTACTCCAGGAGGTAGTAGAGGATCTATTTCACAGATGGGGCACACCAGAGTTAGACCTTTTCGCGTCCCCATCCAACGCAAAACTGCCCAATTTCTGCTCGCTAGATCCAGGGCCTGGTGTTTTCTGGCATGACGCGTTGTCCCTCTCCTGGATGGGCAGATTCCTCTACGCATTTCCTCCCTTCCCGTTAATCCAGAGGGTCCTTTTGAAACTCCACAGAGAGCAGGTGACGCTGATATTTATTGCGCCTTTTTGGCCCAGGCAGAATTGGTTCCCTCTGCTACACCAGCTGTCCCAGGAACCTCCGTCGTCTGCCAATCAGCTGTCACTTATTGTCCCAGGAGGCAGGTTCTTTGGTCCATCCTGACCTTTGCTCTCTGAACCTGCACGCCTGGCTCCTAGAGTCACAGCTTTCATGCGGTATAGGGTCTCGCAAGAGGTAGCAGATGTTCTAGCGGCTGTTGAGAAAGCTGGCCACTCATGCCACATACGCCATGAAATGGCACAGATTTTGCCTCTGGGCTCAAGTACAAGGACTTTCCCGATGGATTGTCTGGAAAGGTCGGTCCTGGACTACCTCCTGTCTCTCTTCCAGGCAGCCTTGGCCTACTCCTCTATTAAAGTGCACCTTTGTGCCATCTCAGTCTATCATACACCTGTAGGCCGACATTCCATAACTCAGTCGGGACACAGCACGAGCCTCCCTGAGAGGTGTTCTCCACCTTAGACCTCCGATTAAGGATCTTATTCCTCCATGGGATTTACCCTTTGTCCTGGAGCAGCTCACGCTGCCGCCTTTTGAACCAGCCGCAGATTGTGAGCTACGTCTCCTAACATGGAAGACATTATTTTTAGTTGCCGTTACTTCGGCCAGAGGGATTTCTGAACTTCACGCACTGATGTGCAAAGAACCTTATTTGGTTTTTCACCAGGACAGGGTGGCCCTAAGATCAAATCCAAAGTTTCTACCTAAGATGGTCTCAGCTCTCACCCTCAATCAGGACATCGACTCACCAGTGTATTTTCCTAAATACTCTAATAGAGGAGAGACCCTGTTGCACACTCTAGTTGTGCATTGGTGTCTAAGATACTATCTGACCAGAACCAGGCACCACCGTAAATCTGATCAGCTTTTTGTCTCCTTCGCCTACAGGATGATGGGAGCTCTGGTTTCTAAACAATCACTGTCCAGGTGGCTCATCCATTGTATCACGTTCTGTTAACCAGAAACGCAACAAACCTTTACCGGGCGTGGTTAAGGGTCATTCCACAAGGGGGGTGGCTACCTCCTTTGCGGCCACAAAGAACGTGACCACCGCAGCCATCTGCGTAGCAGCTACTTGGGAGCACCGTGCACTCCTTTATCAGGCATTATAGCCTGGATGTTGCATCACGGCGAAGAGCTGGTTTTGTTCTAGCAGTCCTTCAGGGACTTCTATCCTAGGCTTCGATCCAACTCACAATCTCTACCTAGCCTCCTCCCACCTGCGAGGGATTTCCAGTATTGCTTGGGAATCGGTCCTAATGGTGTAACCTGCTGCAAGAGCTGTATCTTCCTGGACATAAGTCTCCACCACTCATTCACACTAGTGGGATTAGCGCCGAGGCACTAAGACCCATCGGGAGCAAACCTTTTGCTGGAGGGTCGGTAGCGAGCGAGAGCGGCGCCCGCGAGACGACACGGCACCCATGAGCAGCGGCTCGGAGTGGTAATGACCATCTCGGCGACGACCCTCCAACCGCCTCAGTTCCTTTTTTCCCGCCGTCGAGTGCGCTTCAGTGACGACGTCGCTCGCCTGTCGGGAGTCAAACTTCAAACTAGCGCATAGTTTTCAGTTTGTTTTTTGTAACTTTATCACGATAAGTAGTATCGCTTAATTTTATTCTATTTTCGTTACATTTTTCTAATATTTAAATTTTACTTGAAGAAGTCTCGGCCTACTGGACGGAGTCGACCATGAGCAGGTCAGGTGACGGTAGGGAGACTTCGTATGAAAGCTGTTCAGTCAGCCGGGCTGGGTCCGGTCAGCCTCCTTCTCCTCAGCGGGGTTCCGACCACGGTCAGTCCGATGCCCGGGGGGATGGGCGGTCCCCCACCGGCATAAAAATAAACGGTCGCATTCTCGGCACCGTTCGGCCTCGAGCTCTTCTTCGGCCCACAGGTCAAAAAAGAGAAGGCATCACTCGAGGTCGCCCTCTGGTATGTCTGCGCGTCGACGCTCGGTTATCGTTGCTAGTTGCCGGTCTCCTTCTTGGAGTCGCCCGACTTCGGTGTCGTCGTCCCTCGACATCGCGTCCCTCCCGCCTATAGGTAGGACTCCAGATGAGCAGTTTCATCAGTGGGCGCTCTTATGGAGCAATGGGCTCGGAGGTTGGTTCTTCTGCCTGGCTCGGTTGCCTCCGGAGCCTCGGCGATCAGGTAGAAGCGGTTGGACCTTCCTAGTCGCGTGGCGCCTTCTTGGTGCCAGCGACTCCGTGCTAAGTGTTTCCCCTCACATGGCTGCGCGCAGGGGCCTCACCGATGCCCTTATCTCCTGGTTTTTTTCCTTCTCTAGCTTTCCAGGTTCCTGGGGCTTTTCCGGCGCCTTCTGCAGGGTCTGTTGGCCTGTCGGCGCCGTTTTCGGTGCCGCTAGGTCTTGCGGGCGCGTCAGCGCCGTCGGCGCTGCCCGTTGGATAGAAGCCGAGGCGTCGTCCACCGTGTTGGCGCCGTCTTGGCGGCATCGTCGGCGGCGCCGTGTCGCGTTATCCGCGGGGCGGCGTGCCTCTTTGGCGCCGTCGCCTCCTCGATGCGTCTTCAACCCGTTTTGCCGTCTACAATGCGGCAGCCATAGGGACTCTCCTTGTTTTTCTGCTATTCCTCCTCTCCTAATTTTCCTCCTTTCCTGTCCAAACGGTCTTTCTGGACCATCAGGAGATGATGTTGAGCCTGACCCAGACCTCCGGGTTGGGTGATGAAGTGGAGAAGCAGGATCTTTCTTTGCTACAGAGCCTGTAATCGCGAGGACCTGTCCTTTAAGTCTCTGTTGAAGAACCTGGGATCCCTCTTTCTCTCCAGACTACAGACGCCGATCCTGGGAAGATATAAGACTCCAGTATCTTCATGCTTGGAGATCCCCTCACAGTTTGACTCCTCCAGTCAGCCTTCCTTGAGCGCTGTCTCAAATGGTATGGAATAATCCTGCTCTTATTCCCTCAGTGGCTAAATCCATTGATAAAGTATTCAGCTCCCAGGATGCGTCCCATTTTGGCATCCCAAGACGCTGCGGATCCTAGTATGTCCTGGCAGGAATGACAAGGTCGTTCTTCCTCAAACTACTACAGCTCGTCTATTAACAAAGAGTCTCGTAAGATTGATACATTAGGTAAGAGAGTCTTTGCTGCCTCCACTCTAAGTATGCGTGTTGCCAGTTATCAAGGCTATTTTTCTCAGTATGAGTATATCCTGTGGCACTCTATGAAAAGAATGGTTGAAGCTCTTCCAGATTCGGATTCAAGTCAGAGCTTCTTCTGACCGTTATTAGAGTATTGAGTCCAATAACCAACAGGTAAAAGCCACCATGGGCGCTTTTGGCACTGCTTCTCGCTCAGCAGCAGCGAGGATTTGGTACTCGGCGCCATTCCTGGCTGCGTGCCTGGCTTCACAATGATGCTCAGCAGCAGGTGATGGCGCTGCCTTTTGATGGCTCCTTTCTTTTTGGCCCTCAGGTGGAGCAAGCCTTAGAGGCCACTCAGAAGACTAGATCGGCCATTAAGTTGGCCAGACCTCCGCCTGCCCCCTCTCGGGGGCATGTGAACAGACGCAGTTTCATAGTCTCAGTCCTTTCGAGGCAGAGGCAGGGAAGCTTCCATAAGCCAACCTGCCCAACCTCAAAAGAAGGCAGCGGCAGAAAGCGCAGGGGCCTAAAGCTCCCAGCGCCACCTTATGAGTCGTTGGCCCAAGTTCCATCCACTCTGCCCGAGGTGGAACTTTCTCCTCCGTGGGAGGTCGCCTGATGTACTTCTACAACCAGTGGAAGTCCATAACCCGGACAAATGGGTCGCCCGGATAATTCGCGAGGTTATTCTCTCAATTTCTTGAAACCCCCATTGTCCTCCCAGACGACAACCCAGGTTGTCGGCCTCTCAGTCAGACCTCCTCACCGCGGAGATCCAGGGCCTTCTGAACAACAGGGCAATAGAACTGGTGCCCCCGCATCTGCGAAACACAGGGTTCTACTCCCATTACTTTCTGGTTCCAAAGAAATCTGGGGGGATGCGCCCCATTCTAGACCTCAGAAAGTTAAACAAATTCCTCCCCAGGGAGAAATTCAAGATGATTTCCCTAGGTACCCTGTTACCCTTGCTGCATCAGCACGACTGGCTGGCCTCTCTGGATATGCAGGATGCTTACCAGCATATCCCGTCCACCCGACCCACCATAAGTTCCTCAGGTTTGTAGCTTTGGGTCAGCATTATCAGTTCAGAGTCCTGCCCTTTGGGCTATCCCACGCGCCCGCGAGTTTTACAAAGTGTTGTGCAGTTCTCGCGGCGC
This sequence comes from Neoceratodus forsteri, assembly GCA_016271365.2. NCBI lineage: Eukaryota > Metazoa > Chordata > Ceratodontiformes > Ceratodontidae > Neoceratodus > Neoceratodus forsteri. Next base: position 108,481,654 of record CM028131.1, on the reverse strand, counting down.
ATCTCAGGAAAGTCGGACTCCGAGTGTTTCCCTACCTGGACGATTGGCTTCTAGCAAGCCCTTCCGGCCAAGGGACTTTGGAAGCCATGCAAACGACTTCTCGTCTTCTCACGTCCATGGGAGTTCTGCTGAATTTGAAAAAATCTCAACTGCAACCCTCCCAGAGGCTCCTTTTCATAGGGACGCTTCTAGACACCTCTTCAGCGAAGGCTTTCCTTCCAGAGGACAGAAGACTCGACATCCTTCGAATGGCCCGTTACATCAGGGAGAACCAATCGGTTACAGCTCTCTCGATGCAACGCATGTTGGGTCTCATGGCGTCCTCGGTCTTCACTGTCCCTCTGGCCCGACTGCACATGAGAACCACCCAGTGGATGCTCTCCACTCAGTGGTCCCCGACCTCTCACCCCAGTCTTATCCCATCAAGGTGACGACCCCTTCGAAGGTCTCTCACCTGGTGGTCTCAAGAGAGCAATCTCCTGGAAGGATTCCCCTTTGCTCCCCCGGATCATCAGATCTCCATCACCACAGACGCATCGCTAATGGGATGGGGAGCTCACTGTCTCTCCCTCCACACTCAAGGTGTATGGACTCAGTTCGAAACTCATCTCCACATAAATGTCCTGGAGATGAGAGCGGTCCTCTATGCAATCCGAGCTCTGAAGGATGTCCTTTGTCACAAGAACATTCTCCTTCAAACGGACAACAAAGCAGTGATGTATTACATCAACAAGCAAGGCGGTGCTCATTCTTATCCCCTTTGCAGGGAAGCAATGAGGGTGTGGGAGTGGTGCTTGGAGCACAAGTCTCTGATTCAAGCGGTTTATCTGCCAGGTATACAAAACGACCTAGCAGATCACCTCAGCAGAACGGAGGCAGACCCTCACGAGTGGTCTCTCGATCCAGCCGTAGCTCGGTCCCTGTTCAAAGAGTGGGGGACTCCAGACCTGGACCTTTTTGCATCCCCACTCAACGCAAAACTGCCTCTCTTCTGCTCCAGAAATCCAGGGCCTGGCATTTTCTGTCAGGATCGTTCAGGCTGCAGTGGACAAAACTTTCTTCGCCTTTCCACCGCTTCCTCTAATCCAGAGAGTACTCCTCAAGTTCGAGTCTCAGGGGACCAAGATGATTCTCATTGCTCCTTCCTGGCCTCGGCAACTATGGTTTCCTCTACTCAACAGTATGTTGGCAGCCTCTCCGAGACCACTTCCTTTGCAAATCAGTCTTTTGACTCGGGGTTCGTTGGTCCATCCCAACCTGAAATCACTTCACCTTCGTGCTTGGCTCCTGAAGAGATAGAAGTGAATCGGTTCAACGTCTCTCGTAGAGTCTCAGACATCCTTCTGGCTGCTCGGAAGCCAGCCACCGAAAACGTCACGCTCCAAATGGAAACGTTTTCTCTGGTGTGCAAAATCCTCTTGGAATCCTTTTCCTGTCCTCCTGGCAAGGTTCTGGAGTATCTTTTGGACTTGTCAAACTTAGGTCTTCAGTACTCCACAGTTAAAGTTCACCTTAGTGCCATCTCAGCGTTCCATGAGCGGTTTCTTCCTTAACTCTGGCTCAGTTACCTATGGTGAAGAGATTTCTTAAGGGATTCTCCATACCAGACCCTGTTAAGCGTCCAGTTGCAGCCTGGGACATTAACCTGGTGCTGGACATGCTCACTCGGAAGCCTTTCGAACCCTTAGCTACCTGTGAGCTAAAATTTCTTACCTGGAAGACTGCCTTCCTGGTGGCCATTACCTCAGCCCGCAGGGTCTCTGAGATACATGCCCTGGTTACGGACCCTCCGTATACTGTATTCCATAAAGACAAGGTAGTTCTCCGTACTCATCCTAAATTTCTTCCCAAGGTTGTGTCAGAATTCCATCTAAACCAACCTTTGGTACTTCCGCTTACTTAGCTAATTTCCAAAATGAAGGGCGAGCTCTTCATTCCTTGGATGTTAAGAGAGCCTTGCGGTTCTATTTAGATAGAACCAAGGATGTTCTCAAGACTCAGCAACTGTTCGTTTCTTTCAGCGACACCGGCTGGGTCAACCTGTCGCTATTAGATGCATCTCTTCATGGTTAGTAGCATGCCTTGTCATTGCTATTCCATGGCTCAAGTTAAATTAGAAGGTAGAGTGTGCGCTCACTCTACTAGAGGAGGTCCTGGCATCCTAGCGGAAATGCAATGTTCCAATTGCAGATATATGCAACGCCGCCACCTGGAGCTCAGTGCATACCTTCGTTAAGACACTATGCACTGGATGTTCATGCTAGGCGACATTCTGTCGGCAGAACTATCCTTAATGGGCTTCTATCTTAGGCAGCGTGAGCTCTGGCTCTCCTACCCGCCCTTTTGGGGATTATCAGATGGTACTCTCCCACTAGTGTGAATGAGTGGTGAGACTTATGTCCAGGAAGATAGGAAAGTGCATTACCTACCGTAATTCTTGATCTTCTTGGACGAGTCTCCACCACTCTTCACCTCCATCCCCCGAGCTCACGCTGTATTGGTCTTCACTCCTCAAATCTTTAGGCCGTGAGGACTTCTTTGCTGACCCTTCTTACGGGTCATACGGACTATCTTATGTCCGTTTTTAATGTTGGGTTTACTCTTTACGTTAGTTGCGCTGCACCTCCTTGGTAAAAAAGGTACTGAGGCGGTTGGAGGGTCGTCGCCGAGATGGTCATTACCGCTCGAGCCGCTCTCTGGCGCCATGTCTCAGCGCCGCTCTCGCGCCGACCCTCCAGCAAAAAGTTTGCTCCCGATGGGTCTTAGTGCCTCCGGCGCTAATCCCACTAGTGTGAATGAGTGGTGGAGACTCGTCCAAGAAGATCAAGAATTACGGTAGGTACGTAATTTTCCTTTCTCGGTAAGATAGTACAGTTACGTAAGAACTTACCGTAACAGTAGATCTTCGAGAACAGCTCTTGCAGCAGTAGTTTCCCTTCCACCATCCCTCTGGAGGTAGAGTTGTTCCGATATCTCTTTTCTAGGATTAGTGTTTCTAACACCGTTCTGAATACTCTTTGATGGCGGATCCTCGTCTCCACTTCCGATGTCATCTAACGGCCGGGAGTCTCCAGCGGGAGAACTGGGGATTCTGGGGGACCTCCCCCTTTTATATGATGCCCGACGTCAGGGGCAGTCGCTGCTGGATACTGCTAGCTAGAAAATTTCCATTGATTCCTGGCGCCTGCCGGCTTCAGTCCTAATGGTGTAACCTGCTGCAAGAGCTGTTCTCGAAGATCTACTCTTACGGTAAGTTCTTACGTAACTGTACTTTCTTACGTAACTGTTCTTTCTCCAGTCTCTGTTCTCCAAATAGGGGTGCGCACCATGCCCCCTCCTCCCGGAGAACTTATGAAAGTCTGCCAGAAGTGTGAGTAAGTGAACCATATCCACATCCCTAGAAATGAGGGTTATTCACCTGTAACTGTAGATCTTACTTCGAGAGGCTCTTGCAGTAGGTAATTACATATAGGACTGACGCCGGCAGGCGGCAGGACCCCACGGAAACTTTTTTAGCTAGCAGTCCCTGGCAAAGGACCGCCCCCACATCAGGTGACCGGCGTCAGGAGACGTCGGTATAAAGGGGCGGTCCCGGACGCCTGCCTTCCAGTTCTTTCCCGCCATTAGCTCGTGCAGCACCTCGCGGAAAAGTTCGTTTTGCCATCTTAACAAAGGGAAGCAATGCTGTTTCCAAGCAATGCCTGTCTAAGTGGTTGGCTCATTGCATCACTTTCTGTTATGACAAATACAACAAGACCCTCCCGGGTCAAATCAGAGGCCACTCCACTAGAGGAGTAGCTGCCTCTGTGGCTTGTTTCAAGAATGTGTCTGCGGCAGACATCTGCGCTGCCGCCACCTGGACTGCCGTCCATACCTTTACGAAACACTACAGTTTGGATGTTGCCTCTCGCCGTAGAGCAGGCTTTGGGCTGACTGTTTTGCAAGGCCTCCTGTCTTGAGACTCGCACAACCAGAACTACCTTTTGGAGTAGTTTTCCTCCTCCCGGTGCCTCTCTTTGTTCCAGACTGCTTGGGATTCAGTCCTATATGTAATTACCTACTGCAAGAGCCCTCTCGAAGTAAGATAGTATTGTTACGTAAGAACTTACCGTAACAGTAGATCTTCGAGCGAAGCTCTTGCAGTAGTCTCTTCCCCCTCCATCCCCTAGGCTTTTCAGCTCCTTTTCCATTGAAATATCCACTTCTCTTTGTCCAGCCTCTTTTTGGTCTATGGCGGAAAGAACTGAGCGGGCGTCCAGGACCGCCCCTTTATACCGACGTCTCCTGACGCCGGTCACCTGACGTGGGGGCGGTCCCTCGCCAGCGACTGCTAGCTAGAAATTTTTCCATGGGGTCCTGCCAGCGTCAGTCCTGTATGTAATTACCTACTGCAAGAGCCTCTCTCGAAGATCTACTGTTAACGGTAAGTTCTTACGTAACTGTACTTTACCCTGGCCAACGTATATGCCCCCCAGGATCCCCCTTTTCATTCTACTCAGACGTCATTAAATTAATCATGGAGAAGACAAGAGGGATGCTTCTCATGGGTGGGGACTGGAACCTAGTGCTGAACAGGCAAGTTGACACTACGTCACAGATCCCCTTCCTGGGCACCAGGTCTGCGAAATTATTCAGAAAACTTCTGATGGTAACAGGGATTGCAGACATTTGAAGGGAGAGGTACTCTAAGGCTAGAGAGTATACATGCTACTCACCCAGATATAAGATATTTGCCCGACTAGATTTGTTCCTGACATCGTCCCGAGACCTACCTAAAATAGGCCATTCTTGGGTGAGTATGGCAACCCACTCAGATCATCAGCCAATATTTGTCGAGATAGATCTGGGGAACCCACTAAAGAAAACCCAATGGCGCCTCAATACTTCTCTTTTACGAGATAAGGAAGTCACCTCCAAACTTAAAGAAGCGGTAAAACAAATCATCACAGATAATAGGAGGCCATAAATAAAACCAAAATTCTCTGGGATATACTAAAAACTATGCTGAGGGGGAAACCTGTCTCCATGAGCTCATATAGACAGAGGGAAAGAAAAACCCTGGTGACTCAGCTCAGTAGTCAACTAAAAGAACTCTTGGCACAACAAAAATGGACACAGAAAAGGGACAGGGAAGTCCAGATAGTCAGGGATAGATTATCTAAAATACAACAGACGGAGGCAGAAAAAGCGCTTCCGTACATGAAATAAACATATCATGAAGGGGGACCAAGAACCACTCGAATACTAGCGCCACGATTAAGGAAAAGACAGGCTAGGGCATCCATCACTAAAATAAAAGACCGTAAGACAGGGATGTTGAGATATAGGGAGGAACAAATCAGGGAAGCTTTTGTAGCTTCTTATAAGCAACTCTGTAGACTACAGCAGGAACCCCAGGAAACAAACAGAATTATCTTAACAATTTAACAATACCCACACTCTCCATAAAGCAACAGGAAGCTTTGGTTACCCTATACGCCTTACAGAGGTGTTAGAAGTTATGCAAAACTTAAAAACTGGGAAATGCCGGGTCAGACGGGTTTAGCGGGGAATTTTATAAATTCCTAGGAGGGGACCTAGCCCCATGCCTGCTACAGGCAATCACTGAGGTATTTTTGGTGGGTAGAGGTTCTGCCCTCCTGGAATTATGCCACCAAAACAGTCCTTCCCAAAGAAGGAAAGGGCCTGACTGAATGCAGTGCGTACAGACCTATTTCTTTATTAAATGTCGACTATAGGATTTTCAGCTCGGTGCTGGCTGGGCGGCTCCTCCCCCTCCTGCCTCAACTCATCAACAAAGATCAAACTGGCTTCATAGCAGGTCAGCAGGCCTCGGACAGCATTCAACGCATCATTAACATATTGAACAAAACAAGCTAAGGTAAGACCCTCTTCTGCCTAATGAGTCTGGACATCGAAAAGGCATTCGATAAAGTATCTTGGCCATTTTTGCTTAGGGTACTAAAGAGATTTGGGTTTCCTGAGCCCGTAATAAATGCATTAAAAGCCCTATACAGATCCCCACAGGCATACATCAAGATCAGTGGGGGAATAACAGACAGATTCCCACTTGGGAGAGGAATCAGGCAGGGTTGCCCGCTCTCACCTCTCTTGTTCGCCCTGTATATAGAGCCCCTGGCTTGTGCCATCAGAGAAAACCAAAACATTGAGGGAGTTCGGATAGGGGATACCAAACACAAAATATCTCTCTACGCAGATCATGTTCTCTTGTATGTCTCCAACCCCAATCAGTCCATCCCTGAAATCTGGAACACTCTGCAGGAATTTGGTTCCCATTCAGGCTACTCCCTCAATAAGGATAAAACAGAGGTACTCAAATTACACTATAGACCCTCACCTTTAATTCTAGACCTCCTACCCTTAAACTGGAATAAACAGAAAGTCAAATATTTTGGGATCCAGATCACAAAAAGCCTAAAAGATCTGTTTACGGCCAATTTTGGGCCACTGAATTCTCATCTTAAGAACGATATAGAGAAATGGCAAATTCTTAAACTAATCCCATGCATTCCAAGATTCAGACAGTCACCATGAACATCCTGCCAAGATTCTTGTACATATTTCAGTCCTTCTCGATAAATATACCTCAGAAGCAATTCCAAGAGTGGCAAAAAAAATATATCACAATTCATTTGGTCACCAGGGAGACCCCAAATAAAAATGAGCACTCTGCAGGAAGATAAATCAAGAAGGGGGGAGGGCTGTCCCGAACCGAGAGAACTACTGCATGGCCGCACAACTAAGATGCGCCCTACTCTGGAGCACAGATGTATATGTCGCCCATTGGAAAGACATTGAAACACAGATGACAGAAAGTCCCCCACTAGGTGCAAGGGTTACAACTCTAACATACTGAGAGATGACACTGAAACCCCACTCGCAGCTCAGAACACCCTGTACATGGTGCATGGGCTCTGGGCTAAGTTGGGTGTTAAGGAAGCAATCTGGCTGATGCAGTGGTTTGCCTGGAATATGCATTTCACCTCCTCAAGGTTAGACCATACATTCCGGCTGTGGGCTAGAGGGGGCCTGCAGAGGCTGGGACAGTTGGTCAAGGGTGATGTGGTCTTAGACTTCCACACCCTCGAGCAGACCTTCAATCTCAGGAACAGGGACCATTACCAATATTTGCAGCTGAGAGATCATTTACTGACTACACATAAGACCTCTGCTTCAGAACCTAATATAGAAAGCCCGTACAAGCAATGCTGACAATTACAACAGGGAAACTGGTGCAAGGTCATGTCTCTGCCCTCTATAAAAGCATTAGGCAGTCCATACCAACAACCGCTACCAAAATAAAAATAAGATGGGAGAGGGAGAGTGGCACAGCCATATCGGCAGAGGAGTGGGAAATAGCATTCAACCTGGCAAACAAAACCACTCTTTCTCCGTGTTGGAGAGACTTTGCGTGGAGGGTTAGGGTGAGGTACTTCTACACCCCCGAAATCTAAGGTAAATGGGGAAGAAATATCCAAGGGACCTGCTGGAGGAATTGTGGGGCCAAGAATGCACACCACACACATATTTTGGGAATGTGATGGTCTAAAAACATACTGGGGGCGTGATAAGGGAAATATCCAGAATATTCCCAGGTGCTCAGCAACCCACGTTCAAGAACATGATTATGGGAATCCCACTAGAGGGAATACGAGGGGCAGACTCAATCTACCTCTGGAATATCCTGATAGTGGCTGCACTTCAGTCGATTACCCGGAGGCGGCTCTCTGCAGACCCACCGGTTAGAAATCACTGGGTGCTTGCTGTACAAGAAATCCAAGACATGGAAGAAATGTCACACAAGATAAACAACAGATACACACTGTTTATTAGAAGATCGACAAGGTGGTCCATACTGGGGTACTGAGACCTGATAGAAAGACTAAACACAACTTATCACATTCTTTAAAGTGTTAATTAGAAGACAATGAAAACCAGAGTGAGGTGGTCCCCACGTACTAGAACGTAATAGGGAAGAAAGAAGATAATGAAAATTAGGAACATAAAGTACACCAGGCACTTCTGGAACCGGATGGGATAAGGCAAGGGATATAAACAGCTTTAGAAATGATAACTGGAGAGACTTGGCGTTGAGAGCAGATAAGTGACCAGATGTGATATTAGGTATCTGAGATGGAAAATAGAATGACAGAATAAAGGAAAGAGGAATTAAAGGTGAAACCTGTGAAAGTCGATATGAATCTGTAAAGTATAATGGAATGAATGAACTGTACTCGGACTCCTAATATGTAATAAACTTGAATTAAAAAAAAAAAAAAAAAAAAAAAGGACCAGAGCACACATAGATACATAGACAGTGTTGGCAGATAAGGGCCTATGGCCCACCCAGTCTGCTCATACGAGTGGTTACTCTGGCAATCCATCGTAAACGACCTCTTCGACAGGTGAGGGTGACCAGAATTGGAACTTTTTGCATCCCCACACAATGCAAGACTGTCCAGTTTTTGCTCGCGAGATCCAGGGCCTGGTGTTTTCTGGTGAGACCCGTTGTCCCTCTGCTTGACAGGGAGGTTTCTCTATGCCTCCCCCCCCCCTTTCCATTGATCCAGAGGGTACCCCTCAAACTGCTGTCAGAAGGAGCGGAGATGGTCTTAGTCTTCTGGCCTCTGCAGATATGGTTCCTTCTGCTTCAGCAGCTGGTGACAGAACCGCCTCTGCCCCTGCCCTTGAGCTCATGCTTGCTCTCACAGGACAACGGGACATTAGTCCATCCAGATCTGAGATTGTTGCACCTGCTAGAGTGGCTAATGTATTGGTGGCCACTAGGAAACCCTCTACTAGGGCCACCTACGCCATGAAGTGGAAGCAGTTCTGCCTCTGGGACACTGCCTGCCGCTTAGATCCATTTACTTGTCCGGTGAACTCAATCCTTGAATACCTTCTTTCACTTTCAGACTCGGGCCTGAGCTATTTTTCCATAAAGGTGTACCTACAGTATCTGCTGTGTCAGCCTACCACACACTTAAACAGTGAAAAACCCTGGCACAACTGGACTTGTCACACACTTTCCTGCTTGGCATATTACTCCTGAAACCTCCTATTAGGGACTCCATCCCCCCATGGGATCTTCTTTTCATTTTGGAAAAGCTTACTTTGCCTCTTCAAGCCAGCCGCAGATTGCGAGCTGTACTTTCTCTCTTGGAAAGCGTTATTTTTAGTTGCAGTTACCTCGGCTCTGAGGATTTCTGAGCTTCAAGCTTTGATGTGTAAAGAGCCCTGCTTGGTTTTCCACAAGGACTGGGTGTCTTTGTGGACCAATCTTAAGCTCTTGTCAAAGGTGGTGTCCACATTTATCCTTAATCAGGACATTCAGCTACCCGTTTATTAACCAGAGCACTCAAACTGAAGGGAGGCCCTCCTTCATACTCTGGATTTCCACCGGGCTCTCCATTATTATTTGACTCGAACCAGGGCTCCAGACAGTCTGACCAATTGTTTGTTTCTTTTGCCCCCACCCACCCACCCACTTCCGGATGTTAGGGACACCTGTTTCTAAACAAACCCTTTCAAATGGTTGGTTAATTGCATTGTCTACTGTTTCCAGAAATACAGTAAGCCTTTACCGGGCCCAGTAAAAAGCCACTCCACTAGGGGAGTTGTGGTTTCCTTCGCTTCTCTGAGGAATGTGTCTGCTGCAGATATCTGCACAGCTGCCCCCTGGAGTTCAGTCCACACATTCAGTAAGCATTACAGTTTGGACATAGCTTCTAGGTGCAGGACAGGCTTTGGCCTCGCTGTCCTGCAGGGACTCCTTTTATGAAGGATTCAGTCTTCTCTCCCTCCATCTCCTTCGCCCTGAGCCATAGGGCCTCTGTACTGCTTGGGACTCAGTTCTGCCAGTTTTACCTGCTGCAAGAGCTCACTCTTGAAGTAAGGTAGTACAGTTACGTAAGAACTTACCGTAACAGTAGATCTTCGAGAGGAGCTCTTGCAGCAAGTGCTGCTTCCCACCCGCCTTCCCCCTTGGGGATTCCTTCTACATTCGCAGCTTGTACTTCTGCCCTCCTCCTTGAGAGGAGCATCCTTGGCTCTCCATCCAACTTTTCATCTTTGCTGGAGTCTGCAGCGAGAGAACTGAGGTGACACTGGGGGACCGCCCCCTTTATTGTGTATGCGACATCGGGGGTGATCCCACACTGTATACTGCTAGCTAGAAGTTTTCCGTGGGGTTTTGGTGCCTTCTGGCTTCTGTCCTACCAGTGTTACCTGCTGCAAGAGCTGCTCTCAAAGATCTACTCTTGCGGTAAGTTCTTAGTAATTGTACTTCTTTTTTTTTCCCCCATCACTGGTACTGTTTGTACAGTCTCAGCTTGGACTTCTGTTGCTGCTAGTTTGACTGCCATCTTTCTGGTAGTGACTCCTGGACTTGCTGCTGCAGAATCCATACATTTCTTCTATGCTTACCTGGTACCAGGTCTAGTACCCACACACAAAACCCCTGGCTTAGAGTATGCATGGCGTAAATCCCACTTGGGCTGACACCATCTGTCGTCAAGGCACAGGTCAGAAAGCATAGGATGACCAGGAACAGTTGTAAAATTTGCAATGAGTGTTTTAATATTATTAACAGCAAATAAAAAAATTAAAATTTGTTCAGTATAACTATTTACGAAGGCAGTACAGACAGAGAAAGCAAAGTCCTTTGTCTGAGTGTTTCTTCTCAATTTCAAATCTCAGTCTCTTCAGCGAAAATATCGCTACTCTTTTTATAACAAGCCTTTGCCAGGGAACTCGTTAAGGAGGACATCCTGTTTTTCTGAAAATGCTCTTGTCAGTTTCCTTCCTTGTAGGTGCAACAAAACGGTACATGGTGTCCTAGAACTGACCTCCTGTTTACAGCTCTGCAAAAGAGTTTGCAAACCAGCATCTCCGGTTAACCCTTTGAGCTTCAAATAGCTTTTTGCAGTCATTTCAACAATATAACTATATACATTTTCAAACTAAGGGATCCCAGTTTCACATAAAGATTCACACATATTTTATAACCTCAGATATGCAAGGGGGGAGAAAAGATAGAAACAGTAAGTGAAGGCAGAGAGAGTTAGCGGGGCGGGGGGGATAGTGAGACCGTTGAAGTGGCCGGTTCTAATGTGACTGTGCAGACAGGAGACAGAACGGAAGAGGATAAAACAGATTTTTGCATTTTACTCTTTTTGCATAACAAATGGGACAGGGTCTTATTCAACCCTGTCGCACAGACCAGTGCTCATGCTCTTTGTTTGCTGTGCCCCCACTTTGTTAGCTTGCTTTGATTACTGTTTGGATGTACTTAATTTGTATACATTTTAGCCTATACTGTAACCATTACTGCTGGACGATGTTAATCTGTTGACTGCTGCTGTCCTCCCTAGGACCCCCATGAAAAGGAGATGATGCATGTCAATGGGTTATACTAACAGAAGTAATTTCGAATAATTAAATTAGGGGGATCTTCTAGAGGCCTGGACAGTGACCAACAAGGCAGATGGCAGCCAGGATCCATGGAAGGAAAAACAAAAATGAAATGTCACATGTTGGGAATGGGACTCGGTTTTTAATATTTTATGCTTGAACCTGTTGTCTGAAACTGAAGTGACTGCCTGAAGGTGATTTAGTCAACATCTGATAAGAGTTTACTATTTAAAAAAAACTGTAAAATCTGTTTGGGTAAGCTGCAAAAAATTGGGAAACTCAGTATCAGGTGTGCTTTCAAGGGCAGACAAACATACATTGTGGTGGGTTGTCCTGGAACGTTGTGTGTGGATTGTGTAACAGCAGTTGAGTGCACTAGATATTGCCCCCTGCACTGCTACAGACTGTTCAAACAGTGAATCAGTGTAGGCAAACAGAGTACTCTTAGTTCACAATGCGGGGGTATGGAGTGGGCAGGAATTGCTTAAAGCCATTTTCCCACATCCAGGAAAACATTTTTTAATTCAATCACAGTTCAGTTTCTGTTTATATCATTTTCTGTGTTTATGCACCCCCTCCCATATTACTAAGTACAACCTTGTAAAATAGGGCTGATAATCCTAAAGTTCATCTCCTGTTAAAAAATACTTTATCTATCTCTATTTGCAGCAAAATGGAATCTGTGTCTCAGACTTAATTTCATCCCACTGCCAAAATCATAATCTTCTCTGAGATCACAATAATTTCCACTGCAACAGATTTCACAAACCGAGAATTAGAACTTCAGACGGGGGTGGGTAAAACAGGAGGACAAGATTACGTTTTGGGGAACACACATAATGCTTCTTTGCAAATGTCCTTAGTAGTAAAGAAGGGGACATCAATAAAGGCAGTGTCTGAAATATTGCTACTTACTTAGTCACTGGCATGAACAGGGTGCAGGTGGGGAGTCTTTTTTTAAATGAGAATGAGCACCAGAACCAGGGGGCATGCGGGGGGGGGGGGGCGAGACACATGAGGAAATATTTCTTCTAATACTGTGGTTTCAGTTCACTATTCACACTCTGGCAGTTCTGCTGAAGGCAGCTGAGTCATCCAAAGTCTCCAAGTTAAGCGCCTCCCACCGCCCAAATGGTATATCCTCTGGCTCCACCCCATGACATCAGATTTTTCTGCTGGAAGGAACAGGTTTTCTCCTTCACAGCTCTGCAGTGCTGAAGGATTTCGAGTTTTCATAGTGCTGTTTCTGGCAAATCTTCGACTGTCACCAAGGAGGAAAGGAACCTAGGGGTTATCTCTGATGACCTTAAGGTATCAAAGCAGTGCACAAAGGCGGCAGGGAGGGCCAGTGGCATGCTGGGGTGCATAGACAGGGGTATCACTAGCAGGAGGTGGTGATGCCATTGTATAAAACATTGATAAGACCTCACCTGGAGTACTGCGTGCAATTCTGGAGGCCACGCCTGCGCAAGGACATAGACAAGAAGGAGACTATCCAGAGAAGGGCAATAAAGATGGTGCAGGGCTTGCACCACAAAACATATGAAGAGACTAAGGGACCTCAATATGTACTCCCTGAAGGAGAGGAGAGGAGGCAGTGGGGGAATATGGTTGAAACTTTCAGGTACCTCAAGGGCATAAACAAGGTGCAGGTGGGGGACCTTTCCCAATGTAGAAAAAGTACTAGAACAAGGGGGCACAATATGAAATTGGAAGAGGGCAGATTAAGAGGTAATGCGAGGAAGTTTTTCTACACAGAAAGGGTAGCCCACACTTGGAATAGTCTGCCACAGGAGGTAGTGGGGGAAAGCACAATGGAGGGGTTTAAGCATGCCTGGGACAGGCACAAGGGAAGTCTGAGAGGGGAGGGAGTGATGAAAAGCCATTGATCACATAGGGTCAGTGGCCACATACAATGTGTAGTGCCTACAGGCAGACTGGATGGGCCTAGCGGTCCTCATCTGCCAACAATTTCTATGTTTCTGTTTCAGTGTATATTTCACTTTAAAGTTGCTCCGCTGTCTTAAGGCACCATATTGCGATCGACGATAGGGACCAAGAACCCAGGTTTTAAATTCTGCACCAAGTGCAGGCAGAAAATGTTGGCAGTGGATCTGTATGACACGTACTTATGCTGCTTGGGCGATCGACACATTGAGGGATGTAGTTTGTGTCAGGCCATGCCACTAGTGCCCATCGGAGACCGGAAGGCTGACTTGGCCCTGGGTTGGCCAGAAGACCGCAAAAAAGGACTCTGCGGCTGCCCAGTCGTCTGCTGGCTTGCAGTCATGGAAGAAGAGGCTGCTGCGATTAGATCTTGGGCGGCCTCTGTGCTGTTCCGAGCTGAGGCTGGCATTGGAGGATCGTTCTGTGACGAGTTCAGGGAAATGTGTCTGGCCCTCCAGACTTTGGGGGAGAACTCCTCACCACAGCTGAAAACACAAGAAACTCTGTCATTGATCATGGGATCAGGAAAGATCACGCTTTTTCCGCTCATTCGACTTTCCCACCCGCTCACACTTGCTCGAGCTCCCTACAGTCGGGGGGCTCCACAGTAACCCTGTGGGGCTTGTCGACCTCAACTCCGGTTGAGCAGGTGGTCAAGATTTTTCTCATCTGTCGACTGGCTGTCTGAGGAGATTGACAAGGAATCAGTCTTCTAGACCCTGGATCTCCCAGTCCTTGCCCAGAAGGACGAGACCCAGTTGGTGACCCCGGCTGAATTGCCTCGGGAGCTGCCTGCACCGGTAGTTGTCCTTCCAAAGCCTCTAGTACTTAACTAACCGAGGCAGGTGTATGCGAACCCCCTGGAGGACATCCTTGGACATTTACCCTCGGATCGACTGTCTATGCATTACACATGCTTTCAGTTCCACTCAACTGGGAGGAGTCGCCGGTGATGCTCCTTGTCTTCCTCTTGCGGGGAGAAAGATTGACAGAATATGTGTTGATGCTACAGAGAGCTGTTCTGGCAACAGTAGACCATTGCTGGATGGGTTAGGGCTCTACCTCCTGGTCCTTTGGCCTATGTCAGCAGTTCACACGCCAGTCCATGCATCTCAGCAATTCCCAGCATCTGCTTCTCTGCCTCTTAGGGTGAAGACGCTTCCAATGCAGCCCCTGTTTGGGGCCCTGACCAAGGAGTCCCACTCTGCATCTGGTTTGCCAGGGAAGCTCCCAGTGGAGATCACCCAGGCTAAAGATGCCTGTGTGATCTATGTTGGCAAACAGTCGAAGTCCATTTTCAAGGAATCCTCTGACTCTGAAGGTGAGTCATCCATGGCCTCAACCCGGACTCATACTTTCAGTCTGGAATTGGTCGGGCAACTGACAACTAACCACAGGCCGGTGTCATTTGGAGCTTTGGTTCGACTCGTCAGACTCCATGAAAGTTCCCTTAGAGCCAGTTTAGAAACAGACTAAGTACCCATTTACTCACATTTTGGACAAGGATGATTCCCGGGGGTTGTCTTTCCTGTGGCTGAGGCCATTTTGGGACTGGCCCTGGAGCTTTGGCAGAATCCTGTCCAGCACCATCTCCCCGGATGGTCCAAAAGTACGTGGCCTGAGTGTGATCTTTTTCTAGGTTTTCCGACCTCTGCTGTGCTCTGCAGAGGGCTTAGTTTCAGATTCTTTTTGTAAATTTGGAGGACAAGGGGATGTGGACAAACCTTGGAGGCAGTAGAGCGCAGTGGTTTAAGGCTCTGAGCTGCAAACCTGGAGACCAGGTTTGAATCCCACAGCCTTTACTTGCATACTACGTGACCCTGAACAAGTCACTTAACTTGTGTGTGCTCCCAGGTCGCACCTGTAAACAAGCTTTCAGCTTAGTGTGTCTCTCCTGGTTAAAAAAAAACAAAACAAAAACCTCCAGACAGGAAGTCCAAGAAGATTGACAATGCAGCTAAAAAGGTGTTCCCTTCTGCATCACATGGTTTCGGTCAGACCAGCAACACTGTCATGATGGCAAATTTTGGCCACTCCCTGTTTGAAGTGTTAAGAGAACATCTCCCCATCTTCCTGCTGACAAACATCTTCCAGTTCAAATGATCACAGACCAGGATCAATCACTGGATAAACACCAGCTTCAGACAACTTTGGACACAGGTAATTTCTGTGCCCATGCCGTGGCAGTGGCCATTGCCATGCATCATAGCGCCTGACTGACGCTTTCCAGCTTCACAGCAGATGCTCAGAATAAGCTGGTTGATGTCTGCTTCTGGGGCACCAGCCTCTTCAGTCCTGGCGTGGAAGGACATCTCATGTGGATTAAGAGGTCCAGTGCCACCCTAGATTCTGTGGCTTCATCTCAGAAAGACCAAAAGGCTAAGAAGAAGGCCTTTCAGTTCCGGTCCTTTCAGCCACAACTTAATCAGAAGCTGTAACAGCATATTTCAATTGCTGGCGTGCGAAACCCAAGTTCGGCAGCCAGGGGCAAAAAAGATGAGGTGGTGCCTCCAGAGTGCCCTCAAAGGCTATTCGGTGATGGGTTGTGGGGTGTCACCCCCCCCCCTTTCCGTCCAGTCCCTGTCCAAGCTGCTGATCGGGGTTGGTTGCATCACTTCTTGCCACAGTGGTCTGCCATTACCTTTGACAGGTGGGTTCTAAAAGTGGTGGGCAGAGGATTTCCTCTGGATTTCGATGCTCTCCCGCTGTACTGACTTCATGCTCCACAGGAGTCCAGGGTGTCGCAGGACACATTATCCGCACTTCAGGATGACATCATTCAGTTACGAGAGCATGGGGCAATAGCCCGAGTTCCAGACATCCTAGCCACTCAGGGATTTGTATCCAGGTACTTCCCGGTTCCGAAACAGATGGGGGGCTGGCACCTCATACTGGATCTGCACGATCTGAACCAGTTCATGCAGAAGTACACATTCCAGATGGTCACTCTGAATCCGATCATTCCACCTCTGGAGCAGGGCATGTAATTCTGCTCCCTGGACCTCCAGGATGCTTTCTTCCGCATCCCAGTCCATCCGTCCCATTGCCAGTACCTTCAGTCCCATACAGAGGGGATCCTCTACCAGTTGCAGATCATGCCCTTCAGCCTCCAGTCCATGCCCAGGGTCTTCACCAAGTGCATGGCAATGGTGGTTGCCTACATGACTGTCTGAGCCATCCAAAGAGGCTGTGGAGAGGTCCATTAATCTGGCCTTCCAAACTGTCAAGACTTGAGCCTTCTAGTTAACCCGGCCAGGTCAGAGCTGGTCCCTACACAGGAGATCAAGTTCACTGGAGCAGAACTAGATTCCCTGCAGGCCGTGGCCAACCTCCCTGAGCACCGAGCATCAGACCTTACCTCCTTTACCCGATTATTTCAGGTTGGGTGCTTGCATCCCATCAGGGACCTCCTGCAGCTGTTGGGCTACATGGCATCCTCCACCAGTGTGATCCATTGGAGTAATTGGCACATGCACCACCTGCAGTGGAAGTTGGGCCACCAATGTTCCCAGCACCTAGGTCACTTGAACCAGCCAGTAAAGGTAGCCCAGCCAATATAGGATGCCATCCAGTGGTGGCTGGACCCACAACATCTGGAGGAATGAATCCCATGTGTCCACACAGAACCGTCTGTCACACTCATGATGGACATGTCTCGTGGGGTGGGGAGCACACTTGGGAGACTACAAGGCCCATGGCTTCTGGTCTCCCAATGAATCCCATCACCACATCAATCTGCTGGAGCTACGTGCAGTGCATTTGGACCTGACGGAGTTTGCCCCATTGATCCGAGGACGGGTCATACAGGTCCAGACGGACAACATGACAACCATGTTTTACCTAAACAGGCAGGGTAAAACACACTCCCTTCCATTGTGTTGGGAGGCTCTCCAACCCTGGACACTTGTGCACAGCCTGGGTGCAGATCTCCAGGCAGTCCATGTCAGGAGAGAACAATCAGATAGTAGACACACTCAGCTAGGTCAAAGAATTGTCTCAGGCCATGAAAGGGATCGGGGAAGCTGTTTGGGATATAGGCTGTACCCTCGCGGTTCCCCCTTAGATGTCATTGCTGTTTTAATTCTATTGTGCTGTAAGATGAGTTATGTTGTGTAAGTAAATCTAAATGATTGCTGAGAACATATTTTTGAACAAAGCACTGTACCCTGCTATATAGACTAACATAAAGTATTTAAAAAAATATATATATATATTGTCTCAGGAGTGGTCCCTGCATCAGGAGTTGGTAGACCACCTGTTCTTCCAGTGGAGCACCCCTTGGTGAACCTGTTTGCCTCGGGGGACAGAAAACTAAGGCTTGTTTTGTGCCCTTCCTCACAGTCTGGGTCACTGTTGGGGATGCCTTTTCGAGGCCCTGGACCCTGGCTCCTCTATATGTTCCTTCTTCCCCTTGGTCCACAAGGTCATGGTCAAGTCCTGGAAGGACAAGACAGAGGAACCTGATATGCCCAGACTGACCTTAGACAGTCCTGGTATCCTGATCTCTTCAGCCTCAGTAGCAGGCCTCTGTGGAGGTTGCCTCTCCACCCGGATTTGCTGAGCAGACAACAGGGGAAAGTCCTACACCCAGAACTTTAATCCGTGCAGCTCTCCACATGATTCCTGAGCAGCAGAGTTCCAGGCTCTGTGCCTTTCGGATGACATTGTAGAGGCGTCCTAAGTCAAGTGGAAGAGATTCTCAGTCTGGTGCCCGGGTGAGGAGCTTGATCCCATGGCAAGTATGCTCGACTATCTGTGGCCCCTCTCTGTCAGGACTACAAGCAGTGACCTTTAAGGTGAACCTGGCAACCATATCTGCATACCAGACGCAGGCTGGTGTACTGACAGTGACCCAAGAGAAGGTGGTTGGGCACTTTTTCAAAGGCCTGGATTACTTGTCCACTCTGTGTGAACCTTCACCTCCATGAGACTTGCAGCTGCTGTTGTCAGTGCTCATGGGCAAGCCATTTGAGCCAGTGCATACGTGTGAGATGTCACGTGTTGTGGAAGACCACCTTCTTGGTTGCCACCACATCCACCAGAAGGATCAGCGAACTCCTAGTGCTCTCAGTGGTTATCTAGTCTTCTACAAGGATAAGATCATCCTTTTCCCCAACCTGCAGTTCCTCCCGAAGGTTGAATCATAGTTTCACCTTAACCAGATGATTAACCTATTGATATACATCTCCATACATCATGCCTATACATCTCCCTTTATAAATCCTCAAATTCCCTTTTCTCTCCCACCCCTTCCCCTCTCTTCCCCTCTACTAGCCCCTGCTTTATCCTTTTCATGTTACTCCTGTGGAACATTGATTATCTCCTATGCAACTTGCTGTATATCGATTTCATGTATATATTTCTCTTTATGTATATGCACATCAGATTTATGTATTATGTAACCTTGTATCGTGGATTTATGTATTTTTGCTACCTTGTAATCTGTGTACTATTGTAACCTTTTATTGTTTGTCAAACTGTGTATTGTTTTATGCATTGTTGTTTATGTTTAACTCTGTGCCACTGTATGATGGCCCGGGTCATGCCTGAAAATGGTCCCTGGGATCAGCGCACCTACCCAGTTACCAAAGTCATAAATAAATAAAATATACTTTACCAGCTCAACCTCAGAGGCCAATCACAGGCTTCATACCCTGGACCTGTGGAGGGCGTTCCCTTACTATAAGGAACGTACTGCCGGAGTTTGCGGTGAGGCTCTCCAGCTGTTTGTAACATGTGATGAAGCTGCACCTGGCAGACCAGCAACAAAGCGGATGATTGCCAGGTGGATTGCATCCTGCATTGACCTCTGCTATAGGTTGACTGGTGGGGAGTTGCCCAAGGGGCTTGAGGCTCATTCTACCAGTTATACTGCTTCCTCAGTGGCTGCTTCCAGGGACATCCCCATTGCAGAGATTTGCAGGGCTACAATCTAGAGTAAAGCACATACCTTCGTTTCCCATTACAGCATCAACATCGTGAGTTGTTGGGATGCTGCTTTTTGGTCCTTGGTGCTCCAGTCTCTCTTCAGCAAGTAGTGATGTGTGACTTGCCCCCTCCTGCTGGATGACTGCTAAGAGTCTGCCAAAGGGTAGATAGTGAACTAAATCCACGTTATTAGAAATCTAGGTTACCCACCTGTAACCAGTTCACATCCACATAAGCCACCCACCCTCCTCTGGGAAAGTGACATAATTTCCCTGTTTCCAGTGTGCTAAAGATATGACATCATGGGGCAGAGACGGTGGATATACCACCCGGGTGGTAGGAGCTTAGATTGAAGATTTACGATAACTTGGTTGTCTCCAGCAGAACTGATAGTTTAGATGTGAACCGAATACCACTAATAACAATATGGTTCTTGGGGCATTGATATAGTTGGGTCCAAACCAGCAGTCTGTTTTACTGGATGTCTTTAAGCTAAGCTCTTCCCACCACCCTGGTGGTTATTGTGACAGAGTAGAATAGGACCCTGCCCCAGCTGTTATGGAGAAAGTGTTTAAATGCAGGGATCTCTTCTGTTCTAGTCCTTTCCTGTCTCGTCTGTCTGGTTGCACAACCAGATTTTCTTGTGAGACCTAGGACTTGATTACCTCAACAGTCTCACAATTCTCTGCCTCTCGCTGTCTCTCAGCCGTCCCATGCTGTTCTGTCTTTTTCCTCCCATGCATATCGTCTGATATAAAAATATATGCAACTCATCGTATGGAAATGTAACTGATATTGGGAACCCTTTAGTTTAGAAATTTTATAGTGTTAATTTTTGAAATGTATATAATTGTGGTTTGAGATGATTGCAGAAAGCTATTGGGAACTCAAGAGGATACCTGAGTGCACAGTTTTAAGCCTTTTGCAGAAGAGCTGTGGAAAAGGGGCCTCATTTCTGGTACATTGTGTTCTAGCTGTACATGCCTGATACTTGCAAGAACAAGATGCTTGTTAAGAATGGGGGTTGGAAGAACTTATAAGAGAGTTCAGCTGCAATTGCTTGCAAAAAGGGACACAAAGACTGAAGGAAAACGCTGATGAATCTTTCTTTTATTTTGCCTTTGTAAATGGTTATACTGAAGTTTTTTTTATGTTACTGCTAGTGTAAATACATTTTTTTAATGTATTATTTCTTCCAGAGCTCCCAGCTTGCAAGCCTGCCTTCAGTTGCCCCCCAGCGCAGCCCCGAAGGTTAGACCCCATCCCTTGTGCACCCCACGACTTACCCTTCATGGCAGGGAGGTGGGGAGCGACTCAATCCATGCCAGGGAGATGCCTTCTCAGAGGCGACGCTGCGGGGACCTCTTCATTCTGCTGGAGCTGTTTTTCCGCTTTTCTCACCTTTTGTGGGCGGGCGTGCAAAAGCGCCATGGTGAGAGCGATGCCTGCGATGCGCCTCACCAAGCGCCTCCGGGTCTCGATCTCCTCCCCTTCGGGCTGTGAAGCAAGCCGGTGCGCTGCCTCCAGCAGCCGCTTAGGGCCAGTGAGCTCGACAGCTACTGTTCCCCACCCCGAGAAGGAGAGCAGTCCAACAGACGCTCGATCCTTCTCCTTCCCGCCAGCCCCTGACGACCTGTGCTCATTCCCGAACATGGGTCGCCGGCATGGCTTGAGGTAAGGCGTCCAGCACCTCAGCCCTCAGTGCTACCAGGCCGTAAATAAATATTTTTGGTGAATCCGACAACTGCTCCTGGTTTTTCTATGCTGCTTGACCTGTGCCTCGATGACGGTTATATCCCCGACTCTGCCCCGTGATGTCAGAACTTCCTTTCCGCTGGAAGAACAGGTCGTCTCATTCACGGCTGTCACTTAGGATTGACTGTGCCATAGGCGAACTTAGTTTTTGAAATTTTTCTAGTTATGTGACTTTCTTTCCTCTGTTCCTTTGACTCTCCTTGTAGATCATCGATGGAGCAATGGAAGCCAGGGTTCAATTTCTGCATTCGGTGTTGGCAGAAACTGTCAGTCACTGACCCACACAAGACACACATGTGTTGCCTGGGTGCGCAGTACAACATGGCTGGGTGTGGCCTTTGTCTCAGCATGCTTCATGAGTACCTTGAGTACAAGAAACTCCGACTCTCGCTGGGTCGGCCTTCGGAATGGGATCCAAAGGACCGCAAGAAGGTCTTGGCTGCAGCCAGGTCCATGCAGCAGCTTGTGGCCCTTGAGGTGGAAGTGGCAGCTTCCACAACAGGCACCTCCTAGGTCCGCACACTGTTCCCAGCTGGGGTCAGCTTCAGAGGGTCATTCACCAGAGCCTTCTGGGACATGTGTCTGGCTCCCTGGACCCAGGGGGAGAGCCCTGCCCACTGTGGTTCCATGCACAGTCACCACCAGCACTAGTTGTGGGACTGGGAGAGACTTGAGGTCCTCCTATTCCCTCAACTCGCTGGACAGCAGTCGAGCACCCTCCAGTCGATGGACAGGTCAGGGGCTCTTCGGTTCCCCTGTTGAGCCACTCTGTTTCAGCTTCAGTAGAGCAGGCTGTGGAGATTTTACTCGACCTGTCAATCAGCTATCAGACAAGGTTGAGGATTCGACCTCACAGACCCTGGTGCCCCCCCGTCTTCACTCAAGAGGATGTGGATTGGTCGGTGTCCCCATCCATTCCTCAGCGGGTGCAGCCTCCACTGGCAGTCGAGCCTTCTACACCCCTGCTGCATAACGTGGGCAGACCACAATCAGCCAGAAGGCTACCTTCACCATTGATGCTCGACTTCGGGCAAAGAGGAACTGTCACAAGCTGTGTCAGTGCTACAAGGAGCTTCTCTGACAACAGTGGGCCATTGCAGGGCATGGTAGGGCTGTACCCCCTTGGCCCTCCAGTCAGCTGCCAGTCATGCCCTTGCTGGTCTATTCGCTTCCCGCAACTGCCTCTTCACCCCCTGGTTAGAACTGATGCCACCACTGTCGATGTTGGCCACTCCAACCAAGGAGGCCCCTTCGGTTACCAGCTTGCCAGATCAGCAGTTGGTGCCAATCATCCAAGGTGAGGGTTCCCGGGTGATTCGCAGCATGAAATGGTCAAGGGATGTTTTGAGTAGTCCTCGGAAGACTCAGATCATGAGTCCATAGCCCCCTAAGGGACTCCTCTCCTCAGCTGGGGATCAGAAGAGGAGCTATCCACAGAGAATGGCCCAGTGTACTTCGGTGTGCTTCTCCGCGTTATTTATTTCAAAAGTTTCACCAGGAGAGACATACTGAGCTGATAAAAGCACGTTTCCAGATGTATCCTAGGGGTAGAAGATGAAGAAAATCATGTACACAGCAAATAACGTTTAACATGTAGAATAATCAACATTTTAAACTAATCAGAATAAAATATGCACAGATTATGAAGGAAACAGATTGCCAGGACAAACTAGTTTTTTTTGGGGGGGTGGGGGTGGTGGTGTCAAGGATAGTTGCAGGAGGGAGAAGAAAAGTCATGAAGGACAGACTTTAAGGAAAAGGCAAAGAGACTTTTGGGAAAGCAGTATGAGAAAGCAGATTGACCAGCAGTAGATATTCTAGAAGGAATAGTGAGGGAATGGGAAGTAGTATTGTGTAGAGGGTAGTAGGAAGCTGAGGCAGAGGATAAGAAGGAATGGAACCAAACCAGAATTTAGATATAAAGGAGGCACAGTGGAAAAGGCATCTGGCCTCAAGAGAGGCGAGTGAAAGGGCAAAGTAGAGAGAACAGTGGTGGGTATATGGGGAACAATCTAAAGCAAAACGACAAGGAGTTGAAGAGGAGGCCCAGTCTGGGAAGGGAGGATTTTGAAGCTCCACTGTATACAAAGTCACCATAATCGAGCATAAGGAGGATCATCTTTTTAAAACAGTTTTATGACGGACAGGAAGCGGAATACTCGCTTTGTTCCTGTAGAGTACACCAAGCTGGAGTGAAGCTTTTGGTGTGTGGCATCAATGTGAACCGAGAAATCAAGATGATGGTCAGGCCAGACCCCGAGGTAACTAAAAGAGGAAACATCTGTAATAATAGCACCATCAAGGGTGTGACAAGAAGGGAGAGGGGTGAGTCTAGAAAGCCTCTGAAGGGTGCCAGAAGTCATGGAGACTGTTTTTTGGCATTGAGGGATAATTGGTTAGACTGGAACCAGTGCTGAATATTGTCACAATCCAGCTGAAGCTGTGAGATAAGATCATGGGACGAGGGGCCTGATGCAGAAATAACTGTATCAGCAGCGTACATATGAATGGATGCAGGGAAACAGACAGAGGGGAGGTCATTCAAGAATATAGAAAAGAGAATAGGACCCAGGACAGACCTTTGAGGGACACCTGAGCAGATAGGGAGTGGTGATGAAGTGGAGCTACCTATCCAGAGTGCTTGAGACCTACCCTCCCCCCCAAGGTAAGAGCGAAACCAACTGACCGTAGAGTCAGAAAGACCCACTGCTTTAATGTCAGAGTCCATTTCAGTCCCACTAGAGCAAGTCCAGAAAAGGGCTAAGTACCCCTTTATGGACATTTGGATAGGGATGAATCCTGGGGTTTGTCTTTCCTGTGGCTGAAGCCATTTGGGGACTGGCCCTGGAGCTTTGGCAGCGTCCCGTATCCTGTCTGGCACCTTGTACCCATATGGTCAGCAAGTATGCGGTCCCTGCTAGGTCCCAAGTATGCGGTCCCTACTGGGTCCCTTTCTGGTTCTCAGACCCACCCCTCCATAGAGGGGTTGGTGACCAATATGGTGTTCCGCAAGTCCAGAAACCAGTGGGTTGTGGACAAGCCTCTGTACAAGAAGTCCTGTAAGATTGACCACACTGTGAAAAAGGCAGACCCCTAGCACAAACTGGCCAGTGTCCCCTTTCTGGACACTGACCTTTTTGGCCCTGGCGTGGAAAAACATCTCACCCATATTGAGAAGTCCAGTGCCATCCTGCACTCTGTGACATCATCCCAGAAGGACCCGAGAAAAGAGCTTAAGAAACAGAACTTTCTAGTACCGATCCTTTTAGCCAAAGTCCCCTCGGCAGCAGCCCCAGCAGGGGTGTTACCAGGCCTGGCACCCTAAGCCCAAGTCCAAGGGATAGAGCCCTAAGAAGGGGGTAGGGGTGGTAGTGGCCTTCCAGCTGCAGCCGCCGGTTTCCCTGCAAAAGCTGCCCAGTAAAGGGTTGGGGTGTCATCTCTTCACCTGTCCTGTCCCTTTCTGCTGTCCCCATAGGTCAGCTGCATCACTTCTTGCCACATTGGTCCGCTTTCACAGCAGGCAAGTAAGTGTTAGATGTAGTGGGCAGGGGGTTGCCTTTGGACTTCAAGGACTTTCCGCCTTCTGCATCCATGTGCCTTAGTAATTCAGGGTGTCGCAGGACACACTGTCCGCCCTTCGGGAGGACATTGCTGAGCTCCTTGCAGAAGGGGCAATAGCCCATGTCCAGGAGCTTCCTGGTCCTGAAGGGGGGGGGGGCAGGCGCCCTATACTGGATCTACATGATCTGAACCAGTTCATGTGGAGACACAGGTTCCAGATGGTCAGTCTGTTGCTGGAGGAGAATATGTGGTTTTGCTCACTAGACCTCCACGGTGCATTCTTCCACATCCCAGTCCATGCGTCCCACAACCGGCACCTCTGGTTCCAAGTGGAAGGGGGTCCTGTACCAGTTCCAGGTCATAGTCTTCAGCCTCTCCTAGGTGCCCAGGGTCTTCACCAAGTGCATAGCAGTTGTAACAGCATTCCTGTGGTGCCTAGGTGTCCGGGTGTATCCCTTCCTCAACGACTGGCTGTTAGCTGGTTCATCCAAAGAGGCCATGGAGAGGTTTAGAGATCTGGCTGTCCAGACCTGGCGAGACTTGGGCCTGTTGGTCAGCCTGGGCAAGTCGGAGCTGTTACCCACGCAGATAATCAAGTTCATTGGGGCAGAACTAGACTCCCTGCAGGCCAAGGCTCACCTCCCTGTGGACCGGGCACTGGATCTTTCCTTCTTTGCCCGATCATTTCAGTTTGGGCTCTCGTATCCTGCCTGGGATTTCCTACAGCTGCCGGGGTACATGGCATCCTGCACCAGAGTGGTCCATTGGGCCAGCTGGCGGATGTGCCACCTCCAGTGGGAGTTGGGCCGTCAGTGGCCCCAGCACCTGGGCTACTTGGACCAGCCTGTAACAGTGACCCAGCCAATGTGGGATGCCATCCAATGGTGGCTGATCCCCAAACACTTGGTTGAAGGAATCCCATTTATCTGCTTAACACAGACCAATCGCGCTTATGACAGACGTGACTTAGGTAGGCTGGGGAGCGCATCTGGGAGACCAAAGATCTCAAGGGGTCTGGTCACCGCAGGAGTCCCATCACCACATAAACCTGCTGGAGCTCTGTGCAGTGCTGCTGGCACTGACTGAATTCGCTCATCTAGTCAGGGGTCAGGTCATGCAGGACAAGATGGACAACACCATGACTATGTTCTGCCTGAACAGGCAGGGCTGAACTCTCTCCCTTCCCTTGTGTTGGGAGTCCTTCTACACCCGGATCCTTATTCCTAGCCTGGGTGCAGATCTCCTGGCAATCCATGTTGTAAGAGAGAGAATAATCAACTGATGGACGCTCTCAGCTGGGTAGGCGAGACGTTGCATGAGTGCTCCCTGAATCAGGAGGTGGTGAACCACGTGTTCTCCCTGTGGGGCACTTGTCTGGTGTACTTGTTTGCTTCCTGGAAGAAAACAAAGGCTATTTTGTACCTCCCCCCACACTCCGGGACACTGTTGGCGGATGCCTTCATGAGGCCCTGGACCCCAGGCCTTGTGTACACCTTCCCTCTCCCTTGATCCACAAGGTAGTGGCCAAAGTCTGGAAGGACAAGGCACGGATGATCCTGATAGCTCCAGACTGGCCTTGGCAGTTTTGGTACACAGATCTCCTCTGCCTCAGCAGCAGACCTCCTTAGCAGCTGCCTCTCTAACTGGATCTGCTGACTTACAACAAGGGAAGGTCTCACACCCAGACCTGCAGTCCCTGCACCTCATGGCCTGGTTCCTGAGCGGTAGAGTTCCAGGCCTTGGGTCTTTCAGATGAAGTGCTCCACACTGTGGAGATCTCCCAGAAAGAGTCTACTCGCTGGTGTTACGCTTTTAAATGGAAGAGGTTCTCCATTTGGTGCCAGGGCAAGCGGCTTGATCCCTTTGCCTGCCCTGTGGCTAGTATCTTAGATTACCTTTGGTTCCTCTGTCAGCTGTGACTGCAAGTGATGCCCTTTGAGGTGAACCTGGCAGCTATCTCTGGTTACTGGGCACATGCTGGTAAGTCGACAGTAGCCCAGGAGAAAGTGGTTGAGTGCTTTTTTGAAGGACCTGGACCAACTCTCCCTCCAGTGCGCGAACCACGTCCAGGTGTT
Organism: Neoceratodus forsteri; assembly: GCA_016271365.2. NCBI lineage: Eukaryota > Metazoa > Chordata > Ceratodontiformes > Ceratodontidae > Neoceratodus > Neoceratodus forsteri. The sequence goes on along the minus strand of CM028131.1, from coordinate 108,454,955 downwards.
GGCTATACTCTTGGACAAGCCATTTGAGCCTATGAGATGTCGCACCTGTCGTAGAAGATGGCCTTCCTAGTGGTCATTACGTCAGCCAGAAGGATTGGGGAGCTCCAGGCGCTATCGGTGGAGTCTCCCTACCTGGTCTTTCACAGGAACAAAGTTGTCCTTCACCCCAATCCAAAGTTCCTTCCGAAGGTAGTATTGGAGTTTCACCTTAACCCTGGTGATTAACTTAGCAGTATACTTTATTAACCTATCTTTGAAGGTCAGCCACAGGCTCCATACCCTGGACCTGCGGATGGTGCGCTCTTGTTTTGTAGAGTGCACGACTGGAGTTCAGGGAGAGGCTTGCTAGCTGTTTGTCACTTAAGCTGAAGCTGCACCTGGCAGACCGGCAGCAAAGCGAATGATTGCAGGCGGATCACATCCTTCATCGATCTCTGCTATAGGCTGGCTGGTAGGGAGCCTCTTGTAGGGCTTAGAGCTCATCTCACCAGATGTACCACTTGCCTAAGTGGTTGCTTCCATGGACGTTCCTATCCAGGAAATGTGCAGGGCCGCTACCTAGAAGTCACAACAGGCTTTCATTTCCTACTACCCCACTGACCTTTAGTCCCATCGGGGTTCTGGTTTTGGGACCTCAGTTTTCGGTCTCTGTTCACCAAGTAGGGATGCACACCTTGCCCCCTTCTTCCAGAGAACTGCTAGGAGTCTGCCAGAGTATGGATAGTGAACTATATCCACACTCCTAGAAAAATATGTTACTCACCTGTGACTGTAACTCTAGGAGCGTGGTTATGTTGTTCATCCACACTCATTGGCATGTCCACTTACACTTCAAGATCCACCGGAAGTCTTCAAGCTGGCTCCTCCCATCCACCCGGGTGGTGTATACCTCGGCTCTGCCCCATGCCTCCAGGTCCTCCTTTCCACTGGAAGATTCGGGTTGCCTCCCTCGTGCTCACGCATTTCGTAGGCTCTGGCTTTCAAACCTTTGGTTTTACCAAAACTTCGCATTGTTCGTATTAGCAATCACAAGTTTGCAGCTTTGATCATGAAAGAAAAATCTTCCCTCGGATTTTGTCGGTGCCTTTGCAGCCTGATGATGTCGCGTATTGATCCCCATACCATGTGCGCCTACTGCCTCGATGTCGGCCTTGACACTTCGACTTGCAGCCTATGTTTGGCTTTTCATCCCAACGTCCTCAACGACCGTCTCGCATGCCTGAAACTCGGGAGGCCGGAGAAGAGGAACACTCCGGTGAAATCCAAGGAGGCTTGGTGGGCAGTTTCGCGCCTGCATGATCCACCTAGCAGTTGGAACGCATGCAAGCGTTCGAGGAGCAGGCGGCTCATGCCGCGGAGTATTCTCGGAGCTTTTTTGGTCCGCTCAACCTGGGCTCCACCTTCTCGGGTTCCTTCCAGGAGTTGCGCCAGTCTCTCCCTACCAAGAGAGAGGCGCCTGGGAGCTCGCACTCCTCTCGATCCCGTAAGCGGGAGAAAGATCAGAGTGCGTCCTCGTCTCGACGGAGATGCTCTTGGGAGCAGGAGAGATCGCTGTCCCAGGAACATGCGGTCTCGACTTCGGTCAAGATCGCGTCTTCGGCCACCGGCTTTTCTGACTTGCTGTCAAGCCAGCCAACCGAGGGTTTGGTCGACGATGAATAAATCATCGATCCTATTGACCCTTTGTCGTCGACTCCGGTCAGTGACTCCTTGGAGAGGACTCCGGTCCTTGTTTTCCGTGATGAGGAGACCCAGCCTGCTGGAGTCCCCATTGAGGAACCGGTCCCGGACGTTGGGAAGTCACCGGCCCTGCTGGTGTCTCCCAACCGACCGAGTCGACCTGCTCGATCTCGATCGAGGTCTAGGACCCCTTCAACCGACAGGCCGAGGAAAAGCCATAAGCGCTCCAAAATGAGGCGACACCATCTGTCATCCTCGTCCTCCTCAGATGAGGAGAGACTCCGACGGAAACTCTGTCGACGCTACGAGGACCTTGTGGCAGCAGCTGATTTTGTCCGTGCATAAGCCTGCCACGGCTTCCACCCCGGCCATTACTTGGCTTTCGCCTCCCAGGCCAAAGCCGACTCCCTCGGAGCCAACCAAATTGGTTCCCGAGCCCGCGGAGCTGGCAAGACCACCTGTTTGGCCCGAAACGGTCTCTCCACCTATTGTAGTGGAACCACCACCCAAACAGCCTGTGGGAGGGGCTCTTCCAAGAAGACAGACTGACACCGGCTTCCCTGCCATTGTCAGTCACGGTCACCCCAGACTGCCTCTGGCGAGTTGAAGGTGAGACCCATGTAGGGTCAGTTGTACCTGGATTTGGACGTCACCGGTTTACATTCACATCCAGACGATGATGAATCGACCGCTGGTCTGGAGACGGAGGAAGGTCTGTCTTTTCCAGGGATCCTTTGCCTCATCTCTGAGTCTACAGGGATGCCCCTGGAGCCCATCCAGAAAAAGGTGGAGTACCCTCTTACAGACATCTTTGAGAGGGGATACCTCGACGGAGGCCTTTACTGTGGCCGAGGCCATTGTTGGACTGCCCCTAGAACTTTGGCAGCGTCCTGCCTCTTGTCCAGCTCCGTGGCCCGCAAATACGTGGTGCCCATTGGGTCCCTAGTGGGGTTCACAGAGCACCCTTCGGCCAAGAGCCTGGTGACCGCCTCTGTGTTCAAGCATACTGGCAGTTCTGCTGACACTGATCAACCTCCTAATAAAGAGTCCAAGCTCATTCAGCCAGGAAGGTCTATGCGGCTTCCTCCTTGGGCCTTTGTCAGGCAAGTTCGGCTGTCATCCCTCTCACGCCCTTCTGCGGTCGCTAGATGAAGTCCTCCCACATCTCCCCATGGATGTGCAGACCACTGTCAAGCAGGTCCAGGATCAGGGCCAAGCTGTTGCCAAACAGCAACTCTAGACGGCCCCAGATATTTGAGATTCTTGTGCCCGCTCGATGGCTGCCGCAGTTGCCTCTCGTCTCTGGGCTGGGCTGAGGCTCTCATCCTTCCCGGCGGATACCCAGCACAAACTAGCTGACATGCCCTTCCTAGAGACCTACTTGTTTGGACCAAGAGTGGCCCGTCACCTTCAGCGCATTGAGCAGTCCAGTGCCACCTTGGACACTACCTGTGCCAAGAGTTCTTTGGGCAAGAACCAGCAGAGGAAAAAGAAGCCTTTTCGGCATTCTTCCCCTGCGGCTCAGCAGTCCTCCTTTCAAGGCGGACAGCAGCACCAGCAACTGCAGCAGGCTCAAGCTTGGCACACTCGGCCCAAGCGTGGTTTCCAACAGGCCCGTAAAGGAGGTCGAAGTTCCGGTCCTGGAGCCTTCTCCTCCTCTAAGCCTGCACAGTTACAGGATGATGGCTGTCATCCCCTCTTCCGCCATCTCAGCTCTGGGTCCTTCCGTGGGGGGCCCGCTCTGCCACTTCCTTTCTGCCTGGTCCGCTGTCACCTCGGACAGGTGAGTTCTCGAAGTGGTCAGTCAGGGACTGCCTCTGGAATTGGAGCATTACCCTCCAAGCTGAGCCTGCGCCCCTCCGGAGGAAAGAGTATCCGCTCAGACCCAGTCAGCTTTCCGAGACTACATTGCTCAGCTCATCCTCAAGGAGGCAGTAGCTCTGGTGACGGATCCTCCAGCAGACCCAGGCTTTGTCTACAGGTACTTCCTGGTGCTGAAGCGGACACCCGGGGCTGGCGCCCCATTCTAGATCTGCACAACCTGAATCAATATCTCAGACCACGCACCTTTCGGGTGGTCAGTCTGTCCCAGATCATACCATCCTTGGAGAGAAACGTGGATCTTATCTGTGTCAGTCTTCACCATTCATCACATTTGGGTTCATGGCCGGAGGTCATGACCCCGCGGGAGCTTTTTTTTTTTTTTTGGTAGATGGAGCTGATGCACCATCAGTGCCACCCTTGAGGCTGACATATTGCGTGGCGCTCATGGGTTGCCCGTTAGGCGCTGTCAACTCTGCCTGCCTGCCAGTTCTTCGTCTCAAGTCATCGAGGTCACCTTGTGTGGAAGCTCTGCAGAACTTTAGGCCTACCGCCTACGCAGTTTCGTCCTCTGCCTATTTTTCATCCTCAGCCTATTATTCCTCCGTGCCGCAGTCCGTCGGCTCCTTTCCTGACGGTTCTAGTTGCCTTACTCGATGTCGCTTGGTAAGATCTTTCCATTTATTTTTATTCTTGGTGACGTAGAGTCTGTTTTTGGTGTTTTTTTCCTCGTAGGTCATGTCTCGGTCGGAGAGCAAAAAGACTAGAAGACGGGACAGCCCCCCATGCAACAGTGCCCCTGCGGCCGTACATTTTCCGTCTCCGACCAGCATGACCATTGCCTTACTTGTCTTGGCCCGCTTCACGACATGGATTCGTGCGACGCCTGTTTCTCCATGGACCACCGGGTCATCAAACAACGCACGTGGAAAGTGGGGCGAGCCATGCCGACTTTCGGGAGTCGGGTGCGCACTTGCCGGGCCAAGCTTTCACGGTGATCAAGGGTCTTTCCTCTGGGTCCCCTCCCCAGTTCTACATGGACCGAGTAGGAGGGAGCCTTGGCTCAGTATCTGGCCATTGCCGAGGCTCCTTCCGTGAGCACAAGAGGCCCCGCCTCCGCTCCTTTCAGGGGGCGGGCGGGAGGCACTGCCAAGGCAGTCGCCCTGAAGGCTTCCCAGGTGTCAGACCCGCGGTTCGCAAGGCCCGGGTCGGCGCCGTCCTCGACGCTGTTGGTCGGCGCCATTGTGGGCCTCGGCGCTGTTTGCGGTGCCGTGGGCTCTGACGGGGCCATCAACAGCGCCAGTTTGTCACTCTATGCCGTGGCTGCTGTCAGCACCATTCACGGTGCCATACTGCTAGCGGCGCTGTGGGAGTCTCTATGGCACCGTCTTTGTCTTCTTCTCGCCTCAGCGCCAGGGTTGAGTACGGCGCCATATCCCTCGGGACCGGGCGCCATGGGGCGTCAGATTCTGCTGTCGGAGCAGGCTTATCGGCATCGCCCCTGTCCTCGGCAGCGCCAAGTACGTGGATGGCGCTGTGACTGGTCTCTGGACTCTGGGCTGCTGTTCGGCCGGAGCTGTGTCCTCCATGGATACTGGCCATGTGCTGTAGGGGGCATTGGCACTGGCTCGGTGTGGTCTCTGAACGGCACCCCATTTGGAAGGGATGGCACCGGGCGCCCTCCTACGGCCCGGCACAGGGCCTCGGCCTCTACTTCTTTGAAGGCGGAGCTGGGCTCTGAGTCAGACGAGCAGTCTGACTCCTTGGGGTTGACTGTTGGTATGAGCAGCCCTGTAGTGTCCTTGACAAGCCGGAGTCAACCCCCCTTCCAGGGAAATTTTGATCTTTGTTAAAATCTTTTGATCCCGCTGTAAATTTAAAACCCATAATCCAAATGGAAAGTAGGGGCATTCTCCAATCGGCTAGACATTCAGCAAATATTTTGAATAATTATTTTGTAACATTACCAGATTTAAATATTCCCCAGCCCGTTATGGGAAATGGTTATATTAACAGTCCTAATGGGTCAAGATTTAGCTTTAAGTATTTTACCTGCAAACAGATTAAGGAAGAAATGAGAAAACTTAAGATAAAAAAAGCCTTTGGTTTAGATTACATAGAAAACCGATTTCTTAAAGATTCTATTCAGGTTACTGCACCAGTGATAACCAAACTCTTTAATTGAGTTTGTAGGAGGGTGTATTCCCATCTATTTGGAAGAATGCGAAAATAATTCCCATTTTTAAAGGAGATGGTGACACTACCTCGCCCACAAATTATAGGCCTATTGCATTGTTATCTTGCCTGTCTAAGATTTTGGAGAAGTTGGTGCAGAAACAACTTAATGATTTTTTGGAGGAACATTCTTTACTTACAAAATATCAGTCAGGATTTCGTAGAGGTTTTTCCACGGGCACTGAGCTCACAGACATGGTAGATATTGTAGCATCAAAAATGGAGGATGCCATGTCTGCGGGCGCGTTGTTCGTGGACCTATCTAAGGCTTTTGATACTGTGGCCCATGACCTGTTGGGGAAACGTTTGGAAGAACTAGGAATTAGAACAGTGCCATTAAATTGGTTTAAATCCTATCTGGGGAAAAAGAACCCAACAAGTATATATTGATGGTATTCTATCTGAGAAAGCTATGGTAATACGTGGAGTGCCCCAGGGTTCGATTTTAGGACCAACTCTCTTTCTCATATATATTAATCAGTTAGTGGACAGTGTTAAAAATTCAAGTATTCGTTTATATGCAGATGATACCATACTGATTTCAGGTGGTAAGACCCCAGAACCTATGGGAAAGTACTTACAGGAAGATTTTATAGGGCTTTGTACATGGCTATCCAACTCTGGTTTAATAGTTAATAGTAAAAAAACAAATTTAATGATATTCCAGAAACAAGGAAAAGAGTTGAATATAGAAAATAAACCAATTCAAATAAAAATACTACAAAATGAAATTTTGCCACAAGTTAAGGAATATAAATACCTTGGAGTATGGATTGATAATCAGTTGAAATTTGACTATCATATAACTAATACATTATCGAAGACATATAAAAAGCTGGGGGCGTTTAGACGTTCCAGCTTTCTTATGAATAGACAAATGAGAGAGACGGTGATAAATCAGCTTATCCTACCCGTGTTGGAGTATGGTAGCCATGTATATGGCCTAGCTTCAAAAAGTTTGCTTTCTAAGATAGATGTAATGTATAATCGTTTGGCTCGATTTATATTAAAAAAGGATCACTATGAACATCACTGCAAATTATATGAGGAGTTGAGATGGATGACTCAGGGTAATAAAAGGAAAATTATTTGGGCCCAGCAGGTTTATAAAGTTATAAATACAAACCAACCTTTGTATCTTTACGAAAAATTGGAAAATAAAACTTATAATTATAATTACCAAAAGCAAATAAATAAATATGAGAAGTTCAATTATCAGGAGTTTTAAGTCCCCTAAATTAAAGAATAAATTTAGTTATATGCGTTTCCCCATTATTATGAATAGGTTATGGAATTCGTTAAAACCATATATAGCAAATCAGTATGAATCTATTAAAGATTTTATATTTACCCTAAAAGTTGGATTAAAGGTAAAATGTGAATGTTTGGGATAAATTTGGTTTTATTGTAACATAGTGTTTTTTTGTTTATTTTTATGTTATGTTAAATGGTTTTGTAATGTATGGCTGTTAAATTAATATTTTGTGAATTTGTATGTATATATACGTGATTTTGTTTTATGCACAGGACCATCTTGAAAATAGGATTCGTCCTAATGATGTGAAATTGTCACCTACTATCCTGTATAAAAATAAAGGTTTTTACTACTACTTACTACTTCTGAGGTGGGGTCGGTGGCTGCTGAGACTGGGGTCAGGGGTGCTGACCAGCAGGCAGTGGTGCAGGTCACCATTACTCTGCAGCCTGGTCTTGCTGGATTCACTGACCCCTCAGCAGTGGTACCCCCGCCTGTGGTGTGCCTGGATCGCCCAATTTTGGGGCCGACCAGGGCTTCTATGGGAGGGGAGGGTGCTGTGCCCTGGATAGTTCCCTCGGGTGCTGGCCAGGGCTGTCAGCTACCTAGACTCCGAGGGGTCGAGGGGCATGGGGTCTGCACGGCGACCTTTTTCTGGGGCCCACCCAGGCTCTGAAGAAGCCGTGAAAGTGGATCTCCGCCTTCTTCCTCCTGGTCTCCTTGAGAGAGCCCCATTCTTTTGAGGTAGGGGACTGTCCTTCTGGACCTATATGGCCCCAGTCGCCTCACAGGGGATTCTTCCGGGCGCAGCCAAGGCAGTACCAAAGTGGTTGTTCAGCTGTCGACTGTGGAGTCTTCCGGAGCACTTTCTTCTTCAGGTGCTCCCGGTCCGCTCCTTAGCACAGGCGGAGGTCAGCCGACATCTCTTCTCGGCTCTGTCCCCATCCCTCTGCCACATTCTCCTGCGCTCCTAGGCATGCTTGGTCCTAGCGGGCCTCTCTCCTGGGAGCAGTTCAGGGCTGTGGCTGCTTGGTTCCCAGCTTACGTTAGGGCAATGGACAGCTAGGTTTTTCAACCCCCCCCCCAGAGCAGCTCTCTGAGCAGTCGTGGTGCCCTCCATCTCTTCATCCCCTTCTGGGGAGAGGGAGCCTCTGTCCACATCTCCAGCCGCTGATCTCGCTGAGTATCAGCGTTTCCTCGTGAGGATGTTGGAGGACTTGCACCTCACTCCTTCCACTGTAAGCAATCCAGAGCACTCGGCGCACGCCTTTCTAGGCGATTTCAGCGAGGCCACCCTTGTGGTGTCCCCCTGGCCTGCTCCCTTTCAGGAGATGTCGTTGCGCTCCTGGCAGAGGCCCTTCTCCTGAGTTCCTGCCCCTAGGGGTCTCTGCCAGCGGTATTGCGCCCGCCCCCCAGAGTCTCCAGGTTCCATGCCTCATCCGCAGTCCGGATTGACGCAGTTGGACACTCGTGATGGGCTTCGCACCCTTCACCGTGACTGGCCCCCAGATCAAGATTCCTCGGATTTTGACTTCTGGGGTAGGAGGGCTTTCTACTCTGCACGGTTGTTGCTTTCCATTTCTGCACATCAGGCCCACTATGCAGCCTATAACAGGTTCTTGTGGTCCAGGCTAGGTCAACTCCTAGCCTCGTTGCCTGACACGGAGCAAACCAGATAAGCCATTGCACTCTCTGCATGTGGCCTGGAGCTAGCAAGGCACCAAGCGAGGGCATCCTATGATGCCAATGAGGTAGCTACCAGGGTTATAGGGACAGCGATCTGCACTAGGCGGACGGCATGGCTGTGTCTTTCCCAGCTGTCACCCTTGGCCCGGCATAGGGTGATTAACTCCGCTCACCAGAGAACCTATCTCTTCTCCCATAGAGTGAGACGGCGCTTGTCGGAGCACTTCTCCGGGGGTCCCATCTCACTGTCTCACTCGGCCTCCACAGGCCCTGAAGGTTCTCCTCTTAATGTATCACCCACTGAAAGCTAAGGGACTTTGTGTCTTACGCTGTAAAGAAAACCCCCTTTGGGGGGTGGGGCTCGGCACTCACCCAAATATGATGAATGGTGAAGATTGACAAAGATAAGATATGAAAATTACGTACCTATCGTAATTATGATCTTTCTGTGTATCTTCACCATTCATCACAATCCCACATTCCATCCCCCTGGGGCCCCAGTCTCTGTCCACTCCTCCTCTGTGCCCAACCTCCTCTCTTAGGAGTGGGGTGAACAGGGGCACATAGGGGATAAGGTTCTGGGGATAGTGGTCAGCATGGGGGGGCACTCCTTCTCCAGTGCGTTAGCGCCACCCCTGTGGGGTGGGAGTTGGCAGTTGCCCTCCATTCTCTCCTCCTCCTCCTTTTTCCCGTCCATCTTAATTTTCCTTATCCTTTGGACTATCCTTTATTACCAAAAAAAATTAAAAATCCTTTTCCTTTTTCACCAAAAATCTTTCCTTGAGAGGATGTTAATTCTCTGTGCCCTGTCCTTCTTCCAGAATAGCCGACTCTGCTCATATGTTTTTGCCAGCTATTCTGTGCCTTGAATTCTGGCAAGAAGCCTTTGGCTACTCCTTGCAGTTCCTATACAACCTGGAGACAGACCAGGGTCTGGGATGTGTTTACCCTTTCCCCTCTCTTCCTACCTTCTAAATTCTTTACCCCACCCTACCTCCCTCCTCTATTTCCAGAGATTGGGGCCCCTTTTGTTCCCGACTTCTCTCTTTCTGTCCTCTGTCGTTATTTCTCCTTTTAGTTTTATATCTTTTCCTTTTTCCTGTCCCTTGGACTTCCTTGTTCCACCCTCCACTCCCTTCCTCTTACCTTCTCTGGCGACTCAGAACTGGCAGGCAGGTGGAGTCGACAGCGCCTAACGGCCAACTCTGCGTGCCGCCACAGCGTACATCGGCCTCGAGATGGCTACCGATGGTACGTCACGGTCCACCTAACCAAAAAAAAAGGCGCTCCTGTGGGTCATGACCTCGGCCATGAACCCAAATGTGATGAACGGTGAAGATGCACGGAAAGATCATAATTATGGTAGGTACGTAATTTTCATTTCTGTTCACTGGATCCGCAGGACGCGTTCTTTCACTTCCCAATCCGTCCATCCCATCAGCAGTTCCTCCACTTCAGGGTCGAAGGGACCCTCTATGAGTTCCAAGCCATGCCATTCGGCCTGTCATCGGACCCATGGGTCTTCACCTAATGCATTGCAGTGGTGGCACCCATCTCCGGCGTCAGGGAGGGGGGGTCAGGATTTACCCCTATCTCGACAACTGGCTCCTAGCAGGTCCCACCCAACAGGAGGTGGAGATGTCCAGGGATCTGGCCCTCCAGACCTGCTCTTGATGACCTCCTGATCAACGAGGCCAAGTCAGAACTCGTGCTTTCTCAGGCGATGGGCTTCATCAGGGCAGAGCTCGACTCTAGTCAAGCCAGAGCTCGGCTCCCAGCAGACAGGATGGAGGTTCTTGCCTCCTTTGCCCAATCATTTCTGGTTGGGCACTTGCGCCCTGCCCGGGACTTTCTGCGCCTTCTGGGTTACATGGCGGTGTGCACCTCAGTGGTCCGTTGGGCCCGGTTGCACATGCGCCCCCTCCAGTGGGAGCTGGCCGCCCAGTGGACTCAGCACCACGGTCATTTCGACCAGCTGATCACTGTCACCCAGAAGATGTGGGACGCTCTCCAGTGGTGGATCGTCCCAGAACAGTTGCAGGAAGGGATCTCGTTTGACCGCCTCAAGCCGACGGTCGTCCTCACGACCGGTGCCTCTCATGGGCTGGGGAGCCCACATGGGGGACAAAAGGGCCCATGGGCTCTGGACCCCTGAGGAGCCCCGATGCCACATCAACCTGTTGGAGCTCAGAGCAGTCAGACTGGCATTGTCAGCTTTCGCTCCTCAGCTCCGGGGTCAAGTGGTTCAAGTCCAGACAGACAATACCACGACCATGAACTACCTCAACAAACAGGGTGGCACGCACTCCCGTCTGCTTTGCAAGGAGGCGCTTCGCATATGGACCGTCGTGAGCCGATTGGAGGCAGATCTCCTCGCCATCCATGTGGCAGGAGCCTCAAACCATCTGGCGGATGCTCTCAGCTGCTTAGGCCAGACATCCCAAGAGTGGTCTCTCCATCCAGAGGTAGCTTACAGTCTGTTCTCTCCTTGGGGCAAACTGATGGTGGACCTGTTTGCCTCCAGGGAAAACAAGTTGAGGCTATTTCATGCCTGCCCCCCCCCCCAGCAGGGCTCGCAGCAGGGGGATGCCTTCTCGAGGCCGTGGACCCCAGGCCTCTTCTACGCATTCCCTCTATTTCCCTTGGTCCACAAGGTGAGGAGGGACAAGGCGAAGGTGATCCTGGTAGCCACAGATTGGCTGCACCAGTTCTGGTATCCAGATCTCCTCAGCTGCAGGCCCCCGGAGTGGCTTTGCACACGCCTGGACCTGATCTCTCTCAATCAGGAGAGGGTATTCCATCTGGACCTTCAATCCCTGCACCTCACAGCCTGATACCTGAGCGGCTAGAGTTCCAGGCTTTGGGTCTTTCCGAAGATGTCTACACCATGGTGGAGGCATCCAGAAAGGAATCGACCAAGGAATGTTATGCCTTCAAATAGAAAAGGTTTTCCATTTGGACTCAGGACAAGGGCCTAGACCCTCTGTCCTGTCCAGTGGCTAACATTGTCGACTACCTTTGGTCCCTCTCCAAAGGGAGTCTGCAGTCATCGACCCTTAGGGTGCACCTAGCAGCCATCTCTGCTCACCGGGTGTGGGCCAGCCAGTTGATGTTGGCACAGGAGACAGTGGTCGGGCGCTTTTTCAAAGGCCTGGATCACATATCCCCTCCGGTGCATGAACCTCCAGCTCCATGGGATCTTCTACTGGTACTGGCAAAGCTCATGGGCAAGCCACTCGAACCAATGCACAAGTGTGAGCTCTCACACTTGTCATGGAAGATGGCCTACCTGGTGGCTATCAGATCTGCAGAAGGACAGGGGGAGCTCCAGGCTCTTTTGGTGGACTCCCCCTATCTGGTCTTGCACAGGAACAAGGTTGTTTTATGCCCCCACCTGAAATTCCTTCCGAACATGGTGTCATAGTTTCACCTTAGCCAGGTGTTGGCTCTGCCAGTATACTACCCTCATTACACCTTGGAGGCCGAGTACAGGCTCCATACTCTGGATCTGAGACGTGCTCTCTCCTACTATAAGGAGAGGATGGTGGTAATTCAGGGTGAGGTTCGCCAGCTTTTTGTCACCTACGCTGAAGCCGCTTCTGGCAGACCTGCAGCAAAGCAGACTATTGCAAGATGGATTACATGATGCATTGGTTTGTGTTATGAGTTGGCAGGCAAGGAGCCTCCAAGAGGGATAAGAGCTCATTCTACCTGCCATACTGCTGCATCGGTGGCTGCCTCCAGGGACATCTCTATCCAGGAAATCTGTCAGGCTGCTACCTGGAAGTCAGCAAATACCTTCATCACCCATTACCACATCGACCTTGAGTCATGCCGGGGTGCTGGTTTTGGGGCCTCAGTTCTCCAATCTCTGTTCCCTAAGTAGGGGGTGTGCGCCTTGCCTCCCTCCCTCCTCCCAGAGAGCTGCTAGGCGTCTGCCAATAAGTGTGGATGAACAACATATCCACGCTCCTAGAAAATCAGAATCTTCTTCAAGATACAGCTCTTGCAGCAGGTTACACCATTAGTACTGAAGCCATCAGGCGCCAGGACCCCACGGAAATTTTCTAGCTAGCAGTCTTCAGCGGGGACCGCCTCTGACGTCGGTCCCGCCCCCGGCGTCAAGCGTAGTACATAAGGAGGCGGGTCCCGCCAGAATCCCCAGTTCTTTTCCCGCCGTCGACTTTGCAAGCATCAGCCTCTCGGTCAGTCTAGCGCACGACATCTAGGAAAAATCTCAACAGTTTTTTCTCAGGATTTCGTCTGATGTCCTCTCCAACCTCCGTGGAGGGCCATGCTTCGAAGTGTGCCTGCGGCAAACAAATTCCTTTTAAGGATCCTCACTCGGCTTGTGTCCGCTGCCTAGGCCCGGACCATGACACCCAGGCCTGCTCCTTCTGTCAGGGCTTCAATAGCCACACAAGGATCCACCGCCAGAAGGCCCTCCAAGCTTTCCTCCTTGAGGAGAAAATCAAGGCTATGGACCGTGACCCTCCCTCCAGAGGAGAATCTTCTGGGAAGTCCCACCGGCACCATCAAAAGCACTGGGAGAAGGAGAGACCTAGATCCCCATCCAGGGCCTCGGACTCCCACAGCTCCGGCTCCAGGTCGGACCGCTCTCAGCCTCCCCCGGTTCTGGTCAAATCGGTAAGTGGTTCCTCTTCTCCGCAGCCTTTAAAGACCTCCAGGCCTGCCTCTTCCACTCTGGCTAAGGCCTCATCCAGGTCTGGGGAGCGCCACAAGTCGTCCTCCCGGCCTCCGACGTCAGGTCTGTCTCCCAACTGCCGCCTCCCCAGCGTAAGACCAAGGAGCTGACCTCTCTCGAGCGGATGTCGGATCCGACATCAGCCCACCCGACGCCGGTCAAGGCCCACAGGCACTCCAAGGAACCGACGACCGTACGCTGACCGTCGCTGGTCAGGTGTTCTCCCGAGGACTTTAGGGATCAAGGCCCCGCCACCGCAGAGAAGAGGTGTGACCATACCACCGCCTACCCCGTCGTCGGGAGGCGGCGCCGGAGGAGGAGCCCCTTACTCAGCCCAAGACCAGGCGGCGACCCCAGACCCGTCGAGCTCCCACGGGAACCCTCTCCGGAACCAGAGACCCCCGGGGACCCGACGCCCGGTCCCGACGACAGACCACTGGCGCCCGGTCCGTCGTCAGGCATGAATCTGGCAGAAGTGAAGGAGCTCTTCACCTTCTGGTGGGACACCATCAAGAAGGATGTGGTCACCACGCACCCTCCTCCTGCGCCCGCTGCCCCTTTGACCCCTGCACCCCCATCTCCTCCCAGGGGGTCAGCAGGACGGGCATTGCCCCCTAAGGAGCCAGCATCACCTCCTAGGGGCAGATCTTTGGAGAAGAGACGGCTTCCGTCAAGATCCACTTCTGGGTCACCGAGACCCAGGAGACATCACTACACCCCGTCCACGGAGGATTCCAGATCTGACATCTCCGAGTGCTCCAGATCTCCGTCTCCAATCAGCATCCCCTCTCCGGATCCACGTGACCTTCCCAGGTCCCTCCGGATGACCCTCATTCTCCGAGATAATGACATATTCAGGAGAACATGGGGTGGACGCTGAAGAGCTTGACCTCGAAGACTACGCTCTGCCCGCTATCTTCGCAAAAGATCCCAAGTCTGTGGTAGTGCCACCCTTTGGTGGACACCTTCGTGGGACGCCACCAGGCTGCGTAGGCCCACACTAGGACCCCCGCAATGCCGAAGAAGGCCGCACCGCCTGTACAAGGCCCCGAGGAGGACCAGTACTTGGCGAATCCATCCTCTGCCTACTCCTGGTCATTACAGCCTCACATGACCGGCTCCTAAAAACCGCAGCATTTGAGCACACAGCCAATGACCCTGAGTCCAAGCAGTTGGACGTATGGGCAGGCGCACGTAGGCGGCCGCGATTTGCGCCATTAGGTCATTGAATTACCTCACCCACATGGTTCAGTTCCAGAACGCATTGAGGGAACAGGGACAGGACCTAGTAGAAAAATTGCCAGACGGTGGCCAGAAGTAGGAGCTGCTGCAGCTCCTCCGTACGGGTTCGGACGTGGGAACCCAGGTTCTTAGAGCCGCTTACAACTCTGCGGACTCTTCGTCCAGAGCTGCGGCCTCAGGCGTGTATCTCCGGAGACACTTATGGCTCCGTGTCTCCGGGTTTACCCCGGATGTCCAGAAGAACATCATGGACGCCCCTTATCATGGCGAAGTTCTCTTCGGTGAAGCCTCGGAAAAGGTCATCACCAAATTGCAGGAAGCCGGGAAGGTGATTAGATCTGTTCATGCCATGTACAGGTCTAGGCTCAGTTCCTTTCACAGAAACCAGAGTCGCTTTCGCAGCCGGACTCAAAGGCCACAACCTCGTTCCAGCCAGCAACAGAGGGGCTCCTTCACTCGGAAAGCCCAGGCCAAGACATCCTCAGGCAGAGGCCAACGAGCCACAAAGTCGGCCCAGCCTGCAGGACCTAATGCTGCCACAGCATGACTCCTTCCCGGCCCCCGGCCCTCCTCAGGATCAACGGGAAATGAAGGTCGGGTTCACATCAAGGACCACCTGCAAGGGTGGCGCTCGATCACCACAGACAGGTGTGCCAGTTGGTCTAAAAGGCCATTATATAGAATTTGTAGACAACCCACCTATGTGACCTCCTCTTTTGCTTCCGCCCCCCTGGTCAGCACACCCTGCCTATAGCAGGAGGTGCTCACCTCCTAGAGAAGGAAGCTGTGAGCATGCTCCAGGGAACCAGAGAGGAGCAGGATATTATTCACACTTCCTGGTTCCAAAGAAAACAGGGGACCTCCATCCAATTTTGGACCTCAGCGACCTCAATCTATCAGTCGCCTACAAGCGCTTCCGCACGGTGACCCTTCAGGGACTAATCCCCATGCTGAAGAAGGACGCTTTCTTGGCGTCCCTGGACATGCAGGACGCTTACCTGCACATTCCTATTACTCAGGCGCACAGGAGGTTCCTGCGCTTCGAGTTTCTCAGCCGCCACTATCAGTTCCGGGCACTTCCCTTCGGACTGTCATCAGCACCTCGGGTTTTTACTAAGTGCATGGCAGTGGTGGCAGCGTCTCTGAGGAGACAGGGCCACTATGTGTTCCCGTACCTGGACGATTGGCTTCTCATGGCCCCTTCCAAGGAGGCATTATGGATAGCCATCCAATGTACCCAGACCCTTTTTCAATCTCTGGGCATCCTCATCAACTATGAGAAGTCTCTCCTGGTACCGTCACAGAAACTGCAGTTCATAGGGGCAGTTCTGGACACCATCAAGGGGAATGCTTTTCTCCCCAAAGACAGAGCGGAACGCATTCGATCCCTAATAAGGGACCTGTCAGCGAAGAAGACCGTCTCAGCCAGATTCATCCTTCGCCTGCTCGGACACATGGCTGAGGCCATTCCCACAGTCCCGATGGCAAGACTCCACATGCAGGTAACCCAGTGGATGTTGAGAGTGCAGTGGGACCAAAGGCAAGACCATCTGCAGCATCCAGTCCGAATCACGAAGGCCGTGATTCGGGACTGGCAATGGTGGCTAGATCCGGAAACCCTCTCCATGGGGGTTCCCTTCACAGCACCATCCCCGACGGTCACTCTCCCCAGATGCCTCAGGGCTGGGGTGGGGAGCGCACTTGGACGGGGTGAAGTCTCAGGGAACATGGACAGTCCAGGAATCTCATCTCCACATCAACATATTGGAGATGAGGGCGGTCCTTTATGCCCTACAAGCCTTCCAGTCAGACATTCCACCGAGTACCCTTCTGTTGCAAACAGACAATACTGTGTGATTACCCTCAACAAACAAGGAGGCACACTCCTACCCCTTTGCAGGGAGGCCATGAGAGTGTGGGAATGGGTATTACTATGGCGCAAACTTCATTGCAGTTCACGCCCCTGGGACAATACCGTCACAGACAGCCTGAGTCATTCCTGAGGCCAGAGTCCACGAGTGGGAACTTCTGCAGGAGGTGGCAGAGATCTGTTCCACAGATGGGGCACTCCAGAATTAGATCTATTCGCCTCCCCATCCAACGAAAACTGCCCAATTTTGCTCGCTAGATCCAGGGCCTGGTGTTTTCTGGCGGACGCGTTGTCCTCTCCTGGGTGGGCAGATCTCTATGCCTTCCTCCTTTCCCGCTGGATCCAGAGTGTTCTTCTAAAACTTTGCAGGGAGCATGCGACGCTTATCTTGGTGGCACCTTTCTGGCCCAGACAAATCTGGTTCCCGCTTCTACATCAGCTATCCCGGGAACCTCTGCTTTCTTTGCCAATCAGCTCCCATCTGTTGTCTCAGGAGGAAGGTTCACTGGTCCACCCGGACTTGCATTCATTGAACCTACATGCTTGGCTCCTAGAGACACAGCCATGATGCGACACGGGGTCTCACAGGAAGTGGCGGAAGTACTATCCGCTGCCAGAAAGCCGGCAACATACGCCATGAAGTGGCGCAAGTTTTGCTTATGGACTCAAACACGTGGTTTCTCGCCCTTAGACTGTCCCGAGAAGCTGGTCCTGGAATACCTGCTTTCGCTTTTTCAATCCAGACTAGCCTACTCCTTGATTAAGGTGCACTTGTGTGCAATTTCCGCTTATCATGCCGCCATCGTACGGTGGCTCAACTGGACACTACTCGTGCCTTTTTAAGGGGGGTTCTCCACCTTAGGCCACCTATCAGGGACCCGGTTCCTCCCTGGGACCTGCCCTTTGTCCTGGAGCAGCTTACGCTGCCACCTTTGAGCCACGCGTGATTGCAAGCTACGCTCTTCTGTCGTGGAAAACGCTTTTTAGTTGCAGTTACTCTGCAGAAGAATTTCCAATTACATGCGCTCATGTGTAAAGAGCCCTATTTAGTTTTTCACCAGGATAGGGTGTCCCTGAGGACAAATCCTAAGTTTCTGCCTAAGGTAGTTTCGGCCCTTATCCTTAATCAGGATATCGACTTGCCAGTGTACTTTCCTAAGTACACTAATCAAGGAGAAGCACTGCTTCACACCCTGGATGTTCACAGGTGCCTCAGATATTACCTGACCAGAACCAAACAGTACCGGAAAGCGGATCAGCTGTTTGTTTTCTGTGCTGAGAGGATGAAAGGGGCCCCTGTTTCGAAGCAGACCCTTTCACGTTGGCTCATCCAATGTATCTTTCTGTTATGACAAGCGCAGCAAGCCCTTGCCAGGCGTGGTTAAGGGCCATTCTACCAGAGGAGTGGCCACCTCCTTTGTAGCGCTTATGAGAACGCTTTCCACTTCAGCTATCTGTGCTGCAGCTACCTGGAGCTCGGTGCATACCTTTATTAGGCATTACAGCCTGGAGCATCGCTTCTAGGCGAAGGGCAGTTTCGCCTAGCTGTCCTTCAGGGACTTCTGTCCCAGGCTCGGACAGGGTCGTAATCTCTGCTTCCTCCTCCCAGTGGCGTAAGATTGTCGCCATAGCTTGGGAATCAGTCCTATGTAGATTTGTTGCAAGAGCTGTATCTCGAAGAAGATAATACAGTTACATAAGAACTTCCACGTAACAGTAGATCTTCTAGAACAGCTCTTGCAGCAGGTACCTTCCTGCCCACCATTCCCCCTTGGAGGAGGTAGGTTATAGCCTAACATCCATCTTCTGGGATGGAACGATTTATTTTTCATCTTGGCTATCTGTTGGCAGATCCTCGGTCTCCTCTTCTGATGTCATCCAGTGGCCGGGAGTCTCCGGCGGGAGAACTGGGGAATCTTCCTGGACTAAGTCTCCATCACTCATTCACACTAGTGGATAGCGCCGGAGGCGCAGGAAGCCAAGGCAAAATTTTTAGAAGGGCCGGCGCCGAGGTAGGCACGAACGACGCACGCACGAGACTGACTCGCTACTGTATAGGCTATCTCGCGCCGACCTCCAACGCCTCAGTTCCTTTTCTCCCGCCGTCGAGTGCACTTGGATGTCGACATCGCTCGTCTGCCGGAGTCAAAGTTTTCGTCTATACGACAGCAGCTTTTAGTGTTTAATTTAAAAGTTTAATTTAACTATTTAGTAGTCATTTTTTTAATTTTTATTTTACGATTAAGAAGATTATGAAGAAATTCTTTCCTGCCATCCACGGAGTCGTCCTTAGACGGTAGCGGTGACGGTAGGAAGACTTCGTTTGAAAGTTGTTATGGCAGAGGGGCTGTGCCCGGTCCGCCACCCTTAAGTAACGGGGGGTCTGACTACGGACAGTCCTGTGCTCGGCGGGGAGGACAGTCCACCGAAGCACGAATCTGGCGGTGCCGGGGATCCGGCTCTGCTTAGCCTCGAGCTCTTCTTCTTCGTTTGGGGAAGAAGAATCGGTGCTGCTCGAGGTTGCCCGTTGGTATGTTTGCACGAGGATTGTTCGTTGGTAGGGGCGATAGGCCTGAACCGACTTTCGTGGGTTCCCCCTTGGCCCCGCTCCTAACGGCTGCTTTTCTCGACTCCGGACTCCATCTCTGTCCTCGTTGGAGTTCTGGTGAGCAGTTCCACCTCTGGGCCGCTCCTGTGGAGCAGGGGGTTTGACTCCTTTTTTCCTGGTTGTGTTCCTGGTTTCTGGGCCTCCGGGCCTCGGAGCCGTTGGACCGGAGCCGGGTCAATTGGATCTGAATGAGCGCGGTGCCCTCTTGGTGCCTTCGCCATCTTGTCAGCCCCTCGTGCCTACCCCCCTCTTCCTTTCCATGCAGGGGCCGGCACGGGCACCACCTTTCTCTTCTTTTCCATGGTGTTTTTCCTGGTGTTGTGCCCAACACCTTGGTGGCACCACAGGTCTGGTGCCGTGCCCCTGGTTTGGCATGGGTGCCATAGGCGGCACCGCTGGTGTTTGGGTCGGCGCCGGGACTCGGCGCCGTGGCTCGGTGCCGTGCTTGGCGCTGTACTGGATGCAGTCGGCGCCGTGGCTCGGTGCTGTGCTCGGCTTCATGGCTCGGTGCCGTGGTCGGCACCGTGCTCTGTGCTGCAGTCGGCGCCGTGGCTTGCTCGGTGCCATGCTCGGCTCCGTGTTTCAGCGCCGTGCTCTGTGCTGCAGTCGGCGCCGTGCTCGGTGCCGTGGGTCGGCTCTGTGGCTCACGCTGTGCTCGGCGCCGTGCTTGGCGCCGTGGGTGCTTCTTTGTCGGCGCCGATAGCGGTGCTGTGGGTGTCTCACGGTGCCACTGATGCCCGCGGGCACTGCGGGTGCAAGTGGGGGGCCAGGCACCCTTGGGTGCCGCGCGGGCGTGCCGGCATCCATGGCGTGGTGCCGTGAGCGACGCCGCGGCACCAGCGGGTGGCACTGTGGACGCGCCTGCACCTGCTGGTGCTGTGGGCGGTGCTGCGTATCCGCTGGTGGCGCGGTATCTCATGGTGGCGCTGCACTGCTGGTGGCGCCTGGCACCTGTGGGTGGCATGGGTGCTATGGGCTGGGGTGCTCTTGCACATTGCCGCCGCTGGTACCGAGGATACCTCATGGTTCTGGCCGTGGGTGCCCTCTGGTGTCTCTCAGGTTGGCATGGTTACTGCTTGGTGCCTTCCTGTGCCAGGAGTGATGCTAGTGCCGCAGGGTGCCAGTTGGTGCTGTCTGACAGAACTAGGAAAGATCTATGTTTGCAGACCTCTTCCGCGAGGACTTATGTTGGGATGTTCCATGGAATGAATTCTATTCTGGCGGATTATTTCCACACATTTTAGTGGGTGGCGGTCTGCATCGGATCTCCTCATCCAGCGATTTTCCGCTGATGGGACTCTTCTGTTCTGTTTCTGTCAGCGGAATCTCTCATTCCGCTCAGCACTTTCTCAGCCCCCTACGTGGTGCCAAGCTCCTCGACACCCTTACTGGTGGTGGAGTCTCTAGTGGCTCTAACCGAGACCTCTTTTGGGGTCCTTCTGTAGAAAGGCATCTGGATGAGTCTTTCCGTGTCCTTCTGGTCAGTGATACAGCGGATGACTCATTTTATATACTGAACACCCTCTCATCATCAGAGTCTGTGATGCTAGCTCTTTAGTAGTTCCTCATTTATGGGGTCCACCATAGTGTTCAGACTGGATCTGTGGACTATATACCTTCATGCTTAGACTTTTTCAGTGGTCAAGACAATTACACGTTTTGGAACATTTTAATTCTATGGTCAGGAGCTGCTCAGACTGTCCCGCTCCTTTGATAGGGGTATACAGCCCATTTTTTGATGCTGCCCCTCTGGTGGCTGCTTCGCCACAGGTAGTTACCATCTGTCTAGCTATTATTAGTCCAGTCAGGGGTTCAGTTATGGACCTTCAGGCTCCTCAGAGGGATGACTTCCTTGTCATTTCTGTATCAGGCAATACTTGCCAAATAGCAGCCAGCAACCTTGTCAGGCTCGGACTAATGATATTTAAAAAAAAAGGGGGGGGTCAGAATTATCACAGCACAGGGCCTATTTGGAATTTCCTGATACCACGCTTGGATCTGATCAGGTTCCGCCTCAACCCTGAGGCGGTCGTCTCTAAACCTCAGTAAAGGGTACCTGTTTTTTTCCTACCCCTAGGGCAGCCCGATCCAGCGGTGGTATAGCTCACCTCTTTTCTCTAAGAGAATTTCTCTTATTCCGAGATATTTCCAAAACCTAGGCATCTAACCAGTCTGTTAGTCCCCTTTTTGTTTTTTAATCATGCTTTCTTCTCCTGATCAGAGCCTTGCAGCAACAGAAGTGACTCTTCAAGCAAGTCGGAACTTAGATTCCTACTTCCATGTTTGCTCCAGCTTAACAGATGACATGCTTCTTTCTTGACCATTGGTCAAGTAGGTTCTTTCTAAGGTAGTCAAGAAATATTCACATACAGTCATACTACCCTGAACCTGTACTTTTACCTCCGGCTCTTGCAGCTCCTGAGGTCTTTTACATTAGATTAGTGCATGTCTTTGACACTATTAATTTTGGTCCTAGATCAAATTGTGAGGCCAGGTTCTTGCCGCTCTCCTAGAATAGTTGACGGCTGCCTGGCAGACTTTAATTTTTGCCCATTGTAGTTGTCGGCAAGTGACGAGTTACAACTCAAGCATTTATCTTGTGACACTATGTTATAGATGCTCTTACAAGACAGCTTTTTTATTAACAGGACAGTCCTTGGCTGTCCTTTCCGAGTGAACCCTATCTCCTACCACCCTACTCAGAGTTGTTGATTTTAGCTTGGTACTCTCCCACTAGTGTGAATGAGTGATGGAGGCTTAGTCCAGGAAGATATGGAAATTACGTACTTACCGTAATTGTTGATCTTCTTGGACAGTCTCCATCACTCATTCACACGCCCACCCACCATCCCCTGGGTTCACTCGTTTTTCTTTCATGGTCTTCATGGCCTATGGTTCGGACTGTGAAGACATTGTTCTTTGACCTTTCTTACAAAGGCCATCTGGGCCCTCTCAGGCCCAGACACTCAGAATGAGTTATTCTCATTAGTTACGCTACCTCCTTGGTCGAAAGGTATTGAGGCAGTTGGAGGTCGACGCCGAGATAGTTTAAGTACAGGCGCGAGTCAGTCTGGAAGCTGCAGGGTGGTCCTACTGGGCGCCGCCTTTTCTGAAATTTTTGCTCCTTGCTATCCCAGCGCCCGGCGCTATCCCCACTAGTGTGAATGAGTGATGGAGACTGTCCAAGAAGATCAATAATTACGATAGGCACGCATTTCCATTTCTGGGGACCGCCTCCATTATATGCTACGGCCTGAGCATCGGAGGCGGGTCCCCGCTGAAGACTTCTAGCTGGAAAATTTCCGTAGGGTCCTGGCGCCTGACGGCTTCAGTCCTAATGGTGTAACCTGCTGCAAGAGCTGTTCTCGATGATCTACTGTTACGGTAAGTTCTTACGTAACTGTACTTTACTCGCCTGTAACAGTAGTTCTAGGAGTGGTATATGTATTTCATCCACACGGACCCAACCGACCTCCCTGGCTGCGGACGCACACATCCTGTCTTCCAGCGGGCTAAGATCTGGCGTCATAGGGTGGAGCCGAAGTATATACCACCAGGGTGGCAGGAACCAGCTTAAAGACTTCCGGTGGATCTTAAAGTGGAAGGGGACATACCAATAAGTGTGGATGAACAACATATACCACTCCTAGAACTACTGTTACAGGTGAGTAACCTGTTTTTCTAGGAGTGGTATATAGTTCACATCTGCACAACCCATCTGGCATTCCCTGGCAAATGGCACATGGACTTCTGCCTCCAGTGTGCACATTCTGACATCACAGGGCAGAGTCAGAGGATATACCGTCTGGGAGGTGGGAGGAGCGTAGCTTAAAGACATCCAGTAAATCAGACTGTTCCAGTAGAACTGCCAGGGTGTGAATTTGAACTGTATACCACTCCTAGACCTATGGATGCAGGTGAATAAACTCATTTTTACAGGAGAGTACACTAGATTTCACTGAAGGGATGGTACACACTTGAAACAGACTGCCAGCAGAAGTGGTGGAGGCTAAAACAGTGGGTGGCTTCAAAAAGTATGGGATGAACATAGGGGTATATTAAAAAGAAGCAGCGAGGCAGGAGGGTCGCAGTAGACCAGATAGGGTCTGCGGAGGCAGAATAGGCAGGGAACATCTGGTCAGACTGGGTGTGCCAAGAGGTCCTTTTTCCACTGACAGATTTTTTTTTTCTATTTGTTTATCCCCCCAGCTCCAGTCTCTCCCTCTGAGGGACTTGATCTCCAGCTCACCATTCCCCCACCCGACATCCCCTACGATCCCTAACGGGTTCTGTCTCTCCCCTCAGCCCCCACCCGTGACAGGGCCAAGGTGAAGGGGCGCCAGCTTTCCCCCACCCCCAGAGAGAAATCTAGATGTTCGGGGAGCTGGGGCAAGCACTGTCGAGCCATCATGGAGCCTGCCAGCTCCATCCCCACCGCCCCCGCCGACGTCATATGTCGGCAACGTGCCTCCCAACTCGCATCTCCTCCAGCCACCGCCAGAGGGAGATCGACGAGGAGAGCAATCCTCTCTCTCCCCTGCCGACCCCCGGCAGTCCGGACTTGTTCCCGAACCCAGGTCGCTGGCGTAGCACGAGGTGTGGCGTCCAGCGCCTCAACCTCCAGCGCGAGCAGGCCGGCCTCCCCTGCTAAATTTTATGCTTCTGTGTTACGTGGTGTGATGTTGTTTGTATAATTGCTTATCTAAAATTGGTGACTGGCAAAGGCACGCTGAGCAGGAGCTCATTTCCAGATGCGACACACGGGAAAGGGGATTGGAAAGAACAAATGCATTCAAAAGTACAGTCAATGTAAAAAAAAAAAAAAAAAAGGCAATCTACGTGTACGTCGTGTGAATTACTAAGGTTATTAAACAGCAGTAAACAGACTATATTAAAGTGAATTAATTCATCAGGAATTCACAGTTACATTAAATAACAATGAATAAAGTAACTACATGGCGAGAGGTGGAAAATGGTGGCTCTACAGTAAAATGACTAACCAGTAGCGGAAAAACAGAAGGGAAGGGAAAATAGGAGTAACACCTACTGGGATAGAGAAGAATTAGTAAATGAGGAAGTGGGAGGACAAGGGGCAGACTGACAAGTGCCAGAGCAAGAGGGAGCAAAACGAAGTCCAAGATGGTGTTTGAGAGCGGGTGTGGAAGGAGACAGGTGAAGTGTGGGAGGAGGGAGTTCCAAATGAAAGGAAGATGGGAGGGGAAGTGAACTGTCCAGCAGCATATTGGGAACATGGGAGGAAAGTAGGGGAGTCCCTAGAAGTCTGTCCTAATATTATAAAAAGTTTTTCTGGATACTTGAAAAATATTTTATATTCCGGAAAACAAAACAAAACAAAAAAAAAAAAAGAAAAACTTGAGTAGGGCTTCTCAGATTATGGACCTTCCAGTTCTGGATGTGGGTCTTTAGGTAGCATTAATCTAGCAGGGCCATGACCATGAGAATTAAAAAGCTATTTACGTAGCCTTTACTTCACTATTCTCAGTATCATACAGTCTGTGTACTTTTGGTCTCCATAGCTTACATACCGTTCAGGTAATACTTCACTGTTTGATTTAGCATCTCGAATCTATGGACTGTGGTAATTTGCATCTCCTTCTCATTGATCCAGATCAGTGCATCTATAAATGTAGCTCTCTTCTATCCGTTTCACTTTTATCCAGGCTTAGTGTACAGTCAAGCCCTAGATGCACAGTTACTCTCCAGGAAACTATGCTGTCGCCCTCTTCAGCCAGACTCGACTGTTAGTAAGGTGGCACAACTGTACGGCAGCACCAGAGGGCCAGTGTCACAGCCAGAATGGGATCTCTCACAGCCTGGTTAGTGGTACAGCAATGCCCAAGAGCCAGTGTCATGGCCAGAATTCTTCAAGGGGGTTGTTGCTCATGAGAAACAGATGCACCATTGACTCAGTGACTCGTTTATAATGGTTTCCAGTGGATCATTTACTTTCAGGTGTGTCCTGGGAGCACAAGGCAGTTAAATGAGTTGCTTAGGGTCACACTGTATGCAAGTGGAGGTTGTGGGAATCGAACCAGGTCTGCTGGATGTACCAGGCTCATTCTCAGCTCATTATTCTAACCTCTAGGTTATACCTCCAGCTCGGTGAGAGAATGGAATCTCTCAGTCTGGTCAGTGGTATAGCACTGAGGATTATGGGAATAAAGCAGGTCTGCCAGATGTACCAGTCTCATTCACAGCTCGTTACTCTAACTTGTAAGCTATACTTCCAGCCCAGTGAGAGAATGGAATCTCTCGCAGCCTCTTCAGTGGTAACAGCATTCCCAGAGAGCCAGCATCCCTGCCAGAATACAGTCTCTCTCGGCCTGGTCAGTGGAATGCATTGTGGATTTCCTAATTCAGCTGCAGGTGGATCAATGGGTTCACTAGGTGCCCATTTACTAAAAATACCACCAGTAGCTTAATCTGGTTCAATTTCATTTGGGTTCCATTTGTTATCAGCACCTGAGATGAGACTGAAGATAGCTGAATTGCCTAGCCTCCTTTCCCAGTCAATAGAAACGGAATAAATAAATGCTCTTAGTATCCATTCAGGACGCAGGATTCAGTTGTGCTACAACTACTACTTGCACGGTCCTTTGCTTACACTGTACATTTTCTCCCTGATCAGCACTTATCATCCAGCTCCCTGCTGATGTCATCCAACCTGCGCCCTCATCGTCGCTCCATGGGAGTCTACCTGCAGGAGAGCGGTGTGGGCTCCACACTGAACCTGAACCTGAGCCTGGACAGTGACAGCAGCAGCAGAGTCTCCACCCCTTCCAGTGGCATGATGGGAGGCAGACGGAGTACCAGCACACTCTACACCCATTTCCAGACGTCAGAGAGTGAGAACAGGTAGGTTCAGATTTATTCCTTTTATTAGGCACTCTTCTGCAAGCACACAGGGTGCCACACTAACACAGATGTCCCACAATCTGGAAAGCAACAAACCGCAGTGTTGCAAGAATTGTTTTTAGATAATTTTATCAGTAGTAAGCACTAACAAACAGAAATGTTTTTGAAAGTTCTTACTCTTTACCATGGCTACCATCTTGGTGTGGTGATGCGCGGATTACCAGTTGTGCTAGCACCATCCAGTACATTTTCTTTATGAATGTTGTATGTCTTTTTTGTTTGTTTGTTGTTGTTGTTTTAACCTTGTCTTTATCTTCTTACCTACCCACAGTAGCAGCACTCTTCAGGGTCTCCATGTGTCCTACGTCGGAGCTCCCCCGGGGATTATCAGCACATATGGGGCCACCGCTCTTAGACCCTGAGCACTCCAGATGACCAACCGGCTGGGATAGAGGAGTCCCCCTAACTCCCTCAGACCATGTTGCTGAGCATACACCTTGTGCTTGTCCTCGGGATCCTCTGATCACCAGCGTTGGAACCTGTCTACCAGCACCACTGCGGGGTGTTTTCCTGGCTTTCTCCCGCTCCCCCTGCGGGCGACAGCGCACTGGAAGGGCCAATGAGACAAAGGTACGGTGAGACGTGCCCTTGCTCCGGCCCTTGGCTGACGTCCTGCTCGCCTCCGACTGCACCTTCCACCCGAGTTCCCCCAGGTGGCAGTACTGCAGCAAGGCCTGCAGTCCTCCCCACCCTGGAGAAGGAGAGCAGCCATTGAGCACCCGATCCTTTTCCTACCCTGCCGACCCCCAGCAGCCCGTGCTTGTTCCCAAACATGGGTCACCGGCGTAGCGTGAGGTAGGGCATCCAGTGCCTCAGCGCCACTGGTCCGGCATATGAGTGTTGTTTGTACTGTACTGTCAAAACTTAACCTCAAGTGAAGAGATTTGTTTTTTGTCCCTGTAGCGGCTTCTCAATGTTATGTTCTCCTCTTGTGACCACACAATCCACTGTTCTTTTTCTCTCAGTGTTCCCCCACCACCACAAACAGTAATACCCTTGGCACGCAATTGGGGTGGGACCTTGGTTTACCGAAATTATATTATTTAGACAGAAGCTGTGGTTTTGTTCCCCGTGTACTTTCGCCATCCCTTTACTCCATGGCATGCATTAGTCCACCAGAAGACTCGCAGATAAGCAGTTTCCCACTGCAGCTGGAAGATGAACCTTCTGGGTTCCTTCCTTGGTCCGCTCTTGCCACTGAGTCAGAGCGCCAACCCACACAATAGAGAATGGGTTGCTAGGGCAGCATTCCTCAATCACAGGCTGCACATTTGTCAGTGTCTTGGACTCGCTTACAAATCCAGATCACCACATGGTAAGGGAGCATCCTCCCACTGGTCCTTCAGGCGACCCCTAAGGGAAGAAATTTTTCACAACTGCTGATGGTAGCCCTGGCTTGTTGACTGGAGTCATTCATTACAAAACAAGAGGCAGTTAGAACGACACTGATGAGGATACAGAAAATACACTATTGTTTAAAAAAAAAAAAACAGTTTGAGCAGGCCAGGGTTTAGGCAGTTGACATACCACACCTCTGACCATGCCGGTGACCCAGGTTTCGGAGCAGACTCAGGTCGCAGGGGGTCGGCCGGGAGGAGAGAGGATTAAGCATCTGAAAGACTGCTCTTCTCCCTTGGGGAAGGGGATATACCATGCCGCTCCTAGACGTCCCCCTCTTGGAGGAGTGGTGGCAGGGTGGGGAGCATGGTGTAGCTGAGATGGCCGCTTACAGACATGTGGCGTGTGCATGCCCTGCACACACGCACAGCTGCATCAGTGCACCACTCCGACCAGTGGGAGAA
Organism: Neoceratodus forsteri; assembly: GCA_016271365.2. Lineage (NCBI taxonomy): Eukaryota > Metazoa > Chordata > Ceratodontiformes > Ceratodontidae > Neoceratodus > Neoceratodus forsteri. The sequence goes on along the minus strand of CM028131.1, from coordinate 108,427,115 downwards.
AACAGGAAGGAGAAACCAGCGCATGATGCCTTGCTCGCTGGCCCGCATCACTGCCCAGGCATGGCAGCATCTGGATTGGGACTCCGGGTAGAGGGAGGATGGGCCTCTTCTTCCTGGCCCTACCACTGGGGGTGGTGTGGGGAGGGGGGCAATCCGCAGTGGATTTGTCCTGTTAAGTCCTAGGGAGGCTGGTGCCAGCCAGTGGTGGCCTGGGGCAGAGTGGGATGCTGGTCCCTGTGAAGAAAAACTTTGATAAAAACAATATATATTTGATGGCTTTTTAACAACAGATACAATGCTGCTGGTTCAAAATTCAGTTCAGTTTCATTTTTTACCAGGAAATAACACCACTGAGATACTCATTTACAAGGTGGTCCTGGAGGGACAGCACAAGGTTATACGATAAAGTAAACACAACAGAGTTTATACTGTACAGAGTTGATAACACATGCATCTAATTTCCTATTCAGTTCTTGCTGTAAAGCTGCCCTTTTGGTGTGTTCCATCTGCAGATGCTCCCCTCAGTAAATTGTTATATAAGGTTATTAACCCAAGTTTATTCTTATCACTCTTTAATATTGCTTTTCTGGATGACTCAAGCAGTTGCAACATTTTTTTGGTGCATTTTATTGTAACTATTGAATGTACTTTTTGTATCTATTGATCTTACTTCGAGAGGGTTCCTGCAGTAGGTCTTCACATATTGGACCGCGCCCCCTGGCATCAGGACCATACGGCAAACTTCTAGCTAGCAGTCCTTAGCGAGGGACCGCCCCTGACGTCACACGATGGGACATCAGCGTGACACTATAAAGGGGCGGTCTCCACGCCCACTCTCCAGTTCTTTCCCACCGTCGACTTGTGCAAGTTGGACCTCACAGTGAACTCTGCTCTAATCGACCACCATGTTCTTAAAGGGTACCTAAACAAGCAGTTTTTTAAAACTGCAAACTCCAAAATCTGTAAAGTAAAGGCTGCTGTTTATACGTATGCTAAAATTGCATTATTGTAAATAGCATACATGCAGTTTCATAGCTTTTGAAAAATGTAAACATCAGCCTTTAACTTTCAAAAACAGCCTTGCTTGCTCCATAGAATGTCTTCCAAGTGTCTTAAGTTATGTCATGATGAACGTCCTTGGAGCCAGAGGCAGAGACCCACATGGCTCCCTATAGTGCTAACTAGTTCTTCTTTCCCCCTTTGTTTAGAATTGTTTCACCAGAGTGATCAACACCATGTGTTAACATGTGGATTATTTTGATCAGTACACATGCTAGGCTATGGTTTTGTTCATTGTGTTTATTTTAACTTGCTGAAAATGTTTTGTAATCCAGCTGACCTTCTCTTTGGCAAATCGCAGTACAGTACAACACTTAAAATACCTGATGATCTAGTGGTTATGTGATGCCCTGAAATTTGTAGCGAAGTACTGGTCTGGTCCAATTCCAAAGCTCATGCTTTCTTGGTAATCCACAAATAAGCTTCTCTTGTAGTCTTTTTCCATGTGAACCCCCTGCACCTTGCCTGCCTTCTGTTGAACACCCCACTATCCATACTCTTTCCTTAGTACTGCCTGGGGCCACCCCGACCCCCAGGGCGATTCCTAGGAGCCCCTCTCCAGTTGACCATCAGTCATCAGACAGGGACTGTGTTAGGCACCCATCTAGGGCCCTACCCGGAAGCAGGGTCTTGGAGGAGACATCTGATAGACCGGAGTCTTCCGACTCAAGAGGCAGAGACTGAGTCTTTGGCCAACTCGAGGGCTCATACTCCCCTGGAACATCAGCTGAAGGAGTCTCCCAGATCTCCTCCAGAGGACCCCCCATTTGCGGAGCTGCTTCGATCTATCCAGCAGGCTGGGTATCCCAAGCGCAGGATCCCAAAAGGAAGAGGCTCGAGGAGCATCTAGACTTGACAGATGTGGACCCCTTACCCATACCTCCGTAGACGGGGCTGTATGAGAACCTAATGTCCACCATATGGCAACAGCCTTCCTCCATCCCTGTGGTCTCTAAGAAGGCTGACAGGACCTATCACGCTGCCGGAAAGTGCCAACCATCTCACTGTGCAATCTAAGGCCAGTTCAGTTATCACAGTGGCCCGTGACGGGTCGGCTCAGCCCAAACATTTAAGTGCCTCACCTCCGGACAAGGAGTCCCAACAAATGGACCAATATGGTCATAAGGTCAGCACTTCCTCTACCTGCACCATACAGTCTCTGTTACATGGCACATATGAGTTATTCTCAGAAATCTGACGTCCATACCCGACAAGGGTCTCAGGACCAAGCTTCTTGACAAGATCAGACTTACCAAATCCTCCTATCGCCACGCATTGCAAGCCGCCTACGACTCTGTGGACTCCGTGGCCCGCTGCACCGCTTCAGGCATCTGTCTAAGGCACCTGGCATAGCTCCGTCTAGCGGGTCTGGCGCAATATGTTCAGATCACCCTCCTAGACGCACCCTTTAGGGGCTCCATCCTGTTTGGTGGCGACACTAAGAATATTATCACAGAGCTACAAGAGAGCAGCAGATCTCTTCGGGATGTCCGTTCCATGTACCGCTCGGGTCCCAAACCCAAGCAGCCCTTTCATCGTCCGCAGCGAAGGTGGAACAAACCGCCCCAGGCCAGACGCCAGGGCAGACGTCGGGCCATGGGGCCTGGTGCTCAGACTCCTCAAGCCAAATCCCAAAAGGCCTTCAGAGGCAATAAAGCGGCCCTTCCCTTTGCCTCCTGACTTGGGTGGGGGGTGAGGGCCGCTCACCGCCAGACCTTCCTGTGTAGCCAGTGGGGGGAAGATTCACCCTCCATCTCAGAAAGTGGAAGGCGATAACCGCAGATGCTTGAGTCTTACAGAAAATTGCAAGATGGATGGACCCCCGGAAAACCCTCCGGGTTGGTCTCACTACCCGTCAAGCCATCTTCATCTCATTCAGGAGGAAATCCAGGCTCTCTTGTCAAAGTCAGGCATAGAGCCGGTCCCTCCTGCACAGGCAGGAAGGGGGTATTAGTCCCACTTCTTCCTGGTGCCCAAAAAGACAGTCGATTTGAGGCCCATTCTGGATCTCAGCCTGCTGAACCTCTTCGAGTACAAGAAGTTCCGAATGCTAACTCTCCAGCGACTCTTACCCCTGATCCAACAGAATCAGTGGCTGTCTTCACTGGACATGCAGGATGCTTACCTGCACATCCCCATACTCAAGGGCCACTGCCATTTCCTTAGGTTCACCTTTCAGGAGAACCATTGCCAGTTCAAGGCCCTCCCATTTGGCCTCTCTTCAGCACCTCGAGTTTTTACCAAGTGCCTAGTGGTGGTGTCTGCGGCCTTGCACAGCAAGGGGATTTATGTGTTCCCATACCTGGACAGCTGGCTATTGTCAGCCCTGTCTCAGGACAGTCTGTTGGGAGTCTCTCTCCACCACCCTGGACCTTTTTTTCCTATCTTGGCATCATAGTGAACTATCTTAAGTCACAATTTTCACCCTCCAAGCACCTCCAGTTTATGGGAGCAGTGCTGGATACGGTCTAGGGCAGGGCCTTCCTACTTCAGGACAGAGCAGAAATCCTGCAGCAGCAAGCCCTTTATGTGGCAAGCTCTCGCTGGACCACAGCCCGCTCTGTCCTCCATCTGTTGGGACTAATGGCGGTGGTCATCCCCACAGTTCTGTTGGCCAGACTGCACATGAGGGTGACCCAGTGGATAAGCAGAGTTCAATGGGATTGAGACTTGGACAGCCTGGACCACAGAGTCCTGGTCTCCAGCACCATGAAGAGGGATGTTCTCTGATGGCAGGAACTGTCCAACCTCTCCTCGGGGCTCCTTTCACCCTCTCCTCCTTCCATGACTCTCACTATGGATGCACCTTGGGTCAAGGTTGGGAGTCACCTAGGGGACCACCAAACCCGAGGGAGGTGGTCTCCGCAAGAAGCACATCTGCATATAAACATTCTGGAGATGAGAGCTGTTCTCTGCACTCTCCAGGCATTACAGACCCTCTTAAGCCTGGGAACACTCTTGGTCCAGACTGACAACACGGCCACGATCTGGTACATAAACAAACAAGGAGGTACCCTATCATACACCCTCTGCAGGGAAATTATACGGGTGTGGTACTGGACAGTCCAGCATGGCCTCTTTCTGACAGCAGTCCACATCCCGAGAGTTCACAGCATCCTGGCGGACAGTCTCAGCCGCACCATTGCGCAGGCTTACAAGTCGGAGCTAAAGCGGGAGGTAGAAAATGATCTGTTCATCTGTGGGAAGGCCAGACTTAGATCTCTTTGCCTCCCCATCCAATGCAAAACTACCCAACTTTTGCTCACTCGTTCCCGGGCGTGGGTTTTTTTTTTTTTGGTGAGACGCGTTGTCTCTCTGTTGGACAAGGAGGTTCCTGTACACTTTTCCTCCCTTTCCAATCCTGTAGAAGGAACTGCTGAAGCCCCAAGCAGAGGGAGCTTGCATGATTCTCATTGCTCTTCTCTGGCCTCTGCAGATTTGGTTCCCTCTGTTTCAGCAACTGGCATTGGTACCTCCAGTACCTCTACCTCTCCTTCACGACCTTCTGACGCAGGAGCAGGACCCTGGTACGTCTGGACCTCATATCTCTCCACTTACACGTGTGGCACCTCTGGACATAGCTGTCTTATGTTTTGGGGTCTCCTTACGAGTTGTCCAAGTCTTGGTGGAGGCCAGGAAGCCTTCCACCAGAACAACTTATGCGATGAAGTGGAAAAGATTCACCATATGGGCGACGGCCAGAGGCCTCGACCCATTCTCTTGCCTGGCGCCCCCGGGTCCTAGAGTACCTCTTGCATTTGTCTGATTCAGGCCTCAGCTACTCCTCTCTGAAGGGCCACCTTTCATCCATTTCCACCTGCCACCTTCCGGTGGACAGCAAAAACCTTGTGCAATTGGAGGTCTCAAAAACCTTTCTTAAAGGGATTCGCCACTTGAAACCTCTGGTCTGTATTCCAGTCCCCCCCCCTGGGATCTAAATTTTTTTTTTTTTAGAAAAGCTTACTTTGCCCCCTTTAGAGCTGGCAGCAAGCTGTGATATGTGCTGTTTGTCTTGGAAAGTGCTCTTTTTAGTTGCGATTACTTCAGGGTCAAGGATTTCAGAGCTTCAGGCCCTCGTTTGCAAGAAGCCTTATTTAGTTTTCCACTGAGATCGAGTGGCTCTGCAGACTAATCCCTCATTTCTACCAAAAGTTGTTTCGAAATTTATGTTGAACCAGGATATTCAACTGCCGGTTTACTACCCTGAGTATTCCAATAGGGGGGAATACCTTTTGCACACACTGGATGTGCACAGGATTCTGAGATATGTGTCACAGACAAAGGAGGTGCGCAAGTCCAACCAGTTGTTCGCCACTTTCACACATAAACACCAGGGCAGCGCGATTTCCAAACAGTGCCTGTCCAAATGATTGGCTAACTGCATCACTTTCATTTACCAAAAGTATGAAAAAACCCTTCCGGAGGAGGTGAAAGAGCACTCTACATGTGGTATGGACACATCTACTGCCTTTTTTCGGAACGTATCCGCTTCTGATATCTCTGCTGCGGCCATCTCGAGTACAATCCATGCTTTCAACTACAACAGCAGCATTATAGCTTTGGACATTGCCTCTAGATGCGGGGACGGCTTGGTCTTGCCATCCTAGGCTTCTTGTCCTAACCTGGGTCCAGACTTTTCAGACTCTCGGACCTCAGTCTCCGACTCTCTGTTCTTGTGACTGCTTGATATTCAGTCCTGTATGTGAAGACCTACTGCAGGAACCCTCTCAAAGTAAGATATTACAGTTACGTAAGAACTTACTGTAACAGTAGATCTTCAAGACAGGTTCTTGCAGTAGGTCACCTCTTTCCCTCCCTCCTTCCCCCCAGCTCCTGTTTCTCCTTTCCTGTTCCGGTTGTTTTTCAGCAGCTTCGGGCTCTAGGAGTATACTCCTTTCTCCTGTTCCCCTTCTAGGGGTCTTCCGGCGGGAGAACTGGAGGGCGGGCGTGGGGACCGCCCCCTGTATAATGTCACACTGATGTCCCATCATGTGACGTCAGGGCAGTCCCCCGCTGTGGATTGCTAGCTAGAAGTTTGCCTTGTGGTCCTGACGCCAGGGGGCGCAGTCCTATATGTGAAGGCCTACTGCAAGAACCTTTCTCAAAGAGCTACTGTTTTGGTAAGTTCTTACATAACTGTAATTTTTCTTATTACTTTTGCCCTGTTGTCACTATTTGTCTTATGTAACTTGCCACATACTTCTTGTCCTGTATATATTTGTTTTTTCTATTTCAGTTTTGTTGCCATCTCTATGGTTCAGGTCATGCCTGAAAACAGTCCCTGGCACTAGTGCACCCACCTGGAGGAAAAAAGTTAATCATCTCTCTCTTCATATTTCATCATATCTCTTGATGGGCGGTGGTGGATGAGGAGGAGGGAAAGTTGCACCTCCAGGAGGACCTGGAGACTCTAGGGAGGTGGTCAAGAATCTGGAAACTAAAGTTTAATGCTGCGAAATGCAGGGTTCTTCACCTGGGAGCCAAAAACCCGACTCATACATACACCTTGGGGGGAGAGACATTGCAGGTTTCAAGGGGAGAGAGAGACCTCGGGGTGGTGGTGGATGGCAAAATGAACAACTCCGAGCAGTGTAGAAGGGCGGCCGCACAAGCAAATACAGTGCTGGGGTGCATAGCCAGGGGGATAACCTCAAGGTGTAGTGAGGTACTCCTTCCACTGTACAATAGTCTGGTTAGACCACACCTTGAATACTATGTGCAGTTTTGGCATCCCTACTTAAAGAAAGATATTGCATTACTGGAGAGGGTACAGAGGAGAGCGACTAGGATGGTACTGGGGCTAGGGAAAATGCACTATGAGGAGCGACTGGGAGAGCTCAACCTATACTCGGAGGAGAGAAGAGAAGAGACGTGGGATATGGTAGAGGTTTTCAAATATCTCAAGGGAGTCAGTAGGGTAAGCCTTGAGGGGGTCCTACAGTTAAGGGAACCGGGGGCCACCAGGAGACACCCCATGAAGCTGGATGGGGGGAGGTTGAGGGGAAACAAGGAGGCGCTACTTCACTGAGAGAGTGGTGGAGCCCTGGAATGCATTGCCCAGAGAGCTGGTGGCTGCTACTATGGTGGAGGAGTTCAAGAAGGGCTGAGATAGGTGCATGGGGAGGGTATATCCAGGAGCCCCATGGGAAATAGGGGTCCTTGTATGGGTGGGAGGGGGGGCTAAAATCAAAGCGCCCGCATAGGCACTGACCATCGAGCAAACTCAATAGACCATAGGGCCTATTCTGCTGGCTTCATAGTATGTTAGTATGATGTCACAATGGGAGGGTGTATTATGTTATTTCTTTCATACCATACACAGCAGAAAGGTGTTGTCGACGCACAATTCAGGAAGCATAGGGAAAACCAGGAGCAGCTGTAGAATTCACCAAAAATATTTATTTACACTAGCAGTAATATAAAAAAATAAACTTGTTCAGAATAACTATGTACAAAGGGGGAAAAAACAGTAGTTTTCCTTGAGTCTGTGTCCCTTTTTTTTCTCCTAATCTTTCTTGCAGTTGCAGCTTAGCTCTTATAAGTCCTTTCAGCCCCCATTCTTAGCAAGCATCCTGTTTTTGTAAATATCAGGCAGGAGTTGCTAGAACACAGTGTGCTTCTTGAGTTGAGGCCCCCTTTTGCACAGCTTTTGAAAAAGGCTTAAAAATTGAACTCTGGTAATCTCTAACTTCCAACAGCTTTTTGCAGTCATCTCAATTTATAATTCTATACATTTCAACAATAACACTATATATTTTCTAAACAAAAGGATCCCAATATCCGTTTCATTTCCACACAATGATTTGCACATATTTTTATATTAGCTGATATGTAAGGGAGGAAAGCGGACAGCAAGAGAGGACTGAGACGGAGAGAGGCAAAGAATTATGAAACTGTCTGGCTGATCAAGTCCGAAGTCTCACAGGAAAATTTGGTTGTGCAACCAGATAGAGAAGAGACAGAAAAAGAAAGATCCTTCCATTTAAACACTTCCTCCATAACAAAAGGGACAGGGTCCTATTCTACCCTGTCACAAAAGGATAATGATGTCATGGAGGTAGAGGTGATTATGTAATTCAAACAAGAGGAATCCATCAGTGATGCTTTACAAGCATCATCCCGCCAGTGTGGCACGGGGTCAAAACCCCGCAAACAAAAACAGCGCAGCAAACAATACCGCAAGCAAAATGCCGTGTGCGTAAATAAGGTCGATAAAAACACTGACTGATACAAACTCTGCACACACCATAAAACTTATTTTTTTAAACAGTTTTGCTCCACTCAGTCAGGGCATCTCTCAGAGGTACTCTCTCAGCCAGACACCTCTGCTCCCCTGCCTAAAGCTCTCTTCTCCTCCAGTACCCCCAACCGGACTTTCCAGCCCCCGGATCATCCACCGGGGGAAGGCCCGCCTCTCCTACCTGGTGGCCTTTCTGAGATTAGAGGGTCTGTCTTGGCCAGCCTTCCGGGAGAGAGCCCGACGATGGGGATGTGGGTGTCTGCCACTGGAGCCCTCGTTGCCTCCCTTGACCAAGCGGGGATTTTCTTGTCTTTGGTTGCCCCTCGGAGCTCAGATGTGCAATGACGTCAAAGGCACTACTTGCTGTAGTCCGCCGCAACTCCGCCCCCACATCTGCAGCGCTGCCTGATGTTACTTCGAGATACAGCTCTTGCAGCAGTTACACCATTAGGACTGAAGCCGGCAGGCGCCAGGACCCCACGGAAATTTTCTGGCTAGCGGTCTTGGCGGGGACCATTGATGTCGGTCCCGCCCCAGACGTCAGGCGTAGTACATAAGGAGGCGGTCCCCCCATAATCCCCAGTTCTTTTCCCGCCGTCAACATCACCAGTATCGGCCTCTCGGTCTCCCTTTCTAGCATGCGACGACCATTAGAACTGCGACGATTTTAGTCTACTTTTCCACTTGATCAACTGATGTCCTCTCCAACAATTTCTTTAGAGGGTCACCATACGAAGTGTGCCTGCGGCAAACAGATCCCTTTCAAGGATCCTCATTCGGCCTGTGTGCGCTGCCTAGGCCCGGAACACGACACCAAGGCCTGCTCCTTCTGCCAAGGCTTCAACAGTCGCACCAGGATCCGCCGCCAGAAGGCCCTTCAGGCTTTTCTCCTGGAGGAGAAACTTAAAATTATGGATAAGGAACCTTCCTCCCGTGGAGAGTCTTCGGGTAAAACCCACAAACACCAGGACAAGCACCAAGAAAAGGAAAGATCCAGGTCTCCTGCGAGGGTCTCGGACTCCCGGAGCTCCGGCTCGAAATCGGACCGCTCTCCCTCCAGGGCTCGGTCGCAACCTCCCCCAGTTCAGGTCAGGTCAGCCAGTGGCTCCTCTTCTCTTCAGCCTCTGAAGACTTTCAGGCCGTCGGCCTCTTCCACTCCTTCCAAGGCCTCGTCGAAGTCCGGGGAGCACCATAAATCTTCCTCCCGTCGGTGGGACACCGACGCCAGTTCAGTCTCCCTGTGGTTCGGATCCGGTTCCCTGTAAAACCAAAGACCTGACGTCCCTTAAACAGACGTCGGACCACCCAACATCAGCCAAACACCACCGGCGCTCCCAAGAGCTGGCGACACCTAGACACCCGTCGCTGGCCAGGCGTTTGCCTTCGAAGACATCGGCCAGGGGACCGACGCTGGCTACTCCTGAGAAGAGGACCGCACCACCGTCGCCAGCGGATGCTGGTCAGAAGGAATCATCTGAGGAGGACGCCACACAGCCCGAGGACCAGGCAGGCGACACCGGAGACGCTGGGCTCCCACGGGAACCTTCCCCGGAGCGGGAGACCCCCAGGGACCCGACCCCGGCGACAGGCCACCAGCGCTAGGCCCGTCATCGGGTATGAATCTGGCAGAGGTAAAAGAACTTTTTACCTTTTGGTGGGACACCATCAAAAAAGATGTGGTTACCACACGTCCTACTTCGACTCCGCATCCACCCACTCCTTCACCGCCTATGCCCCCTCCCCCACCTAGGGGGCCCGTAGGATGACCGCCAACCCCCAAGGAGCAGACACCACCTCCTAGGGGCAGATCTTCGGAAAGGAGAAGACCTCCCTCCAAATCCCCCTCAGGGTCACCCAGCCCCAAGAGACCCAGACGACACCGGTACACTCCATCGGGGGAGGATTCCAGATATGACACTTCGGAGTGCTCCAGATCACCTTCTCCTATCAGCATTCCCTCTCCAGACCCACACAACCTACCCAGGTCTCCTCCGGATGATCCCTCCTTTGCAGAGATCATGAGGCACATCCAGGAGAACATGGGGTGGGATGCTGAAGAGCTTGACCCCGAGAGACAATGCCTTGCCTGCTACCTTCAGCAGAAAGACCGGAAGCCTGTGGTAGTGCCGCTCTTGGTGGATACCTTTGCGGACGTCACCAAGGCTGTCTGGAAACGTCCGCATTCCACTTCCGCGGTGCCGAAGAAGGCTGACCGCCTATACAGGGCCCCTAGGGAGGACCAGTATCTGGTGAACCATCCTCTGGCTGACTCCCTGGTCATCACTGCTTCGCATGACCGGTCTCAGAGACCTCAGCATTTGAGCACACAGCCACCGGACCAGGAATCCAAGCAATTGGATGTCATGGGAAGGCACACGTACACAGCTGCGACTTGCGCCATCAGGTCACTGAATTACCTCACCCACGTGGTTAAGTTCTAGAACGCACTGTGAGAGCAGGGACAGGACCTGGTCGAGAAGATGTCCGATGGCGACCATAAGGAGGAGCTCTTGAACCTCCTCCGTACGGGTTAAGATGTGGGGACCCAAGTGCTCAGAGCCGCATACGATTCTACGGACTCTTCAGCCGGAGCTGCAACCTCAGGCTTGTGTCTCTGGAGACACTCTTGGCTCCGTGTCTCCGGCTTTACCCCGGACGTCCTTTTAACGGCAAGGTCCTATTTGGTGAAGCCTCCGAGAGAGTAATCACCAAACTCCAGGACGCAGGGAAGGCAGTCTGATCTGTACAAGCTATGTACAGGTCTCGGCCTAATTCCTTTCGTAGGAACCAGAGCCGGCTACAAAGGCAGCAACAGTGTTCCGGCCAGCAGCAGAGGGGCACTTTCACCCACAAGGCCCAGGCCAAGTCATCCCCAGGCAGAGGCCAATGATTTTCAAAGTCGGCCCAGCCTACCGGATCAAACGCTGCCACAGCATGACTTCTTCCCGGCCCCCGGCCCTCCTCAGGATCAACGGGAAAAGAAAGTCGGGGGTCACATCGCACGCCACTTCCCAAGGTGGCAATCGATCACCACCGACAGGTGGGTTCTGCAGCTGGACAAAAAAGGCCATTATATAGAATTTGTAGGCAGCCCACCTACAAGACCTCCCCTGCTCTCCCGATATTCGGGTCAGCATGCCCTGCTCATACAGCAGGAAGTGCTCGTGCTTCTGGAAAAGGAAGCCTTAGAGCACGTCCCAGAGAACCAGAGAGGACTAGGGTACTATTCTCACTTCTTCCTGGTTCCAAAGAAAACAGGGGACCTCCGTCCAATACTGGACCTCAGCGACCTCAACCTTTCAGTCGTTTACAAGTGCTTCCGCATGGTGACCCTTCCGGGCCTAAGTCCCATGCTGAAGCAGGACGCTTTTCTGGCGTCTTTGGACATGCAGGATGCCTACCTGCACATTCCGATTGCTCAAGCGCACCGGAGGTTCCTCTGCTTCGAGTTTCAGAGCCGCCATTATCAGTTCCAAGCTCTTCCCTTCGGGCTGTCATCTGCACCTCGCATATTCACGAAGTGCATGCGGTCGTAGTGGCGTCTCTGAGGAGACAGGGCCACTACGTGTTCAAATACCTGGACAACTGGCTTCTCATGGTACCCTCCAGGGAGGTCCTGATGACGGCTGTTCACTGCACCTAGTCTCTTTTTCAATCACTGGGTATTCTCATCAATTACAGGAAGTCACTCCTGGTGCCGTCTCAGAAACTGCAGTTTATAGGAGCAGTTCTGGACACCGTCAGAGGGAAAGCTTTTCTTCCCTCGGACAGAGCAGAACACATCAGATCCCTCATCAGGGACTTGTCGGCGAAGAAGACCGTCCCAGCCAGACTGGTCCTTTGCCTGCCCGGACACATGGCTGTGGCCATTGCGACAGTTCCCCTAGCCCGTCTCCACATGCGGGTAACCCAGTGGATGCTAAGGCTGCAATGGGACCAAAGGCAAGACCATCTGCAGCATCCAATCTGGATCACGAAATCCATAATCCGAGATTGGCAATGGTGGCTAAATCCAGGGAACCTCTCTGCGGGGGTTCCCTTCTCAGCGCCGTCCCCAACTGTGACCCTCTCCACAGACGCCTCAGGGCTCGGGTGGGGAGCACACCTAGACGGTGTTCAGTCTCAGGGCCTGTGGACAGCCCAGGAGTCTCACCTTCACATCAACATTTTGGAAATTAGGGCAGTCCTATACACTCTGCAAGTCTTCCAGTCGGAGATCCCACCGGGTACACTTCTGTTACAAACAGACAATACCGCGGTGATGTATTACCTCAACAAACAAGGAGGCATTCACTCCTACCCACTTTGCAGGGAGGCCATGAGAGTGTGGGAGTGGGTATTGCAACACGGCGCAAACCTAATTGCAGTACACGTTCCAGGAGTGGACAACACCATCGCAGACAACCTGAGCCGCTCTCAGGCCAGAGTCCACGAATGGGAACTTCTGCAGGAGGTGGCGGAGGATCTGTTTCACGGATGGGGCACTCCAGAGTTGGACCTTTTCGCGTCCCCATCCAACGCAAAACTGCCCAAATTTTTGCTCGCTAGATCCAGGGCCTGGTGTTTTCTGGCGAGACGCGTTGTCCCTCTCCTGGGCGGGCAGATTCCTCTATGCTTTTCCTCCTTTCCCGTTGATCCAGAGAGTTCTCTTAAAACTTCACAGGGAGCACACGACGCTCATTTTGATCACACCCTTCTGGCCCAGGCAGATTTAGTTCCCTCTTTTACACCAGCTATCTCGGGAACCTCCAGTTCCTTTGCCAATCAGCTCCCATCTATTGTCTCAGGAGGCGGGTTCATTGGTCCATCCGGACCTACGCTCATTGAACCTGCACGCTTGGCTCCTAGAGACATAGCCATGATGCGATACCGAGTCTCGCAAGAAGTGGCAGAAGTACTCTCTGCTGCCAGAAAACCGGCTACCCACGCAACTTACGCCATGAAATGGCGTAGATTCTGTTTGTGGGCTCACGCGCGGCTTTCCACCGTTAGATTGTCCAGAAAAGCTGGTTTTGGACTACCTGTTTTCCCTTTTTCATTCCGGACTGGCTTACTCCTCGATTAAGGTGCACCTTTGTGCCATTTCTGCTTACCATGCCCCGGTATGCCATCGGACGGTGGCCCAGCTCAACACTACTCGGGCCTTTCTAAGGGGCGTTCTCCACCTTAGGCCTCCCATTAAAGATCCAGTCCCGCCTTGGGTCTTGCCTTTTGTCCTGGAGCAGCTCACGCTGCCACCCTTTGAACCAGCCGCGGATTGCGAGCTACGTTTTCTCTCTTGGAAAACGTTATTTTTAGTTGCAGTTACTTCTGCCAGAAGGATTTCGGAATTGCATGCTTTATGTGCAAAGAGCCTTATTTGGTTTTCCACCAGGACAGGGTATCCCTAAGGACAAACCCAAAGTTTCTGCCTAAGATGGTCTCAGCTCACACCCTCAATCAGGATATCGATCTACCAGTGTATTTTCCAAGGTACTGTAATCGAGAAGAAGCCCTTCTGCACACCTTAGATGTGCACAGGTGCCTCAGATACTTCCTGACCAGAACCAAAGATTTCCGGAAGTCGGACCAACTTTTCGTCTCCTTCGCTCACAGGATGAAAGGAGCTCCTGTCTCCAAATAGTCACTTTCCAGGTGGCTCATCCAGTGCATCACTTTCTGTTATGACAAGCACAATAAACCCTTACCAGGCGCGGTCAAGGGTCATTCCACAAGAGGGGTGGCTACTTCCTTTGCGGCGTAAAGAACGTCTCCACCTCAGCTATTGCGCTGCAGTGACTTGGAGCTCTGTGCCTACCTTTATCAGGCATTACAATCTGGACATTGCATCGAGGCGAAGAGCAGGGTTTGGTCTAGCTGTCCTTCAGGGACTTCTGTCCTAGGCTCGAGTTATCTCGAGGTCTCTATCTTTCCTCCTCCCGATGGTGCATGATTGCCACTACTGCTTGGAAATCAGTCCTAATGGTGTAACCTGCTGCAAGAGCTGTATCTCGAAGTAAGATAGTATAGTTACGTAAGAACTTACCGTAACAGTAGATCTTCGAGAACAGCTCTTGCAGCAGGTACCTTCCCTCCCACCATCCCCGCTGGAGGTAAGTTAGAGTCAAACACCCATCTTATCAGATGGGACATTCCTATTTACTTGTTTTTGCCATCTGGTGGCGGATCTTCGGTCTCCTCTTCTGATGTCATCTAGTGGCCGGGAGTCTCTGGTGGGAGAACTGAAGATTATGGGGGGACCGACTCCTTATGTACTATGCCTGATGTCAGGGGCGGGACCGACGTCGGAGGCGGTCCCCGCTGAAGACTGCTAGCTAGAAAATTTCCGTGGGGTCCTGGCGTGTGCCGGCTTCAGTCCTAATGGTGTAACCTGCTGCAAGAGCTGTTCTCAAAGATCTACTGTTACAGTAAGTTCTTACATAACTGTACTTTCCTTGCACTGCCCCTAACCACTATCGGGGGCCGCCCAGGAGTAGCACAGTCCCCAGATCCCTCCCCGGGAAGGGAGAGCAGTCCTTCAAACACTCAATCCCTTCCCTCCCCTGCTGACCCCTGGCAGCCCAAGTTCATTCCTGAACCCGGGTTGCCAGTGTGGCACAAGGTGTGGCGCCCAGCGCCTCAACCCTCAGCGCCAAGGGTCGGCCCACACCATAAGACTTAATGAAAAAAAATATGCAGTTTTTGTTTTTGCAGGGGGGGCTGCACCCCCGCCACACATTAAAAATCCACTCTGAGGGGGTGTGGACCTCAGGGATAAAAGATAAACTTCGGGGGGCGACTTTGTTTGTGAGATGTAGAACTAAACCCTGGTCTTCAGGTCTCCACGCTCCAGTGCTTGTGCCTTATCCACTCCACGTGGCGGCCCGACCAGGCACAGCACCTGAGGCTTCGTCAGCCCTTCCTCCACTCCGCGTACAGTGACAGGGGTACCAGTAATTCACTACTGCTGTTATACCCCTGTTGCTCTCAATGGTTTTGTGCTTTGCATAGCACGGTTCTTGCCATGCTATTCTTGCAGCAGCATATTGACCTGGTACCCGCCAGTGTGATCTCCAGAGATAGAACTTTGTTATCAGAACTTAGAATGCAAGTTCAGACTCTGCACTGTGGTCACACTCCCCTAGTGTTCTAACATCAGATTTGTTTTTCCTCCTAAAGAGAGCAGTCACTCCAAAGCACAGCTCCAGCCTTCTGGTCTTCATTTTACTTTATAAACGTAACTTGCAGAGTTGTTTTCAACAACTTTTGTATTAGCTGGATATTTTTAACTTATTTTTCTGTTTGTGGTTTTCTGTGGTTCCCAATCATTTCCAGTAACTAGAGAAGGCTGTGCCTGTTTCATGGTTCCCACCTAAGGGAACTGACCAAATTTGACTAAATATGTGTTTTGTTTTTTTTTTGTTTGTTTTTTAAATAGCTGGTTTCATTTACATTTTTGTGGTTTTCAACCAAATTGACACCTGGTTACCGTTTTTGGGAACAAGATTGTTTTACAGTTTATTTAATAGCACTTCAAACAAAAGAATGGTGCTTTTTTTTTTTAACTATTTGTGAAGAAAAATATTTTGTTTATATCTGAGAACTGACCAAAATTAATTTTCTAGGGGCGTGGATATGGTTCACTTATATACACTGGCAGTTCCACTGGAGAGATGTTATTAGCCAGAACATCTTTAAGCTAAGCTTCTCCACCACCCCATTGGGTATAACTTTTCCTCCGGCACCACCTTGACATCTCACCTTAAGTGCTGTGTATGGTGGAAGAGCCTACAGTGAGGGCAGGTGCTCTGTATTGTGTGTCAGAGCTCAGCTAATTCTGACACATCATACAGAGCACTTGCCTCACTGTATGTGCACCACCACCGTACACAGCACTGAAGGGGAGGATGTCAAGGTGGTGCCAGGGGGAGGAAGTGTGTTAGCTCTGACACACCATTCAGAGCACCTGCCTCACTGTATGTGCACCGCCACCATACACAGCTTTGACTCGCCATACAGAGTACTTTCCTTACTGTATCTGCACTGCCGGCTTCTGTGCACTGCCACCATGCACAGCTGAGAAGGTGATGGTATTGTGGTAGTGCGGTAGCTTCCAGACGCTTTGTTCTGGAGTACTGGTGAAACTGCAGGGAGTAAGTCAGCAGTGGCATCCCTTATCAGCTGTACTTTTTCACGTGATTGATTCTAGAGCAAGTCATGACTTATACATACAGTACGTATTTATAATGTGTGCGCATCTTAAAGCATCACTTTTCTCTCTGCAGGTCATATGAAGGAATACTCTATAAAAAGGGTGCCTTTATGAAGCCATGGAAGCAGCGATGGTTTGTCTTGGATAAAACAAAACATCAGGTAAGCAGAGAAAAAAAAACAGTCATAGGTCTCGTTTTGTCCCCCCCCCCCCGCATCCAGCAATCGCTTTTACAGACTGCAGTGTTATACAGCAAGAAACAATAATCTGTGCGGTACAGAGGATACTTTGATTGGGACAACAGACAGTTTTAAGTGTGCAGGAGGAAGAGGAACAACAGTTGCCCTCCTTACAGGGGTGGGGGGGGTTAAAAATATTTTTATTTTAATAAGAATAGGACATCTGAGAGTCATCATTTGCCATTCAACTTCTGCTTGGTTTCACAGCTGGATGGAAAGAAGCTCAGAGGGAGATTAGAGGACTTTTCAAGGTCACACAGTAAGTGGCTGTGATGGGATTTGGATGTGGTGCTCCAGCTTCACAGATCTTTGCTGTAGACATTATGTCACACTCTCTCCAAACCTGGCTCGGTCGATATAGGAAAGCCCACCATTAATGGTGATCTCTTCAGTGTCAGGTGTCACAGCTCTGGGCTGGGGGTTGAGCGGCAGCCATCACAGCCAGGTCAGCCCTCTTGTACTGGATAGTAGCACCCAGAGCAGCCAGCCCAGTAATTGCTAGCGTGGTGTCCCCAGCACAGGGAAAAACAGCTGCCTGGAAGGGGTGGGGGGTTCCTTTTTCATTATCTGTTTATCCTTCTTTCAACAGGACAGTCCCCTTCTAACCTGCTGCTCCCTGTTCTGTCATCTTTCCAAGTGACTCCCCCATGGATTACCCCCACCACCACCACCACATGGCAGGGCAGTCAGGGCTGCTGTCACCCCTCTGGAGCACTGTCCAGAGTCCAAGGAGGTGCCTAATCAGTAAGACTGGTCTTCTTTTGGCCAGTCTGGAGTTTTTCCTTCTGCCTCAGTGGCCACCAGATATGCAGTGAAACGCCATGCAAGCGTGCAGAAGCGTGCACAGAAGTGTCAGCCTTTAAAGGCGGGTCCTCCCTTGAATTGTCATTCACACTGTCCTGCCACCTGTCTTCTACTAGGTGACAGGCAAGCAGCAAGACACAAACCCCTCAAGTCTCTCTCTCTCCCCCAGCCAGCGCCAAAGTGACCAGCGTCTCTTTACAAATTTGGGTTGCTGACATAGTGACGGTAGTACTACTGCTGTGCTTCCTGGCCGTATTGGTGGAGGGGATCTTCAGAAAGACATCAGTCAAACCTTAAAACAAAACAAAAAAGCACATTCTAGGGACATGGATATGTTGTTCATCCACACTCATTGGCAGGTATCCTTGCCGCTTTAAATCTTGCCGGAAGGTCTTCAAGCTTGCTCCTCCCACCCACCCGGGTGGTATAACTCTCGGCTCCGCCCCATGACGCCAGATCTTCCTTACCGCTTGGAAGCTCAGGTTCCCTCCTTAACGCCTTGCGCTTGAGACTGGTTCCTATTTCTCCGCTTATGGATTTAAAATAAATTTCATAAAAGACTCAGTTCGATCCCTCGCGCCGCGATGGACAAATCGACTCTCGATTTCGGAGATGCCCATGCGGGCAGAAGATGTCTCGGACGGATCCACACCCACGTGTGTCTACTGCTTAGGCTTTGAGCACGCACCGCAGGCTTGCGACCTGTGCTCATCTTTCTCGGCCTCACGCCCTCAAGACCGCGCCCGATTGCAACTGGGCCCCCGAAGCTGCCCGTGAAGTCCAAGGAGGCCCGGGTTACGTGTCCGCGCGGCGGGTTCGGGGATCAGCTCGAGCGGATGATCGCCTCAAGAGGAGGCGCGGGTCAGATCTCCTCGGCCGCGCATTTATCCCGCCTCTGGGTTCTTCCTACACGCTTCTTTGCTGAGTTTGTCTGTCCTCCACTAAGGGAGAAGGGCCCACGCCTTCTGGACCTTATTCTCGGTCCAAAAGAAGGACAGGGATAGTCCTCCGCCGACGCTCTTGGGAGCGGGAAAGGTCCCTCTCCCGAGTCGCCGACTGTCGACTTCTCGACTGCTCGGCTCGCCACTGGCCTCACGGTGTCCCCTGCCAGGTCAGTTGGACCGAGACTCCCACCCATGAAGTCGAGATTTTTCCGACCTGGACGGCCTGTCGCCTTTAGCAGCCGAGATTCCCTCTCCTGTTCCCCGGAGGAGTTGGGATCCCGTGGCACGCCTGTGCCTCCGGTTCCGAGCCTCGGATGGACCATCCGAGCCGGCGGGAGTGCCGGTTCCGCCGACACCTCCCCGCACCGACCTCGAAATTCCGGGACTCGGTCTGGACTCTTCGCGTCCAGCCGATCCCACCGCCATAGGCGGTCTCGGTCTCGGCACTCGCTGGCAGCGGCGTCGCCGTCCTCCTCCTGGACGAGGGAGGCTTCGTGCAATTATGTCGACGGCACAGACCTTATGTTGCAACAGCTCTCCTGGCCGGGAGTAAGCCGACCTGCCGCCTCCGCCATTAAGTGGTTGTCACCGAGCGCCGACACAACCCCTTGACTTATCCGAGGAGCCTATACCCAGGCCGGTTGTTCGGCCAAAACCAGCTGCTCCACCGATTCCGGTGGAACCTCCGCCTCCACAGCCACCAATTGGGGCTCCGACCAAGGATTCTCGGTCGGCTAAGGGTCTACCCCATCGGCTGTCGTTACCCTAACTCCCGACCCACCTCGGCAGGTGAAGGGTGGCTCAGGCCAGAGGCAGTTTCCTCGAGGACTCTTCCGAGTCCGAAGATGATTCCTCCTTTTCTCCAAGCGACTGGACTTGGAGTCTTCAGGAGGTCAGTCAATGGACGATCAGCCCGTCTCTTCCTAGGACTGCTTCGCTCATCTCGGAGTCCACCGATGGAGCTCGAACCCGCTTCCAAACGGGCCAGGTATCCTCACGGAGATTCTGGACCGAGGGATTCTCCGACGGAGGCTTTTCCGTGGCGAGGCCATAGTGGGTCCGGCACTGGAGCTTTGCAGCGCCTGCTTCCTGCCCGCGCCCGGCCAGGATGGCCAGGAAGCATGCGGTCCCTACCGGTTCCCTTTGTCCGGTTTGAACACCCTCTGCTGAGGGGTTGAGCTACCGACAGCGCTCCGCGCAGCCGCAACGCCAGGGATGTGGACAAACCTCCTGACAAGGAGTCCAAGAAATTGGACTATGTCGGGCGAAAAGTCTACGCTATGCCCTCTCTCGGCCTTCGCCAGGCCAGTTCAGAGCCCTCATGGCACATTTTTCTCATGCCCTGTTGGGCTCCTGGATGAGGTCATCCCTCATCTTCCCGCCGATCTGCAGACTACGGTTAGCAGGTGCGGGACCAGCGCAGTGCAGTGGCCAAACAGCAGCTCCAGACTGCTTTGGATATAGGGGACTCATGTGCCAGATCGGTGGCGCCGAGTGGCTATGCGCGCGGGCTTGGTTGAGATATCCACCTTTACTTCGATACCCAGCACAAGGTGGGGATGTTCCTTTTGGGGACTGACCTTCGGCCCTGGGGTGGAAGGTCACCTGCAGAGATCGAGAAGTCCAATGCTACCTTGGACTCGGTCTCTTCCGCCAGAAGGACAAAGGCCGCAAACCGCAGCCTAAGCCCTTTCGGCCCTTCTGTGCCCCGCGCGCCCGGCCCAGCAACGCCAGGGCCAGCAGGCTCGGCCTTGGCATCCCAAACCCAAGCCGGCTTCCTCTAACAGGAGGCAGGGAGGAAGGCCCAGGAGGTCCTCGGCCGTCCTCCTCAGCCTGCCCAGTGACGGGCTGAGGGGTGTCGCCCATCCCGCCACTCACTTCCCTGGTCCCCGGGGGACGGCCCGCACTCGTGCTCCGCCTGGTCCGCTGTTACCACGACAGGTGGGTTTTGGAGGTAGTGGGAGAGCCTGCCTCTGGAATTCGAGCAGGCAGCACCCTTCAGGGCCGCCGCCTCGGGGGCTTCAGGGTCCCAGCTCACTGGCCGGCCGTCGAGCCGACATCGCCTTTTCCTCCAGAAGGAGGTGATAAAGAGGTGCTGGACCCTCCTTCAGACCCAGGGTTTGTGTCCAGGTACTTCCTGGTTCTGAACTGACGGGGCTGGCGCCCATTCTCGACCCACACCACCTAAACAAGTTCCTAAGGTCTCGAACCTTCAGGATGGTCACTCTGGCTCAGATAATACCATCCTTGGAACACGGGCGTGTGGTTCTGCTCTCTGGACCTGTTGGACGCGCTTTTTCACGCCCTATCCGTCTGCCTCACCAGAGATTCCTTCGCTTCGAGCGGAAGGATCCTTTCGAGTTCCAAGCCATGCCCTTCGGCTTGTCTCCAGCTCCCAGGGTCTTCACCAAATGCATGGCAGTGGTGACAGCATTCTGCGGCGCCGAGGGGTCCGTACATTACCTGGACGACTGGCTGATAGCAGCTCCTCCAGGAAGGAGGCGGAGGGTCCAGAGATCTGGCCCTCCAAGTCTGTTTCCTCAACTGGGCCTCCTTATCAACGAGGCCAAGTCGGAACTCGAGCCAAAGCAGGTGATTCTATTCATCAGGCGAGCTCGACTCTCTTGAGCCAGAGCGCTGCCCGGCGGACAGGGCCGGGTTCTTTCCTCCTTGCCCGATCATTTCTGGTTGGGCACGCGCCTGCCCGGGACTTCCTGCGCCTCCTGGGTCTCATGGCGGCCTGCACCAGCGTGGTCCGTTGGGCCCGCTGGAACATGCGTCCCTTCAATGGGGACTGGCCAGCCAGTGGTCACACAACGCCGCGATCCTTGGACCAGCTTGTGTCGGTGACTCAGGGGATGTGGAACGCCTCCAGTGGTGGACCTGCTCCAGATCATTTGCAGGAGGGCATCCTGCTCGTCCGCCCGAGCCGACGGTCTCTCTATCGACCGATGCCTCTCTGATGGGTTGGGGTGCCCATCTGGGGGAACACCGGGCTCATGGCCTCTGGTCCCTGCGGGAGTCCCGATGCCACATCAACCTGCTGGAGCTCCGAGCGGTCCGCCTAGCTCTCACCGCCTTTGCTCCGTTCCTCCGGGGTCAAGTGGTCCGAGTCCAGACGGACAATACCACCATGTTTATCTAAACCGCTAGGAGGGACGCGCTCCATGCTTCTGTGCAAGGAAGCTCTCCAGATTGGTCACTCGTAGCAGCCTGGAGGCGGATCTCCTAGCCTATTCATGTGGCAGGAGCCCAACACCCTGGCCGATGCCCTGAGCCGATAGGGGCTGCATCCCACGAGTGGTCTCTCCTGCCGGAGGTAGTACAGCATCTGTTCTCCCATTGGGGCACACCTCAGGTGGACCTGTTCGCCCAGGGAGAAGCGAAGCTGAGACTGTTCCATGCCCGCCCCCTCAGCAGGGCTCGCTGCAGGGGGATGCCTTCTCGAGGCAGTGGACCCCGGGCCTCTTTTACGCCTTTCCCCCATTTCCCTTGATCCACAAGGTGCTTCTCAAGGCGAGGAGGGACAAGGCGCAGGTGATTCTGATAGCCCCAGATTGGCCTCGCCAGTTCTGGTACCCAGATCTCCTCAGTCTCAGCTCCAGGACTCCGGCAGCTTCCAGCTCGCCCGGACCTGCTCTCAGTCAATCAGGGAAGGTGTTCCATCCGGACCTTCAATCCCTGCACCTGACGGCCTGGTTCCTGAGCTGCTAGAGTTCCAGGCCTTGGGTCTTCCGCGAGGTCCTCAATGTAGTTGAGGCGTCCCGAAGAGTCGACCAGAAAATGCTATGCCTTCAAATGGAAAAGGTTTTCCATTTGGTGTCAGCAAGGGCTTGGACCCTTCCTCCTGTTCCTTGGCAAGCATCTTGGACTATTTATGGTCCCTTTCTAATCAAGGGCTTAGGTCGACGACCCTAAGGGTGCACCTGGCAGCCATCTCTGCTTACCGGGGCGGGCCGGGAAGCAGTCGGTGGCGCAGGAGAAGGTGGTCTGGCGCTTTTTCAAAGGCCTTGATCACATTTCCCCTCCAGTGCGGGAACCCCCACCTCCGTGGGATCTACTGCTGGTACTGGCGAAGCTCATGGGCAAGCCATTCGAATCATGCACAGGTGTGCTCTCTCTCACCTGTCGTGGAAGACCGCTTCTTTCTGTGGCTATCACGTCAGCCAGAAGGATGGGAGAGCTCCAGGCGCTTCCATCGAGTCTCCTTACCTGGTCTTCCACAGGGACAGGTTGTCCTGCGCCCCACCCAAATTCCTTCCGAAGGTGGTGTCGGAGTTTCACCTTAACCAGGTGTTGACTCTGCCGGTGTTCTACCCCAGTCACACCTCAGAGGCCAATATAGACTCCATACTTTGACCTTAGAAGGGCGCCGCTTATTACAAAGAGCGACGGGTTGAAATTGGGAGAGGTTCGCTAGCTGTTTGTCACCTACGCTGAAGCCGCATCTGGCAAACCTGCAGCCAAGCTGGACGATAAGCAGGTGGGTCACTTCCTGCATAGATCTCTGTATAAGTTGGCGGGCATGGAGCCTCCCAGAAGGATAAGAGCTCATTCTACCCGCCATACTGCTGCAACGGCTGCTTCCCAGGACGCTCCTATCCAGGAAATCTGCAGGGCTGCTACCTGGAAGTCAGCAACACCTTCATTACCCATTACCACATCGACCTTGAGTCACGCCGGGATGCTGGTTTGGGCCTCGGTTTCAGTCTCTCTTCCCAAGTAAGTATTGGGGTGTGCGTCTTGCCTCCCTCCTCCCGGAGAACTGCTAGGAGTCTGCCAATGAGTGTGGATGAACAACATATCCATGTCCCTAGAAATACAGGTTACTCACCTGTAACAGGAGTTCTAGGAATGGTATATGTTGTTCATCCACACACTCCACCCGACCTCCCGGCTTCGACGCACAACCTGAGCTTCCAGCGGGCCAGATCTGGCGTCACTGGGCGGAGCTGAGAGTTATACCACCCGGGTGGGTGGGAGGAGCAAGCTTGAAGACCTTCCGGCAAGATTTAAAACGGCAAGGATACCTGCCAATGAGTGTGGATGAACAACATATACCATTCCTAGAACTCCTGTTACAGGTGAGTAACCTGTATTTTCTCCCCTCCCCAATCTTTGCATTGTTGTTGGCCATTTCTGCTGTCCCTCTGTGGAGGGGTTGTGGGATAACAGATGGACCAGACACCGAATTTCAAGTTTAACACGCAATCACTGTGTGATGTTTATTCAAAATGCAGAGGATAACCTTCAGCGGTGGCATATCCCTTCTTCAGTACATCAGTTTGTAGCAACAGACTATGCAGGTCTTTCCTCTACACTTAGCCAGTACCTACTGACTCACTGATCTCTGTTCTAACTTACCTGTTGAGATTTAGCCTACCCTATGTGGGCCTTGTTTGCTTGGGTGGTGGGGGCTCAAATAAAAAAAAAAAAAAAGCTAAAGGCAAAGAACCTCAGTGCAGAAGCATTGAAACAAGGGTTACCCCCAAAGGGCACTGACAATAAGCCAAGTCTCAAAGAAACACATCATCACACATAATTCCATAATGCAAAGTATCATGGGATATATGCAAATCACCATGACATTTTAGACTTGTTCAGTTTACAGCAATTTACCTGCATTTTAAATAGCACAACTAACTTAATTTTTATCATACAGTCCCCTAGTAAATTTTTACCTTTATCAAAAACACCTAGTGCCATGGTAGTTTCAACATTTACAGGTTTTATACACATAAGGTGTATACAGTAAAGTATCTTATGACATAGTGCGTTTGCATACCAAATCCAACAATGAGGAACACAGCCTGTTGTTTTATATCAGCTCGGCGGTCACAACAGTAACCTCCCTGTACGAGGACCTGAGAGGGAAAAGGAAGATTAAAGAGGACACTATAGCATAGTCAAGAAAGGGGAGGGGGCCCATAGGTGGCCAACCTTATTGACTAGAAATTGTAAAGGATAGATTTAGGCTAAGAAACAGAAGAACTGTTGCAACAGATTTAAGAAAAGGTCGGTCCTCAAGAGAGGCAGGAGCTCCCTGTCACATATTACCCACCTTAAGAGGGAAGCAGTTATCTCGGACTGCTTACCACCTTCCTGTCTCAGGAAGGGATGGAGCTTCCAACCGTCCATCCTCAGAAGCTCAGTCTCAAGGGCCCTATTAACGATAAACATTCTGTCATAAACATAGTGGATGTCATCATTCTTTACTCTGTGGCGTTTTCTCAACAGAGACTAATGATACCTTCCCATCTCCTTTTAGGAAAAGTCTGTCATATTTTTCAACCAAAAATCTGGACGGCTGTAAAGTCCAGTACCATAGAAAGACTTTCTCTAGGGTTAAGTAATTACCTGCTCCAACCCCACCAGCCATGTCGGTTTTAAGCAGGGGCCCAGTCCTAGGTTCAGCCCCTCTACATAAACCCACAGTGTCTCTCTATTTATTTCATTTGCTACTGATACTGACTCCTGAAGGTAGACACCCTAGGTGTTACCCCAAAGGGCATTGACAATAAGCCAAGTTTCAAAGAAGTACATCATCACACATATTTCCATAATGCAAAGCATCATGGGATATATGCAGATCACCATTACATTTCAGACTTGTTCAATTTACAACAATTTACATGCATTTTAAATAGCACAATTAACTTAATTTTTATCATACAGTCCCCTAGTAACTTTTTACATTTATCAAAGACACTTAGTGCCATGTTATTTTCAACATTTACAGGTTTTATACACATAAGGTATATACATTAAAGTACTTTATGACATAGTGCCATTGCATACTAAATCCAACAAGGAGGAACACAGCCTGTTGTTTTATATCAGCTCGGAGGTCACAACACTAACCTCCCTGTACGAGGACCTGAGAGGGAAAAGAAAGATTTAAGAGGACACTATAGCATAGTCAAAGGGGAGGGGGGGCCCATAGGTGGCCAACCTTATTGACTAGAAATTGTAAAGGATAGATTTAGGCTAAGAAATAGAAGAACTGTTGCAACAGATTTAAGAAAAGGTCGATCCTCAAGAGTGGCAGGAGCTCCCTGTCACGCCCTCCAGTCTTCACATACAAGGCTGCCCCATCAGTCTGCTAGTAAGGGCCCCCACCTTCAAATGTGTGGCTAGTCCCAATGCACACTTCGTGTAGAAAAACATTTTGGTTTACTTACTATTTAATGTAGCATAGTAGATTCTGTCACCCTAATTTTGTTAGGTTCTAGGTTGACATCTTCTGTTATTACAAATCCTAGAATCCCCTGCCGATGACATCAGAGCAGTAGGCAACAGTGAGAAGATACAATAGCTTACAGTGCATGTTAGAGTTTATATACAGTAAGCACTGATATTTTTGTTTGCTGCTCCACTGTCGGCTATGTGCAGTCACAGAGGGTTGTACTTAATCCCTGCAGAAAAGCTGTGCCAGTAAACTTCAGTCAGAGAGTATAAAAGATCTAACATGCACTGCAGGTTATTGAATCTCCCACTGCTGCCTACTGCTCTGTCAGCTGCAGGGGA
Source organism: Neoceratodus forsteri (assembly GCA_016271365.2). Lineage (NCBI taxonomy): Eukaryota > Metazoa > Chordata > Ceratodontiformes > Ceratodontidae > Neoceratodus > Neoceratodus forsteri. The sequence goes on along the minus strand of CM028131.1, from coordinate 108,401,111 downwards.
TTCTGGGATTTGTAGTAAAAGAAGATGGCAGCCTAGAACTAAGCAACATTAGTCTGATATAATCTACTACACTAAAGTAAACAGTAACAAAACTAAAGGAGCACCACCAGAAACGCTCTCCAGGTGCCTTTCAGAAATACCTCATTAGACCAGCACTCCTTCGCCTACAGGGCCGCTCAGTGGACTCCCAACTACTCTCACAACTGTCCAGGACATAGGGCAGTTCAAAAGGGAGCTCTAATCGCATCTCATTCTGATGGGTAAATGTGAGTGCACCAATTAGCCTGCTTTACCTCTGCCTACAGCAAAGGCCACCCCTGTGTGTCCTCTTCTGCCCCATAATACCTATACCCTTTACTCTCTTACCCCCCAAATATTCCCTCTTTTCCTATCTATGCTTGGTGCACCAGGACCAAACCTAACTGATAAGGCCGGTTTGCCGCTGTGCCTCATTACCCTACCCGTCCCCACTTGACAAGCTGTATTTGGCTGCCATTTCCTTCCCTTCCTGACAGAGACAACCAGGCTGCCACTTGTATTGATTTTGCATTGGCCTACATTGTACTGTTCCTCATAGTATGTAACTCTGGAACCAATTGTGCATAATTTAAATATCTTTGTATATCTCATTGCTTGTACTGGAAGTGTAATCTTTGTAAAAGAACTGCTAGCTCAAAGGTTGTTGTATTCCAAGACATTAAATAAATAAATAAATACATAGATACAAATTAAATGTGTTTGCCCACAAAGTGCACATTGGGACCAGCCCTACACTTGAGTGTGGGGCCGTTTGTTCTGTTCCCCTTTAATGTCTTATCCGAAGGACAGCACTTCAGCAGTGCAGCACTCCCTCTTACTGCATTACAGTGTCAGTTATGGGTGTTACTCCAAGTACTGTACCTGGTGAGTAGCCAGTAAACTGTATGTGCAGGCAAATGCAGCATATATACGTGCATATATATATATATATATATATATATGCACACACACACACACACACAGTGTAAATGCATGTAATGTGCAAAAACAGAAATATAGCCAGACATAATGATTAAGATGTATAATATAATGGATTGCTTGAATTGACGACAGCCCTGTGTGTGTGTTTTCTTACCAGTTGAGGTACTATGACTACAGGACAGACACAGAGTGCAAGGGGACCATTGACCTGGCTGAGGTGGAGTCTGTCACTATGGGGACCCCAACCATGGGAGCCCCAAAAAACATAGATGAAAAGGCTTTCTTTGATGTAAGTATTGACTGCCTTAGCCTTCTCCCCCGCTCTCTCTCCCTCTATCCTCTCTCTCTCTCTCTCTCTCTTCTTCCCTCTGTCTGTCTCTCTCTCTCTCTCTCTCTCTCTCTCTCTCTCTCTCTGTCTACCTCACTAGCAAACCCAATCTGGGCAGGAACTTCAGCCTCCGTCAACTTCATCATTTCACAGCTAGCATTTTTTTTTTGTTTGTTTTTGTGTGTGTGTGTTCTAGTATTGAGAAAGTTTGTCTCTGTTTGAATTGGCTGAGGTAGGAGGTGGCTGAACTGTTAACTGTTCTCTAGGGTTAAAACACCATACCACCACCAGGAGGTTTGAAGCATAGTAGTAGGGTTTGTATTGTATGGTATGGTCTCTCCTAAGAAAAGCAGTCTTGAAAAAGGCCTGAAAGAGATTTCCCAGATTCCAGCAAAAATGTCATTTGGCATCGGTATATAAAATTACCCCAAAGTTTGAATTTCCATACCTTCCATTTTTAACAACTGAAGACATTTCCCTTTATGCTTCATTTGTACATGTTGCGTATGCATCCCATAAATTCATAATACTCTACCTATGACTTGCTGCCACAGTAGAGGATTATGACTTCAGGGCAGTGAAAGCAGCACAAACAGCTGAAGTCTAAGGGGAAAATAGCCCGTTTACAACTACCTGGATTCCGTCTAGTATTCACACTTCTGCAGTCATGTGAACCTTTGTGAATTCCTCAGAATGGTCAATTGGGTAAGAGTTTCAGCTCCTCTCCTTGCCCAGCAATGCCTTAGATCTTCCTTTCTGCTGTAAGTCGGTTGCCCCTTGTTAGCTCTGCTCTAAGTTTTATTTATCAATGGTTTCTTCATGTGTTTTTGACTGTGTATCGGTTCATTTCCTTGTTGTGCCTCACTCGGAGCACTGTCGCTTCAGTACAATGTATGTCCCCCAAGGAATTTCTTTTGGGACTTCATCACTCGTTTCGGACTCAAAAGATATGTCGGACCAGACGGCAGGTTTCAAGTGATGTAATCGTTGTAATTAAAAGATGTCAAAGGTGGATCGGCATGTCATCTGCCTGTACTGCCTCTGTCCGTACTATGATAAGAATTGCCCATTTTATTGGGCTGTGCTGCCCAAGTCTTTGGCATGCCATGAATACTGGCTTTCTGAGCCCTGGAATCAGCATAGCAGGTCAGATAAGTCAAAGGGCAAGGCCCAAGCCCTGTTTGGCCTCTCTGCAGCACACCTGGTGTTTAACAGAGGCTTGGCAGTAGTGGCACCTTATCTTTGTCACAGGGGGATCCACATATTCTCCTTTCCGGACAATTGGCTGATTCGAGGCAGGTCACCCACAGAGAGGTGGCTGTAAAGACCTTCTCCAACTTGGGGTTTATTCTGAATGTCAGAAAGGTATAGCTGGACCTAGCATAGATTGTGGAGTTGGAGTTCATCAGGGCTGAACTAGACTTCAGAGAGGCTCGAACTCGGATACCACTGCGGCGGCCTGTGAAACTTATGGAGTGTTCCCACCAGGGGCAACGCTAGATAGGGCAAAAAGGGAAAAAGTTGCAGCTTGCCCAGAAATGACCCACTTTCCACATGACAGTGGGTCCAAAGTGGTGCACCTGTCTGTAACAATAGCTGAAAGATGGAAATGTAAACAATAGAAAGGTATTTTCACTTGACAAATCTAAGCTTCTGTACTGGTGAAATTTGTACTTGTGATTAGGTTTTGACCCAGTTCTCATTTTGACCCACATTTTTTACACCAGTGGGTCTAATTTGACCAATGTTTTAAAACCCCTAGCACTGTCACTGGTTCCCGCTCTTTCACTTTTGGGATAGGCACCTGGCTTGGGATTTCCTTCATCTTCTTGGCCTGATGACATCCATGACCTTTGTCATCCAGGATGCATCCTCTCTAATGGGAGCTCAAAGCACAGCGGTCCCAGAGGTCCGTGCACTTGTCCCAGCTGGTCATAGTTATTCATCCCATGACTCAGGCAATTTCATGGTGGCTGGATCCAGAGAACATTCCAGAGGACGTACTTTTCATTCAGCCAAACCATACATAATTCCTCCCCCCTGGGTTGGGGAGAACATCTGGGGGAATTACGGGCACATGGGATATAGACTCCACATGCTGGGTGAACCACAAGCTGACACTCTTTTGTGCCTGTCCACCATGTTGGAACACAGTTTGAGATGAGGCCATTGGTCTGAATGGATCAGCAAATTCCTATAAGCTTTTTTGGTACTTTCTTGATGCTGCACAAGGTCTTGCTGAAGTGGTGCTTCAAAGGAGCTCAGGTGACACTAATAGTTTTGGCGTGTCCCTGCCAGTTTTGGTATCGGGACCTTCTACACCTCAGCACAGACTGTCCTCACATGCTTTCTCTCAGGCCAAATCTTATTTCTTGGTTCCAGGGGAGAATTAACCCTTGTTGTGCCGTGGACTGATATATCAGTCCAAAATTCCTATACAGTCTAATTCTGTCGGCACTCTAAGGGTTAAGTACAGTGACCTCCAGTCCCTGCATCTGATGGCATGGTTCCTGAGAGGCTAGAGTTTGCATCCCTTGACCACTCAGAGAAGGTTCTGATAGTGTTAAAGGCTTCTCGGAAAGGTTTCAGCCAATGGACTTATGCTTTCAAGTAGAATAGGTTTTTGTACCCCGAGTGTAGCCTGGTGACAGTGGAATGACCTGTCAGGTCTGTACTCATCTATGTGTGGACTCTGGCCACTACACATGGAGGCCTGTAGTGAACTCTGTCCACTACTGGCCTCCACACAACTTTGTTGAAGGTCATTAGGTGGCCATGTTGGTATACCGAGCCAAAGCAGTTTTGCCCTTCATGACATCAGAGCAGGTGGTTGGCGACCTTTTCAAGGGCCTTAACTGTGTGTTCCCACCTCTTCGCGAGCCTCCTCCTGCGTGGGACCGCACACACTGCTCCTAGCCAGGCTTATGGAGGAACCCTTTGGCAATGTGTGACCTTGGCCTTCTGACCTGGAAAGTGATGTTTCTGTTTTGTTTACTATCACTTTGACCAGAAGGGCTAGCAAGCTGCAAGCCCTCTCGCTTAATCCAGCCTACATGGTGGTCCACAAGGACAAGGCTCTGCTGCACACCAATAGTAAGTTCTTTCCCAGGGTGGTTTCTGAGTGCCAGCTGAACAAATCCTTGGAATTGCCAGTGTATTTTCCTAAGCTGCATGCTAGCCCTGCTGAGGAAAAGCTATGTCAGCTGGATGTCACTGTGTCATCCTGTTGTACCATTAGAGAACAGAGAAATTCTGGGGCGTCACTACCTAGTTGTTTGTGACCAAAGTTGCACCATCCCAAAGCCATTCAGCGACCAAGCATACCATCACCCAGAGGACTGTATTGTGAATTGAGTGATGCTGTTGACTTTACATACGCTGCCTGAGGGCATCTGTACCCATTTTACCTAGCATACAGCCACTTCTAACACTGCTGCCAGGGGTATCCCAATCAGTGAGATATGCATAGCAGCCACCTGGGTGTCCAGACCCACTGTCACTACAGCCTAGACCTCCAGGCCAGAAGGTATGCTGCCTTTGGGTTCTTCATCCTGAAGTCTCTCTTTGCTTCAACTGAGTGCTTGGCCTCTCCAGTCTGGGTACTGCTTGTAATTCGCACAATCTTTACTACATAGAAGGAATTCATTTAGTTGTATGATAGAGTTGCTCACCTGTAACTATTGTTTCACTACTGATATTTCTTCTACAGTCACACCAACTCGCTGAGCCTCCCCTGGCTAGTAGCCCTCACTGTAACTGTTTACATGTTGACGTTACCTCAGTTCCTGTGGGTCATGTTGAAAGAGCTGATGCATGGGAGGGGGGAGGAGCTGAAGTTCTAGCCAACTGGCTTTTTCAAAGACTTTGCGCATGCTGAAATGACTGCGTAAGTGTGAGTGTAGAATGAATACCAATGGTAAAACAATGGTTACAGGTGAGTAAGTTTGTATCTTACTTCAAGAGGGCTCTTGCAGTAGGTAATTACATATAGGACTGATGCCGGCAGGCGGCAGGACCCCATGGAAAAATTTCTAGCTAGCAGTCCCTGGCGAGGGACCGCCCCCACGTCAGGTGACCGGCGACAGGAGACGTCGGTATAAAGGGGCGCTCCTGGACGCCCTCCTTCCAGTTCTTTCCCGCTGTTAGGTCGTGCAGCACCTCGCGGAAAAGTTTGTACTTCATCAGCCCTACCTTCGTCAGTTTTTTACCCAAAAATCTTATTTTTTCGACGTCAGTACTAACGTCGGTGTATGTCGTCCCCTACGCCCTCCGAGCGCAAGAACAAGTGCGATTCATGTGGCTCCCAACTACCGCACAAGGATGGCCACTCCCTGTGCCTGTTCTGCCTAGAAACATAGACTTTGACGGCAGATAAGGACTGCTTGGCCCATCTAGTCTGCCCATTTCCCTACCTACAGGATAGGCTGCAGATCCTAGTTAACCAACAGCCTATTTCTTCCTACCCCCCACAAGAATTGCCTTATGTCTGTCCCATGCATTCTTGAATTCTCCCACAGTTTTAGACCCCACAACCTCCTCAGGAAGGCTGTTCCATGCATCCACGACCCTCTCTGTGAAATAATACTTCTAGGGACATGGATATGTTGTTCATCCACACTGTCTGACAGGTTCCTTGCCGCTTTAAATCTTGCCGGAAGGTCTTCAAGCTGGCTCCTCCCACCCACCCGGGTGGTAAAACTCTCAGCTCCGCCCCATGACGCCAGATCTTCCTTACCGCTTGGAAGCTCAGGTTCCCTCCTTAAAGGAAAACTCCATGTTAAAATCAGAAAAAGATATGTAGTAGTCTTTTTTTTCTGTGTTCTAACCAGTTCCCAGTGTTTTCTTTTCCTCTGGCTGTGAGAGATGTTTTTTCTAACTTTCCCTAACTGTTTTATTGCCCTTGGAGGTTGCCATTCTGGTTTCTTTATGGCCTCTAGTCTTCCCAGAGTGCCCTTTGGTGTGATGTCTAATTGCCCCTGCAGTAAGCCAGTGTCTTGTTACAGGGTCTGTCACAGCTCAGCCACAGAGAAAATACTTCTTCCAGAGAAGACACACTAGTAGATTTTGGGTGAGTGAAATCATTATTATTTTTTGATATCAGTACCTTGTCCTGCTATGTTCTGCTGAGTGTGTGTGTGTGTGTGTGTGTGTGTGTGTGTGTGTGTGTGTGTTTGAATCGGGTCACTATTTATTCCTCTCAGTCACTTTCAGTTTTTGGACCAGTACTAAGTAGTAAAAATTGAACATCACCTTATAGGTTGTAACATAGCAGGACAAGGTACTAATGTCAAAAAATAATGATTACACTCACCCAAAATCTAGCAGTGTGACTTCTCTGAAAGAAGTATTATCTTTGTGGCTGAGCAGTGACAGACCCTGCTAAATCTAAGGGCATAGCTACATCACTGTCACATGAGCCAAGGTGCATCGTAGGAGAAAGAATGCCAATAAACCTATTTGTGATGGAGATCTCCAGGGGTCGTAAAACTACCATACAGCTAGCAGACTAATTTAGGAAAAACTCCCAATAACAGACAGAGGGAAGGACACACTAGGATTTAACATACATATCAAAACACTCTACAGAACATATGTTTTTGCACATTCTGGGTGGACTTCTCCTTTAACGCTCTGCGTTTAAGACTGGTTCCTAATTCTTCGAAAGTTCGAAATCAAAATGTTTTTTGCTAAAAAGACTTCGGTCTTCTTCTCCTCGTGGCTGCCGATGGACAAATCGACTCCCGGTTTCCGGAGGTGCCCTTGCGGGCAGAATATGTCTAGGACGGATCCGCACTCCACGTGCGTCTACTGCCTGGGCCTTGAGCACGACCCGCAGGCCTGCGACTTGTGCTCTTCTTTTTTGGCCTACGTCCTTGAAGACCGTTCTGCCCGATTACAACTGGGGCGCCCCGAGAAAAGAATTCCACCGGTGAAATATAAAGAGGCCCGGTTGGCGGTGTCCGTGGCGGCGGGCTCGGCGGATCAGCTCAAGCAGATGATCGCCCTCGAAGAGGAGGCGGCGCGGGCCGCTTCTACCTCGGCTGCGGCATTTGTCCCGCTCTCTCGGTGCCTCGTACTCGGCTTCTTTTAAGGAGCTTTGTCTGACCCTCTCGACGAAAGGTGAGGGTCCAACTTCTTCGGGACCTTTTTCCAGGTCCAAAAAGAGCAAAAGTAAGTCTCTCCGTCGACGCTCTTGGGAGCGGGAAAGATCCCCCTCCCCTTGTCGACAGTCGACTTCGGTCGACCCCTCAGCTTCGGCCATTGGCTTCACAGTGTCCCCGTCAGGCCAGTTGACCGAGACTCCCGTCGACGCGGTCGAGATTTTTCTCGACCCGTTAGACGGGTTGTCGGCTGGAGAAGCTGAGAATCCCCTCTCCCCGGTTTCCCCGGTGGGAGTTGAGGATCCCGTCGGCTCGTCTGTGCCTCCGGTTCCGGAGCCTTCGATGGGATTGTCCGAGCCGAGGGGAGTGCTGATTTCCGACACTTCTCCTCGCCTTCCTCGGCCTAAGTCGAGACTCTCGGTCTCGGTCTCCTGACATCCTCGCGGTCCAACCGATCCCGCCGTAAAGGCGGTCTCGGCACAGCGGCAAGCGGCGCGCCGCTCTTCCCTCGGACTAGGGAAGCCTGGGCGCAAGTTGCGTCGGAGTATGGGAACTCATATGGCAGCAACTTCTTTTGACCGGGAATAGGCCGACCAGTCGTCTTCCCCAGCCATTAAAGTGGCTGTCACGGGCGCCAAACAACCCTACGTTGTAGCCGAGAGCCTGTTCCCAGGCGGTTGTTCGGCCAATTCCAGCTGCCCCACCAATTCTGGTGGAACCTCTGCCTCCACAGCCATTAGTTGGGGCTCCGACCAAAAATTCTCGGTCGGCCTTGGGTTTGCCCCATAGGCTGTCTGTCACCCTCACTCCCGATAAACCTTGGCAGGTGGAGGGTGGCTCAGGCCCGAGGCAGCTCTTTGAGGACTCTTCTGAGTCCGATGATGGTTCCTCCCTCTTCTCCAAGCGCATGGACTTGGAGTCCTCGGGAGGGCAGTCAGTGGACGATAGCCCTTCGTCCTTCTTAGGGTTGCTTGACTCATCTCGGGTCCACGGGATGAAGCTCGAACCCGTTCCTAAGCAGCCAGGTATCTCCTCAGGAATTCTGGACCGAGGATTCTCCTACGGAGGCCTTTCCAGTGGCGAAGCCATAATAAGTCCGGCCTTGGAACTTTGGCGTCCTGCTTCCTGCCCTGCGCCTTGGCCAGGATGGCTAGGAAGTATCACGGTCCCTACGGTTCCCTGTCCGGTTTTGAACACCCTCGGCCGAGGGTTGGTTACCGACAGCGTTTTCAGCGTGCGAACGGGCCAGAGGATGTGGACAAACCTCCGATAGGGAATCCAAGAAATTGGATTATGCGGGCGAAAAGTCTATGCTCGTCCTCTCTCGGCCTTCATCAGAGCCATTTAAGCCGTCCTCATGGCACATTTTCTTACGCCCTGTTGGGCTCCTTGGATGAGGTTGTCCCTCATCTTCCACAGATCTGCAGACTACGGTCAGGCAGGTGCGGGACCAGGGCAGGGCAGTGGCCAAACAGCAGCTCCAGACTGCGTTAGACATCGGGGACTCGTGTGGCAGCCGCAGTGGTCATGCGTCGTTGGGCTTGGCTGAGGATATCCACCTTTACCTCGGATGCCCAGCACAAGTTGGCGGGTGTTCCCTTTTTGGGGACTGACCTCTTCGGCCCTGGGGTGGGAGGTCACCTGTAGAGGATCGAGAAGTCCAATGCTACCTTGAACTCTGTCTCTTCCGCTCAGAAGGACAAAGGCCGCAAGCCACAGCCTAAGCCCTTTCGTCCTTCTGCGCCCCAGCAGCCTCCAGCCCAGCCAGCACGTCAGGAGCCAGCGGAAGCAGGCTTGGCATCCCAAACCCAAGCCGTCGGCTTCCTCCAACAGGAAGCAGGAGGTAAAGGCCCAGGAGGTCCCTCGGCCAGTCCTCCTCCAAGCCTGCCCAGTGGACGGGCTGGGGGTGTGCCCCATCCTGTCACCTCACCCTGGTTCCCTCCGTGGGGGGACGGCTCAGACACTTCCTTTCTGCCTGGTCCGCTGTTACCACGGACAGGTGGGTACTAGAGGTGGTGGGAAAAGGCCTACCTCTAGAATTCGAGCAGGCTCCGCCCTTCAGAGCCGTCGCCCCCAAGGGGGCCTCGAGGTCCGCAGCCTCGCTGTCGGCTTGTCGAGCCGACATCGCTCTGCTCCTCGAAAAAGAGGTGATCAGAGAGGTGGTGGACCCTCCCTCAGACCCGGGGTTTGTTTCCAGGTACTTCCTTGTCCCAAAACGGACGGGGGGCTGGCGCCCCATTCTTGACCTACACGACCTAAACAAGTTCCTAAGGTCTCGGACCTTTCAGGATGGTTACTCTGGCACAGATAATACCATCCTTGGAGCATTGACATGTGGTTCTGCTCTCTGGACGTACAGGGGCCAGTTTTTTCCACGTCTATCCATCCGTCTCACGAAGGTTCCTTCCGCTTCAGTGGAGGGATCCCCTACGAGTTCTAGCCATGCCCTTCGGCCTTTCTCTTGCTCCCAGGGTCTTCACCAAATGCATGGCAGTGGTAGCAGCATTCCTGAGGTGCCGAGGGGTCCGGGTGTACCCTTACCTGGACGACTGGCTGATAGCAGCCCCCTCCAGACAGGAGGTGGAGCAGTCCAGAGATCTGGCCCTCCAGGTCTGCTCTCAAGTCGGCCTCCTCATCAACGAGGCCAAGACGGAACTCGAACCGAAGCAGGTGATTCTCTTCATCAGGGCAGAGCTCGACTCTCTTCGAGCCAGAGCACGGCTCCTGGCGGACAGGGCCGAGGTTCTTTCCTCCTTTGCCCGATCATTTCTGGTTGGGCAATTGCGCCCTGCCCGGGACTTCCTGCGCCTACTGGGTCTCATGGCGGCCTGCACCAGCGTGTTCCGTTGGGCCCGCTGGAACGTGCGCCCCCTCCAGTGGGGGCTGGCAAGCCAGTGGTCTCAACGCTGCGATCCATTGGACCAGCGATTGACGGTGACCCAGGGGATGTGGAGCGCTCTCCAGTGGTGGATCGTTCCGGCTCTTCTGCAGGAGGGCATCCCGTTTGTCCGCCCCGAGCCGACGGTATCTCTATCGACCAACGCCTCTCTAATGGGTTGGGGTGCCCATCTGGGGGAACACAGAGTGCACGGCCTCTGGTCCCCGCGGGAGTCCTGATGCCATATCAACCTGCTGGAGCTCCGAGCGGTCTGCCTAGCTCTCACCACCTTCGCTCCCGTTTCTCACGGTCAAGTAGTTGGGTCCAGATGAACAATACCACGACCATGTACTACCCTAAACCGCCAGGGCGGGGCGCGCTCCATGCCCTTGTGCAGGAAGCTCTCTGCATTTGGTCCTTGTGCGCAGCCTAGGCGGATCTCCTAGCCATTCATGGCAGGGCCTCCAATACCCTAGCCCGTGCCCTAAGCCGGATAGGGGCTGTATCCATAGTGGTATCTCCTGCGGAGGTAGTACAGGATCTGTTCTCCCCATTGGGGCACACCGCGGAGTGCAAATTTGTTGCCTCCAGGGAGAACGCGAAGCTGAGGCTGTTCCATGCCCGCCCCCCTCAGCAGGGCTCACTGCAGGGGGATGCCTTCTCGAAGTCGTGGACCCCGGGCCTCTTCTACACCTTTCTCCCATTTCCCTTGATCCACAAGGTGCTTCTCAAGGCGAGGAAGGACAAGGCGCAGGTGATTCTGGTAGCCCCAGGCTGGCCCCGCCAATGCTGGTATCCAGATCTCATCAGCCTCAGCTCCAGGCTCCCGAGGCAGCTTCCAGCTGCCTGGACCTGCTTTCAGTCAATCAGGGAAGGTGTTCCATCCGGACCTTCAATTCCTGCACCTGATGGCCTGGTTCCTGGTAGCTAGAGTTCCAGGCCTTGGGTCTTTCCGACAGGGTCCTCAATATAGTTGAGGCATCCCGTGAGAGTCGACCAGGAAATGCTATGCCTTCAAATGGAAAAGGTTTTCCATTTGGTGTCAGAACAAGGGCCTGGACCCTTCCTCCTGTTCCTTGGCAAGCATTTGGACTGTTATGGTCCCTTTCTCAGCAAGGGGCTCAGTCGGCGACCTAAGGTGCACCTGGCAGCCATCTCTGCTTACAGGCGGGGTCGGAAGCAGTTAGTGGCACTGGGAGAAGGTGGTCTGGCGCTTTTCAAAGGCCTTGATCACATTTCCCCTCCAGTGCGAGGAACCTCCACCACCGTGGGATCTACTGCTAGGTAGTGGCAAAGCTCATGGGCAAGCCAGGTCAGACCAATGCACAGGTGTGATCTCTCACCTGTCGTGGAAGACTGCCTTTCCTGGTGGCTACGTCAGCCAGAAGGATGGGAGAGCTCCAGGCACTGTCTATCGAGGTCTCCTGCCTGGTCTTCCACTTAGGGACAAGGTTGTCCCTCGCCCACCAATTCCTTCCGAAGGTGGTGTCGGAGTTCACCTAATCAGGTGTTGTCTCTGCCGGTGTTCTACCCAATCACACCTCGGAGGCCGAATATAGGCTCCATGCTTTTGGACCCTAGAAGGCGCTCGCTTACTATAAGGGCCTGCACGGCTGAAGTCGGGGAGAGGTTAGCCAGCTGTTTGTGCACCTACACTGGGGGAAGCGGCCGCACCTGGCAGACCTGCAGCCAAGTGGATGATGCGCGGGTGGGTCACTTCCTACATAGATCTCTGCTATAAGTTGGCGGGCATGGAGCCTCCCAGAGGATAAGGCTCATTCTACCGCCATACTGCTGCATCAGTGGCTGCTTCAGGGACATCCCTATCCAGGAAATCTGCAGGGGCTGCTACCTGGAAGTCAGCACACTACCTTCATCACCCATTACCACATCGACCTGGAGTCACGCCGGGATGCTGGTTTTGGGGCCTTGGTTCGCCAGTCTCTATTCCCTAAGTAGGGGGTGTGCGCCTTGCCTCCCTCCTCATGAAGAACTGCTAGGAGTCTGCCAATAAGTGTAGATGAACAACATATCCATGTCCCTAGAATACAGGTTACTCACCTGTAACAGGAGTTCTAGGAATGGTATATGTTGTTCATCCTGATTCTCAGCTTGACTGCTGGCCCGTGAGCTTCCAGCGGGCCAGATCTGGCGTCATGGGGGCGGGCCGGGGAGTTTACCACCGGGTGGGTGGGAGGCCAACTTGAGACCTTCGGCAAGATTTAAAGCGGCAAGGAACCTGCCAATAAGTGTGGATGAACAACATATACCATTCCTAGAACTCCTGTTACAGGTGAGTAACCTGTATTTTCAGCCTCTGTCTTGGTCCCACTTTTGAAGGAGTAACATCTGCCTTCCTCCAGTCCTCGGGTGCCACCATCCTCCATGATTTATTAAAAAGAGTAGCTAGTGGTTTCACCTAGTTCCTCCATAATTCTTTTGAAATTCTGTGGTGAATTCCATCAGGACCCATTGCTTTGTCACCTTCAGTTTTAGGGTTCTTGCAGAACCCTTTCTTCTGTGAAAGGACTGGGATCGACCCCCCTATCAAGGTGCTTCCGTTAATTGGATTAGGCACTTCCCCTCCTCTTTTATGAATACTGAGCAGAAATATTCATTCCAAGTATCCTGCTTTTCCTGCCCCCTCTGCCCACCACCGTTCATTCTATTCAGCCTCACTATCCCTCCCTTTGTCTTTCTCGTTCATGATGTACTTATAAAGGTTTATCCCCTTCTTAACTGAGTTGGCTATCTTTCCTCAGTTTGGGCCTTTGCTATTCTGACTTCCCTCCTAGCTTCCTTCTGCCTTGACTGGTACAGCTCTCTGTCCTGCTCTTTCTGTGTTTCCTTATACTTCCCTGAATGCTATCTTTTCTGCCTGACTTTTCACAGCCACCTCTTTTGAGAACCATAGTGGCTTTTTCTTCGATTTGATTTATTTATTTGCTTCACACAAAGGCTTGTTGCCTCTGTGATGGCAGTTTTGATGATTCCCCATTGTTGCTCCACCCTCCTTCTAGCCTGTTTGCTAGTGCTTTTCTGAGGCACTCTCCCATCTTGCCAAAGTCAGCCGTCCTAAAGTCCAGTACCCTCACTTTTGTGATGCCTGGCTCTGTAGCTGAGTTTAACGGAACCACACTGTTTGATGGTCACTTGTTCCCAGATGGCAACCACTTCCAGATCTGAGATCCTCTCCTCATGCGTTTGAATCACGAGGTCTAGATTGCTCCCTCACAGTGGGTTCGAAACTAACTGTCTGAGGCCTGCCAGCTGTAAGGCATCAAGAATGGCCCTGCTCTTGGATGTGGCTGCAGCAAATGTGCTCCAGTTAACATCTGGCATATTCGGGTCTCCCATCAACAGTAATCTCCCCTTTCTCTGCCATTCTAAGAATGCCTGCTATCATATCCTTGTCCATTCCCTCCCCCTGACATGGGGGTCTGTACACAACCCCTGTGCGGATTGTGGTGCCCTTTCCTGTCTCCAAGGTGACCCACAGTGCCTCCTCTCCTCCCTGTTTCTCTTTTGTTCAGTTGCTTTTATCACTTCCTTTACAGAGAGCTACTCCTTCCCTCTCTCCCCTACCTGTCTCTCCTGAGGTTATATGCCTAGTATGATTATGTCCAGTCATGGTTCTCTGTGTACCATGTTTCTGTGACTGCTACGATATCCAGGCATCCCTCTTTCCATCAAGGCCACCAGCTCAGGGCTTGTTGCCCAGACTCGAGCATTGGTACTCATTACCCTCCATTTCCAGTGGCCTTACTCCTTTTGCCCCATCCCTGTCCTTCTTGCCTTTGTCACTTTCTCCATTTAACACTGCCCTTCTCTATAAACACCTCTGTGTTGGTGTTTGCGCATCTTACTACCATGATTTTTTTTTTGGGGGGGGCGCTGGAGTTCCGTGATCCTTTCAGTGCCTCCCCCTTGGCTGGTTTAAATAGCTGCCAGTGAAGCATTTAAACCTATCATCTAGGATCCTGGTTCCCTCCTGGACAGATGCAGCCCATCATGCCAGTATAGGCTTGCATCATTCCAGGTGGACCCCCAGTCCCCAATGAAGCTAGTCCCTGCTCCACACAGTTTTTCCAACCACTGATTGAATCCCATGATGCGGACACACCTAGCCTCTCTATTCCATAGATGGAGCACCTCCTGAAGGTTACCGTGCATGCTACTTGTCTAAGGCCCTCCCCAATTCCACAAACTCTTCCTGCACTTCTCTAATCCCTTTCTTGGCCGGTCATTTGTCCCTGGTGGACCAATGACATCCAGCTCCCTCCTGTGCAGCTGCACGCAATCCTGAGGATTACGTCCCCTGTCCCTCAAGCCATGGCGCCAGGAGGCTGATACCTCCTCTCCTTCCTCCCCAGTTCTACCTTCCTAACAGTGGTCTCCCACCAGGGTTGTTTCCTTCCCTACGGGGTCCCTGCCACCCTCTGTGGGTCTCCTTTGTGGAGGTTCCCAGCATCCTCCTTGGTCTCACTGCAGGTGCCTCCATAGAGGAACCACACTTGGCCAGAATGGCATAGGTTGTGGAGGTACAACTGGAGGAATGTGCCTCTGTTCCACTACCCTCACCCTCTCTGGGCCCACTGTGGTCCAGCAGGCTCCTCTTTCTTGGCAACCTCTGAGGCAGCGGCAGTGGCACTGGTGGTCCCTGGATGGAAGAGGTCCCACAAATCCTGGCCAACTCAGCCTGGAGATGAGCAACCTCCTCCCTCAGCCCAGAGGTGCCTGCAGATTGGACAACACGCATCCTCCAGAACGTCTCCCGGAAGACTGCTGCTCCACAGCCACTGCACTGCACCACTCCCATCATATCTTATTTCTGGCCCCTTAACTGTTTGCAATCCTTACTCTTTCCTCTGTTTTTTTTTTTCTCTCTCTCCTTACTTTCTGCCTGTATGCCCTTTAAGCTCCTGATTGTCCTGTTCTGAGACAAGAATATCCTGTATTTCTCAGTAGACCCCTTACTTGCTTTGAGGCAGACCTCCAGCAGCTAGAGGGGGCCAGAGAGCTACCCTTGCCCTTCTAGGATGGGGCGGTCTTTGGTGGCTCTGTGATTACTCACTTCTTGCTCCCAAACAGGAAGTTCCTGTTGTCAGTCAAATCCTGTGCCTATAAAAGTAGAACTAGCTTTGGGTGGGAAGGAGGGCAATATAGGCCCAGAAGAGAAGTCCAGTCACACAGCAGTCCTTTCTCCTGGTGTCTTCTGCCAAGCTATTAGCAGAATCTTTCTAAGGCAGTCTTTAAATGTAGCTTCCTTCTAGCTAAGCCACTCCCCTACTTACTAGATCTTTCTACAAGTAATTTAAACCTCACAGCTATTAAGTCCTTTCAATCACCTGAGATTTACACCTAGATAACTGTTCAGATAACCATTCAGTTCATTTAACTCAGACAAACACACACTTTTTTTTTTGTTTGTTAGTTTTTTTTTTTACCCTAAATTAAAGGTTCAAGTACAAAAGTTCTTCTTCTTTAGTCCCAGCAGAGAAGTCCAGTCACACAGCAGTCCTTTCTCCTGGTGTCTTCTGCCAAGGCCCGGATCATCCAGTCGAGAAGTGCCAGCATTGCCTTAGCTACTTGGCCACCCGAAAAAGAGCAGCAATCGCCTGGGCCCATATTCTTAAAAGAAAATGAGGCTCTATGGAGAAGGAGCTTAAAAAGCTAAGGCAGGCGTCCACTTCCCGAGGCCATCGAAGAAGAAGGACAGGAGAGCCACCGGGACAAAGGCTCCTCCACTGCGTCTCCACGGGAGTCGCAGGCATGCAAATAACATCCCTCGAGATGGCTCCCGCGGCCCGCCTACGGAGGTTTCTAAGCGGCAACCCGCCCGTCTAGCTCGCGCTCGGGCCTTGCAGGTGCCTCTGGGCAGTTGGGCCTCCGCCCCTGGTTCAGCCGCGGGCTTCGGGCGACTCCGTAAGCAGGCGTCGGCTCCTCTGACGTCCGTCCGGAGAGGGCTGGTAAGACATCCGACCCTTCGGGGCAACACACGGCTTCTTCCTCTCCGAACCAGGCCGACCCTTCCTCTCGACCTGCCTCCGGGGAAGGCTCTCGTAAGTCGGACGTCGGCTTCTCCGGCACCTGCGAGCTGTACTCGCTTCCGTCGGCTCAAATCGACAGCGGACCCGTCAATGGTTCCTGGTTCACCGCTTTCGCCGCCATCTGGGAACAGAGTCCCCTATCCTGACCCCAGGGACTCCCCCTGTCCCGGGCGGAGCTGGGGATCTTTACCTCCGTTAGTCCCTCCTCAATCTGGAGCGACAGACCTGACGTTGGCTTTCCGGACGCCGGCCCCTCCGACGTCGGTACCTCCGGTGTCAGGGCCTCCGCCGTTGGCCCTGACGTCGGCCTTACCAACTCAGGGAAAGTTCCTGCTCCCAACGGGCCCTCCCTCCAGGCTCTCCGCTACGGACCCGCCCACGAGGTTCCCAGCTGGGCCGTCTGCACAGGCAGCCCCCCCCGGCTTCCGGGTACCCGCTGTCTTATTCGACACCGGTGTACCCGGGAACGCCATATCTGACGCTGCAGTACCCGACGGCAGTACTCGACGTCTCAATACCCGACGCCGGGTTTTGGATGCGCTCCATATGGGTATAGCCCATATTCTTATCCCCCGCCGCCTCCTCCTCCTCCACTGCCCTTGCGGCCGCCGGTGGACCTGCAGGAGACTCTGGCCTCCTAGTGGGCTGAGGCCAAGGCTCAACTCACCAAAGAGGTCAAGAGCCACGTTCCGGCGACAGAGCCATCTCTGGTTCCTGTACGCCCCAGGCGGCACACTCCCTCACCAGCTCCGGACTCCAGAGTTCTTCTGTCTGGGTCCAGAGAGGGGCAGGACACACGTCCCCGGGGACTACCCAAGGGACCTGTTCCTCCCCCAGGTCGGGAAAGGGAGTCTTGCTCTTCTTCTTCCTCCTCCTCTTCACTCTCGGACTCCTCGGACTCTTCCAATGGCTGCTCCGAAAGAGGCGATGAGCCTCGCTCTCCGTCGAAGCCTCGGCCGAGGACTCCTCTGAAGTTTCTTCCGGAGGATCCTTCTTTTATGGAGTTGCTTAGAAAAATCCAGGAGGTCCATCAGTGGCGCTCTTTGGAACCAGATTCTCAGCGTCTGAAACTCGCTGAACATCTGGATCTGCCCGTGACAGCTCCTATACTAGTGCCACCCTGGATAGAGCCTCACGCCGACCTTGCCACCACGATATGGGATCAGCCGTCAGCCTTAGCCCCACTTCTCAGGAAGTCGAACAGGCTATATCAGGCTCCAGAGGGTGTTGATTTCCTAGATTCTCACCCTTGTGCCGACTCGGTCGTGATTAGCGCCGCTCACAGCTGGATGGAACTCTGCTTTCGCCGTAGGCCTACGGCATCATGCTTGGCTCCGAGTGTCAGGTCTGGTCCCGGAGGTGCAATCTGCTATCCAGCAAGCACTGTTCCGGGAGTCGGTGCTTTTCCGGGGTGATGTCAAGGACATCAGTACCGATTTGCAAGAGAAGGGGATGGCTCTTAAATCAGTTAGGTCTATGTACTGTCCCCATCAGCAGCAGCCGTCCTTTAAAGATGAAATCGTGGCGAAACCCAGAGGCGGGCCACAAAGCGTGCGCCCCTGCGCTGCAGCCCCCCCGCCTAAAAAGCAGGCGGGTGCTTCAGCTGCTGGCTGCCCACACCACCTGACTCCTTTCCTCTCCCTGCCCCGGACTCCCGGAGGAACCGGTGGTAGGAGGTTCCCTCCACCTGCGGGATGGGAGAGGACAGCCACGATTCTTGGGTGCTCCAGCTTATAGAAGGACACTCCATAGAGTTTCTTCAGAAACCACCCCGCCACCCTCCTCTGAAGTCGTCGTATTCACGGGAACACCTTCCTTTGGTCCAGGAGGAAATCTTGGCTCTTCTGATGAAGCAAGCGATAGAACCCATCCCCCTTCATCTTCAGGGGACGGGTTACTATTCCCATTTTTTCCCGGTCCCAAAGAAGGCGGGAGATCTCAGACCGATTTTAGATCTAATTTCCCTGAATCTTTATGTAGAGTACAGAAGGTTCAGGATGCTCTCTCTGCAGAGCCTTCTGCCCCTCTCCGGCCGGGTCAATGGCTTTGTGCCCTGGATATGCAGGATGCCTATATGCACATTCCCATTCACCCCTCCCATCGCAAATACCTTCGTTTTGCGTTCCAGGGGGACCACTACCAGTTCAGGGCGCTCCCGTTTGGTCTATCCTCGGCCCCCCGAGTATTTACCAAATGCATGGCACTGGTGGTGGCCCACCTGCGTACCAAGGGAGTACAGGTGTTCCCTTACCTGGACGACTGGCTCCTGGCGGCCTCGTCCAGGGAGGAACTCCTGCATTTCCTTTCCCTCACCCAGCAGGTTTTTGCCCGTCTGGGTATTACCATCAACCATTCCAAGTCTTATCTGGACCCTTCCCAGAGGCTACAGTTCATCGTGGCGATCCTCGATACGGCCATGGGCAAGGCCTTGCTGCCTCCGGACAGGGTGGCCTCCCTTCAGACCCAAATATGTCTGTTATCCGACCGCAAGATGGTCTCGGCGAGGTCAGTCCTTCGCCTTCTTGGGCTCATGGCGGCCACCATACCGACGGTCCCCCGCGCTCGACTCCACATGAGGATCTCTCAGTGGACTCTACACTCTCAGTGGGATCAACTAGTGGACGACCTAGATCATTCAGTTCTGATCTCATCGCCGATGATGCAAGACTTGCAATGGTAGATGGTTCGAGAGAACCTGTTTCGGGGGTCCCTTTCTTTCA
Source organism: Neoceratodus forsteri (assembly GCA_016271365.2). NCBI lineage: Eukaryota > Metazoa > Chordata > Ceratodontiformes > Ceratodontidae > Neoceratodus > Neoceratodus forsteri. The sequence continues at coordinate 108,382,074 of CM028131.1, read as the reverse complement.
TCCTCCCCCCTCCCAGACTCTAACCACAGACGCCTGAGGCGAAAGTTGGGGAGCCCATCTAGGCCCTCATCGGACCCAGGGCTCTTGGTCCAGGCTAGAACAAGCTTTTCACATCAGTGTGCTAGAGCTTCAGGCAGTGTTGTATGCTCTCCAAGCCCTTCACCAGTACATCCTTCCCGGCCACCTAGCCTTCCAGACGGACAACATGTGCATAGTATGGTACGTCAACAAACAGGGAGGAACTTAGTCCTACCCTCTATACAGGGAGGCAATGAGGGTTTGGGATTGGGCAACACAACACAACCTTCACCTCACGGCGATTCACGTTCCAGGAGTCGACAACACTCTAGCAGACAGGCTAAGTCACTCTTCTGCTCTGACTCACGAGTTGGAACTGGACCAAGGGGTCCTAGATGATATCTTCCAACTTTGGGGAACACCACAGGTCGACCTGTTCGCATCCCCCCGAAACGCAAAACTTCCCACCTTCTGCTCGCTCGTTCCAGAGCGAGGCGCTTTCTGGAACGACGCTCTATCTCTAGACTGGAAGGGCAGATTCGTCTATGCCTTTCCCCCAATTCCTCTTATCCCACGAGTCTTGCAGAAACTAGCTTCAGAAGGAGCGAGAATGATTCTGATCGCTCCTTTCTGGCCCAGGCTAATCTGGTTCTCTCTTCTACAACAATATTCAGAGGATCCTCCTCTTCCTCTTCCTCTGTCTCGAGGTTTGTTGACCCAGGATCAGGGGACCCTGGTCCATCCAGGCCTCAAATCCCTTCAACTGCATGCATGGCTCCTGCAGACCTAGCCCAATCCCGTTTTGGTGTGTCTCCCAAAGTGGCGGAGATTTTAGTGGAGGCCAGAAAACCCTCCACCAGATCCACTTATGCCATGAAGTGGAAAAGATTCTCTATTTGGGCCGCCTCCAAGAACGTGGAGCATTTCTCCTGTTCAGCGGGGCTTCTGCTGGAGAATTTACGTCATCTGTTCGACCTGGGTCTCAGCCATTCCTCTTTGAAGGTACACATGGCGGCCATCTCGGCCTATCATGTTCCCATCGCAGGCAAAGCTTTCGCTCAACTGGAGGTCTCTAAGACCTTTCTCAGAGGGGTCCTCCATCTGAGGCCTCCATCCGTACTCCTGCTGCCCCCCTTGGGACTTGAATTTTGTTCTCGAGAAACTTACTCTTCCTCCCTTTGAACCTGCAGCTTCTGCAGATTTGAAGTTTCTTTCGTGGAAGATGCTCTTCTTGGTGGCCATTACTTCCGCTCGAAGAATCTCCGAGCTCCAGGCCCTGATGTGTAAAATCTCCTACTTGATTTTTCACAAGGAACGAGTTGCTCTTCGCACGAACCCTAAGTTTCTACCTAAAGTAGTAGCAGAGTCTACCTTAAATCAGTCCATAGAGCTACCTGCCTTTTTTACGCAGTACTCTAACCAAGGGGAATATTTACTCCATACTATGGATGTTCACCGGATTCTGAGATACTACACCAATAGGACGAAGGATCTCAGAAAAACTGATCAGTTGTTCGTTTCTTTTGCTCACAAAAGGGAAGGCAATGCAGTTTCCAAGCAATGCCTGTCTAAGTGGTTGGCTCATTGCATCACTTTCTGTTATGACAAGTACCACAAGACCCTCTCTGGTCAAGTCAGAGGCCACTCCACAAGAGGAGTAGCTGCCTCTGCAGCTTGTTTCAGGAATGTGTCTGCGGCAGACATATGCGCTGCCACCACCTGGACTTCCGTCCATACCTTTACGAAACACTACAGTTTGGATATTGCCTCTCACCGTAGAGCAGGCTTCGGGCTAGCTGTTTTGCAAGGCCACCTGTCTTGAGGCTTGCACGGCTAGAGCTACTTCTTGGAGTAGTTTCCTCCTCCCGGTGCCTTTCTTTATTCCAGACTGCTTGGGATTCAGTCCTATATGTAATTACCTACTGCAAGAGCCCTCTCAAAGTAAGATAGTACAATTACGTAAGAACTTACCATAACAGTAGATCTTCGAGAGAGGCTCTTGCAGTAGGTAATACCTTCCCGCCCTCCATCCCCTAGGCTTTTTCAGCTTCTTTTCCATATAGAGAAATATCCGCTTCTCTCTCATCCGGCCTCTTTCGGCCTGTGGCAGGAAAGAACTGGAAGGCAGGCGTCCGGGACCGCCCCTTTATACCGACGTCTCCTGATGCCGGTCACCTGACGTGGGAGTGGTCCCTCGCCAGGGACTGCTAGCTAGAAATTTTTCCGTGGGTCCTGCCGCCTGCCGGCGTCAGTTCTATATGTAATTACCTACTGCAAGAGCCTCTCTTGAAGATCTACTGTTACGGTAAGTTCTTACGTAACTGTACTATTTTCATGCAAATGCTCTGAGTAATAAAGAATGGAATGTCCTGAACTTCAGCTTTCTATAAGATGCCCTGACGTCAGCTATAATTTATTAGTTGAAAGCTGAAAACTTCACTTTAATAGTCAGAAAGCATTGCTGCTGTTTTTCTCAACTTATGACATTAAAGTGCTCATGACACCAAACTTTGCAAAAACATTCTTAGGTACATTTCAGCTTATATTTCATATTTTTTGTGTGCTCTGCTACTGCTTTTGTATAACTATGAACATTAAATTAAGCAGTAAGGCATGACGGTGTGTGTTATATACTGGCTAGGACCTGGCTACAAGGTGCCAAAAGTATTTGTACAGTCAGTCTGCAGACGATAAAACCACAGCAACAGATGTATGTTTAAGTGTGGATCAGACACTGGGTCACCCTAGGGAAGGTGATTTTCATGTACAACAGTAAGAGAAAGAAAGACATAAGATGATGATGACTATCACCTAAGCTTGGCTGCTTGTTTACAAGTGACACCACAACCATTGGCTTGTGACATCCTTATCTGTTGCTGTGGGAACGATTTCATGTCACAAGCTGAGGCTTATGATGTCAGGTGCAGGCAGGCAGCCAGAGTAGGAAAAATCCAGGGCACAGCAATTCTGTTTCATGTTATAAAATGGATAAGACGAACCAAGCAGGAGCGTAGTTACAATGGTGCAGTGGCACCTGGGCCCATGAGGTTTGATGGGCCGAAATCATAATTTTGATGTTTATTCAAAACTGGGGATGGGCCCTGTAACATCCCCTTGCACCCAGGCCCTTTGAGAATTTGCTACGCTACTGAAACCAAGGCCTGTGATTTGCCAGATGTGATCACATGACTGTGTGTGTTAATGCCGGCACAACAGCACAGGTCAGAAGTACGTAACTGTCTGAAACCTGATTACTCAGATTTTAAAATAAAAAAAATCAGAGGGACCATTTAATAAATGGGGGATATGCAGTGGTCTGCCTCAACATATGCAATGCATCTTCAAGTGTGTGGGGGCTGGGCCATTACTCAGGAGTGGCAGAGCCACCTGTGAATTATGAAAAGTTCTGCCCGTTCACAAGTGATGATAAATTGCCTGTCTTGAGTCAGGCTGTTGTGTGATATATACAGCAGCAGTTTACAACTTACAGCTCTTAAATCTGCAGTTTGTCTGATGAGTTTGCTGTTTTTCTTTGATTATAATATAGAGGATAACAGCTGGGGATCGGGTGATAACCCCGCTGTAATCACCTTGAGTGGTTGCTAGGGCAACATGGTAAACCTGGAGAGCACAGCTCGAGAGGTTTACTGTAGCCCTAACAAACCCCGAGAGGTGATTTCAGCGTGGTTGTCACCCGATCCCCAGCCATCATCTTTTATAGTGTATGGTCAAAAAAACACTGTTTGCATTCTATGTGTGAGAATTATGGAACTCTGGTGCATTCTTTTTTGTTATGCCACTATTTGGAAGTTCCGAAGTGTGGATAACAACTTTTAAAATTCTAAACGGTGGATAACAAAGCTGTGTGACTGCTGATTATGGTGCTTAATAGGCACTTACCATACATTATAGCTGGCTTCAGTGTTACACTAGGCATTATGACGTCATCAACATTGTGAAAGCTGATGCCTTATTGGTTCAGTGTTCCACTGTGATGACAGTAACATTAAAAATAATTCACTGTGGCACCTGTAATAATATTTTCTGATATGTTTTAGTTACTGGTGGCACATAGGCTCTATCACACTACCACGAAAACCCTCTGTAAGGTTACAGAGAGTGGCTCAATACTACCAGCGGTTTGCGTTTACACCTGTAACACATTACAGGAGGCGTTTCGTAACCGTTGTTGAAACCATATATGAGGTGGTTTCAACAACGGTTACAAAACCAGGTCTGCCCCCTGTAACATTACTGGTTGTAGTGTGGACGTATGAGCATATTGCTCCAACCGTCCCCCAGTGCAGCACGAACTGCATTGTGGGATAGCGTGACATCTGTAACGGTCCCACGGCACCCACAATGCAGATGCGCTGCAACAGTTTCAAACCGTTACCGAGACTGTTCGCCGGCAGTGTGGACACACTGTAATGGTTACTGTCCATAACAGTTTGGAACCGTTACAGCGTTTTAGTGGTGTAGTGTGGACAGGGCCTCAGATACCTTTTTATCTTGTAATTTTTACCCCTACTCCTGTTGTGTATATCGCGTTATAACACTTCTAACCATTTTATGAATAAGTTTAATAAGCCACTTCAGGTGTACGTCATTCCTGTAATAACCTCACTTCCTGGGTGGTTGAAGGCCCTCGGCTGTGCCTCTGGCCTCACAACCCACCCAGGTAGTTTGGTTATGACAGTATTGCTCTGCCCACTACCTTGGATTATTCCTTACATAAGGCATTCCAGGATGTGCATAATTGTGGAATAATGGTGGTACTTGGGTGCATTAGACACTCTGCATTGCCTCATGTCTCACTTCCTGTGGCCTACTGTTATCCCACAACATTACCCATAATATCCTGCATTAGCATAATTTATTCAATATAGTGTTTTTGTAAAGCTTTGCTTTGCTGCCAGTGGGCTGCTTGCCTGAAGTTACACAATTTACTTGCTGTCTAGGTGTTCTCCTTAACCCAGAACATTGTCACTTTGACTGGCTGACATCTGCTAGTGTTGTGGCTGTTCAGCACAATGAGGGCGCAGTATATGACTGTGGTTTCGGTTCCTTTGTTGCACACTTCTTAAAGTCTAGGCAGATAAGCTCCTTCAAGGCGATTTGGGAATATGGAATGATGGTTGCCTACATAGTGGAAGCATTGTCCGTTTTAAAACTGCTTCCTGTTTGAAACTCTCACTGCTAGTCACTTTTTTTAATTTATCTGCTTTTTGTTTTATAAGTGGGATATGTTTGTTGAGCCCAGTATAGATCTTGTTTACAAGAATATCCTACACATAAAAAAAAAAATACAAAGCAAAATAAAACCAGACTTAATAATTAAATATTTCTTTCAAATATTCTGTTATACTTTTGTGAAGGAACCTAAACTGGTGCACTTCCTTTGGGGCTTCCCAGTGGCCCGCATGTTGTGCAACCAAGCAGTTGACCCATGTCTCCTGCATGTTTGTTGGCCCAGAGGCAGAAATGCTGTTGTCAGCAATGATCTCAGTCTTGGGGGTGGAGGGGTGGCATCGTCCTGACAGACAGTGAGCTCTGTAACCAGCTAGGGAAGAGTTGATGTCCTTCGGTCCACAGTGCGCAGTGGACACAGAGCTGCTCACCTGTCAGGTGTGAGGGGTAGATGTGAAGGCTGGGAGCGTGCTCACCTGCACTACAAGTGCAGGTGACTAGGCATTGTTGGCAGCTGCTCGAAGAGCCAGGAAAATTTATAGAGGTGCCCCTCCCTCTCTGCCGTGGGGGTTAAGCTATGTGGGGTCGTTGCAGGGGAGGGTGGGATAAGTTGATAAAGACTGCAAAAGGGGCATCTCTGATGAGGGGATCAGCGCTTCGGACATGGAAAATATGTGAATTAACGATACTGTCTCCTTACTGCTCCACGTTTATTGGGAGAAATTAAGTCTGCAGGCTCCCTCAAATCTGAAAGACTATAAACTAAGCTTGTTTAACCAAGGGACTGGGATTGTCTTTAGGTGGCGGCAGCAGCCTGGAAGTATCCTTGTCTGCATCGGTCCTATGTAAGACAGCAGCCACCTTTTGGAGCACTAAGACAGGAGATGATGTCAGGGTTGGGGAAGCAGTGCTGTGGCATCCCTTTCGTCTCAAGGTTCCATGAAATGGCTGCTGACTTAGGCATAGATATCTTTTTTTTTTTTTAAACTGAGTGAACTTCGTTAAAAAGTTTTCAAAATACAAAGAAGCTCAGAAAGCCAGACAGCAATATCAAAGTATGCGAACATGCATAAATCTGAGCACGATGACCATTAAAGATGTTGTCAGTGCACACACTCCGAGGTAAAGAATCACATAAAACAACCAACCCATAAGAATATTAACACTTCAGCAAACAGTGAAACAAAGTAGATTAGCTAAGCCAATGAAAAATTACTCTAGAGCGGCAATAAGCCAGTAAAAACATACCCAGACTGTATCATTACATAAAGTTAGGCATGGCTATCTTGATTGTGGCACCTGCAGTAAGCCAAGAACCTTATCTGAAAGAGCTTTATAGGGGTTTTCAGGCTACAGGGGACCCGGTACATTTATACTGCCCTTTCAAAATGGAAGGGAACAACCTTGGTCCCTTGTTATTTATAAAGGTCGCTAAACTGCCCGTAAGTCTTTCTTACAGCTGAAGACCACTAAAAGATTTTACAACTTCTGTGCACAAGACTGTGTGCAAGCCCAGCAGTGGATCGACAGGATACAGAGCTGCTTATCGGATGCGTGAGCGCCCCCAGTCTCACCCCACATCCATGCACAACATCACCGGGACCGAAGGAGCACATTGCACAGCAAAAAAAGCAGCTGGTTCAGAATGGGAGACTTCCCAGAGCACCCACAGGGGCTTCTCCAGCAGTTGCTGACAGAACTGTGAAGGCTGAAGGCTTGCATGTGGATGCCCTTGAGCACTGTTGGCTGCATTGATGAACTGGTCATGGTGGTGATGAAGAGGAGGAGGAGGAGGATGTCACTGTAAAATACAGTACTTAATGATTGTGTTTTCTCTTGTTATTTTAAGGCCGTGTATTGTTTATAACAGCTGTCAGTTTTTTTTTTTTTTTTGAAGCACACTCATGCAACACAGTTGCTGAGACAGAGGTTGTTGCCAGATGTAGGGACCATGTACACTATATGACACCACCTGTTTATGACCCAGCATGTTGCTGGAGCAGGGCCCACTCCACCCTGATAGATGTAGACATGGACTCCAGAAGATTTGAACCCAACCCACCTCCCACATGCTCTGGTGACACTACCTGTTTTTTTTTTTTGGAGAAGGGAGGGCTAAAGCCCAAGTCTGGCTTTGCACAAGTGCACCTTTGATTGCAAAAGAACCCCACCACCCATCCACTTTGTTATACAGACTTTATGCCATCAGCATGTGTATTTTAAACTGGTTATTACTATAAAGGGCATTCACGGGGATGGGAAACAGGAGGCTTTGTGTTGCCATGAAATGATTCACATTGCTCTTTCCTGGCCAGAGCCTTGAAAGAACAGCCACTATACTGAAGGAATGCTCCTGAGCGGAGTTGCGGTGCAGCTGCTTCTTCCTTGGGGGTATCGCTTGGGTCAGGGGGTCCTTCTACATGCTGGTTCAGCCTTGTAATACTGTACCACCCAACTGAAAGAGACGTGCAGATGTGCCAGAAAATAGCTGCCAGTGAAAATCCCAGGCCAGTGCGGAGGAGGGGGGTTGGCAATAATGATGTTCTGCCCCCATGTTTACAGGGCACCCTGTGCTATTATTTCATGTACTTCCATGTTCCAGAAAAACCACTATTGTTGATCAAAGTCTAAGGGATGTAAGGGGTCAATGAGGGATGGAATTTTATTAACTTATGCAAAGTAAGAAACAATGGGAGGAGGGGGATGGGGAAAGCCTAAAATACTAGTTTATGCTAGCTTTGTTTACAGACCACGGCTGTGATGGGTTTTGTGCAGTGATGATGAGATCAGGCCCCAAGACTCTTCGACAGACCTTCTCAGGGTGGGTTCCCAGCTGCCAGCTTGAATGGTACTGAGAGGCGTATTGAGTACTAATAGCACCTGGTCAACGCAAAGCCTGGTTTCATACATGTACCTCAGGCTGGGAGGTATTCCAGGCCCATCTCCGACAGCAGGCTGCCATACTCTTAAATGTAGGTACTTCAGAAGGATTACACTGCAGTCTAACTCTCTTTACAGAGTGAAAGGGTTCATTCCATGTCAGCAGTTCAGCTGTCACAAACCACTTGACACACAACCACATTCCTGCCAGGTTTCCCATTTTCCTGCAATCCAGAGTGGTGAAGGTCATGTCGTGGATGGGGCATATTGTGCAGACTGGCCAAAATGTTTCAAACCCAAGGGAATGATGAGAAAGACCAAATTGTTGCCTTGGGCTTCAACCCCATCTGTCCCCTTTTCCTCCATTTTTCACCTACATTTTCACAGCAAGAATGTTGTTTTGCCAAAACATAATTCAAGAATAAGCTTGTGGCGTACAAGTGTCAAGGCATCTGTCTCCGGGTCGTCCTTCCAGTCTCCAGTCAGCTACCAATACCTAGATCCTCAATTGTGTAGGAGAGGCAGGTGCCACACGCAGTCCTGTTGCAAGCAAATAAAACCCATCTGCTTTGGCACTTAAAGCAACAGGTGCAGTCAGACTTGGCGGGCCAGTGACATGGGTGGGGTGTATTTTCCTCTCATTCTGTCTCTATGCAGAACCCATCATTGCTGGGGGCTCGATATTTTAGCAGTATTGTAGCCATAGGTTAAGCTGTTACATGATTGTAAAGCCTGTACATAGATTAAAAAACAAATCTTTGTTGTCTTTTATGCAAGCGCTGATTAGAAATGTTTCTGTACAGTTTTGCTCAATAGTCTTAGGTCGATCGAAGGCTTGAGTCTGTCTCTGCTGTGCTCTTGTTTTCCAGTATTTCCCAGCTCTAGAGGGCACTGTAGGGATCTGTCACTAGGGAGTTATTGCCAGTACAGTTTGCTGGGGGAAACGGGCAGTTCTTCCTGTGACAAAAAGAGGATCTGTGAAACCTTTTGTTCTTAAATAATTTGAGCGGAGGAGGGACTAAAAACTCTTGGTTTCATTAATCTGCATAATCCAACAGCTTTGGTTCCAGTGTTTTCTGCGGTCCGAAAAATGCCATCTAAGGACCTGGGAAGGAGATTGCTGTAGAAGGCGTGCACCGAGGCTTGTTGTACCCTCTATGGTAGGCTCCTTTGTTTCCATTGCTGGTTCACCATTGGCCACCAGCGGCACCTCCTCTCACTCCTCAGTGGGTGTGGTGCAGTGCCAGTACCAGTGCCACTGACATAAGGCTGAGCTCAGCACCGTACCTCCTGCTCTTTCTGACTGGCATTTTGGAGTCGTCCGCAGTGACGTGGACAGCCCTCTACCAGTATCAGTGCGGTGCTGAGAATGGTGAACGGGAGAGACTAGGCAGTCTCTCAGTTTGTGGCGGGGCAGCCATCTGGACTGTCACAGCACTTAAGCGGTATCTTCTAAAACTCCACTTTGGGTTGCCAATTCTGTGATATTTGATGTAGATAATTTATATAAATATATATATAATGTATGCTTTTTTTTTTTTTTTTAATAAATAAAAGGAAATACTGGAAAAATGAGGCCTAACTTCCAAAAACATGCTTCCAAGTAGCCAACAGCTTTCTACCATGATCCTGTGTCCTTTATCATGAAGTGTTTATAACCTTAGTGGTGCATTCAGATTCCTGTGGTAACCATGTTTCTTCCTTTAACAATATAACACTGTATATACTATTGCAAAATAATAAACAGTAGTAATTTATTGAAGTCCACAAACAGGGGAGCACAGATGTGACCCCTAGGGGGGAGTGGTAGCCTACTTGTCTGTTCAGTTTTTCTTTGCTGACAAACCTCAGCTGAAACCTGCCATTCTGGACTTCCCTGTAACCATTGTGTACAGCTCTACTTTTTAATATTTATTCAAGAGTTTCACTGAGAAGTGTTCCTGTGGTGGTGGGGGGATAATACTGCCTGCTTGCTTTATACAAAACCATCAAGTGTAATAGAAGTTACTTTTGCAGCCATATTTGCAGTGGGGGAGTTTTAAACTAATTTGTTTGTAAAGGGAGGGTGCTGGACAGTTTCTGGGAACTAGATAATTTGATAACGAGATGCAGGATGCTGTATTATATTTCTTCACTGGAAGTCAGAAATTCTTATTTTTATCATAGCATACTTTTCTCTCTTGTAGTATGTCCTTGCTTCTCCCCCCCACTGTATTGTAGATGATTCTCCGTCTATATTCCCTGGAATCTGTGAAGAGTATAGCTGGAGGCATCATGGCTTTTGGGGATGAGAAAGGACATTTTCGGCTTGTTAGTGACCAGGTCTATCCTTCCTGCCTGCCAGCGTCCTCCACGACTTCCCCTGCCCCCCAGCACACAGTCTGGTGGCCTGAGGGAGTCATGCCAGCTGGGCCTGGGAGTGCAAGTTGTCGTCTGTGGCTGCTGGTGGGCTTTCCATTTTTTCCTTCCTTGTATCCCTCCACAGCTATGCTGCTCAACCAGAGGCCTCATAGGCACGCCAACTGATCCCTCCCAAGGGGGCTAGCTTCTTGGCCCACCACAAGGGATCACCATCCCTCACGGGGCTGCATCTTGCTCCGGTTCCCAATGAGGCTGACCAGGTGCAGGGTCCCTTGCTAGCCCCTGAACACTGGGTGCCTGCATATGTGCACAACACACTTTCCCTGGGCAACCAGACAGCCCTTGAACATTCTCTTCTAACAGTTGTCCAGGAACGGAACAAGCGAGCAGACCTGTGTGATTTGGGACTGTTATATTTATTTCCACTGAGTGTTGGGGCTGGTGGTTGTAGTTTATTTTCCTCAAAGTTTGAATTCTTATGTCAGGGATGTTGCTCTGCTTAAATTATCTGGACCATTAGTTACAGTATAATTCATTTTGGACTGACTGTCATGACCTGTTGATTACTTTTCATATCACTCTGACTTTCTGGACCATTGATTTATGTCACTTTCCGCAGGCTTCCCGTTATCACTGGCCATGGGGACCTTTCGATTGTTTCTTTTTGCACTGATGATTATGTCTCCCACTGGCACTGTTAGGGATATGAGGGTTTCACGTGGGTACTTCAGGTGTGAGAACCATGAAGCTGAGTGGGTTCAACCTCCCAGAGCATGCCATTGAAACCTCTTCTGTCCATAAGCAAGCCCTCCGGAGATGGTAATTCTTTATTCATTTATTAAATAAATAATGTAAATAAATTAATATAATTATTCAGTTTCAATAAGCAACACTGCTAACAAAATGAACTTGCCTTTAGCACTAAGGAAAGAGCCCTCCCCCCTTTTTTTTGTGGCTGAGACTATTCCTCACAAAGGAGGAGCTATAAATACATTTATCACTCACCTTCGGGATCATTGCTTACATTTATTTTCCACCAATTATCACGACCATCTGTTAAATTTCAGTTTTCACTGCCTGTTGTGATAGTTTCCTTCTATTTGCAAGCAAGACAGACCCACTAAGAGGGCACCGTGTATCAGTCCTGATGTAATTGCTTTACATTACCTGGTTGTGCCTGATACATTGCATTCCATTTGGACAGTGTGGGTTTACCGATAGCCACACATTGGAAGAATTTTAGCTTGAGAAGCCAGCCCCCAGAACTCTCCAGTAGATTTGAACAGCACCACCCCATACCTCATGCCCAACTTCTTCCAACCACAGTCTCTTCCACCAGAGAGCAGTCACTTCCAGATCCATGCTGAATTTAGTTGTCATTTTATTCGCTGTTTATCACTGCCCGTTGATTCCATTTCAGTACCGGTTCAGTTCCTGCACAGTGACCCATATTTTTCCAGAAGGGAAAGGGGTTTCTTAACCAGCATTTTCTGGTCCCCAAAACGTCAGAAGGGTGGTGGCAGCTTATCTCTAGTTTCAGAGGCCTGAACGCACATCTGAGATACAAAAAATTCAAGATTATCGCATAGAGGAATATTGTCCCTTCCCTCCAGGAGGGAGATTGGTTATGCTTCCTGGTTCTTTAAGTATATGTGCATTCACATTACAATCAGACTGCCCCATCAAAAGTACCTAAGACTCAAGATGTGGAACGGGCATACCAGTTATGGGCATGCCAGTTGGTCTCTCCCAAGGTTTTTAGCAAATGTGTTGGCGGCAGTTGCCTACCTCTGCAGGCAGGAAGTGTCTGTGTGTATCTGGATCACCACCAAAGCCAGCTCACCTCAGGAGGTACTGAGGTCTTGAAACCCAGGTCTAGGAAGACATAAACTGAAGTTACAAATTCAAATGGTCAGACTAGGTGGGCCATAGGCCCTTATCTGCCGACACTGTCTATGTATCTATGTAACCTTGCAGTGGATACATTCAAAAAGTCTGTTCTCACTATAGTCCAGAACACGTTCAGCACATGGCCAGGGCATACTCTCGTTAACTTGATCTGATGGTTTTGATTATGTTTGTGGATCTTACTTTGAGAAACATCTCTTGCAGCAGGTTACACCATTACGACTAAAGCCGGCAGGTGCCAGGACCCTACGGAAATTTTCTAGTTAGCAGTATTCAGCGGGAACCGCCTCCGTCGGTCCCGCCCCCGACGTCAGGCATAGTAGATAAGGAGGCGGTCCCCCAGAATCCCAGTTCTTTTCCCGTCGACTGTGTATATCGACCTCGGTCTCTACCTAGCGCACGACGACTTAGAACTTCAAGATTTTCTACATAACTAATGTCCTCTCCAACTCCTTCATCTGAGGGACACCTTTCAAAGTGTGCCTGCGGAAAACAGATCCCTTTCAAGGATTCTCATTCTTCCTGAGTGCGGTGCTTAGGCCCGGACCATGACACCAAGGCCTGCACCTTTTGCCAAGAGTTCAACAGCTGCACCAGGATCTGCCGTCAGAAGGCACTTCAGGCTTACCTGTTAGAGGAAAAACTTAGTAGGATGGACAAAGAACCTTCCTCCAGGGGTGATTCTTCCTCCAAGGCCCACAAACACCGGGAGAAAGCAAGGTCCAGTTCCCCAAACCGGGCCTCGGACTCACGGCGCTCAGGCTCCACCCGATCGGACCACTCTCCCTCCAGGACTAGGTCTCAGCCCCCTCCGGTTAAAGTCCGGGCTTCCAGTGGTTCTTCGACTCTTCAGCCCATCAAGACTTCCAGGCTCTCGGCTTCTCCACTCCCTCTCGGGCCTTTTCTAAGTCCTCCGAATGCCACAAGTCTTCCTCATCCACCCGACGTTGGGACCCCAACTCCAGGTCGGTCTCCCAGCCCCCTAGGGGCCCGGATCCACCACCCAGGAAGACAAAGGACCTGAAGTCCCTCAAGCAGACGATGGACCTGACGTCTGCCAAGCGTTCGCCGGAGCCGAGGATATCGGCCAAGCACCAGACACCGACCGGGCATTCGCCGGACCCGAAGATCGTCGTCCGTAAGCGGACGCGCGGGCTTCACCGAGCCGAAGACCACCCCCCCAGTCACCGGTGGACACCGGTCACAGGGATTCCATGGAGGAGGATACCACATTGTCTGAAGACCAGGCGGGTGACACAGAGGAAGCCGGGCTTCCGAGGGAACCTTCGCCCACCCCAGAGACACCCGCGGACCTGATGCCCAACCCCGGCAGCAGACCACCGACGCCAGGCCTGTCGTCAGGCATGAATATACAAGAGGTAAAGGATCTCTTTACTTTCTGGTGGGACACCATCCGTAAAAACATGTTCCCAGTAAAACCTCCTCCTCCTCGTACGCCCCTCCTCCTCCACAGGGGCTAGCAGGATGACCACTAAGGAGCAGACTTCATCTCCCGGGGTAGAGCCAAGGATCGGAGAAGGCCTCCCTCAAGATCTCCATCAGGGTCTCCCAGCCCCAAGCGACCCAGACGTCGTCGGTATACTGCGTCAGGGGGAGGACTCCAGATCGGATACCTCAGATTACTCCAGATCTCCTTCTCCACTCAGCATTCCATCACCTGACCCACATGACCTGCCCAGGTCTCCGGATGATCCCTCTTTCTCTGAGATCATGAGGCACATCCAGAACAACATGGGATGGGCTGCTGAAGACCTCGATCCCGAAAGACAGCGCCTTGCCTGTTATCTTCGGCAGAAAGATCCAAAGCCTGTGGTAGTGCCACCCTTGGTGGACACCTTCGCGGATGTCACCAAGGCTGCGTGGAAGCGTCCGCACTCCACTCCCGCTGTGCTGAAGAAAGCTGACCGCCTGTACAAGGCCCCGAAAGAGGACCAGTACTTGGCTCAACAACCTCTGACCGACTCCCTGGTCATTACGGCCTCACATGAGCAAACAGCTGGAAGCCCTGGGGAGGCGCATGTATGCAGCTGCTACATGCTCCATCAGCTCCCTGAACTACCTATCTCGCATGGTACAGTTTCAGAATGCCCTGTAGGAACAGGGCCAGGACCTGGTCGATAAATTACCAGATGGCGATCAGAAGGCGGAGCTCCTAAACCTCCTCCGCACAGGGTCTGATGTGGGTTCCCAAGTGCTACGAGCCGCATATGATTCTGCAGACTCATCTGCCAGAGCTGCAGCTTCAGGCATCTGTCTCCGGAGACACTCTTGGCTCCATGTCTCCGGTTTTACCCCGGACATACAGAAGAACATTCTTGACGTCCCTTATAATGACAAAGTACTTTTTGGTGAACCCTCGGAGAAGGTTATCACCAAACTCCAGGATGCTGGGAAGGCAGTCAGGGCTGTACAAGCCATGTACAGATCGAGGCCAGGTTCCTTTTGTAGGAACCAGAGCCATTTTCACAGCCGGAAGCAACCACGTTCCAGCCAGCAACAACGGGGTACTTTTCAACATAAAGCCCAGGCTAAGTCATCCCCAGGCAGAGGCCAGCATTACACCAAACCAGCCCAGTCTGCGGGGACCCGTGCTGCCACAGCATGACTCCTTCCTGGCTCCCGCCCCTCCTCTAGATCAACGGGCACAAAAGGTCAGGGGTCGCATCGCTCGCCACTTTTTAGGGTGGCAGTCGATTACTGCCGACCGGTGGGTTCTCCAGTTGGTCAAGAAAGGCCACTTCATAGAATTTCTCGACCACCCACTGTCAAGACCTCCCCTGCTTTCCCGTTATTTGGGTCAGCATGCCCTGCTCATACAGCAGGAGGAGCTCACGCTTCTTGGAAAAGAAGCTATAGAGCACATACCATGGAACCAGAGAGGTGCAGGTTATTATTCTCACTTCTTCCTGGTTCCCAAGAAAATGGGATCTCTGTCCGATACTGGACCTCAGCAACCTCAACACGTCGGTCCTGTACAAATGCTTCCGCATAGTGACCCTTCCAGGTCTGATTCCCATGCTCAAGCAGGGTGCTTTTCTAGCGTCCTTGGACATGCAGGATGCTTACCTGCATATACCCATAGCTCAAGCGCACAGGAAGTTTTTGCGCTTCGTGTTTCAGGGTACCATTATCAGTTCCGAGTCCTTCCCTTCGGACTGTCATCGGCGCCTCGGGTATTCACGAAATGCATGGCGGTAGTAGCGGCGGCGTCTCTGAGGAGACAAGGCCACTACTTGTTCCCATACCTGGACAACTGGCTTCTCATGGTGCCCTCTCGGGAGCCCTGATGTCCGCCATTCATTGTACTCGGTCTCTGTTCGAGACGCTGGGCATCATTATCAATCAAGAGAAGTCACGCCTGGTTCCGTCTCAGATTCTGCAGTACATAGGCGCAGTTCTGGACACCGTCCAGGGGTAAGCTTTTCTACCCCAGGACCGAGCGGAACACATCAGATCCCTCATCAGGGACATCCTGGCAAAGAAGACCGTCCCAGCCAGACTGATCCTTTGCCTGCTCCGACACATGGCTGCGGCCATTGCGACAGTCCCGCTAGCCCGTCTCTACATGCGGGTGACTCAGTGGATGTTACGGGTCCAGTGGTATCAAAGGCAAGACGATCTGCAGCTCCCAATTCGGATCACGAAGGCTGTAATCAGGGATTGGCAATGGTGGCTAGATTTGAAGAACCCTCTCAGTGGGGGGCCCCTTCACTGCGCCGTCTCAGATTGAGACACTCACCACAGACACCTCAGGGCTCGGATGGGGAGCACACCTAGACGGTGTCCGGTCTTGGGGCCTGTGGACAGCCCAAGAGACTCATCTCCATGTAAATATTCTGGAAATGAGAGCAGTTCTTTACGCCCTGCAGGCTTTCCAGTCGGAGATTCCACCGGGTACTCTTCTGTTACAAAGAGACAATTCCGCGGTGATGTATTATCTCAACAAACAAAGAGGCACCCATTCCTACCCGCTTTGCAGGGAGGCCATGAGGGTGTGGGATTGGGTTTTACAACACGTCGCAAACCTCATTGCTGTTCATGTACCAGGGGTGGACAGTGTCATCGCAGACGGCCTGAGTCGCTCTCAGGCCAGAGTCCACGAGTGGGAACTATTCCAGGAAGTAGTAGAGGATCTGTTTCGCAGATGGGGTACACCAGAGTTAGACCTTTTCGTGTCCCCATCCAATGCAAAACTGCTCAATTTTTGCTCGCTAGATCCAGGGCCTGATGTTTTCTGACGAGACGCGTTGTCCCTCTCCTGGACGGGCAGATTTCTCTATGCCTTTCTCCCCTTTCCCTTGATCCAGAAGATCCTTTTGAAACTTTGCAGAGAGCTAGCGACGCTAATACTTATCGCACCGTTCTGGCCCAGGCAGATCTGGTTCCCTCTACTACATCAGCTGTCCCGGGGACCTCCGGTGCCTCTGCCAATCATCTCTCACTTGCTGTGTCAGGAGGCGGGCTCCTTGGTCCATCTGGACCTTTGTTTGCTGAACCTGCACGCTTGGCTCCTAGAGACATAGCCATTACGCAACACGGGGTCTTGCAAGAAGTAGCTGATGCTCTAGCGGCCACAGGAAAACTGGCCACTCATGCTACTTACGCCATAAAATGGTACAGATTTTGCCTATGGGCTCAACCGCGGGGGTTTTCGCCACTGGATTGTCCAGAAAGGTCGGTCTTGGACTACCTCCTGTCTCTTTTCCAGACAGGCTTGGCCTACTCCTCGATCAAAGTACACCTTTGTGCCATCTCAGCCTGTCGCACTCCTATAGGCCAACGTCCTATCTCTCAGTGGGACATGGCACGAGCCTTCCTGAGAGGTGTTCTCCACCTTAGATCTCCAATTAAGGATCTTATTCTGCCTTGGGATTTACCCTTTGTCCTGGAGCAGCTTACGCTGCCACCTTTTGAACCAGCCGTGGATTGCGAGCTACATCTCCTTACATGGAAGACGTTGTTTTTAGTTGGTGTTACTTCGGCCAGAAGAATTTTGGAACTTCATACACTGATGTGCAAAGAACCTTATTTGGTTTTCCATCAGGACAGGGTATCCCTACGGACCAGTCCGAAGTTTCTGCCTAAGGTGGTCTCAGCTTTCACCCTTAATCAGGATATCGATCTACCAGTGTACTTCCCTAAATATTCAAATCGAGGCAAGGCCCTGTTGCACACTTTAGATGTGCATACAGTAGGTGTCTTTGATACTACCTGAACAGGACCAAACACCACCGAAAATAGGATCAGCTTTTTGTCTCCTTCGCCCACAGGGTGCTGGGAGCTCCCATTTCCAAACAGTCGCTATCCAGGTGGCTTATACATTGTATCACATTCTGTTACCAGAAGCGCAACAAACCCTTATCGGCACGGTTAAGGGTCATTCCACAAGGGGGGTGGCTACCTCCTTTGCGGCCTTAAGGAACGTGTCCTCCTCAGCTGTCTGTGCAGCAGCGACTTGGAGCACTGTGCACACCTTTATCAGGCATTATAGCCTGGATGTGGCATCAAGGTGAAGAGCAGGTTTTGGTCTAGCAGTCCTTCAAGGACTTCTATCCTAGGCTTAGGTTTTACTAAGGATTTCTACCTTCCCTCCTCCCAGTGGTGTGGGATTTCCACTATTGCTTGGGAATCAGTCCTAATGGTGTAACCTGCTGCAAGAGCTGTTTCTCGAAGTAAGATAGTACAGTTACTCAAGAACTTACTGTAACAGTAGATCTTCGAGAACAGCTCTTGCACCAGGTACTTTCCCTCCCATCATCCCTGCTGGATGTAGATTTTGTTTTTCAAATATCCTTCTCCTAGGATCAGGTGTTCTCTACACTGTTCTGATTGCCATTTGATGGCAGATCTTCAGTCTCCTCTTCTGATGTCATCCAGCGGCCGGGATTCTCCGGCAGGAGAACTGGGGATTCTGGGGGACCACTTCCTTATGTATTATGCCTGACGTCGGGGGCGGGACCGACGTCGGAGGCAGTCCCCGCTGAATACTGCTAGCTAGAAAATTTCTGTGGGGTCCTGGCGCCTGCCGGCTTCAGTCCTAATGGTGTAACCTGCTGCAAGAGCTGTTCTCGAAGATCCTCTGTTACAGTAAGTTCTTACGTAACTGTACTTTCCTTTGGCTCAGCTTCAGATACGACACCTGTTCAGTGGTAACCCAAGGAACAGTGGCCTTAGGAATCACAAGGTCATAGAAGTATTGTCACCACTAGTAGATTAACTTCTTTGGTCATAAGTGGAACAGAACCTGAGTGGTGGTTCCCTTATCCTTCTCTCTGACACCTCTCTAATAGGTTAGGAGCCCATCTTGATCAGGAAGTGATCTAGAATGCAATCTTTTCTGCACATAAATTTCCTGGAGCACAGGCGTGATTTGCCTGGCTCTCTAGGTGTTCAGTTCATAGGTGACGGACAAGACAGTTCAAGTGAACCCTGGCAACATCACTGCATTATTCTTCCTGAGCAAGCAGGAAGGTGCCAGTTCACCCAGACTCTGAGATCAGGAACTCCCGATGCTCTTGAAAGTAGCCTTACTGACTCATGCACAGCTGCTTGCAGTCCATGTGGCAGGCAAGTTGAACTCTTTGGCAGACAGTCTTAACCGTCTGGATACCAGAATGATCTGTGGACCATAACATCTATGAAGAGTATGGAAATCCAGGTATAGATGTGTTAGCCTCCTAGCAAAAGAAAACGCTTCCCCTGTTTTGCATAACAAGGAGAAGTTCTAACTAAATTTGGGTGGAAGGTTTCCTGTATGCCTTTCTCCCATTTCCACTTTTGCAGAAGGTCACCCTTTTGGTTTGCTGTGAGCGACTCATAGTGCCAGATTGGGCTAGGCTGATCTGGATCACTGATCTCCTTAATGTGTCTGCAATCTTGACACCTCTTCCCTGAAGCGAGACCTTCTCACCTTATCCAAATTTCAGGACTTGTGCCCTTCAGGTGAACTCCTAAATGTCCTTGTAGTCTCCAGAAAGCTGGCCTCCTAGGAAGGCCAATTCCTTCAAACAGTGCAACAAGCTTGACATATCCACTGACTCTTCCTTGTAGCCAGGGTTTTGAACTACCTGTTGTCCTTGTGCTCCACATTGTTGAAAAAGATTGCTTATTTGTAACTGTGTTTCTTCTAGTGGTATTCATCTGTAGCCACATCTCCCCTTCAGTGGGAAAGATCTGACGGTTATAGTGAGCTGGGTGTGAGGCATGGTGCGGTGCAGATTGTCTAGATGGTTCTAGGAGTTGGCTATCAAAGCAGAATTATTCATTTGTTTGGCTATAAATGAATACTAGTAGAAGAAACATTTACAAGTAAGCTAGCCATTCTTCAGACACACAAAAGAGACTAAGAGCCAGATGTCTTGCTGTTGCATTCTGGGAATATGGGGACCCTTGCAGAGCAAAGAGAGTGGGAAATATCTAGTAAAAGAACAGTGTAGTTTATGGACCTTGTGTTTCAGTCCAGCATTCATCTGCCATTAAACCATGGAGTTGTTGTAGTGTTTTAGGCTTCATTAAAGGAGAACTACTGAGAGACGAGACACAGCCACAGCTGCATAGATTGGGGCTTCACTACCCCGAGCCCACTTGCAGGCACACTCTTACTTTAAGTATGTTGTTGCCTTCCTGTAATCCGCTGCCTGCAGGCAGGCATTTTCTGCCTTCCCTTTGGCCGCCTCCCAAGATCGCACTCTGCGAGTGCTGTAACAGTGTGGCATGATGACGTGTGACTACCCCTTCCTGTACTGTGCCTTATGTACGGAAATAGGATAATCTTCATATCTCCTTTGCCCTGCAGTATTTTCAAACAGTAAGCCTAAATGCCATGTGTATGGAATAATACACACGGTACTTAGGCTTATTATTTGAAAATATCACGTTATAGGAGATGCAGAGATTATTAAATCTCCGTACATCAGACACAGTATAAAAAGAGGCAGTCACGCGTCCTCATGCTGTGTTAGTGCTGTCATGGCGCACGATGTTGGGGGAGGGGCCACATGGAAAAATGAAAATGCCTGCCTACAAGCAGCAGATTACAGGCTCTCTGATATGTACATAAAGTAAAATTGTGCCTGCAAGGGGGATCGGGCTACTGAAGCACCGATCTGTGCAGCAGTGGCTGCTGCTGGTCTCCCAGTAGTTCTCCTTTAAACATCCCACTGTCCAGCTGCCCTGACTTGAAACTTTTGTCTCCATTTTAGCTATTGTAGTACAGCAATGTCAAGCCCAACTGACTATAGATACTGGTGAAGTTGTAAAGTTAAGGGGGGTATAGCATCTAAGTGGAGAACTGATCTCTGGAGTCGTAGCATTCCCTATGTCAGTCAGGCCCTTTACCTAAGTGCTATCAGAGCAGACCCCTGCTGCTGCAGTATTGTTGCCCCCATCTTGCCTGCCTGACTCGTGCAGTAATGTTTTTGGCTTAGCTGGACCTGCGGTCAGTGCCATCTCCCTTGTCTAGAGCTTTTTGAGCGCACAGGCTTCCAGCTGGAAATCAGGGAAGCAGAAGCCCAGTTCTTTTACCACCCCCACCTGAACCTGGCTAAATGAAATATGAGCTAATTTAGGGTTTGGGGAGTGGAGAAGCCCTGGCCAACAGTCAGTATGCAGTTATCGCTACCATTTCCTTTACAGGGGTTTCAGACCAGTGCTTTGTATTTATTCAAGCTTAGCCATATTGTCTCCCCTCACCCTATTACTTTCAAACTGCTAATCTTTTTTTTTTTTTTTACCCCATTTTAACGTCTGCCTCGTTTTTAAAAGAACAGATGGTTTTATCTCAGTACAATATTTTGTTTTTGTATATAGTCTTACTTTACATACATTTTTCTTGTATAAACTGGTCTGGCGAAGATTGTCGACGTAATGTGGAAGTGTCAACTATATATAGCCAGGCGATGTAGAGAATCCAATTGTATTCCATTTCTGTACATTGTGTCATACAAACCACGTCCTTGTACTGTGCCTAGAACAAAAAGGACATGGAAAAACTAACTAAAGTTTAATAAAATATATAAATATGTATAAAAACTGACTCGTTATTTCTGCTTTGTCATTTCTTTTAGGAATAGTAGAGTGATTCTCTTTAATTTTCAACAGGATTTAACTGTTAGGACTCGGAGAGCCCTATTTACAAAATTGACCTGCATAGAGGTATTCTGTGCTGTCTGTTTAAAGATAAAAAACTTTGCTTCAGAATGATGGGGCCCCAGAGCAGTTACTGTAAGACAGGTAAATGATGAAACTGGTGGGCTCAAAATAAGGCATAACACAGCCACGCTCCACCCAGGGTGTTACGGAAACTAAAAAAACGAGAGAGCATGACCACTTGGGATCTTTAGAGTGCTCTTAGTGACAGGGTTAGTCCCGGAGAATTAGAGGGCTGGAAATGTTTCACCATTATTTGAAATGAGTTGGTGACTCAAATACTTTGAATAACATGTTATTTAGACAATTCAGTTTATGTGGTGTATAGATTATGTATTATATTCCTTTTGGTCTTCATTACTAGTCTTATTTGCAATTATTGTGTTTACATGTAGTGTGAATCGATTACTTTGAGTTCTGTTCATTCAGATTGCAATCCATTTGGATGTACATGATGTTGAATGGATGAGAATGAACTGAACTGGTGATCGGTTCTCACTGCTTGTAAACACACAACGGAGGAGTTTGAACTGGATTGCAATCCTTTTGCTGCAGTTTCATCAGTAAATATAGCAGAATCAATTCACAGTCAGGTTTACATGCACAAACTGGTTTAAAACAGTAAATTCACTTCAATCAGATTCAAATTGAAACAGGAACCTAACTCTGAAAGATTTTACGCGAGTTTCCAGTTGAAGATTGCTGCATCGTTTCCATAGAAATTTTATTTATTTCAGAAGTTTCACCAGGAAAGACGTACTGAGCTAATAACAGCTCATTTCCAGATGTGTTTTGGGGGAAGGGGATGTGGAACGTAAAATACAGCAAATACAGGATAACAGGAGCAGAATAAAAAAATTGAAAGCAAACCGTATAAATGATATGTGCATTAGATACAATTGCTATAATATAGTCAAGGGAAAGAACAGTTATGTAAGAACTTACCATAACAGTAGATCTTCAAGGGGATGTTGGTCATTAGGTCCCACAGATGGAACTTCACTGTCGGTGAAGCAGGATCCACACAGATGATTTTCAGCAGTACATCTGAGGCTGCCCACGCCGATGTTGACATCACCAAACCTATAAAGGCGTGAGTGACCCCGCTCCCTTCTCAGTTCTTTCCCCCAGAGACAAAGGGAGCATAGCAGGAGCAATGGGGGACCGAGGAGAGAGAGAGAGAGAGGTGCCCAGGCCCATATGAAATGCTGGATACACCAGATGAAAAAATTACCTAAGTAATTATGTTTCTTCTAATGGAGTCTTGCTGTGTTCTGACTATTGCAGTTAGCCCCAGCACTCAAACTGCCCCAGAGAGAAGAGGGTTAATTTTCTATGCAGAGCATAGAACGTTGAGTTTGAGCTCAGTTCAGACCTCTGTCTGCTGCACTTAGAAGCACAACCGTCAGATTCTTACGAGCTAATACTAACTACTTTGTGGAAACTGTAAAATTTTTACTAGCCAGATGACAAACAAATATTTTGGATCCCCAAAAGACTTGAGTCAAGAAATCCAAAGTCAAAAACCAGGTAGTGAACAATTTAAGACTGTTAAATTAATATAACCTACTTACCCTCTCTAAAAGGAGGGAGTGCCCAAATGCACCCTTGGGGTGCAACACTGCACCTGCCAGCCCACTTCCGAAAAACAGGTTCTAACAGGGGAGGCAGGGAGGGAGGTCAGAATACAGCAAGACTCCATTAGAAGAAACATAATTACTAAGGTGAGTAATTTTTTCTTCAAACCACATGAAGTCTTGCTGTATTCTGACTACTGCAGACTACCAAGCAGTACCTCCATGGAGGGAATCGAACCTACCTTGGGAATAAGCTCTGCAGTACTGCTGTACCAAACCGAGCATCACTTCTAGCCTGGATGTCCAGGGAGTAATGTTTGGTAAATGTATGGACTGTTTTCCAGGTGGCTGCTTTACGTATCTCTAGCAAAGGAATATCCCTGGCTGCAGCCAGGTAAGCAGCTGTACCTTTAGTCACATGAGCCCTCAGACCTGAGGGAGGTATTTTGCCTAGCTTCTCATAGCAGAATTGAATACAAGAGATAATCCACCTGGCAATAGTTCTCTTAGTGGCAGGTTTGCCCTTTCCCACTTCCCCATAAGTGAGAAACAACTGGAGGGAGTCAACACTGTGAGCCTTAGTATGCTCAATGTAGTAACTAAGGGCTCTTTTAACATCCAAACTGTGTAAACTTCTTTGTCCTGAAGAAGAATGATCAGGGAGAGACATAGATTGGTTCAAATGAAAATCTGAAACCACTTTAGGTAAAAACCTCCTGTTGGTTCTAAGGACCACCTTATCTCTATGGAATGAGATAAAATCAGGCTCCACTGACACAGCTTGCAATTCACTGATACACCTGGCAGAGGTAATAGCTACCAGGAACACATTTTTCCAAGTACTTAAGCTCTGCTGAAGACAAAGGCTCAAAAGGGGGTTGCATAAACTGAACAATCCAAACATTAAGATCCCAAGCAGGGGTAGGATCCCTAAAGGGGGATTGGTATGAAGCAATCCTTTGAAAAATTTACAGAATACAGGGTGAGATGACAGTGAGGAAGGCTTTCCCACTGACAGAAAAGCAGAAACAGCTGAGAAATGTACTTTGAGAGTAGCTGGTATGAGGCCTAGGCCATTAAGATGAACCATGTAATCCATAACTGTAGACAATTCAGCAGTGTCTGGGGATATACGCTTCTTGGAACACCTAATGCTGAATCTTTTCCATTTGGAGTTGCAAGTTTTTCTGGTGGCAGGCTTTCAAGAGGCTTTGAGAATATCCACAACCCCTTGGGACAGATGCAAATCTGCATACTCTAACTCTTCAAGAGTCATGCCTTGAGATTGAGAGACCAAAGATTGGGGTACCAAATCCTCCCCTGAGAGGAGGTTAACAGGTTGTAATTCCTGGGAAGAGACAGGGGAAGATGGACTGTTAGGGACAGCAACAGTGGGTACCAAGGCTGACTGGCCCAGTCTGGAGCAATCAGAATCACTTTTCAGGGGTGTGACCTTATCTTGACCAGAACCTTGAACAGCAGAGGAAAAGCATATAGAAATTTCCCCTCCCAGTTCAAAATCAGAGCATCCAGAGGGACTAAGATCAAGACTGGGGGTCTGCAACAAAACAGAGGAAGTTGGTGATTGTCTGGGACTGCAAAGAGATCTGTCTCTGGAGTGCCCCACCTTGAAAAAATCACTTTAAACACCGGAGGGTCCAGGGACCATTCGTTATGGCCCTGGGAGTTCCTGCTCAATGCATCTGCTAGCACATTGTCCTTCCCTGGAAGGTGGACTGCTATCAGAGAGGTCTGCAGAGAATAAGCTAGGGACCACAATTTCATGGCTTCCGTGCACAAGGCCGTGGACCGAGTGCCTCCCTGCTTGTTGATGTACCACATGGTGGTGGTGTCTGTCCTGAGCTGAACCACCTTGTTCTGCACTGACTGAGAGAAAGCTTGCAAGGCCAGAAAGACCGCCCTGAGTTCCAAGAGATTGATATGAAGAAGGGATTCCTGAGGGGACCACAGTCCCTGGGCTGTGAGAGCCCCCAGATGGGCTCCCCACCCCAATAGAGAAGCATCCGTGGTTAGGACCACAGAATGAGACTGTGATGAATGGGATTCCTTGTCTGAGGTTGCCCTGATCCTGCCACCATTGGAGAGGCTGGATCAGAGTCTGAGTCACTGGAACTAGTTTGGTTAGAGAATCTTTCTTCTGAGACCAAAAGGCCCTCAGGTGAAACTGAATGTCCCTCATCTGAAATCTGTTCCCTTGGACCACTGCTGCAGAAGCTGCCATGTGGCCCAGAAGCTGAAGGAAGTGCCTTGCTGGCCGAGAGACCAGAAGGTGGAATGAAGAAGCCAGCTCTACAATAGCCCTTGCCCTTTCCAGGGGAAGAAAAACTCTTGCTTTGACTGTATCCAACTCTGCATCTATGAATGTGAGGAGCTGCACAGGCTCGAGAACTGACTTGGTAAGATTGAGAAGGAATCCTAGGGAAGTGAGCACTTGCTGAGTCACTAGCAGGTCTGACTTGACTTGATCTGATCTGGGGGCTGACCCACAAAGAGCCAGTCGTCCAGGTATGGAAATAATGGTAATATTCTTCCTTCTTAAAAAGGCCACTACAACTGCTAGGCATTTTGTGAATACCCTTGGAGCCGATGTCAGGCTGAAGGGCATAGCTTTGAACTGATAATGTCCTGAAGGCAATTTGAACCTGAGGTACTTTCTGTGGGAGCACCTGATGGGAATGTGAAAGTAGGCATCTTTTAAGTCCAGAGAGGCTAGCCAGTCCCCTGGCCTTAGAGAGGGAAGGGTTATTCCCAGAGTCACCATTTTGAATTTTGGTTTTAAAAGATGTTTGCTCAGATATCTAAAGTCTAGGATGGGTCGCCACTCCCCCGTCTTTTTTGGGGTAAGGAAGTACCTGGAGTACAGACCTTTGCCCCTGTGCAATGTAGGAACTCTCTCTCTACAGCCTTTAGAGCCAGTAGAGATGAAACCTCTGTCTGTAAGGCAATGGTTTCGGAGATGCTTGCAGGTGGAAAAGAGCTGGCCCTCTGCTTTGGAAATTTCTTGAAGCTGAGAACCAGCCCCTGGCTTACCACCTCCAGGACCCACTTGTCTGAGGTAACAGACTTCCAGTCCTAGACGAAGTAAGCCAGCCTGCCTCTTACAGGAATGGGGGAGTTGACCCGGGCTGACACATCAGGGTGTCTGCTTGGCAGGAGCCCTAGGTTAAGGGGTGGATGCAGTCCTGCTCATCCCCCTTCTTCCTCTCTCTCTCTCTGAAGAACCTCCTCTGAGGAAAAGGAGAAGAGGCCTGTGCTTGGTAGAAAGGCCTATGAAAAGGACTGCTCCTGCCTCTAGCTTGCTGCCTTTGAGGAGTTGCCTGCCTTTCCTTGGCCTGTGCACTCCTATAGGTGGTCCTATACTCATCCATCTTTTTCATGTAATTCTCTGTCTGTTCCCCAAACAGAGAATTACCCACCACAGGGAAATCCATGGCCTTAGCCTGAGTGTCCTGTGAGAGACTAGTACATCTGAGCCAAGCCATTTTCCGAAGAGCCAAAGATGTACTAACATACTATTTGCCAGCAGATTAGGCCTTACGGTCTATCGAGTCTGCTCGAACCTCAGATCCTTAGTTGGGTGCCGAGGCCCTCCCCTCCCTTGTGCTCCAGAAACCCCTATCATCCATCCCCACCTCGCTGGAACAGGCCATCATCTGATACATCCACTTTCTGTGTCTGTCCCACCCTCTCTTGAAGCCCTCTACTGTGGATCTCTGAACCAGCTCACCAGGCAGTGCATTCCAAGGGTCCACCACCCTCTCAGTGAAAAACCCCCTCCTCTTTTCCCCCCCTCACCCTTCCAACTTCAAACCATGCCCTCTGGTGATACCTCCCTGCTTTAGTCTAAAGATCCCCTCCATGTTTACCTTATTTATTCCCTTGAGGTACTTGAAGACCTCAATCATGTCCCCCTGTCTCTTCTCTCCTCCAATGAAAACAGGCAGAGCTCCTCAAGTCTGTCCTCATACGTCAAATCTCCTAGCCCTCATATCATCTTAGTTGCCCTCCTCTGTACCCTCTCCAGGAGCTGTATGTCCCTCTTCAAGTGTGGTCTCCAGTACTGTACACAGTTCTCAAGGTGTGGTCTAACCAGTCCATTGTACAGCGGCAGAATCACTTCCTTGCTCCTAGAGGTGATCCCCCTTACGATGCATCCCAACATCCTGTTTGCCTTGCTAGCTGCTCTCCTGCACTGCTCAGAGTTATTCATACATGCATCCACCATGACCCCTAGGTCTTTTTCCCCTATTGAGGCCTCCAGCGCCTCCCCTCCCAGGGTGTACCTTTGTTTAGGGTTTCCCCGACCAAGATGCAACACCTTGCACTTGGTGATATTGACATTTAATTTCCATGTGTGAGCCCAGCTTTCCAGGGTGTCCAGGTCCCCTTGCAGGGCCAACCTCCCCTCTTCTCCCTCAACTACTGCTCCCATCTTGGAGTCATCCGTGAAGAGACTCATTTCACACCCTATACCCTCCCTGATGTCCGATATGTATGCATTAAACAGGATCGGACCCAGGACCGAGCCCTCATGTACTCCCCATCACCAACCTCTCTAGGGTTCGAGAGCTCCCCACAGACCACTACTGTCTGGGTGCATCCAGCTAGCCAGTTTTCAATCCATCTGACCATCAAAGGGCCTACTCCTAATCCCATCAGTTTCTCCACCAGACCATTGTGGGGGACAGAGTCAAACGCCTTGCTGAAGTCCAAGAATAATACATCCACAGGCTTTCCCCTGTCCAGTTCTGATGTTACCCATTCGTAGAACTCCACAAGATTGGTTTAACATGATCTACTTGGCACAAACCCATGTTGCCGACTATCCAGACCTCCCACCTCCTCCAAGTACACCCCCAATCGTTCCTTTAGTATACTCTCCATTAATTTTCCCACCACCAAGGTCAAACTGATGGGTCTATAGTTACCTGGTACTTCCCTCGACCCCCCCCTCCTTTATGGATTGGCACCACATGTGCCTCTCGCCAATCCCTAGGTACCCTCCCTGTCTCAAGTGACCTGTTGAAGAGCTCCGCCAGGGGTGCAGCCAGTATGTCCGCCAATTCCCATAGTACTCTCAGATGAATGCCATCTAGCCCAGGAGATTTGTCTTTCTTTAGGGCCTTGAGGGCTAACCACACCCTTTTGGCGGAGATAGCATCATCCATCCCCTCCACCTTACTGGCCTTTTTATCCTTATCCAGATGTGACACCCCTGGGGTACCTCTCCCTCCCTCTTGCTCCATTTCTGTTGCTCCCCTGATCCCACTCACTGCCGCTTCTATCCCCATCGTGCCTTGTCCATCGTAGTAGTGACTCTAGATGACACATCATTGGAGTCCACAGCAGCATGGAACTATACCTTAGAACCTCAATCCCATCAGCAGCCACCCCCTCCAGCTCCGAGGCTAGCTGGGGGAGGACTGCTTAGCCAGTGCCAGTACAGTGCCCCACCTGGACTTCTGGTACCTGGCTGCGTAGGCCATATAATTAGCCTGCCTGAGTCCCAAGGTGGATGCCATATACTGTTTCTTTGCCATTGCATCCAGCTTCCTAGAGTCTTTATCTGGGGGGTGTGAAGCCAAGGGTATATTAGCTTTATCACAGGCTGCAGCCTGCACAACCCCAACATGGCTGCATTGCTGATACAAATACTCTGTAGCTGAACCTGATAGGGTGTACCTTTTGTCCATCCTTCTGTTGAAAGAAGGTATAGAATTTGGAGTTTTTAAAATCTTTTGTCTCTATTTCCCAAAAGACTTGTGAATGGGACTAGACAGTCTCTTGGACTCTGGGATGTCCATCATCTCCACATAATCAGGTTCCTCTTGTTCCTCCACAGGGAGCTGGAGGGTTTATATCACCTTCCTGTAAAACATGTAGTGGAAAAGAGACTCAGAAAGCCTAGGAGGGGAAACACCAGAAGGCCTGTCTGGGGAGATGTCCGGTTCAATGTGCTCATCCAGACCTTCCACACCATCGTCATCATCATCATCATAATCTTCATCCCCCTCCAAATCCGGTTCATAAAAATCTTCAGAGGCATAACCTTTAACCGGAGGAACTGACTGAACCGAGCGCCTGCCAGAAGGCACCGTATCAGACAGAACCGGGCGAAGCAATTCTACAATCCTTATCACTTTGGCAATCTCTTCGGTGGTCGGAAAATGGGTCTCTGGATCCGAACCGGACGATTTTTCTTTTCTTTGTCTTTTGTAGGAACCGATCCTCAGGATTGGCTCTCCTCTTGCCCGAAGAAGTATCGCCCTGATCAGAGGATTCTCAGGTTCGGTCAGAACCGAACTGGGCTGGCCATCCAGGTCAGCGGACTTCACGGCCTCCTTATCCCTAAGCCTACCTAATCTTTTTTCCAGGGTAGACTTAGGGAAATTTTTACAGATTTGGCAGTCTGAATCGTGGTGGTCAAACCCCAGACAGTAAACACAGGTGGTGTGCGGATCGGCTTTAGCAAAGACTTCCCCACACACACTGCAGTGCTGAAACCCAGTGGGCCTGGTTTTTCTTTTGGGTTTCTCAGACACGGCCAGTCCTAACCAAAAACTTACCCTTTTTATAGCAAACAACCAGGCAAGACACTCTTATTGGTTTCTAACCGTGTCATGGGTATTGGGGGGGGAAAAAACACAAGAAAATGCGTTTTTGTTTTTTTTTTAAACCGATAAGGACCGGTAACCACACTCTAAGTTTAGAAACAAAGACAGAATATGTAATTCATTAAACGGCCGGTTCAGCCGAACCGGTTGAAAATCAATTTCTACAATTTCCACAAGTTTACTATGTCTAGTTCACTACCTAGTACTTACTGTACCACAGACAGAGATCTGAATCGAAACTTGCAAAAAATAATCAGTAAAACCGAAGACTTTAACCGACTTTCGAACTGCGAGCAAAGGAGAAATCTCTGGGGCGACCGTTCAGTTAAGCGGAGTAACAAATCTGACGCTTGTGCTTCTAAGTGCAGCAGACAGAGGTTTGAACCAAGCTGGAGCTCAGTGTTCTATGCTCTGCATAGAAGATAAACCCTCTTCTCTCCAGCGCAGTTTGAGTGCTGGGGCTAACTGCAGTAGTCAGAATACAGCAAGACTTCATGTGGTTTGAAAGCCAGTTCTGAGAGAGAAACCCCCCACAAAAGGGGGATGGTGGGAGGGAAGGCAGACCTGATGACTGAGATCCCCTCAAAGATCTACTGTTACAGTAAGTTATTATGTAACTTATCTTCCTGGACATAGTTGCCACCACTCATTCACACTAATAGGACTACGCCGGAGGCGATAGGACCCAGCAGGAGCCAAAAATCTTCAGGAGGGTCTTCGCCTACGTAGGGCCATGAGGAGAGGCGCCACAAGCCTAGCTTGCGCCATATAGGCTACTTCAGCATCGACCCTCCAACCACCGCAGTTTCTTTTTTCCTCACCGTCGAGTGTGCTTCAGTGACGACGCTCGCCCGCCAGGAGTCACATCTTTGTGACAGCAGCTATAGTCGTTCAGTATTGATTAGTTTTTATGCATTTTAAGTATTCAGTGTTAAAAAGAAAAGGTAATTTTTATCAACAAAGAAGTCTTCAGCCCGCCTTCAACGGAGTCGACCATGAACGGGGCCGGTGATGGTATGGAGACTTCGCATGAAAGCTTTGTTTTCAGCAGGGCTGAGTCTGGTCCGCCGCCCTCTACGGAGATGGGGGGTCTGACCACAGGCAGTCCAGTGCTCGGGGGAGGGGGATGGGTGGTTCTTCTGAAAGCACAAAAAGAAGCGGTCCCATGCTCGATCTTCGTCGAGGACTCGGCACCACTCGCGGCCTCGAGTTCTTCTTCAGCCTCCCAGTCGAAGAAGAAATTGTACCACTCGAGGGTGCCCTCTGGTATGTCTGCGCATCGATCGTTGGTGGCTAGGGGCAGGGGTTCAACTCCGACTCCTCCATGGTCCACTACAGCCTCTGTTCCTGGTGACCAGCTTCCTCGACACCGGAGTCCCTCCCCACTCCTTGGGAGGTCTTCCAGTGAGCGGTTTCATCATTGGGCTGCTCTTATGGAGCAGTGGGTTTGGCGGTTGTCCCGCCTGCCTGAGCCAGCGGGTCAATCTCCGGGGCCTTCAGGCCTAACTGTTTCAAACCTGCAGGCAGGGTGATTGGGATTTCCTAGTCGCGCTGCGCCTTCTCCGGTGCAGTCGACGTCGCACTCTGGTGCTCTTCCTCCTCATATGGCGGTGGCACAGGGGCCAGCACAGGTGCCATTATCTCCTACTGATTTTCTCAGATCTTCCTCACTGACTCTGGGGATGGGGTTGGGAGCCTCTGGTTCTGTGGCGCCTGGGGCGGTGTCGACTTTGACATCTGTTGTGGTGCCGCTCTCTAGGCTGGTGCCATCTTCTTTTTCAGCGCCACACCCGGTGCCAGCATCGTCTGTGCATTTGGCACCACCTAGGCCACTGAGATTTTCGACTCCGATTTACGGACCACCTCCTCTTTTTCTTCCCTTTCCTGTCTCTACTGTCCCTCAGGGACTAGTAGGAGACGATATTGAGCCTGATCCTGATCTTCGATTAGGGAATGACTTTGACGATGATTCTTCTCTCAGAGTGGCAAATAAACCATCTTCTTCAGTGGAGCCTCTGGTCGAGGACCTTTCCTTTAAGTCTCTGCTAAAGAACATGAATTCCACTCTCTCTCTCGACTTCAGAGATTAATCCAGGGAAATTGCTGTGACTGCAGTATCTGCACATTTTGGATATTCCTGTGGAATTAACTCCCGTGCAGCCCTCTTTTGCGACACTCACAAATGGTGTGGGATAATCCCTCACTTATTCCTTCCATGGCTAAGTCCATAGACAGGAAGTATGCCCCCTAAGGATCGAACAATCTTGGCCTCTCGAGCCTTTGCTGATGCCATAGTGGTCTTGGCAGAGAATGATAAAGCCGTCCTTCCTCAGGAATCTACGGCACATCCAGTAAACAAAGAATCTCATGAGATTGACACCTTAGGGAAGCAAGTTTTTGCTGCCTCTACACTGGGTATGCAGATTGCTAGCTACCAGGGTTATTTCTCTCAGTATGAGTATACCTTATGGCATTCATTCAAGGCAACTGTGGAAGCTCTTCCGGAATCTGACGTTAGCTCAGAGTTTCTCCAGACCATTACTAGAGGCATTGAGTCCAACAACCAGCAACTAAAAGCTGCTATGGATGTCTTTGACACTGCTTCCAGGGCAGCAGCAGCTGGGATTTGCACCCGCCACTCGTGGTTACGAACATTGGGATTCATAAATGATGCCCAACAGAGTTATGAGTTTACCATTTGATGGAACGTATCTGTTTGGCCCTCAAGTCGAGCAGGCTCTAGAGGACACACAGAAAACTAGAATTGGTATCAAAACAACCAGGCCATCATCTGCTGCCCCTCAACGGGGCGGGAACCGGCGGCTGTTTCATAACCGTCAGTCGTTTCATGGCAGAGGGGGTTTCAACAAGAATCAAGCCCCCCAACCACAAAAGAAAAAGCAGCTGAAGGCACAGAGCCCAAAAGCACCTATTGCCACCCTCTGAGATTCCGGCCCAAGTCCCACCTCAGCTGTCCAAGGGTGACTCTTCCTTGGCAGTAGGAGGGCGTCTGACTCAGTTTTACAACCAGTGGAAGTCAGTCACATCAGACAAATGGGTGCTCAGAATAATCCGCAACGGTTACTGTCTAAATCTTTCAGAAACACCTCCGGATCATCCACCCAAACGACAGCCCAAGCTGTCTGTGTCTCAGTCAAACCTTCTTGCTTCCAAGATTCAAGGCCTTCTGGACAATAGAGCAGTAGTAGTTCCATTAGATCAATGGAACACAGATTTCTACTCCCATTACTTCCTAGTTCCAAAGAAAACAGGCGGCATGTGCCCTATTCTCGATCTGAGGAAGTTAAATTCCTTTACAAGGAGAAGTTCAAGATGATACCACTCAGCACTCTTGTTACCTCTGATTCATTAAAATGACTGACTGGTCTCCTTGGACATGCCAAGCGCCTACCAACATGTTTTCATACACCTGGACCACCACAAGTATCTCAGATTTGTGGCATTGGGTCAGCACTACCAATTCAGAGTCCTGCCCTTTGGGCTGTCCTCGGCGCCTCGAGTCTTTACACAGTGCTTTGCAGTTCTCACAGCGCATCTCAGGAAACTAGGAGTCCAAGTGTTCCCATATCTGCAAGCCCCTCCAGACAAGAGACTCGGGAAGCTGTGGCTACGGCTTCCAAGTTCCTCACGTTCATGGGAGTTCCGTTGAATTTGGGAAAATCACAGCTGCAGTGCTCCCAACAGCTCCTCTTCATAAGGGCTCTTCTGGATACCTCTAACACAAAAGCCTTTCTTCCAGAGGACAGAAGGAATGACATCCTTCAGATGGTCCACTTCATCAAAGACAGCAATTCTGTTCAAGCCCTCTCAATGCAGTGGATGGTGGGTCTAATGGCATACTCAGTGTTCACTGTGCCTCTGGCCCGTCTTCACGTGAGGACTACTCAGTGGATGCTCAGCACTCAGTGGTCCCCGACCAGACATCCCCAGTCCTTTCACATCAAGGTGACAGAACCTCTAAAACAGACACTCACCTGGTGGACTCAAGAGGACAACCTTCTGAAAGGGTTTCCCTTTGCCTCACTGGAATCTCAGATCTCCATCACCACAGATGCATCCCTACTCGGATGGGCAGTTCACTGTCAAGATCTCCACACCCAAGGTCAATGGAATCAGGACAAGTCTCAACTCCACATAAATATCCTAGAAATGAGAGCTGTCCAGTATGCAGTCCGTGCTCTGAAGGGCATTCTGTGTCACAAGATCATTATCCTTCAAACGGACAACAAAGCAGTGATGTACTACATCAACAAACAGGGTGGAGTACACTTTTACCCCTTATGCAGGGAAGCGATGAGAGTGTGGGAGTGGTGAATGGATCACAAAGCCCTGAACCAAGCAGTTTACCTTCTGGGAGTGCAGAACAATTTGGCGGATCGTCTCAGCAGGATGGAACAGATCCTCATGAGTGGTCTCTCCACACAAGCATCATGCAATCACTCTTCAAAGAGTGGGGAACACCAGATCTGGACCTTTTTGCGTCCCCACTCAACACAAAACTGCCTCTATTTTGCTCCAGAAATTCAGAACCTGGTGTTTTCTGTCAGGATGCATTCAGACTGCAGTGGACAAGACACTTTCTGTACGCATTTCCTCCTCTTCCCTTAAAGAAGATACTGCTAAAGCTGTAGGTGCAGGGGGGTAGAATGATCTTCATCATCCCTTTCTGGCCTCATCAGATTTGGTTTCCATTAATCAACAGATTATCGGAAACTTCACAGAGACAGCTTCCACTTCAAATGAACCAGCTGACCCAGGGCCCAGTGGCCATCCCAACCTGAAATTCCTTCACCTCCATGCATAGCTCCTGAAGAGATAGAAGCAAGTAGGTCTGACATTTCATGTAGGGTCTCAGGACATGCTCCTAGCAGCACGCAAGCCAGCCACTAGGAAAAGTTACACGTCGAAGTGGAAGCGGTTCTCCATCTAGTAAGCAAAGTCCTTCCTGGACCCCTTCTCCTACCCACCAAACAAATTCCTGGAGTATCTTCTTGACCTGTCAAATACAGGACTGCAATACTTAACAATGATGGTTCAGCTCTGCGCGATCTCAGCATACCATAAGCCTGTACACGCCATCTCTCTGGCTCAGTTCCCTTTTGCCAAGTGGTTCCTTAAAGGTATACTTCACACTAGGCCACCAGTCAGACGACCGGTAGCCGCCTGGGATGTTAATCTTGTGCTAGACATGATCACCCCTAAACCTTTCGAGCCCCTAGCAACTTGTGAGCTGAAGTTCCTGACCTGGAAGACCACCTTCCTTGTAGCCATTACCTGTGCTTGCAGAGTGTCTGAAATGCATGCATTGGTCACAGACCCCCTGTGTACTATATTTCACAAAGACAAGGTGGTTCTTCGAACTCACCCTAAGTTTCTCCCTAAAGTGGTCTCAGAATTCCATCTGAGCCAGCTTTTGGTTCTTCCAATCTGTTTCGCAAACTTCCAGAATTAGGGGGAGCGTGCCCTACATTCTCTGGATGTTGAGGGTTTTGCGGTTCTACGTAGACAGAACTAAAGAGATCCGCAAATCTTAAAACAACTATTTGTCGCTTTCAGCATGGCCTGGCTGGGTCAGCCTGTTGCTATCAGATGTATTTCGGCATGGCTAGTGGCATGTCTTCGCCAGTGCTACTCCATGGCACAGGTTAAGTTGGAAGGCAGAGTATACGCTCATTCTGCCAGGGCAGTTGTGGCATCTCTGGCAGAAATTCGGAACGTGCCCATTGCAGACATCTGCAATGCAGTTACTTGGAACCCTGTGCACACTTTTATGAAGCACTACTCTTTGGATGTCCATGTCAGACAGCATCAATCCTTTGGCAGGACAATCCTTAATGGACTCCTATCCTAAGTGAGCTCCTGTCTCCTACCGCCCTTCTCGGGGGATTATTTCAGCTCGGTACTCTCCCATTATTGTGAATGAGTGGTGGAGACTTTATGTCCAGGAAGATAAGACAATTATGTACCTACCGTAATTCTTGATCTTCTTCGATGAAGTCTCCACCACTCATTCACACGCCCACCCTCCATCCCCCGAGCTCACTTATCTGTTTTTGGTCTTCACTCCCTCGATGGCTGGGCTCTGTTGTGTTGAACCTTCTTATATGGGTCATTCGGACTATCTTATGTCCACCATAGGTTAGTTTCACTAAGTTAGTTTACGCTGCACCTCCTCGGTAAAAAAGGTGCTGAGGCAGTTGGAAGGTTGAAGCCGAGGTAGCTAGTATGGTGCGAGCCAGGCTCGTGGAGCCGCTCCTCACGGCCCTACCTGGGCGCTGGCTCTCCTGAAGATTTTTGGCTCCTGCTGGGTCCTAGTGCCTTCGACGTAGTGCCATTAGTGTGAATGAGTGGTGGAGACTGTCGAAGAAGATCAAGAATTCTAGGATCGTGGATATGTTGTTCATCCACAGTCTTTGGCATGTCCCCTTCCACTTTAAATCTCACCGGAAGTCTTCAAGCTGGCTCCTCCCACCCACCCAGGTGGTATATACCACAGCTCTGCTCCTTGACGCCAGATCTTCCTTTCCGCTGGAAGATTCAGGTTGCCTCCCTCGTGCTCACACATTTTGTAGGCCCTGGCTTTCAAACCTTCAGTTTTACCGAAAGTTTGCATTGTTCGTGTTAGCGATCACAAGTTTGCTGCTTTGATCATGGAAGACAAGTCTTCCCCTGGATTTCGTTGGTGCCCTTGCAGCCAGAAGATGTCACGCACCGATCCCCACACCGCGTGCATCTATTGCCTCCCTGTCGACCATGACACCTTGAAATGCAATTTGTCTTGCCTTTCATCCCGTCCTCGACGAATGTCTCGTACGCGTGAAGCTGGAGAGGCTGGAGAAGAGGAACCCTCCGGTGAAATCCAAGGAGGCTTGGTGGGCGGTTTCCGCAGCTGCGGGATCCGCCGAGCAGTTGGAACACATGCAAGCATTCGAGGAGGAAGCGGCTCATGCTGCAGATTCCTCTTGGAGCTTCTTTGTTCCACTCAACCTGGGCTCTACCTTCTCTGGTTCCTTCCGAGAGTTGTGCCAGTCTATCCCAACCAAGGGAGAGGTGCCTGTGGGCTCGCACTCCTCTCGATTCCGTAAGTGGGAGAAGGATCCGGGATAGTCTTCATCTCGACGGAGACGTTCTTGGGAGCGGGAGAACTCTTGATCCCAGGAGCATGCAGTCTCAACTTCGGTCGAGATCACGTCTTCGGCCGCTGGCTTTTCAGCTCTGCCTTCTGGTCAGTCAAACGAATTATCGATTGACAAGGTGGAAATCATGATCAATCTAATCAATCTGATATCGCAGACTCTGGTCAACGATTCCCTCGATCGAACCCCTAATCTGGTCTTTACAGATGATGAGACCCAGCCTGCTGTGACTCCCATTGATGATGTGGTCCCTGATCCTGGGAAATCACCAGCCCCGCCGGTGTCTCCTGAGCAACCGAGTCAGCCCATCCGATCTCGAGTGAGGTCTCAGACCCCTCAAAAGATGGGCCCAGGAAGAGCCATAAACACTCTACCGATGCCATTGGTCATCCTCGTCCTCCTCGGATGAGGAATGGCTCCTGCAGAAACTCCATCGGCGCTACGAGGACCTGATGTGGCAGCAGCTACTTTTGACCGGGCAGAAACCGATCCCAGCTTCTACACCGGCAATTACCTGGCTTTTACCTCCTAGGCCGAAGCCGACGCCTTCGGAGCTGATTAAATTGGACCCTCAGCCCGCGGAGCCGGCAAAATCATCAGTTTGGCCCAGAACGGTTTCTCCACCAGTTGTGGAACCGCTGCCCAAACAGCCTGTGGGAGAGGCTCCTTCCAAGGAAGATGGACCTGATACCGGGCTTCCCCAGCTCTTGTTGTTCATGGTCACCCTGGACCGCCCTCTGCAGGTCGAAGGTAACCTGGGTGGTCGGCCATTATACCCGGATTCCTCAGATTCGGACGTCATTGACTTGCATTCTCATCCAGAGGATGATGAATCAACCATTGGCTTAGAGACAGACGAAGGTCCCTCATCTTTCCAAGGAATTCTTCACCTTATCTCTGAATCTACAGGGATGCCCCTTTAGCCCATCCAGAAAAAGGTGGAGTACCCTCTTACGGACATCCTTGAGAGTAGATGCACCGACGGAGGCCCTCCTGTGGCTGAGGCTATCGTTGGCCCGCCTCTAGAACTTTGGCAGTGCCCTGCCACTTGTCCAGCTCTATCTGCCCGCATGGCCCGTAGGTATGTGGTGCCCTTGGAGTCCCTTTACGGGGTTCACAGAGCACCCTTTGGCCAAGAGCCTGGTGACCACCTCTGTGTTCAGGCGTACTGTCAGTTCTGCCGACACTGACCGACCTCCTGATAAAGAGTCCAAGTTCTTGGGCCATTCAGCCAGGAAGGTCTATGCGGCCTCTTCCTTCGGCTGTCATGGTACACTTCTCTCACCCTCTTTTAGGGTCGCTGGTTGAAGTCCTCCCACATCTCCCCACGGACATGCAGACCATGGTCAAGCAGGTCCAGGATCAGGGCAGAGCTATTGCCAAACAGCAGCTTCAGACGGCCATGGACATGGGGGATTCTTGTGCCCACTCGATGGCTGCCGCGGTTGCCCCGTGTCTCAGGGCTTGGCTGAGGCTCTCCTCCTTCCTGGCAAATACCCAGGACAAACTAGCTGACGTGCCCTTCCTTGGGACCGACTTGTTTGGCCCAGGAGTGGTTGGTCACCTTCAGCGAATTGAACAGTCCAATGCCACCTTGGACGCCCCTTTTGCCAAGGGTTCTTCGGGCAAGACCCAGCAGAAGAAAAAGAAGAAGCCATTTTTCCGCACTCTTCCCCTGCAGCTCAGCAGTCCAAGGTGACAGCAGCAGCAACAGCAGGCTCAGGCTTGGCACCCCTGGCCCAAGTCTGAACCCCAGCAGGCCCACAAAGGAGGCCGTGGTTCAGGTCCTGGAGCCGCCTCCTCCAAGCCTGCTGAGTGACAGGGTGGAGGCTCTCAACCCCTTTCCCATCACCTCAGCTCTGGGTCCTCCCATGGGAGTCCAGCTCCACCACTTCCTTTCCGCCTGATCTCAAACTGGTCGGTCAGGGACTGCCTCTAGAATTCAAGCAGTTCCCTCCAAGCCTAGCCCGTGCCCCTCGGGAGGAAAGAGTATCCGCTCAGACTCAGTCGGTTCTCCGAGATGACATCACTCAGCTCCTCCTCAAGGAGGCAGTAGCTCCAGTGGCAGATCCTCCAGCAGACCCAGGCTTTGTCTCCAAATACTTCCTGGTGCACGAGAGGATGGGGGCTGGCTCCCCATTCTAGATGACCTGAATCATTATCTCAAGTCACGCACCTTTCAGATGGTCACTTTGTCCCAGATCATACCATCCTTGGAGCGAAATGTGGTTCTGTTCACTGGCTCTGCAGGACGCGATCTTTCTGGACTAAGTCGCCATCACTCATCCACACTAGTGGGATAGCGCCAGAGGCACAAGGACCAAGCAGGAGCCAACATTTTTCAGAAAGGTCAGTGCCAAGACAGGACTACGCATGCACTGCACTGTGAGACTAACTCGCGCCTGTGTATCCTGTCTCAGAGTCGACCCTCCAACCACCTCAGTTCCTTTTCTCCCACTGAGTGCGCTTGGATGTCGACGTTGCTTGTCTGCCGAAGTCAAAGTTTTCGTCTATACGACAGTAGCTTTTAGCATTTATTTAACATTTTAGTAGTAATTTCTTATGTACAAACGAAAAGAAGATTAAGAAGAAAAAGAAATTCTCACCTGCCATCAACGCAGTGGTGGTGGCCCATCTCACGTGTTGGGGGGCATCAGGATTTATCCTTACCTCGATGATTGGCTCCTAGCAGGTTCCACCCAACAGGAAGTGGAGAGGTCCAGGGACCTGGCCCTCCAGACCTGCTCCCAACTCAGCCTCCTCATCAACAAGGCCAAGTTGGAACTCGTGCTTTCTCAGGTGGTGGGCTTCATCGGGGCAGAGTTTGACTCTTGTCAAGCCAGAGCTTGGCTCCCGGCGGACAGGACAGAGGTTCTTTCCTCCTTTGCCCAATCATTTCTGGTGGGGCACTTGCGCCCTGCCCGAGACTTTCTGCACCTTCTGGGTTACATGGCAGCATGCACCTCAGTAGTCCATTGGGCTTGGTTGCACATGCGCCCCCTCCAGTAGGAGCTAGCCACCCAGTGGACTCAGCGCCACGGTCATTTCAACCAGCTGATCACTGTAACTCAGAAGATGTGGGACACTCTCCAATGGTGGACCACCCAAGACTGGTTGCAGGAAGGGATCCCATTTGTCCACCCTGAGTCGACGGTCATCCTCACGACTGATATCTCTCTCATGGGCTGGTGAGTCCACACGGAAGACAAAAGAGCCCATGGGCTCTGGACTCCCGAGGAGTCCCGATGCCACATCAACCTGTTGGAGCTCAGAGCAGTCAGACTGGCACTGTCAGCTTTCACTCCTCAGCTCCGGGGTCAAGTGGTTCAAGTCCAGACAGACAATACCATGACCATGTACTACCTCAACAAACAGGGTGGCACGCACTCCCATCTGTTGTGCAAGGAGGCGCTCCGCATCTGTTCCCTTATGAGTCGATTGGAGACAGATCTCCTAGCTATCCATGTGGCAGGAGCCTCAAACCATCTGGCGGATGCTCTCAGCCGCTTAGGCCAGACATCCCACAAGAGGTCTCCTCATCCAGAGGTAGCTTACAGTCTGTTCTCCCACTGGGGATGGTGGACCTGTTTGCCTCCAGGGAAAATAGCAAGCTGAGGCTGTTTCATGCCCGCCCCCCCTCAGCAGGGTTCGGTGCAGGGGGATGCCTTCTCGAGGCCGTGGACCCCAGGCCTCTTCTGCGCCTTACCTCCATTTCCCTCGATCCACAAGATGCTCCTCAAGGTGAGGAGGGACAAGGCAAAAGTGATTCTGGTAGCCCCAGACTGGCCACACCAGTTCTGGTATCCAGATCTCCTCAGCCTCAGCTGCAGGCACCCGGAGCGGCTTTGCACATGCCCGGACCTGATATCACTCAATCGGGGGAAGGTATTCCATCCAGACCTTCAATTCCTGCAACCCTCAGGCTGGTACCTGAGCAGCTAGAGTTCCAGGCTTTGGGGATTTCTGAGGATGTCTACGCCGTGGTGGAGGCATCCAGAAAGGAATCGACCAGGAAATGTTTTGCCTTCAAATGGAAAAGGTTTTCCATTTGGTATCTGGGCAAGGGCCTGGACCCTCTGTCCCATCCAGTGGCCAACATTGTCGACTACCTTTGGTCTTTCTTCAAAGGGGGTCTTCAGCCATCGACCCTTAGGGTGCATCTGGCAGCCATCTCTGCTTACCAGGCGCAGGCCGGTCAGCAGACAGTGGCACAGGAGACAGTGGTCGGGTGCTTTTTCAAAGGCCTGGATCACATATTCCCTCCAGTGCATGAACCTTCACCTCCGTGGGATCTACTGCTAGTACTGGCAAAGCTCATGGGTCAGCCATTCGAACCAATGCACAAGTGTGCTTTGTCACACTTGTCTTGGAAGATGGCCTTCCTGGTGGCTATCATGTCTGCCAGAAGGACAGGGGAGCTCCAGGCGCTTTTCGTGGACTCCCCTTAGCTGGTCTTCCACAGGGACAAGGTTGTCCTACGCCCCCATCTGAAATTCATTCAGAAGGTGGTGTCAGTTTTATCTTAACCAGGTGTTGAATCTACCGGTATACTACCCTAATTACACCTCGGAGGCCGAGTACAGGCTCCATACTTTGGACCCGAGACGTGCTTTCTCCTACTATAAGGAGAGGACGGCGGAAATTCGGGGAGAGGTTCGCCAGCTGTTTGTCACCTACACTGAAGCTGCTTCTGGCAGACCTGCAGCAAAATGGACCATTGCAAGGTGGATTACATCATGCATAGGTCTGTGCTACCAGTTGGCGGGCAAGGAGCCTCCCAGAGGGATAAGAGCTCATTCTACCCGCCATACTGCTACATTGGTGGCTGCTTCCAGGGACTTCCCTATCCAGGAAATCTGTTGGGCTGCTACCTGGAAGTCACCAAACACCTTCATCACCCACTGCCACATCGACCTTGAGTCATGCCGGGATGCTGGTTTTGGGGCCTCAGTTCTCCAATCTCTGTTACCTAAGTAGGGGGTGTGCATCTTGCCTCCCGCCTTCCTGAGAACTACTAGGAGTCTGCCAATGACTGTGGATGAACAAAATATCCACGATCCTAGAAAAACTGGTTACTCACCTGTAACAGTACTTCTAGGAGTGGTATATGTTGTTCATCCACACAGACCCAACCGACCTTCCTAGCTGCAGACTCGCGGGAGTCGAGGCGCTAGGGGTGTTCTTCGTTTTTGCAGCATTCATTTTGCACTAGCTGTTTATTATACACTGATTTGTAAAGACCTTATTAAAGTCTGAGTGTTTTTTCACTATAAAACGCTCCTTTTTGGTTCTTGGTCTTTACTTACATAAGACATTTATTTGGTGCTTTTGGCTCCTTTGCGCTCTCAAATCCTGGAATCTTTTCGTTTTTGGGTTGGCTGCCGTTTTGAGAGCTGCATGGTTACTTACTGGATTTTTGTTCGCGGTGTTTTCATTTGGATCTCTTGCAGACGCACACAACCTGGCTTCCAGCATAGAAACATAGAATTTGACGGCTGATAAGGACCGCTTGGCCCACCCAGTCTGATCATTTCCCTACCTGACGGATAAGCTGCAGATTCTAGTTAATCAATGGCTTACTTCCTCCTGCCCCCCACTAGAATTGCCTTATGCCTGTCCCATGCATTCTTGAATTCTCCCACTGTTCCTGACTCCACAACCTCCTCAGGAAGGCTGTTCCATGCATCCACAACTCTCTCTGTGAAAAAATACCTTCTAACATTGCCTCTGAGCCGTCCCCCCTCTATCTTAAAATTGTGTCCCCTTGTTCTTTCACATCTCTTCTTCTGAAAGATGCTACCCTCTTGTACCTTAAGTCCCTTGAGATACTTGAAAGTTTCTATCATGTCCCCCCCCCTCCTTTCCTCAAGGGTATACATATTAAGCTGCTTTAGTCTCTCCTCGTATGTCTTCTGTTGCAGACCTTGCACCATTTTGGTTGCCCTCCTCTGAACAGCCTCCACTCTGTCTATGTCTTTGTGGAGATGGGGTCTCCAGAATTGCACACAGTACTCCAGATGGGGTCTCACTAACTGTAGAGAGGGATAACAACTTCCTGTTTTCTAATGTTGATGCCTCTCCCTATGCATCCCAGTATTCCCCCAGCCCTCTTTACTGCCTTCTCACATTGCTTGCCCACCTTTAGGTCATCTGATATAATTACTCCTAGGTCTTTTTTGATTTTTGTTGTTATTAACTCACCCCCCATTGTGTATGCTTCCCCTGGGTTTTTGTTTCCCATGTGCATTACCTTTGCACTTCTTTGCATTGAATCTGAGCTGCCAATGTATTTGACCATTCCTCCAAACTTGCCAAG
The DNA here is from genome assembly GCA_016271365.2 of Neoceratodus forsteri. Lineage (NCBI taxonomy): Eukaryota > Metazoa > Chordata > Ceratodontiformes > Ceratodontidae > Neoceratodus > Neoceratodus forsteri. The sequence goes on along the minus strand of CM028131.1, from coordinate 108,338,864 downwards.
TCCCTTTTCATTCTTTCCACTCCGCCTTGTGTATCAACCCTGTTGCAGATCTTTGTGTCATCTGCAAAGAGGCATAACTTTCCTTCCAGGTGCTCTCCAATGTCACTTATAAAGATATTAAAGAGGACCGGCCCAGTACCGAAACCTGCGGTACCCCGCTAGTTACCCTCTTTTCTTCACTGTGGACTCTGTTTACTATTACCTTTTGCATCCTGTTGTCCAGCCAGTTCTTTATCCAGGCTACCACTTTGGGACCCACTCCAAGGCTGGCTAACTTGTATATTAATCTTTTGTGTGAGACTGTGTCGAATGCCTTGCTAAAATCTAGGTAGGCTCATCCACAGCCTCTCCTGGTCTACTACTTTGGTCACCCAGTCAAAGAAATCTATTAGGTTCGTCTGACATGACCTTCCTGCTGTGAAACCATGCTGCCTTGGGTCCTGTGCCCCACTGGCCTCTAGGTACTCAACAATCCTTTCCTTCAGAAGTGATTCCATCATTTTCCCTACCACTGAAGTCAAACTAACTGGTCTGTAGTTTCCTTTCTCTGCCCTGCTCCCACTTTTGTGAAGTGGAATCACATTTACCCTGTTCCAGTCCTCGGGTACCACTCCATCCTCCCATGATTTGTTAAAGAGAGTAGTCAGTGGTGTTACTAGTTCTACCCTTAGTTCTTTTAGTATTCTTGGGTGAATCCCATCAGGTCCCATTGCTTTGTCTGCCCTCAGTTTCAAGAGTTCTTTCAAAACCCTTTCTTCTGCGAATGGACTGGTATCGACCCCCCCCCCCCCAATTCAGAGTTTCCCCCTTGTTTGGTTTAGGCACCTCCCTCCTCATCTGTTGTGAATACTGAGCAGAAATATTCATTCAGCATCCCTGCTTTTCACTGTCACCTCTGCCCACATTCCTCCCTTTATTAAGTCTCTGTATTCTCCCTTGGTCTTTTCTTCGCTCATTAATGTACCTATAAAAAGTTTTATCCCCCTTCTTAACAGAGTTAGCTATCTTTTCCTCAGTGTGTGCCTTTGCTATTCTGACTGCCTTCCTGCCTCCTTCTGCTTTATCTGATAAAGTTCTCTGTCCTGCTCCTTCTGTGTTTCCTTATATTTCCTGAATGCTATCCTTTTCTCCTTAACCATCCCTGCCACCTCTTTTGAGAACCATAGTGGTATTTTCCTTCACTTTGTTTTATTAACTTGCTTCACACAAAGGCTTGTTGCCTATGTGATGGCTGTTTTGATTATTCCCTATTGTTCCTCCACCCCTCCCTCTTGCTCATTTGCTAGTGCTTTTCTAAGGCGCACTCTCATTTTCCCAAAGTCAGCCTTCCTAAAGTCCAATACTCTTGTTTTTGTATGGCTTGACTCTATGGCTGTGTTTATTGTGAACCACACTGTTTGGTGGTCACTTGTTCCCAGATGGCTACCCACTTCTAAATCTGAGATCCTTTCTCCTTCCCCATTTGAGAGTACCAGGTCTAAGATTGCTCCCTACCAAGTGGGTTCCAACACTAGCTGTCTGAGACATGCCCCCTGTAGGGCATCAAGAATGACCCTGCTCTTGGATGTGCATGCAGCAAAGGTACTACAGTTAACATCTGGCATATTCAGGTCCCCCATCAACAATATCTCCCCTTTTTCTGCCATTTTAAGAATGCCTTCTATCATTTCCTTGTCCATTTCCTCCCCCTGAGATGGGAGTCTGTACACAACCCCCATGCGGATTGTGGTGCCATTTCCTGACTCAGGGTGACCCATAGTGACTCATCAACTTCCTGTTTACTCTTTAGTTCTGTTGCTTTAATCCCTTCCCTTATAGAGAGCTACTCCTCCTCCCTTTACCCACCCTGTCCCTCCTGTAGACTGTGTATCCTGGTATGTTGACTTCCACTCATGGTTCTCTGTGTACCATGTTTCAGTGACTGCCACAATATCCAGGCATCCCTCTTCCATTAAGGCCACTAGTTCAGGAGCTTGTTGCACAGACTACGGGCATTGGTACTCACCACCTTCCATTTATTTTTTATGGCCTTACCCCTTTTAGTCCCATCCCTGTCCTTAACACCTTTTTCTGCATTTATCCTTGTCCTGCTCCCTACTTACTTCTCTGCCTTGGTGTTTACCTCTCTAACTACTGTGCTTTGTGGGGGGAGGCTGGGATTTCCCTGCTCCTTTTCAGTGCCTCCCCCCTTGGCTAGTTTAAATGCTTGCCAATGAAGCATTTAAACCTGTCACCTAGGATCCTGGTTCCCCCCCAGACAGATGCAGACCATCACACCAGTATAAGTCTGCATCCCTCCAGGTGGCTCCCCAGTCCCCTATGAAGCCAAAACCCTGAGCTCCACACCAGTCTTTCAACCATTCATTGAATCCCATGATGCGGAATACCCTAGCATCATCCTTGCCATAGACAGGCAGCACCTCCGAGAAAGTTACCATATATGCTACTTGTCTAAGGCCCCTCCTCAACTCCACAAACTCCTCTTGCACTGCTCTGATCCCATTTACATCTAGGTCATTTGTCCATAGGTGGACAATGACAACCAGCTCCCTCTCTCGTGCAGCTGCTCCCGTGATCCTGAGGATTCGCTTCCTGTCCCTCCAAGCCGTGGCGCCAGGCAGGCACCTTTACTTCCCTCTACCCTTCCTCCCCCACGTCTACCCCACTAATGATTGAATCCCCCACCAGGAGTTGTTTCCTTCTCCTGTGGGGTCTCGTGCCATCCTCCTGTGGGTCTCCTTTGTGGAGGTTCCCAGCATCCTTCTTGGTCTCCACTGCAGGTGCCTCCATAGAGGAACCACTTTTTGCCAGAACAGCAGGCTAAGATCTGGCATTATGGGGCAAAGCCGAGGTATATACCACCAGGGTGGGTGGGAGGAGCCAGCTTGAAGACTTCCAGTGAGATTTAAAGGAGAAGGGAACATGCCAAAGAGTGTGGATGAACAACATATACCTGTACCACTCCTAGAACTGCTGTTACAGGTGAGTAACCTGTTTTTACAGTAGGTACGTAATTTTCATTTCTGTCTTAGGGGGTATTTCAGTCATCAGGTCCCACAGATGGAACAAGTCCAAGCAGTTACATATGCACAGAAACTGCCCAGGAGGAAGGCCATCCCTAAACTTAAGAATGGAGGCCCTGCAGCACAGCCCTGCCAAAACTTACACAAGCTCTTGAGGCAATATCCAGACTGTAGTGCTTGGTGAAGGTATAAACAGTACTCTAGGTGGCCGCCGCACAAATGTCAGTGGCTGAGACTCCCATGAAACAGGCCACAGAGGTAGCCATACACCTTGTGGAATGAGCTTTTACTGCTCCTGGCAAACCCATTGCTATATTTATTGTACCAGAACACAGTGCAGGTTGCCAACCATTTAGACAAACCTTCTTTAGAAACCTGAACACCTTCTCTTTCTGGGGCAAAAGATACAAAATGTTTTTTAGATTTTCTGCATTCATTACTCTGGAAGCAGGTAATACTTCTAAGTTCTGCGCATATCTAACATATCGAGCAGTGCTTCCTCTGGACTGGCACACTCAGAAAAGTAAACAGGAAAGTAGGTAGATTGGGTCAATGTAAACCCAGTCACCATCTTAGGGAGAAACTTGGGATTTGTGCATAAAGACACCCTATCTTTGTGAAAAATCAAGTAAGGCTCCTCATACCAGAGAGCCTAATGCTTGGAAATCCTCCGAGCAGAAGTAATAGCAACCCAAGTAACACATTTCAAGAAAGGAAGCGTTGCTCGCAAGTCACGGCTGACTCAGAAGGAGACGGAATCAATTTCTCCGTAACAAAATGTAAATCCCAAGCCGGGACGGGAGAATGGATTGGAGGTTTCAGATGCAGGATGCCTCTCAAGAAGATATGGGAAACATCCAGCTGAGTCACGGTGCAGTTACCCACAGGCTCATGGAAGGCCGAGATAGCCGAATGGTGCACCTTGAGTGAGGAGTACTGGAGACCTGAATCCAATAGTGATATTGGGTAGTCCAGGATGTGGCTCTTCAGGCAAATGAAAAGGTCCAGACTATGTTTGGCAGCCCAGATGGCAAACCTCTTCCACTTCATGGCATAAGTGGCTCGAGTGGGGGTTCTGAGCAGCCACTAGGACATCTGCCAGCCTGTGGGAAACCCCAAACCTGGCAATGGCTACGTCCTCAGGAGCCAAGCATGCAGATGGACTTGAGGTTGGGATGTAACAGGGTCCCCTGAGCCTGCATCAGCAGATTCCTACAGAGGAGTAGAGGGACCAGTGGTTCCTCTGCTAGCTGCTATAGTAACAGGAACCATATCTGCTGAGGCCAGAATGGAGCTACCGTGATCATGCTGGTCCCCTCCATCTGAAGCTAAAACACTGGCTGGACAACAGTACCAGAAAACTCTAGGTCCTCCCTTAGTGAGCAGATGCAGTTTTGTGTTGAGTGGGAACGTAAAAAGGTCCAGCTCTGTTCAATAGATCTTTTGCAATGGATGAGAGGAGCTCTCATTCGTGCATGCTGGACTGTGCATGCCTGAGGCTGTCCGCCAGTGTTTAGCATTCCTGAGACGTGAACCGCTGAGAGAGTTAGACCATGGTCTAGAGCCCAGTACCACACTCTCATGGCTTCCCTGCACAGGGGATACAAATGTGCCCCCCCCCCAACACCGCTTGTTAATGTAATACACAGCACTGAGGTTGTCGGACTGAGTCAACAGTTGGCCCGGGAGGAGATGGCTCTGAAAGGCCTGCATGGCATAACAGGACCACCTGCATCTCCAGGACGTTGATGTGCAGGGAGATTTTGATCTGGGACCAAGAGACCTGAATTTGAAAAGGACCCAGGTGAGCCCCCCAGCCCAACCCAGAGGCATTCCTGATGAGGATCTGCTTGGGGGGAGGAAATCTGGAAGGGAACCCCTTGCAGCAGGTTCGGGGGGGTCCATCCACCCCTGGAGCACCTTGAGGACTGGGAAGGGGACCAGCATCAACTGATCTAATTCATCTGTGCGCTGGTCCCATTGCACTTGGGGAGTCCACTGGAGGATGCGCATGTGGAGCCTGGCCAGTGGAACAGTGGGTTTGGCCGAGGCCATCAGTCTCAACAGCCACAAGTACACTTTTGCAGGGACCCAATGGCTCTGGGTGACTTCCTGATCCTGGGCAATGAGACACTCTTCCCTGTTCTGAGGTAAGGAGGCCTTTTCCTGTGCAGAGTCTACAATTGCCCCAATATATTGCAGCCTTTGGGACAGAACTAGGACCAACTTGGGCAAGTTGACCATAATGCCCAGAGAGAGAAAAACAGCTGAGGAGTTCTCTCCAGAGCCTGAAGGAGCTGTTCCATGGATGGGGCCTTTAGGAGCCAATCATCCAGATAGGGGAAGACATACAGTCCCTTCCTTCTGAGAGCTGCAGCTACTGCTGCCAAGCATTTGGTAAAGACCTGCAGCACAGAGGACAACCCAAATGGCAATACTTTGAACTGGTAATGCCCTGGAAAAGAAACCGGAGGAATCTCCTGTGAGGTGGAAATACTGAGATGTGCAGGTATGCATCCTGCATGTCCAGAGAACACAGCCAGTCATCCTGCTTGAGCAGAGGCAGCAAGCCGGCAGAGTTAGCATTCAAAACTTTTTGTACTGGACATACAGACTGAGGTCCTTGAGGTTTAATATGGGCCTCAAGTACCTGGTTCTAAGGGGACCAGAAAAAACGTGGAGTAAAAACCCACATTTCTTTGGTGCTTGGGCACTTGCTCAATGGCCTTTTTGCACAGAAGAGACTGTACCTCCTCATGGAGAACAGACAGGTGGGCCAGGGGTAGGTGGAGAGGGCACTGAAGAAGTCTGGGGACAGCTCAATGAGCTCCAGAGTGTGACCCCTTTCTGTGATTTGAAGAATCCACGCATCTGATATGATAGTTCTCCATTGATGGAGATGGAGGGAGAACCAACCTCCAACCACCTCCTCTTGGTCAGGGACCAAAAGAGGGGGTCTGACAAGGAGTCAAGTGGAAAAGGATTCTGCCCCTAGGGCACTTGGCTCTGGTAGAGGTGGGGGCGGGCAAGGTGGCAGAGGCTCTGCATTTGCCTTGGGGTCGAGAGACTGCTCCGGATTTGTGGGACACCTTGCAAAAAGGATGGCGCTGTCTGCTCTTAGGTTGTTGCATTTGATAGAGCGAATGGACACACTTGATAGCCCTGCCAGATGCCTGCAGCTCATTTATGATGTCCTGCACATCTGCACAGGACAACTTGAAGCCATTAAGGTGGGCATTTTGCACCTTTTGCTGAACATCAGCAGGGAAACCCAAGACTCTCAGTCAGGGGTTGCCTACAAAGGCAAATGCCAGTGGCAGCAGCCCTGGCATCAGTATACGAGATATCATAGAGATCCTGCAAGAGGTGCTTGCTAATATCCTCAGCATTTTGCAAGCATTTAAGAACCTCTTGCTTTTGGGAACAATCAGGCAGGGCCTGGGCCATGACCTTCCCCTTCTTCCAAAGGGTATTGTGGTATTTGACCATATGAGAAAGATAATTTGCAATTCTCAGCCCTAGGGTGGAGGAGGCATAAACCCTCTTGCCCCAGAGATCAATCCTACGGGACCCTCTGTCGGGGGGGAGGGGGCTGAGGTGCTTGGGCACCTTAAACATATCATGGGCTACCTTTATAACCACAGAATCTGTCTCCGGTTGCACATCATAATGAGAAAGACCTTGAGGGGCACAATATAATTTATCAGCCCTGTGGGGCTTGGCTGGCACCTTATCAGGCCTGTGCCAGTCTGCAGTTGTGGCATTACTTAGTGCAGGAAGGATAGGAGGAATGACTTTAGGAGAAGACTCACCTAGTGGCATCCTCCTCCTCCTCCTCCTCATTCTGAAAGCCCATGGCTAAGGACAGCTGATTCATAACATTGAAGAAGATAGGGTCCTCTGGAGGAGACCTAGGAGTATGCTTGACAGAGTCCTCACTCACTGAGGAAGCTGTGGATTTTATTCAAACAACATGAAGTCTTCCTGTATTCTGACAGTGGCAGTGAGTCCCAACCTTCAAACTGCCCCGGAGATGAAAGAGTTAACTTTCCATGTCAGGCATGGAATGCTGAGCTCGAGCTCGGTTGAGACTCTGTCTGTTGCTATTTGAACTCAAACTGTCAGATTCTTTACTCCACCTCACTGAACAGTCGCTCTGGAGATTTCTCCTTCTGCTCGGTTCAATTTGTCGGTTAAAGTACCGCTTTTCTCGGTTTTCGACCGAATTTAAACCGTAACCTGTCGGTTCAGTCTCTGTGGTATTCGTGAGTACTAGATAGGTTTATATTATTTTCTGTTCTGTGTGGAACTTGTAAACGGTTCATCGGTTCGATTTGAACCGGTCAAGCTGTTGAAAAATCTTTATCTGTACTTTTAGTGTGTGGTTACCGGTTCTTAACGGTTCTAAAAAAACGGATTTTATTATGTTTTTTTCCACGACCTGTAACACGGTCAGGAACCGATAAGAGGGTCTTGCCCTTGATTGCCATTAAAAGGGTAAGTTTGGTTAGGACTGGCACAATGTCTGGAGAAACCCAAAAGAAAAACTGGCCCACTGGTGCTTCAGCACTGCAGTGTGTGGGAAGTCTTTGCTAAGGCTGACCTCACACCACCTCATGCGTATGGTCTGGGGTTTGACCACCTCAATGCAGACAGCCAGATTGTAAAATTTTCCTGCAGCTACCCTAGAAAGAGAGTTGGTAGGCTCAGGGAAAGGGAGGCCAAAAAGTCAGCTGAACCAGATGGCCAGCCGGTTCGGTTCAAACCGAACCAGAAGGAGTGCCTCTGACCAGGGCGAGACTTCTTCGGGCAAAAGGAGAACTGATTCTGAGGAGTCTGTTCCGGCTAAGAGAACAAGAAAGGAAAAATCAGCTGGTGTGGATCCAAAACTTTCTTCTCCAACCGCTGAAGAAATAGCCAAAGCGATAAAAATTGTGCAGTCACTTTCCCCAGTTCCGACCGAACCGGCACCATCAGGGAGGCGCTCGGTTCGGCCAGTTCCATAATCAAGATTATGATTTAGAGGAATATTATGAACTGGAGGAGGAGGAAGAGGAGTATGAGAAAAGTGAATGTGGTTTTGAAAGTCTGGATGTGCCCATTGACTCGGACATCTCCCCAGACAGACCTTCAGGAGTGTCTCCTCCTAGGCTTTCTGAGTCCCCCTCCCATTTCATGTTTTATAAAAAAGTGGTTGAAACCTCCAGTCCTATGGAAGAAGCTGTGGATGACCAGGAGGAGCCTGACTATGTGGAAATGATGGATATCCCAGAGTCTAGGAGGCTGTCTATTCCTTACACAAATCTTTTGGGAAACAGACATTTAAGATTTTAAAGACTCCTAATACTATACCTCCTGTGGATAAAAGAATGGACAAGAGGTATACATTGTCAGGCTCAGATACGGAGTTCCTTACACAACAATGCAGCCATGTTGGAGTAGTGCAGGCTGCAGCCTGTGATAAGGCTAGTATCCCCTTGGCTTCACCGCCCCCAGACAAGGACTCCAGGAGGATTGATGCCATGGCAAAGAAACAGTACATGGCAGCATCCTTGGGACTCAGACAGGCCAACTTTATGGCCTATACTGCTAGGTATCAGAAATCCAGATGGGACACTGTCATGGCTTTAGCAAAACAGGTCCCTGACCAGCTTGCCAAGGAGCTGGAGCAGGTGGCTGCTGATGGTATTGAGGCATCCGAGGTGCAGTTCCATGCTGCAGTGGACTCCAATGATGTGTCATCTAGAGTCATGGCTACATCTGTGGCACTTCGTATAATGGCTTGGCTCAGATGTACTAGCCTGTCACAGGATACCCAGACTAAGGCCATGGATTTTCCTGTTGTGGGTAATTCTTTGGGGCGCAAACAGAGAATTACATGAAGAAAATGGACAAATATAGGACCACCTATAGGAGTGCCCAGGCCAAGGAAAGGCAGGTCACTCCTCAGAGGCAGCATCCCAGGGGAAGGGGCAGGCCTTTTCACAGGCCTTTCTACCAAGCTCAGGCCTCCTCTTCTGCCTATGCTCAGAGGGGTTCTTTAGAGGAGAGGCAGAAGGGATACAAGCACCTGCTTCCACCCCTCAGCCAAAACCCCTGCCAAACAGGCACCCTGATGGGTTTGCCAGGGCTGATTCTCCACTACCTGTAGGGCAGGCTGGCTTACTTTGTCCAGGACTGAAGTCTCTGACATCAGACAAGTGGGTCCTGGAAGTAGTAAGCCAGGGACTGGTTCTCAGCTTCAGAAAATTTCCAAAGCTGAGAGCCAGATCCTTTCCACCTGCAAATCCCTCAGAGGCACTTGCCCTAGAGGCAGAGATCTCTTCCCTCCTGGCTCTCAGAGCTGTGGAAAGGGTTCCACCCCTACACCAGGGCAAAGTATTGTACTCCAGGTACTTCCTTACCCCAAAAAATACAGAAGAATGGCGGCCCATCCTGGATCTCAGATACTTAAACAAGCACCTTTTAAAGCCAAAATTCAAAATGGTGACTCGGGGAATAATTCTACCCTCTCTAAGGCCAGGGGACTGTCTAGTTTCCCTGGACCTCAAGGATGCCTATTTCCATATTCTCATCAGAAGCTCCCATCGAAAGTAACTCAGGTTCGAGTTGCCCTCAGGCCATTACCAGTTCAGAGCAATGCCCTTCGGTCTAACCTCTGCTCCAAGGGTGTTCACAAAATGCCTGGCAGTAGTAGTTGCTTCTCTAAGAAGGCAAAGGATTGCCATCTTCCCATACCTGGACGACTGGCTCATAGTAGGCCAGTCCCCAGCCCAAGTCAAGTTACACCTACAGATTACTCAGCAACTGCTCACCTCTCTGGGTTTCCTTCTGAATCTTTCAAAGTCAGTTCTAGAGCCTGTTCAGCTCCTCACCTTCATAGGTGCAGAGCTAGATACAGAAAAGGCCAGAGCCTTCCTTCCCCTGGACAGGGCAAGGACCCTTATCACACTGGCCTCCTCATTCACCCTACAGATGTCTCGACCAGCAAGGCATTTTCTGCAGCTCCTGGGGCACATGGCTGCTTCTACAGCAGTGGTGCTGGGAGCAAGATTTCAGATGAGGGACAGTCAGTTCCATTTGAGAGCCTTTTGGTCTCAGAAAAAGGACCCTCTGACCAAACTGATCACAGTGACTCGAACTCTGATCCAGGCCTTGCAGTGGTGGCAGAATCAGAACAATCTAAGACAGGGATTTATCTTTGTCACTCAGTCTTACTCTTTAATCCTTACTACAGATGCCTCCCTCTTGGGGTGGGGGGCTCACTTGGGCAACCTGACCACCAAGAGGTTGTGGTCCCGTCAGGAATCTCTGCTTCACATCAATCTGTTGGAACTCAGAGCAGTATTTCTAGCACTTCATGCTTTTTCCAAGTCTGTTCAGAACAAAGTTATTCAGATCAGAACAGACAATACCACCACAATGTGGTACATCAACAAGCAAGGAGGCAATCGGTCTACGGCCTTGTGCACAGAAGCAATGAAGTCGTGGTCTCTGGCTTATTCCCTGAACACCTCCCTCACAGCAGTACACCTCCCAGGCAAGGACAATGTCCTGGCAGATGCTCTCAGCAGGATATCTCAGGGCCATCACGAATGGTCACTGGATCCCCTGGTCTTGGAGGTGATATTCTCTAGATGGGGCACCCCACAGATAGATCTTTTTGCAGCCCCAGACAATCACCAACTTCCCCTTTTTTGCTGCAGGCCCCCAGTATTGGGCTCAGTCCCCCTGGATGCCTTAGTTTTCAGTTGGGAAGGGAAGTTTCTGTATGCTTTTGCCCCCTTCCCGCTCCTGTTCAAAGTGCTAGTCAAAATCGGGTCTCAACCCTGCAAAGTGATCCTGATTGCTCCAGACTGGGCCAGACAGTCCTGGTATCCTCTCCTATTGTCCTTAACTGTCCATCTTCCCCTGGCTTTTCCCAGGAATTACAACCTGTTAACCTGTGCTCAGGGGAAGGTTTGGTACCCGAATCTCAAATCTCTCAATCTCAAGGCCTGGCTCTTGAAGAGTTAGAGTTTGCTGATTTACACCTCTCCCAAGGTGTTATGGATATTCTAAAGGCTTCTAGGAAGCCTTCCACCAGAACTACTTACAATTCCAAGTGGAAAAGATTTTCCATATGGTGCTCTAGGAAGCATATTTCCCCAGAATCTGCTGATCTGCCCACAGTCCTTGACTATATGGTCCATCTAAATAGCTTGGGACTCAGACCAGCTACACTAAGAGTTCATCTGGCAGCTGTTTCTGCTTTCATTTCAGCAGGTAAGCCCTCTTCTTTTTCAGCTCACCCTGTTTTCTCCAAGTTTTTCAAGGGATTGCTTCATACCAATCCTCCATTCAGGGACCCTGCCCCTGCTTGGGATCTTAACGTTTGCATTGCTCAGCTTATGCAACCCCCTTTTGAGCCTTTGTCCTCAGCAGAGCTTAAGTACTTGACTTGGAAAGCTGTGTTTCTGGAGGCCATCACTTCTGCCAGGCGCATAAGTGAGCTACAAGCCCTGTCAGTGGAGCCTGACTTTATTTCCTTCCACAAGGATAAGGTGGTCCTCAGGACTAACAGGAAGTTTTTGCCTAAAGTGGTTTCAGATTTCCACCTTAACCAATCTATGTCTCTTCCTGTGTGCTTCACTGACCATTCCTCCTCTGGTGAGAGGAGGCTGCACAGTTTAGATGTGAAAAGAGCCCTTAGCTACTATATAGAACGTACCAAGGGTCATAGGTTTGACTCCCTCCAACTGTTCTTCACTTATGGTGAGGTTGGTAAAGGAAAACCTGCCACTAAAAGATCCATTGCCAGGTGGATTGTCTCTTGCATCCAATTTTGCTATGAAAAATTAGGTAAGGTTCCACCCTCAGGCCTGAGGACTCATTCTACCAGAGGTAAAGCTGCTTCCCTGGCTGCTGCCAGGGATATTCCTATCTTAGAGATATGTCAAGCAGCTACCTGGAAAACAGTTCACACTTTTTACTAAGCATTACTCCCTGGATATCCAGGCTAGGAGTGATGCTCAGTTTACACAGCTGTGCTTCAGAACCTATTTCCTAAGTAGGTTCTGTCCCTCCTCCATGGAGGTACTTGGCAGTAGTCTGCTGCTGTCAGAATACAGCAGACTTCATGTTGTTTGAAGAAAAATTACCTTAGTAATGTTCGTCTTCTAATGGAGTGTTGCTGTATTCTGACCTCCCCCCTGCCTTCCCCTCTCAGAACCTCTGTTTTTTGGGATGTGGGTGGGCAGTGGCAGTGTTGGCACTCAGGAGGTGCCCCACCCTTTTTTGTTATCACCCTTTCTTTGGGTGAGTGGGTGTTGTGTTTATTTCATTTTTTGGGGCTCCTGACTTGAGTCTTTGTTTTGGGACCAAAAAAATCTGTTTTTATGTTAGTAGCCAGTTGGCTAGTGTAGGTTTACAGCTTCCACACAGGACCTCAGTGACTTTAGCTCGTAAAGATCTGATGGTTTGAGTTCAAACAGCAACAGACAGAGTCTCAACCGAGCTTGAGCTCAGCGTTCCATGCCTGGCATGGAAAGTTAACTCTCATCTCCGGGGCAGTTCGAAGGTTGGGACTCACTGCCACTGTCAGAATACAGCACGACTCCATTAGAAGAAACAACATTACTAAGGTGAGTAATTTTTTCTTACTGAGCCCCTCCTGTGATTCTAGTAGGCCTTGACTACCCCTACCCCGGATTACAGTTCTCCAAGCTTCAGATGATCATCATGCCATTTCCTTGGTCTCGCCTTTTCCTTCCACTTTACTTTTTCAGTTCCCATACTGTCGGACTGATTTTGGGAGAACAGCCATCTGTGTTTTACAGTCTCACTCCTTGCACTCTCACCCCTCAGTTGCCCACCACAGTCTCTCCCCCCCAACCACACTAATGCTGCTACATGTTTTTTCCCCAGAGTCTGTGTCAGTAGAGTAATTCTATTGGCACCATTGTTTATCTGCAGGGTGGGGCTCGTATCACCTCTCCTTCAGACTCCTTGTATCCTCATGTTCACTTGGATTGGTCCTAGGTTGCAAGTGTTCAGGCAGTCACTCCTGGTCTCTGTTCTATTGAGAGCCACCCTCCTCCCAAGGATTTCCATCTCTACTGCTCGTTTTCCTCCCGCATCCCTAGGGACACAACCTTTCTTGGATATCAAGGCCCACTGACAAAGTTCTTGGGAATAACACATTGGGGTAATCGAGTAGTATTAGGAGGGGGAGTAATTGTATTTATTTAGCTCCCAATCCCAGAGGCTCTGGGCGGTGTACAGCATAACAATAAAATAGATAACCAAAAATAACACAACGTATTGTAATAAATACAGATAACAGAAAACAAAAGAATGCAGAACTCGTCAGTCAGGATAACTTAATAAGACCAGTGGTGTTAAATGCTTGTCTAAACAGGTGGGACTTCAGGCCCCTCTTAAAGGCCTCCACTGAAGGAGCCTTCCTCAGAGACCTGGGAAGTGAATTCCACAGGGCCAGACCAGCTACCTTGAAAGTGCGGCCACCCGATGTCATGAACCTGGCCTTGGGAACCACTTGGATGCTTCCCTCAGACAAGAAGCTAGGGTGAACTGGGTATTCCGGAGACAAGAGCTCGCTCAGATAACTCGGGCCTAGCCCACATGGGGCTTTGTAGGTCACAAACTGACCTTGAAAGAGATTCGCCACTTCACCAGCAGCGAGTGCAGGTCATGTAGGACCAAGGTCACATGACAAGACCTTTGAATGCCCATCAGTAACCTGGCCGCTGCATTCCGCACTGTCTGCAGACATTGTAGAACCCCCCTCCATTGACCCTCGGATACATAGCATAACAGTAGTCAAGCCTGGAGGTCACCAAGGCTTGCACCAGTAAGGGCAGGTCTTCCGGCAGGATCAAGGCTTTAATCCAGGAGGTATTATGAAGATGGTAAAAGCCATTCCAGACTACGGATGACATCTGATCTTCCAATGTCAGTCTTTAATCCAGAATGACACCCAGATTCTTTACCTTAGTAGAGGCCACAAGACTAGAGTACCAAATCAGTCTGTTCCACTGTTGCCCCACACCCTGCTGTCAACAAGACTCAATCACTGGTACCTCCATCTTGACTGGGGACATCCAGTCCTAGATCTTGACCAGACATAAATTTAGTACATCTACTATCCCAGGCACCCCAGGTGCAAATGACAGGCACAACTGGATATCATCTGCATAGCAGTGAAAACCCAAGCCATGCCATGTGATGATATTGGCCAGGGCAGCATGTATACTGCAAATAACGTAGGTGTGAGAATCAAACTTGGGCTAAAACACAAGTAGGGGTTTCTGGAGTGAGCCCAAGTCCATAGTCCATTTCAGCTGTTCTGATCTTCCGTTCCAGTCTGGAACCCCAAGACAGAGAAGCCGTCTCATACGCAACTCCTACAGACCATCCTCAGAAAGCAACCAGTTTATTTCACTATGGAGACTCATCCTCCACTTCCAGTCTGCAAATCGGACAGATCCAATGGGTCTTCCTGGGCAGTCATTCTGAGCAGTACCACGCTCATGTACTCTTTGTGTCTGTCCACGGCTCAGCTTGGGCTCTCTCCACATCATTACAAAACTGGTCCTTCTGGGCAACACTACTGGGCAGCTAACCCAGTAATGTCAGGAAGGATGGCAAAAACCGGAACAGACACAAACTTCCCAAGCAGGCAGACACACAGCAAACTTAATGCTGGGTCTTTAGAGCAACCGCACTGCCACCATTATCTACGGTGCATATGAAAAATTTAGTGTGTAGCACAGAAACATAATGCAGCATTGGTTCTCTCTAAAGACAATAAAACTAACCCCTGACCTTCCTCACTTTAATGCACTCACTCCCTCTAGGTCCCTAAACTATGCACTAAGTACTGCCGAGAAAAGAATTAAAAACAGCAGCTGAAAGGAAGTATGAATGTTCGTGCTTTGCTACAAAAAGCTGAAAAGCTTTCTGGATTCTCCAATCATTCAGTAAAAGAAAAAAATTGGAGCAAACAGGGAGCTCCATGCTGACAGCACCTCCAGCCTGACAGCCATCATCTAGGGCATTTGTATGGGTACAGCTCACTGTATTTTACATCATTTTAGCAGTTTGCACTTTATTTTTGCACTGTTTTCAACTGTTGGCATAATACTAATTCCACAATAATTGCTGCAGCCCCCTTGGTTCCTGAGGACATAGCATTTTTTGTACTTTTGTGAACAGAGGAGGTAGCCACCCCAAGACACACCAGGTCTCTGCACCACATGCACAATAGTAATTTTGGTTTGCTTGGATGTCAAGGCCGTGATGTGCAGTCCAATGTGCATAATCTAGGCAACGCCAGATAGAATCCCGCACATGCGTGCTTCCAGCTGTGCTGCCAACCATGGTCTCCCCACCCCCAAACCTGGGTCTCTGGCATCATGAGCAGTAATGCTATTGCTGCACCAATGGGCCAACAATCTTACCACAACTCCTGATCTTCTGAAGTGTTTCTCCACAAAGCACCAATGGGCCAACATTCTTACCGTAACTCTTGATCTTCTGGAGTGTTTCCTCCACAAAGCACCAATGAGCCAACATTCTTACCATTAACTCTCAATCTTCTGGAGTGTTTCCTCCATAAAGCACCAGTGGGTAAACATTCTTACCGTAACTGGAGTGTTTCCTCTATAAATCACCAATGGGTCAACATTCTTGCCGTAACTGGAGTGTTTCTTCCATAAGGCACCAGTAGGTCAACATTCTTATTGTAACTCTTGACCTTCTGGAGTGTTTGCTCCATAAACCACCAACGGGCCAACATTCTTACCATAACTCTTGATCTTCTGGAGTGTTTCTTCCATAAAGCACCAATGCACCAACATTCTTACAGTAACTCTTAATCTTCTGGAGTGTTTCCTCCATAAAGCACCAATGGGCCAACATTTTTACCGTAACTCTTGATCTTCTGGAGCATTTCCTCCATAAAGCACCAATGGGCCAACATTCTTACCGTTAACTCTCAATCTTCTGGAGTGTTTCCTCCATAAAGCACCAATGGACCAACATTCTTACAGTTAACTCTTGATCTTCTGGAGTGTTTCCTCCATAAAGCACCAATGGACCAACATTCTTACAGTTAACTCTTGATCTTCTGGAGTGTTTCCTCCATAAAGCACCAATGGGCCAATATTCTTACCGTAACTTTTTTTTTAAATATCTTTTTATTGTATTTTCCATAATAAATAGAACACAGACAAGACATACCAATACATTCTGTTTACAGATACATACAGTCCACATGTAAACATTTTTTACATAAATGATAAGGTGAGCATTCCATTTGTCTTTGGCCTCCCCTGTCCCCAGACCAGGTGTTTCATACCTTCAGGGGCTAAAGTCTATGTCTGCCTCCATTTGGTGGATAATCCATCTCTGCCACTTAACTCGCAATTGTTGTTCCTTGTCATTCATCTTAGCTAGTAGGCTTTCCATTTTGTAAATGTTCACTAGTATTCCTCTCCAGTCCTGTATCATGCGAACCTTCGGAGTCGTCCACCATCTTGTAATAGCTTTTTTAGCAGCTTGTAGTTAGATTGGGAGCAGTGTTCCAGCCCAGTGCGGGAAGTGATCTGGGTATATATTTAATAGGAACATTTCTACAATGAGCTCAACAGATTCTCCTATGCAGTCTGATATATCTTTTTGTAAGTACATCCAGAAAGGCATGAGGATAGGACATTCCCACATAATGTGGCCCAAGTCAGCTACGGAGCACCCACAACTCCTCCAACAGTTCCCATAGCTTGCTGGCATATATTTAATGAGCCTCGCAGGTACTCTAAAATATCTATACTGGCATTTCCATGAGAATTCCCTCCACACACTTCCAGAGGTAACCTGTACCACTGCCAATGCCGCTTCTGCCCACTGCTGTCCTGTAACCTCCAGACCAAGGTCCTTGTTCCAGCTCTGCCTAACCGAGTCAGTAGACTCAGGGGTCAAGTCCCTTAAAATTTTGTACAAGGACCCTATTAAGTGATCCCAGTGATTCCTGGATATGATCCATGTACAGTTTGAGTGGTGGGGGTTGGGCATGTAATTCTGGCCTGTATCATTCTGCTCCTGAGGATGTAGTTTCTTACCTGGAAATAGTGGAACAGATCAGAGCTCGGGTTATGGTATCTAAGGATGGGCTCCACAAATGTCAGGATACCAGAGTGCCCTAGAAACTGGAATATGTGCTCCAGCCCTAGATGGCGCCATCTGGCAAAGGTCAGATCCGATTTAGATGGAAGAAAAAGTTCTTCTTCTGGAAGGATTTTACAATATTCATATGTGGAGAGGAAGGCTTTCGATTTTCTGAGTCTAAACCATATTTGTAGAGCCTGTGCGGTTATAGTAGAAAAATCTCTCAGGGGCAGTGTTTGCCCCAGGGAGGAGAAGAGAATCTTTTTTATGTCATGTAAATCATTTAGGTGAAACTCTGTCTTCCATTGAGCTTCTTAGCTCTGGGACAACCACAAGTGAAGGCGTGAAAATGCAGCCTCCGCATACATCCTCAGGTCCGGCAGATTTGTTCCACCTTGTTTTAGGGATTGTTTTAAAAGGCTCAGCCTTATTCTAGGGTGAGCATGTTCCCAGATGAATCCAGATATCATGTTATCCCAGGACCTGAAGAGGAACGTAGATGGAAGAAAGGGGATATTCTGGAATACATGTAATCGGCGGGGAAAGACATTCCTGCAAATTGTTTCAGTTCTTTGGAAAAATGTTAATGTTAGCTTCCCACATTTCTTTAAGTCCTCTTGAATCGTCCCCGTCACTGGTTCACAATTCAGAATTTCCATAACCCCCAAGTCTAAAGGGATGTGGACTCCCAGACATTTTATTTTGGTAGATCTCCATTTTAAAGGCAAAGCTTGTTTTAAGGAAATGGGAGGGAAGTAGTTATATAAGAGCACTGAGGTTTTATTAATATTTAGCTTAAATCCTGCTGTTTTCTCAAATTGTGTTAGTATTTTCCACACTGCTGATATTGATTGGGTTGGAGACAAAAGAAGATCGTCGGCAAACAAACTGAGCCTGTATTCCTTCTGATGGAAGGGAACACCTTCAAGACATACATGTGATAAGTCCAACTTGCTTAAGAGGGAGATTTTGGGCAAATTAGTAGGGTGATTGGCCTGCTAGTAGGGAGATGCCTTAACATCATGAGTTTGTCCTTAAATGGCATCAAAAAATAAGACAAAGAGCATTTAAAAACATTTAATATATCTTATTTTGTCAAGAATAAGCACTAAAAAGTATCAACAACTAGTTATACAAAGTTATCAGATACGTTGTTCATCGCTAACTTACTATTTATGTATCTTTATCTGACGAAAATAACATGAATGTATATTTTGGACAGAATTTTATTTAAGCAGGAGATTTTGTTTCCCAGGAGGGAGGGAGGGAGTTAAGTCAAAAAAACAGGAGTCTCCTGCGAAAAGAGGGAGATATCACGTGTATGTCAAGATCCGAGGCTGATCTCAGGGCAGCTGCCAGGTGCTCTGTGTAGATGGCGAAAAGAAGTGGGGAGAGTGGACAACCCTGGCACGTGACCTGGTAAAGAGGAAAAGGGGAGGATATGCTGCCATGGATTTGGACATAAGCTTTGGGTGTGGCATAGATGAGCTGGAGCCACTTAAAGTCTCTGGGAACCTGAAGGCCCACAACATATCAAAGAGAAAAGCCCAGGACACCCTGTCAAATGCATTTTCAGCATCTAAACTAAGAAAGGCTGCCGGGATCTTTCTTTTTTGCATATATTCTATTAATATTAAGGTTTTTCTTATGCTATCAGTTGTGCTTCACTTTTTTATGAAACCCGCCTGATCGGAGTGGATTATGGTTGGCAGGATGTACTCCATTCTCGTCACCCAAATGGCCATATACATTTTGTAGTTGTTATTTAATAAAGAAATGGGGCAATAGGAAGATGGTTCAGTTTTATTTTTTTCGGGTTTAGGTATAGCTGTAATCATGGCATAGTCCCATGATGGTGGCAGGGGAGCACCTCCTGCTATTTCCCTATATAAATATTGCATTTTTGGGATCAATTCCACTTGGAAGCATGTATACCATTCACTAGTAAAACCGTCCGGACCTGGGCATCGGTTGGTGGCCTGGTTCTTAAGGGCTGTAGCTATCTCCTCTATTCTGATAGGGGCTGCTAACTGCTGAACATGTAGTTCCAACAGTGTTGGGAATTTCAATTGCCCTAAAAAGCTTTGCCTCTGTTCAGGGGTAGCCTGGCCTTCTGCCTTGTATAGGGTTTGATAATAATTAGCAAATATCTGGCGTGTCTCTTCCTCCCTATAGGTGGTCTGGCCAGTGCTAGGATTCTTACGTTTAAGTATGGTAGCCATAGTTTTGCAGGCTTGTAGTCTGTGTACCAACCTGCGCATACCTTTAGCCCCTCCCTCATAATCAGTTAATTTTAAGTAGATCAGTGACTGCTGGATCTTAGTGTCTATCAGTTTCTGGATTGCAGCCTTTGTATCCTGTATTTTTATTTGAAGGTCTCTGTCTCCTTCCCTGTAGAGTAATTGACAGTTTTACAGAAGTGTCGTTAATTCCCGATATTCACCTTGTTTTTTTCCCCTCTGTGATGTATATGAGATAATTTCACCTCTAATTGTTGCCTTTGTGGCGTCCCATCAGATAGCTTCTGATACTTCAGGAGAGGCATTCTCCCTGAAAAACTGTGTGAGCCTATCCTTCATCCCTTCCGTAAAATTTTTATCTTTAAGAAGGAGGGGGATTTAATCTCCAAAGAGTATTTTTAGGATCTTACTTCGAGAAACAGCTCTTGCAGCAGGTTACACCATTTGGACTGAAGCCGGCAGGCGCCAGGACCCCATGGAAAAATTCTAGCTAGCAGTATCCAGCTGGGGACCGCCCCCGACGTCAGGCATCACATAAAAGGGGGCAGTCCCCCAGCATCCCCAGTTCTTTTCCCACTGTTGACTTGCCAGCATTGACCTCACAGACGCCTGCTCTATAGATACGATGCATGAAATCTTTTTCTTCGAAAATCATTGATCCATGTCTGCTTCTCCTACCCCTTCTCTCGAAGGCCATCAATCTAAGTGTGCCTGCAGCAAAGAGATCCCTTTTGCCGACCATCATTCGGCCTGTGTCAGGTGCCTGGGCCCAGAGCACAACACCCAGGCCAGCTCCATTTGCCAGAAATTTAATAGCAGGACCCGGATCTGCCGCCAAAAGGCCCTTCAGGGATTCTTCCTCGAAGAGAAATTGAAAAAGATGAAGAAACGACCTCCCTCCAAAGGTGAATCTTCCCATAAGTCTGGGAAACACCAGGACAAGCATCGGGACTCAGATAGGGTGAGATCCCCCAGCAGGGCCTCCGAGTACAGGGCCAGCTCCAGCTCTACCCGGTCTGACCACTCTCCTTCCCGGGCTTGCTCCCAGCCTCCCCCGGTGAAGGTAAGGTCTTCAGGGGGCTCTTCTGCCTCCCTGTACCTGCTCAAGACCTCCAGGGTGCCGGACACCACCAAGCCTGACTCCTCAGATAAACACAAGAAGTCTTCCTCTAAATCGGGGAGTACATCCGACCGACGCTGGCACTCCAACGTCGGGTCTGTCTCCAAACCTCCGAAGGCTCCTAAATGGAAGACTGCTGAACTGACATCCCTCAAGCGGACGACGGAGTCCAAGAAGGTGTCCGGCCCAGTGCCCATGAAATGGACTACCCCGACAACAGCGATATCAATGCCAGTGAATACCAGACATCAGGGGTCTTCAGGAGAAGAGGCTACCACGCTGCCAGACGATCAGACGGGTGACACAGAGGATGCCGGCCTACCCAGGGAACCATAGCTGGAAACAGTGGTACCTCGGGACCCGACGCCCGACCCCGGCAACAGGCCCACACCGACACCAGACCCGTAGGGCATGACTATCCAGGAGGTGAAGGAACTGTTCACCTTTTGGTGGGAGACCATAAGAAAAGATGTGGTGCCCCCCAAGCCTCAGCCACCTCCGTCACCCCCACCTCCTTGGGGCGCTGAAGGTGCTGGACCCCCGACCTCCAAGGAACTAACTCCTCCTCCTCCTCCTCCTCCTCGGGGAAGATCGAGAGACAGAAAACACTCATCATGCTCTCCCTCAGGGTCCCCAAGCCCAAAGTGACCCAGGGGCAGACGTCGCTCACTGGGAGATGACTCCTGACCAGATACGTCCGACACCTCCAGGTCTCCATCTCCCTTCGATCCCCCATCGCCAGACCCACACACAGGACCTTCCAGGTTGCCTCTGGATGATCCCTCCTTTTCAGAAATTATGAGGCACATCCAGGAAAATATGGGAAGGGAGACACAAGACTTAGTCCCTGAGAGACAACGCCTTGCCCGTTACCTCAGGCAGAAAGACTGAAAGCCTGTGGTGGTCCCACCTTTGGTGGACACCTTTACGGATGCATCTGCATTCCACTCTGGCTGTTCCAAAGAAGGCTGACCACCTCTACAGAGCTCCTACGGAGGACCTGTATTTGGCACAACAACCCCTGGCCGACTCCCTGGTCATCACTGCTTCTCATGACAGGTCCAAGTGGCCTCAGCATATGAGTACCCAGCCTCCGGACCAGGAATCTAAGCAATTGGATTCTATGGGAAGACGCTTGTATGCGGCTGCTACATGCTCAATTAGGTTTCTAAACTATCTGACGCACATGGTGCAGTTTCAGAACGCCCTTTAGGAACAGGGCCAAGACCTTCTAAAAGATTTTCCGGATGGCGAAAAGGAGGAGGAGCTGCTGAACCTCCTCCAAACTGGATCGGATGTGGGGACCCAGATTCTCCGGGCCGCTTACGACTCAGCGGACCCAGCAGCCAGGGGAGCAGCCACAGGCGTTTGTCTCCGGAGACACTCATGGTTGAGAGTCTCCGGTTTTACCCCGGACATCCAGAAAAACATCCTAGACATCCCTAATAATGGAGTGGTCTTGTTTGGTGAGGAGTCTGAGAAGGTCATCACCAAGCTGCAGGATGCTGGGAAGGCAGTCAGGATTGTACATGCCATGTACAGACCGAAATCTGGTTCCTTTCATGGGAACCTGAATTGTTTTCGCGACCGCCAACAATGGCAACAGCCATGTTCAGGCCAGCAACCCAGGGGCAACTTCAGTCGCAAAAATCAATCCAGGTTCCCCTCGGGCCAGGGCTCAAAGCAGCCCAGCCCGTGGAATCCAACACCACCACAGCATGACTCCTTCCCGGCCCCTGCCCCTCCTCTGGATCAAAGAGTCGAGAAGGTCGAGGGTCGCATCTCTCATCACCTCTTGGGATGGCAGAGGATAACCTCCGACTGGTGGGTGTTGCTGTTGGTCGAACAAAGTCACTCTATAGAGTTCCTCGATCACCCACCATCCAGACCTCCCCTGCTCTCCTGCTACTTGGGTCAACATGCCCTGCTTATTCAGCAGGAGATCTTGGCCCTCCTAGACAAGGAGGCTATAGAGCACATTCCACCGAACCAGAGAGGAAAAGGTTACTATTCTCACTTCTTCCTGGTTCCAAAGAAAACAGGGGACTTGCACCTGATCTTGGATCTCAGTGACCTCAACACGTTCGTGTTGTACAAGCGTTTCCCCATGGTGACCCTACCAGGCCTTATTCGCGTGCTCAAACCGGAGCGCTTGACTGGCGTCACTGGACATGCAGGATACCTACCTACATCTCCTGATCACTCGAGTGCACTGGAAATTTCTGCGCTTTGAGTTTCTAGGATGCCACTACCAGTTCCGAGCCCTCACTTTCAGGCTGTCTTCGGCACCTCGAGTGTTCATGAAGTGCATGGCAGTCATGGCAGCAGCTCTCAGGAGAAGAGGCCACAATGTGTTTCCATATCTAGATGACTGGCTCCTCATGGCACCCTCATGGGAGGCCCTGATGTCCGCGATACAAGATACCTGTTCTCTCTTCCTATTGCTGGGCATCACTATCAACCAGGAGAAGTAGCACCTTATCCCGTCTCAGAACTTGCAGTTCATAGGAGCAGTTCTGGATACCACCCGGGGAAGGGCATTCCTTCCTCAGGACAGGGCGGAATACATCAGATCCCTCATAGAGACATAAAGGAAAAGAAGATGGTACCGGCTCGGTACATCCTTTGCCTGCTCGGACACATAGCAGCTGCCATTGCAACGGTTCCCCTAGCTCAACTCCATATGCGGATCACCTAATGGATGTTGAGGGCACAATGGGACCAGAAGCAGGATCATCTGAGCATCCAGTTTGGATCACGAATGCTGTCACCCGAGACTGGAATTGGTGGCTTGTTCCAGACCTCCTCTCGACAGGAGTCCCCTTCATTGCGCCGCCTCCTTCAGCGACTCTCTCCACGGACGCCTCAGGGTCCAGATGGGGAACTCACCTCAACGGGGTCAGGACTCAAGGCTCCTGATTGTCTCTGGAGTCACAGCTCCATATAAATATTCTAGAGATGAGAGCCATCCTTTATGCACTACAGGCGTTCCAGACAGAGATTCTACCGGGTACCATTCTGGTGCAAACAGACAATACTGCGGGAACTGCTTCAGGAAGTCGCAGAGGATCTGTTCTGCAAATGGGGGACACCAGAATTAGACCTCTTCGTGTCCCCATACAACACAAAACTTCCCAATTTCTGCTCGCTAGATCCAGGGCCTGGTGTTTTCTGGTGAGACGCGTTGCTCCTTTCCTGGATGGGCAGGTTCCTTTACACTTTCCTACCCTTCCCTTTGATCCAGAGTGTTCTATTGAAGCTCCAACAAGAGCGGGCGTGCTTTATTCTAGTAGCGCCCTTTTGGCCCAAGCAAATTTGGTTCCTTCTCTTACATCAGCTGGCCCAGAAACCTCCGGTGCCTCTGCCATTCAGATCTCACCTTCTGTCCCAGGAGGCAGGCTCCTTGGTCCATCCGGATCTTTGGTCTCTGAATCTGCATGCCTGGCTCCTAAGGACATAGCAGTCCTGAGGTACGTGGTCTCTCAGGAAGTTGCAGACGTTCTGGTAGCAGCCAGAAAACCCTCCACTCACGCCACTTATGCCATCAAGTGGCGCAGATTCTGTATTTGGGCTCAAGCTCGTGGACTGACCCCATTGGATTTTTCTGGGAGGTCTGTTTTGGACTACCTCCTATCCCTTTATGAGGAAGGTCTTACCTACTCCTCCATCAATGTGCACTTATGCGCCATTTCGGCGTACCATTCTGCAATAGGTCACCGGTCTCTATCTCACCTAGAGGCTTCTCATGCCTTTTTGCATGATATCCTGCACTTGAGACCTCCCATCAAAGACCCCGTTCCACCTTGGGATCTTCCTTTCATTCTAGAGCAGCTTACACTGCCGCCTTTTGAACCAGCTGCAGATTGAGAGCTGCGTCTCCTTGCTGGAAGACGCTTCTTTTAGTTGCCGTCACTGCTGCCAGAAGAATTTCTGAACTTCATGCACTTATGTGCAAGGATCCTTATTTGGTTTTTCACAAGGACAGGGTGTCCTTAAGAACGAATCCTAAGTTTCTTCCCAAGGTGGTCTCAGCTGTCACTCTCAACCAGGATATAGACCTGCCAGTGTACTACCTAAATCACTGTAACGGGGGGAGGCCCTGTTGCACACTTTGGATGTGCATAGGTGTCTCAGATATTACATGACCAGAACCAAGACACATCGTAAGTCGGACCAGCTCTTTGTTTCCTACACACAAAGAATGCCTGGTACTTCTGCTTCCGAACAGTCACTGTCTCGATGGCTGGTAAAGTGCATTATGTTCTGTTACCAGAAGCGAAACAAGGTTTTACTGGGACCGGTAAAAGGTAATTCTATGAGGGGGTGGCTACCTCCTTTGCTGCGCTCAAAAATGTCTCCACTTCAGCCATCTATGCAACAGCAACCTGGAGCACTGTACACACCTTCATCAGGCACTACAGTTTGGATATTGCCTCTAGATGCAGAGCTGGTTTCGGCTCGGTAGTCCTTCAGGGACTTTTGTCCTGAACTCTGAGACATCTCTCCTATCCTCCTCCCGATAAGAATTGTTCCCTTACTGCTTGGGAATCGGTCCTAATGGTGTAACCTGCTGCAAGAGTGGTTTCTCGAAGTAAGATAGTACAGTTACATAAGATCTTACCGTAACAGTTGATCTTTGAGAACAGCTCTTGCAGCAGGTAGTTTCCCTGTCATCTTCCCCTCTGGAGGTTGAGTCTTCTGACCTAGTTACTAGGCTAATTGCGTCTTTTGACGCCTATTACAAACCTTCCTTTGGAAGCAGATCCTTGGTCTCCCCTTCAGATGTTACCTTTGGGCCGGGAGTCTCCGGCGGGTGAACTGGGGATGCTGGGGGACCACCCCCTTTTATGTGATGCCTGATGTCGGGGAGGGGCTGACGTTGGGGGCGGTCCCCTGCTAGATACTGCTAGCTAGAATTTTTCCGTGGGGTCCTGGTGCCTGCCGGCTTCAGTCCAAATGGTGTAACCTGCTGCAAGAGCTGTTCTCGAAGATCTACTGTTATGGTAAGTTCTGACGTAACTGTACTTTTCTTCCCTAAGTCGAGCTGTAAGAGGAGGGGATGGTGATCCGATAGTATTTTTGGGTGTATAAATGCTTCCAAAAAAAAAGAAAGAAAGAAACAGAGGAAAGAGTAAGTATTCCAAACAGTTAAGGGGCCAGAAATAAGACATGATGGGAGAGGTGCAGTGCAGTGCAGTGGCTGTGGAGCAGCAGTCTTCCGGGAGACGCTCTGGAGGATGCAGTGTTGTCCCATCTGCAGGCACCTCTCTGGGCTGAGGGAGGAGGTTGCTCATCTCCAGGCTGAGTTGGCCAGGATTTGGGGGACCTCCTCTCCCACCCAGGGACCACCAGGGCCACTGCCGTTGCCTCAGAGGTTGCCAAGAAAGAGGAGCAGTTGAACCACAGTGGGCTCAGGGAAGGTGAGGGTGGTGGAACAGAGTTGCATTCCCCCAGCTGTACCTCTCCACAATTCATATGCCATTCTGGCAAAGTGTGGTTCCTTTATGGAGGCACCCGTAGTGGAGACCAAGGAGGATGATGGGAACCTCCTCAAAGGAGAGCCACAGGAAGGTGGCATGGGACCCCACAGGGGAAGGAAGCAACTCCTGGTGGGGGACTCCATTGTTAGGAGGGTAGAACTGGGGGAGGAAGGGGAGAGGGAGGTAAGGTGCCTGCCTGGCACCATGGCTTGGAGAGACAGGGAGCAAATCCTCATGATCACCGGAGCAGCAGCACGGGGGAGGGGGCTGGATGTCATTGTCCACCTAGGGACAACTGACCTGGCTGAGGAAGGGATCAGAGCAGTGCAGGAAGAGTTTGAGGAGTTGCCTTAGACAAGTAGCACACACAGTAACCTTCTCGGAGGTGCTGCCTGTCTATGGCATGGGTGAGGCTAGGGTGCTCCACAACATGAGATTCAATCAGTCGTTAAAAAACTGGTGCAGAGCTCAGGGATTTGGCTTCATTGGGGACTGAGGGTCCACCTGGAGTGATGCAGGCCTAAACTGGCATGATGGTCTGCATCTGTCCAGGAGGGGAACCAGGATCCTAGGTGATTGGTTTAAATGCTTCATTGACAAGCATTTGAACTAGCCAAGGGGGGAGGCACTGGAAAGGAGCAGGGAAATCCTAACCCCCCCCCAAAAAAATCAGGGTAGTAAGTGAGGTAAACACCAAGATAGAGATGTCGATAGGGAGAAGGGCAGGGGTAAATGGAGAAAATGACAAAGGCAATAAGGACAGGGATCGGGCAAAAAGGGGTAAGGCCATCAAGAAATGGAGGATAATGAGTACCAGTGCCTGTAGTCTGGGCAACAAGCTCCCTGAACTGGTGGCCTTGATAGAAGAGGGATGCCTGGATATCGTAGCAGTCAGAATCATGGTACACAGAGAACCACCAAAACAACGCGTCAATCACGGACGCCAAACCAAACGCACTGACCGAAATAAGTGTGAATAGTCTCAATAAACACAGCTTACCGTGTCTTTCCAAATTATTTTTCACTTTATTTTCACATCGCAGACAAAACAGGGTGCAGCGACTGGTACCGGAAAGCAAACTAAAATAAAATTATAACCACACAGAGAACCACAACTGGGATGTTAACATACCAGGGTACACAACCTACAGGAGAGACAGGGAGGGGAGAAGAGGGGGAGGAGTAGCGCTCTCTATGTAAGGGAAGGGATAAAAGCAATGGAACAAAAGAGTGAACAGGGAGGAAAGGAGGCACTGTGGGTCACCTTAGACACTGGAAATGGCACCACAATCCACACAGGGGTTGCATGCAGACCCCCATCTCAGGGGGAGGGAATGGACAAGGATATGATAGAAGGCATCCTTAGGATGGCAGAGAAAGGGGAGATACTGTTGATGGGGGACCTGAATATGCCAGATGTTAACTGGAGCACCTTTGCTGCAGCTACATCCAAGAGCAAGGCCATTCTTGATGCCCTATAGGTGGCATTCCTCAGACAGCTAGTTTTAGAACCCACTCATGAGGGAGCAATCTTAGACCTCATACTCTC
This sequence comes from Neoceratodus forsteri, assembly GCA_016271365.2. Taxonomy (NCBI): domain Eukaryota; kingdom Metazoa; phylum Chordata; order Ceratodontiformes; family Ceratodontidae; genus Neoceratodus; species Neoceratodus forsteri. Next base: position 108,311,286 of record CM028131.1, on the reverse strand, counting down.
AAATAGGGACAATGAGAGGATCTCAGATCTAGAAGTGGGTAGCCATCTGGGAACAAGTGGCCACCAAACAGTGTAGCTCATGATAAACTCTGCTACAGAGTCAAGCCATACAAAAGTGAGGGTACTGGACTTCAGAAGGGCTGATTTTGGCAAGATGGGAGAGTGCCTTAGAAAAGCACTAGCAAACAGGCTAGAAGGAGGGGTGGAGCAACAATGGGGAAACATCAAAACTGCCATCATAGAGGCAACAAGCCTTTGTGTGCAGCATATCAAAATGAAAGAAATAGCCACTATGGTTCTCAAAAGAGATGGCGGGGAAGGTTAGGGAGAAAAAGATAGCATTTAGGAAGTATAAGGAAACACAGAAGGAGCAGGACAGAGAACTGTACCAATTAAGGCAGAAGGAAGCAGGGAAGGAAGTCAGAATAGCAAAGGCCCAAACTGAGGAAAAGATAGCCAACTCGGTAAAGAAGGGGGATAAAACCTCTTATAGGTACATCAGGGAGTGTAGAAAGACAAAGAAAGGGATAGTGAGGCTGAATAGAATGGACGGTGGGTGGGCAGAGAGGGACAGTGAAAAAGCAGGGATACTGAATGAATATTTCTGCTCAGTATTCACCAAAGAGGAGGAGGGGGAGGTGCCTAATCTAATTAACAGAAGCACTGTGGATAGGGGGGTCGACCCCAGTCCTTTCACTGAAGATAGGGTTCTGAAAGAACTCCTTAAACAGAAGGTGGACAAAGCAACAGGGCCTGATGGAATTCACCCCAGAATTCTAAAAGAATTAAGGGGAGAACTAGTGACACCACTGACTACCCTTTTTAACAAGTCATGGGAGGATGGTGTGGTACCTGAGGACTGAAGGAAGGTGCATGTGATTCCTCTTCACAAAAGTGGGAGCAAGACAGAGGCAGGAAACTACAGACCTGTCAGTTTGACCTCTGTGGTAGGGAAAGTGATGGAATCACTTCTGAAGGAAAGAAATGTTGAGTACCTAGAGGCCAGTGGGGCACAGGACCCAAGGTAGCATGGGTTCACAGCAGGAAGGTCATGTCAGACAAATCTAATTGATTTCTTTGACTGGGTGACCAAAGTAGTAGACCAGGGAGGGGCTGTGGACATGGCCTACCTAGACTTTAGCAAAGCATTTGACACAGTCCCACACAAAAGATTAATAATCAAATTAACCAGCCTGGGAGTGGGTCCCAGGGTGGTAGCCTGGGTAAAACATTGGCTGGATAACTGGACACAAAATGTAATTGTAAATGGAGTCCACTCTGAAGAAAGAGGGGTTACTAGTGGGGTACTGCAAGGTTCAGTACTGGGTCCAGTCCTTTTTAATGTCTTTATAAGTAACATTGCAGAGGGACTGGAAGGAAAAGTATGCCTCTTTGCATATGACACAAAGATCTGCAACAGGGTTGATACACAAGGAGGCGTGGAAAGGATGAGAAGGGACTTGGCAAGGTTGGAGGAATGGTCAGAAGTATGGCAGCTTGGATTCAATGCAAAGAAGTGCCAAATAATGCACCTGAGAAACAAAAACCCAGGGGAAGAATACACAATGGGGGGGAGGTAGTAACAAAAACAAAAATGGAAAGGGACCTGGGGGTAATTGTGATGCTTGGCCAGCTGGTTATGATTGTTCTATGATATTTGTAATATAGAATACTGTATAGTAGGTGATTTGTCTCACATAAGACAGCTGTGCTATGCGTGCCCCCCACCCCAGGTTTTAGTGAAAATAACAGGATATATTAACCTGAAACCAGGAGGTAATTAAAAGAATAGAGCGACTTAATTGTCTCGTATTTTTTCTGTTGTAATTAGAACTGACCCAGCTGCTAGGATATAGGGCTTGTAAACTTTTATGACATCCTGCCTCTGAAGCTGGGAAACTAAAATATACATTTTCTGACTTCAGATAAGCTGATTCCTGTAAAGCTGTATTGCACATAGGTGAGGGATTGCAGGGTTGTAAATCTACAAAGGAACCACACAAGATCAAAGGAAGGCTTTATTAAAGACTATCATAATTTGGGAAATTCGGTTTTGCTGAAGTCACAGTATTTAAAATATCTCCTGACAGGAAGATCATTGTTTGTATATTTTATATTCTAAAAGGAGGAGCTAGATGACATCATAGAAGTGGTGTGAGAGAGAGACACAGTTTAACTAGGACTAGTGTATTATCTTTGTGACATAGTTTTTGGACTCTTAAGAAACAAGGAGCCAGATTCTAGAAGGGTTACGCCTGGCGTAACAGCAGTTGCACCAAGTAGAATGGCGCATGTAGCAACTTACGCCAGCAGTTGCGACATGCGCGATTCTACAAAGTGGCCTGTGACACCACTTGCGCCAAACAGCAGTTACGCCGATATTAATATCTGAGCGCATCTTTACAGTATGCACTGATACTGAACTCAGTCGGCGGCTGGCCGTGGTGATGAGAGGTGGGCTGTGCCAGTCGAGGGTGGGGGTGCTGGGTGGGCTGGCACGGCTGGGTGGGGGGTGGTGGGGGCCACTAGACTACCAGGGAATAGATGGACTTTAAACTATTTATGTTGATCATGGGGGTGCTAAACCACCAGGGCATTGAAGGACCTTCATTTATTTATGTTGATCATGGAGGGCCACTAGACTACCAGGGAATTGACAGACTTTAATTTATTTATGTTGATCGTGGAGGGCGCTAGACTACCAGGGCATTGAAGGACCTTAGTTTATTTAAGATGATCATGGGGGGGCAATTAGACTACCAGGAATTTATGGACTTTAATTTATTTATGTTGATCGTGGGGGCGCTAGACTACCAGGGATGCGGGGATCATTATGTGTTATATACTGATCGGGGGGGGCAACTAGGCTACCAGGGCAGGCTTTATACTGCATTTGAGGTGGGTGACTCTGGGGTCGGGGCACAGGTGGGAGGATGACAGCACCACCCTATGGGGCATTTAACAACGTGGGTTGGGGGCCTGGGGTGTGGGCAGTCCTGTAGGGCATAGCTATGGGGGATTCAGGCCAGTTGTTGTGGCCAGAACTGTGGAGCACGTACTAATGGCTGGCAGGGGTGTAGGTTGTGGCTTGCTGGGCAAGGGGTGACTTGCGACCCTCGTGCAGCGGTTGCAACATGCTGGCCAGGTATCGCCTCTGTGCCGATGCTCGCCGCATGTGGCAAGTTGCAGGACTTGCTGGCGGAGACCCTACCCCTTCTAGAATAGGCACAGGGTCAATGTCACAGTTGCTGGTGGCAGCAGTTATGTCATGCAACTTCTGCGCCACCCTTATAGAATCGGGCCCAAAATCTCTAACTTAGGCACTTAGAGGTAATACATTAGATAGAAAAGATCTAAATGTACTTTGGTAGGAGTTTGTAGTTTTCCTTGTTTTTCTTTATGTGATTGTATGCTCTTTGATATATTGCTCTGTGTTTACATTTTTCATATTTTTATCCATTTTTAGTAGAAATATTATTTTGAAAGACTGCCTGGGTTTTCTCTCAGTTCTTTTTCCATGTGACATATAGAGGGTTAAAACTGACAAAAACTGTTCAAAGCTTGATGGTGTTACTAAACTGGGAAAAGGTAAGAATATACCCAAGGTCTTTTATAGAGTTTTAAGGGTTCATTTTGGATACCTGGTTAGGTGCTCTTAGGTGAAATACTGTATATCTGGCATTCCCCCGAAGAGCAGATTATCTGAGCCTGTACATTTGGGTACGCTAGCATAAGGTTCACAGTTTGAATCCCCCCAGAACTTGAGACCAAAGGTGATTTGGAACCACAAGCAGACAGGAGGGTTACCTTGTCTGTTACCTGTTCACATTACTGCGCTTGGAGGTTGGCACTGTAGGAGCAGAGGGCCTGATCTGCTGAGTGCGTTTGTGACAGTAATCATATCAGATGGCCTTAAGTTTGGCAAGCAATGTGAGAAGGCAGTAGGGAGGGCTGGGGGGATACTGGGATGTATAGGGAGAGGCATCACCAGCAGAAAACAGGAAGTTGTTATCCCTCTGTACAGACAGTTGGTGAGACCCCATCTGGAGTACTGCGTCCAGTGCTGGAGATCCCATCTCCGCAAGAACACAGACAGGATGAAGGCGGTACAGGGTCTGCAAGAGAAACCATATGAGGAGAGACTAAAGGAGCTGAATATTTATACCCTTGAGGAAAGAAGGGAGGGGGGGCATGATAGAAACTTTTAAGTACCTCAGGAGAATCAACAAAGTCCAAGAGGGCAGCATCTTTCAGAAAAAGAGATGTGCAAGAACAAGGGGACACAATTTGAAGATTGAGGGAGGATGGCTCAGGGGCAATATGAGGAAGTATTTTTTTCTCAGAGAGGGTGCTGGACGCATGGAACAGCCTTCCTGAGGAGGTTGTGGGATCTAAAACTGTGGGAGAATTCAAGAATGCATGGGACAGACATTAGGCAATTCTTGTGGGGGGTAGGAAGAAATAGGCTGTTGGTTAACTAGGATCTGCAGCTTATCCTATAGGTAGGGAAGTGAGCAGACTAGGTGGGCCAAACGGTCCTTATCTGCCATCAAAGTCTATGTTTCTATTCACTGTTGTAAAGTGCTCACAGGTTGTAATAAACTAGTCCAACCTTGAATAGGTATGAAACCTACCAGATTGATATGTGTATGCAGAAGAGGATGGAAATAGTTTCCTCCAGACATCTATAAAGCCTAAGTGTTCTAGTTTAGCCTTTAAGATATTTGGCTATGCTGGATTGGTGATGAATCCTCTTTTGGGATGAGTCCAAATTGGGCTGCATAATGATATTAAGGTCACCCCCCAGTATTAACTGGCCTTGGAGATGTTCCAGTATTTCCATTACAACATGCCTAAGGACTGGCAATTTCTTTTGGAGTGGGAGGCAGACATTTACCAGGGCCACTTTCCTAGAATATAAACTACACTGAATCATCACATAACATCCCTGCCCATCCTCATGCACTTCCCTTACTTCCATCTGGGTGGTCAATGGTATTAAAATAGCTACCCCTTTTTTCTGCCCTCCAGGGTGTGAGGATGCAAAGACCTCATATACATAGAAACATAGACTTTGACGGCAGATAAGGACCACTTGGCCCACCCAGTCTGCCCATTTCCCTACCTACTGGATAAGCTGCAGATTCTAGTTAACCAATAGCCTACTTCCTGCAACCCCCCACTATAATTGCCTTATGTCTGTCCCATGCATGTTTGAATTCCTCCACTGTTTTAGACCCAACGACTTCCTGGGAGGCGGTTCCATGTATCCACCACTCTATCCGTGGAAAAAATTTCCCCACATTACCCTGAGCGTCCCTCTATCTTTAAATTGTGTCCCTTGTTCTACTACATCTCTTTTCTGAAAGACGCTACCCTCCTGGACTTTGTTGATTCCCTTGAGGTACTTGAAGGTTTCTATCATGTCCCCCCGTCTCTCCTTTCATCAAGGGTATACATATTAAGCTTTCTTAGTCTCTCTTCATATGGTTTCTGATGCAGACCCTGCACCATTTTAGTTGCTCTTCTCTGGACTGCTTCCATCCTGTCTACGTCCCTGCGTAGATGAGGTCTCCAAAACTGCACACAGTACTCCAGATGGGGTCTCACCAACTGTCGGTATAGAGGGATAACCACTTCCCTTTTTCTACTTGTGATGCCCCTTCCTATGCATCCCAGTATCCCCCTGGCTCTCCTTACCGACTTCTCACATTGCTCACCCACCTTTAGGTCATCTGATATGACTACCCCCAGGTCCCTTTCCATCTTTGTTGTTGTTAGTACCTCCCCTGCTATTGTGTACTCTTCTCCTGGGTTTTTGTTTCCCAGGTGCATTACTTTGCACTTCTTTGCATTGAATCTAAGTTGCCATATGTCTGACCATTCCTCCAACCTTGCCAAGTCGCTTCTCATATTTTCTACCCCCTCTTGTGTATCAACTCTGTTACAGATCTTTGTGTCATCTGCAAAGAGGCATACCTTTCCCTCCAGACCCTCTGCAATGTCACCTATAAAGATGTTAAAGAGGACTGGTCCCAGTACTGAGCCCTGAGGTACTCCACTAGTGACTCCCCTTTCTTCGGAATGTGTTCCATTCACTATTATCATGTTGTGCAGCCAGTTTGCTACCCAGGCTACCACCCTTGGACCCACTCCCAGGCTAGCTAACTTGATTATTAATCTTTTGTGCGGGACTGTGTCAAATGCCTTGCTAAAGTCTAGGTAGGCCATATCCACAGCCCCTCCCTGGTCTATTACTTTGGTCACCCAGTCAAAGAAATCAATTAGATTCATCTGACATGACCTTCCTGCTGTAAATCCATGCTGCTTTGGGTCCTGTGCCCCGCTGGCCTCTAGGTACTCAACAATTATTTCTTTCAGAAGTGATTCCATCATTTTCCCTACCATTGAGGTCAGACTTACAGGTCTGTAGTTTCCTGCTTCTGCCTTGCTCCTACTTTTGTGAAGGGGAATCACATCTGCCCTCCTCCAGTCCTCAGGTACCACCCCATCCTGCCATGATTTGTTAAAAGCGTGGTCGAGTGGTGTCACTAGGTTCTCCTTTAGTTCTTTAGGATTCTGGGGTGAATCCCGTCAGGCCCCATTGCTTTGTCCACCTTGAGTTTTAGGAGTTCTTTCAGGACTCTTTCTTCTGTGAATGGACTGGTGTCAACCCCACTACCCAGAGTGCTTCTATTGTCTGGTTTAGGTAACTCATCTTCTTTTGTGAATACTCTACCGCCCCAGTTGAGTTTTTGATGTTCTAGGTCAGGAAGATGAGTCTCGTGCAGAAAGAATACATCTGCTTTCTGCCTTTTTAAGTGCTGCATCAGGTGGGCACATTTATTTTATTTATTTATTTATTTCAATCTCGGAATAACCACTTGAGCTCAGAGCTCTTTTACACAGGTTCCACGTCAAATAAACAATACAAATAGAGCAGCAAAGAATTACAATGGACTAGCTGTGCAGACTAGACAATAGGGAAGGGGGGAAGGCTAAGAACAGATTTATGGGTATTAGATGCCTAACGGTAAGTACCAGTTAGTTGTCAGAGGTAGCAGGTTAGTAGAGATGGGTGAAGTGTTGGGGGGGGTGGGGCCCAAGTGCTAGGGGAGTAGGTGATACCAAGAGAAGAGGGAGTAGGTCAAAGAGGAGGGGTGTGGAGGCAGGAAGGATGGGATGGGATGGGGAAAGATGGCAAAAGAGGGAGAAAGGTAACGGGGGGTTGGGCGAGGGGGCGGGGAAGAAAAGTGTCAAGGAGATAGAGGGAGCAGAAAGGGGGGGCTCTATGGTACCAGTAACGGAGGAAGTGGAGGCGATGCTGGGAGCACCAGTCACATCGGGAATTATTTAATAAGTGACTTTTGAGGTGTACTTTGAAGGTACAAAATGTACTAGGCCGCAGACGGTCTTCCTGGAGAGAGTTGAACCAGAGCGAGGCTCGGTATGTGAAAGACCTTTGCCCTAGAGAAGTGCGGCATTTCAGTATAATGAAGGACAGGTGCTCTGAGCTACGAGTATGCCGCTGGTTGATACAGGGCACCAGGAGTTGATTAACCTCAGGAGGAAGGGTACCAAGACTGATCTTTTTTGCCAGGAGGCAGGAATGGAACTGTAGTTGGGCAGAGAGGGGGAGCCATTTCATCTTGGTATACAGATCGCAGGTGTGGGTCAGCCTAGGAGCCCCTAGGGTGAGCCAGCAAGCTTTGTTTAGTGCTGTTTTTAGGCGGTGAAGGGCAGTGTCAGTAGCTGAGCCATATATAGGTAGGCCATAATCAACGAGGGAACCCACCGAGCTGTGGACTGCTCTTTTGAAGGCTTCGAGGGACAGGCTGTGTCTGTGACGATGAGCAGACCAAGACGTTTGTTGATTGCTTTGGCGGTGTTGTCGATGTGGGCAGTGAAGGGCAACGAGTTGTCAGTAGTGATCCCAATGTATCTAAAGTGTTGGACCAGTTCGAAGGAGGCTCCAGCAGCATTACATATTGTTAACGGGTAGTTACGCTCCTTATTCTGACGGCCAGTGAACAACATGGTCCTATTTTATTTATAGTTTATACTCAACTTATAGTTTATGAACCACTTCTCAAGACAGGTGAAATTCCTTTGAAGGTGATGCTCAAGTTCAGCAGGATTCGAGCCATGTGCGAAGATGACTGCATTATCCGCATAGAGTAGGACATGGCACTGGCTGGTTTGAGGGAGACTATTCAGGAATAAGCTGAATAGAAGGGTCCTAGTATCGATCCCTGTGGGACACCAGAGCAGACAGATTTACTATCCGAGAGGGTTGAACCGATTCTAACTTGCTGGGATCTGTGGTCCAGATAGCTGCAGAACCACAAAACTGCTTCGGGAGCCAGGCCCATTGATGACAGTTGCTCAGTAAGGAGGGGTGGTTTACATTAGAGATGCAGCAATTTAAAATCCGCCTGGCGAAGTATCATAAAAGTGGGCACTTCACGTTACCGCTCCCTTTCACATACGGGGTAGGCAATGCAAAGTGCACACTCCGCCTTGTCATTACCACTTCACATTGGGCTGAATGACAACACAAAGTAAGGCGAAGTCATTGATTTTAATGGACTTTGCATTCCTCATTTTGATTCTAAGTGAGCCACTTGGTGTTTCAGACTGCAGCCCCACACACATCACATGGCTTACAGTACTGTAAAGTCACATGCTCTCTAGCCAGGCGGGCAGGAAGTGAGTCACACAGACAGTTTCACTTTCTCCTGTGCAGAATGAGAGAGGTGTGTGTGTACTAGAGAGAGGAGTGTTTTGATTGCAGAGGAGGAGAGTTAAAATTTGATAGTTAACCCAACAGCTTTTTTAAAAGCTACATTTTTTTGTCTTTTCTACTGTTTTTTACTTAATTTGTTCTTTCTGTAAATTTTATTTTTCTTACCTCTATACTTACTTACTTGTTTGTCTGTGTGTGTGTGACTGTGTGTGTATTGTGCTTGTGTCGTGTGACAGAGTAGTGATTGCTCGGACTGAGGGAGCACAGTAGGAGAGATGGAGCAGGGTGAGTGAATGGAGCGGGGGCAGCTCTGGGAGAGCGTGGTAGTACGCGTTGTACAATGCGCATGCGTGCGGGGCATGGGCACCCATTTGTGTTGGACCGCTCTAAACTTGTGAGTGTCCAACCCCCGGAAGCAGGACCAGCACCACCTCCTGACTCTGAGGCAGTTCAACCACCACCACCACCACCACCAAGTCCAGCACAAGGTCCTTTGGAGCAGGATGTGCCTGTTCCCCCAGGCCCACGTGTGGATCCCATCAGTGTTGAGCAGTGTGAGCAGCCTACTGCCAGTTCATCTGGCCCTCCCTGCCTGTTCCTGGTCCTTGCCGCACCTCCGTTGTTTGGCAGTTTTTTGACTGTGTCAGGGGGGACAGCAGTGTGGTGAAGTGTCGCCTATGTGTGGTGGAGGTGTGCCGTGGCCCCCTTGGGGAGTCACCTGGGGACTGGGGACTAGCGCACCCATATGCTTAATCACCACCAGTTGGAGTGGCAGGCTGCTACAGAACGGACCATGTCTGCACCTGCTGGCCGTTCCATGGCAGAGGATGCCGCTGTGCATAGCGGCATCCTTAAGAGGAGGGCCACAGCAGCACCTGTTGCTCCTCCAGCACCCCCACCACCACCACCAGCAGGTCAGCCTGTCAAAAAAGTGGACACCAGAGAAGTGCGTGTAACACTGTCTGACTTGGCAGTTCTCTGCAGTGCTGTTGAGTAGAACAGCGAGAGGATGAATGCTGTGGAGCAGCGGCTGGATGACATAGAGGGACATCAGCTTCAAATTATGTCCATGCTGGAACTGCTGCTGGATCACCATAGGATCCCACATTAGTTTTGTTTCCTCACACCAAGCCACCCCCACGCCTTCCTTGCTGTGTCATAAAATGTATTCCTCCACCATCCCTGACCCTTGTATGTAATTATACCCTTTTTTCGTTGTCTTCAGTATGCGTTACACTTTGTATTCTGGGGCCCCTTCCTTCTGTTAAGTGTCTGTGTGTTTTGTGTGTGTGCGCGCTGTTTTGGTGCCTCATTTTTCTGCATCCGCAAAAGGCATCTGTCTTGTGTCCAGAAAACTGACAAGTGGTAACACAGTGAAGTGAGAGTGTTTCAGCATGTACAAAGTCGCCCAGAAATAGTGGCGCACTCAGTCATACGCACAAAAGTGGCACAGAGTCCCCAGATTTTTTCTACAGGCCCAGAATGCATCCTCCATGTGTGCAGAAAATTGACAAGTGGTAACAGAGTGAAATGAGACTGTTTCAGCACATACAAAGTCCCCCAGAATTAATGGCACACTCAGTCATGCGCAGTGGTGGCACAGAGTCCCCAGATTTTTTCTGCAGGCCCACAATGCATCCTCCTTGTGTGCAGAAGAGTGAAAAGTGATCATCTCAACTGGATTGAAAGGTGCTCTTTGGATGTACAGTAATAGTAACCTTGGTTGAGTAGATATATATAGTTGTGTATTTTGTAGGTGATGATGGGGGGGGTTGAACTTGACATGAACATGTATTCATGCTATTGTTCTGCATCACACAGGTGACTCCGTCTCTAAACTGTTGCCGTGCACCTTCCAGTGCGCAATGAGAATTTTTTGCACTTAAATGGAAACGGAGAACTCTCAAGCACATGAAGGTAAGTATTTATTTTTTTTTTGGGGGGGGGAATCATGTTTTCAGTTTTGTCTGTAATGGTTTATTTTTTTACTTTATTCGCAGATTTCATCAGCATCCTTCTGGAGTCCGGTTCTTCATGATGGTCATGGTCATCGAATGAAACGACTTCTGCGTGTTGCATGTCTGCCCAAACTTGGGTCGGGGAAGGGTGTGCCTGATCATGTTGACGAACTTTTTTGGATAAGGCCACTTTGACAGAACAACAAAGTATCGCAAATTTTCCTGAAAAAAGAAATGAATGACTTCTTAAAAATTACAACTTCATTGTTATGTGTCCCTCCCTGGTTCTCAAATCTCAATCCCTATTGTCAAGTTACATTTCAGAGACACATCTTGTCAACTACTAAGACAACCTGTTGTGTGCAATATTTGCAGCAGTCTTTACAAAGCAATGAAACAGATGAAATAAAATCTTCATACTTACCAGAATGGATTTCACATGGACATTACATCGCTTCCTCTCTGCACGGTATAGCTACAGCATCTTTCCCAATGAGCAATAGCAATGAAGCCTGTTTTTGTTCTCCTGTAAAAGAAACAAAAGAAGTGTACTGTATGTGTTTTACCACTGCGGCTCTGAAAAGCTACAGAAAACAAAACAGACAACTTAAGGAAGTGAGGCAGCATAACAAACATGAGTGCACATACTCACTTTATGATTTAAATATTAAGAAGCTGGTGGTGGTGGTGCACTGGTAGACTGGTGGTCCATGGTGGGCACACAGACTCATGGTGACAGCAGAGTTGGATAACATCAGTCCTGGTGGTGGTGGTCCGGGGTGGGCAGACAGACTCATGGTGGCAGCAGAGTTGGATAAAAACAGTCCCAGTGGTGGTGGTCCATGGGGGGGCAGACAGACTCGTGGTGGCAGCAGACTTGGATAACATCAGTCCCGGTGGTGGTGGTCCAGGGTGGGCAGACAGACTCATGGTGGCAGCAGAGCTGGATAACATCAGTCCCGGTGGTGGTGGTCCATGGGGGGCAGACAGACTCATGGTGGCAGCAGACTTTGATAACATCAGTCCTGGTGGTGGTGGTGGTGGTGGTCCATTGGGTGCAGACAGACTCATGGTGGCAGCAAAGTTGGATAACATCAGTCCTGGTGGTGGTGGTCCGGGGTGGGCAGACAGACTCATGGTGGCAGCAGAGTTGGATAACATCAGGCCCGGTGGTGGTGGTCCATGCGGGGCAGACAGACTCATGGTGGCAGCAGAGTTGGATAACATCAGTCCCAGTGGTGGTAGTCTGGGGTGGGCAGACAGACTCATGGTGGCAGCAGAGTTGGATAACATCAGTCCCGGTGGTGGTGGTCCGGGGTGGGGGGCACACTGCCTTTTAAATACTGCAGTTTAAACCTGCCAACATTAACCACATCATCATCCTCATAAAGAAAACTGCCCTCACAGTCATCGATGTCTGAAGTCTGACCACTGGGAAATTCTTTCTCCATTGTGTCAACATCTATGTCAGTGGTGGGCCGTTTCAGGCAGCCACTGCCATTGCCACCAGGATGCTCCATTTCCACATCAGCAAGACCACCATGACTAGGCCAGGGTATGAATACCGAGGTTGAAGTTTGTGCTGGTATGTGCCTCTCATTCATTTTAATGAATGTTAGCAAACTAACATTTGCAAGAGACAGGTTTGTCCGACGATCCCTGACTATAGTACCTGCTGAGCTCAATACCCTCTCAACACTTACACTGGAGGGTGGGCATGTGAGGTACTTCAGTGCCACTGCAGTCAGCTCTGGCCATTCACTGACCTTTCCACTCCAGTACAAAAGAGGATCTTCACTTATTGTCAGATGCCTGTTTTCAGACAAATATGACAACCATTCTCTGTACCGCACTAAGTCTGATTGTTGATGCATCAGCCTGTTCCCACCGGAATCACTGATTTCACAAATACCCTCTTGGGACAAAGTCTCCCAAAGTGGGTTGACGCCAACCACTTCGGATGACAGACCACCAGGAACTACAGTCCCCTTACCCTTGCATGATATGCTTGCTGGTCCTTCAGCTACACCTTCCGCTGGATTATGCTGCTGAGGTTTGCAAACTTTGGCACGTGACTTCTGTGCCCCATGAACCAAGTGAACTAGGTGACCACTGATATGTTTTACCTGTTCAGGCCCTCCCTCCAGTACTGATGCAATTCCACGTTTGTATCGTGGGTCCAGCATTGTTGCCATGGCAAAGTTGTCACTACGCTGAATGCTCACAATGTGACGATTGTGGTTCAATACTGTCAGCATGTGTTGCAGCAACATACTACTACCACCATCTCTGGCAACATCAAGGCCATGCTGTACATTCACCAATGTCTGCCTCAGCACCCGCAGCAGTGGAATTGATTGGCTAATGGAGGCAGACTCGCCACTCACTGCCTGTGTGGCATGTTCAAAAGGCCGCAAAATTGTTATTACAGAGTCCATGAGGTGCCACTGTTCAGTCGTCATAGACATGGAGGCCCCAGAACTGGCACGGCTAGTGTGCATAACAAGATATTTTGTGATGGCTTTGTATTGTTCATACAACCTCTCTGCCATGTATAACGTGGAGTTCCATCAGGTGACAACTTCCAGCTTCAAGCGGTGCTGAGGCAGGCTGTTTTGTATATGCAACTGCCGCAGTTGGTCACGGGCCTTTCCAGATCTTGAAAAATGAGAGCAGATACGTTGTGCAATGGTCAGCATTTCCTTTATGTCAGGGTGCTGCAGAAACTCCTGAACCACAAGATTTAAACAGTGGGCCATGCATGGAACATGAAAAAAACACCATTCGTGATGCATTTCACCACATTTGACCCATTGTCACTTGCTATGAACCCAGCTCTCAGGGACAGAGGGTTTCTCCATCTGTCAAGTTCAGTCAGTACCATGTCCAACATGTTCTCACCAGTGTGTGAACAGGTCACACTGCACATAGCAATTGTTGCATGCTGGCGAATTCCCGGAAGATTGCTATCCCGACAATCCACCTTCCTGCACTGATTATTCACACTACCAGCATCACAAACAGCCCCCAGCACCTGCGCCCAGGGTGCAGTTATACACAGATATGAACTTCCTGCTGTTTTGCCAGTTGTCCACATATCCATACTTAAATGGATGAATGGAGAGGAGGAATGTTGAAGGGCATGTCTTACTGAGCCTGAGACAGTGTGGAACAACTCGGGAACAGCACAGGTAGAAAAGTATGTCCTGGATGGGACTTTCCATTTTGGACAGGCACGGGCAGCAAACTGCCAGAACCCAGAATTCTCCACAAAGGAGAAGGGCAAAAGATCGATTGCCAGCATTTCTGCTACAGCAGCATTACGTTCCTGTGACACTGTATGATTTGGGGGGTACTTCAGCTTATGCGCAAAAACACTCTGTAACATGGGCTGACTTAAACGTTTTACATGGGGTGTGTTGTTGGTTACAGATGGTTGTGCTCTGTGATGAATGGCATTGGCAGGGGGTGGAGTGTGGACATTTGATGAAGATGGTTGCACAGGTGATGATGACAAACCCAGAAATTATGTTATTTTTCCAGACTTGCCAACCAGGGTTAATGTACCACTTGCACTAGACATACTGCATTCACCACCACCACCACCACCAAAACTGCTACTCTCACCAGTACTGGACAATATTTCAAAGTCATTATGGTCCTCCACCTCATCATGCCTGTTGTAATCCTCTGCTCTTATTTCATCACTACTGCACACATTTAATTTCCTACTGGGCTTAACAGTCACGGAAGGGGATAACATGCTGGCTACGGCTGCTGGTGATATGGGTGAATTCTCCAGTCTGGTATTAGCTGCCAGCTTGTGCTGGGTTCACAGAGCCAAGTGCCTATTCTTAAGATGCGTATGCTGTCCTCCTGTGCCCAGATGGCTCCCCTTTTTACCTCGACTCACACGCACATGGTAAACCTGGCAGATGGCAACTGAATCATAATTTGCATCTTGAACAAAAAAAATCCCAAACAAGGGACTGTGATGCTCTGCTTTTAACATGTCCATGATGATGTGGCTTATTTAAGTCTGTTATTTTAAGCACTGAAGTGGGGGGGGGGCGCGTGATGTTTCTGGCACTGCACACCTGGACTGCAACTGACCACCACGACTACCTACCATATTGAGTACTGGGTCGCCATCATCATCATCCACTAAAACCAGTAAATCACAAGTTTTTACAGGGGGGTGGGATTCCTGCAAACAGATTCAGACACAGCCACTTTTAATTTATTTTTCTCCGGTTCCCAACTGGCGTCAATTAAATCATCATCATCATATTCATCAACGTCACTGTCACACACATCCACATCTTCTGCTTGGATGCTAACATGTGGATTGCATGTTGCAACAACAGCGACATCACCATCATCACATTCATCATCTGCATCTACACCACCATCACCTGATATTTTTTCACCACACTGTGAATCACTGTTGCATGGAAAATGAGTGGCGTTAAGTGCCACGGTGGATGGAATATCACATTGTATGCTATCGTTGACATGATCATCAGAATCAGATTCAGTTAATGGGATGTTACTGGGAAGTATGACATCATCTACGCTGTCACTCAATTGCACTGCTTCACACTCAATATGTTTGGATACGGTACACTGGTCAGAATTAGAACTTGACGCAACAATGCTAATACTACCTCCACCACCACTAACACCAGTAACACTAACACCACCAGCTGGGAAAACATCATCTCCTCCAACTATCAGTGAAGCAACTGATTGGGCTGTAAAAAACATTGCAGGAGAAATACCTTTCCTCACATCAGCAATGCACTTCTCCGTCCACATACTACTACCACACCCACAGACCCTCTTACTGCCAACATTGCCATGGCCAGAAACAGCTTTACTTGCACGTCTCTTTGCAAGATTCTTGGGGGATTAACCACAAATATTATTACCAAATTCAGATTTTGATACATTCACTTTCTGACTGGAGGGTCGCTACTCGCTAGCTGGATGTGAAGCAAAATAAACAACTGTGGCTTCAGCAACAGGTAAGAGACTACTGTGTTGTGACAGTGTCACGGAATTAAAACAACTTCAGTAACCAGTGGTGCTGATGGGGTCACAAAAACAATCCAGTCTGATAAAAAATACCTTTTCAATGTGGGGGTGGGGGGGGCACTGAATACAGACAGTGCTGATTTTTACGGCACTACAAGAAGCAAAACTAAGACTAGAGAACACGATCACAGTACAAAATCAGACAGCTGCATTGGATAGCAGGTTCACACTGCTGCGCTTAGTTGCACTTACACTGATCTGTGTCACAAATTTTAAAAGGTGTATTATATTTGATGCACGCAACACTGCACACACAACACAGAACACTTTGTGTACAATGCTGAACAAGGAATGCGAAGCAAATGCAAAAGTTCAGTGTACTCAGTGCCACGTAATGTAAATCTGTAATTTAAACAACCTGACCTTATGAAATGCTGCACCACATTCACACATCAAGCAGCAAGAAAATGTGTACTATCACTGACAGTTTTACCATGTGTACAGTAACACAGCCAGTTATATAACAAAAATATTACCAAAACACAAAGAAATCACTAGTTCTCCAACTTAAATCTACCTACACACAGATACGCCCCTTCCCCACACAGCACACTTCACTGTCTTTCACCACACACACTCAATGTTGTAAATTTACATTCAAAATCCACACACAAACAAAAACGCTCGATGATGTGAGCACAGGAGGGTTTCCTACAATCGATGAACTACAGTTGGATCCCCAAAAAAAAGCAAAAATGCTTTTTGAACAGCTTTTAAAAGATTCCTACAGACAGCTATCAGAGCACACTGTCTCCTACTCCTTCCTACTCATACTACCTCGAACTGAGGCTGTGTAGATAAATATAGAGCCCATGTGACCTGAACTCCCATGAATCACTGCAAAATCCACCTTCGGAGCTCAAAAACAAGGTGAAGTGAGGCGAAGTGAACTGCCACCAATGTACTTCACCTTAAAAATTGAAAGAAAAGTGACCAGTGGAGGCGGAGTAACATGAAGTAGCTGCTTCCAGTGCACTTTGTGTTCCTCATTATAACGCAAAGTACTCTGCTTCGCATTGCGGAGCACTCAGCGAATCTGCCTTTGCTCTGCGAATCACTTCACGAAGCGGATTGAGCCCACTTCGCCCACCACTATTTACCAAGTTGAATGCCTTTGTCCGATCGATAAAGATAGCTATAGTGAGTTGCTCACGATAGAGTGATTTATGAATGTGACCGGTAAACTCAAGAAGGGCTGTGGTGGTGCTATGCCCAGCTCTAAAGCCATGCTGCTCAGGGCAGAGGAGTTTATATTTGTCTAGGTATTCTACCAGTTGGTCCACAACTATTCGTTCGAGGGCCTTCGATAGGGGTGGTAGCATGGAGATGGGTCGGTAGTTTTCGGTAAGGGCACAGTTCTCACTCTTATGCACGGGTGTGACAGTCACTGCTTTCCATTTATGAGGGGATACAACTAGTCGTAGAGATAAGTTAAGGATATGGGTGAGTGGAGCCAGGATTCCTTCCAGGGAGAGAGAGAGAGATAAGATGCAGGTCAAGGGTGTCCCCACTGAATCTCCCCTTTCCGAGCACCTTCTGAAGATATTTCCTAGCATCCCCAATAGAGATGGTTTTGAACCAAAAGAGTAGACACGTGGATGACTGAGGTCCACTGACATGTTTACTCTGGTGGAAGAAATCCAGGGGGAGGACAGGGCTGAGGTCTGTGAAGGCTAGGTTGAAGGTGTCAGCTATAGTTTTTGGGTCAAGGATAGGGGAACCATTAACACTGATCATATCAACGGCGGATTTATGCACCTTGCCAGTGGCCTCTTTAAGGTTAGCCCAGAATTTATGGCCATCATTCCAGTGTTTGGACAGGGTCTCCTTGTAGTAGTGGTTTTTAACCAAACGGATGGCCTCGGTACAGCGATTTCTGGCTTGTTTGTATTTAAGGATGTCAGGAGGCTTCCCTGTAACTTGAGCAGTATGCCAAAGGTGATCATGGTCTTTCATATGATCAAGGATGTCTGGGCCAATCCAAGAGCTGTACTAGCCCTTTATTTTTCGCTTTTTGAAAGGGGCATGGGTATCACAGATAGTGTTGAATAGGTGAATGAAGTGGTCAAGCGCACGACTGACATCAGGTGCCCCATAAATGGTGGACCAGTTTGCATTGTGGAGGTCAGCTCGGAGGCGGTCAGCATGACCGGGCCTGAGGACTCTGTTAGTGGCTGTTCTGGGAGGTGGTTTGGTAAATTTGTTGGTCCAGCTGAATATTACAGGGGAGGACAGAGGAGTTTGAGGTGTGCTCAGGACGATTGGTGAGGACCCAGTCAATGAAGGTGCTTGTGCCAGTCTGGTAGTCCGGGTTGGGGCATCGATAAGCTGTGTGAAGTGGACAACCTGGATAGCATCCTTGAAGTTGTTTGCATCTGGAGCAAACCAGTTGGTGTTAAAGTCGCCAAGCAGTATAACCTCGGAGCTTGAGGACTGGCTACTTAGGTATTGGATGACAGTGGAGTCCATTTATATTTTGGAATATATATTGTAATTGGGTGTGTTACCATGTGTTAGCTTTTACATCACTCGTAGCTATGATAATCTAATAATGATGTTTTCCCTTTGCTCTTGTTTTGCAGGCCAGGCACGGCCAGTGACCCTCGGACCTCTTCCTCCAAACCATAGCAGGGCTCTTCATCATCTCCGTCACAGCACCCATTCATCAGCAGCAAGCAGCTTGGTGGACCCTTCTGGGACATAGCAAAAGGAGGCCCATCACCCATTGACCTGTGTATCCTCCAACTTACATGCTCCCCCTTTAATAAAATTACAATTTTGAACCACAACATGTCTCCTGTATCTTTGTACCTTAATCACATAAACATGTTTTTTTTTTTACTTGATACAATTTTCAACCATTTTTGAGAACCCAGGTTGAGATGAACTATATCCATAGTAAAGAACAGAAAGACTAACAAAACAAAGTAAAATATCAATTTAACTTTGTCTTGTAACTTCCAAAGGTGAGGCAGCATGAATCAGTCATCTCTGTAGGCTCTCATCCCAACTCCCTGCAAGGGTGGGATGGGATCAGGGGTCTCCCTAACTCTCAGGTGAGCAAACAAGCCACCCAGAAGCAGGAGTAACCCTAAAAGGACTTGGAGCCCAAAAGGGAATTTGGTCCGGCATGAAGCTCCCAAAGCTCACCATTTCCCATAAGCTCCTCCATATAGTTTCATATTAATAATATTCCCTTGTTTCCCTGTTTTTCCAGCATCGACATGAAATGAAAATGAACCCCCACAACCCCCCATCCGGGCCCTTGCGCCCAGGGGAAGAAACCCATGGGTAGGTCAATTTACAGTTCACATTACTCCTCTGGTGTGACATTTTCCCGAGTAATCCCTAAATTAAATTAGGCGTAGCCCTCCCAAAGGATGGCCAGACAGTGTAGAATCCTTCACCTCCCTCGCCCCCCCCCCCGGCAGAGAAGTACAGGTGGGGTGAAGCAATAGGGGGAAGAGAGAGAGAGAAGAAGGGGGAGAGAAGGCAAAAGAAAAGAAAAAGGGGGGGGGAGAAGGGGAAGCAGAGGTCCACCTCTCTCAGTAAGTCATCTGTGAAGAGCAAATTAGATGGTTTCTGCTTCCTTCTGTTCCAGGGCTCAACACACGTCGGGTCTCCAAGTAGAAGTCCAGTACAGGAGGTTCGCTTCAGGGAGGCCTAAAGCACCATGTCGGCTGGCATATTGAAGGCGTTTCCTGATAAACTGGGACAGGGAGAGCATACTGCAGTTCAATCCGTGCTCTTCCCAAGTGATCATCCTTCTTCTGTCTCCGCCTCATCCCCACCCAGGCCTGGCCAGCAGCCCAGCACTGTACCCCACCCTGAAGGGCTGGGTACAGAACCGAGAAGAATGAGAGAGAGAGAGACACGAAGAGAGGGGGCCGTGGCCTCTGAGGCCCAGTTCGAGGAAATCGCCATGTTGTGTCTTCCCAGCCTGACTGCAAGTCTGCCATCGAGAGGCACTCAAAGACACACACAGCACCCAAAATAACAACCAGGCACTAGGTCTGATGTGATTATTAAATAGCTGACCTCGCTGCTTGTGTGTGCAAGTGTACTCCCCCATCCTAGGCCCCGACCGCCCCTCCTCAACCAACCAATCAACCAACCAGCCTAGCAGAGGAGAGCAGGGCAAGAATCAGAAAATAAAGCACTTACTGTAACCCATAAGGCAGTGTGGGGTTTCGCAGTTGGGTTATTTTGTGTAGCATGTCCTCAAGAGAGAGTCTCAGGGATTGTTGTGCTGGGTCATCCCTCCATGGTCCTCGTATTCTGGCACCTCTCTGGATGGATTGACTTCCTTCTCCTTTCTTCAAGATTCCTCTCTTAATCAGATCTTCCGATGCCTTAGACACTGTATAGTAGGTAATGGGTCCTGTAGACGGCATAACTGTTAACCTCACAGGGTACGGGGTTCGGAACTTAACTTGTTTAGCTCTGAGGAAGGGGAGTAGATAAGCATACTCTCTCCTTTGCCTCTGTGTATGCGGGGCATGGTCTTTGTCTAGCATGATGCGATGGGTCCCCAGCATGATCTTTCCATTCTGCTATGCCTTTCTAAGGATGGTTTCCTTCATCTGGTAATTAAGGAAGCACACCACAAAAGAGAGTGGTCTGGTGTCTTTGGCTGTGGGCCTGGGACCCAGTGCTCGATGCGCTCTTTCAAAGTCTAATTGAAATTCTGGCTCCAAGTATAATGTCAGATGAAACAGGTAATCCACATAAGCAAGAGGATCTTCCCTCTCCTCCCCTTCAGGCAGCCTACAAATTCTGATATTTTTTCGTCAACCCCTATTTTCCAGCATCTTCCTGCCTGATTGAAGTTTGTAGCTGGCATTAGCTAGAGAGGACCGTGGCTTCCAAGGAGTCCAGTCTGGCAGAGATCGTTGTTATTTGAGCATCTGCCTCATCAATTTAGCGCTGCAGTGAGCCGATATCCGCGTGGAGCTCCTTAATCAAGTCCCTCATTTCACCCCCGAAGTCTGCGATAGCCCGGAGGATGTTTTCTTCAGGGGGCAAGTCGGTATCTCCTTTTTTTATTGCCTTTGTGCTCCCCTGTGCTTTTTTGCCCCCATCAGTGTTTTGTGCCATACTGGTGCGAGGAGGCTTAGTGGCAGTTTGCTCAAGGTTGGCGGGATCCTGGTCGGCCACGTCCTCCCAATCGTAGATGAGCTGGTAGCGGTTGTGGTGCTGCTTTGCCATCAGTTCACTTGCAAAATATCTGCAGTCGCACCTCCTTCAGTGCTTAAGCAAGTAAGTAATCCACTGTTTATTTTTTAAAAGGGATGCTTTGAAAGTTGATTAAAGATGATTGTGGAGGAGCTGTCTTTCGGAGCTGCTCAGGGCCTCATACCGGAACCATAAGCCTCTCTTACCGTAACTCTTGATCTTCTGGAGTGTTTCCTCCATAAAGCACCAATGGGCCAACATTCTTACCATAACTCTTAATCTCCTGGAGTGTTTCCTCCATAAAGCACCAACGGGCCAACATTCTTTTTTTTTTTTTAACTTTTTATTTATTGAGTATGTCCAGGTACATATACAATAGATTAAACTTGGTTCCATGCACTAGAAAGTTACAAGATATGAGTCCTCTATTAAGGATAATAAGCATATCACCCTTTGTTACATCATTGGAGGGTTAACAAATAAAGATCTTTTTTTTACTTTGTAAACATGTGTTCTAAATATGTTTCTTAAATGGCTACTTCGCCAGGACCGTGGGCTTTTTACTAAATACCTGTACCCGATAAGTCCCTGAGTGAAACACTCTTGTTATTGCCTTTATGGCATATCATAAGTCCAAGTAAAAACGAAAATTTATCCCAGTAATAATGGAGATGTCTAAAACTACATTTGCTCCATACACAGTAGTTATCAAGTGTATTTTACTACTTCTCTTGACAAGTAATTATAAGCTGAGAGTATAGAAACTAAACAGAGGGCTACAAAACAAGTAACCCTACCTTATAAAGTATTTAACAGGTAACCTTTAAACTCAGCAGTTATTCAATTAACTCTGAAGGCATCACACAAGTAAATGGCCCATATTTTTAAACAGATTAGGCCCTCTCAGTCTCTGAATCTTCAGAATCCTCACGACTGGCAAAGTCCGATTTAAATTTCTCAAGTCTCTTCCCTGCTTCTTCGGGTCATTGAATATAAAAGTTTTACCTGCATAGTGGATACGCAGTTTCGCAGGGTATAACAGTACATTCGCGATCCCCAATTGACATAGCTCGGATCTCACTGCATCGAATGCCTTCCGTCTCTGGTGAGTAGCATAGGAAAGGTCGGGGAAGAAGTAAATCTAAGAGCCATCTGGTAGGTGAAGTTGTCCCTTCTTTTTAGCCGCCTATAGGATTAGTTCTTTAATGGTCAGACCAGCCATGACCATCAAGATAGTTTGTGGTGTCCCTTCTTGCAGAGGTCTGCGCCGTGGGGTAATCCGGTATGCCTGTGTGATTGTTCCATCCACTGAAATGGCAAGAGTAGTTTGCACCAGAGTGGTCATATATTCCAGCAGATTTTGACCCTCGGAGTTCTCTGGGATCTCTAGTATCTGCACATTAGCTAGGCGGGCACCATTCTCCAGATTTTCTAGGTATTGATGCAGTAGACGGTTTTTGCTCACCAGTCCTGCAGTAGCTGTAACAGCCTTTTCAGCCATTGTGTGTGACAAATTACTTTGTGTTGCCACTCCTTCCAATTTGGCTTCCACCATTGTGACTCACGAGGTAAAACCATCGACTTTCCTATCTAGCTCCTTGACGAATGCTTTCAAATCTTTAACTGCTTTTAGAACTGCTGCGTTAGAGGGTTCGGTGTCCGAGCCATGCGTTGGACCCTGCTGTTGCTGCTGGTTCTTAGGTCTCCCTATGTTGCCTCCAATAAAGTTGGCAAAATTACCGTTTTTTTGCACTCTAATTGTATTTTCAGGTTGCAGGATACTGTGGGAGCCAAAATCAGACTTGTATGCTGCTCAAAGTTAAATTTTATAGTTGCAAATTTACAGATATTGAGCCTGTAGACTGGAGCTCCTGTGGAAGACGTCTTTGTCAGTCGGCAGCTAGCTACGCCCACCCACGGGCCAACATTCTTACCATAACTCTTGATCTTCTGGAGTGTTTCCTCCATAAACCACCAATGGGCCAGCATTCTTACCGTAACTCTTGATCTTCTGAAGTATTTACTCCATGAAGATGCACTCAACCATCCCACTATCCCCCCCGTTTTGCATAGTGGCTGAACTCTATGTGGCTTTCATTTCCATCTTCTAAAAACTGTTATCTGCATTCTTGCTGGACTCAGTCCTGTTGGGCATTACTGGGGACCACTGCCTGCCACTACAGCTCAGATGCAGCTCCTTATGCTTGTCACAGCATTCTTCACCCTTAGCTTTGGTCATTGTGTTATGTTCTGGTTCTCTGAACCTTACTTTTCTGTGCTTGGGAGTTAGCTATGCCTGTGTTACCTTAGTCAGCATATCCCTTTTATTTCTTTTTGTCATCTGTGAATGTGTGGGTTCATAATGCCCCTTATATTTTTTCTTTCGGATATGTCATGGGTAAATCTTTGTTCCTTGCAACAAAGTGTGTGTAATTTTGTTTTCTTTATATTCTTTTTTCATCATTGTTTTTTCTCCTTCAATAGAATAATTTTTTACTGTAAGGTTTCTGTTGCTCAAAACATTGTGTTTAGGATTACTGTGTTCTCCCCACTTTTGATTAAAAAAATACAAAATTGTAGTCTGTCTTGTGTCTGTGTAGAACAGTGGACATTAAGGGGGTACTTGCCTTTCTAAAGCTTTTTTTTTATCATTTGTTTACACCCCTTGTTGCTAACCTGCCACTTTCACCCTTGTTCCCTTCAGCCCTGTCACCTACCTTCTCTAGGACTTGCATATCGGCACAGTCTCCCACAGCTAAACCCCATGGTGAGGCCAGATAGGGTGGCTATAGGAGTGCCTAGTCAGTGGTGTGGGGCCTGCGAAGGGCTAGAGGCTTCATCCAGCTGTGTTGTGGGTTTCCCACCATGGTGTTACACACCAAAGACCACCAAGCATGCAGTGGTGCACGCTCGCACACAGAGGTGCGCACACACATGCATTAGCACCAAGAGCAGGCTCTTCCCTAAGGATGTGCATCCCGACTGCACTGCCATCCAGCCTTGGCTGGAGGCCATGCAAACAGTGGGACACAAGATCCCTGAGGGAAGAGAGCTGTCCCTGGGATGCTTGAGCCTTCCTCCCCAGTCCCCCCCCCTCGAGTGACCCAAGTCACTTCCAAACTTAAGTTGCCAGCACAGCGAGCTGTAGCACTACCACTGCAGTATCTTGCCAGACCACAAGCTTTTATTTAGATTTCATCTTATGATGGGCGTAGGCACACCAGTTATACCAAGATGGCAACTGCAGCACAAATAAGGAATTTCACTGACCAATTATAGAAGAAGAAAGGCTGACGAGTGGGAACGGGTACAGACTTCCTGAGACTGTGCGATATAAAGGAGAGCAAAATAATATTAGAAACCTGCCATGTCACGTAAGATGCAAAAGTGGCACGGGGAGACTTTTCACCTGGGATTAGAGCCTTTCCCTTCCCATTCAACTGAACACACAAAGAGTAAAAATAAAATAGTAAGACTATGCGAATCTGTTAGTTGTAAAGGAGACTGAGTCACTACTATTGCAGAAGTATTTTGCCTGCTAGTGGTTTGGGGCTTGTGAGATCGATGCTGTGGCAGCCTGTAAATATTTAATTCATACTTTTGCCCTTGATTTGAAAGAAAAAAATGTTTTAATGGAAATGGTGTGTGCAAAGCCGCTTTACACTGACAGGAGAAAGGCAGCAGCTGTTCAGCGCTACCCTGCTGTGAGAGGAATCCCCCAGCACAGCAAGGCTGAGTGGGGCTGAAGAACTACTAGCATGGTCAGAGCTCAGGCTGCAGCCTGACACAGAGTGCATAATAGTGACGATTGCAGGGAAGCAGTACATTTAGTTTAGCAGGCAACAAGTGCCACGTATTCATTCAGGGATTGGCTGCCACTGATTAAACAAACACAAGGTGAGAGAGATTACGCCAGTGCTCTCACAGTCAAAGAAGATGCCATTTTTGTGTACAGGTGCACGAGGTGCAGGCTGGCACCCAGGGTATGATAAATCAATGAAAATACATCAGAAGTTGCACACCATTAATTAAATAAACCCATGGAGGCACAAATACAAGGCTTGAGACCTTGGCAGAGCCAGCACCGCCAGCCTCAAGAGTTCAGGAGTAAAAACAAAGTTAAATGAACTTTGAAGGTTACATGTGGAGCACACACTGAAGATTTGCTCCCCCCCCTCAGTTCCACTCTTGGGCACCCCCACAGTCCAGTTACTGACCTCATGGGCTTACAGGTTAACCACCACATACCCAGGACCTATATATACTGTAGGTGTGTAGCCAACCTTGTTGTTCATGCCAGAGCCTGCAGGGTGAGTGGCGTAAAGTGGATAGGGGTTTCCTCCATCCTCCCATTTTTCCCTAGGACACTTGATGTGCAGCAATGCAGGCACACATGCATGTGTGCTGGGCACCTGTCGGCACCCCCCCCCCACTTCTGGTGCTCCCACCTAGTCTTCACCAGGTGCCAGTCATGCAAACAGAGAACCATCCCTGAGGAAGGAAAGCAGTCCCTTCCTCTCCCTTGCCTGGCCCCCCGACAGTCCATGCTCACTCCCGAACATGGGTCGTGGGCATCTCAAGTAGTAGCACTACCACTGCACCAAGGGGCTGTCTTCACTGAACATACAAAACAGTAGAATTTACACTTTTTTCCTGTGACAGGAAAAACACCCTAAATAACAATGGATTTACTGTATTTCATATGTGGTGCAGAGACCTACAGTTTATACTATAAGTGTGCACTCACACACCTGTGTGGATTTCAGGTGTCTAGGAGACCTGGAAAGTGGGGTTGCTTAAGAGGCAGTGGTTGCAGTGAGGAGGCGCAGAATCCGACATCTTGATTCAGGGAGAAACCTTACAGAAGCAGTCTAGGGGTGGTGATTCATGCCTTG
This sequence comes from Neoceratodus forsteri, assembly GCA_016271365.2. NCBI lineage: Eukaryota > Metazoa > Chordata > Ceratodontiformes > Ceratodontidae > Neoceratodus > Neoceratodus forsteri. Next base: position 108,285,415 of record CM028131.1, on the reverse strand, counting down.
GCTCATTATTTCATAGAAAAAGCTCTGGAATGGCCTTTAGGAGGAGTTAGACTAACGAAGCAGTGAAGTGTTAAACTAAGAGTGATAGCTTCATACTAAAGTGTGATGCAAAAAAGTGATAATTTTAATACAGTTTCTTCACAGGAGTTTGCAGTGGAAAAATGTGTCCGAGTGAGATACAGACACGTGGATAAGTTCACAGACCAGCAACTTGTTTCTTTGCTTGTTCATAAAAGTCTACTCTTGAATTTCCAAAAAAGGGATAACCCAATTGAACTTAGGGTTTCCTGAAATCAGTTTATACCAAAACTTCAGCAGAAAACACAGCAGATCAGCTTTCCAAACATATTTTTGAATAAGTGCTTAGGAAAACTTTTTTTTAAATTATTCTTCCTGGTACTCTGATGGCAACCCTCTTTGGCCCCTGTCCCCACTAGTGGACCCTGAGGACACCTGCTCACAGTGCCCCCCAAGGGTGGAGCCTCCAGAGTCACCCCCAACTAAACCCCATTGGATCTAGGTCTTGGTTGTGTCAGGGACTGAAATCCGTTGTGGAGCGAGGGTGTTAGGCATGCCGGGGAAAATTTTTCAACTTGATGTGATGTTGGGGGAGTGTCAGTTTGACACCAGTGGCATTACCACGTCATGCGTCCCATATGCCCTCCCCAGAGCAATACTAGCTGGTCCTCCAGTAGATGGCGTGTCCCGTGATCACCTGGGAGCACCAAACCGGAGACACTCTACCCCTCCCCCCTTGGGGATAGAGAACGTGCTATGGCCACTCCATTCACCCCTGCCCTGGCCAACCCTTGAGCATCTCAAGTCCATTCCCAAACCCGGGATGCCTGAGTCACATTGGTAAATCTTTCCACTGTGCCAGCAGGCCAGCTACAGGAAAACTTTATAAGAACATAGTAACAGACATTTCAGACAAGAACAAGCAGAAATCCATTTAGCTTGTCTGCCATTTTCTTTATTTTTTTTTACTTTTTATTTTCCTTTTTGCATCATGCAGCATTTTTTACACTTCAGTAACATATTTCACAATAAATGTATTTTTATATATATATATATATATATATATATATATATACACACACACACACACACACACAATTGGTCAGTTCAATTTATATTTCTATTCAAATATTTTTTCAGCTTATATTTGAGGTTTTAGCATTCCCTTAAAATTATAGACCTTGTTTACATTCTAATGAAGCAGTCTGTAGTACTTTATTTATTTCGTTTTTGTTGACTGGGTAAGTACAGTAGACAAATTCTTGCCTATTTTCAGGCACGACCCGGGGGAAGGGGATACAGATGAATGCCAACTGACCTTGAACCAGATTAAGCTGTTGGTGGTATTTTTAGTGAATGGGGGCGGTGGAATTTGGCCAGGGCACTGGGGAAATTCCCTTACTCTGCAGTAGGGGAGCCCTTGTCGCTGTGGAGGAGAGCTCGTGATGGCCAGTCCCGAGAGGATCGCGGTGCAAATGGATGTACAAGGGACTGGGGAGCAGGTCTCCTCTCCAGTCTCAATTTTGCTAAAGACCAACAAAATAGAAGTAAAAGGGAAAAATTAGCTGATTTTACAGAAATACGAGCTAAAAGAGAATACAACAATGAAGGAGGCTGGAGCTGAAGGTATGGAAATACCTGAATTTTCTGAGAAGGAAGAAATTGTGCCAAAATTGCTTGCAGAGGAGCAACAACATGAGAAAAAATGGAGAAAACTGCAAGCAGCACTGAATGAATGTGGGAAAAGGGTTGTAGTCACGGGAACGAAGGGAGAACAAATGGACAACGCCCCTGCTTCCACGTCAAAAGCTTCTGACATGGAAGCATCAAAGCATACTACAGCTGTCAAATGCGGTGAGTCACAGACAGTAAATTTGGAGGCAAATGAGAGTTGTGAGAAAAAAAAAGGCAAAAAGAAAGAACTCACAAATGGTAAAGGCGCCCTGAAGGGAATGGCACAAATGGGTCAAAAATGACTAGGCCTAAGAAGGGCGCTAAAAATAGAAGAGAGACAGCTGCCGGAGGAAGAAAACTCAGCTAAAGAGCAGCTTGAAGTGGGGAGCATGCTTCCAGCAACCAAAGACCACATAAATACAAATAAAATAAATACATAGGACTCAGAACCAATACCATTTCCTGATGCGCCCGACTGAGTTACGGAGGCCTTGCAAGGAGCAGGGTGGGTGAAAACAGAATATGGCCGAGATCCAACTCTCCCAGAGAAGACTGGGCAGGAGGAGCAACTACGAGAAAAAAGGCACTGACATACAAACCATGGAGTGCAGTGAGCAGGATTCAACAAATGCAGGTCAGTCACAGAATGAAAATGGGCAGTATAACGCAGTGGTTTAAGGCTCTGAGTCGCAAACCTGGAGACCTGGATTTGAATCCTACAGCCCCCACTTGCATACTGCGTGACCCTGAGCAAGTCACTTAACTTCCCTGTGCTCTCAGGTCGCACCTGAAAATAAGCTTTTTCAGCTTAGTGTGTGTCTCCCGGTTAAAAAAAAGAAAAGGAAATGGGGTGCACAATAACAAATGTAGTGCTGAAATGCCTAACCAAAAAGAATGTAATGAAGGGGAAGGAGATTTGCAGGATGAAGAAATGAGTGATGAAAATGAAGGAGAAATAGAATCTTTCTTTGAAATGGAGGATCAAAACACACGTGGAGAAAAGTATAAGTGACAATGAGCAGGAGAAAAATCAAAAAGCAGAACCTGCATGGGGCCCCAATGCTAGGGAGAAATTATTTCCAGACCATCTAAAATTAACAAATGAACCTGCTAAAAAAACAGAAATTCAGTTAGGCTAAGATATAGAGGAGAAACATCAGAAGTCCCAGATAGATTGTGGGTAGGAATTTAATCAAGGACAGTATGCATTTTTATGCATATGAAATATATGCATTAATTCACACTCCTGGGGACACTGTTTTTGAGTTAAGTTTTAAGCAACCATCTGGCCTAGAAAAATTCTAGAAGCAATATCACCAGTTAAAAGCAACCTATGGAGGCCATTTATAGTAATCCCATTAACTAAACCTGCACACAAAATAGTGACTGTACTATTTAAAAATGAAGGAGTCAATGTAGCCAACATATCCTTCTGGCTAAAACAAAAATGTGAGTTGAATGGCCCCCCAGAACCAATTTTGGAAGTGGAATATTTATAGGCAGGTGGCTGGAGGTTCAAAGTAACCTTGAGACAAACTAATGGAGAAATACAACACTTGCCAAACTGTTTTTTCTAAGGCAGGGACAGAGGAGTGTTTTTTTATGGAGGACAGCCAAGGGCATGTTATAGATGTGGGACAGAAGACATCTAAGTAATGTGGCCTGTGTAGAGAAATAGGCCATTTTGGAGCATCACGTAGAAACAAAATAAAATGTAGCCTTTGTGAAGAAAATTGCCACAATTTTACAAACTGTCCATGGGCTATGCACAATAGTCCAGATCCCGCAGAGACAGCAGAACAGGATGTGTACATGGCTTTGGCACAAAGAGGCAGGCTGGTAAAAGAAAAGCAAGAGAAAGGAGAAGATGCAACTTCCAAAAATAACCAAGCAGCGGGAAAAACTACAGAACATCCCCCCTCACCTCCCTCCCCCCAAAAAGGAGAAACTAATATAGAATCAAACCATCAGGATATAACAGTGACTATGGACTTTAAAGAAAAACAGAGGAAACAAATATAAACCAGGACATTCTACAAACAGAAAGGCAAGTCATGCCTCCACCAAGTGCGCCACCAGGCCTGCCATTTCAAATGGTCACAAGGTCAAAAAAATTATATAAGCCACCAAAAACAAAACTAACTAAACAAGATGATGGAACAATAACATTGCACAACAAATACAGAGTATTACAAGAAAAAGAATCAGCGGATTCAAAGGGGAGTTGGACTCTTCTTCAGTAGCATCATCAGTACAAGATCAACATGCGCCGGCCCGATGGCACAACGGTTAAATTTCCGCTCGGGATGCCAGTGACCTGGGTTTGGGAATGGACCCAGAGAGTCGGAGGGCTGGCTGAGGAAGAAGGACTGAGCATCACTGGTACTGCTCTCCTTCTCTGGGGGGAGGGATGGGCTGAGTGTCTGGTACTAGACGGACCCCTGGAGGAGGCCGGGGGCACTGCAGTGCTTGGCACCAATACGTTGGGAGAGTGGGATGGATGCTGGTCATCATTGCACATCCCCGCCCCCGGGGCAGCAAGTAGAAAAATGTTGGTTCCCCAGCATGAAGGCCCATTCCATCCCACTGCTCATTGCCTCTGATGCCTGCCGGGGGGGGGGAGGTCCCACTCTTGTGGCTCTGACCCAGAGGGTAATCCAGGGCTTGCCCACAATGTCCAGTCAGGAGTGGGAATCCTCTCGGCGGCCCCACCCAGGGGGGTAAGCCTGGGCATGGGGCTGCAGGCAGGTGGAGCCCGAGGAACAGGGAGATAGAAGAACTGAGGGAGACAGGAAGTGGAAGGCTGGATGTCCCCTGCTGCAGAGGTCTGATTACTGCCTGCCTGATGGTATCAGGAGGTACAGCCCATGAGTAAGGAAGCCCGGAGACCAGCCGTTAGAGAAAGAAAATTTACAGGTATTTAAATTTCGATATACTGTTGATGGGCGACCTGAATATGCCAGATGTTAACTGGAGCACATTTGCTGCAGCCACATCCAAGAGCAGGGCCATTCTCGATGCCCTACAGGTGGCAGGCCTCAGACAGCTAGTTTCAGAACCCACTCGTGAGGGAGCAATCTTAGACCTCATACTCTCAAATGTGGGCAGTGAGAGGATCTCTGATCTAGAAGTGGATTGCCATCTGGGAACAAGTGACCATCAGACAGTGTGACTCACGTTAAACTCAGCTACAGAGTCAAGCCATACAAACGTGAGGGTACTGGACTTCAGGAGGGCTGATTTTGGCAAGATGGAAGAGTGCCTCAGAAAAGCACTAGCAAACAGGCTAGAAGGAGGTGTGGAGCAACAATGGGGAATCATCAAAACTGCCATCACAGAGGCAACAAGCCTTTGTGTGAAGCAAATAAACAAATCAAAATGAAAGAAAAATCTGCTATGGTTCTCAAAAGAGGTGACTGGGAAAGTCAAGGAGAAAAAGATAGCATTCAGGAAGTATAAGGAAACACAGAAGGAGCAGGATAGAGAGCTGTACCAGTTAAGACAGAAGGAAGCAAGGAGGTAAGTCAGAATAGCAAAGGCCCAAACTGAGGAAAAGATAGCCAACTCGGTTAAGAAGGGGGATAAAACCTTTTATAGGTACATCAGAGAGTGTAGAAAGACAAAGGGAGGGATAGTGAGGCTGAATAGAATGGACGGTGGGTGGGCAGAGGGGGACAGTGAAAAAGCAGGGATACTGAATGAATATTTCTGCTCAGTATTCACAAAAGAGGAGGAGGAAGTGCCTAATCCAATTAACAGAAGTACTCATGATTGAGGGGGGGGGGTCGATCCCAGTCCTTTCACAGAAGAAAGGGTTCTGCAAGAACTCCTAAAACTGAAGGTGGACAAAGCAATCGGGCCTGATGGAAATCACCCCAGAATTCTAAAAGAATTAAGGGAGGAATTAGTGAAACCACTGGCTACCCTTTTTAACAAATAATGGGAGGATGGTGTGGTACCCAAGGACTGGAGGAAGGCGGATGTGATTCCCCTTCACAAAAGTGGGACCAAGACAGAGGCAGGAAACTACAAACCTGTCAGTTTGACCTCTGTGGTAGGGAAAGTAATGGAGTCACTTCTGAAGGAAAGAATTGTTAAGTACCTAGAGGCCAGAGGTGCACAGGACCCAATGCAGCTTGGGTTCACAGCGGGAAGGTCATGTCAGAAGAATCTAATAGATTTCTTTGACTGGGTGACCAAAGTGGTAGACCAGGGAGGGTCTGTGGACATGGCCTACCTAGACTTTAGCAAGGCATTTGACGCAGTCCCACACAAAAGATTAATAGTCAAATTAACCAGCCTGGGAGTGGGTCCCAGGGTGGTAGCCTGGGTAAAACATTGGCTGGACAACAGGACACAGAAGGTAATTGTAAATGGAGTCCACTCTAAAGAAAGAGGGGTTACTAGTGGGGTACCGTAGGGTTCAGCACTGGGTCCAGTCCTTTTTAATGTCTTTATAAGTGACATTGCAGAAGGTCTGGAAGGAAAAGTATGCCTCTTTGCAGATGACACAAAGATCTGGAACAGGGTTGATACACAAGGAGGCGTGGAAAGAATGAGAAGGGACTTGGCAAGGTTGGAGGAATGGTCAAAAGTATGGCAACTAGGATTCAGTCCAAAGAAGTGCAAAATAATGCACCTGGGAAACAAGAACCCAGGGGAAGATTACACAATGGGGTGAGATAGTAACAACAACAAAAAAGGAAAGGGACCTGGGGGTAATCATATCAGATGACCTTAAGGTTAGCAAGCAATGTGAGAAGGCAGTAGGGAGGGCTGGGGGTATACTGGGATCCATAGGGAGAGGCATCACCAGTAGAAAACAGGAAGTTGTTATTCCTCTGTACAGACAGTTGGTGAGACCCCATCTGGAGTACTGCGTCCAGTTCTGGAGACCCCATCTCTGCAACTACATAGAAAGGATAGAGGCAGTCCAGAGGAGGGCAACTAAAATGGTCCAGGGTCTGCAAGAGAAGCCGTACAAGGAGAGACTAAAGGAGCTTAATATGTATACCCTTGAGGAAAGAAGGGAGAGGGGGCACATGATAGAAAGTTTTAAGTACCTCAGTGGAATCAACAAAGTCCAAGAGGGTAGCATCTTTCAGAAAAAGAGATGTGCAAGAACAAGGGGGCACAATTTAAAGATAGAGGGGGGCAGTTCAGGGGCAATGTGAGGCAGTATTTTTTCACAGAGAGGGTAGTGGATTAATGGAACAGCCTTCCTAAGGAGATTGTGGGGTCTAAAACTGTGGAAGAATTCAAGAATGCATGGGACAGGCATAAGGCAAATCTTGTGGGGGGTAGGAAGAAATAGGCTGTTGGTTAACTAGGATCTGAGGCCTATCCTGTAGGTAGAAAAATGGGCAGACTAGGTGGGCCAAGCGGTCCTTATCTGTTGTCAAAGTCTATGTTTCTATATGGCCCCAAAATAGAAAACGAAAAAAAAAAAAAGAATGAGTAAACAGACACACAGCTTTCAAACACAAGCATTTGTCAATGCTGAATGTTTGCTTGCTGGCATTGGCATTGGTAGTGTAGAAGTTACAGAGCTGCATAATAGGAATGGCAGCGAAGTATTGAACTGAAGTCAACCCCACCACCACCCTGCAGAGAGTGACAGGCATTGGGGTGTGCCTTTGGGTCGTCAGGCATAACGACCACGCCATTTCACCACACCCTACCCTGCAGACACTGACAAGTGTCACGGTGAGCCTTGGGGTCTTTGGCTCTTATGCGCACCCCATTCCATCAGGAAATACGGTGAGATGGGTGCGGTATAGGAGAATGGGGTGAAGTTTGGGCCTGAAGAGTCCGAGGCACACCTTGATGCCTCTCACTGGCTGCAGGGTGTGGGTGGGGGTGGACTGGTATGAGCAAGACAGGCAAGAATCCCAAGTCACACCCCTGATGCCTGTCATTCTCTACAGGGTGGGGCATTATGGTGGGAAACCCTAATGCTTCAGGCACTCCTTGGTACTTTCACTCCAAATTTTCAACATGGTTTTTTTTGTGACCCCCACCTCATGAACAGTGGCAATATCAGTTTGTTAGCTGAAAACTGCTTTTGCACAGCGACTATGGCATTTGGCACCACAGGTGCAAAAACACATTCCAAACAGGATGTGAAAAATGACAGCGGTACTGTTCATGGGGAGGTGTATAAAATGGCAATGTTGAAAATCTGCTGTGAAAATCTTAAAAAAACTGGTGAAGTCACGAGCGTGCGTAGAAACGGTGCAACGTACAGCCGTAATGTAAGTAGTTTGGGGATTTTTTTACAGCAGATTGTTAACACAGGCATTTTGGGACTCCAATCATGAACAGTGTCAGTGTGATTTATTTTATCTGTCCCAACAATGATTTCCACAGCGACCACGATTTCTGTGCTGAAAGTGTGAAAACACATTTCGCCATGTTGTGGAAATGACAGTTGTACTGTTCATAAGGAGGTGTGGAAAATGCCACTGGTGAAAATCTGGACTGAAAATATTACAAATTCATGAACTTACGAGGGTGCGTGGAAACTGCACAATGCTCACTCGTAACACAGTCATTTTATGGAGTTTGTCACCAAATTTTCAACATAGCCATTTTAAGACCTCTGCTCACGACCAGTGTCACTGTGATTTTCTTAATCTGTCCCAAACATTGTTTTGCACACCGACTGTACCATTGTGCGCTACATGTGCGGAAACACATTTTGGGCAAGATGTGAAAAATGGTAGCTGTACTGCTCATAAGGAAGTGTGGTAAAATGGCACTGTTGAAAATCTGGTGTGCAAATATTACAAATCCGCAAACTTGCCAGTGTGAGTAGGAACTGCGCAACGTGTGCTCCTAAAACAGTCATTTTTGGGAATTTTTTCACCAAATTTTCAACATAGCCATTTTAATACCTCTGCTCATGACCAGTGTCACTGTGATTTTCTTAACGTGTCCCATACATTGATTTCGCACACTGACTGCGCCATTGTGCGCTACATGGGCAGAAACATGATGTGGGCAAGATGTGAAAAATGACAACTGTACTGCTCATAAGAAGGTGTGGTAAAATGACAATGTTGAAAATCTGGAGTGAAAATATTGAAAATTCGTGAACTTACGAGCGTGCGTAGGAACTGCGCAACGCACGCTCGTAAAACAGTCACTTTTAGGAATTTTTCCACCAAATTTTCAAAATAGGCTTTTTGAGAGCCCACCTAATGAACACTGGCAGTGTCGTTTCATTAATCATTCTGAAAGATGATTTCACGCAGTGGCTGCGAAATCACCCTTCGGGCCTATGTAATGCCATGACAGTGAGAGCATTCATGAGAAGGGGTCCCAAAAACCCCATGTTGAAAATTTGGTGCAAAAATTCAAAAAAACGCCTGAGATATGCAATAAAGTTGAAAAAACCCTATCTATCCCATTATACAGCTTACCGGCATTTCCTCAGTTCGCGGTCGGCTTTGAAGAGTGCAGATGTGTTCTCGTCCGTCAAGATCATCGCATCGAGCCCGGAGGCAAGTAAGGGGTGAGGGGGGTGGGGAGGCAGGGTGAGGGTGGGTGCGGGTTGTGGAGGGTGCAGGGAGAAGCGCCGAGGACAGTTTTGTATTTACAGGTCTTTTATACTTCCTAAGACGATTAGGGACATTTGCCGCAGCTGGAAGGATGTTGGTGGGGCAGGAGCCGACGGGATTGGGCACTTCGTCGCCATAATATCATTTTGCCACGCTGGGTGGGCCTCAGCATGGCACCTGGATGCTTTGGGGGCGGCAGCCGATGGGGATTGGGCACCCCGCCGGCATAACATTTTGCCATGCTGGGGTGGGCTCCAGCACGGCACCTGGATGCTTTGGGGGCGGAGCCGACGGTGGATTGGGCACCCTTCGCCATACAGTATGGGGAGGGGGAAGGCATGAGGCACGCAGGCGTGCATGCGCTGCTGCAGGTGGGTGGGAGTGGGGAGCTCTGCTCACTGAAGCGGAGCTCTCCCTTTCAACTGTATGCCACTGCATTTTCAGCTGTCATAGACAGCTGGAGCAGTGATTGGCGCACTGCGACCGCGCCTGCAAACACACTGACTGAATTGGAAGGGGCTGACACACCTCTGGAAAACTCGGATGATGGCACTATGTTTCTTGCACATGCGTGCAAGCAAACATAAAAAAGGAAAGGAAAGATGAAGCATTTATAATTGTTTGTTTTTCTTCTCCCTCTTGTCCTTTTGAGTACAGTGGATTTACAGTATACCACATACAATGTAAATAGTGTTAAAAACAGGAATAAGAGGTTAACTACTTTTTCAATTTTAAAAGACTTAAGAGGGGACATTGAGTATGTTCAATGATACCAGACTACATAGTTTGCTAGAAATACAGCAGGCACAAAAGGATTGGAGGCTAGGACCATCACTTTGGCCAACTGGGAGGAAAACTGTTCAGGTGTAGGCATACTGTTTTTTAGTTTAGATTTCAGTATAAGAAAAGTAATAGATTTATGTCCAGGAAGAGTTTTGGTACTGGATGTACAATATAAAAATTTGCACATAAGGTTGATTAACATATATAACTCTCAAGTTAAAACAGAAAGGAATGATCTTGTGCAAAAATAGAGTCTTTCATACACACTTCAAATATAGTATTATTTGGGGGGGACTTTAACTGTGGTCTAACACAAAAGGATTTGGGTAGGAAAACAAGGACATATGTTGTGACACAAATAAATTAAATACAATACTTGAAAGGTCTGAATTATAGGATGCATTTAAAATATGCAAAAAAGAACCAAAAACACATAATATAAGGGTAAGATCTCCACAAGAATAGACTTCTACTTTTTACCAAAAGATACTAAAATTCAAATGATAGCTATCATTCCTCTGGAACATCAGATCATGTGTCAGTTAAACTTAATATAAATTTGCATAAAAATACAAAAATTGAGCAAGGCTACTGGAAAATGAATCTATCACTATTGCAGGAGGAAAGTACACAAAAATTTAAAAAAATGTATTGTTCACAAGAAAATCTGTTTGTTTTTAGTATGAAAACGTTAGAATGGGGGAACGACACAAAATTGGATATAAAGCAATTACTTTTGGAAGAATCAAAAATAAGAGAAGGATGAAATAATACAAAATATCTAAATCTAAGAGCCAAACACTTGTAAAAGCAATTAAAGAGGAAATGTATACATTTAAATATAATAGGGCTAAGACCCTAATTATGGAACAAAAATGGGGTACTCTGGGAACAAAATTTCAGGTAAATCCATACAACAGTAATAAGGAAAGAATACAAAGTAGGGTAATGACAGAATTAATAGATTGAACAGGGTATAAGTGAACAGGTCTTAGGCAAATGAAATTGTCCAGCAGCATATGAAAGAAACATTTCAAAAAGGTGAGTAAGTGGAGGAGGAGGCCCTTTTTTTTAATTAAATATAAACACCAAAAATCACAGAAAATGAGAAACCGATATTACAAGAACAGATTAAAGCGATAGAAATTAGAGGCGCAATTCAGGCCCAATCCAATAATACTGCCCCCCGGCCCCAGTCAGTGGTGCAAGTGGTGACAAGAAGTACAGGAACTCAGGCACTGGCAGTTATGAAATACAGATTATACAATGGTAAGAAAGAATCTTGGACTGTGATTGGTCAGTTTGGGGCTGGACCCATGGCGTTATCCCAGCACAATGCCACAGGTCTAGTCTCAGCCTCACTGTGAACCTGTAGATGATTTTTTGGATGAGCTTGATGATTTTTGGGACCTAGAGCTCTTTTTTCTGCATCTCCTCTTAAGAAACAAAAATATTTTTCCACACTAATACAAACATTCTTTAAAATTATTTTGTTATTTTATATATAACAACGAGCCATTGTATAATAGGAATAATGCATTCCAGGGTGTGTGTCATTTGGGATAACGCCACGCCTGGGGCATTAGACGCACTCGGCCTGCGGCTTCGTGCCCAATCCCCCCCAGGTGTGGCGTTATCCCAGCACGACACGCACACTGTCAGGCATTATTCCTTTAATGAAGATCTTCAATCTAAAGGATAGCGGCGTTAAGGTACAACTATCTAATTCGATGCTAGTAGATTCAGTTAGAGATATTGAAGTATTTCTAGGAAAATAGCATTGTTGTACAAGTCAAATGGTGTTATGTAAACCCTGATAGCAGATTACAGATCCAGAAACTGTCTCTATGTTGCTGGTTTAAGAATTTCAGTTTTAGTGTCAGTGGGAAGAAGTACAGGAACTCAGTTCCTGCTACTAAAAAGGTACAGGAACTGAGTTCCTGTGCATTCCTGCTCACTTTCATCACTGGCCCCGGGTATAGATAGAATACCTAATGAATCTGGTGATTGTGGAGATAGTCGGACCACCAGATGTTGCATGGCGAAAAAGCTACACAAATCGCACGCCGCTATAAACATAAGCGTAATGTAACGCTACTCGGGCAAGTGAAGTAATGGTGACGAGACACACGTGGCAACTGACCCAGCTATCGAGGGGGTCTGTGCCCCCTTCCCCACAACTCCGTCACATCACACAACTACCATCAATAGGGCAATAAAAAAACTAATATGAAAAAGAAAAATTAGTAGACATAATCCATTTATTTTACCTTTAATCGGGGAGCTGTGCCCCTCCATCCCCCAATTATCCATTGATTAATGATTGCACATTGTCAGTTATGCATTAAGTGCAGCAACACAACTGGTCCGACACACTCCACAATCGCCATGAATTCTGTAAAAAATATGAAGAAAATTTAACACCTATGCTCAAAGAAGTATACAATTATGTATCTGAGATAGGGGAAATAGGGAGCAGCATGAAACAAGGAATAACAATTTTTCTTTGTAAAGAGGGGATAAATCTAACATAAAAAACCTATTACATTATTGACTTCAGACTACAAAATGTTGGCTAGAATCATAAATAAAAGATTGGCAATGGCAGTCCAAAATATAATATTAGATATTTAGACTTGTGCTATTCCAGGTAGAGACATCAAACAAAACTTAGTATACATTAGAGAAGTAATGGAAATGGGGCCAAAAGAAAATTAGATGGGTACATATATACATTAAATGGCGATTGTGGGGAGAGTCAGACCACCAGATGTTGCATAGCACAAAAGCTATACGAATTGCAAGCCGCTATAAATGTAAGTGTAACATAATGCTACTCGGGCAAGTGAAGTAACGGTGACAAGACACGCGTGGCAACTGACCCAGCTATCGAGGGGTCTATGCCCCCTTCCCCACAACTCCCCCACTCCATCACATCACACAACTACCATCAATAGGCAATAAAAACTAATATGAAAAGAAACAAACTAGTAGACATAATCCATTTATTTTACCTTTCATCGGGGCCGGTGCCCGTGACTCTAATTCAGACTAACTCTGATCAATCGTAGACATAATCAATTTATTTTACCTTTAATTGGGGGGGCTGTGCTCCCCGCACCCTTCCTCTAATTATGCGTTGATTAATGATTGCACATTGTCAGTTACGCATTAAGCTCAGCACCACGACTGGTCTGACACACTCCACATTCGCCCATTAAATCAAGAAACTGCCTTTGATGCAGTACAACATAATTATATGTGGGCAGTATTACAGGAATATGGTTTCCCAAGAAATATTATTATGCAAAACATTATATAAGGAAGCACAACTGTTACCTTTGGTAAATAATAGTATTGGTATACCTATGTTTATACAAAATGGTGTAAGGCAAGGGTGCCCCTTAAGCCCTCTACTATATGTGTTATGTTTGGATCCTATTATGAGGAAAATAGAGGAAAACAGGAACATAGAACCTATGGAAACTAAAAATGGCATCAAAATATATACAAGTGCTTTTGCAGATGACTGTTCTTTTCATGAAAAACATGCAATCAGGGAATAATGCAATTAAAGTATTTGAAAAGAACACGAGTTATACTGGAATCAAGATCAACAAACAGAAAACTATAATCATTCCTGTATGACAAGTACCAGCAGAAGTTTCAGAATTAATACCTGTAGTATCAGGTAATGTAAAAATCCTAGGAATAACATTTGGTAAACAGAGAGCTATACAAGAAAATTGGGAGGAGAAAATTAATACAGCACAAAAAAAGTGAAAAAATGAAAAGGGTGGAATATGTCAAAACAAAAAAAAATTGTTTAATTAAAAATTACTTGCTCCCAATTTTTTTATACTCAGCATGTATTTTTCCTGTCCCTCAAAATCTGCAAACAAAAATATTAGGTATCTTTTTTGAATTACTGTGAGGAAGCAGGTTAAACCCTGTTAAAATAAATTATACATATACACCAGGTAAAGAAGGGGGCTTGTATATGGTTCAGCCAATTGTCTTTTTTCAAACAATCTATTTTAAAGCAAAATGTAAGCCTTTGATGGGCAAGGAAGAAAATATTTGGACCTCTTTAGTAAGTTTGTGGAGGGGGATTTTCAAGACATGTGGGGTACTGCAAAGGAAGTTAAAGATGTACAGTTTTCAGAATATGTTGAAATAAGTAGAAAATTTGTAGAGCAATGGAATTTACAAAAGGAAGCAGTAGATACTTTAACTAGAAAACAACTATATAAGAAAACTGTGGAACAAAACTATCATGAAACTCCAGTATTTAAGGTGCCAAATCACATAAAGGAAAACACAATTTTAGAAGCTACTTTGGAAAGTAGGATTCCAAAGAAAATGAAAGAAACCATATGGTTATGTTATGGAAAATTAAATGTACCTAACAACCATAAACATAAAATGATTGAAGAAAGAATGTGCTTAAATGGAGATTATACAGCAAAGACAGAAACTATGGAAGATCTCTTCCTTGAGTATTCCTTTATTATCGCCTTATGGGAAAAATTTTCTAGAATGTGGAATACCAAATGTTTTAAGAATATAACACATGAACAATTGGTTTATGGGCATCTCTCAAAGGAATGGGTAAAATGGAATAAGAAAACTATATATGTGATTTTTGCCTGTATAAAATGGGCTAAATGGCAAGTAAGGTGTCAAAGATTTCTACAAGGACAAAATTTGATACTGGAAGATGTGATTTTTAAGTTACAAGCAGAATTGGATGCTAATTATAATTATGAATTAAAGGCATTTGGGGAAGTACAGAGGGGAAAAATGTGGAAAAATATACATTGGATAGGATAAGAATGAAGTCAGGAAAAAGAAGAAGCAGGCACTAAGATCATTATTTCCTTTTTTTTGTTGTTTATATAATTTCAAAAAATATACTTTTGTCTAATGGAACAAGCAAAATATGTATGTATGATACATAAAATAAGTTTGCTTTTTGGTTGTAAATAAAAAATTCCCCTACTCTTTTCGAGAAGTGCCATGGGATCTTTAACATCCACCTGAACTACCACCAGAACAGGCAGATGGGACCTTGGTTTAGCTTCTCATCTGAAAGACAGCACCTCAGGAGTGCAGCACCCCCCGTATACTGCACTGCAGTGTCAGTATTGGGATTTTAACCCTAGCGCCTGGTGTGGGGATAGAAGCACAGCCTTCTGATCTCCCAGCCTCAGAGGCAAGTGTGCTACGTTAACTGATGAGCCACGGACACTAAACAGTAATATGTACAATCTGAGATGTAATAATATATATAATTTATGAGGGATCCAGTTATCTGTTGGGAAATGGGTGCTACCAAAAAAAATCTTGGGAGATTTCATTAGAACTTTCCCTTCCTTACCTTGTCTGCCATTTTCAAAGCTAATAACCATTTATCCAAATGGTCTTAAATTTTTTAACTCATTTTTTTTCAGAGTAGCCAATACATACAGTATTAGAACAATATCATTCTTGCAGTATTCAACTGACAATGTCACTATTTATAGCCACGTTACATATTACCAAAGTTAATACACGTTCAGAGGCAATTACATTTCTACCATGTACATCTTCCTTCCAAATTTCCTTTAAACTTAGGTACATTCTCACTCTCTACTACACTACTAGGAAGGTTATTCCAAACAGAAACCACATGCTGCATGAACTGTGATCTATATTTACACATTTGCACAGACATTTGCTATTTTTCCAAGAGGGAAAATGGGAGTGGTGCCCAAAAGTCAGTCCCTCAGGTGCTTCAACTTGAACTCCAGTGAGGCTCATGCGGCTGCAGAATTCCAAGAGGGAGAAGGATCTGTTTGGTGATGTGAGAGGAAGAAAGATTTTAACTTCTTCCAATCCTGGAAACTAACTAATTCAGAATGCTCAGCAGCTTAAAAGGGACTGCATAACCCAGATTCAGGGAGTTGGGACATGCTGCACAGGAAGATTAAACGGGGGACACCAGAGCAGTGGGAAGGCACAATCAATGTACAGTATGGCTACGGGCTTGGGGGACTAGCCCTCTAGTGAAGCCTAGTTAACAGGTGATTGCCTGAATCCAAGAGCAGGGATAGTAGAGCAGTGAGCGAGACTAGGGAAAGGTTAAATATTTCCTGCTGCATTTAGGTACCTGCATTGCCAGAGAAAGCTATTTCAGGAAGATCAGAATCCAACAGCTCCAATCCAGGAAGCATCGCCTTGTCTCCAGGATCATAACCACCAGAGGTTCACTGTTTATCTTAACTTCAGCATCAGCCTCAAATGGCTGTGATTTTATTTGTATCTTCTAAGAATCAATTTTTTCCATAGAGACCCACTCTTTGATCTTAGGGCAGGCGCTCTGACCCAGCGGGAGCAAATCTTTTCAGTCAGGATGTTAGCTTGAGACAAATATAAAGGAATGTCAGGTGGCCTCATCAGAGAAAAGACAAGGAAATTTAGGGGGGGAGGGGTCACAGATGCAAACTTAAGGCCAGAATCAATCATTATTTCAAGCAGACACGATAGACCGAGAGGTCTCCTTCTGCTGGCTATGTTCTTACGTTAGCATTGGCTGTTAGTGACATTGTGTACATGACACTATCTAGTGCCACACACTAACCAATAACTGCTACTGGAGCCCTAATTACCTCAGTTTTGTTTTTCCCACCATTGAGTGCACACCGTAGGAGTGGATCAAGCCTCAGATCTTCAAGTACCTCTCCATCGAGCCACACCTTTTGAACGATAAGCTGTTGCTGTCAAGACCACTTGGAAGCCACCATCAAAGAATCTATTATTCTGGTTCTGTCACTGCAGCATGAAAATCTTCAAGAATGGCACACAGGACTTCCGGTTCCGACACGGACCTCTAAGCAGAGCTTCGCAAATGCTCCGCACCTTGCCAGCAAAAATAAGTCTAGTTTCTCTCCTGGAAAGCAGTAAATGAGGGGAAAGTCTGTAAAGACATCAAAGGACCCCTGTAAGAAAGATAAACAGGGCCCGTGGAGGCTTGGAACACCAAAACCGCCGCAGAAACAGAAGCGGTTACGGAGGGCCATAGGCCGCAAAGCAGAAGCCGTTCACCGAGTAGCTCAAGAGGGTCAGATTATGACACAGATGGACAGCGGGATAAACCAACCCGGTCCTGATTCGAGGCGATCTTGAAAGAGATAAGAGCTTCCAGAATGGATATGAAAAAAGACTTACAAGGGCTGTCTACACAACTGTCGAAACTAGATCAAAGGCTCGAGGAGGCTGAGACGAGAATATCAGGGGTGGAAGATGTAAACGCCAGTTTGAGCCAAGCGGTTAGTGCCCTCTTACAACAATCGGTGGCAATGCAAGCTAAAGTAATAGATTTGGAAAGCAGATCGAGGCGGAATAACCTACGGCTTTATGGGCTTGCGGAAGGGGCAGAGACAACTCCGGTAACTGCATTCGTTGAAAACCTGCTGCGTGATATCCTAGAGCTACCCCCAACTTATGACTTAAAAATTGAAAGGGCACACAGAGCGCTGGGGGTTAGGCCACAGGATCCAAAGGCTCGACCTCGCTCGATAGTTTTCATGGTGGCGAGTTTCCAAACTAAGGAGGATATCCTTCGTAGAGCTTGGTCGAAGAAGGAGCTGACATACCTTTCTTGAAAAATAACAGTAGATCATGATTATCCTGCAGAGATGCAACAGGCCAGGCAGCAATACACCCCGATACTGTGGGCCTTACGGGAAAAGGGGATCCATTTCCAAACCCCCTTCCCGGCCAAATTGAGGATTTTCTGGCAGGATGGTGTACAAACATATGGCTCACCATATAAAGCCTTAGAGGCCTTGAAACAAAAGGGAATTAAGTTATCAGCGGAAGACATGGAGCGGATAGACAAGAGGCAGACATTCTTTACTGACTGGTTCCAATCAGGGCTGCAGCGGAGGGGTTCCACATCGAGACAGCTTCTGGATTCCTTAGAGAGGATAAAGATTATGCTGCAGAAAGATGCTTTGCGAAGAAGCCCGGAGATGAGAGGAAATAACAGATGAAAAATAAGGGCCCGCTCGAACTGTGACAGTTTAATTAAAGGGGCTTGATAGTCTCTTGGACTGCTGGAGCAGCCACTACACGGACAAAGCAGACTATTATGATGTTTTTCTCAAATTGGCTCCCCTGCCCCTTGTGTCTACCTCCCTTGTGTTTTTGATCCTCAGGGGATTGGTTTCCTAAGTACCCCCCCACCTCTTGTCTTTCTGCCTTGTGCCCTTGTGTGTCTGTTTACTCCCTCCCCGGAATGATGATAACTGATTCTCAAGATAAGGAGATTGTATACATCCTCAATATTTTTTAGTTTGAACAGGAGACAAGGTCTTGTGGAAGAGGCACCCTTAAGCTCGTTGTTTATGGGGAGATGGGAAGAAAAAAAAAAGAAGGGGGGGATGGGGTGAACGGGGAAGGGAGAAGTGGTGAGGAAGGCTTTTATAAAAAGAAGGGTTCGGGGGAGGGGGACGCGGGAGGGAGGAGAGGGGGGTGAGAAGTGTGAAATGTATATTTACAGACATGGGGAGAACTGGGGGGTGGGGCGGCAGGGGCGGTGGAGGGATGTGCTTATCCTCCAGAAGTAAATTTAGACAATTGGAAGGGAAGGAGGGAAATATTAAAAGAATGGATCGACGAGGCGGGAGGGAGAGTGGGGGCAATACCAACTGGGAATACAGCAGTCTTTGGTGCGTGGGAGGATAATATAGAAGGGAACCCGCCGAAAGCGGTGGTTTTCTTACAAGGGAGATCTCTAAATAAAGGAGACGTTTACCCCTCGTATCTGCTCAAACTTCGATCTTGCAAAAAGCAGAATAAGGGCCCCACAGAGTTGGGTGCCCCTACCTTGGAAGCAAAGGAATTGTTACATAATAAAGAGAGTTATATAGTTAGAGTAAGTAGCAGACACTGAGTAAGTCTGCACAAGTTTAAGGGGGTCAGTTGCTTGTAAGACATCCCTGTTTACATGTTTACTGTTTTAAGGTTTTTTTCAACATTAGGTAAGCCTGAATGGGAGAACATTGCTCAATGGGAAGGAGCTCTAGCCTCAGCCCTTAACTCACGAATGCGGGGTAAAGGTATAGGTGAGAAAGGGAATGGAAGAGAAGCCACTAATACCTTGGAGTTACTTTGTGCCTGCGGGGAGGTTTTGTTATCGAGGGAGGAACTGGGTGGGAATTGGATAGATGACAGAGTAGTAGTAACAGGTTTAGAGGACCGCGCCAAAATACTAAATGAGAGAATGGACTGGAGGGATAAGAAAGGCGTAGAATGTAATTGTAAAGTTACTGAAAGATGTGAGAATGGATAGTACCACAATAATATGCTCGATTCATGTCAATGGGTTAACAAACCCGGTCAAGAGGAGCAAAGTACTGGCTTGGCTCAGAAAAGAGAAACCTGATTTTATAATGTTACAGGAAACACATCTCTCTCCTCTGGAGCATACCAAGTTAGGAAAAATGGGTTTTAATTATGAGACCAGTGCATCCTATGGCCGGGGAAGGAGGAGAGGAGTTTCGATACTGGTACCCAAGAAAACAATATTTGAAGTAATAGATAAGTGTGCGGATAAAGAGGGGAGATATGTGTTCCTAAAAGGGAAATATCATGGAGAGACCCTAACGTTGACTTCAGTATATGTTCCGTCTGGTTCTGATTTTCAAATTTATAGAAGTATAATGTTGAGACTACAGGAATGGGCGGAGGGACAGGTTATTATAGGGGGCGACCTAAATATAACAATGGATCCAAAGATGGACAGTACGTCATTGACAGGGCGGCAAGAAAGGGGGATCTCACGGAGATGGGGCAATTTCTGGGGGAGTTGGGATATATAGATGTGTGGAGAAAAGGACATCCCAAGCAAAGAAATTACACCTTCTTTTCACCACCGCATAAAACCTTCTCGAGGTTAGACTACTTCTTATTGCAGAAAGAGATGTTGGCCAGAGTGAAAGATAGTTGGATGGGGTCTATGACAATCTCAGACCATGCTCCGATTTTTCCTGCAGGTAGACCTGGGGGGCCTTCAGAAAAAAACATTTTGGAGACTAAATGTCTCCTTACTGCAAGATAGGGAGATTAAACAACAGGTAAAGGATACTATTAAATGGGTGATAGAAGAGAATGCCTCCCCGGATATATCCTCGACACTCCTATGGGATACTATAAAGGCCATTGTAAGGGGCAAATTAATATCCATAGCGGCATATAAAAAGAAGCAAAGGGAAAGAAAAATAGAATCCTTGAGAAGCGAGATAGAAAATTGGGAAGCTAAATTAAAAGTAAAATATGATAGAGAGGTGTGTCACAAACTAAATAAACTAAAGAAGGAATTAAATGAGCAGTTGGAATATCAGATTGAAAAGAAGTTATTATTTATAAAACAGGGATACTATGCAGGGGGCCCCAGAGCAGCTAGAATGCTTGCAGCCAGATTACGCAAACAAAAAGCAAGAGCGCACATAGTTAGGGTGGAACACCCTCAAAGTAAAGTTAATAAACAAACTACCACGGATATAGCAGAGGCCTTTAAATCATACTGCAGAGAACTTTATAGGGCCGCTCCCCAGGGTGAGAGGAAAGAGATGGAGCAGTATCTGAACAAAATCACTCTCCCTAGAATTTCAGAGTCAGCCCAAAAACAACTTGTTAGACCGGTGACCAGTGAAGAACTTAGACAGAAAATATCTAGGTTAAAAGCAAATAAATGTCCAGGGACAGATGACTACCTGGCAGAGATGTACAAACATTTTCAGGACCAATTCTCACCTCTATTGCTAGAAGTATTCAATGATACCCTTTGACTGAAAGATCCCCCCCCCCCCCGAGTCATGGTCACAGGCAGTTATTTTGGTAATACCAAAGGAGAATAAAGATCCAGATTTTGTGCTGCTTATCGGCCCATCTCTTTGCTTAATACGGATTATAAGCTATTCATGGCCATAATGTCCCATAGAATACAACAACTTCTACCGACGTTAACAAATATGGACCAAACAGGATTCATTCCTGGAAGGCAAGCCCAGGATAACCTAAGAAGGACAGTGTATGTCCTGGATCATCTGGGTCACACCGGGCAGCCCGCTATCTTCCTCAGCTTAGACGCTGAGAAGGCATTTGATAAAGTCTCGTGGTCCTTTCTTCGGGCGGTACTTGGTCAGTTTGGATCTCCAACGCAATTTGTGACCTTGATTGAGAAGATATATGCCTCACCAAAGGCATATGTAAGGGTAAATGGACATCATTCTGGGGTGTTCCCGCTGGAGAGAGGAACGCGGCAGGGATGCCCACTTTCTCCTCTCTTGTTCGCACTATATTTAGAACCATTGGCTCAAGGGGTACGGGAAAATCAAAACATACAGGGGGTACAATTAGGGGAGACCCCGCAAAAATTAGCGCTATACGCTGATGATGTACTCATGTACTTGACCCACCCGGAGGTCTCATTACCAAACCTGTTTCAGCATCTGAGGAAATTTTCAGCCCTTTCAGGTTACACACTCAATGAAGGTAAAACAGAAGTATTGAAACTAAACTTCCAACCGATGCATGAGCTTAAAATGAGATTCCCTATGAAATGGGACCTACCCCATATGAAATACTAGGGGATGAGGTTGACTCAAGTAACTACTCATATGGTCCAATTAAATTACTTGCCGGTGGTGAAGCAGGTGCAGGAGGATATGAGGAGGTGGAGGCTTTTCCCTGATTCCATTTGGACAAGGGTCCAGGCAATTAAGATAAACGTACTACCTCGTTTTTTTGTTTCTGTTTCAGTGTGTGCCTGCCCCAATAACACTTAAACCAATAGGAAAGTGGCAAAAAACCTTAGGAGACTTCATCTGGTGTTCCTGAAAGCCCAGAATTAAGGGACAGACTTTATACCTTCCCAAAGAGATAGGAGGATTAGCAGTCCCCATGCTAATGGGGTATTGGATAGCAACACAGTCGAGAGTGATCTTGTTATTACAGCACCCAGATTATCAGGCCAGGTGGAAGGAGGTGGACCAGGCAATTGCCCTATCCCCCCCCACTAGCACAATGCACGATTCTGAGCCCAAAGCCAGAATGGGGTAGGACGCCATTTGTGGGGACAGAGACAGCCTTAACAGGCTACAGGCAAGGACTAATGAAAGGCCTATCCAAGATCTATAGGTGGAAATATACTTGGTGGACTATAAATAAGGAGAGTATAGCCTTTATAGATCCCTGGTATAAAAAACAGGAGAGGAGGGGATTTCTGGCCCCTTGGCAACTTCTGAGAGGGGAACAGGTTATCTCATTTAAGGAGGCACAGACTAAATTTGGCTGGAAGGAGGGAGAGCTAATATATTATTGCCAGATGAGAGATTACATAACAAAGGAGATGAACAAATCAATGAGAAAGGGAGAGGGGGCCCCAATACTGAATACTTTTGAAAATATATGGGGCTCGAGCAGGGGGGAAGGGGCCATCTCTGTCTTATATAAGAAGTACCTAACTGACCTGCAGCATACATCCGATTACATTAAAGAAAGATGGGAACGAGAACTGCAGATAACTTTAACTGCTAAGGATTGGTTGGGGGTGTGGAGAAATATGTGGAACACATCTACATCCCCAAGCTGGAGGGAATTTCTGTGGAAGTTAAGAATATGGTTCTTTAAGGTGGCATATTATCCAGGGAGAGGATACACTCCGAACCCAGCTGGTTGTTGGAGAAATTGTAAAGTGGGGAGGGTGCATTTAGTGCATATTTTCTGGGATTGCCCTGTATTGAGAGAGTTCTGGGAGAAAATACAAAAATATATGAAGAAATTGTTTAGTATAGAGTCTCCACTAGGACCCGAGCATATGATTCTGGGTTTGTACCCAGAGAATCTGAAGGGGAATGAAGCGAAGTACCTTTGGAACATACTGACCGCTGCTGCGGGGAAGGCAATAACCAGGAGGTGGCTACAGCCAAAGGCCCCCTCCTGGGATGAGTGGGTGGAAACAATGGAGGGAGTGAAAGTATTAGAGAGAGTTACTTTTTCACTCAGACAAAATCGCCATCTTTATATAAATAGGTGGACAAGATGGGAAATGTCGGGGGAGTGAGTTGATGAAGAAGGTGGGTCCTGAAACAGATTGAAGGGATAATCTAATAGGTAAGAAAATAAAGTAAGGGGGAATTCTAGCAGTGTATGGGAGGGCGGGTTATTATAATCTATAAATTTAAGAACGGGTTTCCTACAGTAGAAAGAGGGAAGGTGGGTTAGGTAAGAGGAAGGGGTCTGATGTGGCGTCACACAAGGGCATTTGGTGTGGGGGGGGGGGTGGAGTAGGACTCCCAAAACAGCATTGGAACAAGAACGAAGTGATTGAGTTCTCCAATTAGTAGGAAGGCTGAAGTTCGACTTTAGTTATGTTAAACTGCATGGAAATTGAATAGTGGGTTTTAGAAATATGTATTAAATAATGAGAGTATGTAATGATATAAGGTCATATACAAGATGTTATGAACTTGAAATGAAGAGGCTAAATTAAGCTGAAGTATAAAAAAAAAAAAAGAATGGCACACAGACTTATCTTCCCGGACTTAAAGTCTTCACCGTTTATTCATTCTTCTGGGTTCTAGCCGGAGGTGCTAGAACCTTGCAGGAGCCAAAAATCTTCAAGAGGGACAGTGCAGTGGTAGGACCGCTATATGCATTAGCACTACGAGATTAGCTTGGTGGCTGCAAGCTGCTCCTGCCGCCGACCCTCCAGTCACCTCAGTTTCTTTTCTATCCACCGTGCTTCAGTGGTGACATGGCTCACCCGCTAGGAGTCAAAACTTCACATCTATACGATAGCAGCTTTAGCTGTTCAGTTTTAGTATTAACTTTTTTATTAATCTTTGTTGTTTGCAAAAAAAAAAAGAAGAAAGAAGAAGCTGCCCATTGATGGAGTTGACCATGGACGGTTTCGGTGACGATAGGGATGTTTCATCGGAAGGCTGCTCTGGCAGTGGAGCTGTGTCCACCGCTCTCTCCGGAGGGGGGTTTGACCATGGGCAGTCTGGTGTTCAGGTGGAAGGACAGGCCTCCTGTAGACACAAAAAGAAGTGGGCCCATCCCCGATCCAGGTCGGGAACCCTGCACTGCTTGACCTCAAGTTCTTTCATATCCAGGCGGAAGAAGAAGAAGAAGTGGTACCATTCAAGGTCACCCTCTGTTATGTCTGTTAGGGAGTCTTCGGTAGTTGAGAGCCCTCCCAGTTCCACTGTGGTCTCTCTTCTTGATGGCCTGGATCCACACCACCGGAGCCCTTCTCTGTCCTCTTTGGAGTTTCTGGTGAGCAGTTTCATCACTGGGCTGCTCTTATAGAGCAGTGGGTACAGCATCTGTCTCAACTGCCCTTTCCAGTGGACCTGATTCCGGGGCCCTCTGGTCTTTGAGCTGCTGGGTTGTGGCTGGGGCATTTGGGGCAGGATGTGCTTTCGGTGCTGACAGAAACTATTCCCTCACCAGTACTGGTGCCATCAATGCTGATTCCACGTGCCTTTCCCCCCTCATTATGTTTCCACGCAGGGGCAGGCACAGGTACCACTCCCTTCCCTCTCTTTTTCCAGGGTTGACAGACTTTCCTGGTTACCGTTACTGGGATCTTTGGTGCCACGTGTGGTGTCAGACTCCTCAGTGCCACATGCAGTGTCAGACTCCTCGACACCACGTGTGGCGTTGGGGTCTTTGGTGCCGCGTGTGGCATCAGGGTCTTTGGTGCCATGTGTGGTATCAGTGTTTTCGATGCCGCATGTGGCGTCGGGGTCCTCGGTGCCATGTGCAGTGTCTGGGTCTTCAGTGCCACGTGCAGCATCAGTATCTTCGGTACTGCATGAGGCGTTGAGGTCTTCAATGCCGCGTGCGGTGCCAGGTTCTTCGGTGCCATGTGCGGCGTTGGGGTCCTTGGTGCCAAGCCTGATGTCAGTCCAGGTGCTGCCTGTGTCTCCCTTACATGGTGTGGCCTTGCAGGGGCAGCTCCTGATTTCTCTGCAGCAAATATAGAGCAGGACGAGTCTGATCCTGACCATATTATTTCTGAAAATGGTGACAATGACTCATTCTACAGCTTGAACAAGAAGCCCTCACTCCCAGCTGAACCCCTGGTCCTTCCAATCTCTTCTTATGATAAGTACCTTGGCTCTGCAGACTTCTTCTGTAGACCCAGTGAGGCTTTTGCGTCTCGAGTACCTCCATATTCCTAATGTTCCAAGGAACCTTACTCCTCCTCCTCTTCCCTCCTCCTTTGAAACTTTGTTGCAAGTGGTGCGGTAGAGGCCTGCTCTTATTCCTTCTGTGACCAAATCCATAAGTCGGAAGTATGTCCCTCCCAAGGAGAGACCCTTCTTAGCTTCACAACCCATCGCAGATGCTGTGGTTCTCCCTCAAAAGACCAGCTTGCTCTATTAATAAGGAATCTCATAAAACTGATACCTTGGGGAAACAGGCATTCACTGCTGCAACCCTGGTCATGCACATTGCCAGTTATCAGGGTTGTTTCTCTCAATATGAGTATGTCCTTTGGAACTCTTGCAAATCTTTAGTAGAGGATCTCCTAGAGTCCGACTCCAAAATGGCACTTTTGCAGACTATTACCCGGGGCATACAATCCATTAGCCATCAGCTTAAAGCTTCTATGGATGCCTACTACACTACCTCTAGGGCAGTCACCACTGAAATCTGTATCAGACAACTCTCCTGGCTTAGAATAGTATAGTTTTCTTATGATGCTCAACAACAGGTCAGAAATGTCCCCTTTGATGGTACTTATCTGTTCAGCCTTCAGGTAAAGCAAGCACTAGAGGCTGCTCAGAAAACCAGGACTGCCATTAAAACAGCCAGGCCAGCTCCTTCAGCTCCACAAAGGGGCAGGAACCATCAGCCATTTTGCAACAGGCAGTCTTTTTGAGGAAGTGGCCAAGGAGCCCTTAACAGGAACCAGCCTCCTCAGCTGCAAAGAAAATGCAGCAAAAGGCACAGGGCCTGAAAGGACCCAGCACCCCCTTCTGAGACATTGGCCCCGACAGACCTGGTTTCCATTGATCAACAAGTTGTTGGAGGGCCCTCCGAGACAACTGCCTCTGCAAAAGGACCTCCTGATGCAGGGACCACTGGTTCATCCCAATCTGCACTCCCTTCCTCTCCATGCCTAGCTTCTGAGGAGACAGAAGTGGGCAGGTTCAAAGTTTCTCAGAGAATTTCACAGATTCTCTTAGCAGTGTGTAAGGCCTCCACTTAGAAGACCTACACCGCTAAATGGAAGGATTTCTCAATATGGTGTGCTAAGATCTCTCTAGATCCATCCCAGTGCCCACCAAATAGTGTTGGGTACCTGTTAGACCTTTCAGATGCAGGACTGCAATATTCAATGGTCAAGGTACACCTCTGTGCGCTTTCTGTCCATCATGAGCAAATCCAGAATATGTCTCTGGATCAGCTACCCTTGTTCAAAAGATTCCTCAAAGGCATTCTGCACACCAGGCACCCAGTTAGGAAGCTGGTTGCTGCCTGGGTTATTAATCTCGCGCTAGATATGCTCACTCACAAACCCTTTGAGCCTCTAGCCATGTGGGATTTGACATTTCTGACCTAAAAGGCCACCTTTTTGGTGGCCATCACTTCCGCTCACAGGGTCTCTGAAATACATGCCTTGGTCACAGACCCTCCATGTACCATCTTTCACAAAGACCAGGTGGTCCTCCATACTCACCGAAGTTCCTACCCAAAGTGGTTTTGGATTTCCACTTTAACCAACCATTGGTTCTGCCTACTCACTTCATTAACTTCCAGAAAGAAGGGGAACGCACCCTTCATTCCCTGGATGTTAAGAAGGCTTTGCGGTTCTGCATCGATAGAACTAGGGACATCCATCAAGCAAAGTAGCTCTTTGTATCTTTCAATATGCCCGGTATCCGGTATCCATCAGATGCATTTCTGCTTGGATAGTGGCATGCCTTCACCATTACTATTCTGTGTTGGTTGTCCCAGTCCCTTTGCAGGGTGCATTTGACTCCCAAGTTCTACTGATGTTGTTCTCTGAACTATTTGGATTCCTGTTGCCATCACTCCTGTTGACAATAATGGCTAACTCATTGACTGGTCATTCCCTGTCGGCACCATCATTGTCAACCTGATCCAGAAGCACACCTTTCATTCCTCCACTGCAGCCGCAGTTTCCATCACTCACTCCATGATTGCTTCCGCCATCATTTCAGACGACAAGAAGGAATATAATCCTGATCTCCTTAATATGAAGGAGGATTTGGAGGATGAAAAAAGTGATTCAGATCCCAGGAATCTCTCATTATGTTTAACATTTACAGTAAGCCTGTCAGATGAAGCTGCCCTGGAGCACGTGGAATATGTAAATTATGGAACTTCGAACGAAATTCAAACCTCTGCCTAGAGGTGGTGCTGTGCTCAACAGCATAATGTCAGAATCTTTTCTCCGCCTGAATGAGCAAGTCACCCCAAAGAGCTGTCCTCAGCAACTTCGCATTAGTTTTGTTATTTTCCATGGAAACCAAGCTTGGTATTTATTTATTTTAATCTCTGCCTCACTCTATAAGTTACGTTTCTTTATATTAATTTTTCTCTTGTTCCTCAGGTTCGCAGGAACCAGAGACTCTTCTTGTTGTTTTCGGTGGTCCTCTTCCATAGAAACATAGAAATATAGAACTTGTCAGCAGAAAAGGACCGCCAGGCCCACCCAGTCTTTCCAGTATAACTAGCAAACCACTAGGACTTCCCTTCCACCCGCCCCCTTCCTGGAACTACCAGTCCCTTGTGTATGTCCCATGCTGTCTTGGAAACCCCCCACAGTTCCTGACTCCACCACCTCTCCTGGGAGTCTGTTCCAGCTGTCTACCACCCTCTCTGTAAAGTAGAATTTTCTGATGTGCCCCCTACTATCTGCATATTGTGTCCCCTTGTTTTTGATTTTTCCTTTAGCTGGAAGATATCCCCTGCTGGTACCTTGTTGAAACACTTGATATGCTTGAAGGTCTCAATCATACGCCTTCTTTCTCTCCTCTGTTCAAGGGAGTACATGTTGAGGTCCTTCAGCTGTTCCTCGTATGACAGAGGCCTGAGTCCCCCACAATTTTTGACGCCCATCTCTGGAGGCCCTCTATCCTCTCCACATCCTTCCTAAGGTATGACCTCCAGAACTGGACTCCGTACTCAAGGTGTGGCCTGACAAAGCTGCCTGTACAAGGGCATTATGACCTCCCTCCTTCTGCTAGTTATTCCCCTGCCGACACAACCCAGCATCCTACTGGCCCTTGCCACTGCCTTCTCACATTGCTTCACCACTTTCAGGTCCTGTGAAATGGATATGCCAAGGTTTCTTTCCAGCTCGATAACCTCTGGGGCTTGCCCTCCCATACTGTATTTTGTGCGCTGATTATTTTTGCCTAACTGCAAGAGTTTGCATTTTTGGTTTTAAATGTCAATTGCCATTCCTTGGACCATTCCTGTGGCTTCTCCACATCCCTGTGCATGCTCTCAACCTTCTCAGGCATATCTACTCTATTGCAGACCTTTGTGTCATCCGTGAATAGACACACTCTTCCCTCTAGCCCCTCCGCTATATCCCTTATAAATATATTGAAAAGGAGTGGCCTGGCCAGCCTGCCGGTGCAGTGGTAGGGTAACCGCTCACAGCACCAGCGACCCGGGTTCGGGAACGGACTTGGGCTGATGGAGGGTTGGATGGAGGGAGGAGGATTGAGCGCACAGAGGCCGCTCTCCTCATCCGGGGTGGGGTGGCATACATGTCCCACCACTCTACCGCCACTTGGGTGACCACAGGTGGAGGTGCAGCGGGACTGTAGAAAGAAGGGAAGGGGAATGTTGGCCGGGGGCTGGAGTGCTCGCATGCCTTGACGTGCACCACCTCTAGGCTCCCCTAGTGTGCCAACGTCCTGTGGGAGGAGACAGAAAAGCAGAAAAAACCCACAGTGCTCCCTGTAGACAGAGCTCCAGGCCCTGATACCAGTGCCCCTGCCAGCGCCTGATGACAGCATCCCCCCGACGAAAGACAGACACATTGGGATGGTAAGGGGTCCTGTCCTGTACCCGCCTGGGGATATAACCAAGGCTCTGTGGGGGGGATGGACTGCACCGATGCCTGGCATGAGGAGCAAGGATGTACAAGGCCACAGTGGAGTCTCCTGAAGAAAGGAAGCAAGGCGGTGAGAAGGGAGGGGAAAAAAAAAAGAGTGGCCTCAGTACTGACCACTGAGGTACCCTACTGGTGACCATACCTTTCCTTGATGGTACCCCATTAACAATTACCCTCTGCCTTCTGCCCCCAGCCAGTTTTGCACCCACCTAACCACTAGTGGCCCCAGCCCAAGGCATCTCATTTTGTGCAGTAGTCTCCTGTGTGGCACAGAATCAAATGCCTTACTGTCAGGGATGGTCCTCAGTTGGTTTCAATCTTTCCTCACCGGCAGGTCTCAGAGGGTGGTGTCTGGGGTGTATTCTTCAGACTCATTCTGTCTGCTATGTGGGGTCCCCCAGGGCTCTGTGCTGTCCCAATGCTGTTTGTGGTATATATGCTGCCATTGGGAGACATTGGGAGACAGTATGGACTGAGGTTTCACTGTTGTGCAGATGACACCCAGCTCTGCCTGTCTTTTGTGCCTGACCAGGATAGTGCAGTCTCAGTCTTTAACAGCTGCCTCGCAGAAATCCAGGACTGGATGAAGACCAGCTGGTTGAAGCTGAACTCCGATATGACTGAGGTGTTGGTGGTGGATCCAGGTCACCGGACAGAGAGGTCAGTGGCAGGGTCTCCCTCAGGGCTTTGGCTCGGGGGTAACCAGCTGCTGTCTTCCGAACAGGTGAGAAACCTGGGAGTGATTCTTGATGATGGGCTGACATTGTGTTCACAGGTGTCAGCAGTAGTCAAGTCCTCGTTTTATCATCTGAGGAACATTGCCCGGGTTAAGCATCACATTCCGTCTAGTGACCTTCCAACACTGATCCACGCCTTCATGACCTCGCGCCTGGACTACTGTAACTTTCTATACTTAGGGCTTCCAGGGTTACTATCCGCTGCTTGCAGCTAGTGCAGAATGTGGTGGTCAGGTTGTTGACAGGCGTTCCTTGTTTGAGTCACATTTCTCCTGTGCTGCGTGAACTGCACTGGCTGTCTGTTCAGAGGCGGATCACCTTCAAGGTCGGTTTACTGACCTACCAGGCCCTACAAGGACAGGGTCTGGGCTACCTACAAGAGCTCCTGATTCCCTAATGCCCCCTCCGACCACTCTGCTCAGCTGACAAGGGGTTTCTAGAGGTTCCCAGGGTATGGCTGAAAATTTTGGGGTTGCAAGCTTTTATGTACATGGCCCTCACCCTGTTGAACTCTCTACTTCGTCAGATCTGAGAGTGCCAGATCGTGGAGAGCTTTAGGAAGGCCTCAAAGACTCAGTTGTTTCATCTCTCTTTTGGGAATTTTATGTAATAGATTGCTTTGATATATATATTGGGGCTAAATCTGGAATTGCACTGTGTTTTATTATTTTATTGTTTTATTGTTTTAATTTGTTTTTACTGTCAATATTTGTACAGCGCTTTAATATTTTTTGAATTGCGCTATAAAAATAAAGATTATTATTATTGAAGTTGAGATACACAATGTCTATAGATCCCCCCTGATCCAGTACCCTGGTGACCCAGTCAAAGAACTCTATCAAGTTAATTTGACATAACCTTCCCTCACTGAAACCGACTGGTTCCGACTGCGCATATCGTCTGACAAAAACCAAAACGAGAGAGAAGTAGAGAGAGGTGGAAACAATAGTTATTTTATATACATTCAGCTCACTTTTGGGCGTACTTCATCTTGGTTCCACTGTCTGAGGGAACCGAGACTCTTTTTTTTCCTTGTCCTTCCTTTTAAAAAAAAAAAAAGGATGTGTTATTAGCGGTCCTTTTTTTGACAATTGGACTGCATTTTGTTTCTCTCTCCCCCCCATTGGGGACAGTGTTTTTCAGTCTTCTTACTATTGGGCATGTCAGATAGATCCCAAGAAACAAACAGGACCTAAAGATTTTAAAAATTGCACTAAGTGTTTTCATTTACTGGCCAAGGCAGACGGCCACGATTTGTGTTTAAAATGCCTAGGGTCCCAGTCACTTTCTCTCCAGTTGTGAACTCTGCAGCAAGTTTTGCCCCAAGACCATTAAGAGAAGGGCCAAAAAACTGCAGGACATTGCTTCTCAGTCTGCCTCTATGTCACCCGAGCATTCAGAAGAGGATTCTTCCTCACAAATCCAGGGAAAGGCCCTATAAAGATTCTTTCAATACCAAGGTTCCCGACAAGGGAACCGTGATCATGCCAAGCACAAGAGACATTCAGAACAGGTTCTGGAACTGGGACCTGCTAAAAAGAAACAAAAAG
The DNA here is from genome assembly GCA_016271365.2 of Neoceratodus forsteri. Taxonomy (NCBI): domain Eukaryota; kingdom Metazoa; phylum Chordata; order Ceratodontiformes; family Ceratodontidae; genus Neoceratodus; species Neoceratodus forsteri. The sequence goes on along the minus strand of CM028131.1, from coordinate 108,253,932 downwards.
AAAAATATGTCACTGCCCCTCATGCTGAAGAAGCAAAGGAGCTGTCATTGGACAATATAAAAATGCCTTCTGCCTTCTGCTGAGGACATGACTAAAGCTTAGCAAATTCTCCAGACATTCCAAGCCATGGGAACTCTAATGGGTTTATCAGGTCCTCCTCAACCTCTGTTTCATATGGCAGTATATGCTAATGGCCCAGGCTGTCTCCCTAAGGAGATTTGCTTGGCTAAGGACAACTAATTTGTCCTGGAACACCCAGGCAAAGGCCATGGACTTCCCATTACAAGAATAATTCCCTGGGGCCCCAATAATCCCCAAGACTGAGGCATACATGAAAAAGATGGAAGAGTACAAAACCACCTACAAAAGTAATTCTGAAAAGGAAAAGGCTTCTACTTCCTACAGGCCTCATGGAAGGGGGAGTAGGGGTAGGGATTACTACCTGCTTTTTTTTTGCTCCTCCCCACCCCCTGGCTCAACCACTCCTTCGGGCCACCTAGGACCCATGATCACCCACTCCTCCGGTCGCCATCCTACTGCCCCCAACATCTGTCAATGGATCCCCCCAGGTGACCCAACATAACCCTTTGTCAGATGGGTCTCCCCCCTCCAGGGCAGAAGTGCCTTTAGGCACATACAATTAGCCCATAGGTGGGGGGGAGTCAGCACAGGGCTATCCTAGGCTACCATGGCATACCGGTAATCGGAGGCGGTCATCCGATCGGACCAGGGGCATTTTCTCATTTTTTCAGGGGAGCGTGACATGCCACATGATGTCAAGGCATATGCCGACATCCATCACGCTCCTACCTACAGTGTGGCTTGACATGTTGCCATGCTTCCGCCTCTGCTAGGCCAGTAACCGTCCGAAGTCAGCCCTCCTCCCAGGAGAAGGCGTAGTAGTCGGGTGGTTGCTCTCGCCATCTCCTTCGCCAGCCCTCTGACACCCGAGTTCATTCCTGAACCTGGGTCGTAGGCATCACAAGCGGAAATCCAACCACTGTGCCGGTGGGCTGGCTACCCGCTTTTTTTGTCCTATGCCCATGCCCTATGACTACTCTCAGATGAGAGGTTACTTTAGAAGTAGGGGCAGAAGAGCTTCCAGAAGGGCCGACAAGGCTTCAGTCTCTAGGGCTCTGCCCAAGCAGAACCTCTGAAGTGCATGTCTTGATCGACCACCCATTGCCAGTAGGAGGAAGACTGGCTCACTTTTTCCAGGAATGGAAAATTATTACCACAGACAAGTGGGTTCTGGAGATAGTGAGTCTCTTCTTGCAGTTCAAAAGTCTTCTCAGACTGCAGGTCCACAGAAGCTTGCCCCCCTCCACCCCAGAAGAAAAGATTCTGCTGGAACTGGAGGTCAAAAAGTTGCTGTAGGCAAATGCAGCAGAAAGAGTTCCTCCTTCCCAGTGGGGAAAAGGCCTTTATTCAAGGTACTTTCTCACTGGCAAAAAAAAATGGGGTGTGGCAACCCATTTTAGATTTCAGATTCCTGAACAAACATCTAAAGAAGGACAAGTTCAAGATGGTCACTCTGGCCACAGTAATCCCATCCCTGCAACAAAGAGATTGTCTGGGAACACTGGACCTGAAGGACACGTATTTTCACATCCCAATCAAGCCCAGTCACAGAAAATACCTAAGGTTCAGGCTGCCCTCTGGTCACTATCAGTTCGCAGCCCTCTTCTTTGGTCTCTCATCTGCCCCCAGGGTGTTCACAAAGTGCTTGGCTGTAGTGGCAGGATACCTCAGAAGACAGGGGGTGATGTTTTTTCCTTATCTGGATGACTGGCTAGTCACAGGAAGATCACATCACCAGGTCAAGGACTCTCTCCAGTTAGTTCAGCACATCTTGGAGACATTAGGATTTCTCATAAATGAGCAAAACTCCCAGACAGAACCGGTGCAAGTGCTGGAGTTCATAGGAGCACAGCTGGATGCCCTCCAGGACAAGGCTTTCCTGCCTCAGGACAGAATGGAAAGTCTTCTGGGTCTGGCACACTCCTTCATCCTGGGTCATCCAGGGCCAGCAAGACATTTTCTCTAACTCCTCGGGCATGTGGCCTCCACCACAGCTGTAGTACCAGGAGCAATTTTCCAAATGAAGGACATTCAGTATCACTTAAGGGACCATTGGTCCCGGAAGTGGCACCTTATGGCTTGTACCTGTGATAAACTCTACTGCAAGCCATGGACTGGTGGAAGGAAAGGGACATTCTCAGAATGGGTTCCCTTTCAGCTCTAGGTTCCGACAGTCATTCTGACAACAGATGCCTCCCTATTGGGGTGTGGAGCCCACCTGAACAACCTCACAGTAAGTGGAGTGTGGTTCCTTCGGGAGTCCATGGAGCATATAAATCTCCTGGAGCTAAAGGCGGTCTTTCTCGCCCTACAGTCATTTGCTCCTCAGGTAAAGGGTCGGTTTGTCCAGGTTAGGACAGACAACACCACTACCATGTATTACATCAACAAGTGGAGAGGAACACAGTCCTCAAAACTGTGCACAGAAGCCATGAAGCTCTGGAGCCTGGCTTACTCACTGGAAGTGCAGCTGTAAGCTGTCCATCTTCCAGGAAAGGACAATGCCTTGGCAGACTCCCTCAGCAGGATAATCCAAGACCATCATGAATGGTCATGAAACAGAGAGGTGTTAACCATAGTCTTTCGAAGATGGGGCACACCAGAAATAGACCTGTTCACTTAAAAAGATGATTACCAGCTCCCTTTCTTCTATTGCAGGCCCCCAGTAGTGGGCACAGTCCCCTTGGATGCCTTGGTCCTGAACTGGTCGGGGAGGTTCCTGTATACCTTCCCTCCATTTCCACTGCTGTTGTGAGTCCTTCTGAAATTGAGAAGCCAGCCTGTAACCATGATATTAATAGCTCCAGACTGGGCCAAACAGCCCTGGTACTCTCTGCTACTGGCCCTCTTTTCCAAGCAACCCATTTGTCTTCCCCCAAGATTCAACCTACTGACCATGTCTCAGGGCAGAGTGACTTTCCTGAACCGCAAATCATCATGCCTCAAGGCATGGTTCTTGATGAGCTAGAGTACTCTTATTTCCAGTTTTTCAGAAGCGGTCCTGAATGTCCTCAGGGTTTCCAGGAAATCTGCCACCAGGAAAACATGCTTCCAAATGGAAAAGATTTTCTATGTGGTGTGCACCTAAGCAGCTCAACCTCATACAAGCAGACCTGCCCTTACTTCTGGACTACTTGGTTCATTTTCAGGCCTTAGGCCCTCAACCTTTAAGGTGCACCTGACAGTCATCTCTGCCTATGTATCCGCAGGCAACAATGAAAACTGTGACTTTTCATCCTATTTTAGAGAGATTTTTCATAGGGCCTGATCCATTTGTATCCCCCTGTGAGGGAGCCAGTCCCACCATGGGATCTGAACCTGTGCATAGCCGAGCTCATGGAACCGCCATTTGAGCCTATGGTCACTGCGAATATGACATATGTCACCTGGAAGACTATCTTTTTGGTTGCCATAACTTCCGCCAGGTGGGTGTGTGAGCTGCAATCTCTCTGCACTGATCCGAACTTCATTATATTCCACAGGGACAAGGTAGTCATTAGGACTAACAGGACATTTTTCCCCAAAGCGGTGTCTGAGTTTCATTTAAACCAGTCCATTACTCTCCCATTGTTCTTCACAGAAGGATCCAGTCCTGGTGAGCAGATGCTGCATAGTCTGGATGTTAAGAGATCACTTGAACACTATCTGGATCATATGAAGGACTTCAGATCCTCCCATTCACAGCTGTTTCTCACATGTGGTGAAGTGAGAAAGGGCAGGCCTGCTTCTAAGAGAACCATTGCCCATTGGATTGTTTCCTGCATCTGGTTCTGTTGCTCTAAAGCTGACAAAGAGCCATCTCAAGGCCTCAGGGTGCACTCCATTTGTGACAGTGCTGCTTTTGTGGTGGCTGCAAGGGAGGTCCCCTTGCTATACACGCCTTTACAAAGTACTATTTCATGACTATACAATCCAGGAGAGATGCCAGGTGTGACACTGCAGTACTGCAGAACTTTTTCCCCAAATAGGTTCTGTACCCAATCTCCCAAGGTACTTGCTTTGTAGTTTGCAAATGTTAAGCATAATGAGGGATTCTTGGGGTTTGAAGAAAACATTACTTACATAGTAATATTGTTTCTTCCAAGGGATCCCTCATTATGCTTAAATTTCCCACCCTTCCTCTCCTTCCAGAACCTGGAAAAGGCTCAGCAAGAATCAGTTCTTTTACTTTTTGCCTGTTTGAGTGTTACTTGTTTATCCACAACAGTTTTTGCAGTGATACAGTCTGCCATAGCTTGGCCTGGGTGGCCAGCTTATTTTTGCCTATTCAAGGGTTTTTTGTTTTAGTACATTAAAATAGGTAGTTTGTGACTTTTTCTGTACTGGCTGTGAAATAAATCTGACATTATGCTGTTGAGTACAGCACCCCTTCGAGGCAGAGGTTTGAATTTCATTTGAAGTTCCATCATTTACGTGTTATGCGTGCTCCAGGGCAGCTTCACCTGACAGGCTTACTGCAAATGTTAAGCATAATGAGGGATCCTTTTGAAGAAGCATTATTATGGTCATTTTCTCTAATGATCCCTGGGGGGGGGGGGTTGCTTACCAGCTCTACCCTCTCCTCATGCAGTCAGGACTCTGTGGTGTATAGCCCACAGTCTTCTCCTGAAGAGCCCTTTTTTTCAGGCTTTACTCAGACAAATCCAAAATGTCATGGGATATGGGGCTGAGAAGGACTCCAGTAGTCACAATTTAATGGAGTTTTTGGAGGCTGCAGCTGCACCTTCTATTGTAGTGACTCCTGTATATCCTGCATTGGAGGATGCTACCTTTGCTGCCTGGCACAGGCCTAATACCTTGCCTGCAATCCCTAGGAAGGCTGATAAACAGTACCCTGCTCCTTCTGTTAAGCCTCATTATGCTTCTCAGCCTAAAACTGATTCTGTGGTTGTCATGGCTGCTCATGACCATTCTAGAACCCCTAGACACTGAGCACTTTGACTCCTGACAAAGAATCCTGGAGGCTGGATGTTATGGGCAAAAGAAGTTATGCCTCTGCATCCATAGGCCTAAGAATTGCAAAGTACTGGGCAAACAGGATTAAATATCAGAATAGCCTGTGGAAATCTTCTGTCTACTATTCCAGCTCTGTTTGATGGTACTGCCAAGACTGACTTGCTTAAAGTTGCATCAGCTGGTGTGAATACTGGGAGGCATCTGTTACACTCTGCATATGATGCATCTGATGCTTCCGCAAGGGCCGCTGCTACCAGCATATACCTTCGTAGATATTTCTGGCTTAGGGTTGCTTGATTTGCTACTGATGTACTGTACAACAGGCTGTACTGAATGTGCCTTTTAGAGGCTCCAGGCTGTTTGGGAGTAATATTGAAAATGCTGTACATGAGCTTCAATCCTCCAGAATGATTTTAAGGTCATTCAAATCTCCAACTCCTCAACCCACCAGAGGGTGTGGTAGGGGCTAATTTTGCAGGCTTGCAGCCCGTGGTGGCCGTGCCTCCCATCAGCAGCCCGGTGCACAAAACTGTGGTGGCGGTCCCCTCCCTCCTGCTACCTATGCAAAAGTACCCAAAGGTGCTGATGGAGGCTGAGCCTCTGCCGCCCCAGTACCTTCTAACTTCCATCTTCCTCCCCCTCCACTGTTACCTATAGGGGTGCTGATGGGGGGGGGGCAGGATCTCCCTTCATCTACCAAAGTGGAAGGAGATCATGATAGAAGAGTGGGTCCTGGAAATAGTGGAAAAGGGGCATGCTCTGGAGTTGCTGTCTGCCCCTCCAATTTATCAACTGCCTCCTTCTCATTATCCTCCAGGTCACATGTCCCTTCTCCTAGAGGATGTTCAGTTGCTTATAAACAAGTGAGCTACCAAACTCATTCCTCCCCATGAAAGAAATGAAGTGCTCTGTTCCAGATACTTCCCGGTTCCCAAGTGGACGGGAGCTCTGTGTCCTGTACTGGATCTCAGAGACCTAAACTGGCTCATTGAATACAAAATGTTTCATGGTGTCTCTTAAGGCTGTCATCCCCCTGCTGCAAAGGGGGGATTGGCTCTGTGCTCTGGACATGCAGGACACATACCATCATATCAGAATTCACAAGTGCCACAGGCAGTAACTCCACTTCATGCTGGAGGGCAGCCATTATCAGCTCCAAGTCTTGCCCTGTGGCTTGTCCTTGGCATTGAGGGTATTTACCAGATGCGTAGCAGTTGTGGCAGCAGCCCTTCAGAGGGAAGGGCTTTATGTTTCTTCCATATCTGGGTGATTGGCTTCTGAAGGTCCCGTCCTGGGAAACGATTCTGTACACATTGTCCAGAACAAACCAGTTGTTCGAGGAAGTGGGTGTCATAGTAAACATTACGAAATCCGTACTTGTTCCTTGTCAGCACCTTCAATATATTAGTGCAGTGCTGGACACAGTGGTAGGCAGTGCCTTCCTGCTTGCAGACAGGCGGAGACTATTGTTGCACAGGCCCACCTGATACACACGAGTGTATGTGTCCCCTCAGATAATGTTACATCTCCTGGGTTCCCTTTGCCCGTCTCCATGTGCACATACCTCATTGGGCTTTTCAGGTAAATGGGATCAACTGATGGATGAGCTGAAACAAATGGTCCTCATCCCGTTCTCTCTCATTTCAGTTCAGTTTATTTGTAATTTTAGCATGTATAAAATAGCATTTGTTACGTACACATAATTATTAAAAACATGTTATTAAAATCACACTTCGTACAGCTCATAATACACATACAATTTAACATTCTTTAATTTCAGTACAATTTTATGTACAAAACTTGCTAGTGCATAGATCTGTTTTGGAATATCTGTATTAAATATTAAGTTTAATTGTTAATTTTTGTCCAAATTAGATATATTCTTAAACGTTTCTCAGATCAATAATTGTCTCTCTTGACAGAAAACCTCACATTCTAATACTAAATGTACTATAGTCATTTTTTTTTTTTTCTTTTTCTTTTTCTATATGTGTATCCCCCCCCCTACCAATTTGGGGGCTTACCTTTGACCCAGATATCTCCCGTTCCTGCTCTCCTTCTTAGCACCTCCAGGAATGCTTGCATATTTTTTCTGGTCCCACAGTCCTTGCCTGTGCCCCAAATAGCAGCCCCAGTGTAAAATCCAGCCCTGCAGGCTCCAGAAATCAAACTGCGATCTCCTGCATTGCCAATACACTCTGGTGCGGCGGGGATCACACTAATGCCAGCGGCACCTTTGATCCTGCGACTGTTGACGTTGCAGTCAAATTGAGGAGTGTTCTGGTGGTCCTGGTGTCTCCACCAGCTAAATGGGACCCAGTAATCACAGCCAGGGCCAGGGGAGCCCACTCCTCCAAAAAATAAAGAAATCCATGAGATGTCCTGATCGAGGCTCATAAATATTAATGAGCCCAGAGCCTCGATTGCATACATATTCATGAGGGTACTTCTGCCCTCGGGAAAGCTGTGTTTTGGCAACTGCTGAAAGGAAAAAGAAATGTAAAATAAATATTTGTAACTACTGATCTTCTATGGACTGGTCTCTTGCAGTAAGTCATCACTTATGGGAGTATCCACTAAGTAGCGCTGTTGCACGGCAGCTTCTTCCAGCAGTCTTTCGTGGGGGCCGCCCACATGACATCACTTCCTGTGGATGTGTATAAGAGTGGGCGGCCCCCAGTACCCTCTGTTCATTTTCCTGCTGGCTTCAGCTCACACAGTCAGCTCTCCTGACCTCCTGGGTTGCAGTTTTCGACTCAAACTTGAACCGATTGTTCTACCTTCTGTTCCAGGCCTGTGACCTACTCACAGCACCTCCGGACTTCTTTTATACAGCAGGCTCGGTGTTCCATTAGAGTTCCCGGTACACCTGCTGCTCCCTGGCCCAGGCACTCTTGCTGGGTCTGGGGATTTACTAGGGCTGCTGTTAACAGCCCAGTCCAGTTTTGCTTCTCTCTGCCAGGCCTGTGGAACACTCCTAGGCGTTGGCTCTTCTACTTCCGGGACCCAGGCCTGTGCACCACTCGCTGTACCCCCGGCTCCTGCCTCTGGTCCTGGGTATGTGTACTACTCCCAGGCCCTGGCTCTTCTACTTCCACTAGGCTGGGCCTGTGCTCCTCACTGTGCCCCTGGCTCTCCTTGCTCACAGCACGCCTGCAGCTCCCTGGCCCAGGCTCTCTTGCTGAGCCTTGGGACTTGCTCATGGCTGATCATCCAGCCAGGCCAGACCAGACCTCGGGGGGCCACCTTAAAGGCTCCCCGGTCATGGGCACTCGTCCAGGCATAGGAGGGAACAGGATTCACACTCTTCACACTCCCTCCACCTTACTCCATCGATGGTGGCTCCTCCATCATTGATGGAGCTTTCCTCGTCATCGGGGCTTCTCCCCCCATTGGCTGAGCCTGCTGGGCTTGTTTCATCTTCGACAGGCATTGTCCCATCAATGGAGCTTGTTTCTGATCATCTCCTATCGACGGGCTGTGTTGTCCCATCACCGGAACATTACTAATCGACGGGGATGCTTCTCCGTCGATGACGCATGTTCTTTGTTCTCCCTCATAAATGGGAGCTCTTCTTCCATCGATGGGACATGATTCTGCTGTTCTCTCATCAATGGAGGCTTATTCTCTGTCGATGGAGCACTCCTTATCAATGGGGATGCCTCTCCCATCAACAGCATGTTTTGCATGCCTCATCGATGGGATGGCTTCCACTGTTGACGGAGAGGCTTGTTTCTGGTCTCTCGTTGACAGGGATGATTCCACCATCTATGAAGGAGCCTCTCCTCCTTCCTTCCTTTACAGGGATGCTTCCCTTAGTGATAAGCATGGTTTGCACCCTTTGAATGCGACTTTTCCTGTGCCTTCGGCCCCACTGATTGGACCCAACCCTGAGTCCCTTATCCCTTTGCCAGTCCCGGACCACAAAGGTCAGAGTGTCTTCCCTCGCTATTTGGGATCAGCGGCCCCCAGGATGGCTCACCCTCCTCCTAGCACTGCCCTTGGGCACCCTCCATTTCTGGACCTCCCCCCGTCACAAGTGCCGGGCATCACCCCCATTGTGATGGAGGTCCTACAGTCCATGGGTCAGGGTCTGGCCTCATCCCATTCCCCCTCTCCTCAGCCTGGGCACCTGTGCCCAGATCCGGTGCTTCCCACCTGGTCCCCCCCTCCCATTTATGTGGACTCCCTTTATGGAGATTCTGGTAGGGGGGATCCTTTCATGGGGGATGTTCCTGGCGGGAACCTCTTGGACCATGGGAACCTTGGTTCCCCCCATTCGCGTCCTCCTTTTGGAGGCCGCCCTGCCTGAACCCCCTGATCCCTCCTCTCTCCTGGATCCCTCCTTCACAGAGCTCATGCTGCAGATCCAGCATGCTTTTGTCTTCCCTGCTGCAGATCAGAACTCCTTTCATAGGGACATGGCTGCCTACCTCGACATTCCCGAGGAGCTGCCATGGTTGTCCCGCCTTTGATTCCTGCGTATTTTCACGCACTCTCTCATATTTGGTCTCGTCCTGCTTCTGCTCAGCCTGCCCCTCGTGGCTCTGATCAGCTCAGCCACTGTCTGCCATGCCCTCCCTTTCCTGTCACCTGCTCTATGCATGCTTCGATGCGGTTGATCCATCGGCCCACCTCTCAGCCTTTGGCGTTGCCCTTCGGCGCTTGGCTTGGCTGCGGTTTTCAGGTTTGCTGCCTGGCGTCCAGCTTTCGGTCGCCGATGCCCCTTTTTCTGGGAACCTGCTATTTGGACCTGGTGCTTAGTCCATCCTGGATTCCCTTCAGGCTTCGGGGCATACTCTCCGGTCTGTTCAGGACGCCTGTCAGGCCTCAGGTCCCACCCCTATGCCCCGCCGGGCTGGCCGCCTCATGCCCAGCCTCCACTGGGTGTCTTGGGCCTGCAGTGGTGCTTCCCCCTCCGTGGTGTGCCCGCCTCACGTGGGCGGACCCGCTTGTGCCTTAAACCGCTTTTCAGTGTTTCCCCCGCCTCCTCTTGCAGGCCTTGGAGGTGCCTGGGGATCTCTTTACCTTTTCTTTGAGGCTTGCTCCTGGACTGGACACTTTGCTCCTCCATGTGGATCTGACTGGAACTCCTGCTACTCTCCCTGATGAAGCCCTTCAGTTGTTCCTTCCTAACACCATCCGGGATGTTTTTTCCCTGGTGCTCCTCTTTCTGCTTTCTGATCCACTCTGCTTGTCTTTCTGCTGGATTTGACTTTATGCCAGAGCCTGTCGACCTCTGCCTCATCAGAATGAATCACTGTGCCTGGCCACCTACAGTTCTTTCTACATTATGCCTCCTGCATGCTGTCCTCACCCACCTTTGAGACTGTCTGCCTGAGCGGGTGTGGTTTGAGTTGACACTTCTCTTCAATTTCATGCCAATTGTCTTCACCTAACCTTTGGCCTATCTGTCTGCGTGGAAGAGGTTTGAGTTGACATTTCTCTATGATTTCATGCCAGTTGTCTTCGCCTAACCGTTGGCCTATCTGCCTACATAGAAGAGGTCTGAGTTGACATTTCTACTAAATATCATACATGTTGTCCTCCCCACCTTTGGCCTATCTGCCAAAGCGGTTACAGTTAACATATTTCCTGTGAAGTTAGCTTCTTTGGTATCATGGACATCTGGGTTTTGCATGGGCTCGACCGTCGGGCATGCCCTCTGGCCCAGCTTCCAGCCTTGCCTTTCCTCTCATTTGGATTTTACTGCTTGGTAATTTCCCTGAAGTAATGACTTACTGCAAGAGACCAGTCCGTAGAAGATAGTACAGTTACGTAAGAACTTACCGGAACAGTAGATCTTCCAAGGACTGTCTCTTGCAGTAAGTCCCCTGCCCTCCATCCCCCTGCCTTGTTGCCTCAAATCTGCAACTCAGGACGTTGGGTGGGATCGCTGTTCTCTGTTTTTCTGGCCCTCGTTTACCTCGGTCCAGGCCATGCTCGCCAAAGCCAATGGTGAACAGAGGGTACTGGGGACCGCATACTCTTATACACATCCACAGGAAGTGATGTGTGGGCAGCCCCCACAGAAGACTGCTGGAAGAAGCTGCCGTGTGACAGCACCACCTAGTGGATACTCCCATAAGTAATGACTTACTGCAAGAGACAGTCCTCGGAAGATCTATTGTTACGGTAAGTTCTTATGTAACTGTACTTTTGTGTTTGGGGGCAAGTGTTTATAAGGGTGAAAGTGTTTTAAATAAATACAGTACATGCTTAATAATGGCTGCACCAGATATGATGGGACTCAGATTGATAGCCTGCCTGCTGCAAATAGTGGCTGTAAAATATTGGCAGCAGCGACAGGCAAATGGACTAAGGGAAATGCTAAATCTGGGCTGCAATTTAAAGGACAGACCAATGGCTACTTGGGCAAATATTTTATTTATTCTGGCTGCACCAGGGCTTTATTTGGGACTATATGAATTCTGCTTAAGGGACTGTGTGTTCAGCAGCCATTACAAGCAGCCACAGCCAATCAGAAAGCTAGAATTTTAAAGCCAGGACTTGTGGGACATTTGTCAAAGTTCATGGGAAACTACCAAGTGCTCATGGGGACCTGCAGGGACCTAATTTCAGGCGCCAAAACAGCACACCAACTGTGCATTGAGGAGGCTTCATGAATAATTCATTTTCCAGAGTGACAAGCCTTCCAGCCAATCACAGGGAAAGCAACCAATAGCATCAGCCCCATAAAAGACTGTGTTTCAAGCTATATGAGCAGATCGAGAGAGATTCGAGCAGGAGCCCCCCACAGGGGTGGGGGCTCAGGCCCCCAGCCATGCAACTGGGCCTGATGATCCAGTGTGAGCCCCTCCACCCAGGAGGGGGTCTTTTGACTTTTTGCCAGTAAAGGTAAAATAATTTAGTTTAATACAAAACCTGCTAGCCTGGGGGTTGCCAGAATGACCTCCATTTGCTAACCCTCCCTTCCACATTGGGGAAAGCGTGGACCTGCAATTTGATGACCACAAGCCAGCTGTGAGAGAGCTGATCCTGCCTCAGTGGTGAGAGAACTGAAGACCTCAGGAACCTTTATTGCGCAGATCCTACCGTGAAGAGCCTGAGTGAATACTCTCGCCCCCCCGCAAGAAGAATGAAAATTGCTTTTTGGGGCTGCCAATGCACTGGAGACTGTTGCTGTTTAAGACTGTTCAATTGGTCTGCACCTTGCATCTGCTGCACCTAAGTCTTGCCCAGCGCAGGTGGACCTAACTGCCTTAAGAGACCCAGTGAGTCCAGCAAAAATGTATAAATGTGCTGACGTGTTATCTGCTCGGAGCCTACAGGACTGGAAGGGGAGCACTCAGAACTGGGGCTCGTCCTGACTTTGCCTAGGAGATCCAGTATTTGCTTGAATAATTTGGTCAAGATGTCCAGTGGAGCTGTAGATTTCAGCCATGTGCCACAAATGGGACTGAGACCTCAAGTCTAACTCAGTATTGACTACTTTAACTGGAAATGACTGTTTTGAATACCTAAGCTTGCTCATGTGAATGCAAAGAAACAGGGTCCCCCTAGATGTGGGAACAAGTCCACAGATTTAAGTGCAAAAGGACCAGGGCATAGAAACATAGAAGTTGACGGCAGATAAGGACCGCAAGGCCCATCCAGTCTGCCCATTTCTTTTTCTACCTTATGAATGTGCCATCGGCCTTTGCTCTGTCAGTGGCCTATCTATTCATACTCATCTGTATTGCTCCCTTGTGCCTATCCCATGCCTGTTTGAAGCCCTGCACTGCATTCATAGCCACCACTACTTGAGGTAGGCCATTCCATGCATCCACCACCCTTTCTGTGAAAAAGAATTTCCTCACATTCCCCCTTAATTGGCCCCCCTCTAATCTCATGCTGTGTCCTCTTGTCCTGCTATTTTTCTGATATTTAAACATGTTAGACTCTTTCACCTTGTTAATGCCCTTAAGGTGTTTGAATGCCTCGATCATATCACCTCTCTCCTCCTTTGCTCATGGGTATACATATTGAGCTCTGTTAATCTGTCCTCATATGTCTTCTGATGCAGTCCCTGCACCATTTTGTTGCCTTCTCTGGATTGCCTCAATTTGTTAATGTCCTTGTGAAGGTGTGGCCTCCAATACTGCACACAGTACTCCAGATGGGGCCTAACCAGTGTCTTGTAAAGAGGGATTATTACCTCCCTCTTATGACTTGTGATACCCCTACTAATACACCCTAACACCCCCCTAGCCTTACCTACTGCTTTAGAGGTCTGCTTGGATGATTTCAGGTCATCAATCAATCAGTCAATCAATCAAGTCTTTATTTAACCAGGCGTTCATCGTTGAGCAGAAGCTCATTTGCAAGATGGACCTGGGTGGAGCATGAACAATTGTATATACAGGTCAACACAGGTATTTGCAAGGCAATACAGATAATTCTCTTTACAGAGAGGAAGAAAAAGAAGTTCATATGTACATAGAATTATACAGATATTGTACAGATTACACGGTATTTACATACATAGAAGTGTCTATAGGAAGATAAAGCAGGTTATCTAAGGTTGCAGGAGGAAGTAACAGAAGAAAAAAGTAAAAATAAAAATATACACCAGGTAGAGGTGAAGGTAGGGGGGAAGGGAGGGAGGTAGGGGGAGAAAGGCTAGGAGGGCACGGTGCACAGAAAGGAGTTGGTAAAACGGGATGTAAAGAAGGTGGATGGAGAAAAAGAGTATGTGTGAGCCCCGGGATTGAATGCTATAAAGTACGGGGCATGGTAGGATGTCACAACCCAGGGTAGTGAGCTCCTATCCGAGGTTGGGAAAGGAAGAATAAGGGGGTGGATGGGCCTAGTGTTGATGAGACAGGGGGATAAGAGAGAGAACAATTAGGCTGGTGATGCCCAAGTCTCTCTTCTTTTGTGACTGCTAGCAGCTCCCCTCCCAGCCTATAGGTGGCTTCAGGGTTTCTCTTCCCTATGTGCATGATCTTGCACTTCTTTGCATTAAATCCCAGTTGCCACTCTTCTGACCATTTTGCTAGTTTATCCAGATCTCTTCTAATTCTGCCCACTCCATCTGGATCATCTACTCTGTTGCAGATCTTGGTGTCATCTGCAAACAGACAAGCCTTACCCTCTAGCCCATCTGCAAGGTCACTAATGAAGATGTTGAAGAGGACTGGCCCCAGGACTGATCCCTGAGGTACCCCACTTGTGACTTGCATCTCTTCTGACTGTATACCATTTACCACCACTCTCTGTTTTCTGCCCGACAACCAGTTTGCCACCCAGTTGACCAACTTCTGACCCACCCATTCTGGCCCCTGGTTGAAGGAGCTACACCTTCATTCGATGTACTGGATGTATCTGAAATATAAATGTACTGGATGTGTTTAAAATATAGATGTGCAGGATGTTCGAAACTTTCAGTTGAGCTCAACCCAGTTTAACTGGCTGGTTACACCTAACCTATGTTCAGCTTGCAACATACAGGGCACCCCTGCATATTTTCCAAAGGATTGTACCTAATTCCTAGAGGCCAGTGGGACACAGGACCCAAGGCAGCATGGTTTCACAGCAGGAAGGTCATGTCAGATGAACCTAATATATTTCTTTGACTGAGTGACCAAAGTAGTAGACCAGGGAAGGGCTGTGGATATGGCCTACCTAGATTTTAGCAAGGCATTTGACACAGTCTCACACAAAAGATTAATATACAAGTTTGCCAGCCTTGGAGTGGGTCCCAAGGTGGTAGCCTGGATAAAAAACTGGCTGGACAACAGGACGCAAAGAGTAATAGTAAACAGAATCCACAGTGAAGAAAGGAGGGTAACTAGCGGGGTACCGCAGGGGTCGGTACTGGGACTGGTCCTCTTTAATGTCTTTATAAGCGACATTGGAGAGCACCTGGAAGGAAAAGTATGTCTCTTTGCAGATGACATAAAGATCTGCAACAGGGTTGATACACAAGGTGGGGTGGAAAGGATGAAAAGGGACTTGGCAAGGTTGGAGGAATGGTCAAATATACAGTATGGCAGCTCAGATTGAATGCAAAGAAGTGCAAGGCAATGCATCTGGGAAACAAAAGCCCAGGGGAAGAGTACACAATGGGGGGTGAGTTAATAACAACAACAAAAATCGAAAGAGACCTAGGAGTAATTATATCAGATGACCTAAAGGTGGGCAAGCAATGTGAGAAGGCAGTAAGGAGGGCTGGGGGGATACTGGGATGCATAGGGAGTGGCATCAACAGTAGAAAACAGGAAGTTGTTATCCCTCTGTACAGACAGTTGGTAAGACCCCCATCTGGAGTAGTGCGTGCAATTCTAGAGACCCCATCTCCACAAAGACACAGACAGAGTGGAGGCTGTTCAGAGGAGGGCAATGAAAATGGTGCAGGGTCTGCACCAAAAGACATACGAGGAGAGACTAAAGCAGCTTAATATGTATACTCTTGAGGAAAGGAGGGAGGGGACATGATAGAAACGTTCAAATATCTCAAGGGAATTAACAAAGTACAAGAGGGTAGCATCTTTCAGAAGAAGATATGTGCAAGAACAAGGGGGCACAATTTGAAGATAGAGGGGGGACGGCTCAGCGGTAATGTTAGAAAGTATTTTTTC
The DNA here is from genome assembly GCA_016271365.2 of Neoceratodus forsteri. Lineage (NCBI taxonomy): Eukaryota > Metazoa > Chordata > Ceratodontiformes > Ceratodontidae > Neoceratodus > Neoceratodus forsteri. The sequence goes on along the minus strand of CM028131.1, from coordinate 108,238,312 downwards.
ACAGAAAGGGTTGTGGATGCATGGAACAGCCTTCCTGAGGAGGTTGTGGAGTCAGGAACAGTGGGAGAATTCAAGAATGCATGGGACAGACATAAGGCAATTCTAGTGGGGGGGTAAGAGGAAGTAAGCTGTTGATTAACTAGAATCTGGGCCTATCCACAGTAATGAGGGACATATGTGGGACATGACTGTTCAAAAATAAATGTCATTTCTTTCCTCTTTCACCATCAGTACTTTACCCTTAAGGTTCTTTACTAAAATTGTAAACAGGAAGATAACGTCACACTTGGTTTTCTGGGTACAGTCTCTAATGTTTTTTGAACAGTAACCAGGTAACGTATGTAACAGGGACATAGAATATTTTAAATTTTAAACAAAATATGCATAAATTTTGTTGGATCTCTACATGAATTTGCAGTACTGCAATTCCTTTGGTTAATTCACTAAGCAACTCGAAAGTATCTGCATGCAAATCAGTGTGATAACCATCAATCGAGCATATGGCACAGAACTACAGGGCAAAGTAATTTCCAAGTTTTTTCTCACCAAGATTTCCTGGATAGCCACAGATTTAAATGCTTTCACACATAAGTGGGGATTAAAGGAGATGACATTTAAAACTTTTTTTTTTTGATTACTTTCAAAATTAAACCCCACAAAATCAGTGAAAAGGAGTTCCATTAACGTATGTAACAGGACAGAGAAATATTCAAAAACTGCAAGTTGGAACGTAAAACATTGTCAAAAACAGAAAATTAGGCTATTTGAGTCCTTTATTATTTAAATATTTATATATCTAATGTGTAAAGTTTATAAATCAATTAGGTAAAAGGAAGTTCATGACACAACAAATACCAGAAACACACACTAAAATTAAAACTAAACCAAAACACCACACTATACACACTATACATTGCTTATTACATCCCTAAACCCCCTCCAGTAAACATACATTTTATTCTTTGCACAAGTACATTATCGTTTCATTTTTTTGAAGGCTTCGTTCACTTTTTCTATGCCTACCACCATATAAGGCCCATCCCCCACAACAACCAGTGGCCCACACAGTATATATTTTTCGTCAACTGTGTCTATATCCTCTCGCTTTGGCCAAACAAATGTGGCATTTTGGGATGCTGATCGTTGTCGATGCATAAAAGTAAAAGTATACTTTGAGTCCTTCATAGTCAATAGCCTCCCTATGTAGTATTTCTTGTCATAGAACACTGCATAATAGGATTCCTGTCTTTTTTTGCTATCCTTCTGTGCTGCATCGTAATTCTCTTGTGGGGGTCTGCTAAGGTGAGAAGGCACCCTGCAAAAAAGGTGAAAAAAAGATTAAGTTGGACACTTCCATAATATGTTTACTTTTTTTTTTTTTTTTCTAACACAGGTACACCCAGACTGAAGGAACAGAAGGGCCTATGACAGACATAACTGATGAAAAAATTAATAAATCCACTCAAATCTTGCCTGCTTGTGTAACACTTTATTAATTTAGTCAACATTATGGTGCTGATCAGTAGGGGAGCACTCTGGCAGATAGGAGACCTGGATGCCTAGCCCAGTCCTGTGATGCCAGGTGTGTTTGCCATCAGGGCAGCCTGCAGAGCTCAGGAAGTTCTCCCCTGGTCTCACTATGCGCCACAGAATTAGTGTAACTAGTGTTAAAGAAAGTTCTAAGTGTCAAGAAGTGGAACAAAGAAGAATGCCAGGCCTGCTCGGTATCACAGATTGTTGCAAGTGTGGGATGAGGTAACGTTCTTACAGCACCTCAGCCCTCAGCACTCTAACTGACCCAAGTCCGCTTGAACTTGGAGCCACCAGTGTAACACAGGGTAAGGCACTCATGGTGCCTCAGCCATCTGCCCCACCCATTCATGCACTTTATTTGAAAAGCAGTAGCCTAGAAGGTGACTTTACTTACATTCCGTCTGCTGTTGGGCTCTGTTCATTATCCGAATCCAAAGATTGCTCAGTAGCCATTGTATCATGATCATCTTCGCATGGATGCTTGAAAGGTTGAGCTCTAAAAAGGATACAATTTATATTGTTTAGTGCTATATTTTCACACATTGAGCAATATGACCCAAATATTACATACTCACCATCATGGTTCGATACTCATCATCTACTCGGTGGATTCCAGTGCTATTAGATCCAAAACAATGGTTTGTGGTTCCGGTTCTCGATGTTTTAATTTTAAGTGCTTTTGTTCCCAGTCACTGGTATAGTCACAATTGTCGCAAGGTTCTTCACTGGCTTCACATGAGGCACAGAAACAGGTCAAGCTACGAACTTTGAGATTATATGGGTTTAACCCAATGGCAGCGTGTATCTGTCGTGTTCCAGGTAAAGTGCCAACTTCTGATCTTTCTGGACGGTCTCGCATTACTTCACCTTGTTTGACAAGAAAACATGATCGCCGCGAGTGATTGCACTCACCAGCTGCATTCACAGCATCCTCGGTCAGTCTCTCATTAGAGAACATGTGAAAACTGATCGCTCCATCAATTATGAGGTCAGGCTCAGATTTCACTGCTTTTGTTGCAGTATTTTTAATGACTCCACCCTCTCCATCACAGGGATTTTTCCCATGATGGGAACCAAAATAATGACGCTCAACTGTAGGGATACCCAAGTCATCTGTGGCAAAAGTTAAATCAGTCAATGGAGTTTTTGACTTGTATTGTGCACCACAGCCACGCTAAACTGAATCAATCTATTGATGACAAGAAGTCTTACTTTGCAAAGTGCTGTACAGCGATCTGCACAAAGTGGTTTCACGCGTGAGCATCGTGTTGATGATCATCTGAAATAATTACTATTGCTTCTCTTACTGTATCCGGTCTGCTGCACATATTGCATTTGTAATATGCCACCATGGGATGTATGGTTATCTGAACTTTAGTCCAGTGTGCACTCTGCACTTCGTTTTGCATGATGCAGTTATAGTTTTCAGCGAAATCCATAACCATCACCACAGATGCCATTGGAGGATGTTTGACAATGCTGGAAAACTGTGTCTGCTGCCATCTTGCCTCAAACAAATGGGAAGACAAGGGCCCCAATTCTGCCATCAGTTCATCAATTAAATCACAGATGCCTCCATTTCTCGTTAAAAGTGCTTTCTTCTTTGCCTCTTTGTATGTCATTTGTCCCCATATTCTCCAGGATACATGCTCATTTCCAAACACATGGATTAATGGATCCAAGAATTTCTTAATTTGATGCACTCCACATGTGGGGCACTGTCGGTCGATACATCTTAAGCTGGCGTATCTTCCATCATGTGGGCAAAGAGTCAATTCAGACACATAGTATCTGTCTGAGATGAGACATTTACCTTTTTTTGATTTGGCTAACTGATTAATAATTTTTAATTTCAGATCTACATTGGTGCAGTACTCGCAAAGGCACTGATATGCCTTGGCCTTGCTTTGTAGTAGTACATGCTGCGGTCGGAGTTCGGGCAAATTTTGACTTGCCGACACTGACTGCATTGTCCTTTATGAAAGATAAATAGGTCTCTGTTATGGATTGATGCAGAACATATTTTGAGGTTGTGTCAGCAACTCCTTTTTTATTTGGCATAACTGTGCTCACATCAGGGTTGTGATAATGGTCAAGAATTGCTTGCTGAGTCTCTGCACTTAATGCATCTGCTCTTCTTGCTGGCCGTTCCAAAAAATCCAGATTAACATTAGATCTTCGTAAAGCACAATACTTGCTCAAATATTTTCTGCTTATACCCAGTTCACTGCAGACTTTCTTTTTTAGTCTGTGTTTAATATCTAGGTGAGTAGTTAAGTGGCTAATGAAAACTCTCTTTCTTTTACATGTTAGTGTGCGGCACGTTTCCTTTACACATTTTAAAACTGATTTTTGCGACTGCCCGTCATAGTCTATGCCAATTTTTTTTAGCAATTCCTTTTCTTTACTGGTCGCATTTTTAATCAATCCAGCAATCACGATGACAAATCTTTCTGCCGATTTTGGAAGTTTCTGTTTGGCCCGGGTACACTGCTTTTCTCACAGAGTCCCTGGAGGTTGATGGACTCTCATTGTTACATTCCTGAATGTCACTCATCTCACTGAGCACTGTTTGGGTGTTACTTGTCTTTTCCTGATACTGCTTTTTTTTCCATTCAGCATCCTTCTCCCTGTAACGTCTTTTCTTCTGGGCTGACATTCCCATCCACTGTTTCTGTTTCTTTAAATGCCAAGCCTCACGTTGTAGCTTCTTCCTTTCCTCATCTGCCCTGGTGCATCGTCTCACATCATTTTCCTTGTCTTCCAAGGCCTGCAACTTCTTCCGGATTCGGTATTCATGCATTCTCTGCTTGCTAGCTTCATTGTATCTCTTTTTGGTTTCTTCATCCATGTTTTTGCGGAATTCTCGTAGTCTCTTCGATTCAGATTCTCTGTGTTCCTTATACATGTCTAGGCTAGCTTTGATGTTTTTCCGGTACTTTTGCATGGCAAGTGCATGCTTACTTGGAATAGTGGTGTTATTCATTTTGTGAATGTATAGATTCTGTGAAAAAAAAAAATGGGAGACCACAAATGATGATGTAACTGAATCCACCAGAAGAGAATGCAGGCACCAGGCTAGAGTGACTCTCAAGCATGTGTACGTGGTTTACCACCTGTGCACCCACCAGGGCCCCATGAAAGACTGACCAGGGACCTAGCAGACCCCAGATGACAGTGTCCACTGGCCTGCAACCTAAAAAGAGGTCATTCCCATCCCCTTCACCATACCTAGATGCAATCCTTGGGACCTGGTGGTACCAGCCTAGATCTCCCACAGCCCTGTCAGCAGTCCACTTCAACAAGTGCTCAGTCCCATTCCCCTCCACACTCCCCCATCAGCAGTCCTGGGGTACCTGGTGGCAACCCCTCTCCTTGGCCCTATTTGATGCACCCAGGCCAGAGCCATTTTTCTTCAAGTCAGTTGGATGTTTGTGCTCAAAAGGACCAAGTCAGCACCACCATCACAATCATTTATCTCACCTAAGGTACTATATTTACAACATAAAAACTAATGTATTTCAATAAAAGTAATAATTTGTTATGAGGACATGTGTTTTCATGGGGAAGATCCCATTATCCTGCCTGGATTGGTGGTAGTTCATGTGGATGTTAAAGATCCCATGGCACTTATCGAAAAGAGTAGGGGAATTTCCCTGGTGTCCTGGCTAAATTTCCCTCATTCACTAAAAATACCATCAACAGCTTAATCTGGTTCAAGGTCAATTGACATTCATCTGTATCCCCTTCCCCAGGTCATGCCTGAAAATAGGCAGGATTTGTCTAGTGCACATTCCCGGTCAACAAAAACTAAATAAATAAATGTGAATGTGATGCATCCCCTGTTGCAAATGAGAATGGCTTGTCATCACTCCCTCCCCCCCCTCTCAGGCTTACCTTGTGCCTGTCCCAAGCATGCTTAAACCACTCCACTGTGCTTGTCCCCACCACCTCTAGCCTTCTTTTGGCGCCTAATGATCACCCTCTCCCTGGAAGTTTCCTTAACCTCGAAATTGTCTACTCGCTTGAACCTGTTATAGCTTGTTTTTCTATGAAACTTAAAAACATTACTGCCTTAAACTGTTAATAGCAAATTTATGATGTAACTTTCCTGTCTGGTTTTACCTGTAATGTGTATCGTGCTTTGTTAAATGTTCTTTGTGACGTGGAACCTTTGTGAAAGAGCCCTGGCTCAAAGGTATTAATTCCTAGACTAATAAACTAAACTAAACCTCCTGTGGCAGACTATTCCATGTGTTGCCTACCCTTTCTGTGTAGAAAAACTTCCTCACATTACCTCTTAATTTACCCCCTTCCAATTTCATATTGTGCCCGCTTGTTCTAGTACTTTTTCTACATTGGAAAAGCTCCACCACCTGCACCTTGTTTATGTCCTTGAAATACTTGAAAGTTTCAATCATGTCCCCCCCGCTGCTTTTCTCCACCATTGAGTACATATTGAGGTCCCTTAGTCTCTCCTCGTATGTTTTGTGGTGCAATCCCTGCACCATCTTTATTGCCCTTCTCTGGATAGTCTCCACCATATCTATGTCCTTGTGCAGGTGTGGTCTCCAGAAATGCATGCAGTACTCCAGGTGAGACCTTACCAATACAAAGGCATCACCACCTCCTGCTAGTAATGCCTATGCACCCCAGTATATTACTGGCCCTCCCTGCTGCCTTTGTACACTGCTTTGATACCTTAAGGTCATCAGAGATGATAACTCTTAGGTCCCTTTCCTCTTTGGTGACAGTCAGCCCCCCCAACCTGTAGCTCTCACCAGGTTTCCCTCTGCCCAGGTGCATTATTTTGCACTTCTTTACATTGAACCTCAGTTGCTACATCTCCAACCATCGTTCAAGCTTCTCCAGGTCCTTCTTCATTTTCTGCACCCCTTCTGCAGTATCCACCCTGTTGCAGATCTTGGTGTCATCTGCAAACAGGCAGGCCTCTCCTTCCAGCCCCTCTGCAATGTCACTGATGAAGACATTGAACAGGACTGGTCCTAGTACTGATCCCTGTGGTACCCCACTGGTCACTCTCTTCTCCCCAGATTGTACCCATTTACCACCACTCTCTGTCTCCTGTCTGTTAACCAGTTCCTAACGCAGTTCACCACCTTGTCTCCCATGCCCAGATTACCTATCTTGTTAATCAGCCTTCTATGTGGGATGGTAAGGAGGTGGGTGCATATTGGGATGAATAGGGACAGGAATCACCAATAGAAAGCAGGAAGTTATCATCCCTCTGTACAGACAGTTGGTGAGACCCCATATGGAGTACTGTGTGCTGTTCTGGAGACCCCATCTCTGTAAGGACATGGACTGTATCCATGCTATACTGTGACCAGGAGAGCTAGCAGCCCCAGCTCACTCCCCCACAGATGTGGACAACCATTTTCAAACCTCATGCCTTTGTTACACCACCCAAAGCAATGCACAGTAAAATAAAACCAAAATATAGTAATAATACCAATTTTAAAACCAGGCACCACCAAAAGTCCTGTTTGTAACAGGGACCGCTGTTTTATGGGGGTTCCTGTTACAAACAGGACTGAATTTTAAAGCAGGCTTTTCAGTCCTTTTAAATGCAAACATGGGTCCGAGGCTGTTTAACATTAAATGTAATAATGAATCGCTGCAGCCCATCATTCTTTTCGGTCTCACACTTTGAGGCAAACATCCCATTGAAATGTTATTTTCAGGAGAGCTGGCAGCCCCAACCCCCCACAGCATGAGGATGGCCATTTTCAAACCTCAGGCCTTTGTTACACCACCCAAAGCAATGCACAGTCAAATAAAACCAAAATATAGTAATAATACCAATTTTAAAACCAGGCACTATTAAAGTCCTGTTTGTAACTAGGGACCGCTGTTTTATGGGGGTCCCTGTTACAAACAGGACTGAACTTTAAAGCAGGCTTTTCGAGTCCTTTTAAAATGCAAACATGGGTCCGAGGCTGTTTTAACATTAAATGTAATAATGAATCGCTGGGTGGCCCATCATTCTTTTTCGTCTCACACTTTGGAGGCAAACATCCCATTGAAACGAGATTTTCAGGAGAGCTGGCAGCCCCAACCCCTTCCCCACAGCATGAGGGGACATTTTCAAACCTCAGGCCTTTGTTACACCACCCAAAGCAGTGCACAGTCAAATAAAACCAAAATATAGTAATAATACCAATTTTAAAACCAGGCACCACCAAAAGTCCTGTTTGTAACAGGGACCACTGTTTTATGGGGGTCCCTGTTACAAGCGAGGTATCACATTTAAACCACCTTTTCATATTTTGACAGTCTGCAATAAAACACAAACACCAGTAATTACACTGCCTTGGACCCCTCTCCACTACTAATGCAACATAATAGTTTAAAATCCTGTTTGGATCCAGGACAGAAATGAAGTAAAAAAACACTGCCCCCTTAATAAAGTGGCCATTTTAGAAGTGTGCTGTTTTATCCTATTACATTCCATTACAGTGTGAATGTGCATCATTCTGGGGAAATACATTCTGAAATATACATTTAAATTAAGGTAATTGTGAGCTACAATATTTATACTCTGTATGTAACAGAGACCGAGATTTTAAACCTGTCCCTGATTACAAACAGGATCGCCCTTTCTCGCTTCTCAGAGACTGAGCCAGCTACTTTCTGCCTGCAAACGCCATCTGCTTTTTCCCTGCTGTACATTTGCCTAAAACAGTAAAATGAGACATCCAGCAACACACTAGTATTGAAAAGAAGCCCCCTTTGTCTGCTCTCTCCAAAACAGCCGCTTTGCTTACCGTTTCAAATTTGATCCTGTTTGTAACTCGGTGATGGCGTGGAGACAGAGATCCTTCTTGTTTCAAGGTACAGCACAAAGGGGCAGATTCATGGGCTTCCAATAGTTTAAACGTGGCATGGGGTTCATTGGCTACAAATAGCCAATCACTCCAGCCAAATGTGAAATCACGCCCCACGGCATGAAAAGGGCATGTTACGAATGTAGATGGGCGGACAGAGAGACGTGCTCGTTCCTCTCTTGTGCTCAAACAGGCAGTATTGCAAGATTAAATGGGCTAATCAGCTGTTTCAGCAAACAAGCACTTTGGCACTTGTTTCTGGGGTTGAATGTCCCAAAGTTAACAGAGGTCACCATTTAGTTTACAGGTTCCTGCTTGTAACATAGAGGGACAGAGAATGTTACAAATGGGAACACCAATTTTAAAGTCATTTCTGGGGAAAAATAAATTAAATAAAGACCCACAGACACATTAATTTTATAAATATGTTTATTAAGAAGGCATTCAGAGCAATTGGGAATCAGCAGTGCATTTGGGCAGTGAAAAGCAAAGGTTGCAATTCATCATGGTCTCGAATGTCCCACCCAGACAGTAGGAGAAACAGGGGACAAATCTGGAATTTGTTTAACTGTATTTTATTGATAATTCCTGCAAGGCTAGAGTTATGTATGTTATCTCTCCAACATGTGTAGCAGGCTGTATTGCATTTTTGTAATTTTTAAATTAAATATTTTTGTAGTTATTGACTTACAAAGTTGATGTGTCCCAAATGTACCCATTTAGTGTGGATAGTGCCATCTGCAGTTTATCCATCAGGTAGGGAAATGGGCAGACTAGGTGGGCCAAGCGGTCCTTATCTGCCATCAAATTCTATGTTTCTATAATTCGAGCAATTAATGTTTGATGGCTAGTTTTAAGTCCCCAATCTTTCTAATCAAGCCAGCCAGTGTATAACTGCACCATCCAACAGGCCTGCAACTTGTAAGAACTTTGAAGTACTGTGTACCCAGGTTTAACTGTTGGGATTGCAGGGTTCCAATACAACTTTGGAGAACTGGTACCAGTTGTGGGAAAAGCAATATTGTGTGTCACCTGATTACATGCAGTTTAGATAGCCAGGGCTCTGGTCATCTGGGCTGACAAAATGTGATTGTCCCTTGATTTGCAAAACTGTGTATTTACCCTGTTAGAGGGTTTTCACCAGCACAAACCAAAAACCTAGTCCAACGTAAATATTGTATATACTGATTTTGCAAAACCTCCACTCCTCTTTTCCCCCAATCCTAAGCCCTGTCCTGTAAATAAATTGTTGTTGTTTGCAGATGATGTTGTCTTAAGTATATTATTAGGAGCCAGTCAATAATTGTACCAGGTATTGAAATGTGGGGAAATGTTTATTGGGTCATGTGTTGGGATGGTAAATGGTTATAGTGGGTGGCACAGCATCCCAGGGGGTTGTACCAGGTGGAAGCTAGTCTACTTAAAGTTAAACTCTGGGTGGAGGCATCATGTCATTGTAATATCTAGGAAAGAACCAGTTTTAATGTAATCTTGGGGGCCTAGCCCCCTTAATCTTGGTCTGGCCAGGCAAGGCAGGGGTAGTAACTCTAGGAATAGCGCTGCCTAGGGGTTACATATGTAATTTATGTTTGTTTTCCCATGTTTGCACCCCAGACCCAGGACCCCGGCAGACACATACGTCCGCATGCGTGGAGGTGCACGTGCATGTCGGGTACTGGCTCAGACCCTTCCTCCCCACTCCTGGCATTCACTGCTGCCTCCCTCACTTATGCTTTGTACCGGGTCTCCACCCAGTGACAGCAGAACTATGGAGGGAGTGGACAACCACCCCCAGAGGGGAGAGCTGCCTATGGCAGCTCAATCATGCTCCGACCCTCCCCCCCCAGCAACCTGAGGTAATTCCAGAATCCAGGTCACCAGCGTAGCGCGAGGTAAGGCATCCAGCACCTCAGCGCCACTGGTCCGGCCCTGTACTATCATCATTTGTGCATTGTTGTAACCCTGACAGGTTTGATTCCCACTTCCTGGATATTCCCAGTTTCCCCATTTTGCAAATATTCCAAACCTCAGTCTGGTCAATGCTTTCCTATGCCTTGCATTAGCACATAGAATCAAATACTTTTACACACTAAAATTCATTTTGACCATTTTTAAGGAACTGTCGTTCCATGCATCTTTTATACTGTTTATATAATTTTGTTTTCATGTCTGTGATTTTTTGAACTGTCAAGGACATAAAATTATCTGGGTCAGCAGCGTTTCCCATAATATAATTATATTGCAAGCCACACCAGTTTAGCTTTCCATTTAGTTGACCAAATCAGGTAAGCAGATCATAGTCCACTCATTTCTATTTACTGCATCTAGTCAGCAATTATAAATTAAACTGTCCTGGGGTGCCATTCTCAGCTTCTTCTAAAAGTAATACATTTTTTATTGCAGTGGTATACAGTGACATTGAGCCTGTTTCTGCTCTTATACCATCATTAGATGTAGCTCTTGGAACTCCCAATAGATTTTTAGAAATATTTTGGATTAATTCTACCACCTTAAAATTACAGGCCAGACCCCACGTTTCAGACCTGTATAACAGCTGAGCATTTCCTTTTTGCAAGCAGGCACCTGTTTTGTGCCAGATATGATTTTTTTTGCTATTGAGTTTGCAAAGTTTATGTCTTTTAAAGTCTTCAGTGCATTTACCTTTATATTCTCTGTATGTTTATTCCTATTCAGGTTGTTACTAAAAGCAATACCTAGATATTGAAAATCCCTGACTTTGGCTATACTTATATCATTTACTTTCCATACCTGGCAGTCTAATCTATTTTTCCCCAAAGACTACTGTTTTAGTTTTCTCTAAGGTAAGAGTCATGTCTAGTTTTTCCAAGGAATCCATAGCTGATGTAATGGCTCTTTTCAAGCCCAAGGGTGTTTGCGATATGAGCACCGCATCGCCCGTATAAAGGAGTAACTTTATTAGAGTCTCATTTATTTTGGGTGGGAAAGTATCCCCCATTTCCAGGTTTCCTGCCATTATATCCATATATAGATTAATCAAAGTCCCTGCAAGCAGGCAACCCTGCTTTACCCTGATATTGCATTTATTTCCTCCGTCATGGCTGGGTCTTTACCATATCTCATCACCAGCTTAGTGTCTGTGTACAGCAGTTTAGTAATAGAGAGCAACTGTCCTCCCATGCCTTGACTCTCTAAAATGTTCTACAAAGTATTACAATTAACTGAATTGAATGCTGCCTTGATGTCCAAAAAGGCAGTATATATTTCCTTTTTTTTATTAAAATATACTCATCTAAAATATATCTCAACGTAAATATTTGATCATTCGTAGATCATCCTTTACTAAATCCAGCTTGAAATATGTACAGGATTTTATTATTCTCCTTACAAAAAAGCACTCTGCTCATATTAGTCTTGAAAACATTTTTTGATTTATATTTAATAAAGTTATCGGTCCATAATTTGCCGGTGACATCACTGAGCCCTTTTTATGTAGCGGTACCACTACCCTCACATTCCAATATTTTGGCGGTATTTCATATTTTATTATGTTTTTAAACAGAAGGATCAACATTTCTGCCCACCAGTCTGTATCTACTTGATACAGTTCGGCTCCTAGTCTGTCGATTCCTGCAGCCTTATTTCTTTTTTGTATTAGTATTGCCTGTATTACCTCCTCTTTTGTTATTTGCAGCCATTGTTCATCTGGCATATTCTTCAGATCTTCCATTGTATTACTTTATACTTGATAACCATTTTCCTTTTTGATATTTCCACTAAATATTTTAATAATGTTCCATCCAGGTTTCTGGGGAAATTACCACTACTACATTATATCTATTTTCTTTCGTTCCATGGGCCACTAGGTTCCAAAATGTGCAGTTATCATTTTCTTCTATTGCTATTTGTAATGTACCCAGTAGATTCTGATTGAATTTCCTTTTTATGGCTGCATGGGCAGAGCCCTGCAGACATTTTGCATGTACAAAAGGGCTGACATCAAGTTTTCCATCCCTGGAACTGGCTGAAGGTGTAAATAGTCTCCGCCTGACCCTCCTTCAAGAAATGCTTTCCGCCCTCAAATAAATGTGCATTCATGTTAGTCAGTGGTTTTAGGGCACTATTTTCTGTCTTAATTGGGAGGTACAAGAACTGGAACATGAGTAGTGGGCGGGAGCAATAGTTGTTTTTCTTTTTGGAAAGATCCACCCCCACCTGAACAGCTCCTAAAGATCCACCCTTGCCTTTTTTTCTGGTTCCCACCCCAAGCTGGCCTTGTTTCTTTTGTTACCTAGAGGTCTGCCTTCCTGTCAGTGTTGGTCTCTTGCAGGACTGCAGACATCTTGCTTTGAAAACGCAATCCTGCATTCTGGTTCTTCCAGTCCCACAGACACGTCTTCACTCTTCAAGCTCGACTGTAAACTGAAAAAAAAATAAAAAAGGTTTCACTTTTCAAAAGACCGCAAACTGAAAAAAACACAGGTTTCGACCGCAAACTGAAAAAAAAAATAAAAAAAGGTTTCGCTTTTCAAAAGATTGCAAACTGAAAAAAAAAAAAACAGGTTTCACTCTTCAAAACCTGACCGCAAACTAAAGAAACAGGTATGCCTTTCAATGTATTTTGATGCCCACCATACAGAAGACACAACTTTTGACTCATTTTCAGATGAAGACCTAAACTGCATCAGAAATGTTGCCTCTGCCTCAAACACCTGAGATTCACACTGTTTTTTCCCTTTCAGCACTCTGGACATGTCTTTAATCTTCAAAGGGCGACTGGGACTGAAGAAACAGATATGCCTTTCATTGTAATTCACTGTCCACCATACAAAAGGCAGAATGTTTGACTTATTGTCAGATGAAGACCTTAACTGTAGCAGTAATGTGTGGGATAATGTTATATTTCACATCCCTACTGTCCTCCGTGACAGAAATTCAAAGTTTAGGAGGGGTTCTGTGGCAAGATCAGTTCTGAGGTAAAATCAGGGATGTCCCTGAAAATCAGGGTGTAGCCTGTAAACCAATTCTGTTTTATAGACAAGAATTAATCATATGTGGTGCTGCTGCCCATTTTTGAGTTCCATTTGCCCGTTTTTTGCTGGCCGCTCCTGGCTCGTATGCCTTTCGTTGTATTTCACTGTCCACCATACAAAAGGCAGAACATTTAACTTATTGTCAGATGAAGACCTTAACTGTAACAGTAATGTGTGGGATAATGTTATAGTTCTAATTCCTACTGTCATGACTGCCCCCAAGTCATGGCTGCCTGCTCCTGAGATTATGCCGTATAGTTTGTGCTGGCCATGCCCGAGTCTTGTTTGCCTGCCTATTCCTGAACTGCCTGAATTAAGTTTTGCAGAACTGAAAAAAACTTGCTCAAGGTCACAGGTAAACTTTGATAAAATTATATATGTCAGTTAGACCCTGCGCCGCATGGCATTTGGAAAACAAATATTGAAATTGTCATCAACTTTATATGGAACAATGAGCCAATAGTATATGCCACATTTAAACAAAAATAAGTGAGATTGTGCATTGACTTGCTACAAAATGGACATAACATTACTGTATCAGAATATAATGAAAATTAAAATACCTGTGTGTAAATATTTTCTGTTCAGCCTGCCATGTTATTTCAAAGGGAAAGTATAGAGTTAAACCTGCAGATGTAATATTCATTTGCTTAAACAGTAGCTTTCCCACACTCCCTGAAAATGGGGTGAGGGCTGCTGGCAGGTCGCTGGGGTAGCCACAGGTTACGGTTGTGATATGATGTGCACTGCAACCCTTAGAATAATGTTTTCCAAGCATTTCTTACGTAACATTTAGTGGGGTGGAGGAGTTTCACAGCCCATATGATTCTACTAAAATGGACCTTTGCAACCCCTATAATTGTGGTGAAATGATGCTAATGCTGTAGTTGCCGTATACAAATGAATTTTCATGGGGTTTGCCTGTCAGCTAAAATAAGACCACAGCAAAAATATTAAGTTTTACAGTATTTTACATTACAATACTTAGCTTATTTGTTGATAAAGTATTTCTTCAGCCTACAGGAATTTTATGGGGTTTTTTAGACTGCAAAAATGTGTCCTTCTGTGGCCTCTGTGCTGTATTTTTTTGCCTTGTTGTGATGTGGTTAGGAGCACTTCCCCCTCCTCACATCCACTGACACACACACACACACAGTAATTAAACCCTTTAAAAATGGGGAGACTTTCACATGAGAGAGGCACTTTATGTAAAATCAACTGAAAGATAGTAATAGCTGCAAAAAAAGAATGTTAAGAATAACCCAATTGACACGCACGTCAGTGCACGTATATTTAAAATGGAGAAATAAAATTACTTAGCATCATTTTCTAAAACAAAAATATCTACTCTGCTGAAGATAAAAGGTGTTCTTGCTTTCTAATGCTGTCTTTCTCTATAAAGCTGGGTCATGTTTCTTAATAGAAATGTAGTTAGTGAGGTTTGGATGCTCTAAACTGAAAATTGGCATCTTACTGCGTTGAACCCCGAAGCAGTCAACAAGCTTTATTAACATGAATCCACTGGAACTGACGTGGAGCCTTTGGAAACGAGTCCTTGACTCAAAGGGCTGTAATTCCGATATGTATAATAAATAAATAAATATGAGATGAAACACCAGTTTTTAAAGAGTGGTCTGCACGTATTATCCTAAAAATGCAGAGATAACATGCAAGGACTACAAGAAAGTGTCAGGGTATTATCATGTATGGAAATGAACTAATAAATATGTATGATTTTAAAACAGAGAAAAAATGAACAAAGAAAATGACAAATGCAGTTTTCCTACAGGTAGTTATCCAATATCAAGCCAGACAAACCATAATCTTAATTGATGTTAACTGTTTTTAACTATGTGGGAGGTACATGAAAGAAAGAACATAGTCTATCTCTCTCTCTCTCCCGATCTATGTCTTCACTCCCCTCTCGGTCTGTGTCTGCCAGCAAAGAGAATATGATTTTTTTTGCCTGTGGTGCCAGTTTCAATGTGTGTTTTCTTGCCTGTGGAGCTAGCTGTTGCTTATGCTAAGAATGCTGTAATGGCAAGGAAATGTAAATCCATATGGGGGCATTGCAACAGCCACCACTGGACATTGTTTCTACAGTCAGGGATTGTGAGGGCTCAGTGTGTCCCGGACTCCCCCCCCCCCCCAAAATGAGGTTGATTAGTTTCCACTGATTTAAACAATGGCTTCTGTTTGTAAGACTTTTGGTGAGATCCCAGAGTGAATAAGTCTGAGCTGCACTACATACAGTAGAAGTCACGACAACACCAATTTTTAAACGTGATCACTATTATTGGACTCTCTCCAGGGCTGAAAATAGTGATGCCCAAAGTGCAAAAACTTAATTTCAGGAATTAATTCATGAAATGCCACTACTTAGTGAAGATAATGTAAATACCCCCTCCCTCTGTGTGCTCTGTCCCACCCTAACCCTCCGTTATGTGGTACATAAACAAAAAACCCTGCTCCATCCCTCTGTGTGCTATCCCCCACCCCCCAGGCTCCATTCCATATCCCTGTTTAAACAAAGAAAAACAACTCCCACTCCCAAACTCTGTGTGCTGGCTGACCCCCGTCCCCCTATAAACAAGATAAACATGCCTAAAATATGCTGGGGGAGGGGAAAAAAACAGCAGCAAATGTAAACATAGCAAGACATCCCCAGTGGTAGGAGTGCAACAAGAAAAGGGGAATAGCGAACTGCCCCAAAGTGTAGCCCCTGCTGATAGAAAAGAGGAAAGCTGGATAAGGGGGTGGGGGATTCTGCTTGTTTGAGATAGTAGCAGGTTCACAACACTGTGTCAGAAAGTGTTGTCAACGACTGCTGAAATGAGCGCAATTGAACACAAACTTAAAGTATTTTTTCATTAGCAAAGTAATAACGTGTTCTCTATAAAAAAAAAAAATCCCCAGTGGTACGAATAGAACAGAAAGTGAATAGGAAACAGAGCAAAAGTGTAGCCCCTACTGATTAATCTGCACTGATTTAAACACTGGCTTCTGTTTGTGAGAGCACAGAGCAGTGCAGGTTTGCTGGACATTCCATCAACGTACAGTATGCTAAATTTCTGTAATGGTAAGAAATCCCAATTCCATGTGGGGGCATTGCACCAGCTGCTGCTGGACATTGGAAAGTATACTTAGAATGGCAGAAAAAGGGGAGATATTGCTGATGGGTGATCTGAATATGCCAGATGTTAACTGGAGTGCAGTTGCAGCAGCTACTTCTAAGAGTGGGATTATTCTAGATGCCCTACAGGGGACATGCCTTAGATAACTAGTATTGGAACCCACTCGAGAGGAAGCAATCTTAGACCCAGTTCTCTCAAATGGAGATGGAGGGAGGATCACAGATATAGAAGTGGGTAGCCATCTGGGAACTAGCGACCATCGAACAGTATGGTTCACAATAAACACAGCTAGAGTCAAGCCATACAATGGCAAAAGTACTGGACTTTAGGAGGGTGAGTGCCTAAGGAATGCACTAGCAAATGGGCAGGAAGGAGGGGTGGAAGAACAATGGGGAATAATAAAAACGGCCATCACAGAGGTAACAAGCCTTTGTGTGAAGCAAATAAACAAAACAAAATGATGTAAGAAACCACTATAGTTCTCAAAGGAGGTGGCAATGAAGGTTTAAGAGAAAAAGAAAGCATTCAGGAAGTACAAGGAATCACAGAAGGAGCAGGACTAAGAATTGTATCAGTTAAAGCAAAAGGAAGCTGGGAAGGCAGTCAGAACAGCAAAGGCCCAAACCAAGGAAAAGATAGCCAACTCAGTTAAGAAGGGGGATAAAACCTTTTATAGGTACATCAGGGAGCGTATGAAGACCAAGGAAAGGATAGTGAGGCTTAATAAAGGGGAGGAGGGTGGGCAGAGGGTGATGGTGAAAAGGCAGAGATACTAAACAAATATCTTTGCTCAGTATTTACAAATGAAGAGGTACTAAAACCAAACAATAGAAACACTCTGAATACAGAAGTTGATACAGCCATTTACAGAAGAAAGGGTTCTGAAATAACTCTTAAAACTGAAGGTGGACAAATCAATGGGGCCTGATGGGATTCATCCCAGAATTCTAAAAGAACTAAGGATAGAACTAGTGACACCACTGATTACCCTCTTTAACAAATCATGGGAGGATGGGGTGGTATCTGAGGACAGAAGGAGGGCAGATGTGATTCCACTTCACAAAAGTGGGAGCAAGGCAGAAGCGGGAAACTACAGACCTGTTAGTTTAACCTCAGTGATAGGGAAAATGATGGAATCACTTCTGAAGGAAAGAATTGTCAAGTACCTGGGGCCAGAGGGGCACAGGACCCAAGGCAGCATGGATTCACAGTGGGAAGGTCATGCCAGACAAATCTAATAGATTTCTTTGACTGGGTGACCAAAGTAGTAGATCAGGGAGGGGCTGTGGACATGGCCTACCTAGACTTTAGCAAGGCATTTGACACAGTCATAGAAAATATAGAAAAACATAGACCCACACAAAAGATTAATATACAAGTTAGCCAGCCTGGGAGTGTGTCCCAAGATGATAGCCTGGGTGAAGAACTGGCTGGAGAATAGGACACAGAGGGTAATAGTAAATGGAGTCCACTCTGAAGAAAGGGTGGTTACTAGTGGGGTACCGCAGGGTTTAGTATTAGGACCGGTCCTCTTCGGTGTCTTTATAAGCGACATTGCAGAGGGACTGGAAGGAAAAGTATGTCTCTTTGCAGATGACACTAAGATCTGCAACAGAGTTGAAGCACAAGCTGGGGTAGAAAGGATGAGAAGGGACTTGGCAAGGTTAGAGGAATGGTCAACTGTATGGCAGCTAAGATTCAATGCTTAGAAGTGCAAGATAATGCACCTGGGAAACAAAAACCCAAGGGAAGAGTACACAATGGGGGGTGAGATACTAACAACAACAAAAATGGAAAGGGACCTGGGGGTAGTCATATCAGACTACCTAAAGGTGGGCATGCAATGTGAGAGGGCTGCAAGGAGGGCTGGGGGGGATACTGGGATGCATAGGGAGAGGCATCACCAGTAGAAAACAGGAAGTTGTTATCCCTCTGTACAGACAGCTGGTGAGACCCCATCTGGAGTACTGTGTGCAGTTCTGGAGACCCAGTCTCCGCAAAGACATAGACAGGATGGAAGCTGTCCAGAGGAGGGCAACTAAAATGTAACAGGGTCTGCACCGGAAGACATATGAAGAGAGACTTACAGAGATTAATATGTATAGCCTCGAGGAAAGGAGGGAGAGGGGGGACATGATAGAAACTTTCAAGTACCTCAAGGGAATCAACAAAGTCCAAGAGGGTAGCATCTTTCAGAAAAGAGGTGTGCAGAACAAGGGGCACAATTTAAAGATGGGGGTGGCTCAGAGGTAATGTAAGGAAGCATTTTTCACAAAGAGGTTGTGGATGCATGGAATGGCCTTCTGGAGGAGGTTGTGGAGTCAAAAACAGTGGTGGAATTCAAGCATGCTTGGGACAGTCATAAGGCAATTCTAGGGGGTTGGGGTAGGAAAAAGTAGGCTGCTGGTTAACTAGGATCTGCAGCTTATCCATTAGGTAGGGAAATGGGCAGACTAGGTGGGTCATGCGGTTCTTATCTGCCGTCAAATTCTATGTTTCTATGTTGCTGTAGTCTGGGATTGTAAGTGCTCAAGCATGTTTCAGCCTCCCCCCCCCATGAGGTTAATTAGTCTCCACTGATTTAAACACTGGCTTCAGTTTGTGAGACTTTCGGTGAGATTCAAGAGTGAATAAGTCTGAGCTGTTGCTACATATGGCAGAAGTTATGACAGCACCAATTTTTAAATATGATCACTATTATAAGATTACCTCCAGGGTTGAAAATAGTGATGCCCTTAGTGAAGATAATGTAAATACCCCACTCCCTCTGTGAGCTCTGTCCCACCCCAACCCTCCCATACATGGTACATAAACAACAAAACCCTGCTTCCTCCCTCTGTGTACTGTCCCACACCCACGCTCCATTCCCTGCCCCCATATAAACAAAAGAAAAAGCCTCCCACTCCCACTTTCTGTGTTCTGTCCCAGCTCATCACCCTCTTCTCTCTGTCCCCCTATAAACAAGACAAACATGCCTAAAATATGCTTGATGGGGAAGAAGAAAAGAAACTAAGAAAAAAAGAAACAAAAATGAAACAGCAGCAAATGCAAACATTGCAAAACATTTCAGTGCTCCCAATACAACAAACAAGCATTTGTCAATGCCGAACGTTCGCTTGCAGGTATTTGCAGTGGTATTTGGCACTTGGACATGGCTTAAAAAAATCAGTGACAAAGAAGTACAAGCATTTGTCAATGCCGAATGTTGCTTGCTTCTATGTGCTGTTTAGGTATTTGGAAGTCATTGGAGTGCAAATATTGAAAATCGCGAACTCACGAAAGGCATGAGAACTGCGAATGCACGCTTGTAAAACAGTCATTTTTAGAATTTTTTCACCAAATTTTCAACATAGCCATTTTAAGAGCTCTGCTCATGAACAGTGTCACTGTGATTTTCTTAATGTGTCCCATACATTGAATTCGCACACCGACTGCGCCATTGTGAGCTACATGGGCGGAAACATGTTTGGGCAGGATGTGAAAATAACAGCTGTTACTGCTCATGGAGGTGTGTAAATAAAATAGCAATGTTGAAAATCTGGAGTGAAAATATTGAAAATTCGTGAAACTTATGAGCTATGAGAACTAAACGCACGCTCATAAAACAGTTATTTTGTGAATTTTTCACCAAATTTTCAATATAGCCATTTTAAGACTCCACCATAACAGCCTACTGAGGAGGCTGTGGGATCTAAAACTGTGGGAGAATTCAAGAATGCATGGGACAGACATAAGGCAATTTTTGTGGGGGTAGGAAGAAATAGGCTGTTGGTTAAATAGGATCTGCAGCTTATCCTCTAGGTAGGGAAATGGGCAGACTAGGTGGGCCATGCGGTTCTTATCTGCCATCAAAGTCTATGTTTCTAAGTCATGCGGCTGCATTAGAACATTTCTCCAGAGGAATTTGAAAGAAAGGGATCCGCTGCTCTCTTTGACTAAAAATATACTGTATATGACGGTGCTGACCCGATTCTGCCAGTCTAGGCTGCAAGGGCAACAGAAGCTGTGGGTGCGGGGTTCCGAATGCTCCTTCACTTTTTTTAGTATCTGAAAAGTGCCCTTTATCTGCCACAAATTAAAAACTAATCTTCCCCATTGCCGGTAACACCTCTGTGTCACAGCTTTGTTCCGTCTTTATTGACAGGATGATTTTTTGTTGCTCTCTCTCTCTCTCCTTCCTTCTCTTTTTCTCTCTTTCTCTTGGCTGTCTGAAGATCTTTTCAGCAGCTGGTGCTAGAACGATGGAACAATTTCATCCTGCCAATGGAAAAGGTATCAGGCAATGAGCCACAGTAAACTAACAATTAGGCAAATGCCTGGAGAAAGGTGACGTGAGAGTTTGTAAAGAAAAAAAGTCTGGCAAGCCATGCTGTAAAAGGTAATCCTGCTATCAAAAACACAAGCCTAAAAAAGGGCAGCGGTAGAAAGAGGAGTCACATAGCGCTACAGCCAAGGAAGCACAGCAAGACTTGTGGGAGATACGTAAAGAGTACAACAAGCATTAATGGGGTCTCTGTAGAGGAAGAAATAGAAAGGACATGCTACACCAGAGACAAACAATTTAGAAACATACCAGCTTATAAACCTGCCTAAAATAGGCTGGATGGGGGAAGAAGTGAAGAAACACTGGCTTCTGTTTGTGAGACTTGTCGTGAGATCCCAGAATGAATAAGTCCGAGCTGTCACTACATAAAGCATTGCCATATATTATATATGGAGCCACGTCTCCAGCAATTGATTAATTAAACCAAAAAGGGAAAAAAAATATCTTTTGTCTGCATATACTGTATACACAGTAATCTTTAAAAGTTAATGAAGTCACAGAAGAAACGGCTCTGAAGGAACTCTTAAAACTGAATGTGGATAAAGCAATGGGGCCTGATGGGATTCACCCCAGAATTCTAAAAGAACTAAGGGAAGAACTAGTAACACCACTGACTACTCTTTTTAATAAATCATGGGAGGATGGTGTGGTACCTGAGGACTGGAGGAGGGCGGATGTGATTCCCCTTCACAAAAGTGGGAGCAAGACAGAGGTAGGAAACTATAGACCTGTCAGTTTGACCTCAGTGGTAGGGAAAATGATGGAATCACTTCTGAAGGAAAGAATTGTTGAGAACCTAGAGGCCAG
This sequence comes from Neoceratodus forsteri, assembly GCA_016271365.2. Taxonomy (NCBI): domain Eukaryota; kingdom Metazoa; phylum Chordata; order Ceratodontiformes; family Ceratodontidae; genus Neoceratodus; species Neoceratodus forsteri. The sequence goes on along the minus strand of CM028131.1, from coordinate 108,216,654 downwards.
TGGGGCACAAGGCCCAGGACAGCATGATTCACAGCGGGAAGGTCATGTTAGACAAGTCTAATTGATTTCTTTGACTGGGTGACCAAAGCAGTAGACCAGGGAGGGGCTGTGGACATGGCCTACCTAGACTTTAACAAGGCATTTGACACAGTCCCACACAAAAGATTAATAAACAAATTAGCCAGCCTGGGAGTGGGTCCCAGGGTGGTAGCCTGGGTAAAACACTGGCTGGACAACAAGACACAGTGGGTAATAATAAATGGAGTCCACAGTGAAGAAAGGAGGGTTACTAGTGGAGTACTGCAGGGTTCAGTACTGGGGCCAGTCCTTTTTAATGTCATTATAAGTGACATTGCTGAGGGACTGAAAGGGAAAGTATGTCTCTTTGCAGATGACACTAAGATCTGCAACAGGGTTGATACACAAGGTGGTATGGAAAGGATGAAAAGGCTGGCAAGGTTGGAGGAATGGTCAAATGTATGGCAGCTTAGATTCAATGAAAAGAAGTGCAAAGTAATGCACCTGGGAAACAAAAACCCAGGGGAAGAGTACTCGGGGGAGGGGGGTGAGATACTGACAACAACAAAAATGGAAAGAGACCTGGGGGTAGTCATATCAGATGACCTAAACGTTGGCCAGCAATGTGAGAAGGCAGTAAGGAGGGCTGGGGGGATACTGGGATGCATAGGGAGAGGCATCACCAGTAGAAAACAGGAAGTTGTTGGTCCTCTGTACAGACAGTTGGTAAGACCACATCTGGAGTGCTGTGTACAGTTCTGGAGACCCCATCTCCACAAAGACATAGACAGGGTGGAGGCTGTCCAGAGGAGGGCAACTAAAATGATGTAGGGTCTGTATCAGAAGACATATGAAGAAAGACTAAAGGAACTAAAGATGTATAGCCTCAACGAAAGGGGGGGGGGGGAGACATGATAGAAACTTTCAAATACCTCAAGGGAATCAACAAAGTCCAAGAGGGTAGCATCTTTCAGAAAAGGAGATGTACAAAAACAAGGCACAATTTGAAGATAGAAGGGGGACAGCTCAGAGGTAATGTGAGGAAGTATTTCTTCACAGAGAGGGTTGTGGATACATGGAACAGCCTTCCTGAGGAGGTCATAGAATCAAAAACAGTGGGGGAATTCAAGAATGCATGGGACAGACATAAGGCAATTCTAGTGGGGGGTAGGAGGAAGTAGGCTTTTGGTTAACTAGGATCTGCAGCTTATCCATTAGGTAGGGAAATGGGCAGACTAAGTGGGCCAAGCGGTGCTCATCTGCCATCAAATTCTATGTTTCTATGAAATTTTACAAAAGTAGTGCCATATATTACAGCTACAGCCTTGTCTCCAGGAATGGGTTAATCAAACCATGTAAGAAAAACAAACAAAAAAATAACTTTTGCCTGCACATATACAGTACATAGCAATCTTTTAAAATTAATGATGTTTTACAAAAGCCTTGCCATGCATTAGAGAAGGAGCCATGTCTCCAGGAATGGGTTAATTAAACTGAGAAGAAAAACGAAAAAAATAATAACTTACCTGCACATATACATGGCAATCTTTTAAAGTAAATGAGATTTTAGAAAAGCATTTATTTTTTAAAAGTGAATGAGATTTTACAAAAGAACTGCTATATATTACAGACGGAGCCATGTCTGCAGGAATGGGTTAATTAAACTGGAACACTGTATTTTCTATCCTAATTCATTAGTCTGGAAATAGGATTGAGCCTGACACCTGGCAAAATTTAAAGCTTCCATGACAAATCAAAAACACTCTGATTTTCTGCACATCATCTTTTATATATTTTTTCTGCCACTGTCTCCAGCTACAGTTCAGTTGTCTTTGCCTTTTTCAGCCTATCAAGGAATTGCAGTAGATTTTCCGTCAGCTGGCTTTCAGCTCCCATCAACTTTTTCAAATGGAACTACAGTATTTGCAAACATCACCTACTATAATTTTATAAAGGGATGCTGCATTTTGTTTTCTAAGAAACGGGTGGGAGCTGCACAAGTCTTAGAGGAGGTGTTGTCTTCTGTCTGCTTTTGCTGCGTGGAAGTGAGCGTGATTTGTATGTTCACTTCCTTTGTATTTAATTATGTGCTGTATCATCAAAACAAGTGAATTAATGAATGAAAGTATTAAAGGGGCACTGTCAGCATTTCCCCTTGTTTTTGTATCAGAGTCTATCAGTGCACCTCTGTGCACCTATCTATCACATATGCCCCACATAATGTCCCTAAATGTGCCACAAGTGAAAATGCTTACCATTTTCCTTCTTTTTGTTAATATTTTACTTTCTAGCATCCCGACCAAAAATACCCAGTCACCCGGAAGCAGAGGTATGCCTAGAGCGTGCATCTGACATGGCGCGCCGCCACTAACCCATTTTTACATACCCACCCTGAAAAGCTAATTGTGGCATGCATTTACAATGCTGGACTAGATTTGCCATTTTTGTACAAAACTGGCGCTGGTAGTCCAGGAAATACATTTAAACACAGGCACTAATCCCATGCATGCGCCAAGCAGGCTGCTCCTGCGTGCCTGGGATGTGTTTCTTGCTGCTTTCTGTGCATGCGTGGGATTTCAGTGCCTGTGTTTAAATGTATTTCCTGGCACTACCAGTGCTCGGTTTTGTAGAAAAAATGGCAAATCTAGTCCAGCATTGTAAAATACATACCAAAATTAGCTTTTCAGTGCAGACATGTAAAAAATCGAAGTTCATGCCGGCGTTCCGTGTCAGACGCATGTTCTCAGCACAGCTCTGCTTCCGGGTGATAGGTTATTTTTGGTCGAGGTTCTGGAAAGTAAAATATTACAAAAACAAAGAAAATAGAATTTTTACTAGTGGCACATTTAGGGACATTATGTGGGGCATATGTGATAGATAGGTGCACAGAGGTGCACTGATAGACTCTGATACAAAAACGAGGGGAAACGCTGACAGTGCCCCTTTAATGTTCAGTGAGGGGATGTCAGAATTTGACCCTCCATATTGCATTGACAGTTGTGAAAACCAAGTGCAGTACATGTCTATACTGTAATTATTTCCTGGTCTTATAGAATTAAAAAAAGGACAGTGTAACTACGATCTCCAGCTCCACTGACCCCAGTTTCAATTACTTTGTGTCACCTCAGTATTACAGGAGGCACAGCCATGAGAAAAGGAGAAAATTAATAAATGAAAAGGTATACCAATTTTGACATTCCTCACTCAACATTAATACTTTCATTCATGAATTCATGCCTACATGCCTACTGACAATACAGCACAAAATTAAATACAAAGAAAGTGAACACACAATTGCACACCCTGCTCACTTCCACACAGCAAGCCTATGGAAGACGATGAATCCTATGTAACCTGCTGAAGTGCTGCATCCCCAGCTTCAGACAGGGACAAGTGCAGGTCTTGAAGTCGTCAGTAAGAGTGCATAGGAAATAGGAATCAGTGGTGGTCAGGCTTCACTGCCGATACATGCTCTTTATTTGAAAACGGAGACAGACTTCTGCATTACAGGAGCAGACTGGGCTCCAACAAAGCTAATAAAAATGTTTTAATTCTCCTTCTGAAACTTCTAATGGTTGAACCTCAGCCATATGACTGGCTGAGACCCTGGGAAAACACACACACACACACACACACACACACACACTTTAAGTTGATAACTGCTCTTTGACAGTGTCCCAAGTCATGCAGGGAGAGTCTCCTCACCAGCATAGGATGATAATAAAAGTGTTTTATATGGTTTGATTCTGTCACAATGGAGGTATTTTGTACTGCCAAACAATTTTTGCAATCAGCACATCAACATTTTACTTGATACATTGTTTTACAGTTACTGACACAATTCCCATTCATTCTTGTGCTCTAATTGATTGTAATGTTTCACGCTCTTACAGTCAGATTCTAAAGTAGTGTTCATTCCCTATTTTTTAACCTATCGCCTCCTTTCATCTGTCATAAGGCTTGCATAAATAAATGTTTGAAAAATCTGTGTGCATGTTTAACAGCTAATTACATTTATTTAATTAGATGGTTAAACAGCATATATCACTTAGAAATTAGAAAAACTATTTCTGTTTAAAGAAGACATGTTTAACAAGAAAGTGAAAGTCCCAGTTTCACCTTTTATTTAATCTGCTCAATACATTTATATATATTTTACTCACAGTGTTGTGAAATGTGTCTTTTCCGTCTTGTAAAATGAAATGTATAAGTCATTAGTTTTTTTTCTACCTTAAGCAGAAAAAACAATCAAATTCAATCTAGTTGTGGATATTTGTTCAAATATTATTTATGAAGCATCGGAAGTGGGGTGCTGTCCAGACCCCAGTTTCACGGGACATAAGCAAATGCCGTTTTGAAGCTGGTGTCTTTGCAGCACCAGTTTAAACAATCAAATACATGCTCATCTGAGGCTAGCGCAATAGCTCTCATCCCTCAACTCTCAGTGCTGCACTGAGTGGAGTCCTCCAGACACAAATGTTGCATTTATCTGTAACAAAGTTGCCTCAAGCTGTTTGAAGTTAGCTGTCTGGGAGGAGAGTTAACCCTTGCTGTGCCACTGTCTGATATATATGTCCAGAATTACGATGTTCTAGATCTGTCTGCAGCCCAGGGGGTTAAATGTCAGCTATTTAATGTGTTCTTGTCATAGCCCAGGGGCCCCACAATCATTAAATTGAGATGAAGAGATTAGGAACAGTATAGCAGTGGCTTGTTAGTTCCTAACACCCTCTTGGCACCTCTGTGATGAGCACTGTCTGCTCTGTGTGCTGCCTTAGAAGCTCTGGCCCATGAGTTGACTTTACCTTTACCTTTACCTGTTGTCATGGTCCCAGCAAAATTGCTGCTAGACTGATTGTGATCAATCGTACTCATTACTGTTTGACCTGACCTGCCAGCTGAACCAAACCTCCAGTCCTAGGATGACTCAACTACTGTACCTCCTCACTGCAGTGCTACTGCTGCCGATTGCTGTCCAGTCCATTCAAAGAAAGCTGTACCTTGCCTTGCCTGTAACCTGCATTCCTGATTTGGCTTTGCCATTAGTAGTTTCTTTGCAGGAAAAACTCCATTGAGCACACTCATTTACAAAGAGGTCCTGAGAGGGCAGTGCATTACCTGCTGCCGGCCAGCCCTCCCGCTAGCCTTCAGTGCAGTATACTGTTTACAGAGGTTGATTAGTGTATCAAGTAAGTTGGTGTGTTTATTTGTGTAAGCGAGACATTGTCAGTTCATTGCTCGCCCTATATTTCTTCAGTTCTGTCTAGAGTGGAGTGGTGGTGGTGATCGGGGGTGCTCTCACCTTTGTACTACAGCCTTGCAAAATGGAATGTCCCATGGTGCAGTCTCTCTCTCGCTTTCTCTCTAAAACAGGGTGCTGTGCTCACTGTTAGAAGCTGGCATAGCTGTAGTTTTAGGTGAACCCCCACCCCACCTGCTGACAGTGTCCTGCAATGCACCAATTACCAGAGTTGCCAGTATGGCAGGACAGATTGTGTACACATTTAGATTCCTATTTTTGATTGGTAAAAAACTTTATTGGGGAAAAAAATAACACCAAGTCCATCACTGCACAAAACAAAAAAGTCACAAAGATGAGTGATCAACAAAACCTTGTTTTGCAGCAATGTGTCCTTAAGCTCCTTCATAGGCAATTTTGCAAGTTGTTCCTTGTAGATATTATAGGAATGTTGTGTGTAAACAAGATGCAGTATTCTTTTCTATGCTAATATGGAATAGCTGCATGTTTATTCTTTTTAAATATTATTTAATATAAACGTCTCTTAAAATATGCCATGTCAGTATTCCACTGTAGTCCCATAACAGGGTAAATCATAAAAGGATCCAGCAGTTGCTCCACAATTTTTTCTAAATGCCCACATTTAAAATAGAGCAAGTGTGGGGGGCGGGGAGGGGCTGGAAATCACTCAGAGTTTACAAACATCATTTGCTTGTATGATTCCTATGAAATATTTGTCAAATGTCAGTAGAAAAAAGACTGGGGTAGAAGATAAAAATTCTAGTATAACTCTTTTCCTGATTTTTTTTAAAGCTGTTAGGATCAAACAAATTACAGATCGTACCTCTATGGGTTCCAAGAATGCATACAACATGGGGGTGACAATTAAGCCAGAGAACAAATAGGTGTTACAATCAAACAAGTTAATGATCATACCTCCTGGGGTTTCAGGAATGCATGTGATACACGTGGTAAAAGCCTGACTGCTGGAAACAGTGGCTGTGAAATTAACATGGTTGTAAATCAAATTTTTCAGAAACTTGGCACAAATGAATGTACTGGCTTGTCTTCAGTTGTTATTTAGCCTGTAGAGCCATGAACAGTGATTGCTACAGGAATTAAACTGTGAAGCAGCTAAAAATTGTTTGTCTGACACTCCCTAACTCTGAGCCTCTCTCAAACCAGCAGAGAAAACCAAGCAGCTGCTCCATTTTGGGAACGAGACATACCATTTCATGTTGGCGTGTTTTGCTTTTCTCCTGTGATACAAACGCCATTCAAACTGTTACTTTCACTGTAAATTACTTACTAAGCTGCTGTGAAGACCGAGAGGATGTAGTGAGAGAGCTACAGGGCAGCACCATGGATTGTGCTGACAGTGTAAAAACATTGGGTGGACTATTGAATTCTTGCGAAAGATGCAGAGTTGCAGTTGCAGTAAAAGATGATATTCTATTATACAGCACAGTTCTAATGAGCTGCTTCTGAAACCCTGGATAATTTACATAGCAACAGAATTTGATGGCAGATAAGGACCGCTTGGCCTGCCTAGTCTGCCTATACTGTTGTGCATGCGATATGGGGGTGGTGATTGAGCATACTGTTTAGTAATTACATTATACTACCTAGGTGCATCTCCTACATTAATTTGTAGAAGGAAAAAAAAAAACAGAAATGGTGGTAAGTCAGAATCCATTCTTTACTGCCTACCATTAAACATATTCACATGACAACACAGTACACTGGAAAGAGATGTGACCGCACTGTGAGATAAAGATCTATGGTATACATCTCTCTCTGTAACTCTTTCAAAGGCAGGATTGTTATGCTGTTAGGAAAAGAACAAGTACAGCTGATCCAGAAGCAAATGATGTGATACCTTTTAATGGACCAACACAGATGTAACAACAAGAACAAAGTGCTCTAGCTTTCAGACCAACCAGTACTTCTTCAGAAGCCAAATGGCAGTTATTTAGAAAAAAACAATACTTACAACAGCTAGATCATGCAGAAAAAACAGAAAAATCCCCATTGGCTTAAAATACTCATTTAAAAAATACAGATGATGATGTCAGAGAAGTTTAACAGTACCATGTTACCTTCAGCAAGGAGGGTCCCAGGGTCAAAGGTGCTTGGTGCAAAACACATACAAGGAATCCTACTGCATATAAATTTAATTGACATAAGATAACAGTGCTGGAGCAGACGACTCTTAAATCAAGCTATGAGTGTCACAGTGTGTATAAGGATGTGATTATTGGAAAACAACCCCCCCCAGATTTTTTTTTTATTTTAGTTTTTGTTGACCGTGTAAGTGCACTAGACAAACCCTGCCTATTTTTAGGCATGACCCGGGGGAGGGGGATACAGATGAATGCCAACTGAACTTGAACCAGATGAAACTGTTGGTGGTATTTTTAGAGAATGAGGGAAATTTGGCCAGGACACCGGGGAAATTCCCCTGCTCTTTTCAATAAGTGCCATGGGATCTTTAACATCCACCTGAACTACCACCAATCCAGGCAGATGGGACCTCGGTTTAACATCTCATCCGAAAGCTGGCATTTCAGAAGTGCAGCACCCCTCTAATGCTGCACTACAGTGTTAGTACTGGGATATTAACCCAAGATTAAAGACATACTAAGATTGTCTTAGGACTCCAAGAAGTTTCAATATACGCATTATAGACAAGAAATTACCGTAAAACTGCCTTAAAAACATCAGTGCACACTGTTTGATGTGTAAAACTTAGCTGGACCTATCACCACATAGCTGATTGATTCTTGTGTGTGTGAGAGAGAGAGAGAGAGAGAGAGAGAAAAATATGTCAGGAAATGTCAACACAGATTTAAAACAGTGCTCTGAGGGCTTTCTCAGACAGGGAATTCTACATTTCAGCATTTATTTAATAATTAAAGATCATGTGCAACGGTTTTTACATATTTTTTATAAAAACTTGAAAAGCTGAAATTCAAGTCACTATGTCATGATTAGTGTTTCCTGAAAATTTCATGCTGTTTGGTTTTGTGGTTTTCTTTAAATCAGCATTTGTTAACCTGCTCTGTAGTGGCCGAAAACAGTGGAGTTATTTCTGTCCTGTCAGTCAAACTTAGAGTGCAATGACATCATTTTGGAGTAGCTCACTGTTTCAGATTCCCAATCAAAGCAATAGTTTGTAGAGTTAATGGTTTGCTGAGCTCTCAAAGTTTCTGCTAGCTGTGATCTCTAACTGCGTTTAGATAGATCAACAAATTTAACATTGGCCTCATAAAAAGCTGATCATTTTAATGTCAATGCTGAATTGAAGTAGTGGAAATCTTTCTCTGTGAGAAATTAGCTTGTCTGTATCACAGCTCTTAGTTCTTTCTAATCAAAACTCAGATATTTTTCTAAGTATATAACACAGGGCTATTAAATGCATATAAAATAAATCTAAATTTTGATCATTCACAGAAACAGTTTGTCTTTGATGTAGCCTCCATAAATAGACTTCATGTGAGAACATTTTTTTCCATATCAAATTGACGAACAGTACATGTGCTTGAAATATTGTAGCAGAGTGTGACAGACACCTGTCAGAACTCACAAATTTCAGTTCTTTGGTGGTTTATGTGTGAAAATACATTATGTTAGGTATAACTAGAAACATTATGTGGCATCCTGATGCACCGTGTCTCTGCTTCAAAGCTGAGGCAGATGCAGCCTACTGCCACCTGTCCCTGCCCCACAAGCCCCCTTCCTTCTGCTCCACATTTGAAGCTGCTGCATCCTGATTTCCACCATCTTCTCCCACACAGTCAAGGATTGTGCACCCTGCTGCCTCCATTCCCTGCCTAAAGAATCAAGGCTGCTGTACCCTGCCTCCCCCTGCCCAAACAGTTGGGGTTGCTGCATCCTGCTGCTCTCTCTCCCCCCTCATAGTTAGGGAAGCTGAACCTGTTGCCCCTTGTTCCTATCACCACATTCAGGGCTGCTGTGCTGTGCTAAGCCTGAGAGTGCCAGGTTCCCTGCCTCCACAGCTGAGGCTGCTGTACCATGCTGCCCTAGTCACCAGAGGTGGGGCTTTTGCTACACCCTGCTGTTCACTTCCATTGCCCCAAATGGTCAGGGCTGCTGCACCATGTGTACCCCATCTCACAGTTAGGGCTGCTATATCCTGATGCCCCCCTGTGTTCTGTACCACAGTCAAGGCTTCTGCACCATGCTGTTCTCTATCCCCTGTTGCCAGAGATAGGGCTGCTGCACCCTGCTCTTTTCTACACAGTTGAGGTTGCTGTGGCCTGCTGTGCCTTGAGTCCCATGCCTCTGCAGTTTGGGCCGCTGCACCATGCTGCCACTTGCCACAAGATTCAGGGCATTTGCTGCACCCTGTTGCATGCCTCCAAAGTTGAAGCAGGTGCACCCTGCTGTCCCCCTGCCACCAGAGTCAAATCTTTTGCTACACCCTGCTCCCCACATCCCTTATCCCAAACAAGCATGACTGCTGCACCCTGTCCCACAGTTTGGGCTGCTGTATCCTGTTGCCACCCCTGTCTCCTGCCTGAACATTCAGCACCCTGCTGCCCTCTGTCCCCACACCCACAGTCAGGGCCACAGCATGCTGTTGGCCCCTGTTCCTATCTCTACAGTCAGGGCTGCTGTGCTACACCCTAGAGTCTCATGCTGCCTGCATCCACAGTTGGGGCTGCTGAACACTGCTACACACTTCCATTGGCCCAAATGGTCTGGGTTGCTGCACAATGTGCTCCCTATGCTGTTGTCAGGGCTGCTGTACCCTGGTTCCCACCTGTGTCCTGCCCCACAGTCAGGGCTTCTGCACCATGCTGTCCTTTGTCCCCTACCACCATTGTGCCCTGCTGCACCACAGAACCCCTTGCCTCCACAGGTAGAAGACAGGGTGCAGCAAATACCCTTACTCTTGTGCTGCACCCTTCCCGAACAGCTGGGTTGCTGCCACCCTGCTAACCTCTCTCTCTCTCTCACCCTCACAATCAGGGACACTGCACATGTTGTCCCCTGTTCCTGTCTCAGCAGGGTGTAGCAAAGGATCTGACTCTGGTGGCAGGAAGACTGTAGGGTGCAACTGCCTCAACTGTGGAGGCATGCAAAAGGGTGCAGCAAATGCCCTGAATCTTGTGGCAAGTGCCAGCATGGTGCAGCAGCCCTAACAGCAGAGGCATGGGGCTGTAGAGCACAGCAGGCCACAGCAACCCCAACTGTGTAGAAAGGAGCAGGGTACAGCAGCCCTGTCAGTGGTGACAGGGGATAGAAGACAGCATGGTGCAAAAGCCTCAACTGTGGGGCAGGACACATGGAGCATCAGAGTACAGCAGCCCTGACTGTGAGATGAGGTACATGTGGTGCAGCAGCCCTGACTGTGAGATGGGTTACATGTGGTGCAGCAGCCCTGACTGTGAGATGGGGTACATGTGGTGCAGCAGCCCTGACTGTGAGATGGGGGTACACATGTGGTGCAGCAGCCCTGACTGTGAGATGGGTTACATGTGGTGCAGCAGCCCTGACCATTTGGGGCAATGGGAGTGGGTAGCAGGGTGCAGCAAAAGCCTCACCTCTGGTGCTAGGGCAGCATGGTGCAATAGCCCCAGCTGTGGAGGCAGGGAATCTGGCACTCTAGGGCTTAGCACAGCATTGCAGCCCTGACTGTGGAGACAGGAATGGGGCAACAGGTGCAGCATCCCTAACTGTGAGGGTGGGGGAGAGAGGGCAGCAGGGTGCAGCAACCCCAATTGTTTCTTGGGCAGGGTGGAAGCAGGGTGCAGTAGTCCTGATTCTTTAGGTAAGGGATGGAGGCAGCAGGGTGCACAATCCCTGACTGTGTGGGAGAAGACAGTGGGCAGCAGGGTGCAGCAGCCTCAAATGTGGAGCAGAAGGCAAGGAGCTTGTGGGGCAGAAGACTGGTGGCAGTAGACTGCAGCTGCCTCAACTGTGGAGCAGAGATACAGTGCATCAGGATGCCACATAGTGGTTCTAGTTGTACACGTACATGATATATTTTCACACAGAAACCACCAAAGAACTGAAATTTGTGAGTTCTGTCAGTACATTTAATTATTTAGATTTTGGTAACCGGGTAAGCCCACTGAGACACAGGGTCCCTTTTTCGACCCGGAATTAGTTACAGAAAGAGAACACTTAAAAAACAGTTATACATTTTTACAGTAATTACATATGTTGCTCAGAAGACATTAGCGGCAGTAGACTGGGGAAACAGTAAGGATTCACAATACAGGTTAAGCATTATTTGCACTAGATACGTAAGATACACACATGTAGTATTAGAGACAGGGGTAACAGTAAGCATTCACAATAAGGTTCAAGCATATTTACACTAGTTACATTAGATACAAACATGTAGAAGTTTGAGACCAGTATACAGTCTACATCAAGGTTTAGGAGATACATCCAGTAATGAAAGGAGGTTCAAGCGGTGCAGGAAACAGAGGCCTAGTCTAGGGAGCTAACGTTTACAGCCACAGAGACTGAGATTGAGAAGATATAGTTTGAGTCAGACTTGAACTGGGTAAGGGTGGTAGAGTCTGACAGGCTAGGAGGTAGAGAGTTCCATAGGTGGGAGGCAGCAAATTTAAAGGAGCATTTGCTTTGGTTTGAGTGGATCTTTGGGATGTTGAGGGGATGTCTTGCAGAGGATCGCAAGGTTCAGGATTGTTCTTTGGGGGAGAGAAGTTCTCTAAGATAGGTAGGGGAACCAAAAGTAGTGAACTTGAAGGCAAGGCAGGCGACAGGGTAAGCTAGTTTGTGCCGAAGTGCAGGCCAGTTTAGTTCCTTAAGTGCAACACAGTGATGACTCCTAGAAGAGGAGTTTGTTGCAAAATGAGCCACACGGTTATATAGAATGGAAAGTTTGTTGAATTCCATCTCGCGGAGGAACTGCAGTAGAGGAGCTCCATATAGTATGGAGGGGAGGAGGTTGCAGCTGGCAATAGCCCGGCATGCAACCGAGGATAGGGAATTCCCAAGTGGTACAGGAGGCCAAGTTTTTGGTGGGTGGTCCTAGTTATGGAGTCGATATGGGGTCGGTAGGTCATCTCTTGGTCGAGATGGACCCCAAGGTATTTGAAGCTGTCCAAGACCTCGACTCTTTTTCCTTGATTTGTGTAGATCTGGAGCAGCTGACTACTGTCAGAGTCCAGCCGTCTTGTTACAAACAGAACAGCTTTAGTTTTTTCCTCATTGAGTTTAAGGGAGTTTGCAGAGAACCGGGCTTCTAGTAATGTGAGGCTATTCTGCAGTTTCATGGTGATGACACTAGGTTGGGGATCACTACAATATATGACAGCGTCATCCGCATACAAGATGAGTTTGCTGAGGGGGCAGCTTTCCTCAATGTTATTGAGGAAGAGTGAAAAGAGCAGGGGGCCCAGGATTGAGCCCTGGGGCACCCCTGCGGTAATGGATCTTGGGACAGACTGGGCATCCTTCCGGCGGACTTTTTGGGTACGGTCAATCAGGTAGCTCCTGAACCAGGAGAGTGAGTGGTGATCCAGTCCTAGGTGCTGGAGTTTTGATAGGAGGAGGTTATGACTGACCAAGTCAAAGGCCTTGGACAGGTCAATGAAGAGGGCACCCGTTGGGGAGCCTTGCTCCATAGAGGCAAGGATGTCCACAGTGAGCTGAATGAGGGCAGTATCGGTACCATGGCCCTTTCTAAAACCATGCTGCACATCAGTCATGAGAGAGTGCTGCTCAAGGTAGTCTTGAAGCTGGTATGAGACTAGTCTGTGCTTGAAATACCATAGCAGAATGTGACAAGCACCTGTTTGTTAATCTGACATGAAAAAAAAATGTTCTTACATGATTATATTTATGAAGGTTACGTCAAAAACAAACTTTCTGTGAATGAACAAAATTTAGATTTATTTTATATTCATTAAACAGCCCTGTGTCATATAGTTAGAAACAAAATTGAGGTTTAATTAGAAAGAACAGAGCTGTGATACAGACAAGCTGATTTGTCACAGAAAAATATTTCCACTACTTTAATTCAGTATTGAAACTGAAATTATCAGCTTTTTAAAGGAAGAGAATTATATATTTTAAGCTGATATATCTAAACACAAAGCAGAGACTGGGTTTGAAAGAAACCTGGAGAGCTCAGCCAACCATTAAATTCTACAGAGTGCTGCTCTGATTGGGAATCTGAAACAGCAAGCTGCTCCAAAATGATGTCATCGCACTCTAAGTCTGACTGAAAGGACAGAAATAACTCCACTGTTTTCAGCCACTACAGAGCAAGTTAACAAATGCTGATTTAAAGAAAACCACAAAACCAAACAGCATGACATTTTCAGAAAACACCAATCATGACACAAGGTCTTGAACTGCGACTTTTTAAGCTTTTATTAAAAATATGTAAAAACCATTGCACGTGATCTTTAAATCGGCCATCTCTTTTGTCATTAATGGAGAATGATGAATGAGCACTGACATGACTCAAGATAAAACCATTTAAAGTGGTTACAATGTGCTCAATAGGCAGTTGTGAGAAACAGGCAATATCTACACATCTACAAGAAGAAATTATGTTTATACAGAACTACTTTCAATATCAAATATTACATTTGTCACTATACAGAGCATTTCAAATGTAAAATTAGTTATGCTACCATATTCAATTTACATTCATTCCAGGAATAACATGTCACTTATGCTGTGGTTTGCCTTTGTTATATACTTCCCAAACTCCACTGTGTGTATTCTTTTGATATTACAAAGACAGGATATCGACACTTGCAAGAGTAAAAGCAACAACTCTACGAATAAATGAATGTCTGGTTCAAATCCTACCAGACCCACATACACATAATGGCTCATGAACACTTGTATTAGATCAGGGGTGCTTTGTGTTCATGGCTACTGTTACAACTTTGGATTTATGCTATAAACACACACACACACACACACAAATTTTTTCTTTTTTTGAATACATTTTGCTCTAATATGTGCATCAATCACCCTGCAGCAGTTAGATTAAACTGATTCCAAGTTATAGAAGTACATTCTGTAAATGGACAGTGTGCATTCTGCTTCTTTCTGGGATCCATTTTATTTGGCATTTTAGGCACAAAAATGTTGTGTTCTGTTATTTGTTCTGCTTAATTTTACTTTCGATTTACATCATGCGATTCCTTAAAATGTAATCAGTTTAACCTCACAGGCTCAGCTACATGGAGTGGGACACACATTCTGCAACAAAATGTATTCAAATATTTAAAAAAAAAAAAATATATATATATATCTTTATATGCATGCATGAATGTCATCTTACAACAGTTGCCATGGACATTATAAAAGTAGCTTTTATCTAATATAAGTACTCCTGTTCCATCATGTGTAAGTGTGTCTGGTGGGGGTTGAAGCAGGCATTCATTTATCTCAATCCAGGTAGCCATATTTTTGAATTCCCTTAAGGACTGATCTGTTTGGTTCCCCGATGCTCCTGGTCTGAACCCTTATGTAAAAGACAACTTGAGTTTTAATGTGCAGTTGACCTGGAATTTGTATGTCACTAGTTAATGGACATTTTGTGCAAGAGAACTAAGCTACTTGGATGGAGCGGGAAATGGATGCTCTCCTGTCTGGACTCAGGATGTCGTGGAGAGGGAGAGAAGACACGAGTGCCGCAACGTTTTTTTTTTTTTTATTAAATGTAAACATCCCTGAGGGTTTGGAGTTTCCTTAGGAGGCAGCATGGAACAAGAAAGTTTGCAGAATGTAGCAGATGGGGGTTTTGGAGGGGGGGCTATGAATCCCATTACTTTGTGCAGAAACGCTTATAAAAGTGAACATTTTATATCTTTTGTACACTTAAATAATAAACAATAAATGTTGATGGTTAGTTTTGTCTAAGGAGCTAGTTTGTCTATTTCTCAAAAACACTGTCATGGTGCCTCTCAGCACAGCTGCGACTGCTTCTAAAGATTTTGCTTTTCTTCCACCTTCTTCATCTGCTCCTGGGCCCCAGGAGAAAGCAAGTCATTAGGCTGGCATTGTGGAAGAAGTCCCTGGCCAGAGTTGCTGCTGCATGCAACTGGAGGAGGGAGGCTGGCAGCTGCGTGGTCACAGAGTGCTGCCCAAATAAGAGATTCAGAGCAGTGGGGCAGATTGAGGGAGGGTGGGGTATGTGGCCAGAAACTATTCTTTGGGAAGAAAGAAGAAATTGAGGTGAAGGGAGCAATCCCAAGACAAGGATTTGCTGTAGATTGCGGGGGGGGGGGTGAAGTATTGCTCTTCTTCATCCAATGAACATTAATTCCACAATCATTTACTGTATCGAGGGAGGAGATGCTTAAAGATTTTGGTTTGACAATTTTAAGTGAGGCGAGGTTAGTTGACCTAATTTAAGATTACAGAGATGTTCCTTATTATCATAATTGTTAAAATTAGTTTCAGTTGTTCATATTTCTACAATGAATTACTGTATCTGGTAATACTCTTTGAGTTTTAACTACCTACCAGGCATCTGACAACACAGAAGCTCTGTAGAAAAGTTCTACAAACTCTGGGCTAAAGTTATTCTGAAGAGTGCCAGCTGCTTGAGAAGGTCGGCAGTGTGATCGAACTTATCATTTTTACACATTCAGTAGGTCTCCGTGATTGTCTACCTTGGGAGCTGTTTGGAATATTTGTCTAAGTTCCTCATACAGTAGTAAAGTGTAAAAAACAAGAAAACAGGACTTACGTCTCCCTTTCCCTTAAAGTTATGTATAGCACATGACAAATAGGTTTGTAGATGGATGGACATAGTAAAGTTAAATTTATATTGGAACTATTACTAAGTCATCATTGCACAGTATTAACTGTGTATGTCAACCTATGTTAGCAGCTGGCATCATCTCAATTGACATGGAGTGTGACATAGACAGCCAGCTCTGAGTGCTGTATCATTTCTTTTAAATATAAAATGTATTACTGACTGTCTCTGCTGAAAAATCTGGTGCTCTTAGAATGACCTCACTCATCCCCCTCCCCCAGATTTTAGCTAAAAGATGAAAGCCATAAGAAAAATGCTGACAGCATGCGAGTTCGCACACATTCAGTTTTTAAAGACCTTGTGTTACATGTAAGGCCTTAATTAAGGATCCTGTCTGTCTGAGTTAATTACAACCATAGTTGCTAGAACATATCATTTTATGACGTTGGAAGGAAAACCCAGGTTATTACATAGAAGTGTGAAAATCATAAAGATGCTGTCATGTCCTGGAAGTAGAAAGCTTATTATGAGATCAAAAGAAGTGTCATTTGAAGGACATGAATTATGCTAAAGTTGCAGAATGTAATACTTTTGTATAACATACTAACATACTATTTGCCAGCAGATTAGGCCTTACGGTCTATCGAGTCTGCTCGAACCTCAGATCCCTAGTTGGGTGCTGAGGCCCTCCCCCCCTTGTGTTCCAGAAACCCCTATCCTCCATCCCCACCCCCTGGGACAGGCCATCATCTGATACATCTACTTTCTGTGTCTGTCCCACCCTCTCTTGAAGGCCTCCACTGTGGGTCTCTGAACCAGCTCGCCAGGCAGTGCATTCCAAGGGTCCACCACCCTCTCAGTGAAAACCCTCCTCCTCTTCCCCCCCTCACCCTTCCACCTTCCAACTTCAAACCATGCCCTCTGGTGATACCTCCTTGCTTTAGTCTAAAGAACCTCTCCATGTTTACTCTATTTATTCCCTTGAGGTACTTGAAGACCTCAATCATGTCCTCCCTGTCTCTCCTGTCCTCCAATGAAAACAGGCAGAGCTCCTCAAGTCTGTCCTCATATGTCAAATCCCCTAGCCCTCGCATCATCTTAGTTGCCCTCCTCTGTACCCTCTCCAGAAGCTGTATGTCCCTCTTCAAGTGTGGTCTCCAGTACTGTACACAGTACTCAAGGTGTGGTCTAACCAGTCCATTGTACAGCGGCAGTACCACTTCCTTGCTCCTAGAGGTGATCCCCGTTACGATGCATCCCAACATCCTGTTTGCCTTGCTAGCTGCTCTCCTGAACTGCTCAGAGTTATTCATACATGCATCCACCATGACCCCTAGGTCTTTTTTACCCTATTGAGGCCTCCAGCACCTCCCCTCACAGGGTGTACCTGTGTTTAGGGTTTCCCCTTCAAGATGTAACACCTTGTACTTGGTGATATTGAAATTTAATTTCCATGTGTGAGCCCAGCTTTCCAGGGTGTCCAGGTCCCCTTGCAGGGCCAAACTCCCCTCTTCTCCCTCAACTACTGCTCCCATCTTGGAGTCATCAGCGAAGAGACTCATTTCACACCCTATACCCTCCCTGAAGATATATATATATTTTTTTTAATACATAATCTGACAGAGGAGGAGCTAGCTGACCTCACACAAAAATGGGTTGTCCCATGCAGTTGTTTAAGGAATACTCTGTTTTACTTACACACACTTTTACCTAGACTCTGACTGAGGAAAGATCTTTGGAGCACTTGTAAACAGATATTTAGAAAGTTTTCAAATCTAAGTACTGTAAGTAGGAATTTGCACTGCTTAAACCTTGTTCGTTTAAAAGAGTTGCATGTCTTGTAGTATAAGAGTTCTGTATTTTGCGTTTTACATATTTTTAACCATTTTAGTAAAATTCTTTTCAGAACTTACTTGGTCTGTCTTTGACTTCTTTTTAGTTGTAAGAAAAGTATATGGTTATTGCAGATACTAAACATAAGCTTGAATGGTGGTACCAAACTGGAAAGAGAAGCATTTTAAATCTGAGGTCTTTATTAAAGTTTTTAAGGGTTCATCTCTGTATACTTGCTTAGGTGCCCATAGACAAAGATATCTGGCCCCCCGAAGACAGAAATATCTGAGCCTGTGCATTGAGTATGCTAGCAAGAGGTTCACAGTTTGAATCCCTCCAGAACTTGAGACCAAAGGTTGATCCGAACTCACCAAAACAGACAAGAGGGTTACCTTGTCTGTTACACTGTTCACAAGACTGCGCTCAGAGGTTGGCACTTTGGGAGTAGAGGGTCTGACTGGCTGAGTGGGTTTGTGACCGATTGGTTGGCAGCAGTGGCATAATTTTGGTATCACAAGATTATATTGTTCTGTGTCAGCTAAGACCGTAAGCTCTCTTGCAAAGAAAGAAAAAGACAGTTTTATTTTAAAAAGGAAACAGAACTATATATCTCTTGGTGTACAGTCAAGTTCCTACCCATTTTATTTTTTTTCTAAAGTGCAGTCAGAGTAGCAGTAGTCAGGAAAGATGACTTCCAACTACGGCAGGCACACTGTAGATTACTTGAAGCAGTTGAGCGGGGACAGGGGAGTCCCATTTGAGGTGACAGCCAAAAAGCAGAACCTCATAGAGGCCCTGAAGGTAGCAGATACCCAGAGCAGCGAGTCACCGACCATGACTGAAAAGGACAGCAGGGCCACTGTCAGTGAAGGGCCACAGCAGCAGGGGATGGTCACCAGTATCCTGAATCCAGAGGTACTCAAACTGCAAATGGAGTTGTGCAGGATGGAATTGGAGGCACAGTGAGAACAGAGGGAGGCAGACCGTGAAGAGGATGAGCACCAGCGAGCTGCAGAAGAGAAGGCAGAGCGAGAATGCAGAGAGGCAGAGAGGGAACAGCGAAAGGCAGAGTGACAACAGGGGGAGGCAGACCGTGAGGAGCGTGAATGCCAGTGAGCTGCAGAGGAGAAGAGGGAGTGAGAGAAGTGAGAGGCAGAGGAGAAGAGAGAGGAGCACCAGTGGCAACATGAACTGGAGAAGCTAAGACTTCAACTAGCGGCACCAGAGCAGGTAAGTGACTTGGGTTTAACTGGGACTGCAGGACTGGGTTACAAATTGAATTCCAAATTAATAGCCGAGCTTAAGGAAGGGGAGGATATGGATGCCTTTTTAAATTCTTTTGAGAAAGTTTGTATTCAGACTAAAATTCCTAGAGAGTTCTGGAGCTTCCAGCTATCCTCTCTTACCGGGAAAGCTCGGGATGCGTTGGGTCAAATGGACAATGAGGACAGCAATGATTATGGCAAGCTAAAAGCTGCACTGTTAAAAAAGTTTGAATTAACTGATGAATCATACAGAGCTAAATTCCGTAAGCTCAGGAGAAGCCCTGATATGAGCTACGAGGAGCTAGCCACAAAACAACATCAGTTTTTAAACTGTTGGTGGGAAGGAATTGAGGCAAACTCTGCTGACAAAATTGAAAATGTGATTTTATTATGACAGTTTTATTGGGCTTGCCCAGCAGAGTTAAAAACCTGGCTGGAGGACCGAGATCCCAAAACAGTGCAAGAGGCTGCTGAACTCTCAGACTGCCATGCCAAGAGCAGATCTGCTCTAAGAGTGAATGGGGCGGGCATGGCAGTGCAGAAAGGGAAAAGCGCACCTTCAGGGCAGCTAAAACCCTCACTGCCTCCACTGAAACCAATTAGCCCCAGATTTCAAAGAAAATATTTCTCTGAAGTAAGAAATGCATGTTGGTTGTGTAAAGAGACTGTGCATAATTCCAGACAGTGTCCCAAAAAGGCAAGCAATAATACACAACAGGGTGCTAGAAAAGAAGTGGGTTGTTTGTGTGTCCCTGGAAGCATACCAGTGAACATGAGGGAACACATGCACCCAGTCATGGTGAATGATGTACAGATGCAGGGGTTAAGGGACTTGGGGCATCCCTGACATTGGTGAAAGGAGATCTGGTACAACCTGGTCAGCTTATACCCAATAAATACGTTACTGTCCAAGGGTTCACTGGTGAAGAGAAAACATTGCCCCTTGCTAGTGTTCTCTTAGACTGGGGTGAAACAGGGGAAACTATGCAACAGGTGGCTGTAACCAAAACATTAGCAGTGGATGTGATCCTGGGTAACAATCTCCAACAGGGGATGGTATGTGTGTTACCCATAGCCAAGCGGCAAGGGAAAATTGTAGTTCCCTGAGCCCCACAGAAGCCATTGCGGAAATCACTGAGAGGCTGGTTCCCCAGCCTGTGTCTCCAGATAGGGAGACTGATAAAAAGGAGGTAGAAATTTCCCAGGTAGCAAGTGACCACACAGCTACGAAAGGTTACTCCGAAGAAGGAGGGGTGACCCATTGTTCGAGGGTTGGGATTGACAGTGATCCTGAGTGCCCTGATGCTAGTGCTAGGGACCCTAGTTTAGCAACTGAAGGGGACCCATCCCATGCCTTGGGAATGTGTGAGGAGTTTACAGCTGCTCAAAGGGGTGACCCTAATTTAGAGAAGTTGAGAGCTTGGGCAGACTCAGACGGCATACAGGGAGGTGATGGCAGACATAAGGTTTATTGGGAAAATGGACTTATGTATACTCAGACAGTACAGACAGAGGGAGGGATGCTAGGCAAGCAGCTTGTTGTTCCCCAGGGGTATCGTGAGCAGCTGCTTAAGATTGCGCATGATATTCCCTTGTCTGGTCATCTGGGAATTGTGCACATGATGCAGCAGTTGGCTCAGAATTTCTACTGGCCTAACTTCACCCCACAGGTGAAGGAGTATTGCAGATCTTGTCACCAGTGCCAAGAAATAGGGAAGGCGGGCAAGAAAACCAAAGCAGCTCTGATTCCATTGCCCATAGTGGAGGAGCCATTCCAGAGGGTGGGAATGGATATTGTGGGGCCTTTAAATACCCCAGCTCCTCAGGGAAGAGATTCATCCTGACTGTGGTGGATTATGCCACCCGGTACCCAGAGGCAGTCACCCTATCTTCACTGAGGACGGACAAAGTGGCAGATGCCTTACTTGGGATTTTCTCCCGTGTTGGGTTTCTGCAGGAGGTAATCACCGATTGAGGGGGTTCCTTCATGTCGGACCTGTTGAAATGTTTATGGGAGAAGTCTGGGGTGGTGCAGAGATGCACAACACTGTATCACCCACAAGCCAATGGACTTGTGGAATGATTCAATGGTACCCTAAAGTCAATGCTCCGGGTGTTTGCTGAACAGCATGGGAGGGACTGGGAGAAATACCTTCCCCATCTGTTGTTTGCATACAGAGAGGTGCCCCAAGAATCGACAGGATTTGCCCCCTTCGAACTCTTATATGGATGCCGGCTTCATGGGCCCCTAGACTTGATCCAGGAGGGCTGGGAAGGTAAGCACGCTACCCAGGGAACTCCCATTGTGGATTATGTCCTTGGGTTTAGGGAAAGGCTGAAGGAGTTTATGGGGACAGCCCAGAGCAACCTGGCAGCTGCCCAACAGAAACAAAAGGTGTGTTACGACCGCAGAGCCAGAGCTTGCTCATACATGGTGTGTCAGGAAGTCATGGTCCTTATTCCGGTCCGAAAAGACAAGCAGCAAGCTGAGTGGGCAGGACCTTACAAAGTGGCTAGGAAGGTAAATGATGTGAACTACATTGTGAAGTTACCTGACAGAAGACAGACTGAAAGGATGTACCATGTCAACATGATGAAGCCATATGCAAATAGGGCTGACATGGTGTTTGCAGTGCATAGTCATGGGGAGGGGACGAACGAAGGAGACCGCCTTCTGGACTTGCTGGAAGAGAGTAAATGGGAGTCCTCTGTGAAGGCAGTAAAATTTTCTCCCCAGCTGAACCCAGACCAGGTCCAGAAAGTAAGGGAGGTTTTAGCAGACTTTGCCCCCTTCTTTAGCACCAAGCCTGGACTAACCCCCTTAGCGACACACGATGTGGAGACAGGGACAGAGACACCCATATGGCGGGCAGCATATCGGGTGTCAGAGGCTGTCCAAAAGGACATTAGGAGGGAAGTGGAGGAGATGCTTTATTTAGGGGTAATACAGAGATCCCACAGCCCCTGGGCCTCACCTGTAGTCCTTGTACCTAAGCCAGATCTCTCTACTAATTTCTGTGTGGACTATCATGGACTGAATGCAGTCATGAAGTCAGATGCCCACCCGATGCCCCAGAAGTCACGAACTCCTGGACAAGTTGGGAGGGGCAACCTACCTTACGACTATTGACCTGACCAAGGGGTATTGGCAGGTAGAATTGACAGACAGAGCTAGGGAGAGGTCGGCCTTCATCACTCCAATAGACTTATTTGAGTTTAAAGTAATGCCCTTCAGAATGAAGAATGCCCTGGCCATTTTCCAAGGGTTGGTGAACCAGGTGTTAAACGGTGCTGAGGAGTACGCCATGCCATACCTGGATAACATTGCCATCTTTAGTACCAGTTGGGAAGAACACCTATACCACCTTAGGGAAGTGCTGGGAAGGATACAGAGGGCCGGGCTCACTGTCAAAGCCAAGAAATGCCAGGTGGCCATGGGAGAAGTGGCATACCTTGGGCATGTGGTAGGCTGAGGACAGCTCTGTCCTAACCAAATAAAGATAGAGATGATCCAGGCATGGCTCAGACCAGAAACCCAGAAGCAGGTCAGGAGCTTTCTAGGGACAGCAGGGTACTATAGGAAATTTGTACCCAATTACAGTGCCTTGGCTGCTCCCCTATCTGACCTGACAAAGAAAAAGATGCCAAAGAAAATTACCTGGGGCCCAGCCTGTGAGGAAGCCTTTACCAGACTGAAGGAGGCACAGTGCAGTGCTCCTGTTTTGACAAGTCCTGACTATAGCAAAACCTTTATAGTTCAGATGATGCCTCAGACGGGGGTATTGGGGCAGTACTGAGACAGACGTCCAGCCAAGGGACAGATCACCCAGTAGTGTACCTGAGCAGAAAGCTGCTTCCCAGGGAGCAAGCGTACTCCATGGTGGAAAAGGAGTGTCTTGCATTAGTGTGGGCCCTGAAGAAATTAGAGCCATACTTGTATGGGCAGCATTTTATGGTGCAGACTGGCCACAACCCCCTGGTTTGGCTGACGTAGATGGGAAAGAACAATGGGAGATTACTAAGATGGAGTCTTGTTTTACAAGGGTATGATCTAAAAATCGTACATAGGGCTGGAGCGAAGAACCAGAACTCAGATGGGCTGTCTAGGGACTATGAGGAGTGAACCAATTTGTGAAGCTCATCCCATGTAGGGGATAGATCCCTCAAATTCAGTCTAGGTGGGGAGGAGTGTGACGTAGACAGCCAGCTCTGAGTGCTGTATCATTTTTTTTAATATGAAATGTATTACTGACTGTCTCTGCTGAAAAATCTGGTGCTCTTAGAATTACCTCACTCACCCCCCCACAGATTTTAGCTAAACGATGAAAGCCATAAGAAAAATGCTAACAGCATGTGAGTTCACACACACTCAGTTTTTAGAGACCATGTGTTACACGTAAGGCCTCAATTAAGGATCCTGTCTGTCTGAGTTAATTATAACCATAGTTGCTAGAACATATCCATTGTATGACGTTGGAAGGAAAACCCAGGTTATTACATAGAAGTGCAAAAATCATAAAGATGCTGTCATGTCCTGGAAGGAGGAAGCTTATTATGAGATCAAAAGAAGTGTCATTTGAAGGACATGAATTATGCTGAAGTTGCAGAATGTAATACTTTTGTGTAAGATATATATATTTCTATACATAATCTGACAGAGGAGGAGCTAGCTGACCTCACACAAAAATGGGTTGTCCCATACAGTTGTTTAAGGAATACTCTGTTTTACTTACACACACTTTTACCTAGACTCTGACTGAGGAAAGATCTTTGGAGCACTTGTAAACAGATATTTAGAAAGTTTTCAAATCTAAGTACTGTAAGTAGGAATTTACACTGTTTAAACCTTGTTCTTTTAAAAGATTTGCATGTCTTGTGGTATAAGAGTTCTGTATTTTCCATTTTATGTATTTTTAAAATTGGTATTGGTAAAATTATTTTTAGAACTTACTTGATCTGTCTTTGACTTCTTTTTAGTTGTAAGAAAAGTATATGGTTATTGCAGATAAACATAAGCTTGAATAGTGGTACCAAACTGGAAAGATAAGCGTTTTACATCTGATGTCTTTATTAAAGTTTTTAAGGGTCATCTCTGCATACCTGGTTGGGTGCCCATAGGCAAAGATATCTGGCCACCTGAAGACAGAAATATCTGAGCCTGTGCATTGGGTACACTAGCAAGAAGTTCACAGTATGAATCCCTCCAGAACTTGAGACCAAAGGTTGATCCGAACTCACAAAACAGACAAGAGGGTTACCTTGTACTGTTCACTGTTCACAAGACTGCGCTCGGAGGTTGGCACTTTGGGAGTAGAGGGCCTGACCTACTGAGTGGTTTTGTGACAGAGTCCACATTGGTTTCAGTCTATTTTTAATGAAAAATGGACTTAGCAATTGCACTCTGTGCCATTCCCTTCTGATTTTCACTTCATTTCTGCATGTTTGGTTCTTATAATGATATATATATGGAGGCCCACTCTGTAATGCACAAACTGCTGTTTAATGGATAATGGAAACTGTTAACATTATGTTTTTGAACTAAATGAACAATGTATTATAGCAGTGTACTTTGTACTAAATCTTGTTTTCTGCTGCAACAGAGAATCAGAAGTTTCCCCCCCACATACTCTGCGCTGTCAATATCTACTGATACTTTCCCTGGATAGATTACAACAGCAAAGGAGGTCCAGTAAAAATCAAGCCTCACAGCTCTTTGGCACAGGGCAGAAGGGAAAGTTTATAATGCAACGCAGAAAGTAAAAAAACATGTGTCTCCCTTTTCTGAATACTCCAAAGCTGTCTGGTGTGTGCGTGTGTGTGTGTGTGTGTGTGTGTGTGTGTGTGTGTGTGTGTGTGTGTCTGTCATGTGTGTGTGCCAATTTGTTTTTCACTGCAAATGAGAACTGGAAAGTGACTCCCCCCACCACACACACTCTCTGCACTATCAGTGTTTACTGATACTGTATGTTTCCCTGGATATATTACAACAGCAGATGAGATCCAGTTTAAAGCAAACCTTACAGCTGCTTTGTGCAGTGCAGAAGGGAAAGTTTATAATGCCACTAGAAAATCAATTAAAGTGTCTCCCTTCTCTGAATACTCCAAAGTTGTCTGCCATTTGAAAGATACAGATCTGAGTAAGGGGAGTTTGAATGTTAACATTAATTGTATAATTACAAAGGTTACAAAGGAGACCCACAGGAGCGTGGCAGGGGACCCTGCAGGGGAAGGAAACAACTCCTGGTGGGGGACTCCATTGTTAGGAAGGTAGAACTGGGCAAGGAAGGGGAGAGGGAGGTAAGGTGCCTGCCTGGTGCCATGGCTTGGAGGGACAGGGAGCGAATCCTCAGGATTGCTGGAGCAGCTGCACAGGGGAGGGAGCTGGATGTCATTGTCCACCTAGGGACAAATGACCTGGCTAAGAAAGGATTAGAGAAGTGCAGGAAGAGTTTGTGGAATTGGGAGGGCCTTAGTCAAGACAGCACGCACGGTAACCTTCTAGGAGGTGCTACCATCTATGGCATAGGAGAGGCTAGGGTGTTCCGTACCATGGGATTCAATCAGTGGTTGAAAAACTGGTGTGGGCGCAGGGATTTAGCTTCATTGGGGACTGGGGTCCACCTGGAGTGATGCAAGCCTATACTGGCATGATGGGCTGCATCTGTCGGGAGGGGAACCAGGATCCTAGGTGATAGGTTTAAATACTTCATTGGCAAGCTTTTAACTAGCCAAGGGGAGGCACTGAAAGGAGCAGGAAAATCCTAGCCCCCAAACAATCACAGTAGTAAGTGTGGCAAACACCAACATGGAGGTGTTGATAGGGAGAAAGGCAGGGTAAATGAAGAAAGTGACAAAGGCAAGAAGGACAGGGATGGGGCAAAGGGGTAAGGCCATCAGGAAATGGAGGGTAATGAGTACCAATGCTCGTAATCTGGGCAACAAGCTCCTGAGCTGGTGGCCTTAATGGAAGAGGGATGCCTGGATATCGTGCAAGTCACAGAAACATGGTACACAGAGAACCATGACTGAGATGTTAACATACCAGGGTACATAACCTACAGGAGAGACAGGCAGGGAGAAGAGGGGAGGAGTAGCTCTCTATGTAAAGGAAGGGATAAAGCAACTGAACAAAAGAGTAAACAGGAGGAGAGGAGGCACTGTGGGTCACCTTGGAGACTGGAAAGGGCACACAATCCGCACTGGGTTGTGTACAGACCCCATGTCAGGGGAAGAAATGGACAAGAATATGATGGAAGGAATTCTAGAATGGCAGAGAAAGGGGAGATACTGTTGATGGGAGACCTGAATATGCCAGATGTTAACTGGAGCACATTTGCTGCAGCCACATCCAAAAAGCAGGACCATTCTTGACGCCCTACAGGTGGCAGGCATTAGACAGCTAGTTTGGAACCCACTCATGAGGGGAGCAATCTTAGACCGCGTACTCTCAAATGGGGGCAGTGAGAGGATCTCAGATCTAGAAGTGGGTTGCCATCTGGGGACAAGTGACCATCAAACAGTGTGGTTCACGTTAAACTCAGCTACAGAGTCAAGCCATACAAAAGTGAGGGTACTGGACTTTAGGAGGGCTGACTTTGGCAAGATGGGAGAGTGCCTCAGAAAAGCACTAGCAAACAGGCTAGAAGGAGGTGTGGAGCAACAATGGGGAATTATCAAAACTGCCATCACAGACGCAACAAGCCTTTGTGTGAAGCAATAAACAAATCAAATGAAAGAAAAAGCCACTATGGTTCTCAAGAGAGGTGGCTGTGAAAGTCAGGAAGAAAAGATAGCATTCCGGAAGTATAAGGAAACGCAGAAGGAGCAGGACAGAGAGCTGTACCAATTAAGGCAGAAAAGAAGCAGGAGGGAAGTCAGAATAGCAAAGGCCCAAACTGAGGAAAAGATAGCCAACTCAGTTAAGAAGCGGGATAAAACCTTTTATAGGTACATCAGCGAGCGTAGAAAGACAAAGGGAGGGATAGCGAGGCTGAATAGAATGAACGGTGGGTGGGCAGAGGGGGACAGTGAAAAAGCAGGAATACTGAACGAATATTTCTGCTCAGTATTCACAAAAGAGGAGGGGGAAGTGCCTAATCCAATTAACAGAAGCACTCTTGATAGGGGGGTCGATCCCAGTCCTTTCACAGAAGAAAGGGTTCTGCAAGAACTCCTAAAACTGAAGGTGGACAAAGCAATGGGTCCTGATGGAATTCACCCCAGAATTCTAAAAGAATTAAGGAAGGAACTAGTGAAACCACTGGCTACTCTTTTTAATAAATCATGGGAGGATGGTGTGGTACCCGAGGACTGGAGGAAGGCGGATGTGATTCCCCTTCACAAAAGTGGGACCAAGACAGAGGCAGGAAACTACAGACCTATCAGTCTGACCTCTGTGGTAGGGAAAGTGATGGAGGCACTTCTGAAGGAAAGAATAGTTGAGTACCTAGAGGTCAGCGGAGCACAGGATCCAAGGCAGCATGGGTTCACAGCGGGAAGGTCATGTCAGATGAATCTAATAGATTTCTTTGACTGGGTGACCAAAGTAGTAGACCAGAGGAGGGGCTGTGGACATGGCCTACCTAGACTGTAAGGCATTTGACACAGTCCCACAAAAGATTGATAGTCAAATTAACCAGCCTGGCAGTGTGTCCCAGGGTGGTAGCCTGAGTAAAACATTGGCTGGACAACAGTACACAGAAGGTAATTGTAAATGGAGTCCACTCTGAAGAAAGAGGCGGTTACTAGTGGGTACACATGAGGGTTCAGTATTGGGTCCAGTCCTTTTAATGTCTTCATCAGTGACATTGCAGAGGGACTGGAAGGAAAAGTATGCCTTTTTGCAGATGACACAAAGATCTGCAACAGGGTTGATACACAAAGAGGTGTGGAAAGGATGAAAAGGGACTTGGCAAGGTTGGAGGAATGGTCAGACATATGGCAGCTAGGATTCAATGCAAAAAAGTGCAAAATAATGCACCTGGGAAACAAGAACCCAGGGGAAGAATACACAATGGGTGGGGAGGTAGTAACAACAACAAAACAGGAAAGGGACCTGGGGGTAATCATATCAGATGACCTTAAGGTTAGCAAGCAATGTGAGAAGGCAGTAGGGAGGGCCGGGGGTATACTGGGATGTATAGAGAGAGGAATCAGCAGCAGAAAACAGGAAGTTGTTATCCCTCTGTACAGACAGTTGGTGAGACCCCATCTGGAATACTGTGTCCAGTTCTGGAGACCCCATCTCCGCAAGGACATAGACAGGATAGAGGCAGTCCAGAGGAGGGCAACTAAAATGGTGCAGGGTCTGCAAGAGAAGCCGTATGAGGAGAGACTAAAGGAGCTTAATATGTATACCCTTGAGGAAAGAAGGAGAGGGGGACATGATAGAAACTTTCAAGTACCTCAAGGGAATCAACAAAGTCCAAGAGGGTAGCATCTTTCAGAAAAAGACTTGCAAGAACAAGGGGACACAATTTAAAGACAGAAGGAAGGCGGTTCAGGGGCAATGTGAGGAAGTATTATTTCACAGAAGGTAGTGGATGCATGGAACAGCCTTCCTGAGGAAGTTGTGGGGTCTAAAACTGTGGGAGAATTCAAGAATGCATGGGACAGACATAAGGCAATTCTTGTGGGGGGCAGGAAGATAAAGGCTGTTGGTTAACTAGGATCTGCGGCCTATCCTGTAGGTAGGGAAATGGGCAGACTAGATGGGCCTAGTGGTCCTTATCTGCCGTCAAAGTCTATGTTTCTATGTTTCTAAGGTTCGAATCATTAAAAATTGCTACATATGGCTAATCATTAAAAATGCCTTCTACCTGTAATCTTGATCTAATAACCAGGGTACAATAACAGCCAATATCAAAACACTCCTACTTTGCACCCCTAACTCAGCAGTGGAGTGCAGTGACTTATCCTGGAGAACATCACATTTAAACACATCTGACTCATGAATATTTATTTGTACATCTCAAAGCCTCATTCATACGTTATTAAGAGAAATAAACAAAATAATGCATATTTAAAGTATAAAAATACCAATGAATAACACATTCTTATTATATGGAAAATATTTGATACAGAGTGCACTATCAATATACTTCCCACATGTAGTTCAAAAACATATTGTCAGCAGTTTTCATTATCAATAAAACGGTACTTTGTGCATTACAGAGCGTGCCTCTGAATGTATTCTATAGGAATCAAAAACATAAACAGAACGAAAATCAAAAAGGAAAAATCACAGAGTTCAATTGCTAAGTCCATAGTTTACTAAAAATAGATTGAAACAAATGGGGACTCCATGTCACTTGGTATGATGCCAGCTTCTAACATAGGTTGACACATAAAGTAATAGGACAGGAAAGGAGAAAGTGTTTAACCAGGAAAGGCACACTAGGGTGAAGCTTGTTTCCAGGTGTGAACTGGGAGCACAAGTAAGTTAAGTGACTTGCTCAGGGTCACACAGTATGCAAGTGGGAGCTGTGGGATTCAAACCTAGGTCTCCAGATGTTCAGCTCAGAGCCCTAAACCTCTGCAGTGGCTCAGTAATAGTTCCAATATAAATGTAACTTTTCAAAGTAGCCAACAATAGGGAAGATTTATAATGCATCAGAGGTGCACCATTTGTAATGAATATTAAGTTAAAAATGAAGTGGAACAATCATGGATTGCACACCAACTGAGGTGTCTCAAGCCACTAATGTGGGCTGGCACATACGTAACTAAGTAAATGATGTGTGGGAGCTGTGCTGTAATTCTGTTATAAATTTAGCATGAAAAAAACAGCTAAGAATAAGGAAAATACATGACAAAGGGGCCACTGTTTGTGATGTACAAAATAAAAGCACCACTATCTTGAAGTTAACAAACAGGACATGGCAGTGTAAAGTTGTGATAGTAGTTTTCTAAACACAGGATGCATTTTAGAGCAGAAGCTGCTCCATTATGTTAAACGGACTCAAACAAATGCAAATGAACCTGCACATTTACATATCTGAATGATCTATAAAAAAGAACCAAAGGGACAATAGTGTGTGCAACATTTATAAACAGAGCAAGAAACTTTGTAAATACAAGGTCCTCTCATTTAGTTAATTTCACAGCTGATGCTTAGTCGAAATGCACACAGCTTGAATCATTAACCACTGAGTCCAAGGTCTCATTCCCATTAAAAATATGAGAGTTACTATGACTTAAAATAAAACAGATGATGGTAGCACACCAAATGAAATGATTCTACCAACCTTTAGTTAAGTCAGAATGAAGAAAATAGCTAGCACTTAAGTTATCTCTCATTGCTTTTAAAGGGAATATAATAGCATTTAAGTAGCCTGTCGCCTTGTTTATAAATGCTGCACTCACTATTGTCACATCGGTCTTTCATATTTTACTTTTATAGATCAGGTGACTATGTAACTGTATAGGTTTGTTTTCATTTGATCACAGACCATTTAACATAATTTAGGAGCACCTGCTCCAATATGCATCTTGTGTTCAGAAAATTAATATTACGCCTTTATGCTGGCACCTCCTGTTTCTTAACATCAGGATACTTGGGTTTTTATTTTATTCATCATAAACAACTCCAGTTTTGTCATCGTATAGTTTCCCTATGTTCTTGGTAGTTGTTTTATGTTAAATTTATTCTGGAACTACCTCTGAGCCACCACATGTCATTTACTTACTGGAGTTATATATGTGCCAGCCCACATTACTGGCTCGCGTTGCCTCATTCGGTGCACAGTCCCAGTTTTTTCCACTTCATTTTGAACTTAACATTTATTACAAATGGCACCCCTCTCTTGCAATATAAATCTTCCCTATTTTTGGCTCCTTTGGAAAGTTAAATTTATATTGGAAGTATTACTGAGCCACCATACATTATTTATGTGCCTGCCCATGGTAGCAGCTGGTGCCATCTCAATTGATATGGAGTCCCTATTTGTTTCAATCTATTTTTTTTTTATGAAAGATGGACTTAACAATTGAACGCTGCAATTTCCCCTTTTGATTTTCATTTCATTTATGTTTTATTCTTATATAATATATATGGAGGCACACTCTATAACACTCAAAGTGCTGTTTAATTGATAATGAAAACTGCTGACAATATGTTTTTGATCTATATGTAGGAAGAATATGGGCAGTGTCCTCTGTACCAAATCTTTTGCATATAATAAGAATGTGTGTTATTCATTACTATTTTATACTTTGATCATGCATTATTCTGTTTCATTTTTGTTAACAACATATGAAAGAGGCTTTGAGATGTGTAAATAAATATTCATGGATCATAGTTTTTTAAGTGGGATGTTCTCCCAGATAAGCAATGCATTTTAATTTTTTAGTTTATTCTGTTTTAACTAGGTAAGGCCCAGTAGGCACAGATGCCTGTTTTTGAGGGGCAACCCAGGAGCACTGAAGTGGTTAAGAGACTTGTTCAGAGTCAGAGAGTATACAAGTGGAGGTTGTAGGAATCAAACCCAGGTCCGTCTGCTAGATGTACAGTACCAAGCTCATTCACAGCTCATTAACCTAACCTCAAGGCTGTACTGCCAGCCCATCATGAGTGCAAAGTAGGAGAGTGCCCATTTTGTCATAATGTATTTTCCCTATTCTTGGCTATTTTTTCATATTAAATTTATGATGCAACCACCACGGAGCCACCGCACATCATTTACTTATGTATGAGCAAGCCCACAGTAGTGGCTCGAGTCACCTCAGTTGATATGCAGCCTGTTTGTTCCACTTCATTTTGAAAATAACATACATTGCAAACAATGCCCCTCTGTTTGGTTATAAATCATCCCTATTTTTGACTCGTTTGACTCGTTAAATTTATATTGGAACCATTCCTTGGCCACCGCACATTATTAATTTTGTTGTGCGCCAGCCCATGTTAGCAGCTGCCAAATTGATATGGAGTCCTCATTTATTCCAATCTATTGTAACAAAATATAGACGTAGCAGTTGCACTCTGTGCCATTCCCTCTGAACATTTCATTTCATTTACGCATTTGATTCTTATAATAATACATACGGAGGCATACTCTGTAATACACAAACTACTGTTTAATCAATAATGGAAACTGCCGACATTATGTTTTTGAACTACATAAACGACGTATATTAACAGTGTGCTCTTCTACAACCAATTTAAGAGGCAGGTTAAGTAAAGAATTGATAACAGCACCTGAATATATCACATGCAGGCTGGCCATTTCCAGCTGTCTAACTGAGGGGAGGGCATGACTTGCTGTTGGTCATGGCAGTCACTGTATATTGCTTATACTGTTTGCTCAACTTTGCATCACACACTGCTGCTGCTGGGCTTTATATACAAGACCAGGGCCCTATTAAAATGATATTTTCCTAATAATGTGTATGCCTTCCTTAGAACAGAAAGTAAAACAAATCTTACTACTTACAAATCATTGTGTTGTTTCTCCATACCTCCTTAATTCCACACAACTTCACTAACTTCATTATGCAGCTATGGTGGATCTGACCAGAATTTGTTTTCTTTTGAGGTGATCAGGGCTCTATATTCTTTCTTTAAGTTTTTTAGAGCCACCCGGTCTTCACATGTCTTATGGAGGGATTAACCCACGACAGGGTAGGGGTTTACTGAGCATTAATCCACGCCTGGGGGAGGGGGAGCTGGAATCACGAGGTGAAGCCGAGTGATTTTGGCCACCCAGGCATGGATTAATGCTCAGTAAACCCATACCTTGGAGTGGGTTAATCCTCTTATAACATGGGCAATGTTTTGTTTGAGTTTTACCTAAAAAAACAATGAAATAAAGCCATGTGACCATGCAGCTGTGGGTATATCAGACATTAATCCATGGTCAGGTGACCTGTTTGGACCAATCAAAAGACAGTATTTTAGGAACCCATGTTATAAACTTTGTTATCCTTTTGCCTATTTCTTGTATCAGTTTCCTTTTTTTGTTACATTCTTGATCAAACCATTTAGCCTTATACATGTAATTTTTTTCTTTTATCTGCTGTTTTTCTATTTCTTCTACCACTTGCTATTCAGTCTGTTGTTATAAAATGGCACGGTAAAATCCAGTAATCTGATTGGCTCTTATTTATGTGTAAAATATGGTTTACACATGGTTAAAAAAAGGACTTCTCAGCAGTGAAGAGTCTGGAACCCAGATCAATGGGTATTTGGAACCAGGGGTGTAGCCAGAAATTTCCATTTTGTACACACAATCTCCAACAATTACACCCCCCTTAAAAAATGTACACATTCTCTCCAAAAGGTACCCCCCCTTCAAAACAAGTCAGATTGTTGTCAGATGATTCCTTTAATCTCTAAAGAGGTTGTACATGTATCTGTCTCCTAAACAACAGAAGTTTAAATAGAAACACTCCCCAGTGGCCTAAACTAACCCAAATACTACAGATTAGAATGAAAATAATAACAGAAAGGCATATGGTTTGTGGTAGGCACTCAACAAAAGTGTACACAAATGTGTACAGTGAGTATGCCTGTCTACACCCTTGTTTGGAACACAGACATTTCAGTTAGCCCGCTACAGCCAGAACTGATCTTCCACCACAAACATGGCTGCTGCCTTTACACTGTAAAAAAAACCAAAAAACTTCAACTAGGCCCTAAATATAAAACTACCTTAAACAAAAAAAAAACAAATGAATTTAAATGTTGTTTCCCTGATTATCACACTCTCCTTACATACATAAACAAATTAGAAACAATAAGTATCGTTTATAGTTTTCACTACAACTGTTTCTTTGCTGATAGTGAAAAATCCCCCTTCTATCTTTACCTACTCATCAGGGAACTCTCTTCTACTTTTTTTTTAGTTGTTTAACCAGGAGTAGCACACTAAGCTGAATGCTTTTTTACAGGTGCGACCTGGGAGCACAGGAAAGTTAAGTGACTTGCTCAGGGTCATGCAGTATGCAAGTGGAAGCGGTGAAATTCAAACCTACTTGCTCTAATAGTGAGATAATTGAGTCTCTGGCTGTAGCAAAGGCATTTATAAAATGGTAAGGGAAAATCCTGAAATCTGATTGGCTGTTGTTCATGTAGCAATTATGTTCCACGCATGGAAAATAAAAAGTGCTGCCAGATGTGCACTGGTCACCACTGGAATCATTACGCTAATAGAATGTTAAGAATTCAACTGGCAGCCGTTGTTTTTTGCCCTGTAACTGTAAGCATCACATTTATTTAACTGGGCCCTAAAAATAAAACTACCTTAAATACAAAATAAAACAGATTAATTAAACAAGGAACATCAAAGGGGTGCACAGAGTGGAAGGTCATGTGCACAAATGCCCACAGTCTAGGAAACAAAATCCCAGACCTAACGGCACTGATGGCAGACACAGACCTGGACGTTATGGCTATTATGGAGACATGGTACACAGGGAACCATGACTGGGATGCAGCCATACCAGGATATACACTTTTTAGAAGGGATAGGGAGGGGAAAAGGGGAGGAGGGGTTGCTATGTATGTAAAGGAAGAGATTAAAGCTACGGAGTCTCAGGGATCCAGGGAAGAAGCAGAGGCATTGTGGGTCACTCTAGAGTGAGGGAACAAATCAACCATCTGTGCTGGAGTAGTTTACAGGCCTCCCATGCAG
This sequence comes from Neoceratodus forsteri, assembly GCA_016271365.2. NCBI lineage: Eukaryota > Metazoa > Chordata > Ceratodontiformes > Ceratodontidae > Neoceratodus > Neoceratodus forsteri. Next base: position 108,181,938 of record CM028131.1, on the reverse strand, counting down.
GGGGAGGATATAGATCTAGCATTAGTGGAAGCCATCCATAATATGGCAGCCAAAGTGGAAGTTCTACTAATGGGTGACTTCAACATGCCAGATGCAGATTGGAATACCCAGACTGCAAGTACATCAAGGAGCAGGGACCTCATGTCTGCCATGTATGGGGCAAACCTAAGACAGCTGGTGGTTGAGCCATCCAGGGAGGGGGCTGTACTAGACTTAGTGCTGACAAACTGGGACAGAATCATGGATGTTGAGGTGGGCAGTCCCCTTGGTACCAGTGATCACGGAATTGTGTGGTTTAGAGTCAACACGTTGGAAGAAGAAAGCCATTCAAAGATTAAGATCCTAGATTTCCAGAAGGCCAGCTTCATGGAGGTGGGAAACAGCTCAAAATTGCCCTGGCAGCAAAAGATACGGGGAGGGGGTAGAAGAACAGTGGTGTAGGCTCAAGAGATCCATATCAGGAGTAACAAGTCAATGTGTCAGATTGCTTAGCAAAAGAAAGAATGGCCACTGTGGTTCTCTAAGTCAGTAGCCAAGAAAGTGCAAGAAAAAAGTAAGGCATTCAGGAAATACAAAGAGACACAGAAAGAAGAAGACAGACAAATAGCTGGAGAAGCAGAGAGAAGCTAGGAAAGCTGTCAGAGGGGCTAAGGCAAGAACGGAGGAAGGAATAGCACAGGCTATTAAGAAGGGGGACAAGACCTTCTTCCGTTATATTAGCGAGAGGAAGAAGACCAGAAATGGTATTGTTAGGCTAAAGAAGGGAGAGGGTGAGTGGGTGTAGGATGACCTTAAAAAAACTGAGATACTGAACAAATATTTTTGCTCAGTATTTACCGAGGAAGAGGCAGAAGAGGGGCCAAGACTCACAAGGAAAGATGTACGGGGGGAGAGGTGAACACCAGCTCATTTACGGTGGATAGAGTCTTGGAGGAACTAGGAAAAGTAAAGACAGACAAGGCAATGGGGCCAGACGGGATTCATCTTAGAGTGTTGAAGGAACTCAGGGAAGTCCTAGCAGGCCTGCTGACAACCCTCTTCAACCAATTACTAAAGAAGGGAAAGGTACCCTGGGAGGAGGAGGGCAGAAGTGGTCCCCCCTGCACAAGACTGGAAGCAGGGAGGAGGCAGGCAATTTCAGACCTGTAAGCCTGACCTCAATTGGGGGGAAGCTGATGGAGTCCCTGCTTAAGGAGAGGGTAGTGAAGTTCCTAGAGTCAGGTGGTGCAAAAGACCCAAGGCAGCATGGATTCACTGAGGGTAGGTCCTGTCAGACTAATCTTATCCATTTCTTTGACTGGGTGACCAGGGTGGTGGATCGGGGAGGGGTGGTGGATGTGGCCTGCCTGGATTTCAGTAAGGCCTTCAACACCGTTCCTCATAGGAGGTTGCTTAACAAATTGGGGAATCTGGGTGTGGGATCTAAAGTGGTAAAATGGGTTGGAAACTGGCTAAAAGGCAGGACCCAGAGGATGGTAGTAAATGGCATAAGATCAGAAGAGGGGGAGGTGACCAGCGGGGTTCCACAGGGATCGGTGCTTTGTCCAGTTCTATTCAATGTCTTCATAATGGTAAGGGAAAATCCTGAAATATGATTGGCTGTTGTTCATGTAGCAATTATGGTCCATGCATGGAAAATAAAAGTGCTGCCAAATGTGCACTGATCACCACTGGGATCATTACGCTAATAGAATGTTAAGAATTCAACTGGCAGCCATTGTTTTTGCCCTGTATCTGTAAGAATTACATTTACTTGCACTGGGCCCTAAAAATAAAACTACCTTAAATCCAACTGCAAAAAGTTTAAAAAAAGGAGCCTATTTTATAAGTGCAATAAGGCACTCCAGGATGTACATGGAACACATTTTACTGCACGGCCAGCAGCTAAAGTCACTCAACCTTTGGCCTCATGCCTTATTACATCCCTGGCCATGCGGCAAAATGTGTTCCATGCACACCCCATCATATCTTATTGCTTACGTACCTTATGCCACACTTATTCCCAGCTGTGCAAAAACTTTTCCTTGGCATGGATGTTTTTACTTTCTTCAGAATTAGCCCACTAATAGCCTGCTCTGCAATTTTCCAGCTGGCATTCAATCTCCCAGAATATGATGGACTTCCAGGTGTTCCTTGTTTCTTCTTAAAACTCTAGAATATAAAACTTACATTTAAATACTTGTCATCTGTATTATTTGACCTATAGTCCTACCATTTAATTTAGTTTATAAATCTCTCTCCCCTCCCTCCTTTCCTTTTTTTCTGTACTGTTAGGACTAAGACAAAATTTGAGTCAGACCGTCCACACCTAAAAATTAATAAAATCTTTTACTTTAAGTATTCCCTTATATCACTTATATACCATTTAAATGCTGTCTTTCCCTTTTGTGCTTTACTATTACTGTTAATGAGCAATCCGCAATATTTTTCTTCTGTTTATTTTTTTTATTTATTTATTGAAATGTTTCACCAGGAAGGCACAATGAGCAACAAGTCACTTGTCTCCCGGTGCGACCTGGGGGGAAGGGGTACAATGGGAATGAGACATTAAACATTCAAGTTACAAGATCAACATTAACATACAATTGTAAGGCAGGAGTTACAAACAGTGTTACAACAGTGTTGAGCATAACACGTAGAGATCGTGGACAATAATAAGTGCTGGGTTAATAAGTAAACAAGTGCTTACATGAAAGAAAAGGGGGAAAGGAGAGGAAGGGGTGAGGTGGGGGGAGGAGAAAGAGTCGTGTCCCTGGAGACCCCCTCAAGATGCGAGGAACTCTGCAAGGGGACTGGCGGGACCAGAGAGACGGGGATAATGCAGCGTCCCAGAGAGACCCCTTTAGGATGGTGGCGGAAGGGAGTAGATCAGAGATACAAGCCCTTTGGGGGGTAGGAGAGGGACCCATGGAGAGCATTCGGGGTCCTTTACATTCTGTGAGAGATCAAGGGAGGCCAGTAAGGGGGAGCAATTTGGGGGAAAGGAGGGCTAGAGATTTGGGGGGTGAGTGTGCACAGGGTAAAATGAAGGTGAGGGTAGAGAGGTAGGGATTTGTCCATGGCTTAGAGGAGGGAATTAGGGAGGGACATGGCAGGAACAGCTAGGTGCAAGGTAATTATTGAGGGGCAGAGCTGATGGAGTAGGCAGAGGATGAGTGCTGGATTTGAGGTGGGAAGGAATTCCAAATTTTTGGGAGGTGGTGAGAGCAACCAGATTGGCCAATTTGGGTGGATCTGCAGGGGACAACCAGGGTACAGGAGTTGGTCGATCTAAGGGAATGGGAGGGTGGGGGGTGTTATAAAGAAGGAGGTAAGGTAGGAAGGGAGCTCATCCAACCAGTGCTTGGAAGTGAATTTAGCACAGTGGGAGAGTTGCCTATTTGTAAGCGAAGGGAAGGATAGGGCACGATAAAGATTGCAGTGATGGGTGCAAGGGGGGGCATCCAGGGCAAAATGGCAGAAGGAATTGAAGAGGGTGTCCAGTCTGGCCAGGGAGGACTTAGTGGCAACACCATAGAGTACGTCACAGTAGTCGAAAATGGGCAGTATCATCTTCTGAACAAGTTCATGTCTAACCATGGGAGGGATGCAACTACAGTTCCTGAACAGGGTACCAAGTTTGGGGTGCAGTTTTTTCTGGATGGTGTCAATATGTTCAGAGAAGTTTAGGTGTTGGTCCAAGCAAACACCTAAGTACCTGAAGGAGGATGTGACCTCAAGTAAAGTCCCATCGAAAGTGTGGAAAGTGGATAGGGAGGGAAGCCTAGAGAGTCTCTGCCTTGTGCCAAAGGTCATGTAGACAGTCTTCTTGGCATTGAGGAAGAGTTGATGGTTAGCAAACCGGAGCTGAACCTTGCTGAAGTCTTCCTGTAAGCTGGTTGTAACCTCATCAAGACAGGAACCAGACGCATACAGGACTGTATCATCAGCATACATATGTATAGAGGAGGATGTGGAGCAAACAGAGGGAAGGTAATTTAAGAAGATGGAAAATAGGAGGGACCCTAATACCGAGCCCTGGGGAACTCCAGTGCTAATTGGGAGGGGAGGGGAAGTGGCGTCCAAGATCTTAACTGATTGGGTTCTGCCAATAAGGTAGGCCTTGAGCCAGTTTGTGGCAGAGGAAGATAGGCCAGCTGCCATGAGTGAGTCGAGGAGAAGGGAGTGAGAGACAGTGTTGAAGGCCTTGGCCAGGTCGAACCAAATGCCAGAGGTAATTTGGCCATTGTCCATCCCAGTTAGGATGGATTCTGTGAGCCATAGGAGAGAGGTGGTGGTTGAGTGGTTTTTCTTGAAACCAGACTGGAAAAGGATGAAAAAGGAGGTGTCAGATAGAAAAGAGGTGAGTTGGGGAGAGGACAATGTGTTCTTGAAGCTTGGCAAGAGTAGGGAAGAGAGAAATGTGATGATAGTTGCCAGGGGATGAGGGGTCACCCCCTTTGGATAGAGGGAGGACCACAGCATGTCAGGGGTAAGGGGCAACAGACTTCTAGGAAAACAAACTGAACTTACAAGCTCAAATGGGCAGACTGGGTGGGCCATAGGCCATTATCTGCCGACACTGTCTATGTATCTATGTATCTATGTTTCCATGAAGAGGGGACTGAGGCAGTAGAGAATGAGAGATTTAAGATTATTGAGAGGGGGTAGGCAATGACTGAAGCAGAGAGGGAGAGGAGTTTTGGGTCAAGGCCATCAGGGGAGGCACCTTTAGAGGGGTTGATGGTAAGGAGGACGCTTAGGGCATCATTTGGTGTTGCAGTAGAAAAAGAGAAGAGAAGGTGGGAGGGTGGTGGTGGGGGCACACTGGTAGAGGGTAGGATGGGGAGGAGAAAGGATAGGAGGGGAAGGATTTCAGAAGCTCAGTGGTGCAGGAGTTATAGTAGGAGTTAAATTCTGCAGTTATAGTTGGTGAGTTAGACACTAGTGAGCTATTTAGTTTAAGTACAGGAGGTGGCGGGCGAGATGAGTGGGTAAATAGGGTGTGGACCACCTTCCAGAACTTTGAAGGGGAATTTATGTTGTTCCTTTAAATAGGGTCTTACCCCTAAACTGTACAGTAGGTCAGAGGTTTCAATTTATATCCGCACATCCATTCATCCCTCAAAAGCACCAACAATATCATATTACACCAGTCCACTATAAGTAGAACAGGCCAAAGGGAATTCACATAAAGTTTTGAGGACACTTAAATCCATTGAAGGACAGCCTAGCATCCCCTCCATTTCAGCCAAGATCCTTACCAATGGCAGAATTATTGAAGGTAATTCCCAAATCCTGGAGGAACTCAATTCCCATTTTGTCATGGCTGGCCTAGCCTTTGACTCCTCGCCATATGCAGGCCAAGGGATTAATCAAGCAAGCTCTAGCCTTACTCCCCACACCTCGAATTGTCCTTTCCAGCTGCGTACACTTAACTACAAGGATGCAGAAGACTCGCTACTTAACCTTGATACCAAGAAAAGTGCTGGGGATGATGGTATTGAACCTTTTTACCTAAAACTAGGTTATGCCTATCTCACAGCTCCCATTCTTCATATTCTCAATCTCTCCATCTCCTCTGTCACAGTTCCATCCCATTGGAAATCCGCCCACATCCTTCCCTTATTCAAATCAGGAGATCCAAGCAACCTAAATAATTACAGGCCTATCTCAATTTTGCCTATTCTCTCTAAAGTTTTCGAAAAACTGATCTACAATCAATTAAAACTTCATATTGAAACCTTCTCACTCTTAAACCCAGCTCAATCTGGCTTCCACCCTAAGCACAGCACCATCACAGCACTGGCTAAAGTCACCAATGACTGGATCTCTGCTATGGATACAAAAATGGTCACTGGTGCAATCTTTCTAGATCTAAGTAAAGCTTTTGACACCATTGACCATAACTTACTAATTGCCAGCCTTACTAAACTAGGTGCCACTCCCCTCCACCGCACAGTGGTTCACCAGTTACCTTGTAGGGAGAACCCAGAAAGTTAAAGCCGATGGTTTATACGCAGCCTCCTTGCCGATTGTCAGGTGATTCCCGCAAGGCTCCATCCTAGGCCCTATCCTCTTCTCCTTGTACATCAACGAACTTGACTCTCATATTACCAAATCCAACTTACATTTCTTTGCAGATCACACAGTTCTGTACACTTCTGGCTGTACGTTGTCTGAAATAAAGGACGTACTGCAAGCTGGCTTTGCTCAGCTGGAAACTAACCTCATTAATGCTAAGCTCCTTCTTAATGCTAAGAAAACTAAGGCTATGATTTTTACTCTTAGTAACTCATCTACCGACCCCCCAGGTCTATCAAAGGACTTTATTACTACCTCGTTAGGCGAAACCTTGGAAGTTGTTCCCAAATTTAAATATCTCGGCATTTGGCTAGATAACAAACTTTCTTTGAATGATCAACTTGAGGACCTCTCCAGAAGGCTAAAAGCTAGGTTAGGTTTCTTTTTCAGAAACAAGTCTCTCTTTCCGATAGAAGCTAGAATTAGGCTCGTGCAGGCCACATTCCTTCCTTTACTTGATTATGGGGACCTAATTTACAGCTCCGCTGCAATCTCAAACCTAAATAAGTTGGATGTACTTTAACACCGCGCACTGTGGTTCATCACCAATTCCCCTTTCCGAACCCACCACTGTGACCTTTACACAGCTGTTGGCTGGACATCACTTACCACTAGACGTCTGCTTCATGCTGGTATTTGGACCCTCAAGTTACTCCTGAACAAACTGCTGAGCTACCTCACATCTCTCATCAGTATTTCCTACTGTGTATATTCTCTCAGGAAATCTGACTTCATCTTCCTAGCTGTGCCCAGGACTCGCGCCACATTTGGTAAATGTGCTATCTCATATGCTCTTCTAACAATCTGGAACCGACTCCAATCCACCCTGAAACTATCCAGTATGGTCTCGGTTAATTTCTTCAAAGAGTTAACTGCATCCAAATTAAAAGATATTTGTAGTTGTTTTTAAGACTCTTTCCTGCCCTCATATCCTCACGAACATCCACCTGGAATCAACACTTGTCAGGACATAAAACCATTCAGATATTCTCATAACCTTCTTCTGTCCTTGCCTTCTTTACCTATATCCTCTTACCCCTACTCTCTTTAGCCCCCTCCCTCCTCTTACCACTCTTTATCTACCCCCATCATATTCCACTACGTTCTCCTGTTATTTTTAACCCCTCCCTCTTACTTAACTACTCTCCCCTGTCTCAGTCCAGTCCCCACATTTTCTACTTACCACTATCTTATGCTAATAATCCCTACCTTGCACTGTTATAATTGAACACCTGGTGTTATACAAACCTTACTATACCTCATTTTGCTATGATGTACTTATATGAATTGATGCATATTAATCTTATGTATATATTGTGTCATTTTGCTTGTTATATGTTGCCTTTTATGCAAAGTCTCCTGACTGTGTACATGATTTAGGATCTCCTTGTGAATGAGCTTGCTCAATGGAGTTTTCCTGCAATAAACTTGAACTTGAAGTTACGATATAAAAGGCACCAAGCACTATCCTGGTGGAAGCTGTTTTAAATTTAAGTCTAAAGGCCGTACAAGTTATAAATAAATTGAACACTTAAAAATCACAAATTTAAAATGCACAGTAATATCTTAGGCACACTGGCCTGGATATTCAAACTGCGCCATTCTGAGGCGCAAGCCCTTGCGCTGCTCAAAATAGTTGCGCGGGGTGGCTGGGTGATATTCAAAGGGTTGCGCTTTGCGCAACTCCTGAATCCTCCCCAACTCACACACCTCTGCGCGTAAGCGCGGTGGAACTTGCGCCACCCGCAAGTTGCCAGAGATGAGCATTAAACTTGCGGTGGCGCAGAAGTACCATTGCGCCATCGCCAAATTTCCGATATTCAAAGGTGACATGCAAATGGGGCCATAATTTATGCAAGGCGCGGGGGCCATTTGCATCTGTTTATAGCCCCATTTGCATGCCATTTGCATGTAGGTGCGCCCGATCGAGGACTTGCGCCTGGCCACCCTGCCAGGCAGCAGCGATGGAGGACCGCGCACAATGCAACTCCAGTGCGGGCATTACAGGTACATCACTTTACGTGCCCGAAGCCCGATTGCGGGCCCGCGTGTATGAACCCCCAGTGCCCGATCGCGGGCAGAATGTAACCCCAACCCAAATATCTCCCTGGTGGTCCAGTGGACCGTAAAGCCCGATCGCGGGCAGAATCATCCAAACCCCCAAACATCTCCCTGGTGTCTAGTGTCCCCCCACCCACGAAGCCCCTCCACCCGCTCCCCCGCGGCGGCGGGCGACAGCATCCACCCGCCTGCGCCCGCCCGCCCGCCGACTGACTGTCGGTAGGGCTGCATGCCCATTGGTGCAGGCTACAGCCAAGCGGGCCGCAGCCCATACCATACATGACGGTCAGATTTGTGAATGATCGTCCCTTTGTGAATACTGAGCAGAAATATTCATTCAGTATCCCTGCTTTTCACTGTCACCCCTCTACCCACATTTCCCTCCCTTTATTAAGCCTCAGTATCCCTCCTTTGCTCTTTCTTGGCTCCTAATGTACCTATAAAGGTCTTATCCCCTTCTTAGCAGAGATTGACTGTCCTTTCCTTGGTTTGGGCCTTTGCTATTCAGCTGCCTTCCCAGCCTCTTTCTGCTTTAACTGATAAAGTTATCTGTCCTGCTCCTTCTGTGTTTCTTATATTTCCTGAATGCTATCTTTTTCCCCTTTAACCTTCCCTGCCACCTCTTTTGAGAACCATAGCATTTTTTCCTTCATTGTGTTTTGTTGATTTACTTTTACACAAAGCTTAGTGCCTCTGTGATGGCTGTTTTGATTACTCCACCTCCTCCTTGCCTGTTTGCTAGTACTTTTCACAAGGCACTCTCTCATTTCCCAAAGTCAGCCCTCCTAAGTCCAATACTCTTGCTTTTGTCTGGCTTGATTGTATGGCTGTGTTTATCATGAACCACACTGTTTGGTAGTAAAACTTATTACAGATGGCTACCCACTTCTAAATCTGAGATTCTTTCTCCGTCCCATTTAGATACCAGGACTAGATTGCTCCCTCACGAGTGGGTTCCAATACTAGCTGTCTCAGACATGCCCCCCCAGCAGGGCATCAAGAATGACCCTGCTCTTGGATGTGCCTACACAGCAAAGGTGCTCCAGTTAACATCTGGCATATTCAGGTCCCCATCAACAATATCTCCCTTTTTTCTGCCATTCTGAAATCTTCTATCATTTCCTTGTCCATTTCCCTCCCACAGAGATGGGGGTCTGTATACAACCCCATGCAGATTATAGTGCCATTTCCTGTCTCCAGGGTGACCCAGAGTGCCTCATCTGCTCCCTGTTCACATCTTTAGTTCTGTTGCTTTGATCCCTTGCTTTACATAGAGACTACTCCTCATCCTCTTTACCTCCCTGCCCCTCCTGTAGATGTGTGTCCTAGGCACATGTTGACATCCCAGTCATGGTTCTCTGTGTACCATGTTTCTGTGACTGCCACAATATCCAGGCAGCCTCTTCCATAAAGCCACTAGTTCAGGGGCTTGTTACACAGACTACAGGCATTGGTACTCATCACCCTCCACTTTTTGGTGGCCTTACCCCTTTTAGCCCCATTTCTGTCCTTACTGCCTTTGCCTTTTTTTACATTTACCTCTGTCCTGCTCCCTAATGACTTCTCTACCTTGGTGTTTACCTCACTAATTACCGTGTTTTCTGGGGGAAGGCTGGGATTTCCCTGCTCCTTTTCAGTGCTCTCCCTTGGCTGGTTTAAATGGCACCAATTAGGCATTTCAAACCTCTCACTAACATCCTGGTTTCCCCCCTTGGAAAGATGCAGACCATCACACCAGTGTAAGACTGCATCCCTCCAGTCTTCTCATTCCTCAGTGAAGCCAAAACCTCGAGCTCCACACCAGTTTTCAGCATTCATTGAATTCCCCAGTGAGGAGTACCCCTAGCATCACCCTTGCCATGGACACAGGCAGCACCTCCGAGGAAGGTTACGTATGTGCTGCTTGTCTAGGGCCCCTCTAACTTGCAAACTCCTCTTGTACCACTGGCAGTCCCATTCCTAGCCAGGTCATTTGTCCCTAGGTGGACGGTGACATCCAACTCCCTCCCGTTGCAGCTGCTTCTGCCATCCTGAGGATTAGCTTCCTGTCCCTCCAAGCGGCGCGGCCAGGTACCCTACCTCCCTCTCCCTTCCCCCCCCATTTCTAGGGACATGGATATATTGTTCATCCACACTCATTGGCAGGTATCCTTGCACGCTTCAAATCTTGCGGAAGGTCTTCAGACTTGCTCCTCCCACCACACCGGGTGGTATAACTCGGCTCCGCCCCAGCGCAGATCTTCCTTACACGCAAGCTCAGGTTCCCTCCTTAATGCTCTCGTTTGAGACTGGTTCCCTATTTCTCCGTTTTACAGTTAAAATAAATTTTGCGAAAGACTTCGTCTTCTATCCCACCAGCGGCTCACGATGGACGACTCGACTCCCATTTGGGAGATGCCCATGCGAACTGAAAGAAATGTCTCGAGACGGATCCACACTCCACGTGTGTCTACTGCTTAGGCCTTGAGCGCGACCATGAGCCTGCGACCTGTGCTCATCTTTCACCGGCCCTCGTCCTCGAGAACCCGTGCTGCCGGTGCAACTAGGCCGTCCGAGAAGCGTTTCCCTCCGGTGAAGTCCAGAGGCCCAGTTGGCGGTATCCCAGCGGTGGCGGAACTCGGCGGATCAGCTCGGCGGTTGATGCCGCCCTCGAAGAAGAGGCGGCCTTGACGATATCTTCCTCGGCCGCGGCATTTATCCCGCTCTCTCTGGGCTCTTCTTACACGGCTTCTTTTAAGGAGCTTTGTCTGTCCCTCTCCACTAAAGGAGAAGGGCCTGCGTTTGCGGGACCTTATTCTCGGTCCAAAAAGAGGGACAGGGGTAAGTCCCTCCGTCGACGCTCTTGGGAGCGGGAAAGGTCCCTCTCCCCGGGCCGTCGACCGTCGGCTCCGGTCGACCGCTCGGCTTCGGCCACTGGCCTCACGGTGTCCCCGTCAGGTCAGTTGACTGAGACTCCCACCGATGAAGTCGAGATTTTCGACCCATTGGACGGGCTGTAGCCTTGGCGAGATTCCCCTCTCCCGGTTCCCGGGGAGGAGTTGAGATCCCGTGGGCTCGCCTGTGCCTCGGTTCGGGCCTCGGATGCTGGCATCCGAGCCGAGGGAGTGCCGGTTCGACCCGACACCTCCCGCACCGACCTCGGAATCCAGGACTCTCCAGTCACCGGTCGGACCTCCCAGCGGTCCAGCCCGATCCCACCGTCATAGGCGGTCTCGTCTCGGCACGCGGTGGCAGCGTCGCCCGCTCGGCTCGATCCTCACTACCGGATGAGGGGCTTAGGCGTGGGTAAAATAGATGGCACAGCCGAGACCTTATGTTGCAACAGCTCCTCCTGGCCGGAGATGCGCGACCCCGTCGCCTTCCCGGCCATTAAGTCGCGCTGTCACGGATGACCGACACAACCTCGACTCATCCGAGGGCCTATACCCAGGGCCGGTTGTTCGGCCAAAACCAGCTGCTCCACCTATTCCGGTGGAACCTCCGCCTCCACAGCCACCAATTGGGGCTCCGACCAGAGATTCTCGGTCGGCTGAGGGTCTACCCCATGCCTGTCAGTTACCCCTCACTCCCGACCGACCTCGGCAGGTGAAGAAGGGTGCCTCAGGCCAGAGGCAGCTCTTCGAGGACTCTTCCGAGTCCGAAGATGATTCCTCCTTTTTCTCCAAGCGACTGGACTTGGAGTCTTCAGGAGGTCAGTCAATGGACGATAGCCCGTCGTCCTTCCTAGGACTACTTCGGCTCATCTCGGAGTCCACCGGGATGGAGCTCGAACCCGTTCCAGCAGGCCAGGTATCCCCTCACGGAGATTCTGGACGGGGGATTCTCCGGCACGGAGGCCTTTCCGGTGGCGCGAGGCCATAATTGGGTCCGGCACTGGAGCTTTGGCAGCGCCCTGCTTCCTGCCCTGCGCCTTCGGCCAGGATGGCCAGGAAGTATCACGGTCCCCACGGTTCCTTGTCTGGTTTTGGAACACCCCTCTGCTGAGGGGTTGAAAGTTTACCGACAGCGTTTTCGGCCTTCCCGGCTGGCATGGGATGTGGACAAACACTCCTGACAAGGAGTCAAGAAATTGGACTATGCGGGCGAAAAGTCTACTGCGTCCTCCTCGGCCTTTTGTCAGGCCAGTTCGGCCGTCCTCATGGCACATTTTCTCATGCCCTGTTAGGCTCCCTGGATAAGAGTCATCCCTCATCTTCCCTTCGATCTGCAGATTACGGTTAAGCAGGTGCGGGACCAGGGCAGAGGCAGTGGCCAAACAGCAGCTCCAGACTGCTTTGGATATAGGGGACTCATGTGCCAGATGGGGTGTGACCGCGGTGTGGCTATCGTTGGCGAGGCAGCTGAGGATATTCACCTTTACTCGGATACCCAGCACAAGTTGGCGGATGTTCCCTTTTTGGGACTGACCTCTTCGACCCTGGGTGGAAGGTCACCTGCAGAGGATCGAGAAGTCCAATGCTACCTTGGACTCCAGTCTCTTCCGCTCAGAAGGACAAAGGCCGCAAACCACAGCCTAAGCTCCTTTCGTCCTTCCTGTGCCCCCCAGCGCCCGGCCCAGCAACGCCAGGGCCAGCAGGCTCGGCCTTGGCATCCCAAACCCAAGCCGCCGGCTTCCTCTAACAGGAGGCAGGAGAAAGGCCAGGAGGTCCCTCAGCGGTCCCTCCTCCAAGCCTGCCCAGTGGACGGGCTGAGGGTGTCGCCCCATTCCCATCACCTTGCCCTGGGTCCCCCGTGGGGACGGCTCCGCACTTCCGTTCCGCCTGGTCCGCTGTTTCCACGGACAGGTGGGTCTTGGAGGTGGTGGAAGAGGGCCTGCCTCTGAATCGAGCAGGCACCACCCTTCAGAGCTCGCCCCTCGGGGCTTATGGATCCCGGCCGCACTGGCGGCTCGTCGAGCCGACATCGCTGTCCTCCTCCAGAAGGAGGTGATAAGAGAGGTGGTGGACCCTCCTTCAGACTCAGGGTTTGTGTCCAGGTACTTCCTGGTTCCGAAGCGGACGGGGGGCTGGTGCCCCATTCTCGACCTACGACCTAAACAAGTTCCTAAGGTCTCGAACCTTCAGGATGGTCACTCTGGCTCAGATAATACCATCCTTGGAGCAGCGTGTGGTTCTGCTCTCTGGACTTGCAGGGCGCGTTTTTCACGTCCCTATCCGTCCGTCTCACCAGAGATTCCTTCGCTTCCGAGCGGAAGGATCCCTCTTGATTCCAAGCCATGCCCTTGACTTTCTCCAGCTCCCAGGGTCTTCACCAAATGCATGGCAGTGGTGACAGCATTCCCTGCGGCGCGAGGGTCCGGGTGTGCCCTACCTGGACGACTGGCTGATAGCAGCTCCCTCCAGGAAGGAGGCGGAGTGGTCCAGAGATCTGGCCCTCCAGGTCTGCTTCTCAACTGGGCCTCCTTATCAACGAGGCCAAGTCGAACTCGAGCGAAGCAGGTGATTCTATTCATCGGGCGGCTCGACTCTCTTCGAGCCAGACGCGGCTCCCGCGGACAGGGCCGAGGTTCTTTCCTCCTTTGCCCGATCATTTCTGGTTGGGCAATGCGCCCTGCCGGGACTTCCTCCGCCTCCTGGGTCTCATGGCGGCCTGCACCAGCGTGGTCCGTTGGGCCCGCTGGAACATCGTCCTTCAGTGGGGACTGGCCAGCCAGTGGTCAGCCGCTGCGATCCTTTGGACCAGCTTGTGTCGGTGACACAGGGGATGTGGAACGCTCTCCAGTGGTGGACCGTTCCAGATCATTTGCAGGAGGGCATCCCGTTCGTCCGCCCCGAGCCGACGGTCTCTCTATCGACCGATGCCTCTCTGATGGGTTGGGGTGCCCATCTGGGGGAACACCGGGCTCATGGCCTCTGGTCCCCGCGGGAGTCCCGATGCCACATCAACCTGCTGGAGCTCCGAGCGGTCCGCCTAGCTCTCACCGCCTTTGCTCCGTTCCTCCGGGGTCAAGTGGTCCGAGTCCAGACGGACAATACCACGACCATGTACTATCTAAACCGCCAGGGCAGGACGCGCTCCATGCTTCTATGCAAGGAAGCTCTCCGCATTTGGTCACTCGTGCGCAGCCTGGAGGCGGATCTCCTAGCCATTCACGTGGCAGGAGCCTCCAACACCCTGGCCGATGCCCTGAGCCGGATAGGGGCTGCATCCCACGAGTGGTCTCTCCTGCCGGAGGTAGTACAAGATCTGTTCTCCCATTGGGGCACACCTCAGGTGGACCTGTTTGCCTCCAGGGAGAACGCGAAGCTGAGTCTGTTCCATGCCCGCCCCCTCAGCAGGGCTCGCTGCAGGGGATGCCTTCTCGGGGCAGTGGACCCGGGCCTCTTTCGCCTTTCCCCATTTCCCTTGATCCACAAGGTGCTTCTCAAGGCGAGGAGGGACAAGGCGCAGGTGATTCTGATAGCCCCAGACTGGCCTCGCCAGTTCTGGTACCCAGATCTCCTCAGTCTCAGCTCCAGGATTCGGCAGCTTCCAGCTCGCCCGGACCTGCTCTCAGTCAATCAGGGAAGGTGTTCCATCCGGACCTTCAATCCCTGCACCTGACGGCCTGGTTCCTGAGGCGGCTAGAGTTCCAGGCCTTGGGTCTTTCCGGCCGAGGTCCTCAATGTAGTTGAGACGTCCCACGTGAAGTCGACCAAGAAAATGCTATGCCTTCAAATGGAAAAGGTTTTCCATTTGGTGTCGAAACAAAGGGCTTGGACCCTTCCTCCTGTTCCTTGGCAAGCATCTTGGACTATTTATGGTCCCTTTCAGTCAAGGGCTTAGGTCGACGACCCTAAGGGTGCACCTGGCAGCCATCTCTGCTTACCGGGCGCGGGCCGGGAAGCAGTCAGTGGCGCAGGAGAAGGTGGTCTGGCGCTTTTTCAAAGGCCTTGATCACATTTCCCCTCCAGTGCGGGAACCCCCACCTCCGTGGGATCTACTGCTGGTACTGGCAAAGCTCATGGGCAAGCCATTCGAACCTATGCACAGGTGTGCTCTCTCTCACCTGTCGTGGAAGACCGCCTTCTTGGTGGCTATCACGTCAGCCAGAAGGATGGGAGAGCTCCAGGCGCTTTCCATCGAGTCTCCTTACCTGGTCTTCCACAGGGACAAGGTTGTCCTGCGCCCCCACCCGAAATTCCTTCCGAAGGTGGTGTCGGAGTTTCACCTTAACCAGGTGTTGACTCTGCCGGTGTTCTACCCCAATCACACCTCGGAGGCCGAATATAGGCTCCATACTCTGGACCCTAGAAGGGCGCTCGCTTATTATAAGGAGCGCACGGCTGAAATTCGGGGAGAGGTTCGCCAGCTGTTTGTCACCTACGCTGAAGCCGCATCTGGCAGACCTGCAGCCAAGCGGACGATAAGCAGGTGGGTAACCTCCTGCATAGATCTCTGCTATAAGTTGGCGGGCATGGAGCCTCCCAGAGGGATAAGAGCTCATTCTACCCGCCATACTGCTGCAACGGTGGCTGCTTCCAGGGACGTCCCTATCCAGGAAATCTGCAGGGCTGCTACCTGGAAGTCAGCAAACACCTTCATTACCCATTACCACATCGACCTTGAGTCACGCTGGGATGCTGGTTTTGGGGCCTCGGTTCTCCAGTCTCTCTTTCCCAAGTAAGTATTGGGGTGTGCGTCTTGCCTCCCTCCTCCCGGAGAACTGCTAGGAGTCTGCCAATAGTGTGGATGAACAACATATCCATGTCCCTAGAAATACAGGTTACTCACCTGTAACAGGAGTTCTAGGAATGGTATATATTGTTCATCCACACGACCCACCCGACCTCCCCGGCTTCGACGCACAACCTGAGCTTCCAGCCGGCCAGATCTGGCGTCATGGGGCGGAGCCGAGAGTTATACCACCCGGGTGGGTGGGAGGAGCAAGCTTGAAGACCTTCCGGCAAGATTTAAAGCGGCAAGGATACCTGCCAATGAGTGTGGATGAACAACATATACCATTCCTAGAACTCCTGTTACAGGTGAGTAACCTGTATTTCTATCCCCTAATGATTGAGTCCCCCACCAGGAGTTGTTTCCTTCCCTTATGGGGTCCCATGCCACCCTCCTGTGGGTCTCCTTTGTGAAGGCTCCAGCATCCTCCTTGGTCTCCACTGCAGGTGCCTCCATAGACGAACCACTGTCCACCAGAGCGAATGAATTGTGGAGAGGTACAGCTGGAGGGATGCAACTCTGTTGCACCACCCTCTCCCTCCCTGAGCCCACCCTGGTCCAGCCTCTCCTCTTTCTTGGCAGCCTCTGAGGTGGTGGCATTGGCCCTGGTGGTCCCTGGGTGGGGGAGGAGGTTTCACGAATCCTAGCCAGGTCAGCCTGGAGACAGGCATCCTCCTCCGCCAGACCAGAGAGGTGCCTGCAAATAGGGCAGCAATGCAGCCTCCAGAATGTCTCCCGGAACACTGCCTCCCCACAGCCATTGCACTGCACCACTCCTATCATGTCTAGCACATAATTGTCCTGGAAATGAGAGCTGTTCTGTACAGTCTACAGGCTTTCCAGGAGCATCTGACTCCAGGTCATCTGCTAGTACAGATGGGCAGTGTCAGTGTTATGTATTACATAAACAGACAAGGGGGGACTCATTCCTAGCCCCTGTGTTGGGAAGTAATGAGAGTGTGGTACTGGCTGCTAGAGCACAGCCAGGAGTTTTATCAACTGTGCATCTCCCAAGAGTACAAGACATCTTAGTAAATCAGCTAAGCAGGTGACAGTCCAGGATGCACGAATGGGAACTTCTGAACTCTGTGGTAAACCACCTCTTCACAAGGTGGGGTTTTCCAGAGTTGGACCTTTTTGTGTCCCCACACAATGAAAAACTGCTGTGTTTCTGCTCACTTGCTCCAGGGCCTGGAGTTTTCTGGCAAGACGCATTGTCCCTCTCTTGGAAAGTGAGGTTTCTGTACGAATTCCCTCCCATTCCAATAATACAGAGAGTGTTACTGAAACTACAGATGGAGAATGTGAACCTCATCCTCACTGAAGGAGACCCCATCAAGATAGTGACTCCCAGCCGGCCTGGTGGCGCTGAGGGTTGAGGCACTGGATGCCACACCTCGCGCTGCACTGGCGACCCAGGTTCGGGAGCGAGCCCGGGTGTCGGCAGGGGAAGGAGTTGGATCGAGCATCCAAAGGACTGCTTTCCTCTCCTGGGGAGGGATCCAGGGGTTCCCTGCGCATTAGCAGCCCCCAGTGGAGACCGAGGGTACTACATGCGTGGGACAACAAATTTGGGGAACGGGCGTGGCAGGCGTCTACGAGGGCAGCCTTTGTGCTGACGACATTGCACGCCACGCTCATGGGGGGAAAACACAAGAAATGCCTCCTACACCATCAGTGAGATGACAGTGGCCCCATGAGAATCACCCACATCCCAAATGCCGGCTCAGACACGCCCGATCACTCTCCATGGCCAACCGTCGACAGCAGGTAAGGCTCTTCACACTTACGAGCCAGCCACCGGAGGGAGGGCAGAATCAGCCCCAGAGATGGTACCGGGGATCGAGCCTGCCTGAGGTCGTTCGGGGGAGGGAGATCCTGGGAAATGCGGGGGTTTCAGGCTGGGAGTAGGATGATGTCCGAGTGGGCACTCCTGAAGGATGCCCGGGGGTGTAGGTGTATTACAAAAAAAAAAAGATAGTGACTCCCAAACAGCAAGGAGTGAAAACGGCATGAAATAACAGTGCGTGCCATATCGGCAGCTGATGGATCCCCCACCCCCGCCACCCCGAGTTGGTATATTAAGTAAAGGAGCCTAGAAAGTTTGACAATATAGCACACGCTTTGATTTCATGGTGTTTCCACTCCTTGATGTTTGGGAGTTGCTATCTTGACGTGCAACCTCACTGAAACTCTGTGGCCTCAACAAATATGGTATCCTCTGCTGCAACAGCTAGCAGTGGAGATTCCACTAACTGTCTGTTGTCACAGGAGAGGGGGACTCTGATCCATCTGGACATCAAGTCCCTGCATACATGGCTGCTGAAGACATAGCCATAGCACAATGTGGAATGTCACCAAAAGTTGCCAATATGCTGCTTGCAGCTAGAAAGTAGTCTGCCAGACATACATACATACTCTTTGAAGTGGAAGCGTTTCACTTTGTGGGCCACTTCTAAGAATATGGGCCCGTTTACCTGTCCGGTCAATGCGGTGTTCGAATACTTGCTGTCACCGCCAGATGGTCACCGCCAGTACTGCCAGTCTGCAGTATTTCTCAATGAAGGTCAGGGCCCCGTGTTTTCTGCGATTGCAGCAGTGGCTGCAGAAATAAGAGCTGACTGCAGAAATCAGTGCTGGCCGCAGAAATCGGGAAAACCAGCCATATGGCCACAGAAATGCCAACTGTGCTATATGATGACACAAGGCAAGGGCATAGCTACTGATATGTTAAGCATGCCATGGCATACATACTCATTAGAAGGGCAACAGATGGATGCTGCCCACTACAAAGCCAAAAGCTAGTGAGCCATATTGCATCTTGACTTATGCTGGCTCTTGTTGGACGCAAGAGTAGCCGAGCTTGATTAGGTCTACAGCAGTTAGATTTGCTGCTGTGTAGGTGTGACTAGCTCAGCCGTGTTAATTTTTCATTGTGAGGCTGCTGACAGTGCATGCTGAATTCTGAAAGATGAATTTAAAAAGGAAGAAGTGGAAGGCAAGAAGTAGTCAAGAAGTGAGAAGATTCAATGGTGCCCATGGAGGTGGAATCGATCTTGGTGTGGTGGCAGGTCATCGAGGAGGAGCTGATTGCAGAAACATGTGGCTGGCAGCAGACTGAGCAGAGGACATGGTTCCCACTGATGGACATTGATCACAGCCTTGATTTGCGGGCTGCAGATCTGTACCTGCAAGTGTGAGTAATTTCTTGGCAGATCTGATCCTGCAGCCTAAGTGGTGGCATCAAACTCAATTCTTAAGGAGGGTCAAGTTGCCCAGCTTCAGTAGAGATGGGGACCAGGGTATCGAGAACTGGAGTGAGCAGATAAGGAAAAAAAATTGGAATGGAGAGTTGTATTGATTGTTGCTATACATAAGTGAAGTGAGGGTCGCTGACTGAAGAACACCACTGCCCCTGAGTTGCTGGGAGAAGAGAACATGCTAACCAAGGTTACTCCAGCTTAATAAGAATGCCTTGCTTGCATTTTTAGTGTTCCCCAAAAGAAAAATCAGGAGTCAACAAATCCTACAGACACTGCAAGTTACACCTCCATCACTATTATAGGAAGACACCCCCAAACACACATATTTGCACACTGCACTCAACACGTTTCTTGAAAAACAGTTGGGGTATTACTAGTTTTAAAAAATTATAATCTAAAAGAATGTTGATCAAAATCAGGAAAAAAAATGGCTTTTAAGTTGGAGTCTCTCTTTATGTCTGCTAACTGTAAATATAAACCAGAAGAAACTCAAGCAGGTTTTGCCTTCTGTGTGGTTTTAGCTGAGTGTTTATGTCATCTTCCAATTATAACCTAGGAGAACTGCAAAAGACACTAATTTCCAGAAGAACAGATGAGCCTTCAAATTTGGGGTGGGAGGGAAAATTCATTAAAAGAGAACACTGATGCCAATGGCTGCACCAGGTTTGGGTTACTGCAGTTTAATATTTGTGATGAGAAGACTACATACTGTTAAATGGCGTGCTGTTCCACTTGTAGTGTAGGGAGTGGTTACATGAATGCAGTCAAAGGGTAAGCTAAAACTTAATCCCCTTGAAGGTATGCTGTTTAACCACAATTTATCTGCCGCAGAATCAGTAGTTGTTCTGCCGAAGAAAGTATGAGGTCTTGCCGCAGAATGTAGGTCCACTTTGCTGCAGTCAACACGGGGCCCTGGTGAAGGTGCATCTGGCAGCAATATCAGCTTACTACCATGCCCCTGCTGGTGGCCATACATTAGCCCAACTAGAGCTCGAAGGATTTCAGAGCTACAGGCTCTAATGTGTGAGCCTCCTTATTTGATTTTTCATAAAGATAGGGTGCCTTTACATACTGATCCTAAAGTTTTTGCCAAAGGTGGTATCTTTCCAGTTTATTATCCAAAGCATGCAAATTAAGGTGAAGCATTGCTCCATATTTTGGATGTACATAGAATTCTGAGTTACTGTTTGGCACGCACCAGGGACTGCAGAAAGTCCTCACAGCTTTGGTTTCTTTCGCCCCTGAGAAAGTGTGCGTACCTGTTTTGAAACAGTGTTTTTCCAAATAGGTAGCACATTGTATTACATTCTGTTATAATAAGTAGAGTAAGGAACATCCAGGTATGGTTTGTGGCCATTTTACAGGGGGCATGGCCACTTCTGTTGCTTACTTCAGGAATGTCTCTGCGGCTGACATTTGTGATGCAACCACATGGAGCACTGTCCACACCTTCACTAAACATTACAGTCTGGACATTGTGTCTCGTAGACATGCAGGCTTTGCCGTCTTACAGGGCTTACGGTCATGAACAGATTGCACCAACCTCCTAGTTAGCTTTTTGGACTGTTTGGGGCTCATTCCAATAGTGTGGCTTGAGGGAAAGATATCCTTGAAGAAGATTGAACAGTTACATACTTAACATAACAGTAGATCTTCGAGAGAATCCATTCCCATAGGTCATGCTGGCCCTTCCTCCTTCCCCTTTTTTATCAATGGTAGAGGAACAGAGCTTCCAGTTCTGACTTAGAAAGTTGCATGGTTGCTTTCTCCAGCACCCGCATCTGCCTAGCATCAGAGGTGCTGGTATCATCTCCTTGTTTCCCAAGAAGAGAGTCCTCTGAGCACATTCTGTGGTGGAGAACTGAGGAGAAATGGGCCACCTGCGGATATAGATGCTGCTGCGTGACATCATGAGCAGCCCCCAGCTAACTAAAGTTTCCATATGGTCCTAATGTTGACGCAGGTATAGTTCCAATGGTGTGGCCTAAGGGAAGAGATTCTCTTGAAATCTTCAGTTATTGTTTGTTTATTTAATGGGTTAACACAACTGGAAATAAAATCCTTTTACAAGTGCGACCCACAAAGTAAAACATAACAAATACAGTTACATAACAGAAACACATTAAGAAAAAATTAGAAAAATTTTTCTACGTCAAAATTACAAATAATATAACTTTCAGTTAAAACATTTACATTCTAAAAGAGACTTAAGGTGCCAATACAATGTGTTTGAGAAAGATCCATAAGAAGACAAGTTCCTGATAGTAAATGGTATACCATTCCAAATACTTGGGCCAATAAAGGAAAAAGCCCTCTGTCCACACTAATTGCCTTAAAGGGAGCCTCAAGATCGCCTCATCTCCCCTATCTCTAGAAGGTATACTCAGATCAAAATGCTGTAAGTATCCCCAGAGACCATTGGAATACCAGTTTGAACTATTCTATAAATAAATTTTGCCTTTACAAATTCATAATTCAGTTTAGTTGACAGCCATCCCATTTTGTCAAAAATTATGCAATGATGGAGTGCGACAGGGAAGGTTCAGCAATTGACCTAGCTTTTGTAAAAACTGACTTTTTGATAAAAAATTTACGGAAACATCATCTGTAACCAAGGAGGCATAGGTAACGGGAAGTAAACATTGCTTAACTATAGCCATTCTAGTCTCATCTGTCAGAAGTGACCTAGTTCTATATAACATCCCTAATTTACAATGAATCTTAAACGTTACATTAATTAAATGAACATCAATTGGTAACTTGGGGTCTAATATAAGGCCCAAATATCTTAAAGTATTCACATTCTCAAATGTGGTACCATCTAAGGCTTTAACCTGAAGACTAGAACCTTTGCCTTTAATTTAGAAGGTGTACCAAATAACATTGTTTTTGTTATATTCAGCACCAGTTTGTTACAAGCCAACCAAAGTTGAAATTTGTCCGTTGCCTCTGTCAGGGTTGCATTCAGTTCACTGACAGTTTTACCATGAGGCATACACACCGCATCTTCTCGTAAAGTGTCAGAGAAACATCATTCAAAGCAGCAGAAACCCTGTTAAAGTATAATGAAAACAGATTAGGACCCAAATGGAGCCCCATGAACCCATACTTGACAGGAACCTTTTCAGAAACACACCCTTAAAATTTAACCATCGGAAATCTATTATGTAAACAGTTAGAAAACCACATTACAGCAGGATGTCCCAGTCCTAACGTTAACCTATTAATCAAAAGCTCATGGTTAACCAAGTAGAATGCCTTGGTCAAGTCCACGAACGCGGCCCCAGTTAAACACGCCTTCTCCATACCCTCAAGAACCAAATTCGTGAACTCGACCAAGGCAGTTTCTGTCCCATGTCCCTTTCTAAAACCATGTTGATTTCTTGAGAGCAATGGAAAGTACACAATTGTTCTTTACAAGTAATCTCTATTCTAGGAGCGTGGATATGTTGTTCATCCACACTGTCTGGCATTGTTCCTTTCCCCTTTAAATCTTGCCGGAAGTCTTCAAGCTGGCTCCTCCCACCCACCCGGGTGGTAAATACCTCGGCTGCGCCCCATGACGCCAGTTCTTCCTTTCCGCTGGAGGATTCAGGTTCCCTCATGCTTTCTGCAGTGTTGAGGCCCTGGATTCGTTTTGACGGTTTTCACCGCATCTTCTTGCTCTAAAACTCGTTAGAGTTTATGACTCTGATTCGGACATGGATGACAAGTCGTCCCCCGGGTTTCGCCGGGGTCCTTGCGGACAGAAAATGTCGTGCACCGATCCCCACCTCTCGTGCGTTTACTGCCTCGGTACTATTCGTGATACCTCGCAATGCTCTATTTGCGCTTCCTTCCATCCCACCGTCTTGGAGGATCATCAGGCGCGCCTGAAGCTGGGTAGACCAGAGCTCCACAACCCACAGTGCAAAATCCAAGGAGGCCAGGTGGGGCGGTTTCAGCGGCTATGCGGATCCACGAGCAGGTCAGGCTCATGGCGGCCTTCGGTGAAGAAGTCGCCCAAGCTCAAGCAGTCGAGAGGTTTCTTCATGCCAATCTGGGCTCCTCCTTCTCAGGATCCTTTCGCGATTTGTGCCAGTCTCTCCCTACCAAGGGTGAGGCGCCCTCGGGCTCGCATTCATCCCGTTCTAAGAAAAAGGACCCTAAAACTACTTCTTCAGGTCGAAGAAGACGCTCCTGGGACCGGGAGCGGTCCGATGTCTCGACTTAGGTCGAGATTGCCTCCTCGGCCGTCGGGTTTTCAGACCTTCCGTCTGGCTTAGAAGCCAAGGAGTCGGCTGATCCGGCCGAGATTATTCTCGACCCTATCGAGCCATTATCACCGACACCTGTCAATGATTCCTTGGAGAGAACGCCAATTCTCTCCTTCCCCGACGAGGAGAACCGTCCGCAGGTCTCCGATCGAGGGACAAGAACCGGATCCTCGGTTTCTCCAAGTCCGGTCTCCCGATCGTCAAAGCCCGACACCATCGGTCTCGATCAAGGAGTAAGTCCTCTTCGGTCGATCGACCCAGAAAGGACTCAAACACTCCCTCAGAAGGCGCCGCCACCGTTCCTCTTCCTCCTCAGGCGGGAGAGCTTGACGAAAAATTTGTCGGCGCTGCGAGATCTTATGTGGCAGCAACTCCTGCTAGCAGGTCGAACCGGCTCCTCAGCGGTCCCGCTATCTCTTGGCCTCAGCCTCTTCGGCCTCCTCCGACACCGATTTCTCCGGTGCGGTCCCTTGAGGGCTCAGTGCTTCCACCGCGGCGGTTTCAGGTTCCCCACCAATGGTGGAACCTCCACCTAAGCTACCCTTGTGGGATTCTCCAAGGAGGCCGACAGTCTTGGGTCTCCCTCATAGACTGTCACTACGGTCACCCCTGATCGCCCTAGGGCGCATCGAGGGAGACTTAAGGTGGTCAGCCTTTATATCGGGACTCT
Organism: Neoceratodus forsteri; assembly: GCA_016271365.2. NCBI lineage: Eukaryota > Metazoa > Chordata > Ceratodontiformes > Ceratodontidae > Neoceratodus > Neoceratodus forsteri. The sequence continues at coordinate 108,157,969 of CM028131.1, read as the reverse complement.
TCCGATTCCGATAATACTGGCCTTCATTCTCACGATGAGCTTTTGGTGTCAGGCCTGGAAGAAGGGCCTTCCTCCTTCCAAGGCATCCTCCGGCTCATTTCTGAGTTGACGGGGATGTCCCTGCAGCCTATCCAGAAGAAGGCAGAATATCCCCTTACGGATATTCTTAAGAGGGGGGATACCCCATGGAGGCTTTTCCAGTCGCTGAAGCCATTATTGGCCCGGCCTTGGAACTCTGGCAGCGTCCGGCCTCCTGCCCAGCTCCATCTGCCGCATGGCATGCAAGTAGCGGTGCCCACAGGGTCCTTGGTGGGTTTACTGAGCACCCCTCGTGGAAAGCCTTGTGACTGCCTCAGTGTTCAGGTGGACGGGCAGCTCGGCAGATACTGACCGCCCTCTGGACAAGAGTCCAAACTTATGGACCACTCGGCCGGAAGGTCTATGCAGCATCTTCCTTGGGCCTTAGTCAGGCAAAGCTCAGCAGTGATTGCTGGCACACTTCTCTCACGCCCTCTTGGGGTCGCTGGAGCGAGATTCTTCCTCACCTCCAGCTGACATGCAGACCACGGTCAAGCAGGTCAGGGCTGTTGCTAAACAACAGCTCCAGACTGCTCTGGACATGGGTGATTCCTGTGCCCGTTCACTAGCTGCAGCGGTATCCACTCGCCGCAGGGCTTGGCTGAGGTTATCCTCCTTTCCCGTGGATACTCAGCACAAGCTAGCTGATGTGCCCGTCCTTGGCACCGACCTCTTCGGGCCAGGGGTGGCAGGTCATCTGCAGCGCATCGAGCAGTCTAATGCCACCTTAGATGCCACCTCTGCTAAGGGTTCTTCAAGTAAGAACCAGCAGAAGCACAGGAAGAAACCTTTTCGTCATTCTTCCCCTGCGGTCAGACAGCCACCCTTCCAGGGGGTTAGCAACAGCAGCAGGCTCAGGCTTGGCACCCTAGGCCCAAGCAAGGTCCCCAGCAGGCCCGCAAAGGAGGCCGAGGTGCTGGTCCAGGTGCCTCCTCCTCCTCCTCTAAGCCTGCCCAGTGACAGGCGGGGTGGCCTCCCTGCACCGTCCTCAGCTCTGGGTCCTCCCGTGAGGGGCCGCTCCGCCACTTCCTTTCCGCCTGGTCCGGTATCACCTCGGACGGGTGGGTTCTAAAGTGGTCCGGGCAGGGTCTGCCCCTAGAATTGACAGTACCCTCCCAGCTGAGCCCGTGCCCCACTGAGGAGAAAGGATCTCAGTCGCCCAGTCTGCCTCTCCGGACAACATTGCTACTCCTCCTCCAAAGAGGCGGTGGCCCAGTGCGGATCCTCCTTCAGACCCGGCTTTGTCTCCAGGTATTTCCTGGTGCCCAAGCAGACGGGGGTTGGCGCCCATTCTAGAATCTGCACGACCTGAATCGGTAACTCAGGTCTCGCACCTTCGGATGGTAACTCTGAACCAGATCATACCATCTCTGGAGCGAACATGTAGTTCTGTACACTGGATCTTCAGGACGCTTTTCCACGTCCCTATCCGTCCGTCCCATCAGCGGTTCCTCCGATTCAGGTCGAAGGGACCCTGTGCCGAGTTCAAAGCCATGCCGTTCGGCCTGTCCATCGGCCCCAAGGTCTTCACCAAATGCATTGCAGTGGTGACAGACCATCTTCGCGTCAGGGGTTCGTATTTACCCCTACCTGGGCGACTGGCTCTGGCGGATCCTCCCTTCAGGAGGTGGAGAGGTCCAGGGACCTGACCCTCCGAACCTGCTCACACTTGGGCCTTCTGATCAACGAGGCCAAATCGGAACTCGTACCTTCTCAGGTGATGGGCTTCATCGGGGCAGAACTCGACTCTCGTCAAGCCAGAACTCGGCTCCCAGCGGACAAGGCGGAGGTTCTCTCCTCCTTTGCCCAATCATTTCTGGTTGGGCACTCGCGCCCTGCCCGGGACTTTCTGCGCCTCCTGGGTTACATGGCGGGCGTGCCCTCGGTGGTCCGGCTGGGCCAGACTGCATCGCGCCCCCTTCAGTGGGGCTAAGCCACCCAGTGGTCTCAAGCGTCAGGGTCTTTTCGACCAGCTGGTCACGGTCACCAGAGGATGTGGGACGCTCTCAATGGTGGACCGTCCAGGTCATCTGCAGGAAGGGATCCTGTTTGTCCGTCCCGAGCCAACAGTCGTCCCCACGACCGATGCCTCTCTCATGGGCTGGGGAGCCCACGGGGACCACAGAGCTCACAGGTTCTGGACCCCAGAGGAGCCCCGATGCCACATCAACCTGTTGGAGCTCAGGGCAGTCAGACTGGCTCTGTCAGCTTTTGCTCCTCAGCTCCGGGGTCAAGTGGTTCAAGTCCAGACGGACAATACCACGACCATGTACTACCTCAACAAACAGGGCGGCACGCACTCCCGTCTGCTATGCAAGGAGGCGCTCCGGATCTGGACCTTCGTCAGCCGGCTGGAGGCGGATCTCCTAGCCATCCATGTGGCAGGAGTCGCGAACCAACTGGTGGATGCTCTCAGCCGCCTAAGGCCAGACATCCCAGGTGGTCTCTCCATCCAGAGGTAGCACACTGTTCTCCCGTTGGGGCAAACCGTTGGTGGACCTGTTTGCCTCCAGGAGAACACCAAGCTGAGGCTGTACCATGCCCGCCCCCCTCAGCAGGGTTCGCTGCAGGGGGATGCCTTCTCGAGGCCGTGGACCCCAGGCCTCTTTTATGCCTTTCCTCCATTTCCCTTGATCCACAAGGTATTACTCAAGGTGAGGAGGGACAAGGCGAAGGTGATCCTGGTAGCCCCAGATTGGCCACGCCAGTTCTGGTATCCAGATCTACTCAGCCTCAGCTGCAGGACCCCGGAGCGGCTGGGTACACGCCCGGACCTGATATCACTGAACCAGGGGAAGGTCCTTCATCCGGACTTTCAATCCCTGCACCTCACAGCCTGGTCCCTGGCGGCTAGAGTTCCAGGCTTTGGGTCTTTCAGAGGATGTCTACACCGTGGTGGAGGCATCTCGAACAATCGACCAGGAAATGTTATGCCTTCAAATGGAAGAGATTTTCCATTTGGTGTCAGGTAAAAGTCTGGACCCCTTATCCTGCCGGTGGCTAACATTCTAGACTACCTTGGTCCCTCTCCAAAGGGGTCTTGATCCATCGACCCTTAGGGTGCACCTAGCAGCCATAACCGACTTACAGGCGTGGGCGGTCAGCCGGCGTTAGCTCAGGAAAGGTGGTGGGGCGCTTTTCAAAGCCTGGATCACATATCCCTCGATGGTGAACCTCCACCTCCATGGGATCTTTTGCTGGTTTGGCAAAGCTCATGGGCAAGCCATTGGAACCCATGCACAAGTCTGCGCTTTCGCACTTGTCGTGGAAGACTGCCTTCTTGGTGGCTATCCGTCCAGCCAGAAGAATGAAAAGGAGCTCCAGGCGCTTTCAATGGACTCCCCCTGTCTGGTCTTTCACAGGGACAAAGTTGTCCTGCGCCCCCACCGAAATTCCTTCAAGGTGGTGTCAGAGTTTCACCTTAACCAGGCGTTGACTCTGCGGTATACTACCTAACTACCTCGGATGCAGTACAGGCTCCATACTCTGGACCTCAGGCGTGCTCTCTCCTACTATAAGGAGAGGACGGCGGAAATTCCGGGAGAGGTTCGCCAGCTGTTTGTCACCTACGCTGAAGCCGCTTCTGGCAGACCTGCAGCCAAGCGGACCATTGCCAGATGGATTACATCATGCATAGGTCTGTGCTATGAATTGGCGGGTAAGGAGCCTCCCAAAGGGCTAAGGGCTCATTCTACCCGTCATACTGCTGCTTCGGTGGCTGCTTCCAGGGACATCCCTATCCAGGAAATCTGTCGGGCGCTACCTGAAGTCAGCAAGCACCTTTATTACCCATTACCACATCGACCTAGAGTCACGCCGGGATGCTGGTTTTGGGGCCTCTGTTCTCCAGTGTCTATTCCCTAAGTAGGGGGTGTGCGCCTTGCCTCCCTCCTCCCGGAGAACTGCTTGGAGTCTGCCAGACAGTGTGGATGAACAACGTATCCACGCTCCTAGAAGAACAGGTTACTCACCTGTAACAGTAGTTCTAGGAGTGGTATATGTTGTTCATCCACACGCACCCACCCGACCTCCCCGGCTTTAGGGGCACAACCTGCCTTCCAGCGGGCTAGATCTGGCGTCATGGGGCAGAGCGAGGTATTTACCAATCGGTGGGTGGGAGGAGCCAGCTTGAAGACTTCCGGCAAGATTTAAAGGGAAAAGGAACAATGCCAGACAGTGTGGATGAACAACATATACCACTCCTAGAACTACTGTTACAGGTGAGTAACCTGTTCTTTCTGCATCTTATGAGCCTATCCTGGAAGGATAATCTGAAGTAAATAAAAATTGTATCATTATTTCTGCAAGATACAGTCCATTTTCCATCCATGCCGCCACTCCCCTCCATGGCAGTTTGACATCATTCAGCCTCTGCATTTCTGTGGCTCGAGAGCAGAGGTTGGGGGCATGGACTCAACAGTAAACAATCCAGTTATGTGGGCAGTCCAGGTCCAGTGCAGGGAGTTCAGGTCCAGTGCACTTTCTGAGGTTTGTACATGCCTTTGGGACAGGGGAAGACCACATACTACTGCATCATGACTCCGAAGTAAGTTCCCTCCATGCAGAATAAGCTACAAGTAGCACTTTTCAGATCTGTTTGTAATGTTGCTTCCTTTTGTTTGTTGTTCCCTAGATCCATCGTCAGTTCCCCATGGAGTTTGAGTTCAGCCAGTACTACCTGAAATTCTTGGCTTATCACTATGTCTCCAACCGCTTCAGGACGTTCTTGCTTGATTCGGACTGTGAAAGGATAGAGCTCGGTAAGTGCCCTCCTGTTCACCCATTCAGACTGTGTCTGGTTCCATGTGGAGACAGTAGAGCTGCCTAGAATACAGAATCTGGATGATGGTGCTGTGGGCCCAGTTTAATCATTGGGCACCAGCCTGCTACGCAGCACCACAAGTCCATTTTGAATCAGCATGTGTGGGGCATATTTACAATACTGTGTTGTCCTATGTGCACGTAAGTGGTGGGAGTCGCGCATCACTAGTGCAGAGTGCGAGAGGACCGCTGAAACCTTACAAAGACTGGTCCTTCATTTTTTTTTTTTTTCCTCTCCTCCGAATTGACTTTTCTAGGGACATGGATATGTTGTTCATCCACACTCATTGGCAGTATCCTTGCCGCTTTAAATCTTGCCGGAAGGTCTTCAAGCTTGCTCCTCCCACCCACCCGGGTGGTATAACTCTCGGCTCCGCCCCATGACGCCAGATCTTCCTTACCGCTTGGAAGCTCAGGTTCCCTCCTTAACGCTCTGCGTTTGCGACTGGTTCCTATTTTCTCCGTTTGCGGATTTAAAATAAAAATTTGCAAAAGACTTCAGTCTTCGATCCCATGCGCGGCGATGGACACATCGACTCCGGTTCGGAGATGCCCATGCGGGCAGAAGATGTCTCGGACGGATCCACACTCCCAGTGTCTACTGCCTAGGCCTTGAGCACGACCGCGAGCTCGACCTGTATCATCTTTCTCCGCCTCGTCCCTCGAAGACCCGTGCTGCCCGATTGCAACTGGGCCGTCCCGAGCGTTTCCCTCGGTGAAGTCAAGGAGGCCCGGTTGGCGGTGTCAGCGGTAGTTTCGGCGGATCGCTCGGCGGATGGTACCGTCCTCGAGAAGAGGAGGCCCGGCGGGCCGTATGCCTCGGCAGCGGCATTTATCCAGCTCTCTCTGGGTTCTTCCTGCGGCTTCTTTTGAAGGAACTTTGTCTGTCCCTCTACTAAGGAGAGAGGCCTGCGTCTGCTGGACCTTTTTCTCGGTCCAAAAGAGGACAAGGGTAGAATCCCTCGTCGGCGCTCTTGGGAAGCGGAAAGGTCCCTCCCGGGCGTCCGTCATCGCCTGGTCGACTTTCGCTCGGCTTGACCACTGGCCTCCGCGATTATCCCCGTCAGGTCAGTTGACCGAGACTCCCACTGATGAAATCGAGATTTTCTCGACCCATTAAGCCAGGCTGTATGCGCCTTTAGCAGCAGATTCCCCTCTCCCGGTTCCCCGGGAGGTTGAGGATCCGTGGGCTCGTCTGTGCCTCTCGGTTCCGGAGCCCTCGGATGGACCTTCGAGCCGAAGGAGTGCGGTTCCGGCCGACACCTCCCGCACCGACCCGGAAATTCCGGGACTCTCGGTCTCGGTCACGGACCTCTTCCAGCAGTCCAGCCGTTCCCACCGTCATGGCGGTCTCGGTCGGCTTGCCGCGATAGCGGCGTCGCCGCTCGTCCTCAGTCCTCCTCCTCGGATGAGGGAGCTTGGCGTAAGTCCGTCGGCGAGTGGGAGACATGATGCAACAACTCCTCCTGGCGGGGAATAAGCCGACTCCGGCGCCTTCCCGGCCATTAAATCAACTGTCACGGAGCAACCCGACACAACCCTCGACTTGTCCGAGGAGCATACCCAGGCGGTTGTTCGGCCAAAACCACTTCTCCACGATTCGGTGGAACCTCCGCCTCCACAGCCACCAATTGGGGCTCCGACCAAGTTACCGATTGGGCTAAGGGTTTACCCTCGGCTGTCAGTTACCCTCCTCCCGAGCCGACCTCGGCAGGGTGAAGAGGTAGCTCAGGCCAGGCAGCCTCCTGAGGACTCTTCCGGGTCAGAAGATGATTCCTCCTTCTTCTCCAGCGACTGGACTTGGAGTCTTCGAGGAAGGTCAGTCAATGGGCGATAACCCGTCGTCCTTCCTAGGATTGCTTCGGCTCATCTACCGAGTCTGCAGGATGGAGCTCGAACCCGTTTCCAAAGCGGGCCCGGGTATCCCCTCACGGAGATTCTGGACCGAGGGATTCTCAATGAGCCTTTCCGGTGGCGAGGCCTAGGTCCGGCACTGGAACTTTGGCAGCGCCTGCTTCCTGCCCTGCGCCTTGGCCAGGATGGCCAGGAAGTATCTGGTCCCGGTTCCTCATCCGGTTTGAACACCCTCTGCTGAGGGGTGGTTACCGACAGCGGCGTTTTCCGGCGCAGCACGCCAGGGATGTGGGACAAACCTCCTGACAGGGAGTCCAAAATGGACTATGTCGGGCGAAAAGTTCACTGCTCGCGTCCTCTCTCGACGTGCCAGTCCAGGCCAGTTCGGCCGTCCTCATGGCACATTTTTCTCATGCCCTGTTGGGCTCCTGGATGAGGTCATCCCTCATCTTCCCGCCGATCTGCAGACTACGGTTAAGCAGGTGGGACCAGGGCGAGCAGTGGCCAAACAGCAGCTCAGACTGCTTTGGATGGGGACTCATGTGCCAGATGGCGCGGTGGCCTTGATGGCCGCCGTGATGAGCTTGGCTGAGGATATCCACCTTTACTCGGATACCCAGCACAAGTTGGCGGATGTTCCTTTTGAGGACTGACCTCTTCGGCCCCTGAGGGTGAAGGTCACCTGCAGAGGATCGAGGGTCAATGCCACCTTGGACTAGGTCTCTTCGCTCAGAAGGACAAGGCCATAAACCACAGCTAAGCCCTTTAGGTCCTTGGCCCCCAGCCTTGACCCAACAGCGTCAGGGCCAGCAGGCTCGACCTTGGCATCCCAAACCCAAGCCACGTGGCTTCCTCTAACAGGAGGCAGGAGGAAAGGGCCCAGGAGGTCCTCGGCGGTCCCTCCTCCAAGCCTGCCCAGTGACGGGCTGAGGGGTGTCGCCCCCATCCCGTCACCCTTACCCCTAGGTCCCCCCGTAGAGGAGACAGGCTCCAGTACTTCAGATTCCAGCCTGGTCGCTGTTACCACGGACAGGTGGGTCTTGGAGGTGGTGGGAAGAGCCTACCTCTGAATTCGAGCAGGCACCACCACTTCAGAGCAGTAGCCCCTCGACCCGGGATCCCAGCCTCACTGGCGGCCATTCGAGGCAGACATCACTCTCCTCCTCCAGAAGGAGGTGGTAAGAGAAAGTGGTGGACCTCCTTCAGACCCAGGGTTTGTGTCCAGGGTACTTCCTGGTTCGAAAGCAGACGAGAGGCTGGCGCCCCATTCTGGAAACCTACGACCTAAACAAGTTCTAAGGTCCTCGAACCTTCCAGGATGGTCACTCTGGCACAGATAATACCATCCTTGGAGGCAGCAGTGGTTCTGCTCTCTGGACTTGCAGGCCCAGCGTTTTTCGCGTCCCTATCCGTCCATCTCACCAGAGATTCCTTACTTCCGGCGGAAGGATCTCTCTTGATTCAAGCCATGCCCTTGGCTTGTCTCCAACTCCCAGGGTCTTCACAGTATTGTAGCAGTGGTGACAGCATTCCCTCTTGCGGCGCCCGAGGGGGTCGGTGTACCCTTACCTGGACGACTGGCTGATAGCAGCTCCCTCCAGGAGGAGGCGGGTGGTCCAGAGTCTGGCCCTCCAGGTCTGCTCTCAACTGGGCCTCCTTATCAGCAGGCCAAGTGAACTCAGGCGAAGCAGGTGTGATTTTATTCATCGAGCGCAGCTCGACTCTCTTGACCAGAGCGCGGCTCCAGCGGACAGGGCCGAGGTTCTTTCCTCCTTTTGCCCGATCATTCTGGTTGGGCAATTAAGCCCTGCCCGGGACTTCCCTACTTGCGCCTCCTGGGTTCTCATGGCGGCCACCAGCCCAGCGTGGTCCGTTAGGCCGCTGGAACATGCGTCCTTCGAGTGAGGACTGGCCCAGCCAGTGGTCACTCGCAGCTGCGATCATGGACCAGCTTGTGCCGGTGACACAGGGGATGGAGATGCTCTTGAGTGGTGGACGTTCCAGATCATTTGCAGGAGGGCATCGTTAAGTCACTTGCCCAGGCCGATGATTACTCTCTGTCGACCGATGCCTCTCTGATGGGTTGGGAGTGCCTATCTGGGGAACCACCGGGCTCATGGCCTCTGGTCCCCAGCGGAGTCGATGCACATCCAACCTCTGGAGCTCGGCGGTCCGCCTAGCTCTCACGCCCATTGCTCCGTTCCTCCGAGGTCCGTGGTCCGAGTCCAGGCGGACAATACCACGACCATGTACTATCTAAACCGCCAGGGGCGGGGCCAGCTCCATGCTTCTATGCAAGGAAGCTCTCCGCATTTGGTCACTGGTCACGCAGCCTGGGCGGATCTCGCCATTCACGTGGCAGGGCCTCCAACACCCTGCCGATGCCCTGAGCCGGATAGGGGCTGCATCCCACAGTGGTCTCTCCTGCGAGGTAGTACAGCATCTATTCTCCCTTTGGGGCACACCTCAGGTGGACCTGTTTGCCTCCATGGAGAGCGAAGCTGAGTCTGTTCCTGCCGCCCGCCTCAGCAGGGCTCGCTGCAGGGGATGCCTTCTCGAGGCAGACCCCGGGCCTCATTCGCCTTCCCATTTCCTTGATCCACAAGGTGCTTCTCAGGAGGCGAGGGAGGGACAAGGCGCAGGTGATTCTGATGGCCCCAGACTAGCCTGCCAGTTCTGGTACCAGATCTCCTCAGTCTCAGCTCCAGGACTCATGACAGCTTCAGCTCGCCCGGACCTGCTCCTCAGTCAATCAGGAAGGTGTTCCATCGGACCTTGAATCCACTGCACCTGACGGCCTGGTTCCTGTGAAGCGTGGGGTTCCAGGCTTTGGGTCTTTCGACGAGGTCCTCAATATAGTTGAGGCGTCCCGTATGAGTCGACCAGAAAATGCTATGCCTTCAAATGGAAAAGGTTTTCCATTTGGTGTCAGAACAGGGCTTGGACCCTTCCTCCTGTTCCTTGGCAAGCATCTTGGACTGTTATGGTCCCTTTCTAGTCAAGAGGCTTAGGTCGGCGACCCTAAGGGTGCACCTGGCAGCCATCTCTGCTTACCGGGCGCGGGCCGGGAAGCAGTCGGTGGCGCAGGAGAAGGTGGTCTGGCGCTTTTTCAAAGGCCTTGATCACATTTCCCCTCCAGTGCGGGAACCCCCACCTCCGTGGGATCTACTGCTGGTACTGGCAAAGCTCACTTGGGCAAGCCATTCGAACCCATGCACAGGTGTGCTCTCTCTCACCTGTCGTGGAAGACCGCCTTCTTGGTGGCTATCACGTCAGCCAGAGGATGGAAGAGCTCCAGGCGCTTTCCAGCCAGTCTCCTTACCTGGTCTTCCACAGGGACAAGGTTGTCCTGCGCACCGAAATTCCTTCCGGAAGGTGGTCGCCGAGTTTCACCTTAACCAGGTGTTGACTCTGCGGTGTTCTACCCCAATCACCTCGGAGGCCGAATATAGGCTCCATACTCTGGATCCTAGAGGCGGCCGCTTATTATAAGGGCGCCTGGCTGGGGGAAATGGAGAGCTAGCCAGCTGTTTGTCACCTACGCTGAAGCGCGATCTGGCAGACCTCCAGCCAGGGCGATAACAAGCAGGTGGGTAACCTCCTGCATAGATCTCTGCTATAAGTTAGCGGGCATGGAGCCCCAGAGGGATAAGAGCTCATTCTACCCGCCATACTGCTGCGACGTGGCTGCTTCCGGGACGCCTCCTATCCAGGAAATCTGCAGGGTTGCTACCTGGAAGTCGGTAAACACCTTCATTACCTACTACCACATCGACCTTGAGTCACGCCGGATGCTGGTTTTGGGGCCTCGGTTCTCAGTCTCTTTCCCAAGTAAGTATATGGGGGTGTGCTGCCTTGCCTCCTCCTCCCGGAGAACTGCTAGAGTCTGCTATTAGTGTGGATGAACAACATATCCATGTCCCTAGAAATACAGGTTACTCACCTGTAACAGGAGTTCTAGGAATGGTATATGTTGTTCATCCACACTCACCCGACCTCCCCGGCTTCGACGCACAACCTGAGCTTCCAGCGGGCCAGATCTGGCGTCATGGGGCGGAGCCGAGAGTTATACCACCCGGGTGGGTGGGAGGAGCAAGCTTGAAGACCTTCCGGCAAGATTTAAAGCGGCAAGGATACTGCCAATGAGTGTGGATGAACAACATATACCATTCCTAGAACTCCTGTTACAGGTGAGTAACCTGTATTTCCTGTTCACACAGGTTGCAGACATATGAGACCAAGTACCACTTCAAATCTGAGTACACATATAGACTCAGAGGGATTTACACTGCTGTTGAAGCCTCTTAAACAAACTTGCTAAGACTGCAGTGTGGGCTTTATAGTCCATTGCCTTAGTGCCATGATGGTTCTTTTCAGCTAAAATGAAAATGTTTCTGATGGTCCTGTTGGGAAGGAAGGGATTGGTAATCAGATCAAACCAATGGCAGCTTATCCCTTCCGCTAGCCCCAACCCCATGCTCAGAATTTTTGTGACGTCTATGCAGGGAGTGCGCTGTATAGAAGTCTATGGGGGATGTTTTCAAAATGGTTTCATATATATTTAAGTAACCCATGGCAAAGATGAAAGCCACTGCTCAACTAATAGGGCCACTTTCATTTTTGTTATAGGTTGCTTAAATCATTTTGAAAACATCCCCAATAGACTTCTGTGGCGCGCACACACACACTCTCCCTGCTTAAACGTCACAGAATATCTCAGCGCAGAGAGCAGGGCTGGCAGACTGGGAAGTGGAAAGGATTGGCTGGCTGTCAGTTCTCCCTGTTTTACGATCCCTCCTGAACAGGACCATCAGAAAAAGTTTCATTTTTGTCTGAAGAGCACTATTGCAGCACTAAGGTGATTGGCTGTAAAGTCTAAAATGCAACAACAGTAATATTAGAAATTTACTTTAAATGAGTAGCCATTAATGGAATCAAAACATGTGCACCAGCCAGCAAAATGAACACAATATTAAACTCATACATGCATAAAACTGTTCAACGGGAAGGTGTGTGTGGCAGTGATACAGAAAACAGGTCTTGTTTACAGGTATGACCTGAGAGTGAGGAACACATTTATAAATAAAATAACAGAAGTAGTAAGAAATTACAGTAACAATTCAAATAGCATCAAACTGAGTATAAAAGGGAGAAGTGTATGTGTGTGCGCATGCATGTGTGCATAATAACATTAGACACTGATAAAATCATCTTGTAAAGAGCGATGTCTTTATTGGTAAACTGTAGTTGTTTACAGCTCTCCGTTGCAACTGGAAGCTCTGAGGGTATTTAAAAACATTGTTTTTCTTTCTTAAAGGTGTAATGTACGAAGAGAAAGGGGAACGGAAGAGCCAGCAGATTTTCAAGACCGTGTGGGATTATATCGACAGGCTAAATAAGAGAACTCCCATCTTTTACAACTACATGTATGCACCTGAGGATGGAGAGGTGAGCATACTAATCTGGGAACACGTGCCATCAAAGCCTACTGTTTCCACAGCCCTGCCACCCAGAGATAGGTGGTGTCTCAAATGGAAAGGTTGCTGTCCCACATTACACACAGTGGGATTCATACCTCTCAGCTGTCCCACATGGAGACGGTGCTGTTCCACATTACGCAGTGGGATTCATACTGCTCAGCTGTCCCACATGGAGAGGGTGCTGTCCCACATTACACAGTGGGATTCATACTTCTCAGCTGTCCCACACGGAGAGGTGCTGTCCCACATTACACAGTGGGATTCATACCTCTCCGCTGTCCCACATGGAGAGGGTGCTGTCCCACATTACATGCTGGGATTCATACCTCCCAGCTGTCCCACATGGAGAGGGCGCTGTCCCACATTACACAGTGGGATTCATACCGCTCAGCTGTCCCACATGGAGAGGGCGCTGTCCCACATTACACAGTGGGATTCATACCGCTCAGCTGTCCCACATGGAGACTGTGCTGTCCCACATTACGCAGTGGGATTCATACCGCTCAGCTGTCCCACATGGAGAGGGTGCTGTCCCACATTACGCAGTGGGATTCATACCGCTCAGCTGTCCCACATGGAGAGGGAGCTGTCCCACATTACGCAGGGGGATTCACACCGCTCAGCTGTCCCACATGGAGAGGAGCTGTCCCACATTCGAGGGGATTCACCCGCTCAGCTGGTCCCACATGGAGAGGGAGCTGTCCCACACACGCAGGGGATCACACCTCAGGCTGTCCCACACGGAGAGGGCGCTGTCCCACATTGCACAGTGGGATTCACACCTCTCAGCTGTCCCACACGGAGAGGGCGCTGTCCCACATTACACAGTGGGATTCACACCTCTCAGCTGTCCCACACGGAGAGGGCGCTGTCCCACATTACACAGTGGGATTCACACCTCTCAGCAGTCCCACATGGAGAGGATACTGTCCCACATTATACAGTGAGATTCATACTGTACCTTTCAGCTGTCCTACAAGGAGATGGATTTCACATTGCTGTGCACCCACGTAATTTACTGCCATTCGATGATGGTGTTAAAGTAAGCAGTCTGAAGATGAATATGGCTGGCCTAGCCCATTGGCACTACCACTCACGATGCTGGCGTCCCAGCTTTGGTAGTGAGTCCAGGTTGTTTGGGGGGGGGGCAGCGGGGGAAAGGAGGAGGATTTAGTGTCCCACAGGGTGCTCTCTTCCTTTGGGGATGGACACCTAGGAGACCATAGGTGATGGTGGAAGGGGGGGAGCAGCTAAGGAACAGGGTATGCTTCCCACTGGAAGTTGTCAGCACACTTTGCATGTCTGCTTCATGCCTTTCTCCCTCTGCGGAGCATCCGGGGACAGTGGAGAAACTAAGGGAAAGAACCTCCAGCTGCAGCAGGATGACACTGATGGCTCCACACTGTCTACTGGGCACAGGGCCTGCCTGACAAGGTGTGGCATGCAGAGAGGACTAGGGATAGCCCTGACATTTCCCCAGAGGGGGCAAGTGGTGGAGAAACAGGTAAGCCTGCGGTAAGTCCTAGGCGACAGGTGATGGGGTTGCAGGGACCGCTGGCAGAAGGGGCCAGTCTGCTTGAAAGGAGCAAAATTGCCGCCTGTTTGCAGTCATGTCTGTGTGTCCACAGGTTTTGAGGCCGTACAGCAACATTTCCAACCTGAAGCTCTGGGATTACTACGCGAGGTATTGTCAGAGGGCCCTCATACGACTGGAGCTGGTCAGCAGGAGACGAGCAAGCTGAGGAGGAGACAGGCAGGACACTTCTGCTCCGCAGTCAGCGTAGATTATTTGGCCCATGCTATGACAACAGAAGCAAAAGGTGGAGCCAGATGCCATCACCAAACTTCTCGGTAGGACAAGGAGAAATGTGAACGTTACTGCACCATGTCCTAAAATCCTGACCTTACATACAGAGCTCCTGACACCCCAGGGAAGACCTTACAAATCAATATTTGGACACTATTTAAAGTGGCAGTACAGTACCTGGTCTTAGATCAGTGGTATTAGGATTGCATTGTTTTCTATTGAACTGTACCGTTTGTAGCACCTTTTGAAGGCGTTATGTATATAGAATGCGATTGAAAGCATGTAGCATATTGAGATCAAAGGTCAGCATCCTCACTATGCGAAATCAGGCAATTCTGGTTTCCTTAATCCACAAAGGACATTGTGCCAATCAGAAGGGTGCAACATGGGGTCTCAGAATGATCAGGGTAATCGGGGACAGAAACCATGAAGAGATTCTTGAGGCCCATAACATGTTCCTACCTGCTCCAACAATTCATGAGCTGCCAAGGAACCCAGTCTTTGGGTGCTGCTGGGTAGTAATGCAGACCAGACTCTGCCAAAAAATAGAAACACTGTGCATTCCATAGGGAGCATGATAAGGATTTATTAAAGAGCTTCTGATGCTGCTGAGAAAACTTTGAAAACCATAATACTTGGGTACAAATCAGCTTGCTTTCCATATACATATTCTGTGGATTTCACCTACCCATTATGTATTACTGTATTACATTATGTATTTAGGAGGCAGTATAGCATAGTGGTTAAGGGCACTGAGCTGCAAACCTAGAGACCTGGGTTTGAGTCCCACAGCCCTCACTTGCATACTGTGTGACCCTGAGCAAGTCACTTAACTTTCTTGTGCTTCCGGTCGTGAGCTATAAACAAGCTCCAGCTTAGTGTGCCTGTCCTGGTTAAAGAATTTCCTCTTTCCCATTACTGGCAAAATTTACATGAATACCTGATATTTATCCCTTGGAGGTCATCTGTCTCTATAGCTCATTCCCTACTTTAGTTCATAATCCTCTGTTGTGACATCACCCTCCGTTACCATGAGAGTAACTGTGATGTCACCAGCAGTCTGATTACGACCTCAGGTAGGGGACAGCAACAGGAGTAGATAAGCGCTTCAGGAGCAGAAACCCTGTTTTAATGCAAATGACCTTAGTGGTAAATAATGGGGATGAAAATAATGAACTAATGTGAAATACTTGCTGAACTGTGCCTAAATATTATGTTTTGCTAAAGTTATTAGGAAGCGGCTCAGCAGCTCTTTAAATGGCAAAAAGTGCATATCAATAGCCAGTTGTGTTAGTGGTCACAAAACACTCCAGCGGTTTGAGATACTCCTGCCTCTTCACAAGGGAGTGCGTGATGAAGGCTACGGTGCCCAATGATTGAATACAAGTGTGCTTTGTAGTTTTAGTTATAAGTATAGTTATAGTCATATAGGAGTTATCTGCCGAGACCTGATTTAAGTTTAATGATATAAACTGCTATTGCTTCTGCTATTATTGTTTTTATTAGCATCATATAAGTTGACACTGTATACTGTCTTTATACATTTATGCAAGCATGATTAAAGAGAAGAGGTAACTTTAACTGTTTCTCAAGCTATGTTTGATATATGTATGTAAGTTTAATATTAAATAAAAGTTATAAAAAAAAAAAAGAAAACGCACGCTGCCTTGAAGCGGTGGAGCATTTTGTGATGCCCATTAATACTCTACGTTTTGCCATTTAATAAATTGTTTATAAGTGGCCTAACATCTTCACCCTGGAGAAAGGAGGCTGGGATGGGCATGATCTCACAGGAAGTAAGTATGATGTATCTAAAGTCCCTTCCACCTTAAATAACTATGTTGAATGCATGGGACAGGCATTAGGCAATTCTAGTGGGGGTAGGAGGAAGTAGGCTGTTGGTTAAATAGGATCTGCAGTTTGTCTATTGGAGAATGCGGAAATGGGCAGACTAGGTGGGCCAAGCGGTCCTTATCTGCCATCAAATTCTATGTTTCTGTGTTACTGTTCTACTTGTGAGTCCTGAGTGAAAACTTTTTTTTTTTGTTTTCCACACTATGAAATCTAAATATAACGTCTTCCAAAACTGCTAAAACTAGTACAATTTGCTCGCCTATTAGTCTGGTTGCAGTACCAAGCCGACAGCCCGTCTTTGGAAGCAGCCTTAGGTGTGTGGCACAGGTGAAACAGCTGAGCAAGTTGTGTGTCTTTAACACAAGGTTTATACACAGATGCACAGAAATGTGACAGCAGAGAAAGGCCTTACGGCCCATCTAGTCTGCCCAGCACCCTACCTCCCCCTTCTGTTATGCTTCCACCCTCTTTTCCCAACCCCTTAAATCTATCCCAAGTCCTCTTGAACCCCTCCACCGTTTCAGCTGCCACTATCTCCTTCGGCAGCTTGTTTCAGGTGTCCACCACCCTCTTTGTGAAAAGCTGCCCCCTGACATTACCTCTGTATTGCCCACCTTCCAGTTTGAGGCTGTGTCCCCTCGTGTTCACTCCCTTCTTCAATTTCAACAAGCTATCACCCTCCACCTTGTTTATTCCCTTCAGATACTTAAAGGTCTCAATCATGTCCCCTTTCTGCCTCCTAGTCTCCAGAGGGTACAAATTCAGCCCTCTCAATCTTCTCTCATAGGGTACATCCTGCATCCCTCATGCCATTTTGGTTGCCCTTCTCTGTACCCTCTCCATCAACTCAGCATCTCTTCGAGGGCGAGGCCTCCGGAACTGCACCCCATATTCCAGATGCGGCCTGACCATGGTTCTGTATAATGGCATTAGCACCTCCTCTTCCTGCTATTAAAACTCCTTGCAGTGCATTCCAACATTCTGTTTGCCTTTCCCACCGCCCTGCTACACTGGCTGCCCACCTTAAGGTCACGTGATACCATAATCCCCAGGTCCCTTTCTGTTTCCTTCTCCTTAATCCCAGCCCCAAAGGAGTCAGTTTCCTCCTATTCCTCCTCCCCAGGTACATCAGCGAGCACTTTTGTGCATTAAACTTCAACTCCCAGGTGTCAGACCACCTCTCCAGGTCACGCCTCATGGCTTGCACCCACTAGGTGAATCCACCCTATTGCAGACCTTTGTATCGTGCGAATAGGCACCACATCCTCCAGACCCTCCGCTAGGTCGCTAACATAGATGTTAAAGAGTATTGGTCTGAGCAGTGACCCTGTGGCACCCCACTGGTCACCGCCCATTCCCTGGAATGTGTCCCATTTACCACCACCATCTGACTCCTTCCCTTCAACCAGTTTTCCATCCCCACCTGTGATCCTGAGGTCCGCCCTATGTCTTTCCAGCTTATGCACCATTTTTCCAGCATGAGGACGTGTCGAAGGCCTTGCTGAAATCCAGATAGGCCCCATCCACCGCCTCCTCCCTGGTCCACTGTCTGTGTCACCCCATCGAAAAACTCTATCAGGTTAGTCCGACAGGACCTTCCTTGGTGAAGCCATGCTGCCTGTTATCCTGCATGCCATTTATCTCCCAAGTATTCTGTCAACCTGATCTTAGTAGTGTTTCCATTACCTTCCCCACCACCGAGGTAAGACTAATGGAACAGTAGTTTTGATCCTCCTCCACTCCCCCTTATGTAGTGCGACCACCTCTGCCTTTTCCAGTCCATTGGCACCACCCTGTGACCAAGGACAAGTTAAACGGTCTCACCCGATGCAGCTAGTTCATCCTTCACCGCCTTGAGAACTCTTGGGTGCATTCCATCAGGCCCCATTGCCTTGTCCACCCTAAGTCTGCCCAGCTCTTCCCTTTACTCCTTCAGCTGTGAAGGTTTGTTCTACTCATCCAGACAATTCAAAATTACCTGAAATACCATACAGTGCTTTATAGCGGAAACAGATCTTCTTGAGGGGTATCTCTTGCAACAGATACTACTCTTGGGTGTCCACCAGAGGCGCTCCTGTCGACAAGTAGCTTTCACTAACAGTGTTGGCTGGGGCCACCCACAATGTCATCATCATGTCTCTGACTATAAATGTGGGTGGCCCAGGCATCCTCATTCTTTCCAGGCTCTTCAGCTCACTGCCGACTAGCTTTACGCCCTAGTGTAGTCAGCGAAGACTTGACGAGGAAATAGAGCTGGAGCAGTTTTCCGTTCATTTTATACTTTGATACCAAATGTCTAATTTGGATTCTTTATTTAGAAAGTGCCATTGTGGCCGAAAAATCTATCGTTACGACAACCACTCAGTTTGTGTCCATTGTCTGGGGGCTTCACACAGTGTCTCTTCCTGCATACATTGCCAAGAGTTTCGACTTCAGAAGATAGAATACTATTTAATGGAACAAAAGATTGCCCTCCTCGAGAAAGGGACTTGTCCCCGTACCCCATCGTCAGCGTCTCAAGCTTCCTAGCCCTCGCACAAACACTCTACAAAGTGCAAACATAAGGACAAGGATAAATGATCCTCATTGTCTGAAGGTAAGAAATTGTCGACGGCCTCAGTTTCTGGTGAACCATCGATGGCCTCTCAAGACCGATCGAGACCTTCGGCGACGATGACCCATCCAGTCCTCTCGTCGACGGGTCTCACCAAAGCTTTGTCGGTTTTGACCACAACACCACCCACCACATCCACTAGTTATTCATCAACGTTCGCACACTCCTCCAGGGGCCTGGATGCCTCGTCGCTGGCACATGCCTTTAAACATTCCACTACATTTCCTTTTCAATCCCCATCGATGACAGGCTCAGGATATGCGGTTAAGGAGAAGGGATTTTCCCTGACTGTGCTCTCTAAATTACCACCTCCTTCCTAGACAGTTACACACGGGAGCCAGGCTGATACTATCAGAGGGGCAGTGGCTTCCGGTTCAGGCTGTCAACTGCACCCTCAACTGCACCCAACTCCCTCTATTCTACCTCTCACCAGCTCTACTACTACTAAAAAGCCTACCCCAACTCATCGACAGCCCCATCCATCAACGTTGCTACTGTTGTTCAAACGGTCCCACAAGACAGTAATGCAGGGCATGCAATCTTCACCACCTTCCCAATCCACTAGAACTCACACTTTCCTTCCCCTCCCCCAAATAGGCCTTGAAGGGAGTTGTCCTACAGGAGCCTTCTCCTGCCCTTCTTTTCTCTGATGAGGAATTTTTCTAGATTATGAGGAGCACTATGAAGAAGGCATGGATACGGGAGATGGCCTTCGCTCTCCCTCTAGTGCTTCGACTATATCCTCTGTTGAAGAGGATCCTTTACTCTGTACTCAGCCTCTCCTCCTGACTACCCACTTTTAGAAATGATGACACAAATACAAAGGTTATGGGCCTTACTACACATAACAGGACAAACACCACCGTAATATGACAGACTGCCTGGGCCTTCCGGAGGACCCTGCACTTGTGGTCCCTCCCTTAAGTCAGGCATATCAAGGTGCAGTCTTGGTGGCTCGGCGTCGCCCATCTGCGGTTCCAACAGTTCCCAGAAAAGCAGACACCCTTTATTAGGTGCCAGTGGATCACCCATTTTTCTCTACAGCACCACAAGCTGACTCCGGTCATTAATGCCGCACATGACAGAACAAAGCAACCCAAACACCTATGCTCCCTTCCCCCAGACAGGGAATCTTGGCGCTTAGACTTCATGGGTAAGAGAATATACCAGGCTGCCACTATGAACCTATGTATCCTGAACTGCAGTACATAGGCCATATGTTAAAATATCAAAAGACTTTATGGACCACAGCGATGGAGATAGCTAATAAGCTCCCCCAATCCACTGAACAGGACCAACTCCTGGCCACATTTTCTACTGGCACTTCCCTCTCCCACCACTTACTTAGGGCAAGATATGATGTCATAGATACCTTGGCAAGAACATCTGCTATAGGAGTTACTCTCTGAAGGCATGCCTGGCTTTGGGTGTCTGGTTTTACCCCTGATGTCCAACAAACTATTTTGAATGCCCCTTTTACTGGCAACAAATTGTTTGAATTGGACACTACTATCTTAGATGACCTTCAAGCATCAGGTCAGACTTTACAAATGGAGCATAATATGTACTATTCATCCCAACCTACAGGACAGAAAAAGTACTAACAGACCTTTCAGTTTCGAAGGACAGATTGTCAGCTTGGTAACACAAGACAAGCTACCAAGGGACGACAGCAAAACCAACCTGCTACTCGCACCCCTATGCCCATGTCTAGAGGAACCCGATTCACCCCACCAGCAGTGGCCAGAGCCCCCCAGACATTCTGACTCACTGGACTTTCTCCACAGCTTCTTTCAGCCAGCCTCGGAAGCTGTGGGAGGTAGTTTCCTACATCATCTAGAGGCTTGGCAAAGCATACCATCAGACAAGTGGGTACTGCAGACAATAAAAATAGGACATATCGAGAATTTATTTCCACTTCTCATCCCATCCTCCCTGATCTTCCTAGGCTAGAGTCTCCACCACTCATTCACACTAATGGGAGTTCACGGAGGCACTAGGACCCAGCGGAGCAAACTTTTTCAGGAGCCGGGCGCCTGAGATTGAGCCAAGGGAAATGGCACGCTGAGCCCCGCCTCATGGTACGACTATCTCGGTGTCGAACCTCCAACCACCTCTGTTCCTTTTTTCCTGCCAAAGAGTGGCACTTCAGTGACAACATCACTTACCCAGCGGAGTTAAACTTCACTTGCAGCAATAGTTCAGTTTATTGTTTTGTAGAATTATTTTTAATTGTACAACAGAAGTCTTCAGCCCTCCATTGACAGAGTCGACCATGAGCAGGTCAGGTGATGGTAGGGAGACTTCATATAAGCTGTTCGATCAGCCAGGCGGGTCGGTTGCCGCCCTCCCGGAGAAGGGGCTCTGACAGCGGACAGTCAATGCTTTCGAGGGATGGGCGGTCCCCCCGGAAGCATAAAAGGAAACTGTCCCATTCTCTGCGCCATTCGGCCTCGAGTTCTTCTTCAGCACATAGGTCGAAGAAGAAACGGCATCACTTGATCGCCCTCTGGTATGTCTGCACTTAGACGGTCGGTTATTAGAGGCAGGCGCCGGTCTCCACCTCTGTTGGAGTCACTGGTTTTAGTCTCTGGTAGCCGACCTCCTCAACACCGGAGCTCCTCCCCGCCTGTTGGAGGAGCTTCCGATGAGCAGTTTCACCAGTGGGCTGCTCTTATGGAGCAGTGGGCACGGAGGTTGGTCCAGTTGCCCAAGCCGGTCAGTCCGAAAGCCTGGGCCTTTGGGCCATTTGGTTTCGGAGGGACGGGTGGGGCAGTTGGGCCTTCCTAGTCATGTGGTACCTTTCGGTGCCGTCGACTTCGCGCTCAGGTGTTTATCCCCCCCTCACATGGCTGCGGCGCAGGGGTCCACACCGATGCCTCTATCTCTTGCCATTTTTCCCTCTTTTACCTCAAATCACAGTTTTCAGACCTCTGGGACACTCTTGGCACCATCCGCGGTGCTGCGGGCTCTGTCGGCACCGTGCACGATGTCTGCGCCATGTGCAGTGCTAGAAGCTGTGGCAGCGGTGGCCACGGCACTCTCTGGTGCGGTGCCACGAGCTCTGGCGGCGCCACATGGCGCCATTTCCGTTAGTACCTTCCTCCTTGTTCTCGGCACCGTTTTCCTCTACAGTGCCGGGGATTGGTGTGGCGCTGGCGGTCTTCGGGGTTCTCGACTCCGATTCTTTCTTCTTCTGTTCTTCCTCCTGATTTTCACTCCTTTCCTGTCTATACAGTCCCTACTGGACTGTCAGGAGATGATTTTGAGCCTGATCCAGATCTTCGTCTGGGTGATGATGTTGGTGACACTGCCCTGGGAGCAGGGAACAATCCTTCTGCAGAGCCTGTGGTTGAAGATCTTTCCTTTAAATCTTTGCTCAAAAATTTAAATTCTACTCTTTCTCTCCAGACTACAGAAATCTATCCTGGGAGGCTTTTGCGACTCCAATATCGTCATGTCCCAGAGATCCCTATGGATTTAACTCTTCCGGTACCGCCTTCTTTCAAGACCCTTTCACAGATGGTGTAGAAGAATCTGGCTCTCATTCCTTCCATGGCCAAGTCCATAGATAGGACGTATGCTCCTCCCAAGGATCGCCCCATTTTGGCCTCACAAGCCTTTGCTGATGCCATTGTAGTCTTGGCAGAGAATGATAAGCTTGTCCTTCCTCAGGGGTCTACCGCCTGGCCTATGAACAAAGAATCTCGTAAGATAGATACCTTAGGTAACAGAGTCTTTGCTGCCTCAACCCTGGGTATGTGCATTGCCAGCTACCAGAGCTATTTTTTTCAATATGAGTTTGTCCTTTGGCATTCGCTCAAGGAAATGGTAGAAGCTCTGCCCGATTCGGAAGTTAACTCAGAGCTACTTCAAACCATAATTAGGGGTATCAAGTCCAATAACCAACAGGTTAAAGCTGCAATGGACACCTTCGATACCGCCTCCCGTGCAACGGCTGGCATCTGCACCCACCGCCACTCTTGGCTGCATACTTCAGGCTTCACGAACGACGCCCAGCAGCAGGTTGGCCTTATTTTTTGACAGTATGCGTCTGTTCGGGCCTCAGATGGAGCAAGCACTGGAGGCCACTCAGAAGACTAGGTCTGCCATTAAGACGGCTAGATCTGCACCCATCCCTCCCGAGGGGATGCCAAGAAGCGTCAGTTTCACAACCGTCAGTCCTTTCGGGGCAGAGGAGGTTTTAACAAAAACCACAACCCTCAGCCACAAAAGAAGGTGCAGCAGAACTAAGTTTCTGGCCCAGATCCCACCTCAGCTGTCTGAGGGGGACTCCTCCTCAACGGTGGGAGGACGTCTGACTCGGTTCTACAACCAGTGGAAATCTATAACATCAGACAAATGGGTCCTCCGGATAATCCATGAGGGTACTCGCTCAATCTTTGGAATCCCTCGGACCATCCTTCCAAGCGACAGCCCAGGCTGTCGGCAGTACAATGAGACCTTCTTGCTTTTGAGGTAAAATGCCTTCTGAACAACAGGCCAGTATAAATAGTTCCACTGGATCAACGAAACACAGGTGTCTACTCCATTACGTTCTGATCCGAAGAAAACCGGACATGCCCCATTCAGGATCTCAAAAGTTAAACAAGTTCCTTCACAAGAAGAAGTTCAAGATGATATCACTAGGTACCCTGCTGCCTTTGCTTCATCGACATGATTGGCTAGCCTCCCTGGACATGCAGGATGCCTACAAACACATTCTCATACACCCAAAACACCACAGATACCCTAAGGTTCGTGGCATTGAGTCAACACTATCAGTTCAGAGTCCTGCCCTTTGAGCTATCCTCAGCATCTCGGGTTTTACAAAGTGTTGTGCAATTCTGCTTGGCTGCGTCAGGAAAATTAGAATACAAGTGTTTCCATATCTGGATGACTGGCTGCTATCAGTCCCTCCAGGCAAGAGACTCTGGAGTCGTGGCCCACGACCTCAGACTTCCTCACATCCATGAAAGTCCTGCTGAATCTCAACAAATCGCAGTTGCAGCCCTCCCAGAAGCTTCTCTTCATTGGAACTCTTCTGGACACCTCCTGTACAAAGGCTTTTCTTCCAGAGGACAGAAGGAGCAATATCTTACAGATGGCCTGATACATCAGAGAACACAGCTCGGTTCGAGCTATTTCGATGCAACGGATGCTGGGCCTCATGGCATCCTCGGTGTTCACTGTACCCTTAGCTCGTCTCCACATGAGAACCTCTCAGTGGATGCTCAGTACTCAGTGGTCCCCAACCAGTCACCCTCAGTCCTTTCCCATCAAGGTGACGGAACTTCTGAAGAGGTCGCTTGCCTGGTAGTCACAGGAGGACAATCTTCTGGAAGGATATCCCTTTGCCCCTCTGGATCATCAGATCTCCATTACCATGGATGCGTCCCTGATGGGTTGGGGAGCCCACTGCCAGGATCTCCACACCCAGGGTACATGGACTCAGAACGAGTCCCAACTTCACATAAATGTCCTGGAAATGAAATCCGTCCTCTATGCAGTCCGAGCCTTGAAGGACACACACTCACAAGAACATTCTCCTTCAAATGGACAACATGGCAGTGATGTACTACATCAACAAGCAGGGTGGTGCACACTCCTTCCTATTATGTAACAACATACACCTGTTCATATCCTTAAAGTCACAGCACGCTGAATGGGGGTAGAGACACTCACAAGCTTGCACACTCTAAAACAAGAGCAAAAAACCAAAAAGCATCTGTAACTGGAAGGGACACAGACATGTGAGGAGTGGTGCAATGCACTGGCTGTGGAGCAGCAGTCTTCCAGGAGACATTCTGGAAACTGCGTTGCTGCCCTATTTGCAGGCACCTCTCTGGTCTGAGGGAGGAGGTTGTTCATCTCCATGCTGACCTGGCAAGGATTCAGAAACCTGTTCCCCCTACCCGGGACCACCCAGGCCACCGCCACTACCTCAGAGGTTGCCAAGAAAGAGGAGTGGTTGGACCATGGTGGGCTCAGGGAGGGTGAGGGTGGTGGAACAGAGGTGCATCCCTCCAGTTGTGCCTCTCCACAATTCATTCACCACTCTGGCGAAGCATGGTTCCTCTATGGAGGCACCTGCAGTGGAGACCAAGGAGGATGTTGGGAACCTCCACAATGGAGACCCACAGGAGGGTGGCCCAGGACCCCACAGAGGAAGGAAACAACTCCTGGTGGGGGACTCAGTTGTTAGGGGTAGAACTGGGAGGGAGGGAAAGGAGGTAAGGTGCCTGCCAGCCCCAAGGCTCGGAGGGACAGGAAATTAATCCCAGGATCGTGGGAGCAGCGGCAAGGGGAGGAGCTGGATGTCATTATCCACCTAGGGACGAAATGACCTGGCTGAGAATGGGATCAGAGCAGTGCAGCAGGAGTTTGTGGAGTTGGGGAGGGGCCTTGAACAAGTAGCACACGGTAGCTTTCTTGGAAGTGCTACATGTCTATGGCATAGACAAAACTAGGGCACTCGCACCATGGGTTTCAATGACTGGTTGAAAAGCTGGTGCAGAGCTCAGGGATATGCTTCATTGGGGACTGGGGCTCCACCTGGAGGGATGCAGACCTATACAGGCGCGATGGTCTGCATCTATCCTGGAGGGGAACCAGGATCCTAGGTGATAGGTTTAAATGCTTCAGTGGCAAGCATTTAAACTAGCCAAGGGGGGAGGCACTGAAGAGGAGAAGGGAAATCCTAGCCTCCCCAAAAATCAGGGTAATTAGGTAAACACCAAAATAGAGCAGTCGATAGGGAGAAGGGCAGGGGTAAATGGAGAAAAAGACAAAGGCAGTAGGGACAGGGATGGGGCAAAAAGAAATAAAGCCATAAAAAAATGGAGGGTAATGAGTACCAATGCTCGTAGTCTAGGTAAAAAGCTCCCTGAAATGGTGGCCTTGATTGAAGAGGGATGTCTGGATATTGTGGCAGTCACAGAAACATGGTACACAGAGAACCATGACTGGGATGTCAACATACCAGGGTACACAGTCTACAGGAGGGACAGGGAGGGAAGAAGAGGAAGAGGAGTAGCTCTCTATGTAAAGGAAGGGATAAAAGCAACAGAACTAAATGGTAAGCAGGGGAGGAGAGAGGCACTGTGGGTCACCCTGGAGACTGGAAATGGCTCCGCAATCTGCACAGTGGTTGTATACAGACCCCCGTGTCAGGGGGAGGAAATGGACAAGGAAATGATAGAAGGCATCCTTGGGATGGCAGAGAGAGGGGAGATATTGCTGATGGGGGTCCTGAATATGCCAGATGTTGACTGGAGCACCTTTGCTACAGCCACATCCAAGATCAGGGCCATTCTCAATGCCCTACAGGGGGCATGCCTCAGACAACTAGTTTTGGAACCCACTCGGGAGAGAGCAGTCTTAGACCTGGTACTCTCAAATGGGGATGGAGAGAGGATCTGTGATCTTGAAGTGGGTAGCCATCTGGGAACAAGCAACCACCAAACAGTGTGGTTCACGATAAACTTAGCTGTAGAGTCAAGCCACAAAAGTGAAGGTACTGGACTTCAGGAGTGCTGATTTTGACAAAATGGGAGATTGCCTCAGAAAAGCACTAGCAAACAGGCAAGAAGGTGGGGGTGGAGCAACAATGGGGAAACATCAAAACCGCCATCACGGAGGCAACAAGTCTTTGTGTGAAGCAAATAAACAAATCAAAACAAAAGAAGAAACCACTATGGTTCTCAAAAGAAGTGGCGGGGCAGGTAAGGGAAAAAAGATAGCATTCTGGAAGTATAAGGAAACGCAGAAGGAGCAGGACAGAGAATTGTACCAGTTAAAGCAGAAGGAAGTGGGTAAGGCAGTCAGAATAGCAAAGGCCCAAACCAAGGAAAAGATAGCCAACTCGGTTAGAAGGGATAAAACCTTTTATAGGTACATTAGGGAGCTAAGAAAGACTAAGGCAGGTATACTGAGGCTGAACAAAGAGGAAAGTGGTTGGGCAGAGAGTGACAGTGAAAAAGCAGGGATACTGAACGAATACTTCTGCTCAGTATTCACAGTGGAAAAGCAGGGGGAAATACCGATTCTAGGGACATGTATATGTAGTTCAATCCACAGTTATTGGCAGGTTCCTTGCCGCTTTAAATGTTGCCGGAAGGTCTTCAAGTTGGCTCTTCCCACCCACCTGGGTGGTAAAACTCTCGGCTCCGCCCATGGCGTGAATCTTCCTTCCTGCTTGAAGCTCAGGATCTTATCTGTGTCAATCTTCACCATTCATCTCAGATGGGTATCTGCGGAGGTCAGGACCCAGAGAGCTTTTTTTTTTTTCTAAAGGTAGGCGGGCCGACACTCCATCGGCACCACCCTAGGGCTATCAGCGCCGTCCTTTTCCATGTCTCGCCTCTGTGCGAGGTTGAGCCGGCGCTGTGTCATCAAGGCTCGGCGCCGTGGGGCCTCGTTTTCCTCAGTCGGCTCCATCTTTGGCGTCGCTCCTGCCCTCGGCACGAGCTGGCCTCGTGGTCGGCTGTGGAACTCTGGCTTGGGCTGGGGCGCGCCTCCCTCAGATTCCGCTCGCGAGCTACGGAGTGCTGGCACCGGCTCGAGGCTACAACTGGTCTCTGGGCCTGTTGGTAAGGATGCTGCCCACCCTCCGCGGTTTGGCAAAAGGCCTCGGACTCTACCTCCTCTAAAGCGGAGTCGAGCTCTGAGTCGGACGTGCAGTCTGACCCCTCGGGGTTGGCTGTTGAGGTGGGCAGCACGGTAGTCTCTTCGACCAGTCGGAGTCAGCCCCCTTCTGAGAGGAGGTTGGTGGCTACCGAGACTAGGGTCAGGGGTGCTGACCAGCAGGCAGTGGTGCGGACCACCATAGCTCTACAGCCTGGTCTTGGCGGTTTCACTGACCCCTCAGTTGTGGTACCCCCTTCAATGGTGTGCCTTGATTGCCCAACTTTGGGGCCGATCGGAGCACCCGCAGAGGGGGAAGGTACTGCACCCTGGATAACCCCTTTGGGGGCTGCCCAGAGATGCCAGCTACCTAAGCTGGCCCTCTCGAGCAGGAGGGCTCTTTCAGACTCCGAGGGGTGTGGGGTCGGCGCATTGGCCTTTTTCTGGGGTCCACCGGGCCCTGGGAGCAAGCGTGTCGGATCTCGCTCTTCTTCCTCGGTCTCTTTGAGAGAGTCCCGTTCTTTTGAGGTGGAGACCGTTCTTCTGGACCTATACTGCCCCGGTCGCCTCACAGGGAGGATTCTTCCGGGCGCAGCCAAGGCAGTACCAATGTGGTTGTTCAGCTGTCGGCTGTGGGGTCTTCTGGGGCACCTTCTTTCGCAGGTGCCCACAGTCCGCTCCTTAGCCCAGGCAGAGGTCAGCCGACATCTCTTCTTGGCTCTGTCCCCATCCCTCTGCCACACTCTCCTGCGCCCCCAGGCATCCTCGGTCCCAGTGGGCCTCTCACCTGGGAGCAGTTCAGAGCAGTGGCTGCTCTGTTCCCTGCTTACGTTAGGGCAATGGACAGCCAGGTTTTTCAACCTCCCCCTGTGCAGCCACCCACTGAACAGATGGTGACCTCCAGCTCCTCATCCCCCCCTTAAGGAGGAGAGGAATCCTCTGTCCATATCTCTCCAGCTGCTGATCTCTCTGAGTATCAGCGATTCCTCGTGAGGATGCTGGAGGATTGCACTACTCCTTCCACTAGTAGCAATCCTGAACACTCAGCTGCGCCTTTCTAGGCGATTTTGGCAGAGCCACCCTTGTGGTGCCGCCTGGCCGGCTCCCTTTAGGGAGGCGTTGTTGCGTTCTGGCAGAGCCCTTCTCCAGGTTCCTGCCCCAAGGGATCTCAGCCAGAGGTATGCGTGCCCCAGTCTCCAGGTTCCATGCCTCATCCACAGTCTGGATTGACGCAATTGGATACTCCTGATGGGCTTCGCTCCCTTCACCGTGACCGGCCCCCAGATCAAGACTCCTTGGATTTTGATTTCTGGGGTAGGAGGACTTTCTACTCTGCATGGTTACTTCTCTCTATCTCTGCACATCAGGCCCACTTTGCAGCCTACGACAGGTTCTTGTGGTCCAGGCTAGGTCAGCTCCTAGCCTCATTGCCTGACACGGAGCAAACCAGACAAGCCATTGCACTCTCTGCGCGTGGCCTGGAGCTAGCAAGGCACCAAGCGAGGGCATCCTATGATGCCAGCGTGGTAGCTACCAGGGTCGTAGGGACAGCGATCTGCACTAGGCGGACGGCATGGCTGCGTCTTTCCCGGTTGTCACCCTTGGCCAGGCGTAGGGTGATTAACTCCGCCTGGGAACCTACCTCTTCTCCCTCAGAGTGAGGCGGTGCTTGTCGGGCAACTTCCTTCCCCCTCAGGGACTCCGTCTCTCTGCCCACATGGGCCTCTCCAGGCATGAAGGTTCCCCCTTAGTGCTCACCCACTAAGGGCTGAGGACTTGTCCCTGCGGTGTAAAAAAAACCCCTTGGTGGGGCTCGGTACTCACCCATCTGTGATGAATGGTGAAGGTTGACACAGATAAGATATGAAAATTACGTACCTACCGTAATTATGATCTTTCTGTGTATCTTCACCAATTATCACAACCCCATCCTCCATCCCCCTGGGGCCTCAGTCTCTGGGTCCCCCACCCTCTATGTACCTCCCCCTCTCCTCCTTAGGAGTGAGGTAAAATAGGGACACTCAGAGGAGTATTTTTCCAGGAAGAGTGGATAGCTCAAGCGGCACTCCTTCTCCAGTACCTTGGCTCCATGGGAGTTGGTAGTTGCTCACCTTCTCTCCTCCTCCCTGTTTCCATCCAACCTATTTCTCCTAAAAAAAAAAAAAACCTTTCTTCACCATTTATCACAACCCCATTTTTCCTTGAGAGGGTGCTGAATCTCTGTATCCTGTCCTTCTTCCAGAATAGCCGACTCTGCTTATCTAGAGTGTTTGCCAGCTATTCCGTGCCTTGAATTCTGGCAGAAAACTTTGCTACTCCTTGCAGTTCCTATACAATCTGAGACGGACCAGGGTCGGGATATCTTATCCTCTCTCTCTCTAAATTCTTTACCACCCTACCCCCTTCCTCTTCCAGAGATTGGGGCCCTCCCAATCCCTTTAGTTTCTAACCTCTTTCTTTTCTGTCCCTCTCAGTCGTCATTTCTCCTTTTAGTTCATACATCTTTTCTTTTTCTGTCCCTTGGACTCCTTGTCCCACCCTCCACTCCTTCCTCTTACCTCTCCGGTGACTCAGAACTGGCAGGCAGGCGGGTCGACACAACCTAACGACCAACCTGCGGCGCCACGCGGTCGTCGGCCCTAGGCGGCGCCGGTGGAGTGTCGGCCCCACCTACCTTTAAAAAAAAGAAAAAGAAAAAAACTCCCGTGGGGCCCTGACCTCCGACAGATACCCATCTGTGATGAATGGTGAAGATACACAGAAAGATCATAATTACGGTAGGTACGTAATTTTCATTTCCCTCCTTAGCGCTCTGCGTTTAGGCTGGATTCACACTCTTCTGTTAATCTGAAACTTATTTTTAAGATTTACAAGACTTCGGTCTGTATCTTCCCTCGCGACTGCGATGGACAAATCGACTACCGGATTTCGTAGGTGCCCCTGTGGGCAGATGATGTCCTGGGCCGATCCGCACACCACGTGCGTTTATTGCCTCGGACTCTGCCATGACTCACAGGCTTGTGAGTTGTGCAAATCCTTTTCAGCTTTGGTCTTGGAGGACCGCACTGCCTGGTTACTGTTGGGGAGACCCGAAAAGCGTTATCCTCCGGTTAAGTCTAAGGAGGCCCGTTGGGCGGTGTCCGCGGCTGTGGGCTCAGCAGAACAGCTGGAGCAGATGATCGCCCTCGAGGAGGAGGCGGCCCAGGCCGCATCATCATCATACTTGGTCACGGCATTTATCCCGCTCTCCTTGGAATCCTCCTACACAGCTTCTTTCAAGGAGCTTTGCCTATCCCTCTCCACCAAAGGAGAAGGCCCATCGGGACATTCCTCTCGGTCCAAAAGAAGGACCCCAAGGGTAAGTCCCACCGTCGATGTTCATGGGAGCAGTAGAGGTCCCCTTCCCAGGATAGTCGACACTCAACTTCGGTCGAGGTTGCGGCTATGGCCGCTGGCTTCACTGTGTCCCTGTCAGGTCAGCCTCCGCTTGTCTTGGAGTCCACTGAGGGTCAGTCATTTGGGAATGCTTCGGCTCATCTCAGAGTCCACTGGGATGAAGCACGAACCCGTTTTCAAAATGGGCCAAGTATCCCCTCACGGAGATACTGGACCGATTCCCACGGAGGCCTTCCAGTGGCGGCCATTGTTGGCCGTCCCTGGAGCTATGGCAGCCATAGCTTCTTGTCAACACTTTCGTCCAGGATGGCTCGGAGTATGCTGTTCCCACCGGTTCACTCTCCGGTTTCTCGGAGCCCCCCTCTGCAGAGGGACTCTTGACCGATAGCGTTTTCCAGTGTTCTTGAAACGCTCAGGACGTGGACAAGCCCCCTGACAAGGAGTCCAAGAAGTTGGACTACTCCGGGTGGAAAGTTTATGCTGCTTCCTCCCTAGGCCTTCGTCAGGCCAGCTCGGCCATCCTGATGACACACTTTTCACACGGCCTTTTGGGCTCCCTGGATGAGGTGATTCCTCATCTCCCGGCTGACCTCCAAACTACGGTCAAGCAGGTGCGGGATCAGGGAAGGGCGGTGGCCAAACAGCAGCTCCAGACTTCCCTGGACATCGCTGATTAGTGTGCCCGGTCAGTAGCGGCCGCAGTGGCCATGCGCCGCAGAGCTTAGCTGCGGATCTCCACTTTCACGGCAGATACCCAGCACAAGCTGGCAGACGTTCCCTTCCTGGGTACTGACTTGTTCGGTCCCGGGGTTGAGGGGCATCTTCAGTGGATCGAGAAGTCCAGTGCCACCTTGGACTCCGTCTCGTCTGCCCAGAAGGACAAAGGCCACTAGCAGCAGCATAAGCCCTTTCGTCCTTCAGCCCCTGCGGCACCTCCGGCCCAGAAACACCAGCATCAGGGCCAGCAGGCTCGCACTTGGCACCCCAAAGCCAAGCCTGCTGCCTCCTCCAACAGGAAGCCGGGAGGGAAAGGTCCAGGAGGCTCCTTGGCCGGTCCTTCCTCCAAGCCTGCCCAGTGACAGGTTGAGGGGTGTTGCCCCCAACCTCGTCATCCTCCCCACTCTCCCCGTGAAGGCGGCTCCACCACTTCATTTCCACCTGGTCCGATATCACCACGGACCGCTGGGTGTTGAAGTGGTAGAAAGGGTTCCCCTATCGAGCCGTCGCCCCACAGGGGGCTACAGGGTCCGCAGCCTCTCTGTTGGCCCGTTGAGCCAACATTGCCCTGCTTCTCCAGAAGTAGGTGATCAGGGAGGTGGCGGATCCTCCATCAGACCCAGGGTTTGTGTCCAGGTACTTCCTGGTCCCAAAACGGATGGGGGGCTGGCGCCCCATTCTAGACCTACATGACCTGAACAAGTTCCTAAGGTCTCGAACCTCAGATCATCCCATCCTTGGAACGAGGCGTGTGGTTCTGTTCTCTGGACCTTCAGGACACGTTCTTTCATGTCCCAATCCATCCGTCCCACCAGTGATTCCTCCGCTTCAGAGCGGAGGGATCCCTTTACGAGTTTCGGGCCATGCCCTTCGGCCTCTTTCCAGCTCCCAGGGTCTTCACCAAATGCATGGCAGTGGTGACAGCATTCCTGCGGTGCCGAAGGGTCCAGGTGTACCCTTACCTGGACGACTGGCTGATTGCCGTCTCCTCCAAGTCGGAGGTGGAGCGGTCCAGGTATCTGGCCCTCCACGTCTGCTCTCAGATTGACATCCTCATCAACGAGGCCAAATTGGAACTCGTGCCAACGCAGGTGATTCAGTTCATTGGGGCAGAGCTCGACTCCCTTCGAGCCAGATTACGGCTCCTGACGGACAGGGCCGAGGTTCTTTCCTCCTTTGCCCAATCATTCGTGGTTGGGCAGTTGCGCCTGCCGGGACTTCCTGGGCCTCATGGCGGCCTTCCCCAGCGTGGTCTGTTGAGCCAGCTGGCACATCCGCCCCTGCAATGGGGATTGGCCTGCCAGTGGTCACAGCCGCCAGTCCTCTGGACCAGCCAGTGATGGTGACCCAGGAGATGGGAAAGCGCTCTCCAGTGGTGGATCGTTCTGGCTCATCTGCAGGAGGGTATCCCGTTTGTCCGCCCAGAGCCGATGGTCACTCTAACGACCGACGCCTCTCTGATGGGTTGGGGTGGCCATCTGAGGTAGCTCAGAGCGCATGGCCACTGGTCCCCTCGAGAGTCTCGATGCCACATCAACCTGCTGGAGCGTCGAGCGGTCTGACTAGCCCTCACCGCCTTCGCTCCGTTTGTATGGGGTCAAGTGGTCCAGGTCCAGATGGACAACACCACGACCATGTACTACCTAAACCGCCAGGGCGGGACGCGCTCCTTGCCTCTGTGCAAGGAAGCTCTCTGCACTTGGCCTCTCGTGGGCAGTCTGGAGGTGGATCTCATAGCCATTCATGTGGCGGGAGCCTCCAACACTCTGGCCGATGCCCTAAGCCGGATAGGTGCTGCATCTCATGAGTGGTCTCTCCTGCCGGAGGTAGTACACAATCTGTTCTCCCACTGGGGCACACCTCAGGTGGACCTGTTTGCCTCCAGGGAGAATGCGAAGCTGAGGCTGTTTCATGCCTGGTTCCTCAGCAGAGCTCACTGCAGGGGGATGCCTTCTCAAGGCCGTGGACCCTGGGCCTCTTCTACGCCTTTCCCCCATTTCCCTTGATCCACAAGGTGCTTCTCAAGGCGAGGAGGGACAGGGCGCAGGTGATTCTGGTAGCCCCAGACTGGCCCCGTCAGTTTTGGTATCCAGATCTCCTCAGCCTCAGCTCCAGGCTCCCGAGATGGCTTCCAGCCCTTCCGGACCTGATCTCAGTCAACCAGGGGAAGGTATTCCACCCGGACCTTCAGTCCCTGCACCTAACTGCCTGGTTCCTGAGCGGCTAGAGTTCCAGGCCTTGGGTCTTTCCGACGAGGTCCTCAACGTTGTTGAGGCATCCGTATGAGTCAGACAGAAAATGCTATGCCTTCAAATGGAAGAGATTCTCCATTTGGTGTCAGGATAAGGGGTTGGACCCTTCCTCCTGTTCCTTGGCCAGCATTCTGGACTACCTATGGTCCCTTTCTCAGCTAGGGCTTCGGAGGACGACCCTTAAGGTGCACCTGGCAGCCATCTCTGCTTACTGGGGATGGGACAGAAAGCAGTCGGTGGCGCAGGAGAAGGTGGTCGGGCGCTTTTTCCAAAGCCTTGATCACATATCCCCTCTGGTGCGAGAACCTCCGCCTTCGTGGGATCTGTTGCTGGTATTGGCTAAGCTCATGGGCAAGCCATTCGAACCGATGCACAGGTGTGACATCTCTCACCTGTCGTGGAAGACTGCCTTCTTGGTGGCTATCATGTCAGCCAGAAGGATGGGAGAGCTCCAGGCGCTTTCCATCGAGTCTCCTTATCTGGTCTTCCACAGGGACAAGGTTGTCCTGCACCCCCACCCGAAATTCCTTCCGAAGATGGTGTTGGAGTTTTCGCCTTAACCAGGTGTTGACTCTGCCAGTGTTCTACCTCAGTCACACCTCGGAGGCCGAATATAGGCTCCATACTTTGGACTGTAGAAGAGCGCTCTCTTATTATAAGGAGCGGACGGCTGAAGTCTGGGGAAAGGTTTGCCACCTGTTTGTCACCTACGCTGAAGCTGCACCTGGCAGACCTGCAGCCAAGCGGACGATAGGCAGGTGGGTCACCTCCTGCATAGATCTCTGCTATAGGTTGGCGGGCATGGAGCCTCCCAGAGGGATAAGAGCTCATTCTACCCACCATACCACTGCTTCGGTGGCTGCTTCCAGGGACGTCCCTATCCAGGAAATCTGCAGGGCTGCTACCTGGAAGTCAGCACACACCTTCATTACCAACTACCACATCGACCTTGAGTCACGCCGAGATGCTGGTTTTGGGACCTCGGTTCTCCAGTCCTTATTCCCTAAGTAGGGGGTGCGCGCCTTGCCTCCCTCCTCCCAGAGAACTGCTAGGAGTCTGCCAATTAGTGTGGATATACCACTCCTAGAACTACTGTTACAGGTGAGTAACTTGTTTTTCTGGGCCCTGCGTAGGTTTCGGCGCTGTCGGCATCAGTGGGTCGCTCGGCGCCGTCCTTGGCATTACTGCGTCTGTTGGTGCCGCCCTCGGCACAGTTGGGATTGTCTTCGCTGCCCTCGGCTCCATGCGACCTTTCAGTGCCACCCTCTGCGCCGTTGGGCTTGTCAGCACCATCCTTGCCGCCGAGCGCTCTGTCGGCACCGTGCGCTGTGCTGAGCCTAGCGGCGCTGTGCTGTTCTTCAGCACCGAGACTTGGCTGCCGTCTTCCAGCCTTCAGGGCTCCTCGACTCTCGACCCCTTTTCCTCCTATTTTCCTTCTGATTTTCACTCCTTTCCTGTCCATACAGTCCCTCCTGGGCTGTCAGGAGATGATATTGAGCCTGACCCAGACCTTAGGCTGAGTGATGATGTGGAAGGAACAGGATCTAATCCTGCTGCAGAGCCTGTGGTCGAGGACCTGTCAATTAAGTCTCTGCTGAAAAATTTGAATTCCACTCTTTCTCTCCAGACTTTGGATATCAATTCTGGGAAGCTTTTAAGACTCCATTACCTTCATGTTCCAGACATCCCTATGGATTTAACTCCCCCAGTACAGCCCTCCTTTGAGACGCTTTCTCAAATGGTGTGGAATAATCCTGCTCTCATTCCTTCTGTGGCTAAGTCCATAGAGAGGAAGTATGCTGCTCCCAAGGATCGACACATTTTGGCTTCTCAAGCCTTTGCGGACCCTATTGTAGTCTTGGCAGAGAATAAGGCCATCTTTCCTCAGACTTCTGCAGCTCGACCTATAAACAAAGAATCTGTAAGGTAGATACTTTAGTTAAGAGAGTCTTTGCTGTATCCACTCTGGGTATGCGTATCGCCAGATACCAGGGCTGTTTCTCTCAATATGAGTATATTATTTGGCATTCACTCAAACAAATGGTTGAAGCTCTACCGGAGTCGGACACTAATTCAGAGCTTCTTCATACCTTATTCAGGGATATCGAGTCCAACAACCAACAGGTTAAAGCAGCTATGGATGCTTTCGATACTGCCTCTCGAGCGGTGGCGGCGGGCATTTGTACCCACCGTCATTCCTGGCTGCGCACTTCAGACTTCTCAAATCATGCCCAGCAACAGGTTATGGTGTTGCCCTTCGACGGTGTGTATCTCTTTGGTCCTCAAGTAGAACAAGCTGTAGAGGCCACACAAAAGACCAGATCGGCCATTAAATTGGCTCGACCTCGACCTCGCCTTCTCGGGTGTTCATAAGTGCCAGTTTCACAACCGTCAGTCCTTTTGAGGCAAAGGCAGGAGAGGTTTTAATAAAACCAAGCCCCTCAGACTCAAAAGAAAATGCAACAAAAAGCACAAGGGCCCAAAGCGCCCAGTGCCACCTTCTGAGTTTCTGGCCCAAGTCCCACCTCAGCTGCCCGAGGGGGACTCCTCTTTAGCGGTGGGAGGTCGTCTGACTCAATTCTACAACCAGTGGAAGTCCATAACATCAGACAAATGGGTCCTCCGGATAATCTGCGAAGGGTATTCCCTCAATCTTTCAGAGACCCCTCCAGATTGTTCCCCCCAAACGCAGCCCAAGCTGTCAGTACTTCAGTCAGAACTTCTCGCCTTCAAGATGGAAGAGCTTCTGAACAACAGGGCAGTAGAAATAGTTCCGCTGGATCAATGGAAAACAGGGTTCTACTCCCATTACTTTCTAGTTCCAAAGAAAACCGGAGGCATGCGTCCCATTTTGGACCTCAGAAAATAGAACAAATTTCTTCCCAAGGAGAAGGTCAGAATGATATCGCTAGGAACCCTGTTACCTTTGCTTCATCAGCATGACTGGTTAGCCTCCCTAGACATGCAGGATGTTTACCAACATATTCCTATTCACCCAAGGCATCACAAATACCTAAGGTTCGTGGCTTTGGGCCAGCATGATCTGTTCAGAGTCCTGCACTTTGAGCTATCCTCGGCGCCGTGAGTTTTTACAAAGTGTTGTGCAATTCTCGCAGCGCACCTCAGAAAGATCAGAATACAAGTGTTCTCGTATCTGGACGACTGGCTTGTATCAAGTCCTTCCAGGCAAGGAACTCTCAATGCCATATCCACGGTCTCAGACTTTCTCACGTCTATGAGAGTTCTGCTAAATCTCAAGAAATTGCAGTTGCAGCCCTCCCAGAAGCTTCTTTTTATAGGAACTCTTCTGGACACCTCTTGGGCCAAGTCTTTCTTCCAGAAGACAGAAGGAGCGATATCCTACAGATGGCCCTATACATCAGGGAGAACAGCCCAGTGTGAGCTATCTCGATGCAACGGATGCTGGGTCTCATGGCATCCTCGGTGTTCACTGTACCCCTAGCTCGTCTACACATTAGGACCGCTCAAAGGATGCTCAGTACTCAGTGGTCCCCAACCACTCACCCTCAGTCCTTTCTCATGAAGGTGACAGAACCTCTGAAGAGGTCGCCCACTTGGTGGTCGCAAGAGGACAACCTTCT
Source organism: Neoceratodus forsteri (assembly GCA_016271365.2). NCBI lineage: Eukaryota > Metazoa > Chordata > Ceratodontiformes > Ceratodontidae > Neoceratodus > Neoceratodus forsteri. Next base: position 108,120,869 of record CM028131.1, on the reverse strand, counting down.
GAAAGGGTATCCATTAGCTCCCTGGATCACCAGATCTCCATTACTATGGACGCGTCCCTGATGGGGTGGGAAGTCCACTGTCAGGATCTCCACACCCAAGGTACGTGGACTCAAGATGAGTCCCAGCGTCCTATAAATGTCCTAGAAATGAGAGCCATCCTTTATGCCGTCCAGGCTTTGAAGGACATTCTCTGTCACAAGAACATTCTCCTTCAGACGGACAACAAAGCAGTGATGTATTACATCAACAAGCAGGGTGGTGCTCACTCTTACCCTTTATGCAGGGAAGCGATGAGGGTGTGGGAATGGTGCTTGGAGCACAAGGCTCTAATTCAGGCGGTCTATCTGCCGGGAGTGCAGAACGAACTGGCAGACCGTCTCAGCAGAACAGAGACAGATCCTCACGAATGGTCTCTCGACTCAACCATATTTCAGTCACTGTTCGCAGAGTGGGGAACTCCAGACCTGGACCTTTTTGCATCCCCACTCAACACAAAACTGCCTCTCTTCTGCTCCAGAAATCCAGGGCCTGGCATTTTCTGTCAGGATGCATTCTGGTTGCAATGGACAAAACGCTTTCTATATGCCTTTTCTCCTCTTCCTCTAAGTCCGAGGGTACTTCTCAAGTTCGAGTCTCAGGGTGACAAAATGATCCTCATTGCTCCCTTTTCGCCTCGACAAATATGGCTTCCGTTACTCAACAGTATGTCGAAAACCCTTCCGAAAGCTGCTCTTCGGACGAACCTTCTGACTCGGGCCTGTGGTCCATCCTAATCTGAGATCGCTTCACCTTCATGCTTGGCTCTTGAAGAGATAGAAGTGAACAGGTTCAATGTCTCTCGCAGAGTTTTAGATATTCTTCTGGCTGCGCACAAGCCAGCCTTTAGAAAAACTTACACAGCCAAATGGAAGCGTTTTTCTCTGGTGTGCAAAATCCTCTTTGAATCCTTTTTCCTGCCCACCCAATAAAGTTCTAGAGTACCTTTTTAGACTTCTCAAATTCAGGTCTGCAATACTCTACAGTCAAAGTTCACCTTTGTGCCATTTCAGCTTATCATGAGCCAGTACTTTCCTTGTCACTGGCTCAGTTACCTGTGGCTAAGAGGTTTCTTAAGGGAATTCTGCATACTAGACCTCCTATCAGACGTCCAGTCGCAGCCTGGGACATTAATCTTGTACTAGACATGCTCACTCTAAAGCCTTTCGAGCCTCTAGCTACCTGTGAGCTGAAATTTCTTACTTGGAAAACAGCCTTCCTGGTGGCCATTACCTCGGCCTGCAGGGTTTCTGAGATGCAAGCCTTGATCACAGAGCCTCCATATGCTGTGTTTCATAAGGACAAAGTAGTTCTTAGGACCCATCCTAGGTTTCTCCCTAAGGTTGTTTCAGAATTCCATCTAAACCAACCTTTGGTCCTACCTACTTACTTTGCGGACTTCCAAAATGAAGGAGAGTGTGCCCTTCATTCTTTGGATGTCAAAAGAGCTCTGTGTTTCTATTTAGATAGAATAAAGAAATTTGCAAAGCCAACTGTTTGTTTCCTTCAAGCGAGACCCGACTGGGTCAACCTGTTGCTATCAGATGCATCTCAGCATGGCTGGTGGCATACCTTTGCCACTGTTATTCCATGGCGCAGGTTAGCTGGAGGCAGAGTGACGCTTACTCTACTAGAGCAGTCGCAGCATCCCTGGCTGAAATCCGCAATGTGCCCACTGCAGATATTTGCAATGCGGTTACCTGGAGCTCAGTGCATACTTGTCAACACTGTGTCCTGGATGTCCATGCCAGGGACATCTTCGCTTGGCAGAGCCATCCTTAATGGACTTCTGTCCTAAATTTTTGAGCTCTTGGTCTCTCCTGCCACCCTCTCGGGATTATTAGCTTAGTACTCTCCCATCAGTGTGAATGAGTGGTGGAGACTTTATGTCCAGGAAGATATGGAAATTATGTACCTACCGTAATTCTTGATCTTCTTGGGCGAAGTCTCCACCACTCATTCACATGCCCACCCACCATCCCCTGAGCTCACCTCTGTTGTTGGTCTTCACTCTCTCAATCTTTAGGCTGTGAAGACTTCTTTCTTTGACCCTTCTTATACAGGTCTTCCAGACTGTCTTACGTCCGTTTTTTTTACTAGGCTGTCCTTCTAGGTTAGTTACACTGCACCTCCTCGGAAAAAAGGTACTGAGGTGGTTGGAGGGTCTACGCCAAAATAGTCATTGCCGCACCAGCCGAAGCTCGCGGTGCCACCCTCGCAGCTCCTCTCTGGCGCCAAACCCTGCAAAAGTTTGCTCCCACTGGGTCCTAGCGCTCCAGTGTAGATCCCATCAGTGTGAATGAGTGGTGGAGACTTCATCCAAGAAGATCAAGAATTACGGTAGGTACATAATTTCCATTTTGTTGCTTTGGGCCAGCATTACCAGTTCCAGCTCCAACCCTTTGGACTATCCTCAGCAACTCAAGTTTTTACAAAGCGCTTTGCGGTTCTCAACGTGGCCTCAAAAACTTGGACTCCCAAGTTTTTCCCTGTCTGGACAACTGTTTACTAACTAGCCCATCTAAGCAGGGCACAGAACAGCCAGTAGCCACAACAGCTCAGTTCTTGAACTCCATGTGAGTCCTGTTGAGTTCAGAGAAATCCCAGCTTCAACCCTCTCAGCATTCCCTCTTCATCTGAGCCTTCTTTCACACTGCCAAGGCAAGAATCTTTCTTCCAGAAGACAGAAGGAAAGCCATCCTTCTGATGGCACATTTCGTCATGGAGAACAAGTCCATCCAGGCTCACTCCATGTAGCAAATATTAACCCTCGTAGATTCCTGTCTATCTTCACAGTACCTCTAGTGTGCCTGCACATGAGGACAGCTCAGTGGATGCTCAGCACACAGTGGTCCCTGACAACCCATCCTCAGTCTTACTCCATCAAAGTGATGAAGCCTCTGCTTCAGTCGCTTGCATGGTGAACGCAGGATGACAATCTCTTCCAAGGTCTCCCTTTCTCGCCCCCAGATCCTCAGATAACCCTCACCACAGTTGCGTCTCTGTTGGGGTGGGAAGCCATTGTCAGGGCCACCATACTCTAGTCTGAAGCCCTACAGAGTCCCATCGCCACATCAGTGTTTTGAAGATGAGAGCAGAGCTGTATGTCCTTTGGCCCTGATGGACTTTGTCACCACAAAGTAATCCTCCTTCAGAAGGACAAGAAGTCTGCCATGTACTTCATTAACAAGCAGGGGGGCACACTCATGTCCTTTTGCAGGAAGTGGTGCCTGAACGGGATGCTCTGACCCAACTGATATATCTACCAGGGACTCAAACAGTCTTTGCAGATGAGCTCAGCCACATAGAAGCAGATCCTCATGAGTGGTCATTGGTACCAGACATCATGCAGTCTCTCTTCGATGAGTGGGGAACCCCAGAGGTGGACCTTTTTTGCATCCCCACTCAGCACCAAACTGCCTTGATTCTGCTCCAAAAATCCAGAACATGGCATTTTCTCTCAGGATGCATTCAGGCTGCAGTGGACAAATCGCTATCTATACATATTTCCTCCTATTCCTCTAGTTCAGAGGGTACTGCTCAAACTGGAGGCACACGGGCGCAAACTGAGTCTGATCGCCCCATGCTGGCCTCAGCAGATATGGTTTCCCTTGCTCAGCAGTTTGTTACTCATCCGTCCGAGACCCCTTCCCCTCTGGGCCGATCTTCTGATGCAGGGGTCCCTGGTTCATCCCAGCCTATGCACCCTTCATCTCCACACCTGGCTCCTGAAGAGATGGAAGTGAGCAGGCACAAGGTGTCCCAGAGGGTCTCTTTAGGATTCTCTTGGCTGCTCATAAGCCCTCTACCAGAAAGACTTGCACAGCTAAATTGAGATATTTTTCTTAATTGTGTTCTAAATCCCATATAGACCCATTCCAATGCCAGCCAGACAAAGTGCTGGAGTGTCTACTGGAGCTTTTTAATGCTGGACTACAATACTCTTCAGTTAAGGTCCATTCATGTGCTGTTTCAGCATACCACAAGCCAATTCAGAACCTCATCCTGGCTCAACTGTCTCTTTTTAAGAGATTCTTGAAGGGCATTTTGCACATAAGGCCCCCAGAAACCTGTCACTACCTGGGATCTCAACCTTGTGCTGAACATGCTCATCCATAAGAACTTTGAACCACTGGCTACATGTGATCTCAAATTCTTAACTTGGAAAACTGTATTTTTTTATTGGCCATCACTTCTGCCCACAGGGTCTCTGAAATGCATGCTTTGGTCAGAGACCCTTCGTATACTGTTTTCCATAGAGACCAAGTCGCTCCGCACATACCACAAGTTTTTACCTAAGGTGGTGTCAGAGTTGCACTTGAACCAGCTCTTAGTACTGCTGACATACTTTTCTAGTTTCCAGACCGAGAATGAGTGCACCGTCCACTCATTGGATGCTGAAAGAGCCCTCACATTCAACCTCGATAGAACTAGGGACTTCCAGCAGTCGAAACAGCTAATTTACTTTAGCCCCAACCAACTAGGCCAGCCGGTTACGATGAAATGCATTTTTGCGTGGATGGTCTCTTCCCTCCACCAGTGTTATTCCATGGCGAGGTCAAGTTGGAAGGCCAGGTTCGTGCCCACTTCACCAGAGTGGTTGCTGTGTCCGTGGCAGAGATTCACTCTTTACTTATCACTGATATTTGCAGAGCTGCTACTTGGAGCACAGTGCACACCTTCCTGTCCTACTGCCCTACCCCGTGGGAGTTTAGTTCATCTCAGCTCGGTACTCTAACCCATCAGTGGTGAAGATTGGTCCTGGAAGATATGGAAATTACATACTCACTGTAATTCTTGATTTTCTTGGACCATCTTCACCACTGATTCATACACTCCAACCTCCATCCTCCTGGCTCAGTGTTCCTGTTTGTTGGTATTCACTGCCCCCCCACCACCACCACCACCACCACCGGTTTGGGCGCTGTGAAGACACTGCTTTCTTTATTGTTGACTCTTTTTATACGGGTCACAAGGACTATCCTTCGCCCTTTTAGGTTAGGTGTTATACTTAGGTTACGCTGCACCTTCTCAATAAAAAAGGTACTGAGGTGGTTGAAGGCCAGTGCCAAGGTAAGCCATGCAGTACAAACTAGTCTTGTGGTGCCACAGATGCACACAGCCCTACCTCGGCACTGGCCCTCCTGAAAAGTTCTGGCTCCTGCAGCGTCCTAACGCCTCCAGCTCTGAACCCATCAGTGTGAATCAATGGTGAAAATGGTCCCAAAAGATGAAGAACGATGGTGAGTACGTAATTTTCATTTTTTTAGTTGCTATTGCTTCTGCTCAAAGGATTTCAAAGCTGCAGGCTCAAATGTGTGAGCCTCCTTTTTGATTTTGCACAAATATAGGGTGTCTTTTTTTTTTTTTTTTTACTTGTTTTTCCCTCCAGTCGCTGCTCTGCCAAGACTCCCTCAGGCATCCTGTCTAGTTCCTGCCCGCCTGAGATCCCCCTCTTCCCAAGTCTCCCCCATGATACTCCGATCCCTCTCGCCTACCTGACAGTGTGAACTCCCAGGCTTAAGCCCCCAAGTGGGGCCACCACTCCCTTTGGTGCTCTTGAAGGTCAAGTTTGCTGTAGGCAAGGCAAGGAGTGGAGAGAATCAGGAAACCAGGTGGGGGACCTGGCAGTGGGCATGGAGGCCAGGTGCTGTCGTCCTGCCAGTGCAGGGTTTTCCTTGTTCATCTTGGTGAGGCGGCTTGCTATGGCGTTTGGCGCTAAGCGGGCACACTCCCACACCCATTAGCAGGATGTCCACCGACAACTCACCCCATCTTGATGTGTCCCTGAGCATACACCCAGCCTCCGGGCTGAGCTTAGCCCTGAGGGTTCACAACCCTCCCAATCCCAGGAGAGGAGAGCTGTCGCCAGATACTCAATCCAAACCCGGTCACCTGTGTGGTGCGAGGTGTGGCCTCCAGCGCCTCAACCCTCCGCTCCACCGGGCCAGCAAGGACAGGGTGTCTTTATGTACTAATCCTAAGTTTTTATCAAATGTGGTGTCTGACTTTACTTTGAATCAAACCATCCACCTGCCAGTTTATTTTCCTGAGAATGCTAATCCAGAGGAAGCATTGCTCCATGTTTTAAATATACATAGAATACTCAGGTACTGTATACACCGCACAAAGGACTGCAGAAAGTCCTCATAGCTTTTTGTTTCATTCGCCCCTGGGGAAAAGGGCTTTAGTCCAAACAGTGCCTGTCCAAATGGTTGGCAAACCGTATTTCTTTTTGTTACAGGAAATACAGTAAGGAACTTCCTGGAGTTGTTCGCGGTCATTGTGCTAGAGGCATGGCCACATCTCATTTTCAGAGTCATAAATGATCAGTACATGAGGGAAACCATGGGGCTTAAAAACACATGGGTAAAAAAACAACCACATCACATGTACATAAATTAATAGATGAAAATAACCAAACAGTAAAAGAAGCAAGTTTTCATACAGAGAGTAATAACAACATGGAATATACTTCCCAGCATGTAGTCAAGAGCATTAATATAACAACATTTAAACAAAGGTTGTATATGGGAGAAAGTGTGTGTTCCATCCATGAGGTGGCGAGTTAAAAAAATCCTTTGGCCTACTGAACTTGTAAAAGTACTATGAACCTATGTTGCACGTTTTAAAAATGTGTTTGCTGTGGAAATCTGTGCAGCTGCTACGTGGAGTATGATCCACACCTTTACCAAACATAGTCTGGACATAGCTTCCAAAAAGAGGGCTGGCTTTGGCCTGGCTGTGCTCCAAGACCTACTTACTTAGGCCCCTTGGCTCCTGCCACCCAGACTGTTTATGGGCAGTATTGCTTGGTATTCGTTACATAGGTGTGGCCTGATGAAAGAGAGATCCTCAAAGAAGATTGATCAGTTACGTACTTATCCTGACAGTAGATCTGTGAAAGAATCTTTTCATCAGGCCATGCCTGCCCCACCCTTCAACCCCTAGCTGATCTTGGAGAATCTGGGAAATGCTGTCTCCTTTCCATGAGGGTCTATCTGCTGTTCTCTGCTTTGCCTGGTTGGCAGAGTCCTGGGTTCTCTCCTGGTTCCCTACAGGGAGGTTCTCGGAGCAGGATCTCGGTGGGGACTGAGAAAGGAAGGGGCCACCCACATTTATATGATAGAACCAATATCTGATGTCATCGTGGGTGGCCCCTTGTGGACTGCTTGGAAAAAAATTCCGTGTGGTCTCAGTGCTTGGCGTCTTACAGTTCCACAATGTAACCTGATGATAGAGATTCTCTCGAAGATCTACGGTAAGTACATAATTGTTCTTTCCCATGCCGTATTAGTCTGTAATCCCAACAGCAGATCCATTTCTTCACAATTTTACCCTACATGGTATACCTACTTCCAATGCCAGTTTTAGTCTGTAGTCCCAGCGGCAGTTCCCTTTTTTCACAACCTTACCCTACTTGGTATAATGCATTCCCATGCCAGTTTTAGTCTGTAATCCCAGTGGCATCTCCTTTCTTCACAACCTTACCTGGCAGGTAGTCTAAGCGGTCACCATCCCAAATGCACAAAGAGGAACTGCTAACCTCCATGGTAGATGACCTCTTCGCAAGATGGGCTCGTCCAGAGTTGGACCTTTTTTGTGACCCACACAAAGCGAAACTGTTACGTTTCTGCTCCCTTGCTCTAAGGCCTTGAGTTTTCTGGTGAGATGCGTTGTCCCACTTTTGGAAAGGAAATTCATGTATGCATTTTCCCCAATTCATCTAATGTGGAGAGTGCCACACTCATCCTCATTGTCTGCTATGGTCTTGCCAAATATGGTTTCCTCTCCTGCAACTGGCAGTGGAGCCCAGTGCCTCTACTGTTGTGTCATGGTCTGTTGTCACAGGACAAAGGGTCCCAGTTCCAACTGACGTGAAGTTCCTACATCTGCATGCAAGGCCCCTGAAACAAAGGGTATCTCACATGCACAGTAAAGGACTTTACCATATATGGGTGTTAAAATATATGTATCTGGTCTCTATACAGATCTTATTATTGCTTTTGGAGCACTGTGTCTCCAGTTACTTCATCACACAAGCACACATCTCTACCATCTTAAGCTGTTACCGAAGCAGTCGTTGAAAGAGTGAGCGATTTGTATACATTTTAAAACATGACAAAATGCTGATATGATTTTATGGACAAAATGAAATACAGCATATGACAGAGGATTAGACTACAAACCTACATTTCCAGATTTTGTTCTCTTGATTTCTGCTATTCAGCCTATTTAGTTACTCCTTGCTTCCTGAGCCCCCACCAAACCATGGGGATCTCAAAAGAGTCAGCGTGGTACAGACCAGTGTGACTGCATCACAATATCGATATCCACTCAAAATCGCCCATCAATTTAACACACTGTCACCCCTTCACACACAGTAATACAGACTAAATTTACTAACACATACATACCTAATTGTATCAATCACACCCCACACTTCTCCAAGCCCTAAAATAATTAAAATGCTAAGATTTGACCCTTAACAGGAGAATCCATATTGCACAGCCTGTAGTGCTGGTAGGGTCCATAGTAAAGCCTACCATATAATCTAGCTTTACTGCCACTCTGTTCTCCTGTTGGGACACACCTGTGGTGGATCTGTTTGCCCTGGCAGAACACCAGACTGAAGCTGTTTTGTGCCATCTCCATAGTCCAGGACACTGTCGTGGATGCCTTAGCAAGGCCCTAGACCTGAGGCCTCATGTATGCCTTCCCCCTCATCCACAAGGTAGTGATCAAGGACCGGACGGAAAAGGTGCAGATGATCCATATAACTCCAGACTGGCCTCAGCAGTTCTGGTACCCGAATCTCCTCAGCCTCTGCAGCAGACCTCTGTGGCAGCTGCCGCTCCACCTGGATCTGCTGACCAGGTAACAGGGGCAAGTCCTGCATCCAGAGCTCCAGTCCCTGTACCTCATGGCCTAGTTCCTGAGTGGCTACAGTTGAAGGCTTTGGGTTTTGTATGAAGTATTTCACATTGTGGAGGTCTCCCACAAAGAGTTGACCCATGCTTTTAAATAGAAGAGATTCTCCATTTGGTGCCATGGCGAAGGGCTTGATCATCTTACCTGCCCTGTGGTGAGCATCTTGGATTACCTCTGGGCCCTCTGTCAGCTGGGGCTTGCAAGAGGGTGCACCTGGCAGCTATCTCTGCTTACACAGTGCGGGCTGATAAGCCAGCGGTGGGCCCAGAAGTAGGTGATTGGGCTTTTTCAGTGGCCTGGGCCAGTGTCCTCTCTGGTGCATGAACCACCTCCACCGTGGAATTTACTGCTGGTGCTGGCTATGGATATGGGCAAGCCATTCAAGCCTGTGCAAAGGTGTGAGATGTAACACCTGTCATGGAAGATGGTCTTCCTGGTGGCCATCATGTCAGTCAGGAAGATCAGGGAGCTTCAGGCACTCAAGATAAGTCTCCCTACCTAGTCTTCCACAGGGACAAAGTCGTCCTGTGCCCAAACCCAAAGTCCTTCATAAAGGTAATATCGGGGGTTTCACCTTAACCCGATGATTAACTTACCGGTATACTTTACTAGGCCATCTTCAGAGGCCGACCACAGGCTCCATACCCTGACCCTACAGAGGACGCTCTCATATTATGTAGAACACATGACTGGAGTTTGGGGAGAGGCTTACCAGCTGTTTGTCACTTATGCTGAAGCCACGCGTGGCAGACGGGCAACAAAGTGGACGATTGGCAGACAAGTCACATCCTGCATCGATCTCTGTTGTAGGTTGGCAGGTAGGGGGCCTCCTGTAGGGCGTGCAGTTCTTTCCACCAGACATACCACTGCCTCAGTGGCTGTTTCCAGGGACATCCCATCCAGAAAATCCTACCTGAAGTCGGCACACACCTTCATTTCCTCTACCATGTTGACCTTGAGTCGCACTCGCATGCAGGTTTTGGGACCCATGGGTTCTCCATTCTGTTTTTGCCAAATAGGCATGCTCACCTTGGCCCCGGAGAACTGCTAGAGTCTGGATAGTGAACCATATCCACACCCCTAGAAAAATAGGTTATTCGCCTGTAACTGTAGTTTTAGGAGTGGTATATGGTTTACATCCACACAACCCACCCAGCCTCCCCTTTCAAGTGGCACATGGATCCCTGCTTCCAGCGTGCAGATATGTGACGTTATGGGGCGGGGGGGGTTATGTCGCCTGGTGGTTGGAGAAGCTTAGCTTAAAACGTCCGGCATATTCCAGTGTAGCTGCCAGAGTGTGGTGTGAACCATATACCACTCCTAGAACTACGGTTACAGGTAGTAACCTATGTTAACAATATGTCCAAAACCTTTGCTTTTGTTCAACATGTTAACTTTCTTGGTCTGGTTAAAGTTTACTTCCTGACTGCTGCACTGATACCATGTTAATAAACATAGCTGAGAAAATAAGAAACCTGTAAATCTACTACCAGAGGAAATCATTGTTGATTGAGAAATCGGTTACATTTTAAACCTTTTTCCTAATCCTGTAATGGGTGCGTTTTCCAGATGATCTCTTCTTCACCTGGACAGGGTTCACAGCTTAGATGAGTTACACCTGTTGCCATCTGGTCAGCTGGTAGAGCAGCTGAAATGGCTCGTGTTCATTGCACTTAATGGTCAAGCCATGCTGAACATACAGGAAAACGTCTCTCATGAATTGCAAGTTGAAACTGGATCTGTGTCAGCAGAACTTACTAGTTCATTTTTTCAATAATAGAAAAACATTACACATTCCTTTCTGAAGCTGTTCAACTTCTAATGACACTTTGTTTAAACATTTTTTGAATCTGGTTTCAGCTTGTATTTGTAAGAAAGAGAGGGCAGCCCTTGACCTCTCTTGTGTGTTTGATCCTGTCTATGTGTCTGACTGACTGAGGCCCATCACATTTCACTGTTACCCACCTTTTTGCTCACTAGGAGTTGCAGGCCCTTGAATCAGAACTGGGGCAGACGACTGAGCGGTGGAAGGACATATGGGATAAGGTCAAGGCTACCCAGCGAGCGGAGTCCAAGCAGGAGAGCAAGGTATGTCACTGCAGTGTACTGGCTAATGTCTGGTTGTGGGAGAGCAGGTGTCTGCTTAGACATTGGAGCCCTTTCAGAGACATCATAGATCAGAAACTTTACAGTGGTCAAGTGATCTCTATGTATGCATACACTCCCACCCCAAAGCACGTTTATATAAAAACATGCAGATTGTATGACCAATTCAGATATCTTGTCATCCATAGTTTTTACTTACTTTAATGTTTACCCATCCTGACCCAGACAAAAATAGTTGCACTTTGGTACTGCACTGATGAACGGATTAACACTTCATTTCTTTGGCACGCTCTCCAAAAGATGTTAGAAGAGGTTATATAAATGGCAGCGTCCAGAGGAGAGAGAAAGAAAATAATCCTGTAGTGGAGTTGCTGTGGGAAACCCTCAAATATGGTATTCCACATCTGGTCTGTTATTCTGCCTATCCAGAAGGGTATTGCAGTAGATTAAACTGCAGAGTTGGCAGTATTGTGGACTGGTACACTAGTGGAAACACATGCATGAAGGAAAAAATGTTCTAGGGACTTGGGTGTGGCTCACTTATCCACAGGACTAGCAGCCTGCCTTTAAAAGATGATTTGCCAGACTATCTTCAAGAGAAGCTCATCACACCACCCAGGTGGTATATCCCTCGGCTCCGCACTGTGATGTCAGATCTTCCTTTCCGCTGGAAGTCAGGTCTTCTCCTTCGCAGCTCTGTATATGGTGCAGATCTGAACTTTTTAAAGTGCGGCATTTGGATATATTTCAAAGTTACGTTTTCATCTCTGATGCCTACAATGGACCATGGGGATTCTAAGCTACATCTCATCTTCAAGCCCTGCGTCCAGTGCAGTCAGAAATTGTCATAGACGGATCCACACATGTTGTGCATTTACTGTTTAGGTGAACAACACAACATTGCTGCCTGTGGCCTGTGCCAGGTTTTGCTTCCTGCTTCCCTCGAAGACTGTTACGCTCATCATCTTTGCTGGCCGGACAACCGGATCTTCCAGTGAAATCCAAGGAAGCAAGCAAGGTGGTCCCCGCAGCTGTGGTGGCCAAGGCCCAGCTGGCAGCTATGAAAAAGGCAGCAGCCAAGGGCGCAGCAGGCGCCTCATCAGTGTCGGCGCTGCTCTCATTAGGGGCAAGCATTGGCACAGTTTTCTCTGTCAACTTCAGTGAAATGTGCAAGCCCCTTCGGACTTTCGTGGAGAGCCCTGCCCTCCATAGTAAGGCGAAAAAGTTGAAGAACTCCCACTGTCTGTCATGGGAACAGGAAAGAGCACGCTCCCTTGACTGCCTGGACAACTGTCAAGCACTTGGCTTCGGCCAAACCTGCCTCAGTCAAGGGACAGGCCACTAGCTCCACAGTGTCCTCATTGAGCTTGCCTGCCTTGATATGTCGAACAGGTAGTGGAGATTTTTCTCAACATTGTCAGCCTGTTGTCTGAAGGGATCAAAGACGAGTCAATCTCTATGACCCCAGTCCTTCTGAGCCTCACACAAGAGTGCTTGGAATAGTCGGTGAATCCAGCTGGCTCCTTTCAGGAGTTGCCTTCCTCCTTGGTCGAACCTTCGAACCCTGTTCAGGCAGTTTATGCTGCCCCTCTGCCTGTATCTCCTCGTAAGCAGCAGTCATGTCAATGCTAGAGGTCAGGCTGAGGTCAAGTTTGAGGGATTCTCACACTTTCAGCCTCCTCTCAACTGGGGCATCACCGTGCTACAAAGAGCTTCAGGCAGTGGGCCTGGTTGGACAGTGTAGGCTCGACCCTGTTAACATCCACAGTCTGCCCGGGTCATCACTAGTTCAGCTCGCACCGCTCCTGCCAATACAGCTGTCTTTGACTTGTGTCTTGCCACCATTTCAGGTGGAGCCGCCTCCACAACAGCTGCTGTCCGGTTTCTGGCTTGCCAGACCAGTTGTCAGTGGAGATCACATACTTGGCAAATGATGCAGATCTCCTGGCAATACATGTCACAGGAGCCAACAGCCAGCTGGCAGACCCCCTCAGCCAGGAGGGTGAGATGTTGCACAAGTGGTTACTGCATCAGGAGGGTGGTGAACCACCTGTTCTTCCCGTAGGACACTCTTCTGGTGGACCTCTTTGCCTCCAGGGAGAAGGCAAAGCTGAGGCTGTTTTGCACCCACCCTTCTCAGTCTGAAACACTGTAGGGGGATGCCTTGCGAACCTTTGGATGCCTGGCCTCCTGTACACCTACCCTCCCCTTCCCTTGATCCACAAGGTGGTGGTCAAGGTGTGGAGGGGCAAGGTGCAGATGATCCTAATAGCCCCGGACAGACCTCGCCATTTCTGATACCCAAATCTCCTCAGCCTCAGCAGACCTTTTTGGCAGTTGCCTCTGTGCTCAGATCTGCTGTCTTGGCATCAAGAGAAGATCCTACACCTCACAGCCTGGTTCCCAGTGGCTAGAGTTCCAGGCTGTGACACATGTGGAGATGTGCTCCATGTTGTGGAGGTGTCCAAAAGGAGTTGCTCGACAGTGCTACACCTGTAAATGGAAATATTTTCTATCTGGTGCTAGGGCAAGGAGCTTGATCCTCATACCTGCCCCTTGGCTAGCAATCTGGACTGTCTTTTGTCCCTGTCCCATCTGGGGCTGAGATGGAGAACCCTCAAGGTGCACCTGACAGCCATCTCTGCATATTGGGCATGGACTGGTATGCTGACAGTGGCACAGGAGAAAGTGATTTGGCATTTTTTCAAAGGTCTTCACCACTTGAATCCGCCAGTGTGTGAACCACCACCTTGAGACTTGTTGCTGGTTTTGGCAGTGCTCATGGGCAAGCAATTCGAGCCTATGTACAGGTGTGAGATGTCACACCTGTCATGTAAAACTGCTTTCTTCATGGCTGTCACCTCCGCCAGAAGGATCATTGAGCTCCAGGCACTCTCAGTGGAGTCTCCGTACCTGGTTTTCCACAAGGGCAAGATAGTCCTTGCCCCACCGAGTTCCTCCCGAAGGTGATAGTGAAGTTTCACCTAGCCAGATGATTAACTTTATGGTATACTTAACCAGCCCATCTTCAGAGGCCGACTGTAGGCTCCTGATTTTGGACCTGTGCCAGGCACTCTCTTATTATAGGGAGCACACGGTTGGAGTTTAGAATGAGGCATGCCAGCTCTTGTAACATACGCTGAAGCTGCACCTGGCAGGCCAGCAGCTAAGAGGACGATTGGCAGGTGGATTGTCTCCTGCATCACCTGTGCTATAGGTTGTCTGGTAGGGAGCCTCCCATAGGGCTTAGGGTTCATTACACCAGACATACTGCTGCCTCGATGGCTGCTTTCAGGGATGTCCTCATACAAGAGATCTGTAGAGTGGCTACCTGGAAGTCCAACATTTTATCATCTCCCATTACAGCATCAAACTTGAGTCTTACAGGGATTCTGCTTCTGGGGCTTCAGATCTTCTTCGGGGGTATCTCAGTCATCAGGTAACACTGTAGGAATCTTCGCCATCGGTGAAAGGGAATCCACATGGAAGATATTTGGCAGTACAGCTGGGGCCTCCCATGCCGTCTATGTCCGTCGACGTCACCAACGCTATATAGGCGTGGGCGGCCCCACTCCCTCGTCGGTTCTTTCCCACCTTTCGACTCGAGTGCATGGGTCTCCGCAGAAGCTCCATCGCAGTTTTCACGCCTTTTTTTCAGCCTATAATTTTTTCACTTGCCTTGTAAAGAATCTCTTTTTCAAGAGATTATTTTGAGAGTTAATCCTTCTACCTCTCTCTCTTCCATTGTTGCTGCTGCGAAAAGAAGAGTGCCTCTACAGACGAATGCTCCTGTTTGTGCCTGCTGTCTTGGGCCCACGAAGTTTCTGACTGTGAACTCTGCCAGAAGTTTAATCAGACAACCTTTCTGCAGCGTAGAAAGGCTTTAAAAATTCCTGATGGAGCGGCAGGGTCCTCCGGCACCACAGCTTCCCAGTTGCCGGCCAGTTCTTCGAGCTCCAAGGCCTGAGACAAGTCTTTGGGGTGGGTCATAAGAAAGGTGGGAGATCACGACTGCTCCCCCCGGTGTCTGTCTCACTCCCTGTCGGCCTCTCCTTCTGGGGATCTTCATCGGCTGTGGTCGCTCCAACGAAGAGAACTGCTGTCCAGGTCCTTATGCCCACCAGACCCATACCAATAGCACCTCCGCCCAATTCACAGAGCGCCCTGCCGTCAACCCCTATGCCGTCTACAGTGGGCATGCCGCTCAGGCCTGCCTCTTCTCCCATCAGGCTACAGGCTCATTGGGTTCTGTGGACACAGCAGGCGGGTTGTCAACACCTGTGCCATCAAACCCCCTCCGTTGACACCTACTACTGACCTTGGTGAAGTCCTGCTCAAGTTCACCAATGTGCTTGTGCAGCAACTGGGTGCCTAAAACGCTCCCTTCACTGACGCCGTTGACAACAGCTTCGTCATCAACACCAACTCGTGGGCCCCATTAAGCTCCCCATGGGCCGTTGACGGTGCACCCGACACCAGACCAAGAAATTGAAGAGGTTGACGTCAAGGAGGAGGAGTATCATCCAGACCTCATTCTTCCTGAGGAGGAGGAAGAGGTCTTGATCTCTGACAGGTCTACAGCCTCCTCTGTCAGTGAGGACACAGTGAAGCATATTCCCAGGTCTCCTTCTGAGGACCCCACATTTTTAATGTGATGAAACAGCTGTCCTCAGCAATGGGCTTCCACACTGAGGAAAGGATGCCACCAGAAAAGATCTTGTGGATTTCCTGGAGATTCCAGAATCTCCCCAAATATCATTCTTCCAGTGCTCCCAGCTGAATAATGCAGCCACAGTAGCCTGGCACACACCAGACATGGTGCCAGCTCTACTCGGGCAACAAGCTTTATCACGCCTCAGCGTCTCCCCTATTTTGCTGCCCAGGCAGAAACTGACTCAGTCATTAAGGCAGCTCATGACAGATCTAAAGTGCCTAGCACCTTATTTCACTTCCCCAGACAAGGTGTCTAGTAAGATTGAGCTATGGGGTAAAAGGGTTTATGCCTTCTCCACCTTAGGCTTACGGATTGCACACTATCTGTTACACATGGTTAAATACCAAAATGCCAACTGGAAGAAGGGCAAGGCTACGGTTCAGACCCTTCCTGATGGCACACAAAGCAGGGGCTGCTTCAGTGTTTCCAGAAGGCTGAGGATGTTAGCAAACATTTCCTTAGATTTTTCTATGACATGACTGATACTGTTGCCAGAGCAGCTGCCATAGGCATATGCTTCCACAGGCACTCCCAACTCAGAGTTTCAGGATTTGCAGCACAAAGTGCTTAATGCCGCTTTCAGTGGTACTAAGCTGTTCGGCCCTGATGTTCAGAACCTCATAAATGATCTGCAGGCCTGCAGCGCGACCATCAAATCGGTTCATTCCTCTACCACACCCAACCAAAGTGTAGAGGGCTACCTCCCTTTCATGAACAGAACAGTAGCCTGGAACAGCTCCCTGTACCCAGGAAAGCGTGAGAGCCCAAGATGCCTTACCTGCCCTTCCGATGCTGGAACGGCAGCCAAGCCCCCAGAAGTAAGGAACCAGCCTCGCGGCTGGCTCCGCCTGCTTGACTCTGCCAGACCCCCACGTCCGGTCCCAGACCAGCAGGTGGTGGTTAGAGGTCGGTTCCTCCATCTGAACCAGTGGAGAACCATAACGTCAGATGCATGGATCCTGCAGATCATAGGACAGGGTCATACCTTGGAGCTCATAGAGCAGCCTTCAGACACCCCACCTCCACCTCCAATTACCCCCTGGCTCACTTATCTGTTTTCCGGGAGGAAGTGCAGTGTCTTCTGTGCAAGCAGGCCATCAAATCAGTGCCCAAGCACAGGAGAAACCAGGGATTTTATTCCAGGTTTTTCCTGGTACCCAAAAAGTCCAGAGATCTGAGGCCCATTTTAGATCTAAAGTAACTCAATCCATTCATCCAGTACAAAAAGTTTTGAATGGTAACTTTGCCAGGCCTAATACCCTCCTCAAGACAGGGACAGGCTCTGCTCACTGGACATGCAGGATGCGTACTGCACATCTCTTGTCTTCCTCCTCACTCTCCATTTTGCCTTTCAGGGTGAGCATTATTAGTTCAAAGTGCCTTGCTTGGCTTATCCTCTGCGCTTGTGAGTCTTTACCAAGTGCTTGGCAGTGGTGCGCAGCTCTCAGAGAGGGACTGTATGTCTTCTCTTACCTGGACGATTGGCTGCTAAAGGCCCTGTCCATGGAGCACACTCTCCAGCTGTTTGTCGTTGAGACACAGGTCAGGAAGCATAGGAAAATCAGGAGCCGTTGTAGAATTTGCAAAAAGTGTTTATTAGTTCTAAGAGTAACATAAATAAAATTGTTCAGAATAACTATTTACAAAGGCAGAATAAACAGAGAAGATCAATCTGAGTTTTCCTTCAGTCTCTGTGTGTCTCCCAAAACATTGCAGCTCTTTCTTATAAGTCTTTGCAACCCCCCTTCTTAACAAGCATCCTGTTTTTCCCTAAAATGTTCTTGTAAGTTTCAGGCAGATGCAGCAAGAACACAGTGTCCCAGCGTAGGACCCTTCTCTACAGCTTATGAAAAGGACTTAAAAACTGCTCTCAGGTTCACCCCTTGAGTTCTCAATAGCTTTTTGCAATCATCTCAAACTATAATTATATACATTTAACAGTAGTGCTATATAATTTCTAAACAAAGAGATCAAAATATCAGTTGCATTTCCACATAATAATTTGCTTATATTTTTATACCAGCAGATATGCAAGAAAGGAAAAGACAAAAACAGCAAGGGAAGGTTGAGAGACAGTGAGAGGCAGAGAATTGCGAGAATGTCGGGGTGATCAAGTCTAGGTCTCACGAGAAAATGTGGTTCGCAACCAGACAGAAGAGACAGAAAAGGAGAGAACAGAACAGATCCCTGCATTCAAACTCTCCATAACAACTGGGGCAGGGTCTAATTCAGCCCTGTCACATACACCCCCTATTTAAGAGGGAACCTGTTTTATCAAACAGGTTTCCAAAACTTTCTGCTAATTCTTTAACACTGGCTTCTAACTTTCAGAATTTAAGCACATGTGAAGTATGCTTTTTTTCTATAACAGTACAGCAAACAGTAAAGTTTAAACTTGTACATTTGTTTCTCAACCTTCAGAACCCTCAATTCCTGATCCATATCTTGACAGAAAATCAGCATTGCTATTCTCTCTACCAGATTTGTGTATCACCTTGAATTTAAATGGCTGTAGTGCCAGGTACCACCTTGTGATTCTGGAATTTTTATCTTTCATTTGGTTAAGCCAACAGAGAGGATTGTGATCAGTTAAGTACAAAGTCAGTTCTTATCAGATAAAACTTAAGGGACTCCATGGCCCACTTTGCTGCTAAACATTCCTTTTCAATGGTGGAGTACCTTTTCTCTCTGTCATGCAACTTCCTACTTATGTACAGAATAGGATGTTCCGTCCCATCTACATTTTGACTCAGGACTGCACCTAGACCTACCTCTGATGCATCTGTTTGTAACAAAAATGATTTCTCAAAGTCTGGGCTTCTTAAAACAGGCTGAATATAATGCAGCCTTAGTGGCTTGAAAAGGTTCATCACAGTCTGGGGTCCATTTCACATTATTCGGGTACCGTTTTTTCACGAGTTCTGTGAGGGGAGTAGCTAACTCCGCAAAGTTGGGAAAAAATCTCCGATAAACAGCCAGCCCTAAAAATGACCTGATATGTTTCTTGGTTTTAGGGACAGGGCTGTTAGCTACAGCTTCTAACTTAGACACCTCAGGCTTAACTTCTCCATTTCCCAAAACATAGCCCAAATATCTGGTTTTCTGCATACCCAGTGCACTCTTGGTAGGATTAATTGTCAGACCTGCCTTTTTGATTGATTGGATAACTGCTCGTAGGTGTTCCAGGTGGCTTTTCCAGTACACCACGACATCATCCAGGTATGCAGCACAATAACCAGTAAGAGGGGATAAAATTACATCCATATAACACTGGAATGTAGCTGGCGCACCATGTAAACCAAATGGCATGGTGGTGAAATGCAGTTTTGTCTTTGGATTCTTTAGCTAAAGGGATTTGCCAGTAACCCTTGGTGAGATTGAGGGTACTGATATACTTTGCACTTCCCAGTCTGTCCACCAAATCATCTATTCTGGGCATAGGATAAATGTCAAATTCTGACACTTAAGTTTCCTAAAATCAAGGCAGATTCTAACATTCTCTTCTTTTTTTGTTTACAATCACCATTGGTGATGACCAAGCACTTCTCGACTCTTCTGTGATACCCAATTCTTTCATTTTTTGTATTTCCTGAACCACGTCAGCTCTTAACCACTCTGGTAACTTGTATCTCTTTTGCCTAATAGGGCAAGCATTGCTTAGCACTATTACGTGCTTGGCCCCTTTTGCTCAGCCTGGTACTGTGGTAAAAGTACTGTTAGCGGTTTGTTTGGGGGTTAAGTAAACATTCACCTTTTACAGCATCAGCAGTAACAGTTTGCTCCAGTCTGTCATAAGCTACATCAGTATCTTCTTTACCAGTTTCTGGTAAAACCAGCAAAACAGCTTTTGGCATTTTTTCAGCCTATTTCTTGAGGAGGTTAGCATGGTATATATTAGTAGGATTTTTCCTGTCAGAGGTCTCAGTCTCATAGTTAACTGTGCCATTACGTCTAAGCACTTCATAAGGCCCTTGCCACTTCATTAACAGTTTATTTTCTGTAGTGGGTAACAGTAACGTGACCTTTTCACCTGGCTCAAAAACTTTTTCTTTTACCCCATGGTCATAATACACCTTCTGCTGGTTTTGGGCCTCTTCCTGATTACTATGAGCGATTTCAACATATTTTGCCGGCTTCATTCTCAAGAGCACACATGTAAGATGTAATAGATTGTTTCTGATGGGGGTTATCTTACCAGGTTTCTTTTATTACATCTAGTGGCCCTCTAGGTTGTCTACCATACAGCATTTCAAATGGTGAAAAACCTGTTGATGCCTGTGGCACTTCTCTGTAAGCAAAAAATAGGTAAGGCAGGTATTGGTCCCCATCTTTCTCTTCCCCTTTTACAAACCTTTTTAACATGCGTTTTAGGGTTTAGTTAAAACGCTCAACAAGACCATCTGTCTGAGGGTGATAGGGGGGTTCTTATGGCAGTGATACCTAGTAGTCTGTACACCTCCTTAAGTAATGCAGCACCAAAATTACTACCCTGATCAGTAATAATTTCTTTAGGTACTGTATGCCCACTCTGCTGAAAATGTTTGGAAGCTTTGCTGCTACTCTTGAAGCTGTGACAGTACGCATTGGAACTGCTTCTGGGTATTGAATAGCATAGTCGCATACAACCAGAATAAATCTATTACCCTTTTTACTTTTGTCTACAGGACCAACCACAGCCTGCGGGGTGCAGTGCCGCCACAGCATGACTCCTTCCCAGCCCCCACCCCTCCTCTGGATCAACGGGCATAAAAGGTCGGGGTCGCATCACTTGCCACTTTTCAGGGTGGCAGTTGATTACCGCTAACTGGTGGGTCCTTCAAATGGTCAAGAGACGTCACTTTATAGAATTCCTCGACCACCCGCCGTCAAGACCTCCCCTGCTTTCCCGTTATTCGGGTCAGCACGCACTGCTCATACAGCAGGAGGTGCTCGTGCTTCTGGGAAAGGAAGCTATAGAGCACATACCGAGGAACCAGAGAGGTGCAGGTTACAATTCCCACTTCTTTCTGGTTCCCAAAAATACAGGGGACCTCCGTCCGATACTAGATCTTAGCGATCTCAATGCTTCGGTCCTCTACAAACACTTCCGCATGGTGACCCTTCCCGGTTTGATACCCATGCTCAAGCTGGGCGCCTTCCTAGCGTCCTTGGACATGCAGGATGCCTACCTGCACACACCCATTGCTCGAGCGCACAGGAAGTTCTTGCGCTTCGAATTTCTAGGTCGCCATTATCAGTTCCGAGCCCTCCCTTTCGGACTGTCATCGGCACCTCAGGTGTTTACGAAGTGCATGGCAGTCGTAGCGGCGGCTCTAAGGCGACAAGGCCACTACGTGTTCCCCTACCTGGACGACTGGCTCCTTATGGCATCCTCTCGGGAGGCTCTGATGTCCGCAATTCACTGTACTCAGTCCCTGTTCGGGACGTTGGGCATCATTATCAATCAGGAGAACTCGCACCTGGTTCCGTCACAGAATCTGCAGTTCATAGGTGCAGTTCTGGACACCGTCCAGGGGAGAGCTTTTCTGCCCCCAGGACCAAGCTGGGCATCAGATCCCTCATCAGGGACATCTTGGCAAAGAAGACTGCCCCAGCCAGACTGGTCCTTTGCCTGCTCGGACACATGGCTGCGGCCATTGCAACAGTCCCGCTAGCCCGTCTCCACATGCGGGTGACCCAGTGGATGTTACGGGTTCAATGGGATCAGAAGCGAGACCATTTGCAGCTTCCAATTCGGATCATGAATGCCGTAATCCGGGATTGACAATGGTGGCTAGATTCAAAGAACCTAGTGGCGGGGGTCCCCTTCATTGCACCGTCTCAGATTGTAACACTCTCCACAGACGCCTCAGGGTTCGGTTGGGGAGCACACCTTGACGGGGTCAGGTCTCGGCTCGTGGACACCCCAGGAAGCTCATCTTCACAGAAATATCTTGGAAATGAGAGCAGTTCTTTATGCCCTGCAGGCCTTCCAGTCGGAGATCCCAGCGGGTACTCTCCTGTTACAAACAGACAATACAGTGGTGATGTATTACCTCAACAAACAAGGAGGCACCCATTCCTACCCGCTTTGCAGGGAGGCCATGAGGGTGTGGGATTGGGTCCTACAACACGGCGCAAACCTCACTGCTGTTCATGTCCCAGGAGTGGACAACGTCATCGCAGACAGCCTGAGCCGCTCTCAGGCCAGGGTCCACGAGTGGGAACTACTCCAGGAGGTAGTAGAGGATCTATTTCACAGATGGGGCACACCAGAGTTAGACCTTTTCGCGTCCCCATCCAACGCAAAACTGCCCAATTTCTGCTCGCTAGATCCAGGGCCTGGTGTTTTCTGGCATGACACGTTGTCCCTCTCCTGGATGGGCAGATTCCTCTACGCATTTCCTCCCTTCCCGTTAATCCAGAGGGTCCTTTTGAAACTCCACAGAGAGCAGGTGACGCTGATATTTATTGCGCCTTTTTGGCCCAGGCAGAATTGGTTTCCCTCTGCTACACCAGCTGTCCCAGGAACCTCCGGTGCGTCTGCCAATCAGCTGTCACTTATTGTCCCAGGAGGCAGGTTCTTTGGTCCATCCTGACCTTTGCTCTCTGAACCTGCACGCCTGGCTCCTAGAGTCACAGCTTTCATGCGGTATGGGGTCTCGCAAGAGGTAGCAGATGTTCTAGCGGCTGCTAGAAACTGGCCACTCATGCCACATACGCCATGAAATGGCACAGATTTTGCCTCTGGGCTCAAGTACAAGGACTTTCCCCGATGGATTGTCTGGAAAGGTCGGTCCTGGACTACCTCCTGTCTCTCTTCCAGGCAGCCTTGGCCTACTCCTCTATTAAAGTGCACCTTTGTGCCATCTCAGTCTATCATACACCTGTAGGCCGACATTCCATAACTCAGTCGGGACACAGCACGAGCCTCCCTGAGAGGTGTTCTCCACCTTAGACCTCCGATTAAGGATCTTATTCCTCCATGGGATTTACCCTTTGTCCTGGAGCAGCTCACGCTGCCGCCTTTTGAACCAGCCGCAGATTGTGAGCTACGTCTCCTAACATGGAAGACATTATTTTTAGTTGCCGTTACTTCGGCCAGAGGGATTTCTGAACTTCACGCACTGATGTGCAAAGAACCTTATTTGGTTTTTCACCAGGACAGGGTGGCCCTAAGATCAAATCCAAAGTTTCTACCTAAGATGGTCTCAGCTCTCACCCTCAATCAGGACATCGACTCACCAGTGTATTTTCCTAAATACTCTAATAGAGGAGAGACCCTGTTGCACACTCTAGTTGTGCATTGGTGTCTAAGATACTATCTGACCAGAACCAGGCACCACCGTAAATCTGATCAGCTTTTTGTCTCCTTCGCCTACAGGATGATGGGAGCTCTGGTTTCTAAACAATCACTGTCCAGGTGGCTCATCCATTGTATCACGTTCTGTTAACCAGAAACGCAACAAACCTTTAACGGGTGTGGTTAAGGGTCATTCCACAAGGGGTGGCTACCTCCTGCGCCACAAAGAACGTGACCACGCAGCCATCTGCGTAGCAGCTACTTGAGCACCGTGCACTCCTTTATCAGGCATTATAGCCTGGATGTTGCATCACGGCGAAGAGCTGGTTTTGTTCTAGCAGTCCTTCAGGGACTTCTATCCAACTTCGATCCAACTCACAATCTTACCTAGCCTCCTCCACCTGCGAGGGATTTCCAGTATTGCTGGGAATCGGTCCTAATGGTGTAACCTGCTGCAAGAGCTGTATCTTCCTGGACATAAGTCTCACCACTCATTCACACTAGTGGGATTAGCGCGAGCACTAAGACCCACCGAGAACAAACTTTTGCTGGAGGTCGGAGACGAGAGGCAGGCGCGCAGACACGGCCCCGCGAGCAGCGGCTCGAGCGGTAATGACCATCTCGGCGACGACCCTCCAACCGCCTCAGTTCCTTTTTTCCCGCCGTCGAGTGCGCTTCAGTGACGACGTCGCTCGCCTGTCGGGAGTCAAACTTCAAACTAGCGCATAGTTTTCAGTTTGTTTTTTTGTAACTTTATCACGATAAGTAGTATCGCTTAATTTTATTCTATTTTCGTTAAATTTTTCTAATATTTAAATTTTACTTGAAGAAGTCTCGGCCTACTGGACGGAGTCGACCATGAGCAGGTCAGGTGACGGTAGGGAGACTTCGTGTAAGCTGTTCAGTCAGCGGGCTGGGTCGGTCAGCCTCCTTCTCCTCAGCGGGTTCCGACCACGGTCAGTCCGATGCCTGGGGATGGGCGGTCCCCACCGGCATAAAATAAGCGAGTCGCATTCTACGGCACCGTTCGGCCTCGACTCTTCTTGACCCCACAGGTCAAAAGAAGGCATCACTCGAGTGCAAGCCCTCTGGTATGTCTCGCGTCGGCGCTCGGTTATCGTTGCTAGTTGCGGTCTCCTTCTTGGTCGCCTGACTTCCGGTAGTCGTCGTCCTCGACATCGGCGTCCCTCCCCGCCTATAGGTAGGACTCCAGATGAGCAGTTTCATCAGTGGGCCGCTCTTATGGAGCAATGGGCTCGGAGGTTGGTTCTTCTGCCTGGCTCGGTTGCCTCGGAGCCCTCGGGCGATCAGGTAGGGCGGTTGGACCTTCCTAGTCGCGTGGCGCCTTCTTCGGTGCCAGCGACTCCGTGCTTAGGTGTTTCCCCCCCTCACATGGCTGCGGCGCAGGGGGCCTCACCGATGCCCTTATCTCCTGGTTTTTTTCCTTCTCTAGCTTTCCAGGTTCCTGGGGCTTTTCCGGCGCCTTCTGCAGGGTCTGTTGGCTTGTCGGCGCCGTTTTCGGTGCCGCTGGGTCTTGCGGCGCCCGCCGTCGACTCTGCCGTTGGATAGAAGCGGCGTCGTCCACGGCGCCCGTCTTGGCAGCTGCTCGTCGGCAGCGCCGTGTCGCGTTGTCCGCGGGGCGGCGTGCCTCTTTAGCGCCGTCGCCTCCTCGGTGCTGTCTTCAGCCCGTTTTGCCGTCTCGGCGCGGCAGCCATAGGGACTCTCCTTGTTTTCTGCTATTCCTCCTCTCCTAATTTTCCTCCTTTCCTGTCCAAACAGTCTTTCTGGACCATCAGGAGATGATGTTGAGCCTGACCCAGACCTCCGGTTGGGTGATGAAGTGGAGGAAACAGGATCTTTCTTTGCTACAGAGCCTGTAGCGAGGACCTGTCCTTTAAGTCTCTGTTGAAGAACCTGGGATCCACTCTTTCTCTCCAGACTACAGACATCGATCCTGGGAAGATATTAAACTCCAGTATCTTCATGCTTGGAGATCCCTCAGTTTGACTCCTCCGATCCAGCCTTCCTTGAGACGCTGTCTCAAATGGTATGGAATAATCCTGCTCTTATTCCCTCAGTGGCTAAATCCATTGATAAGTATATCAGCTCCCAGGATCGTCCCATTTTGGCATCCCAAGCCTTACGGATCCTATTGTAGTCCTGGCAGAGAATGACAAGGTCGTTCTTCCTCAAACTACTACAGCTCGTCTATTAACAAAGAGTCTCGTAAGATTGATACATTAGGTAAGAGAGTCTTTGCTGCCTCCACTCTAAGTATGCGTGTTGCCAG
Organism: Neoceratodus forsteri; assembly: GCA_016271365.2. NCBI lineage: Eukaryota > Metazoa > Chordata > Ceratodontiformes > Ceratodontidae > Neoceratodus > Neoceratodus forsteri. The sequence continues at coordinate 108,095,509 of CM028131.1, read as the reverse complement.
TTATCAAGGCTATTTTTCTCAGTATGAGTATATCCTGTGGCACTCTATGAAAAGAATGGTTGAAGCTCTTCCAGATTCGGATTCAAGTCAGAGCTTCTTCTGACCGTTATTAGAGTATTGAGTCCAATAACCAACAGGTAAAAGCCACCATGGGCGCTTTTGGCACTGCTTCTCGCTCAGCAGCAGCGAGGATTTGGTACTCGGCGCCATTCCTGGCTGCGTGCCTGGCTTCACAATGATGCTCAGCAGCAGGTGATGGCGCTGCCTTTTGATGGCTCCTTTCTTTTTGGCCCTCAGGTGGAGCAAGCCTTAGAGGCCACTCAGAAGACTAGATCGGCCATTAAGTTGGCCAGACCTCCGCCTGCCCCCTCTCGGGGGCATGTGAACAGACGCAGTTTCATAGTCTCAGTCCTTTCGAGGCAGAGGCAGGGAAGCTTCCATAAGCCAACCTGCCCAACCTCAAAAGAAGGCAGCGGCAGAAAGCGCAGGGGCCTAAAGCTCCCAGCGCCACCTTATGAGTCGTTGGCCCAAGTTCCATCCACTCTGCCCGAGGTGGAACTTTCTCCTCCGTGGGAGGTCGCCTGATGTACTTCTACAACCAGTGGAAGTCCATAACCCGGACAAATGGGTCGCCCGGATAATTCGCGAGGGTTATTCTCTCAATTTCTTGGAAACCCCCATTGTCCTCCCAGACGACAACCCAGGTTGTCGGCCTCTCAGTCAGACCTCCTCACCGCGGAGATCCAGGGCCTTCTGAACAACAGGGCAATAGAACTGGTGCCCCCGCATCTGCGAAACACAGGGTTCTACTCCCATTACTTTCTGGTTCCAAAGAAATCTGGGGGGATGCGCCCCATTCTAGACCTCAGAAAGTTAAACAAATTCCTCCCCAGGGAGAAATTCAAGATGATTTCCCTAGGTACCCTGTTACCCTTGCTGCATCAGCACGACTGGCTGGCCTCTCTGGATATGCAGGATGCTTACCAGCATATCCCGTCCACCCGACCCACCATAAGTTCCTCAGGTTTGTAGCTTTGGGTCAGCATTATCAGTTCAGAGTCCTGCCCTTTGGGCTATCCCACGCGCCCGCGAGTTTTACAAAGTGTTGTGCAGTTCTCGCGGCGCATCTCAGGAAAGTCGGACTCCGAGTGTTTCCCTACCTGGACGATTGGCTTCTAGCAAGCCCTTCCGGCCAAGGGACTTTGGAAGCCATGCAAACGACTTCTCGTCTTCTCACGTCCATGGGAGTTCTGCTGAATTTGAAAAAATCTCAACTGCAACCCTCCCAGAGGCTCCTTTTCATAGGGACGCTTCTAGACACCTCTTCAGCGAAGGCTTTCCTTCCAGAGGACAGAAGACTCGACATCCTTCGAATGGCCCGTTACATCAGGGAGAACCAATCGGTTACAGCTCTCTCGATGCAACGCATGTTGGGTCTCATGGCGTCCTCGGTCTTCACTGTCCCTCTGGCCCGACTGCACATGAGAACCACCCAGTGGATGCTCTCCACCAGTGGTCCCGACCTCTCACCCCAGTCTTATCCCATCAAGGTGACGACCCCTTCAAGGGTCTCTCACCTGGTGGTCTCAAGAGAGCAATCTCCTGGAAGGATTCCCTTTGCTCCCCGGATCATCAGATCTCCATCACCACAGACGCATCGCTAATGGGATGGGGAGCTCACTGTCTCTCCCTCCACACTCAAGGTGTATGGACTCAGTTCGAAACTCATCTCCACATAAATGTCCTGGAGATGAGAGCGGTCCTCTATGCAATCCGAGCTCTGAAGGATGTCCTTTGTCACAAGAACATTCTCCTTCAAACGGACAACAAAGCAGTGATGTATTACATCAACAAGCAAGGCGGTGCTCATTCTTATCCCCTTTGCAGGGAAGCAATGAGGGTGTGGGAGTGGTGCTTGGAGCACAAGTCTCTGATTCAAGCGGTTTATCTGCCAGGTATACAAAACGACCTAGCAGATCACCTCAGCAGAACGGAGGCAGACCCTCACGAGTGGTCTCTCGATCCAGCCGTAGCTCGGTCCCTGTTCAAAGAGTGGGGGACTCCAGACCTGGACCTTTTTGCATCCCCACTCAACGCAAAACTGCCTCTCTTCTGCTCCAGAAATCCAGGGCCTGGCATTTTCTGTCAGGATGCGTTCAGGCTGCGGTGGACAAAACTTTCTTCGCCTTTCCACCGCTTCCTCTAATCCAGAGAGTACTCCTCAAGTTCGAGTCTCAGGGGACCAAGATGATTCTCATTGCTCCTTCCTGGCCTCGGCAACTATGGTTTCCTCTACTCAACAGTATGTTGGCAGCCTCTCCGAGACCACTTCCTTTGCAAATCAGTCTTTTGACTCGGGGTTCGTTGGTCCATCCCAACCTGAAATCACTTCACCTTCGTGCTTGGCTCCTGAAGAGATAGAAGTGAATCGGTTCAACGTCTCTCGTAGAGTCTCAGACATCCTTCTGGCTGCTCGGAAGCCAGCCACCGAAAACGTCACGCTCCAAATGGAAACGTTTTCTCTGGTGTGCAAAATCCTCTTGGAATCCTTTTCCTGTCCTCCTGGCAAGGTTCTGGAGTATCTTTTGGACTTGTCAAACTTAGGTCTTCAGTACTCCACAGTTAAAGTTCACCTTAGTGCCATCTCAGCGTTCCATGAGCGGTTTCTTCCTTAACTCTGGCTCAGTTACCTATGGTGAAGAGATTTCTTAAGGGGATTCTCCATACCAGACCCTGTTAAGCGTCCAGTTGCAGCCTGGGACATTAACCTGGTGCTGGACATGCTCACTCGGAAGCCTTTCGAACCCTTAGCTACCTGTGAGCTAAAATTTCTTACCTGGAAGACTGCCTTCCTGGTGGCCATTACCTCAGCCCGCAGGGTCTCTGAGATACATGCCTGGTTACGGACCCTCCGTATACTGTATTCCATAAAGACAAGGTAGTTCTCCGTACTCATCCTAAATTTCTTCCCAAGGTTGTGTCAGAATTCCATCTAAACCAACCTTTGGTACTTCCGCTTACTTAGCTAATTTCCAAAATGAAGGGCGAGCTCTTCATTCCTTGGATGTTAAGAGAGCCTTGCGGTTCTATTTAGATAGAACCAAGGATGTTCTCAAGACTCAGCAACTGTTCGTTTCTTTCAGCGACACCGGCTGGGTCAACCTGTCGCTATTAGATGCATCTCTTCATGGTTAGTAGCATGCCTTGTCATTGCTATTCCATGGCTCAAGTTAAATTAGAAGGTAGAGTGTGCGCTCACTCTACTAGAGGAGGTCCTGGCATCCTAGCGGAAATGCAATGTTCCAATTGCAGATATATGCAACGCCGCCACCTGGAGCTCAGTGCATACCTTCGTTAAGACACTATGCACTGGATGTTCATGCTAGGCGACATTCTGTCGGCAGAACTATCCTTAATGGGCTTCTATCTTAGGCAGCGTGAGCTCTGGCTCTCCTACCCGCCCTTTTGGGGATTATCAGATGGTACTCTCCCACTAGTGTGAATGAGTGGTGAGACTTATGTCCAGGAAGATAGGAAAGTGCATTACCTACCGTAATTCTTGATCTTCTTGGACGAGTCTCCACCACTCTTCACCTCCATCCCCCGAGCTCACGCTGTATTGGTCTTCACTCCTCAAATCTTTAGGCCGTGAGGACTTCTTTGCTGACCCTTCTTACGGGTCATACGGACTATCTTATGTCCGTTTTTAATGTTGGGTTTACTCTTTACGTTAGTTGCGCTGCACCTCCTTGGTAAAAAAGTACTGAGGCGGTTGGAGGGTGCGTCGCCGAGATGGTCATTACCGCTCGAGCCGCTCTCTGGCGCCATGTCTCAGCGCCGCTCTCGCGCCGACCCTCCAGCAAAAGTTTGCTCGATGGGTCTTAGTGCCTCGCGCTAATCCCACTAGTGTGAATGAGTGGTGGAGACTCGTCCAAGAAGATCAAGAATTACGGTAGGTACGTAATTTTCCTTTCTCGGTAAGATAGTACAGTTACGTAAGAACTTACCGTAACAGTAGATCTTCGAGAACAGCTCTTGCAGCAGTAGTTTCCCTTCCACCATCCCTCTGGAGGTAGAGTTGTTCCGATATCTCTTTTCTAGGATTAGTGTTTCTAACACCGTTCTGAATACCTTTTGATGGCGGATCCTCAGTCTCCACTTCCGATGTCATCTAACGGCCGGGAGTCTCCAGCGGGAGAACTGGGGATTCTGGGGGACCTCCCCCTTTTATATGATGCCCGACGTCAGGGGCAGTCGCTGCTGGATACTGCTAGCTAGAAAATTTCCATTGATTCCTGGCGCCTGCCGGCTTCAGTCCTAATGGTGTAACCTGCTGCAAGAGCTGTTCTCGAAGATCTACTCTTACGGTAAGTTCTTACGTAACTGTACTTTCTTACGTAACTGTTCTTTCTCCAGTCTCTGTTCTCCAAATAGGGGTGCGCACCATGCCCCCTCCTCCCGGAGAACTTATGAAAGTCTGCCAGAAGTGTGAGTAAGTGAACCATATCCACATCCCTAGAAATGAGGGTTATTCACCTGTAACTGTAGATCTTACTTCGAGAGGCTCTTGCAGTAGGTAATTACATATAGGACTGACGCCGGCAGGCGGCAGGACCCCACGGAAACTTTTTTAGCTAGCAGTCCCTGGCAAAGGACCGCCCCCACATCAGGTGACCGGCGTCAGGAGACGTCGGTATAAAGGGCGGTCCGGACGCCTGCCTTCCAGTTCTTTTCCACCATTAGCTCGTGCACCTCGCTGGAAAAGTTCGTTTTGCCATCTTAACAAAGGGAAGCAATGCTGTTTCCAAGCAATGCCTGTCTAAGTGGTTGGCTCATTGCATCACTTTCTGTTATGACAAATACAACAAGACCCTCCCGGGTCAAATCAGAGGCCACTCCACTAGAGGAGTAGCTGCCTCTGTGGCTTGTTTCAAGAATGTGTCTGCGGCAGACATCTGCGCTGCCGCCACCTGGACTGCCGTCCATACCTTTACGAAACACTACAGTTTGGATGTTGCCTCTCGCCGTAGAGCAGGCTTTGGGCTGACTGTTTTGCAAGGCCTCCTGTCTTGAGACTCGCACAACCAGAACTACCTTTTGGAGTAGTTTTCCTCCTCCCGGTGCCTCTCTTTGTTCCAGACTGCTTGGGATTCAGTCCTATATGTAATTACCTACTGCAAGAGCCCTCTCGAAGTAAGATAGTACAGTTACGTAAGAACTTACCGTAACAGTAGATCTTCAGCGAAGCTCTTGCAGTAGTCTCTTCCCCCTCCATCCCCTAGGCTTTTCAGCTCCTTTTCCATTGAAATATCCACTTCTCTTTGTCCAGCCTCTTTTTGGTCTATGGCGGAAAGAACTGAGCGGGCGTCCAGGACCGCCCCTTTATACAGCGTCTCCTGGCGCGGTCACCTGGCGATAAGTGGCGGTCCCTGGCCAGCGACTGCTAGCTAGAAATTTTTCCATGGGGTCCTGCCAGCGTCAGTCCTGTATGTAATTACCTACTGCAAGAGCCTCTCTCGAAGATCTACTGTTAACGGTAAGTTCTTACGTAACTGTACTTTACCCTGGCCAACGTATATGCCCCCCAGGATCCCCCTTTTCATTCTACTCAGACGTCATTAAATTAATCATGGAGAAGACAAGAGGGATGCTTCTCATGGGTGGGGACTGGAACCTAGTGCTGAACAGGCAAGTTGACACTACGTCACAGATCCCCTTCCTGGGCACCAGGTCTGCGAAATTATTCAGAAAACTTCTGATGGTAACAGGGATTGCAGACATTTGAAGGGAGAGGTACTCTAAGGCTAGAGAGTATACATGCTACTCACCCAGATATAAGATATTTGCCCGACTAGATTTGTTCCTGACATCGTCCCGAGACCTACCTAAAATAGGCCATTCTTGGGTGAGTATGGCAACCCACTCAGATCATCAGCCAATATTTGTCGAGATAGATCTGGGGAACCCACTAAAGAAAACCCAATGGCGCCTCAATACTTCTCTTTTACGAGATAAGGAAGTCACCTCCAAACTTAAAGAAGCGGTAAAACAAATCATCACAGATAATAGGAGGCCATAAATAAAACCAAAATTCTCTGGGATATACTAAAAACTATGCTGAGGGGGAAACCTGTCTCCATGAGCTCATATAGACAGAGGGAAAGAAAAACCCTGGTGACTCAGCTCAGTAGTCAACTAAAAGAACTCTTGGCACAACAAAAATGGACACAGAAAAGGGACAGGGAAGTCCAGATAGTCAGGGATAGATTATCTAAAATACAACAGACGGAGGCAGAAAAAGCGCTTCCGTACATGAAATAAACATATCATGAAGGGGGACCAAGAACCACTCGAATACTAGCGCCACGATTAAGGAAAAGACAGGCTAGGGCATCCATCACTAAAATAAAAGACCGTAAGACAGGGATGTTGAGATATAGGGAGGAACAAATCAGGGAAGCTTTTGTAGCTTCTTATAAGCAACTCTGTAGACTACAGCAGGAACCCCAGGAAACAAACAGAATTATCTTAACAATTTAACAATACCCACACTCTCCATAAAGCAACAGGAAGCTTTGGTTACCCTATACGCCTTACAGAGGTGTTAGAAGTTATGCAAAACTTAAAAACTGGGAAATGCCGGGTCAGACGGGTTTAGCGGGGAATTTTATAAATTCCTAGGAGGGGACCTAGCCCCATGCCTGCTACAGGCAATCACTGAGGTATTTTTGGTGGGTAGAGGTTCTGCCCTCCTGGAATTATGCCACCAAAACAGTCCTTCCCAAAGAAGGAAAGGGCCTGACTGAATGCAGTGCGTACAGACCTATTTCTTTATTAAATGTCGACTATAGGATTTTCAGCTCGGTGCTGGCTGGGCGGCTCCTCCCCCTCCTGCCTCAACTCATCAACAAAGATCAAACTGGCTTCATAGCAGGTCAGCAGGCCTCGGACAGCATTCAACGCATCATTAACATATTGAACAAAACAAGCTAAGGTAAGACCCTCTTCTGCCTAATGAGTCTGGACATCGAAAAGGCATTCGATAAAGTATCTTGGCCATTTTGCTTAGGGTACTAAAGAGATTTGGGTTTCCTGAGCCCGTAATAAATGCATTAAAAGCCCTATACAGATCCCCACAGGCATACATCAAGATCAGTGGGGGAATAACAGACAGATTCCCACTTGGGAGAGGAATCAGGCAGGGTTGCCCGCTCTCACCTCTCTTGTTCGCCCTGTATATAGAGCCCCTGGCTTGTGCCATCAGAGAAAAACAAAACATTGAGGGAGTTCGGATAGGGGATACCAAACACAAAATATCTCTCTACGCAGATCATGTTCTCTTGTATGTCTCCAACCCCAATCAGTCCATCCCTGAAATCTGGAACACTCTGCAGGAATTTGGTTCCCATTCAGGCTACTCCCTCAATAAGGATAAAACAGAGGTACTCAAATTACACTATAGACCCTCACCTTTAATTCTAGACCTCCTACCCTTAAACTGGAATAAACAGAAAGTCAAATATTTTGGGATCCAGATCACAAAAAGCCTAAAAGATCTGTTTACGGCCAATTTTGGGCCACTGAATTCTCATCTTAAGAACGATATAGAGAAATGGCAAATTCTTAAACTAATCCCATGCATTCCAAGATTCAGACAGTCACCATGAACATCCTGCCAAGATTCTTGTACATATTTCAGTCCTTCTCGATAAATATACCTCAGAAGCAATTCCAAGAGTGGCAAAAAAAATATATCACAATTCATTTGGTCACCAGGGAGACCCCAAATAAAAATGAGCACTCTGCAGGAAGATAAATCAAGAAGGGGGGAGGGCTGTCCCGAACCGAGAGAACTACTGCATGGCCGCACAACTAAGATGCGCCCTACTCTGGAGCACAGATGTATATGTCGCCCATTGGAAAGACATTGAAACACAGATGACAGAAAGTCCCCCACTAGGTGCAAGGGTTACAACTCTAACATACTGAGAGATGACACTGAAACCCCACTCGCAGCTCAGAACACCCTGTACATGGTGCATGGGCTCTGGGCTAAGTTGGGTGTTAAGGAAGCAATCTGGCTGATGCAGTGGTTTGCCTGGAATATGCATTTCACCTCCTCAAGGTTAGACCATACATTCCGGCTGTGGGCTAGAGGGGGCCTGCAGAGGCTGGGACAGTTGGTCAAGGGTGATGTGGTCTTAGACTTCCACACCCTCGAGCAGACCTTCAATCTCAGGAACAGGGACCATTACCAATATTTGCAGCTGAGAGATCATTTACTGACTACACATAAGACCTCTGCTTCAGAACCTAATATAGAAAGCCCCGTACAAGCAATGCTGACAATTACAACAGGGAAACTGGTGCAAGGTCATGTCTCTGCCCTCTATAAAAGCATTAGGCAGTCCATACCAACAACCGCTACCAAAATAAAAATAAGATGGGAGAGGGAGAGTGGCACAGCCATATCGGCAGAGGAGTGGGAAATAGCATTCAACCTGGCAAACAAAACCACTCTTTCTCCGTGTTGGAGAGACTTTGCGTGGAGGGTTAGGGTGAGGTACTTCTACACCCCCGAAATCTAAGGTAAATGGGGAAGAAATATCCAAGGGACCTGCTGGAGGAATTGTGGAGCCAAAATGCACACCACACACATATTTTGGGAATGTGATGGTCTAAAAACATACTGGGGGGACGTGATAAGGGAAATATCCAGAATATTCCCAGGTGCTCAGCAACCCACGTTCAAGAACATGATTATGGGAATCCCACTAGAGGGAATACGAGGGGCAGACTCAATCTACCTCTGGAATATCCTGATAGTGGCTGCACTTCAGTCGATTACCCGGAGGCGGCTCTCTGCAGACCCACCGGTTAGAAATCACTGGGTGCTTGCTGTACAAGAAATCCAAGACATGGAAGAAATGTCACACAAGATAAACAACAGATACACACTGTTTATTAGAAGATCGACAAGGTGGTCCATACTGGGGTACTGAGACCTGATAGAAAGACTAAACACAACTTATCACATTCTTTAAAGTGTTAATTAGAAGACAATGAAAACCAGAGTGAGGTGGTCCCCACGTACTAGAACGTAATAGGGAAGAAAGAAGATAATGAAAATTAGGAACATAAAGTACACCAGGCACTTCTGGAACCGGATGGGATAAGGCAAGGGATATAAACAGCTTTAGAAATGATAACTGGAGAGACTTGGCGTTGAGAGCAGATAAGTGACCAGATGTGATATTAGGTATCTGAGATGGAAAATAGAATGACAGAATAAAGGAAAGAGGAATTAAAGGTGAAACCTGTGAAAGTCGATATGAATCTGTAAAGTATAATGGAATGAATGAACTGTACTCGGACTCCTAATATGTAATAAACTTGAATTAAAAAAAAAAAAAAAAAAAAAAAGGACCAGAGCACACATAGATACATAGACAGTGTTGGCAGATAAGGGCCTATGGCCCACCCAGTCTGCTCATACGAGTGGTTACTCTGGCAATCCATCGTAAACGACCTCTTCGACAGGTGAGGGTGACCAGAATTGGAACTTTTTGCATCCCCACACAATGCAAGACTGTCCAGTTTTTGCTCGCGAGATCCAGGGCCTGGTGTTTTCTGGTGAGACCCGTTGTCCCTCTGCTTGACAGGGAGGTTTCTCTATGCCTCCCCTTTCCATTGATCCAGAGGGTACCCCTCAAACTGCTGTCAGAAGGAGCGGAGATGGTCTTAGTCTTCTGGCCTCTGCAGATATGGTTCCTTCTGCTTCAGCAGCTGGTGACAGAACCGCCTCTGCCCCTGCCCTTGAGCTCATGCTTGCTCTCACAGGACAACGGGACATTAGTCCATCCAGATCTGAGATTGTTGCACCTGCTAGAGTGGCTAATGTATTGGTGGCCACTAGGAAACCCTCTACTAGGGCCACCTACGCCATGAAGTGGAAGCAGTTCTGCCTCTGGGACACTGCCTGCCGCTTAGATCCATTTACTTGTCCGGTGAACTCAATCCTTGAATACCTTCTTTCACTTTCAGACTCGGGCCTGAGCTATTTTTCCATAAAGGTGTACCTACAGTATCTGCTGTGTCAGCCTACCACACACTTAAACAGTGAAAAACCCTGGCACAACTGGACTTGTCACACACTTTCCTGCTTGGCATATTACTCCTGAAACCTCCTATTAGGGACTCCATCCCCCCATGGGATCTTCTTTTCATTTTGGAAAAGCTTACTTTGCCTCTTCAAGCCAGCCGCAGATTGCGAGCTGTACTTTCTCTCTTGGAAAGCGTTATTTTTAGTTGCAGTTACCTCGGCTCTGAGGATTTCTGAGCTTCAAGCTTTGATGTGTAAAGAGCCCTGCTTGGTTTTCCACAAGGACTGGGTGTCTTTGTGGACCAATCTTAAGCTCTTGTCAAAGGTGGTGTCCACATTTATCCTTAATCAGGACATTCAGCTACCCGTTTATTAACCAGAGCACTCAAACTGAAGGGAGGCCCTCCTTCATACTCTGGATTTCCACCGGGCTCTCCATTATTATTTGACTCGAACCAGGGGCTCCAGACAGTCTGACCAATTGTTTGTTTCTTTTGCCCCCACCCACCCACCCACTTCCGGATGTTAGGGACACCTGTTTCTAAACAAACCCTTTCAAATGGTTGGTTAATTGCATTGTCTACTGTTTCCAGAAATACAGTAAGCCTTTACCGGGCCCAGTAAAAAGCCACTCCACTAGGGGAGTTGTGGTTTCCTTCGCTTCTCTGAGGAATGTGTCTGCTGCAGATATCTGCACAGCTGCCCCCTGGAGTTCAGTCCACACATTCAGTAAGCATTACAGTTTGGACATAGCTTCTAGGTGCAGGACAGGCTTTGGCCTCGCTGTCCTGCAGGGACTCCTTTTATGAAGGATTCAGTCTTCTCTCCCTCCATCTCCTTCGCCCTGAGCCATAGGGCCTCTGTACTGCTTGGGACTCAGTTCTGCCAGTTTTACCTGCTGCAAGAGCTCACTCTTGAAGTAAGGTAGTACAGTTACGTAAGAACTTACCGTAACAGTAGATCTTCGAGAGGAGCTCTTGCAGCAAGTGCTGCTTCCCACCCGCCTTCCCCCTTGGGGATTCCTTCTACATTCGCAGCTTGTACTTCTGCCCTCCTCCTTGAGAGGAGCATCCTTGGCTCTCCATCCAACTTTTCATCTTTGCTGGAGTCTGCAGCGAGAGAACTGAGGTGACACTGGGGGACCGCCCCCTTTATTGTGTATGCGACATCGGGGGTGATCCCACACTGTATACTGCTAGCTAGAAGTTTTCCGTGGGGTTTTGGTGCCTTCTGGCTTCTGTCCTACCAGTGTTACCTGCTGCAAGAGCTGCTCTCAAAGATCTACTCTTGCGGTAAGTTCTTAGTAATTGTACTTCTTTTTTTTTCCCCCATCACTGGTACTGTTTGTACAGTCTCAGCTTGGACTTCTGTTGCTGCTAGTTTGACTGCCATCTTTCTGGTAGTGACTTCTGGACTTGCTGCTGCAGAATCCATACATTTCTTCTATGCTTACCTGGTACCAGGTCTAGTACCCACACACAAAACCCCTGGCTTAGAGTATGCATGGCGTAAATCCCACTTGGGCTGACACCATCTGTCGTCAAGGCACAGGTCAGAAAGCATAGGATGACCAGGAACAGTTGTAAAATTTGCAATGAGTGTTTTAATATTATTAACAGCAAATAAAAAAATTAAAATTTGTTCAGTATAACTATTTACGAAGGCAGTACAGACAGAGAAAGCAAAGTCCTTTGTCTGAGTGTTTCTTCTCAATTTCAAATCTCAGTCTCTTCAGCGAAAATATCGCTACTCTTTTTATAACAAGCCTTTGCCAGGGAACTCGTTAAGGAGGACATCCTGTTTTTCTGAAAATGCTCTTGTCAGTTTCCTTCCTTGTAGGTGCAACAAAACGGTACATGGTGTCCTAGAACTGACCTCCTGTTTACAGCTCTGCAAAAGAGTTTGCAAACCAGCATCTCCGGTTAACCCTTTGAGCTTCAAATAGCTTTTTGCAGTCATTTCAACAATATAACTATATACATTTTCAAACTAAGGGATCCCAGTTTCACATAAAGATTCACACATATTTTATAACCTCAGATATGCAAGGGGGGAGAAAAGATAGAAACAGTAAGTGAAGGCAGAGAGAGTTAGCGGGGCGGGGGGGATAGTGAGACCGTTGAAGTGGCCGGTTCTAATGTGACTGTGCAGACAGGAGACAGAACGGAAGAGGATAAAACAGATTTTTGCATTTTACTCTTTTTGCATAACAAATGGGACAGGGTCTTATTCAACCCTGTCGCACAGACCAGTGCTCATGCTCTTTGTTTGCTGTGCCCCCACTTTGTTAGCTTGCTTTGATTACTGTTTGGATGTACTTAATTTGTATACATTTTAGCCTATACTGTAACCATTACTGCTGGACGATGTTAATCTGTTGACTGCTGCTGTCCTCCCTAGGACCCCCATGAAAAGGAGATGATGCATGTCAATGGGTTATACTAACAGAAGTAATTTCGAATAATTAAATTAGGGGGATCTTCTAGAGGCCTGGACAGTGACCAACAAGGCAGATGGCAGCCAGGATCCATGGAAGGAAAAACAAAAATGAAATGTCACATGTTGGGAATGGGACTCGGTTTTTAATATTTTATGCTTGAACCTGTTGTCTGAAACTGAAGTGACTGCCTGAAGGTGATTTAGTCAACATCTGATAAGAGTTTACTATTTAAAAAAAACTGTAAAATCTGTTTGGGTAAGCTGCAAAAAATTGGGAAACTCAGTATCAGGTGTGCTTTCAAGGGCAGACAAACATACATTGTGGTGGGTTGTCCTGGAACGTTGTGTGTGGATTGTGTAACAGCAGTTGAGTGCACTAGATATTGCCCCCTGCACTGCTACAGACTGTTCAAACAGTGAATCAGTGTAGGCAAACAGAGTACTCTTAGTTCACAATGCGGGGGTATGGAGTGGGCAGGAATTGCTTAAAGCCATTTTCCCACATCCAGGAAAACATTTTTTAATTCAATCACAGTTCAGTTTCTGTTTATATCATTTTCTGTGTTTATGCACCCCCTCCCATATTACTAAGTACAACCTTGTAAAATAGGGCTGATAATCCTAAAGTTCATCTCCTGTTAAAAAATACTTTATCTATCTCTATTTGCAGCAAAATGGAATCTGTGTCTCAGACTTAATTTCATCCCACTGCCAAAATCATAATCTTCTCTGAGATCACAATAATTTCCACTGCAACAGATTTCACAAACCGAGAATTAGAACTTCAGACGGGGGTGGGTAAAACAGGAGGACAAGATTACGTTTTGGGGAACACACATAATGCTTCTTTGCAAATGTCCTTAGTAGTAAAGAAGGGGACATCAATAAAGGCAGTGTCTGAAATATTGCTACTTACTTAGTCACTGGCATGAACAGGGTGCAGGTGGGGAGTCTTTTTTTAAATGAGAATGAGCACCAGAACCAGGGGGCATGGGGGGGCGAGACACATGAGGAAATATTTCTTCTAATACTGTGGTTTCAGTTCACTATTCACACTCTGGCAGTTCTGCTGAAGGCAGCTGAGTCATCCAAAGTCTCCAAGTTAAGCGCCTCCCACCGCCCAAATGGTATATCCTCTGGCTCCACCCCATGACATCAGATTTTTCTGCTGGAAGGAACAGGTTTTCTCCTTCACAGCTCTGCAGTGCTGAAGGATTTCGAGTTTTCATAGTGCTGTTTCTGGCAAATCTTCGACTGTCACCAAGGAGGAAAGGAACCTAGGGGTTATCTCTGATGACCTTAAGGTATCAAAGCAGTGCACAAAGGCGGCAGGGAGGGCCAGTGGCATGCTGGGGTGCATAGACAGGGGTATCACTAGCAGGAGGTGGTGATGCCATTGTATAAAACATTGATAAGACCTCACCTGGAGTACTGCGTGCAATTCTGGAGGCCACGCCTGCGCAAGGACATAGACAAGAAGGAGACTATCCAGAGAAGGGCAATAAAGATGGTGCAGGGCTTGCACCACAAAACATATGAAGAGACTAAGGGACCTCAATATGTACTCCCTGAAGGAGAGGAGAGGAGGCAGTGGGGGAATATGGTTGAAACTTTCAGGTACCTCAAGGGCATAAACAAGGTGCAGGTGGGGGACCTTTCCCAATGTAGAAAAAGTACTAGAACAAGGGGGCACAATATGAAATTGGAAGAGGGCAGATTAAGAGGTAATGCGAGGAAGTTTTTCTACACAGAAAGGGTAGCCCACACTTGGAATAGTCTGCCACAGGAGGTAGTGGGGGAAAGCACAATGGAGGGGTTTAAGCATGCCTGGGACAGGCACAAGGGAAGTCTGAGAGGGGAGGGAGTGATGAAAAGCCATTGATCACATAGGGTCAGTGGCCACATACAATGTGTAGTGCCTACAGGCAGACTGGATGGGCCTAGCGGTCCTCATCTGCCAACAATTTCTATGTTTCTGTTTCAGTGTATATTTCACTTTAAAGTTGCTCCGCTGTCTTAAGGCACCATATTGCGATCGACGATAGGGACCAAGAACCCAGGTTTTAAATTCTGCACCAAGTGCAGGCAGAAAATGTTGGCAGTGGATCTGTATGACACGTACTTATGCTGCTTGGGCGATCGACACATTGAGGGATGTAGTTTGTGTCAGGCCATGCCACTAGTGCCCATCGGAGACCGGAAGGCTGACTTGGCCCTGGGTTGGCCAGAAGACCGCAAAAAAGGACTCTGCGGCTGCCCAGTCGTCTGCTGGCTTGCAGTCATGGAAGAAGAGGCTGCTGCGATTAGATCTTGGGCGGCCTCTGTGCTGTTCCGAGCTGAGGCTGGCATTGGAGGATCGTTCTGTGACGAGTTCAGGGAAATGTGTCTGGCCCTCCAGACTTTGGGGGAGAACTCCTCACCACAGCTGAAAACACAAGAAACTCTGTCATTGATCATGGGATCAGGAAAGATCACGCTTTTTCCGCTCATTCGACTTTCCCACCCGCTCACACTTGCTCGAGCTCCCTACAGTCGGGGGGCTCCACAGTAACCCTGTGGGGCTTGTCGACCTCAACTCCGGTTGAGCAGGTGGTCAAGATTTTTCTCATCTGTCGACTGGCTGTCTGAGGAGATTGACAAGGAATCAGTCTTCTAGACCCTGGATCTCCCAGTCCTTGCCCAGAAGGACGAGACCCAGTTGGTGACCCCGGCTGAATTGCCTCGGGAGCTGCCTGCACCGGTAGTTGTCCTTCCAAAGCCTCTAGTACTTAACTAACCGAGGCAGGTGTATGCGAACCCCCTGGAGGACATCCTTGGACATTTACCCTCGGATCGACTGTCTATGCATTACACATGCTTTCAGTTCCACTCAACTGGGAGGAGTCGCCGGTGATGCTCCTTGTCTTCCTCTTGCGGGGAGAAAGATTGACAGAATATGTGTTGATGCTACAGAGAGCTGTTCTGGCAACAGTAGACCATTGCTGGATGGGTTAGGGCTCTACCTCCTGGTCCTTTGGCCTATGTCAGCAGTTCACACGCCAGTCCATGCATCTCAGCAATTCCCAGCATCTGCTTCTCTGCCTCTTAGGGTGAAGACGCTTCCAATGCAGCCCCTGTTTGGGGCCCTGACCAAGGAGTCCCACTCTGCATCTGGTTTGCCAGGGAAGCTCCCAGTGGAGATCACCCAGGCTAAAGATGCCTGTGTGATCTATGTTGGCAAACAGTCGAAGTCCATTTTCAAGGAATCCTCTGACTCTGAAGGTGAGTCATCCATGGCCTCAACCCGGACTCATACTTTCAGTCTGGAATTGGTCGGGCAACTGACAACTAACCACAGGCCGGTGTCATTTGGAGCTTTGGTTCGACTCGTCAGACTCCATGAAAGTTCCCTTAGAGCCAGTTTAGAAACAGACTAAGTACCCATTTACTCACATTTTGGACAAGGATGATTCCCGGGGGTTGTCTTTCCTGTGGCTGAGGCCATTTTGGGACTGGCCCTGGAGCTTTGGCAGAATCCTGTCCAGCACCATCTCCCCGGATGGTCCAAAAGTACGTGGCCTGAGTGTGATCTTTTTCTAGGTTTTCCGACCTCTGCTGTGCTCTGCAGAGGGCTTAGTTTCAGATTCTTTTTGTAAATTTGGAGGACAAGGGGATGTGGACAAACCTTGGAGGCAGTAGAGCGCAGTGGTTTAAGGCTCTGAGCTGCAAACCTGGAGACCAGGTTTGAATCCCACAGCCTTTACTTGCATACTACGTGACCCTGAACAAGTCACTTAACTTGTGTGTGCTCCCAGGTCGCACCTGTAAACAAGCTTTCAGCTTAGTGTGTCTCTCCTGGTTAAAAAAAAACAAAAACAAAAAAACCTCCAGACAGGAAGTCCAAGAAGATTGACAATGCAGCTAAAAAGGTGTTCCCTTCTGCATCACATGGTTTCGGTCAGACCAGCAACACTGTCATGATGGCAAATTTTGGCCACTCCCTGTTTGAAGTGTTAAGAGAACATCTCCCCATCTTCCTGCTGACAAACATCTTCCAGTTCAAATGATCACAGACCAGGATCAATCACTGGATAAACACCAGCTTCAGACAACTTTGGACACAGGTAATTTCTGTGCCCATGCCGTGGCAGTGGCCATTGCCATGCATCATAGCGCCTGACTGACGCTTTCCAGCTTCACAGCAGATGCTCAGAATAAGCTGGTTGATGTCTGCTTCTGGGGCACCAGCCTCTTCAGTCCTGGCGTGGAAGGACATCTCATGTGGATTAAGAGGTCCAGTGCCACCCTAGATTCTGTGGCTTCATCTCAGAAAGACCAAAAGGCTAAGAAGAAGGCCTTTCAGTTCCGGTCCTTTCAGCCACAACTTAATCAGAAGCTGTAACAGCATATTTCAATTGCTGGCGTGCGAAACCCAAGTTCGGCAGCCAGGGGCAAAAAAGATGAGGTGGTGCCTCCAGAGTGCCCTCAAAGGCTATTCGGTGATGGGTTGTGGGGTGTCACCCCCCCCCCTTTCCGTCCAGTCCCTGTCCAAGCTGCTGATCGGGGTTGGTTGCATCACTTCTTGCCACAGTGGTCTGCCATTACCTTTGACAGGTGGGTTCTAAAAGTGGTGGGCAGAGGATTTCCTCTGGATTTCGATGCTCTCCCGCTGTACTGACTTCATGCTCCACAGGAGTCCAGGGTGTCGCAGGACACATTATCCGCACTTCAGGATGACATCATTCAGTTACGAGAGCATGGGGCAATAGCCCGAGTTCCAGACATCCTAGCCACTCAGGGATTTGTATCCAGGTACTTCCCGGTTCCGAAACAGATGGGGGGCTGGCACCTCATACTGGATCTGCACGATCTGAACCAGTTCATGCAGAAGTACACATTCCAGATGGTCACTCTGAATCCGATCATTCCACCTCTGGAGCAGGGCATGTAATTCTGCTCCCTGGACCTCCAGGATGCTTTCTTCCGCATCCCAGTCCATCCGTCCCATTGCCAGTACCTTCAGTCCCATACAGAGGGGATCCTCTACCAGTTGCAGATCATGCCCTTCAGCCTCCAGTCCATGCCCAGGGTCTTCACCAAGTGCATGGCAATGGTGGTTGCCTACATGACTGTCTGAGCCATCCAAAGAGGCTGTGGAGAGGTCCATTAATCTGGCCTTCCAAACTGTCAAGACTTGAGCCTTCTAGTTAACCCGGCCAGGTCAGAGCTGGTCCCTACACAGGAGATCAAGTTCACTGGAGCAGAACTAGATTCCCTGCAGGCCGTGGCCAACCTCCCTGAGCACCGAGCATCAGACCTTACCTCCTTTACCCGATTATTTCAGGTTGGGTGCTTGCATCCCATCAGGGACCTCCTGCAGCTGTTGGGCTACATGGCATCCTCCACCAGTGTGATCCATTGGAGTAATTGGCACATGCACCACCTGCAGTGGAAGTTGGGCCACCAATGTTCCCAGCACCTAGGTCACTTGAACCAGCCAGTAAAGGTAGCCCAGCCAATATAGGATGCCATCCAGTGGTGGCTGGACCCACAACATCTGGAGGAATGAATCCCATGTGTCCACACAGAACCGTCTGTCACACTCATGATGGACATGTCTCGTGGGGTGGGGAGCACACTTGGGAGACTACAAGGCCCATGGCTTCTGGTCTCCCAATGAATCCCATCACCACATCAATCTGCTGGAGCTACGTGCAGTGCATTTGGACCTGACGGAGTTTGCCCCATTGATCCGAGGACGGGTCATACAGGTCCAGACGGACAACATGACAACCATGTTTTACCTAAACAGGCAGGGTAAAACACACTCCCTTCCATTGTGTTGGGAGGCTCTCCAACCCTGGACACTTGTGCACAGCCTGGGTGCAGATCTCCAGGCAGTCCATGTCAGGAGAGAACAATCAGATAGTAGACACACTCAGCTAGGTCAAAGAATTGTCTCAGGCCATGAAAGGGATCGGGGAAGCTGTTTGGGATATAGGCTGTACCCTCGCGGTTCCCCCTTAGATGTCATTGCTGTTTTAATTCTATTGTGCTGTAAGATGAGTTATGTTGTGTAAGTAAATCTAAATGATTGCTGAGAACATATTTTTTGAACAAAGCACTGTACCCTGCTATATAGACTAACATAAAGTATTTAAAAAAATATATATATATATTGTCTCAGGAGTGGTCCCTGCATCAGGAGTTGGTAGACCACCTGTTCTTCCAGTGGAGCACCCCTTGGTGAACCTGTTTGCCTCGGGGGACAGAAAACTAAGGCTTGTTTTGTGCCCTTCCTCACAGTCTGGGTCACTGTTGGGGATGCCTTTTCGAGGCCCTGGACCCTGGCTCCTCTATATGTTCCTTCTTCCCCTTGGTCCACAAGGTCATGGTCAAGTCCTGGAAGGACAAGACAGAGGAACCTGATATGCCCAGACTGACCTTAGACAGTCCTGGTATCCTGATCTCTTCAGCCTCAGTAGCAGGCCTCTGTGGAGGTTGCCTCTCCACCCGGATTTGCTGAGCAGACAACAGGGGAAAGTCCTACACCCAGAACTTTAATCCGTGCAGCTCTCCACATGATTCCTGAGCAGCAGAGTTCCAGGCTCTGTGCCTTTCGGATGACATTGTAGAGGCGTCCTAAGTCAAGTGGAAGAGATTCTCAGTCTGGTGCCCGGGTGAGGAGCTTGATCCCATGGCAAGTATGCTCGACTATCTGTGGCCCCTCTCTGTCAGGACTACAAGCAGTGACCTTTAAGGTGAACCTGGCAACCATATCTGCATACCAGACGCAGGCTGGTGTACTGACAGTGACCCAAGAGAAGGTGGTTGGGCACTTTTTCAAAGGCCTGGATTACTTGTCCACTCTGTGTGAACCTTCACCTCCATGAGACTTGCAGCTGCTGTTGTCAGTGCTCATGGGCAAGCCATTTGAGCCAGTGCATACGTGTGAGATGTCACGTGTTGTGGAAGACCACCTTCTTGGTTGCCACCACATCCACCAGAAGGATCAGCGAACTCCTAGTGCTCTCAGTGGTTATCTAGTCTTCTACAAGGATAAGATCATCCTTTTCCCCAACCTGCAGTTCCTCCCGAAGGTTGAATCATAGTTTCACCTTAACCAGATGATTAACCTATTGATATACATCTCCATACATCATGCCTATACATCTCCCTTTATAAATCCTCAAATTCCCTTTTCTCTCCCACCCCTTCCCCTCTCTTCCCCTCTACTAGCCCCTGCTTTATCCTTTTCATGTTACTCCTGTGGAACATTGATTATCTCCTATGCAACTTGCTGTATATCGATTTCATGTATATATTTCTCTTTATGTATATGCACATCAGATTTATGTATTATGTAACCTTGTATCGTGGATTTATGTATTTTTGCTACCTTGTAATCTGTGTACTATTGTAACCTTTTATTGTTTGTCAAACTGTGTATTGTTTTATGCATTGTTGTTTATGTTTAACTCTGTGCCACTGTATGATGGCCCGGGTCATGCCTGAAAATGGTCCCTGGGATCAGCGCACCTACCCAGTTACCAAAGTCATAAATAAATAAAATATACTTTACCAGCTCAACCTCAGAGGCCAATCACAGGCTTCATACCCTGGACCTGTGGAGGGCGTTCCCTTACTATAAGGAACGTACTGCCGGAGTTTGCGGTGAGGCTCTCCAGCTGTTTGTAACATGTGATGAAGCTGCACCTGGCAGACCAGCAACAAAGCGGATGATTGCCAGGTGGATTGCATCCTGCATTGACCTCTGCTATAGGTTGACTGGTGGGGAGTTGCCCAAGGGGCTTGAGGCTCATTCTACCAGTTATACTGCTTCCTCAGTGGCTGCTTCCAGGGACATCCCCATTGCAGAGATTTGCAGGGCTACAATCTAGAGTAAAGCACATACCTTCGTTTCCCATTACAGCATCAACATCGTGAGTTGTTGGGATGCTGCTTTTTGGTCCTTGGTGCTCCAGTCTCTCTTCAGCAAGTAGTGATGTGTGACTTGCCCCCTCCTGCTGGATGACTGCTAAGAGTCTGCCAAAGGGTAGATAGTGAACTAAATCCACGTTATTAGAAATCTAGGTTACCCACCTGTAACCAGTTCACATCCACATAAGCCACCCACCCTCCTCTGGGAAAGTGACATAATTTCCCTGTTTCCAGTGTGCTAAAGATATGACATCATGGGGCAGAGACGGTGGATATACCACCCGGGTGGTAGGAGCTTAGATTGAAGATTTACGATAACTTGGTTGTCTCCAGCAGAACTGATAGTTTAGATGTGAACCGAATACCACTAATAACAATATGGTTCTTGGGGCATTGATATAGTTGGGTCCAAACCAGCAGTCTGTTTTACTGGATGTCTTTAAGCTAAGCTCTTCCCACCACCCTGGTGGTTATTGTGACAGAGTAGAATAGGACCCTGCCCCAGCTGTTATGGAGAAAGTGTTTAAATGCAGGGATCTCTTCTGTTCTAGTCCTTTCCTGTCTCGTCTGTCTGGTTGCACAACCAGATTTTCTTGTGAGACCTAGGACTTGATTACCTCAACAGTCTCACAATTCTCTGCCTCTCGCTGTCTCTCAGCCGTCCCATGCTGTTCTGTCTTTTTCCTCCCATGCATATCGTCTGATATAAAAATATATGCAACTCATCGTATGGAAATGTAACTGATATTGGGAACCCTTTAGTTTAGAAATTTTATAGTGTTAATTTTTGAAATGTATATAATTGTGGTTTGAGATGATTGCAGAAAGCTATTGGGAACTCAAGAGGATACCTGAGTGCACAGTTTTAAGCCTTTTGCAGAAGAGCTGTGGAAAAGGGGCCTCATTTCTGGTACATTGTGTTCTAGCTGTACATGCCTGATACTTGCAAGAACAAGATGCTTGTTAAGAATGGGGGTTGGAAGAACTTATAAGAGAGTTCAGCTGCAATTGCTTGCAAAAAGGGACACAAAGACTGAAGGAAAACGCTGATGAATCTTTCTTTTATTTTGCCTTTGTAAATGGTTATACTGAAGTTTTTTTTATGTTACTGCTAGTGTAAATACATTTTTTTAATGTATTATTTCTTCCAGAGCTCCCAGCTTGCAAGCCTGCCTTCAGTTGCCCCCCAGCGCAGCCCCGAAGGTTAGACCCCATCCCTTGTGCACCCCACGACTTACCCTTCATGGCAGGGAGGTGGGGAGCGACTCAATCCATGCCAGGGAGATGCCTTCTCAGAGGCGACGCTGCGGGGACCTCTTCATTCTGCTGGAGCTGTTTTCCGCTTTCTCACCTTTTGTGGGCGGGCGTGCAAAAGCGCCATGGTGAGAGCGATGCCTGCGATGCGCCTCACCAAGCGCCTCCGGGTCTCGATCTCCTCCCCTTCGGGCTGTGAAGCAAGCCGGTGCGCTGCCTCCAGCAGCCGCTTAGGGCCAGTGAGCTCGACAGCTACTGTTCCCCACCCCGAGAAGGAGAGCAGTCCAACAGACGCTCGATCCTTCTCCTTCCCGCCAGCCCCTGACGACCTGTGCTCATTCCCGAACATGGGTCGCCGGCATGGCTTGAGGTAAGGCGTCCAGCACCTCAGCCCTCAGTGCTACCAGGCCGTAAATAAATATTTTTGGTGAATCCGACAACTGCTCCTGGTTTTTCTATGCTGCTTGACCTGTGCCTCGATGACGGTTATATCCCCGACTCTGCCCGTGATGTCAGAACTTCCTTTCCGCTGGAAGAACAGGTCGTCTCATTCACGGCTGTCACTTAGGATTGACTGTGCCATAGGCGAACTTAGTTTTTGAAATTTTTCTAGTTATGTGACTTTCTTTCCTCTGTTCCTTTGACTCTCCTTGTAGATCATCGATGGAGCAATGGAAGCCAGGGTTCAATTTCTGCATTCGGTGTTGGCAGAAACTGTCAGTCACTGACCCACACAAGACACACATGTGTTGCCTGAGTGCGAGTACAACATGGCTGGGTGTGGCCTTTGTCTCAGCATGCTTCATGAGTACCTTGAGTACAAGAAACTCCGACTCTCGCTGGGTCGGCCTTGGAATGGGATCCGCCCATATCAGACATGACAGTTCAGATTTGTGAATGAATACATTCATTCATTCACAAACTGGACTGTCTTGTACGGTATGGCCGCATGCCCATTGACTCTTGCTCTGCACCTATGGTGCAGCCACCGGGCAGTCAGTCGGCGCATGGGCGGGGTGGCAGGCGGGTGGGATGCCGCTGTGGGAGGGGAGTGGGGTGGGGCTTAGCTGGTGGAAGAGGTGTGGGACACTCAGCCACCAGGGCTAGGTTCGGGGGTTTTGAATCCATCACCGCCGCTATCGGGTTTTTCGGTCCACTGGACCACCAGGGATACGCTCGGGGAGCACACTGCTGCCCGCAATCGGGCTGGTGGGGAGATTAAACCATGCCCGCGATCGGGCCAGTGGGGGATTTACAGTCGCCGCCCGATCGGGCTGCGGGGGCACAGGGACTGGGTTAGCCAGCCACAGGTGGCAGCTGCTGCTGCGCCTGCAATGCAGCAGCTCACCTGTGGGTGGCCTCAACGTAAGCTCTTTTCTTTTGGCTGAATACATTCATTCATTCACAAAACTGGACTTCGTTTTAATGGTATGGCTGCATGCCCATTGGCTCTGCTCTGCACCACTGGGCATGCAGTCCTACCGGGCAGTCAGTCGGCAGGCGGGTGGATGCTGCTGCCCGCCGCCGCAGGGGGAGCGGCAGTGGGCTTCGT
This sequence comes from Neoceratodus forsteri, assembly GCA_016271365.2. Lineage (NCBI taxonomy): Eukaryota > Metazoa > Chordata > Ceratodontiformes > Ceratodontidae > Neoceratodus > Neoceratodus forsteri. Next base: position 108,072,242 of record CM028131.1, on the reverse strand, counting down.
GGGTGGGTGGGTGGGGACACTAGCCACCAGGGCTATGTTCGGGGTTTCTAATGACTACCGCTCGCGATCGGGCTTTTGGTCCACTGGACCACCAGGGATGAATGCGAGAGAAGGGGGGTTCTTAAACAACTACTGCTCATGATCGGGCTTTTCGTCCACTGGACCACCAGGGATACGTTCGGGGAGCCACATTGCTGCTCGCGATCGGGCTGGTGGGGGGGGATTAAACTATGCCCACGATCGGGCCAGTGGGGGGTGGTGGTGGGGATTGTACACTGTTTGCCCGCGATCGGGCTGCAGGGGGCGTCGGTCCCCGACGGCTGCTGCCTGGCAGGGTGCCAGGCACAAGTCCTCGGGGATTGGCACACCTGCATGCTAATGGCATGCAAATGGGGCCATAATCAGATGCAAATGCTCCCCCGCGCCTTGCATGAATTATGGCCCCATTTGCATGTCACCGTTTGAATATGGGGATTCTGCGCATGGCGCAATGGTACTTGCACCACCGCAAGTTGAATGCTCCACTCTGACCACTTGCAGTGGCACAAGTTCCACTGCGCCATGCACAGTGGCTATGGCCAGGTGGTGATATTCAAAGGAGTTGCTCAAGGGCACAACTCCTTTGAATATCGCTCTGGACACACCCCTGCGCAACTATTTTGTGCAGCGCAAGGGCTTGCGCCACAAAATAGCGCAGTTTGAATATCCAGCCCATAGTCTCCATAATCCAACACAGGAAGAAACAAAGAGGTTACCACCAGTTGTCTAAGAGAGTAACTAAAGTGTGTTTTTTTTATTCCTGTAAAAAAATCCCAAGAGCCTTTTTAATTTTGAGGATATGTTCTGTATATGCAATTTAAAAGTTAAGTGGTCATCTAAAGTCAGATCCAAATATTTATATAAATATACTCTGGTAATTATTGTACCCATAATGGATTTTATAGTTAGGACAGATGTAATTGGTACCTTTTTGTAAAAAGGAACCACTGCGTTTTTTTTTTCATTAAGTAATAATCTCAATCTCAATTTCAAAAGGGCTCTTTGTATACTATGAAAATCTTCCTGTAGTGCATTAAGAGCCAAATCAACATCTTCATGATAAGTATACATTGTATCATCACCATACAAGTATGTGATTGTATTGATAGAACAAGATTTAGGGAGATTGTTTATGCATAGCAAAAACAGCAAAGATACAAGCACCGACTGGCACTCCCGTGCTGATAGTTGCCATACCAGAGCATATCTCACTCACTTTAACACGTTGGTGGTGTGCTGTTAAATATGAATTAAACCATAATAATGTAGACATGCCCATATCTGATATTTTGAGTTTAAGTAATCTAGTATGGTTAACAGTGTTGAATGCTTTGAATACGTCTAAAAAGACTGTTGAAATGCAGTGACCTTTCTCAAAGGCCATAAATATGTCATTGGTAATCTTTGAAATAATGCGAGTGGTGTTGTGACCTTTTTTAAAGCCCGATTGTAAATTTGAGATTACATTGTATTTTGTAAAGTATTGAGAGAGTTGTACATGCAGCAATCTTTCAAAAACTTTTGCACAAACAGTCATAATTGAAACTGGACAGTATGAGCTAGGATCAGTAGAATCACCCCCTTTAAATGTGGGGGCTGTTTTCCAGTCATCTGGCAAAGACGAAGCTTGCAGAGATAAATGAAACAAATAAGCAATGTGTTGTGCCAGTATCCTGCATGCTGTTTTATAAGAAACAGGCGATATGTTGTTGCAACCGGCCCCTTTGCTTGGGTCCAATCCATTAAGTTCTTTTTTTTTTTTTGTATATTTTTTATTATCAAAGACAAGTTTTTTTCCATAAGAGATATCAGCATAACATAGATAAGAGCAATACATTAACCTTGCAGTGGGATACATACTGGTTGGTCACATTATTATTCATTTACATTCAAGTTTATCTGATCGTTTTATACATTTTTATTATTATTTGAGTCTAGGATTACAGTTACCTTTGAGCCAAGGCTCTTTTACAAAGGTTCCACGTCAGGATGATAACAAACAAGCAGGACATTAATTATTACAGGATAACAGGTTACAGTTGTTTATCATCACATGAGTACATACAGTTCAGTGGTACTAGGGGCATGCACAGGACAGAGGTAACATTGATAATGAGAACTTGGTGAGACACAAGAAGAAGATGCTGCCAGAGGCAATTGTCAAAACACACAGGAAGTGCAAGTGGAAAGTGCAAGTAAGAGGAAGAGGAGGATGAGAAGGGACAAGTGCCAAAAAGGGAACAGCAGGTTGGAGAAGACAGTCGCATTTTGAAATTAATCTTTCATTCATATCATACTATCTGTTTATACTAGAAGCAGTGTAAATCCAATCTACAGTCATGGCCAAAAATATTGGCACCCTTGCACTTTTTCAAATAACTCACAATTTCCTCTAAACATAAGTTGAAATTAACAACAGTATTTGGTCTCCACAATTCTTTATTTCTCTGTTAATATTACAGAACCTTTGTTTTTGATTCAGAAGTTAATATATCCTTTTAAATCAGAAAATGAAAAGAAATGGCATTGACAAAATTATTGACACCCTAGACTTAATATTTGGTAGCACAGCCTTTGGTCAAAATAACTGCAATCAACCCTTCCTATAGCCATGGATGAGCTTCCTGCACCTCTCTACTGGCAGTTTGCCCACTCTTCTTGTGCAAACTGCTCCAGTTCTCCCAGATTTGAAGGGTGCCTTCTCCCAACTGCTGTTTTCAGATCTCTCCACAGGTTTTCAATGGGATTTAGATCTGGACTCATTGCTGGCCACTTCAGAACAGTCCAGTGTCTTGTCTTGAACCATTCCTGGGTGCTTTTTGAAGTGTCTGGGGTCATTGTCCTACTGGAAGACCTATGACCTTCGACGGAGACCCAGCTTTCTGACACTGGGTTCAACATTGCGCTCCAAAATGACCTGGTAATCTCCAGATTTCATGATGCCATGCACACTTTCAAGGCACCAAGTGCCAGAGGCAGCACAGCAACCCCAAAACATCACTGAACCTCCTCCATGTTTGACTGTAGGGAAGGTGTTCTTTTCTTTGAAGGCTTCATTTTGTTTTCTGTAAACATAGAGATGTGCTTTACCAAAAAGCTCTAATTTGGTCTCATCTGTCCACAGGACATTCTCCCAGAAGGATTTTGGCTTGTTCAGGTGTGTTTTGGCAAACCCCAGTCGGGCTTTCTTATGTCTCTCTCTCAGCAGTGGGGTTGGCGACGGATGGTGCGAGTTGAAACTGTCATACCTTGTGTCTGAAGGTCAGCTTGAATCTGTTTGGCAGTTGATCGAGGTGCTTTCTCCACCATTCGAACAATCCTGCGCTGCAATCTTCGATCAAGTTTTCTCTTGTGACCACGTCCAGGGAGGTTGGCTACAGTGCCATGAGCCTTAAACATCCTGATAACATTACGTACGGTGGAAACGGGAACATCAAGGTCTCTGGAGATTGATTTGTAGCCTTGAGATTGTCCATGCTTGGCTACAATCTTCTGTCTGACCTCCTCAGACAATTCTCTGGCTTTCTTTCTTTTCTCCATGCTCATTGCGGTACACACAGTGACACAAAACAGGAGAATGAGTCCTTTTCTCTATTCAAACTGGTTGAATGAGTGATTTTTATATTGCAGGCACCTGCAACTCACCACAGGTGAGTTCAGTTTCAAAGTGAAGGAGAATCACCTGCTTGAAATCTAATTATTTATAACTACTTCTAAAAGGTGCCAATAATTTTGTCCGGGCCATTTAAGGATTTCTGTGTGGAATATGCTAAGACTTAGTAAATTTTTCTGCTTTTTGTGTTTTATTCCACTGCAAACCAAAGAAATACATATGTGGATACCAAAATACTTTTTAATTTCAACAATTTTCTGGAAGGAATGGTGCATTATTAGAAAAAACTGCAAGGGCGCCAATATTTTTGGCAACGACTGTATCCCTTCCATACTTATCTGTACTTATTCCATGCCACATTCAATCATGACTTCAATAGAAATGAACTAAAAACTATCTAATTAAAACTTGAGTAAGAATTGAAACCACATGGTCTGAATCTATCATCCTAATATTAGGATACACCCTTATATTGCTACAATCCTAAGTTAATTCCTTCTATACTAGACTATCTCACCATTTACGCACTGAATTAGGTTCCGTCCTTTTTTTTTCATTTTATATGTGTAATCTATACCATTCCCCCATCACGAAGGAGTGCAGCCTCTCCTGGGGTTAGGATGCTCAGAAAGTTACCCCATACCCCTGGGAACCTGTCCTCCTTACCCTTCAGGATGCAAGTCAATCTGTCTACTGCCAAGACTTTTATAGCTAGCCCTTTCCATTGTTCTACCATTGGCACAGAACTTGTGGTCCACAGGTTTTGTATCCCTTGCCTAGCTACTACCAAGAGTACCCTGAGCCACCCGGGGATATGGCGCCCAATCTCCATTGTCCTCCACCTCTACCACGAGTAACAGTGACCTTGGGGATACCTCTATTGGCTGTCCCATCATTCCTGATAGTTTGCTTCAAACAACATGAAGTCTTGCTATATTATGACATATGCAGTTTGTCCCAACCTTAGAACTGCTCCGGAGGTGAAAGAGTTAAAGTCCATGCCAGGCTTGGAACTTAGAGCTCGAGCTCGGTTGAAAAATTCTGTCTGTTGTTCTTCAAACTTAAACTGTCAGATTCTTTACTCCGCCTCACTGAACAGTCGCTCCGGAGATTCCTCCTTCTGCTCGGTTCATTTTGTCGGTTAAAGTATAAAAGTTTTCGGTTTTTTAGCCGAAATTAAACTGCAACCGGTCGGTTCAAGCTCTATCTGTGGTATTGTAAGTACTAGATAGGTTTTTACATTTATTTTCTGTGTGGAGCTTGTAAACATTTTCATCGGTTCGGTTTGAACCGATCAAGTTACTTCTATTACATTACAGTCTTTAGAAGTGCGGTTCCCGGTTCTTATCGGTTCTAAAATCCGGATTTAATTACGTTTTTTTCCATGACCCGTGACACGGTTGGGAACCGATAAGGGAGCCTTGCTAGGCAGATTGCCGTAAACGGGCAAGTTTTTGGTTAGGCTGGCACTATGTCTGAGAAACCCAAAAGAAAAAACGGGCCCACTGGGTTTCAGCACTGTGTTGTATGTGGGGAAGCCTTTGCCAAGGCTGACCCCCACACCACATGTGTTTATTGTCTGGGGTTTGACCACCTCAATTCAGACTGCCAGATTTGCAAGGGTTTTCCTGCAGCTACCCTGGATAAAGAGTTGGTAGACTCAGGGGCAGGAGGTCAAAAAGTCCGCTGACCCGGATGGCCAGCCGGTTAGGTTTCAACCGAACCAGAGGGGCTCACCCTCTGACCAGAGGCGATACTTCCTCAGGCAAAGGAGAGCCGACTCTGAGGAGTCGGTTCCAACAAAGAAATCTAGAAAATCAGCTGGTGTAGAGTCAAAACTTCCTCTCCAACCGCTGAAGAAATAGCTAAAGCAATAAAATTGTTCAGTCACTCTTCCTCAGCCCGACCGAACCGCATCATCAGGTAAGCGCTGTTCGGTCGGTTCCTCCAGTTCAAGAGTATTATTTAGAGGAATTTTATGAACCAGAGGAGGGGGAAGAGGAGTATGAGGAGAGTGAATGTGGTTTTGAAAGTCTGGATGTGCCCATTGAACCGGACATCTGTCCAGACAGACCTTCAGGAGTGTCTCCCCCTAGGCTTTCTGAGTCCCCTTCTCATTTCATGTTTTATAAAAAAGTGGCTGAAACCCTCCAGCTCCCTATGGAGGAAGCTGTGGATGATCAGGAGGAGCCTGATTTTGTAGAAATGATGGATATCCCAGAGTCTAGGAGACTGTCTATTCCTCTGCATAAATCTTTTTGGAAACAGACAGTAAAGATTTTAAAAGCTCCTCACACCATACCTCCTGTTGATAAAAGAATGGACAAAAGGTATGCATTATCAGGCTCAGATATGGAGTTCCTTACACAACAATGCAGCCACGTGGGGGTGGTGCAGGCTGCAGCCTGTGACAAGGCAAATGTTCCCTTAGCCTCTCACCCCCCTGACAAGGACTCCAGAAAGACAGATGCCATGGCAAAGAAACAGTACATGGCAGCTTCCATAGGACTCAGACAGGCTAATTATATGGCTTATGTTGCTAGATATCAAAAATCCAGATGGGATACTGTTTTAGCGCTAGCAAAGCAGGTTCCTGGCCAGCTGGCAAAAGAGCTGGAGCAGGTGGCCGCTGATGGTATTGAGGCATCCAAGGTGCAATTCCATGCTGCAGTGGACTCTAATGATGTATCATCCAGAGTCATGGCTACATCTGTGGCTCTCCGTAGAATGGCTTGGCTTAGATGTACTAGCCTATTACAGGATACCCAGACTAAGGCCATGGATTTCCCTGTTGTGGGCAACTCTCTGTTTGGGGAGCAAACAGAGAATTACATGAAGAAAATGGATGAATATAGGACCACCTATAGGAGTGCACAGGCCAAGGAAAGGCAAGTCACTCCCCAAAGGCAGCCTTCCAGGGGCAGGGGTAGGCCTTTTCATAGGCCTTTTTACCAAGCCCAGGCTTCCTCTTCAGCTTTTGCACAGGAGGGGTTCTTTAGAGGGAGAGGCAGACGGGGTGAAGGCAGACCTGCTTCCACCTCTCAGCCTAAAGCCCCTGCCAAACAGGCACCCTGATGGGGCACCCAGGGCCGATTCTCCACTACCTGTAGGGGGCAGGCTGGCTTACTTTGTCCAGGACTGGGAGTCTCTAACGTCAGACAAGTGGGTCCTGGAAGTAGTAAGCCAGGGACTGGTTCTCAGCTTCAAAAAAATTTCCAAAGGTGAGCATTAGATCCTTTCCACCTGCAAATCCTTCAGAGGCTCTTGCCCTGGAGGCAGAAACATAGACTTTGACATCAGAAAAGGACCACTTGGCCCACCCAGTCTGCCCAAGTCTCTACCCTCCTGGCTCTCAGAGCTGTGGAAAGGGTTCCACCCCTACACCAAGGCAAAGGGTTGTACTCCAGGTACTTCCTTACCCCAAAAAAGACAGGAGAATGGCGGCCCATCCTGGATCTCAGGTATCTAAACAAGCACCTTTTAAAACCAAAATTCAAAATGGTGACTCTGGGAATTATTTTACCCTCTTTAAGGCCAGGGGACTGGCTAGTGTCCCTGGACCTCAAGGATGCTTATTTTCATGTTCTCATCAGAAGCTCCCATCGAAAGTACCTCAGATTCGAACTGCCCTCAGGTCATTACCAGTTCAGAGCAATGCCCTTCGGCCTTACATCTGCCCCAAGGGTATTCACAAAATGCCTGGCAGTAGCAGTTGCCCACTTAAGAAGGCAAAAAATTGCCATCTTTCCTTACTTGGACTGGCTCATAGTAGGCCAGTCCCCAGACCAAGTCAGGTTACACCTTCAAGTAACTCAGCAACTGCTAACTTCTCTAGGTTTCCTTCTCAATCTTCCAAAGTCAGTCCTAGAGCCTGTCCAGCTTCTCACCTTCATAGGTGCAGAACTGAACACAAAAGAAGCCAGAGCCTTCCTTCCTCTGGAAAGGGTAAGTACCCTGATTTCTCTGGCTTCCTCCTTCACCCTGCAGGTCTCTCGACCAGCAAGGCACTTTCTACAGCTCCTGGGGCACATGGCTGCTTCGACAGCAGTAGTGCAGGGAGCCAGATTTCAGATGAGGGACATCCAGTTCCATTTGAGAGCCTTTTGGTCTCAAAGAAAGGACCCTCTTACCAAATTAATTCCAATAACTCAAACCCTGATCCAGGCCCTTCAGTGGTGGCAGGACCAGGGCAATTTGAGACAGGGGTTCCCCTTTTCCCCTCAATCTCACTCCTTAATCCTTACTACAGATGCATCCCTATTGGGGTGGGAAGCTCACATGGGCAACCTCACCACCCAGGGATTGTGGTCCCTTCGGGAATCTCTGCTTCACATCAATCTGTTGGAACTCAGAGCAGTTTTTCTAGCACTTCAAGCTTTTTCCAAATCTGTTCAGAACAAGGTTATTCAAGTCAGAACAGACAATACCACCACATTGTGGTACGTCAACAAGCAGGGGGGCACTCAGTCTACGGCCTTGTGCACCGAAGCAATGAAGTTGTGGTCTCTGACTTACTCCCTGAACACCTCCCTTGTAGCAGTTCACCTCCCAGGCAAGGACAATGTCCTGGCAGATGCTCTCAGCAGGATTTCCCAAGGCCATCACGAATGGGCTCTGGATCCCCTAGTTCTGGAGGTGGTATTTGCCAGATGGGGCACACCCCAGATAGATCTTTTTGCAGCCCCAGACAATCACCAACTTCCCCTTTTTTGTTGCAGGCCCCCAGTGTTTGGCTCAGTCCCCCTGGATGCCTTCCTTCTCAGTTGGGAAGGGAAGTTTCTCTATGTCTTTCCACCCTTCCCTCTCCTGTTCAAAGTGCTAGTCAAAATCAGGTCTCAATCCTGCAAGATGATTCTGATTGCTCCAGACTGGGCCAGACAGCCCTGGTACCCACTCCTTATGTCCTTAGCAGTCCACCTTCCCCTGTGTCTTCCCAGGAATCACAATCTGTTATCCTGTGCTCACGGGAGGGTTTGGTACCCGAACCTCAAATCTCTCAATCTTAAGGCCTGGCTCTTGAAGAGTTAGAGTTTGCTGACCTACACCTTTCCCAAGGTGTATTGGATATTCTGAAGGCTTCTAGGAAGCCTTCCACCAGGGCTACTTATAATTCCAAATGGAAGAGATATTCCATATGGTGCTCTGGGAAGCATATTTCCCCAGAATCTGCTGACTTATCCACAGTCCTGGATTATATGGTTCATTTAAATACTTTAGGGCTGAGACCAGCTACCCTAAAAGTGCACTTGGCAGCCGTGTCTGCTTTCTTGTCAGCAGGTAAGCCCTCTTCTCTTTCAGCTCATCCTGTATTCTCCAAGTTTTTCAAAGGGTTGCTTCACACCAACCCCCCATTCAGGGATCCTTCCCCTGCCTGGGATCTTAATATTTGCATTGCCCAGCTTATGCAACCCCCTTTTGAGCCCTTGTCTTCAGCAGAACTCAAGTACTTGACTTGGAAAACTGTGTTTTTGGTAGCCATCACTTCTGCCAGGCGCATAAGTGAGTTACAAGCATTGTCAGTGGAGCCTGATTTTATCTCCTTTCACAGAGATAAGGTAGTCCTCAGGACTAACCGAAAGTTCTTGCCTAAGGTGGTCTCAGATTTCCACCTTAATCAATCTATATCTCTCCCTGTGTACTTCACTGACCATTCCTCTTCTGGTGAGAGGAGGTTGCACAGTTTAGATGTCAAAAGATCACTTAGCTACTACATAGATCGTACCAAAGGTCACAGGTTTAACTCCCTCCAACTGTTCCTCACTTATGGTGAGGTTGGCAAAGGGAAACCTGCCACTAAAAGATCCATTGCCAGGTGGATCGTCTCTTGTATCCAATTCTGCTATGAAAAACTGGGTAAAGTTCCTCCCTCAGGCCTGAGGGCTCACTCCACCAGAGGTACAGCTGCATCTCTGGCTGCTGCCAGGGACATCCCTATCCTAGAGATATGTCAAGCAGCTACCTGGAAAACAGTGCAGACTTTTACTAAGCATTACTCCCTGGACATCCAGGCTAGGAGTGATGCTCGTTTAACACAGCTGTGCTTCAGAGCCTATTCCTAAGTAGGTTCTGTCCTCCTCCATGGAGAAGTACTGCTGTAGTATGCATGTCATAATATAGCAAGACTTCATGTTGTTTGAAGAAAAATTACTCACCTTAGTAATGTTGTTTCTTCTAATGGAGTCTTGCTATATTAGACCTCCTGCCTGCCCCTCTCAGAACCTTACTCTTGGGATGTGGGTGGCAGGGCAGCGTTGGCACTTTTTAGATGCCCACCTTGTTTTTCACCCCTCTTTTTGGGGTGATCTTTGTTGTGTTTGTCATTTTTTGGGTCTCCTGACTTGAGTCTTCATTGTGGCACCAAAAAATGTGTGTAATTAAGTAGCCAGTTGGCTAGTGTAGGTTTACAGCTTCCACACAGAGTCTTAGTGAGTTTTTGCTCGTAAAGATCTGACAGTTTAAGTTTGAAGAACAACAAATAGAATTTTCAACCAAGCTCGAGCTCTAAGTTCCATGCCTGGCATGGACTTTAACTCTTTCACCTCCAGAGCAGTTCTAAGGTTGAGACAAACTGCATATGTCATAATATAGCAAGACTCCATTAGAAGAAACAACATTACTAAGGTGAGTAATTTTTTCTTCCCACCCCCTTCCAATATTTTCCCAAGTTTGAACATTCCCAGCAGTAGTATATGAAAGTGCCCTGTGTCACTCCACCCTTTCCACAAATCAGTGAGATCCCTGGGCAATACCTGTGGACCATGCTGCGTGGGTAGTACAGTCGGTGTAAGAATTTATACTGTGCCGCCTCCTGTTTTTTGCATAGGAGTAATCCGATATGTGACTTTAACACTAATTCCCAGTTGGAGTCCAGTATTTCCATCCCCAGGTCCAGCTCCCACCATCTCTTAACTTTATGTGTCTCTTCCTGAAAGAACCGTCTATCTAACCTTACCACCCTACCCATTAGTCCTGTCTCATTTATGACTGCCCCCAACATTTCCTTCTCGATCTCTGAAATTTGAGTCCTCCACTTGGACCCTTCCCAGTCGCTTACAATAATCCCTAACCTGGAAGTATCTAAAGAAGTGTGTGGCAGGGATCCCTATCCCCATCTGTATGTCCTGAAAGGAGTATATCCCTGATCTAAATTAAGATCTTTTAACACCTCATCCTCTCTGATTTTCCAAAATGAGAACTTAGGTCTGTTGAGTTTATCAATAAAATGTGAATCCAGTTGTGGTGCACTTAATCCTGTATGTTCCTTTTCAAATACCAGATGGACTTCCAAAAAAAAAAAAAATTGTTAAACTCTTCTACTTGATCTACATCATTATGTGTAATTTAGTTTTTATAATTTAAAGTTTTGGGTAGGGTAGATCGTGTTTTTCCCCCACAGTGAGCGAGTTTATGCCCCTCCAAATCCTCTTAGGGTTTCTTGTTGGATCAGAAAACTGTTGGGTATAATAATGTGATTTTTGCATTCCTTATTTATCTCATGTATCTGTTTATTATTATTTTATGGTTTAATCTGTCAAGTTACATGTTTTGTTTCCCTTGCTTTTTTTCCAAAGTTGCCCTTTCTCTTTAAGTTTTTCACACTTTTAGTAATCCAAGGTGCAGGTGTGCTTCTGGTTCTTTTCTTGATTAGGGGTGCATGCATATTTATTACCTCGAGTAAAGTTTTATTAAAATAAGGCCAGGCAGTTGCTAAATCAGGGCATACATACATCAGTGACCAGTTTATATCTGCTATGTCTCTCAAATATGCTTGACCACAAAAAGTCAAAATTTTGAGTCACAATAGTTTGAGTAGAAAGACCTGTCTTCTTACTGTTTCAGATGCAAGATATATAACAATGGTCACTGATATCAGATTTGTGTACTGCAGATATATATTCGTGTGATGTGGCAGTTAAAATCCTGCAATGTATCTTTTGCATGGTTGGAATTATGAGGTCTAGTAGGTAATGTTACAAGCTGCGTACAGTTTAAGGCAGTAAATTGATTTAATAAATCCTGCTCAGGGTTCATCATGTCCCAGTTAAGAACTCCCATAAGGATACATTTGTGATCCAAATAAGGGGTGATCAGTGAATTTGACAAATGCAAGGTCTCTGGTGATGCCGATAGGGGTCAATAACAGGCTGCCACATGAAAATGAAAATTATTGGAGGCTATTATTTTTAAAGCCAACAACTACAACTGTCCTGGAATAGACTTTGCACCCTGAACATAACCCTCATAAATATATTTTAAGTAAATTGCTACTCCTCCACCCCTCTTCAGTCTATCTTGCCCATAAATGTGATAATTACTGATAGAAATGTCTAAATCAAGTACCTTTCTATTCAACCATGTTTCTGAGAAGACAAAAATATCTGGTTTTGTAGTACAGTAACTACTAGTGCCCTTATGTAACCCCTACCAGGTATGCCGTTTCTATCTGACAGCTCTACCATGTGTGCTGGGTTCAGGGAAGAATATGTCACTCTGCACATAGGCTAGGTTCGGCTACTCTGCACAGGGGCACCCAAGTAACTCTGAACACAGGAAGCAATAACCCAATGTCCAATACCAGAAGTGGGATTCTAAAGTGTGGCTTTTATTCATATGCCAACAGAACAAACAAAGCATAGACGGATCCCCACGGGGCTACACTCCTGGTAATACAGATTTAAGGAGACCAGAACACATCCTCATCACTTTAGCCCTCAGGCTCTGAAACACACTGGGCACACAGCCCGAACTTTACGCTGCTCTAGGATTTCTCTGGCTCGGCTCCCTTGCCAGCCACTTGGACACTTTCCATATAGCATGGAAACATTTACTGGTGGCTCCCCCAACCACCTAAGAGCACTTCTGCTCCATAAGGGAATCTTCCTAATTAGTCCCATGTCTGGGTACTTTCCCCGGGCACTGGCCAAGTACCTGAGAGAAAGCAACAGGTGTCCCAGAGCAAACCCGTAGAGGTGAATTTGGTTACTACTGATGGGGGAATCTCCCACCTCTCGTTCCCATAATTCATACCTGCCCATTTCTCTGGACTGTAACACCTCATCCTTTAACACACTTCGCTGTGTAGATTCTTTTTTAAATGTATTTCACATTCAGTCTACTGCCTTTACTTCCCAATTGTACTGGACTTGAACATACTTATTAAGTGGCTTTGTCCATTCCTCTAGACCCCCCCCCCCCACAGAGTTAAGCAGTCCAATACCCACATCCTCCAAACTGTACTTGGCTGTCTTTTCCTGACCCCACAGTATCAGTCCCTTTCTTTTCATCTTGATGCAGGTGAAAACACATGGCCCTTTAGCAGAGCAAACTCACCCTTCAGTTGCAGGTGCCCCACAGGTGTTTCCTCCTCAAGGAATTCGCATCCAGTGCCTCAGCACAAACTTAAACAGGCAGCTTCTTTTCTTAGCCAGACCAAGGGGGTTTAACCCTGGACACAGGCTGATACCTTCCCCCCATCCCCGTAGGGATGGGGCCCTGAACCATTGAAATCGGTCCCCCCCCCCACTTCAATTTGCCATTATTGTGTTCCTCTTCAGGTGGAAACACACACCTAAAAAAAACAAAAGTAGCTCTTTAACACAGCTTAGAGCTCTGAGGTCCTGCACTTATCAGAGCACCTCTGCTGCACTCTACAGACTCTCTGTCAGACTGACTTCAAATTCCCCAACGTTCTACTCTAACCTCCAACTGCAACATTCCAGTGTGGCTTATGCAGCTGCGACAGTTCTAAAATGATGTCATCCCTCAGTCTCAGCTGAGTCTGAGAACAGAGTGAGATAGTGTGAAATCCATTTAATTGGAGTTTCACAAGCTGCCTTCCCTGCCTACCACTAGGTCTTACTGGGATTCTAGTAACCCCGGGTAACAGGGGAGTTGCACTTAAATAATCAAGTTTTGGTAATAAACTTCTGATATTTAGATGTAGCATGCCCAAATTGTTTCTAGTACTAAAGTAATGCAGAGTAAAATTACTTTAGAGGGCCACTGGGTCTGGATTAGCATGAACATTACCAGATGATCGAAGTAAAAGAAGTATAAAGCACCTGGCAAGCGGAAAACTCATTTTAACTAACCTGGTGGGCATTTTATTACAGCACAGTTGCTTCACTGAAAACGTGTACAACTGATGTATGAAACATTGACTTTAACAATAAAAGCATTACAAAATGTTTCTGATGATGTATTAATACTGTCCAAGTACATATTTGGAAGAAATACTGCAGGAGCGATCTGTTGTTTTGTTGTATATCTACAGCATGTGCCCCGGCTAAACAATATTGCACATAAAACTGGTGTAAAAAATCATTATGTTCAATAGCAATTTGTACCTCAGATAAACCAATAAATAATTAAAATAAGAAAAACATTAATGTATCTAATCTAGAGCAGCGTAAGAATTTCCTAAAACCACCCCACTCTATTTAATCCAGTAATACCCACTTATTATAGCAATATAGTTGCGTTTGTTTGTCAACTTTCATATGCAGAGTAGTTCAGATAAAACTGCTTTGACAGTAGAATTCGGTGATAGTGGAGTGTGTCGGACCACCCAATCTTGCATAGCGTAAACACAACCTGAATTGCACGACGTGCACAACATGTAAGTGTTACACTACGCAATTTTCGAGGTGAAAAGAGCTCATCAAGTGAGCTAACGGTGTCAAGAGGCACACGCCAACATTTTCTGTAATCAGGGGGGCAGTGCCCCCCGCACCCCCCCTCTTAATAGAAGTACTTAAATAGTAAAAAAAAAAAAAAATTACCAACACTGACAAACAATATAACGCCATCGCCAATCACTGCATATTAGTAATTTTGATGTCATAACGGTACGCAATTCTTGCGCAGCATCATTTACACATTAAATGTATTTCTAAGACTGGTCTGACACTCTCCACTATCTCCTAGAAGTCTATTAAAACTTACCAATTTATCAGACTATGGTTAGTGGATTGAGTTATTTAAAGCTGCTTAACACTACATGGTCTCTTTGCAAATGTTGTTGCTGAGTGGTGCTTGCGCCACTCACACTTGTGCTCCACTCGGCGAGTGGCATGGGGTTTTAAAGTGCTTTGCCCTGCCTTCCTAGTGAGGTCACTGGCAGCCAGCTCTCCTGAGCCCCCACACACCAGTAACACACAGTCTGCAAAAGTGATGAATGGGAGTTTGTTCTGTGTGTCTCCCTGTGAAAGTCTCTGGGTGCCAGATGAATCTTCTGCTGGTTGTCCGCTGCAGATGAAAGTGCAGGCATGCAGGTGATCTAACTGCTCAGCGAGCAGCACGGGGTTTTAGAGTGCTTTGCCCCACCTTCCTAGTGAGGTGACTGGCAGCCGGATCTCCCAAGGCTCCACTGACCAGTAGCACAGTTTACAGTCAGCGAACGTGATGAATGGGAGTTTGTGTGTCTCCCTGTGAAAGTCTCTGGTGCCCGATAAATCTTACGGTAGTTGTCCTCTGCAGACAAAAGTGCAGGCCCAATGCTGTTTCAGCAGTCCCTAGGAAGGCTGATAAGATGTACCCTGTACAATCTCACAAGCCTTATTATACTAACTAGCCAGAAACTGATTCAGTAGACATTACAGCTGCCCATGACAGATCCAGGATACCCACACATTTGAGCTGCCTACCTCCTGACAAGGAATCTAGTAGACTGGATGTTATGGGTAAACATACGTATGCATCTGCACCACTAGGCCTGTGTATTGCAAACTACCAAGCTCATATAATAAAATATCAAAACAACCTATGGAGGAGTGCCAAGGCTGCTACACAGGCCCTTCCTGTGGGTCAGGCAAAAGCAGAGTTAATTAGTTCAAGTTCAGGTTTATTGCAGGAAAGACTCGGTTGAGCAAGCTCATTCACAAGGAGGTCCTGAGGCGCATACACATACAGTTCACAATTACATAGACAGGAGATATAAAATGTGGAACAACAAAGAAAAAAATATATAATACAAGAGGTATACACAATAGAAGTCCTTCTGCTATATATGCAGTACATTCCAACTTTAGCCTTGCCCTAAATTATGCAACACATTTCAGCTTAATAAGTAGAGGGCCAGTTGGTACCTAGGAAGTTAACTTGGCGTTGGGGGCCTAGTAGCACCTACATATGTCTTTTAATTTAGAAATAGCTAGTGTTTTGTAGGAGTTAATTGATACAATGCAGGTTAGCTTCAGCATGGCTTGTAGTTGGTTCCAAATGTTTGGGAAGGCATATGAGACAGCTCTTTGGCCAGCTGTGGTACGTGTCCTGGGAACATCTAGTAGGATAAGGTCAGATTTCCTTAGGGAGTAGGCGCTATGTGAGATGTGTATGAGGGACGTTAAATAGACAATCAGTTTGTGGAGTAGTAATTTGAGGGTCCAAATGCCAGCATGCAGGAGGCGTCTGGTGGCAAGAAAGGTCCACCCAACTGCTGCATAAAGATCACAGTGGTGGGTCCTGTACGCAGAGTTAGTAATGAAGCGAAGAGCACAGTGATAGAGTACGTCCAGTTTAGATAGGCTCAAGGTTGGGGAGGAGATAAAGATAATGTCTCCGTAGTCAAGCAAGGGAAGGAATGTTGCTTGGACAAGTCTTTTGTGGGTCATGAGAGAAAAGAGGGTCCTATTTCTAAAGAAGAAACCCAAGCGTGCTTTAAGCCTCTTTGATAGATCCTCGATGTGGTCATTGAAGGAAAGCTTGTTGTCTATCCACATACCTAGATATTTAAATTTAGGTACGACTTCCAAGGGTTCACCTAGGGAGGTAACTATGAAGTTTTTAGGTGGGGTAGGTGGGGCACCAGACAAGGCAAGTCTCGAGAAAATCATTGTCTTGATTTTTTTGGCATTTAAGAAAAGCTTGGCATTGATAAGGTTGCTTTCTAACTGGATAAAGTCAGCTTGGAGTGCTTCCCTGACTTTAGTTAAGGACGAGCCTGATGCGTACAAAACCGTATCGTCCGCAAAGAAATGTATGCTAGAGTTCTTTATGTGTTCTTTATGTAATTAGCTCTTTAACTGCAGGGGCTGAGGTGGGCAAAATTTGATTCACTCAGCCTGTAATGTTTCATATGCCTCTGCCATGGCAACTGCTTCTGGTATTTGCATGAGAAGATGTGCATGGCTTAGAGTAGCTGGGTTTGCTAATAATGTGTGACTGTGTTAAATGCATCTTTTAGAGCCCATAAACTGGGCATGATGTGATAGAAGCTTTGAAAGACCTCCAGTCCTCTAGGTTGACTCCGAGGTCAGTCAAGTCCCTATACCCCACACCAGGCAGGGGCAAGGGTCAGGGTCACTTTTGTCCCCCACCAGCCAGGGGTGGTAGACCAACCTACAGTACAGGCAAAAAAGCAGATGTAAAGGCGCTGGAGCCTTACCTATCAGCCTTCCCCTAAGTGCTGTTTTCAAAGCACCCAGAGGAGATTAGGCCGGTGGCATTGCCCCCACTGCTTCACAGTGACTCACAGCCAGACACCCCCCATTCATCATCGCTTCCAGGAGTGGTTGTAGGGGCCAGCTCTCCCTTCACTTGAGCCAGTGGCGAGAGGTAACTACAGACGAATAGGTACTGGACATCATTGCAAAAGGCAATGTTCTGGAACTTCTCGGGACACCTCTGGATCATCCACCACCTGTTTCCATGTATGTCCCAGCACACGTCACTGCTCAAAGAGGAGATGAAAGCCTTGCTTCAAAAACAAGCCATAATCAACAATCAATCAACATCAGCAGTCAATCAAAACATGATCCCTCTTCTCTGATCCTTCCACTGTTGCCTCAACTTAACTCCTATTTTATTACCTGTGCCCTTTCTCTCATCTTTTCCTCCCCTCTTCCCTTTTTTTCACCCTTTCTGCCTCCTCCCCCTTTAAATCTCTGTTTTTCCTTTTCTTCTGTCACCACCTCTGCTACCCTTAAGTCCTTGCTTGCCCTTAATACTCATTAAGCTGGTAGCCCTGCTGGCCTTGACCCCAAACTACTACTTCTCTCAGACTGCTATTGCTCTGCCTACCACCCTTCTCTTCAACCTTTCCTTTTCTACTGCTACTGTACCTGATGCTTAAAAACAGGCTACTGCCATTCCTTTCCCCAAAGGTGGTGATCTCTCTTCTCCTGGCAACTACTGTCCTATCTCTCTCTTTCCTGTCCTAGCTGAGTTACAGGATCACCTTATTCTGTCTCAACTCTCTTCTTTCCTTGACTCCTCTTTCTTCATCCCCTTTCACTTTGGTTTTGGGAAGTCTCACTCCACTTCTACTTCTCTTCTTCGGCTCACTGTCTCCAGTCTCTCAAATATGGATCAGGGTTTGATCATGTCTGCAATCTTTGCTGAACTTGATAAAACATTTGACACAGTAGCACACCCCCTTCTGGACAGACTTAAAGCAGCGGGTCTTTTTGACTCTGCAGTCAGCTTGTTCCGTGTTTACCTTGTTGGTACATATCAAGCTGTCCAGATAGGTAGCTCAGTTTCCTTTCCACTCCCTGTCTGCTCAGGTGTCCTTCAAGGGTCTGTCCTTGGTCCTATTCTCTTTTCCATATTCTTTAATTATTTATTTTTATTATTTATTTAGTTTTTGTTTACCAGGTAAGTACGCTAGACCAAATGGTCTGTTTTCAGGTATGACCCTGGAGAATACATAATATAGACACTGCACAGTCATTAACATAATACAGATCAATAGAGGCTTATATAGGTACAGAGCTCTATGTCAGACATAAATAAATTTGATTACAGGCTTAATTCAGTACAGGTTAAAGGTCAGTGGCAGAAAAACGGTATATAATTACATACAAGTAGACACAAAGAAATTTTGACAAGCTGTTCAAGGCAGTGCAGCGAATGTAAAGAGACACAGTCAAGATTTAGCATTGGTGAAAAACACAAACGAATCCATTAAAGCTTAGGACAGTTGCAAGTGTAGGCACTCGGGTGCTTGCAGATGGCCTTTCAGAAAGCCATGGGGGAAGCACAATCTTGTACTTCTGGAAAGATATTGTTCCAAGCCTTTGGAGCAAAGTTTTGAAAAGCATCCACACCAAGATTAGTCCTTTGTTTAGGAATAGCAAGAAGGTTGAGATCCGTTGACCATAGCAGGTAAGGGTTAGATTGAGGTTGTAGAAGAGAGACAAGGTAAGGAGGCCTCTTCCCCTTTCATGATGTTGTATACAGTACCACCAATGGTAGCCTCACGTACAGCAGATGGTGGGAGCAAGTCCAATTTCCTGTAAAGACTGCAGTGATATTCAAGTCTGTGAGCAGAGTTCGCAAATCAGCAAATGTTGTTGTATGTGGTGTCTCATTTATTTCAAAGTAAGCTTAGATGCAGATATAGCATACACTTCTACATTATACATTAGTTTGGGGAGTAAGATACCCCATGCAACAGATAAGCAAGCCCTGGGAGTGATATTATTCCTTATCCTATAGGCCAAACCAAGGCAAGCATTAACAGATTAAGTGACCTTATTTACATGCAGCTGAAAGATCAGGGATGAGTTTAGAGTGACTCCCAGGTAATTAAAAGACTGGACACTCTCCAGAGGGGTACCATCATTACATAGTGAATACATAACTGATTGCAGTGGAATAACACATTTATTTGTCTCACACTAGTGAGTGGTAAGACCATAACTCACGAGTGGCGAAGCATGATTTATTTACCCAATTTATTCACCACTGGTGTGGTATATATGTGATTTGTAAAGGAACCATACAGGTTCTAAGTTTTGGTTGGTGGCCAAAGAGCATGGCTTGTGTCTTTGGTACATTTAATAGCAGCTTGTTATGCTGAAGCCAGTTTTGCACAGCCTGAAGATCAGTTGTCAACATATTGTTTAAGGAGTTGACGTCTTTGGCACTACCAACCAGAGCCATGTCATCCGCATAAAGCATAGGAGTGCTATGCAACAGACAGCCATAAAGATTATTAATATGTATAGAGCAAATTAATGGGCCCACCATAGATCCTTGGGGGGCACTCATCAAGGGTGATGCAGGCTCAGAGAATGACTTTCCAAAGTATACCCTTTGCTGTCTATCCGTAAGGTAATCTTTAAACCAGTTAATTGCAGGGAATGAGAGACCAAGTTCATAACGTTTTTCCTCAAGCAAGGATTGGTCAACTAGGTTGAACGCTTTGGTTAAATCTATAAAGATTACTCCAGAAAAGTCACCTCTGTCCAGAGAGGATATATGATTGGTGAGTGTAAGAATGGCCGTAGTAGTACTATGACCACTCCGGAATCCATACTGGTGGGGCGATAGATTATACTGCAGCAGATAGATAGTAAGCTGTGTAGAGACAAGTTTCTCAAGGATTTTATTAAGTACTGTCAAAATTGAGAATGACTTATCCATCTGTTCTTCCATGTTCATTCATATCTATGCTGATAAAACAGTGCTTTTTGCATCTGGCTCCTCTTCTTGTGATCTTACCTCACAATTGCAGCCGGATTTTGACAATATTTGGTGCTGATTCCAGTCTAACCAGTTAACCCTTGATACCAAAAAGAAACCATTTCTATGACTTTTGGCACCCATCAGAGGCTTTCCAGACTGTCCCTGTATTTCACACCCTGGATGGTGCTATGATTGAGGATGTATCCTCTTTTAAGTATCTTGGAGTTTGACTTGACCGTCTTCTTGATTTTTCAGTTCATATTGATGCCACTCACCAAAAGCTTTACCCCAAACTTGGTGCTATGTGTGGAGGGGTTGTGGGATAACAGATGGACCAGACACCGAACTTTAAATTCAACACACAATCTCTGTGTGATTTTTATTCAGAATACAGGAGATAACCTTAAGCAATGGCATATCCCTTCTTCAGTACATCAGTTTGCAGCAACAGACTATGTATGTCCTTTCTCTGCACTTAGCCAGCACCTACTGACACTGATCTCTGATCTAACTTAGCTGTTGAAATTCAGCCTCCACCCCTATGCGGGCCTTGTTTGCTTGGGTGGTGGGGGCACAAATAAAAAAGAAAAAAAAAGCTAAAACCAAAGAACCTTGGTGCTGAAGCACTGAAATGAGGGTTACCCCAAGGGCATTGACAATAAGCTAAGTTTCAAAGAAACACAACATCACACATACTTCCGTAATGCAAAGCATCACAGGATATCTGCAAATCAACATGACATTTCAGATTGTCTCAGTTTACAGCAATTTACATGCATTTTAAATAACACAAGTAACTTAATTTTTATAATACAGTCAACTAATATTTTTTACCTTTATCAAAAACACCTAGTGCCATTGTATTTTCAACATTTACAGGTTTCATACACACAAGGTATATACGTTAAAGTATTTTATGGCATAGTGCTATTACATACTAAATACAACAATGATAAACACAGCCTGTTGTTTTACATACACTCGGAGGTCACCACAATAACTTCCATGTATGAGGACCTGATGGGGAAAAGGAAAATTAAAGAGGGACACTATAGCATAGTCAAGAAAGAGAAGGGGGTGCCCATAGGTGGCCAACCTTATGGACTAGAAATTGTAAAGGATAGTTTAGGCAAAGAACTAGAAGAACTGTTGCAACAGATTTAAGAAAAGGTCGGTCTTCAAGAGTGGTAGGAGCTCCCTGTCACACTACGTATAGGAGCAAAGTGAGTATCCCACTTTCTGTTCGCCGTGAGATTGTTTTAAAGATGATTCTTCCTATCTTTGATTATGGTGACATGGCCTATAGTGGTGTACCTCAATCTTCCCTTGCCAGACTGGACCCCTCTTTCTGACGTTTTGCTTTAGACTGTTCCCTCGTACCCACCATTGTTCACTCTACTCTGCCCTTTCTCTCCCTTCTCTTGATGCCAGGTGCCTTTCCCATTGTGCTTCCTTTATTTCTAAATTCTGGTTTGGTGCTTTTCTGTCTTAACTTACATCACTCTTATCCTCTCCCTCTGCTTCTAGCAACCCTCTCTGCAGTAGTAGTACTCATTCCCCGGCACAGCGGTTGGATTTCCACTTGCGATGCCAGTGACCAGGGTTCGGGAATGGACTCAGGTCATCGGAGGGACAGCTGGGAGGAGATGGATTGAGCGCCCCATGGCTGCTTTCCTTCTCCGGGGAGGGTGGTGTAGGGCTCGGAGCTCTGGTGACTCCCAGCGGAGGCTGGGTTGCATCACAAACTCCAACGTCAAAACAGTAAGCTCGGGGGCGGGCGGATGCAGGTCATCATTGCATGTCCCGCCCTCACCTAATGGGGAAAAAAACATGCCGCTTGCTGCCAGGATGATGCCTGCCCCTCCACTCTAATGAGCTCTCAGGCTGGCTCCTGGACCTATCCTGTTGTCTGTGGCACTTGGGCGGTGCTAACCCCTGCCCTTGGGGGTAAAATCGAGGGGTATCCGGGAGTAATGTGGGAGTGGGGGCGGAGGGAGGCCGTGACCTGGGGCGGATGGTTGTCGACAAGCAGCAGATAAAAAGTAGCACTCATTCCCTCTTTATTCCTTCTAGAAAAACTGCTGGTTAGTGTGCTTTCTCTTATCGTTCCCTAAGTTCTGGTCCTCTCTTCCCCTGTCAGCTCACTCTGCTTCTTCTGCTTTTTCCTTAAAGTCTCTTCTTCATGACTTTTTTCCTTCCTCTTGCAACTGTCTTTGACCTTCTTACTCTAAATCACACGTTGTATACACCCAATAGTTTGCCATGCTCTTTTACACTGTTCCTTACTTGAATTGTATTACCTTCGCCACTATGACTCAATTTATATCTGATGTACATATCTTTCTTTTTGTTGATTTTGCTTCTGTGTTATTGTACTATATATGATTTTCCACATCTCCTTTCTCCCAGGACGCATCTGGAAATAAGCTGATCTTCTTGAACTAAAAGTCTTCACCATTTATTCATACTGCTGAGTTTCAAACCGGAGATGCTGGGACTCTGCGGGGGCCAAAAATCTTCAGGAGGGCCGGCACCAAGGGAGGACCATGCAAGTGTGACACCACAAGATTGGCTTGTGCCTGTGTAGGCTACCTCAGTGTCAACCCTCCAATGACCTCAGTTCCTTTTTTCCCCCACCAAGTGCGCTTCAGTGACGATGGCTCTTGCTCGCTGGGAGTCAGATCTTCAAGTCTATATGACAGCAGGACGTTCAGCTTTAGTGTTTTATTATTTCTATTTATTTAAAAAAAAAAAGAGAGAATTTTATTATTTTCCTCTCAGCTCTGCTGATTGAAGGAGTCGACCATGGATGGAGACGGTAATGGCAGGGACTCTCCGTTAGAAGGCTGCTGTGGTCTGACCTCTCCTGGCAAGTGGCACACTGAATCTTGCTTCCAGTGGGTAAGATCTGACGTCACAGGACAGTGCCAAGGGAGTTACCTCCCAAATGGGTGGGAGGAGCCAGCTTGAAGACCTTCCGGAAGGATATTTAAAGGGAAAGGATACCCCCAGAAGTGTGGATGTACACCATATTACAGACATAAGGTTGCACTCAGGTTGAAGCCAATGCTCAGGTATATGGCAAAAGGTGAGTTTATTCAGACATGAAGACACAGTAACTGACCCCGGTGCTTCGACCACATGGGTCTTCCTCAGAGTGTATGTCTTAGGTATACCACTCCTAGAACCAACAATCTTCCTAGACTCAGGGTCTTAACCATTTATTCATACTGCTGGGTTACAACCACTGCTGAGGTAGGACCACACATGTGCGGCACCACAAGACTGGCTTGCACCTGTGTAGGCTACCTCAGTGTCGACCCTCCAACCAACCCAGTTACTTTTTTCACCGCCATCATGTGCGCTTCAGTGGCGACATTTCACCCACCAGTTCTCAAATCTTCATGTCTATACAACAGCAGCATCTAATCATTCAGTTTTTAGTTGTTTTTTTTTTTATATATACTACTTTTATTGGTCAGTTCATAAATAATAAAAGTAATACACAGTTGAATAGTACAGTCTCAGCACTGACAGTGATAGTTAGTAGCGTGTCCATGGTAAGACATGAGTACCATTAAAGTCTGTAAGTTAGGGAGCAACACTAGCTATCAATTTCTTTGTAAGGTAGACTCATGTTATTTTATACAGCTGTGCTGTAACTAAAAAAAAAAAGGGTTAAATAACATAATAGGATTAAATAACTGACATAAGAAACATCCAACAAAACTGTCAGTTATTGTCTCTTTTACAAGTAGGTACATTCTATTAGACTGGGTGCAATCAATCATCACATTATTTCCACATATATAGGATAAAGTTTTAGAATAAAGATTTAATCAAATACATTGTAATAAAATAAAACACAGTGAACTAAACTGTGCAGGAAAATATATATTAGGGGACACCAGTATGGCCTTGATCTGGTTACCGGTGTTGTTGAAACTTGAGAGAGCAAGATATTGGTATTCCCTGGAGACCCTCCTTGTTTATTTGTTCAACTCCCATCTGGTCCATCGGTTCTTGTATGCTGCAGCTTTGTTTTGTAGATTATGAGTTAACTGCTCAAATATTTGTATATAATTTATAATAGTCTGCCACTCTATCAAGGTTGGAGGGTCTGAGAGCAGCCACTTCTTAGTAATTGATTTATAAGCCGTGGCTAAGCATATGGACCAGAGATAGATGGCATCTCTATCTTTAAGGGTTTTGGGAGGTATACCCAGTAGAAGGTTATAAAGGGTTAGTGGGTCCTGAATGTTAAAGATATTCTCTATCTGGAGAGATATTGACTGCCAAAATGGGATAATTCTTGAGCAAAAGAGAAAAACGTGGGCATGTGAGGCCTCATCAGCTCCAACTGTCTCCAACATCTTGATGAAGCACCTGGGTTGCACTTAGCTAGAAATTGAGGGACAAGAAAGTATCTCATACGTACCTTCCCGATGTACTCCTTCCAATTGGGGGACAGAGTAGTGGACCAGGTTGAGTGCCAAACTCTGGACCAGGCTGATTATAGAAGTGGGGTGTCTAAGTCCCGCTCCCATCGGTGTTTTAATACATCTGTGATATGAAGCTGGTGGGAGATCAGGAATTTATATAATAAAGAGATGGCATGGTCACTCTTAGTTGTTGTCCATATTTGGGTAAAGAGACTAATGTCCTCATCTATTAGTGATCTGGTAGTTTGTAGTTTTAGCTGTGCATTTGTAAAGTCCCTGATCTGTAGGTAATACATGTAATCTTTTGGACCCCAACTAAATTTTATTTGTGCTTCTGAAAATGAAAGCACTGTTGTATGTCAAAGTATTTGCCATGGTGCCACAAAACCTCTCAAGGCCTGGGAGGAATACTATTTATATTCTTGTACTGGGGGGGAAGGCTGGGTTTACAATGAGCCAGGCGTATTTCCAGGCATGGTGAGCGAGTCTTTTCTGAGGGTAACCTCTTCTCCAGCCCTCTAGAATTGAGCCTGTACTCACTGAAAGCTGTTCATACAGCTGCCTCGTTAGAGATTGGACAAACAGGGTTGCTGCTGGGGTGACTGTCAGGGGTCTAGTTGCATCTATTTGTTTCCAATGCGCTATATAATGACTGTTCCCCCAAAGAAGGGTCAGTCGCATTTGTGAGGCATTTCAGTAATAATGTAGGTTAGAGAATGCTATTCCTCCTTGACTTTTAGGTAACATTAAAAGTTGGGACTTGAGCCTAGGTTTTTTGCCCTGCCACAGGAAATCAAGAAAGGTGCGCTGCCATCTATTGAGGTACTGTGCAGGGACTTCACAGGGCACTGACTGAAAAAGGTATAGTTACCTTGGGAGGCCATTCATTTTAAGGGCTTAATTCCTAGCATAGAAGGACAAGGGTAACACAGTCCATCTCCTGACATCTGTTTTAATGGTTTTTATGAGTGTGTCATAATTCAGATGGAAAAGAGATTTCAGGTCAGCTGGGATGTGGACTCCAAGGTATTTAAGGGCTGGGGAGTTCCATTTACCCAGGACAACATAACTCTGGTATTGTTTGCATCAGTCCTACCTGTACCAGCTTGTTAGTATCTATGTCTTAAGTTACTGTTATACTGTGTTATACTGTTGTACTGTGTATTTTCGTTTGTCTTACTGTGACAAGGTACCTTTGTAAATGAGCCTATGGCTCAAAGATTTTCCAAACTGCTGTCTAAATAAATGAATAAAATTTAAAGTGAAATTGTTTTCTAATCTGTTCTTCGGGGAGATAATTAAAGGCTAGGAGCTCGGTTTTATTGGTGTTTGAGTATCCTGCAAATGAGGAAAATATTTTAAGTTTTTGAAACAAATAGGGGAGGGAGGTATCTGGGTTAGTAAGGTATATTAATACATCATCTGCAAATAAAGATATATTATGTTCTGTATCAGCCAATTTTATTCCAGGGAGATTCGGATCTTGTCTAATCAGGTATGCAAGGGGTTCAATATAAAGGGCAAACAGTAAGGGGGAGATAGGACAACCCTGCCTGGTTCCTCTATGTAGGGCAAATGTTTGGGATAAATGACCATTTGATCTAATATATGCTTGGGGATATGATAACATTTAAAAATAAGGTTAATGAATTGGGTCAGAAATTGGAATGTTAAGACTTCTTTTAAAAAGGGCCAAGAAACCATATCAAATGCTTTTTCAGCATCCAAACTGAGGAGTAGTGAAGGGATTTTATGTTTCTGAATATGTTCAGTCAGGTAAATACTTCTTCTAATATTATCTTGTGCTTGGTGTCCTTGAATAAATCCGGATTGGTCCTGGTGCACTAGGGAGGGGGCTAAATGTGCAAGTCTGTGGGCTAAGATAGATGCTAAGATTTTATGGTCCGTGTTCAGGATAGATATTGGATGGTAGGAACCAGGCAGGGAAGGGTCTTTACCAGGTTTAGGGATTACCGATATAATTGCATAGGGGCAGGGGTTTTAGGGAGGGCTATATTCGTGAACAGTCTGTGCAGTAGAGGGGAGGTATCCTGCCTGAAAGTTTTACAAAATTCCCCTGCTAGTCCATCAATTCTGGGTCATTTATTCGTTGTAAGTTTGCCTATTTCAGACTCTGTCTCCTGAGTTGTTATTGGGGCAAGCAGTTTTTCTGCATAAGATCTGGAAAGGGTGGGAAAGTTTAAGGCTTTAAGAAAGGCGCGGGTTTGTTCGGGGAGGGGTTGTTGTTTGGGGGGCATTATATAGGCCAGAGTAATATTGGACAAAGATGTCAGATATTGCAGCTAGAGAATGTTGAGGAGGGTCCCTGAGGGAGGGTCTTAGGGTGGAAATCATGGCCTTGGCCTGTTGTATCTGCAGTCTCCCAGCCAGCAATTTCAAGGAACGAGGGCCTCCTTTGTAATATTTTTGTCTGAGGAATAGCAGTTTCTGCTCAACATAATAATCTAAAAGAGAGTTAAGATCCTGTTTCAGGGTCTTTAACTTTTAGTGACCGCTGCTGTTACCTCTATATTCTGTTGCTCTTCTAGATCTTTTATGTGGGATGACAAGGAATTTCTTGTTTGTTCCCTTATTTTTTTTTCTTAGCTGCAATGGCAATGAACTTGCCCCTGCAAATGGCTTTAGTTGTATCCCACAGTGTGGAGATGTCTACATCCAGGTTGTCGTTATCTAAAATAGCCTGTTTGACTATATCTTTAATTTTTTTAACTCTTTATCTCTGAGAAGGGATATATTCATTCTCCACACTGTGTTTTTCCCAAAGTGGTCATTTCTAAAATGAAGAAACAATGGAGCATGGTCCGAGAGAACAAAATCTCCTTGCCAGGACCTCTGAGACATGTGGACATACTCTTGTGACACTAGGAGGTAGTTAGTCGTCGAGTAGCTCTGGTGGGCTTGTGAAAAAAGGTATGATGAGTGCCCAGGCCATTGACATATCTCCATGCATCAGTAAGACCCAAGTCCTTGAGCAATGTGGCTAGCTCTCTGGCCTTTTTAGTTACCTTATGCTGCTGAGATATATGTTTGTACACTTGGCTAAGGTTTAAATTAAAATAATTTAAAATTCCCCCCATTCAGTTTTTAGTTTGATTTATTTTCCAAAAAAATAAGAGATTTTTATTATTTTTCCTCTCAGCCCTATCAATCGAAAGAGTCAGCCATGGATGGAGATGGTGACGGTAGGAACTCTCTGTTGGAAGGCTGCTCTGTCAGCTGAGCTGTGTCCGGTCTGCTGCCCTCTCCAGAGGAGGGTCCGACCACAGGCAGTTTGGTGTTTAGGAAGGAGGACAGACTTCCCATAAACACAGAAAGAAGTGGGCCCATTCTCGATCCAGGTCGGGGACTGGGCACCACTCTGCTTCACATTCTTCCTCTTCCCGTTGCAAGAGGAAGAAGCAGTACCACTCGAGGTCACCCTCTGGTACAGCTGCTAAGAGGTCTTCGATGGTCAGGAGTAGCAGGCCATCTCTGGCTTCGTCTGGTTCCCCAGTGGTTTCTACTCATGATCGTTCTGATTCTCAACACTGGAGCCCTCCTCTGTCTTCTTGTGGGGTTTCCGGTGGGCAGTTTCATCACTGGGCTGCTCTTATGGAGCAGTGGGTACAGTGTCTGTTTCGTTTGCCCTGTCCAGTGGATTCAGTTCAGGGGCCCCAGATCCACAGTTGGATCCTATGGGGCAGGTTGAGCATTCAGTGCCAGCACCAGATTTTTTTCCCCCCTTGCCAGTGCTCGCGCCACCGACGCCACTTCCACGTGCCTTCCCCCTCATTCTATTTCCTCGCAGGGGCTGGCACAGGTGCCATCCCCGGCCCCTTCTTTTTCTTCTAGGTCTAGGATGCATCTTCAGACAGCCCAATTTTGGGCGGTGCTGGTTCCCAGTGGATTGGCGCCAGGCTCGTCAGTGCCGAATATAAGGCTGGAACCCACCGTGCTGCATCCGGTGCCAGGTTCTGCGGTGCTGGGTCTGACACTGGTTCTGGTGTCTCCTGTTTATCCTTTTCCCAGACCAGGCAGTGGTTTTCCCAGACCAGGCAGAAGCCTCTTGGGGGCAGCTCCCGCTCCCTCTAAGGGGTTACATGGAGCAGGATGAGTCTGATCCCGACCTTATAATTTCTGAAGAGGGTGATTACTCGTTCTAGAGCGTGGACAGTAAGCCCTCTCTTCCAGCTGAGAATCCAGTAGAGGACCTTTCGTTCTAGTCTCTACTTAAGAATATGAGGGCAACCCTGGCTCTTCAGATGTCTTCTGTAGACCCAGGTAGGCTTTTGTGCCTGGAGTGGCTTCATCTTCCACATATTCCAATGAACCTTAGGCCACCTGTTCCCCAACCCTTTGAGACTTTGAAGCTGTGTGGGTAAGGCTTGCCCTTATTCCTTCTGGCTGCAAGTCCATAGATAGGAAATATGTCCCACCCAAGGAGAGACCCATTTTAGCCTCACAGCCCATCGCAGATGCGCTGGTTGTCTGCTGAAAATGACAAAGCTGCCCTCCTCAGGGAGTATATGCATGTCCTATCAATAATTAATATTGTAAATGAATGACTAAAGTAATACCAACAGTGATAGAGTGGAAATTAATAATTCTTAAGATATATCAAATGTAATCCCTGACTGCGGCCCTCCATGATAAATTGACAGCTTGCCGAACCAAATGACAGAGGTGGATTCTATATCAGACTGAGATGGACCCGGATTTTGTGCCTTAGGAGGTCCCATGGTGAAAGGAATGTGGCCTTTTGCTTAAATCAATGCTAGCTCCTGTTATAGAGAGCGGATTCTTAAGGGGGCCTCGGGTGAGATGACTGTTGAATTCCATGGGGATATTTATTCTGCATGTAAGTTATTCAAGATCTTTTTAGGGATAAACTCCAGCTATGCTCATTATAGATGGATTGTACTGGAACCGACCATATTTTATAGACCTGCATTGTGTCCTACTGCAGCGATATTCTATACTTAGTAATGCTGACTGTGTTACTTCATATTTTCTTCAATAAAAATCATATTTAAAAAAAAAATGGAATCTTGTAAGATCGATACCATAGGGAAAAGTGTCTTTGCAACTGCAACTCTGGGCATGCGTATTGCCAGCTATCAAGGGCACGTCTCCTAATATGAATATGCTCTTTGGATTTCCCTTAAATCCCTAGTGGAAGGCCTCCCAGAATCTGACTCTAAATTTGAGATTTTACAGACTGTTACCCAGGGAATAGAATGTAATAGTCATCTGCTTAAAGCTTCCATGGGTGCATACGATACAGTTTCCAGGGCGACTACTGCTTGAATCTGTATTAGAAGACATTCTTGGCTTAGAACATCAGGGTTTTCCTCTGATGCTCAACAACAGGTAATGAATGTCCCCTTTGCTGGTACATATCTGTTTGGTCAAGCCCTGGAGGCCTCTCAGAAAACCAGGACTGCCATTAAAACAGCCAGGCCAGCTCCTCAGAGAGGCATGAACCATCAGTTTTTTGTAACAGGCAACCCTTTCGAGGAAGAGGCCAAGGAGGCCCAAACAAACACCAGTCCCCTCAGCTGCAAAAAAAAAACACAGCAGAAGGCACAAGGGACAAAAGTGCCCAGTGCCACCCTCTGAAAGTCCGGTTCCACCTCAGCTGCCCAAGGTAGACTTTTCCACGGCAGTGAGAGGTTGTCTGACTCAGTTTTCCACCCAATAGAAATCTTATCACCACAGACAAGTGGGTCCTCAGGATTGTTCGAGAAGGGTACTGTCTCAACTTTGCAGAGATTCTCCAAGACCTTCCACCCGAGTGACAGCACAATCTGTCAACTGTTCAGTCAGACCTTCTCAAAAACTGGGCAGTGGAAGTAGTTCTCTGGGCAGAGCGAAACACAGGCTTCTACTCCCATTACTTTCTGGTTCTGAAGAAAACAGGCGGCATGTGCCCCATTCTTGACCTCAGAAAGCTAAACAAGTTCTTGTTATGGGAGAAGTTTGAGATGATCTCCTTAGGGACATTCCTACCACTTCTCCAACAATACAACTGGCTGGCATCCCTGGACATGCCAGACACCTACCAATACATTCTAGTACATCCAAGTCACCACAAGTACCTTCATTTTGTGGTTTTGGGTCAACATTACCAATTCAGAGTCCTGTCCTTTGGGCTCTCCTCGGTGCCTCGAGTCTTTACCAAGTGTTTCGCAGTCCTCACTGCACACCTTTGAAAGCTTGGCGTTCATGTCATCACTTATCTAGATTATTGGCTTTTGGTAAGCCTGTCAAGGCAGGAGACACAGAAAGCAGTATCCACAGCATCTCAGTTCCTCACCTTCATGGGGTTCCTGCTGTACCTAGAGATGTCACAGCTTCAGTCTTCCCAGCAGCTGCTCTTCGTAGGAGCCCTCTTAGACACTACAAATGTGAGGGCTTTTCTCCCAGAGAACAGGAGGAACAACATTATCCAGATGTCTTACTTCATCAGAGAGAACAACCCGGTACAAGCTCACTCCATGCAACGGATGTTAGGCCTCATAGCTTCATTCGTATTAAGAGTGCCTCTAGCTCGGTTGCACATGAGGACCACTCAGTGGATGCTCAGCACACAGTGGTCCCCAACAACACATCCACAATCTTACCCCATCAAAGTGACAGAGCCTCTGCAGAGATCACTTGCATGGTGTATACAAGAGGACAACCTTTTAAAAGGTCTGCCTTTTGCCCCACCAGAATCTCAGATCACCATCACCATGAATGCATCTCTGCTCAGCTGGGGAGCTCACTGCCATGACCTTCACACTCAGGGCATGTGGACTTAGGAGGACTCTCATATTTACATCAGTGTTCTAGAGATGAGAGCAGTCCTGTACGCACTCCGAGTCCTTGGAGAGGTTGTCAATTACAAAGTAATTCTGACAGACAACAAAGCTGTGATGTACTACATCAACAAGCAAGGTGAGACACACTCCTACCCTCTATGCAGAGAAGCCATGAGGATATGGGAGTGTTGCATCAACCACAATGTTCTGATTCAGGCAGTTTACATGCCAGGGACTCAAAATCTGGTGGACCACCTCAGCAGGACAGAAGCAGATCCTCATGAGTGCTCACTTGTACCAGACATCGTGTAATTGCTCTTCGACAAGTGGAGCAGTCCAGACTTGGACCTTTTTGCCTCCCCACTCAATGCAAAACTGCCTCTATTCTGCTCCAGAAATCCAGAACCTGACATTTTCTGTCAGGATGCATTCAGGCTGCAGTGAACAAGACATTTTCTATACACATTTCTTCCTCACCCGCTAATTCAGAGGGTGCTGCTCAGACTGGAGGTGCACGGTGGCAAGATGATTCTAATTGCACTGTACTGGCCTTGACAGATCTGGTTCCCTTTGATCAACAAGTTGGCAAAGGTTGCTCTGAGACAACAGCCTCTGTGAATGGACCTCCTGACACAAAGATCTCTGGTCCATCCCAACCTCTGCTCCCTTCATCTCCATGCCTGTCTCCTGAGGAGATAGAAGTGAGCAGGTTTAAAGTTTCTCAGAGAATCTCACAGATCCTCTTGGCAGCTCATAAGCCTTCCACCAGGAAGACTTACACAGCTAAATTAAAGCGTTTCTTGGAATGGTGTACTAAGATCTACTTGGATCCATTTCATTGTCCTCCGGATAAAGTGTTGGAGTACCTTCTAGACCTTTCAGATGCAGGTCTGCAATACTCATCTGTAAAGGTGCACCTCTGTGCACTTTCTGCCTATCATGAGCCAATCCAGAACATGTCCTTGGCTCAATTACCGCTGTTCAAAAGATTCCTCAAAGGCATTCTTCACATGAGGCTCCCAGTTAGGAAGACGGTAGACCCCTGGGATATTAATCTCATGCTAGACATGCTCACTCATAAACCCTTTGAGCCTCTAGCTATGTGTGATTTGAAGTTTCTGACCTAGAAGGCTGCCTTTTTGCTGGTCATCACTTCTGCTTGCAGGGTCTCTGAAATACATGCCTTGGTCACAGACCTCCCCCCCCACCGTAAACCATCTTTCATAAAAACAAGGTGGTCCTCTGTACTCACCCTAAGTTCCTACCCAAAGTGGTTTCGGATTTCTGCATCAGCCAGCCTTTGGTTCTTCCCACTTATTTCTCTAACTTCCAAAATGAAGGGGAACACACCCTTCATTCCCAGGACATTGACCGACTCGATGGCACTGAAGGTTGAGGTGCTGGATGCCACACCTCGTGCCATGATGGTGACCCAGGTTCGGAAGCAAGCCCGGGTGGCTGGGGAGGGAAGAGATTGAGCGTCCGGTGGATTGCCCTCTCTCTCTCTTCCCGGGGAGGGCTCAGAGGAGCGTTCGCTCATTGAGCGACCTCTGGCGGTGGCTGGGGGGGTCACCAAACACAGTGACGTGGCGTATGCCTGGGGCGGAGCTACGGCATCATGTTGCCTTGTTGACCATGCTCCACAGGGGACAGAAAAATCAAGAAAACTTCCCCTTCCACTCTTGCGGAGATGATGAGGGTTCCAGGGACGCAGCCCACATCCCAAAGGTGGCTCTGCGATTGGAGGACTCCACGGCCGACCTGCCACCCAGGTAAGACCTCTCTAATTAGAGAAAGGCCCCCATGGGAGGATAGGCCCACCCTAGGGGGCGATCCGGGGGGCTAGATCTGCCTGGGTGGTCGGGGAGTCTTACTGGTCCATAGCAGGATTCAGTTAGGGAGTAGAGGCTTTTGTCAAGAGTACACCTCGGAAGGATGCCCAGGTGTGATGGAGATAAAAATAGTTAAAAAATAAAATAAATTCCCTACATATTAACTCATTCATACCACAGGAGCTCTTTGAGAGTTCTACCACTTGTGTCCTGTATACTCTTAAAACAGCGTCCTGGGCCTTTCTAAGCAAAATCAAGCCATAATCAGCATGCCACAAACAAATGCAAATACCTCATGAACCGTAAGTTCTACACACAAAGTATGAGTGGCAAAGTTGTTCAGCACAAAATTACCTTTCCAACAGTGCTATGCATAAGCAATTTCTTTTTTTTATACTAGTCAAAATAGCAAAAAAAAGTGTTTTTGTGCAATAAAAAAGCAACATAAACCATTTTTAGTAGAAAAATATGTAACATATCAACTCCTAATTTAGCATTCATACATTAGATGTAGGTATAAAAGTAATTTTGTATTAAAAAGCAATTTTTTTAATATAAAACGTGTATTTTTTCCCATTTTTTCAAGGTTTTTAGGCGAGGCTTGAAGGACAAATATCAATCATACTCATCATACCATAAACAAATTCGAGTAACTCCAAAGTATACATGATACACATAATGTATCAGTGGCAAAGTTGTTCAGCACAAAATTACCTTTCTAATGGTACTGTGCAGTCAATTCTGATCAAGTTGGTTTGCAAATAATAAAGAGAAATAATGCTGATGACCTGAGAAGTATCCAGAGCAAATAGAAAGTCTTTAACTGCCGACTGGAGTCATTGTGGGAAACAAAGGAGATGATTTGGCTGCCAACTATAGGTGTTTCCTGGAGGTAATGACTAATGAGTTAAAAGAGCTTTATGGTTCTGCACCAGTAGAACCAGGGATATCTGTCAGGCCAAGCAACTCTGTGTTCTTCAACACGGCCTGGCTGGGTCAGCCAATGTCCATCTAATGTATCTCGACTTGGATAGTGGAATGTCTTTGCCATTGTTACTCTATGGTGCAGGTCAATTTGGAGGACCATGTGTTTGCCCACTCCACCAAAGCAGTTGCTGCATCCTTGGCAGAGATCTGCTCTGTTCTTATTGATGACATTTACAAAGCAGCTACTTAGAGCTCAGTGCACACTTTCATAAAACACTACACTCTGGATGTCCATGCTAGACAGCATGCTTCCTTTGGCAGGACAGTCCTTAATGGACTTCTGTCCTGAGTGAGCTCCGTCTCCTGCTCGAGTGATTTGGTTTTAGCTTGGTACTCTAACCCTGCAGTATGAATAAATAGTGAAGACTTTAAGTCCAGGAAGATATGAAAACTATGTGCTCACTGTAATTCTTGATCTTCTTGGACAAGTCTTCACCATTTATTTATATGCCTACCCATCATCCCCCGAGCTCACTCAGTCTGTTCCTGGTCTTCAGTCCCTCATTTGGTTTGGACTGTAAAGACATGCTTTAAATTGACCCTTCTTATATGGATCAATCGGGCTATCTTATGCCCTTGTTAGGTTAGGTGTTTCTTAAGTTCTATTATGCTGCACCTCCTTGGTAAAAAAAAAAAAGGTACTGAGGCAGATGGAGGGTTGACACCGAGGTAGCCTACACAGGCATGAGGCAGTCTCACGGTGCTGTGCATGCGCAGTCCTACCTCGATGCCAGCTCTCCTGAAGATTTTCAGCTCCACAGGGTCCCAGCACCTACAGCTTGTAATCCAGCAGTATGAATAAATGGTGCAGTCTTGTCCAAGAAGATCAAGAATTACGATGAGTACATCATTTACATTTACAGGTGAGTAACCTGTTTTTATTCACCTGGAACTGTAGCTCTTCCTCGAGGATATCTTTTTCATCAGGCCACACCTATGGAACTATAGCCACCAGACACTAGGACCACATGGAAACTTTTTGCAAGCTGTCTGCTAGGGAGCCACCCATGAAGACATCCTGCATCAGCACTCCCATTTGTGGCTTCTTTCCCGCCATGAACCATACTCAGTTGGACCCTGTACGGAAATGCTATCACTGTAGTTGACCACTTTTAGGCTTATTTTCTCTCCCTAGTTTATCACTTTTTATAAGTGATACCAGATGTCATGTATGTTGACTAAAGCATTGTCGAAGCTCTGCAGATACTGCAAATGCAGTGAAAAGATATATTTGGGTGACTTGCACAACGTCTGTGTGTGCTGCCTTGGTGCGGCCCATAACGTGAAGGCCTGCAGATTTGCCTTAAATTTAATACTGCTACCCAGTGGTGCAGAAAGAATGCCTTGGAGACACACCTACAAAAACAGTAGGTAGCCAGAATAGAGAAAGAACTCCACTATGTCGCCAGTCTGCTTCTTGGGCTCTCACTCCTCAAAGTCCTGGGAGAAAGCTTCGGGACAGCACAAACACAAGCACCAGGAGAGGGAACGCAGTAAGGAGAAAACCTCCCTGGTTTGCTGAGGGTTGCCCCTTCACCGCAGGGTGACCATTTCTGCACTGTCGATCACCTCAGCAGTGATGCCAGCAGCTGTTCAGACCGTTGACCCTTCCAGATTGGGACAGGCTGCGAGCGCCACCAGGCCTAATACAGCTGGTGAGTTGCCATCAACATCGGGGACAGTGCCTCCCTGTCTTCATCACCCGGCATTCCTGCAGTCCATGTGGGCACTGACATTCAGGTGGTACTTTCATCCTTCATTGACATATTCTAGTGCCTGCTGCCTTTTCCTTCTGTAACAGGAGCTGCATCGATGGTGTAGGTTTGTCAAGTCCCAGCACTGACAGTACTCAGACTGATGTGCCAGTTACCTTATCAGGCATTGACTGCTTTTCTGCTCTCTCTTTGAGGCCTACTGACCACGTCAACAAGGATCAGGAGTATATTCTTGACCTCATCATGCAAGAGGAAGAATATGTGGAAAGCTCATATGAGAGGTCCAACCCCACTATTTCTACAGGGAGTGAGGACTCTGTAGTGTATACACCAAGATCCCTCATTCATCTCCATGATGCAGCAGCTCCAGACTGCCATAGGGTTTGAATCAGAAAACTAGGACATTACCAAAAGAAAATTGGTAGAGTTCCTGGAATTGCCTGATTCCCCACCCATCATTATTCCTTCTCTACTTCCTGTTTTGGAGGATGCCACCCTGCCTGTCTGGCAAAGGCCAGACATACTACTAAAGTGCATACTAAGGTGTGAGAGAAGGCTGTAAGCCCATTTGTGCTCCTACCAGCTACCTGTAGTAGTCAGAACATTTCCATCTAAGATATAGGAATCCAATTTCTGCTTAAATTGTTTCTTGTCTTTGCTGATTACAATGTCTAATGGTAGTTTGTTACATGGGTTAATTACTCTCTGTGTAAAAAATGCCTTTCTTCTATTTAGTGTCAATCTTGAACTCATGGTCTAATTCGTGTAGCAGATAATTCATCATACATGATGTTGTAACCTAGTAACAAGTCCCCACGTATTCTTCTGCTCTCCAGGGGCATTAGATTTAGTTCCTTTAGACGTTCCTCATAGGGTAGCATTTTGATATTGTGTATTAGTTTGGTAGTTTGTCTTTGAATTTTTTCTATTTTTTGTAAAGAACCTTTAGTTCTAGGATCATGGATATGTTGTTCTATCCACACTGTTTGGCATGTTCTTTCCCCTTAGGAATCTTGCCAGAAGGTCATGAAGCTGGCTCCTCCCACCCACCCAGGTGGAATAACCATTGCCTCTGCCCCATAACGCCAGATCTTCCTTTCTGCTGGAAGATACAGGTTCCCTCCTTACCGCTCGCGCATTCATTAGGCCCTGGCATCAAAATCTTCAGATTTGCTTAAACTTTAACTTGTCAGAGTTAACGATAATCACTTCGCAATCTCGACCGCTATGGAAGATAAATTTTCTCCAGGTTTCTGCTGCTACCCATGCAGGCAAAAGATGTCTCGCACAGGCCTGCATGCCACATGCGTATATTGCCTGGGTGTCGGCCTTGATACCCAGGCCTGTGAGATGTGTTGTGCATTTCACCCGAACATCTTGGACGATTGTCTTGCATGGCTGAAATTGGGCAGACTGGAGAAACGGAATCCACCAGTGAAATCTGAGGAGGCCTGATGGGTGGTCTCCATGGTTGCGGTGTCCACTGAGCAGTTCAAACAGATGAAGACCTTTGAGGAAGAGGTGACTTGGACTGCAGATTGTTCTTCTAAGTCCATTTTCATGCTGCTCAACTTGGGCTCCGCTTTCTCCAGATCCTTTTGGGAGATGTGTCAGTCCCTTCCCACCAAGGTGAGTGGCCTTCGGGCATGCATGTCTCTCAATCTTGTAAAACAGACAAGGAACCGAGAGAATCTTTGTCTCACAAACGATGCTCCTGGGATCATGAGCGATCTCGGTCCCAGGATTCACCTGTCTTGACTTTGATTGAGATTGCGGCCTCTGCCCCTGGTTTCATGGTCCCACCTTCAGGCCAGCCAGCTTAGACATTGGACGACAATCCGGTTGAGATCATCCTCTACCCAGTCAAACCACTGTTGCTCGACGAGGCCGACAGCTCCTTATTCAGGACCCTGGTCCTGCCTCTCCCCAATGAGAAGACCCAGCCTGCTGGGAACCACATCGAGGAACCGGTTTCTCCAGTGCCTTCTGATCGACTCGTTGGTTACCCTAATGGTCAAGGTCTTGGACTCCTTCAACCGACAGGTCAAAGAAGGTGCACCAGCTCTCTAAGAAGAGGCAATGCCGACACTCTTCTTGGTCCTCCTTGGATGAGGAGAGGCTACGATGGAAACTCTGTCGATGCTACGAAGATTTGATGTGGCAGCAGCTGATCTTGTCTGGTCAAAAGCTGATTCTGGCTTCTTCCCCGGCTATTACTTGGCTTTTGCCTCCCAGGCCGAAGCCGACTCCTCTGGAACTGGCCCGCACCATTTCTCATTCCATGGAGCCGGTCAAAACCATTCCTGTTCAGCCAAAATCGATCTCTCCACTGATCTTTGTGGATCTGCCACCTGAACCGCCCCCAGTGGGGGTGCCAGCCAAAGAGTCTCGTCTGTTCTGGGTCTCCTGCGTAGGCTCTCTGTTTCCCTCACTCCTGACCACCCCAGGTGGGTGGAGGGAGACATAGGTGGCTGGCTGATTTATCCAGGCTCTTCGGAGTCCGATGACTCTGACCTACATTCCCGCCCTTTGGATGATGAATCGGTCAGTAGTCTCTCGACGGAGGAAGGCCCCTCTTCCTTTATGGGCATCCTCCATCTGATCTCGGAATCCACAGGGATGCCTCTTGAATCTGTTCAAAAATGGACTGAATATCCCCTCATGGATATCCTCAAATGGGGGGATTCACCGACGGAAGCTTTTCCAGTGGCCCGAGGCCATTGTCGGTCCAGCTTTGGCAGCATTCTGCCTCCTGCCCTGCACTTTCTGCCTGGATGGTCTGCAAATATGCGGTGCCCATTGGGTCCCTTTCGCGGTTCACAGAGCACCCCTCTGTGGAGGGTTTGATGACGAATCTGTGTTTAGATGCTCGGGTAGTTTGGCAGATACAGAAAGGCCCCCAGGACAAGGAGTCCAAAAACCTGGACCATTCTGCCCGCAAAGTCTATGCCACCTCTTCACTGGGTCTCTGTCAGGCAAGCTTGACCATCATCATGGCGCAATTCTCTCATGCCCTTCTGGGCTGCCTTGATGAGGTTCTCCCTCACCTCTCCGCAGACCTCCAGACTGTGGTCAAGCAGGTCCAGGACCAGGGTCAGGCAGTTACAAAGCAGCAACTCCAGATGGCCCTGGACCTTGGGGATTCATGCGCCCGTTTGGTGGCAGCCGCAGTTGCCATGCACTGCAGGGCTTGGTTAAGTGTCTCCATCTTCATGGTGGATACCCAACACAAGCTAATGGATGTCGCTTTCCTGGGTACCTGTCTCTTCGGCCCAGGTGTGGATGTTCGCCTCCAATGCATTGAGAAGTCCTGTTCCACCTTGGACTCAGCAACTTCTGCACAAAAGGAATCTCAGGGTTCCAGAAAGCAGAAGAATAAGCCATTTCAGCACTCTGCCCCTGTGACCAAGCAGCCCCACTTCCAAGCGAGGCAGCAACAGCAGGGACAACCTTGGCATCCTCAGCCCAAGTCCGGGCCTCCAGCAGCCCGTAAGCCTGGAGGATGGGGCTCCAGTGGTCCCCAGTCCAGACCCTCTTTCTCCAAGCCTGCCCAATGATGGGATGGGGTGGCCACCCCATTCCTGTCACGCAAGCTCTAGGTCCTCCCGTGGGGGGGTCAGGTCTGCCACTTACTTTCTGCCTGGTTTGCTGTTACCATGGACAGGTGGATTCTAGAAGTGGTCAGCCATGGTCTGCCTTTGGAGTGCAAGAAGTACCCTCCAAGCTGAGCCCGCACCCTATGGAAGGAAATGGTGTCTGTACACACTTGGTTGGCTCTCAGAGACAACATTGCCCAACTCCTCCGCAAGGAGGTGGCGGCCAGAGTCACGGACCCCCCAGTCAACCCAGGGTTCATATCCAGGTACTTCCTAGTTCTGAAGCAGACATTGGGGCTGGTGTCCCATTCTAGATCTGCACGACCTGAATCAGTTCCTTAGGTCATACACCTTCAGGATGGTAACTCTGTCCCAAATCATACCATCTCTCAAGCAGAACATGTGGTTTTGCTCTCTGGATGTCCAGGATGCATTCTTTCATGTCCCGATCCATCCATCTCACCAGAAGTTCCTTTGCTTCCAAGCAGAAGGACCCCTTATTTGAGTTCCGAGCCATTCTGTTCAGCCTGTCATCGGCCCCATGGGTCTTCACCAAATGCATTGCAGTGGTGGCAGCCCATCTTCAATGTCAAGAGGTCAGAGTTTACCCATATCTTGACAACTGGCTCTTGATGGGTTCCACCAAGCAAGAGGTGGAGAGGTCCAGGGACCTGGCTCTCCAGACCTGCAATGACCTTGTCCTCTTATCAACAAGGCCAAGTCGGAACTTGTACCTTCTCAGGTGATGTGT
Source organism: Neoceratodus forsteri (assembly GCA_016271365.2). NCBI lineage: Eukaryota > Metazoa > Chordata > Ceratodontiformes > Ceratodontidae > Neoceratodus > Neoceratodus forsteri. The sequence continues at coordinate 108,032,054 of CM028131.1, read as the reverse complement.
TTCATTGGGGCAGAGCTCGACTCCTGCCGAGCCAGAGCCCGACTCCCGATGGACAGGGTGGAGGTTCTCTCCTCCTTTGCCCAATCATTTCTGGTTGGGCACTTGCGCCCTTCCCTGGACTTTCTGCATCCTCTGGGGTACATGGCGGGCTGCACCTCCATGGTCCAATGGGCCAGGTGGCATATGTGCCCCCTCCAATGGGAGCTGGCCAGCCAGTGGATTCAGTGTCATGGTCAATTCGACCAGCTGATCACTGTGATCCAGAAGCTCTGGGACGCTCTCCAATGGTGGACCATCCTGGATCACTTGCAGGAAGGGATCCTGTTTGTCCATCCCGAGCCTATGGTCGTCCTTATGACCGATGCCTCTCTCATGGGCTGGGGAGCCTACATGGGGAACCACAGAGCCCATGGGTTCTGGACCCCCGAGGAATCCCGATATCATATCAACCTTCTGGAGCTCTGAGCAATCAGACTGGCACTGTGAGCATTTACTCCGCTCCTTCTGGGTCAAGTGGTGCAAGTCCAGATAGACAATACTGTACCACAACCATCTACTACCTCAATAAACAGGGCAGCACACACTCCCAGCTGCTGTGCAGGGAAGCACTCCATATCTGGACCCTCATGAGCTGACTGGAGGTGAATCTCTAGCCATCCATGTGGCAGGGGCCTCAAATCAACTGGCGGATGCTCTCAGCCATGTTGGTGAGTTGTCCCACGAGTTATCTCTCCATCCAGAGGTAGTTCACAGCCTGTTCTCCCACTGGGGCAAACATCAGGTGGATCTGTTCACCTCCAGGGAGAACACCAAGCTGAGGCTGTTTCATGCCTGCCCCCCTCAGCAGAGCTCGCTGCAGGAGGATGCCTTCATGAGGCCATGGACCCCGGGCCTCTTCTGTGCCTTCCCTGTACTTCCCTTGGTTCACAAGGTAATCTTCAAGGTCAGGAGAGACAAGGCACAGGTGATCCTGGTAGCCCCACATTGGCTGTGCTAGTTCTGGTATCCAGACCTCCTCAGCCTCAGCTCCAGGCCTCCAAGGCATCTTCCAGTACACCAGGACCTGTTATCTGTCAATCAGGGGAAGGTATTCCATCCAGACCTTCAATCCCTGCACCTCACAGCCTGGTTCCTGAGCTGCTAGATTTCCAGGCTTTGGGTCTCTCTGAGGAGGTACTCACTGTAGTGGAAGCATCCAGGAAGGAGTCAACCAGGAGGTGCTATGCCTTTAAATGGAAACGATTTTCCATTTGGTGTCAGGGTAAGGGCCTGGACCCTTTGTCCTGTTCAGTGGCTAGCATCCTAGACTACCTTTGGTCTCTGTCCAAAGGGGGTCTTTGTTCTACGACCCTTAAGGTGCACCTGGCAGCAATCTCTGTTTATTGGGCACGGGCCGGTCAGCAGACAGTGGTGCAGGAGAAGATGGTCTGGTGTTTCTTTAAAGGCCTAGACCACATATCCCCTCCGGTGCATGAACCTCTACCTCTGTAGGATCTACTGCTGGTACTGACAAAGCTCATGGACAAGCCATTCGAACCAGTGCACAAGTGTGAGATATCACATTTGTCGTGGACAATCTCCTTCCTGGTGGCTATCACGTCTGCCAGAAGGACTGGGGAGCTCCAGGCACTCTTGGTGGAGTTTCCTTACCTGGTCTTCCATAGGGACAAGGTTGTCCTGTGCCCCCACCTGAAATTCCTTCCAAAGGTGGCGTCAGAGTTCCATCTTAAAGGGAAATGTCCATCTAGGATTAAATTAATCAATATTGTTACCAATGGAAATCTGCTTTACATAAGCTATTGACCGAACCTGTAACATTTTTAGGGCCAGAATTATATTCCATTCAGTTGCCCTTCCCTTTATAGCTGCAGGCATCCATTTTCTAAATCACAGGCACAGGAAATAACATCACATCAGGGGAAACACACATAGTCGATAAATATTTTAACTAGGGAAGCACACTAAGCTGAAGCTTGAGTCCAGATGTGACCTGAGAGCACAAGAAAGTTAAGTGACTTGTTCAGGGTCATACAGTAATGCAAGTGGGTACTGTGGGATTCAAACCCAGGTCACCAGGTTTGCAGCTCAGAGCCTTAAACCACTGCACTGTACTGCCTCTTTGAATGTAAGGGAAAAAGAAGAGTTAGGCCTCTTGATGAGCTGTCACAACCAGTCACTTAGTAGTTTAGTGATTGTATCTGGTAGCATCAGTGACGTGAAAAGGTTTTATCTTAAAAAGAAGGGGCTACTGGAGATTTCCTGCTGGAAAGACAGAGTGAAACCGTTGGAATCATGAAATGAAAAAACAAATCTGCTGTGTTTTTTTCTTTTACTTTGGTGAAAGGAAACCTATTTCTGGATGGTGTTCAAATAAAGATTTTTGTTTTTTATGTTGCAACCTTCAGAAGGAGTAGTGCTGGTACATGGGGAAAAGTGAATGTGTTGGGGGGCACTGTAATAATAAGAGACCATGATTGCTTCCCTTCTGACATTGCATGCATTTAGGAGCATTTTGAATGCTCATGGGCAAATGTGGGGGGTGTACCCCCCCACGCACCTGTAGGTTCTGGCACCTGTGTTCAGAAGGGTTCTGTATCGACAGCCATCTATCCTATCACACACCAACACAAGACAATTATTTTGTTACAACTTATTTATCCAGGATAGTCCAGCTGAGATGTGCTACCTCATTTCCAGTGGGGTCCTGCTGCTGTTAATTTCTGCTGCTAGGTGAACACGAGCACTGGGAGTTATGTGACTTACTCAAGGTCACACAGTTAGTATTTGACTTTACTGAGGTTTGAAATGCTCATCTCGTGGGTCCCAAGCTTGTGCTCTAGCCACCAGAGCACACTCCTACAAATGACAGAACATGATGGCAACAAAAAAAAATTAAACACAACTACTTCAGTGCTAACAAATACTGGAACTAAATAGGTACAGAAATAAAAATTATTTGCAGTGTTAACACAGTAGCAGAATATTCTGCAAATCACACTGGCACTAAACATTTTACTAAACTGAAATGTCACAAAACATTGTACAAAGCAATATAAACCCCAAAGGAGCTCGGAAACTGTTGGCACTGGCAGTACAGTACACAACTTTTGTTTATAGCAACTCCTTCAAGATTAGAGACAAAATCACATCCCCATGGACTGGGTAAAAGCATTTTTTGTTTAATTTCCTCTGCCCTTCAAGGAGGCAGTATAGCGCAGTGGTTTAAGGCTCTGAGCTGGCAACCTGGGTTTGAATCCCGCAGTTCTCATTTGCATTACTATAGGATCCTGAGCTAGTTATTAACATTCTTGTGCTCTCAGGTCACACCTGGACTCAGGCTTCAGCTTAGTGTGCCTCTCCTGATTAAAATATTTATCAACTATATGTGTTTCCCCTGATGTGATGTCACTTCCTGTACCTGTGATTTAGAAAATTGATGCCTGCAGCTATAAAGGGAGGGGAAACTGAATGGGTATTGTAACCCCTCACCCCTGCCTTTTTGCAAAACGACAGGTGGCATGCTGTTGAAGCTGACAGCAGTACCATGTGGGGACTTGGTTCAAGGAGGATGAGGTTACTCGGCACAGCTGACCTAGGTTTGGCTACTCTGCACAGGGGCACCCTAGTAAATCCAAACACAGGAAGCAATAACTGTAATGTCCAACCAGGAATGGGATTCTACAGGATGGTTTTTATTCACATCCAAGCTGAACAAACAAAGCATAGACTGACCCCCACGGGGCTACATTCCTGGTAATGCAGATTACAGACAACAGAACACTTCTTCACTATTTCCAGCCCTCAGGCTCTAAACACAATGCCTGGACTTGCACGCAGCTTTGGGTACACAGCCTGACTTGTACACTACTTGGGTTTTCCCCACTGGCCCGGCTCCCCCTCCGGCCACTTGATCTCTAGTCCATTTGGGAAATTAACCAATTTTCCTGTTCGACTCCCCAAACCACCTTAGAGCCTTGACTCCTAGAATTTTCCTTCCAATCCACATCTGGTACTTCCCTCATCACTGGCCAAGTGCATGAGGCAAAGTAGAAATCCACAGAGCAAATCCGTAGAGGTGGACCTGGTTACTAAAGATGGGGGGGGTCTCCCACCTCCAGCTCCCACAATCCATACCTGGCTATTTCTCTGGAAACTAAACAACTCTTTTACTGAAAGCTTGGCAATGTAGATTACTGGGTAGACATATGTCACATCTCCTCTAGATGTCTTGACTTCCGCTATGTGCTGGACTTGAACATACTTTTACTTTTGGCTAAGCCTATTACTCTAGGCCTCCCACTACTTCAGTAGACCAATCCCCACTATCACACAAGTCCCAGGGTGAAAAACATGGGCCCTTTAGAAAGAGCAGAAACTCACCCTCTGGTTGCAGGTGCCCCACAGGCGATTCACAAAATCTTCTTGTTTCCCAAACCTTGGACCAAATAAGGCAGCTTCTCCACTAGCAGAAAACCCAGGGGGTTGCCCCTGGAATATGCAGGACAACCTTTCCTGCTTCATCCCCTAAGGGATGGGGCACAAAGACCCGAATCAGCAGTCTCCACTACTTTAAAAACTATCTTCTGTGTCTCTCTTAAGGTGGAAACACACACCTTTTTCCTAACTGTAGCCCTACATCATGGCTGAGGCTCCACGAGCCTACACAGAGCTGCTGTGCTGCTCTCTCAGCAAACTCCAAACTCCAACTGACCTACAGACTACTGTTCAAACCTCCCAACATTCTATTCCAACTCCCTGCTGCAGATTCCATTGTGGCTCATGCAGCTGCGACAGTTCTATGGTGATGTCATCCCTCAGTATCAGCTGAGACTGAGAACAGAGTGAGACAGTGTGAAATCCATTTAACTGGAGTTTCACAAGCTGCCTTCCCTGCCTACCACTAGGTCTTACTGGGATTCTAGTAACCCCGGGTAACAAGGGGGTTACAGTATAATTCTGGCTCTGAAAATGTTATGGGTTCGGTCAATAGTTTATGTAAAGCAGATTTCCTTTGGTAACAATATTGATTAATTTAATCTTATTTGGATGTTTCCCTTTAACCAGGTGATGACTCTGCCTGTGTTCTACCTGAACTACACCTCGGAGGCGGAGTACAGGCTCCATACTCTGGACCTGAGATGGGCGTTCTCTTATTATAAGGAGCAGACATTCAGGGAGAGGTTCGCCAGCTGTTTGTCACCTACACTGAAGCCGCATCTGGCAGACCTGCAGCAGTGCGGATGATTGGCAGATGGATTACATCCTGCATTGATCTCTGCTATAGGTTGGTGGGCAAGGAGCCTCCTAGAGGGATAAGAGCTCATTCTACCCACCATACTGCTGCATCGGTAGCTGCTTCCAGGGGCATCCCTATACAGGAAATCTGCAGGGCTGCTACAAGGAACACAACAAACACCTTCATTACCCACTACCACATCAACCTAGAGTCATGCCGGGATGCTGGTTTTGTGGCCTCAGTTCTCCAAAGTAAGTATTTCAGAGGGGGTGTGCACCTTGCCTCCCTCCTCCTGGAGAACTACTTGGAGTCTGCCAAGCAGTGTGGATAGAACAACATATCCAAGATCCTGAAAACATATTTGCTCACTTGTAACAGTAGTTCGAGGTGGTATATGTTGTTCATCCTGAACCCTGGCCTCCCGGTTTGTTGCACATTACCTAAGCCCGGTGGGCTTAGATCTGGCATCATGGGGGCAGAGCCGAGGTTATACACCGGGTGGGTAGGAGGAGCCAGCTTCAAGACCTTCTGGCAAGATTCAGTAAAGGGAAAGGACATGCCAAACAGTGTGGATGAACAACATATACCACTCCTAGAACTACTGTTACAGGTGAGGTAACCTGTTTTCCAGGGGACATGGATATGTTGTTCATCCACTCATAACAAGTATCATGCAGCTTTTAAATCTTGCGGAAGGTCTTTCAACGATCCTCCCACCACCCAGTGAATCATTCGCTCCATATGTACATGAATCTTCACTGCAACAGGCTCAGGTTCCACCCATAACAGCTCTGCGTTTGAGACTGATTCCTATTTCTCCGTTTGCGGTTTAAAAATAAATTTTGGCAAAAGAGCTTTCAGTCTTCTATCCTCTGAGCTGCGATGGACAATCGACTCCAGTTTGGGAGATGCCCATGTGGGCAGAAGATGTCTCGGACGGATCCACACTCACGTGTGTCTACCATAGGCCTTGAGCGACCGCACAGGCTTGCGACCTGTGCTCATCTTTCTCTGCAGCCCTCGAACACCGGCTGCCCGATTACGCTGGGCGCGTCCGGCGTTCCCTCGGTGAAGTCCAAGGAGGCCCGGCGGCCGGTGTCAGCGGCGGCGCTTTCGGCGGATCAGCTTTCGGCGGATAGTGGCCCTCGAAGGCGCGCGGCGTATCTTCCTCGGCGCGGCATTTATCGCTCTCTCTGGGCTCTTCTTGCACGGCTTCTTTTAAGGAGCTTTGTCTGTCCCTCTCCACTAAAGGAGAAGAGACTCGTTAGCCGGGACCTTATTCTACGGTCAAAGATGGACAAGGGTAAGTCCCTCCGTCGGCGCTCTTGGGAAGGAGAAGGTCCCTCTCCCGGGCTGATCGACCGTCGGCGGTCGACCGCTCGGCTTGACCCACTGGCCTCACGGTGTCCCCGTCAAGGTCAGTTGACTGAGACTCTACCCGATGGAAGTAAAAGTTTTTCTCGACCCATTAGACGAGACTTCGCCTTTAGCAGCGAATTCCCCTCTCCCGGTTCCCCAGGAGGAGTTGAGGATCCATGGGCTCGCCCATGCCTCCGGTTCCAGGCCTCGGATGCACCATCCCGAGGCCTAAGAGAGTGCGGTTTTCTGAGCCGACACCTCCCGCACCGACACCTCGAAATTCCGGGAACTCGGTCTCGGTCTCGGACCTCTTGGCGGTCGAGCGATCCACCGTCATAAGGCGGTCCGGTCACGCACCCGGTAAGTAGCGGCGTCGCCGCTCGGCCACCATCCTCCTCACCGGATGAGGAGGCTTCGGCGTAGAGTCGTCGGCCAGTGCGAGACACTATATTTACCAACAACTCCTCCTGGCTGGGAAGTAAGCGACCCCGTCGCCTTCCCGGCCATTAAACAGCTGTACGGGCGGCCGACACAACCCCTCGACTTCTCCGAGGAGCTTGCCCAGGCCGGTTGTTCGGGCCAAACCAGCTGCTCCACCGAGCTCCGGTGGAACTCTCCGCTCCACAGCCACCAATTGGGGCTCCAACCATGATTTCGGTCGGCAAAGGTCTACCCCATCGGTTGTCAGTTACCCTCACTCCCTAATCGACTGCAGGTGAAGGGGTGGCTCAGGGCCAGAGTAGCTCTTCAGAGGACTCTTCCGAGTCCGAGATGATTCCTCCTTTTCTCCAAGCCGGCTGGACCTTGGAGTCTTCTGTGAGGTCAGTCAATGGACCGATAGCCTGTCAGTCCTTCCTAGGACTACTTCGCTCATCTCTGGAGTCCACCGGATGAGCTCGAACCCGCTTCCAAACGGGCATGTATCCTCACGGAGAGCCCGAACCTAGGGGATTCTCCGACGGAGGTCTTTCCGGGTGGGTCGAGGCCATAGTGGGTCCGCACTGGAGCTTTGGCTAGCGCCTGCTTCCGCCGGCCAGGATGGCCAGGAAGCATATGTGGTCCCTACTGGTTCCTTGTCCGGTTTTGGAGACACCCCTCTGCTGAGGGGTTGGTTACCGTTAGCGTTTTCCTGCCACGGCAACGCCTAGGGATGTGGACAAACCCTCCTGACATGGAGTCCAAGAAATTGGACTATGTCGGGCTAAAAGCTTCACGCCAGTGCCCTCCCTCTCGGCCTTCGTCAGGCCAGTTCGGCCGTCCCTCATGGCACATTTTCTCTATGCCCTGTTGGGCTCCCTGGATGAGGTCATCCTCATCTTCCCAATCGATCTGCAGACTACGGTTAAGCAGGTGCGGGACCAGGGCAGGGTAGTGCCAAACAGCAGCTCCAGACTGCTTTGGATATGGGGACTCATGTGCCAGATCGGTGCGGTCAAGAGTAGTTATCAAGTGTGGGCTTGGCTGGAGGATCATTCACCTTTACTCGGATACCCAGCACAAGTTGGCGGATGTCTTTTGGGGACTGACCTTCGGCCCTGGGGTGGAAGGTCACCTGCAGAGGATCGAGAAGTCCAATGCTACCTGACTCCGGTCTCTTCCGCTCAGAAGGACAAAGGCCGCGAAACCACAGCCTAAGCCCTTTCGGGTCTCTGTGCCCCGCGCCCGCCCAGCAACGCCAGGCCAGCAGGCCCGGCCTTGGGTATCCCAAACCTGCCGCTTCCTCACAGTGGAGGCAGGAGGAAAGGCCCAGGAGGTCCTCGGACTGTCCCTCCTCCAAGCCTGCCCAGTGACGGGCTGAGGGGTGTCGCCCCATTCTCGCCACCTTATCCCTGGGTCTCCGTGGGGACTGCCCGCACTTCGTTCCGCCTGGTCCGCTGTTTCATGGACGGAATTGGGTCTTGGAGGTGGGGAGAGGCCTGCCTCTGGATTGAGCAGGCACCACCCTTCAGAGCCGTCCGCCTCGGGAGCTTCGATCCCCAGCTCACTGGGCGGCTCATCGAGCCGACATCGCCTCTCCTCCAGAAGGAGGTGATAAGAGAGGTGGTGGACCCTCCTTCAGACCCAGGGTTTGTGTCCAGGTACTTCCTGGTTCTGGGCAGGACGGCGCGCCCATTCTACCCACCCACACTACCTAAACAAGTTCCTAAGGTCTCGAACCTTCAGGATGGTCACTCTGGCTCAGATAATACCATCCTTGGAGCGCGGCGGTGGTTCTGCTCTGGACTTGCAGGGAGTTTTTCACGGTCCCTATCCGTCCGTCTCACCAGAGATTCCTTCGCTTCCGAGCGGAAGGATCCCTCTTGAGTTCAAGCCATGCCCTTCGGCTTGTCTCCAGCTCCCAGGTCTTCACCAAATGCATGGCAGTGGTGACAGCATTCCCTGCGGCGCCCGAGGTCCGGGGTGTACCCTCATTACCTGGACGACTGGCTGATAGCAGCTCCCTCCAGGAAGGAGGCTAAGTGGTCCAGAGATCTGGCCCTCCAGGTCTGCTCTCAACTGGGCCTCCTTATCCAGAGCCAAGTCAGACTCGAGCCGAAGCAGGTGATTCTATTCAGCCAGGCGCGCTCCGACTCTCTTCGAGCCAGGCGCGGCTCCGCGAGACAGGGCGAGGTTCTTTCCTCCTTTGCCCGATCATTTCTGGTTGGGCAGTGCGCCCTGCCGGGACTTCCTCGCCTCCTGAGATCATAAGCGGCCTGCACCAGCGTGGTCCGTTGGGCCCGCTGGAACATCACGTCCCCTTCAGTGGGGACTGGCCAGCCAGTGGTCCTAGCAGCTGCGATCCTTTGGACCAGCTTGTAGCCGGTGACACGAGGGATGTGGGCGCTCTCCAGTGGTGGACTGCGTTCCAGATCATTTGCAGGAGGGCATCCCGTTAAATCGCCCGAGCGGCGGTCTCTCTATCGACCGATGCCTCTCTGATGGGTTGGGGTGCCCATCTGGGGAACACGGGCTCATGGCCTCTGGTCCCGGGGAATCCCGATGCCACATCAACCTGCTGGAGCTCCGAGCGATCCGCCAAGCTCTCACCGCCTTTGCTCCGTTCCTCGGTCAAGTGGTCGAGTCCGGAGCGGACAATACCACGACCATGTACTATCCTAAACCGCCAGGCGGGGCGCGCTCCATGCTTCTATGCAAAGAGCTCTCCGCATTTGGTCACTCGTGCGCAAGCCTGGGCGGATCTCCTAGCCATTCACGTGGCAGGAGCCTCCAACACCCTGGCCGATGCCCTGAGGCGATAGGGGCTGCATCCCAGTAGTCTCTCCTGCCGGAGGTGGTACAGCATCTGTTCTCCCATTGGGGACACCTCAGGTGGACCTGTTTGCCTCCAGGGAGAGCAAGCTGAGTCTGTTCCATGCCGCCCCCCTCAGCAGGGCTCGCTGCAGGGGGATGCCTTCTCGAGGCAGTGGACCCCGGGCCTCTTTTACGCCTTTCCCCCATTTCCCTTGATCCACAAGGTGCTTCTCAAGGCGAGGAGGGACAAGGCGCAGGTGATTCTGATAGCCCCAGACTGGCCTCGCCAGTTCTGGTACCCAGATCTCCTCAGTCTCAGCTCCAGGACTCCGCGGCAGCTTCCAGCTCGCCCGGACCTGCTCTCAGTCAATCAGGGGAAGGTGTTCCATCGGGACCTTCAATCCTGCACCTGACGGCCTGGTTCCTAGCGGCTAGAGTTCCAGGCCTTGGGTCTTTCGCGAGGGTCCTCAATGTAGTTGAGGCGTCCCGTAGGAGTCGACCAGAAAATGCTATGCCTTCAAATGGAAAGGTTTTCCATTTGGTGTCAGAGCAAGGGCTTGGACCCTTCCTCCTGTTCCTTGGCAAGCATCTTGGACTATTTATGGTCCCTTTCTAGTCAAGGGGCTTGGGTCGACGACCCTAAGGGTGCACCCTGGCAGCCATCTCTGCTTACGGTAGCGGGCGGGAGGCAGTCGTGGCAAAGGAGAAGGTGGTCTGGCGCTTTTCAAAGGCCTTGATCACATTTCCTCAGTGCGGGAACCCCCACCTCCGTGGGATCTACTGCTGGTACCAGCCAAAGCTCATGGGCAAGCCATTGAACCTATGCACAGGGTGCTTCTCTCACCTGTCGTGGAAGACCGCCTTCTTGGTGGCTATCACGTCAGCCAGAAGGATGGGAAGCTCCAGGTGCTTTCCATCGAGTCTCCTTACCTGGTCTTCCCACAGGGACAAGGTTGTCCTCTTCCCCACCGAAATTCCTTCCGAAGGTGGTGCCGAGTTTCACCTTAACCAAGGTGTTGACTCTGCGGTGTTCTACCAATCACCTCGGAGGTTAATATAGGCTCCATACTCTGGACCCTAGAAGGGCGCTGCGCTTATTATAAGGAGCGACACGGTTGAAATGTGGGAGAGGTTCAGCCAGCTGTTTGTCACCTACGCTGAAGCCGCATCTGGCAGACCTGCAGCCAAGCAGACGATAAGCAGGTGGGTAACCTCCTGTATAGATCTCTGCTATAAGTTGGCGGGCATGGAGCCTCCCAGAGGATAAGCTCATTCTACCGCCATACTGCTGCAACGGTGGCTGCTTCCAGGGACGTCCCTATCCAGGAAATCTGCAGGGCTGCTACCTGGAAGTCAGCAAACACCTTCATTACCCATTACCACATCGACCTTGAGTCACGCCGGGATGCTGGTTTTGGGGCCTCGGTTCTCCAGTCTCTCTTTCCCAAGTAAGTATTGGGGTGTGCGTCTTGCCTCCCTCCTCCCGGAGAACTGCTAGGAGTCTGCCAATGAGTGTGGATGAACAACATATCCATGTCCCTAGAAATACAGGTTACTCACCTGTAACAGGAGTTCTAGGAATGGTATATGTTGTTCATCCCACGACTCCTCACCTCGGCCCGGCGCTAAGCCTGAGCTTCCAGCGGGCCAGATCGTCATGCCAGGGGCGGAGCGAGAGTTATACCACACCGGTGGGTGGGAGGAGCAAGCTTGAAGACCTTCCGGCAAGATTTAAAGCGGCAAGGATACCTGCCAATGAGTGTGGATGAACAACATATACCATTCCTAGAACTCCTGTTACAGGTGAGTAACCTGTATTTATCATACCCCAAGCTTGGCTTCGGTAATCTAGTAGTGGCCTTATATATGATCTATATAATGGCATTATCACCCCCTCATCCCTACTTCTGAAATTTCTTTTAATGGTCCAAAGTAGTCTTTTAGCTTTCGCTATTTGTGCCATACAGGGGTTGTCAAATGATAAATTTTCAGTGATAGTTATTCCCAGATCTCGCTCTTCAGTGGATATTTTTAGCGGGACTCCATTTAAATAGTAGATGGCTTGTTTATTGTGAAGCCCCAAATGCATTACACTACATTTATCAATGTTGAAGCTCATCCCCCTTTTATCTGCTCACTTTGATATATTATCCAAATTCCCCTATAATGTGTTAATATCGTCTTGTGTGCAGACCATCTTTGCAATTTAGGAGTCATCTACATACTTCATTAGCCAGTGAGTTACACGCTTACCCATGTCAGATATGAATTTCTGAAATAGCGTTGGTCCGAGTACTGAGCCCTGGGGACTCTACTCGTCACGGGTACAGGGGTGGATAGGTACCCGTTTATACTGACTCTTTGTGTCCTGTCACTTAACCATTCTTTAATCCAATGTACGACTCTGTGGTCTACATTGTTGTCCTTTAATTTTTAATTATAGCGCTGTGTAGTACCTTATCAAAAGCTTTAGCAGAATCCAAGAATATGCAATCCACTGGAGCATCCTTGTCCAGAGTGGCCGAAATTTTCTCATAGAAGCACAGTAGGTTTGTCACACATGACCTACCACACCTGTAAACCTGTGTTGTTCCATGTCTCTGAGACCATGTCTCTATATGTAGGTTAATTGAGTCTTTTAGTATGGATTCCATAATCTTACCTGGTACAGAGGTAAAACTTACAGGTCTATAATTCACATAATTCTCTTTAGTGCCCTTTTTATGAATTGGTATGACTATTTCTGTTTGCCAGTTGGGTGGGATTTCATTTTTTGAGATAGCTCTTGAATATAAAATCCTTAGAGGTTTTGTGATTTGAGGTGCTAGCAGCTTTAGCAGGGGCGTAGCCAGAATTTAGAGAAGGAGGTTTCCAAATATTTTTCTAGGTGGGTCCGGGGGCATGCTACCCCATACCATTTTGAACATTTAGGAGTTAAATGGCGCAGTTTAGTGCATTTTTAGGCAATAACTATTGAATTACAAAATGCATCAAAATTCAAGTTATCAGTCTTATCCCTCCCCAGTCCCAGGTCTTTGAGTTGAACTCAGGATTCTTTTTTCCATTTTTATATTTACATCTGTCTCTTCTGTAGACCTCATCCCATTCTGTTACCATCCCTGAACCACCTTCACTATTTTTTCCAGCTCTTCCTTTTAATTTTTTCATTTTTCATCTTCTAAGCCATTTTCATATCTGTTGTCACCTATCACCATGCCTTTTATGTTCCACCTCTCCCATTGCATGTATTTCCCCTTTAATTGCCAACTTTCTATGTCTTCTCTTTACATTAGTCTCCTTCCCTTTCTCCTCTACCTACGTTACATGCATATATAGTGTTGCTCAGATATGCTTTTGTGGATCCTACCACTGTCTGTCAGATAGTGCTGGTAATCCTACCTAGGACCCTACTAGAAATCCTAGTAAAGACAGATGTAGGATTCAGGGTCACATAGTGATGGATTCTAGTTAGGATCCAGATTATCCTAGGTCAAATAGTTAGGATCCAGGGCTAGATAGCGATGGATCCTAGTTAGGATCCAGGGATCCTAGATCAGATCCAGGGATCCTAGGTCAGGTAGTTAGGATCCAAAGTCAGATAGTGATGGATCCTAGTTAGGATCCAGGGATCCTAAATCAGTTAGTTAGGATCCACGGTCACATAGTGATGGATTCTAGTTAGGATCCAGATTATCCTAGGTCAAATAGTTAGGATCCAGGATCAGATAGCGATGGATCCTAGGTCAGATACAGGGATCCTAGGTTATATAGCGATGGATCCTAGGTCAGATCCAGGGATTCTAGGTCAGATGGGGTCTGAGCTGGATCTGTTGCTAGGATCCACAGGATCCACAACGTTTGTAGGATCCATGCACTGGATCCTAGAGGGTAGGATCCGTGGTCAGATAGCACTGCTGTCCTACCACAGCAACTATCTGGCCAAATGGGAGGTATCTGTTGGCATCCTAATTTCTAGGACACTGTCTGAGCAACACTAATGCATAATGCAGACACAATCCCATCAGTACAAAAATATTACTTTATTTCCCCCCTGCCTTATTCTGTTTATACGAACATATGAACAAATGAATGTGCCAGCAGAAACAGACCACCCAGTTTATCTAAGTCTGCTCAAGTGTGCAGCTAGCATCTCTAGTTTGCAGCTGCAGCACCCCCTCTCCCCTTTGTCATCCCACTGCCACCCCCTCCCTCACTCTCCCCATTCCCTGTCCATGCCCTTTTAAAGCTGTTCACAGATTTACATGATACTACCCATTCTGGTGGTGCATTTCATTTTACTACCACCCTCTCTGTGAAATAGTGTCTCCTCATTTCCCTCCTAAATCTTCCCCATTCTTAGCCCGTGCCCCCGTAACCCAAAAGATCCCATCTGCCCCATCCTTATTTATTCCCCTCAGATACTTGAATGTCTCTATCATGTCCCCCTCGTCCTTTCTATCCTCCAGGGTGTACATATTCAGGTCTCCCAGCCTGCTCTCATAGTCTCTCCCCTCCATTCCGCATATCATCTTCATTGCCCTCCTCTTCACCCCCTCCAGTAGCCTGATATCACGCTTCAGGTATGGCCTCCAAAACTGCCCACAATATTCCATGTGCAGCCTTACCAGCGACCTGTAGAGGGGCAAGATCACCTCTCTTCGCCTGGACGAAACCCCCCTTGCTATGCACCCCAGCATTTTGTTCGCTTTTGCAGCCGGTCTCCTGCACTGGGCAGGTGTTGTTCATGGTCCCTATTACCACTACCCAAGGTCCTTCTCCTCCTCAGTGATCCCCAGCTTAACCCCCCCCAGTATTCTCTCCTTGGGTTCTTCACCCCAAAGTACATAACCTTACATTTCTGAACCCCAGCTGCTACCTGTCTGACCACTCCTCTAGCTTGCTTAGGTCACCCTGCAGCTGCTTCCATCCCTCCCCTCCATCCACCATTGCTCTAATTTTGGTGTCATCTGTGAACAGCCTTACCTTAACAATAGTTTTATTTATTTAGCACCTTTCAATTGTTAAGGCACTTGACAAAAAAACAAAATACAGGGTAAACTAATACAGCAATATATAACAGATAGTAAAATCTGAAGATCAGTGTGCTCAAACACAGTAGGCCTGATGCCACAAAAAGGTCTTTAATGCCTGTTTAAAGCCCCCCAAGGTCGTGCACTCATGAAGCTGACAGGGGTAGAGATTTCCAAAGGGCTGGAGCCACATACATGAATGCACGGGCACCAAAAGATTTTGGAGATACCCTTGGAATCTCTAGCAACCCCTCGTCAGCCAAGCGGAGCGATCGCATGGGCCAGTAGGGGGACAGAAGCTCTTTCAGGTAGTCGGCGCCAAGTCCGTGTGGGGCCTTATAAGTCAGTAATCTGACAATAAAGATGATCTGCCACTGAATCAGCAGCCAGTGCAGTTCGCGCAGCGCCGGTGTAATATGACACATCCAGGGAGTCCCCCGTCAACAGCCGGGCTGCTGTGTTCTGCACCAGCTGCAGGCAGTGGATATCAACCTCTGGTAACCCTAAGTAAAGGGAGTTGCAATAATCGAGGCGCAGGGTCACAAAGGCATGGACCAGATTGGGAAGGTCACTGGGTGGAACTAGGTGCTTGATCCTGGCAATGTTCCTAAGATGGTAAAGGGACAACTTGATGATGGCGGACACCTGAGATTGCAGTGTCAGCCAGTCATCAAGCAACACCCCAGCTCTTACACCCACTCAGAAGAAAGAAGCTGGGAGCCCCCCAGGAAAAGTCCCATAGGCTGACCAGCTCCCGAGCCCTCTACCCGGCGACCAGGATCCACAACCATCACCTCAGTCTTATCCAAGTTCAACTTTAGCCAGCTAGAATTCATCCAATCCTGGATTTCAGCGAGGCAGTTATTAAAGACAGAGAGTGCACTATCCTGGTCAGGTGCGAAAGACAGGCAGAGCTGGGTATCATCAGTGTAGCAGTGAAACCTCAGCCCATACCATTTTACAATGTCTCTGAGGGGCTGCATATAAACCGCGAACAACATGGGGAACAGCACTGAGCCCTGAGGGACCCCACATGACAGAAAGAGAGGGTCAGAGGAATAAATCCCTGACATCACTCTCTGAGTTCTGCCAGTGACGAAGGACTTAAACCATCTGAGAACTGTACCGGTCAGGCCACAGATGAACCTCAAGCAGCACCCCATGGTCCACGATGTTAAATGCTGACGAGAGATCAAGGAGCACCAGGATGGAGCGGCTTTTCCGATCTCTCGCCATCAGGAGATCATTGCGCACCTGAACCAGTGCAGTCTCAGTACTGTGCCTCTTTCTAAAAACCAGATTGGAGAGGTTCATAGATGTTATGGATATTAAAAATGGTCCTCCAGCTGTACAGCCACTATCTTCTCAATCACCTTCCCCACAAAGAGAAGGTTAGAGATAGGTCTGTAGTTAGAAAGGCAGTCTGGGTCCAGAGAAACTTTCTTCAGGAGGGGTGTCACCATCTGCCTCCTTCAGGGAGCTGGGAAACTCACCCAACTCGAGAGCACCAGACTATCCCTGCCAGGACCGGGCCAATGATGTCATAAACCCCATAATCAGGGATGTTGGGCCCAAGTCCAAACTACAGCATCTAGGGCATATACCCTGGACAATCCATATAACATCCGTGAACTTCATGAAAGATGAGGGATAGTGATCCTGCACTGATCAAGTAGTGTCCCCCATAGAGTGTGCCAGTTGGATCTCCGCCCTGATGTTGGCCACCTTATCCGCAAAGAACCGAGCGAGTTCATCACACTCCAATTGTGAAAAAGCTCTTCGAGACCACAGACAGACTGGGTTGTACAGCCTGTCCACGGTTCGAAAGAGCTGAGCCGGTCGGTTCTGAGTAGCAGCAATCTCCCCAGACAGGAACGCTGCCTTCTTACGGGAGATTGTTGATTGATAGACTTGATAATGATCTAACAATCTAAGGTGGTCAGCCTCCAGGCCAGATTTCCACCAGCAATGCTCTAGCCTTCGTCCCAACTGCCACATCTCCCTCAAGGTCCCATCAAACCAAGGTGACTGAGGGCCTAGGGAGAGAGGACAAAACACAGATGGGAGTGATAGAGTCCAGGGCCGTGACCATGACCTTATTATAGGCCAAAACCAATGCCTCTGGGCTTCCGCTTGCCACAGGAAACTCCGATAGGTCAAGTACCTCCACTAGGCCTTCAGGGCTAACATCCTGTAATGGGCGATATCTGACCATCTCCACAGGGGCAGGCCTACGAAGAGGGGCACAAAAATTGAACCCCACAGTGTAGTGATCGGACCATCTGACTGGTTCCACCCCCAAATCAGAGGCTTCGGTCCCCAGGAGGAAAACCAGGTCAAGAGAGTGACGGTGTTTATGAGTAGCAGAGGTAACAATCTGTGTAAGGCCCAGTGATGTCATCAGCTGGAGGAAGTGTTGTCCAAATTGCGAGAGTTCGTCATTGACCCAGGCATTGAAGTCGCCCAGGACCATCAGCCTGGGTGACTCAATCGCTTCTCATTCCCAGGTGGACGGTAGATGAGGGCTATCCTACAGCCTACACCTGCTACTATAGTACACTCAAATGACCCGGCCTCCTCAACTGGTGCACTAGTGAGGCCCAATTAAGTCTTGAAACAGACACCCCCGCCCCCGCAGTCCAGTTTCAAGCGGTGTATCACTGAGAACCTGGCTGGAATTTCAGCCTCCAACGTTGGGCCGAAATTTTCATCCAGCCAGGTCTCGGTGATGCAAGCCAGATCAGCTGACCCAACAAGATTTGCAATCATTGCAGTCCTGTTCTTAATAGATCTGGCATTGCATAACATCGCTCAAGTTGGATGGGTCTCCAAGGCTGCCCTGACTGCCTGCCCACCAAGAGTGGTGGTGCTCTTGGGTATGGGGACCAGACATGGCGAACCACATTCCAGAACCCATTTCGCCCCAGGGCGTCTTCTGGGCCTAACTACCTCAATACGAGACCCGCTCATTCACCCTCTGCCATTCACACCCCCGGCCCCCCCTACGGGCAATGCCCAGCACTCTACAACGCTGATAGATTGAAAACTCTGGGGGAGGGGCACAGAGGGCAGATGATGAATAGCATACTACCTGGGGAGCAGGCCTCCGACGCATATTATGGGCCTAAACCAAGTGAGACACCAAATCAAACAGAACCCCCCCCTCTAAAAATAAAATCTAAGCCAACTCAAAATAAATAATAAAATCCACTACCCCCACAGCTCTCACATGAGGGAGTAAACACAATAAAACAGAGACAAACAACAACCAAAGCACTAATTTAAATTAGACCCTTTTCTGTCACTGAGGGGGGATTCAAATTAAAAATAAATTGAACTAACAAACTTCTACCCATACAATAAACTATAATATACTAAAACTAAAAATTGAAAGTTTGAAAACCACTCAAAACAGATATTTTTAGGTTTCCAAATCAAAAACATTCGAGTCTTGGACGAGAGGATAGTTCAGTGTTGGAACTTCAAGTCCAGGAGAGACAATAGTATCCGCCAAAAAGGAAGTTTCCATATGAAGAGGTGTAAGTCACAGAGAAGATACAAAATGAATAACTGTAATTTAGGACCATCAACACAAAATTAAACAAGACCTCCTCTCACTGAGATATGAAGATAAAACAACACAGTAGCAAATGATGCTGAGATCCCCAGGTCCTCTCACTACCTGGGATGCCTGAGATGAAGCAGGCACTCTCACTGCCTGACAAAATCACTTAAAAAAAAATATATAAGGGCTGACTAGGTAGTTGTAGACACTTTTTCCTTTGGAAACAACCTCCTATGGGGAACAGTCATTGGGCGATGATCCGGCTCCAAGTAGGAGAGAACAGTCCTTGGGCAATAATGCAGCTCCAGGCAGGAGAGAACAAGGGCCAAAGGCCCTATCCTGTGGGGCCATTGTCGGAGATGTCTGCCCCCGCCACATTAACTCCCCACCAATACCAGCCCACCAGCTGACCTCAAGGAAAGCCTTGGTAGACAACAGGCCTGCTAGCCAACTCCCCGGCCAATCTAATGCCCAGTCCACCCAGGCAGTCAGTCTCCAGCGGCAAACCATCCCCTGATGTAGCTGTCTCCTGATAGCCTGACACAGAGAACAGCTAAACTCCAAGTCGAGTTCAACATGCCACCAATTCTGCCTCCGGAAAACAGCTCCCCAAATAGACGCAGGTTCCGCTGCAGCTCTCCACAAATTCCACCAACTCTGAGCATACGACTCATCCAGAACTCATCCACAGGTACTCCACTCCGTAGGTTTTCTTCCTTCAAAAACGCAGTCTCCCAGTCCCAGCCAAAGAAAGCAGCAAGAGGGTAGCAGTGGTCCACGGCATACAGGAATCAGGGCAAATCGCTCGTTATCTTTCAAAACAGTGCAATAACGATAGCGGGGTGGTAGCAGGACTGATCAAACCGGCCACAGTATATACTTCGAGGACGGCCCGAATGTGCCGATAATGCTCCACATCTAGCTAGCTCACTAATTTCCCTCTCTAACTCAACTCAAAAAAGCAGTTTAGCTGAGCATGAAAGAAAATAGACAAAAGTATAAGCAAAGGAATAATAAACAATAATAAAAGAGGCGAACATGAAAATGCAGCCTAGTTGCCAGAGAGAGCAGCCTTCAGCACGCCCAGCTCGGTGGCCATGTTCTGTTCATGAACCTAACCTCAGTTCTACCACTTCTCTGCCCTATAACCCATCTTGAACATTTCACCCCAGCTCAGCAAGATAATAAATTTACCTTCACCACCTGGTGCGCAATGTCTGAAGAGCCCAAATAATACTGGTCCCAGCACAGAGCCCTGTGGCTCCCCACTTGTCACTGGCCTTGGAGTTGAGAGCTCCCATCCCACCACCACCCGTTGCAGCCTCCCACTCAGCCAGCTTGTAATCCAGTTTGTCATTTTTTGACCCTACCCCTACACCAGTTAGCTTCCCCCCAAGATGCCCATGAGGCACCGAATTGAAGGCCTTGCTGAAGTCCAAGTAAAGAACATCCACCGCATGACTCTTTTCCAGCTCACCTGTCACCCAGTCATAATATTGTATCAGGTTGGTTTGACAAGACTTCCCCAAAACAAACCCATGCTGCTTCACATCCTGGAGGCCATTGTCCTCCAGGTATGGCACCAGTCTTTCCTTTAATATCGTTTCCATGAGTTTGCTCACTATGGAGGTGAGACTTGCTGGACGATAATTATCTGGTTCATCCCTTGGTCCACTCTTCTGTAATGGTACTACATGTGCCACCCTCCAGTCCAGTGGCACACATCCCGAATCCAGTGAGGTGCTGTACAGATCTACCAGTGGCTCCGCCAACACCTCCGCCATCTCCCTTAGCACTTTGGGGTGGATACTATCTGGTCCTGGTGCCTTGTCTACCCTCAGTCCCTCTAGGACTCTACCTCCCTCAATTCTTCCATCTATCGCCTCCTTTCCCCCGTCCCCACCCTCCCAGCCCATGGTGGTAGCGATCCCCCCTTTTCTTCCGTGAACACTGAGCAAAAGTATTCATTCAGTGCTTCCGCCTGTTCCTCCCCCTTTTCCGTCCACACCTCACCCTTTTTTATCCTCACTGTTGTCTCCTTGCACTTCCTTTTCTTCCTGATGTATCTGAAAAAGTCTTTCTCTCCCTTGTTAATTTCATGCACTAATCTCAGCTCCTCTGGGCCTTGGCTTCTCTCACTTTTCTAGTCACCTCCCTGGATCATCTTGTATACTCCTTCCTGGCCCCTTCCGTCCCCATCCTGCTATACCTCTGGTGTGCCTCTCATTTTGCCCTCACCACCTCACTGTTCAACCAGCATGGTTTCCTTGCTCTGCTTCTCTTCATAGGTTTCATAGGTTAATCAGAGCTCTATTTAGAACAAAGTCCATTTTAGCTCGCAATTATCAATGGTATCCCAAAATATTGTTTTTAATTAGGTGTTCATCCAGTTGTGCCTTGAAACTAAGCATACTACCTCTGGCCACTACTTCTAGTGGGAGCTTGTTCCAGATTTTTATTACCCTAATAGAGAACCATTGCATCCTTTTGGTGATTTTAAATCTTTCAGCTTTTAGTTGTAGGGGGTGTGATCTCGTACTATGGATCTTATCCTTGAACTCTAAACCCAAAAGTTCCCACAAGTGTGGGTCCGTGAGAGCTATGTACAGCAGACACATATCCCCTCAAATGCCTAAATTCCAATGAGTACAACCCCAGGGTTTCAAGTCTTGATTGGTAGTCCAATCCCTGAACCTCACTGATCCTGCATGTTGTCTTTCTCTGAACTCTCCCCAAGGCTTGAATTTCCCTTCTACCACCCGGAGACCAGAACTGGGCACAATACTCTGCATGCGGCCGCACCAAGGATGTATAGAGCAGTAGCAGAACACCCTTGTTCCTGCACTTGATATGTTTATTAATACAGTGTGATATGCTACTAGCTTTTTTCCTCTTACTCCTCTTACTCTGTGTCTTGCTGCAGGCTTCTGTTGCCTCTGTAATCCCCTGTTTAATAATATCCCATTTCTGCTCTGCATCCATCTCCTGCCTTATGCCCTCCAGTTTCCCTTTCAGTACTTCCTGCATCCTCCCAAAGTCTGCCCCCCTGAAGTTTACCACCCGGGTTACTGATTTCTCTGGCTTCCTGCACATTGTGATATTAAACCACACTGTTTGGTGATCGCTGTCGGCTAGTGAGTCCACCACCCTTATTTCCCTTACTGCCTCCCCATTCAACAATACCAGATCTAAAGTGTTCTTTAGCCGAGTAGGTACACTGACCAACTGTGTCAGGAGTCCCTTGTGGATCACATCCAGGAGCACTAGCTTATGACATTTTCAACAAAATCCTCGTAGGGGCCTTAAATAAATATGCTCCGATTATTAAAGCTCGTTTATCAAACAAAAGTGCCGTTGGTTTACTCTAGAACTAAAATCGGCCCTATTAGAGAGGGATAAGTTATGGAAAAAAGCACGAAAATCTCAGAACCATTTGGACTGGAGCCAGTTTAAAAGGGCAAGAAACCGTTGCACAAAATTGGTCAGGGAAACAAAAGCTGCCTATTACCGCTCTGAATTTGATGCTGCTTCCAAGAATCCTACTAAATTCTGGAAAACCTTCAAAGATCTGTCCGGACATATGCCTGGAACCTCTCTTCCAAACAAGATCATTTCTGGTAATGATATCATTAGTGATAGACTGGAAGTACTGGATTCCTTCAACAATCATTTCGCGACTGCAGGCCTAGCATTTGACAACTCACCTGCTAACCTACTACGTCAACAGACTAGCAATAAAGAAATTGAGCCACATGCCACTGATCCAAGATTCTCCCTGACTCCTACCTCACTCAAAGAAGTTGAAGATTTGATACTGAAGCTAGATACTGGAAAAAGTGCTGGCACTGACACGATTGACCTCTGTTTCATAAAAGTGGCACTGCACGTGTTAGCCGTGCCTATTACGCACCTATTTAACATGTCCCTGTCCCTAGGGTTTATCCCAACTACATGGAAAATGGTACATGTCATTCCCCTGTTTAAGTCAGGGGACCCTAGTGATCTAAACAACTACAGACCAATTTCATTTCTTCCAGTACTGGCAAAACTACTGGAAAAAATTGTAAGCAGTCAGTTACTACTATACCTGGAATCTACGAATCTTCTAAATCCAGTCCAATCAGGCTTCAGAGTGAAACATAGTACTATTACAGCGCTTGCAAAGGTGACTGATGACTGGCAAAGAGATCTGGACAATAAGAACTATATTTGCGCTGTCTTTCTAGATTTAAGTAAGGCTTTCCACACTGTCAATCATAGACTGCTTCTCTCCTCTCTGCGTGCAATAGGGTTGGACTCACTGTTCCTGCAGTGGTTTTATAGCTATCTCTCTGACCGCCTCCAGCAGGTGAAGGCCAAAGGCGAATTCTCAACCCCCAAACCTCTACTGAGAGGGGTACCCCAGGGGTCTATACTAGGTCCATTATTGTTTGCCATCTACGTCAACAATATTGATGACTGTATAACCAGAGTCAGCATCCATCTGTTGGCAGATGATACAGTACTCTACTTAAGCCTCCCAACGCCAGAAGCTGCATGCGGTGACCTGCAAGCCGTGTTTAACTTATTACAAAACCAGCGCCTAAACAAAAAATGTTTACTTACTGCTAAGAAAACCAATGCCATGCTTTTCTCTCCGCTGGTACATACTGTGAACCCGGCTAATGCAGACTTAATACCGCAAATTTCTACAATTCTCGGTGAAAAATCGGAATTCGTTAATAAATTCAAATATCTGGCAGTGTGTCTGGACCACAGGCTATCTTACATAGACCACATAGAGGAACTTCTAAAAAAACCTATGACAAAGATTGGGTCTTTTCTTTAGGATCAGCCGCTTTCCAACAAGTGATTCTAAAGTATGTCTGGTCCAAACAACGTTCCTCTCTTTAATAGACTATGCGGCTTTCCTGTACAGTCAATGTGCTGCCTTTTATCTCATAAAATTGGACATGTTGTACCATAGAGCTCTGAGATTCATCACAGGTCTCCCATTTTCTACCCACCACTGATCCCTGTATACAGCCGTGGGCTGGTCATCCCTCCAATATAGACAGAACAGAAATACTGCCCTATGGACACTGAGAGCAATCTCAAACAAACTTCCACAATACATTGCTGACTGCCTTCCTTTAAACCAAATAGGCAAGTATGCCCTGAGAAGCCTTGCATCCATCTCACTGAGAGTTCCCAGAGTCAAGTCTCGCTTTGGTAAAGCAGCTATAAGTACAGTGTCGCCTTCTCCCTGGAACAAACTTCAGAAAACACTGAAGCTGAGTACTCCGGTCAGTGACTCTACCTTCAAAACACTTTACTCTCATTTCATTAAGGAACCCTGCAAATGCTTTCCTTAATCCCAACTTAAGTTCCTCTATCCTATCAATTTCTTACCTCCAACACTCCGCAATCTCACTCTTTTCCTCCCTCTGTCCGCTTATACGTATTCATGGCCCTTTGTTATACTCCGACCGCTCTAAGTACCTATAGCCCTCCTTGGCAACCCAATTCTCACCCTAGCTCTTCTACCTTTTTCCCACTTCCCTACCCTGACTCCTGAAAAGCGACCTTGGAATCCCAACAAAATACACGTTAATAAATTGGTGACCCCAGCCTGGCTCTTCCGTCCCGCTCACCACTGCAACGTCCGGCAAGCGTCTAAATGTATTCCGTAGTTTAAGAGCCGGAACTAGAACTGCATTTGGGGGCTGCCAATCATAAATGGTTCCCTGCAACTTACTATCACGTGTTTGGACCACAATGCATCGCTTCACAACTGTATATGGTTCTCTTGTATTATGTCATCCAGCTATTCCACCGTATGTCTTCATTGTTGCCTCTGTCTTCAATTGTAAATTGTATATAGTGTATATATAATTGTGTATGTGTGTACTTATATTTTCATATGTAATGTATTTATTTGTGTACCTGACCCTGTATATGGTTCTCTTGTATTATGTCAGCCAGGTATTCTACCGTATGTCTTCATTGCTGCCTTTGTTCTCAGTTGTAAATTGTATATAGTGAATATATAATTATGCATGTGTGTGTACTTATATTTTCATATGTAATGTATTTCCTTTTGTACCTGACCCTGTTATCCCCAGGTCCATCTTGCAAATGAGCCTTGCTCAATGATGACCGCCTGGATAAAGATTTTGATTGATTGATTGATTGATTAATGAATGTTATGGTTGCCCTGATTGTGAATGCACATACAGTATAACTGTGGCAGAAATGGGAACAAAACCCCAGTGACTGCTATAAAACATCCAGTGGCCAACTAGTTAATGGACACTTAAAAAATCATCACTGCTCACTAAAAAGGATCTACTCGTCCACAATGTTTTGTGAACCTACCCAGTTACTATTTCTGTAACTATCAGTACAGGATAGCTTTGAATAAATACATTTTTGTACTTTCTGTTTTGCTGTAAGATATAAGATATAAAGTGTTGGGAGCTGGAAAGCTGGGCTCACACATGGAAGTTAAATTTCAATATCACCAAGTGCAAGGTGTTACATCTTGGTCGGGGAAACCCTAAACACAGGTACACCCTGGGAGAGGAGGCGCTGGAGGCCTCAATAGGGGAAAAAGACCTAGGGGTCATGGTGGATGCATGTATGAATAACTCTGAGCAGTGCAGGAAAGCGGCTAGCAAGGCAAACAGGATGTTGGGATGCATCGTAAGGGGATCACCTCTAGGAGCAAGGAAGTGATTCTGCCGCCATACAATGGACTGGTTAGACCACACCTTGAGTACTGTGTACAGTACTGGAGACCACACTTGAAGAGGGACATACAGCTCCTGGAAAGGTGAAGAGGAGGGCAACTAAGATGATACGAGGGCTAGGGTTGGACGTGTGAGGACAGACTTGAGGAGCTCTGCCTGTTTTCATTGAAGGAGAGGGAGACAGGGGACATGATTGGGGTCTCAAGTACCTCAAGGAATAAATAGGGTAAACATGGAGGGATCTTTAGACTAAAGCAGGAGGTATCACCAGAGGGCATGGTTTGAAGCTGGAAGGTGGAGAGGGTGAGGGAAAGAGGAGGAGGTTTTCACTGAGAGGTGGGTGGACCCTTGGAATGCACTGCCTGGTGAGCTGGTTCAGAGATCCAGTGGAGGGCTTCAAGAGAGGTGGAACAGACACAGAAAGTGGATGTATCAGATGATGGCCTGGCTGAGGTGGGGGTGGGGATGGATGATAGGGGTTTCTGGAACACAAGGGAGGGGCCTTGGCACCCAACTAGGGATCTGAGGTTGAGACTGGATAGACTGTAAGGCCTAATCTGCTGGCAAATAGTATGTTAGTATGTAAGTTGGTGGAGTACAGCAGCAGCCCCCACCACCACAATATTTTTCCCTCCATCTCTAGTCTCCACGATTTGTGACTTAAATCAATGTTTTTTTTTCTTTCTGCCAGGAAGATGTACAAGGAATCACAGAAGGAGCAGGACAGAGAACTGTGTCAGTTAAAGCAAAAGGAAGCTGGGAAGGCAGTCAGAACAGCAAAGGCCCAAACCGAGGAAAAGATGGCCAACTCAGTTAAGAAGGGGGGATAAAACCTTTTATAGGTACATCAGGGAGCGAAGGAAGACCAAGGGAGGGATAGTGAGGCTTAATAAAGGGAGGGAGGGTGGGCAGAGGGTGACTGTGAAAAGGCAGAGATACTAAACAAATATTTTTGCTCAGTATTTACAAAGGAAGAGGGGGAGATACCTAAAACAAACAGCAGAAACACTCTGGATACAGAAGTTGATACCAGACCATTTACAGAAGAAAGGGTTCTGAAAGAACCCTTAAAAGTGAAGGTAGACAAAGCAATGGGGCCTGATGGGATTCATCCCAGAATTCTAAAAGAACTAAGGGTAGAACTAGTGACACCACTGACTACCCTCTTTAACAAATCATGGGAGGATGGGGTGGTACCCGAGGACTGGAGGAGGGCAGATGTGATTCCCCTTCACAAAAGTGGGAGCAAGACAGAAGCAGGAAACTACAGACCTGTTAGTTTAACCTCAGTGGTAGGGAAAATGATTGTATCACTTCTGAAGGAAAAGAATTGTCGCGTGATCTAGAGGCCAGAGGGACAGGGACCAAGGCATCATGGATTCACAGCAGAAAGGTCATGCCAGACAAATCTGATAGATTTCTTTGACTGGGTGACCAAAGTAGTAGATCAGGAGGGGCTGTGGACATGGCCTACCTAGACTTTAGCAAGGCATTGACACAGTCCCACACAAGATTAATACAAGTTAGCCAGCCTGGAGTGGGTCCCAAGATGACAGCCTGGGTAAAGAATTGGCTGGAGAATAGGACACAGAGAGTAATAATAAATGGAGTCCACTCTGAAGAAAGGGGGGTTACTAGTGGGGTACTGCAGGGTTCAGTATTAGGACCGGTCCTCTTCAATGTATTTATAAGCGACATTGCAGAGGGACTGGAAGGAAAAGTACGTCTATTTGCAGATGACACAAAGATCTGCAACAGAGCTGATGCACAAGGTGGGGTGGAAAGGATGAGAAGGGACTTGCAAAGCAGAGGAATGGTCAAATGATGACAGCTTAGATTCAGTGCTAAGAAGTGCAAGGTAATGCACCTGGGAAACAAAACCCAGGGAAGAGTACACAATGGGGGGTGAGATACTAACAACAAAAATGGAAAGGGACCTGGGGTAGTCATATCAGATGACCTAAAGGTGGGCAAGCAATGTGAGAGGGCAGCAAGGAGGGCTGGGGGGATACTGGGATGCATGAGAGGCATCACCAGAAAACAGGAAGTTATTATCCTCTGTACAGCACAGCTGGTGAGACCCCATCTGGAGTACTGCGTGCAGTTCTGGAGACCCAATCTCCCATAAAGACATAGACAGGATGGAAGCTGTCAGAGGAAGCAACTAAAAATGGTGCAGGGGTCTGCACGGAAGACTATATGAAGAGACTTAGGAGCTTAATATGTAGCCTCGGGAAAGGAGGGAGAGGGGACATGATAGAAACTTTCAAGTACCTCAGGGAATCAACAAAGTCCATGAGGTAGCATCTTTCAAAAAGAGGTGTGCAAGAACAAGGGGCACAATTTGAAGATAGAGGGAGGAGGCTCAGAGGTAATTTAAGAAGTATTTTTCACAGAGAGGGTTGTGGATGCATGGAACGGCCTTCCAGAGGAGGTTGTGGAGTCAAAAACAGTGGTGGAATTCAAGCATGCATGGGACAGTCATAAGGCAATTCTAGGGGGTAGGGGTAGGAAGAAGTAGGCTGCTGGTTAACTAGGATCTGCAGCTTATCCATTAGGTAGGGAAATAGGCAGACTGGGTGGGCCAAGCGGTCCTTATCTGCCATCAAATTCTATGTAGATATGCAGACACTGTAGTGACAGACTGCTTTTAGGGCAAGGCACGTGAGGATTTTACAATTAATGCTGCTGCAATTAGCTGCGGCGGCTGCAGGGCTGCAAACACCGACTTGGGGAGCGAGACTCTACCCCAGCTCATGGACTGTCTCCGAGCTTCTTTAGTCCAACCCACAGGGATGACATTGAGCTGAGGATGGAGAGTCAGAGACCGGGTCCATTTCTATGCCTCCACCTGAAATAGAGATGCAATTTAAAAAATATCAGCAAAAGTGCTCTGAGACACACTTCTCCAACTTGAATGTGGCAGGAAAATGACTGTGTCGTGTGACTCTGTGCTCTGCTTCTCTGACCATCCATGTGACGCCGCTCCTCCAGATCATCTGATCAGTCCAGCAATGTTTGGAGGTGGCTCCTTAGCTTTCCTGTCCACGGAGAGAGGTAGGTTTGTGCTGCATATTCATGAGCCGATGCCCACCTCCGTGTCTTACTCATCCTTTGACTTCCCTGACCCCACGGCTGTCACACATCAGTGCTGAGAATACAAAATATTTAAGCCAGCATGGGATGGTGTTTCTGTGCACCCAGGAACCTTCTCCCCGGCTACACCTATGTTTACCATTTTCAATTATTTGTTATCTGGTCCTGCAGAGTGTGACAATTTTAGTGCCTCAGTTTTTTGTTATGTTATTGTGAAGCACACATTAAGCATGGGGCTTACTGTTAGGTGCCGCCCCTTTAAGAGCACTTAGAACCTGCATGTAACAAATTGTTGCACTGCCTGGCAGTGCCATGTAATGCCTGGCATTCAGAGAAATTATTCAGTCTGGGGCTTGTCCTCATGAAGAAGATATATGTCTGCTGTACAGAATAAACCTTTATTCTTTATTTTATGCATCTGTCAATTATTTGCACGGTCCAGCAAGGGGTCCTCACCAGCAGCAACAGATGGGTCTGGCAGACCAGAAAGAAGGTAAGGGTCTTTTAGTGGCAGACCGAGTCCAAAACGCCACACATGGTGGAGGATGCTGCCCTTCCTCTGTCCAGACCTCATCTCGCTTGTCTGCGTCGCTGCCCCCAAGTCATCACTCAAGTATGCTTGAACAGTCTGACTGTTACTTATGCCACAGCCTTTGCTGCAAGGAAAACCATGAACTGTACCCTGTTAGTATTGCAGCCCTTCTACTGTTCTAAAACTGTCAGCAAGCTAGCCAGCTAAATCACTGAACTGTCAGCAAGTTATTTTTTTCAAAGCCTATGCTTGCAGGATGCAGAAAACTATACCCCCCCCAGCTTCCACCTTGTGGCAAGGCTCATCTCGAGCTGCTCCATTTGCACAGCAAGCCCCCCTATCTCCCCAGCTGCAGCTATAAAAATGGAGTTTCTCTCAAGAGGGGATCGCAGCCAAAATAACAGGGGAAAACAACTTCAACACCTCAGCTCCACCACTTGCCGGTCTACCACTCCTACGACAGTTCACAGACAGCAAGCACTGTAAATACATAGGGCAGGGCTGCTATGGAGCGTGCAACTCTCTGACTCCCCCACAGCTGGCTCCCACACCCAAAAGACTATTGCAATTCAGTCCTGCCCAAGCCTCACGGCCACATCTACAGCAAGCCATTTGACCCTCCTCGCAACTGCGGGCCCTGACTCAGATGCTCAGTCACCCCAAACCTCACAACAGGACTGCCGCTGTACATGCTACTTCAACTTCTCACCTGCTTTGCCACTCCACAACAGCCACGCTCTGACTGCAAGTCAGTCTAGCTCCACTCTACGGCTCAGCACCGCTCCACAAGGATTGCCCCAGACCAGGAAAAACCAAAAAAAAAAAGGACCCCAGCTAAATTAAAAGTAACAGCACAGAGAACTCTGCTCACTGCTCAGCTCCTCCTGAAAGGCCCTCTGCCTTGCTTACCACAACTCAGCTCCTACCCTGCAGCCACTGCAACAAAACGGCAACTGTCCTGGCCCCACTCGTGGTTCCATTACCTTAAGCCACCCAGCGCCAATGCAGCTCACAAATTACTTGGCCCTCCACTCCATTGCAGCTCCCTGACTCTCCACAACAGCGAACTTGCCTCCACTCCTTGAACAGCCACAGCAACTTTGTTGCTACAGTCATCAAGAGACCCGCTTCTCCCACAGACAACACTGAGTCACACGGAGCGATCCTTTCCCCACTCGGCCATGCTACAAAACGGCTGTATAAATAGAGAGAAAAAAATAAATGGAGAGAGAAAAAAAGGCAAGAACAAATAAATCAGGACTGTGACTCCATGCTGCAAATAAGTCACCGCTTGGCCATGCAACATGGAGCCTCCTCCAACAGAAAAGTACACACTCCTTCAATTAAAAGGTGCACAGAAAATAAATAATTAAAGCAAAGTGTAGCAAAAAGGCAATCGAGAGAGCTCTTCAAGTAAACAGAGCAAAGGCAAATAAATAAAACGGGGACGGGCCAAAAAAAAAAGGGAAAATAATTAAACTACAAAGCACAGCACAGATTTTCAAGCAGAGCTCAGTATAAATAAAGGGGGCAAGACAAAGAAAATAAAACGGAGGACACCCTGGGAGGTCAAAAGAAAATACAGGGAAAAAGAAAAATAGCACAAGCTGAACAAACAAAACTGAGAGCAATCAAGTTAAACAGACATTTCCCCAGCAATTTTCACTCACCACAAATAAATCCCACCATTTCTACTGGGGAAGAAGTACAGCAGTGCGGCAATCACCATTTTGCCAACTGTGAAGCAGCAAGGCAGCCTCATGGCAAGGATCCTCCACCTTGTCTCATAAAAGCAAGAAAGGAAATTACCCTTAACTCCCCCAGCCCCCGGCTGACGACCATCTTGCTACAGTCAGGAATGCAGGAACTTTTGTCAAAGTTCAGCGGCCGTCTTGTGAAGGGGACTAAATGACCTCACTCCATAGAAATCATGGGCAATACTATTGAAATGAATGAACACTGCAACAAATAGCTGATTCTTGCAACAAAACCTTTATTTAAATAACAGATAAAGAATTGAGTGGAAATTGTTTATTAAGATGTCATTTGATGAACTTTGCTTACAAATAATTGTACTTTTGTCTACAAAAATATTTTCTTCTTGTCACTGCATCTACTCCACGACGTCCCATCTCCTGCATGACAACAACTCCTTCTTATCCTTCCGACCTTCGATCAGTGAAACGGCACTCATCTCCAACCACATTGTCTGATGAAGACACCGATATGGGTGCTGGAGCATCCAGAGAGCCATCTTCACCCACCTCAAGGGTGTGGGGCTACAAAATCAAAACCATCCTCCATGACATACAGTCTTCTATTTCAGCTCAAGGAGCACCAGCTGTACAAGCCATTCAAGATGACCTGGCCTACATTAAAGCTATTTCACCACAGTCCATGGTCCATACCAGCCTACAGCCAGTACCCTTCTCAGCCTTGCCTCACGAAGATGCTGTTGACTGGCTCAAACCTTTCCAAGTCTGGATTTCCTTACATGGCTGGGCTGATCCTTTGCGTATTTCCCAATACCTTGTGCCTGTTTCTGAGAGGGACTGCCATTTCCTGGTTCAATGCACTTCCAGAACAAGTCAAAGGGGACACTGCCACCCTGTATGCAACTTTCAAAGACTATTTTCTTCAAACTCATCCGCCCTGGTTATTGGAACAACAGCTGTGGGAACATACCATGCAACCCTTTGAATCTCTAGAAGCCTTCATAGTGGATGTTGAGTCTCGCTGCAAATGTCAGGAGAAACCTGAGAAAGAGCAAATCACAACCTTTGTTCAGGGACTGCTTCCTCAACTCCGTCTTTATGTAATTCAACAGAAACTAACAACCTGGATGAATACAATCCAAACTGCACAACTTGCACAAGAGTCCAACTTAATGTCCCAGGCCACCAGTGTACAAGCACCTCAGTCGTCACAGTTGACTGCACTCGCAACATGTGTCGAGTAGCAGCAATAAATGATAGAGACGCTCACCACAACTGTCAATAGTCCGCACCACAGCTCAACCACTTCTTCTGCTACCTCTGTTAATGTTCCCTGACCATTTCGTCAGCCATCTGATCCGTCTCCATCTTCACATGAACCTGTGACTTGCCAGTGGTGCGGATTCAGAGGACACACTGCTGCTGTCTGCCGAAAAGCTGCAGTACCACAACAGAAATCAAGCAAATCAAAGGTGCCCACTGCCACACAATCAGCAAGATAACTGCAACTATTCCCAGGATCAGAGGGACACAGTAACTAACTGCCCCTCTGACTCCTGCAATTCAAACAAACTGCGCCCTCTTACTGCTAACTCAGGAACACACTCACTTCCAGGGGCAAAGGTACCTGTCCGCTGATCAAATCCCCTAGCAAACTGTGTCTGTAACCATCAGAGATTAGGTCTCCACACACCTAGATCAACACTGGAGCAGAAATCTCAGTTGTCAACAACAGTATTCTGAACAACCAAGCTATTCGTCACATACCTAATGTCTCTCCAGCCAACCTAAAGTACATTATCAGAGCAAGTACAGCTACAATACCTATCACAGGCGTGGTCCATCTCAAGCTACACTTTGCCTCACAACAAGCTACTGTCAAGTTCTACCTAGTGCCTGATCTACAACCTGCAGTAATTCTTGGCCTGGACTTCCTCGAAGCTCACAAAGCCATCCTAGACTTTGCCTCAAACAAACTGTCACTAGATCCATGGAGGCAACTCACAGCTATAGACTCAGTCACTGTGCCTCCTCTGTCAGAGATGGTTTTGAATGCCAAGATTTGAGGTGAACCACTTCCACAAGGTGTTGGCATCATCACGGGAGCCCCCGCGCTGCATTCATCAGGTCTTCTTCCAGGAAACACCTTAGCGGCAGTGCTTGGTGGTGCAGTCTTCCAAAAATCCTGCAGCTTCACAGATGAGCTTGTGGTCATCGCAAAGGGTGCTAACATTGGAAAGTTTGTCTGCTTGTCTACAGGCTGCCAAGTCCATCTCATGCAAGAACTTCAGCCTGGTTCCACCAACCCTCGTCCTGTCAGTACTATCACAACCACTCCAGCTTCAACAGAGTTACCTCTCAGTAAGAGACTGTTCTCTTCAAAACTTTCAGTATCTCCAATGGAAAAGCAACATTTTTTGAAATTCCTAGAGAGTTACCTGGATGTCTTTATGGGTCCAGATAACAAGCTCGGATGTTGTGATATCCTGCAACACACCATCAAAGTGCAACACAACCAGAAACCAATCCGTCAGTGAGCCTACAAAGTGGGACACAAACAGAAACAAGTCTTAGAGGACATAATCAGAGACATGCTTAAACAAGACATCGTCGAAGAGTCTACAAGTCCCTGGGGTGCACCTTGCCTGCTAGTAGTAAAGAAGGACAGAGTATTGCTTCGTGGTAGACTACAGAAAACTCAATACCTATATAGTGCAGGATGTTCATCCCTTACCTACAACCCGAAGATGCTTTAGAGAGTCTTGGTGCAGCCAGCCCTGCTTACTTCACCACTCTAGACCTTCAGAGTGGGTTCTGCTAAGTTTCCATTGATCTAGCTTCTTGTCCATAGACAGCATGGCGCTGCCACTTGGGACTTTTTCAATTAAAATGTCTGCCTATGGGACTTCGGAATAGTGAAGCCACATTCCAACATGTTATGGAAGCTGTACTATAAGGGTTGTCTTGGAAATCTTGTCTAGTCTACCTGGTCGATGTTACTGTCTTCAGCAGAACTTTGCCAGAGCACCTCCAGCATCTCAAAAAAGTGTTTGAATGTCTCAGACAAGTCAACTTCAAGTTTCGCCAAGAAAAGTGTTGTTTTGCACAACATCAAATTCATTACCTGGGACATGTGGTTAGTTTTCAAAGCATCTTTCCAGATCCAGACAAGCACTCAACAATCAAAGACTACCTAGAACCTAACAATCTCAAAGACCTTCAAGCTTTTCTGGGCTTGTCTGGCTACTACCGAAAGTTCATTTGCAACTATGCCAAGATTGCAGTTCCACTGTACACCCTCACCAAAAAGGGATGTGACTATGCATGGACTTCTGAATCCAAAGAGGCCTTTGAAACCATGAAAGAAAACCTAATCTCGTCTCCACTATTGGCCTACCCAATGTTCGACCAACCCTTCAAGCTCTACTCAGATGCTAGTTCCTTTGCAGTGGGAGCTGTGCTCTGTCAAATACAAGATGGAACAGAATGAGCTGTCTCCTATACCGGGCGCTCTCTTTCCTCAGCTGAGCAAAACTATGGCATCACAGAAAAAGAATGTCTAGCCATGGTATTTGTCATAAAGAAATGTGATCGTTACCTTCACTACTCCTCCTTTACAGCTATCATTGATCACTCTGCCCTCAGATGGTTATTCGAAATGAAGGAGCCAGTAGCTAAGTTTGCCCGATGGATTTCCAAGCTGCAAAGCTACAGCTTTGAAACTCAGTACAGGCCATGTCGAGTTCATTCAAATGCCGATTGTGTAAGCCATAGACCAGGGGTTCTCAAATGGTGAGGCCAGCCTCCCTGGGGAGGCCCCAACCTGTTCCAGGGGAGGCTCAAGCGAGTCTGAAAAAGTACAGTATTTAAATTTTGAGTGTTATGTATTTTGTGTGACGAGATGAAGCAAACTGAAAGAGGATAATAGTAGGTGAATTTTATGTATTTATTTACTAATAGGTGACAAGAGAAGGTGAATGAGCCAAGGCTCATTTCAGGTGTACCCGGGGAAGGTAGGTAGTGATTATATTTCAAAAGGTAACTGCAAAACAATCAAGAAATACACAATAAACAATAGTGCAAATAAATATGAACAGTAAACTAATAATGAGTGGTGGTAATTGATCAATTTGTAGACTGATGGCAGAACAGCCCAAATACAAGGGCTGAGCATAGAAGTGCTAAGAGCAATAGCAGGAAGTAGCAAAGTAATCCCAGAGAAGTTGCTTAGGAGCAGGGAAGGAGGGGGAGAGGCAAAGCATGTAGGAAGGTTATTTCATATAGAGAGGAAACGGAGAAAGTAGTCTGACCCATGAAGGTAGTGCAACAAGGGTAACAATGGTTCAAGAATAAAAATAGTGGAGCAAGAAGGCTGGCTGGGAGGGTTACAATAAACTAAATAATAATATTTATTCATTTTATTTATTTGTTATTCAGATGGGCACAAGAGCTCTTTTTCAAAGGTTCCACATCAGTATAAGAAAGAACTGAATGTGAGCCAAGTACTCAAAGGGGTTTCAATTTATTCATGGTGTACTGCGCAAAGTACAGCATGTTATTTTTCCTTGGGGCGGCCCAAGATTATTTCAGTTTTTGGGGGAGGCTCAGAATCTTTTCCATGGATTTGGGGAGGCTCACTGTGACAAAGTCTAAGAACCATTGCCATAGACGATATCCCTCTGCATCCTCAACAAATGAAGAATCCTGCTTACAAGCTCTTCCCTTCCACACCATGGATGTGCTTCCTGTGGACAATCTACAGCACCTCAAGTTGCTTTGCTGCTACCAACTGCTACTACAGAAAGACCCACAAATTCTCGCTTACTGCAAGCAGCCAAAGAGCTTCTCGCCTCCTCTACTTCTGACCTCTCCCTGGCAATGGTCAAAATGCAGCAAAGCACTGATTCTTAATTCACAGACATAATCACATACTTAAGAGTCTGGAACCTTACCGCAACAAAGGATGCATTCCCAGGATGTACTTTTCTTTGCTTCGCAGTACTTCCTCAATGACGGAGTACTTTTCCTGGCTCCGCAGTACTTCCTCAACGACGGAGTACTTTTCCACATTTGGACCAAGGAAGGCAAGGGTCATCGCACGGACAGAACTCGTGTGCAGCTAGTTGTGCCAGCCTCCCTAGTCAATCAGGTTCTTCTCTCCACTCATGCCTCTTCACATCCTAGAGGTCATATGGGAATCCAAAGAACTCTCGAAAAGACAAGGCTTCACTTCTTCTGGCCTCACATGAAGAAGGACATCGTTCAATTTGTAAAATCCTGCCAGCCCTGCTCCCAAAGATAGCATCCTGCCAAACCAACAAAGGCACGCATCATTCCAATGCCTGTAGCCACTGAACCATTCCAAAGAGTCAGCACAGACATTCTTGGGCCTTTACCTACATGCTCTGACTCTGGCAACAAATACATTCTTGTTTTTGTGGACTACCTAAGTATTTGGAACTAATCCCCTCTAAAAGACATCAAAGCTGCCACAGTAGCAAGTGCCTTCCTCAACACAGTCATTTGTCGTCATGGTACCCCATCGTACCTGCATTCAGACAGAGGCACTAACTACCTTTCAACCGCTGTTCAAGAAACTTACAGTCTTCTCGACATCAGAAAGACTCACACAACCAGTTATCATCCACAATGCAACAGACAAAGTGAACAAATGATGTCTACCATTCTCAGCACACTCTCCAAGTACCTGGATGAAACTCATGACACCTGGGACCATTTTGTTCCCTTTGTGCACTTTGCCTACAATACCAGCCTTTGTGTCGACAGTACAGAGTACACACCATTCTTCTTAGTCCATGGACATCAACCAAGAACTCCACTGGACAGGGATCTCTTGCTGCTAGAGGTTCCCATGTCAGCTTCTTCCTTCATCATTCCAATGCTGGAACAGCTTGAACTTGCCAGACGTGTTGCCATCACCACATTGGGCCAGAGAGAAAATCTGCTATGCAGAAAATGTCAGCAGCCAAGTCACATGAACCTTCATTCTCTGTTGGGGACATTGAGTACCTGTACCAACCTGTCCTTGTTCCGGGCGCCGCCAAGAAACTGCTTCGCTCCTCGACTGACCCCTTCTACATTGTAGAAAAGCTTCCTCCTGTGCATGTTCGTCTAAGCCGCAAGTCCGATGGAAAGCTGGTACACAACAACAAAGTCCACATCAGCCGACTGAAACATGGGTACCTGAGTAACACCCTTCCAGATGACCCCAGTCCACCTAATAGTGAAGCTGCACTTGAGCCTGCCATCCTCTCTGAAGCTGAGATCCCTTCAGACAACTTACAACCAGTTCCTAGAGATCTTTCCACTCCTGACATTCTCCAGCTGAATTCTGTTTTTCCTGGGACTTCTTCTTCTTCTCAGGACTCTGTTGTACACACACCAGTGTACCAGATTGAGAAGATCTTAAGGAAGAAGTTTACAAACGGATCCTGGACTTACAGAGTCAAGTGGTGTGGATTTGACAGCATGCAGAACTCCTGGGTCACTTTTAACAACCTGACCCCATCCTGTCAGGGAATAATAATAATAATTTTATTTATAAGGCACCTTTCAATTACCAAGGTGCCGTACATAAATAACAAATCAGAACAATAAAAGAAAAAAAATCATTAAAACATATAATTAAAACAAAACAGTCATAATGGTCAGTGTTCTAAAAATGCAGTTTCCCATAAAAAAGTCTTCAGACCTCTCTTAAAGCCCTCCACAGAAGTGCACTCCCTCAACCGATGGGGTAGAGAGTTCCAAAGGGTGGGGACTACATACACAAATGCCCAAGCACCCGAAGATTTCAAATTTACTCTTGGAACCTCTAGCAACCCCTCATCGGCCAAGTGGAGTGATCGATTTGGGTGATAAGGAACCAGAAGTTCTTTCAGGTAGCCTGGGCCCATATCGTGTAGAGCTTTGAAAGTCAGCAAGCCGACTTTAAAGGTGATTCGCCACTGAATTGGCAGCCAGTGCAGTTCACGCAGCATCGGAGTAATATGACAGGATCTGCTAGAACCCGTCAACAGCCGGGCTGCAGCATTCTGCACTAGCTGCAGGCAACAGATTTCAACCCCAGAAAGCCCTAGGTAAAGGGAGTTACAATAATCCAAGCATGGGGACACAAAGGCATGAACTAACGTTGGCAGGTCGGCAGACGGAACAAGATGCCAGATCCTGGCGATGTTCCTAAGATGGTAAAAGGAAGTCATTATGAGTGCTGACACCTGCGAGTGCAGTGTCAGCCCATCATCAAGAACCACCCCCACGTTCTGCACCCATTCAGAGGTCGGGACAGAAACGCCTCCAATAAAAATTCCGGAAGGCGCATCAACACCCGACCCCCCCTGTCCGATGACCCGGGTCCACATCCAGTACTTCAGTCTTATCAGAATTCAACCTCAGCCAGCTAGAATTCGTCCACTCCTGGATTTCGGTTAGACAACTATTAAAGACCGAGAGATCTCCAATCTGGTCGGGGGCAAAAGAAGGTAGAGCTGGGTATCGTGTGCATAACAGTGAAACCTCGGCCCATACTTCCTTACAGTGTCTCCGATGGGTAGCATGTACACCTCAAATAACATGGGTGACAATACTGAGCCGTGGGGCACCTCACAAAACAAAGCAGTTGAATCCGAGGAAAAAACCCCGGAAACAACTCTTTATGATCTTCCAGTGAGGAATGATGAGAACCATCTTAAGACGATTCCAGATATTCCACAGAACAGCCTCAGGCATTCTATCAACACCATGTGATCTGCGGTGTCAAAGGGTGAAGAAAGGTTGAGGAGAACCAGAATGGAATGACTCTTCCGATCTCTAGCCATCAAGAGATCATTGAGCACCCGAACCAGGGCTGTCTCTGTACTATGTCTTTTACGAAAACTGGACTGGAGGGGTTCATAGACATCATGGATGGTCAAATGGTCTTCCAGTTGTGCAGCCACTACTTTCTCAGTCACTTCCCAATGCAGGGAAGGATAGAGATAGGTCTGTAGTTTTCTGGACAGTCAGGGTCCGCGGTAGCTTTTCTCAAGAAGGGTGTCACCACCGCCTCTTTCAGGGAGCTAGGAAACTCACCCGATTCCAAGGAGCACCTGACTATCTGAAAAAGGATTGGACCAATGATGTCAATACAACCCAAAATTAGGGAGGTTGGTCCAGGATCTAAACTACAGCACGTAGGGCGTATATGCTGGATGATCCTCATGACATCAATGAACTCCAGCGGACTGAAGGAACTCCAGGAAAGCCGAGGCACCATGATCTCACCCTGGTTCACAGCAACCCCCATAGAGTGTGATGGCAACAACTCAGCCCTAATGTCGGCCACCTTGTTTACAAAGAACCAAGCAAGCTCATCGCACTTGAATTGCGAAAAAACTGCAATCAACTCATGTCTCCATGCCCACTATCCGGAAAAGTCGACGGAAATCTTGAACTTTTGTAAACTGGACTCAGTGTTGGTTCTAAACATTAATGCTTTTTTTTTCCTCCTTTAGAATGTCTCCTGCTATGAACAGTCCACCTGTTATTGTTGTTATGCAACTGTTATTAAAGTGTGATCCTGCATTCTGGGTATCCTCCTGCTGCTACCCTTCCCTCTCTTCCTTTTCCCTTCCCCCGCACTTTAGCACTTGCGGCATGACCAAGCTTCAAGTGCTATGGTGTTCCCCTTCCTCTGGCATTACTCTGACTGGTCACCAGTGCAGTCCAGATTGTGCTCCCCCATCCCTGCAGTGGAATACTGTTTTGTTTAAATGTAATACCTTGAAATGCTTAAAAATGTGTTTTTTTGCTTTAATATTTCTTAGAAACTGTTATAGTGTTATTGCTTGTTCGAGTGGTACTCACATTCACTGTCCCGGCGGTGATGTGAAACACACATTAAGCATGGGACATCTAGGAAAACATAAAGTGAACTTACAAGCTCAAATGGGCAGACTGGGTGGGCCATAGGCCCTTATCTGCCAACAGTGTCTATGTTTCTATGTTAGCTGCCGCCCCTTTAAGAGCATTTAGAATCTGCATGTAACAAATTATTGCACTGCCTGGCATTCAGGGAAATTATTCAGTCTGGGGCTTGTCCTCATGAAGAGAACATGTCTGCTGTACAGAATAAACCTTTATTCTTTATTTTATGTGTCTGTCAGTTATTCGCACGATTCAGCAAGGGGTCCTCACCAGCAGCAACAGATGGGTCTGGCAGACCAGAGAGAAGGTAAGGGTCTTTTAGTGGCAGACCAAGTCCAAAATACCATATTATCTGTGGAACTGTCTATGTTTGTATCCCAGTTTATGTTATTGTATGTTTTGCTGTTCTCTGGCTACGGATCACTGTTCAAAAATACTGTACCAAAGTAGGTGTTGAATATATTGGCTACCTTTGTGTGGTTGTCTATCAGTTTACTGTTTGACATTATTGAGCATAAGCTGTTATGTGATCCTTTTAGGGAGTTTACATAGCTGTAGAAACATTTCATTTTATCTTTGCTTGCATTCCTTGCCAGATTTCATTTTATTTTTATTTATTTATTGATAGTCATGGAATTACAACATTTGAGTCAGAGACTCGTTTACAAAGGTTCCACATCAACAATGAAAGAAACAGTAGAAAACAATAATAAAACACAAAGCAAAATCAACAACTTCACAAACAAGCATTAATCAATGCCGAATGTTTGTTTGCTGGTATTAGCATTAGAAATGCAGGAGTTAGATGCAGAATAGGAATGACAGTGAAGTAGTGAACTTGACATGAACCGCACCTCCATGCTGTAGAGATGGACAGGATGTGGGGTAAGTTTTTGGGTCATCACCCATAATGGTCAAGCTATGTCACCTCACCCTATTCTGCAGACAGCAAGATGTGTTGACCTGTGCCTTAGGGTGTTTGGCTTTACAGTCAGCCCATTCCAAAAGGACATACGTTGAAATGGGTACAACATAGGAGAATGGTGTGACGTCTTGTGGAAGAGTCCAAGGTACACCTCGATGCCTGTCAGTGGCGGGAGGGTGGGAGTGGGGGTGGGAAGGCATGAGCAGTACAGTGGGCAATCCAAAGGCACACCCCAATGCCTGTCTGTCTGTACAGGGTAGGACAATATGGTTAGAAACCCTAATGCCTCAGGCGTTTGTTGGTATTCACAGTACAAATTTTGAACATGGCCTTTTTGTGAGCCCACCTCATGAAAGCATTTGGGACCTCTTCTCATGAGCAGTGGCAGTGTGACTTCCAACAGTGACAGTGCCATTCTGCACCACATGTACGAAAACACAGATCAGTCAGGATGTGAAGAATGACAGCTGAACCATCCAAAGGGAGGTATGAAGAGATGGCAATGTTGAAAATGCGTAGTGGGAATATTAACAATGCTTGCAGTTCCGAGCATACGTGGAAACCGTGCAACGCATGCATGTAACAGTCATTTTATGGAGTTTCATCACCAGATTTTCACCATAGGCATTTAACGACCTGTACTCATGAACAGCGTCACTGTGATTTTGTTACTGCGTCCTGAACACTGATGTCCCACGGCAACCACGGTAGTCTATGCCAGAACTGCAAAAACACATTTCGACCAGGATGTGAAAAATGACAGCTGTACTGTTCATAAGGAGGTGTGGAAAAATGGCAATGTTGAAAATCTGGGGTGAAAATATTACAAATGTGCAAAGTTATAAGCGTGCGTGGAAACTGTGCAGCGCATGCTCATAACATGGGCATTTTATGGACTTTCATCACCAAATTTTCAACATAGGCATTTTAGGACCTCTGCTAATGAACAGTGTCACTGTGATTTTTGTAATGTGTCTCAAACAGTGATTTCCCACAGCGACCGCGCTATTGTGTGCCAGAAGTAAAACACATTTCAGTCAGGATGTGCAAAATGACAGCTGCACTGTTCATAAGGAGTGTGGAAATGGCAATGTTGACAATATGATGTCAAAAATATTGTAATGTGCGGTTACGAGTAAAGGTGGGAAACTGTGCAATGCACGTCAGTAATAATCATTTTATGGATGTTTGTCACCAGATTTTCAACATACCCATTTTAGGACCTCTGCTAATGAACAGCGTCAGTGTGATTTTCCTAATGTGTCGAACATGGATTTCCCACAATGACCACGCTAGTCTGCGCCGCAAGTGCAAAAGCACATTTGGGCGGGATATAAAAATGACAGCTGCACTGCTCATAAGGAGGTGTGGACAAATTGCAGTGTTGATGATCTGGGTGAAAATATTGCAAATGTGCGAGGAAGATGCAGGCGTTGAGCCAAAACTGCATAATGCATGCTCGTAGCACGGTCATTTTTAGGAATAGTTTCACCAAATTTTCAACATAGCCATTTTAAGACCTCTGCTCATGAACAGTGTCACTGTGATTTTCTTACTCTGTCCCAAACATTGATTTCGCACACCAACTGTGCCATTGTGTGCTACATGCGTAGAAACACCTTTTGGGCGAGATGTGAAAAATGACAGCTGTACTGCTCACAAGGAAGTGTGGTAAAATGGCAATATTGAAAATCTGGACTGCAAATATTAAAAATTTGCGCACTTATGAGCATGCGTGCGAACTGCGCAACGCACGCTCATAAAATGATCATTTTTAGGAATTCTTTCACCAAATTTTCAACATAGCCATTTTAAGACCTCTGCTCATGAACAGTGTCACTGTGATTTTCTTAATCTGTCCCAAACATTGATTTCACACACCGACTGCACCATTATACGCTACATGCGCGGAAACACATTTTGGGCAGATGTGAAAAATGACAGCTGTACTTCTCATAAGTAGGTGTGATAAAATGACAATGTTGAAAATCTGGAGTGCAAATGTTACAAATTCGCGAACTTACAAGCGTGTGTAGCAACTGCGCAACGCATGCTCGTAAAACAGTCATTTGTAGGAATTGTTTTACTAAATTTTCAACATACTCTAGCCATTGTAAGACCTCTGCTCATGAACAGTGTCACTGTGATTTTCTTAAAATGTCTCAAACATTGATTTCGCACATCAACTGCGCCATTGTGAGCTACATGCGCAGAAACACATTTTGGTCGAGACATGAAAAATGACAGCTGTACTGCTCATAAGTAGGTGTGATAGAATGGCAATGTTGAAAATCTGGAGTGCAAATGTTACAAATTCACGAACTTATGAGCTTGCACAGAAACTGTACAACGAACCCTCATAAAACACTCATTTCTAGGAGTTTTATCACCAAATTTGCAACATAGGCTTTTTGAGAGCCCACCTCATGAACACTGGCACTGTCATTTTGTTAATCAGTCCCCGAAAGGTGATTTCACGCAGTGACCGCGAAATCACCCTTTGGGCCCGATTAACGCCATGACAGTGACAGAATTCATGAGGAGGGTCCCAAAACCCCCATGTTGAAAAGTGGTGCCAAAATACCAAAAAATGCCTGAGATATGCAGCAAAGTTGAAAACCCCCTATCTATCCCATTATAAAGCTTACTGGCATTTCCTCAGTTCGCGGTCAGCTTTGAAGAGTGCAGACGTGTTCCCGGTCCACCGAAGATCGTCACACCGGACTCCGGAGGTAAAGTATGGGGTGAGGGCATGGTTCGACCTTAACATTGTTTTACTAGCCCTGAACCTAGTGCAAATTGGCCAGGGCTAGTGCAGCTACCCATCTACTTGTCCGTCTTGACTAGTGCAGGTTTTTCATGGCTGTTAATGAAGTTGAAAAAGCCCTTACTTTAGCAGGCTGTAGTCCTTTTGCTAATCTCCCTCAGTGTTCCAGGTGGCCTGGTGTGATTAACAGCTCATTAAGAGCTGCAGTTATCTGGCAGTTTAAGAGGGGGATCCAACAAAAGACTCAATGTGAGTCATTATCACTCAATTGTTAGGACATTCAGCTAGTGTGCATGCTGTGATCAAGGGCAGAGTGCTGTTAAGTAACTAGCTTCCAGTTTGCTGAACTTGTCTTTGATTTGTCCCACAATATTAAAACCAGTGTGCCTCATTTCCCAACCTTTTGAGTGCCTGTATCCAACACTGCAGTGACAGAATGCTGTCATGTATACACGGTCTGCCCAGCCAGGTGGTCTGTCCACTCTATACTTTCTCTGGGCACCACTGCAGACTAGGCTCTGAAGTGGCCATCCATAGACCCATAGCTGCCATTGCTGACTGGTGTATGGTTCACAGCTCCTCTTAATGGATCATACCCGTCAATGCCATCAATGCAGTACCACCCAGCATGGCATTTCATCCTAAAAACAATCCTTTGGAGCATGTATGGTACAAAGCAAAACCTTAGTAAAATATATAATTTGAAGGTTAAAATAGGTATTCCGGGTGTGCACAGATCATCCAGTATAGAAAGAGAGGTAGTACAGCATCATGCCTGTATACTGCTCCCCTTTGACTGATGAAAGGACACTGTTATGAAAAATCTGTTTTTGTTAGGGCAGAGCATGTTAAATCAATATTTTTTGGCCGGGTGTGTATATAATATATATATACAGATATGTCAAGGTTTCTTACATCCCATCCCCCTGTGTTTGTTTAACTCAATCCAAAGAAATCCTAGAACTGCCCTGGCTCACTTTGCAGTGTAATAAAAATTCCAGAAGTGCAGTTCTGGTTAATCACAGGATGAAGGATGAGAATGTCTTTCTCTGCCTGATTCTGTACATTGCCCTGCAGGTCAGGGTGGGACTGTGGTGACGTACATGATGATGTTGGCTATTGTGTGTGCAGAGCTAGAACTGCCTGATTGAACATTTGCTACTATGGTATTCTCTGGTTTGGCGGTAAGGGGGTAAAAAAAGAGGAAGCAAGGGGCACATGGTAAAAAAACAATGGGGTACACACTGCCTGTGATTGGACTGCAGTCTTTTTTTTTTTTTGCTGGGGCAGGAAGCAATGTGGGAGCAGGATAAATATGCAGTAATCAGAGTATTTCTTGGCTTGCATTTTTCCTCTATAACCTATAAAAATTGACCATTATTATTGTGGGCTAGTGCAACCATCTGCGGGTTAGTGCAATTTTTAATCAGCTTGTCCGGCTGGCTAGTGCAAAAAAAAGTTAAGGTTGACCCTTGGGTGAGGGGGGTGTGGGGAGGCAGGGTGCGCAGTGGGTGGATGCGGGTTGTGGAAGGGGGTTCTGGGAGACTGCAAGGGACTGTTGTTTCTCCACAGGAAAAAAAAAGACAATGTGGGACAGTTTTCTACTTCGCATGAGGCATTTGGCACGCTGGGGTGGGCTCCCAGCATGCCAACGGACTGTTTTTTTTGGGGGGAGGACCTGTAGCCGGTGGGGGATTGGGCACCCCATCGGCACAAAAGGGGGGCCATCATGCCGTCGGGATTGGGCACCCTTTGCACAACAAGAATGGGGGATATCATGCCAATGGGGATTGGGCACCCCCGTCGGCACACAAGAAAACGGGGCCGGGGTTGGGTTAGATCATGCCGAAGCG
Source organism: Neoceratodus forsteri (assembly GCA_016271365.2). Classification (NCBI taxonomy): domain Eukaryota; kingdom Metazoa; phylum Chordata; order Ceratodontiformes; family Ceratodontidae; genus Neoceratodus; species Neoceratodus forsteri. The sequence goes on along the minus strand of CM028131.1, from coordinate 107,987,089 downwards.
GAGTGGGCTCCCCTGTCAGCAGACAGATCACAGCAGACATTTGTGCACTGAAGCCGGCGGGCATTGGGACCCCTGTCGGCAAACAAATACCATCTGGGAGTGGCACTTGCTGCTGAGGGGGATTGGGAACCCCCTCGGCATAGGGGCAGCATAATAGTGTTTGTGAACGTGGTGGCAAGCTGCCCACCATGTTCGCAAACAGTATTATGCCGCGTTCCATCCTGCAATGACGGGTCACTTCCTCATTGCAGCACAATGACTGATGCTGCAATGATGAGGCGGCCCCTGATTGCTGCGGCGAAAACATTACAAGTTGGTGCACTTTTGGAGACCAGTGTCATCATCACACTGTGCCTCCATTGGTCCACCATTGCCAAGCCCCCTAATGCAGTGCCTTCCTTGGCTGTAACACTGCCGCACCTCCACAACCCGCTTCTCTCCTAATCTGTCACGTCATGTTTCTTGCGCATGCTCGCAAACAAACATAGTAAAGGGAACAACTAACAGCAACAGGGAGCGGTCACTAAATTGACCTTGTCAAAATGGCATAGATGGTAGGTATAAAATAAAAAGGTTACTGATGTGAAATTACAGTAAAAGAAAATAAAAATAAATCTACTACAGACAAGAGCGATCATTTAAATAGACCTTGTCAAAGATTGAGAATAACAGGATCTAGATTACAGAATAAGGAGAAATAGAATGCTTACAATTTGGAGCATTAGAATTCTGGCAACTTTGTCATAATTAGAATTGCAGGTGTCATACAAGTGCTCCTATAGGTTCAAAGTACTAACAGTGGAAGAGAGACCAAGAGAATAAGAGAGCTGTCAGAGGAGGTATAACATAAGGAGAATGGAAGAGACCAAGAGTAAATGTAGGAATCGAGGCCGAGTTAGGAGAGGTAAGAACAGAGGGGAGTCTAACAAAAAGTAGACCAGAGAGGTGGGACAGTGGAAAGGAGAAGATAGGTGTAGTGAAGGGGTCAGGGGGGTGACGCAGAAAGGGGGGATGGAGGGTAAGAGAAAATTAATTAGGCAGGGGATAAGGAGGAGAGGACGTGCAGGAGAACTGCAATTATAGGGGACAGTTGCAGGTGTTGAGATTGAGAATGTGGTCCCTGAGGCTGGATTTAAATTGACCCAACGTGGGTACATTGAGAACTTCCTGAGGAAGCCCAGGGAGCCAGGTGAGAGCACGATACAGGAAAGCACACTGCGCTTGCTAGGTACAGCAGAAGGGAACTTGGAAGGTGAGCTTGATTTAATTCCATTTCCTGTTTCTTTTTCTTTATTTTCTATTTACATTGTTTTAACACTGCTTTGTATTTTAACCTGTTTTCTTCAGTGTTATCCTTATTAAACTTACCATATAGCCTCATTTTTTCTTAATTTTTTTATGTTTGTTAACCATTTTGGTTTTATTCCTTTGCTGTTGTACTTTTTTTTTTTGTTACACATCAAAACAAGCATTTGTCAATGCCGAATATTGATTGCGTTGGTCTGTTGAGCTTGTTCAGTGGCCCTCTGTCACTGGCTCAGTCTGTTTGTCCCGGTGCTGCAGGCTGCTCTTTTGTACTGGGCTGCTGCCTGCATTGGCACCTTGTTCTGCTGAGGAAGAAATACGCAGCTGTCCCGACAAAGCTCCATTGAAGTGGCTCACTCCCCTTCTCTCACTTGCTCATTCGGTTTCTCATGGCACTGCAGGCTACCCTTTTGTACTGGGCTCCTACCTGTGTTGGTGGCTTTTTCTACCCACAAAGAAATCCACAGCTGTCCCAACAGAGCTCCGCTGAGGTTGCTCACTCCCCCTGTTTCACTCACTCAGTCTGGTTTTCCTGGCGCTGCAGGCTGCCTTTTTGTATTGGGCTCTCCTGCCTCTGTTGGTGCCTTTTTTTGCCCACAAAGAAATCTGCAGCAGTCCCAATAAAGCTGCGTTGAGCCCGCTCACTGCCCTTCTCTCACTTGCTCATTCTGTTCTGCCGGCGCTGCAGGCTGCCCTTTTCTACTGGGCTCCTGCCTGCGTTGCTGCCTTCTTATGCCCACAAAGAAATTTGCAGCAGTTACAATGCAGCTCTGTTGAGCTCACTCACTCACTCATTCTGGTTTTCCTGCCACTGCAGGCTGCCATTTTGTCCTGGGGCCCCTGCATGCATTGCTGCCTTTTTCTGCCCACAAACAAATCTGCAGCAGTCCCAACAGAGCCCCGTTGAGCTCACTGACTCCCCCTCCCTCACTCGCTTGTTCTGTGTCTCCTGGCGCAGGCTGCCCTCTTTGTACTGGGCTCCTGCCTGCATTGGACTTTTTTCTGGCAGAAAGAAATCTGAAGCAGTCCCGACACAGCTCCACTGAGCTCGCTCACTTCCCCTCTGTCACTCTCGCATTCCGTTTCTGCCGGCGGTGCAAGCTGGCCTTTTGTACTGGGCTCCTGCCTGCGTTGCCGCATTTTCTGCCCACAAAGAAATCTCCAGCAGTCACACTAGAGCTCCGTTGAGGTCGCTCACTACTGCTCTGTCACTCGATCGTTCTGTGTCTCTTGGTGCCACAGACTGCACTTTTGTATGGGGCTCCTGGCTGTGTTGGCACCTTTGTCTGTCCACAAAGAAATCCGCAGCTGTCCCGACACAGCTCCGTTGAGGTCGCTCAGTCTCCCTCTCTCATTGTTCATTCTGTTTGTCCTGGTGCTGCAAGCTGCCCTTTTGTACAGGGCTCCTGCCTGCATTGGTGCCTTTTTCTGCCCACAAAGAAATCCCAGCAGTCCTGATAGAGCTCCGTTGAGCTCACTAAGTTCCCTTGTCTCACTCGCTCATACTGTTTCTCCCACGACTGCAGGCTGGCCTTTTGTACTGGGCCCCTGCCTGTATTGACACCTTTTTCTGCCCACAAAGAAATCCGCAGCAGTCCTGACAGTGCTTCGGTGAGTTCACTCACTCCCCCTCCCTCACTCGAGTGCAGACGTGTTCCCGGTCCACAGAAGATCATTGCACCAAGCTCCGGAGGTAAGTATGGGGTAAGGGGGGTGTGGGGAGGCAGGGTGCGCAGTGGGTGGGTGTGGGTTGTGGGAGGGGCCCTGGAGACTACGAGAGACTGTTTCCTTTTTTCAGGGAAAAAAAGTTGTGGGACGTTTTACCTTTCCAGGGGCATGTCATGCCACGGATCTCGCTGGGGGAAGCTGTAGCTGATGGGGATTGGGCACCCCGTAGGCAAACAACAAAGGGGAGGACTTTGTTTCTGCCGACAGAGATTGGGCATCCGTCGTCCAACAACAAAGGGGGGATTCGTTTCTGCCGGCGGGTTGGGCGCCCTTGACGGAAGCAACAAAAGGGGAGGAATTTGTTTCTGCCGGTAGGACTGGGCACCCCATCGACAAACAACAAAAGGGGTGGAATTCGTTTCTGCCGGCGGGGACTGGGCATCCCCATCAGCAAACAGCAGAAGGGGGATTCCTTTCTGCTGCGAGGGATTGGGCACCCGTCAGCAAACAATAAAATGAGGGGGGGTTACAGTATGCCGATGGGGAGTGGGCTCCCCTGTCCAGCAAATACACATAGGAGGTAGATATTGTTTGTGAATATGGCGGCAAGCCGCCGCCATGTTCACAAACAATATCAGGCATCCTACATCCCGCCCTGCAATGGCAGGTCGCTCTCTCATTGCAGGGGATGGCTGACGCTGCAATGATGACGCGGCCCCTGATTGCAATGGCTGATTTTTTAGAAAGCTGTGGCACGCTGGCTGAACTAGTGTCAGCAGCAGCTTGCGGCATTGAGGGCGAGGGACAAGCCTTTGCAGGCTGTGTGGGGCATTAGGCACAACAGTACGCCTCCACAACCTGCTTGTGGCGAAAGCAGACGCAACATGTTTCTTACGCATGCGCGCAATCAACATAAAAATATGCTTCTTGATTATATCCCATATTTCGCTAGCAGTTTTGTTTTCCAGTTCCATTTCCCACTTTATGTTTTCTAGGTCATCATGTATTTTTCTAGTATCTGCTGTCTTATAATTATATATCTCCCTGCATCCCTTATTGACAGGTATGATACTTGCTATACCTAGAAAGGCAGATAAAATGTATCCGGCCCTCTCAGGTAAGCCCTTTTTCGCAGGACAGCCTGAGGCTCATTTGGTAGTCATAAATGCTGCCCATAACAGATTTCAGGTGCTTGAACACCTTAATTCCCTCCCTCCCTCCCTTCCTCTTTAGGGAAGAGGGTTTTTTTTTTGCTTCTGCCACTTTGGGCCTGAGAATTGCAAATTGTCAGGCACTTATAGTTAAATACCAAAATACCTTCTGGAGGAAGGCCAAGGCAGTGGCCCAAGCCCTACCAGAGGGTACTTCTAAGCAGGAGCTCATAAAGGGTCTTCAAGCAAGGGCAGACATAGACAAGCATCTCCTATGCTTTACCTGTGACATTTCTGATGCTTCTGGCAGGGTAGCAGCTTCTGGGGTATTCCTCAGGAGACATTCCTGGTTAAGGGTGGTGGGCTTTGCCAGTGATGTTCAATAATCCATCATTGATGCCCCTTTTTGAGGATATAAGTTGTTCAGTGCAGACATACAAGATATCCTCTCTAACCTGCAGGCCTCAGGCAGAATCGTAAAGTCAGTGCATTCCCTCTACCACACTCAACCAAGGAGTAGGCAGAGGGTTCCCTTTCATCTGGACAGCAACAGACACCATTCAGTGAATGGCCAGACAGCAGGGTAAGAGTAGAGGAGCATCAGCTTTGCCTGCCCCAGGACCCACCCCAGGTGACAACTCAAAAGCCCCTAGAGGTGGGGGTGCAGCTACAGCCACAAGATCCAGATCTGCATGACTCCTTCCTCGTTCCCCAACCACCAAAACCACCAGTACCTTCAGGGGTGGTGGTTGTTGGAAGGGGGTCACCTTTCCCTCTACCTGGACCAGTGGAGGAAGATAACACTGGATGCTTGGATCCTACAGATAATCGAATAAGGCCATGCTCTAGAGCTTCTGGAATCACCTCCAGATCATCCACCAGTGTCTTCCTTCTATCCTCAAGAGTACGTACTAGTGCTACTAAAGGAGATCCATACTTTGATCCAAAAAAGGACCATAGAACCTGTTCCTTGGGAGCAAAGGAATATGGAGTTCTATTCTCAGTACTTCCTAGTCCAGAAAGCTTTGTCATACTCTAGCATGCACCAGGCAACTGTTCAATGCTCTTGGGATTACAGTTAATTTTCTGAAAACAGTCTTGACCCTTTGTCAGCATCTGCAGTACATAGGGGCAGAGGAGGTAGTATAGCAAACCTGGAGACCTGGGTTTGAATCCCACAGCCCCCACTTGAATACTGTGTGACCCTGAGCAAGTCGCTTAACTTCCTTGTGCTCCCAGGTCGCACCTGGAAACAAGCTTCAGCTTAGTGTGCCTTTCCTGGTTAAACAATTTCCCCTTTCACTTTCCTTAGTCCCAAAGTGCATAGGAGATCTGAGGCTCATTCTAGATCTTGGAGACCTGAACTTTTACATCTAATACAAGAAGTTCAGAATGGTAACTCTGCAAGGCCTACTCCCGCTACTGCAATTGGGGGACTGGATATGTTTCCTAGATATGCAGGTTGCTTAACTGCATATCAAGATTTGCACCCCCCCCTCACAGGAAATACCTCTGGTTATACTGGCGCGATGGTCTGTATCTGTCCAGGGGGGAACCAGGATCCTAGGTGAGAGGTTTAAATGCTTTATTGGCAAGCATTTAAACTAGCCAAGGGGGGAGGCACTGAAAAGGAGCAGAGAAATCCCAGCCTCCACCCACAAAACATGGTAATTAGTGAGGTAAACACCAAGGTAGAGAAGTCATTAGGGAGCAGGACAGAAGTAAATGTAAAAAAACAGCAAAGGTAGGGATGGGGCTAAAAGGTGTAAGGCCATCAAAAAGTGGAGGGTGATGAGTACCAATGCCCATAGTCTGTGTAACAAGCTCCCTGAACTAGTGGCCTTGATGGAAGAGGGTTGCCTGGATATTGTGGCAGTCACAGAAACATGATACACAGAGAACCATGACTTACCAGGATACACAATCTACAGGAGGGACAGGGAGGGTAAAAGAGGAGGAGTAGCTCTCTATGTAAAGGAAGGGATCACAGCAACAGATCTAAAGAGTAAACAGGGAGCAGATGAGGCATTCTGGGTCACCCTAGAGACAGAAAATGGCACCACGATCCGCATGGGGGTTGTATACTGACCCCTATCTCAGGGGAAGGGAATGGACAAGGAAATGATAAAAGGCATCCTTAGAATGTCAGAAAAAGGGGATATATTGTTGATGGGGGACTTGAATATGCCAGATGTTAACTGGAGCACCTTTGCTGCAGGCACATCCAAGAGCAGGGACATTCTTGATGACCTACAAGGGCCATGCCTCAGACAGCTAGTATTGGAACCCACTCGGGAGGGAGCAATCTTAGACCTGGTACTCTCAAATGGGGATGGAGAAAGAATCTCAGATTTAGAAGTGGATAGCCATCTGGGAACAAGCGACCACCAAACAGCGTGGTTCACGATAAACACAGCCATACAATCAAGCCATACAAAAGCAAGAGTATTAGACTTTAGGAGGGCTGACTTTGGGGAAAATGAGAGAGTGCCTCAGAAAAGCACTAGCAAACAGGCAAGAAGGAGGGGTGGAGGAACAATGGGGAGTGATCAAAACAGCCATTACAGAGGCAACACGCCTTTGTGTAAAGCAAATCAACAAAACACAATGAAGGAAAAAAACGCTATGGTTCTCAAAAGAGGTGGCAGGGAAGGTTAAGGAGAAAAGGATAGCATTCAGGAAATATAAGGAAACACAGAAGGAGCAGGACAGAGAACTTTATCAGTTAAAGCAGAAAGAGGCATGGAAGGCAGTCATAATAGCAAAGGCTCAAACCGAGGAAAGGATAGCCAACTCTGTTAAGAAGGGGGATAAGACCTTTTATAGGTACATTAGGGAGCGAAGAAAGACCAACGGGGGGATACTGAGGCTTAATAAAGGGGAGGGAATGTGGGCAGAGGGTGACAGTGAAAAAGCAGGGATACTGAATGAATATTTCTGCTCAGTATTCACAAAGGAAGAGGAGGGGGAGGTACCTAAACCAAACAAGAGAAACACTCTGAAGACGGGGATCAATACCAGTCTATTTACAGAAGAAAGGTTTCTGAAAGAACTAATAAAATTGAAGGTGGGCAAAGCAATGGGGCCTGATGGGATTCACCCAAGAATTCTAAAAGAACTAAGGGTAGAACTAGTGACACCACTGACTACTCTCTTTAACAAATCATGGGAGGATGGGGTGATTCCTGAGGACTGGAGGAGGGCAGATGTGATTCCTCTTCACAAAAGTGGGAGCAGGACAGAGGCAGGAAACTACAGACCAGTTAGTTTGACCTCAGTGGTAGGGAAAATGATGGAATCACTTCTGAAGGAAAAAATTGTTGAGTACCTAGAGGCCAGTGGGGCACAGGACCCAGGGCAGCATGGATTCACAATGGGAAGGTCATGTCAGACGAATCTAATAGATTTCTTTGACTGGGTGACCAAAGTAGTAGACTAGGGAGGGGCTGTGGACATGGCCTACCTAGATTTTAGCAAGGCATTTGATACAGTCCCACACAAAAGATTAATACACAAGTTAGCCAGCCTTGGAATGAGTCCCAAGGTGGTAGCCTGGATAAAAAATTGGCTAGACAACAGGACTCAAAGGATAGTAGTAAACGGAGTCCACAGTGATGAAAGGAGGGTTAGTAGCGGGGTGCTGCAGGGTTCAGCACTGGGACTGGTCCTTTTTAATGTCTTTATAAGTGACATTGCAGAGGAACTGGAAGGAAAAGTATATCTCTTTGCAGATGACACAAAGACCTGCAACAGGGTTGATACACAAGATTGAGTGGAAAAGATGAGAAGGGAATTGGCAAGGTTGGAGGCATGGTTAAAATGTATGGCAGCTCAGATTCAATGCAAAGAAGTGCAAGGTAATGCACCTGGGAAACAAAAACCCAGGGGAAGAGTACACAATGGGGGTGAGATACTGGCAACAGTAAAAATGGAAAGGGACCTGGGGGTAATTATATCAGATGACCTAAAGGTGAGCAAGCAATGTGAGAAGGCAGTAAGGAAGGCTGGGGGATACTGGGATGCATAGGGAGAGACATCAATAGTAGAACACAGGAAGTTGTTATCCCTCTGTACAGACAGTTGGTTAGACCTCATCTGGAGTACTGTGTGCAGTTCTGGAGACCCCATCTCTGCAAAGACAGAGTGGAAGCTGTCCAGAGGAGGGCAACCAAAATGGTGCAGGGTCTGCACCAGAAGACATACGAAGAAAGACTAAAGGAGCTTAATATGTATACCCTTGAGGAAAGAAGGGAGAGAGGGGACATGAGAAACTTCAAGTACCTCAAGGGAATCAACAAAGTCCAAGAGGGTAGCATCTTTCAGAAAAGAGATGTGCAAGAACAAGGGGGCACAATTTGAAGATGGGGGGGGGGCAGCTCCGAGGTAATGTGAGGAGGTATTTTTTCATGGAGAGGGTTGTGGTTGCATGGAACAGCCTCCCTGAGGAGGTTGTGGAGTCAAGAACAGTGGGGGAATTCAAGAATGCATGGGACAGACATAAGGCAGGCCTAGTGGGGGGTAGGAGGAAGTAAGCTGTTGGTTAACTAGGATCTGCAGCTTATCTGTTAGGTAGGAAAATGGGCAGACTAGGTGGGCTAAGTGGTCCTTAACTGCCGTGAAATTCTATGTTGCTATGTTTCTAGGTTCCTTTTTAAGGGGGAACACTACCAGGTCAGGGTATTGCCCTTTGCCTCATAATTTGCGCCACGGGTCTTTATCAACTGTTTAGCAGTACTGGCAGCAGCCCTCAGGAAAGAAGGATTATCTGTCTCCCTGTACCAGGATGATTGGCTGTTCAAAGCTCACACCAAGGAGCAGCTTTGTCGTATTCAAGCACACACCAGGCAACTGTTCGATGCTCTTGGGATTACAGTCAATTTGTGAAGTCGGTCTTAACCCCTTGTTAGCATCTACAGTACATGGGGCAGTTATGGTCGCAGCCCAGGGCTTAGCCTTCCTGCCCCAGGACAGGGCCAAACATCTGATTGTACAGGCCCAGATAGTATACAACAACAGGCATGTCACAGCCAGGAAATTCCTGAGACTGTTAGGCCTGATGGCAGCAGCCATTGTTGGTACCACTGGCCAGGCTGCATATGAGAATTCCACAATGGACATTGAGTCTAGTGGGACCAACGCACAGACAACCTAGGACAGAAGGTTCTAATAACTTCTCCTGTCTAGAAGGTGCTTCTGTGGTGGATGGAACCCAATCATTTGTTGAAGGGGGTGCCTTTCCTGACCCCCTGCCCTCATCAGTTTCTCACTACAGATGCCTCGGAGATGGGCTGGTGGGCACATTTGAGGCCCCACCAGACACAGGGAACATGGACCAGCGTGGAAAGAACCCTCCACATAAACATCTTAGAAATGGCTGTTCTGTATGATGTACAAGCCTTCCAGGCCCATCTGTCCCCGGGACCTCTGCTGGTGCAAACAGCATCAGCATGATGCGCTACGTCAAGAAGCAAGGGGGAACTCACTCCTACCCCCTGTGCAGGGAAGTGATGAGGGTTTGGTATTGGGCTCTAGAACATGGCCTAGAACTGTTGGCAGTTAATGTTCCAGGTGTCCAAAACATCTTGGCAGATAAGCAGGTCACAGTCTAGGATGTATGAGCAGGAGCTGCTGACCTCTGTAGCAAAATACCTGACCTTACCTGTATCAATCTTCACCATTCGTCACTGTTGGGTACTATGTCAGAGGTGCTAGGACCCCACTGGAAGCTTTTTAGCTTAAAAAGCTTTTCTCCCAGGAGGAGAGGCGAGAGGGACGGCGCCACCCTTAAGTCCAACGCATTGCATGGTGCTCACGGGTTGGCCAGTAACTGTCATCATCCCCTCCACTACCTCAGTTCTGTTTTTCCTGCTGTCGAGGCTGCAGCTCAGACTACATGAGACAGCAAGAAGTCTATACAGTGCTCCTCAACTACCGTTTTCTGTTAGTCTGACCAAATACTCGACGCTGCTCCTATCGACGCCACATTCAGCATTGTTTTTTTTTTCTTCTTAATTAGTGTTTGTACTGCATTCAGTCTGTTGTCTTTCTTTTTCCACTAAGGTAAGGACCTTAGGCCCATCCCCCTGGCCTCCTCCTGCTGCTATATGCACCGAGGGAGAGCAGACCTCCATAGGCTCAGGTCTTGCTGAGTCTGGATTCCTGGTTGAGCGGTCAGGGGAAGAATCGGCCTCCTCCGGGGGGCCAGCCGTGGATCACTCATGGCCCGGTTCCGCTTCGGGGAACCAACTGACCCTGGTGTCGGAGCCTCAGCTACATGTGGGGCCTACATTGGCATTCCCTTTAAGGGCTTTGGGGGGTGTGGCCTCAGCTTCAGACAACTGTTCCGGTGTCAGTGAGTGAGGCCGGCCCTCCGGTGCCATGGAGTCCCTTCCTGACACCGCTCTTGGTGCTGGGATAGATAGAGTGGCCGGGGTTGCCTCTCCCTGGGATCACCATGCTCTCCTCCTCAGATTTGGAGGATGATGCTTGTTGCCACTGTTGGCGCCATCTTGGCCAGTGTCAGTGCTGCAGTCGATGACAACGCTGCAGTCAGTGCCACATCTGGCGATGGTGCCAAGCTTGCTGTCTGTGCCGCGGACAGTGCCCGTTTCAAGGGTTGGTGTCATGGTCAGCTTTGCCCCCGAGGTCAGTGCTGAGGTCTGCGTCGATGTCGTTGGTGGCGCCATTTCTGGGGATGATGTCGGTGCCAAGGCCAGCTCCGGTGCCGCTGTTGGTGCTGCTTTCGGTGATGGCACTGCTTTGGGTGCCATTTCCATGGAGGAGGCCAATTTTAGTGACAGGTCGTTCTTTGATGCCGACACATAGTTGGAGGAGGAGTCAGAGGCCAACCCTGGTTCTGGCTTTTCTTTTCCCCCTCCCTTAAGGATGATTGCCATTGTGGGGCCTTGCTCGAGAGGCAGGTCTCAGGCTTCTCCGGGGTGGGGGTTGGGTCGGGGGCCTGGTCTGTCTCCTATTCTGCTCAGGTGACCTCAATCACTCCAGGCCAAAGTCAGAGTGCTGGACCAGGCACCTTCTTCTCCTCTGGGGGGATGGAGTCCTGCAATGGGTGGGGACAAGGCCACCCTGCTGGGTTTGCTCAGCTCTGGTCTTCCCACCAGGGATCTTCTCCCCGTGGGCTTCCCTTGCTGGCTTGTGGAGGTTTGAGGAGCAGGTGGGGTCTGGACAGCACATCCCCCTTGCTTCAGAGGGGTTCCTTGCTTGTTCCCACAGCCCTGGCAGAGGGGGGCCCGGTCTCCCAGGACCATTCTGTCTATTCTTCTTCCTCTCTCCCTCCCCCTCTTCTCCCAAGTCTTTCTGGTCCTTTGGGGCCTTTCAGCTGGGAGCAGTATAGGGCCATGGTGAGTGCTTTCCCCATGTTTTACAGGACCTTTAATGAGATAGTGTTCGCATGTACTCTTCCTGCACTGTTGTTCCCTATACAGAGCCCTTCCACTTCATCTGCTTCCTCCTCCTCCTCCTCCTCCTTGTACCAGTCTTCAGATGCTGACTTTTCAGAGTATCAGTGGCTCCTGTTGACAGTGATGGAAGAGCTCATTCTTACCCCAGTGTCTCAATTCAATCCTGTGTGTGCGACTCTGGTGTTCCTTGGGGAGTACAGCCAGGAATCCTTAGTGATCCCTCCATGGCCTTGGCCCTTTATGAAGGAGTCATACAACATCTGGCAGTCGCCCGCTTCCACTTCCTCAGCCCCTGGGGACTGCCAGCACAGGTACTGTGCTCTTGCTGGGTCTCCAGGGACTTCCCCCCCAATCAGGTTTGTAGAGGCAGGACATCCCTTCTGGGTGTTGGTGCCTGACAAGACACCGTCCCACAGATGTGGATTCTGTGGAGTTCGACCACTGGGGCAGGAGAGTTTTTGCCTTGATGCATCTCTTGTTGTCCATTGCTGCTTATCAGGCATACATGGTGGCCTATGAGAGGCACCTGTGGGCCACATTGGGGAAATCCTAGTGGCCTTGCCTGATTGTGAGGCAACCAGGTGAGCCATTGCTATTTCCACAAGAGGCCTGGAGTCAGCAAGACACCAAGCCCGGGCATCTTATGATGCCAGCGTGGTAGCCTCCAAGGCTGTGGGATCCACGGTCTGCATTAGGTGGACTTCATGGCTTCATCTCTCCCGGTTGTCACCCTTGGCCTGGCATAGGGTGACTGCCTTGCCATTCCGGGGGGGCCTGTTTTTTCTCCTGAAGAACCAGGTGGGAAATGTCGGGTACCCTCCCTCTCCTGCAAGTCAGGAGGCCAGTCCTGGCTTTGAACAGTAGCGGGTCTGGCCAGACCTGTGATGGGCCATCTTCTCTCGTGAGTCCCCCATGAGGGGTTGAAGGCTGTTAAGCCTTCAGGGAGATACTGATCCACCTTGTGGACTTGTTACTCACCCACCAGTGATGAATGGTGAAAATTGATACAGGGAAGATATGAAAATTACGTACCTACTGTAATTCTTGATCTTACTGTATATCTTCGCCATTCATCATTGTTTCCCACCCACCTTCCCCACTTGGGCCTCAGCTCTGGGCAGTGCCTCCTCCCTGCTTGCCTTCCTCCCCAATTGAGGCCAATCATGGGCGAAGTCCCTCTGGTATCTCTGGGCTCCCCTCCCACTTCTTTGAAGCACCAGGGGCCCACTCTAGGGGGGGAGGACAAGAAGGAGCTCTTTCACCTCTTTTTCCTTGGCTCCCTGGGCCCCTCTTCTTGGTAGGGGAGATATTCAGGTCTCCTGTCTAGAAGTTCTGCCTCGGGCTACCATGGCATGTCCCACCTTCGTCCAAACTTCTCTGCTGAGATTAGGGTGCCGAGGACCCTCTCTGTTTGGTTTTTCTTCTTTCTCCAATTGCAAGAGACCCTCTCTGGGTCCCTTGCTTGCTCAAAGTCCCTTTGCATGTCAAAACTCAGGAACCTCCTTGAGGTCTCCTTTTCCTATTAACTTCACCTCCCCGGTGGTGCTATATATAGGGTTTTATCCTGAACGCTGAGTGAAAGATGGGTTCTCTTCCATCTTTCGGCTAAGGAGAAGGGGAAGAAGGAGCATCTATTACCAAATGTTCCTCACCTAGTGGACCTGGGGGGGTAGCTTGACCTGTCAAGCATTTCTCCTGTCGGATCCCTCTTGCTGGCGGGGGTTTCGATTTTCCCACTCCTCTTGGAAAAGTCCTGTTTTCTGGACTATTGCTTTGTCTCAGGCTCTTCCAAAAAAAAAAACACAGACATTTTCTACCTTAACAAGAGGATGTAAACAGCAGTGTTAGTCTCCCATTGGTCTATAGGGACTCCTCTTCCTCCATCTTCTTCTTCTTCTGCTTCTTCCTCCCCCCCCCCAAGAGGTTGGGGCCCTTCTTCCACAGCAAACTAGTCTCCAACCTCTTGTTCTTAGCTGGTCGGCTTATTCCTTTTTCAGTTTTTATTCTTTCCTTTTGCTGTCCATTGGGCTCCCTTGCCCCACCCTTCTTTTTCTCTTTGCCTGTTTCCTCTCCGGCGAGCAGAACTCAAGTAGTGGAGGGAACGATAATGGTTACTGGCCAACCCAGAAGCGCTATGCAATGCGTCTGCCTTGAGGGTGGCGCCACACTCCAACATCATCCCTCCTCCGAGGAGAAAAGCTTTCCTGCGGGGTCCTAGCACCTCTGGCATTGTACCCACCAGTAATGAATGGTGAAGATATACAGGAAGATCAAGAATTATGGTAGGTATGTAATTTTCATTTCCACAAGCGGGGTCATCCAGACCTGTTGCATCCCCACACAATGCAAAACTGGTGCTTTTCTGCTCACTCATTCCAAGTGCTGGAGTTTTCTGACAAGACGCGTTGTCCCTTTCTTGGAAGGGGAGGTTGCTTTACACCTCTTCACCCTTCCCTCTAATCCAGAGGGTGCTAATCAAGCTCCAAATGAAGGTGACAATGCTGATACTCATTGCTCCTCTTTGGCCTCATCAGATCTGGTTCCTCTTACTGCAGCAGTTGGCGGTGGAACCACCAGTGCCTCTGCCTCTGTGTAAGATCCTACTGTCTCAGGAACAGGGAATCCTGGTCCATTCAGACCTCAAGTCATTTCATCTCCATACATGACTCCTGAACACATAGCCATTGCTAGGTTTAGGATCTCTCAAAAGGTACCTGATGTCCTGGTGGCTGTCAGAAAACTTTCACCAGGGCCACTTATTCTATGAAGTGGAAGCGGTTTGCTATGTGGGCTGCTTCTCATCAGCTGCATCCTTTTACCTGTCTGGTAAATCAGGTTCTGGAGTATTTGCCATCCTTGCCAGATACAGGTTTGCAATACTCTTCTGTTAAAGTGCACTTGGCAGCCATTTCGGCCTTTCATGTGCCTATTGATTGTCATACGGTTGCTCAGTTGGAGGTAGCCCATACATTTTTGAGAGGCATTCTGCACTTAAAGCCTCCTATCCTCAATCCAGTCCCAGTTTGTGACCTGAATTTTGTGTTAGTAAAACTTACTTTGACCCCTTTTGAGCCAACCATGATTTCTTGTGGCCTACGCTTCCTTTTTTGGAAAGCATTATTTTTAGCTGCTATTACTTCTGCTCAAAGGATTTCAGAGCTTCAGGCTCTAATGTGTGAGCCTCCTTATTTGATTTTTCACAAAGACTGTGTGTTTATGTATGAATCCTAATTTTCTTCCTAAGGTGGTGTCTGAGTTTACTTTAAATCAAACCATCCACCTGCCAGTTTATTTTCTTGAGCATGCCAATCCAGGAGAAGCATTGCTCCGTACCTTAGATGTACATAGAATGGGTGTTTACTCATCTGGTAAAGGTGATTGTGTTAGTTAGTATCCATGGCACTCCAGACATTACATCATGGGTTTTAGCCCACCTGATAGACTATAGATGCACATGTGACCTAGTATCACATTTTGCAGTATACCTTGGTCCCAGGAGTCCCTGCTCTCCAGTTCGATTGTTTTCTCAAGCTGAAACAAGGTTAGTCAATAACAACATACACTACTCTCTATGTACCATATTCAAAGGAAAAGACAGATGAGACCATTCCATGTACCATAAGGGTTTATTTTCCTATTACTACAATGCTAATGCTCAGGCATCTAGTACACCTGATGAGGTCATGAATATGTCTCTTCATCATGTTGTCCCCAACCCCAACATATTTTGGCTCTGGATCCATGCCCACTCTAATCTCTCCATGCGCTCTGATGGGAGGGCCCTGGGGTGCCATGGATACCGACCAACACAGTCACCTTTACCAGGAGAGTAAACACCCATTGTGTTGGTCATGTATCCATGGCACTCCAGACATTACATCATGGGTACTTAAGCAGCAGTA
This sequence comes from Neoceratodus forsteri, assembly GCA_016271365.2. NCBI lineage: Eukaryota > Metazoa > Chordata > Ceratodontiformes > Ceratodontidae > Neoceratodus > Neoceratodus forsteri. Next base: position 107,971,645 of record CM028131.1, on the reverse strand, counting down.
CTCTTCCCATCAGGGTAGGGCAGAGCGACTAAGAGTGGGCATGTAGGGTGGCTGCCGAAAGGACCTTGGTGGCAAAAGAAACCCTCTGTTTATACAGGGTCTCTAGTCTGTAATGTCTCACAAATGTGTGAATGGACATCCAGATTGCTTCTTGACAGATATCCTCAGATGATGCGTTGGCTCTTTTAGCCCAGGATGTGGCTACTGCCCTGGTCGAATGAGCCTTGATGCCCTCCAGTGGAGTGACATCCTTGAGTCTATATGTCTCTTGAATTGCCCGCTTTAGCCAACTAGCGTTTGTCATCCTAGAGGCTACCATGCCCTGTCTATGTGCATTTGCAATGATGAAGAGCCTTTCAGTTTTTCTCAGGTTCTGAGTTCTGGTGAGTACATTGCTAGAGTGGCTCGCACATAACGTGATGTGGGATAGGGTTGATCCCTGGCTCTCCTTGGCTATACAAGGTTGGGAACTCTAGTGTCTGCTCCGTGTGAAACTGGGAAGCCACCTTCGGGATGAAGGTGGGTACTGTTTTCAAGGATACTCCCTCAGGAGTAAAGATGGTATAAGGTTCCTTACATGATAATGCCCCGATTTCCCCCACCCTGCGGGCTGAACATGTGGCTACGAGGAAGCAGTTCTTTAACCCCGTCCAGTACAGCTAATTGTCCTATATTGGTTCGAATGGTGGCAATGCCAGTGTGTCCAGTACCAGTGTGAGGTCTCAAGGTGACACGGATGGTCTGGTTCAAGGCCTCATCACTTCTACAGCTCTCATGAACTTGACAGTGTCCGGGTGGGACCCTGGACTATGTAGGCCCTCTGGTCCTAAGGCTGCCCCATAGCCGAGAGTTGTACTCTGAGGGATGAATGGGACAGTCCTTTTTCCGTACCCTGCTGCAGGAACAGCAAGATAGTTGACATGTCTGCTGAACTGGGGTCTTTGTTCCTACCAAGTGGAAAAATGTTCCACTGATGGTCATACGTGGATGTGGTGGAGGACCTTCTGGACTGCAGCATGGTGGAGATGACTGCACTGTGATATCCTGCTTTTAGCAGTCTCTGCCTCTCAGGAGACAGGCCGACAACCGGAAGGACTCCGGTGTCGGGTGGGTCATCGGGCACTAAATCAGTAGGTCTGATCTGCAAGGGAGTTTCCACCTGTCCACTGTCATGGCCGTAGCCATGGAGAACCATGCCCTCCATGGCCAGTAAGGTGCCACCAGAATGGTGATCCTCCATGACTCTCTGATCTTGGCTAGTACCTGGGGGGATCATCGGGATCAGAGGAAATACATATGCTTTGTCCCGGGTCCAGTTCTGGGACAAAGTGTCGACTCCCTTGGCCTTTCTTTGCTTGTACCTCGAAAAGAAGTCTTTCACTTGGTGATTTGCCTCTGTGGCCATGAGGTCCATCGTGATGGGTCCCCACCTGCTCTGAATTGATTGGAATACCTCCGGGTGGAGTTGCCACTCCCTAGGGTGAACTCTTTGTCGACTTAGACAGTCCACCCTGATGTTTAGCTTGCCTGCCAGGTAGATAGCCCCAATATGCTTGAGGTGGATTTGTACCCAGGTCAACACCCTCGTTACCTCGGCCAGCATGGCCCGACTTTTTGTGCCCCCTTGTTTTGACAGATAGACCACTGTGACCTGTTTGTCTGAGCGTATCAGGACGTTGTGTCCCTGCACGGTATCCTTGAAGGCTTTTAGTGCGAGGAACAAAGCTCTCATCTCCAGGACATTAATGGAATGTCTGGCTTCTGCAAGTGTCCATAGGCCTTGTGCTAATTGGGAGCCTAGACATGCTCCCCATCCAGTGAGGCTTGCATCCATCTCTGTTGTGATCTCGTAGGTCAGATCTAGAGGATTCCCCCGCTGGAGGTTGTACCGGTTCAACCACCAGGTGAGGGAGTGTCTTGTCTCTTGTGGCAGAGTGACCCTGACTTCTAGATTCTGCTCGGATGGGGAGCCCTGAGTCATTAGGTAAGTTTGCAGTGGTCTCATGTTCCACCTGGCCCATGGGACTAGGTCTATGCAGGAGGCCATGCAGCCTAGCACCTGCGCTATCTGCCCGATGGTGGGTCATTTGCATGCTTTTAGGGCCCTTACCAGACCCATCATGTTGTCTATACGTTTCTGTGACAGTCGTGCTATACCGGTGGCCATGTTTATCTCAGCCCCCAGGTGCTCCAGCTGTTCGGCTGGTACCAGAGCACTCTTGCTGTAATTGGCTACCCAGCCATGCTCTTCCGGGGTTCATAGTACTAGTTGGGTGTTCTTCTGCGCCTGAGTCCTGGACCTGGCTCGTATCAGCCAGTCGTCCAGATAAGGGATATTATCCACCCCTCTTTCCCTTAGGTGAGCTGCCAGGATGATCAACACCTTTGTGAAGGTTCATGGAGCAGTGGCTAGGCTGAAGGGTAGCATCTGGTGCTGGAAGTGTTGGCCTAGCATGTGGAAACACAGATACCACTGGTGGCTTGGTCGAATGGGAATATGAAGTTAAGCGTCCTTCAGGTCGATCAAGGTTAGGAAATCCCAAACTCTGACACTTCTGAGGGTGGAGCGGAGGGTCTCCATCTTGAACTTCTGAATACGAATGAACTTGTTCAGAAACTTCAGATCCAGGATAGGGCAGAGCTCTCCCGTATTTTTGGGAACCAGGAAGAAGATTGTATAAACTCCTTCCACCTGTTCTTGAATGGGGAGAGTTTGAATGGCCTTGTTCTGAACTAGCTCCAGAAGGATCTGCTGCACTTGGTGAGCAGAAGCCCTTCTCCTGGAAATTGGGGATTGTACAAATCTGTCTTGATGTGGCCACTGTGTGAATTCTGTTGTGTATCCTCTGGATACTACCTCCAGGACCCATTTGTCCATGGTAGTGTCTGCCCACTATTCCAGGAATGGTGAGAGTCTCCTTCCCACAGGAGGGGGATACTCTCTTTCCTTCCAAGTGGGTATTGATGGCTCTCTGTGATGGTAGTCATTGTGCCTTTCCTCTGCCTCTGAACTTGTTGTTTTTTCCTCTGAATGAGGAGGAGGTATAGTTGGAGTTGAAGGTACCACGGTTGGTGTTGCCGTTGTGGTACCCTCTGCCTCGAAAGGAAGTGGACTGGCTATATTGGTTCTGCCACCTTCCTTGGTGAAATCTGTTGTTTCCTTGAAACCGGCATTTACCTGATGGCAGGTACGTGGACGTGTTGTTGTTCCTCCCCAAATCCTTGCCTTCCTCTTTTTGCTTCAGGTACTCCTGAAGGCCTTCCCCAAAAATGTGTTTCCCTTTTAGGGGAAGATTTTGTAAAAGGCTTTTGGATTCACTATCTGGCTCCCACAATTTCAACCATAGTGCCCTCCTAGCTCTATTAGTCAGTGCTGATGCTCTGGCCTCTAGTTTGAGCATGTCCACGGCCATATCCCCCAAATACTTTGCAGTATCTAAAGGACATTCCAACAGTTCTGCATCCCTTGACTTGGGGTCTGCTCTGTCTAAGAGTTCCTCCAGCCATCTGATTTGTGCCCAAGCCGCATAGACTGCTGTGGTGGCCGCCCGTGCTGCCATGCCAGTGATCTCAAACATCTTCTTTAACATATCCTCTACCTTCTTGTCTGTTGGATCGTTCAAGGATATTGTTCCACATGGCAATATGGTTTTTTTGCTGAGGGCAGCAATCTGTGGGTCTATTGTAGGGGCCACACACCAGACGTGCGCTCTGTCCTCCTGAGAGGGTACATCCTATCCAGGTTCCTTTTCTCTGACATGCGCCCAGGCTCTTTTGATTCCCATTCTTTGGTGAATATGTCATCAATTGCTGGGCACACTGGGAAGGTCTCTTTACACTTGGGTCACTGTTGAATCATTAAGTCGAGTTTGGATTTTGGTTTAGAGGCCTCCTCCTTGAACCACATCATGATTTTTATGGCTTTCATGATCCCTGGAATGAGGTCGAAGGAACATAGTTTAGAAGTGAGAGAAGGAATGGACTGGGAGACATCCATCTCTTCCTCGTCCGAGTCCTTGCCCTCTTTATCTTGCGGTACCTCATCTCCTTGACCATTGTCTGGCTGAGGTGGGATGGGTTTTGAGGGTGGAGTATTCTTATCACCGTGGTCACTGGGGGGGGGCAATGGGTTTCGGTCTTGGTTTGGTGATGGAGGTATGTTCTGGGTGAGAGCCTCCAGTTTCTCCATGACCCTCAACATAAAGTTCTGCTGACTTTCCATAATAGCTGCTGTGGCCTGTTGATTTTGGATGAAGAGGACCCCTGGATTGACCCATGTGGTTCCGCTGGTTCTTTGGATGCTTGGATCCAGTGAAGGAGATTGCTCCAGAGACAAATCGTCGTCATCACGGAGACAGACTGGGCATTGCAGCCCCGGGTTGTGAGGCAGGAGGGTGGCACTGCATGAGGTGCACTTTTGGTTTTTTTGCCATCTGAAAAACATAAGTGGACAAAACAGGGCTGATTAGGGGTTGTACTAGATGAGTGACCAGATGGGTGAACCAGTGGCAGCACCTCCTGGAAACTCATGCCCTATTATCCTAGATAGCAAGCAGTCAAACATTTGAAAGGCATACATTGCTCTGTGGCCTAGGAGAAGCAGTGTAACCTCTGTCCCGACCCGCTTGTTAGGTGGTCTGGACGGGTTGAGTCGCTCCCAATATATTGTCTTCCCCTTACATCTCTAAGCTGCCGCTGTAAAGGGGCGATCCAGATGGGTCTAAATGAGTGGGTTTCAATCCGCTGGGATAGGTGATCGAAGCTGACCTTATAACCTCAAGTTAATTATTATTATTATTATTATATATGTGTGAACCTGCTGGGTAGGGGGTTCCAGAGATCTGGGTGAAAAAAGGTGAGTAGCTGTGTCTTCTTTCAATCTGCTGTGGGAGGTGTTCAAAAGACCAGGCCAGCTAGCAAGCCAGGGAGTTACAAAATGGTGGCTCTGCACCTCTGCTCAAAATGGCTGCTGCAGCTCCCAGTGTTCTTCTGGCCACTTGGCACGTTAGGGGGTTGCAAAATGGCGGCTCTGTTTCTCTACACCAAATGGCTGCCATGGTTCTCTCTGCCACTTGGTCTGACGTGCGGGGGGAGAGAGGGCTGTGGGGGTTTGCAACCGAATCCCTCTTTAAATCACTTGGGGGTGACTGGGGGGGCATCCGTTAGCCCATTTATCGATGAGAGCAAGGAGAGAGTGGCCCCCGACCTGCTTTGCTTGTGAGAGAAGCAGGCCGGCCCAAGAATGTCCTTGCTGAAGTAAGGGCAGATCCTGGTAAAGAAACTCGCAGGCGACTGCTAAATATGGGCAGATCTCTGCCCTGATTGAAATGCTGCCTGCCAGTGCGAGGGGCGTATAGGGGCACCCGCGACCTGTTTCTGGCTCTCCAAGGGAGCGGGAGCGTGGTGCGGTGCATTGTGAGCTGCCCGACTAGTGCCTCTGAATGATGTGGGAGGCATGAGATTTGAAACAAAGGCAGGCGCTTGTGTCTGCCTGCAGACATTACTATTCTTACAAAATGCCACAACGCATCACAGGTCTTGTCTCCCCTTTCTACAGCATGTAGTAACATAGAAACATAGACTTTGACGGCAGATAAGGACCGCTTGGCCCATCTAGTCTGCCCATTTCCCTGCCTACTGGATAGATCGCAGATCCTAGTTAACCAACAGCCTATTTCTTCCTACCCCCCACAAGAATTGCCTTATGTCTGTCCCATGCATTCTTGAATTCTCCCACAGTTTTAGACCCCACAACCTCCTCAGGAAGGCTGTTCCATGCATCCATTACCCTCTCTGTGAAATAATACTTCCTCACATTGCCCTTGAACCCCCCCCATCTTTAAATTGTGTCCCCTTGTTCTTGCATGTCTCTTTTTCTGAAAGATGCTACCCTCTTGGACTTTGTTGATTCCACTGAGGTACTTAAAAGTTTCTATCATGTCCCCCTCTCCCTTCTTTCCTCAAGGGTATACATATTAAGCTCCTTTAGTCTCTCCTCGTATGGCTTCTCTTGCAGACCCTGCACCATTTTAGTTGCCCTTCTCTGGACTGCCTCTATCCTGTCTATGTCCTTGCAGAGATGGGGTCTCCAGAACTGGACACAGTACTCCAGATGGGGTCTCACCAGCTGTCTGTACAGAGGGATAACAACTTCCTGTTTTCTGCTGGTGATGCCTCTCCCTATGCATCCCAGTATACCCCAGCCCTCCCTACTGCCTTCTCACATTGCTTGCTAACCTTAAGATCATCTGATATAATTACCCCCAGGTCCCTTTCCTTTTTGTTGTTGTTACTACCTCCCCCATTGTGTATTCTTCCCTGGGTTCTTGTTTCCCAGGTGCATTATTTGCACTTCTTTGCATTGAATCCTAGCTGCCATACTTCTGACCATTCCTCCAACCTTGCCAAGTCCCTTCTCATCCTTTCCACCCTCCTTGTGATCAACCCTGTTGCAGATCTTTGTGTCATCTGCAAAGAGGCATACTTTCCTTCCAGTCTCTCTGCAATGTCACTTATGAAGACATTAAAGGACTGGACCCAATACTGAATCCTGCGGTACCCGCTAGTAACCCTTCTTTCTTCAGAGTGGACTCCATTTACAATTACCTTCTGTGTCCTGTTGTCCAGCCAATGTTTATCCAGGCTACCACCCTGGGACCCACTCCCAGGCTGGTTAATTTGACTATTAATCTTTTGTGTGGGACTGTGTCAAATGCCTTGCTAAAGTCTAAGTAGGCCATGTCCACAGCCCCTCCTTGGTCTACTACTTTGGTCACCCAGTCAAAGAAATCTATTAGATTCGTCTGACATGACCTTTCCGCTGTGAATCCATGCTGCCTTGGGTCCTGTACCCCACTGGCCTCTAGGTACTCAACTATTCTTTCCTTCAGAAGTGACTCCATCGCTTTCCCTACCACAGAGGTCAGACTGACAGGTCTGTAGTTTCCTGCCTCTGTCTTGGTCCCACTTTTGTGAAGAGGAATCACATCCGCCTTCCTCCAGGGCCAGATTAACTGTTATGCCAGTTAAGCCGGGGCTTAGGGCCTCAAGACCAATAGAGGCCTCCCAGCCCTGGAGTTTGAACATTTCTTGATATGGAGAGGGCCCACAAAGTATGGCTTGGAGTAGGGCCCCCATGTCCCTTAATCTGGCCCTGTGTAGTACACACTCCCCCCACATTCCTTTAACACCAAGTAGCTGAAGTCTGTACTTGTTTGAATAAACCGAGTTCCGTTTGACTGTAAGCAAAAAACAGCAGGTCCAATCTCTCTGCCTGGTTGCCATTTAACCAAACACCAAACTAATTTCTTTCTCCATTTCTTTCTGTAGCTCAAACATTTCACAAACTGATTTCTTTCTCCACAACTAATTTCTTTCTGTAGCTCAAACATTTCTCTAAGCAACTCCAGTAAAACAACTAATTTCCTCCAACTACTCAAAAAAAAATAAAAAAAATACGGAGAAACAAATGCCAACATCAGCTTTTAAACAAGTAATTTCGTTTCTCTAGTACAAGGAATCTGAGCAAACTCAGTAAACTGATTATGCTGCTGGCCCCAATTAAAGCTGCATCTAGCTGCCTCTTTTAATTAACAATTCCACTGCTTTCAGGCAAATAGATCTGAGAGCCAGCATATTTAATTATCCAGGCACTCCCCTGGGATAGTTTAGCAGTCTGTGATACAGTTTTAAAAAAACAGTTTTAAATTTCTTTGCATCTTAGGATTCTAAGCAGGGACCCCTGTGTGCTAGCCTTTCAGATGCACAAGAGAACTGGAGAGCAGAGACTCCTGGGACCAAGGTATACTATGAAATTTGATACTAGGTCACATATGCATCTATAGCCTATCAGGTGGGCTAAAACCCATGATGTAATGTCTGGAGTGCCATGGATACACAACCAACACAATACACAGGTACTATATACACCGCACAAAGAACTTCAGGAAGTCCTCACAGCTTTTTGTTTCCTTTGCCCCTGGGAAAGATGGCACATCTGTTTCTAAACAGTGCCTGTCCAAATGGTTGGCAAACTGTATTACTTTTTTGTTATAGGAAGTACGGTAGGGAACTTCCTGGTGGTGTTCGTGGTCATTCCACCAGAGGCATGGCCACTTCTGTTGCCTGTTTCAAAAATGTGACTGCTTCAGAAATCTGTACAGCTACCACCTGGAGTCCTGTCCACACCTTCACTAAACACTACAGTCTGGACATTGCCTCTTGAAAAAGGGCAGGTTTTGGCCTAGCTGTGCTTCAATGCCTGCTTTCTTAGGCCTATAGGCTCCAGCCACCCATACTGTTTTATTGTCAGTACTGCTTGGTACTTGTTCTATAGGTGTGGCCTGATGAAAGAGAGATCCTCGAAGAAGATGGAACAGTTAGGTACTTACCTTAACAGTAGGTCTTCTAGAGACTCTCTTTCAATAGGCTATGCCACCCCACCCTCCATCCCCTTAGGATTTAGAGCTCTGTAACTCCTGTCTCTTTATCCAGGATGGTCTACCTGCTGTTTCCAGTCTCACCTGGTAGGTGAAACCATAAGCTCTCTTGGTTCTCTGAACATGATCTCTGGCAGGGAACTGAGGAGGGATGGGGCTACCCACATTTAAATGGGAGTGCCAAAGTAGGACACCATCATGGGCAGCCCCTAGCGGACTGCTTGAAAAAAGTTTCCATGTTGTCCTAGTGGCTGGTGGCTGTAGTTCCCTAGGTGTGGCCTGATGAAAGAGATTCTCTCGAAGATCTACTGTTACAGTAAATATGATCTTACTTCAAGGGTATTTCTTGCAGTAGGTCATCACCAGTAGGACTAATCCACCAGGCGCTAGGACCACACGGAAACCTAGCTGGCAGTCTACCAGAGGGGCCGCCCACCTCCGATGTCGGCCCCTGATGTCAGCCAATCCTATAAAGGTGGGTGGCCCCCATACCCTCTCCATTTCTTTCCCGCCATTGACCAACGCACATCGGGCCACTGATACCACTGCAGCTACAGTCGACTGTCATTTTACCATGCTTTATGATTTTTTCGATTTCCATAGTTCTGACATTGAAATTTTAGTGTTCTTTCCTGAGAGTTTGTCTTCTCTACCTTCTTCATCATCTGATCGCTCCACGAAGTGTGCTGCAGCAAACAGATCCCAGACAAGGATGGCTATTCTGCCTGCATTTAGTGCCTAGGCCCAGACCATGATGTCCAAACCTGTGAAATCTGCTAGAAATTCAACTCAGCCACCAGGAATGTTTGCTAGAAGATCCTGGAGAACCATCTCCTTAAGCAGAAGGTTGCCTCGATGGAATGGGAGCTGCAGGTTAGGAGCTCCTCTGTTTCCTCTGCCCAGTCCGTAGGGTCTTCATCCTGGAAGTCCAGGGATAAGCCCACCAGGAAACATAAGCACAGGGACAAGGATCGGAACCAACCTTGGTCTGCCTCCCACTTGCGGTCCCCCCACAAGAAGTCTTCGACTGCAAAATGGTCTTCCTTCCTTGGGGGGGTCAACCTCCTCAGCCCCGGATGCCCTAACTTCCACAGAGCTACTGGCAGCCCAGCCACCTGCCTGGGTCACCCTCGTGGGTGGTGGCTCTTTGAGTCAGGGTACTTCATATCCTGCTCCCAGCCCTGCTGTTTCAGCTCTTATTCTTTGTGGGCACACAGTCAGGTGGCTCAGCTGGAGTCTGTTCGGCCAGTGCCAGTCTCATCCTCTGGGACCACTGCCAGTTCTGCTCTGCCTTCTCAGGGACAGATACTGAAGGACACTGGCACCTCCTCAGGCCCAGTCTCTCCTCAGCCTTCACCCGGGGGGAGTCGCCCTCCACTCCAGCACCCATCTCCCCGCAGCCAGGCAGCCATGGACCCCTCTCCAGCATTATCCCAGCCGGCACTTGCTGGGCCTGCACCTGTTCTTCCTCCACTGCAGCCTGCAGGACCCACACCAGCCCTGCCTATCTCTCCCATTGAGCATACACCTGGCCTCCGCAGCCAGCGCCTGCCGAGCCCGCACCAGCTATTCTTCAACTGGTGCCCATTGGGCCTATGCCCACCCTGCCACAACTTACTCCTGCGGGACCTGCACTGGGTTACCCATACCCCATGCCCCCGTGGTCTGCACTGGTCTATAGTTACCTGATGCCAAGGGGATCAGTGTCTGTCTCCTTCAATTACTATGGTCTGCTCTCAACCTTGTGGTCCCTTATGCAGACGCAGGCCCCTACCCTGAGAGGTCCTGCCCCAGCCAACCCTCAAGGGCTTCCTTTGGACCCCCTTTCCCCAGCTCCCATTCATGTGGGCCCTAGTGCTCCTTGCACTCCAGGGGTAGGCCTGATGCTGGGTCAGCCGACCTCATGGACGACCGTCAGCCCGATGGTAGTAAGGATGATGACGCTGATGATGCAGATGAGAGTGCAAGCAGTGAGTCTTCCTCTCTAATTCCAGACTCCTCAGAAGGGGAACTAAGTAATGTCCCCAAATCCCCCCAGATGATTCCACTTTCATGGCCATCGTGAGGACCATTCAAGCCACTATGGGGTGAGAGACAGAAGAGCAGGACCCAGTGTGGCGATGGCTGGTGATTTACCAGGGACAGCCCAATGCTCCTTTGGTGGTCCCTCCCATCATAGAGTCCTATAAGGATGTTACCTGGGCTGCCTGGAACCACCCCACATAGTCCCGGTGGTGTCCAAAAAGGCCGACAGGCTTTACCACACACCAGCTGGCAAGCCGTACTCGAACAGCCCAAGGCTAATTCAGTCATCATTAATGCAGCACATGACTGGACCAAGGGGCCAAACCACCTCATCTCTCTCTCTCTTCCTCCTGACAGGGAGTCTCGCCAACTGGATCAGATGGGCAAGTATGCTTTCGCCTCTGCCACCCAGGCCATTTGGACTATCAGTTATTTGGCCCATATGGTGCAGTATCAGAATCTCCTATGGGAGCAGGCTAGGGAGGCAGTTCTAGCTATGCCGGATGACCCTTTTAAACAGCAGACCCTTCAGGCCCTCAAAACGGGCTTAGGCATTGCTACCCATGTCCTCAGGGCTGCCTATGATGCAGTGGATGCCTCGGGCTGTGCAGCAGTCATAGGCGTTTGTATGAGGTACCACTCCTGGCTAAGGGTCTTGGGCTATGCCCAGGACATCCAGTCTAATATATGGTTACTCCTTTAAGGGGTTTCAAACTTTCCGGGGGAGATGTTCAGGATATCATCTCCGAACTCCAGACCTCAGGATGGGCTCTCAAATCCATCCACTCCATGTATCATACCCAGTTGAAGTTGGGGCAGTGGGCTTCTTTTCATCGCTCTTCCTGCAGGCAGACTCGATCCACTCCTATAGCCCAGGGCAAGCGCAAGGTGGGGCCAGCTCTTCCCACTCCTTCCCCCACTGCCGCCCATAGCATTGAGGTGCAGCAGCAGCTCAAACAGCGGCTGCTCCCACCTCCTGACTCCATGCCGGACCCCCCCACCAGTAGCATATCAGGAGGTGGTCGTAGAGGGCCACTTCTCCCTTCACCTGGACAGGTGGAGGGAGATAACCATGGAAAACTGGGTACTACAGCTCATTGAGCACAGCCACATTCTAGAATTCATAGAGTGGCCTCTGGGAAATTCTCTGGGCCATTCCTCGTACCTTCCTGGCCATGTCCCCCTGATCAGGAAGGAAATTCAGGCTTTACTTTGAAAAAAGGACAGAGCCAGTCCCACAGTTTTAGCAGGGAAGGGGATCTACTCCCACTTCTTCTGGGTCCCCAGGCAGATGGGAGATCTTTGGCCCACCCTGGACTTAGCGAGCTGAGCCTGTTTACAGAGTACAAACTGTTCAGGATGGCCACCCTTCCAGGTTTGCTGCCCCTGCTTCATGAGAGGGATTGGCTCTGCTCTTTGGATATGCAGGATGTCTTCCTGCATATGAAGGTTTTCACCTCCCACTTGGACTTCCTCCACTTCTATTTCCAGGGAGCACACTTCCAGTTCAGAGCTCTCCCTTTTGGCCTGTCCTCAACCCCCAGGGTGTTCACCAAATGCCTGGTAATGGTGGCAGCTGCCTTGAGACGGCAGGGATTCTACTTGTTCCCCTACCTGGACAACTGGCTGCTAGCTGCCCTGTCCAGGGAATGTCTCATTCAAACTCTGACCCATACCTGCAGCCTGTTCCAGGCATTGAGCATCAACATAAACATGCCAAAGTAATTTCTGACCCCCTGCCAGCACCTCCTGTACATAGGGACAGTGCCGGATATGACACAGGGGAAGACCTTCTTACTCACAGACAGAGCAGAGTGTCTGACAGACCAGGTCCATCTTCTTTACTCCTACCACCATGTTCCGGTGAGGGTTTTTCTGAGGCTTCTGGGCCTCATGACCACAGCCATTGCCATGGTTCCTCTAGCTAGGCTGCATATACAAAATCCTCAATGGACGCTGAGGGTCCAGGGGACCAATACATGGACACCCTGTATCAGCCAGTGTTGGTATCAGATCTAGTCAAGAAAGTACTGTCGGGGGCGCTGTGGAGCACACCTACTGACCAGATGGGCTAAGGAAGAGCTCTGTTAAGAAAGTGGATTTATTGCTAAAAATACTTATTTTTCTGCCGCCTATTAAAAATTGAAGAGCTCCAGTGGATTCTCCTCATTGAGCTGAACGCCCGTATATAATTTTTGCGATGGGGCACAGGAATAAAGCTGTGGGAGGAGGCTAGAAAAATCAGCAGACAGCCAAGATGCCGCCAGCGGCTGAGCCACAACCTATGTCGGGGATGGAAACCCCTCCCCCCGAAGGCCTTGCAGAAGTCAGTGCAGGCTACTGACACAAAGGTTAAATCCATTCTAACCAGGCTCACCGAACCGGATGTGAAGATCGAGGCCGCCACCAAAACTTCGTCAGCTAAATCTCTGGTCACTAAAGCAATGGCAAGTATGAGCAGAATGGCTCAGGAGAATGCCCAATTACAGTACCACTTGGGGGCTGTAGATTTTGCGCAGCAGGCCGCTATCATCCGGATAGTGGGCCTCCAGAAGAGCCGTGAGGGGGAGGGCCTGCTAGATTTCTTAAGCAGCTGGCTACCTCGGAATCTCCACCTGGACAACTTATTCCTGGATCACTTTTTAAAGTCCTACCATATCTCTCCCAGGGCCGCAGCCAGTCGAACTGATTCACCCCGCACAGTATTGTTGGTCACCTCTGAAGCATCTACCAGGGATCTAATTCTGAAAGCTGCTAGAGGATCGGGACTGCTGAATTATCAGGGGAAAACAATCCATCTATACCGTTTTCTTTCTTTTGACACATGGGCTAGAAGAACAAAATGTGATGGTGTGCGGACCAAATTATGAAGCCTCGGCATGGTACATTCCTTACTGATGCCCGCGAGGCTTCACGTCCAATATGGAAAGCACACATTTCAGTCTTCAGATCCAGATGAAGCAGGGGAAAAGGTGGAGGCCATTGGGAGGGGATTTGAGCGCACTCAAGCTGGTAACTCTTTGGATTCAGGCAAGGCCACATGAAACTGGACTGATTTAAAATCGGGACTTTATTGAATACCTCACATGTTTTGTTGTTTAAAAGTATCTCAAATATTGCAGTATTAGTGTGCCAAGTTAGGCAGCACCACATTGTACCAGTTTTCACTGGTCAGTGTTTAGATGCATTGAAGTTAGAATATTTAAATCTGAAGGTTACACAACAAACTAATAAAAACAAAGGGATTTTAAGTCTTAAGTTTGGTAGTAGGAAAAGTGTAGTACTACTTACATATTTTTTCTGTTTAATAGTTCCTTATTGCTACAAGTAAAACAATTCATCTGTACTTGCTGTTTAGATAAATCCTTGGTTAGAATATTACTGAAATTATGTGTCTTTCTTCCTTACTAATCATGCTATGGATTTAACATTTTTAGAGGGGTCACATCAGCACAGGCTGTTGAGTTACTTATGTTTGGAACTGAGTCTATATTTGGACTTGACCACCCATAGTCCTGAAGGGTGCAGGATATCCTGGACAATTTTGCTGGACTTGTGCTTTGGATATACCCCCAGATCCTTATACAAGATTGCAAAGACTTGTGATTTACTTTTACGTTGAATGTATTGACTGTATCTTTATGTGATCTCTTACATGAGATGGTCATATGCTATTGTTTTTTATTTCAAAAGCAATAAAATATAATTAAAAAAATAGAAGGTACTGCTGTGGTGGCTGGAGCCCAGTAATCTTCTTTGGGGGGTTCCTTTTTGTATACCTCCCCCTCAGCAGGTTCTTACAATGGATGCCTCGGGTTTTGGCTGGGGAGCACACCTGAGGGCCCCCCAAACTCACGGGACATGGCCCAAGGTGGAGAGGACCTCCTCATCAATGTTCTGGAGATGTGTGTAGTCTTGTACACCCCGCAGGCTTTCCAGACTCAGCTCTCCTCGGGTCTGCTCTTGATTCAGACAGCATGTGTGTAGTTTATTACATAAACAAGGGGGGGGAGCACTAGTTCATATCCCCTGTGCAGGGAAGCGATGAGAGTCTGGTATTGGGCCATCAGACATGGCCTGGAACTCTCAGTCATCCATGTTCCCGCTGACCAAAACATCCTGGCGGACTGCCTAAGCTGATCTCAGCCCAGAACCCATGAGTGGGAACTTTTGACCTCAGTAGTAGAAGACCTATTTGACAGATGGGGTCGGCCCGAGTTGGACCGTTTTGCGTCCCCACAACACAAAACTGCCGCTTTTCTGCTTACCAGATCCAGGGCCTGGAGTTTTCTGGCAAGATGCATTGTCCCTCTCCAGGACAGGGAGGTTTCAGTATGCTTTTCATCCCTTCTCACTCCTTCAGCGGGTTCTGATCAAACTCCAGATCAAGGGAGCTACAATGGTCCTCGTAGCCCCCTTCTGGCCTCGTCAAATCTGGTTCCCATTGTTGCAGTGGCTGGCAGTGGAACCTCCATGGTCCCTGCCCCTTTGCACAGGCTTGCTCTCCCTGGGGTCACGGGATGCCTCAGAGCTAGTGGCTGCACCTTTACACTGCTTCTGTCTGACCTGCCTAATTTCGGTTATATTTGCTGGCAATTTGCAAGCGTCACCTGCTAACTTATTTGGCTTACCTCTCAAGAGCTATCTGGACGATATTTTGTCCCGTTTGGTCCACGTCTCCAGCCAGGATGGACTCCGAGATGCGACAGGCCCCACCGCCTCACACACCACCTGCAATACCAGACAAGAGTGCTAAGAAAGCCAACGTGCATGGGACTTCCTCCAGGCACTCCTCTACTGCTACAGCGCTGGCTTCACCTCTCACTGAAGAGAAATTCCTGGTTGAAATGCAGCCCCTTTAAAGACATCATGAAATCCTTCTCGGAGAGCTGAAATAATTGCGGGCAGACTTAAACCCTACTGCAAGGAGGGTTGGTGATGTGGAGGTGTGGGCTACTTCACCGGAAGGATGGCATGAGAAGATTGACCCTGAAGTTGTACTGTTCTGTCAAAAACTGGGCAGAATGGAATGCAAACTGGAGGATTTAGAAGGAAGGAGCTGGAGAAATAATTTAGTAGTGTTTGGTTTGCCTGAAGACTCTGAAGCTTCATCTCCCATCATATTTGCACAGAAGTTCCTGGAGTGCATAGCGTGACCCTTCCAAATCACTCTTGCTACATTGTGGAATGGGCGGATCAATCTCTATGCCCTAGACCACCACCAGGTACACCTCCTCAGCTGTTTATTTTAAAGCTCCTTAACTTCTTGGATAAGCAATATATTTTGCAAAAGTACAGAGAGCTTAAATAAATCACCTGGGAAAGCCAGCAAATTCGTCTGTCGCAGGATTTACTTGCGGTGACCCAGCAGAAGGGGGCTGCCTTTCATCCCCTGGTTGTGAGGCTTTTGGCTGCCACTATCAGATTCAGAATGTTGTGTCCGGCCAGGCTCCAGGTTTTCTGCAAAGACTCCTGGCACTCCTTTGACACAGTAGAACAAGCAAGCTCGGAATTAAAACGCCTACTGCCTGATTTATTTAACTGCTGATGGACCAGTTAGATAACCTGTGGCTTTAGTGTTGTGGAACTATAGGAGTAACTTTTTGCAAATTACACACCTGTGTTGGGGAAGACTTTTTGCAAGCTCTGTTAACTTTTCATGGACTGGATTCCCTTGAAGGTAGAACAAGAGTTCAGTATATTGCCTCCCGTTGGTTCACTTTGTCTCTGCCTCAGAGCACTGCCTCCTTAAGTTTACATGCTGTCACTACACTGTATTTGACTCAAAGGTTTAAGCTCCGGGGATGTGTCTTCTTGGGATGCTGGTCTGGGAAGACCTCTTTTTATTGTTAGGTGTTCAGAGACTCTGGACTGGACTTACTGCCTTTTTGTTATCAGATATCTAGTATTCTGTTTCGCCCCCTACAGGACTGGTAGCATCAAGGAGATATTCCAGACTTTCCCCTCCATCTCTACAATGCATACTTTGGAAGACTTGGATCAAGTTTTACAGAGTCCTGGACAAAGTTTCATCAGTGTGCGCTCTTATCAGTGGGGAGGTGTGGTTTGGTTTGGGTGGGCTGGGAATTTTTTTTTTTTCTAACTGAACTCTTCTTAATGGGCACTGTATGTATTTGTCATTTTTTTAATTTTCCCATTGTTATTGGTTTTCATAAGAGCATCCCAATGGTCATTTGAATGATATTATACTTCCCTAATGGGCATAGGATGATGCCTGTTAATAGGGGACTATGGTGTTGGGCTATTTCTCTTCAAGATGGTCCTTCTCCGGGTTACCTCCAATGGATGAACTGCCCAGGTGCTCATTCTGCCTTTTTGGCTCTTGGGAGCTCATGGTAATGAGGGAGGCATTGATGTGTATACCCCCACTGGGGTTCGGTGTTATTTACATCTGGGTTAAAGGCTGAGTGCATTACACCCTTCTCACATGTCCTTCATGTACTACCTCACCCCTCCGCTTATTTCTAGTTGCTTTGGTTTTGAATTACTTGTTTTGGGGGGTGAAGGACTATTGTTGGGGTGATACAATTAGATTTATATCTGACAGTTTAATTTGCGGACTCTGGGCTTTATTAGGCGGGGGTGAAGCAGGATGTTGTGGTGGATGCGGCCGCAGTTGGGTTGTACGAGCCAAGTCATTATGGTGGATCTCTCCGGTAATATTTTATTTTCCATCTAGCTGGTCCAATTCATTAGTGTGGAGGAGAGTAGTATTGGGTGGGGAGGGTGATTGGGGTTTGGGGAGGATACTGATTTTGGGGGGTATTTTTTCAGGACGTTGGGGGAAGGGAGAGGATCAGTTGTGGGGTTAGGTAAGTGGAGCTTACCTGGGGCTTTTCTTTTTGTATTAATTCACTCCTAGGCATTGAACTTCTAGGCATTGATCCTTCTCAGGTTTGAATCCCTCCCAGGCTGTCTGCCCTCCCAGCGGCCTGGCTCTGGACCTGCCGGCCACTCCCTTGACTCATGGGCCGCCTACCTCAAGCTTAAGGCTCAAATCCCTCCCGGGCTGTCTGCCGCCCAGCAGCCTGGCTGTGGACCAGCCAGCCGCTTCCTCGACTCATGGGCTGCCTACCTCAAGCTTAAGGTACATTCCGGTGCTACAGGGCTGCAGCGGCTCATATGCTGTGACTTTGATTGGTCGGCTTCAGTTTCTCACTAGCTCCCCATTGGACACCGCTGCTCATGGGCTTGGAAGTGCCTAATTTTAAACCTCTTCCAGCTCTCCTGAATCAGCCCTTAAGCTACCTGTGTTTAATTTTACTACTTGGTTTCCTGTGTTGTAATTTTGCATCTGTGCTGTTTAAGCCTTACTGTTGTGCACCTGAATATCAGGAGTCTACCGCATAACTTTGCTGAACTACAAGCCTGGGTCACCATTTACAGGCCAGATATCATCTGCCTTTCGGAAACCTGGCTTAAACCTTCTGTCCAGGATTCTCAGTGCTCACTTCCCTCCTACAATCTCCTGAGATTTGATAGACCCACTCCTAAAAGGGGGGGCATAGCCATCTATTTTAAAGATCACCTACAGGTCACCACTATCTCCTCAACTCCCCTAATCCACTGCGAAGCACTTCATGTCCTCCTAACTCTTGGTTCAAAAAAACTACATATTACCTGCGCCTATAACCCCCCCATCAGGTGGTATAAAAGGTCTTGATGAACTTCTTGATCAGACCTCACTTCTATCCGGGAGAACTGAGGATCTTCCTGGACTAAGTCTCCATCACTCATTCACACTAGTGGGATAGCACCGGAGGTGCTAGGACCAAGTGAGAGGCTAAAATTTTCTGAAGGGTCGGTGCCGAGAGAGGACCACACATGTGTGACACCGTGAGACTAGCTCACGCCTGTGTAGGCTATCTCAGCATCGACCCTCCAACCGCCTCAGTTCCTTTTCTCCCGCCGTTGAGTGCGCTTGGATGTCAACGTCGCTCGTCTGCCGGAGTCGAAGTTTTCGTCTATACGACAGCAGCTTTAATATTTTAAGTAGCAATTTCTTATTTTATGAACAAGAAGAAGTTTATGAAGAAGAAGAAAAAGAAATTATTTCCTGCCATCAACAGAGTCATCCTTAGATGGTAGCGGTGATGGTAGGAAGACTTTGTTTGAAAGTTTTTATGGCAGAGGGGCTGTGTCTGGTCCGCCGCCCTTCATTAACGAGGAGGATCCAACTATGGACAGTCCTGTGCTCAGGGGGGAGGACAGTCCTCCAAAGCACAAATCTAGTGGTTCTGGGGATCCGGCTCCGCTTAACCTTGAGCTCCTCTTCCTTGTTGGGGGAAGAAGAATTGGTGCTGCTCGAGGTTGCCCGTTGGTATGTCTGCACAAGGAGTGTTCCACGGGAGGGGCGATGGGCTTGAACCGACTTTTGTGGGTTTCTCTTGGCCCTGCTCCTAAAGGCTGCATTCTCGACTCCGAGCTCCATCTCTGTCCTCAGAGTTCCGGTGGGCAGTTTCACCTCTGGACCGCTCCTATGGAGCAGGGGGTTTTGACTTTCCAGTTTTTCCTGGCTCTGTTACTGATTTTGGGACCTCCAGGCCTTGGAGCCATTGGATCGGAGCCAGGTAGATTGGTTCACGAATGGCGAGGTGCCCTCTTGGTGCCTTTGCCATCGGGTCAACCCCTTGTGCCTACTCCCCTCTCCCTTTTCCATGCAGGGGCCGGCATGGGCACCACCTTTTTCCTTCTCCCCTTCTCAGGATTTCCTTTGGCTTTTCCTTCAACACTGTGGTTTGGCGCCGTGGCTCGGTGCCTTGGTCAGCGCTGTGCCTCGGTGCCATGGCTCGGTGCCTTGGTCCGTGCCGAGCCTCGGTGCCTTGGTCGGCACCGTGCCTCAGTGCCTTGGTCAGTGCCATGCCTCAGAGCCTTGGTCGGTGCCATACCTTGGTCGGCACTGTGCCTCGGTGCCTTAGTTGGCACTGTGGGTCGGTGCTCTTGTTGCTGCCGCTGGTTGTTGGCGCCATCAGTGGTACCGCAGGTGTCTGGGTGGTGCTGTGCACCTGCTGGTGGTGCCGTGCACCCGTGGGCAGTGCCGTGCTCCCACGGGTGGTGCCCTGCACCCACAGGTGGCGCCATGCACCCGCAGGGAGTGCAGGGCTCCCGTGGGCACCCGCCGGTGCCATGGGTGCCGCTGATGCCATGGTGGTGCTGGGAGCACCTGTGATCACCCATGGGTTCCATGGAAGCCACAGGCTGATGCTATGGGTACCAGGGTGGCACCAGGGGGCACCCATGGGTGCTGTGGGTGGCACCGCAGGTGCCACTGGTGCCTCGGGTGCCCTTGGGTGCCATCAGTGCCATTGGTGCCCTTGGGTGCCATTCTTGCCATGGGTGTCATGGGTGTCATGGTTCCATGGGTGTTGAGGGTGCCCTCGGTGCCATTGCTATATGGGTGCCGGGGGTGCCTGCGGATACTGCTGCGGCTGCCCTCGGGTATCGCCCAGGTTGGCATAGGCACTGCTTGGTGCCCTCCTGTGCCACGAGTGATGCTGGTGCTGCAGGGGTGTTGTATGGCAGAATTAGTGACACATTTTCCTTTTCGGACTTCTTTCCACAGAACTTAGTGAGTGGTGGTCTATGTGGGATCTTGTGTCATCCAGCGGTTTTCTGCTGATGGAACTCTGCTGTTCTGCTCTGCCAGCGGAATCTCATTCTGCTCAGCACTTTCTCTGCTCACTACGTGGTACCAAGCTCCTCGATATCCTTCCTGATGGCGGAGTACCTAGTGGTTCTGACCTAGACCTCTCTTGGAGGTCCTTCTGGGGTAGAAGTGCATTTAGATGGGTCTTTCCCTGTCCTTTTGGTCAGTAATACAGCAGACGACTCATTTTATATACTGAAGGGCACATCCTCTCTATCATCATAGTTCGTGATGGAAAATCTTTTTAGTAGTTCCTCAGTAATGGGGTCCACCGTAGTATTTCACACTGCGTCCGTGGACCATACACTTCTGTGTCTAGACTTTTTCAATCGTCAAGACAGTTACACTCTGTGGAACATTCTAATTTAACGGTCGGGAGCCGCTCTGGCTCTTCCGCTCCTTTGATAGGGGTATATAGCCCCCTTGTGATATTGCCTCTTCAGTGACTTCTTCGGTACAGTTGATTAACATCTCTCTAGCTGTGATTATTAGTCTGGTCATGATTTCAGTATGGATGCTCAGGCTCCTTCTGCACTCAGATGGAGAACATCTTCGTCATTTTGTATCAAGACAATCCTTCAAAATAGCAGCCTGAAAGCCTTGCTAGGCTAGGACCAAAAAAAAAAAATAAAGGAAAAAAATATAAATATAATTTTTATCACAGCACAGGGCCTAGCCGAAATTATCCAATAACCCCTTTTTTGGATCTGGTCAGGTTCCGCCTCAGCCCCTGAGGCACTTGTCTCCAGAGTATGGTAAAGAGTACCTGATTTCTTCTTCCCCTAGGGGCAGTTCGATCCAGCGGTGGTATGGGTCATTTCTTTCTCTGAGAGAGATTTCTCTCATTCAGAGACACTTCCTAGACCTAGGCGACTGCCCCCTCTGTTAATTCCCCTTTCTTTTTATCAGGCTTTCTTCTCTTGATCAAGGCCTTGCAGCAGCAGAAGCGACTCTCCACCGAGTCGGAACTCAAGTTCCTACTTCCTTATTAGCTTAATTCAACAGGCGATTTTCTCCTTCTTGACGGAAGGTCAAGTAGGTCCTTTTTTTGAGGTAGCTTCTCAAATATTCACACTTCCAGTTCCTGTGCACTGGTCCATGCCAGTTGCTCACGAAACTTTCCTCTTCACGTGCAAGATGGAGTTGTGATGTTTGTTTTTCAGCAAACAAACTAGAATCCTTTCCTACTCCCTTCACCGAAGCCAGAGTAGGTAGTGCATCACTGCATTGAGTCACTGCCTCTCTCAGTCTCTTCAACAAATGGGTTAGCCCTAACTTGGTCCTGCTGTGTCCCTCCTCGACGCACATCTGCCTCTATTTACCTCAGAAATCCAGCCTCTGCTTTTTCTGTCAGAATGTTTTTTTTATGCAGTGAACACATCCTCCTGTACACTTTTTCCTCTCTTCTCTGAGATCAGAGACTGCTACTACAGTTGTAAACACAAGGGCAGGATGATTCCTTTTGGAATATGCAGTGGGTAGGATCTGGTTCTACAAGACCACCACAAAAGGCTTCTAAGTTGTGCTTGGCCTTCCATCAGGAAGATTCCTGTAACTAAGTGGAGACCATTCTCCTTGATGGGCTAACTCCACCTGGACCCCCTTGCTCACCAAGTAAGGGGTTCAAGTGCTCCTGGACCTGTTGTTACAGGTTAGCCATACTTGATAGTGGGGGTTTCCATCTGCACTTTCTGGTCTACCCTGAACCAGTAGACTTTACCTCTGACTTTTTCAGTTCC
This sequence comes from Neoceratodus forsteri, assembly GCA_016271365.2. Taxonomy (NCBI): domain Eukaryota; kingdom Metazoa; phylum Chordata; order Ceratodontiformes; family Ceratodontidae; genus Neoceratodus; species Neoceratodus forsteri. Next base: position 107,949,776 of record CM028131.1, on the reverse strand, counting down.
TGAGGTCCCTTTATGTTACATTAGTACATGTCTTTGACACTATTAATTTTGGTCCTAGACCAAATGGTGAGGCCAGGTTCTTGCCGCTCTCCTAGAGTGGTTGCGGCTTCCTGGCAGACTTTCATTTTGTGCCCATTGCAGTCATCTGCAAAGTGGCGAGTTACAACTCGAGCACTTATCTTGTAGGCACTATGTTCTAGATACTGTTACAAGACAGCTCTTTTTATTAGCAGGGCAGTCCTTGGCTGTCCTTTCTGAGTGAATCCTATCTCCTACCACCCTACTCAGGGTTGTTGATTTTAGCTCGGTACTCTCCCACTAGTGTGAATGAGTGATGGAGACTTAGTCCAGGAAGTTATGAAAATTACGTACTTACTGTAATTATTGATCTTCTTGGACAGTCTCCATCACTCATTCAAACGCCCACCCACCATCCCCTGGGTTCACTCGTTTTCTTTCCTGGTCTTCACGGTCCTATGGTTCAGACTGTGAGGACATTATTCTTTGACCTTTCTTGCAAAGGCCATCTGGACCCTCTCAGGCCCAGAAACTCAGGATGAGTTATTCTCATTACTTATGCTGCACCTCCTCGGTCGAAAGGTACTGAGGTGGTTGGAGAGTCGGCAGCTGGAGATAGCCTACATGGGCACGAGCTAGTCTCGCGGTGCCACGCATGCGTGGTCCTCTCTCGGCGCCGACCCTTCAGAAAATTTTAGACTCCCACTTGGTCCTAGCACCTCTGGCACTATCCCACTAGTGTGAATGAGTGATGGAGACTGTCCAAGATCAATAATTATGGTAAGTACGTCATTTCCATTTCTTTTACTTGCCGATCTCAATCTAAACTGGCTTGGAAACTCACTACATGCACTACAGTCCAAGATCCAAAGTTTCAGCCTTTACCAGGTGATCAGTGACCCCACTAGAACTGCCCTGCATTCAAATTCCAGTACTCTGCTTGACTGGATAGTTACCAACCACCCAGAAACTATTAGCTCCTCTGGCATTTTAGCAGATGCCATCACAGACCACTCCCTCACTTTTTGTATATGGGGCAGAACAAGACCCTCCCCCTCAAAGCCCTGTTTTATCACCTTTCGTAACTATGCTAAGTTTGACCCACAGTCCTTCTTACTGGACATTGTCACTGTTGACTGGACCCCACTATGTAACTCTAATGACCCTCAGGCTGCTCTATATATATTCCTGACTCACTTCCTGGAGGTCCAGGACAAACATGGCACTCCTGTTACCCATCGGGTAAAAAATAAAAATACTCGGTGGCTAAAGGCTGACCTTCTCACCAAACTGTGACAGCAAGACAAATCCTGGCTACTCTACAAAAGCATGGGCCTTCCAGCTGACTTAAATTCCTACAGAGCCCTCAGGAAGTCCTGCAAGAAGGAAATCAAAAGGGCAAAAAGTGCCTATTGCAAGGATCTTTTAACCAAATCTTATAGTGACCCAAAAAAATTCTGGTCCCACATTAAATGCTTCCTAGGATCAAATCTTGCTGTCACTCCAACTGCTGTGTCTCTCAATGGTGTCCACTGCAGTAATCCCTCCACTACTGCAAACTTTCTAAATACCCAGTTCTCTGACCTCTCCAACTACATGTCTACTTTCCCAGCCAGACCGCCCTTGAATGACCAACCTGAAGCTACTGGGCCCACATTTCATTTCAAGGCTGTCACTCGCCTTGAAGTTCTAAGACTGCTCAAAAGTATCTCTGATTTCACTGCTGCTGGGTCGGATAACCTTGAACCCAGACTCCTAAAGCTAGCAGCCCCACACATAACAGCACCTCTTGCAAAAGTGTTCTCCCTCTCCCTTTGCTGTAGCTATGTCCCAGATATATGGAATAATGCCAAGATTATCCCTGTATTCAAAAAAGGGGACCGTAAAAATCCCTCAAACTATAGGCCCATTGCCATATTAGCAAAATCCTTGAGAAGCTCGTAGCCACTCAAACCATTGACTTTCTGCTGAGACTAAACCTTCTCACATCAGCCCAACATGGTTTCCGCAAGGGTCATAGCACCACAACTGCTTTACTCAAATTTACGTCTGATACCCTAGCAGCCATGGACTCAGATCTCCTAATGGGGGCAATCTTTATAGATATGATGAAAGCTTTCAACCTAGTGGATCATCCTATCCTTCTCTCTACTCTAAGATCACTGGGCTTCTCACATGATGTGACTGCATGGTTTGACAGCTACCTGACAGATCGGACACAATGCATTAAATTTAACTCCATCTTGTCAGATTATGCTACCATAAATATTGGTGTGCCACAAGGTTCTATTCTAGGTCCCCTGATTTTCTCCATTTTCATTAATAATGGTGCCTCGCTCCTTCCCCATACAGCTTCCTTACTATATGCTGATGACATTATCTTGTACACCAGCGCTAAGAATATTTCTGAAATCAATCAACAACTCTCCCAAGACTATCAACAAATTGAAAATTGCTTGTTAAGAAATAGGCTTGTCCTAAATGTCTCTAAGACTCAAGCCATGCTGTTTGGTTCCAATGCTAAACGTAAACTTGCCCAACCCACCTTTAATGTCTCCACTATTAATGGCTCGTCACTCTTCGTTGTACCGTCTTTCAAATATCTGGGTATCACTCTTGATCCAGCCCTCACTTTTGATCTTCATATCCAGCAGACTTGCAAACTGACTAACATGAAACTTGGTATGGCCTACTGCTCCAACTACATACTCACTCCATCTGCTAGGCTTGCCATAGCCGGTGGCCTACTACTTCCCTCACTCATCTGCTGATTGCTGATACCTGTTTCTGCTTTCACCCTACCTAATGACTGATGTCTGTTGCCATACAATAGTATTTCCTCACCTCTATATAACCCTCTTACTGCCTCAGCCTGTCCTTGCTCCCTTTCCCTGCCCATATACAATCTTGCACTGCAGGCATCTCCCTTACACTTACATATACTCATATAATCTAATTTCATGGCTTGCTCCCCTTTTCCTCACTTACCGACCTTTTCCTTAAAGACACCCCCTGCTCTCAATGGTTATTTCTTCCTTTTGTATTACCAGTTTTTGTTTTTGTGTACCTTGTTCTGTTTATATGATATGTCACCTGATAATTTATTGTCTAAGGTCCTCTCTATTCATTGCATAGGTAGGCACCTATGAATTTATGAATGGTCTACTCTGTATGTCTCTGATATATTGTATCCTCTTTAACTCATTGTATGTAAAGCACTTATAAATTGTTATCCTGTTAAGTTTCTGCATGTCTGTACTCTCCTGGGTCGTCCCTGAAAATAGTCATTTTATGGCTAGTGCACTTACCTGGTTAACAAAAGCTAAATAAATGTATGGGGTAGCAGCATATGCCTCATCAGGTAAGACTAGCTTTCAGAAGTGTGATGTCGTGTACAACAATATTTGTAGATATGCGTCCTCCTCACATCAACTAAAACACCACTGCCTCCTCAACACTGAACTTGGATGGCTTTCTCTGTCAGCATCCCGTGACTATGCTCTGTGCTCTGTCATTGATAATATCATCCGAAATCAAACACCCAAGCCTCTGGTGGAACTATTCATAAACCAGACATCCAGCTATGGACTACGCTCAGCTGTTAATGCCGAAGTTGTCATTCCCAGACACCACTCCTCCAAAGGTGCTAGTGCTTTCTCCTGCCATGCCCCCCAAAATAGAACTCCCTTTCACTATTTGTCGGGCATCCTCCCATGCCTCTTTCAAGTTATTGCTGCGCAACCATCTTGCCGTCTCGTGCTCTTGCTCCCACTTCAAACCCCCTTTAACCCATTTTTTTCTGTACCTTAACCATTACCCTTACAGCCTTTCCATGCTCCTTTCCCTTAATTAAATAGTGTCTGTACTGTCCTGTCTCTTTAGCTTGTTACAATGTAATTTTAATTACAGCTAATCATCATCCTCACCTCACCAATTTCCTCCAATCCCATCCTAGCCCACCTCTGTTACACTCTCCTCCCTGCCCCAACTAGTAATCCTGTCTTTTGCATTCCATCTTCCTTGACTACTAGATAGCACTCCTGCTTGTTTTTAGCTGATTGGACTGTTGCCTAATTGCTTCCTGATTATTTTTACTGTTGCCCTCCCTCATTTGTATCATTATCTAGTTTTTGCAGAACTTGTTGCATCTATTTGTAATTTCTACTTGTTCCCACTACTTGCACTGTATTACTATGTATGTAAAGCACTTACTGTATAAATGATTGTACTGTCACTTTGTTCAAAATGTTTTTGTTTCTGTATTCTCCCGGGTCGTGCCTGAAAATAGTCATTGCTATGGCTAGTGCACCTTACCCGCGCAACAAAAACTAAACAAATAAAATAAATAAACTGTTGCCGCAATTAATTGTGCTCAAACTGCTTGCTTTTAAGTAATTTTTCAGTTTAAATGCTTAGTGAAAAGTTTAGCTGCAATAAATTGTGCTCAAACTGCTTGCTTTTAAGTGATTTTACAGTTTAGATGCTTAGTGACAAGCCTTAGCTTGTGTAGCGATGCATTGTACCTAATCTGTCTGGAAGATAGCCTGCTATTCTGCTTCCTAGCCTCTGCTTTCTACCTATCTAACCCCTCCTCCTAAACTGCCACCACTTAACCTTTGCTGCCCCTAAGAGCCACTGGCTGCTATAGCCTAGCTGCCCCTAACTTCTTTCCTCCCCCCGTATCCTCCTCGCCTGTATATTATTTCCCGGCTATCTGTAAGTGGAATTCCTGGCTGAATCCACTGCCCCTCTGTCCTCTCGGAGCCCCTGGTGCCTAATTTTAAACCTCCTCCAGCTCTCCTGAATCAGCCCTCCAGCTACCTGTGTTTAATTTTACTGCTCAGTTCCCTGTGTTGTAATTATTCCCACCCACCTGCCCCAACCCCGACCGCTATTCAATACATCTCCTCCCCCACCCCTCCTTTAGCCATTCCCACCTCACTGACTGTTTGGATCCCTTCTTTGTTTGACCTCCCTGGTGAGCTACAAGGTTTCACCCAGCCCTGGTAATTCAGGCCTCCCCTGCTAAACATCTAGTGCCAGGACATCTTTTCTAAGCTCCCTTATTATAAATAACTCACACCAGGTGATCTTTTTTCTACTAGCTCCAACACCATATATAACTCCTACAAATCTACCCCCACCCAGGCCCAACTTCGGCCTTGCCCCCCCCAACCAATCATGTCTTCGCTAACTAAATTACTGGCACTCTCTGTACTCTTGCCCACACTCTTTCTGCTCTCAGGGCAGTCACACACTGCCCCTATTTTGCCAGTCCTCCTTATCCTTGGGCACACCTATGGCAATGCTTATTGCACCATTACATTGGTGCTTGACTCAGACCTGCCACCCACTTGCAGACCATACGACACCTCATGGCACGCCTGGTACTGCTCTCAGCACACCTGACCGTGGCCTCCTCCTCCTCCCATACTTCTTCTCAGTCTGGTCCTACTCACTGAGAAGAGCTCCTGCAAAATATGCACTAGGAGGTGCCACAAAGTTAACCTCAAAAACTTTAAAAGTTACTTGTTTAAATTAGCCCTCCTTCTGCTTCTGCTCTCAGGAAACATACATCCTAAACCGGGACCCCCCAATACCAGGGTAAGTGTGCCCTGAAAACAGGCATGTTATCCTTTGCTTCTTTAAACATCCGTAGTCCTTCAGCAAAGTTTGATAAGCCTGGGTTGCCCTTCATAATCCGGATGTGCTGTCAGCTGTCGAGACATGGCTCTCTCCCAGGATTCCAAATGGAGCCATCAGCCTGCCAGGCTGCAGGATCATTAGGTAAGATCGTCTGTCTAAAAGAGGTAGGGGTTGTGCACTCTACCTCAAGGACAGCCTTCAGGGCATAGTCCTAAATCTACCCAGCCTAGGGTCCTCCACTCAGGCCCTTGCCATTAAGGTCCTTCTTGGGTTCTATAACAAAACACTTATGCTACTTTCCATCTGCATCCCCCCAAAGGACTCATACCAAGGTCTCCAAGCCATCATCAACCTCCTAAGTAGCCTAACTTTAAGCTCCGAGGTTATACTTCTCGGTGACTTCAATATTAACTGGCTTGCTCCTGAAGCTAACCGCTTCAAAGATGCAGTCCAGGCTGTCCATTTCACACAGTTCATTGAAGCCCCCACTAGGACTAATTACCAGATAGGCACTAGCACCCTGCTTGACTGGGTACTCACTAACTGTCCTGAGCACACTTCCAACACCTCTGTCCTCTCGGATGACATTAGTGACCACTCCCCCGTCAAGTTCTACTGGTCCAATAAATTCATCAAAACCCCCTCCTAGAACAGTCACCAACAGGGTCCTCAGGCCTGGTCATGCTGACCACCTGAGACAGGATCATCTCATTGCTAACTGGTCAGCTGTGTTTGGGGCTCCTGATGTTGATAGTGCACTGGACCACTTCATCCTCCTATTCAATACAATCTGCGACTCCCATGCTCCCCTTAAAAAACATCAAATTAGAGGCCATTTCAGACCCTGGATGAGCACTGACATCATGGAACTTATGAAATATAGAGACCATCTCTGGCATCTAGCTAGAGCCACAGAGAAGCAGTCTGACATCCTGAATTATAAGCAAGCCAGGAATAACTGTACCAGGACTATCCGAATAGCCAAAAACCTATACTATAAGGAGGACCTGGCCAAGAACTGGAAGGATGGTCGAACATTCTGGGCAAACCTTAAAGAGGTCACCGGCTGTGAGCCAAAAACTGCTCCTGCCATGATCAGTGTAGATGGTTCCCCATTCTAGACCCTAAAACTATAGCCAACACCTTCAGCCTTGCTTTCACTGACCTCCGTCACATCTTCCCAACCGGCTTCTTCCTCCCCAACAACCCTGTTGCATGTACACAGACCCTAGAGCATCCCCTTTTTCATTTCAAGACTATTTCAATTGATGAAGCCAGGAAATACCTTAGGAAGGTGCTCAGTAAGGGGAGATTAAGTGGAGACACCCTTGATCTGAAACTAATCTCGCTCTCACTGGAAGAAATCCTGTCTCCTTGCACCCACATCCTCAATCTATCACTCTGGCTCACAGTATTCCCTCAAAAATGGAAAGCTGCAATGGTCACTCCTGTTCACAAGAGCAGGGACCATGCCCTGACAGAGAACTATAGAGCCATCTCTCTACTACCACCACTCTTGAAGGCTCTGGAACAAATTGTTGCGGACCAACTTGTCGAATCCCTGGACAAGTACAAACCTCTCTGCCCTGAGCAGCATGGCTTCAGGGCTGGGCACAGCACCACCACAGCCCTACTGGAATTCACGGGCTTCATACATAAATCATTTGATCTTGGACAACTTGCTGGGGCAATCTTTATCGACCTAACAAAGGCATTTGATATGGTTAATTATGCCCTCCTAACTGAGCAACTTGCCGCTACTGGCCTTGCACCCAAGGCAGTTTCTTGGTTCTGCAGTTACCTGCACTGCCGATCCCAGCAAGTCAGGATAAGATCTACCCTCTTGGACAGCAAACCTGTCTGTTCAGGCATTCCACAGGGGTCTATACTGGGTCCCCTCCTATTCAGTTTATTCTTGAATAACCTGCCTCAAGCCAGTCAGTGCTGCATCCTCCTATACGCTGATGATGTGGTTGTTTTCACACATGGCTCAGATCCCAGTGTTCTGGAACAGCAACTCCTTGATTATGAAGTACAAAACAACAAAAACCATGCTGTTCTCCAGCCCCTTAAACAAGCACCATAATTACCCACTATCAATATATAATGTTAATGGGGCCTCTCTTGAACTTGTTCAACATTTTAAGTACCTCGGTATCACTATTGACAACTTGCTCTCCTATACTCTCCCTAGTAGACCTCTACTCATCTCCCCCACACTCATAAATGACCGAATGTTACATCTTCAATAAGTGTACTGTACTGTTTAATAATGACTGTGATAACTGCCTGTAACTTCCTGTTTGTCTTGATACTCCCTGTACAAACTGTACCCGGGTTGCACCTGGAAACGAGCCTCGGCTCAGCGTGGCTTTCTCGGTCATCAAATTTTAAATAAAAAAAAAATAAATATTGACAACACAGCCAAAGCTATCAACAAGCACTTAGGGCTGCTATACCGTCACAAGCACAGCCTGACCCCTGAAGCCCTTAGAATAGCTTTTCACAGTTCTGTGGGCTCCCTTATGGACTACGGCCTGCCCATATATGGCTCCGCCACTGATACTGCCCTCCAGCGCTTAAAAACTGCATTAAACAAAGTCTGCCGGCTAACCTTAGGTGCACACAGGCTGACTCACACCTGCGATCTCTACACCAAAGCACATTGGTTCACACTCAATGGTGGGTTAAAATACCAAACCTGCCAGCTGGCCAAAAAGATCTGCCTTGGTACACTTCTGCTGGGGGTCCGACAACTTCTGCTGCTGTGCATTAACCCTCAGCACACGCAAAACTCTGAGCACCAGTTCTTTATAACTCTAAAATGTCAGTGTCAGTGGTTCAGTAGGTAGCACACTCGCCTCTGAGGCTGGGAGATCAGAGGGCTGTGGGTTCAGTTCCCACATCTGACACTTGGGTTAATATCCCAATACTGACACTGTAGTGCAACATGAGGGGGGTACACTTCTGAGGTGCCGTCTTTTGGATGAGACATTAAACCGAGGTCCTATCTGCCTGGATTGGTAGTGGTTCAGGTGGATGTTAAAGATCCCATGGCACTTATTGAAAAGAGTAGGGGATTTCTCCAGTGTCCTGGCCAAATTTCTCCCATTCACTAAAAATACCACCAACAGCTTAATCTGGTTCAATTTCAGTTGCTTACCATCTGTCCCCCAGTTGCCCCTGAAAAAGGGACTTCTAGTCCCAGTGGGCCTACCGGGTCAACAAAATTCAATCAATAAATAAATGTCGAACTTCTCAAGGACAAAGGTCATTTGCTCACCGTGCCCTGCTTTGGTTCAACTCCCTACAGGAAAATATTGCACGCCTTCCCATGCTGGGTACTTTCAATGTCCACCTCAAACGTCATATGATATATGAATCCTGTTGTGACTGTCATCGCTAGCTCCACCATCCTACCACCCTCATAGTTACTTCCATCTGCAGCACCACAATTCCTAATCTCCCTCCTTCCTGAGCTTGTCCTCCCTTTCCCTACCCCCCCGTCACACTCGCCATCTGCTTCCATGCTAGTCCCTTCCCCCTTCCCTTCTGCTAACCAAATACCACACTATCTTGTTGCTCATGGCACTTGGGGCTCCCCCTCCCCCCTTGCACATAACATCTTTCTACGCACCCTCGCTGCTGACAACTGACTGGTAACACCGTTGGGCATCATAACCTGTATGTATATCGAAGTCTTCTTTCCCTTGTTGAAGACTTGTATTGTGTTTTGTTATATAATTTCTGTTGTACACCCTCTTATCAATGTCATTTTATTTGAGCTGCTGTTCTAACGGCAGTGTGTTTCTGTAGCTTACACTTAAACCTAGTGCAATTTCCACTCTGTACCACTCGCTTGCAATGGAGCCCTGCTAACTGCTTTGCAGGAAGTAGGAAGAGTTGGCTGCAGTGTCTCGGCTCTCCCGATCGAACTACAACCAAGTCAGGAGGAATTTTTTTAGTCTTTTCTTGGGGAGATTATAGCTGGAGAGGCTGGCAAACCATGCATGAGTGGTGCCTGAATGTAAATTTTTGTGTTTTCTATATTTTAACTGTTGAGCAGCCCAAGGTAGTGTTTGACCCCATGGACACTTCCAGATCATTCGCTCTAATAGAGTGAGCACTACTGTGAGCAGGGTGAGCACGAGCAGTGCATCGCGTGGCAGTGCATGAAGACATGTGCAAAGACACGTGTGTTTGTGTGTTCGTGTGTGCTGCGGGGCCAGAGGACTGTAATAGCAACAGAAAGAGACAGGACAACTGAGTATCCACAGACAATACCCTGTGAGTTGTCAGTATTTGTATAACTAAGTGCCACACGCAGCATGAGGGGGTCTCTGAGATCCTGATATCAATCCCCTCTCTGTTTATATTGTGGTGTGCCCATGATGGATGCCATTATGACTCTTGAAGGTGAACTTGGTGTTAAATGTAATTGTTGTAACATATTTCTCACCATGGAAATAATACCAAAAGAGGAATATAAGTGCCCCAAATGTCTGCAAAATGAGAAACTTCTGAGAGAAGTTAGTTTTTTTAATGAAAGACTGGAACTCCTTGAATCAAGCCAAAAACAAATGGCTTTGAGGGTAAATGCAGGCCAAGCTGTAACAAACACTGTACCAAGCCTGTCAGAAGCGCCCCAAGCCTCCTTAATCAATTTTAATATACCCCAGGAAAAAAAAAAAAAAACTATCTGAAACCCCACCTACCTACCATACTGCTAACAAAAAAAAGAGCACGTGATAAAGATTGTACCACCCACTTAAGTGATGAATGGTATACAGTATCAAGTTCCCAAGCATCAAAAAAGGGAAGGAAAGCTAACACATTTGACCTCCTCCTGCATAATAATTTTGATATCTTAGCTACAGATATACCGGAATACGAGGTAAACTACCCAACCTCTATTAATACTCAATCGGTAATGGAAACAGATACTACTGCAAACTTGCCTTCAGTCCTAGAATCTGTAAGCCCTGTAGTAAGGAGAGAAATACTAGCATTAGGTGACTCAATAATTAAACACCTTGACAGGTCAGTGTGCAACCCAGACAAATCGTTTAGAACTTTATCTAGCTTTAGTGGGGCTAAAGTAGCGGACATAGCTAAGATGTCCAGTAATATTTTAAACAATACGGGGCCCAACCGATTGGTTATTGTACGCATTGGAGCCAATAACATATTCAAAGACCCAGAGGATAGTATATAAAAAAAGATTTTGTAGCACTGACTAATAAATTGATACAATTAGGCTGTGTCCCAGTTCGGTCTGAAATTTTACCGATTCCCAAAGCCTCACATTTTCACACTTTAAAAATTAAAGCCATAAATGGATAGATGTGGAAACGGACACTTAAACAAAACATATCCTGTCTTACACATCAGGAGGAATTTTCCCACCATGAAGAGTTATTTTCCTGGGATGGACTTTACCTAAGCAGGCGGGGTAGCTCATTATTGGGGAAGCATATTACAGATTTCATTGAAAGGACTTTAAACTAACATCTTTGGGGGGAGGACAGCACACACCTTGCCCTCCCGAAGCCAGACAACAGCTTTTTAAAAATTTCAACTGTGACTCTAGGAAAAGCAACACCTAAGCAAAAAAGCCAGTAGCAATGCAGGTTTAGTAACCATTCTGCTAGTTAATGCACATAGTTTGTCTAATAAAATAGAAGAACTAAAGTATATTCTGACTAAAGACAACGTAACCATCTGTGGAGTCACAGAAACCTGGCATGAATGGAAGACCAAGATCTAGGGGTATTCAACATTCTGTAAAAACAGAGTTGATTCTAGAGGAGGAGGTGTTGCACTATATATATATATATCAAATAAGTATGTAGCCCATGGCATAACCCCAGCAGCAACCACTAATAGTAAAGTGGAAGCAATCTGGGTCCAAGTTGATTTAAAAAGTGAGATACTGGTTGTAGCCCTCTGTTATAGGCCTCCAAACCTAAGTCAGACTGAAACTAATGAACTATTAACATCACTACAAAATATGGAAACTGTCCATAATTACATCCTTATGGGTGACTTTGATTTCCCCCCCGAATTGACTGGCTTACACTCAAAGGCCACGGCCATGTTGAATTTGCTTTTATTGAACTCACTATAAATCAAACTCTATCTCAAATAGTTACTAAGTGAACAAGAGAGAATAATATACTCGATATTATTTTAACAAATATGGAGGACAGGATATTCACTCCAATTATCGATGCACCATTGGGAGATAGTGATCACAACATGGTGACAGTAAAGTATAATACGAATAATGACACCATAAATGGGGTGACTGTAATTAAGGATTTTACAAAAGCAAATTACAAAAGAATAAACAAATACCTAAGATCCTGGGACTGGGACACAGACTTCTATGGCCTTGAATTAAACCAAATTTGGGACCACATATGGGCTAAGGTTAAATTCTGCTTAGATACATGGGTTCCTAATAGACAAAAATATAACAAAGGCCTTAGAACACCATTACGGTGGAACAAAGGTATAAAGAGGGCTATAAACCAAAAAAGGAGCTATTATAACAAATACAAAAGAAATCCTACCATAACCTCTTGGAACCCATATAAGGAAAAAAACAAAAAAAGTGAAATATAGCATCAGAAAAGCAAAGAGGGAGTTTGAATTAAACCTAGCAACAAAAACAGCGGATAATCGCAAATCCTTTTACAATTATATTGGCTCATTAAAGGGTAATTGCTCTATAGTAGACCCAATTGAAACTAGCAAGGGGATTATAAGTAATGAGCTAGCTATGGCAACTGAATTTAATGATTATTTTATAAGCGTTTTTACACCAACAAATACCCTGTCACGTAACATGACATATGAACAGAATATACAGCTTTTACCGATCACCGTAGAAGAAGTTGAAAAGTTACTTCAAAATCTCAAACCTCACTCATCCCCAGGGCCTGACATTATTCATCCTAGGTTCCTTAAAGAAACATCCAATATTATTTGTGGTCCTCTGGCGGTCTTGTTTAATACCTCACCAAATCAAGGTGAAACAATTCACTCGTGGAATGAGGTCCTTGTTACCCCGATATATAAAGCTGGTAATAAAAAATAGTTTCTAACTATAGACCCATTAGTCTCACGTCAGCTATAGGTAAACTTCTAGAAAGATTACTACTGACTCGGATTGAAGTTCATATTTCAAGGAATAATTTATAGGAGCTTACTCAGCACGGCTTCTTTCAAAGTAGATCTTGCTTAACCAACTTGTTGAACTTCTTTGAAAATGTTAGTGCATATCTTGATCTAGGGCTCCCTGTGGATATCATTTTTCTAGACTTTTCCAAAGCTTCTGATAAAGTTTCCCATCAGGTTCTAATTAATCACATGTTTAGGTTTGACTTTCATCCAAACATAATAAACTGGGTCATATCTTGGCTGCAAAAGAGACGCTAGCGTGTTGTCATCAGAGGCCACTGTTCAAAATGGGGAAAGGTTAGCAGTGGGGTCCCACAGGGCTCTATCTTGGGCCCTGTCCTTTTTAATTTACTGATTTCAAAATGCAATCGTCTAGCAAAATTTGGATGTCTAAGTATGCAGACGATTGCAAACTAGGATGCATAATCAATATCATACAGGCTGCAAATCACTTTCAGAATGAATTAAATTTGCTGGGCGCCTGGGCTACTGATAATAAGATGCTTTTTAATGAACAGAAGTGTAAGGTTATGCACTTAGGTCATAACAATCTGAATTTCACTTATAAATTAAATAATGTGCAACTAATGAAAAATACTTAGGTGTTGTAGTGAACAATAAGCTATCTTTCGACACCCATACTTTAGTTAAGGTTAAAAAGTGCCAAAGAATTGTTGGCTGCATCTTTAAACATATAAAAGGTAGGGATTCCAGGGTAATTCTCCCACTTTGTACTAGCCTAGTTAGACCACACCTAGACTACTGCTCTCCCTTTTGTGCCCTGGCCACAAAAAAAGGAAACAAAATAGTTGAGGGAGTACAAAGGAAGGTAACCAAATGAATTAGGGATATGAACTGCCTAGAATATGAGGCAAGGCTTCAAGCATTGGACCTCTACTCTTTGGAGTACAGACAACTATGTGGCGATCTCGGCTTGACATACAAAGCAATTTATGATCCGCTTCTTTTTGAAACTTTGGGCTTAACAAGGGATAGTTCTAGTACTAACACTAGATCACATAGCCTTAAATTAAGAGGACATAACTGTAAAACCCACAAAAGAAGCCACTGGTTCACCCAACAGGTGGTGTCTCAGTGGAATGCTTTGCCAAGAGAAATAGTTGAGAGTGATACCATGGAACTATTTAAAAGACAATTAGATACCTATATGGGCAGCAAAAAAATATCTTACCTATGATACAACTCCAATCCACCATATTGGTGGCGAGCTTTACAAGGGTATCCCGCCTCCTGAGCCCGTTATATCCTATGAATCTTGCAATCCTCTGTACTTGACGTGGAACCTATGTAAAGAGCTCTGAGCTCAAATGGTTTAACCTGAGATTGTAATAAATAAAAAATAAGTAAAAAACTACAATGGTTTTGTTGTGATTATGGCTAGTCCTCTAAAATGTGCTTCCTGGAATGTTAAGAAGGCCAGGTCTCTCACTAAGAGACACCAGATCTTTAAACATTTGCATCATATCCAGTGTCAGGTTACCTTTCTTCAGGAAACTCACCTTTTGTCTTTGAAACGTAATTTATTCTGGAGACAAGCAGTCAGGCAGGACTTTGTAGCCAGTTGTGCTACAGCAAGTAAGGGAGTGGCCATTTTGTTATCGAAAAATGTTACTTTTCAAAGCCATCAGTGCCTAATAGATCCCCAGGGCAGATATGTATTTGTCAGGGGGACTTCAGTTTGTACAGATATTGTACTGGGTAGCATCTATGGTCACAGTGTAGCCAACCCCTTCTTTTTTATGAACTTGACAAACCTCTTATCTACATTTTTCCCTATCCTGTTAATTATCGGAGGGAATTGGAATCTCTCTCCCATACCAGATTTGGATAGGATGGGAGGGCCCATGATAGGACTCTCTCCTGTCCAGCGCTCCTTGTGTGACATGATCCATTCCCTGGGGCTCTGTGATCCATGGCGGATTGTGCACCCACTGGACAAAACATATACATTTTATTCTTCCACTCATGGTTCCTACTCCAGGCTGGGTTATCTGCTTCTCAATTACTATCTTTTTGCTGGGGTGCTGGAGGGGGAGATTGGCACCAGGGTCCTCTCAGGCCACTCTTTAGTGTGGATTCGACTTCTTCTTAATCCTAATTTAGAGAAGGACTCGATCTGGAAACTTAATAACCAGCTCCTTAGTGACAATTTTGTCATTGAGTGGATTAAGGATCAGATTATTTTATATGTGCAGCAAAACTCAGGCTCCATTGGTCAAGCTGATTTAGAGTGGTCCGCATGTAAGTGTTTCCTTAGGGAGGAATTTATTAGACTTGCCTCTCAGTGTAAACGTATCCATATGCAGGTCTCTGCTGATCTTCTTAAGAAGATTGCTGATATTGAACAAGCACTTTCCCCACACACCCTGGAGAGTACCCTGTGGGAACTTACAATTCTACAGGATAACTATACAGACCTCTTGAAGGAGAAGGCTGAATACACAGTCCTGAAAACTAAAGCAAAATACATTGACCAAGGGTACAAAGTGAGTCAGTTGTTAACTTTCCGTCTTCAACAACAGGAGACTTCCAGATTGATAGCTGCTATTAAGGCAAGTGATGGGTCTCTCCGGACCCAACCCAGGGACATAACTCATGAGTTTGCTTCGTTTTATATGAAATTATATGGTTCCAGAGCTTCCCCTCCATCCCCTGCTGAGTGTATAACCTACCTTAAGGATAGTTCTCTACCACAACTGACACTAGCCCAACAGGCTATTTTATCTCAGCCTACAGTATTTCCAAAGTTGAAATCCGGCAGGCTATTTCTAATCTAGCACCTGATAAGGCCCCTGGACCCTAGGGGTTCACTTCTAATTTTTATAAGCTCTTTGCTGAGCAACTGGCCCCGCTCTTGCATAGTTTATATCTCTATATACATAAGTTGGGTATCTCGGATCCCACATTGCTGGAGGTGTTAATTGTCCTCTTACTTAAACCTGGTAAACCCCCAGAATCTGTCACTAATTACAGACCTATTTCCCTGATTAATTGTGATATTAAGAGCCTATCTAAAATTCTTGCCAACAGGGGGTGCTGTGGAGCCCAACCTAGACAGACACAGAGAATGCAGCTCTGTATCTATATATAAAAATTTGGAACTGGGCAGAAATAAAAGCTTCAGTGTGCATCAGAGGAAACTGAGATTGAGATGGTCAATCCTAAAAAGAAGGACCCCAGCCAAACAGTGGCTGGTGGACCAGCCACAAGGTCGACAGGTTAGACACTTCCAACTAACACCAAGGGAGAGGAAATAATGCAGTCGCTAGGCCACAAATTAAAAACTTTGATTTCTTCCAACACTGCAATGAATGCAAAACTAGATGGTCTCACTGGAAGGATTACCCTGGTAGAATCATCAGTGGAGCAACTTCACAGTACAGTCGGAGATCTGCAGCAACACTCAAATAAATGTAATGCTATTACAGCAGGTCATTCGAGAGATGCTCAGCATGTGGGCAATCGCTTGGAGCTTTTGGAAAATCAAGTAAGGAGCTCAAATATTCATATGATTGGCTTACCGGAGGGTATGGAAGGGGATCATCCCTTGATCTTCTTTAAAGACTGGATCTCGGAGCAGTTTACAGGACATGGGGACTTTCAGGCTGGCAATTTCTTAAGGCCTACAGAATTCATTCATGTGGGCGACAGACTGAAGACATTCCTCGGGTGCTCATGGTGGTGGCTGATAGCATGGGCACCAGAGACTGCATCCTTAACCTAGCAAAACGGCTGGGGCCACTGAGTGTACAAGGCCACACAGTGAACCTATTCCTGGATTTGTCCTATTCTACCCGCCAGCGACATAAAAAATTTGATGGAATCAGACGGAAACTCCAGGACCTTGAGATCCCACATGCAGTTCTATTTCTGGCTAAGCTCCGTATCATTTACCAAGACAAGGTATTTCTTTTCACGGATCCGATCGATGCTGGAAAATGGGTCGCTCGCATGGAGGCACAGCAGTCAGTCGAGTTCAGATGTCTGAAAATGACTTATTAGAAGAAACTTGAACAGGACTGTATGGTGACTTTATTTTTCCACTTGTTTGGCAGTTAAGACAGTTGCAACTCGCTAGCACTTGTGTGAAGCTATTAACAAGCTGCCCTCTTACCACTTGTTTAAAGGGTTTATTCATATGTTGAAATATGGGCTCTAACTTAAAGAATTATTGCTAGTTAAAGGATACTGGTTATTAGAGCCTCCTTAATGTTTTTGCTAATTAGTCTTATTACTGTCTTAAGCAATATTGTTAAAGAGCAGGTTCCTACTTTCAGCGTTGCTACTGTCCCCAGCCCGTTCAATTCCTTACCTGACTGGACTCGAGCTACTGACGTTTGGCATAAAAAGTCCATCAGTTTGCAAAGTTATATCCCTCGTAATTTTGGAAATCATAATGCTGCTGAAAAAAGATTGACTTCCTGGTTAGAAAAACATGCCCCCATGTCGTCCCACGCAGCACTGTTTTGTGATGTCACAAAACAAAGGCTGCATGAGTGTGCCCCATTCAGTTCTATGGGGCTGGTATTTTCTAATATATTTATACCCTTTAGTGTTGGGATTTTTTTTATATCAGCGTCGATGCGACTAATAGGGTCCTATGTCGATCGATCACTTATAAAAATCTAATCTGAGGATATAACTTTGCAAACTGATGGACTTTTATGCCAGATGTCAGTAGCTCAATTCCAGTCAGATAAGGAATTGAACGGGCTGGGGCAGGTAGCTACTAGGAAGCTGCTCTTTAAGAGTTTTGGAGAATATAGCTGTGTTCTCCTTATACCTTAGCATAGCTTAAAGACTGTGCTATAGATGTGCATTGAAATTCTTCTGCATCTTAGGATATTTAAAAGGGTTGATTCCTCCCCCTATTAGATAATATCTTCAGGAATATTGGTGGATCCCATGCTCTGTGAGTGAGGCAATTATTAAAAACTTTAGGATAATTTTTATGTTTACTCCACCTGCTCATGGGCTACAGCTACACTGAACTATGGACTTTTAGTATCAGGAATGCTGTACATGATTTATTATCAATCCCCCCCGCCGTATATAGGATTAGCTTGGAGATACTGTTATCCTGAATATAATGGGATGTGTGTTCTTTCCACTCTGACTGTATAACAACTGATGTTTCCAAAACGCAATGTATTATGTACTTGATTTACATGTTAATTCAATATATATAAAGTTTTAAAAAAAAATTCTTGCCAACAGGGTTAACCAGGTATGGGAGGGCCTCCTTAGTCGAGAATAAGTGGGGTTTGTCCCTAATCGCTTGTCCATGGACTATTTCAGGAAATTGGCCCATGTCTTTGTGTCCAGGGGATCAGTTACTCCAGTGGCTCTGGTCTCCCTGAATGTGGAGAAGGCATTTGATAGGGTGGACTGTGGTTTCCTGCTTTTGACACTGGAAGCCTTTGGCTTTCTTCAAGCCTTTCTCCATTGGATTCGGGTCCTGTACTCTTCCCTGTCTGCAAGAATTTATTCCAATGGAGTGCTACCTACTTCATTTCATTGGGCCTCTGGTACTAGGTAGGGGTGTTCCCTTTCACCTCTTCTTTTTAATCTACACTTGGAACCTCTACTTCGTAGATTATAGGCTTGCCCGGATATAACTGGTATCTCTGTGGGATTGGATACTTTTTTGTTGTCTGTCTATGTAGATGATATTTTGCTGCATTGTGGCCTGCCCAGAGACTTCTCTCCCAGCTGCTCTCCCTGTTATTGAGGAGTTCTGACTTTTCTCTAATTCTAAGCTTAATCTTAATAAAACTGAGGTGCTACCTCTCACGTCGACCATTAATGAACAGGAAATGGTGTCTCTGGGTGTGACCTGGTCCCCCTGTCTTATTAAATATTTGGGATCGTGTCTAGCTAAGGATACTTCACTTATGCATAAGCTTAATTTAGATGACTTAGTGATCTGTGTGCAATTGGATTTACAATGACGGCAGGCTCTCCCTCTGACTCTCGGGGTACGAACCTCTATTATTAAAATGAAAGTTTTGCCCTGTTTATTTTATCCAATCCACATGTTACATTGCTGGCTTCCACTTGTTTGGTTCAGGCATGTTCGCAGAATGATTGCCAACTTTATTTGGTTAAAAAAAGCCTCCCGGTGTGCTTATAAGAAGCTTGCTGCCCTGAAAGCATAGGGGGTCTTAGGTTTCCTCTCTTCCTTATTTATTACTTTGCTAGTCACTTTAGCAAGTTCTTTCAGTGGTTTCTCCCTTCCCAGTTTAACCCCTCCCTTGGATATAGGCCATTCTGGCTTGAGTTGGAATTAAAAGTTGTTGCAAAAGACTGGACTGTCTTTGTCTTCCCTATTGCATACTTCTTGGAGAACACTACCCTTGGAATTGAAGGATTCGGTTATGAGTAATTCTCTCTCCGGGTCTGCTCCCAATTCTGGTCTTTAATCAAATGGCCTATTTCCAAAGACATTACACAACCTATACTTCATAACCTTAATTTTAAAATTGGGGGCCAGATTATTAAGACAGATTGGCTTCCCAGCTGGTTGAGGTTAGAGTGTGTGGTCTGCTGGATGGGGGGCAGTATTACTGTCATCTGTAGATATTTTGGCATGGTTGCAATTGGGGAACAGGTTTATTTTTAAGATTTATCAATTTAGACATGTTTTGACTTATTGGTTTGGCTCAGGCTCATGGACCACTGACTCTTCAAGGCTCTTTTCCTCTGTTGCAGCTTTGGTATCTGAAAAGCATGCTGTGTCTACTCCCTACTCTCTATTACTTTCCACATTTTCTCCTGAGTTGAACGGCTCTTCTCCTTACTGGGATCAGTTGTTCCCTAAATCTCCTTTACAATGGCAGTCTGTCTGGAATTACTTATATTAGTATGTCACTCAGGATAGACTGAGGCTTACTCAGTTTAATATTTTAAATCCACAGAAATTGGTATGTATGGGGCAGCTGCCATCATCCAACTGCACTAGATGTGGCCAGGATGAGGGCTCTCTGTTTCATAGTCTCTGTTGTTGCCCCAAAATAGCTCCTCTTTGGAGCTTAATTGAGGCTAGGGCAGATCCTCTGCTGGGATTGCAGGGGTTATTTAAGCTGGAAATATGTATCTTAGGGAACTATATTACTATTTTAGTCAAAGAATGCAATTATTATATGTCTTTAATTTCTCTTTCCCTGAAGAAGGTGGTCCTTAGGCACTGGCTAGACCAGAGCTCTATTTCATATCAAGAATGGTTACAGGAATTACTGTATAACCTTTGGGTGGAATGTACTGTATGATTGTGAGCCTTCGCCATAGACTTCCTAGTTTTGATAGGAAATGGGGGAAACTATATACATTATATGCTATATAAACACCTGGAGGTTTGCTCCTAATGTTGGATTTTATTGTTTGGTCACAGCTTATTAGTGGCCTAGAGTGGACAACAAGGTTTCTCATTTGTAATGTTTCCATGGTATTTTCTTTTGGTGTTTTTTTTTTTTTGGTCTTTTGGTAGCTCCACTGAGGGGTATTTGGGGGAGAGGAAGGAAGGGGAGGGTCTGGAAGTTCACATAGAAACATAGACTTTGATGGCAGATAAGGACCACTTGGCCCACCCAGTCTGCCCATTTCCCTACCTACTGGATAAGCTGCAGATTCTAGTTAACCAACAGCCTACTTCCTGCCACCCCCCACTACAATTGCCTTGTGTCTGTCCTATGCATGTTTGAATTCCCCCACTGTTTTAGCCCCGACAACCTCCACAGGAAGGCAGTTCCACGCATCTACCACTCTCTCCATGAAAAAAGATTTCCTCACATTACCCCTGAGCTGTCCCCCCTCTATCTTTAAATTGTGTCCCCTTGTTCTTACACATCTCTTTTTCTGAAAGATGCTACCCTCCTGGACTTTGTTGATTCCCTTGAGGTACTTTAAAGTTTCTATCATGTCCCCCCTGTCCCTCCTTTCATCAAGGGTATACATATTAAGCTCTCTCAGTCTCTCTTCATATAAATTATGATGCAGACCCTGCACCATTTTAGTTGCCCTCCTCTGGACTGCTTCCATCCTGTCTATGTCCTTGCGTAGATGAGGTCTCCAAAACTGCACACAGTACTCCAGATGGGGTCTCACCAACTGTCTGTACAGAGGGATAACCACTTCCCTTTTTCTATTTGTGACGCCCCTTCCTATGCATCCCAGTATCCCCCTGGCTCTCCTTATTGACTTCTCACATTGCTTACCCACCTTTAGATCATCTGATATGACTACCCCTAAGTCCAGTTCCATTGTTGTTATTGTTAGTACCTCCCCAGCTGTTGTGTACTCTTCTCCTGGGTTTTTGTTTCCCAGATGCATTACTTTGCACTTCTTTGCATTGAATCTAAGTTGCCATATGTCTGACCATTCCTCCAACCTTGCCAAGTCCCTTCTCATCCTTTCTACCCCCCCTTGTGTATCAACTCTGTTACAGATCTTTGTATCATCTGCAGAGAGGCATATCTTTCCCTCCAGACCTTCTGCAATGTCACCTATAAAGATGTTAAAGAGGACTGGACCCAGTACTGAGTCCTGAGGTACTCCACTAGTGACCCCCCTTTCTTCGGAATGTGTTTCACTCACTAGTACCTTCTGTGTCCTGTTGTGCAGCCAGTTTGCAACCCAGGCTACCACCCTGGGACCCACTCCCATGCTGGCTAACTTGATTATTAATCTTTTGTGCAGGACTATGTCAAATGCCTTGCTAAAGTCTAGGTAGGCCATATCCACAGCCCCTCCCTGGTCTATTACTTTGGTCACCCAGTCAAAGAAATCTATTAGATTCATCTGACATGACCTTCCTGCTGTAAATCCATGCTGCTTTGGGTCCTGTGCCCTGCTGGCCTCTAGGTACTCAACAATTCTTTCTTTCAGAAGTGATTCCATCATTTTCCCTACCACTGAGGTCAAACTTAGAGATCTATAGTTTCCTGCTTCTGCCTTGCTCCCACTTTTGTGAAGGGGGATCACATCTGCCCTCCTCCAGTCCTCAGGTACCACCCCATCCTCCCATGATTTGTTAAAAAGTGTGGTCAGTGGTGTCACTAGGTCCTCCCTTAGTTATTTTAGGATTCTGGGGTGAATCCCATCAGGCCCCATTGCTTTGTCCACCTTGAGTTTTAGGAGTTCTTTCAGGACTCTTTCTTCTGCAAATGGACTGGTGTCAACCCCCTACCTAGAGTGCTTCTATTGTCTGGTTTAGGTAACTCCTCCTCATCTTCTTTTGTGAATACTGAGCAAAAGTATTCATTCAGTATCTCTGCCTTTTCACTGTCTCCCTCTGCCCACCTCCCCTCTCCCTTATTAATCTTCACTATTCCTCCCTTAGCCTTTCTATGCTCCCTAATGTACCTATAAAAGGTTTTATTCCCCTTCTTATCTGACTTGGCTATTTTTTCCTCAGTTTGGGCTTTTGCTATTCTGACTGCCTTCCCCACTTCTTTCTGCTTTAATTGATACAGTTCCCTGTCGTGCTCCTTCAGTGATGCCTTATACTTTTTGAATGCAGCCTTTTTCTCCTTAATCTTCCCTGCCACCTCTTTTGAGAACCATAGTGGTTTTTTACTTGGCTTTCTTTTCTTTATCTGTTTCACACAAAGGCTTGTTGCCTCTATGATGGCAGTTTTGATTTTTCTCCATTGTTCTTCCACTCCTCCTTTTTGGCCATTTGCTAGTGTATTCCTCAGGTATTCACCCATTTTGCCAAAGTCAGCCCTTCTAAAGTCAAGTATGCTTGTTTTTGTATGGCTTGTCTCCATGGTTGTGCTTATTGTGAAGCACACTGTGCAGTGGTTGCTTCTTCCCAGATGTCTACTGACTTCTAAATTTGTGATCCTCTCTCCATTTGAGAGTACCAGGTCTAGTATTGCTTCCTCCCCGAGTGGGTTCCAACACTAGCTGTCTAAGGCCTGCCCCCTGCAGGGCATCGAGAATGACCCTGCTCTTGGATGTGGCTGCAGTACATGTCATCCAGTTAACATCTGGCATATTCAGGTCCCCCATTAACAGTATCTCCCCTTTTTCAGCCATTTTGAGAATGTCCTCTATCATTTTCTTGTCCATTTCCTCCGCTTGAGATGGGGGTCTGTATACAACCCCTGTGCGGATTGTGATGCCATTCCCTGTCTCCAAGGTGACCCAGAGTGCCTCTTGTCCTCCCCCTTTACTTTCTGCAGCATCACTGTCCAACAGTTTTTTTTTGGAATCATATGTTTATTGAACTTTCCAATATATAGCAAACATACACATAAAGGAAAAAACAATATAGACAATACTAGAAAAAAAGGAGACAGCATTGCTGTCCAAACATTAATAGGTTATACAAGCTTACAAAGAATGCCATGCCAGTCAATCTATTACTCTAATTGTTTAACCAAGTACATTTACTACAGCTCTATAGATAAATCCCATTTTTTGCCCTTTTATACTAAATATAACCAATTACTGTTGATTCAAATCAGACCCATATTATCTAGTAATAGCTCCTGTTCTTCAAAATGAAAATATAAAACCCTTAATATTTAGTTAGTATAATAAATAAAATAAAGAAAAGAAAAAAGGTAATTCCGCTCGATGTACCACTTTCCATACATAAATTAAGACATAAATAGTTCCTTAGGCCATTGTAATTCACTTTAACCCTGTTCCATGCTCCTGCACCGGATCAAGAAAGTTTTTGTGCCATCGACTCTATTTAGCCAAGGAATCAGGCAGGACATCCATGATACCAGCGTTACAGGTCTATATTTATATGTGGTAGCGGTGTTTACCCTCCCCCACCTTGCTGCAACAACATAGCTTCTCCAACCGTGGGGGAGTCCAGAAATTACCCCAACCAGTCAGGAACTTCCCCTCCCTAGCCTTTAAAACACATTGATGTCCAACAATTTTTGAATTACATTCATCACAGATCTAGCTGGATCTATTCCATCTGATTCCTCTGTAGCACCCAACAGTCTGAGGTTGGCTGTTCTCGAGCCATACTCGAGCTATTTAAGGCAGCTCCAAAGAAGCTTATTTTCTTTGATTAATCCAGCTACTGTTGCAGCGGTCTCATTAGCAAAGTCCTGTGCCACTTTGGGTTCTGTGGTGACCCTCTCCAGTCTGGTCTTTACTATCCTGATCCTTATGTTGAAGGACTGTACCTTACTATCGAGCTCGAGTACGGCCTGTAGCAAGGCCACATTTGTGCATTCTTCTCTCAGATCGCCACCACTTGCTTGATCTGCTCTGCTGCCTCCCTCCTGCTTCTGTAGCTTCTGACTAGAGGACTTGCCACTCGGTTGAGTGACCTGTAGCCAAGGTCTCCCATCACATAAGTACGATTTTTTCACCATCAGGTAGGATTTGATGTGATCTGTCGAGTCTGCTAATCTTGTTAAATGAAAAAGTTTAATTTAGAAGATTTTAACTCACTCAGCTCAAGGTGGCCATTTGAATAATGTTGAGCATAGAACATTTCCATTCATATGCTCCAGGGATGAATGAGTTAAATGTTTTTCAGAATCTTAGCACCAGTGTTTAACTTTCACCGTTATGCATCGAAGTGATTTAAGTGTTTTCGTTTGTTCGGATCTTAAGAGCTCTTTAACTGCTAAACCAATATGAGGGCTCTGTTTAAATGAAGTCTTAACTATGAAGTTTTACTTTAGATTTGAAGCACTGCTGCACAGAAACATAGAATTTGTCAGCAGAGAAGGACCACTCGGCCCACCTAGTCTGCCCATTTGTGTTGTTGGAGCCCTGAGGCCTGTCTCTTACCTTAAGGGGCTGGGTTTTCACCTGTCAGTGTGTTCATTTATAACTGTTGGACTTGGTGGTGTATAATTGCTGAGGCACTGATTACTATTATTGGGCTCTTCTTTGCAGACTTTGCCTTCAGCTGTGCTGCTAAATAGCTCATTTTAATGAACTTTCTTTGTGGTTAAATGAATCAATTTTGCCAGTAATGTACCACAGAAAGATAAGTGAATTTCCCCTACTGTGATATTACTTTCTGTCATCCTGTACTTTGAACCAAAATGTTTTATAATGCCTTTTGTATTACTGAAATCGGAATAAAAATAACATTGCAAAAAGGTACTGTGTAAGTTGGGGATGGTGCCACTGTATACTAGTGGGCATGCACGTGGACAGTGTGCACACAGAAATATACCAACGCTGCCAGCCTTGAAAGTTCTGGCTCTCACAGGGTCCTAGTGCCTCCAGTCCTAAGATCAAAAACAGTACTGTAGGGAGAAGATATTCAGGAAGATCTACAGTTCCAGTAAATACAGTAACTTCTCTTTACCAGCACACGACTTTTGTGATCCTCAGTGATAGGAATCAAACAAAAAGCCTTCATACCAGCTGAGTCTACACTGTTGCCCTAGTGGGATGAGCCATTGCACAAGGACATGCATTCCCCCGTTGCACTAGGATATGTATTCCCGGAGCCTGGGAACTGCATTGTCGATATGTAAATCCAGAGATCAAGGCATACATAAACTCTTCGAGAGCCATATACATCCTTTGGGTGAGAGAACTGGGAACTAAAGATAAGTGATTCTTTTTTTTTTTTTTTGGAGCAGGGGTTGGGGAGATATTCTGTTTGTTCCCCTTTACATTGGTCATGCCACCTTCATGCCAACCTCCCTAGCCATGACACCCAGCTTCTCTTGGGCTTATCTCTACTCCATATCAGCACAGCATACTTTTGCAGTGGGGCTTCTCAACTTCCACCACAGTTCAGGATGCAGATCTCAAGGCTGGCTGAGTCACTAGCACAGACCCTGCACTGGCCAGGGCTTATCCTCTTTTTCTGTTCCCTTCCCTCAGGCTGCCGGCAGCAAGGCTGGGCATGCGCAGTCAAGCATGCATAGCGGGGGGGTTGCTAATGAGCAGCTAACTGGATAGGCGCATCTCACATTGTTCCATGCCAACAGTCAGTTAATAAAATAATTTTAAATAAAAATACCTCGTATTTCTGACGCAAAGTGTGTGGAGAGGTTATCTGGAGCACCATGGACGATTATCTCACCCCAAACCCATTTAAGAGCCAGAGGTTAGTGAGTAAAAGTGGAAAAAAATGTGGTGGCTGCCATGATGGCTGAAAACTCTGGCCTGGTCTCCCTGTCCACGGCAGAAGTGGCGGCGCTTGGCAGAGAAGTAATGGGTCAAGTAATCGCAGCGCTGGAGCCATGGCTAATCAAGCTGGAGGGTAAACTGGATTTAAAATTGCAGGAGGTCTTAGAACAGCAGACTGCACAAGCTAACAAATTAATGGAGGCCGAAGATCGAATCTCCACCTTGGAGGATGAGCTGATGGCAGTCCCGGGGCAGGTTAAAGCGCTACAAAAAGAGTTGGAGGAATTTCAGGACGCTTTTGATTATCAAGAAAATTACCAGCGTCGACTTAACCTGTGCCTGAAAGGATTGCCAGAGGGAAAGGAGGGGGCCAGTGTACTCAATTTTTGCTCAAAAGTTATGCCACAGTTACTTGGTCTTCAACCCAAAAACGGGCACTTCAAGATGGAAAGAGCCCATCGTGCAGTAATGGCCAGACCCCCTTCAGATCAACCCAATAGGCAGATAATAATGCATTTTCATAATTTTCAGAACTGGGAGACTGTACTGAGAGTTTACAGTGAAAAGGGGCAGATGTAATATGATAGGATTCACCTATTCTTGTCACAGGATTATTCTGCAAGATTACTACAATGAAGGAAAGAGTTTAGTGGTCTCATGGCTCAACTCAGATCTATGAACGTCGAGAATTTTCTGATTTACCCGGCTACTCTGAGGATCCGTTATGAGGGGGCAATGTTTCTTTTTGGGAAGTTGCTAAGGCCGAGCTGTATATGAAGTCCCTGCAACAGAAAATGGGCTGAGGAGAGTAAGACTGTGCCAGATTGTAAGGTTTTGTTTGGAAGTTTGTTTCTTTTGACTTTGCGCTGCTTGAATCTGTGGTCAGCTGGTTGTTACCTCAATTTAAACATTTAGTAAATATTAGATTTCCCCCTATCTCTCCCATTTTGTTTTTCTCTACATGAGATGATGCGTGCAGAATAATGCGGCCTATTAAATCCTGCCCACAAGATCCGAATATGGAACTGTGAACTGATGGAACTGGAATGTAGGGGGGCAAAATAGGCTCATTTGCTCTTGCATGATAATGCGCTGCAATGAAATGTAATGTTGAAGGCTGAGGGTGTTTTTTCTTTTTTCTTTTTTCTTATAATAATGCAGAGAATATGGGGAGCAGGGGTGAGCGTTCGTCTGGGGGGGCGATGGAAAAGAGAGTCACTATTAGACTGAGGGTGGAGCTGATTTGCGGCATTATTGCTTTCTGGTCAGATTTCCCCCCATTCTCTCTAGGCCTGGGTGTTGGAGAAAGTCTCCCCTTTTCCTTCAAGTGTACTCGATGTTACTTATGCAGGGATCTGTGGTGGGAGAGTGGAGGGGGGGGGAATCTGGGCTTAGTTGAGTCTGGCCTTTGAGTGACCTACGTGGCATAGTTTCTAGCGTGCTGCCAGGTAGGATAGAGGTTTATTAGACAAGGGAGAGATGAGTGCTGAAAGAGAAGAGATCTGTGCACACAGATTAAAAAGAAAAGTTTAAGAGGGGATCGAATGGAGATCTGTAGCTTTACATTAGCCCATCCCAGGTGCCCTTTTAATTTTTCTCTGGTAAGAGCTGCAGGACTGGGAATTGATACCTTGGATTTTGGTTGGGGGAAAGGGTTTTTTGATCTTCTGGTCAGGTGGGGAAAATGAGTTTAAGGATAATGGAGACAAACATAAATATAAGAGAGGTAGAAGGAGCAGGATTGGCTCTTGGTGGGGGCGATGGGATGTACATGTCAAAAGAGGGCTTTATTTGACACTCTTGCCTATGAATCAGTTAGTGTCATGGGCTGAAAGGAGAGAGGGAGAGCAGAAGGTGGGTGTTATAGTGAATCTTTGTGCAGTGGGTGGTGGAACGGGCTGGTTGGGAGACATTAATACACAATGGAATTTAAGGTGTGGGGTGGGGCAAAGAAGTCTAAAAGACATTGGAAGATGGGGAAATGGGAAACAGGGGGTATACAAAGGAGGAGGATCTCAGAGATGAGATAGAGATCCTAAAATAAGGTATTTGGATGAGACAAGTAAAGGTGAAGGGGTATGGGGGGAACAGTTTTTGACTGTTGCTGTTATTGTTCAAAATGTTATTGTTTTACTCTTTTCAGGTGCAGAAATCGATCTAAGTGTACGTAAACCCATATAGGCTTTAAGATTGATTGTTAAAGATTGTGGATCTCTATGGAATATTGCTAAATGTGATAATGTTAAATGTATTGGTGGGGGGCTTACAGATGGGGAGGTATTGAAGAATGGCTAAGAGACTACTAGCTCGTGTGGTCTCCTGGAATGTCAGGGGCATTGCACATCCAGTGAAACGTACCTTGCTGTTAACCGCTCTGAGGAGGGTGGAGGCACAGGTTGCTCTGCTCCAAGAAACACACCTGACAGAAGTGGAGCACAAAAAGTTAATTTGAAACTGGGTGGGTAAATGTTATGCTGCGTCATATTCCTCTCATAAAAGGGGAGTGGCTAGCCTCATACATAAAGCTCTTCCATTTGAAGTGAAAAAAGTGGTTAAAGATCAGGAAGGGGGCAGATTTGTTTCTATATCTGGGTAATTGTATGGTGAAAAGGTTAGGTATGGCAGTATATACTGTATGTTCCTGCAGTGTTTGACCCAGTGTTTTTTGAGTCTGTTCTGGATTTATTGACTAAGGAGCAGTTCCCAGGCTTAATATTAGGGGGGGACTTTAATTGGACGATGGACCCAGCATGAGATCACTCAGAAGGTAGGGGACGGGCATCTGCTGTCATGAAACAATGGCAGGTGGGAGTAGCAGATTTGGACCTGGTAGATGGGTGGCAGACTCGTAATCCAGGAGCCAAAGAATATACGTTATTTTCCAACCCACATAAAATGTGGTCATGTATAGAGTATATTTACCTGCCTAGGATGTAGTGGGGGAGAGTTCAAGACATGTCACACAGACCCATACATGTGTCTGATCACGTGATGGTGATCCTTGGGATATACTGTGGAAAGGGACAGGTGGGTACCCCCCGGTGGAGGTTCCCTACATACATGGCTAGGAACAAGGAATTTTGGGAATTCCTAGAGGAGCAGTGGAGATATTACACTGAGACAAACACTAGCTCTGATACATCCAGACAGGTTTTTTGGGATGCCGGGAAAGCATATATGCACGGGGCAATAGTAGAATATATAGCCAGACTTAGGAAAAAGAAAAGGACACAAAGGGAAGAACTGGAGAAGAGATTGGAGGATTTGGAAAAGAGAGTAGCGGGTGGTGAGAAGGGTGGGGCGGAGCAGCTATTAAGGACAGCAAGGGAGGCATTGAATAATTTGCTCGGGAAGAAGAGGGCAGATCTTGGGTATATTGTAAACACCAGATATTTGAGTGGGGAAACCAACCGAGGCTGTTGCTTGTTCGCCTAATGAAGGGTGGATGGTGCCCAGTTTGGAACACAAGTATTAAGAATGCGGCAGGAGTCATTTGCACAGATGTCAAGGGGATTAGGGAATGTTTCAGAACTTTTTATAGTCAGTTATATAAGGCTGAATATATAGATGAGGATCAAATGAAGGCCTTTCTTGATAAACTAGAAATACCAAGCTTGACTCTTGTACACCGGGAGAGACTGAACTGTTCAGTCATGCAGGTAGAGATAGGGGAGGCCATACAGAGATTACAGAGAGGCAAGGCCAGTGGGCCTGATGGGTTCCCAATAGAGTATTATCAAATAATATGGGGTCAATTGGCAGGAGTTTTGTGAGAAGTGTTTAAGAAACCTGAGGAGGAGAGTTTGGTATTGCCCAGGACCTGTGGGGAAGCGACAATATGTTTGGTACCAAAGTCCAGAAAAGACGAAAGGGAGTGTGCATCGTACAGGCCCATATCACTGCTTAACTGTGATGTGAAATTATTGGTGAAGGTTCTGGCCGTTAGATTGGAGGAAGTCCTTTCGGATCTTGTCCACCCAGACCAGACTGGGTTCATTAAGGGGTGCCAATCCTATCATAATATGTGCCGTCTCCTCAATGTGGTGTGGAGAGTATCTCAGGGTGGGGAAAGTATGGGCATTGTGTCTATGGACGCAGAAAAAGCGTTTGATAGAGTAGAGTGGAAATACCTTTTTGAGGTTATGTCCCGGTCTGGTCTGGGTGAACAGTACATGGATTGGGTGCGGGCCATGTATGCGGACCGTAGAGCTACGATTTTTGTGAATGGGGAGCTTTCGGAAAAGCTGTGTCTTGAGAGAGGAACTGGGCAGGGGTGCCCTTTGTCTCCCTTGCTGCTTGCATTAGCAATAGAGCCTTTGGCAGTGGCACTACGTCAACATAATGATATAAAAGGGGTCAGGAGGGAGGCGGGTATGCCTCATAAAGTCACACTTTACGCAGACGATATGCTGTTGTTTGTCTGTGACTCATGAGAATCCATGTCTCCGCTGTTGGTGCTGATCGCGGAGTTCGCGGACTTTTCTGGGTACAAGATCAACCTGGGCAAGTCTGAACTGCTCCTCTTCCCAGATCAAGAACAAGCTGGAGTTCAATGGGGTCTGAAAGTTGTACAAAACAGTTTTACCTACTTAGGGATCAAAGTGGGTAAAACTCTGGGATCTCTGTATGGCCTGAATTATTCTCCCCTAATTAAAACAATAGAAAAGGATCTCAGAAGATGGATGCACATTCCTATCTCATGGCTTGGAAGAGTTAATCTCATTAAGATGAATGTGCTTCCACGGATTTTATATTAGATGCAGATGTTAAATATGGGACTTACTAAAAAAGACTTGAAACGGGTGGAAGGTGCTTTTCTCTGGTTTTCTATGGAGAGGGAAAAGACACAGAGCCAGCCTCCAAAGGCTGAAAGCAGAGAAGGTTAAGGGGGGACTGAATTTCCCAGATTTGGGGAACTATTATCTTGCTATACAGCAAAGAAACTTGGCACATTGGGTCCATCAGCCAAAGGTGGCAAGCTGGATAGACCTAGAGCAGGACGGTAATAGGGGTAGGCTAACAGCGTGTTTTCATACAAAAGGACTCAAGGCCTCTAGGGCGGCAGGGAATGGTAATCCCATGGTTGGAAGGGTGTTGGAGGCCTGGGTACAACTACGAAAGTGGGGAGATGCACGGGGTGGAGAAACAGTATTGCTCCCGCTGGTGAGAAATCCCTTCTTTCTTCCTGGGATGGAGGATGGGAATTTCAGAGATTGGGAGAGAGGAGGAATTAGTAATGTGGGCAACTTACTGGTGAAGGGGGAGATCTGTACCTTTACCCAAATCCAAACTAGCTTAAACTTGGGGAGGCATCACCAGTTTCGGTACTGGCAAGTGAGAGCTTTTGTAAATAACCTAGGTAGAGAAGAGGCCAGGCGGATTACATTAGATCCAATAGGAACTCTGGTGTACCAGACAAAAAATGACCCAAAGGGATTCATCAGGAAGGTGGCTAAGCAGGGGAGACCGCTAATTCCAGATCTGACACACAAGATGAAGAAATTATGGGACTGGGGAGTGGTGCTGCTGATGCACTCAGGTATAATGGTCTGTAATAGATTTAAGGAATCTTTTTTTAAATTTGTGCATCGGTTGTACTATCCTTCAGTTATAGTACACAGGGCCCACCCAGCAGTATCAGCACTGTGTGGCAGATGTGGGGTTGAAAGAGGTACATATATACACTGTTTCTGGACCTGCCCTACACTTAAAGTTTTTCGGGAGGCTGTAGTGTCAGAGGTCGTAAACGTATGGGGAAAGGACGTGGTGAGGGACCCCTAGTTTGTTTATTTGGGGTAGAGGAGGTGGAGGAAGGTGGAAGGGAGCCTCTCCCTCATTGGGTTAGGACACTCTTTGTGTTGGCTCGCCACTGTATACAGAATACATGGGTCTCCCAGATTAAACCTACTATGCAACAATGGCAGACTCTGACAGTGCAGACCTTGGCTCTGGAACGACTTACAATGGTCATTTGGGATCGGGAGGAGAGCTTTCTACAAGGCTTGGTGCCATTCTTGTCCTCTCTAAGCCCAGGAGAGCAAATAGTACTGAGTGGTGGACTAAGTGGGTAATGAGTTGTCTCGCATAGGCAATAGACATGAGAGATCAAAGGGATGGGACCACATGTGTGCTGCTTCTGTGGGGAGCCTATAGTATTTTATCCTGTGAGTAGTGTCTGTTGATATGTGTAGATGTGAAGCTTATGAAAATGAAATGTGCACCCTTTTCTTTTTGTGTTTGTACCTGATTGTTTGTTTGTACATGTATGTGTTTGCCTTGTGTATGTCCATTTGTTGTACATGTTGTAATCAATCTGGGAAATCTAATAAAAATATTATACAAAAAAAAGGCATGCATAGCACAGCACCAGACAGCTTCCCTGTCCCCACTAAACGTCTCTGACTGCTTTGCCCCCTGTGGTCACTCAGTTGCAGTGTTGCAACTGAGCCAGCTGCTGTCCCTCCTCTGAGGATAGCGCCCTCTGAGACGTTTGATCCTCCTCCCCCTAGCCACCCCTCAATGAGCCAGGCTCGGTCCCGAACTCAGGTTGCTGGCATTGCAAGTGGTAGCCCAACCGCTGTGCCAATAGGCCAGCAAGGTGAATGGTTCTGATATCCAAAGGATACAGTAGGCAACATTGGACAAGAGTGCAGAGATGTCCAGGTTCATATCAACATGTACAAATAATTTGATAAAACATTTTAAAAATAATACATAAAATCCCACCTCTTAAAAAAGTAGAACATTGCACTTTTGTCAAAATGTGTGTGTGAGGCCCTTGGATCCTTGCACAGAGATAAATCTTGGTGCCTGATAGACTATCAGAGCCATACACCAGCGCCCTAGTGTAGTGAGCTGCTGTACGGTGCTGGGTTCCAGATCAAGACCAGCCGTTACAGGAGAACTGCACTGAACTTGTAATTCATATTTTCCCCATTAGAAGCTGATTTTGAAATATGGGGTCGGATTCTGTTACTGTTCCATCCCTGTAGACTTTTTAGTTCTCCTAGTTTGTGTTTCTGAATTACACTCAGGTAGTACCGTTTTAGAATTGTATGGGCTGGCCCGCGGGCGCAGAGGCAGGATGTCTGTCTGCGATGCTGACTACCTGGTTTCGGAAATGGACTCAGGACGTCAGAGGGCCGGCCAGGGGGGGAATTATTGAGCATCCTAGAGACTGCTTTCCTTCTCTGGGGGGGGGTAGAGTGTTTGACACACCATGGACCTCTGGCGGAGGCTGGGGTGGCCCATTGTGTTGGTGCCATTACCTGTGGGGGTGGGGCGAATGCTGGACATCATTGCATGTGTCTGCCCCCAGGTACTGCCACAAGTTACAAAATTCCTGCCCCCAAACATGATACCCAGTTCCACCGCCATCTCTGCTGCCAACAGTGTCTGCCAGAGGGTGGTCCCGCTCCTATGGCCCCACCCTGCGGAATAAGCCAGGGTACAATACCAAGAACCATGGGAAGGGGGTGCTTGCCCAGCGGCCCCACCCAGTGGGTTAAACCTGGGCATGGGGGGTGTCATGCGGTTGGGGCTGAGCTCCCTTGAGGGCGGACCACAAAAAAAAAAAGTGCTGTAGGATGTAATTTATATCATATCCATTTTTTTTCCCCACCTCCCCCAGACTGGCCTCCATCGGCTTGACCGTGCTCCCAGTCCAGTCACCTGTCTTTCCCAGGACTTACCTCTCCCTTGTTGTTCCTCCCTGGCTTACCCCCCAGGGTGGGGCATTCGTGGGCCACCCCTTGCCCTCTGTTGGTTCTCGAGTTCAGTTGGCCAGTGGAGTGCCCCAGTTGATGGTGTGCGGCCTGCGGAGCACAGCGGGCAGCATCCTGTGATGATCCAGCTTTTTCCTTCCCGTTTTCTCCCCTAGGTGATGTGGCGTGCAATGTCGTCGGACCAACATCTGCCACATCAACCCTACCAATCCAACTGAGGCTGCCAGACCCCCAGAACCACCAGGGGCCAGTCAGGTGCTGAGCACTTCCCCACCCTCCTCCCTGAGGAGGAGAGTAGTCCATCTAATGCTCTATCCTTCTCCTCCCCGGCCAGCCCTACAACAGCCTGGGCTCACACCTGAACCCCAGTCGTCTGCATCACAAGTGGTAGCTATACTGCCATGCTGGCAGGCCAGCTCAGAACTGTATGATGTAGTCCATATCCTTGCTGAGCTCTTGCACTGTTGGCACAATACATCCATGTTCTACGATAGAACTCTGTGGCTGAGAGTGACATTTATTTATTTATTTATTTAAGAATCAGTTTACAACCTTTGAGCCAGAGGCTCGTTTACAAAGGTACTTCGTCACATAAAGACATACATTGCGTTTCAGTTACATAGCAAAGATTTGCCAAAAATCAGTAGGCATTCACCAGAGGTGCCACGTCACATTGTGGTCAGACAGATACAATTGGGTACAGGGTACATGTAATCGATAGCAGGTATTAAACAAGTTGGTATCAAGTGAGCAATTCTGGTAGATAAACATTGACACAGCTGGCACTGGCCAGGTTAAACCTAGGCATGGTGGACATGGAAGTGGTGTAGGGGATGGTTGGGTGAAGAGCTGCCCGGGGGGCATTGTCAGGAGAGAAATAAAGAGGTGGAGGCTATGTTCAGAGACAGGAGCAGTTACGAGTGCTGAAGATGTGGTTCAAGTGCGGTTTTGAATGTGGAGATGGTGATGGCATTGGTGATGGTGGCAGGAGAGAGTTAAACCAGGTTGGGGCTCTATAGCTGAAGGACCTCTGGCCACGGCTGGTTCTTGTTCTGGGGACCTTTAGAGTGGTCTTGTAGGAAGACCGTGTTGCAATGGTGGGAGGGCTCTGGTGGATGGATGCTGTTACCCAGGGGAGGCCCAGTAGGGTTTTTGGTGAGGAGACAGGTCTGGTATCGGGCCGTTCATCCAGGGTAAGCAGGTTAGCATCAACATATAGCTGACAGGTGTGTGTGAGTCTGGGGCAGCAGTAATTAATCTGCCGCTTTATTCAGGGTTAGGTGAATTTTGTTTAGTGCAGTGGTGTCGGCAGCACTGTATACTGGTAGACCATAGTCTACAAGGGACAAACCAGACGATGTAACCGCTTAGCCGGAGAGCATTTGGGGAAGGCAGCTTTTATGGCGGAATAGGATGCCAAGCCGTGTGTTGGTGGCGGATGTTAGGGTGTCGATGTGGGTGTGAAGTGTGAGGGCTGAATCGAAGGTAACCCCAAGGTATTTGTAGGAGCAGACTTGTTCCAGTGGTTGGTTGGTGCTTGGAAGGATATAGAGTGGGTGGTTGCTGGCTTTGTTTGGGGTGTGAAAAGAGCATAGTTTTGGTTTTCTTAAGATTGATGATGAGTCTGCGCTCCTTAAACCAAGCCTC
This sequence comes from Neoceratodus forsteri, assembly GCA_016271365.2. NCBI lineage: Eukaryota > Metazoa > Chordata > Ceratodontiformes > Ceratodontidae > Neoceratodus > Neoceratodus forsteri. The sequence continues at coordinate 107,914,461 of CM028131.1, read as the reverse complement.
GGCACTGTTGAAAGACTGCTGTAGGGAGTCCTGTAGGGAGATGGGATTATGGTGGGTGGAAAACAGGACAGCGTCGTCTGCATACAGCAGAATTTTGCCAGAGCATGCACTGGGCAGGGTGTTCAGATACAGTGAGAAGAGAAGGGGGCCCAGGATGGAGCCTTGGGGGACCCGAGAGAGAATGGGCCAGGTATCGGAGGTGTGCTATTAATCTTGACACACTGGGATCGAGTGTCAAGATAGCTAGCACACCATGCCAGGGGCCAGCTGAGAGACCAGTGAGGCAGAGTGCATTCAGCAGCAGTGGATGGGAGACAGTGTCGAAAGCCTTTGAGAGGTCAATGAACACTGCACCAGCTAGGAGCTGGTATCCAAGGAGGAGTGTAGGAAGTTGGAGAATTCAATAAGGGCAGTGCTGGTACTGTGACCACACGGAAGCCATGTTGCTCTGGGCATAAGATGTTATGCTTAGCCAGATAATCAGTGATTTGAATGGCCACCACTTTCTCCAGGGCTTTAGAGAGGAGGGAGGATGGAGATTGGCGGTAGTTGTTGGCCGACGACCTGTCGCCTCCTTATGAATAGGTGTGATAATGGCTGTTTTCCAAGCTGTGGGAATTGTCCCAGGCAGAGTGACTGGTTAATTAGGCTTGTGAGAGGTGCAAGGACTTCATCTAGCACCAGCCTGAGGATGCTGGGGTCCAGTGAGTCACTGCGGGATTGTTGCCATTGAGAGCTTTGGTTAGGATGGTCTGGCTTCCTGGGTGGAAATCTTCGCAGGAGGAAGCTGGGGTGCTGGAGGACAGGGGAGTTTGGCTGGGGAGGGTCAAAGAATACTAGGGAGGACTGAGCTAAGGTCAGTGAAAGTGGTGTTGAACCAGTTAGCTATGGTGGCAGGCTCGGTGGAGGTTGTGCCATTTCTAGTGAGCTGGGATGGGGCGGGGAGCAAGCTTTACCATTGAGTTGCTAAATATTATCCCAGAAGGTCCGGGCTGAGCCCCAGGAGGAGGTAAGGGAGGCCTGGTAATGGTCTGCCTTGGCTTTCCTGATGGCCCATGAGCATTTATTTCGGGCTGCATTGTATGCTTGCCTATCAGACGAACGACCTGTTTCAGTGGCAAAGGTGCCAGAGGTTATCCGGTTTCTAAGTAATTGTAGGAGGCCGGGCTAACCCAAGGTGCGTTCTGTTTTTGGACCGGGGTTTTGGTTAAGAGGTGCAAAGAGATCACAGGCCATGTTGAAGTTGTGAGTGAAAAAGGCGAGGGCAGTATCAATGTTGGTTGCCTGCTGAATGGGGACCAGTCTATCTGGGTGAGGAGTGCCTTAAGTTTCTTCAGCCCACCAGGGCGGAGGCCTCGGAGGGTGGTCTGGGCTTTGGGTTTGGGATTGGGGTTACCCAGTGGAATAGGATAGGGAGTGGTCACTCAGGGAGTCTGGGAGGACCTGGATGTTTTGGATTTTATGGGGTGGGTTAGTTATAATAACATCCAGCAGGGTGCTGGTACCACTCCTAGGGTTAAGTCTCGTGGGCTGGGTGACGAGTTGTGTCAGATCTTGGGCGGCAAATGAGTCTCTGGTGGTGGATGAGGAGGTGCTGAGCCAATTTACGTTAAGGTCCCCACTAGGAGTTGTTCTGCCTTATGGTGGAGGGTGGCCAGGTAGTCCGTTAAAGATATTAGGGCTGGGTGCTGGTTCTTTGGGGAACATAGGCTGTGGTGAGATAGAGGGCTCTAGAGGGTCTGGGGTGAGTCTGAGGTGAGGGCCTGGGCCCCATTTGTGAGGGCAGGGGTGGGAGTGCGTGTCCAGGTATTGTGTCCCTGGTGTGATTGCACAGCCACCCCTCGTTTGCCTACTCGGTCCTCGGTATAAGGTATAGCCTGGGAGGAGACAAATGAGTCTGGAGTTGATTTGGACAGCCAGGTTTCAACCAGGGCTATGATGTCTGGTTGGTGAGCCAAGGCCCAGCACTGTAGGGCGTCAAATTTCTTCAGCAGGCTGCATATGTTCATGGAGGCTACTCGAAGACCAGTGGGCTGAGTGGGTGGATGGGAGGGCAGGGCCTGGGTTGGGGTGTATGTTCCCGTTAGGAGTAGAAGGAGAAGTGCTCTGGTCAGAGGAGGCTGATGGAGATTTCACGCCGGGGCGATATAATAAGGAATGGGGTTTGGTTGCACAAGGGTGGTAGGGGTAGCACAGGCAGAGAGGCCTGAGTGATCAGAAGTGCAAGGGGCTGTGGGGAGGACAGGTGATGTCTGGAAGGGGGTGAGGTGGAAGGAGCAAATGGGATGTGTGGAGGAGGAGGAAGGGGTCGGAGCAGTGGTAAAGGAGGAGGGGAGGACAGGAGGGTAGGTAGGAACACTGGAGTAGTGAGGCTGAGGGTTCATAGGGTCAGTAGGGTATGTGGAAGGCAAAGGGAGGAGGAGGAGAAGAGATAGACTGGTGAGCAGGGGATGCATGTGCATAGTTGGGAAGGTTGGTGGAGCTGAAGTGAGGACAGAATGGGGGGACTAGGATGAAAGAGGGGAGATAGTAGTGAGAGATCACCTCAGAGTCTAGTTGCTGCTATGGTGTGGTGGCAGCGCATGTGCCTGAAGTGCACAGAGTACTGGGTTCAAGCCCTGATCAGGGCAATAGGAGAAAGCCAGACCAGTGGCTGCAGCAGCAGGAGCTGGGCTCAGGTTTGTAGAAGCACCTAGACAACACTTTGAGTTGTGTCACAGGGTTAGTGTGTTCTTTATAGTAATGAAATCCTGCAGTAAAAATATGCAGGTGTTCTAGGTGAGTGGTGGAGCTGTGGACTTTGGAAATAAGGGTGCAGGGTTCAAAGGCAGCAGGAAGAAGAGGTAAACTTATATTTTGGCAGATTGGGTAGCTAAGTGATTAAGAGGCTTAGAAAGTAGTAATAAAGTAGGTAGGCACTGTGGTGCAGAGGCAGAGCAGCAGACTCTGACCACAAGGGTACTGGGTTTGAACACAGCTCAGGGACAGAGGGTAAGAGGGCCAATTTTTAAATCTGGGCAGGAGGAGTGAGGTATGGTTAAGAGCATAGAAATACAGGAAGTTGTTGGCCTGGTTCATTGGCTGAGATGATAGTCAGTAGAATGTAGAGAGAAGGGTACCAGGTTTGATACTAGCAGTTGCTTAGAGATAGGATGAGTGCAGAAAGTAGGTAGTCAGAGGAATCCAAGGGAACTGCAGTGACCTCTAGTGGGACAGCTGTGCAGCAGTAGCTAGGAGGGATATAGAGAGCAGAGAGGAGCTAGAGTGGAAAGTGCAGTGACCCCTAGTGGTTGGTGCCTATAACCTGCAAATGGGAAAGTGGACACTTAGTAAAAAGGAGGGTGGGTCATGTGTCACATCACGTGACCTGCCAGCAGCAATATATGGAGCGCCGACCCTGGGTGGGAGGGTGGTTGGGGCAGGCGGGTGGGAAGTGCCTCACAACAGTCAGGCTGTAGTGCAGGACACTTTACCTCTTCCAGGCTCTGGCAATCCCCGGTTTCAGTCTCTGCTGCTGGGCTGAGTTCATTACATCATACAGTTCTAAAATAGTACTTAGCATCAGAGTTTAAAACAGAGACACTCTCTGTGTTTACTACACAATCTGTATAGATGAAACAATAACAGAGCTAGAGCCAGTATTTTAAAAACAGCTTCTATTGGGGGAAAAATGGTTTTCAGACTCAGCACAGTACTACATTAATCATTCTACCCATTAGCGCCACTAGACGACACTTACTTTTGCAGCCTGTGTTGCCGGTAGCGCCCTGAGATGTCTCACTAAGCTGAAATCATAATACTTTTTAAATTATGGTATTTGAAGTGTTCGATTTGTCACAAAAACACTGAAATTCGGATACTCAAATGGCCATAATTTAAAAAGTATAATGATTTCTGCTTAGTGATTACCCTCATTGTAAAGGTCTTCTTCTCCTGAACAATATTGCTGCTGGTTGTGTGGGTGTAGCTGTCTTACTTTTCAAGATATTTACATTTGTTTGGCATGTGGGGAAAAAGACTTCAATTGTCAGTTTTTCCCTCCGAGTCTGCACACAGTAGCACACATGTCAAACAAATGCAAATATCTTGAAACTAAAATGCTACACCCATACATGCACAGCAAAGTTGTTCAGGAGAAGAACATCTTTAATGAGGGTAATCACTAAGTTAAATCATTATACTTTTTAAATTATGGTCATTTGAGTACCCGAATTACAGAGTTTTTGTGACAAATCTAATACTTCAAATGGCCGTAATTTAAAAAGTGTAATATTTCAAGCTTAGTGATTACCCTCATTGTAAAGGTCATGTTCTGCTGAACAACTTTGCCACTGTATGTTTTCCAGTAGCTCATGTAGTTTTCTAGATATTTACACTTGTTTGACATGTGTGCAAATATGCTTAGAATTCTGTGCAGTGCATTAGGAATGTCACAACAAAACAGCCTGGAGTTCCATCCCCAACATTCTAAAGTCAGAATAGAGTAGAATGAGTTAATAGCAGTATGTTTAGTAGTGAGTTGTGATTCGGACCATGAAAAAACAAAAAGGCATATCTGTAAGGTTTCCTCTCTGCACAGCTCAAAAACAATGGTCCAAGCACATTGTGTTCTTCATAACGGGATATGCTGGGACACCATATGAGTAACACAAGTCAGGCTTGCTGGCATCCACATCACTGCTGAAGACTCTTTGAGCTTGAGGGTGCCTACATATGCAACCGCTAGCCCCCTAGCCTGGGTCTCCCTCCCACGTCCACTGCCTTAACCCCACCTTCTTCCCTGAAGAATCTCCTAAACAAGGCTGTCAATTATACTGCATACCTGTCTCAATTCCTACTAACTGTGTGTATCCTGACATCTCTGTACTGTACTGTACGCATGAGCCTGAATATGAACTTGCTGTAACCTCTGTATTTTGATGCTGATGTATATTTTTATACTTATTGTAACTACCGTAAATCATGCCAATATATGTTTTCTCTGTAACTAATTCCGGGTCGCCCCTGAAAAAGGGACCTCAGGTCTCAGTGGGTTTACCCGGTTACCAAAATCTAAATAAATAAATAAATGTATTAATATATGGAGTGCAAATCACATTTCTTTTATTGCACAGTCATGTGAACATGGGACAACAGCTTGGCTTGAAGGTGTCAAAATCTACTTTATTCTCAGGATGGGCAGTTCATGTGTTTTTCAGTTCGAAGCCAGATAATGCTAGTCAGTTAGTCTTGTTTGCATTCTGACTGCAGCACCATTCTGGAATGTGCTCACTCAAGATGTCAGTACTAACTCTGCCACTCGCCACTATAAAGTTGTGTGCATGTAGTAATAAAAATGAAACAGAAATCATCAACGTGGTGACTTACCCCACCCACACACACATATACACACACGCAAGTTTATGTTATAATAAAATGTTCCTTCATACATAAAGAAGACTATTAGCACAGTCATAAAGACTGAGATGCTAAACTATAACAAGCTCCTACCTCATGTCTACTGAATACACACACTTACCTATAAGGGTGCGAAACCATGCCGGCCCTGTTGGGTAGAGCACTGAGGTGCTGGACGCCCCCACACCTGCCACCACGCTGGTGACCTCGGTTGAGAAGCAGACTCGGGTTGCTGGGGGTTAGGCGGGATAGGAAAGGATTGTGCATCCAAGGGACTGGTCTCCTCTCCTGGGAAGGGGAAGCATGCTGGCCCGACCTCTGACTGCCACGAGGTGGAGGCCTGGTGCTAGTGCAGGTGTGGGGCGGCATGAAGGGCAGGGCAGCAGTTATGTAATGCACGTGTGCCTCTATATGCATCCACTCACATTTGGCAGAAGAGGAAGGGAGAAAACAGAAAATGGTGGCTGGGGCTTTGGGAAGCCCCGCTCATCTATCCCCAGATCTGTGCTACCACTACGGGGGGGAATCAGTGGTTGAAAATGCCTGACCAGGTAAGTCCCAGGGCAGGTAGATGCCAGTGTGGTGAGACAGGGACAGGGCTGAGTAACTGCCCCAAGCTACTGCAGGACAGAAAACATTTTGTGGGGAAAACTGCTGAATTCCATCAGAGCAGCTATAAAAATCTCAATTAACTAGAAATATAGAAACAGAATTTGTCAGCAGAAAAGGACTACTCGATTCACCTAGTCTCCCAGTTTGTGTTGCTGGAGCCCTGAGGCTCATCTCTCACCTTAAAGGGCTGGTTTTACATGTCACTCTTCATTTACAGCTACTGGACTTTAACACCTTGAGTCGTCTTGTAAGGGCTGAGGCGCTGATTGCTATTACTGGACTCTCTTTGCAGTCTTTTTCCTAAGCTATCCCGCTTAATAGCTCATTGTAATGAACTTTCTTTTTGGTTAAAAGTATCAGTTTTGCCAGGCCCCCCAATAATGTACCACAATTAGATAAGTGAATTTATCCTATTATGATGTTACTTTCAGTCATCCAGTACTTTGAAGCAAGATGTGTTTATAATGCCTTAAGTATTGCTGAAAACTGAATGACATAAAAAAACAAGCATTTGTCAATGCCAAATGTTTGCTTGCTGGCATTGGCATTGGTAGTGCAGAAGTTACAGAGCTGCATAATAGGAATGCCAGTGAAGTATTAAACTGAAGCCAACCACACCACCACCCTGCAGAGAGTGACAGGCATTGGGGTGTGCCTTTGGGTCGTCAGGCATAACGGCCACGCCATTTCACCACACCCTACCCTGCAGACACTGACAAGTGTCACGGTGTGCCTTGGGGTCTTTGGCCCTTGCTTGCACCATTCCATCAGGAAATATGGTGAGATGGAGTGCGGTATGAGGAGAATGGGGTGAACTTTGGGGCGAAGAGTCCAAGGCATACCTCGATGCCTCTCACTGGCTGCAGGGTGTAGAATGGTATGAGCATTACAGGCAAGAATCCCAAGTCACACCCTGATGCCTGTCATTTCTACAGGGTGGGCGTTATGGTTGGAAACCCTAACAGCTCAGGCATTTGTTGGTATTTTCCTCCAAATTTTCAACATGTTTTTGAGACCCCCACCTCATGAACAGGTGGCAATATCAGTTTGTTAGCGAAGCTGCTTATGCTGGCGACCACAGCATTTAGCACCACAGGTGCAAAACACATTCGAACAGGATGTGAAAAATGACAGCTGTACTGTTCATGGGGAGGTGGAAAAAATGGCAATGTTGCAAATCTGCAGTAAAAATAATAGAAAACTGGTGAAGTCCGCGTGCATAGAAACTGTAGCGCACACCTGTAATGTAATTAGTGTGGGATTTTTACAGCAGATTGTCAACTCAGGCATTTTGGGACCTCGATCATGAACAGTGTCACTGTGATTTTCTTTATCTGTCCGAACAATGATTTCCCCAAGCGACCATGCATCTCTGCGCTGAAAGTGTGAAACACTTTTCGACCATGTTAGGAAAAAAATGACAGCTGTACTGTTCATAAGGAAGTGTGAAAAATGCAACTGGTGAAAATCTGGACTGAAAATATTACAAAGTCATGAACTTCACAGGTGCGTGTAAACTGCGCAATGCTGACTCAGTAACACAGTCATTTATGGACTTTTGTCACCAAATTTTCAACATAGCCATTTAAGACCTCTGCTCATGAACAGTGTAACTGTATTTTCTTAATCTGTTCCAAACATTGCTTCGCACACCGACTGCACCATTGTGCGCTACATGTGCGGAAACACATTTTGGGCGACATGTGAAAAATGGCAGCTGTACTGTTCATAAGGAAGTGTAATAAAATGGCAATGTGGAAAATCTGGAGTGAAAATATAGAAAATTTGCAAACTTATAAGCGTGCGTAGGAACTGCATAATTGCAGCTAATAAACAGTCATTTTTAGGAATTGTTTCACCAAATTTTCAACATAGCCATTTTAAGACCTCTGCTCATAAACAGTGTCACAGTGATTTTCTTAACATGTTCCATACATTGATTTCGCACACCGACTGTGCCATTGTGCGCTACATGGGCAGAAACACGTTTTGGGCAAGATGTGAAAAATGACAGCTATACTGCTCATAAGGATGTGTAATAAAATGGTAATGTTGAAAATCTGGAGTGAAAATATTGGAAATTCTCAAACTTACGAGCATGCGTAGGAACTGCGCAACACGCTCTCGTAAAACAGTCATTTTTAGGAGTTTTTTCACCAAATTTTCAACATAGCCATTTTAAGACCTCTGCTCATTAAAAGTGTCACTGTGATTTTCTTAATGTGTCCCATACATTGATTTCGCACACCGACTGCGCCATTGTGTGCTACATGGGCGGAAACACATTTTGGGCAAGATGTGAAGCATGACAGCTGTACTGCTCATAAGGAGGTGTTGTAAAATGGTAATGTTGAAAATCTGGAATGAAAATATTGAAAATTCGCGAACTTATGAGCGTGCATAGGAACTGCACAACACATGCTCGTAAAACAGTCATTTTTAGGAATTTTTCCACCAAAATTTCAACATAGGCTTTTTGAGAGCCCACCTTATGAACAGTGGCAGTGTCGTTTCATTACTCAGTCCAGAAAGGTGATTTTGCATAGTGACTGCGAAATCACCCTTCGGGCCTGAATAACGCCATGACAGTGCAATAATTCATGAGGAGGGGTCCCAAAAACCCCATGTTGAAAATTTGGGACCAAAATTCCCAAAAATGCCTGAGATACACAAAAAAGTTGAAAAAACCCTATCTATCCCATTATACAGCTTACCGGCATTTCTTCAGTTCGCGGTCAGCTTTGAAGAGTGCAGATGTGTTCCCGGTCCACCGAAGATCGTCGGCGCGGAGTCGGAGGTAAGTATGGGGTGAGGGGAGGGTGTGGGAGGCAGAAGTGCGCAGTGGGTGGGCGCGGGTGGGGACAGACACAGCGAGGACCGTTTTCATTTGCAGGTTTGTTTTTTTAATGATGGCGATGCGGGCGTTTGCCACGCTGGGGTGGGCTCCCAGCGTGGCAGAAGGAGCAACTGGTTGGGGGTGTGGAGCCGATGGGGGATTGGCACCCCATTGGCCAAAACATCTGTTGCCATGCTGAGGTGGGTTCCCAGCGTGGCATCCTGTACTGGGGGAGACAGTGGAGCCGGCGGGGATTGGGCACCCCGTCGCTATATAACGATGTGTGCACGCTGGGTGGGCACCAGCGTGGCATATGGAGCTGTGTTTGGGCGCAGCACGGCCGGGCGGGGATTGAGGGACACCTGTTGGCTATACAGTGTGTGTGGGTGGGGCAGCCACGCAGCATGTGTGTGTGTGTGTGTGTGGCAGGGGAGGCGCGCGGGCAGGCGATATCTTATAAGCTGCTCACTGAAACATAGCTCCCCTTTCAACTATGCCACTGCGTTTTGGAGCTGTCATAGACAGCTCCAGCAGGCATTGGAGAACTGGGGCCGCGCCTGCAAACACACTGACTGAATTGGAAGAGGGCTGACACACCTCCGAAAACTCGGATGATGGCACTATGTTTCTTGCACATGCGTGCAAGCAAACATAAAAAGGTACTGAAGCAGTTGAGGCTGGCAACACTGTATACCAGTGGAAATGCACGCGGATGGTGTGTGCACAGAAATATGCCCACACCACCAGCCCCAAATGTTCTGGCTCCTGCAACACCTCTGGCATAATATCAAAAAGTGGTGCGCTGTGGAAGAGATATTCTGGAAGGTCCAGTGCTCGAATTACAGGGGGGCCTGAGCCCCCTTACTTTTCTGGAGGGCTCCCTGAATTCTGTGTAATTGAAAGGAGCCAGGGGGGCCATGTTTTGGCCCCCTTACTCCTCACTGCTGAAGCTGATAATCTCCAGTCAGAAACACAAATTGCAGCAGCCCTGCCTGAGTGAAAAATGTTAACCCTTGCAGGGCTGCGGACTGATATATAATTTTTTATTTTATTACAACTAGGATTACAAATACCTTTGAGCTAGGCTCTTTTACTAAGGTTCCACGTCATCGAACAAACACAATATAAGATACAGTAGATAAGTACAAAACAATAAATAGGTCAGCATATTTGGTTACAATGGTAGATCTAAACCAAGAGTTAAAATAAGTTGAATGTATACGTGGGAAACAGAGTAACAGAGGGATAAGTAGGAGGGGGAGGAAGAGTGAGATAAACATGAGGAGAGTAGTTGGTGTGGACAGGAATTGCAGCCATGAGGCATTGTTGACAACGGGGAGCAGACTGAAATTAGTTAACATAATGAGAACATGCATTGAGGGGTAGGAAGAGGAGGGACAACACTGTATATCAGTCCAAAATTCCTGTACGTCCTAATTCTGTCGGCAGCCTAAGGGTTAACATCATATTTTCCCTTTTAACAGCCATCCAGGAAAACAATAACCTCCCCACGACCCATAGCCACTCAACTGGTGTCAAAGTGAGTTAAGTGATACTTGAGACAGATATTTATCTAAAGCCGTGATTACACGGCCACAACGCTGTTGCATTTGCACTGCTTCCTTTCCACTGTGCTGGCTGCTCCTCCATCAATTTAGTGTTTACACAGCCTACCCTCGTAGTGCTGCAGGTTGTTCTGAGGAACAGCTGTAAATTCAGCAGAGGATGCTGGGAAACACTGGGACAGAAGGCTTCCCATTGGAGCGAGCGCATCAAAGGGTTTACAATGCTGGTTAACGCGCTCGCACTGCTGTGGGTACCCACAATTGAGCTGCAGCAGACAAGGGATCCAAAGCACACTTACAGCACTCTGGAAAGTGTCTACAAAGCTGACTTTGCAGCGCATTAACCTGTGTGCATGGGTTGATGCACTGCAAAGTCGGCAGTGTAAACAAGCCTTGAGTGATAGCATGCCATTTGTTGACTGCTTTAATGGCTGCCTTCCTTCAAAACAAATAAACAAAAGCCCCCCACAGCTAAAAGTAATATCCCCAGCTGGCAGCAAAGTTAGTCCTTCACAGATACTTTAAAAAGGTGATGGTCAGAGATCCTTATCTTTAACCTTATTTATTGTAAAAAAAAAATGCTGCTGTGCTTGCCGTCTTTGATGTCCAGGTGACACCTCCTTGAACGAGCACAGTTGGGGGGGTTCATTACAGTTCAAACTATAGATGACTTAAACCAGAGGTAAAAGTAATAGCCAGTAGCCCCCACACTGGAACCCTGGGAACAACTTAAGGCTGGTTCACACTGCACCTTGCCCCAGCAGCTCAGTTTTATTTATTCAAAATTTTTTTAAAAAAACATTAGAGTGCTGCGTTCACACGGCATTGGTTTTGCTGCTGCCCTTTTCCTTTCTGGCGATTTGACTGCTGTTCTGGTCACTGTTGGTTTAATAGGGGATTTTGAGTGGTGCAGGTGGTTTGGCTGTTCAGATGGCACAGAAAACCACTTACACCACTCCACAAACCCAAGGAAAGGGGGAACGTGGATGCAACACCACGCACTGGAAAAGTGCCCAAACGGTAGCATTCAGATGTGGGCAAGAGTACCGATTTGGCTGCTGTAAGCCACTGACAATGGCTCACAGTCAGTTGTGTGAATGAGCCTTTATTTGTTCACTGTCACTGATCACTGAGTTGACAGAGAGAGAGAGAGAGAGAGAGAGAGAGAGAGAGAGAGAGAGAAAGAAAAGCACAGTTTCAGGAGCTAAGAGAACTAGTGTAGCACCTCCGCTGTACTGCTGGTTGAAATCAGATTACTGCTTGCTGTTCTGTGGGAGGAGTCTTCTTATTTAAGACAAGATAAGAAAACCAGGAGCACACAACTCCAGATGGTATGTAAATATGTTTTTTTTTTTGTATAAAGGTGGGAGGATAGGCAGGAATGAGGATGAGTAAGTCAGGACTCTGAGGAACTTGGGGCGGGCAGACAGTGCTAGCTGACCAGGGCTGGAGTGTGGGGTAGGGCCAGCTGTGGAGCTGTACTAGCTCCTGGACCCCTCTAGCAGTGTGTCAATGCAAGCTGCCGTCATAGAGAGAGCTGAGAGAGAGACCCTGAATGGGCCAGAGCTACACACTTTTGAGCTCCTCAGTCTGAACTCGCATACGGGTGGGGGGGGGGACTTCAGTCTCCAGAGCCTATGTGCAGTAAGGCAAGCTTGGGGAGGGGTACTTGTCTCCAGTGCCAATGTGAAGTAAGGTAAGGAGCCTAGAGAGAGGGTTGTTTTTGTCTCAAGAGCCCATGTAAAATAAGGCAAGGCTAGTGGGGGTGTTTTGTGTCTCCTGGCCCCATGTGAAGTAAGACTAGGTTGAGGAGGGGTTGTTTGTCTCCTGAGCCCATGTGAAGTATGGCAATGCTGGGAGGGTTTGTTTCCAGAGTCCATGTAAAGTATGGTAAGACAAGGTGGGGGGTTGCTTTGTGTCTCTGGAGCCCATGTGAAGTACAACCAAGGCTAGGGGTGCTTTGTGTCTCAGGTCCACGTAAAATAAGCCAAGGGGTGGGGAGGGGGGCACTGTGTATCTCTAGGACCCATGTCAAGTAAGGCAAGGCTGGGGGTGCCATGTGTCCGTGGAGTCCATGTGATGCAAGACCATAGGGGAAGTGCTTTGTGTCTCCGGAGCCCAGATGAAATATGTATATTATATTACAGAGAATAGACAGTATGTTCCTTTCTCCTACTTGAGTAATGCATCCCAAGTGATTTACATAGTGCAGCCAAGACATATTCACAACATTCTCAGATTTTTGACCAATAAATCAAGGAGAACTAGCCTGTGTGTGTATAACATGACAGGCATTCAAAGCTAGATCCAGTAAAAGAAAAGGTCCTATGAATTATGGATATTTTGGATAGTGGTGTGACTGTGTGAGACATGTGTGGGAGGGGGTTGGTCAAAATAATGGGACTCCTGAAAATATGGAGACCTGGAAGAAAATATTGCATGTGTTAGGAAAGGCAAATATTAATCTCACTGTCTCCTAAACCTGCCAGCAATGACCCCTGAGAAGGTGGAACATCATGCTATCAGCTAGGGGCTTTATTTAATCATTTAAGGGGGATGTATCTGACTCCTAATAGTGAAAAATGCAGGTGACCTTGAATTTTGCTGGCATGGAAAGAAAACAAGGGTGTGATGTTTTTCTGAATGAACGGGGGCAGGCCATTATCTGTAATGCGTGTTATTTCAGAATTGTGTCTGACAACATTATATTGGCTTCCAAAGTTGTAACTTGAGAAGTATTTTGACTTCCCCAAAACTGGAATGACTTTCAAATTTTGACCACTAAAGTTTTTGACATCAATCATCCAAAATTAACTGAACCTTAGAGATCATAATGTATAGCAAGCTTATTTAAGAAATAAAGTGGGTGGCGTGTGCGTGTGTGTGTGTGGGGGGGGGGAGGAGTCCCATTGTTAACTGGTACAGGATTCATCCACAAGTTTAATTTTATCTATTTTTAATAGTCTGCCTATTAATATAATGCACACATCACCCTTTGGTTGTCCCTTAACAGTAGCGGACTGGCTCTCCTCCCCTCTGTTTTCATTGCCTGCTGCTCTAGTGCTCTGCTGCTATGTCCATTTTTTTCTTGTGCTCAGATCAGAATGGCAGCACATATGATAATAATCCTTTGTATAAGCTGCCTTGCTTGTCCACTTCTTGCGATTGGGGTATGGTGCATAACTTGCAGGCTGTGGGGCTAGCAAAAAATCCTGGGGGATTGATGTTGGTGGAAGAAAGGGGTAATTAACAGACGGGGCAAGTGTAATCTGGGGGTTCTTTTTCACAGAGTGTGAGAGAACTGGGAAGTGAGAAGCAATCCACTTTACAAATGAAACAAAGAATGCAATTTCATAAACAGTTTAATTTTTAAAACATGCTTGCAGGAAACAGTAACACCCTTATCAAAAAAATGTTTCATCCTGGTGGACTTTAACATATCTTAATTAGATCTGAAATGCAGGAAAATGCATCATTTAAATTGATGTTTTAAAAAATTTCCTGGGGGAGCATGCCCCCAGATCCCCCTAGCTTTGTGAGACTTTTTGCACCCCCTTTTCACTGACTCTGCACATACCTCTGAATATGGACCATTGGGCCCCCTTACTTGTTTCATAATAATTCAAGGACTGGGAAGGTCTACAGTAAGCACTGTAACTTTTTTTTACCAACACCCTAGTGTTGTGAACCTCAATTATAGGATTTAGACAAGGAAGCCTTGTACCAGCAGAGTCTACACCCTTGCCCTGGTAGGATGAGACGCTGCACTGGGATGCGGATTCTGGAGCCTGGCAACAGCATTGCCGATATATAAATACAGACATCTAGGCACTTGTCAACTCTCAAGAGCCAGATGCATTCTTTGGGTGAGAGGACTGGGAATTAAAGGAAAGTGGTTCTTTTTTGTGGGGGGTGGTTCTATTTGTTCTCCTTTACGCTGGCCATGCCACCTTATTGTCAATCTCCCAACCCCTAACACCCGGCTTCTCTTGGGCTTACCTCAGCTCCATGTACCCCCACATCTTACTCCTGTGGCAGGTGCAGCAGGGCTTCCCAACTTCCACCGCAGTTCAGGATCCAGATCTCAGGTTGGCCAAGTCACCGGTGCAGGCCTGTGGGAGGTTGGATAATCATGCTATGCTGGCCCGAGCTTATCCACTTTTTCTGTCCCCATTCTCTCTGGATGCCGGTGGCAAGGGTGCTCACGCATATTCAAGCGTGCATATCACAGGACCAGACAGCGCCCCAATCCCATGAAGCTGTGAGGTACTTGTAGGTTTCAGTTATGTCCCCTCTCGCTCTACTCTCTTCCAGGGAGTACATGTTGAGTTCCTCTAGCCTTTCCTTGTATGGCTTCTCATGCAACCGCCCTCACCATTTTGGTTGCCCTCCTCTGTACCATAAGCACCTTTTCAGTGTCCTTGCAGAAGTGCGGCCTCCAGAAATGGACACAGTAATCCATGTGGGGCCTCACCCTCGAGGGATACAATGGCAGCACCACCTCCTTCCTCCTGCTAGAAATCCCTCTCCCAATGCATCCCAGCATCCTGTTAATCTTTCCCACTGCTTTTTCACATTGCCCAGTTACCTTTGAGGTCATCAGATATGATGACCTCATGGTCTCTTTCTTGCTTGGTGACTGTAAGCTCCACTTACTCCCTCTTATTCACAGTCCCTTGGTTATGCAGCTCTAAGTGCATAACCTTGCACTTTTTGGCATTGAAACCCAGCTGCCACCTCTAGACAGTTCCTCTAGTTTCCTCAAATCTCTTTGCATTCTCTCCACTCTGTGTGCGAGCATTGAAAAGATATGTTACTTCCCTTCCCAGGTCTTGTAAGTGTAAGCCCCCTGTAAATGCAGGGCTTATATTCCCATTTTTAGGCATCCCTCCACAACCCCCCCCCAAGCTAGGAAATGGGTTTAGTGCTCTGGGGGATATTGCTCTGGATGCTTCAAGGTGGCAGCAGAGAGTAGTGGAAGGGTATAAAAAGGGACTGACAGGAAGTATCGGGGCCTTTTCAAGCCTGGACATTAAGCCTGGAGCTGGGGGGGGGGGGCTGGAAGAGTAGCAGCAGGAACAGAGAAGGTGTTGAGGGAGCTCGGTGGGCCAGTGGGGAGGATACCTCAAAAGAGTGCAGTCAGGATGGTTTTATGCACCGTGGCAGATGAGGAGTGGGGGTATGGAGCTCCATGGGGACCCAGGTAGCCAGGTCCTGCATCACGGGGGGCTAGAGCATTAGGGAGGGGTTAGCAAGCCCTGTAGAAGTAGGAGCCCTTAGGAAGTCCAATGGTGTGTATTCCCAGATCACCAGGGCTGGGAGGGCTGTGGCAGAGCCCTCTCAGGAAGGGGGATTGGTGGCAGTGGTTCCCTTCACACCCAGTATGGCAAGGCAAACTGGGTGGTCAAGTGAGCCAGGGAGCCTTTCACCCAAAAACAAGGGACCTGTTTGGAGGGAAAGGTCCTGGGGTGCTGTACATTACGGTCCAGGTGGTTCGCAGGCCAAGAAATGGCAGACCTTGGAGGGTGGTCCCCATGCTGGTGCTTAATGCAAGCCCAGGAGTTGAAGCAGGGATGTGGGCCTGGCTGGGATCTCCCCCATAGGAAGTAAGTACCAGCAGTACCCCCTGGAGTGAACTGGGATCATGGAGGGCTGACACAGAGTGAAGTGACTGTGGCAGGTGTGGCCTCAGCACTGTTACTGCCAGCCATTTTTAAGGTGGGTCAGGGCCTAGGTCATCAGGAAAAATCCTGGATGCCCCTGGGACCGGGCCAATGCCCAGGGGTCCAGGTGGGGAAGGCTGCTCACTTTACCGCGCCAGTGAAAGGGGGGACAACCAGTGCCGGTGTGGAAGGGACCCGTTCAGGAAAAAGCAAAAAAGCTGGGTGTCTTACCAGATCAATTTT
Source organism: Neoceratodus forsteri (assembly GCA_016271365.2). Classification (NCBI taxonomy): domain Eukaryota; kingdom Metazoa; phylum Chordata; order Ceratodontiformes; family Ceratodontidae; genus Neoceratodus; species Neoceratodus forsteri. The sequence continues at coordinate 107,898,145 of CM028131.1, read as the reverse complement.
GGAAGCTAGGAGACTGTAGGGATCTGTGTTTCAATGAACCTTGAGTAGAGCGCCTGAGGGGAAAATGCATAGGCAGAGGAGAATCCCTGCTGTGTGTGCTAAGCCCAGGTTTCTGTTGTGTATCCTGTCCAGTCAGATTTGTACAAAGTTTAAAGCCCCATGGAGCTGTTTATTTTAAAATGAAGTGTGATGGCCCCTGTATCGCTGAAATCATTTGCGATGCAGGAGTAAAATAAAAGTCGGTTTTATGAAAAACATTGATCTGCGTATTATTTGGCTGTAGGGGGAGGTAAATGAAATTAAATTCTTTGTATCCCGTTGTATTTGCAGTCTAATTAATTTTTCCACAAGTTGTATTCCAGGAGTGAGGTTCAGCCTAGCCGGGCTGCAGGGGCTCCTAGACCTCCGTGAGAGTTGGGGAGGGCTCGGGGAGGAGACCAGAGTCGGAGAGAGCGAGAGAAGGTAACAGTTACTGCTTTGAAAACTCTAGCAGGTAGGCTACAACTGTTTTTCCTGCTATTCTAATGTGAAAAGACGTCTCGTATGTTTTAGTCTTTGAGAGGCCTCGTTTTCCTGCCTGGAAGATCTGCAAAGTAAAAGTATGCCCCTAGATGGCACAGGAAGTGGGGGTTACATAACTGTTTTTAACAGTTATTTTGTCTATGTTGATTATGTTTTAAATAATTGTACTGTGTCTGTATAATCTGGAATAATTTCTGTCTATATGTATGTTTTGTAATGCTAAGGTCGCCAGTGTAAATGAGCTTTGCTCTATGATCTTAACCTTTATAATAAAACAAAACCCCCTCCTGAGTGTCAACCCTGTTGCAAATTGTTGTATCATCTGCAGAAAGACATGCCCTCAAGGTGCTTCACAATGTTGCTTACGAAAATATTGAAGAAGACCGGCCTCAGCACCAAACCCTGAGGCATCCCACTAGTCACTCTACCACCTGAGTGGCTACTGTTTACCCACCACCCTTTGCCTCCGATCCCTTAACCACATGGTTGCCAGGCTGGGCGACATGAGGGTGCTCCACTGCAGGTGTGTGTCCGAGGAGAACTTAGTAGCTTCTAATGCCTGTTTCAAATTTGTTTGATCTTTTAATCGGCATTCAAATAGAGAAAACAGAGAACTCCTTGGAGATTTTTGAAACAACATTAGTTAGTACTATAGTCAAGCAGGGCACTAACATAATGGCAAGGCAGTTTATTTCAATAACGCCCAATCCTGGAGTCTGTGGATGCCTTACACTTAAAAACAAGCAAGCGAATCAGCAAGCACAATAATAAAATAATAGAATAAAAATAAAATAATAAATAGTAATAAATAACAATAGATCAGCAGATATTACTAAGGCAAGTTATCTAAACAGGGTCAGAACTCCTCATTCGGGAAGGCCGAAGAAAATAACTGGGCCTTGAGACCACACTTTAAAGTCTTGACTGATGGGGCCTCCCTGACAGATGGTGGCAATGTGTTCCACAAGACTGGGCCGGTGACACTGAATGCCCTGTCACTGGCAGTTCTAAGTCTAGTCCTGGGAACTTCAAGGAGGCCCCTGGAAGAGGAGTGAAGGGAGTAGACTGAAGTGGCCGGTGTCAGAAGATCAGCCAGGTAGCCAGGGCCTAGTCCATGTAGGGCCTTATAAGTAAACTTACCTAGAAGATAACCCTCCACCTGACTGGCAACCAGTGTAACTCCCTCAGCACCGGGGTCACATGGCAGGACCTTGAAAGGCTTGTCAGCAACCTGTCAACTGTGTTTTGCACCAGCTGCAGTTGGCGGAGGGTACCTGCAGAGACCCTGAAGTAAAGAGCATTACAGTAATCAAGCCTAGATGTCACAAAGGCATAAACCAGTGTGGGCAGGTCCTCAGGTGGAACTAGAGATTTGATCCTGGCAATGTTCCTCAAGTGGTAAAAAACACTTTGGACAACAGATGACACCTGAGGTTCAAATGTCAACCAGTCATCCAGGAGCAGGCCAAGATCTCACACCCTAGAGGAGGCCATCAATAGTGCAGGCCCTAAGAAAAGACTTGTGGCCACACTGGAGGCACTCCCTCAGCGTGGCTCAAGCACTAGAACCTCCATCTTGTTGGGGTTCAGTCATAACCAGCTGGAGGACATCTAGTCATTGATCTCAGCCAAGCAAATATTAAGCACTTCCACAGCGTCCGATGTTCCAGGGGCAAAGGACAAATACAATTGGGTATTATCTGCATAGCAGTGAAAACCCACATTGTATCGCCTAATGAGCTCTCCCAAGGGCAGCAGATACACTGCAAACAACATCGGTGACAAGATCGACCCCTGAGGCATTCCACACAGCAGGGGCCTTGGGGAGGAGGAGAAATTCCCCATCACCACCTGCTGCATTCTGCCGGAAAGGTAAAACTTGAACCAGCTGATGACAGAGCCAGCAAGTCCACAGTACTCTCTGAGGTGATCAAGAAGCACAATGTGATCTACAGTGTTAAAGGCTGAGGAGGGATCAAGGAGATCAAAAATTGACCCGTCTCCTCTATCTCTAGCCCTGAGGATGTCATTATGCACCCTGACTAACGCTGTTTCGGTGCTGTGCCTGGCTCTGAAACCAGACTGGAGTGGCTCATAGATGTCAAAGGTCACGAGGTGCTCCTCAAACTGTTGCACCACAGTTTTCTTTACAACCTTACCCAGGAACAGCAGGTTGGAGATTGGTCAGTAATTCACCAGGATATCCGGGTCGGGAGATTACTTCTTCAGAAGGGGCCTCACAAGACCCTCTTTCAAGGAATCCAGAAAGACCCCCTCTGACAGTGAGCACTGGACAATCGTGGTGAACACCGGGCCCACATAATGTAGTTAAGGACTTCCTAGAGAATTAGCGTGAAGAGTTTTTTTTTTTTTTTTTTACTTAGCGGTTATGTTACATATGCACTGTAGTGCTTTTACCTGGTTTGACTGCAGTTTATTTCGACATTTTGATGCTTCGCATACAGCTTACTCCAGCCTTGCAGTTTATTCCAGCCCAATGCAGTTTACTCACTGAGACGTGATGTTAACCCAGGCGGATCGGTATTCACCTTTGGTTTTATAGTCCTGCATTCTCTCAGTTTCTCAATTTTGGACCTCCACCCTGAGAGTCCTGATTTTATTATAACCCAAGAAAGCAGCTTGAACTATTGTAGTTCTGACCAACAGCTGACGGCGCTAAAGTGAGCCGCAGTCCATCAGTATTCTAAACTGTACTCTAATAGTTCTGCACCAAACCTGGAAGATTGCTGGTTGAGTTTGAGCTGATCTGAATCAACTATAGAGGAACGAGCCTGCATATCATGTTGGCACTGCATCTGCCTTTGAGGCTGTTACAGCTGCCGTGGTTTAAATATTGGTTAAAACATTTTATTGTTAGAACTTTGTTACAGTAATAAGAGTTTTGTATCTTCCTATCTGTGGCTGTACTGGTTTCTCCAAAGAATGCAGTGACTGTCTAAATATAACTGGACAGTTTTGTTTGTGCTTTAAATCCTATCTTTGGACTAATTTTTAATTGTCAGCTTTGGCTTAATAGCACTACAGGACTGCCATGCTCTGTCTTTGTTAATTTGCTATTTAGTTCTCAGTCGTATTTTATTCATGCGGGGAGGGGGTTGTGTTTGGTTATGAGTGGATAGTTTTAGATGTGTGTGTGAGAGTGGGTGCTTTTCATTATCCAGAATTATTGGCTGATTGTTGTGGGTTGACTGTGCTAGGGTTTAGGGCGTGTATGGGGCTGGGGTGGGTTGATAATTTAATTATTTATATGTTATATTTGGGTTTTGTGTAGGTTTTTTGCTGTAGTAATAGTCGACAGCAGTTGAGTTTTTAGATAGCCAGCATATGATGAGTTTGGACGTCAGACCCCCTAGGATTAGCTACTCCTTGTCTCATCTACTGTATCTCCACCCTTTTGGGAACCACCCTCTGTCAGTAGATACATACAGACACTGCAGGGAGGCAGGTATTGTGAGGAAGTGGGGGTCTGGATGGAAGGGCTCAAGAAGGGCAAACTGGGAGGGTGGTATTAGAGTGATGAGATTCAAAAGGCATTCTAGGGTGAAATGGGAACTGAGGGAGGGGTTCCCCCTGTCTGATTCCCATACTCGGGTGTTCCACTGATTTAAGTGGACAGGTAGCATATTGCCCAGCAGTCTCCACTCATCCCACTTGGGCTGTGCTTTGCAGTGCTAGTTCGATGAGGAACAAGACTGCCATTATGGCAGAGTTGGTTTCCTCAGTTGACCTGGCTTGCATTATGGAGACCTGGCTGGGTGATGATGCCGGCCCACTTTTGGAGGTGTTGGTCCCGGTTGGGTTCTCTGTTGTGCACTGCCCAAGGAGGGACTGTAGGGGTGTGAGAGTGGCTATCTGTTTTAGATCCAGCTTGAACTTCTCTGTGCTCCCGGTGGGACCTACCATGTCGTTCGAGTGTGTGGTTGTTCAAAGATTCCTGGGTGTAGGCTGCAGGATCCTGCTTGTGTACTGACTTCTGGGTCAAGAAGATGAGTTCATGCAGGAAGTCGCAGATTTCATGGCTGATCTGGTGTTGGAGTCACCCACATGGTTAGTTCTGGGCGACTTCAATGCCTGGGTCAATGATGAGCTCTCATCTTTTGGTCAGGACTTCCTCCAGATTATGGAATTGCTGGGCCTGTCACAAGTAATTACATCTGTGACCCACTTGCGCGGTCACACCTTGGACCTGGTGATCTTCTTCGAACCAATTTCTTGCAGCAGGCCATAACACACGGGATATCCAGCCGTAGGCATCACTTCCTCTGGATTATTTCCCAGCAGTCTCTCCAGGGGCCTCCCCTTCCTGTCACATGATGTGTTTTTGCACATACTGTATATAAAGGGGAGGCCCCTGATACTCCTTAGTTCTTTTCCAACCATGATTGAACAACATCAAGTTCTCCTCCAAGAGTACCAGCTTTCAATTTGTCAACGCAGAGTTCTACAGTCACCTAAGAGTTCATCTATTGAGGTCTTTGGAACCCTTGTTTCAGAAGTGTTCCTGTGGCCAGAGAATTGTGTCTAAGGACCTTCACGATGTGTGCATTCAGTGCCTTGGTCCAGAGCATGACACCAGGGTGTGTATCCTCTGCCACCGATTCAATAAGGCCACCAAGCACCGAAGGCTCCAGCAGCTAAGGGAATATGTCATGGAGCAGAAGGTAGCCCTTTTGGAACAGCAGCAATGCTCCACTGCAGGTGAGTCTTCAACTTCTTCCTCGGGGTCTCAGAGGGGGTGAACCCTCATCGTCAATGGAGATGGGGCCAGGAGGAAACATTCCTCTAAGACTAAACATGTTTCCCCTGCGCCGCTGAAGACCTCGAGCTCCTCTGCAAAGGTAAGTATGAGGGCTCCCACTGACAGCACACTGTCTTCTCCACTGTCGATGGTAGTGGGCCCCTCCAGGTTGTCTAAGGTTCCTCCATCAATGTCCGCAGTTGTGCTGCAGCTTCCACCGCTGCCTCTGCCAGCTTACATGGTTAGCTATTGTCTGTCGATGACAGCTGCATCTGCTCCAACAGTAATTCCGTCAACAGAGCGTTCAGTGATCCTTCCATTGACGGGGCACACTAGCCACTCCTTGGCTGCTCCATTGGTGGTGCTCCTGTCAATAGCCCATTCTGGCTGTTTCTCATCGACGGTGGACCCTTTGGCTTCTCTTTCCATCTCGTCAATGGTCCTCCCGTTGATGGGACTTACATGTCTGCCTTCCTCATCGATGGAGTGCCCGTCCGCGAACATGGCACCACCTCCAATGGCTGGGGGGGCCCCACCTCTTTGAGTGCTCCCCCATCCTCTATTTTGGGGTCTTATATTCACCCCACCATACCAATGAGCTGGCTGGGTCCCTTGTCCTCGGCAATCCCCTTGGTGGTACCCATCCAGTCCATGGCCCCTCCATCTTCAGGGAGTCACTTGGCCATGGTGGATATCCAGTCTATTATGGGCCTTGCCAGATCCTCCTTTTGCCCTTTGGGGGAGGACGTGGTCCCTACTTCAGTCCCCTCCAGGCCTTCTTCAGCCTCCTGGACAGGAGGTTCCTCTCCTTCCTCCCCTGGGTTTCGTCCCAGGACTGACGACCCATTCTTGCAGGAATGGAATCTAGAGGAGGAGGTGGATGAAGAACTGGATCAGGATTATGGCTCACAAGTTTCTTCCTTGGAGACATCTTCCATACCTGGGGATGCCCCAGAGGTCCTTCCCTGCTTTCCTCCAGATGACCCTTCCTTTTTGAATATTGTGGTGCACCTGCAGAAAACCTTTGGTTTCGAAACTACGGAACAGGATGCCTCAAGAAGCAAGTTGGCCAAGTACTTGGGTCTTCCAGATAGCCCCACACTGGTTGTCCCTCCTCCCCTTGTGGATGCTTGTGAGGAGGCCATGTTGACTGCCTAGCAACAACCTTTTCAGATCACCTCTACTCCCCGCAAGGCAGATAGACTTTATAGGGGCCTTGTGGACCACCCTTATCTTTCTGTGCCTCCACAGGTGGATTCTGTAGTTAAAAATATGGCTAATGATAGATCTACAAGACTGCAACACATGGATGCTCAACCCCCAGATGATGAATCCAAGAAATTGGATATCATGGGAAAGAGAGTTTATGCTTTGGCTACTTTGTCCCTTCACATTTTAAACTATATGGGCCATCTCCTCAAATATCAGGAGGAGATGCTTAAGGCCACTCAAGCTTCAGTCCAGTCTCTTCTGCCTGGCCAACCTCAAGAGGACCCTGATGCAAAACTTTCCAGTGGTGCAGCTGTCTGCTTCCTCCTGTTCAGGACTACCTATGATGCCAGTGATTCTTCGGCTAGGGCCTCCTCTGTGGGTGTTTGCCTCAGATGCTATGCATGGCTGAGGGTTTCTGGGTTCTCCCAGGATATCTAACAGTCCATCCTGCTCCCTTTAAAGGGGACAAACATTTTGGGCTACAGACCCAAGACATTCTAAAAGACCTGCAAGACAGGTCGTACCCTTCAGTCTGTTCAGACCCTATATCACCCTCAGGCAAAGCCTTCATAAGATGGATCCTTTCGAGGCCGCTCTTCTAAGGGTAAACCAACTACTCAGTGGCAACCTGCTCACAAACCCAAGGCTCAGTTAGCCCTACCAGGCACCAGAGACATCCCGGTATATCCCTGCTGCCCCTCAGCAGGGCCAACCCTCTCCTTAGCTGTCGGGGGTAGGTTTTCCCTGCACCTCGGAGGTTGGCAAAGGATCACATCAGACCTGTGGATCCTTCAATTGATCCAGTATGGTCATGCATTGGACTTGACCAGTCTTCCTCCTCCTTTACCTTTTCGGGCCTCACACTACCCTCCAGATCATGTCCTAGTACTACAAGCAAAAATAAATGCTTTGTTACAAAAACATGTCATAGAACCAGTTCCCGCCCATCAAAGAGGCTCAGAGTTTTACTCCCATTTTTGTCTGGTTCCTAAATGGACAGGGAACTCAGGTCCAATTCTGGATCTCAGAGGTCTCAACCTCTATATTAGATACAAGAAGTTCAGGATGGTGACATTTCCCACTTTGCTTCCCCTGTTAAATACGGGGGACTGACTCTGTTCCCTGGACATGAAGGATGTGTACCTTCATATCTTGATGCACCCCGCCCACAGGCAGTTCTTGCGATTCCAGTTTCAGGGCCATCATTTTCAATTTTGGTCCCTCCCTTTTGGCCTTTCTTTGGCCCCCAGGATCTTTACAAAATACCTGGCAGCAGTGGCAGGGGCCCTTCACCAGGAGGATCTGCGTGTCTTTCCATAGCTGGGTGACTAGCTCCTAAAGGCGTCTACATGCCCCATGCTGGAATACACCCTGACCCGCTCCCTAAAGATGTTCTCCATGGTGGACATCATGGACAACTGCCCAAAGTCTATGATGAACCCATCACAATCTCTCCAGTATATAGGAGCAGTACTAGACACCTCTCAGGGCATGGCGTTTCTTCCCAAAACTTGGGCAGATGCCATTCTGGCCCTCATTCTGTGGTTAGAGACTTGTTGGTATGTCTCGGCATGAGACTACCTTTGGCTCCTGGTACATTTGGTGGCTACCATCCCCGTTGTCCCTCATGACAGACTTTACATGAGGATCCTTCAATGGAGCCTCAGGGTTCAGTGGGATCAGAAGTGGGATGACTTCAATGCCCTGGTCTTTTTGTCCTCCCCAGCACTTCACACATTGCAATTTTGGAAGTCCAGGGACAATCTCCTGCGGGGCATGCCATTCCATCCCTGGGTCCCGGACCTCATTCTCATGACGGATGCCTCCTCGATGGATTGGGATGCCCATCTTCAGGGGGTTCAGCCTCAGGGCTCTTGGATGCTGATGGAAGCTCATCTTCACATCAACATCCTGGAAATGAGGGCTGTTCTGTACGCCTTACAGACATTCGAGATGTTACTCCCTCAGGGGAGCCTTCAAGTACAATCAGACAGTTCCTCAGTAGTTCACTACCTGAACAAGCAAGGTGGTACCCATTCATACCCTCTCTGCTGAGAATCAATGAGGGTGTGGCATTGGGCAATCCAGGGAGGCATTTACCTTCTTCCAGTCCATATTCCAGGGGTTTCAAATACCCTAGTGGATGCCCTGAGCAGAACCCATGCTCTGGCTCACGAATGGGAACTTCACCCAGATGTCTTAGCAGATGTCTTCCTCTGGTGGGGTTGCCCAGAGTTAGACCTGTTTGCCTCTTGGCAAAACACAAAACTGGGGGTGCTAATGAGCTATCTGGAGTGAAGATGTGTTTTGTCAGAGCTCCCTAGAACCAGCTAAACATCTGCATAGAATCCAAAGCATCCTACATTAAAAAGCTACAAATTCATGTTGGCTGAGTACAGAAGCTGTAATGGATGAGTATTTAAGTAATGTTGGAGGGAGATTGCAGAAATTTGTGGCTAAAAATGCAAAGAGGCAAACAACAGCAGCACAGGCCTCATTGCAGGGCCTGATTTCTTTATTAGCTGCTGAGTTGGTATCCTTGGGCTGAGAAGTGATGGAACAATTGATGTTGGCACTGGACCTGAGACTAAATAAATTAGAAAGTAATATTGATGCAAGACAGCAAGTAAAAATGGAGAAATTGGCATCGCAAGCTACCAGAATCACAGAAGCAGAAGACTGGATCTCTCAGCTGGAAGATAAAGTTGAGTCACTGCCTGGTAGAGTACTGGCCTTAGAAAAAGAACTGTCAGAATTAAAAGGGCTGTTTGATTACCAAAAGAACTATCATCGGAGGCTAAATCTTAGGCTCCGAGGACTCCAGGAGGGCAGAGAAGGAGCAAGCGTGATGGAGTACTGCTTGAAGATGCTACCTAGTTTGTTGGACCTAGAAATGAAGGGGGGTAAAGTTAAATTAGAGCAGGCACACAGAGCAGTGGCCCCCAGGCCCCCCACGGATCAGCCACCATGCCAGATAATCTTCCAGTTTCACAATTTCCAGGATAGGGAAAAGATGTTAACGGCTTATTGCAACCTGAAAGAGCTGAAATATGAAGGGATCTGGCTATATTTATCTCAAGATTACTCCATTCACTTCCTAAAGAAACAGAGGGCCTTCAACCCCATCATGGCTCAGTTAAGAGAGATGAAGGTGGACAATTTCTTGACCTATCCTGCCATGCATGGCTAAGGGTTTCTGGGTTCTTGTAGGATTAAACATGAAGGTGCAACCTACTCCTTTTGGGAAACAGAGAAAGCAATAGCATTCGTGGATGGTCTGAAAATGGAAATTGGGTGAAGGCAGTTGGAATGGCACAAGAGCTGTTGGAGTCGGTGATTTAAATAGTTATATTGGACTTTCATTTTGAGAGGATTTTTGTTGAGCTGAACACTCTCGATTCCCTTCCCTCGTTTTAAATCCTTGCTGGATATGTGGTAGACCTGGGGACTCTCGTTCTGCAGCTCATGACTCAGCTGCACGTGGATGCCTGGTGGAGATGCAAGGGAGGATGTGGGGCTCCTGCTTTTGCTGGACACTCTGTCATAGTAACTTGCAGCAAAAGGAATAAGCAAGGAAAGAGAGTCTAATTTGAGACTGTTGCCCCCCACATTAGGAAAAGAGCGACTTGCAGACTAAAAAGAGATGCCAGAGTAAAAACAGCACAGGAGATTGGAAGAAAGGTAGGCCTGGGGTGGGGATAGGGTTGCTGGGCAGACGCATGGTTTAATTTGCACTGTGCGGGCTCACCCCCCACTGCCTGGGTGCCTAAATGGGCAAGCTAGTTTGAGGGGCTAAAGAATTGCTGGCCAGGATAAATTGTTTTATTGTTTCTGTGAAAGTCACAGAGGAAGAAGGATATTGAGGTGGGGGGCAGAGACAGGTCTCATGGATGTTAAAAGAGATGGGAAGGAGCAAGGGGTATCGCACAAGTAAATGGGAAATGCACCCACGGAGAGATTGAGGGGAAGTAGATGGGGCTAGGGACGGGGAATAGAAACATGTATTCTTCCCCTTTGGTATATACCCCATCAGAAAGAGGGAGGCTTCACGCTGAAACATGTGGAAAGCTGGGGGGGCAGGATCCTGGGGGCCTTTGCATCTCCATGCTTAGGATGGAGGGGGGCTAATAGACACTGGCCTTGAAAGAGGTCAGGACAGAAAAATGGACTAAAAGGATCAAGAGAGGACAGTTTCATATAATTTTTATTTTGTACAGGGTATAGTGAGCTACATGGGGGGTAAATTGAAGGGTATGATTTCGGATCTTGTGTTTCACACTTCCCTTTCGTGGGAGTAGAGTTGAAGTGAAAACTGGGGAGGGGAGCATGGGTACATGTTTACTGTGTGGAGGGAATAGCCATATTAGAGAATGGTAAGATCTCGATGACTGAAGGTGATCTTGGGGCAGGGGGCAGGGGGGAATGCAGAAAAAGACAGGGAAGATTCACGTTTCTGGGGGAGGTAGATTTACAGGTTGTATATAAATTGAGGGGATTAATTAGATGGTTAGTTGTGTTTAAATGATTATGTTTAATGTGTAAAATTTTAGATAGGTCTGACATGATGGATATGACTGATGCTAAAGACCGGCAAAGTGGAAATATGTGTGGCAAAATAAAAATGGGACAGTACCATGTGGAAGGGAACTTCACAAATGTACAAAATGGCTAGTGGTCGAGAAATTAAGATAGTGTCCTGGATCGTTCGCTGCTTCTCAACCCCAATTAAATGGACCAGTATCCTCACAGCTTTGCCGAAGCAAAAGGCGCAGGTGGTCCTGCTGCAAGAGACTCACCTCACAGTAAAGTGAGCATTGGAAGCTGGTGGGGGGATGGGTGGGGACCTGCTATGTCTCCTCATATAAATCACACAAAAGAGGGGAAGCAGTCTTTTTTAGCAGACACCTACCTGTACAGGTTACTAGGGTGGACTCAGATCCAACAGAAGGGAGGTATGTTTTTGTGGAGTGTTATATGAGGAAATGGTGATGTGGGCGAGTGTGTATGCACCTGCCCAATATGACCCCTCCTTCTCTCAGAAAATCCTAGACATCCTGGTTCAGGAACAGTTTGTGGGACTGATTATCGGTGGGGATTTCAATACTATTATGAATCTGCAATTGGACCACTCACAGGGATGGGGCAGACAGGCTGGGGGAACACGACGATGGGTGGAAGGGATGGTGGATTTGGACCTGGTAGATAGTTGGAGGTCAGAGAACCCTGGAACATGAGAGTATACCTTTTACTTCAACTCACACAAGACATGGTCCCATATAGATTATTTATATATTCCCAGGGCATGGACGCATAGAATTCATGGAGTACAGTACAGCTCCATACATATCTCGGACCATGCGATGGAGAGAGAGAGGACCCACCACCATGTAAATTTTCAAGATATCTCCTTAACAATAAGGAGTTCATAGCTTTCCTTAAGGAGAAATGGAAGGACTACAAGGAGACAAATGAAAGGTCTGTAGATTCTGTAGAGGTTTATTGGGATGCTGGGTAAGCATTCCTCTGGGGTGCAATAATTAGTTATGTGTACAGGCATAAAAGAGAATGACAGATCAAAAGGGAGGAGCTCAGTGAATCGGTGAAAGCCCTAGAAAAAGATTTGATACAGCATCCCACTGAGGAAACACTGGGGAGGCTCACAGCTGCCAGGGAAGTGCTGAATACGTTTATCTTGAGAGAGGCTCAGATCACATGGCTGTATGCTAAGAATAAGTTTTTCGAATGGGGCAACAAGCCTGGCCCTCTTCTGGTTCACCTGATTAAGGGCAGGAGAATGTACTCCCATGTAACAGGAGTTCGGTCAGAGAAGAGAAGTCTACTCCAAGAAAAGGCAGAACAGATTCCAATAATTTTACCAGGGACTGTATAGATCAGAATGTGGGGCCACTATGAGGGAGGCCAGGGCATTCTTGGATAAGCTTTTTTTTTAATTTGACATACTTATTAAGCATATCACGATAAATCCGCATATGAAAAGTAAATGTAATAATGTCAATACATACTGGTAAGAAGGCCATACACAGGTTAATAAAATAGAATAGAATAACATTCGGAGAAAATAAAATCAACACCACCTCGAGAAAAAAAAAAAACACACCCCACCCTCCCACGGTGCACTCTCCTATACTTTATTATCGTAAGGTTAACAAGGGAACAGCAAGGATAGTCATTAAGCTACAATTAAAGAGGGGGTAGAGGTTCTTGAACTCAACACAAGACATCATATCAAGACAAATAGAGGGCATATAATTTTCCCCATTTTTTGTTAAAAGATGAGAGGCAATGGTGCACACTCGCAATTAAGTGTTCAAGGCGGAGTACGAATGATATTTCATGCAACCATTTCACATAAGAGATGGTGACTTGATCTGTCCAGTGCCTCAGCACTAGCTTTTTAACCACCATTGAGATTAGAGCCATATGAAACCTTCTCTCCTTCACCGGAATTCCAGAGTAATCTCCCAAGATACATATGAGAGGGGAGAAGAGGTCCTGTAGTCCCAACAATGGGTCTAGAGCAGATTCAATTTGCTTCCATAATGGGGATATCCTTTCACAGGACCACAATATATGGAGGAGCGACCCTTCCTCTTTGTTACACCTACAGCACGTGTTGGAGGGAAGCCTCTTCATATGAGCCAATTTTACCAGAGTACAATACATATTGTTTAAGATACAGTATTGTGTAAATCTATATTGGTCCTGGGTGAGATATGTGTATAGGCCTGTCCATACTGAATGCCAGTTAATAACCTCATCAGTGAAAGAAGCCTGCCAGACCCGAGAACCAGCAATTGAAGGGGGCTGGGGTAAGGTGAGGACCAGCTTATATATGGTAGAAATGCCATGGGATTTGCAAGCAAAAATCTTAATTTGCTTGAGGAAAGCTTCAATACAAGAGGGGTTGCACTCTTTCCCCACTACCTTAGCCAGTAGGTGCTTAAGCTGCAAAATTTGAAAGACAGCCCTCAACGGTAGACCCAGTTTAGTGAGAATCTCCTTGGTGGATAAGATAGCACCGAATGAGTAAATGTCAGCCACCGTGAGCTCAGGAAGAAGAGATAGCCAGCACCGAGATATGGGAACTCCCCCATTTTAAGATTCAAATTGGCATATAGTGGCTGAGAAGGATCAGAACTTGGAAGTACCTTATAGAAGCTGAACATCTGAGAGAGAACTCTTAGTGAGTTACCGATCGGAAAGAACTGCAGGGCTCTTGGCAATTTTTTAAAAGGCATATAAAAGAGCGAAGAGGGAGCTAAATTATGTGCAGTGAGAATGTCAGACTCTATATGTAACCAAATAGGAACATAGTCGTGATGAGCACAGAGTTTGGCTAAAGAAAACCATTCCCCACACTTATAAAGGTGACAAGCTCAATAGTAAAACAGGAAGTTAGGGAGACGCAAACTCCCCATCTCCTTAGATAAGGGGAGCTTAAGGTAGGATCTTCTGATTGCCTTATCTTGCCAGATAAAGGAGTTAACATCAGAGTGGATGCGGTGAAAAAAGGACAGAGGTAACCAGACGTCCAACATATTTAGTGGCTAAAACAATCTGGGTAGAACATTCATCTTGACGGTGTTAATTCTGCCCCAAAGCAAGAGAAGGAGCTTCTTCCATCTTGATAAATCCTGTTGAATGTTGGACCACAAATCCTCCAAATGAAGTTTGCGGAGTAATAGCAAGTCAGAGGTAATATAAATGCCCAGGTATTTAATGGACTTGGAGGTCCATTTCATACCAAACTCACTGAAAGCTGAGCTATATGTTAAAGAATTAAGGGGAAAAATTTTGGTTTTGGCAATGTTGAGTTTATAATTCAAGAATTTCCCAAAAGTATCAATGATATGCAATGATTCTGTTAAGGAGGTGAAGGGATCTGAGAGGTGAAGCATTATGTTGTCCATATAAACTGAGAGCACAGGGGTCCTATCACCTATTGGAATGCCAGTAATTAAAGGGGAGGAATTTAGTCGCCTAATCAGAGGTTCAAGATATATATTAAAGAGAAAAGGAGAGAGCGGGCAACCCTGTCGCGAGCCCGAAAAGAGAGGGTAAACCTCGGATAAGACACCATTGCAGTTAATTTTAGCCTGAGGAGAGAAGTATAGGGTCTGAATCCATTTGATAAAGGTATTAGGAAAGCCCATTGTCTGCAGCGTAGCCCACAGAAAATTCCAATCCACCCTGTCAAATGCTTTTTCTGTATCAAGGGATATCAGGGCCATGGGGAAGGGGGAGGTCTTGGCCACCTGAACCAAATACGCCAATTTATGATTATGAAGGTGGTCAGCAGGTGTTCTACCTGACACAAACCCAATTTGCTCTGGGCTAAGAAGCGGAGTCCAAACTTGCTCTATTCTACTAGCGAGTATCTTAGCTAAAATTTGAATATCACAATTTAACAAAGAAATGGGTCGATAGCTCTCGGGAGATTGGGGTGGCTTGTCTGGTTTAAGAAGGAGGATAATGGAGGCTTCCAATAGGGATGGATCTAGGGTTTGTCCTGAAAGCATATATTGATGTAGATGCAATAAACAGGGAGCAAGATCTTTGGCAAAGACTTTGTAGAAATTCGAAGGGAAACCATCTGGACCAGTGGCCTTATCCATGGTGAGATTGTGAATAGCAGATAGCACTTCCTGAAGAGATATAGGAGCAGATAAAAGGCATTGTTGTGAGACAGAGAGAGTAGGTAATGGTGAGGTAGATAGATACTCTAGTAATTCAGCATGAGACGGATATGCAAGACGCTGACTATAAAGAGAAAGATAAAACTGTCTGAAGACAGCAGTTATGTCTCTTGGATGTGTTTTAGTAGTTCTGTCCAGATCATTGATCAAGGAAATAAATCTAGACGCCTCTCGTTTCCTCAGACGCAAAGCTAGAAGATGACTTGCCTTCTCATCCTGCTCTATATATTTTGCCTTAGTTCTTAAAATGAGAAATTCTGCTTTTTCCTGCACTGGACGAGAATACTGATTCCTTAAATTCAGCAATGATTTTAACAAGGCGGGAGAAGAAGAAGAGGTGAGAGATTGCTCAGGTGTACGAATCTGACCTAGAAGTGAAATGGTGGCCGCCTCTCTCTTTCGTTTACGGGTGGAGGAGAGTCTGATAAACTTGCCTCGTAGAAAGCATTTTAAGGTGCACCATTCATGGTCCATTCTTGCAACAGAACCGTGGTTATTTGCAATAAAGAGTTGAATCAAATCTGAGATCCTGGTAATGACGTAGTCCTCCTTTAAAAGCTGCGTATTTAAACGCCATATTGAGTCCCTTTGGAGATTTTGATTTAACATGACTGTGACCCATGCCGCAGCATGGTCCGATATAACAATTGGTTCTAGAGCAGAATCATTGAAACTGTGTATGAGAGAATGACAAGGTAAAATATAATCCAGCCGAAACCAAGTGGAATGAACCATAGAGTAAAATGAGAAAGCACGGGTCTTAGGATTTAGGAGGCGCTAGGGATCACACAATCCAGTAGAGTCATGAAATTCAGCAAAAGCCCTTTGGACTTGAGAAGGGGGCTTGGACAAGGAATTAGATCTATCCATGTCCTGTGTGGGTGGTAGGTTCCAGTCCCCCCCCCCGAGAATTAAGGGAAACACAGAGAACATTTGTAATTTGGTCGATAATTCCTGAAAAAATTCAGAATTTCCCCCCACAGGCCCATACACACTCCCCAGGACCAATTCAGTAGAGTCCAATAATCCTTGGACTAAAACATATCTCCCCTGTGGATCAGCAATTGTTATTTTGGGCTGAAAGGCTATCGCCTTGTGAATTAAAATAGCAGTACCACCATTGGCGGATGAGTTACCAGAAGCAAAAACATGCCCAATCCCAAATCTGCGCAGGCCCCCCGCTTCCCCAGGGAGCAGATGGGTTTCCTGGATGAAGGAGATATATGTTCAATAATGATAAATGTTTTAGGATCTGGATTCTCTTGTGAAGATCACGAGCCCCTCTTACATTCCAAGTTATAAACTTTTTCAGACCAGTAACCATTGAAGGTTATACCAACCAAAGCATAGCCAGACCAATGTAATATGAGAGTGCACGGCTAATCCCCCCCAACCAAAAATACATACAAATTATTAAATTGGTGTTCCCTCAAGACCCCCCCAAAAAAACCTGAACATACATCTGTCCATAATGGCAGTTATGAGGTACGGGGAAACCCCATCATCAACAACAGAAAACGATGGAACACCATAGTTTCCAAGCCCCCATAATCCCCCCCATATAACTATTTATATCTACCTAGCATTAACACTGGTAAAGGAACTACATTATTATTCAATGGCAGAGAGCCCACAAGTACCCCATTGTAACTACCCTCAATATCTCTAACCCAATATAGGTTACTGAATTTGGTAAGAACTCACATTGGGTACACCTCCGACCCCAAACTGGGCATTAACGTAGACCAGTCTAACAGACCAAAGGGAATCCCCAGAGTGTCAAGCCATACAAAGCAAATAACGAGAGTAATTAGGGTACTACCCCCCATACTTCAGGACGTGTGGTGGGTTACTCTTCAGCCAATACCCTCTCCTCCCACCCCCCACACTTCAATAAGAAAAGGATATTGAATTTATTCTGAAATCCGGACTGAGATACCCCAACAATATATAAGCTTCATGCAAACCCCATAAATTGAGCCATATTCTTGTGAGAACCAAAAGGGAAGTAATGTCAACACCACACTCTCTGACAGAATTAGTAGGCAAAAGATATGAATGTGTGGTAGATGAGACTGCAGAGAGAGAGGTGAAAACAAGCCTAAAGGATAGGCATACCAAGAAGAGTGGTGAGAGAGTGAAGGAGACATGAACGATAAAAGAGGAAAAAAGGACCGGAGTCCTATAGACAATGAGTAGTCGAGGAGAGTCAAACACCATTATGCTGAGAATGGTGTAATTATCTCACTAAATATAGAAGATCGAGAAATATAGAATGAAGCTGAAACAGCCAGAGAGAATAGGTTTAGTAGTAAGCAGAAGGATAGATAATAAGAATCTTTCCAGAGTTGTTTGCATAAAGTAACAGCAGAAACATTGCTAAAAAGAGTAAACATAGCAGGCAGTTCCTCAAATATACAGGTGTTCCCCAGGGGAACCATATTGGTAATGGGCCAAACTGTCCTTGAAAACAGTCCCACTGAAACAAGTAGTTGCAGAAAAAGGGATCCGGGGAAAATGGTGCCCTCGTTGCCATGAAAGTCCTCTAGGCCCACAGGCCATCATCAACCTCTCTCTCGCCGGCTGCATGTCCTCTCCACGCCGGGAAAAAACTCCCCCCTCAAAGGCGTCCCCTGGAACAAGCTCCTCAGTGGTAAGACAGCCGAATATAGAGTAATACAGTCAGAAATAATTCTTGGATAAGCTTGAGCTTCCTCAACGTAGTACAGAACAAAGAGAGAAACTGGCCAGGGAAATTACTAAGGAGGAAATAAGAAGAGTGGCTATTCAGAAACTAAAAACAGGGAAAGCGAGCAGCCCAGTTGGATTCCCATAAGAATTTTATAGGACTCTACAGGAGCAGGTGGTGGAGCCTTTGCTGGGAATCTTTTTTTTTTTTTTTATATTCTACTTTTAGCCCCTCGCCTCCCGCCGGTGTTTCTGCCCTAATCACGGTGTCCCCTTGGCTTCCACCTCCTACTAAGTCCATTTGTGCTCCCTCGGTTACCCCTGGCTTACTGCCCTAGGGGGCAGGGTCACGACACCATGGAGGGCACCGGTACCGCGTTACTGGTATCTATTGGGAGAGCTTAGGGCCAGGAGGCTAATCAAAGCCTAGAGACAGGGCTTCTTCTAGGCAGCAGGCTTGGAGGATTTTGTCCCCTGTAAGCTGGGGTGGAGATGTGCAGTGATGCCAGCATCTGTCCCACCCCAGAGATACTCGACCTTGCATCGGTCCAGGGAGACAAACCCAGCCTTCGTCAGGTGTCACTCCTGCGCCGAGTGCATAGCTCCTCCCCTTGGAGAAGGAGAGCAGTCCTAGGGATGCTTAATCCTTCTCCCCCCTGTCCAGCCCTCCAATGATCCGGATCCATTCCTGAACCCGGGTCACCGGCATAGCAAGTGGAAATCCAACCGCTGTGTCGGCGGGCTGGCAGGAATCTTTAATGAGGCCAGGGCCGGGGGAGCTCTCCCTGCATCATTCAGTGAGGTGGTCATCTGCCTGGTCCCCAGGCCAGATAAGGACCCACAGGAATGCTCCTCATTTAGGCCAATATCACTTATGAACTGTGATGCGAAGATCCTGTCAAACATTTTGTCCGGTCGCCTGGACCAGCTGTTGCCAGGGCTGGTTCACCCGGACCAGATGGGGTTCATATGTGGGAGGTAGTCCTACCACAACATGCGAAAACTGCTAAATGTAGTATGGATGGTCTCTCATTGTCCGGGTGGCACAGCGGTGCTATCCATGGATGGATTATCAGGGTACGAAACCCTTAGCATCATGTTTTCTCACAAAGAGAGACTTGACTGCTTCTAAAGGTAAGGAAACCGGATATTATCCCGGTGATTACACTGTTGGTTGTAAGCCTGTATTATTCTTATTTGCCAGGAATAAATTACATTTATTATCCGGACACCACTTGTCTGTCATCTCTTCCTTTTGTGCAGTTCCAACAAGAACCTGAGAAAGGTAATTTTATTACCAAGTTACATTTGGCAACTGCGTGCAGGTTGGAATGTACAAAGTGAAGATTCCATTCAATTAATTTTGAATGTCGAGTAATGTAGTGCGTCTCTTGCCTACTTGGACCTACTCGTATTTAAAGTGGTTGTTATTGTGATGGACAGACTCCGTCCTGGTCTCGGGCATGGCACATCCACACTGGACCCTGATACACTCCCTCTGCGAGTGGCAACGTACCACCTTGGCACCACTGTTTGCCCACAGGGGACCGGAAAGCCATTGGGTGATGATGCCAAGGATTTTATCCAGTTTTCCAACTGCTTCTTTGTTTGTTTACCCCTTGTTTATCATACCTGAACTTTGCACCAAACTGAGACTGGACGTCTCAAACTACCTCACCTCCTATGGAAGATGGACAGATTTTGCGCTGGATGCGAAGTCTGCTGAAAACCCATTGCTGCTAATTTCAGAGCACTACCTCGAGTCCAGACTAAAAGCCAAGAAATACAACCTTAAACGTCTCTTGGTTGCAGCTCTGCATACTGCTGTTGAGAGTCTCACACCGAGGTGTGCCTCTCTTGAATTGCAAAATGCATCTCTAAAAAAAGAGATGGGCTTATAGGCATCAGAGTTACAGAAAAGGAAACAGAAGCTAGCAGAGGAGATAGTCATTCTGTGGTGCCAATAACAGACTGTTGCACTGTACTGCTCAAGACTCTAAGTGAGAAATGTGTATGTTGAGAGATGATTGTGAAAGGCTGAAATGTGATTAGAAACAGTTAACATACTTAAATGACATTCTGAGTGATACGAATGAAGGTTTGAGAGAGGAGAATGCTGAGCTGAAAGACAAGAAAGAGAGAGTGAATCGTGAGTTAGACAAGGAGCTTAGGGAAACATTGAATTGGCCACTGTGTACAGAGTATTGCAGCGTGAAGTTGAGAAAGGTATTGAGCAGGGAATTGCACAGGTTTGTGACAAGAGATGTAGAGCGAAGATGGTGAAAATGTGCCATCAGTGAGAGATTCTCATTGGCCACGTTAAGGCTATGAATGGGTTCCAGTATACACTCATTGACATTGTGTCATCTGGTGATGACGACTCTGACTTTGATGATGAGGCTTGCTACGTCACGCCCAAGTCCACACCCCATAGGACTGTTGTATTTTCCAGCCATCCCCAAGATGGCGCCTACATACACATGCCGTCTACATTGCCATGTCTTCACAAACATGGTGATAGCAATGTCATACACCAAGATGGCGGCCCCCATGATATGGGAGGATGGTCTATACTTCGTGGTGCACCACCGCTTTCCCCCTCACCAGGGAGGACAATGCAGAAGTGTGTGGCTTAATCCACGAGGCCCTTACCAATATGATTGCACTGGATGAGTGAAGGAGAACCATCCAGGAACACATTGACAGACTGTTCAAGGACACTGTCAGTCAGGACCATGCAGTCAAAGCAGTCGCTGATGCGGTGACAGAAGCTGCCCTCCCGGTGCTATGGAACGTATCGATGCAAATGTAGTTCCTTGTACATACAATGCCCTGCAAGTTACTCACTCTGTCCAGCAAATTGCTCAAAGCATCGGACAGATGGACTCGACTGAAAACCTCAGTTACCATTTGGAGAAGGTGCGCTCCCTCTACGAGACACTTTCTCTCCAACCCGAGTACCAGGTTCAAGTCTAGTGACAGATGATTGAACATACCCTCTGGGCTAAACTCCTAGATATCGTCCGCAACTGTGAGATGCTTGCTTACAACAACATTTTAGTGGCACTTCTTGCTACCAATGCCCCCGGTGTCATTGGAACTTGTTTGGCCTACAAGGTTAAGCAGAGTGCAAGGGAAAGCCCTGTGGCTTTCCATAAACGATTGTGGCTAGCTTATGAGGCTGGCAAAGGCCTGACTGGCTAGATCGCACACAAAGACCAAATTGAGTACAAGGATCTGTACATCCGGAACTTGACTCCGGGTCTTCAGCAAAAGGCTGAACTCAACATTTACCTGGAGACCGACACCTTTGCGGAAATCCTTACCAAGACGGAGCGTGCCTTCCAGGTATACTGTACCTCCATAAGTTGGCTTCTGGTAAGAACAACAAAGCTGCCACCATTTAAATTCTGGCAGCCCAGGTAGCTGCAGTACAGCCTACCTTCGACCTGCCTACCCACTATACTGTGGAAGGTAACAATGAGAAGAATGATATCCCTTCTGACGACAAGAAGTTGCAGGGGGACTGGAACTATAGAGACAATTGGAATGGGGACAAAAGCAACTGGAAAAATCCAAATGCCCAACCTGAAAGACAGTGCTGTAACAGCCCCAGCTATCAGAGTCTAAAAAATTAGAACGAGACCCTCCGCAAAATGCTGGAGGAAGCCCATGCTGGAAGAGAGATGCACCCTATGTATACCGTAGCAATTCTCGCCCTGACCGCTGGACAGCCATGCAGCCAGGGAAATCCATTCCTGCTCTTAGCTGCCGAGCATCCAAGGAAGGAATCTTTTCATGGCATTGACTACTGGCCAGGCCAATGCAACGACCAAGGAGGAACTTCCTGTACAGGCCGATGTCACGCCTGTGATGTCATGGGCACATCTGTATCCTGTGTAAGAAATACAGGAGGCCCAGAAAGATCCTGCAGGCCTCAGATTTCAGGAACAGTATGACAAACATGATTCTGAAAATATAGATTGACAATTACAGGACCCAGTCTGGATTGTGAGTGACTTGCTTGTTGACGCAAATGGATGGCCTTGTGTGAAGGCCATGGTCGGGGCTGCCACCTGACCATGCTTCTGGATACTGGAGCAGCCATGTCAGTTCTCCATGAGGAGAACCCAGCCTCATCAGATTAGTCTACTGACTGGAAGACCAGTGCACAGGGTGTATATGGCATTCAGCTACACACCTACCGATCTATGTCTTTGCCTGTGGTGGTAGGCCACCTCAGGACTGATTTTGCCTTTGACTTCATGGTATTATGCCATCACCCCAGTATATTGGGGACTGACTTTCTTGTACTTCATGGCTGTGTAGTGGACATTGCCAACAGGCTACTCCTTCAGATCAAAGGACAATGCCATACTGTTACCATTCCAGACTCACACATATCCCATAATAACAAGAAGTATGATGTCATGGCTTTGTTCAAAAGTCATGACCTGTTTTCTGAACTTGCACCTTTGCTGCAAAAACACCTTGATGTGTTTGCTACCAACAAGCATGACTGTGGTAGGATGCATACCACCATTGAGATTCCAGGACCTAACCATGTGAGGCAAAAGCAGTATCCATTTCCTGCTGAAGCCTTGCCATCACTGAGGGAGACCATCCAATCACTACTACAACAAGGCGTGATTAGGACTTGTGTCTCTACTGTAAGTTCACCTATTTGGCCTGTGAAAAAGCCAAATGGAGCTTGGAGATTCACAACTGATTACAGGAAACGTAATCATGTCACCTCCAGTTGTGCCCCAACAGTAGCATCAGCATCTGATGTACTCAGGTTGCTGACACCTGACAAAAAGTAGTTCTCAGCTCTTGACATCTCTAATGGGTTTTGGTCACTCCCGTTAGCACAGCACAAATTTGCTTTCATCTTTGATGGGTGCCAGTACACCTGGACCTGTCTTCCCAAGGCTTTCACAACAGCCTTTCCCTCTTCTATCTCCACATGATGGATGCTCTTCAGGGGGTTCTCCACCCCCCAGTGTCTCCTGCAGTATGTGGATGACTTGCTTCTAGCAACCACCATGAAGGAAAATCATTTGGCCCTTCTAAATGAACGTCTGTCTCTCCTCAAGAGAGCAGGCCTCAAGTGCAACCCCTCTAAGGCACAACTGTGTGAAAAAGAGGTCATCTCCCTTGGCCTACATATTACAGACCAAGGCAGAAGCCCAGCTGTCAAAAAGATCCAGGGCTTGCAAGATCTGCCACTTCCTACAAGTGTGGCAACACTCAGACACTTCCTAGGAAATGTAAACTATTCTAGGGATTTTATCCCTGACTTTGCTTTGAAGGCTGCTCCCTTGCATGCACTTCTGAAAAAGGATGTCCCATGGACATAGGGCCCCACTCACACTGAAGCTGTGTTACAGCCTAAGCAGGCCTTGGCCTTAGTCCCAGCACTGATTAACCCCAACCCAAACCTTCCCTTCCATTTGGAAACTGCCACCTCTGATGTGGCCATGTCTGCAGTGCTGGCACAAAAGTACAATGGGTACCACAGGCCCACTGCCTATGCATCTCAGATGTTATCCCCAGTAGAGAGAAAATATAGCTTCTGTGAAAGAACACTTTTGGCAACCTCTTGGGCTGTCAAACATTTTCTGTACATCATTGGGTATGCTTCCATTGTTTTGCATACCTGTCACACCCCAACTAATTTTTTGCTTTCAGACAAAGTAAAAGATGGGTCAGTCTCCAATACCAGACTCACCTACTGGTCTTTGCTTTTGCAGGACAGGGACATTAAAGTGCTGCCTGCTAAAATGCCTTCCATCTTGGCTCATGGCCTACTCTACACAGGTACACCCCATGACTATGCACTCCAACCTCCTGACTTACCTGAGCCGGGACCATTCTTACTGGCTACACCAGATGTTTTGGAAGATACCAGCATGTACCATATCTTTACAGATGGCTCTGCCTCTTATGTAGATGGAGAGCAAGTGGCAGGATTTGGAGTGCTCATTTTAGACAAAGAAGGTGATTTCAGGCGCATTTCCAGGAAATGCACTGTTATAACCTCACAGTATGCTGAATTGGCAGCTGTGGTCTGTGCTGTGGAGGTCATGCCCCATGGTGACAAGGATGCCATAATTTTTGCAGACTGTAATTGGGTCTGCTCATCCCTTACTGAATTTTTACCATTCTGGGAGAAAAAAAACTTTACTTTCTCTGATGGCATACCTGTCAAATACAGGGATCTGTTTGTGTATATACACACTCTGACACAGCAGTTTACTCACAAACTGTAAATCCACAAGGTAAAGGCTCACTGTAAATCTGACCCTTACCATGAATTCAATGATCGAGCAGACTCGCATGCCAAAGCAGGTGCTCGGGAGGGGGATTGATAATAACTCACCCAATAGCTGTAGAAGCTATTGTAGCCGCTAACACTAGGCAGAAACCAGTATCAGAACCTGCACTGGACCTTTCTGCTGCACAGAAATTAGATCCAGAATTAAAAGATGTGTTCAAATTCCAGGACAAAGGAATTGAACAACCACTACCTGTTGGTAGCCTATACAAGAGACACTCTTACAACATACACTTGTCTAGTGACCAGAAGATCACCTGGTATAGAAAGGAGGATACAGGTGACAAATTGTGGGTCACACCACAATCTCTGCGAATCAAATTCATCCATATGGTTCTTGATACTCCCACTGGTGGACACCATGGGACAGAAAACACCTTCCAGAGACTCACAAGTCATTTGGTGGCCTGGCATGGCCAAAGATGTAGAGCACTATGTGGATAACTGCATAGTGTGTGCCCAGAATAATCCAATTTCAGTGAAAATAAATGCCAAATTGTTGCCACAAAGGCAAACTGGACCATGGAATGTGATACAAATCGATTTTATTGGCCCCTTTACCAACTCCGGTAAGAACAAGTATGCATTTGTTGTCACAGATTTGTTTTCTAAGTGGGTAGAAGCATTTCCCAATATGACAAACATGGCAAAGACAACTGCCAAGATCCTGGTGGATCAATTGTTCTCCAGGTAGGGCCTACACTTAAAGGTGGACTCAGACCAGGGAACCAGTTTTACAGCTGACCTGATGAAGCAGACACTCCAGTTACTTGGAGTAAATCAGAAATTCAACATCCCTTACCATCCTCAAACCTCAGGCCAGGTAGAAAAAGCCAACAGAAGAATCAAACAGATGTTATGCAAATTCATCAGTGACAATCCCAAGGATTGAGATTCCCTCTTGCCATTACTATTAGTGGCAATCAGGAGCACTCCTGCAACCACTACTCAGTGTACGCCTTACGAGGTTATGCCTGGTAGAGCCATAAGATTACCTGAGCACCTGTTGTTTGATGGGCTTCTTTAATCTCCACACCCCTACTGCAGATCGAGTATCTGTAGACAAGTACGTAGAAAAGCTTCATGATGACATCAGGACGACACATCTGTTCGCTGCCAATCAAATGGGTAGAGCTCAACAACAAGCTAAAGCTCATTTTGATAAGCATGTCAAAGAAGTTGGAGACCAAGTTATGCTTCTCCAATACAGACAACCCACTCATTCATTTGCCAGCAAATGGGAAGGCCCATACCCCATTGTCAACAAACTCAGCCCTGCTGTTTATCAGGTCCGAGTTCATCAGCAAAAGTAGACCACCGACGAGTGGTTCCATGCTAATCGGCTCAAGTTGTACAAAGGTGACTAAACTTACTTTTCCTAACCCACTTAGGATGGAGTAGTATCCCACACTTTACAATCCTTTTCTGTTTTCTTACAGATACACTGGCAAGATGGCTATCTTGCACTTCTTCATCTTGGTGGGACTACTACTATGACTTCCCCTGACAGAATCCCAGAATAAACCCCAGTCAGTACACAGACAATGCATCCAACATTTGCTTAGCAAACTTGAACATACAGCTCCAATGGGACTTCATATTAATGTACCCAACAAAATGATTACTGCTAAAGAAGGCCATGGTAGTAGCTTCAGACAGATCCACCCTTTCCTTTCAATGGGAAACTGATATTAATGGCTACACACTCCCTGTAGCTCACCTGTACAAAGGTGCATTTCACAGTTGGCCTAAAACTGACATATCTAGAAATGATACGTTTTCTATTCGACAGACTTCCCCCAGACACTCTGGTCATTATAACCTTAATGCTCTCAAAGATCCTGCTTGGTGTGACTGGCTCACTTTGCAGGAGGAACATGCTTTCTGTCTTCATAACTATGTAGCTACTGAAGCTCTTTGTCTTTCTGTAGTCCCACCCACCAAAGAAGAAATGACTGACTGCCCTCCCCAGTAGGAAGGTCCTCCTAGTGGTCTGACCGCCACTTCCCTTCCAGGAACTTTGATTGATAATGCACAATTTATGCATGTACCAGTTATTTTCAGTCTTACACACTGGAATATGGCTGAGATTGGTCTTTATCGCATGACCAATACTTCTAAATGTTACAGTATGATGCTTTCAGATATTGTATCTGCTTATCAGACACATGCTAATGATCCTGTCAGTGGCCCCCATACCACTGATCATGTAGAGGTCTTTCAATCTGCACATAATGCTAAAGCTAGACAATGCACTAGGCATGACGCTGAAGATGTTACTGGTGCAGCAGGCACTGTCTCTGGCCTTTTTGGCTCAGGCATGTCTATTTGGAATAGAGCAGACATAGCTGCTATTAAAGCACAAACTCTTAATTTTGAAGAAGCTGTTAAGAATGATATTCTACCCCCACTGTTACATGGTGTAGATGGTTTAAGTAAGGAAGAATACTTCACAGTGTATAATATGCAGGAAATTGGCAAAGGATTCAATGATACTAAAGATAAGATTAATGAACTGATTTTTTTTAAAACAATAAGGAGGCAGGCAAGCAATATATTGTCCATGAACTTTTACGCTCCGCTTATGACTCTTACGTAATCTCCACTGTTAACAATCTCTTCAGGGACTTGGAAACAGGCCGCATCCCAGATCTCATCCATGACAGACAAATGGGTAAATGGTATTGTCCTCAATGTAAATCCAATGGTTGCATTACTATTTGTTCAGCAAACAACGTTAACATTTCTATGTCTACAGTTAGAAACCTTGGGTATGTCTCCAGATATCCAAACCAAGCACCTTGCTACTTTACTAAGTCCTCTTCCATCCATGATAATATGTTCGTGACTTTCACTGTCTCACTACCCCGCTTTGATCCTGTTACATCTGTTTTTGATAAATTGGCTGCCATTAACTCCATTAGACACCTTGATAATGACATTTATTGTGAAAGAACTGAATTACCTTCATTACTTGTGTACCATTCTGTGCTACAAGCCTGGGTGGCACCCCACACAAACTGCTGTGTCACGAAAGGATATTACTACCTGTGCCGCTGTGACATCTTCGATATTGTAAAACCAGAGTGTGGCTACTCTCCAGAACACCTTGACTGGGCCTTTATCTTAGGTGACAAACTGCCATTGAACCTTACTGATGTTGATGAGGATGACAACATTGAACCTTACTGATGTTGATGAGGATGACAACATTAACCTTACTGATGTTGATGAGGATGACAACATTGAACCTTACTGATGTTGATGAGGATGACAACATTGAACCTTACTGATGATGATGAGGATGACAACATTGAACCTTACTGATGATGATGAGGATGACAACATTGAACCTTACTGATGATGATGAGGATGACAACATTGAACCTTACTGATGATGATGAGGATGACAACATTGAACCTTACTGATGATGATGAGGATGACAACATTGAACCTTACTGATGTTGATGAGGATGACAACATTGAACCTTACTGATGTTGATGAGGATGACAACATTGAACCTTACTGATGATGATGAGGATGACAACATTGAACCTTACTGATGATGATGAGGATGACAACATTGAACCTTACTGATGATGATGAGGATGACAAATCTGAATCTGCATGAGCTGCATCTTCTGTGCCTGATGCCGAAACTGCTTAAACCCAAAGCTACCTGGAAGAGGTACATCATTTCATTGCTCACCAACCAGTCCTTCTCCTGTCCGATACATGTACAGCGATGGAGGGTACCAACTGTACTTATAATTCCGATGGGCAATATTGTGTAGTGACTAACCACAAAACCTTTGCTTATGGTAAAAAGTCTTGTGTTATTGAAATGTCTAACTTCTGTTTTACTCCATAGCAGAAAACAGTCATAGGTCACACTCATAACTCCTGTTCACCTCCCTGAACCAGATGTTATTGATACCAATCCGAAATACTTGCTTGCCTTATCTCAATAATTGCCTGTGTTTAACATGCACATTGACCATTTGACACTTTCTTTGAAATCCCTTTTAGCTAGAAAGGATTCACATTTGATTTATATTAGCAATAATATTTCTCAAGCTGGCGATGCACTTAATGCTGTTATTCATGATGGTAATTTAAGTACTGCTCTATCCAATACCTGGTTAGAACTCACTTTTAAAGCTTTTGTTATTATTCAAGCATTTTTGATTGTTTTTCTGATACTCACCCTCTGTCTTCTTTGATGTACTCTAAGACAACACCAAGAACAACTCGAATTCCTTTACAAAGCTTGTGCGTCGGGCTTGTAAACAACTTTTTATCTTCAGCCCACTACTTACCTGGGATTGATGTCCCTTTTGAGGCAACAAGGAGGGGAATGTCATCCATGGACCAGCACCCCTGATTGTACTCCCACCTTGCGGACAGCAACACATATGTAGGTATATGCACTAATTTTAGGGCATAGACACTTATCGTATAAGCATAAGTGTCAGGATCTGAGTTCTACTGTACTTTTGCAATGCATATTATGCTTCACTGTACTCTCACAATATATTGTACCACTGGGAGATGTTTTCCATTATATTTATATTGTATAATTATTAGTTAGGCAACGGTGCCATCTTTAGTGCTTGTGCAAATTGTAACTGCAAGTGACCTTGGAAGCATCACAGACCTCATTATTCACTTTATCTTCTGTTAAGCTAAGCAACTTCTTATGTTTGTTAGGATAGTTACTCTGGCCACCTGTTTTTGGCCAATTATATGCATTTTGTGTATCTTCTTTTATTGTTGTCATGGTTATTATCAGGGTACAAGACCCTCTGCATCACGTATTTTCTCTCAGAGAGAGACTTGGCTGCACCTATAGGTAAGGAAACTGGATACTCTCCCAGTGATTACACTGTTGGTTGTAAGCCTGTATTATTCTTATTTACCAGGAATAAATTACATTTATTATCTGGACACCACTTGTCTGTCATCTCTTCCTTTTGTGCAGTTAAAACAAGAACCTGAGAAAGGTAATTTTATTACTAAATTACATGTATGTGCAGGACCAATTGACTACTATGGAAGAGATTAAAAGGGGACTTGACATCCCAGCTGGGCACTAGTTTTGCCTCTTGCAAATGAGAGATTACATTAATAAGCTGGGGAGGAGGGTGGCATCGGAAACCCCCTTGCCGCAGGTAGATCATCTGATCCTTACAATGAACAAGGAAGTAAAGGGCCTAATAGGCAGGCTTGCACAGGTGGCCAGGAAAACCTTGCCGGACTATACTCAGAAGGTGAGGAGGCAGTGGGAACAGGACCTGGGAAGAGAAATCCAGGAGGAAAACTGGCAAATGTTATTACAAATACATAGGGGAATATTAATATGTAATAGATATCAAGAATCATTTTATAAGTTCTTGCACAGGGTGTATTGCTCACCAGCAGTGGTGCATAAGTTCAACCCAGGGGTCTCCCCAATGTGTGGGAGATGCTCTGAAGAGTTGGGTACATACATGCAATATTTCTGGTTTTGCCCGGTGCTTCAGAAATTCTGGGGTACCATGCTAGGGAAAGAACTAGGCATGGACCCTCCTACTATGTTGTTTGGAATAGAGGAGGGACAGGATGGGAGCTGGGACCTCCAGCCGAGATGGTTTTGGGTGTTACTGGCCCTTGCCAGACATTGCATATTAAATACGTGGGTCTCAGCAGTGACACCTACACAGAAACAATGGAAGAGCCTGGTCATACAGACCTTGGCACTGGAACGTATTTCTTATATGATAAAAAATAAGGAGGAGAAATTTCTTGGGGACTGGGGACCCTTCCTAGACTTTCTCAGCCAGGGGAAGGCACCGGCTCTCAGGGAGGGACTGTGACTGTCATGGGGAGGGGTGCAGAGAAATCCATATCAAGGACACTAGCCCATGCAATAACAATTGTAACCCCTAGGTGGTGCTATCCCAAGAGCTACTACCCCTGCCTGCATGGCTAGTAGCAGGTTAAGTGGCCTGAGTTCTGAAATGGGTGCCTCCATCCAGAGGTCAGGGTTGGTAGTGGTCAAGCTAACCTGGGCACAGCCCTCTGGGATACTGTAACCCCCCTCTTTCCCCTCTAGTGGCCTGAACACTGTACAGTAAGCTCTTTCACAATACCCCTGGTATACCACATGAGTACCCACACTGTTTGCACTTAACACCAGGGCTGGTTCCTCTGGCTCAACCCTGGAGACCCCCTGTAAAACAACATTAAGCACAGCAAATAGCAACAGTACAGTACTTTGAGCACAAACTGGAACCACAGTCAGATTACATGCAGAAAAAGTTAGATCTGGTTTATTCAGGGGACTTGAACAAGGGAGGGGCAAAATCAGGTTAATTAGCTTAAAGGTTATATCAATCAAGCAGTTATGCATGCACTTTGAGTCCCCCCACACAGTCCTCCACTGGGTACCCAGGTGGAGAAGAGATGGGCTAGCCAGGACAGTTGCCCGGGGTTGCAGCTCGTTGGGGCCCTGTGATGGAAAACACAACATGCACAGTACACAATATTTGTAATCTGGAGCCAGAGGGCTCAGTTCATAAAGGAAACGAAACAACAAGACAATCAGATGACACACTCAGATTAAGCTGTTGGTGCAGGGAGCTACGCTGGCATTTACTCACGATACCCAAGACTGGACACAGGCTGGACGAAAATCGAGACCGCAGGTGGTTGATCTGGAATGCCAGGAGAAGCAGGGCCCACACAAGTCGCAGAGGCATCGTTCCTGTTCAAGCGTGGAGCAGGGGGGCTGATCCCCAGGCAGATCTCTCGTCGATGGCTTCTCTTTGCAGTGGGTAGTCTGGCTGGGCCAGTCTGGCAAAGCCCAGACCGCAAGGAGACAAGTTCGGATGCAGTCCAT
Source organism: Neoceratodus forsteri (assembly GCA_016271365.2). NCBI lineage: Eukaryota > Metazoa > Chordata > Ceratodontiformes > Ceratodontidae > Neoceratodus > Neoceratodus forsteri. The sequence goes on along the minus strand of CM028131.1, from coordinate 107,867,028 downwards.
TTTGGGCTGGATACAGCTTCCAGCAAGCAGAACACAGTTCACACAGTGGGGAACTAATTCACAACCCACTAGCAGCTCATAGCACATTTACATGCACAGGAATTCTACTGTATGACAAAGTGCTCCCGGTCCCTGTCGCAAAGTCTCTGCACACACCGGGAGCTTAGGGGTAGCTGGAACTCCTGATAGGACGATCTCATTCAGCAAAAATATTCGGTCTTCTTCAGGTTGAGCCTGGCCCACTTTAGTAACTTACTTTAGTCACACAAACTTGGATTTGGTCCAAAATAATTCTCTTCTCTCCCTCTCATGGAGCAGCAGCAGACATGCAGCCAAAAATTCAGCCCTTTCACAGTTTTCCCATGCGAATCCACTCAGGATTTCAGCCCCAAATTACTTCAGCTCCTTCTTCTTGAGCTTCCAGCTCAGAACTAAACTGAAAACTGTAAGTAGCCCTTGACTTCCCCAAGATCCAAAAGATTTGGTTGGCTGATCTGGCTGTCAGTCAAAGCAAGAGCTCCCCCTTCAGTTGCAAAAAAGGCGCAAAAACTCAGACCACAGTTCCTATAGATTTTGAATTCAGACAGCTCCTGTAGTCCGGCTACATTTTAGGTCCCACCAGAACTGATTGGTCCAATTTGCAGTCCATGACCAAGATAGTGGAGACAAACAAAATAGTCCTTGCTACAAAGAAAGCAGGTTAGACAAACTACATTATCATTCTAAATAGTTTTCAGCAAATAGTTACATCTTTCAACAGAGCTCCATCTCAGATTACTTATGCTGCAATCAAGCAGCTCTTAAAGAGACAGTACACAGAGGCTATACAAGCTCTGGTAATCACATTTAAACTGCCAAAACGCAGGACACCAGCCTGGCAGTGAGCATTTAAGCAAGCTCAAGGAAGACTTTTTGAGAACCCCTATTTATAGGGGGTTACACAATAAAAAACAAAATTCAATTTACTGTGAAAGCCATGCACTTTAGCAAATGATTTTAGAATTAAATAAAATGTAATACGTGAACCTCATAGATTGTAATGGTTGGGAATTCAGACCCATCTACCTAGGTAGTTAGTTATACTGTTTGAGTGTTGTATGTCTTGTATTTGTCCTGCAATGTAAAGAAATGTGGTAATGTTAAGATGGAAATGAAACATATATGTGTAGTTGACTTTAAAACTTTTAATAAAAACATGTTGCAAAAAAAAAACAAACCACAAAACTGCCTCTCTATTGCTCTCTAGAGCACGGTCCTGCAACTTTGTGGCTGGATGCTTTATCTCGTTCCTGGACAGGAACATTTCTTTATGCTTTCCCACCCTTTCCTCTCCTACAGGGAGTACTCCTAAAACTGGTCAGACAGGGTGTCAATGATTCTCATATCCCCCTACTGGCCAAGGCAAATATGCTTCCCCTTGCTGTTGAAAATCTCTGATCGGGATCCTCTTGCTTTGCATCTTTGTCCAGCCCTCCTATCACAGGAGCATGGCTCCCTGCTACACCCGGACCTTCGCTCCCTGCGCCTGTATGCATGGCTACTGAGGACGTATTCCTTTCTCATTATCAGGTGTCCTCAGGGGTTGCAGAGATTTTATGGGTGGCTCGGAAGCCCTATACTAGGTCCTCCTATGCTATAAAATGGAAACATTTCTCCATTTGGGCCTTCTCCAGGGAACTGGACCCCCAAGAAGGTTCCTCCAGAAAATACTGGACTACCTACACTACTCTCTGTCTCTCTGAGGGTGGCCTAAAATATTCCTCGATAAAAGTACATCTATCAGCTATTTCTGCTTTTCATTTACCTGTGGACAGCAAACCATTGTCCCAGTTGCCTCTGATCAGAACCTTTCTGAAAGGTATCCTATATTTACACCCCCCCTATTCAGGACCCAGTCCTGGTGTAGGATTTTAATTTTGCACTTGAAAAATTGACTTAAAGTCCTTTTGAGGCCAAAGATACATGTACGCTCCAATTTCTGTTGTGGAAAACTATTTTTTCATGGTGATTATGTCAGGTAGACATATTTCAGAGTTACAGGCACTTATGTGCAAGCCACTTTACTTACAGTTTCATATGGATTGGGTGTCCTTACGTACTAATCCCTCTTTTATCCCGAAAGTAGTCTCTGACTTTACTCTGAATCAGTCCATTCAGTTGCCAGTAGATTTTGTGGAGCCTGAGAATCCACGGAAAGCACTGCTTCACACTCTCAATGTGAAAAGAACATTGAGACTTTATCTTCTCTGCACCGAACAGTTGCAAAAAACTGAACAACTTTTTGTTTCTTTCTCCTCAGGTTGACTGGATGATTGGGTTTCTAAGCAGTGCTTGTCCACATGGTTGATCAACTGCATTACGTTCATATATAATAAATATGATAAATTTCTCCCAGGATCTGTGAAACCCCACTCCACTAGAGGCATGACTACCTCCACAGCATGTTTTCAAGGCATCTTGGCTTTGGAAATTTGTGAGGCCACCATCTGGTCTACCGTACATACATTCACGAAACATTACAGTCTAGACATTTCTTCTAAGAAGCGTGCTGCTTTGGGGCAGGCTGTCCTCAATGGCCTCCTGTCCTAATCTGTTGCGGTTCATGTCCTCCTCCCTTGGGCATTATAACTGCCTGGGATTCTTCCCATGTGTTATTGCCTGCTGCAAGAGATTAGCTTGAAGAAAGTAGTACAGTTGCATGAGAACTTGCCTTTTGATTGTGATCATATACTACAATTAATCCACAGTTCATAATTAATAGCTTGATATTACAATGCTCTTGTACATAACCCATTTTGCTGTTGTATTTGTACATACTGGTGCTCTGTATAGTATAAAATCCATTAGCTGGATATATGTACATACTGTTGCTCTGTAAAGTTAGATCTTCATTTTTGTTACCCAGCTTCGACTTCACTGTAGCCGATTTTGTTTCATTCTCCTGCACATTGTGCTGTATTACTGCTTGGATATGTACTATGTATAACTACTCTTGTACACTTTACTGCTATCTTGTTTGGTCTGGGTCGTGGCTGAAATCGGTCCTTTTGGATCAGCCCACTTACCTGGTTATCAAAGAGATAAATGAAATAAATTAAATTAAATCTTCAAGAGTATCTCTTGCAGCAGGCCATGCTGCCTCGCCCTCCTTCCCCCTTGCTCCTGCTTCAGAAGGGTGCCTTGCTCCATCTTCTTGTGAAAGCCTTCAGCTGCTGCCTTTTGTTCCTCTCCTTGGTTCCCATTGGAGACCTATGATTCACTTTTCATTTCGGTCACTAAGATGGAAAATAAAACTGAGGAGAATCAGGGGTCTCCCCTTTATATATGTGCAAAAGCACATCAGGTGACAGGAAGGGGAGGCCCCTGGAGAGGCTGCTGGGAAATCATCCGGAAGAAGTGATGCCTATGGCTGGATATCCCATGTGTTATGGCCTGCTGCAAGAGATACTCTTGAAGCTCTACTGTTACAGTAAGTTCTTATGCAACTGTACTTTCTCTCTGGGACTTGAGATTGACAATCTTGAGATTGATCCAATTGTTTGGTCAGATCATTGCACAGTGAGGTTCTCATTTGGGGAACCCCCCCCAAGAATTCTCCCCCTGAGGAGATGGTCTGTTACTGTCCTTTAAGGGGCATGACCCCAGTAGGATTTCAGACAGCACTAGACTGAGTGTGATGACTGCGTGCTTGAAACAGGACTGGGGAAACAGTGATGGCCTATAACAGGCCATGAGTGTGGCCCTCGATTCTGTAGCACTGACCTGTGTATGACTTAAGTCCTAATGCTTGAGATCCCCATGGTTTGATGGGGAGCTCAAGGAGATGAAGACTAAAGATTGAAAGTTGTAGCGCTGCTGGCAGAGATCATGGATTGATGAGAACAAGTTCATTTTGAGATCCCACTACAAGGTGTATCAAACGACAAGCTCACAAAGAAGGCAGAGTTCCGGTCCAGCAAAGAACAGACTGGCTCAGCTCTTCTGGAACAGGCTATTCCATCCTACCTGTCTTTAGCCAGTTACAGCTTCATCAGTTGCTAGATGTGAGGAGATTGCTCTGTTCTTCGCTGACAAAGTGTGCTCTGTCAGGGCGGGTATCTCTGCTGGGGCACCTCGGGCATATGGTGCCAGTTCAGAGATTAACAAGGGCATCCCTCAGGTCTAGGGTGAGTTTGATCCAGTGGGGAGCGGAAGTGGTTAATGAGTTAGTCTTGAAGTTGCAGTCAGCATACTGTGACCTGAACCTGGGCCCGACTCATAATCTTGTGGGTTGTGTGGAATCCATTGGTGTTTGCTGAGATAGTCCAGTGTTCCCTTTGGGGAGGGGTTTTCCCCTAGCACTTGAAAGAGGCTGTTGTGAAACCTCTCCTGAAACAGCTTCATTGGACCCAGATTTTCTGGCGAACTACAGACCCATCTGTAACCTACCCTTTTTGGGAAGGTTATCGAGAAAGTGGTGGCCACTCAACGCGAGGCACATCTCACTATCTTTGACATCTATGGGCTGCTCTAGTCCTGATTTAGGTCTAGGCATAGTATGAAGACTTCACGTGTCAAGGCGCAAAATGATCTCCTTAGTGCGAGAGACAGAGGTGAGCTATCTATTCTTGTTCTCCTCGACCTGTCGGCAGCATTTGACACTGTAGATTTTGGAGTGTTAATGGATCGCTCCAAAGAATGTTGTGGGCTCACCGGCACTGTCATCAGCTGGTTTAAGTCCTTCCTCACAGGCAGGACACAAAGGGTGGTGATGGGAATTTACTCCTTCGCCTGAAGCCCCAGTTCTGTAGAGTTCCTCAGGGCTCGATCTTTTCACCGCTCCTGTTTGTGGTGTACTTGCTGCCACTGGGAGATATCATTAGACAGTACAGTATGACTTTTCATTGCTATGCGGATGATATCCAGCTGTATATGCCTTTTGTGCTGGGACTACAGAGTGCAGTCTCTGTATTTAACTCTTGGCTGGCTGAGGTCCAGGACTAGATGTCCTCCAACTGGTTAAAGCTTAACTCAGATAAGATGGAAGTATTGGTGATTGAGCCTGGACATCGGTGGGGTATCAGATGGCCTGAGGATGCAACCAGTCTTATCCTTGGTGCCTCTCAGCTGACTGCATCTGTCAAGGTGAATAACCTGGGCATGATCCTTTACAGCAAATTAACACTGGAGGTTCAGGTGTCAGCCTTTGTCCAGAACGGGTTTTGCCACCTGAGGAACATCATTCGGATTAAGCACTTTATCCCACCCGCTGACCTGCCCTCACTAATCCATGCCTTTGGGACCTCTAGGCTTGACTACTGCAATGTCTTGTACCTGGGGCTAAATGGAGGAGATCTGTGTTGCCTGCAGCTAGTGCAGAACACAGAGGCCAGACTGTTGGTGGGCCTTCCTTTTTTTTTTCTTCAATTTCTGCTTATTCTCCCCGCTGACCTTCTGCACTCCGCAACCTCGGGAGTCACCAAGGCATCTGTCTCCCTCTTACCTAGTCCTAGTGTTCCCCCATTAAGCCTTGCTTGTTCCACCCAGGCAGGGACAAGGTAGGGCCCATACACCCCGAATCTTCTGGTTTCGTCAGCCCACCAGGAAAGTAGAGGACTGGGAATCTGTGCTGGTGCTCCATCTTCCCAGAGTGCAGGAAGCTGTTTTCCAGTGTTCTGCAGGCATGACACATGCTGCAACTTCAAGGCATAATTGCTGACATCTGTCACCCTCCCTCCCCTCTGAATGGCTGGTGCTTGCTGTACCTCCGGCTTCCACCAGAGGCCAGCCAAGCACCAAGCCTTGTCCTCCATCCCACCCTGGAAGAGGCAAGCAGTCAGTGGATGCTCATGCCTCCTCCCCCCTGGCTGGTCCTCCGACTCCCTGGGCTTGTTCCCGAACCCAGGTCACTGGCATTGCAAGTAGTAGCATTACCACTGCATCAGTGGGCTGGCCCATTGGCAGGCCTTCCTAGGTCATGCCACATAACACTGATCCTACACAATCTGCACTGGCTGCCAGTGAGGTAGCAGATCTCCTTCAAGGTCGGCTTGCTGACCTATAAAGCAATACATGGACTGGAGCATAGCTGCTTGTGAGACCTACTGTCTCCTTACCAATCCTCATGGTCTGTCCATTCCTCTGAGGAGGGCTTCCTAGCATTTCCCAGGGATGTGGCCTGACTTGGGCTATGCTTTGCAATGCCAGGTCAATAAGGAACAAGACCACTATAATGGCGGATTTGGTTTCCTTGGTAGACCTGGCTTGCATCATGGAGACTTGATTGGATGAAAATGCTAGCCTGAATTTTGGAGGCAGGTGCTTTGTGATATACAGCCTGAGGAAGGATCGCAGAGGTGGGGGAGTGGCCATTTGTCTTAAATCTAGCATAAACCTCTTGGTGCTCCCAGTGGGTCCTACCAGGCTCTTTGAGTGTGTGCCATGCGGGGGGGAGGGTCCTGGCACAGGCTGCAGGATCCTTCTTATCTACCATCTGCCTGGTGGAGAGAGAGAATTCCTGAGGGAGATTGGAGACTTCATTGCTGGCCTGGTGTTGGACTCTCCCAGATGGTTGATTCTGGGGGACTTCAATGCTTGGGTCAACGATGAATTCTCATCTTTTGGTTGTGATTGCCTACAAGATATGGAAGCATTGGGCTGGTTGCAGGTAATTACTTCAGTGACCCACATGCATGGGCACATATTGGACTTGGTGTTCTCACTGGGGCTTGAGATCGTTGATCTCAGGATTGATCCGGTGGTATGGTCAGATCATAGCACCATAAGGTTTGTGTTTGGGCCACCCTCTGAGAGTCCTTCCTCTGTGGAGATGGTCCAGTGCTGCTCTTTATGGGGATTGTCCCCACTGGACTACAAGCAGCACTGGACCTATCATGTGCGGAAGCTGCATGCACGATGAGTGTGGAGGGGACAGTGGCAGCCTGTAATATGGCTGTCACCCCCTTCCTTTGTTACTATCATGCTTGTCTGTGTATGGCCCTTATCTACTTGCCAGAGACCTCCCGGTTTGATGGGGAGCTCAGGGAGTTAAAGATTAAGGGCCAAAGGTTAGAGCATTGCTGGAGGAGGTTGGGCTGATGGAGGACAAATTGGCCTTGAGGTGGCATTATAGTGACTACCAAGGGGAAATCTCTAAAAAGAAGGTGGATTTTTGTCTGGGGAGATTGCTGCAGCAAAGAATAGACCGGCTCAGCTCTTCCATACAGTTGACAGGTTATTACACCCGGCCTTTCTCCATTCTGGGGGAGCTATTTCGAACACTAGGTGTAATGAGTTCACTTTGTTGTTTGCTGACAAAGCATCCTCTATCAGATCTGATATCTTCTTCAGGGTCATTCTGTTGGCTTGCAGAGTTGAGGTGTCAGCATGGCAGGACATCCTTCCTGTGTGAACTGAGTTTTACCCAGTTGAAGTGGAGGAGGCAAGCAAGATAGTCTCAAAGATCTGTCCCACATGTTGTGATCTAGACCCGGGCCCTACCCAACTTTTAAGCATATGTATGGACTTGGTTGGTCCTGTAGTTGCTGAGATCACCCAGTGTTTGATGAGGAGTGGGGTCTTCCCGATGGCCTTGAAAGAGGCCCTGATGAGACCCCTTTTGAAGAAGCCCTCACTGAACCTGGACTGCCTCACCAATTACTGACCGGTCTCAAACCTCCCATGCTTAGGGAAGGTTTTAGAAAAAATGGTGGCTGTGCAGCTTGGGACCTGCCTTGCATCCTCTGTTTAAGAGGGAACCTGTTTTACAAAACCAGGTTTCCAAAATGTTCGATTAAATTCCCGTTTAACATTAGCTTATAACCTTTACAGTTCAGTGCATGTGCAGAATAGCAAACAGAGAAGAATCAACTCACATTTTTTTAGCCTTTGGAATTCTCAATTCCTGATCCATATCTTGACAGAAAATTAGCATTGACATTCTCTTTCCCAGATTTGTGCATCACTTTAAATTTAAATGTCTGTAGTGCCAGGTACCATCATGTGATTCTGGAATTTTTATCCTTCATTTGGTTAAGCCAGCAGAGAGGACTGTGATTCATTACAAGTACAAAGTCAGATCCTAGTAAATAAAACTTAAGGGACTCCATGGGCCACTTTGCCACAAGGCATTCCTTTTCAATGGTAGAGTACCTTTTATCTCTGTTGTGCAACTTCCTACTGATATATAGAATAGAATGTTTTGTACCATCTATATTTTGACTCAGGATTGCACCTGAGCCTACCTCTGATGCATCAGTCTGTAACAAAAATGGTTTCTCAGAGTCTGGGCTTCTTAAAACAGGGGCTGAACATAATGTAGCCTTAATGGCCTGAAAAGCCTCATCACACTCTAGGGTCCATTTCTTTTTTTATGCTTTATTTTTATATACTTTCCAGAAACAAAGTCATTGAAATATACACATCGTGAGCAGACCACAATTGCAGAAACTGGTAGGACCGAAGCCCCTTAATAATAGGAACAGGTGCATCCACTACATAGAGGTACTACATTGGTTGGGTTTGTCAAATTATCACTAAAATATAAAATTCAAAATATGAGCTGTGTAATTGGGTCCAGGAGAACATGGCAAGTTCCTAAAATTATGATTGTCCAGCAGTGTCCCTTTGAAAAATAGCATGGTCCACTAGGGACCTGCAATGCCATGTTTAGACTCTAAATGTTAACAATTCCCTCCAAAACAGAAAAAAACTGGAAGCAATGTGTAAATGTTGTTTACATTATACCATGAAATCGGACTCCTGATTATTGACATATAAAACATCCATACAATAATACAGCAGAGTTAACTTTGTTCAGCAACAGCTTAAAGAACAACCTAAACTTTACCAAAAAGAACCCTTATAGCTTCTGCAGACCAGGGCCCTGCATTATAGATCAGAACAGTACTTTACAGGTGCTGTGTCAAACAAAAAAAGAATAAAACCTATTCAGGTATCTCCCTCAACATCCACGGGATCCTCCTCAGCAGAACGGGCCCTCACTGCTGAAAATCTGGTAGCCCACTTGCCTGCCTCCACTGGATCCGAAAGCAAGTAAACCTTACCCTCGAAGACGATCCTCAGACTGGCTATAAAAATTATGGTATGGGGAACCTCAACATCCCGCAAGGTATGGCAAACTCCATCAAATTTCTTTCTTCACTGGCGTGTCGCGTAACTGATGTCTGGAAAAAGAAATACTGTACCTATCTATCATCCTACATGATAGGGCCTATTCGGTGCGCCAGCTGTAGAATGTGATCCCGTACTCCAACCCGTGCTGTTACCACTAATAAAGTGCAGGGTTCATCTGATTCCTGTGATCTTCCTCGAAGAGTATTACAGTAGGCCTTCTGGAGCTCTGTGATGGCCTCCGAACCTTCCAGTACCAATTTGTTGGTGAGCCAGTCCTTCAAGAAAAGGAGAGGGTGATCTCACTCACACCCTTCCAGTTGCCCCAACAATCGCAAATTAGCTGAATGGGCCTGGTTTTCCAGTCTCTCTAATCGAGCCTGCAAATGCTGAGACTCCGTGGCCATTAGTGCTGTTGCTCCCGTAGAACCGTCAGCCTGCCTGTGGACTTCTTGTAGATCTCCATTCAGGGCATCTACCACATTCTCAGGAACTAGTACCTGACTGTTGAATCCTTCCACTTTCTGAGACAAAGCCATGACAGATAGAATCAACTTTTGGAGCTTCTAGCCCAAGGAGGTTAAAGTTTCCTCTGATCCTTGCTTGGCTGCAGGCAAAACTTCCACATCAGGCCTAGTGGTTTGTGCTCTGCTGGTTCCCTTACTTTTTGCAGAGCCTCCCGAAGATTTATCCCACTTTGGATTGCCCATCATTAGCAAATCAGGGATCCTCTTTCTGCTGAAGTACTCAGATTAGTAGTAATATCATATAAAACTGCTGATTTTAATAGATTTTACAAGACAGTATCAGGAGCTATAAAAGTTGCTTCCATTCAGCTCGAGCTCCACACTCCCCCCCCCCCCGAGTCCATTTCACAGTATTTGGGCACCGCTTTTTCATGAGTTCAGTGAGGAGAGTAGCTAGTTCGGCAACTCTGAGAACAAATCTCTGATAATAACCAGCCAGCCTTAAAAATTACCTGACATGTTTCTTGGTTTTGGGGACAGGCCTGTTAGCTACAGCTTGTATCCTAGAAATCTCTAGCTTTACGTCTCCATTTCCCAAAACATAGCCAAAATATCTGGTTTCCTGCATGCCCAATGCACACTTTGTAGGATTGTCTGACCTGCCTTTTTGATCGATTGGATAACTGCTCGCAGGTGTTCCAGGTTGCTTTTCTAGTCTGGACTGTACACCACAACATCATCCAGGTACACAGCACAGTAACCAGTGTGAGGGGATAAAATTACATCCATGTACCGCTGGAATGTAGTGGGTGCGCCATGTAAACCAAACAGCATGGTGGTGAACTGATAGAATCCAGCAGGAGTGGCGAATGCAGTTTTGTCTCTGGATTCTTTAGCTAGGGGGATTTGGACTGGAAGGAAAAGTATGCCTCTTTGCAGATGACACAAAGATCTGTAACAGGGTTGATCCACAAGGGGGGTCTGGAAAGGATGAGAAGGGACTTGGCAAGGTTAGAGCAGTGGTCAAAAGTATGGCAGCTTACATTCAATACAAAGAAGTGCAAACTGATGCACCTGGGAAACAAAAACCCAGGGGAAGAGTACACAATAGGGGAGGAGGTATTAACAACAACAACAATGAAAAGAGACCTGGGGTAGTCATATCAGATGACCTAAAGGTAATCAAGCGATGTGAGAAGGTAGTAGGGAGGGCTGGGGGATACTGGGATGTATAGGGAGAGGCATTGCTAGTAGAAAACAGGAAGTTGTTATCCCTCTGTACAGACAGTTGATGAGACCCTGTCTGGAGTACTGTGTGCAGTTCTGTAGACCCTGTCTCCGCAAGGACATAGATAGGATGGAGGCAGTCCAGAGGAAGGCAATTAAAGTGGTGCAGAGTCTGCAACAGAAGCCATATGAAGAGAGACTAAAGGAACTTAATATGTATACCCTTGAGGTAAGGAGGGAGAGGAGGGACATGATAGAAACTTTCAGGTACCTCAAGGGAATCAACAAAGTCCAAGGGGGTAGCATCTTTCAGAAAATGAGATGTGCAAGAACAAGGGGACACAATTTGAAGATAGAGGGGGGACAGCTCAGGGGCAATGTGAGGAAGTATTTTTTCACAGAGAGGGTTGTGGATGCATGGAACGGCCTTCCTGAGGAGGTTGTGGGGTCAAACAAAGTGGGGGAATTCAAGAATACATGGGACAGACATAAGGCAATTCTGGTGGGGGGGGTAAGAAGAAGTAGGCTGTTGGTTAACTAGGATCTGCAGCTTATCCAACAGGTAGGGAAGTAAGCAGATTAGGTGGGCCAAGCGGTCCTTTTCTGCCATCAGAGTCTATGTTTCAATGCCTCTGGGTATCGAGTAGCATAGTCACATGCTACCAAAATGAATCAATTACACTTTTTACTTTTGTCTAAGGGGCCAACCACATCCATTGCAATTCTCTCAAAAGGCACATCTATCAAAGGTAGGGGCACCTTGTCTTTTTTAGTCACTGGGGCTACTTTCTGACACTCAGCACAGCAACTACAATAGATAGCAACATCTTCATGAATTCCACACCAGTAAAATCTGTACAGCAATCTGGCAAGGGTGCGATCCCTCCCCGAGTGACCAGCCATAGGACTATCATGTGCTATCTGTAACAACTCTGTTCTATACTTCTGTGGTATGACCAATTGTTCTATCTGTTCCTGTGTCTGAACTTTAACCCAGACTGTACAGTAACCTATTATATTTTTTAAACATTGGTTCACCCTGTTTTGGTTTCACCCCCAGCTGCTTAAAATAACCCTGGAGAGAAACATTATTAGCTTGTTCTGAAAGAAAATCACAATCAGTGATCAGTTTAGTTTCAGCATTTTCATATGTTAACCCCTTATGTCCATCAATCGTTTGTTGCCATTGTTTCTTCAGGTGACATCTTTCTTTCCTGTACTTTTGGATCTTGGAGCTGTACTCAAACAAGTCCGAATCAAAATTGGCAAAAATAGTTGTAAAAACTTTTATTCATTTCATTTCTTAATGAAAGAATCAGATAGCTCAACTGAGACAAGCTAATTTCCAATGAGATTCTTTGTACAATGTTGCTTAATTACTAAGTATAGGCAAAATAAATGAATACATACCAGTCTGTAGAGGGGGAGGTGCTGTCTACACTACCAGAAGCTTCTGAGGTAATTCTGTTTTTCTGAGTTTAAACAGAAGAGGACTGGGAGTGTGTGAGTCAGTCTGCAGAGGGGGAGGTGCTGTCTACACTATGAGAAGATTCTGAGGTAATTCTGTTTTCTGAGGTAATTCTGTTTTTCTGAGTTTAAACGGAGGAGGATTGGGAGTGTGTGAGTCAGTCTGCAGAGGGGGAAGTGATGTCTACACTACCAGTAGTTTCTGAGGTAATTCTGTTTTTCTGAATTTAAACTGAGGAGAGCTGGGAGTGTGTTGCCAGGGCTGATACACTCTCATGAGAGTTGGGTGTCCCCAGAGCTCAGCTCATTTATAGGGGAACACCTGCCTTCCAATTGGAGGACAAGGCTTCAGGTGCAGCTCATGTAGTTCTAGCCACTGGGGGTTGGGTTTAAAGGCTGGGAGAGAGGAGTTTAGAGAGTTGTATACTTCCCTTATAAGTTTACTGTGTAGTACTGCACCTAGTAACAAGTATACCCATTTGCTGTGGGACTGTATCTAGGATTAATGGGGGACCTGATTAGTGGGGAGGGGTGTATCTTGGACTAGTGGGGAACCTGGTGGATCACCCAAGGAAACCTACTTGGAGGGGGATGGGACCACACATCATTAGGGTCGGCATCTTTTGGAGGGTGGTGGGGTGCACAGGATGTGGGGCGGCCATGATACTGGACTGGACTTGGAAGTTCGGTGGTTGCCCAGTGTGCTACCAGCTGGCACAGCTTAGGAAAGAAGTTGAGGGGGTTAGGAGGCAGCTGGGGAGGGGGAGGTATGGTTGGGGAATAGGGCAGGGGTTCTCCCACAGGATTGCACCAACCAGTAGGGGTGGGGGCATAGGGAAAGGAGTGCAGGAAAGTACTCTGGGGTCGCATAGTGACCCTGACAGAGTGGGTACAAAAGGAGGACACTACCAAGGAAGCAGGCAGGTATCTGGGGACCCTCATGGGGGGGGGACAAAGGGAGGACGTTCTCAGGGAAGCAGGCAGATGGCTGGGGCTGGACAGAAGGAAACAAGGTGGGGAGGTGGATCGGACCTTAAGCTCAGTAACAGCTTCAATTCTCTTCTTCTGCTTGAGGATGAGGGGGCAATGTAGCCATGACAGGGGCAGTTAGAGAAGAGGAAAGGGAGTGGGGGCAGGAGGCAGGTGCTGGATGCAGGAGGAACGGGGGGAACTTGGAATGTGAGAAAACGGGGGAGCAGGGGATCAGAGGAGGAGGAGAGGGTAGAGGAAGGAAAGCGCAAGGAGAAGGACCAGTTGGGAGGAAAAGGCAAGGAGAAATACCAGAAGTACAAGTAGGATACAGTAAAGGGAGCTGAGGGTTTAGGCCAAGGGAGCACGACAGGCAAGGAGGGGCTGAACGGAGGTGGGAAGGAAGGGAGGATGAGCCAGGCTAGTTTAGCAGATGGGGGGAAGGACCAGTCGTGAACAGTGATGGGGGGGTAGCAGGGTACAGAAGGTTACTCTGGAGGAGGAGAGGCATAGGATCGGAGGGGAGGGGGTGGCCAGGGTAAATAAGGAGGGGGCGGCAGGTGGCACCCAGATTGGAGGAGGAGAAGCAAGGAGCTGGCTTGGGGGAAGGGCCAGTAGAAAGGATGAGGGACATGAAAGGGGAGGAAATGGAGGATAAGGAGTGGTCAGAGTGCTCCTTTTGGGTGATTCCATGATCAGGGGTATCAAATGGGATAGGAAGGGGGAAGCCTGCCCGGTTAGAACAAAATGCTTCCCTGGACTAACGGTACACAGGGCCAAGCATGAGGTATATCAGCTGGCAAAGGATTGTGGAGGTTCCCTGGACATACTGGTCCACCTGGGTACCAATGACATTGAGGGAAATAGTGAGCTAGAGATACAGGCAAGGTTCAGGGAGCTTGCCAGGGTCTGTCATGACATAGGATGCACGATTTCCTTCTCAGAAATCCTGTCAGTGCCAAGGGATAGTGGGGAACACAAAAGGAAGATTAGGGAGATAAACCAGTGGCTCAGGGAGTGGTGTGAGGCCAGAGGGTATGGGTTGATGGGGGATTGGGGGGAGACCTGGGAGGATAAGGGGCTGTATGCTAGAGATAGGCTCCATCTCAATTCAGAGGGGAAGGAAATCCTTAAGTTAAAAATAGAGGGGCTCGTTGGTGAAAGGTGGGGTTTAAACATGTGAAGAGGGAAGGGATGGGAGAAAAGGCTGTTGAGGGGGGTCCGATAAAGGAGGGACTCTGTCTCCACCCCACGGGGAGCTGGAGGAATGCCAGAAAAGGCAGACTGGTAAGGTGCGGACCAGAGGAAGACAGAATCCCCACAGGAACGTGAACAGGGGAAATGGAAGTATAGGGAAAAGATGGAAGGTAGTCCTGCTAAATGCCAGGAGCTTGGGCAATAAAATACCTGAGCTCCAGGTGATGCTAACTGAGGAAGAGGTGGATGTGGCAGCAGTCACTGAGACCGGGGCCACCGCAGGGCATGACTGGGACCTGAACCTGGAGGGTTACACTATGATCAGGAAGGACAGGGGGGTGGGAAGGGGAGGAGGGGTAGCAATAATAGTCAAAAACTTCATTGCCATAGGAGGAGTGGAGGAGGCGGAGGGAACTGTGGAGGCGATTTGGGTCACCTTGATAACAAGGGGGGGGGCCAGGAGAGTAAAAATAGGAGTGGTGTATAGGCCCCCTGCGCTGGCAGAGGAGGTGGAGGAGAGTCTGGTGGCAGATGTTGGGAGACGCTGCAGATTGGGCAGGGGAAGGGTGGTGGTGTTGGGGGACTTAAACATGCCAGGAATGGACTGGGAGACTATGACATCCTCGGTGGCCAGGGAACAGAGGTTGTTAGATGTCTTTCAGGACACGTTCCAAACTCAGCAGGTGGGGGAATCGACCAGGGAAGCATGGATACTGGATGCTGTAATTCGACTCAGGTGTGTCTTGGGGGGCGGTGATTTCCGGCTCCAGTCTTGAAAGGAGCGCTCCGTGCGAGCCCTGGTATACCCTGTGCACATGCTGCGAGACACCTCTGTGGTGTGAGGCAGTACTGACAGGGAGGACTCTAACGGACGCTCTTTTAACTGTATCTCAGCTAGTGGCACTATAACCAGCACTAGACCCCGACTGCTAATGGATGGTGTGTGGAGATCGTAGTTTCTAGTTACTGCACGAAACTACAACACATCTGATTGGCAGGGGAGCATGTGTGAGCACCGAAAGCTGAGGTAATTATTTGTTTTATAGGATATAGCACTTTTAAGTGCTCTTGTGCTGCTAGGGGTTATTAGTTTTATGAGCTTGTTAGCTCTGGGGCTTTGCTGTAATTCGACCCAGGTGTGTCTTGGGGGGGGGCGGTGATTTCTGGCTCCAGTCTTGAAATAGGCGCTCTGTGTGAGTGGAGGCAGTGCAGGCGGGAGTGCTCGGTGCTACGCGCACCAAGACACGCATGCGTGTCAAGCGGGAAAAGTGGGGAAAGTGGGCAACGAACAATATAGCGTTCTATTAACAACACAGAAGGGTACTGTGTTGGGTACTCAGCAAGATTGACTGATATGGAGTGTACAATAGTGGAATTAAAATCAGGTCTGTTAGGTTTAAATTGTAATAAATGTATGATGCTTTCTATTAATGAAGTTATGGGGTTTGACATATTTATTTGTCACATTTGTCAGAAAGAACAGGATTATAAGAACAAGATTGTAGAGCAGGAAACTGAGACTATGACACTTAAACAACAATTGGAGCAATTTAGAACTAGGGAGAATGATCTCACTGCTAGATATACGCCAGCTGTTAAAAGACAGAGACAGATAGAAACATTAAATGATGAGGAAGATGAAGATGAGTGGACCATGGTTAGGGAGGATAAAAGACATAGAAAATTAAGAAGAAGAGCTTTATCACCGGTCATAAGCACCCAGAACCATTACCAGGTGCTACTACCTGACAATGAAATATGTGATCACATACCAGTCACAGGGGAAGTAACTGATATACCCACTGAAAGAGTATTATCTATAACACCATCTTCTAAATCCATTGAAATTAACAAACAGATTAGTGGGAATCAGGGTTCTGAAAGTGAAATAATTGGCCCAATGAAAAGCATGAATGAGTTAATTACTGTGGTATCTACAAAGTACCCCCCCCACCATCCTGGTAGAAAGTTCATCTAGGGAAACATCTAATTGTATCCAATTTCAAGAAATAAATATCTTAAATGCAAGTGAACCAACATATGAGGTGCCAGAACAGGTCTTTATTTTAGGGATTCCATGATAAAGTACACAGATCGATATTCTACGAAGGGAAATAAGTTAAATACAACAACCTGCTCTTATGGAGGCGCTAAAATAAGGGATATCTCACAAATGCTACCAGGAATATTAAAAGATGTCAGTGCATCCATAAAACTTCTTGTGCATGTTGGAACAAACGATTTGAGTCATAGAACTGTTACTGATGTAATAGAAGATACGATTATGATGTATGAAGTTGCTAAAGAACATAAAAGCAAAAATTATAATTTTAGAAGTATTACCAGTGCCAAGAGCAAGTAAATATAGAGCTACTAAAATTAAACAATATAACAAATGGCTCTGAAAATGGTGCTGTGAAACGATGTGAATTGTTTAACAAGTTATGAAGAGTATAATGACAGGCTTGATCGCTACAGCCAAGATGGCTTACATCTAAACAAAAAAGGGACAAGAAAGATAGGGACCAGATTTCATGGCGCAGTCTCAAAAAACATGTAAACAGGGGGTGTTGGGATAAGCATACACCCAAAACCAAAACAATACCACTGGCACCTAAGAAGTGTAAGAGAAATAAGGAAGGGATGACTTGTTTAGTTTCGAATGCTAGAAGTTTTAATGCGATTAAAATGGCTGATCTGGAATACACTTTGAAAGACAATGAGATTGATTTTGCAGCTTTAACAGAAACCTGGTGGTCTATTAAAGACACTAATAATACATGTATTGATGGATACAACATTTTCAGACAAGATAGGGTGAGCAGAAAGGGGGAGGGATAGCATTATTTGTTAAGGACACTATCGATTGTAAATGGATATAATTCATACACCCAAAGTATATGACGAACTATGGGTAGAAATATACATATTGGGGGTAAACAACTTAGGCTGGGAATAATATATAGACCCCCAGATACTGATATGTCAAGTAATACAGAGTTGCTGTCCACTGAAAAACAAATACTTACTAAGAATGTTTAATTAATGGGTGAGTTTAATGCCCCTGGGATAGAATGGAATTATGGTACATCAAAAAATAGACAGGAGTAGGAGCTGATAACTCTATGTTATGAGAACGGGCGGATGCAGCTAGTGGATGGCCCTACTAGGCTCACAAATTTATTAGACCTGGTATTAACAAATAATGCGGATAGTATAACTACCTTAGAAATTAGGGAACCACTAATTTTCTCTGATCATAACATCATCTACTTTAAATATTGCGACCATCCATCTATATTAAAAGGTAAGACCATAGTAAGGAACTATAATAAAACTAATTTTGAAAAAATAAGACATGACTTGAAACATTAGAACTGGAATTCTAAGGATGATACAGTCGAAGCATTATGGATGAAAATAAAGGAACGCATTTCAAAACTTGAAAAGGATTTTGTAGCCCTAACAAAATACTGTAATAAATCAGGGAAAGTTCCTGTTTGGTACAACAATAAAGTTAATAAACGATGTAATAAATAAAAAACAGGCAAACCGCGCAATGAAAAGGGATAATAATTTATTTACTATCCATGCCTATAAAAAACAGTTAAGATATACTAAAAACATAATCAAAAAACAAAAAATAGCTCTCGAATTTAAGTTTGCCCATACTAAGGACAATGGCAAGGCCTTCTTTGCCTATGTTAATAACAGAACTAATATCAGAGAGGTGGGCCCTATAAAACTGCAAGATCAAGAACTAAAGGACCCACAACAGATGGCCAGTGCCTTTAATGAATATTTTTGTAATGTATACCAAAGAAATAAAACAGCTAGCTTTAATCAGGATAACACAAGAGATGCCACTAGTTCCCCCATGAAAATATCAAAAAATGAAATCATGGATAGGCTGAACAGAACTGATATCTCAAAATCTGTGGGACCAGACAATTTACACCCCAAAATACTGAAAGAAATAAAAGATTGGCTAGTCGAACCGTTGTATAAATTATATAATATGCCTTGATAACCGGGTATGTCCCAGGAGATTGGAAAAGGGCAGAGGTAGTGCCAATATACAAAAAGGGGAGTAGGTCTGATATGGGAAACTATAGGCCTATAAGCCTGACCTCCATACTGGGTAAAGTCTTTGAATCATTATTAAAAGACAGGTTGGAAAGAGACTTAGAAAGTAAACATATAAACAATAATACCCAACACAGTTTCAAAAAAAACAGATGCAGTCTATCAGATCTGCTTGTCTTTTACAACAGGGTTAGCAAAATGCTGGAAAATAATCTCCTGGTTGATATTGTATACTTAGATTACCAGAAGGTGTTCTATAAAGTTCAACATTCACTTTTGATAGCCAAGATGGTAAATATGGGTATAGATAAATATATCATTAATTGGGTAAGAAATTGGCTGGATAATGGAACGCAGAGAGTAAGATTGAGGGGCTATTTATCCGAACAGAGAGCAGTCAGTAGTGGAGTGCCCCCGGGGTCTGTTATGGGCCCAGTTCTGTTCAACCTGTTTATATATGACATGAATGACACATTAAAAAATTACTGCGTTAAATTTGCTGATGATTCAAATTTGTGCGCCAATGTGGAGAACTTGCAAAAGGTTAATGAATTACAACAAGACCTGTTTGAATTACAAAGATGGGCAGATCAAAATGGAATGCAGTTTAACACTGATAAGTGTGTCGTATTACATTTGGGGGCTAATAATTCTAATGAGGATTATTATCTTAATAATCACATGTTGAAACCAGTAACTCAAGAAAGGGACCTGGGTATTCTAATTAAAAATGACCTTACCTTTTCAGGCCATTGTAGGGAGACAGTAACCAAGACCAATAGAGTTATTGGTATGATACGGAGCTCATTTACATCAAGACATAGAGGGTGCATCTTGCCACTGTACAGAGCACTGGTCCAACCACATCTTGATTATTGTAGCCCTCTATGGAATCCGTATTTAAGGAAAGATGTAAATGCTGTTGAGGGAGTCCAGCGAAGGATGACTAGAATGATTAGGGGGATGACAGGGGTCCCTTATGAGGATAGACTGCAGATTTTAAATTTATATAGCCTAGAGAATAGACGTTTGAGAGGGGATTTACTTTATATGTATTGCATTTCAAAAGATACACCTTTGTTGGATGAGCTGGGCATATGTTACTCGACTCGTAACTTCTATCTTATGAGTCATAGTAAACAAATTAAGCTAACCTGTCCACAAAATAACAGGAGTAGATATTTTTTCAATAATTGTGTAGTGAGTATTTGGAACAAACTTCCTTCAGAAATCATTGATTCCAATGACATGGGTACTTTTAAAAAAAGATTAGATGATTATCTACTGAAGCAAAGAATATAATTCCTCCTTGTTTAGGGGAGTCAGACATCATGGACAAACAAAGTCTTCTGTTTGACTTAAACTCCAAGTATAATTCCAAGTATGTGGTCCTGGCAGACAGTGACCAGATTGGGGGCCTGGAGGTAAGGGACCCGTTGGCGGGGAGTGACCATGCCATGGTCTGGTTCTACCTGAACCTAGGAGGGGTAGAAGGCTGCACAAAGACGGAGGTAACTGACTTCAGGGGGGCGGATTTCAAGGAAATGGGAAGGATCCTTATGGAGCACTTGGATGGGATTGGGCCAGACATGGACACTGACAATAGGTGGGAAATCATCAGGAGGGGGGAGCAGGATGCTACCAGCACCTGCGCAAGAGTAAGACGAAAATGTGGTAGGGCCCGAAAACCCTGCTGGTGGACCAGGGAGGTTCAGGAGGTGGTGAGGGGAAAAAAAGGCGGCCTATAGGCAATTCACATGCTCAAGGAGTGAAAGGGATCGAGGGGAGTACGTGCCGATGGCCAGAAGGGCCACTAGGGTGGTGAGGGCAGCTAAGGCAAGGAAGAAGCAGAACCTGGCCACGGAAATGAGGAGAGTGAACAAGGGGTTCTTTAGATACATTGGGGAAAACGAAGAGTGAAGGGGCAGATTAGCAGGATTAAAACAGGGGAGGGATGGGCACAAGACCCAGGGGAGCAGGCTGAGGTACTAAATGAGTACTTTGCCTCAGTTTTCACCAAGGAAAATGGGCTGCATCATACATGGGAGGAGACAGTGTAACTGAGGAGGGGGGGACCCTTACCGGTCGGCAGGTCTGGGGAAGGGGGGGCATCACTGGCAGGTGGGGGGAAGGCAAAGCAGGAGGACGAGGAAGCGGAGGTGGAATTCATGGCAGAGAGAGTGAGGGAAGCCCTCAGGTCCCTTAAGATGGAGAAAGCACCGGGGCCAGATAAATTACATCCCAGAGTGCTGAGGGAACTGGCGGATGCCCTGGAGAAACTCTTCAGCATCTCTTTGAGGACAGGGTGGGTGCCCCAGGACTGGAAGGTGGCGAATATAATGCCTATCCACAAGGGGGGGATCAAGGGAGGTGGCAGGGAACTACAGGCCCATCAGCCTGACATCAGTGCTGGGCAAGGTGATGGAGGGCATTGTCAAGGAGTGACTTGGAGGGGGGACCTGGCAAAGTTGGGGTGCCTGGATGACAGATAGCATGGATTCGTCCCAGGGAAATCATGTCTGACAAACCTTGTGGAGTTCTGTGACTGGGTGATGAGTGCCTTGGACCTGGGTAGACCAGTGGACGTCCTCTTTCTTGACTTCAGCAAGGCATTTGACTCTGTTCCTCATGGGGGCCTGTTGGATAAGCTGGGAGAAATGGGCGTGGGGAACCAGATGATCAGATGGATAGGCAATTGGCTCCAGGACCGGACCCAGAGGGTCATGGTTGGTGGGATAGTCTCATCCCCAAGGAGGTCATTAGTGGGTCCCTTAGGGATCGGTCCTTGGGCCCCTCCTATTCATCGCCTATGTCTCTGACATAAGGAAGGGTATCAGGAGTGAGAGTGCCTCTATGGATGACTCCAAACTGGGGCAGTGGTGGATGGGAGAGGGAGGGTGGCCCTACAGGGGACCTGGAGGCTCTGAAAGGTGGTCTAGAAAGTGGAAGCTGAGGTTCAATGCAGGGAAATGCAAGGTACTGCACCTGGGACCAGAAACCCCAGGCCAAGTGTACACCCTCGGGATGCTACAAGTCTCGATGGCTGAGAGAGACCTGGGGGTGGTGGTGGATGTCAAGATGAACAACTTGGAGACTTGTAGAAGGGCAGCGGCAAAGGCCAACAGGATGCTTGGATGCATCGCTAGGGGAATCACTTCCAGAAGGAGGGAAGTGATACTTCCACTGTATAACTGCTTGGTGAGGCTGCACCTCAAGTACTGCGTGCAGTTTTGGAGGCCACATTTAAAGAGGGACATTGAACTCCTGGAGAGGGTCCAGAGGAGGGCAACCAAAATGATTTGGGGCTTGGGGGATAGGACCTATGGGGAAAGACTTGAAGAGCTAAATATGTACACATGAAGGGGTAAATAGGGGAGGAGAAGTCAGGGTTCTCTGAAGGAAGGAAGGGGGGGTAACTAGAGGGCATGGGTGGAAGCTGGAGGGGGGGAGATTCAGGGGAGAAAGGAGGAGGTGCTACTTCACTGAGAGGGTGGCGGAGCCATGGAATGCGCTGCCCAGGGGGCTAGTGGAGGCAGAGAAGGCGGAGGGCTTCAAGAGGGGGGTGGGACAGGTACAGGGGAAGGGTTCTGGAAGCAAAATCCAGTGCAGCTGGAATATCCAGGACTGGGAAGGGAGAAGCCAGAGAGGGAGAGGGGAGCAGCAAGGTCAGCTCCCAGGGTGGGGGCTGACCAAACGAGCAGACACGAAAGACTGTTAGGCCTATTCTGCTGGCATTTAAGTATGTTAGTATATATGAGTTACATTACATCAACAACAAATAAATCAAAACACACAGATAAGTTATTTGAACATTTGATGTAAAATAGTTCAACACATTACTCGATCCATTTCCATACCACCATATAATGTGACAGGAAGAGAGTCCCCACCATCTGAGATTTTCATTGACTGAGATAAGCAAGAATATTCGGAACTGGGAAGGGAGAAGCCAGAGAAGGCGAGGGGGTCAGCAAGGTCAGCACCCAGGGTGGGGGCTGACCAATCGAGCAGACTCGAAAGACCGTTAGGCCTATTCTGCTGGCATTTTAGTATGTTAGTATGAGATTGAAGCCACAGCTGCTGAAACATCAGGATTTACTCCCTCTTTGATTAACTCAGTAAATCCTGGAAAATCATTTCCAGTAATCACAGGTACAGGTAACTTGGGTACTACCCCCACTTTCATTTGGTGTGACATCCTATTAATAGTCAGAGTCACTTGGGAGGTGGGATAGTATCAAGTGTCCCTGTGGATGCAGATGACACCAGTACCTGGTCCTTTTGGACATTGTTTTCCCAGCACTTCAATATGCACTAGAGTTTGTTTGCTTCCTGAATCTTTAGTCCCTTCACAGTCTTATCTCCAACCTTCACATCTGTTTAAGTACTTGCCCCAAGTTGCTAAGGACAAATCTGCTCCAGTGTCTCTCTTCTTACTATGGCAATTTCTTGCAATATGACCTGGCTTATTACAGTTATAGCAACTAAAGTCTTTGCGTGCAGATTTGTTATCCCCACCAGAGTTCTTATCAGACTTGGAATTTAAATGGGGAAAAAAGTGTCTTGGCTGTTACCTCACTGCTGTGGCGTCTGTCTGGCCATTTGGTAGTCTTCAGCCAAAGAAACAGCCTTTCCCCCACTTTCTGGTCTGTGTTCTTTTACCCAAAGCTGTACGTCTATAGGCAGGATGTTGATGAATTGCTCCATTGCAAATGTGGTGATGATCTGTGGGACTGTTTTGCCCTCTGGTTGAAGCCATTTAATAAGGAATTCTCTGAGGTGGGTGAAGGCTTCTTGAGGATTGTTGACGGAGTTATACTTCAGGGACCAGAATCTTTGCCTGTATGTCTCTTGAGATGTCATACCTTTTCAGGATTTCACTTTTCACCAGGTCATAGTTTTCTGACTGTGCAGTGTCCATATTGCTGTAGGCAAGCTGGGTTTTCCCTGTCAGGTATGGTACTAGTCTGATTGCTCATTGCTGCTTTGGCCACTGGCAGGCTGTGGCAACCCTTTCAAAAGTTGTCCGGTATGCTTCAATATCATCCGAGGGACACAGCTTTGTAAGTTTAAGGTCTTAAGTTGTTTGCACCTTATTGCTCCGCTGGACCTGTGCCAGATCCTCCAGCTTTGATAACTTGCAAGGCATCCATCCATCGCTGCATCTCTTCTTTGTTGCTTCTGTTGCTGCATCTCTTCTTTTCACTGCTTCTCAAATTGTTGCAGTTCTCCTTTTCTGTGTGCCTCTAAACGTTGAATCTCTGTTTCTCTCTAGTTCATCTCCTCTCTTCTCTGTTTCTCCATCTGTTTGTTGTATAGTCCACCATTTGAAAAAAGCAGTCAGGCTTTCAGGTTCTGTCATTGCCTGTTCTTTTTTTTTATGACTGGTGCTGGCTGTACAGTTTCAGTTTGCACTTTTGTTTCTCCCTCCAGTTTGGCTGCCATTCTTCTGGTAATCACTCCTGGACTTGCTGCTGCAGAATCCATACCTCTCTTTTATGCTTCTCTGGTACCAGGTCTAGTACCCATGCGCAAAACTCCCTTAGAGTATGCACAACGTAAATCCCATTGAGGCTGACACCATCTGCTGTCGAGGCACAGGTCAGAAAACATAGGAAAACCAGGAAAAGTTTCAAAATTCACAAATAGTGTTTTATTTTTCTCAGTAACAGTAAAATAAAAATTAAAAATTATTCAGTATAACTATTTACAAAGGCAGTAAAAACAGAGAAAACAAAGTCCTTCTTCTGAGGGTACAAGTTTCAGTCTCTCAGTCTCTCACTCTCCTTGTCTCTCTCTAGCAAAAACATTGCTGCTCTTTTTATAAGTCTTTGTCTGGGAACTCGTTAAGACAGCCTGCTTCTTACAGAATGTTCTTGCAAGTTTACAGAATGTTCTTGTCAGTTGTGTTCCTTGCAGGTGCAGCAAAACAGTACATGGTATCCCAGAACTGACCTCTTGTTGACAGCTCTACAAAGGGTTTAAAAACTGCATCTAAGTTTAACCCCTTGAGTTCCAAATAGCTTTTTGCAATTATTTCAACAGTATAACTATATACAGTTTCAAACAATGGGATCCCAGTATCAGTGATATTTCCGCATAGAGATTCACTTATATTTTTATACCTGCAGATATGCAAGGGGGAAGAAAAGACAAAAATAGCAAGGGAAGGCAGAGCGATAGCAAGAGGCGGAGAATTGCGAAACCGTTAGAGTGATCAGTTCCTAGGTGTCACAAGAAGAATTGGTTTCGCAACTAGGCAGAGAAGAGACAGAAAAGGAAAGGCTAGAACAGACCCTTGCATTTACACTCTCCCTGCATAACAAATGGGACAGGGCCTTATTCAACCCTGTCACACTCTGCCATTTTTGGATCATTTCAGTCTGGGTTTAGGCCAGGGCACAGCACAGAGACCGCCCTGGTATGGGTGTCCAGTGATCTCCTGAAGGCAAGGAATAGAGGAGAGTGATTTATTCTTGTTCTCCTCGATCGCTCTGTGGCATTTGACATTGTGGATCATGATGTGTTATTGGACTGCCTTTGGAACTGGTGTGGGTTGTCCAGCATTGTCATCAGCTGGTTTAAATCCTACCTCATGGACAGAGTGCAGAGGATCATGATGGAGTTATCCTCATCTGACTCAATGCCCTGCTCTGTCGAGTTCTGCAGGATTCGGTCCTCTCACCTCTTTTGTTCATGGTGTACATTCTGCCATTGGGAGATGTTATCAGGTGATATGGCTTGGGTTTTCATTGCTATGCCGACGATACTCAGCTATACTTGTTCTGTGCACCCTGAGACCAGATGGTGGTCTCTGTGTTTAAGACCTGCCTGGATGAGATTCAGGACTGGATGACTTGTAACTGGCTGTGGCTCAATCCAAACAAGATGGTGGGTATTGGTGGTGTAACTGGATCATCGGTGAGGTGCAGAGTACAGGCGAATGACCTGGTTTTAAAACTGGGTGGCTTGCCCTTGATCCCCTCTGCTCGGGTTAGGGATCTGGGCGTTGTTTTCAGCGATGGCTTGACACTTGATGCTCAGGTGTTGGCCATCCAAAGTGACTTTTATCAACTGAGAATGACCTGACCACCCTAGTACATGCCTTTGTCACATCGAGGCTAGACTACTGTAATGTACAATAGTTGATCAGGATGCCTCTGCTCTTAATGAGTTACGGTTTTTCACAATCTTGGGTCCTCCCAATGTAGACAAAGCAAATCAGTGACTGAAGCAAGTCAGGACGAACTCCACAACTGAAATCCTCTTCAGATTTTATCTTTATTTTTTATGCTTCAAACACTTTCCATGGCCACATTTCATGGCAAAAGCCACTTCATCAGGCTCATAGTGTTAATGATTCTAATAAAATCATACAAAAAAGTGTTTTAGTGACCAAAAATGAGGAAAAAACTTCCTTATAAACCAGTGCATTCCTAAAATACATCCATATGTTCTTAATAAATATTTACATTAATTATTCAACAAACTGTTAATTACTTGCCAAATCAGTTCATATTAAACAATAACGGTCAGCTTTTCTCACTATATATATATATATATATATATATATATATATATATATACAGATATATATTCAGAATAATGTTTGGCACCGTATTTGATAAATATAAATTTACTTGTTCACAGGTGTGTTCTGAACACTGACCTGATTGATTTAAATAGAGCTGGGCTACAGCTATGAATCAGAGAGGTGATGATCTTTTAAACAGAAGCGTTTGTTTAAATTTTAAGATTTAATGGCTACTGAACTGAATATATAAAGTGAAATATGAATGAAATATAGGAGGTTTTGAGCTTGCCGGGAATTTAGTGGACAAATGTTTGTTGAATATAGTGAGGAAAGCTAACCGTTATTGTTTAATATGAATTGATTTGACAAGTAATTAACAGTTTGTTGCATAATTAATGCAAGTATTTATTAAGAACATACGGATGTATCTTAGGAATGTACTGGTTTATAAGGAAGTTTTTTTCCTCATTTTTGGTCACTAAAACACTTTTTGTATGATTTTATTAGAATCCTTAACACTGTGGGCCTGATGTGATGAAATGGCTTTTGCCATGAAATGTAGCCGTGGAAAGTGTTTGAAACATAAAAAATAAAGATAAAATCTGAAGAGGATTTGAGTTGTGCAGTTCGTCCTGACTTGCTTCATTCACTAGACTACTGTAATGCCTTATACCTGGGGCTTTCTGGAGGCAACCTCCACTGTCTGCAGCCGGTGCAGAACATGGTAGCCAGGCTTGTAACGGGTGTGCCCAGATGTGAACATATCTCGCCGGTTCTCCGTGGGCTGCACTGGTTGCTGGTAAGCTGGAAGATTGCTTTCAAGGTTGGTTTGCTGACCTATAAAGTCCTACATGGTTGGGGACCTGCCTATCTGCAAGATCTCCTGGTTCCTCATTGTTTGTCTCACACCCTTCATTACTCCAAGGGTGGCCTCCTGACGGTTCCCAGGACAAGGTTGTGGCTGTCAGGTGACCGGGTTATTTTTGAAGGTGCTCCTGTCCTGTGTAATTAGTTACCATTTCACCTTAGAGAGGCCCCATCAATGGAAACTTTTAAGATGGGTCTCAAGACACTCCTATTTGAGCAGGCCTATGGTTTTATATAATTCAGATGCTCAATGGTTAATAGTTATTGTATATAATTTGTTTATTTGAATGATTATTGGGGGGTGGGGGGGGTGATATGCCCTGGAAATATGTTTGTTAATGTTTTTCCGAAATAGTTTATTTGTGGATGATATTTTTGAATATTACGGTACAGCGCTCTGAGCCCCTGGGAAGGGGCGCTGAGTAAATAAAGTTTTGCTTGCTTACTTGCTTTGACTGAAGTCATCTGGGGAGCGGGCCTTTTCAATAGCAACCCCAGTCCTGTGGAATTCACTCTCAAGGTCCTTGAGGGAGACCCCCTTACTGGAAGCTTTTAAGAAATGGCTAAAGTCCCACCTGTTCAAGGAGGCTTTCTCCTTGTAGTAATCTGGATTACTATTTATTATTCCTCAGTCACTTTATTAATCTGTACCCCACCATCTATCTTATCTATTTTAACTGTTTGTTGATTTAAATTTAATATTTTATTGTTCAGTGGCTCAGAGGATGGGCGCTTATGAAATAACATTTTGCTTGCTTGCTTGCAGTTTGATACCAGGCTTGTTTGTTTGTTTGCGTAATGGGTAAGTACACTGGAACATCAATTCCATTTACAGGTATGACCCACAAACAAAGACAGATACAAAACATTATACAATCCAGCAGTATTAGGAATAAATATTCCACGTCAAATATGAGTAAAACATTCAGTTGAAACATACACAGTCAGACAACATTTTAAGGTGCTGAAATAGAGTAGTAGAAAAGGAGTTATAATTCACTTCTGATCATAAAAGGAATAGTTTGTCACTTTCTCCCCACCCCCAGGCTGCTTAGTTTCTTAACTAGCCTTCTGTATGGCACAATGTTGAAAGCCTTACTGAAGCTCAGATAGGCCACGTTCACAGCTCTCCATTGTAACCTAGTAAAAGAAATCTATGAGGTTAGTTTGACATGACCCTTCCCCTATGAAACCATGCTGCCAGTGGTCCTGCAGCTCTTTTGCCTTCAGGTGCTCCACAAGCTTCTCCTTCAGTAGTGTCTCCCATAATTTCCCCACCACTGATGTGAGACTGACTGGCCTCTAGTTGCTGGCATCATCCCTACTGCCACTTTTATGCAGATGGGCCACATCAGCCCTCCTCCAATCCTCTGGACCTTCCCCCATCTCCACTGAGGTACTAAAAAGCTCTGCCAGAGGGGTGGCCAGCACCAAGCTCAGTTCTTTTAAGACCCTTGGATGAATCCCATCTGGCCCCATTGTCTTATTCTCCTTTAAGGCCTGCAACCCCTTTTCGGACCCTCTTCACCGAGAATGGACTTGTATCCACTCCTTCCTCTCCCTGCTGCTTACTGTAGCATGCTGGTCCATCCATTAAGGAGGCAGTATAGTGTAGTGGTTAAAAGGCACTGAGCTGCAAACCTTGGGACCAGGTTTGAATCCCATCAGCCCCCACTTGCATACTTTGTGACCCTGAGCAAGTAACTTACCTTGCTTGTGTTCCCAGGTCACATCCGGAAACAAGCTCTGGCTTAGTGTGCTTTTCTTGGTTAAATAATCCCCCCCCCACCCTCTACCATGAAGACCGAGCAGAAGTAATCATTTCGTATGTCCACTTTCTCTTGATCTTCATCTGTGCAGCCCCCTCCCCCCGTCCTCTTGATTCTCACTATCCCTACCCTTGCTGGAGCTGGCTGCAGAACAGACAGAAGAGGGTAATTGTAAGAGGGGAGCCCTGAAAGCCAAGACCTGTGACCAATGGGGTACCTTGGGGCTCAGTGCTCGGTCCGGTGTTATTCAACTTCTTTACTGGGGACATAGCAAAAGGGATGAAGAGTAAAATCAGCCTATTCGCCGATGGCATGAAGATCTGTGTTATAGTGGACAGCGAAGAAGGAAGGCAAGAACTCAGGGAGGACCTGGCAGAACTCAAGCACTAGCCAAGTATCTGGCAATTGGAGTTTAATACAAAGAAGTGCGAGATCATACACCTAAGAGCCAGAAACCCCAGGACTAACTACTGGCTGGGGTGGAGTGCAGGTATCTATTTTGGAGGAGAAAAAGGACCTAGGGGTGTTAGTCACAGGGGACATGAAGCCTTCAGTGCAGTGCTGTGGAGCAGCAGCAGCAAGAGCAAACCAAATGCTGGGGTGCATAGGCAGAGGAATCACCTCTAGAAGGGAGGAAGCCATCCCGCCATTATACAGATCCCTGGTGAGACCACACTTGGAGTACTGTGTGCAGTTCCGGTGCCCCTATTTAAAAAAGGATGTCAGACTACTGGAAGGGGTGCAGTGCAGGGCAACAAAGATGATCCTTGGACTGGGGCAAAGCCCCAAGAGGAAAGATTGAGGGAGCTCAACATTTATTCCCTGGAAGATAGAATGGAGAGAGGGACATGATAGAGTCTTTCAAATACTTAAAAGGCATAAATAGGGTTAGTATGAGGGGCTTGTTCAGCTTAAAGGGAGGGAGGGTCACGAGGGGACACAGTCTGAAGTTGGAGGGGGGAAGATTCAAGAGGGAAATGAGGAGACACTACCTTACAGAAAGGGTGGTAGCAAGGTGGAATAAACTATCAGAAGAAGTGATCTCGCTGAAGACTGCGGGCAGTTTTAAAGGGGGTGAGATAGGGTCAAAGGAAAGGTCAGTACAGAAAGGAGGCTAGGGAGAGTGGCGGGCAAGGATGATAAGAAGGGGGACTGGGAGGGGCTGGGGGGGCAGCTGCAGTAAAAGTACACTGTGAGCTGCATACTCGGGCAGACATGATAGACATCTAGGCCTTTTTCTGACAGTGTTTTCATATGTTCATATGTCTTCCTGTTTTCCCCCACATATCTGAGGACGGTCCTGTCCTCTTTTTGGACCTCCTTTGCTATCCTCTCCTCTATTAGTGCTTTAGCTGCTCTCCCCCTCCTGGTTCCCTTTGTTTTGCCAGATATATCTCCCGGTCTTCATCCTTCTGGGTCTCCTTGTACTTTCTAAATGCTGTTATCTTCTCCTTCACTACCTTTGCCACCTTCTTAGAGAACCATAGTGGCCTCTTCCTCCTATTTCCCTTGCTCTCTTCCTTCAAACAGCATGCCGTTGCCTGAGCTATGCTCGCCTTAATTTTTCTCCACTGAACCTCCATTCCCACCTCTGCCTTTCCCCCTTTGAGGCATTCTCCAAAGCAGTTTCCCATTTCTTTAAAATCTGCCCTCATGAAATCCAGGACCGTGGTCTTAATGTGTTTTTTTCTTATCCGATCTGCATGCCAAACCACACAGTACAGTGATCACTTGTACCCAGAGCACTACCACCTGTGATGTCAGCAATGCTGTCTCTGTTTGGAAGTACCAGCTTCAGCACTACTCCATCCCGAGTGGGTTCCAAAACCCGCTACCTGAGAAATGCCCCTTGTTTGGAGTCGAGGATGACTCTGCCTCTTAATGAATTTGTGGCAAGAATGCCCCAGTCTACATCTGGAAAATTAAAGTCCCTCATAATCAAAACTTCCCTCTTGCTGGCCATTTTGCTAATGGCTTCCCCTAGGGCTCTGTCTAAAACCTCCTCGTGTGTTGGAGGACAGTACACCACCTCCATGCGAATAACAGCCCCCCCCACCCCATCTCTAGGCTGACCCATACCTTCATTGTCTTCCTGTTGCCTCTGTATCTCAGGGGCCCTTATACCCTCCTTTACATATAAAACAACTCCTCTACCTTTCCTCCCTGGCATGGCCTTCTGGAACATAGTGTAGCCTGTGATGGCTACTTCCCAGCTGTGGTTGTCCATGCACCATGATTCCATTATGGCCACCAGATCCGGGTCTGCCTCCACAATAATTGCTTCAGGGTCAAGGATTTTGTTTCCCAGACTCCCTTGCATTGGCACACATGGCTCTCCATTCTCTTCATCTCTCTTTCCCTCTAACTTGCCTCCCCTTCCTACTCCCCCCCCACCCCCGTTACTCTGGCTGTGCCCTCCCCGTTACACTGTCTTCCTGCCTTCCCTCCTTTCCCTCTCCTCCAGCTGAAGTTCTTCCTCCCGACTTGCCTGCCTTGTCCTTCTGTTTGCTTCCATCAACCTCTGGGGAATTTCTTCTCCCTGGATTAACCTTTCCTGTTGCACTAGTCTCTGGGGGGGGGGGCTAGTCTCTACCTCCTCCCCTTGGCTCAGCACAGCTCTCCTTTAATAGTTGTATGTTCACTGGTGAGTTGTGATTCTAGCATTAAAAAAACAAAATGGCATAGCAATCAGAGTTGCGATATGTACAGCTCAGAAATAATAGTCCAAGCACATTCAGTTTTCTTCATTACATGGGATATGCTGGGACACAATACGAGTAACACAAGTCAGACTCACTGGCACCTTCATCACCGCTGAAGAATCTCCTAGCATGAGGGTGCCTACATATGCATTTATAAATACACGGAGTGGAAATCGCATTCTTTCATTGCATAGTCATGTGACGTAAACATAGCACAATAGCTTGGCCCCGAAGTGTCAAAATCTGCTTTATTTTCAGAGTGAGCAATTCTTGTGGTTTTCATTTTGAAGTCAGACATACTAGCCAGTTAGTCTTCTGATTACAACACCATTCTGGAATGCAGACATTTAAGATGCCAGTACTAGCTCTGTCGCTCGCCACTATAAAGTTGAGTGCACGTAGTAATCAAACTGAAATGGAAATCATCAGGGTGCTGTCTTACTCCACCCACACACATACACTCACACACGCCAAGTTTACTTTATAATAACGTTTTCCTTAACACATGAAGGTAAATATTTGCACAGTCATAAAGACTGAGAAGCTGAACTATGACAAGGTCCTTTCTCATGTCTGCACATACATTTACCTATGAGTGCAAATCTGTGCTGGCCCTGTGGCACTGAGGGTTGAGGCAATGGCCGCCTTACCTGCCACTACACCAGCAAGCTGGGTTCAGAAGTGGACTCAAGTTGCTGGGGGTCGGTCAGGGAGGGAGAAGCTGTAGTGTCCGAGGGACTGCTCTCTCTCTCCCGCGGAGGGGAGGCTTCCTGGCCCGGCCTTTGACTGCCACCAGGTGAAGGCCTGGTGCTAGTGCAGGTTTGGGTGGCACGAAGGGAGGGGCTGCAGTTATGTGATGTGTGTGCCTGTACATGTTCTGCAGCAGGGCAAAGGATAAAACGGAAAGTGGGGGCTGGGGCATTTTGAGGCCCTGTTTGTCCCCTGATCTGCACTACCACTCGGAGCCCCCTGGTCCATTCTGAAGCATATTTCTAGCAGGGGTGAGCTCTTCCCCTTCCAGCCCACTTAGGAGATCCATGGAGGAAGTTACCTGACCAGGTAAGTTCCGAGGGAGGCAGAAGCGGGGCCGGGGACAGGGCTGAACAGCTGCCCCAAGCCACCGCAAGACAGAAAAACCTTTGTGGGGAAAGAAAAGAGAGCAGCTGCAGAAATGTAATTTCATTATTAAATTAGCCAACTTTTCTCATTTTCCAAAACCCCTGTCTAGGTTTCTGGCATACTGCTACTTGGTGGGACTATAAATTTTGCAATGCTGTGATTATGAATACAAAATTGAACTAGGAGATCGCAGGTTTGAATCTCTCTGAAGTCAATGACAAACAAGTCATCTGATATTGGGCTTTAGTCCCACCTTTCTGTATAACTGGGTAAAAGCAGGTCTCTGTTTTAAATGAAAGGTTGCATCTCTGTTGGGTCACTCTCAGTAATTTTTTTAACATCGCATACTTTATTCCTCTCTGCAGTTTGATCTGCACATCGTCCGGCCACTGTCCCCTGCACTCCATCGACCTGGCCACTCACGCTTGTACTGGGGGGCTAGCACACACAGTGCCCTTTGGCGGGTTCCCCCTATCCCCTGGCCACTGGACCCGGATCTAATACCCGCCGATGTGACTTGGTGCAGGTCTGGAGGAGCGCAGAGGCACGGCCATCAAGCTGCCACAACCCACTGCCATTTTCCACTGATATTTTCCCCCAGGGCTATGGACGTGCAATGACATCTGTGCACTGCATGCCGATGTCTGCCGCAACCCTCCAGCTCTAATACACCATGAGCTGCATCGCACCCAATCACCACTGGGTTTCACTACAGTGCGGCACAGACCCCCAAT
Organism: Neoceratodus forsteri; assembly: GCA_016271365.2. Classification (NCBI taxonomy): domain Eukaryota; kingdom Metazoa; phylum Chordata; order Ceratodontiformes; family Ceratodontidae; genus Neoceratodus; species Neoceratodus forsteri. The sequence continues at coordinate 107,833,779 of CM028131.1, read as the reverse complement.
CCCTCCCTAGGAAGCAGAGAGCAGCCCACAGGCACTTGATCTACTTCCTCCCAGGCTGACCCCCGGCGACCTGTGCTCGTTCCCGATCCTGGGTCACTGGCGTGGAGTGAGGTGTGGCACCCAGCGCCCCAACCCTCAGTGCCACTGGGCTGGCCACTCTCAGTAAATGTTTATTTTTTTTTAAAAACAGTAATTTATTATTCTCAGTATCCATTTGGGAAACCTAGAAAGTGGTACAAAAAGAGGGACAGTAGTCACGTAATAATACAGGAGAACAATAATGTTCTGTATCCCCCAGACTGATGAATTACAAAGGGAAAAAAAGGAAAAAGCAGCTTGTGTTGGAAAGTGATGGAGCAGAAATGTATTGAGGTAAGAGTAAAGCATTGGTGTCTGTTCAAGATTGCTGGGGTGTCAGTGAGGCAAAGTCATGTGACTGCCTATTGTTAAAACTGCAAGACAATAAGTAGTGGCTAGTGGGTGGGTGTGAGGGGGGAACAACGTGTTTAGTGAGATAAATGCATTTATCTCACTGCTCATGGTTTTGCAGTGTGATGACTAATTTATCTAGACTGATTAGTGTCCACTCCTATTGCATAAGTGTGTGTGTGTGTGTGTGTGTATATAAATATATATATTTATGACACACTAGTGTGAATAATTTGTGGCAAATATTTTTAGACCTAGCGTGAGGATGTCACATTTATTCTCCCTCTAGGTCCCCGTGCCAGAATTTATCAACCTAGTAGATCAGGACTGGCTGGAGCTGGCAGTGCAAGCAGCACGCTTCTACTTTCATAGTCCCCTCAGCTGACTCGTGCCGACTCCAGCCAGCTGCTTTCATCCTAAAATCAGCAGCTATGCTGCGCACATCCAGCAACCATTTCACATTAAAGGGGTACTGTCATCAACAGTGTTTCTTAATGTCTCAAAGTCAATAAAAAGTTAATCTGAGTGAGCCATTGTATTTAGGTGTGAGTCTTTGCAGTCCAGAGTTATTCATATGTAAATCAGCCTGTAAATAAGGGCTGGGGGCAGCCATATGTTTTAGGCTCCTGACAGGAAATGATGTCACCGAGGAACTTAGCCCTCCATTTACTGCAGGTTAAATAGGAAATCATCTGTTTTATTAAGTGTGTTTTAAGGTGTTATTACAACACTTTCTACATTTATAATAATTGTTTTGTATGTGCATTGAAACTAGTAAGTTATCACCTTTACATTTCAAACTGTTTGTAGTAATAATCCATCTTAAGGATTGTTTTAACCTCTAGGCTATACTGCCTGCTGATCATTTAAAATTACACATATCTCAAGGCTGGCTCTGTGGTGTCAGCAGGTATTGGGGCCACATATCAGAATTTCTAAACCCTGGCTGTGTTCATGTCAGTACAGATTTCTGGGGCTGCCACAGCACCGACTTCTGTCTTATTCCATTCCATCTCTTAAAGCCTTTTCTCTTACAGTTTCAGGTGCAAACTCAGGTCTACAAGATACACATGTTGCTACTTACCTACTGGCCTGGCATCATGGGGCCAGCCTTGAAATGTGTAGTTTTTGATTTACAGCTGGCAGTACAGCCTAGAGGTTAAAACCATGAACTGTGAACAAGCTTCTTTCATCCAGCAGAATGGGTTTTTATTCTAACATGCTCTTCTTGTATATTGTGTGACCAGGACAAGTCACTTAACCTCCCTGTGGTCCCAAAACACACCCAGAAATAACCTGTAGTCGTGTGCCTTTCCTGGACAAAGACAGTAAAAACTATCTGAGCATATGTTATGATTCTAAAAAATATTATGCTCTTTCTATCCAGATTTGACTTGAAAAGAAAAAAAAATGGGACACCATTAATAGTTTATTAATTGCAAAAACACATAGATGGACAACATTGTTAAAACATGCATAATCGGAACTGCATTATTAAAATATAGAATAATATATGGGTGGGTGTGTGTAACCAGAATTTTACACACACACACACACACACACACACACACACACACACACACACACACACACACACACACACGGTATGGGATGCTACATTAACCCCAAGGGCAAAGTCCAAGGGGTTTATAAAAACATCCCACACCAAGGGTGTGTGCAAAATTCTGTTTTTTACACCCACCCACATATCATTTTATTTAATTAATGGTGATAATTTTGTTCCCTTTCAGCACAGTTCAGTTAGTGCAGCACTTCTCTCAGAGATAGACACAGACACATACATGCATGCACACACACACATAGCCTGTCTCTCCCTTTTTTTCTTTTTATGTTGTCTTGCGCACAGCGCATGCAACATATTGTGGTTGCTTGTAGTGGAGAAGCAGGTTTTGGAGGTGCAGTCCTGCTGCAGCCAATGGTGCCGCTACTTTTTGTGACCAGGCTCTGTGGCAACAATGGCATAGCATGCTGTCTGACAGCAGTTGAGAAGCATGCCACCAACTTGAAAGAAATTAGCCGCTGCAATCAGGGAGCACTACGAGGCAGTCCCTGATTGCAGCAGCCAATTACTGCTTGCTTTATCTGGTGTCCCCTGTCAAGCAACATGGTGGCGGCTTCCCTGTCAGCTTCTCACAGTCCCCACAGAAGCTGAGGGACAGCTGACACCTTTCACAGTCCCTCTGAAAGCCGACGGGGGTGCCCAGTCCCCCTGTTGGCATGCCCCTTCCTAAGTTAATTTGATGATGGGGGTGCCCAATCCTCATCAGCATAATGTACCCCCCATTTCTTGTGTGCTGAGGTGCCCAATCCCCTTAGCTCATGTGGCCCCACCAACTCTGTGTGCTGACAGGGTGCCCAATCCCACAGCTACAGACCCCCCATCAAACACACAGGTGGCACTCTGGGAGCCCGCCCAGTGTGCAAAAGTACCTGTTAAAATAGAAAACCTTCCCGGATTTTTTTTTCTGTTTTAACATGTAAAATCAAAAAACGATCCCTTGTTGAGTTTGGTGCCCCCTCCCCCAACCCGCAGCCACCATCTGCGCACCTACCTCCCCACACCCCCCTCACCCCATACTTACCTCTGGAGCCCAGCGCAACAATCTTCGTGGACCGGAAACATGTCTGCACTCTTCAAAGCCGACCGTGAACTGAAGAAATGCCGGTAAGCTGTATAATGGCATAAATGGGTTTTTTCAACTTATGTGGATATCTCAGCCGTTTGTTTAACTTATGTGGATATCTCAGCTGTTTGTTTGACTTTTGCTACCAAATTTTCAACTTGGGGTTCTTGGGACCCCTCCTCATGAATTCAGTCACTGTCATGGCGTTATTCAGTCCCAAAAGGTGATTTTGCAGTCACTGCGTGGAATCACCTTTCAGAACTGAGTAATGAAATAACAGTGTCTCTGTTCATGAGGTGGCCTCCCAAAAAGCCTATGTTGCAAATTTGGTGAAAAAATTCCAAAAAATTACTGTTACAAGCATGTGTTGCTCAGTTTCTATGCACACTCGTAACTTTTCCAATTTGTAATATTTTTCACTCCAGATTTTCAATATTGGCATTTTTTCACACCTCCTTATGAACAGTGCAGCTGTCATTTTTCACATCCTAGCCAAAATGTGTTTTCGTGACCATCAAGTAGAATATCGCAGTCGCTGTGGGAAAATCAGTGTTTGGGACAGATTATGAAAATCATAGTGACACTGTTCATGAGCAGAGGTTCTAAAATGTCTAAGTTGAAAATTTGGTGACAAAAGTCCATAAAATGACCATGTTACAAGCGTGCATTGCGCAGTTTCCATGCACCCTTGTAACTTCAAGAATTTGTAATATTTTCACTCAACATTTTCAATATTGTCAATTTTGTATGCATTCTTATGAACAGTATAGCTGTCATTTTTCACATCCTGACCAAAATGTGTTTTCACACAACTGGCGCAGTATGGCGCGTTCACTGTGGGAAATCAACGTTCGGAACAGATAAAGAAAATCATAGTGACAGTGTTCATGAGCAGAGGTCCCAAAATGCCTGTGTTGAAATTGTGGTGAAATAATTACACTAAATGACTGTGTTACGACCGTGCATTGCGCAGTTTCCGCGTACGCTCGTAAATTCAAGCATTTTGTACACCTACCAATGAATGGTAAAGCTGTCATTTTTCACCTTCCTGCCTGAACTGTGTTTTCCCACATCTGGTGCAGAATGGTGTGGTCGCTGTGAGAAATCAACGTTTGGGACAGATTAACAAAATCACAGTGCCACTATTCATGAGCAGAGGTCCCAAACACTTTCTTGAGGTGGGGGTCACAAAAAGGCTGTGTTGCAAATTTGTACTGCAAATACCAACAAACACCCTGGGCATTATGGTTTTTAACCATAACCCTTAAGCCACCATAACGTGCCACCCAGTACAAACTGACAGGCGTTAGGGGTGTGCCTTTGGATTGCCAGCTGTACCACCCAAAACCCTCAAGCCACTGACAGGCATCAACATGCACCTTGGACTCTTTGGCCCAAGAGTTCACCCCATTCTCCTATGCTGCACCCATTTTGCGTATTTCCTTCTGAAATGGGGTAACTGTAAAGCCGAACACCCCAAGGCACACCTCAGCACTTGTTCAGTGTCTGCAGGACAGGGTGAGATGAAATGTCATGAGCATTATGGATGACTAGGGTAAGCATAAGGCCCGAGGACCCCAAGGCACAATGCAATACTTGTCTTAGTTTGCAGGGTAGGGTGAGCTGAAATGGCATGAACATTATGGCCGATGCCCAAAGGCACACATCAGTGTCTATCAGTCTCTGTAGGGTGGTGTGGGGTTGACGTCACTTCCATACTTTACTGCCATTCCTATTTTGCATCTCTCGAACTCTTGCACTACCAATGCCAATATCAGCAACACAACATTCGGCATTGACAAATGCTTGTTATATGTAGGGATCAGATAAGAGGAATGGAGGAGCAATCCATAGGGGAACAAGGTGGTGTGGAAATGCTGTGGATATACATTGTGTTGGTTGAAGAGGGGACACATTACACAGTCAGTTGTTTACAGGCCCTCAAACCAGTCTGAAGCAGGAGACCAGCTTCCTGGAAAGTGATCAGGAGAGTTGCTGGGATAGAGAAAGTGATCCTGATGAGTGACCTAAATATACCTGGCATGGATTGGGCCATGGTGGTGACAAAGAACACATATTTAGGCATTGGTAGACACCTTCCATGATTGCTTGTTAACATAACATGACATGGATCACAGCAGACAGGAAGTTATCTTGGAGTTAATGTCCATGACTCTAGATAATGATGTGAGCGTCAGGGCCCCTTTAGTTGCCAGTGATCATAACATGGTGTGGTTCTCCATACACCTTCTGTCAAGGCACAGTAAAATCCAAGAATCATGTATTGGACATTCATAAAGTAGACTTTGGAAAACTTACTAAGCTACTGCCAATTCCAAGGGAGTATGAAGGGTGGATAGGGAGGAAGGAAAGTGGGAGGCCATAAAAGGAGCAGTCCTGGAGGTCGCCAAGAGCTACTTGAGAATGATAGGTAAAGCAAGAAAGTACAAGAGGCCTTTCTTGTTCAGAGAGAGGTTAATAAAGCTATAGTTAAATAGAGGAAAGCCTTGAGGATGCATAAGAAGAAACGGACAGAGTCAAGCAGGTTAGTCTACGAGGGTAGCCTGAGGGAAGCAGAAATAGCCTTGGGGAGACCCAAAGCTGAGGCAGAGCTCCAAATCGACAGGGAGTCAAAGAGAATGATAACACCTTCTTCAGGTACATCAGGGAGAGAAGGAAAACTAAGTAAGGCATTGAGGGACTGAGGATGGCCAGGCGAGGGTGTAACGATACAAGCAAGATGGATCTCCTTAGTGAATTCTTCACCGTTGTATTCATGGTAGAAAGTGGGGGACCTCTCCCCAAGCGATCAGTCAGATCAGCAGGAGGGGCAGAGGAAAGGGGACAGGAGCTGGTCATAAACTCAGTCACTAAAGATAGGAGTTCAGCAGACTGCTGGGACTGAAAACAAATGTGGCACCATGCCCTGATAGACTCCACCCTAAGCACTCAAGGAGGCAGTGGTGGCACTGGCAGGTCTACTAGAAGATCTGTTTAATTGCTCCTTGGCAGCAGAAGTAGTTCTGAAAGACTGGAGGGAGACACATTTCATCCCACTACACATGGGAGGGGATAATGGGAACCCGGGTAAATACAGTCTGACCTCTATAGCAGGGAAACTGCTAAAGACAACCATCAAAGAGTGGATGGTGGAATTCCTTGCAAGGAAGGGTTTACAGGATGAGAGGTGCCATGGTTCTGTAATGGGAATGTCATGCAAAACCATCCTCATTTACTTTTTCTATGCAATGACACAGACAGTGTCACTGCCCATTGAGTATTTCAAGCCTTCCTAGAGAGAATCCTTACTGTTCCTTACTTTAAAATCTAAAGTGGTCTTCCATTGTTGACTGAAGATTTATTTATTTATTTATTTAGATATATGATTACAATTACATTTGAGCCAAGTCTCTTTTACAAAGGTTCCACGTCAGGAGAGTACCTACATGTTAAACATGTTAAAAAAGGGCATACAACATTAAAGAGAGCATACAACAATATTCATCAGCTCAGGGACGACATCACAGTAAATAGTATATATGAATAACACATACAAAGAATTATTTCAGAAACCTAGAAGAAATCAGGGAGGAAGGGTGAGAGGATAGGGGAGTGGCAGCCGGAAAAGAGACTAGAGCAGCTCACGGCATTGTCAAAGATAATTTAGTATAGCTTTTTGTTAAAGTGTGTAAACAGTTTAGTCCAAGATAGCTATAATATCAACTAATTTTATCAGAATCTTAATACTGCTTACATAATATACTGGTAGGGGGTTAAAAGTACCAATAATACAATCCTATTTTGGTCAGACTACTCTTTTGCACATCACAGGCTCCTTCTGGAATAGATTCTACTCAAATGTTTCAGCTACCTACTTATGCTAGACTTTAGTCTGCTATTTTGGAAATAAATTCCTTTTGCATGTGATTGTACTTGAACTGATGTATTACATTGTATACTGTACTTGTCGTATGTATTTTATGCATCTCACATTACTTTGTACTACTGTCATTTTTACCTATGCAGGTTGATCCTGAAAACAGGTCTTGTACCCAGTGCTCCTATACTATTAAAATACAAGTATCAATAAAAATAAAATCATCCATGTCCTGTACTTGGACTTCAGCAAAGCCTTTGACTGTGTGCTGCACAGGAGGCTGGGGGTGGAGAACAGCTTATTTGTTCGGTTATAGGACACAGATGGTAGTGGTGAATGGGAGCCCCTTGGGGATCAGAAAGGTGATGAACAAGGTGCCTCAGGGGTCTGTCCTCAGACCAGTACTTGTCAATATATTCATCTGTGGCTAGCAGTGGGAATCCAGGGTCAGATTAAGTTTTACGCAGATAATACAACACTATGTGGCAGGGTAGTCACAGAGGAGAGAATAAAGGAATTGAAGAGCAATCTAGTAAAACAGGAGAAATGGTTTGGGATCCGGCAGCCCAAATTCAATGCAAAGAAATGCGGAGTCATGCATATTGGTTCCAGTACACCCATGCTATGTAGGCATTACACACTGCGTAGCATGGGTCTCGAGATGTGTAAGACAGGAGCAGCTTGTCACAACCATTATACTATATGCCTAACCCCCTGCACATGTGCATGTCATAGGTGGGCACTGATGTAGGAGCCAGACGCATCTGAAGTGGGCATGTCCAGGTATGCTGGCCAGCTACATTATGTGTAGGCACAAAGGTGTGGACAGCTCGTGGGAGGCATGTAGCATGGTGCAGAACCCCCCAGGCACAATGCAGCCCAAGGGGCAATGATAAAGTTGACTACACACATCACCCCAAAGAATGACATGGGACACAAAATGGGTGTTTGACACACTGTTTACTGCACAGGTGGTACAAATAAAACATGCCATATCCTTTATCAGAGAACGTAATATGGTACTGCACAAATGGACAGACTAGGTGGGCCAAGCGGTCCTCATCTGCCATCAAAGTCTATGTTTCTGTGCACTGCAAAGCATGCAATCAGTTCACACAGCACATGCCGGAGTCCCATAGTCTGTGCCATATATCCCTGGTGGTAGTCCATGGCTGTGCCATACCTGTGCCTGTATCCCACGGCACAGTGCTCATATGTGGTGGCCAGGTACCTACTAGCCATAGGCACCACCACTCTAAATGTCAGTGGCCCCTGGCCACTATGCTGTCCAAGTCTGCATTATTGTTGCCCCATAATACATGGCACAGGTTGCCTTCTCCCACTCCTCCAGAGGCTGTCGCAAGGGTTCAGGACTGGTGTTGGCAATGTTGGGTCCCTCCTTCACAGATGTATCACTGTCAGTGGTGGCAGGGTATCCTGCAAGGGAAAAGGCAGGCATGAAATGCATGCGTCCACATCCTAGACAGCCCAGCCCCTCTTGCCAAATGGTAAACTTCCCCCAATGCACCTCCCCTACTTCAATTCACCCACCTACCATCATGCTCCCTACTGTGGCTGAGGGCATTGCTCACCACAGTAGGTTCAAGGATGAATTATGCCATCCTGAACTTGTCTCAGTAATACTCCCCAGTGTATTCAAGCCTCTCGGGCAGTCGCATGGCCCTTGCTGGGGTGGTCTGGTGCCATAGTCCATGGCTCAGTTGACTCCTGTGGTCCCAGTCGCAGCAGGATCTTGGTCAGCCATCCCTGGAATGACTACAGTGGCAAGAACACAGGCATTAGTGGCAGCCATGGAGCAAACCCTCCCAGGTGCGGATGTGCACTGACCATAAAGTACATACCCTCACAGGCTGGGTCACCTCCCTGAGAGGTAGTCATCCTGTTCCTCATGCAGTAGGTTGCTATGGCTCCCAACATCTGGTGTCAGGACATGGCATCCATGTAGCAGCGGAATGTGACTATGGCCACACTCTTACACACCTGTGGAATGCTTTCTTCTGTATTGTCATGACAACCCCACCTAGAGACAGCTGTGTAGCATCCGTAACACCCTGTTACATGCACGGTATGCTCCATGCTGTCTGCGGCAGGTGTGTGCCATTGGCTGTGCATGCCCAATTATGGTACAGTATGGGGGTGTTCCTGGCTCTGGGAACCACAAGATGGCTACCCTTCCCTATTTGCACATCGCTCTATGCTCACCTACATGGCAAGGGGTAGGCCCAAGTGGCTAACCCCCACAATTTTGTGCATGCCACGGTGTGGTTCCATGCAGCCATTACACCACATCACAGTCCATAATGGACCCAATAGTGCATAGAACCCATTCAGAATAAGAATTCCAAAACAGAGTATTGAATAGGGGGTGTTACTGTAAAGTAGTCTACAGTGAATAAAAAACTTCAAGTCACCATCGATCGGGATGTTCTGGTGGCCAGGAACAAAAAAAGTCAGGCCTTGCTGAATACACTCCAGAACTATCTCCTGGAACAGCTAGTTAAGGACCCTAGCAGACAGTCTGCCATCCTTGATGTGGTGCTTACCAACTTGAAGGTGGTAGGAGTAATGAGAGTAAGGGAGCTACTAGGGAACAGCGACCATAGTTCAAACTGGCCCTTGGGACTGGAAAACCCTACTTGAGAACTGAAGTCCTTGATTTTAGGAGAATGGACTTCAACAAGCTGAGGGAGCTGGTCAGGGAAAACTTAGCCAGGGTAGATATTTTACGTGGGACGGAAGAGTGATGGGGGTAATAAAGGCAGGCATTCCCGGGGCATCTAAGTTATGATGAGAAGGATAACCAAAAGGAATAAGTGCAAAAGACCATGATGGTTCTTTGCAATGGTTAGTGGAGCAGTGGGGGCTAAGAAAAAGGCCTTCCATGAGTACAAAGAAGAGCAAGGGAGGAAGAATGGGGGAATATTTACTGAGAAATAAGGAGGCAAAGAGAGTAGTTAGGGAGGCAAAAGCAGACACAGAGCTGTGTATTGCAGAAGGGGTCAAGGGCAGAGAAAAGCATTTCTTCTGATATACTATGGAAAAAAGAAAAAAGGGGGGGAAATTGTTAGCTATTGGGGCGTAGGGTGATAGAAGAGGATGGGCAAAAGGTTGCTGTCCTTAATAATTATTTTTACTCATTTTTCACCAGGGAGAAAGGCGGGCCCTTACCTGAGAGTGGCATCAAAAGGCCGATAAAGGGGTCCTGGAGATGAGGCAGACAATATTTACAAGGGATAGGGTCCAGAAAGAGCTGGCAGCCCTGAAAATAGATAAGGCCCTGGGACCAGATGACCTGTATCCAAGGATACTCAGGGAACTGGTGGCAGAACTGGCTGAACCTATGGTCAGGCTATTCAACAATTCACTATGGATGGGGGTAGTTCTGAAGTACTGGAGGCTGGTGGACATCATTCTGCAAAATAACGGGGGAGAGAAGGAACAAGCGAAAAACTACATACCTGTCAGTTTGACCTCCATTGCGGGGAAACTGATGGAGTCACTGGCCAAAGATCTCATGGACTACCTGGACAGCAACAGTCTCCGGGATAGTAAAGAGCACAGGTTCTTGACGGGTAGATCCTGTCTGATGAAAGTGATAGTTTTCTTTGGTTGGGTGACTAGAGAATTGGGTAAGGGCCATGCTGTGGATTTGCTCTATTTGACTTCAGCATGTTTTTTGACTCAGTGCCCCACAGACACTTGCTGAAGAAGTTGGAGGATCTGGATGAAGCAAATCATAGTTAATTGTGTAGAAAACTGGCTAAAGGGTTAGCAGCAGAGCATTGTACTCAAGGGTGTCAAATCAGAAGAGAGGGAGGTCATAAGTGGGGTGCCACAGGTATTGGCCCTGGGTCCAGTCCTCTTCAATATGTTCATCAGTGACATTGAGGAAGGTATCCAGGGCAGGTTGTGTCTCTTCACAGATGGCACTAAGCTCTGTGGGAGGGTGGATAATGATGAGGGAATCAGGGAAATGCAGAGGGACTTACAAAAGGTAGAGGAATAGTTTAAGGTGTGTCAGTTAACATGCATGCCAAAAAATGCAAGGTAATGCACCTACAGAATAAGAACCTCAGGACAGAGTACTGGATGGATGGGGTGAGACTTAACATTATGGCTGAGGAACATGACTTAGGAGTTATCAACAGTGACACCGTCAAACAATCAAGTCAGTGCAACAAAGCCTATGGCAAGCCAATCGGATGCTAGGGTGCATAGCGAGGGGTATTAATAGCAGGAGGAAGGAGGTAGTTCTGCCCCTTTATGTCTCTTTAGTAAGGCCACACCTGGAGTACTGCACCCAATTCTGGAGCCCTCACCTGAGAAAGAATAGGGACAGGCTGGAGACAGTACAGTGCAGGGTAACACAAATTACTTAGGGTCCGCAGGGCAGGTCTTATGAGTAGTGCCTCTAGACAACGACCATGTACTCACTGGAGACCAGAAGGGAGATGGGAGATATGACAGAGATTTTCAAGTTCCAAAAAGGAATACAGAAAGTGAACAGCGAGGAACTATTTATCTTGAATGCTAATTCAAGGTCACAAGGGCATGAGTAGAACCTGACAGGCAGAGTTTCAGGAAGAACATAAGAAAGTATTATTTTACAGAAAGGGTGGTGGAGTGGTGGAACAGACTACCAGCCAAAGTGGTGCATAGTAAAACAGTTGATGGTTTCAAGCACAGCTGGGCCAGAGTGAAGGGTATAATAGTCACTCGAGGTGACAGAATTGAAAGGGAAAATGGTGGTGGTGGTGGTGGTGGGGGGGGGTCACTAGGACCCTGGATGACAGTAACTCACAGGGTTGGATAGGGAACTCAAGCAGACTGGATGGACCATTGGTCTTTTTGTACCATCATCGTCTATGTTTCTGTGTATCACAAGTGAGTGTCACTTCATCAACGCAGTGGAGCAGAGCACTTGCAAAGGCAACCAGATGAGGTGCTGTATCAGTAGGGGCATCACTAGGAGGAGCAAGGAGATGATTCTGCCTCTGTATACCTGTCTGGTGAGTTGGCACCTGGACTACAGTGCACCACTTTGGAGTCCCCACCTCAGAAAAGACCGTGACTGCTTGGAAACAGCACAGAAAAGGGCCACTGAAATGGTGTGGGGGTATGAAATAAAAGTCATTCATGGAACAGCTGAGTACTCTAAACATGCACTCACTTGGGACAAGAAGAGAGTGATAGGAAGTGACAGACACCTCAAAATATATCCATGGGGTCAATAGAGTGGACTAGTCAACACTATTCAGTCAAAGCAATGGGTTAAGCACCAGGGGCCATGAGTACAAACTGGTAGGAGGTAAATTTAGGTGGAAAGTAAGAATGTACTTCTTCATGGAGAGTAGTGGATGGCTGTGATAGACTGCCAAACAAATGGGTAAGATCTGAGACTGTCCATGTGTTTAAAGTTGGATGGGATAAGTACAGGGGACTGGTGGCTGTAGGAATGAAGGGATGATGATGCGCTGCAGACAGAGCTCACATCAGGAGGCTTAGTCTGACACCGATAGCAGTAGGCTGTAATGGGTCATAACAACAGAAAAAGTAGTCAGCAGGAGGAGACCACATGGTCTATCTTGTCTGCTTGAGTTGTGTTGGGGTTTTGTATTTTACTCCTATACCATTGTCCCTACTCCCTCTTCTCCTTCCCCCTTCCATTTTCCTGTGACCCACGACTTCACTTTGTGTTTGTCCCAAGCTTCGTTGAATGATCCCACTGACTTGGCTGCCACGACCTCTTCTGGCAGCTCATTCCAGGCCAACACCACCTTTTCTCTGAAGAAGTGTTTCCTCACATCCCTTAGTATATCTTCCTCCCACCAGCTTTAGGCTGTGTCCTCTGGTGGTGGTGTTTTCTCTCTTGTTGACTAGACCCTCACGCTCTACTTTGTTTACTCCCTTCAGGTACTTGTATGTCTATCGAACCTCCCCGCTGCCTCCTCTCCTCCAATGAGTACATCCTCAAGTCCTCCAGCCTCTCCTCATATGACCTGTCCTGCTGTCCCCTGATCATTTTAGTCACCTCCTCTGCAACCCCTCTAGCAATTTAATGTCTTTTTTTTTTAGGTAAGGGTGCCAGTACCTCACTCCATATTCCAAATGAGACCTTACCAGTGATCTATATAATGGCAGAATAACCTCGCTGTGCCTGCTACTGAACCCCTTACAATGCAACCCAGCGTCCTGTTGGCCTTCACTGCCATCTTTTTGCATTGCATGGACTGCTTCAGATCACTAGTAATTGCTACCTCCCAGGTCTTTTTCTTATTGGGACTCGGCTACTTGTACTTTTCCTATGCGGTACTCTGCTCTTGTTTTTTTGGCCCCTATGTGCATCACCTTGCACTTTTTGGAATTAACCCCAACTGCCAAATCCGTGACCATTTATCCAGTTTGGCTAGGTTCTCCCTTAGCTCTTCTATCCCCTCCTGAGTGTCCACCCTCCCACAGAGCTTGGTGTTGACTGCTAATAGCCACATTTTGCCTTGAATGCCCTCCCTGATGTCGCTTATAAATATATTAAATAATACCTGTCTCAAAACCGACCCCTGTGGAACCCCACTGGTGACCTCTTTTGTACTGGAGGTTACGCCCACTACCACCACTTCTGTGTCCTACTCCCCCAACCAGTTTTCAACCCATCTTACTATTTTCTCCCCCACCCCTAGCCCCCTCAGTTTTGTTATCAGTCTTTAGCGTGGCACTGAATTGAAGGCTTTACTGAAGTCCAGATAAATGACATATACTGCCTGACCCTTGTCCACTGCCTTCATGACACAGTCAAGGAACTCTACTAAATTCATTTGACATGATCTGCCAGACACAAACCTGTGTTGCTTACTATCTTGCAGGCCATTTTCCTCCTTGTGCCTCACCAGTCCCTCCTTCAGTATGGTCTCTATAAGTTTGCATACTATTGAGGTCAGGCTGACCCGCCTGTAGTTGCCCAGATCCTCCTTGGGACCACTTTTGTGAAGTGACACAACATATGCTGTTCTCTAGTCCTCTGGCACTACTCCTGAATTCAGGGAACTATTAAATAGAATTGTTCATTGGGCCTGCCAGTTCTTCGGCCAATTCTCTGAGTACCCTGAACTCATCCAACCCTGGGGTTTATCAGCTCTCAGAGCCCTCAGTCCCTCCTTCACTCTTTCTGTCCCAATGACCCCTATTGGATCTGCCCTGTTTCCTCTTTTCTTATTGCTGTCTGTGGCATTGGTCCATCCCTCTCTTTCGTAATCACAGGGCAGAAGTATTCATTTAATACTTCTGCTTTTGTTCTGTTCTCCACCACCCATTTGCCCCCTTTTTTAAGACTTACAATGCCATCTTTCTTGTCTCTTTTTTCTTTGATGTAGTTGAAGAAGGGCCTTTTCTCTCCCTTTATCTCTTACACTGTCTGGAGCTCTTTCTGATCCTTGGCTTTCTGTACTTCCTTTTTTGCTATTTTGGCCAGCATTTGGTATTCCTCATCCTTCTCTATCCTAACAGTTCTTCTACTTTTCCTGTAGGCTGCCCTCTTTTCCCTTATCACCCTAGCAACCTCCCTGCTGAACTAGCTAGGCTGTCTTGCCCCCTTCCTCTTCCCTCTCATTTTTATGCAACTGTCCATGGTGTTTTGAATGTCTCCCCTGATGGTTTTCCAAAGTGTTTCCACTTCCATTCCCTTATCTATGTTTCCTAGTTGCTCCCTAATCAGTTCCCTCATTTTGTTAAATTTCACTGTCCTGAAGTCCAGCACCCTAGTCCGTGTTGGGATATCTTCTTTTCCTATGTCAATCTTGAACCACACTAAGCTGTGGTCACCTCCACCCAGGGGTTCTCTAATGTCAACATTCTGAACGTGCTCCCAATTAATAAGCACCAAGTCCAGGATTGCTTTCCCCCCGGTTGGACCCATCACCAGTTGTGGCATGAAGCCCTCCTGAACTGTGTCAAGGATCACCTGATGTCTGGCACAGGATGTGGCGGGAGTGTCCCAGTCTATTTTGGGCAGGTTGAAGTCCCCAGTTACTACTACCCCCCCCCACAATGTCATTCAATTGCTCACTCAGCACCCTGCCCATCTCTTCACCCTGGTTAAGCAGTCTATATACCACCCCTACCCTAATTTTCTTACCCCTATTGCTCTGGAGCTGCAGCTACAATGCTTTACTGTTCCCCTTTTCCATTTCCTCTTCCATTGCGCACAGTATCCCTTCTGTGATGTATGCTGCAACCCCGTCCCTCTTTCCTGCCTCTCTGTCCCATCTGTAAAGCTTGTACCTGGGATCAAGAGGTCCTAGTCATGATGGGCTGTGGCCCAGGTTTCTGTAATGGCCACTATATCCATTTTACCTTTGGTGGAGAGGGCATGTAAGTCCGTTATCTTGTTCCCTATGCTGTGTGCATTCAGTGATATCACTGCCCAGCTTCTCTCTTATGTACCATCTTTTATTTGCTTCTCTTGGTTGTCCCTGTCCATCCCCCTCCCCTCTACCCCCATTATTTAATTTCTCACGCATTCCCCAACCCCTCCTGCCTTCATGGATGGGGGAGGCTTTTCTGTCCCCCCCTTAGCAGTTTAAACCCAGCTCTTCTGCTGTGTATTCACCTAGCTTATCCTATAGTGCTCTTTTCCCTTTCCAGTTAAGGTGTAACCTCTCCTGGCTGTATAGTCCCTTATTTGACCATGCTTCTTCCCCTTTTCCTATAAAGCCATACCCCTCCTCACTGCACCAAGATTAACAAAATCACAGTGACACTGTTCATGAGCAGAGGTCCCAAATGCTTTTGTGAGGTGGGGTCACAAAACGCCCATGCTGAACATTTGCAGTGCAAATACCAACAAACGCCCAGGGCGTTAGGGTTTCCAACCATAACGTCCCACCCTGTACAGACTAACAGGCATCAGGGGTGTGCCTTTGCATTGTCTGCTGTAATGCTAATGCCACTGCACCCCCACCACCACCCTGCAGCCACTGACAGGCATCAAGGTGTGCCTTGCACTCTTCGGCCCCAGAGTTCAACCCATTCTGCTATGCTGCACCCATCTGAACGTACTCCCTTATGACATGGGGTGAGCATAAGGCCCAACAACCCCAAGGCACAATGCGACACTTGTCAGACTCTGCAGGGTAGGCTGAGGTGAAATGGCATGAGCGTTAAGGCCAGCGACCCAAAGGCACACCCCAATGCCTGTCACTCTCTGCAGGGTGGGGTGGGGTTGACGTCAGTTCTATACTTCACTGCCATTCCTATCATGCATCTCTCTAACTCCTGCACTATCAATGCCATCACCAGCAAGACAACATTCAGCATTGACAAATGCTTGTTTTATATTACAATGGGAATGGTATTCTGGAAAATTACGGTCCATTGGCAGAGCTGCATCATGTTAGACACGCTCGAAGGGCATGAGCGGCAGGATCAACCAGATTCATTTGTTTCCTTTATGGTAGAAAATCCCATTCCTTCAAAAGTATTTCAGTAAGAGACTGTTGGATTTTTAACATCATCAAAAAAAGTAAAATACTCTTTTCATAAAGCATTTCATGTTATGCATGTTTTAACAATATTGTCCGTCTATGTGTTTTTGCAATTAATAAACAATTAATGGTGTCCTAATTTTTTTCTTTTCAAGTCAACATGCTCAGATTGTTTTCACTGTCTTTGTCTGGGAAAGGCATACAACTACAGTATAACTTGTTTCTGGGTGTCTTTTGGGACCACAGGGAGGATAAGTGACTTGCTCTGGTCACACAATATGCAAGTAGAGCATGTTGAAATCAAACCCCGTTCTGCTGGATGAACAAAGCTTGTTCACAGCTCTTTGCTTTAACCTCTAGGCTATGCTGCCAGCTGTTAATCAAAAACTACACATTTCAAGGCTGGCCCCATGATGCCAGGCCAGTAGGTACGTAGCCACATTTGCATTTTGTAGACCTGAGTTCACATCTGAAATTCTAAGAGAGAGAGAGAGAGAGAGAATGGTATAATACAGAAGTCGGTGCTGTGGCAGCCCCAGAAATCTGCACTGACATGAACACAGCCAGGGTTTAGACATCCTGACATAGTATGGTGCCCCAATACCTGTTGACACCACAGAGTCAGTCTTGAGATGTGTAGTTTTTAATGATCAGCTAGCAGTAGAGCCTACAGGTTAAAGCAATCCTAAAGATGGATTATTTTTACTAACAGTTTGAAATGTAAAGGTGATAACTCACTAGTTTCAATGCACATACAAAACAATTATTATAAATGTAGAAAGTGTTGTAATAGCACCTTAAAACACACTTAATAAAATAGATGATTTCCTATTTAACCTACAGTAAATGGAGGGCCAAGTTCCTCGGTGACATCATTTCCTGTCAGGAGCTTAAAACACATGGCTGCCCTAGCTCTTAATTACAGACTGATTTACATATGAATAACTCTGGATGCAAAGACTCACGCCTAAATAAAATGGGTCACTCAGATTAACTATTTATGGATTTTCAGACATTAAGAAACCCTGTTGATGACAGTTCCCTTTAAATACCAGTTTTGTGCAATTTATATTTATTCATTTTATTTGAACCTCTCTGTTTGCTGCACAGCACTTACCCAACTGCTGTTTTTTCACTTCTGATATCGGACCCTGCCTGCCATAACCATTCCTTGCTCCCCAGATTGATCTCTAGTCTCTGACCATACCGCGAGCAGTACTCCCCAAAGTCAGCTGCAAACAAGGGCCCACTCACTACCTCCCACTTCCTCTCCCAACTTGCTCCCTTGTCAACAGTACACACACACTGACACGATGATGCAATATACTTGAACATCACACAGACAACCTAGAAACCGCTGGCCATCCTGAAAACAGAAAAATGCTACAAACTAACTCAAAATAATAACCAAAAATAAGTGAAAACAAATTAGTGTGGCATAAATTGAATAAGCCATGGCCCAACTGGAAATATCAGTGATATTTATCCTCATGCACTTTGATCTTTTGGCATCACTTGTGACTCCACCACTTGTGATGTTAAAAGGTCACATCATACTTCCCTTATGTGTGTGTGTGTAGTATATATATATATATATATATATATATATATATATATATATATATATATATATAGAGAGAGAGAGAGAGAGACAGAGAGAGAGAGAGATTCTGTCTGCAAAAACTACGTTAATGCACCATTAGGGTTAAAGCATCAAAAACAGGGAAATGCGACCTTAGGGTTTCCAAATGTAAGACCCCACCCCCAGCCTGTATGCAGGAACTGACCTGAGGGATGTGCCTTGGGGGTGTGAGCCCTAATGCTCACCCCATTCCATGATTAAGTAAGTTAAGACAGGTACAGTATAGGAGAATGGGTGAGCATTAGGGTTCACAACCCCAAGGCATACCCCTCAGGTCAGTTCCTGTATACAGGCTGAGGGTGTGGTCTTGGTTTGGGAACCCTAAGGTCGCATTTCCCTACTTTTGATGCTTTAACCCTAATGGTACATTAATGTGTTTTTTTGCAGAGAATTTCCTTACTTTTTGAGAAAGCATAATTTCCCTACTTTTATCACATTAATCCTAACAGTGCATTAATGCAGTTTTTTGCAGAGAACTTCCTTACTTTTTGAGAAAGTATAATTGTAGGCTTATTGCCTTATGGGAGCACAGGGCCTTCTGGGCCCTGCACTCCCAACCATCCATAATTTTTCAGAGATTGTAATTGCACTTTATTTTCCTAAGGGAGTGTAGGGCTCTCCAGGCCCTGCGCTGCCATCACTCCATAATCCTCTACGTAGTTGCATGTGGGAGCTCAGGGCCTGGATGGTACCTATATTTGTGTGTGGAAATTCAGGGCCCTCTGAGCCCTATGCTCCCATCCATGCATAATTTTTGGGACAGTGTACTGCTAAAGTTCCCATCCAATAGTGTGCACAGCCAAAGAAACACCTAACATTTACATGGTATTCTATAGAAAGCACAGGGAAATCTGAAACCGGTGTAACTCAACACCAAATTAATATATTTTTAGAAACCAGCAAAAGGCACATCGGTGGTCAAAGCCCTTTGTACCCTGAAAATTTCAGAACAAAATTGCAAACCATTTCTTCACAGCAGAGTGACAAAGAAATGACTGGATAAAACTATTCAATGTTATTCTATGGGAAATAAAGCAGAATTTAACCCTGCAGAACTGCACAACTGAGTAATATATTTTCTGGGATCGTGGAGATGTTGTTCTATCCACACTGTTTGGCATGTCCTTTCCCTCTAAGAGTCTTGCCGGAAGGTCTAAAAGCTGGCTCCTCCCACCCACCCGGGTGGTAAATACCTTGGCTCTGCCCCTTGATGCCAGATCTTCCTTTCCGCTGGAAGATTCAGGTTCCCTCCTTATCACTCCCATGTTGAGTAGGACTTGGTGAACAAATCTTCAGATTTACCTAAACATAAACTCGTTCAAGTTTCTCCACATCACTTTACAATCATGACTGCGATGGAGGACAAGTTCTCACCCAGGTTTCGCCGATGCTCTTGCAGGCAGAAGATGTCTCTCACCGACCCGCATGCCTCGTGTGTCTATTGCCTGGGTCATGCCCATGACACCCAGGCTTGTGACTTTTTTCATGCATTCCAACCTAATGTCCTGGATGATTATCTCACAAGACTTCAGCTAGGCACACCAGAGAAACTGAACCCGCTAGTCAAATCAAAAGAGGCCCATTGGGCGGTTTCCACGGCTGCGGAGTCCACTGAGCAACTAGAGCAGATGAAGGCTTTTGAGGAGGAGGCAGCTCAGGCCGCTGATCAGTTCTCTTCTATGTCCATCTTCATCCTACTCAATTTGGGCTCCACCTTTTTAGGCTCCTTCAAGGAGATGTGCCAGTCTCTCCCAACCAAGAGGCAGGGCCCTTCGGGTGTGCACGTCTCCTTCTCCTGTAAAAAGAACAATGAGTCAAGAGAAAGTTCATCTCATCAACAGCGTTCTTGGGATCGAGAGAGGTCTCATTCCCAGGAATCTGCTGTTTCAACTTCGGTTGAGATTGCAGTCTTGGCCGCTGCCTTCACGATACCCCCATCCGGCTAAGAAGTGGGACGACGACCCAGTCAAAATTATTATCGACCCCGTCGACCCATTGTCATTCAATTAGGCTGACAATTCCTTATTCAGGACCCCGGTCCTGACTGGACCTGCTGAGGAGGAGACCCAGCTCACTGGGAACCTCTTCTTGGTCCCTGTCCCTGACCTGGAGGAGCCACGATTCTCCCTGGCTCCTTCTGAGCACCCCTATTGGTCCCCCCGATAGTCAAAGTCGAGGTCTCTGACTCCTTCGACTGATAGGCTGAAGAAATCTCATAAGCGCTACTCAGGGCGCTCTAAAAAGCAGCACCACCACCATTCATCCTTGTCCTCCTTGGAAGAGGAGAGGCTTCGACGCAAGATGTGTTGACACTACGAGGACTTAATGTGGCAACAGTGTATGATGGCTGGACCGAAGTCGACTGTGGCTTCCACACCAGCCATCATTTGGCTGTTGCCCTCTAGGCCAATGCCGACTCCTCTGGAGCCGGTCAACACCGTCCCTCCGCCTGCGGAGCCGGTGAAGACCCTCCCAGTTTGGCCAAAACTGGCCTCTCCACTGATTCTGGTGGAGTGGCCACCTAAGCAGCCTCCCTCCGGGGCTCCTGCCAAGGAGTCTCAACCCATCAAGGGCCTTCCTCATAGGCTGTCTCTCACCCTCACTTCCGACTGCCCCCGGCGGGTCGAAGGTGACATGGGTGGTCAGCCGATCTATCCGGACTCTGACTTGCATTCCCATCCCTTGGACAAAGAATCCATTGGGAGTCTCGATGGAGGAAGGTCTCACATCCTTCATGGGCATCCTCTGCCTCATCTCTGAATCTACGGGGATGCCCTTGGAGCCCGTTCAAAAATGGCCCAAATATCCCCTCACTGATATCTTCAAAAGAGGGGATTTTCTGGCAGAGGTCTTCCCTGTGGCTGAAGCCATTGTTGGCCTGGCCTTGGAGCTGTGGCAGTGCCCAGCCTCCTGCCCTGTGCCCTCAGCCTGGATGGCCTGCAAATATGCGGTTACCATCAGCTTCCTTTCGGGATTCACAGAACACCCCTCAGCCTAGGGGCTGGTGACCAAGTCTGTGTTTTGGTGCTTGGGTACTTTGGGAGACACTGATAGACCCCGGAAAAAGAATCCAGGAATCTGGACCATTCTGCCAGGAAAGTCTCTGCTGCCTCTTCGCTTGGCCTTCATCAGATGAGCTTGGTCATCATCATGGCGAATTTTTCTCATGCCCTCTTGGGTTCTCTGGATGATGTTCTTCCTCATCTCTCCACTGACCTCCAGACCATGGTCAAACAGGTCCACGACCAGGATCGGGTGGTTGTCAAACAGCAACTCCAGATAGCTCTGGACATTGGGATTTCTTGTGCCCACTAGGTGGAGGCTGCGGTCACCATGCACTGCAGGGCCTAGCTGAGAGTCTTGACCTTCACAACGGACACACAACACAAATTGATGGATGTTCCTTTTCTGGACACCGATATTTTTGGTCCAGGAGTGGACAGTCACCTCCTACGCATAGAGAAGTCCAACGCCACTTTGGACTCCATCACTTCTGCCCAGAAGGAATCCCAGGGTTCCAAAAAGCATAAGAGAAAGCCCTTTCAGCCTTCTGCCCCTGTGGCCATACAGCTCCATTTTCAGTAGGGGCAGCAACAGCAGCAGGCTCAACTGTGGTGCCCTTGGCCCAAGCCAGGGTCCTTGGTGGCCCATAAGCCTGGAGGGAAAGGTCCCGGTGGATCCCAAGCTGGATCCTCCTCCTCCAAGCCTGCACAGTGATGGGATGGGGGTTGCCAACCCATATCCATCGCACCCACTCTGGGTCCTCATGTGGGGTGCTGACTCCGCCACTTCCTTTCCACCTGGTCCACTGTTACAACAGACAGGTGGGTCTTGGAAGTGGTTGGCCAGGGGCTGCCTCTGGAATCTGAGCAGTACCCACCAAGTCAAGCCTGCACCCCATGGGAGGAAATGGTTTCCATGCACACTTAGTCGGCTCTCCGAGATGACATCATCCAACTGCTCCGCAAGGAGGTAGTGGTCAGAGTCACGGATCCCCCTGTCAACCCAGGGTTTGTTTCCAGGTACTTCCTGGTCCCAAAACAGACATGGGGCTGGTGCCCCATTCTAGATTTGCATGACCTGAACCAATTTCTCGTGTCTCGCACCTTCAAGATGGTAGCTCTGTCTCAGATCATACCACCTCTCGAGCAGAACATGTGGTTTTGCTCACTGGATCTTCAGGATGCATTTTGTAATGTCCCAATCCATCCATCACACTGAAGATTCCTCTGCTTCTGAGCAGAGGGAGCCCTCTTTGAGTTCCAAGCCATGCTGTTCGGCCTGTCATCAGCCCTCCCGGGTCTTCACCAAATGCATTGCAGTGCTGGCAGCTCATCTTCAACCTTGGGGGGTCAGATTGTTCTCCTATCTTGACAATTGGCTCATAGCTGGTCCCATTTGTCTGTTCTGAGCCGATGGTTGTTCTTATGACCGATGCCTCTCTCATGGGCTGGGGTGCCTACATGGGGTATCACAGAGCCCACAGGCTCTGGACCCCCAAGGAATCCCGATGTCATATTAACCTGCTGGAGCTCCGAGCAGTTCATTGGCACTGACTGCATTCGCTTCATTCCTTCAGGGTCAAGTGATGCAGGTCCAGATGGACAATACCATAAACCATATACTATCTCAACAAGCAGGGCAGCACGCACTCCTGACCTCTGTGCAGGGTAGCACTCTATATCTGGACCCTCATAAGCTGACTGGAGGCAGATCTCCTAGCCATCCATGTGGCATGAACCTCAAATCAACTGGCGGACGCCCTCAGCCATGTGGGCGAGGTGTCCCACGAGTGGCCTCTCCATCCAGAGGTTGTACACAGCCTATTCTCCCAGTGGGAGCACCCCTCAGGTGGACCTGTTTGCCTCCAGGGAGAACACAAAGCTGAGGCTGTTTCATGCCCACCCCTCTTATCAGGGCTCACTGCAGGGGGATGCCTTCCCGAGGCTGTGGACCCCAGGCCTCTTCTATGCCTTTCCTCCACTTCTCTTGATCCACAAGGTGCTCCTCAAGGTCAGGAGGGACAAGGCCCAGGTGATCTTGGTGGCTCTGGACTGGCCTCACCAGTTTTGGTACCCCGATCTCCTCAGCCTCAGCAACAGACTCCTGAGGCATCTTCCAGCATGCCTGGACCTGATCTCAGTCAATCAAGGGAAGGTCCTCCACCCGTACTTTCAATCCCTGCACCTGATAGCCTGGTTCCTGAGTGGCTAGAGTTCCAGGCTTTGGGTCTCTCCGAGGATGTTCTCACTGCTGTTGAGGCATCCAGGAAGGAATCAACCAGGAGGTGCTACGCCATCAAATGGAAGAGATTTTCCATTTGGTGTCAGGGCAAGGGCCTGGACCCTTTATCCTGTCCAGTGGCTAGCATTCTCAACTACCTTTGGTCTCTCTCTCCAAAGGGGATCTTCGGTCAGCAGATGGTAGCACAGGAAAAGATGGTCTGGTGTTTTTTTAAAGGCCTTCACCACATTTCCCCTCTGGTGCATGAACCACCAGCACCATGGGATCTACTGCTGGTATTGGCAAAGCTCATGGGCATGCCATTTGAACCAATGCACAGGAGTGAGATGTCACACCTGTCATGGAAGACCACCTTCCTAGTGGCTATCATGTCAGCCAGAAGGATTAGGGAGCTCCAGGTGCTCTCTTCGGAGTCTCCATATATGGTCTTCCACAGTGACCCTGTACCCCAACCCGAAGTTCCTTCTGAAGGTTGTATGGGAGTTTCACCTGAACCAGGTGATGACTCTTCTGGTGTACTACCCCACTTACACCTCAGATGCCGACTACAGGCTCCATACTTTGGACCTGAGATGAGCGCTCTCTTATTACAAGGAGTGTACTGCTGAAGTCTGGGGAGAGGTTCGCCAGCTGTTTGTCACCTATGCTGAAGTCGCACCTGGCAGACCTGCAGCGAAGCCAATGATTGGCAGATGGATTACGTCTTGCATTGATCTCTGCTATTGGTTGGTGGGCAAGGGGCCTCCCGTAGGGATAAGAGCTCATGCCACCCGCCATACTGCTGCATCGGTGGCTGCTTCTAAGGACGTCCCTATCCAGGATATCTGCAGGGCTGCTACCTGGAAGTTAGCAAACACCTTCATTTCTCATTACCACATCTACCCAGAGTCATGCCGGGATGCTGGTTTTGGGGCCTCAGTTCTCCAGTCTCTGTTCCCTAAGTAGGGGGTGTGCACCTTGCCTACCTCCTCCTGGAGAACTGCAAGGAGTCTGCCAAACAGTGTGGTTAGAACAACATATCCACAATCCTAGAAAAACAGGTTACTCGCCTGTAACAGTAGTTCTAAGAATGGTATATGTTGTTCATCCACACGAACCCACCCGACCTCCCCGGCTTCAATTCATAACCCTCCAGCAGGCAAGATCTGGCATCAAGGGGCGAATCTGAGGTATATACCACCTGGGTGGGTGGGAGGAGCCAGCTTTTAGACCTTCCGACAAGATTCTTAAAGGGAACAGACATGCCAAACAGTGTGGATGAACAACATATACCACTCCTAGAACTACTGTTACAGGTGAGTAACCTGTTTTTTCACCAAACCAGCAAAAGGCACATCTGTGGGGCAAGCCCTTTGTACCCTGAACATTTCAGCCCTAAATTCCAAACAGTTTCTTTGCTATGAGGTGACAAAGAAACAACTATATAAAAAATCCTTTTTCGCAAATTGTGAAAAAAAAAATCTTGTCTGCAGTAAAAGAGAATCCTTTTTCACAAATTGTGGAAAAGGATCCTCTTTCACAGTAAAAGATTTCTGTGATTTGCGGTAAAAGATTTTCCGCAGATAAAATAAACACATTTCTGAACATATTTTTTTTTAAACTGCCTGGGGGGGGTGCTAATGAGCACTGTGTAGGAAAGATGCAGATCTCCACACCTCCACACTATCTAACTTTAAAGTTGATATTCAGCAGAGTTAATTGTTTTAAAAATCGTTGGGCAGGTACGGGAAACGCTTAGGAGCATGGAGGAATACCTGGTTCCGGAGAAGACTGCAAGGAACATCTCAAAAACTGCCAGCAGAAAATCAGGTCCAGGAGAAGTACCAATTTCCAATGTGGCGGGGCCTATCTCATTATCAGCCGCCGAAGTAGCAGTTCTGAGCAGAGCGGTGGGAGAACAGGTCCTTTTTTTTCTTTTTTTAGTCTTTGGTAACCAGGGAAGGCCCACTAGGCAGAAGTGCCTGTTTTCAGGGGCGACCTGGGAGCACTGGGCGGTTAAGTGACTTGCTCAGAGTCACACAGTATGCAAGTGGAGTTTGTGAGACTCAAACCAAGGTCTGGTCTAGTCCTGTAGGGGCTAAGTCCATGACTCAACTTGTTTGAATCTAAAATTGCAGCACTTACATTGGAAATCGGGGAGCATTCCAAGCGGTTATCAGAAGTAGAGCACAGGGTCTCGGATTTAGAGGATACGACCCAGAAACTGCTAGATAGAGTGCTGACCCTGGAAGAAGAACTAGAGCAGCTCTGGGACATTGTAGACTACCAAGAGAACTACAATAGATGGAGCAATTTGAGCCTCCGGGGGCTCACGGAAGGGAAAGAAGGCAAGAGTGCTTTTGAATTCTGCTCCACAGTCCTGCCAAAGCTTTTGGGGATGCAGCCTAGGAATGGGCACCTCAAGATTGAAAGATCCCATAGAGCGCTGGCCCCCAGACCGCTGGATGAGCAACCGCCCAGACATGTCGGCTGCATAATTTTCAGGACAGACAGGCGATGGTGACCTACAGGGCAAGGAAAGGTTTGGTCTATGAGGGTTGTAAACTCACTTTCCATCAAGACCTTTCACAAAGAGTCCAGAAGAAGTTACAGGCCTTTAATGAGACCATGAATATGTTAGAGAAACATTGAATTTTTTCTGGCTTACCCAGTGACAATCCAGCTTCGCATGAAAGGAGCATCCTACTCATTCTGGGAGCCACACAAACTGAAATCTTTCATCGTGGACTGGAACAAGAAGAATCAAGGAAAGTAAAGTTGTGCCTGGCGTTTCCTTGTCTTGCCTGATTGATTTCCTAATTTTTGGCACTGTGGGTTCTGAGGGGGGAATGTGCCTGGGGCTCTTCTTGCCACTGGGGGGGGGCTCCCATAATTGTGGCAGATGTGCTTTTCGACTAATACATTGAGGTGGGTATTGGGTCTTAGTGTGGTACGGGCCAGAAAAGCTCCTGTTGGTGACTCACCCACAGAGTCAAGTGGGCTGAGGTCTTAAGCTTCGATTTGGAGTGATATGCTGGGGGGGGGGTTGGCAGGGGACTGTGCAGTAGTTTACTGGCAACCTGCTGATTACACCTCTGGGGGTCCCGAGGGGGGGTATCCGTCGCACTGCAGGTGCGTTCCCACAATCAAGGCCTGACGGATGATCCACCATAGAGAGGACGGGGACCCTGGTCTCTGAATTTATAACTATAGTTGGCACATATTTCCCTATAGCTCCAAAGGGCCTCTCTGCTGATCTTTTTGATGCACATTTTTATGGAGGGTGGGGGTGGGGGTTGTGAGAGGGTTTTTTCTTGGGCTTAACAGCATATCAGCCAGTGGAGCTGTTACAGTAGTTCTAACACTTTTCTAGATAAATCTGGGCGACAATGTGGTAAAATGTTGATACTTTTTCAAATGGGGTGGGCTTGTGGGCTCTGATTATTTGAGAGGGAAATTGTTCTATAGTTGTAGTTATACTGTTAGTTTATATAGCAACCTGTTCAATAATGTTTGGGTGAGAAGGTCTTCAAATAGTGTACCATGGATACTAGGTGCAAAGTGGACAAAGTGTGGAGTTCGGGAAATTTATTCCTCAAAATGACGGATAAAGGGGGAAATGATGTGATGGTTTCCTGGAATGTAAAGGGGATTAACACCCTGATTAAGAGGGCCAAAATTCTCTCTGCACTTAAGAGGAGGAAGGTGCAGATTGCTATGCTTCAGGAAATGCACCTTTTGCCTAAAGAACATGCCAAGCTTGTCGGGGGTGGGTTGGGTCTTGTTATGCAGCATCTTTTTCATCGCATAAAAGGGGAGCGGCAATTTTAATAAATAAAAATATACCTTTAGAAGTTACGCAAGTGATAAAGGATAATAAAGAAGGCAGATATGTTTTTGTCCAGGGCTGGCTTCGCGGCTCTTCAATGTACTTAGTAGGGAACAGTTTCCTTGGTTAATTATGGGGGGACTTCAACTGTGTGATGGATTGGTCCCTTGATTATAAAGGGTGGGTAAGAGGCAAAAACAGAACCACCAAAGTCTGGGCATTGTGCTTCCAGGATCTGGATCTGGTCGATAGCTGGAGGATATTATATATGGGGCTTAAAGAATACACATTTCACTCTATCCCACATGACTCCTGATCAAGGTTAGACTACATTTTTATTTCCAGGGATTTATTTCATAGGATCAGGGAGGTTTCGCATAGTCTTGTGTTGTTGTCGGACCATGCAATGGTACAATTGAATTTAATAGGGAGAGCAGTAAAGGGAGCTGTGGGTCATTGGTGATTCCCCACGTATTTGCGTTGTAAGGAGGAATTCCGGGATTCTTAAAATCATCCTGGGAGGAATACTGGCTAATAATAATGATTCAGTCCCTTCCAGGAGTTTAAGTAAAAAAGGAATGGAGAGAAAGAATCACTGTGTTGGAGAAAGTAATTAAGGACTTAGAACTACAGGTTCTACAAAATAACAGGGCCGAGGATAGACAGCAATTAAGGGTGGCTAGGGAAAAACTGAATGAAACCCTCCCTGGATTGGCAAATGAAAATGTAATGTTCACCAGGCAGAGGCTTTACGAATGGGGAAATAATCCAGGGCCTTTACTTGTTAGACTAATGAAGGGAGGGAGGGTTCCAAACAAAATTATCTTGAACAAGGGTAAAGAGAATAAAATAACGACCAAAGAGGAAGAAATTAGGGAAGCCTTCAGGGCATTTTATGCTAATTTGTATTCAAAAGAATGTAAAGGAAATGAGGAAATGGGCAGAATTTTCTTGGATGATGTTAAGCTCCCGACCCTGATGGAGGAGCAGGCAGCACAGCTAGGGGCAGAGATCATGAAAGTAGAGATTAGGCATGCAATCTCTGGACTGAAATCAGGAAAGGCTGGGGGCCCAGATGGGTATGGAGCAGAATATTATAAGGTAATGAAGAATGAATTGGCAAAACCGATGTGTAGTCTCATTAAGGAGGCTGGGGAGGAGGGGGGCTTGCCTGCCTTGTGCTCCTTAGCCAATATCTGTTTACTACTTAGGCCGGATAAAGACAGCACAGAATGTGCATCTTACAGGCCCATTTCCTTACTTAATTATGATCATAAAATGATAGCTGAAGTACTAGCCCTACGATTGGAAAAATTACTTCCCTTGATCATTTATCCAGATCAGATGGGCTTTATCTGGGGCAGGATGTCATATCACAACATCATAAGGCTCCTTAATGTGCTCTGGTGGGGTACAAAACACTTGGGTGAGGCTTGCATTCTGTTTATGGACACTGAAAAAGCATTTGATAGAATTGAATGGCCATACCTCTTCGAGGTACTAAAGAGATTCAGGGTGGGAACAAGTTTTATTAAAATGGTAAAACTTTTATATGGTAGACCCATGGCTGGAGTTCTTGTAAATGGAATCCCTTCTGAGGAGTTTCAGCTATTCAGGGGCACGAGGCAGGGCTGCCCCCTCTTCCTCCTGCTTTTTGCGATGGCAATCTAACCTCTGGCTTGCAAGATATGAGAGAGACAGACAATCCAGGGTATAGGGGTACAGAAGGGTCCACAACACTGCCTCTCCCTGTATGCTGATGATTTAATGCTTTACCTAACCAATCCTGAGGTCTCAGTCCCAGTGCTCTTGGAGGTGGTTCGGAATTTGCCCTATTCTCTGGGTATAAACTTATACAAATCTGAGATTATGTATCTGGACAGGGAGGGCACCTGTCAGGGGAAGAACACTTGGGGTCTTCGAGCTGTGAGTCAAAGCCTCACTTACTTGGGAGTTAGAGTGGGCAGGAACTTGAACAAACTTTATGAGCTGAACTACTCCCCAATATTTAAGAAAGTACGGGAAGACCTGGACAGATGGATTGGGCTCCCTATATCATGGCTGGGAAGAGTCAATCTTATGAAAATGAATATACTCCTGAGGGTACTTTATATGGTACAGATGACACCATTCAGCTCCACAGTAAAGGATCCGAAATATTTGGATAAGAGCTTTACTACTTTCATCTGGGGTGGGAAGCACCCTAGGATGGCATTGAGCAGACTTAAGGCTTCCAACATCAAGGGGGGTCTAGAGTTTCCGGACATACAGGGATACTTTCTTTTGGTCCAGTTCAGATACATAATTGTGTGTTCTGGGGGGAGGCCGCAGTCTGAGTCTGGAACAGGAAGACTGCCCAGCTTGACTCATGGCTTACCTTTTGTTGGGGGGGGGGGTGATAAGGCCTATGTTCGCTTGCCCTGCCCTAATCCCATGGTCGCTATAGTTTTGGAAGCCTGGAAATGCATTAAGAAAAGAGGGTTTGCCTTAGGGGACACCACATTACTGGTACCCATAGCAAGAAATCCGGAGTTTCTCCCAGGATGGGAGGATAGTGGTCTGCTTAGTTGGGAGACTAAAGGGGTCCATTGTTTATGGGACTTATGGGGACAAGAGGGTATGTACTCTTTTGAGGAGGTCAAAAGAAGTCTAAACCTACCAACTACCCATATGTTGTGGTATTTGCAGGTCAGACATTATGGGGAGAAGATTATAGGCAGAATCCACAAGGGGGACAACAATAGTCAAGATGTAGAGAGAAATCAGGGGGCCCATAGGAATGAAAAAGGCCTAATCGGGAGAGTGACAAAAGTTGCTAGGGAGTCTTTTGGGGATCCATCAACTATGAGTAGGTCCAGGTGGGAGAGGGATCTCTGCATCCCCATTAGCGATGAGATGTGGGAACAGATATCATGCTCACGTATGGGCCTCCTGTCCTGCAACAGACTGAAGGAGGCACAGTATAAGTTTCTCCACTATCTGTTCTACCCGCTAGCAAGGGCTAATAAATTTAATCCAGGGATATTGCCCATGTGTGTGAGATGTTTGATGGAGAGGGGTACTTACCTGCATTATTTCCGGGAGTGCAAAATAGTTAAGAGGTACTGGGAACAGGTGGGCACTGCAACTGGTGCAATGTGGGGCAAGCAATTAGAGATGGCGCTGCTTTCCATATTATTAGGATTGGAACAGGATGGGAATGGGGATTGGGCCCTATATCCAAGCTGGATACGGATATTGCTTGTCTTAGTCTGACAAATTTTGTTGAACACCTGGATCTCATGTACGGTGCCACAACACATAAGTGGAGAAGCCTATTACTGTCCACCCTAACGATGGAAAGGCTAGCTTTCTCACTAAGGGGGAAGGTGGAATCATTCACTAGAATTTGGGCACCACTCATTGCAGCTCTCTCCCCAGCAGAAGTGATTATTTTTTCTGAGGGGTTTGGGGGTATAATCTAAATAAAGTAATCCCACAGAAAAATCACATGCCACACAATGGTCTACTTCACCAATATGAACTTTATTCACATAAAAGGTACACATTAACTGTATTCCCCCCCAAAAAATCTTGATGCATTAACTGAGAACAAGGTTGCACTGTTCTTGTTAGAGTTTTCTTTTTATTTGTTATATTAGTTGTTTTTTTTTAGATGCTGTTTAATGCATTAACTTTGGTTTCTACCAGTTGCTGTATGATTGCCACTATTGATGTTGATGGACTTCTACTGTGGACACAAGGCCCTCATTTCAGGACAATAATCCTAAAGTCATTTGTGGCCTAACACATGCTCAGTTTAAAAACTGAGACAATGATTCATGTTTGTTGTAACCTGGGAGTAAGCTCCTGTGCGATGTTAATATTATGTGCAATCAGTATGCATGTATTGGATGTCCATACATTTCTTTGGAAAAGAATAAAGAAATTATACAAAAATAAAACACCTGACCCCAGGGCCAGGCCACTACCACTCATAATGCAGTCGACCCAGGTTCAGGAATGTGCCCAGGGAAACAGAGGGCGGACAGGGGAGGAGGCTTGAGCATCCGAGACTGCTTGCCTTCTCCGGGAGGGAGGGGGTTGAGGCTCAGTGTGAGTCATTCTGGCAGAGGCCAGAGGTGCACATGCACCAGAGCCAGTCTGATGTGGTTTGGGGCAAGATGGACGCCAGTGATTTGCACCTTGATGTCTGGGTGCACGTGACACCCAAGAACAGTGGAAAATCCAGCTTCCTAAGTGCTGGGAGATGGAGCGCCTGGTGCAGACCCTGCAACTCCTGCCTACCTGTCCTGATGGGGGGCCTGATGAAACAAGAAGAATCTTGGGGTGTACAGGCCCCACTTCATAACCACCTGGGGGGTATGGCCATGGCTCCATGGGGGATCTCCTAAGTGCTCCAGGTAAGGCAGAGAGCATAGGGGCAGACACCATTGGCAACTCTTGATGGCAAGGGGCTTAGGGAGCATGGGAGGAGTTAAAAAAAAACTGACCCCCAAAATTTGATTCATGGGGCCTCAATTAGGTAAACACAACTATTGGTGTTTACCAAATCCCTGTATAATTTTTTTAAATTTAAGTTTGTTTGCCTCGCTAAGCAAAAACAAAATGGTGGAAGCATGAACTAGGATTCTGCATTTGCAGAATAGGATTCTGCATTTGTGATCAAGAATCCTATTTCGAGCCAGACATCTAACTTTTCCCATAGGAAATTATGGAAAACTTTAAAATTTAATAACTTTGGAATGGCTTAATATTTTTTTACCAAACCTTCAAAAGGCACCACAGTGACCCAAGTCCTATTTATACACCTAAAAATTTCAGACCAAAATTCCACAAAGTTTTTGCGCAACATGGTGACAACGAATTTGACAAAAAGTGGTAAACATTCTTTTACACTCCGTATCTTCGCACCTGCACATCCATTGGAACGAAACTTGCCACGTCAAGAGATCTAGAGATCTAGTCAGTGTCAGTGGCTCAGCAGGTAACACTCTCACTACTGAGGCCGGCGTACCAGATCATAATGTCGCACGACATAATAGCGTGTGGCATTATGGCGAACCTGGACATGTGCGCACCCTGAGTAAGACCCCCCAGAGTTGAGAATCTTTAGTGGGGGGGTCTGGGGGAGCAGCCCCCTGTAACAGGGAGAACAAAGATGCATGCCTCATGGCGTCAATTGCGCAGCACGATTGTGCCATGTGGCATTATGTCATGCGACATAATGACCCCGTGCCTGAGGCTGGGAGATTAGATGGCTGTGGGTTCTGTCCCCACACCAGGCACTTGGGTTAATATCCCAATGCTGATACTGTAGTGCAGCATGGGGGGGGTGCTGCATTCCTGAGGTGCCGTCCTTTGGATGAGACATTAAACTGAGGTCCCGTCTCCTGTTCTGGTGGTTGTTCAGGTGGACATTAAAGATCCATGGCATTTCTTGAAAAGAGTAGGGACATTTTTTATTCAAACTGAAACAATTATTCATACTTATACTTAACACAAATGGTATAAAGAAAAATTGTGAAAACAGTAAAGCAACTAAGTATTAAGACATACATTTCCCCCTTTTTTAAATAATAATGCGAAAACTATAATGAATTCTTAGCTCAAACAAATGGTCCCAAAACAAAGAAGTGTTACTGCCTACCCACCCTTCCCCTACATAAGAAAGGAGTTGGGGAATTTGTTATTCAAACTTCAAGAAAATCATAATACAAACCAAAAGATAACAGAAAGAAAACTGTACCAAAATTAAGTATTAATGCATACATCTTCTGCTTAAAAATAAACTATATTCTAAACAGCAATATAAAATATATACCTTATACCAAAGAAATATGTATTAATTCATACAACCCATGCCAGTCCCCTTCCCCCACCCTTAAGAGTAGGGGAAAACATTTTTTATTGAGACTACAAATTAAATCATAACAGCAGTATAAAGTCATATAGAACAAAGGAAAAACCCATCTGAAAATAAAAACCGCAGAAACATTAAGAACCTTCAAGCATACTAGCAATGGTTCTTATCACCATAAGGGACCAACAAACATAATATTGTTAAACAGAAATACATATTTAACCCATGAGGAGTCTTCCCAACAAAAAGTTTGGGTCATATTTTTGTAGAAATTTATAGGCTTTTCTCCCCACACTCCATCGAGTAGGAGGGAATTTTTCATTTTTAATTACCATGACCAAAATTCACTCATCATGTTAACCTCCACCCCCTGATATGTCAAGTAGTACATCAGAAATAATACATTAATAACAAATCTTTAAAGCATGTCCAAGGGTAATGTCGGTCTAAAAAAAACAGGGGGGGAGGGAAGGGAACCCCATTATCACGTATCTATCCAAGACATATTCCTCCACCACAGATTGAAAAGTTTTGGGGGAAATTGATATTGTTCAACTTGTCAGAATTTCAATATCGTTGATCGTATAGTGTGAAATACTTGATTAACTGTTTTATGTTGCTGTCTCAATGTTAGAGCACATCTCGCTTGCCATAACTGGAACTTAATAATTAATAAGACCATTTACATGGTAATGGTATTATATATCACCCATTGTGTGGACGGGATCCGCAAGTACAGGGTTTCCGGGGTTAATACTGAAAAAGGGGATGTAGGCCATTCGCAATGGACTCAAGTACAAAAGTTGAGTGAAAAAGGGCATTCAATAAAAAGATGGTCCATCGTTTCCAGGAGACCATCACAAGTAGTTAATCTTGGGCAAACCCTGTCTGAAAGCTTTTTATGTTTTAAATTGTTTTTAACTGCCAACTTTTGGTGAACACACAACCACATAAAATCCCACGCAAATTTTGGGCATCATTTAGTAGTCAGCATATCAGAAATAATTTTTTTCTCCTTTAGAGGTAATATGTTATACCATGGATAAATTGTATAGTGAGCTGTTAATATGTTGCTGTACAATTCCCTCCTGTATTTTTTCTGTAAATCTTCCATTGTAATACCCCAGATTTTTAAGGTATACTGGTAGTCCCAGAACTTGAGATTGTTTAGAGACATGTGCTGATCCCAGGTTGAAAAAAGATGTCCTAGGATATCCCAAACCCAGGGTTTCCAAATTTTGTCTGTGTCTGTCAGTAATGGCTGAGGATTATGATGGAAAAAGGTGCAGAAAAAAAAGAGAATCGGATTTATCATATTTAATCCTCCTTGATTTATAGGGAGATACGTGGTTCCTATTTTTAATGGATTTAAGCGGTTTCCCCATAGCCCTTGGAAAAAGTACCCATACAGGGTGGTTTCCATCATTTTGGGGGGCGGATATACTATACTTAAAAATTGAAAGAGAGTGTAAAAATAATTAATTATAAAAATCCATTTTTGTTTTGACATTTTCCAGACATTCCATATTATTATTTTCTGTTTCACCTCATGGATTTTAAGTTCCCAATTATATATCTGAGGTTCTGGCCCTCCAAAATGTATCCCTAAAATTCTCTGATAACCCATAGCCAATGGAATTCCTAATATTTCTGGAATTCGCATATCACCTTGCCCAATCCTAATACAGCGGCTCTTTTGTAAGTTAATCACTGACCTAGATACAGCAGAGAATTCCAATAAGATTTATCTAGCCATCTTTGCAGCTAGGGCATCAGACATAATGATGCCCAGGTCGTCTGCATATGATATGGTAACTAAAGGTGGATCCTTGCTGCTAACCGTTATTCCTACGATGTCCTCCGTAGAGTTAAGCTTTCTCAATAATGAGTCTATGGTTAGTAAGTACAGCAAGGGCTAAGAGGGCAGCCTTGCTGTACTCCCCTTGAAACTTTGCATGCTTTCCCCCTCCACCCATTAGTGCTGGGTATGAAATGAATATTTTTGTAACAGAGTTGAATCCATGAGATAAACTGTGGTGGAAAACCATATAAATTCAGTACAGTCTATAAATAGTCATATTCAATCAGTCAAAAGCTTTTGTCTGATCTAAACTAACGAATTGCCCCATTAATTCTCCGGTCTCTCTTTTTTGCATGATTTCCCAGGTCAAGATTAAGGCTTCATGTATTTTCCAAGCAGGAACTCCAGAAAATTGGGATAGGTGAATAATGGAATCCAGTACTGTTGTCAAACACAGACTCAGAAGTTTAGTGACAATTTCACAGTCAGAATTTAGCAGCAAATTGGCCACTAGTTCTTTAGGGAACTTCTTTCTCCAGATTTGCAAAGGAGTATAAGCACTCCTTCATATGTATGTTGTGGTAAGGAATCTCTTTGCAAACAATTGTTAAAAAAATTACCAGTTCATCTTCCAGTATATCAAAAAGAAATTTGTAAATCTCATTCGTGATTCCATCCACCCCTGGAGAGGAGCCACTTGTTAGGGACCAAATGACGTGCTGTAGTTCAATTTTAGTTATTGGGGTGATGAGTGTAGAAATCACATTTTGGGGCACTGTAGGAATGTAGCATGAGATAAGCCATTCAGTCATATCTTTTAATGGCAATGTTTGACTAGTAAAACAGTCAGTGAAATATGATTCAATTTCTAATGGTAAATCCTCCTGACTAGTAATAATACATCCATTTTTATCACGTAAATGGGACATAACCTTCTGGTCATTGTCCACTGTATAATGTTCTAGAGGTACAGTTTCTCTTTTCTTCCCTTTAATGTTATATTGTTGGTGTTTTTCTAACAGCTTTAACTTATCTCGCTGCAACTGAATCAGTGTACCTTTAATTTCCTTAATTTGTGCAGAAAAACTACCCAACCCTTCGTTTTGTAAAATAGTACAGTTCTGCAGCCTGTTTCAAAGACGTTTGTACTGATCTGAAGAAAGTTTCCTATTAATTTTACCCATGGTCTGAAAGTATTCTGTGATATCCTGTTTTGTATCTGCCCTCCATTCATATAAGTCGTCATAAAGGAAGAACACTGATTTGTGGGCTTCCAGCAAATATCCAAACCCTTGCATAATGAGGGGTTTCTCTAATAAACTAATGTTCAGTTTCCAAAAACCTTTTCCTCTCTGTAGTTCTGGGAGGTCCCCTAATTGGATCGTTAGCAGCATATGGTCAAAAGTAATGACTTTAGACACCATAGCTCCTTGAATTTCTAATGATTTAGAAGTAAAAAGATAATCAATATGAGTAGATAGCGTACCACAGAAATAGGTTGTTGGAGCAGGGTCGTAGGTTGTGTAGTAAACATCTACTAAACCCATATCAGTTATCAAATTTTTTAAACATAAATCATCACAAAAAAAGTCCCTGTTTGTAAACCTCTGTCTGCAGTAGACATATGACAATTAAAATCCTCACCCAAAATGACGTTTAGGGAGGTAAAAAGAAAAGATTTCAATTTTTTGAGCAAGGCTACTCTATTAAAACGCGACTGTGGGCCGTATGCATATATTAATCTAACATCCATCCCTTTTATAGAACTATCCAACAAAAAAGCCCTTCCTGGCCATATTTCAAGTCAGATTTTTAACCAGAATATGTGTGCTAAAACAAACTCCCACCCCAGAGCCGGCATCCTCATCTACTGATCAGAAACTTTCCCTCCAAATCCAATTTCTTGTTGCCTCTGAAATGGTAGAGAAAGTGTGCAAATGTACATCCTGAAACAAAACTATATCTATTCTTGAATGCTGAAAAAGAGAAAAAGGTACTAAAATGTTTTATTTCTGAAAATAAACGGTTTGCATTCAAGCATGCCACTTTAAGTTGATATCGTCTCTGTCCACTAGAAGCCAGAATCATTCATGCAGCTGATCATTTCATTTTACTCGAGGCCCTTGTCACCCTACCAGACTTATGTGGGGTCCGGCGAGAGTCCTCCATATTTTCAGAATCGGATAGTACCCCATGTTGGGATGAGTGGATAGAAAGGTCATCCGAATCCATCTCTAGTTCAGATTCTGCTCCTTGCAGGCCTGAGAATTTATTAGTAGTAGGGATCTCGGGGCCAGAAACAGTTTTAGCAGGTGGTTTTTGCTTAGCTGTGTGTTTTTTTTCCCTTTTCTTAACCAAGGTATAGGTTGGGTTTTGCACTGGTGAAGTAGAGGGGGGTGGTATATCAATTCTTGTGGGCTCCTCTCCTAGGGCCAATTCAGGCTGCTGGCCTTGTCCCCCAGTCTCTACAGGCATGGTTCTGGGCATAGTTTGTTGATTCCCCTTTGTACGTATTTCTAGGGGTGTGGAAGTTTGCTTGGCAGATGTTTTTATATAAAAATCCTGAATGGCAAAGTTTGAGTTACCATTGTTTTGGGATGCCCAAGGGCAATCAGTAAAATAATGGTCGGACTCCTCACATAAATTACACTTTGGGCCTTTAAAGCAGTGTGCACTTGGATGTCCCGGTTCTCCACAGTGTATGCATTTAAGAAGTTCACAATTAGTGCTGATATGTGTTTTTGAGATGCATTTGAAACATGTTCGTGGTTATCCTGGATAAAACAGGAATCCTTTGTCTCGGCCTATAAAGAAGCAATTTGGGTGGTGTATAATGTCTGAGTCACTTTGATTCAATTTGACTTTAATCTTCCACCCCCCCCCCATTCCAGAAACCTTTGTCATTGAGGATGGGGCTTGGATTGTCTTGAATATCACAGTGTTTCTCTAGCCAATATATAACATCTGCAATGTTGACCCCTCCATTTCCGAAAAGGATGGTGATCACACGAAAAGGTTGCTTGGTTAAAGGTATAACTAAGAAACCTGCCCAAAGGGGGTTTGTCTTTAAATTGGCATATCTAATTCAAAAACTTTCTAATATATCTGGAGATCGGAAGCTAATGTCATAGGTAAACTCCCCCGAGGCATGAATCAAAGCATATACCTCAGAGGGAGTAAAACCCTGAGATTGTTTAAGCAAAATTTTACCCGCATACTGGCGATCAGGAATATCAGCTCTGTTGCCCAAGAAACGCAACTGATCTGAGGTAGCAATGGCTCAGATTTTAGAGAGATTTTGTGTTTCTGAAAATGGAGAAGTGGTAGATTGCTTCCTTTTTTTTCTTTATCTAGTTTGGCAAGCTCAATCAACTCACTTACTTTCTGCAGTTGTACTTCAAGACGTTTCTGCTTTTCATGTAACGTAAGATCACCTTGTGGTGGTATTTCCATTATAAGTGTCTGAGCTTTAGCTATTATATCCATAGCAATATTTTGTTCTAAAGTCTGGGCATTGTGCTAGCCATCTGATTGATGCAACCCAGCTGCCCTTGCAGGCTCCTCCAGAGCCTGCAAATGTCCGCTCCCACTCGCCTCCACCGGCCGACTGCCGGCATTCTCCATCCACAGACCGGGATCTAGTGCCCCCTACTGAAAAGAATAGGGGAATTTTTATTAAATCTTCAAGAACAAATAACAACAAACTGTGTTAACATCACACAGAGTAAGCTATAAATCATAAATAAAATTAATAATAATGGAAATCAAAATAAGTATTACAGTCATACAGTGTCTAGTATACGTTCAACAAAGTCCTAGATCCCCCAAGGTGAGATCCTAAACAGAGATAACCCCCCCATCCCTACTAAAGGAATAGGGGAATTGTTATTGAAAAACTTAAAGACATATCATACAAAGTATCATAAAGTATTACAGCATACCATAATTCCATATGTAAATGAATTCAGACCATACCATACACCCCCTATTCCTCTCTACTAAAGAATATGGGTTTGTACAATTAATTACAACAAATGTAAACAAAACTGATGAAATGAGTTTGTACAAGGAGAAACAGGCCTGCCACTAAACATCAAGACCGTAGTAATGCCCCCGTCTCCCATGTTTGTTTACCTAATTCAATCTATCAAACCTCATCTTGATTGGAATAAAGTTACAGAGACCATAGTGGATTCCTGTAGTTTTAGATTAACTGAATTCTCAATCATATAAAATAATTCCTCAGAGGTAAAATTAAGTTGTTGTATTGTTAGTCTACAGCGTACATACCAGATGTGGAATTTAAAACATATTAAAAATAACCACATTGTTGCTCTATCGTGTTTGGTCTATAAGACAGGCAAAATGACTAAACACAGTGGGCCAGATATTCAAACTGCACTATTT
Source organism: Neoceratodus forsteri (assembly GCA_016271365.2). Taxonomy (NCBI): domain Eukaryota; kingdom Metazoa; phylum Chordata; order Ceratodontiformes; family Ceratodontidae; genus Neoceratodus; species Neoceratodus forsteri. Next base: position 107,794,566 of record CM028131.1, on the reverse strand, counting down.
TGTGGCGCAAGCCCTCGCGCTGCACAAAATAGTTGCACAGGGGTGTGGCCGGCGCGATATTCAAAGAGTTGGCGCTTAAGCAACTCTTGAATCCCCCTCGCCACAGCCACTGTGCATGGCGCAGGAACTTGGCGGCACCGCAAGTGGTCAGAGCGGAGCATTCAACTTGCGGTGGCGCATAGTACCATTGCGCCATCGCAAATTTCTGATATTCAAAGGTGACATGCAAATGGGGCCATAATTCATGCAAAGGCGCGGGGGCCATTTGCATCTGTTTATACTCCCATTTGCATGCCATTAGCATGCAGGTGGCGATCCCGAGACTTGCGCCTGGCGCCTGCCAGGCAGCAGCCGCCGGGACCGACGCCTCCTGCAGCCCGATCAAGGCAAATGTGTGTAGAAAGCCCTCTCCCGACTGGCCCGATCACGGGCATAGCTTACATCACCCTCCCACCAGCCCGATCGCGGGCAGCAAAGTATTCACCCCCCAAACGTATCCCTGGTGGTCCAGTGGACTGATAAGCCCGATCGTGGGCTGAAGAGTGTTAAAATCCCCCAAACGTATTCCTGGTGGTCTAGTGGACCGATAAGCCCGATTGTGGGCTGAAGCGTGTCAAATCTCCCCGAGCGTATCCCTGGTGGTCCAGTGGACCGATAAGCCAATCGCAGGCTGAAGAGTGTTAAATCCCCGAACATATCCCTGGTGGTCCAGTGGACCGATAAGCCCGATCGCGGGCTGAAGGTGTTAAACCCCAAACATATCCCTGGTGGTCAGTGGACCGATAAGCCCGATCGTGGGCTGCATAGTAATGGGCGAAACCTCCCCTGCCCCAAGACCATATCCCTGGTGATCTGGTGTCCTGCCACCCCATCCACCCACGAGCCCCACCACGCTCCCCGCAGCCAGCGGGCGGCAGCATCCACCCTCCCTCCTTCCGCCCTGCTGCCGCCGACTGACTGCCGGTAGGACTGCGCCCGTTGGTGCAGAGCAGAGCCAATGGGCGTGCAGCCCCCTCTAAAGGCAGTCTAGATATGTGAATGAACTTTCACATATCTGGACTCGCCATCTACGGTATAGGCTGCATGCCCATTGGCTCTTGCTGCACCAATGGGCGCAGCCCTACCGAGTCAGTCGGCGGGGGGCGGCAGGTGGTGATGCTGCCGCCCGCCGGCCGTGGGAGCGGTGGTGGGCTTCGGGCGGGTGGGGTGGGGGACACCAGATCACCAGGAGATATGGTCTTGAGGGCGGGGAGGTTCACGATTATGCAGCCCGCGATCAGGCTTATCGGTCCACTGGACCACCAGGGATATGCGTTCGAGGGGATTTAATGACCTTCAGCCCGCTGACATGATCGGTCCACTGGACCACCAGGGATATGTTCGGGGAACACTTTGCTGCCCGCGATTGGCTGGTGGCGGGGATGTAAGATTATGCTGCGATCGGGCCAGTTGGGGGGTGGGGATGTGTTACACTTTGCCCGAATCGGGCTGTGGGAGGCACAAGGAGTAGGTTGAGGCCAGCCACAGGTGGCAGCTGCTGTGTTGCGCCCTGCAATCCGGCAGCTCACCTGTGGGTGGCCCTCGACTTACTCCTTTTTTGGCTCAAAGTTGTGCAGGCGCAGGTTGGGGGTTGCGCCTGCACAACTCTGCACAGCCCGGCTGAATATTGGGCTGTGCAGTTTATGCATGGTTCCTCCCCCTCCAGTTCAGCATGCATGCATTTGCATTGCACTGTTGCTCAGCATGTTTTCAGTGGTGCAACTGCCTCCTGCTGAATATCGCAGAATGGCGCAATTTCGGACTTGCGCTGGCGCAACCCTATTGCGCATGGTGCAACCCTTTTGAATATCTGGGCCCGTATTTCTAATGTCATGTGATAAAAGGGTGACTTAGGTCATCTTTGTCTAAGGATCTGCCAAAAACTCTGGACAAAGGGGCAATCGAAAAATAAATGTCCCATCGTCCCTTACCAATCGGCAGGTCTGGGGAGGGCATCACTGGCAGGTGGGGAGGGCTAGCAGGAAGAAGAGGTACTGGAAGTGGAAATCACAGCAGAGAGAGTGAGGAAGCCCCTCAGCCCCTTAAGACGGAGAAAGCACCGGGCCGGATAAATTACATCCCAGAGTGCTGAAGGAACTTGCAGATGTCCTGGCGAAACCCCTGGCAGAGCTTTTCACCATCTCTCTGAGGACAGGGTGGGTGCCCCAAGACTGGAAGGTGGCGCATGTAGTGCCTATCCACAAGGGGGGATCAAGGGAGCTGGCAGGAACTACAGGCCTGTCAGCCTGACATCAGTGGTGGGCAAGGTGATGGAGGGCATTGTCAAGGAGAGGCTAGGGGAGGCCCGGGATAAGTCAGGGTGCCTGGACGATAGACAGCATGGATTCATCCCGGGGAAATCGTGTCAGACAAACCTGGTGGAGTTCTATGACTGGGTGACAAGTGCCTTGGACCTGGGTAGACCAGTGGATGTCCTCTTTCTGGACTTCAGCAAGGCATTTGACTCTGTTCCTCACGTGGGCCTGTTGGATAAACTAGGAGAAATGGGGTTGGGAAACCAGATGATCCGATGGATAGGCAATTGGCTCCAGGACCGGACCCAGAGGGTCGTAGTTGGTGGGATAATCTCTTCCCCAAGGAGGGTCATTAGTGGGGTCCCACAGGGATCAGTCCTTGGGCCCCTTCTGTTCAACACCTACATATCTGACATAAGGACAGGAATCAGGAGTGAGATGAGTCTCTTTGCAGATGACTCGAAACTGGGGGCAGTGGTGGATGGGGAGGAGGGGAGGGTGGCCCTGCAGGGGGACCTGGAGGCTCTGGAAAGATGGTCTAGAAAGTGGAAGCTGAGGTTTAATGCAGGGAAATGCAAGGTACTCCACCTGGGGGCCAGAAACCCAGGCCAAGTGTACACCCTGGGGAATACTACAAGTCTCAATGGCTGAGAGGGACCTGGGGGTGGTGGTGGATGTCAAGATGAACAACTCTGAGACTTGTAGGAGGGCAGCAGCCAAGGCCAACAGGATGCTGGGATGCATCGCTAGGGGGATCACCTCCAGAAGGAGGGAAGTGATACTCCCTCTGTATAACTGCTTGGTGAGGCTGCACCTGGAGTACTGCGTGCAGTTTTGGAGGCCACACTTAAAGAGGGACATTAACCTCCTGGAGAGGGTCCAGAGGAGGGCAACCAAAATGATTTGGGGCTTGGGGGACAGGACCTATGAGGAGAGGCTCAAGAGCTAAATATGTACACTGAAGAGAGAAGGGACCGGGGGACATGATAGAGGTCTTCAGGTACATGAAGAGGGTAAATAGGGGAGGAACAGTGAGGGTGCTTCGAAGGAAGGAGGAAGGGGGCCACTAGAGGGCATGGGTGGAAGCTGGAGGGGGGAAGATTCAGGGGAGAAAGGAGGAGGTGCTACTTCACTGAGAGGGTGGTAGAGCCATGGAATGCACTACCTAGGGGGCTGGTGGAGGCAGAGACAGTGGAGGGGTTCAAGAGGGGGTGGGACAGGTACAGGGAAGGGTTCAGGAAGCAAAATCCAATGCAGCAAGAATATCCGGAACTGGGAAGGGAGAAGCCAGAGAAGGCGAGGGGGACAGCAAGGTCAGCACCCAGGGTGGGGGCTGACCAAACGAGCAGACACGAAAGACCATTAGGCCTATTCTGCTGGCATTTTAGTATGTTAGTATTGTTTCGATAGTAGTATGACATGTGTCTCTAGGGCAATATCTCTCAGAAATTTGTTTGTGCTTCAGATTCCCTCTCACATTTAATTTCCCATGTAGGGACGACCATAAAACATCCCACATATAATGCGGGATGCGAGGTGATTCCAACATGTTACCTATTGAAAGCTTATTCTGAGGAGAGTAGTTATCAAAATAGGCCATGTCCTGAAAATATTTCTGACGAAGAAATCCATACAATTCTTTCCTGCTGTGGTTTGTTATATATTCTTTCGCTAAGCCCCATAATTTGATCTTCCCAAAGCAGACTTTGAAGGTTTTGGGGAGTTGCAGAATAGACTTTTGCCTAGGTATGTTTGTGTGTGCAGGCCATATAGGAAAGATAGTACCTAGAGAGTATAGTACCCAGGGTATCCACAATTTATTGCTGTGGGTTAATAACGAATGTAAATCAGAGTACACAAACATAGTGAAAAAACCCCACAACTGGTTGTACCACTTTCAAACCTCCGTTTTTCTTATCCCGTAGTAAAAGCCATCTTTTTGTAGGGTTTGGTTTGCTGCCCCATATACAGGAAAAGAAACAACTATACATTTTCATTTCTAAATGTGGAGGGAGACTAAAAACCGTACTCCAATAAAGGAAGTCTGGTAGCAAGAAGGTTTTTACCATTTGAACCCTCTTTAACTTAGATAATCTCCATGTGTTCCATAAGTTTACTTTATCTTGTGCAACTTTAAGTTTGGCAGTCCAATTCAGGAAGGCCAAATCCCCTGCTCCAAACAGTAAGCCTAAAATAGTGTATGTCTCTCTGATCATTGGAATACCAATTATTTGTGTAGCCTGGACATTCTCAATTCTAAGTGGAACACAGTTACATTTCCCATAATTAATGTGCTCTCCTGTGTGTACCATAAAAGCCTTTAAAACTCATTTCAATTCCCCTGCGGAAGGTAAATCTCCCACTATAAAGCAAATGTCATCTGCATAAGCTATACATTTTATTTCTGGGTCTGTACACAAGAAGGAAACTCCGTGAATACCTATTGTATCTTGTACCCAACATATTAAGGGATCTAGTGTAAATAAATATAAAAGCGGGCTTAGCAGGCAGCTCTGTCGGACCCCCGTTTGATTTTACATTTCTGCCCAAGCCATCCGTTACAGTATGATTGTGCTGTTGCATTAGTGTAATAAGTCTTAACCCAGTTTACAAACATATGTGGCAACCCATATTGTTCTTAACAGTCCCATAGATATTCATGGTTGACATTGTCGAACACTCTGGCCTGATCCAGGCTAAAAAAGTAAACCTTTGATCTTCCCCGTAACCCCCCTCTGTATTATTTCCCTCAACAAAATATGTCCATCTGTTATCTTCCAGTCTGGTATTGAACATGTCTGTGCTGGGTGAAGTAGGGAATCCACATTTAGTACTAGCCTGTTATTGAGTAATTTTGTTAGAATCTTAAAGTCTATATTGAGCAGCGTTATTGAGCGCCAATTTGCTAAATCTGCTCTATCCCCTTTTTTAAACATAAATTTAATGAGACCTTCAGACATTCTATCTGGTAACACCCCTGAGTCTAATATTTCTTGCAGGACTATAGTAAATCCGTGTAATAATACCTTAAAAATGACTTTCTACAACTCATAGGGAATCTCATCTTTCCCAGGGGCTGTACCTGCTTTTGTCTGTGAGAATACTGCTGAAACTTCAAGGGGTGTAATATGAGCCACCAACATATTGGTATTAGGTGTAGAGAGTTGTGGTATTAAGTTCTGTGCTAACCAGGATTTATGTATACCTAATGGTAAGTCTGGTAGGCCAAAAAGCGTGTTAATATGCCGATCTAGGGCCTGTATGATATCATCCTTAGCAGTACACAGCTTCCCCGTTTGATCCGGTATGCAAGCCATGTGTTTCTGCTGTCTTTGTTGGGCACAAAATTGATACAAATTCATAAAAACTTTGCTACCCTGTGACCCAAACCTCCGCTATATCCAGTGATTTAAGATGGTTATACTGTGTAGTGTTCAGATGTTTCCTTATTTTTTCTAATTCAGGAAGAACCGTCCTATTCCCCTGAGCAGCTTGAAAGAGTAAATCTTGGAATTTATCCCTGTACACCTGATATATATCGGTTTTGTGTTTGCCATTAATCTTCCCCATAATTTGAAAATATATCTTAACATCCTTCTTTGTATCTTCCCACCACTCCTGATATGAGTCATATAAACATATGACTGATTTCTGTGCTTCCAAGAGAGACACAAAACCATCCTCTACTGATGGGAGGGATAAGAGATCTAAATTTAACCTCCCATACCCTGGACCTCGGTGCATTATCTCGTGGCTAGAGACAGTAACCTCTATAATGGCATGGTCTGATGGTGCTACCGGCTGCATTTTACAGTTTAAAACCCCCAGAGAATCAGACAGAAACCAATAATGTATCCTTGTGGCTTTTGTGCCATGGAAAAAGTTTTTTGTGTGGTCCCAGATAATGCTGATACACCAAACAAGCCAGTCTGAGAAAGAAGGTCATTAAGACAGTTTGCATCACAGTACATTTTCCTTGTTCTAAGCCCTCTATCTATCAGATACCTGCGGCAATTAAAATCTCCCCCTAAAAAAACATATTTCGATGTGAATAAATATGGTTGGATAGCTCTAAACACTTAAATTTTAACGGATTTTACCTGAGGTACATACACATTTATAAATCGGCAGTGAAGACCACATATAACCATATCCAGCATCAACACTCATCCTTGCATAATATCCACAAGTTGTACTAAATGAGCCATTGGACTATTCACAGCAATTCCCACCCCACTACACATATGTTCCCCTATTGACCAATATGTGATACCCCATTTCCAACATACTGAGGACTGTTCCATTTCTACTCTAGTGTGTAATTGAGTATCTTGGAGAAACACTGCATCTTGATCCCCATTTTCAAATAAAGAATAGATCAACAATCTCTTTCTCTTAGACTGGATACTATTGACATTCAAAGATGCAACAGAAATTTTGTAAATCCCAGTCATAAAAAGGAGAGTAATAAAATGCCACAGCTGCCTTTCATCCTAATTCTCTCTTGAATTTAAACCTTAATCTAACTTTATTTTTTCTTAGCCCATTTTCTTGAACCTAAATGGGATGTTTTCTTTTTGACTGCATCTGAGTCCTCCAGAGTTTGTTTTATGTCAGATGCACCTTCCGGCTGGGAGGATTGCACTGATGTAGAATCCGATTCGGTGCCTACATCTTTTTGAAACACCATATAGGTGTTTTGCAAAGGCAGTTGCACTTGATCAACAGAAGATTTCCCAGTATTCCTAGACCTCAGACTTCTGCATCTATTTGAAACCACTGTGAAAGCCTCCTCTGGTGGTAAAGGTGGGTGCATTGATGTAGAGGTTGAGGCTAAGTCTTCAGTTGGGATATCTACTTCTCTTATGACTGGATCCTTCAAGGGTTCCCTAGTCCCTTGGTTAGCTGCCACTATCTCCTTTGCATGGGGTTCTGTCTGTTCTGTCCGGGCAGGCTCCAGGTGTCTCCCAAGGCGGGAGGGGGGGTGGAGGCCTCTGTCAGGCCGCATTGACAGCTGTATTAATATAAAGTCTTGGATACAAAAATCTCCATTTTTTTTATTTTGAACTGCCCATGGGCACTCAGCAAAGGATTGGCTTTCCTCACACAAGGAGCACTTTGTGGGGTGATGGCAGTCAGACATTAAATGCCCCAATTCACCACAATGTACACATTTGACAGTGTCACACATTCTGCTAAGATGTCTGCATGAGCCACACTTGTAGCAATGATGAGGTTGTCCAGGATAAAAAATAAAGCCCTAGTCCTGACCTAGACAGAAGCAGCTGGGGAGATGTTGTAACCCCTCGTCTGTTTGTGTCAAGTTAACTTTATACCTCCAGCCCCCATTCCAGAAACCTTCAGAGTCGAGAATTGTTCTGGATTATCTTGCAGTTTACATTTCTGTTCAAGCCAGTATGAGATATCTTCTACGTTGCCTCCTTCGTTCCTAAACAGGACCGTTATTACTTTGAAGGATTGCTATGTGAGGGGATGGCCTGAAAGTAAGACCATGCTGGATTTGTTTTTAGCAAAGCATATTTCATCCAGAATCTGTTTCAGATATCTGGAGTTCTGAAACTGATATCAAATGTATTATCACCTGGTGTATGTATTAGAGCATATACTATGCTGGGGGAAAAGCCCAGCATTTGTTTAATCAGTACCTTACCAATGTAAAACCTGTCTGGCATGTTGTCTATAGGCCCATAAATCGTAGCCTTACAGAATTTCTGTTTCGCTAAAGCGACTGGTTTTTGAAATAAACTAGCATAAGTAGGTACTGGTTCTGCTAGAGTAGGGTGTTCTACTTCTATATTTGGGATCAGAACCTGGCCTGGTTCAGCATTGTTGGGGTCTTCCCCTATCATGGGGACATCATAGAATTCTCTTGGGATAGAACTTCAATTGGTGAATATGATATTGGGCTTTTTAAGCCTAAATGTATCTGTTCATTCCCTTGGTCGGGGGAAACCCCTTGTTTTGCTGATGTATTGCGACAGTACCCGGGGGGGTCTCCAGGGTTAGGGGATATTGTCCCCTATGTGGTGATGAGAGTTCCTGATGTTGTGAAGCTGCATCAGTCTGATGTTTGTGAACCAAATCTGCATTTCCTACCATCCCAGATACCCCTGGAATAGGTATTGTAGGGACTGCAACCCATTGTCCTGACTCCAGTTGGATCCAGCCTGCTCCTTCCAGAGCAATTTTGGGGGACCAGTTTGACTGAGTGTCGCCCGCTTGGGCTTTTGGAGTCTGGGGTGGGGATCACTCTTCTCTGAGTTCTGGAGAGGCAGTACATATAAAAACTTTCAGATCAGTACCTGTTGATGCAGAGGGTGAATCTACCTCAGGCCGTTTCCGTTTTCTGAGTTCCTCTTCTGCTAGCAATTGGGCCAACCCGAAATCTGCAGTAGCTGCTTTCAAAATTCGTCATTTTTCTTCCAAAAAGTTAACCGGTCCCCTGATTTCCTAAAATTAAGCATCCGTCACTGCTATCACGATATCATTCCTGCTATCCCTTGTCATAATCTCTGCAGAATCAGCCAGGTTTGTTAGGCCCTCTGACATCGTTTGTCTACTGGTGTGTACTACACTGTCAGACGTCAAATCCTGATGCGAGGGTTTCGGTACGTCTTGCTGGCCACCTCCTGGGCGCATCTCAGCTGTACCATTTTCCTCACTGAAAGTTTGCTGCCACCGGCCTGCGCTCACCCAACCTCTTCTACTCTCTCCTTCCATCTGAGACCAACACACATTTTCGGCTCCACAGTGCCACCTGCCGAAAGAGCAGGGGAATGTCCCTGGTGCCCTAGTCAAATTTCCTTTATTCACTAGAAATATCACCAACAGCTTAATCTGGTTCTGTTTCAGTTGGTTACCATCTGTATCCTCACCCCCCGGTTCGCCCCTGAAAAAGGGACTTCTGGTCTCAGTGGGCTTACCCGACCAACAAAATTCAGTAAATAGATCTTTAGACCCCGACTGCACATGCAAAATTTCATGTGACTCACTTAAATGGTTGCAAAGTTTTTGAAGTCCCAAATTTTCAGTTTCACATTGAAGTGAAGATTTAACCCATATTTATATATATTCTTTGCAAAAAACTCCATTAACGCATCAGTTAGGGTTGATTCCACACCAACAAAAGTATGGAAATTCAATATTAGGGTTACCAACCCTACCCCCTCACCCCCCACCCTACACAGACCAACAGGCATTGGGGTGTGCCTTGGGGTCATCTGCCCTAACTCTCACCCCATTCCATTTGTAAGGAAGCTGAGATGGTACAGTATAGGAGAATGGGGTGAGAGTTAGGCCTGATGACCCCCCTGATTTCTGTAGTTACGAGTGGGTGTACCGAAATTGCAACAGATGGTCATAACTTTTTCATTTTTCCATATTTTGACCTCAAATTTTCAACATAGTCTTCCTATCACCCCACCTCATAAACCCCTTAGGTGAAAATTTCTTAATCCATGGCAAAGTGCCATTCTGTGCCACAGGTGCCAAAACACGTTTCAGGCAGGATGTGAGAAATGACAACTATACAGGTCATAAGGTGGTTGTGAAAAAATGGCTATGTTGAAAATTTGAAGTGAAAATATTGAAAATTACCAAAGTTACGCACGTGCATAGAAAATTTTCAATGACTGTATGTAACAAGTGCATTTTTAGGAATTTTATTCACCAAATTTTCAACATGAGCTTTTTATGACCTCACCTCATGAACACTGACACTGTTGTTTCATTACTCAATCCCGAAAGGTGATTTTGCACAGTGACCATGAAATCACCTTACGTGACTGAGTAACGAAATGACAGTGACAGTGTTCATGAGGTGAGGTCCCAAAAAGCCCATCTTGAAAATTTGGTGCAAAAATACAAAAAAATGGCAGAGATATCACCATAAATTCAAAATGCCATTGAAAGCCATTATATGGTACTTACCTTGATTCTTCAGTTCACGGTTCGGCTTTGAAGAGTGCAGACGTGTCCTGGTTCACAGAAGATGACAGATGACTTTCTCCAGTTGTAAGTATAGAGCGGGGGGGTGCTCAGTGGGAGGGTCAGGATGGGAAAGGTGGACGAGGGAGATGATGAGGGACCGTTTTCTTTTTTTTGGGATAAAAAAAGATGTCGGGGGACTGTTTTCTTTATTAACAGGCACAATTGAAACAATATTTCAAGACACTGGGGATGGGCTCCCCAGTTTTCCACACTGGAGGGGGGGTTCTAGTGCTGAAACGGGGATTGGGCACCCCGATGTCGGAAAAAACATTATTTTTACAAATACTGTGGGGGTAGGACATAACATAGAAACATAGAAGTTGACGTCAGATAAGGACTGCAATGTCCATCCAGTCTGCCGGTTTTTTTCTCCCTTATGAATGTACCAAAGGCCTTTACTCTGTCAATGGCCTATCTATTCATACTCATCTGTATTGCTCCCTTATGCCTATCCCATGCCTATTTGAAGCCCTGCATTGTATTCATATCCACCACTTCCTGAGGTAGGCTGTTCCATGCATCCACCACCCTTTCTGTGAAAAAGGACTTCCTCACATTACCCCTTAATCGGCCTTCCTCTAATCTCATATTTTGTCCTCTTGTCCTGCTAGTTTTCTTATATTGAAACATGTTAGAATGTTAGAATTTTTCACCTTGTTAATACCCATAAGATGCTTGAATGTTCTGATTATATCACCTCTCTCCCTCATTTGCTGTAGGGTATACATGCTGAGTTATATTAGTCAGTCCTCATGTGTTTTTGGTTGCCCTTCTCTGGACTGCCTCCATTTTGTTAATGTTCTTGTGCAGGTGCGGCCTCTAGTACTGCACACAGTACTCCAGATGGGGCCTAACAAGTGTCTTGTAAAGAGGGATTATTACCTCCCTCGTACGACTTGTGATATGCCTACTAATACACCCCAGCATCTCTCTAGCCTTACCTACTGCATTAGTGGTCTGCTTGGATGATTTCAGGTCATCTGTGATGCTGGTGCCCAAGTCTCTTTCTTCCCCTGTGATTGCCAGCAACTCCCCTCCCAACCAATAGGTAGCTTTTGGGTATCTCTTCCCTATGTGCATGATCTTGCCCTTCTTGCGTTACACCCCAGTTGCCAAGCTTCTAACCATTTTGCCAGTTTATCCAGATATCTTCTCATTCTGCCCACCCCACCTGGATCATCTACCCTGTTGCAGATCTTGGTGTCATCTGCAAAAAAGACAAACCTTACCCTCCAGTTCATCTGAAATGTCACTGATGAAGATATTGAAGAGGACTGGCCCCAGGATTGATCCCTGAGGTACCCCACTTATGACTTGCATCTCTTCTGACTGAATACTGTTTACCACCACTCTCTATTTTCTGCCCGCCAACCAGTTTGCCACCCAGTTGACCAACCTCTGTCCCACCTCGAGCCTACCCAGCTTATTAATCCATCTTCAGTGTGACACAGTATCGAAAGCTTTGCTGAAGTCAAGGTAGGCGACATCAACTGCACCCCCCCTTGGTCCACCACTCAGGTTACCCAGTCAAAGAAATCTATGGGATTAGTTTGACAGGACCTTCCTGTTGTAAACCCATGCTGTCTTGGATCCTGTGCTCCTGTGGATTCCAGGTGTTGCACTATCGTTTCATTAAGGAGTACCTCCATAATCTTGCCCACTACTGAGGTAAGACTGACTGGTCTGTAGTTCCCTGCCTCCTCCCTGCTGCCACTCTTTTGGAGCGGGATCACATGAGCCCTTCTCTAGTCTTCTGGGACCTCTCCTGTGCTCAGAGACTCACTAAACAGTTCTGATAATGGCCCTACTAGTTCCACCCTTAGCTCCTTTAGTACACTGAGATGTATGCCATCAGATCCTATTGCCTTGTCCACCCTGAACTTAGCGAGCTCTTGTAGGACTCTTTCTTTTGTGAAGGTACTTGTGCACACCTCCCTCCCCCCTGTGTCCATGGTGCTGAGCTGTGGGCCTTGCCCTACCTTCTCCTCAGTAAATACTGAGCTGAAGTATCTATTTAGGATAGATGCTTTTCCTTGGTCCTCCTCCACACACTCCCCCTTATTCCCTGTGATCTTAGCAATACCCCCCCTGGACTTTCTGCTTTCACTAATCTAGCTATAGAAAGTTTTGTCCCCTTCTTTTACTGTTCGTGCTAGTGTTTCTTCAGTTAGGGCCTTTTCCTGCCTTATTGCCTTCCCTGCTTCCCTTAGGGAAGTTTGGTATGCCTCCCTATCTTCATCCCGCTGCATTCCCTTATATTTCCTGAAGGCCAACCTTTTGGCTCTGATCTTTTCTGCTACTGTTTTTGAGAACCAAAGTGGTTTCCTTCTTCTTTTGCTCTTGCTTTTCTCCCTAACACAATGGGATATTGCTGCAAGTATTGAATCCTTAATGCTTGCCTACTTTGCCTGTACCCCCTCACCTGTATTTCTTCTTGCCAGGGCCAGCTTAACTTTGTTGGCCATCTTATCAAAGTCAGCTCCTCTAAAGTCCCATATTTCTGCCTTGGAATGGGATGATTTAATTCTAGTGGCCAAATTGAACCATGCCATGTGATGGTCACTGGCTCCCAGGTGACCTTCTACCTGGAGATCTGTGATCCTTTCCTCAGTTAGTCAGTACTAGATCCAGGATAGTCCTGTCTCTTTTGGGTTGTTGTACCAGTTGTTTGAGGCCCTCCCCCTGCAGGGAATTCACTATGTGTCTAGTTATGGTGGATGTTCCTGCTGGTATTGACCAATCTGTAGTTAGCATGTTGAAGTCTCCCATTATCAGAACCTCCCCTTTAGCTGTCATGTTTTGTATATCTTCTAACAGTAACGTGTCTATTTCCTCCCCCTTGTCTGGAGGCCTGTAGACAGCCCCAGTTCGTATGGCTGTCCCAGTTCTTGTTTCCAGGGTGACCCACAGTTCTTCTGGCTCCTTGTGTGTATTCTGAATTTCTGTAGCTTTGATATTTTCATTGACATAAAGGGCCACTCCCCCCACTTTTTTGCACCTTGGTCTCTTCTGAACAGTACATAGTGGGATACTGAAGTCTCCCAAGTGTGGTTACCGTGGAACCATGTCTCACTAATGGCTACTATGTCCAGTTAGCCTTTGTCATTGCTGCCTCCAGGTCTGGGATCTTGTTTCCCAGACTGCGAGCATTTGTATACATGATTTTCCATTGGCCAGATTTTGGTGCGTTAGTTGTTGGGTGAGGTCTGGCATTTTCCCTTTGTGTCATTTGGGGAGCCAGACCTTTTTCCTTACCTGGTGATGCAAATGAACTACAAACATGCTGAACTCCTGTTTGCTCACTAGCTGAGGGAGGGAGGGGTGTTCTTTCCATTCGATGTATCGGGTGCTGCACGCCTCTCCCCGTTTGCTAGTCTAAATATTCTGCAAAGACATCAAACTTCTGCCCCAATAACTGGGGACAATGGGAGTGGGCTCCCAAGTGTCCCACACTGGCAGGGGTATTTCTAGTGCAAACATAGGGATTGGGCACCCCGATGTTGGCAAAAACAGTTCTGTAAAAATAAATATTTTGGGACACTGGGAGTGGGCTCTGCAGTGTCCTACTGTGGTAGTGGTGGGGGGACATCTACCACTGACATGGGGATTGGGCACCCCAATGTCAGCAAAACATTTTTTGGGATATAAAACATGCCTCGGCCCACTTGGAGGCAATAAAAGGATAAAAAATCATTTTAAATGGGGACTGGAAAATACAATTATGCTGTTCTTTTGGCCTCAAAATGATCAGAAAAAATTCTGACTATTTACAGGGGCTGATGTTTTTTTTTAATTAAAGTAGTGCTGCAATTTGTGTCAGTTTTCATGCAGTGGTGCTGTTAGTGGTGTGAAATCTGCTACAATTTGTGGTAATTTCGCAAAAAATAATGCCATAAATTTGTGACACTACCAACAGCCGATGTCAAAAAACATATTTCTGGCCACTATTTTTAAAAACTAATGGCATAATCATTTTTCTTGGGCCCTGATTAGGTAAATACAACTGTTGGTGTTTACTGAGGGACAGTATATTTTGAATAACAACATTTTTCCCCACCTCTAACTGAAAACAAGATGGCAGCATCATGACACTACTGATCCATTTGCGACAGCAAAAAGTGCGATCGCAAAAACAGAAACTGCTTCTGCACGGCACATATAATTTACCCCATAGGCTATAATGATAAACTTAAAAGTTTAATAGCTTTTGACTGGATTGATATTTGTTCACCAAACCTTCAAAAGGCACATCTGTGACTCAGACGCCATATACCCTAACAATTTGAGACCAGATCCCCAAGCTGTTTCGAAGATACGGTGTAGCAAAAAATTTGCACCTAAATGGTTATTTTCAAATTTTTTGACACTCCGCATCTCCGCAACTGCACATCCGACCAGAACCATACTTGCCACATCAAGAGATTTATGGTACCCGACAGTGCATGAAAAGTTGTGTGTGCATCAATCGTATGGTTACAAAATTATTAAAGTGCAAAATGTTTGGTTTAATATAGAAGTGACCATTGAAAGCTAACTATACTGCCATGGTATAATTCATTGCAAAAAACTTAGTTAATGCATTAGTTAGGGTTCATAATGCAGTGACAAAGGTATGGAAATGTGGTGTTAGGCTTCCCAACCCTAACACCCCATCCCCAGTCAACCCTACCACCCCACCTCACCCCGCACTCCACACCAACAGGCATTGGGGTGTGTCTTGGGATCATCGACTCTAATGCTCACCCCATTCCATGTGTAAGGAAGCTCATATGGTACAGCACAGGAGAATGGGGTGAATGTTAGGGTCGACATTGTTTATGGGAGTACAGGGCCATCTAGCCATAAGTGTGGAGACATTGTAATTAATCTTCATCTCCTTCTCAGAGCTCAGGGCCCGAATGCTCCGTGATTTTCCTTATTTGATTGTGGGAGTGCATGGTCCTTTGGATCCTGTGCACCCATCCCTCCATAGATGCATGAGCAAATTATCACCATAGCCATCTGATTACCCTAGGATATGTACCTGGCACTGAAAATTTTCAGATCCCCGGCAAAACAAAGTTTTGTGCAACTGTGATGCCATTCTGCGCCATGGGTGCAAAAACACATTTTAGGCAGGATTTGAAAAATTACAGCTGTGACATACATGAGATGGGGTAATAAGAAGGCTATGTTGTACATCTGGGGTCAAACTACTGGATATTTCTGTAGTTACGAGCAGGGGAGTAATTTTGGTGCTAAGGTTGGGGGGGGACAACCTCACTCTCAAACAGCTTCGGATCATGGGTACTGTGGTACATACCAAAATGTAAATGTTATATGGAAAAAGACCAGTCATTCCTCCCCTCATCCCCTGGCTGCCTGAGCCTCCCTCTCAGTCACAGACTCATCAGTACCCTCCAAGTTTAGCTTGCAGCACAACTATAGATTTATTAGGGTCTTTCACACTTTCCTGCGATAACCTTGCATTTGTGGAGAACGTTGGATGGCTTGTGCGCTTTTCTGAAAACTCCACATACTACAGTGGAGCCACGATCACACAGGCGTGAAGTCTAATATCCTCCACAGAGTTGCACAATTGTGGTTAAAAATAAAATAGCACATTAGAAAAATTATCAACAAGAACACAATTTATTACACGTTATTCTTACAAAGATTGGATTTGATGTGCCCATTTACACTTATCAATGTGCTGCGTATACTGTTAAATAGTTGCCTTCGGTATCGGTGGCATTGTATTGTTGTAATTACAATAATTGTAATCCCATAAATGTTTTGATATATTTCATTACATTTTTCTCTATGTGGGAGAGCTCTGCCCCCACACACCCGTGTAAAAATACAACTTCATGGATGCACTGGGGGGGGGGCGCAGTGCCCCCACAGAAAGAAAAAATATCACTAAATATAACAAAACACTGAAGGGACTTGAATTATTGTTTTTCATGATACTTTTCGTTCTGTGGGGGGGGGGTGCTTCACCCCCTGGGTGAAAATACAACTTCATGGGTGCACCCGGGGGTTGTTATAAAATAACACAATATATTACAATACTGTGCTTCTCACATACACATATATCTCGTTGATGCTACGGGTGTCTAGTACCGTAAGTAACCTAATACACGCCCGCTGTCCAACATCCTCCACAAATGCCCTACTTTTTAAAATTAGTATTATCATTATTATTCTCCATTCTGCTTTGCCTGGCAATGTGGGATAACCATACACAACACAGAGGCTTGTGCATGTGCACTGTGGGACGCACTGTGTTTCCAAAATGGTAGACTTCAAATGTGCACCAGAGACCTTCCAGAATGCTGCCATCTTCCCATGCCCCACTCACACTGCTGCATACAATGATCTGTCTGGAACTTGTCTGCCCACACATCAGTGGGTTCAGCATCTATCTGTGGCGCCCTAATATCAGGACCCAGTGGGCAGCTGTGCAAGCAAGTATCATAGAAGTCAGGTACCAAAAAAACACAACCTCCAAAACCAAGAAGGGGGCTTCCTGAGGTACATGCGCAACAGCTGCCATGTAGCCTATCACACACATCTGCATTAATCAACACTCATCCACTCAGACCACTCCAACCGACTATAACGAGTTCACCATCTCCATGTGGCTGAGTTTAACACCACAATGCAGCCACAGTGAGCCACCATACCTGTCCCTGCTCCTCAGAGACCACTCTGTTCTACTCCAAGCCTGCTGCTGTAACTTGTGGCCTTGGCAGTGTAACTGGTTTTTGCAAGAACCCACACACACCCTTCTTTGCTACCACTGCCTGATTGCCTTGCATCACCACAGGAGGCATGTACGCTCCCCATCCAGTCCCACCAGAAATGGGCTGACCAAATTTATTATTGCCCATCTGTCCCACTCTACAGCCTGCTAGCCAGCTTTGCAAGGGTTGCCTGGTGACACATTGTCAGCAGCAGATGTATTTATGTAGGGAATCATAGCCCCCAAGTGACCAGCATTTTGCTGGTCAGACCCTCAAACATTTAAACCCTCCAACCAGCACAGACTTTCCAAAAGCAGCAAAATGCATGAGCCGAGTGACTTGGGCCAGGCTGGGTAAAATCTGAAAAGGACATAGACTGGATCTCAGGCCCTTAGAATCTCCATCTGTACTCAGATGAGACCTGGTGTGGGCTGGGGTTATGCTGGGTGTTTAAAGATGTTCTAAGAAATATTATAAGCAGTTTTCAGAATTGCATCCAGTCAAAGTGGCCTGCCTAGTCAATGTCGGATCCGGTGTGGGCTGGGGGTAGTAATCGCATCCAATATCAAATGCGGCCTGCCAAAGTGACACTCTTTAAAGACCTCTGGACCTGTGACTACAAAATCATTTTGTTAAATATTTTCAGATAGGGGATACATCCCATCCCCCCCCCCCCCGGTTTGGACCAGCATCCACTTCCTGAAACTTGGAACCTATGGGGAATACTATAGAAGTAGTACAGTTATACACATATTAAAAAAAATACCTGCTTGTTTTTCTTCTGACAGAATGGAATGGGATGCATCAATGCCAGCAGCAACTACCAACTAGCACTTAGTCTCCAGTAGGCAGTTTCCAGGTGGGTTCCCGCCTCAAGCCATCTGTAGAAGAATAAGACAGTGTTTTGTCATCGACTCCCATTTCCCAAACACGCAGACTCACACCGCACATGCCTCAGAGGCCCCTGTACTGAACACTGTCTCCCTCTCCCGCCAGATGAGATGACAGTCCCGAGACTCCCGACTAGTCCCTTCCGAAGGACTACTGACAGATTAATCACTGCTGCTTCTGCTAGCCTCCTCCTAGAAGCAGAATAGGCCCGAATTGACTGTCTCCCTCTCAGTCCCCAGACAGTCCAAGGTGAGTGGGCAACCAATCAGTGCTGCTAGCCTGAATGGAGAAGCTCAAGACAGCACCACACACACGATGACGAGTTACTCCATCCTGGCAGGCAGTCGGTACCCCAGTCAACAGATTTTGGGTCAGGTTGACGTTTTTTGTTTATTTTACAGGTCACTGAGCTCGACGGTTGAGACGACACTCGGTCCACTACTATCTCCTCACAAATGCACACACGGCACGCCGCAGCAGTCAGTCTCCGCGCCAGCTCCTCCTCGGACCGCGATTGGTTAGGAGGCAGGTTGCTTATTTTACTGGCCGGTTACTTCCTGGTTGGCTCAAGTCAAGAGAAGATGCAGCCTACTTTGCACCAGCCAGTTCCTCTTGTTTCATTCTTGCTGCAGCGGGAAGCGGCATTGCTGAAAACGAAAACCCAAAATCCTCCAGGCTAGCAGCAGATATTTTCCTGAAAGACAAGCAGCGTGATGCCGCTGTGCCGGCTAGTAGTAACGGCTGATTTAAATTAAATAAAATGTTGGGGGGTACAAATGGCATAAAATCGGGTGATGCTGAAAGTTGGGGGGGGGACTTGTGCCCCCCGTCCCCCCCTATAATTATGCCCCTGGTTAAGAGCGGGCATACCGAAACGGCAACGAATGATCAGAACTTTGTAATTTTTTCATATTTTGACCCCACATTTTCAACATAGTCTTCTTTATTTTTATTTTTATTTTATTCTTTGGTAACTGGGTATGGCCCACTAGGCACAAGTGCCTGTTTTCAGGAGTGACCTGGGAGCACTGGGTGGTTAAATGACTTGCTCAGAGTCACACAGTATGCACGTGGAGGTTGTGGGAATCAAACTCAGGTTTGCTGGCTGTACCAAGCTCATTCACAACTCATTACTCCAACTTCGAGGCTGTCCTGCCAGCCCACTCTTATCACCCCACTTCATAAAACCCATTGGTGGAAATGTCGTAATCCGTGGCAAAACGCCATTCCGTGCCACAGGTGCAGAAACATGTTTTGGGCAGTATGTGAGAAATGACAGCTGTACTGTTTATGAGGTGGTATGATAAAATGGCTATACTGAAAATTTGGAGTGAAAATATTGAAAATTACCAAAGTTATGCATGTGTGTAGAAAAACTTCAACGACCATGTGTAACTCGGGCATTTTTATGTATTTTTTCACCACATTTTCCACATGGGTTTTTTGGGACTCGACCTCATGAACACTGGAACTGTCATTTTGTTACTCCGTCCTGAAAGGTGATTCCCTGCAGTGACCACAAAATCACCTTATGGAACTGAGTAACAAAACAATAGTGACTGTGTTCATGGGGTGGGGTCCGAAAAAGCCCATGTTGAAAATTTGGTGCAAAAATACCTAGAAATATCACCATAAGTTCAAAATCCCATTGAAAGCCATTATATGGCACTTACCTTGATTTTTCAGTTTGCGGTTGGGCTTTGAAGAGTACAGACATGTCCCAGTCTACAGAGGATTGCAGATGATCTGATGGTAAGTATAGGTCAAGGTGTGTGTGTGTGTGTGTGTGTGTGTGTGTGTGTGTGTGGGTGGTGGTGCTCAGTGGGAGGGTCGGGATGGGGAGGGTGACCGCAGATGACGGGGACCATTTTCTTTTTTTTTCAGGATAAAAAAGACATCGGGAACTGTTTTCTTTTTAAAGGTACACTATAATTAATACTGTATTTTGGACATTGTGTCCCAGTGTCCCACAGTACTGGGGTAGGATATAACTGGGGACACTGGAGGGTCTCCCAGTGTCCTACACTGTGTGTGGGGCAAGAACTTATCACCCGACACGAGGATTAGGCACCCTGATGTCAGCAAAACAATTTTTTATATAAACATGACTTGGCCCCTTAAAGGAAGTTAAGGATAAAAACCATTTATTAGCTAAACATCAACAGGTGTTCACCTAAACGGGGGCCCAGGAATCCAATTCTGACATTACTTTGTCCAAAAATAGCCAGAAAAGCTTTGGGGTATTTTCTGGGGCCAATATTTTTTTTCTAAAGTAGTGCCACAAATTGCGGCAGTTTTTATGAAACAGTGCCACAACTTGTGGCAGTATGTTCGTATGTAATAGCGCCACAATTTGCAAAACATTTGCCGAAGTGGTGCTGCAATTTGCTGTATAGTGCTGCAAATTTGCAACACTAAAAATGGCCCAAATAAAATAAACATATTTCCAGGCATCTGTGACAGGGCAGAATAGGACCCTGTCCCATTTGTTATAGAGAAAGTGTTTAAAATGCAAGGATCTGTCCTTTCCTATCTATTTGTCTGCCTGGTTGTGCAACCATATTTTCCTGTGAGACTTCAGACTTGATTAACCCAGACAGTCTTGCAGTTCTTTGCCTCTCACTATTTCTCAGTTTTCTCTTGCTCTCTGTTTTTTCTCCCTTACATATTTAGATCTGCTGATATAAAAATATGTGCAAATCATAGTATGGAAATGTATGGATACTGAGGGAACTGACAAAAGTCCTGGCGGAACCCCTGATGGAGCTTTTCAGCATTTCTCCGATGACGGGAAGGGTGCCCCAGAGCTGGAGGGTGGCACATATCATGCCTATCCACAAGGGAGGATCAAGAGAGGAGGCGGGGAACTACAGGCCCATCAGCCTGACATTGGTGGTGGGCAAGGTGATGGAGGGTATTAGCAAGGAGAGGCTGGGGGTACTGGAGAAGTTGGGGTACCTGGACAATAGACAGCATGGCTTTGTCCTGGGAAAATCATGTTAGACAAACCTTGTGGAGTTCTACGATTGGGTGACGAGTGCCGTGGACCAGGGCAGGCTGGTGGATATCCTCTTTCTTGACTTCAGCAAGGCGCTTGACTCAGTTCCTCATGGTGGACTGTTGGATAAGCTGGGGGAAATGGGGATGGGGAAATGGATGATCAGATGGATAGGAAATTGGCTCTTAGAGTGTACACAGAGGGTCGTGGTTGGGGGGTTAGTCTCATCTCCAAGGAGGGTCATCAGTGGGGTCCCTCAGGGATTGGTCCTAGGGCCCCTCCTGTTTAACACCTATGTCTCTGACATAAGGAGGGGTATCAAGAGTGAAATGAGTCTCTTTGCAGATGACTCAAAGTTGGGAGCAGTGGTGGATGGGGAGGAGGGAAGGGTGACCCTGCAGGAGGACCTAAATGCTCTGGAGAGGTGGTCAAGGAAGTGGAGTCTGAGGTTCAATGCAGGGAAATGCAGGGAAATGCAGGGTTCTGCACCTGGGTGCCAGAAACCTGGGCCAAGTGTATACTCTGGGGGGGGTAATGCTTCAAGTCTTGATGGCTGAGAGGGACCTGGGGGTGGATCTAGATGTTAAAATGAACAACTCTGAGACTTGTAGGAGGGCAGCGGTCAAAGCCAATAGGATGCTGAGATGCATCGCTGGGGGATTACCTCCACAAGGAGGGAAGTGATAATCCCTCTGTACAACTGCTTGGTTAGACTGCACCTCGAGTACTGTGTGCAGTTTTGGAGGCTATACTTAAAAAGGGACATTGAACTCCTGGAAAGGGTCCAGAGGAGGGCAACCAAAATGATCTGGGGCTTGGGGAAAAGGACCTATGGGGAGAGGCTCGAGGAGCTCAACATGTACATGGATGAGGAGAGGAGGGAGAGGGGGAACATGATAGAGGTCTTCAAGTACATGAAGGGGCTAAATAGGGGAGGCTCAGTAGGGGTACTCCAAAGGAAATAGGGGGGCAACTAGAGGGCACCGGTGGAAGCTAGAGGGGGGGAAGACACAGGTGGGGGGAAAGGAGGAGGTGCTACTTCACTGAGAGAGTGGTGGAACCATGGAATGTGCTGCCCATGGGACTAATGGAGGCAGAGACTGTGGTGGGGTTCAAAAGGGGTTGAGACAGGTACAGGGGTAGGGTTGTGCTGGCAAAGTCCAATACAGGGGGACTATCTCAGACTGGGAATCGAGAAGCCTGAGGGGGTGAGGGGGGGACAGCAAGGTCAGCTCCCAGGTTGGGGGCTGACCAAATGAGCAGACATGAAGGACTATTAGGCCTACTCAGCTGGCATTTTAGTATATTAGTAAATGTAACTGATATTGGGATCCCTTGTGTTTGGAAAATATAGTGTTACTGTTGAAATGTATATATGTATAATTTGAGATTACTGCAAAAAGGTGTTGGAAACTAGAGGTTACCTTAGTGCAAATCTTTGAGCATTTTGCAAATGCTGTGCAATGAGGGACCTCAACTCAAGAAGCACGGTGTGTTCTTGCAGCTCCTGTCTATTTACAAAAACAGGATGCTTGCTAAGGATGGGGGTTGAAAGAACTTATAAAGGAGCTAAGCTGCAACTGCAAAACAGATTAGAAGAAAAAGGGACACAAAGACTGAACTAAAACTGTTTTTCTCCTCTGTACATAGTTATTCTGAACAAGTTTCTTTTTTTATGTTACTGCTATTATAAATAAATATTTTTGGTGAATTCTACAACTGCTCTTGGTTTTCCCTCTGCTTCCTGAGCTGTGCCTTGATGACAGATGATGTCAGTCTAAGTGGGATTTATGCCGTGCATACCATAAGGCAGGAGTTTTGTGCGTGGGTACTGGACCTAGTACCAGGGAAGCACTGACAAAGGTATGGATTCTGCAGCAGTATGTAAATGTTTGTGTTTTATAATTTTGCAAACTTGTCGCATATGAAGATGGGCATTTATATTCATCATGCTTACAAGTATAAAATAAAGAAAAGAAAGAAATTCATGAAGATGTTGCTTCCTATTGTAATTCCTGTGCTGAGTGTCAGAAAGTAGCCCCGGTCACTAGAAAAGACAAGGTGCCCCTGATGCCCCTACCATTGACAGATGTGCCTTTTTTTAACTTTTTATTTATAGCATTTTATAACATACAGTTTACACCATATCCACAAAATACCTGTACAGGTGAGCATCCTGCTGACCAATAGACATTTCACCATACATTTGAACAGGTCTGCATATAATATTAAATGCATTGCTGCTGATCAGACAGGTGGATCGAAGGATTTAAAAGTCCAGTAAAATAATACTGTAGGATAGTCCACTCTCACTTTCCTATTACTAGCAGGCTCTATACCAGTATATCTTCCCTTGTCAATCTTCACCATTCATTACTGCTTGGGTTAAGCCGGAGGCGTCTCCCCTTCTGAGGAGTTTTTTTTTGGGTTGGCTCCATGGCGCGCTCCGAGGATGGCGTCGCGTCATGCGAGGCGGCCGTTAGGTGCCGCGAACTCCTCCTCCATCTCGAGACGTTCTGTTTCTCCCATACGTCGAGAGCTGCACCTGCCTCTGTGATGGCGTCAGTATTCTCGGTTTCCTCAAAAAGACTCCGCTTTCTCAGAAGTTTCCACGTCTCACGCCACTGATCCAGTAAGACCGTTCCTTTTCTTTCTATACTTGCGCGACCGAGTGCTTTATTGCCTTTTTCCTTGTTTAGTTCAGACATGTCCGGTTCGGGAGCAAGGCGAAGTCGGCGGCGGGCCGCCCCTATCGTCGGTGCTCCTGTGGCGGCATTTTCCATCTCGGACTGGCATGATGTCTGTCTCCGTTGCCTGGGACCCAACCACAACATGGACACGTCGGACGCTTGTTTCTCCATGGACCATCATGTCCTTAGAAGTCCGGCGTTCAAGCCGGCAACCCGCTGACCTTAAGGGAGACTGGCGTCAGCCTCCAGGATTCCCAGGTAAGGTCTCAGCCCTTCCCAAGTCCCTCCCGGGCCCATGGTCACGGAGGAGGAAGCTTCCTCCTCTTCTCTTGTCGAAGGAAGCTTCTCTCGCGGTGTCGAGGCCACCTTCCAGGGCCGTGATGGGGACACCGCCGCGGCACTCACCTCCTCGGAGGTGCAGGCTCCCAGTGTCGAGGCCCGAGATTGCTGGGCCTGGCACCGTGGACCCTCGATGCCACCCTCCGCAGCTGTTTTGGATCCCGCGCCGCTTGCAGCACCGGTGATCGAGATCACACCAGGTGGCGCCGCCTGGTCTCGGCACCTGATTTACGCTCTTGGCGGCGCCAGGTTGTGGTCCGATGCTGGGAGGCGGTGCGGTGGACTCCTGGCAACGAAGGGGAGCCAGGACTGGGCCTGGCTGTCGCAGTGGAGGCTGGGGTCGTGTCATGCCGTCCCTAGCACTGGCTGCGTTCAAGGCGCCATTGCTCGAGGACCCCTGGATGCCAGCATTGAGGTTCTGCTGGTCTCATCCTCTAGGTCGATGACTCAGATGTGGACCCATCCTGGCACCCTGACTCGAGGTCAGGGTTCCTGGTAACAGGAAGTGCTGGAAATGGCGCGGCCCCCTCCCTCTGTCCCCACTCCTCCTCCTGAGGGGCCCTCAGGCTAGGGGTGGCCCTGGGTCCGGGGAGTGATGGTGGGGACTGAGGAGGAGCTCCCTCCCTAGGGGCCTGTGACAGCTACCCTTCTGGGTGCTGTTGCCACCTCTCAGGGTGGGGGCAGCTGCAGTCGAGGAGGAGGGCTCTCTGAGTCCGAGGTCGAGGGCAGGGACGGTCATCGCAGTCTCCGCTGGCCACCCCTTGTGGGGTGGCTAGGAGCCGTAGCGCCGAACCCCACCTTTCCCTCTTGGGCCCCAGGGTTCCCTTCGGTGGCGTTGCTGTGGACTGCCCTTTTGGATCCATGCAGTCCCGGATTTGTCACAGGGGAAATTCCCCCCCGGGCTCTTCCAGGCATCGCATCCTCAGGGTCCCGTCTTGCGGCCTGGTTTGTTGTCCGGGATCCCGCCAGCTCGGGCTCCATTCCCCGGATTTCAGAGCCCTGGCAGAGGTCAGTTGCTCTTCATAGGTGCCTTCTCCAGTACCTCTGCATCCACCCCCGCTCTTGCAGGCCATGTCGGTCCTACGGGTCCGTATCCTGGGAGCAGTTCAGAGGTTCTCGGCGCTTCCTCATCACGTTAGATACATGCATGAGCGGGTCTTTCGACTCTCCCCACCGCCGCAGGAATCTTCTGGACATTCGAGCTCTCCATCATTCTTGTCTTCCTCCTCTGAGGGAGAGGAACCCCCTGCTCATCTTTCTTCCGACGCTGATTTCACGGAATATCAGTGATTCCTTTCGAGGATGGTGAGGGATCTTCGAATCTCTTACGTTAGGTGAGACAATACTGAACGGGAGACACGTGAATTCCTTGAGAATCTCAGTACCCAGCACCTGGTGGTACCTTCCTGGCCTATCCCTTCCGGGAGGCGTCTATCCGTTCCTGGCAGTCATCCAACAGCCTTTCTCCAGCCCCGGCAGACTATCGTGAGGTATTGTGCCTCAAATCCTAGGTGCCCTTCAACCCGTCCGGGTTTAGTACCTAGAGACTCCTTCCGGGCGCCTGGCATCCACGACCACACCCGTTCGGTTCCTACAATTAGACTGGTGGGCGAGGAGCTTTCTTCTGGGCGATGGCTTGCCATCAGGCTCACCACACTGCCTACACCGCATCTGTGGTCGATGCTCTCCCAGCTCCTAGCATCAATGCCTGATATGGAGCAAACCAGACAGGCTATTGCCCTCTCCGCTATAGGCCTGGAGCTGGCAAGGCACCAAGCAAGGGCATCTTCTGACGCCAATGAGGTGGCTTCCAGGCTTGCGGGGACAGCGATCTGCATTAGGCGGACGGCATGGCTTCGTCTATCAAGGTTGTCACCCCTGGCCCAGCGTAGGGTGATGCGCTCCATTTTCCGGGGGACCCGTCTTTTTTCCTCCAGAGCTAGGAGACTTCCGAAGGGGCTTCCTCCATCTCCCCGTCCTTGGGGGGGCACCTCCTAGCTCTTCTCCCACTTAGGCTTCTCTCTGTATTAGCCAGGGTCTTCCCCTTCTGTTTTTCACCAACAGGAGGCTGGGGGTCTTGTTCCCTCGGGGTTCTACCCCTTTTTCAAGGGGGAGGGCTAGTACTCACTCAAGCAGTAATGAATGGTGAAGATTGACAAGGAAGATATGAAAATTACGTATTCTACCGTACAATTCTTGATCTCTCTCTTGTATCTTCACCATTCACACTGATACCCACCCACCTTTCCTCAGTGGCCTCCTCTTGTGGCGTCTCCCCCTCCCGTCTCATTCCTCTCTCCCCCTTGGCCTTTATGCCAAAAAAAAAAACAAAAACACTTTTCTGTTCTTTTCTCCCATTCTTGTGAATGGATTCACTTTTTTCCTCAAGGTAGAGGGAACGAGTATGGTTGCAAATTTCTTTAATTCTGAGGGAACTCTTTCTGACTGCCCTATGGTGCGATTCCTTACCTTCTTCAGGTCATGTAGTTTCACAGCCTGGTGGCCATGCCCTGTCTTGGCCTCCTCAAAGTTTGGAATCCCCCTGGCAGGTATTTTTCAAGTTTTTCCAGTTGCTGACTGAATTTGTCAGCTTCAAGCTTCTGTCGGCCTTGCCCTAGCAAGTCTGATTGAGTTCCTCTCTACTTTTCATACAAACTGCCTTCGAGAAGGCGTAGTCTTTCCCATACACTTCTGTGTTAGCACTTAACAATGTGCTAAGGGACTTAGTCCTCTTCCTGGATGAGCTCTCTACCGGAACAGGTTCTGGTCGGACAGTCTAGGAGCCCTCAACTAGGATGAAGGGACTTGGCATGTTGAGAGTTCAGAGAGTCTGCCCTTCCTTGGATCTGTTCAGGAGGTTCGGTGGAACCTCCTCTCAGTCCTAGCAACTGGGATTCTTGCTCCCTTATTAGTTTCGAACCTATAAGCCTCTCAACCAACAATGCTCGATGGGCACTGTTCTCCCTCTCAACATGCCTCTTTCTCTCTTTCTTTCTTCTTCTTCTTCTTCTTCTTCTACTTCCCTGTCCCTCTCTCTGTTCCTCCCCTAGAGCCGCCCCGGACAGGAGGCCCTGCGGTCCCTTAGGGTAGGAATTCTCTCTCCTCTGTCTATTCTCCATCGGCTTATTCCTTTTTCAGTTTATTTCCATTCCTTTTTCTACCCCTTGGCTCTCTTGCCTCACTTTCTTTTTTCTTGCACTTTAGTTTCGCCTCTCCGGCTACCAGAACTGAGATAGAGGTGGAGTCTGCGGCATCTAACAGCCTCTCCTCGTGCATGACGTGATACGTCGTCCTCAAGGGCGGCGCCGTTGGAGCCGACTCCAAAAAAAAACAAAAAAAACTCCCGCAGTGGGTGCGTGCCTCCGGCTTAACCCAATCAGTAATGAATGGTGAAGATACAAGAGAAGATCAAGAATTACGGTAGGTACGTAATTTTCATTTCTTGCCCCTCGGAGGGTATAAGATGGTGGGTGGGAGACTGAAATTCTCAGATTTATAGCATCCATAGAACATTGTACAGATGTTCTGGTCCCAATTAAGTTAAATAACTCCCCTACCTCTAAGCACATATCCTATGGCTGGTAGGGATACAGGCTATTACAAGAACTTTGAAAAACAGTTCACAAATTGAGTGGAGCCTCACACGCTCCAAAATTATATGATGTCTCGTCATGAGAAATACAGTAAAAAACATTATGCCTAATTCATTTAGTAAATCTTATGAGCTGCTTAACATGACGTCTACAATTCTTAAAAAGAAAATGACATAAAATTAGTAAACAGCTTTTAGCAGTATGAAATGACTACTAAGAACTCCCCAATCTCCTAGAATAAGACAAGTCCTTGGGGTCCAAAGTTACCACAGAGTTCTTTAAAATGATCAGTCATTGGGGCCCAAGTCTGAATCGCTGTTCTCCTCTCTCTCTCTCTCTAGGCATACGCTGACCCTCCAGGAGCTTGGAAGCAAAGGCCGCTGCTGCCTCGGGATCCATTAATATGTGTGTCTTGTTTGCGTGTCGGATTTGTAGCCGCGCTGGAAATTGCAACTGTGCTGAGAAGCCATTCTCTAAAAGCAGCTTCTTGGTATCCTGTAAAGCCTTTTTCCTGGTCTGTGTTTGAGAAGAGATATCCGGGAATAGGGTGATTTTGCTGCCCTCCCAGATCAGGTCTCCCCGCTGCCGTGCCAACTGTAGGATTGGGATGCGGGCCTCTGGACTGGAGAGTGTCACAATCACTGTTAGAGGATGTTCTCCTGATGCAGCCCGTGGTTTAGCTTGTATAGGTATTGAGAAGGCCTTAACAACAGAAACACCCAAGTCCTCCTGCACCAAGCACAAGTCACTGTATAGCAGTCTATGTACTGTGGGGATAAGCTCTTGTCTTTCTGAGAATCAGGAAGGGGAGCCAGCAATTTTGATGTTTGCCTGCCTCTGCGTATTCTCCAGTGCCTCTATTTTAGACAGCATGAAATGGAAATCTTTTATGAAGGCAGCATTCCTTTCCCATTGTTGATCTGCCTCTGTACAGAGCTCAGTAATTCGAGAATCATTAGTCTGGACCCGAGTCTCTACTTCAATGAAGCGGGCTTCCAATGTCGCAAGCCTGTGATTAGTGTCTTCTCCTGTAGCTTGGATTTTCTCCAAGACAGCCATGACTTGGGGGTGAGGAATCACTCCAAGCCTGATGTCTGATCCAGCGGCAGCCCTCCCGTTACACTTCTGGAGCCTGACACAGGAAAGAGGCAGGCTTCGATCTGCTGTGCTGCATGTCTATCTTTTTTAGGAGCCATACTTCGATCTACAAGGTATTGAATTGTCCCATTGCAAAAGCTGAACTTTGTTGAGCTCTCCAAGTCAATAAAATTGGTTAAATAATGCCACCTCAAGCTGCTACCAATCTAAAAAGCGTCCACCATGCTAAGCGCTCCACAGCACCCCAATAGATGTGCCTTTGAGAGAATGGCAATGGATATGGTTGATCCTTTAGACAAAAGTAAAAAGGGTAATAGATTTATCCTGGTAGTATGCGACTATGCTACTCGATACCCAGAAGCATTTTCAATCCGTACTGTTTCAGCCCCAAATGTGGCAGCAGAGCTTGCCAAAATTTTGAGCAGAGTGGACATACCTAAAGAAATCATTACAGATCAGGGTAGTAATTTTGGTGCTGCACTGCTTAAGGAGCTGTACAGAATGCTAGGTATCACTGCCATAAGAACCTCCCCCTATCACCCTCAGACAGACGGTCTTGTTGAGCATTTTAACCAAACCCTAAAACGAATGTTAAAAAGGATTGTAAAAGGGGAAGGGAAAGATTGGGACCAATACTTTCCTTACCTACGTTTTGCTTACAGAGACATGCCACAGGCGTCAACAGGGGTTTTCACCATTTGAAATGCTGTATGGTAGGCAGCCAAAATGGCCACTGGCTGTGATAAAAGAAACATGGGAAGATAACCCCACACAGAAACAATCTATATCTTCTTATATGTGTGCCCTAAGAAAGAAGCTGGCAAAATATGTTGAACTTGCCCTTAGTAATCAGGAAGAGGTCCAAAACCAGCAGAAGGTATATTATGACTATGGGGTAAAAGAAAAGGTTTTTGAGCCAGGTGAAATGGTTTTGCTAGTTACCCACAACAGAAAATAAACTTTTAATGAAATGGCAAGGGCCTTATAAAGTTCTTTGATGTACTGGCACTGTTAACTACGAGATTGAGACCCCTGACAGGAAATATCCTATTAAGATATACCATGTCTCTTTGCAGATGACACAAAGATGTGCAACAGAGTTAATACACAAGGTGGGGTGGAAAGGATGAGAATGGACTTGGCAAGGTTGGAAGAATGGTCAAATGTATGGCAGCTTAGATTCAGTGCTAAGCAGTGTAAGGTAGTGCACATGGGAAACAAAAACCCAGGGGAAGAGTACACAGTGGGGGTGAGATACTAACAACAACAAAAATGGAAAGGGACCTGGGGGTAGTCATATCCGATGACCTAAAGGTGGGCAAGCAATGTGCAAGGGCAGTGAGGAGGGCTGGGGGGTTACTGGGATGCATAGGGAGAGGCATCACCAGTAGAAAACAAAAAGTTGTTATCTCTCTGTACAGACAGCTGGTGAGACCCCATCTGGAGTACTGCATGCAGTTCTGGAGACCCAATCTCCACAAAGACATAGACAGGATGGAGGCAGTCTAGAGGAGGGCAACTAAAATGGTGCAGAGTCTGCACCAGAAGACATATGAAGAGAAACTTAAGGAGCTTAATATGTATAGCCTTGAGGAAAGGGGGGCATGATAGAAACTTTCAAGTACCTCAAGGGAATCAACAAAGTCCCAGAGGGTAGCATCTTTCAGAAAAAGAGATGTGCAAGAACAAGGGGGCACAATTTGAAGATAGAGGGGGACAGCTCAGAGGTAATGTGAAGAAGTATTTTTTCACGGAGAGGGTTGTGGATGCATGGAACAGTCTTCCTGAGGAGGTTGTGGAGTCAAAAGCAGTGGTGGAATTCAAGAAGGCATGGGACAGTCATAAGGCAATTCTAGAGGGTGGGGGTAGGAGGAAGTAGGCTGTTGGTTAACTAGGATCTGCAGCTTATCCATTAGGTAGGGAAATGGGCAGACTGGGTGTGCCAAACGGTCCTTATCTGCCATCAAATTCTATGCTTCTATGTTTCTATGCTAACCTCCTCAAAAAGCGGGTTGAGAAAAGCGTCAAAAGCTGCTTTGCTGGTTTTACCAGAAACTGATAAGGAAGATATTGATGTAGCTTATGATAGACTGGAACAAACTATAAATGCTGATGCTGTAAAGGTGAATGTTTCCTTAACCTCAGAACAAACTGCAGACATTCATAATGTGTTAAAGACATTTAACAGTACTTTCACCACGGTACCAGCCTGAGCAAAAGGGGTTGAGCACGTAATAGGGACTAAGAATGCTCATCCTATTAGACAAAAGACATACAGGTTTGGTTACCAGAGCAGTTAAGAGCTGACGTGGTTAAGGAAATACAAAAAATGAAAAGATTGGGTATCATAGAGGAGTCGAGGAGTGTTTGGTCATCTCCCATGGTAATGGTAAACTAAATAGAAGGGAGTGTTAGAATCTGCCTTTATTTTAGGAAACTTAATCAAATGTCAGGATTTGACAGTTATCCTATGCACAGAATAGATGATTTGGTGGACAGACTGAGGAGTGCAAAGTATATCAGTACCCTTGATCTCATCAAGGGTTACTGGCAAATATCTTTAGCTAAAGAATCCAGAGATAAAACTGCATTTGCCACCCCTCTAGGATTCTATCAGTTCACCACCTTGCCATTTGGTTTACATGGTGCACCAGCTACATTCCAGTGGTACATGGATGTAATTTTATCCCCTCACACTGGTTATTGTGCTACGTACCTGGATGATGTTGTGATGTACAGTCCAGACTGCAAAAGCCACCTGGAACACCTACGGACAGTTATCCAAGCTATCAGAAATGCAGGTCTGACTATTAATCCTACCAAATGTGCATTGGACATGCCGGAAACCAGATATTTGGGCTATGTGTTGGGAAATGGAGAAGTTAAGCCAGAGGTTTCTAAAACAGAAGTTGTTATCAACAGCCCTGTCCCCAAAACAAAGAAACATGTCATCTCATTTTTAGGGCTGGCTGGTTAGTATCAGAGATTTGTTCCCAACTTTGCTGAATTAGCTACTCCACTCACTGAACTAACTAAAAAACAGTACCCCAATAATATGAAATGGGCACTATAGTGTGATGAAGTTTTTCAAGCCATAAAGGCTGCATTATGTTCGACCTCTGTTTTAAGAAGCCCAGACTCTGAGAAACCATTTTTGCTACAAACAGATGCATCCAAGGTAGGCCTAAGAGCAGTCCTAAGTAAAAATGTAGATGGGACAGAATATCCTATTCTGTACATAAGTAGGAAATTGCATGACAGACAGAAAAGGTACTCCACTATCAAAAGGAATGTCCAGCAGCAAAGTGGGCCATGGAGTCCCTTAAATTTTATTTACTGTGAACTGTCTTTGTTCCTGTAACAGATCACAATCCTCTCTGTTGGTCTAACCAGATGAAAGACAAAAATTTCAGAATCACAAAGTGGTACCTGTCACTTCAGCCATTTAAATTCACTATGATACACAAATCTGGTGAAGAGAATTGCAATGCTGATTTTCTGTCAATATGTGGATCAGGAATTGAGCATCCTGAAGACTGAAAAACAAATGTGTGGGTTTGAACTTTACCTTTTACTGCACTGTTACAGCAAAACTGATAAAGTACATGTGCTTAACTTCTGAAAGCAGCAATTGTTGGTGTTGTTGCAGGCAAGGAAAGGCAGTTTGTGAGGCACCAGTTAAATGAGTTTTGTTTCACACTGTCTCACTCTGTCCTCAGTCTCAGCTGAGCTGGAGGGATGACAATCCCCATAGAATTCTTGCAGCAGCATAAGCCATGGTGGAATGTTGGCTGCAGGGGTTAGGTTAGAACGTTGGGAATTTCAAAGTCAGTCTACAGGGAGACTCAAGAGAAGGTGGAGGTGTGCTGCAGTTGGCAGCCCCTCAGAGCCTAGCTCTGTCTTACAGCTACACCATAAAGAGGGCAGTGTGTTCTCACCCTAGAGAAGAACACAGTAGAGACTAGCAGAAGTGGTAGAGACCACTCTCCGTGTTGTTCCAGTGCCCCATCCCCAGAGGGATGAGGGGGAAGAAACCAGCATTTCAGGGGCAACCCCCTGGCCATGCTTGGAAAAGGGGAAAAAGCTGCCTGACAGAAGAATTTGTACTGAGATACCAGAGAACATGTGTTTTGTGGGAAGAAGCCCCTGGGGCACCTGCATACTACGGTGAGTCTGCTCTGAAACAGAACCCATGTGTTTCACCAAAACAGAGTTGTGTAAAAGTAACTGCCTACTGTGGGGTCAGGAGAGGACTAGCCAAGTACAATGCTTTTAACCTGGTGTATGGCTTGGAAGTATCTGAGACAGTGGGGGTCTAAGGAATGGCTATAGCCACTAACAGAACTGTCTGAGTCAGGACACCACCTCAATTCAGAGTAGAATATTAAATGTGATTTACATTTTGAGACAGCATCTACAACTAGAGAGTTCAAAGAAGGGTGTTGATCCAAATGAATGACGGGGTATGGATTTGAGAACAAGAGGTGGGAGACCCCCCCCCCATCTGGAGTAACCAGGATTACCTCCATGGATTCACTTTGGGCACCTATAGCTTTCTCCCAGGCACTTGGCCAGTGTTTTCAGAAAGTACCCAGACGTGGGATTATGGATGAGATTTTCCCTTCAGAGTTAGAGAATGCCAATGGGTGGTTAAGGGAGCCACCACCAAAATCCATGATTTATGGAAAAGTGTCCTAGTGCTGGCCGGGGTGGAATGCCAGAGAATCCAAGAGTAAGGGTACCAGTTTGGGCGTGTGAGCCCAAATGTGTTCAGAACCTGAGGGTTGTTGTGTAATGTAGAAGATGTGTCCTGACCTCGGTAAATCTGCATTTCCAGTGAGTGAAGCCCTGTGGGTGTCCATCTTGCTTTGTTATTCTTGTGTTGAAGTGAATAAAAGCCACACTTCAGAATCCTACTCCTGGTTTGGACATTTTCAGTTATTATTTCCTGTGTCTGGAATTAGTTGGGTGCCCCTGACCAGAAGTACAAACCTAGCCCTGATGCTGAGCAAATGTTTTCTCCCCGAACCTAGGCTAGCCCAAGTAGTGTTTACAGAATAGAGGCACCATGACTAGGGCTTACAAAATAGAGGCACTGGGACTAGTGCTTACAAAATAGAGGCACCGGAACTAGGGCTTACAAAATAGAGGCACCTCGACTAGGGCTTACAAAATAGAGGCACCAGGACTAGGGCTTACATTAGTAGAGAATTAATAAAAAGTTTTGAAAACCTGTTTAATAAAACAGGTTCCCTCTTAAGGGGGGGTTTGTGACAGGGTAGAATAGGACCATGTCCCATTTGTTATAAAGTGTTTAAAATGCAAGGATCTGTCCTTTCCTACCTATTTGTCTGTCTGGTTGTGCAACCTTATTTTCCTGTGAGACCTCGGACTTGATCAACTCAAACAGTCTCATAATTCTTTGCCTCTCACTTTCTCTCAGTTTTCTCTTGCTGTCTGTTTTTCCTCCCTTTCATATCTAGATCTGCTGATATAAAAATATGTACACATCATTGTATGGAAATGTATCTGATATTGGGATCCCTTGTGTCTGGAAAATATATAGGATTACATTTGAAATGTATATCTTTATAATTTGAGATGACTGCAAAAGGTGTTGGAAACTTAATGCAAATCTCTGAGCCTTTTGCAAAAGCTGTGCGGGGGGGGGCTCAACTCAAGAAGCACACTGTGTTCTAGCAGCTCCTGTCTGATATTTACAAAAACAGGATGCTTGCTAAGGACAGGGGTTGAAAGGACTTATAAAGGAGCTAAGCTGCAACTGCAAAAAAGATTAGAAGAAAAAGGGACATAGAGACTGAACTAAAACTACTGTTTTTCTCATCTGTACATAGTTATTCTGAACAAGTTGTTTTTTATGTTACTGCTACTGTAAATAAATATTTTTGGTGAATTCTACAACTGCTCTTGGTTTTCCCTATGCTTCCTGACCTGTGCCTCGATGACAGCATCCTATCAAAAAAGTAATGACAGAATCCTTAGTGATGTAATTTTTTCCATGTTGCTAACTGAAAACAAGATGTCAGCAGCATGAGACTACTCCAATTTGCGGCATCAAAAAGTGCTTTCGCACAGCACATCTAATCTTTCCCATAGGAAAAGATGGGAAGCTTGAAATTTCAATAAATTTTGAACAGATTAATATTTTTTTACCAAACCTTCAAAAGACACGTCTGCGACCCCATATACCCTGAAAGTTTTAGACCAGTTCGTGGAGAAACGGCATGACAAAGAAACTGCCCAAAATGGTAATGTTCACATTTTTTTTCACATTCCCCAGCTCCATACCCGTACATCCTACCAAAATGAAACTTGCCAGATCCAGAGATCTATGGTACCTGACGGTGCATGCAAAATTTTATGTGGATGAGTTGAACGGTTGCAAGGTTATTAAAGTGCAAAATTTTGGGTTTAACATAGAAGTGAAGTCTGAATCCTAACGATAGTGGTACTACCGTGCCTCTATTAAATATATATTCATGGAAAAAAACTCAATTTAATGCATCAGTTAGGATTGTTCCACAGTGACAAAAGCAAGGAAATTTGGTGTTAGGGTTGCCACCCCTTGCACCCCACACCCACTCCGTCCCCACCAACAGGCATCGGGGTGTGCGTTGGGGTCATCTGCCCTAACTCTCACCCCATTCCATGTGTAAATGAGCTGAGGCAGTGCAGTGTAGGAGAATGGGGTGAGAGTTAGGACTGATGACCCCAACCCACACCTCGATGCCTGTTGGTGGGGATGTGTTGGGTGTGGGGTACAAGGGGCGGGAACGCTAACACCAAATTTCCTCATTTTTGTCGCTGTGGAACAACTTTAACTGAAGCATTAAATGGAGTTTTTTGCCATGAATTTCTCTTCTTTTTGAGATTGTACACTATAAACAGTGAATGGAATGTGGTAGTGGGAGCCTCACCATATAAGTATTTGTCACTTCGCTGTGCAAAAACTATATGACCTGAAAATTGGTGAATAAAGACATGTAACATGGCACACCCGTGTGTCCAGAACTATGTGTACAGCCGTTCAATGGTCACACAGCGCTACGAGCAAACAACGTAACATACACAATTCAGCAACTGTAAGTGCCAGTGACCCAAAGAGTGGCACAGTGAAAGATGAATTATAAATCGTTGCACATTCCAAATGCCAGGCAAATAGGACACATGGTTCAGAACTTATTGAAGCATAATTAACAAAATTTTCATTCGTCGGAGTGGCATAATTCCGCACCTGTTAATATTTTACACATGAAACCACTGCAAGGCACCTCCAAGCCACTAGGGCTACCTATGTTATAAATTTAAAGGCAGTAGCACCATGCAGAATGCTATGTGCAAAACGGTTACTGTGTCATGCAGTATCTCCACAGCAAATTATTTTTCAAACATGTAAACAGCATAATTCACATCTCCAGGACATCCACTCAACACCCTCCATATTTCATGTGAAAAGACCTGACCATCCCAGAGATATTCAATTTTTATGTTTCTGTATCTGTAAGAAGTCTTCCACCACAAAATGGCGGAAATCGCGGCCAAAAATGCACTAAAATGGCGGACTGCTAAGTGGGCCAAATTCAAATGGCCGTATTGCTGGAACGGAACAACATTTGTTCACCAAACAAAAGCCAGCATGTTCCTTGAATAAGGGTCTGTCTACCTGCCAAGTTTCAGACCAATGAACCACATAATGGCTGTGCTATGTGTCACAGAATACAGTGCAGAAAAATTGCAAAAACACTGGGCAGGATTCACAAAGAAGATGCACCTGGCGCATCTCAGATGCTCCGGTGCAAGTCAGATGTGCCGAGCCCAGGCGGTGGCATTCACAAAGGGATGCGCCATGCCAAGCAACAAGCACAACACCACTGTGAATCACCACAGGACACAATGGCACATCCACAGAAGTGCTGGTGCATCCAGAGATGCCCCAGGGCAGGCAGGCATCCCTGCATCCACACAGGGGAGCCAGTAGAACAAATAGAGCAAAACAGCAGGGCAGCAGGAGCAAACACAGAGCTGACACAAACAGACCCATGGACACAGGTGTAGAGTAAAACATGTTTATAAAAAGTAATGGCCATAGAAAGTGTACAGATCAAATGCCAGAAAAGGAACATCAGCAACAACAACATCAACAATGACATCCACAGAAGGGGATGAGGGGGAGCAGGGACGGGTAGGAGGACGAGAAAAGGGACAGAAACAGGGAACAGGGTAGGGCAACTATTTACACAGGAAGGTCCCCAGTTGGTGGCAGGGGGACACTGTGGTGCCATGCTCTGCCACGCAGCACCCTGGCATGGCCCGGAAGGTGCAGTACGACACTCCGCAGGGCAGTTGACAGGTGCCAAACAGTCCTAGTAAGAAGGTGCAGGGCCGCCTGGATGGCCACACGGATCCTCTGGTCCACATCCACTGGCACAGCACCACCACCATCACCACCTGGAGCAGCACGGCGATCATGGACACCTACAGAAAATGACAGAAGGAACACACATTGAGGGCCAGAACGTGGAACACAACCCCGCCCACCAAAGCCCGCACAACACCAGAAAGACTGCAACCATGTAAAGCGGTACTCACCCACCCCTGGAGGGGCACCAGGCCTGGCACCCATGTATCAGTGATGACGCAAATCAGCAGCATCCGTGGCATGTTGCCTGGCCCCTGGACCTGCAAAACACAACACACAGCACCATGAGCGAACACTGCCACAGTGCAGGATGCAAGGGATGCAAGTCCCCAGCCACCCCATCCTGCTGGCATGTGACCATGCAGCAAACAGCGATGCCAGTGTCTCAGGCACCCGGTGTAGGTGGGCGCACACAGCCATGCCTGTCCCCCCCCAGCAACAGGGCAAAGCAGCACAGGAGCACCATGGGGGCAGTGATAGACACACACAGCATATGCCACAGAAGGATACAGCTGGAGAACACCTACCTGGCCGTGGCAGTGCACCTCTGTGTATACAGTGCCGCAGTCATGCCAGCCTCTCCGGGTCCCACCTCTGGAGGTCACCATAGTGATGCCTGCGCTGTTCACCCATGCGTGGCATGCCAGTATGCTGCACAATCCGTGATGGTGGCCTACACCCCGGCCCTGGGTTCATGGAGGTCCTCCTGTCCAAACAGGCGGCCCTCCACAGCCATGACCTGTGCCACTAGGTGTAACAGCTCCAAATGTGACCAGTTCATGGCCCTAGGCACCATTCTCCCAGCTCCAGGCATCCTACACTGTGTACATACAGCAGCAAGGTGCAATCAGGGAATGCACTGTCCACCGACCGTTATGCGCCATGTGCAACAGCGATACACGTGCAGCACACCACACACTGAACATGAAGTGCTATTGGCCACTGCCAATGGAATCGCACATGCGCACGCCACCATGCAATGGCGCCGCACGGCAAGGACAAGATTGCGCATGCGCTCTGTGCGTGCCGGCACCATGTAGCGCATGGCATATGCCAGTAACATGTACTGTCCATAGTGCACGATCCATGGGGAGGGACAGACATTGCAGCCTGGACGGTGCATTGTGGGACAAGCTGCACGATACGGTACCTGGCACCGCAATCGTCAAGCATGCTATGGCGCATCGGACAATGGCGTAATGGCGCATAACAGAATATGCACCGTATAACACGTACAACGCATATGTGGGGGATGCGCCGTGTGGACAGCCCAAAGCCATGCAACAAAAAATACCCAGACCATTTACGCGCTGGCAATGTGTTGTACTGTCGGTGGTGCATCACACAGATGCTCCATGCAAAATGAGATGAGCTGGAGCAATTATGCAATTCAGAGAGAATGTGCCCCAAACAGCCTCATCATCATTATGTCAGGGGGTCCCTTTCTGCCGGGGGGCGGTGCCTTACTGGCCAACTTTGCATCCCAGGGCTGTGGAGCTGGTCTGGGCCTACTCTGTGGGCTTCGTGATGGCAGGAGTCAATGCTCGTCATCCAGTTGGATGGGGAGCAGCACATTTTCTCATTTTCTGCCCCGCCCGCCACAGTTCTTGGCCTTGCGTGCATGCAGGTGACCTCGGGTGGAGACATGCAGGATATGTGTCGAGGCAGCACGGCACCCAAGCCGCCTGCAGGTGCCAAGGCTAGTCCCACCCACCCAATGGACACTTGTAAATCCCCCTCTCTGATGGTCTCCACTTCTGGTACCCGGGCTCGGGGTGTGAACCTGGGTCACCAGTATGCTGAGCGAACCCCTTTGCTCGGTGCCACAGAGCCAACTAGAGAGAGGAGCTCTTTAATTATTGTGTTATGATTAACAGTATCAAAGGCCTTTGTTAGGTTGATGTAAATAGCCCCTGCAGTCTGACTGCTGTCCAGGAATCTGTGCAGGAAACCTGGTTCTCTAACAGGGCAGTAGAGGTGCTGTGCCCCTTACAGAACCCATGTTGCTATGGGCATTGTAGACCGTACTTATTCAAATGGTCAACCTACTGGTCTGAGACAATTCTTTCTAATGCCTTGGGGGGAGCAGTAATGAAACTTGGTGGTAGTTAGAGTGGAGGGCCCTATCTCAGGGCTGACCACTGGCTTTCCATACCTAGGTGAATTGACCGAGCCTCAGTGAGAGGTTCAGTAGCTTAGTTAAAGGACGAAGCACTACTTCAAGGTGAGAGCAAGTAGCTTAAGGTCCAGAGTATCAATGCTGCAACAAGATTTGCTGAGCATCTGTTAGAGGAATCTTTTGGCTTCGGACATAGAGATTGCCTTTAGGTAGAAGGGAGGGGTGCTAGTAGGGGACTCACTGAAAGTGGTCTTTGGGTCATGAGAGTTATCAACTGGGGCGTCAGGGAGATCTGGTGGCAGTATACTGCTAAGGACTGTGAAGGCATCATTAAATGTGTTGGCAAAGATTTTCGGATCCTGGGTAACATTCCCATTCACCAGAAGCATGGAGAGTGAGGATTTACTGTCCTTCTCTGTTAAGTCCTTCATGTTTTCCCAGAATTTTCTACAATTTCCCCAATTATTAGTGAGGCACTCCTTGAAATAATGTGACTTGATGAGTCTGACCTCACAGGTGCAGTGGTTTGTAGTCGATTTGTAATTCTGGATATTGGCCTGGAGGCCGGTGGCCTTGGCTCTGTGCCAGAGATGGTCTTTGGTGGCCATAAGATTCAGCAGAGTGCAGGACTTGCCCAGGGTGCATGAGCTGCTGCAGAGCTATGGGGCTCTGTCTGGTCACAAACTAAACTAGACGTGAGCTTCTCCCAGTTGGGTGCCTTGACAGATCCTAGCTAATCCAGAATCTTGGGGACCTGATGCTGGTAGACCACCTGAAATATCTGGGAATCTAAATCTCGGCCAGGGTGAGATCCCTCTACCCCGCAAACTATATGCCCTTGTTGCACCATCTGGCTGCAGAATGTGAGAGGTGATCCAAAAGAAAAAACCTGCGAACACATTTGTAGGTGCGGAGCTCACTCTTGGCTGGCTAGCCTTGTAAATACTCATTTCCAAAGAATTGAGGGCACTCGAGATGAAAGGACCACAGCACACAGCAGATGTGAGAGCTGGCAGTCCCTACCTATATCCCTTATTGGAAGGGTGAGCACTGTAAAAATGGTGATCCTACCTAGATGTCTGTACCTAAACTTGCTATGTCATAAACTTGTTAAATGAATGTCGCTTGATAACCTGCGCGTTATACTCTCCTCTGTACCCCTCCCCCCAAGGTCACACTGGGAGACGAGCATTTATTGCTCAGTGTACCTTCCTGGTGAAATATTTTAATAAAATAAAATAATAATAATAATAATATCAGTCACTGCCCATCCATGTCCCTGCTGCCCACTTTAAACATTTAAATTCAATTATCCACAGATTTTTGAGGAGGAGGGAACGGCTTGTATTAAACAAAGTATCCTCCAGTAGCCCGGAGCCAACGGAGGACTTGGGTTGCTGAACTTTCAACATTACTATTGGGCAGCTCAGCTGGCTTTCTGTACAGGTGGGAGGACTTTTCTCAAAACTGACACAGATAAAGTTGGAGGAGGAGGAGATCTCCAGAAACTTCCATGCCTGCTTACTATCAGCTTCTCTTGGTGCGCATTCAATCCTGGAAGGTGTGAACCCCTTCCCTGCCGCTACCCTCAGGGCCTGGAAGGCCTCACACAGTCAATGTGGAGTGCCACCCTCCTTCTCTTCTTACATGGATCTTATCACCGCAGTGAAACAGAGGGGGGCATACACAGCCAACTTGTACCAGTGACTGTTGAGATGGAGACATGTGGGCTTATACCAGGTGCAACAGTTGTTTGAGGGGGGAGAGATGTGGGAATTTGCCTCACTGAAATGACTATGGCACATAGATCTTGGGGACATATTTGTGTATCTCTCAGTGAAACACAGACTGGGAGCCACATTAGACCAGTCGCATGTGTCGGCACAACCCTCTCCATTTGAGGAGGAAGTGTACAGGCTGTAGCCCTGTCAGTCCTCACCGACAGTCTTTTACAAGACACTGCAAGGAGCCAATGAGGCAACCACCAATCTCATAGTGTCTAAGTGGGAAAGAGATCTCTCCACTAGGATAGAGCCACCAACCTGAAAACTAGCAGTGAATCAACTCTTGTCTTGCTCTAGAAATCACAAACTGAGACAAATTCATCTCAGCTTCAAGTACAGGGCGTATCTCACACCTGTTAGGCTGAAACTCATGAACCTGGACCGCCCTAGCAGCTGCTCCAAATCTCTGAGGGAGGGGGCTGACTTCCTCCACCTATCTTTGACCTGCCCTAGAGTGGCCCCTTTCTGGCTTGCCATGCACACAATCATGAGTGAAGTACTGGGGGTATTGCCCTCCCTAAATCCCCACTGGAACTGTTACTAGGGCAAACCCACAGCAATCCCAGGGCAGAAAAAAGACCTCCCTGTGGCCCTTGGCACTGATTAATGCCAAAAAACTATTGCACAATCATGGATGGCAGCTGGCTCCCCTAACACCCAGCAATGGGCCAAGAATATGATGCAGTGCTTTACCCTTGAGAAAATCTGTCTCACTGTTAATGGGAGGTCGGAGGTCTTTGAACAAGTTTGACAGCCTCTGGATTGCAACTATGGAACAGGGCGTGATTCCCCAGTGAGATAAGACAGCCACCTAGTAAGAGTGAGGGACCACTGATTTCCCTGTCTGTGGTATTGCTGTTTGATCATTACTGTGCATAGACCTTTAACACTACTGTCACCATACATTAGAAATGTAAATGTATGGCTGGTCCAGTGTCACTGGGGCAGAGGCGCTGGACACCACACCTCACGCCAGCAACCCGCATTCGGGAATGAGCACGTGCCGACGGGGGTCGGCAGGAAGGAGAT
The DNA here is from genome assembly GCA_016271365.2 of Neoceratodus forsteri. Taxonomy (NCBI): domain Eukaryota; kingdom Metazoa; phylum Chordata; order Ceratodontiformes; family Ceratodontidae; genus Neoceratodus; species Neoceratodus forsteri. The sequence goes on along the minus strand of CM028131.1, from coordinate 107,752,553 downwards.
GGGTCGCGCGTCCAACGGACTGCTCTCCATCTCCGGGAAGGGGGAGCAATCTGCAGCAAGTGCATGGCTGACCCCTAGTGGAGGCTGGGGCTCGGCGGCACGCTGCCACAAGAATCATGGGGCGGGAGCATGGCAGATGCTTGGCGGGGCCAAATGCAAATCCGCCGCAGGCGTTATTGCATGCCGAGCTCCTGCAAGGGGATTAAATGTAAAAAGACCCTGGTAGCTGGTCATTGCAGCTTAATGGCTGTCCCCGGCGCTCCTTGTCTGGAGGTAACACCCTGGAACTGGATCCGAATCAGTGGCGGAATAAGGGACTCCCCGATGCCCTGCCACGGGTGGGGTAAACCATGGGAGTTACAGGGGGTAAGGACCTGAAGGAGCACAAGCGATGGGATGGAAGCTGGACAAGGGGACGACCAGGGCCAGGGGGAATAGAAAGAAACAGCAAGAAATGCAAATGTATTGTTTTAATGCAGTGCCATGCAATCTTCCTACGCAATTGACTGTATGTTAACTGTTTTGTTCTGCTTGCCAACAATAAAAACATTTTACGAAAAAAAAAAAAGATTCAGCAGGGCAGAGGAGATCCAGGGGTTGTGGACTCCCTTAATTTTTGCGTTTACATGTGGGAGCAAAGATGTCACATGCTTTGTCGAACTTAGAGATAAAGTAGCCCAGTGCCTAGTTTATGTCCATGATAGAGTCTAGGGTGGGCCGGTCAGTGTGGCTAAGGTAGGCCTTAAATGAGTTCAGCTGTCAGCACTTGAGGGTACAACTCGTGAATTTGGGATTGGGCTTAGGGGCCTTATTAGCCCAGTGACAAGGGGCGGGGGAATGATCACTCAATGCATCTATGTGGATGGTGGTGTTGGAGAGCCAATTAGGTTGGCTTGTGAGAATACAATCAAGCAGGGTACTGGTCCAAGTGCAGTGCTTGGTTCTGGTGGGCATTTCAACCATTTGAGTGTAGTTAATACTGGATAGGGTATCTTTATATTGGGCAGCCTCAGGTGACATCCAATTTATATTGAAGTTACCTAGGACTACCACCTCCCAGTTTTGCTTAAAGCCACTAATATACGCAGTGATTTTGTGGAAACCCACTGAGTGATCCCTTGGGGGAATATAAACGGAGATGATGGGTAGGGTTTTGCTTTGGGCACCTAACAGCAGCCTGATGGCCAAGGCTTGTGCTGTATCCCCAGAGTCAAATTGGGGGAGTGTGTGGCATCATATCTTGTCTCTGATGTGAATGTGCGGGCTCCCTTCTCGTGGCACTGCTGAAACTCAGCAGCTGCCACCCGCAGCTCCTGCCCACAAGCCCATGATAAGGTAACAACAATTTAATTTCTGGTGCTTCAGCAGCTTGGTCCTGATTGGGGACTTCAGACTTTGCCTTCCAGCTGCAGCTCTTGCTCCTGTCTTCAGCCTGAATTGTTTTATTTGTTTTTATCTAACATTGTCTCAGACCTCCTACCTTAACTCCGACCCACGGCTTCCAATACAGGACTGTGGCTCCAACTGCTTTAAAATCTGTATTGTTTAAGCTGCAGGCTTTCCAGCCTAGTTTTTAGCCCTGCCTGCCCTAACCCTGGCCTCTATTAAATACTCTAGGGCTCCTCCCCTACTTCTCTAGCACCTCTCCCATTGGCTCCAGTCCGGTGTTATCTTTTCTTACAAGCCAGTCTGTTCCTCTCAATTCCTACAGCTGACTGCACTGCACTCCTACACACTTCCATTTCTCCCCTCTCATTTTAATACCCTCCATATTTGAGCAACATACACCTAACTTGTACTGTCTTGTGCCATCCCCCAAACACACTCCAGAGCCACATCTATTCCAATCTTTTTCTAATTATAGCTGTAACCCCTAGGTGGTACTATCCCAAGGGCTACTACCCCTGCCTGCTTGGCTAGTAGCAGGTTAAGGAGCCAGGGTACTGAAATGGGTACCTCTACCCGGAGGTCAGGGTTGTTAGTGGTCAAGGTAACCTGGGCACATCCCTACAGGACACTGTAACCCCCTCTTTCCCTTCTAGTGGCCTGAACAATATACAATAATTACTTTCACAATGACCCTTATTCACCATGCAATTACCCACACTGTTTGCACTTACCGCCAGGGCTGGTTCCTCTACCCCGACCCTGGGGACCCCCTGTAAAACAAGGTTATGCACATCAAATAGCAACAGTACAATACTCTTGGCACAAACTGGAACCATAGTCAGATTAAATGCAAAAAGAGTTAGATCTGATTTATTCAGGGAACTTGAACAAGGGAGGGGCGTAATCAGGTTGATTGGCTTAAAGGCTAAATCAATCAGACAATTATGGATGCACTTCAGAGTCCCTACACAGTCACACACACTGGGTACCCAGGTAGGAAAAAGGTGGGCTAGCCAGGAACGTTGCCTGGGGTAGACTGGCATCGCAGCTGGTTGGGGCCCTGTGATGGAAGAAAGCAACATGCACAACACACACTATTTGTAATCCGGAGCTGGAGGGCTCAGTTCATGAAGGAAAAGACAACAAACAATCAGATGACAACACTTCAGATTTAGCTGTTGTTGCAGGGAGCTACGCTACCCTGATGTTTACTCACGATACCCAATACAGGATACAGGCAGGACAAAATCGAGACTGCAGATTGTTGAGCTGGAGTGCCAGAAGAAGCAGGGCCCACACAGTTCTATGTGATAACGGCGATTGCCTAAAGGCGAGCTACGTTATCACAATGTCAGAGTGGTGAAAACATTTTCGGCACTCTGACGTCCTTGGCGCGTGGAACAACGGCACCGGGGACATAGACTAAATGCTTTCTGTGGGGGGGTTGTGCCCACCCGCACCTCTCTACTAAAGCATTCTCAACTCCGGAGGGGTGCATGTTGGGGGTGTGTGAAAACCTTAAAAATAAAGTTTTGGACTGATGCAATAAAATTGCACCAGCGCCCAGACCCGGACCCGGTACCTCACCCACCCAAACCTCAGGCCAACCCCTGACGCCACGGCTCAGCTTGGCAACCCGCTGCAGCTCCACCCCCTTCAGCCCCTCCATCCCTCCCAGCCCATGCTTGCCATGCTCACTCTCCCTCCCCACCCGTGTACATATATCGACGTCCTGTCGCTGAATTCGCCCACCCCCACATCCAGTCACCCTACTCTCCCCATCATCATTCGAGCTTTTGCCCATAAAGCATCACCGTTTCGGATGTCGCCCTTCCTTATGCGCCCACATCACAGGCTACTGCCCACACGAATCACCGAGGTGTCATTCCTGTTCAAGGTGTTGAGCAGGGGGTTGATCCCCAGGTAGGTCTCTTGTCAATGGCTTTCTCTGTGTAGCGGGTAGTCTGGCTGGGCCAGTGTGGCAAGGCCCAGGCCAAATGGAGATGCAAATGGATTTGATCCGTTGGAGCTGGATGCAGCCTCCAGCAAACAGAACACAGTTCAGCACACAGTGGGGAACCAAATACGACCCACTATCAGCACACAGCACATTTACATGTAAGAAATTCTACTGTACCAGGCAGATTGTTATCCGGTAGCAATTGCAGAGTCTCTGCACAAACCGGGAATTCAGAGGTGGCTGGAAATCCTGACAGGCCGATTGCATTCAGCAAATCTTCGGTCTTCTTCAGGTTAAAGTCTGGTCACAGTCCAGTGGCTTAAATCATTCTCACAACTCATATTCAGTCCGAATCAACTCTATTTTCCCTCTCAGGGACAGCAGGTAAACAGGCGGGCCAAACGTCAGCCCCTTCACAGTTCTCCTGCGCGAATCCACACAGGATTGCTGCTCGACTATCTCTTGCTGTTACTCCTCCACTTCTCAACTCAGATATGAACTGAAACTGCAAGCAGTCTGGGACTTTCCCCAGGATCCAAAAGGTTTGGTTGACTGATTCCTCTGTCAGCCACAACAAGGGCTCCCCCTCCAGGTTCATTTAGGCACCAAAAGCCCAAAAACTACAATTCCTATAGAGTTTTGCTCCCACAAAGCCCCTGGGAACAGGCTCCATTTTAGAGTCCCCAAAGGTACTGATTGGCCCATTTCAGCAGTCCAGGACCAAGATCGTGGAGATAAACAGAAATGTCCATGCTGCAAAGAAGGCAGGTTAGACAAACTGCAATATTATTACTATTCTAATAAATGATCAGCAAACAAGTACATCTTCTAATAGAGCTCCCCCTGTGCTAATAGCGATGGCAGAATGGAGCAATTATTTGTCAGCCCGGGCAGGACTCAAGCATAGAAACACTCAGCCCCCTCCCAGATTAATTATGACTGCAATCCAGGCAGCTCTTAGAGAGACAGTACACAGAGGCTATACAGGCACTCTCTGGCAATACATTTAAACTGCTAAAATGCAGGACACCAGCCTGGCAGTGAACATTTAGGCAAGCTCAATGAAGACTTTCCGGGAATCCCCATTTGTAGCGGGGTTACATACAGTAGCTCCTAAATTCTGCCTCCAGCGAATTCCCCTCTCTGGTTGTCTTCTGCTCACCTCTTATCTCAGCTGCCTTTCTTTTCACCCAATTTGGTAAGCTAGCATACCATTACATTGTAATAGAGTGCCTCCCATGCACCTCTATACTTTGTTTTCCACACATTTCTAATTATGCCGTCTAACTTCTACTCCAATATCTTTGCCTCTCTCTTTTTGCTGTTCTGCTTGCCTCCCCTTTATATCACTATCCTTCTCACTCTAATCTCTACACATCATGTACCCACTCGTCATTGCCTGCCTCTCCCTGCTCTTCTCCCTGTCAGTCCTCTCTCCTTCCTGCTCCACCCACCCCTCCTCTATGCACCCCCTCATTCTCCCATTCCCTCCCCCCACGCAGTGAGCCTCCCTTAACACACTTCCCCTGGTGCGCTGCTACCAGCATCCTCCACAGTCCCATCGCCCACCTGGCCTCCTTAGGTGCCCTCACATTCTACAACAGCTACTCTTATAACAGGCTCAACCCTGCCTCCAGTTGTCTACTCCGCCTGTCTAAAAAGTACCTAGCCACCCTAGCAAGAACACTCATAACACTTCTGCTTATCACGGCTGCAGATATCGAAGCCAGCCCGGCCCCCCCTCTCCTCCTCATTTGCCTAAAGGCCTTAAGCTTCTGCACATAAACATTAGAAGCCTACTCCCCAAAACTGACCTTCTGCCACCACTCATGCTACATCTGAAACCCTCAGTCCTGACCCTTACTGAGTCATGGCTCAGCTCAAAATTCCCCGTCTCTGCAATCTCCATCCCTGAATACTCCCTCATCCATCAGGACCGTAAGTTCAGGGGCTGGGGAGTTCCCATGTACATATCTACATCTATAAATTACCCAGTCTGCCTTTCGACCACCTCTCCCTCTGCTTATGAAAGCCTTCTGGAAAATATACCCCTCCCCTTCTCCCTCCCTATCTTCATAGGTGGTGTCTACTGCTACCCTAACCTCCCTCTCCACTATCACTGAACTTCTCTCTTCTATCTCCTCCCTTGCTTCCCAGGTGAACTCTTCCTTCTTGGGGATTTCAATACCAATTGGCTGTCTGGTACCCTGCCCAAAGTCTGCAACTATGTCTCCTCACTCAACTTAAAGCAACTCATTACAGGTCCTACACAGCTAAATCACAAATCTGGTAAACATTCCCTTATCGACTGGGTCTGACATGCTACTCACACCATGTCATTCATTCTGGTATACTCCACGACACACTCTGTGATCATCACATGGTAAACTGTGTGCATAAAATCCACCGTGCTAAATCACCTCATCATTTTCAACATTTGTTTCCTCCGCTTCCTTGATCTGTTCTCCCTCCATAATGACCTGTCCAACACAGATTAGTCACAGATATCACCACTGCCGCCTAAGTCAGTGCTGCCTTGAGTTATTTAAGCTCCCAGTTTCTCAATGTCTGGGACCAGCATGCGCCATTCAGAAATGCAAGAGTCTGTGGGAATCACTTCCCCTGGGTCTCCACCGAACTTGTTGTGTGCCAACATGCAAGAGACCAAGCCTGGGCAGCTTTCAAAACTTCTGGCTCCCCCCATGACCTTCAGTGCTACCGCACACTCCGCAACGCATGCACAAAAAACATTCAGCATGCCAAAGTCAAGTACTTTCAAGCCTCCTTCCATGAAAATATCAACAACCCGTCCAAATTCTGGAAGGTTATCCATGCCCTATTTTCCCCACCTGCCCATTATGCATTACCTGTCCTAAAAATTGGTGCCCACACATTAGATGTCCCCCCTGTGGCAGCTGAATTCAACAACTATTTCAATTCCTGTGCCTCCTCCCTCCTTGCCTCCCTTCCCCCCTTGCTACCAGTGACCCTACATGTCCTCTCTCACCAACTTCGCACCCTCAACCCCCCTGCCTCACACTTCTCCTTCAAGCCTGTATCACCCGAGGACAACCCTGCGTGTTTTATTGGTCCTGAATCATTGCAAGGGAAAACGTCCTGATGGTCTCGACCCCAAACTTCTCCGCCTTTCAGCCTACTCTGTTGCTCAGCCTCTATCTACTCTTCTGAACCTATCCTTCTTACTCACATCAGTCCCTGATGCCTGGAATCCGCTACTGTTATACCCCTTCCTAAAGGGGGAGACCCCTCTAACCCTGGCAATTTCCAGCCAATCTTTCTACTCCCTGCTCTGGCTAAGCTCCAAGAACACCTGGCCCTGGAACAACTCTCCTCCTTCCTTGACTCTACCTCCTTTTTCATCCCTTTCCAGTCTGGATTCCGTAAAGACCACTCTATCACCACCTCTCTCCTGTGGCTTACTGACTCCATACTCACAGATGTGGATCAGGGATGCATCACCTCTGCCATGTGTTGGCCTGGCCAGAGCCTTTTGACACTGTTTCCCACCCCCTCCTCCTGAGCAAGCTGTCATTGACTGGCCTCTCTGTATCTGCCCCAGCTTGTTCTGGTCCTATCTCATAGGTTGAACACAGGCTGTTAGAATTTGTAACTCTGTCTCCCCTCCTCTCCCTGTCAACACTGGTGTCCCCCAAGGTTCAGTACTCGGACCAATACTGTTTTCCATCTTCCTAAATTACCTTCCTAATGCCTGCACTTCTTCTTGCATCCACATGTATGCAGACAACACGGTCTTATTCTCCTCTGGGAAACTCCTCCTCTGAGGTGGCCACCAGCCTTCAGCAGGACTGTAACAACATCCAGCGCTGGTTCAATGCTAACCAACTCTCCATGAACGTCAAAAACTTGATCTCCATGACCTTTGGCTCCAAACAAAAGCTGTCCAGACTTGTCACCTGTGACCTCCCCTACCTTCACCACCCTCTCTGGTACCATATTGGATGCTGTCCTTATTTTTAAGTACCTTGGGTTATGGCTAAACAAGTCCCTCAATCCTGGGGCTCATATTGACGTTATCCACAACAAACTACTCCACAAGCTCGGTGCTTTGTACAGGCACTGCAGCTGCCTGCCTCTGCAAGCCCAGAGAGAAATCGTACAAAAGATGATTTTCCCCATCCTCGATTTCGGGGACATAGTCTACTGTTCTGCCCCTAAATCCACCCTCTCCATACTGGACACCCTCTTCAATTCCTTCTGTCACTTTGTACTGGGTTGCCCTCCACTTACTCACCACTACGACCTTTATACCTCACTCTCCTTTCCCTCCCTTAATGCCAGACACGACACCTTCTACATAGCGCCAATCTAGTTGGGAAGTTCTGGCTTGGATCTCTCCCCCCATACTTATCCTCCCTCCTATCTCTTCCTCCCCCTCATTCTATACCCTCCCTAATTCCACTCATCATACTTTTTCCCTCCCCCCATGGTGCACCTCATCAGGTCATGCCGCTTTCTCCTTCAAGTTCCCTAATATCTGGAATTCCTTCCCTCTTGAAATTCGCTCCGCTCAATCTCGCAACTCACTAGCCCTTCTCCTTCGGAAGCACACTGTTCACAGTTGCACCTGCACCTAACCCCTTCCCACCCTTTTTTCCTAATCCCTTCCACCCCCACCTTATTCTTCCAGTATCTCTGACAGCAGCCTCCACCACCCACTCCCCCACATTTTTTCTCCCCTTTCTCCCCTCCCTCTTTCTCTTCCTTCTTCTCTCTCTTCCTTCCCCTCCTCTCCTCCCTCTCTATCTTCCCTCCTCTCTCTCCCTTGCTTTCTGGGTACAATCCCCCCTACAGGATTCTCAGCATCCTAAGGGGTGTAATTTCCTCAGCTTGCCTTGCCAATTCCCTCTCCTCTTCCCCTACCCTCTCCTCTCTCACTCACTCCCTTCCTTGGGGTGTACTTCTCTGGTTGGTCTTTCCTTTTCCTCCCCCCTTCCTCTTTCCCCTTGCCCTCTCCCCTCTCTCTCACTTCCTTCCTGTCCAGATTCATACCCCCTTGCAGGGTTCTCAGCATCCTGAAGGGGTGTAACCCCCAGGCTTGCCTTGCCTCCTCCCCCCTCCTCTTTCCCCTGCCCTCTCCCTTCTCTTACTTCCTTTCTGTCTGGGTTCGATCTCCCTTGCAGAGTTCTCAACATCCTGAAGGGGTGTAACCTCTCGGCTTGTCTGCCTCCTGCCCCCCTCCTCCCCTGCCCTTACCATCTGGGTCTATACCCCCTCGCAGGATTCTCAGCATCTTTAAGGGGTGTACTTCCCTGGCTTCCCTTGCCTTCTCCTCCCCCCTTCTCTTTCCCCTGCCCTCTTCGCCCCCTCTCACTTACTTCCTGTCTGGCTCATACCCGCTTTCAGGGTTCTCAGCATCTTGAAGGGGTGTAACCCCCCGGCTTGTCTTGCCTTCTCCCCACCTCCCCTCTTCTCTCCTCTCCTCTCCTCTCCTGCCCTTCCCGTCTGGGTCCGTACCCCCTCGGAGGGTTCTCAGCATCCTGGAGGGGTGTAACTCCCTGGCTTGCCTTGCCTCCTCCCCCCATCCCCTGCCTTCTCCCCACTCCCCTGTCCTTCCAGGTCCGTAACCCTCTCACAGGGTTCTCAGCATCCTGGAGGGGTGTAACTCCTCAGCTCCTCCCCCCCTTCTTCCTCCCCCACTCCCCATGTGTCAGACACCTCTTCCCTTGCACTCTCCTTCCTACTCCCTCACACTCCCATTGTTTCACACTCTCATTCTACCTGCCTACTTAGCACTTGGTACCCCCTGACTCTATCAGCCTTATCTAGCACTTTAAGGTGTACTCCATTACAGGGTTTACACCTTCCTTGTTACCGATGACACTCTCATGCCTATGGTATTGTAAATCTGTGTGATTTACATTAAACATTTTGTGGTTTTAGTCCTTCTTCCTTGTCCAAGCTTGTAATGTACTGAATGTATGCTACACTGTATTTATATTGCCTGTCTGTTTTTATTGCTTCCCACTTATGTCACCCCTCCCCAGGACGCTTCTGGAAATGAGCTGTTTACAGCTCGTGTTGTCTTACCTGGTGAAACCTTTTCAAATAAATAAATAAATAAAAATAGCACACCCGCCACCCCTTTTCCCTATCCTGTCCAGTCTAATGAGGGTGTACCCAGTAAGAGCTACTGACGAGTCTGAGACCTTGGGTGTAAGCCAGGTTTCAACTAAGGAGAGGACATCTGGGTTGTGTTGGCTAACCCAGACCTGGAGCTGATCAAATTTGGCCAGCAGGCTATGGATGTTAATTGAAGTTACTTTTAGAGAATGATGGTGTTTTCCGCTATCTGGTGGTTGCTGGATGGAACCTGGGTTAGGGTGGACATTGCCCGATAAAAGTAGGAGCATCATTATAAGATGAAGCAGTAAGTTTTTTAGTGCTATCTGATTTCTTTTATGCTTATGTTTACTGCCACCTCTCTTTAATGCGTTACAAGGTGGGGCAATGGGACGGGTAAGCTAGTGAGCTAACAAGACCCAACTGTAGATCTTGATAGGGTGGCCATAAGTATGATACATATATGTGGGCTTAAGTAGAGGTGTAAGTAATCAGAACTACTAGAAGATAGAGGTGAATTGTTCGGCCTAGTGGAAAGATTGCTGTCAGAGGTACAGACTGTACAGCTGCAGTCAGGATTCAAATCCCAGCAGTGGGGAAATCTGGCTTAGGAAGGACTGTGAGTAGGGTTTTTCCTAATTAATGTATGCTAATAGAGAAGAATTACAAAGGGATTAAAAGTTAATAGTTTCTACTAGGGGTTGAGTAGCCTAAGTACTGGTATAGTCACCTTTAGAATAGTTGTCACACTCCAGCCAAGGGTTTGATGCCTGCTTGGGGTGTCCAAAGAGCAATGAGAAAGGGAATGGGAGTGGCACGGGGGAAGTTTTGGTGTTTTAGGACAATTTATGCCTGGAACCTGGGGTTTAGCTGCTAATATTTAACGGGGAGTAAGGACTGACAAAGTACAAGAGGAAGAAAGATATAACTAAACCCAGTAGGACTGAGTAGCCTAACGGATGGGGTGCTGTCTTTGGAGTAGTCAGTGCAGGAGATGAGAGGGTTAGATTCCCAGCTGTGCAAGATTGCACGAAAGGGATTGAGAGTCATGCAGGGAATATTTATTTGGTGGTCAGTGCAGGTACAACAATGTATGCCTGGAAGCTAGGGCTTAGCTACTAATTTAATAAGGGGTCAGGTCTGTCAAGGTGCATGAGGGTCATAGATACTTATTAGCCCTGTAGGTCTGAGTGGCCTAATGGTTGGTGGTGCTGACTGTGGAGCAGTCGGTACAGGAGATACATGGGTTCTATTCCTAGCTATGGGGGAGTGGAGACCCACAGAGGATGGAGGTATAAGAAGCGAGGAAGGATTTATGGGTAGTTCAGGCTTGAGGTGTGTAGCAATCCCTTATTCTGTTAAATATAATGGGGAGGCGCAGGATGGGCGCAGCGCCTCCTAGAGGCAGAAGATAATAAGGAGCAGATGGGAAAATGAGGTGTTAGTCTCTGTACGTGACAAGGTCATATGACCCACTGCTCCTATAAGGGGAGAGCAGCCACCGCAAAGCGGCATATGCAGTATCCTTTTTTCATAACACCTTTTACAGCAAACATTGCAGTTAAGCATACCAATTTTTAAGGCCAGCCCACTGGTGCAGCAGCAAGGCATCTGCTTGCTGTGCCGACATCCTGGGTTCGGTGATGGACTCCGGAGTCAGAAGGCCGGCTGGGGAAAGAAGGATTGAGCATCCTGGGGTGTGCTCTCCTTATCTGGGGGGAGGGAGGGCCAGAGTGTTATGGATTCCTGGTGGAGGCTGGGGGTACTGTTGCAGCTGGTGCCATTGCCTTGGGTGGGGGTGGGGCGGATCCTGGATATCATTGCACGTCCCTGCCCCAGGGGTCCAAAGGGAAAAAAGAAACAAAAAAATAGCGGCCACCACACATGATGTCCTCCTTCTCATGGGGCCCTCATCCTCCTCCTGGTACTCCTTGAAACGCCGACCTATGATGGCATCTGTTGTTTCTGGGGCAACTCCATGCCCCACCCTGGGGGGGGCAATCCAGGGAGGCAATGCTGGTAAGCACCTCTACTGGCAACCTTCTCCTGTCATCATGTGGGTTGTGCTCAGTGCAGCAGCCCTGCCCTACGGGGCAAGCCAGGGGGTATCAGCTTTGAAGGAGATAAGTCCCGGGGATGATGAGGACTGAAGTGAGGTGGAGGCTGATTTCTAGGTGGTCCATTAGTAAAAGCTTAATTAATCCAACAGGGAGAACTGTGATGTGTTATAAATATAAGGTCAGCTCCTAGCAGACAGAACTTAAGGGACTCGATTGCCCATTTCACAGCAAGGCATTCTTTCTCAATAGTGGAGTAATTTTTCTTTCTGTCATGCAGTTTCCTACTGATATACAGAATGGGTTTTTCCTTCCCATCTATATTCTGACTCAGGACTGCACCTAGGCCTACCTCTAATGCATCTGTCTATAACAGAAGTTGTTTCTCAACTCAACTCAAACTTTATCTGTCAAAAGGCGCCTTTCCAGAGATCAAGGCTCCTGTACATAAAATCCATTGGCATCAACAATTAAATGCAATAATTAAAACATCAACATCTTAAAATAAAACAAACAGCAGAGGGCCAGCCCATTGGTGCAGTGGTTGGATTTCTGCTTGTAACGCCAGCGACCCGGGTTCGGGAACGAGCCCGGGAAGCTGGAGGGCTGGCCGGGGGGAGAGGGCTTGAGCATCCCAGTGACTGCTCGTCCTCTCGGGGAAGGAGTGAACCAGAGCTCGGCTCTTGTCTGACCCCGGGTGGAGACCTGAGGTATAACAAGTCCGATGCCTAATAGGGGGGCGATGTGCCAGACATCGGCGCTCAAGCGCCTTGATGTCAGGGGACACAGCACATCGCGAGAACATCAGAAAAACACCTCACGGCCTCCTAGTTGACGGAGCACCAGGCCCTGACCCTCAATGCCCCTACCTGCCCAGAGACAGCATCCTGATGAAAGACAGATGTCTCGGGGTGTATGGGCCCCCACCCCGTACCCCGCCTGGGGGGTATAACCACGGCTCAATGGGAGATGGACTGCACTGGTCACCAGGTAGGTGAGCGAGGGCTGAAAAGGCCGTAGGTGACTCTCAAAAAGAAGAGGGCTGCGAGGAGGGGGGGAGCAAAAAAACAAAACAAAAAAAAAAAAAACAAACAGCAGAATCATAAAACAAGATGACAGTCCATCCTAATTAATGTTAGTCTCCCTCTAAAAATGCCAGGCTAAAGAGGTACATTGTCAGTTCTGTTTTAAAACTTTGGAAGTCAGGCACTCCCTTATCTGATGAGGTAGAGAATTCCACAGGGTAGGGGCCACAAAAGCAAAGGAATGGGCCCCAGGTGTTTGAAGTCACACCCTAGGAATCTCTAGCTATCTCTCGTTGATGGATCAGAGTGATGGGGAGGGGCAGTAGGCAGAAAGGAGATCTTGCAGGTAGCATGGGTTCCTGAACATGTAGGGCTTTATAGGTCAGCAAACTGACCTTGAAGGTGATATGCCACCGCACTGGTAGCCAGTGCTGTCCATGGAGCACAGGTGTAATATGACTGGTCCTAGATGTACCAGCTGCGGGTGGTGGATATCAACCCCCAGTAACTCTAGGGCATTGCAGTAGTCAAGGCGAGTGGTCATGAAGACATGGACCAGTGCTGGAAGATCCTCAGAAGGTACCAGGTGCTTCACCTGGGCGATATTCCTCAGATGGTAAAAACAGCTGACACCTGTGATTTTAGGGTCAGACCGTCGTCAAAGATAACACCCAGGTTTCGCACCTGATCTGAGGTAGTAAGCTGGACACCCCCAAGCCAAAGACAGAGGGTTGTCCTGCTGACACACCCACCTTCCAACTATCTGGATACACCACCAACACCTCAATTTTATCTGGATTCAACCTCAGCCAACTAGCACTCATCCAGTCCCCGATCTTGTATAGGCAGTTGTTAAACACTGAAAGAACATTTCTCTGTTTGGGTACAAAGAACATGTACAGCTGAGTAACATCTGCATAGCAGTGAAAACTCAGATGGTGCCACCTAATAATATCCCCCAATGGCGGCATATACACAGCGAACAACATGGGCACCAAAATGGAGCTCTGCGGTACCCCGCAGGATAGGCGGAGTGGATCAGAGGAATAAATTTCTGAGACCACTCTCTATGTTCTACCCTCGAGGAAAGATTGAAACCATCTGAAGACAGTACCTGACAATCCATAGATGAATTGCAGGTGCTCTAATAGCACACCATGGTCTACAGTGTCAAATGCCGCTGAGAGATCATAGAGGACCATGATGGAATGGGTCCTCTGATCTCTCGCTATTAGGAGATCATTTAGCACCTGAACAAGGGCCGTCTCAGTGTGCTATGCCTCTTCCTAAATATGGACTGGAGAGAATCATAGATATTATGGATGGATAAATGATCCTCCAGCTGCAGCGCAACCACCTTCTCAATAACATTCCCAACAAAGGGCAGGTTAGAGACAGGTCTGTAGTTAGCGAGACAGTCCGGGTCAAGGGAGTTTTTTTTCAGGAATGGTCGTACAGCCGCCTCCTTCAGGGGATCTGGGAAAACCCTCCTCTCCAATGATCTCCAGACTTTCTCAGCGAGGACCTGGCCAATTTCCTCAATGCACCCAAGAAGACGCATTGGGCCTGGGTCCAAACTACAGCTGTTTGGCCGCAAACTCTGGACTTCTCAAAGTCTGGACTTCTTAAAATGGGGGCTGAACATAATGCAGCCTTGATGGCCTGAAAAGCCTCATCACACTCTGGGGACCATTTCACATTATTCGGGTACTGTTTTTCTGTGAGTTCAGTGAGGGAATTGGCTAATTGGGCAAACCTGTGAACAAATCTCCAGAAGTAACCAGCCAGTCTTAAAAATTACCTTACATGTTTCTTAGTTTTAGGATCAGGACTGTTAGCTACAGGTTCTGTTTTGGAAATCTCTGACTTTACTTCTCCATTTCCCAAAATGTAACCCAAATATCTGTTTTCCTGTATGCCTTATGCACACTTGGTAGGAATAATGGTCACACCTGCATTTTTGATTGGATAACTGTTTGTAGGTGTTCCAAGTGGCTTTTCCAGTTGGGACTGTACACCATGACATCATCCAGGTAAGCAGTTCAATAACCAGTGTAAGGGGCTAGAATTACATCCATGTAGTGTTGGAATGTAGCGGGAGCGCCATGTAAACCAAACAGCATGGTGGTGAACTGACAGAATCCAGTTAGAGCGGAAAATGCAGTTTTGTCTCTGGATTCTTTAGCTAGTGGATATTTAAGCAATAAGGCACAACAGGGTGTGTGTTATTTAAGTGATAACATTAAGTTTTGTGGAGAATATGAAGCAATAACCGACTTCTGTGGATGATTAAATGCTGAGGCAAAGCTGAGGTGTTTAATCCCCACAGAAGCTGGTTATTACTAATACCCTTAAGCCCAGATATTCAAAGGGTTGCACCATGTGCAACAGAGATGCGCCAGCGCAAGTCCGAAAATGTGCCATTGTGCAATATTCAGTGGGAGGCTGCTGCGTGCCCCAAATCACAATGCACAAGAGCGCAATGGTAATGAATGCATGCGCAACTGAAGGGGGAGGAACCATGAATAAATGGCGCAGTGTGATATTCAACAGCATGCGCCATGCGCAATAGGGGAGCAAGCAGAAGTTGCACAATAGTGGAAATGATTCAAAATAAAAAGGAACAAGAGAAAGACACAAGAACGCTACAGGGAAGCCAGAGGTGGGAGCGAGGTGACAGCATCAAGACAGAGGATAGCAGTGAGCAGGACTGGGCAGGAGCAGGACAGAGCACACCTGGAAACAGCCAGGAACAAGACAGGAGTGGGGAGCCTGTGCTACTGTACAGGAGTGAAAGGGAAGTGCCACAGTGGACTGAGGGCAGTGGCAGTGGGCAGGACAGCCAAATCCTGGAGGTGTTCCCGGTGCAGGGGGAGTAGCACAAAGGACAGTGGGGGGAACAGGATTACAGCTGCCGGGGGGGGACACAAGCCAGGGACATGGCCAGTGCCACCATTCAGATGGAGGCAGTAATAAGGGGTGTGAGAAGGCAGGCAGCAGAGGGACGCGGCCATGGAAGGGCCCGTCGACGGTATGCCCCCAACAAGTGGTACCAAGCCTGCACCAGCTTCGAGCACTACAGTGACACCGAGATAGTGGGCTGGTACCGCCTGAACTGGGCGATCCTGAGGTGGCTCTGTGAGCTGTGCAGTGATGAGATGCAGGCACTCACACGACGGAGCCATGCTCTGTCAGTGGAGACAAAGGTGACAGCTGTCATGTGTTTTTTTCCGCCACAGGCACCTTCCAGAGACCAACAGGGGACACAACAGGCATAACCCAGTCGGCCGCGTCATGCCTACTCACACAGTTCCTCTTCACACTGCTGCCACATGCTGCGGAGTACATCTGTTTCCCCAGCACATAGGCGGAGTGCATAGCACACATACAAGAGTTCCACAGGAAAGCATGTATGCCTGGTGTGCTCGGGGCCATTGACTGCACCCATGTGGCCATCCGCACGCCACCTGGTCCGGAAGGTGCTGTGTACATTAATCGGAAGGGTTATGCCAGCATCAACTGCCAGGTGGTGTGCGATGCTAGGGGGCACATAACCAATGTTTGTGCCACGCACCCTGGGGGAGCACATGATGCCTTCATCTGGCACCAGTCTGCACTGTGCCACAGGTTCGAGAGTGGGGACATCCCCACTGGCCACCTAGTGGGTGAGTATGCAAATCATGCAGAAAGACATGGATCTTGGGAGGGGCATAGTCAGAGGTGACATGGGTACTGGCCTAGATGGCCCACGGCAGGGCGACGCTGATCACCAAACTAATGTCCACCCTCTACACACAGGTGACAGTGGATATCCACTCCATACCTGGCTGCTCACACCATACCGGCAGCCCGCGACCACATCGCAGCAACGGTACAATGAGGCACATGCCACCACACGCAATGTCATAGAGTTGGTGTTCAGGATGCTGAAGGCACGTTTCCGTTGCCTGGACACGTCTGGTGGTGCCCTACAGTACAGTCCCTTGAAGGTCTGTGGGCTGTTCCTGGCTTGTTGCATCCTGCACAACATGGCCAACGACTGTGGGATAGCTGTAGAGGTCAAAGAGGGGGACAGTGATGGGGACGATGAGGATGCTAGTGCAAATGGTGATAGGCAGCCCCCCCCTTGGTCGAAGGGACCCCCGACTGATCCGGATGTTGCAGCTGCATCACAGAGCAGCACTTTAACCAACCCAGGTAAGCCATGGGGCCATGTGCAATCACCAATGGCAAGGGCACAACCCACAAACACGCATGGACAAACCCCAGGGGTGCATATCGTAAAGGGAATTGGCTGAGCGTGGAACTGCACACGCCATCAGGAATGGGCAAGACCTAACACGGCACGTGGTCACACACACACACACACACACACACACACACACCACAAGACATGCACAAAGGGTAGGAGGCACGCCGACCCCAACCGCCACCCCTAGCCACACACACGTCCACAGACCACCACGCCCAGTGCCTGTCATTGTGCGTGTCTCAGATGCTGGGCACCATTGCACAGTGGTGGACAGAGCAATGCAGGCATTATCATGCACACACCACAGCGGCCAGCAGCTAGGAGGGTGTGCACATGGAACGTGTGTGTGTGTGCAGGGCCGGGTACCCCACCCGTGCATTACATGTTGAACAACACACTGCACACAGGGCAGTGTCAGACAGTAGCCATGGTGGGAGACAGGTCAGTAATGCGGCACAGTGCCACGGATGTGTGGGCAGCCCTGCCGAGACCCACCAGCTGTGACAGGCTGACCATTGGCCTCATGGGGTAGCACCGACAGTCCCCCGGGGTGCCGCTGTGGGAACACGACCGTTCTTGAGCAGGGGTCTGCAGCTCACCGAACATGCCTGCACCAGGCGTACTCGGGATACCCACAGCTGAACCCGATGTCGACAAGGAGGGTTTCGAACGACGCTGGGAATGGGGGGTGGACATGGCACTGTGCGGTGTCTGCGGCGCATGGGCAACTAACTGTGTGCCCATTGTGGCCATGACAGCTGTGAATGCCTGTGTCTGCCTGTCAGTGGCGGTGGTCACATCCTCCCACAACTGGTCTATCCCTGCCAGGAGCAGACCAGTGTCCCTGCTGCACCGCTCCTCTGCCTGGCACAGGACCACATGGAGTGCATCCACCACCGTCATAAGCCGCAACTGCTGATCCACTTGATTCATGGAGTATGCAGGTGTGCTCATCTAAGAGGTCATCTGCCTGATCGGCATGCTGTCCCTCATGGTGTTCGCGGTTGTGCTGGGCAGCACCCCTAGAGGTTGGGCGCTGCACACCAGGGCCATGCCTGGGCATGTCCACAGGTGGTGCACTGATGCCACCCCTTGACACTGTCCCCCCATTGCCATTGGCCGACTGCTGACACTGCCCCTCCGGCCGCCGCTCTCCAGGGCTCAACGGTGCTGCTGCATTGGCTGCAACAGCCCCACTGTCCTGGAGGCACACCAGTGCTGCCCCACTGGTGCAGACAGGCACAGGCTGGGACTGTGATGTCACGCAGGCTGCCACGGCAGCACCACCGACGGCTATGCCCGTGCTGTTACCTGCTGTGCGGCCATCCTGCGGCCCACATGTATCACTGTCCATGATGTGAGCTCCATCATCATCAGTGATGGATCTGGCACCAGTCTGAGTCTCAGCATGCTGGCATCCATGGACACTGTCATGCTGGGACATGGACAGGGCCTCCTCCGCACCAGCTCCACCAACATCAGTCCAGACAGCCAGGTGGGTCCACTGTCATCCTGACCCTTGGACACCTGTGGAGGTGGATGGGCCCTCCTCTGTGTCCAGGGTATCGCCCTCAGTGGATGAGCCCACCACCGCTGACCCATGTAGACGCTCAGGAGCTGTAAGGGAACACAGTAGCATTAATGTATCTGCCCTACCCTGTGGCATTCCCCCCCCCCACAGTGACAGAACAGGACCTACCATGCAGTAACGGGCTACCACCCATCTGGAAGCCACCACCTGGAACACCCTCAAGGGCACAACGCCGCATGCTGCCAGCAAACTGCTCTTCCTGTGGTGTCAGACGTTGCACGGCTGGCTGTCCCCCACCAGTCGCAGCCCATGCTGCCCTGATGGCAGCCACCTTATCTTTAATCCTCCTCCTGTCCATGCCCACCTTCTTCTTGTACTCTTGCACAGACCGCTGGTGGCTGCCATGTTGGTTGACAGAACACGCCACCTCACCCCATGCCGCAGCACGGGCTGTGGTGTTTCCCGCTGTCCATGAGCAGCGGTTCCTGATCAAGTAGGCCTCAAACAGGGCATCTGCTTCTGCCTTGGTAAGGTTGGGCCTCCTCCATCTCCCACGTCTCTGTTCCTCCTCCTCCTCCACCTCATGTTCACTCATCATTGATCCTGTGGGAATGACAGGTGTTACCTCTGACTGTGCAGTCCCATGCATCTCCCACACACCACAGTCCACACTGGCAAACAGCATGCAACTCACCACAATAGACTGAAATACCAGACTATGGCCTCTGCAGCCCCATGTTGCATTTATATAGTGCAACGCATGCAAATGAGGCGAGGCTCAATTTTAAGTGGATGCTAATGCAGTAGCTGCACCATTGAATCACTGATGAGCTGATTTGCATATGCCGGCTGAATATCATGCTGTTGCGCCTTGCGCAATTGTGTTGAACGTGCTCAGGCAAGGGCGCAGCTCTGCGACGTGCGCAGTAGACACCAAACGGCACATGCCTGGGGTGCTGACGCCGACGCCTGCCGTGCTGCTGACATGCTGAGTGTGGGAGGCAGTGCAGGGCAAGTCCACCACTGTGCTAGTGGTGCTAGTGTGCTATTCACATGTATGGCACTCTTGCACTGGGTTGCCATAGGCACTGTGGTGCAACAGCGCGGTAGGCCACTACAGGAAGTGCCACACAGGTGCCCTACCGTGCTACACAAGGTGAGTACCAATCACGCTGTGGCGGTCCGTGCGTGAGGGACCCCTGACCCTGTGCCAACCTTTGCCCCCTAGGTGCCATGCATCTGCATGGGTGCACCTCTATCACGCTGTTTGGTGACAGCATGAAGGGGAATGGCAGTGCAGTACTGTGCAGCATCTGCATGTGGCGGACCTGTGCTATGGAGTGCCATTTTGATACTCAATGCTTGGAAGATGGCACGGAGACGGGCACCAATCTGGAGTCAGGTCGACCTGGCTAACCTCGTGTCCCTGGTTGAGCCCCATGCTGCTGCTCTCTTTGGGGAGGCACCCCTGGACAGGGCCAGGATTGCCATGTGGGAGGAAGTGGCAGTGGCCTTGGAGGAGGTGACGGACATCCAGCGCACAGCAGAGCAGTGCAGGTACTGGTATGGGGACCTCCAGCGGAGGGACCCAGACAGGCTTGTATGCCTGCGGGCACATGCTAGGAGGGGCGCGGTTCCATGGCCAGGTAGGTGCCCCATCCATACACTGGTTATGTCCATACGGGTATTGTGGTGGGCATGTGTCCAGCATACAGGGGGATCCGTCCAGTGTGGGCCGTGGTGGTGATGATGGTATAGGGGTGAGGGGCAGATGAGTATGGCTGTGTGGGATTGCACACACCCAGGGCCGGGGGGCCTTTGCTACCAGATTGTACAGATGTTCCTCTCTCCATGTTTGCACTCTAGGCCCTGAGGAACACCGGTATGCCAGGAAGGGGCAGCTGCAGCGTGTGGCACATCAAGATGCCAGAACACCCATACCAGCCCAGTGCCAGGACCAGCCTGATGATGGTGAGTGCCTTACATCCAGGATTTTTTGTGCATGCTGTGTAGCAGGGTGGGCGGCGGGGCATGGCCACCATCCATTGACACCACTGCCATGCACACAACATGGTACAGTCAGCACTGTCCAGTGGCACTGCATGTCTGGGAGTGCATCAATGGTGGTCCATGCGTGCACTGGGTACATGACTGTGCCACTGCTTTCGCACCACAAAGCCATGTCACTGTATAGCCACAGTGGTGCTGTTCGGGACTTGGGCGGCGGGTGTGTGCAGTGGTCTGCATGGCTGTGTGCACCTGGGTGGGTAGGTCTTGTGGACTTGATCACTGTGGGTGGTCGCACACCATCACAGGGGCGTGTCCCATGGCTGTATGCCATGCACAGTGGGTGGGCTGCAGGGGGCTGTGCATTCATGCCTATTGACTCTGTTCCCTTGTCCTAGGTGGACGGTGGCTGGTACATGTGGAGCGTGCACTGCAGGAGCTGTTGCAGGTGGCCAGGGCCTCTCTGGCCATCCTTGAAGGGCTGGAGCGCTACAGTGTGAGGTGTCATCATAACAGGAGGCACCACAGGAGTGGGGAGCGGGGCTCCCGCTGAAGATGGACCGAGGTTGCATCTTGGAATGCCCCATGGAGCCACCCTCACACCCCTCCTTCCCTCTCCCATTTGTTCACCCCTGCCCCTTACCCACCTCCATCCTGTTTGTGTCCCTCACCCCTTTCAAATGTATATATTTGTACATAGTTTTGTGACTACTTTTATAATATATTTGTTTAGTTATGCCTACTGTTGTGGTCTCTGATTTGCAGCGGGCTAATGGTGCTCAGCTGCAGTGGTGTGCATGGTGTCGGGGGTGGTGCTATCATGAGGTGGGGGGGTGTGTCCATAGGGGAGGCAAGTGTGGTGTGGGCATAGCTCTCAGTCACTGTCTGTGGTTTGTGTGTTGTTCCCTGTACAATGGATGATTATGTGCAGTGGTACACGGTGCATGCGCTGTGTCCATGGCACCCCTGTCAGACCGTCCATGGCCTGTGCAACTGACACCCTTGCATGTCTGTGCTATGCATGGTCTGCTGGCATGTCAGTGGTGGCTATCCATGTTGGACAACCCCTGTACCCGGCACAATGCCGTGTTGCCTCCTGTCACTGGTGTGGTGCACGTCTGCTTCGGGTGGCACTGTTGCATCCGCTGTTGTTGTCCCACCTCGAGGCTGTCACCTGTGCCTGTTGCAGGGGATGTGCTCCACTGTCTGTCACTTGTGCTCCAGCCGCATGCTGGTGGCGTTCAGCATCATGGTGCCTGCACAGGGTTGCTGGCACACCTGTGCCATGGAGAGATTCTGGCCGTGTGTACACAGTTGCCATGGTCACATGCCGGGGGTTTGGTTGACCCACTACTGTGTCCCTGTGTTGGTGTGCCCTTGGGTATGGGTGGTTGTTTGTCTGTGCACTGTGTTGCATCCTGTGTGATGCATGCTTCCATGTACCACTGTGGGTGTCTGCACTGGCTGTTGTGACCAGTGCTGGGACAGGGAGTGTCCTTGGGAGGGTGGGCAGGGTGCTGTGACACTGGTGGTGGGTTCCGTGGAATGCCTCGTCACGTGTGTGTACCTCGTGTGCTGACGCATGGTCAGCCTCACAGCTTTACCTGGGACGCTGGTGGTGGCACTGTGTCTGCAGCCATGCTCGCCCGCTGCTGCTTCCTGCTGTTGGGTGCTCGTGGTGGGGCTGCCTTGCATGGTTCTGTGGTGCACAGGGTTGTATTGTCACAGTGGGGGTGGTGGCATGCTTGGGGTGTCCTGCACTGTGGGGTGCTACTCCTGGGCAGGATGTATGGGGATCATGGTGCAGGGTGTGCTCTGCATTGGTGGGTTGGTGTGGCATGGGGTGTATGGGGATCCATGTGTGACGGTCCCAGCTTGCAAGGGGGTGTGCTGGTGCACCGTGCCACAGTGATGGGTTTCTTGCTGGTGTCCCTGGGCCATTGGTTCTTCCTGCTCTCCTCCAGTTGTGCAGTGCATGGGGTGTGGGGGTGATGTCTGTTCTGCTGAGTGCTCCTCTGCCCATCCCTACCATGGGTGGTGGGTCCCTGCATCCTGTCCCTGCGCATCCCTGGTTGTGCTGTTGCACTGCTGCCCTGCTCCACTAGGCATCCCTGGTTTTGCTATTGTGCATCTGACCTGCACCACTTCACATCCCTGGTTGCGCTATGGCGCAGTTGGCATGATAGTCAGTCGTGTGCTGCAGGCGCATCTTGACCTGCGCAGTGTTTGAATATCACGTGTATTGCGCATGGGCACAGTGGACTTGCGCTTGCTCCTGCTGTTGTGCACTTTTGTGGCACAGTTTGAATATCTGGGCCTTAATGTAATTACTATTATACCACTAGATTTTGTTGTAAAAATGTATTTTTTCACTAGAAATCAAATTTAAGTTGCACCACAGGTAATATGTGCTCTGTGGGTTTGTGAGCTGTAGTGGCGCGGGAGCAAGTAAGAAACTTGTTTATCACTAAATCATGCTTTTGGGGTTGTATCTGTAAAAGTAGCAATATCGGACACTTACTGCCACATAGATTACCTGAAAGTTGGTCCTGTTGAAAACTGAGCACTACAACCATTTTTACTTTGTGTTGCTTAATGGAATCAGTGATTCTGGACATGCTTATTACCAGCTTGGGTAATGTGGATGTGCAGAATCACGGATTCGATGAGGCTTTTCAGGCCATCAAGGCTACATTATGTTCTTGCCATTGTATAATTGCCAGTAACCCCTGGTGTGACTTAGGGCACTAATGTACTTGGCATTTCCCAATCTGCCCACCAAATCATCTCTCCTGGGCACAGGATAGCTGCCAAATATGGAGACTTGATTAAGTTTTGTAAAATTAAGGCAGATTCTTACAACCCCTTCTTTTTTATTTACAATCACCATTGGTGATGATCAAGCACATCTCGATTCTTCAGGGATACCCAACTCTTTCGTATTATGTATTTCCTTAACCACATCTGCTCTTAACTGCTCTGGTAATCTGTATGTCTCATCTGATAGGGCGAGCATTCAGTGTTACATTCTCGACCCCTTTTGCTCAGCCTAGCACTGTGGTAAAAGTACTTTTAAATATCTTTCTCATGTTACAAATTTCGGTGGGTAAGGAAACATGCAGCTTTACAGCATCAGATATTACAGTCTGTTCTGGAAATGGAAGTGAGAGCAAAGTGGGTAAAGAAACAAGGCAAAAGGGAAAAGGGTGGTTGGCAAGCAGGGTGGTAGCAGTATGTGGAAGGCCATGTGTGCAAATGCTAGAAGTCTGGGGAATAAGATCCTTGACCTAGTGGCCATCATGTCCGAGGCTGATCTAGACATTGTCGCCATGACTGAGTCATAGCAATGAGAACCATCAGTGCGTTTACATGAGGAAGGATTTCCGATTCCTTTTTTAAATCTGATTTTCTGATAATCTGATTTCCATAAAGTCGAGTCTGTTTAGATGACTTTCTATTTGTTCTTCTGAAATCATGACACGTTGTGCCCGTGTTTACATGTAGCTCAATTATCCAATTAATAGATGTTTCCGAGCATGCATTCTAAGGACTGCACATGACAAATGTCAAGAATGTCTTGAGACTGTCCTGTTCGAGTGTGCTTAAGTCAGAAAACTCCACCAGCAGGTGTTTACATGAACAAGGTTTCAGATTAATAAATGACTACTCCAGAGAGTATAATTGTGTTTTTCATGTAATTGGGTAAGTTGCAAAACCCGAAAATAACCAGTTTACATGCACTCTAGTTTCCTGATTCATAAATCTGAAATCTCAGAAACCCTCCCTGGATCGAAGAGCTGAGTGTATGTAAACACGCTGCATGACTGGGATTTAACCATACCAGGATATACGCTGTTCAGGAAGGACAGGGTGGGAAAGAAAGGGGGAGGAGTTGCTCTTTACGTAAGGGATAGCATAAAAGCAACAGAGATGCAGGAAACACAGGGAGGGTCACCTTAGAAAAGGGGAATGGAGCCGCTGTTCACACAAGAGTGATCTACAGACTTGCGGTACGGGGGGGAGATGGACAAGGTTTTGGCAGAAGCCATCCAAAAGATGGCTAATAAAGGGAAGGTGCTGCTGGTGGGGGACTTCAATATGCATGGTGTGGAATGGAGCATTCTAGCTGCAGCTTCAGGTAGGAGCAGGGACATTCTGGACTCCCTGCAGGGGCGTTCCTCAGGCAACTAGTACAGGAACCCACTCATGACTGAGCAATATTGGACCTTGTGCTCACCAGTGGGGACAGCATTGCAGATGTCATAGTGGCTGGATACCTAGAGAGCAGTGATCACCGTATGGTGTGGGTCAATATAAGAACTGTATCAGAAGTGAACCACACAAAGGCCAGGGTCCTGGATTTCAGGAGGGCCAATTATACTATGATGGGAGAATGCCTCAGGGGTGCCTTGGCAGGGTGGGAGTACTTGGGAGGAATGAAGGAACAGTGGGCAAAGCTAAAAGGGGCCATAGTGAAGGCAACAAACCTCTATGTCAGACAGATAAGCAAAATCAAAAGGAAAAGGAGACTGCTATGGTTCTCAAAAGAGTTGGCTGGGAAGGTAAGGACAAAAATGCTATCATTCAGGAGGTATATGGAGACACATAGGGAGGAGGATAGAGAGGTGTGTCAAGAGATGCATAGGGAGGCAGGGAAAGCAGTCAGGAGCACAAAGGCGCAAATAGAGGAGAAGATAGCACAGGCAGTAAAGAAAGGGGACAAAACGTTTTTCAGGCATATTAATGAAAGCAGAAAGACCAGGGGAGGGATTGTAAGGCTAAGGAGGGAAGAGGGATTGTGTGGAATGGGACAAGGAAAAATCAGACATTTTGAACAATTATTTTTCTTCAGTTTTCACAAATGAAAAGGGGTGTGTGTGTGTGTGGGACCACAGATCTGTCTCAGGTACATCAATGGAAGACATGTAGACACTAGTCCATTTACAGAGGAGAGAGTCCTGAAAGAACTTACAAATCTTAAGGTGGACAAGGTAATAGGGCCAGACGGGATACATCCAAGGTTTTTGAGGGAGCTCAGAGAGGTGCTGACTTCACCTCTGACAGTCCTATTCAACTACTCACTGGAAACAGGAGTGATCCCGGAGGAATGGAGGAGGGTAGATGTAGTACCACTTCACAAAAATAGGAGCAGGGAGGAGGGTGGAAATTATAGGCCAGTCAGCCTGACTTCGGTGGTTGGGAAATTATAATGGAATCACTGCTGAAAGAAAGGATTATGGAATATCTTGAATCCAGTGGCTTACAAGATCCGAGGCAGCATGGATTCACTAGGGGGAGGTCATGTAAAACTAATCTTATAGATTTCTTTGACTGGGTAACCAGGAAGGTAGATCAGGGTGGGGTGGTGGATGTGGCCTACCTAGATTTCAGTAAGGCCTCTGACACTGTTCCTCATAGGAGACTTATAAAAAAGCTGGGCAGCCTAGGAATGGGACTAAAAATGGTAAACTGGCTAGGAAATTGGTTGTAGGATAGGCAACAGAGGGTAGTGGTAAACAGAGTTCACTCCAAGGAAGAGAGGGCGACTAGCAGGGTGCCACCAGGATCAGTACTGGGACCAGTCCTCTTTAATATCTGTATAAGCAATATTGCAGAGGGACTGGAAGGGAAGGCATGTCTTTTTGCAGATGACACAAAAATTTGCAGTACACTAGATACTCTGGGTGTGTGTGTGGAAAAAATTCAGAGAGATCTAGAGAAGCTTGAGGACTGGTCTCAAAAGTGACAAATACGTTTCAGTGCAAAACAAAATGCAAAATCATCCACTTGAGGCATAGAAACCCAGTGTCAGAGTCCAGTATGTGTGTGTGTGGTACTGGCAACCACCAAACAGGAAAGAAACCTGGGGGTAATCATATATGATGACCTAAAGGTGGCCGAACAGTGTGACAAGGCAGTGGGGAGAGCCAGCGGGATGCTAGGTTGCACTTATTTATTTATTTATTTATTTAAACGGTTCACCAGGAAGGTACACTGAGCAGGGATTACTCATTTCCAGATATGTCCAGGGGGAAAGGGGAAGTGGAGTTACAAGTAGTACAGCGCCAAAATACAGATCTACAAAAGACAGTTCTACAAAACTGGCTATGTGGTTAATAGAAGAAAATGCATGATGCAAATGGGTGCAATAAGTAGTGTAGAGCATCAATACAGTTCTGCAAATCTCTGGATAGGCGGTTGACAAGAGAAAATGCAGGATACAATGGGAACAGTAAATGCAGTAAAAACAGTGCAGTACAGATAACCAACAGCTGGTCCAATGAAACCTTAGCAGTTGCAGACATAGGATAGTTAATTGACAATACAATAATGTGGCACAGGAGATAACTGATATGAACAAGATTCAGTTTAGATCCATAGGGTATTTAGTGTATAAAAGACATCACAGAGAGTTGATATAGTGTGCATTTCGGAGACCATGAAGTGCTAAGTTGGGCCAAGTCTGTGTGAGGCGGGGGGGGGTAGGGATGGGCCAGAGGCAATAGAAAGGACTGAGCTTCAGTTGGGGTCAGTGGGTTTGGCAGGAGCAGGAGTGGGCCATAAAAACACGCCATAGGGAAGATAGAGCTTTAAGAGACAGGGCATTATGAATATTTACGGGAAGGGCATTCCACAGTTTAGGACAGCGATAGGAGAAAGTAGATTGGCTAGCAGAGGTTG
Organism: Neoceratodus forsteri; assembly: GCA_016271365.2. Taxonomy (NCBI): domain Eukaryota; kingdom Metazoa; phylum Chordata; order Ceratodontiformes; family Ceratodontidae; genus Neoceratodus; species Neoceratodus forsteri. The sequence goes on along the minus strand of CM028131.1, from coordinate 107,725,549 downwards.
GTCGGAGGGGGATGGTGAACGAATGAGCGTCAGAGTTCCAAAGTGAGTAAGAGCTCAAGTGGTGCAGCAGAGATGACAGTGGAGAGACAGGAGGGTAGATAAGGAGGGATATCACCAGCAGAAAGAGGGAGGTGGTGATACCTCTGTATCAGTCTCTGGTCAGACCCCACCTCAATCAATATATCAATCAATCAATCAATCAATATATTTATTTAGCCAAGCAGAACATCATTGAGCAGGGCTCATTTACAAGATGGACCTGGTCATTTAAACAACAACAACAACAAGTCACAATACAACAATTTGGCGTAGGCGGAGCAACATTAGCAGCCTATTTACAGTCATTACAAGTGAGAATGGCGTGGCTTGGCACAGTGGTGTACAATAATTTACAAATAGCAAAGTAAGATTTCACACTGAGAACAGAACAAGGCAGCATAATTTACAGGTGTGGTACCAAAGGCAGTCAGCATACCGCTATGTGCGAGTTCTGTGCAAGGCAGGTCTCTGATAGACAGTATGGTACAATATTATATTGGATGAGGTCTAGACCAGCAAAGCATTACATGGCCTAGGAGAAGACTATAAAGCAAGGGCACTGAGGGCACAGGATGTGCCAAGGATAGTGGAGGGAGGAGAGGTTAGGAGGGGTGGGAGGGGGCAATTGTAATACCTTTGGGATTGTCATAGCTGCATTAGTCGGTGTGGTAGGTCTAAGGGTAAGGGGGAGGGTATGGGGGTGAAAAGGTGCCATTAGTAGGGGGAGGTGACAGACAGGTAGGAGAGAAAGTCGGGGATTCAGTGCCGGAAGCAGTTGCAGGACTCCATAAATGATTGTTGGATAAGATTTTTGAAGGCAGCTAATGGTACAGGTGAAACGAGCTGCAGTAAATTTTGAGCAGTATTCCAGAGGACTAGTAAGGCGTGACTAATTGCCGCCCGACCAAAGTGCGTCCTAACTCTGGGTATGTAAAGGGCGATACGAGTCTGGCTTCTCAGCAGATAGCTGCCAGGACTGCAAGAAGGTAGACAATCCTTAATATATTGAGGCAGCTTGTTAGAGATGGCCCTATAGATCCAGAGCACGGTGTTCTTTTGTCATCTAAGACTAAGGGAGCCCCAACCTACAAAGTTGTAGAGGGTACAATGGTGTGTTGAGTAAGGGGCACCAGTAATAAACCTGAGCGCCCGGTGGTACAGAGTGTCTAGTTTGGCAAGGGTCACACTACAGCAGTGCCCATATAGAAGGTCTGCTTAGTCGATGAGAGGCAAGAACGTTGTTTGAACCAACCTGGTTCTCCCCTCCTGCGTTAATAGATGCCTGATTCTGAAGAAAATCCCAAGCCTCTGTTTAAGCTTTTTGGAGACTTCCTCAATATGGACTTTGAAGGAAAGATTGGAGTCAATCCACACCCCCAGATATTTGAAGGAATTGACATAGTCCAGCGATTCGCCGAGCAAGGTGTGGATTTGAGGGGCTGTCCCCACTGTGCTAGAGTAGGGGAAGTTTACTACAGGAGAGAAGATTATGGCCTTTGTTTTCTTAGCATTTAACATAAGTTTAGAGTAAAGGAGATTGTTTTGTAAGTGGTTAAATTCTATTTGGAGGTCACTACACGTGAGTTCCAGAGTAGGTCTGGCTACATACAACACAGTGTCATCCGCAAAGAGGTGTATGTCAGCTGACTTGACTCAAGCATCTAGTTCGTTTATGTAAATGGCAAATAATAGAGGACCCAAGATGGACCCTTACGGTACTCCTCTAGAGAGTGTTTTTTGGGGGGAGAGACCCCCCCCCAGCCTTGATCTGCTGGTGTTGATCAGAGAGGTAGTTAGAGAACCACCAAGAGTATTCTGTCCAGTTCTGGAGTCCTTATCTCTGAGAGAACATAGAGTTGAGGCAGTCCAGAGGAGGGCAACTAAAATGGTGCAGGATCTGCATCAAATGCCCTATTAGGAGAGACTGAAGGGCCTCAATATGTATGGACTGGAGGAAAGGAGGGGGGATATGATAGAGACTTTCTGATACCTCAGTGGTATAAATAAGGTTCAAGATGGAAGCCTTTTTACAGAGAAAAGGATGCACAAGAACAAGGAGTTATGCAATGATGCTGGAGGGGGGTAGAATCAGGAGACATGTAAGGAAACAGTTCTTCACAGAAAGGGTGGTGGATGTCTGGAACAGCCTCCCCAAGGAGGTGGTGGGAGCAAAAACTGTAATGGGATTTAAGAAGGCATGGAATACGTATAAGGGAACCTTAGAAGCAAGGGGGGGGGTAAAGTCAAAGATCAAGTAGGGTCTACAGTGTGACGGTAGGAAGGGAACATGGGCAGACTAGGTGGACCAAGCGGTCCATGTCTGTCGTCAATTCTATGTTTCTATGTTCTAGTCTGTCATAAGCTATGTCAATATCTTTTTTAGCAGTTTCTGGTAGTACTAACAAAGCAACCTTTGGTGTTTTTGCAATCAATTTCTTTAGGAGGTTAGCATGGTATATCTTGGTAGGATTTTCAGGGGTCTCAGTCTCATAGGCCTTGTTCAGATTAGGGTATTTAAAATGGTTTAAGCAGCTTAAACCATTTTAAAGTGCCCTAGCACGGTTTGTGTTCGCACTTAACACGCATTATAATCCGTTTTAAAGCCGTGCTTAAACCCTGATAAGACCTAGGCTTAAACATGTTTTAAAAACTTTTCAGAAGTTAACTCGGATTTACCTATAGTGCGGACGCTCAAGCACGGTTCCCCGAAATGAAGCTGGATGTCCCCACATCTAAATTGGTTGCCAGGTAATTCGCTACAGAGGCAGTAGTGCGGATACTGTAAACTGTTTTTAATAACAGTTTACAACATGCTGGCAGCAGTGCGGACGCTATAACATGGATACTACAGCACGGTAATTAATTCATTTAAAAAAACGGTTTCCCTTACCGTGCTGTAGTGTGAACACAGCCATAGTTAACTGTACCAGTACATCTAATCACTTTATATAAGGCCCTTTCCACTTCATTAACAGTTTGTTTTATGTAGTGGGTAACAATAACCAGACCTTTTCAGCTGACTCAAAAATGTTTTCTTTTACCCCATGGTCATAATACACCTTCTGGTGTTTTGGGGCTTCTTCCTGACTAATGTGGGTAATTTCAACATATTCTGCTAGTTTCTTAAGATGTAAAGTATTGTTTCTGAGCGGGTTATCTTCTCGTGCTGCTTTTATGGCCACCATGCTGCTCCTAGAGTTACATGTGCTGCCAAATACCTGGGATACCCATCCCATCTTAAAGGGACACATTCATGTACAGAGGCAGGCATAGTTTGAAAGCCCATTAAAAGTTCTTTTAATTGAGGTATTGGGCACACCTGTAGCTGGAAGCAGTCCAGAGATATAGATGACTGAGTCTGTGCAATATAAATATTACATTAGAGCCATTCTTAGAACCTTGTGTTGTCAGTGACGATCAAGCAGTACCTAACCGCACTGAGTTAAGCACTGTTTGATTGTCACTGATATCACAAGGTTCCAAGAATGGCTCTAACATAGTACTTATATTGCACAAACTCAGTCATCTACATCTCTGCACTGCTTTCAGTTACAGGTGTGCCCAATACCTCAATTAAAATAACTTTTCATGGGCTTTCAAACTATGTCTGCCACTGTACATGAATGTGTCCCTTTAAGTTTGTTTCCTGCTGTGAAGATGTCTCTCTTTCGGGAAGGAGATCTCTGCACCCTCCTTTCTTAGGAAGTTCAATGTTTTCCATCATTTAATTGGTGAGTGGTGCGGACCTCCCTCGATATAAAGGGATTAGCTTTCTCCATATCAATGTATGTAGTTTGCTAAAGAAGATTGACTCTATACAGACCAGAGCTCTACATGCATCTCCTGATTTCTTCATGATAACTGAATCCTGGCTCACACCCTCGGCCGTGGACAAATCTATCAACGTACCCGGATATATCATCTACCGCTGTGATAGACCGACTAGAGGGGGAGGGGTTGCAATATATGTCAAAAGCAAATTCACAGTCACAGTCCTTGACTGTACCTCAAAGGCTAAGGAATTTGAATGCCTTGCTCTAAAATTATCACTTTTCAGTGAGAAATCACTCCTTATGGCAGCATGCTACCGACCACCGTCTGGTGGCTGGGCACTTCTGCCACACCTTCAAAACCTTCTTGACTCTGCTAATACTGAGTGTATTCTAATGGGGGATTTCAATCTAAATTGGAATGATGACAGCTCTAAGAAATTGAAGGATCTATGCAATGTTAATGGTCTGTTACAAATGGTGACTGCTATAACCAGACCATAACAGAAAAAACCCTGAGCGCAGCACCCTCCTGGATCTTATGCTAGTAAACAAACCTCACACTATTTTGCATACTGGAGTATTCTTCAACGATATAAGCGACCATTGCACTACTGCCTGCATCAGACATCCTTCCCAAATAAAAACGGCCTCCAAATTCAAACTGAAAAGATGCCTGAAAAAGTTCTGCCAGTACACTTTCCTGAAAGATCTAAGCAACATTTGTTGGCAGGATTTCTACCTATCCCCCACCTTTAACGAGGCATTTAACATCTTTCACAGCCTCTTACTGGGGCTAATAGACAAACACGCCCCACTAAGACTGATCAAATCAAAAAATAAAACTCCTGGCTGGTTCTCTCCCATCCTGAAGAAAGCACTTAGGGATAGGGACTACTGGTGGAAAAAAGCGAAGAAATCCCACCTGGAGGCTGATTGGTTAGCATTTCGTACCACTAGGAATGCTTGTACCGAGCTAATTAGGTCAGAAAAAGCTAGGTACTTCCAAAAAGAACTAGAAGACAATAAAAACAACTCTGCCAAATTTTGGAACATCCTCAAAGAAGTCGAAGGTCAGTCCACTGCAACACCCCTTCCAAACAAAATTGTGTCTGATGGTACCACCTATACTGAACAAAGCTGATATACTAGAAAAGCTTAATGATCACTTTGCCACTGCAGGGCTTGCCTTTGACACCTCACCTATCGGCAAACTTAGCCCGGCAAGAGACTACACTGTTGGCTTCACTGATAATCACAACCATAACCAACCACATCCCACCCCCTTCAGCTTCCTCACAATTACGTTCAAGCAAGTGGAGGACATCCTCCTTTCTCTGGATACAAAAAAAAGAGTGCGGGTGCAGATAATATTGAACCTTACTTCCTAAAACTTGACCATACCTATCTGACCGCCCCCATTACACACTTATTCTACACCTCTCTGATTCAAGGTGAGCTACCTGTCTTGTAGAAAACTGCCCACATCCTACCATTATTCAAGACTGGGGATCCGAGTGATCTGAACAATTACCAGCCTATTTCTATACTATCCGTCCTCTCTAAATTACTTGAAAAAATTGTTAACATCCAACTTAGAGAACATTTGGATTCACAAAAGTTGCTAAACCCCGGCTCAGTCCGGCTTCAGAGCCAAACACAGTACAGTATCGGCTCTTGCCAAAATAACTACAGACTGGCAAATGGCCTTGGACTCTAAGAAGCATGTATTTGCCCTCTTCCTTGATCTAAGTAAGGCCTTTGATACTGTGGATCATACCATCATGCTTACTGCACTGAGTAACATCGGACTTGATAGTTCTGCCATTAAATGGTTCACCAGCTACCTAACCAATAGGTTACAACAAGTCAAAGCCATGGGAGATCTATCCCACAAAATCCTTGTTACGAGGAGTCCCCAAGGCTCCATCCTGGGCCCTATCCTTTTTGCAATATACATCAATAATCTGGACTCGCAGCTGGCCACAGCAAATGTGCACTCATTCACAGATGATACTGTACTCTATACCACAAATTCATCCTTGGATATGGCCCATGAGTACTTACAGAAAGACTCTGTCACCCTCCAATACAACCTTCTCACTCATAAGCTTCTCCTCAACGCCAAAAAGACTAAAGCAATGATTCTCTCACCAAAGTCTACTTCCGGATGTCCACATAACACACAGATCCGAACACTCTTAGATGAACCCCTTGAAGTAGTTGATAACTTTAAATACATAGGATTCTGGCTGGATAACAAGCTCAACTTTCTGTTCCACTTAAATGAAACCTCAAAAAAACTAAGACAGCGATTAGGTTTATTCTATCGCATTAAACACCTACTCTCGTTAGAAGCCAGAATGAGACTAGTACAAGCTACATTCCTACCTATACTGGACTACGCTGACTTCCTTTACAGTCATTGCCCATCAGCGATGCTAAACAAACTGGACACCCTTTACCACCGGACTTTAAGATTTATCTTAAATCTACCCCGTAGTACATATCACTGTCGTCTATACCAGGTTTTGGGATGGACCTCACTCTCAACTAGAAGAAAAAGGAATGCTCTGCTCTGTTTTTTTAGAGCATTATCTGATAACCTCCCTGCATACATCTCGAACATCTTTAAATGGACTAAAGGTTCCTATGGCCTGAGACATTTCTCCTTAATCTGCTTCCAGATTCCTAGAGTGAAAACTACCCTTGGCTCAGTAGCAATCAACGTCTCACTTCCATCACTCTGGAACACTATGCAAGACTCATTAAAATTATCCTCACTTCCAAGCATTTCACATTCAAAGCTCTATTAATGGATTATCTAAAGGAATCATGCAACTGTTTCAGATGCCGATGACCCCTAAGCCCCGGGTGCCACTCTCAAATCCTACGCCTAAGTATCTCATCCACCCCACATTCCTAACAACAGAAACCTAGGACTTACAAGCCTAGTTCCCTTAATCCAAGACGGCCCTGCCTATTCTCTACCTTTTACCTATTTTGGCCTCCCTTTTGGCTGCCTACTCTTTCACCCCAATTTCTACCCTATTCCTTAATACCTCCTTATTTTTTATCATTTAGGTCTGAGCTCTTACATAGCGGAGGCTATATGGGATTGTTGTCTCTTCTCATTTCAGTAAAGCTTATCATTATGTACCTTTGCATGTTAATTATGTTGACCGGTATGTATAGGCCCATATTGACCGGCACCTTCACAGTGTTTTTTTTTTTTTTGCACCATTGTCCACCGTAATTGTAATCTTATGAAGTGTACTGTATTGTATTAATGCCCAGGACCACCTTGAAAATGAGCTTTCTCAATGGTGTTTATGCCTGGTTAAATAAAGTGATTGATTGATTGATTGATTGAGTGTATCCCCTTTAAATTCCAAGATGCTCATTTTAGTGGTATATTGGACATGCTATTTTCTTCAAGTAACAGGAGAGAATTCCCCCCGGATCAGATGTATCACTAAGATTGTGCTACAGGAGTTGTCAGCCCCTTATTAATAGTTTGTCCGTTTGCTTGGGATAAGTAAGGCTGATTTGAAATCAAGTGTTTGCTTTGTTGCCTTTGTGTCTTTGAGCCTGAAAACTCTTACAGTCAAGAGGAAGGGTGTATTCCCATGCAGTTGTGAGTGCTGTTGCTAGTATAGTTGTAAACCACACAGTTCCGTTTTAAATCTTGGACTCCGTTTGTATCGTACTTATTATGCAGTGCAAGACTTTCTTAGGGGAGTGTAGACTTGACCCACGAGGTGGTGGGTGCACTCGAGGCAGCTGCCTCTCTCTCCTTGTGCAAATGCCTGTGAGTTGAGCCATCTCACCAAGCTTCAGTAACTGAGGTGTCATGCCATCTGGTCTTCTGCATGTGTTGGAGGTGCACTTGCACCTGTGTTGGAGCCATTCCCCTCCATTTTTGTGCCCTTGTTGAGGGAAGGAGTGCTATCTTGTATGGCTGCTGGCTGTAGTTTCCTGATGAGTTTTGGATGCGTAGACCTCTGTTCCACGTAATCTGTATGGTAGTTGATTTTAGGTGTTGGCTATTGGCTATTTGTGTTTGTGCTGCCCTCTGATTGCCCCTGTTCTTCCTCTCCATGTGCCTTACTCAGTTTGCCTTGTCTGCTATTCTGCCTTTGCCATCCCACTTTTTTGTGGGGAGGGGAAGGAGGAGGAGGAGACCTCTCCTGTTGCTCCAATTTAAGTTACCCACTCCTCTGTCCGCAGTCTGAGAGGCTGTGTCGGTGATGGGGAGGATGCGATGGGAACTACCGCCCAAGGCCCTGGGCTGTGGAGGAGCTGCTCTTTTCCAATTTTGCTCCCATTCTTGCATGTGTCCCATCCCCTTCTATCTCCTATTCGATCTGAGGTTGCCCTGCTCCCTTGTCTCTGCTCCTGCAGCATTCTTCTCTAAGTATTAAGTGCTGTATTGTGTTCTGTTATTGTGAGGTGGAGGGGTCCCTAAGTGCAGTGTTGCTTAAATGGGAGTTTCCCTCCTGTTCTCCCTTCTTCTGTTTGTTATAAAGTGTGCTACTACCCTAGCTGCATCTGTCCAACAGCCGCCCGCCCTCTTGGAAAGAATCTTGGTGGTTGTTGTCTGCATCTTAACTGTTTTGTTGCTCCCAGCTCGATCTCCGTGTGGTATGCTGCCTCCTTCCAACCAGTGAGGTGACCTCCTATCTGTCTTGTTTTCTTAGCGAGGGGGGACTGGGGAGTGTCAGTAAGTTTCCTCCACCTTAGCAGGTCTCCTGCCTTACTATGTGAGCTGAGGCGGTATTAAATGAAGCGAGGGGGTGAGGAAGGAGGGGAGGCAGTAGTACACTCCTGAGTTCCACTCACAACAGTTATTGCTCAGACTTGAAGTGTGTATCACTCTGCCCTGTATCAAGGTGTCACTATACTGCCACTCACTGCACATCCCTCCTGACCAGCACCCTGTCTCTCTTATTCCTTACAACTTCTAACTATTCTCAGTTAGTGACCACATCTGGTGATGCCTATGTTGTGTATCTTTGTCTGAAAGTTTTAAATGTTTGCACTGCTGGTGCAGGCAAAGGTAATGTACAGAGCGGGGCCATATTTGTTACTGTGTCCCAATATCCCTCTCTCCCCCCCTCTCGAATACTTGCAGGAATGCTGCGGGATTGAACCATGTGGACAACTCTTGCTTGTTCCCATTGTCCACCCTGTGCTCATTGCCTCTGTTGTTCTGGAGATCATGGTTGCGAAATCCTGTCAGCTAGATCAAGTGTGGCTGAGACCGCCCTGCTCTGCTTCTCCTCTAAATGCCATTGGGCTCTCTCCCTAGAGCTATTTAAGTGTCCAGTGCATATACCCCTCCTTTGTCTGCTGTCTCGCTCTCATCATCACCAATTCCTCTGGTGCTAGCTGGTTGCTAGATCAGCAAAGGTTTGTGTGGAAGGGGTGGGGGTCACTGCCAGATTGTGTCCTGTGGAACTCATACCACAGCTGACTGTGGCAGACTGTTGTAGCCTGTAGCCTGTGGGCTACATTCTTGGCCTCAGATCCTATCATTGTCAATATTTACATATGTCACCTGGTGCTGGGTATGTCAATTTCAGTTGTTAGTTTCAATATTCCATATGTGAATTTCAGTGTCAGTGAGCAGACCCTTACAGTGCACCTGGTGTCAATGTTTGTTTATTCGTTCATGTTCAAACTCTGCTCCTCTGGGCCAATTGCCACTTCCACCTGGATCCACTCCAGCTGCCAACCCTGTTGTAGTTTCCACCATTGCTCTATTAGCCCAGGTTCTCTGGTCTTCTTTCTCTGACGGTTGCGTGGCCACTTTCCAGCGTCTGTGTGGGGGGTTCAGGGAGCTGGTGTTTTCCCACCGATTAGTTCTGTGCTCCGGCCTGCTTCAGGGCAGGTTCCCCATTAGAGTTAGTACATAGGCATTCCCTCGTTCCTCACTCCAATCTTGGGATCGCTGAGTTTCACGTTGCCTACCAGAACGTTGACTCTCTCTTCCCCTTTTCTGGGACCTCTGTGCCTTGGTTGTCTGCCACTCTATATCACCGGCTGGTGTTCTGGAGGCAGCTGGAGCTGGGTTATGGGTATACCGTCCCAATCTGTGTTGTGTGCTTCTCTGTTGCTGTTGAGTGTTTGTGCCAGTCTGCTACCAGGGGTTAACGAGCTGGGCCAGTTCTGTTCAACATAACGTGCTGCCTTCTCCAGCATATTAACCCTTCAGGGCCTGATATATCAGTCCAAAATTCCTATACGTCATAATTCTGTTGGCGGCCTAGGGTTAAAAGTGTATTGGACCCCGTTTTTGTTGATGGAAAGTTTGGCTAGGAATTGCAGTTTGTACAAGAGACCCTGTGTCTGCAGGGCTTTTTTAACTGGTGTGTTTCCCTTCCTGCGTTGGGCCAGTTCCATGGAATAGTCAGAAAAGATGTAGATTCTCTGTCCATTCCATTTCATAGGATTCATAGGATGTATATGAGTCAAAAGCTAAGGAAGCCATATAGACTCGCCAACATTACATGTTGGACTGATAATTCAAGCGTTTATCTATTAGAGATTTAAATGTCTCCATCGAGTCACTGTCCACAATATTTTGTGGTAGAGAATTCCAAGTCGAGACAACTCTCTGATTGAACCATTTGCCCCTTTTAGTTGTGTTGTATTTGACACCTTTGAGTTGTTTATTGTGTTCCCTTAGGTTCTTATTACCTTATATTCCGATCCTAAGCATTCAAAGAGGTCTGGCGTAGTTATAGCTTTATAGACTAAACATAGGTCTTTCCTATATTCCAAGAAATATAACTTTAGTTCTAATATCCTATGTTCGTATGAGAGTGATTTCATATTATTTATCCTTTTCATGGCTTTCCTTTGTATTCTTTCTAGGAGAATTGTATCCTTCTTGTATGGACACCAGAACTGCACACAATACTCAAGTTGTGGCCTAAACAAGACTCTGTACAATGGCAGGATAACATTACTATTCCTACTAACAATATGTTTGAAAGAACTCTTAAAACTGAAGGTGGACAAAGCCATGGGGCCTGATGGGATTCATCCCAGAATTCTAAAAGAACTAAGGGTAGAACTAGTGACACCACTGACTACCCTCTTTAACAAATCATGGGAGGATGGGGTGGTACCTGAGGACTGGAGGAGGGCCGATGTGATTCCCCTTCACAAAAGTGGGAGCAGGGCAGAAGCGGGAAACTACAAACCAGTTAGTTTAACCTCAGTGATAGGGAAAATGATGGAATCACTTCTGAAGGAAAGAATTTTCGAGTACCTAGAGACCAGAGGGGCACAGGACCCAAGGCAGCATGGATTCACAGCGGGAAGGTCATGCCAGACAAATCTAATAGATTTCTTTGACTGGGTGACCAAAGTAGTAGATCAGGAGGGGCAGTGGACATGGCCTACCTAGACTTTAGCAAGGCATTTGACTCAGTCCCACACAAAAGATTAATATACAAGTTAGCCAGCCTGGGAGTGGGTCCCAAGATGATAGCCTGGGTAAAGAATTGGCTGGAGAATAGGACACAGAGGGTAATAGTAAATGGAGTCCACTCTGAAGAAAGGGGGGTTACTAGTGGGGTGCCGCAGGGTTCAGTATTAGGACCGGTCCTCTTCAATGTCTTTGTAAGCGACATTGCAGATGGACTGGAAGGAAAAGTATGTCTCTTTGCAGATGACACAAAGATCTGCAACAGAGTTGATGCACAAGGTGGGGTGGATAGGATGAGAAGGGACTTGTCAAGGTTAGAGAAATGGTCAACTGTATGGCAGCTTAGATTTAATGCTAAGAAGTGCAAGGTAATGCACCTGGGAAATAAAAACCAAGGGGAAGAGTACACAATGGGGGGTGAGATACTAACAACAACAAAAATGGAAAGGGACCTGGGGGTAGTCATATCAGATGACTTAAAGGTGGGAAAACAATGTGAAAGGGCAGTAAGGAGGGCTGGGGGGATACTGGGATGCATAGGGAGAGGCATCACCAGTAGAAAACAGGAAGTTGTTATCCCTCTGTACAGACAGCTGGTGAGACCCCATCTGGAGTACTGTGTGCAGTTCTGGAGACCCAGTCTCCGCAAGGACATAGACAAGATGGAAGCTGTCCAGAGGAGGGCAACTAAAATGGTGCAGGGTCTGCACTGGAAGACATATGAAAAGAGACTAAAGGAGCTTAATATGTATAGCCTCGAGGAAAGGAGGGAGAGGGGACATGATAGAAACTTTCAAGTACCTCAAGGGAATCAACAAAGTCCAAGAGGGTAGCATCTTTTAAAAAAAGAGGTGTGCAAGAACAAGGGCACAATTTGAAGATAGAGGGGTGGCTCAGAGGTAATGTAAAGTATTTTTTCACAGAGAGGTTGTGGATGCATGGAACGGCCTTCGAGGAGGTTGTGGAGTCAAAAACAGTGACTGAATTCAAGCATGCATGGGACAGCCATAAGGCAATTCTAGGGGTTGGGGGTAGAAAGAAGTAGGCTGCTGGTTAACTAGGATTTGCAGCTTATCCATTAGGTAGGGAAATGGGAAGACTGGGTGGGCCAAGCGGTCCTTATCTGCCATCAAATTCTATGTTTCTATGTTTCTATGTAAAATCCTACATAAGGTCATATTGGCTTTGGAGGCCACATACCTAACATGTTCGGATAAGGTTAAATCATTGGATATAATGACACCCAAGTCCTTTTCTTTATTGCTTTCCTCAAAAGGGGTACCATATGTCCAAAAAGGATTTTTTTTCTCCGAAGTGCATTACTTTGCATTTGGATATATTAAATTTAAGTTTAGGTGTGTTTGCCAAATGTGTTATTGAGTCTAAATCTTTTTGCAGCTGTATACAATTGGTTGAAGTATTAACCACTGATCCTGTTTTGGTATCATCGGCATATTTACAAACCCAGGTACTACGTGATGTCTCCATGGTGGACACAAATATATGAAACAAAGTAGGGCCCAATATGGAGCCCTGAGGTAACCCACTACTAACGCAACCCCAATCTGAAAGGTGGCCCTTGATAGAAACTCTTTGTTGTCTCCTATTTAGCCATGAAGTCACCCAACTTATAATATTGATATTTAACCCAATAGCAACTAGTTCTTAAATCAGCTCTTTATGAGGAATGGTATCAAAGACCTTAGTGCAGTCTAAATGCACCACATCCACAGTGAGGCCTTCATCTAATGCCTTATTTATTAGTTCAAAAAAATTGGAACAAGTTCGACTGGCATGAACAATTATTCGCAAAATCATGTTGATTAAAGTAAATGTGTGGTGTACTAAAATCACACTTTGGGCTTCATAGCCCACTACCCTGGGGCGGCGATAGCCCCGCTGTGTAAAAATATATATTTTTTACTCACGCATCAAAGTTTGGGAAGGGATCATAATTTGTTAAAACTGCAAGCTAGTCAATCCCTTCCCACTTCCTAGATTAAGAAAAACACAAAAAGCAAGTAGCAAACTGGCGGCAGTAACAAAACAAATCGGACACAAATAAATTGCATAAATGCAAAGGAGCCCACGGCTACCTTCCCCGGCGCTTCGGGTCTAAATCGTGACCCTTTCTCCAGGGGTTATGGCCTGGGTGCTACCAGTGCTCTTTTTATTCAATCAATATTTAAAGTGACAGTGCATATAAAAAAAAGTATTTAATAGTGAAAAAAGCATAAATATCATTTTATAAAAATATATCATGCACATAATAGTACAGGCACAAACTTTAGTCAGAACTGCAATGCTCCAAATCGATACAGGCACAAACTTTAGTCAGAACTGCAATGCTCCAAATCGATCTAGTATAGTTTTAAAGGGCAGACTGTTATAAAATCTATTGCTGTGAAACAAAATAAATAAGGGATGAATGGAAACCAGATGCTTTCAAGAGTTTGTTAGAACATGTTGATTTTAAGATCATTACTTTGTATGTGAAAAAGAATGTGTCATGACAAATGGCATATAGGTGGGAAATTCTAATCCCACCACTTATACACCAAAATAGAAAAAAGGACATTCCAATAATAATGATGGTTATATTGTTAGAATTTTCCAACCATTCTTAACAAAATCTTTAAAAGAAATAAATATCACAATGGGTGTGGGGGGGAGAAGAGAGGCAGAAAAAGCAAAGCAAAGAAAGAACAGTAGTTTTACAAAAACACAGTGACATCTAAACTATCATTTAGACCATTAGGATGTAAGGGTCTCATTGTGTAAATCCATCTTTGCTCATATTGGGCCAATTTCAGAACTCTGTCTCCCCCTCTATTATTTTCTGTGATATGGTCTACCCCCATAAATTTAAAATGCTTAGTATCTTTTTGATGATATTTTTCAAAATGAATCCCAATTGGTGTAATAGCTTCTTGTTTTTGAATTGCTCGAACATGTTCCTGTATTCTCTCTCTTAAACTTCTTTTAGTCCGTCCAATATAGATGTGTGGACAAGAACACTTGATAATATAAATCATATGTGTTGTAGAACAAGTAATAAAATGTTTAATTGCAATATTTTTACTATCCATAACAGGATGTTAAAAATTAGTTCCCTGTTGGCAAAATTTACAGATGTTGCAATGGCCACATTTGTAACATCCTATAGGTTTTGGCGGTAATCATGTTTTAGTCCCTTCTGTGTTTTTAGTGTACATACTGTGTTTTAAAAAATCTGCCAAACTACTACCTCTCTTATAGGACATAACTGGTTTATGTCCTATAGTGCCTCTTAGATCCTTAGCTGCTTCCAGCACATTCCAGTGTTTGTTGATACTTTCTGAAATGGTGTTACTAACTCTGTTATAATGTGTAACAAAAATTACAGGCTGTGTGTCCAACAAGACATTTATCTTAGGTTTCAGGAGAGTACCCCTGTTTTTTGATTTTGCCTTTCAATAGGCTTTATCGATCTCTGTTGTTGAATAGCCCTTTGCAGAAAATCTGCACTTTAACTCCACACTCTCCCTTTCAAATTCCTCTAAAGTGCTACAATTGCGTCTAAGTCGAATAAACTGTCCATATAGAATTCCCCTTTTAATATGTGCTGGATGTGCACTGGTGGCATGTAGCAACATATTGCCTGCAGTAGACTTTCTGTATGTACAGCTTGAAACTACAATACCATCAATGCCACTGAGATTTAAATCCAAAAAGGAGATAGTGGAGTTATGTGCATATGATGTTAAGTTAAGATCTATATCATTTGTGTTCAGAAAATCAACAAACAAATTGGCAGATACAGTGTCCCCTTTCCAAACTACCAAAAGGCCGTCAATAAAACAACCCCAAAAAATAATATTCTGAATATATGGATTTCTAGAATTAATAAAGACAAAAATTTCTTCCCACCATGCCATAAAAAGATTTGCATATGATGGGGAGATGGTTGTTCCCATTGCTGTACCAGTTGTTTGTAAATAATATTTTTTATCAAAAACAAAATAATTGTTATGTAAAATAAAATGTACAGCTGCGATCAAAAAATTAGAAGGAAAACCAGATGCCATCTTATTAGTATATAAATGATATTCCAATGTCTGAATTCCTAAGTGATGTTCAATTGACGTATAAAGACTAGTTACATCAATTGTAAGCCAAACATGTTCAGAGGACCAGACCAACCCCCCTATCTTGGAAAGAACGTCCATGGAATCCCTAATATAAGATCTTTGTGGTATCACTTGTTGTCTTAGGTAAAAATCAACAAAAATAGAGACTTTCTCTGTTAGGGAGCCTATTCCTGAAATTATTGGACGTGCTGGGGTATTGGTCTGGTTCTTGTGAATTTTGGGCAGTACATAAATTGTTGGTGTTACTGGAAAATCTACAGTCATAAATCCTTTTTCTTTTTCAGTAATAAAACCATTCCTGACCGATTCATGTAAGAATCTATCCAGTTTTGCTTTGACTGTTTGAGTTGGATTCTCTCTAAGTCATTTGTAGTCATTCACATTGTCTAACTGTCTGTAGATTTCAGCTTCATACATAATTTTATTCATAATAACAATTTTTTCTCCTTTGTCCACCTCTTTAATTTCAACATTTTTCATGTCTCTTAGTTCTTTTAGAGCCATTTGTTCTTCTGCCATTAAATTATTATGTAAAGGAGGCCATTTAGATGAAAAAAGATTTTCGAAATCTTTCATAACTAGTGAGTCAAATGTCTGAATGGCAGGAGATACAGAGTTAGTGGGACTGAAAGTAGATTTGGGTTTAAATTTTATTTCTAATGTCTGATGTTAATAACATTATTTCTAATGATTCGTGCGATGCTTCATTCCACAAATGTTCCAAAATATCTAGAGTGTCATCATGGTTTGATACTGAATTTACAGGCTCATTGGATCGCTCCAAAGTATGTTGTTTGTGTGCATAAAAACTTTTTTAAACATAGCTTTCTGATTAATTTCTTGATATCCATACACATTTCAAATTCATTAACACTAGGTTGGGGAACAAATGATAATCCCTTTTGAAGGACACTGGTTTGTGCTGGAGTTAAACATATATCAGAGAGATTTATTATTTCGAGATCTTGCTTCTCAAGTTCTCTGATATTCTGTCTTGTACCCTTCCCCCTTCTGTCACATCTGGTTTTCCTCCCTTTTTTATAATTGTTTGATTTGGTGTTTGAATCAAAAGTGACTTGTTTCTGATGAATTAGAGCTGAAGATTCATTTTGTAATATACTTGAGCCTGAGGTAGTTGCGCTATTTGGGGCATCTAGAGATCTGCTGGCCTTTTGTTTATTGTTCCTTCTTTGTTTAGATCTTCCACACGATTGTGAGCGTCCCCTTGAGTTGCTTCTATGGGGTTTTTGAGGTCTTTGCCATGAAAAAATTTGATTCAGCTCATAATCACGTTTATCTCTGGCAGTTTTTACCTCTTTCCTTTTTATAACCTCTTTTTCATGTTCCAGTAATTTTAATTGTGAAACAAATGATGATCCTTATGTTTCATAATGTCCATAGTTGTGTTATCAATGTCTGTTGAAATTATCTAATGTAATTCAGTATCCATATCAACTAAGATATCTACCAGGGTACTGGAGCATATTGTAAGGGCTGATTCCCAATGAGTTTGATATATTTAATTTAGAAAGCCCCCATTAGGTACTTTCTCAAAACATAATCCTCGAGGTGCCCATCCTTTGTCTTTATAGTCACTCAGATAACATTTGTTATAATAAGTATTGATTTCTTTGAATTTTAATTTTTAAAGCTGTTGGAAAATTATTCTAAGAGTAGCATTAACATTAGAATCAAAACAGTCTGACCTTCATTTGTGGAGCATTGCAGTTGACGACGCTATTAGTTGAGTGATGTCTTTCTTTTTTATCGAAAGGTAGCTTAAAGTATTAAAAAAAGGTTCTGAAAATAAGCCCCATATGCTTGCATGGGGTGCATCCCTGCGCTCTCCCTGGTACTACATCACAAAACATGGGAGCATGGGGGAGGAGCAGGCAATCTAGGAAGTGGGAAGGGATCAGCTAGCTCATGGTTTTAACAAATTATGATACCTTCCCAAACTTTGATGCGTGAGTAAAAAAATTATGTTTTTACACAGCGGGACTATCACTACCCCAGGGTAGTGGGCTATGAAGCCCAAAGTGTAAGATCACACAATTTCCTTAATATTGATTTTACTGGTAAATTTGATATTTCAGTGGACCTCTGTCCCTAGCCAGGGCAAGGATCCATTCTTTCTTGGGGAATCTGAGGACTTTTGCAATAATTGGCCTTGGTCTGTCTCCCAGCTTGGGGATCGGTCCTGGAGAGCGGCACACCCACTCAGTTTCTAACAGGGGCTTCCAGTTGTGCCTAAGAAGCTGCTGTAGTTCTTTTTGCCAAAAAGCTGGCCACATCTTTATTCTCTACCCTCTTTGGAAATCCAAAGAATTTTAAGTTATTTCTCCTGCTCCAGTGCTCAGAGTCTTCTGCCCTATCACATAACAGAGCCACTAGCCTCTCGAGCTCTTGTGTATGTGCCTCATGGTGTGTATCCTTGTCATCTATATATGGCATGTACATCTCAGTGTCCCTGGATTTTCTCCTGTACTTTTTCTTCAAGAGAAGCAACCAAAGTCATAATTTCTCAGAGGACCTGTTGCAGAATTCCTTTGATCTCCAGCGCATATGTCGCCAGGGGTGGGGTACCTGTGCCTTCCTCTGTTCTTGCTGAATTCATAGACAGCTGCCCACTTTCAGAGATAATATCTCTGTTCCTGTTGAGACTTTCATTTTGCTACTGGGTGGTTCATTGTAGATGTTTTTGTAACTACCTTCTCCCTAATTCTGAGCAAGATTTCTGTTTCCACAAGTTACTGAACAACATCTCGAGTGGCACTGTGCTTTGTCCTTAAGCTGCCATCCCACACTACAGCTCATGCATGCACCCTCCCTTCACTTTTTAATCTTACAGTCCCACCCATGGTCTTCCTCTTTTCACTTACATGCCTAAAATGCCTTATCCCCTTTCATTACCTCCTGGGCTATTCTCTCTGCAGTTTGCACCTTTGTGCTCCTTATTGCTTTCCCTGCTTCTCCTGATACACTTCTCTATCCTCCTCCCTCTGCATCTTCTTATACCTTCTGAGTGCTACCCTTTTTGCCTTTACCTTTTCAACCACCTGTTTCGAGAACCATAGCAGTCTCTTTTTCCTCTTGCTTTTTCTCCATTGTTTTACACAGAGGTTTGTTGCCTTTACTATGCTCCCTTTTATCTTCTCCCACTGTTCCTCCACCCCACCTAGGCCATCTCCTCTGTCAGGTCATTCCTGAGGCATCTAAGAGTCTTTCTAAAAATATTGCTGATTATACAAGATTCTTTTGCCTGGCAGTTAAGATTCTGCATCCTGTTCTTGTAAAACATAATGCCGTATTGCTGTAATTGATTATGTATTAAAGACATTATCTGTATGTTGAATGTGTATATATTCCCCTTCTATACCTATTCCTGTACATGTTATATCCACTTATATATTGTTTTAAGTCATGTATTACATTCCTATTATTGTACTTTCCCTGGGTCGTACCTGAAAACAGGCAGTTTCTGTCTAGTGTGCCTACCAATTAACAAAAACTAACTAAATAAATAAATAAAGTTTCATCTCCTGTCTTTCACAAAATGTACAAAACTTATTTATTTATTTGCTTTTGTTAACCACGTAAGCACACTAGACAACCAAGTGCCTATTTTCAGGTGCGACCCGGGAGGATTACAATTGTACACACAAGAGCATCAGGCAGAACAGGGTGCATACAGAGCATCAGAACATAGATTACATCAAGAGTTGCATCATGAACATCAGGCAGACAGGGTTCATACAAAATCAGCAGAAACAGTGATTAGAACGAGAGATAGAAAAGCAACTTCATACAGGCATAGGGAGTTTAACTAAGGTGCATAACAACAGACATTAAGCTAGCTAGGTACATACAAGAGCATCAGGCTCATAGATTTCATCAAGAGGTAGATAATAGTGAGGTACCGGTGTGGACAAACAAATGCCTGCAGGTAAAGACAACAATACCCACAGGAGTACACAGGCATAGAGAGGCAGGTTACACAGGACGAGCAGCAGATTGTGTGGGTGGGGTGGGGGACTACAAGATGTAGGCACTCTTTCCAGGGACAGGTTGGGCAGGGAAGAGCACTGTATTCAAAATGGTGGGACAGATGGCAACAAGCTTGCCAGGTGGATGAAGTACTAGCAAAGGCCGGGATCACCACGCCCAGGCAGTCGGGACCAGTTTAGTGGCTCAGGCACAGAGGGAGGCAGGCAGAGGACGATTTTAGGAAGCCCCATAGGGAGGCTTTGAAACAGGGGTGGAAGGTAGTGGAGTGAGTGCTATCAGGAAGGGAGTTCCACAGCTTGGGTGCGTAGGCAGCGAAAGCCTGGTCCCCCATTTGGGTGTGGCTTTTAGGAACCAGGAGGACCTGAGAGTCACAGGATCTTAGATGGTAGGAAGAGTTTGCAGGTTTGCGGAATAAGGCGAATGTAGGAGGAATGGCATTGCTGACAGTGTTGTCGATAAAGCTGCCAAGGACAAAAGCGTGGTGGTACTCCAGGGGGAGCCACTCCAGCTGGGAGAAAAGCTCACATCGGTGCATGAGGTAAGGAGCAGCAAGGGCAAAATGGCATACATTGTTGTACGCTGCGTCCCATTTGGAGAAACTGGATTTAGGAATGTGAGCAAAGGATACCAAGCCATAACAGAGCGTGGGTAGGAGGATCCCCCTAGCAATGGCGAGATGTGTGGCTGGGGTGAGACAAACTTTGGCTCGGTAGGCCAGGCCCAGCTTGCAGTTTGTGGCCTTATAGGCATTACGAATGTGGAATGTGAGGTCCAGTTGTGGGTCAGGGGTGACCCCCAGGTACTTTACCGCATCCGCAACATTCAGGAGGGAACCATCAGCTCCCGAGATATTTAGAGGAGCTTGGCAGGCTTTTACCTTAGCCGGGGAGCCAAAGAGCATGGCCTGGGTCTTTTTAAGGTTAATGGTTAGCTTGTGGTCCTCAAGCCAGGTTTGAATGTGGTTAAAGTCAGAGTTTAACCGGGAGTTAATGTCCACGATGTCACGCGAGCTGACCAGGAGGACGAGGTCATCCACATACAGGATGGAGTGCCCATGGGCAAAGACCGAGGGCAGCTCGTTTATGAATAGGGAAAACAGAATGGGTCCAAGGACAGAGCCCTGTGGGACCCCACAGGTCACCAGTGAAGGTCTGAAGAGGGCTTTGTTAAAGTTAGTGTAACCCCCAGGTGGCGCTATCTCAAGGACTACTACCCCTACCTGTATGGCTAGTGACAGGTTAAGGGGCCTAGGTCTAGTGACAGGTGCCTCCACCCAGAGGTCAGGGCTGGTAGTAGTTAAACTAGCTCAGGTACAGCCATCTGGGACACTGTGACCCCCCTTTGTTCCCACTAGTGGCCTACACAGTACACAGGAATCACCTTCCCAATACCCCACATATGCACACTTTTTACACATACAGTATAGATACTACTTACCCTCAAGACTGATTCTGCAGCATGTCTCTGAGAACCCACTGTAAAACAAGGTTAAGCACATACACAACACAATGCAATGCTGGTTCGATATGTACTGACACCACAGACAGCATATAGCTCAATAACAACAAATCTGATTTATTTAGGGGGCATATAACAAGGACGGGGAATCAGGTTAATTTGAGTAAAGCCCCATAAATAAAAAGGATTATGCATGTAATCAAGGTCCAACAGCACACTCTCTGGGTACCCAGGATGGGGGGAGGGGCTAGCCAGGTCCGTTGCCCGGGGTTGGCCGGCTGGTGCAGCTGGATGGGGCCCTGTAGAAGAAAACAACACACACAACCCAAATTGTAATCCAGATCCAGATGACTCAGTTCAAGTAAAAAGAAAGCACAACAAATCCGATGGCACACGTTTTATTCATGTGGTGTTGCATGGGTTTGTCCTGAATGGTACTCATGATACCAAGACAGTTACAGGATGGATGGTGTGGTTTCTGGGTTTCCAGCATTCAGTACACACTGCAGAGTGAGGGGAATTAAGATCCCGATTCCCGACAAGCACCAAGCACATTCATATGTAAAGGAAATTACTATACCAGACAGGTTGCTCCTCGATCCCAATTGCAAAACACTGCAAAATACCCAGGAGCACACGCACAGCAACTTCAGTTCCTGACAGGCCAATCGCACTTTAGCAAAATCTTCGGTCTTCTATAGGGATTAGCCTGGTTTCCTCACTTCTGACTTCCTTCTTCTTTCTCACAGACTCAGATTCAGTCCGATTTAACTGTACTAACGGCCGCAGACTGACTTGGGGGCCTACACACGCGCTTCCCGTGTGAACTACTCGCCGTACTAGCCACAGAGCTCCTTCTCCTTTCACAGCCACCTCAAATCTGCCTTGCCAGGAACAGTGCAGAGCATTTCCTTTAGGCTCACACAAGTTCAGTTGGTTGGTTCGGCTGTCAATCACAGTAGGGCTGCCTCTGTTGGTGCAAAAAGATGCCAAGGTCCAAACTACATTTCCCAGAGGCACCAGCCATACAGTCCCATTACAGTAAGCTCCAATTGAGAGTCCAAGCTCTGATTCACCCACAGCAGGCTCCATTTTAAAGGTCCCCCCACACTGATTGGTCCAATTCAGCAGTTCAGGACCAAAATGAAGGGACTAATATGAAACAGGTCATGGCTGCAATAAAGACAGGTTAGACAAACTGCATTTTAACTATCACTCCAAATAATTTCTGGTAAACAGTTACATCTTTCAATTAGGCTCCCTCTGCGCTCTTAGTGACTGTAGAAGCAGAGTGACTAGACAGTAGCCTGGGCAGGATTCGGGCATTAAAACACACAGTCCCCCCATACAAACTAATTAAGTCTGCAAGCAGACAGCTCTTAAAAATACAGTACGTGGAGGCTCTGAAAGCACTCACAGTGCCCACATTTAAATGGCATTTAGCCAAACACCATTCAGACTTGCAGCACTCAGACAGGCTCCTGGAAGACTTTTGGGAACCCCCATTTGCAGGGGGTTACATTAGTACTGTATATTGCTGTCTCCCTGAGAGGTAGTTGGTGAACCAGGTGTTGGTGTGGGAGAGAATCCTATGGACCAGAGAGTGGAGCACAGGAGCGAGTGATCAACCCAGTCAAAGGCTTTAGAGAGACCAATGAAGATGGCCCTAGTCAGTTTACCTTGATCGGTAGTTGACCTGATCTCGGAGGTGACCACTGCAAGGGCTATAGAGGTGCTGTGCCCTTTTCTGAAGCCGTGTTGTGCTTGGGAGAGTAGCTCATAGCTCTGGAGGTAGTGAGTGAGCTGAGAGGCAACTGCTTTCTCAAGTAGTTTGCAGATCATGGACAAGATCGCAATAGGGTGGTAGTTATTGGGATCCTTTGGGTCACCTTGTTTCAGTACAGGGACGACCCTGGCCACCTTCTATACATCCAGGATGGATCCTGTGATTAAGGAAGTGTTGAATATGTGAGAGACAGGCCAGGCTGGGGGGGGGAAGCCCCAAGGCAGATCAGTTTAGGCTCAAGACTGTTGTGCCCAGCTCCAGTGTGAGGGGAGAGACTAGCAAGGAGCCTCTGGGTCTCCGAGGTGGTGACAGCCTTTGGGTAGAAGGAAGGTCGGCTAGGGATACCACCATGGGAGGGACCCAGAGTCATGGGGCTGGGGGGTCGAGGGGAGGGAGCAGCTGGGACTGAGAACGGGCAGTTAAAGGCGTTGGCAATAGTGAGGGGGTTATTGCAACTGACCCCTCCAATCAGCAAGTTGGAGGTCTGGGCTCTGGCTGACCTTCCAACTGAGTTTTTTTTTTTGTATAATATCTTTGTTTTTATTAAATAAAACAAACAAACATACATACATTCAATGCCCTAAAAAAATCAAACAATAGTAAGCAACCATGTCACTTTATTATAAGTTAATATACACCATTCACTTACTTAATTACATACTTAAAAGTGCAACCACATAATCATATTCTCAAAATTCTTTCCCTTTCACAGATTCCCTGGGTCATTCTTTCACTTTTCCCTTACTTTTATTTCCCTTCAGACACATCCATCTACTTATTTATCTTTCTTTCTCCCTTCCGTGGGTCATCCCATTAAGGTCTCCACTCCCTCAGCTTGTAATTCCTTCCCACAATACCCATCCCTCCTCCACCGACAATGAGGCTAGAAGCGGGACCCAGCTACTGGTGAAATTTTCCTCTCTCCCCCATATTACGCAAGTCAGTCTTTCCAGACCCAGAGTCTGCAGCACCATCTTCCACCAAGCATGCACAGTCGGGGTGACTTGTGAAACCCAGGTATTCTGAATCCCATGGCATGCCAAAACATACAGGACTCTAATCCACCTAGGAAGCACTGCCCACTCCTCCCCTCCTCTCCAGCTTCCACTCCAAAGAGACAGCTCAGTGGGTCCAATGGTAGTTCCCTACCCGCAGTCCTCCCTACATTGGAGACCGCCTCACTCCAGTATTTCTGCAGAACCAGGCAGCTCCAGAAGCAGTGCATATACGTACTCCTCTCCCTCCCACATCTTCCACACTGAGGCGACACTTCAGGGTGCGCCTTACGCACAGTCACCAGAGGGTGATGCACCCTGTAGATAAATTTAAAGTACGCCTCTTTGTATTTGTTGCAGGCCATAATCCCAGAATGCATAGGAAGTAACATTCCCCAATTCTCATCCGTGATGCACCTGCCTAAGTCCCTTTCCCATAGTCTTTTTGTTTTCACCATCCTGTCATGGAGAATACGTTTCCCTCTTTTCACCGCCCACCCTATAAACCCTTTCCCCTGATCCTGAGCCATATAGATCAGTGTCTCCACCAGGTCCATTTCTTATATTCCCTTATCTTCTTTCCCTAGACTTCCCGTAAGTGCCCTTATTTGCAGGTACCTAAACCTATCTCGTCCACCACCCCTTACTACCTTTTGAATTACTTGCAGGGAGCAAAGCAGTCCTTGCACCAGTAAATGCCCCAGGCTCTTTATTCCCTTCCGCTCCCATTCCCGGAAGCCCTTATCCTCTAACCCTGGCAAGAAATAGGGATTATCTGCCACAGGCAGAAGCAGTGTCTCCTTACCTTGCGTCCAGCCTCTTCACCTTAACACCCTCCATGCTGATAATACCTGCACCACTAGGGGATTAACTTCTTTTCTGTTCCTATATGCCCTCAGCCCTTTGCTGTGAAGATATGCCACTATATTACACTGAGCTGTCTCTTGTTCCCGGTCGACCTAACTGGCTAGCTTAGGCCTATGCACCCAGTCCGACACATACCTTTGCTGTATAGCCAAGAAATAATTTTCCAGATCTGGAAAGTTGAGCCCTCCCCTCTCTCTCTCTGCCTTTAACCTCCCCAGACTTATCCTCAGGCGCTCCCCTCTCCAAATAAAGGAGGAGAAGGCCCCCTCCAGCTTACGAATGTCCTCTTTACTCAGCCCCTTGGGTAACATTTGCAATAGATACAAAATCCTAGGTAGCACATTCATTTTAATTATATTGACTCTGCTCAGCCACGACAAGGGCAGCTGCATCAAGCTTCTTAGGTCTGCCTCAATAGTTTTAATTAATTTAGAATAATTCAACCCATACATACAAGGACTCCAGAGATCTTCCCACTTGTATCCCTAAATACATCAGGCACGTCCATGCCATCTTTAGTCCCCATTGTTTCACTTCGTTTCCAGAGCCCTTAGACCACATTACCTCCGATTTCCCTAAATTGATCTTGTAGCCTGAGATGGCACCAAACTCCTCCACCAATGATAAGAGAGGTGGTACTGAGCTTCTTGGGTTTGTTAAAAACAGCAGCATATCGTCTGCATACAGTGCCAACTTATGCTGCACTTTACCTTCCCCCCCACCCTCTGTATCCTCTCATTATCCCTGATGGCCACAGCCAGAGGCTCAACTGCCAGGGCGAACAACAATGGGGAGAGCGGACATCCCTGCCTTGTGCCCCTCCCTAGGTCGAATCTCTCTGACCTATTGCCATTCACTAACACCTGCGCTCGGGGGCTCTTATACATCGCCTTCACCCACCTTAGAAATGCTTCACCCAGACCAAACCGCTCCATCACTTTGAACAGGTATTCCCACTCCACTCTGTCAAATGCTTTTTCAGCATCCATTGATAGTATCCCTATATCTTCCTTTCCCCTGTTCACTCTCCAGATCATGTTAAGCGACTGCCTCATATTGTGATATGACTGTCTCCCCTTTATGAACCTGGTTTGGTCTGGGTGAACCAACCCCAGGAGCACCTCCTCCAATCTACTGGCCAGCACTTTAGCCAATATTTTACAATTACAATTCAACAGTGTGTAACCCCCCTGCAAATGGGGGTTCCCAAAAGACTTCCAGGAGCTTGCTTGAATGCTCCAAGCCTGAATGGTGTTTGGCATTTAAGCCATTTATCAGTGAGTGTTTTTAGAGCCTCTGGTACTGTCTCTTTAAGAGCTGTCTGCTTGCAGACATAATTAGTTTGTATGGGGACTGTGTGCTTCTCTGAGTACCACCTGAGCTGCTGCTAATTCACTTCAATTTTGCAGTCACTAGAGTGCAAAGGAACCTATCTGAAAGATGTAACTGTTTGCCAGAAATTATTTAGAGTAATAATGAAATTACAGTTTGTCTAACCTGCTTTTGCAGTCAGAACTGTGTCTGCTAGTTCTCATTCTAGTTTTGAACTGCTGAACTGGACCAATCAGTGTGGGTAAGCTAGTCTCTAAAATGATGCCTTGGACTGAATCAGAACTTGGACTCATAATCTGAGCCAGCCACAAGAGGATTGTATGGGCAGTGACTTGGGAGATGTAGTTTAGACTTAGAGTGCTTTTTTGGACCAACAGCAGCAGTCTATTGTGAGTGACAGCCAATCCAGTCAAGAACTGTGGAACTTGAGTGAAGTGCCCGTTCTCATAGTTGGAGTTCAGTTGAGCTTTTGCAGTGAAGAAGGAAGGAGCCCTGTGCTTTTTCAGTGTGCAGTTTTAGTCAAAACGTGTAAGTGCCCAGAGTTCCGTCTGCAGCTTGTGTAATAGCTTGTTAGGACTGAATCCTCCTGTGAAAAGAATCAAAGGATCTCTGAAGAGTAGAAACCAGGCTCACCTCCAGAAGACTGGAAGAATTGCTAAAATTGCACTCGGTCTGTCAGGAACTGAATCTGCTGTGTGTTCTCCCGGTATTGTGCAGTAATTGCGACGATACAGATGCAGCCTGCCTGGTATAGTACTTTCTTTTATATGGATGTGTGAAGAGGTTTGTGTACCTCAAGTGAGCCCTGCTGACATTGAAGGACCCTATCTTATTTGGAGGTCGAGTACTAATTCAGGGTTGCTCTGTTGAATGCCACATTAAATCCAAATGGAATTACTGTACTGCTGACTGTTTAATTCTCCTTTTCTCTGTGTGAAAGGGCCCTCACCAGCTGCCACGGTTTGGACTAGCCACTAGGGCTTGGGTACCTAGGGACAGTAACTGATAGGGATAGGCCTGTGCACAGAGCCATAGGTAGATTATTAGAGTGATAAGCTAATTAACCTGATTTCCCCTGTCCTTGTTATATCCCCCTAAATAAATCAGAGCTGCTTGTTTCAGCAAAGTTATACTGTCTGAGTGTATTTGTCTATGTTAAAGTACTGTACTGTGATTGTTGCACTGTATCTCATTTCACAGAGGTCCCAGTGCCGGAACCAGACCTGGGGGTAAGTGTATACTGTGAAGGTAATTTGATATATTGTGTGGGCCACTAGTGGAAGAAAGGCTGTGGTGTCCCAGAGGGCTGTGACCAAGTTAGTTTAACTATTGCAAACCCTGACCTCTGGGTGAGGACTCGCTTATTGATCCAGGCCCTCAACCTGTTAGTGGCAAATCAGGCAGGGTAGTAGCCCTCTGGGATAGCGCCATCTAGGGGTTACATCTTGAGGCACCGCTGGATTGTGTGTCCTCTAGTGGCCATATTTACGAACCACTGTTAAGAAAAATGGGTACCCCGACAGAAGTGTGCACCGCTGGGAGTGGTGTACTGGGGAGGAGATCTAATTTCAAAATGCTATGCTTATCCTGGACATCCCCTGGGTATCAATAATGGACACTGTGCAGGGAGTACTTTCCAAGGTGGAAGGTTTATAAAACCCTGTGGTGGTGGGTTTGCATGCTAATCTGCTCACCCACACTTTCCTGGCCCTAGTAGAGTTTAAGGATCCCATAGATAGCTCCAAAGTGCCACAGACCATTACCCCAGAGGGAGCCTCACTGCTTGGAGAGTGATAACTAAGGACAGTAAGACCTGGGGAATCAGCCCCACCACTATCTGAAACTTTGAGGAGAAATTTGCTGAATGGTTGCTGGGAGAGGGAAAACTGTGGAGGACTTGAAGAAACTATTCTTTCCACCTGGGGTGTTCCTCCCCAACACCTCTCCTGCTCCAGTGCCCGTAATGGTGGCTGAACCAATGCAGACTCCTATTTCTGCACCTGCCATTAGTCACGACTCCACCGGGGTTGAGGATCTTCTCTGGCACCCTCCCCACCCCCAAGGGAGAGATGACTGGAGACCTGGATAGACTATGTTGCCCCAAGTGCTAGGAATGGCAATGCTCGGAAGGTGAAAAGCGAAAGAGGGTTAGTGAGAGCCCGAGGTCCTGCCCTGCTACCATCCGTGCTAACGGGCCAGTAACCCTGAAGCGACTGCACAGGCCTATCTTGAGGCCTTGGAGAATGTGTATGGGAGCCCAGATTCTGATGAGGACCTATGGAGAGTAAGAGATGCAACAGTACCAAGGGAGTTGTTGTCTGTGTATGTATCTCGCTGGAAAAATTGTTGCAAGAATGCCTCAGAAAAGGTAGTTTGCCAGCGATTGAACTGGACCGAACCAGGCTGGACAGGATCCTTAAGTCTGCCCCTTCTCAGAACTGCTGTTGCTTCAGTTACACCTGGCAGATCGACTGGAATCCCCACCCTCCTATGATGAGTTAATGAGAGAAATTCGAGGAGTTGAGAAAAGACGACCTCGGGAGGGACCTGCACCAATAGCTGCCACGACCCGAGTGACTGAGGGTGACCCATCAAGTGAAGTTCAGGGCAGAGGTTGGCAGTCAATGAGTGCTCTGACAAGGAAAAAGATATGTCACAATGGAGGCGAACTGTTGAGAGAGATCCGGAATTCAAAAACTAGTCCTTTATGAAGGCCACGCCTGCAAGTACGGGCCTGACCTATATCCGACTGCATCTGCTATGGGGGTGGGGGTACCACCATGTATCTCCTGCTGATAACAGCTCCGAACTCCGATCTCCTTGACCATGGAAGTGGAGAAACTGACAGATGTCTCCAAATGCTTATCACCACAAGAGACAGAGATGGCACCAAGGTTTCCAGTTAGTATCACCCCGCCCTGGCTCCCAGTGTGGCGTTTCGGCCAGCTCAAACTCCAGAAAGTATGTTTTGCTATAATTGTGGGAAAGATGGGCACATGAAAAGGAATGCCAGTCCCCAAAAGACACTGACAAAAGTTGCATATAGGCTAAGGAGAGCTTGGAGAAGAAATCAGTGGTTAGAGGTGCGACATGAGTCCCAGTGAGGGCACCAAAATGCTAATTCACGTCCTTTGTGGTAGAGTCAGTTGCCCAGGCCCCCACTACCTCCTCTCGAACTGGTCCAGAATAGTGGGTCCCTCCATGGAGACCACTGTAAAGGTGAACGGAGTCTCCAAGAGCTATATTAGACAGTGGCTCCTAAGTGACAATTATGTTCCAAGATTGGTATCAGAAGCATTTGTCAGACATACCTTACAACCATTAGAAGGACTGTATGTATGGGGTTAAGTGGAGAAGGCCTACCCTATTCCGGTATATCCGAATTTGGCTGTCTTTCCCCTACCTCCTGGCTGGAGTGGCCGAACAAGTAGAGACCCTAGCCTTAGTGTGTCCCCCACTGGACTGTATGGATGGTGTCCTTTGTTGATTGGAACAAATGCTCATATGTTCGGAAGGCTGACAGTTGTGTTATGAAAACAGGGTCAAAGACTAGTAGGTTTTAGAGTTCCGGCTTTAATTAAGAAGGCCTATGAGGCACAGAGAGATGCTGGAAAACAGAACCAGAGGAACCGGTCGGAATTGTATGGAAGAAGGATCCTGAGTCTCTGATCCTGGCGCCAAATGCCCAGTGTACCTTACAGGAGAGGTCCGTATCAGAAAGGATGTTAAGAATAAAATATTAATGTTGGATGCACCAGGCAATGGAAAATTGCTAGAGGGACTGCTGGTCAAGTTTAGTATTTTGCCCTAGAGCCCATGCTTATGCCAGAAGGTAATGGTCCAAGTTCATAATGTGTCTGAAAGAGACATTGAGTAAACAGAGGTTGCATCCTGGCTAATGTGCATTGTGCAGACACTGCAGTGCTACCCAGCAGCAAGAGTTCAAGGAAGAATGACAGAGTAACGCCTGACTTGTTTGATTTCCGACTCCCGCTGCCAGCTGAATGGAAAGTGAAGATCAGTGAGAAGCTTGCCCAGAGAGACCAGGTGTTTCTTTAAAGGAATGGGATGTAGGATGCGTGCAAGGAGCTGAGCACAATATCCGGCTGCATGACTGAAGACCATTTCGTGAGAGGTCTCAGACGCCTGGCACCTGCTGTATATAGATGATGTGAGACGGCATCTGCAAGAGATTAGCTGCTGGTGTAATACAAGAATCCAGAAGCCCTTATGCTTCCCCATGTGGTAGTGAGGAAAAGAATGGAACAGTAAGGATGTGTGTGGATTATCGTGACCTAAACCGCGGACTATCCCTGATCAGTACACAATGCCCCGCATTCAGGATGCTTTGGACTGCCTAAGCGGGAGCAAGTGGTTCTCTGTGCTGGATCTCCCGCAGGGTACTATCAGATCCCGACGGCCCCTAGAGGACCGTGAAAAGACAGCCTTTATCTGTCCGCTATTTCTATGAATTCATGAGATGCCTCATAGGATTTCAGGTGCCCCAGCCACTTTTCAACGATTGATGGAGCGTGCAGTGGGGACATGAACTTATTAGAGTGCCTGGTATACCTAGATGATGTTATTGTGTTTGGCAGCTCACTGGAGGAACATGAGAGCAGATTATTTAAGGTATTGGACCGACTGGAGGACTTTGGCCTTAAACTGTCCATTGATAAGTGTCAATTTTTTCAAACATCAGTAAAGTATGTGGGACACATAGTATCCACCGAGGAATAGAGACCACCCAAGTAAAGTTGAGGCTTTGACCACCTGGCCACAGCCCAAAAATCTAAAAGAACTGCAAAGATTCCTGGGATTCTGTGGTTATTATCGGCGCTCATCAAGGACTATTCAAGAGTGATCCGCCTTTACTTAACCTTACCAAGGGTATCCCCAACCCACAAAAAATACAAAAGTCAGCATCCTCAAGACTGAAAGAGTGTATTTTCATCCGAGTGAAGTATTTGGGGCCCGCTGGACTCTGATTGTGAGACTGCTTTTCATGAGATCATATATCAACACCCATGCTCCAGTGCTGGCCTATGCGATCCAAGAAAACCTTACGTCCTGCACACTGATGCTAGCTTGCAAGGGTTGGGGCTGTGTTGTACCAAGAGCACGAGAATGGCCTGAGACCAGTGGCCTTGCCAGTAGAAGCCTGACCCCATCCGAAAAGAACTATCCTGTACATAAGTGAGTTCCTAGCTTTGAAGTGGGCTATTGTTGACCAATTCCATGAGTACTTGTATGGGGCTAAAATACTAGTAAAACTGACAATAATCCTTTGACCTATGGCAGACCTCAGCTAAGTTGGATGCCACCTGGCCATAGGTGGCTTTCTGCATTATCTACATATGACATGCTCGAATACGAGCAGGTCTGAACCATAGATGCTGATGCTCTCTCCCGAGGCCTGTTCCCAGAATGATTGGGTCCGACTGGCAGAACCTGACATTCGGGCACTCTGCCGGAAGTTTGACAGGGAGGAACAAATGTCCACGGACGCAGTGGACTGCATGGTGGATTGCTTGGAGCCTCTGAGAATTGCATACCTGCTGCTTGTTGCCACTTTTCTGCAGTAGACATTGGTGCACTGCCTCAGCTGGACAATGACAGTATTTAGTGGGCTCAATCCCAGCGATCCCATGATCAAAGCAGCTTTAAAGCCCTTCATGCGGAAAAGATGTGTCCAAATTACGCTCCACTGATTTGAGAACTGCACTGTTATACAAAGAAGGTCCTAAGTTGAAACTGATCAATAAACTGTTATACAGAGAAACAGTAGACAGAGGGGACAAGTAGACAAACAACAACAGTGCTGCCCACTGCCTTCTCGAGACCAGTATTGAGGTCCTGCACAACCACATGGGGCACCTTGGTATAGACAGAACACTTGACGGTGAGATCCAGATTCTATTGGCCAAGATGGGGGCTGATGTGGAGCAAACACATTCGAACTTAGTCGTGGCTTACACAGAGGAAGCTTTGCCCCAGAGGGCTGCCCCCTTGTTAACATAACCACCAGTGCACCCATGGAGCTGGTCTGTATTGATTTTCTAAGTTTGAGTCAGATCAAAGAAATATCAGTAATGTGCTGGTGGTCACTGACCATTTCACGAGATATGCCCAAGCTTTCCACCAAAGACCAGAAAGCATCCACTGTAGCCAAAGTACTTGAGAAACTTTTTGTTCACTATGGGGCCCACAAAGAATCCATTCTGATCAAGGAGACTTTGAGAGTCGCCTGATCAAAGAGATGCTTTCTCTGTGGGAGTGCAAAGTCCAGAACCACTCCTTACCACCCCCAGGGGACCCACAGCCTGAACGTTTCAACCGCACTTTGCTAGATATGCTAGGCACCCTGCACCCAAGGACAAGCCTAGATGGAAAACAAATTAGCACCCTGGTACATGCTTATAACTGCACCAAAGAGTGATGCCACTGGATTCTCCCCCTACCGCCTGATGTTTGGAAGAGAAGCTCTACTACCAGTAGATGTGTGTTTTGGTCTCTCCTGATGGGGTTCAAGCTGACAACTATTTACAGTATGTGCAAAAGTTAAAGGCCCAGCTAACCCATGCGTACCAACTGGCTCAAACCATGGCTGCCAAAAGAAATCTGGCCAACAAAGAAAGGTATGATAAAAGGTGAAAGCACAGGAACTCCAGGAGGAGATCGGGTATTCAAGAAATCTGGGACTGCATGGCAAGCACAAGATTGCTGATAGATGGCACCATCTCCCTCACATTGTAGTGGGCAAACTAGATGATCTGCCAGTGTACAAAGTAAGGCCTGAGAATAATTCAAAAGATGTAAAACAATGCATAGAAATCATTTACTGCCCATTGGACAAATCTTAATTGAGTCTGAGTCCCTAGAAGATGCCCCTCTGGACCAGTGACTAGAGCTGCTGCTAAGAAAAGATCAAGAAAGTCTGCACCTACAGAAGCAAAGTTAAAGTGTTCCTCCACAAGTCCCAGTTGAGCATGACTGTCAGTCCATATCGGAAGAAAGTGAGAGTGACTTTGAATACTATCCTTCTTACTAACTGAGTCAATTGTTTCGGGCAATCCCTAGTCAATACTGGAGACAAAGCTGGGCCTTCTGACTGTCTAAGCCCCCAGCTTCATCCCTGAGCCAATGCTCCCAGAAAGTGAAGTGCAAAGCATCAGATCAGATGAAATGGAATCATTGTGCATGGTTGAACTGTTTGAGCTTCAGGGAGGAAATGATAGATTGGGGCAGTGATACACCTGAACAAGAAGAGTATTTGAGTGCCCTGACAGTCCACTGCCAGTGTCCGAAAGCTCTCCATGCGAGCCAAATGTTGTGGACTCAGAAACTGTAACTCCTGGAGCTGAAAGTGCCCCAGGTTCTAGCCCTCTACCCCATGGAGACTCCCTGACAAGTGAGGACAATGCTGAAAATGAGGCTCAGAGTGCAGAGACTATAACAGTTCCCCTAGAAAGACTGGTGAGCTGTAAAGCCTGTGGTGCACCCTCAGTTATGATTCACTTGGGAGGCCTGTGGACTTGCCTCTCAATGTTGTCCATAAAGGAGTGATAAACTGTCAGCTCATTGCCCAAACTGAGCATCAGTGCTAACTCCAAGTTACTTGTGTTGCCTCTATATTATGGTGCCTTGCCCCATCCAGCCCCAAGGTAACTGATAGGAAGGCCCTCTCTTCAGGTTTCATGTGTACAAGAGGTAATAACTTGAGTTATGGTACAATGTATGTAATACTGTGTAAAGAGTGATGACTGCAATGTTTTCAGAAATGTGTTCTTGGTAAAATGATATATTGACTGATGATTACATGTGCGAGCCTAATGCAAATGTATATAGTTGCAGTTGAAACTTATGGGGGTACTTGCTTGTGTGGACGTCAACTTTCCCAGGCTTCAGGAAGAATTATAACCCCCTGCAAATGGGGGGTTCCCAAAAGACTTCCAGGAGCTTGTTGAATGCTCCAAGCCTGAATGGTGTTTGGCATTTAGCCATTTATCAGTGAGTGTTTTTAGAGCCTCTGGTACTGTCTCTTTAAGAGCTGTCTGCTTGCAGACATAATTAGTTGTATGGGGGACTGTGCTTCTCTGAGTACCACTCGAGCTGCTGCCAATTCACTTCATTTTTGCAGTCACTAGAGTGCAAAGGAACCTATCTGAAAGATGTAACTGTTTGCCAGAAATTATTTAGAGTAATAATGAAATTACAGTTTGTCTAACCTGCTTCTTTGCAGTCAGAACTGTGTCTGCTAGTTCCCATTCTAGTTTTGAACTGCTGAACTGGACCAATCAGTGTGGGGTAAGCTAGCTCTAAAATGATGCCTTGACGAATCAGAACTTGACTCATAATCTGAGCCAGCCACAAGAGGATTGTATGGGCAGTGACTCTGGGAGATGTAGTTTAGACTTCAGTGCCTTTTGGACCAACAGCAGCAGTCTATTGTGAGTGACAGCCAATCCAGTCAAGAACTGGGAGGAACTCAAAGGAAGTGCCCGTTTGCCAGTTGGAGTTCAGTTGAGCTTTGGCAGTGAAGAAGGAAGGAGCCTGTGCTTTTCAGTGTGCAGTTTTAGTCAAAAACGTGTGTAAGGCCCAGAGTTCCGGTCTGCAGCTTGTGTAACAGCTTGTTAGGACTGAATCCGTCCTGTGAAAAGAATCAAAGGATCTCTGAAGAGTAGAAACCAGGCTCACCCTGTAGAAGACTGGAAGAATTGCTAAAAATTGCACTCGGTCTGTCAGGAACTGAATCTGCTGTGTGTTCTCCCGGTATTGTGCAGTAGTGCGATCGGATACAGATGCAGCCTGCCTGGTATAGTACTTTCTTTTATGGATGTGTAGAGGGTTTGTGTACCTCAAGTGAGCCCTGCTGACATTGAAGGACCCTATCTTATTTGGAGGTCGTGAGTACTAATTCAGGGTTGCTCCCTGTTGAATTGCCACATTAAATCCAAATGGAATTACTGTACTGCTGACTGTTTAATTCTCCTTTTCTCTGTGTGAAAGGGCCCCTACCAGCTGCCACGGTTTGGACTAGCCACTAGGGCTTGGGTACCCAGGGACAGTAACTGATAGGGATAGGCCTGTGCACAGAGCCATAGGTAGATTATTAGAGTGATAAGCTAATTAACCTGATTTCCCCCTGTCCTTGTTATATCCCCCTAAATAAATCAGAGCTGCTTGTTTCAGCAAAGTTATACTGCCTGAGGTATTTGTCTATGTTAAAGTACTGTACTGTGATTGTTGCACTGTATCTCATTTCACAGGAGGTCCCAGTGCCGAACCAGACCTGGGGTAAGTGTATACTGTGAAGGTAATTTGATATATTGTGTGGGCCACTAGTGGGAAGAAAGGGGGTTGCAGTGTCCCAGAGGGCTGTGACCAAGTTAGTTTAACTATTGCAAACCCTGACCTCTGGGTGGAGGCACCCGCCATTGGATCCAGGCCCCTCAACCTGTTAGTGGCAAATCAGGCAGGGGTAGTAGCCCCTGGGATAGCGCCATCTAGGGGTTACAAGTGAAATTGGCCTGTATGAGGCACAAGACTCCGGATCCCTCCCTTCTTTTGGTATGAGGCATATAGCAGCATCATAGCATGCATCAGGCAAATGAACCTCCCCCTTTTGCTGGAATACTTCACTCAGTACCCTCTCAGTTCTGGCCCCCATTAGTTTGAAAAATTTCACTGGGTAACCATCCGGTGCACTAGCCTTTCCCCTCTGTAACTTCTGGATAGCCTTCATCACCTCTTCCACAGTTATTTGCTGTCCCAACTTTTCCCTCTGTTCCTGTGTGGCTTCCGGTATATTGATTTTCCCTAGAAACTCTAGCATCTGTGTCCTCATCCCTGTCCCTTCTGCTTGATACAGTTGTTGAAAGAAGGAGCAAAAAGTCTGCTGTATCCCTTTATCCTCCCTCTGTAGGGTTCCTTGCTTATCTTTCACCTCCAGGATTCTACCCATCCTTCTACCTCCCTTCATGAGATTGACCAGCATGGGCCCTGGCTTGTTTCCCCATTCAAATATATGTCTCTTGTTAAAAAAACAAGTCCTTCCCGCCTCTGTCCTCAACTGGAATTCAGGGCCTCCCTCCCCAACTCCAGGGATCGTACAAAGCTCCTTCAATTTACTTTCGAGGTCTTTTCTCTTTTCCTGCCTTTTCCTCTTTATTCAAGACATGTATTCAATAATTGCTCCCCTCATAAAAGCCTTGCCCGTATCCCAAAGTATATCCGTAGGGACCTCCTCTGTATCATTCATTTCCATAAAAAGATCCCAACTCTCCTCCAAGTGCTTCTTAAAATCCTCATTCTGGGCCATATATATATGGGGAATTTCCAAGGGGGGGGGAGATACCTGTTTTTCCCTGCCTTGTATTTTCATCACCACCATCGCATGACCTGACACATGTATAGTTCTGTGACAGATCTCCCATATCCGGGAGTACCATTCCCGAGTAGCATAAATATAGTCCGGCCATGTTCACGTCTTATGGGGGTTCAAATAGAAGGTATACTCTCTCACTTCTGGATTTGCTGTACATCAAGCGTTCACTAGGTCTAGATCCGCCATACCCTCTTGCATTGCTGCATACAGCCCAATTCCTTCCCCTTCCCTTCAGAATGGTCCATTTCCGGATCCATGGTCCAATTCAGATCCCCTCCCATTATTAACCCTGGGAACTGTTCCCGGGCCAATAAATCCAGCAAAGAGCAATAGAAC
Organism: Neoceratodus forsteri; assembly: GCA_016271365.2. NCBI lineage: Eukaryota > Metazoa > Chordata > Ceratodontiformes > Ceratodontidae > Neoceratodus > Neoceratodus forsteri. Next base: position 107,689,003 of record CM028131.1, on the reverse strand, counting down.
TGTTGGTCATAGACCGCCGGGGCATACACTGATCCCAAAGTAATCTGTTCACCTTCAGGTAGGCCAGATATAAAAATGTACCTGCCCTCCTTATTGTCCTTAACCACCCTCTTCACCGCCAAGGGGAGGGTCTTTTGCAGCAGGATGGCTACGCCTCATTTGCGCACTGAAGCAGATGCCGATAACACTTTCCCACCCACCCACCCATGAGCCAATTTAGCATGCTTCATCTCCGCTAAGTGCATTTCCTGTAGCAGTGCTACTTGAGTCCCCACTTTTAAGTGCTGTTAGCAATATAGTCCTCTTTACTGGATTTATTACACCCCGAACATTCCAGCTGACCACATTAAAGCTGTTCTTAGCCACCATTGGGATTCAGGAACCCTTTCCCTTTCATCATGATCTTTTTAACTGAGAGTATTCCACATACCTAGTATTGTTGGTTGCATTTTTCTTTAAAAAAAAACCAACAATGTCAGAACAAACAGCAGTAACAACAATTTCAACATAAAACTTTGTGCCCCCCTCCCTCTGTCTCTCATCCTCTCCCAGCCCTCCCCAAATCAGTCGATTTTCTCCTCCACCCCCTTACCCCCTAATCATTTTCCATCCTCTCCCTCCTGTCCCAGGTCTCACTCCAGCATCTCATCCTGACACTCTGCTCCTTTGTCTACCATGTCTAGCAACTCCCCCACATCCTCCCCCTCCTCAGCTGTTAAACCTCCCCTGGTGCTTATCCTATCCCTCCCATCCACCCTTGTCTTTCTGGTAGTCCCTAGTATGTCAAACCATGTGCCTACAAAAGTGCGCAGCACACCAGGCCGACAACCACAGTGGCATAGGTCAAAGAGAGACCATCCCACTCCTCGCCAGGCAAAAAGCCTAGCTGCATCAAAGAAGCGCACGGCGCCCCTCCACCCCACACCGCCACAGAAACATAGAAATATAGAACATAGAATTTGACGGCAGATAAGGACCACTTGGCCGACCCAGTCTGCCCATTTCCCTACCTAATGGATAAGCTGCAGATCCTAGTTAACCAGCAGCCTACTTCTTTCTACCCCAACCCCCTAGAATTGCCTTATGGGGGTCCCATGCATGCTTGAATTCAGCCACTGTTTTTGACTCCACAACCTCCGAAGGCTGTTCCATGCACCCACAACCCTCTCTGTGAAAAATACTTCTACATTACCTCTGAGCCGCCTCCCATCTTCAAATTGTGCCCCTTGTTCTAGCACACCTCTTTTTGAAAGATGCTACCCTCTTGGACTTTGTTTATACCCTTGAGGTACTTGAAAGTTTCTATCATGTCCCCCCCTCCCTCCTTTCCTCGAGGCTATACATATTAAGCTCCTTTAGTCTCTCTTCATATGTCTTCCGTGCAGACCCTGCACCATTTTAGTTGCCCTCCTCTGGACAGCCTCCATCCTGTCTATGTCCTTGTGGAGATTGGGTCTCCAGAACTGCACGCAGTACTCCAGATGGGGTCTCACCAACTGTCTGTACAGAGGGATAACAACATCCTGTTTTCTACTGGTGATGCTTCTCCTATGCATCCCTGTATCCCCCCAGCCCTCCTTGCTGCCCTCTCACATTGCTTGCCCACCTTTAAGTCATCTGATATGACTACCCCTAGGTGCCTTTCCATTTTTGTTGTTGTTAGTATCTCACCTCCCATTGTGTACTCTTCCCCTGGGTTTTTGTTTCCCAGGTGCATTACCTTGCACTTCTTAGCATTAAATCTAAGCTGCCATACATTTGACCATTCCTCTAACCTTGCCAAGTCCCTTCTCATCCTTTCCCAGCCCGCCACACACCACCGCATCTAAACAAACACACAACTGCCTTCCCTCTTCCTGCTGCGGTTAATAATTAAGTATCAGCAATTTACTCGATACAGCTTTTTCCTTTTTTTATTTATTTAGTCCCCTTGCAGGTTTATTTTTGCTACCTCACATCCTCACTCCCCTCTGCATTTCCTTCTTGTTAACATGTATGGTACTCCAAGCCCGCTTCCCAGTCGACATGAGTCCCCCTCCAGTGTCTCTCCTCCTCCCCACACCAGCTTCCCCCCTTGCAACCTGAGAAATGGATTCTTCACAGCAAACTCCCAGGGCTACCGGCTAAGGCCAGCAGGGAGACCAGGCCGCGCTCAAAAAATCCATGTGCTAAGCCCTGCTTCCCACCCGCCCTCCTACCTTCACCCATACATGTTTGTAGCCACGTCTTCTACTTCAGTCCTTCTTCTTCCCGCTCTCAAGTGTTCCTTCACATGGCAGTTCTCCCCTTGTGCACATTACCATTTCACGGCCATCTTCCGATCTAGTCTAATTTCAGCAAGGAGACCCTTTTAGCTGACAAGTTCTGCAAATTGCACTGTCACCAAACGAGCACTCGGGATGCAAGCGTCCATCTCTCTCCAGCACAACTCTTAAAGCTAGTTCAAGTAACACAACTCCAACAGGGAAAGAGAAAAAAAAAGGAATGAAAACCCAGCCTCCCCTCCTTTTGTACGAACAGTCAAGTAAAGCCTAGTTTCATTCTTTCCGAGTTCACCACAGTTTCTGCTTTAGGGCTTTAACAAATTCCTCAGCCTTCTCGATCTCCCAAAACAAGTATGTGGCTCCCTCGTGCTTTATTTTTAGGGTGACGGGGTACACTAAAAAATGATCTACCTTACTTTCGCTCAGCTGCTGCATTATACTGTTGAACATCTTCCTCCTCTTAAACAAGCGAGCCGAGTAGTCTTGGGACATGTAGAGGCAATGCCCCTCATATTCATCAGTACTCTTCTCACGGAATGCCTTCAACACCAGTTCCCTGTCCTGGAAATGGTGAAACCAGAAAATTATTTGCCTCGGCGGCTGATCCTTTGGTGGTTTGGGCATCACGGCCCTGTAAGCTCTTTCCAGCTTATACTTCCCCTTTGCAGGTTTGAGGCCCAGTAAGTCCGTTAGCACCCTTGCACAAAAATCGAGCACACTCTCCCCCTCCATGCCCTCCGGCTGACCCCTTAGCCGCAAATTTAAGAGGCGATGATAGTTCTCTAGGTAATCAAATACTTCCTTCAATTCGGCCAGTTCTTTCTGGAGTGCTGCTACCTGCCCAGGGGTCGCCAGCAGTTCGTCCTCCACATGCGATATTCTCTCTTCCATCTCTGTGATTCTCCCCGCTTGCTCTACTTACTGCTCCTGTATCTCCTGGAGCTTTACATCCAATTTCCCCTCCAACTTAATTAGTCTCGGCTCCAAAGCTGCAATAACCTGCCCCCTAACCTCTCTGCCCAGCTCGGCAACCTCAGCTGCCGACAACGAGACCAGGCTGCTGCTCTCTCCTTCTTTTCTTGCGCTTTTGGAGGCATTTCTTTGACTTTTCAAGGGACCTGGGGTGAGATAATCATCCATCCTGTCTTCTGATATTGTAATTTGCTGAAATCCGTGGACTTAGGCACTTTTCCCTATTTTAAAACTTTAATTTTAGGCTGTTAAGAGGGAGCAACGTGGGAACACGTGTCGTTCAGTTAGCTGCTCATTAGCGCCCCCCCAACTGAGTTTTTAATGTTTTGCCAGAAGGTCCTAGGGGTACTGGCTGAGGATAGTAGGGCAGATTGGCAGAATTCGCTCTTAGCCGAGTGGATGGCTCTCTTGCAGGTGCTCCTCAACTGTCTGTATTCAAGGAGGTCGGTACTGGAGTGGTAGGATTTGAAACTCACCCAGCATTTTCCCCTTTGTTCCATGAGGGAGAATAAGCCACCATGGAGCCACTTGGTTACCGTGCCCCTCACCCTCCTTTTCATTAGGGGTGCATATTTGTTTTGCAGGGGAGTGAAGACAGCGAGGAAGCTGTCAAGGGCCTCTGTGTGATCACTTGTGGCAGTGACCTGGAACCAGTCGGTTTGCCGAAGGTCAGCAAGATAGTCTTCAGTGTTAAAATTGAAGTAGTCCTGCATCTGGATCACCTTGCTAGGGATTTTGGGAGGAGAGATACCCCATGTGCAATAGGTGGGGGAGTGATCTGAGATGGCATCAGGGAGAACTCCTGAGGAGACAATTCTATCAGGCCTGTTACTCAGTACCCAGTCAATGAGGAATCCTTGGCCTCGTGGGTTCAGTAATGAGTAGGCTGAGGGCGAGGCCCAACAGCAGAGGCTCATACTGCTTGGCGTTACCCCCAACCAGTTTAGACTGAGGTCGCCCAGGATCAGTAGCTCATTGGAGCCCACTTTGCCACTGAGGCAGTTGAGTAGCGATGAGAGCCCAAGCGTTCCTCTCTTAGGAGGGTTATAGGCACATACCACGTGGATCTTTTTAGTATTCCCTAGTAGGAGGAGGGCATGCAAAAACTCACAGGCAGGGGGTGTGCCTAATGACAGACACGTTTAAGTACCCCTTGTAGTAGAGGAGCACTCCGGCCCCGCGCTTATTCCCCTCTCTGTCCAGCCTAATGAGGTGGTACCCAGGAAGGGCACACACAGAGTCTGGGGTGTGTGGCTTCAGCCAGATTTCCATGATCCCCAAGATGTCAGGGTTGTAGTGAGCCACCCAGGCAGTTAGTTCAGCTAGGTTTGGTAGTAAACTGTGCACGTTCAGGTGAGCCAGTTTTATGCTTTTGGCAGATAGCCAGGCTGGAGGGGGCTGAAAGGAGGGCAAAGCAGCCAGAGGCCCAGGGGTTAAAGCTGTGCCTCCAACTGGGCCAGGGAGGACCAAGCACCCTTGGGGCAGCATCCTAAAGGCCACAGGGTGAGGATCAGGTGGGTCAAGTACAGTCGAGTTCAGGCCTAGGCCCCGGGCAGCCCAAGGGAGGCAGAGACCGAGACTAAAACAAAACTGCGGCACGGGGTTATACTGGCAGAGGCCTGAGGTGGCAGTAGCACCACACCAAGTTAAGAGATGGTGTGCAGCCTCGAGAGATGCTAGGCCAGGATTACCATAGCACAGAGGGCAGAAAGCTGCAGTGTACTGGTAGTTGTAGCAGGTCAACAAGACGAGGGGTAGTAACTGAACAATTCAAGCAACGACTATACCAGAACTAGTACTGGGAGTCATAGAGACACGTTATCTTGCCTGCAATAAGCAAGTAGAACATGCTGTCCCCAATAAGACCAGTGAGTACAACCAAGTACAAGTATCAACCCAGTGAGACAGCGAGATACGTTATATTGCATACATTAGGCTGTTTGGAAATACTAGGCCTAGAGTATCAGCTGTAGGTACAATCCAGAAATGGGAAAAAAATACAAGTCCTAGGAAATACCAGTAAATATAATCCAGTGATGGGAACTGCGGAACAGGGCTAGAGGAAGTTACTGTCAGCAGGTCATAGTAAGAGCCCAGTTCTTTCCTAACCAAGCCAGGAGAGGAGGCAAGCCCACTGTTTAGACCCCCCAACAGTGTCTGTCAGGGGAATGATCCTAGATGAGGCACAGAAGGTACAGGGAGATACAGCACTGGGCCCTCTGCGGCAACAGGGGCAGAAAGAGGCGGCTCCGGACTAGTGGGAGGGGCTAGGGAGCATTTGATGGGAGGTGGGAATGGGGCGGTTGGGCGGGACAAATGTCCCCTTACAGGAGTGCAGCCTCCATAAGCAAGCACCCACCGAGCGGTAAGTTCCCAGCAAGGATTAGGTAGCTGTTTCACTTTTAGAAATTTTTTTTGTGTCTACACAAGTCCTGGGAAGTCCGTATGCAGTCCCCCCATGGATAGTGGCACCCAGCCCAGGCAGCGAGGAGCAGGTCCAGGAAAAATCCCCTGGGTCATTGGAGCAGCAATGCGGCATCTGGTCATTGTGGGGGGGGTGTTGCAAAAGGGCTCCCAACCACCTCCCCAGGGTCCAAAGTCATGCAGGAATCAGCCGTCAGTTCCTCAGGGCAGCTTAAAGTTGGGCTGGTCTGCGACTGGGGAGCCAATCAGACACCAGTGCGGGATTTAAAATTGGTGCCTGAATCTCCCCAGTCTCCGGTCAGGAGGAGCGAGAGATCCCAGTAAAAATGTCCCCTTACAGGAGTGCAGCCTCCGTGGGCAAGCACCAGCCGAGCGGTAAGTCCCCAGCAAGGATTAGGTAGCTGTTTCATTTTTAGATTTTTTTTTGGCGTGTCCATACAAGTCCCAGGAAGTCCGTATGCAGTCCCCCCATGGATAGCGATGCCCAGCCCAGGCAGCGAGGGGCAGATCCAGGAAAATCTGCCGGGTCATCAGAGCAGTGATGCGGTGTCTGCTCATTGTGGGGGATCCGTAGCGAAAGGGCTCCCAACCACCGCCCCAGGGTCTGAAGTCATTTACTTCATTAGGCCAGCCTGATGGACATATCTAGGTTGAACAGGTGCAACAAAATAACAACATTCTGTCCCAGAGCTAGTCTCCTGTTGACAGTTCTGTAAAAAAGCTTCTGGAGGTCAAAATACATCTCATGGTCAACCCTCTGTATTACAGATTTTTTATTAAGAAAACCCAAATAGCTTTCTGCATTCATTTCAATAATATAAGTATATACAGCTACAAACTGAGGGATCCCAGTTCCACATAAAGATTCACAGATATGTTTTAACCATAGAGAAGCAAGAGGAGAAAGAAAGAATAGAAACAGCAAGTGAAAGCAGTGAGGTAACAAGGGGAAATTGTGGGACCATCGGAGTGGCCAGGTCCTAAGGTACCACAAGAAAATTTGATGGCACAATCAGACAAGCAAGAGACAGACAGGTGGCAGAAAAGGAGAGGACAAAATAGATCCTTGCTTTTAACTCTCTCTCTATAACAAATGGGACAGGGTTTTATCCAACTCTGTTACTATAACCAGCCCCACCTGCCCCCCATTCCGACACAAGGGCCCATCCTCAGTTTTGGACACTATAAATTTAAAGAAACAAAAAAAAATGCAGACACTGGAAGCCCAGCCCTGTTGCTACCAACCACACCTCTATTCAACATCAGGTTTCCAGCCCTGGTACTGTACAGTAAACTAGCTTTAAAAAGAAAAGTAAGCAGTTCCCAAGAGCCTAACACATGTGCCACCAATCACTCTCCTCATTTCAGCTCCACATGCTCAACCCTGATGCTGGACTTAATAATTATATACACTCCACCACCCAGCCCGTGCACTCAAATACTTCTACTCAACATCTGTCACCCATGCCACCTGCTCCCAGCCACACAAGTACTTAAAATTTATTTTGGGTCCTTTGGTGGAAGACTGACACAGGCCTCCCCCTACCTCAGCTGATCGCTGTCTTCTGCTGCAATGTTTTGGCTGAGTGAGCAAAAACACAAGTTAAAATAAAGAAACCACATGTGCACGGGGAGTAAGGCTTATTTAAAACAAGCATTTGTCAATGCCGAATGTTTGCTTGCTGGCATTGACATTGGTAGTGTAGGAGTTAGAGAGCTGCATAATAGGAATGGCAGTGAAGTACTGAACTGAAGTCAACCCCACCAGCACCTTGCAGAGACTGACAGGCATTTGGGTGTGCCTTTGGGTTGTCAGGCATAACGGCCACGCCATTTCACCACACCCTACCCTGCAGACACCGACAAGTGTCACGGTGTGCCTTGGGGTCTTTGGCCCTTATGCTCACCCCATTCCATCAGGAAATATGGTGAGATGGGTGCTGTATAGGAGAATGGGGTGAACTTTGGGGTCGAAGAGTCCAAGGCACACCTTGATGCCTGGCACTGGCTGCAGGGTGTGGAATGGTATGAGCATTACAGGCGAGAATCCCAAGTCACACCCCTGATGCCTGTGAATCTGTACAGGGTGGGGCGTTATGGTCAGAAACCCTAGCGCCTCAGGTGTTCGTTGGCATTTTTACTCCAAATTTTCAACATGGATTTTTGTGACCCCCACCTTATGAACAGTGGCAATATCAGTTTGTTAGCCGAAAGCAGATTTTGCACAGCGACTACGCCATTTGGCACCACAGGTGTGAAAACACATTTCAAACAGGATGTAAAAAATGACAGCTGTACTGTTCATGGGGAGGCGAAAAATGGAAATGTTGAAAATCTGCAGTGAAAATATAAAAAAACTGGTGAAATCACGAGCATGCATAGAAAATGCACAACGCACACCCGTAATGCAATTAGTTAGGGAATTTTTTACAGCAGATTGTCAACACAGGGATTTTGGAACCTCCGCTCATGAACAGTGTCACTGTGATTTTCTTAATCTGTCCCTAACAGTGATTTCTCACATCGACTACGCATTTCTGCGCTGGAAGTGCGAAAACACATTTCGGCCATGGTTTGAAAAATGACAGCTGTATTGTTCATAAGGAAGTGTGGAAAAATGCCAGGGTGAAAATCTGGACTGAAAATATTAGAAATCCATGAACTTACGAGGGTGCGTGGAAACTGCGCAATGGTGGCTCGTAACACAGTCATTTTATGGACTTTTTTCACCAAATTTTTAACATAGTCATTTTAACACCTCTGCTCATGAACAGTGTCACTGTGATTTTCTTAATCTGTCCCAAACATTGATTTCGCACACCGACTGCGCCATTGTGCGCTAAGTGCACGGAAACACATTTGGGGTGAGATGTGAAAAATGACAGCTATACTGCTCATAAGGAGGTGTGGTAAAATGGAAATGTTGAAAATCTGGAGTGAAAGTATTGAAAATGTGCGAACTTACGAGCGTGCGTAGGAACAGTGCAACGCATGCTCGTAAAACAGTCATTTTTGGGAATTTTTTTGCCAAATTTATAACATGGCCATTTTAACACCTCTGCTCATGAATGGCATCACTGTGATTTTCTTAATCTGTCCTGAACATTGATTTTGTACACCGATTGCGCCATTGTGCGCTATATGCTCAGAAACACATTTTGGGCAAGATGTGAAAAATGACAGCTGTACTGCTCATAAGGAGGTGTAGTAAAATGGCAATGTTGAAAATCTGGAGTGAAAATATTGAAAATTCGCGAACATACGAGCGTGTATAGGAACAGCGCAATGCATGCTCGTAAAACAACAGTCATTTTTGGGAATTTTTTAGCCAAATTTTCAGCATAGGGTTTTTGGGGGCCAACCTCATGAACTGTGACACTGTCATTTTCTAAATTGGTCCCGAAAGGTGGTTCCACGCAGTGACCACGAAATCACCTTTCGGGCCTGATTAACAAAATGACAGTGGCAGAATTCATGAGGAGGGGTCCTAAAACCCTGTTGAAAATTTGGTGCCAAAATTCCTAAAAATGCCTGAGATATGCACAAAGTTGAAAACCCAATTTATTCCATTATACAGCTTACCGCATTTCCTCAGTTCGCGGGTCGGCTTTGAAGAGTGCAGACGATTCCCGGTCCACCGAAGATCGTGCCGCGCGACTCGGAAGTAAGTATGGGGTGAGGTGGGGGCGTGGGCTGAGCGCAGAGGATGCGGCGGTGGGGGTCAGGACAGTCAGTGAGGGAGGTTTTTTCTTTTCAGGTGCTTGTTTTTAGGAGGACAACGCCGGACTTGTGCCACTCTAGGATGGGCTCCCAGCATGGCAACTGGAAGGCTGTTTGGGGGAGCAGCAGAGCCGATGGGGGATTGGGCATCCCCATCGGATATACGGACTATTGCCATACTGGGGTGGGCTCCCAGCATGGCACCAGGTAGTCTCTTGGGGGGTAAGGTAAACAGTGGAGCCAGTGGGGGATTGGGCACCCCCGTCGGCCATACAGGATGTTGCCACGCTGGGGTGGGATCCCAGCATGGCATCTGGAACTCTGTTGGGGGGGAGAGTGCAGCAGAGCCGACGGGGGATTGGGCACCCCTGTCAGCCATACAGTGTGTGTGTGTGGAAGGGGAGACGCATGAGCACACAATATGTGTGTGTGTGTGTGTGTGTGTGTGTGTGTGTGTGTGTGGAGCGCATGAGCACGTGATATCTTATCATTGCTCACTGAAGCATAGCTCTCCCTTTCAACTGTATGGCACTGCATTTTCAACTGCTGTCATAGACAGCTGCAGCATTCATTGGCGAACTGTAGCTGCGCCTGCAAACACACTGACTGAATTGGAAGACAGGGTGCCACACCTCCGAAAACTCGGATGATGGCACTGTTTCTTGCACATGTGTGCAAGCAAACATAAAAGGGGGGGTGAATTTAGTGTCATTGAAGGCATTTTTCGGGATGAAATTCAAAAGTGCCAGTTGGGTGGTTGTCAAGGGGTTGTGAAGGGGTGGGGGCAGAGACCCGGTCCCTCAAATTTGGTAAAAATATGTTAATTTTTGTTTCCTATTGGTTTTTTCCTGTGACCCAAAAATGCAAACTGTATCTGGACTCGGACTTGGGAAGGGGGATGCTTTGTGTCTTTTTGGGGGGGAATAAGAAAATAAATCCTCAAAAAAAGAAGTGGAAAAACTTAAATCCATGGACATGTGCAGTTTGCTTTTTTGGGGATTAGTTTTTATTTTTTTATTTTGTTTTTATTTTTCTTTATCACCCATTACTTTTACACTTTGTAACCAAATTTAATAATCTCTAATAGTCTCTGTACATTATGGGTTGCTATAGACCTCCCTCTGCTGGGTTACAACTGCTGAGCCATTTAACCAGCTCCTTGAATGCGATACAGTCTGAAGTTATAAACCTGACTGACCTCAATCTGGACTGACTTTTGGACTGCTCCAAACCTTTAAAAAATCTATGCAATCCCTTCGGGCTTGTCCAAATCATCACAGAAGTGACTCATCCAAACAAAAATAAACAACAAAAGTTCCCTGTTAGACATCATACTAGTAAACAAACCTCACGTATTTTCCCACTCTGGTGTCTTCTTCACCAACTTCAGTGATCATTGCTCCATTGCTTGTATAATGTCAGCACCTAAACCAATCTCTAAATCCAGGTTCTTATTTAAAAGATGGTTATGTAGTTTTGATCTTTGGCCTTCCTCACAGACTTGCAGAACTCACTGTATTGGCAAGACTTCTACCTGGCCAAGATGGTCAAGGCTGCATATAAGACCTTCTAAAACATTGTCTGTGGGGCATTACATAAGCATGCTCCACTGGTCAAAATCCACACCAAGAAGAAAACGTTCCCTTGGTTCATGGCCAAACTGAAGCCCACCTTGCTCAGCAGGGATAAACTCTGGAAAAAGGCTTGTAAATCAAAACGTCCTTCTGACTGGACTGTCTTCAGGTCAGCCAGAAATCACTGCACAAAGCTTATCAGAACCGCAAAGGCTAACAATTACCATACAATGCTGGACTCCTCCGCCACATGCCCTGCTAAATTCTGGAGAACACTTAAAAATATTCAAGGCCATGCATCCTCTGGCTCCCTCCCCTCAAAAATATCATAAGATGGCTCCTCCATCACCAACAAAGCTGAGATCCTAGACCTCTTAAACCAACACTTTGCCACTGCTGGTATGGCCTTCAATTCATTACCAGCCAACAACCTCCGAACCCAGCTTGCAACCCAGGGCAAAACTATCCCTGTCCCTAACCACCGTGCCCTAGATGAAAGTTCTCCTTTCAGCCTGTTACTCGCAAAGAAGTGGAAGACTGCTCCTCCAGTTGGATACCAGGAAAAGTGCAGGAGCGGATCTTATTGGACTGTACTTTTTAAAGCTCAGTCATTGAAACTTGGCAGCACCAATCACACACCTCTTCAATTTGTCCCGTGGCATGAGTGAACTCCAGTCAATCTGGAAGACTGCTGAAGTCATACCCCTTTTCAAACCTGGAGATCCAAGTGACCTCAACAATTACAGCCCGATCTCCTTACATCCCATTCTCTCCAAACTGTTGGAGAAAATAGTAAATAATCAACTTAGGAAAGTACAGTTACGGAAGAACTTACAGTAGATCTTCAAGAGAGGTTCCTGCAGTAGGTCATAACATGTAGGACTGCATCCCCTGGCATCAGGACCACATGGCAAACTTTTCCAGCAATGCCTGGCAGGGGACCACCCACCTGACGTCATGTGACGGATGTCAGCGTGACCCTATATAGTGGGCGGTCCCCACGCCCACCTTCCAGTTCTCCTGCTGGAGATCCAAGGAGGATGAGACAGGAGAAAGGATGAAATCCTGGAGCCCAGTTCAGAATAGACTGAAAGAAATGCAAAAACTGGGGGAAGGAGGGAGGGAAAAGGTGACCTACTACAGGAACCTCTCTCAAAGATCTACTGTTATGGTAACTTTTGCTTAACTGTGCTAACTTACTTCGATAGGGTTCCTGCAGTAGGTCATAACATATAGGACTGAATCCCAAGCAGTCACTCTCAGAGAGACTGTGAGAATCACGGGAGGAGGAGGAGCAACTGCAAACACAGATCAGGACTATCCTAAGACAGTAGCCCTGCAGAACAGCGAGGCCAAACCCGGCCCTATGCCTAGAGGCAATGTCCAGACTGTAATGCTTTGTGAAGGTATGGCCCGAACTCCAGGTTGCTGCCACACAAATCTCCGCTGCAGAAACATTCCTTAAGAAAGCTGTAGAGGTAGCCATGCCCCTAGTGAAAAGACCTCTGACTTCCCCTGGAAGAGGTTTGTGGTACTCCTGATAATAGAAGCCATTTGGATAGGCACTGCTTAAAGACTGCTGACCCCAAGGATTTGGGGGCAAAGGAGACAAAAAGCTGATGAGACTTTCTGAAATCTTTGGTTCGGTGGATGTAACACCTCAAAATCCTATGTACTTCCAGTGTGTGAAGGAGAGCCTCACCCCTATTCAAGTGAACAGGATTGTAAACTTGGAGTTCGACCATTTGGTTTAGGGTGAACTCAGACACCACCTTTGGAAGAAACTTAGGATTTGCACGGAGGACCACCCAGTCCTTATGAAAAATCAGATAAGGCTCTTTTTGCATGAGGGCCTGAAGCTCAGAAATTCTACGAGCAGAAGTAATAGCAACCAAAAATAATGCCTTCCAAGAAAGGAAGCGCATATCACAGCTCATCGCTGGTTCAAAGAGAGGAAGCGAAAGCTTCTCTAACACAAAGTTCAAGTCCCAAGGTGGGGTTGGATTGTGGATAGGGGGTTTAAGATGGAGGATCCCCTTTAAAAAGGCCTTGGAGATCTCCAACTGTGCCATGGGATTCCCTTCCACTAACGTATAGTAGACTGAAATAGCCGACAGGTGGACCTTAAGGGATGAATAAGACAGGCCAGAATCAGACAGGTGCAACAAATACTCTATAATCTGAGGAGCTGAGCAAGTAAAGGGATCCCATCCCTTAGATGGCACCCAAATGGAAAAATGCTTTCATTTCATTGCATACGTGGATCTGGTGGAGGGTTTCCTAGCCTCCACCAGGACCTGAGCGACCTTCCGGGAGACCCCAAAGTGAGACCTGATTATGTCTGAAGGAGCCTTGCATGAAAGTTCAGGGTCCTGAGTCCCGGATGTACCAGCCTGCCTTGATCCTGAATCAACAGATTGTGTAGGAGAGGGAGAGGAACTGGGGGTTCCACTGCGAGATGCTGCATTAGCGGAAACCAGATTTGCCTCAGCCAGAGGGAAGCTATCAGGATCATCCGTGCTCCCTCTGCCTGGAGTTTGAGAAGTACTCTCTGCAGAATGGGAAAGGGAGAGAAAGCGTACAAGAACTTCCCTGTCCAACATAGCGACAACGAGTCGTGCCAGAAAGCACCAGGCTCTGGAACGAGCGAGCAGAAGCTGGAAGCTTTGTGTTCAATGGGGAGGCAAACAGATCTATGTCTGGGTGACCCCAACTCAGAAAGAAAGAGTCTGCTACTTCCTGACTTAGTTCCCATTCATGAACGAGGGACGACGTCTAACTGAGGCTGTCCTCCAGGATGTTTTGAATGCCTGGGATGTGCACAACTGTGAGAAACAGGTCATGCTGAACTGCCCAGCTCCACACCTGCATCGCCTTCCTGCACAAGGGGTACGATCGGGTGCCTCCCTGCTTTCTGATGTACCAGACCACTGACATATTGTCCATCTGGACCAACAGTGTTCCTCTTGATAGGATAGACTGAAAGGTCTGAAGAGCATAAAGAACTGCCCTCATCTCCAGGATGTTGATGTGGAGAGACATCTCCAACTGGGACCATGAACCCTGAGTCCAGTGGTCCCCCAGGTGAGCCCCCTAGCCCAGACAGGAGGTGTCTGTGGTGAGGGGCCAGAGAGGAGGGGAACTTCTGAAAGGAAGACCCCAAGACAGGTTCAGAGGATCTAACCACCAAAGGAGATCTCTCTTGAGTGCACTGGAGACTAGAACCGGGTGGTCCAAGTCATCCAAGCGTTGATCCCATTGGACAGGCAATGTCCATTAGGTGACCCTCATATGCAACCTGGCGAAGGGGACTATGGAGATGGAGGCTGCCATCAGGCCTAAGAGATGTAACAATGCACTGGCCAGAAGAAATCTGGAAGAGGCCACTAGGTTGACCTGCTCTTGAAGAGTCTCCGCCCTGTCTGGGGGAAGGAAAGCTCTGCACTGGACCATGTCTAAGACCGCTCCAATGAACTGAAGGTTCTGGGAGGGGGTAAGAGTTGACTTGGGGAGGTTGAACGTGATTCTCAGTCATGAAAAGAGGTCCAGAGTGCACGAGCGGGAATCCAGAAGACTGTCCCTGGACGGGGCTGTCATGAGCCAATCATCCAGGTAAGGGAACACTACTATACCCTGATGGTGCAAGGCTGCTGCCACCACCGCTAGGCACTTGGTAAAAACCCAGGGTGCCGAGGAAAGACCAAAGGGGAGGACTGTAAACTGGAAGTGCTCCCTCTGGAAGCAGAAACGCAGGAAACGGCGGTGGCCCAGGAACATCGGCATATGCATGTAAGCATCCTGCATATCCAGTGCACAAAGCCAGTGGTCCTTCTGCAGAAGAGACAGGAGGTCCTGCAGTGTCAGCATGTGGAACCTTTTGTACTCGACAAACAGATTCAGTCTGCTGAGGTCCAATATGGGTCTGAAGTCACCCGTTTTTTTCAGGACCAGGAAAAAATGGGAGTAAAACCCTTTTTTCCTCTGAAGCAGAGGGACTGGCTGTATGGCTGCCTTCTGTCTCAGAGCCCGAATTTCCTCCTCAACTAAAAGAGCCTGGTGTGAGGATTAACTCGAATGACCTGGGGGAGATTCTGGAGGAAACTCCAGAAACTCCAAAGTGTGCCCTTTTGAAATGAGCTGCAGAACCCATGCATCTGAGGTTAAGTCCCTCCACTCCTGCACGTGGAGGGCGAACCTTCCTCCCACTGGCTCCTCGCATGGTGGCAGAGGAGGGGAAGGGAGTTGCCAGTCAGGAAGCGGAGGGGTGAGGGGGAGGAGGTCCCCTGTCCGTTCTCTGAGATTTAGAGGTAGGTGGAGAGGTGAAGAGGGAACCCGTGTCCTTTCTTTTGCCCTGTCACCTGGTAAAGGGCTGTTTACCCTGCCTCTTGGTCTGTCACTGAAAGAGCTGCTTTTTCTGAAAGCCTGATTGATACATGGACCTCACAGATCTCAGGGCCTGGCCTCTGTACTGGAGACCTGTGATAATATCTTTGGTGTCCCCTCCAAAAAGGACTGAACCCCTAAAGGGGGCATCTTGAATAGCAGCCTGGACATCATTAGAGAGACCAGAAATGCGTAGCCAAGCATGCTGTCTGAGAGAGAGAGATGACTGTGGTGGAAGAGCGGGCTACTGTGTCTACCAAGTCATATGTAGCCCTGAGCGCATGTCTGCAGGAGATCTTTGACAGGTGCAGGTCTTTGATAAGCTCCTCCTTGAGGTCTGAGGTATCCATGGCCTGGATACGGGCCTCAAGCTTGGCCATGGTCACTTTTTGAAAGGAGACCATGTGCGCCATGTAGTTAAGGGAGTGGAAGACACATGTAGCAGAGGAATAGATCTTTTTTCCAAATTGGTCGAGCTGCCGGGATTCCATGTCTAGGGGAAAGTACCCATGTGTTTCAGGGTAGCTGAGCAATCATGAGCTACTGCAATAACAATGGAATCAGGTTTAGGGTGAGCATCCAAAAATAAAACACCCTCAGGAGCGTGATATATCCGGTCTGCCTTCTTATGGACAGCTGGGATAGAGTGGGGTGCAGCTGCCAGATGGTACTGGTGAGGTCTTCGTGAGGGGCTGTCCAGGGGGGGACAGGAATAGGAGAAACAGTCTCTAAATCCAAGTGTTCCATGAGACATTTCCTCTTTAGGTCTTGTTCCTTGGTATTCCAGCCATTGGTCTGCTGGATAATACGTAACAACTCTGTGAAAGAGGGGTCGTCTGGGGGAGATTTGGGCAATTCCTTGCCCTTAGCCATGGAGGAATGCTCATCAGAAGAATCATCTATCATCTGAGGAACATTCCTTGGAGTCCGGAGTGTCATGATCCTCAGGGGTTCCGAAGTCTGGAAGAGTAACCTCCTGAGATGTGGTCCCAGAAATACGCACTGTTGAATGGACAGTGCTGACTGGACAGGGAACGAGGGAGAGGGGAGACTACCGGGGCCGGTAGACACCTCCCCAAATCCGAGACCAGCTCTGACCTAGCCTCCTTCCATCAGGATTGAATTAGAGACTAAAAATCTTGTTGTGGGGCCAGAGGAGGGAGTGGAGGCACATGGGCAGGCAGATAATGATAAAAAGGTGAGCCCGACCCCTGATGATGATGAAGGTAGCCCTGGTAATAGGGATAACCCAAAGAATGATACTCCAAAAAAACTGATTGGGGTACAAAATCCAGCGCTGGGCCAGATGGCAGATAGGCTGTTTGCCCCAGGGAAAGATATCCTTGATGGGTAATGTGTGGCTGAGATGGGCCGGGGACAATATCCTGCATCAGGATACCCGACGTCAGAAGAGCAGATGTCAGAGGGGCTGTCGTCAGACCTGCAGATCATCTGAGTATGTGGTACCATGCTTGGCATCACTATAACTTGCTTTGGGACTGGACGCGACGGCCCTGACAGGAGGGCGGACCATATACCTGTCAGCCCCCCTGGCATCAGAAGGTGCAGAGCCAACAGAGGAGGGCCTAACAGCGGTGCTGTCAGTGGGTCCACTGAAGGAAGAATAGGGTCAAGGACCCTCTGAACATTGGGGTCTTGGCACTGGAGCCCAGGGCCTGGTGTCTCTTGGGGGAACCTGGGACACCGTAACTGGGGTGGGAGAAGAAAGTACCACCTTCAGGGGTCCCACTTCCTCCTCTGCACCCGACGTGACCACTGCAGTCAGAGGTTCCACCGGGGGAGGTGGAGAGGAAGGCTCCCACCCAGGAGGATCTTGAGGGGAGGGTGAGCCGATAGCCATCGGTGTGCTTGACCAGACGTTGGGTGAGGTGGCATCAGCGCCTGATGGGTGAGCAATGTCCGGGTGGTCGTCGGAGACAGAGACGACCAGCTTAACAGATGGAAGAGGGACTGGGCGGAGGAGGGGAAGACCCTCGACTGGCTTATCAGTCAGAGTCATGTGGGCCCCTGTCTGATCATGAGGACCCGACTTAGCAACAGCTGGGTGGGCCCCGGAGGAACCGAGGGCTGACTTATCGGCAGAGACCGGACATTCGCCGGAGGAGCCGGCAGACGACTTACTAGTGGAAATCAAAAGAAAAGCAGCTGTGGGACCTGGAGAAGTCCTGGGCATGGCCTGGACTACCACAAGGGCAGGCGGTGGGGGAACGGCCTTACTGGTCGAGGGCTTACTGGAACCCACTCGATCCTGATCCTCCAGACACTCCCACTCCCAGTGCTTTTCTTTCTTTTTCTTCTTAGACTCAGAAGAAGCGAAAGAAGTGGTGTCCCTCAATTTTTGCATCTCTTTCTCTATAGAGGCCATTCTGGTCTTCAAAAGATGGGCCTCCAAAGCCTGCTGTCTCCGTTTGTGGGTGACCTGATTGAAAGGCTTGCAGTCAGGGCAGGCTGCGGTGTCATGGTTCGGGCCCAGGCAGAAGAGGCATTGATGGTGACTGTCCTTATGAGGGATCTGTGCACCGCACTTCTTGAACTTCTTCTTTGTCTTCACTGTCGGAGGTGGAGAAGACATAAACAAAAAATGTTTTTCAAGAAGAAAACTTCGAGAAATGAAGGCAAAAATGTCAATCGACTGAGCAACGTTTACCACAAGGAACTATGCACAGGTTGACGGCGGGAAAGAACAGGAAGGCAGGTATGGGGGACTGCCCGTTATATAGAGTCACGCTGACATCTGTCACGTGACGTTGGGTGGGCAGTCCCCCGTCAGGCATTGCTGGAAAAGTTTGCCGTGCGGTCCTGACACCAGGGGGCACAGTCCTACATGTTATGAACTACTGCAGGAACCCTCTCGAAGTAAGATCTATCTTGACGCTTTCAAACTGCTCATTCCAGTACAATCAGGCTTTAGGCCCCATCACAGTACAATCTCAGCACTTGCTAAGGTAACGAATGACTGACAGAGAGCCCTTGACTTAAAGAATTATGTATGCGTAGACTTTCTTGATTTAAATAAGGCATTCAATACCGTGGACCATGACCTGCTATTGGTTACCCTTCACAATATTGGACTGGATGCACTATTCCTGAAATGGGTTTCTAGTTACCTGTCAGAATGTGTGCAGCAAGTCAAAGCAGTGAGTGATCTTTCTCCGCTGAAACCGATCAGCAGAGGAGTGCTGCAGGGCTCTATTTTGGGACCTCTACGTTTTGCATTATACCCTAATAATATTGACCACAGAATTGAGTCAGCCTGCGTCCACCTTTTTGCTGATGACACGGCCCTCTACATTGCCAGGCCTACTCCTGAGAGTGCTTGTATGGACCTGCAATCAGAGTTCGATATACTAGAACGCAACCTCCTTAACCAAAAACTACTCCTAAATGCAAAAAAATAAAATTAAAAGCCATGCTCCTGTCTCCACTTGTTATGGCCACAGAGCTCTTGAAATCTGGCCCAGTGCCACCTATCACCACATTGCTTGGTAAATCACTAGATTATGTTGTGAAATTCGAATACCTAGGGGTATGGATTGACAACAGACTCTCCTTCACCGAGCATGTAGAGGACCACTCAAAAAAACTGAAGCAAAGGCTTGGCCTATTCTATAGAATTAAATATCTGCTTTCCCAAGAGGCTAGGAAGAGGCTGGTACAAACCACCTTCCTAGCTCTCTTGTATTATGCTGACTTCCTCTATGGTCAAGAGGAGGCAGTATGGCACAGTGGTTTAAGGCTCTGAGCTACAAATCTGGAGACCTGGGTTTGAATCCCACAGCCTCCACTTGCATACTGTGTGACCCTGAGCAAGTCACTTAACTTCCTTGTGCTCCCAGGTTGCACCTGTAAACAAGCTTTCAGCTTAGTGTGTCTCACCTGGTTAAATAATTGGGAAAACAAACAAACAAAGAGTTCCAGGGTCAGCACTAGCAAAGCTCGACATCTTGTACCACAGAGCCCTATGCTTCATCTCTGGAGCAACTTACACCACGCATCATTGTGCACTTTATTCCCTGGTGGGTTGGACATCACTTCCGTTCAGGAGACAAAGGAATGCTATACTCTGGACCTACAGAGCTATTATTAAGAAACTCCACCTCTGCATATCTGACTGTCTACCCCTCTGTACCATAGGCAATTACGCCCTGAGAAGTTACTCTTACATCTCACCATATGACTAAGGTCAATTACCATTTCAGTAGAGCTTCCTTGAGCTACGTGCTGCACCAGCTATGGAATAAAATCCAAAAAACTTTGAAACTGGTTAACCCAATTAGTCTTGTGGAGTTCAAATCACTGTACTCGAGATCCTTCTCTGAGCCCTGTAAATGTTTTCCCTGTCACAAATTGCACTGCTGCCGCTTCTGTGATACTTGTATCCCTCATCCTTCCTCCTACCCTCATCCCTCCCTTCCCCTTATTCTTTGTACCTCCTTACATTTCTATCATTCTTCCTAGCAGGCTGACTTCTACAGTACCACATTGCTTATATTAAGAACTGTATACTAACTGTATATAATGATTTTGTTGTACTCAAAGTTGTTGTATTACCCTTTGCTTCAACATGTTTCAGGTTGTCTGTTATCCTGTTGTGCTGACTTGTGTTGTTGTTGCTCTGTTGAATCGCTTATGTGCACTACCCACGCCCACCTTGCAAAAGAGCTCGCTCAATGGTGTTCCACTTGGTTAAATAAAGACTGATTGATTGATTGAATAATAACTGCTTTAGGGAAACACTTGCTTTATAAACAGCTAATAGTTTATAGGTCTCCTACTGTCACACTTCTGCATAATAGTTTGTTTACTCTAGAAAACAGTCTGCATCTCCGTGCTGATTTATAACCTATTTCAAAGTCTGCCATTTTTGTCTATACACACATCCAATCGTTTACAGTTTTTTTGCTGATACAGTAGAACCCACCAGGATGCAAGGCGCAATACTGAAGAATTCTGCAGTTACTGCAGTTAACAGTGCAGTTTCAATGTGTTATTCCCTTTTGTCATAACAATAAAAAGGTAGCACTCAAGAGACCAGATGTACCAGCAAAAAATAGATTTTATGACAGAAATTTAATAGTGGTCAATAAAGAATGCCGACTGCCCACCGTGGCGCTTACACCAAAGGGTCTTCATCAGGGGACATCCCAAATCCTTTCCGTCATAGCAACAAAAGGGGAGCACTCAAGAGACTGGGCAAACCAGCAGAAACACATTTTATAAATAAAATTTAATAGTAGTACATAAAGAATGCTGACTGCCCACCATGGCGCTTCGACCAAAGTTTTTTTTGGCAGGGGGCATCCCGGATCCCTTTTGTCATGCAGGAATCTGACACTGCGTTGCATCCTGTGGCCTTTATTGTACTTTCTTATCAACAGAATGGTACACTTGTGTCTAAAAGTTTAATAACATCTGAAGTGCTTGAATGTATAATTCTAATTAGAACTGAATCATCTATGTAACTGTTTTAGTCTCAGTAACTGATGAAGAGGCCTGTGTGGCTTTGAAAGCTTGCGAAAGTTTCTTTTAATCAAATAAAAGGTATTACAACCTAGTTTTCCTTTTTGCGTCAATTCTACTCTAACTTATAAGGCAGAACAATTCCTCTAAAGGGGCACCATATTCAAAAGGTTTATACCCGGCACTAAGTATTAGTGCTTGTGTCGTGCCCATTTAGCCCCTCTTTCCTATATTCAGAGGGTAGCACCACTTTGCAGTAGCATTAGCGGTTAAGCACAGGTTTAATATATGCAGTACCCACATAGGGGGGCGGTGACTTGCATATCATGTGCACTGTGATATTCAAAGATATAGCGGTGTGCAAAAGTAATGTCGCAGCACAAATACCGACTATAAAAAGCAGGTCTTAACCTGGGGTAAACCCCAGAGGCAGCGAGAGGTGTAGCAGATCACACACACACACACACACACACACACCTACACTTGACAGCAAAATGGCTCACATTGTATACCTGAAGCAGCTGGTCATACAAGATGAGGAGATGGCCGATGGCCCTCCCCAGGCCCTAATGCAGGCCCCAGAGGGGCTGTGCTGCAAACAGACAGTACTGTCCATGAGTCACATTTGAAGTTCTTGGCAATAAACAAATCATGGGCTGGTGCAGGCTTAACAGGCCCAGGATCATGCAGCTGTGGGGACTGCTGCATTACCAGCTCCGGACAGACAGCTCAACCGTGCAATGTCCATATAGTTCAGGGTGACAGCAACCCTTTGCTTCATGGCCTCCGGAACCTTCCTAATACCAGTGGGGGATGCCACTGATATCTCACAGTCTGCCACCTCGCGATGTGGGGCCATTTCCTAGATGCCCTGATGGCACAGTTAGCAGTGTCAGTGGCTCAGTAGGTAGCACACTCGCCTCTGAGGCCGGGAGATCAGAGGGCTGTGGGTTCAGTTCCCACATCTGGCACTTGGGTTAATATCCCAGTACTGACACTGTAGTGCAGCATGAGAGGGGTGCTGCACTTCTGAGGTGCCGCCTTTCGGATGAGACGTTAAACCGAGGTCCCATCTGCCTGGATTGATGGTAGTTCAAGTGGATGTTAAAGATCCCATGGCACTTATCGAAAAGAGTAGGGGAATTTCCCCGGTGTCCTGGCCAAATTTCCCTCATTCACTAAAAATACCACTAACAGCTTAATCTGGTTCAAGGTCAGTTGGCATTCATCTGTATCCCCCTCCCCCGGGTCATGCCTGAAAATAGGCAGGATTTGTCTAGTGCACTTACCCGGTCAACAAAAGCTAAATAAAATAAATACAAAAAAAAAATACATTCTGGGGAGTTCATAGTACTCTCCACTGCACCAGCAGAGCGAACAGCAACCATGCAGCAGCTTTATCAAGTTGCATGTTCGGCATGCTCAAGATGCAGTTCAGCTACCATACAGTACACCCCTCATAAGGCCTGTGCCATATTCCTTGCCTGTTGCATAATACACAACATGGTACTTAACCACAGGATAGGACTGCCGGCTCCAGAGGACACCCTGCAGTGGAAGCTGAGCCAGACGACCAGGGGATGCAGGAGCAGCTCGACTGGCAGATCACTGGAGTACAAAGCCTACCTCATCACAGACCTCTTTGGACCCAGATGGTGAGTACAGACCACGCAGGAGACAATAATGTATTCAGAAAATGTACTATTTAAATAATAATAATGATAGTCATGAAAAAAGAAATATGTCATACGGGAGAGGACGTGTTAAGGGGGCTGATAAAAAATATTGTGCCATTCCATCAAGGGAGGAGGGGGTTAATAGGGCCTCAAAATAAATACTCTACCATCCCAGCAAGGGGGCAGGGGTTGAAGGGGGCTGAAATAAATACTGTGCCAACCCTGCAAGGGGTCAGGGGGCTGAACAAAATTATTAGGTGAGACACGGGTGGGGAAACATGGGTAATATGAGGGGGGCGTGAGGTGGCTCATATGGGATAGGACTGGGGGCAATATGCACCCAAGATGTGTCATATATCACCTCCCAGGAGATGGATAGTGGACATGTACTCTGCTGTGGAAGGTAGTGGAGATCACTGTCCACACCACTGGGAATGAACGTGGAGATAGTGTGACCCACCCATAGCCACGACTTTGCGACGTACTAACAGTTTTAGTTTAGCATATTTGTAGCATTTAACTCTGCCTACTACAGCATCTCACTTTGATTGCTAGCCTGTTGCACTTCTTCTACCTATCCTCCACGCTCTTTTCTCTCCCTTCTTGCCCTCCCTCCCACCCCTAACCATTTACTCCCCAACCCCTCTCCCTTTCTTTATCCTCCTTTCTTCCCCCACTGCTTACCCCTTTCTCCCATTCTCCCGTTTTGACTAGGCCTCCTGGGCTGATTCTCCCCCCCCCCATTATTCTATGTACTGTCTATGGTTGTTTGCCAAACTGCTACATACATTTTAGCTCTGAGGCATACATTGTACAATGCCACCCGGCTGTACCGTCTATGAGTGTCTGCAAATTTGTATATTCATTTTAGCTACGTGGCATGCATTGTACAGTGCTACCTTATCTTGTTCTCATTCTAATTCCTATTGTAGCTGTGATTTGTCCTGTTGTAACCATATTGCTCTGTATTACTGTTGTTCTTCTTACTACCTCTGGCAACCTATTGTTGTTTGTTAATACTCTCCTCTGACGTGGAACCAATGTAAAGAGCTCCCAGCTCACTGTGTTTTCAGAGAAATTAATAAATAAATAAAAGTACTGACCTCACAGAGATGCAAGCCATAGCCAGCGGTGCACGGTGTCCTGGGCATCTGGATGCCTGCACTGTGAGGGGTGCTGCTACACCGAGGCATCTACTGTGGGGTGGCAGTTCTCCCACTGGAACGGCCGGTGCTTTGGCCATCCCCCACAGTGCCTGAGACCATGGCTGCAGCCTCCAGCACAGTGACAGACGGTCTCTCTAAGCCAGCAGCCATGCTGACAGATATGTCCTGCCGGAGTTCAAGCAAGGACACCATGTGCTTTGCATGACATACTTCTGCACGCTGCATGTTGTCATACAGCGTATGTGTGCCAGTTCTGCCTGCACACCCTCCTGTGTATCCCATGGCTGTCTACAGTATCTGCCTGTTGGCTGCTGCCTTTTTGTTTCCCTGTGGATTGTCCATTTGAACTTGGCCAGGCTGCACCCTTCGCTGTTGTGTGGCCAGGTTTGCACCATGGTCCATACTGTGCGTTGTTTTGCCTGGTGTGGCACAGCAGTGGCTGGGCCAGTGGGATTGGCCTTTGGGGCAGGGCAGTAGCTATGCCATTGGCAGGGTCCTGGGGTGGCACAGGGTTGGCTGGGCCAATCGGATTGGCCTGGGGGGGCAGGGTGCAGGCCACGCCAATAGTGAGGTCATAGGGTGGCACAGCAGTGGCTGTGCTAAGGGCAATGGACGGGTGCAGAACAGCAATGTCAGTGCCGAGAAGGGGGTGGCTGGGCCTCATTGCCCTACACATCATCTCAGCTATTTCGGACTGTGGACAGACCTTTGCATCCAGTCTATCTACAGCCAAAAAAAGCCTTTTCAAAAACTTTGTGTGAGGAGTATGCTCTGTTTTTCTCTGACAGGGTGTCCTCCATTCGGTTAGGGATCCTGTTGGTGAGGCAAGTTTTCCTTGCAGTGATCGGCCTAGGACGAGCAGCAGTACTCCATCTGTCTGGAAGGAGTTTAAACAGTGGAGGTGGCCAAGGTCATATAAGGTGATCTCGAAGCTCAAGCACACTTATTGTGAATTGGACCTGGCCCCGACTTGTTTCTTAATGAGATGTGTTGTGACCATAGGCCTGGTGTTCTCTGGGATTGTCCGTATTTGATGTTGGAGAGAGTCTTTCTGGATGCCTTGAAAGAGGCTCTGGTAAGACCTCTCCTGAAGAAGCCACCTCTCATCCCCGATGTCCTGGCGAATTACTGTCCAATCTCCAACCTGCCATTTCTGGGCAAGGTTGTTGAGAAATAGTGTCACAACTGCTCAAACACCTCATGTCCTTTGACATCTATGAGCCATTCTAGTCAGATTTTAGTGCCAGGCACAGCACCGAAACGATGTTAGTTAGGGTGCATAATGACCTCCTCAGGGTTAGAGATACTGTAGAGGGGACAGGTCAATTCTTGTTCTCCTCGATCTCTCATCAGCTTTTGATACCATACTGTGGATCACATTGCGCTTCCTGATCGCCTTTGAGAGTATTGTGGACTCGCCGATACTGCCATCGACTGGTTTGAGTCCTACCTCTCTAGGAGGCTGCAGCGGGTGGTAATGGGGAATTTCTTCTCCTCCCCGAGGCCCCTGGCATGTGAAGTACTTTGGAGCTCAATCTTGTCACTAGTGTTATTCGCGGTATACATGCTACCCCTGGAGAGCTCATTTGGCATTACAGTGTGGGTTTTCACTCCTATGCAGATGATACCCAACTGTGTTTGTCTTTTGCACCCAGAACACATGATGCCTGGAAGTGATTAACAACCGCCTGGCAGAGATCAATGGCTGGATGTCCTCCAGCTGGTTGTGACTAAACCCCGACCAGACAGAGGTACTGGTGACTGATCCAGGCTGCGGGCGTGATGGGAGTGCCTCCGGAGTGGGTACAGGACTGTTTTTGGGATCCACTCCACTGATGGCTTCCCCTAGGGTGCGGGATCTTGGCATTATCCTTGATAGCAGATCGACACTTGAAGCTCAGGTGTCATCTGTTGTCAAAAGTGTTTTTTACCATTTGAGGAATATCACCAGGATTAAGCCCCAAGACCTGCCATCACTGGTGCATGCCTTTGTCACTCTGGGGCTCAATAACCACAATGCTTTATACTTCGGGGTCACTGGAGCAACCCTCTGCCAGCTGCAGCTGGTGCAGAACGCAGCGGCTTGGTTGCTGATGGGCCTGGCTAGGTCCAGTCATGTGACCCCAGTCCTGCAGGCCCTGCACTAGCTGCCAGTCAGGTGGAGGGTCACCGTCAAGGTGGGCTTGCTCACCTATAAGGCCCTATATGGGCTGGGCCCTGGCTTTCTGGATGATCTCCTTATACCTGCTACCTCGGTCCACCCCCTCTGCTCTTCGATTAAGGGCTTCCTTGATGTTCTCAGGGTCAGGCTTAAAACCTCTGGTGACCGCACATTTAGTGTCACTGGGCTGACCCTGTGGAACACACTTCCAGTTGCTGTCAGGGAGGTCCCCACAGTCGAGGCATTCAAAAAGGGGCTAAAGGCATACTTGTTTTGTCTGGCTTTCCCTCGCGTGGGGGGACTGACCTGCACTGATTACCTAAGGCTGTTTTAATTAGTCTGAGAATTATTTATTGTTTTAATATTTCATGCTTGTATATGTTTATAGAGTGTTTGTGCTTTGTTGTTCTTACCTGTTCTTTTAATGTAAGGTGCCCAGAGCCCCAGGGATTGGGCACCATAGAAATAAACTTTGCCTTGCCCTTAATAGTGGGGCTAGCAGGGGCAGGCAACCCCTGCTGCCCCAAGCTGGACCCATCTCTCCTCCACTCCCCTATGAATGTGTCATCCTCATCTTTGTCATCATCATCATCTTCATCTCCCTCTTCCTTACTGGAGTCTGAATTTTCCCCGGCATAGGTGGACATCAGGGGCAGCCACCACCTTGATGGTCCTGGGACATCATCAGAGACGGTATCCACTACACATCATACACCCCATCAGCACTGATTATACAGACAGTGATAAACATCTGACACAGTGGGGGATTTCCCCACAGGCGGCAAACCCACCAGGATACCAGCTCACAGCCTACACAACCGTTGTGTAACACATCCAACAGACAGGGTCTTGCCGGGGAACTGGTGACCCAACAGCCAAGCTGATGCAGTGTACAACATGGGATGTCAGTAGGAGAGTGACCAGGGAGACACGCATGTGAATATTACATGTAACTATGATACACTAGCTCCGTGTGTTCCTCATAACTATTCTATGGAACAACCATGGTTTCCTGGTGGGCCTGTCCAACCCTGCAAACAGGTACACCACTACAGACAGGGCATGCAGCACTAGTGACCCACACGTGTGTTTCCTGCGGACCATACAGGATGCATGACTATGCCTACAGTTGGATGGGTACACATACTGCAGATCTGTGCATTGCATCCTGTGCATATTCACTGTGCCTGTCTGTCCAGGACCACCAGGACCTTCCCCACCCACTTGCACACAACACCACCAGTGCATGCACGCATACACACACACACACACACACACCCAATATGATTGTTCAAATGTGGCCACTCACATGGCTATGCCAGGTCAATCAATCAATTTTTTTTAATTTTATTTTAGTCTTTGGTAACCAGGTTAGGCCTACTAGGCACAAGTGCCTGTTTTCAGGGGCGACCTGGGAGCACTGGACGGTTAAGTGACTTACTCAGAGTCACACAGTATGCAAGTGGAGGTTGTGAGAATCAAACTCAGGTCTGGGCTGCTGGATGTACCAAGCTCGTTCACACCTCGTTCCTCTAACCTCTAGGGTATACTGCCAGCCCCAATAGCAATCTCTTTATTTATCCAGGCGGGCGCCACTGAGTAGGGCTCATTTGCAAGATGAACCTGGTCATACAAAAATCATAGTACAGTAATATGGTAAAACATAATGCAATATTATACAAAGAAGAAAAATATACATATGGACATCAACATTTGAGTGAGAGGGCCTTTATAACAGATAGGCTCATAACTGGGTACAGCTCGAATATTCACTTAAAAGGAGAGAGAAAGGCAAGAAGAGGCATACCAATTTAGGAAGAAATGACGGGGTTGGAATAGTTAACTGGCATATTTCAGGGAAGGGGGTGGAATCTGGCCATGGCTAAAGAGAGGCAGAGAAGCTGGTATTTTGGTAGGGAGAGAGAGAGGCAGGGGCAGAGGCAGGGCGGGAGGCAGGATGGGCAGGAGGGAAACTGAAAAATAGGTGAGCTGGCGAAGTGCCAGAGGTCCCACTTGGCTCATCAGTGTGGAGGCTGTCACCTCCTCTGTAGGTTCTGGGGGCTGCTGCTTGGGGGTTCACCGCCTGTGGCTTGGAGGTCCTAGCATGTCTTGGCCAGAACCTGCTTGGCGTACTGCTTCATGTCCATGAGCCTCTTCTTTATGTCCTGGACTGTGTGGGTTCACCCCCCAACTGCATTCACCACCTCTGTAATCTCATCCCAGGCTTTACTGATTTCAGCCCTGGTCCCCCTCTTCCTGGCTACGAGCCCTCAAAGGCCACACAATCCTGTGTCAGGGCCAAAACCTCTTTGTCGTCAAATCCATGTTTTCTCTGCCTATCAGAGTCCTCCATGGTCCCTGCTGGAAATGGAAAGAAAGAACAGCAATGAGCATTGCATACCTGCAGAGCACAGAGCAAAGGTACAGCGGTGTGCAGGCCTCACCGCCCCTTGGCCCAGAAAGATAAGTGTTCCTGCATTGCTGGACTAAACACACAGCAAGCTACTGTACCTACCTATCATGAGCCTTGACCATATGCAGATGCAGCATAAACACAGTGCTATGATCACCCATGTCCCTAGTGTAGGCCATTCCAAAATACATTTACATCTAGCCCACCTGCAGTTCCTCTGTGGAGTCTAAGCGGTGCCCTTTGCTCCTTTATATGCCACTTGGTCCCCCTTCTACAACCAACTCCTCTGCCCCCCTCCATAAGCCTACTCGCTAAGTTCCTCACTTGACAAGGCTCGCTTTGGCTGCTATGCCCCTCTCCCCTAACTTTACCTGTCAAATTTCCCTTTGGCGAGGCATGCTTGTGCTGCTATACAGCCCTCTTCCTGCCTCTAAACTTTGACTGCCTACCAACGATCTCCCTCGCACCCCCGCCCCCCCCCCGCTCCTCAGACCTCTGTTAAATTTTCCTCTCTACTTCTCCTTTCTATTACTCTGAAATGAACATTTGTTGCCTAGCGGCTTCAGCTATCATTCCTTCTCTCTTATGGACTTGGCGAATACTGATATGTGTGTAATTATCCTACTGATGTATGCACTCAGTGTTAAGTTGTTTATCTATTATTATGTTTGCTCTTTGACGTGGAACCTACGTAAATGAGTTTGTAGCTCATAGGTGTTTGATCCAAGAATAAATAAATAAATATGCTTCAGGCACAATGAGGTGTGCAAATGAACGAATACATTCTGGTAATGACATACAAATGTAGATTTTGTCCTCGGAATGCGAATTGCATACAATGTCTGAATATAGCAGCTCTGCTCCAAGAACGCTATTATATTTGTGCTAGTGTTAGGGCTTTGCCCATGTGTGGCGTAGACATGATGTCATAAGTGGACAACGTCATCATACAGTGCGACATGCACACTGTGATGTTGCAAAACAGCAATGCACATGTGCAGCGCTTGTCTGTGCACGTACACGTGCCATTCCATGTCTGCTGCGGCCCGCGTGCAGACAGCCCCACCCCCAGGAGTACACACTGTGCTGCGCAAATCAGTGTTAGCACAGCACTAACACCAAAACATGCTACGCAAACAGAAAGGCCACACCCAAACTACAAGGAAACCGTCACCAGCTTGGTGTGAGGGTTGGGACTAGGCGGGATAGCACAATGTCTACAAGAAGGAGCAGGGCTGTACTGCAACGGGACCAACGGTGGTTGGAAATGGAGCTGGAAAACTAGGTGGTAGCCACAGAGGACCAGTTGCTGGGCGAGGGAGCAGATAAGGTGCAACCTATGTTTAGCATATAAGGCCAATAGGGATCCAACTCTTAGGGAAACAATAGGATTAGTAAATCATGTGGGTAGGAAAACAAGATCCCACAATAGTAAGTTATTGGGAGAAAACAGAACAACAACAAGAGGTGTATGGTATACACAAAGAATTGTAACAACATGGAATACTTTAGCTCAGCAGATAATAGTACTAATATTATTACTTTTAAAAATAGATTAGATAGTTATATGAGTGCCAAAAAATCTGAGTACCACCTTTGAGGATCGGAAGGTGGCAAGTTCTTAAAAGGTGAAAGCCTGTTGAACTTGTAAACAAACTATGAAACTATGATGGTGGTAAACAGAATTTGCTCCGAGAAAGGGAGGATGACCAGTGGGGTACCTCAGGGATCAGTGCTGGGATGGGTCCTCATTGCAGAGGAGCTGGAAGGGAAGGTCTGCCTCTTTGTGGATGACACCAAGATCTGCATCAGGGTGGACACTCCAGTGTGTGTGTGTATCTATGTTTAATATATGGATTCTCAAATTAATACTATTCAAAAACATATAAAAAAATATCCAGTAATGCCATCGGTGCTGGACTGATAATAGCACCGTTCATGAGTGATAATACTATCGTTCGGGTCCCGTAATAGTATCGTTTGGGACCCAAACGATAGTATTATCATGAAAACTCAATGGCGCAACTGCAAGTCTGCCCTCAACATCCTGCTAAGCGTGACCTACGATTGGCAGCATTTTCTATCTGGGCGGGCACAACTAGTTTTGAAACATGGTTGCTTGCTCTCTCGCTTAGCGAGAGAAATCCTTGAACCCACGAGCAGTGTTTTTGTCTGCTGTGTACTCCCGCTTCATCTGCCCATTCATGGACTCAATTCTGGAGACCACATCTCTAGATGGACATAAACAGAGTGGAGGCTGTCTAGAGGAGGGCAAACTAAAATGTGCATGGTCTGCATCGCAGGTCCTATGAGGAGAGACTAAAGGACCTCAACATGTACAACTTGGAAGAGAGGAGGGAGAAGGGGGATATGATAGAGACCTTTAAATACCTCACAGAGGTAAATAAGGTATAGGAGGGAAGTACTTTTCTAAACAAAGAAAAAGTAATCAAGAACAAGGGGACATGATATGAAGCTGGAAGGGGTTAGAGATTCAGGAGGAGATATGAGGAAGTACTTCTTTATAGAAAAATGTGATGATCCATACTTGGAAATTATAGACCCATTTCGATTCTCCCGCCCATCAAAGGCTCTTGAGAGGATTGTCGCTGATCAATTAGTGGAATATCTGGATAAATATAACATACAATGTACTGAACAACATGGCCTCTACAAAGGTCATAGCACCACTACTGCTTTGCTCGAGTTTACAGGCTATATTCACAGCTCCCTTGAGCAGGGTGATCTGGTTGGCGCAACATTCATTGACCTGTCAAAAGTGTTCAACATGGTTAATCACCACCCCCTAGCTGAGTAACTAGTGGCTATTGGTCTCTCCGATGACACATAGAAACATAGACGTTGACGGCAGATAAGGTCCACTTGGCCCACCTAGTCTGCCCATTTCCCTACCTAGAGGATAAGCTGCAGATCCTATTTAACCAACAGTCTATTTCTTCCTACCCCCCACAAAACTTGCCTTATGTATGTCCCATGCATTCTTGAATTCTCCCACAGTTTTAGACCTCACAACCTCCTCATGAAGGATGTTCCATGTGTCCACCAACCTCTCTGTGAAAAAATACTTCCTCACATTGCCCCTGAGCTGTCCCCCCTCTATCTTCAAATTGTGTCCCCTTGTTCTTGCACATCTCTTTTTCTGAAAGATGATACCCTCTTGGACTTTGTTGATTCCACTGAGGTACTTAAACATTTCTATCATGCCCCCCCTCTCACTCCTTTCCTCAAAGGTATACATATTAAGCTCCTTTAACCTCTCCTCGTATGGCTTCTCTTGCAGACCCTGCACCATTTTAGTTGCCCTCCTCTGAACTGCCTCCATCCTGTCTATATCCTTGTGGAGAGGGGGTCTCCAGAACTGGATGCAGTACTCCAGATGGGGTCTCACCAACTGTCTGTACAGAGGGATAACAACTTCCTGTTTTCTGCTGGTGATGCCTCTCCCTATACATCCCAGTATCCCCCCGGCCCTCCCTACCACCTTCTGACATTGCTTACCTACCTTAAGGTCATCTGATATGATTACCCCCAGGTCCCTTTCCATTTTTGTTGTTGTTACTACCCCCATTGTGTAATCTTCCCCTGGGTTTTTGTTTCCCAGGTGCATTACTTTGCACTTCTTTGCATTGAATCCAAGCTGCCATACTTCTTACCATTCCTCCAACCTTGCCAAGTCCCTTCTCATCCTTTCCATGCCTCCTTGTGTATCAGCCCTGTTGCAGATTTTTGTGTCATCTGCAAAGAGGCATACTTTTCCTTCCAGTCCCTATGCAATGTCACTTATAAAGACATTAAAAAGGACTGGACCCAATACTGAACCCTGCGGTACCCCAATAGTAACCCCTCTTTCTTCAGAGTGGACTCCATTTACAATTACCTTTTGTGTCCTGTTGTTCAGCCAATGTTTTACCCAGGCTACCACCCTGGGACCCACTCCAAGGCTGGTTAATTTGACTACTAATCTTTTGTGTGGGACTGTGTCAAATGCCTTGCTAAAGTCAAGGTAGGCCATGTCCATAGCCCCTCCCTGGTCTACTACTTTGGTCACCCAGTCAAAGAAATCAATAAGATTCATCTGACATGACCTTCCCACTGTGAACCCATGCTGCCTTCGGTCCTGTGCCCCACTGGCCTCTAGGTGCTCAACAGTTCTTTCCTTCAGAAGTGATTCCTTCACTTTCCCTATCACAGAGGTCAAACTGATAGGTCTGTAGTTTCCTGCCTCTGTCTTGTTCCCACTTTTGTGAAGGGGAATCACATCAGCCTTCTTCCAGTCCTCAGGTACCATACCATCCTCCCATGATTTGTTATAAAGGGTAGTCAGTAGTGTCACTAGTTCTCTGCTTAATTCTTTTAGAATTCTGGGATGAATTCCATCTGGCCCCATTGCTTTGTCCACCTTCAGTTTTAGGAGTTCTTTCAGAACCCTTTCTTCTGTGAAAGGACTGGGATCGATCCCCCTCTCCAGAGTGCTTCTGTTAATTGGATTAGGCACCTCCCCCACTTCCTCTTTTTTGAATACTGAACAGAAATATTCATTTAGTATCCCTGCTTTTTCACTGTCACTCTCTGCCCAAACACCATCCATTCTATTCAGCCTCACTGTCCCTCCCTTTGACTTTCTACGCTCCCTGATATACCTATAAAAGGTTTTATCCCCCTTTTTAACCGAGTTGGCTATCTTTTCCTTAGTTTGTGCCTTTACTATTCTGACTACCCTCCCTGCTTCCTTTTGCCTTAACTGATACAGTTCTCTGTCCTGCTCCTTCTGTGTTTCCTTATGCTTCCTAAATGCTATCTTTTTCTCCTTAACCTTCATAGCCACTTCTTTTGAGAACCATTGTGTCTTTTTCTTTCATTTTGATTTGTTTATTTGCTTCACACAAAGACACAGTTGGATAGTTCAAGTTTTACCTCTCCAACCAGACCCAGCAAGTTAGGATTGATAATGTCTTATCTGAAAGCAGACCAGTTTGCTCTGGTGTTCCCCAGGGCTCTATACTGGGTCCCCTAATGTTTAGCAAATTCCTAAATCAGCTGCCACGTGCCTGTCACTGCAAAATTTTGCTCTATACAGATGATACAGTTCTATTTACTAGTGATACTGATGCTATTACCCTGGAGCACACTTTACAGGATAACTTCACTGCAGTAGAAAGATGGTTCAAGGATCATAAACTGGTCATGAATTATAAAAACAACTAAGGCTATGATGTTCTCCAGTCAGCAGAACAGGCACCAAACACACTCTCTCACCATTACGAATGTTGACGGTGGATCTCTGGACCAGGTACAGCAATTTAAATACATGAGGGTTACAGCTGACAGCTTCTTGTCTTTTGTCAACCACATCGACAATATTGTAAAGGCCCTCAACATACGTATCGGCCTTCTTTATAGGCATAAGCACAGTCTAACCCCCGAAGCTCTCAACCTGGCCATCCACAGCTCTGTGGTCTCCCTTGTTGAGTATGGAATTCTAACCTATGGGGGCTGCAATGGACTCAGCCCTCAATCACATCAAAGTTGCCTTAAATAAGGCATGCTGCCTCTCCACCTGCTAAGAGCAGTACACGCACACTTGTGACCTATACGCCCGTGCCAGCTGACTTCAGTTTGATGGCAGGCTCAAGTTCCAGACCTGCTTGCTGGCCAAAAAAGCAAGTCTAGGTATGCTGCCCACTGATGTCCAGAATTTCCTCACACCCTATGAAATTACCCACCCCACAAAAAGCTCCGGGAGTTCGGTCTTCAAGATACCAAGATGATGCCAGCCCGCCGGTGCAGCAGTAGCGCTACTGCTTGTGACACCGACAACCTGGGTTCAGAAAAGAGCCCAGAGAGTTGGAGGGCTGGCCTGGGGAGAAGACTGAGTGTCCCAAGGATTGCTCATCTTCTCTGGGAGGGAGGTGTGGACAGCGACTTGGCACTTGACTGGCCCCAGGCAGAGGCCTGGGTACAGCAAGCACTGAGTTGGATACAAGGGAAGACATGACAGATGTCGGCAGTCATGCCTTGATGTTGGGCGCATGTCACACCTGCAAGAATAGGGTAAAACACTCTCCAGGCTCCGGGTAGATGGAGCTGCGGAACAGACCCTTCATGGCTCGCACCTGCCTGGCTGTTCCCAGATCCCAAAGAAACAAGAAGTGTTCGGGGTGCAGAGCCCCACCTCGATTCTACTCAGGGGGGTAGAACTACGGCTCCATGGGGGATTCTGGGAGGCTAAAGTAGGGGGCAGACTCCATTGGGGCTGGAGAGATGGGAGGAGGATAAAATATGATTTAAAAAAAAAATGCCACGATGTCGCACCATTCTTGGAAAATGAGCTTTTGCCCATCGGGCACCTAAATGGCTTAACAACCTACCTGCAAGCATCACTGCTAAATCAACATTGGGTCCCTTTAAACATGAGCCAAGAACTCATCTGGTTGCTAATGCTTGTTGCGGCTGTTTCCTATAGGGCCTCTGGCCTACCTGACTGTAATCCTACCACACCACCACCTACCACTTCCACTCTACTCCTTCCCATCCCTTTCTGAGCCATCCAATGTTCCTCCCCCTCCTATCTCCTCCCCCCCTTGTTCCGCCTATCATCTCATCACATTGTAAGCTCTTATTGCACCTGGTACTCAGTAATGGTCCTGCTCCAGCCCAATGCCTGGCTCCTCTAGGTAATCAGTACCTGCAACTTAGTATTGGTCATTGCTCTACCACCAACGCCTGGCACGCTAGGTAATCTTGACATCTCTTTTGACAAGGCCCACAACCTGGACTGATTCATGCAGTATTCCCTCCTTGTAGTTTTGTCCTATCTCTGCTGAGCCCTCCCTTGTGCTTACCTCTCCCTCTGTCACACTCTTATCTCCTTTTTCCCGGGTGTTTTGTCCATTATTAGTATATATAGTGTTATTTATTTAAGTCTTATTGCCCTGTAACTATTTTTTGCCAAGTGCTTATCCGTTGTTGTCATCTTATCGCATGGCTTAACTGTAATTTGATGTTATGACTCTTGCTGTTTGACCTTGATGTGGAACCTATGTAATGAGCCTGTTCTCAAAGATTTAATCTGAGAAACTCAATAAATAAAAAAAAAAAATAAAATTCCTGGAACAGTCTTCCAGCAGAGGTGGTGGGGATGAAAACAATGATTTGGTTCAAAAATGCCTGGGATAGTCACAAGGGGATCATAGTAGAAAGGAAGGGGGGAGTGAGAAAGAGCTGTTGATCAAGAAGTGTCTGTGGTGAGAATGTAGATAGGGAAAAATGGGCAGACTGGATGGGCCAAGCAGCCCTTATCTGCCATTAAATTCTGTGTTTTTATGTTTTTATGAGGCTGCAGAAATAAACTAGCAAAAGAGTCAGAAAAGAGTTATCAGCCCTTAAGTAAACAATGCCTTGGGGCCAAATGGGATGCATCCAAGGGTACTAAGGGAACTTACATGAGTGTTAGCCGAACCCCTGGTGGGACTATTCAATAGCTCTTTGCAATAAGGGGTGGTTCCCAAGGTGGAAATAGTTCTGCTACACAAGGGAGGGGACAGGGACAGCTGGGAAACTATGGATCCATCAGCCTTACCTGCATGGTAGGGACACCAATGGAGACACTAGTCAAAGAGAACCTAGTGGAATACCTGGAGAAAAATGGGCTTCAGGATGGTTAGCAAGACAGGTTTGCAGCAGGGAGGTCTTGTCAGACCAATGTGATAGCATTCTTTGACTGGGTAACCAGGGAAGGTGACAAGATGCACACAGTAGACTTACTCTGCTCCAACTTCAGCAATGCATTCCACTCTGTGCCATATAGAAGACTGCTGAAAAAGATGGGGATCTGGGAACAGCTAAAAAAATAGTAAGTTGGATGGGGAATTGGTTGGAGGGCATGCAGCAGGGAGTTGTGATGAATGGGGTCAGATCAGTGGAAAGAGAGGTTACCAGTGGAGTGCCACAAGGATCTATCCTGGGCCCAGTCCTCTTCATTATGTTCATCAACAACATGGGAGAGAGAATCCAGGGCAGGTTGTATCTATTCACAGTTGACACTAAACTCTGTGGCAGAGTTGACAATGTGGAGGGGATAAGGGAATTGTTGACAGACCTGCAAAGGCTTGAAAATTGGTCCAAAGTATGGCAATTGAAATACAGTTCCAAGAAGAACAAAGTGATACACTTAGGGAACAAAACACCCAGAACAGAGTACTGGATGGGAGGAGTCTAGCTGGACACAACATCAGAGGAAAGGAACCCAGGAGTCATCATTAGCGACTTTCTTAAACAAACCAGCCAATGCAACAAAGCCTTCAGAAAGGCTAACAGGATGCTATCGAGGGTGCATTGGTGGGGTTGACAGTAGGGAACAGGAGGCACTGTTACTTCTGTGTAGGACACTGGTTAGGCTACCCCTTGAACACTGTGCCCAGTTCTGGAGTCCCTTCTGAAAAAGAACAGGGACAGGCTAGAGATGGTACAATGCAGGGTGACCAAGATGATTCAGGGCCAGGAGGGCAGACACTATGAAGATTGCCTCAAGGTGCACAACATACATTCACTTGAAACCAAATGAGAGAGGGGGGGGACTAGATGGACTCTTGGTCTTTTTCTGCCATCATTGTCTATGTTTACTGCTGCGCTGACAGGCTGACCCTTTTATTGTCATTTTAATGATGGGCTCAGGCTCTTACATATACAGTAGTTGTATTGATCAATGAAGGCCCATTTGAGGTCCAGGAATTCCAAATTGTGCACTAGGTAATATCTCTTGCTGGGCATCAAACTTCAGTTGGCTGGCAGTATAGCCTAGAGGTTAGAGGAATAAGGTGTGAACAAGCTTGATACATCCAGCAGACCAGACCTGAGTTTGATTCTCACAACCTCCACTTGCATACTGTGTGACTCTTAGCAAGTCGCTTAACTGCCCAGTGCTCCCAGGTCACCTCTGAAAACAGGCACTTGTGCCTAGTGGGTCTTACCCAGATACCAAAGACAAAAATAAAAAATAAATGAATAAATAAAATAAAAATGACTGACATTAACCCTTCTGGTGAGTCTTGGTACAAGACTGCCCCAAGACAGTGTAGCCTAGTGTCTGTGCGTAAATCATAGGGTTTCTGTAGATCAGCGTAGGCAGAAACAGGTAAGCTGGTCAGCTGATGAATAATTTCTCTGAATTCTCAATCACAGGCAGCATACCATTGGGCCCCAAAAGGTTCATGAATTTTGAGTCATGTTCAAGACAGGCTGTACTACTCAGGTGCAGTATTTGAAAACTGCCTCTAGTATCTGCAGAAGCCAAGAAACAATTGCAGATCTTTGAGGTTCCTGGGGTGGGGCCAGGTAGCCAGGGCCTCAGTCTTACTGGGATCTGTTTAAATTCCATCTGCAGACACACTATCCCCCACATATTTCATAGAAGTCTGGAAAATTTGGCATTTGTCTATGGATACTGTACCTTGTGCCCAAACTCTTCCAACTGATCCAGTACCTTGAACAGGTGACTCTGCTGTTCTTCGAGAGTTTTGCAAAATGCAGTGACATAAGCTAGGTACACCAAGCATTCTAACAAGTTCATGTCTCCCACTGCCCTCCTTATAAGGTGATGGGATGTATCCTGGGCCTCAGAAATACCCTGTGGCAAGCACAGGAATTCACAGAAAGGAAGAGGGTAGGTGAAAGTAGTCTTCTGATCAGGCAGGGCCATGTGAATCTGATAGTAGCCACTGTGCAGTTCCAGCACAAAGAAACAGCAGCTACCATGGAGGCAGTTCAATGCATATTGTATCTGGTGCTGGTGTACTGATCAGGTATGATACACTTGCTAAATGTCTAGTAGTCCACCCAAATTTGGACAGTGCCATTCTTCTTCTGGACCACAGTGATGGCAGAGACATAGTGGACTCCATGATTCTTAAATTATTTCTGCTGTCAGTAATTCCTGAAGATGCAGCCATATGCCATCAATGTCAATGGGTACCAGATGGCAGGACCCCTCTCAGAAAGGCCGTTGATCTTGTAACTGAACCTGATGCTGATTTAGCCACACCTCAGAGACATGATTCGCCAAAGGCCAGGTCAGTACAACCAGGTGATGTCAATGATTGGCTCCAGTCTTCAAGGAGGGATGTACTCCCCCTGAGGTCATTTTTCTAGCCTTCTGTTGTTCAGCCACAATCTGTGTGAGGCCCTCAGGGTGCTTCGTGATCTCAGCCAATCCAGAGGCCCTCTAAATCGATACAGGCATGCTTCACATGACCACCCGATGAGTACTTCTGTGTCAGCCACTCTGATTAGACACCCTTTCTGTTCTTTCACTTCTCCAGTCAGCTCCCCATGGTGGTGTGGGGGGGGTTGCTAACCCTATCCTGCAACCTCAGGTTGCTGAGCATTTGATCTGCATAAATTGGCCTATCAATTATTTCAAATGGGTGTGGTCAGTGTCACCTGCTTCCAGTTTTCCCACCAGGTAGACGCTCTGGATTACTTTTTGCATTTGGACTATAAGGTCAGACAATTTCTCTCCATCTGTCTGCTGCATCAGGGTCAGCCTCATTAGAATCTTCCCTTATTTTTTCCGCATTGCCACACATCTGTTTAAGGGTGGTCACAGAGGAGGGCTGGGAATGCAGCCAGGATGGGTCCCGGAACCTCCAGGCAACTGGAACCATTTTCATGAGCTAACCCCTCCATTTCTTGCATCAGCAAAGTGGCCTGTTCACTTCATTTATCAAAATCCTCCTCTTCTGAAGGGTTGGGTCAACTCCCCAAAAAAGGACATATATTACCATACTTAGAGGAAAAGCATGCCAATTTTTCCATTAGTCATTCAAATGTATCCAACGTGGCAGCCTCCAGAGTATCTTTAGAACTGCCAGTCCTATGATGTCCTCCAAACTGGTCAGCATTTTTCCTTCTTTGGCAAGCCGCTCTTTAATCCTGCTTTTCCAGCCAGACCAGCTCCCGGGGGGGTCTCCATCTGCAACACTCTCCCCAACTAGTCAGAGTCTGTCACTTTGGTACCTTCCCACCTATCCACTGAGGCCACTTTTCCTCACTAACCCTGGTCACACACGCTGCAACTGTACCCACCAATGACATGTACAATAGAGTATCAGTCAATATAATAACAGTTTTAGATGGCAAACACAGATTTATTTATCATAGCAGTCCCTGCAGTGGAAAGTAGGTTCAGTTAGCACTGACATTTCCCCAACACCAAGCCCTGGTTAATTGCCCTTGTGGGCAGGGTCCACTCTACTTCAAGCAGCAAATTAGTCAAGCTCTAGGAAGGCACAGCTACAGTAGTCTTAATGAGCAACTGATACCACTTCTGCTACACTGCAGAATTAGAATAAACATACCCTCCTGTAAATCTCATACCAAATACATACTATTGACATCATCATCAGCTCTTCACTGAAACAGGTTTTTTTGAACAGGTAGTGAACTCAGGGTTACAAAATAGCTCATAACTTTAAAATGAAGTAACATAGAAAACTAGTTTTTGGTAAGAGATTTACTGGAGGTATGCTTATTTTAATTCTGCAATGTAGCACTTTTGGCCAGAGTGGTGTCAGTTGCTCCTTAACCCTGAAGGTATAACTCTCTCACCTGCCTGGTATCCGGACATCCACACAGTAGGTCCTATACAGCAGTTCCCGAATGCCCAGTGTTGAAACTTTGAAGGCCCCAAGATTTTGCTGTGAGTTGGCCAGCATTGATGTACTTCGGATTCAACACAGAGCAATAGGCTGCTTAATAGTCCCCTCAAAGGCCATGCAGTTGCTAAAATTCTGTTGATCTCTGCAAATGAGATATTTGTAATCTGGCCCAATGGCCACTGACAAACCAACTTTGTATTCACTCACATTTTCTTGAAATGGGAGAAACCCTGTGTGTAGTCATGGTTACCAGTACGGTAGCTCGATGAAATTCTGCAGGCCACTTGTGCTTCAATCTTTCACTGTACTTTAGAGACCACCTGTGCACTGAACCAAAAGAGGCCAGCTCCTCAGTCAGGTGTGGTCTGACTCAATCCCTTTCAAGTCCAACTGGGCTAACGGGCAGAACCCACTGGTTCTTGTCAAGTTGCTTTGCACTGAATCCTCACTGTTGTCTTTTGTGCAGGCTAGCATTTAGATACCGCTCAGTCTCTTTCCCGTAGCCTCCACTTGCAAATCCCAGTGTGAGATCCTGATGATGCACTCTGTGCACTTGTCAGGACAAGAACAGTCTGTTCTCCGCAGGATCCCTCACAGATCTGCCTCCTCCCGACTAACCCAGCTTATATTACAGAGAAGCAGCACAGCACAAATTAGCTCAGCTACATGTCACTCACAGGCCACTGCCACTCATAGTATTAGGAAAGGCACCAATACATGGTCCCACCTTTTCCCAGAAGCTTGCAAAGAGCCTTAGATTGGAAACTCCATCGACGGGTTACTACAACGGTCAGCAGGTTACAAGATTGCAGCCCCTATGGAGTCCACACATTGTCCCTGATTCAAGTCTTTGCAGTGCTACAGTAGTCGATTCCCTCCCCCTGCACTTCACATCAGAATTCCCAGGAGGCCAGCATGATCTTCTAATTATCCCAACTCTGGTTGGGGGGAGGTTACACTGTGATATCCCAAAATTGGTGCCCCAGTGTCCCCAGCATAGTGCCCCAGGATCCCCAGTAGGGCAAGCAGTGTCTCTTAGAACCCAACTAGGATAGTATACAGTGGTAGAAGGGGGTGATACAGTTAAGGACAAGGAGAGTACAGTAAAATAGGGGACCCTGACACAGAAAAGCCTGTTCACAGTTAAAAACTTTTTTCTTTCACTGTAGTCTTTCCCCAGCAACAGATTTCCACCCCTAGATTGACATGAGTCAAGTGCCAGCACAACACTTTTTTTCCCCCCAAAATGATCAGCTTGTGATGGTTAGTTGGTTTCCTCTTACACTGCCAAAGCCTCAGCACCCCAACTGTTGGGGGGGGGGGGAGCTACATCTGGAGGCAGCTTAACA
This sequence comes from Neoceratodus forsteri, assembly GCA_016271365.2. Lineage (NCBI taxonomy): Eukaryota > Metazoa > Chordata > Ceratodontiformes > Ceratodontidae > Neoceratodus > Neoceratodus forsteri. Next base: position 107,647,745 of record CM028131.1, on the reverse strand, counting down.
GGAAAGGGGGAGTCACTCATTTGTTCAGCAGCTGAGAGAAGGCAAAGAGAGCCAGAGACCAGTTGGCCAGTGACAGCAGCAGGGTCTCAGCTTTTCCTGAAGTCCCTTGCTGTGAGCAGCCCCTTCATCACTGGCTGTCTGAGAGTGGCAGCAGGATCATGTGGCACTGATCTAGAGTCAGTGATTGAGAAGGGGAGAGAAGCAGAGTCAGGGGGTCCAGTAAGCACAGACGCACTAAGGTTCGCGTTGTTGCTTTCCAGTAAATCCCTTGTCGCTGAGCAGTGTGCGTGCTGGCAAGTTTAGTTTTTTGTTTGTTTTTTTGCAGTTAATTTCTTTTTCCTCAACCAGTCCCTGGTTTGGCCGATGCTCTCCAGCCATCCAACCATGTCACTCAGCTTTCTGTTGGGACTTATGATCTCACCTCTGTTGTGTGGCCTGGTTGCTCATCAGGTGGGGGACCTGCAAGTGGCTGGAGACATCCCACCAGCTAGGAGCTGCTTTTTCTCCTCCAGTGGTTTTTCTCCCTAGGGGAGTGTGTGTGTGCAGTGCCACCAAAGACAGCCCTGTTCACACTCCCATGTGTAGGACATCAGCAGCCGCAATCCTCCTTGTTGGCTGCATAATGGTCCCTGGCCGCCTTGCCCCCAGCCATTGTTAGGGGCCAGGGGCTGGATTCACAAAGCTTTCTGAAGGTGGGAATGGCTGAGGAGCAACAGGCTGGCCAGGCTGTACTGCCTGTAGGGCTCCATCATGGGCTGCACTGCGTCTGGTGGTTGTTGCCTGTTGCCATGTCATGGCAGTGTGTGCTACTGTTGCTGTAACATCAGCCACTGCTATACTATCTGGGATGCTATCACCTGTGCCTCACCCCCACCTTAATTGATTCCAATTGTTGGAGCACTACTGCAGTTTGCCGAGGGAGAGTTACACCTCACGACAATGTGTGTAACATTTTACCGCAACTGTGGAAAAAAACTGGCTGAGAATAGCCTTTGAGGGGCAGTGCCTTATTTATCTATCACCTTTTTTTCCTCAGGGACTTCCGCAACTGCACTCTTTTCCACAGTCCGTAGTGTTTTTTTCCGCAGCTGCGGAGGTTTTTCTGAATAGCACTCAGAGCAATAGCCCCTTTTTTTCATAGGTACAGCAGTTTTGGGGACTTAGGGAAGGTTTTGCACCTTCAGAAAGCTTTGTGAATCAAGCCCCAGGCCTTTTCCCCGCAGCTGCAAGATTTCTGGCTTTCTTTGAGAATCCTGCCCCAGGTTTGCACTGGGAACCACATCCTCCCCCTCTCCCACAGAGGAGAGTTGTCCCTTGGATGTTCAATCCTCTTTTTCCCTGGCCAACCCCCAGTGACTCTGGTTTGCACCTGAACCCAGGTCACTGGTGTAGCGGCAGGAGTGGTGTCCAGTGCTGCAACCCTCTGCCCCACTGAGCCTGCCTGTCTTTTTTTTTTTTTTGCTATTTAAAATGAATCCAGTTCCTCTCAGCAGCAGTGGAGAAAGAATGGGGCTGTGGCTGCGTGCAAGAGGTGGGCTGTGGTGGTATAAGAAGTGAAGCTGGGCAGCGAGACCTAGCTTCAGTGACAAAGCTAGCGATGGAGATAGCATCACTGATGCAAGGTGAAGCAAGCCAGGCCAAGCGAGGCCCCAGATATGAGCACCCACATCGCCTTCCTCAGTGGCAGCGGGGTAATGACCCGCATGGGGCAGTAAGGCAGCAGCAGCAGCATCAAAGGGCAGGTGCTTACTGTTGTTTGTGCTGAACACTGGGATACTGGTTTTTAAATTTTATTAAAACAGGCTGCCTAGAGGCAGGGCAAAGCCCCAACAAGGGCAATGTCCAGTAGGGTCAGAGTGCAGTCAGAGACAGGCAGGCCCCAGCAGTTAAAGAGATGCTGAAGGGCAAAGTAAGGGGCAAGACAGTCCCATTAGTCATATAAGCACTACCAGGTGGGTGGAAAAAGAAAATAGGGGTAGGCAAGCCCCAGAAAAGAACCACCAGTCAGCAGAAAAGAGAGGCAAGGCAGACCCAGTTAAAGAAATGCCCGGGTGGGCAGGAAAGCAAAGAATTAGGCTAGTAGCCTACAGGAGTAGGCAGGCCCCTGTTAAAGAGATCCCATAAGGGGTGTGTTTAGATTGACGAGGGCAGTACAGATCTGTTTCTATAAGAGAAGCCCAGAAGGAGCAGAGAAAAAGGGCAAAGAAAGGCACCAAATGAAAGGAATGTCTACGGTGGATGGAACACAAGAGCGAGGCAGGGCAGACTCCAGATAAATATGGTAAACAGAGAGTGGAATTAAGGGCAGACAGGGCCCCAGCTAAAAATACGCACACTAGGTGGGTTGGACAAGGGGCATGGTAGGCCCTGGTAATAAGCAGCCAGCAGAATGAAGGGCAAGGATAAGATCAGGCTAGTAGCACAATACAGAATTTTGTAGCCCAGCTCCAGAATCCAGTAGCCCAAAGCAAAGGACTAGTAGCAAAGAGATTGCACTGTGTACAGCCAGGAGTAAATGGGGAGGGGAAGTAGAGAGGTCCCCAGCATAGCTGCCACATGGCCCAGTGCACAGGTCCATTGAGAGTGAGAGCAGCCCCAGAGCGTAGGGAAGCTCTAGAACATACAGTATGATGTATGCAAATCAACCTGTTATGATTTTGTCCAAGGAAACATAGAAACATAGAAGTTGACGGCAGATAAGGACCGCAAGGCCCATCCAGTCTGTCCATTTCTTTTTCTACCTTATAAATGTGCCATCAGCTTTTGCTCTGTCAGTGGCCTATCTATTCATACTCATCTGTATTGCTCCCTTATGCCTATCCCATGCCTGTTTGAAGCCCTGCACTGTATTCATATCCACCACTTCCTGAGGTAGGCCATTCCATGCATCCATCACTCTTTCTGTGAAAAAGAATTTCCTCACATTCCCCATTAATCGGCCTCCCTCTAATCTCATGCTGTGTCCTCTTGTCCTGCTATTTTTCTTATTATGTTTGCTTGCACGCATGCGCAAGAAACATAGTGCCATCATACAAGTTTTCCAGAAGTGTGTCAGCCTCTTCCAATTCAGTCAGTGTGTTTGCAGGCACGGTTGCAGAGCGCCAATCACTGCTCCAGCTGTCTATGATAGCTGAAAATGCAGTGGCATACAGTTGAAAGGGAGAGCTCCGCTTGAGTGAGCAGAGCTCTCCCCACACACACGTGCGCATGCACGCATACTGCTGCTCATGCACCTTCCCTCCCCACACTGTACAGCCGATGGGGGTGCCCAATCCCCCATCGGCTCCACGCCACCCCCTCAAAGCGTCCAGGTGCCACGCTGGGAGACCACCCCAATGTGGCAAAATGATGTCATGGCCGACGGTGGTGCCCAATCCCCCATCAGCTCCACTGTCTCTCCCCTCCATGCTGTCGCTGACGGGGGTGCCCAATCCCTCATCGGCTCCACTGTCTCCCCCTCTCAAGCATCCAGGTGCCACGCTGAGAGCCCACCCCAGCATGGCAAAAAGTGTTATAGCCAACGGGGATGCCCAATCCCCTGTCAGCTTCAGCCCCCCCCGAACAGCCTTTCAGCTGCCATGCTGGGAGCCCACCCCAGCGTGGCAAACGCCCTTCATTGTCTCTAGATAAAAACACCTGTAAATAGAAAACTGCTCCTCGCACTTCTCCCTGTCCCTCCTACAACCCGCACTCACCCACCCACTGCGCACCCTGCCTCCCCACACCCCCCACCCCATACTTACCTCCGAGCTTGGCGCGACAATCAAGCGGACCGGGAAACACATCTGCACCTTTCAAAGCCGGATCATGAACTGAGGAAATGCGTAAGCTGTATAATGGAATAGATAGGGTTTTTCAACTTTATTGCATATCTCAGCCATTTTGGAATTTTTGCACCAAATTTTCAACATGGGTTTTTTGGGACCCCTTCTCATGAGTGCTGTCACTGTCATGGCGTTACTCGGGCTCGAAGGGTGATTTTGCAGCCACTGCGCGAAATCACCTTTCTGGAATGATTAACAAAATGACACTGCCAGTGTTCATAAGTTGGGCTCTCAAAAACCTATTTTGAAATTTTGTTGGAAAAATTCCTAAAAATGACTGTTTTATGAGCGTGCGTTGCACAGTTCCTACGCACGCTCGTAAGTTCACGAATTTTTAATATTTTCAGTCCAGATTTTCAACATTGCCATTTTACTATGCCTTCTTATGAGCAGTACAGCTGTCATTTTTTACACCTCACCCAAAATGTTTTTCCGCCCATGTAGCGCACAATGGCGCAGTCGGTGTGTGAAATCAATGTACAGGACACATTAAGAAAATAACAGTGACACTGTTCATGAGCAGAGGTCTTAAAATGGCTATATGGAAAATTTGGTGAAAAAATTCCAAAAAATGACTGCTTTACGAGCGTGCATTGCGCAGTTCCTACGCACGCACGTAAGTTTACGAAATTTCAATATTTTCACTCCAGATTTTCAACATTGCCATTTTACCACACCTCCTTATGAGCAGTACAGTTGTCATTTTTCACATCTCACCCACAACATGTTTTTGCCCAGGTAGTGCACAATGGCGCAGTTGGTGTGTGAAATCAATGTATGGGACACGTTAAGAAAATCACAGTGACACTGGTCATGAGCAGAGGTGTTAAAATGGCTATGTTGAAAACTTGGCGAAAAAATTCCCCAAAATGACTGTTCTAGGAGCGCATGTTGCGCAGTTCCTATGCACACTGGCAGGTTTGCAAATTTGTAATATTTGCACACCAGATTTTCAACAGTGCCATTTTACTGCACTTCCTTATGAACAGTGCAGCTACCATTTTTCACATCTCACCCAAAATGTGTTTCCGCACATGTAGCGCACATTGGTACAGTCGGTATGCGAAAACAATGTTTGGGACAGATTAAGAAAATCACAGTGACACTGGTCATGAGCAGAGGTTTTAAAATGGCTATGTTGAAAATTTAGTGACAAAACTCCATAAAATGACTGTTACGAGTGAGCATTGCGCAGTTTCCACGCACCCTCGTAGGTTCATGAATTTGTAACATTTTCAGTCCAGATTTTCACCAGTGGCATTTTCCACACCTCCTTATGAACAGTACAGCTGTCATTTTCCACAACATGGCCGAAATGTGTTTTCACACTTTCAGTGCAGAGATGCGTGGTCGCTGTGGGAAATCGTTGTTCAGGACAGATAAAGAAAATCACACTGACACTGCTCATGACTGGAGGTCCCAAAATGCCTGTGTTAACAATCTGCTGTAAAAAAATCCCCAAACTAGTTACATTACGGGTGTGCATTGCACAGTTTCTACGCACGCTCGTGATTTCACCAGTTTTTGTAAGATTTTCACAGCAGATTTTTAACATTGCCATTTTTTACACCTCCCCATGAACAGTACTGCTGTCATTTTTCACATCCTGTTCGGAATGTGTTTTTGCACCTGTGATGCCAAATGCCATAGTCACTGTGCAAAAGCAGTTTTCAGCTAACAAACTGATATTGCCACTGTTCATGACGTGGGGATCACAAAAAAACATGTTGAAAATTTGGAGTGAAAATACCAATGAATGCCTGAGGCGTTAGGGTTTCCGACCATAACGCCCCACTCTGTAGAGTATGACAGGCCTCAGGGGTGTGACTTGGGATTCTTGCCTGCCATGCTCATACCATTCCACCCCCACCCACACCAAGCAGCCAGTGAGAGGCATCAAGGTGTGCCTCGGACTCTTCGGGCCCAAACTTCACCCCATTCTCCTATACCGCACCCATCTCACCATATTTCCTGATGGAATGGGGTGCGCATAAGGGCCAAAGACCCCAAGGCACACCATGACACTTGTCAGTGTCTGCAGGGTAGGGTGTGGTGAAATGGCGTGGTCATTAATGCCTGACAACCTAAAGGCACACCCCAATGCCGGTCGCTCTCTGCAGGGTGGTGGTGGGGTTGGCTTCAGTTCAATACTTTGCTGCCATTCCTATTATGCAGCTCTGTAACTTCTATACTACCAATGCCAGTGCCAGCAAGCAAACATTCGGCATTGACAAATGCTTGTATTTAAACATGTTAGACTCTTTCACCTTGTTAATGCCCTTAAGGTGTTTGAATGTTTCGATCATATCACCTCTCTCCCTCCTTTGCTCAAGGGTATACATATTGAGCTCCGTTAATCTGACCTCATATGTCTTCTGATGCAGTCCCTGTACAATTTTGGTTGCCCTTCTCTGGACTGCCTCAATTTGGTTAATGTCCTTGTGAAGGTGTGGCCTCCAGTACTGCATGCAGTACTCCAGATGGGACCTAACCAGTGTCTTGTAAAGAGGGATTATTACATCACTTTTACGACTTGTGATACCCCTACTAATACACCCTAACATCCCCCTAGCCTTACTTACTGCTTTAGAGGTCTGCTTGGATGATTTCAGGTCATCGGTGATGATGATGCCCAAGTCTCTTTCTTCCTTAGTGACTGTCAGCAACTCCACAGTAAAGACTGCGAGAGGCTGAGAGTTAGATTTGCATAGATTATGTAAGAGACTGCCACCCATGCTGTACAAACAACAGCTTAAGTGAATGTCTGTGCGAGGCAGGCATAGCCTGTGGTTCCAGCTTTAGCTAAGTGTATCTTATCCATTTAATTCAGGTTCCCCCTGACGTATTGTCTACCCTGGTATTGTGCCACTGATTACAGAATGAACACATTAAGGTGCAAATGTAACTATTATTAAAGTGACTGTGCTGAATCTTGAAAGAACATTTTAAAATTAAGGTGGCAGCGTACTTAAAGAGACAGTGCTTAATTGAATTTGGAGATATTAAAAGGGCAAGAACTGTCACAGTAAAACTGCTCACTTAAAGGTGCAAATGCATGCTCTGAGATAGTCCTGCATGCACCATATTTGCCAAACTTGAACTGATTTGACATGAGCTAATCTAAATTGTCCTCAGTTGCCCGAGACTACTTGTATGAAGAATGCACACTCCAAGACTGAGAAACTACCCTTACATGCTTTGAACCCTTTTAAATTGATTGTACCTGCTCCAAAAATTGTTTGTCTGCTCTGTATGTTCTAGAATTGCCCTGTACGATTTGGTTACGTGATCTAAAGACTGCTGAAACTAGCAATCCCCTAAGTAAAGAGACAGTACATTCTTGAGACTCAGTTTATTTGCAACACCTGCATGTCAACAAATCTTCCTGCATAATCTAGAGGCTATGAAACTATACTGCATCCTGACAAAATGGGGAATGCTTGACAGAACAGGAATAGTGTAGTAAGCTAAGGAATCCCTTGTCACCTACTTTCTTCAAGTTCTTCAGGCCAACTCCTCCCTAACAGTGAGCTAGGCAGTGCAAGGAACCACATCAGTTCACAGATAGGGATCCAATGCCCAGTGAAGTTAGAGTTCCTGTTACAGGTTCTTCTACGCTTCTCCTGAAGTTGACAGCCTTTCCCGGGCCCCTGCACATGCCAGCCCAGAGGTTCTTCCAGGTTGTATACGGTGCTCCAGTTTAGTAACGTTTGACAGGTCCTTTCCTGGTGTCACTAGTGACGGCCCAGAGTTTCTTCAACTGGCAACACCCAGTTCTTCAGGTTTCTCCCTGAGGTCCATGGTGATCTTCATTGTACCAAGTTCCTTGGAATTACAAGTGTTCTAGTTCTTTCCCAGAGTCCTTTGTGATGGGCTGGATGGAATACAAATCCTTGTGTTCTTATCCCTGGGTTTTATCAGTGCACAGTGGTCCAATTTTTTCTTGGTAATAGTCCAGTTCTTCAAGCTGGCCAATGGAAAGCACATGCTCGGAGGTTCCTCTGTTTCTGATAATCTTGACCAAATTATCCATTGCACCCAGTGAATCCACATAGTATCAGGTGTGACATTCTACATGCTAAAAAGTTGCACACTTATGGAGTACATGCTCAAACTAAGTTTTAAAAGTTGCACATTCATACAGTAACATTTTTAGAGTGATTTAAGAGTTTGCTGTAATATCTTTGGCGTGATTTAAGCATTTATAGTAATATTTTAGAGTGTTATTGATCCAAAAGCGTGAAGCTGGAACTTCAGAATGGTTATTGTTTGCACATGTTCTCCTGTTCTAATTTATGTGGTGCCATTGCATAATAAATTGGACCCTTTTTGTGAGCTGTATCTCCTGTCTCTTCATTTTGATGACACTTCCATCATGTAGCCATATGGTCAAGGAACCACCTTACCCATGAACCAGCTGAAACAGCAGACTTCACATGGCATTGGTGAGGCTTCAACATCTTTGTAAGCGACATTGCAGAGGGACTGGAAGGAAAAAGTATGTCTCTCTGCAGATGACACAAAGATCTGCAACTGAGTTGATGCACAAGGTGGGGTGAAAAGGATGAGAAGGGACTTGGCAAGGTTAGAGGAATGGTCAAATGTATGGCAGCTTAGAGTTAATGCTAAGAAGTGCAAGGTAATGCACCTGGGAAACAAAAACCCAGGGGAAGAGTACACAATGGGGGTGAGATACTAATAACAACAAAAATGGAAAGGGACCTGGGGGTAGTCATATCAGATGACTTAAAGGTGGGAAAGCAATGTGAGAGGGCAGTAAGGAGGGCTGGGAGGATACTGGGATGCATAGGGAGAGGCATCACCAGTAGAAAACAGGAAGTTGTTATCTCTCTGTACAGACAGCTGGTGAGACCCCATCTGGAGTACTGTGTGGAGTTCTGGAGACCCAATCTCTGCAAGGACATAGACAAGATGGAAGCTGTCCAGAGGAGGGCAACTAAAATGGTGCAGGGTCTGCACCAGAAGACATATGAACAGGGACTAAAGGAGCTTAATATGTATAGCCTCGAGGAAAGGAGGGAGAGGGGGGACATGATAGAAACGTTCAAGTACCTCAAGGGGATCAACAAATTTCAAGAGGGTAGAATTTCTCAAAAAAAGAGGTGTGCAAGAACAAGGGGGCATAATTTAAAGATAGAGTGGGGGCGGCTCAGAGGTAATGTAAAGTAGTATTTTTTCACAGAGAGGGTTGTGGATGCATAGAATGGCCCTCCAGAGGAGGTTGTGGAGTCAAAAACAGTGGTTGAATTCAAGCATGCATTGGACAGCCATAAGGCAATTCTATGGGGTGGGGGTAGGAAGAAGTAGGCTGCTGGTTAATTAAGTTCTGCAGCTTATCCATTAGGTAGGGAAATGGGCAGACTGGGTGGGCCAAACGGTCCTTATCTGCCATCAAATTCTATGTTTCTACGTCTCTAAATCATGAAAACACATGTTTCCGTTCACTTCAACAAAACTCTTATTTATCATGGATGTTGAAGATTTTATAATCCAGTATGTTGAAAATCCTTTGCAATGACTATTTATTTTGTATGACGAAGATCTAATAGTCCAATAAGTAAAAAATCATTTGTATCTTTTATTTATTACGCACGTATGTGGAAGACCTAATAACCCAATATGTAGAAAATTATCATATATGTCAAATATGTAATCTGTTAAATTGAAAATCCTTTGTAACAAATATTTATCTTGTATGTCGAAGATATAATAATCCAATGCATGTGTGACTATCATGCATTTAAAGAGCAGCCTTTGACGCCTTTGGAAAATCTTTGGAAAACATAATATTTAGATACAATTCAGCTTGTATTTCATATACATGTATATATATTTTGTAGATTTCTCCCCAATTACTTATTACTGAAAAAGTTTCCACAAAAACAAGTTTTTATACCTGAGGTTATCTGCCTCTGTAGCTTATTCCCTACTTGAAATTATAATGTTCTGTTGTGACATCATAGTCTGTTGCCATGGGAATAACTATGATGAGTATTATGATATCAGATTGGGAACATACAATAGGTGCTGAGGAACCCTCAGGGAACAACTTTCCTGTTTTCATGCATATGACCTCAGAAATAAATAACTGGGAGAAGAAATACAGAGCTAATGAGAAATATAAGCTGCTTTGTGTCCAGATATTATATTTCTGAAAGTTCTTTTTGTGGCATCGGTGGCTCTTTAAGTGACCTTTAAATGGAAACGATTAAAATGCGCTCCAGCTCAACTGGCTGTCTCCCCAAATAAACACGTTTTACTACTGGGACTGCAGTTTACACAGCAAGGTAACAAAGTAGGGCAGCACAGAGAGAAGCACTTCATTCAGTAATGTGTGAAATCAAGGGAACATGACAAAAATATGCAGATCCAAACAGAAAACTGATACACACACCATGTGTCTGCCGTTCAGCCAAGTCGCCTAGAGGTATTTCAAAAGTATGCGTGTCCCCATTGAATTCTTAATCTTTGTTGTTGGCTTTTTTACCGCCCCCAGCAGAGCAGCCGAGAACTGTATAATCTTAGTATTGTACTTAAGCAATGTTGTCTTGACCATCGTATCCCAAAGCACATTACAAGCAACTGTAAAAAGGTAGAGGCACCCAGTTTGCACATCGTCATCCACACACAGTCTTGGACAATTGCCTGAACCTGTTTTATGGGAAGGGGAATATATGCCAGGACACTGGAAAATAACCTACTTATGCGAAAGTGCAATAGCTTCTGACTTCCTTAGTTCCTCCTGGAGACCGACAAGGACAGTACCAGAGATTGGGCAGAAAGGACCTCAGTTTATTGTTTAATCTGAAGCACAGCAAAACTCAGACAGTATAGCATGCTGCCACTAGTGCACTTGGGTGTCAGCATTTATGGTATGAGCCCAAGCCTGAGACTAGAACCCAAAACCTTCTTGCCCAGAGGTGGATGTATTACCAACTAAGCCATGCTGACACCTAAGACACCTTAACAGGAGAGGGTAAGGAGGGTTAGATAGATACAGTGAAAGAGGGAGAATTAAGCCCAGGCATTAATGACTTGCTCAGGGTTACACACTAAGGCACTGGCAGTTGTGGGATTCAAACCCAGGTCTCCAAGCTCACAGCTCTGTTCTTTAAGCACTAAGCTATACTGCCTCCCTTTTGGTTTTTATAACCAAATTCCTTTCCTAATGGATTAGCTCTTTGAGCTCAGCTGTTCAGAGAACCTCTGCATATTCAACTACGTTTACATAATGGGCTATATCATATTCTGTAATGTCAGTGGTTAAGATCAGATGACTGTGAATCATTTTATTACAACTGCACACCTAACCAAAACTAAATAACTATTATTCCTCTTAACCTATACCATGGCCCTTTGTATAAACAGGATAATATACTTTAAGGCAGGCAGTTGTGGGAATACAGTATATACACTTCTCAGGTTGTTAAAGGCACTTGGCTGCACCCTGTGCCTAACAACCAGCCAAAGAGTGCATATATTCCCTTACCACTGTGTTATGTAGTGACAGGCATAACTAATATGGCTGTCTGCTCATGCAGTAGTGACCTACTGAGCATGCTCTGTGAATACCACTATTGCAGCTATGCAGTCTGTGCCCAGCTGCACTTGATAGCATACCAGCAGAGCTTAAAATGGGAGCTGGTGGGGGGGGGGGTATTGTATGAGTGGGAGAGAAGGGGATGGAGCTAGGGGCAGGGGGGTTCTACCATAGGATACACCAGGCTACTACAGGCCAAAAGGGGGCACTCGGCCAGGGAAGCCAGGGGGCCACGTCCACAGGACCCAGGGAGCACAGACAGGGGGAGTTGGCAGGTGGTAGGGAATGAGAGTAGAGAGAAAGAACGTTGGAAAGAGGGTCAGGGCAAGTAGGGGCAAGTAAGGACATCAGGGGTGGGCATGGGCAGTGGTTTGGAGGCAACAAACAGGTATGCAGTGCTGGTGGATGAAGCAGAGCAGGAGGATGGGGAAGGCTACATGGAACAGGGGAGTGGGGACCACGTGGGAAGGGGGAAATACAGGGTGCAAGGTGACGGGGGAGACTGGGGGGTACAAGCTGGTAGTGAGGGGAAAGCAGGTGGTGTTGGAACAAACACACTAAGAGATGAAGGAGGCCCAAACATGTAGGAAGGGGGAGAGAGGGAGGCACGGTGTAATAGGGCAGTGAGAGGAAGTACAATTACTGGAGGGGGTGCAGTTTATCCTAGGGAAGGAGCACAGAAAGGATGGAGAAGCAAGAGATCAGATGGAGATGCAAGCAGTGGAGATGGCAGGGGGGAAGGGCAGGCTATTACAGAAGCGGACACTGAGAATATGGGGTTCGTAGGAGGGTAAACCGTGGGGGAAGAGCAGCTGTTGGGGGATCAAATACTTGTGCTAGGGGACTCTATACTCGGGGGGGAGGTAAGATGGGGTGGTAAGGGAGCAAGGAAGAGCTGAACCTGGGTGCAGTGCATGCCAGGTATGACAGTGGGGAGAGTAGGGCAGTTCATTCAGAAATGTGGGAGGGATGCCACATATCATAGTGCATCTGGGAACGAATGACCTAGAAGGCTGTACAGTGGGGGAAGTGCAGGAGAGGTTCAAGGAAGTGGGAAGTATCTGCAAGTGGGTGGGAAGTTCAGTGACCTTCTCTGAGGCACTCCCGGCACCTAGGGCAAGCACCCCAAGGAAGCTAAGAATACAGGAGTTTAATAGGTGGCTGGAAGGATGGTGTGCAGAAATGAGGTAGGGGCTAGTAGGGGGGTGGGGTGAGACATGGAATAATAAGAGGCTTTATGTCAAGGATAGGCTACACTTCAACATCAAGGGTACACGGACAATGCAGCAGGGACTGTACAATTACATTAAAAACAATAGATTTAAACTGAGGAGGGGGGAGGCTGAGTCAGACAGCATGGGGGAGTCACCTTCTAGGGGAGCCAAATGGCCCCACCTCCCAGAGAAGGAGGAAGGGAGTGAGGGGAAGTTACCAAAGAGGGAAAGATGAGGAGAGCAGGGGCAGAACACTAGGTGGTGTGTTATATCATTGAATGCAAGGAGTTTGGCAAACAAGGTGGCAGATGGTGGAAGGGGAGGTAGATATTGTCGCCATCTCAGAAATCTGGGCCACCTAGTACCGTGACTGGTATCTCACAATCCTGGGACACAAGGTGTACTGAAAGGACCGGGAGTGGGGAAGAGGGAAGGGGAGGGGTGGCTATTTATGTTAGGGAGGGGATACTGTGCACCACGGAGGAGGGGGAAGAGGGGAGACCAGAAGCCATATGGGTATTGCTCCAAAGCACCAAAGGCAAGACGCTCGGGATGGGGATGGGTGATGTACAGGCCACCCTCACAAAGCGAGGAGGTAAATAGAGAGCTGGGGGAGCAGATCAGGGAGGTCAGTGGAAAAGGAACTACAGCTATAGTGGGAGACTTCAACCTACTGTACCTGGGATTGACTGGCAGGTGGTAACTGCAACAAATGCCAGTGAACAGGTACTGCTGGAGGCTATCCAAGACAGCTACTTAGTGCAAGGAGTGATGGAGCCTACCAGGGAGGGGCACATACTGGACATAGTGCTAACAAACAGCAACATAGAAACAGACTTTGACAGCAGATAAGGACCATATGGCCCACCTAGTCAGCCCATTTCCCTGCCTATTGGATACGCTGCAGATTCTAGTTAACAAACAGCCTATTTTCTCCTACCCCCCACTGTAATTGCCTGATGTCTGTCCCATGCATTCTTGAATTTCCCCCACTGTTTCTGACCCCATGACCTCCTCAGGAAGGCAGTTCCATGTGTCCACCACCCTCTCTGTGAAAAAATACTTCCTCACGTTGCCCCTGAGCCATTCCCCCATCTTCAGATTGTGCCCCCTTGTTCTTGCACATCTCTTTTTCTGAAAGATGCTTTTGTCTTGGACTTTGTTGATTATCTTGAGGTACTTGAAAGTTTCTATTATGTCCTCACTCTCCCTCCTTTCCTCAACACAGAAACATTGAACATAGAAGTTGACGACAGATAAGGACCGCAAGGCCCATCCAGTCTGACCATTTTTTTCTCTACCTTATGAATTTGCCACTGGCATTTGCTCAGTCACTGGCCTATCTAATCATATTTATCTGTATTGCTCCCGTATGCCTATCCCATGCCTGTTTGAAGCCCTGCACTGTACTCATATCCACCACTTCCTGAGGCGGGCCATTCCATGCATCCCCACCCTTTCTGTGAAAAAGAACTTCCTCACATTACCCCTTAATCAGCCTCCCTCTAATCTCATGTTGTGTCCTCTTGTCCTGCTATTTTTCTTATATTGAAACATGTTAGATTCTTTCACCTTGTTTATGCCCTTAAGATGTTTGAATGTTTCAATCATATCACCTCTCTCCCTTCTTTGCTCAAGGGCATACATATTGAGTTCCGTTAATCTGTCCTCATATGTATTCTGATGCAGTCCCTGCACCATTTTGGTTGCCCTTCTCTGGACTATCTCAATTTGGTTAATGTCCTTGTGAAGGTGTGGCTTCCAGTACTGCATGCAGTACTCCAGATGGGGTCTAACCAGTGTCTTGTAAAGAGGGATTATTACTTCCCTCTTCCGACTTGTGATACCCCTACTAATACACCCCAACATCCTCCTAGCCTTACCTACTGCTTTAGTGGCCTGTTTTGGATGATTTCAGGTCATCTGTGATGATGATGCCCAATTCTCTTTCTTCCCTTGTGACTTCCAGTAACTCCCCTCTCAACCTATAGGTGGCTTCAGGGCTTCTCTTTCTTATGTGCATGATCTTACACTTTTTTGCCTTAAACCCCAGTTGCCACTCTTCTGACCATTTTATCCAGATATCTGGGCCCTGTCCTACCTTCTCAGTAAATACTGAGCAAAAGTATCTATTTAGGATAGATGCTTTTACAAGGTCCTCCTCCTCACACACACCCTTATCCCCTTTGATCTTAGCAATACCCCCTCTGGACTTTCTCCTTTCACTAATGTATCTATAGAAAGTCTTGTCACCTTCTTTTACTGTCCGTGCTAGTGTTTTCTTGGTTTGGGCCTTTGCCTGCCTTACTGCCTTCCCTGCTTCCCTTATGGTATACATATTAAGCTCTTTAAGTATCTCTTCATATGGCTTCTGTTGCAGACCCTGCACTATTTTAGTTGCCCTCCTATAGACTGCCTCTATCCTGCCTATGTCCTTGTGGAGATGGGGTTTCCAGAACTGCACACAGTACTCCAGATGGGGTCTCTCCAACTGTTTGTAGAGAGGGATAACAACTTCCTGTTTTCTACTGGTGATGCATCTCCCTATGCATCCCAGTATCCCCCCAACCCTCCTTACTGCCTTCTCACATTGCTTGCCTACCTTAAGGTCATGTGATATGACTACCCCAAGGTCCCTTTCCATTTTTGTTGTGTTGTTAGTACCTCCCCCCATTGTGTACTCTTCTCCTGAATTTTTGTTTCCCAAGTGCATTACTTTGCACTTTTTTGCATTGAATCTAAGCTGCCATATTTTTGACCATTCCTTCAACCTTGCCAAGTCCCTTTTCATCCTTTCCATCCCATTGTGTATCATCTCTGTTGCAGATCTTTGTGTTGTTTGCAAAGAGGCTTACTTTTCCTTCCAACCCCTCTGCAATGTCTCCTATAAAGACATTAAAGAAGACTGGTCCTGGGGCTCGTGCTAATGAGCAGCTAAGGAGCAAGTCGCATCTCTCCAGAGCTTCTCACCATGAGGCTACAGTTAAGTGTAAATCTGTGTAATAAATCTTACTTTTACAACCAGCCACCCTCTAAAAGTGTACCTGAGATGGATGAGTTTCTATCAACCGGGAAAACGCCTCGGCAAACGGAAACAAAATGCAAAAATAACAGCAGTAGCTGAATTGGTGGCAGCAAATGGAGCAGGCCCAATATCACTTTCAGTCATGGAGGTTGGGCTCATAAGCAAGGTGGTCTCGGAGCAAATACTAGCGGATCTCCAGCTGCGATGGGACCAGTTTGAACAGTCAATCTCTGGGCTAACATCGGAATTGAAGCAGCATAACAGATGATTGAACAAGGTTGAACAAAGAATCTCTGATCTAGAGGATGCTACGAGGGCAGCCCCAGAAAAGATAGCATGCTTAGAGAAGGAGATGGAGGAATTGAAGGAGGCCCTAGGCTACCAGGAGAATTATGGAAGAAGAAATAATCTGCGACCCCAAGGGATGCCAGAAGAAGCTGAAAAATCCAATCTCATGGGGTTCTGCACAGAGATCCTCCCCAAATTATTGGGCCTAACACCTAAAAATGGCAAGTTAAAAATTGAGTGCACTCATAGAGCACTGGTGCCGTGGCCTCCTATTGGTCAACCCACGGGGCTAGTAATTTTCAGGCTCCACCATCGCCCATATCACCAGGCCTTGTTAACAGCCTTTCGAAACACCAAAGAACTGTCATATGAAGGCCACAAGCTTAGACTACATCGGGACATGTCAGTTCATATACAGAAGAAGGGGCAACAGTTTAATGGACTGATGGAGTGGATGAAAGAGAATGGTCTAGAATTTTTCATGGTGTACCTTGCCACCATCAAAGTGCGATCGGAAGGAGTTACATGTTCATTTGGGGAGCCGGAGAAAGTACAAGAATTCCTGGACGAATGGAGAAGAAAAACAAAAAGGGCTGACCATTTGAAAAAGCGAGGTAGACCTCTTATATGGTCTTTTTCTTTGTTCTTTGACACCTGATTTATATGGAGGCATATCACTGGGAGGGTGCGAAGGTAGGTTTCCTTGCCTGCCTATACTTCCATGGAGGCCTCTAATTGAACTAGACACAGAATTTCTAATTTGTCGCAGGGCTGCCAAAATGATTATTTTGGCCCTGATTCAGTGCACTGTTAGTGAAATGTTATATGGTTAAAAAGCTGGACGAAAGAAATGGAGGAGTTAAAAGATGAACGACCACCCAGCCAAACTTGAAGGGCCCCAGATATGATGCGCAACATTGATTAAGGACACATGATCTCCCACAGCTATGCCTGGGGAAGGGGGGAGAGCTTTGAATAAGTGGCTGACACTGTTGGGACACATACTATAGCAAGTGACCTGAAACATGGGAAGTGATACAAGGGATTTGAAAGAAGTATTTCTGATCCTAAATGGGGAGAAAAATGAGGGGAATATTTCAGTGTGCAATTAAAGGAGTTGAAGAGTATTTGAGGAGGGGAAAGACTGGAGTTTGCTGAATGCGATATTTACACAGATGAAAAGCTAAGATAAAGGGGGTGCAGGGGGAGGGGGCGTAGGGGAATAATACTACAAAAGAGCTATCGTTGAGAGCATACATAAACAACTGGTAAATATTGCATCTATCTGCAGGAGGATGGGAGAGTTGTTGGATTTGGGAGGGGGAAGCTGTTATTCATACAGTTTTATAATTAAGTTACCTGTTATAGTTATGGTTATTGTTACCCTATTGAGTGTTTTGATTATGGATTTGACACAGAAAGCCTATGGAACCTGCAAAAAGTGTCTAAGAGAGATGAGTAGTACTGCAATGGCATGTGATCAGCACAGCACTATAATATCATTGAATGTAAAGGAATTTATATCCCGGCTAAAAGGGCTAAAGTACTAGTGGCATTAAAGTGAAGGGGGGATAGCCTTGCTATGCTCCAAGAAACGCACTTAACACTTAAAGGGTATGATAAACTGAAGGGGGGTTGGTTGGGGTCTGCTACACAGCATCATATAACTCCTAAAAGAGAGGAGTGGCCATACTTTTACATAAAAGTTTCCCATTCGTACATCACAGAACAGTTAGAGACCCAACAGAGGGTCTTTGTGGTGGGAAAGGTACAGGGACAGTTAGTGACTTTCGGTAGTGTCTATGCCCCCCTCGGTGATGGACCTTGCTTTTTATCAGTGGATCATACACTTATTATTAAAGGAGCAATTCCAAAATCTGATAGTAGGGGGAGATTTTAACTGCGCGACAGAACCCAAGCTAGACTACTTGGGTTCCTGGGCCAGGGGGAATAGCAGCTATTTAACAATGGTGGTTGGGTCTCACAGATCTAAACCTAGTGGATGCCTGGTGTACTGCAACCCTGGAGCTCGGGAATATGCTTTCTTTTCCCACCCCTATACATCCTGGTCACAACTAGATTACATATATGTGAATAGAAATCTGTACTCTAGGATACAGAATGTGTCTCGCAGCCCTATATTCCTATCAGTCCATGCTGTGGTTCAGATTAAGATGACACTAACTGTAAAGGAAAGAGGGAAAGGGGGGGTGGAGGTTCCCCACATACCTGCTGGCTAGGAAGGAATTTCGTGACTTCCTAAAAGAACACTTGCAGACACTCGTTATACACAATAAGGGGAAGGTAGCCTCTGAGGGTACCTATTGGGAAGCAGGAAAAGTGTATATGAGAGGAGTAATCATTTGGTTTATGGCCAGAATCAAGAGAGGCAAAAAACAAAAACAGGAAGAGCTAGAAGAACAGATGAAGCTGTTGGAAAAAGCTGTAATATGAACGGGGGCAAAAGAGAAAATAAGGGAATTACAAATAGCTAGGGATGCCCTCAATTCTAGCTTGATGGAGGATGCAAAATTGAACTTAATATATGCAAGACAAAGAATATACGAATAGAGGGAACAAACTGGGACCCCACGTAGTTCATTTAATGAAGGGAGGTAAGACAAATAAGTGAATAGTTATGGTCAGAGATGGGAAAGGGAGCTTGGTAAAAGAAGAAACCCTGATAAGACTAATGTTTTAAAGATTTTTACAAAAAACTTTACCAATCAGAATGCCAGGAAGTGGAGCAAGCAATGTAGGCCTTCCTAGAAGATATTCACATCCCCAAATTGAAGGAAAAAGCTAGAGAAACATTAGGAGCTACCCTCATGGTAACAGAAATAAATAGAGCCATAGGCTGTCTTAAGAAGGGTAAAGCAGTAGTCCCAGATGGATTTGGGGCAGAATACTATAAAGAACTGTGAAATTAGATAGCCGAGCCCTGAAGAAATCTGATGCAGGAGGCAAGGGGGGAGAGGGGGATATCAAGGACCTGTTGTGAGGCAAGATATTAGTGTCACCCATAAGCTGGATAAAGACCCCATGGAATGTGTGTCCTACAGCCCAATTTCCTTGTTAAATTGTGACCATAAGATTATAACAAAGGTTTTAGCCCTTCGGCTAGAGTATTTGCTTCCTTTGATAGTTCACCCAGACAAGACGGGCTTCGTACGTGGTAGGTTGTTGTATCATAATATGAGAAGGCTCCTAAATGTAATCTGGTAGGGCTCTCTGCACCTTGGGTGGGCATGTGTTTTGTCCATGGATGCCGAGAAGGCATTTGACAGGATAGAGTGGAAATATATGATGGCAATGTTGAAATAGTTTGGTCTGGGTGACAATTTTGTGCATATGGTAGGAGCCTTTTACAAGGCCCAGATGGCAAGGATTATAGTAAATAGATTGTTATCTGAAGAATTCTGGCTAGGAAGGGGCACTAGGCAGGGGTGCCCCCTCTCCCCCCTGCTATTTGCGATTGCAATAGAGCCTCTGGCCATTAGGATTAGAAGTGACCCTGAGATTTTCGGAATACTGGATGGGAGGGGTGGTAACCATACTATTGCATTATATGCAGATGATATTCTGCTGTTTCTTACCAGGCCAGATCAATCAATGCCAGCTTTACCAAAAGTGATTGATCACTTTGCTAGCTTTTCAGGATAGAAACTGAATTTGCACAAGTCGGAAATTATGTTTTTGGGGGAAGCTGATGGAGAAATGTCAGGTACTTGGGGGCTTAAGACAGTGAAAAAGGCATTCACATATCTAGGGATTAAGTTGGGCAGGGAGCTAAGCACATTGTATATCCTAAACTATGCATCGCTATCTGAAGCTGTAGTAAAAAATCTTAGCAGATGAAAAGTACTGCCAATATCTTGGATGGATAGAATTAATCTCCTCAAAATGAATGTGTTGCCCAGAATACTATATGTCATGCAAATGATGCTATTTGGCCCCACGAATACAGATATTAAAAAATTAGAAAGAAGCTTTATAGACTTTATATGGCAAGGGAAGAAACTGAGGATTAGCCTTAAAAAAGTCAAGGCTACAGGAACAAAAGGAGGGTTAAAC
Organism: Neoceratodus forsteri; assembly: GCA_016271365.2. Lineage (NCBI taxonomy): Eukaryota > Metazoa > Chordata > Ceratodontiformes > Ceratodontidae > Neoceratodus > Neoceratodus forsteri. Next base: position 107,627,759 of record CM028131.1, on the reverse strand, counting down.
TTTCCAGATATTAGAGGTTACTTCTTGGCAACACAATATAGGCATATGCAAAATTGGGTTAGTAGAGGGAATACAGCCACATGGTTAACTATGGAGGAGGAGGAGGGGTGCCCAGGACAGGCTTCGGCCTACTAGGGACAGGAAGGCTTACAGGTCTATAGGAGAATAAAGAGTCCAAACCCATTGGTGGTTTCAAGTCTGAAGGCATGGGGCACAATTAAAGAACGTTTGGGTGAAAAGCAAGAAGACACTATTTTAGTGAATTTAGCGGACAACCTGGACTTCTTACTGGGGTTAGATGATGAAGGGTTTAGATGATGACAGAAGAGAGGGATAAGATGTGTTGGGGATCTATTGACGAGGACAGATATTGCATTCCATGAGATCCAAAGAAGTATCAGTGCTCCCCCTTCTCATCTTTATAGGTTTTTCCAGGTCTGGAACCATTGTAAAAAAACTGAACAGACCAAAGTTGGAACAGTCGCCCCTCTCTGAGGTAGAGTGAGAAATAATGGGGGCCTGAGTCAATGAAAAGGGATTGAAGGGGAGGGTAGTGAAATTAGACAGGAATTTCCACTAAGGAGATACCCATAAAACTAAGCAGTGGAGGGAAAGGGACCTTAATATGGAGATAACCGATTCTAATTGGGGAATGATGTTGGGCTCACATAGGGGACTATTGCTATGAAATAAGTATTAAGAGATGCAATATAAGTTATTGCACTGACTGTACTACCTATCTGCTGTGGTACATACATTTCATCCAGTGATATCTCCAAACTGTGGGAAGTATCTGATAAACAGAGGTACCTTCTTTCACTATTACTGGGAATGCCCAAATCTGATAGACTACTGGAGGGGAGTAGTGGCAGAAATCTCCAGAATGTTGGGACAGGATATAGAATTTCCCACGATCAATGTTATTGGGAGTGGACGATATGGGATTGGGACCTCACCTCTACTAGGTGAAGAGTACTTTTGGTGGTGGCTAGACAAGGGATACAAAACCTCTGGACTACTGACTCAGTCCCAATAATAGATCAGTGGACGTGCCTGGCAATCAAGGTACTTTCTGTAGATAGCCTAACACATGTCTTAAAAGACAGGAAGGACCAGTTTCTAAAAGTCTGGGAGAAGTTCCTTAATGCCCTGGATCTGGGGGAGGCTGCTGCACTACAGAGAGGAGTGGTATAGTCATTATTGAAATAAATGCTAAAACTGGAAAAGTGAGGGAAAATGAAATTAGTACTAACAGGGATATTAATAAATGAAGTAATAATAACCGAGTGTAGTCTGATCCAGAATAAGGTGGGAGTTCAAACAGTTTTATTCTTTTTTTTACTCTCCATGTGGACCTAGTTCTAAGTTGTGTTTATATCTATTATTAGTATAATTAGCTCAAATGGATACATTAAATGTCACAAGAGAATAGTCATATCACAGAATTGGAAAAGGATAAATATGGGAAGGGATGTCATAATGTAATACGTCTGTTTACTATGTCCTGTAAACTGAAGTGTATTGTATATGACTATGTGACTTGACAATAAAAATATTAAAAAAAAGAGGACCAGTCCCAGTACCGAACCCTGCAGTACCCCACTAGTAACCAGCCTTTCTTCAGAGTGTACTCTGTTTACTAATACCCTCTTGTGTCTTGTTGTCAAGCCAATTTGTTAGCCAGGCTACCACCCTGGGACCCACTCCCTGGCTGGATAACTTGTTTAGTAATCTTTTGTGTGGGACTGTGTCAAATGCCTTGCTAAAGTCTAGGTAGGCCATATCCACAGCCCCTCCCTGGTCACCCAGTCAAAGAAATCTATTAGATTTGTCTGACATGACCTTTCTACTGTGAATCCATGCTGCCTTGGGTCCTGTTCCTCTCTGGCCTCTAGGTACTCAACAATTCTTTCTTTCAGAAGTGATTCCATCATTTTCCCTACCACTGAGGTCAAACCGACATGTCTTTAGTTTCCTGCCTTTGCCTTGCTCCCACTTTTGTGAAGAGGAATCACATCTGCCTTCCTCCAGTCCTCAGGTACCACACCATCCTCCCAGGATTTGTTAAAAAGGGTAGTCTGTGGTGTCACTAGGTCTCTCCTTAGTTCTTTTAGAATTCTGGGATGAATCCCATCAGGCTCCATTGCTTTGTCCACCTTGAGTTTTATGAGTTCTTTCAGGACCCTTTCTTCTGTGAGTGGACTGGTACCGACTTCCCTGCCCAGAGTGCTTCTATCGTTTGGTTTAGGTACCTCCCCTCTTCTTCTTTTGTGATTACGGAGCAAAAGTATTTGTTCAGTATCTCTGCCTTTTCACTGTCATCCTCCGCCCACCTCCCTCCCCTCCCCTCCCCTTTATTAAGCCTCACTACCCCTCCCTTGGTCTTCCTTCACTCCTTGTTGTACCTATAAAAGGCTTTATCCCCCTTCTTAACTGAGTTGGCTATCTTTTCCTCAGTTTGGGCTTCGCTATTCTGGCTGCCTTCCATGCTTCCTTTTGCTTTAGCTGATACAGTGCTCTGTTCTGCTTCTTCTGTGATCCCTTATACTGTATTTCCTGAATGATATATTTTTCTCCCTAACCTTCCCCATTACCTCTTTTGAGAGCCATAGTGTTTTTTTACTTCATTTTGTTTTGTTTATTTGCTTCACACCAAGTCCAGGATGTGGTGGTACAGGATCCTCTAGCAGGAAGTGACAACCGCTCAGTCTGGATCCTCCTCAACACAGGGAGGGAGTCAGCTAAGACCAGAACAAGTGGTAGACTTCAGAAAGGCAGATTTTGCCACAATGGGCAGCATCCTAGAGGGGTATCTAGCTGGAATTAACCCAAGGATGAATGCTGAACAGAAATTGTGTAGTGTTTACCCTTCCGGAATCTCAATTGTACTGTTTGTCATTTGCCTATGTACTTGTTCCCCCTTCCCCCAGGACGCATCTGGAATCGAGCAGTAGCCCGCTCAGCATGCCTTCCTGGTTAAACGCTGAAATAAATAAATAAATAAATAAGTGGGCAGTGATTAGGATGGGACTGAACAAGGCCAAAAACATGTGCGCCAAGTAAGCAGCCCAGGGCAAAAAAACCTAGCTGGCTCAGCAAGGAAGTGAAGGGGAAGGTGAAGGAAAAAAGACTGGCTTTCATTAAGTTCAAAAGATCGGGGCACAAGGAGGACAGGGAGGTATTCACAAAGGTATCTAGGGACATGAGTAGGGCTGTCAGTGCAGCCAAGGCAGCAAAGGAGCTGAAATTGGCTCAGGAGATCAGAGAGGGGGAAGAGGGGTTCTTTCAATACATAAGGGAGAAGAGGAGTGGTAGGGATGACATTGTTAGAATTAAAAGGGAGTGGGGTTGGGCAGAAAAAGGGTAAGAGCAGGCAGAGTCACTCAGTGAGTACTTCTGCTCAGTGTTTACCAAAAAGATATGGCCCAATACCACAAGGGAAAGGATGCAGGGGTGGTGGTGGGGGGGCAGAGATAACAGATGAGGTCATCCAAGAGGACAGAGTTCTGAGGGGCCTTAAAGCCTTATGAGTGGACAAGGCCCCAGGACCAGATGGTGTACACCCAAGGGCCCTGAAGGAACTGGCAGAGGTATTGGCAGGCCCTCTAACAGATCTGTTCAACACCTCCTTGGAGATGGAAAATGTACCCAGAGACTGGAGGACAGCTCATGTGGTGCCCATCCACAAGGGTGGACCTAAGGATGAATTGGGCAGTTACGGACTGGTGAGCCAAACTTCTATAGTGAGGAAGTTGATGGAGACCATCCTGAAGGAGCGGCTAATAACATTTTTCAGTAGTAATGGTCAATAGGATGAGAGACAGCATGGGTTTGCCTCAGGAAGATCGTGCCAGACTAACCTAATCGACTACTATGACTGGGTAACTAGGGCGGTTGACCAAAGCCACACTGTGGATGTTCTGTATCTGGACTTCAGCAAGGCTTTTGACTCTGTGCCTCACAGGAGGTTACTGAGCAAGCTGAGGGACATGGGGGTGGGGGAATTATTGGTGGGGTTGGTGGAGAGCTGGCTGCAGGCAGACAACAGAGGGTAGTTGTAAGAGGGGAGATATCCAAGTCAAGGCCAATAACCAGTGGAGTACCACAGGGTTCAGTGCTGGACCCTGTTTTGTTTAATGTCTTCATTGGAAACATTGCAGAGGGGATCACAAGTAGGATGAGTCTGTTCACCGGCGACATTAACATTTGTGCAAAAGTGGACAGTGAGGAAGGGAGGTAGGCACTCAGGGAGGATCTAGCTAAACTTGAACACTGGTCAGAGGAGTCAATCAATCAATCAATCAATCAAAATCTTTATTTATTCAGGCGAACATCATTGAGCATAGCTCATTTAGAAGATGGACCTGAGTGGTCATAACAAAAAGGTTACAGAGTGTATACAAAAACATGATAGTGAAAATGCACAAATACAATCATTTATGAGTGAGATAGATGTACAAATATTTACATATATACAAGGCAAAGGACAGTAAACCAAAAACCTAATAAAGGAGAGAAACAAACAGTCTAGTAGGGATAAGGCTTGGATAATGGTACATGGGTGGGCATATATGTTTGAGGTTTGATGTGGAAAGGACCAGAGGAATGATAGAAGAATAGGGAGGAGCTTTAAAAGAGGGGGGTGTGTGGGAGGACTAGGCCTTGTGGAAGCAATTGCATGAATCTGGGATTAGGCTGGTGTACAGCTTTTTGAAGGATGTAAGGGGAATCAGTGCCAGCTGGGGTTTAATGCTAAGAAGTGCAAGGTCATGTACTCAGAGCCAGAAATCCCAGGACCAGCTACTGGCTAGGGGGAGTACAGGTAGCAGCTTCAGAGAAGGAAAGAGACCTGGGGGTATTAGTCACAGGGGGCATAAAGGTAATGGCACAGAGTAGCAGGGCAGCAGCAAGGGCAAATCGGATGCTGGGGTGCATTGCCAGAGGGATCACCGCTAAAAAGGGAGAGGTCATCCTACCCTTGTATAGTTCACTGGTGAGGCCACACTTGGAGTACTGTGTACAGTTCTGGTGCCCATACCTCAAGGAGGATGTGAGATTACTGGAGGGGGTGCAGTGTAGGGTTGCAAAAACGATTATGGGACTAGAGGAATTGCCTTATGAGGAAAGATTGAAGGAGCTCAACATGTACTCGCTGGAGGAGAGAAGGGAGAGGGGGACATGATAGAGACCTTCAAGCATTTGGGAAAAGGCATAAACAAAGTCAGGGAGGAGGATTGTTCCGCAAAGGGGGGGGTGGGGGTAGGGCTGTCTAAAGTTGGAAGGGGAGGGTTCAGAAGGAAATGAGGAGGCACTACTTCACAGAGAGAGTGGTAGGCGGGATGGAACACATTACCGGAGGAATTAATCGAACTGAGGACAGTAGATAGCTTTAAGTGAGGGTAGGATAGAGTCAGGGGCAGGGTTAATACACACAGGAACATAATGGGGGGATGGAAGGAAGGGATTGGGTGGGAGGGGGGCAGCTGCAGGGACATTAAACTGAGAGCTGCAAAATTGGGCAGACTTGATAGACCTATGAGCCTTTTTCTGCCGGCAGTTTTGTATACTCTTGTGTTACCTGCCATATCAAATAAAGCTGCCAATTCCGATGCAGCTAGTCTCTATCCAGTACATTATTCAGAAAGTATCTAGTGTATTCAGTAACTCTGCACACCACGCACACTGTTGTGTGTTATTCCTTCCTTGTTGCACAGCATAACTTTCTGTTCCTGTTCTTGCTGTTTGTCTTAATGTCAACCAGTTGCGTCTGTCAACTTTGAGTAAATAAACCCACATACTAAATAGGTGTCCTTCTGTTTTGAGTAAAAGATACACAGCCTCACCCAAAAAACAGACAGATGGCAGCCAATGTGCTGGTGAGGTAGCACAGAGCTTGGCAACTCACAGCAGAATCACAAGGAAATGAACGAAAGACATGGGGAGGACAACATGGTTCACTGTACACGATAACTGGGCCAGAACAGTATCACTTTCAGTGCACAGAGGAGGAGAGCAAACAAAGGGGAAGAGCTAGAGGGGGGTGAGATAAGAGGGAGGAGGCAGAGAAGAGATGTGTCTCACAGACATTGGCTGACAAGTGCCTTAACACACTTTGCCAGAGCTGCCTCATCTGTTACAAACTCCCCATTGGGTTGTTCCCTTCTCGCCCCCTCATCATGTGTTTGGTTACACAGTACAAGGCCTATGCATAGGAACCCCCGTTCACTTTAGGCACCCTGCTCCTGTAATGGAAGCAGTCTCACTTTGGTTCAAAAAAGTGCTCTGAGACAAGACACAGGTTACTAATTTAATAAATTACCAGTACTTTTTTTCACTTAACCTTAATGAGTATTTTAATGACAATATAGAAAAAGCAAGCAGTCACCATACCCATAGCACAGCAATTACATAAAGATATCAGGTTATTCCATACTAAAAAAAAAGTAAATCTGTTGCTGTAACTTACAACCCAGTACTTCTGAACACTACTCAGATAGATTAAATATAAAATACTTCGTATCTACAAGCTGCATACATTATACAATCAGCAAATGGGGGAATAATTAATACACTAAAGAAATTAAAATAAAAAGGTTTCAGTCAGAAGAACAGAGAGCGCTGCCATGTGGCCGGCCCAAGTTCAGGAATGAACTCGATGCTTCGTATCGAAGGCAGACCTGGACAAGACAGCTGCTGCACTCCAATGTGTCCCAGCCAGGGGAGGGCTGCTGGTGGGTTCTGTCACCACAGCGCCCCCTGCAGCAAATGCCAGGGAGCTTGCTCCTGCCACAGTGTGAAGTTATGCATGTCGGTGCTAACATAGGCATCACCCATATCTGGGGAGGGAGGGCGTAGAAAACCACCGGAGGAAAACCTGGATGCTGTCCTGATGATGGCTGAGCCCCTTGACCTGATCACAGTATATCCCTGCAGGACAGACAGACAGCCAGGAAATAAAATGCATACAGAAAAAAATTGAACAGAAAAAGACTAAAATTAAATGGAAGCCTATCACACAGCCTTTTTTTATATTTAAGTTGTTATTGTTTTATAACATACACTTACAGAAAAGAAGACAGATTTAACAGTGTACATACAGGTGAAATTTCCATTTTACAATATACAGTACATACAGGTGAAATTCAAATTTACAGCATATCTTTTCATATACACCATTACCACTGATTACCTTGCTATATCAAGTGTATATGCCTTTCCTCTTATATCGCTTGTAATGAGTAGGAAACAGGAAGTCATCTTTAATTATTTATTCATCTCTCGGATTACAACCTTTGAACTGGAAGCTGGTTTACAAAGGTTCCGCGTCACAACAAAACAGGGATACAGTAGTTAAATTATACAAGTCAAAACAGTGTTAACAAAGAAAACAAACAGGTAATTCAGATAGAGCTGTTTAACATGCAGGATTATACAGGATCTACAGGTCCGGGGAGCAAGTGGACCAGGCGGCCATTGCCTTAGTGATCAAAGGAGTCAGCAAAAGCCAATAGAAATCTAGGGCTTTAATCTTGTGCTTTGCACTGGGGCCTTTTTTTATTTGTCCCTCCTACCTCCCCAGCCCCAACCTCTATTAAATACCCAAGGTAGGAGGAGCCAAACCTAGGGTGAATTGACAGACCAAGGAGGGCTCGCGGCCCTCCAGTGGGAAGAGAAGACAAATCAAATACCTCAGAAAAAGGCTGATCACTACCTAAAGGGAGGTCTTTGGTAGCTGACAAAAGGAGAAGGAGTAATCAGGTAAGGGCAGCTGGGGAGCTTGATGGAGAAAGTGACCCAAGGCAAGTTGTGGAATAGGAACTGAACAGACTGGGGAGCCAGTTCTGTGCAGCAGGGTACTGTGACTTCCATTTCTAAAGCTCTAGCTACATTTTGTGACTTCCTTTTCTTAAGTTCTAGCTACCTTCAGAGCAGAGGTACTGTGACTGTTCCAGTATGTGTCTTGCTGCCAAGCTGGGGTCACTGTGATTGCTCTGGGTCACAGGGGTCATATGGGGTGAAATAAGTTGGAAAGGGATCTTTTTTTCTAGGAGGGGTGACTGATTAAGTCATCAGCTGAGAGGAGGAAGGTTTGGAGGCAGCAAGGGGCAATTAGGAAGGTGAGACTTAGCAGAAAGGAACCTTTTAAATCAGAAGTAAGGTATACTATAGAGGAGGGGCTCACTTGAATGTCTAGGGAATAGGAAGGAAGGGGCTACAACTAACCATTGAGGGTAACTTGGGGATTAAAACAGTAGGAGAAGATAAATGGAGTGGGTTAGGGAGGAACACACCAGAAGAAGGGGGAGCTCTAGTGGAGGCAGTTGGGGACAGCATTGGAGGGGCTCTAGTGGAGGCGGTTGGGAGCAGCACAGGTGGGGTGGTGCAGGGGGAAGCAGGATGCTGGAGGAGCCAACATGGGTAGAACTGTGGGATGCAATGGATGTGGGGCGGCATATTGTAGAGGATGGGAGGGTGTCTAATCTGTAACAGGTTGAGGAGGCTGGAGGAGGAAGTGCTGTGACTTGGTAGGGAGCTGGAGAGGATGGGGGAGGGCACGAGGCAGGGGCATCTCACCTGGGGAATAACATGGGGTCCTCACATGGGAGGTTCAGAGGCTCTAGGGAAGGGGGGGAGCAGAACAGAATAAACGGGGGGGGGGTGTCTAACAGTAGGGAGAGGGCTAGAGTCAGGGGGAAGGAGCCTAAGCACAGCCAGACAGGAAGGACAGAAAATAGGTTTGATGTGCTGGCAACATTGGTGGAGGAGGAGGAGGGGGTGCATGATCACTAGGAAGGGACAGGAGGGGGAAGGGGAGCAGGCTTCTCAAGGGACAGTAGTCAGTTGGGGAGGCAGAGGGAATGTGGAGAGAAGCACTGCTGGTGGGAAGGATGGCAGGGAAAGAGCAGGGGGGTGGCTCAAGGAGGAGGGGAGGAATGTGGAGAAAGCAGTGAAGGGGACAGGACAGGAGCGGAAGGGGGGAAGGGAAGGATTAGTGATGTAGCAGACTCTAGTAATGGGTACCATGGGAAAAGGGTAGGTGCAGGGATAGGGATCAAGGAAGAGGGGTGCTAGTGCTGGGTGATTCCATACTAAAAGGGATCAGATGGGGCAGCAAGGGGGAAGGCATAATCGAATATGTGTGGACACCATACCAGGGCTAACAGTGGACAGGGTGTGGCAAGCAGTTCTTAAGTGTGCAAGAAGGAGCGGGAAGAAACCGCATGTAGTGGTGCATGTTGGCACCAATGACCTGGTTAGAAAGACTGTGGAGGTAGCAAGAAGGAGGTTTGAGGAACTAGGAGGGCTATGTGAGGAAGTGGAGGAATCAGTAGCCTTCTCTGAAGTGCTCTCAGTACCCTGCGTGAGTACAGGAAGGTAGAATAGAATTTTGGAGTTCAACACTTGGTTGGGCAGTGATGTTGGTCCAAGGGGTACGAGATAGTGGGGGACTGGGGCAGAACCTGGGACAATAAGGATTTGTATGCAAGGAATAGGCTGCGCTTGAGCAAGGAAGGGGGTATTAAGTCAGAGGTTTGAGGGGTACATAACGTCAAGGGTAGATTTAAACTAGGTGGGGGGTGGTGGCGTGAGGACAGATGGTAGGTGGGGTTGCCAGAAAGGGGAGCCCAGTATGCTTACCCCAAGCTATCAGAGAGGAAATAAGGGTAGGGGCACAGGGAGGGATTAGGAGAGGGGAAAGGCACAGGTTGGAGGGTGGTCTCACTAAATGCAAGAAGTTTAGGTAACAAATCAGCTGAGCTGCAGGCTCTCCTGGCAGTGGGGAGGGTGGACATAGCGGCAGTCAGGGAAACATGGACCTCCCAGAACCAGGACTGGGATTTGATGATCCCAGGGTACAGGATATTCAGGAAGGACTGGGCTAAGGGAAAGGGGTGGGCATGGCAATCTATGTGAGGGAAGGGCTAAGGTGTATACGGGAGGAGGGGGAGGAGGGCAGGACAGAGGCCCTATGGATGCAGTTTCAGACTCCAAAAGAAGGGCATTGAGGGTGGGGGTGGTGTACAGGTCACCAGCTCAGGGGGATGACTTGGATAGAGAGTTGGCAGAACAGATTAGAAGGGTCTGTAGGAAGGAGAACACAGTAGTGGTGGGGACTTTAACCTAACTGGGGTGGACTGGAACACCCCAACCACCATGAGTGCAAGGGAGCAGGTATTACTAGAGGCATTTCAGGACAGCTTCCTTGTGCAATTGGTCCACAAGCCAACAAGGGAGGGAAGGACTCTGGATCTAGTACTAACAAATGGATAGCTGTAAGGGGTCTGGGGTGGAGGACCCCCTGGTGGGGAGTGGCCTCCCTTGGTGTGGTTCACACTTAAGATGGGCAGAGAAACAGGAGGTACAGGTACCAGGGTGATAGATTTTAAGTGGGTGGACTTTAAAAGGATGGGGGGAATTTTGGCTGGGCATCTGGAGGGAATTCAAGCAGGCTTGGATGCTAACCAAAAATGGGGTATTATTAAAAAAGGACTAGCTGAGGCTACTGAGACTTGTACCCGGACACAGAGCAAGAAAGGTGGGGCAAAGAAACCAAGTTGGCTGACTTGGGAGGTCAGGGAAGGGATGAGGGCCAAGAGAAAAGCATTCCAGAGACTCAAGAAATTGGGAGGGCAGGGGGACAAGCAAGAGTACACAAAGAGGTCCAGGGAGGTTACCAGGCTAGTCAGGGTGGCCAAGGCATCCAGGGAGCTGAGACTGGCACAGAGAATTAAGGATGGGGAAAAGGATTTCTTCAGATACATTGGTGAGAGAAGGAGAAACAAAGACCAGATCGTGAGGATTAAGAAGGATGAGGGTGGGTGGTGGGGAGAGGACCAGGCAGAGGCACTGAATGATTACTTCTGCTTTGTGTTCATGGAGGAAAAAGGGGGCAGATACCACATGGGAGAGATGGAGTGGGTGGGGAAGGGGGTGAGGGACATCAGGATTACAGAGGACAGGTTCTGGAATGACTTAGGGTGCTGAGGGTGGACAAGGAGCCGGGACCAAATGGCATTCACCCAAGGGTGCTTAGGGAATTAGCGGAGATCCTGGTGGGACTGCTGGCAGACCTGTTCAGTACATCACTGGAAACAGGATGCATGTCACAAGATTTGAGAATGGCCCATGTGGTGCCCATTCATAAAAGTGGCCTGAAGGATGAACCAGGCAACTACAGACCAGTAAGCCTCACTTCAGTCGTGGGGAAACTCATAGAGACAATTCTAAAAGAGAGGCTGGTGACGTTTTTAGAAGACAAGGTTCTCCAAGACAGTCATCAGCATGGGTTTGCCAGATGAACCTAGATAAGTTCTACAACTGTATGACCAGGGATCTGGACAAGGGTCATGCAGTGGATGTCCTGTATTTGGACTTCAGCAAGGCCTTTGATTTGGTGCCACATAGGAGGCTGGCGGGAAGCTGGAATACATAGGGGTGGGGACAAAAATGGTCAGTTGGATCACCAACTGGCTCAGGGGTAGGCAGCAAAGGGTGGTAGGGTGGGGAGGCTCTCATCACCGAGGGACATCACGAGCGGGGTGCAGCAGGGTTCGGTACTGGGACCAGTACTGTTTGGGATATTCGTAGCTGATATCTCACATGGTGTCTGGAGTAAGATCAGTCTGTTTGCTGATGATACCAAGATGAGGGGTTTGGTAGATGACATGGAGGGGTGAAGAAGATTGCAGGAGGACCTGACCAAACTATACGAGTGGTTGGAAACATGGCAGATGGGGTTCAACGCCAGGAAGTGCAAGGTCCTGCACTTTAGAACTAGGAACCAGGGGAGGAAATATCAGCTGGGAGAGGTAGAGTTGGAATGCACCGTGGAGAAGAAGGATCTAGGGGTGCTTATTATGGGGAGTATGAACCACTCAGCTCAGTGCAGGAAGGTGGCTGCAAAGGCAGACAAGATGCTGGGGTGCATAGCAAGGGAAACCTCCTCCAGGAACAGGGAGGTGATCCTTCCCTTGTACAGGTCACTGGTTAGGCAGCACCTAGAATACCACATACAGTACTGGTGTCCATTCCTGAGGAAGGACATCAGATTGTTGGAGGGGGTGCAGAACAGGGCAACGAAGATGGTCCAAGGACTGGAGGAAAATCCTATGAGGAGAGGATGGGGGAGCTGAACATGTACTCCTTGGAGAAAAGGAAGGATAGGAGGGATATGATCGAAACCTTTACCCAAAGGGAATAAACAAGACTAATATGGAGGAGATTTTCTGGATCAAAAGGGGGAAGGACATGTGGGGGTACTGGCTGAGAATTAGCCATTAATGAGCAAGAGGTTCAGGATTCTGGTAAGAGGAGGTAGTACCTCATCTAGGGTTAAGGCAATGAGCTTGAGATCAAACACATCACTGCCCACTCTGGTTTTCCCAAAGACTTGTGAGAGGTATTTTTTTGATTTGGCCTGGGAGATAATTTTAAAGTGGAAAGGTTCAAGTGGGGCGAGCCAGGGAGACTGACTAGTTGAGGGGGTTTAGAGATGTCTGGAGATAGAGAGAAATCTGGAGGGAATACGCTACTTAGGTCTGTAAAAGCCCTATTAAAGGCATTAGCTATAGTTACAGGGTCCTGGGTTATTGTGCCATACATTGAGAAGGGTTGGGAAGGATTTGTTAGGTTACCAGTGAGAGTCTTAAAATTATCCCAGAATGTGCGGATATCTCCCTAGTTGCTAGACAACTCATTCTTAAAGTAGCAACTCTTTGCTAAGTGAATAGCCCTTGTGCAGTTATTTCGAGCAGTTTTGTAGCTCTGGAAGTCTATGGAGGAGCCAGTATTTCTGGCATTGTGCCAGAGGTTGTCCCTAACTTTCATCTGCTCAAGGAGGGCCGAGGTGATCCAGGACTTACTACACCCCTTGGTTTTGTGCTTAATGGGAGGGGCATAAATATTATGGACTGTATTAAAGGTCTGGATAAAGTGATCGAGTACAGAATCAAGTGATGCCATTAGCTGAGAAAAAGATATGACCAGTCCAGTTGCAAAAGGTGCACTCTGAAAGAGGCCAGCTGCCCTTTTTTTAGTACTCTGGAACTATATGTTTTAGCAGGGGTTCTGGGGGATTTATTCGACCAGATAAGATTATAGGTGAATGATCACTGACAGAGTCAGGGAGGACAACTAAGTGGGTAACTCTCTCAGGCTGATTCATAATCAGCCAGTCCAGCAGTGAACTGGAACCGGTGTGATAATTCCTTCTCATGGGAGAGTCTACTAGCTGCAACATGTGTAGGGAGGAGATAGCATTTTTGTACGATGCTGCATCAGGTGAATGCCAGTTGATGCTGAAGTCACCTAAGACAGGAACCTTTGAGTTCTGGTCCAGGTTGGAGAGGTAGTTGAGGATTTCTGTGAAACCTGTTGATTACTCTTTGGGGGTATGTATACCATAACAATTATTAGACCTTTGCTGTGAGCGCCTAACATGGGTTTAATTACCAGCATTTGTACATTTCTGCTGGTGGAAGGACATGGGAGGACACATCCTAGGATGGTGTACTTGGTATATAAATGACACAACTCCCACCCCACTTCCCAATCCTATACAGCCCGAAGGAGGTATATCCCTCCAGCTGAATGGCCATGCCAGGAATTCTTGGTGAGAGCCATGTTTCTACAATGGAGAGCACATCGAGGTTATGTTGCAATCCCCAGACTTGGAATGAGTCAAATTTGGCCATGAGGCTGCAAATGTTAATGGATGCTATTGTCAAGCCACCAGATCTCTTTAGGGGAGCTGGTGTATGGATCAAGGGTCCGGGGTTGGGATGGATGTTACCAGAGAGTAACAGGAGTAGCCAGATCATCCTTACTGCATGCCATTTAAGGAACTTTAGCATCTGTGTATGGTTTTGGACAGTGGGACGAGCTTTTCTCTTTGTCTGAGATTATGACTTTGAAAAGTGCAGGTGGAAGGGGGTGGCAGCCCCACGGCGATTGCCGCATTGTAAAGGACAGTGCTGGGCTGAACATAGTGATGACAGGGGTGGAGGTAATGTTTTGGCATAATATGAAGTCAGGTGGAGAATCAAAAGTGGCCGACACCTGAGAGTGGGATGCAGTGTCCAGGAGTGTTTGGATAACTGATAATAGAACTAACAGGGGCCGGATGCTGAGTGGACCCACTACAAAGGAAGGGTCATGTTACCTAGAGTTACTGCCACAGATAAGATACTATGGGCGACACTGGCTTTAGTCTCAGGGGTGCAGACAGTTTACTCCTAGAAGGGGGGGGCAGGTCTAGTATGAAAACTATTTGAAGGTGAGTCAGGGTAGATGCAAGATTAGGAAGGGAGATGAGATTAAGGTGAGGGAGGCTGCCAAATTAGTGCAGAGGTAGGAGCCTCGCCTTTGGTTTCAGGATTACCTTTAAATTTATGAGGGATACTAGACATGTGGGTGTTACATACCCTAAGGCACTTAACTCAGTGTGGCACTATTAGATCATCCTGACAGCACTGAATTAGTGAGTAATCAGCAATTAACTTATTCAGAAAGAGATGTAGTAATAGTGCCCTCAAGTAGTAGAGATGTATAACTTGCAAATGGGAAAGTGTGTGGGGGAGATTGTGTGAAGGAAACAGTTCCAAATACAAAATACATCAAAACGGCAAGCTGATAATACAAGAATTACAAGTAAACAGCACCACAACAAAATACAGTACAACACAACTGATAATATAGGGAATAAGAATTAAAACAACATCAGTGCAAACGCAAGCAAGCGAGACAGAGTACACAGTTGCAGCAGAGGGAGCTTGGCAAAAAACAGGTGCCAAGTTTAAAAGCCTGAGGCAGCTGAATCCCGTACCTTGCTGCAGGGAGAAATTAGTGCCGGCTCAGTCATCTACCTACCTTGATCCCATAGAATATTAAAGTATGCAATGTTTCCCTTAGCTGGGTGTTTACATTTGCTTTCTTGCTCATATCTGGTATTTCTACAAGAGAACCATTTTCCCATATCTATGTTAGTTAGGTGTCTAGTACTATTTAGAATGATGTTTCCTTTCTATTACTCAATCTTTTGTTGCTATTTTCCGTGTCTGTATGTCAATACCCCATTCATCTTATCCTATCCAAGACTTAGGCCTGGAGGACCAGATGGCCGTCTCAGGTATTTTGCTATAAGGTGTGCTTTACAGGTTTGTATTGACACATTACCTTAATTTGTATGCTTCCTGTGTATCTCATTTGTAGTGAGATCTGAGATGTAAGTTATATACCTTTCTGGGCCTGGATGGTGGCTATTAAAACACAGGTTACCTGTTACAGGGCTATTTACACGATCGAGGCTTCAGGAAGGTCAAATTGTTCTAGTTACTTAAATTTGGAAAGATGGTTAAGTAGTAGTTTAATTGGCAAATCAGGAGAGAACAGAGAGACATCTATATATATATATATATATATATATATATATGACGCCATGAAAAGGGGTTACCAATGGTGTCCCAAAATGTACATGCCATCTATAAACTATGTAAAACCTGTGCCCAGCAAATTACTATGCTGTAGAACAATATGTGATGTAGAGAGATAAATTACATAATATGTGTAACCCCTAGGTGGCACTATCCCATGGGCTACTACCCCTGCCTGCTTGGCTAGAAGCAGGTTAAGGGGCCTGAGTTCTGAAACAGGTGCCTCTACCCAGAGGTCAGGGCTGGTAGTGGTCAAGCTAACCTGGGCACAGCCCTCTGGAACATTGTAACCCCCCTCTTTCTTTACTAGTGGTCAGAACAATACACAATAATCACTTTCACAATACCCCTGATACACCACACAAGTACCCACACTGTCTGCATTTACCACCAGGGCTTTCCTCTGGCCTCACCCTGGGGTCCCCTGTAAAACAAGGTTATACACAGCAAATAACAGCAGTACAGTACCCTTGCACAAACTGGAACCACAGTCAGGGTAAATGCAAAAGAGAGTTAGATCTGATTTATTTAAGGGACTTGAACAAGGGAGGGGCATACTCAGGTTAATTTGCTTAAAGACTGTATCGATCAAACAGTTATGCATGCACTTCAGGGTCCATAAACAGTCACACACTCTGGGTACCCAGACGGAGAATGGTGGGCTAGCCAGGAACGTTGCAGCTGGTTGGGACCCTGTGATGGAAGAAAATAACATGCATAACACACACTATTTGTAATCCGGAGCCGGAGGGCTCAGTTCGTGAAAAGAAAACAACAAGACAATCAGATGACATGCTTTTAGATTAGGCTGTTGTTGCAGGGAGCTACCCTAATGATTACTCACAATACCCAAGACTGGACACAGGATGGACGAAAATTGAGACAGCAGGTGGTTAATCTGGAGTGCCTGGAGAAGCAGGGCCCATATGAATTGCCAAGGTATAGTTCCTGTTCAAGCATCGAGCACGGGGCTGATCCCCAGGCAGGTCTTTCATCAATGGCTTTCTCTGTGCATCGGGTAGTCTGGCTGGGTCAGTGTGGCAAGGTCCAGGCCAAATGGAGACAAATTCGGATACAGTCCGTTTTGGGCTGGATACAGCTTCCAGCAAGCAGAACACAGATCACACAGTGGGAAACCAAATCACGACCCACTTTCAATACACAGCACATTTACATGTAAGAAAATTCTACTGTAACAGGCAAACCACTCTCTGGTCAAGATCGCAATGTCTCTGCACAAACTGGGGATTCAAAAGCAGCTGGAAATCCTGATGGGCCGATCACATTCAGCAAAATCTTCAGTCTTCTTCAGGTATGATCCTGGTAAAAAATCAGTGGCTTACTTCATTCTCACAAACTTGGATTTAGTCCAAAATAATTATCTTCTCTCCCTCTCAGGGGCAGCAGGCAGACATGGAGGCCACAACTCAGGCCTTTCCACAGTTCTCCCACTCAAAACTACTCAGACAGCTGCTTGACTGTCTCAGGCTCTTGCCTGTTCAACTCCCAGCTTAGATCTGACTCAAACTGCAGCAAGCCTAGGAATTTCCCCAAGATTCAAAAGGTTCGGTTGGCTGATTCATCTGTCAGTCATAACAGGAGCTCCCCCTTCAGGTGCAAAAAGGCAGCAAAAGACCCAAACTACAATTCCTACAGATTTTGACTCCATACAGCTCCTGTAGTCCAGCTCCATTTTAGGTCCAACCAGTACTGATTAGTCCAATTCATCAGTCCAGGACCAAGATAGTGGAGAAAAACAAAACAGTCCTTGCTGCAAAGAAGGCAGGTTTGACAAACTACATTATCATTATCACTCTAAATGATTTTCAGCAAATAGTTACATCTTTCAACAGAGCTCCCTCTCAGATTACGTATGAATGCAAGCCAGGCAGCTCTTAAAGAGACAGTACACAGAGGCTATATACAGGCACTCTCTGGCAATCACATTTAAACTTCTAAAACGCAGGACACCAGCCTGGCAGTGAGTATTAAGGCAAGCTCAAGGAAGACTTTTTGGGAACCCCCATTTGTAGGGGGGTTGCATATGAATGCTGCCAGTTGTTAATTTCCTCAAGAAAGAATCACGACTTGAGATAAAAGTTATAATTTTTTGTGCCTAATTTGTGACATTGTGGCACACACTGCAAACAGTATTCATTATTTTAATTAAAAAATGCTCTTTTACCACAATAAACTGATTGACTTATTACCCTGTGTCCAGACTTTGTTTTCAGACCATTTAGTTTATGCTTAATGTGCCTGTATAGCGCTTACTCAGCAGAGTAAATGCGGTAGCTAAAGTAACCACTCGTGTCTCCAGTGGATACGTTCATCCTTTGCCCCCAAAATGTACTTATATTAATAAATCATCTAGAAATTGCATTGTGTTTTGATCAGAGAGTTTCTTCAAAAGACACTGCACTAAGTTTCACTGAACAATACTGTACTGCAGGAGCCCTGTGTCTGACCTTTGCCCCCATAGTCTCCTGGTGTCCAGAAGTCCTGAATATTTGTTCAGTCCCACCCCGGTGCCCCTCCGCACCCCCAATAATCATGCTAGTGCATTTATGTGCACCAAGAGTGGGGAAAGCTCTCAGACTGCTTAAAAGCACAAGAATTTGCTTTGCAGCCCAATCCTGCTCTTGCCAGCTCGCAGAACAATCCCGGTCTCCAGCCAGCAGCATGTCAGTTATGTGCGCAGCCACATGGAGCTCAGGTACGCCATTGGTACTTTCGGGTCTAAGAATACAGCTGCAGAACGGCTCCTACAAATAGGACGTTGTTTAGAGTACAGTGTACATCTGTACATATTTTGGGGGGCTTATTCTAGCAAGTAGTATAGCGATTTGATGATTTTAATGAGCATTAAAGCCCCGATGCAGTGTTTGGGGACTACAGATGAATTGTAGTTTCTGTGTGTTCACCACCAAATGGAGCTCATTCTCAGTACTGCTGTGTGTATCAGGCTGTAAGGTTGGTGGAACAAAATGTTTCTTGCACTTACTGTGCAGTACAAATGTGAACATTTTAATATATATTTTTTCTTTGTGAAATGAGGCTTGGATGTATTGTGTTACTGGAGAGGGGCACAGTTTCAGTAATGGAGACCCCCAACATTACGTAATTCTGACTTCTTTTGTTTTTTACAAACTTCCAATGAGCAGTTATATTGTACAAATGCAGTCTAGCATTGTACAGCAGTCTTAATCAGTGGCACATTTCTTTTGGGCAAGTTATGTTGTTTTTTTTGGGGGGGATTTGGTGGTACAGTTTTAATGGGCCCCAAAGGCCAAGTACCCAGGTGTGTGTGTGTATGTTTGTCTGTTTTCCAAATGCAGCCTTAACAAAAATAATTGTGTTCACAGAAGTGATTTTGTTCTTGGTAAATTATTTTTTCCACATTATTTCTAAGGCTGTGTGATTTGGCTGAAGTTTGGGGCCTCCTTGTACTTGTGCCAGTCATAAAGTTGTAGTTGCTATTTGAAGTGGTTTTCTAACAAAAATGATACAGTAATTGTATTGCATGAGAAATGTAACCTACAGATGCGTTCTGTGTTATTACTAAATGTATTTTAGGCAAATTTGTTGCTTTTTGTCAGTATTTTTGGTCTGTGTTACTTTCAGCATCATGTGCTTGGGGTCCCCATTATGGTAACCACCCATACAGTGTATTTTATTAAAATAAAGAATACTTCATGTAAACTGTGCTATTGGGGTGGTGAGTTTCAGCTTTCTGTTTATTTGGGGCTTGATTCAGCAATTATCTGTGTTTAATTTTTTTCAGGGTTTGCATTTTGGAATGCTTTTTGTGTTCTTGGTTACTTTATGCACCATGTGCTTGGGGTCCCTGTTATGTTAGCCACCCTTAAACTGTATTTTATTAACATAAAGAACCCTTCAAGCAAACTGCGCTGGTGGGATGGTATATTTCAGCTTTCTGTTTATTTGGGGCTTGATTCAGCAATTGTATGTGTTTTCTTTTTTCAGAGTTTGCATTTTGGCCATACTTTTGTGGTCTTGGTTACTTTAGGCACCATATTCTGGCAGCAGGCCAATAATTCCCAGAACACCTCTACCTCATGCAATATTTTGCTAATGTGTTCATTGCTGTGGTATTTTGCAATCTTTCTGCTCACAGCGAGTGTTGTTTAATGCTATTTCACACCACCACCCTTCTGTGGCCCATAATGATTTTCCTATGGTATTCATGCCAAGGCTTGCACACAAACAAGGTCGAGCTTGTGAGTGGTTTGGTGCCATTCAATCTTGAATTGACAAAATATTCCATCAGCAGGGAGGGCATGAGTTAACTATTAATGGTTTATGCTTTATGTGTGAAATAGCATGACATTCGTTCTTCTGGTGTGGCAAGATGCCAAAATGTGCATGTAACCACACACATTTGCCCCACATTGCCCAAGATGTGGGGCTGGGGGAGTACTTGGAGTGCAAAATGTGTGGAACAGTGGTTAGCATGGTAGCTGATGATCTACTGCCCCAGAGTACCTCAGCAGTATGACCTCGCTGACTGTGACATCAGTGCTACTTAGGAACGGCAAGTAAATGACTGCCAGGGCAACCGCCTGTGATGTCACTGCGATCATAATGTTGATGATGTATTGTGGGGCAGTGTAGTTGACAACTGCCAGTCTAACATCTGTTACCACAGCATCAAGAGTCACAAGCGTCTAACAAACAAGCAAGTCTATAAAATGCTTAAAACCTCTCTCCTGAGAATTCTTCTAATGCTACTTTTGATCTCTGGTAATATACACCCCAACCCTGGGCCAGCAGGGCAAACTGCACCCCCCCCCAATTGGAGTGAGGGACCTTCATACTCACATCAATCAATGTCTGCAGCCTTCTCAGCAAACTTGACAACCTCCAAACATGGGTTCAGCATCACAACCCTGACATCCTCTCTGTGGTCGAAACATGGCTAAACCCTAAGATACCTGACACTGAGGTCATAATCCCCGGATACTCTATCTTCAGGCAGGACAGAATTGCAAAACGAGGAGGGGGCTGCGCCACCTATCTGAGGGATACTTTCATGGGTCATGTCATTCCTTTCTCTAGCCCAGACTCCCCCTCTCAGGTCCTCCCTATCAAAGTTCTCCTCGGATCCCATAATAAGCATCTTACTATTGCCTCAGTATATCTACTCCCTAAGGATCAGACTAGGGGCTTCAATAGCATCATGGATTTTCTAAGGGGTCTACACTGTAACTCTGAGACTATAATTCTGGGCGATTTTAACATAAATTGGCTTTCGCCTGAGGCCTGCACCTACAAAAATGCTGTCATAGCACAGCACCTCACACAACTTGTCTCTACCCCCACCAGGTGCAACTATAGGACTGGGACCAGGACCTACACCCTACTAGACTGGTTACTGACTGACCACCCAGAACATATCTCAAAGGTCTCAGTATTCCCAGGCACTATAAATGACCACTCACCTGTTATCTGCTCCTGGGCTAACAAATTCACACCAGGGTACTCAGACAGGGGACCCTCCAACTGCTAAAATGTCATCTTAACAGGCTGGACTGGGCTATAATTGACACATTACATGACACTGACAAAGCCTTGGAACTCTTCATCAACCGCTTTATTGCTGCCTGTGATACTTATGCTCCACTCAAACAGATGAAGGTCAAAGGCAGACCTAACCCATGGATTACCTCTGCACTCATAACACGGCTCAGACTATGCGGCCACCTCTGGCACTGTGCTCATGCCTCATCCATGCAAGGGGATCTACAAAAATACAAATCCACAAGAAATAACTGCACCCGTGCAATATGGAAGGCAAAGAGCAAGTATTTCAGGGAATCACTGACTGACTCCTGGGGTGACGGGAAAAAATTCTGGAAGAATAAGAAAGACCTGACAGGCAAGGATCCTAAAACACCTTCCACAGTTCTCAATATCGATGGTATACCTATGCAAGACCTTGGCATTATCTCCAGTACCTTTAATAATGCATTCTCAAAGCTCGGCAGTGTCCTCTCACCTGACTTCTTCAAGGCCCCTTCCTCAAGCAACCCCTTATGGCATGACATCCCAAGTACACACGGCTCCACAGTTTTTCTTCAAGGAGGTCCCCATGCACATAGCCATATCCTATATTCACAAGGCCATCTGCAAAGCTAGGTTAAGTGGCGATGCACTCGACCTGAAGCTGATAATGCTAGTCCTAAATTATATCCTTGAACCCCTGAATAAGATCTTCAACCTTTCACTAAGATTGGGCCAATTCCCATCACTCTGGAAACAAGCAACTATAACACCAGTCCATAAAAGTGGAGACAAGTCACTGCACATCAACTACAGGCCTATCTCCATCCCCCCCCCATCCAAAGTGCTTGAATGTATAGTCTTGGACCAGCTAGTCGAGTACCTGGACAAGTATGACATCCAATGCCTGGAACAGCACGGCTTCAGAAAAGAACATAGTACCGCCACCACACTGCTGGAATTTACAGGACTCATAAATGCCACCCTCGACCAAAGTAACTGTGAGGGGGCAGTATTCATTGACCTTACTAAGGCCTTTGATACTGTTAACCATCCACTTCTACTTAGGCAGCTGTCAATCATTGGGCTCTCCAGTGATGCATTGCCCTAGTTCACTAGCTACCTCGGGGCAAGGGTCCAGCATGTCAGCATTACCAGTGACACCTCTGATGATAAATCAGTCCTTTCCAGAGTTCCACAGGGGTCCATACTTGGCCCTTTACTCTTCTCTCTTTTCCTGAATAACTCCCCTAGTGTTTGCCACCAGAAAATACTACTCTACGTGGATGATGCAGTCCTGTTTACTAGCCACCATGACATCAAACACCTGGAGAGTCAGTTGCAGAGACTTTAGTCATGTCGAAGAATGGTTCAAATCTCACAAGCTCATCTTAAATTATACCAAAACCAAGGTCATGACTTTCTGCAACACTCAGAGCAAGTACAAATCTTAGTCTCTCACCGTCAAGAACCAGTCTGGGACTTCACTCAAACATGTGCCCGAATTGAAATATCTTAGCATCATATTGGACAGCTCCCTCTACTATGCACGACACATCGACAACGTAGCAAAGGCCGCCAATGTACGAATCGGTATGCTCCACAGGCACAAACACTGCATGACTGCGGATGCCCTTAGACTGGCTATCTACAGCCCTGTCACCTCCATCATTGACTACGGTCTAGCTATCTATGGCTCTGCTTCCCCTATTGCATTTCACAGGATATCGGTGTCACTCAACAAAGTCTGCAGGCCCCTAACTGGCACTGCCCGCCAAACTCATATGTGTGACCTGTACACACAGGGTGGTTGGTTTCCACTTCATAGTAGAATTCAGTATCAGACGTGCCTGATCTCCAAGAAGGTCATCTTGGGTCTCATGCCACCAGGTGTTCAAAGGCTCCTCACTGCATACAGCAGTACCCAACATACACGTAGTGCTCAACATCAAACCTTCCAGGTCCCTAGATGCAGGACCACAATAGGACAAAGGTCATTCACCCATAGAGCTCCTCAGTGGTACAATGCCCTCAACAATGAAGTACTTACACCTGCAACACTTGGATCCTTCAAAAGGCAACTCTGCCTTTACCTAACATCAAGCAGGCAATGTGACTGCTTCTCCTAGTGGCAGCCTCCTCCCTCACCACAGGCTAAGGTGACCTGTCTTCCCCACCCCAGCATTTTCTCGGGTCACCTGCTTCCCTCCTCCCAACCATATCCTTCCCCAAAACTACTCTGCCTTACTCTTCACCTCCCCTCTTGTAGCCACTTTCAGATTTTTGGGTCCCCCTACCCCTACCTACCCTGCACTTATGCTACCCATCCATCACCCTCTGACAGTGGCCCTTCAGCCTGCCCACCCCTTTCCTTAACCCTACTATCACTATATGTTCTATATAATGTACTGTCTGCACTGAAATGTCTTGCTCTCATAAACTGGCTCATAATGTCTCTTCATTGTGTACTTTAAACTTAAAGCCTTGCCTTCGCAGTATCATACTTGTAACCATGGCCTACCTCTGTATGTATGTTTTCTCTCCATCCTTTGACGTGGAACCTTTGTAAATGAGCAGCAATTGCTCAAAGGTATTTGTAATCCTAGAGATTAATAAATAAAAATAAAAAAAATAAAAAAATACATCCAGCACAGTATTATCACATCACAACTTTCTGACGAGAAAAGAAATATACTTCAGAGAATAGAAAGTTACTGTGGACTACTAGTTCAAATTTGTGTTTTCCTGTCTGCCGGTTTTGGCTCTAATTGCTCTTTACCTTTGTGTCTTCAAGTGGGAAACCCTTACCCCATTCTCGCATGTGCATCTTGTAATGGTTTTTGAGAGACATGCAGTCTCCTCCTTATCTGTATGTTCACCAAGTAAGAATCCATTGCCACTTTTCTGCATGTGCATCTTGTAACAGTTCTTAACAAAATGTAGTGTAGTCTCCTCCTTAACTGTGTGCTGCCATTGCTAATGCAGAAGTCCTCTATACATACTGCAAGAACTATCTCACCAAAGAGTCAGCCAGCGGTGGGTGTAGCCATTCCATTCACACTTTCTTCTTTTTTGGCATCAATGACACTAAACGAAACATGTTTT
Organism: Neoceratodus forsteri; assembly: GCA_016271365.2. NCBI lineage: Eukaryota > Metazoa > Chordata > Ceratodontiformes > Ceratodontidae > Neoceratodus > Neoceratodus forsteri. Next base: position 107,603,700 of record CM028131.1, on the reverse strand, counting down.
GTAATATCAAAACCATACCAGGGACCCGCCAAATACAAAGTGTAAAGTCAGTGAAAGCAGGAGTGGTTGCAGTCAGAGACTTAACATGCTTCTGTAGACAATGTCAATGAGAGCTAACATGTGACAACAGAAGGTATGTTGGACAGTGGACAGTGAAGCATTTAACAACGGCTTCTGTACTCACTTCACAAAAGACCCCTGTTTGTCTGCTGCACACTGAACAGTCACAAGCCAACACCAGAATCTTCTGAAACCAGTGGTCACTCAGCTGAAACTACTTTCAGCAACCCTGTATCAGTGGCCACTTGTACTAATCAGAATGGCATTGCCTCAGATGATGTAGCCCCCACAACAAGCACCCAAATTGATCTTCCCGAGGACCCATGTGTTCTGCTACCTGACACCAACACACAGATTGTGCAGCCAGCAAAAACAAGAATCTCGCCCTCAGGCCCAGTTGAAAACAACAAACTGTATGCAGTTTATTAATCAAATGCATTCTACATTGGTGAGGTCACAGCAGTACATAAGCACCTGTACACCTTCACATTCCTGCACCAGCGTGGTGATTCAACATTTACAGGGCAACGGCTTTATGACTATGACAATGTAAAATGTACCTGAATATTTTATGGGCTACTGCAGCTTCAGGGAGATAGAAACTTTAAAATTAGAACTGAAGTATGGAAGAAATATGTGGAAAGTATTCCAGACTGAGGCAGAAATGGGATTAGGAGTGTATTGGAGCTTGTCACAAGAGTTGAAAGACATGTCTGCTGACCAGAACAATTAATAGTTTACAAAGTAAATGAAATGCACTTGGCTAAAATGTTTTGAAATAATTTCAAGTTGCTTGCAGGACAAGAATAGTTTGTTTTCCAGACATACACAATAGACTTAAATGCACTGCAGGGCAGGGAATGATGATTTGAAACATCTTTTAAATATTTCACATTTCTGTTGCTTGATGTTGGATGGTTTGTATTGTGTAATGGATAGTGTTAGTATTATGTAATGAATGGTAGCTTTAATAAAATATTTTCCCCTCAAAAAGGTCTTTAGTGTCCATGTTACATGCAGAACCTTAAAGATGCATTACCCTCATGCCCATATAAGGGAGTTACCAAATACCACACCCCATATTCACTGGTAGAGCACAAGTTAAACCTAATAACAAATGTTTCCTAATATGAGTTATAAAAACACACATGCACGTCACAGTTCTTTGGTGTCCCTTGTTACGTGTGCAGCTTTCACGACCCATTTTCTCATGTACCGATCAGGAAGTTATCTCCCAATATATTCACTTAATAAGTGGCGGGGAGCAGCAGCATAAAACACATAACAAAGTTCATCTACTTTGGGTTTTAAAAACTGACACTCATGTCACACTTTGGCAACCCCTTTACATGGAGTTGCCCATATATGTACGTGTGTGTGTGTGTATGTATGTATATATATATTTATATATATATATGTATATATATATATATATATATATATATATATATATATATATATATATGCCTAATCAACCCTAACTATAAGGCTGTGCCCGTGCCCTTATGATATACCAGTTATGCTGTTTCTTATCCTTACGGGACCAGCTAAGCATAACTTTTCTTTGTCATTTCATCTTTGTGACTTTTCCTTTTATCTAATTTCACAGGATTAATGATACCCAAGTAGATTATATAAAGCAGCTGGAAGCTGGAAGGTAAGATAGAAAAGAGGAGCAGATAGTGGGAGAAAGTTCTTAGATCTGTTTACAAGTATAGGTTCTCTTTCTTGGGTAGGTATTCCTATAAGATTAGGTTTAGTATTTTCCAAGGGGGAGGATTTCAGCTTAGGGACAAAGTCTGAGTAATTTTCCAGCTGGTATAATACCCATTTTCGCCATTTCATTTCAAAAGAGAGGCCTCGGTTTTGCGGTTTTGCAGTTTTGCTGACATCCTCTCCACTGTGTAGATTTCTAGGGTAAGCTCTCTCCAGCTGTCTTTTGTGGGTATCTTCGTGGTATGCCACAGCCTTGTTATGGCTTTCTTGGCTGCCAGGATAAGTAGTGCAATTAATTTGTATTGGGCATGATTTAGACTTCTACCTTCTGCGGGAATGGCCATCAGCACCACTGTGGAGTTGATTACATCTGGGCAATCGAAGATGGTTTCAAGCTTGTGAATTATTCTTTGCCAATACGGTTGGAGGGTTGGGCATTCTCATATGATGTGAGTTAAGTCTGCTTGTTGGTAGCCGGCCCAGTGGCACTGAGGGTTGAAGCACTGGACGCCACACCTCATGCCACACCGGCGACCAGGATCGGGAACGAGCCTGAGGCTGCTGGGGTCAGGATGAGGAAGGATTGAGCATCTGGAGGACAGCCTCCTTCCTCGGGGGATCTGAACAGGTCTAGCATCAGTGATCTCCAGTGACACTGGAGGTACCGCAACACTACAGGGCTTGGTAAGAGGGCTGTGGAGCCACAAAAGATGGCATCATTGCACATTGCGGCTCTGCCTGGGGGGTGGGGTGAGGGCGGAATGAGGAAAATACAGAAACACTCTCCACCTCCTGATAGGTGACGGAGGGTACGGGGGGGGGTCGGTCCACCATGCCCAGAGTCGGACCTTCCTCTTGCTGCCTGTGTGCTCCCATCCGACACACTCTGCCAGACTAGATTATAGATAGAGCACCAGGAGGAGCTCATCTGGTGGTCCTGCCTTTGGGGACTCAGAGCTGGGGGGCCAGGCGGTAGCAGAGGCAGAAGGAATGGGTGAGAGGGGCTTCAGATGGACGGGACAAGGATCAAGGACCCCGTGTGACCACTCCTGAAAGAGTTCAGGAGAGTAGAATGAGAAAGAAAGATTTAAAAAAAAAAGTCTGCTTGTTGGTGCTCGCACTGTCTCCAGCAATGGTCATCCATTGGCCTGAAAATTTGGCCATGATTGCTGGCATACGGAAGAACCTGGTGTGACATTTCCAGCAGTAGTCCCTCCAGTAATTAGCAGACACTACTTTATGTGAGGAAAGAGCATTTTTATGCCAGGTGTGTCTATAGATAAGATGGTGCTCAGCTCAGTGTTCCATTTTTTAAGTATTTCAGTGGAGTCTGTGGGTTGTGCCTGCAATGCTTTGTATAGCTGGCTGATGAGGTGTGTCTGGGCATGGCCTTGTATATAGGACATGAGGAGATGTATTAACTGGGAAGGCTTTTCCATTATTTGGGGTAGTACTTCCTCCCTGGGTTGGAGGTAGGAATGGAGTTGAAGATATTTGCAGACTTACACAGCCTTTTAAAAATATAACTTCCCGCACAGGTTTCAAAGTTTACACATAACACTTGAAAATAACGTCCTTCTCTCTACTTCTCTCCAAAAGGACATATAGCTTTTGAAGAGGCCCTCCTTAATTGCAGGATGGCCAGAACTTACACTGAGCTGTTGTTTCTCCCTAAGCAACAGATGGAGAAGAGGCTTCTGAGGTCTCCACGCAAAGTTAAAAAGCATTAGATTTTTCCAGAATTCCCAAGGTTGGCTCATACCATTTCCTACAAAGGCATTTGGTAAATTCCATTGATGTAAAGCTCCCCTCTCCCCCTTTTGGGAACCTGCCACACAGCTCCCAGGTGCATACATTTTGACTCGCATTTCATTAAACCAGGCATAAATCTGAATCTTTTGTATTACAATTGGGGGAGGGCAGAAATATGAATATTCATGACCGAGTTTATGCTTCTGGCTGAGTCAGAACACTCTGTACCACAAACATCCAGACATCTTGTCAACAAGCTAACCAGGGGCCACTCTAGAGGACAACTCTCTGGGTCAACCATAACCCTTCAAGAGCCCTCTAGTACCCAGCCTCAAGCTGAGTAAACAGAGAGGCTGGCTACACAACCAATAGTTGAAACACCCCATTGTGACTTTTGATACCTTTAGGGGAATAAGGAATACCCCTTGGGGGGGAGACCCCACAATAGGCTAGTCCCTAAACTCATTTGGACTAGCAGTTCTTCTAGTGTCATGATCCTCAGAAACAGCATGTGTCTGGGGGAGGGTGTGTGAGAACTGGTTAGATAGTAAACCATATTTACAAAGTGCTATAGGAGAATAGATAAACAGTGCCTTCTGTTTTTTTTTTTTTTTTTTAACTTACTCAGGGTCCCAATTAGAACTGGGCATACTACCAATGGAAGGGAGAGAAGGATGGGATGAAGGGGATTTAGGGGAGAAAGAGTGTTCCCCAATCCATGCAGGGTTGCAATGATTCTATTCATTTAATTAGTCTGTATATGAAGTAAAATCCGCTCCTGTATGGGGACTTACAGATGCTGAGTAGTACATGAGGACAATGTGACACTTCTCCCTGTGTTTGTTGGGACTTAAGGGGAAGCTATCCCATGTGAAATCTGGATTTACCAGGAGATTGGGAACATATCCTGCAAGACACTGGTTGGGGGAATCTCCTTGACTTCCCTGGCTGCTCCTTGAGACTCCAGGGATAGGGAAGAGGAGATGTATGAGCACTCCACTGAGTTAGCCTTATTGCTCCATGTCAACCTCTTACCATGGTGCCTATGACCGCTTTGTTATAGCGCTATCCAAAAAGGGGAGGTGATATATTGTCTTGACAGAGGGGCTATTTAACAGCTATGGGTTTTATTCGTGAAAAAGAAGTGATTGAGGGGAGTAGAATGCTCAGTGCTTATTGAGTATGTTTGACTCTGTGTAGTGTGGAAAACGAGCAGATTCTGGGACGGGGGTTCTATAAAGCATCATGCAACACTTCACAACACTTATTCCATGACCGAGGCAGAAAATTATGCTTAAAACTATTAATCCAGAGTCCTTTGTCAGTTCACTCAGTCCCTTCATATACAGTACTCATGCTCAATAACAGAGTTCTAAATGGGTTGGGTGAGACTTGGCACTACAGAAGAGGAACGGGATCTAGGAGTTATCATTAAGTAACTCGGTTAAACAAATGAGCCAGTGCAACGAGGCCTATAGCAAGATTAACAGGATGCTGGAATGTATCTGGAGAGGTACTGGTAGCAGAAGAAAAGAGGTAATACTTCCTCTATACAGCTTATGGTGAGGCCTCACCTGGAGTACTGCTTCAGTTCGGGAGTCATCGCCTCAGAAAGGACAAGGATAGGTTGGAAACAGTGCAGCACAGAGTAATGAAAATGATTCAGGGACAGCAGACCAGATCCTACGAGGAGCGCCTCAAGGCACTAAGTAAGTATTCACTGGAAACCAGAAGGGAGAGGGGAGATATGATAGAGACCTTAAAGTTAAAAATTACCAAGGTAAATTGTGGGAAATTATGTACCCTGAATATCAACTGGAGGTCACATGGTCACGAGTGGAAATTAACAGGAGGGAGGTTCAGGAGAGACATGAGGAAATACTTCTTTATGGAAAGGTGGTTAAGGTTTGGAACAGTCTGTTGGCTGAAGCGGTGGGTGCAAACACAGTAAAAGGATTCAAGCAGTCATGGGATGGGATGAAGGGAAAAGTGGTCACCCAGCATGACAAGACCTGGGTAGGAGAATGGAGATAGGATGGGGAGGATTAGTACCCTGGAGGAACAATAAGTTCCAGGGATTATAGGAAATATAGGCAGACTTGATGGATCTCTGGGGCCTCATATTCAAAAGTGGCAGGCTACATTGCGCAAATGCTTGTGCCACACAACTCAGCTGTGCCGGCACAAAATAATGGTATATTCAGAAGTTGCACCATAATATGTGATTGCACATGTGTGACTAAATATCCTGAACATGCATGATCGTGCAGTAGGAGATGTATGGTGCAGCAGGTGCCCAGAGCCCAGTGCAGAGTATATGGAAGTGTGGAATGCAAAGTCACTTGTGCAGCATGCAGATTTGCAATATTCAGCCAGGATATGCAAATGGACTCATTGCACAGTCTGCACCCAAAAAGCACATTTGCATCTCATTACTGGAATGTATTCAGGTCATTTTCATACCATTGGCATGCCAATTCCAGCAGTACAGGGCAGCACCACCACTCTACAAAGGTGATTAGGAGGTACTGTAACCTAGCAGGCAGGTGGAATGCATGGATGTTTGTGGGTGGAGTGCATTGGCCTGAGTACAGTGCTACATACCCCTCAGCCCCTTAATGCACAAATGCGTGCCAAGGTATATGACAACTGGTCAGAATGTGTGACACAACAGCAAACATGATGGTGCAAGCATGGAAGACTGTGGAAATTAGTGCACCAATGTTGCTACTGTGTGCTGATACCTAGCATCTCATATTGTCATACAAGTCTGCTGAACAGCCTGAGTGTTTAGTGTGAAATGTCACCCACTCTACATGGGTCAGAGGGTGCCTGAGTGATAACATGAGTGCCGTACCCCATATTGTATGATAGTTGAGGAGTTTGCAGTGCTACTACCCATGGCCATGTCCGTGCCCTAGGTGGCCATACGCGCACAACACTGGAAGGGTCTGGAGTCCTTGAGGCATGCCCCTGCTACCTCCAGGCCACAGGTGGTGCCACCCCTGCCCTGCACTGCTCACAGTTGTGCTCTGTCCACCACTAGTACACCACAGTGACCCAAACCCAGGGCCCCTGTGGCATTGTCACACTACAGAGATGGCATCGGTGACATGTATGTGGTTGCTGGTGTCATGGGTCTGGCACAGGCGTGCTGTGTGCACCTATGATGTTCCATCATGGGTGTTTGCCACTGGGCTGTTTCTGACCCATGCCATGCTACCACCATTACTGCCATGCATCCTTCTCACCATTGTCCTAGATGTCACCATTAGTGCATTTCTCCACCGGATGGCACTCTGACTGCCACATGGGTGCAGGCCATGGCACCTGGTACACGTGCTGCATTGTAACTGCCTCCTCCGCTGGTGTACTGGGGGGTGCCTGACTAGCATGTGGCAGCTGGGCATCCCCAACCTAGGTGTGGTGAGGGGGGGTGACTGACAGGGTGGTGCCAGAGGGGTCACTCAGTGGCACCCAGAAGGTGCCCTGCAAGCTGGCTCAGCGGGCTGTGGCTTTGGGTACTACCATCCTGGCATAACTGCTGTGTGTGGGTGCCTGGAGCACATCCTGGTACACCTCTGAGGGCTGTCTCAGGGTCGCCTGTCTGCAGTTCTGCAGCCTGCCTGTGGGTGGCTTGCCAATTTAGACCATCCCCTTACATACCTAACCTTTGCCTGTCACAGTTTTGTGATGCACGACACATGCACTGCACATTTTGGCTAAATATACTGTACACTTGCATGGTATATTCAGGTGCTCGCCCCCTTTTTTCATGCTGCTTACATTATTTCTGTGTGATCGCACATTCAGAAATGTGCAATGCATCGCTCCCTTTTGAATATCGTGGTTCCACGCATTTTCTGGGATGCGCCGTGTATCTTCATTTTGGGCCGCGCATCTCCTTTGAATATGTGGGTCCTGGTCTTTTTCTGCTGACATGGTCTATGGTTCTATATTTCAGTGAAGGCTGTGGAAGCATCAGCAGCACAGCCATTACCCCCTGGCATGGTTACAGGGACGGGTCTCAATATGGGAGGGTTTGTTTGGGCTTCACTATGTTGTACAGTTTTGGTCCAGCTCTGCAACAATGTGTCCATTGGTGATTCCAGTGGATTGGAGAGCGAAGTTGCAATTTGTTCAGGGGTCAATCAGGCATGATGAAAGCAGGCTGGATCTCACATTGTTGAGTGAGGGTGAGCTGGGATTCGATGCCCTTGAACCATGGCTCCTGCTTCTGTGCCACTGGGACTCTGGATATTGGGTCTGCTTTTTTTTTTCAGCCTCGATTGTTCTGCTATTGTTCCTGTGGTGATGAGGTGGATGTCATTGCTGCTGTGGTTGGAAATTCTGAATTCCAGTGTGAACATTTCTGGGGCCAAGGCTGCAAAGGGTGGGTGTTAGTCTAAGTGCTGAGGACCAGGAGGGTGGGAATGTATGGTGGAGTGCACACTAGCAGACCCTAATCTTTGAAGAAAAGCCTTTGCTTCTTGAGTGGAGTAAAAGTCGTGGAATAAATGCATCATGTCTGGGTCTGGAAGCATGCTGTCAGGGTCTCTCTCCAAACACAGGGTACCTGGACAATCTGAGAGCAGCACCTTCACATTAGTGAGTTGGGGGTGAGGGCAGTTCTTTATGGTCTATAAGCATAGACTGCAGTAGCCAAAGACAAGGTTGTACATTTGCAGATGGACAACAAATGCATCATGTTTTAACTCAGCAAGAAGGTTAGAACCCTGTCATATCCCCTGCTCAAAGAAGCAATGAGAATTGGAGAGTGGGGGCTAGAGAAGAATGTTCTGATCCAGGCCACTCATCTACCAGGAGTGGAATATATCACAGCAGACAGTCTCAGTCAAACATTGTCAAATCCACGTGAGTGGTCCCTCTTAGCGGGATGTGGTGCAATTTCTGAGGAAAGCCAACTAGACCTTTTTGAGTCCCATGGTGCAAAATTGCCACCCTGCTGCTCCAGATATCTAGAGCATGGAACTTTCTGTCAGGATGCATTCGGGCTGCAGTGGATAAGTCAATTTCTCTGTGCCATCCCGCCATTCCTATTGGATCAGAAGGTAATCTTCAAACTGGTAGCCAATGGGGTTTAAATGATTCTGATAGTAGCATTCAGAATTTAGCAGCTATGGTACTCATTGTTCCATCAAATGGCGGTTCAAGGCATGCTGGGCCTACTGCTGAGATCTAGCCTGCTGTTCCAATGTTAGGGTCAGCTGGTGTATGAGAACCTTTGCTACACCTCCAAGCTCATCTCATATAGATGTAGACGTTAACCGGTTCAGTGTGTCTCTGAGCGTGTCTCCCAGGTCTTGCTAGCAGCATGTTAATCTTTTACCAAGAAAGCCTATGGTGCCAAGTGGAAACATTTCTCTATCTGGTGTTCCAAGAGGCCTCTGAACCCTCAGGTTCTAGAGTATCAAGTGGACATATCCAAAACTGGCTTGCAGTATCATAACTTACAGTGAACTTGTCAGCCATTTTGGTATATTATCATGAGTTATTGAGTGGACTTCCCAAGGCACAACTGCTTCTCTTCATAGAAGCTAGTAGCCAACTGGATCTCAACTTATTGCTAGAAAGAGTCACCCATAGGCCTTTCTAGCTGGCTGCCACATGTCAGCATGCAGAATACTGGAATTATAAGCCTTAGTTACTGATCCTCCTGGTATAGTATTCCATAAGGATAAGGATGATTTCCAGACACAACCTATATTTCTGCCAGTGATGGTGTTGGAGTTTCACATGTGAACATACGAAGAAGTCAGCAGAAGAAGGCCATTTGGTCTATCTAGTCTGCTCGTATTGCAGGGTCCACAGTTTGAGCTACTGTCCCTGCCCTCCTTCCCCACTACTTCCATCCTCCCTACCCATGATTCTTACCTTCCCCCATGCCTATCCCAGCCTCTCTTAAAGATGCCTACTGTATTCAATGAGATAACCTCTTCCAGCAGCACATTCCAAGAGTCCACCATCCTCTCTGAAGAAGTGCTTCCTGACCTCCCTTCTAAACCTCCCACCCTCCAGCTTAAGACTGTGCCCCCTTGTGTTATGGTTGCCACTCAGCTTAAAGAGGCTCTCCTTATCTACATTATTTCTCCCTTTCAAGTACTTGATGGTCCCAATCATGCCCCCCACCTTCTCTCTCCTGTCTTCCAGGGATTACATGTTCAGTGTCCTCAACCTCTCCTCATATGCCTTACCCTGCTGACCCACTATCATCTTTGTAGCCCTCCTCTGGACCTTTTCCAGTAGGTTAATGTCCTTTTTGAGGTGTGGGCACCAGTACTGAACTCCATATTCTAGATGAGGCCTTACCAGGGACCTGTACAAGGGCAGTATAACCTCCTCTCTCCTACTACTGATCCCCTTAAATATGCATCCCAGCATCTTGTTTGCCTTTGCTGCTGTTTTCTTGCACTGCGTGAAGTGCTTCAAGTCACTAGTGATCATCACTCCCAGGTCCTTCTCCTCCTCTGATGCAGATATTCGGACTCCACCCAGGTAGTACTCTGTCCTGGGATTCTTGGCTCCAATATGCATAACTTTACATTTCTTGGCATTGAAGCCAAGCTGCCTGATCCTGGACCACCTCCCCAGCTTTTTCAGATCATCCTGTAGGTCCTGTATCCCTTCAGCTGTGTCCACTCTCCCGTAGAGCTTGGTGTCATCTGTGAATAGGCACATTTTGCCCTTAATGCCATCCCCAATGTCATTGATAAAGACACTGAACAACACCAGCCCCAGCACTGAGCCCTGCAGGACCCCACCGGTTACCTCTCTAGTACCAGATAACTCTCCCCCCACAACCACCCTCTGGGTTCTGTCCCTCAGCCAGTTTTCCACCCATCTGGCCATCTTATCCCGAACCAATCCATGGTACTGCACTTTCATCCTCAAAGTTGAGAACCACAGGGAAATGTTGCTCCATTCTGTCAGTGTTAGAGGAATTAACAGCAGAGAAACAGAAAAAGTTACAGGCAGAAAAAGGTCAAGACCCATCTGATTTGCTCTGTTCCTACCTAATTCTACACTGCAACAGTCTAATGCAAAGTGGGCTCAACCTATGCCCCCAGTAGCAGCTCACCCCTCTCTTTGACCCAAATCTTAAAAGAGTTGCAATGTCTAGTGTTTGTCTAACTAGATTGTCAGTTACATTCAGCACTGCTACTCTCTGGCAGAAAAGCAGATTGAAGGCTCTGACAGAGCTCATTCCAATTGAGCCATGACCACATCAGTGGCTTTGCTCAGATCACTCTTTATCCTAGAGATATGCAGGGATGTAATCTGGAGTAATGTTCACACCTTTGGGAAACACTATGTCTTTGCTGGTCAATCTAGGAAACATGCAATGTCTGGGTTGGTTTTACAACAGGATTTGTTGTCTTCATAACTTCTATTGCTTCCAACCTCCCCACTCTGGAGAGCGATACTGCTGGTCACTCTACCAAAAAGTGTGGTTCTGTGGAGGAGGTTGACTGTAGAAAGACAGGAAAGTTACTCATTGTAACTTGTGATCTTCTAGGGTGTCTTCTTCACAGAGTCGCATTCACCCACCCACCATCCTCATACTCAGTGATCTCATTGTGTGCATGTTCTGTTTTCTTCTCCCCAACAGATGTGCAATTCCCCAGCCTCCAGATTGATGTGAACATACAGGACCAGCCATTTCGAGAGGGAGTGGGCCAGGGTTCTTTTGATAGATTAGGTATGGTGGGACCATGGTGCAATTGAAGGTTTAGAGCACCAGATTACTTGTAACATTCTTAAACTCATAACTCACTGTGTGACAGGCATGTCAGAATAGTGCACTTGTCCTTACAAATGCCATCGGGTCACCAGGGGTGTTATGGTGACTACCTCTGCCCTGTAGGCTCAAATAAGGTTGAGGGGCCTTGGTCTTTTAATCTCCTTTTAGTGAGGGTTCATATTTAGAGTTAAGACAGAAAATAGTGCAGTTACTCCAACCAGAGAAAGGTTAAAGTGGGCCTGGTGTATGTATGGCACAGTCCTCTGGGGTGCAGTACCTCTCCGCTAGATGATCCTTTCCATGGACCAAACCAGGGCAGTGACAGTTCCCACAAAGAATGCACCTAGTACAGTACTTTAAACAAAGGGTTCTCTGGCCAGCAATTTCAACAATGGATTTTACTTTGGGTAGTTTCAGGCCCTATATTGGGAAAAAGGATGTGGTTAGCAGCAATGAGGTATTACAGTGTAGTATATCTCTCCTGTTCTTCAGTGCCCTCCTAGGCCCAGCCTACTTTAGTAGCAGCCGCTTTTCTGTGTCCTTCCAGGCACAGTCAAAACTATTTACCCGAGCTGCACTTCAGTGCCTTCCCTAGACTCTGGGGCCTCAAATTGTACTTGCCCCCACCACAGTGTGCAGTACAGTTGCTCGGCATCAGCTTTCCAATTCTGGGATCGTGACCCTCCTTTCCATTGGTACCAGTGCAGCACCCTTAGTTCTACGTAGGTAGCTCCCTATGCTTCACTGAGTCCCCAGTTATGGAAACTGTGTAGTCACAATGATGTTGCACGTGGTTTGCTGGTGGTAATGCATTAAAACTAGGATTACGCACTGGACAGGAAAAATCACGAAAGCTGATTGGTCAGCTGCATTACAGACCTGTACTTATAATCCCTTATCACAGAATGGCTGAAAACTAGACTTCTGACCAGATGCCGTTTATTTGAAGCAATATCCCTGAGCCCTCTCAGAACCCTTCTTTGTAGAAACCCCTCACCTTATTTCTCATTTTCTGTGGCTAGTTTGCTTGGCAACAGAATTAAAAAAAAAAACCTGCTATAGTGCCCCCATAAGAATAATGATACCTTTTAAGCCACTTTAATAAATTAGTCCTGGGTGACTTTTATTGGAGAAACACTGCACACGAAAAAGCATCTCTACCTCACAAAATTATCTTTGTAATGCCGGCAATTCAAATCTTAAACTCTAGCATGGACGTTTTTCTTTGCGTGAAGCTGATGAAAATTAAGACTGTATTCTCAAACTCTGTTTTATACTAAATGCGAACGTTTCTGGCTTAAGTCAAAATGTGCACCTGAAAGTCATTAAAACCATGTCTCAAAAACTCAAGCCAGATCCTGAGCGTACACATTAGCGCTCCCACTGTAAGCATGCTCGGGATCTGGCGTGGTTTTCATAACTTTTGGGTGCACATTTTGACTTGAGTCAGACATCGTCGAGTTTAGTATAAAACAGACTTTTGGAATACTATCTTAATTTTTTATCAGCTTCATGCAAAGAAAAACAGCCATGCTTGAATTTAAGATTTGAGTTGCCGGCATTACAGAGACACTTTTGCGAGATAGGGATGCTTCCAACGGCTGACATTTCAGGCACAGGACTCCTACCAAAGTGATTTAAATGCCTTAAAAGGTATTCAGATGTACTAGTACACCTACTGGGGCATTTACAGCACTTAGGTTGTCTTTTTTATTATTTTCATGCTAAAAGCAAACTAATATTGATGTAACAGTGAACTGACTGCTTCTAATTTATTTTTTTTATCTTTTTGGTAACCAGGTGAGCAAATTGATCCAAAGGACCATTTTCAGTTGCGACCCGGACCATACAGTGGCACAGACAATAGGTACAAGTTATAATACAGTGGCCCAGATATTCAAACTGCACCCAAAGTGTGCGCAACAGCAGGAGCAAGCACAAGTCAATTGCGCACATGCGCAACAGACGCGATATTCAAACGTGGAGCAAGTCAAATTGTGCAACCAGCCAGTGTCTGAATATCGCACAACCTGCGCCATAGCGCAACCAGGTAGGGGAAGCTGAGCACATATGTTGCACCATAGCGCAACAAGGCCAGCCCAGCTGAGCAGTCGAGATGCGCCATAGCGCAAGCAGGGAGCACCCCCAGCAGTAGAGCAATGGAACTGCACAACCAGGGAGGTAGGCAGGGGCCCACCACCCATGCCACAGACGGGCACAGGAACACAGTGTAGAACTAACAACACACCCCCACACCCGAAGCACAGCATCACCAGTGGAGGGACGGAAAATCCACTGGCCCATGGGGACAAGCCTACAAAGCACAGCAGGGCCACCGCCCCAGCACCCACTGGCAAGCAAATGCTGCCGCACAAAGGGCCGGACAACCCAGGTGTACCACAGCCCCACTGTGCACAGCACACTTTGCTCTGGAACCCCAAGACACCACCCATGAGCAGTGACTGTGACTGGCACTGCCGGAACCACCATGCCCCCACCTGGCACAATGCAACCGTGTGTACCACAGAACCATACAAGCCAGACCCACCAGGAGCCCACAGTGGAGTGGGGCAGCACAGCCAGACCGGCTGACAGCCACCACCACACCAGGGACACCCCACGCAGACACACACAATCCCAGGACCACACCACACAGATACCATGCCACCACTGCAACTGAGCACCTATAGCCAGCTGCAAATCAGAGACCACCACAGTATTCATAACAAAATAGATATATATATTCAATGAAAAACAGAAGAACAACAACAACAGGAACAACAATAATACTATTTACATATATATACAATACAGGGGTGGGGTACAGGTACAAAGGTAGGGGTGGGTGTGGAATGAGGGGTGAAAGAACTTAGTGAGGAAGGCAGAGTGTGAGGAAGGTAAGGGTGTAGCTGTGGGGCAGCTACTGCCCCAGGCTGCAGATCTGCAGGACGGCTCCAGACCCCGTGTCCCTCTCCGCAGCACACCCCTCCGGTTCATCTCCCTGAGGATGCTGATTGATTCCTGTGAAATCTCCAACAGGCGGTGGATGGCCTGCTCTATCCTGTGCAGGACCCGTACACCTAGGGCAAAGAACAGAATCAATGGCTAGGACTGTACACAACCCTGAAGCCCACCCAGTATGCATGGCATTCAGCCAAGTGCCCTGCCCCTGTGATGGACTGCACACACTCACGGTGACCGTGCACAAGCCAAGCCCAACCAAGCAGCAACAGCCATGTGTGCCACTATACACACACCCCCCCCATGCCCAGCACAGCACAACCAAGGCAGTACAGTGACATGTCTACGTGGTGGGAAGGTAGTGCCACAGCCATGTGCCCAGTGCATGCATGGACCACCAGTGACGCACTCACAGACACGCAGTGCCACTGGACAGTGCTGACTGTCACACGTCGCGTGCATGGCAGTGTTGTCCATGGATGGTGGCCATGCCCTATCCCCCCCACTGCATGCAATAGCATCCATGATGTAATGACACTCACCCTCATCCAGCCGCTGCTGCTGCTGCGGTGGCTGCTGCAGATGCTGTTGTTGTGGGCCCATACCGCCGCCTCCTCTGCTGGCCACCCTTGCAGCACCCCTGTGCGACTCAGCCTGGGCCCTCCTCCGCTCCTCCACACCTGTGGGAAACAAATGTTGAGAAGCAGATTAGTGAGATCCAAATGCAGACAGCCCCCTGCCCCAATGAGTGTGCCTGCCCACACAGCCAGACCCATGCATCACACACCTGCAAACACTGACACAGCCAACCATGGAACAACCCTCCCCCATGCTGTGGCCCCAATACACAGTCATACCCCTGAGGACAATACAGGTACATAGATGGGTCACCCACCTGGCCTAGGCACAATGCCCCTCCTGGCACGGGACCTGAGGGGTGCCAGCAGTGCCTGCTCCCTCCTGCCCAGGTCACCATAGCGGTGCCTGCACTGCTCTGCTGTCCTGCGCCGCCCTGTGACCTGCACCAGCGCAGTGACCACCTGCTGCCACACTTGGTTGCGGGCCAAATCTAGGGGTTCCCCCCCAAACAGTGGCCCATAGTGAGGCTGAACCACGGCCACTAGGTTAGCCACCTTCAAGCTACTCCACTGGGGAGCTCACCTGCATGCCATGTTAGCAACTTGATAGTAGGCAATATGGTGCTCCACAGCGTGGCAACCCCATGTGGAAATGTTGCACAATACAACCCCGTCTGTCCCTATCGTGCTGTTCAGGCAGCGCCGTCGGTCCCTATCGCGCTGTTACTGAACAGCGTGATAGAGCTGCACACATGCCAGACGTACAGCGCCAAGGGGCCAAAGGTCGGGCACAAGGTCATGTCTCTGGCGCAAGGCCATGCACAGCACCATCGGATGTCTACACGTCCAGTGTGAGCGGTCGCCTGCGTGCCAGTGCCACAGTGGACTATTGCGCAATTGTGCCACAGCACCATGTGGTGACCAGCGCTGTAGCGCCACTGGCACAGTGGTGGCGGTGTCATGAATAGCTGACCGTGTACAGCACATAATCAACATGGCAGACACCTGCGTAAGGTACCTGGGCATGCGCGGTGCGGTGTACTACACAGTCACAGAACTGCGCCATAGGCTCAGCCGGCTCAACCATATTGTGCAAAGCACAACAGCGCGATATTCAGCCGTCATATGCAAATCAGTTGATCAGCCATTCAAAGGCGCAGCGGCGCGATTTGCATCCCATTAAAGTTGCTCCACTCCTAATTTGCATGATTTGTGCTATAAATGTGCGACAGTGATCTGCAGTGGCCATATTCGGTTACTGCAGGTGATAGGTGGGTTGCATGCTGTGTGATGTTATGGACTATGGTCATGGGAAAATGCTGTGAACTGCACAGTCACAGGTGTCCACTTCCACCCATACAGACCGTGACATGGCCGAGCAAGGACTGGGTGAGGAGGATGATGGTGGGCAGAAGAGGAGGCCCAACTTCACAAAGGCTGAAACAGAGGCACTCTATGAGGCCTACCTGGATGAGGAGCCACTACTCAGTGGACGGCGGGGCACCCCTCAGACCTGTGCTGCTGCATGGGAGGGGGTAGCTCGTGCTGTAAACCTGCACGGAAGCCACCAGCGCTCCATGCAGGAATGTAAAAAGAAGGTGGGGACAGACAGGAAATGGGTTAGGAGAGGTGGCAGCACTCAGGGCGCAGCGCTGCCACAGGTGGGGCCAGCCAGAGGTGGCGCCAGCTGACTCAGCGGAGGACCGTCTTGCTGCATCCATGCAGTGCAGTGCCATTGAGGGCGTTCAGGTGGTGGCTTCCAGACAGGTGGAAGCCCATCACTGCTGAGTATGACATGGGGGGGTGGGGGAAGGTTGATCCCATGCACTAACATGTTCTCACTTTCTGTTACAGATCCTGTGCACCTGCAGGGGACAGTGGTGGTGGGCCCGTGCACTGTGGACATGCAGCCAGAGTTGGAGGAGGGTCCATCCACCTCTGCTGGTAGCCGGCATGCATTGCACCAGTGTGCATGCCTGGCTGCCATCTCCGATGTCGGTGAGTCAGGTGTGGGGGGTGCCCTTCCTGTGTCCCAGCAGTCTGGCATGCAAGCATGCCAGCATGCTGTGGCTGAGGCTGTGGCATGAACCTGCACCATTGATGATGCAACGGCTGCTATGGGCAGTGACACGTGTGTGTCACAGAATGGACACACAGCAGGACAGCCCATGCCCATGGACCTAGAGGGTTCCAATGTGTGTGCCAGCACGTCAGCACAGTCACAGGCTGTGCCTGTCAGCACCAGTGGGGCAGCACCGGTGGCTGTGCAGGTCCCTGGCACTGTTGCAGACACAGCATTGGAAGGACTGGTCCCTTGGGCACAGCAGGTGGAGGGGCAGCAGCGGCAGTCACCCACTGGGTTTGGGGGTACAGGGTTCAGCGGTGGCGTATGCACACCACCTGTTGACTTGCTCATACCTGGTCCTGGTGAACAGCGCCCACCCTCAAGGGGTATTGAGCATCAGGCCCTTCCATCCCCTGGGGGACAGGTTGCTGATTTGGCAGACGACCCATTTGACGAGCACACCTGCCTGCTGCGGGCATCAGTACAACAGCAGATGTGGGTTGCTATGTCCGAGGAGGCACTGTATGTGGCTGTGGAGTGGCACAGCAGGGACAATGCAATGATCCTGGCAGAGATGGTCCAAATGCAGATGGATGTGACTGCAGCCATTGACAGGCTGACCCAGGCATTGGTCGCTGTCGTGGCCACATTGGGCACACAGTCAGGTGCCCCATGTACCACGCACCCCACGCAGTACGCTCTCCACTCCACGTTCCCGGTGTCGTGCGACACCCAGCCTGTTGATGCCGGGTTCTGCTGTGGGCATCCCGAGCACCCCTGGTGCAGGTATGTTCGTCATGCTGCAGACCCCTGTGTGGACAAGGTCGCGCTCGCACAGTGGGACCCCTGGTGGTCCATCGGTGCCACCCCATGTGGCCCATGCTCAGCCTGCCAGTGCAGTTGGGTTATGGCGGAGCCGCCCACGCATCTATGGTGGCCGTGGCTCAATGCCACCTGACTGACCTGTCTCCCAGTGCGGGCCCTGTCTGGTGCTGCCCTGTGTGCAATGTGTGTCTTGCTGGGCAGTGCACCGGTGGGTGCCCTGTCCAACACGCCGACACACGGACCACCTGCACACCCACCCGACTGCTGTCCACAGGTGCGTGTGCATGATGATGCTTGCATTGTACTGTACACCAAGGTGCAAGGGTGCTCAGCATCTGACACACGTACATGGACAGTACAGGTGGTGGGAGTGGTCTGTGGATCTGTGTGTTTGACATGTCTGTTCCTGCTCTGCTGTGCAACTGCCCCTGTGCACTGTGTGCCTGGTGTGTGTGTGTGTGTGTGTGTGTGTGTGTGTCCATGTAGCATGTAACTATTCACCCCTCCCTGATGGTGTGTTTGTGCGCCTGTACCCTTCCACTCCCCTTGCCGTCATGCACCCCTGGTGTGTTACCCTGTGTGTATGTGGGTTGTGCCTAGACACTGTTGGTTACATGGCCCCATGACTTACCTGTGTTGTGCGAAATGCTCCTCTGAGATGGTGTCCCGGTGCAGCTGGGCCTGCCGGATCAGTCAGGGGTCACGCCGTCCAAGGGGGGGGCTGCTCATCCCCATCATCACTGGCGTCACCGGCGTCCCCATCGCTGTCCCCCTCCTTGACCTGTACGGCTATCCCACAGTCTTTGGCCATGTTGTGCAGGATAAACAGGCCAGGAATATCTCACAGGCCTTTGAGGGGCTGTACTGTAGGGCACCGCCGGAGATGTCTAGGCATCGTGAGCGTGCCTTCAGCATCCCAAACACCCGCTCGATGATGTTGTGTGTGGCGGCATGTGCCTCATTGAAGCGTTGCTGCGATGGGGTCGTGGGGCGCCGGTAGGGTGTGAGCAGCCAGGGACGGAATGAGTATCCACTGTCACCTGTGTGGAGATAGTGTAGGTTAGTGTCATGTTCAGGTCCATATTGTCCCTAGCCCTGTGTGCCACCCCCATGGCACCTGTGGCTGGCCCATCCATCCCCCAACTTTGCCGCTCCTACATGCATACTCTCCCACTAGGTGTCCTGTGGGGATGTCCCCACTCTTGAATCAATGGCACAGTGCAGACTGGTACCATATGAATGAATCATGTGCTCCACCAGGGTGCGTGGCACAGACATTGATGATGCGCCCAGTGGCATCACACACCACCTGGCAGTTGACACTGGAGTACCCCTTCCGGTTGCGATATGTGGCCCCATCAGGGCCAGGTGGTATGCAAATAGCCACATGGGTGCAGTCTATTTCCCCTAGCATGCCAGGCATACGTGCTACCCTGTGGAACTCCTGTATGTTTGCTGTACGCTCTGCCACTGTGCTGGGGAAATGGATGTACTCCGCAGCGTGTGGCAGCAGTGCGCTGAGGAATTGAGTGAGGATGCGTGGTGTGGCTGACTGTGTTATGCCTGTGGTGTCCCCTGTTGGCCTCTGGAAGGTACCCGTGGTGAGCAAGCACATGCAGGCTGTTACCTTTGTCTCCACTGACAGAGTGTGACTCCATCGTGAGAGTGCCTGCATCACATCACTGCACAGCTCACAGAGCCACCTCAGTATTGCCCTGTTCAAGCGGTACCGGCCCACAATCTCGACATCCGAATACAGCTCAAAGCTGATATGGGCACGGTACTGCCTGTTGGGGGCATACCACCGATAGGCCCTTCCAAGGCCACGTCCCCCTGCAGCATGCCTTCTCACCCACCTCACTACAGCTTCCATGTGGAAGGTGGCACTGTCCATCTCCCTGGCTTGTGCCCCCCCCAGCTGTTGTTGTTCTTCTGTTCCCCCCGCTGTCCTGACTACTACCTCCACTATACCGGGTACACCCACTGGCCTCCAAACTCTGTGGCCCCTCACGCCTTCGGCTGCCACTATCCTGTCCTGCCTACTCCGCGGCCTGCACTGGTTGCTGCTGTGGCCTGCTCTCTGTTGCTGCCTCATGAGCATTCCCTGTTGGGTTCTTGCACCTCATCCTTGAGCCTTTTTATTTTGGCTTATTTCCACCGTAACGCAACTTCCGGCTATTCCACTGTTGCGCATTGCGCAAACCTTTGAATATCGCATTGCGCTCTTTATGCATGGATCCACCCCCTTTGGTTGCGCATGCCTTCATTTGCATTGCGCTGTTGCTCAGCATGTTTTCAGTGGCGCAACTGCATCCCGCTGAATATCGCGGAATGGCGCATTTTCGGACTTGCGCTGGCGCAACCCTTTTGAATATCCGGGCCAGTAGGTACATATAATACATTGAGTACAGTGGTATTAAAAACAGTGATGCATAAACATCTTATCTTAAAATTAGGGGATAGGTCATAAAAAACAGGTTCATGACAAATAATGCGATGCTTCTCTGCTTGCAGAGAATGTGGCAGTTATCACCAAAGTCACTACAGTTACCTGATTAACCAATCCAGCATAGGACTATTTTATAAACTAATGTACTTCCACAAGTAAAAAAAAACTGTAAAAAAATTGGTACACCGTTGTTTTTTTACTTTACTGTGGGGGTCCAGTGCATAATCACAATCACACACTCCAGGGCCTGCTTTATCATAGGATATCGGCACTTCTTGGGTGCGTATGGCATTCAGCCTCGCCTCATGCCTCACAATGCACCCGAGGCATGCCGATATCCAAACCCAAACCAAACCAACTTTATTTATGGAACGCTATTCCAAGAATAGATCATAGCATTTTACACAAAAACATTCAAATCATTTCAAAAACAGATCTCATTGCAAAAAACAAACACCACAGGAATCTAAATGTTAATGTAAGCCAGTTCAAATAAGTACATTTTCAAAGCCAACTTAAAGGCCTCAATGGACAGGCATTCCCTTACCCGACGAGGTAGGGAATTCCATAGGGTTGGAACAGCAAAAGCAAATGACCTAGCTCCTGATGTTGTCAGTTGCACCCTGGGAATCTCTAGCAATCCCTTGTCAGTGGAGCAGAGAGGGCAAAGGGGGTGGCGCAGACAAAACAGCTCTTGCAGGAACCGCGATCCCCGTCCATGTAGGGCCTTATAGGTCAGTAATCCGACTTTGAAGGTGATCCTCCACCGCACTGGCAGCCAGTGCAGGGCACAGAGTGCAGGTGTGACATGGTAAGAGCTACGTAAACCTGTCAACAATCTGGCAGCTGTATTCTGCACCAGCTGAGGTCCACCCCCTGGTAGCCCTAGGTATAGGGCATTGCAGTAATCAAGGTGCGACCTATGATAAAGCATGCCCTGTTGTGTGTTATTACTTAAATATAAAATGGGTAAAAAAATTTCGAAACCTGATTGGTTGAGGACCTCAGAAACCCATGCCGATATTCCAGCACAACAGTACAGGAAGAAGTTCTGTGACTTTTTCACGTACACAGAATCAATGTGCCACACATAAACAGCCACGAAGTCTGAACTGCTATTCTGGACAAACTGTGTGAAAAAAAACTCAATTTTCCAAAGTCCATCTCAGACAGCAGCCATTAACTGCTAACCTGCCACTGTGGTTGTCTGGATATTCTGTGACTCATCGCTCCCATATGCCATGCTAATGATTGCCAAATGATTCCCCGTGCACATTACTCTGTTTGCTCCCACCTGCCATACTAACTGCTTCATGCTGCCTGCTCTCAGACACTACACTAACTGCTCTCAGAGCTCTTCACACTGCCTGCTACCAGCTATGATAAAAAAAAAATTCCCAATGCCAACTACAGCTCAGAATATTTATTACGAGGCCCCGAGATATGCCTTTCCAATAACTTTCATACTTCAAATTTCTCCTAAAGATAAGTCATATGTGGCCACACTGCTATTAAAGCTCCAGCCATTCCTCACACCTGCCATTACAAAAAAAATAAAAGGTCTGTTGTTGCTACCTACTGGCCATGTAGTACAACTGAAGTGCCCAAAATGAACAAGTATTTTGTTTCTTTTTCAACAAATATTTTATGTTTATTATCTTTCAGGACAATTTAAAATTATATATATTTTTTAAAATATCCTATATACTAATGGGAAGTGGAACCCATTTCAAAATTGCAATAAGGTACTCCAAGGTGTGTATTGTGCTGAGATAATGGCACTTCTGAGGTAGTGGAAGCACTCGGCCTTCGACCTCCTACTTCAGCCCACCCGAGGCATGCTCTTATGCCAACACAATGCACACTCTGCCATGTCTTATTGCTTAATTAGCAATGCTTTGCGAAATCAAACTCCAAACCCAAATGTTTTTAAACCTCCCACTGAGATATTTGTAACTCCCACTGCAATATTTTTAACTCCCATCCAGATAGCCTAGTCCATTAAATGTTTATCAAGTATTTTACAGATTCCTGAGTTTACTCATTGTTTCAAACCAGTGGATCTCCCTTGCTATGTAGTGTTAGATGGCAGAGTTTGCAGTGATATCCTTCACTGGCTGGTGGTGTGTCTCTCTCTCTCTCTCTTTCTCTCTCTACCTCGCTTTCATTTCCATTGGTGATTGTGTTCAGTGTAATAGGGCTTTGGCTGTCTGTGCAATGCAGGTCAGGCCTCTCCTGGCTCCAGCAATCAGTAGCTGAATCCTCTCTTCAGAGGCAGCTATTCCTATGGCAATCTTGGTGGCTTGGCAATAACCAACACCTGGCTATGGTTCTGATCAGGAGGTTGAAGTTTTTGGCTACAGTGCAAGTAACAAATGTCTGTCTGCAAGCTGCACTGCTGCAGCTTTCAGCTTCATACTCGTGGTGTGCTCAGCCTGCGATGACCTCTCTTGTGGTAGGCAAGAATTCTCTCACTCTGATCTGGCAGACACACACTTCTGTGATTGGTGATTAGAACTGTCAGTCACTTGAAGGGCTTTGCATTAGAGGTTCCTCATGTCTAGCGTGATGACTCACAAATAAATGTGTATCTTCACTGCTGTGTTGCCGTTTGAGTTCCTCGAGTGCTTGAGTACTACTTTGAGTCACTTCAGGCAGTTCTGGAGCACTGTCATTTCATAGGCAATTGGTGGTTGCAAAGGTGCCTGAATTAATTAGTTCCCCTACAAGTCCAGGAGCCCTTGAGGCTTTCTCCATTGGCATATTCATCTGGTTGGTTAGCCAGTCACCCTCTGACTTCTTCATCATGCAGTCTAGGGGCAGAGGTGATGAAAATGGCTGCTGACTTGTAGTTCAAAGACATTTTTCTACAGCAGTCCTTATTTGCACAAGCACTGTGGTTAAAACTTAATTCCACAACTGGAACCAGTCCTACATGGTTGCAATCTTAGGTCTGGCTCAGTCAGTATAATAACTGGGTGATTTCTGGTCCAGTCACTAGCACAGATGCCTTGACTTTGTTGTCAGTGACTGGCATCTTTGATGTGCAAATAGCAAGATTGTCTTAAAGGTATAGTATCCCCATTAGGGTTACACAATCCCCCTGCTAAGCAATTGACATCATCTTCAATTGCATCCAAAAGTCCAACGTTCCACATATTTACAGAAGAGCATTAGGACTGTCTAGACCATTGGCTCCTAGTTAAGCATATCACACAGTTACTTGCTGTTTAGACTTATAATTCCTAAGTATGGGCAAGGCATATATCCAAAAGTTCTACTTAGGCAAATGCATTCCTGTACTTCACAAACCATAGATCTGCACCCATGCCAGGACCCCTCTCACACCAGCTTGGCACAGACCGCCACCCTCATTCATCCTGTACTGTGTCATGTGTCCACACTCCCACCTCTGTCAAGTTGGCATGCCGCGGACAGCTTGACCCTTGAGCTCAGTCACTAGTGACCCAGATCAGGCCAAGGCCGACTGCCTGAACCTCAGGTGGCGCGCGGTCTTCCTTTTCCACCCTTCATCTTATTGGCTGCCAGTATCAGGAATGATTACATGTCTCCAATTAGCTATGATAGCTTCTCTTTCGAAATGATGGTTATCCCCCCAAAAAAAATCACTGAAGTACTATTTCTCAATATAGCATGACCAGTCAGTTATATCTTTCTATATAGTTGGTATTTATTTTCAAGATATAATCCAAAGCAAACAAGTATCAAAGGTACATTCCCAAAAAACATATGAAAATGAAAGTATTCAAACACTAACCACAAGGACTTAATTCCTAATTAAGCAATAAGGCACTCTAGGCTGTGCGTCATCCTGAATAACGTCACACCTAAGGTGGTTCGGAGCATGAGGCCATAGGCCGAGTGCTTCCACCACCCTAGGTGTGATGTTATTCAGGGACGACACACACCCTGGAGTGCCTTATTGAGATTATAATATGGCTATAAAAAAATCCAACAAGACTTTAATGATTAAGCAATAAACATAAGAAACAAATCAAAGTTATAACTTTATTGTAATTAATTTAGACATAAAATAGAGGTAAAATAGTCCCTTCAAGAGCTTTACTGCATCCCTCCATTTACTTATACTGACTTTTTTGTAGCCGATTTTATTGCATTGAGTTTAGCAATATTTTTTATACTCTTGCTTTTATCACATTTTTCACTTTGCAGAATTGAAGACATTAATATTGACAGTCCCATTTAGTGTCCCTATAGAGATCAATTGTGCTCCGGCAGAGGCATTCATATGGTTATTTTCTGTGTTTCCTTGTTTGTTTGTTTTTTTAACAGGAGTGAAGACTGTCCTAACAAACAAACAAAAAACAATTAAGCAATAAGGCATGACAGGGTATGTATTGTGGTTGTATAGTGGCACACCTCAGGTGTGGCATGAGGCATTGCTGAGTGCCTTCACTTCAACCACTCAAGAAGTGCCATTACCCCCACCACAATGTACACCCTGGAGTGTCTTACTGTGATTATAAAATGGGTCCAACGTGTTTTGGTGGGGTGGGGGGTGTGGCGAAGAAATGCACCAAATCAAAAAAGAAACATTTTTGTGACTGTTTTAAAACAGTCCCAGCACATCCCAGCACTGACATGCCATCTCAGGTTTAAATATGTACAGCAAAATTCATGTATTTTTAATTAGCTCTTAAACCCTCTAGTTTCCCCCAACCCACTCCGTTTTACCCATTTCCCTCACCTTTTTTTCTTCTTCTTTATAACATTCCCTCCCTTTCTCTGTCTTGTTTATTTTCTGTCTTGCCAACATTCAAGAGATGGAATGTTTACTACAGACAGAATGCAAGAATTCAAACCACTACTCAGTTCTGCTGGCAGAATGTTTACTCCCACTAGCACACAACAGAAGGCCTCAGGTGGAACCAGGGTTTTTGTTTTATCTGTAACAGCTTAAACAACACAGATTTTCTTAGTAAGCAGGTGAGGAAAGGAGGGGGATTTTTCTTGGTCAGCAAAGAAACACTATAAATTACAATTCTAAGTACTGTAGTACTTCATTTTTTAAATTATGTATGTCTGTGTAACAAGAGTATTATGAGGGCAAATACCATTTAATTCTTATGTTTATAAATTTAAGACAGTTTTATTTTTAGGGTCTAGTTGATGGTTTTTAGTGAGTAAAGGTGACAGCCACATTTGTGATGGCTGGTACTATTGATTTTACTGTGAAGAGGCTACTGGACCTTCTCCCAGTGCTGTCATCATGGGATATCAGCACTGGGTTCCGAGCTCCTCAGCCAATCAGATTACTGGATTTTTTATAGCCATATTATAACTCAAGTTAGGCTTACACTTTTAGATAGGACTATTATATTAACTTACAGAACTAAAATGATCATGTCTTACTGAATAGACTCTTTCCTCACAGTCCTTTGATGTATACTGGCTTGCTCAGAATGTCACCCCCATCCTATTTTAAATGACTCTGTCATCAGATATGTCCCTTTCTCCCCACTTTGCCTCTGACAGACCCCCTTTAACCCATGTATGATAATCTGATATGTAACATGGAAACAATTGAGAACAGGCGTTATTGCACAAATGTTCATTTGCCGTGTAAAATAGTTTATTACGTAATGCATACATACATTTTATTTTCAGAGATCAAAAGGGGTCCCTCATAAGAATTATGGCTGTGTTTGAAGTTCTTCAATGGTGTCGGCTCATGTCCTCCCTTGGGTTCCACTCACAGTGCCCCACTGGAGAGGCCCTGTTTCTAGAGGTAGCACTTATAAAACTTGTGCCGCTCTGCACCTCTGAGATGTAGAGACTAGAGGCAATTTGACCTTGAGTAAAAATTCACACTTTGCGACATTCCACTGTTTAGCAGTACTTATTTTTCTGAATAAAAATTATACATATGTATGTTATTTATTTATTCCATTGTTTGGAAAATAACCTTTGAGCAAAATGCTCTTTTTCAAAGGTTCCACATCAAATAAAGTGCATGACATATCAAACAGAGAATTACAATGACAGTCAATGACAGTAGTCTCAAATCACAGTCAAGAAGTCACAATTGTAAGGACATCAGTGGTTCATCTACACAGGTAGAAAGTATTCAGGTACAAGGGAGAACCAAACAACATTAATGAATTCATAGTGAACAAAGATAGGGTTACAGGTACCAAAAATACTTACTAATAAAGTACTACCAGGGGAACACTAGAAATACAGGGAACATCCACAGCAGTGGAGAAGCAGCCCAGAATCAGGCTTTGTCCAGGTTTCAAGGGTAAGGAGAGAAAGTAGAGTCAGGGCTAGGGAAGTGAGGGAGCAAAGAAAGGGGCTGGGCAAGATGGCAGCAAAGGTACTCATATAAGGCACAAAAGGACCACTATAAAAATAAACACAGGGAGCAGGCAGAGGGAAACCATTAACGGTAAGTACAAGGATGGGTAGGAGGAGGAGGAGGTGTGGAGAAGGGGAGAGGCCAACCCCACTATCCACCATACAAGAGCCAGAGGTGCCTGGGCAAGGACTGTCTGGATTACCTGCAGACGCAGGCCCCAGTGTCAGTGAGATGAAACTTTAGTTACAATTTAAAAGAAGGGAGGCTGTCAATGTTTAATTATGTGGGCAGGAATCTCATTAAGCCAATGGAGAGCCCTGTATGTAAAGCACCTTTGGCAAAGAAAAGTTTTCTAAAATGGGACTGCAATTGAGCCCCGAGTTGAGCTCCTGGTCAAATAGGAAGAGCGACTAGCAAGTAGCATTTCATTTTTATTTACCAGGTAAGTGCACTAGACAATTACATGCTTATTTTCAGACATGCCCTGGGAGATTACAACAGAGCAGTGATTCCCCTTCACAAAAGTGGGAGCAAGGCAGAAGCAGGAAACTACAGACCTGTTAGTTTAACCTCTGTGATAGGGAAAATGATGGAATCACTTCTGAAGGAAAGAATTGTCAAGTATCTAGAGGCCAGAGGGGCACAGGACCCTAGGCAGCATGGATTCACAGTGGGAAGGTCATGCCAGATGAATCTGATAGATTTCTTTG
The DNA here is from genome assembly GCA_016271365.2 of Neoceratodus forsteri. NCBI lineage: Eukaryota > Metazoa > Chordata > Ceratodontiformes > Ceratodontidae > Neoceratodus > Neoceratodus forsteri. Next base: position 107,576,482 of record CM028131.1, on the reverse strand, counting down.
ACTGGGTGACCAAAGTAGTAGATCAGGGAGGGGCTGTGGACATGGCCTACCTAGACTTTAGCAAGGCATTTGACACAGTCCCACACAAAAGATTAATATGCAAGTTAGCCAGCCTGGGAGTGGGTCCCAAGATGACAGCCTGGGTAAAGAATTGGCTGGAGAATGGGACACAGAGGTAATAGTAAATGGAGTCACTCAGAAGAAAGGGGGTTACTAGTAGGGTACCACAGGGTTCAGTATAGGACCAGTCCTCTTCAATGTCTTTATAAGTGACATTGCAGAGGGACTGGAAGAAAAATATGTCTCTTTGCAGATGACACAAAGATCTGCAACAGAGTTGATGCACAGGGTGGGTGGAAAGTATGAGAAGGACTTGGCAAGGTTAGAGGAATGGTCAAATGTATGGCAGCTTAGATTCAATGCTAAGAAGTGCAAGTAATGCACCTGGGAAACAAAACCCAGGGAAGAGTACACAATGGGGGTGAGATACTAACAACAACAAAATGGAAAGGGACCTGGGGTAGTCATATCAGATGACCTAAAGGTGGGCAAGCAATGTGAGAGGGCAGCAAGGAGGGCTGGGGGGATACTGGGATGCATAGGGAGAGGCATCACCAGTAGAAAACAGGAAGTTATTATCCCTCTGTACAGACAGCTGGTGAGACCCCATCTGCAGTACTGCGTGCAGTTCTGGAGACCCAATCTCCGCAAAGACATAGACAGGATGGAAGCTGTCCAGAGGAGGGCAACTAAAATGGTGCAGGGTCTGCACTGGAAGACATATGAAGAGAGATGAAAGGAGCTTAATATGTATAGCCTCGAGGAAAGGAGGGAGAGGGTTGACATGATAGAAACGTTCAAGTACCTCAAGGGAATCAACAAAGTCCAAGAGGGTAGCATCTTTCAAAAAAAGAGGTGTGCAAGAACAAGAGGGCACAATTTGAAGATAGAGGGGCGGCTCAAGTAATTTAAGGAAGTATTTTTCACAGAGAGGGTTGTGGATGCATGGAGCGGCCTTCGAGGAGGTTGTGGAGTCAAAAACAGTGGTGGAATTCAAGCATGCATGGGACAGTCATAAGGCCATTCTAGGGGTTGGGGGTAGGAAGAAGTAGGCTGCTGGTTAACTAGGATCTGCAGCTTATCCAGTAGGTAGGGAAATGGGCAGACTGGGTGGGTCAAGCGGTCCTTATCTGCTGTCAAATTCTATGTTTCTATGTTTCTGTGTTAGTATTACAGTAAAGAACAGTAACATTAAATCCGTACATGACAGTATTATAAATACAGATAGTAGTGAAAAAAGAAATTACAATTTGTATTACATAAGAAATTAATGTATACCTAGTACTTTACAGTGACATAATAACTGGATCTTCCTTTTTCCCATAGTAAAACCATGGCATAATTTGTCATACTAAAGGAATGTTTATCACGGCAAACATGCGCATGGTTTCCCTCGGTCAGCGCACATGCCAGTCGCATCTCTTTAACCACTGGCCACTTTGTCATCCCCCGGAGACTGAACCACCACTCGAACTCGGTGGTAAGTGAATGACAAAAAAAAAAAGGCAAGTACATCAAATAAGCAACTTACATTTAGGCTGCCGACTGAAAGAAATCAATACAAAAACTTTTAAATAAATAAATACGACCGCAGACCACACACTCAAACCTAAGCAGTTCATGGCCGTGCAGAAACATCCTTTTTATTTGATATAATTGCTGTGGTAAAAAAGTAAAACCCAGCAATTATATAAAATAAAATATGGGGTGGTGTTTAAACTCAAAGTTTAGACACACCCTCGGTGCTAGATGCTTTCACAAACCCCTCGCTTTATGTAGCATCTAACACTTTGGGTGTGTGCAAACTTCTTGTTACACACACCACCCCATACTTTATTCTATATGTATGCCACACTGTTTAATGAAATCACTTTAACATGACCCAGGCTTCATGTTATGTTATCATCCCAGGGCACCTCGAAACACTATACAGGGCAGGAATCATGGTGTTAGGTATAGACCTTTGTGTACTACGTGCACGGGCAAATTGGTGGAAGCATTTGGAGCATCGTATGTCAGTTTGATGAAGGGTCTGACAGGTTTTGCAGAATGGTACAATGGGGCATTAACCTCTTCTCCTGAATTTGGGGTCATGATGTCTGTCTCCTCAGCCAGCACAGGTGTATCTTCAGTTGATGCTAGCTCCACTATTTCTTCTATTTCTGGGTGCTCTTCATCCTCTTCCTTGATATTTTCCTCCTTGGGAACTAGCCACGTATTCAGGAACACAAAGAGCTCTGTATTAGGTTCCAGATTGGTTGGATTCCTTCCTAGGTATAACATCTTGCAACAAACTTGGAATGTCCATCGTGGAATAGTATGGTACTAATTCTGTGTCCTCATCTGTTGAGTTAACATCCTTTCCTCCAGGGGTGATACAAGGTATTTCTGTGGGTTTCTTTCTGCATGTAGCAGATCTAGTGTTCGTCGGCTGAGGCACTTCAGGCTATGTAGTTATAAAATGAGAAAAGAGCACTGTAATAATCTTTCTTCCAAGGTGTTCTTTAGCATCAGTAACCTAGCTGACTTGGTAGTACTGCCCCAGAGGTGTAGTTTATGCTAATTAATTAGCATCAGCCAATCAGAGGAGAATTTGCGGGGGGTGCTGAGGAGAGACTGCCTGAAAAGCACCAGAATTTTTTCAAAGAAAGATAAGCACATTCCCAAAGAAATGAACCAGCAGGTATAAAAACTTTGCAAAAGCATATTAACAATAACTATGAAAACTTTGCTTAAAACAAAGTTCCAAGTTGAAACTTAACAAATTTGGTAGAAGACAAAGGCAGAGACCTCTGTAGTCAGGTTGTCAGGGGAGGAAGGGTGGGAGCTTACTGATGCTAAAGGACACTTTGGAAGAAAGAAGATTACTATGGTGAGTAATTTTTGATTCTTACCCCAGGGTCCTTTAGTATCAGTAACTTAGAGCAGACTACAAGTAGTGTAGTTGGGAGGAGGGTAGAGAACCTACTTAGGAAAGAGGCTCTGCAGCACTGCCCTTCCAAATTTGGCATCTGATCTAGACAGCACATCCAAACAATAATGTTTGGTGAATGTGTGTACAGTCTTTCAATTGGCTGCTTTATAGACATATAACAAGGGGATGTCCCTGGCAGCTGCCACTGAGGCAGCAGTGCCCCTGGTAGAGTGGGCTCTGAGGCTTTCTGGAGGCTGTTTGCCAGCCTTGTCATAACACAACTGTATGCAGGAGACTATCTAGAGAGAGAGAGAGAAATAATTCTCTTAGTAGCAGGTTTACCTCTATGTTCCTCCCCGTAGGTGAGGAATAGTTGGGTGGAGGAACCCCTAACCTGCTTAGTGTGCTCCAAATAGTAGAACAGAGCCCTTTTGACATCCAGGCTGTGAAGCTTCTGTTCCCCATAGAAACATAGACTTTGACGGCAGATAAGGACCGCTTGGCCCACCTAGTCTGCTCATTTCCCTACCTACAGGATAGGCTGCAGATCCTAGTTAGCCAACAGTATATTTCTTCCTACCCCCCACAAGAATTGCCTTATGTCTGTCCCATGTATTCTTGAATTCTCCCACAGTTTTAGACCCCACAACCTCCTCAGGAAGGCTGTTCCATGCATCCACCACCATCTCTGTGAAAAAATACTTCCTCACATTTCCCCTGAACCGCCCCCCCTCTATCTTTAAATTGTATCCCCTTGTTCTTGCACATCTCTTTTTCTGAAAGATGCTACCCTCTTGGACTTTGTTGATTCCACTGAGGTACTTAAAAGTTTCTATCATGTCCCCCCCTTTCCTCAAGGGTATACATATTAAGCTCCTTTAGTCCCTCCTCGTATAGCTTCTCTTGCAAACCCTGCACTATTTTAGTTGCCCTCTTCTGGACTGCCTCTATCCTGTCTATGTCCTTACAGAGATGGGGTCTCCAGAACTGGACACAGAGGGATAACAACTTCCTGTTTTCTGCTGGTGATGCCTCTCCCTATACATGCCAGTATACCCCCCAGCCTTCCCTACAGCCTTCTCACATTGCTTGTTAACCTTAAGGTCATCTGATATGATTACCCCCAGGTCTCTTTCCATTTTTGTTGTTGTTACTACCTCCCCCCAATTGTGTAATCTTCCCCTGGGTTTTTGTTTCCCAGGTACGTTATTTTGCACTTCTTTGCATTAAATCCAAACTGCCATACTTCTGACCATTCCTTCAGCCTTGCCAAGTCCCTTCTCATCCTTTCCACGCCTTCTTGTGTATCAACCCTGTTGCAGATCTTTGTGTCATCTGCAAAGAGACATACCTTTCCTTCCAATCCTTCTGCAATGTCACTTATAAAAACATTAAAAAGGACTGGACCCAATACTGAACCCTACGGTACCCCACTAGTAACCCCTCTTTCTTCAGAGTGGACTCCATTTACAATTACCTTCTGTGTCCTGTTGTCCAGCCAATGTTTTACCCAGGCTACCACCCTAGGACCCACTCCCAGGCTGGTTAATTTGACTATTAATCTTTTGTGTGGGACTGTGTCAAATGCCTTGCTAAAGTCTAGGTAGGCCATGTCCACAGCTCCTCCCTGGTCCACTACTTTGGTCACCCAGTCAAAGAAATCTATTAGATTCATCTGACATGACCTTCCCACTGTGACCCCATGCTGCCTTGGGTCCTGTGCCCCACTGGCCTCTAGGTACTCAACAATTATGTCCTTCAGAAGTGATTCCATCACTTTCCCTACCACAGAAGTCAAACTGACAGGTCTGTAGTTTCCTGCCTCTGTCTTGGTCCCACTTCTGTGAAGGGGAATCACATCCACCTTCCTCCAGTCCTCAGGTACCACACCATCCTCCCATGATTTATTGAAAAGGGTAGTCAGTGGTTTCACTAGCTATCCCCTTAATTCTTTTAGAATTCTGGGGTGAATTCCATCAGGCCCCATTGCTTTGTCCGCCTTCAGTTTTAGGAGTTCTTTCAGAACCCTTTCTTCTGCGAAAGGACTGGGATCGACCCCCCCTATCAAGAGTGCTTCTGTTAATTGGATTAGGCACCTCCCCCTCCTCCTCTTTGGTGAATACTGAGCAGAAGTATTCATTCAGTATCCCTGCTTTTTCACTGTCCCTCTCTGCCCACCCACTGTCCATTCTATTCAGCCTCACTATCCCTCTCTTTGTCTTTCTACGCTCCCTGATGTACCTATAAAAGGTTTTATCCCCCTTCTTTACAGAGTTGGCTATCTTTTCCTCAGTTTGGGCCTTTGCTATTCTGACTTCCCTCCTGCTTCCTTCTGCCTTAACTGGTACAGCTCTCTTCCTGCTCCTTCTGTGTTTCCTTATACTTCCTGATGCTATCTTTCTCCCCTGACCTTCCCCCACCTCTTTTAGAACCATAGTGGCTTTTCTTTCATTTTGATTTGTTTATTTGCTTCACACAAAGGCTTGTTGCCTCTGTGATGGCAGTTTTGATGTTTCCCCATTGTTGCTCCACCCCTCCTTCTAGTCTGTTTGCTAGTGCTTTTCTAAGGCACTCTCCCATCTTGCCAAAGTCAGCCCTCCTGAAGTCCAGTACCCTCACTTTTATATGGCTTGACTCTGTAGCTGAGTTTATCGTGAACCACATTGTTTGATGGTCACTCGTTCCCAGATGGCAACCCACTTCTAGATCTGAGATCCTCTCACTGTCCCAATTTGAGAGTACGAGGTCTAGGATTGCTCCCTCATGAGTAGGTTCCAAAACTAGCTGTCTGAGGCATGCCACCTGTAGGGCATCGAGAATGGCCCTGCTCTTGGATGTGGCTGCAGCAAATGTGCTCCAGTTAACATCTGGCATATTCAGGTCTCCCATCAACAGTATTTCCCCTTTCTCTGCCATCCTAAGAATGCCTTCTATCATATCCTTGTCCATTCCCTCCCCCTGACATGGGGGTCTGTATACAACCCCTGTGCAGACTGTGGTTCCATTTCCAGTCTCTAAGGTAACCCACAGTGCCTCCTCTCCTCCCCTCCCCAGCAGTGGACTTTTCGGTAAAGAACGCTGGTAGGGTAATAGTCTGGTTAAGGTGGAACTCGGAGACCACCTTGGCAAAAACGTTCTATTTGTCCTGATCTCAACCTTATCCCTGTGGGGGATAATATAGTTGGGCTCTGTACAGAGAGCTTGAAGCTCTGAAATCCTTGCAGAAGTCATGGCTACCAGGAAAACAGTTTTCCAGGTAACATACTTAAGATGGGCCATAGCCATGGACTCAAAGGGGGGCTCCATGAGCTTGGCAATACACAAATTTAGGCTCCAAGGTGGAACAGGAGGCTGAAGGTGTGATAGGCCTTTAAAGAACTGTTTAAACACTGGTCGGAAGTAAACAGACTTAGGCCTTCCTACTGAGAGGTAGGCCGAAATTGTAGCTAAATGCAGTTTCAGTGTAGAGGGCCTTAAGCCTGAGGCCTGGAGATGAACTAGGTAGTCCAACAGGGTAGAATCAGTGGCAGAGAAGGGACTAATCCCCTTGCCCTTACACCAAATAAAGAATCTCTTCCATTTAGCTGCATAGATCTTCTTTGTGTTAGGTTTTTTGCCATCCTTAAAACCTTAAGGACCTAAGGACCTGCTCTGAGTACTGAGAAGCAGGGTACTCTAACTCCTCAAGAGCCAAGCCTTGAGGTGAAGAGACTGCAGATCTGGGTAAGTCACCCCTGAGTGGGGAAGAGTCAGGAGTTTACTTGGTTTTTGTGAGGCATAAGTAGGCAGAAGCCCATCGAGAATGCACCCCACAACATTTGTGGAACATTATTGTTTGTAGTGAGTTAGCCAAATGTCTATTCCCTTTTTAAATACTTCAAATGTTACACTGTCTATCAAATTTTGTGGGAATTTGTTCCACAATTTTGGGGCCCTTATTGAGAAATAATTTAATCTTTGGTTAGTTTTAACTCATTGAACTTCAAGTTGGCTACAGTGTAGTCTAGGGACATGTTTCCTTTCGGAATAATGTATGTCACATTGCTGCGTTAAAGATGGTGATTTTAAAAGTTTGTAGAGAAATAAGAGATCTCCTCTAATACGCCTCAGTTCTAGGAAGTGTAAGTTAAGCTTCTGAAGTCTACTTTGGTAATCCAAATGCTTTAGGTGGGGAACCATTCTAGTGGCTCTTCTCTGAATCTGCTCCACTCTGGCAATATCTTTTTGAGATATGGGCTCCAGAATGGTGAGCCATAATCAGAATAAGGTCTAATGTAAGTTCTATATAATGGAAACAAACATTCCTCAGATTTCAAAGTAAATGTACGATCTATCCTCCTTAATAATGCATTAGAATTTCGGGTTAGTTTATCGCAATGGTCAGTAGGGGTGAGTTTATTATTAACTATAATACCAAGGTCCTTTTCACCGTTTGATGTTTTTAATATTCTATCTTTAAGCTTATAAAGTTGCATAGGATTGTGTTTTCCAAAATGAAGTACTGAACATGTTTCTCTGTTAAAGTCCACCTCATTTAAGGTAGCCCAGTTATCAATGCATGTTAAATAGTTTTGTAGTTGTTTGATGTTATCGATGTGGCTGAGGGGAAGGCGAATGGGCCTGCTGTGTGAAAGTGTTAGCAGTAGGGAGTACCACACCTGTCTCAGCCAATCTGGTGTCACCACAATCATTAGTGCTGGTTGGAGCCTGAGTTTCAGGAGAACCCTGAAAATGAGAGGAAATGGAGGGAGGGCATATAGGAACTTCCCTGTCCAATCTAGTACCAGTGCATCTGCTGGAGCAGTGCCCAACACTGGTGGCCTGCAGCAGAGGCTGGGAAGCTGGTGATTGAGGGGAGGTCAAATAGATCTATTTCTGGAGTCCCCCATCTCCTGAACACTGTGGCTAGCACCTGCTTGTTGAGGCACCAATCGCTGTGTCCCTGACTTATGCGGCTGAGGGCATCTGCCAGGGTATTGTCATTTCCAGGGAGGTGAATTGCTGAGAGAGGCACCTCTAGAGAATATGCCAAGGTCCAAATCCTCATAGTCTCTGCGCAGAGGACTTCCGACCTTGTGCCACCCTGTTTATGTAAAACATGGCTGTGGTGTTGTCCATCCGGATCTGCACCGAGTGGCCTGAAGTTAGAAGAGCAAAGGACTTTAGTGCCAGATAAATGGCCCTGAGTTCCAGAACACTGATGTGTGAACTTGACTCCTTCGGGGTCCAAGTGCCACTGACAGAGGAACTGTCCAGATGAGCCCCTCATCCTAGCAGGGAAGCATCTGTAGTGATGATTTTTGTAGGAATGGAGGTCTGGAAGGGAACAACTACTGACAGGTTGGCAGTGTCCTTCCACCAGTGCAAGGCTTGAAGAAAAGTCTGTGTTACTGGTATTAGTTTTGACAGAGGATTGCTCTTTTGAGACCAATGGGAGCGTAAATGGAACTGTATATCTCTCATCCTATACCTGACCCCTGGGACTACTGCAGTCATGGATGCCATGTGTACCAGAAGTCTTAGGAAGTGTCTGACCAGCCTTGGCTGGCCCAGGATGAAGGAGTTTGCTACTGTTAGGAAATGTTGAATTCTCTCTGGAGGCAGAAATGCCCTGCTCTGCTTTGTGTCCAACTGTGCCCCTATAAATGTTAGGAGCTGGGTTGGTTCTTTTTTTTTACATATATCATTATTTCTGCCCCACGGCTCAGTCTGCCATTGTCTGGCTTCTGTCCTCTGCATCCTGTGCAGTCACCAGCAGCTCACTCGCACAATGCAGCCACATACATGCACACCCACAGTGCCCACGGCGGGATCCCCAATCCAGCCGTCAGGCCTAGATCCAATACCAAGGCGTGATTCCGCACAGGTCTGAGGGTATGCAGAGGACCGGCCATCAAGCTGTCATGACTCACTGCCATTTTCTGCCATATTTTACTTCCCCTTAGGAGTGTGGATGTGCAATGATGTCCACGCACACTGTGCTGGCATCCATCACACTCCTCCTTCACTGTGCATCGCGACTGTATAGCCCCGATCCCCATCAGGAGCCGCTGCAGCATGGTTTGAACCCAGAACCCACCACATGGAGAGGACAGCATTCTGTGGACACTCAATCCACTCCTTTTCCACCACCTTTGATGCCTGGAGGTTGCAGACCTCCAATTCTAGCAGTTGTTTTTCTACAGGAGTTAAGGGTTTTGAAAACAGAGAACCCCTCAGAACTGGAATCTTTCTGAAGTGAAGAGGCAGGCCCTTTTCCATTACCTACAGCACCCACTTGTCTGATGTTATGAGGGTCCAAGCTTGGAGGTAGTGGGAGAGCATGCCCCCTACTGGTGGAGGGGAGGTGACCAAGGCATTGAGGTCAAGGCTTAGGCTGAGACGCAGGGGCCTGGGAGATGGCTGGTTTTCTCTGGCCTCTCCAGCCCCTTCTCCTGTAGTACCCTCTAGATTGAGAGTAATAGTATTGAGGGAAGGATAGGGGAAATAGGGTTTTGGGAAGCAACCTGTACCTGCCTTAGGCTGAGACTTTTTAGGTGGTAGCCCTTTGTTTGGATCTGTTGCTCTGGCAAGTGGATTTGTACTCGTCCACTTTTTTCATGTATTCCTCTGTTCTGGAATCAAACAGGAGATTTTTATCACAGGGGAAGTCTAGAGCTTTAGACTGGGTGTCTTGTGTAAGGCTGGTTGTCCTTAGCCAGGCAAATCTTCTGAGTGATATGACCTGGGCCATAACCCTACAGTAGATGCAGCCTCATTGTTATCATCTGCCATATGGAACTGGTACTTTGTTGCTTCCAAGGCAGTTTTAGCAGTCTCAGTTAAATCCTGGGCCATGGACTCAGACTCTGATTGAGCAATGGCCAGAAAAGAATTCCATAAAGCCTTCTGATATTTGGCTGTATAGGCCAAGTAGGAAGACAGGTGAAGAAGCAATGAAGCAGAAGTGTAGGTCTTCTTCTCAATGTAATCTATTTTTCTGCAGTTCTTGTCTGGAGGTAAAGAAGACAAAGGTACTCCAGTTTTACCACATGCAGCTTGCTGCACAACTCCCTCATGACCAGGGTGGACAGACAAAAACTCAGCGTCTACTCTGGAGAGCTGGTATTTTTTGTCAATTCTCTTATCAACCCCAGGAAGAGAAGATGGGGTCTGTAAAAGTTTCATAGTGTTTCTCCTGAAAGCCTTGTAAATAGAGAGAACCATTTTTTGGGAGGAGGGAGACCTTTCATTTCCCTGTAGTCATCCTGCTCCTCCTCCTCCTCCTCCTCCTCCTCCTCCTGGTTGGACTCCTGACAGGGAATGTCAAGGGTATCCACCATATGCTGGAGGAAAGTTAGCATGGATGAATTTTCCTCCTGATATGGGGAGACACCAAAGTGAGGATGAGGGGACACATCAGGCTCCAGGGGGTTAATCCCTGAAAGATTGTCTGGATCATCAAAATAGTCATCTTCGCCATCATCCCCATATGCCCCTGCCTCAGAGGGGACTGCAGAAGGGTGTTTGCTTGACAAGGCCGAAAAGATAGACCCCATGCCTTGCAGGGTCTGAAACACCTGCCAAGCTTTTTCCATATCCTCAGCTGAGGGCAGCTCCTAAAAATCAGGGAGACTGTCAGGCTGTGTGTGCTTAGACTTATCCTTATGTTTTTTTACCTCCTGCCTGATCACCCTTGCCATTACCGGGAGTAACAGGAAGCATTTTTTTTTTTGCACACTTTTTTTGGTGTCACTTCATCAGTGGCGGAATCTGGCTTCCTTTTAGATCCAGGCACTTCATCAGTGCCCCTATTATTTTTATTTTTTTGAAGAAACTTTATCAGCCCCTTTGGAAGCTTTTAACTTTAAATGCACTTCATAAGCACCTGATTAATTATTTTTTTTGTCTAGAATACACTTCATCAGTGCCTCTTCTAGGTTTAGAGCTGGTAGATGCTTCATCAGCACCTCTATTTGAATTTTTTGAAGGCCCCTCATTGGTAAGCCTGGGTCTTTTTGGGACTGCAGAGAACCTTTCCTCAGCCATCTCTCCAAGCCTTTTTGCTCTGTTTCTCAAGATTTTGTACAATAATTGTCTGGACCCAAACACTTTAAACACATATCGTGGGTGTCGGCTTTGTCCACAATCCTGTGACAAATTAGGCCATTTTTAAAACCTGTGGGTCCAGTTCTCTTTTAGGGGATTTCTGGCATACCAATTGACAGAAACTGTTTTAAATTCAAAGATTCCACTACTGTTAGTAATGGACTGCAGTTGGTTCCCTTGCGGTATGGAACTGCTATATCTGAGGTGAAAACTACCTAAAATTGCGGTTCCCAATGAAAAAAGGGAACCGCGATAAAAGTTTTAAAAGGAACCATCGAAAAACTACAAATGTGATAAAAATAAATAAAGAAATATATAGGAGGGAACCGCGGAGGAACCGTGGAACTGACTGATAAACGCGGGTCCCAGAAACCGAAGGGAACCACGATAAAACTAGTAAAATATACTCAGCACAGTAAAAGAAAAATAAACTGAGACGATTTTAACACAGAAGTTCAAGAAAACTTGTTTTCTTGGCCTAATGGATGGAACACTTAAGAAGCAGTGTTGTTCAGTCAGCGGAGAAAAAATTCTGGTGCCTTCTAGGGCAGTCTCTCCTCAGCACACCCCAAAGTCTCCTCTGATTGGCTGATGCTAATTAATTAGCATAAACCACACCTCCGGGGCAGTAATACCTAGTCAGCTAGCTGCTTTATGTTACTGATGCTAAAGGAGCCCTGGGGTAAGGAGTGTCCATTTGCCTGATTGGCAGAAAGTGATTCCTGTAAATCACCCAAGTCCTGATTGATTCTAAACTGACATGTCCTGAACTTGTCCCAACACAACTTAGGGGGTATTGCCCCACATGTCTGCAATCTGTTGTTTTCCAAGCAGTCCCAATAATTCATGTGGCTTCATTTTTTTGTTGTGCCAAGCTTTGTTGACTCTGATCCTCTTTCTGACCATCTCCAAGGTCAACTGATATGCAGGGTTTAACCAATCTTTTAGGTGTTGGACATGCTGGAGGTAAGACTCATGATGGGCTCCATAGGCTGAGGCTCCAAAGCCCCATGGTAATTGGGCTTTCCTACCGAACATTAGGTAGTATGGTGAATATCCAGTTGCATGTTTTCTTTGTAGAGTTGTATCTGTGCACAAATGCTTACTTGCTGACTCCATTTGACCTTAGGGTCCAGCTAGCATGTTGAGTAAAGTCTGGTTAAATCTTTCTGGCTGTGGGTGAACTTCAGTATGGCTTGGTAAGATTGCTGAGCACAATAGGTCCCAGCCCCTCTGCTGGCCCTTGTCTTAAGTCCTGGGAAAACTCCAGTATATTCTGGGCAACAGATGCTCCAGGTAGGCTGCTCAATACAGATTTTCATTGAAGCTCAGTTTTCACAGTGAACAGCTGGGTTAATGTGTCCATATGTGCCATCAAATCTCAAGCCATAGACTCTACCAGGACAGTCAGTGGGACACTAGAAGTCATTATGTTCTGTGTCCTTGGAGTCATTGGACTCCTGGTGTGTGAGTTCCAGACGAGCTTAAGATGTGACTCCTGTTCTTGCACTTCTACAATCAGTTCCCATATGCAGGTAGTTTGTCCATGTAGTCTCTCAGCTGCAAGTTTGTGAGGATTTGATCAGAGTAAATTGATCATTCTAGTACATGTCACCTTGTACTGGATCCATGTTGAATGTAGTAAGGTATCCTTTGCAATAAGCCATCTGTATAATACATTCCATGAGCACCAGAAAATCAGTCAAGCCTTCTCCTTCATGCTGGGACATTGACAATAGCCCTGTTTACACCGATCAAGCTGTTACACACCGGTGTGGCTCACACCGACGTCAGTCTGCATCTGGTTGTTTATGAAGCCAGTGGTGTACACTACTTAAGGACATCAGCTTCCACACTGGTATCACACCGGTGTCCTGTGACTACATTATGGGACCCATCCTGCAAGGAGTTCCCTGTGTGTTGTGATGCTAAATTACCCTCAGGCAGTGAGGTGAAAAGTGGCCACCATTTGCACAGCACTTGAAACCACGTGAATCAGTTCAGCTCCTCTGTCTGGGAGAGGGGCAGAAGAACCACACCAGTTTGATGCCTGTGCAGTTTACACATGCAAATGTACATTGGTGTGGCTCTTCAAACTATCTACACCAGTGTAGGAATGGCCAGTGTATATGGGGCTAGTGACTGTCATTATTTTGCTTGGTTTCTCTTCCTTACCAAATATGTTCAAGAGTGGTGAGGCAATTCAAAAGCCACCTTCACCACATCGGAGCAATGGAGATATTACACCATCTAGGTGACTTGCTCTGTCAATGCATTGGCTTCTTCTGCATGGAGGATAAGCCCTGAAAAAAGTCTGAGTCTACATAACTCCCTGTAGCCTCCTGGCAACTGGTTCACTTTCTCCGTCAACTTATTCACAACTTCCAGAAGATCTTTAATATATGGGTCACTCAACTCTGCCATGGACATCAACTAAATCAAATTCTTCTCAGTTCTTCTTTCCTGAGCCAGGAATTGCTTGATCTTCTTTCCAGTCAGTAAAGGGTGGTGAACTCATGAACTGGAGGATAACAGCCATGAGTCTGGAATTTCTGAATAATAACAGCTTAAATTTTTGACTCACCCACACATCAGGTAAAGTCAAACTTGGCATTTGAGCCAGCTGAGTGGCTTGGTGAGCTGAATCAGGGGGTCTAACTACCAGCTGCACTGACAACCCGGGTTTGGGGATGAGCTAGGCTCGCTGGAGGCCAGCCAGAGAAGGAGGATTGAGCATCCCATGACAGTTCTCCTCCTGCGGGGAGAGGGGACAATGCAACCCACTGCTTGATCACCACCTAGTGGAGGCTAGGTGGTGTTGCAGTGGTCGGCTCCTGGTTGGCCAGGTACAGGTCACTGAGGCATACTGCATCTTCATGTAGTACATGCACACCATAGCATGCATGCCAGCCCGGGGAGAAAAAAAAAACTCATGGAAAAACAACCAGAGCGAGCAGGATGATGGCGTGCACTCCACAGACTTTGCACCAGCCGCCTAGGCACCTACTCACTCATGGAAGTAAAAGAGGTGAAAGGGAAGTCCTGGGGTGGGTGGGTGATGGGGCTGGGGCAAGACACTGGAAAGGGGCCACCCAGGTGTAGGCAGATAAACAAATAATAGTAAAAAAACTTATGTTTGGCACGTCAGTGGACCCTCCAGCTTGGGACTGAAATAATTGCAATGGTCTTAAAATGGCAGTCGCCATAAGGCAGGCTGGCTACATGCCAGCCTGGATGCTGTTTCCCACAAAGCTCAAGTGCAAAACAATGAGTCCGTCACAAAGTAATATTCTATTTCACGCGCGTTAACAGTTGGCATATGGTCACCGTTATCAGTAGATTTGCTTGTTCAAAATTAGTTACTATAGGAAAGCTTATGCTGTTACTGTGATGCAGATGCATTTCAAGTTTCTTCTGTTGGAGGGTACCTCTTTTACTTGCTTCAGGAACAAGAATATAGTTTTCTGCTTTTGCAGGGCAACGGTAGGAAGAGGGACTGCTGAATTTCATAAGTTTGCAGCATTCAGGTATGCATGGGCAATAATGCTGCACATTTGCGGCATTTATGTTGTACATCATCATAAGGACTTCATTTTCATTTCATTTTTATTTTTATTTCACATAAAACCATTTAGGCAGAGCCTATTTTCAATCAATTTAGTGTTGAGGAATACAACCACAAATAGGATCAGAGACATTGTACATAACAGTTGTAACAGAGATTTAGGTAGTACAGATTTCAGGATGGTAAATATTGGGCACGTGCAGCATCAATACATATAATTATTTAACTACTCCATTTACAATAAGGTTCTGAAACAAATGAAAAGCTTTAGGTGGGTGGGATCATATCATTTAAAGCAATTACAGGACTCAGCAGGGGAAAGTATAGAGAGTAGCTTAGTCTTAAAGAAATAAGTTGAGGAGCAGGTTTTTAGAGTGACAGGTAAGTCATTCCACTGTTTAGGGAATCAAAAGGAGAAACAGGATTGGCCTAGTGTGGTTTTCCTGCTTGGGAGCAGAAGGGATCATTGTTCAGCTCCCTGGTTGGTGTAATTGTTGTCTATTACAGTGAAGAGGGTCTTAAGATCAGGGGACTGAAGGCCATGCAAGGCCTTGTGACCAAGGACAAGTGTGAGGAAAGCCAGTCGACTGTCGAAGTCGAGACAGTTTAGGGATCTATAAAGGATACAAGTATGGGTATCAAGCTTAAGGCCAAGGGCAAATCGGCATGCTCTGTTGAGGAGGTCCCTGACTCTGAAGGCCAAGCCATAAGCAGTAATCCCATTGTCAATGAGGCTAGTTATGAGGGACTGCGCTAGCTGCTTTCTTATCTGGTATGAAGTTGTGTCTATGCCTGTACAACAGGCCATGTCTATGGGTAGCCGTTTTTATTGATAGAGCAGCATGTGAAATGTATGTCAACCCACAGTCAAGTGTCATGCCCAGGTACTTGATTGAATTTACTTGTTCAAGCTGGGAGCTCTAGTTTGTGACAATGGTGAGGGCAGGCAGCTTGCTTAGCTTGTTCCTGGTACAGAATAGCATGCAAGTAGTTTTCTGCTTATTCATTACAAGGGAGTTGGCAGTGAACCATCTCTGTATTGTGCTGAAGTCAGCTTGCAGCTTATGTTGAAGGGAGGTCAAGCATGAGTTGCTACTGAACAAGACAGCATCGTCCATGTAGAGCAGAATGTGGGTGGATGAACAGGCAGCTGGGATATCATTTATAAAAAGGCTGAAAAGAAGGGGTCCCAGAATGGACCCCTGAGGGATACCAGTGGAGATAGGTGAGTCTTGGGAGAGGACTCCCCGGCACTTTACAGCCTGTGTTCTTCCAGTTAAGTAGTCTTTGAACCAAGTCACAGCATCACTGGAGAGTCTCAGGTGGGAAAGCTTTTTGCATAGGAGAGTGTGGTTAACAAGGTTGAATGCTTTTGTTAGGTCAATGAAAATGGAACCAGCTATTTCCCCTCCATCCAAGGCTCTGAGGATTGAGTCAGTGTATTTAAGTAGGGCGGTCATGGTGTTGTGATGTTTTCTGAAACCATGCTGCTCCCTAGCCAGTAGCTCATGATCAGATACGTAGCGAGAGAGTTGGTCATTGACTATTCGCTCAAGGGTTTTGGACAGCGGGGATAGAATCGATATGGGGCAATAGTTGCTTGTCAGGTAGGGGTCTCCTTTTTTAATACAGGGGTCACAGTGGCTTTTTTCCAGATATCAAATATTGTTCAAGCTGTCGGGGACAAATTAAAGATAGCCTGTATGGGAAGGTGATTTCCCTTAGAACAAACTTTAGCAGCTTTAAGTCAGTGTTGTCAGGACCCAGTCTTGTTTTGATTTTTGTTCTTTTTAAGTATCCATAGACTTCAGCTCAGGTTAGCCTTTTAAGTAGAAGGGTTGTCTGTTAGTGGGAGCAGGCATGTCTTCAAGTAAGTCATGCTGTGCCCCAGAGGCAGGTATATGAGCCGAGAGGTCACAGGATGCATTATTGAAGGTGTCAGCTACATTCTGGTCACCAATAGTTGGTATGCCATCCTGCACAATATGGAAAGGAAGTGTTTGTCTTGGTTGCCCTGTGATTTTGTTAATTGTAGACTGGTTGTTTGGGTCTTTTAGCATGTACTGTTGCTGGGTTCTGTGGTGTAAGGTCTTGGCTGCTTTAATGCAAGAGTTCACAAGATTGCATAATTCTTTGTACTTGATTAGAAGAGCAGCAAGTCCATGATTTCTATAAAGAGTCCAAGCTCTATCCCTTTGCCTTGATAACTGTTTGATTTCAGGGGTGTATCAAGGTTGAGAGTTCCCTTTTATTTGAATCAGTTTCAAGGGGGCAACTGAGTCACAAACCCTATTAATTGGAGGATGAAGTATTCCAAGGCTAGATTCACATCTCTGGCTACCAAGAGGAAGGACCAGTCAATCTGTCTAAACAAGGATTCGGAAGAGAGGGCGCTTATGAGGGTGAAGGACACATGCTTTATTGGTGAGAGGTTCACTTTTGGCCAGTTTAGTGGACCACTTACAGGTAACTGGGAAGCGGTCACTGAGAGCATCAGGTAGAACATCACTAGATGGTACTCTATCTGGGTGGCTAACAAGAATCCAGTCAAGAAGGGTTGAGGTGCCAGTTTTGTAATTGGTTCTAGTAGTAGCTGCAGTAATGATCTGGGTACAGAATATGTTAGATACTTTGTCTGTTAGATCTCAGTTTTTGCTAGGCAACCAATTGATGTTGAAATCCCCCCTAGCACTATTTTTTCGTGCTGCAGATTAAGGTTTGCTACTATTTGGATGAAGTTATTGAAACTGTCACTAGCACACTTAGGCTGCAGGTAAGCAGCAAATATGATTATTTTTTTTTTGTTAAGTGGACCAAGCCTCAAGTTGGCAGCCAGGAGGTCACAACCAGCCACGCCCAGGGATAGGGGAAGTCTACTGGGCCTGAGGTACGGTTTTAAGTAAAGTAGGCAGCCACCGCCCCCCCCCTTTGGTCCCCCTGTCCATTCGTAGCATCATGTACCTGTCTATTTGAAAAGCAGAGTCTGGGATCTTGTCCGAGAGCCATGATTCTGTGATAGCCACTGCATCAAATTTGGCATCCAAGACCCAAAGTTTAAACTCGTCGAACTTAGGTAGTAACCCACCAATATTCATGTTGGACACCTCCAAGTAACCTCTGAAATTAGTAAGTGGGGTGTTTGGACTAGGATTAGTGTGCGCATTATGGGCCAGGATTAGGGGTGCACATTTCCTCCTATAAGTTGTAGGAGAAGGATAACCTGCCTTAAGGCAATATGTAGCCAGAAGGACTTGCTAACAGTATGTCTCCTGGAATAGGATGCTCTGTCTTTGATGAAGTAGGCCTGTTGGAAATTATTTATCAGTGTAGCCCCCACATGCCCACTAAACTTTAAAACAATTGGTAAAGCCTTACTCTCCAGACAGAACTGTGTTAGGTGTTTGCTGGTGTCATGAGCTGGATCTGTGGAACAGTGTAACCAAAGGGTCTCAGAGGACCAGGAGAGTGGGTGGTGACTATGTTTGGTTGTAAGTAGTCTCACAGCAAGGTCAGGAGCCGAAAAGAGAGTCAGCAAATCTGTAAGAAGTGCTAAGGTTTGGTGTAAAACCAACCTGGCCTTGGTAACGGTAAGATACTCAGACTAGATAGTCAGGAGGGAAAATATGTTAGTTAAGAATCTAGGCGTAGTGGGAAATGAGTCCAAGTCAAAAGGGAAGGGTGGGGAGCCCCTTTTGTGATACAAAACACTATAGAGAGACAGGAAATTCAAAAGACAAGATAAAGATATAAGTAGTGAGAAATGGACAAACAGTGAAATCTACACACCAAATAGTGCTCCTAGTGGTAGAAGGAGAGGTTAGTTCAGCTGCTAGCAGGGAGGATCCAACCTGCTAAGAGGGGAGAGTGGCAGGAGTGATGGGGAGGAACCAATTTTGCAAGTGAGAATTGGGGGATGAAAGTGGGTTGATTGATTATTTTCCACCTCCCTAAAATAAGAATTCTACCTTAGGGTTGGAGGGTGGCTGGGGAGGGTGGGCAGCATGTAGCGAGTGGTGTTGCATGAAGCATGACTCTGCACACCAGCCCTTTCTTGTGCTGCTGTGTAGCACAACCTGTGCTATTACCTGTGCAGCTGGAAGGGCCATTCTGCCTTGGATTCCTGGAGGGAGGAGGGCGGGCTGAGTAGCCCTCGGGACTCTCAATCAGTTGCTGCTGGCTGGGTCTGTGCAAATGGAAGGGCCATTCTGCCGTGGGTTCCTGGAGGGAGGAGGGCTGGCTGAGTAGCCCTTGGGACCCTCAATCAGTTGCTGCTGGCTGGGTCTGTGCAGCTGGAAGGGCCGTTCTGCTGTGGGTTCCTGGAGGGAGGAGGGCGGGCTGAGTAGCCCTCGGGACTCTCAATCAGTTGCTGCCGGCTGGGTCTGTGCAAATGGAAGGGCCATTCTGCCGTGGGTTCCTGGAGGGAGGAGGGCTGGCTGAGTAGCCCTTGGGACCCTCAATCAGTTGCTGCTGGCTGGGTCTGTGCAGCTGGAAGGGCCGTTCTGCTGTGGGTTCCTGGAGGGAGGAGGGTGGGCTGAGTAGCCCTCGGGACTCTCAGTCAGTGGCTGCTGGCTGGGTTTGGTGAGAGAAGTGAGCAAAACACAGCATTCAGTTGGAGGGTAGCTCCTTTACTTACTTCAGGAATATAGTTTTCTGCTATTGGAGGGCAGTGATATGAAGAGGGACTGCTGGATTTCATAACAATTTAAAGTATTCAAGTATGCATGGGTGAGAAACTCTATACGTTTATGTTTTATATCAATACAAGGACTTCATTTTCTGACATTACTATTTGGAAATGGGCCCATGTTCATTGCTGCATGGTGTATTAAGGAGCTTAATTATATTAAATGTTTTTTTCAACTGCTCCTTTTATTTTTTATTTTTTTATTATTCTTATTTATCTGCCTGCTGCGGTGACTACCGGCAGGGGCATCCAGCCGCTGGCCGTGCCCGCCAGGAGAGCACCAGGCTCACTCACATGATGAGGGATCCGGCACGGCTGTCACCAATCCACTGGAGGGTCTCCCCATACCCTATCTAGCCGGACTGGCTCTGGACCCCCCCCAGTGTGATTCCATGCGAGTCCTCCTGGTGATGCAGGGCGTGGCCATCAGGCTGCACAGTCACGCCCAGCCATTTCCACTTTTTCTCCCATTGGGAGTGCAGATGTGTAATGACGTCTGCGCACGTGCATGCCGACGTCTGCTGCGCTCCCCCCCAGTCACACCAGCGCAGGCGGTACCCCTGGGTGTCCCCAGGGGTCACCGCAGCGCGGTGTGGATTCCCCAGCCCTCCCTAGGACTAGGAGAGCTATCTCCCGATGCTCAATCCTAGTCCTCCCCTGCTGACCCCCGACAACCCAGGCTCGTTCCCGAACCCGGGCCGCCGGCGTAGCGCGAGGTGTGGCATCCTGCACCTCAACCCTCAGTGCCACCGGGCCTGCTCAACTGCTCCTTTTATGTTGTAACAAAGGATGAAGACTGGACTTGTACTGATTATGCACTGTCTTGTGATGCAATCTGCTATACTTGAAACCAAGCATGCTTTTTCTCTGTAATTGCTACATTGAAAATTGAATAAAAATAAATAAAAAAAAAATTGACTTTCTTGACATCACCATGTTAGATAAACTTCACAACAAGGTTATAACTAAGGGATATACCAAACTACTGCAGCCAACACTTTTCTTGGGGCAGAAAGTGCCCAACCTCGCAGTCTAATCCAATGCTTCCCATATGGGCATTTTTTTAGGATTAGGCATAACTGTTCTTCTGAAAGAGACTTCTCAGGAGCAATTTGAAAAACTGACTTGGAGGTTTCTAAAGAGAGGGCAAAACAAGGCTGGTTAAGCATTAGCCAAAACTAAATCTGATGCCATACCATGAAACAGTTTACTGACACCAAAATGTAAAGAGTCTGTCGAGACCACCTAGCTGGTTACCTTTGTTGCAGGCTATTATTATTATATAGCAGGCAAGGTAGGGAAGATAGTAACCATAAATGGAGGATTTCACGGAAGTGACCCTATTTTAAAAGCAATTGTGGGCCCTAAACAAAGGGTGTCACACAATAGAGGAGCTAACTTGAGGGACAAATTGGTTAAAATTCACTTTCCACATTTAAAATCAGAGTTCCCAAGTTGGTTAGTCAAGCAGCTTGTTGCATTCTACAAATGTAGTACATGTATTGTTTATCTACATTGTCTCATAAGGTAATAGCTGTACGAGCCCAGGAGATGACCAAAGGAAGATGGAGATTAGGTGTTTTATTCACCACTTTTGTTATCTATGCCCTGTAGTGCCCCATGATCTTATCTATATTGGTAAGATGAATAAACCTCTAAAAATCAGAGTACAGGAGCATTCGCGATCAATAAGAAATTAAGATTCAGTTAGTCCTGTAAGTTTGCATTTTTTTTTTTGAATGTCATAACTCTGGTAGAAAAGGTTTAGAGTTATGGGAGTAGAGCACGTGAAAGCTTTTAATAGAGGTGGTGACAGAATCAGGATGTTGCTCCAGGATGAGAGCGGATGGAGATACGGTACTGCTATAACAACAGATTAAATGAGGAACTCAGCATGACTTTGATGGCATGAGATCTTTTGTTTGCTCATAACCTGAATGGCTAATGTGATTGTTGTTGTCTTTTCAGGTTTATGTTCATTGCCATCTTATTCTCATCTATCACCACGTCTTTCGGGAACTGGTACCGCCTGTGTGGATACCTTGGACATCTATTTAGAGCTCCAGCTAGGCAGTTGGATAAGTTATTTCTTTCTTGCATAATATATCTCTCTTATCTATATGTCTCGCATTCCTCTGTTCTCTCTCTCTGTAATCTTTTGTTTGTTCTTGATATACAATTTAATTACCCAGCTTTTGCATTTTGTTGTATTCCTATTGTATTCATTTATTTTCTAAGCAGTTATTTATAGTTTCATTTACAAATGGGGTCAAATGGATAGACTTTACAGAAGGATTTCTCAGAGGTTCTATTATGCTTTGCAATTAATGTTGTAAGTTTAACTTTTATGTTACTTACAGTAGGTTGCCCCAGAACAGTTTTACTTACTAAAAACCACCTCTTTCTTCTGATTTATTTTAGCCTTTTCCTTTTTTTCAGTTTTCCCTTTTTTCCTTCCCTTCCCTCTGCATCTTTACCCTTTCGCATCCTCTTTCCCCTTATACTATGCCTTCCCCCACTTTGACCCTCCCTTCTATGACTCCCTGCATTCTATTACTCCCCCCACATCTTTTCATATCATTCCTGATTTATTTTTTCCCCTTCCATTCCTTCCATCTACTTTTTGTTGGGGTATATGGAATCACAATATTAATTACTGTAGTTTGGGATATGATCGGTGAGATTTATCTTTACTCTTACAGAGCTAGAGTACTGCCTGGGATTAACAGTAACTTTCAGAATTAGCTATGGCTTTCTAAATCTGAAGTATGTTTTACTTTTCTGTTTTGCTAATTAGAAGTTTTTCTACCCAGTATGATTTGTGGAACAGCACTCTACCTGGAGGCTGACATACAGTACTCAGTTCTGTTCCTCCCAATACTTCATCAGTATTGTGACCTCACTGACTGTGATGTCACTGGTAATCAAGAACAACCACTCTCCGGCTTCTTGACTGATAACTTGTGACCAGTTACTAATCAGGCATAGGGCTTGTGATGTAACAATGTGTGAAGTCACATGCTGATGATGCAGTGGGAAGGAAACAACTCGATATGTCGGCTTTCAGGCAAAGAACTGCTTTTCACATCACACCATCGGGGTAAAAACATCTAATGACCACATAGAAAAACACTTCAGAAATACAGAGCAATGAAGGATTACTTTTAAAAATTACTAAAATTTTCTGCCTGTTATATTTTCCTGCTACTAGCTCTTTTTTTTTGCTCCTCTCTTGTCCCCTGGAGTCCCATTCCTTTGGGCTCCCAAGCTTCGGCCCTCGAATGACAACCATCAACCCCGCTGCCATCACCTGCCTCCAGATTTCCCAAGCATCACTGACACCCCTAATGGTCTGGCTTATCCCTGCACGGAAACCCCCTGCTGCCACTAGGGGAGAAGTGCCTGTACAATAGGGTAATGTTCTGGGGGGGCAAGGATGGTGCGCTGGCAGATGGCGGCATAGGGGACTCCACGGGAGGCCATCATCTGGCACCCCAGAATAGGCCATTTTCCATTTTCTCCCTCCATCTTCCCCTTTCCCATGTAACTGCTGTGTGCTCGTGGCATCCTGGGAAGGACGCATGGTGGCGCATGGTCATCCACACCACCTAGTGTGCCTCCACTGGACAACCACCAGGAGCTGCTCAAGGAGTGGTGCAGGCTGAACCCTCCCTCCAAGGGAGGAGAGAGCCCACGCAGATGCCCTTAACCCTCCCCACTGGTCTCCACTCCTGTTGTCCAGGGTTGAAGGGTGCGAACCCAGGTCACCAGTGTGCTGAGTGGGTGCCTCACCACTCAACGCCACAGAGCCGGTCGTACTAGCTCTTTAAGGTCATATTATTCAGCTATCATAACTCTACATTATGAAAGACTTCTACTATGCCATGAATGTGAGTAGTTATAAGTTGGACCTGTCCTTTCTGAAAGTTAAAGTCATTTTGATATTGTTTACATTGTAAATAGGATTTGATGTTTTGGACGCTATTTTGTTTATTGCCCCTTGGACTGCAACAGTAGAGGGACCATGGCAAGCTGCCTAAGCCAGCTCAGATCTTCCATCCTTGGTAGTGGGTGATGATTCAAGATTTCAGGCATCCCAAGTGTCTCTGGATTCCTTAGGTGATGCTTGCAGAATGTGGACCTTTGACCTAGAGAGTCCACATGGGCCATCATGTCAATCACATGCATGTGGATCACCTGTTGCCTTCAAGGGTCACAGCTAGTTCAGCAGGCAGCGTCACTCCAGAAGAAGACAGGGATTCTGAGGACTTTGCTCCTGCCCGTGAAATTCCACTGGTGGCTACGTAGAATAATCACTACATTCATGCTTCACCAGTAGCTGTAGCTCCAGGCTGGAGATCCTCCCACGCGACAGTGAATAGTACCGCAAAGACTTGACCTTTAATATTTAAACTAAATCATTGTCTGCATTGTAACTGGTCTTGTTACATGTTGCTCTGCATAGTTAGTAACACATAGTTAGTAACACGTTCTACCTGTGGAGCAGAATAATCTCCAGAACTTATTTCCATTTAACAAACAGTGTACTTCAGTCCTGAAGTTACAAAGTTGTTAATATTAGACCAAGTTTTTTCTAAAGGGGTGGAGTGTATTATATGTGTCTTTACCAATAAGGAAGTACTGAGGATGCCATGTTGGTTATAGTCCCTTCCTTGGCAGTCTGTAGTCCTTGCTCAACTTCCTGTCATGCCCAGTGGGTACTTGTGCAGTTGGTGCCAGTTGAGAATAAATATGGCTGCTTAATCCCTACCCCTGCATCTGTGTCTGTCAGTCCCCTTAAAACTGTCACAATACAAGACACCTCCCCATAACCTCATATATACTAGGACCTCTTTACCCACAGGTGCAAATCCTTATGCCTGGCTAATCACGTCTCTTGACACAGATAGTACAGATAACAACAAAGCTTTATTCACAGCAGTGAGGCAAGTCAAGACAACGAAAGTTTGTTTTTACAGTGCCTCCCAATCTCAAGACAACGAAAGCTTGTTTTTATAGTGCCTCCTAGTCCACAAGACTCTGAGAGGTGTTGTACAATCAGTGCAGTTAAACACAAAGTGAACATAAACAGATAAAACGTTACATGTAGCAGATCAGTAGTAGGATAACAGAAATAGTAAAATCCTATCTTATGTCAATGAATACTGTACAAGCTTGTCTCCTAGGTTTCATACCAGCATCACTGTCATAAAAATACTTATAGTATATGGTTGGGGCTTATTGTGTATGGAAAACAGTGGCTTTCAAAATGTTGTTGTAGGACAGTTCAAAGGTTACCGAAAGTTGTAGTAGTATTGTTCTGATATCACAATGATACTACAACAACTTCTCCCCCTTGACCTACTGCCTGATTGGTGGAAACAGTGCTCCGCTCTTCACAACAAAATACTGACAGAAATGGTGGCGCTGCTGAACGAGCGGTTGGGCGAGCAGTTCAACACAGTTAGTTTGGACATGGATAGCCATAGTTGGCTCCGGGTTTCCAAACTATGAATTTGTCAGTTGTTTTTTTTTAAATCACTGCTGCTGTGAATCTTCAGCGGGTCGGGAGCAGAGTGAGACTGCAGCGAGGACCAAGAGCAGGCGGGGGTGTGAACACAAGGTATGAAACCTTGTGAAATTAAGCTTTTTAAATTTCTGGGCACCATCTGCTATATAAAACAGTGTATGGGTGACCATATACAACAAGGCTATGTTTCCATCTCTGGGATTTGATGCTGTCATACAGACCTCTCAAGCTTCACTCTCGAGGTCTGTATGATGTCATCACATCCCCTTAATGGAAACATAGCCTTGCTCTGTATGGTCGCCCATACACTATTCTATATGTTCAAAAAGATGAAACTTTGGCTCCACCTTTTTTTTGTAATTTAGTATACTTTCTGCCCCTTTCATCCTGACCAGTCCACATCAGTCCTGCTGCTGTGCCCAGCTCCACCACCCACCATCTCTGGGACTTACTTCCACGCCATTGAACTTTCCTCCCATGGGTGACCCCCAAAATGGGAGAGCTGCCAGGGGTTGAGCCCCATGTCCCCGACAGAGTTACAGTGTAAGTCCTATAGTATGGAGCCCAGTCAGCGGTGCAGGGCCTGTGGCAGATGGCATTTTGCATGGTCAGGTGGTTCTTTCTGTTTTTCCTTATCTCTGCCCATGGATGTCAGGAAAACTGTGGTTGATGCAGCTGGGGTCATGCCGCTGCCCACACCCTTCCCATGAGTCTTGGCTCCAGTTTGCACTGCCGCATGTGGTCACCCAGGCAGCAGTATTGCAGCAGAATCCAAACTCCCTCCCACCCCTGAGGAGGTACACATCCACGAGATGCTTAGCTATCCTTCCCCTGCCGGCTCTCAGGCAACCTAGTCTCATTCCTGAACCTGGGCCACTGGCATCACAAGCTGTATTGCTACCGCTGCACTGGCAGGCTGTCTGAACCCCATCTTAAACATCTCTCCCAGCCTTGTGGGATGGATAGAAAATGGTTAATACCATGACCTGTAGGCACACACAGTGATAAAGTTGCCCCCACCCCTACCCCAACACAATTGCAATGTCCTGTCTATACTGTCAGGCTTCCCCACTATCACCTTCGGTCAGTGAATACTGTTTCTAGTTTTTAAGTGGGGTACTCCTTCTGCTGCAGTGCTGTCAGGGGGCCCAGAGTAAATCGTAGTAGGCCTGACGCCTGTGCTGCTTTGGATCTTGCAGTGATGCATGATGATTTAATACAGCCACCTTCCCCCGAGTAAATTTTTGTTATGCTGTTGCAACTGGTAACCCCAAAAACTGTATCCCATCTGCCCAATGCCTCACTTTAAATTGTAATTCCAACAAATGCCACTGTGGACAGGCAAAGTCTGAGCATTCACACCCCTCCGGTCAAGGGCAGCTGATTGGTAAATGATGTGGCGGTCACTTCTGGTAGATACTCTTCACTGGACTCTCAGAAATCTGTCAGTGTCTGGGCAGGACAGTCAGGGTGCTCATGTAGAGTCCAGTAATGGAGAAGTTTTCATTTCATAGGACTAAAGACATTTCATATTACTGTTGGGCTCACAAGGCACGTTTAAGTTATTGATTTATTACTCAATACTCTGTGGTTGTTAAATGTATTATTATGTTTTCATAGCCAACTCACGGGGACTTCTTGTGGCTTTCCCTGCTCTAGGTTGGAGCTATGCATGACATCAGACATGTAACACCCTCAAGGGATCTTGAAAGATTAGCTCACGCACGGGCCCGACCATTGCCTGATGTTAGCTCATCTAAACAGCAAGGAGGGACTGAATACTTACCTCACTGAAAGTCATGGGGGGGTGGGGCGTAGTCCCAGAAGGCAGGGATATTAAGGCATCACAGGAGGTGTGGTACAGTACAGAAGAGTGACCCAGGATTAAGGGGTACCCTTGTAGAGTACACTCACTGTTAACGATATCAAGTTGTGGGGGGTGGTGGACTATGGGGGAAGGTAGTTTTCCCTCATGATTTAAATTTTGACAGAGTCTCACAAGCACCTGTGTATGGAAGTGATGGGATACATAGAGAGAGGGGTCTTTAGGATACTGTTTAACTGTCCCTAGCTTCTTAGAGGCAGTGTGGGCTAGGCATTTCTGCTTAACTCTTCCATGAAATGGACAGAGGGAAAAATACCTTGCAGTTGGTTTCAAACAGTTCTGGCTTTTTTTAATAGCCCATTGTTTGAAAAGTGTTTAGTAGTAGACTAGTGATGTTAATTTTCAGTTGCGGCTATGTTACAGTCATATTTGGTTTTCAGTCCAGCAAGGCTGCCTGCTTAATCTCCCCTTCTTTGCTACATCTCTGGCTCTGGTCTACTATTGCCACACTGCCCATATCTCATTGACTGCTGTGAAGGTCTTACTTCTGCAGTTCTCTGTAGGTATGCCCTTGCTCTCAAACTTTAATGTCAATGATGGATTTTAGGGTGATTTCTTACAATGTGAAGGGTTTGGGGAGTACTATCAAAAAGTCATGTATTTTACAAGAATTGCAAAGAGGAGAGGCACTGGTGGCATTATTACAAGAGACCCACTTAATTCCCGCAAACATCAGAAACAGATGGGTCAGAGAGGTATACGCCTCCTCTTATGTAGCCCACCTCCACTTCTGTGACGTAGTGATTTTTATCAGAAAAGATACTTCCATTAAAATTGATCTGGTGGAACAAGATGTGGAAAGGAGATGTGTCTCCATCAGAGGCACATATAGGGACATTCCCTGCACAATTGCCAACTTATATGCACCAAATGATGATACCAAGAACTCCAGCTTTCTGCACAATGTAATTTTAAAACTGATGATCGACCAACGAAGACTTACAGTTTTTTGTGGGGGGATTTCAGCTGTGTCCCAGATCCTTATAAAGACAGATCAGCAGGGGCGAGGGGCATGTGTGTACTCCCGAGCTGGTAAAAACCTGGGGAGACTTTTGCTTATGCACAGTATGGGACTAAGGGACACTTGAAGATATCTTTACTCCGGGGGCTGTGACTATGCCTTTTTCTGTGGTCAGTCATCCAGGATAGGTAATATAGCAGTCTGTGATCGTGCCTCATCCAGTCTCACAAAAATAAAAATAAAAATTGGCAGATGAATGCCTCGCTGTTTAACAATCCTGAATTGAAAGATAAATTAGACTTGGAAATTGAAGAGTTTTTGGAGGATAGCAGTAAGGAAGATACTTCAGACTCCTTCAGATGGGACTCACTTAAAGTGGTATTGACCTGGAAAATTGTCCAATTTCCAGCTACAAAAAAGAAGAAAAGGATAGCTAGGCAATTGGAATTAGAGAGATGGCTGACATTTCTGCAGAACACAAAATTACATTAAATGAGGAGGTTAAAAAACAAGTTGATAAGCAAAGAGCTAAACTGAATAAACTAATTGATCACAAGACTGAGGGGGATCTGCGTTATGCAGGACAGAAGTTCTGTGAAGATGGAAATTGTGCAGGATATCTGTTGGCTTCATAGTTTCACCAACAGACAGTTATTATAAGGGTCTCAGAAATGCTGCAATCTTATTGGCTGCCAGCATTCTGAGAGCCTTATGTTAACCTACTTATTAATATACTTGTACAGCCTGATTACAGGAGCATTGATTAAAAAAAAAAAGTAAGGTCCTACTTACCTTCCAGCATTCTATGCCTGGAAGTTACAGACACCATTAGACTAAGGCTGACAGAGCCAGAATACTGTACATAGTGATCACAAAAGACTAAATGTAACTCAAAAAATTAAAAAATACTAAGCATTGCTGCTGCACTTTCCTCAAGTGCTGCTGTTAGATTCAGTATTGGTATCTTCCTGTGTCAGGTTACTGTCTGACCCATACTTGAAACGTGAATGCGTAGCCTTCTCTTATCTCTTCTTGTGACAACAATTTACCTGGGCATCTATTATGTCCCACTGCTGACTCCCCCAGTGTGCGAACCCGATGATTGATTAAGGAAAGCAAGCATCGGCCTCCTCAGACAGCCTTAAAAGAGCATTCTGTGATTAACAGGGTGATTCTAGCCAGAGCCAATGAGTGTGGCGAGTGTGCTTGTGGGTTCGCTTAATGGCCGCGGCACGAAGTTGGTTTCTGAGTGGACAGGCAGGATGGTAGGGGTGTTCCAAAATGAGCTGTTTTGGTAACACTGTTTCCCCTCGTCATAGCCACAACAAATAACAAAATACCGTTATCCCCGACTCTGGCTCCCAATGTTAACTTCCCTTCGTCCTCCGAAAAAATCATTAAAACAGTAACAATAATGTTGGAGGTTGAGTTGTTGCAGTTTGGGGCACAAATTTGGCCAGGTGAGGTTTTTTTATGGTAAATTCGAGCGGGATGGGAGTTGCTGCTGTTACTGGATCTTTCAGAGGGAGGGAGGGAGGGAGAGAGTGAATTACAGTAACAGCAGCACTTGGTGTACGGTGAGAGGCGACGTGCTTTCACCCCCCCCAGCCCTGAAGTAACCAGCACGGACGTACAGCAAACCTGCAAGGGAAAAGAGTTGCCCACTTCTCCATTCTGCTATGAAAATGTGGGCAGATGACCTAAAGAAATAAGACCAAAAGGTAACAATTTTAAAAACGGGCTAAGAAATAAGCTTTAAATAAAAATCTGCACCTGCAACAACCCACTTCGATCATTACACAACTCTCTAGAACACCACGAACGTATACATTTTTATTTTCAAAAGGTGGGAATCACTGGTTCACATGGCTGGGTTGTGCAGGGTTTATGGAGCAATGTCAGCAGTTTGAAAGAAAACAGGTGGGGGAAGTCAATTAGAATCAAAGGCACCCTGGGATTTTTCACTTTCTTGTCTGTCCCATTTTTGTTTCCACAACTTGTAATCATGCTGTCATCATGTCTCTCTCACTCTCTCTCTCTCTCTCTCTCTCTCTCTCTCTCGTGTTCCTTCTGCTGCAGTAGGTCCCTGCAGATTAACATTTACCAGCAACAGCACAAACTGCAAGAGAGAGAGAGAGAGAGAGGGAGGATTCTGTCCCCTCATCTCTCTCAGACCCTCTCCCATGGTCACAGTAATAAATCCCAAGTGAGTTTTATTTTTAATTTTTTGTAAAATAGTACTGTTTTAATGTGCACAAGATTTTTAAAACAATAATGAATGATGGCGGTTACCTTAATGTTTGGCGGAGGAACTATTTTATATTAATTTAACACACAAAATAAGCAAAACATTAAAAAAATGATTAAAACTTCAACATCTTATAACCCAGTTATAATAGCAATAATGAACTCCGGGGCTTCGTTAATGTTCAAGACAATCACTAGAGTGTTATGGCACTGGCTGTGCCTCGTGCCACATTACACCCAGGGGTGATTAACAAGAACATTAATGTAACCCCGCTTGTTCATTATTGCTTAATTAATAGGCAGTTTAAAGATCAAAGATATGCAAACTCCACAGGTGGAGCTTAAAAGCCAGATAGCATCGTGCCCAACTTTGCCCGGTATTATAAAAATTTGTATTGCGCAGAAAGGGGACCAGAATATGAAGCCTGGTGGGGGTGTTCCTGAACTCAGCACACTCACAGAGGAGGTCTAGAAAGCTATGGATGCCCTAATCTCATTAAGTGAACTGGGGACATCAGAACAACGTTGAAAAATGGTAAGGCTCCTGGCCCAGATGGCCAAAGATCAGAATTTTATACATTCTTGCCCCCTAAATTATTCCCTGTGTTATTGGCATATTTCCTGGATGTTCAGGGGGAGGCTGCTCCCCACCATCACAGAGCCAGGCACTCATTACAATTTTTTTATCTGTATTTATGCTGCTGCAAGGAGCCTGGAGATGTACCCCATATCAGCCACCAGGCCCCTTTCAGTTTTGCCCCATGCTGTGCTAGCTCCAGGGACCTACCATGGAATTCTGGGATCGTGACTTACTCCCCATGGTGGGGTTCCCCCTGGTCCCCAAGGGGGAGGACCAAGATGCTAATCTGGACCCCTGGCATCCCTTAGAGCGGGCTGAGGCAGCACTTGCGAGGGCCTTGGCATCATTGTACTGTTGCCACAGGGGTTTTCTGCTTGATTACTCCCAGAGACGCAGACATACAATGACATCAGTGTGGGGTATGCATGCTCCCACATATCCCACAGGTGTCTGCCATCATCTCCACCCATTGACATGGTCTCATGCTGGTGCTGTACTCCCAGCCTCCTCTAGGAGTCACACTTACGCCATGCTTGTTTGTTTGTACATTGATGACGTGGAACCTTTGTAAAAGAGCCACTGGCTCAAAGGTAATAATTCCTAGAACAATAAACTAAACTAAACTAATTCTCCAAGCTCCCCAGAGGAGAACAGTCCTTCGGATGCCCATCCCACCTCCACCTGGGCCAGCCCACTGATGTTCCAGGATTGTTTCTGAACCCATGTCATCAGCGTTGCGAGTGGTAGGGTTACTGCTGCGCTGGTGGGCTGGCTGCTTATTATCATTTTGCCTAAGCCAGGGAAAGACCTGTCTTTATGTGGGTCTTATATATTTATATTTCCCTTCTAAACGTAAACACCAAGTTATTCTCTTCTAATTTGTCAGGGAAACTACAAAACTGTATACAAGGCCTAGTCCACCCATATCAAACAGGCTTTGTGAGCAACCAGTATCTTCAGGATAATATCAGGTGCTTCCTTAATACCTTTACCTTGCAGTGGTCTTGTCTGCAGTTTCAGCTAGCCATTTCTATGGATGCAGAGAAGGCCTTTGACCGGGTGAACTGGGGCTTACCATCGCCAGCACCTTACAGAAAATGGATTTTGGCCCTGGCTTTATGCAATGTATCAAAGAACTATATGTGACTCCCGAAGCCAGAGTAAATTTATTTATTTTATTTATTTGAAAATTGGTGACCGGGAATTTATTTATTTATTTATTAGCTTTTGGTAACTGGGTAAGTGCACTAGGTAACAATCCCGCCTATTTTCAGGCACGACCCGGAGAGTACAAGACGGAATACAAAATAAGCACAATTGTACAAGTTCATAGAAACATAGAAACATAGAATTTGATGGCAGATAAGGACCGCTTGGCCCACCCAGTCTGCCCATTTTCCTACCTACTGGATAAGCTGCAGATCCTAGTTAACCAGCAGCCTACTTCTTCCTACCCCCACCCCCTAGAATTGCCTTATGACTGTCCCATGCATGCTTGAATTCCACCGCTGATTTTGTCCAGCCTCCTCCGGTGGTTCCATGCATCCACAACCCTCTCTGTGAAAAATACTTCCTTAAATTACCTCTGAGCCGCCCCCCTCTATCTTCAAATTGTGCCCTCTTGTTCTTGCACCTCTTTTTTGAAAGATGCTACCCTCTTGGACTTTGTTGATTCCCTTGAGGTACTTGAGCGTTTTCTATCATGTCCCCCCTCTCCCTCCTTTCCTCGAGGGCTATACATATTAAGCTCCTTTCATCTCTCTTCATATGTCTTCAGTTGCAGACCCTGCACCATTTTAGTTACCCTCCTCTGGACAGCTTCCATCCTGTCTATGTCTTTTGCGGAGACTGGGTCTCCCAGAACTGCACACAGTACTCCAGATGGGGTCTCACCAGCTGTCTGTACAGAGGGATAATAACTTCCTGTTTCTACTGGTGATGCCTCTCCCTATGCATCCCAGTATCCCCCAACCCTCCTTGCTGCCCTCTCACATTGCTTGCCCACCTTTAGGTCATCTGATATGACTACCCCAGGTCCCTTTCCATTTTGTTGTTGTTAGTATCTCACCCCCATTGTACTCTTTCCCTGGGTTTTGTTTCCCAGGTGCATTACCTTGCACTTCTTAGCATTGAATCTAAGCTGCCATACATTTGACCATTCCTCTAACCTTGCCAAGTCTCTTCTCATCCTTTCCACCCCACCCTGTGCATCCACTCTGTTGCAGATCTTTGTGTCATCTGCAAAGAGACAAACTTTTCCTTCCAGTCCTTCTGCAATGTTGCTCATAAAGACATTGAAGAGGACCGGTCCTAATACTGAACCCTGCGGTACCCCACTAGTAACCCTCCTTTCTTCTGAGTGGACTCCATTTACTATTACTCTCTGTGTCCTATTCTCCAGCCAATTCTTTACCCAGGCTGTCATCTTGGGACCCACTTCCATACAGTTAATACATAAAACAACAACATAGTGCAAACAATATAATACAGGTAAGAGTACATTTTACCACTAAGACAATTCCCAGCCAGGGGACATAGTGGTGATTAAGTCTAGGTGCATTTGCAGTTACCAAGGGTTCTAAAGGTGAGAGAACAGTGAGCTCTTAAAGACACTGTGGGAGGCAGAATTTTTAACCTGCAGGGGTAGCGAGTTCCAGAACTTAGGAGCAAAATTGGAGAACGCCTGTTCACCCAATTTTGTAGCACAGGGTCTAAGGGAGAGCATTGGATGGAAGAGGATCTAAGGGTGCAGGAGTGGGAGACCGGGATAAGAAGGTCACCCCAGAGAGTCCGGATGTGGTGGTCTAGTAAATGAGTCAATAAGACACCCGGTGGAGTAAGCCCGGAGTCCCTAAGGTGATAGCCAGTTTAGGCCGGAGTAAAGGAGGCAATGATGAGTTAGGCGAGGGGCAGATAAGGCAAACCTACAGATATTGTTGTAGGAAGTGTCCCATTTACCGAGCACACTGGCAGAGGCAGGGAAAAGAACTGGGAGTGCATATAGGAGCTGTGGAAGAAGTACTCCTCTAGTTACTAATAGTCTAGCTGAAGGAGTGAGGGAGTGGCGAACACGGTAGGCAGCTCCAATTTTTGCATTAACAGCCCGACAGACCTCGTTAACATGGGCTGTGAAGTCAAGAGCAGGGTTGAGTGTAACCCCCGAGATATTTGACAGAAGAGGTGTTGGAGACCAAGGTTCCATCACTGCAGCGAACCAGGAGCTTAGGAGCCTCAGAGGGAAATTTCTTTGAGGATCCAAAAAGCATAGCCTGAGTTTTGTCTATGTTTAGGATTTGGTGGTTGTCCGAGAGCCATAATTGCAGGGACTGGAAGTTATGTGAAAAGTTGTGGTTGATTTCGTCCATTGATTTAGATGAGGAATAAAGAACCAGGTCATCAGCATACATGACCATGCTACTGTTATGAGAAGGACTGGGAATATCATTAATGAATATAGAGAAGAGGAGAGGACCAAGTATGGACCCCTGTGGAACACCACGGGTGATAGGTATGGGGGAGGAGAGAGCTTTATGAAAGGTAACAGCCTGGGTTCGATTATCCAAGTAACTGTGGAACCAGGATAGGGTAGAGTCAGTTGCTCCTATGGTACATAGCTTCGTCAGCAGAAGTGGGTGGTAGACCATATCAAATGCTTTGGACAGGTCGATGAAAACCGCACCAGTAAGTAAGCCCTTGTCCATATTACCTTTGACATCGCTGGTTAGTTGGCTCAGATCAGTGGTGGTACTGTGCCCTGTCCTAAAGCTGTGTTGGCAAGGGGTTTGGATTTTGAACTTGGTAAGGTGCTCAGAGAGCTGTCGATGGACTGATTTCTCTAGGAGCTTGCTGAGAGTGGGGAGAAGAGAGATGGGGCGGTAGTTGGACAGTTGTTTATCATCTCCCTTCTTAAATATGGGTATTGTTCTAGCCGTTTTCCAGACCAGGGTGACTGAGGAAGTGCAGAAGGATAGGTTAAAAAGCCAAATAACGGGCTTAGCAAGCCAGGTAGCAAACTGTCTAAGTATCCCAGGATGAATACCATCAGGGCCCGGGCCCGCATGAGCCGGAATGGTTTTGAGAAGTTTAAGTACTTCATAGTATGAGACCTGAAGAAGTACCAGTGTAGAGGGAGTAGGGGTGTTGGAAGAGGCAGCTCGCCGGGTTTTTTGAAACCCAATGGATGAGGGAGAAGGTAGCGAGGTAAAGAGGGAGTTGACAGCGTTGGCAATTGTGAGAATGGTTACAGTGTGTCGCCTTTATGTACATATCAGTAGGCGTCTGAGGCTTGTGATTTCCAAGAATTTCCTTGATTTGGGCCCAGTACCTTTTAGGGTTGGAGGCAGAGGATATAAGGAGATTCCTGTAATAAGAACTTTTTGCATGGCGTAGTTCCTTTTTACAGTTGTTCCGTGCAGCTCTATAGACTTCAAAGTCTGTCCGTAGATGTGAGATCTTCCAAGCAGACCACAGCTTATCCCTATGTTTCAGTAGTTGAAGTAGGGAACGCGTGAGCCATTTGGTCACCTTCCCCTTTACCCTCCGCGTGGCGACTGGGATGTGTTTGTTTTGCAGCGAGAGTAGTACTGAGTTGAAGTACCCCGTGGCAAAGTTAATGTCCTTGGAATAGTAGAGAGGAGACCAGTCAATTAGGCTGAGATCATGTGCAAAGGAGTGGCACACTGAGCCAGGCCTTGTTTCCAGGTGTGACCCGGGGAAATGGGAAAGGGGATGCGTTAAATCAAAAACAGTTGAGAAGCATTCCAAAGATAAACTGCACACAGTGAACAGTAAAGGTAAGCTGGATCCACCCAACCCCCCAT
Source organism: Neoceratodus forsteri (assembly GCA_016271365.2). NCBI lineage: Eukaryota > Metazoa > Chordata > Ceratodontiformes > Ceratodontidae > Neoceratodus > Neoceratodus forsteri. The sequence goes on along the minus strand of CM028131.1, from coordinate 107,541,148 downwards.
TTTGGCTTGAGTAGAGGCAAGAGGCAGCACTGCTCTCTCTCGCCCTTGCTGCTTGCTCTCTGTATAGATCAACTGGCAGCAGCAGTCAGGCACACTCCCAATATCTGGGGGCACAGTTGGGGAGAGTGGAGCAGAAACTGTGTATAGATGACTCACTGTTTTTTTATTAGTCATCCTGAACCCCCAGTACCTGAGCCGACACTTTTATTACAACAATACAGGAGTTTGGTGAGATTCGAGATAAATGAACAAGAATCTGAAGCATTGGTGTTCAGTGGCCAACCCCCACCCAGATTTAAACAAGCCTTCCCATTTTCTAGGGCAAAGAACAATAATATCAAGTACTTAGGAGTGGTAGTCTGTCACACTAGATACATATAAACCCTTCACCCAGAACTACGACAAACTCATGGGAGAACATTTAACGGATACAAATAGATGGGCACTTTATCATTCTTCTTATGGGGTAGGGCATCCATATTAAACATGAATATTTTATTTATTTAGTCTTTATTTACCAGGTGAGGGCACTAGGCAGTAACATAGGTTCATAGGAAAATACAAGTTCTGAGGGCCAAGGCCCATAATGAACTCACAGCCATTACGGACTCTAATGGTGGAAAGAGAATTTCATGTCTCCCATGTATTGATATAGTGTGGTTTTAAACTGTTCCATGTTCTCGCTTCAGACAACAGCCAAGGGTAATGAGTCCCATATAGTTGGTATTCTTTGAGCACTATAGTTACACCGTTTTACAGTTTTATTCACTGAACTATAAACTTTTAGGTTATGTGATCTAGTATTAGTAGTAGAAGGGTGCCTTTCAAGACAGTTTCAAACACAGTAGCATCTTGAAAGGCCTTATAGGTCAGACATAGGTCTCCCCTTAGAGCCCTGTATTCAAGAGAGTATAGACCAAGTGATTTGAGTCTGTCTTCATAATCTATATTTGCCATATTGTTGATTTTCCTGGAAACCTTTCTCAGAACCTTCTCAACCAAGGCTTTTCCACCTATTGCGGAAGGTGCACAGAAGGGAGTACAGTACTCTAAGTGTGGTCTAACAAGGCTAGAGTACACTGGAATTATGACCTCAGGTTTCCTGCTTTTAACTTGCCTAAGGATACAGTCAAGTATGCCATGGCACTTCCTAGTAGTCTTATTTATGCGCATGTCAAATTTAAAGTTATCAGTAATAATGACACCTAAATCCTTTTCACATGTTACGACCTGCAGTTTTATATTATTCAGTGTGTAACTGGCTTTGATGTTATTTTTCCCAAGCTGCATTACCTTGCATTTAGACTCGTTAAACAGCATTTTATTTGCTATGGCCTAACTGGCCAGACTATCTTAATTTTCTTGGAGTACGGCAACAGACAGTCTGTCATTAACTATGCATCCAATTTTACAGTCGTCTGCATATTTATTGATCTTCCTGGACATAAAGTCTCCACCACTCATTCACACTAATGGGACTACGCCGGAGGTGCTAGGACCCAGCAGGAGGCAAAAATCTTCAGGAGGGCCAGCGCCTAGGTAAGGCCACGAGGAAGCGACACTGTGAGCTTGGCTTGCGCCATATAGGCTACCTGGTGTTGACCCTCCAACCGTCTCAGTTCCTTTTTCCCACCATCGAGTTCTTGTTCGGCCTCCAGGTCAAAAAAGAAATGGCACTTCTCAAGGTCGCATTCTGGTATGTCTGTGCATTGATCGTCAGTTACAGGTGGCAGGGGTCAGACTCCGTCCCTTCTGGGGTTACTATTGGGCTGTTCTTATGGAGCAATGGGTTCGGCGATTGTCCCATCTGCCTGAGCCGGCAAGTCCATTGCTGGGACCTTCAGGCCTTTTGGTTTTGGACCTGCGGGCAGGGTGCTTAGGGCTTCTAGTGGTGCCAAGCCTCGCCAGATTGCCATTGGCATGCAGCTCTAGTGTTTATCCCCTTACTCTGGCTGCGGCACAGGGGCCTAGCGGTGCCTTTATCTCCTGCTGAATTTCTTCACCTTTCCTCAGCAAGTCAGGGGTTAAGGACCTTTGGTTCAGTGCCGCCTGCTCTGATGACAGCTCCTCTGGTGCCAGTGCCGTGCGTGGCGCCGCATCCTGTGCAGGCACTGCCTGTGTTTTTGGCGCCGCCTGCTGTTACGGCGTCAGGAGCACCTGCGATGCCATATGTGACACCGGGGTTTTTGACTCTAATTCATGGAGTTCCTGAGTGTTGTGTCTATTGGCTATGTAGAGGGCAACACCTCCGCCAGTTTTATTTTCTCAGCTTTTAAAGATCTTAGTATAACCACGTACATCAGTACCCTTGTCTTTGTCGGAGAACCAGGTTTCTGTGACTCCACATATATCAGTATTTTCAGATCTTAGTAGGTATCTCAGTTAGTCCATTTAACTCTTCAAACTCCTTGCATTAATAAGTAGTATCTTTAGTTTGGTATTGTAATCATTCTTCATTGATGGGGGGGGGTCCTAGTCACCTCTGTATTATCTTTTCTTTTGTTATATTTAGTATACATCATTCCTGCATCTTTTAAACTGTGCTTATTTTCAGGCACAACCTGAGAGAGCACAACAGAGGAACAATATCAACATAAAACAATACAAAAAGGAGAAATGAAAATTAATTTGATAAGAGTAAATGTTTGGTACAACACTTGAAACAAAAAAATGCTAACAACAATTGGCTTGCAGGAAAAGTTTAGCATACATTATACAAAAGCAATAGACACATAATACATAAGGCAGAAAGTACAACCAAGTTGTATCATAGAATATTTGCTCATTTTAACACTGTAAATAAAGGAATGGCACAGAGTAGATAGGGGGAAATAAAAAAAACAAACAGTTCAGCCTAGGGGATGGAACATACCATAGCCTGGGAGAGGTAAGAGTGATATGCCTTTCTAAAGGTATGAGAGGACTCACATTGCCAGATAGAATTTCAGACAGTGGGGGCAGCAAAGGCAAAGGACAGTTTACCTAAACTTGGTCTTGGTTTTAGGTACAAGCAAGGACCTTGAAACATTGGACCTAAGGGGGTAAGTGTGATTGTCAGACTTTAGAAGTATAGAGGGGGTCATGAGAGACTGCCTGTTAATGACTGAGTAGGTTAGGCACCCCAGGGCAAATGTCCGCAGTTCAGAGGGGGGGCCTAACCTGACATAAAGATCACCATGGTGAGTAAACCTGTTAGTATCCACAGCAAATCTGCAGATATTGTTGTAGGCTACATCCCATCTAGGGAGGGTAGTTTTAGAGGCAGGGTGATAGATCGCCACTCTATATGTCAGTGTAGGCAGAAGTATACCACAGGCAATAGCAATGTGGACCGTGGGTGTCAGGCAGTCACTGACTTTGTAAGAGAGTCCAAGCTTTGTGTTGACTGCCTTACATGTGGAAGTAATATGTGCTGAAAAGTCTAGAGGAGCATCTAGTGTCACCCCAGGTATTTAAATGTAGGGTCTGTAGTGAGGCGAGCCCTATCCAGACATTCAACAGTAAGAGGGGTGTTATTCATAATTAACCTAGAGGTGGAGCCAAATAGCATTGCTTGAGTCTTGTCAGTGTTCATGAGTAGCTTGTTTGAGTGAAGCCAGAATTGCACGGATTTGAGGTCAGTGGAGAGAGGAGACGATTTAGCTCGGGGATGCTGTGAGAGCTAGTGGAAATAGCTAGATCATGGAAATAGCTAGATTATCAGCATAAAGGATAAGGGTACAGTGATTGAGACATTTACTAATAGAGTTAATGGAAATGGAAAAGAGGAAGGGCCTTAGTCTGGAGCCTTGGGGGACTCCAACTTTAGTGGCAGCTGGATTAGACAGGGTATGACCAAATTTAACTCTCTGAAACCTGTTGATAAGGCAGCTATTGAACCATGCCAGGACAGAGAGGGAGACACCCAGAGCACCTAGTTTAGCTTTTATCAAAATGTAGTCAACCAGGTTGAAGGCCTTTGTAAGGTCGATAAAGACTGTACCTGTAAATTCATTCCTATCCATAGCAGTGGCAATAGAGAAGGAGAGGGAAAGGAGGGTGGTGGTAATGCTATGACCCTTAAGAAAGCCATGCTGAGCAGGAGAAAGAAGACTGTGGTTGGTAAGGTAATTGGTCAGTTGGGAGGCCACCAGTTTTTCAAGTATTTTGTTGAGTGCTGGGAATATCAAAATAGGTCTGTAGTTGTTTATGTTTGTTTGGTCACCCGTCTTGTAGACTGGGACAACAAGGGATACCTTCCATATATCAGGGACGGTTTGGGAAGTGAGGGATAGGTTGAGAATTCTGGCGACAGTGAGGACTAGTTCAGCTGCCACAATTTTCAGGATTCTAGCTTCAGGTTCATCAGATCCTGCATATTTGTCTACGGGGATTTGGGAAAGGAGTTTATGCACCTACTGGCAGGTGACAGCTTTGAAATAGAAAAGGGGGTGATAAGATTTGGCTTCAGCTGGAGGGCGGAGGCCTGAGGGGGGTGGCAGCAGTGATGAAATTACCTAAGTAAGCAGAGAGGTTGATAAAGCATGTTTTATTGTGATTAGAAATACAAAATCACACATACCCCCATAATGCAAAGCATCATGGGCTGTATATGCAAATCACCATGACATTTTTGGCTAGTCCAGCATTAAGCAGGAATGCATGGTGCCAAAGGGCCTCTCACACAATCCGTAAAGGGTGCAAACAGATAACACAGACACATGTTTCAGCCTACCTAGGACTTATCAATGTGCCTTGTCTGTATGACATCCCAGGGGAAATGAACCAGCTGCCCTAAGTTGGTCTTATGAGTTTGGGTCATGGTGAGCCACCCCAAAAAAAAAAAAAAAGCTAAAAGACAAAGAACTTCAGTGCAAAGGCACTGAGGCAATGGTTACCCCAAAAGGCATTGGCTAAAAGAGGCTCTTTGGCACATGCATTCCTGCTTCAACCTGAATCGGTCTAAAATTTCATGGTGATTTACATATATAACCCATGATGCTTTGCATTATGGGGGTATGTGTGATTTTGTATTTCTTTGAAATTTGGCTTTATGGTCAATGCCCTTTGGAGTAACCCTTGCCTCAGTACTTTTGCACTGAGGTCCTTTGGCTTTTAGCATTTTTTTGGGGGGGGGCACTCACCATGACCCAAACCCTCGTAAGACCAACATAGAGCAGCTGGTTCACTTCCCCTGGGCGTCATACAAATGAGGCACACTGCTGAGTTTTGGTTAGGATGAAACGTGTCTGTGTCTTCTGTCTGCACCCTTTGCAGATTGGGCGAGAGGCCCTTTTGCACCATGAATTCCTGCTTAAAGCTGAACCGGCTTAATATTTTATGGTGATTTGCATATATAGCCCATGATGCTTTGCATTATGGGGGCATGTGTGATTTTGTATTTCTTTGAAACTTGGCTTTATAACCAATTTCCTTTGGGGTAACCCTTGTCCAAGTGCTTTTACACTGAGGTTCTTTGTCATTTACTGTGATAGCTGTTTTTATTTCAAACCCTCCACATCCCAGAAGTTCTGGAAACAGTTATTGAAAAAAGACAAACTCTTTCTTATGGCAAGGTGCCAAAAATAGAATCTGACTAGCTACTTTACAACTGGCTAAGAAAAACTGTGTGTGTGTGTTTTTATATGTGTGTCTGTGGGAGGGGGGAATTTTAGACTGCATTATTGAGCAGTGCAATTGGTGAGTTCTGTAATCTGAGCCACTCGGAGGTGGACATCAGGTTGGTATGGGGTCAAGACTGAGATGGCCAAATCATACTTAAACATAGAAACATAGAATGTGTTGGCAGATGGGGACCACAAGATCTATCTAGTCTGCCCATTTCTTCAATCCCCACCTTAGTTTTTTTTTTTGAAGATACCCTTATGCCTGTCCCATGCTAGTTTAAACTCCCCTACCATCTTTGCTCCCACGACCTCCTTGGGTAGGCCATTCCACATGTCCACCACCCGCTCTGTGAAGAAATACTTTCTCCCTTTGCCCCTGAACCTACTATCCTTGAAATGCATGGTGTGTCCTCAAGTCCAGGTACAGGTGCTCACCTGAAAATTGATCTAGATCTGAACCTTATTGATAGCCTTCAGGTATCTGAATGTCTCTATCATGTCCCCCCGATCCCTACATTGCTCCAAGGAGTATATGTTGAGATTTTGTAACCTTACCTCATATAGTTTCTGATGCATACCTTGTACCATTTTTGTTGCCCTTCTCTGCACCGTCTCCAATCAGTCTTTGTTCTTCCTGAGGTGAGGCCTCCAGAACTGAATGCAGCTCTCCAGATGGGGCCTCATGAGTGATCTATACAGTGGCACGATCATCTCCCTTCTCCTACTAGTGATTCCCCTCCCTATGTGGCCCAGGATTTCACTAGCCTTTAGTGATGCCTTTTCGTATTGTTTGCATACCTTCATGTCATCAGAAATTATAACCCCTAAATCACATTCATTTTCTGGCGTCATTAGCTGTTCCCCTCCCATTAAGTACACTGTTCCTGGATTACATTTTCCCAGGTGCATGAACTTGCATTTTTTCACACACTGATTTTTAACTGCCAGTTTCTCAACCAGTCCTGTAGTTTCCTGAGGTCAGACTCCATCCTCTGTGCCCCATCAGGTGTATCTACTCTGTTGCAGATCTTCATGTCATCTGCAAACAGACACACCTTACCCTCCAGGCCCTCTGTAAGGTCACTGATTAATACATTGAAGAGGACTGGTCCCAGCACTGATCCCTGTGGCACTCCACTGCTGACCATGCCCTTTTTGACAGGGTGCCATTCACTAGTACCCTCTGAGTCCTCCCACTTAGCCAATTTTGCACCCAGGAAGTTATTTTATGCCCCATTCCAATGTGCCACAGTTTACTGACCAATCTCCTGTGTGGCAGGGAGTCAAAGGCCTTGCTGAAGTCCAGGTAGACTACATCAACTGACCCCCCCGGTCCACCACCCTAGTGACCCAGTTGAAAAAATTGACCAAGTTTGTTTGGCAGGATCTTCCAGTTGTGAAGCAATGTTGCTTGAGTCTACATGATCGCTTGCTTTTAAAAATGCTAATATCCTCTCCTTTAATAGGGATTCCATTAGCTTACCCACCACTGAGGTGAGACTAACCAGCCAGTATTTTCCCGGTTCTTCTTTGCTCCCTCTCTTGTGCAGTGGTACCACCATAGCCCTTTTCCAGTCCTCTGGAATCTCCCTGGTCTCCAATGACACGGTAAAGAGTTTTGCTAGTGGTGCTGCCAGTTCCTTCCCAAGCTCTCCCAGGATTCTTGGGTGTATCTCATCTGGTCCCATTGCTTTTTCTACCTTCAACTTGTTGAGTCCTTCCAGAAACCAAAAATCCAAGCAAACTACAACGACATACAACTGCAGAACACCTAAAAACAAAGGCACCAAACAAAAACTCATCATTGTGCCAGGAAAAAATGTGGGAGCGGCCTGCTACTCTGCTATAAGATGCACCTTAATGTGTCAGTCATATGACACCTGTCCCCTCCAATCCTTATCTATGAGTTCCTCCATGCCCTACTCTTACTAGGTAACTCTAAAAAGCTGCACCTGGTATGTGCCTATAACCCTCCCAATGGCGGCGTGCAAGGACTCCCCTTCCTCCTTGACAGCCTCAGCTCTAAGGTGTGCTCAAGTGAACTATTAGTGTTTGGTGACTTCAATCTAAACTGGATGGGCTGTAATGTCAAGCAATTTGAACCCCTGTTGTCAGGCCTTGCTCTCTGCCAACTTATTACTGAGCCAACTGTTCCTCCTGAGCTCTTCCTCTGGGGTAAAAGGCACCTTCCTAGACTGGATACTGAGCAATAGACCCAAGCGGATTTTCTGATTTGGTATCTTCACAGATGCTATCTCTGATCACTGCCCCAACTATTGTATTTGGAGACTGTCTCCACCTAAAATTCCTTGCAAAGTGATCCAGATGCGGGACTTCTCCAAATTCAACATTGAAGCCTACCATACTGATCAGCTATGGACAGACTGGTCCCTGGTCATAGCCACAAACGACCCCTCAGCTGCCCATGACAACTTTCTTGCAATATTCACACCCTTTGAAGATAAACAGGCCCCTCTCACTAAAAAGAGAGCGAGGGGCACTGTCACCAAATGGCTACGTGGCGGCTTATTTTCCCTTATGAAGCTAAGGGAAAAATGCTGGGCTAAATTCAAGGCCTCCCATGATATGTCTGACTTCCAGGAATATAGGCAGCTCAGAAACAAATGTAAAAAAGTCATACACTCTGCCAGGAGTGAATTTTGTAAATCTGCCTTGTTATCCTTGACTAGGGACCCGAGGAGCTTCTAGCGTAACATCAAGAATATTGTAAGTGGTTCCTCCGGAGCCCATGTCACTGACATGCTAATTGGCGGGGTCAGCTGTAACAATGCCTTGACTATCACAAATGCTTTTAATCCCCAGTTCTCAGATCTGTCTGCCTACTCCTCCCAGTTCCCCGACCTTAAGGAACCAAGCCCTCCTGTAGTGGGATGACTCCCCGGACCCCTTTTTACTTTAAGGCTATCTCCATCAGTGAAACTCGAAAACTCCTTGCTGGCCTCTCCCCCCATACTGGTGCCAGTCATGACAACATAGAGCCCAAACTTCTTTGCCTTGGGGCCCCTTTCCTGGCCCTGCCCATCTCCCATATCTTCAGTACATCTCTTATGACCGGAATCATCCCTGACATATGGAAGGTGGCTAGGGTTGTCCCTGTCTTCAAACAAGGTGACTCTAAAACCCTTGAAAATTACTGCCCTATTGCTATCCTTTCAGCTATTAGCAAACTGCTCGAAAAGGTGGTTGCTTCCCAGCTCACAGTCTACATCCAAAGCTATGACCTTCTCACTCCAGTGCAACATGGCTTCCGTAAGGGGCATAGCACCTCTACTGCCCTGGCTAAGGTCACCTCTGAGATCAGGGCAGCTATTGATCAAGGCAATCTGACTGGAGCCATCTTCGTAGATCTCTCAAAAGCCTTTGATCTGGTTGACCACTCACTCCTGTGCTTTACACTTCGGTCCCTCGGTCTCTCCCCACCTGTCCAAGCCTGGTTCGCCAATTACCTCTCTGGCAGGCAGCAATACACTAAATTCAACAAGGCCCTCTCCGAGCCCATGCCTGTTAACTATGGGGTGCCTCAGGGGTCTGTTCTAGGGCCTATTCTGTTTTCCCTTTTTGTCAATGATTTGCCTTTGGTTTCAGCTCATAGACACTCCACCCTGTATGCAGATGACCTTGTTAACCTAACCTGCTCCCAGGACATCAGTGTCATCAACTCCCAGCTCAACTCTGACTTTGACCTCGTACAATCCTGGCTAAAGGACCACAAGCTAGCCATCAATCTAAAAAAAAAAACAGGCTATGCTCTTTGGTTCCCTGGCCAAATCCAAGGCTTTTTCTGCTCCTATGAGAGTCACTGGAGCTGATGGTTCCCTTTTACGAGCTGTTGACTCCTTTAAATACTTGGAGGTTACCCTCTATCCTCAACTTGACTTCTCACTGCATATACTCAATGTATGTAAGGCTGCTAACTGCAAGTTGGGCTTGGCGTATAGAGCTAAAAGTTGTCTTATCCTAGCGGTGCGTCATGCCCTGGCTAAGGGAGTTCTACTTCCCATGCTTTGTTACGGTCTGGTCTCCTTTGCATATGCTTCAAAAGCCTGTCTATCAAAATGGGATGTTGCATACAACAATATATGTCACTTTGCTCTCTCTGCCCCCTGTCTCACACATCATTGTGAGCTTTATAACAAGCTTGAGTGGCTCTCCCCAGAAAACCATCACACTTTTGTTATGGGCAACTTTGTTGACAATATCGTCAGAACTGCCACTCCCCCTGCACTAGCTGAGCTTTCCAAGCCTACAAACCTCCCCTACCTATTAAGATCTAGTGGTTCGCAAGTATTCCTAGTTTCCAAAACCTGTTCCCTAATAGGTGATCGGGCTTTCACTGTCTATGTACCCAGACTGTGGAACTCCCTCCCTGCCCATGTACATTCCTCCCCCTCCCATTCCTGCTTCAGAAACTCCCTCTGGGGCTTCTTGAAACTTGCCTCATCTTGTCATTGTACCTAAGGTATCATCCCCCTTTTCTGGACAGTTCTGCATTTTATGGTCCGGTCACTGAGATCGGTGTGTTTATGAGATTATAGTTCATGTTATGTTAAATGTTGTCTTGTTATGTGCAACACCTGACCATCAGTTGCTACCTTGTTGTGTAATACTTTGCTGAGTGCCTTCCTATCAAGTCAAGCTGTGTCTGACTGTTTCCTTTCTTGATAGCCTATTATGCCCATTTTTTGCTTGTACCTTGTAATCTCCCGTGTCACACCTGAAAATAGGTACTTGACTGTCTAGTGTGCTTACCTGGTTAACAAAAGCTAAATAATAAAATAAAAATCGTAGGTAATTCCATGATTCGCAGTGTGGATCCCCGCCTGATGCAAAATAAACAGGCAAAGGTGGTGGTCAGATGCTTCCCAGGGGCATTAGCAAGGAGGGATACTGACCGTATTATTAAAATAATATGATGGAAAGGAGTGAACACAAGCATCCTGGTCCACCTAGGGACCAATGACCTCACTAGCCACACAGTGGAAGAGGTAAAACAGCACCTAACCCAGTTAGGGGAAAAACTAGCTCCACTATTTTCCAGCTTTGCTTTTTCTAAGGTTCTGCCTGTATGGGCAAAAGGGGGAAACAGACAGAAAATCAGGTAAACGGACATAAGTGAACTTAACATCTGGATAAAGAACTGGTGCCACGCAAAAGGGCACCACTTCGTCAGAAACTGGTGAAACTTCTGGGAAAGGGAATTCTTTAAGTTTGATGGCTTACACCTCACAAAGGAGGGGGTAAGAGGTATGAGCCTAACATTTTACGTCCATGTGGGGCATTTAAACTAGCCAAGGGGGAGATGGCAGAGGCTCCTGTATCAAATCACAGGGGTCTGCTTATCTCTTCCCCATCAGCTAGCACTACAATACCAACTTGCAGGAATGATGCAGAGGAACTGAAGCCCATACCTCAAAATGGTTAAGGCAGGTTGGAAAAACAAAGTAAACAGGGTAAGCAGCAGGAAAGGGGCACACCTGCAGATGAAGGAAGCAGTCAGGTATGGAAAGCAATGTACACAAATGCACACAGTCTGGCAAAAAAGATCCCTGACCTAACTGCCACAGTAGCTGAGGCAGGGCTGGACTGGGTAGCTGTAACTGAAACATGGTTTAATGATAACCACACCTGGGATACAACTATCCCAGGGTATAGCCTATTGAGGAAAGATCGAAAGGGGAGAAAGGGGGAGGGGTAGCTATTTATGTAAGGGAGGATCTTAAAGCTACAGAGATACAGGGGGCACAAGGAGCAGCGGAGGCCCTATGACTCACAATTGGGGCTGGTAAAAATGCACCCATCCAGGTAGGAGCAATCTATTGACCCTCTTTTCAGGAAGAGGCAAGGGACAGAGAGATCCTAGAGACCATCATAAAGATGTCAGACAAAGGGGACATGGTAATGGTTGGAGATTTCAATCTACCAGACATAAATTGAGGCTCCCTCACAGCAACCTCAGAAATAAGCAAGGAGTACATAGTTGCCTTGCAGGGGCAGGACTTTGTCAACTAGTAGAATCACCCACTAGGGAGGTGGCGATCCTAGACCTAATATTTATAAATAATAACAGGGTCATAGACGTCGAAGTTGAGGGTCATCTGAGAATGAGTGACCATTGCACCATATGGTTCAAGGTAAACAAAATCGAAGATGCCAGGCAATAAAAACTTCCTCGATTTCAGGAATTCAGACTTTAGTAAAATAAGAACCTGTCTGAAGGAAAAACTAAGTGGTGTGGAGGAAGGGGAGGTGGAAAAATACTGGGCAAGGATAAAGGAGGCACTCACAATAGTCATATCACAATGCACTCAACAAGTTAGCAAGGCCAAGAGAAGAAGAAAATTACTTTGGTTCTCCAAGGAGGTGGCATCTATAGTGAGGGAAAAGAGAAACGCCTTCAGAAAATACAAGGACACAAAAAAGGAAAGTGACAAAATAGAGTGCCAAGAAAAATGGAGAGAAGCTGGGAAAGCAATTAGGGTAGCAAAATCTCAAACAGAAGAAAAGATAGCACAGGGAGTAAAGAAGGGAGACAAAACCTTCTATAGACACATAAGGGACAAGAGGTAGGGCAGAGGAGGTATTATTAGAATTGAAAAGCGAGGGCATCTTACAGAAGATGACGGGGAAAAGGCAGAGGTACTAAACGAGTACTTTTGCTCAGTCTTTACACAGGAAGAAAAGGGAAATGGAACCCACCCTATTCAATAACGGTAGTCTCCCAGAAGGGGCTGACATGAGACCCTTCACGGAGAAGAGAGTCCTGGAAGGACTCAACAAGTTGAACGTGGAGAAAGCAATGGGGCCGGATGAGATACACCCAAGAATCCTAAAAGAGCTTGGGAACAAACTTGCTGCACCCCTGGCAAAGCTTTTCAACATGTCATGGGAGAGTGGGGATGTTTCAGGGGACTGGAAAAGAGATACGGTGGTGCCGCTTCACAAGAGTGGGAGTAAAGAGATCCCAGGGAACTATCACCCAGTTAGCCTCATCTCAGTGGTAGGAAAACTGATGGAATCCCTGCTAAAGGAGAGGATACTAGCATACTTAGAAGCAAGTAATCAAGTAGACCCAAGACAACATGGCTTCACAGAAGGTAGATCGTGCTAGACAAACCTGGTGGGCTTTTTTGACTGGGTCACAAGGACAGTGGACCAAGGAGGGGCAGTGGATTTGGTCTACCTGGACTTTAGCAAGGCCTTCGACTCCATTCCACACAGGAGATTGGTTAGTAAACTAGGACACACTGGGGTTGGCCATAAAATAACATGCTGGGTTAAAAACTGGCTAAATAGGAGGTCACAGAGGGTACCAGTGAATGGCACTCTGTCAGAGGAGGGTATGGTGACTAGTGGAGTGCCACAGGGATCAATGCTGGGACCAGTCCTCTTCAGTATATTCATCAGCGACATTGCTAACGAGCTGAAAGGGAAGGTAAGCATGTTTGTGGATGACACAAAGATCTACAATGGGGTTGATACACCTGATGGGGCACTAAACATTGAGGCCGATCTGAAGAAACTAGAGAAGTGGTCAAGAAACTGGCAATTGAAGTTCAATGCAAAAAAATGTAAGGTCATGCACCTGGGTAAACATAACCCAGGAAGAGTATACTTTATGGGAGGGGAACAGCTAATGGCCACCAAGCATGAGTGGGATTTGGGGGGGTTATCATGTCTGATGACTTAAGAGTGAACAAACAGTGTGATAAGGCATCACTGAAGGCTAGTTGCACATTGGGATGCATAGGGAGAGGACTCACAAGTAGGAGGCAAGAGGTGATCATGCCACTGTACAGATCACTGGTGAGGCCACACCTTGAGTACTGCATCCAGTTCTAGAGGCCACACCTTAAGAAAGACATTAATCGATGGGAGACAGTACAGAGAAGGGCAGCAAGGATGGTGCAAGGTATGCATAGAGAGCCGTATGAGGCTAGGCTGAGGAAACTCAACATATACTCCCTGGAACAGAGTAGGGGTCGGGGGGATATAATAGAGACATTCAAATACCTGAAGGGTATCAACAGGGTCTAAGCACAGGACCTTTTTCTAGTAAACAGCAGTAACAGAACTAGAGGACATGATATGCAACTCAAGGGGGGCAGATTCAGGGGCAATACCAGAAAGTACTTTTTCACGGAGCGGGTTGTGGAACCATGGAACAAGCTGCCCCAGGGTGTCATGGGGACAAAGACGGTGGGGGAATTTAAAAGGGCATGGGACAGGCATAAGGGGATCTTCCAGAATATAACAACATAAAGGGGGGGAATGAAACCATGGGCAGACTAGATGGATCATGTGGACCCCATCTGTTGATACAGTCTATGTTTCTATGTAACCCTTACCTCCATGAAGGGACTTGTGTTCACACCGTCTGTAAGGCTTTTTTTGTTTGCCTAGTGAAGGTTCGTTTTCCTTTTCTTCCTTCGTGAAGTCTGACCAGAAGTACTCGTTTAGTAGCTCTGCTTTTTCTCAATCTTTCTCTGTTAGCTGCCCATCCCCTTTTGCAATTCTGACAACACCTTCCCATTTTTTTATTTTTTCCCTTATGTATCTGTAAAATATTTTGTTTCCCTTGTTTATTCCCTGTGCTATCTCTTCTTCTGTTTGAGCCTTTGCAATCCTTATTGCCCTCCCTGCTTCTTTCAGTTTTCCTTGTACTGTATTCTGTAACTGTCCTTTTTTGAATCCTTGTACATTTTGAAGGCTCTTCTCTTTTCTCTCACTTTGATTGCCACTTCTTTGGAGAACCAAAGTGGGTTTCTTCTCTTCTTTGACTTGCTAACCTGTTTTGTGCACTGTGATGTGACTAATGTTAATGCCTCTTTAGCCTGACTCAGTATTCTGCCACATCTGCTTCAGCTAGTCTGCCTAGATTTTCTTTTAGACAGGCTCTCATCTTATTGAAATCTGCTTTTCTGAAATCGAGGACTTTCAGTTTTGAGTGCCTGGTGTCCTGAAATTTGTTTACCCCAAACCATACAGTGTGATGGTCACTTGTTCCTAAATGGTTCCCAACTTCAACGTCTGTGTGACCGGGAGCTCCTGCCACTCTTGAGGACTGACCTGTTCTTAAGTCTGTTGCAACAGTTCTTCTATTTCTAAGCCTAATCTGTCCTTTACAATTTCTAGTCTACAAGGCTGGCCACCTGTGAGCACCCCCCCCCTCCCTTTTCTTGACTATGCTACAGTGTCCTCTTTAATTTTTCTTTTCCCTCTCAGGTCCTTGTACAGAAAGATTATTGTGGTGACTTCAGAGTATATGTAAAACAGGTTGTGTTTATTGTTGTTGGATTTAGTATATAACAGCACTATGTTATAAAATACCTTAATGTATATACCTTATGTTTATGAAACCTGTAAATGTTTAAAATACCATGGCACTTGGTGTTTTGATAATGGTAAAAAGTACTAGGTGACTATTATAGAAATTAAGCTAGTTGTGCTATTTAAAATGCATGTAAATTGTTGTAAACTTAACAAGCCAGAAGTGTCATGGTGATTTGCATATATCCCATGATGCATTGCATTATGGAAGTATGTATGATGTTGTATTTCTTTGAAACTTGATTTGTTGCCAATGCCCTTTGGGTAAACCTTCTTTCAGTGATTCTGCATTGAGATTCTTTGTCTATAGTTTTTTTTTTTTTTTTTTTTTGGGACCCCACTACCCAAGCAAACAAGGCCCACATAGGGATGAAGGGTTTTCACTAAAAATGTTGGATCAAAGATCAGTGTCAGTAGGTGCTGGCTAAGTGTAGAGAAAGAACATTCATAGTTTATTGCTGCAAACTGATGTACTGAAGAAGGAATATGGCATTGCAGAAGCTTATTTCTTGTATTTTGAATAAACATCACACAGAGATTGTGTGTTGAACCTGAAGTTTGGTGTCTGATCCAGCTTTTATCCCACAACCCCTCCACAGACTTGGTGTGAGAAGTGGGATAACTTGCTGGAAGCGTCTGGACTGGCCAAAGAGGGACGTTTCTGGTGGATATCGCCCAGATATCCCAGATAGACCAATGCACCAGGAGCTGCCGGAGAAGAAAGTCCATGGAGTTCAGCCCAGAACCATGGCTGGCAGATGGAGAGAGGCTGCTGTCTGGACTGGACCTGGGAGCTCGGAGGAAGGCTAAGCCAGAAGACGATGAAGAGATGCCAGTCGAGACAGATTGGCGGTGCAAGGAACAACACCCCGGAGGTGGAGACCCTGATGAGGATGGTCCACTGGATGAGTGGGCAATGGCTGGAGGCAGACCAACTATGCAGAGAGGCAGAACACTGGTGCCAGGTGCTCAAGAGATCCCTGCTGGAGAGCTTGGACAAAGAATTGGAGGAGAATTTTCCATGGGCTCAGGTGGAGAAGGACCCCCTGACTGAGCAGAATATTTCTTTGTTGCCTGTGTTCCTAGGATGTTACCTGTTGGAAGTAAGAGATGCAAGTATGGAACTTGAATGTGAGACCCCAGGTAAGACTGTCCCTAGTGATATTGTGCTGGGGTTGAAGACTCCAAGCAAGCAAGAAGAAGCCTATGAGGCTGAAGGGACTTTTTCTTGCACTGATGCAGCTAATTAACAGTACTGACTGAGGTATACTGCATGCTAAAAATACTAATATTGTCAAACTGTTATAGTATGTTAAAGTTAAGGAGGGTAGAGGTCATTTAAAAAAATGTCACCCTTGGAAAAAGGGAAACTCTCACATAGGTTACAAGGTATTAGATGGTAACAGATAGCTGAAAATAGCACAGTGATTAGAAGGATGTTTACTAAGACACTCCAGAGTTAAAAGGTTTAGGAACCTGCTGTTTAACAATGAAGGGTATTCAGCATGGGAGGTTCCTTGGTTTCCTGTGGGTTTTTGTAGAGACCTGCCTGTGGATAAGATGACCAAGGATTTCGGGTCATAAGTTATA
The DNA here is from genome assembly GCA_016271365.2 of Neoceratodus forsteri. Lineage (NCBI taxonomy): Eukaryota > Metazoa > Chordata > Ceratodontiformes > Ceratodontidae > Neoceratodus > Neoceratodus forsteri. The sequence continues at coordinate 107,524,604 of CM028131.1, read as the reverse complement.
TAAGGTTGAAACAGGAGAGTAGAAACTACTATTGCTCCTTCCATATTCCGGCAGGCACTTTGTGTAAGACAGAGGGGTCAAGTTAGTTGCAGGCAAGGCCAGAGGTGGCTCTGCAATTGTCCCTTTCTGTAGACAAAAGTGTAGCATGTTTGATCAGGGGGTGGGCCTGATGTCAAAGAAAGAGATACCCAAGGGCAGACAAGGAGTCTGAGGTGGTATGTGTGTTCTATTCTTTTCTGAGGGAAAACCTACCAAGGAGGAGGTGGGTGGAAAATGGATTGGAACCTGTGCTGGGGTAACACCTTGAGTGTCTACCCTCAGGTGTCTATATCTGTAACAAGTGAAATGAATCAAGAGTCATAGTGAGTTTATGTAGAGGGGTTGAACATAGGTCTTGGGGCCCCTGCTTAAAACTCATATGTCTGGTGGGATTGGAGCGGGTAGTTACTCACCCCCAGAGAAAGTCTTTCTATGGCACTGGACTTTACAGACATCCAGATTTTTGGTTAAGAAATATAACGGACTTTCCTTAAAAGGAGATGAGAAGGTACCGTTAGTCTCTGTTGAGAAATGTGTTTATGTCTCAGGGTAAAGAATGATGATATCCACTATGTTTATGATAGAATGTTTATTGTTAATAGGGGCCCTCAGACGTAGCTTCTGAAGCTGGATGGGTAGAAGCTCCATCCCTCCCTGAGACAGAAAGGTGGTAAGCAGTCTGCAATAACTGCTTCCCTCTTAAGGTGGGGGATATGTGACTGGGAGCGCCTGCCACTCTTGAGGACCGGCCTTTTCTTAGATCTGTTGCAACAGTTCTTCTATTTCTAAGCCTAATCTGTCCTTTACAATTTCTAGTCTGCAAGGCTGGCCACCTGTGGGCACCCCCTCCCTTTTCTTGACTATGTTACAGTGTCCTCTTTCATTTTCCTTTTCCCTCTCAGGTCCTCATACAGGGATGTTATTGTGGTGACTTCAGAGTATATGTAAAAAAAGGTTGTGTTTATTGTTGTTGGATTTAGTATGTAATAGCACTATGTCATAAAATACCCTAATGTATATACCTTATGTTTATGAAACCTGTAAATGTTTAACCCTTAGGCTGCTGGACGATTTAGAACGCATAGGTTTTTAGGACAAGATATCTTGTCAGCGGCAGCCTAAGGGTTAAAATACCATGGCACTTGGTGTTTTGATAATGGTAAAAAGTACTAGGTGACTATTATTGAAATTAAGCTAGCTGTGCTATTTAAAATGCATGTAAATTGTTGTAAACTTAACAAGCCAGAAATGCCATGGTGATTCGCATATATCCCATGATGCATTGCATTATGGAAGTATGTATGATGTATTTCTTTGAAACTTGATTTGTTGCCAATGCCCTTTGGGTAAACTTTCTTTCAGTGATTCTGCATTGAGGTTCTTTGTCTATATTTTTTTTTTTTTGGTCTCCCACTACCCAAGCAAACAAGGCCCACATAGGGATGAAGGGTTTTCACTAAAAATGTTGGATCAGAGATCAGTGTTGGTAGGTGCTGGCTAAGTGCAGAGGAAGGACACACATAGCCTTTTGCTACAAACTGATGTACTGAAGAAGGAATATTGTACTGCAGAAGCGTATTTCTTGTATTTTGAATAAACATCACACAGAGATTGTGTGTTGAACCTGAAGTTTGGTGTCTGGTCCATCTGTTATCCCACAACCCCTCCATAGTCTGTCACCCTGTTATTATTTTAAATACTAGGTCTAGTATTACTTCCTCCCTTGAGGGAGATTTCACTAGCTGATGAAGTCCGAGCCCCTGGAGTGCAGCTAGGAACTCCCTGCTTCTAGGGCTGGCCCCATGGTGCTGAGGGCTGAGGCGCGGGATGCCTTACCTCATGCCACGCTGGCGACCCGGGTTCAGGAATGGACTTGGGTCATCAGGGAGCTGGCTGGGGGGAGGTCAGAGCAGGACTGAGCAGCCAGAAGGCAGCTCTCCTTGCTGGAAGGTGGTTGCCACCCCCCCTTAGTCCTGCTGCCACTGGGTGGAGGCTTGGTGGTCAGTGTAGGTGGTGGGGGTAACACAGAGTGGGTGGGTACCTTGAGAGGTGGCGCATGTGTGCCTCCACGTGCATGTGCATGTCTGATGTGAGCTGGGTTATGGGGAGAAAAACCAAAAAAGACCACAAAAACTACATACAGAAAAAAAAAGGCACTCCCTGTTTCTTTCAGATGCAGCTGAGATGGAGCTCCAAATAATGTCCGGTAAATTAAAATTCCCTACCAGCACTATATCCCCTACCAGCACTCTATTCCCTACCAGCACTATATCCCCCTAGCAGCACTATATCCCCTACCAGCACTCTATTCCCTACCAGCACTCTATCCCCTACCGGCACTATATCCCCTACCGGCACTATATTCCCTGCCAGCACTATATCCCCTACCAGCACTATATTCCCTACCAGCACTATATACCCCTTGTCTAACAGCCTTTGAAGGGACTCTAGAATCTCCTTATCCTTTGCCTCTTCCTGGGAAGGGGGTCTGTAGACCACTCCTACCCGGACGGGTGCCTTGTTACCTGCCCCAATAGTGAGTCACAGGGTCTCTGCTTCCCCTTGTGCCTCCTGTATCTCTGTGGTATTTATATCTTCCCTTACATAGATTGCTACCCTTCTCCCCTTTTCCCCTTCCCTTACATTCCTTTCTAAATAGGTTATAACCTGGGATAGTTGTTTCCCGGGTATGGTGATCATTGAACTAAGTTTCTGTTACGGCAACCCAGTCTAGTCCTGCCTCAGCTATTGTGACGGTAAGGTCTAGGATTTTGTTTGTGCACATTGCTTTTCAAACCATTATATTCCCATTTCCTGCCTAGTTGCCCCCACCCTGCTGGTTATTCTTTGTACCTTTTTTGCAGTTGTCTTTGGACTCTTTTTGAGTTTTATTTCTTCCTTCCTCTGTGATACTCTCGCGATTTTGTTTTGTAGATGTATTGCCAGCTGATGGTGGAGAGATGACTTGTTCACTGAGACTGGATGCTGGTTCTGCCACCATCTCCCCACTGGCTAGTTTAAATGTTCTGCGTGGACGTTAATGTTTTGTAGGTGTATTACTAGCTGACTGGGGGGGAGATGACTTGTTTCCCCGAGATTGGATACGAGTTTTGCCGTCATCTTCCCATTGACTAGTTTAATTGTTCTACGTGGACGGCCAATCTTTGGCCTAGTACTCTAACCCCCTCCTTTGTGAGGTGGAGGCCCTCAGACTTAATGAACTCCCTCTCCCAGAAGTTCTGCCAGTTTCCGATGACGTGGTACCCTTTTGTGTGTCACCAGTCCCTCATCCGGATGTTAAGTTCACCTATTTCCTTTTCTCTGATTTTCTGCCTGGTTCCCCCTTTTTTCTATACAGGCAGAACCCCAGAAAAGGCAAATCTGGATGAAAGAGGAGCTAACTTGTCCCCTAATTTGGCTAGGTGCTGCTTGACCTCGTCCACTGACTTGCTAGTGAGGTCATTGGTCCCTATGTGGACCAGGACATTTGGGTTCCCTTCTTCCTTGTGTATTATTTTGACAGTGTGGTTTGTGTCTCTCCATGCTGATGCTCCTGGGAGACATCTGACCAGCATCTTTGTCTGTCCGTTATGAATCAGGCGGGGATCCACCTCACGAATCATGGAGTCCCCTATGATGACGAGTTTCCTATTGGTGTTTTTGCTTTTTAAGGTGGTGTGGCTTATACGGTGCCTTAATTGTGTACTGATTTCATTATTCGTTATATTCAAGGTGCTTGATTTCTTGGAAGAGTTGGGACTGAAACTATCTACTGACAAATGACAATTCTTCCAAAGTTCCATCAAATATGTGCACCACATACTGTCTACAGATGGCATTTGAACCGATCCAACTAAAGTACAAGCCTTAACCACAGGATCTAGGCCTCAGACACTATTTATTTATTTATTTATTTAGCTTTTGTTGACCGGGTAAGTGCACTAGACAAATCCTGCCTATTTTCAGGCACGACCCGGGGGAGGGGGATACAGATGAATGCCAACTGACCTTGAACCAGATTAAGCTGTTGGTGGTATTTTTAGTGAATAAGGGAAATTTGGCCAGGACACCGGGGAAATTCCCTACTCTTTTCGATAAGTGCCATGGGATCTTTAACATCCACCTGAACTACCACCAATCCATGCAGATGGGACCTCGGTTTAACGTCTCATCTGAAAGACGGCACCTCAGAAGTGCAGCACCCCTCTCATGCTGCACTACAGTGTCAGTACTGGGATATTAACCCAAGTGCCAGATGTGGGAACTGAACCCACAGCCCTCTGATCTCCCGGCCTCAGAGGAAAGTGTGCTACCTACTGAGCCACTGACACTGCAAAGGACTAAAGGACTCACTGCTAGGGTTTTGGTTATACTACTGATGTTTAGCAGGACTACTCTAAAATGGAGAGGCTGTTGCTGGACTTGACACAAGGCTATCAACTGACACAGAAAAAAGAGGAACGTTAACCCTAGGGAGGGAGGGAGGGAGCCTTCAAACACTATTTTTACACTAGAGAACTCTGGAACAGGATGCATAGAAAAGTGCAAGGTCACATTTTATGAGATTATCCAGCATTTCACCACTGCCCTGATACTAGTTTAAGGGGATTCCCACCAAGCCACACACATTGCATGTCTATGCCAGGCTTAATGTACCTGGGGCTGTGTTGCATCAAGCCTACTCTTAGGAATTGCGATTCGAGGCTTTCACTAGCAGAAGTCTAAGTCTCTAGAGGTAAAATGGGCTGTTTTGGATCAGTTTCACGAATATCTATATGGAGCCCATATGACAGTCAAGACCAATAATGACCCATTGTCCTATGTAAAAACAACTGCTAAACTAGATGCCATTGTATATCAATGGATGATTGCTCTATTCACTTAAAATTACTGTGCTGAGTATCTGCTGAGGCTGAAACACTTTGACACTGATATTAAGCCAGGATCGACAAATTTCAAAATTACATGCTTGTCCAAAGACAACTGGCCTTGCCAAAAATGGTAGTCCCAGTGTTTTGAGTGTTAGTCCATGGTTATAAAGCTATTTTTCTAGGGAAATTACATAAACTTAACGTAGCGACAAAGTACAAGGTGTGGGGGTTATACTATTAATACTAGGTAGATGTAGAACATTAGGAAGCAGGAAGAAAATGTATGTTTACATTCTGTTTACTACAGGTTGAGTCAGTCTGAGTCAACTGCCAGAACGTTAGATAGAATTAGAACAATGAGAGCTCAGAAGAGCTATTATCACCCCCTCACCCCCACTCTGGCACTTCTCTGACCCCTGTCCACTATCAGCTACCTACCTTAGCACTTCTCCCTCCTCCCTCTCTGACAATGGCCCTCCAGTGTGCCTACTCCTCCTGGGTCTTCCCCATACTGTCCTCTCACTACCTGTGCTCTTCTGAATAGTTTACCTTTGATCTCTGCTTAGTTCGTAGTCATAGGTAGTCTCTCCTTATGAATCATTGTAACTGGTTATACTTCTGCCCTCTCTGTGTTATTTGTTACCGTGTAACTATGTTGATCTTTGTATGTTTGTTACCCTCCATAATGACGTGGAACCTTTGTAAATGAGCTGTTCTTGCTCAGAGGTAATGTAATCCGAGTTAGTAAATAAATAAAGTATCAAGAGTAGTACAAAATTTGATCCAACCAGATTTGCTGGATAGTCGTAAAGTTCCTAGATTTGCTCTGACTATCCGGGACCGTCTGGTCTCCTAAGTAAACAAAAACAGGCCTTGGTATCCTGTGGCAGCACACTCCCTCTCCCAGTCCCATAAATATAACCCTCCTTAAGTCAAGTTCCTGGTGTCCAGTGGCACCCTCTGCAAATTTAACACCCCCTCTCCAAAAGGGGAGCTTGCTTTTTGCTCAGTGTTCTGGAACTCTTGCCTGCTGCCTTCCCCGACTTCTGTCCAATACAAACCTAGCACTCAAGAACTAACAACTTGGATTTAAAGAAATCAAAAGCTTGTTTACAAGCAGATATCTTCTTATTGTGTTCAGATGTCCAAGAATGCAGTGTAGAAACCATGTACAAGCAGCTGTTTGTACACTGTTTCTACACTGTGTTCTTGGATGTTGGTACACGATAAAAGGATTTCTACTTGTAAACAAAACATTTGATTTCTTTACATACAAGTTTAGTTCTTGAGTGCTGGGTTTGTATTGGATGGGATTTCTATGGCGGGGGGTTAGCCACCCCTTCCCAAGCATTGGGCTCTACTGCTGAGCACACAGCTGGAGGAGTGATAGGATTTACTGCCTTCCCTGACTCCCAGAACACCCAGTCTGATGCCCCAGCTGGCAAGCTGCACTTCCTCCTTGCTCATCCAGCCGCCATGAACTTCCAAATGGGGCATGAAAGTGCAAACTAGCACAAGCAGTGTTTCTCTCTTTGGAGCCAGCAACAGTGCACAGCATCCTCCTTCCAGCTCAGCTGGCCTCACAGGCTCCTTGACTAGGTTCAGGGAAATCGCACTCTGCCTCCACCAGTTTGCACTGTCCACACCTACATCTATGTAGGCCAGGAAGATGCTCAGTAATTCCAGCTCCCCTGCTTCCCAAAATTCCAGTCTTGCAGGGTCTGGCAAACCAGCTGGTCACCCTTCCTCCCAGCCCCACAGACACAGCGATCAGTTCCGCATGGCATAAAATAACAACTGGGCACTAAGGGCAGCAAACCACAACAAAAAATAAAATAAAAATGCAGTCACCTGACCTCCACAAGCAGCCAGCAATGTTGTGGAATATAGGACCGTGTGGCCAGTAATGGTATCCTGATGGCAGACTTGAGGCTCGTGCCATTTGCTACCCATACTGCCAATCCAAGTGCCACTGCTCGTGCCGATCAGGTTCCTGCCTTGATTGCAGCCAGTCCTGATTCTCTGACTTCACCACTTGCTACTGATGCTACCCACGAGACGCAGCAATCAAGTCATCACGTGACGCCCGGCCCTGAGTCCACAGCAGCAGAGGCTGGAGGAACCCTAATGGCAAACCAGGCAAACTGCAAGAAATGCAGGTAAAAAAAATGTACATGCTTTCATTTGCTGGTTGTCCAGTGACAACCAGCTATATAACTAATGCTTGTCCTGGTCTAAACATTGATAGCCCAGGATGTTGGGCTATGGTATTTGTCAATTCCTGATGTTAAGGCTACTATCATCTGAGACCTCAGTGAGTGATGAATGTATATGCATAACAGCAGACACTGTCTGGGCTGTGTGTAAGAAGTGTGACACTGGTGAGTGAATCTCTCCTGCTAATCCACATCACATTATTAGCAGCTAAGGTGCCTCAGAGAAACGTCTTCCAAAGGTTTATTGCAATTTCACATTGCCATACCTATCTGCCTTACCGCAGCTAAATTGGTGCAATTTACAAAGAGAACAATGGACAGACCCAAATTTTCAGGTCATTTATCAAACCTTGATAGGAGGTAGATATTTATTTTATTTTTAATTTTATTTGTGAGAATCAGTTTACAACCTTTGAGACAGAGGCTCGTTTCCGAAGGTACCTCGTCACATTGAGACATACATTCCTCCCAAGTGACTGTGACACACCCAGACACCCCACTGATTCTTAGAGGATGGTCTGAGCTGAAAGTCAAGGACACCGTGGTCTTCTTTGTGACCGATAGGCCAAATTCTTTTGTGAGACAACAACTGCTGTTTCCTCGTGAATTTGGATTAGTTCTAAAATGAAATCCTTACATTATGACATGGGTAACCTAGGAAACAGTCTGACACGGGATATGATAAAGTCCAGGTTTTACTGGCCGTGCATGGGGGTTGATGTTGAAAGACACTGCAAAGCCTGAAGCTGCTGGGGACTCCCACGACAGCATGAGATTTCCGACAGGTGGGGTGACCTCCCGTATGTTAAGATGGAACAGCTGCATAATAGGAGAGGAAGGAAGAGACTGGACCTTCCACATACTGCCAATGGGACAGATGGAACCATAGTCTGTCTGATGCTCCCCAGATCTGCCACAGACCATGGAGACCTGATCAGCTGCTCACAGGAATAAGAGGAGTTAAAGGAGAACTGCCTTGAATCTGCAAGCCTGTGTTTTCTGAAGAAGCTGGGTTTCTAATACTGATTCAGGTTCTGTTTTTTGTTCCATCTGCACTGGCCTTTTGGTAAATGCAGTCAGTGTTTGTGCTCTATACTGTGGTGGGCAGTACATTTTAAAACTGTATGATGTACTTTATGTCCTTGTTAAAGAACTTGCATTGTGTTCACAATGCATTCATGTTCCACTTTAGGATTCGGTGGTCAAAGTGGGACATAAGCTACATCATACAGTTCTAAAATGGCACTTAACACCAGTATACGAATCAGAACCACACACTGAGTTAACCTAAAAGCCGGTAATGACTGAAAAATAATGGAATGGGTTGCATTGTATAAAAAAAACCCTCTTCTTCTGGGAAAAAATTACTTACAGTTCAGTGCAGGTCTCCTTTAAACCACACACACTCGATGGATATCTGAAGCAGACCCACTGGAGTTGACTCCGGGACTCATGTCCTATGAGTAGTCTGATGTAGAAAATAAACAAGTCAGGAACTACCACGACTATCCCCATCTTGTTGAAGGAAGCAGAGATTGGAGGCAACAAACCTTACTGAAATGCCACCATTGAACCCTGAGGCAGACGCTTTTGTGCCCATGGATACCTGCCCAGTGCTTGGTAAAGCTGAAGAACTAGAAGATACCGGACTACAGGAGTATGAAGTAATGGACTCAGTCTTGACTGAAGATGCTCACTTGGTGCACAAATAGGGGGGTTGATACCTCACAACCCATGGAAGAGAGGACAGTGCCACTATGATGTTCAAAAAGTCCTAGAAAGCCTGTGTAAAGACTCACTTATAATGTCCTGGGTGCCTCCATGGATTTACCCTAGTACACTGGCCATAGACACATACTGTATATAGCACCCCTAGGTCTTTGCTTCACATAGTGTTCTCTGGTGCCACAGCATAATTTCAGTGCAGTAGTATGAGAAAACTGTACCAATGCTCTGTGTAATGTGCTGCTCAAGAATCATTTGTATAGGTAGGACCTGTTGCTATGCTTAAGCTAGACAGAATCCATTTGTTAGATTAGAGTGTTTGGAAATAAGATCTTTTCTCTGTTGAAGGAATCAACACAGATGTTAATTTGTCAACAGGAGGTGAGTTTAACCCCCTACTCAGGGGCTTGCAAGTGGTACCTCTACATTTGGGCCTGTGTGCCGTGCTATTTGTTAGTCCCTGGGATGTGGACTGGGACTTGAGCAAAGTGTGTGGCCAGGGTTCCGTGGTGCCATATGTGTTAGTGGACTGCTGGCTGATGTCAAATCAGGAGAGGACCATCCTGGTAACCTGTAGCCAACGTGAGGATGCCTGCTCTGCAATCATATATTCCACCTTAGCATTGGAACTGTGTATAGAATGACCGAACAGTGATTAACATAGAAATGTAGAAAAAGTCAGCAGAAAAAGACCATTGGTCCATCCAGTCTGCCCTGTTTTACCGTGTCCTACCCCGGAACCTAATATATAATCTAGGTCATTGCCCTCACCTCCCCCCTCTTGCCTGCTGTCTTACTGCTTCCCCCTGTATAACTATTAAGCCTTTTACTTGGTCTTAGCATGTTTGAATCCGTTAATGGTTCTCATACTGATCACCAACATGGGTAGGCTGCTCCATGGCTCAGTTACTCTCTATGTAAAACAACTCACATCCCTCCTGAATCTCCCCCATCAGTTTCCACTCATGCCCCCGTGTTCTTGTCCTGGTGCCGTCACTGACCACCACATGGTCTACTGAATGTGCAAGCTCCATTGCCCCAAAGCCCCCTCCCCAGATCGTCCTCCTCCAGTTCTCCAGGTCGCTGGATCTATCCTCCCTCCATGCTGACTTGTCAGCCACTGACTGATCCTATATGTCTGCAACCCCGACATTAGCTTGGCCCCTCAAATCATTCCATTCCAAACTTATGGTTGTCTGGGACCACCATGCTTCCCTCAGGAAAACCAGGTTCTGTGGTTCCCACCCTCCCTGGATATCTGCTGAGCTGATGGCCTGCCTTCAAGCTCATGACCTAGCCTGGTGATCCTGTAAGATCATCGGTTCCCCTGCTACCCTATTAAATTACTGGACCCTTCACAATACTTACACTAAAGCCTTCAGGCTTGTGACATCTGAGCACTTTGCATCCACACTTCACAACAACCTTTATCATCTCTCCATGTTCTGGAATGTTATACACTCCCTCTTCTACCTCTCAACCCAGTCCTCCCCCCCATCTTCAAGGTTGGCAACTCCCACATCACTGTCCCTGCTGCTGTTGTTTCTTCCTTCAAGTCCTTCTTCACCACCTGCATCCTTTCTGTCCCCCCCCCCCTCCTCCCTTCCCTTTTCCCTCACACTCCCTCTGTCTATCTTAAGGCCCTTCTAGCTCTTAATCTCCACAAGGGTATGAGCCCAGATGGTCTTGTTTATTTATTTTATTTATTCTGAAAGTCAGATTTACAACCTTTGAGTCAGGGACTCATTTACAAAGGCACCTCATCGCAGGGAGGGTAGACTTGGTTATAGTGTGAGATACAACAGTAGTAACATACAGGTGTAATACAGATAACAAAAAGAACACAATATAACTGGTTTACAGGACAAAGTTACATGCAGTAAATAGCAATCGTATAAAAAAAAAAAAAAAAAAAAGAAAGGGGGAAGAAGCAGCCCAATGGACATTGTCAAGGCTATGGGCAAGAAACAGGGAGGGACCCCAACATTAGGTTGATTAAGGACAACTACAGCTTCGGGTGCCAAAGGGGTGGTTATGGAGAGTGACTTTAAAGGGACCAATTTTGGTAGACTAAGTGAAAGAGAGTGGGAGGGAGTTGAACCATGTGGGGGTGCAGTAGTGGAAGGACCTTTGACTAGGGAGGTCTTGGTACGGGGCACCAGAAAGGTGGCTTTAACTGAGCAACAAGTGGCAATGGATGGGGATGCAAGCCACAGGGACGTGGTGACCCCTGGGGGGGCAGAGCTCCAGCAGGGATTTTTTTGGCAAGTAAGCAGGTTTGGTAGCGCAGGCGCTCCTCCAAGGTGAGCAGGTTGGTGGTGGAATAGAGCAGGCAAGTATGGGTGCGGAGGGATGCACTGGTCAGGAGCCTGCAGGCCTTGTTTATTGAGGTCTGGATTCTGGTGACGGCAGTATTGTTGGCCGCAGCATAGATAGGTAGGCCGTAGTCCACTAGGGACAGGACGGGGGTGTTGATGGCCAGTTGGAGAGCAGTTTGGGGGAGGCAATCTCTGTGGTGATAGAGAAGACCAATCTGAGAGTTTATGGCTGAGGACAGGGTATTGATGTGGGTGTGGAATGTAAGAGCCAAGTCAAAGGTGATGGCCAGGTACTTGTAGGATGACACCTGCTCGAGAGGGTGAGCATTACTGGGGAGAATGCAGAGGGGGCATTTTTGGCCTTATTCTGGTAATGTGAAAAAAGCAAAGATTTTTTTTTTTTTAAAATGCAATTTTCCAGGCACTGGGAAATTGACCAAGATATAGTGACCAGCCGGTGGTCAAGGAGCCACTTTTCGGCTTGGTTGAATGTGTGCTGCAGGGATTCCTGTAGAGATGTGGGGTCAGGGTGGGAGGCAAGGAGAACCGCATCATTGGCATAGAGTACCATATTGCCTGAGCAGGAGCTGGGGAGGGTATTGAAAAATAGGCTGAGCAGAATGGGGCCCAGGATGAAACTCTGGGAGACCCCCGAGCAAATGGACAGGGTATTGGACAGGGTGCCATTTACCTTCATGTGCTGTGATCTGGCAGAGAGGTAACTGGTGAACCAAGCCAGTGGGCCAGGGGAGAAGCCAAGTTGGTGGAGGGAGTCAAGTAGGAGGGGTGACAGACAATGTCAAAGGCCTTGGAGAGGTCAATGAACACTGCACCTGCAACATGACTAGAGTTGAGAGCAGAGTGGAGGTGTTGGGAGAACTCCAGGAGGGCTGTAGTGGTGCTGTGTCCAGGGCAGAATCCATGTTGTTCTGGAAACAGCAGGTCGTATTTGGCCAGATACTCAGAGAGCTGAATGGCCACTATTTTTTCTAGTGCTTTGGAGAGAAGCGGGAGAATGGAGATGGGCCTGAAATTGTTAGGAGAGGTTCTATCTCCACTCTTATGGATAGGGGTGATTTCTGCAATTTTCCAGGCAGTGGGAAATTGACCAAGACATAGTGACCGGTTTAAAAGGATGGTGAGAGGGGCTAGTACAGTATCTAGGACTAATCAGAGAATTCTGGAGTCAAGGGGATCACAGCTGGGGTTGTTGCTAGCTAAGTCTTTTTGCAGATGATGCCTGGCTTCAAGGGGTAATATGGCATGCAGGTAGAAAGGAGGGCGATCCGAGGTTGGGGGGTGGAGGCAGGGATAGGGTTGAAAAAGTAGTTGAAGAGGACAGAGCTTATATCTGAGAAAGCCATATTGAGGCACTCAGCTATGCAGGGAGGATCAGTAGTGATGGTACCGTCTATGGAGAGTAGTGATGGTGAGGGGGAGTGGGTCTTTCCATTGAGCTCTTTCATATTGTCCCAAAAGGCATGGGATGAGCCCCAAGTGGATTCAAGGGTGGCTTGATAATATTTGGCCTTAGCCTGCCTTATAGCCCAGGAGCACTTGTTACGTGCTGCATTATAGGCTTGTCTGTCAGCCAGTTTGCCTGTCTCAACAGCAATATGCCAGAGATTATCTCTTTGTTTCAGTGTTTGGATGAGGGATGGGGAAATCCATGGGGCATTGTGTTTCTTGGTACGGATTCTAGTCAGGGGGGTGAAAAGGTCGCAGGCCTTGCTGAAGGCACTGGAGAAATAGGCTAGGGCAGAGTCAATATCCATTGCAAGTAGGACTGGGGACCACTCAAGCTGGGCTAGGTACGTTTTTGGCTTTCTGAGACTCCCGGGGTGAAAGCGCCAGCGCGAAGTGACCTGGGGAACTGGTTTTGGTGTGGGGGATGACCAGTGGCAGAGAACAGGAGAGTGGTCACTAAGAGAGTCTGGTAGTACATTAACATCCCTGATTTTCCCTTGACCTCATGCTTCTTCACTTTTTTGCACCTGCCAGCTCCTTTCCTATAACCATTCTTGTTAGTCTCTCCTTCTCCTCTGCCTCTGTCCCTGATGCTTGGAAACAGCCTACTGTCATCCCCCACCCAAAGGGGGTGATCCCTCTTTTCCTGGTACTTTTTGTCCCATCTCTCTCCTCAGCACCATTGCCAAGTTCCAGGAACATCTTGTCATCTCACAACCCACCTCCTTCCTTGACTACTCATTTTCATGCCTTTCCAGTCTGACTTCATCAAGTCCCACTCAACATCTACCTCTCTCCTCCGGCACACTGACTCCATTTTGTCTGGCATGGACTCGGGCCTGGTCACTTCCACCATCTTTGTTGACTTCAACAAAGCCTTTGACACTGTCTCACATCCCCATCTCCTGGACAAGCTTAAAGGAAATTTCTAACATTTTAATAGCAGCTTACGGGCTTTATAGCCCATTACCTTATGGCTACGATAGTCATTCCACATATAAACTGTACTTTTTTTTGCAGTCATTTTAGGAAGGGAAGGGATTGCATATCTCATTGAACTGACAGCCACCTGATCCTTTCCACTTTCCTATACACTGGCCCCACCCCTGCGCTCAGTGACATATAACCATGGAGAGCACGAGGACGTGGCCCATTGTAGTCTACAGGGGGCATTTTTAAAACATATTTTTTATGCTTAAGCAATGTTTTACATAAATAAAAGCCACCATTCAACTGACAGGGGTTCTATCAGTTTTGAGGTGGCTTTTATTTATGTAAAATGTTGCTTAAACATATAAAAATATGTTTTTAAAATGCCCCCATAGACTATAATGAGGCATGCCTCTGCACTTTCCCTGGTTAGCTGTCATTAAACGTCCAAGCGCAGGGGTGGGGCTGGCGGACGGGGACATGGAAGGGATCAGGTGGCTGGCGGTTTGGTGAGATATACGATCCCTTTCCTTCCTAAAATGACTGGGAAAAAAGTGAGGCTTATACATGGAATGACTATGGCAGCTATAAGGTACCGAGCAATGAAGCCCTCAAGTAGATCTTAGAAATTCACTTTAAGGCATTGGGGCTCTCTGCTTCATCAATTAGCTGGTTCTGCTCTTCCTTTGAGGGCAAGTTGCAAGCTGTCTGTTTTGAAGACCCTCCCACTCCCTATCTGGTCAGGCATTCCCCAAGGTTCTGTTCTGGGTCCCATGCCCTTCTCCATATTTCTAAATAACTTCCCATCAGCCTGTTCCTCTGCATCCATCCACATGTATGTACACGGCACTGTGCTTGTTGCCTCTAGCCCCTCTGCTGCTGACCTTGCTGACCATCTCCAACAGGATATTGACAGTGTTCATCATTGGTTCTGTCCCAACCATCTGTCCCTCAAAGTCAAGAAAATGGAGTCCATGACCTCTGGCTCCCAATAGAGGCTCACCAGGCTCTCTGCTCTCCCCTCCTTCTACACCCTTGATGGTACGGTGCTTATGGATGTCTCCTGATTTAAGTACCTTGGGGTCTGGTTAAAACCATCACCTTGACTTCTCGGTGCACATTGATGTCATACACCTCAAGCTCCACCCCAAACTGGGTGTTCTCTATAGAAACAAAGCCAGTATCTCTCTCCCTGCCCACCGTGACCTAGTCATGAAGATGATCCTCTCTGTCTTCAACTATGATGAGTAACATTATCTACATCACTGCTCCCAAGTCAACCCTGGAGATACTAGATCACCTCTTCTACTCATTCTGCCATTTTGCTTTGTACTGTCCTTCTCATACTAACCACTGTTCTCTGTACTCCTCCCTCTTCTCTCCTTTACTTGATGCCAGACATCTTGCCCACTGGGCCTCCTTCACCTCCAAATTCTGGTCTGTCTCCCTCCCTCCCTATCTATCCTCCCTCCTAGCTTCCCATACTCCCACCTCCTACACTGTCTGTAACACTGCTTCTCATACCCTCTCCCACCCCCTCCAGTAAAACTTCAGGGGGCCAAACTGCCTTCTCATATCATTTTCCTAAACTCTGGTCCTCCCTTCCCCAATCTCTCTGGTCAGCTTTGTCCTTTTCCTTCCTCAGATCCCTTCTCCATGACTTTACTACCACTCCCTGCAACTCTACCTGAAGCCTGACCCTTGCTTTCCCTCTTGCCCCTCCCTGTTGGTCTGCCTCCCAAGCCCTGATGTGAGCAGTTTCCTTCCCCCATAGGCCAGGGTCTATGTCAATCAATCAATAAATCAATCAATCATCTTTATTTTACCAGGCGGAGCACCATTGAGACAGTCTCATTTACAAGATGGACCTGGATTGGTCAAACAAGCTCAACAAATGGTAATACAGTAAGGAAGCAGTCGGGTAGTGCAATGACAGGTGACACAGGTGACAATAAGCAAGCACAGTGATCCACAACATCTACTTGTTCGGGACAAGTAATGAATATTTACAAAAATTTACAAAACAGTAATTTACAAGGCCATATATACATAAATTACACTTGCAGCATGTTTTGTAGGGGTTATAGGGGATTGGGGATATTAAAGTGATAGTGGGGTGGCTAAGAGGGGGAGGACCCAGGGATAACTAGTGGGAGAATGGGACGGGGAGGCCGACTGGGGACAGGGAAGAGACTAAAAGGGGGGACCCTGTAATGACTAGCATGAGAGTCTAGCAGGAGCTGTAGAAGGGTTGGCCACTCTATGAGGAGCATGCAGGGTTTGTATTGAAAGAGGCACTTAAATATGGCACTCACAGGATTCACTGAGCTATGTGGCCTTGTACTGCTCCTCTTCACAGACTCACTTTGGTAATGTTTAGCTCCTGTATCTACCTTAATGCCCTGGGACTGATAACTCCAGCACCTTGACAGGCTGGGTGGTGGTATTCTGCTCCATTTTGGATTCACACCCAGTACTTGATTTTGCACTTGTACTTTAATATATTTATTTACATTGTTTTATTTTGTGGTAACACTGTCTGCCTGTATAGTGTGGCAGCATAACCATTATGTATTCTCCACTATTTTATTTTTCTATTATTTGTTATTGTGTTGTATTTTATTTTAGTTTTATTTTACTGTTATTTGTTACTATGTTGTTTTTTATTTTTATTTTACTGTTATTTGTTATTGTGTTGTATTTTATTTTATTTTACTGTTATTTGTTATTGTGTTGTTTTTATTTTTATTTTACTCTTTGTTATTGTGTTGTATTTTATTTTTTATTTTACTGTTATTTGTTATTGTGTAGTATTTTATTTTATTTTTATTTGTTATTGTGTTGTATTTTATTTTATTGTTATTTGTTATAGTGTTGTTTTTTATTTTTATTTTAATGTTTGTTATTGTGTTGTATTTTATTTTTATTTTACTGTTTGTTATTGTGCTGCATTTTATTTTATTTTTATTTTACTGTTATTTGTTATTGTGTACTTTTTTTATTTTGCTGTTGTTCCTTTATTATTCTATCTTCATTTTGACATTTCTATTCCCCTCCTCCTTCCCCAAAGGATGCATCTAGAGTTGAGTTGCTACCAGCGCAGTATGTCTTGCCTGTTAAAACTTTTTTTTAACTTTATGTTTATTATAATAGGAGGCAGTATAGCGCAGTGGTCTAAGGCTCTGAGCTGCAAATTTGGTAACATCCAGCAGACCAGACCTGGGTTTGAATCCCACAGCTTCCACTTGCATACTGTGTGACTCTGAGCAAGTCACTTAACCTCCTTGTGCTCCCAGGTCGCTCCTGTAAAAAAGCTTTCAGCTTAGTGTGCTATACCTAGTTAAATAACTAAATAAAATAATTAAAAAATCAAACATATAGTCCATACACAAGCACTGAACTGTGGTACATCTTAATATCTATACAATGAGGGTGCCACTCCTCTTAATGCAAGCAATGTAACCGTCAAATGCTTTGAGATACATAATTGGGGGGAAGGAAAAATTACTAGTATATTATTTCCACAGATGAGCTGCTTATGAGTCCATGAGCTGCGTGGATTTTTACCTATAAAACATTTATTAACATAATGTCAAAAGTCCTCCTCCTCCACCAGGGTGGGAGGTATCCAACACATTTAAATTGACAATATACACATTTAATGTGCAAATTAATATTATGAAATATGCTTCTAAGTATTGCTCCACAACAAACACCCTTAGAAAAGGAAGCAAAGATCATTGCTGATTAATTACATTTAAAACAGGGATAACCTGTGGCACCTGGCTAATGAAACAGGCCGTGCTGCGGACAGACAGGCCTACAACGCCGCTAGAAACAAATGCACATGGGCCATCAGGAAAGCAAAAGCCGATCACTATCAGGCGGCGCTTACCTCCTCCTGGGGGCACGGTAGTAAGTTTTGGGACAACATTAAGCAACTAAATGGGAGCTCGCTCTCCTCCCCTCCCAGATCACCATCGGAAGGTACTGTCTCCACTGACCCTGCCCACATAGCCAACTTCCTCAACTCATCATTTACAGACCTCAGCGGTCCTCCCCAGAGACTTCTTTGACCCTCCTTCCTTCTTCGCCCCTGACTTCCAATATCCTAGCTTCCACCTACATGAGGGTGACCCCAGGAAGCTAGGCCACACCTGCTTCAAGCTCTTAAGAGCAATTATATTGGCAGCGACTCCTGACCCCAGTATCCTCCGCCGGGTCCTGGATCAGATCCTGCCCCCTAACTACCCTGCTCAACAAGTCCCTTTGCCTGGGTCAATTCCCGCTGGCTGGAAAACAGCCACAGTCTTGCCCATACACAAAGGAGGTGACAGGTCCTCAGCCAGGAACTAGCGACCTATCTCCATCCTTCCACCCCTCTCCAAAGCCCTTGAAAACTGGTGGCAACCCAAATCACAGATTATCTGACCAAATACAACATCCTCTGCCATGAACAGCATGGTTTCCGTGTAGGTCACAGCACCAGCACTGCCCTTATTGAGTTCTCAAATTTTCTGCATTCCTCCCTTGACTCAGGGCACTAGCAGGGGCAGTGTTTATTGACCTCTCAAGGCTTTGACACTGTCTCCCACCCCTACTGTTGGATGCCCTCTATCGCATTGGCTTTGCCGCCTGGCCCAGTCTCCTGGTGTTCCAGCTACTTGTCGGACCCGCTCTCAGCGTGTTAGAATTAATGAGACCCTCTCAATACATGTCCTATCAATCGAGGTCCCCAGGGTTCCATTCTAGGCCCACTTCTCTTCTCTCTATACCTCAATACCTTGCCCAGTGCTTGCAGGAAAAATCCTACTGTCTTGTAGATGATGCCGTTATCTTAAGCCACGCAGAGCCCCATCTCTCTTCAAGATTCCTTGCAACTAGCTTTCAATGATGCTGAAGCCTGGTTCAAAAGCACAGACTTGTAGTTAATCTAAAAAAACCAAATCCATGCTCTTTGCACATCCCCAAAACAAACTCAGTAATTTCCCTCCAGTATCCTCCCTGGCTCTAATCTTCCCTCTCGAGCAAGTCTGCCTGTACAAGTACCTTGGGGTCTCCTTTGACTCTGCACTCACTTTCCGACCACATTGATACTCCTAGCCTCCACTGCAAATGCAGCTAGGTATCCTTTATCGCTACAAGCACTGCCTCCCCCGAGGCCCTCCGACTAGCAGTCCTCCTCCAGTCCTGTCCTTGGTGATTGTAGGCCTGCCTGTCTATGGTGCTGCGGATAAGACTGCCCTCAATAAGCTTGACCTGTAGACAAGGCCTGTGGTTAATCACAGGAGCCACCAGATTAACCCTTACCTGCCAGCTATATGACTGCAAAGCTGCTCAACCTGGATGACACGGCTCAGATATCAAACTTGCCTCCTAACGAAAAAAAACACTCCTTGGTCTATCCCTCCCAGGTCTGACAGCCTCTATTCACCTAGCTCAACCCTTAGTCAAACTAAGTAGCTCCTCAAGGCCACCCTGTCCATCCCTAGATCCAGGACCACACATGGTCAACGGTCCTTCTACTACAGAGCCCCTACCTGGTACAATATTCTCCCCAGTTCCATCACCGATATCCGTTCAATCTCCGGTTTTAAAACGCGCCAAGAATCAGCTATTCAACATGCGTAGCTGTTGCCTGTCCCCAGCTGTAGGTGTTTCAAGCTCATTGTACCCGACAAAACTCTCTGAGTAGATTCTCAATCAACAACTGACAAAACTCCTAGAGTAGCTTGCCCCCAATCTATCACCTGCCCTGTCCCAAAGCACCTGTTCTTACTAACCTAGCAGTCCCAGCTCAAGACTAATTTGTCTGCTCAACCAAAGCTTGCTTTCCTCTCATTCTTATCCGAATAACTGTTATACCTGTCAATACCTAACCTGTTACACTGTTACTGTAAACAAAGTCATTTACAGTATATATCTGCCATACTGTTGCCTGCTAAGATGTAAAAAAAAAAAAAAAATGTTACCTACAACGATGTAATGAAATGTTGTGCTTTGTATTGTCCTCTTTGTGACGAGGTACCTTTGGAAACGAGCCTCTGGCTCAAAGGTTGTAAACTGATGTATAAATAAATAAATAAATAAAATAAATAAAACAAACAGTGTAATTCTGGTAGGGTCAGCCAAATACTATAATGCCTTAATGAGCTGGTGTATTTATTATTAGACAATTCTCAACAAGAACAGCTTCCTATAAATGGGTAGAAATATAAAACATTAACTCGGATTAGCTTTACTGTAGGGTTCTTTAGGGTACACATGGGCTTCTCTTAGTTTTAAATCTTACATGAGCCAAATGGCTTTAGTCTCAAAGAATAGTCTACTTTGAAGCAGTCCAGGTCCCAACAAATCTCACCAGAAATACTCTGACCCGAAATCCTAATGTAACTTCATATTCTTCCAACGAAGATTACTCCCGGTCCACTTCTCTTGGCCTAACCGCTACATTTCTCTGGGCCCATTTGAAAGCTTTGTGAGGGTCGGAGCACAAAAAAATCTTGCCCTGGTAAGCAATCTGGAGCCTAGCCAGAAAAATGAAGCCATGCAAGATGTTTGCTTCCTGCAACATAGCCCTGGTGCCATCATTTTTTTTTCCTTTTCTGGTGGGTCGCATAGCCAATATCCGGATAGGTCACACTTGTTCCCCACCCTGAAGTAATGTCTTCTTCTACTTTGCTAAAGCCAGCATGTAGTCTCTGGAACCCATCCCACCTGTGATCACCATCACCGTGCGGGTGACTCTGGATTATCGGGTCGGCCCCTGGGAGTCACTCAATAGGCTTTTTGTATGTGTTGGGCCTCTGGAGAGATCTCCTCACCCAGATGTGGAACCAGCCACTCTTTTACAAATAGCAGCAGATGATCACCTTCGCAGCCCTCCGGCAGTCCTAGGATGTGAACATTTGCAGCGCTAGCCTGGTTTGCTAGGGTTTCCAATCAGGATTTCAGGTGAGTATTTTCCCGGATGACAGCCGTAACAGCTGTCATAGCTGCGTTAGCCCTTTTTGTGGCTTCTACCAAAACCCCCTGCATCGACTCCACTGTTGCTTCAATCCCAGCCACACGGTTAGTTAAACCATCGAATTTATGTGATAAATTCGATACCAATGCAATCAATCTGTTTAATTTCAGACCAAGGGTTTGAAGAGTCTCTTCTTGAAAAGTGTCCCCTGGTTCAATAGTTTAGCCTTGGTTGGACTGCATGGATGGCGCTCCGGAGGGAATTTTTTGATTTAGCTCCCTCATTTGTAGTTTTTTCCTTACGAGAATTCCCCACCTTTTCCAGGAGCACTTTAGCTCTGTACAGATTACTTTTTATTCGAACTTCAAAGCAAAAATCAGCACTTTTAATTTTAATTATTGTGTTCAAATGCAGCCCTGCTGGTTAAAACTTTTGAAATAAGCCAGCCCACTGGTGCAGCAGTAGTGCTACCACTTGCGATGCAGATTTGAAAGTGAGCCCGAGGAGTAAGAGAGCCAGCTGGGGGGAGGAGGATCAAGCATCAGTTGGACTGCTCTCCTCTTTCGGGGAGGGAGGGGGGAAGAGTCCAGTGCTCAACTGGTCCCTGGCGGAAGCTGGGGAAAGACAGCCTAAGCTGGAAGGTTGAGAAGGTGTGGAAGACATCGGCATGTGTACCATGATGTCAATGCATGCCACGTCTCCCACAGGGGACAAAACAGGGAAAACACCCGGTCACAGCAGGATAACCACAGTCCTCCACAGGCCCCACACCTGGTGAACTCAGGCTCCACACAGAATCTGCATCTGGTCCTGGTAGGTCAAGGGACTCCCTGCCACCCTACCACAGAGGGCAAGCCATGGGGGACTAAGGGAGAAGTAAACCCCGGGGGAAGTTGGGGTGACAGGTCTCGTAAGACTGGCGGAAAGGAGGGCTGGTTGGGATGGTGAGCCAAAAAGAAATTTAAATAAATAACCACCCACATAACTAACTAACTAACTGACTGACTGACTGACTAACTAACTAACTAACTAACCTGTCCTGCTGAATATTTCCCCACGGACCCACAATCTACCTTGTTCATTCCTTTCAAGAACTTGAAGGTCTTTATCATATTTCCCCTTTCCCTTCTGGTCTGCCGTGAGCACTTTTTCAGAGCCTTAAGCCAATCCTCATAGGATCTGCTCTGCTGACCCTTAATCATTTTGGGGTGCCCTATGGTGTACTGTCTCTAGCCTGTCTTTGTCTTTTCTTAGGTGGGGACTCCAGAACTGGGCACAGTATTCCAGGTGTGGCCAAATGCTTAGTCAAAACCTCTAGGCCACTGTGCGGTAATTACGTGCACATGTCTCTTCCCCTGACTTGTTTAGGGTCACACAGTATGCAAGCAGTGGCTGTGGGTTTCAAACCCAGGTCTACAGGGTGTCAGGGTTGACAGTTTGGTGCTCTACACTCTAGGCTATACTGCATCACTGACTGTAGGAAAAGATTCTAGGAGACGTGGACTGCACCATCTTTGCAACTCTTGCACCCATAGCATGGACTCAGGGTTGAATTTATAGCCAGTCACTGTACTGGGTTCAGGTGAGCAGGGGCCCAAGAGGATTCTGGGGTTCAGAAACCCCTAATTAATTCAGGGGCGAACAAACAAACAAAGGAGGTATTGAGGACAGGTCCGCCAGCTGGGCACTGAGAGATTGACAGTTGCGATCACTGCATGAGTAGCTCCTCTTGGCAGGGATATAAAAGGACCTTGCAAGCTGTGCTTGGTAGTGGAAGAAAGAAATAGAGGCTGTGCACCTTTGAGCCATCTGGCCAAGTAAACACAGAGAAAGAGTAGAGCCAGTGAACTACATCGAGATTCAGTTTCATTTGGGCACAGCCTTTAGCTGACTGCTGCTGAAACAGAGAAGAGGAAACACAGACCATTGGTCTGAATCAGCATCAAACCACAAGTACTTTGCATGTGAAATGGTAATTCAGCCATTCGTGTGATTGCTGAGTAGGGTGGAAAAGCAAGCATGAACCCATGAGGGCTAGCCACTCTTGTGAGAACCTGTTTTCCTGGAGCTAGTCCAACTATTTCTTGAGAGACCTGTTTGCCCCTTTAGTTACTGTTCCTGCTTTTTTTTATTTATTTTTTAATAGAACTTTTTATGCCCTTCATCCTGCCATCAACTCAGCGATATGTCCTTTAACTAGGAGACTTACCTTGTTCTGACGATTTACACTGTTGTCCTTTTTTTTTTTTTACTTATTTTTTATTGAGTTTTGCAACATCAATTACATAGCTTAGTACGGATGCCAGAATCAACTTATAAATAAGAAATACCTCCAGGTACAAAGGTAACATTAATCTGAGCACTCTGGTAAACGGATATGGGGTAATCCAATAATGGTAATAAGTCCATGAAATGTCCAGGATGGCTGTGATGGTCATAGCCCAAATTAAAAATAATCCAAACACAAAAATGCCTCAGCATCCAGTGTTGATATAACCCCAAACCGAACATACATTCTACCAGTCAAAATGGGTGGCATCCTGTGACCTCTCCCCAAAACAGAAAACAGTACATCAGAATACATTCAGTTTGTATTAAATTGAATAGCTGGGTTAGCTGCAATACTATTTAGCAACAACGGGTAACGATTGGCTTAGCTCCGACATGTACTGCAAAAATAAAAAGAGGTTTTCAAACTTGCTAAACAATCCAGGCCCTTATAACCTGAGCAACAGTGTAAGTCCCAAATCTTGCCAATACTTCATTCAAGTTTCTTCATCCTCAGAGTCCACCGACGCAGCAAGCTGCGCCACTTCTAACTCCCTTTTGATGATTTCGGCCTGTTTCCCTGCTTTCATAGCGTTCATATATTGGAAGGTATGTCCCCCGTAGAAAATCCATAGTTGCGCAGGCTTGAGGGGTAAGTGCGCCACCCTCAAACTACGTAGCTTGGCCTGGACCCCGTTGAATTTCTTCCCCTGAGTTTGAGTGGCATATGACAAGTCAGGGAAAATGTGCAATGTGGCACCCTGAAAGTTGAGTCAATCTACATGTAATCCCTGGTGTCTGGTCTAATAGGGCTACTACCCCTGCCTTGTCAGCTCGGACCAACTCAAACAAGGTTGGGGGACCTGGGATCGGATTCTGATGGAAAGAAGGGGGTTCTTTCCCAAAGGTTAGGTAAATAGCATGGTGCCTCCTCCCAAAGTTAAATATAAAGTGGTCAGATGTTGTTTTAGGGGTACAACCCTCTGGGATGCCGTACTTACCTACCTCCCCTTACAGTCATCCCACACACATAGCATACCTGAAACCGAAAATCCATTTTCGGTAACATTTTCAATTAAAGACTCCAGCTAATAATATGCTCACGAGTCAAGTATTGTTCTAAAACAATAAAACACATTTATTTACAAGGGGAAGGGCTAGTTAAGTTAAATTGGACTGGTGTTAACATTTGAATTAATTTGGCATATTTGTAAACATTCACCTTGCAGGTAAAACATCTTCAGTGCCCGCCTCCACCAGCATTTCACGTCAGTCATCACAGGTGTTAACACATTACCCACTTCTAAACCGGTACTAGTACAAACCACTATGAGTCCTAGCTGGGTACCCAGGATCTAGTTGCAGGTCTGTATGATGCAGCTGGTTGGCCAGCAGTTGATGCACTTTTAAAATCAGATTCACAAACCACAACCCCAAAGGCCATGCAATTTCTAAAATGGCATTTTACCCTTTTCTTTAACTTTTTACGCCATGGAGCATAAACTCGAACACAACTATGTACAGTTCCCCATGGGCAGGGCAATCCCTACATTTACTCACAGTTCTGCAGACAAACTCTGGTGGCATTGAATCTGTAGCTCTGGGGTGGCTGGAACTTGCAAAAATCTGAAGACTTGAAAAGCTCGAGACATGAGGCAGGCACCTTGCAGCTTGGAAGAACTGGCATCTTGCAGCTTGCCTGCAGTCTCTAGCAGCTTGTTCCCTTTAGCCCATTGAGCAGGTCAGGTGCAGAGTGCAGCACAAAGCATCCCAGACCACAAGAAACCCAGAACCAGGAGTGACCCCATGGTCCGGCTTCTTCGACAGATCAGAGTGCCCCAGCACTCGGGCATACACCTGTGGCTCCTTGTGACCCAGTCTGCCCCACTTGATAGGGGTTGGCAGTTTCCCTACCTGGCTCCAGGTTGCAGCTTGCAGTCTCTAATAGCTTTACTGTCACATATTACTTTACTTAAGAATTCTGTAGTCACGCTCAGGTGACTTAAAATGCATTTCCGACCACCTACCAGCATGGCAGCTGTGGCCCTTTACTTTTAGCACACAGTCTCTGAATTCAATTCTGTAGTCACCTCCTGTGACTGGAAAGGCATTTCCGACCACCTACCAGCACGGCAGCTGTGGTCCTTTACTTTCAACACAGAGTCTGTGGAGAGGTGATATGATCGAGGCATTCAAACACCTTAAGGGCATAAACAAGGTGAAAGAGTCTAACATGTTTAAATATAGGAAAAATAGCAGGACAAGAGGACACAGCATGAGATTAGAGGGAGGCCGATTAAGGGGGAATGTGAGGAAATTCTTTTTCACAGAAAGGGTGGTGGATGCATGGAATGGCTTACCACAAGAAGTGGTGGCTATGAATACAGTGCAGGGCTTCAAACAGGCATGGGATAGGCATAAGGGAGCAATACAAATGACTATGAATAGATAGGCCACTGACAGAGCAAAGGCCGATGGCACATTTATAAGGTAGAAAAAGAAATGGGCAGACTGGATGGGCCTTGCGGTCCTTATCTGCCGTCAACTTCTATGTTTCTATGTTTCAC
Organism: Neoceratodus forsteri; assembly: GCA_016271365.2. Lineage (NCBI taxonomy): Eukaryota > Metazoa > Chordata > Ceratodontiformes > Ceratodontidae > Neoceratodus > Neoceratodus forsteri. The sequence goes on along the minus strand of CM028131.1, from coordinate 107,499,236 downwards.
AGAAGACACTTTTCTTTTTTCTTCTCACCATGCAGGTGCTGACAAACATAAAGAAGTCACCGATCAGGTGCCGTACCAATTGCAATTTCCAACACCCTGAAAATGCAGGCAGGTTCCTCTTGGCATTCATGGCTCTGCAAGCCACAAGCAGGATCATCCATTTTCAGACTTCTCAGGAATCCAGGCAATTCCCTCTTCCTTCAGGGAACTCCGGCCGATAACCTAAACTCTGCTTCAGACACACATTTGTGCTGGAAAAACACTTCATTTCCCATCAGTGGGAGACATGCATGCACTTCCTGGGCTTTATGGGCCATGCAACCCCCAGGCAGTCCATTTATTTCACTCAGGAGGACACCATTGTCAGGCAACTTCCCTGCCTCAGACAATAAAAATAATTTTTTTACACAGGAACACCTTCCAGACACTGGAACTCATACTCCACTGACCTTTTCAAACATCTTTCTCCTTCTGCCTCCCTCCCACAGGTTCAGGGAGCAAAGGGGAAGGAGCCCCCCTCCCTGAGGAGGGGGCTCCAGTCACCTCACGGACTGAATTCAGACTTCAGCCTCAAGTAACTAAAGAGAACTGAACTGATTGTCTCTCCTCACGAGCTTCAGGAAAAAGAAAACAGCTCCTGATTGGATGAACAGAACAAGGGGGAAGCCTGGCAGCTGTTGATTGGTTTATGCCAGCTGTCAGTCACAGAAAAAGCAGTTAATGGGCTTCCTTGATGCCCTATTGGCTGGCTGTCTTGGTGGCAAAAGCTGGCACCACCTCCTTTTCCCAGGAGCCTTCACAGCAGTTCCTCGAGATCCTGGCTTCCTGATTGGCTGAACAGTGTCACCAGACTGGCAAACATGGCAGCCAGGTAAACATTTTATATAGTGTCCCAAGTTTAGCATTAATTTACAGGCAAACAGTACAGTTATACATGTGTTTAAAAACATACATTTGTGCTTCTCACTGTGCCCTTTCTAGTGACTACTTTATCAATTTAAATTAGGGCTGCATGAGCTTGTCGCTACCTCAGTAGTGTTATCCCTCCAGGACACAGCTGGCTCTTTAAATATTCATGAGCAGCCTCGGCTGCTACTTAAAATGACAGGCGTCCATATTATTTCTATGGCACTTAAGAGCACTTCAAAACATTTTATTTAATTCTCCCCAAGTGCCTCCGTACCCCCTTTCATCCTATTTACTCTTGGGGGCCGGGGCACACACAAACAGTTTGCTGCCAGCTGCACAGAGCAATTTTTACCTCGGAGCACTGCAGCACTCACTTTAGTGTGCGAGAGGGAGAAAGAGCTTGCGGAGCTGACCGCAGCAGCTCGCACGGTGAACTGTGTGGCAATCAGCAACCCACCACAGCATGATGCTTTACTTTTATTGCACTTTGCTGGCCCCCACAGCATGCAGAGGAACAGTGGGGCCAGCAGGAGCACTAGGGACCACACAGGATCGGAGAGCAAGGCAGCACAAACGGGCAGGAGGCGTTACAGGTAAGCCCCCATCTTGGGGGGGGGTTACATGTGGCTCTGGATGCCTTCAGGATAGTGTCCCGTATCCCCACTCCAGCAATCACCAGCAGGATGGTCTGATGAAGGTCATTGCGAATGGGAGCAGAACGAGGGGAGATACGGTATGCGCTACAAAACTGGGCAGCACAATTTGGGATTAATTTCAAAGCCCCCGGTAACCATTGCTGCAGAAACTCCAGTAAATCTTCACCCTCAGCTCCTTCAGGGAGTCCAACAATTTGGACATGTGAGGCCCTATTAGCATTTTCTAAGGCCTCCAATCGATATTTCAGCTGTGAGTTCTCTAAGGCCATTTTATTGGAGGCTGCAAGAGCCTGCAATGCCTGGGGTTCCATGGCAGCCGCTGTTTTTGTAGCCGCCTCTATTTTAACATCTTCATCTCCCATGCAGCTCAATATGGTCTCCATCTTCAGATCGATGGCTTGTATAGACAGTTGTGAAGATTTCCAAGGCAGAATTCCTCCAGTGGAGCCTGCTTCCACTCCCGTAGCCTGGAGCTCCATGGTAGATGAAGCTTTGGAACTACCTGGACCTCCTTTCTGCATCTGACCCATATTGCAAGTGTAGTATCAAACTGTGCTGCTTGGCTTGCCAAAACCGATTTTCTTACTTTTATTGCCCTCCAGCTACCCCAAATTATGAATTTAGTACAACTACTGCTTCTAATCTGACGAGCTGTCTGAGGATGCGTCTTTACAGCAGGCATGCTCAACAGCACCCCTACGCTGTCATCTTGACAGCAGGAGGTTTTTACTTACATGTTTTCTCCCGTCTCCCCAGGCAGGGGAGGTGCCTCTAGTGGCCATGTCAACCACAGCAGGAGCAAACTCCCTGGCCCAGCCGCAGGGGTTGTAGTGGTGGCAGAACCCGCTGTCAACCCTCCCCAGCTGAGATATACTGCCGAGCAGCAGCTGTCCCAGCCATGGTCTGGCCCACAACATGATTTCTCAGGCTTACTTCCAAACCAGGGTTTTCAACATAGTAGTGCAATGTGCTACTGCTCGGCCACTGGGGTGGCGTACCTTGTCTGCTCATAAAGTGGTGGTAGACTCCATTAGGAAGTAAGAGTGTACACTGGAAACCCCCTCCATGCAATAAGTACTGAACAATCTGGTGAGAGGTGGCAATATTACCACTTCGCAATCAGCTGACTGTCACAAATGCTGTCCTCACCATCACTGGCCGCTATGCGAGCATCCCAACCATCCTGGCCAGTCCATCGGTAACTCATTTCTGGGAGTCCAGTGAAGAGCATCTGCCTGAGGTGACTGCTACATCATCTAACCAGTCAGCTGCCCCAGGCCAGAGAGTCATGAGTACTCAGGCCTTGCCTGTCCGAGGGGAAGTGTTGTTCATAATTTGTTGTGATTAAAATTACAAATGAGGCATCTTCAGGCCACTGGAATACAGCTTTTGGGGTTACCAGTTGCAACTGCCTACCAAAAAGTCAGCCAGGGGTAGATGTATTGCACTTGATAATCATACACCAATGTAAGCTCTCGAGTGGCACAGACATCAGGCCTACCTCGATTCAACACTGACTACCCAGACAGCAATGCAGCAGGGAAAGTACCCCAATTAACAGCCTGGGAACACTACTCAGTGGCTAAGGGTGCCAGTGGACTATCCTGACAGTACAGACAGGCCCATGCAATTGTATTGGGTTGTGGGGAAGGGGGGCAACTCTATCACTGTGCATGCCTGTAGTTGGTGATGCTACCCATTTTTATCCATCTCACAGGGCTTGCCGTGTTAGCAGTACTACCTGTGTCAAGAGATGTGATTAACCAGGCATTGGGATTTGCATCTGTATGTAAAGATGGAGTCGAATATATGAGGTTATGGGGAGGTGTCATGTAATGGGGAGGTTGGTTGGTACCGCATCCCAGGAAGAGGTACCTTATTCATTACCAGGTCCATCGTTTTGTTTCTCTAAGTGGCAATACCATATTCTTATCAGTTCTACCTGTCAGGATCTGACCTTCCCCATGACCCAGACCACTTAATCTTGTCAGTGGCTTTACCCTCGAGGCAGGGGGCATCACCGCCTGACACGCATGGCAGCCTGGTGACATCACAATTGTCCACACTACTATATATCTAAGACTCCCTTGCTACTCACACATCAAAGCTGTCAGCCACCACTGACTTAGATATCAGTGTTGGTGATAGGACAAGGAATCACCTAATCACTACAGTGGACCAGACATGAGTTTGCACCTGCACAGGACTGGTTCGGGATGTGGATTTGTGCTTGCACGACGGGATTTGTGTAAATAAGGGCTTTTGTGGAAAACTGCCTCTGGGCTACAAAATGGCAGCCATTTTGTCACTGCTGTCTCTGAATGGCATGGTCACGGGGTCAGAGGGTGACTGGACATCCATTTTAGGTAAATCTGCCTGAGGAGGGAGTCACAAAGGCTCCTGGGCTTGAATTGGAGCCAATTAAATCAGATGCCTTAACAGCCGCCAATGGCCTGTCAAGTGAAGAGACCTCCAGGACTGCCTTTCCTGGTTGACAGCTCAGCCAACCAATCTGAGATGCTGATTCCCCAGTGAACAGCAGGTGTAAAATGAACATAATTCAGTCTGCATGTGTCTGCTGAACAGAACAGGAGCTGCGAACTGCTGACAGCTTTTGCTGCAGAGACAGTCTGCATGTCTATGTGGGAGAAAAAGCAAGAGAAGCAGAGACCTGGCTTAGAAACATGCTGAGCACCACATGTATTGAAGCTGATAGCCACAGTTTTAAAAGAGACATTTTGCTGTACTACAGATAGAACCTGCAACTGAACCCACCTGATCAGTTCCACTGCCGGGTGCTGGTCGTTACCCCTGTGGGGCTGGATGCCATGACGTGTAGGGTGGAGTGGATTACTGAAGAATGGCACAGGAGATGCCACCCTGTGACTCGATGATTGCTGGAGCCAAGAGGCCTCCATAGCCTCCTACATAGGTGGGACAGCCGCAACCATATGACTTAATTGCTGTCACAGATACGGGAGAGATAAAGAGTGAGGTGAGACCAGAGAGAAATCACACTTCAGCCATTGAAGGATTGCTGAAAACTGTAGTATCAGTCCCTGCATGGCAAGGGAAATTTCCTGGTTAAGGAACCATGAGTAAACTAAGGGATAGCTCTTGCAAATTGCAACCTGTAAAATAATTGGACAGCATTTATGGGACTTGGCCAGGAGTTACAAATTCCTCAGAAGGAGTGTAACCTGGCTATCATAGATATGGGTTACTGTATTTTTTTGTGCTAAAATATTTGCATTTAAAGGGTTATGGTTCCAGACCATGTTTCAGTAATGCTAATACAGTCTTTCCTAATTATTGCAAATGTTTCTGCCTGGTGACAGAATGTTTCCTCTGGGCTCTGCACGGTTGGTGCCCATTGGCCTGACACCTTTCTGGTCAATTTTTCCCTGCTTGCTAGGCATATAAAAAGGGACACTAATGCTGGCCTCATGGCATGAAAGGGTAAGGCATTGAACGCCTTACCTGCTGCTGTGCTGGCGACCTGTGTTCAAGACCGAGCGTGGGTTGCTGGGTGTTGGTGAGGTGGGAAAGGATCTAGTGTTCCAAGGAATGCTTTCTTTTCCCAGGGAGGGGTGGCCAGCTGTCTTGGCCTCTGACTGCCATCAGGTGGTGGCCTGGTAGTAGTGCAGGTTATGAACAACTCGAATGGCGGGGCTGCACTGTGCAAGGGGCAGTGGGAACCAAAAAATGGAAAAGTGGGGAGAGTGGACTACGTGACACCCTGCCTGTTCCCCCATGCCTGCACCATGACTTGACTTGGGGGCAATCTAGATTTTGTAGACTGGGGGAAGGATGGCCACCCTAGCTGCACCATGGGGGGAATCCATGGGGGACTTGTCCCCCAGAGATTGAGAGAGGTAAATGCTGGTCGTGGGGGACAGGGTTGAGAGCCACCCTCTTCCCCTGAGGGTAAAAATCTTTATGGGGAGGGGTTAAGGGGCAGACTCGATGGGCCAACTAGGTCCTTTTCTGCTGCCAGATTTCTATGATTCTATGAAAAAAATGGACCCCGGTTTCATCAAGGGAGGAGTTTTGTGTGTTTTGGAGCCATAAGTTTTGGATCAGAGCCCTCTGTGTTCTGGGCACTTCCAGGTGTACTTCTCTGGATATGACTGGCTGGAGGGAGACCACTGGACCCAGGATCATGGCAGGGTCCTGGATCAGGTGGCACTGGTTTCCCACTGACGCAGGTCTCCAGAGGCTCGGATGTTTCTAGGGGTCTGTAACTGGGGACATTGGGAATCTGTTTGCGGCCCATTCTTAAGGAGGGCCACTGATGGTTTCCACATGGCCATCCAATTAATGCAGCAAGAAGTTGAAATGAGAACCATTCCCAGAAGAAGACTTAAGACCTGTTTATGTAGTTGTAAGGGCTGGACACCCTCTTGTGTCTAGAGGTATTTGGGTGCATCTCTCATCAGAGGAGCACACACCTTACACCTTACAAACCTGTACCATCACCGTTACCTTACCACCATGGGTTGGGGCAATGGGGCTAGGGGCACCTTAACCATACACTGGGAGCACCATTAAACGTGAGACCACACTCAAACTGAGTTCCAAATACGGAGCTGGGACCAAGTTGGGAGTATTTATTATGCTGCCAAGGTGGTACACAGCCTTAAGGGCATCTCCCTTTCTACTTCAATCTTCACTTCAGGCCATCAAACACAGTACTCACTGCATCACACTACTATGACATTTCACTGGGGTACACATCTCCACCTCACCAGTCTTCCCAGGGCCCGCCTATCTACCCTGCACTAGTTCTCATGTAATTGCTGCCAGGTTCCTCCCTTGATCTTAGGGGCATTGCTATTAATTTGTACTGCATCCACGTCTGAGTACACATTTCAATGTTTTGCACATATTCCCTAACTTCCCTGTCGAGGCCCCTGGAGCCCTGGTGCCCCCCATACCATATCTACAGTGACACTCTCCCAGGTAGGGCAAGCATTCTCCTGTGGTAAAACTTACTCCTGTGATCTCTTTGCCTGAGGTGGTCACTGCCGTTTTTCTGCAACAGTGCCTGTGGTCATGATGCAGGAGCCTCCTGGTCACTACACATTGGAAGATGACTTACTTGACTCCACAGGGACCAGCTCTCAGCTCCACTTGCACATCTACCTCTTGCTATTTTCAGCACAAAAATTGACTAGCTGCTTATACAAAAGTACCTGGTCCTGCACCTTTGTACTTTCACATCTTTCACTGCAGGACTGGCTCATGCAACCTGGGCAGCCACATTGGGCTGAGCCCAGGACCCTACTTCTCTCACTAAGACTTTTACTTGTCCAGTCGGGGCCAGCATTTGCCTGACGAGCTTGCTGCCATCTTCTATGGGGTGCCAGTGGTCAAGAGACAGGAGTCTTTCTCCTTCCCATACTACACATCGGGAGAGGTCGTGAGGGACTAGGATACCCCCCCCCAAAAAAAACAACCCTCAATACGAGGACAGCTTGTGACTTTGAACTTTGGCACCTCCTGCCACACAGCCAGTCAAGCTGTGGGAGGATGTTTTGGCTTTCTGTCCTTTTTTTCACAAAGGTTTTTCTAGTATGCCTGAGTCGCAGGGCAGCTATTCAGTCCTGTCCCTGCCACCTCGAACCGGCAGCCATCTGCCCCAGGTCTCATCTCACCTGATGGTCTGGAGGTTCTCCCACAAATCCCCCTTGTGGCAAGCCAGAGGGAGGAGGGCCACCCTCCTCCCCCCCAGGTCTCACCTGATGGTCTGGAGGTTCTCCCACAAATCCCCCTTGTGGCAGGCCAGAGGGAGTAGGGCCACCCTCCTCTCTCCAGTGCAGATGACCCATAGTGGTCCATTGGTGGCTCCTAAGTGATGCCGCAAACTCGGAGATGGGCGGGCGGAGCTTCATGAAGCCCCCAACACCTTTTTCCTACTTTTCAGCTGACATCAATGCATGTGCATGGAAGCACACACATGCATGACTCTCCTGCAGTCCCCTCCCTTTATGCCGCTCGTGCTTCACTGCCACCAAACCTCCATCTGGTGGCAATCATATGCTGGGCCAACATCCCTTCCCTCCCCAGGAGAGGAGAGCAGTCCCTTGGATGCCCAATAATGTCATGCCCTGGCTGACTCCCGGTGACCCGAGTTCATTCCTGAACCCCAAGTCACCGGCATGGCTGGAAGTAACATTCCAGCACCTCAGCCCTCCATGCCATTGAGCTGGTTCCCTTTCCTTTTTGGCTAAAATGTTCTCCAATCATGGCTCATTCAGCTGTGCCTGTGTATGTGATAATAGTTCTTAGCAGCAAGTATAATTACAGTTGTTGTACCATCAGCTGCATTACAAGGTCTCATTTCATTAGAAGCACATAATCATTAAATGTATCCTATCTCCATTCCCCTTCCCCTGAGCAACACCCAGAGAAATGCCCTTGCCCAGTGTGCCATGCCAAACTACCATCCTGAATAGTTAGAAGGGATTTAGAATTTTAAGAGTCTAGGACATGGCAATATACTGCCATATACTGATTTAAATTGAGTGGTAGAAGTCCATCAAACAAGATACATTGCTGGATACAGATACTTTAAGGTCTAACAAATTCTGCTTGTACTCTAGCTGCTGAATGCCAATGTTAAAATTAGTAATCTGCATTGTAATTTTCTTACATAGCCTAGTCTCTAAGGACCACGCTCACCATCAAAATGGATGTGGTGAAAACAGAGGTAACATTCTTAGCTTAGTCCTTACTATTACGGCTCCATTCTCACTGACATTTCAAACAACCAAAAGGAACTTATTTACTAACCTATGGCACCACCATGTAGGATCAAAGGCCTGGATAGGAACTATCTTGTTATAAACTGAGAAGCCAGGTCATTTAAATGTGAACTTGATATTCATTGGGCTTCTCCTGTTGTCAGGTTAGGACATTGAGCAAAACCCAGGCCCTAGCAATTAAACTTTAAAAACTGTCTCATAACAATGCATGGAGCTTGGCTAACAAAACTCGACCAATTTAAAATATGGGTAAGCCTGGGAAACTATGATGTTATAGAACTGACTGAGACATGGCTCTCAAGTAAAAACCCAGATGTTGAAGTACAACTAGATGAATACAATCACCTAAGATACAACAGACCAAGGAAGGGGTAGGGGTTGTGTTCTACATACAACATGCTCTAGGATGTGATGGCTGGCATACAGATGGTCTTGGTACTTTTTTTCCACTACAAGATACATGTATAGGGGTGGTCTATTCTCTGCCGAAAAACAATGCATTACACTTTGACAAACTGGCCCAGTTAATTACTAACCAAACCTGAGGCAAAGGAATTCTGCTGATGGGCGACTTTGACACAACCTGGGGCAGACCCACAGGGACAAACTGGAGCTAAGCTTCTCCCTCATGGGCTTGAAACAGATCATCACCACACCTACGAGAAAAGGATCATACCAGAGCACTAGCAGTATCCTGGACCTACTATTTATGTCATCAAACATTATGGTATCTGGCTCCATGGTGTTGGGCGATAGAGTATCACTCAGCATGCTGGCAACCCAGGACATCAGCAGCAGAGGCTGATGGGGAGGGCTCAAGAGCATCTTCTGGACATTCTCCTCCCGGTGGGTGGAGGGGGTGGGTCATGGATGTACCACCCTGTGGCGGCTTTTTGCGGCTGGGCTTGGCATCATGCTTTGTGGCATGGGTGACCACACACCGCATGCGTGTAAAGCAAGGACACCGCAGCATGCATCCTAGTGGGTGGAGGGAAAGTAACACAAGAAAACTGTTACCCATGCCCGCTGGATGATGACGGCCCACCTCCTCTCGCCGGGAAGCCCTCGATCTGCACCCTCACTGCCCGACGCAGAAGCAAGGAAGTGCCTACAGGGCACTTTGATCTCCCCTCCTGGTTGTTCCCACAGGTAGGGGGGCCCCCAGCAAAGGGATATGCCGGGTCAGTTGGGACAACAGTAGAGGGTGAGGCGGATGGTGGAATGGTGAGAGCGGTGGAGGGTGAAGGATTGGTTGCCCGAAGGAGTGGGCAGCTGGGTTGCAAGGAATAAAAAAAGATAATAAAAAAACAAAAAAAATTGTTGTAGACAATCACCAGGTGCTGCCCCCAAATTTAGGAGACCACAATCCATTTAAATACTTTATTACCTGGAACACAGAAACAGTGGCCAGCATAGAATTTTGCCTGAGCAGGTATCTTAAAAGCTTCAGCCCCACCAACTTTAACAATACTAGCACACAAATAGAAGGGTGGGATAGACTTAACTTGATCCCTGACTTGAACACAGCTGTTGTTGATTTTACAGGTTCTTTTCTCTCTATTTGCAATAAACATGATCCTTTTAAATCAAAAAGAATTAGAGAATGTCACCTGCCATTGGTGTCAAAAAAATACAGACACTAATCAGAGACAAAGACAGCATTTGGCAGCAAGCAAGCAGAACATTAAAATCCTGAGGACTGTGAGCTATTTAAGAAATTAAGGAATAATTGTAAAAGTCAAATTAAAAAAAATAAAAAACAGTACTACAAGGATAAAATAAATGTCACAACGGATCCCTCATCTAAGAGCCTTGAAGGAACAGGAGCCCAAAAATCTGATTCAAGTTTTGTTGGCAGCAGTGGAAGAAAACTGCCCTAACAAAAAAACCCTGCAAATACCCTAAACAAATATTTCTGCAGACTGTCGAATGTCCAATTCCAAGTCCCTAATACAGAATAGGAACAGTGCAACCCACCCCTGAGACCAATGACCCAAACCCACCAAGGACCCCCAAATTTAATTTCAGAATCCTCCAGAGCAGAGATGTCCATAAAAAAATTAACAAGCTAAATGCAAGCAAGCCATTTGGGTTGGAACAAACAGGAATACAATTCCTAAAGACATCTACAGAGGATGTCTCCACAGTCCTAGCAAAACTGTTCAACAGGAGCCTGATTGAAACAAACTTCCCAGACTTTTGCAAGCATGCCAGAACTGTACCCATCTTCAGGAGAGGTGAAGTAAACAACCCAACAAACTATCGACCAATAGCTCTACCGTCGGTGATTTCAAAACTATTCAAAAGACCGGTGTACAACCAGCTCTACACTTTCTTGTAAAAGGATGGTCTGCTGACTCCTCATCAGTTGGGTTCAGGGCAGGAAGGTCTATGGGCACAGCACTTATGGAGTTCGTGGACCTGGTTGCTGGTAGTCTAGGTGTGGGAGGCTCCATGGGCAGAGTGTTTGTCGACCTCTCAAAAGCATTTGACCTTGTAGATCACAAAATCCCACTGGAAAAAATGGCTCAAGTAGGGATCTCAGAGGAAGTACTAAGCTGGTTCAGCTATTGTAATCGTAGCCATCACAGAAACTTGGGGCATAGAGAGTAATGACTGGGACTCATCAGACCCAGGTTACACAATGTTTATACGGGATAGAGGGATACTGTAGGTAAAAGGGGGCATATCCCAATGAGTCAGGGAGGGCATAGTGGCTGTGAAGGATGGATATATCAGTAGAAGCAAAGGGGAAAAGAGTCGCTGTGGATCCACCTCACAATTCCCTCAGGCAAGAAAATAAGAGTGGGGCTGAACTATTGACTACCAGGACAAGGAGAAGAGAGAGAGAGAGAGAGAGAGAGAGAGAGAGAGAGTTAGGGAGCTCAGGGAAGAACTGACAAGGACAGTGAAGAAGGAGAGGTGGTGGGTAATCTGAATCTAGCTGATATTGACTGGGCATTCCAGCAGCCTTGTACACCAGACGTCCGGTACTGTTAGATACATTACAGGACTGCCTGCTGGTTCAGCTGGTTAAGGAACCCACTAGACAGGTAGTCATTCTCAATTTAGTGCTGAACAATTTGGAGATGGTGGGTGGAATGAGGGTAGGGGAGCCACTGGGGTTCAGTGATCATAACTCCACTTGGTTTGGGCTGGTCATCGGGAGCCCCTATCATACATGGAAGTTCCAGATTTCAGAAGGGCAGACGTCAACCAGATGAGGGAACTATCTTAGACAAATTGGCCATGGTGAACAGCATTGCAGGTATAGAGGAAAGATAGAGGCAATCAAGGGGACCATTCTTGAGGTAACAAAATCGTGAATGAGAATTGTTACAAAATGAAACAAGTACAAGAGACTAGAGATGCAGATGTCTGACCCGGTATTCGGATCTGGCTGGATAGTTGACATTTCTGAAAGATCTGGCCCGGACGGATATCTATTAAAAATACTGGGTCGGATAGTTTCTTCCTGGTGACGTGCGCTCCATGCAGAAAAATTAACAGTGCTGACAGCCCTGACCTTACAGTCCTTCCTGCAGACAGCAGTGCACTCTTGGGATTGCTGAGATTGCTGAGATTGATACTCCCCACCCCCCTTAGTGAAGCTACTCTCCCCCAACCCTCGACGACTGGTTCACCCAACTTGTACAATCAGTCTATTCTGCTGACTGTTTCTGAGAACCATATTGTTCTCTTGAAAAGACCAATATGGTTCTCAGAAACAGTCATGAAACTGTGAGAGCCAAGAAGAAGGCTTTCACCAGGTACAAGGAAAAGCAGGGAGAGGAGGACTAGGGAGAGTACCAAATAAAAACTAGGGACACAAAGAGGATGATGAGGGAGCCAAAAGTAGACACAGAACTGCATATTGCTGAAGGGGTTATGGGTGGGGAAAAAATTCTTCAGATATATTAAGGAAAAAAGGAAGACGTGTGGGGCTGTTGTTGGGCAATTACTTCATATGTTCATATGTCTCTGTTTTCACAAAGGAAGACAGCCATCCTCTGTGAGAAAGTGGCATCAAGGCAGCTGTCAAGGGCATTCATGAAATGAGACAGCCAGTATTTACCAGAGAAATGGTGCTGAACTGGCTTGAAGCCCTAAAGGTAGTTAAAGCCCCAGGGCCAGATGGGATGCACCCAAGGATGATAAAGGCATTGGCTGCAGAAGTGGCTGAACCCCTAGTAGTGCTATTCAATAGCTCGATTCAGACAGTGGCAGTTCCGAATAATTGTAGGGTAGTGGACATAGTCCCGCTACACAAGGGAGGACAAGGAGCAACTGGGGAATTATAGACCTTTCAGTCTTACCTTCTATAATGAGTAAACGAATGGAGTCACTGATCGAAGTGGACGTTGTGGTCTACCTATAGAGCAATGGTCTACAAGATAGTAAACGGCATGGGATTGTGACAGGCAGGTCTTGTCAGACCAATCTGATAGTTTTCTTTGACTGGGTAACAAAGATTTTAGATGAGGGCCATGTTGTGGATTTACTGTACTACATCCGATTTCAACAAGGCTTTCAATTCAATGCCACACGGAAGATTGCTGTTGCTGGGGACATGTTTGATGGATAGGAAACTGGCTGAAGGAAAGACAGCAGAGGGTGCTGGTAAATGGGGTCAAATCAGAAGAGAGGGAGGTCATGAATGGGGTGCTGCAAATTATCTGTCCTAGGTCCCATCCTCTTCAATATGCTCATCAATGACATTGGATAGGGCATCTGGGGCAAGTTGTGTCTCTTTGCAGATGACACAAAGCTCTGTGGTAGGGCAGACAGTGATGAAAGGATCAGGGGGTTAGAAAGGGATCTACAAAGGCTAGAGAAGAGGTCACAGGTTTGGTAGTTGAAATTCAATGGCAAAAAGTGCAAGGTTATGCACCTAGGCAAAAAAACAAACAGGACAGAGTACTGCATGGGAGGGGTTAAACTGAGCACTATGGCAGAAGAACTGGACCTGGGAGTCATCACTAATGTCTCCTTTAAACAATCAAGCCAGTGTAATAAGGCCTATAGTAAGACTATTATGATGCTTTGGGTGTATCAGAAGGGGGTATTTACAGCAGGAAAAAGGAGGTACTACTACCTCTATGTAGGTCACTGGTGAGGCCCTACCTGAAATACTGTGCTCACTTCTGAAGTCTTCACCTAAGGCAGGACAGGGACAGGCTGGAGATAATGCAGTGAAGGGTGACCAAGATGATTCAGGGCGAACAAGACATATCTTATGAAGGTTGTCTCAAGGAATTGAACATGTATTCACTGGAGATCAGGCGAGAGAGTGGGGTTATGATAGAGACTTGTAAGTTCCTAAAGAGAATACACAAGGTGAATTGTGGGTAACTATTTAGCATGAGTATAGAGTCAAGAACCTGAGGTCATCAGTGGAGGGGGGGGGTTAAGAGGGATGTGAGGAAGTTCTATACTATGGAAAGGGTGGTGGAGCTGTGGAGTAGTCTGATGGCGAAGGTGGTGGGTGCCAAAACCATAAATAGTTTCAAGCATGGCTGGGACAGAGTGAAGTCTGTGGTGGCTGCTCAGGTTGGTAGCAGTAGGGAAGGGAGCGGGGGGGGGCGGACCAGAAGGGATAAAACCCAGCATGGACAACAGGTCCAGGGCCAGAGAGGGAATTCTGGGAAGACTAGGTGGACCTGTGGTCTTTTTCTGCTGGCATCGTTTATGTTTCTGTGTGTCTAACTCGTACCTCACTGGAAACTTCAGAATGTGGCTGTTCAGGACATTCTGTCTGAAGTGGGCACCCTCCACAGAGGGCCGACAAGGATCCATCCTAGGCCCTATGTTATTCCTAATACATGTAAACAATCTTCCCAATCATGTTGCTTACTTGAACATAAAGCTTTATGCGTGCAACACCATACTAAACTGCAGAGCAAAAACCCATATGGTAACGGAATCAAAACTCTAAAAGGACTTTTGTTCACTGCAGTAATGGTTCAAACAGTCCAACATAGTGCACAGCTCAAAAAAGACTAAAGTGAAGTGTTTCAGAAATAAAAGTAAAAAAGGTGAAAACAGTTTATTGGATATTAAACTCACAAACTATTCTAAACTCGCAAACATGAATGAATACAAATACCTAGGGATCGTGATTGACAGTTCTCTTCAGTTTAATATCCACATACACACCATGGTTAAAAAGTGAACTCAAGAATAGGACCAGTGAGACAGAAACATAGAAACTAATGGCAGATAAGGTCCCCATGGCCCATCTAATCTGCTCATTTTCCCTGCCTACTGCAATACCACAGACCCTACTCAGTCTATGGCTTACCTTCTCTTTCCTATCACTAGAGTTCCCTTATGCCTATCCCATGCATTCCTGAATTCCCCCACCATATTTGACCCCACCACCTCCTCTGGAAGGCTGTTCCATGCATCCACCACCCTTTCTGTGAAAAAAATACTTCATCACGTTACCCCTGAGTCTACCCCCCTCCAGCCTCATATTATGACCCCTTGTTCTTGAGCATCTTTCTCTCTGAAAGACGCTACCCTCATGTACCTTATTTATGCCCTTGAGGTATTTGAAAGTCTCTATCATATCCCTTCTCTCGCTCCCCTCTCTTCTAGGGTATACATGGTGAGGTCCCTCCACTCTCTCCTTATATGACTTTAGGTACAGACCCAGTACCATTTTGGTTGCGCTTCTCTGAACTGCCTCAACTCCATCTATGTCCTTCCAGAGATGCAGCCTCCGGAATTGGACACAGTACTCCAGATGAGATCTCACCAACATTTTGTACAGTGGTAGCACCACTTCCTTTTTTCTGCTGGTGATACCTCTTTCTGTGCACCCTAGCATCCCACTGACTTTCTCCACAGACTTTTCACATTGGTTGGTCACCTTTAGGTCATCAGATATGATTACTTTAAGGTCCCTTTCCTGTTTGGTGGTCGTCAGCACCTCCCCCTCATCATGTACTACTCCCCTGGGTTTCTGCAGCCCAAGTGCATGAGTTTGCACTTTTTTGCATTGAAACTAAGCTGCCACACTCTTGAACACTCCTAAAACTTTCTTAGATCCCTCCTCATTTCTTCCACACCCCGCCCCCGGAGTGTCCACCCTGTTGCAGACCTTAGTGTCATCTGCAAAGAGGCATACACTCCCTTCCAGATGTAGAGCTGTTTTCATCCCAAAGGATACCAAGGGCAAATATTGCACAGCAACTGAGTCTCCCAGTACTAGAATGCAAGAGCTCAATTTGCTGACATGCATGCCATCTTGCTGGACAAGCTAAACGTGGCCTACATGACCTTGCCCACTTTGTCTTACTATGTCCCTATGATATCCACCATTGCATGATGTTCTGAAGTCTAAGCTGGGATCCATTAAATATACAGAGACAAAAACAATTAGCAGTGTTGGCTTTCAATTCTTTCAAAGAGAAAACTCAATACCTAATGGATGAGGACCCAAAAATGGTGACCCACAGATACAACTTGAGAGAAATCAAAAACAGATATCTCAATGTCCAAATAATTCAGAACACCCATGGAAAGATGACCTCAAAGTATTGACTCACTAAACTGTGGAACTCCTTCCAGTTATTAGAAAAATCCCCAAATCTTGTGCTTTCAAAACTGCCATGCACAAGGCACTGACTGAACCATGCGACTGCTTTTAAATTGAGGCATGGACATTCTTCCCGTAATACATACACTATATAGTAATTGTTTACTCACAAATAAATGTATACTACCCAATGTATCATTGGACTTTAATATACTATCTGGATCTTACTTACTTGTAACTATGTAAATTCTAACTCTACCTCTTATAAGATTAATGTAACAATGCCACTTAACAGGATGACTTTGTATACAGGGCTTCTAGACCTACCAGTTATATCCTGTATAAAAAAGGTTTTTACTATTCATGCCAACATGTATCTTTCTTTGCCCACGTGGGACAAAATTAGGAAAGCAAGTTAGACCATGACAGTACTATTATGTTAAACTGACTATTTGGTCCAGTTGTGCCTACCTCCCTCCGACAGTGCACTGATAATCCCGGTGGCCCAAAGAACAGGCTCCCATGCCTCGTTCCCATCATGGGGACTTAATGGCCCAAACTCTTGCTAGGCCCCCTTCTCTTGATGACCCATTCATTTGGCTTCTATGCCAGGGGGATCTACTCTACTGCACTCAGGGTTCATGGCAGTACATCATTAATGCAAGGATTACTTTCAAGTGTGCCATCTTTTAGACTGTGTACTCTTTTATGCTGTTCAATGGTGGGAGTGGATCCTCATGGATTCTGGTGGCCTCTAATGTGGGGTGTCCCTCCACAACTCCCTGAGGTGCCATGCTGGTGTCAATCATTCAGGTTCTCAAGGCAGACATTCTGTGATGCACCAACCTTCGCTGGGCATTTTTTTCCTGCCCACAAGGAGCATGCAAAAAGGGACCCCAGTCCCACCAAAGGAAAAGTTCTGTGTACTCTGGAGCCAGACATTTTGGATTAGAGTCATCAGTGTCTGGGTGCACTTCTTTAACAATAACTAGTTGGAGAGTGTAGGTCCAAGATGGTGGCAGGGTCTAGGGTCTGGGTGGCACAGGTTCCCTCCCACTGTGGATCTTTGGAGGCTCAGATCTCTTCCTGGGTCTAGGATTGGAGACAGTGAGAACTTTCTGGTGGCTGTCCTTCAAGCAGACCACGTTTCTGTCATGTTATTCCAGCAAGAAGCTGAAACCCAGCAGAAGATCCAAGACCTGATGATGTGGTGAAAGAATCCAATGGTTACCTGAGGGCAAAGGGAAGGATGCAGTGAGCCAGAGTAAGCCTCTGTATTTATTACTCTATTACAGTAAGGCAGGCAGCGAATCACCAGGAGGCAAGGGGCCAGATGCAGCGACCATATATGTTTACTTCAGATTTGCTGTGTCCTGCCAGAAATGGAATCCCTAGGAGAGTATACCCCTCCCATGTGTAACCTCCACCAAAACACGGTATACTAACTGTGCCTAAAAGAGCCGATATATCCTGGGGCCGGCTTCCCTACGCAACTGCATGGGGACTGCTCTGTATTAACTCTTGCTGTGCCACTGACTGATATATCAGTCCAGAATTCCTATACGCTCTAATTCTGTTGGAAGCCTAAGGGTTAAAATCCAGTAATCCCTGGCTTGTGTCACTAGTTGCAGTGTATAAATATGTGGAATATAGATGATGCTAAGTGTTGGAATCTGTTGCTGGCTAGTACAGGATGTGTACAGAAATGCTGATTTATGCCAAATGATAATGCTGAATATAAAATGGGCAAGGAAATCCCTGTGTCCTGATTGGCTGAGACTTGGTTATAGCCATTGCCTTCAGAGAGCACTACCAATGGCTAAAAACAAGTCCTGCCAACCGGGGCAACTCACAAGGTCACATATGGAATTCATAAGCCACTTGCTTCCTGATTTCCATCACAAACATGGCTGCAGCCTTTACTCATATATGAAAACCTTTAACTAGGTCCTAAAAATAAAAGTCCATTAAATTAAATTAAGTAAATAAATAATGTAATGTTATTTTCACTCAAGAGCTGCACCTTACACACATACACAAATTTAAGAAATGAAATACTGTTCAGAGTTTCCAATGCTGGTGTTTCCTTCATGACCATGAAAAATCCCCCTCCTATTCCCACCAGTTTGCCAGAGAACTCCCTGCTCCTTACCTGGCAACAGATAAAATTGAGGTTCTGGTTTCACCTGAGGCCTGTCTGTGTGTGTATGCCAGTGGAACTCTGAAGAATTTTGAATTCATGTATTCCATGTTACCATTGTGTGTGTGTGTGGGGGGGGGGGCATTCTACAACTGGAATAATGCAGAGTTTTGAAATCTTCTATTCCATGGTAAACAATCACACGATGCATTGAATGTGAAAAAAGATAGATGACTGACAGGTGAAAAACATCTGTGGAAGGACTATTTTACATACTTTAGCAACATTTTATTATATTTTTTGTGGCTTTGAAAACTTTTACAGTGTTCATTTTTTAAAAGTTGCCTATGGGCCCATTTTATATACGCAATAAGGCACTTCAGGGACATTGGTTGTACTAGGTTTACCCCATCCATGGTTGCCTCGTGCCTTACAACACCCTACGACTACACTGTTTCAGAGACTTGTTGCCCCGAGAAGCATTGGGAACCCCCTAGACTGAACTAAGGGTTAAGCATTGGTACCAGTAGAGAGAGGGTTGGACACTCAGTACAGGACGGCTAATGAAAAACTATTGTATTATGCATTGTGATGTGGAGGTAGATAGGCAGGTGCAAGGGCTAAGCCACAATGGTAGGCAGGCCTGGAGGGGCACATACTACAAGTACAGCCCAGGTGAAGGCATAACTTTGGCTGTACCTCGGGGGCACTGAAAAGTTGCTGAGACTGAAGAGCGACCGGGGCCTAGAAGAGCACAGACCAGTCATGAGTTACTGTACTGCACCAAGGGCCTGATTTCTGACCCTAAACAAAATCCCTTGTTCTTTGTTGGAAATCCTTGTCTGGGTTGGAGGGATAAAAGATGGCTGACACTGCAGTATCAGTTTGCATCTCTGAAGATACAGCTGCTGGTAAAAGCCTTCGTCATTTACTCAATTCAAGAAGTGTCATGAGGGCAGGTGGTTCCCCCCAACCTGGCTGCCCTGAAGGCTACTATTCCAATTCAAAGGTATTCACCAGTGTCTTGTGTGCACTTCCAATAGTTCGGGGGGGGGTAGGTTTATGGGGTAGCCAGCCCTAGCTAGAGATCCAATCAGCAGAGAAAGAACCACACTGAAACACAGGGATGCTGTTCAAAATCCTGTTTAATCTGCGATAAATGCACAGGGAGGCAAAGGTGAACAGTAAGGTACCCAAATCAAACCATACACACAGTGGGTCCAAACAAATGCCCCAGCGCTTCGATCGTAAGATCTTCCTCAGGGGTCGGGGCCTGTACGTGACATCATGCTATATATAGCCTGTGACTGGGTTATGTGGATGTGCATTACCATAAATCCCCTATTACAAGTGCAATTACCATAATGACATCAATGTGGAAACCAAGCACATGCAAAAATAGTGTAATTTATTTATTTATTGAAATAGTTTCACCAGGAAAGGCACACTGAGCAACAAGATGCTTGTCTCCCAGTGCGACCTGGGGGTACAAGGGGGTTGGATAACACGCAGGTTATCAACTGAGCAAATGACAGAGGCAAATAGCAGCATATGGATACAATTGCATTAAACTACAAGCAACAACACGTGTCGTACATTGGATATTGTATGGAGCATATAACAATTACCTGACATATAGCAGCAATACAAGGGAGAATTTAGCACACAGTAATATGCAGGTGTAAGCAACAGGAGACATAGAACACTTGATGGTGCAGGACAAAAAGGCACAGGACAAAAGTGCATAGGTTAAGTGCATAAGTGCATCTATTTATTTATTTGGTTTTTGTTTACCGGGTAAGTACACTAGACAACAATGTTTTCTATATTCAGGCACGACCCAGGAGAGTACAGACAGGGGAGACCAGAGTCAACATTAAAGAGTATTTCATGACGCAGCATGAGGTGAGAACAAACATTTGAACAGTATACCGCCAGGTACAGCCATTATCAGTAACGACAAAGAGAAACAGATAACATTACATTAATTATTTTCATCTGATGATACATCAATGACTAAATTGAAACGACAAACAGCAAACAAAACTTAAATGAAGTAGCATTATAACAATAGGATTTCTGCTGGATGTGGGAAACTTTCAGATTTTGGAGACCAGTAGGAAATCAGTAAGTGCCATAGGGAGGAGAAAATGCTAGGGAGAAGCTCAAGTTACAGCACAAGAGCAGCAGTCGATTCTAATAGGTGTGCCGAAGACTCAGTTTAAAGGCCTTGTGGGATTTGGAGAGTTTGATGTGGGAGGAATGGAGTTCAAGCGGGGGCAGATATGGCAAAGGATCGTTCTCCTTTTTGTGTGAGATATCTGGGAATTTCAAGTTGGGTTTGAGCAGATGCCCTGAGGAGGTATGCTTGGGAGGGCTGAGTTAATAGTTTGGCAAGGTATTTAGGGGACCCCGTTCTGATCATATTATCAATTGTACAGCCTGCAGAATAGTGTCTGAGCGAGTCTGGGGAGAGCCAATTTAGTTTTGAGTAGAGCAGGCAATGATGGGTAAGTCTGTGAGCGGAGAGAGCAAATCTGCATATACTGTTATAGCAGGTGCTCCATTTCTGGAGTGCTCCTTTGCTAGCTTTAAGGTAAACCTGAGAGCAATATGTTAGAGCAGGGAGGAGAAATCCTTGTGCAATAGCAAGCCGGGCAGCATCATTGAGGGAGGACCTAATTTTAAAGGCAAGACCAAGTTTTGAGTAAACTGTCTTACATGTAGCCGCAATGTGGAGGTTAAAGTCAAGAGATGGGTCAAGAGTGACTCCTAGATACCTGAAGGAGGTAACGAATTCAAGAGGGGAGTCATCTAGAGAATGTATCAATAAGTCTGGAGTAAGAGATCTGATTCTTGACGGGGGCCAAAAAGCATAGTTACAGTTTTCTTAGCATTCACTAGGAGCCTGTTCTGTAGTAACCACTCCTGCAAGCAGTTGAAGTCTGCTTGAAGATGTGGTCTTACTGATAAGGGATCTTTACCTCTGGAGAGAAGCACCATGTCATCAGCATAAAGGATTAATGAGGAGGAGCAGGGAAGGGAGGGAAAGTTGTTCATGAAAAGGGAGAAAAGTAGTGGGCCAAGAATAGATCCTTGGGGGACTCCAACAGAGGTAGGGGAAAGATTTGAGACGGCAGATTCAATTTGGACAAATTGCAACCGCCCTGAGAGGTAGCTATCGAACCAGGAGATGGATGACAGGTCAAAGCCAAGGCGGGACAGTTTGGAAAGTAGCAAAGAGTGATTCACAAGGTCAAATGCCTTTGTGAGATTGATAAATATAGCTCCAGTGAGCAGGCTCTTATCCATCGCTGTAAGGACTGCATTTGTCAGCTGAAGTAGAGCAGTTGTGGTGCTGTGTCCTGTTCGGAATCCGTGCTGGGTAGGGGATATAAGGTTGTTAAGGTGCAGGTAATTTGTGACCTGAGTAGCGATGGCCTTCTCGAAGTTTATTTAGGGTAGAGAGAATGGCAATTGGTCTATAGTTTGACATATTTTTGGTATCCCCTTTTTTGTGAACAGGGACAATGTGAGCGGTTTTCCACAATGTTGGTACCGTTTGGGTTATTATGGAAAGATTAAAGATTCTTGCAATAGGAACAGCAAGGGCAGGGGCTGCCTGCTTCAAGAAGCTTGGCAGTAGCCCATCCGAGCCAACAGATCCATAGGTGGATACTGATTTGAGGAGATGCAACACTGGTGGAGGAGACTAATGTGAGACAAAAGGGTTTCATGTGAAAGTTGCACCTCAGGAGGAGGTGAAAGAGGTTGGTTGAATTTCTCAGTGTATTCGGAGAGATCCGAGAATTGTGCATTAAGAGCATTAGCAATAGTAGGTAACTTGTTACAGTTTGCGTCATTCAGTGTCATGTCGGTAATGGCCGTCTTGGGCCTTTGCCCAATGAAATTTTTGATGTGGTTCCAAAAACCCCTGGTATCACCCGCTGAAGATTGGAGAAGCTTAAGGCAGTAGCTCCTTTTAGCCTTCCGAATATCTTTTTTGCAGGCATTTCTCGGTTGTTTATAGTTAACCCAGTCTTCTGATTGTTGAGACTTCTTTGCCAAGGTCCAGGCCTTGTCTCTTTTTATCATGGCTCGAAGGAGGTCTTTTTTAAGCCATTTATTAGGGGAGCCCCTAAGACGCCTTTTTTTCTAGTATCTAGTATGGATACTAACCAGAGGTGGGAGCTCATAAAGCTGGGGATAGTGGAGGCAACCAAAACCTGCTGCAAAGCCCAGAGCAAGAAGGCTAGGGCTAAGAAACCGAGCTGGTTGAGCAAGGAGGTCATGGAAAAGGAAGGAGGAAAAGAGTTGCCTTTAGGAAGTACAAGAAAACAGGGAGGGGGGAGGACAGAGAGGAGTACTTGACAGAATCGAAGGAGGTGACAAGGGCAGTAAGGGGAGCCAAAGCATCTACGGAACTCAGGCTGGCACAAGGCATTAAGAAGGGGGAGAAGGACTTCTTTAAGTACATTAGGGAGAAAAGGAGCTGTAAGGACCACATAGTAAGGATTAGGAAGGAGGGAGTTGGGTGGAAGCAGGGTGCGATAAGGCGGAAGCACTAAATGAGTACTTCTGCTCAGTATTTACTAAAGAGAAGAGGGGTGACACTCAAGGTGGGAGAAATGGCAGAAGCAGGGGAAGTGGTGACAGATGGGAAATCATGGAGGCAGAGTTCGAGAGGGTTTGAAGGCACTGAGGGTGGACAAGGCACCAGGCCCAGATGGCATCCACCCCAGGGTACTGAAGGAGCTGGCAGAGGTCCTTGCAGGACCTTTGGCAGACCTATTTAATGCCTCACTACATTCAGAGTGTGTACCTCAGGACTGGACGATGGCTCATGTGGTGCCCCTCCACAAGAGTGGCCCCAAGGATGAACCGGGAAACTACAGACCAGTGAGCCTCACATCCATCGTGGGTAAGCTAATGGAGACTATCCTGAAGGAGAGGCTGGTGGCCCTCCTAGAGGCCAAAGGACTACAGGACAGCAGACAGCAAGGCTTCATACGTGGCAGATCCTGCCAAACCAACCTGGTCGAGTTCTATGACTGGGTAACTAGGCAGCTGGACAGGGACCATGCAGTGGATGTCCTGTATCTGGACTTCAGTAAGGCATTCGACTCAGTGCCACATGGAAGGCTGGGAAGGAAGTTAGTAGGCACAGGGGCGGGTGCAAAGCTGGTGAAATGGGTAGGAAACTGGCCGCAGGGAAGGCAACAGAGGGTGGTGGTGGGTGGGGAGCTCTCACACCCAAGGGCAGTGACGAGCGGTGTCCCACAGGGCTCGGTGTTAGGACCAGTGTTGTTTGGGATATTCATTGCAGACATATCATGGGACATCAAGAGCAAGATCAGTCTGTTTGCTGATGATACCAAGGTAGGCGGTGGTGGATGATCTAGGGGATGGCAGGGGTTGCAGGATGATCTGGCAAAGCTTGAAACCTGGTCAGACACCTGGCAACTGGGCTTTAATGCCAAAAAGTGCAAGGTGCTGCATTTTGGGATGAAGAACCAAGGAGGAGTTACCAGCTGGGGGTGCAGCTAGCCCAGACAGAGGAGAAGGATCTGGGTGTGCTCATTACAGGGTCAATGAACAACTCAGCACAATGTAGGAAGCCAGCTGCAAAGGCCAACAAAATGCTGGGTTGTATTGCAAGGAGTATGTCCTCGAGGAGGGAGGAGGTGATTCTGCCACTGTATAGGTCATTAGTTAGACCACACCTGGAGTACTGCGTGCAGTACTGGCGTCCGTATCTGAAGAAGGACATTAAGTTACTGGAGGGGGTGCAGCGCAGGGTGACAAAGATGATCAAGGGGCTGGGGGACTTATCATATGAGAGGAGGTTGAAGGAGTTGAACATGTACTCACTGGAGGAGAGGAGAGACAGGGATGACATGATTGAAACCTTTAAATACATGAAAGGAATAAACAAGACGGGTACAGAGGGGCTGTTCAAAGTAAGGGAGGGGAGGGCCACCAGGGGCCATGATATGAGACTGGAGCGAGGAAGGTTCAGGAGGGAGATGAGGAGACACTTTTTTACAGAGAGGGTGGTGGCTGGGTGGAATGCGTTACCTGCAGAAGTGGTATGCAGTAGAACAGTGGACTGCTTCAAACGAGGATAGGACAGGACAAGGGGGAGTGTTAATGAAGGGGAAGGGTGGAAGGGAGGGGCAGCTGCAGAATAAGGGGTGTTAGCTGCACATTCGAGCAGACTTGATAGACCTCTAGGCCTTTATCTGCTGGCAAATTTCGTATGTTCGTAGGTTGGGGCTATATGCCAGCATTTGTAGCAAAGCTAAGGCCGCTGGTCGGGCAGTAGGGAGGGGAGAAATTGGCGCATGGCCGAATCAGGTACAGGAGCAATTAGTGGTGAGGAAGTTAGCTAGGGCGGTAGAAAGAGAGTGGGCAGAGGAGGAATGCCGAATTTGAGGTGGGAGATCATTCCATAGCTTGAGTAACTGGTGTGAGAAGGCGGCTTGCCCGGCAGTAGTCTTCCGCCTAGGGATTGATGGTTGGCGGTAGTCGCAGGATCTAAGATAATGGATGGGGAAGGGGGCAGCTGAGAGCACAGAGGAGAGGTAGGAAGGGATGATGCCAAGCCATAGGTTAGATACATATTTAGCACACTGTGAAATGCAGTGGTTTCCGAGGGACAGTAGTGCCAGGGAACGGTAGAGGTCGCACTGGTGGATAAGGGGTGAGGCATCTAGAGCAAAACTGCAGAAGGCATTAAAAAGTGTGTCCAGCTTAGATAGGGTGGACTTAGGGGCTGCACTGTAAACAATGTCACAGTAATCAAAGGAGGAAAGTATCATCTTCTGGACCAGTTCATGTTGGACGGGGGGAGGGAGGCTACTGCAGTTCCTATAAAATGCACCGAGCATGGGGCGTAGTTTTTTTGAAATAGCATTGATGTGGTCTGAGAAGGAAAGATTGCAGTTGAGCCATACCCTCAAGTAGCAGAATGAGGAAACATCTTCAAGCTTTTGACCATCCAGGGTGTGGAAATAGGGAAGGGATGGGAGTCTGGACAGGCGTTGTCGTGTGCCAAAAGTCATTGTGACAGTTCATTTTACATTTAGGGAGAGCTGGTGAGAGCTGAACCATTGCTGTACTTTGTTGAAGTTGGCTTGGAGGTTAGTTTGTACCACTTCAGGGTCGGAGCCTGAGGAGTAGAGTACAGTGTCATCTGCATACATGTGGATTGAGGTAGTAGAGCAGATGAGTGGTAAGTCATTTAGGAATATAGAGAACAGTATGAGTCCCAGAACCGACCCCTGGGGGACACCGGTAGTTAAGGGAAGGGGGGAGGAGATAGCATTTGCGACTCTAATGGACTGGGTTCTGCCAAAGATCTGAACCAGTTGGTGGCAGCAATAGAGAGGCCTGATTCAGCAAGACAAAAGAGCAATATGGGATGGGAGATGGTGTCAAAGGCTTTTGCAAGGTCGACGAAGATGGCTGAGGTGATCAGCCCACTGTCCATACCAGTCAGGATGGAGTCGGTAAGCCTTATCAGGGAGGATGTAGTGGAGTGTCCCTTTCTGAAACCTGACTGGTAGGGTGTGAAGAAATTAGAGTCGGTGAGGAAGGAAGTAAGTTGGGTGAGCACAAGGTGCTCTTGTAGTTTTGCTAGTACTGGGAGGAGGGAAATAGGTCGGTAGTTGGAGGGGGAGGTGGGGGTACCTCCTTTTGGGAGGGGGATGACAGTGGCGTGCTTCCATGCTTGAGGGATGGCAGTGGTGGCAAAGGATTGGTTTAAGAGTTTGGCAAGCGGAGTTGCTATGGCGGTGGCGGAGAGGTAGAAGAGTTTAGGGTCCAAGTCATCTGGGGATTTGCCTTTTGAAGGGTTGAAAGTAGTGCATCTAGGGCATCCGCTGCAGAGATGTCATTGAAGGAAAAGGCACGAGGCCTAATCAGATTCGTTATGTCTGTAGAGGATGCGATAGGTGCAGGGTTTGGCAGGGCAGAGAGGAGAGTGGCAGCACAAGTGGAGAAATATATGTTGAACTCAGTAGCGACTGCTGCTGGCTCAGCAAGAATGGAGTTGTTAATATTTAGAATTGGAGTGGGATTGGCAGCTGGTGGGGTGAAGAAGGAGTGAATGACCTTCCAGAGGGGTTATTTAGGTTGGACTGTAGGGAGCTGCTGAAGTACTCTGCTTTAGCTAGGCGAGTGGCTCTGGTACACTTGTTTTGGAGCATGCGGTATGTGGAGAGATGTTGTGGGAGGCATGAGGATTTATGCGTTTTCCAGGCTTTGTCACTGGCGGTTTGACATGCAATCAGTTCTTGGGTGATCCACGGCAGGTGGTTGCCTCGTACCCTTGTACGTCGCAGTGGGGCATGTTTGTCCAGACGCTGAGCAAAGTGTCTTTAAAGTGGAGAAAGGCGTCGTCAGTGGAGTCCATAATAGGGGCAGGGGGCCCAGTTTGCTAATGCAAGGTGGTCTAACACTGTGGCGAGATTGAGGGATTTGAAGGAGCGTCGGACTAGAAATTTGGGGGGGATTATGAGTGGTGGATTTTGCGCACTAAGAAAGTAACGTGGTGGTCACTGAGGGAGTCAGGAAGAATACCGGCATTTATGACCCCGTGAGGGTGTGTGGTAAAAGCCCAATCAAGGAGTGAGTCGTTACAAGATTTTAGGTTAAGCCAGGTGGGCTCAGTAGTGATTTGAGAGAGGTTTAGTGCAGCAATTTCAGTCCTGGTTTTGTTGAGGGCAGTTGCTAGCCAGTTGTGGTTTAGATTGCCCATAATATAAAGTTCCCCTGTCGGGATTATTTTTTATTTTTTATTTTATTTTATTTAAACAGCAGTTTGGAAAACCTTTGAGCCATAGGGTCATTTACAAAGGTACCTTGTCACAGTAAGACAAACCAAAATACACAGTATAGCAGTACAACACATAAGTATAACAGTAAATTAAGACATAGATACAAACAAGCTGGTACAGGTAGGATGGATGCAAACAATACCAGAGTTATGTTGTCATTAGCAGCTTAGTAATAAGCTTTGTCATAAGTATTGAGTACGGCTTTGACTAGCGGCAGTTACAGCATCAGGTGTTAATAAGGTGGAGTTCACGTAAGGAAGTTTTGAAGCACGATATAGTTGGAGCTCAGGAGATGGAGGGGCAGTGTGTGGAACCAGGAGGGGCCCCTAAAGCTGAAGGCTCTTTGGCCGTGAGAGGTCCTAGCTCTAGGGATAACAAGAGAGGTTTTCCCAGAGGTCCGAGTATGAACTAGTGGGACAGGCGGTATGGTGGTGGTCAATCCTGGTGGGGAAAAGCCCAAGGAGGTCCTTTGTAAGGTACAGGTAAGATATTTGAGGCGGTCGTCGAGATCAAGTACCAGGCTTTAGCATACAGTGAGACAGGTGTGTGTCATCCTAGGTGCTCCAGTAATTAACCTGCAGGCCTTATTCAGAGTAGTGAATTTTATAGAGTGCGGTCTGATCAGCAGCACCATACACCGGCAGTCCATAGTCCACTAGCGACAGGATGAGGAGGTGACTGCGTGAGAAAAGAGTCTCAGGGGAGGCAGTGTTTATACCGATGTAAGATGCCCAATCGGATATTAGTGGCAGTGGCTAGGGCAGCGATGTGTCCATGGAAGGAGAGGACGGGTCAAAATGGATCCCTAGGTATTTATAGGAGCAAACTTGTTCGAGTGGGAATGAGGACCCAGAGTGAATGAGGAGTTTGAAGTTGCAGGACTTGTTTTGGGGATGAGTGAAGAACATGGTTTTGTTTTTAAGATTTATCACCAATCTATGTTCCTTGAACCAGCCCTCGGCTTCAGTGAAGGACTTCTTCGGCGAGTCCTGGAGGGCAATAGGGTTATGATTTGAGCAAAGATGACTGCATCATCAGCGTACAATAGAATGTTCCCCGAGCAAGAGCATGGAAGGGTGTTAAGGTAAAGGGAGAATAGTAAGGGGCCCAGAATGGAGCCCTGGGAACAGAAAGATGGGACAGATGTCTGAGTAGGTCCCATTAATTTTTACACGCTGTGAGCGGTCAGACAGATAACTGGTGCACCAGCAGATAGGCCCAACAGCAAAACCAGAGACTAAGGGCATCAAGAAGGAGGGGTGGGAGACAGTGTCGAAAGCTTTCGAGGGTCAATGAAGACAGCACCAGCCAGAGAGCCAATGTCTAAGGAGGTGGAGAAAGTTGGAGAACTCTAGGAGGGCTGTGTTGGTACTGTGGCCCGCTCGGAAGCCATGCTGCTCAGGACAAAGGACATTGTGGGTGGAGAGGTAGTCAGAGATTTGAGAGGCCACCACTTTTTCCAAGGCCTTGGAGAGAGGAGAGAGAATGGAGATCGGTCGATAGTTTCCAGCCACAGTCCTATCACCACCTTTAAAGATAGGGGTGACAGTGGTGACTTTTCAGGCAGTTGGAACCTTCCCCAGGCAAAGAGAGTGGTTGATGAGGCATGTGATCGGGGTAAGGACTGTGTCTAAGACCAGCCGTAGGATACACGGATCCAGGGTGTCACTGCCTGTACTATTACTCTTGAGGGCAGTGACAGGGTCGTGACCTAAGTTCTTGAGCAGAAACACGGTGGAGGAGAAAATAAAGGAAAAAGATTCTGACGAGGTGCTGGGGAGAGGGTCAAAAATTTGTAGGGAGGATGGGCTAAGGTCAGTGAATGAGGTGTTGAGGTGGTTGGCTATGAGGCTGGGTCTGGGAGATCAAACCATTAATGTTGATCTGGGTGGGTGGAGAGTGTGCCTCCCATTTAACTGTTTAATGTTATCCCAGAAGGTTCTAGGATTTCCCCATGAGGCAGTGGTGAGGACTGATAGTGCTCAGACTTGGCCTTTCTGATGGCCCATGCACTTGTTTCAGGTGGCAACATATATACCGCCATCATTGGGCCAGCCAGTCTCAATGGCACGGTGCCATAGGTTGTCCCTATGTTTGAGCTGGTGGATCAAAGCTGGGGTAACCCAAGGGCATTCTTCCTTTTAGAATGGCGGGTCCAACACTGGGGCAAGATATCACAGGCATTATTAAAAGTTTGGGTAAAGAAGGAGAGCTGTGTCGATGTCAGGAGTTGCCTGTATAGGAGACCAGTCAATTTGGGACAGAAGTTCCTTAAGTTTTATCAGTCCACCAGGTATTAGATGCTGCCAGCATGTGGACTGTGCATTGGGTTTGGGGACTGAGGTTGACCAGTGGAATAGAATGGGGGAGTGATCGCTGAGAGAGTCTGGGAGGACTTGTACATTGGGGATCCGATTAGGGCGGTTGGTGAGTACCACATCAAGCAGGGTACTGGAGCATCTCTTGGGGTTAGTTCTGGTAGGGTGGTAACTAGTTCGGTAGGTCTATTGCAGAAAAGGAGTCTCGGGTACAGGAGGAGGAGGGGCTGAGCCAGTTGACATTTAAGTCACCCACCAGAATTTGATCAGCGGAAGGAGGTAGAGGTAAGGTATTCTGTAAGAGGCAATGGCCTGCGTTTGGTCCCTGGGGGCACGTATGCAGTAGTCAGATAAAGGGTCCTTTAAAGGGTCAGGGTTAGGTTTCAGCGTGGCGCCTGGGCCTAGGTCAAGGATGGGAGCGGGCAGGGCTAGTATGGGAGAGATTCCTTGACATAAATGGCGCCGCCGCCCATCTCCCAACACGGTCGGACCGGAAAAGGGTGAAACCAGGAAGGGAGACTAGGAGGGTCAGGGAGGATTTCGACAGCCAAGTCTCAACCAGGGTGATGACATTAGGGTTAATTGATGTGACCAGGCATTGTAGTGAGTCAAACTTTTTAGGAGGCTACAGATATTCATGGAGACCATGCATAGGCCTGTGGTGCGAGTTGGGAGCTCCTGGGAACCGGGCCAGGGTTTGGATGAATGTTCCTGACAGGTGTAGTAGCATGACTAACACCCTGGCTGGGAGATGGTGAGAGGTTTCCTACGATTGACATGGGGGAGGGAGGCTAAGGGAGCAGGGGTGGGCAGGGAGGTACAGGAGGGAAAGCAAGAATAAGAAGACACCCAGATGTGCCTGAGGTGAGAGAAAGCTAGGGAGGGCAGGGGACGAGGGACACACAGAGGTCCCAGGGGCAGGAGAGGAGGTTCAGGAGCAAGGGGAGGGAGGGTGCTGGGGCACAGTGTGGACTAGCAGATGGGTAGTGGGTAAGTGCACTGCTAGTGGGATAGGCACAGGCAGAGGCGTGAGGCAGAGACCAATACATTGTGGTGAGCAAGATCCCAGGAAGTAGTGCTGTACAGGTAGGAGTAGGAAGTAGTGAGGGGCATAGGTCCCTCTAGTGGCCAACGAGTATAACCTGCAAATGGGAAAATGGGGAGATAGGTTCTGGGCAACAGGGCGTGATGTCACGGATGTGATGTCACAGGGTGGATCTTTAATTGACAGCCACCCCTGGGTGGGAGGGTGGTTAGGGCGGGCGGGGCAGACTGCGCAATTAGGCAGGAGATTTGCTTGAGGAGGTTGGCGACAGCAGAAGATGGTGCCAGGTCGGCAGTATATTCCTGCAATGTAGATTGGTAGTGAGAACGGGAGTTCTGGAGTAAAATTAATTCATAGATTTTAGGTTCAGACTTGGCTAGGATAACCAAATAGTGCAAGTCCGAGTTGACGTAGATGGCAACTCCGCTGACTCTTGTGGCTCTGTCCTGGTGGGCCAATGTGTAGCCTGGGATGGTGACAGAGGAGTTGCTAATGTTTTTTGTGAGCCAGAATTCAGACAAGGTGAGGATATCTGGAACACAGTGGGCAGCAAGTACCTGGAGGGAGTCAAGTTTATGGACTAGGCTTCTTATATTTAGGTGCAGGAGGCACAGGCCACGTGGGAGAGGGTCTCCAGGGAGCAGTGAGGAAGTGTCTGATGTAGGAGGGGGGCTTGCAGCGATTGAGGGGGGCTGTGTGGTTTGGGGGCCAGGGTTTGGGTGGATGTCACCTGCGGCAAGGAGCAGGAGTACAAGAGATAGGTAGTGGGAGAATAGCTGTATGTGACTGACGGTGAGCAGACGTCTCTTAGTTAGAAGGCTTGGGTGATTATTTAGAGCTGGGCAAGGGGGGGAGTAGCTGAAAAGTAAGCCAGGAGAGTGATGGGACGAAGAGAAAAGGGTTGGGACGTGTGGCTGAGTGAATCCAGGCTTGGGTGAAAGGGAGAGTGGATGCCGGAGTGGAGGAGTGGGGAAGCCCAGTGACGTTGGGCAGGAAAAAGGGGGCATGGGAGAGGTGGGTGGCATGTTGGAGAGGAGGGGAGGGAGGGAGGGAGAAGAGAACATGGATGAACAGTGGCAGGAAGCCTAGTAGTTGGGCCATGGCATGGATCTAGCATTAGAAAGCCCCTAACTGTTGTGGCAACTTAGAGGGGACAGGCATAGAAGGCCAGGGAAATGAGTGGTTCCTGCGGGAGGATGTAGGACCAGTGAAAATTAAGGCCTAGATAACCAATGAGGCATGGCTGGCAATAGCCTGTAGGAGTGAGCTAGGAAGCTGGGGCAGGGTTTATGTGTTTTTAATCAGGAACGGGGGTGCGTGGGTGGGCTGAAAAATCAGCAGCTGGGCTCCCTTCCTGGAGGTAATCAGTCCCTGAGGGGAAGTCCATACCTGTGCTTCTGTGAGGGGCTGGTGGCTTTACACCCGGACTGCGGGTGGCAGTCTGGCAGGTCGGGTTCATCAGAGAACCACGGCTGTGGCTCCCAGACTACCTGAAAGGAGAAGGCAGAGGAGAATTAAATAAGAAAGTCAGAGGGGTGGGGCTGGTCGTGCAGCTAAAAAGAAATGCAGACTGGCTTAAACAGGGGGAGTGTTGCAGACCAAAATGTTAGGCAAGGTGCCATAAGGTCTGACAGAGCAATAACAGGGCTATTTAAAACACAATACTAGGGTAAAAAGGTGAAAGGGGGGGGGGTTCAAAGGCCTGAGCTGAGATGGCTACTGGTCTTATGAGGGAACGCAATACAGGCATTTACATTAAATCAGAAAATGTCAGCTATAAAATGCAAGCAAGACAGTTTTAACAGAAAACATAATCTAGTACAATATAATCAAGCATTAACAGTGCAGCACTATATGGAGCCAATCGGAGTGCTCCTGGGGCTGACTGCAGCCCATGGGTCACAGCAGTAACAGACTCTGGATTTAAACCCAGAGACAACTGTCCTCATGTAAAGAAAGCAAAATCAGCAGCTAGGTCTCCCTTCCTGGAGGTAATCATTCCCCGAGGGCAAATCCGTACCTGCACTTTTGTGAGTGGCTGGTGGCTTCACACCTGGACTGCGGGTGGTAGTCTGGCAGGTCGGGTTCGTCAGAGAACCACGGCTGTGGCTCTCAGACTACCTGCGCTTCTGTGAGGGGCTGAGTTGCTCAGAGAGTTGGGTGCCTTGTAACAGAATCATACATTAGAGAGTCACTTGTCTGGCACAACAGGTTATTATAGAGTCGATCTATGGCCCTAATGCGGACTCCCCACGATTCTTCACGCAGTTGCTAGATAAATTAAACACCTATTCATCCAGGATATTATTACTTGGGGGTGATTGGAATATAACACCACAACTGCAATTTGACACATCTGACAACAGACGAGTGGGGTTATCCCCTGCCCAGAGAGCGTTAAAGGAATTAATGAAGGGTTTAAACCTTGTGGATATCTGGAGACTTAATAATGTGGGGGTCAGGCAATATACCTTTTTCTCAACACCGCATAAAACATGCTCCAGAATCGACTACTTTTTAGTCAGCATTAAATCACTCACCTTTATTATAGATGCAAGGATACATACTAGGGTTATTTCGGATCACTCCCCAGTATCTATCCTATTTAAACCTAATCCTGGAGGGACCTCATGTGGAGATTTAATAATCAGCTACTACAGGATTCCTTTACTTATGAACACCTGAAGGGTTTCATAGCCCACTTCCTTGATCAAAATGTAGGTTCAGTCTCTAACATTGATATTGTCTGGGTAGCCCTGAAGTGTGCGCTGAGAGGGGAGTGTATCAGAATCACATCCACTAAAGTTAAAAAAGACAGGTTACGGTTAAATGAGATTACTAACGCTATTAGGGCCACTGAGAAAAACATCACCCAATACTCCACTGAAGCAGATTGGGTTAAATTACATCAATTAGAAACTCAAGACTCCTCAATCATGTTGCAAAAAGCAGAACTTGCCTTGCGGAGAACTAAGATTAAGTATCTTGAATCTGGTGAAAGAGCAGGTAAACTTTTAGCCTTAAGGCTCAGACAGTTAGATTCAAATAGATTTATAGCAGCTTTGCAAAATAATCGGGGGATGCTACTATTAAAGATCCTAGAGAAATTGCTGCAACGTTCAGAGAATATTTCCACAAGGTATATTCCATCCCCTCTACAGACAGAGCGAAGTCAGAAGAGATTCATGACTTCCTAGACTCAGTAACCCTAATTAAGATTACTAACGTAGAGGTGGTTAAGTTGGAACTACCTATACAAGAATGGGAAGTGAAGCAGGCGGTTACCCAACTCACCTCGGTCAAATCCCCTGGACCTGTCGGCCTTACTGCTAATATATATAAAGTTTTCACAGAAGAAATTTGCCCCATTCTGACCAAAGAATTTAATTTTTGGTACTTTGAGGGTCTTTCGGAAGATAGTTTTTTGGAGGTCCTTATAACTCTTATCCCCAAGCAGGAGTGAGACCCTGTTTTCCCTGGCAATTACCGTCCGATATCACTGTTGAACATGGATATTAAGATACCTGAAAAGGTTCTAGCCAACTGACTTAGCCCATTAATGAGTAAGATGGTAAGTGATGTGCAGGTTGGTTTCATGAATGGTAGGGTGTCTAGTGACCATATACGCAAACGCCATCACTTAATTGTACATGCACGCAATATACAGACCCCGGCAGCTCTGTTAGCTTTGGATGTGGAAAAAGTGTTCGACCGGGTCTCTTGGGATTTTCTATTTGCTGTTTTGTCCAGGTTCAGTTTACCAGATGGTTTTTTAAACTGGGTCCGATTATTATACAGATCTCCCAAGGCACGGGTGTGGTGTAACGGTATACTGTTAGATCCTTGTCCTCTCTCCTGTGGCACAAGGCAGGGTCGTCCACTCTCCCCACTCCTGTTCAACCTATATCTGGAACCCCTGATTCGTAGACTACTCGCAGCTCAGGAGATATGGGGATTGCAGATAGGTAACAGGAGATATTTAATTTCAGCCTGTGCAGATGACCTGCTTTTGCACATGGAGGATCCAGAAACTTGTATACCAGTAGTCTTGCAAGAAATTGTGCAGTTTTCTAAAATCTAGAACTATAAACTTAATATTTCCAACACAAAGCTTTTTCTGTTAATACTAGATGTCTCCCGGACGTGGCAAAGGAATTGGGGTTTAGCTGGGAACCAAAAGTATTAATATATCTTGGAATCAAAATTACTAGGGAGATAACCACGATGATTAAGGAAAATCTCAATAAGCTAGTTAAAATAATTAAGCAAGACTTGGTCAGATGAAGTTTATTGCCATTGTCACTTTGGGCTAGAATAGAAACAGTGAAAATGAACATACTGCCAAGGATTTTTTATCCCTTAAACATGCTGGGGTCTTACTTACCAAAAACTTGGTTTGGGACCTTGCAAAAATTACTCAATAATCTCATATGGAAGGGGAAAACTGTCAGAAGAGCATACTTGAAACTCACAGGTCCAAAGAAATTAGGGGGCCTAACGCTCCCTTCTTTCTTCAAGTACTACATAGCATCACATATCAGCAAATTAGTTCTTTGGAATCGGCTGATTTCTTTTGCAGACCCCAACTCTTATGTGCCTCCCTGGGTACACATCGAGAAAGATTTGGTTCTCAAACACTCACTAACTTTAAACTCAATTGCTTATATTACTCTTAGACTCCTCCCTAAATCACTTAAAAATACGCCTATTGGATGGTCAATAAAAGCCCTGCATCAGGCCCAGAAGTTTCTAATGGTGAATTGGCAGAATTCACTGGAGCAGCCTTTGACACACAACATACATTTCCAAATTCAAAAAGCCCTGATCCCACTTATATTCTGGGAACCATTAGTCGGGTTATGCCTGGGGGATCTAGCCCCTCAAGAGAAGTTGTTGTAGTACGAACAAGTTTGCTCTCAGATACCAGGAGCAAGAGGGAACATTTTCAAATTCTGGCAAATTGGTGACTCAATAAAAGCCTACCTACGAAACATGAAAGTATGGGTCGAAAACAGGATTGAACTGTCCTCGTTGTTTAAGATAGCAGATCAACGTCATTCTGTTTCCAAATTATATCACGAATTAAAGAGTATAGACGAAGGAATGCCCTCCAATGTCTGCCTTTACTGGAGGCGGAGACTAGAGATAGATGAAGACAAAAGAGTATGGGAGCAAATCTGGGAAAAGAATCATACATATATAAGGCAGGACAGATACAAATTACAACAATTTAACATCATACACAACCTGTACTACACTCCTGCTAAGTTATACAGGATGGGTAAATTAGCATCACCCAATTGTGGCAGATGTAAGGTTGGAGAAGGAGACTTATATCACGTAATATGGGCATGCCCCAAGATTCAGCCATTTTGGAATGCAATTCGAGTTTCGTTACAACTTATAGTTGGTCTAGAGCCTTTTTTCACACCGGAAATTTGTTTGTTAAACAACTTTCCCAGAGATATGAGTAAGCAGAAGAAGGCGTACATGGCCATTATATCAGCTGCTGCTAAGGCGGTTATCCTTATGCACTGGAGAGATGTAACAACACCTTCAGTGATTGAATGGTATAAGGAGATTATGTTAGCATTACAGTAGGAGCTGCATATAGCAAAAATGAATAATAGAGTACAATCTTATAGTGCTAAATGGGGCCTTCTAGATGCAGTTTTAGTCACCTGGAAAACGTAATTTCCTTAGGTTGTAGAGATTATTCCTTTGTCTGAGGCATCTCCTGAGTCTTTGTTACAAGGAATTCCTGTGGTTCTTCCTACAAGTAAATGCTGATGGGGATGGGGGTTTAGGGATGTGTGGGGGGATTGGGTAAAAGGAGTTTGATGCCTAATATGATAATAGATTTTTGCTGAAACTGTGAACTTTTATTGTTACTGCCTTATCAAACAGATGCTCAAGAAATTTGCCTGTCGACTTTCATGTACTGGCCTGGTTAAGGCCACAATCTTCATGTAATATTGTAGTGTTAATAAAGTAAACTGAATAATAAAAAAGAGAGTCACTTGTCACAGCACACCTGTTCCCAAAAATGTTCATACAGCGAAAACGATTCTTCTTAGTTGAATTTATTAACAAATGCCAGATTTACACATACAAACAAGCAACAATTCAGGGCAGAAAAATCCTCCTGACATCGCTTTGCCTTTCAGCTTTAACAAAAGATACTGCAAATAGGGTAGCATTCCTTAAATAGTTCTAGCATACACCCACATACACCTGTGATTAATAATGATATTAAGTGAAGCACCAACTCATTGTGCCAACGTGTAGAACAACACCCTGTTACCAAACAGTATACATGGCACATTTAACAAAATACATATTCATCGTGCCTAAAATATTTAAGTACAAAACTAATAACTGTTTTTTTTATTTTACAAGTTGGCACATACAGTATGTGCATATAAGTGGGGGGCATTCATTTAAGCCATGGAGACAAAGTTAATGTTTGTCTGCAGTTTTTAACAATTAAAATGTCTTAAAATGGGCTAAGTCCCAAAGCTTGGAACACACAAATACAGAGATACACACAGATACACAGAAGGTGACGGCAGATAAGGACTCTATGACCCACCTAGTCTGCCCCTTTTCCCTACCTAATGCATTACTGTAGACCCTAGTTGATCTGCAGCTTACCCTCTCTTCCCTATTGCTAGAGTACTCTTATGTTTATCCCATGCTTTCTTGAATTCCCCTATTGTTTTTACCTCACCACCTCTGCAGGGAGGCTGTTCCAAGCATCCACTATTCTTTCTGTGAAAAAGTACTTCCTCACGTTGCCCCTGAACCTACCCCCCTCTAGCCTCATATCATGCCCCCTTGTTCTTGTACACCTTCTTTTCTGAAAGATGCTACCCTCCTGTACCTTGTTTATACCCCTGATGTACTTGAATGTCTGTATCATATCCCCTCCCTCTCCTCTCCCCAGGAATACATATTGAGGTCCTCTAGTCTTTCCTCATATGACTTTTGGTGCAGTCCTTGCACCATTTTGGTTGCCCTTCTCTGGACTGCCTCTATTTTGTCTATGTCCTTCCAGAGATGCGGCCTCCAGAACTGGGCACAGTACTCCAGATGAGGTCTCACTAGTGATCTGTAGAGTGGTATAACCACCTCCTTTTTTCTGCTGGTGATTCCTCTCACTATGCACCCTTGCATCCCATTGGCTCTCCCCACAGCCTTCTCACATTGTCTGGTCACTTTTAGATCATCAGATATGATTACCCCAGGTCACTTTCTTGACTGGTGGCTGTCAGTACCTCCCACCCCCCCATCTTGTACTCTTCCCTCTGATTTCTGTGCCCCAAGTGCATCATTTTACACTTCTTTGCATTGAATCTTAGCTGCCACACTCTCAACCACTCCTCAAGCATGTTTAGGTCCTTTCTCATCCCCCCAAGTGTCGACTCTGTTGCAGATCTTAGTGCATCGGCAAAGCGGCATACTTTCCCCTCAGGCCCCTCTGTCTTGTTGCTTATGAGGACATTAAAGAGGACTGGCCCAGCATGGATCCCTGTGGCACCCCACTGGTTACCCCCCTCTCCTCGGATTGAACACCATTTACCACCACCCTCTATGTCCTGTTGCTCAACCAGTTTCTGACACAGTTTACCACCTTGGGGTCCACTCCCAGGCAGCCCAACTTATTTATCAGCTTCCTATGTGGGACGGTGTCAATAGCCTTGCTGATATCTTGGTAGGGCACTTCTGTGAGCTAGCCAACTGCCAGTCATTATTTGCAGATATAGTTCTGTTACACACACACACACATATATATATATATATATATACAGTATATACATATATATACACCCAGTATATATTTTTTAATGTGATTTTGTATATGTGTACATGCCACAAGAATGCCATTGTTATTTCAAGGGGCACATGGAGAGAGAGACTGGATTTCTTTTAAAAATGTTTGACCTTCCTCTGACCTGAGAGGCAGCTGTATGCCAAGAAGCTAAGGTTGCATTTCCAGGTCCCTTAACAGAGATATACCAAAATCCATTTACCTGTCATAAACCATGCACTTCAGAGGCAGGATGCTCTGATTCCAGGAAACTGTTATGGTATGTTGCATCTTTTGAGGTGAGAGGACCAGGGACATCCTTTCTGGAAGACCTGTGTGAATTCTCATACAGGTGTCAATTGTATTCCCAGTGAGACAGCAGAGACATCAAAGGCCACTAGGAAAATGAGATTATGGGGAAAGAGCAAGAGTAACATCTACTGGCCTAAAGTTTATGATAGACCAGGGATTTTTTGGACCCAATATATAAGTGGTGAAACAAAGTCAAACTCAATGATTTTTGCTGAGCATCTACAAAGGACAGTCTTTTCCTGACACAAGAAGCAAAACTGCTGAGACCCAAGATTGCCAGTACAACAGAAACTGAATCTTCCATTTACTTTCTTTGGACTTCAATTTACTACAGATTTAAGGTAGACTTTACATAACAGTTATAGTGCGTTTGCCATGTATATTTTCCACTTTAATTTCTGTTATTCTGTGACCAAATTAGTCCATCTTTTGGTTGTAACTGTAAGATTATTATATAAGTATTTTAGTAAAAACATTTGTTTTTAAGAAACTTGCCTGACCGAGATTCTTTTGAAATTGTGCGTGAATTGTGGGACAGTTATTAATAATCTGTGACAAACTGTTAATGCTAAGGGGTGCCTCCATAAGTAACCAATCGAGCAAGGGTCTGTAAGAGTTTGAGCTACCAGACCTGCCTATTTGCCAAGAAGATAACCAGTGGACTTGCACCCCCTGGCCTCTCCACACTCCTGCAGTTGGCGCCTATGGTAGTAGCCACCCGTACTACCTCCAGACCCACTCTCCTTGTCTCCCACTGTAGGACTGCCGTGGGACAGAGATCCTTCTGTTATAGAGCCCCTGCCTGGCTGAATGCTCTACCCAGCTCCATCACCTTGGAAAACAAGCCTGGTCGCTTCAAATTCCTCCTCAGGGACCATCTCCTTACCTCTTGAACCTGTGAATGCCATTAGCCCACTACTCTGGCCTGACAGGGCCCTACCCCCAGGCTCCACCCATTCCTAGACTACTTCTCTGCTTGTTGCCCTAGCAACCATCTACTCATGACATGGGGTCCCCATCCTGCCTAACTATGTCAGAGCTGCACTTCATCTCTTGCTTGTAACAAATGCCTGCTTTATGTTACCCTGCTTTGCACCTTGTTATTATGCATGATGTTTGTTATGAAAAATATTTGTTAACTGACGTGGAACCTTTGTAAAGGAGTCTCTGACTCAAAGGATTGTAATTCTGATATTGTTCAAAATAAATAAAATAGGGGATATCTGGGTAGAGATAGGGAGAACACCAAAGTCTCAAGGAAGAGTCTGTAGGGAGTTTGAACCAGGTTGTTGCATGTCCTCCTGGAGAAGACAAAATTAGGAGCACACTACTAATACCCCAAATAGAGTGTGATGCCTGCACTGTGAGCTCAGTGAACCTGACCCTCAGGAGTGGGTTCATGACATTCCATATCCATTGCCCCTCCCCTGTCTACCTCCCTGGTCACCCATTCAAAGAACTCTATCAGATTTGTTTGGCAAGACCTTCCCTTTGTGAATCCATGCTGCCTTGGATCCTGTGCTCTGCTGGATTCAAGAAATATCACATTTCTTTCCTTTAGCAGTGACTCCATTAATTGCCCCACCACTGAGGTTAGGCTGACTGGCCTGTAGTTGTGCAGAGAGACTACATTTTCCCTCCTCCAGTCCCCTGGAACCACCCCTGTCTCTATCGATTTGTTGAATAGGGCTGTTAGTGGTGCTCCCAGCACCTCTCTAAGTTCTTTTAATATTCTGGGATGTATCCCATCTGGCCCCATAGCCTTGTCCCCTTTCAGATTCTTGAGTTCCTTTAGGACTCTTTCTTCTGTAAACAGGCTGGTATCCACCTCTCTCCCACTGGTGCTCCTATCCCTCAATAGTGGTCCTTCTCCTTCTCCTGTGAATACTGAACAAAAAATATTTGTTCAGGATTATTGTTTTTTCTAGATTCCCATCCGCACATCCCTCGTCCTCCTTTTTTAACCTCACAGTCCCACCCCTGGTCTTCTTTCTGTCACAAATGAACCTGAAAAAGGTCTTGTCTCCTTTCTTACTTGCCTGGGCTATTTTTTCCTCCATTTGCACCTTTGTGCTCCTGACTGCTTTCCCTGTCTCCCTCTGATTTTCCAGATACTGCTCCCTGTCTTCCCCCCTCTGTGTTTTCTTATACCTCCTGAAAGCTAGCCTTTTCTCTCTTAGCTTCCCGGCCATGTTCTTTGAGAACCATAATGTTTTTTTCTTTCTCTTTATTTTGCTTAGCTGCCTAACACAAAGGCTTGTTGCCTCTGCTATGGCTCCCTTAAGGTTAGCCCATTATTTCTGTACATCCCCCCTTTCTT
Source organism: Neoceratodus forsteri (assembly GCA_016271365.2). Lineage (NCBI taxonomy): Eukaryota > Metazoa > Chordata > Ceratodontiformes > Ceratodontidae > Neoceratodus > Neoceratodus forsteri. Next base: position 107,458,576 of record CM028131.1, on the reverse strand, counting down.
CTTTCCCTGCCATGGCTTCCTTGAGACATTCCCCATTTCTGTAAAGTCTAACCATCTAAAATCCAGGACCCTTGCTTTCATGTGGTTTGACTCCTCCACTGTTCTCACGTTGAAGCACACCATACGATGATCACTGGATCCCAGGTGGCTACCCACCGTTACATTGGCTACTCTGTCCCCATTACTGAGTACCAGGTCCAATTCTGGTGGGTTCCGCCAGAAGCTGCTTGAGACACGCCCCCTGCAGGGCATCCAGGATGCCTCTGCTCCTGGCTGTGGCTGCAGCCTGGGTGCTCCAATCCATATCAGGCAAACTGAACTCTCCCACCAGCAGCACGTCACAGTTGGCTGCCATTTGGTGGATATCTTCCACTAGTACCCCATCCATCTTCTCCCCTTGTGCTGGAGATCTGTAGATCACACCTGTGTGAATGGCAGTGCCATTTACTGTTTCCAGGGTGACTCACAGTGCTTCCGCTCCCTGGAATATGCACTAGTTATGTATATACACAATCCTAGTAAGAAAGTAGAACACAAGATTAAAGCAAAACAAAATGGTTATATTAAATGCACGCTGAAAATAGAAAATAGAGTTAAAAATCAAGATTAAGTTTATTGGACTTGAGCTTGTGAAAATGGGCTCTAGGGGTGGCAATAGGGAATTGCATTAAGCAGGAGGGAGACTTTTTGGATTTATTGGTTGGGAGCCAGAACAAGTAGAAATGGCCTCAATGAACAGATCGAACAGGCCCCTTTTCTAGTAGATGAATGTAAGTGGAACTGTTGACACATGAAATGTGTAATACTTACACTATCTGATCTTGTCAATGGTGTTTTTTTTCAGGTCCTGTGCTTTACCTGTGTGGATTACCAGCTACACCATGAGAGACACTTTGAAGGATTGGAGTGCCTTTTACCTGAGATCCCTTCTCTCTCTCTCTCTCTCTCTCTCTCTCTCTCTCTCCTATATTTCCTCCCTCCTCTCTCCCTCCCCCTTTCTCCAGTCTATGGGTTATAACTTCCAAGCTTTGGTATTGATCCCATTTTAAGACATGTTTATTATTAAAAAATTGTGGATGAACATTAACTTTGTCTCCATGGCTTAAATTAATGCTCCCACCTAAATACAGATATGTGCCAACTTGTAAAATAAAAAACAATTATGCTGGCCCAGTGGCGCTGAGGGTTGAGGCACTGGACACCACACCTCACTCCACGCTGGCGACCTGGGTTCGGGAACAGACTCAGGTTGCCAGGGGTCGGCAGGGGTGGAGAGGGATTAAGTGTCCATAGACTACTGTCCCTCTCCGGGGGGAGGGGGGCTCCCAGTAGTCGGCACGCCAGTGACCTCTGGCGGAGGCTGGGAGGTGGTACGCTGGCACTGTATGGCAGGGCTGAGCTTGGGGAATGACACCGGGAAGGAGCACATGCGGACGTGTGTGCATCCCCTTGCATTGACATCATTGCATGCCCCAGCCCACATCAAAGAAAAGGGAAAAGCATGGCGCTCGGTCGCGGTGGCTTGATGGCCATCTGAGGAGCTGGCTGGCCTTGGGGACACCACTGGCCAGATACTGGATCCTGTGTCGGTGGGGAGTAAAGGGGGACTCCCTGCTGCCCCACCGTGGGGGGCAAGCCACAGGGGTAGATGGTGGTGGGGGCTGCAATGGGGCCAGGGGGCAGAGCCGGATGGCGGCCGGAGACGGGCAGATGCCAGGACGTGAAAGAGGCAGACCGAGAGCCACAGGTAAAAAGTATTAATAAAAACATAAAAAACAATTATTAGTTTTGTACTTTATAAACATTTTTGGGAACAGGTGTGCTGTAACTGTTGACTCTCTCATATACAAAAATAGTTTATGAAGCAGGTTTGGTGTTTGAAACCTAGAATACAGCTTCATAAAATGAACCCATCACGCATTTGTAATAACAGGCATAAGGATTCTGAGTTAGCAAATAAATAGCCAAGTTATGCCTTGAAGAACAAGAGGGCACAATTTGAAGCTGGGAGGGGTGGCTCAGAGGTAATTTAAGGAAGTATTTTTTCACAGAGAGGGTTGTGGATGCATGGAATGGCCTTCCGGAGGAGGTTGTGGAGTCAAAATCAGTGGTGGAATTCAAGCATGCATGGGATAGTCATAAGGCAATTCTGGGGGGTGGGGGTAGGAAGAAGTAGGCTGCTGGTTAACTAGGATCTGCAGCTTATCCAGTAGGTAGGGAAATGGGCAGACTGGGTGGGCCAAGCGGTCCTTATCTGCCATCAAATTCTATGTTTCTATGTTTCTATAACATGGAAATTCATGACTTAAATGCTAACTTTATAGTGCCTCTGAATTCCTGAAAAAACTGTGTATGAGTCATTTTGCAATACAAATTGTAGCTGATATGCAAGCAATAAGACCATTGTGTGCATTAGAGAGTTCCAGTGCATGGCCAGGGGTGTAGTAAGGCACAAGGCTACAGGCTGAGTGCCTTCAGCACCTGGCTGTGCATTAGAACGGTCTAATACACACCCTGTCATGTCTTATAGTGCTTATTAAATGGGAGTCTATATTTTGTATACTAGTTAAAATATTGAAAAAGCAAAGTCTTTCACATATTTGTGCCTACAGTAGTTCTGTCGCCTTTTTTGGGGAAGTGGGGTTGCTTCACGGTTTTTCTCCTACTGTGGCCTCCATAGCTGTAGTTTTAAGTGAGCCCTGGCCTGAACTGTGTCACGCCACACCCCTCACACACACTCACACTCAGTTATTTGATTTGGGCTTAGCACTACATTGTTTCTTTTTTGTAAAGGCTTTTTTTATTTATTTTTTTCTTATTTGAGTGAGATAGTGAACATACTGTAGTAGGAGGATGTGCTGTAACAGCTACAGGATTCAGGCAGTCATGAAGAAGCAAGTTGCAGGCACATCCCAGGCAGGTGGTATATATGGGAAGGCAAGGAGAGAATGTGTGCAGGACAGAGTAAGGGAGCGGGCTTGTGGTGGGCTGTAATGGCTGGTGGAGTCAGACAGTAAAGAAGAAGTGGGTGGGCATGAGGTTTTGATTTGGATGACAAATACAGAGTGAAAATTTGTATTTGTGTTACTTTTCTTGGTATTTTCTTCATATTTCTTTGTATTTTTGTGTGAGAAGTAGAGCGGCCAAATAAGACAGTGAGCGGGGCAAGGCGCCGCAGATTGTAGTGATCAGTCAAAAGATATCAACATATAGTATGTGGCAACTAGGTTATGTACAATTAAGCTCATAAGCTGAGTTACCAAGAAACATTAGGAGACCTCTCACCACCCTTTTCAACCACTTCCTAAGGTACCCTACCCAGTGGAAAATAACAACTGTCACCCCGGTTTATAAGTGTGGGGACAAAAACTCTCTTTCTAATTACAGACCCATCTCAATACTTTCCCTCCTCTCCAAGGCACTGGAGCGAATTGTCTCAGACCAATTCCTAGAACAATACAACGTGCAATGCCCTCAACAGCATGGTTTTAGAAGAAACCACAGTACTATAACCACTCTCCTAGAATACGCTAGCGCATTAAACAGTGAACTTGATGGTGGCCACTTGGTTGGATCAATTTTTATTGACCTGACCAAAGTGTTTGACCTTGTTGACTACTGGCTAGTACTCAAAAAACTCTCCCGACTAGGCCTCTCACAGGAGACTACCAAATGGTTTGCCAGCTACCTCTCAGGGCACTCCCGGAGAGTAAAAATCGGTGACACACTATCTGAATTAAGGCTGTGACAGTTGGGGTCCCACAGGGATCCATACTGGGTCTACTACTGTTCAGCCTATTCATTAATGACCTACCATTGGCCTGCGCAGGATCCCAGATCCTACTGTATGCAGATGATGCAGTCATCTTCTCAAGCAACAAGAGCTATTCTGAGCTTACCTATGATCTACAACAAGTCTTTGCCTCTCTCGAATTGTGGTTCCTCCACAATCGACTCATACTAAATTATAACAAGACCAAATCAATGCTTATCACCTGCTCCCAGAAAAAGAAGAAGCTCCCCCACTCTCAAAATCCGAAGCAAGGGAGGTACAGTCCTTGATCAAGTTGACACCTTCAAATACCTTGGGATCTACCTGGATGATACACTAATGTTCTCCCACCATACTGACCAAGTCATAAAAGTGGCCAACAGAAGACTAGAAACACTATACAGGCATAAAGCATACATGACTCCTAATGCTAGGAACCTTGCAGTTTCTGCATCCATCCTTCCGATCATAGATTATGGCTTAATGGTCTATGGAGCAGCATCAGATACAGTCCTAAACAGAATCAAGGTACTGCTCAATAAGACCTATCACCTTGTCTTAGATGCTGATAGATACTGCTCTTGATATGAAACCTCTGTAAATGAGCTTTTAGCTCAAAGGTTGTAATCCGAGACTGTAACAAATAAAAAAATACCCATACCTGCAGTCTGTACTGCAATGTTAACTGGTTACCCCTAGAGCAAAAAATCAAATTCCAGTCTTGCCTAATGGGAAAGAAAGCCCTCATGGGACTCACTCCCCCAACACTGCAATCTTTCTTCTGACAAACTGCCAATACACACCACACAAGAAATGTGAGTAGAAATGCCTTCCATATTCCATTTTGTAGGACCAGCTAGGCTATGAGATCCTACTCCTGATGCGCACCTCTTTGGCTAAACAAACTTCCTTTATTGCTAGTAAAGCTACCCAAAATTGGGCAGTTTAAATGTGAACTAAGAAAATATCTCTCCCCTCTTACTCTCCTTGTCCATGCACAAGCTGGACTGCCACTCCTAACACTCTCTCTGCCTCTCCTACCCCTCCTCCTCTCCTTTTGTTCCCACCTCTCTTTTTGTTCCCACCTCTCAACTACCCTACCTCCCCTCTCCCCACTTCCCCATCTACCATCCTCCTATCTACTTTTCATTCCCTACCTCCCCTCTCCCCCTCCACAAGCCACCCAACCCCCAATTTAACCTTCCCACCCCACCACCTCCTCAGCCTACTTTCACCTTTCCCCAATCACCATTAGGCCTAGTCGCCCTTTCCACCCCTTCTCACCTTTCCCATCGTTCCACAACTTCCCACTGTGCCTCTCATCCCCAATGCCCCCTGGCTACTCCACTCTACCCTACACACTCCTCTCACTGTACACCACCTTGTGTATTACATGACAATGCCATGTGCTGCTGCTTTGTTTACCTCGACGTGATTGCTACTTATTTTGTAATATTATTGTCATATTATTTTTATTAATGTTATTCTGTCTGTAATGTTACTCTGACGTGGAACCTTTGCAAATGAGTAATGCTCAAAGGTATCTTCCGAAACCTGAAATAAATAAATTAAAAAAAAAGTGAAATTGGGATCTCTTGGTTTGCAAATGTATATAGCTATGTTGCTGAAAAGAATGTTAGAAAATATATCAGTCTAGAACACAAGCTTGTTTACAAAATTATCAACAGGAGACCAGCCCTGGTACAGAATGTACTATTTTGCTGCACCAGCAGGCTGGCCTCAGGAAATAAATTGACAAAGTTCTGAGACATTTTGTGAGAAACAGGAGATTGAGTTACACCAACAGGATTTTTGTTAGGAAAAGACATCTTATAAAAAAGAGCAATGTTTTTGTTTGGGGATAGAGAGAGAGATGATTATTTCAAAGAGAGACTCTCAGATATAGGACTTTGTTTGAACTGCCTGCATGAAGAGCTATCCTGTACAATTTATATTTTTTTATTTCATTATTGTTAACAATAATGAAATGCTACCTGCAAGTTTTATAACTTTTCCTTGTTTGCCTATGCTTCCTGTCTACAACAGGTACAAAATGAAAAATGCAGTAGCAGCTTCATATAAGACACTTAACTGCAGCTGACTGAAAGAGGACAGGAAATCATTTCTAACCGGTAGCTGTTTATACAGTTACTTTCAAAATGTATTTATTTGAAATTTGGTAACCGGGTAGGTCCACTGAGATAATACAATCCCTTTTTAAGGGGCGACCCAGATCAGGGGTACAAAGCATTAAAACACATTCCAATAAAAATGACAAAGTATGTAATACAAATATCTACAGCACATATATACGTTAGTATAAAGTAGATATGAAAAATGCTAAATAAAAAGGGATCCGTACGATTTCCCGACTCCAAGTTGCCTGACTACACATTTTCCGCCACCAACTTCCCAACAGCATACACATCCCGTCTTTGTTTATGCCGAAATTTATTTTACCGGCACTACTCAATTCCTGACTGCTAAATCCCCGACATGATCAGACTCAGGATTAGCAATGCAGCCTCCAGATGAGCGATTTGAAATAAATAATTAAATGACATGCACAAAGCGAGCAGCCTCCTGACGAGCTTTAGCTCAGACAAACTGAAAGCACCAGTACCTCCCGACTGCTAAATCGAAAAAAGACTGCACATCCAGCAATTTGAAATAAATAATTAAATGACATGCACAATGTGAGCTGCCTCCAGATGAGCTTTAGCTCAGAAAAACTGAACGCACCCGTACCTCCCGACTGCTAAACATGTTAAGTTTGCAATTCAGTCAAACAGACTGCACATTCATCTTTTCTCTGAACTATCAAAAAAAAGACTGCACATCCAGCGATTTGAAATAAATAATTAAATTCAGTGACATGACAACAAGACAACGAGCTGAAACATACCTGTCCCTCCAATCCGTAGACTCGTAGAAGCTGTTGTTGAAAAGTCAAATTAAAAGTAAACGTTATTTAAAAGTACTGTACCTCCGATGCGCTGAATCACTGAAGTTCTGGTAGTAAAAGTCAAATTAAAAACAAACTTTATTTAGTTCAAAAGTTTAAAATTTGGAGGTTTTGTATCGAGTTAAATAACCATATTGTGTGCCACTCCTCTAATAAAATCCATAACAGAGCGGTGGTCCTTGTCTGAAACAATGTTTGTCATCTTTTCCTCTCTAACAGCATGTTTCTTTTTTATTGGGGACTTCGGCAACCCTCGGTTATTTTTTTCTATCATGCTGTCAGTTGCAAGCTGTTCATTATGTAGCTCTTCTACAAAGTGATATATCCCTATGTGGGATGCTCCAATCAAGGTTCCTAGGCGTCGGTGCCATGCCTCCACTTTGTTTTGTGTTCTGGGTACACCCCGAAGCATCTGGTCGGAGCATTCAGTGACAACTTGCTATCATTTGGGGGATTTAGCAGCATCGCAGGATGAGCAGTCTTTGATTTAGCAGTCGGGAGGTACGGAGCGTTCAGTGACAACTTGCTATCATTTCGGGGATTTAGCAGCCTGCAGTTCAGTCACAGTGAGTTGAAATAAAAAAATTCAGGGACAAGACAGCGAAGCTGCAGCTCAGACAAACAGACTGCACATCCACATTCTCACTGAACGCACTCTGCAATAGGTTAAATGTATTACATTGGATGGGAAGATGCTAAACGGGTAAATGGTGTGCCAGGGAATTATATCGTCTGTACAATAAGCTATGCGGGAAGCTGCTAGATGGGATGTCAGAGTCAGGAAATTGAACGTCGGTAAGAATCAAGTCAGTAAGTCGTACTAGACCCAATAAAACCATATATACATATAAACATAGAAACATAGACTCTGATGGCAGATAAGGACCGCTTGGCCCACCTAGTTTGCCCATTTCCCTACCTAACGGATAAGCTGCAGATCCTAGTTAACCAACAGCCTACTTCCTCCTACCCCGCACTAGAATTGCCTTATGTTTGTCCCATGCATTTTTGAATTCCCCCACTGTTTTTGACTCTACGGTCTCCTCAGGAAGGCTGTTCCATGCATCTACAACCCTCTCTGTGAATAAATACTTCCTCACATTACCTCTGAGCTGTTCCCCCTCTATCTTCAAATTGTGCCTCCATGTTACTGCACATCTTTTTTTCTGAAAGATGCTACCCTCTTGGACTTTGTTGATTTCCTTGAGGTATTTGAAAGTTTCTATCATGTTCCCCCTTTCCCTCCTTTCCTCAAGGCTATACATCTCAAGCTCCTTTAGTACATGTACATAACATAAATACATTAGTACATCATAACCAGCGAACAGTGCAGTAAATGTACTATACAGAGTGCATTTGTGTGGTTCAAAGCATAGGCTTGATTGTTCAGCAGGTGAAAACCATCAGAGATCATACATACACCAAACAATTTTCCATGGATGGTATGTGATATTTGACTAAATAAGACATATGTAGCAAAACAGATTCAAAGGGGGAGACTAGTAAAGTAGATTCCCTCTAATTAAGCAAAACAGCACATGGCTTAGGCTGCGAGAGGTGCCCAGAGGGAGCATTTGAACAAGGAAAGAGAGGAGAGGGAGAAGGTAGATAAAGGAAAAGCATTCCAAAGCCAGCCCAGTGGCATCCGTCTTTCGGATGAAACATTAAACCGAGGTCCCATCTGCCTGGATTGGTGGTAGTTCAGGTGGATGTTAAAGTTCCCATGGCACTTATCGAAAAAGAGTAGGGGAATTTTTTATTCATAACAACAAAAGCAAAACAATACAAAATAGTGTTACCACACACAAAATTAAAGTACATATCATAATAAAAATCAAATAAGTAATCAAGATATACATAAGCAAGAAAAAAAAAACTGCTGAAAGCAAAAACAAAATACACGACAGTTGTAATAAGATTGTGAAAGAAAAACAAAACCATACCCCCCAATTATCTATATCAAAAACAAGACAAAGAAACTAACAGAAATAAACCAAAATCCAAGACTGTCCATGTAGAGTTATCGTGGAACATAATATTTTGCACAGAAAAACAGTGAAAGGCATACCAGTATATGCAGAGAAGGACGTCCTCTCTGCACAAGTGAAACCATCTTATCCCAATACAGGACAAGGTCAGACACAAAGACCTCACCCGGTATCTAACCAAGTCATCTTCCTCCACCACAATTTGAACAATTCAGGGTGCACCTTTCCCTGCTCCTGCCCCCTCCAAGTAAACACAGTTTTGCGTATGTTGTGAACTATCTGAGATTCAGAAAGTAATTTCTGTCTAAGTGTGAGCGAGCATCTAGCTTGCCATAACTGAAAACTGATATGGCCCATCACAAGACGCAATGTAATTGCATCATACACAATCCAGGAGCTCAGTAGAACCCCGTCCACCCAAATGTCAGTTGAGAGAACCCCAAAGGGATTCAAAGGCCATGTTTCGTGAAAATGAGACCAAAATGAAACAGTAAAAGGACACTCTACAAAAAAATGTTCCATCGTTTCAACAACTCCAAAACAGGACTCCTCCCTAGGGCAATATCGTTCAGACAGTTCTTTATGTTTCCTATTTCCTTTCAGTCCTAATTTCCTATGTAAACAGAGCCATAAAAAATCCCACATATGTCTAGGCACCCACTTGCTCATTAATAACTTTAATTTAGCATGTTGTTCAGCAGGAGGCCTAACATGAAACCAGGGATCAATTAAAAAGAAATCATGCAATACGGAAAAATAAAATTGTTGACATGTCTGAGAAAGAAGCAAGCATCTAACAACACGTCACGCCTTCAATTTCTGAAACATCATGCAAAAATGACTAGACACGTCACCCATCCTAACCTGGCGAGCTAGAAAGTAGTCCATGCCCCACTGCGTCAATAGAGAATCAACACCATCTGCCACCCACGGGGACCAGATCATAGCCTGCCCTTTAAGTAAGGACACTAAGTTGTAAAACAGAAAAATACTATGAAAAAACACTACCAGATTAACCATCCCCAAACCACCTTCACTAAGAGGTAAATACATAATACCCCTTTTTAGAGGATTTAGCCTACTACCCCATAAACAAAGAAAAAATATTCCATAAAGAGAAGCCTCTATAGAGATGGGAGGGGGAAAAACCGCAGCAATAAACAAAAAATATGGCAGCAAAAAAAGCCTTAATCAAATAAATACGTTTAGCTTTGGACATACAGCCCTTATTCCAAAGCTGAACCCTGTTGAGAGCTTCTAACAATTGTCGGTCCCAATTATGCCTGTGGTCATCTAGACCTCCAAAGTAAATACCCAGAATTTTCCTGTAGTCAAATACAATAGCCAAACCCCAAACCAAGGACACATCAGCAGCATCATACCCCAAGGGCAGAATCCCACTCTTGAGCCAGTTAATAGAGGACCCAGTCAAATCAGAAAAGACACGTAATAACTCTCTTGCTGCAATAGCAGAATCCTTATCTGCTAAAACTAAAATCAGATCATCAGCATACGCTAAAGTAACTATCTGAGGATCTCTACATCCAATCGATAACCCAACAATGTCATCGGAACTATGAAAGGCATGTAAGAGGGGATCTAAAGAAAGAACATAAAGCAAGGAACTTAATGGACACCCTTGCCGCACCCCCTATGTACCTCAATTTCCCTACCCGCCCAACCATTCACACAGGGGATCAAAGTAATGCCCCTATAGCACGTTTGTAGCCATCCTATGAATTGGGAAGGAAATCCATACCTCAACAGACACTCCCAAAGATAAATATATTCTACCTGATCAAAGGCCTTGGACTGATCCAGGCAAACCAAATGCCCAAATAGTTCTCCAGCCTTACCTTTAGAGACCAATTCCCTAAGTAAGATCAGTGCATCCTGAACCCTTCTGAGAGGGGCTCCACTAAACTGTGTCGGATGTAAGAGGGTACCCATAACCTTCCTTAACCGTAGACATAATATTTTCATCAGTATTTTGTAATTTGAGTTCAACAACGACAAAGGTCTCCAATTACACAAATCCCCACGATCGCCCTTGTCTTTATACAAAAGGAGTAGCACACCCTGCAACATGCTATGAGGAAGAACCCCAGACTGCAGCCCATCATTCAGGACCTGGCAGAAATCAACGCCCAAAACCTCTCATAATATTTTATAAACCTCATGAGGCAACCCATCAGATCCAGGAGTAATGGCTGATCATAAAGACCAAATCGCTGACCTCAGTTCCACCACTGTAATAGGTTGCACCAATTCAAGCCGGTCAGCCAAGGACAAAGCCGGAACTGACCTACCAGCAAACCAATCACAGCTAGCGTCTTTGGAAAGTGTCCTGCTCTTAAATGATGTAGAAACATAGGCATGAATTTCTTCCAAAATATCAGCATTAGTAGAAACTTGCCCACCTCCTGGGGTGTTCAGATACAACATACCCCTTGAATGCCGAAGAGATGTCAAGTACTCAAAAGGCAAAGTATCTTTTTTCCTGCCACAAATCTTAAATTTGTGTTTCATTTCCATATCATGTAAAACCTGTGACTGAGCCTTAGCCAGTTCCATTTTCAAAGCTTGCAATCTGTTGCAGACAGTCGGGGCCAAGAAACTGTCTATGAGTGGACCAAAGAATGAAGCCGTTCCCTAAGATGCCATAACTCAGCATGTGATAATAGCCCATTTAAATGACCCACAACCTTAAAATAAACCCGAACTTCTCGTTTAGTGTCCTCCCACCAAATATTTAAATCATCATATAAAAAGGAGATCGACTTCCTGGCCAGAAAAAGAGAGCGTAACCCACCCATTACACAGGGGATATGCAATAATGCAGAATTCAATTTCCAGATACCCGGCCCTCTCTGAGCTGTAGGAACATCAGCCAAGGCCAGTCTCAGTAATCTGTGATCAGAGAAAGCAACGTCCTGCAGGGATTTAGATTGAACAATAACCTCAGAAGTGAGAAAAAAGTAATCTATCCTGGAAGCCCTTGGTCCACAGAAATAAGTGTCCCCAGACCCTCCAGTAGAGGGCCCAAAAGCGTCTACTAAACCAGCGTCTGAGATGAGTTTCAACAAACTAGCCTCATCACAATACTCCTTTTTCCTTGTCCCAGAAGCCACAGTTAAAGGCAAGGAACAGTTAAAATCCCCCCCCCCAGAATAATGTAATAAGGAGAGCATAAAAAGGGATAAAGTGAATTAAACAGGGACACCCGGTCAAACTTAGATTGAGGGGCATACACAGAAATTAACCTCAAGTATAAGAAACCCCATTTAATGTCTAGAACCAAGGCCCTGCCAGCCAGAACTTCTATCTGGTGTAACACAGTGACATGAAAATGAAAAAAACACATTCCAACCCCACTGCATAAGTCAGCACCCAAGGGCCAAAAACAGTCTCCCCAAATCCAACCTGCAGAGGCAGTCTCTACCTCCTCTAGAGAATGCAAGTGGACATCCTGCAGAAAAATGCAATCTAGATTGTCAGACAAAAAATATGAATAAGTTCTTCGGTGCTTTTCAGGAGTCTTAATACTGTTCACATTCAAGGATGCCACCCGAAAGTGAAAGGGAACAAGGAGCATAGCGAGGTAACATTCACTTCACCTTACTAGACGCCCTTGTGATCCTACCAATCTTACCGTCAGGTGGTCTAGGACCCACCTGTTCAGCTACAGGTTCAGTAGATTCTAACCCAGACAAGGGTAGAGGAGGCCCAGACCCACTAGGGTCATCCACCGGACACTCTTCCAAAACTGAGAACATATTTGGGTCAGCCATAGAAACAACAGGAGCAGGTGCAGCTAGTTTCTTCCCCAGTTTCCCCCTCCCTTTGGCAGATTTCCCTTTCTTCTCATTAACCACCATAAACCCAGCACCCAGAGATTCTAACTCTGGTAACAAGGGTGCAAGGCTCACAACTTCCCCCTGATCCACCCCAGAGACCAACGCAACCCCCACTTCAGGCGGAGCCGTGGTACTCATCTGGGAGTCAGCTGAGTCTAACAAATCAGGTTCAGCCAAGGGGGGAACAAACCCTCCAGTATCAGGGCCCCTCCCTCCCTTATTAGGAATACCAAGTCTAACTGCCTCCCGGATATAATGATCCTGTACCCCATAATCAGAGTCAGCAGTATTTTTAGCAGCCAAGGGACAGGCTTCAAACACGCGACCCACCTCATCGCAAAGATTACATTTTGAGGTTTGAAAACAATGGGCACCCTGTCTCCCCACAGTAAGAGCATTTAAGTACAGTGCAGGAGGTACTAATGTGGGTTCGAGACCCACATTTAAAGCAAACTCTAGGCTGCCCAGGATAAAAAAAGGAACCCCTTATCCCTCCCCAGAAAGAAGCAATTAGGCAGATGTATTAAGTCAGAATCCGTGGAATGAAGCTTTACCCTAAATTTCCAACCCCCATTCCAAAAACCCTCTTCGTCCAGAATAGGGACTGGATTCCCTTGAATATCACAAGACTTAGACAGCCAGTTAACAATATCAACAATATTCACCCCTTCATTCCTAAACATTATCGTGATGATCCTATAGGCCTGCTGTGATAAAGGCAATACAATAAAGTCAGACCATAGTGGGTTAGTCTTCAAATTCAGATAACGACTCCAAAACAACTCCATCAAGGCAGGGGTGCGAAAGCTGACGTCAAACGTAAATTCCCCCGGAACATGTATCAATGCATAAACTTCTGAGGGAAAAAAACCCATGCTGCGCTTCAATAATGTCTTCCCAACAAAAAACCTATCAAGGGGAGTATCCCGAGGACCCACATAACGCAATCTAACAGCATTACGCCGCTTGGCCAATTCCAGCGGCTGTCTGAAGTGGCTAGCATAAGAAGGTTTAGAGACAGGATTTATAACTGGCCCAGGAAGACTAGGGGAAGTATTCACATCTCCAGCCCCCCCCACCGCTCCCCGAGATCCCATAGATAAATCTGCAGTAGCGCTAGACAGGGGGGTAGGGGAAACAATAGCTTCAGTACTCAAGTCAACCCCCATAGAGTCAGATGTGGCACTAGAACTTATCTGTACATCCACTGCAGGAGCATGAATGGCTTGCTCCGGTCTCCATGCATCTCCAGAAATCTGAATCCATCCAGCCCCTCTCAACGCTCGCTCCGGCGACCAGGACTCCTCCACCAAAGTTCCCCAATCTCTGGAAGGCTCATCTAAGTCCCCCTTAGGTCTCTCCATAGGTGAAAGAAGCTTGCTTGGCCCCTCAGACTCCGTAGCACTCAAGCGGATTAAGCGGGATCTCTTCAGCTTCTGGTCCTCCTCTGAAACTGCAGTCCGGCGTTCCCTCTGCAACAAGTCGCTAACTCTCAGAAGTTCCTCCTCAAGACAATGCTGCTTCTCTGCAAGACTCAAGCAAGACGATTCAGAAAAATTCAGAGGCCCACTTGCACAGGTGATTTGCTGGCCACCCCGTGGGTGCATCCCAGCCACCGGCACTACAGGTTCCACAAGATTAGGTACTGTACTAGTCATCACATTCTGGGCTACCGCAGCCCCAACCAGACCCCCTTCCTCCTCCATTGCGAGGAGCAGACTGACCGCCTGCAACTCGCAGCGACAGGGTTCCCCTACTGGCACAGAGTAGGGGAATTTACCCGGTGTCCTGGCCAAATTTCTCTCATTCACTAAAAATAGCACCAACAGCTTAATCTGGTTCAAGGTCAGTTGGCATTCATTTGTATCCCCCTCTCCCAGATCATGCCTGAAAATAGGCAGGATTTGTCTAGCGCACTTACCCAGTCAACAAAACTAAATAAATAAAATGGAGGGCTGAGGCACTGGACGCTTTACCTCTCGCCAGACCAACGACCCATTTTTGGGAGCGAGCGTGGGCCATCAGAGGTCAGCACAGGGGGGAGGGTGCAGAGCAGGCTGAGCTGCCATCGGGCAGATCTCCTCTCTGGGGAAGGAGTCTGAGCTCCCTCGGTGCTTGACCGCCTTGCTGAGGAGACAAGGGGGCAGTACATCTGAGGGAAGCCAGGGGTGCTAGGCCAGCGGGATGGGAGGATGGGGCCATCACTGCAGCAAGAGGGTGCATGTGTGCCTCCACGCACATGCTCCTCTCTGTCTGGGGCCTCAGGATAATCTGGAGAAAAACCAGGAAAAAGTTGGGGGCTGCCACAGGATGATGCCTCTGGGCCAGCTCCTGGGGGTCCACCAGGGCACGCACAACATAACAAGACCCCAAACGACCCCTGAAGACTGGTAGGGTGGTGGATGGCAGCAGTGGCCTGCCAAAGGAATATAAACACCTCTGTGGAAAAAAAAAAAACGGAAGAGCATTCCATGTGGTAGGTGCCAAATAAGCAAATGATCATTTGCTGATCAGCAATGGGGTATAGGAGGACCTGAGTAAAAAGGGAGAGGGTTTATGTATCAGTAAATCACTCAGACAGAGGGGAGAGAAAGGGAAGGTAAGTTTGTAGACAAAGCAGAGGGAGGAGAACTGCAATCTTTGATCATAGTCAGGAAAGCCTAATGATGCTAAAACCTTGCAGTGGTGGCTGTGAACATTGACTCCAAGAGCGAATCATCCTACCCTGTGGTATAGCATTCTGAGGCAGGTCAGTATGGTGGTATTGGTGGAGAGAAATAGGGGAGCCCCATAGAAAAGTATAGGGTGGAGGGAGGTGATGGCAATCTTTTGGCAGGAGGCATGAGAGAGGAGGGGGCAAAGGCGGTAGAGCAAACCAAGTTTTTGACTGAGTCTTTTTGTAGTCTGTGCTACATGCTGTTTGAAAGAGAGAGAGAGGGGTCAAGCAGGATGCCTAAGTGTTTGAAAGATTGAACTTATTCAAGGGTTTCCTCTGTAGTAGAATGAATGAAAAGTATGCCTTGGGGAGCTGCTTTCGCAGAGGAGTTGTAAAGCAGCATTGACTTTGTTTTTTTGGTGCTCAGTACTAAGTGATTCTTTAAGAGCCAATTCTCAAATATATGGAAGTCAGCTTCCAAATTGTGATTAAGCCAAGAGATGTCACAAGAAGATCGGTATAAGACAGCATCATCAGCATATAATTGAACCATGGACCCACCGCAGTGCAATGGTAAATTGTTTATAAAATAGAACAAAAGGGGCCCCAGGATCGATCCCTGGGGTACCCCATGAGTTATAGTTTTAAATGATGATGGAGCCCCTGACCATTTTACTCCTTGGGAGCATCTGAAGAGGTAATTTTGGAACCAAGAGAGTGACAGCTGGTCCATACCCAGAGTGTGTAGTTTGAGCAACAGAAGGTTATGATTATGATTATGAGGGGGTGCTGCATGCCAGAGGTGCCATCTTTTGGATGAGACACTAAACTGAGGTCCCATCTGCCTGTTCTGGTAGTAGTTCAAGTGGATGTTAAAAATCCCATGGCACTTCTCGAAAAGAGCAGGGGAATTTCCTCGGTGCCCGGGCCAAATTTCCCCCATTCACTAAAAATACCACCAACAGCTTAATCTGGTTCAAGGTCAATTGGCATTCATCTGTATCAACTTCCCCCCCAGGTCGGGCCTGAAAATAGGCAGAATCTGTGTAGTGCACTTACCCGGTCAACAAAAGTAAATAAATAAATAAATAAACCAGATCGAAGGCCTTAGTTATGTCTGCAAACATGACCCCTGTGTAAAGTCTGTTGTCAAGTGAGTTGAGGATATCTGTAGTTACCCTGGTAAGGGCTGTGAGGGTGCTATAGTTCTTTCTGAAACCATGCTAACAGTCTGTTTGGAGGTGATGACATTCTAGATAGGACTGAATTTGGTTGAAAATTAGCCATTCTTGCATTTTCACTAGGGGCAGAGGATTGATATAGGTCTGAAATTTTCAACTGCATATACGCTGCCCTTGTGCAATGGAATGACTATAGCAACTTTCCATTTTGCTGGTACGATCCCAGTGTTGAGAGACTTGTTTATCAGGTCTCAAACGGGAAAAGCAAGGACTGAAGCTCCTAGTTTTAGAAAATGAGGTTCTAAGGTGTCAAAACCTGGGGAGCTGTCTGCTTTTCATTTTAATAAAAGTTGCAACAGTTCTTTGTGGGTGGCTAGTTTGAGGTGAAACTCTGGGCATGAAGGAAGTTGTCTGTTTGGTAGGGAGGAGGAGTCAAAATCTGAAGACGGGGCAAAGTGCGAGGTATAGCTGGTGAGATCAGCAAAGAAGTGATTTAAATCATCTGCAATAGATTGTGGGCCAGTTAGAATAGAACCTCCAGCTTGTAGGGTGCTGGGGGAGACTGGGGAGTTGCCTTTAATTAATGAATTGATTTGTTTCCAGAAAGCTTTGGGGTCACTAAGACATTCAGTTTGCAAGGATCTGTAGTATGTGCATTTAGCGCTACAGAGCTTGCTCTCACATGAGTTATGGAGCTGCCTAAAGGTCTGCCAATCGGAGGAGTTACCACTTTTTTTAAAGTTTTTCCAGGCTGAATCTCGAAGGACCATAAGATACCTGAGGTCCTTGCTTAACCAAGGTGCTTTTAAACCTTTGGATCTCCTTTTAGTGAGGGGGGCATGTTGATTATTGCAGTTAATGTATTTATAAAATAGTCTAAGGCCTGATCAACATCCGGCAAAGTACTACTAGGGCCTCAATCAGCACTAGCGAGGGATGACAGGAAGGCTGATAAGTCAAAGAGTGATATATTTCTTGATTCTGTGATTTTGGAGGGAGGGTTCAGGGATTTGTTACTCCATAAGCAGAGGACTGGAGAGTGATCACTGATACAATCAGAAAGTATATTTGCAGATTTTACCCTGTGAGGGCAGTTGGAAACTACCAAATCCAGTCCAGAGTTGTTTCCTGACTGGGTATTCTATCTAGTAGGTTCAGATATATGTTGGGTAAGGTTGGAGTCAGCTAAAAAAATGATATTCATTCCCATAAATTATCCACATGTAACTACCAGAATAAAAAGTAATATGAAATACTGTATTTTTAGGAGTGAGAAGTCAGGATAGGGAACATAAAGTTTCACTTTATGTAGATGACGTCCTGTTCTTTCTCACTCAACCTCAAGACTCAGTGCCTGAATTGCTCAAGGAGCAGGAATCCAATGGTACTATATTGGGATACAAGATTAACTTTTCTAAGTCAGAGGACCTCCGGTTAAATGGCATAGTCCCCTCCCAGGTAAGAGAGGTCTTTCCCTTCCAGTGGGTGGCAAATGGGATTGTATGCTACTTGGGCATATGGATCTCGTCTAGGCTCAGTTCTCTCTTTCACCTAAATTATGGGAAGTTGGAGGGGGAGATTAGGGCAGACATTGCACGCTGGAACCTTCTTCCATTGGGGGTGGCTGGGCTAGCGGCCGTGGTTAAAATGAACATTTCCCCAGATACCTCTTCCTTTTTCAAGCCTTTCCCATAAAGGTCCTGGAAACCTTCTGGAAAAAGCTACAAAAGAACATTCTATTGTTCATTTGGGCTGGCCATCGACACCGGATCAGGAAACGTACGCTAACCCTCCCCAGAGAAAGTGGGGGGTTGGCATTGCCTGATGTGTGTCTCTACTATGTAGCAGCATAGCTCTCTCCTGTCATGATGTGGGTCAAACAAAATCTTGACTCCAGTTGGCTAAACCTTGAGGCAAGCATAGGAATCCTGGTACCTTTGTTCATGCTGCCACATGCCAGATTATAAAATGGCAAGAAAAAAATCAAGAAATCTCATTGGCCAAGACAGATCAGCTGACCATACATTAATTCTCTGTATACGCACAGTCATCCTGGTCCTAAACCACATTACACAATGAGCAGATCAGTCCTCCTACAACCAGAACTATCTTCCATCAGTCTCCCTACAACCAGAACTGATCTTCCACCACAAACATGGCCGCTACCTTTACACTGTAGAAACCTTCAACTGGGCCCTAAAAAATTAAAATTATCTTATATATAAAATAAAACAAATTAATTAAATGTTGTTTACCAGATTATCACACTCTTCTTACACACATAAACAAATTAGAAACATTAAGTGTTGTTTATAGTTTTCATTACAACTGTTTGTTTGCTAACAGTGAAAAAAAACCCTTCTATCTTGACCTGCTCATCAGGGAAATCTCTTCTGCTTTCCCTGACAAGTGAGATAATTGAGTATCTGGCTCTAAAACAGGCCTTTGTTGACTGTGTGTGCAGTATGTTACTAGAGGAACATTCTACTAGTTGAACTGAGCAGAATTTTGAATCCCTGTATTCCATGGTAAACATTCCATAATAAACATTCCATTTCTTGAATGTGGAGAAACACAGAGGGGAAAAAAAAAAACAGAATGAAGAAAGTAAGCAATAATACTGTATAAACAAAGAGAAAATGTGGTAAATGACTCACCCTGCTGTTTATCTTTTAGGACAGAGCGAGCAATTCATGATGCTGTCAGTGAGTGTGGCAGTTTAGAACCACGCTCATGCTTGCAGCACTGGGGAACTGAGAAGCCTCTGTTATGGCTTCCTTTTAGTTTTGTCTACAGAGTGAGGAGAATTAAATAAAATAAGGGGGCTATGTGTCATACTTAGAATGAGAAAAACATCATTTGTGAATTGTTGTGGCTGGTAGGGGAATATGAAGCTTAAGTGGGCAGGGAGGCACACACTGTATAACATTACTTTAATCGAGCACCAATAGGCAGAAGGACTATTTTATGTTAAAAGCACAGATTCACTTACATTTTTACTTATTTAAAAATGTGTTCAAAATTAAAAAAACTGCTTCTAAAAATAAAGGGACATTTCATAAGCGCAATAAGACACTCCGGGGTTGTGCATTACGGTGTGATAACCGCACTCCTAGGGATGACCAGCACTCGGCCTTTGGCCTTGCGCCTAACTATGCCCCTAGGAGTGCGGTTATCACACTGCAATGCACACCCCATCGTGTCTTATTGCTTACATAACTCCCAGTCTGCTGGCATCCATCAGAAACCTGCTCATAAGGCATACTCTCTGCATGCTCCCAAAAGCCAGGTGGATCTCAGGGATGGCCAACGAAATTGGACTTCAAATAGCGTAATAGGTGATCCAGACTCCCTTCCCCCCTCACTGGAGGCTGCAATGCAGGATTTAAGTGCTGGAACCCATAGCTGTTTAATAGGATTCAGACAATTTCTACACAAGTCCTGCCTCCCATTCGCAGCCATATAGCAACAGTTTAATTTGACATGGCAGGACTTATACCATTTCCTGCAGGTCCACCACTGTATACGAACCCAAGGGAGACTGGATGAGCCTTGTGGTCCTTATCTGCCATCAACTTCTATGTGTCTATGAGATGTGCCCTAATCAATAGTGATCTTACAGGACTTGAGCAGTTCCTATACTGGGCTGTTAAGTTTATAGGCCAGTGAGGTAACATTGCCACAGCTTATAAGGTGCTGCAAGGCATGGACCATCCCGAGTTTCAGATGGTGAGGGAAGCCTGGGAGTGAGAGGCACAGATCACGATAAATGAAGAAAACTGGGATTGTATGTGGAGGATTGGTTGACAAACCACTTCATCACTCACGTGGTGAGAATTTAGGTGGAAGTGCCTCCTCAGGTATACTTCCATACCCCCACAGTCACCAAGCACTTTCAGCCTGGGGGTTCAGAGCTGTGCTGGTGAGACTGTGGCCTTGTGGTTATGAACTACCACACTTTCTGGAGATGCCCAAACTTACAAGCCTACTGGTCCCAGATACATGGAGCATTGGAGTGCATCTGGGAGTGGACATCCCCTGCACCACTGAACATTTAATCCTGGGGAAAATAATCCTAGGCTTGGGCCATCTACCCCAGCAAATGCTATTTTGGACATTTTGCTTGGTGGTTATGAAGGGGATTACCTCACACTGGCTTGCGGGAGCTTCACACGATGGAGCGCATCACTATGGTACTGAGCCTCACCCTAGAGAAATTTATGGAGCTGTGGTGTGTACGGGAGGATCATGAGACAGGGGGACAGGAGGCGCCGGAAGTAATGGACCAGCAAAGCCAGGGCTAAACCTTGGTTGATAAACAACCTCCCTTTCATGAGATGTAATGTCATTGGAGTGGGGACTCCCAGCCATTGGCTGGGATTCCCCAAAACAAGGGTAGGAGATGGGCCTTGATCAACCCTTTTTGCCCACCCATCTTAGGGGGGCCTTTCTTTTCTCCCCTCCCGTCCTTTGGCTGGCTTTCCGCCTTTTTTTTCGTTAGTATACCAATGGATAATGGATACTGGATAGAGTCTACAGGGGACAGACAGTCACATTTGGTAGTTTGACAGTTACGTTATCAACAAATTTGTCTGGCAAATAACTACTCAAGACAAACTAAAGTGACGCTATAACATGGTTCTATTCTCTTAGTGGTTACAAATGTTGAAGTATTCATATACAGTACACCAACTGAAGCTTAAAACCGTAGACCAGTTATTAAGATGTAACAGTAGCTACAAGAGGTTTAGAAATGTTACAGTAAAGTATCCTGTTACATAGTCTAGACAGTAGGTCTAGCTATTTAATTGTTAATGTGTAACATGGTTGTATGAAACATTGCTTCTCAATAAACCTGAGTTTAAAAACAAAAGAAACACTGTATTTTGTTTTGCTTTTATGGGCAGCATTCTGTTACAGTTCTCTTCATGGAACCTGTGATCTGGAGTTTAAACTATGTCACGGTTTCTCCACAGAGGTCTGTGCAAGGTTCTGTTAGGTCAACAGCCCATAATTAGCATTATGTGTACAAACCGTGACATAGTAAAAACTCCAAACTACCTGGTCCATGAAGAGAACTGTGCAGTATGTTATCCATAAAAAGAAAGCAATTAAAAACACAGCTCAGTGTTTCTTCAGGTACAGCTAAATATGGATCATTTGTAGGTAGGAATTTCATTACTGTGAACAGGAACATTTCTAACTGCTGCCAATTAGCACACATTTTCTGCCCCTTTAAATGTGACGATAACAACCAGAATGTAACAGGTCAAAAAAATTAAAGTTGCAGTATATGTTCATATTGATCAAGAAAAGTTGCAGCAACCAGTATATGGATAAACAGTGCCAGCCTTGGTACATAATGCTCAGTTATCTATGCCTAATTGTAAAACAAGGAAAACCAATGTACACAGTAACTTTATTTTATTTTTTTTGCTATAATGGTGTTTGTCCTTTGTGGCAGGATGGGTGACTGGTTCTGCTCTGCTCTGTCAACCGCAGACATCCCTGACTCTCCTCTGGTGAACGCGGACCAGTATCACCGTGGATTCCCCCCCACATGGGGACCAGGAAAGGAGGGCCATCCTCCCCCACCTTGAACACAAATCCAGAGGGTCCTGGATCCGGGACAGAGAGTGGGCAGGCCATTGGCTTGACAGACAAGGCTTCATGGAGCCCGTCCCCCAGGTTTTCCTCCTTTTATGTTTCCCTGGTTCTTCACATGACATGCAATGAACACATGTACATGCTCCGCCTCCACGGAGTTATGCCCCCGTTGCTTTGTTGTGGAGCCTCCTCTGGGTGGTGATTCACATGCACCTCCACCCAGATTCCTCCAAGTGGTGGTCAATCGCTGAGCCATGCAAGCCCCCCCCTCCCAGAGGGTGGAGAGCAGTGTGATGGATGCTCAATCCTCCCTCCCCTGGCTAACCCCTGAGTGACCTGCATCTGTTTCCAAACGCGGGTCGCTGGTGTGGGAAAAGGTAGGGCGCCGATGGTGCCTCAGCCCTCTTCACCACCTGGCCAGCTTGTGCACAGTAACTTTTCATGGCAAGGTAAAGGAACAATCTACTGAGTTTCTAGGATTGACCAGTAAAGACCATAACAATAGAACAAGCATTTGTCAATGCTGAATGTTTACGTGTATGGTGTGTGGCAGGCATGTATAGTGAGATGAGTAATTTGTGGTGGATCCTAACTTCCTACTAACTGTAGGTCTGTGCCTGTGATGTAATTTAAAACTGCCAGACTAACCTACATACTTGTCCAGGTGCAGGGATGGGCCTATTAGGCTTGACACACACCTCAACCCCTTGTGAGGGAAGGCTCCCCAGTCTGCCACAAGGTGCTGTGTGTACGCCAGAACACTGCTCTGTCCATTCCTGGGCTGGGACCAGTGCTGCATGCTGCAGTATCATTCCCCCAGCCTTGGCCCATTCAGCCGGCTCACTTAGCTCACACCCAAACTCAGGTAACTAGCATGGGAAGGCAAGATGGTCCCCACTTGGCCAAAGGCCATCCCTACAAATAATGCTACTTTATAATTCATTTTGGCCAGGATTCAAAAATGACAGCTATCAGGTTCACGATGTGGTGTGAATAAATAGCTATGTTGAAAATCTGGGGGTCACAATATTGAAAATTACCAAAGTTATGAGCGAGTGTTGAAAAATGTCAATGTATCGTTATAACTTTTTTTTTATAATATTTTGACCCAAAATTTTCCATATAGTCTTTTCATGACCCCACCTCATGAACTCAGTAAGTGAATATTTTTAAATCCCAGCCAAAACATCATTTTGTGCCACAAGTATGAAAACATCTTGGACAGGATTTAAAAAACAACAGCTGTCTCATTCATGAGGTGGTGTGAAAAAATGTCAGTGTTGAAAATTTGGGATCAAAGTATATGAAAATTGCCAAAGTTCTGAGTGAGCATTGAAAAATTTCAAAGTACATTCATAACTGGTGTTTTTAAATATTTTTACTCCAGTTTTTCAACGTAGTCTTCTTATGACCCTACATCATGAACCCAGTAGGTAAAAATCTTCAAATGCTGCCCAAAAAGTGATTTCAGGAGCAACTGTGAAATCACCTTTTGGCCCAGATTTGAAGAATTTCACCTACCTCTTTGATGAGCTGGGGACCCTAAAAGGCCAAGTAGAAAGTTTGGGAGGAAAATATAAAAAAATTACTACTTTATGAGTACACGTTCATAACGCATTGAAATACATTGACCACATACTTGATTTCCTCAGTTCCCGTTCTGGTGTTCAAGACAGAAGCCATGTCTCTGCCCCAGAGAGGATTGCAGTGTTTGATCCCTGTAAGTTAAGTAAGGGATATGGGGTAGGATGGTGGGGGCTGAGTGGGAAGGGGAGCAGGTGGGTGAGGGTAACAGCAGGGGAAACAGAAATCGATGGACCATTTTCTTTTTAGCAGGGTATAAAAATTAAAAAAGATATCGAGTGATGGGTTTCTTTATATCAGGTACTGACACTGTGGATTGGACACCCTGGTGTCTGGTTCATATTTACGGAGCACAGAAAGTGATGAGGATGTGTCTCCAGTCCAGAGAGGATTACAGCATTGGATCCCCAGTAGGAAGTTAGCGGTGTGGGATGTTGGGTGCTGAGTAGGGGTGGTTGAGTAGTGGTGGCAGAGGGGCATTGGTGACAACAGACATCAATGGACTATTTTCTTTATTTACAGGAATTAATAAAATAAAAAAGATTACGAGGAATGGTTTTCTTTATTTCAGGTACTGACACTGGGGACTGCCCACCCTAGTGTTGGTGTCATGTTTAGCAGCACCAAGGATGGGCTTCCTCATGTCGCACAGCAGAAACAGGCCAGCAGGGTGATGAAATCCTTAAGATACAGTGTGCCACGTACTTGTACATACACATTCTTATCAACACAGACAGTATTTCTTTAAAACCAATTTAAGTTTTAATTGATTACAGTGGACAATCCTGATGGCTGATGGCGATGCTGTGATCTATATTGTAGGCTCCTACTACTATGAGGTATGGTGGGATACAGGATGGGGATGGGGAGAGAGGCCAGGACAAGGATGATAGGTGGATTAATGGTGGGATCAGCAGACTGGATGGGAAGCTGTGTGTTTAGGCTGTATGGGAAGAAACGCTGAGCCTGGACAGATCGGGGATGGACTAAACTGGGGGCGGGGGTAAGGGATGAACAGGTTGGGACAGGGAGCTGGAATCAAGTGGCTGTGTAGCATGGGATGTTACTGTGGTCTGGCAGAAGATGGGAATGGACTGAACCATGAAAAAACAGCTGTCAGTGATAATGACACCACTCAGCTGATTGCTTGGCAGTGTCATGTAGTTGAAATGAGCCAGACCCTGTCTGATAGGAGTGGCTGGGTCCTTTCAACTACATGGAGTTTCTGCTCAGCAAGTTATGACTTGTGTCATGTCAGACTGCCTGGTCATTGGCCTGTCACTGCTGAGCCCATTGCAGCTTGAGCTGCATTGGATCTGACAATGAAACACCTTTGAAAAGTGGTTCCTTGTAACAAAATGTTTGCTGTGCACCCATGGGCACACAAACATAAAACGACAGTGAGCAAAAAACCTGTGTGTATCCTCTGATTGACCCATTTTATATTCAGTTCTGCTACCTTCAAGGTATAGGGATCAACAAAAGGATACTGCATACAGGGTCTTAGGAAGAGAGTATAGAGAGGGAATAATGTTCTGGGGGTGTCTGAAAAGGAAAGGAGAGAAATTATTAAGTTAGCAAATATTAACATTCAAACACATATAAATATATAGTTTAGACAAAATCAAACACTCTGCATTTAAATTAAATCATAGCTGCATTTTGGAGAAAGGGTGTCAAGATCAAAATATAATTTAGTCCATCTGGTTTCAGGTTTTTTAGCCTGTAAGTCCAAAAACTCTCATACTGAAGTAAGAGTTTAAGCCTGTCACCTCCCTCTGTTTTTTTTTCACAGTTTCAATACCCATAAAGAAAAGTTCATTGGGGCTCGAAGTGTGCATTTCTACAAAATGTCTACTAATTGGTGAGTCCATTTGTTTGAATAATGATTGTTCTGATGTGCTCCTGGATTCTAGTTTTAAGACTTCTTATAGTCTGTCCGATGTATCCTTTTTCACAAGCACATTTTAACAACAAAGTTTGTGTCACAGGTTATACAGTCTCTGATAGTACCCTTGACATTATTGGCCATCAAACTCTTTTCCACCTATCTCATATTTACATTCATTACACTTCCTATATTTATAAAAGCCATTTTGGCTTGGCGGGCAACCAGATTTGTCTGTTTGGTAGTGGTGTGAATCTGTTGTGTAACAGGGAGTCTTTTAGCTCTTCTAAATGAAAGTCTAGGTCTGGTTCTTCTGTAATATTGCCCAATTCCTGAAGACAATATTTCCAATTTGCCCTGCTCATTCGTTAAACTCTGTCAATGTGATGGGCTCATAATCAGTTTTTTGTTGCCCCGTTACATCTTTAATTAGTTCACACCTAATCATTTTTCTGATCCTTGTTAAAGGAGAACTGTGCTCAACCTGTAAGTCATTTTCCCACTAGATGCTTTTTTCATATATTTGATCCCTTTCTGTTATTGTTACATCTTTAGTAAACATAGTGGGTATTTCTGATTAACACACTGCTGGTAAGTACCATTTTAGAACTGTATGATGTAGTTTACATCCCTTTTGGTCAGAGTTCCAGAGTAGAACACAAATTCATTGTGAAAACAATGAAAGTTCTTTAACAAGGACATTAAGTACATCATACAGTTCTAAAATGGTACTGCCCACCTCAATGAAAAGCAGAAACATCCAGTGAATTTACTAAGAGGCCAGTACATATGGAACAAAAACAGAATGTGAACCAGTATTAGAAATCCATCTTCTACAGAAAACATAGGCTTGCAGCTTCAAGGCAGTTCTACTTTAAAGCATTGTCCAACATTTCTTTGTTATACCCATTAAGGAATCTACCTTTTAATTCTAGGGCTTGTTCCACAAAATCCCCAGTGTCACAGAAGTTGTGCCGGATTTGCAGAAACTGACTCCTGTATATGCGATCAAGTTTTTAAGTGATGATGGGTGGGCACTATTTACTCTAAGAAGAGAGATAGTAGCTGTTTTTTTAATGGTGGCCTTTGGTAGTTACCCTGTTGAATTTGTCTGATATAAGTGTGAGGGCCAAGAAAGTTACACTGGTTTTACTGGCATTGTAGGTAAATCTCAGATTTAACTTATTGGTACAGTATTAGGCCATTCCCGAAATTCCATGACCTCTGCCTCTGTGCCCTGCCAGACACAGATGACATCATCAATAAAGCAATATCAGTGCTTTGTCTTGTGTCTGTAAGTGTCTGTGTCAGGGTCAAATATTGTTCTCTCTTCCTAGAGGCCTAGGAATACAGAGGTTGGCATATAATGGCACCATTGACACCCCCATTGCTGTTCCACAGGTCTGAATGTAATGTACTCCATCAAAATAAAATGAGTTATAATTTAAAATAAACTCATGCAATGAAAGAATGAATTCAACAGGGACTATGTCTTTGTGGGGCCATTTCACAAAAATGACCAGATGTTCATAAGCCATCCTGGTGTCTGATGGATCTGTACAAAGCCTCTACATATATTGAAATTCAGATATAATCAGGTTTCCATTCCATATTCTCATATTTTCCCAGGACATTACCTGTGTCCTTGAGGCATGATGGATGGAAGGCCTTACACACATTCCTGCCGAAAGAAGTCGATGAATGTACCATCCCTGTGCATAATAGAATGTATCCCAGATATGACAGGGTGTACCGGGTGTGTTATATTTGTGTACTTTGGGGAGTACATACAATGTTGCCGTTATTGGCTGAGTGTTTCACAAGTATTCAGATTCTTTCTGGCTAATACAGGTATCCTGACACTCCTGCTGTAAAATATTAAGCAACTCCCCTCCTTCCTGAATACATGAGTGGGGTCAAGTGGTAGCTTCCTGTAATTAGTTTCATAATTTAAGAGGTCTAGTGCCATGCCCTTATGTCCGGAGCTATCCATTATAACAATGTTAACCCCCTTGTCAGTATTCTTAATTATAAGGTTTTTTGTTTGCACCAGTTCTTTTAAAGGCACTGACTCCGTATGGGTAAGATTGTATTTTCTAGGTTTCTTTTGGTTCTTAAGAGTTCCATTATTGATTTGGTGATAACTTTAATATAGGTGGAAATGGCCTCGTTGTTTATTATAGGACAGAATTCACTTTCCCTTAAATGGGCTTTTTCTAGCATCATTAAAGTATTTATTCCCTTGTGAGTTCCTACCTACTAACAGAGTACTAAAGTTTCCTTCTGGTGTTGTGTCTCCAGTTCAGAGTCACCAAAATCAAGCCCATCAGTGAGGTTGAATTCTGTTGGCTAAATCTGGATACCATGCTGTTTAGCTTTGGCTGCATTGTGGATGTAACAGAATTTTGAACAACATCTCTCTTTGAATACTGTTCCAATTCACCTGCAAGAGACTTCAGACAAATGTAAGCACTGCCTATACTGAGGTGATAAATCCTGGTAAACCCAGCATGTCAGTAACTGTTGTTGAATTACAAAGAAATATATCAGCTGTGACTCTGGCAGCTTCCCCAGCTGTAGAAACAGACAAGTGTTCATTCATTCATTCATTCATTCATTCATAGATACATACATAGATACATAGACAGTGTCGGCAGATAAGGGCCTATGGCCCACCTAGTCTGCCCATTTGAGCTTGTAAGTTCAGTTTGTTTTCCTAGAAGTCTATTTCCCCTAACCCCTGACCTCTAGAATTCCTTTATGTCTATCCCATGCATTCTTAAATCCCGTGATTGTTTCAGCCCCACCACTTCCTCTGGCAGGGTGTTCCACTTGTCCACCACCGTTCTGTGAAGAAATTCTTTCTCATGTTTCCTCTGAATCGTCCTCCCTCCAACTTCATCCCATGCCCTCTAGTCCTGAAACATCTTTTTCGCTTAAAAATAGTGTTTTCCTGCACCCTGTTCCTCCCTGTAAGATACTTGTATATCTCTATCATATCCCCTCTCTCCCTCCTCTCCTCCAGGGAGTACATGTTCAGTTCCTTCAGCCTGTCTTCATAGGACTTGTGATGCAACCCATGCACCATCTTTGTTGCCCTCCTCTAAACCTTCTCTACCATGTCTATGTCCTTACGTAGGTATGGTCTCCAGAACTGTACACTGTACTCCAGGTGGGGCCTCACTAGTGTCTTGTATAGCGGAATTATGACCTCCCTTTTCCTGCTGGTGATGCCCCTGCCTATACATCCCAGCATCCTATTTGCTTTACCTGATGCCTTGTCACACTGTTTCCCTACCTTGAGGGTCATCAGATGACAACCCAAGATCCCTTTCCTGCTTGGTGCATGCTATATCCTCACCCCCAACTGATATATTGTGCCAGGGTTTTTGTGCCCCATATGCATTATCTTGCACTTCTTTGCATTGAATTTCAACTGCCAAACCCTTGACCATTCTTCAAGTTTCTGCAGGTCCCTTCTCATTCTGTCTACACCCTCTGGTGTGTCTACTCTGTTACAGAGCTTTGTGTCATCAGCAAACAGTGAAATTCTGCCTTCTATATCCTGTGCAATGTCACTGATGAAGATTTTGAATAGGACCGGTCCCAGCACTGATCCCTGTGGTACCCCACTGGTCACTCTTCCCTCTGTGGAGTGACAGCCATTTACCACCACCCTCTGTGTCCTGCCACCCAGCCAGTTACCTACCCACCACACTACTGTCCTGCCCACACCCATATTCCCCAGTTTGTGTAATAGTCTTCTATGTGGCACAGTGTCAAAGGCCTTGCTGAAGTCCAGATAGGCCATGTCCACTGCCCTCCCCTGATCCACCTCCCTAGTCACCCAGTCAAAAAATTCAATGAGGTTGGTCTGACATGACCTCCCCCTGGTGAAACCATGCTGCCTTGGGTCCTGTAGTCCATTGACAACCAGATGTTCCACCAATCTCTCCTTCAGTAGTGTTTCCATGATCTTTCCCACTACCGAGGTGAGGCTGACTGGTCTGTAGTTCCCTGCTTCCTCTTTGTTCCCACTTTTGTATAAGGGGACTACATCTGCTGTCCTCCAGTCTTTGGGTACCTCCCCTGTTTCCAGTGATTGGCTGAACAGGATAGCCAGAGGTTCAGCCACCACCTCTCTTAGTTCTTTAAGGACCCTGGGGTGCACCCCATCTGGCCCCATTGCTTTATCAGCTCTTATTACTTCCAGTTCCTTCAGGACCCTTTCTCGTGTAAAGGGACTTGTGTCCATTCTGCACCATTCTCACCCCTTGTGTACTCCCTTCAGACCATTACCCCCTCTTCCTTAGTAAAGACTGAGCAGAAATACCTGTTCAATATGTCAGCTTTACTGTTGTCATCCTCCACCTGACTCCCATCCTCCCCTTCAGTCTCACTCCTCCCTTTGTCCTTCTTTTTCACTTATGTACCTGTAAAGGTTTTGTCCCCTTTAACCACTGATTTTGCAATGTGTTCTTCTGTCTGAGCTTTGGCTTCCCTTACTGACTTCCCTGCCTCCTTTGTTTCTCCTGGTACTTCTCCCATCCCCTTCTGCCTGTGTCTTTTTGTATTGCCTGAATGCAATCTTTTGGCTTTCACTTTCTTTGCTACCTCTTTGGAAAACCATAATGGTCTCCTCTTTCTTTTCCTCTTGCTAACCTGCTTAATGCATAATTCTGTTGTTCTTATAATCCCCATTTTAAAACTGCCCACTGTTCCTCAATCCCTGATTCCTGTCCCATTCCCTTAATGCCTCTTTCAAGCATCTCCCATTTTCCCAAAGTCTGCCCCCTAAAATCCAGGATCGTGTTTTGTGTGGTTTGGTTCTGCTCTTTCTGTGATTTCAAACCACAATGACTGGTGGTCACTGTTACCCAGGTGCTCCCCACTGTTACCCCATCACACTGTCCCTGTTTGTGAGCACAAGGTCCAGTATTGCCTTCTGCCGAGTTGGTTCCATGACCAGTTGCTTGAGGAAGGCACCCTGAAGAGTCAGGATAAATCTGCTCTAGTTGATGCTGCTGCTGGGATGCTCAGTCCACGTCTGGTATATTGAAGTCTCCAACCAGTACTACCTCACCCTTGTCTGCCATCCTTTGGATGGCTAGCATCAACCCTATCTGTTTCTTCCTCCTGGGCTGGTGGTCTATAGACCACACCTGTGCGGATGGCTGGCCCATTTTCCTTTTCAACAACCCACAGTATCTCTCCCCATTTTGTTCCTCCTGGATCTGTGTGGCCCTTATGTCATTTTCACATACAGTGCCCTCCTCCTCCCTTCCTGCCTGCTCTGTCTCTTCTAGATATGTTGTAGCCAGGTATGGCCATCTCCCAGTCATGGTTATCATTACACCAGGTTTCAGTGATGGCCACAATGTCCAGGTCTGACTGTACCATGACAGCCTCCAGATCTTCCATCTTGTTGCTAAGGCTCCTGGCATTTGCACACATGGCTTTCCATGATTTGACCTCCCTAGACTGCTTCACTGTTCTACTCCAGCCCTTCCTTGGTTGTCATTTATCCCTGGTTCTCCTTGCTGTCTGCCCTTCTGCTGAATTTTGCCCCTTTTCTGCTTATCCACCTTTTGGACACTAATCTCCATCTTTTGCACACTGCTTTGCAGAGCTAGCCACTCCTCTGGTTCACTGGTTCCATTACTAGCTGTGGGGGGTGAGCAAGTAGGTATCATCCTTGCTGGCCTGCCACCCCCCTTTGCTAGTTTAAATGCTTGTCAATGTAGCATTTAAACTTATCATTGAGTGCTTGGATTCCCTTCCAGGATGGATGCAGGCCGTCAGGCTTGAACAAACCTCCATCCCTCCAGATGGGTCCCCAGTCACCAATGAATCCAAACCCTTCCTCACAGCACCAGTTCTTCAACCATAAGTTAATTCATTTTTATGTTCGCACTTGCACAAAGCAAATATATTGCTATGATAATGGATTTGAGAGGTGTGTCACTGTTGGTCCAATGCAGGGCAATCTCGACAGTGTCAGACCAATCATCAGCCAGGCCGATCATGGCACTCTTTTGGGCTTGCTGGGTGGAAAGTTTGTGAGGTTCAAAAAAGAAGCCACCCTTAGGAGGCAGTATAGCACAGTGGGTTAAGGCTCTGAGCTGCAAATCTGGAGACCTGGGTTTGATTACCACAACTGCCTAGATGCATACTGTGTGACCCTGAGCAAGTCACTTAACTTCCTTGTGCTCCCAGGTTGCATCTGGAAACAAGCTTCGCCTTAGTGTGTTACTGCTGATTAAACAATGCTCCCTTTCCCTATCACAGGGCAGCTCTTTGCTTTGATCTACATGATGCTGCCCTGCAAGCAACTGATTGGCATAATGATCAACCTGCACCTCCTTCTCCCCCCACCCCCACAATACAATAGACTGCACATAACCCCTGTTTCTGTTTGCCCCATTTAAATAATCCCACCTTCTGCCAAGTATCCCTCCCACCTCCCCATCACTTCCTGTGCCCTATTAATATGAACCTAGCACTGGGGTGCCCAGTCTCTGATGTTGGTACCTGAAATACTGAAAACCACCCCTCTATGTCTTTTTTTTTTACACCCTGTCAAAAAGAAAATAGAAACATAGAAATTGACGGCAGATAAAGACCACTTGGTCCACTTAGTCTGTCCATTTTCCCTACCTACCTACTCCAATATTGCAGACCCTACTTGATCTCCAGCTTTTACCCACTCTTTCCTATTTCTAGAGTTCCCTTGTGCCTATCCCATGCATCTTTGAATTCCCCTACTGTTTTTAATGTTCCATTGATGTCTGTTGCTGCTGCTACCTTTCCCCACCAACCCCCACTCAGCACCCATCACCCCACATCCACCTACCCTTACTTACCGACGGAGTCTAATGCCGTAGTCCTCTCTGGACCAAAGACACATATTCACTCTTTAAGGATCACGTGCAAAGCTTTCACTCTGGCATTTCAGCCATGTATATAAATAAAATATAGCTGTTCAAAGCTACTGACTGTGTTTTTGGTTCTTAAATGTGTGTAAAATATTACTTTTCTAACCTTTGTTCCATGTCGTTGTGATGCAGAATAGGGGACAATTTGTTTTGAAGCTGCTCCTTGCTGTGCGCGCTTTCATCTGTGCGTGGTGACGTCATTCAGAGTATACAGCCCTTGACAGCAGTTCCCGCCTGAGTAGATCATTCCGTTTGCATACCCTGCAATGTTCAGTGCCATTTACTGTGCTCCTGTCAGCTATTTGTGAAGCCTACAAACTAACACATTTGTTGTAACTTGCCTCATAACATCTTTCTCTCTGCATCTTTTTTTTTCTTGTCTTTATAGCGTGAGTCTGTGTTGTGCATTTTACACTGGTTTTCAGTGTGTCTTCACCCATCATGTTGATTGCTTTGACATTCTGAACCCGCGGCTCACCAGAAGAATACTTTAATTGGTGGTTGTAATTTGACAGAATAGAAGTTGTTTATATAGTGCTTGTAATTTGTTGTACATCCTCAGTAGCCATTCGCTTTTTATGCGCAATCACTCGCTCACTCTACCATTACCACACGGGCCCTGTGTCTTTGTAGTGTGCATCTGAATGAGTGCTTTTCATGCCTTAGCTGTGTTATTCATTCTGTAGTGATTTTGGACATTGTATTCTGTCATTTTTTGGTGTGATTCAACTCAGTTTATGTCAGTGCAGTGCTAGCTCTTCATACAAAAAGTCTTTTGATCTCAGGGGAAGTGTTAATGTTCCGACTACTGTTTCTGACCTTTCATTGTGCCACATGATAGTCTGCATCAAGAAGGGAGACACGACTTCCGGTGACGTCAGCGACTTAATGGCAGCATAGAGCGGTGGCTCCGTCCCCTCCTCGAATAAAATCAAACTCCATCACTCGAAGAAAACATGTCTTCACCGGCCAAACCCAAAAGAAATAAAGCGGGTAAACCCCCCTCGACTCCGATGCAGAAATTGCGAGAGATGATACAGGAGGAAATAAGATCTGGTATCCAAGGGACGAGGTATTGGAGGCCTACAACAATCGAGATCACTTCAGGCGAACCTCCAGCGACCCTGAAAGAAATAATAATACAAGCGGCACATACAGTTGCCAAAATAGACCACACCTTGAACGAACTTAAGTCGGATCTAAGTAAAATAGATCATAAAACTGAGCAACTTAGCTATGCATGACCCAAAGCGGTGGAGCAAACAGATCGCCATGACAGACTCCTACTGTACCTCATGGCCAGGGACCGAGAACTCACACATAAGCTGGACGACCTAGAAAGTAGAAGCCGAAGGCACAACATAAGAATTTATGGCATCCCGGAAGGATCGGAAGACAGCTACCAAAATGTTATGAACTTTCTTCAAACAACCCTTAAACAAATACTCCCACTCCCACAAGACTTGGATCTAACCATGGACCGAGCACACAGATCTCTGGTCCCGCAGCCTAAGAATCCGGAGGCGAGACCTCGCTCCATTGTGGCAAGGCTGACCAACTACCAGGCAAAAGAGGAGATCATCCGAGTGGCCTGGAAGCAAGGAGCGCTTTTTTACAAGGGCCAGCGAGTAAACATAGATAATGACCTGTTTGATCGTGTCCAGGAGGTTGGGAAAGCTCTGTGGCCAGTAGTGAAGCAACTGAGGTCCGAAATATTAAACGCAGATCTTATACCCAGCTCACCTCAAATTGCACAGATAACGGCTTGAAAACCTTTCAAGACCTCCTTGCTGCCACGGCTTCCTGAGTCGCTGGGGATTGCCGTCCCACCCTGCTGAAGGAGAAACTAGAAAAGACCCACTCACATCGGCTTGGAGCATCGCTTCAGAAGGGGCTCCCAAGTGGCTCTGTCCGGGGAAACCAGCAGACGATCCTCCGGCAGACATCTCAGCACTGGTGAAGCAATTTGGGATCCTGCCAAGCTGGATAAGAAGGCCCCACATCTACACGAGGCGAGCGAGGATCATCCCAAAATAACGACCGGGATCAAAACACGGAGACCTGAATTTGGATGAGAGGACCGAGAGGTATAGATCCTGGTGCATCCTTAACTAACCCGTGCCTGAGCACCCTGTTGAGCTACCTCCTTCAACTACATGCCCGGGGGCCACTCAGTGATTATGGAACCCCCCCCCTACCTTTCTTGTCTTCACCTGTGGTTTCCCAAAGGGTACTTTTTTCTTCTTCTTCTTTTTTTTTACTGCAATTTAGAGACGCTCCCTGGACATTCCTGGCTTCTGAGTGCCATACTGCATGCCTGCTCGAGGCGGGACGAGCGCTTTGTCTCCTGGGCAGCTGTAGTTAGAAATATCACCGCGAAGGATAAGGAATCCTGACTGGGTCCCAACTGAGAACTCCCCTAAGCTGGAAGGTGCATCTGAGATTGCAACGCTCGGCCGAAGAGGCGGGGAGAGGGGGAGAGGGGGAGATTGGACAACTGCCCAAGGTACCGCAAACTAGCTAATGGGATTTGAACTTGACCCGCGTTTCAATATTACCTCCCGCTGGTTACTGTCAGCTGTTCCCTGCTCTAATCGCTCCTGTCTGAATACGATTGCAAAGGTAGAGGTCTCTTATTGGGAGCTACCTGCGGGATGACCTGGAGCCGAGCTGACAGCTGTTCTGAACGCCTCGAGACTTTGGATGTTTAATCCATTTTTTTTCTCATAGGGACATTATGGACTGGGGGTGAAATGGGCCTTTTTTTCTTCTTCTCTTTTACTACTCTTACTCTTCCTCCACTGTTGGTTATCCTTGCAACTGTATACTCTGCACCACTCTGGTCGGTCACTTAGAAATTACATAGAGTGATGCTAAATGCCATAACGTTGATCTGTTTAGATCCTAGACTGAGGAGGAGTCTAGAAGCCTACAAGTCGCTGTCTGTGAGGGTGTCCCTTTGAGGTTTCCCCGGGAAGGAAGGGTGAAATCCTCCTAGACTGGAGCCTCCTTCTGAATATTGATTAGCAGAATTACCCTACGGCTGGGGACATACTGCCAGCCCTCCTTGGAAGTACACCATCAGTTTGGTTAGCATGAGCAGGAGAGTGTTAAGGACTCACTTGCCGTGCCATCACTTTGCACAGGCCCTCAGCTGAGGAATGCCCTCATGCAGGTTTTCCGTTCCCATGGTTGGGAGTTACTGACACTGCTGTTCTTTGGTTATAATATGTTTTGGTTAGAAAAGTTAAATGGGTACACATGTAGTTGGGTTATGATGCATTTCTCAGACAAAGTAATATCAGTCCTTTTTTTGCTTAAGCATGATAGTTAAGACGAATACAAATGAGTAACGGAAATGTGAAAGTGCTCTCCTACAACATCAACGGCTGCTCCAGCCCGGTTAAGAGAAAGCAAATTCAGAGGTACATCACCAGACAAAACTGTGAGGTGATATTCTTACAGGAGACCCACCTGTCACCACCTGAGACATTAAAGTTGAAGACCAAGGCATATCCCCATATGTTTTTTTCGTCCCTTGATGCGGGCCGTAAGAGGGGGGTAGCCATCATGCTTGCCGCCACGTTCCCATTCGAGCATGAGGAGACGGTGATGGACCCTGGTGCCAGATACGTCCTGGTGGTGGGTAGGGTACAGGATACTCTGGTAACCCTAGTCAATGTTTATGCCCCTCCGGGCTCCCCCACAGCATTCTACACATCGATTGCGGAGAGGTCTAAGGGCATGTTGATCATGGGGACTGGGAATTTGATATGGGACAGAAAACTAGATACAACATCGAGGGCTCAGCCTTATGATCAGCAGAAGGTCAGGAAGATCAAACACGCTCTGCATCAGGTGGGACTGGTGGATATCTGGTGAGAAACATATCCAATAGGGAGAGATTATACTTGTTATTCCCCTCACCATAAGGTTTTTTTCCCGAATTGATACATTCTTCACCTTTAGAGATGGAGTGGACGGCTTCCCATCGGTGTGGGTGGGTACTGCCTCCCTGTCGGATCATAATCCCATCTTTCTAGAGGTGGCCCTTTTCCTACCCAAGAAAACAACTCATTGGAGGCTCAACACCTCCTTACTCAGAGATAAAGAGACCCTAGAAAAAATTAAGCAGTTGATCGCAGATACACTACAGGAAAATACTACCCCGGGGATGTCCCCACAGATTATCTGGGACACAGTGAAAGCCATTGTCAGAGGACAACTTATACGCATAGCCTCCCAGAAAAAAAAGGAACGCCTCCTTAAGCAACAAAACCTGCTGACGGGTATAAAGGAGCTGGATGCTAAACAAAAAATGAAATGGGACATGCAGAGAGACCGAGAACTTAGATCCCTGAGGACAGAACACCAGAGATTACAAAGGGAGGAGATAGAGAGGAATCTCTTTTTTCTCAAACAAAAATACTATGAGGGAGGCCCCTAGAGGCACCAGATTATTAGCGGCCCGTCTGAGACACTATAGAGATAGGGCTACAATAACTAAAATTACATCTCCAACTACAGGCCAGATGACTAATAAGGTGAAGGAGATTGTAGAGGCTTTTGTCTCCTATTTTTCCAAGCTTTACACCCCACAGGCGCAGACATCCACCCAGGTGATTGTGGACTATCTGGGGACCCTACCCCTTCCTAAGCTCACAAAGAAAAGGCCAGGTGTTAACCAGGCCAATGCTGAAACGAAATACTAAAAATATATAAAGGGCCTGAAGAATGGGAAGTGTCCAGGGCCAGGCGAGCACTGGGCCGAATTCTACAAGGCCTTTGCCACAAAGCGGCTCCCATACTGGCAGAGGTCTTCTCGGAGGTATGGCAGGAGGCTGACCAATTCCCCATCATGGCAATATGCCGATTTCGCTCATACCAAAAGAAAAAAAAACCCCTCCCGTTGCGAATCATACCGGCCAATTTCTCTTTCGAACTCGGATTATAAGATCTTTACCTCAATTCTCGCATCGAGATTGAATCCAGTCCTCCAAGAACTTATCAACCCGGACCAGTCAGGATTTGTCCAGGATCAACAGGCCCCGGATGGGGTCAGGTCAGCGATCAATATAATTGATATCATCCACCGCACAAGCCTCCCTGCATGTCTCATGAGTTTAGATGTGGAAAAGGCCTTTGATAAGGTCTCCTGGCCATTTCTATTTGCGGTTCTAGATCAGATGGGATTCCCACAATCCTTTAGTAATAGCTTTAAGTCCCTATATACTGGTCCACAAGCATGCGTCAGGGTAAATGGGGGTCTCTCAGATAGATTTTCACTTGGTAGGGGCACCCGACAGGGCTGTCCCCTGTCCCCATTGTTGTTCGCCCTCTACATAGAGCCTCTGGCGGAGGCAATCCGTATTTCCCCCTGGAGTACAGGGAATTGAGGTGGGGGGACAGCAGCGGAGAATATCACTGTATGCAGATGATGTTCTGCTCTGTTTGTCACATCCAGAGGCTGCAATCCCACAGGTATGGTCAATTTTATCAGAGTTCGGCGAATACTCGGGTTATGTCCTTAATAAAACCAAAACCGAAGTGCTTTGCTTCTATTTCTCCCCCTCTCATAGACTGAGGGAATTCCTGCCACTTAACTGGCAGGCGGAAAAGATGAAATACCTAGGAGCTATCCTGACTAAACATAACTCCCATCTTTTCAAGGCAAATTACGTCCCACTCTCTAGCCAAGTGCAAAGAGACCTAGACAGATGGTCCCTGCTGAACCTCCCCTTTTACTCGAGAATCCACTCCATCACCATGAATATCCTACCCAAGTTTTTGTATTTGTTTCAATGTCTTCCGACCTTTATACCCAGAATCCATTTCTGTGACTGGCAAAGAATGATCACAAAGTTTATATGGAATAACAAAAAACCTAGAATAAACATTCAGATCCTCCAACTGCCCAAGATAAAAGGGGGTAAATCCTTGCCAGATCTTGAAGATTACTACCTTGCCACACAGGTTAAGAGGGCGTTACAGTGGTCTGTCCCTACATATGCAGCCAATTGAAGGAGATGGAAACACTCGAGGAAGAGGCAGGGGCCCAATGTTAGGATCCGCGCCATACAGCTGAGCACGGATGAGCTCATCCCCCCCTCACTAATGGCTGTCAGGACCTCTAGAAATAACCCATAGGGCCTGGCAGAAATACAAGCTAAAACTTCCCTATGGCCACTGCATGAGCTATCATGGGACGTCGACTTTACACCATCCCGCCTTGACCACACCTTCAGGACCTGGGAGAAGAGAGGTTTAATCTATATCAGGCAGTTTACGATAGGAGGAGAGGTGGCGGACTTTAGAACCCTAAGCAGAGAATATGGACTGCGTAATACAGACCATTTTAGATACCTGCAGGTGAGGGATTATATCCTTCATTGTCGAAGAGGGGATCTCTTAGGGGAAAGGGCGGCCCCCTTTGTAGAGACTCTCCATAAAATATTGACTTCACAGAAATCATCGGGTCTCATTTCCATGTTGTACAAAGCCCTGACAGGATTAAGAAAGGATCCTCTGATTAAGGTCAGGGAGAAATGGCTAGAGGAGGGGCAGGTGGGTCCACGGGGAATTAACTGGGAGCCAGTATTTAAACTGGCCTCCAGAACTACCTGTTCACCCTTCTGGCAGGAATTTAGTTGGAAGGTGAGGATACGTTACTTCCACTCCCCTTTGTCCCTGAGCAGAGGATTCCCTGATAGAGACCCGAGCTGCTGGAGAATTTGTGGAGAGGCCCGGGCGAACTACCTGCATGTCCTGTGGTCCTGTCCCCCGGCTTGGGCCCTTCTGGGGAGTGGTGGCTCAGGCACTCATGGAGCTGTTTGCCCTGGACTTCCCCCTGGACTGGACAAATCTCATTCTGGGAGATCCTCCCCAAAACCTGGCTGGAGCAGACACGTTGTATCTCTGGTCCCTCCTCTTGGCGGCGGCCCATAAGTCAATCACTAGGCTGTGGCTGAAAAAAGATCCTCCTGGCCTGGGTGATTGGATTGGGGTGGTGCAGGAGGTGGCAGGTATGGAGGAAATAACCTACAAGATAAACTATAGGTTGCCGGTTTATGTTCGGAGATGGACAAGATGGGAGATCTGACGGGGGGTTGAGGGGAGAGTTTCCCCAGTCTGGTCCCCCCTAGGTCTCTGCTCAGGGACCAATGCTGGCCAAGGTTAAAATTAAATAGAAGCACCTCCTAAAGCAATCTCAATGTGGGACAGCTGCCCGGGGGATGGCCTACTTCATTGTGGTGAGAGCTTAGTGGGGCTTGTCCCCCCAATGAGCCTGCAGATGTTATCCTGCCATCTGAAATAGATTGATGTAGGTCACTTCCTTTATTCTGTACTTCTCATTGTTCACATCTCTAAATGGACTGTATATTTTTAAATGGAACTGATTTTGTCTGGTTGGTTCATTTTAATTGTACCCAATGAATACTAATAAACTTAAATTTAAAAAAAAAAAAGAAGGGAGACACACGTTTTGCTACCAGTGTTCACTTACTAAACATATTACCATTCACACTGTATGCCTGTCATGTAAGCTATTTCTTACAAGTATTCACTGTTGTTATGATTCAGTTCTGAATTGTGTGTTGTGCCCATACCTAGTAATTTCTATAGGATGTATGCATAATCACATGGATGTCAAGTTGATGTGCCTGCCATTCAATGAAAATTGTTAGTACATTGTCAATATATGAGTGCTGGACTGTTGGTATAACATGGTGTGATGGCTCTCAAGTCATTTGTTTACCACTGATTTCTTTTGGAGTATTTACAGTATGTGGTCTAGTATTGTGTAGTCATTTGTTGGCTTAGGTGTGGTGTTGTTTTACAAATAGCTGCATCTTCCTGTAACTATATTTTCACTGCTGTGATTTGGTTTCCCAGGGTACTATTCTGTGCAGTGTCAAAATAAATAACGTAGGCCAACTGTTATGTAATGGTGTTTTCTTTCATCTTGGTTTGGTAACACAGATGCCTTGCTAATCCTAAACTTCCAAGTTCAAATATTACAATAACATTTTATTTCCTGTGTGTCTGTGTGGTGTTGTCCCTCGTGTGTTTATTTTTTTCTTGTCTTGTTCCTGTGCACTACACTGACATAATGAAGTACTGCTGCGCGCAGTAGGGTGCAAGAATGGGAAGGACTACAAATGAAGCTTCCACCATTTCCCAAAGAATCCTAAGCGGCATAAGCAGTGGGTGCAGGCGGTGAGGCGCAGCAACTGGGAACCTAAAGACAACACCGTCATGTGTGCAGATCACTTCAGAGAGGACCAGTTTGCAATTTCTCAAACCCTGCTTGATCTCACCGGATTTAAACCAGGGCAACAAAGGTTAAAACCTGATGTGTGTCCATCCATTTTTTCATTAAACACTCCAAAGCCAGAAAGGGTAAGTAGTGCCACTGAGAAGAGGAAAAGGATTGAGGTAACCTGTTTCCTTGCTATGTCTACATTACAATTATGTTTTTCTTTTTACTGTAATGCTTCCATCACGGTATTGCTGGATTTATTTTTTACAAAACATTCAGACTACATATCCTGGGAAATAGTAGTGAAATTGGTGAGTAGGAGAAGCTGGTTTGGGGGACTGTTGGTGGCAGGGGCATGGAAATGGTGATGGTGGAGTCATAGTACTGTACATGGTCAGTTTCATTGTAGGTGATGGGGTGATAGTTCAGCTTTAAGCAGAAATGCATGGTGACAAAAGGCCTCTCACACAGTCTGCAAAGGGTGCCAATAGAAGACAGAGACATGTGTTTTGGCCTACCAGTACTCATCAGTGTGCCTCCCCAGTGGAATGAACCAGCTACCCTAAGATG
Organism: Neoceratodus forsteri; assembly: GCA_016271365.2. Classification (NCBI taxonomy): domain Eukaryota; kingdom Metazoa; phylum Chordata; order Ceratodontiformes; family Ceratodontidae; genus Neoceratodus; species Neoceratodus forsteri. The sequence goes on along the minus strand of CM028131.1, from coordinate 107,417,313 downwards.
GTCTATCTGGGGACACGTGTCTGTGTCTTCTGTTGGCAACCTTTTGCAGACTGTGTGAGAGGCCTTTTGGCACCATGCATTTCTGCTTAAAGTTGAACCAGCATAACATTCTGTGGTGATTTGCATATACAGCCCATGATGCTTTTCATTGTGGGGGTATGTGTGATTTTGTATTTCTTTGAAACTTGGCTTCCTGGCCAGTGCCCTTTGGAGTAACCATTGCCTCGGTGCTTGCACACTGAGGTTTTTTGTCTCATAACTAAACTGATACCCCATGCAGTCATAGAAGGACAGTCAGGGTACGACTGAGTGGATAAATAGGATCAACAGTGGTAGCCTGTAGCACCTAAAGGAGTAAGGGTACAGGAGGGGCCAGTCTGTAACATTTTTTAACCGCTTGATTATGGGTAAACGGACACTATGAGATTTGGAAGCTTGTCTATTATATTCTCAACCTTAGCACATTCTTTTTAATATGCCTTTCACATTATGCATCACTTTATACTAAATTAGAACCTCTATCTATTTTATTTCTGCAGGTGCTGACCCAACTGGGTTTAATTGAGAAGACAAAGTGCAAACCAAGAGCTTCTTCATCGTTTGTTCAGTGTGAAAGTGACACCTCTGAAAACCAAGTACATCATGATCATGCTATGTCATCTGTTGACGAACATGTACCGGTACAAAGTGACATTCCACAATCTGATGAATGTTCAGCATCACAATCCGTGCGCTGTGAAGTCTCATGCCAAACGGATGCAAGGGTATTTATTTCTTCAATGTAAACATAATGTGTAGCAGTATTTTAAAACAGACTTACTTTGGACACTGAATTTAGAAGTGCAATAACCAATGTCCATCCATGGGTATACTCATCATTAATGCATGCCTCAGGTTGTAGGAGCTCAGTCTGGCTGCACCCTCATGCCTCACAGTGTACCTGAGGCATGCATTAATCACTAGTCCACTCACGGCGTGATGTTGCTTATTGCTTACGTGTGTCACTGCAATACATTTAGCCTGCCATGCAGTATGCCACATGGTGACATAATGACAATTGTATAGGCACTCACAACCTTGTGTGTAGCCATAGGCCAGCATGCAAAACTTTGTTGTGTGCGATCTGACCACTGTGGCAATTGATTATTCAAAAGGGCGTACTTTTTCAATTTCTCATGGTCGGAAATGAATGCATGCTTGTTTTAGTGCTGAGCAACTTCTGAAATTAGTCATTGCAATCTATACTGAAGCAGATGTGTAACTGTGTAAGTGTAATATGTGTGTCTTGAACTAATGTCCAATCAGAATATCACATTTAATTTCCAAACATTGTTACAGTTACTGACGTAGGCTGTAAAATCTTCTTTCCATAAATCCTGCCGGTGCCAAGGGCTAGTGGTGAAAACAAGAACAAGATTAGGGAGACAAATCAGTGGCTTAGGGACTGGTGTGGGGAATTCGGGTACGGCCTGGTGGGGGAATGGGTGGAGAATTTGGACGATAAGGGACTGTACACTAGGTACAGGCCCTACATTTGTAGGGGAAGGAAATCCTAAAGCTCAAACTAGCTGAGTTCATCAATGAAATGTGGGGTTTAAACTTGTGAAGGGGGAGGGGTTTAAAAAAGGGGCAGGACCAGAAGGTATGATGAAACAGTGACAAGTTCTACACTCCTCTAGGGGTCTAGGAAGATATGGAAATAGATCACCAGGCAAGGTGCAGGAGCTGATAAACGGGAGCTCAAGGGAGGGAAAGAAGTGGAGGGACAAGGGTAGAGGGTGGTCCTGATAAATGCCAGGAGATTAGGAAAGAAGATGCCTGATCTCCAGGCAATGCTAGTTGATGGGGTGGTGGATGTGGCAGCAGTCACTGAGACCTGGGCCACCAAAGGGGATGAGTGGAACCTAAATCTGGAGGGATACACTATGTTCAGAAAAGATAGGGGGGAGGGAAGGGGGGGTGTAGCACTGTTAGTCATAAATTGCATTGCTATTGGAGGGGTAAAGGATGGGGCTAGCATGGAGGCTATTTGGGTCACCTGGCTGATGCAGAGGGGAAAGAGAGTAAAGGTGGTAGTGGTATACAGGTCACCTGCACTGGCGGAGGCTCTGGAAGAAAGTTTGGTGGAAAATCTCGATGGACTCTATAGTTTGCGAAAAGAAAGGGTAGTGGTAATAGGTGACCTCAACATGCCTGGAACAGACTGGGGGACTATGTCATCACCAGTTGCCAGAGAGTAGAGGCTGCTGGATGTGTTCCAGGCTGCGTTCCTGACCCAGCAGATGGATGAGCCCGCTAGGGGGGCCCAGACACTGGACGTGGTCCTGGCGGACAGTGATCAGATTAGGGGTCTAGAGGTGAGGGAACCGCCGCCGGGGAGTGATCTTGCCACAGTCTGGTTCTTCCTGGACCTAGGGTGGGAGGAAAGCCAGACAAGGATGGTACTAACCGACTTTATGGGTGCAGACTTCAGGGAGATGTGAAGGATCCTTAAAGATTGTTTGGTCTGGATAAGGCTGGATATGGATGCTGACAGCAGGTGGGAGAACATTAAGAGGGGAATACAGGAGGTTACCAGATCCTGTGCAAGAGAACTGTGTAACTTTAGTAAGGCCACAAAACCCTGCTGGTGGACCCAGTAGGTTCAGAAGGTTGTGAGGGACAAGAAGGTGGCCTATATGTGCTTCAAGCACTCAAGGAGTGAAAGGGATCAGGGGTAGTATGTGCTGACAGCTAAGACAGTCACCAGGCTGGCAAGAGCAGCTAATGATAAAAAGGACCAGTCCTTGGCCAGGAGGACCCGGAGGTGGGACAAGGGGTTCTTTACATACATAGCGGGAAAAAAGGAAAGTAAGGGTGCAGATCAGCATGATAAGGATAGGGGATGGTTGGGCACAGGAGGCAGGGGAACAGGCAGCAGTCCTAAATGAGTACTTTGCATCAGTATTTTATTTATTATTTATTTATTTAATTTTTGTTGATGTAGTAAGCCCACTGGGCCTAGAAGTCCCTTTTTCAGGGGTGACCGGGAGGAGGGAAGGGGGAATATAGATGATAAGCAACTGAAATTGAACCAGATTAAGCTGTTGGTGGTATTTTTTTTTTTAGTGAATTGGAGAAATTTGGCCAGGATACTGGCGAAATTCCCCTACTCTTTTTCGATAACTGCCATGGCATCTTTAGCATCCACTTGAACTACCACCAATCCAGGCAGATGGGACCTCGATTTAACGTCTCATCTGAAAGATGGCACCTCAGAAGTGCAGCACCCCCCTCTTGCTGCACTACAGTGTCAGTATTGGAATATTAACCCAAGTGGCAGATGTGGGAACTGAACCCACAGCCCTCTGATCTCCCAGCCTCAGAGGCAAGTGTGCTACCTTCTGAGCCACTGACACTGACAGGGACATTTACCAGGGGGGATGGAGGGGCTATGTCTTGCGTTGGGAGTGGGGGCAAACCAGAGGAAGGGATGGGATTGGTAGAGATCAGAGTGAGTGTCCAACACAGAGAGGTGGGGGGCCAGCAGTACAGGGTGCAAAGGAGGAGGAGGTGGAGGCTGATATCCTGGTACACAGAGTAGTGTAAGGGAAACCTTCAGGTCCCTTTGAATGGAGAAAGCACCTGGTCCAGATGAGATACATACCAGGGTGATGAGGGAACTGGTGGATGTCCTGGCAGCCCCCCGGTGGAGCTCTTCAACATCTCTCTGAGGACTGGATGGGTGCCCCAAGACTGGATGGTGGCCCATGTTGTGCCGATCCACAAGGGGTAATGAAGGGAGGAGACAGGAAATTACAGGCCCCTTAGCCTGACGTCGGTGGTCAACACGGTGATGGAGGGCATTGACAAGGAAAGGCTAGGGGGGGTTTATTGGAGCAAACTGGATATTTGGACGACAGGAAGCATGACTTTGTCCCGGTAAGATCGTGTCAGATGAACCTTGTGGAGTTCCATGACTGGGTGATGATGGCCCTGGACAGGGGTAGGCCGGTAGACGTCCTCTTTCTGGACTTCAGCAAGGCATTTGATTAGGCACCCCACAATTGCATGCTGTCTAAACTGAAGGAAATGGTGGTAGGGAGACAGTTGTTAAGATGTATAGGAAGTTGTCTCTGTGAGCTTACTCAGAGGGTGATGGTTGGGTGTCTAGCTTCATCCCCAAGGTGGGTTACTAGTGGGTGGCACCAGGGATCAGTGCTGTGGCCACTCCTGTCCAACGCCTATGTCTCAGACATAAGGAAGGGGATCAGGAGTGAAATGAGTCTCTTTGCAGATGACTCAAAGCTGGGTGCAGTGGTGGATGAGGAGGAGGGAGGAAGGGAGGCCTTTCAGGAGGACCTGGATGCTCTGGAGAGGTTGTCGGGAAAATGTAAACTAAAATTCAATGCAGGGAAGTGCAAGGTTCTGCACCTGGGAGAGGTGTGGGCAATGAGAGGGAATGGGTGTAAGCTGGAAGGGGGCAGGCCCAGAAGTGAGAGGTGGAGGTGTTATTTCATATTTCACTGAATGTGTGGTGGAGACATGGAAAGCGATGCCCATGGAGCTGGTAGAGGCGGAGACTGTGGACGGGTTTAACAGGGTAGGGGACAGGTACAGGGAGAGTATAAATCTGACCTGGTCCAATGCCGGTGGCACATCTGTGACTGTGGACAGTATAACCCAAGGGGGAGGGGAGGACACTAAAATCTCAGTGCAGGTGCTGAAAATCGAGCAGACTCAAAATACGGTTCTGCCTATTCTGCTGGCATTTCAGTATGTTAGTACGTTCGTAGTGCATTAGTATGTTAGTGGCATTCGATCATGTATTCCCATTATTATTACGCACTTCACCCATGATGTGATTATCAGGTTATAAACTTATTGCAAGTTGTGGGAAATAGAGAGTATCCATACATTATTGTATAATTGTACGTAGAAACATAAAAGTTGAAGACAGATAATGGCCACAAGTCCTATTCACTCTGCTAATTTTTACAACGTTTTTAATGTGCCACAGGCCTGCACTCTGTCAATGACCTATCTATTCATACTCATCTGTATTGCTTTCTTATGCTGATCCCATGCATATTTGGAGCCCTGCACTGTATTCATATCCACCACTTCCTGAGGTAGGCCGTTCCATACAACCACACCACTTTCTGTGAAAAACAAGTTACTCACATCACCCCTTAATCGGCTGCCCTATAATCTCATGCTGTGCCCTCTTGTCCTGTTATTTTCCTTCTATTTTCATTATGGTGACTACTTCAGTGGTCTGAACTTTTCTGCTACTGTTTATGACAACCACAGTTCTTTCCTCCTTCTTTTGCTTTTCTGTCTACCACAATTGTTGCCTGTACTCCATCACCTGTATTTTTTCTTGCCAGTGCTATATTTACTCGGTTGTCAATCTTGTTAAAGTGTGGTCCTCTTTAGCCCAATATTTCTCCCGTGGCATGGGATGATTTAATTATAGTGTACAAATTGAACCATACCATGTGATGGTCAGTGGCAAGCATGTCACCTTCTACCTGGAGATCTGTGATCCTTTCCCCATTACTCGTTACTAGTTCTACGATAGCCCTGTCTCTTGTGGGTTGTTGTACCAGTTGTTTGATGGCCTCCACCTGCAGGGAATCCACTATGTATCTAGTTATGACATATGTTACAGCTGGTATTGACCAACCTGTCTATGGAATCTTGAAGTCTTCCATTATCAGAACCTCCACATGAGCTGTAATGTTTTGTATATCTTTTAACAGTATTGTGTCTATGTCCTCACCCTGGTCTGGAGGCATGCAGACAACCAAAGTTCATATAGCTGTCCAATGTCATGTTGCCAGGGTGACCCACAGTTCTTCTTTCTCTGTATGTGTATTAATAATTTCTGCAGCTCTAATATTGTCATTGACATAAAGGACCAATTCCCTCCCCCAATTTTTTTTAAGTTCACTGTGTACTGAACAGTACATAGCCACGTGCACCAGTCTGCCAAGTGTGGTCACTGGTGAACCATGTCTTGCTACGGACTTCTATGTCCACTTTCTTGTGTGATTGTCATACCTAAGTGCAGTAACACACTGCAGTATTACTGTGTATAACTTCTATGTTTGTATGTTTCTACAAAGATAGTACACAATGATTTACATTGTGCGAGGCAGTATCTGAAGTTTTCTGGTTGATTGCTAGATGTATTACACAGCTGGTTATGTGGTCTGAATGTTTCACTTGTAACCCAGTACTGAATGCTACACGGTTTGAAGTTGGATAGGTTCTACATCATTGTGACAATACTGTTCACACTGTGTTTCAGAAATTCAGTACTAAAGCAACTCAGACTCTCAAGTATGTGCCATCCACAACCGGGAGGAGAAAACTTTCGTGCGGAACTCAAACATAAACCATGGGAATCCATTGTGCGGTTCAGGCCCATATCACCAATGTTCCTACACAGACAATGGGCACACAGAATGAGGAACATCATGTCTTTCAAGAAGAAGTCCATGCGCATGGAAATATGACCGAGGACAATGAAGATGAAGATGATTGTGAATGGAAGGATGATAAAGAACAGGATCCTGACTGGGTCATGGATGACTCCTATGACTCTGATTCGTAGTCCGACCTTGATGAGGTTGTTGAGGACCAGCATGCCAATTGATTTTCTACATTACTTTATATATTCTACATGATCTGTTACTGAATGTTTAGGCTTGCTCACCTGGCGGGAGTATATTCCAATGACCGCAAACAGGGCCGGATTTGACTAGCCTTCTGGATGATCCTGGCAGCAGCGAGTTCAACTGATTGGATCAACCCTGCAGCCGCTGCATGGCTGCTCCCTACCCACCTCCCAATTCCCTCCCACCCTTAGCCGGTGTTAAATATATAGCCACAATTTATCAAGTGGGCTGCCTAGGAGGTACATAACATACCTCCTTAAGTTCTCATCTGCAGGTTATATCTTATGGTTCCTACAGGTCCTCATTTCATTGTTCAGCCTTATGCATTTACAACAGCCTGCTGTAAGCTGTACTTTCTTGTGCAGGCTGTGCTCTGGTCCCTTTGCTCTCTGTGCACACTCTCTATCTCCTCTCCTCTCTCAGAACCCCCACTTGAGTTAAGGATGACGGTACTGTTTAAATGCCTCTTCACCTTTCTCTCCTTACTGGCTCTAGACTCATTGACACTTATTTTTGGGATCTCCCCTACCTGCACTGATGCCTCCCTTAATAATTTTGCATACTCAAATATGTTACTGCTGAAATCCTCTGCTCTGATGTCTCCATTGGGTCTCAGTAACAAACCCATAGGATCAATTATTAAGCTCCTGATCCAGAAGAAAATAATCAACCCTGGCTGTGCTTCCTGTACGATCGTGCATGCCACAATTTGGATTTTTACTCTAGCCCTCTTACTATCGGGCGACACTGAGTCCAACCCTGGCCCCATGGGCATTACCAAACCACATCATCCTGTCTTCTCGCCTCTCTTGCTCCAGTCTACAGGACTATCCTTTGCCCACCTCAATATCCGAAGCTTAACAGACAACTTCCCTGAGCTTGAAGCTTGGGTACAAGTTAATAACCCTGATATCCTAACCTTATGCGAAACCTGGCTAAAGTCATCAGTCCCTGAACTCCGCATGTGCTCTCACTGGGTATAACTTGCTTTGTGCTGATCGTCCCACCTCCAAGAGAGGGGGTGGCCTAGCACTGTATTACGAATCTCACCTCAATGTGTCTCTTGTACCAGGCCAGCCATTTAGCCATAGTGAAGTTCGGCATTCTCTCCTACTTATGGGAGGCCAAAAAAAATTCACATTTTTAACGTCTACGTACCACAAGAAACAGAAAACTTGGTCTTGATGAGGTCACTGACCTAATACCTACAGTATCCTCGAAAAATTACATCATCTGTCTAGGGGATTTCAACCTGGACTGGCTTGGCCCAAATGCCTTTCACCTAAAATCTACCATCAGTAAGGCCAACCTAACCCAACTTATCTTATCTCCCACTAGGATTTCTCCCAATGGCACCAGCTGCATGCTCATAGACTGGATACTTACTAACAGGATGGACCAGATCAACTCATCTGGAGTCCTGGCTGACTCTGTCAACAACCACTGTCCCATATACTGTGTGTGGGATGCCTCACCCCATCTTATCCCCCTAAAGTACTATCTTTCTCAAACTTTACCCTCCTGGACCCAGTCGCCCTTCTTCAAGACCTGTCTTGTTGACTGGTCCCCTGTTTTCACCACTAACAATGTCAACAGGGCTACTGAATATGTCACCAACTCCTTACTCTCCTTACAGAGGAGACATATCCCCTTCTCTATCCATAGGGTTAAAGGCAAATCTACTAAGTGGCTTAGGTACCCTCTACTCCAATGCCTAAAGCAGAGGGATAAGTTATGGGTGAAATGGAAATCTACCGCACTGCCCTCCGACTATGAGGAATATCGCGCTTTGAGGAATACCTGCAAGAAGGAGATTCAGTTGGCAAAAAGCATCTACTACCGGGAACTACTTTGCTCCTCTACTTCCAATTCAAAGATATATTGGTCCCGAATTAATGAGATCCTGGGGAATAGCAGGCTGCAGACTCCGAGGGAAATGCTGGTGAACGATGTCAGCTGTAACCATCCCTCTACTATTGCTGAGGCCTTTAACTCTCTCTTCACTAAGCTTCCCAATATCCCTCTGGCCTCACTTCATGGCCCACCGACAACACATCAGGATACCACTGGTGCACCTGCACCTTTGATGCTAGCCCCTGTCACGAGACCGGAAGTCCTAAAACTACTCAGATCAATTCCCATACATGGTAGTGCAGGTCCCGATGGTCTTGAGCCAAGGATCCTTCATCTGGCTGCATCCCTTCTAGCTACCCCTGTAAGCAGGCTACTTAACCTTTCCATTTCCACCTCTACCTTTCCTCTTTCATGGAAATCTGCCAGGATTATTCCCGTGTTCAAAAAAGGCGACCCTAAGATATTAACAAACTATAAGCCCATTGCTATACTGCCCACCCTTAGCAAACTGCTGGAAAAATTAATCCATGGACAGATCTCTTCTCATCTAACAGTTCAATCTTCAGTCCACTATCCAGCAGGGCTTTAGGCCTGGGCATAGTACTACTACTACTACTGCTCTCACGCTGTTTACTAGCGATGTTAAGACTAACAAGGACAATGGATGACTCACCGGGGCCGTATTCATAGACCTCACTAAAGCGTTCGACCTGGTTAACCATTCTCTGCTACTAAGCAAACTACAGTGTCTAGGTGCTACTGGTCCCACCTTATCCTGGATTGAAAGCTATCTCGTCAGTCATTCGCAGTCTGTTCCTTCTGTAAAATCCTCTCAGCCACTACTTCCACATCCTGCGGTGTCCCTCAGGGTTCAATACTTGTCTCCTTGCTCTTTTCCATTTTTGTTAATAATATTCCTGCCTCCATGCCCCACTGTCAGTCTATCATGTACGTGGATGATCTGCTCCTCTATGCCACTTCATCTGTCAATTGTATCAATGATCACTTATTATCCTCCTTTCTTCAGATCCAATCCTGGCTATCCTCAAACCATCTCATTCTTAATCTATCCAAGACTCGGGCTACGCTCTTCGGGTCCTTAAGAAAAGTCAGAACCGAGTCCCCCCCATCTGCAGGTCCAATGCCATGATGGGTCTGCAGTAACTAATACAAACTCATTTAAATACCTGGGTGTGACTCTTGACCTGCAAATCCACTTCACCTTTCATATTAATGAGGTTTGTAGACATGTCAACTCAAAGATAGAAGCCGCGTACAATGTACGTCACTCCCTCACCCCTTCGGCCAAGATCTCTGTAGCCACGGGTGTTCTGCTCCCTGGCCTTAAATATACTCTACCTGTCTTCTCTCAAGCCAAGCTGATCTACATAAATGGGATACCACTTACAATAACATCTGCAGATTTGCCCTGTTGGCTCCCCGTCGCACCCACCACTGTCTGCTCTACTCAGCCTTGAACTGGCTGTCTCCCAATTTCCTGTGCTCCTACACTCTTGGATGCTTCATTGATTCCTTAACCCATCTACCCCATCCCGACTCACTTGCTGCTATGTTAAACCCTGTGATCCACTCTCGCCCTCTAAGGTCTTCCACCTCTCCCCTGCTCTCCATTCCGCTCTGCTCTACTAAGATGGGTAAGCAAGCTTTCGCCCACTTTGCTCCCAAATTCTGGAACTCCTTTCCCCCAAAATCAAGCACTCACCTTCTCACAATACTTTCAAAAAAGCACTTTTCTCCTACTTGAACACACATGGTGCTTGCAACTGCCCCTAACTCTCACTCTGTTTTTTCTGTTTACTACATGCCTGCCATGTCTGCAGTATACTGCTACCCTGTGTATTGCTTGACCTGTTTAGTGTTTTATTACTCCTACATGAGTATTCACTTCACCTGAAGCCATGTTTTTGACCTCCCTGCATGGGGTCCTGTTTTACTTGGATTGGGTTATACCAGTTTTGTCCTCTGTAAACTTGTACCATTGTTGTTTTGTACGCTTCCGGGTCGTGCTTGAAAATAGGCAGGTCTTTTGCCTAATGTACTTACCTGGTTACCAAAAGCTAATAATAAATAAATGCAGCAGTATGATGTTGACACATGGTTAGCATAACGAACTTACCACAGATTGTTGGTACTGACAAGCAGGACTGTGCATGCATGTAACTGCACTGCTGTCCCTTGCTGCATTGACATCAATGACAGTCCCGTGACTGTAACATGCACTGAACGTGACACCAACATTATGACATATTGTAGCTTGGTTAATGCATATTCATGTCATAACATGCATTACCTTGCTTGCTGCAACTAGCTTTGTTTGTTATAACATATTGTGTACTGTTTAGCTTTTTATATCCTACTTCATCTAGTTGTTACAGCATAGTGTGTACTGTTAACTGCTTATATCCTATGGGTTCCTCGAATACTGTTGTGACTGTATTATTTTTACTGTCTTGTCGCTGATGTTATCACTGTATTATTTTGTTGTACTCTCCCAGGTCGTGCCTGAAAATAGGTAGGATTGTTGCCTAGTGCAGTTACCCGGTTACCAAAAGCTAATAAATAAATAAATAAATAACAATGTGATTATCAGGTTACAAATTGAGTGAAATCATGCTGTCCATTCATTATATTGTTGTGTTATTGTAAGGCAACATAATGCAGTATAGTATTATTCTGTTGCGAATTGTTCATAAGTGTATTGTGTTACTGTTTTGTAAGAACATGCTTGCTTCTATCTAGGGCAATAGAATTAACTTCAGACAAACCACCTCATCAACAGAAGACCTTTTTGATATTTGAGATCACAATCCTTTTGATGTTGCAGGCCTGCTTCATTTGCTTTGCACAATGTAGAGTAATCCTAAGAAGAACATTTGGTGGATTGGCAGAGCTTGAACAATGGTGTGTTAGCGGGCATACCAGAACATGGCAGACACAACCAAGACTGGGTGCACAACCTGTTGTCAACTTGTTGACAGCGTGTGCAATTTTTTTTAGTGGTGGCAGCCCTGTTAGGGTTCTGAACTTCATGAGACACCTGAATTTGCCAACAGTTGCATTGAGAACTTATAACATGATACAGTCAAGTTATCTACTGCAATCTGTTTCCAGAGTATGGAGACATCACCAAGATAAGTTGCTTCAGGACCTGTCAAAAGAACCTGCTCAGCTAGGTGGCGATGCCTGGAGTTGTTCATTGGGCCACACAGCAAAGTAAGGCTTGTGCGCTCCAAAATTGTAGATCAATAACTGATTCAGAGCAATGAAGTGTCTAGCTCCAATGCTAAGGATTTAGAGGGACTAAAACGTTGCTTGCACAAGGTCAAATCTGCTGGTGTCAATTTTCAAAGTTTAACAACTGATCGCCACATTTTCTTGAAGAAGTACATGCATGAACAGGAGACTGATATAGTCTACTGGTTCTATATCTGGCACGTTGCGAAAGGTAAATGCTTTATTCCCTGTATAAAACTTGTAATGTTGATGCTTTCTACACTTGGTTTTACAAACAGTTGTGTAAATGTATAGTTTTCAAACAGTGGACATAACTACATCTGTCTGAACGCTTAGGTGTCAAGAAAAAAATGGAAGAACACTCAAAACAGAGAGTTTGTTCTGTACTAGCACAGTGGGCGAAGCCAGTGAGTAACCACCTTTACTGGTGTGCAAATTCAAGCAATGGCAATGGTGAGATGGTGGTAGCCAAGTGGCTTTCCATATTGAATCACGTCTGCAACATGCACAGTGGACATGGACAGCTGTTCACAGATTGTTATCATGGTCCCTTGGAGGACCATGTTTGGATAGAAAAAAGGTTAGCACACATTTTGTACAGTTATTGTTCTGACAGTGTTTATTAAAGGAAAATGTTACAGTGTGCTTTCATGAATATTTACTTCTGTAAGGATGGAATGGTTGCACACTGTTTGTTACCAGCGCTGCAATACTTTACATGACCACAGGTCTGTGTCATTGAAGCTGACATCACAGTATCAGAAATGCATGGTATGCAATGTAAAGTGTGTTATGAACATACAAGTGTTCCATAATAAACTGAACACATGGTCTGTGCAGTGTGCTTGATTGTACAGCTACCAACACTAAACTGCTGCTGCTCCCCAATCATCTACCAATCTCCGCCACACACCACCACTGCCATTGTCCCATGCAGTTTGTAAACTGCACAACAACTGGAAGAACACCTTTTCATCGGTAAATGTGTTCCATCATACCACCATCCTTTTCATAAAAGATTTATTTTATTTATTTATTTAGTTTTTGTTGACCGGGTAAGTGCACTAGACAAATCCTGCCTATTTTCAGGCACGACCCGGGGGAGGGGGATACAGATGAATGGCAACTGACCTTGAACCAGATTAAGCTGTTGGTGGTATTTTTAGCGAATGAGGGAAATTTGGCTAGGACACCGGGGAAATTCCCCTACTCTTTTCAATAAGTGCCATGGGATCTTTAACATCCACCTGAACTACCACCAATCCAGGCAGATGGGACCTCGGTTTAACGTCTCATCCGAAAGACGGCACCTCAGAAGTGCAGCACCCCTCTCATGCTGCACAACAGCATCAGTACTGGGATATTAACCCAAGTGCCAGATGTGGGAACTGAACCCACAGCCCTCTGATCTCCTGGCCTCAGAGGCGAGTGTGCTACCTACTGAGCCACTGACACTGCTGATGACATCAAGATGACCTCATGATCTCCCTTCTAAATGAACCGCCCTGCTGCCTCCCCACAAGATTTGTGTCAGCCTCATGACAAGAACATTTATAGTTGATGTGTTACATGATATGAATATTGGTAGCACACATTGAGAAATGTTACGGATAATAATTCTTGGAGATGCAGATGTATAACTGTTGCGTGCTGCACCTAGGCACAGTTACTATTAATTTTCGATGTTATAATACAAGTTTGTGGTTTCACAATGCATTTATATCTCATAACTTACAAACCTGATCACTGTCTGTGTTGTCATACAGGAAGCAGACCTCTTAAGGAGCATGAGATTATTGCCACAAATAATACACTACTTAGGGACATCCCCAAGTTATCACCTGGTGAACAGATGTCATCACTTGAGGCCTTCCACAAAGTGGTTATTTTCTTTGCTCCAAAGGTGACACATTATTTCTTTCCCAGTATGGAGGCTCGGTAAGTATTTTTGAATATTTCAGCACTGTCACACTACTCAGTCCAATCAAGACACTTTAAAAAATGGTTGAAATGGGTAAGGAACATTGAGCATTACCACTGACTTCAAAGGAAGTGTTAAATATGTTTTACACAAACTAACAAAAAAGTATTGGCAATTAAATCAATGACCGAATTGCTAAAAAAATAAACCTGTGTGCAAGTAGAACATTCAAGTTTGAAATGCTGACATTGTTTTTTCCACTGCTACGGCATCTCATCCCTATCAAAGATAGTGTTGCCATTCTGTAAAGATTAATTAAAAAAATGTAGCCCATTTTATAAGTGCAATAAGACACTGCTGGGAGTGCACTGTACATATATATCTGCACTTCTGTGGGCTAAAGGTACTCGGCCAGTGGGATTTTGACTCAGTACACCCCTGGGCGTGCGGTAATATATCATCAATGCACACCCCATCGTGTCTTATTGCTTACTTCATGACCATGAATGAAAACTGGTGAGGCTAATAGTAAGACCTTGCAAATTAAAGGACAACTGCTAAGGTTTGGGGGTGGGGTGCAGTACTTTCTTGCTGGTCCATGACTGCATCACTCAAAAGGCAGCTTGGCCAATACTGAGCATGAAAAGCACTACGCATGTATAGTTGCCATCATACTGTACTCTCTTGATCTGTTACACAAGTTAAGGGACACCGAATGCTGTCCATGGCACCTATCCTGCCCCCCCCGGGCTTCTATCTGTCATATATTCCCTACCATCACCATATCTCATATCTCCATTGATGGTGCCATACTGCACCTAGGCAGTTCTCCTCTCCTTACCTTATCCTACCCCATATACCTTTTTCCCTGGCCATTGTAGTCCCTGTGCAGTGTTCTCACTAGGGACACAGGGAAGGAGCAACAGATAGTACATGTGATGGGAGACCTGAATATGTCAGGAGCAGATTGGGGAACCATGGCGTCCACATCGAGCAAGGAGCCGCACCTGCTGGATGTCTTACAGGATGCGTTCCTTGCCCAGCTGGTGACGGAGCTGACAAGGGATTCTGGATGTGGTCCTGTCAGACAGGGAGCTCATCAGGGACCTAGTTGTTGGGGAACCACTGGCGGGTAGTGACCATGCCATGGTTTGGTTATCCCTAGAACTAGGGGGCAGGGTAGAACACACAATTATGACCATGGTAGATTTCAGAGTGGTGGACTTTGGGGGGATGGAGTGGATCCTGAGGGGCTATCTAGCTGGTATCAAGCCAAGCATGGGCATGGAGACACGATGGGAAATGATAAAATAGGGGCTCGTGGAGGCTACCAAGGCCTGCACGAGGGAAAGACGTTGGGAGGGCAAAGCTAGGAAGCCGAGTTGGTGGACGACGCAGGTCCAGGATGCAGTGAGGGAGAAAAAGGCTGCTTATAGCCATTATAAATGTTCTTGGGGGCTATATCCAAGAAGGAGTATGATATGGCACCTAGGAGGGTCACCAGGGTGGTGAGATCGGCTAAGGCGGGGGCGGAGCTGAGATTGGCACAGGGGATTAGAATGGGGAAAAGGGGTTCTTTAGGTATATCAGGGAAAAAAAGAAGGAAGGGCAGATCAGTCAGCTCAGGATGAGGGGTGGGTGGGTGGGTGGAAGAGATGGAAGAGAGGTGGAGGTACAAAATGACTTTTTGTCTCTGTCTTTCACAAGGGAGGGAAGGGCAGCACTGGTAGGAGAGGGGTTGGGGGATACAGTGGTTGAAGAGGGGGAAAAGGATGAGGAAATACCCAGAGGTAGGGTGTTGGATGCACTCTAGGCCATAAGAGAGGGTACAGAGGACAGCGACCAGGATGGTACTGGGGCTAGGGGAAAGGCCCTATGAAGAGTGACTGGGGGAGCTCAACCTATACTTGTTGGAGGAGAGGAGAGAAGAGACGGGGGGATATGAAAGTTTTCTAGGGGATCAATAGGGTAAGCCTTGAGGGTGTCCTTCAGCTGAGGGAACAGGGGGCGACCAGGGGACACCCTATGAAGCTGGATGGGTGGAGGCTGAGGGGGGAAACAAGGAGGCGCTACTTCACTGAGAGAGTGGTGAAGCCCTGAAATGTGCTGCCCAGAGAACTGGTGGCTGCTACTACTGTGGAGGAGTTCAAGAATGGCTGGGATAGGTGTAGGAGGAGGGTACATCCAGGAGCCCCACTGGGAAATAGGAGTCCTTGTTGTGAGGGAGGGAGGGCTAAATCGGTGCCCTGTGTTGGCACTGACCATCAAGCAGACTCGGTAGACCATAGGGCCTATTCTGCTGGCTTCATAGTGTGTTAGTGTGATAGTATGAAGTGGTCCAAGTGCGCACATTACCATATCTCCTGCGTTCTACCTGTCTAAGTAAGTGAAGCAAGCATATTGTATGCTTAACATTGATCACTAATACTATCATTGATGTTCTTGTAGGTTGTTCATTGCAGCTCTACACTTCAATGAGAATTCTGCCCATGCCCAGGCAGTAACAAAGGAGGGAAAGGTGAGGTGGGGAGTTTCATACTCAAAGGCCCGTAGAGGAGCACCTGTTATCAAGGAGGTCAAGATCCCCTCACATACCGTAAGTATGGAAATGTATGCACTGAGGACAAATTACAAAAATAAAAATAATGTGCCACATTGTTTTTTTTGTTTTTTTTTAGAGATTCTTTATCCTCCTGGGCCACGTCTCTGCCCCTGTTGTATCTAGCATCCTTACCGGGGATCCGGCTGCCGTCCGTCTTGCCCGAGACTGCTGGCAACCTGAAACCCCTGCAGCTTATCCACCACAGCAGGGCAGCAGGGAGCCCCCTAACTCCCCACACACATGGATACAATTCAGGTGCGAGCTCCCGATGAACACTTGTGGACGGCCATCAAGCCAGGCAAAAGGTGCCACACTTTTTCCACTGTTCGCTCCCCTCCCCCCGCTGGAGTCGTGGGCATGCAATGATGCCTGCGGGGGCAGAGGCACATGTGTCCACATGTCTCTCCCCCCGGCATCTACCCATACTCCACCCTAGTGCTGTCACCCCATGCCCTGACCCCCGGCCTCTGCCAGGGGGCAGTCGGGCATTGGGAAGTGAACCCCCCTCCCCAGAGAAGGAGAGCAGTCCAACGGATGCTCTATCCTTCTCCTCCCCGCCAACCCCTGGTGAATCATGCTCATTCCTGAACATGGGTCACCGGTGCAACACAAGGTAAGGCATCCACGCCTCAGCCCTCAGCGCCACCGGGCTGGCCCAATGTGCTACATTGTTCAACTGATACATACAAGAACGTGCGGAACTACAGACAGTATTGATTGTAAACCAATGTGTGCCATTAATTCTTCACAAAACATGTCATGAATGCATTGAAGAATAGGTCTGCACAGTGTCGTCGAGTGATCGGGCATACGTGCCTTTCCTCATGATGCACTGGCAACTCATGTTTGTGGTGCGAGAGTGTCACCACTGTTTGATCGCTGAAGGGACAGGATCGAGCATCTGTAGGAAAGTTGTCCTCTGCCAGTGAGGAAGGTAGTACAGGCTTGTCACTTTTTTAACACCAAGCGCCACTGCACCTCAACTTGTCACCATCGAGGGTGGGTGGACCATCCGGCCATCATGCTGTTGCTAGATGCGTGAATGGCATGGGCATTACCAACATTGCATGCTCCACCCATGAGTAGACACAGAACAAGGAAATGATGTCACAGGTCAAGCAGGATGGAGTGATCTGAGCAATGCAGGATCCTCACTGCCCTGACACGGAGGGTAACACAGAGGTGGAAGGAGTGGTTATCTGCCTGATGTCTGGGTGCATGGTGGGTTGGGTGGTTACATGCCAAGTGGTGGAGACCCACAGGACAAACAAATAAATAAAAAAAAACATTTATTGATGTGAGCAACAATGCAAGCAGTGAAAACAATGCTTGTGTGTTGACTGTGATTAAGAAGGGTAGAAAGAGTGGTACCAATGGTTTTACAAGGGAGTAGATGAGGCAGACAGTACAGCACAGTAATATGTACTAGTGGTTACATAAAAAGTGAATCATTGCTTGTATCGTCAGCTTTATAGTAACATAGTACGAATCAATCACATTAGGGCTCCACCACCCTCTCAGTGAAGTAGCGCCTCCTTGTTTTCCCCATCAGCCTACCATCTTCAAGCTTCATTGAGTGTGCCCTAATGGTCCCCACCTCCCTCATCTGAAAGCCCCCCTCAAGGCTTACCATAATCATAATTATTTTTATTTATTTATTTATTTATTTTTACCATTCTTTTTATCACTCTGCAGCTCCTTGGCATCCTTCCAGAGTACCCACTCGGCTGGGTCTCTACTCCCAGCCTGAACACCTGCTTAACAGTGTCCTCACCTGACTGCCCAGGTAGTTCCAGACCCCCAGATCACAACCCCCAGGGTCCCTTGGCAGCGTTTCTGAAATTAGGGGGGTCTACCTGGTGTTGGGTCGGCTGCAGAGTCTACTGGTGCACTGGGCCAGTAGTGGGATGTGGACCTGCCCATGGAGTCTCCTTCATCTTCCCAGCTCTGAAGAGGTCTTCCTCGTGGTTTTTCCCCTGAGGGCTCAGACGTGCAATGGCAGCTGGTCACAGCGTGCCGCCACACGCCAAGCTCCTCCCCCTCAAAGCGTGCGCCACTAGTTTATGCTGCACCCGACAGCTGCCAGGTGCTGCTACAGAGTGGCGCATCAACAAACACCTCCCCAGGGAAGGGAGAGCTGACCTCCGGATGCTTGATCCATTCCCTCCACTGCTGACCCCTGATGATCACGGCTTGTTCCCAAAACCGGGTCACCGGTGTGGTGTGAGGTGTGGCGTCCAGTGCCTCAACCATAGTGCCACCGAGCCGTTTGCACCTTTGTATGTTAACATGTGCTCATACTCATTGATATGACTTATTGACACGTGCTTTCATGTTAATACAGGTTATGTTTCAGAACTCATAGATGAGGTCTTTGCAGTTAGAGCAGAATTTCCATCATACCGTCTTGCAAGAATGGCTAACACGGTTAGGCATGTGCCTCCACCACTTTCTTCAAAGAAAGAAAGAGCAGACAAGGATCAGCTTGTTAGAGATCACTGTTCTCGATTTAATAAGACATAAGGGGCCAGATATTCAAAAGTTTGCCCTGGGCTAAGTTAACACTGGCCAGTGGGCAAACTTAGACCGGAGCCCAAAGCAAGCTATATTCAAAAGGAATAGCCCAGGGCAAACAGCATCTGAATATAGCATGGGATTGAGGCCATGCAAACTGGTCTGGGAGTGCAGGGCAAACATAGCCCTGGAATAAGACAGCACTGAATATAGCAACCAGGCAGTGTAAACCACAACAACAACACAGTGCACAGCGATGTGAGGGCAGGTAGAGATGAACTATGTGGCCAATGTGTGTGCCAGCAAATGCGTGGACCCTGTACAGCTGCAGGCAGCAGCAGATGTGAAAGAACAGTGATCAAAACTGTATAAATTCCCCGAACCGTTAGCGCCATGCTAACATGTTGCGCGGCTTTAGCGTGGAGCTAAGCTGTTTGCCCGGTGCTAAGAATTGCCATATTCAAAAGTGACATGCAAATGAGCCTACTTCAGTAGTCTCTGGGCAAACAGCCAAATTAGCATCTCATTATTCCCTGATTTGCATGCAGTTTGCCCAGCGTTACTGCAGGGTCCCACAGCTCCACCTGTAAGTCAGTCTGGAAGTACAGGGGCTGGCCAGGTCTGGCCGCAGCTCCACCTGTAGGTCAGTCTGAAAGTGCTTGATGGTTGCTGCAGACTACATGTATGCAGTACAGCTTAGCATTGTGTGCCCCAGGGGACAACACGGCATAGCCACAGGTAGTGGTGGTGGTGCTGCATGCAATCATCACACTGTAGGTCATGCTACAGTGCACAGCAGACACTACAGTTGCAAGGGGGCTGGTAGTGTGTGGGACACAGCAATGCCAATGGTATGTAGGGCAGTGATAACCACTGCACTGTACACAGTGACAGGCCCAGCCTGCAGGTGATTACTGACAGTGGATAGTACTGTTTCGCTGTTGTGTGCTCCACAGATGCTGCACCTGTGGCATGGGATGCTCACAGTGACATATACATGGCCGGCAGTGTGTGCTGTGGCATCTGTACAGTTGTGCGGTATGTGGCTGGGGGGGCATGTAAGATCCAACAGGCACACAGGTGTTGGGGTATTCCCACTACTGGCCCATGCGCACTGCATGATGTGTCCCAGCCTTGTGGCCACACCTGGGCTGTGGTGAGGTCTGGCCACCCATACACCCTCCCCTCAATTGCCACCATGCCCACAGTGCTGCATGTGTGTGCTGGTATCTGTTGGTCACCACAGATGTATGGTCTGCAGGTGTGTGTTGTATGGCCACACTACCATGATGTCCCCTGTGGGTCGGATCTCCCCTTACTGCCTGTGCTTGGCTGGGACTGGTGGCAGCTGTTGGCATCATGGAGGTGCCATCAGTGAGCACCGTGCTTCCTCCATTTCTGGCATTTTCTAAGTGTCACCCATGATCATATGTTAGGATCGCACAAGCCGCGCTAATCCCGTGCTAACACAGCACAAAGCACCAATGTCATGCAAAGCTGTTTGCCCAGTGTTAAGACCAGCTTTTCCTGGGCTGTAATTTGTACCGCGCTAAACACCTTAGCACAGCGCTAGTCGCTGAATAACTCATAGCGCCTGTATTCATGTTCACTTTGCCCCTTGCATATAATTATGGTCTGCCCGGTGCTAATTCAGTTTGTACGTGCTATTTGGCCTTTTGAATATGGCAGACCCACGCTAATCCCGTGCAAATGGTTTGCACACCGCGCAAAGCTTTGAATATCTGGCCCCAAGTGTATTGTTGTCTGAATGTTCACATATTGGTATAACCTGTAGTATAAGGCTTGGAGAATGAATCCACACAGATGGATGAACATGAAATCAACTAAGGGTTCCGCAACACTACATTACTTGTTGGTAGTATTGCTGAATTACACATATAACGAATTGATTCCATACCACATGATACAGTGCTATACAATATTGCTGATCCTCCCTACCACCATTCTGATACAGTACTGGATCAACTACTGTTAGCCAAACAGTAATTTGCATTTGCCAAAAGTGGTCCATAACGCATCTCATAATGTAGAAAGCTTCATGCATGACAACCACCCATGAGCAGTTATGTTACTTTGCAGTGACATCCTGTTTGCCACTTTGTGTAACTGCTTTATAAAGGAAGAAGTGCCTTTTCCCCATCACATGACACCTAGCTATGTAATGTGCTTTGTTCATCATTTAGTGACGCACACTGTGCCCACATCATGTCCCCTGCATTTTACTGTGATGAATACACATCACAGCTGCAATTACATATACTGCATTATACATGCAATAGGGTTTGATTTACATTGTATGTAAGAGTTGAATTTTATTTATTTATTTATTTAGTTTTTGTTGACTGGGTAAGTGCACTAGACAAATCCTGACTATTTTCAGGCACGACCCGGGTGAGGGGGATACAGATGAATGCCAACTGACCTTGAACATGATTAAGATTGAATACAATGTCAATTAATGTGGTACAAAAAGATATTGTAGAAATGAGACTCTGACAAAGTGAATATGTTTCAATTAACCTTTAATGAACAACTTTGCTTTATTGCAAACGTTTTTTTTTGGCATAAGACATAATTCATGAATGTAACTGTTAATATAATTTGTTCATTTGTTGAAAGGAGGAATGCAAAAGTTTACTGTGACATTCCAAACGCTTAAGTGTCAGTGGAAATGTTATCCAAATGGTATCTGAAAAGTAGAACAGAAAGAAAATACTATGTAATAAGTTCCTTCTGCTAAGGTAACATTTTCCTCTACCCACCCATCAGTTATCAGATTGCTTATCGGATACTGGGATGCATAGGGAGAGGCATCAACAGTAGAAAACAGGAAGTTGTTATCCCTCTGTACAGACAGTTGGTGAGACCCCATCTGGAGTACTGCGTGCAATTCTGGTGACTCCATCTCTGCAAAGACATAGACAAAGTGGAGGCTTTTCAGAGGAGGGCAACCAAAATTGTGCAGGGTCTGCACCAGAAGACATACGAGGAGAGACTAAAGCAGCTTAATATGTATACCCTTGAGGAGAGGGGGGACATGATAGAAACTTTCAAGTAATTCAAGGGAATCAACAAAGTCCAAGAGGGTAGCATCTTTCAGAAAGAGATGTGCAAGAACAAGGGGGTACAATTTAAAGATAGCGGGGCGGCGGCTCAGAGGTAATGTTAGAAAGTATTTTTTCATAGAGAGGGTTGTGGATGCATGGAACAGCCTTCCTTAGGAGGTTGTGGAGTCAGGAACAGTGGGAGAATTCAAGAATGCATGGGACAGACATAAGGCAATTCTAGTAGGGGGTAGGAGGAAGTAAGCTGTTGATGCACTAGAATCTGCAGCTTATCCATCAGGTAGGGAAATGGGCAGACTAGGTGGGCCAAGTGGTCTTTATCTGCCATCAAATTCTATGTTTCCATGTTTAACACTCCCTATTTCATTTCTCAACAGTTCTTCTCAATATCTCAGAAGCAATTACTGTTTGTAATGTTAATCTATATCACAATGAGCAACATAAGTCTGACGGCTTAACATCACACAATAGGTGCCGAACAGGGCATTTCTCACTCCCCCAGCCCCCGATCACCCACACAGTATGTGCCCAGCAGGGCATCTTGCACCACTGGCAACCCAATCCCCAAGCCTGTCCAGGCACGCAGGGCTGCCCACACACCCCATATCCCCCAACCACCACACCGCTTAGTGGCTCGCAGGTCAGCTGTGGTACCCCCCAGGACCCTTTTCCTGAACCTCGAATCCAGTAATGTTCAATGCCACCAGATGTACGTACCACCTTATTCTCTGGTAGTTTAGTGGCACTACACCCCCCCCACCCAGCAGTGCCTATCCACCATGCAACCCCTGATCCATCCCTAGCCAGCAAGTGGCACAGCCCGCCTCTCACCTCCACATTCCTACATTGAGCGTGATTCTACAGTAAGTGCTCCTACGGAGCTGCTCAGTCATCGACTGGCTGTGGAGGTTAGAGGTGGTCTTTGCCAGTCGATGGCTAAGGATGGGTCATGGGGTGCGGGGTCGACGGGCATAGCTTGGCGGTGGGTGTGGGTGTCCACTCGACTACCATGGAATAAGGGGGTATGTACATGTGATGACATTGCAGGGTCCGTGGTTTTGGAAATAGGTCCTGAGGGTGAAACACAACTGCCCAATGGTGCATATCCTTGTTTGTGGGATAGGGGGTTGGGGGAACACAGCTGCCCTGCGGTGCTTTCAGGGGAACACGCGCTTGCACATGGGGGGGAAGCAAATTGTGACATGCCCGTTGGTTACGCCCTTTGTTTGGCATAGCCATCCACATGTTGCAAGTCGCAGTACTTATCTTTGGGGCCCCTGCCCCTTCTATAATTTTGCGCAGAGTCCATGTTGCAACTTAGTTTAGTGCAAGTTGCCTTTGGTGGCGAATTGCGCCATTTTCTGGAATCACGCCCACAGTTGTTATAGATAGAGGACCATACATTATCCTCTATACAGTAAATGAGTTTTGTGCTCACATGTGGAAATCACCTTTCAGGTGTTTTTTCCCCAATTTGACCCTTTGAATCTGTTTGTTACAATCATATGATAATCCCTTCTGCATGTTACTGATGGTTGTCTGGACAACACTTCCACTAACCAAGTGTGAGTGCACATAAGTGGTTGTTGTTCTGTTAATGTTCCACTATTGTCAATACAGACCAGGAGAATGTGATAGACAGCATGTTTTTTTGTTCTACTTGATCCTCCAATAAGAATGACCCATAGTGAAGTGATATGTGACATTCGCTTGTTGAAAATGTCACATTACAGTTTCTAAGTAAATGCTGTACTTTGTTAACATTGCAGTTCAAGTCTGTCTTTATAAGTGACTTTGCAGAGGTACTGGAAGGAAAAGCATGAGTCTTTGCAGATGACACAAACATCTGCAACAGGGTAGCTACACAAGGGGTGATGGAAAGAATGAGAATGGACTTGGCAAGGTATGAGAAATGGTCAAAAGTATGGTAGCTTCCATTCAGTGACAAGAAGTGCAAAGTAATGCACCTGGAAAACAGAAAGACAGGATAAGAGTACATGGGGGGGGGGGGGCGGTGAACAACAAAAGAAATAGAAAGGTATACGGCGTAGTCATATCAGATGATCTAAAGCTAAGCAAACAATGTGATAAGGTAGTAATGATTGCTGAGGGAATACAGGGATGTATAAGGAGAGTCATCACCAGTATAAACCAGGAAATTGTTATTCCTCTGTACAGACAGTTCTTGAGACACAATCTGGAGTACTGCGTGCATTTCTGCCGAATCCATCTCCACAAGAACATGGAGATGATGGAGGCAGTACAGAGGATGGGGGTGATCCAGGGGCTAGGTCTGCATGGGTGGTCAGGGACTCCTCCTGGGGTGTGCAGGTTCAGACTGGGAGTAGAGGCAGTAGTCGCGTGAACACCCTGGAAGGTTGCCTGGTCATGGTGGAGCACAAATAGAATTAAAAAAAAATAATAATAATTATGATGGCTTACACAGTGCGTGCATCAACATGCCAATAAGTTCCCTACAGTGGTCAGATCACTTTAAATCTACCAAGACAAAGTATTGACCAGAAACTATTAGTCTGACATTACTTATTTGGTTGCCTGAACTGACCTTAAATGTCATGAAAACTGGTGCATGATTCAGATGGGAATTTGTTATGTATGGCCAGAACAGCACAGGCTGGAAGTACTTTCCGATTGCCTCTGCCCAAACGTCGCCACACCCAATATACTACTCTCCGGTAGGCCATATATCTCAGCAACCTGTGAGCGAATGAAAAAAAAAAAGGAATACTTAAAAGGAAACTGACCGTTACAGTTTTCAATGTCCTTCTCCTCCTCAGTGATCCCCGGCTGAACTCCTCCTAACCAATATTCTCTTCTTGGGTTCTTCACCCCAAAGTGCATAACCTTATACTTCTTTGCATTGAATACCAGCTGCAACCTCTATGACCACTTCTCTAGCTTGCTTCAGTGCAGCAGTGCATCCCTCCACTCCATCAACCACTGCACCAATTTTGGTGTCGTCTGTGAACCAAGTTACTGTGCTCACCACCACATGCGAAATGTCTGATATGAAGCTCCCAAATAATATTGGTCCTAGCACAGACTCTGTGGTACCCAGCTCATCACAGACCTTGGAGTTCAGAGCTACCCTCACACTAACACCCCCTTGTAGCCTACCACTCATCTAGCTTGTAATCCAGTTTGCCATTTTTGACCATACCCCTACAACAGTTAACTTCACCCCAAGTCACCCATATGGAACCGAATCAAAGGCCTTGCTGAAGTCCAAGTAAAGAACAGGCACTGCATTACCCTTATCCAGCTCACCTGTCACCCAGTCATAACATGGTATCAGGCTGGTTTGACAAGATTTCCCTGAAACGATCCCATGCTGCCTCCTATCCTGTAGGCCATTGTCCTCCAGGTATGACACCAGTCTTTACTTTAGTATCTTTTGCATCAGTTTACACACTATGGAGGTGATATTTAGCAGATGATAATTACCTGTTTCATCCCTTGGTCCACTCTTGTCTAATTGCACTACATGTGTTGTCCTCCAGTACATGGCACACATCCTGACTGCAGTGAGGTGCTGTACAGATCCACCAGTGGCTCTGCAAACACCTTCTGCCATCTCTCTCAGCACCCTGGGGTGGATACCATCTGGCACTGGAGCCTTGTCTACCCTCAGTGCCCTGAGTCCCTGTCGGATTCTACCTCCATGAATTCTTCCATCTCTCACCTCCTCTCCCCCGTCCACACCCCTCCCAGCACATGGTGGTAGTGGCCCCCCCCTTTTCATCTGTGAACACTGACCAAAAGTATTCATTCAGTGCTTCTGCCTGTTCCTCTCCCTTCTCAGTCCGCTCCCCATCATTTTTTATCCATACTATTGTCTCCTTGCACTTCCTTTTCTCCATGTTGTATCTGAAGAAGTCTTTCTCACCCCCAACCCCCATTAATTCCCTGCGCTAATCTCAGATCCCCCTGAGCTTTGGCTTCTATCACTTTTCTGGTCACCTCCCTAGACCATCTTGCATACTCCTCCCTGTCCCCTTCTTCTCCTGCTCCTATACCTGTGGTGCTCCTCTTGTTTGGCTCTCACCACCTCCAGTACCTCGCTGTTCAAACAGTATGGTTTCATTGCTCTGCTCCTGTTACTCTGTGTCTTGGTGCAGGCTTTCATTGCCTCTGTTATCCCACATCTAATAATGTCCCATTTCTGCACCACATCCATCTCCTGCCTTATGCCCTCCAATTTCCCTTTCAGTACTTCACGCATCCTACCAAACTCCTCCCCCCTGACATTTAACACCCGGGTTAATGATCTCCCAGTCTCCCAGTACATGGTGATATTAAACCACACATACTGTACCAATGCGGTAACAGTACAATAGTGGAAAAGCAACTGTACCTAAATAGTAGGCTTGATACACCGCTGGACATCATTTGCTGTCAATGCAATATGTCACTACAGGTATCAATGTGACACATATGAAAATAGAACAAGAAACAGTAGGAGGCTGCAGCAGACGTACTCATTTATTGACTTACTGTCTCCCACAGGGCCATCAATCTCGACATATTCATAGAGACAAGATGTTAAAACATCCGGATCAAGGCTCATGTTTTGGAAGCCACACACATCAGTGATGCAGCGTACACCATCAATGTCCTCAAATTTTGCTGACACTGCTGAGTAGAACCAGCAGCAGCAGCGGTTTTCAAGCAAGGTCAGCCAGGGTGCACATTTCCCACAACTGTACCTACATAAGTTAGAAATACAGAGGAGAAATAGTTTTTAATTTTATATATAGAAAGTATGCCACCTCTTCTAGTCACATCAAGAAACACCTACGTTGTTTCACCCGCTTACATGATGAGCTGGTAGGGTGTGTCCTAAAATACCCGCATCATGTTTTTCCACCTATCAAATACATAATCACTTTACCTACCATCCTTCCTCAGACATTGAAAACTGTGCTGTACAAAATACCACATGTGTGGCTTGATCATTCACCCTTTCAGTGGCAGACAGAATTGAATAATTATGCCAAAGAATCCAGTAGCTATGCGCCTAAACCATACTAAAGGAAAGGTTGGTGTAATTTCTAGAAGAACATGGTCTCCAGGATGAGAGGAAGCATAGGTTCATGGGGGTGATGGATGGTGAGTTAGTGTCAAACAAATCGGATTGACTTCTTTGACTGTGTCAGTAAGACAGTAGACAGGGGCAAAGTGGTACACATTCTCTATCTTGATGTCATTAAGTCCTTTGACTCTATGCCACACCAAAGGCTGATCAGGGAGTTGGTGGATTTTTGATTTGTGGAAAATATGGCAATATTGTTGAAAAACAGGCTGAGGCACAGAAACCAGAGGGTGGTTGTGGGGAGAGTGTTATCTGGCACCATAGAGTTACCCAGTTGGGTTCACACAGGGCTCGGTCCTGGGGATGGTGTTTTTCAATGTCTTCATCAATGATATTGGAAATAGTAGTAAGAGAAAAGCTGAGGAGGAGGTTAATAACATGGCAGCTTTGCTTCAAACTTCTACATATTGGCGGCCCGGTGGCGCTGAGGGTTGAGGCGCTGGATGCCACACCTCCCACCATGCTAGCAACCCAGGTTTGGTGATGGACTCAGGTCGCCAAGGGATGTGCGGGCAGAGAAGGATTGAATGCCCAGTGGCTGCTGTCCTTTTCTGGGGAGGGGTGTCAAGCAGGCACTTCCGCTATACCGACTCAGCCTGGGTGAACACAGGTGGTGCTGTTGCAGTTGGGGAAAGCTGAGGGTTGGGGAGGGAGCGACATCAGCCGAGGACCAGAGTGGAGGCATGTCTCAGCATGTGTCCATCTCATTGGTCCTCCTTGAGAGCCAAGGCAGTCAGGGGGGACCACAACAATGGAAAAACACACATGTCCAGTCTAGACAAACAGCCCTCACCCTACTGCCATCATGGAGGAAACTGGAGAGAGGTTTGGTTGAGCATTCCAGTGAGGATTCAGAGAAGGTAGGAGTTAGAGTATCTGTATCAGAGGAAAAGTACCAGGGAGTAATGATCAATAGTGACCTCAAGCACTAGACGCAGTACAGGAAAACAGCAGCAAATGCAACAATATGCTTGGATGCATAACTCAGGGGATCATACCTCTCAACCTCTTACCTCATAAATCAGGGACAATGCTTAAAAAAATCAGGGACAGGGACCCAAAATCAGGGACACATCTTAAAAACTGGTAAAACTCACTCAGAAAGCTGACAGAATAAGAGAATTCGCACAAGAGGCATTTTCTGAGGAAGAACTAGTCTGTAACTTTTATGTTTAACATTATTTTTTGCTTACAGTACCCACTGTTCAGTCACAAAAACTAAAATTTTACGAGGGACAGAGAAAAATTTTGAGGCAAAATCAGGGACATCCCTGAAAATCAGGGACATTTGAGAGGTATGCGGGGGATGAGTAGTAGGACACAGGAGGTTATACTGCCCTTGCACAAGTCACTGGTAATGCAGCTTCTGGAGTATGTACTTCAGTACTATTTCCCACACATCAAAAAGGACATTCACCTGCTGGAGCAGGTCTGGAGGAGGGCTACAAATGTAATAGCTGGTCAGGAGAGCAAAGCATACGATGAGTGATTGAGGGCACTAAACATGTCTTACAGTAAGTAAGTCAGGACAGCGAGAGAGAGGCTACATGACTGGGAGCTTCAAGTACTTGAAAGGGAAAAAAAGGCTGATAAGGAGAGTTTCTTTAAGTTCAATGTCAACCATAACACTAGTGGGCACAGTCTCACGCTGGGGTGGGGGTGGGGATTTATGAGGGAGGTCAGGAAGAAGTTCCTCACAGAGAGGGTGGTGGAAACTTGGAATGCTTTGCCGGAACAGGTCATCTCTACAATTCTTACACACCCATAATATTATTGGTATGTCTCATTTTTTGTAACACACTTTACTGTCCCACGCACTCAGGGATTTCTGTAACCTCATAATTGATTTTATATCTCACTCTCTCCCTCAAAATCAACACAGTGCAGCATCATTGTTTTGTTACACCTTCCCTTCATTCACTGTGTATTGCTACAATACATGTCCTGTTAGCCTGCAGTAGGCCAATTTAGGGAACTGCCCATTTTTGCCTTATGTACAATACAGGATTAATTATTTCTATGTTATACGCCAAAATGTCACCATCAATTTTCCAATTCAGTCCCTGTCAAGTCCACCACCATGGATCCTGTACCCATACCGATGTTCATGATTATCAGAAAAACCACATACTGGTGGCCATTTCTTGAAGCCATGGGATTGAAGATCCAGGTAAGTGGAGGGACAATACATAAAATATGTTAGGAGTACTGGAAAAAGGCAGCATGATATCAAAACAAGCATTTGTCAGTGCCGAATGTTGTCTCGCTGGCATTGGCATTGGTAGTGCAGGAGTTAGAGATGCATAATAGGAATGGCAGTGAAGTATTGAACTGACGCCGGCCCCACCCCCACCCTGCAGAGACTGACAGGTGTTGGGGTGTGCCTTTGGGTCATCAGCTATAGTGATCATGCCATTTTTACCTCACCCTACCCTGTAGACACTCAAGTGTTGTGTGCTTTGGGGTCTTTGGGACTTTTACTTACCCCATTCCATAAGGAAATATGCTGAGATGGGTGCAGTATAGGAGAATGGGGTGAACTTTAGGGCTGAACACTCCACGGCACACCTCGATGCCTGTCACTGGCTGCAGGGTGGGGGTGGAGGTGGAATGGCGTGAGCATTACAGCCAAAGATCCCAAGTCACACCCCTGATGCTTGTCAGTCTCTACAGGGTGGGGTGTTACAGTTGAAAACCCTAACACCATAGGCGTTTGTTGGTATTTTCACTCCAAATTTTCAACATGGGCTCTGTGACCCCACCTCATGAAGAGTGGCACTATCAGTTTGTTAGCCAAAAGGTGGTTTTGCATAGCGACTATGCCATTTGGCAACATAGGTATGAAAACACATTTTGGGCAGGATGTGAAAAATGACAACTGTATTGTTCATGAGGAGGTATAAAAAAATGGCAACCCTGAAAATCTGGAGTGAAAATATGAAAAATTGATGAAGTCATGAGCATGCATAGAAACTGCGCAACACACGTCCGTAACCCAATTATTTTTGGGACTTTTTTAATCACATTTTCAACTTAAGCATTTTGGGACCTCCCCTCATGAACAGTGGCACTGTAATTTTGTTCATCTGTCCCAAAAGTTGATTTCTCTCAGCGTCCATGCCATTGTGCGCCACAGGTGTGAAAATACATTTTGGGCAGGATGTGAAAAATGACAGCTGTACTGTTCTTCAGGAGGTGTGAAAAATGGCAGTGTTGAAAATCTGTCATGAAAATATTGCAGATTTGCGAAGTTACAAGGGTGCATGGAAACTGCGCAATGCATGCTTGTAACATAGTCATTTTATGGACGTTCATCACCAAATTTTCAACATAGGCATTTTAGGACCTCTGCTCATGAACAGTGTCACTGTCATTTTCTTAATCTGTCCCTAAAACTGATCTCCCACAGCGCCCATGCTATTCTGCGCTGGAAGTGCAAAAACACATTTCAGCCAGGATGTGTAAAATGACAGCTGTACTGTTCATAAGGAGGTGTGGAAAAATGCCAGTGTTGAAAATCTGGAGTGAAAATATTACAGATTCATGAAGTTATGAGTGTGCGTGGAAACTGCACAACACACACTCATAAAACAGTCATTTTCGGGATTTTTTTCACCAAATTTGCAACACAGGCTTTTTGAGAGCCCACCTTATGAACAGTGGCACTGTCATTTCATTAATTGGTCCCAAAAGGTGATTCCGTGCAGTGACCTCAAAATCACCTTTTTGGACCAAATAATGCCATGACAGTGACCGAATTCATGAGGAGGGGTCCCAATAATCCCATGTTGAAAATTTGGTGCCAAAATTCCCAAAAATGCCCAAGATGTGCACCCACGTTGAAAAAACCCTATTTATGCCATTATACAGCTTACCGGCATTTCTTCAGGTCGCGGTCGACTTTGAAGAGTGCAGACATGTTCACGGTCCACTGAAGATCGTCATGCCAGGCTCTGGAGGTAAGTATGGGGTGAGGGGTGTGTGTGGGGAGGAAGGGTACACAGAGGGTGGGCTCAGATTGGGGAAGGGGGCAGGAGAGACCGCAAGGGACCGTTTTCTTGTTTTACAGGGGGGCTAAAAAAGACAATGAGGGTCATTTTTCTTTTTTTGCAGGTGTTTGTTTGGTACACTGAGGTGGGCTCCCAGTGTACCACCTGCATTATGGGGAGGGGGAACTTCAGCTGATGGGGATTGGGCCCCCTGTCAGCACAGAAACAGGTGGGGGGGCATGCATGATGCTGAGGGGTATTGGGCACCCCCTCGGCACACAGCACAAATCGAGGGTTGGGGACATTATGCTGACAGGGAGTGGGCTCTCCCATTGGCAAATTGAACTGGGCAGGGGGGACTGAAGCCGATGGGATTGGGCCCCCGTCAATAAAGAAAGACTGTTAGAGAGTGCATGATGCGAGGTGGATTGAGCACCCTTCCTCTGAATGGAATGGGATGGGGGTCATTATGCTGATGGGGAGTGGGCTCCCTCATCAGCAAATGAAGTGGGTCGGGGCATGTCAACAGGGGGATTGGGTACCCCTGAAGCTGGCACTCTGTGCGGCAGCAGTCAGTGCCGCCATGTTTATTGAACTGCTTCACTAGGAAAGGCACGTTGGGAGGCGTGTTATTGTGCCACTGCATAATGAGCTTGGCTCTCATTGCAGTGGCACTTTTCTTAGATCTGGTGGCCACTTTACATATTGCTGGTGTCAGCACCTGCATGCTGGCTTATTGGGGAATGAGGGACGCACCTACTGATGCATGCCCTGCATTCGCCCACAGTGACCGCACCTCCAAATCTGCTACTACTGCAATATGTTGGCTGGCGTGCAAGCGTGCGCTAACATGAAAACAGAACAGTAGGTGTGTCATGGGAACAGTGTAGTACTTATAGACTTTGACGTCGGATAAGAACCGCTTGATCCACACCTGTTACATGCTTTGATTCATTACTCACCCAGGAAGGAAAAGTACAAGGGATAATCTTGGCCAGTAACGCCACCACGATGACATATCAGCAGCAGCAGCGTATTGACAAAGCTATGGTGCTGAATGACAACAGCACAGGTTAGAAGTTCACCAGTGCAGGGACCCTTGAGAGGAATTCTGGGCACTGCCAAAGGCAGCATGCTATGCAACAGTGGACACACCACAGTGGCTGTGCCAAGTAAATTATTCCCTGATAACCAAAACTCTAAATGGCACAGATTTATTTATTTATTTATTTAGCTTTTGTTAACCGGGTAGGTACACTAGACAAGTAATATGCCTATTTTCAGGAACGACCCGGGAGAGTACAGAACATACAAGATACATACAAGGCAACTTAGGAGGAACAACTTATTACAGGAGGTACTAACAATTGTAGTAAAACAAATACACAAGCAGCAATTACACCCCATAACAGGATTACATAGATTGACATTAGTGACAACAGGGTTCATCAAGAAACATTTCACTACAGAGGCTTGAAGCAGTCACACACTGATGATAATTTTAAGTGCGACCACAGGGAGGAGCGAAAGATCCCATGGGAGGGGGCCATGCGGACATGATCAGGAAGAGAGTTCCAGAGTCTGGGCACGTAGGGCAGCAAAGTCTCGGCCCCCCATGAGAGTCCAGATGGAAGGGATTTTGAGCAGTCCAGCAGACTGGGACCTAAGCTTGTAGGGCATGATGTCCATTTTTGGGAGGAGATTCACCAGTCCCTGAGGGGAGCCAGAAGCGAGCACCTTCTTGGAGAGGCTTCCAACACCGAAATCCAGGTATTCAGCTGGAGATAACTGTGCTGGAGGGTGGGAAACAAAGCACAGTACAAGATGTCAATTATGCTCCATTGGCACAGAAGTGGGGATGGTGGAAAGATATGACCAGTATGGAAAAGCTGCCGGATGACCTTTGTTGGGAAAGTAAATGTAGTGCCTCCTACAGGAAACATTTGTAATACGAATTCAATGGCTCCCAGCCGAGAACGTAATACAGCATCAGCCATACGTTGCTGTGTGTCTTTCATTGATGTCACAATAAAGCAGTAAACATAGATGTAGTAAGAATGCCATATGTTGCCATATTTACATTACTGACAGTTGGAATAACATACATTGCAGCACATAATGAGGTACTGTATAGCACTGTTCAGAACAGAAGGTGGTACATCAAATAATACATTCAGCGCTAAACATAACTATATTGTGTATGGTAATCGACCCTCAGTGCAGGTGCTGAAAATCCAGCAGATTTGAGAGACCGTTAGGCCTATTCTGCTGGCATTTTAGTATGTTAGTATATATATATATATATATATATATATATATATATATAAAGCTGTGTTTTGACATCTGTAGGCATGACATGCACATCAGCTACAAAGTTCTGAGATGTCACTCAATACATGTGCACAGTCATACTGGGCAGTACTGTTACAGGGGCAATACAAATTATTTCCTTGCATTGAATGCTATATGACATTATGAACAACAGTTCATTATGGTGATGCATAAATTACTTCGGCATACAGTCCGATTGTCATTAACCCTCCCCACACACACACACACGTCCACACCATCAGAGAATGCACTATGCTTCAGTTGCTTCAGACAATGGACTTCGGACAACATGAACTGTGCAGCTCATAAAAAAACAGTGTAGGGACATTGAAAATAGTTATATGTAATATAAAACCAAAAAAGAACTTTGGTGCTGCAAGGACTTGGTAATGCAGCATACCATTCCTCCACAGACATTGCAGCCGCACTTTCGTCTGCATTACTGCTGTCACAACTCTCGTTGTTGACATTCACTGAGGGGGCAGAAGAGGTACCACTGGTAGATGCAGGGGGCTCAAAGGAGTATGGCTCAGTATGAAAAGTGGGCTGGCAGGACAGAGCCTCAAGATCTGTTGTCTCATCATCTGATGCCATTCTTCGAAGGGCAAGCAACTTGATTACAGCTTTTGAGATTACCACCACAACACAGCACTACCCGCTGAATGATGTCATCACGTTGCACGCCCACAGATAGTTAGACATGGACCAGCAAGAGAAAACAGAACATCAGGGACACACACACTGATCAACAAAAAGGTACTTTTTATAAAAAATACTTTCTCAATGGGCATAGCAGTAAAATATAAGTAGCCAGAATGAATAGGGCAAACAGGGAACTAGCATAACAAACACTGAGAAACAACATATTTGCACATGATCTTTAATGCCGGACCAAGAACTGAAGAACCTGAGTAAGCTGCAGTCAATGTGTTTTAATGGGTTTTGAACTTGTATTCATAACTTGGTCATTTTATTTATATTTTCCCCCAAATTTTCAATATGGCCTTTTTGGGAGCCCACCTCTTGAAGAAAGTAGGTGAAATATTTCAAATATGTTGCTCCCTGAAATCACCTTTTGGGCGAGATCTGAAAATGCTTACCTACCATATTCGTGAGGCGGGGTCATGGGAAGACTATGTTGAAAATTTGGGGTAAAAATATTAAAAAATGGCAAAGTTTTGAAGGTACATTGATATTTTGCAATGTTTGCTCAGAACTTTGGTAATTTTCAGCATTTTAACCCCACATGTTCAACATAGCCATTTATTCACACCATCTCACGAATGTGACTGGTGTTTCGAATCCTGGCCAAAATGTATTTTTGCACTTGTGGGCTGAAGTAACATTTCCGACTGTATTTTATAAATGTCACTGGTCATGTTCACAAGGAGGAGGAGGTCATAAAAAGGCTATGCGAATATTGGGTTCAAAATGTCAGAAAACAACAACATTACAAAGAAAAGTTACATTTTTTAATATTTGCTCATAACATTGCAATGTGTGCAGATTTTGGCCTCCAGTTTTCAACATAGCCCTCTTGTTACTCCACTGCATGGAACATGACAGGTGTTATTTTTTAACTCTCCTTCAAAACATGTTTTTGCATATACTCTGCAAAGCAGAGCTTGATTTACATACCCATGGACCATATTCACCAGCATTAGCCATAGGTCCCCTGCCTCCCCCCCCACCGTCTCACTGTCGTAAGTTTTGTGGTTAAACCTTGTCACCCAAACATTCAATACTTAACACAAATCAAGCGATGAAACATGATAAATCTAAGGATGTCACATGTTTGCTAAACAATCATATGATGATATTTATTGCCAGCTAACAAATACTGCTACTTTTATCTATATTCCGGGAAAGTGATACACACCCTTTATACAACTGGAGATACCATTTGCTTGAGAAAAACTTACGTCCTCCCTGTTAACATGTGCTGCCTTGTACACTGAACCAGCTCATGTGTTTTTAAAATCAACATTTTATTTGGAGGTCAAGAATGCACAAACAAAATACACTGCCCCCATCCCAAATTACAAATTCAAATTAAAAGAATACAGTACTTATAAATCCAGGACAGCTTTGTGAAATAGCACTCCTGTTAAAAAAGTTAACGTTTTTATGTATGTATGTATGCATTTGTCTGTCTGTCTGTCTATCCATCCGTCCGTCCGTCCGTCCATCCGTCCGTCCGTCCGTCCGTCCGTCCGTCCGTCCGTCCATCCATCCATCCATCCATCTATCTATCTATCTATCTATCTATCTATCTATCTATCTATATATCTATCTATCTATCTATCCCCTTACACCATGTGTGACATGGGGTTTGGCCTCACTTTATATTTTCCAACACCATCACAGCAACACATTTATACACAGGGACAGGATGTTCCATCCCGAACCTATTCTGTGGGATGTTTAAAGGACAAGTAAACCACATTTGTTTTCTGCCATGCTGTAAACCTGTGGACTTAATTTTACGGTCACCCACCTCCCGTTTTACCCACCTAGAAAATCCCGTTTGAATCTATGCAGCTGTTCCTGAGATATTTAAGTTTTATGTGTGCTTCCTCTGTCTATTCATATTGTATTGTTGCTCCCGGTAGCTCGCGTTCATGATAGCCGACGTATAGTGCGATGACTTAATGGGAGCTATTCAGCCCTATGGCTCTGCAGTGCGGGTATTCTCACTGTCGGAATCATACTTCTTTACCTCATGTTCTTGTTTCAGGAGCATCCCCAAAGTTGTTTTTAAAGCTTTTCCAGTCTGGGCGTCAGTAGTTCGTGCAGTTTTTACAGTCTGGGCATCAGTAGTTCTTGGCTGTCAGTGGTGGGTTTCATTCATGGGATGTCTTTGTGAACCATGGTTTGTTTATGTTTCCATCGTTTGCTGGTACCCCCAAGCTGATTTTGACTGTGATAGTAAATGAAGCATGAAGTCCTGGATCCTAATTTGAGCTGTATGAACATAACCAATGGAATACTAATAATAATAAATAATAAATTGTGTGTAAACAGCAATATTCACTGTGTGCATGTGGTTTTACTCTGTGCTATTGTTTGCTTGAGTGACCTCAGTACTTTTTATCTTTCTGTAATGTTTAGTATGGTACTGTATAATATTTTTTTTTTACATTCACATGTCTCACAATAAAACAGTAATAAAACAATATGCTACCTATGTATTTTTTTTTACCATGTACAATTACTTGTTACCACTCTTCTCATTGGTTGAAAGAACTGTATCCAAGGTCACTTGACATGCACTTGCACGTTTTGGAGGGACGTGTATAACCTTTTGGCTGTGATTACAGTTCCTGGTGGTGGCACACTGCAAATTGCTCTGCATATTGACATAATATTGGCTTTTTATGTTGTTTTATGTTCATGAAGAGTTTTAATTCAGATTTAACATACTTTTTACACAGTCCTGATTTGTGAATTGTCACAAGAGGGAATGACAGTGCATCTACCGCAGAGATGCCTTACTGTGTTGTATTTGGTTGCACCAATAAAAATAAGCGTGGCTGTGGAATACATTTTTTCCATTTCCCACGTGATAAGACAATAAAAAAGGTATGGCTCCATTTCGGTAGGTGGAAAGATTTTATTCCCTCACTGTATAGTCGGATCTGTTCTGCCCATTTTGAAAAGGTCGCAATCAGCGTGACCCTGTTAAACTGGCAGCATATGGTTGGCATGACGCCTTACCTAGACTGAAGCCTGACGCAGTGCCCACCATTTGGAATGTTAACAGAAATGAAGTGCAAAAGTCATCACCCAAGAAGTGTGGAGCATTTCTGAAAAGACAACGTCTGGAGGTAGGTGCATTGAATTCTGCATCAGCATGTACCCATGCTGTTACCATATGATTGTGGTGTGTGTATGTCACTAAGGTGCATATGGTTGTTTATGCAGTGATTGTACATAATCGTGCAGTATAGGTGATTTGACTATGTTAAAGTTTGCATGGAATGGAATGTGTGTCATATTGACACAACCGATTATTGTGTCTCACTGTTGGTGTGCTGATATTTATGTGTTGCTTTTAGTGATGGATAAAGAACAGAGGGACTTGCCTGACACCTCCTGTGGTGGTACTGCATTTGCTTATGTTGCCAATATCCCATGTTCTCAGACTGACTGTTTAGTTGGATGCATGGTTTGTGCCCAAATGATTTAATGTCCCTTGAGATACTGTTTTTATCCAGGTGTAGCTGAAATTCTATATTACGCATTTCGTATCCATGTCATAGGTTCATCACACTTCAGGTGCCTATGCATAATGACAGTTATGGTGCTTTTTTTTTTTTGAAATTGTACTTTTTCCCTCCTACTGCCTGCTGACTCCGACCCTTCAGGGCATCCAATGGGTCATCCTCCTGCCACCTGCTCACCAGAACCTACCTTCCAGTCCCCCATGTAGCTGTAGTTTGCCCCCCCCGAGTGGGGATGAGGTGGGGAGAAGCCCCCGTAATCCTTCATTTCATCGGGACTGAAGGCGGTTGGTGAGCAGTGGCAAATCAGAGGCATGCCCGGGGAAGTCTGTCATCCCGGAGCCGACAGGTATGTTTCCGCTTTTCTCCTCCCCAGCGCAGTGCACACCCCTGATGTCAAGGCGTTAAGACACCGACGTCCACTGCGCATCAGAGCCACCCATACCCTTCAAATCAGGGCTTGCATTCCCCCTGAGCCTCTGCCCGAGAGTCACACAAGTGCGGTGAGCATTGGCCCTCCCACCCTGCTCCCCTGGAGAAGGCGAGCTGTCGTGGGACGCTCAAGCTGTTCTCCCCCCAGCTGACCCACCAGTGACCCGAGTCCGCTCCCGAACCCTGGTCACTGGTGTGGAGTGAGGTGTGGCATCCAGCGCCTCAACCCTCAGCGCCACCTGGCCGGCCTTATGGTGCTTTTTTTGTCCACTGTGCTGTAGGTATGTTTCTGTCACCAGTGTTCTACTAGGCGTAGTCCTTTGCCAGGGCACTGATTTCAGTTCCAGTGTTAATGTTTTGTGCTAAGCAGACCTTGATCCTTTTTTTGCTTGTTTTGGTTAGGGATCTGAGAGGCAACAGAATGGGTTACATGGCATATGAAACTGACGGGGGGGGGGTTGGGTCAAGAGGTGATATGGTGGCAGGTGTTGGGAAGATTAGTGGTGGGGACCACAACAGGGGAAGGAGAAGTGGCAAAATAAGGGTGGAGGTGAACAGGGCAGGAGTGAAAATGGTGGTGGGAGGATCGTGGGAGTGCACCGTTTGTAGGAGGCTGATGGTGCTGGAGGCTGAGCTTGCAAGTCCAGAGGTCAAATATATTGTGCATGTATTGATATGGAAAATAACACCACTGGACGTGCTCAGGATGAGGAAAGCAGGTATGTGGATAGAAGGATGATGTGGCAGACGGGGCAGGCTGTAGTGCTGGCTGGGGGAGAGGAAACATGGACAGGAGGCTGAGTTATAGCACAAAGGAGCACAAAGGAGTGACAATAAAAGGGGCGATAGATCAACATCAGGTTCAAATACATATTGGACTGCCATGGAGATGATGAAGCAGGAGAAGGAAGTTGTAGAGAACAAGGAGTGGTACCATGGTGGATGGCACATGGCCATAGAGGACCTTGACAGGGCGGTGTGTGTGAGGAGGGCTACAGAGGGAGTACTTTTGAGGTAAGTATAAGAGTAAATTAATGGAAAAGGTCAGGGAAGAAGGGAGTATACACTCAGGTATTGGGGAGCACTGTGAAGCCACTGGTTATACAATATCAGCATTCAGGGAATGGAGAAGGATAGCAACACTGCAAGGTCTGAAAGTGAGTTGAAGGGTGGGTGGAGAAAGCAGTGAGGCTGGGGATTGGTGGGAACACACTACAAGGGAGACAAGGGTGAACAGAGCAGTGCCACAGGCAAACCAGAAAAAGGAGGGGACAAGGTGCTACTGGTTGGTGACTCAGGTGGGTTTGCAGAAAAAGAGTGATATTGGTTGAATGGTTGCCTGGGCTGACTGTTTCGGAGGTTATACACCATATTCCCAGTTGGGGTGGGGACCAAGACAGGAATTCATATGTAATGTGCCACTTGGGGACTAACGACATTGCATGTAATAGCCGCATGTAGGTGCAAACTAGATTTAGTGCCCTACCTAGATTCTGCTGAAGGTTTAATTTGAAATCTGTAACCTTCGCGCAGGTATTTCAAGTTCCAATTACTAGTAGGGACAGGAAGCATAGGATACTGGAGCTTAAGAGCTGGAGAAATTAACTGATGTAATGGTGTATGCATATGGGGTATGTGATGATAGTGGACTGTGGGGCAACTTGGGAGGGTGAAAGCATGTTCTCTGCAGACAGATTACACCTGAACAGACAGGGTGCATCCATAATGAACTGTAGGAGGGTGTAGTTTTTCAAAGAAGAATGTCATCTAATTTTAAAGTGATCATGGGGGGGGGGCCTTGATGTAAATCCACACTGCACCACAAACAACTTGGGTGACCCAAGGCTTACTCCCCCCAGGAAAGATAGATGAGCAAGGTGCTGGCAGACAAGGATGAACAAAGGAGGGGGAATATTGGGGTAGGGGGTTGGTGGTGAATGGTCTGAGCCTGGCATATAACACGGATGAGGTGGTAGTAGGTGGAAAACTAGAGATAAGTGACCACAGGACTGTCTGGTTCAAGGTGAGGGCAGGGAGGCTGAGGAGCTAAACCAGCCAAACGGTGCTGGACTTTAGGCGGGCACATTTCAACCAATTTAGACGCCTGGTGGTGTAGTCAATGTCAGGATCAGGTGATATAGGTGATATGGATGAAGTTTGGGTAGCTATGAGGTAACAGATCAGGAGGCCACACACACACACACACACACACATACATACATCAAAAGTGTGAAGAAGGGGGCAAGATGCAGAAAGCGTATTTGCTTCACTAGGGAGCTAACAAGGGTGGTGTGGGGTAGGCATAGGGCTATCTGGAGATGCAAGACAACTCAGGTAAAGGGTGACAAAGAGGTTTACAGGGATGTGAGATGACAAGTAGGAAAGGTCATTAGAAGGGCTAAGGTGGACACGGAGGAAAGAATATCAAAAGAAGCCAAATTATGGAAAAAGACATTTGTCAGATACGTGGGGGAGAGGAGGAAGGCTGGGAAGGGGGTTGAAAGGATGAGGTGGGAAGTACGGGGGGCACTTTGAGGACAATGGCAAGAAGGCATACTACCTGAACAGGTATTTATGCTCTGTATTTATGGAGGAAGTGGGGGGTAGAGGGTCTGCGTTTGAAATGAGGGTAGGGCATAGGGATCAGATCAGAGCCCATCACATTGGAGATAGGTAGGGATGAATTAGCAAGGGTGAAGCTGGCCAAGGCCATGTGTCAGGATGGACTGCATGCAAGGGTGGTTTGTGAACTGGCTGCCTCCCTGCCGAGGCTGTTCAACCTGTCCCTGGACAACAGTACAGTGCCAGAGGACTGTAAAAGGGCGACAGTGGTGATGATTCACAAGTGAGGAAGCCAAGAGTTGAGGGGAAAAGTACCGACCCATCAGCCTAACCGCTGTGGTGTGTAAGGTCATGGAGGTACTCATCAGTGAAAGGGTGACAAACTACCTGGAGGTGAATGGACTGCTGGATGACAAACAGCACTGGTTCATTAGTGTCTAGTCATGCCACAGAAATGTGATCGGGTTTTATGACGGATGACGCAGGTAGTGGCACGGGGGGTGCAGTGGATGTGGCTGATCTGCATTTCAGTAATGCCTTCAGCACCGTACTCCATAGGAAGCTTGTCAACAAATTGCATAGCATAGGGGTGGGGTACAAGATAAACAGATTTGTAGAAAACTGTATGGCAGGCAGGAGTCACAGGGTGGTTGTGAATGGGGTTCACTCAGGGATCAGGCTGTTTAGGAGTGTAGTTCCCCAGGGTTCAGTGCTGGGACCCCTCCTCTTCAATATCTGTATACAAGACATTGCAGATGGACTGAAAGGGGTGGTGTCCCTCTTTGCAGATGACATGAAAGTCTGTAACACAGTTGATTCGCCTGCGGGGTAGGGTGGAGGAGGACATGACAATGTAGGAACATGACAGTACTGGATGACTGGGACCAAACTTGGCAAGTCAAATTCAGCTATGTGTTGTTCAATACTTTGTTCTTCT
This sequence comes from Neoceratodus forsteri, assembly GCA_016271365.2. NCBI lineage: Eukaryota > Metazoa > Chordata > Ceratodontiformes > Ceratodontidae > Neoceratodus > Neoceratodus forsteri. Next base: position 107,375,829 of record CM028131.1, on the reverse strand, counting down.
AAGTAACTGTGTGTATTCATCTGTTCTTTTCCCAGCTACTGAACTCTGACATGCCTGACATGAATTCCTCTTGCACGACTGATGAACAACCACAGGATGAGATGGACACATCGGGGATCAGTATTGATGTCGCAGAGGACAGTTCTGAGTTTATAATCCCCTTTGAACTGGACATTCCTCCCAATCACAATCCCTCAACTGTGCTCAACAGTTCTGATTCATGTAATGTTTCAACCACACAGACGCCCACCATCACATCACCAGATGCAGATGCAGCAATGCAAAAGTCATGTAATTGCAGTCCTGCTCTAGTGACCAAATACAACAGTGTAAAGTGTCAGGCCAACATAAGACCAAAACAAAGAACGTGGAGAATTCAGACAAATATCAATGTTGATTGGCTCCCACAGATGGTTTCTGTCACTACACAGTGTAATCTGTTACAGGAACGGGCCATGTCTTCAGTTCATGATGTCAAGCTCTGTGTTCAAAACTAGGACAGTGATGTTAACTGCACTGATGAGGAACAGTCCTCTGACAGCGATGAACTCCCTTCTGACCCAGAGTACATACCATATCCACAGAGTTATGTCCCCAAAAATAAAAAGCCAGTTGATGTGTCTCATTGTCAGCGTTTAATGTCAACACCCACTGATGAGCAGTATTTTATGATTTCACAAAATTGTCTGGTGTAGCTATTTAGTGTATGCCATTAGTGTGGCGATGCATGTGTGCCCTACATACAAAGCACAACTGGAACCATGATAACTGTTGTAAGCAAATGTGAAAAGGGTCACATGTTCAACTGGAATAGCCAGAGGCAGAAATCAAATATGCCCCTTGGAAATATATTCCTATGCACTGCTGTGTTTTGCTCTGGAGTAAGCCCTGCTAAATGCATGAGACAACTTGATATCTTGAGGATACCACGTGTGTCCATGGTGACGTACCATAAAATCCAGTGGTTGTATGTGTTGCCAGCAGTGCATAATGTGTGGAATGGACAGCAGGAGCAACTACTTCGTTCATGTAAAGGCAAGGAACTAGTTCTGGGGGGTGATGCCAGATGTGATTCACTGGGACACTCAGCCAAATATGGTCTATACACTTTGATGGACCTTGAAAATAAGAAGATAGTGTGTCTGAATCTAGTGCAGATATGTCAAAAAGTTATTGAATATTCAACCATTTGTGTACTGTTCACTTTCTTACAGTGCTGACATGCAATTGTGTTTTGTCTACCAGAGCTCTGAAGTAAAAAATTCAACTGCTATGGAACTGGAGGGTCTGAAAAAGGGCATTGAATTTTTGGAGCAGCAAGGATGCAAAGTTGGACAGTTAATTGATCGACATGTGCAGGTGAAGGCTTTCCTCAAGAAATCCAAGCCAAACATTCAACACTTCTTTGATGTGTGGCATATGTCTAAACGTAATCACTTAGGATTTATAGCCTGTGTAAACACAGATGTTGTTGTTCCATAATAACACAATCAGCTTAGTACTGTTTACTTTATTAAAGTCTTATGAACTTGTGTTGTACAGTGGGTGGAGGATTGAGCGGCCCATTGACTGGGATATGATAGAAACTGTGAAGTACCTCAAGGGAATCAACAAAGTCCAACAGGGTAGCATCTTTCAGAAAAACAGATATGCAAGAACAAGGGGACCCAGTTTGAAGATAGAGGGGGGATGGCTCAGGGGCAATGTGAGGAAGTATTTTTTCACACACTGGGTGGTGGAGGCATGAAACAGCCTTCTTGAGGAGGTTGTGGGTTCAAAAACAGTGTGTGAATTCAAGAATGCATCGGACACACCTAAGGCACTTCTTGTGTTGAGTAGGAACTACTAGGTTGTTGGTTAACTAGGATCTGCAGCTTATCCAATAGGTGGGGAAATGGGCAGACTAGGTGGGCCAAGTGGTCCTTATCTGCCATCAAAGTCTATGTTTGTATGCTGCTATCATCCATGGGTGTTGGGTATACATGTCTGCTGAGATACTGCACACTTGTTGCAAGCTGCTGTTCAAATCTTGCATTGAAGTTACTATTATGTTACATCTGGTAATAACTAATGGCAAAAACGTTTGAGTATGTACATGCCTGCGAGGCACAGTAACAAAGCCAGCAGGTATTTACATCAGGAAGGTACTGTTAGACATTGGTGGAACTTTTCTAATTTTGTCTATAGACTTATTGAGACTGGAGGAGCTGTTGACTGGCAAGACAGTCTTGAAGGAGAGATGCAAAATGTTATTTTTGTTCTTGTGTTTTTTCCACCATTTGCACTTGTAAATATTTGTGCAAATTTCAGATGTTGGTAAGAAACTGGAACTAGCAGCAAGGAAAAAGGATTGTGAACCGATACGGAGATGGATCAAGTCCATCACTAATCATATGTTTTGGGTGTCACGTACCAGCCCAGAGAAGAAAGACCTCACAGTTGATAAGTGGCTGAGTGTATGCAACCATGTTTCCAACATACACCAAGGACATAGTGACTTGTTCTCACAGTGTCTGCATGGACTACTTGATGGTAACACGAAGGAGTGGATTAAGAAAGGTATTTGTGTGTTTGTACATGTCGACCTTCAGGTTGCTGTGTAATTAAAATATATATGACGTTTAATGTTTAACTTCCTGTTCTGAAATCCATGTAGGTGGCAGGGCACATAAATTGCTATCTGAGACAACTTCAAGTCCATACCTCCTGAGAGACCTGAATCGACTGTCACCGGTGTACCAAACATATGCCTTAGAGGTTTTTCACAGTCTCGTTTGCCACTTCGCCCCGAAGTTCAGCCACTTTTTCTACCCCAGCATGATTGCAAGGTGTGTGTCCATCATCCTTATCTCTTTAATATGTTCTTCAGTTCAATGCAGATTGTTGTTATTTTTCCACAACAGTTCCTGTTCCCGTATATTAATTTAGGATGTCTATACCTCTGAAACTCATTCATTCTGAATTTGGGCAATGTGTACCAGCATAGCTCTCAACCTAATGCATCATAAATCAGAGATATTGATGAATACAATCAGGGACAAGGGAACAAAATCAGGGACACATCTTTAAAATTGGCGATATCCACTCATGAAGCTGTTACAATAAAGTGCTTACTGTAAAATACATATTTTCTAAGGAACAACTGTTCTATAACTGTAATGTCTCACATTATTTTATACTTATAAGTCACAATGTTGGTTCACGGATATTCATTTTTGTAGGCTAGACAGATAAAAATTTTGAGGCAAAAGCATGGACGCTTAAGACAGTCATGGTCACTTCACAGTGATGTGTAACTGTGCCAGGGCAACAATAATTTTATTTATTTATTTATTAATTTAAATGTTTCACCATCAAGTCACAGTGACCAAAACTTTTCTCGTGTCATGTTTTCACCTGGAGGACAGGGTACAATACATTTGAGACATTAAACAGTTAAGTTACAGAATCACAATTAACATACATTTGTAAGGCAGGTGTTACAAACACTGTTCCAACAGTGTTGCGCATAAAAGGTAGAAAGAGTGGACAATAATAAGTGCCGGGTTAATGAATAAACAAGTGCTTACGTGGCATTAAATGGTGGAAGAAGAGGGAGGTGGTAAGGTGGGGGAAGGGGGAAGACTCGTGTCACTTCACACCCCTTCATGATGCGAGGAACCATGCAAGGGGACTGTGGGTACCAGAGAGAGAAGGGGATGAGGCAGTGTTATGTATGGCAGCTTACTAAGCTGACATGTACTGCTTTCATCCACCTATGCATATCAATCCATGACTTTGACATTGCATGCCGTGATTGTGACAACATAACAGTGCCACTGGGCACTGCATTATAAAAAGTAACATGTTTTCAACACCTTAGACACCTGTTGGCAGCTCTACATTTTAATGAAAATAGTGCGAGGGCACAGGCAGCGACAAAGGCAGGTGAGGCAAGATTCCATCTCTGCTTCCTGAAGGCAAAAAAGGGTGAAGAGGCTGTTGTCAAGCCAACCAAGACACCAGCAGCACACTGTGAGTAGTCTGTCATGCTTTTGTTTTTTTTTACACTTTCTGTTGTATCCCCTGTTCATCCCTCCAGTGTCGTCTTTTTGGGACCGCCACTGGAGACACCCTGACCACCCACCTTACCTGTTCCATTCACCCATGTATCTGCTGTTTTCTCCCTGGGCGTGGATGAGGTGGTGCCCTTACACCCCCTTATTTTCCATCTCTTCCTCGTGCTCAGGTAGCCAAGCGGGTGGGAACACATCAGGGCTTTCTGCGGTGGTCAGTCTCCCTGGAGCAGGAAGGCATTTTCTCTTTTTCTTTGTGGTGTGAAGTGTTAAGTGTGCACTGATGTCAAGGTGCAAGCGCTGATGTCTTTCACGCCCTCACTCTACTTTTAGATTGTAAGCTTGTTGTGCCTAAGGCCTCTGCCTGGAGCCAGCTAAGCTTCGACCCACATCACCCCCCCCCTCAGAGAAGGCACGTGGTTCTTGGGATGCTCAAGCCTTCTACCCCCAGCCGGCCCTATGACGCTCCATGCTGGTTCATGAACCATGGTTGTTGGCATTGCAACTGTAAATGCAACCTCTGCGCCGTCTGGCCGGTGACTCTGTCATGCGCTTAACAGAAGTTGTACTGGCAATCACCATCCTGTTGTCACTGAGGATTGATGCACTGCATGCCACACCTCACGCAATGCTGTTAACTCATGTTTTGGAGACAGCACCACTCGGGGCCTGGCAGGGTCTGGAAAGATTATGTGTATGTAGGACTGCTCTCCTTTCCTGGGGTATGGTGGTTTAGCTTGCCACAGTTTAATCAAATACTGGTATTGGCTTTGTTGGCAATGCAACTTGAGGCATGCTGACAGGTGTGCAGCAGCCGAGGATGCATTACGCACTGGTGCAGAAGCGTGACCATTGCCTGCAGTGCATCAATGCACATCCCAGGTCCTGTGTCAACTGCAGTACAGAAGCACATTCCTTGGTGGTACACGAAGGCGGGATCAGCAGAGCGGACACATGTTGCATGCCGTGGTGCTGTGGTGTGGTCGTGGTGTAGGGTGACCTGATTGGGGGTTTGTGTAGGTACATTTCTATATATGTATATGCATGTGTATATATGTACATCTATATATATGTATGTATGCAAACACAGACATACATATATATATACATACACATATATATATATATATATATACATATATATATATATATATATATATATATATATATATACACATCTGAGATTTTTACCTCAGAGCTCTGCAAGACAAAACACAATGGCGTGTCAGCACTGTACGTACGTGAACAGTACACAAATGGTTAAATATTCAATAGCTTTTTGACATACCTCCAGATTCAGACACACTATCTTCTTACTTTCAAGGTCCATCAAAGTGTGTAGACCGTATTTGGCAAAGTGTCCTGGTGAATCACATCTATATATATATATATATATGTACATCTCCATATATATGTATGTATGCAAACACAGACATACATATATATCTATATACACACACATATATATATCTGTATGTATTTTGACATATTTTGCCAGTTACATACATGTGACATGATAGTTGCATGTACTGTGTAGTGATCCTTCTGTTTCACATTGCAGCTTACCTTGATGAAATAGTGCATGAGGTTGAATGTCTACGTGAGAAACTGCCTTCCTATAGGAAGTCTCGTGAACAGCAGGTGATGTCGTTCCCAGCACCAGTGTGGGCATCATACAGCCATCCAGACAAGCAGGAACTAATATGCAAGCACCGCTGCAGATTTAACTTGGAACCACGGTGAGGACCATTGTTGTGACTTGTTGCCTCCACACCCCAAAATCAATTTTGAAGTAATGGATGACTGTGGAGATCATTCATCGCAGCTTTGAAGCCAATAAATGTTGTGTCTCAACTGATAGACAGTGATGAACAATTGCATTTCCATGAAAGTTCCAAAACACACAAAGAGGACCGCAGCTGGTCTAAAAAGTGTTGAGAACCACTGTCAAGGACTGTATGTTGTGCTAAACCTTACCCAAACACACTGTTATTTCAATGATTGCTAGTTCACTTTGTAATCTTTTTCAATGGTAATCCTAACATCGGGTAATTATTTCGTGACCACAGGTTCATAAGTAAAGTGATAAAAAAACTGAACAACAACATGTTAATAAGTTTACACAATGTTGTATTTTTCAAAAGCATTAAATGATGTTAGTTTATCTCAGTCGTTTATTGTACACAAACAGATCATCACCTGCCACTGAATGTGTTTCTTCTGGTGACTCAAGTTTTTTGGTTTTCAAATTACTGTTTTATCTCCTCCTACGTCCTGCAGACCCCGACCCTTTGGGTTCGTCAGGGAGTCATCTTCCTGCCTCTCCCCCCCTACCCATACTCACCTCCCTGTCTCCATGGAGCTGTGGCTTCACCCCTGAGTGGGGCAAAGGTGGAGCAGGCAAGCACCCCGATAATGTAAGTTTCGTCAGACTGGAGGTAGTCGGGCAGGCGGGGGCACATAGGAGGCATGCACCAGGCACTCATTCTTCCTGGAGTCTGCTGGCATTTTTCCATTTTAGTAGTGGAGGAGTGGCACTCACCCCTACACCAAGGCATCGCTGGTGTCTCCACTCCCCCTTCCCCCCACGTCAGCTACACACCAGCCATGGCACCAGCTTCAGCTAGAGGCCAGTCAAGTGCCGAGTGCATCCACCCCCGAGAGAAGCGCTGTCCTCTGGATGCTCAATACTCTCTCGCCCCTGATGACCCTGGCTCGTTACCCAACATGGGTCACTGGCGTGGTGCGAGGTGTAGTGTCCAGTGCCTCAACCCTCAGTGCCACTGAGCCGGCGATGATTCAATTATTGCTGCATGGCAGGAAAAAGACATTCAAAGACATAAAGAGCAAGATAATTGCTGGTTTGGTGTGGTGTGACAGCACTCACTGTGTTCACAGCACATTTCGCAGTCTTCACCCTCTTGGTCAATTCTCTGGCCCTCCTTGCATACTCCTCCCCGTCTGCCTCCCTCCACGTCCCCATGAACCCCTGATATGCAGCTCTCTTTACTGTAACCCCCTCCATTGCATCACTGTTCATCCAGCATGGTTTCCTGGCCATGTTCTTATCTATGCTCTTCGCATTCACAGAAACCAACACACCGATCCATCCCCTTCCCTCTCCCACTTCCTTGTGCTGTACCTGCCCTCTGAGTTCCCTTCCCCTTGCTAACTTCCACCACTGGGGCGGATAGCATGTTCAACATCCATTCATGGTGACCTCGCCTGGTAGCTTGGCTCATGGTCCACCTTTCTACTGTAAATACACCCTTGTGTCAGTGTACTCACCTATCGTGCTTTTTACCACACCCTTCACATGCTCACTGAAGTGTAAGCCGGCCCTCGCATACAGCTCCCTGTTCGTCCATGTAAGTCCCCAGTACCCCAGTACCCCCATACCCTGCAGCACCCTTTAAGCAATGACTTTAAGTCCCCTATCCTGTCCTTTCATTTCATGCTGTTCCTTGGGACTTGTAGCACCTCTGGGAATGTCACGGTCCCCCAACATCCAAACACAACGTCACCAGCACCTCTAATCTTTACTGAACCGGATCCACCGTGCAGCCCCTGACCTCGTTTGTGACCACATGCAACTCATGAGGCCTTGGTCTTCCTCCACTTCAACACTTTTCCAGAGTACACACTGCCCTATGTGACATCAAGCACGGTACCTATTCCATCCAGATCCAACTTTGTCTCTTACCCCTCCCCCCCAATCTGATCCCTTTCAGGATAAAGTCCCCCAAGAACCACCCCCAACTTTGATGCTCCATGGCATTTTTCAACATCACCCAAGACCAAGTATCCACATGGCTATATCGCCTGCTCTGCCCTTCCTCCCTTGGTGCTGGTATCCCTTCCGCTTCATTCTTCTCTTCTCCTTTCCTTACACTGTTGCCCTCCATCCTGACCTTGTCTCCAAACCATGTGGTACCCCCCACCCCGCTCTGTACCATGTCACCCCTCCACTCACCATACCCAGAGTCTCTTACCTGTTCCTGAAATATCCCCCTTCCTCCCAATTTTGCCCCGGACCTGAATTATTTCACTGCCTGGCATCCTGTCAGCTCAACTTGAGTACCGAATCACCCCCACCCCGACCTTGCTCCTCAACCTTTATATCTCCACCTCCATTCTCTGGATCACTCACCTTAGTTCACCAATCTTTTGATGTATGGGGCACCCTCATAACCTACATGAAGTTCCCATCAACACTACCACATCACATCCATTACATATCACAAGCCTGTCAAATAGTCTCAGTCTGTGATGTTACACCCCTGAACATGCGATCACATGCATTGTGCGGCCCCTCCACAAAACAATGCCCACCCACCATCCACCCATCACGAATCAAGTGTGCCACACATGCACAGCACAGATAGCTGTGCTTTGTCCTGCCACTAGGCCAAACACACAACTGGCAATGCAAGTACCACAGACAGCAAGTCACGTACTCACCATCACATGCCAACACTTTTCCGACAACAGTCAGTCCCTCCACCCTACCACAGGCTAGCCTTCACTGTCATGAATGTAGCACATGATCCTCACCAAGGACAGAGATAATACAGCGGAAGCGGTGCAGCGGCTAGTATGCTCACCATCCCCTGTAACTGAATACAGGTTTATAAATCAGAGGATGTCCAGTGACACATGCATGCCCACCCAGCGACTTCACACAGCTGTGAGGCGTATGTGGCTTTGCATCACCTCATGTGCGATGGGTGTTGGCTGTGGCGGTGTACTGAATGCTTTGATGCTTTCCATTCATGGACACTGCATAGACAAACACGTACGGTTGGGGGTGTGTGACCACTCACACAAGGATGGGGTACACCTGACAGAGGTACGTGTTTGGGCAACTGATGTCTTGGTGTTGCCTACTTCCTGGTACCTGGTTTCTTGTACACGTTCTGCATTCTGTGGCATGTGTGGATGTAAAGAACATCAAGGGTTGTGTCCCTTTGCATGTGCAATATTGTCCTGATGACTGAGCTGTGCAGTCACACAGCAGCACACGCACCTCAACACACAGCTGATCCAGTTTTGGACCAGGAAGGCATTCAAATACCAGGCCTGGCTGTGACTGCAACCATGCAACAGAGAGTAAAGCATAAGGATGACCCTCCCTCTTGCCTTGTCGCACCCACTCTTGAAGCTACACACGCTTTCACATGCCACCACCTCAACTGCTAGTGTTTTCCACTTTGCTAACACCATTTATGTAAAGAAAAGCCTCCTGACTTCCCTCCTGAATCTTTCCCCTCCAGGCTTATGTCATGACCTCTAGTGTCTCTCCCTACCGTACTCATAAACAGAATCTCTGTGACAATCCTGATGATTCCTCTCTTGTACTTGACACAATCTGAATGTCACTTTACCAATCAATTGTAACTGCCTACATTGAAAATCTGTTTGCAGCACTGCTATCTTTGTTGAACTGTTCCTTCTGTGAGTTTAACAAGCAAAATAATAATGAAAATAGTATGGTTGACAGACTTGTGTGGACTTCATTTGATGCATGAGCCAGGGTTGAAATATATTGTACAATGACTGTCTCTCCAACACAGTGATAACAAATTCACTCAGGTATGAAACACAAGCCGATGTAAACTTGTCCATTTGGAGTCAAAAACAGTGGTGGAATTCACAAATGCATGGGACAGACATAAGGCAATTCTAGTGGGGGTAGGAGGAAGTAGGCTGTTGGTTAACTATTATCTGCAGCTTGTCCATTAGGTAGGGAAATGGGCAGAGTAGGTGGGCCAAGCAATCCTTATCTGCCATCAGATTCTAGGTTTATATGTTTGCATGGCAATTGACCAACGCCACAACAATTAGCTCCAGCCAAGAACAGGGTCAGGGAAGCAGAGTAACACAAGCATTGTGATACCTAAACGCCAAGAAGTGACATGTAACAAGCTGCACTGGACAGCATCCACGGTTCACAAAAATAGCCATTTCCTAATTAGGTGCCACAGATAAAGGTGAATCAGAAAATGAGTGGCATGGTCATGTGATAGATGGTTGAAATATGGTTTCAAAAGTGGCATACAAAAAGGAAGCAGGGGGGTGGTAATTGTCAGCGAATAAGGGGATAGTATGGTGACCAGCACTGTACTCACCTCATGTTTGTCAGTGTCAGTGGCTCACTAGGTAGCACACTTGCCTCTGAGGCCGGGAGATCAGAGGGCTGTGGGTTCAGTTCCCACATCTGGCACTTGGGTTAATATCCCATTACTGACACTGTAGTGCAGCATGAGAGGGGTGCTGCACTTCTGAGGTGCCGTCTTTTGGATGAGATGTTAAACTGAGGTCCCATCTGCCTGGATTGGTGCTAGTTCAGGTGGATGTTAAGATCCCATGGCACTTTTCGAAAAAAGTAGGAGAATTTTATAGAAAAGTAGGGCTTCATAACAAAAAGCAGTCAAGGAATACAAACAAAAACAAACATAAGCAAACATGGCAGGTCAAAAATACAGAACAAAAATAACTAAATACAGGAAAATAAAATTAATACCAGGAAGTACAATGAAGCCATAAACAATCAACTTTTTCAGTAGGAAAACGTAAAACATCATTGTGTAAAATCTCTCCTAAGGATCTCTTAATGCCTGCCAAGATATCCACATGTGAAATCCATTTTTGCTGTAAACCCCCTAAACATCTTGCTTCCCATAAATGATAACGAATAGCAACTAAAATCACATACATATTGGCCCAGATATTCAAACTGCGCCAGTCTGAGGCGCAAGCCCCTGCGCCGCTCAAAATAGTTGCGCAGGGGTGTGGCCGGGGTGATATTCAAAGGAGTTACGCTGTTGAGCAACTCCTTTGAATATCACCCGAGCCACAACACTTACGCGTAAGCGCAGTGGAACTTGCGCTACCGCAGGATGCCAGAGTTGAGCATTAAACTTTGCGGTGGCGCCAAGTACCATTGCGCCATCGCGAAATTTCCGATATTCAAGGTGACATGCAAATGGGGCCATAATTTATGCAAGGCGCAGGGGGCCATTTTGCACATCTATTTATGGCCCCATTTGCATACCATTTGCATGTAGGTCACGCCAGGTGAGGACTTCACTGGCCACCCTGCCAGGCAGCAACCCGTCGAGGACCGGCGCACAATGCAACTCCGATCGCGGGCATCACAGTTACATGACACCCACACATCTCCACAGCCCGATCGCGGGCAGAACCGTATATCTCGCCCCCACACACATCTCCCACAGCCCAATCGCGGGCAGAACGTACATATCACCCCCCACATCTCCCACAGCCCGATCGCGGGCAGAACACGTACATATCGCCCCCCCACATCTCCCACAGCCCGATCGCGGGCAGAACCTGTATGAGCCCCAGTGCCCGATCGCGGGCAGAACCTGTAGACCCCAGTGCCCGATCGCGGGCAGAATGTAACCCCTCCCCCCAACCCGAATAACTTCCTGGTGGTCCAGTGGACCGTAAAAGCCCGATCGGGGCAGAATGTCACAGCACAACCCCCAAACATCTCCCTGGTGTCTAGTGTCCCCCCACCCACCACGAAGCCCCTCACCCGCTCCCCGCGGCGGCGGGCGACAGCATCCACCCGCCTGCCGCCCGCCGCCCGCCGACTGACTGTCGGTGGGGCTGCGCCCAGTGGTGCAGAGCTACAGCCAATGGGCGTGCAGCCCTACCGTCCATGACAGTCCAGATTTGTGAATGATCATTCACGCGGCCGCGGGGAGCGGGTGGAGGGGCTTCGTGGGTGGGTGGGGGAAGACCTAGACACCAGGGAGATGTTTGGGGGTTGTGCTGTGACATTCTGCCCGGGCGATCGGGCTTTTACGGTCCACTGGCCACCAGGGAGTTATTCGAGTTGGGGAGGGGTTATCTCTGCCCGCGATCGGCAATTTGGGGGTCTACAGGTTCCGCCCGATCGCCGCGCTGTGGGAGAGCGTGTGTGTGGGGTCTGTATTTGTACTGCCCGGGCGACGGGCTGTGGGAGATGTGTGTGGGGGTTCATGTGTTTGTGACTGCCCGTGGATCGGGCTGTGGGAGATGTGTGGGGGTTCATGTACGGTACTGCCCGCGATCGGGCTGTGGAGATGTGTGTGTGGGGGTTCGCTATGTGACGGTACTGCCCGCCGATCGGGCTGTGGAGATGTGGGGTTTCATGTAACTGTGATGCCCGCGATCGGCTGGTGGGGGCACAGGTGGGATTCCGAGTTGGGGGCCAGTCAGGTGGCAGCTGCTGTGTTGCGCCCTGCAATACAGCAGCTCACCTGTGGGTGGCCCTCAGCGATCCTTTTTGGGCTCAGGTTGTGCAGGCGCGAGGTTGGGGTTGCGCGCACGAACTCTGCACAACCCGACTGAATATCAGGTTGCGCAGGTTATGCATGGTTCCTCCCCCTCCTGTTGAGCATGCATTCATTTGCATTGCTCTTTTGCGCAACCTGTTGCCAGTGGAGCAACTGCCTCCTGCTGAATATCGCAGAATGGCGCAATGTAGGACTTGCGCATGCGCAACCCTGTTGCGCATGGAGCAACCCTTTTGAATATCTGGGCCATTGTCTGCATTATATTTGGAACACAAAACCTGATTACCACCATACATTATTTCAGAGTAATTTAATAAGAAAATTCAGGTTCTCCCCAGCTGGCACTTAAATAATCCCAAAAACCTACCACAAATATACAATCCTTGAAGAGATGAATTTGAGTCTCAACAATCTGAGAACAGGATATTCGTGGACAAAACCGCTCAGCCAATTGTTTGTGTTTATGATTACCCCTGACACTAAGTCTACCAAAATTCCCCAACCACAAACAGTCCCACATTTTGGCAGGTATTCTGGGATTACATAAATGCCACAGAACAGAGGAATGCTGCACAGAACTACACATGGCAAATTCCACAGAAGAATGACACTCAGCATCCAAAATGTTGCAATAGCCTTCCTATGTAAAACTATAAGATCCTGTGAACTAAGCTTCCATTTGATAGCCAATTTAAAACTATCCACCCCATAGTCAGGCAACAATGATTTTTTCCCAAACAACCTAGCATTACCTAAGTCCTAAAGTTTGAGATGTGGCATAATCCATGCCAAAATCAAAGGACGCCATAGGGTGGTACCGGGGCGAAGAGCTAAACTGAAATTAGAACAAAAAAATATACTGTAATAGAAAGCAATGGGATGACCCATACCAACACCCCCTTCTGAAATAGGCTTATAAACAATATCCCGCTTTATCGGATTCAACCTAGAGCCCCAAAAGGCATGAAAAAAAAATACTCAACAATCTAGTAAATAAACCCTGTGGTGGTGGAAAAATAGGCAGAAGAAAAGATTTAATCAAAAGGACCCGTTTCTTCTTACAAATCAATTTATTCCACCAACCCTGAACCAGATATTCCGCCTTCCCGAAGCACAACATCCAATTCCTAGTAGCCATGTCCTGACCTCCAAAGTGTACCCCAAGGATCGGCAATACGCCATCCATAATACTAAAGCCCCCAATAGATCCGGAAGTACGAAGTGGAGTACTGCCCAGGGGATACCCAAACTCTTGTTCCAATTAATCTTGGAACCTGAGACTGCTGCATATCTTTGCAATACTGAAAAAAGGGCCACATCCGTCGTGTCAGTCCCTAATGTAAGTACCATATCATCAGGAAATGCTAAAGCCCTAACCAAAAAACCAGAGCCAGGAACTCGTATACCCTGAATATCTGGAGTAAACTGAATAAGTCGGAGAAGAACATCTATACAAAAGGCATACAAAAGGGGACTAAGAGGGCAACCCTGTCTGACCCCTCTCCTGGCCAGGACTTTATTACCATACCACCCATTCACATTAGGACACAAAGTGACATCCGTATAAAGAGCCTTAAGCCAAGAAACAAACACAACATGATACCAAATGCTGTCAGAACAGCAAAGAGAAAGTCATGCGAAATCATATCAAAGGCCTTTTCTTGATCCACACTTACCACCCACCCAGAGAGATGTAAAGAATCTGCCTGCTGAAACAGCTCTCGAAGTACAATCAAGTTATCCTTAATTTGTTTACCAGGAACTGCACATGTCTGCGCAGGACTAATTAAACCATCAGAAACTGTATTTAATCTATTCAATAAGATCCTGGCCACAATCTTCCTATCAGCATTAAGAAGACTCAGTGGTCTCCAATTCCCCAGGTCATCATGAGCACCTTTTTTATGCAGTAATACCAAAACAGCCTCTTGCATAGAGGCAGAAAATGAGCAGTATGCAACATATGATTAAAAAGGAGAACCAAAGCAGGGGCCAGGTCATCAAGAAAAAACTTATAAAATCCCACCCCCAACCCATCCAAACCAGGAGCAGTACCTGAATTCATGTGAGAAACAGCTTCCTGAACTGCAGATTCAGTAACGGGAGCTGTCTGCCGAGAAACACACTGGGTAGGTACCTGTGGCAACTGTAAATCTGTCAGAAGACCTGATGGATCATCACTTGTTGCCGGAGGTTGAAACATAGATAGAAACCTGTCCTCCACTATGGATAGAATTCCCTCGGGTTAGAAACACTGTGACCCATAGAAGAAAGCAGTTCCGAAAGAAACCTACGTTTGACCCGATCCTGGCAACTAGTATAGGGATCTAAAGAAGATTTCCTAAGCTGAGTACCAAATCTAGCCTCTTACACCAATGATTTTGCACGAGTATATTGAAGAGACATCATTGTCTGCTTCACATGGTGAATCTGTGTACCATAATCCTGTCTAGTAGTAACTGATAAAGATATCAAATGTTGTAAATGATGATGTAGTTCCAGATACTGTAAGTAATCCCGCTTACTCCGGGATGCAGCTGTGGATTGAAACAAAACTTTCCAGCCTTTTTTGGAATCTTCCCACTAGTCTGAAATATCTTCATAACAGTCACTAACCGACAATCTAGCATTCCATAGAAACATAGAAGTTGATGGCAGATAAGGACCGCAAGGCCCATCCAGTCTGCCCATTTCTTTCTCTACCTTATAAATGTGCCATTGGCCTTTGCTCTGTCAATGGCCTATCTATTCATACTCATTTGTATTGCTCCCTTATGCCTATCCCATGCCTGTTTGAAGCCTGCACTTTATTCATAGCCACCACTTCTTGAGGTAGGCCATTCCATGCATTCACCACCCTTTCTGTGAAAAAGAATTTCCTCACATTCCCGCTTAATCGGCCCCCCTCTAATCTCATGCTGTGTTCTCTTGTCCTGCTATTTTTCTTATATCTAAACATGTTAGACTCTTTCACCTTGTCTATGCCCTTAAGGTGTTTGAATGCCTCGATCATATCACCTCTCTCCCTCTTTTGCTCAAGGGTATACATATTGAGCTCTGTTAATCTGTCCTCATATGTCTTCTGATGCAGTCCCTGCACCATTTGGTTGCCCTTCTGGACTGCCTCAGTTTGTTAATGTCCTTATGAAGGTGTGGCCTCCAATACTGCACACAGTACTCCAGATGGAGCCTAACCAGTGTCTTATAAAGAGGGATTATTACCTCCCTCTTACGACTTGTGATACCCCTACTAATACACCCTAACACCCCCCTAGCCTTACCTACTGCTTTAGAGGTCTGCTTGGATGATTTCAGGTCATCAGTGATGATGATGCCCAAGTCTCTTTCTTCCTTTGTGACTGCTAGTAACTCCCCTCCCAGACTATAGGTGGCTTCAGGGTTTCTCTTCCCTATGTGCATGATCTTGCACTTCTTTGCATTAAATCCCAGTTGCCACTCTTCTGACCATTTTGCTAGTTTATCCAGATCCCTTCTCATTCTGCCCACCCCATCTGGATCATCTACACTGTTGCAGATCTTGGTGTCATCTGCAAACAGACAAGCCTTACCCTCTAGTCCATCTGCAAGGTCACTAATGAAGATGTTGAAGAGGACTGGCCCCAGGACTGATCCCTGAGGTACCCCACTTGTGACTAGCCTCTTCTGACTGTATACCATTTACCACCACTCTCTGTTTTCTGCCGTCAACCAGTTTGCCACAGTTGACCAACTTCTGACCCACCCCAAGCCTACCCAGCTTATTTATCAATCTTCTATGTGGAACAGTGTCAAAAGCTTTGCTGAAGTCAAGGTGGCGACATCAACTGCTCCCCCTTGTTCCACCACTCTGGTTACCTAGTCAAAGAAATCTATGAGATTAGTTTGACAGGACCTTCCTTTTGTAAACCCATGCTGTCTTGGATCCTGTGCCCCTATGGATTCAAATAGGTGTTGCACTATCCTTTCCTTAAGGAGTGCCTCCATAATCTTGTCCACTACTGAGGTAAGACTGACTGGTCTGTAGTTCCCTGCCTCCTCCCTGCTACCATTCTTGTGGAGCGGGATCCCATGAGCCCTTCTCCAGTCTTCTGGGATCTCTCCTGTGCTCAGAGACTCACGAAACAGTTCTGCTAATGGCTCTGCTAGTTCCACCTTTAGCTCCTTAAGTACCCTGGGATGTATGCCATCAGGTCCATTGCCTTGTCCACCTGGAGCATAGCTCTTGTAGGACCTTTCTTTTTGTGAAGGGTAGTGCTCACCTCCCTCCCCTGTGTCCATGGTGCTGAGCTGTGGGCCCTGCCCTACCTTCTCTTCAGTAAATACTGAGCAAAAGTATCTATTTAGGATAGATGCTTTTACATGTCCCTCCTCCTCACATGCTCCTTTTCTCCATTAGCTTAGCTAATACCCCTCCGGACTTTCTCCTTTCACTAATGTATCTATAGAAAGTCTTGTCACCTTCTTTTTACTATTCGTGCTAGTGTTTCCTCAGTTTGGGACTTTGCCTGCCTTACTGCCTTCCCTGCTTCCCTTAGGGCAGTTTGGTATGCCTCCCTATCTTCATCCCGCTGTGTTCTCTTATATTTCCTGAAGGCCAGCCTTTTGGCTCTGACCTTTTCTGCTACTGTATTTGAGAACCAAAGTGGTTTCCTTCTTCTTTTGCAACCAATCATGACGCCAAGCCTTCTGTACCTTAACATTTCGTAATAAGGCATTATTCAAGTGCCACCCATTTTTACGACATCTAGAAGTGTCTTTCCAAGAAATTTTAGACTGTAACAAAACATGATCTGAAAATTCCACCACCCTAGTACAAGAATCAAAGACCCTTAACACATTAGATGCAAAAATAAAATCAATATGGGTCTTAAGTGCACCCTTAAAAAAAGTATAACCCCCTGTAGAATGTCTACTATGATAAGTATCTCATAAACCAGCAGTTTGCACAATCCTATTAAGAGCAATAGTATCACAAAAAAGCTTAGAAGTCTTTAGACCTCTATCTGAATGCTGGAGACCACAATTGAAATCACCAACCCAAAATACCAACCTGGAAGTATGTAAATATTGATGTATGGCCTCAAACAAATCCACCCCGAGAGGTTTTAGTTTGGGGGGCATAAACAGCAATTAAATGAAACCTTTCCCCTGTAAAAGAAAAATCTAGTAACAAAGCCCTCCCAGGAGACACCTCAACTAACCTAGTAACCTGAATAGCAGAAGTAGTAAAAAGAATGCCAATCCCATCACAGGTATCAGTACCTATCGACCAAAAGGAAGCACCCAGAGGCCAGGCCCTCGAAGCAGCTTGTAATTCAGCATGGGTCTTCAATCTAGTATCCAGTAGGCAAACAATATCATAAGTAGTGGCCTGAAGAGAAAAGAGCATACTGGTCATCTTTCTACCCCTTTTAATACTATTAACATTAATAGTAGCTATAGAAAGAACATCCATAAAGAAGTAGAGAAAAGTTCAAACAAAAATGAAATCTATTTGAGCCTAGCCTTCCTACATTGCCTTGTCCGTTTAGCTATAGAATCTGTTCCCCCTCTATCCTCATTATCCATATTAGACAATAAGGAGGAAGTGTCAGTGCCCTCATCATCCATTTCCCTATCAGTGGGATCGGAATGTAACACCGCAAACTTATTACCCTGTGCCCAATCCACTGAGGTACCTTCAGTGTCTGGATCTGCAACAAAGGATGGTTTCACATGTCTCCCTAACCGAGGTCATTTTTTTGACACAGTTGTAAAACCCAAATCTTCCTGAGGGGGAGAGGGGGTCGGGAGAGGAGGAGGTGGCATAGCAGAGAGTACCACAGGGTTAGAGTCAGTTGGAGCTACAGGGTCAACCTGAATGTCAACAGGTTGTTCCACTATAGGTGCAACTACCCCAATATCCTGCGTAATGCCGACAGAACCCTCAGCGACTGCCTCAGTTGTCTGTTCTGGTAAAGTAGCAGAGTGGACTGCTGTCTGATGTTGTGCTTTAGAAATAATGTCTTCATGAGAAGGACAATCTTTTCTATTATGAGAAGCCCAAGGACAGGAACCATATGCATGGCCAGTATTTTCACACAGGTTGCAACGAAAAAGATTCAGACATTTGGAAGAGCTATGCCCAAATTCAAAACAATGACTACAGCGAAGAGTATCACATGCTGAACTAATACGCTTCCAGGAGCCACACTTAAAACAGGACTTGGGCTGACCAACATAAAAAATAGCACCCCTATCCCAACTGAGATAGAAAGAACTAGGTAAATGCATAGTACCAGAGTTCATGACAAATAGTTTCACCCGAATCCTCCAAAACCCATCCCATATTTGTTCACTATCTAAAATAGGGGTGGGGGTATCCAGCACCTCACAGCGTTTACGAAGCCAGAATAAAATGTCCTTTATATTAACATCTTCATTTTTAAACATAACAGTAATCACCCTAACAGCAGGCTTTGTAAGAGGAATTACCAAAAACGGGACCCAAAGGGGGGAATTCTTAAGGGTATTGTAATGGGCCCAAAATCTATCCAAGCTAGACCTAGTTTTAAAACTGACGTCAAAATTAGAGTTACCAATATTAATGAGAGCAAAAATTTCTGAGGAAAAAATTTCATGGAGTTTTTCAATAATATATGAGCAATATAAAGTCTATCTGGGGATTCCTGCAAACCCCCTTTATACAAGAAATGGACAGCATTCCTACAGGGGGCAGGCTCCTTCCTATTCTGAAACAGATCAGAAAGTTTAAAAGATGAATGCTACTGAGTGGTAGCCCGAGAAGGAACAGCCTCAGGAAGAGGACCCACCTGATTACCACCGCCCCCAACCCCAGAAGTCGAGGCCCCAACCCCCAAATCCGAAACCCGTAAACCCTGAGTAGCAACAACAGCATTAGTGGAAGTAAAAGTAGAAGACCTCCCAGTAACAGACACATAAGAGGTAACAACAGGAATGTCATTAGCAGCAGGAAAAGAAAGTATACCCTGGGGTGGAACGTTGGAGCTCATATCGGCAGAGTCGGTGGCCACAGCACAAGCAACAGAGTCCAGCATCTTCACAAAAATAGGATCCTGAGAGTCTGGGGACCAAGAGCCATTCAAAGCCTGTTCCCAGCCAGCCTCCTGAAGTGCCCGCTGAGGAGACCAAGAAGGACTGCCCGGTAGTTCATGCAAGCAGCAAGACAAAACCTGGAGTGAATATGGAAGTAAAGAAGGAGTAGCACAAACCGGAGTCCTACCCAGTTGATGTGAACTCTCAGAAAGCACGCAGGCAGCTGCAGCAGAACAAGCAGCATTCAAGGCAGAAACCGTAGTGGACTGGAAAGGAGGCTTGGAAACTTGCTGGTCCACTGGCTGTAGGCACACGGTAGGGTCACCGGAAGAACTGCCAGACAGAACTGAAACTGAGGGGATAGCAGGAAAAGGAATAACATCCATCACAGCAGGAGCAGCAGCCGGTTCTATCACAGGTACACCAGCAGAAAAAGTAGACACAGGCGTCGCAGAAGCAAGGGTTTTCAAGTCATGATCCAACTGTTGAACTTGTAGTAACAACTGCGATCTCTGCCACAGCAAAGACGCAGCATTGTTGCTCACCAGCAGCGTAGGGCTGTTCCCCAACGAATCCCAAGGGGATTCGTTGGGGAAACAGAATGTGGAACCAAATCCATAGCAAGCAGGTCAGGACCCGAAGTAGCAGAATCATACCCCTCAGCAACAAGCACGTCGTCTGTAGCCTCTAGTAAAATAGGAACAGGAGAGGAGGCAAATTCTCCTGCACCAGCGACATCCATCTCCTCTGAGGAAGCAGCAACACTGACCATCTTGCACAGATGACCAAGGGTTCCCCTACCATCCGAATAGGGGAATTTTTTATTATAATAACATCATAGAAAAAAATACAAAAAATACAAATGAAACAATGAGTACTGATTATAAATCTGAATTAAGGGGAACCATACAAATCATTATAAACAATATTAATCACAATCCTAACCCGGCACTTAGCCATAGACATAAAGAAACCTACTTTCATACCCTTGGCACACTGCTGGAAAATAATTCACCCCAACACTCTTGATCTATTTATATTTAATAAATAATGTAAATCTTTTCCACCAATTAGTCACCTTTCGTTGCTGTTCCAAATTGTAAATCTTTTAAATACACCTTCTCCATAGCCCCTATTATCAGTAAACTGATTGTCTCATAAGACATCACCTTTTGATAAAGAACCCATTGGCATCTAGCCTGCCATAAATAAAATTTTAAACAACAACAAAACATCTGTAAGGTTTCTATATCGTAACTGGCCCCAAATTGAGGAAAGTTACCCAAAACCAAAATATCATAGTTCATATGCAGCAACCACCTCATGTGCCATTTTAAAGCCAGGAATTTCCAAAGGGAAGTAGCATAGTAACAAAAAAGAAGAAATGCTCTATGGTTTCTTCCTGATTGATACAGTCTGGAAAAGGACATAGCAATGATTTTATGGACTTTAACACAATTGGATTTTTTAACAGAGGAGAACTTAATTTCCACCTGGTTTTTGGGGAGATATTACTGTACTGGATAAAATTTTACACTGAAGGAGTAAATGATCTGAGAAAGTCATGGGGTATGTATAAAATTTACATGGGAGGAGTTTTTTTGACAAGAAAATATAATCAATTGTAGAAGTAAGGGTGTTTTTTTATAGGTAAATTTAGGACCCCCTTGTTGAAATTGTCTACTATCTACTAGGCCAGACGTATCCAGTAATTGAAATAAAGCATTGGAGTCACAATAAATTTTTTTTTTCCTTATCCGTAAGTCCGCCCTTCGCTTTCTGTAACCCACAGTTTAAGTCACCACATAAAAAAAAGTGAAATGAAGTAATTAAAAAGGGTCGAATCATGGAAAAAAGGGCCACCCTCTCTGCCTTTATCTGGGAACAATATATATTAATAAATTGGAAAACCATGAAGTTCCATTTTCCATCCCAAATCATTAGTCTTCCTGGAATCAAATCAATAATTTTTAAAAGAGAAAAATTATATGAATTAAAAAGAAAACCTATACCATCAGCAGTCTGTTGACCGAAAGACCAGTAGGAAGGGCCCCAACACCATTCTCTTTGAAAAAACCTGGCTTGATCTAGTGTAAACATCCAAGTTTCTTGAATAAGACATATATCAATAGAGGAACTGTGAATATAATCATAAACAATCTGACGCCTACTTGGACTCAATAAACTATGGACATTTAAGGAACCGACTGTGAAGCCCATTTAATAGAAAAGGAAGATCAACCATACTTTTTCCTTCGTTTTTTCTTTTTCCCTCTGTACCACTCCTGTGGGTGAAAGGGGGAAGGCGGACTATCCTGAAGTGTCTGCGACTCAGGTTCACCACAATCCATGTCAGTATCCCCCCACTGAGTGGATAAAACAGCGAATGGATTGCTAGATTCAATCTCCACCTGGGGGGGGGTTGGTTCCTTGAGGACCTCTAAACTACAACTACCGGTGGAGGGGCCGGAGGTTCCGGTACCTGAGTCCCCTGCTGTGAAACATAACACACAGGGGAGAGAAGAATAGGGAGAGTAGGGGAAGACAGGGGAGGGTCAGAAGGACTGGGAAGGGCCTGGTCTTTTGACTGCCCCATAGTGTGGAATGAATCCATATGTGGGTCAGCCACATCTACAGAGGTAGCTGTAGTTGTCTGAGGAGAACTATCTGCTAGGTCCTGAGCTTTCTGAATAAAAAGGTCAGGGCTGCCACTACAAGCTTTATTTTTTGCTGCCCATACTCATTCTGAGAAGACATGCCCAGTGTCTTTGCATAGGTCGCATTTGGTAAAATTTGCACATTGAAAGGCAATGTGACCTATTTCCCCACAATTATCACAACGGGGCCTGTCACAAGAACTGGACAAGTAAGTACGAGACCCACATTTATAGCAGGTCCTAGGCTGTCCAGCATAAAAACAAACCCCCCTATCTCTCCCTAAGAGGAAAGAGTTGGGGATGTGTTCTATACCACTATCTGTTTGTCGAAGTTTCACCTTAAACTGCCAACCTCCAGTCCAGAACTCTCAGAATCGAGAATGGCTTCAGGGAACTTAAAACTTCATTTTTGAGGACAACAATAGGCAATATCGTCCACATGAACCCCCTCATTCCTGAACATAATCATTACATATTTAACCAAAGGTTTAGATAAGGGAATAACAAAAAAAGGGGTCCATATGGGAGAAAATTTTACCTGGTTATATCTCTCCCAAAATAAATCTAAATCATAGGCAGAACGAAAACTAACACCGAAAATTATCTTCACCAGAAATGTTAATAAAAGCAAAGACTTCTGTAGGTGAAAATTGCAGAGAGTCTTTTAATAGCTTTCCACATAATGTCTATCTGGCCTCACCTCCAATCCCCTTTATAACGAGTCTAACTGCATTTCTATGAGGTGCAGTTTCCTTCTTAATTTAGAAAACAAATCTGACATTAATGGTTTCTCTAAATCAGGTGTCTTTTTTGAAAGAGTAGAAAGATTTTCAGTTCCAGAATTTATAACTGAATCAGAAAGTCAGTGGCTACAGGAACAATGGTCTGGGAGGCCGCAGCTGAGGGCGTTACAGAAGGGAAAGCGTCCAAACAAGCTGCAGCTGACAAAGTTGACAATCTTCTGAGAGGTTTCAGGAGACGACTGGGGTTTCCAAGCTGGCTCATTCTGGGAAAAATTCAATTTCAGATCCCAACCAGGTGTTGGATGCCAGGTACCCTTTTTCAAGGTCCACCCTGCTTCACTGAGAGCTTTCTGGGGGACCATAACTCTGTAGCCTCGGGTTGTGAAAGAGGGTCAAGTGGTATGACCCTGAGGAAAGTTCTGAAGGTCCTTGAGGAGAGGAGGTGTCTGCAGTAACGCTGGTACCTATATTTAGAGAAAAAAACAGCAGTTCGTTTGTCCTGACTTTCATCCCCCGTCTTATCTTGTAATAATTGTTGCCGTGTTGAAAGAAGAAATTCAGAAACCCCATCTTGATTTAGGGGGGTAGTTTGAAATACGCAGGAGGTATCAGAAGTAGGGCTATCAGTCGAAGAAACAGGTAATGAATTGCGGAACACAAACCCGCAGTTTTTGTAGCGTGATACAGCAAGGCTCAGGATCAGACTTTAGCTAGCTATAAGCTAATGTTATCCGGGTTTTTAGGGTGCACAGGATCAGAGGGTGGCAAATTTAAGCCAGGTTGCTGTTCGTATAACTGTTGTGAGGGCTCTAGGCATTGATTCGCTGTGGATTCGTTACTGCCAGCCAATACAGGAGCAGAATGCAAGTCATTAACAGTGTTTAAAGTTTGTACAGATTCACCAGAATCAGTAAGCTCTCTGCACAGCTCAGCATCATGGCTAATGACAGCCTGTTTGGAAGTACTGACAGGCGTTGCTGAGGAATGCATTACACGCAGCTGCTGCTGGAGTCTGTCTTGTTCTTTAGCCAAAACGGCAAGCTGGAGTTTAAGCTGTTCCTGTAAAGCTGCTTGATTAGGAGTTGTATTAAACACAGCATTACTTATTGGTTTAAAAACAGGTAGAACTTCATTCATTGTAGGCACTGGTAATTCTGTATCCCGCAATAATTTATCAACACATATGGTATTATTTTCAGGTAAAACTGTAGAATCCAAGGCAGAGAATGACAGCAGCTCCCCTTCTCATAGAGCATCCATCCTCCTTCGCGAAACAGACGAATCCATAGCAGGAGAAGTAGGCTGAAGAGCAGGAGCTGGAACCTGGGGATAGAGAGCAGCATTTCCACCACCTCCACCAGGATCTGGAACAGCAACCATCTTGGAGTCACCAGCAAAAGGGTCCCCTCTGCTCACAGGAAGCAGAGTAGGGGAATTTCCCTGGTGTCCTGGCAAAATTTCCCTCATTTCATTAAAAATACCACCAACAGCTTAATCTGGTTCAAGGTCAGTTAGTATTCATCTGTATCCCCTTCCCCAGGTCTTGCCTGAAAATAGGCAGGATTTGTCTAGTGCACTTATCCGGTCAACAAAAGCTAAATAAAATGTATAAAAAGTGCTGCCAGGGCATCGGTGGGCAGCTGAACCTGAAAGCTCCATGATCCCCCTCGTTTTCATTGAGCTAAATCCTCTGGAGAGTGGCTACTAACTACAAAAAAGATATAGCCCGAGGTCCCTTAGATGGCGAGGAAACCCCAGAAAGTCAGAAGTTCGAGATTCTCCTCTGTGCAAACCAAAATGAAACAAACGATCCTGAGCAGACCGCATGAAGGCCTAACTGTTCTCCCACCGTGCCGACGGCAGCCATCAGAATCCTCAGCAGACTGGGAACAAGAGGAAATCGATCTACCTGAAAATACTAACCAAACGCTTAAACAAATACTAGCAACAGTAAATAAAATAGACTCTGCACTTGCAGACCTGAGGCAAGACGTCCGTATCCTAGACAAGAAGGTATCAGCTTCAGATATTAAAATAACGGAGATTTCAGAGGCGCAGGACTGTACAGATCGTCTGCTTTTACACTTACTTCAGAGGGATTGGGAGATGCAGGCCAAGCTGGAAGATCTTGAAAATCGCTCCTGGCGCAATAACTTTAGGATTCACGGAATCCCCGAAGGCTTTGAGGAGGGCTTTGCTATAATGGCTGATTTTGTACAGCAAGTGCTTAGATCTACTCTCTCTCCTCCACCTGATTTAAATCTTGAGATAGACAGAGCGCATAGGTCCCTGGGCCCAAAACCAACCGAGGAGAATGCAAGACCTCACTCCCTAATAATTTGTATGCTTCACTATCAGAGCAAGGAGTAGATCCTCCGTGAAGCGTGGAAGCTGCGGGAAATAATGTACCAGGAGAAGAGAATCTACTTCGATCAGGACTTTTCATCTGCTTTGCAAGCTGAGAGACAAAGAGTATGAGGATCATCGAGAATTGAAGGAAAATAAGGACATAAAGGCCCAATTGCTTTTCCTGCAGGATTAAGATTTACTCAGAATCGGGGAAAAATCTTTTTCTAAAGCTGGTGAGCTGCCTACCCTGAAGGAACTCCAGATCTCGATGCCGGATCTAGAGACTGATATTTTGGAACAAAAGCTCAGGATGGGGACCTGGAACGTGGTAAATCGCACCAACAACAGGAAATGTGGTTTTCCTGGCGCAATCTCATTGGCTGCACTAGGGGACATTGTGAAGCTTATGCAGCAAGCAGAAAAAAGAGTGAAATCGCAGGGCGGAGGTAACAGCAAACAGGTGTCTGATGTGGACTGACTTTGAATTCGAAATCAAAGGTACTGTATTGAACTGGTAAATGCTCTTGTAGAAGCATGGGAGAAGGAGATTCTGATGAAACGTTATGAAGATGGTGTGATACGAGCGGATACAATGGGACTGAAGGTGTTTAAGGAGACTGTGAGAGGGACTTATGCATCATGCCATTTAAATCTATACCAGCTTGGTTCATCTCCACAGGGGCCACTCGCAAGAGGGTTCAATGGGTATGAAGTGCTGTGATGGGAAATCTAGTAGTAAATATGCAAGAATAAACAAATATTTGCTAAAAGGGGGGGACCTATCATGGGAGGGGAGAGGGAAGGGTTGGTTAAAAGATATTGGAAAGGGTTATGAAGATAGGGGGAGGAGAAGAGGGGTTGAGGGGAGAAGTTGGGTAGAAAAGGAGGTAATGGGAGGGGACATGAAAGGGAGAAATGAAAATGGGGATCAGTTTCTTATAATTAAAAAAGGTGAAGTCACGGCACATAATGAGAAGAGGAAGGGGGCTCTGGGGATTATTGGATATCAAGTTTGGCTACCACCTGCGGTTTCGGGTGGATTTACAGGTTGCAGGTGAACGCCTAAGGATTTGGGTATAGCCGCAACTCCCCTATACATCACTGGGATCTGAAACTGGTCAGCGTGTGACCTCTAGTGTGGTGGTAGTGTCGCATTGGATTTGCCTAGGAGGTCAAAATATCAGGACTTTGGTTGTATTAATCAACTCATTATTGTTTGTGAATCAAAGGGTTCCACCTTTACAAGTTAGCAGTTATAGGGTTAAAACAATGTTCTTAAATTATTGGTTTTCTGCAAAATGGCGATGTGATTTCATACAAAGTAAACCAGTCATATGGATCATTACACAACCAGGTGGAGGGGGGGTAGATAGACATAAGCCACACACGAAGACGAACCAGAAGTTCAGAAACAACAGGACCCAATGACACATTTAAGAGCAATTTCTTACAACATTAACGGCATTAACTCACCCATTAAAAGAACTAAGATTTTGACTGAATTGAGAAGAATGGAGGGAGATATTGCTCTTTTGCAAGAGACACACCGTTCAGAAGAAGAGCATCTGAAACTACGACGTCAATGGGTAGGGAGAATTGAAGCCACCTCAGGTAAAGAGGGGAAAAAAGCTGGTGTAGCAATTCTAATAAAGAAATCCCATTTTATAGTGCAGGAGACAGAAATTATGTATCAGGGAGATGCATTAGAAGTATCCGTCTTATACAGGAAAAATTAGTACATTTAATAAACATATATGCCCTAATACAGGCAAGAAAGATTTTACTTAGAAGTTTTTCAGAAAATAGGGGGACTTCCTAGGGGACTTTTGATACTGGGGGGAGACTTTGATGCCACTTTGTGCCCTGCAATGGATAGGTCCTTGGGGAACACAGACACATCTAGGATAGCTAGCAAGAGACTGAAGACCCTGGTAAAAGAGGAAGGGATGGTAGACATTTGGAGAGAGAGACACAAAACTGAGAAAGACTATACATTTTACTCTGCTTCTAGAAACTCGTATTCACAAATAGACTTTTTTTTGACCTACTCCACTGATCTCCACCTCTTCACCAAAGCTCAGATCCACTCGTTAACTTTATCGGATCACGCCCCAATATCCATAGAGTATACCTGGAGCAGGGAGCCCAGAGTCACTAATTGGAGGTTAAATGTATCATTGCTTAATGACAAGAACCTGGTACAACAAATTGTCCAAAATTTTCAACACCTTACTACAGATTCCCCTATGACAGAATGTTTCCCAGGGCTGTGGTGGGACAGTATGAAAGCAGTGCTAAGGGGTCATAAAATCAGCCTGGCCTCAGCCAAAAAGAAACTGAGAAATAAAAAGCTACTGGAGGTGCAAACCGCAATAAAAGTGTTGGAAAGAGAACATAAAAGTGAGCCAAGGGGAAAGGAGAAAATCCTTAAAGAACTGGTTAAAAAAAGAAAGGAACTTAATGATTTGGAATCAGATAAGGCAGAAGGACTGTTACGGTTCACCAACTAAAAATATTATGGGAGGGGAGCATTGAAATTATTAGCTCTCAGAATGAGGAAGGAACAAGCAAGTCGACACATCCCTTCCTCCAGAAAAGGGGTAATAGCAGTAATCGGATAAGCCAGGAGACATAGCTAAAGAGCCTTTAAAAAGTATTACCAGATGCTATATGCAGAAAAGAGATCCCCAGACTGTGACAGCTCCAGACGGAATGTTTTCTTAAAACATTAAAACTCCTAAATTATCCACCACAATGCAGCAAGAGTTATCAGCCCCCATAAGAGAACAAGAAATCTTAACAGTGATAAATAACCTCCCCTCAGGAAAATCGCCTGGTCCGGACAGACTTCCGGCAGAGTTTTATAAAAAATTTAAAAAATGTTGGTATCCAAATTAGCAACAGTCCTGAATGCCATGCTTGAGGAGGGAAAAACCCCAAACTCGTGGAGGGTGGCACTAATAACTGTAATTCCAAAACCAGGTAAACCAACAACGTCTTGTGAGTCGTATAGGCCTATATCCTTGTTAAATCAGGATTCAAAAATATTTACAAAAATTTTGGCTAACCATTTACAAAGATTTGTGGAGATATTGGTGCATCCAGATCAAACTGGGTTTATACCCCATAGGCATTTGTCAGGCAATATTAGACACCTCTTAAATATACTAGGGTATAAAGAGTATTCTGGAGTTCCCAAACTAGCTATTTTTCTAGACGCAGAAAAGGCCTTGATAGGCTTAACTGGTCTTATCTCAAATCAGTGCTTGGTAGAATGGGATTTGAAGGCCCCTTCCTGCAATGGATCATGATGGCCTACCAACAGCCAGTTGCCAGAGTACGGGTAAATGGCACTATCTCCACAACTCTTACTATACAAAGAGGCACCAGACAAGGGTGCCCCCTATCCCCTCTACTTTTTTCCCTGGCAATGGAGCCTCTGGCCCAGGTGATTAGAGCAGAGGATAAGATTCAGGGGATTCTAGTAGAAGGGGTGACAAACAAGGTCTCATTGTATGCGGACGACACCTTAATATACCTGCAGGACCCGGCCAATTCGATCCCTCCATTGATGGATTTATTAAATCAATTTGGCAAAATATCAGGATTCAAAATTAATATGAACAAATCTGAGGTCTTTCTAATAAGTGGCAGAATTTTGGGGGAATTACAAGAGTCGATCCCATTTAACTGGACTAAAGACAGAGTCAGATACTTAGGTATTCAAATTCCAACAAAATTATCCCGTCTGTACCAGGTTAATTATGGTCTGTTGCAGAAGGCAGTCTTTGCTGATATAAATAGATGACATATGATGCCTTTTTCCTTCACTAACAGGACAGAGGTGGTGAAAATGAACATTCTCCCCAGATACTTGTTCTTGTTCACTAGTTTACCACTACCTTTCCCAAAAAGAGACTGGAAGGAGTTGAGACGGAAGCTCTCTCAATTCATTTGGGCAGGAAGACGGCCTAAGAAGCATTGGGAACTCCTTACGGAAAGCAGGGATAGAGGGGACAGAGGTGTACCAGATTTTTACAACTATTATAAGGTGACTCAGATAGTGCCCATTCTTGATATGTTAAATCCGAGACAGATAGGAGGGTGGTATCCTATGGAACTTAGGGCACATCTAGGTATTCCCCTGCAGATGTTACCCTGGGTAGCAATGCCTTCAGACATCAAACAGGTTACAAATAAGTGGATGAAGCATACACTCTCAAAGTGTGGCTGGATGTCAGACAGTATAGGGGTCTTTAACCCCGGTGTGGAGAATATATTCCATAACTTCCTTAACTTCCTTCCTGGGTTTCCAGCTGCGCTCGGAGATAGCTGCTTTAAACAATGGCAGAGCAAAGGGCTACGTTTTTTGACCCAGTTTTTCCAACAAAATATATTAAAATCTTTTCAAGAGTTGCAAAGAGAATTTGGCATTCCCAAACAGGACTTTTTTAGGTTCCTCCAGTGCTGCCACTATATTAACATGAGGACAGGGCAACAGGCAGTTCTTTCAGACCCACCTGCCCCTATCCGAACTGTTTTTCAGAGGAGTCGTATGACAGACCCCAAAGGGTTTATATCGTATAGAAACATAGAAACATAGAATTTGACGGCAGATAAGGACCGCTTGGCCCACCTAGTCTGCCCATTTTCCTACCTAACAGATAAGCTGCAGATCCTAGTTAACCAACAGCTTAATTCCTCCTACCCCCCACTAGGACTGCCCTATGCCTGTCCCATGCATTCTTGAAGTCTCCCACTTTCTTGACCCACGACCTCTTCAGGAGGCTGTTCCATGCATCCACAACCCTCTCAGTGAAAAGACTTCTCACATTACCTCTGGAGCCATCCCCTTCTATCTTCAATTGTGCCCCTTGTTCTTGCATCTCTTTTCTGGAAGATGCTACCCTCTTGGACTTTTAATTCCTTGAGGTATTTGAAAGTTTCTATCATGTCCCTCTCTCCCTTCTTTCCTCAAGGGTATACGATATTAAGCTCCTTTAGTCTTTCTTCATATGTCTTCTGGTGCAGACCCTGCACCATTTTGATTGCCCTCCTCTGGACAGCCTCCACTGTCTATGTCTTTTGCGGAGATGGGGTCTCAGAACTGCACACAGTACTCAGATGGGGTCTCACCAACTGTCTGTACAGAGGGATAACAACTTCCTGTTTTCTACTATTGATGCCTCTTCCTATACATCCCAGTATCCCCCCAGCCTTCCTTACTGCCTTCTCACATTGCTTGCCCACCTTTAGGTCATCTGATATAATTACCCCCAGGTCCCTCTCTATTTTTACTGTTGTCAGTATCTCACCCCCCATTGTGTACACTTCCCCAGGGTTTTTGTTCCCCATGTGCATTACTTTGCACTTCTTTGCATTGAATCTGAGCTGCCATACATTTGACCATTCCTCCAACCTTGCCAAGTCCCTTCTCATCCTTTCCACTCCATCTTGTGTATCAACCCTGTTGCAGATATTTGTGTCATCTGCAAAGAGACATACTTTTCCTTCAGTTCCTCTGCAATGTCACTTATAAAGACATTAAAAGGACGGTCCAGTACTGAACCCTGCGGTGCCCGCTAGTAACCCTCCTTTAGTCATGTGTACTCCATTTACTACTACCCTTTGAGTCCTGTTGTCTAGCCAATTTTTATCCAGGCTACCTTGGGACCCACTCCAAGGCTGGCTATCTTGTGTATTAATCTTTTGTGTGGGACTGTATCAAATGCCTTGCTAAAATCTGGGTGAGCCATGTCCACAGCCCCTCCTGGTCTACTACTTTGGTAACCAGTCAAAGAAATCTATTAAATTAGTCTGACATGACCTTCCCATCGTGAATCCATGCTGCCTTGGGTCCTGTGCCCCACTGGCCTCTAGGTACTCAACAATTCTTTCCTTCAGAAGTGATTCCATCATTTCCCTACCACTGAGGTCAAACTAACTGGTCTGTAGTTTCCTGCCTCTGTCTTGCTCCCACTTTTGTGAAGAGGAATCACATCTGCCCTCCTCCAGTCCTCGGTACCACTCCATCCTCCCATGATTTGTTAAACAGAGTAGTCCAGCTGTGTCACTAGTTCTACCCTTAGTTCTTTTAGAATTCTTGAGTGAACCCCATCAGGCCCCATTGCTTTGTCCACCTTCAATTTTATTAGTTCTTTCAGAACCCTTTCTTCTGTAAATGGACTGTTATCGAGCCCGTCTTCAGAGTGTTTCTCTTGTTTGGTTTAGGTAACTCCCCTCCTCTTCCTTTGTGAATACTGAGCAGAAATATTCGTTCAGTATCCTGCTTTTCACTGTCACCCTCTACCCACATTCCCTCCCTTTATTAAGCTTCAGTATCCCTCCTTTGGTCTTTCTTCACTCCTAATGTACCTATAAAGGTCTTATCCCCTTCTTAACAGAATTGGCTATCCTTTCTCGGTTTGGGCCTTTGCTATTCGGACTGCCATCCCAGCCTCTTTCTGCTTTAACTGATAAAGTTCTCTGTCCTGCTCCTTCTGTGTTTCCTTATATTTCCTGAATGCTGTCCTTTTCTCCTTAACCTTCCCTGCCACCTCTTTTGAGAACCATAACGTTTTTTTCCTTCGTTGTGTTTTATTGATTTGTTTTACACAAAGGCTTGTTGCTTCTGTGATGGCTGTTTTGATCACTCTCCATTGTTCCTCCACCCCTCCTTCTTGCCTGTTTGCTAGTGCCTTTCTGAGGCACTCTCTCATTTTCCCAAAGTCAGCCCTCCTAAAGTCCAGTACTCTTGCTTTTGTATGGCTTGATTGTATGGCTGTGTTTATCGTGAACCACACTGTTTGGTGGTCGCTTGTTCCCAGATGGCTACCCACTTCTAAATCTGAGATTCTTCCTCCATCCCCATTTGAGAGTACCAGGTCTAAGATTGCTCC
This sequence comes from Neoceratodus forsteri, assembly GCA_016271365.2. Classification (NCBI taxonomy): domain Eukaryota; kingdom Metazoa; phylum Chordata; order Ceratodontiformes; family Ceratodontidae; genus Neoceratodus; species Neoceratodus forsteri. The sequence continues at coordinate 107,343,764 of CM028131.1, read as the reverse complement.
CTCCCGAGTGGGTTCCAATACTAGCTGTCTGAGGCATGCCCCCTGTAGGGCATCAAGAATGACCCTGCTCTTGGATGTGCCTGCAGCAAAGGTGATCCAGTTAACATCTGCATATTCAGGTCCCCATCAACAATATCTCCCTTTTCTGCCATTCTAAGAAAGCCTTCTATCATTTTCTTGTCCATTCCTCCCCTGAGATGGGGTCTGTATACAACCCCATGGATTGTGGTGCCATTTCCTGTCTCCAGGGTGACCCAAAGTGCCTCATCTGCTCCCTGTTTACTCTTTAGTTCTGTTGCTTTGATCCCTTCCTTTACATGAGAGCTACTCCTCCTCCTCTTTTACCCTCCCTGTCCCTCCTGTAGATTGTGTATCCTGGTATGTTGACATCCCAGTCATGGTTCTCTGTGTACCATGTTTCTGTAACTGCCACAATATCCACGCAACCCTCTTCCATCAAGGCCACTAGTTCAGGAGCTTGTTACACAGACTATGGGCATTGGTACTCATCACCCTCCACTTTTTGATAGCCTTACCCTTTTAGCCCCATTTCTGTCCTTAATGCCTTTGCCTTTTTTTACATTTAAATCTGTTCTACTCCTTAATAACTTCTGTACCTTGGTGTTTACCTCACTAATCACCATGTTTTGTGGGGGGAGGCTCGGATTTCCCTGCTCCTTTTCAGTGCTTCCCCCCTTGGCTAGTTTAAATGCTTGCCAATGAAGCATTTAAACCTCTCACCTAGGATCCTGGTTCCCCCCCTGGACAGATGCAGACCATCACACCAGTATAGGTCTGCATCCCTCCAGGTGGCTCCCCAGTCCCCAATGAAGCCAAAACCCTGAACTCCACACCAGTTTTTCAACCACTCATTGAATTCCCTGGTGAGAAGTGCCCTAGCATCTCCCTTGCCATAGACAGGCAGCACCTCCGAGAAGGTTACCGTATGCGCTACTTGTCTAAGGCCCCTTCCCAACTCTACAAACTCCTCTTGCACTGCTCTGAGCCCATTCCTAGCCAGGTCATTTGTCCCTAGGTGGACAATGACATCCAGCTCCCTCCCTCGTGCAGCTCCTCCCACGATCCTGAGGATTCGCTTCCTGTCCCTCCAAGCTGTGGCGCCAGGAAGGCACCTGACCTCCCTCTCCCCTTCCTCCCCCATTTCTACCCCCCTAATGATTGAGTCCCCCACCAGGAGTTGTTTCCTTCCCCTGTGGGGTCCCATGCCACCCTCCTGTGAGTCTCCTTTGTGAAGGTTCCCAGCATTCTCCTTGGTCTCCACTGCAGGTGCCTCCATAGAGGAACCACTATCCACCAGAAGAGCGAATGAATTGTGGAGAGGTACAGCTGGAGGGATGCAACTCTGTTCCACCACCCTCTCCCTCCTTGAGCCCACCCTGGTCCAGCCTCTCCTCTTTCTTGGCAACCTCTGAGGTATGTATATAAAACACTACAGGAAAATATAGGTAAATTATTAACCCAACAGCTTGAACAGAGATGGGAGGAGGAATTAAAGCTGAAACTATCAGAGGAGGAATGGTCAGAGATCTGGTTGGGAATTTCGAAAACAGCCATGTCTCCGAGTTGGAAGGAATTTAGATGGAAGGTAGTGGTAAGGTATTTTATCACTCCAGTGATCTCGGTCCATTATACACAACTGACAACAAAGAATTGTTGGAGGGGATGTGGGGGTTTGGGCACACATGCTCATCTGTTTTGGGACTGCCCGCAGATAAGTAACTATTGGAGGTTAGTAACACAGGCTCTCCGGACTATTTTTCAAGGGGATTTTGTGGTTAATGGAGCTCATTTGGTATTAGGTATGGTACCAGAGGGATTAAGATCCAATGGCCAAAAATATTTATACTACATATTAGTGGCAGCAGCTCTAAAAGTGATTACGCAACATTGGTTACAGTCAGAACCTCTAACCCTCTCCATGTGGAGAGCTAATGTTATAAAAATCAAAGGCATGGAAGCTATAACTGCCTGTCTAAGACTGGCCACAGAACAGTATAATGCAAATACATTACTACAATTACATTGAAGGTCTGGAGGGCACCCCGGTGTTGGAGCAATACCTTCTGTCCTGAGATAGAATACAGGAGGCATTGGCCTAACTTAAAAGGAGGCGGGATTTGGGAATATCTAGAACCTGACTGGTTTACAAAAAAGGGAGAAAAAAGGGGGAAATAGAAAAGGGGACTCAAAAGGGAGGGGTGGAGAACTGAAAATGGAGAAGGGGAAAAGAAAAGGAAAAAGGGGTGAAGAAAAAGGTAATGTAATAGTTGGATAAATGAAATGAAATGGAATCACATCACTTGGTTCAGTTAAGATTTTTAAACTTTGGTTATTTAATAAGGATGACAACATAGCATATCTTAGATTAATAGTATGAATGAAACCTAAAAGAATAATGGAAGTCATTTTATCAGTTTGGTATAGATGGCATGAAACAAAGGATGTAAATGAAGGGTAGAGTGCTATTAGATCTTCCTCTTTCCCTTTCCTCTAATTTATTTATTTATTTAATAAATAAATAAATCTAATTTATTTGGGAGGGGGGAGGGGATGGGAGAAAAGGATTGCCTTAGTGGTTTTTAAAATGAATGGCAATCACTCACTCTTTATTGTACCGTGATAAATATGAGGTATATAATTAGTAGGAAAGAGAATATGATAATTGCTGAAAAATTATTTTCTTTCTGAATACAAATGTATTAATCTGCTTCAATGGTGGATATACCCATATGTAAAATGGAGTTTTTTAAGCTATCAATAAAAGCTTCCTGAAAGTTTAAAAAATTAAAAAGTGCTGTCAGTACCATGCTGACATTGCCTTTGGAACGGAGGCTGTCTGGCTATTGTACCTCAACAACAACATGTGACAGATGGCCAGTACTCCATATGGAGGACACAGCATCATTACGGACCCCTAAGTGTGGAAATATTTTATGAACTGGTCATAATAACATTCATTTCAAATAACTTCAACAAAAAGGAACTGGGAAGATGGTAACATGGCGAGCAATACAGGACGTTGACCAGCAGTTGACTATTACAAAGTAAGAAAGGGATGTGTGCGTTATCTTTTGTGACAACCAAAGGGTGTCTAACAACACTAGAAAGTCAACATTGACTGCAAGTGTGAACATGTGATGCATGGGTAGCAGTGTGACACCAAAAAACTAAAAGCTGGGTATGCCATTACACAAAGTGGTAGTAAGGCACTGCCTGCGGTGCTGTGTGTGTATTTTGGGTGACAAACCTGGGTAAGGACAGTGGTAGCATTCATGCTGTACACAGCAATGATAGTATCAGTCTGAGAACAATAACAAGTCCCTCACATTCCTTCCCCTCTTATCAAAACAAAACAGTATTTTGTACGCAGATGCACACTGTGGTGCAGAATAGTGAACACAGTAAATAAAAACAAGTCTTGGTTCATTTATAGTTCTGCTTTATTATGCAGTGTAGGGACATGACAATGACCTTTTTTATTGCATTTCAAGCAACAAGTCACATAATGAATATTGAACTATTATAACCCATTGCTCAGTGGCTTTGCTCTCCAAAACATGCCAATGAGGTCACAAGGAGATAATAACTCAGCTGTTTTCGGCAGTACTGTCAGACAGCCATATAAACTGAACACAGTTGACCTGTGTGCTTTACATAGGTAACTATGAAAATTACAGAAAGGCGCACCATCTTTCATAAAATGTGTAACAACAATTTTTATAAAATGGCACATGCATTGCCGACTACAGTTGACAAACAGCAAGGTGGTAAAGCCACAAAATTAGGTTTCAACTCCATACATGTGATATACAGATACGGGACGCGGTACCTAAGTCAACTGCCACATCCACAGAGCGTAGAAAACCCCTGAGACTGCTGTCACCATCCGGTAAATCATGCATGTTGAACTAAATACATCACTAGTCAACTGACTGGTGAATGTTTGCCACACACAGCCGTGGTCCCCCCACCCCCAGGCATACCTTTTTATTGCCAGCTCAGTGGATGGCCAACAAACAACACATATCACCACACTCCATCGCCAGTAACCGTACCTCAGAGCAATGGTGTTAACACGCTGCTTTTCTTACAATTAAACATAGGCTTCAGAGACATGTACTGTGTGATCAAAACACATCTTTCACAAGTATAAAGTCTTCAGCCAAGTACATTACCATAACTTTTTCAGCAATAACAGTTACCATAGCACATAGAAAGACAGGAATATGTATATGTCCATGAAACAGAACATGAAATGTTGGATTTGGTATGTTTTTATCCCTGTACATTGTTATGGACCGCTGATTCATAGGCATATCTGAAGCCTGTATACTCCTCAGAAGGAAAAGCTTCCCTTATTGCTGTCACTACACACACAGGTAGAATTTTGCGATTGTTTATCCCCAGTTTCCTCCAGATCCAAAGGACAAAGTGCCTGTAGGCTACGTGTCTGAACAACCTAAAGGGACAAACAGAAGAATATATTTAGTACAGGACACTACAGTGTAACATTACACTGTTCAGACATTACCTAGATAAACATGGAAGCAGACATTGTTTTGACCCATTGTAAGTAAACAACAGTGCAGTTTTCAGAAATAGTATCTGTGGGTGAAATAGGTTCTTCAGCAAGCCACGGTTTGATATGTGTCACCCCTTGGCGGGACAAACAGGAGCAAGATGTATATGGCGCGAGTCAGGTCTCACCTTGTGGCACGCATTGCAAGATCAGTGGTCAGTGTCCAACACCACGTGGTGGGCACATAGTGAGTACAATGGGAGGGAGTTCAGTAGAAAGCAACAGGCAGGGGGTGAAGACGATAAGATGAGGACACATGGTGTGCGTCCACCTACGAACAGGAACAATGCCAATGTAACAGTCCACCACTGAGCATGGGTGAGCACCATGAAAAAAGCATGTAAAGATAGCTAAGAACTAAACAAAGAATTTTTCAGCAATGCTTTTTTTTCATGGTACTCAGGTTCAGTGATGGAGGGGTGCCAGTGATGACAATTTCAGTGAGGGAATACTACATTGGTACTGAGGTATGGTGCAACAACAGCAAGCACGAGACAGCTGATATCAAAGTTCATCAGTATGTGTTACATTCATATATGTGACCAAATGGAGAAAGCAACACACAGCAGTCACTCAGACAACAACAGGCACTTAGCAGTGCAGACATTGAACAGAGACAGAAGAAACCATGACTAAAGGCAAATGTGCTGCTTTGACTGCGGAGCCCTTGTGTCACTAATATTGGTGACATGCATTTATGTAATATCCATGTATAGGGGTCAAGGATGGTGATAACATGCAGGTTGCAATGTCCATTTTTGTGTCATGCATATCTTCACAGAATGGATGGTAATGGTGTAGTCAGCTTGCAAGTGTGTATACATGATCCTACGTTGCTGCTGTGGACATAACTATATTGTTGCTGTCACTGTAAGAATGGGTGAACAGGTTACACAATGATCTGTTGACCTCAATCAGCATGACTGGCAAAAAAACAATGGAAAATGCAGGCGTGCACAGTAATGTGAGAAGGCAGTAGGGAGGGCTGGGGGGAGAGTGGGATGTATAGGGAGAGGCATCACCAGCAGAAAACAGGAAGTTGTTATCCCTTCTGTACAGACAGTTGCTGAGACCTCATCGTGAGTGCTGCATCCTGTTCTGGAGACCCCATCTCCGCAAGGACATAGACAGGATGGAGGCAGTCCAGAGGAGGGCAACTAAAATGGTGCAGGGTCTGCAAGACTACAATGAAGAGAGACTAAAGGAGCTTAATATGTGTACGCTTGAGGAAAGGAGGGAGAGAGGGACATGATAGAAACTTTTAACTACCTCAGTGGAATCAAAAAAGTCCACTAGGGTAGCATCTTTCAGAAAAACAGATGTGCAAGAACAAGGGGACACAATTTGAAGATAGAGGGGGCACAGCTCAAGGGCAGTGTGAGGAAGTATTTTTTGACACAGCGGGTGGTGGATGCATGGAACAGCCTTCCTGAGGAGGTTGTGGGGTCTAAAACTGTGGGAGAATTCAAGGATGCATGGGACAGACATAAGGCAATTCTTGTTGGGGGGGAAGAAATAGGCTGTTGGTTAACTAGGATCTGCATCTTATCCTCTAGGTAGGGAAATGGGCAGACTTGGTGGAACAAGCAGTCATTATCTGCCATCAAAGTCTATGTTTCTATGTCCCCATTACTCTTTTGCAGTGTAACACAGTATAACACAGGTGCACGCATGTTGAAACTGCACCATGAAATCTCAATTTCCAAACCAGTGACATAGGTGAATGCATGAACACAAGCATTTGCATGTATTCATACATTATGTCAGCAATCACACAGTGGGGTACAGTATTAGTATGTCATTTAAATTTACCGCAATTCACTTATCGTGTTTCTTCAGTGAAGCCTTGAAATGGATGACATCACTTTGGGGGACTGAACACAGACAGGCGGAGAGACACCATACTCCTACTGCTCCTTGATGCATGTTACACACCTGTCTGTGCATGATGCATATTTGCCCACAGATTGACACGACAACAATGACTACAACTGCTGATGCTGACAATTTTCAAATCTGTGTTTAATCTTTTTGGCCTGTGAACAACAATACACGGCTCAACAGCTGACAGCTTTAGCGATAATCAGTAGGATGGTCAGCCCAGTGTCGCCAAGGGCTGAGGCGCTGGACACCTTACGTCACGCCGTGCAAATGACCCAGGTTCGGGAACGAGCACAGATCATCAGAGGCTGGTGGGGGGGAGGGTGCGAAGCTGGATAAAGTTGCCAGGGGGCAGCTCTCCTCTTCAGGGAGGAGTGATGGTATCCCTTGGATCCTGACTGCCCCCAGGTGGAGGCTGGGGGGGAAGCACAGGCCAGAGGGAGTGCCAGGTGCTAGGCCAATGGGTGGGCTGATGGGGTCATCACCAGGGCCATAGTACACATGTGCACCTTCACTCACGTCTGTACTCCTGGGGCCCCGGGGCAGTAAGGGGAAAAATGGAAAAAGCGCACCGGTAGCAGGATGATGCCCCACCACCAGCAGGCTACGCTTCACAGGCAGGGCTTAAGGTAAGCCCTGGTAATTCTGAGTGACGGGGCTGGGGGGGCCGGTTGGACTAATGGTAGCAGCCGGCGGAGGAGAGGAAAAAAAGTAGGACAGAAATAAGTCAGCTGATCATTTACTTATCCAAGAACATTCCTGAGTAACAACACAAAGGTATGATCAGTATCTATATCATCAAAAAAGAGAGTATTTACTCATGTATTGGAATATCATCATCTAATGGTCCATCTGTTTCGAGATAGTCGTAGTAGGTTACAAGCACTACTTGATGTGTGAGACGATTTAGTTGGAAGAAGTCCATCTCTGTAATGCAATCAGAGTCCTCTGGCAAGTTCTCAACAATCTTGGCAACTTCCTTGCAGCACAGGTTTTCTTGGTCTGTTTCCATCACAGAACATTTCTGACAGCGACACCTGTTAGACATAAATAAAATGTTTGAATTAGGAATGTGTTACTTATCAGATAACATAATATGATAATCAATATGTGATACCAATAAGTTATCAATAACTATGAATGCACAATAATGATACTGTTGACATGGCATCAGCACAGTAACAAACCCTGTAATGTTCACAAACACTGCAGAACACAAGATGTGTCTGTTAATAATGATTGGGATGACGGCACTCGCATTGTCAGAGCAGTCATCAGTGGACAAAGTGCACATGACAATAAGCAGTACAGCATGCAAAACAGATCTGTGGAATGCATGGATAAGTAATGGAACCAGATATCCTACCGACTCACAGTTAAGGAGCTGCGATTGTTTCTGTTTCCCACTCCCCCTGGACCCGACCTGTATTACATACCTGGAGGGGGTGGAGTCAAGAGAGGGGAGTAGCTTGATCTAGCAGTGAATCATCTAGTTGCTGTAGCCCTAATTACTGTGCACAGTAGGTACTGTAGCGCTGATCATTTTGGAACCAGGGATTCAGTCAGAGAAATGTACTATGAGTGGGATGGGACTACACGTCGTTAGAGCTGACATCTTTGGGAAGGTGCTTGGGTGCACAGGGTGTGGGGAGGCCATTGTATTTGACTTGGCTTGGAAGTTCGGTGTTTGCCCAGTGTGCTACCAGCTGGCACAGCTCAGAGAGGAGGTTGAGGGGATTAGAAGGCAGCTAGGAAATCTGGGGGTTATGGTAGGGGTGGGGAAAGGGCAGGGGTCAGCCATGGGCTGCAACAAGTAACAAAGACACGGGCATAGGGAGAGAAGCCAGGGGTACTAGGGGTCACGTGGGGACCCTGACAGAGGGGGGTCCAAAAGGAGGAAAGTCCCAAAGAAGCAGGCAGGCATCTGGGTTGGACAGAGGAAACCAGGGTGGTGGGGTGGTTCAGGAGGGGGAGTCTTCGGGTCTGGCATTAGGCTCAGTAACCGTTTCAACCTGCCATGTCTGCTACTGGAGGAGGGGAGCACTGGGTGGGGATGCAGCTACGATGGGGGCAGTTACGGAGGGACAAGAGGTGGTGTCCAGAAATCAGCAAAAATAGGGGAGCATGGAGTGTGAGAAAATGGGAAGAGGCGGGATGGCTCAGAGCAGGCTGAGAGAGAGGGATAAGCGGGGGAAGGGCAAGGAGGAGGATCAGGTGTAGAACAGGGAGGATCCAGTTCATGAGCCTGACGGTTTGGGTCAGGGGGGCATGGCAGTCAAGGAGGTGTTAAACGCAGACGTGATGGATGTGAGGACGAGCCAGGCTATGCCAACAGATATAGTGAAAGGACCAGCCATGAGCAGGGATGGGGGTAGAGATGAAAAAAAGGATACTTGTGAGGGGGGAGAGGACCAGGATCGGAGGAGAGGGAGTGACCACTGTCAACACGGAGAGGGCAGCATTTGACACCCAGATAGTAGAATGAGCGAGGAGTCGGCTGGGGGAAGGGGATGGAAAAAAGGAAGAGAAGGAGCTAGACAGGGTTTGCCACTCCAGAGGATGCTCAGTTTCTTTCTCGGAAATCTTGCCGGTACTGAGGGCTAGTGGGGAGAACAAGCATAAAATTTCCGGTGGTAAATAATTGGCTCGGAGTGCTGTGATGCCAGGGGGTATGGGTTGATGGGAGATTGGGGGGCAACCTGGAAGGATAAGGGGCTGTATGCTGACAATAGACTCCACCTCAATTTGAAAGGGAGGGAAATTCTTAAGATGGAAATAGAGTGATTCATCAGTGAAAAGTGAGGTTTACACTTGGGGGGAGAGATGGGAGAAGGGGCATGGGGGAGACTCATGAGGGAAAGGAGGAGGTGCTACTTCACTCAGAGGGTGATGGAACCATGGAATGCGTTCACCAGGGGACTACTCAAGGCAGAGACTGTGGAGGGGTTCAAGAGGGGCTGGGACAGGTATAGCCGTATAGGGGAAGGGGTGTGCTAGCAAAGTCCAATACAAGGGGAATATCTTGGACTAGGAATGGAGAACCCAGAGGTGGTTGGGGGGACAGCAAGGTCTGCTCCCAGGTTGGGAGCTGAGCAAACGAGCAGCAAACAATGACCATTAGGCCTACTGTGCTGGCATATTTGTATGTTAGTACTGTTGAGCACAGTATAGCTGCTTCTCATATCTTGTGATTGTTCCATTACACTGTGCTGTATGACACAGGTTACAAGCAGGTAGTGAACCCATCTACTTCCTTCTCCTCACTTTAGCATTACATCTGTAAGTAAGTCCATTGACAACACACCAAAAAACTTTGTGCCATTAAACGCAGGACAACAGCGCAGGAAATCATCACAATAAACACGTGGTGAATGGCATGGAGGCGGTACAGCATGAAAGCATGTGTCAAAACAAAAAAGAGATGTTATTGAAATTATGTACGTCAGGGTGGGTTAGAGGAATGAGGGGAACATAGAAGACAATAATTGACTAAAGTGTTGCTGTGTGATGCCACTGTGGGGTGCAGCAGAATCATGGTCTGTGACAGTCACAGACAGTACAGACAGGGTACAGTCAAAACAGGGGAAAAACAGAAAATGTCAGGGATGCAGTCGCCAATTACACTGTTGGTGTTTTTTGGGGGGGAGGGTCTCTGTTAAGATTTGTCTATAAGTCTCCAATGTGAATAGCTACTCATGGAGGTATCGTATCCAGTGGGAGGCATTATGAGGTTCAACACTACCACACCAAATCAATGATTGAGTGGCCATTACTGCAACATCAGACAGTATCTGTAACTTGGGACACGGACAGTGTAACGCCATATATGCAACTGCATATCAGGGTACATTCATGTGCATCTCACAATAGGAGGCATGGAGTGTCATGTCAGTGCATGCATGCACACCTCACCTCACACACACGCATGTGAGATAGACACTGTGGAGCACTGGCCTATGGTAGGAGCATACTGCAACACCAGTTGCTTCCATTTCCGCAACCAACAACTACACAGCACAGTATCGGATGCACAATAAGGCAACCACCCTCACAGACCTACCAATGCCTGAGCTCGCTGAAAAAGCATACTCAGAAATTCGCAGCTACAATGGACAGCAACATACAATGTAAACCATATGTAGCTGTGAAACTGCACGTACCGCATGACTTCTGAATGCGTGTCACATTTCATTACAACAGGAACAGAGTGGCACATTATGGCAAATTGCACCTGTGATGGTGTCACCTTGAATTGGTAAACTTCATAATCAGCAGTACATGACTTTCCATGGCACAGTATGGGACACTGCGTGACCGAAGGTAGCACTGCTTTAAGTGAAACAGTCCGCAGTCATACAGTGACAAATAGACAACACACCAACCCCATTTCAACTGCATCACTGGGAAGAGAGCCATCATCAACAAACAGTGCAGCTTGTGAAAACTTGTCCACGTGGACCATTACTGGAGGGGGGGGGCTGAGTTACACACTGTGCTGCATGTCACATCTTGCCCATTGGGATCATAGCAGGAAGGGTGCCTCATTCACACACAGTGTCAAACCTGGCCCATATGGACCTCATCTGGGGGGCCTTGTTCACACACAACCCTGGGTGGGATACCTTGCCCATGTGAAGTGTAGCTTGGGTGCCCTCACTCACACACATCATTGTGTGTAATAAATTTACCATGTAGACCATCTCTGGGGTGGGGGGGTCATCATTCACACACAGCTCTATGTGGCATACCTTTTCCACTGTGGCCATCGCTGGGGCCGAGGTCTCATTCCAACTGCTCTGCTTGTAAATCATACCCATCTGGACCACCACTGGGGTGGACCCTCATCCACATACAATAATATGCAGGATACCTTGCTCGTGTACACAATTGCTATGGTGTTGGTAACCTCACTGGCACACAGCGATGCATGTTACTGTATAAAACTTTGCAGATTTGTACCATCGCTTTGGGAAGGGGGGCTTGCCCTCTCATTCAACAGAAAAAAACAACCAAAGATTGTCACACATCATACACACAATAAACAATATCATAACCATTGTGACACTGGTACATCTTGTTGCAGAGTAACAGTGTTTGGAGCCTTCGTCTGAATTGTTGCCATCATCTGCCTCATCTACTGATGAAGCGGGATGAGTACGCTCTGGCGCAAACATGTAAGGTTCTGCATAATGAAAGAAATTGTCCCCAACATCCAGCTGTTGTAATGGCAAAGAATCAGCCATCATTATTATTTAAACAGTAATCAGACTGAACAACAGCTACTGTGCACGGCACATAAACTAGGGACCTCTGACTGATGGGATGCTCCCATAACATCATCGGAAGTCGACCGCTTGAGTGCATGGGGCCACCTCATTAAGAATACTTATCGCACGCCAGTACACCACTGCCATGAATAAAACAGCGACAAACAAGTAAGGCTCTGATTTTTTTCAATAAAACAAGCATTAGGAGTCTTAGCACGCTGAGAGCAACCGCAGAAATCGTTAGACAGTGAAAAAACAAACTTTGAAAACGAGCGGTTTCGCTGTCCTTTAAGTGGGACACTAGCAGCCACTAACTGCAGTCAGACTCCCAGTCAGACACCCATTTGAAGAAGACAATTTTCATTTAATTCAGAATGGACTGTTATAGAGTGGATTTCTACAGTAGGTTTTAAAGCCTTTCTGATTAGTGTATGGCCACCACAGCGTACAGTAATATATGTAACACCTCACCTTGATCCCTGATCAACACACAGTTACTGAAATAGAACATTGATAACTGTCACTCTGAATTCTTCAAGCTGACACACTACTTCTATGACTTAACAAACTTCAGATTTATTTTATATCCATTAAACAACCCTGGGTTTATATAGCCAAAAAACAATGTAGAGTTTTGATCTGAATGAACTCAGCTGCGATACAGACAGGAGATTTCTCACAAACATTCATTTATACCACTTCAGTTACCCATTGAAACACAAATGACCAACTCTTCATGAGAACAGAATGATAGATTGTAAACTAATCTAGCTAAACACAAACCAGATGGGTTAGTAGCACACTTGGAGTAAAGACTATTAGCCCTACAGATTACTCTGACTGGGAAGTGCAACAGCTACTACAGGCAAATAAAGACTTCATTACTGCAGCAACAGGCTGGACAGGAATGATGTCATCACTCACTGATAGAGACAGAAAAAGCTTCATTGTTTTCAGTTACTGCAGAGCACATTAACAGATGCTGATTTAAAGAAAACCACGCAACCAAACAGCATGATATTTTCAGGAAACACTAATCATGACACAGGGACTTGAATTCCTGTGTTTATCATAAATCTGTGAAACATTGGCATTTGATCTTTAAATTCTGTATCTAGTAGTGCCATCTGATTTTGACAATGACTCCCTGTCTGCCGCACTGGCACTGCTGGCAGTGTACCAGTTCACCCCTTCTACTCCCCACTCCCAGAAGCCCTGGTTATGCCTGACCTGACTTGTGGCCAACCTAAAGAAAGCCCAAGATCTAGCTACCACCAAATACTGTACACTAAAGCATCCAGTGGTAGCTAAAATAGAAGAAGAAGAAGAAGAATCAGCATTTATATAGCGCTTTTCATACACAGTATCCCAAAGCGCTTTACAAGCAATGCTAGACTAGTAGTGAAGTGACTGAATGTGTGGTGGCGGCCATATCGCACATCATCACCCACGCACAGCCTGGATAATTGCATGAACTGGTTTATGGGAAGGGGAATGTTGGCCAGGACACTGGGAATGCTCCCTGCTCTTTGCAAAGTACCCTGGGTTCTTTTACTTCCACCTGGACACCCACCAGGACAACACCAGGATGGGCAGAAGGGACCTCGGTTTAATGTCTCATCCGAAGGACAGCACACCCCAGCAGTACAGCACCCCCCAATACTGCACTCGGATGCAGGCAATTTTTAGGTGCAAGTCCAATCCCGGTGTGGGACGAGAACCCATGACCTTCTGGTCCAGAGGTGGATGTGCTACCAACTGAGCCACACTGACCCCAAAATCCCAAGACTTTCTTTAGGTCAACTACCCCACCAGTTTTCTGGGAATGGAAGGTAATGTTATTACCGACTAGTCATCAGATGGTACTATATCAGTAATAACACAACAATAATTAGGTTGCTTCTTGTTATTGCTAAAATTCCACCTAAAATGGATATTTCAGGGGAAGGCATCCACTCCTCTTCTCACTTGGGATCGGGCAGGCCAGTGCATCTGATTACACACGTGCCAGGGTATGGACTGAGGGCAGCATGGGTCTACTCTCTCTCGGACTAAGGGAGCTGGAATAGTTTTGGGAGTATCTCTCAGCCCCTGATCAGGGAAACACCTGAGCGGCCGGGGCTACCTGAGCCAGCCGTCCACACCACCACTGTTCACCACCAAGGAACCCTCCTCTTGCAGATCTCTCAGACCCTGATCATCGGGGAAACATCTGAGTGGCCGGGGCTACCTGGGCCAGCCGTCCACACCACCACTGCTCACCGCCAGGGAACCCTCCTCTTGCTGGTAAGCTCCCAGGCTGAACCGGGAAGTGCTGAAAGGCTCCCATTGGCCACTGCCTGTTGCTTCCATCTCCTGTTGGACTGTTGTGCTCCGCACAGCCACTGATTGGCCCTGCAGTCTTGACTGATTCAAACTGCTCTGCTGGGCTCTGCGCCCATAGACTTCAGTGGGTTTTGGAAGAAAAGTTTGGCTAAATTGCTAGACAGCTTGCTTATTTTTCTGTTAAAGTCTCAATTAATGTGTAGACCAGTCTTGATGTTCTTAGCACTCGACTTCTAAAAACTCCGGGTCTCAGCCAATAATTTAGGCTAAATTACTAGGATGCTTGCTATATTTTTGTCAAAGTCAAAATTAATTGTGTAGACTGCCTAAATGTTTTAGCATTGAACTGTAAAGTGCAGTTGGAAACTGCTGTAATTTAGAGCTGTGAAGTAATTCCTGCCCCTCTGCATTCACTCTTTCTCTCCACCCTCCCCCTGCTGCTAAACCCTGCATCCATCTTCTCCTCCTTGTAAATTTCATATTCTACTAAATCTCCCTGTCCTCCCCCTGGTGCCAGTTCAAGCTTATTCGCTTGTCTGTGACAACCTCTCCCCCCACCCTCTGCTAAATTCCTCTCTCTCTCTCTCTCTCTCACTGCCCTTGCCCTGATTTACTCTCCAGTGTCACCCTTTGTTATTACTGTGACTCACAATCTGTTGCTCTGTTCCTTCCTCAGATCTCTCAGCCCCTGATCGGGAAACATCTGAGTGCCGGGGCTACCTGGGCCAGCTGTCACCACCACTGCTCACAGCCAAGGAACCCTCCTCTTGCTGGTAAGCTCCCAGGCTGAACCGGGAAGTACTGAAAGGCTCCCATTGGCCGCTACCTGTTGCTTCCATCTCCTGTTGGCCTGTTGTGTTCCAAGCGGCCACTGATTGGCCCTGCAATCTTGACTGATTCAAACTGTTCTGCTGCGCTGTGCGCCCATAGACTTCAGTGGGTTTCGAAGAAAATTTTTGCCCACCTTAATTAAATAGGCCTTAGCTCTGCCCACTTCTGCCTAGGGAACCGCCCTTTCGTTTCCTATTGGATACTTTCTCTCCTGTATGTCCTCTCTTTACTGCCCACTCTCCCTCCTCCCTGCTCTTCCTCCCCCTCTGCTAATCAACTCAGTCCCCTCACTGCCCCTGCCTCCTTTCTGTGCCTGACACCCTCCTTATATCTCCTACTGCCAGTCACTCCATCACTCCATGACTGCCAAGCCCCTTGGCATTCCGTAGCTCCCCAGCACCTTTCCTCCCTGAACTCTATTCTAGAGCTGCTACCTCCTGTCTCCCTGTCTTGTTACACTCTTTAATGCCCCCCCACTACCTCTCTGCTACATCCTCCTCTTTTGCTACTGCCCTTGTCACCTCACTGCCCCACTCTCTGCCCGTTCTCCCTCAGCCACCTGCTTACCTAGTTCCCCTTGCCCCCGAACCTCCACCTCATTGCCTACCTCCTGCCACTTTCATTAGCTGCCTTCCACCTACCCAGCACCCCATGCCCATTCTCCCCCCCATTCACATTGAATCATGTATGACACCGGTACTCTGTACCCCTTTCTCCTCACCTTATTTGCCCTCTTCCCGCTCCTACATCCCCCCTGCTCATGTTTCCCCACTGTCCTGAACATCTACCAACTCACGCTCTCTCACCCCCTCCGTGGTACCCTCCCTCTTGATCTCATGTACCAGCCTTGGGCATCTCCAATCACTACGAAATGGCCCTCTCCCCCAAATGGCCATTGGGTACTCCCCCTGTCCACCGCTACTACTGCCATGCTTTACCCATGGCTCCACCCATTTACTTGCCCTGGTGGATCCGGGTTCTCTCACCCAAAAATAGAATTGCCACTCATGGGTATCTCACACCAGTACTCTAAGCGTATACTTCTTCTCCTGCTATTGTGGAAACATGCATCCCAATCCTGGACCAGCCCCTAGCAAAGAACAACTCAGACCAATCAACCAGGATCCTCTCCAATAATCTCACTTAACATATGCAGTCTTCTTCACAAAATTGATGCCCTTCAGACTTTTGCCTGCCAGCATAACCCAGACGTACTAGCAGTTGTAGAAACCTGGCTCTCACCTTCGGTTCCCGACCATGCTATCACCCTCCCTGGGTATAATGTCTACTGGCTTGATCGAACATCAAAAAAAGGTGGTGGCTGTGCCCTGTACCTTAAGGACACGATCCGGGGGGCACCTCATCAACTTAACCCCCAAACCACCACTGCACAGATTCTTTCTGTCAAGATCCTTCTCAGTGCACACAATAAAGCCATCACAGTTGTCACAGTCCACATTCCACAGAGAAAGCAAGGTAATGGGCTTAACGCAGTCCTGGAGTTTACCAAATCTCTCTCACCTGATTCAGAAACCATCCTCCTCGGTGACTTTAATATTAACTGGCCTGCTGCAGAGACAGGGGCATACAGGGACTTGATAGTGGCAACAAACCTTTCATAGATGGTTAGCTCCCCAACCTGGACAAACTATAAAATGGGTACCAGCACCCTTCTGGATTGGATCATAACAAGTCATCCCGCCAGGATCACAAACACCACTGTCCTCCCTGACACACTTAATGACCACTCCCCCGTCATCTGCTACTGGTCCAATAAATTCATCAAGCCCCCCCAAAACCATTACTAGCTGGGTTCTACCTAGAGGCAAACTACCTCATCTCAAAACCTTCCTTCGTCAACAGGATTGGTCCCCAATTCTCACTGCAACCAATGTGAACACCGCACTGGAACACTTCATCAGGATCTTCAACCAAGCATGCAACATATTTGCACCCTTCAAGAAGCACAAGGTCAAAGCCCTATGTAACCCCTGGCTCACCAGAGACCTACTTAGATGACTAAAACCTCAAGACCACCTTTGGGAGATTGCCAGAAACACCGGGAGACAAGTTGATATTGCTAACTATAAACGTGCAAGAGACTGCACCAAATATATCCGGGATCTAGACCACCTATTTCCATAATGCTCTCACTAACTCATGGGGCAATGGTAGGGACTTTGGAATAAAATTAAAGAAGTCACCAGGAAGCAATGAAATCACCCCGTCAGTACTCAGCATAAATGGTGAAACTACACTTGACCGAAACTCATTGCTGATACATTCAATGACACCTTCACGGACCTCAGTGCTGTACTCCCACAGGGTTTTTCGATAGGGTGGTTCCCTTGCCCCCAGACACCTCCAGCCACCCTCCTTCTACTTTAAAGCAGTAAAATGCATCAAGTCCACAGCTCGTTACCAAAGCCATTTGCAACTCCAGAGCCAGCAGTGACTCCCTGACCTCAAACTGCTATCACTCACACTTGAAGAAGTACTCCGACCACTGACCAGGATTTTCAACCTCTCCCTCAGCCTTAGCCAGTTCCTGACTTATGGAAATCTGCCATAGTAACCCCAATTCATAAAAGTGGTGACTAAACAGCTACCGAGAATTACCGTCCAATTTCCATCCTACCTCCACTCTCCAAGGCCCTAGAACGGATTGTGTCAGACCAGCTCACCGACTTCCTAGACAATCACAACATCCTGTGCAAGGAGCAACATGCCTTTAGAAAAGGTTATAGCATCTCTACGTTGCTACTTGAATTCACTGGTGTACTCCATCACTCACTCGATAACAGTCATCTTACTGGGTCCACCTTCATCGACTCAACTAAAGCCTTTGATACCGTCAACCACAATCCCCTACTTGCCCAGCCCATGCACTAGCATGCATGCAATATGAAGCATGGCCACCGGGCTGGGCGTGCTGTCAGCTATTTAGTTTAGTGTTTCGTGTTTTTGTGTGCTTCCTTATAGTATTCCCTACGTTTTATTCTATTTTTAGCTTTCTGTGCTTTCCAAAAACTCCACCGATTAAACAAATCGGCTTTTTGTGGTTTCGGGCTGTAACTGCTACTGAAGCAAGGGTTTTGAGAAGCAGGTACAATGGAGGAATAAGCTGAGTTTAAGTGATATTGCTGGGATATCCCGAGTGGTGTATTGCATCTATCTGCCTTCAACAGCCTTGTGAAGTAGTGTGCTTAGCTTGGGCAAACCATCAAGTTCCTGGCTCTTGTGTGGTGTGTTTTGGAGCTGTTGACTTCTATCTGCTGTCGTTTGTGGGCTCAGTCGACTGGATTTAATATCTACTGTGGATTTTCGCCATGTATTGATCGTAGAGCTTAGTGCTTCATTTTTTGGACTGGTGTCACGATTTGATCTGTTGGATTTACTTTTGACTTTTGTTATCCAGATTATCTTCTGCTGGTTTTCTAGTGATCGGAGGGCCTGACAGGGTTGGCTGGGATCAAAAGGCCAGGAGGCTGATGGATTGAACTGCTGATACTGCTCCGAAGTACTATGAGTAGGGGGACCTGATTCATTGATGGATTGCCCTCCGTTTTTGGGATTCTATTTTTGGCTATATACTCTTTAATTGGAGTGTTCAGTATTAAATTAGGGGAAGCAGGCCTTGTATGGTGTATTGGCTGATGGAGGCTCCTACCCCCCCCATTTGTGCCTGGATGATCGTGGACTGCGCTGCCTGGGACCGAGCAGGAGTTGCCTAATTTTGTCTCTGGGGAGCTAGATGTTTTTGGGGTACTCTTAGGTTATTCTGAGGCTGGCCTTTTTAGTCTGGCCTCTGGGTATTTGTGGCTGCGGGTCCTGTGTGGTGTAGTCTGATTAGGGTTTTTTTGGGGTGAGGAGGGGGGGGAGTCCTCACTTGCTGCTGGTCTGCTAGTGTATATTCCTGGCCCATCTTCAGGATTTCTGCTTCCTCCGATTAACTTGTATTGTGACCAGTCCTTTTTAAACAGTCCCACTTTAACTTCAAGACGAAGGAAATAACTCTATTTTTCTTCTGTTTTCATCTGATTGGCAGTGAGAGTGCCTCTCTGGTCCCCCTGGTAGTGAGAGTGCTCGGGGGTTAAATGATAAATTAAAAGTAAAAAGTTCCTTGTGCTCAGGAAGTGAGAGTACCTGTGCTCTAGTGGCCTCCTTAGGCTGTGAGAGGGCCTTGACTGAAGAATTGTTTTGTTTTATATTTTCATCATAAATTTCATATCTTTGGACTTAAGTTACAGCTTATCTGGGTTTAGATTTAGGCTAAATTTGTAGTTTGGGATTGTTTATTGGGATTTAGTTAGCGCCAGTAAATATGTGTTGGGATGGTATTAGGACGGTCGGGTATTACTCCCCCTCCAGGCTCAGAGACCTCTGTCTGTTCTTTTGTCCTCCCCTGTCATCAGAGGTGTATTTATGGTGTAGGGCTCTGGGGATTACCAGGAAAAAGGGGAGGATGAGGGCTGGGCCTGGAGAGGGATTGGAATGGAGTGGGTGGATAGGGATAGTGGGGACAAGGAGATGCCCTGGGGCAAAATGGGTCCAGGAAAGGGGTTCTCCCTGGGTGGTTCCCATACCCAAGGGTCCTGCTGGTAGTCAGCAGGTAGCACGGTCATCCTCGGATGCTCATCCTACTCGGGTGGTGTTATGCAATGCCAGTTCCATTAAAAACAAGACCGCTATTATAGCGGATCTTGTTGGAACATCAGACCTGGCGTGCATCACCGAGACCTGGCTGGATGAAAATGCTGGCCCGGTTTTGGTTTCAGCAATTCCAGCCGGGTACTCAGTGATACACCGCCCTAGGATGGATCATAGGGGCGGGGGTGTTGCCATCTGTTTTAGATCAGAACTGGGCCTAGTGGAAGTATCAGTGGGTACTACCAATGCCTTTGAATGTATTATGGGTGAGGGTGTGGGGCGTAGGATTCTTCTCGTCTACCGTCCACTAGGTGATGGGAATATTTTCCTGCAGGAAGTCGTAGACTTCATTGTCGACCTGACATTGGGATCCCCCAGATGGTTGGTTCTGGGGAATTTCAATGCCTGGGTCAACGATGAACTCTCGCAGTTTGGTCAAGACTTCCGCCAGTTAATGACTTCACTGGGCTTCACACAGGTTATTTCCTCCCCGACCCATATTGGAGGTCATTCATTGAACTTGGTGTTCCTACTGGGGATGGAGATATCCGATCTGGTGGTGGAACCAGTTGGATGGTCTGACCATCACTCCATTGGGTTCAGTTTTGGGGCCACCCCTAGTAGGCCAGCCCCTATGGAGATGGTCCGGTACCGCCCTTTGAGGAGTGTTTCCCCAGATGGCCTGATGGTGGTGCTGGACCTATTGAGTTTTCTGAGTGACTGCATGGACCCAGGGGACTTGGTACTTGCCTATAATAAGGCAATAGTAGGGGCCCTGTATTCCATTGCTCCTGTTCGTGTTCGTCCCCTCACTCTTTGCCCTAGGTCTCCCTGGTTTAATGAGGCTCTAAGGGAGTTGAGGAGAGCTGGACGAAGATTAGAGAGATGTTGACGGAGGTCGAGCTTGGATTGCGACAAACTTAGTTTGATGGACCATTATGTGGTCTATCAATCAGCAGTCTCTCATAAGAAGGCAGAATTCCTGTCCAGAGAGATTGCTGTTGCACAGAGTAGACCAGCTCAGCTTTTCCGGACTGTGGACAGATTGTGCAATCCAATCTGTCTTCAGCCCAGAAGAGCCTTTGCTCAAGAATAGTGTGAGGAGCTTGCTCAATTCTTTTCAGATAAGGTTGCCAAAATCAGGTCCAACGTCCGCTTGTCTCTCTCTAGTGGGAGTTGTGATGGTCGACAGGAGATGTCGGACACTGGTTTTGTGTGGTCTGACTTCAGCCTTCCTACAATCAATGACATTGTGATGGTCATCCGATTATTGCGTCCGACCAACTGTGGTTTGGACCCGGGCCCTACACGTCTCCTAGTGGGCTGTGTAGATAAAATCATCCCAGTCCTGGCTGAGATAGTCCGGAGGTCTTTGGAGAGGGAGATTTTTCCAAATCCTCTGAAGGAGGCTATGGTTCAGCCCCTTCTTAAGAAACCCTCCTTGGACCCGGACTGTCTAGCTAACTACAGACCCATCTCTAACCTACCCTTTGTGGGAAAGGTTATTGAGAAGGTGGTTGCGTTGCAGTTGGATGATCATTTAACCAGCCACGATGTCTATGATTCTCTCTAGTCTGGATTTAGGAAGAGACATAGTACCGAGACGGCTCTGGTCCAGGTACTAAATGATCTGATATCGAGAGATTGAAGGACCTGTTCTATCTTGGTCCTTCTTGATCTCTCTGTGGCATTTGACACTGTTGACTATGGTGTGCTGTTGGAGCACCTGTGGTTTATCTGTGGACTGTCTGGTACAGTCCTCAGTTGGTTTCGATCCTTCCTTGAGGGTAGGACTCAGAGGGTGGTGTCTGGGATTTTTTCCTCAACATCATTCCCCCTATCCTGTGGGGTGCCGCAGGGCTCCATTTTGGCACCCATGTTGTTTGCGGTGTACATGCTGCTGTTGGAATCGATCATTAGGCAGTACGGTTTGAGTTTTCACTGCTATGCAGATGATACTCAACTGTACATGTCCTTTGTACCTGGCCAAGATGCGGCCTTTTCGTTTTTTAACAACTGTCTTGCTGAAATCCAGGACTGGATGAGTGTGAGTTGGCTGTGGTTGAATCCAGAAAAAACTGAGGTGTTGGTCGTGGACCCAGGTCACGGGAGGCGGGCTGTTGGCTGGATCTCCCTGGGCTTATGTCGGGGTGTCCAGCTTAACTCTCAGACCGGGTGCGGAATCTGGGCGTTGTTTCTGACAGCTGTTTAACACTTAAATCACAGGTGTTGGCAGTTGTCAAACCCTCTTTTTACCATCTGAGGAACATTGCCCGGGTGAAGCACCTGGTTCCTCCTGACGATCTTCCTACTCTGGTCCACGCCTTCGTTACCTCCCGTCTTGACTACTGCAATTCCCTTTATCTTGGGCTACTGGGGGTTGATATTCGCTGCTTGCAGCTAGTGCAGAACGCAGCAGCCACACTATTGACTGGTTCCTCTAGGTCCAGTCATATAACGCCTGTGCTCCGCAGACTGCATTGGCTGCCAATATGCTGGCGTATCACCTTCAAGGTTGGTTTGCTGACCTATAAGGCCCTACATGATTAGGGACTTGGCTACCTGAAAGATCTCCTTCGTCTCTTCTGTCCCCCCCACTCTCTCCGATCCACTGATGAGGGATTGCTAGAGATTCCCAGGGTTCGTTTGAAGACTTCTGGGGCCAGATCTTTTAATTTTATGGCCCCGACCCTGTGGAATTCTCTACCTCGTCAGGTACGAGACTGTCCGACCGTCCAAACTTTTAAGGGAGCACTTAAAACATATCTTTTTAAACATGCGTATTATGATTTTTAAATGTTATTAAGTTTGGATAATTGTTATTGTTTTTAGAAATATTGTTTTATTATGTGATGTACAAGCGCCTTGGTTTTAGAAAGGTGCCTTTTTATAAATAAAGTTTTGATTGATTGATTGATTGAACTTATAGTGTCTTCATGCTAACCTGTACCATTTAACCATGAACAAATTACTTCTAGTTTTTGTCTCCTCCTTGGCCCTGGTCTGTCATCATGTTTTCATGCATCACCTTGATGCCTCTATCCTCCCTCAGATACTGTCTATCTTCCCGCTTTCTCCAGCCTTCTTTTCGCATCTCCATACAGCATTCATCCTCAATCTACACGAAGTCATACTATGAAAATCCTAACTCCCCTTTCCCTCTCCCTGTAGGCCCCCATCGCCACATCACTTCTACCAACCTATCCTTGGGACTCCACCTCTCTCAATATTTATCCTTCACTTACATATTTCATAGCCCTCTTGGTACCCCATCTACCATTAGTTGGTGGTTCCCCAAGCCATTTTCATGGCTATTACTAGTGTCTGCCCCTGGTAAATTGGCTAACTGGTACTTCTATACAGAAAACATGGTTTATATACAGATACATGGTTCAATAGTGGACCTGCCCCCTTGTATTTTTTGCAGTTGATCTTTTTATTGAAGTATTTAAAAGATAAACAAACAACAAGTATATCCTATAACAATACTATATAAGGTTATATAAATGATAAACTAAGTAGCATAACATCTAACAAAGGAGGAAAAAAAGACTATTCAATGGTAATAGAATAATTATGGGTTAACTACCTAAACTAGAACAGTTACAATATTATAATGAAAAAAGAAAAAGGCTTAGCACTACATAATATACGGTAAAAACAGAAGAAGTATAACGTAAAAGAGGAGACATGAATAGTCGTAGTTGTACATTACTACAATGTGTATATTGTTAGAGTGCTACTAAAGCTTATATAGAAAAGATTAAGAAAACAAGAGGAGAGGACGAGATAGCAAAGAGACGAGAGTATCAAGTAAGTAGAGAAAAAGTGAGACCACAATCTGAGGAAATGGGGGATATCAATAAAAGGAGAGAGAGAGATATTATATAAAGTATTTCAATCCATACTTTAAGTGCCAGATTGGCTAGATGAATCCAAATATTTAAAATATTCCTGCCAACATTTATTATATATGTTGACCCGGTCGAGAGAAATGTGTGTCATATGATCTAGGGAGGCATATTGAGATAAATGATTAAGAATATCAGGGAGAGTGGGGATTATATTAGCTCTCCAAGTCATAAGTATACTACATTTAGCTAGAAGAAAAAGTATGGTTAACCATCTGTTCAAGGATTGGGGAATATTATAGGGATGAGGGTCAAAAATACCAAGTATACAGTGTTTAGGATCTAATACAAAGGGCTGACCAGTTACTTTCATTGCAAATATATGAATCTGATGCCAAAATTTTCGTATGGAGGGACAATCCCATAAAATATGAAGTAAATTGCCATTAGGCGAGTTACATCGCCAGCAGTTGTCATTATCCGTTAGTCTCATTTTATGCAATACAGTTGGGGTCCTATACCATAAATGAAGAATTTTAGTCTGAATGAGCGAGCTACATTTATCATTAAAAGATTTGTGGCAAGAAAGCCAACACCTATGCCATTGCTCATTTGTAATGTTATAGTGTAATAAGTTGCTCCATTTATTTTTTTGCACTAGTGGACTGGTCCGGTAGTGATTCTATAATAACTTTATAGATGACACTATTCAATTTACATGTTGTTTTTATCCATTTGGAGATGTGCTGATCATGTGAGGATTGATTCGTAAAAAATGAGAAATAATAAGTGCATGCTGTGCGAAGCTGTAGATATTTCCAAAAATCCTGGCGGGGAAGATTCCATTGAGTGCATAGATCAGAATAGGGTTTTATTCTTAATGTATGGGGTTCAAGTATGTCTCTTAATAAAAGTATGCCTCTATTTTTCCAGGATCGACAGTAGATTGGACGGTTTTCGAGAGAGATATTTGGCTATTTCCCCAGATAGGAGCATAAACAAGAGAGGTAGGATTTGATTTGAGATATTTATGAATTATTTTCCAGTAGAACATGGATGGTACTATAGTGGGGTGAGATTTTAATTTGGAGGGGATGGGATTATAAAGAAAGAAGTAGCAATGTTGTTAGCACAAAGAGAGCTTCATATTAACCCATAAAGGTGAACTGGCATCAGATTGAATAAACCATTTGATAGTCTGGGCTGCACGAAAAGCCCAAAAGTAGGCCTGAAACCAAGGGAGGTCAAATCCACCTCTTGACCAATGTGATCTAAGTTTATTATGACTAAATCGGGTGATTTTGCCATCCCAAATAAAATTACCTATTAATTTATCGATTTTAATGAGGAAGCAAGAGGGAAGTTTTAGAGGTATATTAGAAAAAAGATACAATATTTTTGGAGCTATTGTCATTTTAATAGCAGAAATTTTCCCATTAAAGGTAAGATTAAGCAATTTCCATCTGTCAAATATATTTTTAATGTTAGTTAGTAAAGGAGGGAAATTAGCATCCCAAACTTTATCCAATGTTGGGATGATCCGAATACCTAGATATGAGATACCTTGGGGAGCCCAGCGGAAGCCCAAAGGATCATTCATATAGGATTTACAGAGGGTGTTTAATGGTAGTGTTTCAGATTTATTAAGATTTAGAGCTAGTCTTGAGATAAAGGTGAATTCATGAAGAAGTTTAACTAAAGGTTGCCCTGAAGATTGGAGATTTTCTAGGAGAATAAGAAAATCATCTGCATAAGATAGTGAAGTGTAGCGAGAGTTACCGATAGGGATGCCTTTAATTATGCAGGATTGATGAAGAGCTGCAGAGAGAGGCTCCATGGCAAGTATAAACAGATATGGTGATAAGGGGCAGCCCTGTCTAGTGCCTCTTGCAAGATGAAAGGAGGGGGATATAGTTGTGTTAGTCAGAATTCGAGCAGAAGGGAGAGTGTACAATAATTTGATATAGGTGCAGAAGTTATTAGTAAAACCAAAATGTGATAAAACTTGGTATAAATAGTTCCAATTAAGGGAATCAAATGCTTTCTCAGAATCAATGGCTATAGCCGCGGCTGGTGTTTTAAGAGTTTTTGCTTTGTAGATTAAATTAAACAAGGAACGAAGATTATCAGAACCAGTTCTATGTTTAATAAATCCGGCTTGAGAAGGATGGATAAGTTTTGAAATTAATGAATCTAAGCAGAGGGTTAATAATTTAGAAAAGATTTTCCTGTCTGTATTGAGTAGTGATATTGGTCTGTAACTTGAGGGAAGAGAAGGATCTTTATCTTTTTTTGGTAAAACAGTAATAATAGCCTCGGTCATAGTGTGGGGTAGTTTACCATTGGAAAATGCTTCCAAATAGACCTTAAGCAGTAAAGGGCAAAGAGTACCAGATAGGGATTTGTAGAAATCGACAGGGAAACCATCACTCCCAAGGGATTTATCATTTTTAAAGATGATAGTGCTGTTTGGATCTCTTGTAGGGTAAAGGGTTCATCAGTATGGCCATATCTTGATGAGAGGTGAGGAAGATGCAGTTTATCGAGAAAATCATGTATTTGATTAGAAGAACTGGAATTTGGATGAGAATATAGTTGCTGGTAGAAAGAACGCATAATATGATTTATTGTAAGGTTGTCTGTATAAATTTGGCCTGTTGGGTCTTTCAAACCAGCAATATATCTCTCCATCTGCTGAGTTTTAAGCTGATAAGAAAGCAACTTCCCTCATCTGTCTCCTTGTTCCCAATAGCAATGTTTAAGCCTTAAAAGGGCAAGTTCCGCTTTCCTGGATATTAATTCATTTATTTTAATTCTTAATTGGAGGATTTCAAGATGTAATGGTGAGTCGTGATTGTTTTTTTTTGTTTTATAGTACTGAGTTTCTTTTACTTTAAGGGAATTCTCTAAATTTGCTAGTTGTTGCTCTCTTAGCTTTTTCCTATGAGCTGAGAAACTAATAATGTTGCCTCTAATTGTTGCTTTTAATGCTTCCCAAACTGTGCCTTGAGATACCTTAGAGATATCATTAAATGAGAGAAATTCTTGAATCTGGGCTGTAATCCAAGGAATAAATTCTGGGTCCCTCAGTAAAAGTGGATCTAAATGCCAAGAAGGAGATTTAGAGGGGGTGGACCCCAAAGTAGATGTAAGCTAATAGGAGAGTGGTCTGATATGGTAATTGGAAGGATGTCTGTATTAATAGTTTTTTCTGTAATAAGAGGGGATGAAAGCCAAAAATCAATACGGCTGTAAGATTTGTGTAATGGGGAATAAAATGTATAGTCACGTTGTCTAGGGTGGGCAAGTCTCCAGATGTCAGAAAGGCCCAGATCTTTCATTAGCAATGTCAAGGCATTAATGCTTCGTGGATGAGCATCATATGATTTATTACTTCTATCTAGGTATGCTTCTAAGGTTAAATTAAAATCACCACCCATAAAAACAGGTGAGTTGTTGTTATTATTAATCATAATTTGTTGAGCCAAGTTATGAAAAAATTCAGGGGAATCAGAGTTAGGGGCATAAACATTAACTAACATAAATGTACCTGTAGTGGAAGATAATTGAATTATAATCCATCTGCCGTCTGAGTCCGTAATAATTTTCTTTGGGCTCCAATTAAGAGACTTATGTAATAGAATAGCGACACCTCATTTTTTTAGAGGAGGCAGAGGATGCAAATACTTGACCGACCCAATCATTTTTTAACCTGTCAACATCCTCTGACATAAGTTTAGTTTCTTGTAAGAAAGCAATATGTGTTTATGCTTCTTAAGGTAGGTAAGTATTTGTTTTCACTTACAAAGAGAATTGAGTCCCTTAACATTCCATGAGTGTAATATCAAATCACTCATAATGGTAAACAGTAAAATAGGAAGTTACAAATTGGAAGGAGGGACTCATAAAAAACTAAGTCAGAGGGTGTCAAAGGTTCTAAAGGCAGACGAGTAGGTTGTGCAAATGTGAGCAGGATCCTTAGAACACATGGATTCAGAATAAAATGATAAATATGCCTATGAGTCTCACTAAAGAGATAGAGAATAGAATAATAGAGAGAATATTCCTAGAAACAACGAAAACTTGTATATTACAGTGAGAACATTTGTGAAGTGTAGAGAGATAGGAGTCGGTACACATACCTGAGACTCTCTGGCCACACTACTAGGAGTGTAAACACGTAGAAAACACTTAAGAAAAGGTTACACGCAATATTCCTAAGTTATTAACTATGTGTAACAATATCTTATAAGTAATTATTATGACTAGCACTCAAATATTTAAGATAGAACCCTGGGAAAAACCAATAAGCATCATGCCAAAACAATGCATAAAACATTTTTAAAGTAATAATTAAACCAGACATAATAATCATGTTGAACTATATCAAATTAGTTCAATAAAAAAGAATAATATGCCAAAATAACATCACATATCCCTGAATAGCATAATCAAAAGATAAAGGCTTATAAGGCATATAAACATCCACATGAGCTTAATAAAGAATGGATATGTAATATATGTGTGCTATTAGCTTAGAGTAGTAGGTGGGCTAAAAAAAAATATATATAGACAACCACTATGTAAATATATATATATATATAGCATTTGCCATAAAGTAAAAATAAGTCTTTAAATGTAGTAAACATACATGGCAATATGTTATATTTTATGTTTCAGTTTTTTATTTTACTGATAAACTGATGACTAGTAGCACACCTATGGGCCTGGGAAAAAACCTGAAAGAGAGAAAAAAAACAAAAAGGGAAATTGTATATATCCGGGTAAATAGGTTTACACATTTAGATAATTATAGCAAAAATATGCTTATAAATTCAATTGAATGGAAGAAATACAGCCCCTAAGTTTCAAACGCGATTTACAGCCTTGATACTTTAAAACCGGCTGAGTGTGAAAGCTCTAATAGGTTAAGCTAGGCAATGCATTTGAACGAAAGAAAAAGCGAAAAAAAAGGGAGTAACCAACAGTGGTACTAAAATGAAGGGCTACACATAAATGTTCACGCACAAAGTCAGAGATACATGGCAATCAATGAACCTTACAGTTCTGCACCCAGTATACAATGATAATTACGTTGATCTTCAGTCTCCCCTAGTTTTCTTTTTCAGGGGTTTGAATCAGTCACCAGATTTGCCTAGAAGGAAACAGGGAATTAAATGTAGACCGAGATTTGTGAGAGCATCAGTCAGTGGCTCCTAGACTTCTTCACGAAGTGCTCCACGAAGGTGGTAGAGAAACATTTTGAAGTGGAGCACACCTGTTAGATAGCACTAGCAGAGTGGAAGAACTGACCTGTTTACAAATTCCAAGTAATAAACGATAATGAGATGTTATTCCAGCATCACTAATGACTCGTATATAGAAAGCCAGAAAATTCCTTTCATATTCATAAGCGTAGAGACTTGGGTAGGAGCAGTTGGGTTAGATGTAAACTGTGCAGGTTTCTCTGAATACATGTCATTTACATAGGCGCTAACGGGAAAAAATGCCGGTCCACCTAGGAGGGATTCGGGGCAATAATTAGATCTAATGCATCACTATTAACAGATGTGATGGGTGCATTTCAAGATTTGTTGGGAAATGCAGATGCACTTCAAGTAAGCAAAGAAAAAAAAGAGAAGCTCTAAATACAGCCCTTGAAATTTCGGTGCAATTTACAGCCTTACACAGACCAAACCGGCTGGGAGTAATAGTGTTACATATTTTAATATGACATTACGGGGGCTTAGTATAGATACTTGCAAATACTATCAGGACCTCCTATCAGTCAGTGCTTGTGATGATTATTTATCTGAGAAGCAGTATTATGGATTCTGTTCTTTAGTTTCCCTTTCTTTTCTTTTGGGTTTGGATGGGAACTAGATACCAGCTCTGCCCATGAGGAGTCAGGTGAATTGGTATTAGGCAGGGCATTCACATAGGTATCAGCAGGTGGATCTAAATCATCTTCTCGGCATTCTTAATGAGAAAAGAGTGAATCTTCGCATAGTGGAGTATATTTATTAGACAACACAAGAGGAGTGGAGAAGTCAACATGCTTTTCGGTTTGCAGGTCCGACGTAGAAGGAGTATCATTTGAGCAGCATAAATGTTTAGCATGCAGAGATTGAACAGACTTTTTTTCTTGTATGCACGTTGAAACTCTGACAGGAGCTGAAGTTTTAATTGCGGTTTGTGCAGGCTTCTCTATGGTTTTTGGATTAGTTTCAAAGACGTTCACTGGAGATTGACAGACCTCTTGGAAGGAATTCGGATCAATATTTAGGTCGGCTGCAGCACAATCAATAGGTATAGTATGTGTAGTTTGAGGTATATTGAGGAACGTTGATAAAGCTTCAGGTGTGTGGAAATCTTTAAATGAATCATTCAGAAATAGACGCATTGTGGCTGGGTAGCGTAAAGCAAATTTAATACCCGCTGGTGCAAAACAGTTTTGATAGGATTATAAAGTCTGCGTTTATTAGATAGTTCTTTTGAGAAATCTCTAAAATTGATATTTTATGATCCTGCCAAATAAGCATACCCACTTGCCTTGCTTTTTGGATGATTAATTCTGTGTGAGCATAATTCAGGAATCTGTGATGAGGGGCCTTGGTTTTGAGTAGGACCAGGCCTTGGGCTTAGAATACTGATGAGATCTCTCAATAGTGAGGTCTTGGTCGGGAGGAAGTTTAAGCAACATTGGAGCGCATGTTTCAGAAGTGCACTGGTATCCCGAGCTCTGCACCTTCAGGAAATCCCAGAATTCTAAGATTATTACGTCTGTTTCTGTTTTCAAAGTCATCAATTTTGTCCTGAAGATTTTTAATAATTCTATCCTGTTCCCTGATTGTAGCTTTCAGATCCAAAATACAGCCTTCATTTTGAATTGTTTTAGATTCTGTAGCAGAGATTTTTTGGTCAAGCAATTGTACATTAGTAACATTTTGTTGTGAGGTTATTTTTAAGTCATTTAACTCATTGATTAATTGCTGAAACATTGATTCAATTCTGTTAAGAGAGCTGCTTTGCAAAGGTTGGTCTGCCATTATTGCAGGCCAGAAGTAGAGCAACTGTCTGATTGCAGATATAAAATATTATAACTGCAAGATAGCAAAAATACTATACCAGAGCTGAGCTGTGCTGCAGGTAGAATAAAGACCCAGTATTTGGCAAAGAATGAATGTCTGGGTAGGAGTGGATGGATGATGATAGTTGGTGATCCCAGGAGCAGCAGAATTAAGCAGCCATCTTCAGCATAGCCAAGCCACGCCCTGCCCCCTTGTATTGAATCCTCTTCTATTATGGCTTGCCTTGTCTTCCTTTTTATCATTTGACTTACCTACTACTGTACCATTGTGTTTGTGCTTATACATTTATTTACATGTAATTATATGTTTCTATGATGGATGTTTACCCTGACCCTGTTCTAACCAGGTCCATCTTGTAAAAGAGCTCTGCTCAATGATGTTCACCTGGATAAATAAAGATTTTGATTGATTGACTGATAGCAGGGCTCTCACCTAACTCAGTGAACTGGTTCAAAAGCTACTTAGACAACCGCTCCCAAAAGAGTGAGAACTGCTGGCACACTCTCAGACCAAAGTCCAGTCCGGTCCGATGTTCCACAGGGCTCAATCTTGGGTCCCCTCCTTTTCAGGCTTTTTCTGAACTCACTGCCAGAATCCTGCCCTGAACAGATCCTACTCTACACGGATGATGCTGTCATCCTGGCATCCCACCATGATCCAGTCCATCTACAAGGTAACCTCCAACAGGCCTTCTCTGCAGTCAAAAACTGGTTCACAAAACACAGGCTTATCCTTAACCAGAAAAAAAACAAAGACCATGATCTTCTGCAGCTCCCAAAACAAACACAAACAATATCAACTCTCCATTAAAACCAAGCAAGGAATCACCCTCGAACAAGTTCATACCTTCAAATACCTCGGCCTCACCCTCAACTGTAATCTCTCCTATGTCCCACACATCAATAACGTGGCAAAAGTAGCCAGCACCAGAATGGGCCTACTATTCCGACATAGGAAACATCTAACCCCAGAAGCTCTGTCCATAGCTGTCCAGAGCTCCATCATCAGCATCATTGACTATGGTCTCATCATCTATGGATCTGCCACAACCTCATCTCTCAGGCGTGTTTCGACTTCCCTCAATCAAGCCTGCTGACTCATTACTGGTTCCCACTGTCTCACCCACACCTGTGACCTGTACTCCAAAACAGGCTGGCTGCAACTGAACAACTGAATCAAATACCAAACCTGCATCACTGCTAAGAAAATCATGATGGGAAAGGCACCACCAGGAGTCAGCACCCTCCTCAAACCCAAAATCACCAACCGCAACACCAGGAGCTTTAAGCCCCAAATCCTTCAAATCCCCCGCTGCCGCACATCCCAAGGCCAAAGGTCATTTGCATACAGGGCTCTGAGATGGCTGAGTGAGCTCTCTAGTGACACCTCATCCACAGCAACGCTTGAAGCATTCAAAAAAAAGCTCCGCCACTCCATAACTGGCACCTCCACCTGTGCTTGCACCCCATAACATCTTCATTCCCTACGCTGCTTCTGACCTTATAGGTGTCAGTTTCTGCCCTCTCTTCTTGCACTTACCTGTCCGATGCAACTTCTAATGCACTTGCCCTATGTCTGTCCTGACAAGGCCCCTCGGCTGCCTCTCCCTGACCCTCTACACCTATGCCTTCCCCTACCCTCAGCCCTCTCCCCTTCTTGCCCTCTTCCTTCTATCGTTTCTTGAGTTGCTCATCACTCAGTCTGATTTTGTCAAGCAAAGTTACTGTCTAAAACCATGTACCTGTAACTGTTTTATGTTTTAGTGTCTGTTACCCTGTAACCAGCATGACGTGGAACTTTTGTAAAAGAGCCTTGGCTCAAAGGTACTTTGTAATCCTAGACACAAATAAATAAATAAATAAAAGGGAGTTTGGCAGTTGGCAGCAGCAGAAAGTCACCACCAAATTGACAGCGGGTGAACCTGCAGCGTCACCAACACACCTACACCTGTCTGAACATCGAGGACCCCATCCAGCCCAGCTATCAATCCAGCTATTGTAGTAAAGGTAAGGAGGCAAGGAGGGGAGGGCTCTTTTTATCTGTAATGGGTAGGAGGTTTTTGGATGTGGAATCAGAATTAGATTACCCCGATTTGATTCTACTTTTCAAAAGGGTTTTGGGGAATTTGTTTTTTTTTGGCTATAAATACCAGAAAACTAAAATCCTAAAAATGGATCGGAATCCAATGATTTAGAATTTGTCATCTGAGATCCGAGCAACACTACTATGCACTAGTGCAGCTTGGTAAATCTGGCCCTGTTGCAAAGTCACCTTTCAAATGAGATTTAAAGAATTCCACCTGCCATGAGGAGAAGGTGGGGGTCATAAAAAGACAGTGTTGAAAATCTGGTGTCAAAGTGTGAAAAAATAACTAAGTGATGAAGAAACATTGAATTGTTCCAACATTTACTAATAACTTTATTTCTGAAGATTTTGGTCCCTAATGTTCCACACATCCCTTGTGCTGCCCCATCTAATGAACATGACAGGTATCATTTTTCAACTCTCCTCTGAAACATGTTTTAGCAGTCACACTGTGAAATCACCTTTTGGATGGGATTTCAAAAATCCACCTGTCTTGATCACAAGACAGTGTTGGAAATTTGGGGTCAAAATGTGGGAGCACTAGCCGGCCCGGTGGTGCTGAGGGTTGAGGCACTGAATGCCACACCTCACGCTGCACCAGTGACCCAAGTTCAGGAGCGAGCTTGGGTGCCAGGGGTCAGCAGGGGCGGGCGAAGATTGAGCACCTGATGGGCTGCTCTCCTTCCCGGGGAGGAGGTCGGGGATTGCCTGGCGTGCCAGCTGCTCCTGGTGGAGACCGGGGGCGCTGCAGCACGCTCGGCAGCACGTAATCTGTGTGCCCTGACACAGGCAGGGGTTGCCGTGTACGCCTTGCATCAGGGATGTGCACATGCATGGGAGGGGGGAAGGATCTCCAGAACAAGAAAAAGTCCAGTCTGAGGGGTAGGCAACAGCACCTGCCCCCATGCCCAAGGCCGAGTCCATCCTGCCTGGCCTTCCAGGTTCCTCCACCTGGGTCCTCTCCCACGTCGGAGTCTGTCTAAAAGTGCGCCAAAAGAGGAGGGGTGGCCCCACCCCAGAGGGGTTAAGCTGGGGGTGCCGATGGTGGACAGAGGAAGAGGGAGAGAGGAGGCACAGGTAGGTGGACTTCAGGCAGGGCAGGAACAGGTAGGCTGCCTGAGAGAGGCCCCCAGTCCATGATAGGAGGGAAAAAAGAGATTGAAAAAAAAATGTGGGAGCACTTTGAAAATTAGATCGGGTTTCTTAGCTGACCTCTCCAGGATAAATACTATCTAAAAATGTGTAATCACAGGTCATGACTGAAAATGAGATATCGCATCTGATCTGGTCTATACTGGGTAAATATAGAGTAAAAAGGTGTAAAAGGAGGACCCCAATACAGCAAAACCCCCACTGAATTGTGCATCTGTACTGCTCCTTTTTTCATAATAAATTTTTTATTTGATTTTCGAACAGAAATAACAAACAATAAATCAAACATGTAATATATGAATATAAGTTGATATACCTTCTTGGTGACATTTTTACACTAAGCAAAGCAAAACTGCACTCCTTAGCTGGAATAGCACACTCAGCACGACATGTATTTCAAAGGCTTTAATGCTGAATACTTAAAGTGAGCACAAGTCTATAACGCAACACTACTTACCCCGGCATCCCATGATGAAGGGCTAGGACCCGAAGTGCTGGGGCAAGTGGTGTTGCAGCATAGACTTGTGCACACTCTAAGTATTCAGCATTAAAGCCCTTGAAATACATATCACGTTGAGTGTGTTTTTCCAGCCAATGAGTGCAGTTTCACTTTGCTTAGTGTGATTGTTTTTGTGCTAGCAGCCCACTTACTGCACCAGCCATGTTTTGGAGGAGTAGCACGGTCACCCTCTTGGACCTGTTGGTGACATTTTTAAAAGGAGAGCATTACAAAGTTAACTGTTCATGGCGTTAGATAAGTATCCACTTAAGGTCAGGTTCAATCCCTGGTATGAGCTAATAGTCTATTCTATTCCACTAAAGAACACAAGGATTGTTTGGATTCAAGAAAAGCTGCCCATATTTTCTGAAAGATATTGATTCTGTCATTAATCGAGTAGCTCATTCTCTCATCATTAGCAGGAAAGGTCATTTGGTCGTACCACTCTCTCAATGAGGAGGAGGGCTCATTTCTCCAATTCCTTAAGAGAATTCACTTGCGACTTAGTGCTGCATGGCAAATCCAGGTTTGCTGTTATCTGTCAAGATTTGAGTGAGATGGAAAAATCCCTGATTGAAACACAGTGGGAGAGAAGGGGACATGAGTGTTGGTGATTTTGGAACATAAGCCATGAACTGTACCCCAGATTATTTGAATCTCTGGGCACACTGATATCATATGTGCCAGTCCTACATCTATTTGATTATACCTCCAAAATGGTAGAATTATTAGAATATCCCAATTTAAACAATCTAAGTGGAGTCAAGTAAAACCAATCCAATAATGTGCATTGTATGAGCCTACCTTGGAGAGCTTTAAAGCTTTGACAAGCCAGTTTCTGGGCTGACTCCCATTCTGTTGATGTTATCCTGATGCACAATTCCCCTTCCTGGGATTCTTTGTCTTTAGTAGTTAGAGACAGAGATGAGGCAGTGTTAGTCAAGAATGTATGTATGAGACCTGCCCTTTTTCTGAGGGTACCAAGTTTCAGCAGTTGGTCCCATCCCTGGCATTTGGTTAATGCATATTCCTTACTTATTCCTTAATGTGCTTACTAAGGAGATCCCTAAGTTGCAGATAAAATGATAGAAGTGTGATTTATGTATCCTGTATTTTTTTTGTAACTTCTTCGAAAGATAATGGGAGGGGGGGCAATATTATGATTTATGACATCTCTTAACTTTTACAGTGCCTGCCTTGCCCAAACTGAATTGTAGAACACTTTTTACATATGTTATAAGTGGATTGGACCAGATTGGCATAAAGTCCAATGGTAGCTTATCTGGGTTGATAATGGCACTGGCCTGCTTAAGAGTTTTGATGGAACCTAATAAGCAAGGATTATGTTTTATTAGAGGGCTAGGATGTAAAAACTTGAGATCGGATAGAGTATGTGGTGTAAGTAGTTGATGTTCAACAGATAGCCAGTGTTGTTGAGTGAGTTAATGTCTGTTTTAAGATAAAAAGCGTATGGGTATCACTCCCACTAGGGAAGAGCAAAGCCATCCAACTCATGTGTAACTCTCAGTTTGGCCATACTCAGTCTGGGTGGTTTCTGGTCCTAGAGAAAATTCCTAATAGTTCTCTCCAGTTTTATTTTTTTTTTTTAAATGCTTTTTATCTAGTAGGATTGGCACATTTTGGAAGAGGTGGAAAAGTTTGGGGGCTGAATTCATTTTTCTTACCTCAAAGGGATAGATAATTTTGGACCATCTTGCTAAGTCCAACTCTATGTCCTTCATCAGGGGGGAGAAATTTATTTCTAGAATTCTAAGAGGCAGTATAGCGCAGTGGTTTAAGGCTCTGAGCTGCAAACCTGGAGACCTGGGTTTGAATTCCCAAGCCCCCACTTGCATACTGTGTGACCCTGAGCAAGTCATTTAACTTCCTTGTGCTCACAGAAAGCACCTGTAAACAAGCTTTCAGTTAGTGTGTCTCTCCTGGTAAAAAAAAAATTCTTTCCAGTTTTGCTGTAATTTGCAGATCAAGATAAGTAATATTATCGCTAAACCATTTTTTATCTAGTATTGTTTCCAGGCTGTTTCTCATGCTTTGGTTTAAATGATTATGCAAGACTTGTGTTTTCCCCTAATTAACTATAAGACCTGAAATGGCTGCAAGGTCATTAAGAAGTGGGAGGAGAGTATGGCAAGAATCAACAGGCCTATTAAGGGTCAAAAGTAAGTCATCTGCAAATGCAAAAACTTTATGGTTTTGTTTTCTGGTGATATCCCATGGATTTCTGGGTGATTTCTAATAGTTCTAATTAGGGGCTCAAACGCTATTATGAACAGATAAGGAGACAGTGGGCATCCCTGCCTAGTTCCCTACACCAGGCTGATTGGCACTGATAAGGTGCCACTGGTTATCTGTGTGACTGGCTTTTCGTAGATCATGGCTACCCATGAAATGAAATCCTCTAAACAACCAAATTCAGTAGGAGTTCTGAACATATAGTCCTGTCGGAGACAGTCAAGTGCTTTAAAGATATTTAACAAGAGAGCAATGTAAGGCTCTTTTTGCTTATTGGCCCATGATATGAGGTTTAGCAGGTGGCATATGCAGTCTGCTCCAGACTTGTTTTGGATGAAAGCCCACTTGTTCTTTACCGATGATTTTTGTAATAATAGATTGCATTCTTTTAACCAGTATTTTGGTCAAAATTTAGATGGGTCTATAGCTTGAACAGTCTAAGAGATCTTTACCTTTTTTTTGGGGGGGGGGGGTAATGTATGTTTCTATAATTATGACAGGAAGTGATTTGTTGACCCAGGTCTCATGCAAGGTGTTGCATAGCATGGCTGTGAGGGCAGCTGTTAAAACCTTTAAGTATTCACCCGGAAGGCCATTTCCTTCTGGGCCTGGTGTTATACCTGTTGATAATTCCATAATAACTTGTTTTAGCTCTTTTACAGCCATTTCTTCCCTTAAATATTTTCTGTCTTGTAAAGAGAGTGAAGGTAAATTAAGCCTTTTAAAGAAATCCTCTACACAATTAAGGAATGGTTTGTCTTGTTTAGAATATATTTCATTGTAAGAAAGTAGAAATTCTTCATTTATATCTTTGTTCTTGTTGAAGACTTGGCCAGATTTGGTTTTAATGCTGGGATTAGATTTTGCTGTTGAACTTTCTTAAGCCTGAAGGCTAACAGTTTACCTCATTTCGCTTCTGCTTCCCAGTACTTTTGTTTAGTTCTGAAGAGGGTGTATTTGGCTTTTCCTGATAGAATTTTGTTGATTTCAAATTTGAGGGCTGAGATTTTGTGTAATATTTCATTTCCTGGTGCCAGATATTCAAAACATTGCCTGGTGGGCAAAGTGATTGTGCCCTGTTTGCCTGGGGTTTGTGCCCATGTGCGGTATTCAAAGGGGAGCTTTTGTGCATACTAACAGGGTTAGCGCATGATAAAAAAGTATGTGGTGGGTAAAGGGAGGGATTGGGACAGGAATGCTGGTACAGCATGATATTCAGCACATTTGCATTATGCAAAGGAGTTAGCGCAGGTCACTTTGCACAGCACAAATACCATCAATCAAAACCCCGACTTACTCTGAGCAACTCTAGCGACTGCTGAAGTCAATGCAGTCAACAATCAAGTTGGCAGTTGGGGAGCACACCTGCCCCTGGCATCTAGTGACACCCCTATCGATCAATTGCCATCCCTGGTAAAGTAAAAAAATCCCTGGTGCCTAGTGGTCCCCCAGCCCTCTAAACACCAACTCCTTGGGTGTCGTAGTAATCTCTGGTGCCTCGTGGTTCCCCCTTCCCTCCGATTCCAGCCCCATAGCTGACATAACAATTCATGGTGCCTAGTGGTCACCCCCTGCCCTCAAATCAACAGATTCATAGCTGTCATAGTAATCCCTGGTGCCTAGTGGTCCTCCCTGCCCTCCGATCACCAGCCCCATAGCTGTCATAGAAATTCCTGATGCCTAGTGATCCCACTGCCCTCCGATCACCAGGTCTGTAGTTGTCATAGTAATCCCTACTGCCTAGTGGTTCCCCCCACCCTCCAGTCACCAGCCCCATAGCTGTTATGGTAGTCCCTGGTACCTAGTGGTCCCCCCACCCTCTGATCTCCATCACCGTAACTATCATAGTAATTCCTGGTGCCTAGTGGTCCCCCCCACCCTCCATCTATGAACAATTACCATTTGCTTGGTAGATACATAGGGGTTCTGTCTCAGTGTTTGTGTCATTCTATAATTTATAAAATAAACTCATTTCCATATTAAGTTCTATGGTGTGTGCCCAGCCTTTGCTTTCTGCTGTGTCTAACTTTTGGCTAGAGCACCTTTAGGAGAGCATATGCTTGCTTTTTTTTTTTTTTGCTTATGAACAATTATTCCCCTGCTGTCTAGTGGCCCTCCTGCATCACCACACTGACAAACCCACCCTGTCAATCCCCCTTACCTTATGCCGGTGCCTTGGATTCCATTCCTTGGCTGGCCGCTGTATAACAGGGATCACATGTCCAATGTACAGCACAGGGAGCGTGTCCCCTGTATTATAGAAACATAGAATCATAGAATTTTGTCAACAGAAAAGGACCCCATTGGCCCATCTAGTCTGCTCATGTTTCCTCCCCATTGGTAGCCCTTATGCTACCACCCTACACACCAATTGTGTGTCTCCCCCCCCCCTTGTAGATTCCTAACCCCTTTTTACCATCTGGGTATCCATCTCTCTCTCCCTCTTTTGTTTAAACTCATGTGGTTATCCCATGCACACTTGAATACCCCCACTGTTGTTGCCTCAACCACCCCCTCAGGTAGCTCATTCCAGGGGGCCACCACTCTCTCAATGAAGTCGAGCCCTCTCTTATTACCTCTGAATTGACCACTCTCCAGTTTTATGCTGTGCCCCCTAATCCGTGGATTTTTCTTCATCTTGAATGTACTCCATTCTCTCACCTTGTTAATTCCCTTCAGGTATTTAAAAGTTTATCATATCCCCCCTCTGTCTCCTGGTTTCCAGTGGATATAGTTCAAGCTCCTCCATCCTCTCCTCATATGTTCTCTGATGCATACCATGCACCATTTTGGTTGCCTTCCTCTGGAGTCTCTCCACCCTATTAATATCCCTCTGTAGGTGAGGTCTCCAGAACTGTACCCCATATTCTTAGTGGGAATGGACCATTGATTTGTATAGTGGCATTATCACCTCCCTTTTCCTGCTTGTGATTCCCTTTCTTATGCATGCCAGCATACTGCTTGCCTTTCCAACCTCTTTGTTGTACTGGTTTGCCACATTAAGGTTGTTTGAAATAATAATCCCCAGATCCCTCTCCTGCTCTGATACCACAACGTTCTCTCCCCCCTAATGTGTATGTGGTCCTCTTATGCCCTATGTGCATTATTTTACACTTTTTGGCATTAAATCTCAGTTGCCAACTTTTCGACCACCTCTCCAGCTTTAACAGGTCCTCTCTCACCCTCTCCACCCCCCCCCGGTGTGTCCACTCTATTGCAGATCTTTGTATCATCTGCAAATAGACACACCTTTCCATTCAGACCCTCCGCAGTGTCCCCAATGTAAATGTTAAAGAGTATTGGCCCCAGTACTGACCACGTGGTACCCCACTTGTCACTCTTTCCTCTCTGAAATGAACCCCATTTACAACCACCCTTTGACTTCTGTCACTAAGCCAGTTTTCCACCTAATTTGTTACTTTCTCCCCTGCCCCTAGATTGCCCATCTTGCTCGCTAGCCTCCTGTGAGGGATGGTGTCAAAGGCCTTGCTGAAGCCCAGATAGGCCATGCCCACTGCCCCTCCCTGATCGCACACCCTTGTCACCTAGTTAAAGAATTCTATGAGATTCATCTGGCATGACCCTCCCTCCATGAACCTGCGCTGCCTATATCCTGCTGCCCATTTTCTACAAGATAATCCACTATCCTTTCCTTTAGGAGTGTCTCCATAACCTTTCTTACCACTGATGTAAGACCAACTGGATGATAGTTACTCAGTTTTTCCATTCCTGTGATCTTATGTACTGGCACCACATCCGCCTTTCTCCAGTCCTCTGGCACCCTCCCTGTGTCAAACGTTACGTTGAACAACCGTGTTAGAGGTTCTGCCAGCTCTTCCTTAAGCTCTTGGATCACCCTAGGATGCAGGGCATCTGGGCCCATTGCCTTGTCCACTCTTAACTTCTCCAGTTCCTCCAATACTCTGCTCTTCTTGAACGGCCCATTGTCCACCTCCCTACCCTTGTTGCCTCTCACCTTCAATACCGGTCCATGTCCCTCCCTTTCAACCGTGAAAACTGAGCAGAGGTATTTGTTTAGCAAGTCCGCTTTTTCTGAGTCCCTCTCTACAAGATCACCCCTCTCACCTTTAAGTGTCATTATACCTTGCTTGTTTTTCCTTCTCTCACTGATGTATCTTTTTGTCTCCCCTTTTGACCTCTTTTGCTATTTTCTCCTCTGTGTCTGCTTTTGCCCTCCTGATTACCTGCCCTGCCACCCTTAGCTTTTCCCTCTGTACCTCCTTGTCGTCTTTTCCTTGTGTTCTTTTATATGCCTTGAAAGTCCTTTTCCCCCATTGTCCTTGCCACCTCTCTTGAATACCAAAGTGGCCTCCTTCCCTGTTTTCTCTTTTCCTACTTTTCTAATACACTGTTCAACAGCTTTCACAAGTCCTCCCTTAATTGCCCCCCCCCCCACAATTCTTCCACGTCACCTAGCTTCTTCCTACCTTCCATATTGACCCTAAAAATCTCTCTCATTTTATTGAAGTCTGCCTCCAGAAGTCCAAAATCCTCGTGGTGGTTTGACTCACTTCTTTCCCCATCCTGATCTTAAACCTAACTGCTCTGTGGTCACTTGCCCTCAAATTGTCCCCCACTGATACCTCAGCCACACTATCTCTATTTGTCAGAATTAAGTCTAGTGTTGCCTCACCCCTAGTGGGTTCCCTTACCAGTTGCTGTAGGAATGCTTCATGCAGGGATTCAAGTACCTCCCTACTCCTAGCTGATATACTGTAGCTGCTGGAAACTCCCAGCTCACATCAGGGAGATTAAAATCCCCAAGTAATAGGAGCTGCGCCTTACTTGACATCCTTTGTATCTCCTGCAATAACTCTTTGTCCACTTCCTCCCCTTGATTTGGTGGCCTGTACACCACGCCCAGGCATATTGCTTCTCCTGACCTCTTGAGCTGCATGACCCAGCGAACCTCAGCCGATCCTAGACTTACCTGCCCTGCTATTGCCTTCATCCCATCTGTAACATATAGTGCCACCCCTCACCCTTTTTACCCATCCTGTCTTTTCTAAAAATGTTATACTCTGGTATACCCACATCTCATTTATGATTTTCTGTCCACCACGTCTCCGTTATAGCTACGAGGTCCAGTCCCTCATCTACCATCATGGCCTCTGAATCTGCCATCCCCCCCCCATACTCCTGGCATTTGCTAGCATACTCTTCCACCAATTTTCCCCATAATGTAACATTTTTACCCCTGCATCCCCTGCCCCCTCATGCATGGGAGTGCTCACTGGGCAAGAACCTCCACCTTATTCCTCCATCCCTTCCCTTCCCTAGTCTCGTACTACCCCTTTTCTAGCTTAAATCCTTTCCCAAGACCCCATCTACATAACCTTGCAATTTTCCCCTCAATATCCTAGCACCCCCTCATTTAAATGTAGTCTGTCCTTCATGTATAGATTCTCCCCTGCCCAAGTGTCCCCTCACTCCTCTAAGCAGGTGAGTCTCTCCCTTATAATAATTATAACAATAATAGTTTTATTTATAAAGCACTTTTCAGTTTTCAAAGTGCTGTACAAGTTAAAACAATAAGATCCCACATTAAAATTCAATATTAGACACAGATAAAAACCACAATATAATCAACAACTTATACACCAATCCCTGATCCAATGAGTGAAATCTTTCATTCTCAGCTGCCACGCGGTGCTACCACAGTGAACAGGCAAGACCTCTGAGAAAGCCAGGGAGCTAACCTCCTTCTTGCATATCCTGGTAATCTCCTTAAACCTACTTTGAACCTCCCTCATATTATTTCCCACCAGGTCATTGGTCCCTAGGTGCAGAACTAGGTGCAACTTTCCCCCCCCAGCACCCTAATACCCTCTCTTATTTTAGTTATCGCCCTTCCCACCTCCATCCTGGGCTCAAAGAAGACTGAGCTCCTTTTACAGGCCACCCCCTTTCTTATTGTACTGTACAGGGTGTGCGGCCTGTGTACTGTATAGGGAGGGTGTTCCTTGTGCAGTACCCAGACTGCATGCTCCCTGTACAGTACACAGGCCATGTTCCTTGTACCATACAGGGGATGCGTGCCCTGTACTGTACATTGGACACATGCTCCTTGTCTTTCCATATGGTGTCTAGCCAAGGAGGTGACAGTAGGGCTGTGCCAGTCACCGCATGGGATCTGCAGCACTGATGTAAGGTAAGGGGGATTGGCAGGGTGGGTTTGTTGGTGCCAGTGGTATGGGGAGCACTAGACCTCAGGGAATAATTGTTTTTAGATGGGGTTGGTGATCAGAGGGTGGGGGAGATCATTAGGCACCAGGGATTACTATGACAGCTACAGGGCTGGTGATCCGAGGGTGGGGGGAGGATTGCTAGGCACTGGGAGGGGGACCACTAGGCACCAGGGACTACTATGACAGCTATGGGTTGAGGATTGGAGGGTGGAGGCTACTAGGCACCAGGAAATCTGTGGATTCTATTGAAGTGGGCAATTGGGGTCACAGGAGAGCAAACCTGCTGCCGCTTGCCATGCAGATGTACCTATAATGGGCATGCAAATGGCCCCTTAGCACCCCTCATGCTTAATGGGCTCATTTGCTTGGAGCTGTCTGAGTATGGCACTGGGAGTTACCAGTGCTATCAGGTCTGGGGGCGCTGTTCCCTGTACTGGCAGCATCCATGTCGGTGCAGTGCTGCTTGACTTAGTGCTGTACCGACATGCCCCTATAATCAGTTGGATAGTGCCAGTGTGCTATCCAACTGAATATAGCATCCTAAAGGTCCTGGGCAATGGGCAAGTGCAGTGCAAAACTTTGCCCTCTGCTTTGCTCATTTTTGAACATCGGGCCCCTTGTGTTTTAGAGTTTTTGGACAATCTTTCCATTTTTTTAAGCACTTCCTGTTTTTTTAATAAAATCCTTCTCCTCGTCTTTTTTCTTCTTTACTGAAAAACCTATAATCTTGCCCCTTATAAATGCTCTATGTGTTTCCCAGACACAGGTTTGGGAGACTTCCCCAATGTTATTTATCTCAAACAAGTCATTAGTGTTAGTTATCACCCAATTCATAAATTCTTTGAGCAGGATTCACAAAATACAAAAAATGCACAAGTCCCCAAAATTTGTACAGTTGTGGGAAAGAAGGGGTGATTGCGCTGTGTCATATACACTAAACGTCCACAGCTGTGGAAAAATACACTGTGGACTGTGAGAAAAAATACACCGTGGACTGTGAGAAAAATGCAGCTGTGGAAATTCTTGCGCAAAAAAAATGCCATTGAGCTGGTCTGGTGGCACTGAGGGTTGAGGCGCTGCATGCCACACCTCACGCCATGCCGGTGACCTGGGTTCGGTGATGGATTCAGGCCGCCGGGGGTCGGCTGGGGGGGGAGAAGGATTGTGCACCTGACAGCTTGCTCTCCTTCTCCAGGGAGGGGTGGGAGCTAGCCCTGCTGTGATACTGCCACCTCCCAGTGACCACAGGTATTTGGCAGTGCGGACTAGGAAAGCAGCGGGGGGGGGGACAACGTAGGCCAAGGACCTGATTTGAGGCGCGTCTCAGCACACCTCTGCCTCACTGGCCCTCCTTGGACACTGATGTTGGCAGAGGGGCAGAAGTAAGAAAACACATCCATAGAAGCCGAGGGCAGACTCTGCTGTGTGCGCGCTCCCCTGAAGGTTGAGGTTGGTAGTTGGAACCTTCCTTGCCCCGCCTGGGGGGGTTAACCGGGGGCTCTGGAAAAATACCGCAGTGGTGCACTCCAGGAGCAGACTTCATGGTGGTTGGAGTGTGTGGATGCTTGAGGGGTCTGAGAGATAGGATAGAATGGGTGCAGTAAGACGAGTGATAAATAGAGTGTAAAAAAAAATGCCATTGAAAAGTATGGTCAATTCCTTTATAGGCTATTCTCAGCCACTGTTTTCCGGCCTTTTGGTCATAATGTCGTGCAGCAATAGCGTCGGCATTATGGTGAAACCCGGACCTGTGCGTTCTCTCAGTTGAACCCCCCCCAGAGTTGGAATCTTTAGTGGGGGGGGGTCCGGGGGAGCAGCCCCCGTAATGGGGGGTGTGGTGGGAGGAGCCCCCCACAGAACAATAAATAACGATAAATCGTGCAACGCGATTGTGCCACATGGCATTCTGCTGTGCGACATATTGACCCCATGCCGTTTTCCCGCAGTTGCAGAAAAAATGTTGTGCACATGCTGTGCCAAGGAGAGTGAGGTGTAACTCACCCTGAGCAAAAGGCAGTGTACGAACAACAGGGAAACAATCATAGTGGGGGTTCA
This sequence comes from Neoceratodus forsteri, assembly GCA_016271365.2. NCBI lineage: Eukaryota > Metazoa > Chordata > Ceratodontiformes > Ceratodontidae > Neoceratodus > Neoceratodus forsteri. Next base: position 107,299,015 of record CM028131.1, on the reverse strand, counting down.
GCCACCAAGCAAGAGCAAACCTGTGTTACAACAATCATAGCACACATTGCAGTTCACAGACAACAAACCACAACCACATGACCCAGCGCAGCCTATAAAGGAGCTCAACAGGCAGTACAGGCAGAGGTGGTAACAGGCAAAAGAATATCCTCAGAGAGAGATACACACAACTAACAGTTAAAAACTGCCACTGGGTAAAGGTTCTGCTGGTCCAGGTGGTGCTACTGTGGTCCCAGTTTTGGGACTGGCTGCTGGCCTCACTGGGAGTGCTGGTTCTGTTGAAAGTTTTGCAAGACTCAGTCTCCTGCTCCAGTTAATATGAATCACCTATTGTTCTGTCTGCTGGGCCATTTATAACAGCGTCAGATCCGCGCATATGCATGTTCCACAATTATGGAATTTTGTAACTCGTCTGTTTTGCGATTTTCCGCACCTGCGGAAATTTTGACTTTGAATATGCCACACTTGTGTTTCTGCAGTTTTGCAAGTTTTGTTTCTGCATGTGCAGATTTTGTTTGGCTCTTTTTGTGATACTAGCCCATACTTTAAAGAGCAGCTGACACCTACTTGAAAAGTCATTTTTGTCCAGAGGTTATGAGAATGAGATCCTGATTTGCTGAATTGCATCAAAATCCATTCTGAAAATGAGTTCTTAGTGTGTTAATTTTGTTAATAAAAAACACGCCAATCCTATTTGTTTACTTCGGTTCTTCAGTGAGTGAGTGCCAGATGTCAGCAGGCTGTGACCTCATGTAGGGAAGATCTGACAGTGCAATTTGGAGGAGTACTGTCAAAGCAGTTTTGGCTCAGTGAACAGGGTAGTTGATCCTTTAGGAACAAAAAAAAAACACTATTGCAAGTATTGGACCAGTTGTGAGGCATAAGCACTGTGATACCGATGGCCTAAATGGCTGATAAACTTGGAACTGTTCTATGTATGCATGTGGGGCAGCACGTATGTTACTCATTCAGTGCACAGAGAACCACCTGGCAAGGTTAGGACAAAGAACAGGAATACAGGCTACGCTCCCTAAATACATTCTACAATAACATCATTTTCCATGTTAATGTACAAAAAATGCCTGAAGGCAAGAGATTCCTTGAATATCATTATTGCAGGACTCTGCAGCTGGGAACAATAGATCTCTCAGCTTGGTGAGATGCCGCCTGCCGTCCCTGCCGCGGCACCCTGCATGTTCAGATAGCTGCACAATTATCCAGAGGCACAGGGTGAGCATGCTTGATTAAGTAATAAAAATTATTACCAATCGGAGGGAGTGGGGCAGCAGTAAATCATCCCAGTGAACAAGTTATTTATTTGGAAGCAGGACATCTCATTACCTACTGGTTCCCTGGAAACCTACTGAGCAAAATGCTATGATCACTTGCAACCGAGGAATGTGTATGGACTGCTGCAGGAACCCCCAAATCACCAAACAAGCTACATGTGGTGTAATGGGCTACAGGAATAATTAACAAATCATTCCATTTTTGTGGGGTTGCTGCTTCAGACCCAGACACCATTCACTGTATCATGCGGGTTGAGGAGTGGGGGGGTGTCAAGGTGAGAGACAGAATCAGTAAAGGACTGGCTGAGCTCATGCTGAATGCTACACAATCACTGCATACACATGTACTGCAGTATTCATGGGGCTAGGTGTTACTGGGTAACCTGATGTTGGGGAACACTCGACATACCCGGTAACTCCTTGATGCTTGTATATATACTGTGCCTTAAGAGGAATCCATCGCAAGATAGGGGATGGACATGCACATACATCAAGAGTATCGGTATGTTTTATGCCCCTACATCATGTTACTCGGTAAAACCTAGACCCATGCATATGTAGTGATAGTTGTACAGCAATAGCACATAGGCCACAGCAGACAGAAGCTGAAGATAGAAGAGGAGCCATGTGAGGACTCCAACAGTGAACTTCAGTCACAGGATGAGCTAGACTGAACCTTTTAGCCGGTAATTCCCTGACCTGTAGAATATTTGACTCCATGCATGAAAGGGGGTTACCAATGGATCCTAAAGTTTGTAATGCAGTACATATGCAGGATTTTGAGTATAATACAGTCACTGATATGGGCTTTTTAAGTAGCCTACGTGGGGAGATACATAAGATAACATTAATGGAATCAGATTATTCCATGTTAAAAAAATGCACTTTCATCATTCAAAATGCATGAAAATTTGTGTACTAATTTGTGACATGGCTACCCATGTCATGTGTGTGAAATAGCCTCTCAGTCATTGAACTAGACTTTTCTAGCAATAAAATTATTATTGTAACTAATTCTGGGTTCTGCTTTCATTTATTACACTTCCTTATTGTGCTACCTTGATTTCTAGCCACCGCCAGGGGGTCCTACCTAAAAATGTGGTCTCGTGTAACTATTTTTGTCCCCTTGTGTTACCTTTGATCTTTTGTAATATTCTGCTCTTTGGTGCTATTTGTGTTGTATTTCTGTCCCCAGGTTACTTGCTGTATTTGTTTAGGGTACTACAGTGCATTGCCTGTTTCTTTAAGTACACAGCATGATCGCAAGCTGCCCCCTTTGCTCCCCTGATACTTTCATGTTCCACACCACCGGATGTTCATGCATGACTGCAGGGGTTCAGGGAAGCTGCTTGTGAAACCATTTGGGCACTTACATCAGCATGAGATTGGGGCAGGCCATGAGGGGATTTAAAAGATGATTCCCGGCAATTTCTAGCCTTTCCTGTGATCAACTGTCTTGTCCTGAAGAGCTCTTGTCCTCCTGTGTAACCCTTATTACATCACTATCCTCACTGCATCAGGTAAATACCGTTTATAACTGCAGCCAGAAATGCTGGTTTTTTTTTTTTACTAGTTTTGGTAATTTTAGTGAGCCATTGGGGGTTTCATTAATAGTGCAGATGGACCCACATCCTGGATTTTCCTTTTTGCCTTCTGGATTTGATGTAATGGGCACCATTTGAATTAAAATGTGAATTTGGGACCTTAAACTTCTTTATGTCCTTGTTCACCACGAGGTCTTCTTGAAAGAGTTGATAGAGGGGGTTGCATAGATCAACTTTCCAGGTTGCTATGCGTTATTTTAAATGTGCTTTTTTATGTTGGGACTGCCTTTTACATGCTGCTGTTACAGTACATTTTTTTTTGGGGGGGGGCTGAAGATAGAGTGGCGTGTCTGGAATCAGCACACTGCATTATCTGATTATTGGGGAGGGTTTTGGTACCTGTGCTTAATCCTTGGGCTCTTTATGTTTGAGATACTGATATTTATTTGGGTTTTTGGTTCCAATGCTTTATTTTAAATGTTCTTATTATATGTTGGGATGGTATTTTACATACTGCTGTTACAATGATTGTTTTTCTTGGAGGTGTTAAAAAGATTGAGTGGAGTGTCAGGTATTTATTGTAGTTTCTGCTATTAAAAAAAAAGACATATTTCCTGTATTTACCTGGGCACTTCCAGTACAACCCACCAACACTCCTGAAAGTGTGCTTCTCCCTACCAAAGAGTTGTATGAGCACTGTACCTCAGTAATAATAATAATAATAATAATAATAATAAGCTTTATTTGTACAGCGCCTTTCAAAAACCAAGGTGCCTTAACAATATTAAAACCACTCAATAAATAAAACAAACACCTCAATAACACAATCAGACTAATACCATCCAATAATTAGTTACCAAAAGCTTGGTACATCCCCCAAATGTGAAACACTGCCCCTCAGAATGTGGAACCCTTCATCAAATCTATTGCTCAGAAACTCAGACAACTGTTGAAATGTGAGTCTTTGTGTTCATAAAGTTCGCTGTTAAATAAATAATACATTTTTCATATGAACTGCTATGCATTTTTGTATTATAATGTTGTTTAATGTGGAACAAACCCTCTCAATGTGTAACAAGGGGCTTTTGTGAATAAAATGAGGAACCATTCCTCGTGATGAGGTACAGTTGAGAGGTGTGGCAGGATCAGAAGTGCATGTTAGTTTAGTGCACCCAAATTAGGCAACCACACATTTAGGTGGAGTGGAAAGTTTGCATGGCATGATCTTGACATTGGTTGTGATGGGCTATTGCGTTGCATAATACATTTGTTACTGGCTTCTTATTAGTAGGGTACACCACGTCTCTTTTGTCTTGGTGCATCGCAAGGCACCCACAGCATTTGTTATTAATCTGGGTGCCAAACCATGTGGTCACTGATTATTGTTTTTTTTTGGGGGGGGGGGTTGGTGCACTATTTGGTCTGCATGGATCAAGTCTGGTGACAGTTTTTGACTAATTCCTGTGGTATGTTTTGTGGTGTGCGTCAATTTTTGGTCAGCAGACAGCTGGAAGCATGCCTCCATTTTGATTTGCAGATGGGTGGATTGCACGCTTCCATTTTGTTTGCATATTTCTGTATCATTGTCTCCATTTTGATCCGCAGATGGGTGGATGCAAGCCCCATTTTGTTTGCAGGTTTGTGTATGATTGCCTCCATTTTGATTTGCAGATTGGTGGATTGCATGCCCCATTTTGTTTGCAGATTTGTGTATGATTGCCTCCATTTTGATTTGCAGATGGGTGGATTACATGCCCCATTTTGTTTGCAGATTTGTGTATGATTGCCTCCATTTTGATCTGCAGATGGCTGGATGCATGTCTCCATTTTGTTTGTAGATGGGTGGTTGCATCCCTTCATTTTGTTTGCAGTGGTGTGAATGTATGACTTCCTTTTGTTACCAGATGGGTGTATGCTTGCTACCATTTTGTTTGCAGACCTGTGGATGCCTGGCTTCAGTTTTTTTACTTGTTTTTTTCTTTTTGTCAGATGGGATGATGTGTGGCTTGTATTGCAATTATTACTTTTTTTCTCCTTTTTTTGTCTTTACTTATCAAGTGATACAATAATTTGAACAGCTTTGTTAGTGAGTTCATGATTGCTTTGATGTTGGGTTAGGATTTATTTGGGTATTTGAAAACAAAAACATGAACAAAATGAATTTATTTATTTATTTATTTTTTTAGCTTGGACACCACCATGGCAACGCTACCTGTTATTTTGGTTTAAATTTCAAAATCACCAAACAACCACAGAGGTATGCTTATTGTATTCAAACAGATAGCTTGTACTGGGCTGGCGATCTTGGCAAAACCCATTTTGTGTGTGACTATGTCCACAACCCCCCCAAAAAAAAACATTATACATATTGCACATATGTGTTTGCTACACCAGTACACCAATTACCTGTTTATGCACAATTGAGTTGCATGCCTAAGCAGGCAACAACAAATGTCGGTGAGGTGGCAGGTTTGTGTGCTGTGATTTAGATGGTGTTTGGGTGATGCTGCTGCATTAGCTAACTTGTTTTACACTGCCCGCAACATTCTATTTTGTTGCACATTTAAAGTGTTTATTATTGTGCCTTTGTGGATTTTTTGGTTGCATCGCAGGGCAGCCACAGCATATTGTTAATCATAGCACAAAACCATATGGTTACTGTTTTTGGAGGGGTGGAGCTTAATGTTAAAAAGTACTCTCCCCATGCTGCTTGCTGTGGTGTCCTAATTAGGATACATTATTCTCTGGGCCATATTGGTCAGCCATATCATACATGTGTGTGGTGGGTTTACAGCCATATCATACATGTGTGTGGTGGGTTTACAGCCATATTATACATGTATGTGGAGGGTTTACAGCCATATCATATATGTGTGTGGTGAGTTTACAGCCATATCATACATGTGTGTGGTGGGTTTACAGCCATATCATACATGTGTGTGGTGGGTTTACAGCCATATCATACATGTATGTGGTGGGTTTACAGCCATATCATACATGTGTGTGGTGGGTTTACACAACTTTGACTAGCAAAAATAAATTACTGTGAAAACCAACTATACTGTTTTCTGTGGGTGTTGTCTGTGTTCAGTTTACATGGACAGATCATTATTCAGGTGATATGGACTGATGATGCCCTGATTAGAATGCATGTTTTAATGATGAACTTCTTTGAAAGATTCCATCAGGTATTTAGCTGCATGCCTCCATATTGTCTGCAGATGGGTGATGGTGTGCCTCCATGTTGTGTGCAGATGTGGAGTGGTGTGCCTGTGGTACTTTAATGTCCCCTGTTATGTGTGCAGTCCTGCTTTTATGTCCCCAGTTACATGTGCAGCCCTGCTTTTATGTCCCCAGTTACATGTGCAGCCCTGCTTTTATGTCTCCAGTTACATGTGCAGCCCTGCTTTTATGTCCCCAGTTACATGCCCTGCTTTTATGTCCCCAGTTACATGCCCTGCCTTTATGTCCCCAGTTACATGTGCAGCCCTACTTTTATGTCCCCAGTTTCATGTGCAGTCCTACTTTTATGTCCCCAGTTACATGTGCTGCCCTGCTTTTATGTCCCCTGTTACATGTGCAGCCCTGCCGTTATGTCCCCTGTTACATGTGCAGCCCTGCTTTCATGTCCCCAGTTACATGTGCAGCCCTGCTTTTATGTCCCCAGTTTCATGTGCAGCCCTGCTTTTATGTCCCCAGTTACATCTGCAGCCCTGCTTTTATGTCCCCAGTTACATGTGCAGTCCTGCTTTTATGTCCCCAGTTACATCTGCAGCCCTGCTTTTATGTCCCCAGTTACATGTGCAGCCCTGATTTTTTGTCCCCAGTTACATGTGCAGCCCTGCTTTTATGTCCCCTGTTACACGTGCAGCTCTGCTTTTATGTCCCCTGTTACATCTGCAGCTTTGTGGAGGATATTTCTCGGGCCCTGAAATGGGAGTTATTCTACACCATACTACATTTTTATAAGGTGAGGCACAGCATAAAAAATTGCTTATAATAATCACTATATTATAGATTTTAAAAATTGACACTAATGTCACACTTTGGTAGCCCTTTTCCATGCATAGACCCATTTATCTCAGTATGGATCAGTATTCCTATCATTAGTACAGGATACAGCAGATACGGCATTCCTCTCATTCCTTTACAGGTGCTGTGATTATGAAGATGGATGCCCAAAATGCAGTGTGCTGATATTGTATTATGTGCCGTATGCTGTGAATCATTTTAGTTGGAGGGTTACTGATTGTGCCATGAATCCATTACATTTTGTACTGCCAACGTGGTTTAATTCTTTTAATGTGTGCCATGAAATGTGATAAATATGACTTGAATACACATATCTGCAACTTACTTTTGTTTCTGTTTGTTTTCTGTACCATAAACAATGTGTAGTAAAATGCACAGGATCTGTGATGGTAATCATGGGGAATACTGTATCTTTACTAGCAGCGAGCATATCATTCAAGTCTAAACTTTGGAATTCTATCTCCCCTCTTGTACACTGCAACTGCCTCACCAAACTCCTAGCTGAATCTAGCCTTCCTCTGCCCCTGGACCATGCTCTAACTTGCCTGGAACTGACCAGTCAATCCTTACATGCTCTCACTACACCCTCCCTCGCCTCCCCTACCTACTTACTCCTTGTATCCTCCCCCTCTACTTCTCTTCTGCCCTGGAGGCGGTTCCCCTTGAGTTCGTTGTACCTAGGATTTGGCCTATACAGTGCTCTCTGCCTGACCTTTCTGTGATATGAAATACCCTATCGTCCCTTGTTTATGTATTACAGACAACGCCTGTTATCCACTAATATCTAGTCCTGACTCCCCACCTCCCCCGTCACATCCACTTCTGCTTTTCCCACTTGACCCTCTCCCTTTGCTATGATTCTTCCTCCTCGCTCCCTTGCCCTGTAGTTTAGACCTTCTCTCTTGGCTACCTGTTGATGATTCTTCCTTCCCACTCACTATTCAATGTCTGAACTGGATCTAATGGCTGTATCTACATTTTGTACCACTAAGGAAACTAAGGAATCTGACAATGCTATATAGCTGCTACCTGGAGTATCAACTACCTTGTACATAGTTGCACTTTATTACACTTTAACTATCTCTTCCTGCCTTGAGGACAGTCTCCCCTTGAGTTTGTCATGCATAAGTTTTGGCCTATTCAGTGTTCCCTGTCTTACCTTTTCCTGTGACATGAAATACCCTATGTTCCTGTATTTGATGTTTTGCAGACAATGCCTGTTAGCTGCTAATGTTTCTTCCTGGCTCATGCATTTGATGTTCCCCCCCATGCTTCATGAGGGTCCTTTGTAAATGACCTTTTAGCTCAAAGGTTGTAATTCTGATTTAACAATAAAATAATAAAAAAAATACCTATTACTGTTGTTACATGAAGTGTGCAAAACAAAATTTGAGGTGCAGTGCATTTGGTGTTTCATTCAGGAATCTTTCAATGCTGCACTCAGAAATCAAGGCAGCTGTACTGAATTATGTTAGCCGCCCGCTTCCCCTCGCAGATGCCTTTCCCTGCATGACATCAAGGTGCCATGTGAGCGGGCCACATGAAAGTGCGTTCAACAGGGAATGAGTTAAAACATTTAAAAGGGATATTTTGTAACACCGAACTTTGGAGATGATCACAAAACAGTACACTGAGGGCTATCAGCAAACTAACAGAGCTAAGCAGGTAGGTTCATGTCAGCAGCTCTTTAAGCAGGCTTGTGTTCAATCTCCATCTATGAGATTTCTGTCTTCTTCCTCCCATATCAGATTAGTTGTTATCATACCCTGGTCAGATCTATTTACACTGACAAACTTTGCATCTAAACTAGAGCTGTCAGTTTGTTGAAATTTAGAATGTAATCAATCCTGCTACAGGACTGGTGTCTATTAGAGAAAAATGTACAACCATGCCCTTGGGGGTGCACCAAGCACCAGGTATCTGAAAGACTAAGGTCTTTATGCAGTTTTTTTAAAGGATAATCTTGCTCTCATCTCCAGCTGTATAGTCTTAAAGGATGATTTATCAAGGACGGGGTCTAGTAATTCATTAAAGTCTCCCCCTATTATTAACTCATAATCTGAGAAGTCATTTAACTGTAATGTGAGACAATCAAAGAGGGCAGGAAATAATTTCTAATTGGTGGCTGTTTATAATGTTCCCGTTTACAGAAATGATATCCATAAACCTTAATGATCCATAGATAACTATACCTGAATAAAAAGTGATATGAAAAGCCATGTTTTGCATTGTTTTGTTTTTATGGGCAGCATTCTGTTACAGTTCTCTTCACAGAACTAGTGATCTGGAGTTTTTTCTATGTCATGGTTTGTACACAGAACTCTAAGCATGGTTCTGGATAAGACAGCAGGTCATGTTTAGCATTCTATACACAAACCGTGACATAGCAAAAATTCCAAATTACTATTCCCATGAAGAGAACTGTGCAGAATGTTATCCATCAAAAGAAAACAACTGAAAATAGTTTTTCACATCAGTGTTTATTAAGGTAGCGGTTCATTTGGAGACAAGTCTTTCATTTCTCTTTGCTAGGAACATAATTAACTGCTGCCAATTATCACAGATTCCCTGCCCCCTTTAAAGGAACCCTCTTGACTCTTGTCTGAAGTGTAAACATTGCAGAGAGCTATTTTGTAACATAGAAACATAGAAACATAGATTTTTGTCGGCCCATCCAGTCTGCCCCTTGTCCCTGCTTATTTCATTGCCACTGACCCTAGCTGGTCATACGTGTCACTCCTTCACTTTGTTCCTCTACCTAATATAATCCTGTGCCCATCCCACGCATGCTTGAAGCTTCCCACAGTCTTTGCGCCCCCACTACCTCCCTTCTGGCAGGCTTTTCCCATTATCCACCACCCTTTTCATGAAGAAGTATTTCTGCACATCTCCCCTAAACCTTACCCCTCTTAGTTTCATTGCATGCTCCCTTTTTCTAGTACCTTTCTTTCCCTGAAGTAGACCCTTCACTTGCACCCTGTTCACGCCTATGAGGTACTTGTAGGTTTCAGTCATGTCCCCTCTTGTTCTCCTCTCTTCAAGGGAGTACATGTTGGATTCCTGCAGCCTTTCCTCATGTGGCTTCTCAAGCAACCCCCTCAGCATTTTGGTTGCCCTCCTCTGTACCACCTCCACCCCTTCAATGTCCTTGCAGAGGTGCGGCCTCCAGAACTGGACACAGTACTCCAGGTGGGGCCTCACCAGTTTGTGATATAATGGCAGTACCACCTCCCTTGTCCTGCTAGAAACCCCCTCTCACAATGCACCCCAGCATCCTACCAGCCTTTCCCACTGCTTTATCACACTGCCCAGCTACCATGAGGTCATCAGATATGATGACCCCTAGGTCTCTTTCTTGCTTGGTGACTGTAAGCTCCACTCCCTCATCTTATATACAGCCCTTTGGTTCCGCAGCCCTAATTGCATGACTTTCCACTTTCTAGCACTGAAACTCAGCTGTCACTCCCTAGATGATTCCTCTAGTTTCCTCAGATTCCTTTGCATTCTCTCCATCACTTCCTGTGTGTCAACCCTGTTGCAGATTTCTGTTTTATCCACAAAGAGAGACACCTTACCTTGAAGCTCCTCTGTAATGTCACTTATGAAACTGAAGAGGACCAGTTCCAGCACCGATCCCTGTGGCACCCCATTAGTCACACTCCTGTCGCCTGAGTGACTACCATTTACCAAAACCCTTTGCCTGCTGTCCCTTAACAAGTTTGATACTCAGTTTGTCACTTTCTCCCCCACCCCAGACTGCTTAGTTTCTTAACTAGCCTCCTGTGTGGCACAGTGTCGAAAGTGATACTGAAGTCCAGGTAGGCCACGTCCACTGCTCTCCTTTGACCCACCTCCCTGGTAACCCAGTTAAAAAAATCTATGAGCTTAGTTTGACATAACCTCCCACCTGTGAAACCATACTGCCAGTGGTTCTGCAGCCCTTTTGCCTCCAGGTGCTTCACGAGCCTCTCCTTCAGTAGTGTCTCCATTAACTTCTCCACCACTGATGCAAGACTGACTGGATTGCAGTTGCTAGCATCCTCCCAACTGCTGTTTTTTTTTTAATAGCTATTTGGTCCCCATCACCTCCTCCCACCAACTAGAGATGGGGACTTATATGCATATTTTTCTCCCTTGACCCCCACCAGGCCCTGGCACATGGCCATGCGAGTGTGTGGAGGCACGCTTCACACCCCATGGTGCCAGCTCAGCCCCTTCCACCTCCCATTAATTTTTTCCACCCCCTCTCCCCCTACGCTACCCACTGGACCTCCACCCAGTGGGAGCAGAACTACTAGGGGGGCCAACCCACCCTCACCACCCTCAGGAGAAGAGAGCTGTCCACCAGCATGCACAATCCTGCTCTGCCCTCCCACCACGCTGACACTCCGATGATCTGAGATAATTCCCAAACCCGAGTTGCTGGCATAGCATGAGGTAAGGCGCCCAGTGCCTCAACTCTCTGTGCTACCAGGCCAGCTCCTACTGCTGCTTTTGTGCAGAGGGACCACATCGGCCCTCCTCTGGACCTCTGGAACTTCCCCCATCTCCACTGATGAGCTAAAACACACTGCTTGAGGGGTAGCCAGCCCAGTGCTCAATTCCTTTGGGGCCCTTTCATGAATCACATCTGGCCCCATCGCCTTATTCTCTTTTAAGGCTTAAAACCCCTTTCTGAACCCTCTCCACTGAGACTTCCTCTCCTCTCTATTAGTTTTGCCCTCATTTTGTTCCCCTCATTCCCAGACTATACCTGTATGAGTAGTTTCCCCCTACTTTCAATTTTATCTACTACATGTATCTGTTGTACTGATTTTCCTTCAATAGTTATGATTATGCTCCTCTGATAAACTGTATTGCTGTATATGACTTCTACTTTTGTTATACATACATAGATACATAGACAGTGTCGGCAGATAAGGACCTATGGCCCACCCAGTCTTCCCATTTGAGCTTGTAAGTTCAGTTTATGTTTTCCAAGAAGTCTGTTGCCCCTTACCCCTGACCTCCAGAATTCCTTTATGTCTATCCCACGGATTCTTAAATCCAGTGATTGTTTCAGCCCCCACCACTTCCTCTGGCAGGGTGTTCCACTTGTCCACCACCCGTTCTGTGAAGAAATTCTTCCTCACGTTTCCTCTGAATCGCCTCCTCCAACTTCATCCCATGCCCTCTAGTCCTGGAACATCTTTTCGCTTAAAATAGTGCATTCCTGCACCATGTTCCTCCCTGTAAGATACTTGTATGTCTCTATCATATCCCCTCTCTCCCTCCTTTCCTCCAGGGAGTACATGTTCAGTTCCTTCAACCTGTCCTCATAGGACTTGTGATGCAATCCATGCACCATCTTTGTTGCCCTCCTCTGAACCTTCTCTATCCTGTCTATGTCCTTATGTAGGTAAGGTCTCCAGAACTGTACAGTGTACTCCAGGTGGGGCCTCACTAGTGTCTTGTATAGTGGAATTATGACCTCCCTTTCCTGCTGGTGATGCCCCTGCCTATGCATCCCAGCATCCTATTTGCTTTACCTGCTGCCTTGTCACACTGTTTCCCTGCCTTGGGGTCATCAGAGATGATAACCCCAAGATCCCTTTCCTGCTTGGTACATGCTATATCCTCACCCCCAACTGATATATTGTGCCATGGTTTTGTGCCCTATATGCATTATCTTGCACTTCCTTGCATTGAATTTCAACTGCCAAACCCTGACCATTCTTCAAGTTTCTGCAGGTCCCTTCTCATTCTGTCTACACCCTCTGGTGTGTCTACTCTGTTACAGAGCTTTGTGTCATCAGCGAACAGTGAAATTATGCCTTCTAGGTCCTGCGCCAATGTCACTGATGAAGATATTGAATAGGACCAGTCCCAGCACTGATCCCTGTGGTACCCCACTGGTCACTCTTCCATCTGTGGAGTGACAGCCATTTACCACCACCCTCTGTGTCCTGCCACCCAGCCAGTTACCACCCACCACACTACTGTCCTGCCCACACCCATATTCCCCAGTTTGTGCAATAGTCTTCTATGTGGCACAATGTCAAAGGCCTTGCTGAAGTCCAAATAGGCCATGTCCACTGCCCTCCCTGATCCACCTCCCTAGTCACCCAGTCAAAAATTCAATGAGGTTGGTCTGACATGACCTCCCCTGGTGAAACCATACTGCCTTGGGTCCTGTAGTCCATTGACAACCAGATGTTCTACCAATCTCTCCTTCAGTAGTGCTTCCATGATCTTCCCACTACCGAGTGAGGCTGACTGGTCTGTAGTTCCCCGCTTCCTCTTTGTTCCTACTTTTGTATAAGGGGATTACATCTGCTATCCTCCAGTCTTTGGATACCTCCCCTGTTTCCAGTGATCAGCTAAACAGGATAGACAGAGGTTCAGCCACCACCTCTCTTAGTTCTTTAAGGACCCTGGGGTGCACCCCATCTGGCCCGATTGCTTTATCAACTCTTATTACTTCCAGTTCCTTCAGGACCCTTTCTCGTTATGTAACATTCTTGCTGCTGCTTAGTTTTTCCATCTCTTGATCTGTCACCACATACTCTCACCCCCAGGATGCATCTGGAAAAGAGCTGTTAGCAGCTAAGTATGCCCTTCCTGGTGGAACTTTTGAAATGAAGTAGCAGAAGAAACTAGCATTTGTCAATGCTGAATGTTGTCTTGCTAGCATTGGTAGTGCAATAGTTAGAGATGCATAATAGGAATGGCAGTGAAGTATTGAACTGATGCCAACCCGACCCCCACCCTGCAGAGACTGACAGGTGTTGGGGTGTGCCTTTGGGTCATCAGCTATAACGCTCATGCCATTTACCTCACCCTACCCTGTAGACACTGACAAGTGTTGTGGTGTGCTTTGAGGTCTTTGGGCCTTATACTTACCCCATTCCATAAGAAAATACACTGAGATGGGTGCAGTATAGGAGAATGGGGTGAACTTTAGGGCCGAACACTCCAAGGCACACCTCAGTGCCTGTTGGTGGTGGGGGGGGTAGAATGGCATGAGCATTACAGCCAATGATCCCAAATCACACCCCGGACGCCTGTCAATCTCTACAGGGTGGGATGTTACATTTGGAAACCCTAATGCCATAGGCGTTTTTTGGTATTTTCACTCCAAATTTTCAGCATGGGCTTTTTGTGACCCCAGCTCATGAAGAGCGGCACTATCAGTTTGTTAGCCGAAAGGTGGTTTTGCACAGCGACTATGCCATTTGGTGACACAGGTATGAAAGCACATTTTGGGCAGGATGTGAAAAATTACAACTGTATTGTTCATGAGGAATTGTAAAAAATGGCAACGCTGAAAATCTGGAGTGAAAATATAAAAAATTGGTGAAGTCATAAGCAGGCATAGAAACTGCACAACACACGTCCGTAACCCAATTATGTTTTGGATTTTTTTAACCACATTTTCAACATAGGCATTTTGGGACCTCCCCTCATGAATAGTGGCACTGTGATTTTGTTAGTCTGTCCCAAAAGTTGATGTCCCACAGCGACAATGCCATTCTGCGCCACAGGCGCGAAAACACATTTTGGGCAGGATGTGAAAAGTGACAGCTGTACTGTTCATAAGAAGATGTGAAAAAATGCCAGTGTTGAAAATCTGGCATGAAAATATTGCAAATTTGCGAAGTTACAAGGCTGCGTGAAAACTGCGCAATGCACGCTAGTGACACAGTCATTTTATGTCCTTTCATCACCAAATTTTCAACATAGGCATTTTAGGACCTCTACTCATGAACAGTGTCACTGTCATTTTCTCAAACTGTCCTGAAAACTGATTTTGCACAGCGACCGCGCTATTCTGCGCCAGACGTGCGAAAACACATTTCAGCCAGGATATGGAAAATGACAGCTGTACTGTTCATAAGGAGTGGAAAAATGTCAGTTTTGAAATCTGGAGTGAAAACATTACAAATTCACAAAGTTATGAGTGTGCGTGGAAACTGCGCAACGCACGCTGGTAAAACAGCCATTTTTGGGATTTTTTCACCAAATTTGCAACATAGGCTTTTTGAGAGCCCCACTCATGAACAGTAACACTGTCATTCTTGAAAGGTGATTCCATACAGTGACTGTCAAATCACCTTTCGGGACCGAATAACGCCATGACAGTGACTGAATTCTTGAGGAGGGGTCCCAATAACCTGATGTTGAAAATTTGGTGCCAAAATTCCCAAAAATGCCCAAGATATACACCAAAGTTGGAAAAACCCTACTTATGCCATTATACAGCTTACCAGCATTTCTTCAGTTCACGGTTGGCTTTGAAAAGTGCAGATGTGTTCCCGGTCCACTAAAGCGCGCACTGTGCTCGGAGGTAAGTATGGGGTGAGGGGGTGTGGGGAGGCAGGGTGCACAGAGGGTGGGCACGGGTTGGGGGTGGGGCCACCGGAGTCTATGAGGGACTGTTTTCTGCTTTGCAGGTTTAAAAAAAATCGCTGGACTTTTTTTTTTTACTGGGGCATTTGGCATGCTGGGGTGGGCTCCCAGCATGCCACCTGAGTGTTTTTTTTTGGAGGGGGTACTGTAGCTGATGGAGGACTTGGCACCCCTGTCGGCACACAACAAATAGGGGGGACATTATGCTGACGGGGAGTGGACTCCCCGTCAGCAAATTAAACTGGGAAGGGGGACATGATGCTGAGGGGGATTGGGCACCGCCTTGGCACACACTGTTAATGGGAGGGGGTTTGCATTATGCTGATAGGGAGTGGGCTCCCCTGTCAGCAAATTAAGTGGGTTGGGGCACTCTGCTGCGGCATGCTGCCATGTTTTGTAAACTGGTTTACCAGGAAAGGCACGCTTCTGCATGAGAAGCTTGGCTCTCATTGCAGCAGACCTTTTCTTTGATCTGGTGTCCAGTTTACATTTTGCTGGTGTCAGTGCCTGCAGCTGCCTTATTGGGGAATGAGGGATGCACCTACTGATGCATGCCCTGCATTCGCCCACAGTGTCCGCACTCCAAATTTTCTACTAATAATGCAATATGTTGGCTGCGCAAACTAAGCAACATAAAATTACTCACTATCGTAATTTTGTTTCTTCTTAGGATCCTGCTGACAAGCACAATCAGTCTGCCTGCCTGAGCTGCCCCGGAACCCAGAACCCCATGCCAACTAAAGAACCCCAGAATGAAACCCGAAGCTCTGCTGTGTCCATGGTCCCCCTCCCCATCCTACAATGGCAGATTCACCTCTCACGTCATGGGAAAGCCGTGGCCATGAAATCCAGCTAAGTGACTACTAAAACATCCTAACCTAAAAAATGCACCATCTAAGGTTCCAGCCAAAATCTGATACCACCCTTCTTGAATGGAGACGTGTTTATGCTTGATGAAGTTAACCCCTTATCTGATTAAAATATAAGTGCCCTTTTTCTTTTTAGAATAACAGCTGCTCTCAGCTTGTCCCACTCAAGCTCTCTGAAACTTTTCAGCTTCTTCTTGGCTCACATGCATTTCTTGGATGAAAGCTATGTCAGATTTACTTCTGTTTAAGTAGGATGGGATCTTTTTCTTTCTAATGGGGGAAGCAAAACCATTCCCATTCCATGAGGTTATGTTATAATGGGTCATCTTGAATCTCCTAGTAGGTTGTAATAAGAGTACAAAACAAAATGATGTACATAAATTGCTGTAATAGCTACGCCTTTGGATAGAAGATACCACACTCAAAGATTATCCTACAACAATGTCAGAGTGTACTTTCTGAAAATTAATTCTGCTGTAAAATAAACAAATATTAAGTAGTCTAGAGGAAAGATATATTGAGGGTTGTTATAATAAAAACAAACACTAAATGTAACTATTAAGTTAAAAAAAAACACAAAAAAACACGCAGTTAGTAGGCAGAACTTAAAGAACAAAGTAGGCTGGTGTTCTGCTTGGGGCAGCAAGTGAACACCAGACTAATGTCTAAGGAATTGTGACTAATTGCTCATTTAGATACTAGTTACAGACAACAGACAACATCGGCTCTGCTATAAAAGTATGGGGTTGGCAGTATAGCCTAGGGTTAAAGAAATGAGTTGTGAATGAGCTTGATACCTCTATCAGATCTGGGTTTGATTTCCACAACCTCCACTTGCATACTGTGTAACTCCAAACAAGTCACTTAACCTCCCCAGTACTCCCAGGTCACCTCTGAAAACAGGCACTTGTGCCTAATGGGACCAGTGGGTCTTACCCAGTTACCAAATGAATAAAATAAAAAAATAAAAAGTAGCCAAAGTCATTCATAGAAAATACAAAAAACATGTACAGTAATTAATTTTACTATGAGGACTGGTAAATGAACAAGAAGGTAATTATTACATAAGCTACAGTCATAAAATTGTGCAATGATTAGAAGGAAAAAAAGCACAGAGCAAGACAGAGAACACATGACAGTTTTGAGTAAGGGGCATAGGATTTCCTTGGTTATTATCAGTGTTGTCACCTTATATCTTTTATTTTATGTGCCTCTGTCCTGGTCTGCCCTCCTTCCTGCAAGTCCTCCCAGCCCCATCACCCCGGCTTCCCCAGAGCTTACCTCTCCCATAGTCTCCTACCCCTTGACCTCCATGGCAGGGTGGGAGGGAGTTCCTTGACCCACCAGGACTGGATCCAGATTCCGGGATGTGCCTGAGTTGCCAGGTGTGGGTCAGGGGGAAGTTCGTGGTCATCCTGCGTGACTGGGAGCTTTTTCTATTTTCTCCCCGGGAGACATGACATGCCCCAATGTCAAGGCGCATGTGGCAATGTCTGCCATGCTTCCCCCACCTCCTTTAGCTTGGGCTGCCTCTCCCCTGGCTTCTGCCAGGGGCAGTCAAGCACCAAGCTCTTTCCCACCCTCCCCCCAGAAGAGGAGAACTGTTCTGTGGACACTCAATCCTCCCCCCACCGGCCAGCCCTCTGACACCTTGGGTTCACTTCCGAACCCGGGTCTTTGACGTCGCAAGCAATAGTGCTACCACTGTGCCAGTGGGCCGGCTTGTCATCTTATATCTTTTTTTTAATATTTCTTTATTGAATTTCATGAATACAATTACCATTGTTATACAGGTAGATGTTTCCATTCAATCCAAAATCTTCAAGCCACTGTATCTTTACAAATGGGTCTCTTTTAAAATAAGAAAGAAAAAACATTACAACTAAAAAATAAAGTGGATCATAGTTAAATTAAACTGTATCGCCTCAAACTTTTCTAGGTCACTTTAATATTTCATTAATTTGAACTCTTTGTGTAATCTATACACCTATAACAGAGCACACATTTCTAAAACACATGTTTCAAAAGGGTCTTCAACAATCTCATCAGGTTGTATTTTCCCCAAATTCTAAAAACACATCCCACCCATTTCCATCTTTTGGAGGACACGTCTGTATTACCATTCAGCCCTCGATATGCTTCTATTGGTGGAGGGTAGGCAGACAAATATCTAGAGGGGTAAATGACGGGGGGAGGGGCATCACTCATTTATGGAGATGTCCTTTCTTCTGTATCACTAAGTTCCCATCTATTCCATTTGTTATTATAAGACTCTAATCTTTGAGATAAACCAAAAGTAATTTTGTCCATGTGTTGTATGTCCTCTACTATGTTTGCCAGTCTGACAACCTGGAGGCTTCTGTAGCCATTTTTAGTGATGGTCTTTAAAGCTGCTGTACTTAGCAAGGACCAAAGGTATTTCTCATCCCTCCCCTTAATGTCTGCCGGGGTCAGCCCCAGAATCATATGTTCTGGGTCAATTTGTATACCTGTTGTAAGTAATTGACTTAAGCAGGCTGTGATCCTCTGCCAATAATCTCCCAAAACTGGGCATTGCCAGAAGATATGCAGTTGTGTGGCTTGTGGGGTGCCACAATCCCGCCAACAAGTTGGGTGAACAGACGGATGGTATCGGGTGACCTGAACAGGCACCAGGAAATACCGCACCCTAATCTTCCAGCAGAACTCTCTCCAGATTGGGGCTGAGGAGGTACACCAAGTGCCCCGCCACACCCATGTCCAATCTCTCTGAGAGAGGGGGCCCCATTTCCCATTCCCACTTCAGATGGATATATTCCATTGATACTGCTCTGTCTTTTACATAAGTGTTATATAACTGTGTAATAGCCTTCTCTTTATGCATAGAAGTCCAAATCTTTGTGAAGGGGATCTCTCCTAACCCCTCTCCTATGTCGGCTCACCTATTCCCTTTCAGAGAAAGGGTGTAGTTTCTTAACTGATAATACCTAAGCCTGTCCACATGCCCCCAGTTGAAGAGTCTTTGAGCCTCTTCAAAAGTCAGGAGATTGCCCTGGTGGAGTAACTGGTATGGTGAAGTGAGACCCCTTCTGGTTAGTGCAACAAACCAGCTATCAAGCTTAGCTGGGGTGAATTCTGAATCATATATCCACCATTTAAAGTATCTCATGTGGTCTTTCATATTACCCCCTCGAGGTCCCTCTTCTCCATCCCTTCAACACAGCTCTAGTTCCCATATATGTTACTCCTTCTGACATTTTACTAGGTTTAAAAAAGATTTGAGCTTGTAAGGGGGTTTCCTGGTATACCCATGGATCTATCTTCTTCCAGGCTGAGTCATATGTCTTATGGCCTCATAGTAAAGCTATCCTCATTTATGCAGCTGACCAATATCCTGCTAGGTTTGGGAAAGGAAGCCCCCTTGTTGTTTAGGAAAGTATAACACCTTTCTCTGCACTCGGGGGCGGGTCGTGCCCCAGGCAAAATTGAAGAAAAGCTTTTGCCAGGTGGCCAGTTCCCGCATTGGCACAATGAATGGAACACACTGGAATGGATATAAAAATCTCAGCAATGCATTCATCTTTAAGGTCTGCGCCCTAGACACCAACGAAAGTGGGAGTAGTGACCGTCTAGTAAAACCACTTTTGAGAGTGGTGACCAGTGGGGTGTAGTTCAAAGAAAACAACTGGCTTGTGTCAGATCCCATGCTAATGCCCAAATATTTAAATTTCACCAAACCCCATTTCATTGGGAACCATTGCGAGAACTCCGGAGGGGGAGTGTAGTGGAAGTTAAGCACTTCCATCTTAGTCTTATTCAGGTTGTAGCCAGAAAGGTTTGAAAAATATTCTAAATGCTGAAAAACAGCTGGTAGAGATTCTTGGGGAGAGGACAGATATAATAATACATCATCTGCATAAAGTGTAGATTTGTGCTCGGGTCTCCCTCAGTCTAATTCCCTTAATTTGAGGATTTTGCCTAATGCTCCCTGCTAGTGGCTTGATATATAGGGTAAAACGTAATGGGGAGAGGAGGCAACCCTGCCTAGTCCCCCGTTCCAATGTGAATCTTGGAGAGACATGACCAATTACCCGAATCGAGCCCTGTGGTTTGTCATAAAGATTAAAAATTATCTCTATAAAGGGTCTGGGGAACCCAAACCCGGAAGGGACCTGTCCCAGAAATGACCATGAAACCTCATCAAAGGCCTTTTCTGCATCCAGGCTAACTAGGAGTGAGGATGTTTCAGTAATGTTGATATGATCTATGATATAAATTGTTTGTCGCAGGTTATCCTGGGCCTGCCTTCCAGGGATGAAACTTGTCTGATCCAGATGTATGAGATTAGGTATAATGTCCATATGGCATCTGGAAATAATGGAAGCTAGTAATTTGTAATCATTATTTAGTAAGGAGATAGGGCAGTATGAAGGGCAGCGTGTAGGGTCCTTTCTGAGCTTGGGCAACACAGAGATAACTACTTGTGCCCAGGATGGTGGGATCTTTCCTCCCCCCTATGTACTTCATGAAAAACCAGTAACAGCAAAGGGTGAACCAGGTCAGCAAAACATTTTTAAAACTCAGGGGCCAAACCATCACTTCCAGGACATTTGCCAGTCTTACATCTGGATATCTCTGCCCTAAACTCTTGAAGAGTGATAAGGTATAGCAGGGACCCTCCCTGGTCTTTGGATAGTTAGGGGAGATGAAGTTATTTCAAAAAATCCTGTACCTCTGTTGTTTTTGCAGGGGTTCCCGGGGTGTACAATTCCTCATGATAGGCCCGGAAGGCTTCAGCCACTTCAGGAGTTTGATGGATTATTTTTCCTGAGAGTGGGTGCTGCAGAGCCATCACTAAAGCTTTTGCTCTCTGTGTTCTGAGTCTGCTAGCCAGCAGTCAGAGAAATCTAGGGCTCCCTCACAGTATTTTTGGCGTAAAAATAACATTTTTTGCTCTACAGCATAGTTCAGTATTTCCCCTAGTTCCTTATACTTGCATAATTCCTTAGCCCTTTTCTTGTTATATTTAACTTTCTGCTGGTCCTATAATGACTTAATTTGATTTTGTAAGCAGTTCCTCTTAGCTTCCCTATCTTTTTTTTACGATGGAAATTTCAGTGAATTTTCCCCTTAATATAGCTTTCACTGTGTCCCACAAAATTCCCACCGAGACATCTTGCCCACTGTTTTCTTGTACAAAGTTTTTATATGTATCTTTGATAATCCCTCTGGTCTCCGAGTCTTGCAATAAGGAGACATTAATGCACCAGAAGGTATTTCTCTGAAAAGCCCCCAGTTCCATTTTAAGGAAAATGGGAGAATGATCTGAAAAGACTAAGTCCCCTATCCAGGAGTCCTGTACTTTGCAAAGTTCCTCCTTTGGCATAAAAAAAATAATCTAACCTGGAGTACATTTGGTGAGGAGCCGAGAAAAAGGTATAATCCCTCCTCCCCCAGTATAGATGCCGCTATACATTAATTAGGCCCATCTCCGACATGAGTTTACCCACTCATTTGGCTTTTCTATATTCGGTTCTGTGGATCCCAGAGACAGTATCTAGTGCTGGGTTAAAGACCAAATTAAAATCTCCCCCACATATCACTGTACCCTCCCTCCAGTGTTGTAATTTGTTAAAAAATTATCTGTAGTCAGAGTATCCCGAACCAGGTGGAAAATATACTGATGCCAGGGTAATTTTAACTCCTCTACATGTTCCTTTTAGCAGAGCATATCTTCCTTCCTTGTCCGACATGGAATCCTCCATCTAGAAGGGGACTCTCCCCGGTGCTAATATAGTCACCCCCCTTTGTCTACCTTTTTCATAGGAGGCTGTAACTGAGCTACCAAACCCCATCCCAGCCAATTCTGTACGTTCATATGGGGAGAGGTGGGTTTTCTGCAGGAGATAGAACTCCGCCTGAGATTTTCTATGAAGGGAAAGCACTTCTCTTGACCGGGCTTGTGAGTCCGTGAACGTTATAGGAACAAATAAGTGTACTCTGCTTAGCCATAGTCACTGGAAGTAAGTCTTACAGTTATTGATAGTGTGCTAACCATTATGGGGCATCTAATCTCTAGTACACATACATGACCTACCTGCAGCTGACAAAAATTAAAAAACAAAACTGAGACCCCAAAACATGTAAACCAGTATTGCCAACAGGGCAAATATTATACTCTTAACTCCCAATGTAGGAAGCCCAAACAAGAGGGCTTCTAGACTCTGCCCAGATTCGAAGTACCCAATTGGGGTAGGGTAGGACAGAGATTGCTATGCCTCTAAAAGAGGCTTTCCTCCTGAGCCAAAGATGAAATAGGAAGGCTCTAGTAGTAGTCTGCCAAGTCCGGATACAATGCACCAGTCTGGTCTTGTTTGATATATGACCAGGGCAGCAAAGGAAAAAAAATGTATGGCTCCTAGAGATTAACAATCAATTAGCAGGCCATTCCCTCTGCCCTCTCCTCCTGTTCATCTGTATAAAGAAAATTATTTAAACTAGTATATTAGGCACTTATCGTCTAACAGTTAATCTTTTACTGCAAACAAGTAAAACTGGATTTTTTTTTTACACTGTAAAAAATTGAATGGTTAGATGATTAAATGATTAAGTAATGAAATAGTTGACCGATATGCAGGCAAGTCTGTATATTCAGACAAAGACAACTGCCCAGCCGGGCATAGTCCCCAATGAAAGTGTCCAGGCATGAGAAAGCAGTAACAAAAAAACCCGTACTCAAGTTAAAATCAAGGAGGGCTGTTCTTCAGGAGGGGAGATCAACAAGATGATTATCCTTCAGCTGCTCACCCTCCCTTTCTTTAATAAAGGAAGTTCCATGTCAGACCTGGGGTGTCCATAACCGGACTTCAGTGGGGCATACTTCGGACTGGCTAGAGAGAGACAATGATTTTAACCACATGCTACGGCAGTCTGCACATTAAAACCACAACTTTGTCACTGTAACAGATCATGGTTGAATCTTTGATGATAATAATCCATTAACAAGGGAGTCTCGACACCCTCCCTGCATCTGAATCACTAGCCAGCCCTCCCCAACATCAAAAAAACTTATGATTACTGGAAATTCTACCTGTTAGTAGATCAGCCCAGCTGCTCTGCATCCTCCTGGAGATCTTTCTTGCTTGCTTTGTTTACATGTGCGGCAAATTTTCTGAAGAGGTCTTGCGCTGATCTGAGATCTGTTCCCCCTCTCTTCCTATGTGTCGCCTCCTTCCAATCCCTTAAAAATTGATGATCCTTGGAATTATGGTCTGAGGGTAGATCAGGGACATGTTCCGGGCCTCCTCCAGTGTAGAATACAGTTCAACACCCTCATTCCAGAACACCCTCAAACGTGCAGGATAGGGGGTCTGAAAGTAGATGCCCTGTTCCTTAAGGCTTTTTAAAAGAGGAGCATAACAGATCCTTGCCTGAAGCACCTCAGGAGGGTAATCATGGTCAAAGGACTGCTTAGAGGGGTGGTAAGAGATGTTCTTTTTTGCCCAAGCCTTTCTAAGGAGGTCTTTCTTCACCTGGTAGCTGGATAGTTTGAATACAGTTGATCTGGGTTTGGCCTTCAGGTCTGTGGACCGTGGGGCCAAGGATCTGTGGGCTCTCTCCACTGAGAAACTGTAGCCTGCAGGTAAGTCCAATACATCATGGAGGAGATTCTTGAAGAAGTTAGCCAGAGGCTGCATCTCAGCCCCTTCCGCTAGCCCATACAATCGGAGATTTTTTCTTCAGGATTGTCCTTCCAGATCCAGGCATTTCTGGTGTAATGTAACATTTTGCCACTATAGCATCAGGACCATCCAGTTCAGTTGTGTGCCCAGGTCCTCTGCTGCTGATATACGCTCTTCAGTTTGTTCGACCTGTTTTTCCAGTTTGCTCAACTTTTGAGAAATATTTTTAACCTCCTGGCGATTCTCTGGCCGAGTGTCCTGGATTTCTTTAAGCAGGGTCTCAAACCTACTCCTTGTTAATTTTTCGCTTTCCCACTCTGTGTCATAATCAGATTCACGCCAACTGGCTGGGGACTGGCTTCTGGCCTGCTGTGTGTCGCCAATTCTCAATCTTTCACCATCCGATGTTGTTGCAGCCGATTTCTTAGCTTTCTTGGTTCACCGTTCTGGTTTTCCACCTCTCCCAGCCATTTTTTAATGTTTTGGTTGTATCTTTAGAAAGGTAATTTAAGAAGCTGGGGAGCGGAGCTCTGTAGTTAGTCTCTAAGGGAGCCGTGACGTCACCAGAAGTTCCACGTCACATTATACCTTGATAAATTGCTGATATGAGCAATTAGAGTCCAATCAGATTGTGGAATTTGTCCGAGCTGGACATTACTGTCAATGTGTATGGGTTGTAAGACTAACCCAGCTACCTAGTATCCCTTATGATGCATCCTTTACTGGACGGTTGTTACCATGGCAGTGTATTAAGCAAGGGCTGGCCATCCCCAGCTCAGGGGTACAGGTGTAATAGGAATGTATTGGACTCAAGCCAGAGAAGAAAGTGAAACATTTAGTAGTGAACACTTCATATCATCCTTCCTACTTCCACGTGAACCCATAACTTCCATGATTCTGCATATCTATTCTTTAAAACAGAAATGTCGGGGGAGGGGTAGATGGAGAGAAATGCAAAAAAATTTCTTCTGGTTTTTTTTTTTTTTTCCCATTTTTTCCTTGTTTTACACAACAAGAAAACAGATAATCTGATACTAATGAACAGAGTTATTCATAAGCAATGAAACATGAATTTAACAGTAAATTCATATATTTCTTATCAGTGTTTAACATCTTCGGTGGGGGATAGAAAGCAGTCATGTCTGTTTGTATGCAGTAGTCTATGTAGGGGGTATTCAGACTTCCTACCACAGGATAACAGTATCCCCAAAGTTTAAACTATTGCACAGATACTATTATTCCCCTCAAAGACTAAGCAAAACATATAACGCCTATCAACATGCTTGTTGGAAGTGTGGAGACACACAAGCTAATCTGGGTCATCTTCTTTGATTCTGCCCCGGATTACAACCAATTCTGAAATAAATTCTCAAGCTACTGTATATGTCAAACAGTTCTGAAAACAAGTATACCTTTTTCACCATTTATTTTTGTTTTAGGAGACACAACCCTTCTTCAGCATTTATATAAACCCCATCAATTATGGGTATTATCCTGTGCCTTAGCAGACGGATTCTTCAATATTGGAAAATTGTAAGTATTGGAAAAATAAATACCCTCGTTTCGAGACATGATGGACTCTGTGGTAACATTGGCTAATAATGACAGAATTAGCTACCAACTGTTAAATAAATTAGACATGTTAAATAAAATATTGGAACCACTTTTAAACTTTAGAAGTGCTACTTAAAAGTTATTGATTATATCTGATGCTTCAATGTAATTGTGGAGTACACTTGTACTTATACTGTATATGGGGCTAATGCCAGCTGCTGTCCCTTTAAGTGCTCTAAGAGCTATGTAGCAAATATTATGCTAATTTCTGTCTTAGAAGGGGCTCCTAAGAAACCCCTTGGATTTCTGTCTGTAGTAAAGTCTGGGGCTTGTCATAATGAAGAGAACAACTGCTGTCTATGAATAAACCGTTTATACATGTATTTCTGCGTCCATACTATTATTCGCATGGTCCAGCAAGGGATCCCCCACCACCAGCAGCAACAGATGGATCTGGCAGACCAGAGAGAAGGTAAGGGTATTTTAGTGGCAGACCAAACCAAAACGCAACACATGGTGGAGAATGCGGCCCTTCTGTTCAGACCCCATCTCACTTGTCTGTGTCGCTGGGTACCCGAAGTCACCATTCAAGTATGCCTGAATAGTTTGACTGTTACTTATGCCACAGCCTTGCCTGCAAGGAAAACCATGAACTGTATCCTGTTAGAACTGCATCCTGCAGCCCTTCTACTGTTCTAAGACTGTCATAAGGGAAACTATTCAACATTGCTAGCCAGTTAAACAATTGAACTGTCAGCAAGTTATTTTTTCCAAGCCAGAGCACCACGGAGCTACAAACTGTAACACCCCACCCCCCAGCAGCTCTCACCTCATGGTAGCAGGCCTGCATGGAACTCCCTGCCTGCCACAAAACTTTTAAACTGCTGTTTTGCCAGGAAAGCCCCCTCTCCGACCCTTAGGTGCAACCACAGACCCAGTGCCTTTTCTGGTGGGGATCGTAGCAAAAAATGAACATTTTACAAACAAACCCCATCACTTTCCCCACCGATGCTGCCTCCCTCCAAGTCACAAGGGACCATGGCTCTGCTCTCTTAAGTGTTGCACCTGCTTCTATATTACTGCAGCTCTGAGCTCCCAGACTGCCGACACTGTGGCTCAGTCCCAACTCACCCTAGCAGCCATGGACCAACTAACTCAGCCTCTGGGAATCTCCAACTTGGCTCCCCGACTCTTCTACTGCCAAGCTGCAGTGCAGAGCTGCTCCAAAAGGACCGCTGCTCCACAAGGTCTCCCTGCTGCCATGCAGCCTCTCAGACTCCCTGACACCCTGTCTGCCAATCTGCTCCCAACAAACGGAGCCACCAAAACTACCTTAAAGGATCACTTACCTAGTGGCCCTCCTGCCTTTTGAAATGTGGCTCTGAAATCTGGAAAGTACTTGGGCCTTGCTCCATGCTGCAGCTCCTCCACTGCATAACCCACTCCTCCCACAGACAGCACTGAGCTGCATGGAGCCTACGTGGCAGCAGTTTGCCCACCACAGAGCCCTACTTATAGCTGGTGCAATGGGCTGCTTCCCACTCCTCCTGACTGCCAGAAACATAACCTCAGCTCACTGTTTGGCCATGCTTCAATGCGGCCATTCAAAAAAAATTAAGTAGAGGACTGCCAAGGAGTGATCCACTCCCTGACTCACAAAGCAGCACACAAAGCTGATCAGAGCCTTTACTTCCCCACGGCCACACACAACAAAGGGTCTTTCTAATAAACTACAGCACTGCAGCAAGAGTGATCGATCCTCCCCATGCTCCAACAGAAGGGGCACACAGAAAGAAATGAATTAATAAACCGGGGTTAACTACACCAAAAAGGGGAGAGCATACAACCAGTAAAAAGGTAGAGAAAGAAAAAAAAACCCACAAAGTGCCTCAGTAATTTCAAGCAGGGCCCACTTGGTATATACAGGGGCAGAACAGAAAATAAATGGAGGAAAGCAGGGAGAGACCAACTGCAGGACAGTAAATAAAATATAGAGGACAGCTGGGGGACCACTACAACAGAAAATTAAGACAAACACAAAGTAAACCAACTGGCAGCCAAGTAAACCAAGCACTGAGCAAGACAAAATATAAAAATGTCCCAAAGACAGTGCCACTCACCACAGGAAACTCCTGCCAATTTCAGCTGGGGAAGAAGCACATCAGGGTGGTAATCACCATTTTGGACATTGTAAAGCTCCACAAGCAGCCTCGTGACAAGAATCCTCCATCATGTTTCACAATATGAGAAGGGACGTGACACTTAACCTCCCTGCTGACAGCCATCTTGCTATAGTCAGGCCAGTCAAACCTACAGGAATCATATGTCAAAGTTCAGTGGCGGAACGGACTCGGGCGGCTGGAGGGCTGGCCAGAGGGAGGAGGATCGAGCGCCCAGGGGCTGCTCTCCTCCTCCTCCGGGTGGGGTGGGATGCGGGTCCCACTGCAATACCGCCACCTGGGTGACCAGGTGGAAGTGCAGTGAGACAGCATACAAGGGAGAGCCAGGACATCTGCGGGAGCAGGTGCACGTCGAGATGTGCGTCACTCCTTGGCCCCTTGTGTGCAGACGTCCGAGAGGTCGGGACCAGAGAAAAGTGGAAAGAACCCTGCACTGGGCTCCTGTAGATGGGACCTGGCTGTCCCGAGAAAAACCCTTAACCAGGCTCCACAGATGGGGCTCGCGAGGCCTTCCAACACCGTCTCTAGGTGTGAGAGGGGGACTAAGGGAGGGGGTTTCCCTCCTCCCTGCCCAGGGGGTAAACCACGGCAGGATGGGGAAGGCTAGCCAAGCACCCAGAGGGAGGTACCTGGGGCGGGACTACGGGAACCCACAGCCTAGGAGATCCCCGAAGAAAGGAACCCAGCACAGTGAGGAAGGGGGCATAAAGAGAAAGTAAAAAAAAAAAAGTTCAGTGGACATCTTGCGAAGGGCACAAAATAAACTTCACTCCATTGAAATCAATGGCAAACCAATTGAAATGAATGGACACTACAGCGAATAGTTGATTTTTGCAATGAAAACTTTATTTAAAGAGCAGACAACACTGAATTGAGTGGGAATTGTTTATTAAGACATCATTTGATGAACTTTGCTTATAAATAATTGTACTTTTGTCCACAAAAATATTTTTCTTGGTACTTCATCTGCTGCACAATGTCCCATCTCCTGCATGACGGCAACTCCTTCTCAACCATATGACCTTCGATTGATGAAACGACTCTAGTCTCCAACCACAGTGCTCGATGAAGACACCGATATGGATGCCAGAGCATCTGGAGTTCTACCTTCACCCACCTCAAAGGCATGGGGCTACAAAATAGAAACCATCCTACATGACATCCAGTCGTCCATCTCAGCCCAAGAAGCACCAGCTATGCAAGTCATTCAAGATGACCTGGCCTATATTAAAGCTATTTCATCACAGTCCACTTTCCATACCAGCCTACAGCTGGTACCCTTCTCAGCCTTGCTTCACGAAGATGTTGTCGGCTGGCTCAAGCAATTCCAAGGATGGATTTCTTTCAATGGTTGGACTGATCCTTCGCATATTTCCAATGCCTTGCTCTTGCTTCAGAGAGGGACTGCCATAACCTGATTCAGCGCACTTCCAGAACAAGTCAAAGAAGATACTGCCACCCTGTATGCAGTCTTCAAAGACCATTTCCTCCAAGCACATCCACCATGGTTATTTGAGTAACAGCTGTAGAAATGCACCATGCAACCCTCTGAGTCTCTAGAAGCATTCATAGAGGACATTGAGTCTCACTGCAAATGTCTGCAGAAACCTGAAAAAGAGCAAATCACAACTTTTGTCCAAAGACTGCTTCCTCAAATTTGCCCTTATGTAATCCAAAAGAAACCCACAACCTGGACAGACACATTCCAAGCTGCATGACTTGCACGAGTCCATATTAATGTGCCATGCTACCACTGTACAAGCACCTCAGTTGTCACAGTTAGCCACACTTGCAACATGTGTTCAGTAGCAGGAATCAATGCTAGAGATGCTCACCACAACTGTCAATAGTCTGCACCTCAGCTCAATTAGTTCTTCTACAACGTCTGTCAGTGCTCTTCGACTATTTCAACAGTGACCTGATCCACCTCCACCTTCACGAGAACCTGTGACCTGCCAGTGGTGTGGATTCAGAGGACACACTGCTGCTGTCTGTTGAAAGCTGAAGTACCACAATGGAACCAAAGGCACCCACCGCTGTACAATCAGCAAGATGACTGCAACTACTCCCAGGATCAGAGGAACACAGCAACTGACCACCCTCTGACTTTCGCAATTCAAACAAACCGCACCCTCTAACTGCAAACTCAGACATCCTCTCACTTCCAGGGGCAAAGATACCCATCATCAGATCACCTCTCCTAGCAAACTATGTGCTTGTAACCATCGGAGATTGATCCACGCATGCCTTGGTCAACACTGGAGCAGAAATCTCAGTTAGAACAGTATTCTGAACAACCAAGCTATTAGTCACATACCTAATGTCTCTCCAGCAGACCTAAAGTACATTATCACAGCAAGCACAGCTACAGTACCTATCACAGGTGTGGTCCAGCTCAAGCTACACTTTGGCTCACAGCAAGCTACTGTCAAGTTCTGCCTAGTGCCTGATCTATGACCTGCAGTAATTCTTGGCCTCAACTTCCTCAAAGCCATTCTAGACTTTGCAATGAACAAACTGTCACTAGACCATCGGAGGCAACTCACAGCTATAGACTCCATCACTGTGCCTCCTCAATCAGAAATAATTTTGGTTGCCAAGATTCGAAGTGTACCACTTCCACAGGGTGTTGGCATCATCACAGGATCCCTCATGCTGCATTTGTCAGGTCTCCTTTCAGGAAACACCTTATTGGCAGTGCATGGTAGCGCAGTCTTCCAAAAATGCTGCAACTTCACAGATGAGCTCTTGGACATCTCAAAGAGTGTCAACACTGGAAAGTTTGTCTGCTTGTCTACAGGGGACCAATTCCATCTCATGCAAGAACCTGCTTACTTCACCATGCTAGACCTTCAGAGTGGGTTCTATCAAGTTTCCATTGATCCAGCTTCTCATCCATACACAGCATGGTGCTGCCATTTTGGACTTTTTCAATTCAAATGTCTGTCTATGGGACTTCAGAATAGTTCATCCACATTCCAATGTGTTATGGAAGCCATATTACATAGGTTGTGCTTGGATGCTATTTTGAAACAACTTGAATAAACCCAAATACTTTTTTCAGCACCATTACAATTCTGCATGCTTTATGGACTGCTACCTGACCTCTGGAGTGTAGCACATTTTACAGGTTTGTTGTCTTGGAAATCTTGCCTAGTCTACCTGAACAATGTTATTGTCTTCAGCAGAACTTTTCCAGAGCACCTCCAACATCTCAAAAATGTGTTTAAACATTTCAGACAAGCCAATCTTAATCTTCACCCAGAGAAGTGTTGTTTTGCACAGCATCAAATTAATTTTACCTGGGACATATGGTTAGTTCTCAAGGCATCTCTTCAGATCCAGACGAACTCTCAGCAGTCAAGGACTATCCAGAACCTAACAATCTTAAAGACCTTAGAGCTTTCCTGGGCTTGTCTGGCTACTCCTGAAAGTTCATTTGCAACTATGCCAAGACTGCAGCTCCACTGTATACCCTCACCAAAAAGGGATGTGACTATACATGGAATTCTGAATGCAAAGAGGCCTTAGAAACGTTGAAAGAAAACCTAATCTCATCTTCAGTATTGGCCTACCCAAGGTTCTACCAACCCTTCAAACTCTACTCAGATGCTAGTTTCTTTGCAGTGGGCGCTGTGTTCTGTCAAATAAAAAATGGAACCGAATGAGTTGTCTCCTATGCTGGACGCTCTCTTTCCTCAGCTGAGAAGAACTATGGCATCACAGAAAAAGAATGTCTAGCCATGGTATTTGCCATAAAGAAATTTGACTGTTACCTTCGCTACTCCTCCTTTACAGCTATCATTGATCACTCTGCCCTCGGATGGTTATTTGAAATGAAGGAGACAGTAGGCAAGTTTGCCCGATGGATTTCCAAGCTGCAAAGCTACAACTTTGAAATTAAACACTGACCAGGTCATGTTCACTCCAATGCTGATGGTGTAAGCCAGAGACAATATCCCTCCACATCATCCTCAACAGATGGAGAATCCTGCTTACAAGCTGTTCCCTTCCACGCCATGGACGTGCTTCCTGTGGACACTCCCACAGCACTTCAGGTTGCTTTGCTGCTACCAACTGCTTTTACAGAAAGGCACACAAATCCTCAGTTACTGCAAGCAGCTGAAGAGCTTCTCATCTCCTCTACTTCTGACCTCTCCCTGGCAATGGTCAAAATGCAACAAAGAAATTATCCTCAATTCACAGACATAATCACATACTTAGAGTCTGGAACCTCACCGCAACAAAGGATGCATTCCCAGGATGTACTTTTCCTTGCTTCGCAGTACTTCCTCAACGATGGTGTACTTTTCCTTGCTTCGCAGTACTTCCTCAATGACGGAGTACTTTTCCTTGCTTCGCAGTACTTCCTCAATGACGGCGTACTTTTCCTTGCTTCGCAGTACTTCCTCAATGACGGAGTACTTTTCCTTGCCTCGCAGTACTTCCTCAATGACGGAGTACTTTTCCACATTTGGACCAAGGAAGGCAAGGGTCATCGCACGGATAGAACTCGTGTGCAGCTAGCTGTGCCAGCCTCTCTAGTCAATCAAGTTCTTCTCTCCACTCATGCCTCTCCACTTTTCTGAAGTCATATAGGATTCCACAGAACTCTCGAAAAGACAAGGCTTCACTTCTTCTGGCCTCACATGAACAAGGACATTGTCCAATTTGTCAAATCCTGCCAGCCCTGCTCCCAAAGAAAGCCTCCTGCCAAACTGACAAAGGCACGCATCATTCCAATGCCTGTAGCCACTGAACCATTCCAAAGAGTCAACATGGACATTTTTCGGCCTTTACCTACATGCTCTGACTCTGGCAACAAATACATCCTTGTTTTTGTGGACTACCTAACAAAGTATTTGTAAATAATCCCCCTAAAAGACATTAAAGCTGCCACAGTAGCAAGTGCCTTCCTTAACACAGTCATTTGTTGTCACGGTACCCCATTGTACCTGCATTCAGACAGAGGCACTAACTACCTTTCAAGCATTGCCTGAGAAACATGCAAACTTCTTGCCATAGAAAAGACTCACACAACAAGTTACCATCCACAATGCAACAGACAGAGTGAAAGAATGATGTCTACCATTCTCAGCACACTGTCCAAGTACCTGGATGAGACTCATAACACTTTGGACCGTTTTGTTCCCTTTGTGCAATTTGCCTACAATACCAGCCCTTGTGTCTACAGTATAGACTATACTCCATTTTTCTTAGTCCATGGACACCACCCAAGAACTCCACTGGACAGGGATCTCTCACTGCTAGAAGTTCCAAAATCAGCCTCTTCTTTCATCATTCCTATGCTGGAACAGCTTGAACTGGCCAGATGTGTTGCAATCACCACACTGGGCCAGAGAACATCTGCAATGCAGAAAATGTTAGCAGCCAAGTCGCATGAGCCTTCATTCTCTGTTGGGGACATTGCGTACTTGTACCAACCTGTCCTTTTTCCAGGTGCCACCAAGAAACTGCTTTGCCCCATGACTGGTCCCTTCTACATTGTAGAAATGCTTTCTCCTGTGCTCGTTTGTCTACGCTGCAAGTCTGATGGAAAGCTGGTACACAACAAAGTCCACATCAGTCAACTGAAACATGGGTACCTGAGTAACACCCTTCCAGATGACCCCAGTCCACCTAACAATGAAGCTGCACTTGAGACAGACATCCTCTCTGAAGCTGAGATCCCTTCAGAAAACTTGCAGCCAGTTCCTACAGACCTTCCCATTCCTGACACTTGCCAGCTGGATTCCATTTTGCCTGATTTGCCAGATGATTTGCCTGGGACTTATTCTTCTCAGCTTTCTTCTTCTTCTCAGGATGCTCTTGTACACACACCAGTGTACCAGGTCAAGAAGATCTTAAGGAAGACGTTCACCAATGGATCCTGGACTTACAGAGTAAAGTGGTGTGGATTTGATAGTGGGCAGAACTCCTGGGTTGCTTTTAATGACCAGATGCCGCCTGTCAGGAACTGGTGTAAGACACTCATGGCTCCATTCCACTGACCGGAAAAGTTGACGGAGGTCTTGAACTTTTGTAAACTGGACTCAGTGGTAGTATGCCCTCTGTATTTCTTGTTTCATGTAAATATTATTGTTCTGCAACTGTTATTAAAGTGTTATCCTGCATTTTAGGCATCTTCCAGCTGCTACCCGTCCCCTCTCTTCCCTCTCCCTTCCCCTGCACTTTAGTGCTTGTGGCATGACCAAGCTTCAAGTGCTATGGTGTTCCCTTCTCTCTGGTGATGCTCTGACTGGTCCCCAGTGTAGTCCAGATTCTTTCCTCCCCTTCCTGCAGTGGAGTACTGTTTTGTTTTATTATGCCATGCCTTGCACTGCTTGAAAAAAAAATGTTTCAGGTTTATAGTGCGATGTTGCTTTGTTCGAGTGGTACTCATATTAACTGCTCCAGGGGTGATGTGGAGTACACTTATACTTATACTATATATGGGGCTAATGCCAGCTGCTGTCCCTTTAAGTGCTCTAAGAACTATGTAGCAAATATTATGCTAATTGCTATCATAGCAGGGGCTCCTAAGAAACCCCTTGGATTTCTGTCTGTAGTAGAGTCTGGGGCTTGTGCTCATGAAGACAACAACTGCTGTCTATGAATAAACCGTTTCTGCATGTATTTCTGCGTCTGTCCAGTCATTCGCATGGTCCAGCAAGGGGTCCTCCCCACCAGCAGCAGCAGATGAGTCTGGCAGACCAGAGAGAAGGTAAGGGTCTTTTAGTGGCAGACCGAGTCCAAAACGCCACATAATCTATTTGTTGTTATTTATAATTTGTTTTCTTTAATTCTGTTAATTGTCTTAATCCTTTTTATTTATTTTTTGTATAGTTTTATGACATATTGTATAACAGGAAATATTCACCGTCTTTTTATTTTCACTATATTCGCTGGTTCCATAGTAGAGCGAAAATAAAAAGACTGAGTATTAGGTAAATCACTATACTATACATAGCAGCACTACTGTTCCACCAGTGAAAATAAGAGGAAGTGAACATGTGGTGTGTGCTTGGAGTGCAAAATATAAAGAGTGTGAATTTAAACTACTATACAGTATCTTTATGCTGTAATTTGATTGGTTTTATAAAAATTAATAAACTTTCTAATTAAAAAAAAATCCCCAAAAGATGAAGTGAATAAGAAGTATTAGGTTAAGAGAGGATGTTAACTGTACACCGAGTAGAAAACTCCTTAAACTTAAAGCAGGCACAAATTATCAGTCACATGGGGTGTGTGCTGGAAGGATGAATTCAGTAATATACAGTACATAATTTACTAAGGAGTTGGACTGTCTCGTTTTAAGGCCTGATAATCTGTCTGACAATAGAAGCTGTGAGTTTACCCTTCTTGCCAGCCTAAGCGGAAGAGGCATTCTCTGCGTGCAGTTGGAAAGCAGCACAGGTAGACTGTGATGAGAATCAAGGTGTTGACCTGAAGAAAGGTAATCTTCCTAGTCAAAGGTTACCAGTCAGGGAAGAGGTTAAGGTTCAAGTGATGCTGGAATCACTTGGGCATTGCTGCACTGGAATTTGTATTCTCTGTCAGTGGGGTGCTGGAATGGGTAGAGTGAGACTGAAAGCTATCCCACCTTATTGACCTGTTGTGCTTCTTCGGATTACTGCTGTGCAAAACTGGAAGGTAACTGTTCCTAGTTGGTAGTTTAGTTTCCCAGGAGATGCTCAGGCTACATGAAGTTTTAGTTTTGGGTTGATTTTGTATAGTCTTAGGATACAGATGAGGGGATGAAGAAAGTGGTGTCTAATTGATCAGTCATTTGCGATGCCTGAGAGTCATTTTTTGTTCAGTGGGGAAGTGTTGCTTTGCAGGCTCTTAGCCATGAGTGGCATTCAGGGTGAATGTATTTTGACCTGCAGCACACTGCTTGGGAGTAATCTGCCACATGCGGAGTTTGAATCCTGCATACTGTTGGATGAGGACATTGCAGTTTGAGTTTTCAAATGGGTGAATTCAGTTACAAATCCCATCACATCCCTGGCACTGTCAAAAGAGTGTACATACCCATTAGACTACACCACATCAAGAGTAGCAAGGTATTTAAGCAAATAAACCTAGTAAGGAAGTAAAAAGACAAAGAACCTCAGCACTCAAGCACTGAGACAGTGGTTACCCCAAAGGACATTGGCCAGGAAGCCAAGTTTCAAAGAAATAAGAGGTCACACATGCCCCCATAATGCATTATGGGGGTATGAGTGATTTTGTATTTTTTTGAAACTTGGCTTACCGGCCAATGCCCTTTGGAATAACCATTGCCTCACTGCTTGCACGCTGAGGTTCTTTGTCTTTTAACTTGTTTTTTGTTTTATTTGGGTTCACCACAACATAACCCAGATAGACCATCTTAGGGTAGCTGGTTCATTCCACTGGGCTTGTTGTCAAACAGACAAGGCACACTGATGAGTCCTGGTAGGACAAACACGTGTCTGTGTCTTCTGTTGGCACCCTTTGCAAACTGTGTGAGAGGCCTTTTGGCACCATGCATTTTTGCTTAAAGTTGAACCAGCATACCGGCCTGATGGTGCTGAGGGTTGAGGCGCTGGACGCCACACGTTGTGCTATGCCGGTGACTCAGGTTAGGGTATGGACTCGGGTCATTCAGGGGCAGGTGGAGGAGGCAAGGATTGAGCATCACAGCTCTCCTTCCTCGGGGTGGGCAGGCCTGTGCTGCGAATGGCACAGCTAGGAGGGCTCACCTGTGCCAAGGCTGCTTGGTTGCCTCCACCAAGGTGGAGACAGCTGCTGCACCCATTGCACAGTGCGCGGGCACAAAAGAGGTGAAAAAAGGAGGAAATATCCCCAACGGCAGAATGATGCCTGACTCCCTGCAGGCACCACTCCTGGGCCAGGCATAAGGTAAGCCCCAGTAATTCCAGGGGATGGAGCTGGGGGGGGGGTCTGGCAGAAGGGGGCTGTCGGTGGGGGGAAGGCATAGAAACAGCAGCTGTGATTAAAAAAAAAGTTGAACCAGCATAATATTCTGTGGTGATTTGCATATGCAGCCCATGATGCTTTGCATTATGGGGGCATGTGTGATTTTGTATTTTTTTGAAACTTGGCTTCCCGGCCAGTGCCCTTTGGAATAACCATTGCCTCAGTGATTGAACACTGAGGTTCTTTGTCTTTTAACTTGTTTTTTGTTTTAATTGGGTTCACCACAACATAACTCAGATAGACCATCTTAGGGTAGCTGGTTCATTCCACTGGGGTGTCAAACAGATGAGGCACACTGATGAGTCCTGGTAGGATGAAACACATGCTTGTGTTTTCTGTTGGTACCCTTTGCAAACTGTGTGAGAGGTCTTTCGGCACCATGCATTTTTGCTTGAAGTTGAACCAGCATAATATTCTGTGGTGATTTGCATATGCAGCCCATGATGCTTTGCATTATGGGTGCATGTGTGATTTTGTATTTCTAGTAAGGAAGTAAACTTTTATTTTTCAAGCTTCCATTCCTGGAGGCTCAGAGCACTGCACAGAGTATCATATTTTTCTACACATAACATTTTTTCTTTTTAATTTATTGAGAACTAGGATTAAACACGTTTGAGCTGGGAGCTCGTTTACAAAGATTCCACTTCAGTGGGAGGGAAGACAGTATTACAAAGGATTAAACAACAGAGAGAGGGTCCGGTGGCGTAGATGGTTGAGGCGCTGGCACCTTACCTCTTCCTATGCCGGCGACCCGGGTTTGGGAACGGACTTGGGTCATTGGGGGTCGGCTGGGGAGGATGGGATTGAGCATCCGATGGACTGCTCTCCTATCCTGGGGAGGGTTAGGGATTGCCTCGCTCATGTAGTGGTCCCCAGTGGAGACCGGGAGCACTACAGGAAGCAGTGCACTGGGGGAACCAGAAAAACTGGAAAATCCACACTAGAAGTCTAGCCAGATGACGGCTGCTGGCTAGGCATCCTAAGATTCCCAAGCCACAGAATGCCTTAGGAGCTCCTGGGACTGCAAGAAAGAAATAGTGTGCTTGTGCCTCCTCCCCACCGGTGCCTTCCCCCTCGGAGGAGCGGGGACCCACCCGGTGAAGGCTTACACCGGGGCTACTCCGTGGATGGCTGTAAATATGAGGTAAGCTGGTCAAAGGGAGGATAGTAGGGAGAATGCCTGTGGAATTTGACAGCTTGAAGGAGAGGCAGCTTGGGCGCACATAGGGGTGATAAAAAGATTACCCCGAAAAATAAAACAACAGAGAGTATAAAACATGGACAATAATTACAGCGGTTTACACAAGCAGGTTTGTACAGACAAGACATAACAATAGAGGGTAAGGTACCCTCGGTTTACGTATGTAGTAAGTTAGCGGAGAGAGTAGTTGGAGGTAGGGAAAAGGAGGTTAGAGAAGGGCTAGGTGGTAGTAGGTGGGGGGGTGGTGAGGTGAGGTGAGAAAGAGAGTTGGAGCAGTCATGGGCATTTTCAAGGGAGAAAGACGGGGGGGGAGTATAGGGTGGTTGGAAGGCGGCGAGTGGCCAAGCCAGAGCAGCGAGCCACTAGGTGGCATTATAGTAGGGGGATGGAGGGAGTGTAGGGGGAGGGTAGAGGTGGCAAGGGACCATGCCAGTGCAGGAGCAGCTAAGAGGAGGACAGAGACTACTGGCAGGTCGGACTAGTGGAAGCAGTCGAAGGTGCAGGATGCAGAAAGATTTTGGCGTAGTAGTCTCTTGAAGGGGCCCAGAGTAGGTTGTTTGGAGATGTCCCGGCTGAGAGCATTAAACCAGAGGGGTGCTCTGTAGGCAAAGGAGTGTTGACCCTGCGTCGTTCGAAGACGAGGAACATGGAAGAAGTGAGTGCTGGCACTTCTTGTCCGTTGTGAGTTGCTGCTGTGTGGTTGAATTAGGTTTGCTGTGCTGTGGGGAAGAATACCAAGTACAGCCTTTTTGGCCAGCAAGCAGGTTTGGTAGTGTAACCTCCCACTGAGTTGAAGCCAGCCCGTTTGAGCATAGAGGTCACAGGTATGGGTTAGACATTCGGCTCCTGTGAGCAGTCTGCAGGCCTTGTTCAGTGCAACTGATATTCTGTGGAGGGCTGTGTGGTAAGCAGCACCATAGATAACCAAGCCATAGTCTATGACAGAAATATAAAATAACAAGACAATTTCCACTAAAACAAATAAATAATAATAAATAATTATACAGGCAATACAATCAACAGCCAGCAAATGTGAGGAATTTAAAAACCAAAAGCCTCCTTAAAAAGGTGTGATTTTAGACCCCTCTTAAAGGCCTCCACTGAGGGGGCTCCCTCAGACATCTAGGAAATGAGTTCCACAGGGATGGAGCAGCTACTGCTAAAGCTCTATGCCCGGAAGATTTTAGAAGTGCCCTTGGAACCACAAGGAGGACCTCCTCAGCAGAGCAAAGAGGATGGAGGGGTTGTGAGGGATTAGGAGCTCACTCAGGTAACTAGGGCCCTGACCATGTAGGGCTTTGTAGGTCAGCAATCCGATCTTGAAGATGATTTGCCACCTCACCGGCAGCCAGTGCAGACTACACACAACAGGAGTCACATGGCAAGACTTAGATATGCCTGACAGCAACCTAGCTGCTGCATTCTAAACTAGCTGCAGGTGACGTAGGACACTTCAACTTACCCCGAGGTACAGAGAATTACAATAGTCGAGTCTGGAGGTGACAAAAGTGTATACTAGTATGGGCAAGTCATCAAGCGGGATGAAAGGTTTGATCCAGGAGATATTTCTCAGGTAGTAAAAACCTCTCCAGACCACAGCTAAAACCTCAGACTCTAGTGTCAGACCACTATCTAAGATCATGTCTCAATTCTTCACCTTAGGAGAGACAGTAAGAGAAGCAGAACCCAACATTAACCCAGGCACTGCTTCAGCTGACTCCTCACCTTGCTGATGACCAGGATCAATCACTAGCACCTTCATCTTGTCCAGATTAAGCCTCAGCCAGCTAGAAGAAGAAGAAGAAGAAAAATCAGCATTTATATAGCACTTTTCATACACAAAAAACACTTTACAAGCAATACTAGACTAGTAGTGAAGTGACTAAATGTGTAGTGATGGCCATATCACACATCAACACCCACACACAGCCTGGACAATTGCATGAACCAGTTTATGGGAAGGGGAATATTGGCCAAGACACTGGGAATGTCCCCTACTCTTTGCTAAGAATGCCAAAAGTTCTTTTACTTCCACCAGGACAGCACCAGGATGGGTAGAAGGGACCTCAGTTTAAAGTCTCATCCGAAGGACGGCACACCCCAACAATACAGCACCTCCTAATACTGCACTCGGATGCCAGCATTTATAGAAGTTGATGGCAGATAAGGAGTGCAAGGCCCATCCAGTCTGCCCATTTCTTTTTCTACTTTATGAATGTGCCATCAGCATTTGCTCTGTCAATGGCCTATGTAATCATACTCATCTGTATTTCTGTATTGCTCCCTTATGCCTATCCCATGCCTGTTTGAAGCCCTGCACTGTATTCATATTTACCACTTCCTGAGGTAGGCCATTCCATGCATCCACCACCCTTTCTATGAAAAAGAACTTCCTCACATTACCCCTTAATCAGCCTCCCTCTAATCTCATCCGGTGTCCTCTTGTCCTGCTATTTTTCTTATATTGAAACATGTTAGACTCTTCACGTTGTTAATGCCCTTAAGGTGTTTGAATGTTTCAATCATATCACCTCTCTTCCTCCTTTGCTCCAGGGTATACATATTGAATTCCATTAATTTGTCTTCATATATTTTCTGATGCAGTACCTGCACCATTTTGGTTGCCCTTCTCTGGACTGCTTCAATTTGGTTAATGTCCTTGTGAAGGTGTGGCCTCCAGTACTGCACGCAGTACTCCAGATGGGGCCTAACCAGTGTCCTGTAAAGAGGGATTATTACCTCCCTCTTACGACTTGTGATACCCCTACTAATACACCCCAACATCCCCCTAGCCGTACCTACTGCTTTAGTGGTCTGCTTGGATAATTTCAGGTCATCTGTGATGATGATGCCCAAGTCTCTTTCTTCCCTTGTGACTGCCAGCAACTCCCCTCCCAACCTATAGGTGGCTTCAGGGTTTCTCTTCCCTATGTGCATGATCTTGTACTTCTTTGTGTTAAACCCCAGTGGCCACTCTTCCGACCATTTTGTTAGTTTATCCAGATCAGTGTCAGTGGCCCAGTAGGTAGCACACTTGCCTCTGAGGCTGGGAGATCAGAGGGCTGTGGGTTCGGTTCCCACATCTGGCACTTGGGTTAATATCCCAATACTGACACTGTAGTGCAGCATGAGAGGGGTGCTGCTCTTCTGAAGTGCTGTTTTTTGGATGAGACGTTAAACCGAGGTCTCATCTGCTTGGATTGGTGGTAGTTCAGGTGGATGTTAAACATCCCATGGCACTTTTCAAAAAGAGTAGGGGAATGTCCCTGGTGTCCTGGCCAAATTTCCCTCATTCACTAAAAATACCACCAACAGCTTAATCTGGTTCAGTGTCAGTTGCTTACCATCTGTATCCCCCCTCCTTCTAGGCCCAGTGGGCTTACCGGGTCAACAAAATTCAACACAGATCTCTTCTCATTCTGCCCACCCCATCTGGATCATCTATTCTGTTGCAGATCTGGGTGTCATCTGCAAACAAACAAACCTTACCCTCCAGTCCATCTGCAGTGTCACTGATGAAGATATTGAAGAGGACTGGCCCCAGGACTGATCCCTGAGGTACCCAACTTGTGACTTGCATCTCTTCTGACTGTATACCATTTACCACCACTCTCTGTTTTCTGCCCATCAACCAGTTTGCCACCCAGTTGGCCAACTTCTGACTCATCCCGAGCCTACCCAGCTTATTAATATCAATCTTCTATGTGGAACAGTATTGAAAGCTTTGCTGAAGTCAAGGTAGGCGACATCAACTGCTCCCCCTTGGTCCACCACTCTGATTACCCAGTCAAAGAAATCTATGAGATTAGTTTGACAGGACCTTCCAGTTGTAAACCCATGCTTTCTTGTATCCTGTGCTCCTATGGATTCTAGGTGTTGCACTATCCTTTCCTTAAAGAGTGCCTCCATAATCTTGCCAACTACTGAGGTAAGATTGACTGGTCTGTAGTTCCCTGCCTCCTCCCTGCTACCACTCTTGTGGAGCGGGATCACATGAGCCCTTCTCCAGTCTTCTGGGACCTCTCCTGTGCTCAGAGACTCACCAAACAGTTCTGATAATGGCTCTGTTAGTTCCACCCTTAGCTCCCTTAGTACCCTGGGATGTATGCCATTAGGTCCCATTGCCTTGTCCACCCTGAGCATATCGAGCTCTTGTAGGACCCTTTCTTTTGTGAAGGGACTAGTGCACACCTCCCTCCCCCCTGTGTCCAAGGTGCTGAGCTGTGGACCCTGCCCTACTTTCCCCTCAGTAAATACTGAGCAGAAGTATCTATTTAGTATAGAAGCTTTTACATGGTCCTCCTCCTCACATGCCCCCTTATCCCCTTTGATCTTAGCAATGCCCCCTCTGGACTTTCTCCTTTCACTAATGTATCTATAGAAAGTCATGTCACCTTCTTTTACTGTTCCTGCTAGTGTTTCCTCGGTTTGGGCCTTTGCCTGCCTTACTGCCTTCCCTGCTTCCCTTAGGGAAGTTTGGTATGCCTCCCTATCTTCATCCTGCTGCATTCCCTTATATTTCCTGAAGGCCAGCCTTTAGGCGCTGACCTTTTTTGCTATTCTTTTTGAGAACCAAAGTGGTTTCCTTCTCCTTTTGCACTTCCTTTCCTCTCTAACACAGTGGGGTGTTGCTTCATGTATTGCATCCTAAATACTTGCCCACTTTGCCTGTACTCCCTCACCTGTATTTCTTCTTGCCAGGGCCAGCTTAACTCTGTTGGCTATCTTATCAAATCTGAAGTCCCATATTTTGTACATTAGAATGGGATGATTTAGTTCTAGTGGCCAAATTGAACCATACCATGTGATGGTCACTGGCCCCCTGGTGACCTTCTACCTGGAGATCTGTGATCCTTTCCCTGTTAGTCAGTACTAGATCTAGGATAGCGCTATCTGTTGTGGGTTGTTGTACCAGTTGTTTGAGGCCCTTCCCTGCAGGGAATCCACTATGTGTCTAGTTCTGGAAGATGTTCCTGCTTGTATTGAACAATCTGTATCTGGCATGTTGAAGTCTCCCATTATCAGAACCTCCCCCTTAGTTGTCAACAGAGAACTGAGCATTCACCTCTCTCTCTCACCCTGAGGAGATCATTTAGCACCCTGACTAGCATGGTCTCCATACTGTGCCTTGGCCTAAATCCCAGCTGGAGTGGCTCATAGATGTCAATGGTAGAGAGATGTGATTTTCTCAATAACGTTGCCAAGAAAGGGAAGGTTCGAGATGGGTCTATAGTTCACTAAGCAGTCCAGGTTGAGGGATAGTTTCTTCAGAAGGGGCTTCACCAGCTCATCTTTCAAAGCACTAGGGAATACCTCCTCTGGGAGCAAACACTGGACAATCTCAGTGAACACTGAGACGTGTCGCACCCAGGTCAAGTTCACAGCATGTTGGTCACAGCTTCGAAATTACCTTCATCACCTCTTCCACCCCTAAAATAGTAGGTCATTCCCAGTTTGTATAAATGATTTTTAGCCTTAACAAAAGCATTAAGCCTGTTCATGACTTCAGTGGAAAAATCTTGAAACAAAAGTATTCTGTTCCCCTTCCAAAACAGCTGCTTTCTTTCTCTAACTATTTTGAGTATTTCCTCCTTGGTGGAGTAATGTAAAAAATAGGCAGTTATAGGTCTGGGTTTGTGACCATGCTGAGATTGAGGTCCCAAGGATCAGTGGGTTCTCTTCATCTTCAGAGCCTATGGCCATTGATAGTTAAGCAGTACTGGGATGAATTACTGCAGGAAAGCGACAATGTTCCCTCGCTCTGCGTCCTCTGGGATACCCAAAATCCTAATATAATTTTGTCTGCCTCAGTTTTCAAGTTAATTTGCTTTATCAAGTAGGTAATTCATCTGCTTATTTTGATAGTTGGTTCTATCTTCCACGAAAGCCCCAGTTTCTTTTAGAATGTCAATCTGACTCTCCGTTTGCTCTACTCTTCCCATTAGTAGCTTAGTATTAAGTTTTACCTCTCTATGGATCTTTTAAAACTGGTGATTTCTAGTTTAATGTCAGCAAACATTTCCTTTATTAGTTGAATGTCTGATTTAGAGCTGTTAGATGAAGAGAGCCCTGTGCCTGTTTTGACGCAGGTGGATGTTGCATTGTTCACTGCCTTCCCACTCCGGGCAACATAGCAATGGTTGTATGAGGGATTTTTCTGTCACCGAAAAAACTGTTGATGTTATTAAAAATATGAATTTTTATTGTAAAATTTCATTTCATGGTGGATGGGTATAAAGAGTAAAGTAACAAAAGACAAAAAACTGGGGGAAGATCTGAATAGATGAGCTCATCTCCCGTTGACATCCTCTAACAGAATAGAGGCAATAAAATGAATATTTGCCTAGATTGTTATTCCTTTATTCTGTGTTGCCAATTCCCCTACCTGCAAATGACTGGAAGGATCTCAGACGGGCACTTGCACGATCCATCTGAGCAGGGAAAAGGCCTCGAATTTGCTGCCAGGTTCTGATGGAAGTCAAAGCCTGAGGAGGGTGGAGCATTCCTAATTTCTATAAATATTACTTAGCAGCACAGTCATTGCCTATTGCACGAATGACTGAGGACGAGAATTCAGTGACCTGGCTTGAGACGGAGTGAGGAGCTCATTCTTATATCCCATTACATGTTCTCCCCTTGGCGCTGTTGAGGTCTGAACTTAAAACTGTGAACAACATTTGGACCAAACATACCTTAAAAATTTGGTTATTGGTCAGACGTCAGTGGGGGACCCTTACACCAATTCAGAAATATATTTCTATACAATTTTTGCCAGCATTTATAGGGGTAAGATGGGATCTGGGCTTTTGAGCTTGGGCAAGAACAGGACTAACCAACTTAAGACATCTGATGGCTGAGGACAGCTCTAAACAAGAGTTTAATTTAGGGGCCACCAATATTTATAGATTTCTTCGGTGCAGGAATTATATTTTGACAAGACCTGGTCCAGCAACAGTTATGCAAAAACCCATCAGGGCATGGATCTGATTTGGAGAAAGGAACATGCTCCATATAAGAGGAAATTTATCTCGCACCTATATGTGGTGTTATGTGAGAGTGAGGGTCCACTCAGCTTCCTGGAGAGAGTTCTGCTGGAAAATTTGTGCCAGGTTCTTTACCACCCGACTATCTCACAGCATTTGGGCACATATCTCTTAGATAGGTGTTGGAGGAGGTGTGGGGTCTTGGGGAGTCATTATCAAATTTTTTGGGACTGCCCAAAAACTCGTCCCCACTAGCAGGAAGTGTCAGAGG
Organism: Neoceratodus forsteri; assembly: GCA_016271365.2. NCBI lineage: Eukaryota > Metazoa > Chordata > Ceratodontiformes > Ceratodontidae > Neoceratodus > Neoceratodus forsteri. The sequence goes on along the minus strand of CM028131.1, from coordinate 107,254,079 downwards.
GGGTAGCGGGGACGCTGTATCTGACACTAACTCCCACCTTTGAAAATCTAGTGTTGGGTCCACTTCCACGAGATGTGACTTCTTTCCAAGCAAAATAGTTATTTAATATTTTAGTAGCAGAAGCCAACAAAGTTATTACGCTATATTGGCTTTCTGAATCTACATTAAGTCTTCAATGTTGGCTTAAGGTCATACACACCTTTAAAACTATGGAGGCTATTACTGCTAGACTACTTTTACAGGTGGACAAATTTAATTCTAGATGGCTGCCCTTTTTCCACTTCAGAGAAGACTCTGAGGGGGTATTGGTTCTAGATCAACTCCTGGTCTGAACTTTCAGAAGACTGTTGGGGTCTGAAGGAATTGGATGGTTTTCCTGGTGCGCTTCCCAGGGATAAGGTTTCTCTCTTTTAGCTAGAATGGTATAACACCCCTCCGCTTACTTTATTCTACACGTACTGTATACAAGCACTCTATTAAAGAATGCGAGTGGGTACGTTTTGGTTCTCATATTGCTATTTGTAGTGTGTGGCACCGCACCTTTACAGTTAATGGAGACCCCGCTGCATCCACCATACTTCTGTGTCATAGACTTTTCTGAGTTAAAATAGAGAATGTTGTAGCAAAAGAAAAATGCCTTTTTACTATAGAAAGCTAAACTGGGGGTAAGCCTTGTGCGGGCGGGAGACTGTGATTTGTATTGCTTTCCTTTAAAGCAGGACCCCATTGAAAAATTAGACATTGCATCTCAGCTGGGTTATCCCGGGCACATTTATTGCAAAACTCTGTAAAAACAGGACCTTACAGCAGAACTCATAAAAAGAAAGGGCGCCATTCACCAACATCTCAGAGACAAGGAGATGCTGGACCAATAAATATGTTCCAAAAAATCCAGTCCTTTATTTTCCACATGCAAAGCATTAAAAGACCAGGAGCTCAAGCATGCACCCACAGGTCTCAATGTTTCACACACATGCACTTTGACTAGAGTCACCCTACAACAGAACCCCACTAAAAAGTAAATGCTTCATCTAAGATGATCTGTCCAAAAAAATACATCAAAAAGTAGAACCATACTAAAAACAAGCTATCACATCTCACCTCTACTATCCAGGGTTAATACAGTATAAAACTATGTAAAATTGGGACCCCATCGCATAATACATCTCATCTGGTCTATCTTGACAATGCTTGTTATTGATTATTCTGGTACGCAACTGTGAGCAATAAAACCACCCTTTTTAACAAGCGACCAGTATACATATAGAATAAAAAAAGACACTACAAAGATATACAAAAAACAATGTAAACAGAAAATATATTAATTACAATTGTATGTTGATTGCGATTTACATAAACTAAATAAACTGTGCTTAAATGAAGAGATAATGCTACTCTTTGTTACTTATGCTGGGAGGTTATTGTATGGATGAGTGGCTTTAACATTTATAAATCTTCATGGCACCCTTTCACAGATAGGTTCTTTCCCAGAACTCAGTCTGTTATTGCTACCAGTTTTACAACCCCTCAGATGCCTGAAAAGGTTACATTGGTATGCTGCCACCACTCAGCCATAACCTCACTCTGGGTATGTCTAGGTACAAATCCCACCAGAACCATTGTTCACATAGGACAAATACTCTTACCAAAGAGCAAATGATCCACCATTTTTCACAGCTGAAACACTTTGCCTTAGATATGATAGCTTTGTAGCTTGTCTCTTTGGACATGAATCACAGACTTGCCAATTTACTCTGGTTATTTATGCCTGAAATGATTCAGTCACAGAAAGCATAAAGTATATAAAAATAACATTTAATATTGTACAGTATTTACATATGTTATAGGATAATGCACACTAAAGACTATGGGGAATGCAGTATTTCTATAGAGATAAAAATAAACACATTTGAAAAGAAAGAGGACAAATGGAAGAATGTAACTCAAAGCTATCTAAATTCTGAGTAGAAGCAGCTTACCCCCCCCAACTGGGAAGTTGGTGAGTTATGGCAGACTCGTACCCATGATGTTGCTAGTTTAAAGTCCCAAAACATAACTGACTCTAAGAGCAAACACATACAGAGAAAAGCATTTGGTTGGCCAGCCCACTGCACCTGCATCATCATACATGCCTCTCTGACTTCACAGTCTGGAACATTTCTTTTGTCTTTGGAGACCACCAAACTGGTTTTGTGGGTTGAAGTCTGGATTTGTGGTTTTATGTCTGGGTCATTTTGTTTTCTCATCTGGCTAACCGGCAGGAAACCATCTCATTCTGCCTTGGCCCTGTTTACACTAAAAACATGTCTTTTTGTTATGAAACATATTCAGCACTTTGAAGTTTAACCCAAAACAAAAATCTTTTAAAGGGCAAGAACTGGATTGCTTGCACAAAGGTTCTTCTAACTGATTGCCCCAGGTATGGCTACGGAGAAATGTAATTTTCAGTTTCCACCAGACCTCCCCCACAACTGAAACATTTTATAGAGGCATGGATGACAATAACAATAAAAAAAACACACAAGAAAAAGTACATTGCAAGTTTCACAGCTCCATCCCCTAGACACGAATGAGAAATACATCTTTTAGTGACCCTAAATGATGGTTTTTCTTTTGGCAGGTTTGCTCTACCTGCTACACCCCCAGTTTTCTCTCTGTTTTAATAATTCATTAACATTTTTTAATCCTGTTTATACTCTTTTTTTTCTCCCCAGGCTCTTGGGCCCCCACTCGAGCTCCCACTGCATCCTAGCCCCTTCCCCTCACCTTGTCCAGGGCATTACTTGCCCCTGTGTTACCCAGTGGTTTGCCCCCATTTGCCCCCATTGGTGGAGCCCTCAGGATGGGACTAGGCCCCTTGGGTTCACAATATCCAGCCATCAAGAGAGTGCCCAGGTGGGTGAGTGCAGGGCCTGTGGGTGTGGCGGAGCTAACATTCTGCAAGGGGGATTTTTCCTCTTTTCACCCGTTCCATCCCTCAAGATGCAGATGGCTTCAGTGTGCATGCACATGCATGTGAACGTGTATAACGTGGCACCAGCTTGTGTCTTCCCTCCCCATTAGCCACTCTGTTGCACTGTCATCTGTGGTCACCCAGGTGGCAGTATAGCAGCAGACTGGCTGCCCTCCCTCCCTCCTCCTGGTGGAGGAGAGCATCCTCTGAGATGCTTAGTCTTCTCCCCCTCAGCCAGGCCTTGATGAGCTGTGCTCATTCCCAAATGCAGGTCACTGGCGTCATAAGCAGTAGTTTTACTACTGCATGGATGAGCCATAATCCGTTAATTCTTTAAAGTACCTCCCATTCTTTACTGTGCTACTGGTTATTGCCTAGACAAACCATTGGCATTACCATGCTGTGACCCACTGCAGTGCCTGATGACCATGTTAAAGGACTGCAGCACCAGGCTGCAAGCTCCATCTTAACAATTTGGGGTTTTGCCTGCTGGACCTGTGCAGCCATGTAAGGGGGTTGTGGTTGGTGACAAGTGTGAATGCCATCCCATACAAATGTGGTTGCAGCTTCTGCAGAGTCCAGATGATACACAAACACTTTTTCTCAATTGTGGCATATGCCTCCTCTCTAGGCAGCAGCTTCCTGCTCAAGTACACAACTGGGTGTTCCTCCCTGTGTGCATGACCTCACTTGCCTGCCCTATGATCAGATGCATCCATGTGCACAATGAGCCTCAGAGAACAGTCAGGGCTCACAAGTGCAGGTGCCCGACACAATGCCTCCTTCAATTGCTGGAACACTGTGTCACAGTGATACTTCTGCAGAACTTTTTCCGGCATTTCTTCCTTGTGAGATCAGACAGTGGATTAGCCATGCTACTGAAGTTTGTCACAAACTTTCAGTAGTATCCTGCCATCCCTAGGAAGGCTCATACTTTTCTGTTTTTTGTGGATATGGCCTATCCCTGCATTGCCTCAAGTTTTACTGGCTCGGGCCAGATGTATCCACTCCCCACCCTGTGTCCAATGTATGAAACCTCTGCCATCCCTATTTGGCACTTTTCTGCCTTTGACTGTGAGCTCTGCAGCCTTCAGTCGGCAGAGCACCTTGGTCATGTACCTGACGTGATCCTCACATGTCTATCTGTAGATGGTGATGTCATCCATGTACTCCAAAGTCTCTTGTCCCAGACTGAATGCGGTCTATGAGCTGTTGAAAGGTGGCTGGGGCAGTCTTCATCCTGAGTGGCTTTACTCGAAACTCAAATAAAACAAACAGAGTGATGAAGTCCAAGCTCTCTGTGGCTTCAGGAATCAGGGGTACCTGCCAATAGCCCTTTGTCAGGTCTAGGGTGATCAGATACATAACTCCCCCAACCTCCCTACGACTACATCCATCCTTTGAATGGGGTATACGTCCAACTTCGTACAGCTGTTGAGCTTGCAGTAGTCAACACAGAACCTTGTGGTTGAATCCTTCTTTGGGATCAGTACCACTAGGGAGGCCCAGGGGCTACTGGACTTCTGGATTAACCTAAGAACCAGCATTTCCTTGTTCATCTCCTCAATGGCATGATTCACTCCCTCAGGACTCTGTAGGGTGGCTACCTCAGAGAGGCCTGGGACCCTGTACCTACATGGTGCTTCACCAGTGTGGCATACCCCAGTTTTCCCATGAAAATTTCCCCAAATGTGTGCAACCTCCCCACACATTTTGGCAGCTTGGGCCAGTGTCAGCCACTCTGAGAAGATGATATTGTCCACTGAGGATTCTCCCTTCACCTTTCCCAGGAGACCTGCCAGCGGGTCTGCTTCTGCCTCCTCAATCAATCAATCAATCAATCAATCAGTCATTAATCTTTATTTAACCAGGTGGAGCACCTTTGAGGAAAACTCATTTACAAGGTGGGCCTGGACAGCAATACAATGCTGATCATACAAACATAGGTAAACAGAGTCAAAGAAAATACACTAAATACATTACAGTACATGAGGACCTACTGGTATAGTTACTACAAAAAAGAAGGGGGAGGTATTTACAGGGTAAATGCAGTATAAATACAGAGATATATTTACAATATATACATGGGTCCATGACACTAGGATTTTGGTGCAATGAAGAGTAATCAAGCAGAACTTTTACAATGTCTACGACTAATTGTATTGTGAGAATACAAAACAGTTATAGGAGAGGACATTCAGAAGGATGTTGATGTAAAGGAAGGCTCGCTTTTGGATGTAAGGAAAAGGAGAGAGGTGGGGGTAGGGACCTGGAGAGGGGGAAGGGGTGAGAAGGAAGAGACAGAAGGATGAGGATAATATGAGTATATGTGAAAATAGCATGGGGTCATAATGTCGCACGGCAGAATGCCGTGCGTCTTAATCGCGTTGCATGATTACATTTTATCTTTTGTTCTGTGAGAGGCTCTGCCCTCCCATACCCTCCCATGAAGGATTCTAACTCCGGGGGGTCCAACACGGAGAGCACACAGGTCCAGGATGCACCATAATGCTGTACGCTATTAAGCATATGACATTGTGACCCGGTACGTGTGAAAATTAGATTGTAGGGAGCCAGAATGGATGGTCGCTTTTACAAGGTGAAGTACTTAGGCAGGGCCCAGCAACATGGCCCTGTTGCTGAGAGAAAGCAAGGGTTAGGAGTAGCAATTGCAAGAGTCAGTAAAGTGCCATCTTAATAGTGTTTTGAAGCTGGGCATTTTAATCAGTGAGGAAAGCTTCAGAGATTTCTGTAGATTATTCCAAAGGGCTGGTAAGGCATGGCTTAAGGAAGAGGCTCTGAAGCAGGTTCTACATCTGGGAATGTCAAGGGGTAGGTAGGAGTAGCTCCTAAGTGAGTAAGTTCTAGTGGAATAAGTTAGTAGGCTATAAATGTAAGTCGGCAGCTTACCGATAAGGGCTCTGTAGGTCCAAGTAGCTGCGTTTATGAGTTTTCTAGTTTTTAGGGACAGCCAACCCAACATGGCATATAGTGCACAGTGGTGAGTCCTAAATGGAGCACCGGTAATGAATCTTAGGGCCCTATTATACAATATGCCAAGCTTTGCCAGCGCTGAGCTAGGGCCATGATTGTATAAGACGTCTGCGTAATCCAACAAGGGTAGAAACGTAGCTTGTACAAGTCTTAGCTTGGCTTCCTGCATTAGGTGTCTAATCCTGAAAAAAAGTCATAAGCATTGTTTCAGCTTCTTACCCAATTCCTCAATGTGGATCATATAGGAACGTATATGATCTGTCCAAAAGCCAAGATATTTGAATTTATCTACAACTTCAATGGGCTTCGCCAAGAAGGACGTTATTTGTGGTGGAACTCCCTGGGACAAAGGATTGTCTGAATTTAGTTTGGGTGAGAGAATCATGGCTTTTGTTTTCTTTGCATTCAGCAAGAGTTTTAGGTTCAGGAGATTATGCTGTTGGAGGTTAAATTCACACTGCAACATACTGCAAGCAAGTTCAAGAGTAGGCTCGGCAACATAAATAACAGTATCACCGGTGAACAAGTGTGCAGTTGCTTGACTGATGCCTGCATCAATACTGTTAATAGATATCACGAATAACAGGTGTCCTAAGATAGAACCTTAGGGGACACCTCTGGGGAGCATTTTAAGTGGTTATAAATCCCCATTGTGCCTTGATTTGTTGTTTTCTGCCCTTTAGGTAGCATGTAAATGAAGAGTATTCAAGCAGAACTGTCTGTTTGATGCTTGGCTGTGTGCAGCTATCGGTCTCCTCCAGATAGCTGCACACAGCCAGTGCCATCTCGTCCCAGTCATGGTAAGGCTTCATAATGTTTATGTGATAGATTCACTGCTGGCATCTCCTGTTGGGTGCTCCACCATGTAATTAATATCATACACCCTCCTGACCACCAAGTAAGAACTCTTCCAAGCCACCTGTAAATTATTCTGTTGGATGGGGAAAGTACCATCATCCTTTGCCTGACTTCATATTCTTGGGCTGTGGCCCCACAGTCGTACCATGTCTTCAGTCTCTGTTGTGCAGTGGCTAGGTGCTCCTTGGCCAACCGCATGCGCTCCTTCAGCCATGACCTGAAATTCAGGACCTGCTCCACAAAGGATTCCCCTTGGGGAGCAAGCTCACTCTCCCATTCTCTCCCATTAGAAGGCAGTCTAGCACTGTGGTTTTGGGGCACTGAGATGCAAACCTGGAGACCTGGATTTGAATCCCACAGCCTACACTTGCATACTGTGTTACCCAGAGCAAGGCACTTAATGTCCTCGTGCTCCCAGGTTACATCTGGAAACAAGTTTCGGCTTAGTGTGCCTCTCCTGGTTAAACAATTTCCTCTTCCTTTCCCTTCTATTCATCCCTTACCAAGTCCAGGGGACCCTTACCCAACGGCCAAAGAGGAGCTTGAAGGGTGAGAATCCTGTGGACTCCTGGCAGACTTCCTATATGTGAAAAAGAGAAATGGGGTAGGTACTTGTCCCACTCTCTCACATGCTAACTGGCGAATGCACTTAATGTAGAGTTAAGAGACGCATTAAATAACTTGACCAGACCATTATTCTAAGTGTGGTATGGGGAGGCCCTGAGCTGCCTCACCCACACTTCTCCCAAAGAGTAGTCATTAGGGCAGACCTGAAAGTGGAGTGCTGACTGACTCCACAATATCCACAGCAACTCGCCAAAATTACTCTTCAATTATAGGCAGGGGAATCAAAGCTTCCTTAGCTTTGTTTCCAACCTTTAACACCCTCTGGCACTGCAGTCAAGTCTGGCCACAGTTTTCCGCATCATTAAAGATACTGGGCCAGCAAAAATTGTTAGTCATACGCTTCTTTGTATGGCTGACTCTTAAGTGTCCGGAACTCACCATCCCTCTCTCGTGACTTGCCAGTTTACTCTGGTTATCTATATCTGACATGGCTCAGTGACAGAAACCATGAAGTATATAAAATAACATTTAATACTCCATGATAGTTACATATGTTACAGGAAAATACACACTAAAGATTATGGAGAATTCAGTATTCTACAGAGATAAAAATAAACACATTTGAAAAGATAGAACACACACAGAAGACTCTAACTCAAAGCTATCTAAATTCTAAGTAGAATAGAAGCTTACCCCCAGGGCAGTGATAACATGCACTAAAAGGGCAAAGCTTGCATCCTGCTCAGAAATTACCCCTATTCCCTTTGCCAATGTGTCCTATAACAATATCTAAAGTCAGGAAATGTGAACTGTTCAAAATCTGCCATTGATTATGTTTTACATACAAACATACAAAATGCCAGCAGAAACAGGCCTCACGGTTTATCAAGTCTGCTCGATTGTGCAGCTAGCCCCTCAACTTGCAGCTGCCACAGCCTCCCCATCCCTCCCCTCCTCATAACCACTCCCCCCTCACTCTTTCCCACCCTCTCTTAAATCCTCCCACAGTTCTACGTGATACTACCTCCTCGGGCAGAGTGTTCCACTTATCTACCACCCCTACTGTGAAAAAGTGTCTCCTGATTTCCCTCCTGAATCTCCCCCACAATCTCAGCTGATGCCCTCTCGTATCCCTCCCCTTTCTGATATGAAGAATCCCTTCTGTAGTAATCCTGTTGGTGGGGAACTCCATCATAAGAAGGATCCAGCTAGGAACACAGGAGGGGGAGGACAAGGAGGTGAGGTGCCTACCAGGTGCCATGGCATGGAGGGATGGAAGGAAGATCCTGGGGATTGCTGGGAAGGCAAGTTGGGAGGGTGAGCTGGATGTCATATCCACCTAGGTACTAATGACCTGGCAAATGGGGAGCCAAAGGAAGTTCAGGAAGAGTTTAGGAAATTGGGGAGGGGTCTCAAGCAAGTAGCTACTTCTGTCACCTTCTCGGAAGTACTACCTGCGAGAGGCATGGGAGAGCATAGGGGTACATGCACCAGGAACTTTAACTCATGGTTGAAGAACTAGGGCTGTGAGGAAGAGTTTGGATTCATTGGTGACTGGGGACCCACCTGGAGGGATGGAGGCTTGTTCAAGCCTGACGGCCTGCATCCATCCTGGAGGAGAATCCAAGCAATCAATGATAAGTTTAAATGCTACATTGACAAGCATTTAAACTAGCCAAGAGGGGTGGAGGGACAGCAAGGAGGGTACCTAATTGCCCACCCTCCACAGCTATCAGTGGAAACAGCGAACCGGAGGAGTGGATATCTCTACAAAGCAGTGTGCAAAAGGTGGAGATAAGTGCCCAAGAGGTGGATAGGCAGAAAAGGGGCAGCATTCAACAAAAGGGCAGACAGCAAGGTGAACCAGGGATAAAGGACAACCAGGGAAGGGGCTGGAGTAGAGCAGCGAAACAGTCTAGGGAGGTCAAACCATAGAAAGCTATGTGTGCAAATGCCAGCAGGGCCCCTACTTTTCTGCGGCACAGTGGGACCAAGTTCTGCGGCAAGACTACCATTTGCCACAGAACTTCTTCGGCAGTGGTTTGTAATTTCTGTGCCACTAACAAACTACCACATCACAGTGTCAGCTTGTCATCCTGACTTCACTTTCATGCCAGTGGTTATAGCAATCAGGATGGTGGAAAGCACAGTAACACTAGTTCAAAAATAACAGACTTATAAAAATAATTTTATGCCTAAAAAAGCAAAACAAATGTCTCTCCTTTAAGGTCCTAGCCTGTTGCATAAATGACATATGCAGAGGGGATCTTATGTGATAACTAAGGTATTTCTATATGCATGCTATCTATCCCACTAATGAGGTTTCCACTGTCTATCACTTATATATTTGTATGTGCTTTCTACACCACTCATGAGGTTCCCACTGTGTATCACGTATATATTTATATGCAATCTGTAACATACATACAAATATATGTGTGTGTTTGTGTGTGGTGAGAGAGACGGAGATACTGTGTGTGTGTGTGTGTGTGTGTGTGTGTATTTTTCTTTTATTTCCATGAACTTGCATCCTCATTCATACAGGTCCCATTGGAAATGGAATGAGGAGTTATTGCAAAACTCATTTTTCATGTCAACCTGCTTTCCCTGACACACTGTGTAACACCATCAGGCCATGACATGCATGTGAACCGATTGTGAGATAGAGCTCTCCAGCCCATCACAATGTGTCCACCATGTGACACAACCACTGCACCATACCTTCCCAGGCTCCGAGCAGTGATGTGTTCCACCAATCCTTGTGCTGCCCAGCCAGCTCCCAGAGCTAATCTCTGAACCTGAGTTGCCAGCACAGAAACACAGCATGCTACCCTCTGGCCCAACAGCCATCCCTGCACACAACATTTCTCCATAACTTTTAGGTGATTCTGTCAACCAATGACAATATGTAATCAATAACCCTGGCAAAACAGCGTACAGGGCAATTCTTTATTTAACAGGTCTATTCTTTCAGCAGGTCTACACATTATTATATTCCACTTTTCAGGGCATAATTACTTTATTTTTCTTAAAAATGACAGTTAAATTCATTTTACCAGTTATTCATTTCAGATGGCATCTCTATACCTTAAAGGCAGAAATAGGTCTGTACAAAGTGAGGTATGGACTTAACAGGTCTGTGCTATTGACAAGGTTTTGTTTAAGTTGGCCCTAGTCCAATAATTTAAGACTGAAAATTGTATTAGGCTGTAGTGCAGGTTGAACAAACATCACCATGCCTGATGTGCTGTGCCACCGTCTCTGGTAGTGGGAGCTGTGGTAGACAAGTGACTGTTCATTTCTGTGGCAGAATGCAGCCATGTCATTAGCTAATGAAGGATGTTATAGCAATGATAACATTACATTCTGAGCATATGGGGGGTTTGAATATAAAAAGAGGGGAAGGGAACCAGATTCTATGGATAAACAGAAATATTAATAAAAAATCACCAAGAAGAGTGAATTCTACGGCACCGCAGAAGTTCTGCAGTAGATTTCAAATTCTGCGCAAAATTCTGCAGCCACAGAATTCTAGGGGCCTTGAATGCCAGGAGCCTTAGCAACAAGATGGAGGATCTGGAGGCTGTCATGGTGCAGTCAGACCTGGACATTGTGGTCATCACTGAAACCTGTGCAATGATAACCATGACTGGGAGATGGCCATACCTGGCTACAACATAGTCAGAAAAGACAGGGCAGGTAGAAAGGGAGGAGGAGTGGCACTGTATGTGAAAAATTACATAAGGGCCACAGAGACCCAGGAGGAACAAAATGGGGAAGAGATACTGTGGGTTAAGCTGGAAAGGAAAATTGGGCCAGCCATCCGCACAGGTGTGAAACAGATAGGGAGCTGATGCTAGCCATCCAAAGGATGGCAGACAAGGGTGAGGTAGTACTTGTTGGAGACCTCAGTATTCCAGACGTGGACTGAAGCATCCCAGCAGCAGCATCAACTAGGAGCAGATTTATCCTGGACTCCTTCAGGGTGCCTTCCTCAAGCAACTGGTCATGGAACCAACTCGGCAGAAGGCAATACTGGACCTTGTGCTCGCAAACAGGGACAGTGTGATGGGGGTAACAGTGGGGGAGCACCTGGGGAACAGTGACCACCAGTCATTGTGGTTTGAAATCACAGAAGGAGCAGAACCAAACCACACAAAAACACGTATCCTGGATTTTAGGGGTACAGACTTTGGGAAAATGGGGAGATGCTTGAAAGAGGCATTAAGGGGAATGGGGCAGGAATCAGGGGTTGAGGAACAGTGGGCAGTATTTAAAATGGGGATTACAAGAACAACAGAATTATGCATTAAGCAGGTTAGCAAGTGGAAAAGGAAGAGGAGGCCATTATGGTTTTCCAAGGAGGTAGCGGAGAAAGTGAAAGCCAAAAAGATTGCATTCAGGCAATACAAAAAGACACAGGCAGAAGGGGATAGGGAGAAGTACCAGGAGAAGCAAAGGAGGCAGAGGTCAGTAAGGAAGCCAAAGCTCAGACAGAAGAACACATTGCAAAATCAGTGGGTAGAGGGGACAAAACCTTTTACAGGTACATAAGTGAAAAAAGAAAGGCAAAGGGAGGGATTGTGAGACTGAAGGGGGAGGATGGGGGCCGCGTGGAGGATGACAACAGTAAAGCTGGCATATAGAACAGGGGTCTCTGCTCAGTCTTTATGGAGGAAGAGGAGGGTAATGGGTCTGAAGGGAGTACAAGGGGTGGGAATGGTGCAGAAATGGACACAAGTCCCTTTAAAAGAGAAAGGGTCCTGAAGGAACTGGAAGTAATAAGAGTTGATAAAGCAATAGAGCCAGATGGAGTGCACCCCAGGGTCCTTAAAGAACTAAGAGAGGGAGTGGCTGAATCTCTGACAATCCTGTTTAGCTGATCACTGGAAACAGGGGAGGTACCTAAAGGCTGGAGGACAGCAGATGTAGTCCCCTCATACAAAAGTGGAAACAAAGAGGAAGCGGGGAACTACAGACCAGTCAGCCTCACCTCAGTAGTGGGGTAGATCATGGAAGCACTACTGAAGGAGAGATTGGTGGAACATCTGGTTGTCAATGGACTACAAGACCCAAGGCAGCATGGTTTCATCAGGGGGAGGTCATGTCAGACCAACCTTGTTGAATTTTTGACTGGGTGACTAGGGAGGTGGATCAGGGAGGGCAGTGGACATGGTCTATCTGGACTTCAGCAAGGCCTTTGACACTGTGCCACATAGAAGACTATTACACAAACTGGGGAATATGGGTGTGGGCAGGACAGTAGTGCAGTGGGTAGGTAACTGGCTCGGCGGCAGGACAGAGAGGGTGGTGGTAAATGGCTGTCACTCCACAGAGGGAAGAGTGACCAGTGGGGTTACCACAGGGATCAGTGCTGGGGCTGGTCCTATTCAACATCTTCATCAGTGACATTGCGCAGGACCTAGAAGGCAGAATTTTCCTGATTGCTGATGACACAAAGCTCTGTAACAGAGTAAATACACCAGAGGGTGTAGACAGAATGAGAAGGGACCTGCAGAAACTTGAAAAATGGTCAGGGGTTTGGCAGTTGAAGTTCAATGCAAAGAAGTGCAAGATAAGGCATATGGGGCACAAAATCCCTGGCACAATATATCAGGGGTTCTATGATCAGGGATTCTATGATCAGGGGTATCAAATGGGATAGGGAGGGAGAAGCCTGGCCAGTTAGAACAAAATGCTTCCCTGGACTAATGGTGCACAGTGCCAAGCACAAGGTATATCAGCTGGCAAAGGATTGTGGGGGTTCCCCAGACGTACTGGTCCACCTGGGTACAAATGACATTGAGGGAAATAGCGAGCTAGAGATACAGGCAAGGTTCAGGGAGCTTGCCAGGGTCTGTCATGACATAGGATGCACAGTTTCCTTCTCAGAAATCCTGCTGGTGCCAAGGGCTAGTGGGGAACACAAAAGAAGATTAGGGAGATAAACCAGTGGCTCAGGGGTGGTGTGAGGCCAGAGGTATGGGTTGATGGGGGATTGGGAGACCTGGGAGGATAAGGAGCTGTATGCTAGAGATAGGCTCCATCTCAATTTGGAGGAGGGAATCCTTTAGTTAAAATAGAGGGTTCATAGGTGAAAAGTGGGTTTAAACTGTGAAGGGGAGGGATGTGAGAAAAGGCTGTTGAGGGGTCCAATAAGGAAGGACTTGTCTCCACCCCTGGGGAGCTGGAGGAATGCAGGAAAAGGCTGACTGGTAAAGCGCAGACCAGGGGAAAACAGAATCCACATGGGAACACGAGCAGGGGAAATGGAAGTATAGGGAAAGGGTGGAAGGTAGTCCTGCTAAATGCCAGGAGCTTGGGCAATAAAATGCCTGAGCTCCAGGTGATGCTAACTGAGGGAGCGGTGGATGTGGCAGTGGTTACTGAGACCTGGGCCACTGCAAGACACGACTGAGACCTGAACCTGGAGGGTTACACTATGTTCAGGAGGGACAGGGGGGAGGGAAGAGGAGGAGGGGTAGCAATGATCGTCAAAAACTGCATTGGCATGGGGGAGTAGAGGAGGCAGAGGGAACCGTGGAGGCAATTTGGGTCACCTTGATAACAAGGGGGGGCAAGAGAATAAAAATAGGAGTGGTGTATAGACCCCCTGCACTGGCGGAGGAGCTGGAGGAGAGTCTGGTGGCAGTTGTTGGGAGACACTGCAGATTGGGCAGGGGAAGGGTGGTGGTGTTGGGGGACTTAAACATGCCAGGAACAGACTGGGAGACTATGACATCTTCGGTGGCCAGGGAACAGAGGTTGCTGGATGTCTTTCAAGACGCATTCCTATCTCAGCAGGTGGGGGAACCGACCAAGGAGGCGCGGGTACTGGATGTGGTCCTGGCAGACAGTGACCAGATTGGTGGCCTGGAGGTAAGGGACCCATTGGCGAGGAGTGGCCATGTCACGGTCTGGTTCTACCTGGACCTAGGAGGGGTAGAAGGATGCACAAAGACGGAGATAACTGACTTCAGGGGGGTGGATTTTAAGGAAATGGGAAGGATCCTTAAGGAGCATTTGGATGTGATTGGGTCAGACATGGACGCTGACAGTAGGTGGGAAATCATGAGGAGAGGGGTGCAGAATGCTACCAGCACCTGTGCAAGAGTAAGATGAAAATGTGGTAGGGCCCGAAAACCCTGCTGGTGGACCAGGGAGGTCCAGGAGGTGGTGTGGGGAAAGAAGACAGCCTATAGGCAATTCAAGTGCTCAAGGAGTGAAAGGGATCGAGGGGAGTACGAGCTGATGGCTAAAAGGGCCACTAGGGTGGTGAGGGCCTAAGGCAAGGAAGGAGCAGAACCTGGCCAGGGAAATTAGGAGAGGGAACAAGGGTTCTTTAGATACATTGGGAAAAACGATGGGTGAAGGGCAGATTAGCAGGATTAAAACAGGGGAGAGATGGGCACAAGACCTGGGGGAGCAGGCTGAGGTACTAAATGAATACTTCACCTCAGTTTTCACCAAGGAAAATGGGGGTGCTACATCATACATGGGAGGAGACAGTGATACTGAGGAGGGGGAGATCCTTACCGATCGGCGGGTCTGGGGAAAGGGGGAGGCATCACTGGCAGGAGGGGGGAAGGCTAAGTAGGGAGAAGAGGAAGTGGAAATCACAGCAGAGAGAGTGAGGGAAGCCCTCAGGTCCCTTAAGATGGAGAAAGTACCGGGGCCAGATAAATTACATCCCAGAGTGCTGAAGGAACTTGCGGATGTCCTGGTGAAACCCCTGGTGGAGTTTTTCACCATCTCTCTGAGGACAGGGTTGGTGCCCCAGGACTGGAAGGTAGCGCATATAGTGCCTATCCACAAGGGGGTATCAAGGGAGGTGGCAGGGAACTACAGACCTGTCAGCCTGACATCAGTGGTGGGCAAGGGATGGAGAGCATTGTCAAGGAGAGACTAGGGGGGACCTGAAAAGTCAGGGTGCCTGGACGATAGACAGCATGGATTCGTCCTGGGGAAATTGTGTCAGACAAACCTTGTGGAGTTCTATGACTGGGTGATGAGTGCCTTGGACCTGGGTAGACCAGTGGATGTCCTCTTTCTAGACTTCAGCAAGGCATTTGACTCTGTTCCTCACGAGGGTCTGTTGGATAAGCTGGGAGAAATGGGGTTGGGGAGCTAGATGATCAGATGGATAGGCAATTGGCTCCAGGACTGGACCCAGAGGCTCGTAGTTGGTGGGATAGTCTCATCCCCAAGGAGGGTCATTAGTGGGGTCCCACAGGGATCAGTCCTTAGGCCCCTCCTGTTCAACACCTACGTCTCTGACATAAGGACAGGTATCAGGAGTGAGATGAATCTCTTTGCGGATGACTCAAAACTGGAGGTGGTGGTGGATGGGGAGGAGGGAAGGGTGGCTCTACAGGGGGACCCGGAGGCTCTGGAAAGATGGTCTTGAAAGTGGAAGCTGAGGTTCAATGCAGGGAAATGCAAGGTACTGCACCTGGAGGCCAGAAACCCAGGCCAAGTGTACACCCTGGGGGAATGCTACAAGTCTCGATGGCTGAGAGGGACCTGGGGGTGATGGTGGATGTCAAGATGAACAACTCAGAGACTTGTAGGAGGGCAGCAGCCAAGGCCAACAGGATGCTGAGATGCATCGCTAGGGGGATCAGCTCCAGAAGGAGGGAAGTGATACTCCCTCTGTATAACTGCTTGGTGAGGCCGCACCTCGAGGACTGCGTGTAGTTTTGGAGGCCACACTTAAAGAGGGACATTAAACTCCTGGAGAGGGTCCAGAGGAGGGCAACCAAAATGATTTGGGGCTTGGGGTACAGGACCTATGAGGAGAGGCTCGAAGAGCTAAATATGTACACATTGGAAGAGAGAAGGGGCCGAGGGGACAGGATAGAGGTCTTCAGGTACATGAAGGGTGTAAATAGGAGAGGAGCAGTCAGGGTGCTTCGAAGGAAGGAGGAGGGGACCACTAGAGGGCATGAGTGGAAGCTGGAGTGGGTAAAATTCAGGGGAGAAAGGAGGAGGAGGAGGTGCTACTTCACTGAGAGGGTGGTGTAGCCATGGAATGTGCTGCCTACGAGGCTGGTGGAGGCAGAGATGATGGAGGGGTTCAAGAGGGGGTGGGACAGGTACAGGGGAAGGGTTCTGGAAGCAAAATCCAATGCAGCGAGAATATCTGGTACTGGGAAGGGAGAAGCCAGAGAAGGCGAGGGGGCAGCAAGGTCAGCTCCCAGGGTGGGGGCTGATCAAATGAGCAGATGCGAAAGACCATTAGGCCTATTCTGCTGGCATTTTAGTATGTTAGTATGTTTGCTGGGGAGCGAGGATATAACATGCACCAAGCAGGAAAGGGATCTTGCGGTTATCATCTCTGATGATCTCAAGGTAGGGAAAGAGTGTGACAAGGCAGCAGGTAAAGCAAATAGGATGCTGGAATGCATAGGCAGGGGCATCACCAGCAGGAAAAGGGAGGTCATAATTCCACTATACAAGACACTAGTGAGGCTCCACCTGGAGTACAGTGTACAGTTCTGGAGACCTTACTTACGTAAGGACATAGACAGGGTAGAGAAGGTTCAGAGGAGGGCAACAGACTTCTGACCTGGCTCATTAACAGATCCTTTCTGGAAGGAGCTGTTCTGCACCAGTGGAAGCAGGCTAATGTGGTCCCCATCCTCAAGGGTGGCACGAGGGAACAGATTAGCAACTACAGGCCCATCTCCCTGTTATGCACTCCTGCAAAATTGCAGGAAAGGCTAGTTTATGGGAAACTGAGGGACACCTGGAGTCCCACCAGATCTTTGCCCCCTCCCAGCATGGTTTCCGGAAAAACCATGGTACAGATACAGCCCTCACCAGTCTAACAGAGGACATACTAAGTGCAATGGACATCTGTAAGCCTACAGGAGCAATCTTGATTGACTTGTCCAAAGCTTTTGACCTTGTGGACCACAACCTCCTACTAACAAAGCTTGACAAAATAGGGCTTGATCCCCACACCCTTAGGTGGTTCAAAAGCTACCTAACAGGTTGCTCTCAGAGGGTCATTTGGAAGAGTGTGCTGTCGGATCCTCTACCTATCAAAGAGGAAGTACCTCAAAGCTCAATTCTCGGTCCCATCTTGTTCTCTCTCTTTACAAATGACCTTAACCTTCACTGTGGAGACAGCTCTGTTGTTCAATATGCAGATGACACAGTAATCTACCGTTCTATGAACAGCCTGCCGGAACTAGGTCCCCTCCTCCAAACTGGCCTAAAGGCGCTGGAGGCCTGGCTTACATCCAACAGAATGGTACTCAATGCAGGCAAAATGAAAGCTATGCTGTTTGGTCCTAGATCCCTTGGGCAGGACAGGTCCAAGCTCCTACATCTAAACTATCTAGCAGAAAAATGCATAGATGTGGTGGACACCATACAATACCTTGGGCTAAAACTAGACCAAGGTCTCACCTTTAAGTCCCACATGGCCCAAGTTACCAGAACCATCCACTGTAAACTTGGCACCTTGTACCGTCTAAAAGACCAGCTCATCCCGGGGGCAAGGCGGGCAATTGCCTCCAGTGTCTTGCTCCCAACACTTACTTATGCTGCCCCAGTACTTCAGGGAATGCCTAAACAAGAGTTCAACTGGCTACAGGTACTGTATAACAAGGTAGCATGGTTCGCTATCCAGAATCACTCAAGAAGCCACCCCTGCGACACACTTGTCCAGCTGCAGTGACTTTCCTTTGCTTTTCGACTTCAATACCCCCTACTCTGCCTTGCATTCAAATTAATGAGCTTGGCCACTCCCCCAGCCTAGAAGGGACTATATCCCTCAAGCACAATACTCGGACACTGAGGAACTCAGGTCGGACTCTTCTTGAAACACCCAGAGTCAGGACAAATGCTGATAGCAGATCCTTCTCCTACATAGCCCCCTACCTATGGAATAACCTTCCACCACCTGTACAGGAAGCCCCTCTCTACCAACCTTTCACACTAGGCTCAAGGCCCACATGATCGAGACCAGCACTTGTCACTGTCAAGGAATAGGATAGTTCTCACCCTGTCCAACAAACAATGCCTACCCTCTCCCTTTGCCATCCAAACTGACTTCATGGTTAGACCTTGTCTCAAACAATTGATACGCCTATGTGTATATGTCTATTATTTACAGACCTAATATTGTACTGTTTGACTGCTTTTTCTACAACCTGGTTAGCATTTGGTACTCTCTATGTAACATGTTGTACCTGACTGTCTGACTCTGTTCTGTATCCTGGGTCGCCCCTGAAAAAGGGACCTTCGGGGCTCAGTGGGCCTACCCGGTAACCAAAATTTAATAAATAAATTTCATAGATAAACAAAGATGGTACATGGATTGCATCACAAGTCCTATGAAGACAGGTTGAAGGAACTGAACATGTACTTCCTGGAGGAGAGGAGGGAGAGAGGGGATATGATAGAGACATACAAGTATCTTACAGGGAGGAACAGGGTGCAGGAATACACTATTTTTAAGCGAAAAAGATGTTCCAGAACTAGAGGGCATGGGATGAAGCTGGAGGGAGGATGATTCAGAGGAAACATGAGGAAGAATTTCTTCACAGAACAGGTGGTGGACAAGCGGAGCACCCTGGCAGAGGACGTGGTGGGGGCTTAAACAATCATGGGATTTAAGAATGCATGGGATAGACATAAGGGAATTCTGGAGGTCAGGGTTAAGGGGCAACAGACTTCTAGGAAAACATAAAGGAAAAACTTACAAGCTCAAATGGGCAGACGGGGTGGGCCGTAGGCCCTTATCTGTCAACACTGTCTATGTATCTATGTATCTATGTAATACCCTTTAGGTACTTAAATGTTTCAATCATATCCCCCCATCCCTCCTCTCTTCAAGGGAATACATTTGCAGCTCTCCCAGCCTCTCCTCATAGGATTTTCCCTCAAGTCCCTGTATCATCTTTGTTGCCCTATGCTGCACTCCATCCAGCAATCTGATGTCCCTCTTCAGGAATGGCTGCCAGTACTGCACACAGTATTCCAGGTGCGGCCTGACCAGTGACCTGTACGGGGTAGGATTACTTCTCTGTGCCTGGAGGAGACTCCCCTCACTATGCACCCCAGCATCTTGTTTGCCTTTGCAGCCACTTTCCTGCACTGAGCTGAGTGGTTCATACTCCCCGTTATTAGTACCCCTAGATCCTTTTCCTCCGCTGTGCTTTTCAACTGTACCCCTCCCAACTGATATTTCCTCTCCTGGTTCCTTGCTCTTAAGTGCAGTACCTTGCACTTCTTGGTGTTGAACCCAAACTGCCATGTCTCCGACCATTCCTGTAGTTTGATAAGGTCTTCCTGTAGCCCCTTCCCCCCCTCTATGTCATCTACCACTGCACCAATCTTAGTATCGTCTGAACAGACTGATCCTACTCAGGATCCCATTTGAGATATCGGCTATGAATATCCTGAACAGCACCAGTCCCAGTACTGAACCCTAGGTCACCCCACTCGTAACGTCCCTTAGTGATGAGATTCCCCCCACTACCACCCTTTGCTGCCTACCCCTCAGCCAGTTGGTGATCCAGTTGACCATTTTTGTCCCCAACCCAATGTATTCTAGTTTTTCCCCAAATCTCCCATGCAGCACCGAGTCAAAGGCCTTGCTGAAGTCGAAACATAGGACGTCCACTGTATAGTCCTTGTCCAGTTCCCTGGTAACCCAGTCATAGTACTTGACTAGGATCGTCTGGCAGGATCTGCCCAATACAAAACCGTGCTGATGGCCATCTTGGAGCCCATTGTCTTCCAGAAAGGTCACCAGCCTGTCTTTTAGGATTGACTCCATGAGTTTCCCCATGATTGAAGTGAGACTCACCGGTCTGTAGTTGCCTGGATCATCTTTTGGGCAACTTTTATGAATGGGCACCACATGGGCCATCCTCCAGTCCTGTGGCACGCATCCTGTGTCCAGTGATGTACTGAACATGTCTGTCAGTGGTCCTGCCAGGATCTCCACTAGCTTTGTAAGTACCCTAGGGTGAATGCCATCTGCCCTGGTGCCTTGTCAACCCTCAGTGCCCTTAGTCCCTCTACCACCATGTCCTCTGTAATACTGATATCAGTCTCCCCCACCTAACCTCTGCCCACTACACTCCTCCCATGGGCTATCTGTCCCCCTCTTTCCTTTGTGAACACACAGCAGAAGTAGCCATTCAAAGCCTCTGCCTGGTCCTCCCCCTTCTCCACTCACCCCTCCACCTTTCTTAATCCTCACAATCTGGTCTTTGTTTCTTCTTCTCTTGCCAGTGTATCTGAAGAAGTCCTTTTCCCTGTCCTTGATTCCCTGTGCCAGTCTCAGCTATCTGGAAACCTTGGCTGCTCTGACTAGTCTGGTAATCTCCCTGGACTTCTTTGTATACTTGTCTTTGTCCCCTTGCCCTCCTAATTTCCTAAGCCTCTGGAATGTTTTTCTCTTGGCCCTCACCCCTTCCATTACCTCCTGAGTCAGCCTGCTCACCTTCTTTGCTCTCTCCTTCTTGCTCAGTGTCCTGGTGCAGGTCTCAGTAGCCTCTGCCAGCCCTTTCTTAATGATATTCCATTTTTGGCTGGCATTCATGCATGTCTGAATTTCCACCAGATGCTCAAACCAAAATTTCCCCCATCCTTTTAAAGTCAGCTCCCTTAAAATTGATCACCCTGGTACCTGTTCCTCCTGTTACCCTTCCCATATTGAGTGTGAACCACATCGTATGATGGTCGCTCCCAGCCAGGGGACCCTCCACTTGCAGATCCCTTACAACCTCCCCATTTGTTAATACCAGGTCCAGAGTCCTATCCTCCCTAGTCGACTTGTGGACCAATTGCACCAGGAAGCAGTCCTGAAATGCATCTAGTAATCTCTGCACCTTTGCACACATGGTGGTTGGGGTGTTCCAGTCCACCCCAGGGAGGTTGAAGTCCCCCACCACTGCGGTGTCCCCCTTCCTACAGACTCTTCTGATCTGCTCGGCCAACTCCCTATTCAGGTCATCCCCTGAGCTGGTGACCTGTACACTACCCCCACCCTCAGTGTCTTTCTGGTAGAGTCTTGAAACTGCATCCATAGGGCTTCTGTCCTGCCCTCCACCCCCTCCTCTGTCATACACCTTATCCCCTCCCTCACGTAGATTGACACACCTCCTTTCCTCCTAGTCCTGTCCTTCCTGAGTATCCTGTACCCTGGGATCATCACATCCCAGTCCTAGTTCTGGGTGGCCCATGTCTCTGTGATGACCGCAATGTGCACTCTCCCCACAGCCAAGAGAGGCTGTAGTTCGGCTGATTTGTTACCTAAGCTTCTCACATTCAGCGAGATCACCCTCAAACCTATGTCTTTCTCCCCCACCCTGATTCCTCCCCTTCTAATCGCTCTTTGTGTCCCCACCTCAAATACCTCTCTGATAGCTGGGGGTGTAGGCACGCTTGGCTTCCCCTTCTGAGATCCCTGCCTACTAGCTGTCCTCCCACCACCCCCCACCTAGTTTAAATCTATTCTTGATGCTATGTACCCCTCAAACCTTTGCTTTAATGCCCCTTTCCCCTCCCTGCTCAGGTGCGGCCTATCCCCTGCATATAGATCCTTATTTTCCCAGCTACTACCCCAGTCCCCCACTACCCTGTACCCCTTAGACTGACACCATTCCTCCAGCCATTTGTTGAACTCCCCATTCCTTCCTTTCCTTCCTGTACTTGCACAGGGTACCAGGAGCACCTTTGAAAAGGCCACTGATTCCCCCCATTTCCTCACATAGCCCTCCTAATTCCTCAAACTGCCACTCCCATGTGAGTCAATCAGCCTCTTACAGAACTGCACACCTTAGTACCTTTCCTCAGGCAGGAGCAAACACCCAAATACATATCCCTCTCCCAGTACAAGCTATTTGAACTAAAGCAACTTAAGAAAAAAAATACTTCCCTTTAGTTTAGCCTCACACAAACACAAGGACACCCCTGCAGTTCATGCTTCTTCAGTTTCCAGCTCCAAACTGAATCAGTTTAAAATGGCTGTGGCTAATCTCCTGCCCCTCCCCCAAGTCTACCTCTGCAGTTTCCTGTCTTTCAACTGGCACAGAATTGAACTCCAAAATATAGCCCTAAACCAATAGCACAATTTAAACACTCAAATACATATCCCTCTCCCAGTACAAGTTATTTGAACTAAAGCAACTTAAGAAAAAAAAAATACTTCCCTTTAGTTTAGCCTCACACAAACACCAGGATACCCCTGCAGTTCACGCTTCTTCAGTTTCCAACTCCAAGGTTTTAACCAAGTAGGTTTCTCTTTAGATCCACATTTTTTACATCAGTGGGTCCAGTCTGACCCATGTTTTAAACCGTCCCAGTGCTGGCACTGCTTTTCCCCAATTGGGAACTTAATAAGTTATGGCAGACTTGAACCCGGATATTACTTGTTCAAAGTCCCAAAACACAACTAAATCTAAGAACACACACACACACACACACACAGAAATGCCTTTGGCTGGTTGGCAACTATGACCACATCATCATGCATGCCTCTCTGACATCACACACCCAGGCAGAATAGAACTGAGAGTCAAGTGGTGCAGGGCTGGTGCTCCTATAAGAGGTAGCCAACCCCCCAAGAATGCAACAACCTAAGCCAAAAAGCTGGGAACAGTCACGAGGAAAACATACAATGAAAGAGTAGCACACAGATATAAAGTGCAGATGTAGTGCTTACTTTAATATGCTGATGCACAGGTTTCAAGCAAAAGTCTACAGCAGCAAACAAGGCAATTTCAGTTCTGACAAGTCCTACTTGTGCTGACAAAGACTTAATGGTCAGGTAAGTCTTGGGCCCCCTGACAAAAAAATCAGAGGATCTGAAGCACAGGGCAGATGGGCGGTTACTCATGCCGTTCTCCAGCTTGTGCACAGCATTTTAGCATTTTCAGCATTTCATCTTATACAACAGGACTTTCGTGTTATATTAAGTCATTTTTTGTAGACTTTATCCTTTTGCACCTTGGATTTATCAGGTGGACTTCCTGCTATTTGTTTGAACAAGTGCGACTTGTCAGGACTGAAAATATCCTGTTTGCTGCTGTAGACCATTGCTGGGAACCTGTGCATCAGCATATTAAAGAGAGCACTACATCTGCTCTTTATAACTGTACGCTACTCTTTCACTGTGTGTGTATCTCGTGAGGGCTCCTAGATTTTTGGCTTAGATTGTTACTCTCTGACATCACAGCCTGGACCATTTATTTTGATCTCTGGACACCACACTTTCTGAGAATGGGTCCGAACTGGTTTTGTAGATAGAAGCCTGGGTCCGTTTGTTGTGCAATCTGGCTATCCAGCAGGAAGCCATCTTCAAGTTCAAATTTATTTATATTTTGACAGGATAAGACACCAGGCAAAGGATATGGTTGTGGATGGTTGTAATTGCAATAACCTGCTCACTATCGCTGAGGCTTTTAACTCCAGATTCACTGACCTCTCCTCCTATACTGCACCTCCTGGGCCTTTAACTGTCACTCCGCAGGATAACCTTAAACCTTCCAACCCATCTTTTACCCTTCACCCAGTCTCTGAGAGTGAAGTCTTACACTTGCTTAAGTCCATCTCTCCTGTTGGATCGGCAGGGGCAGAGGGACTCTTACCAAAATACCTAAGAACTGTTGCACCATCTATAGTCTCTCCAGTGACTAGACTTTTCAACCTGTCTCTTCTTACAGGACATGTCCCTTCCCTCTGGAAGATTGCTCGAGTTGTACCTGTCTACAGAAAGGGGGACACCACTAACCTGGATAACTACTACCCTATTGCCATCCTCTCCACCCTCTCTAAAATACTGGAGAAAATTGTTGCTACCCAGGTCTCGGATTACCTGTGCTCCTTCAAACTCCTCACCCCTGACCAACATGGTTTCCGACGTGGGCACAGTACATCCACTGCTCTCATACAGTTTACAAATTATGTCAGACTCACTATGGACAAAGGTTCTCTCACTGGGGCTACTTTTGTTGATCTTACAAAAGTGTTTGATTTAGTTGACCACCCGCTGCTCCTATCAAAGTTGTCATCCCTATGCTTCTCACCCTCTGTCACCATCTGGTTCCAAAATCATCTTTCAAAGTGGCAACAATTTGTCCAGATCAGAGATGCTAAGTCCCCTCTTGCTTCTACTTGGATTGGAGTGCCCCAGGGTTCGATTCTTGGTCCTCTCCTGTTTACAGTCTTCATAAACAACATCCCACCGCTCACTGGTGCTTGCTCAGGTCTGCTATATACAGACAGTCTTGTTCTTTACTAATCCTCCTCAAACCTCTCAGATATCAACCTGAATCTCAATAGTAACTTCAATACCTTTCAGAGCTGGCTATTGCAAAACAAGCTTGTCTTAAATAAAAATAAAACAGTGACTATGCTCTTCGGTTCAGGTTCGAAAATTCGGTCCTGCACCCAACCATTAAGTATCAGAGCGCTTGATGGCTCTCCCCTTAACACAGTTACCTCTTTTAAATACCTAGGAGTAACCCTTGATCCCAACTTGGATTTTGACTTGCACCTAGCTTCAGTCATTAAATCTGTCAATATTCAACTTGGACTGGCACGTAAGGTGAGACATAGCCTAACATCCACGGCGAGGATGGCCATTGCACAGGGGATCCTGAGACCCAAATTGGTGTATGGGTTAATAGCCTTTCCAGCAACTACTGAAGGGCTCCTCCAAAAGTGGGATGTCTGCTACAACAGCATTTGCTGTTTTGCTTTGTCTTTGCCCAAACTTACTCACTGATGCACACTATACTCCAGTCTGGGATGGTTTACCCCCTCAGCCTTCTGACAGTTTACTTCGTACTGTTTTATAAAGAATATAATCTCCTCCCAGATACCTGACAAACTGGTTCTACTGCTCAAACCTGTGACCTCTGCCTACCCACTGAGATCAGCTGACCCTTCTTGTCCAACCAAGATGAAAAAAACAAAATGGTAGAGAATGCTTTCTTTAGCTGGGCCCCTAAACTATGGAACTCCTTTCCCCTGAGTCTAAGAGTCTCCCCTTCTCCACACAGCTTCAAACAGGAGCTTTGTATGGCTCTCCTAAGCTCTGAACCCTGTTCATGTCCTCAATCCACCCACTCCTATACTGGTTCCTCCTAGTTGCCTACCGGCTCCAACCTCTACTACTCTCAAACCTGCCTGGAAATCTTGTTATTTCCTCTCTTCTAGCACTTATTCACTAATTGTATGACTTATGACTGTTAGTTATTTGCACTTATATTTCTTTTTTGTTACTACATATAGATTCCTGCAAATATAGTGCCATTGCTGAAAATTTTGTATAAGTGTACTATGTCTGACTTCTACTTGTTCCCATGATGTTTTCTTGTATCTACTATTGTCTACATACCCTTTGTTGTAGTCTCCCGGGTTGTACCTGAAAATAGGCAGCTATGCTGTCTAGTGTACCTACCCGGTTAACAAAAACTAACTAAATAAATAAATAAATATTTTCAGGGTCGTCCTGTTTACAAAGCACCATACAACTAAAATGTTACATAGAGACAAGTTATATACAATGTCACAAATACAATGCTAACATAATTAATAACAATCACGCAGAAAAGGATGCATTTCCAAAAAAGCTGTCTTAAAACTGAAGTACATAGGCATGTTATGTAATTTAGGAGGAAGGGAATTCCAACCAGTTGTTGCAATATAGTCAAAAACACATTCACCCATATCTTGTTCTGCTTTGGCCCTGTTTACACTTAAAACATGTCTTTTTGTTATGAAAAAGATTCAGCCCTTTGAAGTTTAACCCCAAAAAAACCTTTTATAGGGCAGGAAGTGGATTGCTTACACAAAGGTTCTCCCAGCCGAGTGTCCCTAGGCATGGCTATGGTAGAACGTCAATTTTAGTTTCCACCATATTGCCCTTTTAGTTAAAATAATTAATAGAGGCATAGATGATAAAATAAAAAAAGAAAAGGCATTTCAAGTTGTGACACACCCTGTCGGTCTTCGGTTCTCCCAAGAGTTCTGGGATGTGATCAGTTAAGTTTACACTACCCCCAGAGCAGTAGTAAAGGCAAATGGCTCTTGTTCTGAGCATTTTGAGCTTACTTGGGGAAACCAGGCTGGAATGCCCTCTCTTCTCCCCCATTGTTCACCCTATATGCAGAGCCAATAGTGGCATATGTAAGAAAACAGGAAGACATAAAGGAAGTTGAACTTGGAGGCAGGGAACAGGAACATAAGCTCACATATTATGCAGATGACTTACTTGTCTATCTGACTAATGGAGCACTCACTCCTGGTCTTAAGGGCAACCTTGCATCACTTTGAAATGCTGGCAGGCTACTCCCTTAACCAAGATAAGACAGCAATAATTTATCTGGCTTATACTCCACCACTATCAATCAAGAATCAATACCACTTTAAAAGGGGCTAAAAAACATAAGATATCTGGGTGCAAATATCCCACACGATATCACAAAATTGAATGAGGTCAATACCTCATACCTGGCACTACCCCCTTGATTAATCCCCTGCCACTGGACCGGCAAGGCTCAGCACATCTTCCTCACCTACACGCACTTCAGCCGGTTGCTACCCCTCTTTTCTGAGCCAGGCACTCTGTCTGGGTGTCATGTCCTGCTTGCCACCAACTCTCCCATGTCATCTGGCGTGGCTCTTAGACAGATGTTACTCTGTCCGTTAGGCTTAAACTGCTCCTTATTGATTTGTAAAATGCAAATGACCTCTCCTTTGCATTACCGCCTATATTTCTCACGGTACCTTTGTTTTCCCATGCTTGTATACCGCATGTAAACAATAGCTGTTTCATCATCCATTGGTGTTTGTACAGCACAATTTCAAATGTATATACTGTTTGTACAGTTTAATCAAATGTGTATATTGTATATACTACTATGTATCATGTCGCCATATTGTGGCCCGGGTAGTGACTGAAAATGGTTCCCTGGATCAGTTCACCTACCTGGTTACCAAAAACATAAATAAAAGTATGACCCTCTGACAATAGCATTGGTCACAGATTTACAACTGTCCCTCATTAGTAGATTGGAGATAATAAGAATGACTGCTGTTAAAATTGCTGTATTATTTTCAAACCCTGCCAGTCACCCCAGCCCTCAGTTGATTTATCTTTTGGGAAAAGATAATCACTAAATTTATCTGAGGAGGGAAGCAGGCTTGGTGTAGCCTATAAAAAAAACAACTGCCAAAATCTAGAGGGGGGGTGGTCTTGTCCCCCACCCACTTGTAGTCCTATTATAGGGTGGTACATCTTAGGCATATTTGCTCCTAGGTTGATCAGCTATACCATGGGCATCGAACAGACATAGAGCGAAGAGTCTTTCTTCCAGACCTAAATTTAGCATTGTTTGTTTCACCCCTTCCTTGCCCACCATAAATCTGTCTTAAAGGTATGCAGCCAAGTGATTAGACTGAGCTTTTCACCCCAAGATAGCACTTCTATACAAACTCTGACAAACAACAACAAATTCCCTCCACAACAGATTAATGACAGATTTAGTAGCTGGGGCAAGCTAGGACCTGGATACCTATCAAGTGGAAATTGGCCACTGTTTCCCAGCTCTACCAAAGTAGTGACAAGACCACCCATGAGAATTTCTGCCCAATCTCCATTCTACCTCCCCTCTCTAAGGCCCTGGAACATATTGTTGCAGACCAGCTTACTGACTTTCTGGACAAGTACAACATCCTGTGCAGGCAGCAACACAGCTTCTGAAAAAGACATAGCACCTCCTCAGCACTACTGAAATTCACCGGCTCCATCCACAGCTCACTGGACAATGGTCAGCAAACTGGTTCCATCTTCATTGATTTAACCAAGGCCTTTGATACTGTCCACCACCCCCTCCTGCTTGTCCAGTTATAGAATGCGGGGCTCTCATCTGACTCCATTAACTGGTTCAAAAGCTACCTAGACAACCAGACACAAAGAGTAAAAATTGCAGATATGCTCTCTGATGCCAAACCTGTCCACTCAGGTGTACCCCAGGGTTCTATCCTGGGCCCCCTCCTTTTTAGCTTGTTCCTGAACACACTACCGGATTCCTGTCCAGAACAAATCACACTCTACGCTGATGATGCAGTAATCCTAGCCTCCCACCATGATCCAAAACCGCTGCAAGATAACCTCCAGCTGGGTGTCTCATAAGTTGAAAACTGGTTCTTAAAGCACAAACTGATCCTAAATCAGAAAAAAACAAAGGCCATGATTTTCAGTAGCTCCCATAACAAAAATAAGCAGCACCACCTCGCCATTAAAACCAAGCAAGGAGTCACTCTGGAACAAGTCCAAGCCTTCAAATACCTCGGGATCACCCTGGACTCTCATTTCTCCTACGCTGCCCACATTAATAATGTTGCTAAAGCTGCTAATACCTGGCTGGGCTTACTGTTCCACCACAGGAAACATATTACCCCAGAAGCCTTGTCGGTCGCCGTCCAGAGCTCTATTATTAGCATTATTGACTATGGACTTATCATTTATGGCTCCGCCACCACCACCTCTCTCAAACATGTTTCTACCTCCCTCAACAAGGCCTGTCGACTCATCACTGGATCCCACCGTCTCACTCATACATGTGACCTCTGTTCTCAAACCAGGTGATTGCAACTCACCAGTCGAATAAAATATCAAACCTGCATCATTGCAAAGAAAATAATGATGGGCCTTGCTCCTCCTGGAGTCTGTGCTCTCCTTCAACCCAGAAACAACACCCACAACACCAGGAGGTCCAAACCACAATTTCTGCAAATCCCCCGCAGCGCTGTCGCACATCCCAAGGCCAAAGATCCTTTGCTGATAGGGCACCCAGCTGGCTAAATGGACTCTACAGTGACATCTCTGATTCACCCACGCTTGGTACTTTCAAGTCGAGGCTCCACCTCTCTCTCCTTGCCTCCAACTCCTGTGACTGCCCTGACTAAGCAATCCTCCTTCCTAGTTTCCCCATGCTGTTGCCGCCTGATGTGCCTCCACACCTAGCACTTTGCAATCACCACTGCCCCACTGATGCCCTTTCCCCTGTCTTTGACAATGCCACCTGCCTGCTATACTCTCACCCTTCTTCCACCCCCCGCACTCTCCTCCCCCTCACTCCTTCCTCTTCCCCCTCCTACCTCCCCTCCTGCTACTGCCTCCCTTTTCTCTCGTACCTCCTCACACTCTGTGATCTTCTTTTCCCCCACCCCTCCTTCAATCTTGTCTCTGTCAATTCCCCCTATCCCTTGTGTCCCCCATATTCCCTGTAAGAACACATCTTAGACTGTCAGTATTACTGAATGTTTTATACTGTAAATCATGCTGTATGGGTGTACTCACTGAAATGGAACCTTTGTAAAAGAGCCTCGGCTCAAAGGTATTTGTTATCCTAGACTTTAATAAAATAAAATAAATATCATAATTTTATCAGCAGGAAGTGTTAAAATTCTTTGACCAACTAGAAACAGAATTTCTGCTCCAGGTCTCTGACTTCGATAGGTACCTTCAGAGCCGCTGTTTTTTCTTTCACTCAGCTGACTGAACAAAGAGATTTCAAACTTCACCCCTGCCTTACCCAGATATTATCTGCCCAGAAGGGACACATGCCAGAACATTTTGTTTCTGCTAATTGCAAAGCTTTACACTCTCCCCACAGGTATGTTCACTAAAAAAAAAAAAAACAACAGCTTAATCTTACTGTATCTATGTGTTTACTACTACGGCTCAATGTCATTTACACACTGTATTTTTCATTTCATTTTCACTTAATATTTTTATTCATACAAATTATATGTACATACAAATTATATGAAATAGGATTATCTCGATTGAGCTATTGCTCATTTACAATGAGGTCCTAGAAATTGTAAAGATAGTCAAACACAATACAAAAAAATATAATATAGTAAATAAATACATACACACATTCAGTATATTGTAAATACAAATTGAATAAAATAACTCAATCAGGGATTCAGGCATATAATAGTATAAATGGGCATACAAATATCCAACAGTTTCAAGTAGAGCAACATAATCTAGAACTGATAACAGACTTCCTAAACCAGGACTTAATCCCTGTCCACAAATTTCTACCCTTGTTACTCTTAATATTTGCCGGTAATTTATTCCACTCAAGAGAGCCCTTATAAAAAACTGATTGCCGACCAATTTCTAGTTTACATTTTGGAATTTCAAAATCTGGGCATTTGCTGATCTTAATGAATTCAATTTATTTTTGTTTTTATTTATTTTTTGAAAGTCGGATTTACAACCTTTGAGTCAGGGACTCATTTACAAAGGCACCTCGTCGCAGGGAGGGTAGACATGGTTACAGTGTGAGATACTACAGTGGTAACATACAGGTGCAATACAGATAACAAAAAGAACACAATATAACAGTGGTTTATGGGATAAAGTTACATGCAGTAAACAGCAATTGTATAAAGTATAACAATAGTAGAAGTCACAATCCTGGTCGTACTGAAATACCTAGAGTGGAAGGGTGGGGGAGGGACAGGGAGTGGGAAAGAGAGCAAAAAGGGGGAAGCAGTCAATGGACATTGTCAAGGCTATGGGAAAGAAGGTCTGTAGTTTTCTGCCTCTGTCTTGCTCCCACTTTTGTGAAGGGGAATCACATCCGCCCTTCTCCAGTCCTCAGGTACCACATCATCCTCCCATGATTTATTAAAAAGGGTAGTCAGTGGTGTTACTAGTGCTTCCCGTAGTTCTTTTAGAATTCTGGGATGAATCCCATCAGGCCCCATTACTTTATCCACCTTCAGTTTTCAGAAATCTTTCAGAACCCTTTCTTCTGTGAAAGGACTAACATCAACCCCCTTGTCCAGAGTGCTTCCATTGACTGAATTAGGTATCTCCCCCTGCTTTTCCATTGTGAATACTGAGCAGAAGTATTTGTTCAGCATCCCTAGCTCCAATAAAGATATTAGCAAAATCATTAATACTACTACTAACAATTGTGCAGTGTTTGAGAAGTCCATGTTCCAAAAGTGCATCCTGTGTACCCTTGTCCCAACCATTATCCCTCAGGTATTTTTACTGGTCTTACTCTACTCTGGGTTGTCTCTACCCACAGAATCTTAATGAACATTTTACTCTTTCCTCTGTCATCATATCTGTACTATTCCATGTTGATTTTATTATGCACCTTGTTAACTTCTGTCTGTAATTGCCTGTATACTAGATAGATAGATAGACAGACAGACAGATACTTTATTTGTATAGCGCTCCTTTCCAAGGACTCAGAGCACTTCACAATCAATACATTTTATAAGTATACAAAAATACAATTAAAATCAGCACTAATATCCAATCAAACTTAATAAATAACATAGAACTATCTTTCTAATCAATCCCAGTAAACTCAATTTTCTAAAAATTAAAAGCCTGGTTAAATAAGTTTTTAAACCTTACTCTGATGAGGAGCCTTTGCAAAAGAATCCATGACTCAAAGGGTTGTAATTCTAATTTTTTCAATAAATAAATAAATAAAAATCTGGTTACATTTCAGTTGGTTACCATCTGTCTCCCCCCCCCACCCCGGCTGCCCCTGAAAAAGGGACTTCTAGTCTCAGTGGGCCTACCCGGTCAACAAAATTCAATAAATAAATAAAAAAATCTTTGGATAACACTAGGCTACTCTGGGAGACAGATCTTCAAACTCCGGTTTCATGAGCAGCCTGAGATTATTCATTTTTTTTCAGCACCCCAGTAATAACATCGAATTAGGTCACTACTAGATCAGCGGCAGGCTGGCGAGGTTGCAGATGTCAGCAGATGACTCATACACAAGTATTCTGTAACTGCCAAGTAATTCACCTTTCTGGTAAAATGTCCAGGTTGAGATAAGCATGGTCCTACCAAAAATGCAATAACTTACACCACAGATACTTTTATTAACAATGCTACTGGTGGATAAAAATGCATTACAAATGCTTAGCTTCAGCCAAAATACTCCAATAGTAGAGCGATGGGAGATGGGTCTCATTAAATACAGAATGGAGAAAATCACTTTTAATCTCAGAAACCACACTGAAGTATTCAGAAATAGATGGATGTCTTGGTTACATCATATGGTGGACTTAAGTGTTGACTTATTCCCATGGAAGCCTGGGATATGATAGTCTGATGTAGGGCATCAATCTGAAAAAAAAATGAATGGAAACCAAACATTAATAAGATTAGTCATATTATAACAGTACTAATGCCATTAAATTAAAAAGGGGTGCTAAGACAGAGAAGTGTTATTAAGTCATGAGAACAGAAACTGAAATACTACTTAGCTTTGTACTATATATGATATATATATATATATATACAGTATATATGCAACGGGGGTCAGGATAAAAACTGTAGAATAAAACCATTTATCTTCACTACTATGGTAATAAATTTATTTATCCACATAGTAACTACATCATCACCCATTTATTCACACATTATAAAATGGGCAAGTAAAATCCTTAAATTTAATTGGCTATTAGCCGTGCATTAGAAGTGGCTAATGCACGGCAAATAACAAGTGCTGGCAATCCATAGTAAATCCAGAAAGAAAATCAAGAGCAAAAAGAATGTTCATTTCTTGATCGAATCATAACGACGACCATGTTTTTGTCTTTCAAACCGGAACATCAAAGTCAGGTAAGGACACACGTCAGAGTCACCCCACATAAATCCCAAACTCACCACAGCTTGTGTTAGTTTTACTCCATCCATAAATAAAATGAACAGCGTGCCTTTAAACTCACAATTTGACTGAGCTAGCAGCCATTTAACCATTGTAAGCTTAACGCGTCTCTCTCTCTCTCTCTCTCTCTCTCTCGAGACGTAATGACATTAAAAACAAATCTCTATAACTCCAACTGTAGTAATGAAATGAGAAATTACTTTTCACACTGTCTCTCCTCTCCGTCATCCCCCGATTGTTCTCCTCGGACTTTTAAACATACCTACAAACAGCGCTGCTCTTCCGGTCTGTTCGGAGATTATTTAAAACCATCACTGCCTTTGAAGCCAGAGTCCGTTTATGCTGTCAGTGTGTGTGTGTGGGCACGAGATGGGACTCTCCATTATCTATTAAAGGACCTGTCTTTTAAATTGTACTTTCTTTTAAATTTTCAATCACGGCTCTCTCCATAACCCATTAGCTAACCTGCTGTCTTCCTCATCCTTCAGTCCACAGACAGTCCCATCTCGCGCCCACACACACACACAGGCTGAC
Organism: Neoceratodus forsteri; assembly: GCA_016271365.2. Lineage (NCBI taxonomy): Eukaryota > Metazoa > Chordata > Ceratodontiformes > Ceratodontidae > Neoceratodus > Neoceratodus forsteri. Next base: position 107,220,470 of record CM028131.1, on the reverse strand, counting down.
AGCAAACGGACTCTGGCTTCAAAGGCAGTGAAGCTCAAAATCTGCAGATTAGATAGAAAATGTTGATCAGCAGCTGCTGTGACACCCTTTATCTTTTAAATCACTCACCAGCATTTCAAACACTGTGCTTGTTTCTTTCAAGGCAGTGATGGTTTTAAATCATCTCCAAACAGACCGAAAGAGCAGCGCTGTTTGTAGGTATGTTTAAAAGTCTGAGGAGAACAATCGGGGGACGACGGAGAGGAGAGACAGTGGCAAAAGTAATTTCTCATTTCGTTACTACAGTCAGAGTTATACGAGATTTCTTTTTAATGTTATCACGGCTCCCCAGAGACATGCTAACTGGAGAACATTTTGAATGTTTTTAATGGTTGTTGTATAAAACTATAGCTATGCAAATGCAGCTTTATAGGCGGAAGGACTATTTTATCTAAAAATTCACACAACATGTAACTTTATTTTATATTAAACTTCAGAATTTTGATTGTCACAGTTATAGAAATACAGGTTCCCATTTATAAGCGCAATAAGACACTCCGGAGTGCTAGACATTTCTAATGTACAGTTAGGACTAAGCAGCCTCCGGCCTCGTGCCTTATTACGCCCCTGACCGTGCGTTAGAAATGTCTAATGCACACCCCCTCGTGTCTTATTGCTTACATAACTACATCACTAGCTCATTTATCTACACAGTTCTCTTCAGAATTCATTTAGAATGTTCGGCCTCAGAAGCAGTACTAACCATATTTAAATGTCAATAACTTAAAAATGAAAAAAGATAATGAGCACGAAAAATGTTCAGCTCAAAAATATCTACAAAATGAGTGGTGTTCCATTTATAGATACCATTTTTTTTTTTTATAATTAGCAAAAAACAGCATAAAATTCAATTTTCTTTTCCCTTTTTTGACAAATTATTTACACCTACCAAAATCAAAATGTTCACACAACATCTAAATCTGTTGCATAAATGGAATATGCAGCAGTTCAGTATGTGGTAATGCATTTATTTTGTACAGTTTCCAGTGACCTCTCGTAACTCTCACTCGTGCCTTTAGCATTCGTGAGGTTTACTTGAGGTCACTGGAAACTGTACAAGATAAATGTGTTATCACACACTGAACCCTGCATATCCCTTATTTATACAACAGGTGTGGGTTTTTATCAATGAAGATATCACTGATATCGCATAGGCCACTATTGAGATATCAAAGATATCTTTATGCTGGTATGTCACAAAGGTTCGGAACTCATTTAGAATGTTCGGCCTCAGTAGCAGTACTAACCGTAATGAAATGCAAATAACTTAAAAATGAAAAATGATAGCATGGTATTTTGACCTCTGGAACAAAAGTCTAAGTATACTCTCCCCTTGTCTGATGCAGTGTATGCATTTTATTTAATTAACTTACCTGTCTTTGTATCTTCTGGAAAAAAAACTTCAATAAAAAGTGCAATTTAACAAAAAAAAAGTATTTAGATCTCTGGCCCTGTAAAGTATGCTTAAATGGAACTGAGAAATATTACACCACTGATTTGCAGGCATGATCCATAGATTGAATAACGGCCTGGTTTGATTGTTATGATCATAGGTTTGAGGCTTTTTAATTTTTGAATAATCTCTTTATTAGATTTTCATGAAATTGATACAAACAACAGATATCAGACATACAATGATATACATAGAACAAACAGACAGATGCAATCAGATGTGCAGAAATTAATCCTTTCAAAAAACCTGTTTTATCAAAACAGTACCCTTGGTCCGTTTGTATGGAGTCATGAGGAATTTCTGTCCCACCCCTGACATCAGCAAGCACTCTCCTATCAGTCTATAACAATATGTTCATCCTCTTTACATATTTAAGCACCCAGTCCCATCCTCAGCATCATGTCCTCTGCCACACTTAAAGAAGAAAGGAATGGGGTCCGTCCCCATAGGAAGGCCTCCTCCCTATCTCGGACAACTTGTGTTAATCTTTCCAAGGCTAGAGTATGCATGATTAACTGATACTAGAGAAGGACTGTGGGTTTAACATTGGAAACTCAAGTATTTTGGATGCAGTGTTGTGCCAAAATTAATAATGTCCTCATTCACCTGGGGAGAGGAGCCCGTCCCTCCCCATCCACCACCTCCACCTCAAAAAGGCAGGTCAGAGGGTCCCTCACCAGTGGATGACCAGCCATCCGAGACTACTATGCCATCCCAAAACTTTACAAGAACTGAGCAAGTCCAAAAGCAATGGATATAGGTGCCTTTTTCTTTTCCACACCTGCCACACATAGGGAATACTGAGGGATGTGCTTTATGCACAATATCAGGGGGATAGTATAATCTGTGCAAGAACTTGAAAAAGGCCTCCTTAAACTTATTACAGACCATTATCCCTTCTGGCATGCGAAGAACTACCCTCCAGTGCTCCTCAGAGATATGTTGCTCTAGATCTCTTTCCCACAGAGTCCTCGTATTCCCAGTCAAGTCTGGCAGTCTCTGCTTACCCTGTTTAGCTGCCTTCCCCAAGAAACCTTTAGGATCCTTCTTAGCATGATAAACCAGCTGTTCTACCTGGTCTGGCTTCAAACCTTCCTGATCCCCTCTGTCTAACCTTCCCACAAAAGCTCGAATTTGCAGATATCTGTACAAATGGGACTCCTCCAGCTGTAGGTTCTGTTTCACCATCTCAAAGGTGCATATTTCCCTCTGCACTATCAAGTTACCTAAACTGCCTACTCCTTGTTTCTTCCACTTACTGAAACCTCTGTCTTCTAGGCCTGGAAGAAAGAAAGGATTCTTAGCCACTGGCAGCAACAAGGTTTCCCCCTGTCCAGTTACCTTCTGCCTTTTAAGCTGTTCCCACACCTCTAGCACTGCCTATACCAACAGATTGCTACCTCCCAGTGCTATGTAAGCCCGAGGTCCCCTGCTATGTAGGTATGCAGTGAGCCTCCCTGGAATTCCCCATTGTTCCAACTCCACCCAGCTGGCTACTGCTGGTCAGTGCACCCAGTCTGCAATACCTCTCTGTTGCACAGCTAGGTAATAGTTGCCTAAATCCGGAAAATTGAGTCCCCCTTTGTCCCTTTCAACCTTAAACCTCTGTAGGCTGATTCTTGGCCTTCTCCCATGCCATATGGACTCTGAGAACGCTTTCTCTATCTGCTTAATATCTCCCTTCACCAATCCCAGGTGCAGCATTTGCATTGGATACAAGATCCAGGGAAGGATATTCATTTTAACCAAATTAACTCTCCTGAGCCAGGAGATAGGGAGCTGTGTCCAACTCATAAGGTCTGCCAGAATGGTCTTGATTAATGGGGGGTAGTTCAGGTTATATAAATCATGCAGCCCACGTCCTACTCATACCCCCAGGTATCTAAAACCAGACTGCACGATTTTGAGCCCCAACCGTTCTAATTCCCTTTCATTCTCCGGGAAACACATCATTTCTGATTTCTCCAAGTTAATCCTATAGCCAGAGAAACTTGCAGATTCCTCAATAAGGGACAGCAATGGCACCATGGATCTCTTTAGATTTCTGACAAATAGGAGCATATCGTCCGCATACAAAGCGAATTTATGTGAAATACCTTGTGCTCCTCCAACTCCCTCCACCTGTGCATGCTGGTGCACCGCCACTGCCAATGGTTCAATCACCAAGGCAAACAGGAGAGGGGACAAGGGGCACCCCCTGTCGCATCCCCTTCCCCAAATCAAACTGCTCTGAGAGACCTCCGTTCACCAAAACCCGTGCTCTCAGTTTCACATACATGGCCCTCACCCACCCCACATAAGAGTCCCCCAGACCAACCGGGCCATCACAGCAAACAGGTAATCCCATTCCACCCTGTCGAGTGCCTTCTCAGCATTCACTGACACTATGTCCACTTTCTCTTGCTCTCAACTGGCCCTCCAGAAAATATTAAGTAACCTACGCATATTATGATATGATAATGATATGATACGCCCTTTAATGAACTCGGCTTGGTCTGGGTGAATCAAGTCCAGCAGAATACCTTCCAATCTGGTGGCCAAAACCTTTGCTAAAATTTTTAAATCAGAGTTAAGCAGCCAGATGGGCCTATACGCTGTGCAATCCATCCCATCCTTGCGTGGCTTAGGTATCAAGCAAATTGTGGCATCATAACAGGTGTCAGGTAAAACAGGAGTCTCCACTCCCTCCTCCTTCTTAAAGAGCTCACAAAGTGGTTTGAGGCTATTAAACAGAGGACTAATTTATTTATAAGGCAATTTGAAGGATGCATGAGACAAACTCTCTGGGGTACTAAAAGATGTAAGGAAAAATGCCGAAGGCACTGTGACTTTCACCAGTCGGGTACAGGCACTTGAATCCACCACTGCTGCCATAGTAAATGAGAACTATACTCTCTACACACAGTCTCCACACAAGCAGGTGGCCAATGTGGATAATCAGATTAATTATAAAAACCTACAAATAGTGGGACTGCCATTGAAAAATTGATTCTGACTTTATAACTGTCAGAGTAGATTCGATCAAAGATATGTTTGTGGAGGTATATGATCTTCCAGTGAAGAATTCTTTATAATCACCAAAGCTTATCATGTTCCCAGACAAATTCATCATACAGAAATATCAGCATCTGCCTCAGAATATGCTCCAGAAAACAAGTAGACAATTCTCATGTCCTTCACCTTGAGTCAGACAGAGACCTCGTCTTAACAGGATCTCCCAGAAAAGGTCAACTGACATATTAAAGTGCAAGATCCTATATATGCACACGGATTATTCTTATCCAGTGCAACAGCACAGATGCTGTTTTCTTGCAGTTTGGCAAGAAATATAGGAAATGGATGCACGGCTTTAGCTCCTGGGGCCAGCTAAGGTGCAAATTATCCACAATTGCAGGCAATCTGTTTTATTTGATATAGGGCAACCAGCAGTCTTCACCAGATCACAGTGTGAGAATGAGTCATGAGAAGGAGTCTGAATCTTCAGCACTGTCTGGCAAAGCGATGTTGAAATAAGTGGAGTCCTTAAAGCAAGCTCAAAATTGATTTCTGTACCAAAAGATTATGAGGAACTACAGGATGACTCTGAACTTGTGATGCGCACTCGCAACTCACCGCTATGTTGCAGCATACTGGATTTGTTGATATTAGAATCATGAAGCTCTTGGATACAATAAATTCTGGCAATGCATTTTGGATTTTGAGTTTGTGATTTCTACCTGCTACTGAGCCTCATCCTGCATTGTCTATATTTTGTCTGGGGCTGCTAACCCCGAGGCTGCACCACGGGTCTGGCACTGCTGAGCGCAAGTGCTTTTCTTTTTTTTTTTTGCAATTTAATATTCTGTTTCTCACCTTAGCCATTCAACCCATCACCCCCATTGGTCCTACCTCACTCATTCAGCCCCCTCACGCACCTTCCCCGGGACTTACCTCTTCTCCAACTGACACTCTGGCATACCCCCAGAGCAGGGCCATCAGGAGGGGACTGTACCCCTGACAGAGTCATGGTGTCAGAGCTTCAGAGGAGAGCACATCAGTTGGTGCTGGGGACCTGTGGTGAGGGGCAGAAGTCCTCTGGCATCATCTGGCAGTTTTTCCCTTTTTTCTGATCCAGCCCCTGTAAGATGCTAAGGAGAGTCTTCGACATGCTTAAACATGTGCGCAAGCACTGCACATCAGAGTATGTCAGCATCCTTCCTAACTCTATGGCTTCCCTAGCACTGTCATCAGTGGTAACTCAGGTGGCAGTAGCACAGCAGAGTTCATCCTCCCTCCCTCCCTGAGGTGGAGGGCATCCCCAATAACATGCAAATCACCTCCACTGGCTGGCCCGCCAGTGATTCAGGCTCATTCCCAAAGCTGGGTCGTCAGCATTGCAAGCAGTAGTGCTACTTCTGCATTGGTTGCTCTCTTGACTTTGTTGGATTTGAACTTGGGAAGCTTGAAATCTGAACATCCAAGTTTGGACTAACTATCTTGGAACTACTGTCATTTTCTAAAAGTTGTTTCAAAATAAAAATATTTATTTATTTTTGCTTCGGATTAATAACTTTGAGCCGAGGGGCTCTTTTACTAAGTTTCCAGGTCAAAAATACAAGACAATACATATGTTACAGATATTAAATGGCATACAAAACAGAAATAACAACAGCACTCAGGGAGTGCGGTACAGTGATTGAGCAGATTCAGTAGTCAGCCTAGGTCAGGACATTCTTGGGTTACCAAAAGTACAAGGCACTGAATATATTCGCAGCCAGAGGAGGCTTTGTCAAAGGTTCAGTAGAGGGACAAAGTGGTGGGGGGTAGGAGGAAGGAGTTGGGGAAATGGACAGAGAAGGGAGTGAGAAGTGACAGTACACTGGGGGGAAAGCCAGTAGTGAGCTCTAGGTAAGCAATATACCCAACAGGGTGGGCGGTATTGGCCAATACCAGGCCACCCAGGGGTGTAATGAGGCCCGACGCTACAGGCTGGAGGGCCTTATAGGCCTGGAAGGTCCGGATTCACTATCCTACCACCCTGAAGGGTATTATTACTGCTTTAGAAAATGAGAAACAGTTTGAAATAATATACTGACACAGATTTTTAACTTTGCAAAACAATTTTTTGATTTTTATTCAATATTTCTACTCTAGGACAGAAAATAGTCCGTACAATTGAAAATGCATTGCAATAAATCTAGTATTTAAAATTAGTTTGTAGTTTTCAAATTGACTAAATCTAATATTGCAATGCATTTCCAATTGTACAATTAAACAGGCAGTACTTAAATGCTAGATTTATTGCATATTATTTGTTGTAGGTGAACAGTCCGACTGGCCGTTTAAATTTGTACAAAATTACTCATGGGTGTGCTCACGCTCTGATGAGCTGTCACGTAGTCGTTTGTGTTTACATTGGGTTTTGCTCACACGGTCGCGATTCTCAGGAACTTGCTGATCTTTTTTTTTTTAAATTCATGCCAAAACCTGTAGTGAGACCGAGGATGGAGTTTTTCATGTTTAGAAAATGGACACAAAAATTCCTGATGCTGGCTTTGTGTCAATAAAGGGTCCCGATTATTAACTTCTCTCGCAGAAGACATGCGCTGATGGAGAGGACTGGCCTGTGGAGATTTATCATAGGTAGGCTGCACAAATCTATTTTCTTTATGCCTTTGCTTGCAGTCTTTCCTATTGGAGATTCCATGGTTTATAGGACCCTGCTGGTGTTTTAGTACTGGCAATGTAAGGCTGTGTGAGTCGGAGTGCTCAGGAGTGTGGCTAAAGCTCCGGTTTTCATGTTTGAAGCCCGACTTTGGACGTGTCCAGCGGTTCTGCCTGCCTGTCTTCTTTTTGTTTATATTTATTGCAAGGGATGTGTCTGAATATGCGATGCAGATACTGGATTACCCTGCTATGAGATTATGGCCTGAAGATATTTTGGAGACTGGTGTGACATGCAGCATTGTGTGGCAATGAGCAGTCTCAAGTGGAGTCATTAGAAATGACAACTAATTTAGTTTCTCTTCTCACTGGAGACGGCAGTGAGAGTTTTAGAAGTTGATCCTGTTTGTGGTTCTCTGTTTTTAGACATCGATCGGGAATCAGTGTTTGTGTGTGTGCATGTGTGTGTGTGTGTTTTACTGGTTTACGCACTGAGTGTAGGGGGAGGGCTTCTCTCTGTATGGGGAAGGGACAGAATCTCTCACTAAGTGAGAGAAAACAATGGTGTCCATTTCAGATTCAAGCAGATGCTTTTGACCAATGAGGAGGGTGGGAACAGGGACATTCAAGCCTTGATGCCCACTTGGGCTGGTACTTTTAATACCTGGGCTCTGTTGTCTGATAGATGCCCTCCTTACTGGGGCTACCAGCCAATCAGAGCTCACGTATTTCTTTGCCCATTTTCTAATAATATATAAGTGGAACCCAATGTTTATACAGGGCAAGAGCAGTCATTCTGGAGGGCTAGGTAGGAGCGGAGCCCATTTTTAAATGGGCCAAGCTTATTGCAATCAATAAGGGAGGCAGGGAGGTCATTGATCCAGTTAGGGCCCCTGTAAGACAGGGATTGCTGAGCAAATATAGTGCATTTAAAGGGAACAACAAGCCCTCCCTTGGTTGCACTTCTGGTTTGTTTATTTGCTTGGGTGCACTTGAACAAATTGGTAGTGGATTTGGGTGTCTGTCCAAGAAGTGATTTTTTTCCCCACCAGGCAGGCCTGGTATTTTCATCTGAGATGGAGTGGGAGCCAGCCAGTTTTTTTATATATTGCACAGGTGTGGGTCAGCTGGTATGCCTCTAGGACCAGTTTACATGCCTTATTAAGGAAGGTTCTGACCTGCTTCAGTACGGTGTCAGTACCAGCCCCGTAGATCACTATCCCGTAGTCAATGGTGGAAAGGACAGAGCTACACGTGACCAATTTCAACGCATCAGGTGTCACAGCATGCCTGGGGTGGTAGAGCACTCCAAGCTTAGTGTTTGCTGATTTTACAACTTGGTCAACATGCGTAGAGAAGGTGAGGGTGTCATCTAGGTGAACACCAAGGTATTTAAAAGTGATTATTTGCTCTAGTGTCTCTCCTTTTAGGCTTTGGATTAACAGCGGACCGTACTTCTTCTTACTTTGGGGAAGTGTGAAGAGAATGTCTTTTTTTTGTAGTTGAGCAAGAGTCTATTGTGTGAGAACCACGTTTCTAGCAGGTGGAAGTTGGCTTGTAGTTACACTGTAATTTTGAACAGTTCCTTGCCAGATACTGAGACGATGGCATCGTCAGCATATAGTACTAATGTGAGCCGGACAAAAAGAGGGTAGGGAGTTAATGAAAAGGCTAAATAGTAGGGGACCAAGTATTGAGCCTTGGGGGACACAAATATAGTAGTTAAGTTTAAATGGAAATTATTTTAACTCTTTAATGTTGTGGTTGAGAACTGAATAATAGTGTATTTAGTGGGATATTTATCTTTAAACTTTTTTATATATTTGGCTCATCAAATCCAAAAAGGATATTAATTTTGTAACCTCAGATAAAGGATAAAGAATTATCACCCTATTTTAAAATATTGCTTTATTTGCTTTTTTCCATGTTTGCAGAAAATGATCTTAGATACTGTTTGATGAATTACACGATGACCAGAAATGTTCTTTTGGGCAGTTTTTCAATATGAAATACAGGATGGTTCTCTCATTTTGTTTTTCATTTTTAATCTCTCCTCACTGAAATGGACTACATCTATCTTTATATGTATGTATATATCCACACCAGTTTGTCCCTAATCAGTGTCCTCAGCCTCCCAAATTCTGCCCTCCTAAGGTCCAGGACCTTGGCCCTTGATGATTGGCAGCTTCCTGTGGTTATCTCAAACGATATGTGGTCACAGACCCTAGGGGTTTCCTCACCTTGTCTCCTTTCACTGCCTCCTCATTGGATAGAACCAGATCTAGTATGGCCTCTTGTCTGGTTTTCTCCCTTACCTACTACACTAGGAAGTGGTCCTGCATAACGTCATGTAACAATGGACATCTCCCACTTCTGGCTGCAAGAGCCACCCAGTTGACGTCCAGCATGTTTAGGTCCCCTACTATTACTACCTAACTCTTTGCTACACCTTAATAGCAGAGTCTTCTGTTGCCTCTATTCCCTCTCTTATGTATAGGGCCAGCTTCCCACCCTTTCCCATCTCTCCTGAATAGGGCATAGCCAGGAATTGCAAGATCCCACTCATTTCCTGTCACCCATGTATCTGTAATCTCCCTATGTCTAGATTTGCTTCTGTTACCATTGAGTGAAGGCACTATGCTATTTTCTAACTTAACTGCAACCCATCCTTGGCCAAAAGCGGCATCATGAAACCAGAACCCCCCTAAACTTGTACCCAGACAAGACAACAAACCACAAGTTGGCATACATAAGGCATCACCCCTGGCACTGAGGTGAATACCTGGCTCAGGATCTAAGAGATCGGGGGGGGGGGGAGTTATGGCACAAAATAACATTTATATTTACTCCAAGTTCTGGGAGAGAGGTGCTAGGATTATGCTAGGTCTAAGTTCTGAGGGGGGCCCATAAACAAGATCACACGGGAAGCAGAGATAGAATGTCCACAATTAGAATTGGGACTGTGCAGTATGGCTTTATTCACACAAGATGATAAAAAATGCAGAACAGGGGTGGTCCCCCAGGTTGGAACTGGTACATGCAGGCTCACCAGTACTTTTCTTTTCCAGAACAACAAAGGTGGGCATTTAGAACTTTTCTCTCACACAAACATTGAACTGTCCACCACTCTGGATTAGGCTCTCAAAGGCATTACATTTCCCACAAACATCTACCCAACTATTCCTCTTTCCTAGGGGGTTTGTCATGGACTTAAATTCTTCCATAAGTGTCTATAATGTGGTAGGTTGCCACACACTTAAATTCATCCTCTTGACCTGATGGGCTTCATTAACATCTGCAGGGTAACCTTGTGCCCCTCCAGGGACCAGTTAGCTCTAACTGAAACTTCAGGTGCAGGTCCGCCCACCCTAGCCCCAGCCAGCCTTTGCCATCCCTTTGGAGTTACACAAATTGATCCTTCACCCTCTAACAGGGTGCTAAAGGCATCCACAGTAACATTAAACATTCAGCACATATTTGTGGTGGGGCTGGGGCCCTGACTGGTATACTCTAGCCTTGTCTCTGGGCACATACACCGTCAGACAGCAACCCAAGAAGTGCTAGTCTCTGTTTCTCACAGTTTTGATTAACCTTAGCATACAGATGTAACCCCTAGGTGGTGCTATTCTAAGGACTACTACCCCCGCCTGTATAGCTTCACATAGGTTGAAGGGCCTGAGTTCTGTAAGTGGGTGCCTCCACCCAGAGAAATGGTATTGGGGTAGCTCAGCTGCTCTGGTATAGCCCTCTGGAATGCTAATACCACCCACCAACCCTTCTAATGGCCTAAGAAAGAACACAATGATACCTTCACAATCAGTGTGTAACAGCAATAATGTGCTCTCACCCCTTTCACCTACCACCAGGGCTGGATCTGCTGCAAGTGCCCTGGAGACCCCCTGGAAAATAAGATCAGCAATGCAACAATACAATCTTACCACAATAACCCAGCTAATAATATGCACTCTAGCAGGTTAAATGTGAAAAAAGACAATCAGATTTATTTAGGGAAAGTGAACAAGGAAGGGGCGTGAATCTAGCAGAATGATTAGGAATCTGATTTGAATCAGGATTGTTCAGCATGCACTGTAAGTCCCCTTTAAACAGTTCGACAAACCTGGGTACCCAGTATATCATGTAGGCTAGCCTGAAGCATTGCCCAGGATGGCCAGCGTTGCAGCTGTTATTGCGGCTTCTTAAGAAAGAAAACAGTTAAACATGCACACAACTCAATTATTTGTAATCCAAGCTGGTTGGCTCAGTCCATTGCAGTACCCAGAACAAGGAACAATTGGATGGTAACACAATGACTGTTGCTTTTGTTGCAGGGTGGAACCCTGGTTGGTATTCATGCTTCCGGGACCTGGTTGCAGGACAGGCGAGATGCAGACTTTGTGGTGATGATCAGGGAGGTCAGGGGAAGCAGGGCCGACACGACTCACCTCCGGGTGGTCGCTGCCTGTTCAATGGTGTTGAGCAGGGGGCCGATTCCCCAAGCCGTTTTTTCACCGAGGTGGCCTCTGAAGCAGGAGTAGAGGCTTAGGTTGAGGTGGCAGGGCCCAGGCAGAATGAACAGTTCTGCAAAAGTTTGTGATCTTCTGCTGGTGAAGCCTCCAGCTAGCATAAAAGATTCTGCCGTGTGGAACCAAATCACGACCCACGAAACACATTCAGCACATTTAAATAACGACTTTCTCTCAATAACAGTTTGGATACAGTCCGGCTGCAAATGACAGCTTCACTGTGCAAACCTTTCAATCTGAGACAAATTCTATCATCAGAGAGGGGCCAATCACTTCTGGAGCAAATTTTTGGTCCAAATCACAAGTTGCAATAACAAACTTCTCCTTTCTTCTGCCACAGATACCAAACATGGAAATCGGAACCAGATCCGACTTCTGCAAAAGGCAGTTCACTTGCAGGAGAACGTGACAGGCAGGCCAGCAAAGCCTCTTCCCGCCGATTCGCCTAAGCTCCTTCTGGGATCAGCTGCTCGAAAACTTGAGCTGTTCACTCTTCAACCTCCAATTCTAACTGATCCACTGCTTCAGGCAGTTCTGGGCATTTCCCCTTATAATCCAAAAGGTTTGGTTGGCTGAGGGAACTGTCAGTCACAGTTTGGGATCCCCCTCCAGGCCAATTTAGGCACTAAAAGTCAAAAACTACAAAATTACAGAATTTCCTTCAGACAAGACCTCTGGGGACAGTCTCCATTTTAGGTCCCCAGTGGTTCGATTGGTCCAAATACTGGAAGTCCAGAACCCAACATGGTGGCTCCCATCCAAATGTTCGAGCTGCAATAAAAGCAGGTTAGATAAACTTCTCTATCTTTACTACAACAGCAAATTAGCAATAAACAATCACAGTTTCTAAGAGAGCTCCCTCTGCGCAAGTAGCGACTGCAGAATGGAACAAAATAACACACTGCCTGTCTGGCCACAAGCCTTAAATCACTTGGACCCAGCCCAGACGAATTCCTAAACACAGAGTAGCCATTTTTTTAAAAGAAACAGGTGCAGAGGCTCACTAGGGCACTCTCACACAGACAAACAGAACTAGTGAAGACAGGACACCAGGCTGACAGTGGGCATTAAGAAGCCCAGTAAGACATAATAGTAAACCCCAATTTGTAGGGGGATTACACAGACATCTGACTGAAGAAACCTTTTCCTCAGCTTTCACAATTGAAACACTCTGTTTCCTCACAGGGCAGCTGACACTTTCTTGGTCTCTCAGGGGATTGCCTCTTGGATCCACAGGATTGCAGTCTCCTTTCACATTCTGACAGGCATGACCCACTGGGGTCCTGGAATCAATGGTCTCCACCACTTCTGGTTGGCACTGCTGTATACTCACTCACTAGGGTGAGAAATCGACCAGAGGTCTTTCACCCAGCCTCAGGGCAGACTGGCAGGCACCTCTCTCTCTCTCAGCACTGCTGTCCACTCAGAGCTCCATTACTAGACAGACTGACCGAACTACTCTGACTCCCATCTGAACATTCTAAACTGTCCCCCAAGAAGCTGATTCCAAAGTGGCTTATGTAGTTTATGAGAATTCTAAATGACATAATCCATTCTCCACTCAGGCTAGCTGAGTAAACAATGATGTCATGTTATAAGAAGCTTTTAACAGCTCCCTAAAGGCTGTCCGGGAACCTTCCCAGTCTAACACTGATGGGATTCTAGTAATCCAGGGGACTGGTTAGTTACATAACCTTGAATACAAACCCACTAACAACAAAGGAGATAAAAGTAACCAGACCCCTCAATTATGTAAGGTTCACAAGGCACAGGTAGCCACCAAAACATCCTCAGCAACCCAGTATCCTTATAAGTCTGTAGTGCCTTCAGACCCTTAATTCACCCCTGGTGGACAGCCGGGAGGGTCCTTTCTACAAAGAGGACATGTCACCCCCCTCATGTATTGAATGTTGTAAACGGGAAATTGTGGAGGAGTTAGAAGGGATATCAGAGACAGACTGAAGGTTCTAGAAAAAAAAGAGAGAGCCAGAGCACAGAAGCACCCTAATCCAAGGGATCTCCCTCATTATGGAGGGGGGCTGATACTGCTATTTGTGGCGATCACTCTCTGGCTGATATCTGGAGTATCTCTGGTCTGTTCTCTCTTTCTTGGATCTGTGGTGGTGCCTTAATGCTGAGTCTGTCACTCCAAATCAGGTCAGCCTTCTCTTGACTTCAGTGATTGGAGAGTCACAGGATAGCATCTCCAGTGTCAAGTTTTCAGGGATCCACCCACCATACGTGGCATGGCATTCAGTCCCATGTATGATAATGACTAGCACCTGGCAGTGGCACTTTTTTGTTTTACTTAGTATACTTTTTGTCCCCCTGGCCACCCAGTCTGCTCCCATTATCAGCCTTCAATGTCTCCCCCGCTCCAATTGCCTCACTGTTCTGATAATCATGGACTGCAGAGCCTATGGCTTATGCCCCATGGTGGGGCCCCTGGGCTGACCTCCATTAACCCGCAAGAACCTGTGGTAGGGGGTGCTAGTCAGCGAGTCTGGCAGGCGCATGGGGCTGGTAAAGAGAGGCATCATCCTGTGGCTGGGGGTTATTTTTCTTGGAGTTACGTCCCTCTCCCCATGAACTCAATGGTGCACCAAGCATGCATGTTCCCGTGCATGTCTAGCTGCCAACATCAACCCACCTTCTCCTGGTTCCAGTGCTTGGCCACCACCCATGGTCACCCAGGTGATGGCACGGTACTGGAGGTATGCATACCCCCCAGAGGTGGAGAGCATCCATAGCATGCTCAATCCACCTCCCCCCCAGTCGACCCTCCAGTGCTCTGGGATCATTCTCGAACCTGGGTCATTGGCATTGCAAGCGGTAGCTCTACCACTGCACCAGTGGGCCAGCTACCTGGCAGTGGCACTTATCAGGCAGCTGTAGTTGCAGGGTCAACCTGCAGTACGCTCAACATGTGATTACCGCTCTTATTTTAAGCAGGGCTTTGCTTCTCCTTCTGCTTTGTCTCTCACACAGAAGCACAGTCTGTCTCTTGGGCAGGAGCTCTTGGCAGCACTCAGCTCCACTCTGTTCAGCAGATACATGCAGAGTGAACTGAGTTCTGCTCAGTCACTGCTGTTCACTGGGGAATCAGCAGCTCTGCTCGTCCAGCTGAGCAGTCAAAGTCGACAGCCATGGAAATATGTCACTCAAAAGGCGATTGGTGGTAATCAAAGCACCTAAATTAATTAGGTTCATCTCAAATCCAGGAGCCCTTACTGTTCTCTCTCCTTAGGCAAATTCACCTGATTGGGTGGCCAGTTACTCTCTGACCCTGTTGCCATGACATACTGGGGGGAGGGCAACATGATGAAAATGGCTGCCATTTTGTATTCCAAAGGCAGTTTCCCACAAAAATCCTTATTTACACAAATCCAAGGGTCCAAACACAATCCACATTCTGAATCGGTCATTTAAGGATGCAAGCTCACATTTAGTCCACTCAGTTTAAGGATCATGTGTTTACTGGACCTGTCACTGTCACTGAGGTTTTGGTATGTTTGTGGCTGCTGAAGCCTTTGATGTGTGAGTTGCAAGGGAATCTTAACGGTATAGTAGCCCAATCTTGTTACATGTACTGCAGGGGCTTCAAAGGAAAAATGGGACAAAAGATACAAACAGGAACATTTTTGAAGAAGAATGGTCTAGTACTTGCATAAATGCTCACAAATCAAGTGGGGAAACTCAGAGAGGTTAATACAGTACAAAATTCCCCATTATTGTCACTATACACCACAAAAACTGTCAGTGCTGTGGGGAAACTCCTGCAGACATGACTCATATGTTATGGATGTGTCCTAAAATATGGCACGGGTAATGTCTGTTCTGCATAATTTGCTCTGACATTATTGGACACAACTTATCATTGTCTCCTTCCCTTTTTACGACTGCATGGGCAGAGCTCCACAAACATTGCTGTCATTCTTTGTAGGAGTACTGTGGAAGCACATGACCGGACTGCTGTCCAGCATGCTTCGACAGTGCTTGGGCACAGCTCCAGTCGTTGTGTTTCAGCAGCCTTTCCCCTACACCAGCCATATAAACAAACACCCTTCATGACGCACTACATTTTCTTCTGCAGCTGCAGAAGTGACAGCTGCCATGCCCAATATGGCCGCCGATTCAAACTGCACATGTATGAGTATTGCGAATGCATATTTCTGTCATCAATGCCATCTTGTGTATGGGAGACTCCAGCACAGCGAGAGCTCTGAGTATTCCTTTACTCACTCTCACCACTCTGAGCGGCCGTATTGGCTCTGACCAGGATTTGTTCTATTAGGACTCACCCATAGAACTTTACACATAAGTGAGTTTTAGAAACTCTGGATTTTAGCAGCTACTGTAGGAATTAAATGGGCTCATTTACTTCACTGGAAACAGAGGTGGACAAGCCAGGAATTTTTCACCTAGAGCCAAGTCGGAGCTGAGCCAAGGTCTGGTTTCATTCTATGAGACAAAACACAAGCCGAATCATGGTTGTTGCAGGCTGTCCTTTGTATTTACTGACAGTATCCTTCATGAGTTGCACAAGAGAAGTCAAAAGTTTCAGTCACTGCATTGATTGCTCTGGCTGACAAAAATGCTTGCTTTGATCGCAACTGACTCAGCGTGACCTTGGGTCTCAATTGTTTATAGAGGTCAAGCCAAGCCAAGCCAGCACTAGCCTCGAGGCTGCTCTTGCTTGCCCAACTCTATCTGGAAAGCAGACAAAGTAACTTCTATGAAAGATTGGTACACTTCATGAACAACACAACTAATAAAAATAATTTAATACTTAATAAGACAGAAACATTTGAATTAGTTTGATCTCCTTTTTTCACTGGTAATTATCCCTAGTCTGTTTACTTGCCTTCCAGATGGCCCATCCCAGCTCAGTCACCCACCGTCCATGGGACCTACCCATTTCCCCCATGACTGACTCCTTGTGGCGGTCATGAAGAGTCTTTCCCATACCCCTCCATAGCAGTATCCAGCAGGTGCCCAGTCAGTGGTGCCGAGCCTGTGAGGGGGCCATACTTCATCTTGCCCAACTGGCTTGTTTCTTCCATTTTCCCATAGTAATGAAATAGCATTGTATTGCACTGCCCTTATTTTTATCATAACACAAAAGTATACTGTAAAAAAACACTTACTGCAGTGGTTTCTAACTGGACATAGCTGGCAGTTAGCCCTATAGCTGCAGGATTTCATGCTGGCCCATGGAACACTTTTAGTAGCCTACTTTTGGCTAGGGGGGCTACAGGTGTATGGGTAGCTAGGATAAATTGTGCTTTCAGCCCTTCATACAGGGACATGCCCTATGCCTTTTCATGTTTTACTAAATTTATTCCAAAATTTTTAATAGGTAGATTTTCATTCTCCTTCTCATTAAAAAACAGGAATTGAGGTAGTTGGGGCCAGCGCCACTTTATACGCTGTAGTCACAGGCATGGTACCATGTAAAGGTACCATCACCAGTGTCACCAGACCCAGCCGTTCTGGTTCCTATGGGGTCCTACAGCTCTCAACCCTAACACCAAAGAGTGTGACTCAATGGGAGAGATACTCTAGAATTGGAAGAGTTATGGTAAGTAACGTTCTTGGTTATTGAACTTTGCCCACCAAGATACACCTCTTGAGATAAAAAATCATGTTAAGGTGAGTGTCACAAAGCAAAAGCAGCCACTCAGAAACAATTTCATATTACAGGAAGAACATCAATGCAATAACACTATCCAAAAACCAGTGCATATATCAGATTTTTGTACAAAGTTGAAGAGGTAAGCAATAAAACATGACAAGGTGGAGCAGTAGCACTACCATTTCTGATGCCAGTGGCCCAGGTTCAGGAATGAGCCTGGACTGCTGGAGAGCCAGCCGGGGGAGGATGGTTGAATGTCCCATAGATGCTGGCCTCCTTGGGGGTGGGTGGCTTCTGGTCTCCACTGCAATACAGTGAAGTGGGTGACTGCAGGGGCAGTGCAGGCTGGAGCCAGTATCGGTGGAGAGGGGGTCATCACTCTGATGTCGCAGCATCACTTGCATTTCTTCCATGACTCTTGAAGGTAGGGAGAAAAGGTGAAAAGTCCCCTGACTGTGCAGGACAACATCTGCCACCCTGCCCAGGCCCTGTACCACTGACTGTGGCTCTTGCTCCCCAGCCGAAGTTCAACTCTGTTCTGGGGTAAGTGGTCAGCTGCAGGCAGCCCTTCTTGTGGGACATCATCCACAGGGGAACAAAGAGCGAGGTAAGTCCTGTGGAAGGTGGGTGATAGAGTTGGACAGGGTAGAGGACCGGGGGCATTTAGGAGCTCAGGGGAGAAAAATAAATACAATGATTACAAAAAAAAAAAAAATTACAGGGCATTTTTTTTTTATGTAATTATCCACGTTCCCATTTGTTGTGGGCACAAAGTCTAGCTGAGTGCTGTCAGCCATAGGTGTAGGCAGGCATACAATTTTATTTAAGGGGGTAGCAAATAGGCTCTGAACTGCTTCCTTTTTTCATGAAAACTAACAAAGAAAACACTGAACTTTCTGTAATTTTATTCATAGGAGTCGAAACTAGAAGGACTGGTCACTAATACTCTCTTTGCATCCCAAGGACAATACAATTTTACAGGCTCTGGGTTGGTATGTGGGTGTCTTAGGGAACAATGTATGGCATTTATATTTTCCCATGCATGGCAACAACCACTGACATGAGATACAAAAATTGTAATTATTGTGCCAAATGAGGCAACAAACACGGTCTTGGTGTACATTTGCATATTGTCTGGCTACACCCGGGGGGGGAGGGGGGTATTAGTGAATCCACTTGGTGTGCAGATCTGAAATCCCTGACTACGCCCCTGCTGTCAGCCACCTGAGGCATAAGTTATTACAAAACCAACACTGAAGCCTGTTGCAGCACACATAAAGTGGGTACATTAGGGGACATTGTTTTTTGTTGTTGTTGACTGCAGAGGGAGGGCTAGTATATATTTCCTATTTATGAAACATGCAAGCTGGCCCGGTAATACATCAGTAATGCTACCATCCACTATGCTGACAGCCTGGGTTTGGGCACAAATTTGGATCACTCTTGGGTCCAGATGGGGAGAGAGGATTGAGCATCCTCGGGACAGCTCTCCTCTCTCAGGAAGAGGAGTTCCAGGGTCCCTCTACTAGCTTGCCATATAAGAGGCTGGAAAACAGAATATGGAAAATAGGTTCAGTTTAGTTATTTATATTAGGTAACTGGGAGATGCCCACTGAACCAAGGCTCATTTCCAGGTGTGACCGGGGGAAGGGAGCAGCACAACTGTAAACAAAATACAGCCAGTCAGGTGATATGGTTACAATGAGGATGATGTAAAGAGCATACGATGAGTGCAATACAGACAAAATGGCAAAATATTGCACATGGAGGACAAATAAATTGGCATACAAAACAACTGTACAAATTAGGCAGACTCATAAAGTGCATAGTGCCAGAGGGAAGTGAGGCCGAGCTGGTGCTGAAAGTAGGAGTCAGAACAGGCTGATAAACTTCAAAAAGTTTGCCGGAGCTATGAGATTAGGCTGGAGGGAGAGGTAAGGGGTGGTCAAAAGCCAGGCAAGGGTAAGGAAGCATTCAGGAAGAGGGGTGGCTGGAATATGGGGGAGGAGTTTTAGCTAGTGTCTAATGGAGAGAAAAGAGGAAGGGAGACAGATAGAGGAGGATAGCTGATTCCATAAGGAGTGGAGGCCGAATGAGAAAGCAGATTTCCCAGCTGAGGAGTGTGGGTGGGGAAGATGAGGGAAGCACAGTGGGACTGGCGACATGAGGCGACATGAGGGGAGCGAGAGGATGGAGAGGGAGGTGTAAAGAGAGCAGTGATGAGTATGAGAGGGTGAGTTGGTATAGAAGGCATTGCAGAGGGTGTCCAATCTTGCAAGGGGAGTGGAGGAGGTGGTGCCATAAACCACATAAGCCACAAGCCTTGGGGAAAACCTGAGCAGATTGGAAGGTGGGGGGGGGGAGATCATGTTTCCTATATACACAGCTGGGGACCTGCCCTCAAAGTAGAAGTGGAACCAATTAACTGAATGATCAGAGAATCACACCCTTTTCAGCTTGTCCAGAATAAGAGTGTGAGCGACTGTATCAAAAGCCTTGGCCAGATCGACAAGGATTGCAGAGGTAACCTGGCCTTGATCCATCCTGGTCAGAATGGAGTCACTGAGCCAGAGAAGAATGACTGCAGTGGAATGAGACTGACCTGAACCCAGACTGGAAGGGTGTGATGAAGGAGGATGAATCAGGAAAGGGAGAAAGTTGAGAGAGGACAAGGTGGTTCTGGAATTGAGCATGGCTTTAGAGAAAAATGATAGCGCAGTAGTTCCATGGGGAGGTGGGGTCACCCTCTTTGGGAAGGGGGATGGCTGCTACCAACTTCCACACCACAGGGACAGCACCTAAGGAGAAGGAAAGGTTACGAATGGTGGTGATAGGAGCAGCAGTGGCAGGAGCAGACAGGTGAAGTAGTTTGGAATCAAGGCTGTCAGGGCTGGGAAGCTAGCAGAGTCTTCCAAGAGGCAGATGGTGTGGTGGGTGCGTCAGAGAAACATGGAGAAAGGGGAGGAGGAGGAGGGAGGAAAGATGCAAGTGGACAGGGAGAGGAGGAAGAGGAGAGAAAGGAATTAGTCCAGGAGGTGAATAAAGTTTTGAAGGAAGAATCAGCTTCAGCAGGCTTAGAGTTAGAGGAGTTGTCAAGTTTGAGAACGGAGGAAGGAGACTGGGTAGGAGGGGAGAATAGATAGTGTATAATTTTCCAGAACATAGGGGGTGGTGGTCAGGATTGTTCAGAAGTGTGGATGCAAAGTATTCAGATTTTGCAAGCCTGGAAGCTCGGGTGCAGACACTGCAGAGAGTACAATAGTTAGCCAGGATCAACACCTTGAAGCTGAGACTTTGTGAGTCTGCCAGTCCAGGTCTCTTGCTGTGAGGCAGGCTAGTGACTCTGCAGAGATCCATGAAAGGTGAGAATCTCTAAGCCTTGTTCTTCTAAGGGGAGCATGAGCATCCCAGACAGGCATGAATGTTGACTGCCCCGGAAAAGAGGCTCATTTCCGCTGGGTTTTTGTTCCACCTCCCATTCTTTTGGGGAGTACCTGTCTGCTGCCCCTGTGTCTCTGGTCTCTCCTGCTGGCCCCCACATTGTTTTTGTAGAGAGAGCGGGGCTGGAGAAGCAGGTTTGCAGAGCCACTGGTATCAGAAAAGGCACTACAGTGCTGGTGAGCTCTGCGCATCTGCAGTAGCGCATTTTCATTTTGGCCATTCGCAGCCATTTTGGCTATTCTCTCTGGTGGTCCCAGTCCCAGGGAAAGACAAGAGAGGGACTGGAGACATTGGCAGGGGAAATGGTAATCCAAGTGTAAGCCCCCTACAAATGGGGGTTCCTAAAATGTCTTTCTGGGCTTGCCTAATGCCCACTGCCAGTTTGGTGTTCTGTGTCTAAACAGTTTAAAAGTGTTTGCATGTGAGTGCCTTGGTAGCCTCCATGCCTGTCTCTTTAAGCGGTATCATTTCTGTAGGTTATAATTAATCTGGGTGGGGGCCAAGTGGTTTCAGGCTCAAGTCCTGCCAGGGCTGCAATACAGCCACTTCATTCTGCCATCGCTAACTGTGCAGAGGAAGCCCTACTGGGATCTATGATTGCTTGCTGATTATCTGCTTTGATAATAATAATATTGTAGTTTGTCTAACCTGCCTTCTTTTGCAGCATGGACTTTTCTGCTAAGCACCACCATTTTGGCTCTGGACTGCCAGTTTGGACCAATCGGCACCTTGGGGGATCTTAAAATGGAGACTGTTCCCAAAGGTCTTGTGGGAGTGAATTTCTGTAGGAATTGTAGTTTGTACTGCTTGGTGTCTAAAATGAACCGGGGCCTTGCTGTGACAGACAGATGGATCAACCAACCTAACCTTTTGGATCTCTGGGAAAGCCCCGAGCTGCCTGCAGCAGAGTGTCAGTGTGGAGTTGGAGTTGAGAGAGTGAACAGCTCGAGACAGTCGAGCAGCTGCTCCCAGCAGGAAGGCTGTGTCTGGCCTGCCTGCTATCATTTTCTTGAGTGAAGTAGTCTGCAATCCAATATCGGACTTTATCCGAAATTGCTGTTGCTGTGACCGGAATCCTGAATTGTGGAAGAGTGAATTTTGCCTGGTGTGGACCGAAGGTTTGCCTCTGAGCGATCGACCCGTCAGGACTTGAAGTAACTGCAGAGCATACGGTTTGCGCAGAGACACTGTTTAATTGCAACCGGACTGTTATCCAAACTGTGGTATTTAATAATTCTTATTATAATTGTGCTTAATGTGTAGTGTGGGTCACAATTTGGCTCCCCACCTCGTTGAATGTGTCACGCTAGCTGGAAGCTGCATCCAGCAATTAACTGGACTGAATTCCAATCTGTTCACCTGGTCTGGGCCTCACCATCTTGGCCTAGATTGCCGCTCATGCCACAGAGATTCATCTGACGAAAGACCCACTCGGGGATTCAGCTCCCTGCTCAACCCCATCGAACAGGATCGACCACCATGGTGCATTGTGAGGGCCCTGCTTCCCCCGGCAAACCAGCATACCACCCTGAGGTCTTCATCTTGTCGATCCTGCATCCTGGTCTGAGTAGCGTGAGTAAACATCAGGGTAGCTCCCTGCAACAAAGCTCAAATCAAAGAGTGTCACCTGATTTAATTGTTTCGGTTGATCATTACGAACTGAGCCATCCGGCTCTGGAATACAAATTGTAGGTTAAAGTGCATGTTGTGTTTTCCTTCCTAAGGGCCCCAACAACAGTTGCAATGCCGGCCTACCCCAGGCAATGCTTCAGGCTAGCCTGCATGACAACTGGGTACCCAGAGTGTGTGTGACTGTGCTAGAGGGACTCTTAGGGCATGCATGTTTAACCTGACTAAATCAGAACTGAAATCAAACATTAGATTACTGCCCCACCCTTGTTCACGTCCCCTGAATAAATCATATCCAGATCGTTCTGCATTTAAACTGGCTATTGTGTACTTTTGTGGAGGGAATATTGTGTTGCTATTGCCTTTCTCCATTGCATGTCTTGTTTTACAGGTGGTCTCCAGGGCCAGTGCAGCTGATCCAGCCCTGGTGGTAAGTGTGCCAAGTATAGGTCTAACATTGCATTCTGGTGTTAAAGGTGATTGTCTGTTCGCTGACCATTGTAGGCCACTAGAGAGGTTAGAGGGGGATATCAGTGTCCCAGAGGGCTATACCCAGAGCAGCTACACTGCCCTTAAACCAACCCTCTGGGTGAAGACACCCGTTCACAGAACTCAGGCCCCTCAATCTGCGCCTAGTCATGCAGGCGGGGTAGTATCCCTTTGGATAGTGCCACCTAGAGGTTACACATGTTTTTGTGAGCTCCAATCACGCTCGGGCATTTGGGAGCCACCTCATTAATATTCATGAGGCGACATCCCTTTCAAGTAAAGAGCCTGGCTAGTGCTGGGGCACAGAGTTAGCACTAGCGACAGGCAGGAACAAGATTAAATAAATAGAGTAGAGGTGTGAGAGGAAAAGGAAAGGCTGTCAGTCTGTGGGGGTTTAAATAAACAAAAAGAATCCACAGACTGCAGCCAGTGAATAAAGTGGGGCACTATACGGACTGCAATGAATCTTTGTGTGTGCTGCCTAGGGGTTAAGCATAACAACAGCAGCGACTGAAGGTGGGCTAAAGAGAAATGTTAAAGAGTGCAATCACTATGCAGGGCACAGGGGTGGCTACCAAATGCTGGGGGAATGATTAATTGAAAGTAAAGGGTTTGGCTACAGTAACTTTTAAAACCTGGGACACTGTTGAAATGTTGGGACACCATTTACAACAGCCACCATGTTTTGCAGCCATGTGATACAGTCAGCCAACCATTGAGCTAGGAATCTGGCCGAGGATTCTGGGACTGTGTGAACAAACTTCTGGGGAAAATACCGGGGAATGTTGAGGCCCCTTTTTCTGCACCAATGAAGCACTGGGAGAGCCTCATATGTGTTAATGTTTACCTAAAGACAGCGGCTCCAGCCAATGGGGAGGGGAGCAAGGAAAGGGTCCCAATAAAGCAAGGACAGTTGGATTTTGGGTCAGTTTGGTGGAAGCTCCTCCAGGAGGAGGGGGGTTCTTGCCCCTGGAGAGAATGGGGCTGCAGGATGGGCCTACCTGGGGGCTGCCAGCAATTTGTCCCCCGAGGTACAGAGTGCCTACCTATTCAGGAAAGGAGAAGCTGGAGAGAAAAAAGAAGTTAAAGAAACAGCTTGGCAGAGAGAAAAAAAAGCTGCAGGATGCTGAATGTTCTGTGTTGCTCTGAAATTGCACCACAGCAGTGAGATAACGAAGAGAGAAGAGGTTGTGTCCTGAACCTGGGAAAAGGGCAAAGGTTGTGTCTTTATCTTGCAAAAAGCAAAAGTTGCGTTCTGAGCCTGGAAGAAGAACGGTGGTTGTGTCCTTAGCTGGCTAAAAGGACAAAGGTTGCATCTAAGCCTGGAAAAAGACGGGAGTACAGAGGAATGATGAGGAACAAGAGAATGTAAATGTGCTGAGAGAAGAAAAGGAAGAGTGAGCCTCTTCAGCTCGGAGAATTGCTAAGTACCTGCAGGGTGAGAAAAGGGACTTTGAGTGTGCAGGTGATGTGTGTGAGCCAGAGCAAGAATGTGGCTGTATTGAACTCAAGAGACTTTGAAAGTAGAAGGATGGACAGGTGCCTTTTTGGGTTGGGTGCCTGTTGTCTGCTCCTGAGATACAGCAAGGAAAAGAGAGAAACAGATTGCTGTGGCTACACACCATGGTCAGAAAAAAGAAAGAGAAAGACAGAGAAGCAGAAAAGAATGTGCTGAATGTTTCTGCTGACACCCAGGGCCAGGTGGGGAACTCGCTAATCCCCATCAAGTGGGGTCTGCCGTTGCAGGACTCACGGGTCTTGTACCTGAGTGCTAGGGCACTCTGATCGGAGGGATCTGGGCCATCTGGCCACTACTGGGTCTGGGTCCTCTGTAGTTGGCAGGCCTTGTGCGTGCCCTGCAATGGGGCCTGTCATGGGCTGAAGGGGACAAGCTGTGAGATCTGCTAGCAAGACAAAGAGAGAGGAAGCTGCAGCCTCTCTGCCCCCTGTTCAAGTCTTGTGCCCGGCTCCGTCTGTGATCCATCAATCCCCAGGACTTTAGTGAGCTGTGCCATCCAAGGACTGATTCTGCAGAACCGTGAATAAAAACAGGAATTGCCCTGCACCTGGGGACTGTAAATATGTTTGCCCACTAGGGCAGGAGGTACATGCGAACATATGAAAATGCCAGCAGAAACAGGCCTTACGGTCTGAGTCTACTCGAATGTGCTAGCCCCATCCTCCCCAACCCTCTTAGATCTAAGGACTAGAG
The DNA here is from genome assembly GCA_016271365.2 of Neoceratodus forsteri. Taxonomy (NCBI): domain Eukaryota; kingdom Metazoa; phylum Chordata; order Ceratodontiformes; family Ceratodontidae; genus Neoceratodus; species Neoceratodus forsteri. Next base: position 107,195,406 of record CM028131.1, on the reverse strand, counting down.
GGAAAAGATAAAGGTTTAGCTCTAACCAACAGAAAGGAATGTAAAAAGTTAAAGTTCAATTCCTTAAGCGTGCCAACGCTGGCTACCAGCTGCAGCTTAAATCTTGGTTCCCAGGTACTAGACTCTGGGGTTTGGAAATCAACTAGGACCTGCGGGTCTGGGTTTGAGCACACCTGCTGCAGTTAGCTAGTTAGACAAATCAGATGGCTGCATTAATTGAGATCTTGGTTTGAATTAAAGGGAATGTGAATTTGGGGAAATGCAAATCTTTAAAATGAAAAGGAAAATGCTTACTTGAACTCTATTTCGCTTACCCCATTCCTAAAACCCTCCCCCCCTTATAAATAAACCATGAAGTTATTGTTTTGCAGCAGAAATGGATTCAGAGCCTAATTTTAGTGAGCAGGTTATTGGGGAGGTTCAAATCCTGGTAAGCTATGTTGGGGTAACTGTTGGGGAGGTGGGTTGGTACAATATCCCAGGGAGTTGTACTGCTGGTAATCAGACCCACTAAATGTGCACTTTGGGTGGAGGCACTGCCATTTTTATTTTATGTTTAGGGAAAGTACCCCTGTAGGTCAGCTATGGGAACCCAGGCCCCTTAACCGTGGTCAGGCCTGCACAGTGAGGGCAGTGGCCCTCTCCAGGATGGCAACGGAGAGGGGCTACATTTATATGGTGCTTTTCATACACATTGTATCCCAAGGCACTTTACAAGCAGTGAGAGACTGGTAGTGAAGTGACTGTAAACATGTAGTGGCAGACATTTCACCCTTCAACATCCACACACAGCCTTAGGACAACTGTATGAATTGTTTTTATAGGAAGAAGAATGTTGATGAGGACACTTGGGAAATCCACTACTCTTGTGAAGAAAAGTGCCTTGTTTTTTTTTTATTTCCACCTAGATGCCCACCAGGACAGCACCAGAGATGGGCAGAAGAGACCTCGGGTTGAACATCTCATCCGACGGACAGCACACCCCGACAGTACAGCATCCACCTACTACTGCACTTGCATGCCAGCATTAATGGTATGTGTTCAGTCCCTGTGTGGGACTAGAACCCATGACCTTCTGGCCCAGGTGGGGATGTGCTACCAAATAAATAATGCTGACAATCTTAATGTTATCGGCTGTGGGGATAAAGGACCAATCAGTGGAAATAAGGATCACGGACATGTCCAGTGTCCTGAAGGAGCAAATTTGATGAGTTTGGTTGGAACTTTGAACAGTTGGATTTTGCACACACAGTAGACCATATGGTGACCACTGATGGCATCGGAGAAGTGCCGGTATCCACAATATGGTGAGGGTGGGAGGAGAGTAGCCAGACCAGGAGGGACTGGGAATATTTAAGATTTAAGGTTAAGGCTGACAAATTTAGAGAATAGCTGAGTAAGTTGCAGAGATTTAACAACCTGACAGGTTTTTTTGAAAATGGGGAAAGTCAGTTAAAATTAAAGCCACCAAGAGTAAGTAGTTGCTGGAAACTGGTGAAGCCCAGGTGCTGTGTGCCAGTGGACTACTACCCCTACCTGTTGACTACCACACTGGTTAAGGGGCCTGGGTTCTGTTGAGATGGTGATTGAGGGTTCTATACCAGGATAGAGAGAAAGTAGTGTGGTGACTCCACCCAGAGTAAAGTAACAGTGGGCCAGGTGTTTGATTATTACAACCCCTGAGATGCTGTACCTACCCACCTCCCCTTCCAGTCACCCCACACACTTAATACCACATTGTTCACCAATACTGTAAAGCACATTTACTTAACAGCTCTAACTAATAATATGCTCACAACACAGGAATTGAAAAGAACAAAACACAGCTTTAATTTAGGGGGAGGGCTAGGGAAGGGGGTACCTGGACAAGGATTGCTGTTAGGGAGAGAAAAAGGGTTAATTTGGTTAACAGGACCCATAGGCCAGAACATCAGCAATGCCCACCCCCACTGGTACCAGTGCAAACCCCCTATATCCTGTCTGGCCTGAATGGGTACCCAGATTTAATGCAGGCCTGCTAGATGTCATGGGTTGGCTGGCATTGGGGCTCTTGGAGAAGTTCTTCCTAAGATGCTAGTTGGTCTAAACTTGCTCCCCTTTAGTCGGGGTAAGCCCTGGGTTACTTATGGTTCTGCAGACTAGAATTCAGCTACTGGCACAGTAGGTTCAGGCAATCCAGGAACAGCTGCTAAGAGGGGCAGCAAGCAAATGGGCAGTGAATAATGGTCGGAAAGATGAAGCAATGGCTAGAAACTGGTCGACCTTGGACTTGCTTGAAGATTCTTGCAGCTTGTCACCCTCTGACTTGCTTGAAGATTCTTGCAGCTTGTCACCTTCAGCCCACTCAGTAGGCCAGATTACAGCGCACACCCTCAAAGCCTACCAGGCCACAAGGAACCCAGACCCTGGAGTGACCCCATGGTCTGGCTCCCCTAATGGGTCCAGAGTGCCTTAGCACTTGTGGCCCCCTGTAGTTCAGTCTGCTGCACTCAATTGGGTTTTGTGGATTCCCCATCTGGCTCCAAGTTGCAGCTGTGAAGGTTGCAGTTTCACCTTTTCTGAACAAAACAAAGCAGCTCTGGAATCAATCAGTCAATCACGACTTTATTTGTTCAGCACAAATTTCAGGGAGTCAAAATGCGTTTTAATTACTATCAGTAATAAACATCTTATTTAAAATCAGCAATACTAAAATCTTAAATTAAATCCTGTCATCAGGAAAGGCCTAGCTAAATAAAAATGTTTTCAATGCGACTTTAAAACGGTTGATGGTCTGACACTTTGTGACCTGGCAAGGTAGAGAATTCCACCAGGTGGAGGCTGCAAAAGCAAATATATGGGCCCCAGATTACTTCAGTTTAACCCTGGGAATCTCTAGCAATACTTTGTCAGTTGAGCGGAGAGGGCAGGAGGGAAGGTAGGGGTGAAGAAGGTCTTGCAGGTAGCTGGTTCCCTGGCTGTGTAGGGCTTTATAGGTCAGCAAACCAACCTTGAAGGAGATCCTCCAATTTATTGGCAGCCAGTGCAGATAGCAGAGCACAGGTGCGATATGGCAAGATCTCGGTAAGCCAGTCAGCAACCTGGCCGCCGCATTCTGCAGTAACTGCAATCAGCGAAGATCTACTCCCAGTAGCCCTAGGTAAAGGGCATTGCAGTAATCTAGGTGAGAGGTCACAAAGGCTTGAACCAGAGTTGGCATGTCACCAGGGGAGATCAGGTGTTTGATCCGGGTGATGTTTCTCAGATGGTAGAATGAGGCTTTGACCACAGCCGACACCGGTGATTTCAAGGTCAAACTGCAGTCAAGCACAACGCCCAGATTTTTCACCCGATCTGAGGTAAGCAGCTGGGAGTCCCTGAGTCAGACTGTGAAGGTCTGACCTGCCTGAACCCTCACGCCCTGGCAACCAGATTCTAACACCAATACTTTGGTCTTCTCCGGATTTAACTTTAGCCAGTTAGTCCTCATCCAGTCCTGAATCTCGGTGAGGGAGTTGTTAAAGACCAAAACCATTTCCTCCTGTCCAGGTGAGAAAGACATGTAGAGCTCAGTATCATCTGTGTAGCAGTGAAAACTCAGCCCATACCACCTGATGATCTCCCCCAATGGCAGCATGTACACTGTGAACAACATGGGAGATAAGACCAAGCACTGTGGAACCCCACAAGACAGAGGCAGAGGATCAGAAGAAATAATTCCCAAAACCACACTCTGCATCCTGCTCGAGAGGAAAGACTTAAACCAGCTGTGAACCGTACTGGCCAGTCCACAGCAGATCCGCAGGTGCTCCATCAACGCCCCATGGCCTCAGTGTTGAATGCCGCCGAGAGATCGAGGAGTACCAAGATGGACCGACTCCCTCAATCCCTCGCTGTTAGGAGATCATTCAACACCCAGACAATGGCAGTCTCAGTACTATGCCTCTTTCTGAAACTGGACTGGAGAGAGTCGCAGATGTTATGGGTTGTTTACTGATCATCCAGTTGTGCAGCCACCACCTTCTCGATAACCTTGCCCACAAAGGGCAGGTTACAGACCAGCCTGTAGTTTGCCAGGATGTCCGGATCCAGTGAAGATTTTTTCAGAAGTGGTTTAACAACCGCTTCCTTCAGGGGATCTGGAAAGACCCCTGTCGCTAGGGAACAATGGACTGTCCTAGCAAAGATCGGTCCGATGTCTTCCATACACCCCACCAGGAGGTGTGTTGGCCCTGGGTCCAAACTACAGTAGGTCTGCCGCAGCTCCTGCACAACATCCATGACATCCAACTGGCTGAAGTCAGACCAGACAGACTGAGTACTTGCGACCTCAAACCAGTCACTGTAAGGCCCGTTAGAGGGTGCTGACTGGATCTCCACCCAGATAGTGGCAATCTTATTGGCAAATAACTGAGCAAACTCATCACATCTAAATTGTGAAAAGGGGCCTCGAGACTGAAGACAAGTTGGATTGCACAATCTATCAACAGTATGAAAGAGCTGAGCTGGTCAGTTAGTTACTGCAGCAATCTTCTTGGGCAGGAACGCTGGCTTCTTACAGAAGATTGCTGATTGATAGTCTTTGTAATGGGATAACAATTTAATTTTGTCATCTACCAGGCTGGATTTCCTCCAGCGCCACTCCAACCTTCGATCCCTCTTCCTCATCTCCTTCAGAGTCTCATCAAACCAAGGACACTTCTGTCGGGACGTGAAGGGACGAACTTGGACAGGTGCTACAGAATTGAAGGCGCTGGTAACAGCCCTACTAAAGGTCAGCACCAGCTCCCCCGGTTCCTTGAATATGTTCATCATGTTCGATAGGGCCAATACCTCCATTAGACCATCTGGGGACAATCCCCCTTAAAGGGTGATATTGGACCATCTCTGCAGGAGCACATCTATGAAGGGAAGCCTCAAACATGAACCTGACGGTATAATGGTCAGACCAACTCACCAGTTCCATCACCAGATCATTGATCTCTATCCGAAACAGAAAGACTAGGTCCAATGATTGACTGTGAATGTAAGTTGCATAGGTAATAACCTGTGCTAGGCCCAATGAACTCATTAATTGGAGGAAACCCTGACCAAACTGTGAGAGTTCATCGTCGACCCGGGCATTGAAGTCCCCCAAGATAATCCATCTGGGGGATTCCAATACCAGGTCGACAATGAAGTCTTATTTCCTGCAGGAATTCTCTCCCATCTCCAGGTGGACGGCAGATGAAGAGAATTCTGCAACCTGCACCTGCAACTGCGATACACTCAAAGGATCAAGTCATTTCCACTGAGATGGCTGTGAGGCCCAGATCTGATTTAAAACAAATGGCTACTCCCCCTCCCCAATGAGCCATTCTAGGGCAGTGTATCACAGAGTACCCAGCCGGAACAGCTGCCTCTAAAACCGGGCCAGCATTTTTGTCCAGTCAGGTCTCGGTAATGCAGGTCAGATCAATTGTTGCAACAAGATCAGCAATAATTGCTGTCTTGTTTTTAATGGATCTGGCATTGCATAACACTGCCCAAGAAGGATAGGTAGATGACATAGATCCAGCCACCTGCCCACTAATTGTGGAACCCTTGGGTATGGGAACCAGGCAGGGGGGACCCGTCTCCTGGACCCATTTCACCCCATGGTGCTTTTTCAGCTCCACCACTCCAATCCACCCCCCCCCCATCCCACCAGGCTCTGTGAACCTCCACCCCTCCTCCTTCTAGCTATCCCCAATGCTCTACAGTAATTATAAACTTCTGATGTTAAGGGGGGGATCATCAAAGGGACAGAGATCATGGAGCTCGGTGGGAGAGTAGTGCCTGACCACCGACTTCCCCAGCCAGCACATCCCTGATGTCTAATAAAATTATTCCTACTCAGTCACAACCTTAACACACCATATCTACAAACACTCACCACCCAAATACTACACACACACACACACACACACACACACACACACACCACTCACACCACTCACACCACTCACACCATATATTCGATAACACAGTCTACAAAACCCAGTTCAATCCCCCCACCCAATGCCTAATACAGACAATCTACAAAGAGTCCACTGGACAGTCAATCTTTTATGTCCTGAGAGTTTATGGAGGTTTCCCAGCCAAGTATAGTCTTTATGAAAAAGAGGGGGGGTCTGAAGTGCTTTCACCATCTCAGGCCAAAATTAAGAGGAAATCCAAGGTTCCTAAGATCTCTCACTCCTTAGGTTTCAAGAATTTATTGTAATTTGAGTAATAAACTGTTTTGGCACTCTCATTGCCTCCAAATGAAAAATGAATAATGCTTCTTCTTTCATTAATGAGACTGAAGGCAAGGCTAACTGAAAAAGCAAGCAGTGTCTTATATGCAACGTATACCTGTGTGTGTGTGATATTTTAAACTTGTGGCACTTTTGCACTATATACCGTTTATTGTTGGAGCCCTGCACTAGCGCATAGCAGGAAGAGAAGTGTAGTTCAGTCCCTGAAACTATAACTCGCTAACTAGTCAATTTCTTCTGCTGGCATCCCCAGCTTATTTCAGAACAGATCACAAAAACTGAGGCTTTGCCCAGTGTTATTTCGTTATTTTTTAGACACTTCAGCAGTTAAATCATTCCATGACCCCACCGTTGGTTTCCGGGTCACGTGCCTGCTATTTTAGCCTGCAGTGCAGCGAGCAGGATTCTCCAGATCAGTTGTGACCTTTGCTGGCTGCTGCTAACTGAAAAAACAAGCAGTGTCCTATATGCAACATATACCTGTGTGTGTGTGATATTTTAAACTTGTGGCACTTTTGCACTATATACCATTTATTGTTGGAGCCCTGTACTAGCTCATAGCAGGAAGAGGAGTGTAGTTCAGTCCCTGAAACTACAACTCGATAGCTAGTTAGTCAATTTCTTCTGCTGGCATCCCCAGCTTATTTCAGAACAGAGCACACAAAATCGAGGATTTGCCCAGTGCAGTGGATAACCTTCCCCTTCAGGCCTGATCTTGTAAACTGGCAATCCATTCAATTTCACCAGCACCACATGGGGTGTACTACCTCACCTGTCCACAATCTTGTGTTTTTCTGGAATGCCCAAACTCCTGAGCAGCACTCTGTCCCCTGGTAACAATTCCTGCACCTGGACCCTTTTGTCGTGCCTTCCTTAATTAGCTTGATTCTTTCTGCCGGCCACTTCAGCAGCTAAACGGTAGGGGTCATTTAACTGCTGTTTGAGCTCCTGTACGTACTGCAAGTAGTTGCCCTCTTTAGTGCCATCAGCAGATACCCCGAAGCACAGGTCGACTGGAAGCTGGGCCTCTCTCCAGAACATGGGTCTGTATAAGGGGGGGAACCCGGTTGCATCATTTCAGGTGCAGTTGTACAGGCAACAACAAAGTTTATCGTTAGGCTCATATAGTTATCAACAAATACAGTTCAAAATACCATACATCATTTACATCACATTGTTAAAACATATCTGTAATACATCAAAAATGGGCAGTATTGTATAAAAGTCCTTACTTCATATATTTACTTCCTCATTTCCTAACTAACACACTTACTCTATTGCACAATTCACCAGGATATTGCAGTTAATAATTGGTAGATACAGTAATTGATAGTACAGCTTTCATGATCGACATGATTGTATCATTTATCCTTTGCTTCTTTTTACTAATTGCCTTAAAGTAGTTCACCACTCTTAATATAGACCAACTATCCTCAGTTTGCAGTATGATAGATGATAGAAGTCAGTGTTTCTAAATCTATCTCATATTTAGTGTCCATAAAAGGGGATAGCCAGAACTTCCATTCTTTTAAATACCACGTACAGTGCCACAAAACATGTAACATATCCTCACATTCTTCCTTTGTGCAGCTACATTTTTCATCAGCTGATTCTTTGTATCTAAATCTCAACTGATTGCCATCAAACTGCTCAAATTTGTATTTAACAAATATTTTCCTAAGTTACGGGTCACTAAAAGCATTCAAATAGCTTTTGTAGACAAATTTTCCGTTGTTCTTGGCAAACCATCTTGAGTACCTAGAGGTTTTAATTTCTTTTAGGTCTTGGTTCTGCCAGAAAACTTTAATTTTTGCAAATAGATATTTGTTATACTTATAGCTTATTTGAATGTTCCTTTCTATGTATTTTGTTAATACATGGAACTTATATTTATTTACTATTAAGCATATTTTTGAGTATCACAGATTTTTTCTATATCCTAATTTATGCCAAATCTGTTTTTCCTTTAGACACTGATAGGACATTCGAGTTTGAGGGAGCCTAGATAACCTTAACCAGAAACCTAATCATTTACATTCAAATAATGCATTTATATTTGTAATCCCCAGTGCAGATCTTACATACTGTATGTGGAGGGGGCAAGAATATCCAATCCCCGTTATTTTTCTCAACATTTTAAATAATGGAATTATTAATTTATCTCTATACTTCACATCCCAAATTTCTGTTCCATATAGGAGTTGAGATTCTACTTTTGCTTTTATCACATCAATTAAGGGTTTAATACTTGCCCCACCAAATCTGTAATTGAATCTTGCCAATGCCAAAACTGTTTTTTTTTCATAGTTTGAAGAGTTCTTTAAAACTGTATGTTCCAGTTTCTATTTTCGTTTAATTCCACTCCAAGGTACACATAGGATTTAACTCTATCTACTTTACCTTTGACAATTCTCCAACTCCTGCTCATGTTACATCCTTTGGATCCAAAAACTACTACTTTGGATTTGTTCAAATTGATTTTTAACTGTAATTCCTTTGAGCCATTATCTAACTTGTTAAGCACGTCCTGTAAGCCTTTCCGTGTTAAGGAAAGCAAAGCCAAATCATCGGCGTATGCCATTACAGCCCATCTTTTCTCATTTATTTTTGGAGAATCAAGCTCAATAATTCCAAGTTCATTTAAAAGGCCATCAATATACAAGGAGAAAAGTATAGGTGCAAGGACACAGCCTTGGCGTACACCTCTGTTCACTTTAAAGTCGTTAGTCATCTGACCTTCTTTTCCCATCCTAACCCTGGCCCAGGTATCCTGGTACAAATTAGTTACAATCTTTACCAGTGCCTCATCTATTCCCTTCTTTAACAAAACTTCCCACAGAATTTTTCTAGAGATAGTATCGAACGTTGTAGAATAGTCCACAAAGGCTACATATATTCTTTGTCCTCTTATCACTACATATTTTTCAATTAGATGGTCCAAAATAGACACATTATCAAGTGTTGAATAATTCCTTCGGAAACCCACCTGATAAGAAGATAAACCCCCCACTCTATTTATTTCTTCCATAAGTCTACTCATAAAATCCTGGAAAAAAATTTCAAATGTATGTCCAATAAACTAATAGGGCGATACATGGCTGGATTTGTTAGACTTCCTTTTTTGTGAATTGGTATTATGTACGCTCCTTTCCATGTGGTAGGATAGTTATTTTCCTGAATACACTTATTGTGCAGTGCTACTAATAATCTTGTCCACAGACCAATTTGACACTTATACATTTCTGCTGGTATACTATCTGGTCCTGGTGCTTTATGGTTCTTTAATAGAAACATAGAATTTGATGGCAGATAAGGACCTCTTGGCCCACCCAGTCTGCCCATTTCCCTACCTACTGGATAAGCTGCAGATCCTAGTTAACCAGCAGTCTACTTCTTCTTACCCCCACCCCCCAGAATTGCCTTATGACTGTCCCATGCATGCTTGAATTCCACCACTGATTTTGACTCCACAACCTCCTCCGAAGGCCGTTCCATGCATCCACAACCCTCTGTGAAAAATACTTCAAATTACCTCTGAGCCACCTCCCATCTTCAAATTGTGCCTCTTGTTCTTGCACACTTTTTTTGAAAGATGCTACCCTCTTGGACTTTGTTGATTCCCTTGAGGTACTTGAAAGTTTCTATCATGTCCCCCCTCTCCCTCCTTTCCTCGAGGCTATACATATTAAGCTCCTTAAGTCTCTCTTCATATGTCTTCCGGTGCAGACCCTGCACCATTTTAGTTGCCCCTCCTCTGGACAGCTTCCATCCTGTCTATGTCTTTGTGGAGATTGGGTCTCCAGAACTGCACGCAGTACTCCAGATGGGGTCTCACCAGCTGTCTGTACAGAGGGATAATAACTTCCTGTTTTCTACTGGTGATGCCTCTCCCTATGCATCCCAGTATCCCCCCAGCCCTCCTTGCTGCCCTCTCACATTGCTTGCCCAACTTTAGGTCATCTGATATGACTACCCCCAGGTCCCTTTCCATTTTTGTTGTTGTTAGTATCTCACCCCCCATTGTGTACTCTTCCCCTGGGTTTTTGTTTCCCAGGTGCATTACCTTGCACTTCTTAGCATTGAATCTAAGCTGCCATACATTTGACCATTCCTCTAACCTTGCCAAGTCCCTTCTCATCCTTTCCACCCCACCCTGTGCATCAACGCTGTTGCAGATCTTAGTGTCATCTGTAAAGAGATATACTTTTCCTTCCAGTCTTTCCGCAATGTCGCTTATAAAGACATTGAAGAGGACCGGTCCTTATACTGAACCCTGCGGTACCCCACTAGTAACCCTCCTTTCTTCTGAGTGGACTCCATTTACTATTACTCTCTGTGTCCTATTCTCCAGTCAATTCTTTACCCAAGCTGTCATCTTGGGACCCACTCCCAGGCTGGCTAACTTGTATATTAATCTTTTGTGTGGGACTGTGACAAATGCCTTGCTAAAGTCTAGGTAGGCCATGTCCACAGCCCCTCCCTGATCTACTACTTTGGTCACCCAGTCAAAGAAATCTATCAGATTTGTCTGGCATGACCTTCCTGCTGTGAATCCTTGCTGCTCTGGGTCCTGTGCCCCGCTGGCCTCTAGGTACTTAACAATTCTTTCTTTCAGAAGTGATTCCATCATTTTCCCCACCACTGAGGTCAAACTAACAGGTCTGTAGTTTCCTGCTTCTGCCTTGCTCCCACTTTTGTGAAGGGGAATCACATCTGCCCTCCTCCAGTCCTCGGGTACCACCTCATCCTCCCATGATTTGTTAAAAAGGGTAGAACAGTGGTGTCACTAGTTCTACCCTTAGCTCTTTAGAATTCTGGGATGAATCCATCCGGCCCCATTGCTTTGTCCACCTTCAGTTTTAAGAGTTCTTTCAGAACCCTTTCTTCTGTAAATGAGCTGGTATCAACTTCTGTATCCAGAGTGTTACTACTGTTTGTTTTATGTACCTCCCCCTCTTCATTTGTAAATACTGAGCAAAAATAATTGTTTAGTATCTCTGCCTTTTCACAGTCTCCCTCTGCCCACCCTCCTCCCCTTTATTAAGCCTCACTATCCCTCCCTTGGTCTTCCTTTGCCCTGATGTACCTATAGGTTTTATCCCCTTCTTAACTGAGTTGGCTATCTTTTCCTCGGTTTGGGCCTTGCTGTTCTGACTGCCTTCCCAGCCTCCTTTGGCTTTTAACTGATACAGTTCTCTGTCCTGCTCCTTCTAGATTCCTTGTACTTCCTGAATGCTTTCTTTTCTTGAACCTTCACTGCCACTTCCTTTGAGAACCATAGTGGTTTCTTACATCGTCTTGTTTTGTTTATTTGCTTCACACAAAGGCTCATCACTCTGTGATGGCAGTTTTATTATTCCCATTGTTCTTCCACCCTCCTTCCTGCCCATTTGCTAGTGCACTCCTTAGGCACTCACCCATTTTGGCAAGTCAGCCCTCCTAAGTCCAGTACTTTTGTCTTTGTATGGCTTGACTCTATTGCTGTGTTTATTAGAACCATACTGTTCGATGGTCGCTAGTTCCCAGATGGCTACCCACTTCTACATCTGTGATCCTCTCTCCATCTCCATTTGAGAGAATCAAGTCTAATATTGCTCCCTCTCGAGTGGGCTCCAGTATAGTTGTCTAAGGCATGCCCCTGTAGGGCATCTAGAATAACTGCACTCTTCAAAGTGGCAGCTGCAACTGCACTCCAGTTAACATCTGGCATATTCAGATCACCCATCAGCAATATCTCCCTTTTTCTGCCATTCTAAGTTATACTTTCTATCATTTCCCTGTCCATTTCCTCCTGGAGAAGGTTCAGAGAGACCCTGTGCGTATTGTGGTGCCATTGCTCTGTCTCCAAACTTCACCCACAGCTTCTTCTCCTCCCTGTTTACCTTTTGTTCTGTTGCTTTATTCTTCCTTATGTAAATAACTTCTCCTCCTCCTCTTTTACCCTCCCTGTCCCTCCTGTAGACAGTGTATCCTGGTATGTTTATGTCCCAGTCATGGTTTTGTGTGTACCATGTTTCTGTGACTGCCATGATATCCAGATGTTCCTCCTCCATCAAGGCCACTAATTCAGGAATCTTGTTCCCCAGACTACGGGCATTGGTACTCATTGTTCTCCATTTTTTGATGGCTTTACCTTCTGTTGCAGCATCCCCCACTGACCGTTCTACCTTGGTCTTTCTCTCATTTACTACCCTGTTTTGTAGGGAGAGGCTGGGATTTTCCTGCTGCTTGTCAGTGACTCCCCCTTTGACTAGTTTAAAAGCTTGCCAATGAAGCATTTAAACTGATTGCTCAAAAGACTTGTTCCCTTCCTGGACAGATGCAGACCATCCTGCCAGTATAGGCTGGTGTCCCTCCAGGTGGAACCCCAGTCCCTAATGAAGCCAAACCCCTGTGCTCCACACCATTTTTCAGCCATTCATTAAACTGCATGGTGCCAATTACCTCACCCATACATGCCTTTGACAGGCAGCACCTCTGAGAAGGATACTGTGTGTGCTACTTGTCTTAGGTCTATCCCAACTCTGCAATGTCCTCCTGCACTGCTCTAATCTCATGATGAGCCAAGTCATTTGTCCCTAGGTGGACAATTATGTCCAGCTCAGAATCCTTGCAGCTGTTCGTGATCCTGAGGATGCTTCCTGTCCCTCCAAGCCATGGCACCAGGCAGGCACCTTACTCAGTTTTCCCAGCTCCCCCAGTTCTATACCCCAATATTGAGTCCCCACCAGGAGCTGCTCTTTCCTTGTGGTGTCCTCTGCCTCCTTCCTGTGGGCCTCCCTTGTGACCAGTTGTCATCAGTCTTCTCTGCGGGTGCATCCATAGGGGAGCTATGCTCCCCCAGAATGGTGTATGGATTGTGGAGTGGAACAATTGACTGGGTGTGCCTCTGTTCCACCCTCCTCACCCTCCCTGAGCCCACTGTGGTCCAACTGCTGTGCTTTCTTTGCAACCTCTGAGGTAGTGGTGGTGGCACTAGTGCTCCCTGGATGGGGGAGGTTCCCTTCCTACTGTCCAGTGTGGCCTGGGGGAAGGTTTCCTTATTACTGACCAGTGCAGCCTGAAGACGGGCAACTTCCTCCCTCAGGGCAGATAGTTGTTTGCAAATAGGGCAGCATCTCAGCCTCCAGAAAGACTCCCGGAAGACTGCTGCCCCACAGCCATTACATTGCACTACTCCCCACATATTTATCTAGTTGTTTTTTTTTGTATTTGTGTGTGTGTGCTCGCGTGCGTGTGTGATTTGTTATATAGAAATATATATATTATACAATGTGTATGCTTATATTGTCAGTGCAGTGTGCTAGAGAGGATATGACAGTGAAATGCACCTTCACTCGAGGAAATGATGTCAGAACCTCAGGTATAAAGGAACTATTTCCAGGGGTGGGTGGGGTGAGGGGTGGGAAGGGGTTGGGCCTAAACTGTGCCCTCACAAAACAATCAATTAAAAGTTCTCACCCACCGCTGTGATGAGTGCCTTCCTGTCAGCAAGATACCCTACACAACAATTTGACAGAGAAAGTACCCTGCTAATCAAACAGAGAAAAATCCAGACATCCAAGTCAGACACAGGTAAGCCTCTTCAGCCCCAAAACAGCCTGGTGGTTTGTTAGCCACAAAGGAAAATCAAATATGCAGTTATTTCAGCCCTTCTGAGGTTGCTGACAAGATAAGCAGTTTAAAAAAAAACCTTCCTGAATTAAAAACTAAAACAAACACAAAGCAATACCACTTTAAAAGTGAGGAAAACTTCTCTCAGATGTAAGCAAGAGAGAGAGAGAGAGATTAGTTACAGATATTTAGGCCAAAATAGTATATCCCACGCAGCTTCTCAGTTGTTTCCAAGCACCCCCTGTACACAACTTGGAAGAAGATGGACTTCTGCCTCAAACAGGATCACACCACTAGTTTATAGTAATTGAACAATGCTGAAATGGTCTAGCTAGACAAATGACTGTGATGCAGACCTCTGAGTTGTGAAGACAATTACCCCCACCTCAGGCTATGTCTGGCATCCAATTTCAAACTGCAGCTTTTGCTATTTTGAATCACACAACCCCACCAAAAGTTGCAAAATATATTGATGCAGATTCTCACAGAATTCTAGTAATCAGTCCAGTTAGCCACAAAGGAAAATCAAATATGCAGAAGATAAGCAGTTTTAAAAACCCCTTCCTGAATTAAAAACTAAAACAAACACAAAGCAATACCACTTTAAAAGTGAGGAAAACTTCTCTCAGATGTAAGCAAGAGAGAGAGAGAGAGATTAGTTACAGATATTTAGTCCAAAATAGTATATCCCACACAGCTTCTCAGTTGTTTCCAAGCACCCCCTGTACACAACTTGGAAGAAGATGGACTTCTTCTTAATGAGTTTATAGCTAACATAACTTCACAGTTACCTATAACAATATTTTTTACCTTCCTTTCAGTTATTTCTGACAAAGTTCTTTCTTCTTCTTGAGATACATTAAAAATCTGAGAAAAATAATCTATCCATACCTATTCCGAAATATACGTGTCAGACTCCTCTTTATAGACACTGGTTCCTTTTGTCACCAGTCTCCAGAACCCTTTCTGGTCTGTGTTTTTCACTATTTCACTCATTTCCTCCCATTGATTTTCATAATATTGTTTACATTTTTTCATTAGTAAGACTCTTATATTCCTTTCTTTTTTGATTAATGTTTTTTAATATTTCTCTATTTTTATTCTTCATAAACTGCTTATAACTTTTCCTTTATCGTTTTTTATGTTCTTTACATTCATCATCAAACCATCCTCCACTCCATTTTCCCCTTCTGACTATATTTTTCCCTAATTTATTTAAAATTTGCTGAAAGATTTGGTACAAAGTTTCAATCATTTGAATACTATTTAGTTCTAAAAAATGCACTTGACTCTCTACAGTAATCTCACTCATTAAGAAATTAGTCAAGCAATTATCCAGTTCAGATCACCACTTAATTCTTTTATTAGACACAATTTCCATCTCCAAAGATTGTATTGTCCTAGACTTCTTTACATCACTTTTCTTACTCTGTGTCAGCACTATGGGGAAATGATCACTCTCTGAGCTAGGTATAATTTCCATATTTTCCCATTCTTCAAGAATACCGGACCACAATGCTAAATCAATTACCGAAGTACCTTTAGTGCAAATATGAGTATACTCCCCCATTACATCTCCATTTAAGTGACCATTTAATGCATATAAATTGCACTCTTTCATAATTAAAATCAGTTGTTCACCTGCCTTATTTGTCAAATGATCTTTTGTTTCCCTTTGTTTCCAAGAATTTGGAATAATTGCACTTGTAAAGAAGGAGTTATCTCCTAAACCATCAAAATTACCAATTCGTGCATTAAAGTCCCCCACTAATAATATATCTTGTTCTAGATATAAATACATAGTTTCAATAATTGCTGTATTAAGTTGCTCCCACACTGACTCCTTGTAAAATTTTGAACTTGCAGGAGGGATATATCCATTTATTACTATAAAACACTGACCTTCTCTTTTCATTGAGACTAGGATACTGTTCTCTGTTTTCTTAATTAGTGATACCTGTGCGAAACTACCTATTCTAGTAAAAATCACAACTCCACCAGATTTCCTACCCTTAATCTTATTCTTTCTTCCTATCTGATGAAAACACTCATACCCATTAATTGCAATAAAATCATCTTCACCATGCCAAGTCTCTTGTAGACAAATTACATCAAAACTTGATATATATTTAATCCATTCATCATCAGCTTGTTTTTCTCTTAATCCTGCGATATTCCATGAGACAATTTGTATCACCTTGCATTTGCATCTGGGCTTTCATCGTCACCTGTTATACTATTAAGGCTAACCTCTATATTTTCTGTCTGTCATTCATCATAACCAGCCAATAATTGAAATTGATTTCTAAGTGAAATTTTACCTCCTTCCTTCTTCTTCATTTACTTCATATACACCTTTTATGCTTCCAGTCATTCCAATTATTTCATCTAGATCCACCAAGTTTAAACCCATCATGTCTAGGACCATAGTTTTTTCTAAAATTCAATTGGCCACTGTTCTATTTTTCACCATCATATTGATCTGTGTATCTTGTTCTTTCCCAACTCATTCCACAACTTCTATTTCATTCCATCTTAGTTGTATGTCCAGAAAATTTCTCAATAAATTATATACTTCTCTTGTTAATTTAGCATTTATTTCTCTATGTACTGTAACTGTTTCAACCCAAATAGAGCTAGTTCAACTTTCTTTTCCCTTCATCCATCTTTGTAAACTGTTGTCTATTAGGGAACACTATAGTAACATCTTTAAATTTCATTTGTGCTACATTTAGCCATACATAGTTAGCAATTCTAGGTGAATTAAAATAAATATCCAAAATAGTAGCCAAGTCAACTTGCGTATTTCTAATCTCCAAGATATCTTTCTCATTAATTCCTATATCTAATTCTCTGTTTAATCTTTCTACTACTAAATGTGGAACAATTGCACTTTCTTTCATTATCCAATCTTGGGGGCTCACAATCTATATCAATGGTGCACACATTCTTTCTCTTTCACTACTGTTTAGGTAGCGGGTTAGATTTGGTGTTCTCTTTTGTTAAAATTGTCTCTTCATAATTAAATTTCCCATTTGCTTCACTATCTTCATTAGGAGCATCAATTACCGTACTATTTTGTGATGGAATTACCCACTGTCTTACTTTACTTTTAATTTGATTGTTTAAGTTCAATATCTCCTTTTCCAGAAGTCTTGAATGGCTATCTAGACCAACATTATCTGTTTGTAACTCTTTTTCCTTGTTTAGCATGCTATTTACACTCTGTACTTTTCCCTGTGTATCTTCATCATTTTAACCTAATCCATGACAATTTTCTTTTTCAACCTTTTTTCTCCTTCTTCTCTTTCCTCTTGTACTTTCCTTTCCCCTTTCTTCCGTTTACTTTATTCAATGTCCCAACTTCTAATTTGTTTTGCCTTTTATTACTCAGACCCTTACCTTTTCTCCTTACTTCTTTCTTTGTTTTCCTCTGTCCCTTACTATTCTTTTCCTCCTTTGATGACTCTAGGAACTCCATGCTGCTAAAATCTGGTCTAATCTTTCCTTCTTGGGAAATTTCTTGTTCTAGGGAAATCTCTTGTTCTGTCTTCTTATTGTTTGTCTCATCATCCAATCTTTGAGACTTCTGATTCTGGAGAATTTTAACCAGTATTGTACCCTGTTTATTTCTATTATACTTCATAATATCTAACATATCCCTGTTAATGAGCAATTGTTCCATAATTAAGATATTGGCTGTATGCTGTTTAGCAAGCAGATTTACCAATTTTTCACTTAGAAGACTTGTTTGTTATTCCATATTACTCTCCACTATTACTTCCTCATTGAGTTCTTGAACCTCTTTGTGATCATACCGGAGCTCATGGTTAATCTGTTTGAGTCCTGTAATAATACCTCTCAAATCACGAGATACTTCTTCTATTGCCATTTTGCCTTTTTGCCAAGTAATTACTTTCATTATCTGACCGTATCTCGTCACTTAAGCCCAACAGTATAGAATCTTCATTCCAGCTATTATAATAGTTGAAGATCTCACCATAATTTTTTATAATCAAACAATCCATATCCATCTGTGTACAATCTGGAGCTAACTCTATCTCTAACTCTGAAACTCCTACTTCCCCTCCATGTGCACCATGTGCATTATTACCTTTATTTATACTTCCCCCCTCTATATCCAATATATCTAATTTGCTGTTTCTTATACATGCAGTCGAGGTCTTACTCACACTGGGATTTAACTTATGTCTTACTCTATCTGTGTGCTCCGTTATTTTAGACTGCTTCAAATTTCTTTGACTCCGACTAGGTTCATTTATTATAAGTTTATTAGAGGAGATAATTTGTGAATCTTGCTGTTTTTGCTTTCTTGTTTTCACTATTTTAGCTACCCTTTATCAGCACCCACAGCACTCACTGCTTGCAGTTCTTATCAGCACTTAACTATTACTAGCTGGCACTAAAGAATTTTAACTTACTAACTTTACTACAAATCAGAGATTATCACACCAGTCTACTAAAACGATCAAATAATATTTCCTATGATCTTAAATAGAGATGTAATTACTAACTCACATCAATCAGTATACCCCAATTTCCCCCCAATATAATACTAAGTTTCAAAACAACAGACAATAGTTCAGACAGGCCAAGATCCAAAGAAGCTCTATGATATTCCACTTGTGTATTCACTCAGTCCGCATTTGTTCCACAAGTAATCCCCTTCACAATTCACAGTTCTTTAATCGCAGCAAGTTTGTTCACAGTTCTCCCCTTTTTCTTGAAATGATCACTGTTCTTTTCACTGTCCACTCAGTCTCTTGACAAACATTTTCATCTGTTTTCCCCAATACTCCCACTTTATTTAATTCGATGTAACTTTTCCCACAAGTGGTTCTTAAAAAAGAAAAATAGGAAATGTCAGCAGTAATCAATTCATATATCTAAAACTCCTATCTCTGTCTGTGCAAGGTTTAAAACAGTCTTACACAGTTGTGACTGCGTTAATGTCTGAATATATCAATCAGATTCTACTTCCCCCGCTACCTGGTTTTGTAACATCAACTATTTCACAGCTATATCTCACTACAATTAGAACAGCAAAAGTAGGGAGATGGCGTGTCAGTAACAATTAGCATTAATAGTGAATTCATAATAAATTAATAGTAAAATCACATTAAATCCTAAAATAATAAAAAGAAGCTTACTTAGTTTTCATGCTGTCTCATGCTTAGCTTTACTTCACTTGCTTTGAATGCAGCGGAGCTCTTAAAGTCTCCGTTTCCACCTTTTTAAGAGCTTTTTTTAACAGCTTTCACAGCTTACAACAGCTCAAGCGTATTTTCATTTGGCAATAGATAACCCAGTAGAGTATTTCTCTATCCTTACTGCTCGTGGTTCACAGCTCCCAACTCACTGCTTGTAGCACATGAACTCCCCCAAAATGGTGATTCTGGATCCCAGAACGCTACACATGTGTATTAAATATCTGGACCACCTGACCTAAGCACATAAAACTCAAGGAAAAGGAATCTAAAAGTTCTAAAATTATACAATAGTGATTAAAAAATCTATTTCACTAATTTATAAACAAATTAGAGATATATTATCAGTCTTAACTATTAAATATATCTGGCTAAATATGAATGCTAACGCACTGTACACAAGCATCCTAAACATTCAGGGCACTCAAAGCACCCTAACATTCAGGGCACTCAAAATATGAGAAAATAAAACCAAAATATAATCAGCACTTCCTTTAAAGCCACTTGTACTCCTCTTATCTCTCCGATTCTCCAGTTTCTCACATTCCCGAATTTTCTAATTTTGTCTTCTTTTTCTGTTTTCTTTCTGTGCCATCCAGCGCCCCGAGGCACTTTCTTCTATGCCTTTTGCCAGGCTCTTCTACCCCACCTTCAGTACTCTAGGCCTGCAAACAGAAAGAAGAGATGGCAACAGGTGGAAAACCCAGGGATGGCCACACAAGACGGCCTGGAAAAAGTTGTTCCTCAGGCAGGTACAAAGCAATGCTTAGGTGGCATACCTTTCCTGGAAAAAAAACTTGTTTAAGAACAGCTTCTGCTCTGTAGACTCCTCCACAGCCTACTAGCATGCAGCGGACCATCTCCCACTTCACCAAGCCTACTGGCACAGTAAATTCACAGATGATGTGAAATTAGGAGCTATTACTGAAAGTGATCCATTTTGCTATACAGTACGGTAGGTCATTCAGGTGCAGTTGTAAGTGTGGACCAACGTGCTGACCTGCTGACTCCATTTACTTTTATTTCTTGGTTCCAGGGTTCCCAACATATCCAGCAGGGTTCTATTAAACCTTTCACGTTGGGGGTCGCCTTGGGGATGGTAAGATGTTCTTGATTTTCGGACACTGCACAGAGATAGCATTTCTTTGATAAGCCTGCTTTCAAAATCATGACCCTGGTCCAAATGGATCCACTGTGGCACCTCATAGTGGACAAAGATCTTTTCAATTAGCACTTTGGCTATGGTGGAAGCCTTTTGGTCCTTCATAGGGTATGCTTGTGCGTACCCTGTGAAATGATCCATGACCACCAAAGAATATTTGAGATGTTCTTTGAGTCTGGTTCCAAACTGAGCAAGTCAATACAAACCAGCTCCATAGGGGCACTCATGGTGATGTTTACGGGGGGGGAGGCCTTTTATGGGAGAGCTTTCCTCTGAATACACCTGCCTCAAGTGTTGCACTACTGTTCCATGTCTTGCCCCATTTTAGGCCAATAAAACCTGCAGTGTGCCAGGTCCAAAGTGCATTCACTGCCCAGGTGGTCCATGTCATCATGGACAGCTTTCAAAACTGTCCCTTTAAACCTTGCTGGTAGCACCAATTGCACTCAAAGAGCCCCCTGCTGACCCTGCACTTCTCAGTACAACAAATTGTTCTTTATCTTTAACCTTGACCATTCTAGGAACATCAACCTGGCACTGAGGTCTGTAGTTGTCACTTGGTTTGCATTGCCCCCCCGGCAGAAACCTAAGTAACATGCTGAACCCAAGGGGGTATATGAAAGTGGTCTTTTCTTGGTCCTGTGGGGCCATGTGGATCTGATAATACTCACTTCTCAGGTCCAGCACTGAGAGCCATTTACTGCCATTCAAGCAATCCAGGGCATCCTGAATCTGAGGCATTGTGTATTGGTCAGGTATGGTCCACTTGTTTAATGTCCGATAGTCCACACATACATCCACACAGCCCCTCTTTCCTTTCTCACTACCACTATGGGCAAGGCATACAGGCTCCTGGACTCCTGAATGATGCCTGCAGTCAACAAGTCTTGGAGGTGCTGCCTTACATCATCAGTATCTGTTGAGGCTAAGCGTCGAGACCACTCCCTAAATGGGCGCTCAACAGTGAGCCGTATATGGTGCTATTCCCCTGTCACACAGCCCACATCCCATTCATGCAAGGAAAATACCTTAGTCCAGTTTTTGACAGTTTTTGTTGGATCCGAGCCTTCTACTCCTCTTGGATGGGGGAGTTACTAAAGTCAAATAAGTTAGGGTTGATACCAGGTGGGGCGCCTCCTCCAGAGGAAACTGGTTGCACTGCTGTATCCGCACAATACACCTGGGCTAAGGTGCATCCCTTTCTAACAACAAAGTCCCGATCTGTCATATTCTTCACTTGCACTGTGACCCTTCTGACATAAGCATGGGCCCAGGCTGGCAGCACACTGGGCTTGACGAGCAAACCAGACAGTAGTCCATGCTCCTTGGGGGTGTCCAGCATTAGGATCTTGTTCTTCACCTCCTTCTTCAGACACACCACACCACTAATATTACACATGGTGTTAGGGGGCAGTACTATTTCTTCCACATCCCACCTCCAGACTATGCCCACTGGGTCATCCTGCTCTTCAGCTGAAGTTTGTATCTGCTTCCTGTAAGCTTCCCTTACCACTGGGTGAATGGGCATAACCTTCCCCTTCTGCTCAGCTTCCCGAGCCCAGTAAAGTTGTGCTAACCATCCAAATGTGGGCATTTGTACCCACCAGTACAGGCACCCCATTGTATAATCCAGCCTCAGGGCAAATTAGAGTTAGAGTCTCTACTGTGTCTCCCACTCCGGTCACCCTAGATGGGAAAGATATCCACACTTTAACATAGCCGAGGTAGGGATAGGATTTGTCGCTATGACCCCACACATTTAACCCTTCCAGTGGCTGCAACTCAAGGTGTGACAGGTGTTGGTCATACCAGGTTTTAAAGATGATGTTCACCTGGGAGCCACTGTCTAGAATGGCACTGGTAGAAGCCCCATTTATGGTGACAGTAGTTTCGATAGATGGTCCCACCAACTTATCTATATCAGGTAGGGGACGCTCTGTGGCTTTTGCTTTAGATCTTCTGGCAAACACCATGGAGCTGGGCTTGATGGGGGCCCTGGTATGCTCCCTTACTGGCCCCATTGAAGTTTCCCTGATGCTGGTGCTTTTCTGCCAACTGGTCCCTCACTCAGGCTGGGTCTTCTCATGATCGGCATTCTCGGAGGATATGTCCATCCATCTCACACTTATAGCAGAACACGCCTCCTCAACTTTGCCTGGCTAGGTAGGAAAGTTCAGCATCAGGCCAAGAGTCTTGGTGACTGGGTTGCCTGTAATGCACTGGGAGGGCTGGGGCAATTGCTTGGGCCATAGCCACTCTCCACTCTAGTTCTCCCTGCATTGGAAAGCCTTGACTTTTCAGTTCACTTACAGCCTGACACAGTTCATGGAGGCATGCTTCAATATGGGGGGCAGCAGGGGGCACCTGGGCCTGCACACCCAGGACCATCACAGAGAGGCTGGCTGAGGTTGGCAGAGCAGGCTGACTTGGGGGGGTATCGGGGTTTCTATTAAAGGCAGAGGTAGCCCTGTCAAGTACTTCCTTGTACTCTTTGAGCAGCTCTTTGAGCTCATAAGCCTCAGTGTTGGGGGGGTCTTGTCCATGGCCTGAGTGGCAGCCACCACAGTGGAATAGGGTCCCCACTGAGCATCCTGTTTCTCCACCTCCCTCACTTCTCTGAGGAGGATCCGGGGGGGAGGGTCACTCAACCTTTCCTCTAAACTCAACTTCAGTAGCAGCAGTTCAGAGTACTTGGCCCCCCTCAGCACTTGTTCTAAGCTAATTTTGTTTGAATCTGTAGACTGTACCCCCCCTTACAATACACCTTTTATAACACCTTTTCCAACCTTTGTATATACCCTGAGAGGGGTTCCCCCCACTGTTGCTGGGTTGCTTTAAAGCCCCACAGCAAGTCCTCACTGGATTCACTGCTGCTAAAGGCACTGTCCAAGGCAGCAATATAATCTCCCACACTGGCCTCAGGGTCGGTGACCTGCAAGAACCAAATAGCATCAAGGGCAGGACTCTTCAGGCTTTCCATCAACCTTTTGCGTTTCTCCTCCTCGCTGCACTGCCAGTTCTGCAACAGTGGGATCACATAATTAACCCATGTTTCATAATCCTCCTCCCCAACTGGAGTGGGCTTCACCCCAGAAAACACCCTCAACTTTTGATAAGATTCTGAAGGGGGGGCACATAATGGGGTGGGTCCTTTCACTAGGTGGGAGAGTTGGTTTTGGCTTGGACACTGCCTCCCCCAGGAGGATGACAGTAGTCATAGTTACAATAGGCCATGCCTCCGATGATCCCTCTGGGACTAAAGAATCAGGTGCCCAGGAGGCTTCTTTTACATTTTTATATTCAGCTAACACAGTCAAGGTTCCTGTAACAAAATCTAACATTCAGCCCCTAACTGTCACATGACCCAGACTCTTTATAGCAGACAGATGCCCCTCTATAGTTTCCGTATCTAGTTTGGGTGGTACTCCTAGGAGCAGGAGGGATTTCTTGTAGTCCATTTCCTGACCTCCACTCCACTCAACCAATCTTATTTTATCTGCTGCCTTAACCATAATTTTGGATTTGGGGGGCAGAACTGGCGTTGGGGGAAACAATTGTTTTTTTTTTCAATGTTGCCATTTATGGTGGGTGTGACTGGTGAATAGGAGATCCCAGCAGTGCCTTCAAAGATGTAGCCCAGGTGCCATGTGCCAGTGGGCTATTACCCCTGCCTGTTGACTACTACACAGGTTAAGGGGCCTGGGTTCTGTTGAGATGGTGATTGAGGGTTCTATACCAGAATAGAGAGAAAGTAGTGTGGTGACTCCATCCAGAGTAAAGTAACAGTGGGCCAGGTGTTTGAGTAGTACAACCCCCTGGGATGCTGTACCTACCCACTGCCCTTTCCAGTCACCCCACACACTTAATACTATGTTGTTCACCAATGCTGTAAAGCACATATACTTAATAGCTCTAACTAATAATATGCTCACAACACAGGAATTGCAAAGAACAAAACACAGTTTTATTTTAGGGGGAGGGCTAGGGAAAGGGATACCTGGACATGGATTGTTGTTAGGGAGAGAAAAAGGGTTAATTTGGTTAACAGGACCCATAGGCCAGAACATCAGCAATGCCCACCCCCACTGGTACCAGTGCAAACCCCCTATGTCCTGTCTGGCCTGAATGGGTACCCAGATTTAATGCAGGCCTACTAGATGCCATGAGTTGACCAATGTTGGGGCCCTTGGAGAAGTTCTTCCTAAAATGCTAGTTGATTTACACTTGTAACCTAGGGTCGGAGAGAACATGTCACTTGACATATTGGCTAGGTTTGGCTACTCTGGCCAGTGGGCACCCAATTAATCCAAAGACTAGAAGCAATAACAGATTGTCCAATACCAGGAGATGGGATTCTGAAGTGTGGCTTTATTCAACAAGACTCCGAATAAAAACATAGACGGATCCCCATGGGGCTACACTCCTTGTAATGAAGATAAGGTGATGACACAGACACAATCCATTCTTGGATCCTAAACTTCCATCTGTAATGGACTCTTTAACTAGTGGCACACTACCACCCTCTACTCCATCCCAACGTCTGGGCACCCTCTTCAGGCACTGGCCAATACCTGAAAGAAAGATATCTGGTGTCTCAAAGTGAATCTGTAGAGGTGAGCCCTGTTATGCCAGGTGGGGGGTCTGTCTCACACCTTTTGTTCCATAGACCCATACCCAGCCATTCCTTTGTTTACACACACACTTCCTTGGCTACTGTAGTGCAGACTGTACATTGCTTTGTAATGCAGTAACTGTCTTTCTCTGAAGACCCCCCACATACAACAGTCATTACATCTCACTGTTCCATAAGCGTCTTCCTTGGCTACTATAATGCAGACTGTACATGGCTTTGTGATGCAGAAACTGTCTTTCCCTTGAAGACCCCCCCACATACAACAGTCATTACATCTCACTGTTCCATAAGCCCTGGACTTGGCATCCTGACTGACCCACAGACCCAGAGACTTACTTACTCACTGTTTTGGTAAATGACACTGGCCTTTTCTCAAAGCTTCATCACCCTCCACATTGCAGGTGTGCAAAACTCTGAATGAATCTCATTCCTCAATAACTGTAGTGCCCCAGCACTCTCCATCAGGCAGCTTCTTTCTTTTTTCCAGGCTAGGGGGTTGCCCCTGGGAGTTGGTGCCTTGTGCCTCTCTTATGGTGGAAGCACACACCCTAAGGAAGCTCTGAGCCAGAGCTGAGGGCAGGGAGGCCTGCCCCTGCAGGGCACCCCCTCCCTCCACTGCACTGCAGGATCTACATCCTTCTCTCTCTTGAGCCTACTCCAGACTGACTTCAAATGCCCCAACTTTCTATCCTAACCTCCAGCTGCAACACTCCATTGTGGCTTATGCTGCTGCAGAATTCTACATGATGTCATAGCTCCAGCTCAGCAGAGACTGAAAACAGAACAAGAGATAGCGAAATCCATTTAACTGGAGTTTCACTAGCTGCCTGTCCCTGCCTGCCACTAGATCTAACTAGGGTTCTGGTAACCCCGGGTGACAGGGGGGTTACACTCACCCTGGGCCAGGAAAATGACTATCCGCAGTCATTAGTCACCTGGCTTAGGCCATCTCACCCTATGTGTTGACTACGGGGAGGTAGCGCTACCTTCTCCTCTACCATGTGCCAGCACAGGCAGACAACACTAAGGACCTAGAGGCCTTCAGCTGATGCATCAGCCTCTACTCCACCCATTGACTATGGGTACCTAGTAGCTCTGGTAAAATTGTCCAGAGCATAGTCCTAATAGCTCAAACTGTGGCCCCTACTGCAGATCAGGACCTCAGCCTGTCTGTTCCCTCTAGCCTCTAGAGAAATCCTATCTGCCTTTTTACCCAAACAAAAACACTAAAGGGGACATCCCCCCAACCCTGGACACCTGCAACCACACACCTGTGGAAGAAAACAAGTTAAAACACAGTTAACTTCTTACAAAAGTACTTTAATTACTACACACTAAAGCAAAACTGAACTCCAATGAGTTCCAATCCACTTCTTGTCTTGTCTTCGTTGCTTCTCCAGGAGTACCTGCAAGACAAAAAGAAAAACATGCTCCCTAATCTGCAATTACAATCCTGTCTAAGACATAAACAAACCAACAGGCCCCATCCATCCGACACTTGAGAATCCCAAAAAGCAATTTTTTTTTTTTAGAAAAGGTAGAAAATAGAAACGGTATATACATAATATTTACAACACACATTTAGCAGTTCTTTGGGGATGGAAGGCCCTACAAAGTCCCAACTAGTGACCAAATACAGGCCCGAAGGCAAGTCCAATAAAGAGTCTCTCCTGGGCCGGAGCCTGGTGAAGCAAAGTTCTGCAGGCAAATGTCCCATAGGGGAGAGTCTTTGAGGACAGTTACAAAGAATGTCTGCTGGTGTATGATGTTTACTGCAAATGTCAGAAAGATTGAAAAAGTCTAGACTCACCAGTCCCTTGTAGAATGGAAAACGTACGACACCTGTGTCCCTGACGAATACTCCCCCTGGCAGCATTCTTCTGATACAGCTGGGTGAACATCTTCTGAAACACGACAGGATGATGCCTCTGGGAAACAGCTGGGATGATGTCATCTAGGAGATGGTACCTTTGGGCAGGAAAAAGAAGAAGAAACACACAGCTGGACTGAGGTCATCCGATCTGGCAACAGCTGGGATGGTGTCCTCTCTGGAGTTGACATCTTCTGGAATAGCCAGTTCAAAACTTTATGGACGTGGGAGTTTATTGCAATTACTGAAGAATCGGGGCACCTTGGTCCTGGACGTCCAGACTGGCGGAACAACATAGGTACGACAACTGCTGGAATGGCAGCACTGGCTACCACTGCTCTGCTCTCCATTTGGGGGGCATGGACACATTCACAGGAAGGTCTTTGCATTGTGGGAAATTGCACAATGGGTCAGGTGCATGAATTATTACCCCATCTGGGCGCTCATAATTCACATCGTGAAAGGATTCTTGTCCCTTGCCATCCACGATCTGAACAGTGTCAATAACAGAGTCCTGCCTGACACAAACTCGCTCAGCCGGTCAGCCCTCTACTCCCAAAGTGCCAACCTCTGAGCGTATGATTTGTGGACAGTGAACAGAACAAGGTAACCCTCTTGTCTGTTTTGTGGGTTCAAGTCACTTTAGTCTCAAGTTCTGGAGGGATTCAAACTGATAACCTCTTGTTAGCATACCCAATTATCAGACTCAGATAATTCTGTCTTCAGGGGGCCAGATATCTTTGCCTAGAGGCACCCAACCAGGTCTTTCAAATGAACCCTTAGAACTCTATGCAAGAGTTTAGAGAACTCTATCCATTTCCCAGTTTGGTATATCAGTAAGCCCATACACAGTGTTAACTGTAACCTTTAAAAGCTCAACTTAAATAAAAAGAAATGTCAAGGCACTCCAGGCAGTTTCCATTGTAAAATATATCTTTACTTTAAAATATCAAAACAGAACAATAAATATAGAACAAGTATCTCAAACACATTCAATCTTAAAAACAAAACGTGTTTTTATAGTACAAACTAAGCTCTCTTATCCACATAATACTTATCTCCTACAGTGCTGATGTTGCCCTTCTTCTCTCAGTCAGAAATAAAATCAAATGCGTCTCTCTAAGGCTTGCTCAGTTGGATAAAAGCAGTCCTGAGCTGGCCTCCTCTCTGAGGTCATTAAACTCCGTCTTGGAGTCTTAAAAGTTATATTTTACAGCACAGGATGTCCCAACAAGATTTAAAAAAAATGATAAGTGACATACTCAATTTCCTCTCCTCAGGTTAACTGGTCAGAACTTGTTTTTGTTCTGCCACTCACACACACACACACACAAACAGTTTCTGTGATGTCCTTCCAAAGCATCCTGGGAATGTGTATTGGACCTTCCAAATTGGTCTGGATCCTTGTTATTTACACATCAAAGGTCTTTCTGATGTAATTCAAGGGCTCCCTGAGACAGCCCTCCCAACACAGGTTCTTCCTGGCAACTATTGCAAGTCAAAGGATCTCCCTGAGGGCATAATAAAGTGGATACGTTGATTCCTGCCTTCAAAGATAATTTAAAAACGAAATTGCATTTTAAATAGCTGCAGATTTAGCTATGTCCTGTTCTTTGAACTTATCCCTGTTTTTTTTTGGATGTGTCAGTTCAGCAAGACTGTGGGTCTTCTGACTGCCCTTCCCTTACATAATTTATATGTAATACAAAAAAAAGTTGATACATGGATCAGAATCAGTGGTCCAAGTGTGACACTGCCCACCCTCCATTGCTTGAACTTTTCTTGCAACATCCAATCTCTGACAAATTTACTTGCCCCAGGATGCACATGTTTCATGGCCTCTTCCAAAATCCAGGATTTCCTGCACCTCTCTATTTCTTCCTAGACTTTTCTAGGAAAGGTAGGAAATGAAATTCCGAAGAGCTCATTCGCTTTCCTATGAACCAGTCCTTCCTCTTTGCTAGATTTGGTCAACTTGAGACCTCTGGCCTGGCTTGGGGGTGGCCAGTCCTGGTTCTGCCAGCTTCACATGCTTAATGACACACAAAATGGATCCCTGGCTCCTACTTGCACAGCCAGGGTAGTGGAATCACCACTCTCTTCCATGCATTCCTCTAAACCAGGAACTTGAGGCTGTAAACCCACGCCTTCTTCGTCAGGCCAAATGGGTTCCCCCTCATCATCTTCACTGAAAGTCTGTGCCCAGGAGTGAGCACTCGTCCTCACTCCTGAGACTGTCCACTCCTCACTAGGTGCAGAGGTCAAGACCTCCCACTCAAAGGCCTCTCTCAGTTCGTCCTCTCCCATGAGACTTGGACTAGGTCCCTCTATTCACTGGTCGGCTGATGATCCCTCTCCACTGTCTCTTAGTGGCTCAGATGCGGAATCATCAGTGGTCTGTGCTGCCTGTACATCTGCACTCTCTTTTTGCCACGCTCCTCTGAACCTCCCATTTCAAGCTCTCCCTGGTGCTGCATGCCATTAACTGGAGGTTCTTGTAATTTTGTCTATGTAGGAGCCAAACGAATCTTGGGGGCTGCTGTCAATCCATATTTTCCAGGCACCCAGAGCAGTGAGGAACCACAAAGACATCTCTTCCAGCCCTTAAGCACATTACACACACTCTGACTGGATAACCAGGAATCGCCTCATGAGGAGGCAGTCTTCCCCCATAGTGGTACTTCTCAATGTTTCTCAGTTTGTATACTTCTTCAACTATCATAGCCTGGGCATGATCTGGGTAGCAGGCTGGTCCCAAAGCCATGACTGCACAGAAAACAAACAATACGCTTGGTTATTTCAAGTCCCAAACATTGATCAGAAACGTTCTATAAAATGGCTTCTTTGCTGCTGTATTTACATGCCTGCCCTACCCTATCATGGCAGTGGCAGCACTCCTGATGCATCAACTCTCTGTAATTGGGTCAAGCCACTGTGCATCCGATTTACACACACTACTGATTACCTCTGCTCAAACTGCACAAACTTGCACTGTTCTCTTTCCTAGCACATTTATATGATTTACATTGGACCTTTCACTCACTGAAGACATTGCTCTATCTTACAGTCCCTTAAAGCCTCAGTATTTCAAGCACAGGATTGCCTGCATTTACGTTGCATCTCTCATACAACTAACAGTCTCTCACTTGGCTTTGAAAATTATACTGACGCTGAACCTATCATTATGCTCACAGTCTGTTGCTCAGAATTCTTGCTTTTAGCTGGTTACACTGGCACAGTCCTTCTTTACAAAGTGAATACACCGCTACACACAGATTCAGCTGGCTTTTGTTGTAAATCACACCAGTTTGAGCAATATTTTGGTTGGTACTCACTGTTATCAGTAACTGTTTGCTGCGATGGAAAAAAATGGCCTGCAGCCGATCTTGGAGGCCTCTGGAAGGAAGCGGGTTGGCAGTCCTGCCGATTGTCCCTCTGCACACCACACTCACGGTCCAGGCGATCGCGATACGAGTTGAGCCTGAATTCAAACAGAAAATTCAATTTTTTAAATTTTTACAGCGCTTTCAGTCACCGCAGCTCCTTCTGGTGTTTGCCAGTTCGCACACTCCACTCACTCTCCCTCTCGAATGCTGTGCAGTCGCTCTAGAGCTGGCTTGGGGCCGGGACTGACTGCAGCCTCACCAATCATTTGATGCCATGCGAATGAGCCTCTTTCCTCTTGTACTCTTCTCCTCACAGTGATGGTTGAGCAGGCAAAATTTAAACTGCAAAACCACACTTTTTTTCTTTTCAACGACTCCTCGGTGGGAGCCCATTTCAACCATTTATCATGGCCATTAAGCACAACAAGTCTCTCAGTCCACACAGAAAGCATTTCCAACATCTAGGGCACAATTTTCCTTTTGCTACCCACAGTTTTCGACACTTTTCTTTGTCACAATTACTTTTAAAATCTGGCAAATGCTGTAATTTGATGCAGGACAAGGGCATACACTCTCAGGCTTTACTGCTCCTTGGTAAACAGTTGGCATTTTAACAGCAGCACATAGATAACAGCACACAGTGGCACATTAGTTAAACATTGCTTCAGTTGTTGGGCTATCCACTGCCAGATAGCCAAAATGCTAGCCACTACCCAAGCAACCTTTCTTGCTATTCTCCCAAAATTCCAAACCCAATTCTCAGCGGTGTCTCCATTTTGTAACCTAGGGTCGGGGAGAACTTGTCACTTGGCATATTGGCTAGGTTTGGCTATTCTGGTCAGTGGGCACCCAATTAATCCAGAGACTAGAAGCAATAACAGATTGTCCAATACTAGGAGATGGGATTCTGAAGTGCGGCTTTATTCAACAAGGCTCTGAATAAAAACATAGATGGACCCCCATGGGGCTACACTCCTTGTAATGCAGATAGGGTGATGATACAGACACAATCCATTCTTGGATCTTAAACTTCCATATGTCATGGACTCTTTAACTAGTGGCACACTACCACCCTCTACTCCATCCCAACATCGGGGCACCCTCTTCAGGCACTGGCCAATACCTGAAAGAAAGCTATTTGGTGTTTCAAAGTGAATCCGTAGAGGTGAGCCATGTTACACCAAGTGGGGGGTCTCCCAACTTTTGTTCCATAGACCCATACCCGGCCATTCCTTTGTTTACACACACACATCCTTGGCTACTGTAGTGCAGACTGTACATGGCTTTGTAATGCAATAACTGTCTTTCTCTGAAGACCCACCACATACAACAGTCATTACATCTCACTGTTCCATAAGCCTCTTCCTTGGCTACTATAGTGCAGACTGTACATGGCTTTGTGATGCAGAAACTGTCTTTCCCTTGAAGACCCCCCACATACAACAGTTAATACATCTCACTGCTCCATAAGCCCTGGACTTGGCATCCTGACTGACCCACAGACCCAGAGACTTATTTAGTCACTGTTTTGGTGAATGACAATGGCCTTTTCTCAAAGCTTCATCACCATCCACATTGCAGGTGTCCAAAACTCTGAATGAATCTCATTCCTCAATAACTGTAGTGCCCCAGCACTCTCCATCAGGCAGCTTCTTCCTTTTCCCAGGCCAGGAGATTTCCCCTGGGAGTTGGTTCCTTGTGCCTCTCTTATGGTGGAAGCACACACCCTAAGGAAGCTCTGAGTCAGTGCTGAGGGCAGGGGGGCCTGCCCCTGCAGGGCACCCCCTCCCTTCACTACACTGCAGGATCTGTATCCTTTACTCTCTTGAGCCTACTCCAGACTGATTTCAAATTCCCCAACATTCTATCCTAACCTCCAGCTGCAACATTCCATTGTGGCTTATGCTGCTGCAGAATTCTACATGATGTCATAGCCCCAGCTCAGCAGAGACTGAAAACAGAGCAAGACATAGTGAAATCCATTTAACTGGAGTTTCACTAGCTGCCTGTCCCTGCCTGCCACTAGATCTAACTAGGGTTTTAGTAACCCCCGGTTACAGGTGGGTTACACACTTGCTCCCCTTTTGGCAGGGCAAGCCCTGGGTTACTCAAGGTTCTGCAGACTGGAGTTCAGCTACTGGCACAGTAGATTCAGGCAATTCAGGAACAACCACTCCAAGGAGCAGCAAACAAATGGGCAGTGAATACTGGTCTGGAAGATGAAGCAACCGCTAGAAAGTGGTCGACCCTGGACTTGCTTGAAGATTCTTGCAGTTTGTCACCTTCTGACTTGCTTGAAGATTCTTGCAGCTTGTCACCTTCAGCCCACTCAATAGGTCAGATTATAGAGCACACCCACAAAGCCTACCAGGCCATAAGGAACCCAGACCCAGAATGACCCCATGGTCCAGCACCCCCAATGGGTCCAGAGTGTCCTAGAACTCAGGTGTGTGCCTGTGGTCCCCTGCAGCCCAGTCTGCCTCACTTGATAGGGTTTTGCAGACTCCCTACCTGGCTCCAAGCTGAAGCTGTGAAGGTTGCAGGTTCATCTCTTCTGAACAAAAGAAAGCAGCTCTGGTAGGCAACAGCAAGTTCTCACCTTGCCAGTGGCTTTTGGCTAGTGATGCACAGTCTCTGGTTCAGACCTCCACCCTTCTACAGCTTCCACCTTTCCACAGCTGGATTTCAGCAAAAGACAAGCTTTCAAACTCTGGATACCTGCCAACCTTTTCCTTCAATGTCCTCAGATTCAGGCTGATGTGCCCACTTTAACTCTGGCACACACAGTTCCAATTAACCCCTTTCACAGGTTCAGGGTTCTCCACACTGATGCAGACTCACTACAAACGCTGGATTTCCAAACAACCAGGAATGTTTACCAAAGATACCTTGGATGTTCAGCTGCAACACCACAGTTCTTTCAGCCAGCGAAAATCCCTTCTTCCAATTCTTAGACCATTGACTGATTGACCAATTAAGTCCTGAAAAAGGTCTCCTGCCTATCCAACACACAGCCTGAGCTCTTCTTGGCTCAATCAGAGCCCAGACCAGACTGTCCCAACTGCCCAAAGTCCCTGGGGTTTCACATGAAAATCCAAGCCTCTGATTTGTTGACTCTTGCTGTCCATCAAAAATATTAATAGTCATTAGCCTCCTGTGATTATTGATTGGCAAAGGGTCTTTGGCACCTATAATTAGCTCACACCTCCCCCATAAGTCATTTCAACAAGCTTTTGGGTGCCTAAGCTATTGACTGGCTGTCCATAGGGGTCAAAGTGGCAACGATGGCTGCTTATTGCACTGTTCTATTCAGTTTTACAGCAGTCCCAATGTTATACTGTTCCTGCAATCAAAATATACAGTCTCCAATCACAACTGCCTCACTGTTCAAAAGCAGACTTTGTCCCCAGCCTAGCAACTGCTGATTTGCAGTACATTCTAAAGCATTCCAGTTCACCTGTTGCAGCTGCCAATATGTATAGGTCCCCAGGAAGCCTGGCAGCTCATTATTATTCATGAGGTGCTTCATTAATATTCAAATTATGGCCAGATTCTGAGCGCTCATAGGCACTCCTACACAGAACATTCTGACCACTTCTTGCATGCCTCCTCCAGTTATCTGACCCCCAGTTAAGATATTTTTTGGGGTCAAGACCACTGAAGAGGTGATTTACCGACCGCTATGGTGGTCCAAAAATAAGGATGCACTATTGTGCATGCTTGGGCCTTGCTGGCACATTTAAAGTGGCACAGTGCAGCAGGGGTCCTGTGACTGACTCCCCTGGCTCCCTAAGGATTAAACAACATTTAGGGGGGCCAGGCAGAGACCTAGCAGAGCAGCAGGACCCAGTACTTGGTGGTGGGAGGCAATGGGAGGAGCAGGGACGAGGCGGGCTCCCCAGGGCAACAGGAAAATAAGTAAATCCAGCACTCCAGACTTGCAATAAATTCAATGAGAGTATTTTTTATTAAAATAAATAAATAAATACTTACAAAATGTAAGCAAAAATCAAAAACACATAAAGTGGTATATTAAAGCTCACAACCAAATTGCTTCCAGCCTTGGCGCCTCGGGGCACTAACTCCCCTTCGTCAGGAGGCATGACCAAACCTAAGATATTTAGTGATTTAAATACGTAGTGATTCAGGTGCTAATAATTACACATCACATTATTTAAAGTGCCACATAGTGCTTCTAGTGTAACCAGTCCCTAAAATGGTGGGTGCCCCCCCCCCAGTCCAGCTCTCCTCAGTGATGGAGCATGTCATTTAATGGGATGTTCCTTTAACGCACTCTTATCACTGCTGGACTGGCCAGTTTACAGCCACAAAAAAAAAGATATGTCAAAACAAAATTTATAATCCCCTATGTATAAAAACTATGGCGCCATAGTTTTAGAACTCCTAATTTATGCAGACATTTCTTTATTCTTTTCAATTCTCTGAAACAGTTTTTTAGTTAACACACACTTTAATATAATTCTTAATCATCTTTCAAATAGGAAGGAAAAGATTGTTTTCATGCATTGCAAAAAGGTTTGCACCTTATAGTAAATATAGTATGAACATGACAGTGCATAAAAATAAATATAAAAAATAAGAAAGTATTAACAGTATAATAGTAATCCCATAAATACTGTGTTATAAAGGCATTCTAACAAATTAAATATTATTATTTGAAATGCATTATGCATGCAAAAAAATGAATAAGTATACACTGCGATATCAAGCAAAAAAAAGGTCTTTGATCATGTTATTGTTCGATATAATGCATTCCCATAAAATTTAAGATCTGTGTAATTTAATGTATGTGGGGTTGCCAGTTCATCTGATCATTAAAGCCATGAGGCTTCAGGGGTTTTAACCTGAAGTTCCACATTGATTCCTTTCTCTCCAGTTCCAAATTTCTGTCTCCCTCAGTACTTAAAGGGAACATGGTCTATTCCACAATAAGAGATCCTGTGTTGGATTACGTTATCTTGCTCCATAAGGTGTTTTCCTATAGGGTGATGCAAGCCATTCCTCTGCATGGCCCTGTACTGCTCCTGTATCCTTTCTTTCAGGCATCTTGTGGTTTGACCTACATAGACTTTCCCACAGGAGCACCACGGGGCATACACAAAATATAGTACCTGGTGGAGCGTGTAATAAAATGTTTGATTTTAACTTCCCTTTCACTCAACTGTCCAGGACTGGAAAATACCCTTCCCTATACAGAGGATCTGCATGTTTTGTAGCGTTTGCATGAAAAGAAACCCAATGGTTTATGTCCTAGCCATGAATTTAATAACAACGTTCTTTTGAATTCACTCTGAACCAGTAAATCTCTCAGACTTCTACCTTTTTAAATACCACTAAGGGACTCATCTCAGAGACACTCCTCAAATCTCTGTCCACCCCTAACACATGCCAGTGTTTTTATGGCTGTGGGCAGAGCCTACAGCTATTTTGCAATCTGTAGCTTGAAAATGGAGTTTCGTGGAACTCATCTTTTGGACATTTCAATGTAGTCTTCCACATCTACAAATCACTATGACAACTAAAATAAAATAATCCTTTCTTTCTGTTTAGAATGTTGGAGACATAACTCCAAGCTGCTTATATGAGGGCCATTAGGAAACTGAAACAGCTTTTTAAATATTGGTTGCCTATTAAACTGGGAATTTGTTTACCCCCTTCGAAATGCAACAGCTTGCACATTTAAATGATTAGCATTTAAACATTTGTTGCTACTAATTCAGTTGGGGATAAATATCCTTTCCCAGCAAATTTTGTAAAGATTTACACTGTTTTTAACCTCTCTGATAAAATGTCAGGTCTTCAGTGAACTACCCATACTAAATACATAAATAGAATAATAGATACCTAAGTGTGTATTACCAGGCAATAATCTCATTGAGAGGTTTTGGGGACTTCGCTCTCGAGGTTCCCAAAGTCTCCAAAACCTCGAGATGAGATTGACACCTAATAATTGACTTATTATTTTTTAATATATGGATCCAGTTTCTTTTGTAAGGGTGGTTGGCTGCTGTGGGAAGACTCTGTTCTGGCTGACTGCCGCACTGTCTCGCT
The DNA here is from genome assembly GCA_016271365.2 of Neoceratodus forsteri. NCBI lineage: Eukaryota > Metazoa > Chordata > Ceratodontiformes > Ceratodontidae > Neoceratodus > Neoceratodus forsteri. The sequence continues at coordinate 107,159,184 of CM028131.1, read as the reverse complement.
CCTCTCAGCTACTGCACTGTCTTGCTCTTCTAATCGATCCCACGGTCAGGCATTGACTCCTCTATCGAGGGAAAAAGCTTTTTATTTGTTAGGCAGACTTAACTTTTCTTTCTTTTTTCCCCCAGAATGCAGGATTAGCTGGATAGTTCCATTTTTCGTAAAAATTTAAATAAAAAAAAGAAACATCTTGGTCCCAATTTTGTCTTGCTAAGCGAGAGATGGCCTCCATGTTATTCAAAATGCTCCACCCACCCAGAAAGAGAAAGTGGCCAATCATGAGGCACATTTTCAGACGACGATAGTGTTTGATTGACACTGACAACACAGTGTGATGTGGGAGAGCTTGCACTTGCGCTATTCCATTTTTATGATAATACTATCGTTCAGAGCTTCGACCGATACTATTACGGACTCAGAACGATAGTATTATCAACTGCTAAGTATGGTATTATCACTTCAGGGACAATGCTATTATGAGGATTTTTTTTGTATGCTTTTCAACCCTATTATTTCAACAATCCATATATTAAAAATGTATTTTTGACAGAAAAGGGCTGCGGCCTGCTTCCCAAACATAACAGATACGAGCTACTGAGATCTCTTATAGCAAGTGTGTGTGTGTGTTTGGGGGAAGGTAGAGAAACAGTTAAACTTTAGGCAAGGGAGACCTCATCTAATGAATTAACTACTGACAAACCGTGAGTGATACAGAAGCAAATTATTTGATACCTTTTATTGGATCAACATAGATGTGACATAAAGAACTTATACCATTTGTAAAAATTCCTGATCAAACAACTGCAAACAGAAGACTGTTTTTTTGTCATTTTATAATAAGATATACTGAGTGTGTATTTATTGAGTTGCTGGATCAGGGCCTTGATAAAATAATAACATTTACTTAACTCATTCAGGATTCCATCAGGTGGACAGAAAAAAATCTATGAGAATTTGTCTGAAAACTAACAACTATAAGATGCAAAAATAGCATCTGTGTGTGTTGTATGTTTGTGCGTATATATATATATATATATATATGGAAATGTCTCTATTTGCAATAAATGTGTTTACAGACATTACTAGTATCTTTTGAAAGATTGTCTGACTTGTGATTACTAATTTTGAGCATAGTTCATGAAATAATGAGCTTGAGATTTATTGTTTCACACAGTCCCTCATTCTGCCTTATGCATAGCATATAAATCCAAATCATTCCAAGGTCATCATGACATATAATATTAATACTGAGCAGCAAATCAGAGCTCTTTTCCCAATAAAAGGCTGCTGATATAATTAATAAAGAACAAAGTCATAAATAAAGAACCAGTGGCTTATGGAAAAATTTACAGGGATTTATTCAGGGATTTGATTCGGCCTTTGTGGGGGAAACACAGGGGAAATGAGAGTTTCTTACAGAGTAATGGTTATTTGGATCTGGGAGCACTGAATATTTCTTATCCTATATTTTGTATTCTGGATAGGGCAGGAGAGATGCTACATCTCGTAGTCACAGGGTTGTTCATTTACACATTTTTGCACTGTATTTACTCAGGCTGTCCCAGATTAGATGCAGTATCTTGTTTTCAGTGGGGTCATGATTTTACCATTTTTATAATATATTCAGACTACCTAGTCCAGGGCCCCCATATTCAAGGGAGATATGCAGTGCATCCTGGTGGAAAAGGGAGATGTGCTGCACAACTCTAACAATGCACAACAGCGGGATATTCAAACATGCAGGATGCACCGGCCACAACGGAATGGGCCAGGGCACACGCAAATGGTATGCCGTTCAGGTCGAGGGGGCAATCCCATGCATATGCCATGCTGCAGCATATTCAGTGGGAATGTACCCCTCACAGTCCAGAGCACCACAGCCCACAGTTAGGCCATGAATAGCTGGCCTAACTAGGCCAGCCACTCACAGGCAGGCTGCAGATGTGCACCCAGGTGTACAGCAGCCTAGCAGCCCTGATAGACTAGAGGTACCCCCTTTCCATCTCCAATCTAGCCAACTCCATCCCTGAAGAGCTCCATAGTGTAGGGCACCCCCAGACCCGATTGTATAAGAGGAAACCATGGTCCATATCCATAGTCTAGAGGACTCCTATCCACCACCCCTGTACACAGACACCCTCACTCCCCCCCATACCCATCCTGTTGCAAGACTGGCACTGCTCTCCACACCCTGCCATGGCCAGCCATTGACTGCACTGAATCCAGGCTGGGAATCTGCACTCTGGAATAACCCAACTGTCTGTACCATGCATTGGGGCACCATGCCTGCTGCAGATCCATCAGTGTATGCAGCTGTGTGTACGTCCCTGGCAAATTGAAGAGGGGAATTTACATACCTCCAATGCATGCCTTGTCAATGCTGTATCTTCCTGCTGTCATATACCACTGCAAGTCCACACTCTCCTTTGTTCCCCTGTGTAACAGGCCACCCTCTGGACTTCTGAAGTATCTGGGGTGCCATGGTGTGCGGTATCCTGTAATGCCATTTGCAGTGCATGCTTCAGGCTATAGATAGTTCATCTGCAGTTCCCCAATTGTACAAATGAATGAGAGATTGGCTGTAACATGCCTGTTTTGGGACCTGTGTGAGTGGGTACAGCATCAGCTGTCGCCCACACTGAGCAGTGCAACGGCACCGGAATAATGGATCTGCATGCGAGTGACTGAGGAGTATGGCTACTGGGTGTTATCACCCACACGCAGCTCGTGCCTACGTATAACACATTCCAGCATCGTACTGTGAGTGCTCTGCCACCTGCCGATAGAGTGGTACAATCCCATTACAGAGCCAGTCATCGCAATGGGATGTGCTGGGGGGCAGGGAGGGGGCTGTCTGTGCACTGTTGAGGCGGAGCAGGGGCCACTACACTATGGACATGGACTGGGGGTGTATTCAGGTGCAAGTAAGGATGGCATTGGGGTCCCTACAATATGGAACCAATAGAGCCTGGACTCCGGTATGATCGGGGCTGGTGGAACAGGTTGGGGGGTGCCACTATACCACCAGATACTTCAGGCCTGTCTCACATGGGAGCAACTGGGGTCAGGGCTTGGGGGCGAGAGCTGCTCTGGTGCATTCATCCCCATGCCAACATGCAAATGAGCTGGTAATGAGCATGCATAAGGCCCCTTTGCACCCTGCATACTCAATTTATTCATTTGCATTCCTGGGCTGAATATTGCACATGGGGTCTGCGGTGCATACCGGTATGTGCCATGCGTCCCCCCTGGAAAGTATTCAGTTGGGATTACCCTGGATGCACCTGACTTGGCAGCTGCCTGCACTGCAATTCCCGTCCAGGATCACATTTTCAAGAGGAACGTCTGCACACCCTGTACTGGTGGCGCATTCTCTTTGAATGTTGTATCAGTGCCTACTGGCACACCCTCTTTGTGCAATGCATCTTTCTGCTCGTGCATCGATCCGGCACATAATATATCCCCCCAGATGTAAAATATTGTTTTTAATGCATTTAGATTTTACACGCTATAGCATAATGCATAGATGTAGAGCCCCACTGAAAATAAGATGCCATTTCTTCTGTGGACTATCCAGACTAAATATATAGCAATCAGAAGGCATATTCAAGGAAAACACATTGTAAAAATGTATAAAAGGAAGACCACATTGAAACTCCCCCTCCACAGATCTGCATTGTCTAAATTCATTAGAAATAATGGCTAAAAGCATCCCAAAAGCTCTCCACAGTCTTATTGGCTCTGACCAGAATTTGTTTTACAGTTGCCCTTAGGTCCATAGACCCTAGTCCATACTCAGTAATAAAAATTATACTTTCACTATCCCTCTTGTTTTCTTTATATTGCAGCAGCTCCTGTCTGTTCACTGATTTGACCCTTGTAGCATCCCTGTCTAATGCTTCCTCGGAGTATCCTCTGGCCCCTTAATCTATCAGATAGTTTGATTTTAGCTATTGTATAGTCTTCAGGTTTTGAACAATTATGTTTGAGACTAATTAATTATCGATAAGATAAAGCATCCAAAGTTGAGTTTGGGTGTGAGCTGTGCCCATGTAGCACACTGTTTCCTGTTGTTTGCTTTCTGTATACTTTTGTTAAAACAGTGGCATTCAGTATTCCCTGCAGTTTTAAATAAAAAAAAAAATAATTTCCCTCTTGTCATACTTAACTGTGAATTTCAAGACCACTTCATTATTATTTAGATAAGTCAAGAAATCCAGAATTGTACTCTCAGAGCCATCCCACACCAACAATAAATCATCTATATATTGTTTATAAGTAACAATATCTGTGTAGAATGGATTTGCCACAGGGTTCTTGATCGCGCCACTCTCCCACCATCCAAGAAAAAGGTTGGCTTAAGAGGGTGCGACAGGGGACCCCATGGCCACCCCCTCACTTGTTGAAAAAAAAAATCAAACATGAAACAATTACTATGTAAAATGAAATCCAGAGCTGGCAAAATAAAATCTATTGGATGTCTAAATATAGATTTTTCCAACATCGATTTACCTGCAAAGATTCCCTGATCATGTGATATACTTGTATACAGAGAGGAAACGTCTATAGTAACCCACCAAAAAGTTTATTTCTGTACCAAGGTGTTTACTTCCCCAGGGCAACAGGTAAGCCCCACCTGTTGGGGGAGGGTTACACTGGTTAGAAAGGAGACTGAAGAGAGAAGATTGGTGGTAGTGGCAGAGTTTGAACCAGGGCAGTAGTACATCCTGGGGATGAAGATGGACACTGAGAAGAGGATGAAGAATCTGAGGAGAAGCAGCTCACGAGATGAGGAGTGTGGAGACTCATAGCACAGGCCAGATGTGAAGACAGGAGGAGATGCAGTGCAAATAGTAGCTCCGCTACCTATCTTAGCTTAGTCCTGCCTGACAGTTATGTAGCCAGAGAGAGTTATAGAGGCATAAGTAATCTTGGAGGACCGCCAAAGTAAGGGGAAAGACTGGAAATAAGCTCAACTTCGCCTTCCACCAAAAGCAGCAAGAAGACAAGGAGCCAAAAAAAACTCTGACCCGCCTGGTGGAAGAGGATGGGGACTAGGGGAAGGGGAGGGGAGGGAGAATAGGAAGGAGGAGGCACCAGAGGGCTTCAAGACAGAGCCAAAGAAATTGTAGGAGGCTACAGCCAGGATGTCAGGGGGAAGCTGAAAGGGGGATGGAAGGAGAAGGAAAGAGTGAAAGAGGTGGAGGGGTCAAGGAGAAGGAGAAAGGTAGACAAGGGGTACTCACTGGAGGGTAATGGGAGAGGGGGTAGGAAGGAGGGGGAGAAGGGACAAAGTTAGAAGACACACACCGGCAGGAGAGGGAAGGGTGCTCCAGAGAGAGCACAACAGACACACACCTGTGCAGCAGGAACTCAGAGTGAGAAAAAGAGTAAACAGGTACCTGAAAACATCTATAGAAGTGATCCTGGGGAGAAAGTGATAACAGTAACAATGAATACTTATGAGCTGAGAGGAAAGGGACCTAAAATAGGAAGATAAAAGATATGCAAACTAGAATGCAGTTAAGAGGGTGTTACCAAATAAAAAATAAGGGGATAAACTTTAGATTCAATAAATCAAAAGTAATACAGTTTGGAGGCCTGAGAAGGAAATTTGATAAATGGGTACCTTAGTGCACAGTTAAAAGAGGACCCCAAACAAGACTTGAAAGAATAAAACTGCATACCATACAAGTCAGAATTATTAATAGAAATGGTATTGGAGGACCTGAATGAGAATGACTAGCTGGGTGACGCAGTACACAGTTAAAAGAGATACCAGATGAGAATTGCAATACAAAACAAAATGCAAATTGTATGCCCTGAGAGTCAGGAACATCAGGGAAACCAGGACTAGGAAGTAATAAGGCATCAAATGCAAATGACTGCAGCAACCAAACTGGGAGATAGTTGGAATGGCAGGCAGTACCAGCTAATACGGTATTCAGTTCTATCCAGATAGAGAGGCAGCTAGAATAACAAGCATTTCTCAATGCCAAATGTGTTTGCCTGCATGCTGTTACAAGTTAAAGTCAAAGTCAAATTTATTTGTAAAAGGCACTTTCCATAAAACCAAAGCGTGTGTACAGAAATAAATAATAACTTTCATATAAATTGTTAAAATTAATAATAATAATAGACATTAAAGTAACGGGCAGCAAGATTAGCAAGTTTTAGGAAAGACTAAACTAAATAAGTGTGTTTTCAATGCAGATTTAAATGCCTCAGCGGTCAGGCACTCTCTAACCCGATGAGGAAGAGTTCCACAGGGTCGGGCCACGAAAGCTAATGATCTAGCCCCAGAGGTCTTCAAACGGACCCTGGGAACCTCTAGCAATTCCTCATCGGTGGAATGGAGCAGACAGATTTATTTATTTATTTATTGAAGTCTAGGATAACACCACTTGAGCTCAAAGCTCTTTACATAGGTTCCACATCATGATAACAATACAAAACTGGGTTGTACAAATTACAAAGATTGTGGATACAGCAGATGCAACAGGGATTGTACATGTTACAGAGGAAGTTAGGATATTGGAAGCAGGGTTAACAAGAGACACTTAAGGGTATAAGATGCCTGAAAGGAAAAAAACAATCAATTGTCTGCAGGGACATAGGGTTAGCAGAAAAATAAGTGCTAGATGAGGTGAGGAGGAATTTCAAGTGCCATCGAGCAGGGATATTGTGAGGAAGTAAGTCTGGCAGGGGGAGGGAGGGTATGAGGATAGTAGGAAAAAGGGGGAGGAGAGAGGTATTGAGTTGAGGAGCATAACTCAGGAGATGAGTCAGGGGTGAGGTGGTGAGAGGGAGGAGCATAACTCAGGAGGGAGCAAGGGTGAGGGTGAGAGAGTGTGGGAGAGAGGATCAAGGGAGAGTTTAGGGAGTGTGGCAGTGGAAGGGATGGGTGATAAGGCACAGGGGTAGGGAGGAGGGAGGTGGGGATGGGCAGGGAAGAGCAGGAAAACCAGTGAGGAGAAGAAGCTAAGCTATGGGTGACAGTCGCAACGGGTGGCATTTAGCTGGAGTTGCTTGAGGTGGATGGATGGGGCAGTAGGGCCAAAAGAGATCTTGCAAATAACATGGTCCCTGTCCACGTAGGGCCTTATAGTGCAACAAACCAACCTTGAAGTTAGAACAGCAGTAATATTTCATTTTCAGTGGGGTCCTGCTTTTACACATTTTTACACTATATTTACCCAGGATATAGAAACATAGAAACATAGAAACATAGAATGTGACGGCAGATAAGGACCGCTTGGCCCACCCAGTCTGCCCATTTCCCTACCTACTGGATAAGCTGCAGATCCTAGTTAACCAGCAGCCTACTTCTTCCTACCCCCACCCCCCAGAATTGCCTTATGACTATCCCATGCATGCTTGAATTCCACCACTGATTTTGACTCCACAACCTTCTCCGGAAGGCCATTCCATGCATCCACAACCCTCTCTGTGAAAAAATACTTCCTTAAATTACCTCTGAGCCGCCCTCTATCTTCAAATTGTGCCCTCTTGTTCTTGCACACCTCTTTTTTTGAAAGATGCTACCCTCTTGGACTTTGTTGATTCCCTTGAGGTACTTGAAAGTTTCTATCATGTCCCCTCTCCTCCTTTCCTCGAGGCTATACATACTAAGCTCCTTAAGTCTCTCTTCATATGTCTTCCAGTGCAGACCCTGCACCATTTTAGTTGCCCTCCTCTGGACAGCTTCCATCCTGTCTATGTCTTTATGAGATTGGGTCTCCAGAACTGCACACAGTACCAGATGGGGTCTCACCAGCTGTCTGTACAGAGGATAATAACTTCCTGTTTTCTACTGGTGATGCCTCTCCTATGCATCCCAGTATCCCCCAGCCCTCCTTGCTGCCTTCTCACATTGCTTGCCCACCTTTAGGTCATCTGATATGACTACCCCAGGTCCCTTTCCATTTTTGTTGTTGTTAGTATCTCACCTCCCATTGTGTACTCTTCCCCTGGGTTTTTGTTTCCCAGGTGCATTACCTTGCACTTCTTAGCATTGAATCTAAGCTGCCATACATTTGACCATTCCTCTAACCTTGTCAAGTCCCTCTCATCCTTTCCACCCCACCCTGTGCATCAACTCTGTTGCAGATCTTAGTGTCATCTGCAAAGAGACATATTTTCCTTCCAGTCCTTCTGCAATGTCGCTTATAAAGACATTGAAGAGGACTGGTCCTAATACTGAACCTCATGGGTACCCCGCTAGTAACCCTCCTTTCTTCTGAGTGGACTCCATTTACTATTACTCTCTGTGTCCTATTCTCCAGCCAATTCTTTACCCAGGCTGTCATCTTGGGACCCACTCCCAGGCTGGCTAACTTATATATTAATCTTTGTGTGGGACTGTGTCAAATGCCTTGTTAAAGTCTAGGTAGGCCATGTCCACAGCCCTTCCCTGATCTACTACTTTGGTCACCCAGTCAAAGAAATCTATCAGATTCGTCTGGCATGACCTTCCCGCTGTGAATCCATGCTGCCTAGGGTCCTGTGCCCTTCTGGCCTCCAGATACGCGACAATTCTTTCCTTTAGAAGTGATTCCATCATTTTCCCTATCACTGAGGTTAAACTAACAGGTCTATAGTTTCCTGCTTCTGCCTTGCTCCCACTTTTGTGAAGGGGAATCACATCTGCCCTCCTCCAGTCCTCGGGTACCACCCCATCCTCCCATGATTTGTTAAAGAGGGTAGTCAGTGGTGTCACTAGTTCTACCCTTAGTTCTTTAGAATTCTGGGATGAATCCCATCAGGCCCCATTGCTTTGTCCACCTTCAGTTTTAAGAGTTCTTTCAGAACCCTTTCTTCTGTAAATGGGCTGGTATCAACTTCTGTATCCAGAGTGTTACTACTGTTTGTTTTATGTACCTCCCCCTCTTCCTTTGTAAATACTGAGCAAAAATATTTGTTTAGTATCTCTGCCTTTTCACATTCTCCCTCTGCCCACCCTCCCTCTCCTTTACTAAGCCTCACTATCCCTCCCTTGGTCTTACTTTGCTCCCTGATGTACCTATAAAAGGTTTTATTCCCCTTCTTAACTGAGTTGGCTATCTTTTCCTCAGTTTGGGCCTTTGCTGTTCTGACTGCCTTCCCAGCCTCCTTTTGCTTTAACTGATACAGTTCTCTGTCCTGCTCCTGCTGCGATTCCTTGTACTTCCTGAATGCTTTCTTTTCTCTTGAACCTTCACTGCCACTTCCTTTGAGAACCATAGTGGTTTCTTTACATCGTCTTGTTTTGTTTATTTGCTTCACACAAAGGCTCAGTACCTCTGTGATGGCAGTTTTATTATTCCCCATTGTTCTTCCACCCTCCTTCCCGCCATTTGCTAGTGCATTCCTTAGGCACTCACCATTTTAACAAAGTCAGCCTCCTAAAGTCCAGTACTTTTGTCTTTGTATGGCTTGACTTATTGCTGTGTTTATTGTGAACCATACTGTTCGATGGTCGCTAGTTCTCAGATGGCTACCCACTTCTACATCTGTGATCCTCTCTCCATCTCCATTTGAGAGTATCAAGTCTAATATTGCTCCTCCTCGAGTGGGCTCCAGAACTAGTTGTCTAAGGCATGCCCCCTGTAGGGCATCTAGAATAACTGCACTCTTCGAAGTGGCAGCTGCAACTGCGCTCCAGTTAACATCTGGCATATTCAGATCACCCATCAGCAATATCTCCCCTTTTTCTGCCATTCTAAGTATACTTTCTATCATTTCCTTGTCCACTTCCTCCCACTTCCACTTCCTCCCCCTCACAACTAAAATGCAATATCTCGTTTTCAGTGGGGTCTTGCTTTTTTTTATTTTCCACAAAGCTATTTCTGATTCTGGTCTCATCTGATAGTACCCCCCCCAGCCCCATCACTGACATTTGCACTGATTTGCAGATTATCCACATACTGGATGCCCTGCAAGGGGTTTGCCTTGGTCAGCTAGTGCTAGAGCCCACTTGGGAAGGTGCAATTGCGGACCTGGCACTCACCAATGGGAACAGAATTGCAGATGTCATGGTGGAAGGGGGGCATCTGGGGTCCAGTGACCACCATTGCACGGTGTGGTTCAAAATAAGTGCAACTGCAGAGTCAAGCCATATGAAAGTGAGGTTCCTGGACTTCCGGAGGGCAGACTTTGCAAAGTTGGAGATATGCCTCAGGAAGGCTTTAGCTGGGAGGGAGGACCAGACCGGGGGGGGGGGTTGAGAAACAGTGGGCCCATCTATAATGAACCAAAGTTAAGGCAACAAACCTTTACGTTAAGCAAATAAACAAAGGTGAGAGAAAAAAAAAACACTGTGGTTCTCAAGGAAAGTGGACGGGAAGGTAAGAGCGAAAAAGTCAGCTTTCTGGAAGTACAAGGAAACACAGAAGGAGGAATTCAGGGTTGTGTATCTGGACAAGCAGAGGGAGGCAGGAAGGGCAGTCAGGAGCGCAAAAGCACAAACGGAATAAAAAACAGCCCAGACAGTAAAGAAAGGGGACAAGACATTTTATAGGTACGTTAATGAAAGGAGGAAGACAAGGGGTGGGATCATAAGGCTTAAGGGGAAAGACGGAGAATGTGTGGAAGGGGACTTGGAAAAAACATCAGTCCAGAACAAATATTTTTGTTCAGTGTTCACAGAAGAGGGGGAAGGTGAGGGACCACAATTAAGTGGCAGAAGCAATAAGGGAGGGAGGTGGACACCAGTCCATATATGGAGGAGAGAGAATTCTAAAGGAATTCTCAAAACTGAAAATGGACAAAGCAATGGGACCAGATGAGATACATCCTAGAATATTAAAGGAGCTTAAGGCGGCTCATCGGTAGCAGCGGTTGGATTTCTGCTTGACGCGGCGACCCGGGTTCGAGGGACGGCTCGGGTTGCTGGAGAGCGGCCGGAAGTAAAGAGCTCGGCGTCCTATGACTGCTCGCCTACTCCAGGGGAAGGAGGGACGTGGCTCATTGTCTGGTACCCCTGGTGGTGGCAGGAGACCAGCAGCAGAGCCCCAACTCACATGGGGGCATGGTGAACGTCAGCTCTGCCAGATGTTCATGGCACACCATGCCCCGGGGAGGAAAGCGGAAAATCCTGCCTTCTGGTCTGCTGGATGATGGCTGCCTCACTTCTGTAGGCCTGAGATGCTCTGACGCCTCCAAACCCACCTCAGCAGCATTCAGGAACTGATGCCTAGTGTGCTGGTTGCTCCTTCCTGGCGCCTTTCCCCTCGGAGGAGGGGGACCCACCCAGCGAAGGGATACACCAGGGCTACCCCTGGGTCGGCAGCGATCTGGGGTGAGGGGAGGGGGGTCAGGCCAGGGGTCGCAGGAGGCATGAGCAGCCGGAAGGAGTGGCAGGCCAGAGGCAAGAAAGAGGGATAAATAAAGAACACACAAAAAAAAAAAGCAGCTTAAGGAGGTGCAGGCAGCACCACTGGCAGCCCTGTTCAATGAATCGCTGGAAACCGGAGTGGTTCCAGAGGACTGCAGGAGAGCTGATGTAGCCTCTCTACACAAAAGTGGGAGGAGGCTGGAAACTATAGACCATCCTGACCTTGGTGGTGGGGAAAATAATGGAATCACTGCTAAAAGAAAGGATCGTGGTACATCTTAAATCTGGCAGAGCATAGGATCTGAGGCAGCATAGATTCACTGGAGGAAGGTCATGTCAAATAAATCTAATAGATTTCTTTGACTGGATGACCAGGGAAGTTGATTTGTGGTGGGGGGGGGGAGTGGTGGTTGTGGCCGACCTGTATTTCAGCAAGGCCTTCAACACCATTCCAAATAAAAGACTTGAAAGCAAATTAGTCAACCTGGGAATGGGCCCCAAGGTGGTACACTGGGTTAGAAACTGGTTGAGGGATAGAACAGAGAAGGTGGCGGTATATGGAGCTCATTCTGAGGAAAGGAGGGTAACCAACAGGGTGCCACAGGGTTCAGTTCTGGGGCCAGTCCTATTCAATGTCTTCATAAGTGACATTGCAGATGGTCTGGAAGGAAAGGTATGCCTATTTGCAGATGATACTAAGATCTGCAATTGGGTAGACACTCCGGAAGGGGTGGAAAAAATGAGGAGGGGCCTAGGTAAACTTGAGGAATGATCAAAAGTGTGGTAGCTAAGATTCCATGCAAAAAAGTGCAAAAATCATGCATTTAGGGCAGAGGAACCCAGGGGAGGCTTAGATGATGGGAGGAGAGATACTGGTAGCAACCAAACAGGAAAGGTATCTGGGGTAATCACATCAGTTGATCTAAATGTGGCCTAACAATGTGCCACGGCTGTGGTGTACTGAGGTGCGTAGGGAGAGGTATCCCCAGCAGATGAAAGGAGGTGGTGATACTTCTATACAAGTCATTAGTGAGACCTCATCTGCAGTATTGTGTCCAGTTCTGGAGGCCACCGCTATGTAAAGACATTGACAGGGTGGAGGCAATTCAGAGAAGGGCAACAAAAATGGTGCAGGTCCTGCACCTAAAGCTATATGAGGAGAGATTGGAGGACCTCAATTTGTACACCCTGGAGAAGTGGAGAGAGAGAGAGAGAGAGAGGGGATATGGAGGCCTTCAAATATCTCAAGGGCATAAATAAGGTATAGGAGGGCAGCATTTTTCAGAAAGAGAGATGTTCTAGAACAAGGGATCATGACATGAGGCTGGAAAGGGTAGACTAAGGGATAACGCGAGGAAGTATTTCTTCACAGAAAGGGTGGTGGATGCATGGAGCAGCCTCCCAGTGGAGGTGATGGGGGCAAATTCAGTAGGGGAATTCAAAAATGTATGAGATTTGCATGGGGTACCCTAACGATAGGTAGTAGAACAAAGCTCGAGATCAAGTAGGGTCTTTGGTTTTTGCAGCAGGTAGGGAAAATGGGCAGAATAGGTGGGCCTAGCAGTCCTTATCTGCCATCAAATTCTATGCATCTGTGTATCCACCACTTACTCAGGATCAGAATGTGGACAGCTGGCATTTTTCTCTTGCCACCAGAGGTTCTCCCCTGGGGTGGCGGGATGCAATGAGGCAGTCGTGCATACATGTGGTGGCATGCATGCATGACAGGCATTTGGTGGCAATCCTTCCCCTCCTGGTGCTCCTCACTGTGCTGCTGGCAGGTCTCAACCAGTCAGCAGTCACCAGCAGGAACAGCATCATCCCATTCCCAAGGAAGGAGAACAGTTTCTGGGATGCTCAATCCTTCCTCCCCTGGCCAGCTCCTGACAGTCCGCACTCATTTCCGAATGCATGCTGTCGGCATAGCAAGTGGTATCACTACAGGTGTGCTACTGGGCCAGTTTGGGGTCCTGCTTTTATCTATTTTTAAAATGTATTTTCCCAGGATAGGCCAGCGGAGATTAAATATCTCATTTTCAATGGGGTCCTGCTAGTACCCATTTTTACACCACATTTACCCAGGATAGCACAGTATCTCATTTTCAGTGGGGCCCTGCCTGTACTCATTGCATTCACTTGTGCTTGTGCAAGGAATGTCTTGGGACAATATGGGAAATGAGAGGTGTGTCACTGCCAAGCCAGTTACAGCTGAAACTGCAATGGGTTTGGCAGTCCACACCAATGATCAGGCACTCTGGCCATGACAGCAGTTCAGCTTTGCTGACGTGGTATGGCTGGACTTCCAAGAAATGAACCACTCCAAAGCAGTGCGGCTTTCTGTTAAAGCTAACATATGCGTGGCCAGTCCCTGTGTCGGCAATTAAAAAACCCAGGGCCGCCACTGAGGGACACTGGGAAACCCACTCCCACTGTCCCTATATCTGTACCCCTCAATACTCCGGGATACTGGGGAGCCCACTCCCAGTATCCCCATATCTATACCCCCCCTTTAGAAATGGCCAGACTGGGTGCACCAAGTGGTTCTATCAAAGTCTGTGCTATGTTTACCCTGCAAAAAAGAAAACGGTCCCACCAATGTTTTTTTTTTGTTTTTTATACCTGAAAAAAAGAAAACGGTCCCTCATCATCTCCCCGTCCCCTTCCCCCATCCCTGCCCTCCCATTGCGTACCCACCTTCCTGCACTCTGCTTATCCTATACTTACCTCTAGAGGTTGGCTGGTGTCATCTTCTGTGGTCCGGGACATGTCTGCACTCTTCAAAGCCAAACTGCGAACTGATGAAAGAAGGTAAACACTGTATAATGGCTGTCAGTGGGGGTTTCAACTTATGTTGAGATCTCAGCCATTTTTTGCCCCAAATTTTCAACATAGCCTTTTTGGGATTCCACCTCATGAACACTGGTTACTCGGTCCCGAAAGATCATTTTGCGGTCACTGCGCGGAATCACCTTTTGGGACCAATTAACGAAGTGACAGTGCCAGTGTTCATGAGGGAAGGTCCCAAAAAGCCCATGTTTAAAATTTGGTGAAAAAATCCAAAAAATGACCGATTTACGGATGTGCGTTATGCAGTTTCTACACACGTTCGTAACTGCACCAGCTTTTACTATTTTCACTCCAGATTTTCCACATTACCATTTTTTCACACCTCCTCATCAACAGTACAGCTGTCATTTTTCACATGCTGCCCGAAACATGTTTTCGCACCTGTGGCACAGAATGGCACAGTTGCTGTGCAAAATAAACTTTTGGGCTGGACTAACAAAATCACAGTGTCACTGTTCATGAGGTGGGGTCCGAAAAAGACCACGTTGAAAATCTGGTACAAAAATACCCCAAAACGCCCGAGCTATGTGCAGTTGTTGAAATTTCACTACGCATGTGCGTAACTTTGCCAAATTTTTATATTTACATTCTAAATATTCAACACTGCCATTTTTTTTTGCCCCAGTCCTTCACCATGTCTAGCCCCTCTCTCAGGGCTCCCAGTGCACCTACCCAGGCTACGCCGAGAGTACCGGGGATTCGTTCCGTTAGTGTCCTGCTCTGTTACATCTACAGGCCTGGATGACCCCACCCCGGGTGGGGTGGAGGAGGCTCCCCCTTTACCCCTATGAACTTCAGGGGAGCGTTCACCTGGAGTCTCACCCCAGCTCCTCTTTGGCCACTTTGGTGTGGGAGCCCATTGCCTGGCCCAGACGTGGGGGTCTTTTCTGTGTTTTGGTCCCTGCCCCTGTGGACGTCAGCACTCAGGGAGGACCAGTTAGATGGAGGCACATATAGACATACCTACCCTCCGGTACTCGGCCGATGCCCACCCAACCCTGTCAATCTGCCTCCTCAGCTGCACCACCACCTGTGGTCACCCAGGTGGCAGTATGGCATCAAGGAGAGCAGTCCACCCCTCCCAGAGAAGAAGGAGAGCAGCCTGTGGGATGCTCAATCCTTCTCCCTCCGGCTGGCCCTCTGACAACCCGGGCTCACTGCTGAACCCAGATCACCGGCATCGCAAGTGGTAGCGCTACCGCTGTGCTAGTGAGCTGGCCCTACATTGCCAGTTTTTCACACCACCTCATGAACAGTATAGCTGTCATTTTTCACATCCTGCTAGAAATGTGTTTTTGTACCTGTAGTGTCAAATGGCACAGTTGCTGTGCAAAATTACCTTTCGGGATTGAGTAACAAATTGATAGTGCCACTGTTCATGAGGTGGGGTCCCAAAAAGCCCATGTTGAAAATCTGAAGTGAGAAAACCAATAAAAACGTGGGGCGTTAGGGTTTCCAACCGTAATGCCCCACCCCCATGCCGTAATGCTCATGTCATTCCACCCCCACCCTGCAGCCAGTGACAGGCATCGAGGTGTGCCTTGGGGTCTTCAGCCCTAATGTTCACTCCATTCTCCTATACTACACCCATCTCATCTTATTTAATTATGGAATGGGATGAGTGTTAGGGCTGAATACCCCAAGGCACACTGCAATGCCTGTCAGTGTCTTGCAGGGTGGGGGTGGAATGGCATGAGTGTTACAGCCGACGACCCAAAGACACACCTCCAATGCATGTCAGTCTCTGCTGGGTGGGGGTGGGGTGTTAGAGTTGGAAATCCTAATGCCTCATTAAGGAAGTAAATCAGGGAGGGGCGGTTGACATCACCTACCTTGATTTCAGCAAAGCCTTCGACAATGTCTAACATAGAAGGCTGATTAACAAGATAGGTAGTCTGGCTATGGGGCACAAGCTGATAAACTGGGTTAGAAACTGGCTGACAGACAGGAGGCAGAGGGTGGTGGTAATAGGATCCAGTCTGGGGAGAGGGAGGTGACCAGCGGGGTATCTCAGGGATCAGTCCTGGGACCATTTATGGTCCAGCTTCCACCATTCAGCACCTGCTGCTCTCACTGCTGCCTCCTCTTTCCTCTGAAGCCAGTACCAGTACCAAACACTACTGCAAATACCTGCAAGTGAACGTTCGGCATTGAAAAATGCTTGTTTTTACACTGTATTTACCCAGAACAGGTCAGCTGAGAGGCAATATCTCATCGTCATGTCTATGTCCTTGTGTTTGACTGAGTTTGGGCTTCACTGCTTCTGTGCAAGAGAGAGATAGTTTGCCTGCATGCTGCAAGTACTGAGGAGGAGTCCTTGCAGCAGGGCTCTGATTTGTGCTGTATTCTATCTTAGTAAAGGTATGCCACCGGTTTTATAATCATGCCTTACCGGACTTTCTTGTGGCATTCTCTCTTTTCTGGACAGTGGTTCCTGGTGTTTTCTGTCTCTGCAGGTGTACCACGGAGGTGGCGGTGGTGACTGCTCCTGAACCACGGAGGATAAAACGGCCCTTCGGAAAGGTCGAGAACTGGGAGCTGAGCTGTGCTGTGCTGTGCTGTCCTGGAAACCGGAAGTGGAACAGAAGCTGATTTGATCAGAAGTCAGAGTGTGAAAGCCAAGATCGAGAGAGGCACTTATTTTTGCTTATTTTGCTTATATTTATAATGCAATACAATACATTTTAAGAGCCTCTGTTGACTATGACTTCTGGCAACTTTTTGCTATAAACTGGGGTGTGTATAGTTTTGCTGTTTGCAGTTTGCTGCTTGCTTGAACTTGTAGTATTCCCATGTATCGTTTTTTGCACTTCAAGCGTTCTATCGCTCTCGTTGGCCTCTGGTCTTGTTAATCAACAGTTTATTTTATGCCTTATTGTGTTAGCACTATGCATTTTAATCTATAAATACTTATGTATTTTTACATTTATATTTTATGCTTTTATACTTCGTGCCATCGAGGTCTGCCTAGGTGATTATTGGCTGTATTACAGTCACATGCTTCAAACCCCTTTTAACTTGAACTTAAACATGCATGTCCTGGTGTAGTCAGCCAGTTCTGCTTAGGCTGCTGTCTATTATTTTGGAAACCGCTATCTGCGTGCTGCGTGCTGAGTTTCTTAGTTTTCTTTTTTGGGCTTTTATGATCTACTCTTGGTACCTTGTTTTTCGCCTTTAGCCTTTAACTTTTAGCTTAGCTTAGTCTAGCTTTAATTTTGGCACTGAGGCACTATACCTTGTTTTATTTCTCGATTTTCCCGATTATAGAAGAGTGTTATGTAACCTGAGATTTTCTAATCCCTGTTTGATTCTGTCTTTGATCCTGTTTTTTAAGCTGCATTTTCATGGCAATATTTTGCGGTTTGCAAGCATACATTTCTGTTATTTGTTTTAAAGACTTTTTGCTTTTTCTGGTTTTATTCCATTTTGCTGACGTTTTACTTTGAATAATCTCTTTTTTTGTTGTGTTTTTATGAATTATTTAGTTCAACTCTTGTAGAATGCATAAGTTTGTCCATTTGTTTTAGGTAGGCGCTGTTGATTCTACTATGTCCAATTTGTACTGATATCCCCGATATCTTGTTAAGCTTACTACTTACTACATTTTCTTTTTGAACTACGAGTCTGTTACAGCTCACTTCTGGAAACATTTTTTGGATAACTGTGGAAGAAAAGCATTCTGTATACTGTGGGGAAAAAAGTTAGGACTAACTTTCAAGTATCTGTTGGTTGATGGGCTGTTATACAAGTAATTGATTTGTTAGTACACTTACACATTTGCTCAACATTTCTGGCTTTTTATGGCCCTCAGAGCTGGATTGTCTAGCCTATCAAAAAGACACTTTGTGGAGTCTGCATTCATCCTTTTCCCATATATTGACTGGAGTTGTTGGCTTTGCAAAGATCTTATGAAGATCTTACTTCAGCAGTCTTCTAATCGCTATATCTGAAGAACAGTTTCCTTGCTTATCTTGTATTATATTGTATTTTAACACTGTATTCTAATTTAGGTCCTCTGGTTTCTTTTTGTCTATCTATTTAGTTAGTTTAAGGATGGCTGATAAAAAGATAAAAATAAGGGATAAATGGGTAGAATCCAATACATACAGCAGAAACAATGTGAAAAAAACAATGGTAAAGATATTCCTAAAGTGAAATCTAAAGGGGAATCAAAGGTAGCTGACCAAAACATAACAATTTATTTTTAATCCCTCTGTATCCTTTATGGAACTAAGAGGAAAGAAGCTGGCTAAAAATTTCTACACTACAGTGACATCTTCTTCATCTTCCCCATCTTCACCATCAGGTACATCCTGTGATAATCAGCTTTCCTCAACCCATCCTCTATTGAGGCAAATTCAGAGTTTGGAACAGCCACAGACTTGGGATATACAAGAGCTAGCCACGAGCGCAACAAACATGGCAAACTGGAAACAGTTAGCATTATAAATCTTACGGTCCCTGGCCCTTCCTTAGCAAATCCCTTGGACAAAAGTGAAGGTGAAAATATGACTACCCTAGACAGTAGTGAAATTGATTTAGCTAATGAAAATAAATTTGTAAAACCTAAGCCGGAAGTTGCTGATAGTTCTCAGATTCTGGATTTAACTAATCATTTAGTATCTCAGACTTTGAGTAAGGGCTCGTTCCTAAATAACTTTGAGTCTTTCTTGACAGCATATGTCATCAATTAGATTCCAAATGGTCATTTAATGACCGAAGATTCACTTAATTCTATTGCTAAAGCCCAAGCAAAGTGTATTAGCATACAAACTAACACTGGTATGGATTCTAATAATGAGCAAGAAATCTTGGCTTTCTCTAATCAGAAATTGGAAAATATCTTATATGAGTTAAAAACTGAAATTAAATTTGGGAACAAGCAGTTAATAGAATTGGTTACACTGTTTGGGTCATTTATAAAATTCTTTGTAAAAGAAAATGAGGGGGCAATGGGTGTTGTTAACTATAGTAAGAGGAACAAGAATCTGGTGATATCTGGAAACCAAGAGCAAGTTTTCGGGTGTTCTGGTACTCCTGAACCAGCAGTTGTCACTTCCTCACTTAATGACAGTAGCTCTTTGCTGGTGCAAAATGGTAACAGGTCTCTAAGTACTATTAGAGATGAAATCTCAAAGCAAGAGATAATAGAAATAGAAAATCTAATAAAAGAATTGGAAGAAAGAAAATTACATATTCACAATGATGACATGGTGAAGATAAAGAAAAGAGAATAGAAATTAAAAAGTTTTGGATAATGGGTTAGCTGGAGCGAATACCATCAACCTTGATTCTAATCTTGACAATGAAAGGAAGAAAAATAAGATTAGAACAAAACCAAAGAAAACCACAGATAAAAAAATTAATTTGGGGAAATTCTCTGAGTTTGGCAATTCAGCAATAAAAGAAAGAGTAGGTGAATCAAGACAGGCCATTAAGGAGCATCTAATTGTAGCTGGCAATATGCTTCCTACTTTGTTTATACAGTAAATGGGCTCCCAAAAGGGAGATCTGAAAACAACTGCCTTCTGAAATTAGCTACCTACAATTTACTCAAAGGATTAGCCAATGCAAAAATTGGATGGCAGGACTTACGCTCAACTTATAGATATAAGTATGGTGGGCAGAAAGGTTAGGTCTGTGTAGTACTTAGAAATGCATCAGTGAGATCTAAAATTCTTACCATAAAAGACAAATTTATGTATATAGGTATCACACTTGATGTAATGACAAGTGAGCCACCATTGACTGAAGGAAAATGCCTACCTAAAAAAAAAAAAAAAGTCTGGGAAATTGGTAGGGGTTGAAATGAAAGGTACTCCTGCTCTTAAACAGCCATGAATTACAGCCTTTATTAAACTGAATGAAACAGTTTATAATATAAAAGGAGACGAGGAAAGGGGTACTTTTAAAAGTGGCAGGAAACAATTGGGGATTAGAGTAAATAGCAGCATTGTTTGGGGGGGACGATAATAGCCTAATTGAGTCAGTATACTTTATGGAGGACAGTTTCCAGGATGTTGAATCACTTACTAATAGCACAGTCAATTTTGACAGATGATTATATTTGACAGTTACAGGCAGTACAGAAGGTTTATAAAGGGGCTATCAATATTTTAAGTTGGAACACTGCAGGCTTGAAGGGGAAATTAATGAATAAGGAATGCATCAAATGGTTAAAAACTTTTGCAATTCTGTGCATTCAGGAAACTTGGGCCAAAAACAGTTGTGACCAATTGCTGGATGGATACTCTGCTTGGGTGTCACCAGCCTATAAGGATAAAAAATATGGGTGCTTTAAAGGGGGCTTAGTTATTTTTGTGGCCTCTAGTTTGGTTTATACCATAATTGAGGTTAGCATTTACAATGAATATTTTATGTATATAGTGATTGCCGATGTCAATATCAAATGGGTGATTTTTAATATTTATATTCCGCCTGGCCTAAATGTTAGTAGCAATTTTAGAGTATTAGAAATGATTGAAAGTAATAATGAGTCAGTAAAATTAAGATTCCTTGGAGTCAAAATTTTTTTAACTGGGGATTTTAATGCTTACATAGGCTCAAAAATTGAGGATTACACATCAGATTGGTGTATTGATGACATTGTGAATATACCTGTAAGGAACTCGAAAGATAGTTCTATGTGTAAAAAGGGGAAAGTTCTTCTTGAATTTTTAGGTAAGCACAGTCTTAGAGTCCTTAATGGTTGCATTAATGGTGACTGGGTGGGAGAGTTTACTCTCCTGATTGGTACTAAAGGTGCAGTTTTAGATCTATGTATAGTGGAGGCTGTTAATTATCCTTTAGCCAAGTTTCTCAAAGTTATCAAATCATGGGAGAGTGATCATTATCCTGTTATGTGTTTTATTAGCTTAGGTTTCGATAAAATCCCATTTGATCATGTGGGTGAAGTCAATGCTGACTCTCCCACGTGTATTAGGTATGAGAAAAAGATTAAGTGGGATTCTTTTTCAAAAGAGATATTGGATAACATTTTGTGCAATGTCCAAAAAAGTTGAAGCTGGTATTCATTACACCATTATGATCTTGCTGAATCTAAAGAGCCAATCAAGGGTTTTGATGATTTGATAGCCTGTACTGCTTTTGAACTTGGTAAAAAGAATAGAAAAACAAATCATGTTGATATAGGTATGGACAAGCCATGGTTTGATTATGAGTGCTATTACATGAGAAGAGAAATTAAAAAGGTAGGAAAAGTTCGGACTAAATCCCCATCTTATCAAATACTTGGTGCCTTTAAAAATCTTAAAAAAGAATATAACAATATGTTGGTTAAGAAAAAACAGCTTACCAGTCCAGTCTATGGGTCAAATTACAAGAAAGCATAATAAGCAAAGATTCTAAAACATTCTGGACAATGGTTGCCTTTGGTTGTAAGGAAAGTAATATTTCTTATAACATCTTGGGAATGATTAGTGAAGATAAGTGGGTTCAACATTTTAGTGAAGTGTATAAAATTACACCAGGCTCCCATGAAGCTCCTGCAGATGGTCGTGTCTATGCTTTGGGTTGTGCTAGCTGTGGTGGGTTTCAATTTTCCCCCAGTGAAGTTGAAAGGGCTATAACTGCACAAAAAAGAAACAAAGTGGCAGGTGTGGATGGTTTATCAGCTGAAGTTTTCCTGCACAAGCCAGGTCTCTGGACATCTATCTGTGCCCCAATTTTTAGTTTAATAAGTAATTGCTTAATATTGCCAAAAGACTGGAATAGGGGTATAGTGGTTCTTCTGTTTAAGAGAGGAAATAAGTGTGAACCAAGTTGCTATAGACCAATCACTCTACTTCCTGTCTTACAGAAAATTTTCTCAAGATTAATCTTGGACAGATTGATGGCCTGGGTAGAAGAAAATGCTTTGTTATCCAAATTTCAATGGGGATTTTAAAAAAGGCTATAATACGCTGCATTTGCTTTTTTCTCTCAATTTTTTGGTTGATAAATACGTTTGACAAAAGAAGGGTTCCTTTTTGTGTGCTTTTTAGATATTAAAATTGCTTTTGATTCTGTTAATAGAGGAAAGTTATGGGAGTCACTGAAGGAATTGAATATTGATCCCCATCTATTAGATATTATTAAATTACTCCACTCTAACGATAGTATAGTGATTCGTTATGGTAAGGATGGGGCCCTACCAAGGGAATTAACCATTAATACCAGTGTGAAGCAGGGCTGTTTATTGGCTCCAATTTTGTTTAATCTTTATATTGAAAAATTAATCAAAAATATTATGACCATCGATTCTTTTCACCAGCAATAAATAAGGAAGAAGTTAAAGCAATGTTGTATGCGGATGATGCCCTACTCATTTCTAGAACCCCGCTAGGTCTCAAATGGGCTCTCTCCAACGTCAAGAATACACTGCATCAACTTGATTTTGAACTGAATGTTAATAAATCTAAGATTCTGGTGATCAGAAAATCAAAACATACTGAAAAACCATTGGTTATTGATGGTTGCAAATTTGAGGTGGTGAGGGAGTTTAAATACTTGGGTGTTAAACTTGATCGGAATATGTCCTGGATTAATCACCTGATGGAAGTAAAAAATAATACTACTCAAACAATGGGTGCTATCCGCAATTTTGCGACCAAATTTTCTAACAATTCTTTTGCTTCCTTAAAAAAAACATTTGCAGCCAAGCTAATGAGTCAATTACTCTACGGCAGTGAAGTGTGGGGTCTTTATTTATATAAAGCAAATCTTGAAATTATACAAAATCATTTTTTGAGATCGACATTAAATCTTCCTAGGGATTGTCCTTCATGCTGCTTTAGATTGGAGTCAGGGATGATCCCGGTCAAAATGAGAATACTAATAACAGCCATCAGATATTGGGGTCAGCTAATGAAACTAAATAATACCAGTCTTCCCAGGTTGTGCTAGGCTGAAGAATTGGGTAACAAAAAATTGATAGAGCAGCCTGCATCTTGGTTCTCTAGATTAAACTTTGTCTTAAAAGGCTTTGGGCTAACTGATCTATGGAGCGAATATGCTCTGGCAAATACAGAAGGTTTTATTACCATAGCTGTTCAGAGGATAAAAGATATTGCAGTTCAGCAGGATTTTGCAGCTATGCATGACTTGGATACAAGTGGCCTGTATTCATCCATAAAACCTGTATGGGGGTTAGAGCCCTATTTGTCTTTATGTGAGAATGGTGTACACAGAAACATTTTATGTAAAATAAGACTAGTGTGTTTGGAGAATTCTTATCATAACCTGAATAATTGGTATTTTAGAAAATTTAAAAGTCATTGTGAATGTGTTAATAATTCTGAAGGTGGTGTTTTGCATATTTTGTTTGAATGCAAAAAATGGGATAATGAACAAGAACAAACTATTTCCTCACTGCTCCCTAAGCACTTTTCACTTCAGTCCCTAGAAGGAAACAAATTTGTCCTAAGGTTAGACTCGATAAAATTATTATTATTATTATTTAGCTTTTGTTGACCGGGTAAGTGCACTAGACAATTCCTGACTATTTTCAGGCACGACCCGGGGGAGGGGGGATACAGATGAATGCCAACTGACCTTGAACCAGGTTAAGCTGTTGGTGGTATTTTTAGTGAATGAGGGAAATTTGGCCAGGACACCGGGGGGAAATTCCCTTACTCTTTTCGATAAGTGCCATGGGATCTTTAACATCCACCTGAACTACCACCAATCCAGGCAGATGGGACCTCGGTTTAACGTCTCATCCGAAAGATGGCACCTCAACAGTGTAGCACCCCTCTCATGCTGCACTGCAGTGTCAGTACTGGGCTATTAACCCAAGTGCCAGATGTGGGAACTGAACCCACAGCCCTCTGATCTCCCGGCCTCAGAGGCGAGTGTGCTATCTACTGAGCCACTGACACTGTCTAATAAATTGATGTATGGCATTGCAAAATTTTAAGTTAAGCCTACACTGCTAAAATTATTTTTATTGGAAATTATAATTTAATATTTTCTTATAAGTTTTACAAATTGATATATTGTTAAGCTATTTATGTTTTTAACTTAATTCATTTATAAATATTGATTTTGTCACTTATATGCACAATGGTATAGATACATAGATACATAGACAGTGTTGGCAGATAAGGGCCTATGGCCCACCCAGTCTGCCCATTTGAGCTTGCAAGTTCAGTTTGTTTTCCTAGAAGTCTGTTTCCCCTTACCCCTGGCCTCTAGAATTCCTTTATGTCTATCCCATGCATTCTTAAATCCGTGATTGTTTCAGCCCACCACTTCCTCTGGCAGGGTGTTCCACTTGTCCACCACCCGTTCTGTGAAGAAATTCTTTCTCATGTTTCCTCTGAATCGTCCTCCTCCAACTTCATCCCATGCCCTCTAGTCCTGGAACATCTTTTTCGCTTAAAAATAGTGTTTTCCTGCACTCTGTTTCTCCTGTAAGATACTTGTATGTCTCTATCATATCCCTCTCTCCTCCTCTCCTCCAGGAGTACATGTTCAGTTCCTTCAACCTGTCTTCATAGGACTTGTGATGCAATCCATGCACCATCTTTGTTGCCCTCCCTCTGAACCTTCTCTACCCTGTCTATGTCCTTACATAGGTATGGTCTCCAGAACTGTACACTGTACTCCAGGTGGGGCCTCACCTAGTGTCTTGTATAGTGGAATTATGACCTCCCTTTTCCTGCTGGTGATGCCCCTGCCTATACATCCCAGCATCCTATTTGCTTTACCTGATGCCTTGTCACACTGTTTCCTACCTTGAGGTCATCAGAGATGATAACCCCAAGATCCCTTTCCTGCTTGGTGCATGCTATATCCTCACCCCCAACTGATATATTGGCCAGGGTTTTTGTGCCCCATATGCATTATCTTGCACTTCTTTGCATTGAATTTCAACTGCCAAACCCTTGACCATTCTTCAAGTTTCTGCAGGTCCCTTCTCATTCTGTCTACACCCTCTGGTGTGTCTACTCTGTTACAGAGCTTTGTGTCATCAGTGAACAGTGAAATTCTGCCTTCTAGATCCTGTGCAATGTCACTGATGAAGATGTTGAATAGGACCGGTCCCAGCACTGATCCCTGTGGTACCCACTGGTCCTCTTCCCTCTGTGGAGTGACAGCCATTTACCACCACCCTCTGTGTCCTGCCACCCAGCCAGTTACCTACCCACCACACTACTGTCCTGCTTCCCACCCATATTCCCCAGTTTGTGTAATAGTCTTCTATGTGGCACAGTGTCAAAGGCCTTACTGAAGACCAGATAGGCCATGTCCACTGCCCTCCCCTGATCCACCTCCCTAGTCACCCAGTCAAAAAATTCAACGAGGTTGGTCTGACATGACCTCCCCCTGGTGAAACCATGCTGCCTTGGGTCCTGTAGTCCATTGACAACCAGATGTTCCACCAAAAGTGATTGAATGTAACAAACTTTGTTTTTATACATTAAATAAAATATTACTACTACTACTCTTTATCAATGGGCTCCAACATTTTGACCTCAAATTTCCAACATAGTATTTTTATGACCTCACACTATGAGCAAGATATGTGGGATTTTTTTTAATTCCATCTGAAAGATGGTTTGCAGAGCAACTGCAAAAACATGTTTTGGAGGGCATTTGAAAACTGACAGCCTTCATGTTCATGGGGTGGGGGGGGTAACAAAAGGAATATGTTGAAAATTTGGGTCCCAAATCTGCAGCAATAAAGTTAGAGTGAACGCTGGAGAAATTCAGCGTTTCTTCACAACTTAGTTGTTTTTCACATTTTGCTCCCAAATTTTCAACATAGACTTTATGACCACATGTTATGCTCAAGACAGGTGGAATTTTTAAAATCCTGTCTGTAAGGTGATTCAGCAGTGCAACTGTGAAAACATTTGTTGGAGGGGACTTTAAAAATGATATATGGCATGTTCATGAGGTGTGGTAACACAAGGGCTATGTTAAAAATTTAGCAGCAAAATGTGCCAAAATAAAGCTATGGGTAAATGTTGGGAAAATGTTATGTTTCATTAACACTTTGTTGTTGTTTTTCACATTTTG
This sequence comes from Neoceratodus forsteri, assembly GCA_016271365.2. NCBI lineage: Eukaryota > Metazoa > Chordata > Ceratodontiformes > Ceratodontidae > Neoceratodus > Neoceratodus forsteri. Next base: position 107,133,002 of record CM028131.1, on the reverse strand, counting down.
ACCCCAAATTTTCAACATAACAGGGCTCCCTCGTTTATCCGCCACCCTCACCTACCGTCAACTAGCCGCTATACTCCAAGTATCAGTAATGTTAATTCCCATTTTACTGCCACCCTTGCTATCCGCTATCAACCAGGCACTGGGGCTGCACTGCTTGTACTGGGAGACTGTTGTTGTTGAGGCGTAGATTAGAAAACCTAGGAAAATCAGGAGCAGTTATGAAATTTTCAAGTAGTGTTTTATTATAATCAATAACAGTAAAATAAAAAAATGAAATTGTTCAGGATAGCCATTTACAAAGGCAGTACAAACAGAGAAAACAAAATCCTTCATCTGAAGGTATCTCTAATTCTAAATTTGTCTCTCTCACACATAAAATTGCTCTTTTTAATAAAAGTCTTGACCTGGCACTTCATTTCTGCACCATGAGCTTGTTAACAGACATCCTGTTTTTCTCAAACTGTATCAGAATGTTGTCAGTTTCTTTTCTTGCAGGTGCCACAAAACAGAACATGGTGTCCCAGAACTAATCTCCTGTTGACAACTCTGCAAAAGAGTTTGTGGAGGTCAAACTGCATCTCAGAGTTAACCTCTGGGTTCCAAATAGTTTTCTGCAATCATTTCAACAATATATCTAGAACGGTATACACTTCCAAACCGAGGGATCCCAGTCTCCCTCAAAGTCTCACATATTTTTATAACTGCAGATATGCAGGGGGAAGAGAAGATAGAAACAGCAAGTGAAGGCAGGGAGATAGCGGGGGGGAGGGGATTGCGAGACTGTCAGAGTGATCAATTCCTAGGTCTCACAAGAAAATTTCATTGCACCACTAGACAGACAAGAAACAGAAAAGGAGAGGACAGACCAGATCCTTGCTTTTAACTCTTACTGTGCAACAAATGGGACAGGGTCTTATTCAAACCTGTCACAGAGATATGTTAATCTCTCATTTATTCACCACGCTGGTGGTGGTGGATGTGACTGCTGGTGGTAGGTGGCGCTTGGTATCAGTGGCGTTTTTTGTTTACTGTAACAGAGACACAAACAAGTGTTGTCGTATCAGCCCCATTGAAAAACTTAAGCTCATGCTCACTGGTGCCGGTGTCCCAAATGTTGAATCCATAAACACTTACCTGGCAAGACATAATAATACACTACCAAGTTCCTCCGAACACTGTATTAACTGAAGGCTGATATCACAGTAAGCAACTGATGTCTTGCTGGTGTCCTGAACCATGATCACCGATCCTACTACTGTATCTACTCACTCGCTGTCCCCAAACTAACAGGCTGTAGCCAGAGCTGATACAGCTATGGCAAGCTTGCAAAGCTCTGAAGAGTGAGTGCCACTGAGTGTCATCTCCAAAATGGTGGCAGTGATGCAACTGCGCGTGCACAGCATTCATGCATGCGTAGTTGCAGTGAATGGCAATATGCCATTCACAAGATGGTGGTGCCAGTTGAACTGCGCATGTGCGCTAGGTGCTCATGCACAGTTCTTGTGCAGACATAACAGCCGCTATAGTGCGGCTGTTATTCTGTAGTGGCTGACCACAGCAGAGTGTTACAAGCTCTGTTGGACTTTCAGAAGGATACTTCCAAAAGTCCAATGGAAGGTGCCACGATAGGCCATTTGAAGCCAGAGGAGGCAAAATGGCTGTAGACTCCACCCACAGCCATAAAAATCAAAGCTTGTGCTCACAGTCAGTGGTGGCTTTGTTAAACAGAGACACAAAAGTGTGTATGTGTTTTTTTTTGTTTTTACTTCTCATCAGTCCTATGGAAAACATAAACTTGTGCTCACTGGTGTCCTGAAGTTCCGCCTGAGGACCTGAGTTCACTAGTACATGCCTTCATTACATATAGGTTTGATTACTGTAATGCTCTGTACTTCGGGGTCAGTGAAAGGACCTTCCTCTGGCTGCAGCTGGTGCAGAACACAGCAGCTAAGTTACTGATGGGCCTGTCTAGGTCATGTCATATGACCCCAATCCTGTGAGCTCTGCACTGGCTGCCTGTCAGGTGGAGGGTCTTCTTCAAAGTGGGCTTGCTCACCTACAAGGCCATATACAGTCTGGGCTCTGGCTACCTTGCTGATCTCCTGACATCTGCCACCTCAGTGCCCTCCCTCTACTCCTCCACCAGGGGCCTCCTTGCAGTTCCAAGGGCCAGGTTAAAAATGTCTGGCAACCATGCATTTAAAGTCACCGGCCTGGCCTTCTGGAACTCACTTCCCACCTCTCTTGTGGAGTCCCCAATGGTGGAGGCATTTAAGAGGGGTCTAAAGGCTCATCTCTTTAAGATGGCTTTCCCAGACCAACCAGAGTTGTTTTATATTTTTAAGAGTATATTTATTGAGCATTATAATTTCAATGCATGCTGTAATTTAATGGATTTATGCTCTGCAGTTTGTTTTTGTATGACCCTGTCTTTTATTGTGTAAGGTGCCCAGAGCGTCTGGGATCGGGCACCATATAAATAAATGTTACCTACCTACCTGAAAACTGAATGCTGAACCCACAAACAACGAGTGAATTTCCAGCTTCAAGACATAGTAATTCCACACTTCCCTGAATGCTATATCCCCTTGTACACTATGACTATGTTGATTGAAGGTTGACATCACTAACGCTGAACCCACAAACACTGAATGGCCACATCAATTTGGAACTGCAGTCCTTCCTGACTCCAAAATGTCGGATCTCTCCAGGACAAAGGTCCTTTGCCTATCGGGCACCATTGTGGTTCAACTCCCTCCATGAGAACATTATTAGCCTGCCCACTCTGTGGACCTTCAAAAAGAACCTAAAGAACCATTTAATACAGGAATCTCAATGTGTCTGCCATCGCTAGCAACTAGCAAAGGCATCTCCTACCATCTGCCCTTCTGCCAAACAGACCTGTCTTTCTCTCTCTCTCTCTCTCTCTCTCTCTCTCTCTCCTCTCTAGGACACCCTGCACTTGGGGCTCAACCCTCCACCCCATGTTTCTAGCACTTCCATACACTAACCCCCTTGTGTTGCTGACAATTAACAGGCTCCCTGTTGGGCACAGTTATTTAGTCTGTTCCTGTATGTATCTGACTGTGTTTACTTATTCCAGTTTTAGTTTTCACTGTATTTTTTACATTCCTTTGTTCAAAGACCAAATGTACCTAAATGTTCTCATTCTAATTCTGTTGCCTTGTTTGTCTCAATCCTCTGTATAATCACCTACTTGTTCTAAATGTACTAACGTGGAACCTTTGTAAAGAGCTCTGAGCTCAAATGGTTAATCCGAGATGAGAAATAAATAAATAAATAAAACTGACCCATTGAAAAATCAATGCTCACAGTCAGTGGTATTATTTGTTAATTGTTTTTTTTACCTTTCATCAGCTCTATAGAAAAAAGTAGGATTGTGCTCACTGGTGTCCCGAATGCTGAACCCACGAACACTTAACTTCCAGATTAAGGATGTAATAATACCTTGGTCCACTGGACACTGTATTCCCTGTACATTGTGACTGTACTGATTGAACATGGCAACCGATGTCCTGCTGGTGTCTGGGTCGAAGGGTGACATTGCAGTAATCGTGCTGCTGACCTGCTCTCCAGCTGAACACACCAGCTGCAGTAGCAAGAAATACCAAGTTAGTACAGTACTGTGTTTTTAAGCAAATTTAGAAACATTCTGATGATTTATAGTTAAGAAATTACTGTAGTTCACTCATTTACATGCACAGTTCATTTAAACATATGGTATCGTGTTGTTGCTTCTTATACTGCATAGGGAAATCCAACCCTCTAGTATCTGCCACCCTCTTTTTATTTGTTTTACTTGTTTAAATTTGTTTATTGGGTAAGAACCCAAGGGCATCAAATGTCCATTTTCATGGGAGACCCGAGTACAAAAACAGATACAACACAAATGACATACAGTATACTATACAGAAATCAAACAAAACAATCACATACATTGTAAACAATAACATGAAACTTCAATTTAGATTTAAGTAAATTATAAGAATAAATAAGATGAAAATCATTTGATAAGGAATTCCAATCCTTTATTAACCTACTGTATATAAAAAAAAATTGCTGCCCAGCAGAAGATTTATAAAAAGGAAGTTTTAGACAACCAGTCCAAGCTGATCTAGTTCAATAACCTGTAAAAGAAAATGTAAAAAAATGTTTAAATGTAAACTGAACAGAACCTTTAAAAAAAATCTCCCAAAAGAAATTAATCTAATTTATAAACTGGGTAGAAAGAATGCTGACTCTTGACTGACCAACAGGTCCTTTCAGCTGGGCAGTTATCCATGGACAATGGCCCAGCTGAAAGTAGCTCATCAAAAATATGTTTAAAAAATGCATCCAACTTACTAAAAAGGACCCATTTCATAATTGCAATAAGACACTCCAGAGAGTGCATTATGGTGGGCTAACGGCCCTTCTTGGGTGGTGGTGGTACTCGGCTCCACCTTGTGCTTCAATCCACTCGAGGTGGGCCATTATCCCTCCATGACGCACCCCCTGTCATGCCTTATTGCTTAATAAGAACACCTAGCTTCAAAGGAAAACCAATTCAATTTGACATAAAGTTCACAATGGTGTGTAGATCGAGAACTTAAAGTAATACATCAACAAATATTATTATAAAGTATTTTCACCCTTTTTAAAACAGATTCACTAGCAGCCGAATAAATAGGAAGCCCAAAATCAATAAACAGTAAAATCAAAGATTAAGCCAACATTTTTGAGAATTAAATGATAAGCAATTTCTGATCCTGTAAAGTAAACCCAAGCGAGAGTGTGCATTTTTTCATCGAAAAATCAAAATGGTTATTAATTATACAACAAAGAACTGTCCAATACAAAACCCAAAGACTTAAAACAATCAACCTTTTCAACTAAGTTATTGTGAAGATCTGTAATTGATTAAACAAGTTTGATTATTACCAATCCGATATGATTATTTATCCAGGAAAATCAAACTGTACCAAAGTTGGCAGACAAAAGAGGGCATGACCCCATATTACGATCAAGAAAGGTGGAATTTTTTAAATCCCATCTGAAAGATATTTTTACAGAGCGACTGTGTGGTTAATGGTATACAGTCAGAATAGATGCAAGTCATAAGTGGGGAGCCCCAGGGATCGGTCCTAGGGCCAGTCCTCTTCAATATTTTCATCAGTGACATTGCAGTTGGACTGAAGGGTAAGGTTTGCCTGTTTGCAGATGACACCAAAATCTGCAACAGAGTTGATTATCCAGATGGGGTGGGTAGGATGAGACGACATCTGGAAAACTAGAGAAATGATCCAACGAGTGGCAGCTAGGGTTTAATGCATGCATGTGGGGAGGAGAAACCCTGAAGCTAACTATAGGATGGGGGGGGGAGTTGCTGACAATCACAAGAGAAGAAAGGGACTTGGGCATCATTATCACAGATGACCTGAAAGCCTCCAAGCTGACCACAAAGGCAGTATGGAAAGCTAGATGGATGTTGGGATGTATCAGTAGGGGTATCACAAGCCGTAAGAAGGAGTGTGGCTGGCCCATCAGCACAGCGGTTGGATTTCCGTCTGTGATGCCAGTGACCCAGATTTGGGAATGGACCCAGGTTGCTGGAGGGCTAGCCAGGTGAGAAGGATGGAGCATCCCAAGGATGGCTCGCCTTCTCTGGGGGGAGGTCAGAGATGTGGCCCGGTGCCTGATGGCCCCTGGCGGAGGCCAGGAACATAGCAGGACATCAGGGTCTGGATGAATGGGGGAGTGGCGGATGTCAGCATACGCCTCAGGAGAAAACCAGGAAACTGCTCTCTGGCAGGCCGATTGACGGCCCCCACTGCCACCAGGCCCTGACAACTGACCCCACCTCAGTAGCACCCCAGCTAATTGAAGAGTGCGCTGGCCACCCCCACTGGTGCATTCCCTCTCAGAGGAGGGGGACCCATCCAGTGAAGGGATGCGCTGGGTTATTCAGCGGGTCATGATGTGAGATAATGGGCCGGTGTCAGGGGACAGCGAGCAGATGGAGGACCTAGGGTACCCAAAGGAGTGGTCGGCCAGGGAGGGAGGAGGGTGTATAAAAAAAAGGAGTGTAGCCCCCCCCGGCACTGTGTGCCACTGGGCTACCCTCCTTGCTGACTGTCTCTGGTACCCGGCAAGGGGCCTAGGTCCTGCTACATTGACTATTGGGGGTTCGTTCCATGAAATAGTAAAAATAACAAGGTGCCTCGATCCAGAATAAAGTATCAGTGGGGCAGATATTTGTTTGGCACAGCCACCTAGGATAGTGTGCCTACCCACCTCCCCAGCCAACTACTCTGCACACTATGTCCCCCAGTACTTTGTCCCACCATAGACCATATGATTCAGCACTAAACACATGCAATGAAATTCAATAGTCCAACAGATTCAAACAACAAGTCCACAGCTTTATTTTGAGGGGGAAGGGATAGAGAAAGAGATACCTGGGTACCAGGTAGCTGTGAAAAGGAAAAACATTAGTAAAATATGCAATGTGAACAAATGGGCCCACAGGCCAAGCCTTCATCCACTGGTACCAGCATCCCAGAAATGTCCCTAGAGGTACCCACTAGATGCAGGCCTGGTACAGTGCCGTGGGTTGGCCAGCTGTTGGGGCCCTGAAGTTGCAGAAACTTGCTTTTGAGAAGAAAAACAGATAAATTCCCCCTGTTCCTTCCCCAGAACCAGGCCCGGGGTACTCACAGTTGGAAGATTTTAGCACCAGGAAAAATGGAGCTCCTCAATCTCATGCAGCACAAACGAAACAGGCCAGCCAGGATCCACCTGTTAGGATGGAACTTGCCCGAGGATCTTACAGCTGGTCACCTTGATTGTAGTTCTGGCCACTTGTCACCTTTGGCCACTTCTGGCCCACTGCAGAGCACTGTGGCAGGACAACACCAGCCCCAGAAGGCCCAGACCTGGGAGTGGCTCCACAACCCGGCTACCACGGTCAGAGTGCTCTAGCACTTGGGTGCAAGACCTGTGACCATCTGAGACAATGAATTCCACTTGGGAGGGGTTAGCAGGTTCCTTCCCTGGCTCTTTGTAAGGACTCCCAAATGGTGGGGGTCCTCCTGCAGTCCCTGCACTGAGCTCGCAACACTCACAGTTATCAGACAGTCACTTCAGTGAAGTCCAGGGACAAATTGAGTGAGTGCTAGTCCCTGAGCCAACCAGTGCCAGTGCAATTCAGTGGGGGGGCACTCAGCAGCAACAGCCCCCCTGCACACCAGTCCACACTCTCAGTTCAGCAGTGTCCAAACCCTTTCATCAACTGCAGAAAGACCTCAGCCCTCAGACATTTTAATCAGTTCACTCAGGACACACATAATTCCTGGCTAGTACCCTCATGACCAGATATGCTCTGCCTCTTCAGGAAAAATGCAATTTGCAGTCCACACAAGCAAACAACCTTTCAGCAGCAACTGTAGTACTCAGATAATCTGCTCAGTCCTTTCATCTAGCTCAATTTCCCAGTGCAAGGTGGCTGCCACACTTAGTTTCTCCCAACACTCATTAAACACCCTCTCAGTACCTGGAGAAACAGGATCACAGCTCAGTCTCTTTTTCTTTGTTCCCCCTTGCAACTCAGTCCTGTCTCAAACACCTGGGGAATCCTTCAGGGAGAAAGGGAACATTGTTTAATGAGGAGTAGCACAACAAGTCAAAGCTTGTTTCCAGGTGCGACCTGGGAGCACAAGGAAGTTAAGTGACTTGCTCAGGATCACACAGTATGCACCTAGGTGGCTGTAGGATTCAAACCCAGGTCTCCAGATCTGCAGTTCAGAGCCTTAACCCACTATGCTATACTGCCTCCTTAAGGCAACCACAATCCTAAGATCAGGGCCTGGGTAGGCCCCTGAAGTCTGGTGTCTGCTTTCACAGCACAGTCCTGATTTGTACAGAGCCTAGCAGTAGACTGACTCAATCCCAGAAAGTCCCCACTGTATCAGTCAAAATCCCAGTCTTCTGACTGGCTGTTAAAGCCTTTCAAAAATCAATATCCATGGTGAACAATATTCCCTGCTCGTTTATTGGGGCATGACCTATGTGCCAGAATTAGTCCCTTCCTTTTCCCAGGAGCCCCTCTCTGTCCAGTTTGGGCACCTAGATCATTGATTGGCTGCAATAAGGGGGTTAAATGTTACCAACATGTCAGCCCCCATACACTTCCATGGAGTTCCATTCTGTTTTATGCAGTCTATCCCCTTATAACATCTGGTGCTGCCCAATGCATTACCCTATTGATACAATCACCCCATTGGGTTATAGCCCTAAATGTCCACTGTTAATTGAGCCCACTGTTAGGGTGGTGGCCCCAAATGTTTTGCTGTTGCTGCCACTGAAACCGTGTCCCCCCAGGCAATAACCTCATTATTATACATGGGGCCCTGAGCAGCCCCGCTATTTAAGCCTCCTTTCTCTTGTTCCCCCGGGCCTTTTGTCTAATCCCTTCCTGGTCTCCGGACCCTGAAAACTCAAGAGGGGCACCGAGACCATGGACAATACTCCCACTTCAGGACAACAACAGCGGTCGGGAACATCAAAGCGCTTCATGCACTTAGGCGAGTGCCAGCTGAGAACAGCATGCTGGCCACTCGCGATGAAGGCATTATGTCAAATGGAGCAAAAAGAGAAGCCTGCTGGTGGAAAATGGGGGACAAAATGGTGTACTTCAGGTAAGCCCCCACAGGGAGGTTACAGGAGGTAATGATCCCTCTTTACAAGACACTGGTTAGGCCCCAGTTGGAGTACTGCATCCAGTTCTGGAGGCCGCACCTGCAAAAAGACATTGACAGATAGAAACAGTTCAAAGAATGGCAACCAAAATGATGCAGGCACTGCAACAGAAGTCATATGAGGACAGCTTGAAAGACCTCAATATACAGTATACACCATGGAGCAAAGAAGAGAAAGGGGCGATGTGACAGAAACTTTGAAATATCTTAAAGGCCTTAACAAGGTAAAAGAGTCTAACATGTTTCAGTATAAGAAAAACAGCAGGACAAGAGGACATGACATGAGATTAGAAGGAGTCCGATTAAGGGGCAATGTGAGAAAGTTATTTTTCATGGAAAGGGTGGAAGATGACAGCCTACCTAAGGAGGCAGCCAAAAGGAGTACAGTGCAAGGCTTCAAAAGAGCATGAGGTAGGCACAAGGGAATAATAGAGATGAGTATGAATGAAATAGGCCAGTGTTCAGAATAGAGACTTATGACAATATTTATCAGGTAGAAATAGACTAGATGGGCCTGGCAGTCCTTATCTCCCGATAACGTCTATGTTTCTATGACTACAAAAACATGTTTTGGAGTGAATTTATAAAATGGCACCTGTCATGTTTATCAGGTGCTGGTAACCCTTACAGAAATGTAACAACTTTTGTGTGTTTTTTTTTTTTTAGTTTCTGTGTTAAATTTTTATAATTAGCTAGACCTCTTCAAAGTATTTCAGTTGAGATTAAAAAAAAAATGGTCTGATAAAGTTAGCTGCCAGAAGCACGCCAGATGGCTCTGGATAGTGATTGCAGTCTCTTTGGCCCATACTACAGGACCCCTGGCCAGTTAATGGGAGAGCTGAATGCAAAAGGAAACCTCTCATATTTTGTAAAGGGCCCTGGCTAATGAGTGAAAGAGTCACTCCTGCGGTGTGAGACAGGAGGAAAAACAAAGGGATGGACATTGCAATCCACAAAACCCAAGATTCTAGTCTGGTCCAGTCTTTCCAGAAGGGAGGTTTCCAGGACATGTTGAACCTATGATGTCAGAGTAACATACTGGGTGACATGTCAAGGGGGGGCAGATGAATGGTCTTGAGGACTGCCAGAGCCTGAGTTAGTCAGGCTGGGACTCCAAATAGTTAACATCTAAGGTGTGATTCTACCCTGATTCACCAAGGTGTCCTGTATAGGTAAGCCATTTTAATTTGGAAAAATTAAGATGTGCAGTAAGATTTTTCTGTGTGTTTTCTTTCTGCTATGTATAAAACATTTTTTTTCAATCTCTGTAGAAGTACTGCTCCCCATAGTCTTTGTGTAAATCCTATATTATATGTGTAAGTATGTTTAAGTATAAAAGGGGATGGGTCATTTGCCCTTGGGCAAGGAAAATTGTACCATGTGAGCAGTGGCTCTGGAGGGATTCAAAATTAGAGCTACCCTGAGACAGTGTCTATGCTGAGTGGTGGTGGCTACTGAGTACCCTTGTAGGTGTCTGGCAGGTTCAAGAATGCTGGTTACAATAACAGACTAAGTCTTGGCGAGACCAGTGCAGCACAAACTAGTGTCAGTAGTGGGATCAGCAACCGTTTTGTCAGTACTGTATGAAGGTTATTTGTCCAGTTACAGAACAGTATATACAAAAGGGGACTGTATATTCTACCAGATTAATTTTGTTAAGCAAGAGTAGATAGACATTATGTCTAGGCAATATGAGAAGTGTACACTGCTAAACCCACAGGAGCTGTGCTAAAAGAAAGAACTGGGCTATGAAGAAGACCAAACATGAACAAAACTGATAGACATCTTTGAAAAAGGTGACAAGGGATGTGTTGCAAAACGGGTCATCACTGCTAGCGGAAGTTGCGAGACCGAGAGAGCAAGAAAGTGAGCCAAAGTCAAGAACTGAGGCAGCTTTGCAGGTACAGAGGTTGAAGCTGGAGCTTGTCCTGCTTTAGTTGAAGGCTGAGGATCAAGAAAAGAGATCCAGCGAGCATGAGAGCAGTGAGAGAAGCAGTGCCAGCATGACATCAAGTTGAGAGAGGAGCGACAGAAAGAAAGTGAGCATGAGAGACTGATGGAGAGTCCGCACCAAATGACATTATCACAAACTATGTATTATGGCATGCGGGATTTGACCCAGGAAGCCAAAATTAATTCTAAAATGTTTCCCAGATATCAGGGGGGAGGGGGGAACCCTGATTTGTTTTAAAGATCTTTCAGTGAATCTTTGGACAGTTTGAATTGGGCAGAACTGCTTGGTCAATACCTCTATTACCACCGCTTACAAGCAAGGCGTTAGAAGCATTTTCCACAATGGATAATGAGGACTGCATGGCCTATGATAAATTGAAAAATGTCTTTCCAAAGAGTTTTGAACTAACTCCCTGAAGCCAATAGGCAAAAATTTAGAGGGTTAAGAACAGCACTGGGGGACAGCTATGTTGAACTGTGCATGCAGCTACAGTAAGTAATTTGTTGGAATGCTGGGTAGAGGGTTCGAAAGCTCACTCTGTGGAGGAAATAAAAGATTTATTTCTTCTGGAACAGTTCTTAGAAACTGTGCCTGAGGAACTGAGAATATGGTTGTTGGATAGAACTCCGAGCTCCGTTAGGAAGGCAGCTGAGAGTGCTGATCAGTTCATATGCAGCTAACCATCCTTTCATTGCAGACATGGGGGCGGCATAAGGCGATTTTAAGGAATCCAAGGGGGCAACCTAATGGAAGCCAGCTTGTGCATGAACAAAAAAGGGAAGTCATCTGTTTTCAAAAGCACAGAGACAACCGAACACAGGTGCTATATCTTCCAGAAACTGGGGCATTTGTCTTATGATTGTCTGAAAAATGTGAAAAAAGGGGTTAGTGCAGCAGGAGGGGGCAGCTCAGGGAGTTCACAGCAGACAGTGGCCTATACACTGAGTGCAGTGCCCTCTTACTCCAAAGCACATATGTACTCAGTGGTGGTGAATGGATTGGTAACCCAGGGACTGAGGAACACTGGGGCCTCCATTTCTATGGTAAAACAGGATTTGTTTCAGGAGGAACAGGTCCTGTCCGGCCACTTTTTGAGGACTGGAGGAGGGATGGGTCCTACGGTCTCAGTGCCAACAGCCCAGATATTTATAAGCTGGAAAGATGGCTAGGGCATATGGGAGTTGGGTGTTGTACCAGACCTGCCTGTGGGTAAATTATGGGTAATGATTTCAGTAGTAGGACCAATATTGTGTGTGTCACTATCCATAGCACGGTGAGGGAATCGACTCCTGAGGACACAGAGGGGGCAGTACACAAGGAAGCAGCCTTTACCTCAGTAGCAGAAGTTGTACCTGAAGACCAAGCTGGGAGCAGCAGTTGTGAGCTAAAGCTACGGAGTTAGAAGAGCCCAGCCGTGGGTGGCTCTCCCACAGTAGACTGTGTTTTGAGAAAAGTTGGGCATGCAGAGCTATGGAGAGCTCAGCAAGCTGACCCATTCCTGCAAAAACTAAGGGAGTTAGCCTCCAGGGTGAAAGGTGACCTCCTGAGTGCTGGGAAATGGGAGGTGTATGGGGAGATTGGGCTCCTGTACCATGAATGGGTTCCTAAAGGAGGAACAGAGGAAGCGGTACTCCAACAAATAATGGTTCCTAGGAAGAATAGGAAGCAGCTTCTGGCCTTAGCCCATGACATACCGTTTTCTGGACACTTAGGGATCAGCCATACAAAAAGGGGCAGCTGACTAACATTTTTTTCTGGCCTAGTATTTTTAAAGACGTGGTGAACTGCTGCCAGACAAGGGTGCAGTGCCAGAGGGTGGGAAAGGTCGAGGACAAGGCTAAGGCAGCTTCAATTCCCCTATCTGTTATCAAAGAATCCTTTCAGTGAGTTGCCATTGACATTGTGGGGCCACTTAGAATCTCAGGTTTCACTGGCATGACATTTTGGTGGTCGTAAATAATGCCACAACATATCCAGAGGCAGTGTTCTTGTTCTCCATCAAAGCTGAGAATGTGGCTGATGAACTGCTGGGAATATTTAGATGGGCGGGTTTCCCTCAAGAGATTCTGTTGGAACAGGGTACCAACTTCATGTCTTATCTGATGGTTAGTCTTTGGAAGACGTGTGGGGTAAGGCAGCCTCCCATACCACCCCCAGATGAACAGTCTGGTTGAGTTATTCAATGGGTCTTTTAAGACCATGTTAAGAGCATTCGCTGACCGACCAGCATGCGTGAGAGTGGGACAAGTACCTGTCCCATCTCTTATTAGCATATAGGGAAGTCCCCAAGGAGTCCACAGGGTTCTCACCCTTCAAGCTACTGTTTTGCAATTGGATATAGCACCCCCCTCCCCCAATTTGATAAGGGATGAACAGACCACCAGCTCAGGGGAGTGACATGGATAAGGAATTAGCTGAACAAGTAAGGATGGTCTGCAGAAGGGGAGCTCAGTGGTGGTGGGGGACTTCAACCTACCAGGGATAGAATGGAGCACCCCATCTGCCATGAGTGCAAGGCGGGGAGTCCTGTTAGAAGCATTTCAGGACAGCTTTCTGACTCAACGGGTCCAGGGGCCAACTCGGTTAGGTTAGAAAGGACTCTGGACCTTGTACTGGATAACAGGGAAGCTGTAAGGAATCTGGAAGTGCAGGAACCACTGGCTGGGAGTGACCACTATTCGGTGTGGTTTACACTCAACATGGGGAGGGAAACTGGGGGCACGTGTACAAGGGTGATTGAGTTTAGGGGGGGTGGATTTTAAGAAGATTGGGGAAATTTGGGGCAGGCACCTAGCAGGTATGCATGTATGCAACCACACATGGATGCAGACCAGAAATGGAACATCATGAAGGAAGGGCTGGCAGCAGCTACAGAGTCTTGCATTTGGAAGAAAAGCAAGAAGGGGAGGACAAAGAAACCCAGCTGCCTGACACAGGAGGTTATGGAAGGGGTGAGGGCCATTTCAAAAGTACAGGAAATCGAGGAGGGGTGAAGATAAGGATACGTAAATGGAGAAGTCCAGGGAGGTTACCAGACTGGTCAGGATGGCCAAGGCATCCAGGGAGCTGAGACTGGTACAGGGAATCTAAAGTGGAGGAAAAGACTTCTTCACTACATCGGAGAGAGAAGGAGCAAGGATCAGCTGATGAGGATTAAGAAGGATGAAGGGTGGATGGAGAAAGGGACGGAGCATCAGAGACACTGAACGAATACTTCTGCTCTGTATTCACGCAAGAGAAGGGGAGCAGATACCCCAGGTGGGGTTGGGGGGAGACAACAGATGTACGAATTACAGAGAGCATGGTATTAAATGGGTTGAGGGCATTAAGGGTGGACAAAGCACCTGGACCTGATGGCATTCACCCTAGGGTACTAAAGGAGTTGGCAGAAGTCCTGGCACGACCACTGGCTGACCTATTCAATACCTCCCTGGACATGGGATGAGTACCACAGGACTGGAGAATGACCTATGTGGTGCTCATCCACAAAAGTGGCCCAAAGGATGAACCAGGAAACTTTGGGCCAGTGAGCCTCACATCGATCATGGGAAAGCTCATGGAGACCATCCTAAAAGAGAGGCTAATGAGCTTCTTGGAGGAAAACGGTCTCCAGGATGGTCAACAGCATTGGTTTGTAGTGGGCAGATCCTGCCAGACAAACCTTGTAGAGTACTATGACTGGGTGACACAGGAACTGGACAAGGGCCTTGCAGTGGATGTCCTGTATTTAGACTTCAGCAAGGCCTTTAATTCAGTGCTGCATGGCAGGTTGAGGGGGAAATAGGAACATGCGGGGGCGGAACCAGAAATGCTAAATGGATCACAAACTAGCTAAAGGGAAGGCAGCAAAGGGTGGTGGTTAGTGGGGTACCACAGGGATTGGTACTGGAACTGGTGCTGTTTGGGATTTTTATTGCAGATATCTCACACAGGATCCGAGCAAGATCGGTCTGTTCACAGATAAGATCAAGATGAGAGCTGTGGTTGATGATGCGGAGGGGTGGAAGAGGTTGCAGGAAGACCTGACTTACCTGCAGGAGTGGGTGGAAACATGGCAGTTGGGGTTCAATGCCAAGAAGTGCAAGGTTCTGTACTTTGGAGCCAGGAAACAGGAGAAGGATTATCATTTGAATGGGGTACAGCTGGGGAGCTCCCCAGAGGAAAAGACCTATGAATGATCATTACAGGGAGCATGAGCAACTCTGCTCAGTGCAGGAAGACAGCAGCAAAAGCCAACAAAATGCTGGGGTGTATTGTAAGAGGGATCTCCTCCATAAGGACATAGGTTATCCTACCCCTGTATAGGTCATTGGTCAGGCCCCACCTGAAGTACTATGTGCAGTACTGGTGCTCATTCCTGAAGAAGGACATCAGATTGTTGAAGGGGGTGCAGTGAAGAGCCACAGAGACGATTCAGGGATTAGAGAGCAAGCCCTAAGAGGATAGGTTGGGAGAGTTTAATATGTATTCACTGGATGAGAGGAGAGCTGGGGGGATATGAGTGAGACCTTTAAGTATCTAAAGGGGATAAACAAGATCAACACAGAAGGGATTTTCCAGATGAGAAAGGGGAGGGACATAAGAGGACATGGACTGAGATTGGAGGGAGAAAGATTCTGGAGGGAGATGAGGAGACATTTTTTCCCTGAAAGATTGGCGGACAAATGGAACACCTTACCAGATGAGATAGTGTCCTGTAAGACGGTGGGCAGTTTCAAGAGGGATTGGGACAGGCTAAGGGATGGGATGCTGGAAAGAGGGGGGTGGGAGGGGCAGCTGCGAGATGAAGTGCAGCAGCACACTTTCGGAGAGACTCGATAGACCATGAGGCTTGTTTCTTCTGGCAATTTCATATGTTCATATGTTCGTAATGGAAGGATGAACTTGCTCCCCAAGGGGAATCTTTTGTGAAGTACATCCAGAATGTCAGGTGTATGCTCAAGGAGCTCATGGGGGTTTACCCAGGAGCACCTAGGCACTGCACAAAAGATTCAGAAGACATGATACCACCATGGGGCCAGAGCCAGGGAGAACAAAGTCAGGCAACAGTGATGATTCTTATCCTCGACTGCTGAAATACATTACAGGTGACTTGGAAGGGGCCTTACTCAGTGATCAGGAGGGTGAATGATGTTAATTATGTGTTGGAGCTACCAGACAGAAGATGCAAATAGCAAGTCTACCACTTAAACATGATGAAACCCTACCACGACAGGGACAAGATGGTCTTGGCTGTGTGCAGCTATCCGGAGGAGGAGGAGGCAGAAGCAGATCCACTGGTGGACCTTCTGGGTCCACTGTTAGATCTCCTAGGAGAGGTAAAGTGAGAATCCTCAGAGGATGTTTTCACTCTGTTGGAGTGGCTGACAGTAGCCCAAGCTGCCAAAATGTGTGTAGTGCTGCATACGTTTGGTGAAATGTGCAAGGGGAAACTGGACTATACCATGCTGGCAGAGAACCACATGGATACAGGGTCCCAAGCCCCACTGAGAGATCCACCCTACAGAGTCCCAGAAAGAGTAAGACATGCCATAGAGGGGGAGGTCAAGGAGATGCTGGCTTTCCAGGTGATCCAGGAGTTCAGTAGTCCCTGGTCCTTCCCAGTGGCATTGATCTCCAAAAAGGATAGGAGCACAAGGTTCTGCATTGACTACCGGAAGCTGAACAGCTACAGAGTCAGATGCATATCCCATGCCCAGGATGGATGAGGTCCTAGAGAGATTAGGGGAGCCCTTTATCTGTCCACCATAGACCAGACAAAGGTTCTATTAGCAGGCATCCATTGTCCCCAAAGCCAGATAGAAATCAACCTTTGTTATCCCGTTTGGATTATTCGAGTTCAGGGTAATGCCATTCAAGATGAAGAATGGGCCAGCCATCTTTCAATGGCTCATGGATTGCATTCTGAATGGGGCAGAAGACTTTGCTCTGGTGTACATGGATGTCATCACCATCTATAGCCAGACTTGGGAAGCTCACGTAAGGCATGTGACCAAGGTGTTCTGCTGAATCCAGGCAATTTTGCTGACAGTCAAGGTGGAAAAGTGCTAGATAGGAATGGCAGAAGTGTCATACCTTGGGCACAGGGTGGGGAGAGAGTACATCTGATCTGAGCCACTGAAAATTGAGGCCATCCAAGGATGGGCCATGTCCCTGAGCAAGAGGAAAGTCTGGGCCTTGTTAGGGATGGCAGGGTACTACTGTAAGTTGGTGCCAAACTTCAGCAGCATGGCCAGCTGCTGCCTGATCTTACGAGGAAGAAAATGCCAGAAAGGGTTCAGTGGATGGAAACCTGCTATACTGAATTCCACCAGCTGAAGGAGACATTGCTCAGGCACCTGTTCTCATAAGCCCAGACTATTCTATGAGGTTTATTGTGCACATACATGCATCTAATCATGGGCTAGGCATGGTTCTGAGTCAGGTCACGCATTCAGGAGAGGAACACCTGGTCATGTACCTGAGCAGGAAGCTGCTGCCCAGAGAGGAGGCCTATGCCACAATGGAGAAGGAGTGTCTAGGTATTGCCTGGGTATTGCAGAAACTGCAACCTTATATGTTTGGAAGGGAGTTCACCCTGGTCACTGGTCACTGATCACTGATCACAACCCCCTTACATGGCTGCATAGGACCAATGGACAGAACTCAAACTTGCTAAGGTATAACCTGATGCTGCAGTCCAATAATATTGACAAAAGGCACTGCAATGGGTAGCAACATGGCAATGCAGATGGGCTACCCAGACAATAGTTAGTATCCTTTTCCATTAAGTAGGAGAGGCGCTATGAGAAACTAATGTGGTGTTCACCCAGAGATGGAACTGAGGGGATAGCAGGTGGAACTGGATGGCTCGCACAAAAAGCAAACATCATTCAGTGGGGCTAAATAATTTGTGTTTCATTTCCCTGTGGGGGATGTAACAATTTTTGTATAAGTTTTTCATGTTTCTGTGTTTAATTTGAATTATCAGCTACACTTCTTGTAAGTATTTCAGTTGAGATAAAAAAAACTGTCTGATAAAGTTAACTGCCAGAGGCATGCCATATGGCTCTGGAGAGTGATTGCAGTCTATTTGGTCTGTAGTACAGAACCCAATGACCAGGTAATGGGAGAGCTGAAAACAAAAACAACTATTTCATGTTTTGTGAAGGGCCCTGGCTAATGAGTGAAGCAGTCACTCCTGCTGTGTGAGACAGGAGGGAAAACAAAGAGATGCAATCCATGAAACCCAAGATTCCAGTTTAGACCAGTCTTTCCAGATGGGAGGTTTTCCAGGACATGTTGAATCTATGATGTCAGAGTGACTTAGTGGATGACGTTTCATGGGGGGAAGCTAAAAGGTGTTAAGGACTGTCAGAACCTGAAAGACTTAGTCAGGCTGGGACACCAAATAGTTAACATCTAAGGTTCAAGATTGTCCTGATTCATCAAGGTGCCCTGTGTTGGTAAGCCATTCTACTTGGGAAAATTTGTAAAAGTAGTAAGATTGTTCTATGAGTTTTCTTTCTGCTGTGTGCCAAACACCTTATTTTTATTTCTGTAGAATTACAGTTCTCCATAGTCTTTATGTGGTATCCCGGATTAAATGTTTGGATATCCTGAATTATTAAAATATTACTTTTATATACTTCATGATTCTATGAACGAGTTCTTTGAGGCAGAGATAGCTGACTTTTAACTGGCAAAAACAGTGTTTCTGCCACTGAAAAGAAGCTACAGTTACCATATTTTGTTTCTAACTTAAGGTGAACTCAGCTGTGACAGAGAGAGAGGTGGGGTCATTTGCCCTTGGGCAAGGAGCACTGTACTGTGTGAGCAGTGGCTCTGGGGGGATTCAGACCTAGGGATACCCCAAGAGAGTGTCTATGCTGAGTGGTGTCAAAAAAGAGGACATGCTGTGAAGTTAGAGAAGGGGTAGATTCAGGAGAGATGTGA
Organism: Neoceratodus forsteri; assembly: GCA_016271365.2. Taxonomy (NCBI): domain Eukaryota; kingdom Metazoa; phylum Chordata; order Ceratodontiformes; family Ceratodontidae; genus Neoceratodus; species Neoceratodus forsteri. The sequence goes on along the minus strand of CM028131.1, from coordinate 107,114,357 downwards.
GGAAGTGCTTCTTCACAGTAAGTGCTAGATTCCTGGAACAGACTTCAAGTGGAGGTGGTGTGAGTGAAAACATTGGTGGGGCTCAATAATTAATGGGATAAGCACAAGGGACTCATTGTGGAAAGGAAGTAGGGGAGGGAAGGGGGAAAGAGCTGTAGATCGAGTATGGTCTGTGGTTATAGTTTAGGTAGGGAGAAATGGGCAGACTGGATGGGCCTAGCGATCCTTATTTGCCATCAAATTCCATGTTTCTGCTGTATGTTGGCAGCTACCAAGTGCTCTTGCAAGTGTCTGAAGGGTTCAAGAATGCTGGTAACAGCAACAGACTGAGTCCTGGTTTGCTACGGGCTAGCAAAAGGGTTGTGTTGCTCATTTGGGGCTGAAATTTGCAATAATCAAAAAGTTATGTGTTAACATTAAAAAAAAAATCAAAGTTTCCTCATGACTTCTTTTTTTGGACATTTTAACTTCAAATGCTCAACACTGTATTTTTATGATCTCCACCTAATGATCAAGGCAGGTGGAATGTTTTAAATCATGCCCAAAAGGGGATTTCTCAGAGGACTGCAAAAATATGATTCAGAGGAGATTTCAAAAATGACACCTGTCACGTTCATGAGGTGGGGTAACAAGAGGCTATGTTGAAAATATGAGGCCAAGAACTACAAAAATCACAAAGTTATGAGTAAACTTTGAAAAAATTAAATGGTTCTTTATAACTTCTTTGGGTTTTGACGTTTTGACCACTAATTTTCAGGTCTTGTTATAACCCCAGCTTATGAACAAGACAGGTGGAATTATTTAAATCCCATTTGAATGGTGATTTCTCAGAGCAACTGTAAAAACGTGTTTTAGAGGGATTTGAAAATTTTCACCTACCTTGTTTATTAGGTGGGGTCCCAAAAGGCTATGTTGAAAATCTGATGTTTAAATGTTAAAAAACGATAAAGTTATGAGCAAATGTTTAAAATGCATTATAAAATGGCAAGAAAAAAACTAGAAATGTCACTGGCCAAGAGATGTCAGCAGACTGTGCATAAACGCACAGTCAGCTGCCGAATCTCATTTTCTCCCCCAATAAAACTCCTTACTGAACAATATCACCAAGCCTCAAAAAAAAAAAAAAATCCAGTGGCCACCATACTGAAAATCCTGGCTTTTACTACCACATTCTCTAACTAAATTCTTCTCAACTAAACACAGACTTTACACAAATAAACTACACTGCTACAATCATGGCAGCTTAAAAACATTTCCCTACAGGTTAAACAAATAAATTCAAATCTCGACATGTAATCTGAACTCTGTGGCCTGTACTGAAAAAAGAATTGTTCTTCCATGTTCCCCTGCAAAACACAACACCAGGATAACACTTACTCTGTTTTTCAGTATAAAGGTTACTAACAAATAAAAATTAGCCCACACTTGCATTCATTCATTTCCGATCTGCCTTTCACCATAGCGACTGAAGCAAATTTTAACAACAAACTGCCATTTCAGTTCATTCCTCATTTATAATCACATGGAATGCATATCGGCACTGAGCAGAGTGAGTAAATCGGCTTCAAACTCAATATGCATACTGTGGCTACTAATACTAACTAACCAACTACAAAAAAAATAAATATTAACAACTGAAAGTTGCCACACTCGAGAGGACAGAGTTGGGGACCGAATGCAATGGCCGGAATGAGGCAAAACAGGCTGAAAATTAAATTAAAAAATAAATAAAAAATGTACTCAGTGGAAGTAATCTGCCAGCAGACTCCATTTGTCATGGTGGCTCCCTGCCTCAGCTCCTGCTGGACAACTCTGCAGAAGGCAGTATATGTATTGCGGGGGGGGGGGCAGCTCTTGGGTAGGTGCATCTCGAAGCAGAACACTGTGCCAGTATGCAATCAATGGCAGTAACTTTTCTGTGGTGGGGACAAAGAGCTCTTCAGCAGTGACAGCTCGATGCGGGAATGGAGGTCAGTTCCATCGACAGTGTTCTGCACAGTGAGGGAGGATGGGGCTCTTCAGTCAGTGAGACAAAACAGGTCTCTTAATTTAAATGCTGCACTACAACAAAGGGGGAACAGTTCTATATAGTGCATAAACAGAAATAAAAAAACAGTAGCGCAAGGCACCATAAAAAAGATTTGAGAAACTTGTCACACAGCACCATTTGCTGGACATTTGGTTGGACTTTTTTTATTGCAAGTTTTTATTAAAAAAATTATTTTCAAAAAAATAACTTTTTATTTTAATATGAACAAGCCATATGTTTAAAATCAAAAAAATTAGCCATTTTATAAGTGTGATAAGCCACTCCAGGGCATGCATAAAGGGTTTTAATGCACTTCCCAGGGCGTAAGGACACTCAGTCTTTGGGCTTGTGCCTTAGCACACCCCTGGGGTGTGCATTAAAATCCTTTATAAAATGACAAGAAAAAATATAGAAATTGCATTGGCTGAGAGATGTCATCTGACCATGCATTAAATCTCTATAAATGCACAGTCAGGTGCCGAATTCAAACTTCCTCCCACAAAAAACCTACTTAGAGCCATTTTATAAGGGTAATAAGCCCCTCCTGGGTGTGCATGACAGGATTTTAACACACTACCCTGGGCATAAGGACACTTGGCCTTCAGTCTGGTGCCTTACTACACTCCTGGGGCATGCATTAAATGTAGAATAAAGTATGGGGTGGTGTGTGTAATGAGAATTTTACATACACCGGAGGTACTGGGTGCCACATAAACCCCGAGAGCGAAGCTCAAAGGGTTTATCTAGGCACCCAACACTGAGGGTGTATATAAAGTTTGTGTTTACACACACCACCCCATATTTTATTGTATATAACTGCTGGGTTTCGCTTTCTCACCACAGCAATTATATAAAATAAAGTGAAGTTCTTGATGCAGCCGCAGTCCAGTTGTCCGTGGTTCGCTTTGTGATAGTTACTTTTTTTTCTTATTTTTCCCCCTCTGGTAGCTGGTTTGTTTTGTATTGTAGTGATTAAAAAACAGAAAAATTACTTACCACTGAGTTAGAATACGGTGTGGTTTGGGTGAGAAGGCAGGGTGTCGAGCGTTCGCAAACACGGAAGAGCTGTGGCTCAGCAGGCGCAGAGCGAGGGAAACCCAGAGCGTGTTTGCTGTTATAAAGACTCCTTTATAACGTCAAGTTATGCCACGGGTTTCCCTATGGTAGAAAGCAAAACCCAGATATTATTATTCTATAATGCACATCCTGTCGTGGCTTATTACTTACTTTTTTTTTTTTATATAGCTTTTTACCGTCAGGATTCCGGGGCAGGCAAGCTGAAGTCCTCCTGAGGAGGATCTCAATCCACCCTGCTCACAGGGCTTCATTCAGCCTGCCCCATTTTCTATTTTCTCACCCCCCCATTATCCCAGGACCCCAGAACACAGTTGTGCATGTGCGTGGAAGTGCGTGTAACCCCCCTACAAATGGGGGTTCCTAAAATGTCTTCCTGGGCTTGCCTAATGCCCACTGCCAGGCTGGTGTTCTTTGTCTAAACAGTTTGAATGTGCTTGCATGAGAGTGCCCTGTTGGCCTCCATGCTTGTCTCTTTAAGAGGTGTCTATCTCGTAGGTTATAATTGATCTGGGTGGGGCGAGTAGTTTCAGGCTCCGAGTCCCACCCGGCTACAAGTATAGCTGCTTCTTTCTGCCATCGTTAAGTGTGCAGAGGAAGCCCTAATAGTGTAACCACCCTACAAATGGGGGTTCCCAAAAAGTCTTCCTTGAGCGTGCCTAAATGCTCACTGCCAGGCTGGTGTTCTGCATTTTAGCAGTTTAAATGTATTGCCAGAGAGTGCCTGTATAGCCTCTGTGTACTGTCTCATTAAGAGCTGCCTGGATTGCAGTCATAAATTAATCTGAGAGGGATCTCTGTTAGAAGATGTACTTGTTTGCTGATCATTTGTTAGAGTAGTAATAATATTGCAGTTTGTTCTAACCTGCCTTCTTTGCAGCATGGACATTTCTGTTTATCTCCGCCATCTTGGTCCTGGACTGCTGAAATGGGCCAATCAGTACATTTGGGACTCTAAAATGGAGCCTGCCTACAGGGGCTTGGTGGGGCTAAAACTTGTAGGAATTGTAGTTTGGGGCTATTGACGCCTAAAATAATCTGGAGGGGGAGCCCTTGTTGTGACTGTCAGTCAGATCAGCCAGAAAGTCAATGACGAGAGACCGGCCTGGGGATCAGCCCCCTGCTCAACGCCTTGAACTGGAATGATGCCTCGGTGATTTGTGTGGGCCCTGCTTCTACGGGCACTCCAGCTCAACAGCCTGCAGTCTTGATTTCGTCCTGCCTGTGTCCAGTATTGGGTATCGTGAGTAAACATCAGCTCCCTGCAACAACAGCTGAATCTAAAAGTGTTGTCATCTGATTGTCTTGTTGCCTTTTCTTTCATGAACTGAACCCTCTGGCTCCGGATTACAAATAGTGTGAGTTGTGCATGTTGCTTTCTTCCATCACAGGGCCCCAACCAGCTGCAAAATTCCTGGCTAGCCCACCGTTTTCCTACCTGGGTACCCAGAGTGTGTGACTGTGTAGGGACTCTGAACTGAATGCATAACTGTCTGATTAATATAGCTTTTAAGCAAATCAACCTGATTATGCCCCTCCCTTGTTCAAGTCCCCTGAATAAATCAGATTTAACTTTGTTTGCATTTAACCTGACTGTGGTTCCAGTTTGTGCCAAAAGTATTGTACTGTTGCTATTTGCTGTGCTTAACCTTGTTTTACAGGGGGTCTCCAGGGTCAAGCTAGAGGAACCAGCCCTGGTGGTAAGTGCAAACAGTGTGGGTAATTGCCTAGTGAATAAGGGTCATTGTGAAAGTAATTATTGTATATCGTTCAGGCCACTAGAAGGAAAAGAGCGGGGTTACAGTGTCCTGGAGGGCTGTGCCCAGGTTAGCTTGACCACTAACAACCCTGACCTCCGGGTGGAGGCAACCGTTTCATTACCCAGGCCCCTTAACCTGCTATTAGCCAAGCAGGCAGGGGTAGTAGCCCTTGGGATAGTGCTATCTAGGGGTTACATCAGGATCTGTGATTGTTTACTGCTTATTTGCTTTAGTAATAATAATATAGTAATTTGTCTAACCTGCCTTCCTTTGCAGCATGGACTTTCTACTAAGAACCATCATTTTGGTTCTGGACTGCCAGTTTGGACCAGTCAGTAACTTGGGGATCTTAAAATGGAGACTGTCCCCAGAGGTCTTGTGGGAGTAATTCCTTTCGGAATTGTAGTTTTTACTGTTTGGCACCTAAATGGACCTGGAGGGGGAGCCCTCTCTGTGACAGACATTGGATCAACCAACCGAACCTTTTGGATCACTGGGAAATCCCAGAACTGCCTGCAGCAGTGTGTCAATGTAGAATTGGAGTTTGTAGAGTGAACAGCTCGAGCAATTCGAGCAGCTGCTCCTGCGTGTTAGCGCGGGAAATCAGTAGGAAGGCTGAGTCTGACCTGCCTGCTACCATCTTCCCATGTGAAGAAACCTGACTATTTCCGAAATTGCTGATATTGTGACCAGAATCCTGAATTATGAGAGAGTGAATTTCGCCTGGTATGGACCGAAGACTTGCTCCTAGAGCGATCGGCCTGTCAGAAATTGGAGAGAACTGCAGAGCGTACGGTTTGCGCAGAGACACTGCCAAATTGCAACCAGACTGTCATCCGAACTGTAGTATCTGGCTATTTTTGCTATAATTGTGCTGAATGTGTAGTGTGGGTTGCGATTTGGTTCCCCATATCTCTGAATGTGTCATGCTAGCTGGAAGCTGCATCCAGCACCTAAACAGACTGCAGTCTGAACTGTTCACCTGGTCTGGGCCTCACCATCTTGGCCTAGATTGCCGCTCACACCGCAGAGATTCATCCGACGAAAGACCCGCTTGGGGATTCAGCTCCCTGCTCAACACCATCGAACAGGATCAACCACCATGGTGCGTCGTGTGGGCTCTGCTTCCCCTGGCAAACAGCATACCATCCTGAGGTCTTCATTTTGTCAATCCTGTCTCCTGGTCTGGGTAGCGTGAGTAATCATCAGGATAGTTCCCTGCAACAAATCTCAAATCAATGTGTGTCATCTGATTTAAGTGTTTTGGTTGATCATTGTGAACTGAGCCATCTGGCTCCAGAATACAAACTGTGGGTTAAAGTGCATGTTGTCTTTCTTTCCTAAGGGCCCCAACAACAGCTGCAATGCCGGCCTACCCCAGGCAACACTCCAGGCTAGCCTGAGTAACAATTGGGTACCCAGAGTGTGTGTGACTGTGTTAGAGGGACTCTTAGTGCATGCATGTTCAACCTGACCAAATTAGATCTGAAAGCAAATGCCAGATTGCTGCCCCACCCTTGTTCACGTCCCCTGAATAAATCAGATTCTATTCTTTCTGCAGTTAACTTGGCTAGTGTGTACCTTTGTGGAGGGGATACTGTACTGCCATTGAATTGTTATATTGCAGGCCTTGTTTTTCAGGGGGTCTCCAGGGCTTTTGTAACTGATCCTGCCCTGGTAGTAAGTGAATTGAGTGTGGGTTCAATGCTGATGTCATATGGTATATGTGATTGTGCATCTGCTTATCTGTTTAGGCCACTAGAAGGGCTGGTGGGGGGTGATAGTGTCCTGAAGAACTATACCCACAGCAGTTAACATAGGAAACATAGGAAAGATTCAGGAACTTAGCCAAAGGCCAATATCATCCCGCACCAGTCATAACCTCAAATCGTATATATAGCTTTTTTTATGATAATCTAAAGCAATTTTAAATTCACTTGTAGTTGCACTAGACACTACTTGACTAGACAAGTTATTCCATTGATCCACAACACGTTGTGAAAACGCTGTGAAAACGTTGATCCCCTTTGATTCCTATTATAGAGCGCTCCCTTTAATTGATTCTGATGCCCCCGATTTGTGGTTTGACTAGATCTTTCTATCAAACCCAAACATTCCCACAAGTCAGGTGATCTGGTTGCCTTATGAAACAAACACATATCTCCACGATATCTCCTGTATTGCAGTTATGCTACCCCAAACCATTCCTCCGGGTGAAGGCACCTGTTCACCAAGCTCAGGCCCCTCAACCTGCGCCTAGTCATGCAGGCAGGGGTAGTATCCCTTGGGATAGCGCCACCTAGGGGTTACATGCGCATGTGCTCCGTGGCTCTGATGATGGACCCTTCCTCCCTCCTGGCCTAATGCCTGGCTTCATTATTGGCTTGGCGCTACCACCTAGCTTCCACTGCGTGACAGCCAAGAGCCAGGAAAGCCCATGTCCTTCCCCAGAAGAGGAGAGCTGCCTTACATAAGCTGAATCCAGCTCCTCCCCTTCCCCCTGGCCAACCCCCAGTGACCCAGACTTGTTCTGAAACCTGGGTTGCCGGCATGGGAGGAGGTAAGGCATCTAGTGCCTCAGCCCTCCATGCCACTGGGTCATGCTCATTACTTACTTCATACCCTGTTGTGGCTTATCATTTACTTAAAAAGCCATTAACAGTACTTACCTTGTTTTTCTCAGTTCCCATTCACTATTGGAAGTAGCAAGATGTTGTCGTTAGAGAACGACTGCATAGGTAAGTGAGGGGCGGTGGGTGCTACGAGTGGGAGTTGGGGTAAGAGGTGGGGGAGCGGGAGGGCAACGAGGGACAACACGACGAGGGACTTTGTACCGTAGGAGTGGCTTCCTTCTTTCATATAAGAAATTTCTTTCCATCAGCAAGCTGCCTAGCATATCAGCAGCCTACTTCCAATACACTACTCACACCTCAGCCTCCCCAATGCTCAGATGCGCTGGCCACAACACAGCCACACCTGCAAAAGCCATACAGTGCTAGCAGCTGCCAGTATGTTTGCTGTACATGTGCAAGCAAACATAACAGAAATACAGATATAAGCAGCACCCAGATAGGGAAGCACCTAGAATAGCAAGCGGTAACAAAAAGCAAACACAGAAATATGCAGCACCCAGATAAGGAGACAGTTAGAACACCACATAGTATGGAAACACAAATATAAGCAGCACTCAGATAAGGAAGCAGATAGAGTGGCAAGTAGTACAGAAACACAAATGTAAGCAGCACTCAAACAGGGAGACAGCTAGAGTGGCAAGTAGTACAGAAACACAAATATAAGCAGCACTCAGGGAGACAGGTAGAGTGGCAAGTAGTACAGAAACACAAATATAAGCAGCACCCAGGCAGGGAGGCAACTAGAGTAGCAGGAAGGAATTGAAGATACAAATGTAAGCAGCTCCCAGTTAAGGAGACAGACTCGTGAGGAGGCAATACTGGACCTGGTATTCAGTAACAGGGACAGTGTTGCAGACATTAAGGTGGGAGGCCGACTGGGGACCAATGATCACCGTATGGTGTCATTCAATATAATGATGTTGTGGAATTGAACCACCCAAAGGCGAGGGTCCTGGACTTCAGGAGCAGATTTTACAAAGATGGGTGAATGCCTCAGGGATGACGGGGGGTGGGGGGGGTGGAGGAACAGCGGGCAAAGAAGATAAAAGGGAGCATAGTAAAGGCAACAAACCTCTGCATCAAACAAGCCAGCAAAAGCCAGGGGAAAAAGAGACCACTATGGTTCTTGAAAGAGGTGTGGCTGAAAAGTAAAGGCTAAAGGGTAGCATTCAGAAGGTATAAAGAGACACAGAGGGAGGCGGATAGGGGAGTGTATTAGGGAAACAGAGGGGAGCACACAAAGCAGAAAGGAGCGCAAAGGTACAAACTGAAGAGAGAATAGCCCAAGAGGTAGTGAAAGGGAACAAGACATTTTTTAGGTATGTAAGTAAAAAGAGGAAGACTAGGGGTGGGATTGTAAGGTTAAAAAGGAAGGGGGGGATGGGCAGTGCAGAGGAGGGCTAGGAAGAGGCAAACGTCCTGAACATATACTTTTGATCAATGTCCACAGAGGAAGGAGAAGGGGAGGGGTCACAAAGTAAGAGAAGCTTTGGAGGAAGGGAGGTGGACACTAGTCCTTTTCTGGAGGTGAGAGTCCCGAAGGGACTTGCTAATCTGAAACATAGAAACATAGAAACATAGAATTTGACGGCAGATAAGGACCGCTTGGCCCACCCAGTCTGCCCATTTCCCTACCTGATGGATAAGCTGCAGATCCTAGTTAACCAGCAGCCTACTTCTTCCTACCTCCACCCCCTAGAATTGCCTTATGACTGTCCCATGCATGCTTGAATTCCACCACTGTTTTTGACTCCACAACCTCATCTGGAAGGCTGTTCCATGCATCCACAACCCTCTCTGTGAAAAATACTTCCTTAAATTACCTATGAGCCCCCCCTTCTATCTTCAAATTGTCCCCCTTGTTCTTGCACCTCTTTTTTGAAAGATGCTACCCTCTTGGACTTTGTTGATTTCCTTGAGGTACTTGAAAGTTTCTATCATGTCCCCCTCTCCCTCCTTTCCTCGAGGCTATACATATTAAGCTCCTTAAGTCTCACTTCTATGTCTTCCGGTGCAGACCCTGCACCATTTTAGTTGCCCTCCTCTGGACAGCTTCCATCCTGTCTATGTCTTTGCGGAGATTGGGTCTCCAGAACTGCACGCAGTACTCCAGATGTGGTCTCACCAGCTGTCTGTACAGAGGGATAATAACTTCTTGTTTTCTGCTGGTGATGCCTCTCCCTATGCATCCCAGTATCCCCCAGCCCTCCTTGCTGCCCTCTCACATTGCTTGCCCATCTTTAGGTCATCTGATATGACTACCCCAGGTCCTTTTCCATTTTGTTGTTGTTAGTATCTCACCCCCATTGTACTCTTCCCTGGGTTTTGTTTCCCAGGTGCATTACCTTGCACTTCTTAGCATTGAATCTAAGCTGCCATACATTTGACCATTCCTCTAACCTTGCCAAGTCCCTTCTCATCCTTTCCACCCCAACTTGTGCATCAACTCTGTTGCAGATCTTTGTGTCATCTGCAAAGAGACATACTTTTCCTTCAGTCCCTCTGCAATGTCAGCTATAAAGACATTGAAGAGGACGATCTAATACTGAACCCTGTGGTACCCCACTGCTAACCCCCTTTTTTTTCAGAGTGGACTCCATTTAGTATTACTCTCTGTGTCCTATTCTCCAGCCAATCTTCTTTACCCAGGCTGTCATCTTGGAACCCACTCCCAGGCTGGCTAACTTGTATATTAATCTTTGTGTGGGACTGTGTCAAATGCCTTGCTAAAGTCTAGGTAGGCCATGTCCACAGCCCCTCCCTGATCTACTACTTTGGTCACCCAGTCAAAGAAATCTATCAGATTTGTCTGGCATGACCTTCCCTCTGTGAATCCATGCTGCCTTGGGTCCTGTGCCCCTCTGGCCTCTAGATACATAACAATTCTTTCCTTCGAAGTGATTCCATCATTTTCCCTACCACTGAGGTTAAACTAACAGGTCTGTAGTTTCCTGCTTCTGCCTTCTCCCACTTTTGTGAAGGGAATCACATCTGCCCTCCTCCAGTCTTCAGGTACCACCCCATCCTCCCATGATTTGTTAAAGAGGTTAGTCAGTGGTGTCACTAGTTCTATCCTTAGTTCTTTTAGAATTCTGGGATGAATTCCATCAGGCCCCATTGCTTTGTCACCTTCAATTTTAAGAGCTCTTTCAGAACTCTTTCTTCTGTAAATAGACTGGTATCAACTTCTGTATCCAGAGTGTTTCTACTGTTTGTTTTAGGTACCTCCCCCTCTTCCTTTGTAAATACTGAGCAAAAATATTTGTTTAGTATCTCTGCCTTTTCACAGTCACCCTCTGCCCACCCTCCCTCCCTTTATTAAGCCTCACTATCCCTCCCTTGGTCTTCCTTTGCTCCCTGATGTACCTATAAAAGGTTTTATCCCCCTTCTTAACTGAGTTGGCTATCTTTTCCTCAGTTTGGGCCTTTATTCTGACTGCCTTTCCAGCTTCCCTTTGCTTTAACTGATACAGTTATCTGTCCTGTTCCTTCTGTGATTCCTTGTACTTCCTGAGATGCTTTCTTTTCTCTTGAACCTTCACTGCCACTTCCTTTGAGAACCATAGTGGTTTCTTACCTCGTTCGTTTGTTTGTTGCTTTACACAAGGCTTGTTACCTCTGTGATGGCAGTTTTTATTATTCCCATTGTTCTTCCACCCTCCTTCCTGCCCATTTGCTAGTGCATTCCTTAGGCACTCACATTTTGCAAGTCAGCCCTCCTAAAATCCAGTACCTTTGTCTTTGTAGGCTGAGCTCTATTGCTGTGTTTATTGTGAACCATACTGTTCGATGGTCACTAGTTCCCAGATGGCTACCCACTTCTACATCTGTGATCCTCTCTTCATCTCCGTTTGAGAGAACCAGATCTAAGATTGCTCCCTCTCAGTGGGCTCCAATACTAGTTGTCTAAGGCATGCCCCCTGTGGGCATCCAGAATAACCCACTCTTAAAGTGGCTGCTGCAACTGCACTCCAGTTAACATCTGGCATATTCAGATCACTCATCAGCAATATCCCCTTTATCTGCCATTCTAAGTATACTTTCTATCATTTCCTTGTCCATTTCCTCCCCTGAGAGGGGTCTGTATACAACCCCTGTGCGGATTGTGGTGCCATTGCCTGCCTCAAATTGACCCACAGTGCTTCTTCTCCTCCTGTTTACCCTTTTGTTCTGTTGCTTTGATTTCTTCTCTTATGTGAGAGCTACTCCTCCTCCTCTTTACCCTCCCTGTCCCTTCTGTAGATGGTGTATCCTGGTATGTTTCGTCCCAGTCATGGTTCTGTGTGTACCATGTTTCTGTGACTGCCACAATATCAGATCTTCCTCCTCCATCAAGGCCACTAATTCAGGAAGCTTGTTACCCAGACTACGGGCATTGGTACTCATTGCTCTCCATTTTTGATGGCTTTACCTTCTGTGCGTAACCCCACTGACCTTTCTACCTTGGTCTTTTTCTCATTTAGTACCATGTTTTGTGTGGGGAGGCTGGGATTTTCTACTGCTTATCAGTGCCTCCCCTTGACTAGTTTAAAGGCTGCCAATGAAGCATTTAAACCGATTGCCTAAAAGACTTGTTCCCTTCCTGGACAGATGCAGACCATCCTGCCAGTATAGGCTGGTGTCCCTCCAGGTGGAACCCCAGTCCCCAGTGAAGCCAAACTCCTGTGCTCCACACCATTTTTTAACCATTTGTTAAACTGCATGGTGCAAAGTACCCTCGCCTCACTCATGCCACTGACAGGCAGCACCTCCTGAGAAGGACACTGTGTGTGCTACTTGTCTAAGCCCTCCCCAACTCTAAAGGTCCTTTTGCTGCTCTAATCTCATGATGAGCGAGTCATTTGTCCCTAGGTGGACAATGATGTCCCAGCTCAGACTCCCGTGCAGCTGTTCTCGTGATCCTGGGATGCCTTCCTGTCCCTCAAGCCATGGCACCAGGCAGGCACCTTACTTCAGTTTTCCCTGCTCCCCCAGTTCTATCTCCTAATAATTGAGTCCCCCACCAGGAGCTGCTTTCTTTCCTGTGGTGCCCTCTGCCCCTTCCTGAGGGCCTCCCTTGTGACAGTTGTCTGCACCCTCCTTAGTCTCCTCTGCGGGTGCATCCATAGGGGAATTATGCTCCCCCAGAATGGTGTATGGATTGTGGAGTGTAACAACTGACTGGGTGTGCCTCTGTTCCACCACCCTTACCCTCCCTGAGCCCACTGTGGTCCAACTGCTGTGCTTTCTAAAGGTGGACAAAGCAATGGGGCCAGATGGTGTGTATACAAGGGTATTAAGGGAGCTCAGGGAAATACTGGCTGCACCTCTGACACTTCTATTTAATAGCTCACTGGAAACAGGAGTGATTCCGGAGGACTTGAGGAGGGTAGATGTAGTCCCACTACACAGAAATGGGAGCATGGAGGTTGGCAATTATAGGCCAGTCAGTCTGACATTGGTGGTCAGGAAGTTAATGGAATGACTGCTGAAGGAAAGAGTTGTGGAATATCTTGATTCCAGTGGGTTACAAGACCCGAGGCAGCATGGTTTCACAGTGGGGAGGTCATGCCAAATGAATCTGACAGATTTCTTTGATTGGGTAACCAAGGAACTAGATCAGGGTGGCGCGGTGGATGCGGCCTACCTAGATTTCAGTAAGACTTTCAGCACCATTCCACATAGGAGACTAGTAAGCAAGCTGTGTAGTTTAGGAGTGGGTCCAAAGGTTAAAGACTGGATAAGAAACTGGTTAGGGGACAGGTGACAGGGGGTGGTGGTAAACAGAGTTAACATACTAACATACTAATTGCCAACAGATTAGGCCTTATGGTCTATCGAGTCTGCTCAAACCTCAGATCCCTAGTTGGGTGCCGAGGCTCTCACCCCCCTTTGCGTTCCAGAAACCCCTATCATCCATCCCCCCACCTCCCGGCCCAGGCCATCATCTGATACATCCACTTTCTGTGTCTGTCCCACCCTCTCTTGAAGCCCTCCACTGTGGATCTCGGAATCAGCTCGCCAGGCAGTGCATTCCAAGGGTCCACCACCCTCTCAGTGAAAAACCTCCTCCTCTTCCCCCCCCAACCCTTCCACCTTCCAACTTCAAACCATCCCCTTATTCTTCCTTTCCGAACCTTGGATAGAAGCTCACTACCCTGGGTTGTGACATCCTACCATGCCCCGTACTTTATAGCATTCAATCCCGAGGCTCACACATACTCCTTTTCTCCATCCACCTTCTCTACATCCTGTTTTACCAACTCCTTTCTGTGCACCATGCCCTCCTAGCCTTTCTCCCCCTACCTCCCTCCTTCCCTTCCCCCCTACCTTCACCTCTACCTGGTGTATATTTTAATTTTTTTTCTTCCGTTATTTCCTCCTGCAACCTTAGATAACCTGCTTTATCTTCCTATAGACACTTCTATGTATGTAAATACCGTGTAATCTGTACAATATCTGTATAATTTTATGTACATATGAACTTCTTTTTCTTCCTCTCTGTAAAGAGTATTATCTGTATTGTCTTGTAAATACCTGTGTTGACCTGTATATACAATTGTTCATGCTCCACCCAGGTCCATCTTGCAAATGAGCTTCTGCTCAATGATGAACGCCTGGTTAAATAAAGGCTTGATTGATTGATTGATTGGTGATACCTCCCTGCTTTAGTCTAAAGATCCCCTCCATGTTTACCCTATTTATTCCCTTGAGGTACTTGAAGACCTCAATCATGTCTCCCCTGTCTCTCCTCTGCTCCAATGAAAACAGGCAGAGCTCCTCAAGTTTGTCCTCATACGTCAAATCCCCTAGTCCTCGTATCATCTTAGTTGCCCTCCTCTGTACCTCCAGGAGCTGTATGTCCTCTTCAAGTGTGGTCTCCAGTACTGTACACAGTACTCAAGGTGTGGTCTAACCAGTCCATTGTACAGCAGCAGAATCACTTCCTGCTCCTAGAGGTGATCCCCTTACGATGTGTCCCAACATCCTGTTTGCCTTGCTAGCCGCCTCCTGCACTGCTCAGAGTTATTCATGCATGCATCCACCATGACCCCTAGGTCTTTTTCCCCTATTGAGGCCTCCAGCACCTCCCCTCCCAGGGTGTACCTGTGTTTAGGGTTTCCCTGCCCAAAATGTAACACCTTGCACTTGGTGATATTGAAATTTAATTTCCATGTGTGAGCCCAGCTATTCAGGGTGTCCAGGTCCCCTTGCAGGGCCAACCTCCCCTCTTCCCCCTCAACTACTGCTCCCATCTTGGAGTCATCAGTGAAGAGACTCATTTCACACCCTATACCCTCCCTGGTGTCCAATATGTATGCATTAAACAGGATCGGACCCAGGACCGAGCCCTGCGGTACCACACTACCGACCTCTCTAGGGTTCGAGAGCTCCCCACCGACCACTACTGTCTGGGTGTGTCCATCTAGCCAGTTTTCAATCCATCTGACCATCAAAGAGCCTACTCCCAACCCCATCGATTTCTCCACCAGACCATTGTGGGGGACAGAATTAAATGCCTTGCTGAAGTCCAAGAATAATACATCCACAGGCTTTCCCCTGTCCAGTTCTGATGTTACCCATTTGTAGAACTCCACAAGATTGGTTTGACGTGATCTACCTGGCACAAACCCATGTTGCTGACTATGCAGACCTCCCACCGCCTCCAAGTACACCCCCAATCGTCCTTTAGTATACTCCATTAATTTTTCCCACCACGAGGTCAAACTGATGGGTCTATAGTTACCTGGTACTTCCCTTGACCCCCTTTATGGATTGGCACCACGAGTGCGCCTGCCAATCGCCAGGTACCTCCCTGTCTCAAGCGACCTGTTGAAGAGCTCCGCCAGGGTGCAGCCAGTATGTCCACCAGTTCCCATAGTACTCGGATGAATGCCATCCGCCCAGGAGATTTGTCTTTCTTTATGGCCTTGAGGGCTAACTACACCCTTCGGTGGAGATAGCATCATCCAACCCTCCACCTTACTGGCCTTTTTATCCTTATCCTGATGTGACACCCCTGGGGTACCTCTCCTCCCTCTTGCTCCATTTCTGTTGCTCCCTGATCCCACTCTGCCGCTCTATCCCCATCGCGCCTTTGCTTTGTAGATATCCCATCCCCCTCCCTAGTGATCACAGAGGCGAAGTACTCGTTTAATACCTCTGCCTGGTCCCTCGCCTCTTCCACCCACCCTCCTTCTGATCTCAATCTGCTGAGACGGCTCTTAGTTTTTTTCTGCTCCCTAATGTACTGGAAGAACCCCTTTTCCCCTCCATGTATCCCCTGTGCCAGCCACTGCTCTTTACTGGACTTTGCCCCCCTCACCATCCAGGTGACATTTCTAGATGCAAGATGGTACATTTCCTTATCCCTCTCCCCCT
Organism: Neoceratodus forsteri; assembly: GCA_016271365.2. NCBI lineage: Eukaryota > Metazoa > Chordata > Ceratodontiformes > Ceratodontidae > Neoceratodus > Neoceratodus forsteri. The sequence goes on along the minus strand of CM028131.1, from coordinate 107,098,500 downwards.
CCCCTCTTGTTGTTTTGTATTTTTTGTAGGCCGCCTTCTTTTCTCTGACCACTACCTCAACCTCACTGGACCACCAGCATGGTTTATGTGACCTTGCTCCCTTACGTTTCACCTTAGCGCAGGTCCTGACTGCCTCATGAAGTCCCCGTTTTATGACCTTCCATCTCCTTTCCACATTTGACATTGATGTAATCCCCTTCAAGTGATCCTTGAGAATATTTCCCATGCCCACAAAGTCTGCCCCCCTGAAGTCCACTGCCAGTGTCCTAGATCTCCCCCTCCCCATGCTTATTTGAAACCAGACAGTATTGTGGTCGCTCCCAGTCAGGGATCCTCTACAACCAGGTCCCTTACCAGATCCCCATCTGCCAGAACCACGTCCAGGACATGCCCTCCTTGTGGGCTCCATCACATGCTGTGTTAAGAACACATCCTGGAAGCCATCCAGCAGCCTCTGCTCCTTGGCCACCTTAGAGGACATGGTTCCCCAGTTTGTACCTGGCATATTAAGGTCCACCATCAACACCACTCCTTCCCCTTTTGGTCCACACTGGGCAATGATGTTGTCCAGCAAACCATCCTCCAGAACATTACCCATCCCGGGGGGCCTATATACTACACCCGGCTTGACCTTATCTCCTGCTGGGGTTCGTAAGGTGACCTATAAGGCCTCCACATTTCCCTCTGCCTCTTCTACCCTAGCAATTTCTATGTCATCTCTAATGAACATAGCCAGTCCACCCTCTTCCTCCTTTCTATCCTTCCTAAACATATTGTACCCCACATTTAGGTCCCAGTCATGTTTTTGTTGGCCCACGTTTCCGTGACTGTATACATCCACCCCCACCTCGAACAGCATGGCCTGGAACTCTGGCAACTTGTTTCCCAAACTCCTGGCATTTACTAACACCACCCCCACCCCTTATCCCTGATCCCTTTGTCGAACCCCACCCAGGTTCTTATACTTCCATCCTCCCTCTGCTCCTCCTGAAACCTCCACCCCAGTCTGTTTCCCCTCCCCTTGGGCTTGAAGCTACTCCCTCATCTGAGGAGAGGGCTCGGTCAGCCCCTCCTTATCCCTCCTCCCTCACAGTTTAAACCCCCTTCCTTTGAATGTAGTCAGCCATCCCCTGTTTAAGGACTTCCTTCCTAACGAGGCAAGAGATGAAGCCTGTCCTTGGCATACAGTCCCTTATCCTCCCAAACTCCTTTCCAGTTCTCTAACACCCCCAACCCACTCTCTTCACCCCACTTCCTGAGCCAGTCATTAACCTCTGTGATCTTCATTTTTTTCTCCACTGAGACCTTTGGTACTGGCAATATCTCTGAAAAGGAAATGTTGCATCCATTATCCCAACAGACTCTGGCAAGTTCTTGGAACCTTTCTTGGATTTCCAAAACTCTATTTCCCTCTAGATCGTTAGTTCCCAAATGTACCAGGAAATCCAGTTTCCCTCCACAATCCCTAACCAGTTCGTACACCATGAACTTTGCTCTGTGCACTGTCAGCCCAGAGATACTCACTACCTTCACCTGGCTATGGCATCCACCCCCCTGTCCCTCCCACTGGATACCCCTAATCATCGAGTCTCCCAATAACAGAACCTTAACACCGCCATCATCCTTATGGTTACCTCCACTATGCGCTCTCAACCCCCATCCCCCTTTATTCATGATCTCAATTCCATGGGAGTCTTTCTGCCTTATTAGAGACCCCCTTGTCATCCTCCTCTTTCTGCCTCCCTTGTTATTTTGCCCACTTAAATCAGACCCCCCTGAATAGGTGTTCCCTTTAACCCTCTCTTATCTGAACCATTTATCCTGGCCCTGATGGTTTCCCCTTCCCTCACACCGCCATCCTCCACCCTTGTAATAGTACCCCTACCTCCAGAGGCCCTCATGGGTCCCCTTTACCTAGGGCCCCATCCTTGGTACAGACTCCACTGCTGAAGGGGGGCCCCTCCCCTGCCTCCTTGTCTCCCAGTTTCTCTCCAGTCATGCTCTCCTCCCTCATGTCTGCAATATGTTGCATCTCCCCCATCTGCTTAACATTTATGTTTCCCCTTCTCCCTCTGGGACTATTTCTATCCTTTCTATTGCCGGTCTGTGATGCCCTATGGGTATCCGACTTCCTCCACCCAGCCTCTGTATAAGTTTCCTCTTTTCCACCAGCCCCTTCCTCCCTCTCTAGGTTGCTTAGTAGCTCAAATTTATTGTAACACTCTATGCCAGCCTCCATCAAGTAACCCAAGTTTCCCCCGACTGTCCCTCTAAACTGCCCCTCTTCCTCCCCTATTGCTCTGTTCTACTTAGGAGCTCCCTTCCCACAGTCTGCTCTTTTAGGCTTCCCCACTACAGCCCTTCCCTTCTCACTGTCTGCTCTTCTAGGCTTCCCCACAACAGCCCCTCCTGACTCTTCCCCCTCCACTCTCTTTATATTCGCAATGTTTAGCCCGTACGCTTTCCCCTTAGCGTCAACATCCCTATCTAAGGGTCCTCTGTCCCTAATATCCACCCTGCTGCTTGCTGTAACATAACGTCCTGTAATTTCTGAGCGTTGCCCCAGCCTCCCCTCAGCCCCACCCTTCTGCTGCCCATATCCACACCCCTTATCCTTGGACACCTCCCCAACTCCCCCAGCTTACTCCTTAACCAATATACTTCACTCCTGATACAAGATAGCTGTATACAGAGTGGGCAGCCTCCCTCTCTCCAGGCCCAATTGAGAATTATCGCCATCCCACAGCCTGTGCATCCTACAACCCTTCTGAAGATGCCTGCCATGGTGGAATATGGCCACCCTGTTTGCCCCTCTCTGTTTATAATGGCACACACCCCTTTTCTCAGTCCCTTCCCCCTGGAATACAGTCTCTCTCTATAATGACTGCAGTTATTTACAAACCCAATTTCAACCCCACCAATAAAGTTCCCAAGTCTCACAAACACATACAGTTCAGTATGTGTCCAGTCCTACTGACAGTGTATGTATGTAGACATCAGGTACCGTATGATGTCACAGGCCCACCAGCTCCTGTTGCTTCAAATTTCAGTCACAAACAGAAAAGCACAGCCCTTCAATCCCGACCTCCAGTGGCTTTTCAGTATTTAAGAAAGCCTACAAAACAGGGTGGGTGGCAGGGCTCTACCACCATCAGGCAAACATCACATTTAAATTTCACTCTAATTATCACTGCCAAACAAGTGTTCCCAAGCCTCAAAAGTTACAATATCACAGCCCAAGTAACAGTTCTAACTCAAAGTAGTAATTTTTAACACACATAACTAATTTCAAGTACAAAACTATTCAAATATTTCAGTTAAAACAGAAGATAAAACCAAACCTCTGTCCTGAACAGTCTCCTGCTTCTGTTCCCAAGTGGACAATCAGTTCACTCTGAGGGAGGTTGATCAGCAGGGTGCCTGAGGGATCAGTGCTGGGACCTGTCCTGTTCAATGTCTTTATAACTGATATTGCAGATGAGCTGGAAGGGAAGGTCTGTCTCTTTGCAGGTGACACCAAAATCTGCAATAGGGTCGACACTCCAGCGGGCACTGAAAGGATCAGCAGAGACTTGAGAAAACTAAAGGAGTGGTCAGGGGTATGGCAACTGGGTTTCAATGTGAAAAAGTGCAAAATAATGCCCTTAAGGCACAGAAACCCGGGGCAGAATACAAAATGGGCGGAATGGTATTGAAGACCACCTAGCAGGCAAGAGGCTTGGGGGGAATCTTACTGGATGACCTAAAGGTGGTCAGGCAATGTGACAAGGCAGTAGTGAGGGCAAGCAGGATGCTGGGGTGCAGGGGCAGGGGCATCACCAGCAGAAAAGGGGAGATGGTGTTGCCTCTGTATAGATCACTGGTAAGACCCCACCTAGAGTACTGTGTCCATTTCTGGAGACTACATCTCTGAAAGGACATAGACAGAGTGGGGGCAGTCCAGAGGAGGGCAACTAAAATGGTGCAGGATCTGTATCAAAAGCCCTATGAGGAGAGACTAATGGACCTCAATATGTACACCCTGGAAGAGGGGAGGGGGGATATGATAGAGACCTTTAAATACCTCGCAGGGGTAAATAAGGTACAGCAGGGAAGTATTTTTTTCAGAAGAAAAGGTGCTCAAGAACAAGGGGACATGCAATGAAGCTGGAGGGGGGTAGATTCAGGAGAGATGTGAGGAAGTACTTCTTCACAGAAAGAGTGGTGGATGCCTGGAACAGCCTTCCAGCAGAGGTGGTGAGGATGAAAACAGTGGTGGGGTTCAAGAATGCATGGGATAAGGAGAAGGGAATCATAGTGTAAAGGAAGAAGGGGAGGTAGAAAGCATTGTAGATTGGGCACGATCTGTACTGTAAGTAGGGAGAAATGGGCAGACTGGATGGGCCAAGTGGTCCTTATCTGCCATCAAATTCTGTCTTTCTAAGAAGCAGGTGGGTAGAGGGGACAAAGCTAAGGTGGCAAACTATAAACCCATCTTGATCCTATCCCCTCTCTCAAAAGTGCTAGAGAGAATAGTGACTGATCAAATTACTGATTACCTTCAGAAATAGACTCCAATACCCTCAGCAGCACGGCTTCCGGAAGAGCCACAAGTACATCTATTGCTTTGGTCTAGTTCTCTGACTTTGTCCACAAGTCCCTTGATGATGGGAAGCTTGTGGGGTATATCTTTATAGACCTCAATACAGCTTTTGATATGGTTAATCACTCTCTACTTCTGCAGCAACTGCTGACTCTAGGGCTGTCTGTCTCCTCTGTCCTCTGGTTTCAGGACCACCTATCGTGCAGAACACAGATTGCAAAAATAGGAACCGCTGTCTCTGCCGCTAGAGAAGTCTTTCTGGGTGTCTCCCAAGGGTCTATCCTTGGCCCTCTCCTGCTCAGTTTGTTCCTGAATGCTCTACCTGAGGCCTGTGCTAGTAAAATAATACTATATGCTGATGACACAGTCATCCTAAACAGCAATTCCCATATTGCTCAACTCCAAAATGACTTTCATTCCACCTTCTACCTTTTAGAGGATTGGTTTAGAACACAAAAACTGCTGCTTAATTATAAAAAACCAAAAACCATGCTTCTCTCTAGTCATCAAAATAAGAAGAGCAACCTCCTTCTGACCACCATTAACAAAAAGGCAGATCCTCTAGAACAAGTCCACTCCTTTAAGTATCTTGGGATCATGATTTGTGACACCCTCTCCTTTACACAGCATATTGACTTGATAGTAAAGCAGTCAATACAAGATTAAGTGTACTCTACAAGCACAGGCAATACCTTAGCGCCCACAGCCCTTCGCCTAACTGTTTCCAGCACAATACTGTTGGTTATAGACTACGGGCTGATGGTATACAGTACAGCCTCAGATACGGCACTTAAACGGGCAGCTACGGTTCTTAATAAAGCATGCCGACTTACCCTTGGTGCCGACAAGCTTACCCACACATGTGCACTGTATGAACAAACGGAATGGCTTACCCTGAATGACAGGATAAAGTTTCAGATATACCTATTTGGAAAGAAAGCTTTGCAAGGCCTCACACCTCTTTGTATTTTAAATATTCTCCAAACAGCACACTCCCAATATGTCACAAGGGGTAAAGCTCATAGCTCACTCTGTGTCCCCTTCAGAAGAACTTTGCTTGGACAATGCTTGTTCGCGTACAGGGTGCCTCTCTGGCTGACTGAACTCCCAGTAGTAATAAATAATGTTGGGAACCTCCCTACCTTCAAGCTGGAACTGAAGCAACACCTAATCAAATCCAGTACATGCAAATGCGGGAAAGCAAACTGACCTCCAACTTGGCCAACCGCCGCCCACACTCAACATATTCTAACACTGTGTTCGAGAGGATACTTTTCACTCACAATCTCTCTGCTTTTCTTGACCTCCTCTAGTCTATGCACTTAACCCCTTACACTCCCCGTAATTGACTCCTCTAGTCTATGCACTTAACCCCTTACACTCCCCATAATTGACTCCTCTAGCCTATGCTCTTAACCTCCAACACCCCCTCTTTGACCCTCTTCACCCTGACCCACTGCCACCCCCTCAATAATCTGTCTTTAACCTCTCTTATCCATACACCCGTGCCATCTCCTTGCACTCCACATCTTCCCTTTGCTCTTTTATCACCCTTTCCACCCCTAAATGACCCCCCACTGCCTGACCATACTGCCGCCCCCAGCCAGTGACTTGCTCCTACCGTTCTCTTAACATACCCCTACCCCAGCTGTTCCACACCCCTAACCCTCCCCACACCCCCTGGGTGCTCCTCGACCCTTCTTCTAATTGCTCCCTACTCCCTCCTAGTCTTACATAGACCCTTCCTCCCCCACCCCCCATTTCTCTCTCCTCCTACTCACCTTGTACATAAACAATAGACAGTGCTATTTTACATGGCTGCTCCTGCTTCTAGCATGTCTTAAAAACCTCTTCCTGTTTTCTCTTTTTTGCCAACACCCTTGCAAATATCATTTATATTGATGTATGTGTATTCTCCAGAAATTGTTCAATAGTGTTTTGTGCCAATGTTACTGTCTTATGTTAATGACGTGGAACCTTTGTAAAAGAGCATCTTGCTCAAAGGTTATTTTCCGATGGATAAAATAAATAAATAAATAAATAGTGGCCACATAGGTAGTCACTTAGTACTGTGCAACAAGAATGCAGGACCTGCAGGAGTTGTGGGTGAGCACTTACCTGGACAGGTGCAGGTGCAAACAGTTAAGGCAGCATGACCAGCTGATGGCTGAATCCACAGGTGAGGCCCAGAGTGTAATGCCCCCATATGCTCTTGCCCTTGCACTCTGGCCCACTGTGCAGGGGCCAGCTGGCAACAGTAGGCCTCAGAAAGGGACATGAGAGCAGAAGGACACTTCCTCTCCACAAGAAGCCACCTGCTTGGTGGGACAGGGCTGGAGACTCAGGTCTCTTCCTCTGGTTCTGGCTCCTGTTTACTGGGTCCCTCCTGGTACAGCAATTGGTGGGGGAAGGGGGCAGAAAAAAGAAGAACTCATGTCTCAATACCCCTTGAAGGCTCGCAGCAGTCAGTATTTGAAATTGGCACCAAGCAGAAGGACACACGCTCTGCAAAGGTGAGGTCACCCAATTGTTGGGACTGGGCTAGGAAGGTGGGTCTCTTCCATCCATTCTGGCTCCCTTTCACTGAGTCCCTTCCTGGTGCATAGATCAGTGTGTGTGTGTGTGGGGGGGGCAGAAGAACTCATTCTTCACCATTTCTTGAAAGCTGTGTCTCTGGCAGTGTGGGATTGCAAGGGACTAACAAATGTAGCAGGCACTTTTTAAAATCGATGCCAAGCAGGAGGACATGCCCTCTGTAAAGGTGAGTGCACTCTGTTGGCAGGGCAAGTCTTCAGAGGTGAAGCTCTACCTCTGGTTCTGACTCCCGGTTCCTGGGTCACTTGCTGGTGTAGACATCATGGTGAGGGAGAGTAGACTAAGGCAGAACTCACTTTCACCACCCCTGAAGGCTGTGGCACAGGCAGCGTGAGACTGTGAGGGACAATCCAAAGCAGCAGGCAGTTTTTTAAATTGATGCCAAAGAGAAGGACACACCCTCTAAACAGATGAGGTCACCCAGCTGGCAGTACAAGGCTAGAGAGGCAGGTCTGTTCCTCCAGTTCTGTCTCCTGGTCACTGGGTCCTTTTTTTGGTGCAAGGATTGATGTGGAGGAGGGGTAGACAAGGCAGAAGAACTCACTCCTCATCACCCCTTGAAGGCTGTGGCTACTGCAGTGTGGGACTGTGAGGGACAAACAAAGGCAGCAGGCAGCAATGGCAGCAGGCAGTTTTTGAAATCGGCACCAAACAGAAGGACACATCCTCTGCACACATGAAGCCACATGATTGGCGTGACAGGACTACAGGGAAGGGCCTCAAACAATTGGTACACCAACCCACAAGAGACAGGGCTATCCTAGATCTAGTACTGACTAACAGGGAAAGGATCACAGATCTCCAGGTAGAAGGTTACCTGGGGGCCAGTGACCATCACATGGTATGGTTCAATTTGGCCACTAGAACCAAATCATCTCATTTCAAGGCAAAAATATGGGACTTCAGATGAGCTGACTTTGATAAGATGGCCAACAGAGTTAAGCTAGCCCTGGCAAAAAGAAATAAAGGTGAGGGGGTACAGGCAAAGTGGGCAAGCATTAAAGATGCAATACTTTAAGCAACATCCTATTGTGTTAGAGAGAAAAGGAAGTGCAAAAGAAGAAGGAAACCACTTTGGTTCTCAAAAACAGTAGCGGAAAATGTCAGAGCCAAAACGCTGGCCTTCAGAACATATAAGGGACTGCAGCAGGATGAAGATAGAGAGGCACACCAAACTTCCGTAAGGGAAGCAGGGAAGGCAGTAAGGCAGGCAAAGGTCCAATCTGAGGAAACACTAGCACAAACAGTAAAAGGAGGTGACAAGGCTTTCTATAGCTACATTAGTGGAAGGAGAAAGTCCAGAGGGGGTATTGCTAAGATCAAAGAGGATAAGGGGGCATGTGAGGAGGAGGAGGACCATGTAAAAGCATCTATCCTAAATCGATACTTATGCTCAGTATTTACTGAAGAGAATGTAGGGCAGGGCCCACAGCCCAGCAACAAGGACACAGGGGAGAGGGAGGTGTGCGCTGGTCCTTTCACCAAAGAAAGGGTCCTTCAAGAGCTCAATAAGCTCAGGGTGGACAAGGCAATGGGACCTGATGGCATACATCCAAGGTACTAAAGCAGCTAAGGGTGGAACTAGCAGAGCCATTATCAGAACTGTTTAGTGAGTCTCCGAGCACAGAAGAGGTCTCAGAAGACTGGAGAAGGGCTCATGTGATCCCGCTCTACAAGAGTGGTAGCAGAGAGGAGGCAGAGAACTACAGACCAGTCAGTCTTACCTCAGTAGTGGGCAACATTATGGAGGCACTCCTTAAGGAAAGAATAGTGCAACACCTGGAATCCATAGGAGCACAAGATCCAAGACAGCATGGGTTTACAAAAGGAAAGTCCTGTCAAACTAATCACATAGATTTCTTTGACTGGGTAACCAGAGTGGTGGACCAAGGGGGAGCAGTTGATGTCACCTACCTTGACTTCAGCAAAGCTTTTGATACTGTTCCACATAGAAGATTGATTAATAAGCTGGGTAGGCTAGGGGTGGGTCAGACATTGGTCAACTGGGTGGCAAACTGGGTGACAGGCAGAAAATAGAGAGTGGTGGTAAATGGTATACAGTCAGAAGAGATGCAAGTCACAAGCGGGGTACCTCAGGGGATCAGTCCTGGGGCCAGTCCTCTTCAATATCTTCATCAGTGACATTGCAGATGGACTGGAGGGTAAGGTTTGTCTGTTTGAAGATGACACCAAGATCTGCAACAGAGTAGATGATCCAGATGGGGTGGGCAGAATGAGAAGAGATCTGGATAAACTACCAAAATGGTTGCAAGAGTGGCAACTGGGGTTTAACGCAAAGAAGTGCAAGATCATGCACTTAGGGAAGAGAAACCCTGAAGCCACCTATAGACTGGGAGGGGAGTTGCTGGCAGTCACAAGAGAAGAAAGAGACTTGGCCATCATCATCACCGATTACCTGAAATCATCCAAGCAGACCACTAAAGCAGTAGATAAGACTAGAGGGATGTTGGGGTGTATTAATAGGGGTATCACAAGTTGGAAGAGGGAAATAATAATCCCTCTTTACAAGACACTGGTTAGGCCCCATCTGGAGTACTGCGTGCAGTACTGGAGGCCACACCTTCACAAGGACATTAACCAAATTGAGGCAGTCCAGAGATGGGAAACCAAAATGGTGCAAGGACTGCATCAGAAAACATATGAGGACAGATTAACAGAGCTTAATATTTGTACCCTAGACAAAGGAGGGAGAGCGGTGATATGATCGAAACATTCAAACACCTTAAGGGCATTAACAAGGTGAAAGAGTCTAACATGTTTCAAAATAAGAAAAATAGCAGAACAAGAGGACACAGCATGAGATTAGCGGGAGGTCGATTAAAGGGTAATGCGAGGAAGTTCTTTTTCACAGAAAGGGTGGTGGGTGCATTGAACGGCCTACCTCAGGAAGCGGTGGATATGAATACAGTGCAGGGCTTAAAACAGGTATGGGATAGGCATAAGGGAGCAATACAGATAAGTATGAATAGGTAGGCCATTGACAGAGCAAAGATCAATGGCACATTCATAAGGTAGAAAAAGAAATGGACAGATTGGATGGGCCTTGCGGTCCTTATCTGCCATCAACTTCTATGTTTCTATGTTAAGACTGGGGACTCGGGTCTCTTCCTCTGATTCTGGCTCCTGGTCATTGGAACCCTAACCACCCTGAGGGGAGATTTAGTTTTCAGCACAAAACAAAAAAAACAGTGCACGGTCATGTGATCTGTTTAAACCAATCAAAAAGTAGATTGTGTCTACCTATTTTAAAAGTGTAAATAATAAAGACACCCCATTTTTCCATAGTCCCTAGAACCCTACCAGCCCTGCCATTCAACATGAATGCAAAAGACACCCCTTATCCCTAATCCCAAGGGGGCAGTAAGATATGCCATTCAACATGAATATGAAAGACACTCCCTTATCCCAAGGGGGGCCATTAGCCCTGCCATTCAACATGAATATGAAAGATACCCCCTTATCACTTAATCCCCAGTGGGGCTGTAAACCCTGCCATTTAACATGAATGCAAAAGATACCCCCTTATCCTTAATGCCCGGGGGGGGGCCGTAAGCCCTGCCGTTCAACATGAATACAAAACACACACCTATATCCCCTAATCCCTGTGGGGGGGTCATTATCCCTGACATTCGACATAAATACACAACACACTCCCAGCTCCTAGGGTTGGGGGTGGGGGGCTGTAAGATCTGCCATTTGACAAATATGAAAGACACCCCCTTATCCCTAACCTCAGGGAGTTCGTAAACCCTGCCATTTGACATGGATACAAAGGACACATCCATATCTCCGGGGGGGGGGGCATCTTCCCTGCCATTAAACATGAATACAAATGACACACCCATGTCCAAAAATCCTTGGGGGGAGCCTAAGCCCTACCATTCAACATGAATACAAAAGATAACCCCTCCCCTAATCCTGAAGGAGTTTGTAAACCCTGCGATTCAACCAGAATACAAAAGACACCCCTTATCCCTTAATCCCCATAGGGGCTGTAAACCTTGCCATTTGACAGGAGTACAGCAGACACCCCCTTATCACCAGGGGGTTCATAAGCTCTGCCATTCAACATGAATGCAAAAGACACTCCCTCATCTCCTAATCCTCAGGGGGCTATAAACCCTGCCATGTGACATGAATACGAAAGTCACCCCCTTATCCCCTAATCCCTGGGGGGTAAGCCTTGCCATTTGGCATGAATACAAAAGACATTCCCTTATCCCTAATTTCTGGGGGTTGGGGGCCATAAACCCTACCATTCAGCATGAATACTAATAACACCCCATTCTCCCTTAATCCCCAGGGTGGCTGTAAACCCTGCCATTTGACATGAGTATGAAAGACACCCCCTTTTCTCCTAATCCCCAGGGGGCCATCAGCCCTGTCATTTGACATGAATACAAAAGACAGTCCCTTATTCCTAATCCGCAGGGGGCCACAAACCCTGCTAATCAACATGAATATGAAAGACATGTCTCTGACAATAAAGAAGAGTTAAAAAAAAGACACCCCTTTTCCTCCTAATCCTCAGGGGGGTCCATAAAACCTGCTATTCAACATACATTTTCTTCTCCAGAGTGTTCTGATTTTTGCACAATGTTTTTACTACTGCTAGCTACTTTGCACAGTCCACATTACATGTATTTTATTGCAGTCCTGTGTTAGACCGCATCATATCCGTTGCCGTCATGATTATTGCTTTGTGGTGCTCCTGTCCACTTTATCCCTGGACGCATCTGGAAACGAGCTGCGACCAACTTTGCATTATTCATTTATTGGTTGATTTACTTATTTATTCAGTTTCACCACAGAAGACATGTTGAGCTGGTAGTTTATTTCCAGATGCATCCTTGGTGGAGGGAAGTGTTGGAAAACAGACAGTATAGCAAGGTGCAAAATACAATACATCAACAATAGTGCAAACGACAAAATACCAAGTGCAGAGAAAACACATAAGTAACAAGATACAACAGGGTGGGGGTTACTGTTCCTGAACCACATGCCCAGGTGCATTTTGAGGCATAAGGTGCTTGCTCGAGCACCTTCAACCACCTGGAAGAGCAGTTCAGAAATTTCCATTTTTACAGTTTTTGGCCAGGAAAGACACACTAAGTTGAGGCTTGTTTCCAGGTGTATCCTGGGAGCACAGGGAAGTTAAGTGACTGGTCACACGGTATGCAAGCGGTGACTCTGGCATTCAAACCCAATTCTCTGGGTTTGCAGCTATGTGCTGTTAACTACTAATCTATACTGCCTTTTTTTATTTTAAATATCACTTCATTTATTTCATTTTACAACAGTAATCCACACCCTGCCTGGAGTGTTTTATGGCACTTATATTGTGGGCCTACAGTAAATAAAATGTAGATAACCTCAGCAGCGTGGTTACTGTTCCTGAACTGCACTGCTTTGGAACTCTCGGCACCAATGAGGAAGCAGGAATTTCTCTACCCAGTCTATATAATAAGGGGCATTAGGTTAAATAACTGCAAATGTCCAAAAGCAATGCAAGTACAGAGTAGGAACAATACTGTAAGTTGGGGAGGGACGTATGGGGGAATGCACCAGTCTAGTGCAAAGCGGGGCTAGGGAGAGCCTTGGCTGGAGGGCGGCAGCATATGACAGGAGGTCAGGAGCAGCTGCAGGAGTGTGTTGTGAAGTCACAGAGGAGAGAGCTGAGGGAGTAGGGGAAGACACAGAGCGGGTGGTCATGAGAAGAGAGGACCAGGGTTTAGGGAAGCGATAGGGAAGGCAGCTTGACCTGCAGTAGATTTCCTTAGAGGAAGGGAAGAGGAATGAGAGTCAGTGTTGTGAAGTGAGTATGAGAAAGCTTGGGGGGTAAAGGGAAAGAGGCAAAGTATGAGAAAAGGGAACAAAGTCAGAATTTGGAGATAAAGAAGCTGAGTGGGTGAGGCATCTGGCATCAAGTGGGGGGGGTACAGGGAGCAGTGGTGGATTTCCTGGCAAAACTTAAAAAACAAAGGCTGAATACTAAACACACCCCATTTTCCATAATCCCATGGAACCCATGATGAAGCAATCAGGTGGTGCTGTGTGGGCTCCTCTTTACTTTCATTTTTTTGCCTCATTCAGTGTGGCTTGTATCTCAGTGTGGCTCATACACGGGGGAGTTTGGTAATTACTCACTGAGTACCTCATTAACAGGTTGGAAGGGGGGATGATTTAAGGCTCTGTGACCTCTCTCTCTCATCCTCCCTCCCCCGAGGACAGGCATGACCCTGGTATTACCGACCAGGAAGTTGATAGCTAAGCTACTCCCCCCCATAGGATCTTTTAACAGAGAGACAAACACACACGCAGCTCCCTTTTTGTTCTGTTTAAAAACAGATCTGTTCTCCTGGCTAACACACACTTAAAGCATTGCAACACACGGGGTAGAGGAGGAAGGCTGAAAAACATGCACACTACATTTGCATAAGTATTATATGAATGTCAAACATTTCAAGGTAGTAGCCTGTCCGCAGAGGAACCTGTTCTCCAGCTTTTCATACAAGCTCCTCTACTGATAAGGGATGTTTAGTTCGGCCGAGCCACAGGACTTGTGAGGGATACGAATGCACTTGAAGTTGCCCAAGGATTTGCTGACAGCTGCTAGCCACGAGGACGGTGGCACTGGGTGGGCAAGCCTGAGAGCACCCCTTGCCTCCCTTAGGAAATGGGTGGGTGCCAAAGTGCGGAGCCAACTTCACCAGAAGAAGCTGCCTATGGGAATCCTGCCTTTGAAGACTGCGAGGAAAGACAAGTGTGAGTTTAAAATTCTGTTCACTGCTTCTTCTTCTTCTTTCTCCAAACATTTGGGAATTAAATGGGCGTATCGCAGCACAGGGTTGTACTACCAGCACAATGCAGATTTTCATATAAGATATTGTGGAAAGGTTTAATACCAAATTTGCATATGAAAGTAATTTTGTTTGCTATTGCAGAAACCTCCCCATGTCAGTTTGGCGGTGGCAGAGGTGGTGGTGGTTGGGGGGAGCAGTTGAACAGAATTTAAATGGACAGTGTTTTTACTTATTTATTCATTTACGTATGTACTTACATATGAAAATAGCCTGCAGAAAAAGGCCTTACAGCTTATCTAGTCTGCTCAAGTTTGCAGCCCCCCCCCCCCAGTATTTACTGAGGGATCTGTTATCCTTGATCCGACTTATTTGTTTGTTTATTTAACTTTAACTGGTGGGCTCACTGGCACAGTATCCTTTTTACTGGAGTTATCCAGACACTTTAGTTACAAGCAATTGTACAGCATAATGAGATGAACATATAGGGAATGAATCACTTTGTCCTAGACATTTACAGGCAAAGGATGAGGAGGAATGGTCTTTGAGTCTTGTTTTGAGTTGATGGTGTTTAATCATTCTAATATTATCTATTGCAAGTTATTCTTTTATCAAACTGAGAAACCTTGGTGCAATTCTACAAGGGCCCCTGTCTCCATCGTGAGCGTTGTCCTGGGCGTGCGTCTGCCTGGACTCAAATTGGGTGGGTCACTCCCACGCAGCAGAAGTGTCAGATGAGAGGGGCCCTAAGTTCCTTCCAGCATCTCTAGATTATGTTACTTTGCTACCTGGGAAAAGATCTTCCCAACATAGGTCTGTGTTGCCACAGGATAGCTGACTGCTGGCAAAGTATGAGCCCTTGGACTTTGGTGGCAGGTGCTGTGGTTGTAGGTGGGTTAAGAAAGATGCCCCCAGCTTGGCCAGAGCAGCAGATTTGTCAGCCTGCTAGTTAAGTAGTGCAAGTGTCTGGTGGAGTGCTGGAAATGGTGTCCTCACAGGGAAGGGGTGAGAGCTATCTTTCACAGCAATGATGCCTGGTGCAAAGGGAAGGGAAGGCACAGACCAGGAAAAACAAGGCAAGGGCACATGTAAAGCCTTAGGCCCCGTCCACACTGCGCTCAGACCCCGTAACGGATAGAAACCGTTACAACTGGGAAGCAGTGTAGTGTGTCCACACTGCGGTGGTGTCCTTCACAGGGACTGGCACCGCCGATCCACAACTCGGGCGGGCGACCATTACAGTGGCACCCAATCCCACAATGCAGCTCGCGCTGCACTAGGGGACTGGTGCCACCCGTCCACACTACGCCCGGTAACGTTATCGAGATGTAACCGGTTTTATAACCGTTGTTGAAACCACCTCATATGTGGTTTCAACAATGGTTATGGAAAAGCCTACTGTAACGTTACAGGTGTAAACGCAAACTGTTGCAGTAACAGCTTGGGCACTCTGTAACGTTACAGAGGGGTAGTGTGGACAGGGCCTTATTGATCCAGTTTTAACACGGGTCATCCCAGCAAAGTGCAGGTAAATGTTACAAGAAACCCTAACTAAAGGCTAGGGGGAGTCAGTCTGTTCAGTAGCTCTTGGTGGTTTTTTTTTTGCATGGCACTGTACCTTTTGCGGCGATACTGGAGGATTAAAGATCCCTCATGCACACAGGGATAATTACGGCACTTTCTCCACCCAGCGCATCAGACGCTAACTTTCCATGCCCACCTGACAAAAGACTTCAGTAACCACGGCAATCATAGAAAACGTAAAAATATATATTAATTGTGTGTTAAAAGCTGAAACCATACCTCCCAACCTCTCAGCAGCTATCGCCACCCAATGCACAATGCAAGTGGCAGTACAGCATGTAAATAATGGGAAACTGGTATGCATTGCAAAGTAAAAAAAATGCCAAACACAAACAGGAGTTGCCAAAACGGGGGACCAGAAAAAGATTCCAACTACAGAAAAGGCAAAACAAATTAAAAAAAACAAGCATTTATCAATGCCAAGTGTTGCTTGTGGTCATTTGCAGTGGAAGTGCAGGAGTTAGACAGCTGCAGTATAGGAATGGCAGTGAAGTATTGAACTGACACCAACTCCACCCCCACCCTGCTTTTTTTTCTGTAGTTCAGTTTCTAGCAGGCAGCCTGGCAAGGTTGCATGTGGCCCAGTAATTGTTTTGTTTCTAAACCTGCTTTGCTCGCTGGCGAGACCCCACCTGGAGTATCGTGTCCTGTTCTGGAGGCCGTACCTCAGAAAGGAAATAGACAGGGTGGTGTCAGTCCAGAGGAGGGTAACTAAAATGGTGCAGGGGTTGCATCAAAAGCCTTATGAGGAGAGTCTGAGGAATTTATACAGGTACACCCTAGAAGAGAGGAGAATAGAGCAGGAGGAAAATGAGAGAGAGCATGATAGAGATCCATGAGTACCTGACACGGGTGAACAAAGTACAGGAGGGGAGTCTCCCTCAAATGAGAAAGAGCCCCAGGACCAGAGGGCATGTGATGAAAGGGGAATGTTTTAGAAGGATGCGAGGAAGTACTACTTCACTGAAAGAGTGGTGGGTGCCTGGAACACACTGCCAGCAGATGTGGTGGAGGCAAAAAACAGTAGAATGCTTCTAGAATGCATGGGATAGGCATAGGGGAATATTAGTAACTAGGAAGGGAGAAGGGAGGGTCGCCAGAGTCCAGTTAGGATCCTTGGAGAAATACTAAGCATTGGGGCAGGGGTCACAATGTCGCAAAGACATTATACAGCACGTATAAAGCGTGCTGCCAATACAGCACGCTTTCTTGCATGCAGTATAAGTCTTCTTTCTGTGGGGGGAGTCCCCCAATTAGGATTACTAACCTGGGGTGTGTGCAGTAAATATCGCACAAAGTGCAAAAAAAAAAAAAAATGATGCATCTGGAACTGGGAATCAAACCCAGTTCTAAACACTCTGCATTCATCCCTTGCTGCCAGTGGTTCATCTCATCAAGCCACAACAGCTGCTTGGCAGAAGCCTGTCCCGACAGAGGTCTTGTCCTCTGCCTGGGGCAACGAGGGGGTGCAGTACCGCACACAGAACCATTCGCGGTATTGTACCCTCTCGCTGTCATGTACAGCACTGTTTCTGTTTAGCAGCGTATGACATATCGACCCAGTACCTCATCTGGCAGACTGGGTGGGCTAAGCAGTCCTTTTATGCCAACACATTCTATGTTTCTGCATTTATTGTTTAAGACTCCCTTCTGGCAACCATCACTTGGCACTTCCATAGCCCTTACCCTGCCCCCCCTCCCTGAGATAGGACTTACCTGTCTGGAAATACCAGGTAAAGTGTTGGTTGTCCTATGTGAAGACATCTGAGGCAGAGTGACAAGATGATTGATTTGGATTTGAATGTACCCCAAAATCCTGCAATGCTGCTAAGGTTTTTCCTGTGTTTACTGCTCTCTGGCCTCCAAGTATGTCAGCACAGTGGGGGATACAAGCACAGCACATGCAAGCACGTAGGCACAGATTGCGGTTGGTATCCAACTCTCCCACTGTGGTTCCTCCATTGCACTGCCAGCTGTGGTCACTTAGGTGGCAGTATTGCAGAGCAGGCAGTGACCTTACTTGCCCAGGGAAGGAGGAGGAGGAGGAGGGTGCCCTCTAGGATGATCCAACCTCATCCACCCTTGCCAACCCTGACGATCCTGGCTAGCTTCCAAACCCGGGTCACTGGTGCCATGAGCTGTATCACTATCACTGCACTGATGGGTCAGCTCTGACCTGGTTCCTTTTTTTTTTTCTTGGCACCCACAGAACTTTTTGGGATACCAGTTTATGGAGCTATGGTGGCCCATCGGGGCTTAACACCCCACCCCCCCATCATAAGAAAATAAGTGTTCTGTTAACTGCTCCTTCAGGCTCACTCATAATTTCAGCCCTTCCCCAAGGCCCATGAAATTCTGTGATTCTGCGGCTGCAGAATGTTTCCACAGAATTCACATTATGCCACAGAATATATATATAAAGTGGCATAGAATTCACATTATGCCACAGAATATATGTAAAGTGGCACAGAATTCACATTATGCCACAGGATATATATAAAGTGCCACAAAATTCACATTATACTAGAATATATATATATATATATATATATATATATATATATATATATATATATATATATAGATAGATATATGAAGTGGCACAGAATTCACATTATGCCACAGAATATACTGTATATAAAGTACCACAGAATTCACATTGCCACAGAATATAAAGTACCACAGAATTCACATTATGCCACAGAATATATATATAAAGTGGCACAGAATTCACATTATGCCACAGAATATACTGTATATAAAGTACCACAGAATTCACATTGCCACAGAATATAAAGTACCACAGAATTCACATTATGCCACAGAATATATATATAAAGTGGCACAGAATTCACATTATGCCACAGAATATACTATATATAAAGTACCACAGAATTCACATTGTGCCACAGAATATATATATAAAGTGGCACAGTTTTCACATTATGCCACAGAATATATATAAAGTGCCACAGAATTCACATTATGCCACAGAATATATATATAGATAAAATGCCACAGAATTCATTGCTCTTGGTGAATTTTCATTCAGTTTTTCCATCGTGTGCAGCACCATGTCCCCATCTCATTTATCCTGAAGCCCTTCCTCTATACTCCGCATGTGAAGTCATCTCATCTTATTTAGCCAATGACATGATTGCATTCTGCCACAGAAATGAATAAATCGTGCACAGAAACATAGACTTTGATGGCAGATGAGGACCGCTTGGCCCACCTAGTCTACCCTTTCCCTACCTAATGGATAAACTGCAGATCCTAGTTAACCTACAGCCTACTCCCTCCTACCCTCCCCCCCCCCACTAGAATAGTGTTCAGGAAGGACAGAGAGGAGGGAAGGGGAGGGGGTAGCACTGATAGTCAAAAATGGCATTGGGATAGGAGGGGAGGGGTGGAGAAGGCAGAGGGGACTGTGGAGGTGATTTGGGTCACCCTGAAAATGAAGGGGGGCAAGAGGGTTAAAATAGGAGTGGTATACAGAACCCTGTACTGGTGGAGGAACTGGAAGAGAGTCTGGTGGCAAATGTTATGAGACACTGTAGATTGGGCAAGGGAATGGTGGTGGTGATGGGTGATCTAAACATGCCAGGGATGGACTGGGGGACTATGACGTCCTCAGTGGCCAGGGAACAGAGGTTGCTGGATGTCTTCCAGGACTCGTTCCTACCTCAGCAGGTGGATGAGCTGACTAGGGAGGCACAGACACTGGATGTAGTCCTGGCAGACAGTGACCAGATTAGGGGCCTGGAGGCAAGGGACCTGTTACCATGGTCTGGTTTTCCCTGGACCTGGGGGAGGCCACACAAAGATGGTGGTAATTGACTTTATGGAGCTGGAAAGGATCCTCAAGGATCATTTGGATGGGATAAGGCCAGGCATGGATGCTGACAGTAGGTGGGAAATCATTAGGAGTGGGTACAGGAGGCTACCAAGACTTGTGCAAGAGTGAAGCATAAATGCAGTAAGGCCAGAAAGCCCTGTTGGTGGACCCGGGAGGTTCAGGAGGCAGTGAGGGAAAACAAGGTTGCCTGTAGGCACTTCAAATGCTCAAGGAGTGAAAGGGATCAAGGGGAGTATGAGCTAACGGCCTGAAAGGTCACTAGGGTGGGGAGGTCGGCTAAGGTAAGGAAGGAGCAGAACCTGGCCAGGGAAATCAGGAGGGGGAACAAGGGTTCTTTAGATACACTGGGTGGGGGGAAGGAAGGTGAAGGGGCAGATTAGCAGGATTAGAACAGGGGAGAGATGGGCACAGGGCCCAGGGGAGCAGACTGAGGTACTAAATGAGTACTTTGCCTCAGTTTTTACTAGGGAGAATGGGGGGCTGCATCATCTCAAGAGAGGAGACAGTGAAACTGAGGAGGGGAGGGACTCCTACCAGTCGGGAGCCCCAGCAGGTCTAGGAAGGGGAGGTGACATCACTGTCAGGAGGGGAGAAGAGAGAACGGGGGCCAAGGGAGAGGAAGAGGAGGTGGAAATCCCAGTAGAGAGAGAGTGAGGGAAGCCCTCAGGTCCCTTAGAATGGAGAAAGCACCAGGGCCGGATGAATTACATCCCAGGATACTGAGAGAACTGGCGGATGTCCTGGCAGAACCCCTGATGGAGCTTTTCAACATCTCTCTGATGACTGGGTGGATACCCCAGGACTGGAGGGTGGCACATATCATGCCTATCCACAAGGGAGGATCAAGAGAGGAGGTGAGGAACTACAGGCCCGTCAGCCTGACATTGGTGGTGGGCAAGGTGATGGAGGGTATTATCAAAGAGAGGCTGGAGGGGTACTGGAGAAGTTAGGGTACCCAGACGATAGACAGCATGGCTTCGTCCCAGGAAAATCATGTCAGACAAACCTTGTGGAGTTCTACGATTGGGTGATGAGTACCCTGGATCATGGCAGGCTGGTGGATGTCCTCTTTCTTGATTTCAGCAAGGCGCTTGACTCAGTTCCTCATGGGAGCCTGTTGGATAAGCTGGGGGAATGCGGGTGGGGAAACGGATGATCAGATGGATAGGAAATTGGCTCTCCGAGCGTACCCAGAGGGTTGTGGTTGGGGAGTTAGTCTCATCTCCAAGGAGGGTCATAAGTGGGGTCCCTCAGGGATCAGTCCTAGGGCCCCTCCTGTTTAATGCCTATGTCTCTGACATAAGGAAGGGTATCAGGAGTAAAATGAGTCTCTTTTCGGGTGACTTGAAGTTGGGAGCGGTGGTGGATGTGGAGGAGTGGAGGGTGACCCTGCAGGAGGACCTAAATGCTCTGGAGAGGTGGTCAAGGAAGTGGAGTCTGAGGTTCAATGCAGGGAAATGCAGGGTCCTGCACCTGGGAATCAGAAACCCGGGCCAAGTGTATACCCTGAGGGAGGAATGCTTCAAGTCTCAGTGGCTGAGAGGGACCTGGGGGTGGTGGTGGATCTCAAAATGAAAAACTCTGAGACTCGTAGGAGGGCAGTGGCCAAAGCAAATAGGATGCTGGGATGCATCGCTAGGGGGATTACCTCCAGAAGGAGGGAAATGATTACTTAGGCCACACCTCGAGTACTGTGTGCAGTTTTGGAGGCTGCACTTAAAAAGGGACATTGCACTCCTGGAAAGGGTCTAGAGGAGGGCAACCAAAATGATCTGTGGCTTCGAGGAAAGGACCTATGGGGAGAGGCTCGAGGAGCTCAACATGTACACCCTGGAGGAGAGGAGGGATGGGGGGACATGATAGAGGTCTTCAAGTACACGAAGGGGATAAATGGGGGAGGCCCAGTTGGGGTGCTCCAAAAGAAAGAGGGGGGCAACAAAAGGGCACAGGTGGAGGCTGGGGGAGGTGCTACTTCACTGAGAGGATGGTGGAACCATGGAATGTGCTGCCCAGGGGAGTAGTGGAGGCAGAGACTGTGGAGGAGTTCAAGATGGTTTGGGACAGGTATAGGGGTAGGGTTGAACTGGCAAAGTCCAATACAAGAGGAGTATCTTGGACTGGGAATGGAAAAGTGCAAGGGGTTGGGGGGGTACAGCAAGGTCGGCTCCCAGGTTGGGGGCTGACCAAACAAGCAGACACAAAAGACTGTTAGGCCTACTCTGCTGGCATTTTAGTATGTCTGTCCCATGTCTTCTTCAACGCATGCTATAGAAATAAAAAAATGCTGCTGCAGAAGCCTAGGAGCTCTGCCTCAAAAAACAGGACTGCATGCCGCACAAGAACTAGGGGGCCTCATAGATTCTGTAATATGTGTGTGTGTGTATGTGTGTATGTGTGTGTGTGTGTGTGTGTGTGTGTGTATATATATAATATATTTATATAATATTTTTTTTTTATATATTCACGCACTTCTTGTACTCTTCTTGAAAGTGCCATTTGGAACTTGCACTACATTTTTCCAACATCCCAACACCAGTTATCTGAGCTGTATTTATTCTGTATAACTCCTTCATATATGCGGTTGGCTTCTCTGACAACTTGTTCTCTTCCTGCCTCCGGTGCCCAGCTCCACTTGAACCCTCTGGCACCAGTCCTCCAGCACCCCACCTACCTCATACGCCTTACCCCTGGACTGGCTATAGATTGGAGGGGATATACCCCTGAATGCAGTATACATTGGGTGTCACATGAGGGGATGGGGCCCGGCTTAGATATACTGGGGTCCTGCCAAGGTGGCACTGGGGCTTCTTTTCTTGTTTTCCACCTGATCTCCTGGAGGATGCCGGTGTACAAAGGAGACCAGTGCACATGTAATGCATGTACCATGTAAGTCCCAGGTGGCGTCCTCCCCTCCCACATGGTGCCCTAGGCAGTGATATTGCAGTGAATACAGAGTCCCTCTTTCCCCAGAGGGAGACAGCATCCACTGAGACCCTCTCCTCTGCTGACCCCTGACACTTCAGCACAGGACAAACTGCAGGTCAGTGAGGCTGCCAAAAAGGCTATAGAGTGCACCACAGGATGGTGGGAAGGCAGCACTACAGGGAAGATGACAGCCCAGCTCCATCGGAATGACGTTCACAAACTGGTACACTTGTCCCTCACCCTACAAAGCCCACCAACTGTCCAGGATCCTGAATGAGTTGCCAGCGGAGGAGGACAGCACCCATCATGGATGGAAGCACTGTGGGAGGCTGGGAGTTAGTAGAAGTGGTGAGGTTAGTGGCAGATGGGACTGAGGGGTCACCAGGTGATTGGAGGACGGTGATGAGAGGCCAGATCCGGAACAAAACAAGAGGCCTGAAAAACTCTAATAAAGAATAAAACGACAAACTGAGTGGTGAATGATGAGGTGGTATTATCCACCACAGCTTTTCTAGACCTGATCCAATGTGGAAAAGTGGAGCCCCACAGGACAAGAGCAACCTAACTGGGTGATGAGAAGTTAAGAGGTGTCATCCAGTACAGACTTCCAAGTGCAGACCAAATAGGAGGAGGGGGAGCAATGGGTCAGAGTGACTCATCTGGGTGAAGAAAGGGGTGACATTTCTAGCCTGGAAAGCTGCTCCACATTTTTCCTGATCTTTGGTCTTTGGTCTTCATTCCGGGGACTCTAGGAGTCAGGGGGAACCTGGTTTTTTTTTAGGATTATGGTACTGATGCTTGATGCCAGCTCATGCAGATTTATGGACGCACTTGCCTTTAATCAGGGGTGTCACTTCCAACTGCCACAGTCCTTTTCTTTTCCACCATCAAGTGCTTGGCTTTGTGGAAACTGGACTTGTAAGCTTCTTCCAGTTTTCTTTTTTCCTTTCTTTCTTTATCCATCTAGTTGTAAATGTTTCTTTCATGTCATATACTAGGTAAGGAGGCCCTCTTTATAATCTGTATTTGTGCCAACAAAACTGTGTTGTCAGCCCTCACACCCTGTGTGTGTCAAACACTTTGGGCCTAGGCTACAATGTCCGACACTGCCCTCACTGCCAGGCTGTGACTAAACAAATGGGAGAACCACCCTGAATACCTTGGAAATGGTAATCTCCAAGGAAATGCAAGGGGACTTCTCCTCACTGCATAGGTGCTGGAACTAGGGGTGCTGGGGGGCAGCACCCCCTACGTCAGGAAGTAATAATTCCCTATGGCTTTCAGCACCATCACTATAAAAATTGTTCCAGTGCCTATGCCTCACTGGACACTTGATGAGTGCTCATCATTATTCTCACTGACTCCCTTTTCCTTTTTAGAAAGGGGTAACTGGTCATCACAGGAGATTCTCTTTGCTTCAGACAATGAACTCCCTGCACCACCATCTGTCATTCAACCACTTTATCCGCTGATCATTTCTCTGATGCCACTAGAAGTCTCAGAACCTCTCAGCATGGCTGCACCAGTGTTGGTGTTGTCTTTGTACTGCCCACTCACATCTGTGTGCTACTGAGCCTGACATTCGCTCCAACCCCCTAATGGGCGCACTCTGTGCCGTGCCCTAAGGTGCAGCATAGATATCTTATAGACATCAAGGACACTTTCATGTTCCCTCGAAAGGTGAACATGAGCCCTCATGGCTATCAGGCAAGGCTGGATACCATTTCTTCCTTCACGGATTCTCCACTCAACACTCAGTCCAACTATCTTGATGACTGAGGGGAAAAATATCTTTTCTGCTGGCTCCCTTTCCTGATGCTGGACTAGTCAGTTATAGTTTTCCCATTTTGCTAAACTGATCTGCCTCTGTGAGAGCAGGCAAGGCCCTAATACACTCCCTTCCTACATCTGATGCTGAAGTGCATATTTGGCTGCCAGTGACTTAAAAGTCTTGAGACAAACAGGCACCTTCTTTGTACAAAAAAAGGTGGAAAGAAAACTCACCCAAACACCTTACACTGATGAAGGAACCAAACAGTGGTATGTTAAAACTTCATCTTTATTCAAAATTGAGATCAGAAAGCAGTAGCCTCCATGATCAGCCGTGGAGGCTCCTGCTTTCTGATCTCAATTTTGAATAAAGATGAAGTTTAACCTGCATCAATGTAAGGTGTTTAGGTGAGTATTCTTTGGGACCTTTTTTTTTTTTGTTTTGTTAATATGTCTTCTTCGTACAGCCTATGTCCCAACAGATGTTTCTGCAAGGATTGTGGCTACAACCATTTGTTTAAGCTGCCACGCACGGGTGCATCTGTCTGCTCGAACCACTACTGTTCAAAAAACCCTTTTAAAACTCTCACTTTGTGGGTCATACTCTCTTTGACCCAGCTGTGGTAGTACAAGGTGCCAGTGGATCATCACACCAGTTGACCCGACGCAGCCTGCTGGAAGGGTTTCCTTCTCCCAGCTCTGTAGGCTCTTCGTCCACCTTGAAGGACCCGGGCCTTATCTTAGCTATGACCTTTTGCATAGTTGGGTATTTCTGATGCTGGTGGAACTAATCCACTGTACTGCCCTATATGGGAGTGTCACTGCCTTCATCTGAGACATGAGGGTGTGGGTCTTTCTTCTGCCAGCGACAGTGTTTCACTGGAATGATGGCCTTTTCATTTTGGCATTGTTGGAGTGGTCACTGTTTTTTCTGTCATTTTGTTGCCCAGAGGGAGGTCAGTTGAGTCACCAGGTTCCATCCGATTGTTTTCCAGCCTTGCTAGCCTAGTATATTGAAATATGTATGTATGTATGTATGTATGTATGTATGTATGTATGTATGTGAAGATTATAGACACATTGAGCCAAAGTTCATCTACAGATGTGACCCGGGTGAGAGGGGGAAGGGGAGTACAATAATACAGCATACACAGCATCAGTAACACGGTACAAAGTAAAGTGTACAAGCTAACATGGTAAAAGTACAGTAACAATGGAAGAAACCAAACTGATATGCTGAGCAACACTCCTGTGCAATTAACATGACCGGTTCAGGTAGGAAAATAACAGTGCAGTAGTTGTTGGGAAGAGACCACTACAGGCAGAGGTAAAACCCTGATGGGAGCCAAACACTGGAATTCTTAGCACTGCAGTGTGGATTAAAGTCATATTTTCTCCACTGTTGTGGTACCGTTGTTTCAAATCCCAGTGGCCTGTCAGGCATGTTTTTTTGAGATTGCCCCATTTTGTTCGTACTTTTTGTTTTCGCCTGTACACAGCAGCTCCCTTTCTCTTCTGTTGCCCCAGCCTGATAGTTGTTGGATGCTGATTTCCTTTCCCTCTGGTGCCCTGTCTACCAGGGGCACCTCTGAGGCCTGGCTGACATCCAACCTCTTTCCTGGAGAGTGTAATGTAAACAGAACTCATAACCAGATGCAGAGTGCCATTTGATGGAGAAATTGAAGGTTTTCTTTTCAATTTAATTTTTATTGATTTTATATGCACATAGTACATAAAATTAATGCTTGTTTCCAAGTACAGTGTAGAACTGATAAACATCAACATAGAAACATAGAATTTGACGGCAGATAAGGACCGCTTGGCCCACCCAGTCTGCCCATTTTATACAGGTTGCTCTTCGACCGCTGATACCACTTGTGAGGGACCTATTATTTATAGCTAATCTGCCAAACATAGCAAGCCAGTTACAAGTCCAAAAATACAGCCTTTGCAGCAGTGACTGCGGACATTAGTCATTGAGGCTTCCAATAATGTCAGACTGTGCAACCTGCCACATATGGTACATTGCTCAACACTAAAGACTGCATTGAAGCTGAAATCTAAGAGAGCTGTAAATTGGCAGAATGTCTAACAAAAGCCAAGGCTCACATATTGAAAACAGGACTGAATATATTATAGTACACATTTCAGTACTTGTACTATATTGACCTATGGACATCAGGACCGAGGCGTATTCAACAGTAAAACTTTATGAAACCACTTTAAACTAAGCTGGTAGAATTCGACAACCAATAAGAAAATGTTTCTCTACTGTAGATATATAAGTTACAATAGCTGCTTGCAGTATTGAACTTATGAAACATTCAAAACCTAGATCATGTAATAATATGAAAAAAACTCACTCAAATGAGGGCAGGAAACGGTGATAGTCGGGTGCAAGTCTGGCGGTAATTTTAAGGGCTGGCATCATGAAGACTGCATGCTAAATCTCCTCAGAATCTGTGTGAGAAGCACATTCTCTCTGCCATAAAGCAGTGGCCACTTTGGTACTTTAGGGTTTCCTTTAAGTCTCGCATGGTCTTGTTTGGAGTATAAATAAAAACAGGCAATGTGGCGTCCTCGGCATCCAGGAAAAGGCTCATTTGTTAAGAAAACATACGTATCAGCACCAACTATAAACCAAAACTTGATTCAGACTTTAATAATGCTATACCGCATATGCTCAGACCGTACCCATTACTGCAAAGTACAACTAACCGTATTTTATTCCGTCCCCATTCCCATCTGTGTTCTCTTCCTGCTCCCTTTGAAGGAAGTCCTGTTCTATAAAATCTAGTCTCTTCCTTGCTTCTGCTAGGTCAGACTACAAGATTCTGTTGGAGTAATTTATCTTCAGCAGAGCTGGGAATTGCAGTGTGTGAGAAATTCCTTGTGTCTGCAAACCTGATCAAACAGCCTCAAAACTTTTTCTCCTGTGTCTCGTGGCGAAACTGATATATTTGCATCCCATCAGCAAGGTATAAATGTCCTTTTTGCTTTGTTGCTGTAAGTATGATTACCCTGATGTGTGAACCTGCTGTGTTGATTAAGATTGTATGTCTTTGTTTAGCTACTACATTGCTGGGTTTCCAGCATGGGATGACCCTACATGCTTGTAGGATCGCCTAGGCAATGTGAAGACCCAGAGTGGCTTCTATGATATTTTGTACAAAATTGAAGATTTCTGAGCCCTTGGATCCTTCAAGCTACTCAAGGTGGAGTCTCGTTACTTTTTCTGCTGTAAGTCCTGTAACAGTTATAGCTGATTTTTCGGAAGTCTCTGTCACTGTTTGTGCTTCCTTTTCAATCTGGGTCATCCTAGTGTCCAGCATAGTAAACATGGTTGATAGCACCTCCACTTTCCTATTCAGCTCTCTGATGGTATTAAGTAGGGCTGTGTTAGAAGGCTGTCCATGCACAGCAGACTAGTGGCTGTGGCCATTCTTGGGTACTGACTCACTGGATTTGTGCTGTTTGCCTTTCCCAGTCTTCTGCATTGCTGTTTTTCTTGGGTTACCTATTTGTTCTAGACACCAAGCACTACCTGACGCTTATAGTTATTTTTTATTTTCTACAAGTTATCTAATTTTGATTCTGTCTACATGGAGCCCTCGTTAAAGCATTTGACTCCATTGGCTGCTGGCCATGCCCTCTTGAGAAAGTGAAGATTGTAGCATACAAGAATATGAGCCAGTCAACCCCCTTGGCTGGAAGATAAACACCTGGAAAGATGGCTCCCCTGGACACAATAGGCAGAGGGATGGGTTGAGGAGAGCCCCCCCATACGGGAGATGGCAATATCATAGACTTTACCTGGCCTGGTTCTGGTCCTTTTGGATTGCCATCCTTGGTGGTGCTCCTCCCCACCCCCCACCCCGGTCCACCCTCCACGCCTTCTATCTAGTGAACCGGGGATAAATTCCCCAAGTTTGGTGGGTGGATTGTGGTCTTTTGCACACTAGAACAGATGGTTGAATACATTCCTAAAGGTGCACCTTATTATTGTTGGTTGGTTATGGTCTCTGTTTATTGTTTTGACAAAAGTAATGAGAACAAGAAGGGCAAGTTGCTCTTCATTGTATTCCCTTTGTGTAGTCTCATGCATCTTTCAAGTCTAAGATTCTTTTTTGGCCTTGTCACTTTTTGTCATAAACTTGCATAGCCATTATCATTCACTCACTCATTTATGGGCTGCAACAAACTGGTGCTATGTATTGATATGTATACATGCATGATATGCTTGTCATAACTTGTCCATTGACTCTGCTTCTGAATAAAGTTTAATATTTAAAAAAAAAATAAAATCTTGGCTAAAAGGAAGGTTTCCTTTTAGTTGTATGGATAGAGCTGCTGCCTGTAAGAGCAGGGATGCAAGGATCAATCCCTGGATCTGGTAATGTAGTTTACAAATGATGCTCCCAAGAGGAGCGGACATTATAGAGAGGTACTGCCAGTTACTTGACCAAAAAGTGTGGCTCTATAAGGAGACTATTCTAGAAACTGAGGAAAGTTACCTGTCAATATCTTCTGATCTTTGAGTATCTCTGCAATAGAGCCACACTCCTGCCCCTAGGTTATTCACTCTTCAGGTTACTTCTAGGCTGGGTCTAGGCTTCAGTACATTTTATCTTCTGTTTCCCAAGAGTGCGAACCACATTTTCTTTTAGTCACTAAGTGGGTATGTTGCACAGGTTTGGTTCATGTTTCTTGGTTTATTTTTGGTGAGAGCTGCAAAGTGGATATAATCCTTACAAAACTAAACATTTTCATATGCCGCATAGTATTTGTTTTTGTGCCCGCCACTCTGTTATGGTGATGGCTAGAACTCCTCTTGGATTTGTGTTCTGCTGCTCACGTTCGAGTAACTGGAGGCACTGGCCAGTTCCTTCCCTTTCTCTCCATGTTTGTTTGTGCCATGCTATAGGTTGGCATGGTCTTGCTCCCCTGTTTCTTCCTGCAGCTCCTTGTTTTACCCTGGATACTAACTATTGCTTCTAGTACTGCTAGAAGTCACAGTACCAAGGTACTTGGACCTCACTAAGCCATCCCTACCGTATCTTATATTTGCAACCTATCTGTCTCTCATCTGTGTGGATAGTTTCCTCTGTTCCTTTATTTCTTTTTTCTATGCTGCACTTCCTTCTCACACATTGTAGTCCTTTCATTCCCCCCACTGCTTTTTATTTTTTCCTGGGTGGGGGTAGGGAGGAATACTAAGGCAGTTGGAACTAACACACTCATTTATAGGCCGGCACATGCATGTCCAAGTGTGTGTGCCGAGTGTTGGTACTGTCCACTCCTGAAGTTGGTTTCTGAGGGGACCTGTGCTGCCTGACACTCAGATCAGAGTCTGGTTCTACAGAGGAGTTACTTTAGACGATCAGCAGTTATGGTAAGTAACTTTCCTTCTTTCCTCCACAGGCACAGATGGTTGCGCCCAACACTGTGTCTCTC
This sequence comes from Neoceratodus forsteri, assembly GCA_016271365.2. Classification (NCBI taxonomy): domain Eukaryota; kingdom Metazoa; phylum Chordata; order Ceratodontiformes; family Ceratodontidae; genus Neoceratodus; species Neoceratodus forsteri. The sequence goes on along the minus strand of CM028131.1, from coordinate 107,068,910 downwards.
CATGCCTCAGATATTAGCCTACAAGCACCACATGCACACTAGAGAGGTGGGAGGAGGTAATGAAGTGGACATTCCAGGGTAAGAATGCAGATCATCAACCTGGCAAGTTACTAGTAGCAGTCCTGTGCAGAGAGTCAAGGTGCAACCCAGGTAGCATCGTTTTATTTATTTATTTAAAATTTGGAAGCCGGGAAAGGCACACTGAGCCAAAGCTTGTTTCCAGGCGCGACCCGGGGAAGAGGGTAGAAGGATTTACAATAGTTGGAGTAGTAATACAGTGAAACAATCAAGGCTACAGTAGGAAAATACACAGTATACAATATTCACAAATATACTTTGAAGTTACATTGTTGAGGCAGCAAACTTTCAAGGAGTATAGTACATGTGGACATTTGTAAAAAAGGTGTTTCCATGGTGCTAGAACATTTTACAATTTTAATAATGGACAGCTTACATGGGCAATGATAACAATTCATACAAACGTGCCAGGTATAAATAAGGACTGGCACATGAGAGGGAAGTTGAAAAGAAAATAAGGGTGTGAGGTGGGGGTCTACAGAAGATGCAGGAGAAAAAGGTGAGGGGACTGAGAGCCCAGGAGGGAGAGAGAGAAAAAAGTGAGGGGGATGAGTAGAGTGATGGGATCGGGGGGACAGATGGGGAGCAGTTGCGGGGGGAGCTTTAATTGTTGTTTTAGCATGGTTAGAGTGAGTGTAAGGCAAATAGATTGAGGGAGATGATTCCAAAGATCTGGGCGTCTAAAGGAGAAGGCAACCTTGTCTGCTTATGAGTGGGGATGCAGGAGATTGAAAGTGCGGAAATCACGAGTTCTGACCGAGTAGCCTGTTGTTGATGAGGGGAATAGAAAAGTGGAGAATGAAGGGGAAAATTATTTCTTCAAGTACATAAGGGAAAGAAGAAGCTGCAAGGATCAGATTGTTAGGATCAAGGTAGATGGGAGTGGGCAGAGAAGGGGGTGGAGCAAGCAGAAGCACTCAATGAGTACTTCTGTTCTGTGTTTACAAGGGAGGAGCTAGGGCCAATACTTCAGGGGAAGGAAGGGGTTGAGATGGGGGGACAGAGTTAAGGGAAGGGGTAATCTCAGTGAGCAGAGAGCTGGAAGGCCTTAGGGCCCTGAGGGTGGATAAGGCACAAGGACCAGGCTGCATATACCCCAAGGTGCTGAGGAAAATGGCAGAGGTCCTGGCAGGACCTCTGGCAGACTTGTTTAACACCTCCCTGGAGAGTGGTTGTGTGCCCCAGGACTGGAGGATGGCGCATGTGGTGCCTCTCCATGAAAGTGGGCCCAAGGATGAGCCAGGCAGCTACAGGCCAGTCAGCCTCACCTCCATTGTGGGGAAGTTTATGGAGACCCTTTTCAAGGAGAGGCTAGTAGCCTTTCTGGAGGAGAATGGTCTCCAGGATGGCAGTCAGCATGGGTTTGTCTCTGGAAGATTCTGCCAGACAAACATGACAAGTGGCAGGTGTCAGCCCTGCAGGAGAGACTATTGTGAATTAAGGTCATAAGTATGGCAACTGGCAGGTGGCAGTCCTGCCGGAGAGACTCAGGCATGAGTCATGGTCATTAGCATGACAGGCTGGGGCTGGCAGTATAGCCTAGAGTTTAGAGTAATGAGCTGTGAATGAGCTTGGTACATACAGAAACATAGAAACATAGAATTTGATGGCAGATAAGGACTGCTTGGCCCGCCTAGTCTGCCCATTTCCCTACCTAATGGATAAGCTGCAGATCCTAGTTAATCAACAGCCTACTTCCTTCTACCCCCTCCACTAGAATTGCCATATCTGTCCTATGCATTCTTGAATTCCCCCACTGTTTTGGACTCCACGACCTCCTCAGAAAGGCTATTCCATATAGAAATATAGAAGATATGGATTTAATTCCCACAACCTCTACTTGCATTCTGTGTGATTCTGAACAAGTCACTTAACCTTCCTAGTGCTCCCGGGTCACCCCTGAGCACAGGCACTTGTACCCAGTGGGTCTTAACCTGGTTATGCACCCCAAAAAAAAGTTACAGGTGGCAGTCCTGCAGGAAAGACTCAGTGCATTAACCCACTAATAGTGACTAAGGAACACATGGCTCCCATGGAATTAGGAGTGTGTACTAACTGGCAAAATGAAGTAAGTGTGTGTGTGTGTGTGTGTGTTGGAGGATAGTATTTCTGCCTTTATTTGCAAGCTGCCAGACATGTTGGTTCTTGTTTCTTTTTATCTTTCCTGTTCATGTTCAAGAATTTATGGCATCAGTAAACTTCTCTGTATTTTCCCATGGCCGTGAACAAATAAATAACAGATAAGCTTTGCTAGCAAGTCAGAAGGATTGTATTTAAAATAGATTGCTGTAACACTCTTACTGATTATGGCCGAGGGAAAACATTGTTGCCCGGTGTTGTTGGTTGGCATAAGAGCCCGTGAGTGGCACTTATCATTGGTCAGCCACTTCCATGACCACCCCCCATCCACTTTGCACTGAGCAGCCCTGATGAACACCCATGACTTGCTGCTCAAACAGAGGAGGGACTGGTAGCAAGCAGGTCTGTCCAGCATGGCAGCAGTGACCCTTGCATTGTAATTCCCAGTCATGTGCAAACTGGAAATGAAAGTAATACCAGTTTACATTTAAAGAGGGGCTTCAGTCACCAGTAACAAAATGACAGTTAGGGGTGGCGATGAATTTAAATTAGCCATAGAATACTTCAAATTGTATGGGTTGCCATTTTGTAACATTTTGCCTACAGAATTTAATTAGCAGTTTGACAAAGTCATTTTGTCCATGGCATAAAATTAGAAGTTTGACACAATGCATTTTTGTTTTCAGAATGAAGTTAGGAAATTGTCAAACCTGGGGTGTCGTTGATGCTAGCCAGTGGCGCAAAAAAAAAAATTTGTAGTATGTGATTTTTATTTTTTAATGTTTGTTTTCACACATGTGCAAGAAAAATATATTGGGGCTGCTTGGACTGTGCAGGGGCTGGGGAGGAGTGTGCTGTAACAACCAGTGCATTCAGCCTGCAGGAGGTGTGAGAGTCAACACCCATTGTGGGCAATTTGTGGAGAAGGTGGCGCGCACACTGGGAAAGGGGAGGCGGTGCTGTGTAAAGCAGCTAGCCTAGGTAAACATCAGAGAAACAGGAACACAGCACTCGTAGATGTAGAAGATCAAAACAATAAATTGCTGATTGCAAGAGTCACCCAGACAAGCACTCAGAGCCCCAGTGTTTCAATCCAAAATGGGGTCTTCATCAGGGGTGGGTCTGAGGATTAACAGACCTACCCCATTTTGCTTGTCTGCCTGACAGTTGCTGATTGCAAAAGAGATTTAATGCGGCAACAGTCACCCAGACAAGCATCCAAAGCCCCAGTGCTTCAACCCAAAATGGGGACTTCGTTAGGGGGTGGGTCTGAGGATTAACAGACACACCCCATTTTGCTTGTCTGGGTGACTGTTGCCACATTAAATCACTTTTGCAATCAGCAATTTATTGTTTTAGTCTTCTATGTCTAAACAAAACTAAACTCAACGTGTCAGTGCAACTCTATGCTGATGACACAGTCCTATTTAGTTCATCCAGTAATGTGGTTTGGCATCCAGTAACGTGGTTTGGCTTAATCAAAATCTTAATTCTGGCTTCAATACACTTGAAACATGGTTCTCAGATAACCATCTAATTCTTAATACTAAAAAAAACAAAGCTATGGTTTTTCACAACCCTTCCTCCAAAATCTCCAAATTAGCCTCTCTTCACCCTCTCAAAATCTGCTCATTATCTGGAGATACCGTAGAAGTAGTCCAAACCTTTAAATACTTAGGGATGCATCTTGACACATCCTTCTCTCTTGAGTCATATGTGACCCTGCAAACTAAAACTATTAACCAAAAGCTAGGTCTTTTATACCGTCTCCGTCCCCTCTAATCTGCCTCTTCCTATCAAAAAATAGCATCATGAAATCAGTCCCAGAAAAAATTCCTCGGGTCAGCATCATTACCTATTCTTGCTACCCCTAAACTGCACCGTCTTGCTGGGAGGTGAGCCTTTACATAGTTTGCCACCACAGCCTGGAATCCTTTACCGCCTTTACTACTCTCATGTCCTTCTCTGTCTCTCTTCAAAACTGAGTTTGCCACCTGCTTACTTAAACCTCCACCCTGCATATGTTTTCATTAACCCATGCCTTTTACTGTACCCTATTCTGCTGAAGTTATATTTTAAACTACTACATTTGAACCTCTGTAAATCTGTATATTTTTAAATAATGAGAATTTTGTATATTTGTATATTCCACTGTATATGACTTTGTAATCCATATATTTCCGCACACATTTTTGTAATCTCTGTATTCACTGTTATGTTGCATTGTTCTGTATAGTATTTGTCTTCTGGGTCACCCCTGAAAAAAGGGACTGCATGGTCTTGGTGGGCTTACCCAGGTACCAAAATTCTAATACATAATAAAGAAATACTGTCTATGAGCACTGTGTTCCTGTTTCACCCATTGCTGGCAAGGCTGCTGCTGATGTTGCTCTGCTGGCTGATGGGTAGGAATTTCTTACATATGAAAAGGTGCAGCCACACCTATCACATTGCATCTGTATCCTTTCATATTACCACCATCAGGCAGTGTCCTCTCTCTTGCCCGGTGCAGCTTTGTAGCACCAGTGGTGGGTGCTCAATCAACAGTTTCTACAGCATTCACAATCATTCACTGACAGCAGCTGGCAGAGGTGGTGCGTGGAGTGTTGTGCTGATCACCAGCTGGCAGCGGTCATACATGGAGATGGAGGGTTGTGCCGATCACCATCACTATGACTGTAGTTTGGCTTAGGTGACTGGAGTAAGGAGGGATGCAGGAAGGAGGGTCCTGAATTGGTAGGTCAAGAGGGGGTTGGATGCCCTTATGGGAGGGACCACTAGACCAACAGGAGTATCCAAGACAGCTACAGGATGGGGCAATTGCGGGATTGGGACCACTAGACCACCAGTAATATTCAGTATAGTTACAGATTCGGAACTCTGGGGGCAGGATGCACATGCATATTAATGAGCCTATAACAGGCATGTAATTGATCCATAGCAACTTGCATACCCAATAGCCTCATTACCGTGTTAGGGCTGACTATGAGCCCTGGCACTATCTTATTTGGGCCATGCTATTTACATTGGGCTCCCAAGGGCCATATTCAGTCTCGTGCTGTATCAGTGCAGCCTATAGTGAAAGTGCACTGCACTAACATGGCCCCATATTCAGACAGTTATCCCGCTCTGGTTGGAACATGCTAATTGCTTGAATATTGCTGCTGAGTCGACTGTGTGCTAACTGCTGCACAATGCTTCTGTCAGTGCAGCACACATGGCCAGCTCTGACTCTTGGGACCTATACTCTTTAGCCCAGTGGAACAAAGTCCACAAGACAGTGGCTACTGGGGTTAAAAAAAAGTCTGGCCAGAGCCTCAAGATATTGTTGTTCTACCTTGCAATAGCATGCAAAAAGTAAAAAATGGTCAGCTGTAACAAACACTTGTTTTTTATTTGGTGCCATTTGTTGGTGCTGAAGAAAAGGCATCTTTCCAACATGCTCCCAATGCTGTAAGCATGGTCATTTCACTTGGGGGTCCAACCCTTCCCCTGTCACTGACTGGGTATCTGCTGCTAAAACACCACCCTTGTGCAGCACACTTACTAATGTGGTCTCTGCCCACTGTATACACATACACAGAAAAAAGATGGGGGACAACGCGGGCACATGGGAAGGGAATTGACAATTGGTCAGGGGTATGTACTGATTTCTGGTCAGCCTTCAAATACCTTGACCGTATGGGGTGCTGTTTGCAACATTTTGCCCACAGAATTTACTGAGGAGTTAGACAAAAGGCATTTTGTCCACAGCATAAACTTAGCAGTTTGACAAAAAGCATTTTTGTCTACAGAATGAAGTTAGGAAGCTGTCAAAATCCAGGGTAGCATGGGGAAGCCAGTCTGATGCAGTGCAGTGTATACTAGGACAGTCCTGACCCAACCAAAATACCAATACTGAGCTCTCCAGACCTTTAAACTGATACACAGCAGTACTGGTGGTTCCAAAAAAGAAGTCATTTGGCCGTGTACTTGACACTGCTGCCTCAATAATACCGGCATCAGAAATTACTGATGACTAACTTGTGGTGCGGAGGTACTGTAGGTCTCTGTCAACACTATTATCAAAACTGTTGTGTTTTAGAGCAGCATTAGGCCTGGTGACCCATTGAGACTACTCCCTACTTCTCAGTGGCAGCATCATTTCTACTTAATCACATATATGTCCAAATAAATGTGTCTTTGTCAGTGCTGCTGGCCACATAGCTCAGTAGTGAATTCCAGGAATCCGCAATTCCCTGTGTGTTGAAATAGTTCCGCCTATCGGTTCTGAACCTGGATCCTTTAATCTGGTTATTAAGAAGATTAAGGCGATGTCATGGGAACCTCTCTTCTGCAACCTATGGCAGGCCTGTAGAGGTTTTGTTTGTGCAGCAGGTTGAGCAGTGATGGAGCCACAATTCCTTGGCACTCAATTAGGCAAGGTGGGAGAGTGTGGCTTGGGGACTTTGATCTGCCGTTAAATGTGTTTTGGGGTTGGGGCCTGAATCTGTTCAAGAGGCTGAGCTTTTGCAACTTGTGATGTTAAATGGCTCTAAAAGAAATAATATAAAAATGTAAATAAAAGAAAAATGATGGGAGTGTAGCTGAAACTGGAATGTGCCCTACAAAGAAAAAATAAGAAGGAAAGTTCCCTGCCAAACCATGACCAGGCTGTACTGAGATGGGAAGGTACCTAGCTGCATTGCTACCTGCGGAGGAAAAAAAAAACCTTGACATTTTTTTAAAACTTTGCGCTAACCCTTTGGGGTGGAGGTAGAATTGCAAAAGTTTAAATGCTGTGCAATTATTTGCAGAAAAAAGTTATAGTCAATGTTGCACCAGCTAAAATTTGCAAGTGTGCATATGAAGGGGGTATATTTTTATTTATTTATTTTATTTATTGAAATGTTTGACCAGGAAGGCACCCTAAACAACAAGTTGCTCATCTCCCAGTGCGACCTGGGGTACAAAGAGGATAAGAAAGGAACATGGAACATACAGATAATATAAGGACAAACAGTTAAAATTAGGTTGAAGCATTTAGACAATTTAAATCGCAGTTGGTAAGCAGCATAGACATTACAGATTGTAAAAATGGATTTAGCCAAATTAGATTCCAGGATAATGATGTAATAATGAAGGCAGTGCAGTATGTGACAAATACAATTAAAGTTCAATGATGTACAAGTGCTAAGTTATAGGCATTGTGAGTGCTAGTGTATGGTTTGGGAGGGAGAAGGCAGTACCATTTGCAGAGACCGAAGGGCATTAACTAGGAAGTGCTGGAGAGTGGGTGAGGAAGATAGAGGAGGAAGGATGGGGGGTGCGGGAGGGAAGATTACCAAAAACCCAGTCCCCTTCAAGATCTGGAGAAACACCTGTAGGGGGGTGAGTATTCGGCACTCTGGGGAAGATTGAAGGAAAAAGAAAAATTGGTGCCGAGAGAAGCTTACAACCTAGTTCACCTACAGAACGCTGAGAGCCCTGCAAGGGGAATTAAGGCACGGGCAGGTTGGATAGAGTTAGGAGGAATGCCAAACTTCACCCAACAACTAACACACCAAAATCTGGCCAATGGAAAATCATGTACACAAATGCTCACAGCCTGGGAAATAAGATCCCAGACCTGCAGGCAATAATGTCAGAGGCTAAACTGGACATAGTAGCAATTAGTGAGACATGGTTTACCAGTAACCACACTTGGGAGACTTCAGTACCTGGCTATGTATTGTTCAGAAGAGACCGAGGTGCAAAAGGGGGAGGAGGCTCTGTATGTTAATGAAAATATCAAAGCTACAGAAATTCAGAATACACATAAAGAGCCAGAAGAACTGTGGGTCACCCTGGAAACAGGAAATGGGACAGCCATAAGAACTGGGGTTGTCTACAGGCCCCAGACCAGAGGGAGGGACAGACACATTACTGTTAGAAGATATACAAAACATGACAGCTAAAGGGGAGGTTCTGATAATGGGAGACTTCAACATGCCAGATACAGATTGGTCAATACCAGCAGGAACATCTGCCAGAACTAGACTCATAGTGGATTCCCTGCAGGGGGAGGGCCTCAAACAACTGGTACAGCAACCCACAAGAGACAGGGCTATCCTAGATCTAGTACTGACTAACAAAGAAGGGATCACAGATCTCCAGGTAGAAGGTCACCTGGGGGCCAGTGACTATCACATGGTATGGTTCAATTTGGCTACTACATCTAAATCATCCCATTCCAAGGCAAAAATATGGGACTTCAGAGGAGCTGACTTTGATAAGATGGCCAACAGAGTTAAGCTAGCCCTGGCAAAAAGAAACACAGGTGAGGAGGTACAGGCAAAGTGGGCAAGCATTAAGGATACAATACTTGAAGCAACATCCCATTGTGTTAGACAGAAAAGGAAGTGCAAAAGAAGAAGGAAACCACTTTGGTTCTCAAATACAGTAGCAGAAAAGGTCAGAGCCAAAAGGCTGGCCTTCAGGAAATATAAGGAACACAGCGGGATGAAGATAGGAGACATACCAAACTGCCCTAAGGGAAGCAGGTAGGCAGTAAGGCAGGCAAAGTCCCAAACTGAGGAAACACTAGTACCTAACAGTAAAGAAGGTGACAAGACTTTCTATAGATACATTAGTGAAAGGAGAAAGTCCAGAGGGGTACTAAGGCTTAATGGAGAAAAGGGAGCATGTGAGGAGGAGGACCCTGTAAAGGCATCTATCCTAAATAGATACTTTGCTCAGTATTTACTGAAGAGAAGGTAGGGCAGGGCCCACAGCTCAGCATCATGGACACGGGGAGGGAGGTGAGCACTACTCCTTCACAAAAGAAGGTCCTACAAGATGCGAAGCTCCAGGGTGAATAAGGCAATGGGACCTGATGGCATACATCCCAGGGTACTTAAGGAGCTAAAGGAGGAACTAGCAGAGCCATTAGCAGAATTGTTTAGTGAGTCTCTGAGCACAGGAGAAGTCCCAGAAGACTGGAGAAGGGCTCATGTGATCCCGCTCCACAAGAGTGGTAGCAGGGGAGGCGGGGAACTACAGACCAGTCAGTCTTACCTCAGTAGTGGGCAAGATTATGGAGGCACTCCTTAAGGAAAGGATAGTGCAACACCTGGAATCCATAGGGGCACAGGATCCAAGACAGCATGGGTTGACAAAAGGAAGGTCCTGTCAAACTAATCTCATAGATTTCTTTGACTGGGTAACCAGAGTGGTGGACCAAGGGGAGCAGTTGATGTCGCCTACCTTGACTTCAGCAAAGCTTTTGACACTGTTCCACATAGAAGATTGATAAATAAGCTGGGTAGGCTCGGGTGGGTCAGAAGTTGGTCAACTGGGTGGCAAACTGGTTGACTGGCAGAAAACAGAGAGTGGTAAATGGTATACAGTCAGAAGAGATGCAAGTCACAAGTGGGTACCTCAGAATCAGTCCTGGGGCCAGTCCTATTCAACATCTTCATTAGTGACCTCGCAGATGGACTAGAGGGTAAGGCTTGTCTGTTTGCAGATGACACCAAGATCTGCAACAGAGTAGATGATCCAGATGGGGTGGGCAGAATGAGAAGAGATCTGGATAAACTAGCAAAATGGTCAGAAGAGTGGCAACTGGGATTTAATGCAAAGAAGTGCAAAATCATGCACATAGGAAGAGAAACCCTGAAGCCACTTATAGGCTGGGAGGGAGTTGCTAGCAGTCACAAAGGAAGAAAGAGACTGGGCATCATCATCACTGATGACCTAAAATCATCCAAGCAGACCTCTAAAGCAGTAGGTAAGGCTAGGGGGTGTTAGGGTGTATTAGTAGGGGTATCACAAGTCGTAGAGGGAGGTAATAATCCTCTGTACAAGACATTGGTTAGGCCCCATCTGAGTACTAGTGCAGTATTGGAGGCCACACACCTTCACAAGGACATTAACTAAATTAGAGGCAGTCCAGAGAAGGGCAACCAAAATGGTGCAGGGACTGCATCAGAAGACATATGAGGACAGATTAACGGAGCTCAATATGTATACCCTTGAGCAAAGGAGGAGAGAGGTGATATGATCGAGACATTTAAACACCTTAAGGGCATAAACAAGGTGAAAAAGGTCTAACATGTTTAAATATAAGAAAAATAGCAGGACAAGAGGACACAGCATGAGATTAGAGGGAGGCCGATTAAGGGGGAATGTGAGGAAATTCTTTTTCACAGAAAGGGTGGTAGGTGCATGGAATAGCTTACCACAAGAAGTGGTGGCTATGAATACAGTGCAGGGCTTCAAACAGGCATGGGATAGGCATAAGGGAGCAATACAAATGACTATGAATAGATAGGTCACTGACAGAGCAAAGGCCGATGGCACATTTATAAGGTAGAAAAAGAAATGGGCAGACTGGATGGGCCTTGCGGTCCTTATCTGCCGTCAACTTCTATGTTTCTATGTTTCTATGAATTGGCACAGGGGGGCAGTGGAACAGATGGTGGGGAGAGCAGCCAGCAACTAAGGCCCTGTCCATACTACAACATGTACTGTAACGTTCTTAGAAACGTTACAGCACTTACCGTTACGATGCAGCCGTAATATGATGGTAACATTTTTTGAAACGTTAAAAGATGGTGCTGTTGCGTCCATATTGATGAAAATTATCCATGTTTGCTACTGTACTGGTTTTAAGAATGGTATTTCACGTTCTGCGGTATTTTGGTAGCAAGGAGGACTATTTTACCTAGCAGACGAGTGTCCGCACTGGTAAGCAAACTGTTACTAACTGTGTAACGGTCCTCATTCTGATCTCAAGACTGCCTCCGAACAGATCTTGAGATCGGATCCAAAAACAGAAGCGGTAACATTACAGATGCGGACGTGAACTGTTTTGACAAAACCCCGTAATGGTATAGCCACTCTGTAACATTACCGAGAAGGCAGTGTGGACAGGGCCTTAGTTCCCCTCCAGAATGCTGAGAACCCTGCCAGAGGTATGAGGAGCTGGTGAGAAGGAACAGGTAAAGAGGAAAATTTTTAACTGGAATGTGGGGAGGGTCAAAGACTCTAGCAGTTTTGCTTGAACCTCTGGACTGCATGCTGTATCGAACTTAAGACTGGCTAACTCGGGACCCCAAGCAGCAGCTCTGCAAAAAAGAATCCCTTTAGTACCTTAAGCAGCCCCTCCCTGTGAAGACCATAACTATGTGGGAATTGACTATGTCATTTGCAGCCAGTCACCCTGAATGCAGTTTATATGCATGGGATTTGGCACTGCTAAAGCCTCTGCCTTGGGGTGGTGCCACTGTAAGAGGGTACCTGGGGCTCAGTGCCCTTTTGAAACCACTGCTCATTCTGGTATGGTGGCATAAATGACAGGCTATTGCCGTTGGATGTCTTACTCCACATCGGTCACATGATGAGTGCCACACCCATCTTTCACAAGGAAGCAGCACTCCCAGGGCTCTCTGCCAGACAGGTTGCATGATTTGCTGGGAAACCTTCACCTGGATCCATGTGGCTTTTCGGGTGGAGGCTTGGTCTTTGCTGCTGTCCATTACCACCTCCTCTTCTTCCGTGCTCTCAAAATTCAAAACTGACTCATGCCAATTGACTTAGGGCTCTGTGTGTTCTCCCATTGGGGGACCTTCTGTCTGACATGGGAACTGCTGGGGCACAAAACAAAAAGGTACTTGGAGCACTCATTCCTGGGAATAGGAGTGTTTGCAGCCATTCAAGCTGAATAAAACCTTATTTCTTCATTACTTCAATTGTATCGATAACTTAGCAAAATTTCAACCTTTACTGGGGTTACACTCCCTTGGCTCTGGAGTGCAACTCTTTTTTTGTTGTTTTGTGGTCATATTGGGGTGGCAACCCCTGACTTGCACCCTGCTCAAGCTTGCATCATAGAACTTTTCCTGTTGTACTGAGACTGCTGGGGTACTCTGTCAACTGGAGCAGGGTGTACTACTCAACCACAGCTGGCAGACTAGATGTTGCTTGGCATAGGGATTTGTTTTGCAAGGCTTTTTTCCATTTATTTATGTATTTATTTTTTACTGAGGGCAGCACCAATTGCTGAGTCTCTGCTCCTGGTATGCTTTGTTTCATGTAAGTAATTCCGGATTGCCCCTGAAGAGGGACGTTTAGTCTCAACAGGCTTATCCGGTCATCAAAATTTAACAAATAAATTTGTTTTCTGATGGCAGAGTTCTCACTTCAATCTGCTGTTTTTTTCCCTCAGGTTGGCCTGGCTGGCTTGGTGTTCTGACTTAGAATTCTGGTAATGTCCCTTAACACTATCTATCTAACTAACTAAGACAGACACAGAGACACAGGGACACAGAGACACTCACTCGGAGCACTGCTAAAGTCCTGTACAGCCTTTCTCTTTGCTGGCTTAGTGCTGTTGCTGAAACGAAACATTGTTGTTGTGTCCATGGCTAGTTGGCATACTTACCCTCGGGCAGACAGGTGGGGTGTAGCACTTGATGTTTCTTCAGTGGTGGCGGCAGCCATACTGTTTCAGCAATTCTCTTTGCTGGCATCTGTTGGGGCAGAGGGAGAACCAGGCTGGCTAGGTAGTGCTCCCTTGAGGTTGGCTGGCCCATTGTGGTGGTGGCAAACGGAGTTCACTCTGAGGAAGGGAGGGGAACCAGTGGGGTGCCTCAGGGATCAGTGACGGGACTGGTCCTCTTTAATGTCTTTATAAATGACATTGCAGAAGAGCTGAAAGGGAAGATCTGCCTTTTTGCAGATGACACCAAAATCTGCAATAGGTTAGATATTCCGGGGGTGGGGGTGGAAAGGATGTGCAGAGACTTGAGAAATCTTGAGGAGTGATCAAGGGTATAGCAGCTGGGTTTCAATGTGAAAAAGTGCAAAATAATGGACTTTTTATTTATTTATTTATTTATTTATTTATTTATTATCTCAGATTAACCATTTGAGCTCAGAGCTCTTTACATAGGTATCCACATTAGTACATTTAGAACTAGTAGGTGATTATACAGAGGATTGAGACAAACAAGGCACTAGAATTAGAATGAGAACATTTCGGTAAATTTGGTCTTTAAACAAAGGAATGCAAAAAATACAGTGAAAACTAAAACTGGAATAGGTAAACACAATCAGATACATACAGGAACGGACTAAATAACTGTGCCCAACAGGGAGCCTGTTAGTTGTCAGCAACACGAGGGTGTTAGCGCACAGAAGTGCTGGAAAAACAGGGAGGAGGGTTGAGCCCCGAGGGGAAGGAGGGGGGGAGAGAGAGAGAGAGAGACATCTCTGTTTGGCATATGGTAGGAGATGCCTTTGCTAGGTGCTAGCGATGGCAGACACATTGAGATTCCTGTATTAAATGGTTCTTTAGGTTCTTTTTGAAGGTCCACAGAGTGGGCAGGCTAATAATGTTCTCATGAAGAGAGTTGAACCACAACAGTGCCCAATAGGCAAAGGACCTTTGTCCTTGAGATGTCTGACATTTTGGAGTCAGGAAGGACTGCAGTTCCGAATTTCGGGTGGGCCTGGGCTTAGCGCTGGGAACTAGGAGTTGTTGGACCCCAGTCGGGAGCTGACCAAGGCAGACCTTTTTGGCAAGGAGGCAGGTATTTATTTTAAGTGACCAAACAGCGTTAGCCAGTGAGTCTTTGCATGGAGATCACAGGTGTGGGTTAGTCTGTGTTCCCCTAAGGTGAGCCTGCAGGTATTAAGGGCAGTTTTTATACATCGGAGGGCAGTATCCATGGCAGAGCCATATATTGGCAGTCCATAGTCCACTAGGGAACCCACTGAACTGTGGACCACTATGCTGAGGGCTTCAGGGGTCATGCTGTGCCTATGGTGATAAAGTAGCCCTAAGCATTTGTTGATTGCTTTAGCTGTGTTGCTGTGGTGAATTGTGCTTTAGCTGTGATGTCTATGTGGAGGGCGTAGGAGAGCGAGCTGTCAAGAGTGATTCCAAGATATCTGAAGTGATGAACACGTTCAAGAGGAACACCACCCCTGTCACATATTGATAGTGGGTAGTTTTTGTGCTTGTTCTTAAGGCTGGTGAACAACATGGTTTTTGTAGTTCATTATCAATTTATGATTTTTGAACCATGACTCAATGCTGGTGAGGTCACGTTGTAGCTGTTGCTCAAGGGCAGTGGGGTCAGAGCCATTAGAAAAGATAACAGCATCCTCCACAGAGAGGAGGATACGGCACTGACTGGCAAGGGGGAGGCAATTCAGAAATGGGTTAAAGAGGAGGGGGCCCAGTATTGACCCTGTGGAACACCTGAGCACACAGGCTTGGGGTCAGAGAGAAAGGTGTCTATCCTGACTTGCTGTGTTCGGCAGTGTAGGTAGCTTGGGGCACAGAAACCCAGGGGCAGAGTACAAAAATGGGTGAAGTAGTACTGACGACCACCAAGCAGGAAAGAGACTTGGGGGTAATCAGTGTGACAAAGCAGTAGGTGCAGAATTCTGTGGCACGATTACTGACTGGGACTTCATGCACCAGTCATATTACTCCTGTGCTGCGCGAACTGCACTGGCTACCTATACAGTGGTGGACCACCTTTAACGTCAGTCTTTTGACCTACAAAGCCCTACATGGATTGGGACTGAGTTACCTGCAAGAGCTCCTGGTTCTCTACAGCCCCAGCTGGCTTCTCAGCTCAACTGATATGGGGTTGTTAGAGGTTCCCAGGGTGTGGCTTAAGACATCTGGTGTCTGGGCTTTTATGTTCATGGCACCATCCCTGTGGAATCCTCTACTTCATCCGATTTAGAGAGTGCAGGACCGTGGAAGGCTTTAAGTCCAGTTTAAAAGCACATCTTTTAAACAGGCACTTAACATTTGATGTTTTATGAACTGAGAGAACTTTTATTGAAGTTAATGTATTTATCATTTTACTGAATTGTTTTATGACATTTATTTATGTAAAGCACTTTGATATTGGAATTGCACTATACAAATAAAAAATATTATTATTAATATTAGTTTGACAGGGTGGAATAGGAACCTGCCCCAGCTGTTATGGAGAAAGTGTTTAAATGCAAGGATCTGTTCTATTCCTTTCCTGTCTCTTCTCTGTCTGGTTGCGCAAACAAATTTTCCTGAGAGACCAAGGATTTGATCACCTCAACAGTCTTGCAGTTCTTTGCCTCTCACTGTTTCTCTGTTTTCCCTTGCTGTTTGTCTGTTTGTCTTTTCCTCCCTTACATATCTGCTGATATAAAAATATATGCAAATCATTACGTGGAAATGTAACTGATATTGGGATTCCTTTGTTTAGAAAACATATAGTGTTACTGTTGAAATGTATATAATTATAGTTTGAGATTACTGCAAAAAGCTACTGGAAAACTCAAGGGGTTACCCAAGTGCAAATTTTTAAGTCTTTTGCAGAAGAGCTGTGGAAAAGGGGCCTCGGCTCAGGCACACTCTGTTCCTACCTGAAACATACAAGAACAGGGTGCTTGTTAAGAATGGGGGTTGGAAGGACTTATAAGAGAGCTGAGCTGCAATTGCTAGAAAGAAAAAAGGGACACAGAGATTGAAGAAAAACTCAGATGGACTTTTTTCTATTTTATTTCACCTTTGTAAATAGTTAAACTGAACAAGTTTATTTTTTTTATGTTACTGCTAGTGTAAATAAATATTTTTGGTGAATTCTACAACTGCTCCTGGTTTTCCTATGCTTCCTGACCTGTGCCTCGATGACGGATGGTGTCAGCCTAAGTGGGATTCTCATTGTGCATACTCTAAGCCAGGAGTTTTGTGTGTGGGTACTGGATCTAGTACCAGGGAAGCATAGAGAAAGGTATGGCTTCTGTAGCAGCAAGTCTAGGAGAATGGCAGCCAAACTAGCAGAGACAGAAGCCCAAGCTAAGACTGTACAGCCAGCACAAGCTGTGGAAAAGGAACAGGCAGTGACAGAACTTAAAAGCCCAATGGACTTTTTCAAATGGTGGGCTACACAACAAAAAGAGATGGAGATGCAGAGAGAGAAAAAGAGATTCAGTGTTTAGAAATGCAGATGAGAGAAGAGATGCAGCGACAGGAGCAGTGATGGTTGGATGCCTTGCAAGCTATCAAAGGCAGAGGATCTGGCACAGATCCAGATGAGCAACAAAACACAAACAACTTAAAAGCCATTAAACTTACAAAGTTGTGTCCCTCAGATGATATCGAGGCATACCTGACAACTTTTGAAAGAGCTGCCACAGCCTGTCAATGGCCAAAGCAGCAATGGACAATCAGACTGGTACCCTACCTGACAGGGAAAGCCCAACTTGTTTACAGCAGTATGGACTCTGCACAGTCAGAAAACTATGATCTGGTGAAAAGCGAAATCCTGAAACAGTATGACATCTCCGGAGAGACCTACAGGCAGAGATTTTGATCTCTGAGGTACAACTCAGTCAACAATCCTCGAGAAGCCTTCACCCGACTCGGAGAACTCCTGATAAAATGGCTCCAACCAGAGTGCAAAACAGTCCCACAGATCGACACATCTGCCATGGAGCAATTCATCAACATCCTACCTACAGAGGTGCAGCTTTGGGTAAAGGAACACTGACCAGACAGTGGGGAAAAGGCTGTTTCTTTGGCTGAGGACTACCAAATGGCCATACAGACACCACAGCAGTGAGCTAAGAGCCAAGCACCAGTAAGACACTCTCTTTCCCATTTAAACTCCAAGCCTGATAAGAACTCTGGTGGGGGTAACAAATCTGGGCCCAAATAAGTTATCTGCTATAGCTGTAATAAGCCAGGCCATAGTGCAAGAAACTGCCATAGTAAGGAGAGTGGCACTGGAACAGATTTGTCCTTGGCAAATTGAGGCAAGTACTTAATAGATGTGAAGGTAGGGGATAAGACTGTAAAGGGACTCATTGATTTGGGAAGGAGACAGACCCTAGTGCATGTTGGAAAACACTATGCAAAAGGACTAGGTACTGGTGTCATCTGCATCCACGGAGACACTCGATACTATCCCACCACCCAAGTGACTCTGACCATTAAGGATGTGTCATACCAAATGAAAGTGGGGGTAGTACCTAAATTACCTATACCTGTGATTATTGGAAATGACTTCCAGGATTTACTGAGTTAATTTCAGAGGAACTGAATCCTGCAGTTTCAGCAGCAGTGGTAACAAGAGCTCAGGCAAAGAAAATCTCAGATGGTGGGGACACTTTTCCTTTCAGTGATTTTGATTTAGACTTGTTGGAGTACAGCTCCAAGATACGGAAATCCAGGAAAGAAAGACAATGCCTGAAGAAACTGTGGCAACAAATGACTGATGGACATAAAGGGCTAAAATGTGAAAATGCTGACACTAAATTGATAACTGATTGTGATTTTCTTTCAGAGCAAGCTAATAATGTTTCTCTCCAGGGTTATTTTAAGCAGCCGGGGATGAAACCAAAACAAGGTGGACCAATGTTTAAAAAATGTAATGGGTTACTGTACAGAGTTTGGGTTAAACCTCAGACATGGGAACAGATAGAACAATTGGTTATACCACAGAGAAGAGTTGTTACAGACAGCACATGATAGTCCTATGGCTGGTCACTCGGGGAGGGATTGCACCCTTGCCAGATTGCTGTATAGATTTTGCTGGCCTGGAATTCATGAAGATGTTGCTACCTATTGTAATTCCTATGCTGAGTGTCAGAAAGTAGCCCTAATAACTAGAAAAGACAAGGTGCCCCTGGTGCCTCTACCTTTGATGGATGTGCCTGTTGAGATAATTGCAATGGGTGTGGTTGGTCCTTTAGACAAAAGTAAAAAGGGTAATAGATTTATCCTGGTAGTATGCAACTACGCTACTTGATACCCAGAAGCAGTTCCAATGTGTAGTGTTGCAGCCCCAAAAGTTGCAGCAGAGCTTGCAAAAACGTTCAGCAGAGGGGGCATACCTAAAGAAATTCTTACTGATCAGGGTAGTAATTTTGGTGCTGCATTGCTTAAGGAGCTGCACAGACTACTAGGTATTTATTTATTTAAGAGTTTTACCAGGAAGGTGTACTAAGCAGACTACCGCTAGTTTCCAGACATGTCCTGGGGGGGGTAGGGAGCATGGGAGCAAACACAGACCATGATACAGTACATCAGATAAATGCTTACTTACAAAAGACAATATGTGCAGAGTATAAATACATTAGTAATGCATGAATACAAATCGCATTATGTACAAAGGTACAGCTGGAAAATTAGATGCAGGCAGTCTGTTGCATCGTGGAAGGAAATACTGGTAGAAAGACAGTCGGTAGAGAGTAGGGGGTAACACAGAATATAACACAGCATGTACCCCACCCCTCCAATGACTAGTTACAGCTCTTGCACATCAGGAATGTGGTTACAACTGTAACCCCTAGGTGGCGCTATCCCAAGGGCTACTACCCCTACCTGCTTGGCTAGTAGCAGGTTAAGGGGCCTGAGTTCTGAAATGGGTGCCTCCACCCGGAGGTCAGGGTTGGTAGTGGTCAAGCTAACTTGGGCAATAGCCTCCGGGACACTGTAACCCCTTCTTTCCTTACTAGTGGCTGGAACAATACACAATAATCACTTTCACAATACCCCTGATACACCACACAAGTACCCACATTGTTTGCACTTACCACCAGGGCTTTTCTCTGGCCCGGCCCTGGGGACCACCTGTAAAACAAGGTTATACACAGCAACTAACAGCAGTACAGTACTCTTGCACAAACTGGAACCACAGTCAGGGTAAATGCAAAAAAGAGTTAGATCAGATTTATTTAAGGGGCTTGAAAAAGGGAGGGGTGTAAACAAGTTAATTTGCTTAAAGGCTCTATCAATCAAACAGTTATGCATGCACTTCAGGGTCCATAAACAGTCACACACTCTGGGTACCCAGATGGAGAATGGTGGGCTTGCCAGGAACGTTGCAGCTGGTTGGGGGTCCTGTGATGGAAGAAAACAACATGCACAACACACACTATTTGTAATCCGGAGCTGGAGGACTCAGTTCGTGAAAAGAAAACAACAAGACAATCAGATGACACACTTTTAGATTAGGCTGTTGTTGCAGGGAGCTACCCTGATGATTACTCATGATACTCAAGACTGGATACAGGCTGGACGAAAATTGAGACAGCAGGTGGTTAATCTGGAGTGCCAGGAGAAGCAGGGCCTACACGATTCGCCGAGGCATCGGTCCTATTCAAGCGTGGAGCAGGGGGCTGATCCCCAAGCAGGTCTCTCATCGGTGGCTTTCTCTGTGCAGTGGGGTAGTCTGGCAGGGCCAGCATGGCATGGCCCAGGTCAAATGGAGATGAGCGCGGAGTCAGTCCAATTAGGCTGGATAAAGCTTCCAGCAAGCAGAACACGTTCACACAGTGGGGAACCCAATCACAACCCACTTTCAATACACAGCACATTTACATGTAAAGGATTCTACGGTACCAGCAAGCAGAACACAGTTCACACAGTGGGGAACCAAATCACGACCCACTTTCAATGCACAGCACATTTATATGTAAGGAAATTCTTCTGTACCAGGCAAACCGCCCTCCGGTCACGATCGCAAAGTCTCTACACAAACCGGGGATTCAAAAGCAGCAGGAAATCCTGACAGGCCGATCGCATTCAGCAAATCTTCGGTCTTCTTCAGGTTAAAGCCTGGTCACAGTCCAGTGGCTTAAATAGTCCTCACAACTTGGATTCAGTCCAAATAAACTCCATTTTCCCTCTCGGGGACAGCAGGCAGACAGGCAGGCCAAAACTCAGCCTTCTCACAGTTCTCCCATGGAAAACTACACAGAACTGCTTCTCAAAATCACTTGAGCTGTTACTTCTTTACTTCTCAGCTCAAAACTGAAACTAGGTGCAGCAGCCTGGGAAATTCCCCAAGATCCAAAAGGTTCAGTTGGCTGATCTTCCTGTCAGTCACAACAAAGGCTCGCCCTTCAGGTGCAAAAAGGCGCAAAAAGCCCAAAACTACAATTCCTGCAGATTTTGACTCGAGACAGCTCCTGTAGTCTGGCTCCATTTTAGGTCCCACCAGAACTGATTGGTCCAATTCACAGTCCTGGGCCAAATGGTGGAGATAAACAAGACAGTCCTTGCTGCAAAGAAGGCAGGTTAGACAAACTACTTTATCATTATCACTCTAAATGATTTTCAGCTCCCGCTCAGATTACTTATGACTGCAATCCAGGCAGCTCTTAAAAAGAGAGTGCACAGAGGCTATACAGGCCCTCTCTGGCAATCACATTTAAACTGCTAAAATGCAGGACACCAGCTCAGCAGTGAGCATATAGGCAAGCTCAAGATAGACTTTTTGGGAACTCCCATTTGTAGGGGGGTTACACAACAACAGCATTAAAGAGCATATAGTTGGGATATAGGCAGGAGGAGTGAGATAGCCAGTGACGGTTGGACCATATCTGCACAACGACGATGGGGTTAGCCGTCATTAACAAGTCACTTTGTGAGTTATCCACCATCTAGGTGCATGCACAGGAGGTGCAGAAGTGGACTTTGAGGAAGGAGTTTAGTCTGTGGGCAGAGTTGGTTTGCTGGATGGACAGTGGTAGGGGAATTCCACAGCTTAGGCATTCAATAGGAGAAAGTTGTCTGTCCTGCAGTGGTAACCATGCGTGGGACACTCAAGGAGCGGGTGTTGTAATTTCAGAGGGAGTGCACAGATGGGGGAGATAAGGACAGGGCACCAGAGAGGTATGGGGACAGGGACTGCATCCAGTACTTGGCCGTGAGCCTGGCGCAGTGGGACAACCTCCTATCCTATAGTGACGGGAGGTGCAAATTCTGGTAGAGGTTGCAGTGGTGTGTGTTGGGAGGACAGTCAAGGGTGAAATGACAGAAAGAGTGGAAGAGGGTGTCCAGTCTGGTTAGGATAGTCTTGGGAGCAGCACAATAGACTACAATAAATATCACTGCCATAAGAACCTCCCCCTAGCACCCTCAGACAGACGGTCTTGTTGAGCATTTTAACCAAATCCTAAAACACATGTTAAAAAGGTTTGTAAAAGGGGAAGGGAAAGACTGGGACCAATACTTACCTTACCTACTTTTTGCTTATAGAGGAGGGCCACAGGTATCAACAGGATTTTCACCGTCTGAAATGCTGTATGGTAGGCAGCCAAGAGGGCCACTGGATATGATAAAAGAAATGTGGAAAGATAACCCCACCCAGAAACGAATTGCCCATAATAATCAGGAAGAGGCCCCAAACCAGCAGAAGGTATATTATGACCACGGGGTAAAAGAAAAAGGTTTTGAGCCAGGTGAAAAGGTTTTGCTACTGTTACCAACAACAGAAATAAACTGTTAATGAAGTGGCAAGGGCCTTATAGAGTGCTTAGATGTACTGGTACTGTTAACTATGAGATTGCAACCCCTGACGGGAAAGATCCTACTAAGATATACTATGCTAACTTCCTCAAGAAATGGGTTGAAAAAATGCCAAAAGCTGCTTTGCTGGTTTTCCCAGAAACTGATAAGGAAGATATTGATGTAGCTTATGATAGACTGGAACAAAGTGTAAATGCTGATACTGTAAAGGTGAATGTTTCCCTAACCTCAGAACAAACTGCAGACATTCGTAATGTGCTAAAGACATTTAACAGTACTTTTGCCACAGTGCCAGGCCGAGTAAAAGGGGTTGAGCATGTTACGGGGACCAAGAATGCTCGCCCTATTAAACAAAAGACATACAGGTTACCAGAGCGGTTAAGAGCTGACGTGGTTAAGGAAATACAAAAAAAGAAAGAATTGGGTATCATAGAGGAGTCAAGGAATGCTTGATCTCCAATGGTAATTGTAAACAAAAAAGAAAGGGGTGTTAGAATCTGCCTTGATTTTAGGAAACTTAATCAAGTGTCAGAATTTGAGTTATCCTATGCCCAGAATAGATGATTTGGTGGACAGACTGGGAAGTGCAAAGTATATGAGTACCCTTGATCTCACCAAGGATTACAGCCTTTAGCTAAAGAATCCAGAGATAAAACTGCATTTGCCACTCCTGTTGGATTCTATCAGTTCACCACCATGCCCTTTGGTTTACATGGTGTGCCAGCTACATTCCAGCAGTACATGGATGTAATTTTATCCCCTCACACTGGTTATTGTGCTGCATATCTGTATGATGTTGTGGTGTACAGTCCAGAATGGAAAAGCCACCTGGAACACCTACGAGCAGTTATCCAAGCTATCAAAAATGCAGGTCTGACTATTAATCCTACCAAGTGTGCATTGGGCATTCAGGAAACCAGATATTTGGGCTATATATTGGGAACTGGAGAAGTCAAGCCAGAGGTTTCTAAGACAGAAGCTGTAGCTAACAGCCCTGTCCCTAAAACAAAGAAACATGTCAGGTTATATTTAGGGCTGGCTGGTCATTATCGGAGATTTGTTCCCAACTTCGCTGAGTTAGCTACTCCCCTTACTGAACTCACAAAGAAACGGTTCCCAGATACTGTAAAATGGACCCCAGAGTGTGATGAAGCTTTTCAAGCCATTAAGGCTGCATTATGTTCTACCCCTGTTTTAAGAAGCCCAGATTTTAAGAAATCATTTTTGTTACAAACAGATGCATCCGAGGAAGGCCTAGGTGTAGTACTAAGTCAAAATATAGATGGGATGGAACATCCAATTCTGTACATAAGTAGGATGTTGCACGACAGAGAGAAAAGGTACAACACCATTGAAAAGGAATGTTTAGCAGCAAAGTGGGCCATGGAGTTCCTTAAATTTTATTTACTAGGAACTGACTTTGTACTTATAACAGATCACAATCTTCTCTGTTGACTTAACCAAATGAAAGATAAAAATTCCAGAATCACAAGGTGGTACCTGGCACTACAGCCATTTAAATTCACAGTGATACATAAATCTGGTAAAGAGAATAGCAATGCTGATTGTTCTGTCAAGATATGGATCAGGAATTGAGGGTTCTGAAGGCTGAAAACCAATCTATGGGTTTGAACTTTACTGTTTGCTTTGCTGTACTGTTATAGAAAAACTGATAATGCACATGTGCTTAATTGCTGAAAGCAGCATATGTTTAACAAAACAGATTCCCTCTTACGGGGGGGGGGTGTATGTGACAGGGTGGAATAGGACCCTGTCCCAGTTGTTATGGAGAAAGTGTTTAAATGCAAGGATCAGTTCTGTTCTGTTCCTTTCCTGTCTCTTCTCTGATTGGTTGCACAACCAAATTTTCCTGAGACCTAGAATTCTCATCACCCCGACAGTCTCGCAGTTCTTTGCCTCTCACTGTCTCTGTCTTCCCTTGCTGTTTGTCTTTTCCTCCCTTGCATATCTGCTGATATAAAAATATATGCAAATCATTATATGGAAATTGATATTGGGATCCCTTTGTTTAGAAAACATATAGCGTTACTGTTGAAATGTATATAATTATAGTTTGAGATGATTGCAAAAACTACTGGAAAACTCAAGAGGTTGCCAGAGTGCACATTTTTAAGCCTTCTGCAGAAGAGCTGTAAAAATGGGGCCTCAACTCTGATGCACTCTGTTCTTGCCTGCATCTGTCTGAAACATACAAGAACAGGATGCTTGTTAAGAATGGGGTTGGAAGGACTTATAAGAGCTGAGCTGCAATTTTTAGAGAGAAAAAAGGGACACAGAGATTGAAGAAAACTCAGATGGACATTTTCTATTTTATTTGGCCTTTGTAAATTGTTATACTGAACATGTTTGTTTTTTTATGTTACTGCTAGTGTTCCTTTTGTTTGTTTTTTATTGGCTTCCTACAACCTATCCTGCAGGCAAGCAGCTACTAAACATCCAACTTCCTTCTGGTGCTATATCAGTCAGGGCGCACCTGCCTTTCTCTCCTTCTTGGATCTGAGTTGCCCCTACTCTGTACAACTAGTTGTGCTGTGCCTTTGCTGACCTCTTTTTCTAAACCTGCTTCCCTGCCTTGCTCTCCGTGGCACTTTCTCTCTCACACCTTTTTTCTTGGGAACCAGAGCATGCTATTTTAATTTTATAGCTAAACAGAATTTTGTTTCACACTGCCAGCACTGACCCCGGCCTATATTAAATACACAGTAGCCACACATACACTTGCTAATTCCACCCATTTAGCTGCAAACTGCCAACAGCCTCTTAAAGCTGTACTGCCTGTTCATTACCCACCAAGCATAGTGGTTAACTGTACAGCCTCACTTTGGCACCAGTGTGTCAGGCTTGATGACTGAATCAAGCTGTTATATCCCCTATCAAGGGATGCTATCTCCTTCTGCTCCTTGCTACCTGGCTTGGTACAGTTAGCACCAGATGCCTAGCTGGGCTGCTGTTACCCCCCCTCTGAACCACTACTGGGTAGTGCATGGCTTTCAAACGCACCTTAGGAAACTGCCTCACTTGGCTGTGGGCAGCGACTCCCTCAGCCTTACCCTACAAACACGGGTGGCCATATGCCCTCCCCTAGCATAGGAGTAGTAACGGTTAGCTAAACCCTAATAATTAAACCTGTGTCCAACCATCTGAATCACCTGAAGCTTTGGTGGCAGAAGGTATGAGCTGAATCTAGCATAAACCTTTCTGACAGAAAGGTCATCTTTATGCTCCTGTTCCTCTCTGGCAACATTCATTCAAACCCAGGCCCACTCACTTCAATGGACCCTGGTGTTCATAAGGTTAAAGACCTAAAAATAGCCTCACTGAACATCTGCAGTTTGACCACAAAATTTGACCAACTACAGGCATGGATGGCCCTCCATACCCCTGACATCCTCTGCCTAGCAGAGACCTGGTTGACTAGTAGGATGAAAGATAGCGAAGTTGCCCTCAAAGGCTTCCAAGCATACAGGATTGATAGAATAGGCAAGAGAGGCAGGGAATGCCTCATCTATGCCAGGGACTCTCTGCAGTGCTCCATCCTCCCTGAAACCAGGGTGGCTGAGGACCATGAGATAATGGTGATAAAGGCACAGGTTGGTCAGAATGGCAAAACTCTCATCCTTGCCATGATCTACCTAGCTCCCAAGAAAGCCACAGCAGGCCTTCCCACAATTATGGACATTATCAGCACCCTTCCAATGGAGATGGAGCTCGTCATTACCAGGGACTTTAACATAAACTGGGATGGAAAGGAAACTGCCCCTTTCAAGGATCTGATAGCCACCTCCAACCTGACACAACTTGTCACCTGCCTCACCAGGCAGAACTGTAAGACAGGAAGCAGTACCCTCCTAGACTGGGTCCTAGCAAGCTCACCATCCCGGATCTCTGAGATCAAGGTTTTCCCGGACACAGTAAGTGACCACTCTCCAATCACTTTCCTGTGATCTAATAAATTTACCAAAAGCCCACCCATACTCATTGAAAGCAGGGTCTTGAGGAAGGGTAAACTTGGAGCCTTCAAATCAGCCCTTGCCTACATGACTGGGCTCCTATCAACCTGGCGCCTACCTTTGATCAGGCCCTCAGTTACTTCATTAAGGGCTGTAGCTCCATCTGTGACATCTATGCCCCCGTTCATGAAAAAATTCGGGGGCAGGCAAATGGCTGGATTGATGAGGAGCTCCTCTCCCACCTGAAAGAATGGGACATACTCTGGGAGAAAGCCAGAAACACTGGTAGTAAGCATGACTACCAGTGTTACAGAACAGCCAGGAACCACTGCACCAAGCTAATCCGGCTCGCCAAAGCCAACTATCATAAGGCCCAGCTTAGCAATTCTTGGGGTGATGGGAAAAGTTTCTGGGATAACATCAAAGGCATCCTTGGAAAGAAGGACAAGAAGCACCCTCAGCTGCTCAGTATCAGTAACAGCCCCACACTACAGACCCTCTTGCTATTGCAGAAGCCTTCAATAAGGCCTTAACCGATCTTACCCCAGTGCTACCACCTGCCTATTTTCAACCTGGTTTGAACCGTTCCAACAACATATTTACCAAGTGTTCTCACCCGTCCTACTTTAAAAGGGTGACGGTGAAAGAGGCCCCAACTATGGTCAAGAAAGTACTAGGTAAGACCAGACTGGGCAGTGACGGGATAGACATGAAACTACTGTCCCTCACCCTGGACTTTCTTATAGTGCCTATTACCACACTGTACAATAAGTCCCTGGCCCTTGCCCAATTCCCGGTGGTTTGGAAGCAGGCCCTAGTTACACCAGTGCATAAAGAAGGCGACAAGTCTCTGGTAGCCAACTACAGACCCATCTCAATCCTCTCCCCCCCTCTCCAAGGCATTGGAAAAGATTATGGCGGGTCAACTCATCAGCTGCCTCAATAAGTACAATCTACTATGCCCTAACCAGCATGACTTCAGACTGTATATCTTGCCAACACATTACACAAGGCAGGACATTTCAGCATCCCGTTACTAATAAAGTCTTTATGAATAGTAACTTTATTAACTGTAACACCACTCATGTGCCACAGAGTTTAACTCCTTTTTCACAAGCTGTACGTCCTCTCTCTTATCCTCTCGCCCCAGGCACCCACCCCCGGATACCCCAGCCTTTACCCCACCCTCCAACTTCTCCTTTCACCTTGTTATACCATCTGAGGTATTAAAAGCACTTGGGTCACTCAATCCCTCCAAAGGTAAATGCCCCTCGGGACTAGACTCCAAAATGCTTCATCCATCTGCCCCAGCCATAGTCAGTCCACTGGCCGCTCTCTTTAACCTGTCATTCAGACTTGGTTCAATCCCATCTAATTGGAAGCATGCCACAATCATCCCCCTCCTTAAAGGTGGCGACCCTTTCTCCACGGGCAACCACCGACCTATCTTGCTGCTCCCCATCCTAGCCAAAATCCAGGAGTGACTTGTGCTCTCTCAGCTCTCCCAATTCCTCGACTCCACCTCCTTCTTCAACTCCATACTAGGTGGGTTTTAGGAAAACTCACTCCACCATCACCTCTCTCCTCTGACTCACCGACACCATCCTCACGGGAATGGATAAAGGGGAAATCACCGCGGCTATCTTCATCAACCTGGCTAAGGCCTTCGACATGGTCTCTCACGCACTGTTACTGTCAAAGCTCACTCTTGCTGGACTGACTGAGCCTGCCACCAGCTGGTTCCAGTCTTACATGGCAGGCAGGTCCCAGTCAGTCCGTATTGCCTCCGCCATCACTACCTCACTCCCTGTCACCACCAGGGTCCCCCAAAGCTCTGTCCTAGTCCCTTTGTTTTTCTCTATCTTCCTCAATGATCTCCCTTCTGCCTGCCCTCATACGTCCATTCACAAGTATGCAGATGACACACTACTGTATGGCTCTGGTCCATCCCACTCCACAGTCACTGCATGTCTACAGCAGGATTTCAACAATGTCCAACTCTGGTTTTGTTCTCATCAACTATTTCTAAACTCCAAGAAAACTGTCTCCCTAACATCTGGCACTAGGGCAAAACTTTCCCATGTTCCCATCACCCCTCTTTCCACATATTTGATGGCTCCCCCCTGGAGGTTTGTACATCTTTCAGTTACCTTGGGGTTTGGTTAGACCAGCATCTTGATTTCACTGTGCAAATTGATGCTATACATAAGAAGCTGCACCCCATGCTGGGTGCGTTATACCGCAGTAAAAGCTGCATCCCCCTGCTAATGCACCTAGCAATCATTCAAAAGATGATCCTCCCAATCCTGGACTATGGGGATGTAGTCTAGAGTCTAGCCCCTAAGTCTTCCCTGGCCAGACTTGATCATCTCTTCCACTCTTCCTGTCGTTTCGCCCTGGACTGCCCCCCATAACCCATCACTGTGACCTCTACCGTTCCTTAGACCTTCCTTCTCTCCACAATAGAAGACTGATGCACAGTGCTAGAACCACTGCGAAATTCTGGTCACAGTCACTCCCCTCTTACCTTGCAGCTGCCCTAGCAGTTCTACCCCTGCTGGCATACTCTCTTAGGAACACTGATTCCCGGCTTCTGCACATCCCCTATATGTCCACCATGTCTGGCCAGGCTGCCTTCAGCTACAGGATGCCATACTTATGGAATTCCTTGCCGGTTGATATTAGGCACTCCACCAGCACACCCACCCTCCACGCACTACTCAAGACACACTTCTCCACTACTTGCTCATGCAATTTGCACTGCTGAAGCCCAAGTGTTATTTCGGCTGCGGCCTACTCGTCTGTATATTTTTTACCTCTGCTGTTGACTACTGTGTATATCTGATTGCTGTTGACAACTCTGTATATATGTTTCTATTGTTGCCTATTTCATCTGTATTTTACTTCTGATATTGACTACTCTGTATATATGAATGCTGTTGTCTACTCTGTATATTGAATGTACTGCAGTATGTATTTCCTCTGTATTTCTCCCTCTCCCCCTCACACTTCCAGGGCGCATCTGGAATCGAGTGGTACCCTGCCCAGTATGCCTTCCTGGTAAAACTCTTAAATAAATAAATATGTTGCCAAGTGTGTATGCACAAAATTTATGTTGCCAAAACTGAGATATTTTAAACTGTGGATTGGTGAACACATGAGAAGCATAGTGCATCAGGACAAAA
Organism: Neoceratodus forsteri; assembly: GCA_016271365.2. Lineage (NCBI taxonomy): Eukaryota > Metazoa > Chordata > Ceratodontiformes > Ceratodontidae > Neoceratodus > Neoceratodus forsteri. The sequence continues at coordinate 107,040,312 of CM028131.1, read as the reverse complement.
CAAATGCTTTGGCTATGCACATAATGCAGTTTGGTGCTGGACACTCGTTTGCATTTTATGGACTACAAACAGTTAGACTGGGCATCCGGGGGGAGGTCATCTTAATAATAAGCTGTTACAGGCATAAAATCATTGGCAGTACATCCTAGGGGCAAATGGAGATGAGGAACTAAATGAGGTTTTCAGTCTTGTACCGTTCTTAAAAAAAAAAAAAAACATACTTGTATTTATGAGTGCCTATTTATATGACTCATTGAATGTATAGACTTAAAAAGATGTTTTTTAGGTAATTTGATGATGCAGTTTACATATGCTATTTATAAGGTTATTTATAAAATTTTATTTAACCATTTTTTGGGGTGCGTGTGCTTATATATTGGAAGAGTTGTTGTAAATTAGTCACTGGTATGTGTGTGTAAAGGTGGTACTGTGTCTTTAAGTAAGTGCTTTAAAAGCAGTAGCCATACCTGTGTGACTCTGCCTTGAAAACCATAGAGTATTATGGGAAACGTTGGTATCTATGGGGATGTTGCTGCTGTCCCAGCTTTTTATCTATTTATAAAATAAAATCATAAGTTATTGAATTCAAGCTCATTACTGTACTGCCTTACTTTTCCTTTTGATAATTACATTGATGGAACCTGACACATGGGGTTTAGACAAGGAAAATATATCTTTGTTGTACATTTATACACATTTCCTCTCTTACATACTGTGTTCAATAACTGTATCTGCTACAATGCTGGGAAATTCATATCCCAGACAGTGACGTTTTAAGATTAGCTTATGTTTCATGAATAAACTAAAGGTGTTCTTCATCTATAGACCCCACACATAAAAAACATTGTCTATATGTTTTGGTTGTTGTTTTTGGTCTTTTCCATTTATTCTGTTTCATCGATCTATATCACAATACTTCAGATGTGGTGGGAGAGGGAAACAATTTGTTCTCTGGTTTACAAATGTCCTCAGACAACTTTTGTTGTATCCTAGCTCTTCTGGTACTCACTATTTCCAGTCCACACTGCATCCTTATACTGTCGCTCCTACCTCAAAACTGTCCTCAAAGCCCTTTCTTGAAATCCACCCCCCATCCTCACTTTTCTTTACTGTCAACCCACCATGCCACATGGGTGACACACATACTCTAAAATAGATCTCAGTATTGCATTATAGTAAAACACCAGGGCCAGATATTCAGAAATGGGTAAAAGTGGGGCACAATGGTTTGCACTACGCTTCAGCATGCATCTGACCCAGAGGCTGCAGTATTGTCAGATAGCGGACCAGTGCTATCCGACTGAATATTGACCCATGTTGGTGCAGTGCTGTCAGTTTGCACTGCCCCAACATGGATCTGGGCTGTATCCAGCCCACAGGGTATTGCACCCCAGGACCAGATAGTGCTGGGAGCCATGGCATGATATTCAGCCGCACCATACGAACATATGAATATGCCAGCAGAAACAGGCCACCCAGTCTATCTAAGTCTGCGCGCGAGTGTGCAGCCAACACCCCTAGTTTGCAGGTGCCCCCCGTCATCCCACTGCCACCCCCCCATCCTCACTCTCCCCTGTTCCCTGTCCCATGCCCTTTTGAAGCTGTTCACACATTTACATCAGGGTTTTAAATAATTGATTAGCAGTTTTTTTTTCCTTGGGACAATACTAACTGTACATAAAGCATTTATATAGGTTTTCTGGAAGTGTTATGTTTGTTAAACACAGTGAGGCAGTGCTATTCATTTTCACAATGTTTTATAACTTTTATGAGCAAAACGTTAATCAGTTTTTAGAGTTGAATAAAACCCTGTTACATGATACCACCCATTCTGGTAGGGCATTCCATTTTGCTACCACCCTCTCTGTGAAATAGTGTCTCCTCATTTCCTTCCTAAATCTTCCCCCCTTTGTTCTTAGCCTGTGCCCCCTGGTGACCCTCTCCCTCCTTAACTTAAAGACCCCATCTGCCCCATCCTTATTGATTCCCTTCAGATACTTGAATTTATTTATTTATTGAAGTAATCAGATTTACAACCTTTGAGTCAGCGACTCGTTTACAAAAGTACCTTGTCATTGGGGGGGGGGGGAGACAACAATAAGTGAGGTTTTAGGACAGGGATTACATACAGGTGAGATACGTACACACGTGGAGTTACAGGCAGCAATTGTACAGGTACATGCATATGTTGAGATACACGCATCAATTAAATAGCATATTATACATCAATATATAACATAATTGTTACAGTCAGTATCCAGTCATCTAAGGGATCCAAAGGGCACAGGGCTATATGGGGCAGGATTTTGGTCAACTATCGACATTTACAACATCAACTGTCAATAATATGTTGACGGAGGGTGGTTTTGAACCGACCAATCCAAGGGATCTTAGTGATAGCGTCGGGAAGGGAATTAAACCAAGGGGGGGCTTTATGATGAAAGGATCTTTGGCAGCGAGAGGTCCTAGCCCTGGGAACTATGAAAGTGGCTGCGATGGAGTTACGGGTTGGCAGGGGCCGGACAGCCAGCTGCAGTGGTGCAGAGACCCCTAGCGGGCAAAGCCCTGACATGGATTTTTTGGCCAGCAGGCAGGTATGATATTTCAGTCTTTCCTCAAGAGTAAGTATGTTGGCGGTAGAGTATAGCAGACAGGTGTGAGTTCTGCTGTTAGCACCGGTAAGGAGCCTACAGGCTTTGTTAATAGAGGTCTGGACTTTAGATAAGGAGGTGGGATCAGCCACTGCGTAAACAGGAAGTCCGTAGTCGGCCAGTGACAACACAGATGAGGTAATGGCTAGTTTTAATGCAGATTCCGGGAGGCAATCTTTGTGGCGGTAGAGGAGCCCGATCCTGGAGTTCATGGCCGATGACAGGGCTTTTAGGTGGGCGTGGAATGTAAGGCCTGGGTCAAAGGTGATGCCCAGGTACTCATAGGATGTTACCTGTTCTAGTGGGAGGAGCATGCTGGCGGTGATGTGAAGGGGAGTGTCCTTGGCGCTGTTTTGCCGGTGTGAGAACAGCATGGACTTTGTTTTCTTCAGGTTCAGGACTAGTCGATGATTATTGAACCATTTTTTTGGCTTGGAGGAAGGCATTTTGCAGCGTGTCTTGGAGTAGGAGCGGGTCAGGGTGTGATGCTAGGATTACTGCATCATCAGCGTAGAGCAGTATTTTGCTGGAACAGGAGTTTGGGAGGTGTTTAGGAATAGACTGAAAAGGGTGGGTCCAAGGATGGAGCTTTGGGACCCTGAAGTACTGGTAGGTTGGAGGAGAGGGTCCCATTTAGTTTAACTCTTTGGGACCTGTTATGAAGGTAGCTAGAGAACCAATTCAGTGGGCCAGACGAGAGTCCCAGTTGGGATAGGGAGTTTAACAGCAAGGGGTGGCACACAGTGTCGAATGCCTTAGATAGGTCTATGAATACTGCCCCTGCAAGTTGACCCTTGTCAAGAGCGGAGTGTATGTGGTGGGAGAATTCCAGAAGGGCAGTGGTCGTGCTGTGGCCAGGACGAAACCCATGTTGCTCAGGACATAAAAGGTTGTGCTTAGATAGGTATTCTGTGAGCTGTGTGGATACTATTTTTTCTAAAGCTTTGGATGGGGGGGAGGATGGAGATGGGCCTATAGTTATTTGGTAGCATACGGTCCCCAGACTTATGGATGGGGATTACTTCAGCGTGCTTCCAAGCATCCGGGAATTGACCTAAGCATAAGGATTTGTTTATGATAAGCGTGAGGGGGATTAGCATGACATCCAGTGTAAGGCGGAGCATCTTGGAGTCAAGAGGGTCATTACTTGGGTTATGGGAGGCGAGTGAATTTATAAAAAAAGGTTTGGCATCACAGGGTGAGATCGTCTGGAAGCTGAATAGTGGCCTTGAGATGTGAGTGTTGGTGGACGTGGCAACCGGGTCAAAAAAGTGGGCAGGGAGAACTGCACTTAAGTTCGTGAAGGTTTTATTAAGGCAGTCAGCAATACATGTTAGGTCTGTCGAGACAGCCCCATTTATGTCAATCTGAGACGGAGGGGGGGAGGGGAGCAGGTTTTACCATTCAGTTCTTTAATGTTGTCCCAGAAGGCTCTGGATGAGCCCCAGGAGGATGTCAACGCAGCCTGATAGTATTTAGCTTTTGCCTGCTTGATGGCCCAGGTGCATTGGTTATGGGCTGCCCTATAGGCTTGTCTGTCAGCCACTCTACCAGAGTCATTTGCTATGTGCCAGAGATTATCCCGCTTTTTTAGTTGCTGGATCAGTGCAGGGGATATCCATGCAGCAGACAGTTTTTTTTCCTAGATGTGGTGATGGGGGCAAACAGATCACAGGCATGGATGAAGGCCGTAGTGAGGTAGGTTAGTGCAGAGTTTATGTCTGGAGCACAGGCCACTGGGGTCCAGTTGACTTGCGAGGAGGCGTTTGAGTTGTCAAGACCCTGGGGAGAAACCTGCATCGTGGGGTGCTGCTGTACACAGGGCTGAGAGTGGGGGAGGACCAAAAGCAGATGAGGGGAGTGGTCGGTAGAGTGAGTCCATGAGGGACAAGTCTGGATGCCACTTATGTGGCGGTTAGAGAGGATTACGCCAAGAGGGAGCTGGTTCCCGTTGCTTTGTGAAGACGAGTGGGCTGGGTGACCAATTGAGACAGGTCAAGGGCTGCAAGCTCATTCTTTATAGTATCAGACGAGGAACTGAGCCAGTTGGTGTTTAAGTCACCCAATATTAGTTGTTCAGCCTTCTGGGGTAAGGTGGATAGATAGTCAAGGAGGAAGGTGACCGCTAAGTTTTTTGTACTGGGGGTATGTAAGCCATGGTTAGGTAAAGGGGACCACGACCAGGGTAAGGAGTGATCTTAAGAGTAATGGCTTGCGCCCCGTGGTTGAGCTCAGGGGTAGGGAGAGCATGGCCCAGGACCGAGTCGTGCAGATAGATAGCACACCCCACTCCATGCCTGCCCAACCTATCAGCCCTGAACAGGGAAAAGCCTGGTAGAGAGACAGCTGAGTCAGGCATGAGCGGGGAGAGACAGGTCTCTGCTAGCATGAGGATGTCAGGGGAGTGTTGCGTAACCCAGCATTGGAGGGCTGCAGTTTTCTTGGGGAGACTGCATATGTTCATGAAAGCAATTCAGAGACCACTGCCACCGGTGGGCTTAGGCGTGGCAGAGTTGGCGGTCCCAGGGTTAGGGTGCACATTGCCGGAGAGCAGGAGCAGCAGAAAGATTAGGTGCCTCACAGGGTAGTGGTTGCTGAGGGTGGGGTGCATATGCAGCTGCCGAGACCTCACCAGGGAGGTGCATGGGATGGGAAGAGAGAAAAGAACCGGAGACGCTAGCGAGGAGATTGACCACATGTGATAGGGTACATGATACTGGGGGTAGCGCTTAGGGGGTGCGTGGGTGGGGTAGAGTGGTAGTCCAGGGTTCGGGATGGATTTGGGGGATGTGCGGTAGTCCAGGGTGCAGGATGGATTTGGGGGATGGACTGAGGGTAGATGTGCAATAAGCTGAGGGAAAACAGGGAATTGAGGTGGGGGATTGTGGTTTGGAGGGGCAGATCAGTGGGAGATATAAAGGGGTTGAGGGTGAGCAGTGGGTGCCTTGGTAAGAGGAGTACCAGTATAGCAAGGATCATGCTTGTGAGTGATATATCATTAGAGAGAGTAGAAACTGAGTGCAGATTCCCTCTAGTGCTGGAAGGGTATAACCAGCAAATGGGAAAGTCGACTGATTAGTTCTGGCTCCCCATGTGAGTAACTCTATAAAAGGGAGAGCCGACCAAGGGTGGTGGTGGGGGCGGTGGGGAGCCGAACGTGCAGCGTTCGGCGGAGCTTCACCTGGCACTGTGTGAGAGAGGCTATCAGAGCGCGAGCCTGGAAAAGGCGCCAAAACACAAGTTTGAACTGACTGCAGGTTTGTCCACAGCCAGGAGAGCTCCCAACGGTAGCGACTGCAGCAGGGCACTTTGCTGGTAAAATTACCTTGAGGCTCTTGTGTTGTTTCTGGGCAGAGAGGGCTTTTCTGTCTGGCCCTCGCAACCTCCAGCTCCTCGGGGGGAGGGGGTGAATCCTAGTGGTAAAGCAGGGAGGGCAGTTCAGCGCAGCCCTCACGACCTCCGGCTCCTCGGGGGGAGGGGGGCTCGAAATCTTAAGGCTCTTGTGTTGTTTCTGGGCAGGGAGAGGCTTTTCTGTCTGGCCCTCGCGACCTCCAGCTCCTCGGGGAGGGTGAATCCTAGTGGTAAAGCAGGAGGGCAGTTCAGGCGCAGCCCTCGCGACCTCCGGCTCCTCGGGGGGGCTCGAAATCTTGAGGCTCTTGTGTTGTTTCTGGGCAGGGAGGGCTTTTCTGTCTGGCCCTCGCGACCTCCAGCTCCTCGGGGGAGGGTGAATCCTAGTGGTAAAGCAGGGAGGGCAGTTCAGCGCAGCCCTCGCAACCTCCGGCTCCTCGGGGGGCTCGAAATCTTGAGGCTCTTGTGTTGTTTCTGGGCAGGGAGGGCTTTTCTGTCTGGCCCGCGACCTCCAGCTCCTCGGGGAGGGGTGAATCCTAGTGGTAAAGCAGGAGGGCAGTTCAGCGCAGCCTCGCGACCTCCAGCTCTCGGGGAGGGGCTCAAAATCTTGAGACTCTTGTGTTGTTTCTGGGCAGAGGAGGGCTTTTCTGTCTGGCCCTCGCGACCTCCAGCCCTCGGGGAGGGTGAATCCTAGTGGTAAGCAGGGAGGGCAGTTCAGCGCAGCCCTCGCGACCTCCGGCTCCTCGGGGGGAGGGGGGCTCGAAATCTTGAGGCTCTTGTGTTGTTTCTGGGCAGGGAGGGCTTTTCTGTCTGGCCCTCGCGACCTCCAGCTCCTCGGGGGGAGGGGGGTGAATCCTAGTGGTAAAGCAGGGAGGGCAGTTCAGCGCAGCCCTCGCGACCTCTGGCTCCTCGGGGGGAGGGGGGCTCGAAATCTCTATCATGTCTATAAGTTTACACCTAAAGTACCCAAAGCAAAATCCCGCTTCGGCAGGGCAGCCATAAGCTTCGTGCTACCTACCTTATGGAACGATCTACAAAAAACCCTCAAATTAAGCACTCTAATTGGTATAAATGCCTTCAAGATGCTTTATTTCTGTACAGTCAGAGAAGCATGTAACTGCTTCACCCACTCAGACCCAATACCAGTGTCTGCACTGGTATATAGCCATGCCTAGACCGAATTTTAAGTACTGACCCCCCAGCTTGCTCCTCACCAGCCTTATTGTTCTCTCTTTCTCATCCCCCTGTCTTATCAACACTAGGCCCGTCCACCCCCTTATTCTTCCTTCCCAACCTCGGATAGGAGCTCACTACCCTGGGTTGTGACATCCTACCATGCCCCGTACTTTATAGCATTCAATCCCAGGGCTCACACATACTCCTTTTCTCCATCCACCTTCTCTACATCCTGTTTTACCAACTCCTTTCTGTGCACCGTGCCCTCCTAGCCTTTCTCCCCCTACCTCCCTCCCTTCCCTCTACCTGGTGTATATTTTTATTTTTATTTTTTTCTTCCGTTACTTCCTCCTGCAACTTTAGATAACCTGCTTTATCTTCCTATAGACACTTCTATGTATGTAAATACCGGCAATATGTACAATATCTGTATAATTCTATGTACATATGAACTTCTTTTTCTTCCTCTCTGTAAAGAGTATTATCTGTATTGCCTTGTAAATACCTGTGTTGACCTATATATACAATTGTTCATGCTCCACCCAGGTCCATCTTGCAAATGAACTTCTGCTCAACGATGAACGCCTGGTTAAATAAAGACTTGATTGAATGATGTCTCCCCCCCCCATTTCTTCTATCCTCCAGGGTGTATATATTCAGGTCTCCCAGCCTGCTGTCATAGTCTCTCCCCTCCATTCCACATATCATCTTTGTTGCCCTCCTCTGCACCCCCTCCAGTAATCTGATATCACGCTTTAGGTATGGCCTCCAAAACTGCACACAATACTCTAAGTGCGACCCTACCAGCGACCAGTAGAGGGGCAAGATCATCTCTCTCTGCCTGGATGAAAACGCCCTTGCTATGCACCCCAACATTTTGTTCACTTTTGCAGCTGCTTGCTTGCACTGGGCAGTGTTGTTCGTGGTCCCTGTTATTATTACCCTAGTTCCTTCTCCTCCTCAGTGATCCCCAGCTTAACCCCCCAGCCAATATTCTCTCCTTGGGTTCTTCACCCCAAAGTGCATAACCTTACACTTCTTTGCATTGAACCCCAGCTGCCACCCCTCTGACCACTCCTCTAGCTTGTGTAGGTCCCCCTGCAGCTGCTTCCATCCCTCCTCTCCATCCACCACTGCTCCGATTTTAGTGTCATCGGCAAACAGACTTACCTTGCTCACCACCCTGTGTGCAATGTCAGATATGAAGAGCCCAAACAATATTGGCCCCAACACAGAGCCCTGTGGCACCCCACTCATCACTGACCTTGGAGTTGAGAGCTCCCCTCTCACCACCACCCGTTGCAGCCTGCCACTCAGCCAGCTTATAATCCAGTTTATCACCATGTAAATGAGCCTATTGGGCATGCAATGTACTAGAGGCCATTTACATGCCCATTATGGGGCCATTTGCATGGGAAGAGATGCCCGGGTGAGTCTGTCCTGATGTCATCCCTGGTAGCTAGTGGCACCCCTACCTCCAAACATGCATTCTGCATATGTCTGACCTTGCTCCAGAGTGTAGTGGTGATCCCCACCCCTTGAACGCTCATCCCAAAGGTGTCCTACAGTACTCTGGGGTCCAGTGGCACCCCCCACCCCTAAACACCTGTCCTGGTAATTGCAAAGGATTCTCTGGTATCTAGTGGCACCCTCCACTCTTTGATCCCCAGCCCGTTAATTGCAAAGGATTCCCTGGTGTCTAGTGGCACTCCCCCACCCTCTGAGTCTATGTCCAATATAGGACAACCCTAGCTCTGGTGGCTGGTGGCACCTCCACCGTGATCTTCCATCCCATGGTCCCAGTCATAACCTTGGCATCCAGAGGTACCCCATCCCCATTCCCCAACTGCCAGTTGACATACTGAGCAGCACATAGTGGCGATGTAGCAGCCCCCAACCACCTCACCTGCATCCGCACTATGGGCTGCCTGTGAGTGTGAGTACAATATACTATATGTGCACTCGCAGACAGCCCATATGGTGGCCCGCTGAGAAGGTGAGAGGAGGGCTTTGCTGGACACTGTATCAGGAGTCACCACATGACCTCAGTTTTTTGGTAAGGGAGGGTCATTGTAGGGGTGGTGGTCTGGGTGCAAGTAAGACGGGAAGGGGGCCACTGCACTGCCACTGTTCACCAGTCCATATGTTGACCAGCAGTCAGGGAGTGGGGGCAGTGGTACCTCTGGATGTCAGGGTTATGAGGGCTAGGGCATCCTATACAGGATGGAGACGCAGAGGGTGGGGGGCTGACACTATACACCAGGGATTTCTTTGTAAGTATTGGGATGAGGGACTGCAGGGTGGTGGGATGCCAGTAGATACCAGAGAATTCTTTGCAATTACCAGGATGTGGATTGGAGGGTAGGGGGTGCCACTAGCCACCAGAGAATCCTTTACAATTACTGGGATGTAGGATCAGAGAGTGGCAGGTGCCACTAGACTCCAGGGAATTGGGTACCTAATGTGGATGGGGATCAGAGGGTGAGGGGGTGCCACTAGACACCAGGGAATCATGGTACTTAACCAGGAATGGGTATAAGAGGGTGGAGGGCTGCGACTAGACACCAGGGATCCCTTTACAAGTACTGGAATGAGGGATTGGAGGGTGGGAGGGTGCTCTAGATACTGGGCAATCCTTTGCAATTACCGGGATGGGGGATCAGAGAGTGGGGGTGCCACTAGCCACCAGAGAATCTACAATTACCAAGATGTGGGATCGGAGAGTGGCAGGTGCCACTGGACACAAGAGAATCATGGTACCTAACTGGCACAGGGAATTGGAGGGTGGAGACTGCCACGGGACATCACGGGGCTGTCTGACAAATGGGACAGGTGGGTGGGTGCGGGCAGCTGCAGTACAGCCATCCTGCCATCGGTAGGGTCTTTGCATCCAGTTAGGTTAAGTTTTCAGAGGTGGTAAATAGTGTCGCTTTGGGTGCCATTTACAGGTGACGCAAACCTTTGAAACTGCACAGTGCCTGTATGCAGGAGGGAGTTTAGCCCACACTACAGGGGTCTCTGAATATGGACCCCCCACCCCAAAATCCATGCGCAACCTGGTTAACACGAGCAAACAACCATTAGTGCCCTGCTAACCTTTAAATATCTGGCCCCAGGTGTTATTGTTTTACACCTGCTCTACATAGCAAAGTCAAAAACATATTCTTGAATTTGCTTTTCTTTCTTTTTTACTTTTTTTTTTTGTTTCTTTGTTTAACATGTGGTCTACCTGACCGTCCCACCCCACATCCTTCTGGAAAATTACACAAATTAAACTGTCAAACCTACAAGTTGCAACCATGAAATCCACCTAGTTTTACAATTCCTGCTACACCATCACTATCCTTCATTTAAAATGCTCACGAAAGTAAAATTATTTTTTAGTTAAAAATTAATCCAGAAATATGGGTAAAAACTACAAAAGCACATTCCTTTTATAATATCACATCAGCCACTAAAAGTACAGACAATCCCTCAAACTCAGTTTGTAGTTTTCCATGTGCAAAGATATGCCTGTATCTATATGCAGTTAGGGTGGACATAAATGCAAATTCTGAGCTGTAATTTCCCTGCTCTGAAATCTCTCGTGTGTGATTTCTCTGTTCACGCCTGCAGTTGCGTCTGATATTAAGGCAGATTCCTTTTTATTCTCCTTCCACCAACACTGACACTAGCAGTACCGTCTCCTTATTTCAATAATTTCTCCCTGTTCTATTTGTTGCTGTTTTTATTTATTGTTGTTTACTTCATTGTACTTTTACTGTTTGACAGTTTATCCTTAAGTGTTCATAGACTGTGTACTTTGATTTATTATTTCTAATTTTTTTGCACTATTTAATGCATTGCACTTGTATAGTTTCACTTCTCCTCTTTTCTCCCTCCTCCCAGGATGCACATGGAAATGAGCTGTTACCAGTTCAGTATGTCTTTCCTGGTAAAACTATAGCATTTCTTTATTTGAGCTACTATACGTATAAATGTTGACTCTTGCGTCATACGCATAGTAGACATGTCATGCATTAAAATTGCAATATAGTTGCATGCAACAAACATGTAACTACAGTGTAATTACCCCCTGTGTGTAATTAATGATTACCTACCCTGCAGTTACAATAAAATTGACACCTAAATGTGACCTGTGTGTGTGTGTGTATTTATTTATTTATTTGCTTTTGATGACCAGGTAAGTATACTGGGCAATAACCCTGCCCATTTTCAGGCATGACCCGGGACAGTACAAATACAAATAAAAACAGACAGTCATAGGAAGCATACAATCATTACTAGACAGTAGCTAAGCAAGTATCCACACAGGAATAAGATAAAGTGATGAATACAAAATGAACAAACGATCCACAGTGCTTGAAAATGCTCATAAAACCATCCACGCAGGGATGGGCAGACCGGTATGGGCAAGCAGTGTAATAAACATACAGGGTGGGATATTCAAACTGCGCCATTCATAGGCGCAAGCCCTTGCACTGCAAAATAGTTGCGCGAGGGTGTGTCGGGCGATATTCAAAGGAGTTAGCCATTGAGCAACTCCTTTGAAATCACCCCACCCATAAAGTTGAGCCAGAGGAGAATGGAACTTGAAGCACCGCGAAGTTGACAGAGGGAGATTCATTTTGCAGTGGCGCAGTTCCATTGCGCCATGCGTAAAATCCCGATATTCAAAAGGTGACATGCAAATGGGGCTATAATTCATGCAAGGCGCAGGGGGGGCCATTTGCATCTGATTATGGCCCCATTTGTATGACATTAGCATGTAGGTGCGCCGATCCCTGAGGACTTGTGCCTGGCGCCCTGCCAGGCAGCAGCTGTCGGAGACCGATGCCCCCTGCAGCCCGATCACGAAGTCGGTGGCCTAAGCCCACCACCACCCCCAGTGGCCCAGCCAGCGGGCATAGTGTACTCCCCCCACCAGCCCGATCGCGGTAAGTTTAATAAACCCCCTCCTCCGCAGTCATCCCTGGTGGTCCAGTGGACGAAATGCCCGATCGCGGGCAGTATGTTTAATAAACCCCCTCCTCCGCGGTCATCCCTGGTGGTCCAGTGGACGAAATACCCGATCGCGGGCAGTGCGTTTAATAAACCCCCAAACATAGCCCTGGTGGCTGGCGTACCCCCACCACCACCACGAGCCCACCACCCGCTCCCCTCCGGCGGCGGCGGGCAGCAGCATCCACCCGCCTGCCGCCCCGCCCCGCCGACTGACTGCCCGGTGAGGGCACTGCACGCCAGTGGTGCAGAGCAAGAGCCAATGGGCGTGCAGCCATACATACATGACAGTCAGATTTGTAATTTCATTACATGCCCATTGGCTCTTGCTCTGCACCACGGCATGCAGCCTACCGGCAGTCAGTCACGGGCGGCGGGCGGCAGGTGGTGGATGCTGCCGCCACCGCCGCCGGGGAGCGGGTGGTGGTGTTTCTTGGGGTGGGTGGGTGGGGACGCCAGCCACCAGGGCTATGTTCGGGGTTTATTAATATACTGCCCGCGATCGGTTTCCCGTCCACTGACCACCAGGGATGACCGCGGGGAGGGGGTTTAGTAAACTTACTGCCCGCTGATCGGGCATTTCGTCCACTGGACCACCAGGATGTTCGCGATGAGGGGTTTAGTAAACTTACCGCCCACGATCGGGACAGTGGGGGTGGTGGTGGGGATTTGCTAGTCGGCCGCCCGCGATTAGACACGCGGGGGGTACAGGAGGATCAGGCCAGCCAGTGGCAGCTGCTATGTTGCACCCTGCATGCAGCAGCTCACCTGTGGTGGCCCTCAACTTAAGCCTTTTTTTCGCTCAAAGTTGTGCAGGCGCAGGTTGGGGTTGTGCTCAGACTACCTGCACAGCCCGCTGAATATCGGCTGTGCAGTTTATGCATGGTTCCTCCCCCTCCAGTTCAGCATGCATTCATCTGCATTGCGCTGTTGCTCAGCCTGTTTTCAGTGGTGCAACTGCCTCCTGCTGAATATCGCAGAATGGCGCAATTTCGGACTTGCCCTTGCGCAACCCTATTGTGCATGGCGCAACCCTTTTGAATATCCCACCTACAGTGTAATAGGAAGCAGTAATCAAAGAAGAATGAGGCAGAAACAGAGGGTTGATCAAAGTTAGGTGCAGTCACATGTATCAAGTGCAAGAAGGTGAGAGAAAAGTGCAGTTTTGAAGGAGGAGTGAGATACGGAACCTTTAAGGTGGGGAGACAGAGTTCCAGAATTTGGGGGCAAAATGTGAGAAAGCTTGTTCATCCATTTTAGTAGAGCAGTATGGGACAGCGAGTGGTTGGGCGTCAGAGGATCTCGGAGTACAGGACTGAGGCAAGGGGGACAGCACTAACCCAAGAGAGTTGGGTTGAGGATACCTGGTTAGGGAGTCAATGAAACATCCCAGTGAGTAGGAACGTCAGGAGCTAGGTGACAACCAGTGCAAGGCAAAGTAAAGCAAACAGTGATGTGTCAGATGTGGTGCAGACAAGGCATATCTGCAAATGTTGTTAAAGGTAGTGTCCCATTTGCAGAGGACACTGGCGTTAGCATGGGAAAGGAGGGGGAGAGCATATAGAAGGTTGGGGAACAGGACCCCTTTAGCAACGGAGATCCTGGCAGCCAGAGTTAAGAAGTGACGTACACAATATGACGCACCAATCTTGATGCTAGCTGACTTGCAAACCTCATTTATGTGAGAGGAGAAGTTGAGTACTGGGTCAAGCATAACCCCCAAGCATTTGAAGGAGTCAGTGGAAGAGACTGTTGACCCATCCTGACCAAACATGCGAAACTTGGGAGATGTGACAGAGAGTTTCTTAACAGACCCAAAGAGCATGGCCTGAGTCTTAATAAACCAAGAATGAGGGAGTTGGAGGAGAACCAGGACTGGAGTTGTGAGAACGCAGATGACAGACGATCATTAATGTCATTGATGGAGCTGCAGGCAGTGTAGAGGACCAGGTCATCGGCATACATAATGGAGTGGCAGTGTGGTATAGAGGTGGGAATATCATTGTCAAATACCGAGAAGAGCAGAGGCCCAAGGATGGAGTCCTGGGGGACTCCACAGGAGATGGGGAAGAGGATGGTGTGTGTGTGTGTGTGTGTGTGTGTGTGTGTGTGTGTGTGTGTGTGTGTGTGTGTGTATATGTATATGTATATATGTATGTGTATGTATATGTATATATTTATACAACATACGTTTTGACATAAATACCAGGATAAAAAGTAATATCTCTTCCAGATCGTGGAGATATCAGTGATATCTTCACATGTGAAGATATCACTGTTATCTTCACGTTCCTATATGTCATCGTAATGAAAGTGAAAGATTTTCTGTTCAGCATGCTAGAAATGAATGCTCCTCTGTTGTGACTATCACTCCACACCTGCAATCTTCCCAACTACCATGACTCTCATCTTTCATTACTGCATAAGAAATAGTCAGTAAAAAAAACTTATCTGGTTTATCCTGACATTTTCTCCTGGTGTTAGTACAGAAGCAGTTTCAGTTTTCCTACTGTACGTTTGCAGCGTGACCAAGCGCTTTGTATACTGTAAAATAAGAAAGTCTCCAAGATTTAAAGTAAGACACTCTGCCTGACAAAACTTTAAGAACTGTTTTTTTCCCTTACTTTTCTGATGTTTGAAATAAGCTGACAAGCAGAAAGAGGGAGAGAGAGAGAGAGAGAGAGAGAGAGAGAGAATCTGCAACTTTAGGAAAGTGAACGCAAGTCCAAGCGAGCGTTGCTATATCAACACTCGCTGACTCTTGCGTGCGTTTTTCTGAAGTTGCAGATTCTCTCTACCTCTGTCCTCTTTCTACTGCTGCCACCTTACTTCAAACAAACATTAGAAAACTAAGGGAAAAAGTGGGGGAAGAGCCACAGTTTTTAAACTTTTGACAGGCACAGTGCCTTCTTTTAAATCTCAGCTACTTCCTTATTTTACAGTATACAAAGCCCTCAGCCACACTACAAATGTACAACAGCAACATTGAAACTGCTTCTTGCCTAAAACTGGGAGAAAATAGCAGGATCAACCAGATAATGGTTTAAATAAGTATTTATTTAACAATTACATCAGAATCAACCAGATAATGATTTTTAAGCATGTATTTCTTAGGAATTATAACATTATCAACCATTTGTCAGACTACTGGGGAAGGGATGCAATCATGGAGTTGCCTGCTGTACTGAGGGGTGAAATTATATATTTTTAAATACATTGTGTTACCATCTATTAAAGTATAAACCAAATGTTGGAATTACATGAGGGGTGAGTGCAGGCCATGCATCTCCCTGGCAAATCTAATATATAGGGATTGTACCTGCTTGGTGAATCAAATATGCAGGTATTATGTTAAGTGGGGGATTTAGGGATTGTCTCTGATGGTCAAAACATATGTTGTATAAACAGAACATGACATGGCCTGAGTGAAGATGATATATTTATCTTCACTCAAGGCCAATGACATCAAGATATCTCACTCGTTGGCTTGCCACTCGTGAGATATCATTAACCTCTGAAGATAAATATATCATCTTCACTCAGGCCATGTCATATCCTATATATATATATATATATATATATATATATATATAATCTCCCACTGCTTTACCAAGCATTCAGTTTACTTTACATCTCTCTTAAAATGTGGCACACACCTCTGCTTCTGTAAACTGTCTCCTTTTCTCAGTCCTTTCAAACTTGCTCACAATTGTTACAAACCTCTTTTCCTCCTAAAACCAAAATGTACCTTCATTTTCTCCATTTCCGAGGAGAACAAATAAGATTCAGCAGACACTCACTCTCATTTTTATTCCTCTCTCTTCTCAAGTCCATGGCAGCAGAACTGCCACACTGCAACCTCCGAGACACTGTATTGGAGCAAAACAGCAGATTATTTTTTTTTTTCTTTTAAACAAACTTCTCAGTTGACATGCATCGAGGTTCTGCTCTGGTAAATTAATTAAACTCCTGTTATCCTTTAATACAAACACCCCGATTCTGCTACTCTCCTCCCTTCCCTTCTCTCCAGCAGTTAGGTAGTCTCAGTTCCACTCCCAATCTCCATCCGCCTGCTTAATCATTCTTGTCACAGCCGCTGCACCACGCATGCTCTCTTTAATTCTTTGCAGGGCACAGCCACTGCAGCACTCCCACTATCAAACCCACTGCAGTGCACAAAAGCAACACATTAATTAAAAAAAAAAAAAAAAAAAAATGAACAGCAACTTTCTGACACTAGCTGCCAGTTGCAAATAGCTGATACCTGTACCAAGATGTCATGGCTCAAATATCCCGCTTGCAAAAGCCATCCACCATCTTATCCAGAACATTTCTAAAGCCCACCAGCTCCACCAATCAAATGGACATCCCGACGTCACAACATCACACTGACACGTCACGTCCTTAACACCTAGCAACCTTACTCAGAGGATTTATAGAGAGCAGATCACAAACACCCCTCTACATTTTCTATTAAAAAAACACAATTAAAAATCAAAACTTCCCTCACTTTCTGAATCTCTCTATTGCATAAAATGAATATGCTGTGGAGACACTAATGTGATAATTGCATCTACACTCAAGCAGTTTGACCTCGGGCATATCACTCATGGCTTACGTGACTTCTGAGGTTACCTTGGGTCAAACTGCTCTTGTACAGATAAAAAAAGGTTATCACACTGGTCCCCACTGCATATCCCATTTATCGATGTATAGACAGAAATATGTAAGCATTAACCTGCAGCAGGTCATGCGTTTCTAGAGAATTGATACACACCTCGAGTGAACTGGAAGGCACAAAGCCAACAGCAGAGTGGCTTTCAACGTAGCCGGGAAGTGTATTAATTCTGAAGAAACCCACGCCCTGCAGTGGGTTATTGTGCTTATAAAATGGAAATTTTTTTGTCAGTGGAAAAAGGTTTTATTTTCCTTTAGGTTGTTGCTAGGTAGAATAGGTGAGTTTGGTAATAAAGGATGCGTGCCTTTGAATGAACCCATGCATTTATTTTGAATACATGTATGCCTTGTTGTGGGTTTTTGTGTTTTTTGAAAAAGTGGAAAAAAATGTATTCTAATGGAAAAAGATTTTATTTTCATTTAGTTAGGTTGCTGTTAGTTAGATAGGGCAGGTTGGTTATGAACTGTGCAGTTTTTAAGTAAATATTCAATGGTCAAGTGTGCTATGTTTTAACCATTGAAATTGTTGTTTTTGTCAGTTTTTCTTTTCACCGAATGTTATATATAATATATAGTGACTGTCTGGACATGATGTAAGCAATAAAACCTGGCAGGGTGTGGGGTATTGGTGGATACTCACACACCCAGATGTGTGATGAGACCTGATGCTGGAGGCGGAGGGCCTTACAGCCCTTGAAAGCACAGGTACCTACCAATACTCCAGATCCTGAGATGTCTTGTTGCACTTAGAAAATGGGTTGGGTAAAAAAAAAAAACTCTGAAAGATAAAAAAAAAACACAAAACAATACAATGAACCATTGCTGAGACAATGTAAATCATTGGCAGGTGGGGGGAAGGCAAAGCAGGGGGACGAGGTAGCGGAGGTGAAAATCACGGCAGAGAGAGTGAGGGGAGCCCTCAGGTCCCTTGAGACAGAGAAAGCACCAGGGCCAGATAAATTACATCCCAGAGTGCTGAAGGAACTGGTGGATGTCCTGGTGAAACCCCTGGCGGAGCTCTTCAGCACCTCTCTGAGGACACAGTGGGTGCCCCAGGATTGGAAGGTGGTGCATATAGTGCCTATCCACAAGGGGGGGGATCAAGGGAGGTGGCAGAGAACTACAGAGCCATCAGCCTGACAATGGTGGTGGGCAAGGTGATGGAGGGCATTGTCAAGGAGAGGCTGGGGGGAGACCTGGAAAAGTTGGGGTGCCTGGACGATAGACAGCATGGATTCGTCCCAGGGAAATCGTGTCAGACAAACCTTGTGGAGTTCTATGACTGGGTGATGAGTGCCTTGGACCTGGGTAGATCAGTGGATGTCCTCTTTCTTGACTTCAGCAAGGTGTTTGACTCTGTTCCACATGGGGGCCTGTTGGATAATCTGGGAGAAATGGGGTTGGGGAACCAGATGATCAGATGGATAGGAAATTGGCTCCAGAACTGGACCCAGAGGGTCGTGGTTGGCAGGATAGTCTCATCCCCAAGGAGGGTCATTAGTGGAGTCCCTCAGGGATCGGTCCTTGGGCTCCTCCTGTTCAACACCTACGTCTCTGACATAAGGAAGGGTAACAGGAGTGAGATGAGTCTCTTTGTGGATGACTCAAAACTGGGGGCGGTGGTGGATGGGGAGGAGGGGAGGGTGGCCATACAGGGGATCCGCAGGCTCTGGAAAGGTGGTCTAGAAAGCGGAAGCTGAGGTTCAGTGTAGGGAAATGCAAGGTACTGCACCTGGGAGCCAGAAACCTGGGCCAATTATACACCCGAAGGGGGGGGGAATGCTACAAGTCTCGATGGCTGAGAGGGACCTGGGGGTGGTGGTGGATGTCAAAATAAACAACTCGGAGACTTGTAGGAGGGCAGCGGCAAAGGCCAACAGGATGCTTGGATGCATCGCTAGGGGGCTCACCTCCAGAAGGAGGGAAGTGATACTACCACTGTATAACTGCTTGGTGAGGCCGCATCTTGAGTACTGCATGCAGTTTTGGAGGCCACATTTAAAGAGGGACATTGAACTCCTGGAGAGGGTCCAGAGGAGGGCAACCAAAATGATTTGGGGCTTGGGGGATAGGACCTATGGGGAGAGGCTTGAAGAGCTAAATATGTACACATTGGAAGAGAGAAGGGACCAGGGGCACATGATAGATAGAGGTCTTCAGGTACATGAGGGGGTAAATAGGGAGGAGCAGTCAGGGTGCTCCGAAGGAAGGGGGCAACTAAAGGACATGGGTGGAAGCTGGAGGGGGGGAGATTCAGGGGAGAAAGGAGGAGGTGCTACTTCACTGAGAGGGTGGTGAAGCCATGGAATGTGGTGCCCAGGGGGCTGGTGGAGGCAGAAATGGTGGAGGGGTTCAAGAGGGGGTGGAACAGGTACAGGGGAAGGGTTCTGGAAGCAAAAACCAGTGCAGCGAGAATATCCGGGACTGGGAAGGGAGAAGCCAGAGAGGGAGAGGAGGGCAGCAAGGTCAGCTCCCATGGTGGGGGCTGACCAAACGAGCAGACATGAAAGACTGTTAGGCCTATTCTGCTGGCATTTTAGTATGTTAGTAAATAGTCCTGCCACAGGTGGTTTCTACCTCTTAGTCATCTGTCTTTCTACACATGCAGTTGAAATGACTGATCAGGGACAGGCTGTCTAAGATCCAGGAAACAGTGGAGGTGGAAGACATCTAGGGGCAAATCAAACTAGCCATACTGGAGGCTACAAAATGTTGCATTAGGACAGTGACAGAAAGGAATAAGTATAAAAGACCCATATGGTTCACAGATCGGGTCAAAAATGTGATCAAGACTAAAAGGATAACCTTTCTCAATTATAAGGATTGGAGTAACAGTAATTGACAGGATTTCAATCAAAAGAGCTAGGAAGCTAAGAGGCAGTGAGGCTGGCAAAGACGACAGCTGAACTAAGGATTGCAACTGGGATCAAAGAGTGGAACATGCAAATTTTCCGTTCTATTCAGGAAAAGAGGAGGAAAGGGAAGGGATAGTTCATCTCTTAGATGGTGACACATTAGATGAGGAGGATGAACAAAAGGCTGCTGTTCTGAACAACTTCTTCTGTTCAATGTTTATGAAGGAGCATGATGGATCAGTGCCTGAAAGTGGCTATGTATAGCCTTGAGGAAAGGAGGGAGAGGGGGGGACATGATAGAAACTTTCAAGTACCTCAAGGGAATCAACAAAGTCCAAGAGGGTAGCATCTTTCAAAAAAAGAGGTGTGCAAGAACAAGGGGGCACAATTTGAAGATAGAAGGGGGGCGGCTCAGAGGTAATTTAAGGAAGTATTATTTTACAGAGAGGGTTGTGGATGCATGGAACAGCCTTCCAGAGGAGGTTGTGGAGTCAAAAACAGTGGCGGAATTCAAGCATGCATGGGACAGTCATAAGGCAATTCTAGGGGTTGGGGGTAGGAAAAAGTAGGCGGCTGCTGGTTAACTAGGATCTGCAGCTTATCCATCAGGTAGGGAAATGGGCAGACTGGGTGGGCCAAGCGGTCCTTATCTGCCGTCAAATTCTATGTTTCTATGTTTCTAAAGTGGCATTAAAGCAGTCAATTTGGGGATCCAACCAATGGAGTCACCGACTTTTACTGCCAACAGAATCAGGGAGGTGTTTTTTTTTGTATTTTTTTATTTATTTATGACTTTGGTAACCGGGTAGGTGCACTGATCCTGGGGACCATTTTCAGGCACGACCTGGACCACATACTGTGGCACAGGACTACATGTACAAACACCACACCAAGCATGGAACAGTCAACAATAAAAATATAAAAGTTTCAAATACACATGGCAAAAGTAAATAGAAGATCAAAAAAGAATACATAATACCAGAAAAACCATACAACCAGTAGGCATTACAAATAGTGAGAGTATACATTTACATACAGTTCTACCAGCCGCAGTTACGATAAGAGCCAAGCGGGGACCCTCGGTATAGGTATAAAAGCTGGTGTGCAAAGCAGGCCAGATTAATTGGTTCCCACTTGACCTAATTATACCTAACACAAGCCCTTGTAAGGTACAGCCAGGAAAAAGAGTGGACTACCCAGGGAAGCAGAGGCAGCAGGAAGTTGTCACGAGCCAGTCTTTGAGGTGGGGTTTTTATTCCACAGTGTAGGGGCTGTCACTGACAATGCTCTGCCGCCCATGTTGGTGGACAACCTGGGAATGTTTTGGGGGGGGTGCTGTTTGAGCGAAGGCTGTGATGCAAGGTTCGGACAGTGAAGAAGGGTGCAAGGGGGGATGCCTGGTCAATGTGGATGGTGGAATCCACCATACAATACAGGGCTAGGTCAAAATGGCCTTGCAGTGGGAGCCAACCAAGCGAGTTGTAGAGGATTGGGGTGAGTGTTGAAAGGGGCCAGCAAGGCGAAATGGCAGGCGCTGTTATAGGCAGTGGAGAGCCTGGCCATGAGGGTAGAGAACATGCTGGCATAGATGGGGGAGTAGTAGTCCAGGATTGGGAGACGGTTTCCCTGAACGATGGCAAGTTGGGCCTCTGGAGAAAAGTATTGCCAGAATCTGTAAGCAGCACCTAATTTTTGGTGAAACCTTCAAACTACTGAATTTATATGTTCTGAAGAGGGAGGGGTCTAGTAGGACTCCTAGATATTTGAAGGTAGTTACATCTTCGAGGGCTTGGCCATCAGGGGATAGGATGTTGAGATGGGGGTGAGTTTTGTGTTTGGCTAGGAATGGCTTAGAACCAAACAGCATGGATTTTGTTTTTTTGGGGCATTAACCAGAAGGAGGTTACTTGTAAACCACTGGTGGACTGCAGCATAGTTTAGGAAGAGAACTGAGGAGATATGGTCAGGCGATTTATCGCTATGGAAGAACAGGAGGTCGTCTGCATAGAGGAGTGAGTGACAACTGAGACAGTCCGAGGGGAGGGAGTTAATAAATAAGGAAAAAAGCAAGGGGCCCAGTATGGAGCCTTGGGGGACACCTATTTCAACTGTAGTGTTTTTTTCAACTAAGGGCGGATAAAGCACCAGGGCTAGATGGGCTGCATCCAAGGGTGCTGAAAAAGCTTGCGGAAGAATTGGCAAACCCCTTGGCTTACTTGTTTAATTGTTTGCTATGGTTAGGGGTCATGCCCGGTGACTGGAGAAGAGCAGATGTGGTGCCTCTCCACAAGGGAGGGAGGGAGGAGGCTGGCAACTATAGACCAGTTAGACTCACTTTGATACTGGGGAAACTTATGGAAACCTTAATTGAGCAGAGCTTAGTAGAGTACCTAGAGAAGTATGGTCTTCAGGATGGCATACAACATGGGTTTGTAACAGGCAGTTCATGTCAGATGAACCCAATTACATTCTTTGACTGGGTGACTAAGGACTTTGACAAGGGTCACTCAGTGGACCTCCTATACTTCGACTTCAGCATGACCTTCAATTGTGTGCCACCCAGGTGCCTGTTCAAAAAGTTGGAGGATCTAGGCATGGCCAAGAGTATAGATAGTGGGGCAGATAATTGGCTAAAGGGCAGGAAACAGAAAGTGATAGTTAATGGGGTGAGGTCAGGAGAGGTTACTGGTGGTGTACCCCAGGGCTCGGTCTTAGGCCTGGTCCTATTTAATATAATTATCAGGGATATTGGTGAAGACATCCAGGGTAAGCTTGCACTCTTCTCAGATGACACTAAGCTTGGTGGTAGGGTGGACAGTGCAGAGGCGGATAGGGACCTGCAAAAGTACCTGCAGAGGTTTGAAAGATGGTACAATGTCTGTGTGACAGGGAACAGCCATGTCCCTTGATTTGTACCTTCTTAAATAAAACTACTGTTGCAGCAGTTCTTATCTATTCTATTTGCTAGCCTATTCTTTTCTAGTTCAGACGGTTGGCCACCTCTGGGTGCCCCCCCCCAATCTCTTTCTTAGCTATCTCCTATGTTGTTTCCAAATTTCTAGGTCCAGTGAAAGGTCAGTAGGTCACTGCAGTGACTCTGAGCTCCGTAGCTATATGGTTATTTTGAGTAAGTAGGAACAGGACAATTCTGCAGAGATTTATAGAAAAATATGCCAAGTAAAAGTAAAATATTTAAAGAAAAAGTTTGATAATGAAAGGTCAAAATAGTGACCTGGGATATGGACTCGTATATAATCCTGAAAGTAGTTCACCGAATTATGTTATATGTTGTAAGAGAACAGGTTACTTCCTTTAAGAGAAAAAAGGAGAAATGCGTTGTTCCCTTCTGTAGAAGTAACAGTTAAACAGGAGAGAACGGATCGGTGTCACCAAAGAGTGCTTTGGCTCGTTAATGTGTTTTATCTAAACACCGCTCCATGCCCCGGGAAAAGACATAATTTTGTGCTGTTGCGCTGTTCTGCTGGTAAACAGGCATTATGCTGAGAGTGCATACACTTAGAAACCCCATACTAAATATTCCTTGGTAATCAGCAATTGCACTGTTCTCCTAAACGTAAGGTGTACTCACCAGCATGAGACACAGGCGTGGCGGTGTGATGAAGGCACCGCTCCCTGCTTGTCTGTGCGCACTGCTCTTAGTTTCTGCCTCGAGTAAAACCCTGCTACTCCTGTAACAATGTTACCCCTCTGAGGACGTTGTTATAGTGTAAATAAGCCTACTCTGAATTATTAGGAGTTGCTTGGAAAAGTTCTGCTGTCGGCTGACGTTTCAGCCAATGGGTGCTATTCGCCATACTATTAATGACCTTAGGTTTTACAACACCTTTGAGAGCTAAGCCTGACTTCGGGGTATAGGTAAAAGCACAGCATCCGTTTTGTCGGACACTTATGTTTTCTGTTGCTGCAGACAGTCATTGTTGTGTCTCCTATGCTGTTGTCAGGCAAATGTAATCCTGTCTATAGGGCAGCAGCAGCCTCTAGTGCCCAGTTTTATGCTAGGCTTGCTGTCAATCATGACAGACTTGAAACAGTAGGTTTTTATTCTAGCCTACATTTGCTTTTATGTACATTTCATGATAAAACAACAATGTATTAAGGTAACTGAACGCTCCATTACATTGTGTAAATTAGATGGAGCTTGATTTATGTTTTCTATCTGGATGATGCTGGAAGCACATGACCTAGTGGGTGGGTATAAAGGTATAACCCGTTCTGCAGGTAGTTAGATAGGGTCAGTGCTTTCTGGCCTGGGTAGGAGAAGGACTGAGGGAAGTCCAAGAATCCATGGTGGAAACTGAATGTGAAAGTTTGCCATGGCTGTGAAGCTTATTAGTATTTTATGTTTATACCTTCTTTTGTTTTGCTTACAGTTGAAGCTTTAGTTTATGAAGTAAATAAACATCGTGCCATGCTAATGGAGTGTTGAACTTTAATGCTGGTTGTGTGTGTCCATCTGGTCACTTGAATACTTAAGGATGCACTCTAATTGAATTTGTTTAACCTGTTTGGTTTAATTTACATCTTTGCTAATTGTGCTAATTTAATATTAATGAGTTGTGTTATTTTAAACTGCTGTGGAACTCCTGCAGCCATGCCCCCTGAAGAAGAGATAGTTACCCGAAGTGCCGGGGCAGCTGTAGCGAGCAGCTTGTTCTCCACCTTTTACTTTGGATATTTTTTCCACTGGCTAATAAAGCTGTTATTTTGACACCTTTATTCAAAGTGTAGCATTTTCTCCTGAAGTGCGGTTACATTTTTTGTTTTGCTTGTTCATTCAGGCTGACTGCCTACTGTTACTGCACCAGCCCTATACCGGAGTTCACGGTTGGACCTTGTGGATTTACTGTTTCGCCTGGCGTGATTAAAGCAATGTTTTTTTTTTTTTAAGTGCTGTTATTGTTGGGATAGAGCATGTTAAAGGGACAGTGTCAACCCCCTTAGGCCTCAAAGTGTCCCTAGTTTAAAAAAATACATTTTATGATTGTTCACATTCTGTAAAGACTGCTAATGCACCTGGTAGTTTGATTCAGATCCTTTTAGTCTTTTAAAAAGTGAAAAACTGAGTGCTTACCATATTGGTGTTACCACATTAAAACATGTTTGTTTACATTTCTTGATCAACTCCCACTGCATCCTTCCTGGACTCAGGAACACCCTCAACACAATCTAGCCACTCATTATGCTGTGGGAGTAGAAGCGACTAGTGTATCATGAGTGGCTGCACTTTTGAGGGTGTTTTCTAATGCCCAAGAGTAGTTCTATAAATTAAAGCAAAACAAGGCTGGGTATATCTATACATTACCATGCATTTCAGACCTAATAAACAAGGAGGCAGATAAAACAACCAGTAATATCAATGGATTATAGAGAAGGTAAGCAATCATAAAGCATGGGTTTTTACTTAAAATAATGTGATGCAAAAAGGTTGACAATGGGTCCCTTTAAAATCAATACTTTTGTGTCTGGTATATACAAATAAAATTGTTGCAAAGTTTTCTATTTCCAAAGCCCCCTGGGAGTAAAGGTCTCTGGTTGATCACTGGTGGGGGCTGTAAGCGTCTTTATTTGTCTTCCTCTGCCTGATTGTTCATTGCCCTGTGGGTGGGGGTGAGAGTGTGGTGATGTGTATGATGATGCTGGCTCTTGTGTGTACAGAGCTAGGACTGCTTGACTGAACTTTTGCTTCTGTGGGATCCTGTGGTTTGCTGAGGAGGTCACAGAAAGAGGAAGAGAGAAGATTATGGTATAAAACAGTGGGGGGCACACTGTATGTGATTATATGACAGACTTTTTTTGGCTGTGGCAAGAAGCAGTGTGGGAGCAGGATAAATATGCAATAAACAGAGTATTTCTTGGTTTACGTTTTTCCTGTATATGTGATCAAAACTCACCATTATAATCACAGACTAGTACATCCATCTGTGGGCTAGTGCAATTTTGAATCAAGTTGCCCTGCTGGTTAGTGGGGGAAAAAAAGGTTAAGGCTGACCCCTGACAAGTCAACAGGCAACCAAGCCTCTCTGCTTGTGGCATTGCTTTTCTTACAATTATAGGCGTGAACTTTGACAAAGTCTGATATAATGACAGCTCTGATTTGTTTTTTTTGTTGTTGTTATACCCATGTCATGTGTTTGTTACATTGTTGTATTTAGCTAATTGTTATGATTTCTTTTGGACGTGGAACCTTTGTAAATGAGTCTCTGACTCAAAGGTATGTCAAATTCTGAGACTGATTAATAAATAAATAAACAAATTAACTTACCTGCTGGCTCCACTTTGCTTGGTCTTTGGGGTCTAAGGTACCCAACATGAGGAGCAAGGTGCAATTTAAAATGACTGGGGAGCATATCACTTTGGGGGTGATACAAGGTCCTGCAAGACTTCCAAATTCCTCGTAGAGACAGCGGCTCTTTCACTAATCGACCCTCACAATTCCATCCCTAATCCAAGTGTATCCATTGGGGTGCACCACAGTGTACAATGAACGTGTCCATTAAACAAATGTGTGACCAAGATTCTGAGTACCTTGGACCTTTCAAGATTCGCTCTCAGTCTGATGTAATCAGAACCCCTCTGTGGCAGCATGGACTGGCTGTGCATCGTTGCCTGTCCTGTATTTTCTGTGCTGTCCGAGCAAGCATATCTATTCATTGTTAGCAACGTAAAGCTTACCTGCATGGTTTGCTTGTATTTTACTTGCCCTGCATCCAGATGGGGGTTTGCTGTAACTGTATCTACACTACCTGTATATTATATACTGTATATCTTTGTATATAGAATTACTGTACATGACTAGTTGTATCCCCTATTCACTCCCATGTTTTCTTAGCTTTCCAGGTTGCAATTGGAAATAAGTCTCGGGGCTTTGTTTGCTTACCTGGTAAAATATGGTTTAAATAAATAAAAATTAAAAAGCAAAGGAATCTTAAAGGCATAGTAACCCACAGTGGGGTTGCACACTCTACTGTCAAATGTTATTGCTACAGTGTCAACCTCTTTGCCTGGTCTCTGGTTTATCTGTTTATTCATTATAATTAATAGCGTTCTCGAAGGACTCCAGTACCTTATCTGTACATGGTGTACACTAAAATACAATCTATAATGTAAAAGTACCTGTCCACCCTAGACTACTGTTAGTTTAATGGGAATAGTACCTGTAATGGGAATAGTTGCTGTTTACCCTAGACCACTATTGTTAGATCAGGCTTAACTTGGAAGGGCCCCTATTTTGCAACTTGAAGGTATGTGCTAGTTGTAGAACTACTTAATGTGTAAGTTTATCACTGTATAATAGCTGCCTGGACCCTTGCCTCACCAGTTGTCTGTTACAGTTCTGGTCAGACTGACTTTGCAGAGCCTGCTTTACCTGGGTGACCACATTCCTGTGCATGACTGTAGCAGTGATCTAGGTACCACGTTCCTGGCATTAACCCTGCTCCCTGTACCTGTTCTCATGTTGTGCAATGTAACTTGAAGTGCAGTCAGCCCTGGGCTTGTCCTTGTATTACGATTCATACAATAATGCTGTCAACACTTGTGCAATACAATGATTTCATATGGTTCCTGTGCATTTTGATCCTGTATGTATCCTTTCATGTTACTGTTTGTAATTCATTCCAGTCGCTCCTGAAAAAGGGAAATTTTTCCTCAGCGGGCTTACCCTGTCCACAAATTTCAATAAAAAAAGTGTTCATTATGTCTACCACCTTAGTAAATACCATCTGAAATGTTTTATTTATTTATTTAAAGATTGGTGATGGGGAGAGGCACACTGAGCTGAGGCTCATTTCCAGGTATGACCTGGGGAGGGGGAAAAAGTAAGTAAAATTAGACTTGACACTTTAACTCTTGGTTTGTTTCCTGCTGAGATGCACTGAGATATGCCTTCCCCTAGGGCAGGGCATTCCTTAAACAGTCAAGAATTTCATGAATTTCTTAATGAGCTGCCTTTACATTTTTGGCCTTGTTCCTTTTAGGGAGTGCAGGCGACGCATAACCCAACCTGGGGGCCTGACATGACCCCTAATAAAGATACACACTACCTGGACCATAGGGAGGGGGTGATGGTGGGGGGGTGTAATCGCCAGAGATTTAAAATAGCTCCCAAGAATATTGGTAGTTTGCTGACCAAAGGGGCCTCCCTTCACTATGTCTACCACTTCAGTAAATACCGTTTTAGCCTGGATACCTGGCTAAAACCCAAAATATCTAACAAGGAAATTAACATGCCACAATTAGAAGGGACTGCCCATCAAACGAAAAGGGAGGAGGCATAATGTACATAAGGAGTGAGCACAGCTTGACTGATTTATCACCTGAATCCCATACCCTACACTCTGCAAATACCTTCTAGCCCAGATTTTATTTAGTAAACTCAACACTGGGTGTGCCTACACCCCCTCCTTTGGTGGGATCAATTGGCAGAGGGATCGAGTTCAGGATGTGAAAGAAATGGAACAGGTAGGCAACTTACTGTACTTCTGGGTGGCCTAAATCTGAACTGGGTGGGGAAGGCAGTCGGTACTTTTATAACACTACTCTAAGAGAAGCCATCCTTACACAAGTAGTAAACTGTGTCACCAGTCTGGATACCAGAATGAACAAACACTGTCTGGTGCCACATATATTTGCTTTCCAGTTTTTGATGTGAAATTGCTGTGTTCAGTAAGTGTAGGAGCAGATGGTATGACGCAAAAGTTGCACTGCTAGTATTAGAATGAGTGGGTGGAAGGGGTTCGGGCTACAACAAGTGCCATACAGCAGCTGTTAGTATTAATAGGGGTGGGAGTGTAGGCGTTACCAGTGTTGCTGGTGTGAAAATAAGTGATGCGCAGCAGCATTAATCATTTACTCATTGGTGGTGTTAGAATAAATGTGGGGGGCGGCTACAAGAAGTGCCACACAGCAGCTGTTGGTATTGTGTGTGTGTGTTTGTGTGTGTGTGTACGCTATTTTTTTTTTTGTTGTTGTTAGTTCTCCCATTGTGACAAATGCCACACCAGCACCATCGGTGTTAGAATAAGTGGGGTAAAATGTTCAGGCTATAACAGGTGCCAGACAGTGGCTGTTAGTATTACGGGGGAATAGTGTGATAACAAGTGCCACACAGTGGTATTAAGTGTTTTGCTGCCGTTATTTGAATGAGCCGGGGGGGGGGGTGTCTAAGCGGTGGATAACCTGTAAGTGTTTGAGAAGGTCAGTGACCGGGCTGGTAACCACCACATTGTGGTCCTGGGTAAGTAGTGGATAACCTGTAAGACCCTGAGAAGGTCAGTGATGGGGCTGGCCACCCACCACACTGTGGTCCTAGGTAAGTGGTGGATAACCTGTAAGCTTGTGAGAAAGTCAATGTAAGTGGTGGATAACCTGTTAGAGCATTAGGTCAGTGACAGGGTTGGTCACCCACCAGATTGTGGTACAGGTTAAGTGGTGGATAACCTGTACGGGTGTGAGGAGGTAAGTGACAAGGCTGGTCACCCACCACATTGTGGTCCTGGGTAAATGGTGGATAACCTGTACGTGTACGAGACTGTCAGTGACAGGGCTGGTCAACCACTACATTGTGGTCCTGGGTAAGTGGTGAATAACCTGTAAGTCCAAGAGAAGGTCAGTGACAGGGCTGGCCACCCACCACACTGTGGTCCTGGGTAACTGGTGGATAACCTCTAGGTGCATGAGAAGGTCAGTGACAGGGCTGGTGATCCACCATATTGTGGCTCTGGGTAAGTGGTGCATAACCTGTAAGTGTGTGAGAAGGTCAGTGACAGTGCTGGTCACCTACCACACTGTGGTCCTGGGTAAGTGGTGGATAACCTGTAGGTGTGTGAGAAGGTCAGTGACAGGGCTGGTCACCCACCACATTGTGGCCCTGGGTAAGTGGTGGATAACCTGTAGGTGTGTGAGAAGGTCAGTGACAGGGCTGGTTCCACCACATTATGGTCCTGCATAAGTGGTGGAAAAACTGTAAGTGTGTAAAAAGGTCAGTGACTGGGTTAGTCACCTACCACACTGTGGTCGTAGAGAAATGGTGGACAATTGGTAAGTGTCTGAGAAGGTCAGTAACATGGCTGGCGGGTTCTGTCAGATTTGAATGGAGTATGAAAAAATGCTCTATGGGGAAAACAAATTTCTTTGAGATCACACCTTGGAATCTTCTTACACTCCACTGCTGATCTTTATTCAATTGACCATAAAGGTTAAGTCTGAGTGTAGCTCTGCTGGCATGCTGTTTGTTTTTGGCAATTTGTTTATGCACTTCTGGTATAGGCTCTATTATTCTGGTCCAAGACCCCCCTCATGCCCCATCACCGGGCATCCCAATGACTTAGCTCAACCTTCATTCTTCCCCCATGGCTACCCCTAGCAGGGTCTGCAGGCTTCCTCTGACCTGCTGGAGAATGGACACCTGGTTCATGGAGAGAGGGCCCTGTCAACATTGTGGAGTCTACAAGGTGTCTGGCCTCTGATCACTGCTCTGTCCATGCCTTGGTTTTCTCCCCTGGGACACCACCTTCGGGGTGGTACATAAACTTGCACACAAGCATAGAGCGCACATCACCACTAGCATTCCTCACCCAGTAAGTCTCTTAGTGCACTGCCGGCTAGAGTCCCCTAGGTGGCAGTACTGTGCCAGAGCATGACTGCCCTCCCTCCCTGGAGGAGAGCATCCTTTGGGATACTCAATCCTCCTCCCCCTGGCTGGTCTGTACAATCCAGGCTTGGCCTCGAACCTGGGTCACCGGCGTGGTAGCAGGTGTGGCGTTAAGCGTTTCAACCCTCCACACCACTGGACCAGCCTTGGCATGCTGCTCTAAGTTGGACTTTCATCGATTCTATTGACTCCTGTATTTTTTTTTAACATAGTTGATCTACCCATCTACAGCCTGTATAACCCCTGCCTGTGGCAAGCATCCTGAGCAACAAGATGTTCCACTGCATTTTGTGTTGCTCTTGCAAAAACTATTGCAGATCTCCAGCACGACAAGCCATGCCTGCAGCAGTCACAGAGATTAAGAGCTGATAGCACCAAAATTAGCAGGCAGAAAATGCACATTTTTAAAAGTAGTCAGTTGCTGCTTTTTTATTTCTAAAGTATTTTCCTTTTTCCATTTACTTATTAGAAGGTTTTCTTAAAGTGCATATAGCAGAATGGCTGGAGGCCAATGTACTCCAGGACGAGGGGCAGCATGGGTTTGTATTGGGCAGATCATATTATTATTTTTTTTTTTAAATCAAACTTTATTAGGATTTTATAGGATTTTCCAATACCAACAAATACATGTAACAATATTGTGCACATATACGGCAAAAAAGTGACTAATATTAAACAAGCATTTGTCATTGCCGAATGTTGTCTCGCTGGCATTGGCATTGGTAGTGTCGGATTTAGAGATGCGTAATAGGAATGGCAGTGAAGTATTGAAGTGACGCCAACCCCACCCCCACTCTGTAGAGACCGACAGGCATTGGGGTATGCCTTTGGGTCATCGGGTATAAAGCTCACATTGCACCTCACCCCCTACCTTGTAGACACTGACAAGTGTCGTGGTGTGCTTTGGGGTCTTTTGGCGTTATTCTTGGCCCATTCCATAAGAAAATATGCTGAGGTGGGTGCAGTATAGGAGAATGTGGTGAACTTTGTGGCCAAACAGTGCAAGGCACACCACAATGCCTGTCACTGGCTGCAGGGGTGGGGGTGGAATGGCGTGAGCATTACAGCCAATGATCCCAAGTCACATCCCTGATGCCTGTCAGTCTCTACAGGGTGGGGTGTTACAGTTGGAAACCCTAACACCGTAGGTGTGTGTTGGTATTTTCACTCCAGATTTTCAACATGGGCTGTTTGTGAGCCCACCTCATGGAAAGCAGCACTATCAGTTTGTTAGCTGAAAGGTGGTTTTGCGCAGCAGCTATGCCATTTGGCGACACAGGGACAAAAACACATTTTGGGCAGGATGTAGAAAATGACATCTGTATTGTTCATGTGGAGGCATACAAAAATGGCAATGCTAAAAATCTAGAGTGAAAATATAAAAAATTGGTGAAGTCATGAGCATGCACAGAGACTGTGCAACACACGTCTGTAACCCAGTTATTTTTGGCAGTTTTTTAGCCACATTTTCAACATAGGCATTTTGGGACCTCCCCTCATGAACAGTGGTGCTGTGATTTTGTTAATCAGTCCCAAAAGTTGATTTCCCACAGCGACCATGCCATTGTGCGACCACAGGTGCGGAAACGCATTTTGGGCAGGCTGTGAAAAATGACAGCTGTACTGTTCATAAGGAGGTGTGAAAAATGCCAGTTTTGAAAATCTGGCACGAAAATATTGCAAATTTGCGAAGTTACAAGGGTGCGTGGAAACTGCACAACGCACGCTTGTAACACAGTCATTTTATGGATTTTCAGCACCAAATTTTCAACATAGGCATTTTAGGACCTCTGCTCATGAACAGTGTCATCATCATTTCCTCAAACTGTCCTGAAAACCGATTTCGCACAGCGACTGCGCTATTCTGTGCCAGACATGTGAAAACGCATTTCGGACAGAATACGTAAAATGACAGCTGTACTGTTCATAAGGAGGTGTGGAAAAATGCCAATTTTGAAAATCTAGAGTGAAAATATTATAAATTCACAAAGTTACACGTGTGCATGGAAACAGCGCAACGCATGCTCGTAAAACAGCCAGTTTTTGGATTTTTTCACCAAATTTGCAACATAGGCTTTTTGAGAGACCCCCTCATGAACAGTGGCACTGTTGTTTCATTACTATGTTCTGAAAGGTGATTCCACGCAATTACCGCAAAATCACCTTTCAGGACTGAATAATGCCATGACAGTGACTGAATTCATGAAGAGGGGTCCCAATAACCCCATGTTGAAAATGTGGTGCAAAAATTCCAAAAAATGGCTGAGATATACACCAAAGTTGAAAAAACCCTATTTATGCCATTATACAGCTTACCGGCATTTCTTCAGTTTGCGGTCGGCTTTGAAGAGTGCAGGTGTGTTCCTGGTCAACTGAAGACAGTCGCGCCGGACT
The DNA here is from genome assembly GCA_016271365.2 of Neoceratodus forsteri. NCBI lineage: Eukaryota > Metazoa > Chordata > Ceratodontiformes > Ceratodontidae > Neoceratodus > Neoceratodus forsteri. The sequence continues at coordinate 107,007,538 of CM028131.1, read as the reverse complement.
CTGGAGGTAAGTATGAGGTGGGGGGTGGGGGGGTAGGGTGCGCAGAGGGTGGGTGCAGGTTGAGGGAGGGGGCAGGGAGACCACGAGGGACCGTTTTCTTCTTTCACAGGGGTAAAAAAAAATTGCGGGATAGTTTTTCTTTTTCAGGGGATTTGGCATGCTGGGGTGGGCTCCCAGAATGCCACCTAACTGTCTTTGGGGGGGATGCTGTAGCCAATGGGGGATTGGGCACCCCCCTTGGCACATAACAAACTGGGGGGTGCATGATGCCGACGGGGAGTAGGCTCCCCTGTCGGCACATACATTGGGTTAGGGCATGCTGATGGGGATTGGGCACCCCCGAAGTAGGCATTATGGCAAGCAGTGTGCTGCCATGTTTAATGTAATGTTTCACCAGGGTAACCATGTCGGGAGGTGCCGCTGTGTATGACAAGCTTTGCTTGCATTGCAGCGGACCTTTCCTTAGATGTGCTCACCACATCATGTATTCATGGTGTGGCACTGGCATGTAGGCTTATTGAGGAATGAGGGACACACCTACTGATGCGTGCCCGGCAGTCACACAACAGTGACAGTGCCTCCAAATCTGCTACTACCACAATATGTTGGCTGCGCATGCATGAGCCAACATAAAAAAGTAATTAAAATATTCCCTCTTCCAGACCAACCAACCATGGACACTCCTCCAAAATAAGTTAACATGGGGGAACAAATAAAGAACATACATTAAATGAAAACCACACAAACAACAAAGTTAGGGTGGTGGATACAGGCCAGTGGGAAACGTGTCATGATCTTTAGTACTATATGTATGAAGGGAATCAAAACATGTTCAGACAGTATCGGGTATTACAAGTTATAGGGAGTGTTATTATGACACTCTTAAGGGTGTCTGTCCATCCCTAAGTATGTAACGTTGGGAGAACCAGATTATAGTCTGTAGATGTCAGCCAAGCATTCCCCCCCCCCACGCACACACAGGGTATATCTCCCTTTCCCTATCCTGCTCATCCTTAGTTAAAAGTTATTGACCAGTGCCTCCAAGATATCAATACATTCTTTCTCTGCCATATAGCTAATGAAGGGATATCCTCCGCTATTGCTTTTCTGCCATATGGTGAAGCCAGGTAGTGACTTTTTCAATTTCTTGAATGGATTTACAATTGCGCGCAACCAACTCTCCCTGTCGGGGGAGTGTCACGGTGAGCCACCTCTGGGTGATTGCTTTAAGGGCTGGTGCAATAAGCACATTGTATAGATATCTCCTATTTCTCCCCCCTTGAGATGCAGGGGTGGAAGGCCTAAGATCAGATATTTAGTAAGCCTCAAGGAGTGATCTTAAACATCCCTCCTCTTGGTTTCCCTACCTCCTGCCAATATTGCACTAACTCTGGGCAGGACCAAAAAATGCGAGCATGGTAGCCTAGGCCCCTGCATCCCCTCCAGCACCTATCAGACGGGTGAGTCCCATAATGTTTTGAAATAACTGGTATTCTAAAGTATCTGACTGCCACTTGCCATTGAAATTCATGCCAGTTAGGTGACACTGCGGCTTTATGTACCATAGTCCAGATATTATGCCATTCCTTATCCAATATAAGTTCCCCCCCTTCCTCTGACCATTGCTCCCATATTTGGGCTATATGGTCACCCATGAGCCCCTTCAGGGTGGAGCACAGAGTTGAGATCAACTTATGAGGTTGATCCTGGGTCATCAAGTCTCTCAGCATTTGTCTAATAGGATTCTCTTTTCCTTATTCAGTGCCATGAGCCGTGGCTCAGACATGAGATAGTATCCCAACTGAAAGAATCTAAACTGATTTAATCTATGCAGACCAAATTCAGCACATAATTGAGGGAATGATTGACCCCAGGTCCATCCAGCAGCTTCCCCACTGTTGTTATCACCATCCTCTGCCGTCCTACAAAGCCAGAATCCATTGCCATGGGATGAAAGTCCATGTAGGCTCTTAAGGGTGTAAATTTACTTATAAAATGGGCAAAGGATTTCAAGCAATCTGATTGGTTGTTAGCTGTGCATTAGATGTGTCTAATGCACAGCTAAAACTAGAACCCCCATTTAGAATATACAGGCCCATTTTATAAGCGCAATAAGCCACTCTGGGGATGTGTATTAGACAGTTCTAATGCACGGCTAGAGGACTGGACACACTCGGCTTGTGGCCTCGTGCCTCACCATGTCCCCCCTAGCCGTGCATTAGATCTGTCTAATGCACACCCCATCATGTCTTATTGCTTACTTATACCCATATGTAAGTTCCATCACTTGCATATCTGTCCCCAAATCTTGACCTGAAACTTAGCCCAGGGAGTGGCAGATTGAAACTGCCTAAGGAATTCCCATACTGTAAAGGGAATATCTGCTAGTCTCAGGCAGCCCAGGCCTGTCTGTTTCAACTGCACCCAATCCGAGGTATGATTCAGCGACCCCAAAAGGGCAAGGAACTCCCTCTGATTTTCCAAAGAGGTAGCTACAATAGTTGGGGGCGTGGTAGGATGAGATATAAAAACACCATAGAACTCAGCACAATATTTCTTTTTCACTCTATTCTCTCTTTCTGGACTCTTTTTCTAACTATCCTTATCTTTAATGCCAGGGTGGCCAATCTGACATTTCTTTCCCTGTACTATCCTTTACAAAATTCTTTATGTGAGTTCCAAAAGCTGCCCATTAACTAAACTCTCCAGTATGGATTTGTCATAGGTTTAAAATGCAGGATCAGCGTTTGGTCCACTTTAAAATGTAGCTCATGTGTAGCGCTAGTGTGTATTGAGTCGCTTGCTAAAACAAAGGATGTGCGCACAATCGCACAGTCATGCAGGAGGCTGTGCGCACGATCGCACTATCGGATGTTAGCACAGGAGCTGTGTGCACATTCGAGTAGGGATAGTTACCGCAGAGCTGTAGAGCTCTGTAGAAGTGGACCTCTTGCTAGAAAAGTGGTTAAAAGAAAGCATGGTCCCGAAAGCTGCTGCATGGAGCGAGGCGGCTGTTGCTGTGGGAGCAGTACACCCTCCCTGCAGCCGCTCGATAGTACAGAATGTGAACAGCACAATAAATGTAAAATCAGCCAAACAAAGTTAAAAATGGATGGTAATACAGTTATACAGGCTCAAAGTGAAATCCTGTGGAGAAGCTTGCTGAAAAATGATATTTATATGCACAGAACCAGTAAAAGAGAAAACACCTTGTTTAAAATAAAATAGTTGCTGACGGCTGGCTGAAAGGAAAGCTGTCGGGCTGCATTGCCAAAAGTATAAACCTCTTGAAAACAGAACTAGCAAGTCAGAAACCGTGCTAGCAGGATAGAAATGTGTACTAGGCTGTGGAATCTATTTAATTAAAGTGAAATGGACAAGTTTGTTTGTTTGAGAAATAAAGAGGTTTCTCAAAATGAAATGTGTTAGCAGTTGTGAATAGCAATGGAACTCTCCTACTTAGCAGGGTAAATAGATGGGGAGCACGCCCCTAGTCTGTTTGTATCTGGGAAGGCTGGAAATTTTCTAATTTGAAAGAAATTGTGTATAATACTGTTCTTTACCTGAAGTAGCCCTGGTTAATTTTGGGAGGTCCTTCCTTCTATAGGCATGGCAGCCCAGCAAATGGATTTTTATATGAGAGGGATATGGTGATGTCACGGTTAGGGGAGAGCTTAGAAAACCCCCTGATGATGCCCATGCACCTAATGAAGGTTGTTTTTGATGAAAGAAAATACTTTTGTATTTATCGTGTCAGACAAATCTTGTGGAGTTCTAAGACCGGATGACGAGTGCCTTGGACCTGGGTAGACCGGTGCATGTCCTCTTTCTTGACTTCTGCAAGTCGTTTGACTCTGTTCTTCACGGGGTCCTGTTGGATAAGCTAGGGGAAATGGGGTTGGGGAACCAGATGATCAGATGGATAGGGAATTGGCTCCAGCACCGGATCCAGAGAGTCGTGGGTGGCAGGATAGTCTCATCCCCATGGAAGGTCATTATTGGGGTACCTCAGGGATGGGTCCTTGGGCCCCTACTGTTCAATGCCTACATCTCTGACATAAGAAAGGGTATCAGGAGTAAGATGAGTCTCTCTGCAGATGATTCAAAACTGGGGGCGGTGGTGGATGGGGCGGAGGGGAGGGTGGCCCTACAGGGGGACCCGGAGGCTCTGGAAGGGTGGTCTAGAAAGTGGAAGCAGAGGTTCAATGCAGGGAAATGCAAGGTACTGCACCTGGGAGCCAGAAACCCAGGCCAAGTGTATACCCTGGGGGTGAAATGCTACAAGTCTCAATGGCTGAGAAGGACCTGGGGATGGTGGTGGATGTCAAGATGAACAGCTCAGAGACTTGTAGGAGGGCAGCGGCCAAGGTCAACAGGATGCTGGGATGCATCGTTAGGGGGATCACCTCCAGAAGGAGGGAAGTGATACTCCCTCTGTATAACTGCTTGGTGAGGCCGCACCTTGAGTACTGCGTGCAGTTTTGGAGGCCACACTTAAAGAAAGATATTGAACTCCTGGAGAGGGTCCAGAGGAGGGCAACCAAAATGTTCTGGGGCTTGGGGGACAGGACCTATGGGGAGAGGCTGGAAGTGCTAAATATGTACACATTGGAAGAGAGAAGGGGCCTGGGGACATGATAGGGGTCTTCAGGTACATGAAGGGGGTAAATAGGGGAGGAGCAGTCAGGTGCTCCAAAAAGGGGCAACTACAGGGCATGGGTGGAAGATGGAGGGGAGATTCAAGGGAGAAAGGAGGAGGTGCTACTTTGCTGAGAGGGTGGTGGAGCCATGGAATGTGCTACCCGGGGGCTGATGGAGGCAGAGATGGTGGAGGAGTTCAAGAGGGGGTGGGACAGGTACAGGGGAAGGGTTCTGGAAGCAAATTCCAGTGCAGCAAGACTATCCAGGACTGGAAAGGGAGAAGCCAGAGAGGGCGAGGGGGGCAGCAGGGTTAGCTCCCAGGGTGGGGGCTGAACAAATGAGCAGACGCGAAAGACCGTTAGGCCTAGTCTGCTGGCATTTTAGTATGTTAGTATTTAATCTTGTTATGTAGGTAGCGGGGATGAATGTGACATGTTATTAAAGGAACCCATATCATGGTGAACCTTCTCCTAATGGCAGAATAAGGTTCTAAGTCTTAATTGGAAGGTCACATGATGATGAGATCATAAAGGAACACTATAAAACCTTCCCACCAGGGGGTTATTTTGGTAGAAGAAGTTGGAGGTTGGTCAGTATCTTCTGACCAGCAAGGAGTGAGGAGGTGTGAGTGGTTGCACATCGAAAAAGTATTTTGGAAGATATTGTATGTACAGAGAAGAGCAGGAAGTTTAGAAGAAGACTTGCCTGATTATTTTATTTCATGTTTTCTTTTGGTGTGCAAGATTTAGCACCATATTCTATTTCTTTTCTGTAAATATCTGGACATTTTCTGTTTTTATATCATTTTTGAAAATGAAATGATAAATGCTGACAAAAGCATTTTTTATGCACTAAACTCTATGACTGGTGTCTGTTAGTAGAACCCACACGTCCACATTGGTGTTAGAAGTGGGATCTATTCTAACCTGGTGCGTCAAGGTTGCCTGGGGGCTGTACCAGGGGGTGTTGCATCCAAAGCACCCTAACAGATGCAAGAGTGTAAACGGCCAGAATCAAGTGCATTACATCTCACAAGGTCCTTGAGCGAGAAAACAGGAGAGCCTTTGTTGCCACGATTGGGCTCTGGGACAAGATAAAAGATGCAGAAAGCAGAGGACGAAGAGGAAGTAGTAGCTGCTGCACCTAAGCCAGAAGCGAGACTGGTACCTCCAGCACCTGATGACACAAATTAATTGTTGAAATGGCTTTGTATGTGCCAAATTGATATGGAGAACCAGAGGGAAGAAGACTGAAAACAGAGGGATGAGGAACGAAGAATCCAAGTGGAGGAACGGAAATTACAGGACCAGAAATGGAATGATACCCTGAAAGCTATCCAGGAGATGACTCAAGGACAAGTGGAGAGCGCAGTACCTAAGGATATAAAGCTGACGAAACTGATGGAGAGTGATGATATTGAGGCATATCTTACTATCTTTGAGAGGGTGGCTCAGACTTGTAATTGGCCCCGAGATCAGTGGGTAATAAGATTGGTACCCTACTTTGTCTGGGAGGGCTCAGCTGGTACATAGCCAGTTGAGTACGACTGATGCAACCAACTATACCAGAGTGAAAGAAGAGGTCTTGCGAAGGTATAATATCAACACGGAAACATATCAACAGAGATTTCGATCACAGAAGATGTTGAATTATGTTACACCTAAGGAGTCATATGCAAGGCTCAAGGACTATTGTACTAAATGGCTGCAACCAGCAACCAAGACTATTGACCAAATTGTGGAGCTCATTACCACTGAACAGTTTATCCAAGTTCTAGTTCTTGACATGCAACTCTGGGTCAAGGAGCATAAGCCTGAAACTGCTGAAGAAACCAGTAAATTAGTGGAGGACTACCTAGCAGCCAGGACTACATGATCCAGAGGGCAACCAGCAGGTAATCCAGGAGCACCTGCAACTCCAGTAAGGCCTTTTTCTTCTACAAATTGCCAGAATCAGAGACAGTCACAATATACAAGAAGGGATAGAGGAGGTAGAATCTCTTACTCTGAACTTATATGCCATGGTTGCCTTGGGAAGGGACACATTGTTAGAAACTGCCCTAATAAAAGACAAGAGCCATCACATTTTGCTTTAGCTAACATTGGTTATGTGGAGTCAGTGGGTATAAAGGATCAGCAAACGTTGGGATTACTAGACTCTGGGAGCAGACAAACATTAGTAAGGACTGATCTGGTCACTGATTGTATAGTGACTCAGCAGGATACAACTGTTAAATGTGTTCACAGGGATATTCATCAATATCAGTCAGCCAACCTGGAATTGACAGTAAACACCAGTTGTACAGTGCTAGTGGGTTTAGTACCCAGGTTGCCAGTCCCTGTCATCATTGGGCAAGATTTTCCTGCATTTACAGCTTTGATGAATAAACATCAGACTTTTGTAGAACCAGTAAATGTGGTAACAAGATCTCAAGCAGAAGCCCAGTTAGACACTATTTTCCTTTTGAAGAGGAGTATTTCGAAACAAAAGGGAAGATTAAAAAAATTAAGGAACACTAAGAGAAAGGAGAAACAGGCATGGAATGAACAGTATCCAGAAGGAACTTTAAATCTGGTTCCAGGACTGTCCTGTGATAGTATTTATGAAGAACAACTGTCTGATGACTCTTTAAAACCTTTATTTTTGCAGGTTCATCATATAAAGCAACCAGGACAATCTTACTTTTTCCAAAAGAGTGACATTTTGTATAGGATGTCTGTTGATATGCAAAGTGGTTTAGAAATTGAATAACTAATGGTACCCCGACAGTTTAGAGAGCAAATCATGTACCTAGCTCATGATATACCAATGGCAGGTCATGAGGGAAGGGATAAAACAGTTCAACGTATCCTGTCTAGGTTTTGTTGGCCAGGGATACATCAAGACATAGCTGCATATTGTAGAACTTGTGCCAAATGTGAATTAGTAGCACAAGGAGGGAAAAGAGATAAAGTACCTTTGCAGCCCATACGCTATGTCACGACCCCTTTTGATCAGGTAGCGATGGATGTAGTTGGGCCTCTACTGAAAAGTTCTAAAGGAAATCCAGTATATTTTAGTAATCTGTGATTATGCTACTAGGTACCCTGAGGCTATCCCTATGAGGACAGCAACAGCTCCTCGAGTAGCAGAAGAATTGGCCAAGGTCTTTAGTAGGATGGGGATTCCTAGAGAGATCTTAACTGACCGTGGCAGTAATTTCACTTTGGTGGTGTTACAAGAACTGTTTAGCTTATTGGGGGTAACAGCACTCAGAACCTCACCTTACTATCCACAGAAAGATGGGTTAGTGGAGCGCTTTAAAAAGACAATAAAGAAAATGCTCCAAAAGTACGTACATGAGGAGGGTAGAGACTGGGACAAATTTCTCCCCTACCTCTTGTTCACTTATAGGGGAGGCACCCCAAGCGACTACTGGATTTTCGCCATTCACGTTGTTATTTCGGTGTAATCCAAGAGGACCACTGGATGTGGTCAGAGAGCACTGGGAAGTTGGGAAAAATGTGGGGTGTACAAACATTATAGATTACATGAAATCACTACGGGAAAGGTTAATAAAATATATAATGGTAGCCCATGAAAATGTAGAAAGCAAACAGCAAAACCAAAAGGAAAGGTATGATGTGGGGCTTAAAGACAAGCAGTTTGATTCTGGGGATAAGGTATTGTGTTGTTGCCTACTACAGAGAACAAATTATTAATGAGGTGGCAAGGACTTTATAATGTGATTCGCCAGACTAGTGTTGGGAATTTTGAAGTAGAAATTCCTGGACATAGACCCCTGAAGCATATTTACCACGCCAATTTATTGAGAAAATGGGTAGAGAAACCTAAGCCTAAGTTGGTTTGTTGCATTCAGCCAGAACAAAATCAGTCGGAGCTAGACATAGCCTATGAGTGTCTGGATCCCCATGGTGAAGAGTTTCCCATACACATAAACCCTGATATGACACTGGCCCAACGTCTAGAGATTGATCATCTCCTAACATACTACCAGGATACTTTTACCAAAGTACCAGGTCGAGCGAAGGGGGTGGTGCGTGAAATTAGGACTACCCAGCCCAGACCTATACACCAGAAAACATATAGGCTGCTGGAAAAGGTTAGAAAGGCGTTGACAGAGGAAGTGAAAAGAATGGAACAAGCTAATGTAATTCTCCTGTCACTCAGTCCATGGTCTTCACCCTTGGTGGTGGTGAATAAAAAGGAAGGTGGAGTTAGGTTATGCCTGGACTTTAGATGTATCAATGCCATCTCTGACTTTGATGGTTACCCTATGCCCCAGATCGATGATCTGTTGGATCATATCGGATCTGCCCAGTACATCAGTACCCTAGATTTAACAAAAGGGTACTGGCAGATCCCATTGGCAACCCAGGCCCAGGAGTTAACAGCTTTCTGTACACCACTTGGATTGTACCATTTTATGACAACGCCATTTGGATTACATGGGGCTCCTGCTACCTTTCAAAGGTATATGGACCATGTATTATGACCCCATAAATCCTACAGTGCTGCCTGTCTGGATGATGTGGTGATCTATAGTCCAGACTGGAATACCCATTTGATTCATCTAAGGGAAGTTGTCCAGAGCCTTAAAGATGCTGGATTGACTATTAACCCGGCTAAGTGTGCCTTAGCAAAAACTGAAACGCGTTACCTAGGTTTCATTATTGGTAATGGAGCTATAAAACTGAAGTCAGCAAAGTTGAAGCTGTGGCTAATTGTCCATTCCCATGTACAAAGAAACATGTACGATCATTTTTAGGCCTAGCCAGTTACTACCGCAGGTTAATTCCTGATTTTTTTTTTTTTTTTTTTTTTTTTTAAACTATTGCTACACCTTTGACAGACCTTACTAAAAACTGTTACCCAACAAAAGTTAAATTGGCACCTGCTTGTGAAACTTTTAGGAAAATAAAAGCTATGTTGTATTCTGCTCCAGTGTTACACAGCACTGATTTTTCCAAACCATTTGAGGTTCAAACAGTCACCTCTGACACAGGCATTGGTGCAGTCCTAACCCAACATGATAAGAAACATAGAAACATAGAATTTGACGGCAGATAAGGACCACTTGGCCCACCCAGTCTGCCCATTTGCCTACCTACTGGATAAGCTGCAGATCCTAGTTAACCAGCAGCCTACCTCTTCCTATGCCCACCCCCCAGAATTGCCTTATGACTATCCCATGCATGCTTGAATTCCACCACTGATTTTGACTCCACAACCTCCTCCGGAAGGCCGTTCCATGCATCCACAACCCTCTCTGTGAAAAAATACTTCCTTAAATTACCTCTGAGCCGCCTCTATCTTCAAATTGTGCCCTCTTGTTCTTGCACACCTCTTTTTGAAAGATGATACCCTCTTGGACTTTGTTGATTCCCTTGAGGTATTTGAAGTTTCTATCATGTCCCCCTCTCCTCCTTTCCTCGAGGCTATACATATTAAGCTCCTTAAGTCTCTCTTCATATGACTTCCGGTGCAGACCCTGCACCATTTTAGTTGCCCTCCTCTGGACAGCTTCCATCCTGTCTATGTCTTTGCGGAGATTGGGTCTCCAGAACTGCACACAGTACTCCAGATGGGGTCTCACCAGCTGTCTGTACAGAGGGATAATAACTTCCTGTTTTCTACTGGTGATGCCTCTCCCTATGCATCCCAGTATGAACATCCTATACTTTATTTAAGTAGAAAGCTACACGAGAGGGAAAATAGGTATTCTACAGTTGAGAAAGAATGTCTGGCCATGAAATGGGCAATTGAAGCCTTAAAATATTATCTTTGGGGTAATGAATTCACCGTAGTTACTGACACAACCCCCTGTGCTGGCTAAATCTTATGAAGGATAAAAACATGAGAATCATGAGGTAGTATTTGTTTTTGCAGCCATTCAAATTCTCAGTTAGACATAGGGCAGGAACACAGCATAAAATGTGGACTTTTTGTCCAGGTTTGGTGCAGAGAAAACTGTTACAATGAGAGAAAATGGTGGGTCCATGTTTGCAGTGATAGGTTTTTTTTTTTTTTTTTGGAAAAACTGAGATATGTATGTACCAGTTACGACACACACCTCGAGGAATTGATTGGAATAAGGAATTGTATGTTTTGTGATATTCTTACTTAATCTTTTCCAACCTTCAATAAGGGTTCCTGAGGAGAACTTCTAGTGAGAGTGGGAGGAAATTCCAACCCTTCCAAAGGGTTAGGCAACATTATGATGTTGTCTTCTTGAATGTGGCAGGATGAGATATAAAAACACCATAGAACTCAGCACAATATTTCTTTTTCACTCTATTCTCTATCTTTCTGGACTCTTTTTCTAACTAGCCTTATCTTTCACGCGAGGGTGGCCAACCTGATATTTCTTTCCCTGTGCTATCCTTTACAAAATTATTTGTGAGTTCTAAAAGCTGCCCATTAAGTAAACTCTCCTGTATGTATTTGTCATAGGTTTAAAATGCAGGATCAGCGTTTGGTCTGCTTTAAAATGCAGCTCTTGTGTAACGCTAGTGTGTATTGAGCTGCTCGCTAAAGCGAAGGATGTGCACACAATCGCACACTCGCGCAGGAGGCTGTGCACACGATCGCACGATCGGATGTTTGCACAGGAGCTGCGCGCACATTCGAGAAAGAATAGTTACTGCAGAGCTGTAGAGCTCTGTAGCAGTGGACCACTTGCTAGAAAAGTGGTTAAAAGCAAGCACGGTCCCAAAAGCTGCTGCATGGAGCGAGGTGGCTGTTGCTATGGGAGCAGTACACTCTCCCTGCAGCTGCTCACTAGTAGAGAATGTGAGCAGCACAATAAATGTAAAATCAGCCAAAGTTAAAAATGGCTGGTAATACATTTATACAGGCTTAAAGTGAAGTCCTGTGGGGAGGCTTGCTGAAAAATGATATTTATATGCACAGAAGCAGTAAAAGAGAAAACGCCTTGTTTGAAATGAAATAGTTGCTGACGGCTGAAAGGAAATCCGTCGGGTTGCATTGCCAAAAGTGTAAACCTCTTGAAAACAGTGCTAGCAAGTCAGAAACAGTGCTAGCAGGATAGAAAAGTGTATTAGGCTGTGAAATCTATTTATTTAAATTGAAATGGACATGTTTGTATGAGAAATAAGAGGTTTCTCAAAATGAAATGTGTTAGCAGTTGTGAATAGCAATGGAACTCTCCTGCTTAGCGGGTAAATAGATGGGGAGCACGCCCCTAGTCTGTTTGTATCTGAGAAGGCTGGAGATTTCCTAATTTGAAAGAAATTATATATAATTCTGTTTTTTGCCTGAAGTAGTCCTGGTTAATTTTGGGAGGTCCTTCTATAGGCATGGCAGCCCAGCAAATGGCTGTTTATATGGGAGGGATATGGTGATGTCACAGATAGGGGAGGAGCTTAGAAAAACCCCTGATGCCCATGCACCTAATGAAGGTTGTTTTCGATGAAAGAAAATAATTTTGTATTTAATCTTGTTTTGTAGGTAGTAGGGATGAATGTGACATGTTATTAAAGGAACCCATATACTACTAACATACTAAAATGCCAGCAGAATAGGCCTAATGGTCTTTCGTGTCTGCTCATTTGGTCAGCACCCACTCTGGGAGCTGACCTTACTGCCCCCTTGCCCTCTCTGGCTTCTCCCTTCCCAGTCCCAGATATTCCTACTGCACAGGATGTTGCTTCCAGAACCCTTCCCCTGTACCTGTCCCACCCCCTCTTGAATCCCTCCACCATCTCTGCCTCCACCAGCCCCCTGGGCAGTGCATTCTATGGCTCCACCACCCTCTCAGTGAAGTAGCACCTCCTCCTTTCTCCCCTGAATCTTCCCCCCCCCTCCAGCTTCCACCTATGCCCTACTAGTGTCAGTGTCTCAGTAGGTAGTACACTCGCCTCTGAGGCTGGGAGATCAGAGGGCTGTGGGTTCAGTTCCCACATCTGGCACTTGGGTTAGTAGAACCCACATGTCCACAGGGGGAAAGAGAAAAGCTTTTTGGAAGTACAAGGAGACCAAGTCTGAAAAGGCTAGAGAAGCCCACAGAGAGAAACTAAAGGAAGCTGGGAAAGTTATTAGGGTGGCAAAGGCACAGACTGAAGAAAAACTGGTGATGTAATTCTCCCGCTGTACAGACTTCTGTTGAGACCTCACTTAGAGTACTGTGTTTAGTTCTGGAGACCTCACCTAAAAAGGACATAGACCAGCTGGAAACTTTGCAGCGACGTGCCACCAAAATGGTGCAGGGTCTGCACCACAAAACGTACGCAGCTAGGCTCAGGCAGCTAAATGTATTCTCCCTCCAGGCAGAGGAGGAACATAGGAGACATGATTGAGACATTTAAATTTGTTAAAGGGATCAACACAGTACAAACCAGGAACCTCTTTTGGGAAGACAGGGCTGTACGTTCTGGAGGACACATGTGCCTGGTGGGAGGTAAATTCAAAACAAATGTTAGGAAGTACTTTTTCATGGAGAAGTGTGGAGGACCCTTTGAACAGCCTGCCACCAGAGGTAGTGGCAGCCAAGATGGTCAGTGAATTCACACAGGCATGGGATAGACAGTATAGTCACCTTAGCAAGACAAATTGATAGTGGGGGGTAGAAAACCCGGGCAGACTAGATGGACCACACAGTCTCCTTCTGCAGTCAAATTCTTATGTTCTTATGACCCTTCCTGCACAAAATGATGAAGCGTTCTGCCCAGTAATATAAGTGTAAACCCGGTAACCCCAGCCCCCCTTGTTTTTAGGGGCCATCAGTAATTACCATTTCTTCCACTGTCCCCCCAACACACACACAAAGTGGATAGCATTTTGCAGTTCCTTTCAAGGGAGAAGGACTGAACTGAGAATGGTGAATAAGAAGTTTAAGTGATATAAAATATTCATTCTTGCCGTCTCTACCCTCCCAGCCCAGTGTCAACGGCACCTCTCTCCACCTTTGGCAGTCTGTGTAATTCGTGAATTAACTTAAGGTAATTGTGTTGAAAAAGTTTAGCGGCATCTGGGGTTATCCATACCCTCAAATATCAAAACCCTGCCATGGTCCATTTTAAATGGGAGCTAGCTTTTATCTGTGGAGTTAACAGGGCACCTAAAATCATTGTTTCAGATTTCTCCATGTTAAATGTTGAACCCAGAAGCTAGGTCAAATTTCGCAAAAATGTCCAGAACCCGAGGGATACTGTTTTTGGGGTCACTGATGTAAAGTAACATGTCATCAGCATATATAGAGATGCGCACCTCCTCCCCACCCACTTTGATCTCTGAGAATTCCCAGGCAGTTCTACTATTCTCCGCTAATGTTCCAAACTTAAGGCAAAAATGAGCAGAGAAAGTGGGCAGCCCTGCTGGGTTCACCTCTTAATGTCCACTCTTTCAGACAGAGTTCCATTAACCCACACCTTGGCATCTGGTTTACTGTAGACCCCTGAATCCATGCCTGGAATTTATCCCCAGACCCAAACTGTTTTAACGTAGCATGTAAAAATGACCAGTTGAGGCGATCAAATGCCTTCTCTGCATCAACTGTAATAATGGCGCTACATTCTTCCTGTGGTACTGCAGCACAAGCCGTTATTACATTTAGAAGGTGTCTGACATTACCTGGCAGCTATCTGCCTAGTATAAAGCACATTTGGTCAGGGTGCACTAGACTAGGAACCACCCTTTGAATGCAGTTGGCAATGCTGTTTGCAAAAATCTTTGTATCTTGCTTAACGAGTGAGATGGACTTGTACCTTTCCCCACCTCTGCACCGGGAGGTATCCTTCCCCAGTTTGGGTAGGACTGTGATAATCGCTTCTTTCTAGGAGTCTGGGGTTTCCTCCTGTGTATATGAGCCTGATTACAAACTGTAGTCACAGTTGGAACAAAATCCTTTTTAAAGGTCTTATAAAATTTGGTTATAAAGCTGTCAAGGCCTGGGACTTTTCCAGTATTACTTACTAACATCCTAAAAAGCCAGCAGATGAGGCCCAATGGTCTTTCGTGTCTGCTCGATAGTCAGTCCCCATACTGGGCACCAACTTTGCTGTCCCCGCACCTCCTTGGGTTTCTCTATCCCCAGCCCAGGGTGTTCCCCTTGTATTGGACTTCATCATCCTCACTCTCCCCCTATACCTGTTCCAGCCCCACTTAAACTCCTCCACAGTCTCCACTTCCACCAGTCCCTTGGACAGTGCACGCAATGGTTCCACCACCCTATCAGTGAAGTAACACCTCCTCCTCTCTCCCCAGAGTCTCCTCCCCCCCCCTCCAGCTTGCACCCATGTCCTCTAGTTGCCCCCCTCTCCTTCCTTTGGAACACGCTGACTGAGCCTCCCTTATTTATCCCCTTTATGTGCTTAAAGACCTCAATCCTGTCCCCCCCCCATCCCTCCTCTCCTCCAGGGTGTACATGTTGAGCTCCTTGAGCCTCTCCTCATATGTCCTGTCCCAGATCATTTTGGTTGCCCTCCTTTGCACCCTCTCCAGGAGTGCAATGTCCCTTCTTAAGTGCGGTCTCCAAAACTGCACACAATACTCGAGGTGCAGCCTAACCAAGCAGTTATACAGAGGGAGGATCACTTCTCCCCCATTCTGGAGGTTATTCCCCAGTGATGCATCCCAGCATCCTATTTGCTTTTGCTGCTGCCCTCCTACAAGTCTCAGAGTCATTCATTCTGCCGTCTATCACCACCCCCAAATCCCTCTCACCCTTTGAGACTTGTAGTGTCTCTCCCCACAGGGTATACCCTTGGCCTGGATTTCTGGCTCCCAGGTGCAGAACCCTGCATTTCCCTGCATTGAACCTCAGTTTCCACCTCCTCGACCACCTTTCCAGAGCCTCCAGGTTCTCCTGAAGGGCCACTCTTCCTTCCTCCCCATCCACCACAACTCCCAGCTTAGAGTCATCCACAAAGATCTCATTTCACTCCTGATACCCTTCCTTATGCAGGGACATAGGTGTTAAACAGGAGGGGCCCTAGCACAGAACCCTGTGGAACCCCACTAATGACATTCCTTGGAGATGTGACTAGCCCCCCAACCACCACCCTCTGAGTATGCTCTAAGAGGCAATTCCCTATCCATCTGATCATCTGCATCCCCACCTCCATTTCCCCCAGCTTAGCCAGTAGGCCACCGTGAGGTACAGAATCCAAACGCCTTGCTGAAGTCCAGAAAGAGGACATCCACCAGCCTACCCTGGTCCAGAACACTCATCGCCCAGTCGTAGAACTCCACAAAGTTTGTCTGACACAATCTTCCCAGGACGAAGCCATGCTGTCTATTGTCCAGACACCCCATTAGCTCCAGTACCCCCATCCTTTCCTTGACAATACCCTCCATCATTTTGCCCACCACCGACGTCAGGTTCATGGGCCTGTAGTTTCCCACCTCCTCTCTTGACCCTCCCTTGTGGATGGACACAATATGGGCCACCCTCCAGTCTTGGGGTACCCACCCCGTCCTCAGAAAGATGTTGAAAAGCTCCACTGGGGGCCTCCAGGACATCTGCCAGCTCCCTCAGCACCCTGGGATGTATTCCATCTGGCCCTGGTGCTTTCTCCATCCTAAGGGACCAGAGGGCTTTCCTCACTCTCTCCACCAGGATTTCATCCTCCATGTCCTCCCCCTTTGCTCCCTGTACTGCCCTCCCTTCACCCGATGGTGCTGGCCCCTCCCTAGCCACTTTGGGTCTCCCAATGTCTAAGGTTCCCTCCCCTCCCGCTGATTTTCTCTCTCTCTCTCTCTCTCTCTCTCTCTGTCTCTCTCTCTCTCCTCTTCCCCAAAAGATGTAGGCCCACCATCCTCCCTGGTAAAAACTGAAGCAAAGCACTCATTTAGTATCTCGGCCTGCTCTCCCGCATCCTGTGCCCATCCCTCCCCTGATCTAATCCTATTAATCTGTCCCCTCACCTTCCTATTTTTCCCCAATGTATCTAAAGAACCCATTATCCCCCCTCCTGATCCCCCTGGCCAAGCTCTGCTCCTTCCTCACCTTAGCCACTCTCACCACCCTGGTGACCCTCCTTGCCATTTGTTCGTACTCCCCCAATTCCTTTCGCTCTTTGAGTGCTTGAAGTGCCTATAGGCTGCCTTCTTATCCCTCACCACCTCCTGAACCTCCCAGGTCCACCAACAGGGTTTTCTGGCCTTCCCAAATTTGCACCTCTCTTGCACAGGACCTGGTGGTCTCCTGAATCCTGCTCTTAATGATCTCCCACCTACTGTCCACATCCATGTCTGGTTTTATCCCTTCCAAATGACTCTTAAGGATCCTTCCCATCCCCCTGAAATCCCCACCGCTAAAGTCAGCTACCACTGTCTTTGTCTTTGTGCAGCCTCCCCAACCCCCCGGTCCAGGAAAAAGCAGACTGAGGCATGGTTGTTCCCTGCCAACAGGTCCCTCACCTCCAGGTCCCTAATCTGGTCACTGTCCACCAGAACTACGTCTAGTGTCCTAGTCTTCCTAGTCGGCTCCCCCACCTGCTGTGTCAGGAACGTGTCCTGGAAGACTTCCAGAAACCTCTGTTTCTTGGCCACTGGGGACGTCATAGTCGCCCAGTCTGTTCCTGGCATGTTTAGGTCCCCCATCACCACTACCCTTCCGTTGCCCAATCTACAATGGCCCTCAACATTAGCCACCAAACTCTCTTCCAGGTCCTTCGCCAGAGTGTGGGATCTGTATACCACCCCTACTTTCACTGTCTTAACCCCCCCAACGATATCAGGGTCACCCAAATCGCCTCCATGCTCCCCTCCGCCTCCTCCACCCCTCCTATACCGATGCCATTTTTGACTATTAGTGCAACCCCCTTTCCCTCCCCGTCCTTTCTGAACATAGTGTAACCCTCCAGGTGTAGGTCCCATTCATGCCCTTGAGTGGCCCAGGTCTCCGTGACAGCTGCCACGTCAACTGCTCCCTCGACTAGCATCATCTGGAGCTCTGGCACCTTGTTTCCCAAGCTCCTTGCATTTATCAGGACCACCTCCATCCTCCCCCACCCATTTTCCCCTTGGGCCCCCATTTGGCCGCCTGCTCCCCTTCCCCTGAACCCTGCCCTTTGGTCTTTTTCCATATTCCTCCAGCCCCTTGGGGGAGTGGAGACCGAGTCCCTCTTTTATCATACTCCCTGCAGTAGCCCCTTCTTCAATCCCTCCCCCTTCACAAGTTTAAATCCCAACTCTCACTGATGAACCCAGCTAGTTTCAGCTTTAGTATTTCCTTCCCTTCCAAATTGAGGTAGAGCCTGCCCCAAGCATGCAGCCCTTTATCCTCCCAGGTTGTCCCCCCAGTTCCCTACAAGGCCATGCCCCCTAGCCTCACACCACTCCCTGAGCAACTGATTAACCACCCTAATTTTCTGCTTGTTCTCCCAACTAGCCCTCGGCACTGGAGGGATCTCTGAGAAGGAGACTAAGCAACCTATGGACTGGTAAACCCAGGCTAGCTCCCGAAACCTTGCCTGTATTGCCAATTCACTATTTCCATTTACGTCATTTGTACCCAGGTGCGCCAGTATGGCCAGAGATCCCCCCACATTCCCTTGCCAGTGAATACATCTCGTGCTTAGCCTTGTGCACCGTCAGTTCGGGGTGGCATTTGGTTATTCTGCTGGACAGGTTTTACCCGCCCCTCCCACTGGATACCTCTGATCATGGAATCCCCCAACAGTAGCACTCTTACCTCCCCTTGCCACCCTGCTCAACCCACAGGTCTCCCCTCCTTCCATGCCCACCTTCGCTCTTTCTCCCGGCATCTCCCACCAGTTAGTTCCTCGCACCTCCCACAATCTGGGTGGCAGAGGTAGCCCTCTCCGTATTTTCTCTGGTCACCTGCTCTGCTCCAGTCCCAGGCATCCCCCCCCACCTGAGTATCCTTTTTGGATCACTATCGCCCCTGTCCCTACCCTTGACTGGGCCTTCCACCCTATCTGGTGGCCTAGGTCATTTGTTACTCCCTTCCGACCCTTCCTCATTTAGTGCCCCCCTACCTGCCATGTTCCCTGGTTTGTACCTCAACCCCCACCAATTTCCACATCTACCTAATTTTCCTGAGCCTCACTTCCTGCCCCCCACCTCCATTTCTTCTGCTTAGCTGAGTCCCCCGCTACTCGCCATCATAACCCCCACTGCTCATCCCGATTTCCAGTCCCTGCCTCCTTTCCCCTTCTCCCTTCCCTATTACCTCCTATTCCCCAACACTCCCCTCCTCTACTACCAGATGTAGAGGGTTGAAATGATTTGAAAGCCTAAGACCAGCCCCCCTTAACCCCCTCCCATCGTACCCCCAATCTCGGTTCACTCTGGACCACCCTTTTTGCCTGCCTGCTTCTTTGGAAGTTTTCACCTTTTGGGTCCCCTCTGCCAGGATCCTCCTGTGCCCCCTGAGTACCTTCCTTCACTCCTCTCCCTACTCAGGAGGCTTCAGCACCTGGTGCATCCACGTGGGCACCCCGGTGCAAGTTTAGTGAAGGCAGCTGGGCTTTCCCCTTTATAGCTCAGCCATGAGTTTAAAACAGGTGCCCTGTCCTCTGATTGGGCCACTTCCTCTGGAAGCTATTTCCTCCCAGCAGCCCCTCTCCCTCCTGCCCTGGCCCACTGCCGTTGCAGCCGCCAGGAAGAAAATTGCCCTAGTTGCCCTTTTCTGCTACTGATGCAGCCTGGTAGATGCTGCCTCCTGAAGCTGCGCTCTCCCACCGCTGCTCCTCCACCTCCCGCCGCCGATGCGGTCCCAGTGCTCCCTTCATGCTGCCAATGTGGTCCTGGTGCTCCTGTCACACTGCCAGTGTGGCCAGCAATTCTGTCTGCTCCTCCACTGCCGATGCAGCCCCTGGATCTGCTCCTCCAATAATTACAGCTCCTCTGGTGTATTGAGATTCTTAATAAAACATCCTAACTCTTCTTCCATAAAGGGGGCCTTCAGGGCAGCTACTTGTTCAGAAGAGAGTGGGGTGGAGAGAGAACCCGACTCGGGAAAGCTGGAAACTTTTCTGAGGAACCAATGTTTAGTTCAGCCCAATACAGCCAAGCATAAAAACACTGAAATTCTGAGGCTGTCTTGGGTGGGTAACAGTGTTCTGCTGGTCCTCCTAAAAAGTAATACAAGCCACCCACCTGGCCATCTCCTGTTTCTTCAGTCAGTAAGCCAACAACCTACTAGCTCCTTTGCCAGATTCATAATACTTTTGATTTAAAAATCTAAGATTATTTTCTACCTTTTGAAGTAATAACACTTGACGCTCCTTCCTTGCCTTTTTTATCTTCCGTAGAAGCCTAGAAGTGGAGTGGATTTTGTGTTCCTTTTCAAGCTTTCGCAACCTTTCCTTGACTTTTCCAGCTTTTTTTTTTTTTATTTGTAGACTCTGTTTTTTGTTTTTTTATACATCGGTCCTGAGGAACTCTCTCCAGCTGCATCTCGTGCCCACCGCTCTACCTCCCTGTCTGAAGCTCTCTATATCAGGTCAACCCAGCCCAGTAGATACCCCAAGGTGGGGCTGCCTTACGCCCTGGCACTCTATCTATAATCTAATGCGCCAGGCTGGAGTTGGGGGAGGACCCTGGAAAGTGAGCTCGATGGCGGGAGTGTGGCCGGGACACAGGAGGCACCTTCGCCTATCCCCTGAAGCTGGGGATTTTCTGTGTAAGTGGATTTCCCCCTAGGAGCTTGGACATGCAATGATGCCGGCACGGAAGAGCGGTAGGCGTCTGCTGCGCTCCTCCGCTACGCACACCAGGCACAGGTAGTACCTCCGGTCTCCACTGGGGGTCTCTACTGCACCGGGAAACCCTGGATCCCTCCCCAGGGAGAGGACAGCAGTCCACTGGACACTTGATCCTCTCCTTCCCCTGCTGACCCCTGGCATCTGAGCTCATTCCTGAACTCGGGTCTCCAGTGTGGCGTGAGGTGTGGCGTCCAGCGCCTCAACCTTCAGTGCCACAGAGCTGGCTGACTTTTCCAACTTTATCATAATGTTGCCTATGTTTATAGGCAGCATAGGAAGGCAAATCATGTTGGACAAACTTGATAGACTTTGATTGGGTCCGGAAGGCAGTTGATAAGGGCCAAGTAGTTGACATAATATATCTGGGTTTTAGTGAGGCCCTTGATTCATGCCCCTTAAGAGACTTGTGTATAATCTGAGAGATCTGGGGATGGAAGGCAAATTAACTGCATGGATTAGTAACTGGCTGGAGGGAAGAACTCTGAGGGTAGTTGTCAACAGGGAATACTCAGAGGTTTGAGAGGCCACTGGTAGGGTATCACAGGGCTCAGTCCTGGGCTGGCCCTTTTCAATATATTCATCAGTGCTATGGGGAGGGAATCCAGGGCTAATTTGGTCTCCTTGCAGGCAATACAAAAATTGGAGGCAGGGTGGATACAGAGGAGGGAATGCAAGGAATGAAAATGGATCTGGACGGACTGGAAGAGTGATCCAAGATATAGTAACTCAAATGTAATGCCACAAAGGGGAAAGGTCCCACATATTGGCAGAAGAAATCCAAAAACAGAGTACTGGTTTGGGAGGGAGGGAGTGAGGGTAGAACAGACATTGGAGGAAAGCATGATAGGGTGCATAGAGAGGGGGTTGCATGCTAGTAGTAGGCAGGTGGTGATTCTGCCCCCTGTACAGACCCTTGGGGAGCCCTCACCTGGAGTACTGTGCATAGTTCTAGAGTACGCACCTGAAGAAGGAGAGGGACCTCTTAGAAGCTATTCATAGGACAGCCACGAAGATGATTCAGGGGAAGCAGGGGAAGACGTATCAGGATAGGCTAGAGAATCTCATTCTGTACACTCTAGAGGCTGGGGGGAGCAACGTGATTGAGACAATTAAGTATATAAGGGGTTTTAATGAAGTGGACAGCAGTGCCCTGTTCACAAAAATTGAAGGTAAGGTAACAAGAGACCATGAATGGAAACTATTGTGGAGGAGGGGTTTTGGAGTGATGTAAAGAAGTCCTTTTTACAGAAAGGGTTGTGAAGAAGTGGAATACTTTGCCAGAAGTGGTCACTGTGGAGTACATTGGTATGCCGTCTCTACGGCGACACCAGCATGGGGTGTATATATCTAACTGCATTGTCTGTGCAACATGGAGTTAGATATCTAAAATAGGGGAGGTACGGGGGCACAGCCCCTCCCCCATGGGAGGGGTATGGGGGGGCACAGCCCCCATGCATTGGGCTTCGTGGTGTTGTCAGTCATTGCGGGGGTGCGTCAGGCATGTTGACGGGTTTCTGATGCTGTTTAGGACCTTGCTGTGGAGGATGTCGCACCGATGTCGTAGATTCGAGTACACTGCCAGCTTTGAACCTAGGGCTGATGATGTATAAGGAGGAATAGAACTTGCAGTGTCAGCCTCCAGGTAGAGTACTGTTCCACTGAGTATTGTTGGGCAGAAAATCTTCTCATACTGAGGTTCATACTGTGGTGGAAAATGGAACCAAAGGCATGGTGTCCATAGTAGTCCCCATCTCAGGACCTGTAACAGAGAAGTACCTTCTTTTTCAAGATCCAGTTGTCCAGCCTACGTTTATAACCTCATTTTGTTTTCACTGACAGTTATCTCAAGGGGGAGTGTATTCCATGCATTCACCATTCTTTGTGATTAAAGAGACTTTCTATTGTTCATTCTGTACTTGAAGCAGTGTAATTGCAGTGGGTATCCTCTCATTTCCTCCACATCCTGCTTAAAAGCGAAACCCATTTCGGTAAATAAATAGGGGTCATTCACAACATCCCGCATTAATAGAAGATCCCCCCCCCCATATCTTCGCATTCCTAGAGACACAAGGTTTACCAAACGTAATATACTTATTAATGTCAGGCAGTACATTAACTCTTTAAAAAACTCTGGACAGTAACAAAATGACTGCTAATTTATTAGTATAAGGGATATAGAATCAGAATTTGCGGCTTGGATTGTAATTTGCTTGTTGTATTATTGTGATGCACTGACTGACTAGCCCAATTACACATGGATAACCATATGTATTTCACCACTACAGCAGCGAGTTTGAGACAGCTCAGTCACCCAAATAAAACAGTACAAGCATGCTCTGTATGAAACCACAGACTGTAAAACCACAGAGGACAGAAAAGGGATGCGCCAGCTGGCATGTGGTAGCTGCTTTACCCCGGGGGAGAGAGTGGGGCAGTTGCAACAGAGGTTAAACCAGTGATGTCAGGGGCCAGCACTGCCTCGCACATGTGTGGCAACACAAAAAATGGAGCTGAAGCTCTAAGTTCCATTTGGACAGTGTGCCTGCTGTGTTGCCTGGCCTGGGATCTCGGACCAGGTAGTTGAGTTGGTGGGGGGGACTTCAGGAACACCATGAGGAACAAGTCAAAGTGTTTCCTAGTCCCAGGACAGGCAGCAGGGCCAGGAAATGGGGGGGGGGGACTCAGCGCTGAGCATCAGGACAGCACAGCACCTGCACGAGTAGAGGAAAACAAAAATCTTTTCCTTTGTTTTTTGTTTTCTTACTGTATACAGTGTAAAGTTAGTAATTATAAAAATGAAGTTTTACATACACCTTTGGTGTGTGATGCTTTAATTAACCCCTTGAGCGTCACTCTCTGGGTTTATGTAGCTTTGCACAACATGGGTGTGTGTAATATCTTATTACACACCCTACCTATACGTTATTATCTAAATAATAATTCTGTACTTTCATCACAATAAGGGAACAATAAAACAAAAACTTGGTAAGGCCTTGGGGGAGCTGTAGCTTGGCCGGTTCCCTTGGGCCTGAGGAAGTCTCGCAAGTCTCATCCCCAAAGACGCTTTTCCTCGACGTGTGCCACAAAAAGGAGAAAAATAAAAGTCAAAAGATAAATTGAAAACAGGACGGAACTGACCACTGAGTGGCTCAGAGGTGATCAGATGTTGCGACCGAGTGAATATGTGTAACTGGGTCACCGTGGACATTGTGGTTACCCCTGCATTGTGGGCTCAAACAAGGCTTGGTGTGGGGGGGGGGGGGTAGTTTCCAAATATTTTTATTTGTGTGGTGCCTCCATCCAGATTTGTTTTTTTAAATTTAGTATACTTTATTAGAAAATAGATAGTACAGCATTTGCAAACATGAACAGATAACCAAAACAACAAATACCAACAACAAACAGAACCTTAATCAAAACCTTAAACATTACACCACTTCCCCACCAGAGTGCCATGCAGTAGTGTTGCCACCAAACAATAAAACCTCTGTAGTTAAATTGAAAAATTAGCCCAAACTGCTCCAGTGTAGTGGTCTAAGAGAACCAGTGGCTTGCTGTCTACATCACATAGTAGATAAGAGTCTGTAGGGGTTCCCCCTGCTTGCAATATGAGTGATATTGTCGACAGACCTGCACAGTATGCTTTTCGACACTAAGGGCACTCAAAATGTTATTCTGCCATTCCACCCATGTCAGGACTGAGCTGTTAGTCCAATGTCTTAGAATAACCCTTCTTTGTAGCTGTAGCAATTAGGGCCATGTATCTCTTCTGAGGGCCCAGCAGGTTGCCCATGATAGTAGCCTAACAGACAGATCTCAGGTGTAAATGTGTCTGTTGGACCAAGTAAAGGATCCAGGCATTGCTAATGGTCAAACCAAAAGGGGGATGCTTTCTCACATGCCTATAAGATATGAAAAAGCAAGCCCTTCTCTTTCCCACATCTGATGTAATGGCTGTGGGGCAGCAGTCTTCTGGGAGTCTTTCTGGAGGCTGAGATGCTGCTCTATTTGCAGACAACTATCTGCCCTGAGGGAGGAAGTTGCCCGTCTTCTGGCCGCACTGGACAGTAGTAAGGAAACCTTCCCCCAGGCCACACTGGACAGTAGGAAGGGAACCTCCCCCATCCAGGGAGCACTAGCACCACCACCACTATCTCAGAGGTTGCGAAGAAAGCACAGCAGTTGGACCACAGTGGGCTCAGGGAGGGTGAGGATGGTGGAACACAGGCACACCCAGTCAATTGTTCCACTCCACAATCATACACCATTCTGGGGGAGCATAGCTCCCCTATGGATGCACCCGCAGAGAAGACTGATGACAACTGTCACAAGGGAGGCCCACAGGAAGGAGGCAGAGGACACCAAAGGGAAAGGAAGCAGCTTCTGGTGGGGGACTCGATTATTAGGGGTATAGAACTGGGGGGAGCTGGGAAAACTGAAGTAAGGTGCCTGCCTGGTGCCATGGCTTGGAGGGACAGGAAGCGCATCCTCAGGATCACGAGAACAGCTGCAAGGGAATCTGAGCTGGACATAATTGACCACCTAGGGACAAATGACTTGGCTTATCATGAGATTAGAGCAGTGCAGGTGGACATTGCAGAGTTGGGGAGGGGCCTAAGACAAGTAGCACACACAGTATCCTTCTCAGAGGTGCTGCCTGTCAAAGGCATGGGGGAGGCGAGGGTAATTAGCACCATGCAGTTTAATGAATGGTTGAAAAAATGGTGCGGAGCACAGGGGTTTGGCTTCATTGGGGACTGGGGTTCCACCTGGAGGGACACCAGCCTATACTGGCAGGATGATCTGCATCTGTCCAGGAAGGGAACAAGTCTTTTGAGCAATCGGTTTAAATGCTTCATTGGCAAGCTTTTAAACTAGTCAAAGGGGGAGGCACTGACAAGCAGCAGGAAAATCCCAGCCTCTCCTTCAAAACAGGGTACTAAATGAGAAAAAGACAGAGGTAGAATGGTCAGTGGGGGATGCTGCAACAGAAGGTAAAGCCATCAAAAAATGGAGAGCAACGAGTACCAATGCCCGTAGTCTGGGTAACAGGCTTCCTGAATTAGTGGCCTTGATGGAGGAGGAACATCTGGATATCGTGGCAGTCACAGAAACATGGTACACACAAAACCATGACTGGGACATAGACATACCAGGATACACTATCTACAGGAGGGACAGGGAGGGTAAAAGAGGAGGAGGAGTAGCTCTTTACATAAGGGAAGGAATCAAAGCAACAGAACAAAAGGGTAAACAGGAAGGAGAAGAAGCACTGTGGGTAAATTTGGAGAAAGGCAATGGCACCACAATCTGCACAGGGGTTGTATACAGACCCCCTTCTCAGGGGGAGGAAATGGACAAGGAAATGATAGAAAGTATACTTAGAATGGCAGAAAAAGGGGAGATATTGCTGATGGGTGATCTGAATATGCCAGATGTGAACTGGAGTGCAGTTGCAGCTGCCACTTCGAAGAGTGGAGTTATTCTAGATGCCCTACAGGGAGCATGCCTTAGACAACTAGTACTGGAGCCCACTTGAGAGGGAGCAATATTAGACTTGATTCTCTCAAATGGAGATGGAGAGAGGATCACAAATGTAGAAGTGGGTAGCCATCTGGGAACTAGCGACCATCGAACAGTATGGTTCACAATAAACACAGCAATAGAGTCAAGCCATACAAAGACAAAAGTACTGGACTTTAGGAGGGCTGACTTTGCCAAAATGGGTGAGTGCCTAAGGAATGCACTAGCAAATGGGCAGGAAGGAGAGTGGAAGAACAATGGGAATAATAAAACTGCCATCACAGAGGTAACGAGCCTTGTGTGAAGCAAATAAACAAAACAAAACGATGTAAGAAACCACTATGGTTCTCAAAGGAAGTGGCAGTGAAGGTTCAAGAGAAAAGAAAGCATTCAGGAAGTACAAGGAATCGAGAAGGAGCAGGACAGAGAACTGTATCAGTTAAAGCAAAAGGAGGCTGGGAAGGCAGTCAGAACAGCAAAGGCCCAAACCAAGGAAAAGATAGCCAACTCAGTTAAGAAGGGGATAAAACATTTTATAGGTACATCAGGGAGCGAAGGAAGACCAAGGGAGGGATAGTGAGGCTTAATAAAGGGAGGGAGGGAGGGTGGGCAGAGGGAGACTGTGAAAGGCAGAGATACTAAACAAATATTTTGCTCAGTATTTACAAATGAAGAGGGTGAGGTACATAAAACAAACAGTAGAAACACTCTGGATACAGAAGTTGATACCAGCCCATTTACAGAAGAAATGGTTCTGAAAGAACTCTTAAAACTGAAGGTGGACCAAGCAATGAGGCCTGATGGGATTCATCCCAGAATTCTAAAAGAACTAAGGGTAGAACTAGTAACACCACTGACTACCCTTTTAACAAATCAAGGGAGGATGGGGTGGTACCCGAGGACTGGAGGAGGCAGATGTGATTTTCCTTCACAAAAGTGGGAGCAAGGCAGAAGCAGGAAACTACAGACCTGTTAGTTTAACCTCAGTGATAGGGAAAATGATGGAATCACTTCTGAAGGAAAGAATTGTCAGTATCTAGAGGCCAGAGGGCACAGGGACCCTAGGCAGCATGGATTCACAGCGGGAAGGTCATGCCAGACGAATCTGATAGATTTCTTTGACTGGGTGACCAAAGTAGTAGATCAGGAAGGGGCTGTGGACATGGCCTACCTAGACTTTAGCAAGGCATTTGACACAGTCCCACAGAAAAGATTAATATACAAGTTAGCCAGCCTGGGAGTGGGTCCCAAGATTTATTTATTTAGTTTTTGTTGCCCGGGTAAGTGCACTAGACAAATCCTGCCTATTTTCAGGCACGACCCGGGGGAAGGGGATACAGATGAATGCCAACTGACCTTGAACCAGATTAAGCTGTTGGTGGTATTTTTAGTGAATGAGGAAATTTGGCCAGGACACTGGGGAAATTCCCCTACTCTTTTCGATAAGTGCCATGGGATCTTTAACATCCACCGGAACTACCACCAATCCAGGCAGATGGGACCTCGGTTTAATGACAGCCTGGGTAAAGAATTGGCTGGAGAATAAGACACAGAGAGTAATAGTAAATGGAGTCCACTCAGAAGAAAGGAGGGTTACTAGTGGGGTATCGCAGGGTTCGGTATTAGGACCGGTCCTCTTCAATGTCTTTATAAGCGACATTGCAGAAGGACTGGAAGGAAAAGTATGTCTCTTTGCAGATGACACAAAGATCTGCAACAGAGTTGATGCACAGGGTGGGGTGGAAAGGATGAGAGGGACTTGGCAAAGTTAGAGGAATGGTCAAATGTATGGCAGCTTAGATTCAATGCTAAGAAGTGCAAGTAATACACCTGGGAAACAAAAACCCAGGGAAGAGTCCACAATGGGGGTGAGATACTAACAACAAAAATGGAAAGGGACCTGGGGGTAGTCATATCAATGACCTAAAGGTGGGCAAGCAATGTGAGAGGGCAGCAAGGAGGGTTGGGGGATACTGGGATGCAGAGAGAGGCATCACCAGTAGAAAACAGGAAGTTGTTATCCTCTGTACAGACAGCTGGTGAGACCCCATCTGGAGTACTGTGTGCAGTTCTGGAGACCCAATCTCCGAAAGACATAGACAGGATGGAAGCTGTCCAGAGGAGGGCACCAAATGGTGCAGGGTCTGCACCGGAAGACATATGAAGAGAGACTAAAGGAGCTATTATGTATAGCCTCGAGGAAAGGAGGGAGAGGGGGGACATGATAGAAACGCTCAAGTACCTCAAGGAATCAACAAAGTCCAAGAGGGTAGCATCTTTCAAAAGAGTGTGCAAGAACAAGAGGCACAATTTAAAGATGGGGAGGCGGCTCAGAGGTAATTTAAGGAAGTATTTTTCACAGAGAGGGTTGTGGATGCATGGAGCGGCCTTCCAGAGGAGGTTGTGGAGTCAAAATTAGTGGTGGAATTCAAGCATGCATGGGACGGTCATAAGGCAATTCTAGGGGTTGGGGGTAAGAAGAAGTAGGCTGCTGGTTAACTAGGATCTGCAGCTTATCCATTGGGTAGGGAAATGGGCAGACTGGGTGGGCCAAGCGGTCCTTATCTGCTGTCAAATTCTATGTTTCTATGATACAAGTGGAGGTACCCACTTTACTCATTTGGTGTAATCTCAGGGGAGTGAAATGCAAGTTATGTAAGATTTTAAGCTGCATTAGATGATATCTATCTTGTTTAAAGAATTTTGTAAAGATCTCTTCAAATATTTTGCCACTCCCTGAAGGTCCACCTTATCTTTATTGTTTTGTATTATTTATTGAAATCTAGGATTAAAACCTTTGAGAACAAGCTCATTGCATGGGTTCCACGTCAGAGGTTACACAACAAATGATACAACAGGATTAACTGTGGACAACAATGACAAACTAATACATTTGGGAGTCCAAAAAAATAACCATGGTGATGTTAATAATGATGAGGCCGCCTGGGACACAAAGAAATGGCAGAAGGACCATCGTGAGTCTCCTGCTGCAGAGTAAAAAAGAAGAGACCAGAAGGGATGAACGGACATTACAGGGGGCGGAAGCAATTAACCAAAAGGCTTTGTCAGACAAGCAGGTGGAGGGGTGGGGTAGGCTCAGGCAGAAAAGTCCAAAGTGTGGGAAGCGGGTAAGGGGATAGTGGTGAGGGGAAGGAGGGGGCTGTCGACATTACGTGCATACAAGAGTATCTAGATAAGTGCACACAGGAGGGAAATTAAGAGGCATTGAGACAGTCGCGAGCTGAGAATTAAGGATGGCAGTCACAGTTAGAATTCGTAGCTAATTGCTATTTCACTTTTAAAAAAAAAAAAAAACTAATGAGGTAACAGAGTAGACGGCGGGGTGAAGAGAGTTCAGCCAGTGAGGTACACGATGAGCGAACGATCTTTGGCCCAATGATATCCTACAATGAAGAATTTCAAAAATCTGACTTCGAGTTGCGGATGCACCTTGTATTGTCATAAGGCGAGGGGAGATTTTGTACCCTGTGGGGCAATAAGCCTAGGCTAATCTTTTTCACCAGGAGACAGGATTGGAACATGAGTCTGTCTCAGAACTGTAGCCAGTTAACCTGTGCGTAAACATTGTGCATCAGTCATGGGGCTCCTGTTCTGAGTCGACAGGCTTTGTTAAGGGCTACTTTTAAGCAACAGAGGGTGGTATCTGAGGCAGAATCATAAATTACTAACTTATAATCAATGAGTGAGACTAGCGAGTTGTGGACAGCTGGATTGAGTGCCTTGGGAGTCGGACTGTGTGTGATCTTAGTTGTAGAGCTTCCTGCCAGAAAAATCAAACGCCCGCTAATCTAACCTATGTGGATCCAAATATAACTTTTTGTATATTGCGGAAACAGCATGTGGAGAAGTGGCATCCAATGACGGAACAAACTGGGCATTCCCTTCCAGACCACACCATGTATGTGGGCTAATATTTGAAGAAAGCATGTGTGACAGCTGCAGAACTGAAAAGCTGCCTCAACTGGCAGTCCATGTGCCTGACAGAAAGTTCAAAAGTCAACCAGATAACCGTCTTGCAACACCTGTGCTATGGAGGTGGAAGAGTCCAGAGGAAGGAACCTCTCTGTAATGGGGTGGTTAGTGATTTTAAAATTAGGATTGTATAAAATTGGTTGGGAGGCATACCTAATACAGTCAACATGCGTGTACTGGCTAAGCTGTATGTGAGCTCAGAGAGATCTATAAACAGGGGAAGAAGGGAGACTTAGCAAGTTAAATATATAAAACACTATGTAACTGAACATTGAGGGGGCTACACAGCTCCTTATCAAGAGTAAGCCATAGAGGAGCATAAGGCTGGGCGGGGATCTCTGCCTCTGTTTCGTTCCTCAGGAGATATTAACTCGCATGAAGGGCCAGATAATAAAAATAGAAATTAGGGAGTCCAAGGCCACCTTGTAGCTTAAGATTGCTCAGTTTAAGGTATGATCTTCTAACTGCTTTAACCTGCCATAAAAAGCTATGTCCTGAGTTAAGTTTGAGTGGGCCTGTCAGAGCAGTTCAACCCTCTGGGACGCGTTACCACCCCACAGTGTTCCCCTAGCATGAAAAATCACAATGCAATCTTAAATAAACAAAAGTGCAATTAATGACTTACCACTAATAATATGCTCACATGACAAAATGTAAACTAGCAATAAAATATTTATTGGGGGATATTCACAAGGGATGGAGGCATGCAAAGCAAAACTCCTTGTCAAAGTCTTGTGAACTTTAACGTGGTAGGGCTGAAGTTTGGTGCCTGACTAGGCTCTGCCTATTAAACAGTTTAAAACAGCAGTACCCTTATGCAGCAGTTTCCACCCCCACCGGACAATGCAATCCAGTAACGGTAACCTATAGAATTGCCAGCTCACCTGTAGTGGAGGTATTACCCACGTCCCACTGGTACCAGTTTACACTCAGTTTAAACCAGCTGGGAGCTCCCTGTGCTTCACTGGCTACCCAGCCGGTGGCATACTGCAGGCCCAATGTAGTTTCAGTTGGCTGGCCAGTGGAGGTGCACGATAAAACAGAAAAAAACACTTTTGTTAAACCCAAACCCCAAAGGCCATGCAGTTGTTAAATGGCAAACCTCATCTGAGGTATTTGTAGATCCTAGCCTGGTGGGCAATACTGTAGCTTTGGTGGCAAGCTTTATATAAAATCCCAGTTGCAGGGCAAGCCCTGAGAGTACTTATGATTCTGGTATTGCCACCTTCCCCGATGACTTGGGCTCCTCTTCCTCCTCCTCCTCCTCCTCCTCTCTGCAGGTTCTCTTGAACAGTTGATCAGTTGTGCAGTTTGAGGTGGGAGGGGGTGTCAGCTCAATGATACAGGTTTCAGGTGCCTCACATTGTGGATCAGGCTTTCTGCTTCAGCAGTTGTCTGAACCCCTCTTGAAAAAGCAGTAGAGCACTGCAAAACATTGGGAGTTTTGTGCTTGTACTGGTCTGTCCTTCAGTGTGCAGTAAATCCTTTTGCAGCAGTTTGTTTCCTGCAAAGTTTTCAAACAGCTCAGTGCTCAGCATCTAATGTGCTGTGGAGTCTGCGACTGTTTCAGTGTTTGAGTATCAGCCTGAAAGTGTGCACCCGGCCCACCCCCTTTGTGTCTGTGGTTTTACATTGATTGACCCGGCCCCCTCCAGTTCTGTAGGCACAGATGTGCCCTCCTATCAGGTTGGTAGTTGGTGCAAATTGGGTGTAACCCCTAGGTGGAGCTATCCCTAGTGTTACACCCCTGCCTACTACTCTGAACAATAGGCTAAGAGTTTGGGTTCGCTAACTTATATCACGTCTAAAACATTTGTGCAGTGCCTCTACACAGTTACCTTACGTGGGCTAACTGTTACCAGGTATAACCCCCTGAGATGTTGTACCACCCAGTAATACCAATTACCTTCCCCAGACATGGCCCAGTAGACATTTCCCCACACTTCAACATTTCACATTTAATGTCTCTCTCTCTAATAATAACATAGATCTTCAAAAACGATAACCATGGATTTATTTTGGGGGGCATGGGAGTTAGGATTAGTGGTGGACCAGGGAGGTGCAAGAGGCGGTGCGGGATAAAAAAAAAACTGCCTGTGCATGTTTTAAGCGCTCCAGAGGGGACAGGGAGAGAGGTGAGTTCGAGTTGACAGTTAGAAGGGTCACAAGAGTGGCGAGGGGAGCCAAGGCGAGGATGGAGCAAAACCTGGCTAAGGATATCTGGAGGGGTGGAAATGGTTTTTATAGATACATAGGGGAAAAGAGGAAAGGGAGAGCACAGATCTCCAGGATTAAGACTGGGGAGGGATGGGCTCAGGAGGCGGGGGAACAGGCAGAGGTACTAAACAAGTACTTTGCCTCGGTATTTATGGAAGGAGACATCAGATCCATACAGCCAGAAGGGAGGGGGAGTCCACTGAGAGGAGAGGACAGATGGAGATGAGAGGACCAGAAGAGGCTGGGGCTCCGGGTGGGCCAGGCCTAGAAGGGGATGGGTGCTTTGTTGAAGGGGGGTTAGGGAGGGAGAACTCAGAGGACAGCATGAGGGAGGTCCTACGGGCGCTGAAAACTGACAAGGCACCGGGAACGGATGGGCTGCATCCGAGAGTTCTGAAGGAACTGGCAGATGAACTAGCAGCTCTACTAGCTGTGCTTTCCAACGCCTCACTGCAGACAGGATGGGTGCCTCAGGACTGGAGGGTGGCCCATGTGGTGCCTATCTACAAAGGGGGGGGTCCAGGGAGGAGATGGGAAATTATAGGCCTGTCAGCCTAATGTCGGTGGTAGGCAAACTAATGGAGGGCTTCATCAAAGGGAAGCTTGGGAGGCAACGGGAAAGGCTGGGGCACATGGATGACAAACAGTATGGTTTTGTCCCAGGGAGATCATGCCAGACCAACCTTATAGATTTTTACAACTGGGTGACAGGGGCCTTGGACCGACAAAGACCGGTGGACGTCCTATATCTGGATTTCAGTAAGGCGTTTGACGCGGTACCCCACATTGGGTTGTTGACAAAGTTGGGGGGGATGGGGGCGGGAACACTGTTGCTTAGATGGGTAGAAAACAGGCTTACAGATAGAACACAGAGGGTAGTGGTTGGTGGGATAGTCTTCTCCCCTAGGAAGGTCTTCAGTGGGGTCCCTAAGGTTCGGTACTGGGGCCACTCCTGTTCAATGCCTATGTTTCCGATATAGGGAGGGGGTTAGGAGTAGGATGAGCATCTTCACGGATGACTCAAAACTGAGAGCACTGGCTGATGGGGAGGAAGCGAGAGAGACAGTCCAGAGGGATCTGGATACCCTGGAGGGTTGGTCAAGGAGGTGGGGACTGAGGTTTAATCTGGGGAAGTGTAGGGTGTTGCATCTGGGGGTCAGAAATCCAGGTCATGTATACACCCTCGGAGGGGTCTCACTGCAAGCTACAATGAGTGAAAGGGACCTGGGGGTGGTGGTGGTAGACACCAGAATGAACAACACTGAGAACTGCAGAAGATCAGTGGCAAAGACAAACAGGATTCTGGGCTGCATATCCGAGGGAATAACGTCCAGGAGGAGGGAGGTGATCCTGCTTCGTTATAATGCCTTGGTCAGGCCGCATCTTGAGTACTGCGTGCAGTTCTGGAGACCTCACCTTAGGAAGGACATAGTACTGTTGGAGAGGGTTCAGAGGAGGGCAACCAGGATGATCCGGGGCATGAGTGAAAGGACCTATGAGGAAAGGCTGGAAGTCCTTGGGCTGTACTCGCTGGAGGAGAGGAGAGACAGGGGTGACATGATTGAGGTATTCAAATATATGAAAGGGATTAACCGGGGCAGAGCCAAAGAAATGTTCAGGCTAAGGAAAGGGGGCACAACCAGGGGGCATGAGTGGAAGTTGGAGGGGGAACCTATGGGAGAACGTAGAAGGCATTACTTCACTGAGAGTGTGGTGGAGCCATGGAATGTATTGCCCGAGAGTCTAGTCGAGCAGGACACAGTGGAGGGCTTTAAGAGGGGGTGGGACAGATGCATGGGTATACTGAAGCCAAAGTTGACCCTCTCGGGGGCAGGGAGGGGAGGAGGAGCTAGCGCCCAATAGGGGCTGGCTACCGAGCAGACACGATAGACCATTAGGCCTATTCTGCTGGCTTTTAGTATGTTAGTGTGTTAGGATGGGAAAACAAGAGGAGTAGAAGTTAGGCTGATTTGCTATTTACAAATGTACAAAGTTTGATTTGGTTTGCTGGTGAACCCTCCAGCTGGGTGACTACTATATTAATAGAAAAGGCAATCACATTCTCCAACTGACATTGATACCCAGAGCCCTGGCTATCTAAGCTGCTAGATAAAATCAGATGTCACATAACAATTATTTTCCCCACACTGGTACCAGTCCCAGATAAGTATGAAACCCCGCAATCTCACGCTGCACACTGGGTACCCAGATCCCAAAGTCCTGGGTGTTGCAGCTGGTCGAGTTGGCCGACTTTGATTAGAAGGGAGGGGCAAACTTGGAAAGCATTACAACAATGACTGTTGACTATCCTAAAGAAGGCAGGGTTTGCCCTGCACTTGGCAGAAGTAGCAGGACTGGCCATGCTGGTCACAGAAAGACACGGATTGCCCTGCGTATCACAGCAACTGAACATTTCAGAACAGGCAACTTGGCTAGATTTTGGATTTAACATCCTAAACATTCAGCAGAATGCAAATTGGAGTCAGATCTGGTACATTTAGATACCAATACTTTTATCAAGCATCTCTTATTCTTAGACGTAGTCAGGCTAGGTATATTGGGGAGCAGAGAAAAACTAAGGGCCATCTCGGCAGATTGAGATCAGAAGGAGGGTGCGTGGAAGAGGCGAGGGACCAGGCAGAGGTATTAAATGAGTACTTTGCCTCTGTGTTCACTAGAGAGGGGGATGGGATATCTACAAAGCATGGCACGATGGGGATAGAAGCAGTAGTGAGTGGGATCAGGGGAGCAACAGAAATGGAGCAAGAGGAAGGGAGAGGTACTCCAGGGGTGTCACATCAGGATAAGAACAAAAAGGCCAGTAAGGTGGAGGGGATGGATGATGCTGTCTCCACTGAAAGGGTGTGGTTAGCCCTCAAGGCCCTAAAGAAAGACAAATCTCCTGGGCCGGATGGCATTCATCCAAGAGTACTATGGGAATTGGCGGACATACTGGCTGCACCTGGCGGAGCTCTTCAACAAATAAGCTTGAGACAGGGAGGGTACCTAAGGTGGCGAGGCGGCACATGTGGTACCAATCCATAAGGGGGTTGAGGAAGTACCAGGTAACTATAGACCCATCAGTTTGACCTCGGTGGTGGGAAAATTAATGGAGAGTATACTAAAGGAACGATTGGGGGTGTACTTGGAGGAGGTGGGAGGTCTGGATAGTTGGCAATGTGGGTTTGTGCCAGGTAGATCATGTCAAACCAATCTTGTGGAGTTCTATGAATGGGTAACATCAGAACTGGACAGGGGAAAGCCTGTGGATGTATTATTCTTGGACTTCAGCAAGGCGTTTGACTCTGTCCCCCACAATAGTCTGGTAGAGAAACTGACGGGGTTGGGAGTAGGCCCTTTGATGGTCAGATGGATTGAAAACTGGCTAGCTGGATGCACTCAGAGAGTAGTGGTCGGTGGGGAGCTCTTGAACCCTAGAGATGTCGGTAGTGGGGTACCACAGGGCTCAGTCCTGGGTCTGATCCTGTTTAATGCCTACATATCAGACATCAGGACAGGTATAGGGGGTGAAATGAGTCTCTTCACTGTCGACTCCAAGATGGGAGCAGTAGTTGAGGGGGAAGAGGGGAGGTTGGCCCTGCAAGGGGAACTGGACAGCCTGGAAAGGTGGGCTCACACATGGAAATTAAATTTCAATATCACCAAGTGCAAGGTGTTACATCTTGGGCAGGGAAACCCTAAACACAGGTACACCCTGGGAGGGGAGGTGCTGGAGGCCTCAACGGGGGAAAAAGACCTAGGGGTCATGGTGGATGCATGTATGAATAACTCTGAGCAGTGCAGGAGAGTGGCTAGCAAAGCAAACAGGATGTTGGGATGCATTGTAAGGGGGATCACCTCTAGGAGCAGGGAAGTGATTCTGCCACTGTACAATGGACTGGTTAGACCATACCTTGAGTACTGTGTACAGTACTGGAGACCACACTTGAAGAGGGACATACAGCTCTTGGAGATGGTACAGAGGAGGGCAAATAAGATGATACGAGGACTAGGGGATTTGATGTATGAGGACAGACTTGAGGAGCTCTGCCTGTTTTCATTGGAGGAGAGGGAGGCAGGGGGGACATGATTGAGGTCTTCAAGTACCTCATGGGAATAAATAGGGTAAACACGGAGGGGATCTTTAAACTAAAGCAGGGAGGTATCACCAGAGGGCATGGTTTGAAGTTGGAAGGGTGAGGGGAAGAGGAGGAGGTTTTTCACTGAGAGGGTGGTGGATCCTTGGAACACGCTGCCTGTCGAGCTGGTTCAGAAATCCACAGTGGAGGGCTTCAAGAGAGCGTGGGACAGACACAGAAGCGGATGTATCAGATGATGGCCTGGCCCGGGGGGTGGGGATGAATGAT
Organism: Neoceratodus forsteri; assembly: GCA_016271365.2. Classification (NCBI taxonomy): domain Eukaryota; kingdom Metazoa; phylum Chordata; order Ceratodontiformes; family Ceratodontidae; genus Neoceratodus; species Neoceratodus forsteri. The sequence goes on along the minus strand of CM028131.1, from coordinate 106,971,102 downwards.
AGGGGTTTCTGGAACACAAGGGGGGGGAGGGCCTCGGTACCCAACTAGGGATCTGAGGTTCGAGCAGACTCAATAGACCGTAAGGCCTAATCTGCTGGCAATTAGTATGTTAGTATGTAAGGTGGAAATAGGTAATTCCCAGGTATAATTCAGACATAATAAGCTCTAGGGCCTCCTGTCCTATGAAGTGACAACGCGACTTTGGCTGGCAACTCCAATAGGGCAGAAATTGACCCATTGAGGGCACAGGCGAATATCAGCACATCTATATGGTTAATTTACACAGAATCTCAATACACCTGCACTGTGCCATTTGGGCAGCGGACAAGGTACATCAGAACCAATTTCAGATGACAATCTCTTGAGGGCAAGGTGGACCAGACTGATTACTTCTAAAGACTCTCACGCAATTCGGCAGATAAAGGGCATGTCGGCCCCAAGGTTATTTAGTTAGCATAGCTAGTAGAATGATTATAAGGCTAGCAGGCCCATAGTTTACTTGCAGAACTTCTTCTTTGCACCGTGGGGTACAAAGGTACTCATGCAGGTCCTCCACGGGTGGCCATCTGCTAAAGAAGGCATCATGGTGTCTTCAGTTCTCTCACAACTGAGGTTTAGGTCAGCGCTCACACCACTGCTTGATGTTATCTAGTCTTCAGTCCACATCTTTCCCCGACGTGTGAGGGAGGGGCTAGCACCTGGAGGACATCTCTGGCAACCTCTATGCTAGCAGTTGAAACAAACGTAATTTACTTTAACTTTTAACTTAAATAAAATAACAGACACCCCCTTCTGGATGGAAGGGCTTAACTGGAATACCTAGGCCTGGATGCATAGCAGGGGCCTGAACCCCCACTCCTGTGGGGGCTCCCAGCAGGTTGGAATCTGCTCTCCTCTATCTCAGTCTGGCAAAATGCTGGCTTACACTGTCTCTTATAGGGCTTTCCCGAGGCTTCTGATTGGTTGTGATGATGGGGTGATTGGTCTCTGATTGGCTGGAGGACCTGTCACTTGCATAGCTCGAGGCACTGTTGGTTTGGTATTTTGGCACCTACAATTATATCCCTGTAAGTTCCCATGAGCACTTGGCACTTACCCATGAGTGGTTGTGAATGTCCCACAAGTCCTGGCTTTGTATGCCTGGCTTTCCAATTGGCTGTGGCTGCTTAACCCACTGTCCCTTTAGCAGATGAGATACAGTCTCAAACAATGTCCTGGTGCAGCCAGAGATAATAATTATTTGCCCCCAATGCCCCACAGTCATTTAGCCCAGATAGTATACTTGCTGTCACTACACAGAGGAAGGGTATTGCTCTGCTCGTTTTCCTGTTGCTACTGCAAATGTTTAAGCTCCCCTGCAGCAGCAGACAGGCTGACACTTAGAGTCCCAAAAGTTCTGATTCAGCCAGGGTAAAGCATTTATTTTAATTATTAAACACTCCCCCTTAGCACAGTAAATCCCCAATATGCAGCAGCAGTGTACAATTTTAAAAAACATTTTCTTTCCTTTTTTTTGGCCGTAGTGAAGACGCATGCTGCCCTGGGGGCAGACAGACACTTATGAATATTTAAAAGGACCAGGGCTTGGCTCATGAATATTCAAATAAGCCCTGGATCCAACACCTCACAGACTCCTTTAATTTTTGTAGAAGCAGTCTGTCCATGGTCACCGGGTCCCAATTTGGTGAAAGGGATCCCAGGACCGATGGAACAGTCCCCGAGGTGACCGCAAAACAGCGTGATAGAAGATCAAAGGTGCTTTTGGCACCAATGCGATTCCCGCTGCCCTGGAGGCAGCACAACATAGTGAGAGATCACGGTGGATGTTCTGAGCCCCAAGGGGACTGGATTTAGACATTTGACTGCATTACTAGGGCACCAGAGACAGAAAAAGACCTGGGGACACAAAAGAAATTGCTGGGAAGTTCTGGAGAAGCCTGGGAAGCAGCAGACAGGAGACTGAGTGGCAGGGCTAAGGTAAGCCCAAGTAGGCTTTTCTGGAACCCCCATTTGCAGGAGGGTTACATTGGGATTTCCCTACCTTGGTGGGAGCTCTGTTTTGCTTGCTGTCCTAGCAGGCAGGATGGTCCCCATTGCTGAATGCTGCTGGCAGCCAGTCTGCTAACAGGCGCCATAACCACCAAACACCTGGTCCCTCCCTCTCTCCTCCCAGTGTGTCACCGAGCCCCCTGATGGCCTTGTTGGTATCCCTGGGGTGGGAGCACATGGAGAAGCCACATTTCACGCTGGTTGTGGGTTGCAGTGTGGTGAAACAGTTTGGGCAGGCTGCGGGGTGGCAATCAGTGTTGAGCACACTGAGTGCCAAAGTAAACGGCTAGGGAGGCTGCAGCATGAAGAAGTAGTGCTCCTCCAGTCCCCACACAGGCTGCAGTCCAGAGGCCAGAGAGAGAGCACAAAAACAGATGGCAGGCAGTAGGTTTGGATGGGCAAAAGGAGTCCTGGTAAGCTCTACCGTTTTTTTTTTGGGGGGAGGTTGCATGGATAAAGGTTACATGAGGGTCTGCAATATGTGTGTTCTAGTTAGATAGGGTGTGTAATGCATTTGAAGCCCTAGGATAGGACAGAATAACATACGGTGGATAACCTGGGCAGACCGCCAACGTTTTGCTGTCTGACCTTGAAAGATTACAAATTGTTGGTTTTAAGTTTTTTTCTACGTCAGGTGACTGTGCATGCAGAATCCTCCACTATATCTCACTGAGCTGGCAACAGTGTGGTGCTACATTTACTGTAACTGGTGTTTCTTGGTACTGGGAGCTAACACCGGTACACCAGTAATGACACTGTGCAACTAATGAGGGAGGGTAAGTGAGGGATCATCACTGTAAAGAATAGTATTGCACATTTTTTACATTTTACTTAACTCTTGCCTTTTCCTTTCTGTGTACCTTGTTCTCCACACCCCTGAATAAATCCGTGCCAGGTTCAGCACGGTACTTCTGTGTACCTGCCTTATTGATTGTACTAGTATTCCATTGTGGGATGGAACTGTGTGGGATCAGTAATCATATTGCTTCCTGGGGGTAACATTCCTAGTGCCAGCAGGTATTCCAGGGGCCTCCCAGGTGGAAGCACTACATCACTAATTTCTTTCTAAATCATTCCCTATTTACAACAGTAAACTACAAGCCACTCTGCCCACGGATTAAAAGACCCAAGCAACCTTCATCCCAGTCAGTAAATGACAAAACCACATGCCTTGTGTGGCAGGAGCAAAGACAGCTTACACAGCAACGCACAGTAAATAGCAACGCTGACAATACTGACTCGGACATTAAAATAAATTAACTGAGATCAGGTTAAAGGCTTTCGCTGAACTGCAGTCAAATGGAAGGTAATCATGCCACAGTATTACAGAGTATAAGGAATAACCAAGTGGGCTGTGGCTAAATAAATAAAAAAAAAAACCTCAAAAAATCTAAGTCAATCCACCTAATCAAATAAATCAGACATACAGTAGCTAAACAGTTCAGGTGATCTAAACTAATGTACAGCTCCCATAGGGTGGGTGACCTCCAAATTAGCTTAGTGGTAGGGGGTGCCACTACCTTACAATGCCACCAGCTTGCCATAAATGTTTCTGTGGCTCCTGTGTTCATTTTCTCCTTCAGAGTTGAGGGGGGATCTTGGTTAAAATCCTCAGGTGCCAGGGCGTTCAGTGTAGTCTTTGGAACGCCATTCCCCGGGAAGGGAGAGGTGCTCCTTCACTGGCTGCTTTTGAAAGATCTTTGAAAATCCACTGTTTATGTTTTCTTGCACACGTGCAAGCAACATGTTGTGGTACTAGGAGAAATGCAGAGGTGTGTCAGTGTTGGCGAATGGAGGGCACGCTTTAGTAGGTGTGTCCCTCATTCCCCAATAGCCAGCATGCTAGTGCTGACACAAATATATGCAAAGTGCCACCAACTTAGAACAAACATGCCGTTGCAATCAGAGACAAGCTCATCATGCAGTGGCACAGATGACACGCCCCCCTACATGCCTTTGCTGGTGAAGCTTTTCAGTAAACATGGCGGTGGCTCCTGCCACTGCCACGCAATTCCAAAAGAAGGCCAACATCGGGGGTGCAATCCCCATGTTGGCATTTCCACCCCACCCCCACATTGTGTGTCACACTGGGAGCACAACCCAGTGTGCTGCCGTTCAGAGAAAGCCGACCATGTCTGCATACCACCTGCTTTCCTAGACCGCGTTTCTATACACTTACATTGTTCCTATTTTCCCATAGAGCTGATGGACAGGGGCTTTCCCTCATGTCTCATCCACTGGTAGGATTCCCCAGCCATCGCTCAGCTCTGGCCTCCTGCACCCCCATCGCCAGGAGGAGAGTAGGGTGCAGTTTCCAGTTTGTCTCCTCCATGCTAGTGGGTAGGGTATGTGAGCATGGAAGCGGGATGGATGTGGTTGCAGTACCCAAGGTGAGAGAAAATCCAGCAGGAAGGCAGAGAAAGATAAAGAAAGTGGACCCCATCAGAAGCCCATGCATTGCGGGAAGCAGGTAACAGCCAGGCATTTTGAATTGTCTTCAGTTGGCAGCAGGTGGGCAGTGCTGAATATGTAGATTGTCATTCCTGGGAAAGGAGGGAATAGTCTTGCAACCAAATGAAATAAAAGCCATGCTGCTGCTCCTGCTGATAACAGGTTCGAGTCTATGCATCAGGAGATTAATTGTGCATTTTCTTTTAAAGAGGTGGTGCTTTTTTTGTTAGATGCTGATAAATTACAGTATTTGGCAGGTGTACAAGTGGAACCAAATCGTTCAATTTGATGAATGAAAGGGCAACTCATGTCTGCTGGAAAGGCTGCCTGTTTTGTCTCGGCATGTTTCTGCCCCCCATTCTCATTGTGTGGCACACTGGGAGGCCATCCCAGTGTTGCCAACATCATTCCCCCTCCAAAAGTCATGGTGCACACTGGGAGCTCATCCCAGCATGCCCAACATTTGTTTTGTTTTAATTCACATCTAAAGAAAGAAAATGGTCCTGCGAGATCCGGTTGTTTTTTTGCGTACCTGAAAAAAAAAAGAAAGCAATCCATCGTCCATGGCATCTCCCTTCCCCCAATCTGCACCCACCCTCTGCACACTCCACCTCCCTACACCCCATACTTACCTCCGGAGGTCCGGAGCTGTGATCTTTGGTGGAGTGGGAACATGTCTGGACTCTTCAAAGCTGAACTGCAAAATGAAGAAATGCCAGTAAGCTGTATAATGGCATAAATGAGGCGTTTCAACTTAGGTGGATATCTCAGCCACTTTTTTTTTAAATTTGGCTCCAAATTTTTAACATGGGATTCTTGGGACCCCACTTCATGAAAACATACACTGTCATCTTATTATTCAGTCCTGAAAAGTAATTTCACGGTCACTGCCTGGAATCACCTTTTGGGACCGATTAACGAAACAACAGTGTCACTGTTCATGAGGTGGGAGCCCACAAAGCCTAAGTTGCAAATTTGGTGAACAAATTTCAAAAAATGACTGTTACAAGCATGCATTGCGCAGCTTCCACGCACGCTCATAATTTCCACAATTTTTAATCTTTTCACTCCAGATTTTCAACATTGCATTCTTTTTCATGCCTCCTTATGAATAGTACAGCTGTCATTTTTCACATCCTGCCCGAAATGTGTTTTCGCACATGTGGCGCACAATGGCGCGGTCACTGTGAGAAATCAACATTCAGGACTGATTAACAAACTCACAGCGACACTGTTCATGAACAGAGGTCCCAAAATGCTTATGTTGAAAATGTGGTTAAAAAATTCCCCAAAATAATTGCATTACGGGCGTGTGTTGCACAGTTTCTACGCACGCTCATGACTTCAATTTTTCATATTTTCACTCCAGATTTTCAACGTTGCCATTTTTTTACACATCCTCATGAACACTACAGCTGTCATTTTTCACATACTGCCCAAAATGTGTTTGCGCACCTGTGGCACCAAATGGCACAGTAGCTGTGCAAAATAACCTTCCGGCTAATGAATTGATAGTGCCAATGTTCATGAGGTCACAAAAAGCACATGTTGAAAATTTGGAGTGAAAATATCTAAAAACACCCAGGGCGTTAAGGTTTCCAACCATAACGCCCCACCCTGTAGAGACTGACAGGTGTCAGGGGTGTGATTTGGGATTGTCGGTTCTAATGCTCATGCCATTCCACCCCCACCCCACCCCTGCAGCCAGTGACAGGCATCGAGGTGTGCCTTGGACTCTTCAGCCACAAAGTTCACCCCATTCTCCTATACTGCACCCATCTCAGCACATTTCCTTATGGAATGGGGTGAACATAAGGCCCAAAGACCCCAAGGCACAATGCGACACTTGTCTGTGTCTGTAGGGTAGGGTGAGGTGAAATGGCATGAGCGTTATGGCCAATGACCCAAAGGTACACCTCAATGCCTGTCAGTCTCTGCAGGGTGGAGGTAGTGTTGGCGTTGGTTCCATACTTCACTGCCATTCCTATTATACATCTCTCTAACTCCTGCACTTCCAATGCCAGCAAGACAACATTCGGCATTGACAAATGCTTGTTTAACTTTTGTTTGGCCTGGATTCTTGATTTTCAGTTTCATTATTTAAGTATGGTTTAATTTTTTGTTTTATAGTAAGGTACTCAGAGCCTCAGGGATTGGGCGCCATATAAATAAAATTGCTATATCCAGATGTCTGAAGTAGTGCAGTACCTCCACTCAGAAAAATATTTAAGTGCACCTGATGACTGATTATTACAACCCTCTGGGATGGTGTATCTGCCTGCTTTTCCCCTCATGGTCACCCATCCCACAGACCCCAGACAAGAATCAGCAGTTCCCCCAGTTGACATACAGTTATATGTTAGGCGGACAATAATGAGCAGTGGTTTCAGAAAACACACATTAATTCTGAGAATGAACCTTAAGGAGGAAAAGGGGTAAATTTGCATAATTGATTATATGAGGTAGTTATAGACTGGCTGGTCTTCTGGTGCCCTGCGCAGCCCCTGCACAAATCAGTGTGCCTGACTGCTCTTACAGGACCTGAGCAGGTGTGGCCAAACAAAATGCATTTCCAGGTTGCCACTAAAAAGGCCTCTCCAGGTGCAGCCCCAATGCTTAATCCTCACCCACACCACCAAGCATGGCACAGTGTTCAGTTGTTGCTCTCCTGTACTGGAGGTGCTTAACCCACCCCGACACCACAAAGCGCAGCACAGTGTTCAGTTGTTGCTCTCCTGTACTGGAGGTGCTTAACCCACCCCGACACCACAAAGCGCAGCACAGTGTTCAGTTGTTGCTCTCCTGTACTGGAGGTGCTTAACCCACCCCGACACCACAAAGCGCAGCACAGTGTTCAGTTGTTGCTCTCCTGTACTGGAGGTGCTTAACCCACCCCGACACCACAAAGCGCAGCACAGTGTTCAGTTGTTGCTCTCCTGTACTGGAGGTGCTTAACCCACCCCGACACCACAAAGCGCAGCACAGTGTTCAGTTGTTGCTCTCCTGTACTGGAGGTGCTTAACCCACCCGACACCACAAAAGCGGCACAGTGTTCAGTTGTTGCTCTCCTGTACTGGAGGTGCTTAACCCACCCCGACACCACAAAGCGCGGCACAGTGTTCAGTTGTTGCTCTCCTGTACTGGAGATGCTTAACCCACCCCGACACCACAAAGCGCGGCACAGTGTTCAGTTGTTGCTCTCCTGTACTGGAGATGCTTAACCCACCCCGACACCACAAAGTGCGGCACAGTGTTCAGTTGTTGCTCTCCTGTACTGGAGGTGCTTAACCCACCCCGACACCACAAAGCGCGGCACAGTGTTCAGTTGTTGCTCTCCTGTACTGGAGGTACTACCCTCTCCTTGCTGATACCAGTGAGTTTACCCATTAACACCTTGAGAGATGCCCATAAACACCTTAAGAGAGCTCTTACATAAGTTACTGGGTACCCAGTCTCAGAATGGGTGTAAGCCCATAGGAGTGGCAGCTGGTTGGTCTGTGGTGGTGCACTTCAAATTAAACAGTAGCAATGCTTAGTTAATCCCCAATCTCAAAGGCCATGCAAATTGGAGCTCAGTCCTGCGGTATTAGTAAATTGCTGGCCTAAGTTAAGTGCTATGGAACACTTCCTTCAAAGCAGGGGCAAGACCTCATGGTTACATAACTGTTGAATCCTCCCTCATGATGTAGGGCTCTGGGGCACAGTTGTCACCAGCCTTGCCCCATCATTAATGTGGTCTCCTAGTCTACCACTTCCACTCGCTCTCTGGTGTCTGCATCAATGATGCAAGCCAGAAGCTTGGATGTCCTCCATTGCTCAGGTCACTGTATATCCACACCAACCCACACATCTTAGCCTCTGCACCTTCAAGGTGGTAGCAGCCTGAAACTGAGCGATGTTGCTGACTAGTGGACCTCACAGCAGTCTTGGACTGCAACTCCTTCTCAAACGCTCTCTCTCTCTCTCTCTCTCTCTCTTTCTCTTTCTCTCTCTCTCTCTCTACATGTTGGCAATGCAGTGTTTACCACCATGTCAGTTAGCACGAGAATGCCTCCCTTGTCTCTCCCCAAAAAAATGGGTTTTACTTGGACTTCATCACTTTGCAGATTTTAACTGTAGTCCGTCTGTCACAGCTCAGCTTGAGCCATCTCAAACAGAGGTCCCACCTGAATAAGATCACTCCCAGCTCAGATCAAGGGCCAGTTAAGCCCCTACTCCTCTTTGGGGCAACAGTTACCCCAATTAGCCCATATGGTTGTCAATCAGAATAGGCAGTCCTGGAAGTCCAGTCCATGATGTGTGATTGGCTGGAAGTGTGCTGGTATCAGTTAGGTCCACTTGTGGTCCATGCTCGCCTATGGCTCATTTCCCAGGCCCTGCAGCCTGATTGGTTTCTAGTGACCCCCTGATCCCTGTTGTAATGAAGAGGGTGTCAGGGTGTACAAATATGGCAGTATCCTTTCTGTCTTGAATGGCACTGGCCCCAAATGTCTTATTTTCAGAAGGGTTCCTGCTTCGACACAAGATTTGGTGTTTTTGTGTGAGTCACACTGCAGTCTGGTTCTGCTGGTTGGTTGGGGAGTACCCCGCTCCAGTTGCAAGCACGACTGATCACTCCATCAGCAGCAGGCTGCCACCTTTGATGTGTTGTGGGAGCCACATTCCACACTGGCACTGGAGGTACTGAACAAATCCTGACTCCTCACTCCTGTACAGCTCTCCTACAGTCCCTCACCACAGAGCAGAAGTCCTCAGAGCCCCAGAGAGTGCAGAAGGGTAGCAGGAATTCTACTGTGGCTCCAAGGAGCCTAAAGGTAATCCCCCATGCTGAGGGGGTGTTACACTTGTAAGCCTTATAATGGTACCAGGTTAAGCGTTTAGCCTCTCATATTACAGTACAATATTGTTGACTCCCTTGTCCCTCCTACCCTGTAAAATAAATGAGAACTGGATGGCTGCACCCATTCAAGCAAACCTATAATACTAACCTAGAAACCTAAAACCTCCAATACTATTCATATGTTTGCCAACAATTCCAGTGTCTTGTATTCTTTACATTTAGTCTGATTACTCTAGCTTTTGTAAATGCCTTTTGTTTTGTAGGTGCCTGTTGACTCTGACCTTCTGTAACCTCATGGGTTGTGCCTGAAAGTAGGCATTTATTTATCTAGTGCACCTACTAGCTTAACAAAAAAATGAAATTAATTCGTTAAATAAACAACAAATGAAATAAGTACATAAATTAATATCTCAAATTTTAATAACACAAGATCTGCCGCTCAAATGTTGCTTGTAAGATACAATGCTATGCTGCCGCTCTCCAGTGCCAGTATGCGAGAAGGTGCAAATTTACCAGTGTGTCGTTCCACTGTATTTTCAGTGGGACACAACTTACTGTAGAAGCATACTGCAACTTTCAAACATAGTTGCAGCAAAAAGTTCCTGCACTCAAAATCACAATGATAAAAATGTATTGCAAAAAGAAGAAGATGTATTTGTAGCACGTATCCAAACTCTCTGGAGGACACGCAAGAGCCTAGTGCTTTGGCTGTACAATTTGGCCTTACCTAGCACCCCCAGTATCTCCAGGATGCAATAGATTTATGCTGAACTTTCAAACCCAGGCATGCTGGAATCTGAAACCTACTGATGATGCACAAGTGATGATGAAAACTGGTCACAAAGACCTCTTGTTTTGCAGTCCTGTTGAGATAATGCTTAGGGGGGGGCACAAACCCTGCCACTGTGGCCATGGACTCATGGGAGAGGAAGCACAGGTCACTAGGGCCATACAACTCATGCTGTGGACCTTACTGGCCTACTTGCATGCCAGTGAGCCCACTCCCATTTACCACCTGCTAAAAAGCAGCAGCCAGTGACAAACAGCAGGTGCTTGCAGGGTTTTTGATGGGCACAACCGGCATATACCCAGCTGCAAAGTCGGACATTGTTTTAATTGTGCCCACTAACGTCAGATTTTGGCAATTTGTATTTTAAACCATACCTGCAAGAGATGTAAGCCTTTGAATATGACAGTTTACAATAGTGGTGCAGTGGTACAGGCCCATCACCCCTTTTGTGTGCCACCCCCCCCCCCCTTGCAATTCAAAATGATTTTTTTTGGGGGGGGGGTTATGTCTGAGGTCCATTCTGTAACAAAAAAATAAAGACAGAGATTTTCTATTATGGGGGTGGCGGCAAGCATCACATGAAGTGAAAGTGTACCCCTGCCTTAACTACAGCAAATTGCTTTCCTGTCCTCGATGGTGACGGGTGGTTTTAGAGAATGGAATGGAAAGTATTTATTGCTTTTCTTTCATGGTTATAAATTTCTTGTAGTTTTATTGGAGAAGGGGGGCTGCAGAAAAAATAGAATGTGGTTGCATAGTGCTACATATTAGGGAGGCAGTATAGCGCAGTGGTTTAAGACTCTGAGCTGCAAATCTGAAGACCTGGGTTTGAATCCCACAGCCCCCACTTGCATATTGTGTGACCCTGAGCAAGTCACTTAGCTTCCTAGTGCTCCCAGGTCGCACCTGTAAATAAGATTTCAGCTGCACCTGGGGGCCAGAAACCCAGGCCAAGTGTACACCCTGGGGATGCTACAAGTCTCGATGGCTGAGAGGGACCTGGGGGTGGTGGATGTCAAGATGAACAATTCTGAGACTTGTAGGAAGGTAGCAGCCAAGGCCAACAGGATGCTGGGATGCATCACTAGGGGGATCACCTCCAGAAGGAGGGAAGTGATACTCCCTCTGTAGAACTGCTTGGTGAGGCCGCACCTCGAGTACTGTGTGCAGTTTTGGAGGCCGCACTTAAAGAGGGACATTAAACTCCTGGAGAGGAGAGGGTTCAGAGGAGGGCAACCAAAATTATTTGGGGCTTGGGGGACAGGACCTATGAGGAGAGGCTCGAAGAGCTAAATATGTACACATTGGAAGAAAGAAGGGACCGGGGGACATGATAGAGGTCTTCAGGTACATGAAGGTGGTAAATAGGGGAGGAGCAGTCAGGGTGCTTCGAAGGAAGGAGGAGAAGGCCACTAGAGGGCATGGGTGGAAGCTGGAGGGGGAAGATTCAGGGGAGAAAGAATGAGGTGCTACTTCACTGAAAGGGTGGTGAAGCCGTGGAATGCGCTGCCTAGGGGGCTGGTGGAGGGAGAGATGGTGGAGGGGTTCAAGAGGGGGTGGGACAGGTACAGGGGAAGGGTTCTAGAAGCAAAATCCAATGCAGCGAGAATATCCGGAACTGGGAGGGGAGAAGCCAGAGAAGGCCAGGGGGGCAGCAAGGTCAGCTCCCAGGGTGGGGGTTGACCAAACGAGCAGACGCGAAAGACCATTAGGCCTATTCTGCTGCCATTTTAGTATGTTAGTATGTTACTCCTGGTTAAACAATCTGACCAAAAATAAATAAATATATAATCATGCATGGGTGGTGTGTATAATGAGAATTTTACACACGAGGTACTGGATGCTACATAAACCCCAAGAGTGAAGCTCAAGGAGTTTAGTTAAGCATCCAGCAAAGAGGGTGTGTGTAAAATCTGAGTTTTCACACGCCACCCTGCTTTATTTTTTATAGTTGCTGGGGAGCGTTTTTTTGCCACAACAATTATATAAAATACAAACACATCACTGTACAGCCGTGGTTTAGTCAGGTTAAAGAAGCTGTGGAAACTCCTTGTGTGTTTGTTTTTTTTTTGTTTTTTTTTTAATATAAAGCAGTTCATCCCCAGAGTGTATTTTAAAGAGCTAAGTTCTTTTTTTTATTTTTTTTTTATTTACTTGTGGCGGAGTCAGAGTGGTGTCGAAGTGTCCCATGCCACGAAGGGAAGACAATGGCTGGCACATGCAAGGAGCGAGGGAAAACCCAGCGCGTGTTTGCCGTTATAACCAGCTGGTTAGAATGATAAAGTATAACCTGGTTTCCCTATGGGGAAAAAACCACTTCCCAGTTATTATAAATAGTTTAATGTAACGCCTCTCCTTGTCCTGCTTTTTTCACAACAGATACGATAAATAAAAAGTAAAAGCAAATTTTAGCTAAAAATAAAAAGCAAGTAAGAGTTTTGCCAATATGAAATATAATTACAAAGATTATTATACCTGTTCTAGGAATCTGTTTTGCGGATAGCTGATTTCACTTTTTTTACTGTACAATGAAATGAACCCCTAGGGCAATGAAAACAAATACACAGTGCTGGTTAATGGATTGTATACAGTATAAATAATACAAAACATGCTTTCCCTGTGTTTCTAAAAAGTTCTTGTACATGCTTTAGAATGTGTTCCCAACACTTTAGAATGCATAGAACAACTTTTGGTAGTTGCAGTAATCGGTCTCATGCATCCAACAAATCACTACAGTAGAGCACAAGTCAAGCTTCACATAAACACACCTACAGTCTTCAGTACCTCATGTGCTGTAAAACAAAATGCCAGTTGCCTCATACAAAAACTACAGCACACATTTATTTTGGAAAACATGCTTACTGTTGTATTATATAAAATTGTTTATTATTTATTTATTTAAAATTGGTGACCGGGAAAGACGCACTAAGTCGAAGCTCGTTTCCAGGTATGACCCGGTTAAGAAGTAACACAGTGGTAGATCGAAGTTAAGGAAAAAGGTACCTTACAGAAATGTACAGATATATACAAGAGATTAAATGTGGTTTAGGCACAATATTACATAGGTAAAGCACAATCATTATAGGAAAGAATACTTGAGAATAATCAATAGATTCATTTGAGATAAAAATAACAACATCCTAAGTGTTTAGAATTCGCAGGTTCATAACAGGTAGAAACAGAAACAGAATTTGACAGCAGATAAGGACCGCTTGGCCCATCCAGTCTGCCCCTTTTTCCCTATCTACATTATTTATTACTGCAGACCACACTTGATCTACAGCTCTACCTTACCACTATTTTCACCCCCACCACCTCCACTGGAAGGCTGTTCTAGGAATCCACTATCCACCACTCTTTGTGTGAAGAAGCACTTTCCAACATCTCTCTTGAATCTAACCCTCTCCAGCTGCATGGCATGTGCCCTTGTTCTTGAGTACCATTTCTTCTGATAAATACTTTCCTTCTCTACCTTATTTATCACCGTGAGGTATTTAAAGATCTCTTTAATTACTGGTCATCATTTTTTATATATTTTTTATATATGAAGAACTGTGGTTTTACCCTGTGTTACAACCACCTGGTTGATATTTTGCATTACAACTGAGTGGTTGTAATCAGGGGCTGTCAATCTAGCTCATGCTACAGTCAGCGTGAGCTAACCAGACTGTACCCAATACCACCAACTCTGCCAACCCAGTGTTATAAAACATTATGACCAGTAATTAAACAAAATAAAACGTGGGTGAGTGTAAAACTAGAATTTTAGACACACCATCAGTGTGGGATGCTTTTATAAACCCCTCGAGCTTCGCTGTTAGGGTTTATGTAGCATACCACACCTCAGGTGTGTGTAAAATTTTGATTACACCCACCCATGTATTCTATATATCATATCCTCCTCCTCTCTTTCAGGGTGTCCATATTGCGGTCCTTTAGCCTCTCCTCATAGGGCTTTTGATGCAGACCCTGCACCATTTTAGTTGCCCTTCTCTGGACCGGCTCCACTTTACGTCCTTCCCGAGATGTGGTCTCCAGAACTGGACACTGTACTCTAGGTGGGGTCTTACCAGTCATCTATACAGAGGCAGCACCACTTCCCTCTTTCTGCTGGTGATACTCCTCCCACCCTATGTACCCCAGCATCCCACTACCCCTCCTGATTGTCTTGTTCCACTGCCTGCCCACCTTTAGGTCATCAAACACCCCAAGGTCTCTTTTCTGCTTGGTAGTTGTCAATATCGAGCCACCCATTTTGTACTCTGCCCTTGGGTTTCTGTGCCCTAAGCACATTATTGTGCACTTTTTCCCCATTGAAACACAGCTGCTATACCCTTGTCCACTCCTAGTTGTCTCAGGTGTCTGCTCATCCTTTCCACGGCATTAGTGGAGTGTATCGGACCAGCGCTACACTAGCAGCAGAAAACTTTCATGAATATAGCACGTGCTTGCGCTTACTGTTGATGTTGTTGTGTCAGTTTGTTTGAGTTGGGTGGCTTCACCCCCCACACACCCTTTTTTTTGTTTAATGGGGGAGTGTTGGGACTGAAGCCCACCAACTCAAATAAACTACTAAAAATAACCCAACTGATTTAAGACAGTAGCGTAACTTGCTCCCACACTAATAGCGTAGGTACATTAATGGTCCAATGCTCTCCACTATCTCCCTTTTCACTCTGGAGTGTTCACCCTATTGCAGATTTTGGTGTCATCCATATAGAGGCAGACCTTCCCTTCCAGAAAGCACCACAGAATGTTGACAGACAGTCTGCCTACACCCCTCACTGTGATGGCACAATGCTGACACTCGGCATGAGGCCATCAATGTTGCAAGTGTTTTTGCAGGTGGCTGTGGCCCCACCCTGCATTCAAATATAATCAACTCCAGATCAGAGTTGTTTTGGGAAGGGAGCTGAACACCAGGAGAAACAACATCAGTGAAACCCGGACCATTACAGCGATTGTTGCTGTAATGGTCCATTTTCAGGTTTTGCTGTCGGGGTGTCGATCTACTGTGGGTCACCATCCCTTCCAACTCCTCTGCAATGTCACCTTATAAAGTCATTAAAGAAGACTGGCCCCAGCACTGATCCCTGAGCCACCCTACTGGTCACCCTCCCTTCCTCAGAGTGAACTCCATTTACCACCACCCTCTGTCACCTATCTTGTAATCAATTTCTTATCCAGTTTATTACCTTTGGACTCCCTCCTAAGCTACCCAACTTGCTTACTAAGTCTCCTATGTGGAATGTGTCAAAAGCCTGACTAAAATCTAGGTAGGCCACATACTCCACTGCAATATGATCTAATTCCTTTGTCACCCAGTCAGAGGAATCTATCAGATTCTTTTGACATCACCTACCCCCGTGAACCCATGCTGCCCTAGGTCTTGTAACCCACTGGATTCAAGAAATTCTACAATCCTTTCCATCAGCAGAGATTCCAGTAACTTTCCCACCACCGATATCGGGCTGACTGGCCCATAATTGCCAACCTCCTCCCTGCTACCACTTTTGTGTAGTTGGGACTACATCCACCCTCCTTCTGTCCTCCGGAACCACTCCTGTTTCCAGTCAGATGTTAAATAGGACTGTCAGATGTACAGCCAGTATCTCCCTGAGATCCCTCAATACCGTTAGGTGCACCACAACTGGCCCATTGCTTCATCTACCTTCAGATTAGCGAGTACCTTCAGGACTCTCTCCTCCAAAAATGGACTGGTGTCCACCTCCCTCCAAAGTTTGTTACTTTTTTGTGGCCCTTCCCCTTCTCTTTCCTCTGTGAACACTGAACAAAGGTATTTGTTCAGGATGTCTGCCTTTTCCTGGTTCCTCTCTGCACGGTTCCTCCTTCCCTTTTTAAGCTTACAATCCCACTCCTGGTCTTCCTCTTTTCACTTACCTACCTCAAAAAAAAATGTCTTGTTCTCTTTCATTACCTCCTGGGCTATTCTCTTTTCAGTCTGCTCCTTTGAACTCCTTACTGCTTCGCCTGCTTCCCACTGCTTCACCTGATAACAGCTTCCTACCCTCCTCCCTCTGCATCTCCTTATACCTTCTGAATGCTACCCTTTTAGCCTTGTTTTTAGACACCTCTTTCGAGAACCAGTGGTCTTTTTTCCTCTTACATTTGCTCACTTTTTTTGACATAAAGGTTTGTTGCTTTTACTATGCTCCCTTTTAGCTTTGCCCACTGTTCCACCACCTCACCAAAGCCATTTCTCCTGCCAGGTCATACCTGAGGCATTCACCTGTCTTTATAAAATCCACCCTCCTGAAGTTCAGAACAATTGCCCTTGTGTGGTTTGATTCTGCAGCCATCCTTATATTGAACCACACCATAGGGAGATCACTGGTCCCTAGGTGGCCTCTGACCTTGGCACCTGCAACACTGTCCCTGTTAATGAGTGCCAGGTCCAGCATTGCCCCATCATGAGTGGGTTCACCGGTTTGTTGCCTGAGGTGTGCCCCCTGCAGAGATTCCAGGATGTCCCTGCTTCTAGCTGAAGCCATTACTGAGAAGCTCCAATCTACATCCAGCAGGTTGATGTCCTTCACCAACAACACTGCCTCATTTTCTGCCATCTTGCCAGTGGCTTCCACCAGTACCTTATCTCGTTACTCTCCCTGTGCTGGAGGTCTGTAGATCTCTCCAGTATGCATAGTGACCCCATTCTTTGTATCCAGGGTGACCCACAGTATATCTTCTTCCCTCT
The DNA here is from genome assembly GCA_016271365.2 of Neoceratodus forsteri. Classification (NCBI taxonomy): domain Eukaryota; kingdom Metazoa; phylum Chordata; order Ceratodontiformes; family Ceratodontidae; genus Neoceratodus; species Neoceratodus forsteri. The sequence goes on along the minus strand of CM028131.1, from coordinate 106,954,257 downwards.
GTATTCCCTGTGTCTCTTTTGCTTTTGTACTTTCCCGTACATAAAGCAACACACACCCTCCTTTTCTGAACAGAGTATAGGCCATTATAACCATGTCCCAGTCATGGTTTTCAGTGCACCATGACTCGGTAATGGGCACAATATCCAGGTCGGCCTCTGCCATGATGGCCTCTAGGTGTGAAATCTTTTTTTTTAGATTTCTATCATTTGCACATGTAGCTGCTCCTTGACTCACCTAGGCTGCTCCGAGGCCCTTGGTCTTTATCTGGAACACACTTACAAGGGGCCCGGTCTGGGTTCTGCAACTGGACAATCTGTTGGTGCGGTGCCTCCACCTGGGGTAGTGACAGGGAATACCTGTGGAAAACATGCAGGTTACCACCCCCAGGAAATAACAGTATTAGCCCCTTAGTACACTTTCCCACTCAATAACAACACCCTTCCCCCACCCACACACAGTAACTTGAGCACATAAATTTAGAACCACACGTATTAACATGCAAATATAACAACAATTTATTTCGGGAAAGGGGAAAAGGGGTTTTAAATGGCAACACAACTTATTTTCTTTTATGCAGTTCCCAAACAGTTACCCTCAGTCTCTGGGTTTCCCACCCCAGGGTGCACCCTTAATGTCCTTGCTGCGGTGGGTACCACACCAAATAAAGATGCAGGCCTGAGAACTTTTGTAGGGGCCCAATAACTTGTTTCACACTTGCAACACTTAACACTGGCTTTGTCTTTACTTTAGTATGCATTTCCCAACAGTCCTGACTGGGAGTTGCCCCAGACTCTTAACTAGCTAGCTAGCCACAAGAAACTCCCCAAAGCCACAGCTTGGGGTACTCACAGTTTTGATGTCCACACAGCCAGTGTTGCAGCCAGCTGAAAGGCAGTCACAGTAGCAGTTGCACGGTACTGCGGAGGTCCCAGAAGAATGCTGCACTAGTGACAATGCCAGAAGAACCTGAAATGGATGATGTACACTTCTTGCTTAGCCTTTAAATCTTCACCCGATGGCCTTTATAAACAGTGTTCACTAGACAGGCCTCCCCTCATCCCATGCCACAGGTCTCTCTGCATCTTCAATCCAAGGGATGCTAAACTTGGTCCCCTGAATCCTCTCAATCACACTTGAACCAGGCAACTAACTTCAGATTGTACTTTACTCCATCTCTCAACCCACTCTAGACTCTTCTCATTCCTCTCTTAAGCAGGCTGGCCCATCCAAAGTCTCTGGCACCAGCACTCTCATTTACTCCCTCTCTGAAACTGAAACACTTCTCCGAGGAGGAGAAGGTTGATCCTGAAACGAAGGTTCCAACTAGAAACTCGGGCTGCAGTGACTACTTCTCTGAGCTCTGCAATCAACAGACTTGGCCCAGTCCTCTGGTCCAAAACAGCTTTTAGCTTCCTATGTTTTCAGTGTTTGTTTGATTCTTTAGGCTTTGGGGCCTGAGTGTAACTACTGGGCAGTGAAGCCCTCTCCCACTGTACTGCATTCCCCCTCTGGGAGATCTCTCTTTAGCAGGCTTCCAGTCCTATTTATAGTCTTGGTCCAGTCCCCCTCTGATTGGGTGATACAATCCCGGGCAACTTCAATGACTTACAACCTTTCCCAGCAGTCCCTGGTGTTTTGTAGTCCTGCAGGGGGCTGCCATCTTGGAGGACATTAGTCTTAAAGCAATACAATTGTTAACTATTTACACAGAATCCCTTGGAAAAACATAAACCGTTTTCCCAGCACGCAGAGGTGCAATTACACTGTTTGGGGCTCGGCCCCACATCCGCCCAGGGAGTCAAGACATAGAGCTGGGCGGCGTACCCCCGAGGGAGCAATTACGGGTCCACCGGGTCCAGAGCCCTCCCAGAGCCACTGAGGAGGTGCTGCCAAAGGAGCGAGAGGCCATAGCCCTACCATGTATGCCCGTTTGTGGGGCCTACACACACATGGTCTTCCAGATTTTGTTTCTGCTCTGCTTGTTGTGCCCCCCCCCTTTCAATGCTTCATTCCTCGTTAGTGTGGTGACATGATCCTCATTAAGGTGCCGAAACTTTGCTCTCATGCCAGTGATGTCAACACACTAACTGTGGTGTGAATCAGCTAGTTCTTAACACTTAGGGGTTAGTCATTCTTTATACCTGTATTCAGTTTATCTTATGCAGTTTACAGAGCTTGTGCTTTGGCTGCAGCAACCAGCACACATTGTTGTTAATTTAGTAACTGGAAAACAAACAGAATCCCACCACCTCACTCGATTAGATATTTTGAAAGGGAAACAAAGTTCAAGGATGCTGCTGCTGCTTTTGTCACTCTGGCAGCATGCCCAGATTTCCCATCGCTGTTCCATCAGGAGCTCTCCACAGGACCAGTGCATCTGCAAGTGCAACACTAGCATTAAAGACAAGCAGCCAGTGCCTGAAAAAGTATGAACAATGCAGCAAAGGCACTAGAGATCCTGGTGCACATGGGAGAACTTGTGAAAAGTGAGGCAGTGCCACCCGACAGGAGAGTAGCCAGGAATTCAGATTTTGTACACAGCCTTTGGCCTTGTTGCCTCCTATGTGCGATAAAGCATACCCTCTCTCCCCATGTGCATTAATAATATATTCTTTTTAAGTGATGTTTCTGTAATAGCAATGATCATTTAGTTTATGCATTATGTACCTGTTTTTTTGTAACTGTAAACTGTTTGACCATTTTAGCCAAGCGCAGCAGTGCATGTAATAGGGACCATTCTGTGCCTATACTTTTTTATTCTTTTACATTTTTTTCCTGCTTTGTAAGAGGACATGTGAGAGAGCCAGGAATGATGAGAGATGCTGAATGAATAATTCACACCTGCATTCACCAAGGGATCCCAAGGAGGGAATAGGGTACCCCGACTGAAGCCGGGTACACAGTGGTGTCCTTCAGGGACTGGTGCTGCTGGGACCACTGCTCTTCATCTTCAGCGATCTGGAAGCTGGGGCCATCTACAGCAGGCTACTTAAATTCACTGCTGACACTTAGCTGGACAGGGCAGTGACTCCCCTGAGGATGAGGACAAACTACAGGAGGATCGTGATTGGTCAGACTCCTGAAGTCTCAGATTCAGTGTAGCCAAATACAAGGCACTACACTTGGGGAAGAAAAACTGAGGCAGAGCCTACACACTGTGTGGGGGTTCCCCATTTTGCGGTGGTGGAGGAAAGGGACCTGGGGGGCCAGGACAGACAAGGGGCTGCAGCATGACAGGCGGTGTGTGGCCCCTGTCAAGAGGGTCTGCAGAATGCTGGGGTGCATGAAAAGGGAAGGGATTGACCAGCAGGGCAGGGGTAGTAATCCTGACTCTCCATAAGGCCCGTAGTAGGGTCTTACCTGGAGTTCTGCATGCAGTTCTTGGCTTCTTAATACAAGAGAGACAAGGAGTAGTCAAGAGGGTGAAGTACATGACCACCAAAATGATCAGATTTTTGGGGGACAGAAGCTATGAGGAGAGGCTGGAGGCCCCGTTCACCCTGGAGACAAGGAGACTGGGAAGGGACATGATGTCACTTTTCCACATACTCAGTAGTATCGATCAGATGGAACAGACAGATGTTTGATCCGTTGTCCTCCTGCAGGACCCAGTGACACACCCTGAAACTCAGAGGTGGCAAATTCAGGGGTTCATTTAGGAAGTGCTTTGCCTCCCAAGGGTGGTGAATCTATGGAACCACATACCCTAACTGCTGAGAGACTAGCAGCGCTGAGAGCATTTTGACTCCAGTGCAATGATGAGCAGTTATGCACTTGCCTAGACTGGAACTCTGTGCACCACAACAAGCCCAGCATGACCCCAGCTACATAGTCAAAGCCAGACTCACTCTCAACCTTACTTCATGGACCCCTTCTAACCATCTCTTTCTCCAACCATGTCCCACTCCCTATTTGCTTCTTTTACACTTGTGGGACTAGTGTATACACATCTGAGACAGGCTTTCTAGCCAGGGAGTGCCTGAACACAAGTAAACTTACCACTAGAAGGGTGTGGCTTATACCATTAAAAGTATATTTAAACTAATGCGCTTCTGTTGTGATGTACAGTATTCTCATATAACCTTTTTGAATGGCTTGCATGGTTTGGGATAACAAACTGTTACTTTCAATTCAAATCATGTCAGTTGAAGCCCATTTGCAAACAGAAAAAACACATTTTTCCACCTGCATAAACAAGGCACATTCATATGAATGTTGCGTTGTAGCAGAATGCAGCTCACGTGTGTAAAGTGCAGTACGCCAGGGGTTTCTGAATCATGTTCACCCATGAAAGCTGTGGAGCAATCAGGGCAGCTTGGTTCCCTTACAAGATCCATTTTAAAGATTTGGCTGGTGCCAACAAGGCTGGTCTTGATTTTGTATATTGTTCTCTTTTTGTTTTTTCATGCAGCAAGTGTTACTGTCTCCCCAGTCTTACTGTTATAATTGTAATTATATGAAGACCACATCCAATGCCAGTTTTACAGATTTCTTTTTTAATACAGTGCCCACAGGGAGGGCTATGATGTAGTGGCACTGCATTTTAGTAATGCTCCCTACACTGTACACAATGGTTCAAGTCCACCCAACTCTAGGCAATCCCTCCAGCACCAACCTTACTTATAACTGTGACACTGCCACCTGCTTATGGTTACATGTATGATATTGTATTATAAATAAATGACCTGTGTATGTAATTATCTCACACAAGTTAGCAGTTTGGCTTTTAACCTTCAAGGTGTCAGTGAGGATGTCATTAAACTGACCAGGGAAAAACCTAATTAACTGCCTTCCTGCCAGAGGGATAGTTTATGACCTTTTATGACCTGCTCATGCTTTGGAAGTTGGAAACTAAATATACATTTTATGATATCAGGAAGGGACGTCATTTAGGCTGATCCTGTATGTTTTCTATCACCTAGCTGAGAGTTAGTGACAGAGCGTGAGATTGTAAAACATGAAAGGGGATATGTTGATCAAAGACTCATAATTTGGGAAATTGCTTTTTGCTGATAAACTAAGGGAGGGTCTAACAGTGACCTCACAAGAAGGGTGGAGAGATGGAGTTTCAAATGAACTTCCATCTGGGGAAAAAGTGACATATGAAATGGATTCTGACTGGGAGAGCACTTAGAAAGGTAATAGTTAGAAAACAATTAAGTCTTTGTGATAGGAGTGTTGTTATGAAACTTCCTTTTTGATTTATAAGATTGTAAGCTATATGATATATTGTTATGTGTTTAATTTTACATATTTTTATCATCTTTTAGTAAACAACCATTTATTTGAAATACTGCCTGGGTGTCTTTCAGTTCTTTTTTCATGTGATGTATAGGTAGTTAAGTCTGACAGCTGTTTGAAAAGCTTGATTATGTTACTGAGCTTGCTTAAAAAGGTAAGAACTACCTAGGTCTCTTATAGAGTTAAAAGGGTTCATTTTGGATACCTGGTTAGATGCCCCTGGTGAAAGATTGTACTGCAGTCCCGAAGAGGGTACATATCTGACACTGTACATTGGTTATACTAGCATAAGGTTCACAGTTTGAATCCCTCCAGAACTCAAGGCTAAAGGTGATTCGGACCCAAAGCAGACAGGAGGGTTACCCTGTCTGTTATCTGTTCACACTATTGCACTCTGAGGTTGGCATTGTGAGAACAGAGGGCCTGACTTACGGAGTGAGATTGTGACAATAACAACCCTCCATATTACAATTTTTTTTTTAATTCCTTGATGGGTCAGGTTGGGTACCAGACCTGTCAGATAGCTTTGGGGAGGGAGACAGAGTTTTGTTATTCCCTGACAGGCTAGGGTGGGCTTGAGATTGCTCAGATTGTTGAGTGGATGGACACAGAATTTCTTTATTCGCTGATGGTTCGGGTTATGCCCTGGACTTAGGTAGTTGGGTGGAGGAGGAGGGATGGATGGATTTTTTTATTCTCTAATAGATCATGTTGGGCACTGGACTTGTTGGGAAGTTGGGGAAGGGGGTAGTTGGGGAAAGGTGTGGGGGCAAATTTTATTGAGTTTTATTTTTAATTTCCTGATGAGCCAGGTTAGGCATCAGACCTATCATGCTCTCTTGTTTGGTACTTATGTTAATGACATCCCACTCACCATCCACGCATATAGTCTTTACATGTACTGTATGTAAATTTTACCATCCTCAATGCATCCAAACCTACCTCAGCAGATGTAAAAATAATCTTCAGCTGGACTTCAGCGACCTCTAACAGTGGTTTCGGAAGTTTTAAAGTGATCTAAAACAGAAACTGCGCTGAGTAACATCCCAGACCTGAGCATCAGATCTACTGATGGCAGCTTCCTAAGCACAGTTATCTCTGTACAAATACCAGATGATCCTTTTAGATTATCAATTTAACTTCTCTCTTTACTTCTCCGGTCACTAAGGGCCCAACTAATGTAAACCTATGCCCCCCTACAAGGGTGAGTAGGGAGGGGTGGATGCACGGTGGTCTTCGCACATCTTCAAACCATTGTCACCTGCCAAGTGCAGCCTCAGTTCACACTGCTGTGTGGGTGGTTGGGCCAGGGTTTGCAAGAGGGATGTGGTGGCGCGTACATTGCTGATATTGTCAGTAGGAGATGTGCACTGTGGAAGCAGCTGATACACAGATTATTTATTTGTTCGGCAAAGCCAGTGCAAATTTAGAGGATTAAAACATACATTATTTATGGACATTCATTTTAGGGGTGGGCAAACTGGGTTGGAGAAAATCTGAACCCCCACGAACCAACAGCATTTGTGGCACTTGAACTGCTTCTGAATGTTTTTTACAGTTCAGATTGGTTTGGATTGCATTTTTGCCCTAACTGCGCTGCATAAAAGATGTACCTAACCCAGCAGCAGATGTCTTAGCAGGGACGCGGTGGAAAGGAGCACCTTTCCCATTATGTGACATGTGGGAGGGAGTGTGAGAGGGCATCAGATCAGCAGAGTTCAGAGAAGCAGGCAGAGAGAGAGAGGGAGAGATAAATAGAAAGGGGGGCACTTGTGTTTCAAGCTGCCTGATTGGGTGAAATTGTGCACAGTAACTGGAGACCTGATTGCTTTTGTGGCTCAGGGAACATGCATAGTTCTCCCAAAGCATAGAAACCTAGAATCTGTTGGCAGATAAGGACCTGATGGCCCACCCAGTCTGTCCTATTTTCCCTACCTATAGTGTCACCGGAGGCCCCACTCAGTCTCCGCTTTGCTTCAGCGTGATAGTGCGGCAGACATTCCAGATTCCGCAACAACAACTTGGGCAGCACTGTGCTCTACCATCAAACTTTGTTTGGTTTTGAGTCCTCCTGACTTGTATCTTAACAGCTATAAAATAAATATTTGGTGATAGAATTAAGCGAACTGAGTCTGAAACTGAACAGAAGGAATTTGTACTTTCACTGAGGTATGAAAATGGAGGATGGGGGAGGGAAAAAGAAAGAGTGACCTGAGCTTGTTAACTTGGCAGGCAGGTTGTAAACACTAAGGGTCTGCTGGTGCTGCAGTTCTATCTAAAGCCAGTCAGGGAGTGAAAAAGTAAATTAAGCAGGCAGCTTTTCCTTTTGGGCAAGGTAGTAAGGAAAAGTAAATGGGACAGAGACAGTGAGACAGCGCGTGAGCGAGATGCACAGAGCGAGACAGACCAAGAGACGCGGAGCGAGCGAGAGACGTAGAGCCACAGAATGAGGACTGGAAAGGAGTTAATTTGAGATCAGCGGCGCTCAGTACATCTTTTGTTGCTGATGTATGAAAAGTATAATCCCTAGACTCTGAGAAGGTTAGGCCAACATAGAAACATTTATTTGTCGGCAGAAAAGAACCACTTGGCCCTCCAGTCTGCCCAGATGGTCCTTGTCTAGTCTGTGTTCACAGACTCTGACTGGTTTCTGGAGACCCTCCCTCCTCCCTGCCTATTCATTAACAGTCTCCTATGTCTATCCAATGCATGCTTCAAGTCCCCTACTGTTTTTGCCTTCACCACTTCCGCTGGTAGCCTCTCTATTCCAGGTGTCCACTGCTCTTTTGGTGAGGTAGTACTTCCTCACATCCCTCTTACACTTTTTCCCTCCAGCTTCATCACATACCCTCTGGTCCCGGTGCTCTTCCTTATTCAGAAGAGTCCCCTCCTACACCTTGCTCACCCTGTGAGGTACTTGTAGGTCTCTATCCTGTCCCCTCTCACTCTCGTCCCCTCCTGGGTGTACATGTTGAGATTGATATCCCTCACTTCCCCCCCCCATAGAGCTTTTGCTGCAAGCCCTGCACTATTTTAGTTGCCCTTCTTTCGACTGCCTGCCACTACCTTGTCTATATTCTTTCTGAGGAGTGGCCTCAAGAGCTGAACACAATACTCCAGGTGGGATCTCAACATAGAAATCTGTCAGAAGAAAAGGACCCCAATGGCCCATCCAATCTGCCCCTATCCCCTCCCCATAGGTAGCAGTGACCAGTGAGAGATACAGTGTGATACAGTGGCAACACCTCCTCCCTCCCCCGGCTGGAGATACTTCTCCCAGATTTGCACCCCAGCATTGCACTGGCCCTATCCACTGCTTTGTCACACTGCTCGACTACTTTAAAGAGCAGGTTCCTACCCTGCATGGTACTGCTCTCCCCCAGCTAAATCAATGACTTACTTCCTCAGTAGCGCTGTTCCCAAATGTGGCATAAAAACTCCTTCTGTTTTAAAAGATCCATCCCTCGTAAAACTGAAATATGTAGCCCAGGCCAAAAAAAGTCTGACTTCCCGGTCCTGAAAACCCGCCCCCACGTCGGCCCACGCAGCCCTGTTTTGTGATGTCACAAAACGGAGGCTGCGTGAGCGCGCCCCATTTACTTCTATCGAGTAATAAGTTCCCTATTATTCGATCGATCACTTTGATTGAATAAAATCCCAACACCAAAAGGTATAAAACTATTAGAAAATATCAGTCCCATAGAAGTAAATAGGGCATGCTCATGCAGCCTTCGTTTTGAGACATCACGAAGCAGGGCTGAGTGGGCCGACGTGGGGGCATGTTTGCAGGACCGGGAAGTTGGTCTTTTTTTGGCCTGGGCTGCATATTTCAGTTTTACGAGGGATGGATCTTTTAAACAGAAGGAGTTTTTATGCCACATTTGGGAACAGCGCTACTGAGGAAGTAAGTCATCGATTAGGCTGGGGCAGGCAGCTACCCAGAACCTGCTCTCTCCTTGATTTGCATTAGCAGTGGGTGGCACCAGCTCTTGCATCTCAGTGGTTAGCGCACCAGTGTGAACCTGAATATATGGCAGGCCTGGGTTTGAATTAAAGGAAAACTACACCCAAAACTTGAAAAAATATATGTTGTGCAGAGTGTTTTAATTTGTATGTAAAGTTCTAGTGTTTCCTTCCCTCTGACTGGTATTAGGAGTTTTTCCCAAATTAGCCTGCTAGCTTTATGCTAGTTTTACGACCGCTGGGGATCTTCATACCTGATAGTGCAATTGTATTTCTTGTTCCCACAGAGCATCTTGTCTCATGTGACTGTGATGTAAGAGAGACCCAACATTCAGCACACACATGCCAAACAAACTAAATATCTTGGAAGCTTTACAAGCTGCACAAAATTACCAGCAGCAAAGTTTTTCAGGACAGTAAAACCTTTAGGATGAGGGTGGTCACCAAGCTGAATTCTACAGATTTTAAAATATAGCCATCTCTATTGTTGTGAACTGATTGTAATGCAATGCTTTCTGCTGGATTTATGGGCTCTGCTACATCACCATCACATGAAACAAGTTGCATTGTAGGACAAAGTAATGCAATAAAGCTATTTGATATGGAGATCTCCAGGGGTTGTAAAACTACCCTAAAGCTATCAGGCTAATTTAGGAAAAACTCCTAATACCAGTCAGAGGGAAGGAAACACTAGAACTTCACATACAAATTAAAACACTCTGCACAGCATATATTTTTTCAAGTTTTGGGTGTAGTTTTCCTTTAATAAAGTAGTTTAATTGCCTTTTTTTTACATATATCTGGATTAAAAGCTGTTTAAAACTTAAAATAGAGGTACCCTAATACATAAAGGTTCTAAAAGGTTCAGATAAAGTTTGGCTAAGTATCTGAACCTTTTGTTGCTTATCAGAACCTTTTAGAACCTCAGAACCTTTTGAGGTTCTCCCATCACAAATTCATTTATAAGAAGAGACGTACATAAATGTACAAAACTCAAAGAGGGAGGCAATATGAAGATATTTCAGCCCACGGTAAAGACATCCACAAGTGCAGCCAAATTAGAAACAATGTACATGAATACAGAATCAAAAAATCAGACCATTAAAGAGCTGGTGACATGATTTGGGCAGGCAACTCGTTTAAAAGTTGCCTGCCCGATTAGCTAAATAAACTAGTGCTACAGTTTTGTTTGGTCAGCATAAATACTTAAATTTTCATTTACAATGCCCAGCTCGTACCTTCCAAGTACGAGCCAAGCAGCTGTCTCAGTGCTGCAGCCCCGCCCCGAAAATCAGCTTTTTGATGACATTGGGTACGTAGCAGGGCTGCAGCTGCTCTATTTATGGAGTAATATGATGGGAATCGGATCAGGGGAGGGAGGCTGTTAGACTGCACTAACATTATCTTTGCTGCACCATTCTATATGTATGGGGCTATGATAATTAGTCCCCATACATGTAGAACTGCCAGCAAAGATCATGTTAGTACAGTTTTACAGCCCTTCTCCCGATCCTGTTCCCATTCTGTTACAGCCTACATAGAGCACCTGCAGCCCTGTTCCATACCGAGCGTCATCAAAAAACTGATTTTCGGGGCGAGGCTGCAGCGCTGAGACAGCCACTCGGCTCGTACACGGAATGTATGAGTCAGGCATTGTAAATTAAAATTTAAGTATTTAGCTGGCCCGGTGGTGCTGAGGGTTGAGGTGCTGGATGCCACACCTCCCACTACTCTGGTGACTCGGGTTTGGGAATGAGCCAGGGTCTTTGGGGGGGAAGCTAGGGGGAGGGTTGAAGCTGGATTGAGCAGTCAGGAGGCTGCTCTCCTCTCCCGGGGAGGGTCATCGTCATTCCCGCCACATAGCCACCACCGGGTGGAGGTCCGGTGATGGTGTAGGACGGGATGTGGCACACACTGGGAGGGTGTCACGGGTCTGCAGTGTGTGTGTGCCTTCACACGCACATGCATAGCCATGACTGGGGATGGAAGAAAATGGGTGGAAAATAATGCCGACCAGCAGGATGATGCCAGTCCTGCAGGGTCTACACCTGGCCAGCTGGGCACCTCCGTGCCGTCAAGGTGAGTCCCAGTGGGCATCAGGGTGATGGGGCTGGGGGAACCAGTAGAGGAAGGCTGGTCGGCATGGGGCACCTAAACAAATAGAAAAAAATATATAATATTTACTGGCCAAAAAAAATTTAGGACTAGTTTATTTAGCTAATCGGGCAGGCAACTTCCGAATGAGTTGCCTGCCCAAATCATGCCAGCAGCTCTGTAATAAGGAATATCCCACAGAGGGTTTGGGCCTGGTTACCTACATTTTATTTATTTATTTATTTGTAACTAGGATTACAATGCCTTTGAACGAGGGGTTCTTTTACAAAGGTTCCATGTCCAGGAAAAAACAGACGTATATAAAACATAATCAAGATAAAAGAGAAACCATAACATTGTGAAATAAAGTGGAAAAAGTAGTGGAAAAATTAATACTGCGGTGATTACAATTGGTGAAACATGCGAACACATACAAAATACAATAAGAGCAGCTGTACAGAGAAAAACAGAAGGTGCACGAGAAACAATACTGCAGTCCAAAATATAGCAGACTTTGTCAGATTAATAAAAAAGGGGGTGGGTAGAAACATCAAAGTTATTATTACGGAGGAGGTGAGGGAATGGGGAGGGGTGAAAGTGAGGGGGTAAGAGAGGACAACAGGAGGGGAGGGGGCTTAAGGGTCTAAGGCATAACTGGGAGGAGAATATGTGGGGTGGTCAAGGGCCAAGGTGGTGGTAGAAACTGGTACTAAAGGGCACAGTCACACTTACTTAGACTTACAAGGTGACTGTGTAGTTTGTACTTGAAAACACCTATCTTGGGTTCTGCAAGGATTTCAGGGGCAGGTCATCCAACCAGGTTGGAGCTCTGCAGCTGAAGGTACGCTGTGCTTGTGAGGTATGGCAGCGAGGGAGGAGGAAAGTCAGTTTAGCTGAGCTTCGTCTGCTGTGTTGGTTTGCCGTAAGGAGGATCAGGGACTGGGTAGTTGGGGGAGTTGAGGCGAGGAGTATTTTTTTAGCAAATAGACATGTTTGATATTTTATTCTACCTTGAAGATGAAGCCATTTGGATTGACGGTAGAGGTCGCAGGTGTGGGTGCAATTGTCAGCACCAGTTACCAGCCTGCAGGCCTTATTGAGCGAGATCATAAGCTGTCTGAGTGTGGTAACAGAAGCAGCACTGTAGATTATAAGGCCATAATCTATGACGGACAGTATAGAGCTAGTGACGGTCAGTTTTAAAGCCGCGGCTGCAAGACTGTGCCAGTGCCTGAAAAGGACTCCAAGCCTACTGTTTATAGTCTTAGAAATCTGATTAACATGCAAGACATAAGAAAGTGAGCTGTCCAATGTTATGCCCAAGTATTTGAATTCATGCAGCATATCCAGAGGTTGATTTACGTTGATGCAGATGGTAAGGCAAGCAGATTTGTGTTTGTTATGGGGGCTAGCAAACAGCATGGTCTTAGTTTTTTAGTAGTTCATTAATAGTTTGTGGTTGGTGAACCAGGATTCTACTTTTGCGAAGTTTTTTTGCAGATCACCAGTGAGGGGGAGAGTAGGTCTGTGTGGCTGGAGAAAAGAACAGCATCATCTGCGTAGAGGACAAGGTTGCTATCACAGGCCTTGGGTAGAGAATTCAGTAGTTTCATGTCAAGGGTGTCACTACTGTACCTGGTTTTGCCTAGTACCCTTAGAAGATACTTTTTGGCCTCTGTAAGCATGATTCTCCTGAAATAGAAAGAGGAGATATGGAGGGGAGGGACAGCAGCGTCTAGGGTGGCACAAGTGTAGGGCAGCTGGGGCGCAAACATGAGAACCCCAAATCTCCAGTCTAGTGGAATAGAACAAAGCCAAGCATTGCCTAAAATGCTGAACAACTCTCTGTGAAAATAGATGTCCTAAGCTCACAGAGGGGAGTAGGGCATTGGCAAATGATGCTTTAGGCATAAATTAATTTGTGAATAAGAATTCCTTTGTTTATCAGGTGCTAGAAAAAATTAGCACCTAGAGTATAGTCCACAGTGATTTACAATAATAATTTAGAACATAGAATTACATTAAATTTCAAATGAGGAATGATGCATGACAGAGTGTGTCGCGCTGGGATAACGTCATGCCTCGGGTGATTGAACACGAAGCTGCAGGCCGAATGCATCCAACATCTGAAAAGTGATGTTCATCCTTGCACAACACACACCCAGGAGGAATTATTTTAATTATATCATGGCTTGTTTGTAACAAAAAATATATATTAAAATCCGTATTTAAAAGTATTTTTTAGTCATTTTTTGAATGGTTAGTCATACTTTAAAAAGAAAATAGTGCCTATTTCTTGCTTTGTCCAGTAGGAGGAGCTACAGTGGTGTTAATACTGTCCCTGTGCAACCCTCCCCAACAACTTTTTTTTTTTTTATTTAGTTGTTTAACCAGGTATAACACACTAAGCTGAAAGCTTTTTTACAGGAACGGCCTGGGAGCACAAGGAGGTTAAGTGACTTGCTCAGGGTCACACAGTATGCAAGTGGAAGCTGTGGGATTCAAACCCAGGTCTGGTCTACTGGATGTCACCAGATTTGCAGCTCAGAGCCTTAGACCACTGCGCTATACTGCCTCCATACTTTTGTGTCATATATGATGTCTGAATCCACTACCCACTCTGTGTCCCCCCCCAAACTGCAATTTACTATCTGTCCTCACTGAGATATGCACTCCTCCCAGCCCTCGATTGCGGTTACACTGTTGGTGGCAGCGTGAAATGCGTTCTCTCTCTCCCAGCTGCTAATCACAGTTAGACTGTGTGTGGCAACATCTGCCAGACACCAGTTGCGGTAGTATGTGCCCCCATCCATTTTCAGGGTAACGGTTTGTGTGCTTCTACCGGGGGAAAAAAGGAAGAAAGTAAAGAAATTAAACAGACATCCTTCCTGGCTAGAACTGAGCTACTTCCATTAAAATTAACTGAAGTGCTGTGTCACGCATTGACTGTCTTCAGGGTGGGAGACGTGCAGGATCAGCTGAAGCCGATCGCGGTACTGGCTGTTCATTTTCTTTGTTTTTTTACTGAAAAATTACAACTTATATGTGACAGGGGAAGTGTATTGCTGTTAGGGTGAACATATTATATTGATTCGGTATGTCTTGGGCATTTTATGTGGAAGTGTGAAGGAGGATTTACTTTTTAATGAAATGGAGCAAGTACTTGCAAAAGCCAGAGCGGCCATGCCAAATGTGGGTAACTTGGACATGGGCTGTGCAATGATTCCTTTAACATTTAATGCGGTCATGTGTGTACTGGGATTACATCTGCGATGTTGTGCTGGGATAACATCACGGGTCTAGCCCCAGACTGACCAATCAGAGCCCAGGGATTTTTCTTGCCATTGTGTAATTACATTTAAATCTCAAGCTGTCCAGATTGGAGAATTCATATCTCCCTACTCCCTATCAACTCATGCTCTGTCCTTGGCCCAAGGGTCTGTCCTTGGTCCAATATTCTTCTCAATCTTCCTGAATGATCTCCCAGGTACCTGCTTCTCTGCTTTCACCCATATGAATACAGATGACATGGTACTCTTCACCTTGGCTCCTCTGCCTCTGATCTCATAGCCAGGCTCCAACTGGACGTTACTAACATCCAGCACTGGATCCAGGCAAATCAGCTATTCTTCAAGGCCAAGAAAATGGTCTCTGTGACCTTTGGCATTAGGCAGAGGCTTGCCAAGATAACCTCTCTCCCCTCCTTCCATACTCTTGATGGCGCAGCAATTGATCATGTCACCCTCATTCAAGTACCCGAGGGTTTGGCTGTACAGGCGCATCGATTTCTCTCTGCATGTTGATGCCATGCACAAGAAGCTACACCCCACACTTGGTGTGCTTTCCAGGAGTAAAGGATGTATCCTGCTCCCTCCTGTCAAGACATCACCCTGAAGATGCTGCTCCCCATCTTTGACTATGGTGACACAGTATACAGTGTTGCTCCCAAGTCTACCCTGGCCAGACTGGACCCCCTTCTTTCAATCCTTTTCCTGTTTTGCCCTAGACTGTATCCTCTGCCACACCAACCACTGCTGTCTGTACTTTTCCCTCCTTTGAGGCCAGATGCTCTCGCCCATTGTCTTCCTTCATCTCTAAATACTGGCTTGGCTTCCTCCTCTCCCTACCTTGCTCCCCCACACACACACACTACTTACACCCTTTACAATGCTGGCTATTGCTCTCTCGCTCTCCCCTCAGGGAAATCCACTGCTGGTCAGGCTGACTTCTCCTGATTCTTCAAATGATGGTGTCCTCTCCCTCTTAGCATCTGCTCTGCCTCTTTCCACCACTCACTCCTCTCCGTGACTTCACTACTCACTCTTTCAGCTGCCCCTGCTACCGGTCCCTGGGCTGCTGCCCACCACCCTCTTACCTCTGTTTCTGTCTTCGCCCTGCGCCTACACTAGTGCAGTCCCCTCTTCCACCCTCCCCAACTGACAACCTTTGCTCCCACCCTGAACTTGGGACTGCCTCTGCACATTGCAAATGTTATCCTCCAGCACGTTAGTGTATTATAATTACAAATGCTGTTTTCCTCCAGGACTTTATTGTATTGTTATGTATTTTTACTTCATGCAATCCTTGTCTTTGTACAAAAATGTATAATGCTCATTCACCTATTATTGTTCCTAGTGTTCCTCATTGTCCTCCCTTTCTCCTGCCCCAGGACACACATGGGAATGAGCTGTTACCATCTCAGCGTGTTCTTCCTGGTGAAACTCTTGAAATAAATAAGTAAATTACTAAATAAACAAATTGCTTGAAGGCAGAATGAGTACATAAAAAGAGAACATTCCATTCATCTAGAAATATCATACCTGAGTGATCTCCTGACCCTGGCCCTCCTGGTGCATGCGCTTCGCTCCTCCACCAAGGGCCTCTTGACGGTTCCAAGGGCCAGGCTGAAAACCTTGGGAGACCGTGCATTTGAAGTGGCTGGCCCAGCCCTCTAAAACTCGCTCCCCAGATCTCTGAGGGAGGTCCTGTTGGTGGAGGTTTTTAAAAGAAGCCCTTTTTATTTTTTAGTTAGCCACTGCATTGATCTTATTATTTATTTATTAATTATTGATTTTAGTTGTCTGTACTTATTTTACTGACCCTGTATTTCTCGTATCTAATTGTGTATGTTCCTTACACCTCCTAGTAAAGTGCCCATAGCCTCTAGGATTGGGTGTTGGATAAAAAAAAGTTTACTTACTATCATCCTGTGACCAGATATGTACAGTTTTTAATATGTACTTTACATCATAAAACTGTGATTTACCCCTCTAATTATTTAGACTTTGCAAGTAGCTAATATATGCCCAGTGCAATTTCTAAATAAAATTAGCAGTTACCATTGAGGTAAGTAAATCTCTGCATGAATGTAGCTTTCAGAAAACAGGGGCAACACAAGATCACCACGCCACAGGCACTGTGCCAGGCTTAATAAAATAGGAAACATCAAAACAAGAGCTGACACCAGTTATGGAGTTCGGAACACTGATATTTACTAAAGTGCAAAGTACAGTTTACAGAACTTAGTGCATAAACAATATTTATTTACTTGTGACCGGCAGGGCACCTGTAAAATGGCAAACTGATGAGGGCACACAGACTCTACTGGTTTTATTTCTAAGCTTTCTCAAGAGTCCCGGATGCACAGTCAGGTAATGCTTTTAAGTGCTGTAGTTTAAAGTGGCAGTACTGTGAATATGTATAAAGTGAAAAAAGGTAAAAACTTGAAAACGGTTCATAGCAACCCAATAAATGGACTGGGCACATCCAAATTAGAGGTTACAGAAATGCATGTAACTACTTTGCCACTGCACTGAATTATAGCTGAGTGGCCAGCATGGCAGCTGTCCGGTAGCCTCTATCTTAGGGTAACCAAATCCGGATGACAGATTCAGTCTGATTGGATAGCTATGCTCACTGCTCCTCTCATGCTTTGTCTGCCCTTTTGATTATAATTTTCTTCTCTTCCTACAGTGATTTTATTGCTGTGTTCAGCTGCTGCTTTGATATTACAGTACTGATTTCTGCCATCTGCTGAAAAAGGTTACTTTAAACTCCTCACAAGCACGCTTAAAGACCTCTCCATTGATATTGTATGGCTGGCAAAATGATGATGAGGGCTTAAATCTTGACAAGTCTGGCACTTGTCTCATTGCCTGAGTGGATTGTACTGTGTGAGTCATATCTCTGGGTTCATCTTCAGAAGGCTCGATCACATCACCATGAATGTCACCTCTCACACTGTATTGCAGTGGGCCTCCCATTTCCAGTTTAGTCCAAAACACCTTCAAGTTCAGTAAACATGTGAACCTTTGAAACTCTGATAGGTCAAATTGAGTAATGTGATTGGGTACAATGTGAGCCCTTTATTTAACAAGGAACATTCTGCAGGGGTTAGAATCCGACCAGATAAGTTAATAACATAGAGGATAGTGTATGGGCAACAGTGAACAACAGTGCTGTTCACTTCAAGAGGTTGTCATGACAACCATTGAAACCTTGAGAGCGAAGCTCGAGAGGTTTGAGGGTGTCATGACACCTCGAGAAGTGAACGACACTGTTGTTGTTCACTGTTGCCCATACACTGTCTTTTATAGTGTATGGGCACCAGAAAGTCAACATCGGGACAATACATTTAGCGTATGCCATTAATTTCTCTGTATTACGCTTTTGTCTTAGTCTTTGACTCACCACCGTGGCCATTTCCCTGAGGTCCCGAGCATTGCTAACTGCCATGTGCGTAGACGTTCAATGCTGTTGTACCATCGATGTGACGTACTCACGATGGTACAACAACATCGTGACATCACATCAGTGGTACAACAAGCCTAGGGAAAGCTAGTTTTTCAGCGAATACAACGTTCTAACATACACTATATTTATTTCTTGGGGGTTTGTTGCACCTTTTTGTCCTGCTGCTGTTGTGGCTTTCTTATACATTATGTATAAGTCTGTGTCAGTGGCTCAGTAGGTAGTACACTCGCCTCTGAGGGTGGGAGATCAGAGGGCTGTGGGTTCAGTTCCCACATCTGGCACTTGGGTTAATATCTCAGTACTGACACTGTAGTAGAGCATGAGAGGGGTGCTGCACTTCTGAGGTGCCGTCTTTTGGATGAGACGTTAAACCAAGGTCCCATCTGCTTGGATTGGTGGTAGTTCAGGTGGATGTTAAAGATCCCATGGCACTTATTGAAAAAAGTAGGGGAATTTCCCCCGTGTCCTGGCCAAATTTCCCTCATTCACTAAAAATTCCACCAACAGCTTAATCTGGTTCAAGGTCAGTTGGCATTCATCTGTATCCCTCCCCCGTCGCGTTTGAAAATAGGCAGGATTTGTCTAGTGCACTTACCCGGTCAACAAAAACTAAATAAATAAATACCTTTGCTTTTTTCTTCTCACCTTGTCCTCTTATGTTGTTGTCCTGGGGGTGTTTAAAGTTCACTGTTTGTGGACTCTTCTGGGGTCCCGGATCTGTGACCTCCTGTCCCTGTTCTAAAAAATCTTCCCTTGTTTCAATTTTTTGTTCACTGGTGGAACTATAGTATGAGGGTGTGTGGCTTCTCTAACAGGAACACTGTCACAGACATCAAGGTGCAAGGCCACTTGGGGACCAGTGATCACCGTCCGGTGTGGTTTAGTATTAGGATGGCTGCAGAATCGAACCACACAACAGCAAAGGTCTTGGACTTCAGGAAGGCAGATTTTAAGAAGATGGGTGCATGTCTTTGGGATGACCTAGCAGGGTGGAATGATCTGGGTGGGGTGGAGGAACAGTGGGCGAAGATAAAAGGGAGCGTAGTAAGGCAACAAACCTCTGCGTTAAGCAAGCTGGCAAAAGCAAGAGGAAAAAGAGACTGCAGTGGATCTTGAAAGAGGTGGTTGAAAAGGTAAAAGCTAAATGGGTAGCATTTAGAAGGTATAAGAAGACGCAGATGGAGGAGGATAGGGAAATGTATCATGAGAAACAGAGGAAGCCAGGGGGAAAGTCATTAGGAGCACAAATGTGCAAACTGAAGGGAGAATAGCCCAGGAAGTAATGAAAGGGAACAAAACATTTTTTAGGTATGTAAGTGGAAAGAGGAAGACCAGGGGTGGGATTGTTAGATTAAAAAGGGAAGGGTGGACTGTGCAGAAGGGGACCAGGAAAAGGCAAACATCGTGAACAAATACTTTTGTACAGTGTTCACAGAGGATGGAGAAGGGGAGGGGCCACAAAAAGTAACAAAAGCTTTGGAAGGAGGGAGGTGGACACTAGTCCTTTTTGTGGAGGCGAGAGTCCTGAAGGGACTTGGTAATCTGAAGGTGGACAGAGCAATGGGGCCAGATGTATGCATCCAAGGGCATTGAGGTAGATTGCACGTCTGATGGTTCTGTTTAACAGCTCATTGGAAACAGCAGTGGTCCTGGAGGACTGGAGGATGGCAGATGTAGTCCCACTACACAAAAGTGGTAGAAGGGAGGAGGCTTGTAAGTATAAGCCAGTCAACCTGACTTTGGTGGTATGAAAGTTAGTGGACTCTTCTGAAAGAAAGGATTGTGGAATATTTTGAATCCAGTTGGTTACAAGACCTGAGGCAGCATGGATTCATGGGGAAGGGGGGCGGTGGGAGGTCATGTCAAACAAACATGACAGAGTTCTTTAACTGGGTGACAAAAGAACTAGAGCAGTGGACATAGCCTACTTAGATTTCAGTAAGGCATTCAACACTGTTCCACACAGGAGACTAGTAAGCAAGATGGGTAGCTTAGGAGTGGGTCCAAAGGTGGAAAACTGAGTAAGAAATTGGTTAATGGATAGGTGGTGGAGGGGGGTGATGAACAGAGTTCACTCAGAAGAAGGGAGGATGACCAGCAGCATTGCAGAGGAGTTGGAAAGGAAGGTTTGCTTCTTTGTGTATGACACCAAACTCTGCAATAGGGTGGATACTCTGGGGGGTGGGGAATGAGCAATGACCTGAAAAAGTCAAGGGTATGGCAGCTGGGTTTCAATGTGAAAAAGTGCAAAATAATGCACTTAGTGCACAGAAACCCAGGGGTGGAGTACAAAATGGGTAAAGGGGGGATGGCAGGTGGTATGACCACCAAGCAGGAAAGAGACCTGGAGGTGATCATACTGGATGACCTAAAGGTGGTGAGGCAGTGCAACAAGGCAGTTGGGAGGGACAGTGGGATACTGGGGTGCATAGAGAGGGGTATCACCAGCACCAGCAGAAAGAGGGAGATGGTGTTGCCCCTGTATAGATCACTGGTAAGATCCCATCTAGAGTACTGTGTCCAGTTCTGGAGAACACCTCTCCAAAAAGACACAGACAGAGTCTAAATGATTTAGAGAAGGGTAACTAAAATGGTGCAGGATCTCCATCAGAAGCCTTACGAGGAGAGATTAAAGGACGTAAGTATATACACCCTGGAAGAGAGGAGAGAGACAGGGGGATATGGTAGTAATACCTCACGGTGGTAAACAAGATACAGGAGGGAAGTATTTTTCAGAAAATAAGGTGCTTGAGGACAAGGGAGCATGATAAAAGAAACTGAAGGGGATAGATTCAGGAGAGATGTGAGGAAGTGCTTCTTCACAGAGAGTGGTGGATTCCTGGAATAGTCTTCCAGCAGAGGAGGTGGTGGGGGCGAAAAAAGTGATAGGAGTTCAAGTAGGTATGGGATTGGCACAAGGGAATCTTAGGGAAAGGGGGGTGAATAAATGGGACGGAGATCAAGCAGGATCTGCGGTGATACTATAGGCAGGTTAAAATGGGTAGACTAAGTGGGCCAAGTGTTCCTTAAGTGCCAGCAAATTCTGTTTCTATGTTAAATCTGTTTATTCAATTCAAGTTTATTTATAGAGTGCTATTCACACTGATCATAATGCTTAACAATAAAACATAATGACTATCACATTAAAACATATTAAAAAACATTCAGTTAGTCCAGCCATCTTACAGCAGATATCAATAACCTGGAAAAGCCAGGTCAAGCAGGTGCATCTTTAGTGCAATTTTAAAGCTCTCCATGGTCTGGCACTTACGTATCTGATGAGGTAGAGAGCTCTACAGGCTAGGGGCCACAAATGAAAAAGCTCAGGCCCCAGATGTCTTCAGCCGAACCCTGGGAACCTCTAGTAATCCCTCGTCAGTGGAGCAGAGTGGTCAGCAGGAACAGTAGGGACACAAGAGTTCTTCAAGGTAACTCTGCCCCTGTCTCTGTAGGGCCTTAAAGGTCAGCAGACTGACCTTAAAGGTGATCCGCCACTGAAATGGCAGCTAGTGCAGGTCATGGAGCATAGGCATGACATGACTCGATTGAGACAGCCCCATCAACAGCCTGGCTGCCGTGTTCTGCACCAACTGCAAGCGGCGAATATCTACCCCAGGTAACCCTAGGTACAGGGAGTTATAGTAGTCAAGGTGGGAGGTCACAAAAATGTGGACCAGAGTAGAAAGGTCGCCAGGTGGAACAAGGTGCTTAATCCAGGTGATATTCCTCAGATGGTAAAAAGAGGACTTGATGACGGCTGACACGTGAGAGCGAAGCGTCAGCCCATCATCAAGGATAATGCCCAGATTCCGCACCTGTTCAGAGGTCAACAGCTGGCGACCACCAAGCCAAAGCCCAGAGGCACAACCAGCTGCCAGCCCCTCTACCCGATGACCCAGACCCACCATTAGAACCTCGGTCTTGTCCGGATTCAACCTCAATCAGTTGGCATTCATCCAGTCCCGGATCTCAGCGAGGCAGCTGTTAAACACCGAGAATGCACTCTCCTGCTCAGGCACAAAGGACAGGTAGAGTTAGGTGTCATCTGCATAGCAATGAAAACCCAACCCATACCACCTTACAATGTCTCCCAACAGCAGCATGTACACTGCAAACAACATGAGCAACAGCACAGAGCCCTATGGAACCCCACATGGCAGACAGAATGAGTCAGAGGAATAAATCCCTAACACCACCCTCTGAGATCTGCCAGTGAGAAAATAATGGAACCATCTGAGGACTGTACCAGACAGACCACAGATCATCCACAGGTGTTCCAGCAGCACCACATGGTCCATGGTGTCAAATGCTGCAGAGAGATAGACAAGAGCCAAGATGGAATGGCTCTTCCAATCCCTCACTATCAGGAAATCATTGAGCACCCAAACAAGGGCAGTCTCCATGCTATGCCTCTTCTGAAATCCTGACTGGAGAGGGTCATAGATATCATGTATGGTAAGATGATTCTGGTAAGCTACTTCTGGCAGCTGGGGACATCCACCCAAACCCCGGCCCAACACCAGCCCCCTGTTCTTCCTACCCAATGACTAACTCCACAGCCAAGGCCACCTCTGACATTCGGTCTGGCTCCCTCCCCCAGGGATTACGTTTACTCCACATAAACATTAGAAGCCTAGCCCCCAAGCTCGATCTGCTCCAGGTTCTAGCCTCTCACCATGCCGCTGACATAATCATTGTATCTGAGACTTGGCTAAACCCAAACCTACTGGACCCAGCCATAGCCATTCCAGGTTTTACTACCACTCAGCAAGACCGACCCACCAGAGACGGAGGAGTGGCTATCTATACCAGCTCAGCCTTACATTTTTCTGTCACTCTCGCTAAAGCTGAACCCAAAGCCTATAAACTGCTTATGCTGAAACTGTCCCCTCCCTCCTCACTCCCTATCTTTGTGGCTGGTATCTATTGCTGCCCTGGCACCCCGGCCACAACTTTCACCAACCTCCTAAGTCAACTAACATCTCTAGCCCAGTCGGGTGAACTTTATGTTATGGGTGACTTTAACCACAACTGGCCATCCCCTGCTTTCAACAAAGCCTGCACTGAGATAGCTGCTCTCAACCTTACCCAAACCATCTTGGAACCTACACACTCCCAGAATAGGAAGGGTGAGAGTTGTAAGGAGAGGAGAGAGTAAGCATACAGAGAAATAGTAGAGGGGACACAAAATAAGACATGATAGGAGTGGTGCAGTGCAATGGCTGTGGGGCAGCAGTGTTCCGGGAGACATTCTGGAGGCTGCGATGCTGCCCTATTTTCAGGCACCTCTCTGGTCTGAGAGAGGAGGTTGCCAGTCTCCAGGATGACCTGGCTAGGATTCGTGAAACCTCCTCCCCCACCCAGGGACCACCAGGGCCAATGCCACTACCTCAGAGGTTGCCAAGAAAGAGGAGAGGCTGGACCAGGGTGGGCTCAGAGAGGGAGAGGGTGGTGGAACAGAGCTGCATCCCTCCAGCTGTACCTCTCCACAATTAATTCGCTCTTCAGGTGGATAGTGGTTCCTCTATGGAGGTACCTGCAGTGGAGACCAAGGAAGATGCTGGAAACCTTCACAAAGGAGACCCACAGGAGGGTGGCATGGGACCCCACAGGAGAAAGAAACAACTCCTGGTGGGGGACTCAATCATTAGGGGGGTAGAAATGAGGGAGGAAGGGGAGAGGGAGGTAAGGTGCCTTCCTGGTGTCACGGTTTGGAGGGACAGGAAGCGAATCCTCAGGATCGTGGAAGAAGCTGCACGAGGGAGGGAGCTGGATGTCATTGTCCACCTAGGGACAAATGACCTGGCCAGAAATGGGATCAGAGCAGTGCAAGAGGAGTTTGTAGAGTTGGGGAGGGTCTTAGACAAGTAGCGCATACGGTAACCTTCTCGGAGGTGCTGCCTGTCTATGGCAAGGGTGATGCTAGGGCACTCCTCACCAGGGAATTCAATGAGTGGTTGAAAAACTGGTGTGGAGCTCAGGATTTTGGCTTCATTGGGGACTGGGGAGCCACCTGGAGGGATGCAGACCTATACTGGTGCGATGGTCTGCATCTGTCCAGGGGATCCAGGATCCTAGGTGAGAGGTTTAAATGCTTCATTGGCAAGCATTTAAACTAGCCAAGGGGGGAGGCACTGAAAAGGAGCAGGGAAATCCGAGACTCCCCCCACAAAACATGGTAATTAGTGAGGTAAACACCAAGGTAGAGATGTTATTAGGGAGCAGAACAGAGGTAAATGTAAAAAAGGCAAAGGCAGTAAGGACAGGAATGGGGCTAAAAAGGGTAAGGCTATCAAAAAGTGGAGGGTAATGAGTACCAAAGCCCGTAGTCTGTGTAACAAGCTCCCTGAACTAGTGGCCTTGATGGAAGAGGGTTGTCTGGATATTGGCTAGTCACAGAAACATGGTACACAGAGAACCATGACTGGGATGTCAACATACCAGGATACACAATCTACAGGAGGGACAGGGAGGGTAAAAGAGGAGGAGGAGGGTAGCTCTCATGTAAAGAAGAGATCAAAGCAACAGAACTAAAGAGTAAACAGGAGCAGATGAGGCACTCTGGGTCACCCTGGAGACAGGAAATGGCACCACAATCTGCATGGGGTTGTATACAGACCCCCATCTCAGGGGGAGGGAATGGACAAGGAAATGATAGAAGGCTTCCTTAGAATGGCAGACAAAGGGGAGATATTGTTGATGGGGGACCTGAATATGCCAGATGTTAACTGGAGTACCTTTGCTGCAGGTACATCCAAGAGCAGGGTCATTCTTGATGCCCTACAGGGGGCATGCCTCAGACAGCTAGTATTGGAACCCACTCGGGAGGGAGCAATCTTAGACCTGGTACTCTCAAATGAGGATGGAGAAAGAATCTCAGATTTAGAAGTGGGTAGCCATCTGGGAACAAGTGACCACCAAACAGTGTGGTTCACGATAAACACAGCCATACAATCAAGCCATACAAAAGCAAGATTATTGGACTTTAGGAGGGCTGACTTTGGGAAAATGAGTGAGTGCCTCAGAAAAGCACTAGCAAACAGGCAAGAAGGAGGGATGGAGGAACAATGGGGAGTAATCAAAACAGCCATCACAGAGGCAACAAGCCTTTGTGTAAAGCAAATCAATAAAACACAACGAAGGAAAAAAACTATGGTTCTCAAAAGAGGTGGCAGAGAAGGTTAAGGAGAAAAGGATAGCATTCAGGAAATATAAGGAAACACAGAAGAAGCAGGACAGAGAACTTTATCAGTTAAAGCAGAAAGAGGCTGGGAAGGCTGTCAGAATAGCAAAGGCCCAAACCGAGGAAAGGATAGCCAATTCTGTTAAGAAGGGGGATAAGACCTTTTATAGGTACATTAGGGAGCGAAGAAAGACCAAAGGAGGAATACTGAGGCTTACTAAAGGGGAGGGAATGTGGGTAGAGGGTGACAGTGAAAAAGCAGGGATACTGAACGAATATTTCTGCTCAGTATTCACAAAGGAAGAGGAGGGGGAGTTACCTAAACCAAACAAGAGAAACACTCTGAAGATGGGGGTCGATACCAGTCCATTTACAGAAGAAAGGGTTCTGAAATAACTAATAAAATTGAAGGTGGACAAAGCAATGGGGCCTGATAGGATTCACCCAAGAATTCTAAAAGAACTAAGGGTAGAACTAGTGACACTGCTGACTAATCTCTTTAACAAATCATGGGAAGATGGGGTGGTACCTGAGGACTGGAGGAGGGCAGATGTGATTCCTCTTCACAAAAGTGGGAGCAGGACAGAGGCAGGAAACTACAGACCAGTTAGTTTGACCTCAGTGGTAGGGAAAAATGATGGAATCACTTCTGAAGGAAAGAATTGTTGAGTACCTAGAGGCCAGTGGGGCACAGGACCCAAGGTGGCATGGATTCATGATGGGATGGTCGTGTCAGACGAATCTGAGTTCTTTGACTGGGTGACCAAAGTAGTAGACCAGGAAGGGGCTGTGGACATGGCCTACCTAGATTTTAGCAAGGCATTTGATACAGCGCCACACAAAAGATTAATACACAAGTTAGCCAGCCTTGGAGTGGGTCCCAAGGTGGTAGCCTGGATAAAAAATTGGCTAGACAACAGGACGCAAAGGGTAGTAGTAAATGGAGTACACAGTGAAGAAAGGAGGGTTACTAGTGGAGTACCGCAGGGTTAAGTACTGGGACCGGTCCTTTTTTAATGTCTTTATAAGTGACATTGCAGAGGAACTGGAAGGAAAAGTATGTCTCTTTGCAGACAACACAAAGATCTGCAACAGGGTTGATGCACAAGATGGAGTGGAAAGGATGAGAAGGGACTTGGCAAGGTTGGAGGAATGGTCAAATGTATGGCAGCTCAGATTCGATGCAAAGAAGTGCAAGGTAATGCACATGGGAAACAAAAACCCAGGGGAAGCGTACACAATGGAGGGTGAGATACTGACAACAGTAAAAATGGAAAGGGACCTGGGGGTAATTATATCAGATGACCTAAAGGTGGGCAAGCAATGTGAGAAGGCAGTAAGGAAGGCTGGGGGGATACTGGGATGCATAGGAAGAGGCATCAATAGTAGAAAACAGGAAGTTGTTATCCCTCTGTACAGACAGTTGGTGAGACCCCATCTGGAGTACTGTGTGCAGTTCTGGAGACCCCATCTCCGCATAGACAGAGTGGAGGCTGTCCAGAGGAGGGCAACCAAAATGGTGCAGGGTCTGCACCAGAAGACATATGAAGAAAGACTAAAGGAGCTTAATATGTATACCCTTGAGGAAAGAAGGGAGAGAGGGACATGATAGAAACTTTCAAGTACCTCAAGGGAATCAACAAAGTCCAAGAGGGTAGCATCTTTCAGAAAAAGAGATGTGCAAGAACAAGGGGGCACAATTTGAAGATAGAGGGGGGACGGCTCAGAGGTAATGTGAGGAAGTATTTTTTCACAGAGAGGGTTGTGGATGCATGGAACAGCCTCCCTGAGGAGGTTGTGGAGTCAAGAACAGTGGGGGAATTCAAGAATGCATGGGACAGACATAAGGCAGTCCTAGTGGGGGGTGGGAGGAAGTAAGCTGTTGGTTAACTAGGATTTGCAGCTTATCTGTTAGGTAGGAAAATGGGCAGACTAGGTTGGCCAAGCGGTCCTTATCTGCCGTCGAATTCTATGTTTCTATGTTTTCAAACCATAAGACCGGCAACCACTCCCTACTTGACTGGGCACTCACCTCTCATCCCCACTGCGTCGTCAGCTCCGGCCTTCTCCCTGACTCCATAAGCGACTCATCATATAACCTACTTAGTCCGCAAAATCCACCAGGTTAAATCTCCTCCTAAATTTCTATTCCAATGGTCATATAAAATGCTAAATGTCTCCCCCCTCCTGGAAGAACTAGCTCACTCTAACTGGGACCTCATCCTTAGAAGCACTAACATGGATGCTGCCCTTACACACTTCCAGTACACCTTCCTTAGCGCCTGGGATAAACATGCCCCCTTGCGCCGTGCTAGGGACCAAGGGTCTCACCTTCCCTGGATTGCCCCTGAGCTAATAGCATGCCAACAAGCCCATGGCAGGACGTGGCGAAAGTACAAAACTACACTCCTCCCAAGCGAAAACACCTACAGTATGCTCCGAAATATGTGCACCAAGACCACCCGACTAGCCAAGGCCGAATATTTTAACAACACCCTAAATGCCAATCTTGGTAAGCCATCTACAGTAAATTCTGGAAATTCATCAACTCCCTCCCCCCCCCCCAACTCCACCACCCCACTCTCCCAAGGGACTCTCCTCTCTGACCCCCTGATGGTTGCCTCAGAGTTCAATTTCTACTTTACTACATGTGCTAAGACCTTTCTGGACTCCCTTCCATCAATAACCCCACCCAATCTCAGGACTGTTACCCCTTCACCACCTGGCCAGAACCCTTTCTTCTTCAGACACATGGAAACCTTAGATGCCCTTCACTCCCTGAATCCCGTCAAAGGAAAATCTCCAGACGGTCTAGACTCCAAACTCCTCTTCCTACTGCCCCTGCTATAACTGCTCCCCTCGCCGCCCTACTAAATCTCTCATTCACCACTGAATCTCTCCCCATGAAGTGAAAGCATGTCACTGTCCTACCACTACGTAAAAGAGGGGACCCCACTTCCACTGCAAACTACAGCCCCATCTCCCTTCTCCCCACCCTCGCTAAACTCCAGGAACACCTTGTGCTCTCACAACTCTCCCACTTTCTCTCTGAAACCAACTTCTTCACACCCTTCCAGTCCAGTTTTAGAAAAATCCACTCCACCACCACCTCCCTACTAAGACTCACTGATTCCATTCTCTTGGGGATGGACAAAGGCCAAATTACATCTGCAATCTTCATTGACTTAGCCAAAGCTTTCAACACAGTATCCCACCCCCTCTTACTGTCCTGCCTGTCAGCTGCTGGGTTATCTGAGATGGCCACTAACTGGTTCAGAGTCTACCTGCAAGACAGAACCCAATCTGTAAAAAATAGTTGACTCCACCTCCCCCCTCCACTCCCTATTACCACCAGCGTCCCCCAGGGCTCAGTCCTCGGCACCATTCTCTTCTCCATCCTAATAAATGATCTGCCAAAAACTTGCTCTACTACCTCAATTCATATGTACGCAGACGACACAGTCCTCTTTACATCCGGCCGGACCCATGAAGAAGTCGCCTCCAATCTCCAGATCAATTTCAACAAGGTTCAGCACTGGTTTAACTCCCACCAACTCTCCCTGAATGCCAAGAAAACAGTCTTTATGACTTTCAGCACTAGTCAGAGACTATCCAGACTTACATCCCCACCGATCTTCCATACCCTGGATAATACAGACCTAGAAGACGTGCCCTCCTTTAGGTACCTGGGAGTCTGGCTTGACCGCCACCTCTCCTTCTCCACTCACATGGATGCCATCCTGTCAAAACTGCACCCTAAGCTTGGAGCTCTCTATAGAAACCGCACCTGTCTGCCGCTACCTGCAAGACGCAAAATCGTCCTAAAAATGACACTACCTTCCTTTGACTACTGCGATGTTGTCTACAGCTCCGCCCCCAAGACTACCTTATCCAGACTAGACCCCTTGTTCACTGCTTTCTGCTGTTTTGCCCTCGATGCCCCCCTCTGTACCCATCATTGCAAGCTCTACCATTCGCTGGCCCTACCATCCCTGAGCAACAGGCGTTTACTTCACAGTGCTAAATTTGCTTCTAATTTCTGGCTCGGTTCCCTTCTGCCCTACCTCGCCACCTCCTTATTTTCTCCACCAACCCCTTCTCATGCCCTCAGGTCCACTGACTCCAGGCTATTGGTAATCCCTCACCGTAGGACCTCTGCAGGCCAGTCGGCTTTCTCTTACCATCTCCCCAAGCTCTGGAATGACCTGCCAGCCCAAAACCGCTATTCTTCCTCCAAACATTTTCTGTCCCCTGCCCTCATTAACTTCTATGTGCCAAACTGTGTATGCCCCTGACCTTCCCCACCATCCCCTTGACTGAGTCTCTCCCCCCCATCCTTTCCCACCTCACCATACGCGGCCTGACCAGTGACTTGGCCTTCGCCCACAAAGACTGGCTTGTAATTGCCCTGCCAACCCAAGCACTTGCTCCCTCACTGCACTTCTGCTTATCTCCCTGACAAATGGTGTCCCTTGTCAACCCAGTCATCTTTGCTTTGTGTTTCTTACCCAGACCTAGTCCCAGCTCCCTGTCCCAAATCTTCCTGGCTTCTAGTTCTATCAGCCAACTCTGTGTAAAATTTCAACTAATGCTAGGAAGTAGGTACTTATGCATGTATGCATGGTTGTAGTTATGTAACCATAATGTAATGTCACTGTCATTGTGGAACATGTATGGTAGTGTCTCTCTCTTCAGGTACAAGTATGTAATGCCACCCTTAACCATGTAACAAAGCGTGTTATGTCACCTTGTTCATGACTCCAATGTACAATCTCAATTGCTTGTTTTCATGTACACTCTTCTCCTTTGTACCCCCCCCCAACAGGTCGCACCATGAGATGAGCATCTTGTTGCTCAGTATGCCTCTCCTGGTGAAACATTTTCAGTAAATAAATAAATAGATTCTCCAGCTGCAGCGCCACTGCCTTCTCAATAACCTTCCCCATGAAGGGGAGATTAGAGACTGGCCTGTAGTTGGCAGGACAGTCCAGGTCAAGAGAACATTTCTTAAGAAGGGGGGTCACCACCACCTCCTTCAGGGAGTCCAGAAACTCATCTGTTTCAAATGAACACTGGATAGTCTCTGCTAGGGCCGCGCCAATGACTTCAGCACACCCCCCAAGGAGGCAGGTTGGGCCCGGGTCCAAACCACAGCAGGTCGGCCGCATACTCTGGACAATCTGCATGACATCTACAATCTCCAACCAGTTGAAGTCAGACCATTCAAACTGAGGGACTGTAACCAACCACCGACCACCGCCACCCCCGTTGGAGCTAGCCAGATGAATCTCTGACCTGATGTCAGCCACCTTATCAGCAAAGAATCGAGCAAACTCATCACACTTTTCCTGTGAAAATGCTCTCCGATTCTGCAGACAGGTTGGATTGCACAGTCTATCCACTGTTCAGAAGAGCTGGGCTGGTTGATTCTGTGCTGTGGCTATCTCCCTGGACAGGAACTCTGCCTTCTTATGAGAAAGAGCCAATTGATATTCCCAATAATGGTCTATCATTCTGTTTGTCAGCATCAAGGCCAGATTTTCACCAGCAAAACTCCAGCCTTCATTCCGCTCGCTGCAACTCTCCGAGTCCCATCAAACCAAGGGGACCGGGGGCAAAGGGTGAGGCGCGAACACGGACAGGAGGAATGGAATCCAAAGCCTCCATCTCAGCCCTATTATAGGGTAGCAGCAGATTGTCTGGACCCACGCCTGCATTTGGCAAATCCTGATAGGTCCAGTACTGTCATTGGACCATCTGGGGTCAAACCCCTCAAAGGACAGTACCGGACCATCTCCACAGGGGCAGGTCTATTGGGAGGGAGCTCAGAAATTGCATCTTATAGTATGATGGTCAGACCACCCGACTGGCTCCACCACCATATCGGAGATCTCCATACACAGTAAAAAGACCAGGTCCAATGAGTGACCGCAGTTGTTTGTCACAGAGGCAACCACCTGTGTGAGGCCCAACTAATTCATAAGTCGGAGGAAGTCCTGACCAAATTGCAAGAGTTCGTCGTCGACCCAGGCATTGAAGTCTGGCTTTTAGCTCTTGTTTATTTAATAGCCTGTTTTTAATTACAGCACTGTAACTTGGCAGTATAACGATACCCATGGTAAGCCATTTCCATAACTCACCCAAAGCTATTCTATTTAAGGTGTTTGTTTATTTATTTATTTATTTATTCATTTGATAACCAGGTTGGTGGTGTTGGTGTATTCTGTACAAAAGTTGCCCATGGAGTACTCGTATTCTTCTTCCAGGAGATTCCTGTTCTCCCTTAAACTTTGCACAACTAGGTCACTGTTATGTTGCATGGCAATCTAATAATTTAAAAAGCCTCATTTTGCTAGAGCTCCCATGGAGGGGCAGCCAGCCTGTACCCTGGTGTTGTATCCTGGTATGGTTTTTGGTAATCGCAGAAGCTTTTTATGTTGTCTTGTGCATGCACAAGCAACATGTTGTGGCAGTAGGAGATGAGCAAGAGAAATGCAGAGGTGTGTCAGTTTTGGCGAATGCAGGGCATGCTTTAGAAGGTGCATCCCTCCTTCGCCAATTATCGAGCATGCTAGCGGTGACGCAAGTGTTTTTCAGTGCCACCAACTTGAAATGATTTCACCACTGCAATCCAAGCCAAGCTCTTCATGCAGCGGCACCAATGACATGCCTCCACTACGTGCCTTGCCTAGTGTAACAGAACAATAAACATGGCGGCGGCTCTGCCGTCCGCCTCTTGCAGTCACTAGTTTAATATTTGCAGCTATCCCATTTCGTAACACTTCTGTCTCTTAAGATAAATCCTTTTATTTTAATATTTTCAGCCGTCCTATTTGTCCAGCTTGTGTTGCAATACGTATCTGATTACTTGCTTAGGTCCCTCGCTAACCAGGACCTCAGTGCTTCCCGACTCCAAGCACTGAGGACTCCCCAACCCAGCTGCAACATTATCTGTCTGAAGTACCGGCTGCTGCCGCCGAGTAATTCCGTATAGGTCAGGCTGCACATGGAAGCACTTCTGTGTCTGACGTCATCGTCACTCATGACGTCGCCCGTTTTGGCTTGATTCGGTGTTGCTTAACTACAGCTGTGCTCCAAACTATTATTGCCTTTCTGACAGCCCAACTCTTGTAGTGGACAGCGCTGAGCTGGGTGCCCTGCTGCAGGCAACAACAGTGGGGTACATTTCTTTGCTACTTGCCACAGAGTAAGTAAACTATTGGCTTTTCGTTGTTTTCTTAAACAGGGGAAGACACAGGAAGAAATATAGTGATGGCATTACAAAGAATAATCATGCATATCAAAACAGAGCAAGGAAACAACTACAGTACTATAAGAACACTACCCAGAAAGGCATGTTTGCCACATTAAAGGTTGCAAGATTATACAGGCTAGAAATATTAAAGCACCTTTAGAACTACAAGCTCATTACTGGGTTGCTCTTGAAAATGGACCCTCGGTTCAGTCCATTTTACCCAGTTAACAAATGAAATCTGTCTGTCTGTCTTTCTGTCTGTCTATCTATCTAGGGGTGCCCACCCTGTGTACCACATATTTCTTCCACCCTTCCTTGCTGGTTGCCTGCCCGCTTCTCATCCCGTTCAGATAACAAGGCTGCACCCCCATAAAGGCTGCTTTCCCTTTGAGAAATGCAAGGTGGGCGAGCCCTCTCTTTGATGTACACAAGGAATGCAAAACTTATAGAATCAATCCATTTCAATTCTGACTGTTTTCCAGTTCAAGATTGATTCTGCTTTTAACATCTCCCATCCATTTCTGTGCAGGGCTTGGGGTTGCATCACTTGTAGTTGCATCACTGAATCTACATGAGGCCATTGTTTGGGGTGGATTACAGGTTATCTAGTTTTTTGTAATACTGAGCGGTGCTTACTTGTTAGTTACTAACTACAGTGACACTTACTGTAACCCAAGAGATGTAGGGTAGCATCACTCTCTGCCCTGCTGTCCCCATCAAAAAACATGACTTTGTAATTGCCGGTGTCACCCTGTCAGGACACAGCCTGGCCCCTGATGCCAAGGCTGGGGTCTGTTCCAGTTATCTGATAGTCAGTCCAAATGGCAGAGTGCTAGGTCGCCATGGGAGCCAAGCCATAGGAAAGTTAAAGGGAATATTAAAATAAAAATCAGGACTTACTGTAAACCTTGAGCTGCACGGTAGCATTTGTCAGTGCCCAGGTACCCACACCATGAAGTGTCACTCTGTGATCGCTGGTGTCATTGTGCCTGATGTTATCCATCCATAATGTCCCATTTGGGGGGAACGGCTCTGCCATGGTAAGCTGGGTCATATGTTGTGACAGATCCCGATGCGAACATGACAATTTGCTGCCCGTTTCCCTCAAAGTACCAGGTCAGGCTGTAAAGTAGAATCATCTGGGTGTGGAAAGCCCACTGGAGGCAAAAACAATTTCATATGCACATAGTGCACATCCACCATCTCTGATAAGTAGCATGCCCTACAGTCAGTTTTTGTGTTTTTGCAGAAACTGTTCATTATTCAAGGAACAGTCTAAGGAGCTGCATTAGAGACTGCTATTGAGGGGTTATTCAAAAGAGATCTTACATATAGCATTTTAAAAAGCAGCAGCAAATGTAGAGAGTCCCTATTCCCTAAACAACAAAGGATGTCAAACAACCAAAAATATTGGTATTTGAATATAATTCCATGAAACCCCAAGTAAGAAGGATCATAAAATGGAACTGGAGTATCCTAAAACTTTGTACTGTTTCTGGAATATTTGATGATCCACCATGTGTGTTGTTTAAGGGATCATGCAGTTGTAAGGATTCAGTCCACAGCCATCTTTTAATAAAAATAATCTCTTTTAAACTGGCTGCCACAACAGCCGAGAGATTTTTATGTCTGTGGATGGTGTTCTGCCTGTAGGTATGGAAAAATGACTAAAGTGTTTAAACATCATGGGGGAATCAAAAAACTTGAAATAAAACAGTCCATCATATGTTGCACTGATTCTGTTGTGTATGCAACTGCATGTCTCTATACCAAGATCTATATTGACAGGACTGTCCTCTACTTACTCAGAGTGCATTCAGGGGAACAGTAGTGCCTGGCCAATATGAGGCAGAGGTAATAAATAACATGTAGCTTTTGGTGTCTGGCACTTACTATAGACAGTTACTTGAATGAGAGAACTAATAAAAGTAATAAAGCCAGACAGATTCCTGAAGTTCAAAATGTGCTCCTCTTTATTTCTGTAAAATACGTGATAGTGCTGAGAGTCCATTCAGGCATGTCAGTGATGTAAACAACAGAGTTGGAATAAATAGCACACAATCAAAACATGATTCAGGTAACAAAGGAGCTCCCTCGTGCAGTGACGACCGTCCCCCCTCCTATTTTTTGCACAGAGAAAAAGGAGCACATTATGAAGTTCAGGTATCGGTTTTTATTACTTCTTTCATTCAAGTGGCCAATTTTCTATAGTAGGTGCCAGATATTAGAAGCTACATGTTATTGTCCATTGCTCAAAGTGTACCTTCAAGAGCATATCTGTGACATTAGGAATGTTTATCTCTAACAGAGGATGACTTGGATGTCTTTGTGGAGATCTGGGAACCATTCCACAAAGCTATAGTTCAACCTAACATTTGTTCTTGGCTCTCAGATTCCAGGTCTGTACAGTTATTTAATTAACATTATTAGTTTATTTTTTGTACCTTGACTTGGTGAATACACTGTCCCCAAACTGGGTGCATGATGATGGACTCGGACGTGTTTACTTGTCTACACTCGGGTGGGGAATGATTGTACAAAACATAGTACTCTGAACCTAAAATAACAAATAAACAAATATAAAGAAAGAAGCAAAAAAGGAAGTCTTGTCTGGATTCTGCCTTGGGTACACACTTTGAAATAAATGCACCACAATAAGGACCCACGTGACCTTAATTTTTGTGGCATAGAACATGCCCCCTTCCCCAGGTGGCGGAGATAGAGTGGCCCATCCTCTTACAAAAATAAATTTGCTGGATATTTGACCTGCAAATGAAAAGAAACAATCAGTTTAAACTATATTCTGGACTTGACAGGGTTTCTGTGAATAAAATAACCAAGTAACTTTTTTTGGGAGTTCAAACATCTTGATTGCTTTATTGTTTTGTAATGCTTCTCTTTTCTTTCCTGTGTATAAATATATAGTTTCTAGATACTTGCCTATTTTCAACCTATCAGGGGTCCCTTTAATAAAAAGATATAAAATATAAGCTTGAAAGTAACCCCATAGCAGAATACAACCCTGCAAGAACTGAAGAAGCAACAGTGCAAAATATTTAGTAATATATCCATTGTCCAATGTATTGTTAATAATTTGGTATTGCACATATCTATTTGAAAAGTAAGTCAAAATGTATTGTGTAAAGATACATTTTATAATCTCCTGCAAATACCACTAGACAATTGCTGTTTTTTATGTTTTTTAATCTGGTTTGAGTTTTGTGTATGTACCAATATTCACAAGCTATTTTCCAAATGCACTTAAGCACTTTTACTCTGAGCTGAGGAAAAAAGAGTTAAATATACTATTGTAAGGACAGGGGCACAGAGCATTTTTAAATAAGTGATCCCTAATGCCCACATTATTGGGGAAATCAGTTTTGAGTGAAGTTAGTAGCCTCTATTGAGTAACCTTTGGTTAAAGTGCAGTTTAATTATTGGCAGACAGGCAGGAATTTAATGTAGCCATGGGGGATCACACTTTGATGCCGGTGCCCTAGTGCTAATTGACAATTGCTGATTTAAGCCAAATTAAGTCCTGTAAAATGTTAGCATTGTCATGTTTTTCTCTACTTTAGAAAACACAAATATACTTGTACATTGCACTTTTGTGCACTTCCTCCCTGAAGAAGGAGAAGCAAGCTCTGAAATACCAGAGGTATTTCATGTCTGTACTTTTTTGGCTGTTGGAGCCTGTTTTAACTAAGTAATAATATGAACTTTTGAGACTACGCTATTCTGTGTGGTCTACTGCTTGGTATTTTGATTCTAGTCCTGTGGTACTCCCCTCCTGCGTGATGCTTGAGCTACTCCTGCCTGATCCCTGATTAAATTTATGAACATCTTGGGCAGTCCAGTGCTACTGTCCACCTGCCCAATCCCTCACAAAATGGAAAAAACCTCCATGGTAATTCAATGGTACCCGTCATCCCAGTTACTGTTATATTATTCATAACCCTCCACCCCCTATACATCCTGTGTACTCAGCAACCACTGTCCCCCACCCCTGTCAACAGACTAACCCAGCAACCCCTGTCAACTGACTAATCCAGCAATAGTTCAGGACAGGTCTACACACAGAGCTACAGATGATGGCCTGCCTCTTCTGAATTATGTGGACAGAGAACGCATGTCCTGTAGAAACAGCTGTTACTAAATGTAATTCATTTGAGAAGATTTCACTTTATAAACCTAAGGGAAAGAACTTGTTGCATCTTTTTCATAATTAACGCTTGGAGCCAGGTCAGCATGGCTGCATCCTGTCAATACAATTACATGCGTTTATACACACTGATATTCATCTGTACACTTACTGTAATGCATAACCATAATGTCCTTTGGTCTAAAATGAGTTAGGACAATTAAAATGAACAAAAAAAGCAGGTGTCCACTTATCAAGGCACAGGTAGAGAGTACTAGATAGAACACTAGCTGCTGCAGCAGAACATACTGGTGGTATTCCATCAGAGAGAACCACATTCAGTTTTCTTGGTTTCGGTAAAGTCCCCACTGCACTGACAACTGACTTCACTCTTCCTCTCTACTGTATGTCTGTAGTTCACACTGCTGAGATGGCAGGATCAATATTCTGGACTGGCAATATCTAAAAAACAGTAGTATACATTTATTTATTTTATTTATTTTTTATTTTATTTAGTATTTGTTGACCGGGTAAGTGCACTAGACAAATCCTGCCTATTTTCAGGCACGACCCGGGGGAGGGGGATACAGATGAATATCAACTGGCCTTGAACCAGATTAAGCTGTTGGTGGTATTTTTAGTGAATGAGGGAAATTTGGCCAGGACACCGGGGAAATTCCCCTACTCTTGCGGTAGGGGGCCCCCTGAGGTGGCTGGACTGTGCTCAGTATGTCTCAGCCGGTGGAGTGTGTGGAGGTGTTAGAGGAGTGCTCTATGGATTCAGTTGCTGTCTTTGCAGAGGAACCTGTTCAGATGGAAGAAATGGATATTTTAAGTGATCCCTTACCAGTGGAGGATTTGGCTCGGCCAGTTGTTACAGTCGCCTGTTCCCAGGACACGGTTGTGTCTGACCCATTGGTAGTTTTGTCCACAGAGGATGAAAAGAAGAGAAAACACCCAGACTGTTGCCAAATAGCCCCTCTTGGTGTGGCAAAAAAAGTAATCTGAATGTGGAGAACGACCCGATGATTGACCAAGCAGCCGTGTCGGCTGCTGACTTAGACGACAAATTGTTCCCGTTCTCGGCACGGCTTGCCGCTTGGTCTCCAGAAGCGGCTTTAGCAAATGCAGGATGGGTGAAAACCCCAGATGCCTGGATTCCTGACCCCAGTATCCCTTTACCGGGGGAAGGACTGAATCTGCCAGTGGAACCTTTGGTGTTGCAGGCTTCGAAGGGAGTGCTAGTTTCAGAGTCGGACCGTGCCAATGCGTCATTTCCGCCTGCCTGTACCGGAGCTGGGGGTCTCGTCTCCGATGTTCCTGTGTCTGGCTTGGAGTCTCCTCTATTGGGACCAGGTTTACCAGCTTCTTCGGCTCACAGGACTGTTACTGCTGATGTTGATATTTCCAGATCCCCAGACCAACAGACGAAGGTTCCTTTACCAGGTCAGTGTCTTCAGACTTTGGGAGAAGTTCTACCTTTTGGTCCTACAGGCAGTGCAGTTCGTCGACCCCTTCGGGCAGATTCTGCAAAACCGGCCAGTTATGCCTCTCTATTTAAATCTTCGGACATCCCTGCTAGAAAACGTTTTCTGGCACGCATTTATTATAAAGGGGGTTTGGATCTCCCCCCAGATCGTAACTATGTGAGTAAATCCCTGATTATTGACTCTTTGGGGATTCGGCCATCTGAGGTTTATGCATTTATTCATTCTTCTGGGGAACCATAATTTTGATATTTATTTTCGTTCTGCAAATCTGTTAGATAAATTTTGGACTGCGTATTATGCTGCTCATACAGATCCTATTTGGAAACCCTTTGTTGTTATCCCCATTACTAGACCAACTGCTAAAGTAATTACTGTTCTTTTTC
The DNA here is from genome assembly GCA_016271365.2 of Neoceratodus forsteri. Lineage (NCBI taxonomy): Eukaryota > Metazoa > Chordata > Ceratodontiformes > Ceratodontidae > Neoceratodus > Neoceratodus forsteri. The sequence continues at coordinate 106,915,753 of CM028131.1, read as the reverse complement.
GCAATGAAGGAGTTAATGTCTTGGATATTTTGTATTGGTTGGAAAAACGCTGTACTGTTAAAGGGGTGCCTCATGCCCTGATTGACAATAATGGGTTTTGGACGGGAGGGTGAAAATTTAATGTTCAACTCAAAATGACTGAGGCTGGGATTCAACATCTCCCTAATTGTTTCTATTTAGGGAGGGACCGTGGTATTCTGTTTTATCCAGGTCAGCCACGTTCTTGCTATAGATGTGGCTCACTGTCTCACTGAAGTTCAGATTGTAATCAACTGAAATGTGCATCTTGTGGGGTGTTGGGCCATTCGGTTTTGTCTTGTACTGTCCCCCCCACTTGTAATTTATGTGGTGAGGATACTCATGTTTTTGTAGCTTGTTCATGGGCAGCCCATAATACCTCTGATTATGCTGAACATGATTCTTATATTGCTAAATCCCTTTCCTCTTCTCGGACCCCTCCCCCTGGTTCGGGACCAGTTCGCACTTCTAAGTTAAAAAACCCTTTTTTTCCTTTCTCACTAGGTGACCCGGTGGTCCCGAGACAACTGGAAACCCTGGAGATCCCCAAGAGACACCTCCTTCCCCTATTATTTAAGTTCCTCCCCCTGTTCAGTCCCCTCCTCTCCAAGCGAATGAGGATTTGGAGACAGGGGAGGTTTTGGAGATCTCACCCCCAGTTGCTAGAAGACTTCGTTCCACCAAACAGGTGGAGGAAGTGTCTCAATTTTCAGTTTCAGTAACTAATCCCTATGAACCATTGCAGAGTTGGGGTGATGTTATGGAAGAAGAAGATATGGTGGAATCTCTTCCTTCATCTTCCCTTCCTGAGGCTTCCCCTGCATCATTACCCCAGTTGATACCTCTGGGACTACCCTGAAAAAGAAAACTACTAGAACCAGGAGAAAGAAATGATTTGGTCTTTTTCATTAGGGTTTCTTCTTTTTTTTCTTTTTTTTATGTCTTCTGTTCGTTTAGCTAGTTTGAATGTTAATAGCATTAGATCACAGTATAAACGTACAGCTACTTTTGCAGCCTTGCATAGTTTACCATATGAGGTTTATTTCTTACAGGATGTTAGGCTTTATACTACCGGGGAGGCTGCTACAGCCACAAGAGCTTGGGGGTTAGGGCTCTCTTATTGGTCTCTAGGCCAAGACCTATGTTCAGGTGTTGGGTATTGTTTTACCACGTTGGAGTTTATTTTGCAGAAATTAGTGGATTTAGTTCCAGGGAGAGTGTTATTGTTGGACGTTTTATGGTATGACTTGCCTTATCGTTTTATCAATATTTATGCTCCACAACAGAAAGCTGCTAGGGTACAGCTTTTTTGTGTAATTAAGCCCTATTTGTTTACTAATAAGATAATCCTATGGGGTGGAGATTTTAACTCTAGCTTAGATGTCCTTCCCACTAAAAAAGTATATTGTGACACTCAAGCGTTGCGTACTATTATTATAGAGATGGATTTAGTTGATATGTTTGCTCAAACTCCGTTACATACGTTTTCGAAAGGCAACTTGACCTCTAGGATAGATTTTTGGTTTTGTTCATGGACTGTTGGAGAGGTTAAGGTTGTAGTGGAACCTATGGCAACTTCAGATCATCATTTATTGGGATTACAGATTCATTTGAGGGAAGTGCTAACACAGGGGCCTGGGGTTTGGAGGGTTAATACGTACTTATTATTGGTTCCAGAGTTTCATCGAGGTTTTTTAGAAGTGCTCTCGGACCGCACTTCTGTGGTTTTTCTCTATGATTCAGTGATTGATTGGTGGATTGATACCAAAATGTGTTTAGTGGCCTATTTTAAATTTTATTCTAGATTGTTAGCTGATAATAGGCACCATACCTCTCAGCTCCTTCGAGCCGAACTACTTGCATTATTTACAGAATCCTATTTGTCCCATTCTGACTGTACTGTCCGTATAAAGGATGTTAAAGCAGCCTTGACACAAGTACAGTATGATAAGCAGAAATCTATAGCTTTTGAACAAAAATTTCGGACTTCTGGGAAGCAGAGTCAATTTAACCCTTTTGATATTAATAGGGGGAAATTTCGTGGTAAACAGATGTTTCAACTTCTTGATGACCAGGGACATCCTGTTAAAGGGAAGTTACAAATATTGCAACATGTTACAAATTTTGTGAAGCATACTTTTGAATCTCCAGTATCGGAATCCCCTGAAATGAAGATATTATTGCAAGCATCGGATGTACCTACCTTGATGTTAATTCAGCAGCAGGAGGTGGTAGCCCCTTTCACATTGGAGGAAGTGAAGGTGGTTATTTGTGGTCTTAGGGATAAGGTGGCACCAGGCTCCGATGGGTTGTCTGCTGAAATTTATAAATCTTTATGGAATTTTATGCCGACCCAGTTATTGGCTGTATTCAATGCTTTTTTGAATGAGGATCGTTTGTCGGACCAAATGTATGAAGGTTTGATGCTTTTTCCTTATAAAAAGGGTGATAAATCTGACTTGGGGAATTGGAGGCCGATTACTCTGTTAAATATAGATTATAAATTGTTTTCAAAATTACTGGGGAACAGGATTTCAAAATCTTTGCCTTCTTTGATTTCAACATCTCAGTATTGTTCAGTTTCAGGTAGGTCCATCTGAGATGCTTTGCTTTTGATAAGAGAATTATTTTCTCAGGGACATAAGGAAGTTCTTGCGGGTTATTTATTTAATTTTGATTTAGCAAAAGCTTTTGATGGGGTATCACAAGAATTTATTTGGTTGACTCTCCGAGCTTATGGGTTTCCTCAGATTTTTATTAATTGGCTTAGTCTATGTTATTCATTGGCCTATGTTAGGCCTTATGTAAACTGTGGATTGGATCACCCTGTTATATTCGTCGGGGTGTCCGTCAAGGTTGTCCCTTGAGCCCGCTGTTATTTGTAATAGCATTGGACCCCATTATTAGATTACTTCATAAATCCCCTAGACTTTTGGGTCTTTTGGGTCCAGGTTTAAGTAATCAGAAAATAATATGTTATGCTGACGATTTATGTGTTTAGGTGCCAACTATACCGGTGGGTTGTTTATTATGTGCTATTCTTCCAATTTTTTTATCTGTCATTGGTTCAAGTATAAATTTACAGAAGAGTGTTTGTTTTAATTTAGCTACAACTTTGGTGGGGATTTCTTCCATTGGGGTATCCGTTTAGTGGATTCTCCGCATAAGCTATTGGGTATTTATTTTGGTGTACTAGATATGGCTCAATATAACTGGGAAATATGTCTGAATAATGGCAGGGAAAAGGTGTGTAAGTGGAATAAATGGTTTAAGGGGAAGAAGAAATGGATTTTTTTGATTAAAACTTGTTTATTGCCTTTATTTTTACATGTTGCGCATATTTTTCCTTTACCCAAACAGTTTTTTGTGCCCCTTTTGAGCCTTTTTTTTCTTGTTTTTGGGGTAGCCGCCTCAATCCGGTAAAAGGAACTATTTATTGAATGACTATAGTCGGAAGGGGGGTTAACATGGTTCACCCGATAGTATTTTTTTACTCTTTTTCCGCTAATTTAAAGCCTTTAGTCACTAATTCATCACAGCGTTGGATTCCTATGGTACGTGTTTCAATTTCGGAGATTTTGCAAGAATGGTTTCTGGAGAATTTTATACAAAAAAACAAACGGAAATATGTTTTATCTTCGGATTGGGTAATGGTGTTTGATATGCTTAGAACATGGCGTATTACTGTATCCATGGTTACGGAGTTTTCTCGTAAAAAGTTGTATGCAGTGATAGTAGAGTCTTATTTTTCAGAAGAAGTTTTTCTGGATTTTATAATGTCGTAAAAAGCTCAGATTGGAAGTCGTCTTACTGATACCAGAATCCCTGTGGCTATGTGGGATATTGCTTAGTTGGGGGTACATGGTAAAATTAATGTATGAGGAAACCACAAACATAAACAATTGATGGATTGTTATTGTTTTCGGACTTCCTGTGCGACCCTTACTGAGACTATGGTTCACTTATATTTTTCTTGTCCTTTTATTATGCAATTTTGGCTTTTGTGGCATCGTTGTTTTTGGAATAGGGTATGGCGCAAGTGGGATCAGAGGGCTTTGTTTTTTGGTTTATTTCCGGCCTCATGGGATGAGTGTAATCCTAGTACTTTAAATTTAATAGCGGTTGTGATACTGTATTGGGTGTGGCAGGTTAGGTGTTGGTTTTTATTTCAACAACGTTCTCTTACCCCTGAAGAACTGTTTACGAAAGTGGTGGCTCATATCGATCGTCTTAAAGAGGGAGAAAGGAAACTCCTCAAACAGAATATTTGGGAATGATATTGGAAATTCTGTTAAACCAGTTACCTATTTTCGACTGTATTTTGATTCTTCAAATATTGTTATGCATTTCTTTAATTTAGGATAACAGAAGTTTTTTTATGTGTTTTTCTTTTCTTCTGGAATTATTGTATTAATTTAGTATTACATCTGTTTGAATTAGTTCTTTTGTATATTATTTTGTTTGTGCTTGTTATGATTTTAATAAACCTACCCCTACTCTTTTCGAGAAGTGCCATGGGATTTTTAACATCCACCTGAACTACCACCAATCCAGGCAGATGGGACCTTGGTTTAACGTCTCATCCATACATGCTGGGCTACCACTTGTTTCCAGTTCTAAACACTCTAAAAGTTGAGAGCTGCATTTATGCAGAACAGGGAAAGTGGACCAGCCTGGACACCATCAGCTCCAGTGATCAAAAGCTACACTGACACATGGTGAGAAGGTGGGCTGGGAGGAGTGAGGAGTGAGTGAGGATAGCCAAGCCACCATTTTGCTCTCTCATCCTGCAGTGGCCAAGGTAAACAAAACCCAAACAACAAAAGAAACAGCTAACAGAATTAAAAAAGAAAAACACCATCGCTATTACTGTGGTCTGACCACTGGTCTGATGGCAGCCTAATTCAAATTCTCTCTACCCCATTATAAAATCTTAACAGAAGACTAATGTGCTATGAGGAACATGGTTTATCTTGGGCAAAGCAGAGCTGGGGCTTTTCCTGCTCCTTGGCTGAGTTTGGGTCTTGACTGGACCACCCATAGATTTTAAAATGGACCTGGCCTAGTCAGGACGTGAGAGTTTTCGATGATGGCTGCACTGATTGCTATCTGTGATACTATTAGCATGAATGATAAAATGAAATCAGATGAAGAAAAAAGAAAGGTTAAGAACTGGCTTACTGTTATTGGGGGGAGTTTCTGGGTGGAATTGTGGCTCAGTTGGGGCACGGGATAAAAACGTCTTGTTTTTAGTGGTGTCTCATTTATTTTTTCTGTTTAAATGCTTTGCTTTTTCCCTATTTGATTTTTGATTTTGCTTGTATCGCAACATATGAACATGGAAACTGTCAGCCTATGTCAGGTTCTGTTTATGTGTGGTCAACGTCAGGATTCCTGGATTCTGCCTGTGCCCCAGCCAGTTCCAATTCCTGGAGCTGCCACTGTGGGAATGGGGAACCCACAACAAATGCCACAACTGGCAGCAGCTCCTCCATGCTGGGAACATCTGCAGCTCCTCCAGTCCCCTTCGGGAGGGGGAGACTGGGACACACAGCAAATGCCACTATTGGTGGCAGTTCTTCCGTGCTGGGATCATCTGCAGCTCCTCAGTCCCCTTCGGAGGGAGACTGGGACACACAGCAAATGCCACTATTGGTGGCAGTTCTTCCATGCTGGGATCATCTGCAGCTCCTCCAGTCCCCTTCGGGAGGGGGAGACTGGGACACACAGCAAATGCCACTATTGGTGGCAGTTCTTCCGTGCTGGGATCATCTGCAGCTCCTCCAGTCCCCTTCGGGAGGGGGAGACTGGGACACACAGCAAATGCCACTATTGGTGGCAGTTCTTCCGTGCTGGGATCATCTGCAGCTCCTCCAGTCCCCTTTGGGAGGGGGGGACTGGGACACACAGCAAATGCCACTATTGGTGGCAGCTCCTCCATGCTGGGATCATCTGCATCCAATTTGGAGATAAATTAAAGTACTTTGGCATTAAGCCAGCCAAATTCTTAAGTTTGAGTACTTGCATGGGGAAACAGAGTGCTGTGCATCTCACTTCCAACTGTCTGCCAGGTAACAGTAACAAGAAAAATAAGGCTCAACAGTAAAATTGTCTTTTTTTTAATGATGCAGAATACAGCAACAAACTTGGGATATAATGATCCTAATAAGAGAAAGAAATAAACCGTCAATGAATAAAACAAAACACCTAACTTTCATGACTCCAGTACTACCTTAGCAAGTCAGTTTCCAAAAAACAGTACTCCAGGGAAATAGCCACAAAATAGCCCTAGACACATGTAAATTAAAAGGAATCCATATGTTTCCTTATGAAAGTATTGTAAAGTTTACTATGAGGATCCAGTATGTAAATTGCTGGGTTATATTTAGAAAATGTTATCAGTAAGACATAAAAATACATTTAAAACTGTAATGTGGAGGCATCCATTTTGTGGACAAGAAGGGTACTGCGATGATGTCACTGCCTCATTAGCTCTAACAGTATGCAGTTATGCAGGTTACAACAAACTCCTCCTATAGACAGGGATCCTGTTCTATCATGAAGAGAAGCACTGGATTCTTTTCTTGCACTCTGCCAAACATAAAATCCTGGGTGTTCCTCACAATATAATATAATCCTTGACAGCACAGTTAAACTGTTCTCACCTGCTGCACTGCATACTGTTAACACTGGTGAGGCAGTGAGATCTTCACAGCACCCTTCCTGTCCACAAAATGGATACCTCCACGTCCCTATTTAAAACGCATTTTTCTGTCTCACTGAAAACATTTTCTAAATATAACCCAGCAATTTACATACTGGATCCTCATAGTAACCGTTACAATAATTTCATAAGGAAATGTATGGATTCCCTTTAACTCAGAAAATTGAAGATTTATTGTGGCAAGCACCAACACAGACTAGTGCCTACTACCCTAGCTCTTTGGCAACCACCTTCCTCAGGGGTTGGCTTAGCAAGTGTATGAAAAAGCAGGACTTGTTTTACTACAGGATGAAATGGGGCATAAAAAAAAGAGGGAATGTGACATGATATAGATGTATCAAAAGCAGCAGTTGTTGGCTCTAGCCAATTCTTGTTTCAACCTTCTGATACTTTCCCTGACTTTATGTTTGTCCTTGAGGATATAACATCAGAATGTCTTGTCCCTCATATTCACTCCTCTTGTGGTTCTGAGCTCTGTTTTAGCCTTAGCATTTCTGACCTTCCTAATGGTCTCTCTGGTTGCCACAAGATAATCCTCCTTATCCTCTTCTGTCTGACTCTCCTCCTTACATTTCTTGAATGCCTTCCTTTTTTGCCCTCTCTTCTTCCTTCCAATGTGAACCACAATGGATCTCTTGCTTTTCTCCCCCTTTCAGTACAGCATTCAGCAGCCTGTAATATGCCTCCCTTGTATGCTCCCCAATTTTTCTTCCACCCTGTCTAGCCCCACTATTCCCCCATGTTATCCCTCAGTAGCCTTTGCATCCTGCCTGCTTTTTTTTGAAGTCCCACACCTTTACTACTCTGTCCTACTTGCTTTCTTATACTTGGACCTCAAATCACATCAATTGGTGGTCACTTGACCCTCAGGCTGTTGGACTACTGTGTTTTGGGCCCGCTCACTGTTTGTGTGCACTAGGTTCAAAATGACTCCCTCACTTGTGGATCCTGGACCAATTGTCAAAGAAATGCTTCCTGATATGCTTCTAGCAGTAGCAGGAGGTGGTTCCTTGCACTTGCCATGACTGGGACTTTGCGGTCCACATCCAGCATGTTGAAGTTCCCCAATATCACTACTTCCCCTCCTCATTTGCCCTCCTCTGGATTTACCATGTTTCCTTGTCTGTCCCCTGGTCCTGGTTTGATGGCCTGTACAGTACCCCCACCCTGATTTGTTTCTGCTTGCGTATGGTGACTAGTACCCACAGAGACTCTGACCCTCCACAGCCACCCAGATTGCAAATCTCTGTGGCTTCAGTGCCTTCTCTTATGTAGAGTGCTACCTTCCTCCCTTGCCCTCATTTTTCCTTAATAAGCCATACCTTAGTATAACCATGTCCTACTCCTGATTCTGGTTTGCTGGCATCTCTGTGACAGCCACCAGGTCTAAATTACCTTCCACTACTGATGCTTTAAGTTGTGGCATCTTGTTGCCCAGACTTCTTGTATCGGTGTATAGCAGTTTTTTTTTTTATTTACTGTGCCTTACTGCCCTCAGGCAACTGGCCCCCATTACTCCAGCCCACTCACCCAGCCCCAGCACCCGCATTCCCTGGGACTTGCCTCTCCTCCTTTGTCATCCTGGCTTACCCTCCCCCCGTGCGGGGATGTTGGGAGGGGTCAGTACCTCCGATGGAGATTCGGTTGGTGCTTTGGAAAGAGTGCCACGCTTAGCGGTATGGGGCCTACGATGAGTAGTGGACGCCCTCCTACAGAAGCTGCCTGTTTTCCCTGGTTTTTATTCCCCAGATTCCAAGGAGAGCTCCAATGCACATGCAAGCACTTGTGTGTTGTGTCATGAGCATGTCGGTGTCCACTTTCGATTCCTTGGCTCTGCTTGCATCGCCACCTGAGGTCACCCAGGTGGCGGTAGTGAAACAGAGACAACTCCCTCCCTCCCTCCTGGAGAACATCCTCTGGGATGCACAGCACACCTCCCTTAGCTGGCCCTCTGATGACTCAGGCTTGTTCCCAAACCTGGGTCATCGACATCATGAAACGTAGCGAGTGCTACTGCTGTGCCAGCAGGCTAGCAGCTACATAGCAGTTTGTAATAATGGTCACACCCTTCCCAATTATATTTCTGCTGATTGCACTGATTTTAAACTTCTATTTGGGGGGGTCAGAAGGCACCCCCCCCCGCTTTATCCATGATAAAGTACCTAACCGACCTAGCTCCCTTTTTTTCTAGTTCAAATTAGCTGCAATGTACTGAGCCCATCTTGCTCCCAGCAATCACTTACTGTCCTTGTTAGTGTATAAGCCATCCCTTTTGTTGCTGGTCTATAATGTTCTGCACAACCTGGGCCCTGGCAACAGCAGAGACCTCCTCTGCCCATATACTCCACTCCACTTCGATAGGGAGAACCTGCCAGAGGTTCTAGATGCCTGCCTCAAATTAGCTGGTGATAGGGCCTTTGCTGTGCTGGCACCTCACCTGTGGAACTCATTAGCACCATTTGTCCACAGCAGCTCCTCGATATTGGTGATTTTAATGATGGCTTATGATTTTATTGTTGATTAGTTTATGTGGTTTATTGGTCGATGTACTTGACTGTTTGCCATTGTATATTTATGTAAAGTTCCCTGACGCCTCTGGAAGGGGGTGCTATATAAAATAAAAATTGCATTACAATTTCATTATAGTACAGTATGTGCACATAAGTGGAGGACTAATGACCATCCGGCACAGTTTGCCTAGGTCAGTGCAGCTTAGCTTTCCACTTGTGCTGCTAGAGTTAATGTAGTGCAAGGACTTTTAAAAAATATATTTAGGTTGGGGTGCTCCACCCCTGTATAATTTAGGTTGGGGTGCTCCACCCCCAGTATAAATTAAAAAATATCAAGTGTGTGGTGGTGGAATACCCTACCTAAGCACATTTTTATGTTACCTCGCACAGGTGCAAGCAACATCGTGTGGTGCTAGCACATTTCAGAGGTGTGTCAGTGTTGGCCAATGCAGGGAACACTTTAGTGGGTGCCCCCAATTAGGGAGCATGCTAGAGCTGATGTAAAACTTCACAGAGTGCCAAAACCTTGAAAGAAATGTGCCGCTCCAGTGAGGTGCAGTTACCTCACTGGAGCATCAGATGACAAGGCTCCATTACGTGCCTTTCCTGGTGAAACATTTCAGTAAATATAGTGGCTCCTGCTGCCCGCCATACACAGTCCCCACAAAGCTGTCATGGGGGGTGGCCAGTCCCCGTATTGGCATGTTCCCCCCCCACACACACACACACAGTTTCTTTGCTGATGAGGGCCAAATCCCCATCAGTTATGTCCCCCACACACACACTTTCTTTGCCAGCGGGGCCCTATCCCCATCGGCATCAGTCCCCCAACACTTTTTGCCGATGGGAGCCCAACTCCCCATTGACATCATGTTCCCCACCCCACACTTTCTTTTGCTGATGGGGGCCCAATCCCTGTCTGATCAGCCCCTCACTACACACTGGGAGCCCACCCCAGTGTGCCCAACATTTTTAATTTTACCTGTAAACAAAGAAAACCGCTCAATGTCTTTTTTTTTCCCCAAAAAAAAAAAAAAGAAAAAATGGTCCTCGTCATCCCGGTGCCCTCCTCACCCCATACTTAGCTCCAGAGGTCCAGTGCTGCAATCGTCTGTGGACTGGGAACACGTCTGAACTCTTCAAAAGCCGACCACAAAATAAAGAAAATCACGGTAAGCTTTGTAATGGCACCAATGGGGGGTTTCAACTTAAGTTGATATTTCTGCCATTTTTTGGAATTTTGGCTCCATATTTTCAACATGGGGTTCTTGGGACCCCACCTCATGAACACATGCATGGTCATTTTGTTACTCTGTCCTGAAAGGTGATTTTGCGGTCACTGCATGGAATCACCCTTCAGGACAAATTAACAAAACGACAGTGCCACTGTTCATGAGGTGGGGTCCCAAGAACCCCATGTTGCAACTTTGGTCAAAAAATTCAAAAAAATGACTGCGTTACGAGTGTGCATTGTGCAGTTTCCACGCAAGCTCATAACTTCGACAATTTTTAATATTTTCACTCCAGATTTTCAACATTGCCATTTCTTCACACCTCCTTATCAACAGTATAGCTGTCATTTTTCACATCCTGCCCAAAATGTGTCTGAGCACATGTGGTGCACAATGGTGCAGTCGCTGTGGGACATCAACTTTTGAGAAACAGTAACAAAATCACAGTGCCACTGTTCATGAGTGGAGGTCCCAAAATGCCTATGTTGAAAATATGGTTAAAATAATCCCAAAAATAATTGCGTTACAGTTGTGTGTTGCACAGTTTCTTTGCACACTCGTGACTTCAACAAGTTTTCATATTTTCACTCCAGATTTTCAACATTGCAATTTAATAACACCTCCTCATGAACAGTACAGCTGTCATTTTTCACATCCTGCCTGAAATGTGTTTTCGCACCTGTGGCACCAAATGGCGCAGTTGCTGTGCAAAATCACCTTTCGGCTAATGAACTGATAGTGCCACTGTTCATGAGGTGGTGTCCCAAAAAGCCCATGTTGAAAATTTGAAGTGAAAATTCCAAGAAGTGCCCAGGGCATTAGGGTTTCCAACCATAAGGCCCCACCCTGTAGAGACTGACAGGCGTCAGGGGTGTGACTTGGGATAATCAGCTATAATGCTCATGCCATTCCACCCCCATCCCCACCCTGCAGCCAGTGACAGGCATCGAGGTGTGCCTTGGAGTCTTCGGCCCCAAAGTTCACTCCATTCTCCTATACTGCACCCATCTCAGCGTATTTCCTTATGGAATGGGATGAGTGCAAGGCCCGGTGTCTGCAGGGTAGGGTGAGGTGAAATGGCATGAGTGTTATGGCCGACGACCCAAAGGCACACCCCAACACCTGTCAGTCTCTGCAGGGTGGGATTAGCGTCAGTTCAATACTTCACTGCCATTCCTATTATGCATCTCTCTCTAACTCTTGCACTACCAATGCCAGCAAGACAACATTCGGCATTGACAAATGCTTGTTATAAATGCCATCACTTAGTTTCTCTAATTGTTCCTTTACAGTACGGCCACAAACATCTGAGCTGTATAAAGATTGTGGGATTCCTGTGATACTATTGACATTCAAAGTTGCTTCTGTGATGTTGCCCCCAAATGTTCTGTAATGTTGCATTTCCTGTTTGATTAGCTTTTTTATGAACATGTTACTTGAGTTTTCCAGGCAAATGTTCAATTAAAAACTACTCCACGATAGGTGTACTGTCTTATTATTTTCATTTCAACACCTTTGATAAACCAATTTGGTTTTAGTTTTTCCTCCTTCTTAGTTACTATCATAATTTGACTTTTGTCCATTAGAAGTGGCTGAAAGGGAGCAGAGGCTATGGTAAACAAATGCTAGCAGTTAGCCTTCAGCAACCCTCGCTGAGATGCCCCAGGTTTGATTTGGCCTGAACGGGCACCTACATAGTTGCTCAGCCCTTCAATGCCACATGGAGAGATGGGCAGTGATAAATTTTATTTTTAAATTAAATGTTTCTCTAAGAGGATGGGGACTGCCAACTAGCGCATGCAAAAACAGAAAGCTGGGGACAAAAATGTTGTACTGAAAGTGACAAAACTGTCAACGAGTGCTAAAAGTATCTTTTATTAAAGATAAAAAGATAAGTAGTCAAGGATTACCCAAAACAGGCATTGGCAACAAAGCCATGTTACAAAGAAATACACACATACCCCCTTAATGCAAAGCATCATGGGACAGGATAGATGCAAATCAGCATGACAATTTAGGCTCGTTCTGCTTATTCTCAATAGCCTCTGTATGAAGCCCGAACTACCCATTGTTTAACCTGACACAAAATGGCCGCACAGGAGATAATGGGAATGAATGGCGCCAAAGGGACTCTCTCACAATCTGCAAAGGCAGAAAACAAAAGGCACAGATGTGTTTTGTCCTACTCGGGATTTATCAGTGTATCTCATCTGCATCTCAACCCAGGGGGAGAGGAACCAGCTCTTATGGGTTTGGATCATGGTGGATCCAAAGTAAAAAAGCTAGCTAAAAAGGCAAAGAACCTCAGCACAAAAGCACTGAGGTAAGGGTTGCTCAAAAAGGACATGGGCAACAAAGCCAGGTTTCAAACAAACCCAAAATAGCACATGCCCCATAATGCAAAGCATCATGGGAGGTATATGCAAATAATCATGACCATTTAGTCTGTTTCTGCTTTAAGCAGGAGTGCATTGTGCCAAAGGGCCTCTCACACAATCTGCAAAGGCTGAGAACAGCAGACAATATATTTCACCCAACTTGGGACTCATCAGTGTGCCTTATCTGTATCTTGGCCCGGAAAAATGAACCAGCCCTTACATGGTCTTATGGGCTTGGGTCATGGTGGGACCACCATTAATGATTTATTAAAGATAAATTACTAAAAGCACTCTTGACCACCACAAACTACTGTGGACCAATATGCTGCAGTAATTCATCTTCAATAAGTTACTTTTATTGTTTATTGACTGTTTTGTCACATTATCAGTGTTGAGTTGGGTTTTTTTTTGTTTGTTTTTTTGTGCTTGGCTTTCTGTTTTCATATCTCACAATTGCCTGCTCTGTGCATGGTAGTCTGATTCTTCTTCCAGTGTGTAGTGCAGCTCCACCCCGGCCGTAATATAGACCTACACACTGTAGGTGGATTGGGGGGGGCAGATAGCATGGTATGACTCCAACTGGACAGTTAAAATGAACCAGTCCTCAAGCTGGTATTCTGCATGTGTGGCTTTAGATATATACCTCCAGAAGAAATACACTTACAAGTAAGTAACTTTTTCAGATCAGCTACTCGATGCAAGCTGGCAAGTATGGGAAGGCTCCAATGTCTGATTTGTGATGCAAATCTGAACTATAGAGCATCCGGAAAACCTCGCCTTAGAAGTGCTCTAAGTTGTCAAAAAGCAAAATTCATGCAAAGAGACTCTACCATTAGTGCATCCGGGATGTATTGAGGGGGTTACAAGTAAATGAACTCCGTGTGTTCTCTACATTGCCAGTCTGTAGCTATTTAAAGAGAACATAAACCTACTTTAAAAAAAAAAAAAAATGTTTTACCAACATTGGAAATTTGGGCACGTGTGAAATCCATTTAATATTATTATAAATAATAGGGGCATGGTAGCACCTCTATATTTAGGGTTGAGTAGGCTGTTTAATGTTAAACCACAATTTATACACCTTAATAACTTTGGCAGCATTTAAAATAGTCCAACATTTGGCATGTGGTTGTCTGGCAGGCAGAATCTCAAGATGTGAAAAGTTTCATGATGGCATCTTGTTTGGTTTTTGAGATGCACAATGTCAAAAAATGCAAAAAAAGGTGTTTGTGTACCCCCCCCCCCAGGTGGGGCTTACCTGCATCACCTCCCCGGGTGCTGCTCTGCCTCCTGCCAGGTCCCCGATCTGTTCCTGGGTCCCTTGTTGCTCTTCCTGGCCCCAATATGCCTGAATCCTGTCGGTGGACTGGAGGAGCAGAGGAAAGTAAAACTGCCTGCTTGACAGTTCAGCGAATGCTGCACTGAAAAGTGTGCAAGCGTTTGCACAGAAAGCCTGCTCGAATGTGTGAGCTGGCGGCTGCCAGCTCAGCTGTTGTAAGCACTATGGCACTTATTGTAAAGCCGCTCTGGCAGCTCAGGTCCAGCTCTCCTTTGTGTGCTCTGGTCCCAGGGACACCAGTGGCATCGGGGGCTCAGAGACGCACTTGTGGGGGGCACAAGAAATAAAAATTTTAAAAGACCTCTCAGCGCTATAGAAGTGCTTCTGCTTTAAGAGCAACTGAGGCTGCTATGAATATGGAAACTCTACTGTTGCCTGGGGGGAAAGTGCTACAGCGCTTGCGACAGACAGGGGAAGTACCTGCCAAGCCCCATTCTACCACTGGATGCCAGAGATGAGGAGCAGCTACCAAATGTTGGGGGCAAATAGACTTGAAACACTACTGTTGGCCTGCAAAATAAACTTAAAGACGGGACTTTTTATAAATTGTGTTGATGCCACCATATTTTGCCACCTTTGACCTTCAAGCAGCTATTTCGATTCGATGAGTCAGGAGGACTGCTGCTATGGTTCTTGGGTAAGGCCATTGCCCTTGGCACCTAAACAACCAATCAAGCAATGAAGTGACTTCTCGCATATTAATTCTGTAGATGGGCAGCTGTGTTTCACCAATCAGACACTGCCTTTTCTCTCCTCAGACCCCAGGGACATATTCAGCTTGGGGTAGTCTGACTGAAGCTCTCTGTAACCGATGGGAGGGCTTACTGTAGACCATGTCAGAGGAAAAAGTTTGGAACTCTGCCTAAAGCTTCCATAGCCAAACTCCAGGAGACTTGCCGAACACGCTCTATCACCTGGACAGCCAGTGTGTGTGTCTGTAGAGCGTTTGCAACTAAAACTTTGCAGCATCCCCGAGAAGCCCTCAGCCTATGAGGAGGGTGAACTAATGCCTGAAGATTGCCTGGGATAAGCAAGCAGATCCCTGAGACAGCTGCAGAAGAGTCCCATAGTCTGGGAAAACCAGTTTGAAGTTTTGAAGTGAAGCAGTGGTTTTTGTGGTCTGATCCTGCAGTTTGGAGGCTGTTTGAAAGACTGTGCCCCTCCAGCCTTGGGGCTGGGGGAAAGGGTGAGCTGGTTGTTTCCAGAGCTCTTAAAGTCTGCTGCCTGCAAACAGAAAAAGAGAGAGAGAGAGATCCCTGAGCTCAAGGAAGGAAGATTGCCAGCGAGGATGGTGTAGGGAATCAGGTAGATATAGTCACCGCTAGACAGTACTCATCATCTTCCCCTGGGAAATAGATGCCTTGATGTGTGGGGTAGGTGTGTGGCCCTGGCCCAGGTACTGCCCTAATCCAACATCCATGAAGCGACAGCCCTGAAGGTGACAAACTGCCAGAGTCTGCAACACCTCTGAAGGTGAAAAGCTGCCAGACTCTGCCACAGCCAAGACTGCTGCCACCCTCTTTGTACAGCTCAAGACCCTAGCTCAACTGATGGCACCTGCCATCCTTGTCAGAGCCTGTGAGACTGTCTACAGAATCATGAGTAAACACAGGGCTTGCACTGTCTGGGGGATTTGTTTAAAGTTTGCCAGCCAATTCCTATTTTATTTGAAAGTGCACCAACACCGGCCAACCCATGGCACCATTCAGGCCTGCAACAAATTCTCTAGCTGGGGACCCAGACTAACTTTAGAGGGCACTGGTACCAGTGGGGAGGTGGGCTAATCGGTTTCGTAGCAGTTACACTGTGAGAGCAAAAACATCGCGCCGCACACAACACCGCAACCAAAATATTCTACAGCACATTCAACATCGTAAGAACACAGACTGGCACAACTTGTAACAACGTAAAAGCACAACAAATAACACGAGGCCCTTTTTGTTTGGGACTCCGCCTCCCACCTTGCTCTCTAATTCCTTCCCCACTGCTGCTTTCCCTTCCCCGCCTACACAGGGGTAGGCGTAACTCCGTAACAGTGTAATACCCCTGTCTCTGTAAAGGCTCCTGAGATTCTTAGCCATGATATTATTGCGGCAATATCTTTTAAACGATGACATGAAGTGATATGGGGCCAATTGATTGTGTTGTTGCTGTTGGGTGTGGGCACTGCTAATGGTTGTTGATGCCTTTATTACCAGTTACATTCAGTAGTTCAGTTTTTACTTATTACGAACATATGAACATATGAAAATTTGCCAGCAGAAGCAGGCCACATGATCTGTCTAGTCTGTTTGAGTGCGCAGCCCAGTCTATTTTACTAGAGTTGCTGCCCCTCCCCCTGCCGCCCCTCATTATTCTCCCCCTCCCTCACTTCTCCAGTGCTCCCAGATCGGCCAAAGCATTTTCCTGTAGCAGACCCTAATTTTTCCTGTATTTTCCCTGTAAAACTTGGGTGAAATTCCTGTAGATTTTCCTGTATGCGCAAACCAACTTATTTTTGCAATTGGCTTCATTATAGTTGTGAATAAAATCACTAAAAAACATGTTCTGGCTGTTTTAAGTGTTCTTATTTACTTTAAAATTTAAAACTGACCTAAAAACCTATCACAAGATTACATTACAGCTAAAATATATCTACAAGTGAATGGTTGAGGCACTAGGGGCTACAGACTAATTTCCAAGGCTTCTTGCAATACAGTACTGATTGCCTAATAAACTTGCACAAGACCACACTTGTGAATTCTGAGCTGGCTGCTCTGCCCTCGGGCACCGCTGCTTCCAGTGCGCACCTGACCCCTTTGCTTTTATTCCTGCATGTATCCATGCTGCTTACTTGATTCATTATCTGCTTGGTGTTAATTGCAATATTAAAAAAGTTGCCATCCTACTAATGGAAAATCCTAATTTTATGCATTTTCCTCCCCAAAATAGTACACTCTGCCTCATCGACACAGTCAGAGCCAAATTTTAAAGCAACCTCAACATAATGAATGATTTCATACATACACCAAGATAGTTGGTTATAGTTTTACCTGATCCTCTGATGACTGAAGGAGTTTTTTTTTTTTAAATATTAATATTAAAAGAAAAACTCTGATCTTCTCTACCTGGCTCCCCGAGTACATGACTATGTCCCACCCCTCCAGCAGTCTCATAGCCAAAAGCAGCACAAGTTGTCTGAATATGTGATCTGATGCATGATCGATGATTTTAGGGAAAAAAAATGGAAGATAAGTACCTGTGTGTTGGCTCCTATTATTTATGAAAATATATTCATTGCCATCGGTCCCTGATATAGAGAGTTCAATTGTTTAAGTGTGAGTGTTTTACCTGAATTCAATTGCTTATCTCTCCTGACTGTCTCCCAGTGAAAAGAAGAAGCAGGCAGCTCAGAGGGGCTCAGCTGAGTTCTTGTCTCCCAAATTTTCTGGTGTCTGGCTACGATAAATAAGCCGAAGTCTTGAAATGGACAGGCAGGTGGGGTGCTTCAGGTCTCGCAGTGGTGGATGCCGGGTTAAAGAACACCAAAAACACGTGGCAGCAGGCCATGGACAATCGCGGGCTTCTCTCTCTCTCATCACGGGCAGCAGCAAAAAGGCTTGCAAAGGTCGAGTAGGAACAGTACAGCCACAGACAGTTTAAATATTCCCGGGGCTACACTGCATCAAAGAAGTCAAGCATAGCCAATCGGAGAACAGACAGTGCATGATCAGAGCATGACTGGGACTCTGAACCAATCGGGGCAGCCAACTTTTGCTGAAATCTCATCTGGATATCTAAATGAACTCCCGGGAGAGTAAGAAGCAACTAATATCCACAGATTTAAAGTGATGGTGCCAAAAACCCTGTATATTTGCACAATTAAGGAAATCATTCCCGTATCCCATTTTGAGCCCCTAAACCCCGTAAAATACGGGAATCCCTGTAGATCTGGGAGCACTGCTTCTCCCCTACCCATCCTCCCTCCATTGCAACCTTCTTTTTTTTTTTTTACCCTGCCCCACCCTTTTTTTAACAGTTCCCACTGTGTTCAAGGATATCCCCTCCTCTAGCAGCTCATTCCACTTAGACACCACCCTCTGTGAAAAAGTGCTTCCTAATTTCCCTTTTGAATCTACCCCAACAAGTTTCAGACTGTGCTCCCTTGTATTCCCCTCCCTTTTTAAGTTGAAGATGCCCTCCAATCCAGTCTTATTTATATCTTTAAGGTACTTGAAAGTTTCTATCATATCCCCCCCCCCTCCCATCTTATCCCCATCCCCCTTTCAATAAAACTTTTATTGTTGGATATTCAATACTGCATGTGAGCATATTATTAGCCTTAGTCATTATTTGCATGCTCAGTAAAGTATTGCATTGGTATATGGTATTTCATGAGTGGGGTGACTGTGAGGGGAGGTGGGGAGGTACGACATCCCAGAGGGTTGTACCAGACCAACAACTGGCCCATTACATTTTACTGTGAATTAATGCACCGTGTTATTTATTTCGTCTTTGGGAAGGAACCGCTCTTTTCACCAGAAGGGCCCAGGCCCCTCAACCGTGGTGAGCTTGCAAGGCAGGAGTAGTAAGTAACCGGAGGCTACGCGGCAACCTGGTTACATTTGGTTTTCCTATACTTAATGTTTTGTTTTGCTCTCATGCACAATCTAGATGGTGCAGAAGTTTTTCATGAGACATTCAGGGTAGAAGCAGTGTGTGCCGATGTAGTGCCTTTTGAAGGTTTCATGAAAAAATATTATATGGCTCCTGAGTTGTAAGGATCTAAAGTTTAATTTTTTGGATAACTCTCTAGCTTGACTGGTAAAAAAAACCACACTGCTTACGAGTGTTTATTCTCATGATTTACTGCTGTAAGAAATGACTTACTTGCATGAGGAAAAAAAAGGACCGTAGCAACTGTCATTTGTTTTTTAACTAAAAAACATTGAAAATATGTAAAAATGATATAAAGTTGTTTCAAAAAAACAACCACCTGAACCTAGGTAAACTGGACCCATTTAGACAGATTCTGGTGTTTGCTGATTGAAAACTGCCCTGGAAATAATGTTTCTGGGCATCCAAAAATCCTGGCTGCCCAGCTTAGCCAAAGGAGATGCTCATCTGTGTTCTCAGTATGAGAACAATGGGACTTTCTTGAAAGGTAAAGCCACAGCCACAGCCACAGGGAGGCAGTATAGTGCAGTGGTCTAAGGCTCTGAGCTGCAAATCTGGTGACATCCAGCAGACCAGACCTGGGTTTGAATCCCACAGCTTCCACTTGCATACTGTGTGACCCTGAGCAAGTCACTTAACCTCCTTGTGCTCCCAGGTCGCTCCTGTAAAAAAGCTTTCAGCTTAGTGTGCTATACCTGGTTAAACAACCAAATAAAAAAATAAAAACAGCTAGAGTAGTTCTGCTGGCTTCAGTTTCAGTAGTGATTCAGTGGTCTCCTGCTTCTCTCTCTCTCTCTCTCCCCTTATATCTGTCTGTATGTCTGTCTATCCCATCAAAAACAGAGTGCTTCCAAAGGTAGCCTAGTGAGGCTGATCAAGTTCAACTTTAGCAGTCCTGTCTAAGTCAAGGTTCAGGAATGCTCTGTTTTTGTTGGAGTGATTGTTTTGGAGCTGGGCAGGCTCTATCTGTAGCACACTCCCACTAAAGTGCTGTGCACTGTGTTTTTTTTGGACTCGAGTTAGCTATCTAGTTAGCTACCTAGCTAGCTATCCAATTTTCTATCTAGCTGTCTAGCTATTAAAATTACTAGAGGACCTGGATGAGAACCCCCAGTACCGTTTCTTTCTCCCCTTCCATCCAAGTTGTCTGCCCCCTTCCCATTATATAAATGGTGGCACAGGGGCGCCCATTCCCAGTGCTGCCGAACAGTAGACCAACACTGGGGTTCCCAATCCCCAGTGACAGAATGTCCCCTGAAACTAAGAAAACCATCCCTCATTGATTGATTTATTTTTTTTAATAATTTGTTTCAACCTATAAAAAAGAAAATGGTCCTTCACCAATCTGAACACCCCGCCCCAACCTCCCACCAGCACCCTCCACCTCACACTGCCTCACTCTTCTGAACATGTCCCACAATGTAAATCCACTCTCCGATCAAAGATGTTTCTTGCTGCTGGAACTGGAAACTGCGATATGAGAAAATGAGGCATTAGAAACGAGTGCAAGGTGGCCATTAGACAAACTGAGAGCCAATACCATATAGAAATGCTAGCGGCCTCACACAACAGCTCTAGCAGATATTGGAAAAGCCTGAAAGAACCCCAGCACCCCCTCAGACTTTGAAATTAGTAGGACAAACTGCAATAACCCAGTTACCATATCTAATGCTTTCAATCATCAATTCTCTGACCTTTCTGCAGTCGTTGAAGCCCTAAACTCTCACCCCAGCCATGATGCATACCCTCAAGAGACACCACCTGCCTCCCAACCCTCCTTTCATGCCAAACCTGTCACTGCTACAGAGGTCCGCAAACTGCTCCTGTCTGTCCCCGAGTTCAAGTCTGCAGGCCCCGATTGTCTCGACCCCAAATTACTGAAAACTGCAGAGGAAACACAAACCAGCAGCACTCTGCAGACACAAAGTAAATCAGACCAGACAGCAAAGTTTGCTTAAATCAGGAGCCCATGCCTACATAACCCCAGCGCTTCAAGCCCAAGGCATGACTCTTCATTGGGGGTGTGGCCTGAGTGCTACTGTAGTGTAGGTATGAATTCATTTATAATGCAGTACAATATAATACAAAATGGACACTCATGTACACAGTTTCAGTACAGTCTTCAGTGATATTTGTGGTGAACCCCAAGTGCAAAATAGTTATCTAGATATTTAAAAAAGGTGAAAAAACAGCTAAAGACGCTTAATTAAGCTTTCATTTTACATTCATATATTTTAAAATATATTTAAATTTTCTGTATAATGTATAATAGATTATAATATTAGATTAGAATATAATATTGCTATAAAAGCAAACTAGTTGACAGCAAAAAGCTCAACAATGCACCATATAGACATCAAATAATTTGTAGGCAGCAGGGAAGGACGGGGGGAGAGAAAAGAAGGGGAAAAGAAAAAGGGGGAGTATTCTTTGTAAATAGCTAAAAGAGAGAGAGCTAGAAATGGAAAAGATTAGAAGAAGGGAAAAGCAGGAGGAGAAGGGGATGGGGAAGAATGGGAAGCGGGGAAGGGGAAGGGGTGGGTGTGAAAGGGAGGGGAGGGAGGGAAGTTTGTTTATTTATTTACTGAAAATTGCAGCCTGGGAGATTGCACCCCCTCTGACCTGAATCTTCAATTTGTCACTACCCACGGGAGTTGTGACATCACTCAGAAAAAAATGTAATGGTGTGCCCATTCTTAAAAAAGGAAATCCTAGACTGCTATCAAATTATCGACCTATCGCGATATTACCAGCCTTTGGTAAACTGCTTGAAAAAGCCGTAGCCATGTAACTAATGACATACCTTGAAAAACACAATCTCTTATGCCCTGCCCAACATGGTTTTCGCAAGAACCACAGCACCACCACAGGGCTACTCTCCCTTTCTAACACAGTTTACTCAGCATTTGACTAAGGCAAACTTACTGGGGCAGTACTCATAGACCTAACAAAAGCCTTTTATACAGTCAACCTCCCCATACTACTAAAGAAACTTGGTACTATTGGAATCTCAGAACACGCCTTATCCTTGTTCTCTAGCTACCTCTCCGGCAGGCAGCAGTGAGTCAGAATCGGCACCACCCACTCAGACTTCCTCCCAACCCCCTAGGAGTCCCACAGGGTTCCATGCTTGGCCCCTTACTGTTCTCCCTTCACATAAACACCATTACTCTCCATTTCAAAAACACCACTCCTCTATTATATGCAGATGACTAGGTTTTCTTCAGTCATGCTCCCAACACAGATGACATCAACAGAGACCTGGCATCTGACCTAGTCTCTGTTCAGTTCTGGTTTAGGGAAAATAAACTTCTCATGAACTACTCCAAGTCCCAAGTCATGCTCTTTGGAACCCCTTGGAAACTAAAAAACATGCTCACCCCCCCCCCCTTACCGTGACCACTGAGGATGGCACTCCCCTCGCTATTGTAACTAATTTCAAGTACCTCTGTATCACCCTCGATCCCTCCCTGGATTTTTTCTGTCACATACTGTCTGTTTATAAAGCTGTCAGTTCCAGTCTAGGCACTGCCTGCTGTGCCAGAAGTAATCTATCACCCTCTGCACGCATAAGAGTTGCCCACAGCAGCCTCCTCCCTAAGCTGTCTTATGGACTATCTGTGTTTGCCCACTCATCTAACATTCTCAGAAATGGACCATATGTTATAATAATATCTGTAGATTCACCCTTTCCTGCAACTGCCTTACCCACCACTGCCAACTCTATAGTAATTTAGGCTGGCCCTCCCCGACTGCTTTGCTTCACTCCCCTCCCATAAAAATTGTACACAACATCCTATTCACACAGTAGCCTCCCTCCTGTCAGCCAGTGTAAACCACTATACCCTTCAGTCATCTGAAGCTGGGCAACTACTCATCCCAAGATCTAAAACCAAATATGGCACTATGACCTTCTCCTCTGCAGCCCCTACTCAGTGGAACTGCCTTCCCACTGACATACGATCCTGCATTGAACCTAACACCTTCAAAAGGCAGCACCACCCCCTCCTGCTACATTGCTCAATATGTGCATATCCCTAACAATTTCAACACCGCACACTAATCCCTTCATACTTCCTCTCTGCCCCTTTCCATCTCCCCCCACCCTCTGTACCCTTCTGTGGAGAGATTGTGGGATAATAGATGGACCAGACACAGAACTTCAGGTTCAACACACAATCTCTGTTTGATGTTTATTTAAAACACAGTGGATAACCTTAAGCAATGGCATATCCCTTCTTCAGTACATCAGATTGCAGCAACAGACTATGCATGTCCTTCCTCTGCACTTAGCACCTACTGACCCACTAATCTACCTCTTTAGTTAAAATTATTTTATTCCCTATGTTTGTCTTGTGTGTTTTTGGTGATGGGGAGCTCAATAAATAAAAACTCAAGCTAAAAACAAAGGACCTCAGTGTAGAACCATTGAAGCGAGGGTTACCCCAAAGGGCAGTGGCAATAATGTCAAGTTTCAAAGAAACACAACACACATACCCCATAATGCAAAGCATGATGGGATGTGTATGCAAATCACCATGACATTTTAGGCTGGTTCAGCTTAAGGCAGGAATACATGATGCCAAAGGGCCTCTCAATCAATCCGTAACTTACATGCATTTAAATAACTCATCGGGGGTTTTCTGATATCTCTACTCCAGTAACTTAATTTTTACAGTAGAGTCCCCTAGTAACATTTTACCTTTATCAAAAACATCTAGTGTCGTGGTATTTTCAGCATTTACAGGTTTCATACACATAAGGCATATACCTCAAGGTATTTTATGACATAGTGCTATTGCATACTAAATCCAACAACAAGTAACTCAGTCTGTTGTTTTACATCAGTTTGGAGGTCACCACAATAACCTTCCTGTATGAGGACCTGAGAGGGAAAAAGAAAAATTAAAGAGGATACCATAGCATAGTCAAGAAAGGGGGAGGGGTGCCCATAGGTGGTCAACCTTATGGACTAGAAATTGTAAAGGATAGAATAGGCTAAGAAATAGAACTTTGCAACAGATTTAAGAAAAGGTCAGTCCTCAAGAGTGGCAGGATCTCCCTGTCGCACCTTCATGCCCCAACTAAGCACTTCTGCCTCTTCCCTGCAAGGGTGTATGTGCCTCTCTTCCCCTGCTTGAAATCTCTGCAGTGATAGTGGCTTCTTCCATGTAACAATGTACTGTTCTAATCCTCTTAGATCACTCTTACTGATGTTGTTTACCCTCTACTTGCTTTTTGGTTACCCTAGGTTACATGTAGTGTTGTATTATTCTTTTTGCATTGTTTGTTGTCTTGTAAATTTGTCCAATATTTTATACTGTACTCCCCAAATTTGTCCAAAAATGTAACTGTACTCTCCCAGGTCGTTCCTGAAAGTATGCGTATGTATGCCTAGTGTACCCCACCCGATAAACAAAAGCTAAATAAATAAAGTCCAGTTTAAGGTATTTCAATGGTGTTTGAACTTGTATTCATAATTTTGTAATTTTTTTTAATATTTTTAACACCAGATTTTCAACATGGCCTTTTTGGGACCTCACCTCATGAACAAGGCCATGTTGAAAATTTGGTGTAAAAAAATATGGTAAAATGACTTATAACGTCACAAATGTTCACTATTTTGACTCCATACATTGAACATAGCCATTTTTTCATACCACCCCATAAATGTGACAGGTGTACTTATAAGTTTCAGAATCCAGTCACATCAGCTGAGTGGAATCCCAAAATGAAGTTTCCCCTGCAGGCTTCCACTCCCCTGTTGCCACAGAGTTCTAGAACTCCTAAGCAATTAAAGATAATAAAATGGGTCATGAAAATTCTATAACCTCATTGGTCAAAACATGTCACATGACCATGGGTAACTTCTGCAACAGACAACAGGTAAAGATGTAACTAATAAAATGTTTACATTTGTTAAACCTTATTTATGTTTTTTGACTTTTTTTATAGGGATATGTGTTATCGCAACAGTGCACTTCAGGGCACATGTAGTGGGATTTACCCACTTCTTATATGGGTGTCTAATGTTGGATGGGAGGTCCCATGGGGCAGTGAGTATCTACAGTTTGTTGTAGGGGTATCTGACATTATACAGAGGGGTCCCATGTGTGCAGCGAGTGCCTACACAGTTTGTAGTATGGGCGTGTCTAACATTACACTGGGAGGGCTAAATATAAAGTCAGTACCTACATGATCTGGAGTACGGGGGTGTAACTTTTATAATGGAGATCCCCACATGTGCAGTCAGTACCTACACAGTCTGTAGTACAGGGGGGTTGTAACTTTATACTGGGGGTCCCCACATGTGCAATCAGTACATACACTCACAGTCTGTAGTATAAGGGGTGTGTAACTTTATACTGGGGGTCCCCACATATGCAATCAGTACCTATGCAATCTGTATTACAGAAGGTGTGTAACTTTGTACTGGGGGTCCCTATGCGTGCAGTCCTTGCCTACAGTCTGTATTATGGGGGTGTATCTTTATACTGGGGGTCCCCACGTGTGTAGTCACTACCTACACAGTCTGTAGTATAAGGGGTGTGTAACTTTATACTGGAGTCCCCACGTGTACAATCAGTACCTATGCAATCTGTAGTATAGATGGTGTGTAACTTTATGATGGGGGTCCCCATGTGTGCAGTCAGTACCTACAGTCTGTAGTATAGGGAGTGTGTAATTTAATATCGGGGTTCCCCATGTTTGCAGTCAGTACCTACAGTCTGTAGCATATGGGGTGTGCAACTTTATACTGGGGGTCCCCACGTGTACAGTCACTACCTACACAGTCTGTAGTATAAGGGGTATGTAACTTTATATTAGGGGTCCCCATGTGTGCAGTCAGTACCTACAGTCTGTAGTATGGGGGTGTGTAACTTTATACTGGGGGTCCCCACATGTGCAGTCACTATCTACACAGTCTGTAGTATAAGGGGTATGTAACTTTATATTAGGGGTCCCCATGTGTGCAGTCAGTACCTACAGTCTGTAGTATGGGGGTGTGTAACTTTATACTGGGGGTCCCCACATGTGCAGTCACTATCTACACAGTCTGTAGTATAAGGGGTATGTAACTTTATATTAGGGGTCCCCACATGTACAGTCAGTACCTACAGTCTGTAGCATATGGGGTGTGCAACTTTATACCGGGGGTCCCCTCGTGTGCAGTCACTACCTACACAGTCTGTAGTATAAGGGTGCGTAACTTTATATCGGGGGTCCCCATGTGTGCTGTCAGTACCTACAGTCTGTAGTATAGGGGATGTGTAACTTTATGCTGGGGTTCCCACATGTGCAGTCACTATCTACACAATCTGTAGTATAAGGGATGTGTCACTTTATACTGGGGGGGGGGTCCCCACATGTACAATCAGTACCTATGCAATCTGTAGTATAGATGGTGTGTAACTTTATACTTTGGGTGCCCATGTATGCAGTCAGTACCTACAGTCTGTAGTATGGGGTGTGTAACTTTATACTGGGGGTCCCCATGTGTGCGGTCAGTACCTACAGTTTCTAGTATATGGGGTGTGTGACTTTATACTGGGGGTCACTACGTGCACAATCAGCACCTATACAGTCTATAGTATAAGGGGTGCCTAACTGTACCCTCGGGGTTGGGGGGGCCCACATGTGAGGTCAGGACCTACATAATCTGTAGTATAGGGATTGTGTAAACTTACAGTAGGGGTGTTCCTACATGTGAAGTCAGGACCCACAGCTTGTAGTATAGGGGGTGTCTAAAGTTACATGAAGGGAGTCCTAAAGTACACTTTTTGATTTGCTCCTGTTTTTCTTCTCTAGGAAGAATCCCATTTCCAAAGATAAACAGGCTGCCGTGGACATGAAGTTAAGTATACAGCCGGCTCTGCTCCTAAACCAGAAGAACAGGCAACTCGGCTTTAAAGATCTGGTGTTTCTCCCACATGGTGTTGACCAAGCTGAGTGGATTGCCACAAACAGTAAGTTCTCAACAGCTGCAGAGGATAAAGAAGAAATCTAAGTACACTCAGAAGTAGCTAATAGGAGGGCTAGTGTGCAAGAAGAGTAGAGTAGTGTACAGAATTCAGTGGGACTGCATTTTATATAACATTGCTAATATCAGAACTACTGAGTGAAGTAAATACTCATAGTGCAGGGACTGTATGCAGGTAAACAATGGGTTAAATACCAGTAGTGCATGGATGGTGTGCAGATACTGTAGTGCAGGGACTGTATGCAGGTAAACAAGGGGTTGGATATCAGTAGTGCACGGACATTGTACAGGTACTCCAGTACAGGTACTGTAGTGCAGGGACTGTATGCAGGTAAACAATGGGTTGGATATCAGTAGTGCACGGACGGTGTGCAAGTACTGTAGTGCAGGGACTTTATGCAGGTAAACAATAGGTTTGATACCAGTAGTGCATGGATGGTGTGTAGGTGCTGTAGTGCAGGGACTGTATGCAGGTAAACAACGGGTTGGATATCAGTAGTGCCCGGACGGTGCACAAGTACTGTAGTGCAGGGACTGTATGGAGGTAAACAACGGGTTGGATATCAGTAGTGCATGGACGGTGTGCAAGTACTGTAGTGCAGGGACTTTATGCAGGTAAACAATAGGTTGGATACCAGTAGTGCATGGATGTGTGCAGGTACTGTAGTGCAGGGACTATGTGCACATTAACAATTATATAGGGACTGTATGCAGATAAACAACAGGTTAGATACTTGGGGCTCGATTATTAAAGGTCGGCACAAGCTGCGCCTATGGCAGCTTGCGCTGAGTGCCGGTGCACGAGGAACCCTGCACCTGATTCTTTATCGATTAGTGCCCCAGTGGCAAAGTCCTGTAGCTTGAGCAACTGTGGCCACGTGCCAAACAGGCGGCACATCTGTGAGATCTGTCACAAGCTGTGGGGCAGTTGGGCAGCAGCAGCAACCATGGACAGTGACCAGTGCAATCCAGTGCTGAGTACAAATCACTGTTGAAGCAACATACATACATTCCATCTCTGGTATCTAGCGGTCCCCACATGATCCCTGATGTTCCCGCATGCGGACATAACCGAACACCCTGGTGGCTAGCACCTCCCTCATCCCGAATCTCCCATAAATACAAATATATCATTCCCTGGTTGTCTAGCAGACCCCTTCCCTATCCCTGATCTGCCCAAATAGTGTAGCATGTATCATTCCCTGGTGGTCTAGTGGACCCCCCACCCTGACAGGCAGTGTCCCACCACTCCACTGTCCCCCTTCCCATCCCAGAGCTGCCAACTGGCACAGCCCTTGCTCTCCACTATGGCTGGCTGCTGACTGAGCTGTCAAGGAGCACATACTGTACAATCAGCTGTTATAGCATGCACTCCTTGATGGCTCAGTCAGTGACCTGCCGTGGTGAAGAGCAGAGGGCTGTGCCAGTCACCGGCTTGGGGATGGGATGGGAAAGCAGGGTGGTGGGCTACTGCCTGCCAGGGTGGGGTTGGGGTCCATATGACCACCAGGGAATGATTTATGCTACACTATACTGGCAGATCAGGGATAGGGAGGGGGGGTCTGCTAGACCACCAGTGATGGATATGTGTATATATCATGGGGGAGATAAGGATAGGGAAGGGGGTCCACTAGACCACCAGGGCCAGATATATTTGTATTTAAGGAGATGATGAGGGTAGGGATGGGGAACCACAGCACATGTTCCCTTCCACCCAGGGAGGGCTCTAGGGGTGGCACAAGTTCTCTAACCCTCCCAGAGGACACACCTTTAAGTACCCTTAGCTGGTCTAATGGTAACTAGAAATGTGCCCTCTGGGAGGGTTTTGAGAATCCAGATTTGGGGGATATGGCAGCGTGCATCTGCCACAAGCCCCCTAGCACCATGCTACAGCCCATTTTGTGCCACAAAGATGGCGCAAACTCCCTTTGGCGCATGCCGGCTGTGTTTGAGAATTGCTCCCGGTGCACTTTTGGGCACAAGTTGCACCTTGCACCATTCCTTATGAAAATGCAAGCCCCTTGTGCGATTCGGGGGGGCTTTGAGAATTGGGTGCTTGGACTGCAGGGATGGTGTACAGATAAACAGTGAGTTGGACAGTGGTAGTGCAAGGACTATACACAGGTAAACCACAACTTAGGTACTGGTACTGCAGAGATGGCATGCAGGTGAACAATGAGTTAAATACTAGTATTGCAGGACTAAGCATAGAAACATAGAAGCCGATGGCAGAAAAAGACCGTTGGGCCATCCAGTCTGTCCATAATACTGTATCCTACCACCAAGACCTGGTGTCTATACTGGCCTAATGTCCACCCCATATTCCCCGCCATGCTGCTGCCACCCTGGATGACTGTTAAGATCTTTACTGTATCCCAACCATGTCTGAAGCTAGTAATGGCCTTGGCACCTCAACTAGCAGGAAGCTTCAAGGCTCAACCCCTCTCTCTGTAAAAAAAAAAAGACTTTCCTCACGTCCTTATCGAATTTCCCTGCCGCCAGCTTCCGCTCATTCCCCTGCGTTTTAGATTTGCTATTCCTGTTTAGTAGTTCTTCACATTTTACCTTGCTCATTCTTTTCAGGAATCTGAAGATCTCTATCATATCACCCCTCTCCATCTTGGCTTCTAGGGAGTACGTGTTCTGTGCCGTCAGCTGATCCTTGTAGGATCTGTCCTGCAGACCTTGAATAATTCTTGTTACTGTACGCTGCATTGTCTCAAACCTGTCCCTTGTCTTTTCCTCAAGTGAGGGCCCCAGAATTTGGCACAATACTCCAGGTGTGGCCTTACTAGTGATCTATACAGAGGTAGTAATACCTCCTTGCTCCTGCTATCAAATCCTCACCCACACCCCATACATCCCAACATCCTGGTAGCCTTGCTGTAGGCCTTGTTACATTGGCTAGATTGTTTACATATGTAAGATACATTGTTTAGAAGACGGCATGAGGACTAATCCCAGCAAAGTAGAGTCCCTCGCCACTTCAATTAGTCAGAAACTGCCTTTACCATCTGAAAAATATTGTCAGGCTGTGCCCCTTTGAGTCTGCTGATCTTGTCACCTTAGTGAATGCCTTCTTGTGTTCTCATCTCGACTACTGTTGTGTGCCCTATGAAGGTTTACCTGGGGGGGGGGCAGTTGTGTTGTCTGCAGCTAGTTCAGAATGTAACAGCGAGGTTCCTGGCCTTGGTTTGAAGATCACAGCCTATCATTTGACTGCTTTGCATTGGCTGCCTGCTAGATGGCACATTGACTTCTGGGTTCTTTTACTAATGTGTAAAGCCTTGAACTGGCTGGGCCCCCAATACATCAACAAGCTCCTGACTCCCTATGCACATTCAATAAATTTGAGATTTGGTGGGGAACTACTTCAGGTGTTACCACTGAGGTTGAAGCCTGCTGTCTTCTGAGCTTTTGCCATGGCTGCCCATCTGTGGAACAGGGTTCCAGAGGGGACTGCTAGAAATGTCATCTGTCTGAAACCAACTAAAGAAATGCCTAGTCCTCAAAGTCTCATATCAAAGGATATTTTGTGAAGCTGGCCCGGTGACGCTGAGGGCTGAGGCACTGGACATCTTACCTCATGCCATGCTGGTGACCCCTGTTCAGGTACGAGCACGGGCCATTGGAGGCCGGTGGGGGGGAGGGCATGGAGCTTGTAGGAGCGGCCAAAAGGCAGCTCTCCTCTCTGGGGAGGTGGCCTTGCATCCCTTGGCCATGGTCAGCCTCCTGGTGGAGGCCAAGCTGCAGTGCAAGCCAGAGGGGAGCAATGGCGCTAAGCCAATGGGTGGGCAGAAGAGGCCATTGCCGGGGCTGTAGAGTGCATGCGCGCCTCACGCCAAGCAATGCTCTCTACTCCTGGTGCCCTAGGTAATGGGAGTGAAAATGGAAGAGAAAACACCCGGCAGGCAGGATGATGCCTGACCCTCCATAGGCACCACTCCCTGGCTGGGCATAAGGTAAGCCCTGGTAATTCTGGGGGTCAGAGCTGTGGGGGGGGGGCAGTCAGGCTGAATGGGGCATGCCGGCAGGTGAAAACAGTGATGTGCTTTTTAAAAAAAAGGATATTTTGTTTCTCTTTTAGTATATTTGTGTGAAGGTTGTACATGATGAATTCTGCACAGGTGCTCCAAGCCTTCCAGGGGTGTCTCTTACAAAGAAGAAGACCATTTGGTCTATCAAGTCTGCTCGTATTGCAGGGTCCACAGCTTGAGCCAATGTCCCTGCCCTCCCTCCCCACTCCTCCCACTCTCCATATGCACGATCCTTACCTTCCCCCTATGCCTATCCCATCCTCTCTTAAAGTTTCCCACTGTCTTCTGTCTTCAACAAGATGACCTCTTCCGGCAGCATATTTCAAGTGTCCACCACCCTCTCTGTGAAGAAGAGCTTCCTGACCTCCCTCCTAAATCACCCACCCTCCAGCTTAAGACTGTGCCCCCTTGTGTTATGGTTGCCACTCAGCTTAGAGACTCTCCTTATCAACCTTATTTATGCCTTTTAAGTACTTGAAGGTCCCAATCATGTCCTTCTCTCTCTCTCTCTCCTGTCTTCCAGGGAGTACATGTTCAGTGCCCTCAGTCTCTCCTCATATGCCTTACCTTGCTACCAGCTATCATCTTTGTAGCCCTCCTTTGTACCTTCTCCAGCAGGTTAATGTCCTTTTTGAGGTGTGGGCACCAGTACTGAACCCCATACTCTAGATGCGGCCTTACCAGTCACCTGTACAAGGGCAGTATAACCTCTTCTCTCCTACTACTGATTGCCCTAGATATGCATCCCAGCATCTTGTTTGCCTTTGCTGCAGCTTTCTTGCACTGTGTGGAGTGCTTCAGGTCACTAGTGATCATCACTCTCATGTCCTTCTCCTCCTCTGATGCAAATACTTGGACTCCACCCAGGTAGTACTCTGTCCTGGGATTCTTTGCTCCAATATACATAACTTTGCATTTCTTGGCATTGAAGCCAAGCTGCCAGATCCTAGACCACCCCCCCAGGTTCTCCAGAACTTCCTGTAGGTTTTGTATCCCTTCAGCTGTGTCCACTCTCCCACAGAACTGTGTGTCATC
Organism: Neoceratodus forsteri; assembly: GCA_016271365.2. Taxonomy (NCBI): domain Eukaryota; kingdom Metazoa; phylum Chordata; order Ceratodontiformes; family Ceratodontidae; genus Neoceratodus; species Neoceratodus forsteri. The sequence goes on along the minus strand of CM028131.1, from coordinate 106,883,843 downwards.
CGTGAATAGGCCATTTTGCCCTTAATGCCATCTCCAGTGTCACTGATGAAGACATTGAACAACACCCGGTCCCAGCACCAAGCCCTGTGAGACCCCACTGGTCACCTCTCCTGTGCCAGATAACTCTTTTCCCCCACAACCACCATCTGGGTTCTGTCCCTCAGTCAGTTTTCCACCCATCTGGCCATCTTTTCCCCAACCCCGAGATCCATCAACTTCCTGATCAACCTTTTGTGGGGCACAGAGTTAAAGGTCTTGCCAAAATCAAGATAGAGGATGTCTACCACTTGGCCGCTGTCTACTGTCTTAGTGACACAGTCAAAGAAGTCAATTGGATTTGTTTTGACACGATCTCCGCCCCCCCCCCAATGAAGCCTCTCATCCTGGATACCATGCTCCGCTAGATATTCCACTAACCTTTCCTTTAGTATGGTCTCCATGAGCCTGCCCACAATGGAGGTCAGACTGACTGGTCTGTAATTCCCTGGGTCATCCTTGGGACTGCTTTTGTGGAGGGGGCACTACATGTGCTGTCCTTCAGTCCTGCAGTACAATGCCTGACTCTAGTGAACTATTAAATAGGTCTGCCAGTGGTCCTGCCAGCTCCTCAGCCAGTTCTTTTAGTACACTTGGATGTACTCTGTCCGGGCCTGCTGATTTTTCCACCTTCAATGCCAGCAGCCCCTCCCTCACTCTATCCTCCTCTATCATTACATCTGTGTTCCTTTCCCCCCACTCCTCTTTTCCCTCCCAAAGGCACTGGTCCATCCGTCATCCCTGGTGAAGATGGAACAGAACTATTCATTTAGTGTATCTGCCTTTCCCCCATTATCCTCCACCCACTCCATCCCTTTCTTAAGCCTAACAATCCCTTCCTTCTTGTCCCTTTTCTCATTTATGCATTGAAAGAAAGCCTTCTCCCCCTTCTTAATTCCTTTAGCTATCTGCAGCTCCTTCTGTACCTTTGCTCGCCGGACTTCCTTACTTGCCTCACTAGCCAATCTTAGGTAATTTCCCTTTCCACCCCTCTCTTGGTCTTCCTGAATTTTCTATAGGCCAACCTCTTTTCCCTTACTGCTTGGATAACCCCAGAACTGAACCAACTAGGCACTTCAGCCCTTGTGTTCTTCCCTCTGAGCCTAATGCACTCATCTGTGTCAACCAGTATTCCTTCCTTAATGATGGACCACCTTTGGTCCACCCCTATATCTGCTCTGATGCCGTGCAGTCCTTATCTGCCATCAATTTCTATGTTTACTGTATATGTTTACAAATACTTGCTTTTTACTGAGATTAAAAAAAAATAAACTAATCAGCAACAGTTTACTGCTTAGAGAAATCGCAGAATTATTAAAAATAATAGCAGAAGGGAACAGGCAAGAGGATAAATGGGAAGATGACCAGGTAACAACAAAAACTGCACAAGGTGAGGGGGTAGAGTAAAAACAATAAAGTTAATTGCTACTGAAATAGTTGACAGATAGCTTCCAGACATTAAACAACTTTTGGAGGGCATAAAAGGCCTGCTAAACAAGAGACTGAATGTAGTCAGGGAAAATCTGGAGGACACACCAGGGGCTAAACCAAGGAATAAAGACACAAAGAGAGAACAGACTAAGTTAACAATAACAAACAAAATTACTATAAAACAGGACAATAGGAGAGAAGAGAAAAGATAGAGACTCCTACAAAAAGGGAATAATTGATAGAAAAATAAGATGATGGGCAATAATGGCCATAAATAAGAGACTAGAAATCAGAATAGTCATGCAGAACAGAATATGAATATCCAAATTAAAGAAACATATAGGAGGATGAAACAGCACTTGATATTAGAAAAAAAAAATATCTGGATGGGTAAAATTCTGCCAACTGTTTATCTAACTGGATTGCCTAAAACAAATGAGAAGAATTGAGACTCCCTTAGAATAATGGTTTGTTAAATACGTAAAGGGATAATTGGAAATAGATTCAGCTGGACAGATATTAAAACAGTATACAGGTTCAAAGCGCGACCCCATAAAGGGTGGATCTGTTTAACCCTGGCTTCCACTGAAGCAAGGGAACGGCTCTTGAAAAGAAAACTGAACTTGAGCTCAATATGTGTCAGTTTTTGATATTACGCTTGAAATATCAAAGTCCATAATCAAAACCTGCCTCAGACTAAGGTGAAGGGTGTCCCTAATACTATTACAAATAAAATTCCACTAAAACAAGAGGAAAAAGGGAGTAAGGCTATACAACAGAGAATTACTAACTACATGAAAACAATGGAATTCATCCATGATCTGGGTAGTAGTGAGGAATCTATGGAACTACTGATAATCAGATGGAGAAGAAAACTTCGGGAAATAATAAAAATTCTAGTACAGTCCTGGAGGATGAGAGCGATGACTATGACATTACAGTCAGCTCAGATGGCTCAATTAATTTAAAGGGTCACTGTCAGCTTCTAGCTGATTTTTTTTTTTTTTTTTAGTTTCTTGGTAAAATGATTGTTGTAGCCGTATCTAGTACTAACTTCTCCATACAAAGTGCCAGCTGAACTTAACAGTATGATTTAGCCTTTGCTTTACCTTATTTTTATATTTTCGCCGACCTGACTCAAACTGAAGTGGACCTTGTTTAGGTACATGCACGTTGAACATGGCACTGAAGTGCCCATAAAGTAGCATTTTGCAAAGTTTGACTTTTTGCAAACACTGTATTTCAAATGCATTCTGTGATGGAGTCCGGCGTCCTGAGTGCCACAAAGTAGCTGGTTTATAAAAATGAGCACTGTAACATGAGTAATTTTAGGTGCAAAATGTAAAGCCATGACTTCAGGCATGCACATCAACTACAATGCAATACAACAGTCATTTTGCCAAAACACTGAAACATCAGCTAAAAGCTGACAATGTCCATTTAATTGCTCTGGACCCTTCGTAAATGAGTTCAATACACCTGGAAGATGGGGACTGAAAAATGTGTCCAATGGAGATAGTGTGAGAATCCTCCGCTGGAACATTGCTGGTCTAATTGGGGAAAAAAGAAGATAAAGAGCCAATTTCAAAATGAAGTTATGATATTACAGGTTTACGGTAGGTGCAGCTCCTGGATATGGAGGATTTTGTTCTGAATTAATTTTATTTATTTATTTGTTGATTGATTTGAAAATTGGAAACCGGGAGAGGCGCATTGAGCCAACGCTCATTTTCAGGTGTGAACAGGGGAAGCAGAAGTACAATACACAATAACAAATCATGTGCAACAACAAAAATTGGTGCAAAAGTAAAGTGTGGTCATAGTACAATATGGAAAACATCTGTACAAGAGCAAAATAAATCTGCATCAAAACCCAGTGTGCAAAGAAACACTATTGAATCAAGTGCAAGATTTGTCAGGTGGGTGTATGGCTAACCCAGTGGTGTGGAGATGAAACCAGTATGCAGGTAATGGAGACCCAGCCGGATGCCTGACATGGATGGTAGGGGCCCCCAAGTCAGAGAGACATCAGGAGGATGGGTAACAGGAACAGGTGGGTGGTTTCCAGCAGTGGGACTGCTTGGTATCAAAAAATTAAGTTTGGTAGACCAGCAGGTGGAATCTCTACACTCATCTCCTCTGACTTGAATTTAGATGTTAAGACCCTGGACATTGGCCTCCCATGCTGTTTAAACCTAGTGTTATCTAAAGGTGTCTCCCCTTGTTTTGTACTTGTAAACGTGTATCTTCCACCTGCCTCTATTGCCCCTCGAGGCAACTCTAAGCCCTTACTTGTTGTAAAGGAAGTGATCTCAACCATCTAGGAACTTTTTCTTGGCATTATTCAATTCAATTCAATTCATGTTTATTTTTAAAGCGCCTTTCAAAATCAAGGCGCTGTACAGATTAAATAAAACAAGAAAATCCAACATTAAACAATCACAACTATAAAGGAAAAGCCAAAGTAAAGAGATATGTTTTTAAAGCAATTTTAAAACTGTCAACGGTCGGGCATTCTCTTAACCAATGAGGTAGAGAATTCCACAGGGTAGGAGCTGAAAAGGCAAATAGCACGAGATCCTGACAACTTCAAATGAACCCTGGAATCTCTAGCAATCCCTCATTGGCGGAGCGGAGGGCAATAGGGAACCAGAAGATCTTTCAGGTAACCGGTCTCTGATCGGTAGGGCTTTAAAGGTTAGTAAACCAACCTTAAGGTGATCCGCCATCAACAGGCAGCCAGTGCAGATCGCGAAGCACAGGCGTAATATGACTGGTTCCAGAGTCCCAGTCAAAAGCCTGGCTGCAGCGCTCAGCACCAGCTGAAGGCGGCGGATGTCAACCCCTGGTAGCCCTAGGTAGAGGGAATTACAGTAGTCCAGACGGGTGGTAACAAAGGCGTGGACCAAAGTCGAACGGTCCTCCTGGGGAATCAGATGTTTCACCCGGGCGATATTCCTCAGATGGTAAAAAGAGGATTTGACAACAGCTGACACTTGTGATTTCAGGGTCAGACCATCATCAAAAATAACGTCCAGATTTCGCACCTGTCAAGAGCTAGAGAGCGGTACACCACCAAGTAATAAACCCGATGGCTGTCCAACACCCAAACCCCTCCCAGGATGACCTGGATCCACAACCAATATCTCAGTCTTATCCGGATTAAGTTTTAACCAGCTCGAACTCATCCAAATTCTGATCTCATCCAGGCAGTTGTTAAGTACGGAGAGTGCATCACTCTGATTGGGGAGAAAGGATAGGTACAGCTGAGTATCATCTGCATAGCAGTGAAAACTCAAGCTGTATCTCCTGATGATTTCTCCCAATGGCAGCATATACACTGCAAACAACATGGGAGCTAAATGGAGTCCTGGGTACCCCACATGGTAGGGAGAAGCGTCAGAGGAATAAATTCCGTGACAACTCTGAGACCTACCGGTGAGGTAAGAACGAAACCATTCTGTGGACTGTACCAGACAGCCCACAAAAACCCCGAGTCGCTCCAGTAGCACCCCATGGTCTACAGTGTCAAATGCAGCAGAAAGATCAAGAAGGACCAGAATGGTACAAGCCTTTCGATCTCTGGCCATTAGAGGTCGCCAATACCCTAACAAGGGCAGTCTCAGTACTATGCCTTTCCTGAAGCCAGATTGAGAGTATCATAGACATTATGGGAGGTAAGATGATCATCCAATTGCAGTGCAACTGCCTTTTCAATAACCTTACCAACAAATGGCAGGTTAGAGATAGGCCGGTAGTTAGCTAGACAGTCTGGGTCCAAGGAGGATTTTTTTAGGAGTGGTCGAACTACTGCCTCCTTAAGGGGGTTAGGAAAAACCCCCCTCTCCAAGGATTTCCAGACAATGTTAGCAAGGATTGGGTAGATAACTTCTACACAACCTACTAACAGCGGTGTAGGACCCGGATCCAAACTACAACTGGTTGGACGCATTGTTTGGATGATCTTCACAATGTCAACGAATTCCAGGCGGTGAAAATCCAACCAGACAGGCCGAGGACTAGGTACCACCAATCGTCCACCATAATCCCCAGAAGGAGAGGTCGGACCAATGCCGGACCTGATGCTGGCAACCTTATCTGCAAAGAAGCGAGCAAACTCCTCGCATCTAAGCTGAGAAAAGGCTTCTCTAGGCTGAAGACAGACTGGATTGCACAGTCTGTCCACAGTCCGGAAAAGCTGAGCCGGTCGATTCTTTGCAGCAGAAATCTCTCTGGACAGGAATTCTGCCTTCTTACGAGTGATTTCTGATTGGTAGCCATCATAATGGGCTAGCAATCTAAGCCTGTCAGCATCAAGGCCCGATTTCCGCCAGGCTCTGTCCAGCCTTCGGCCTACTCGCCTTAATTCCTTCAAGGGGCCATCAAACCATGGACTCCTTGGATGGATGGTGAGAGGCCGAACACGAACAGGAGCAATTTTGTCCAGAGCATCTCCCACAGCCTTATAGGCAAGTACAAGACCATCTGGACTCATGCATTCACCCGACAAACTCGATAGATTCAACACCGCCATTAGGTCATTGGGGCCAATACCCCTTAAAGGGCGGTATTGTACCATCTCCGTAGGGGCAGACCTATTAGAGGGGGCCCTGAAGCTGAACCTTATGGTGTAATGGTCCGACCAGCTGACTGGTTCCACCCCCGGGTCAGTGATCTCCATACCCAAGAGAAAGACCAGATCTAATGAATGACCCACGTTATTCTAACAATAGCGAGGGATGCTAATTCAAGGGTTGGTAATGGACAAGATATTATGTCCCAAAACTGGTCTTTAGACGATCAGACTGGGATTCCTTTCACCAATCCAAAGATAAAACATTGACTGGGACGGGGGCAGTTTCAATCAATCAATTTTATTTATTTTTTTTATTTATTTTGAAAGTTGGATTTACAAACTTTGAGTCAGGGACTTATTTACAAAGGCACCCTCGTTGCAGGGAGGGTAGACATGGTTACAGTGCGAGATCCAACAGTGGTAACATACAGGTGCAATACAGATAACAAAAAGAACACAAGATAACAGTGGTTTACAGGATAAAGTTGCATGTAGTAAACAGCATCAATCATCATTTATTTATAAAATAACGCTATTCCAAAACCATAGAACTAGTACATAGCCATAAAAACCATTGAACAACTTCACATATGAAAAACAGCTGCAGCAGATCAAGTAAAATCGGGGAACACCAAAATAAATAAATGAGTTTTTAATGCAGATTAAAAATTCTCCACCACTGGGCACTGTTGGATCCGATGAGGTAGAGAATTCCACAGGAATGGGGCCACAAATTCAAATGTCTGGGCCCCAGATGACTTTAGATGAACTCTGGGGACTCTCTAGCAATCCCTCATCGGTGGAGTGAAGCGACGGGGAGGGGCAATAGGGATGAAGAAGATCTTGCAGATAACTCAGTCCCTGTCTGTGTAGGGCTTTATAGGTCAGTAAACCGACCTTAAAAGTGATCCGCCACTGAATAGACAGCCAGTGCAGATTGCACAGCACCGGCGTGACATGACAGCTATGAGGTTGCCCAGTCAATAGCCTAGCTGCTGTGTCCTGCAACAGCTGCAAGTGGCGGATATCAACCCCTGGTAGCCCTAGGTACAGGGCATTACAGTAATCAAGGTGTGAAGTTAGAAAGGTGTGAACCAGAACTGGTACGTCATTGGGCAGAACTAGATGCTTGATCTGGGCTACATTCCTTAGGTGGTAAAAGGCAGTCTTGACAACAGACGACACCTGATGTTTAAGTGTCAGTCCATCATCAAGAATCATACCCAGATCCCGCACCCATTCAGAGGTCATCAGCTGGCGACCATCAAGCCAAATCCCTGAGGCTCGCCCCTCTGGCCCCTCTACCCAATGGCCCAGGTCCGCCATCAAAACCTCAGTCTTGTCCGGGTTCAACCTCAGCCGACTGGCACTCATCCAGTCCTCAATCTCAGAAAGGCAGTTCCCCGATCAGGCACAAAGGACAGGTAGCGCTGAGTATCATCTGCATAGCAGTGAAAACTCAGCCCATACTGCCTTACAATGTCTCCCAGCTGCAGCATATACACTGCAAACAACATGGGGGACAGTACAGAGCCCTGTGGAACCCCACATGGCAGAGAGATGTTGTCGGAGGAGTAAACCCCACAGACAACTCTCTGAAACCTGCCGGTGAGGAAAGAATGAAACCATCAGAGGACAGACAGTCCACAGATTGACCGCAGGCACCTGACCCCATGGTCCACAGTGTCAAGTGCCGCTGAGAGATCAAGAAGAACCAAGATGGAACGGCTCCTCCGATCTCTTGCTGTTAGGAGATCATTGAGAACCTGAACAAGGGTCATCTCGGTACTATGCTGTTTCTGGAAGCCGGACTGGAGAGGATCGTAGATGTTGTGAATGGTCAAATGATCCTCTAGCTGCAGCGCGACCACCTTCTCAATAATCTTACCCACAAAGGGAAGGTTAGAGATGGGTCTGTAGTTCTCAAGACAGTCAGGGTTGAGAGATGGTTTCTTGAGAAGGGGTACCACTACTGCCTCCTTCTGGGTGTCTGGAAACACTCTGGAGTCTAACAAACACCAGACTATCTCAGCAAGGACTGGGCCAATGGTCTCAACACACCCCACAAGGAGGCGCGTTGGGCCAGGCTCCAAACCATAGCAGGTCGGCTGCAAAAACTGGATAATCTTCACAACATCCCCGCTCTCCAGCCGGCTGAAGTCAGACCAGACAGACCGAGGAGCTGCCACCTCCCACCAATCACCGTCTGCCCCATTGGGGTGTCCCGTGTGAATCTCAGACCTGATGTTGGCAACCTTATTGGCAAAAAGTGAGCAAATTCATCGCACTTCTCTTGCGACAATGCTCTCTGGGACTGCAGACAGACTGGATTGCATAGTCTGTTTACAGTTCGGAAGAGCTGAGCCAGTCGATTTTGTGTCGCAACAATCTCCCTAGACAGGAACTCTGCCTTCTTATAGGAAATAGCCAATTGATAGTCCTTATAATGGGCTAACAATCTAAGTCTATTGGCATCCAGGCCCAAGTTTCTTTTGAATGTGGCAAATGAGCATAACTTAAGGCTCCTAAATGGAAGGGTAGCTGTGCCAGTTGTGTTGAAATGACCTTTCCCTCTGTGAAAAGTGGTTCTGTAATCAATATCTATATGGTAGTCATCTCCTCATATGGTCTAGTGACAAGTTATGAGCTACTAGACAAGTGGGAAAGCGATCATCTTCCTCTCTCCATTTCACTTAAATATGATAGTGTAAGATCTGGAAATAAGTCTTGTATCATTCATGTAATGGAAGACAATATTATGTGCCAAAAATATAGGAACATTAAATAGTCTCAACTTGCTAGTGATGAGCTTATAAAATACAGGTGAAATGATTACGCTAAAGTGTTGTATGCTAGCAGACAGCATAGGCATTGGGGTAACTTTAGACTTATATAAGACTATATTAACATATGAAACACAGCAGAGAATATTAAAAGGCATTTATTGAATGAGACTAAAATAACTAAACATAATCATACTAAGTAGAACGGAGCCTCATGGTTTGACAGTGAATGTGCTAGAGCCAAAATATTAACGTATAAATTGGGGAAAAGGCTGGGCAGAAAAATCCATGCTGTTTGAGGATCAAAAGGCTTTTATAGGTGCCTTCAGTGGATAAAAATGTCTCTTAAAAACAAACGCACCAAAAATTATCAGAATTTAGAAACACTATGGTCTGCTTTACAGAGTGCAATTGAAGAGAAAAATGTTAAATTATTCTGATTCATGGTGTCCACTGGTATGGGGCTTGATAATAATGATTTTGAACCTGCAGTCACTGTATCTGCTTGTCTTGAAGCATTTTGAGATCCCGGTATAAAGGATGTCACATTACTGTTTTTTGCCCTTTAATGAATAATGGTCAAAAGAGACCTCCGAGATAATTTTCAGTTTAAATGACATAATAATTGCTGTGAAGGCACCGAGAAATAAGGCCCCTGGCCTAGATGGCCTTTCTGTAGAGCTATTTGAAGCTAATATAGCATGGTGGGCAGTAAGAACAATAAGCACCTTACTATCCCTGAGACATCGAGGACTGGAATCATTGTCCCCTTATTCAAAAAAAAAGAAAGGTGACCTTACATCTGTTCCATGTTACAGGCCCATTACTCTTTTGTGCAAGCCTTTAAAATTTATACAATAAATATTTTAGAGAAATTAGACACTAGGATGGAAGATTCACAGTTACTTTCAATTAATCAGGGTGGCTTTAGGAAGAGCTTCAGCACAGTTGAGCAGAATCTTTTCACTCTTCAGTATATTGTTATGGATACAATAAAGGAAATTATTTATTTTTATTTCGTTTTGTTTACCGGGTAGGTGTACTAACCAGAAAGACTATTTTCAGGCACAACCCGGGAGAGTACAGAGACAAACTTCCAAAGAACATCATAATACATCGTACAAAGTGCAGGAAATTGTGATACATAGTACAGATTACATAACAGCAGCAATGTGATAAAGAAACTGAGGTAGTTTGACCAAAATAAGCTCTTTAAGTTAGATTAGGACAAAATACAGTTAGGTCAGTATAGGAAAATTGAGGTAGTAAGACCAAAGTATAGTAATTAATATTTACACAAAAACTACACAATAAGGTCAAAATTATGCGACCAGGAACTATGCAAGTAATTAAGGGAAAAAGGAGCTATGAGAGCGATAGCCCCCATTCGTAGATTGATAAGGGAGGAGCTTGGGAGAAAGATGAATAGGATAACCTGGAGGGGAGAGAACAAAGTGGGGTAATGAAGAGAAAGAAATGAGGAAGTGAAAGTGGAGAGAAGGAGTTTCACAGACAGCCCCTAGGCTCCTAGATGATGACAGGCTGGGGGTAGGGTTGGAGAGAAGGCCTAGGGAGGTTTGAAACAGGAGCATGTGTAGGAGGAGAGGAGATGATGTCGGAGTTTTTTCTTGAAGGAGTAGTGGGATACAGATTGACGCAAGGTTATGGGCAGTGAGTTCCAGTAGTGAGGTGCATGATAGGCAAAGACATGACCACCTTTATTTGTGCGATGTCTCGGGATGATGACAGGGATGTTTGCTGCAGAGTGCAGCACATAGTGGGTTTTCTGGTAGGGAAGGAGACAGGCCAGTGAAATTGGGATACGGGACCTGATAATGTTATCAGTAATGGACCCAAGCGCATAGGACCTTAGTTCAGGTGGTGGAAGCCATCCTAGATCAGAATAGAGGAGACAATGATGTTTGAGCCGGGGGGAGCTGGATGCAAAGCGACAGATATTATTGTAGGTAACGTCCCATTTACGAAGACTCGAGTTGCTGGCGGAGACATATGTAGCAACCTCGTAGGTGAGAGAGGGAAGTAATATTCCATGGGCTATAGCAAGTCTAGCTGAAGGAGTGAGTGCATAGCTAGTTCGGTAGGTGATCCTGAGTTTGGAGTTTACTTGCTTGCAGATATTATGTATGTGGAGGTCAAAACTCAGTGATGGGTCAAGAGTGACCCCAAGGTACTTAAATGAGTGTGCCACACCAACAGATGAACCATTCACAGAGGAGACAGTAAAGTATGTTTGGGAGTGTTTGAGCAGCTTGGGACTGGAGCCAAATAACATAGCTTGTGTCTTAGTTGAGTTTAACACTAGATTGTGATGTTCAAGCCACTGTTGTAAAAGTTGGTAATCACTGGAGAGTTTTGTGTTTATGTCCACAATGTTATTTGAACTGCAGTACAAGACAATGTCATCCACATATATTTGAACTGCAGTACAAGACAATGTCGTCCACATATAGTAGGGAGGAGGTATTGAGGAGATTCGTAGTGATACTATTAATGAAAATGGTGAAAAGCAGAGGACCTAAAATAGACCCTTGAGGAACACCAATGTTGATGCTAGCCTTATCTGAGAGGGTGGAGTTGAATTTCACGTACTGAGTTCCATCAGACAGATAGTTCTCAAACCAGTTTACAGCATTTTGCGTGAAGCCAAGAGAGTATAGGGTAGTGACAAGGAGGGAGTGGTCAACAAGGTCAAATGCCTTGGTCATATCAATAAAGATGGCCCCTGTTATTATTATACAATTATACAATTTATATATTATACAAATTATACAATGGCAAGAAAATTTCCTGTATTGTGATTGGTCAGTGGGTGCCTGAGACAGTGATGTTATTACACAATAACATCACTGTATTGATTTATTGGCTGATTTTGTTGGCTGTTGTCTCTTCAGAAACACAAACAATCTACTAAAAACATTTTTAATTTTTTTTTATCTTTTATAACATCGAGCCATTGTATAATTGCAATAAGGCACTCCAAGGTGTGTGTTATTGTGTAATAACATCACTCCTGGGGTGGTGGAAGCACTCGGCTTCACCTCATGCTTTAACCCTCCCCAGGAGTGACGTTATTACACGATAACACACACCTTGCCTTGCCTTATTGCTTAAATAACAAAGACTTGTTTATTGCCTTCTGAGATATCAGATGAGCTTCTGATCACTTAAATTTGGAAACCCTTTGGGAAATATTGCACACTTTGGGTATTGATAGGGACCTTCTGTCCATCTTAAGTTTATTTTACTGTGACACTTCTGCATGCGTTAGAATAAACAAAAAAGGTGCACTGTTAGAGGCCTTTAAGATTGAATCAGGGGTGTCTCGAGGATGACTTTTTGGCTCCTTCATTGTTTAATTTATATATTGATACAGTAGTTGGAGAACTCGGCAGTATTGACACTACTGCTCTTCAGATTCATGATAAAATAGTAATCATTATATGCAGATGACATGGCCCTCTTTTCATACACCCCTCTTTGTCTAAGAAGAAGTACAAATAAAGTGCCCCGGCACCTAGCTACTGTAAATTAGATCTACAGCTAAATGTTGCTGACTCTAAGATCATGGTATTTAGTAAGAAATACAAGACTAAACAAATGTGGAGGCTTGGGGACAATGTATTGGAAAGAATTGATAGTTTATCTGGGTGTTAAGATAAATAGAAAAACAGATTGGAAAGTTCACATGAAAGAATACAAAAAAAACCTGCCCTCACTAAGGTTAAGGGCATCTAGCAGTTTGGCTATAATTTTGCAGATAATTCCTTTGTGGCCATGCAAAAATGTTTCAGTGCTAGAGTTAGTGGGCAGCTCCTCTATGCTGCAGAAGTGTAGGGGTGGAAAAGGCAATTAACATGTTGGAACCAGTTCAGAATATATTTTTAGGTTCTGCTCTTGGTCTACCAGCACAAACCTCAGCTGCATGGATTAGAATAGAAGCTAGTATACTGCCCATTAGATATGATATAATAAAAAGAATGCTTCATTTTTTTAGGGGTCATTTTCGTGGAAGGGAACAAACTTCCTAAACTCTGCCTTACAGATAATGAGAAAAATTAAAAAAAAATTGGTTCTCTATTCTTAATACTCCTTTAAAATCAACTGGACTGGTAGGTTTATCTTCTGAATATGCTTGGAGTAGCCATGTACAATTTATTGAATCTGCGTTATTTTGTCTGAAATACATGGTGCAGGAAGACTATGCAAAATTATCCTCATCTAATCAGCTCACCATGTATGCTGATACAAAAACACACTGGGGCCAGGAACAGTGTCTTCAAACCTGTGAGAAGCCCTCTCACTGAAGACCATCTGTATATTTAGATGAGGGCAAACTGAAGAATCTTTGTGGAGGTTTGAAAAATGTCCGTTTATTAACAAGATGAGAGCCTGCGTATGTCAAAAGGAGGTTAATATTAAAGTTAGTCATTTGATTGTCCTGCCTGTGAAAATTATCACTCAAAATGGGTTCAGCCCTTGTTCCCAAACTTTCAGTTATTTCATGATATTCTAACAAGTTTGGAAAGAATATAGATCCTTAAAATGTTCCTTCACAGTGAAAAAACACATGATTTTTTTCTAGTGCTTCATTTGCACAATTTGTTTTTGAATATGCTATGGAAACACCTTTTGTAATGATTATGAGACCACTTGCTATGTGGGTAAACTAAACTGGAAGATGTTTTCTATTCCTTTTAACCAAAAATGATTTAAAAACAAAATAATGTTTACTGTAATGTAATTATTGCTGTACTATCATAATGTTTGTATGTTGTAAATGTAATAATCATTGTTAATTTATACATTTTACTAAATAAACTGAACTAACTCTTACAAATAAATAAACCAAACCAACCAAACCTTGCCTCGGCCATAGAATGCAAAGGCTATTCTTTCTTGGGTTCTACATATGGTTATTACCAACATGCTATAAAGAACTACACCATTGTGGTACACCCATTGCTGAACCTGACCTAGTGTTACCCTGACCCAAAAAAGCCAAGGCAGTTTTATAGCAGAAGTCAGCCGGCACCAACAGCAACTTCAAAGTACATGACCCACTTGGACAAATAATGGGACAGTGTCTGTGAGAAGTCTTTCAATTAGATGATCTGTCACTTGACCTATGAGCCCGTCTTGACATATGCTGATCCCGCAAGAGCATACATGCTACACACTGGCCCTGTACATGCTGGTAGTCCATTTTTAGAAGTGTTTTTTTAAATGTTTATAACTCTCAACACTCACCATCCACACTGCCAGCTACTTTCTACAAACCGTGTTTAAACACTCTCACACCACATCCACACTGCAGGGGTTAAAGGAGTTTTGGAGGCGTGTTTAAACACAGTCTTTAGCAAGGTTCTGTGCAGTCAGACCAGCTAACGTCCCACAATTCCTTCCACATTACAATGCAAACAGCGCTAGGTTTGAAATCGTTATTTCAAACCTGTTTCAAGACAAGCTCCCTTGCAGCATTTAAAAACATTTTTTTAAACACATTTTCAACCAGTGTTCAATGCAGATGCAAACCATGTTCTGGCTTTTTAAAATGTTTTTAAGAGCTTTAAAACATTTTAACAAGCCCAGTGCATATAGGGACACTGATGCCAGTTTAAGTGGCCTAGGAGCGGTACTTTACCAGCAGTACCCTGAAGCCTGAAGGCCAGATGCATTCAATAAGTAGAACTTTGACACTAAGAACAGTTCACAAATTTGACTTCTTATCATTGAAATGGGCCATTGTAGACCAGTTCAACAGATATTAGCATGGTGCCAGGATAACTGTCAAGACGGATAACCATTCTTTTGAAGTAAAATGTTCATACAGTAGCTGGATTCTAGATTGGTTCAGCTAGTGAACTGAACCTGAAGCAGGTGTTATGGAAACAGCTCAGCTGGAGCGGGGGCCCACAGCAGGCCACCACCAGACAGGAAGTATCCACACAATCTTCCCTCTGGCACTGTTTTATGCTGTGCTGGCTCCCATTCACAGACAGTGGGTCTGCTCTGCTCCTCTGTCACAGCTCTTCCATGTTTCCTTTCCATTCCATTCACATAGCTATTACTTTCCAGAGGATCCACATCTCCCATCCTCACTCTCTATTTTCACAGAGGCTGATGACTTTTACATTCCAGACATATGATTTTTTTTCCCTGTCTCTCTCATTATTCACCAGCCCCCCAGTCAAACAAGCTGAAAAGGGACCTCAGTGGGCAACAGAAATAGTCTTATTGTATGTCATTCAGCAAACATGTGACCCCCAATGGGACAGACATGAGGCAATTCTGGTGGAGGGTATTAAGAAGTAGACTATTGGTTAACTAGGATCTGCAGCTTATCCAATAGGTAGGGAAATGGGCAGACTGGGTGGGCCAAGTGGTCCTTATTTGCAGACAAAGTCTATGTTTCTATGTATGTTTTATACGGATGAACGGGTGCCCACTATGATTGTCACCCACATGATGTGCATGCCCCCACTAAACCTAATAAGCTAGTAAATGAAACTAATACACACTCCTCGGGCTAGGTATTAATTTATCGGGGGGGGCTGGCAATGTAAAAGGGAAGAAGCGTTTCAACATCAGTATAGTTGTTCAAAACAAATGCTTGGTGCTGCAACTTGATATTACTAAGAATTGAGCTTAAAAGCACCAAGCCAACAAATAAGATGGACGATTTGTACAAACAGTGTAATCATTGTTTTATGTTTGGCCTATGTATTTCTGATCTAGAACCAATTTGCAATAACTGTTTGCTGATAAAATCTTTGCAAAACCAAATTTTTGGTCGTCTTAGGCAAGTAACTGCAAACAGCGATATTACCAGTTTGGAATCCTTTATTGACCAGGCAGTAGAACATTTTGTCTCTGGTAATTCTACTACTGCTGTTCCCTTGTCTGAACCCATAATCTTGGAATCTAAAAATTCACATACTCAGTCTGTTGTGGATGATTGGGCTATGGTTCCTCGATCTAAAACTAAACGTGGGGAGGGGGGGGGACAAATACACCAGTCTTTTCAAATAGCATTACAAAATAGTTTTTCACTATTAAATAATATTGTATCTCAGGAAATGATCATTCCTTCAAATAAATTGGCAGTTTAGCCCACACTGAATATCAGTAAAACTTTGAAACCCATATCTCTAGGAAATACATAAACAGAAAAATCTCAAAACCCCCTTCACTTGTTAAATAACGATGCTTAGAAAAGCCAAAATGATTTAGTTCCTACTGTTTCTTCTATTCAGGATACTTTATCTCCTCATTTATCCGTTATTAAAACCATTCATAACTTAACATCATCTTTAATGCCTTCTTCAAATTCAGTTGGGGCTCCCACCCTTGCAGATGTCCCTAAGCAGATATTTGTTCTCAGTGATTCCCTATTAAGCACTTGGATAGGGCTATATGCAACCCAGACAAGATTAATTTAACCTGTTCTAGCTTTAGGGGGCAAAGATAAGTGACATCACAACTAGGATCCCCAACATTCTACACAACGCAGGTCCAAATCCTTTTGTCATAATTCATGTAGGCATAAACAATATTCAGAATACTACAACTCTTAATAAACTGAAACAGGATTTTGTAGCTCTCAGCAGTTTGCTTGTGGACAAAGGATGCACTGCTTGTTTTTCAGAAATTCTGCCAGTTCCTAGAGCCACTCAGGATTTGATTTCAAAAATGGAATCCATAAATAACTGGCTTAGAAAATGGTGTATTAGTCAGAACATTACCTGTGTAACCCACTGGGAAAATTGTGTTGATAAATCACCTCTATATTGCTGGGATGGTTTGCATATGAGTAGGAGAGGTAGCACTATGCTGGGCAAATCCTTTTTAAATATCATAAACAATCATTTAACCTAACAAAAAAGGGGGAGAATGGGAATCAGCCCACGTCTCTAACTAGACCTATGACCCACTTACCAGGAACATTTAAAATTCTATCTTTAAATGCTCGCTCTTTAAACATGTCTAAATTATCAGAATTAGAAGCAAAAAATAAATTACTAAACTTGGCCATAATTGCAATAACTGAAACCTGATGGGACTCACATTCCCAGTGGAGTCAACAAATAATGGGTTATAAACTTTATCATAAAAACAGAGTCAATAAGAAGAGGGGGTTGTCTCTACATTAAAGATGACATTTCATCTTTTGAACTTTTAGCCCCAATTAATTCTGAAAGTATCTGGGTGGCAGTTCAACCTCAAGGACTTCAACAGATAATAATTGGGAATTGCTATAATCCCACGTCATGTGATTCAAATACTTTGAAAGCTTTGATTAAAGATCTTGCCCACTTCACTAGCTATAAGGATACAATAATACTGGGTGATTTTAATATGCCTCACATAAATTGGTCCTCCCACTCAGGAAATAGCAACCACAATTGTGAATTTCTATCAGTATTAACGGATACTGGATTAGTGCAACTTATTTCTTCTGCTACCAGAGGAACTAACATTCTGGATCTTCTCATTTCTAATATTAGTCATAAAATAACTAATATTCAGATTTTGGATCCCTTGGGCAATAGTGACCATTACTCTATAATGTTTGATCTGATAGGAGCCCAATGCAGTTTACCTAATAAGTCAACATACAAAAATTATGATAGTGCAGACTACAATAGCATTAATAGAGAAATTAATAATACTCAGTGGGATAAGGTTTTTCATGGTCTTTCTCCAAATGAGGCTTGGAACTTATTAAAAGATTTAATTTACTCACTAGAAAAGAAATATGTTCCAATTAAAAACAAATACAACAAAAAGGGTAGAATACCAAAATGGCTGAATAAATCAATTAGGTTACAAATAAAGAAAAAAAAAATGTTCAGGAAACTAAAAAGTAGTCAATGTAGAAGTAATAGCGCAATTTTCCTTGAGTATAAAAAAACTCTACAAAAACTCAAACATATGATCAAGCAGGCTAAAATGAAAATTGAATTCAAATTGGCACATACCAAAGATGATGATAAAAAAGGCAATTTTCATAAGGTAGGGCCATTAATTCATGATGGTATTGCCATACAGTCAGATACGGATATAGTTAATCTTTTTAATTCTTATTTTTGCTCAATTTTTGCTTAAAAAAAAAAAAAGCTCCCATTTGCCTAAAATAAATACTGGATCTCGTCCTAAATTAACTCACTCATATAGTATTAAGACTTCTGATATACATTCATTCCTTACTAATTTAAAGAAAACTACAAGCCCACGTCCCGATTTGATTAATGCTAGATTCTTAATTCATATTGCAGAGGCTTTAGCCTCTCCTTTACAAATAATATTTAATAAATCTCTTCATAAAGTGGAAATTCCTTTAGACTGGTTAATGGCATTTGTTACTCCAATTTACAAAAAAGGTAGCAGGTCTGTAGTTCAGAACTATCGTCCAATAAGCCTCACTTCAATTATCTGCAAAACAATGGAAAAACTGATAAAATAATTTCTTGAAAAAGAAATGACTGAATTAAAAATTATCGATCCTAATCAACACGGATTTAGAACCAATCATTCCTGTACAACTAATTTAATATCATTCTATAATAATATTAGTCAGGGTCTGGATAACAAAAGTCAAATGGATGTTATCCTATTGGATTATAGTAAGGCCTTTGACAAGGTTCCTCATAGTATTCTTATCAACAAAATGTGTCATTTTGTTTTTTCAGATCAATTAATTAACTGGGTTTCTGCATGGCTGACAAACAGAACCCAAAGAGTGGTATTAAATAATCAACTCTCTGGACTGGGCGCAGTTACTAGCGAAGTCCCCCAGGGCTCGATGCTGGGCCCAGTTTTGTTCCTTATTTATAGAAGTGATATGCAGGTATCAAACAATAGCTGGTTGTCTAAATTTGCTGATGACTTGAAGCTTGGGGGTCTAGTGAATAATTTATCGGACTTTAATTCTTTGAACTCTGATCTAAAGCTGATCGAAAACTGGGCAACTGATAATTTGATGGAGTTTATTGTTGATAAGTGTGTAGTTTTGCATTTTGGATCTCAAAACCCCAGAAATAAATACTACATTTGTAACTCACTATTAAATTCATCATATGTGGAAAGGGATTTGGGTGTTTTAGTTAATTCTAAACTTTCATCAATTGATCACTGTACTAAAGTGACTAATTCTGCCAATGGTCTACTAAGACAAATCCAGTGATCATTTGTGAATAAATCCATGCAGTATATGATGGCCCTTTATAGATCATGTGTCCGACCCCTTATTGATTACGGGTCTCCTTTTTGGAATCCCTATTTAAAGGCAGATATTGATTGCTTGGAGAGAGTACAAAGATGTGCAACAAGGATGATTCTTAGGTTATCTAAACTGCCCTATAAATCCAGATTATCTACTACTGATTTACATTCTCTTCAGCGTAGAAGGGCTAGGGGGGGATTTACTTCTAATATATAAGCTTCAAAAAAACCCTGACCTGATGAATAAATGTGGACTATCTTATGTCACAAGACATATTGTTCCAAGATGTCACACTAAACAACTTCAAAAGATTAATAATCAAGTTAGCCAGCCTGGGAGTGGGTCCCAGGGTGGTAGCCTGGGAAGCAAACTGGCTGCACAACAGGACACAGAAGGTAATAGTGAGTGGAACACATTCCGATGAAAGGGGGGTCACTGTGGAGTACCTCAGGGCTCAGTACTGGGTCCAGTCCTCTTTAACATCTTTATAGGTGACATTGCAGAGGGTCTGGAGGGAAAGATATGCCTCTTTTCAGATGATACAAAGATTTGTAACAGAGTTGATACACAAAGGGGGTAGAAAGGATGAGAAGGGACTTGGCAAGGTTGGAGGAATGGTCAGATACCTGTATATGGCAACTTAGATTCAATGCAAAGAAGTGCAAAGTAATGCACCTGGGAAACAAAAACCTAGGAGAAGAGTACACAACAGCAGGGGAGGTACTAACAGCAACAAAAATGGAACGGGACCTGGGGTAGTCGTATCAGATGATCTAAAGGTTGGTAAGCAATGTGAGAAGTCAATAAGGAGAGCCAGGGGGATACTGGGATGCATAGGAAGGGGCGTCACAAGTAGAATAAGGGAAGTGGTTATCCCTCTGTACAGACAGTTGGTGAGACCCCATCTGGAGTACTGTGTGTAGTTTTGGAGACCTCATCTACGCAGGGACATAGACAGGATGGAAGCAGTCCAGAGGATGGCAACTAAAATGGTGCAGGGTCAGCATCAGAAATCATATGAAGAGAGACTGAGAGAGCTTAATATGTAAACCCTTGATGAAAGGATGGATGGGGGGCATGATAGAAACGTTCAAGTACCTCAAGGGAATCAAAAAGTCCAGGAGGGTAGCATCTTTCAGAAAAAGAGATGTGCAAGAACAAGGGGGCACAATTTAAAGATAGAGGGGACGGCTCAGGGGTAATGTGAGGAAATTTTTTTTCACAGAGAGAGTGGTGGATACATGGAACTACCTTCCTGGGGAGGTTGTTGGGTCTAAAACAGTGGGGGAATTCAAACGTGCATGGGACAGGCACAAGGCAATTGTAGTGGGGGTAGCAGGAAGTAGTCTGTTGGTTAACTAGAATCTGCAGCTTATCCGGTAGGTAGGGAAATGGGCAGACTGGGTGGGCCAAGTGGTCCTTATCTGCCGTCAAAGTCTATGTTTCTATGTTATGGTCCCCAAGGCAAAAACTAATCTAAGATTAAACTTTTTCTCACTGAGGGCACCAAAACTGTGGAAAAGACTTCCACAGGAATTGGTTGATTCAGGTAACATTGAATCATTCAAAAAGGGTGTTGACATTTGGTTGACCGAGAAATATGTAATGTGAAATGTTCCCACTCAGTGTGGGGGGAAAATCTAGATGGGCCTCAGCCTTCTTTTTTCTCAAACAAACCAAGTAATATTTACTTCTAGGCAGAGAAAAATTTAAAGAGAAATGAAACAGCGCAGAATAAGCACTGTTTGAAAAGGACTGTGACTGGTTTAAAACAACGCTGCTGATGTAAAATGCCCCAGTGTAGGGTTGCCACCAGTCCATTTCTTTTTTACCTGATAATCCAGTTTTGAGGGCCCTATCCAGTTATTCTTAGAGGAAGTCAAATGTTATACTCTAAAAACAGATTCTGTCAAGTCATTCATTGTTTTAGCTGCATGTCCAAATTACAAACCAGTTCTGTTGTCATAGAAACATAGAAGTTGATGGCAGATCAGGACCCCAAGGCCCAACCCATCTGCCCATTTCTTTTTCTACTTTTTTAATGAATGTGCCATAGACCTTTACAGTGTCAATGGCAAATCTAGTCATCCCTAATCCCTATAGCCGATTCTTTAGTTTGTAGATTTAGCAAGTATTGTATTTGAGTTCACAGTTCATTATCAGGATTGCATATTAATGGTCCCAGATATCATTCCCTAATTTTTACATACCACAGACATTTTTAATAGGATATGTGAAAGGTCTTCTACTTCACCTAGTTAACAGCCACATGTTAAACTAACTATATTGGAATTACCTTTACCAAAACCAGCTGTAATGTTTTTGAGGTATGCACCCCTATTCCTGCATGACATAATACTCTCCTATTTTCTTTATCTTACAAAAGATATAAATATGGCTCAGAAGAATGAAATGCCTTAATTTCTGGATACCAATGACAGTATCTAGATCCTTCAGTAGCTTACAGATCCCTTAGTTGGTATTTGAATTTACCACATTTTGAATACTTTACACTAATCTTTATTAATAATTACCTCTTTAATAATGAGTGAGGTCCCATAGATATGACAATTTAATTTCTTAATTTCTCTGAACTATGACCGAACACATTCTCCAAACTGGAGAAAATCCTTTTTTTTTTTTTTAAATATTAACTTCTCCTAAAAGCATAAACATGGTGAGTTTTTTTGTTCATGACCTGAATTTTAACCAGTATGCAAGTACTTGTAAAACATACTGTTAAAATCTTTACTTTTACAGTACCTTCCCTAGCTGTGCTCTGAGCTATATATAGAGGGAGTGGAATTAACTACACTCATGACAGTTTTATAAAATTTATTCATGATAACATTCAAAAAAGAGATTTACGAGTCTTGATTAATAATAAACTTTCCTCTAGTGATCACTGCTTGTCTGTGTCCAAAAAAGTAAAGGAAATGATTAACAGAATCAAGCACTCTTTTGTTAGCAAAAATGAGCAGTGCATACAGTAGTTCCTCTCTACAAGAGTTATGTAAGACCACTTCTTGACTATGGCTCACCAGTTTGGTCACCTTGCCTAGTTAAAGATATCGACAAATTAGAAGGTGTCCAAAAGTCTATGACTAAATTAATCCCTAGGTTAAAGAACAAGCCCCATCACGAGAGGTTCTTGGCAACAGATCTCCACTCTTTATAGTTTAGGTGACAGAGAGGGGATTTTTTTTTTACTTTATCCTTTGGTAAACTGGGTAGGGCCCACTAGGCACAAGTGCCTGTTTTCAGGGGTGACCTGGGAACACTGGGCGGTTAAGTGACTTGCTCAGTGTCACAAAGTATGCAAGTGGAGGTTGTGAGAATCAAACCAAGGTCTGGTCTGCTGGATGTACCAAGCTCGTTCACAGCTTGTTACTCTAACCTCTAGGCTATACTGGCAGCCCACTTACTAATTACTACTTTTAGTAGTATGATTTACTACTTCTTTATAAAAGTTTGCAATCCCTTGAGTTAATGGCTGATTGAGATCTATCATATAATGTTTAAAGGGGTAATTTAAGGTCACAAAATAAAAAACTTAGTGTCCCTCATGCTTCCACTAATAAGAGGGACAATTTCTTTATTGTTAGGACAATCAAGGCTTGGAACAGCCTGCCTCAGGATATTGTAGATCTTGGAACAGGCTGCCTCAGGATATTGTAGATCTTATCAACTTGGATTGCTTTAAAAAAGCACTTGATAGATCATATCACTTGGTATATAGAATGGTCTGATTGCCCACTGGTGCAGGGAACAATCTTGATGGGCAATATTGCCCCCTTTTGTCCATTTAAAGGGACACTGTGACCCCCTTAGGTTTCAAAGTGTCCCTAGTTAAAAAAAAAAAAAAAACACATTTTATGATTGCTAGCATTTTGTAAAGGTTGCTGGTGTAGCTGGTAGTTTGATTCTGACTTTTTTTTTCTTTTAAAAAGTGAACAACAGATTGCCTACCATACTGATGTTACCACACACACACACACACACACACAGGTTTATTTACATTGCTTGATCAGCTCCAACTGCATCTTTCCTAGACTTGGGAAGGCCCACAACACAGTCTAGCCCCTCGTGATGCAGTGGGAGTTTGGGAGGCTACTGCCTCACGAGTGACTGCACTGTTTGGGGGTGTTTCTAATGCTCAGGAAGCATGTAGTAAGAACAGATCCACGACTGTAAACAAAACAAGGTTGTTTGTAAATATACATTGCCATGCATTTCAGTTCTACTAAACAAGAAGACAGACAAACCAGACATAACATATACATATCACAATTAATAAAAACAGATACAAAAAAAAAACATAATTAGTCTCTGAATGCAAACTGTCTATAGGAACCTCACACCTCCATAAGCTTTTATCATTTGATAACATTATCAGACATGGAACATTAACAGTAATAAATACATTACAGAAGATGTCTCCATAACATGCTCATAATAGCTTGTGCAAAAGCAGCAGCAGCAAAAGTTACATGAGTTTTTTTCACTATAGAATAATACTTTAAGAATATATTTTCTTTCTGAACTGGTTAAAGTATCCCATGATTTTGGATAAACAAAGTGAGTGATTTGATACCTTTTATTGGACCAACAAGAGTTTCAAATTTAAGCTTGTGAACTACACAGAGCTCTTCATCAGAAAATGACAGACTTTGCAAAGAAACCCACTTAAAGTACATAGGGTACAATTGGTATTAGTCAGAAACAAAACAAAAAAAAAAAACAGTCTTTGAAATCCTAATTGGGTATAAATCATCTACTCCCCATGAATAGAATGTGACAGCAAAAGGTCTTTATATTATTGGATATATTATGGTATCCCTAAACTTAGAATCCTGAGTCTCGGAATACAGACCCCACTGGCCCAAACTCCAGCCTGCTGAATCAATCAGATTCCTGAAAATACAATTTTGGGCATCTGATTGCAAAACCACAAGGCAAATAGGGGGGCTTTGCCCGTGAACCCCCCCATGTGGGGGGGTTCACCCCCACACCCCGTAACTAAAATATCTAACTCTGAGGGGGAGCAGACCTCTGAGTTAGAAATAAATTAGTTACGGGGCAAAATTTCTGTCACCCGCAGCGCAGATAGAACCCACGCCCCACTGCACACTGACCGAGCCGCTGTGGTGTAGTCTACAGCACCACTGGGGCAGCTCGGCCAGCATCCGGATTCCTCACCGATTTCAATCCCAGGGACAGGAGTAAGGTAGCAAGCCATCACATCTGCTATCTTACCCCTCTCAACATCCCTCGGGATTCCTTGTGCCAGGATGCTCACTGTCCGGATACTGAACCTGTCAGGCAATACTGCCCAGGCAGGTCAGTGTCAGGATACTGAGCCTCAGCACAACGTAAGGGTACCATATTATCCAGTGCTTAGTCAGGCACAACATTAATATGAACAATACTCTAAAACCAGTGGGACATTTCTCTCAGTCTGGTTACTCCATCTCTGACCTCTCTGTCCTGGTTCTCAAAGGACAAATCAGAAATACAGACGCTTATTATGCCAGACTTATTTTTCTTTTACATACATTTAATGATGGAATGAATATGGACCTTAGTTTCATGACCCATTCCAGAATTTAAACTGACAGCAGCCGTTTTATTGCCTTAGGTATAGCACGTAGGCATTTCTTGTGCATACTTTTTATATATATATATATATATACAGTATATATGTATATGTGTGTGTGTGTATGTATGTGTATGTGTGTGTGTGTGTATATATATAGTCTTATTTGTTATATATTTTTAGTGTACTTTTAAACATTAACACAGTTCTACGTATATGGTTGATCATACAGTTTGTCTGCTGGTTTCATACTTTCTGAGCTCACACATACACTTCTCAGGAAGACAAACACTTGACAATTTATACGCCTTTGGCTATCATATTCCATTCCTAAGGAGTAGTTGATTTATACCCAACTAGGATTTGAAAGATTTTTTTGTCTGTGAATAATACCAATTCTACCCTATGTACTTAAAGTGAGTTCTTTGAAAAGTCTGTCATTTTCTGATGAGGAGCTCTGTGTAGTTCAAAAGCATAAATTGTTTAAATCTCTTTTTGGTCCTATAAAAGGTATCAAATCACCCATTTTGTTCATCTTTTTGTACAAGGACCAATACGGCAACAAACAATTCTTTATGTGATTTTGGATAATTAGGGAATACAGGTTTAAAACATTTCTAAGCTTGCTAATTTCACAGACAGTACAATCAAAAACTAAATAACTTACTGTAATATTTACTTCATTTGGACAAATACAGCAACTAGCATTATTTGTACAAGGCCATTTCTCAAATTTCAGTAGAGTTTCTTCAATGTGTCCCATCCTAAACACACATAGGGCTTGTATAGAGAGGCTTTCTTACATATTTTAACATAGGTTTCCTGTCCCCACATTGGTTTCATCTCAGAATCAATCATTGAGTTTAACTTTACAAAATATTCATGCATCATAATGTCCGTTATCCAAATTAGTGCAGTTTCAGTATATGCATGTGGTTTCCCTGAACATCTCTAGAGAATAGATCTACTAAACCAACTGATTTCAACATATTGTTCATAGAAACATAGAAACATAGAATTTGACATCAGATAAGGACCGCTTGGCCCACCCAGTTTGCCCATTTCCCTACCTAATGGATAAGCTGCAGATCCTAGTTAACCAGCAGCCTACTTCTTCCTACCCCCACTCCCTAGGATTGCCTTATGACTGTCCCATTCATTCTTGAAATCCACCACTGTTTTTGACTCCACAACATCCTCAGGAAGG
Organism: Neoceratodus forsteri; assembly: GCA_016271365.2. Taxonomy (NCBI): domain Eukaryota; kingdom Metazoa; phylum Chordata; order Ceratodontiformes; family Ceratodontidae; genus Neoceratodus; species Neoceratodus forsteri. The sequence goes on along the minus strand of CM028131.1, from coordinate 106,857,971 downwards.
CTGTTCCATGCATCCTCAACCCTCTCCATGAAGAAATACTTCCTCACATTACCTCTGAGCCGTCCCCCCTCAAGTCTTCAAATTGTGCCCCCTCGTTCTTGCACACCTCTTTTTCTGAAAGATGCTACCCTCTTGGACTTTGTTGATTTTTCCTTGAGGTACTTGAAAGTTTCTATCATGTCTCCCCTCTCCCTCCTTTCCTTGAGGCTATACATCTTAAGCTCCTTAAGTCTCTATTCATATGTCTTCTAGTGCAGACCCTGCACCATTTTAGTTGCCCTCCTCTAGACTGCCTCCATCCTGTCTTTGTCTTTGTGGAGATTGGGTCTCCAGAACTGCATGCAGTACTCCAGATGGGGTCTCACCAGCTGTCTGTACAGAGGGATAACAACTTCCTGTTTTCTACTGGTGATGCCTCTCCCTGTGCATCCCAGTATCCCCCCAGTGATCCTTACTGCCCTTTCACATTGCTTGCCTACCTTTAGGTCATCTGATATGACTTCCCCCAGGTCCCTTTCCACTTTGTTGTTGTTAGTATCTCACCACCCATTGTGTACTCTTCCCCTGGGTTTTCATTTCCCAGGTGCATTACTTTGCACTTTTTAGCATTGAATCTAAGCTGACATACATTTGACCATTCCTCCAGGCTTGCCAAGTCCCTTCTCATCTTTTCCATCCCACCTTGTATATCAACTCTGTTGCAGATCTTTGTGTCATCTGCAAAGAGACATACTTTTCAAAGAGACAAACCAGTTTAATTTTCCTCTATTTAGACTAGCCATTAAACAAAGTCTAGGGAGCCTGTTTTCTTCCATGGAGATAATTTTCCCCCAGTAGTTGAACATTCCTTTTAATATGTTATATCTAATAGGCAAAATATCCATTTCTAGTTTAACCCAGGCTGCTGTGTTTTTTGCTGAGAGACATAAAATTGATCCCAGGAACATATTCTGGACTGGTGGTTCCAGAAGACCAAATGATTTCTCTATCTTCCCCCCTCCCCCCCCCAAAAAAAAACCTTACCTCCATGTAAAAGTTACCCAATACCCATCAGTTTTGCCATCATAACACATTTTCATAGCCACAAATGAGTTATTTGCAAAGCTGATACAGAATTGCTGAATCTCTTTAATGATGGCAAGGGATTTTTTTTTATTAGATTCTTTCAGATGCACTTTCCATTTCATTTTTCTGTTTATTGTGACACCCGGATACACATAATTGTCCACCTCTTCTAGCTCATTTTCTCCCACTCTCCACATTTGTTTATTCCTTATTTTCTTTCCCAAAACCATATTTTTGATTTGGCAAAATTCAGCTGCAAATCCAACTTTGTTAGGTGTTCATGCACTTTATTTATACTTCTCCTTAAGCCCAAAGGGGTGTATGAAAGGAGAGCCATTATCATCTACATATAATAGGGCTGATGTTTTATGGTTACAGAGTTGTGGAGAAAAACTATCAATGCCATCTATTTCCATAGCCAGCCCAGAGGTAGTGCTACTGCCTTCCACACCGATGACCCAGGACTGGGAGTGATCTTGGGTTGATGGGGGCTGGCTCAGGTAGGAGAGGATGACCATCCATTGGACTGCTATCCTCTCCCGGGAAGGGAGGCTTGTTGTTCCTGCTGAATGACTGCCACCAGCTGGAGGCCTGGTAGTAGTGTGGGCCTGCAGGGGCAGTACATGTAGGGAAGGAGCTGTAGGACTTTCGAGCATGTTTATGTGTCCACACACACACTCACATTTCTGTGCATGACCCAGCATGGGGATCAGGAAAAAAATTCAGGAAGAAAAGTGGTGAGGCAGGTGCAAACATCACTCTGCATGCCAATCCCTGCCCACTCCATCAGCAGAGACTCTGGACAGCCAAGCACTGGATATGAGATTGGGGGAAGGATGGCCCTCCTCTCCAGACCCCACCATGGGGTAATCTTTGGAAGTCTGCTGAATGGTAAAACCTGGGATGCAGGAGATGGTGGAGGCTATGGTGGGCAGGGTCAAGGGGTGCCTGCTTACCTTGGTCATCAGGCACAAACCAACATGATAAAAACAAATACCATCTTGTTCCTTAACTACTGTACTGTATCAATGTATGGGTTAAATAAAATCGAAACTAGGAGGCAACCTTGTCACACCCCAAACTTAATTTTTAAGGCCCCAGATAATGCGCCGCCTTTATTTAATCTTGCCCATGCTGAAGTATCATTATGCAATAACTGAAGAATGGAGAGTAAATCATTATCAGTAATCATAATTTATTTATATTGCGCTTTTCAAATGCCAAAGCGCAGCACATAAAAACATACATCAATAATAAATAGAAGCTAATATATAAAACACAATTAAAAGGACAGCAAAAAAGGGGCTAATGAAGGGCTGAAACAAACAAAAAAATTCTTCAGAGAAGCCTTAAAGGATTCTGTGGATGGGCAATCTCTAATCTGACGAGGTAGAGAATTCCACAGAGTTGGAGCCACAAAAGAAAAAGCTCTGGCCCTAGAGGATTGAAGACAACCTCAGAATTCTAGCAACTGTCATGAACAGAGGGCGGAGACGGTGGTAGGGCTGCAGGAGAGCTGGAAGTAGCTTGGTCCCTGTCTGTGTAGGGTCTTATAGTTCAGCAATGCAACTTTGAAGGTAATCCTCCAATGTACCGGCAGCCAGTGCAGTTCGCGCAGAACAGGTGTGATGTGGCAAGTTCTTGGTAGCCCAGTCAACAACCTGGCTGCAGCGTTCTGTACCAGATGCAGGCAGCAGAGGTCTACCCCTGGCAACCCTAGATATAAAGCATTGCAGTAATCTAGGCGAGAGGAAACAAAGGCGTGAAGCAATACAGGGAGGTCATCGTGTGGAACAAGGTGCTTTATCTGGGCTATATTCCTCAGATGGTAAAATGAGGACTTGACAACGGCCGACACCTGAGACTTAAGTGTCAGCTCGCAATCAAATATTACGCCCAGATTCTGCACCTGTTCAGAAGGTCTCAACTGGTTACCCCCTAACACAAGGCCAGAGGGAAATCCAGGAGTCAACTTCTCTGCACAATGACCAGGGTCCACCACCAGCACCTCAGTCTTGTCCGGATTTAGCCTCAGCCAGTTAGCACTCATCCAGTCCTGGATCTCAGTGAGGCAGTTGTTAAAGACCGTAAGTGTGTCATTCTGTTCGGGTACAAAGGACATATAGAGCTGAGTGTCATCTGCGTAGCAGTGAAAACTCAGCCCATAATGCCTTATAATGTCTCCTAACTGTAGCATATACACCTTGAACAACATGGAGAAAGCACAGAACCCTGCAGCACCCCTCAAGGCAGTGCAAAGGGAGCAGAGGAAAAAATTCCTGATACTACCCGCTGAGATCTGCCCATGAGGAAAGAGTGAAACCATCTAAGGACTGTCCCTGACAGTCCGTAGATCAGCCGCAGATGTTACAACAATATCCCATGGTCCACAGTGTCAGACGCAGCAGAGAGATCAAGGAGAACCAAGATCGAATGGCTCCTCCGATCTCTCACAGTTAGGAGGTCATTAAGTACCCAAACCAATGCCGGTTCGGTGCTATGCCTCTTCCTGAAACCAGACTGGAGAGAATCATAGATTTAATGGGTGGTAAGAAAGTCATCAAGCTGCAGTGCGACTGCTTTCTCAATAACCTTATCCAAAAAGGGCAGGTTAGAGATCTGTCTATAGTTTGCAAGACAGTCTGGGTCAAGGAAAGATTTCTTCAAAAGGGTTGTCACAACAGCATCTTTCAAGGACTCCAGAAACACCCCTTGGTCCAATGAGCACCAGACAATCTCAGCAAGGACTGGTCCGATCACATCCCACAACCCATAAGGATGCGCGTGGGACCAGGATTCAAACTACAGCAAGTCTGCCGCAAGCTCTGGACGATCTTCATGAAATCCATGGTTGCCGGACGGTCAAAGTCTGTCCAGACAGACCGAGGGCCTGTAACCATGCATCGATCTCCGCCGTGCTCATTTGAACGCGTTCTGTGGATATCAGACCTGATTGTTGACACCTTATCTTCAAAGAACCAAGCAAACTCATCATACTTTAATTGTGACAAGGCTCTCCAGCCCTGCAGACAGGCTGGATTGCACAGCCTATCGACAGTCCAGAAGAGCAGAGCTGGTCGATTCCTTGATGCAGCAATCTTCCTGGACAGGAACTCTGCCTTCTTACGGGAGATTTCTGATTGATAGCCCAAATAATGGGCGATCAATCTAAGCCTGTCACTCTCCAGGCCGGACCTCTGTCAACAGCGTTTCAATCTTCGCCCTGCTCTCTTCAGCTCTCTCAATGTCCCATTAAACCAGGGGGACCGAGGGCGAAGGGAGATGGGGCAAACTTGGACAGGAGCTATGGAATCCAGAGCCCTCAGCACCACACTATTATAGTGCACTACTAAGGCATCTGGATCCAAGCACACACTAGGCCAACTCGATAGATCCAGCACCGCCATCAGACCTCCGGGGGTAACACCCTGTAAAGGGCGGTACTGGATCATCTCCAAAGGGGTTGATCTCATAGGGGGGCCATAAAATTGAACCTTATGGAGTGATGATCAGACCACCCAACTGGTTCCACCACTAATCCGGTGATCTCCATCCCCAGGGTGAACACCAGATCCAATGAGTGACCCTGGATATGGGTAGCAGCGGTAACAACCTGTGTGAAGCCCATTGAATTCATTAGTTGGAGGAAGTTTTGACCAAAATGCGAGAGTTCATCATCGATCCAAGCATTGAAGTCCCCCAGAACCAACCACCTGAAGGGCTCCAAAACCAGGTCAACAGTGAAGTCTGCTACTTCCTGCAGAAAAACTTTCTCATCACTGGGTGGATGATAGATGAGTAGAATTCTGCAGCCCACACCTGCTCCCATGATATAGTCAAAGGATCTGGGGGACACCACTGGAACCTCCACAAGGTTCAATTCTGATCTAAAACAGATAGCGACCCCCCCCTCGATCCAATCTTGGGCGGTGTATCACTGAGTACACAGCTGGAACAGCTGACACCAAAATGGGGCCAGCATTCTCATCCAGCCAGGTCTCGGTGATGCAAGCCAGGTCAGATGACTCAACAAGATCAGCAATAATTGCTGTCTTGTTTTTTATAGACCTGGCGTTGCATAACACCGCCCGAGTTGGATGAAAGGCCTTGGAGGAGCAAGCCACTTGCCCACCATCAGTGAAGCCCTTGGCTATGGGGACCAGGCATTGGAAACCCCTGTCCTGGACCCATTTCGCCCCAGGGCATCTCCCTAGCCTCACCACCCCAATCCGTCCACTTCGCTCCTCACCCTTCCCCCAGCTGGGGCACCTGCCTCCCCCTCTGCCTCCTCCGAGCAATCCCCAGGGCCCAGCAATGCCAATAGACCTCAGGCAACAATGGGAGGCTATTGAAGGGGCGCAGGTCCCTCAGCCTGGAGGGGGAATAGTGCCTGCCCCCAGAAACTCGGCCCCAGCACATGCTGTCAGGATATTCCTATAACCAGTCAGCAAAAATTAGACACACCATAAACACTATAACTTATAAATAAAAAACTCCCTCTAGACGCACTAGAGGGAAAAAAAAACTCCCACCCAGTCCAAAACCCTTAAATACTAAATCAAATCACAAAAAGTCCAATGAACAGTTTTAGGGAAATGGGGAAACCAGGCCTCCAAGTAGAGAATTTGTTGGTGAGGAGAAGGAGACTACAGTCAAGCTAAACATGAAATAAACACATCTTCAGTCCCCCAGATCCTCTCACAACCGGGGGCCAATAAGTTCAGCAAGGGACTCTCACTCCCAATGAAAAATAAAAAGGTATCTGACCCAAGGCATTTGTCGACCCCTCAAACCCTCTCACGATGAAAGAGGTTGTACAAAGCAAGCAGAAAATAAAATTATCTGACCGTAATCAGGAGAATACCCAGGGAGTACAGAATTCCCTGTAAGATTTCCATATTCAAATGATTAAAAACTGATTTGATATCAAGAAAAGACATAAAGAACTCTATTTTCCATAATTTTGTTATCTCTTTGTTAAATTATTTCAATAAAACAAGACAATACAGGGACAAAACAGAGATCAACATAGCGTCCCAAGCTAAAAATTAAATATACATTAAATTCCATTGCTGCCATAGCAATAGGGTTTAGAAAAATAATTATATAGTTGATTTCTAAGGTGTAACACCAGATTTGAGATCAAGCATGTACAAAACCCATCTCCTTCACAAGGTGTCAAAGTGTTCAATAGTGTTGTTCAGTTTAGCGATCAACTTTTCCATATCATAAACTTGGATCGTGCTGTCCTGCCAGTGCAATACCGCAGGGACCAAGGAAGATAGCCACAGTCTGGTTATAACTTTTTTTTGCCACTAGTAGGCAGATCCAAACTAGTTTTTTGGTCTGAGGACCTCTATGTCCTCATGGAAGGTCAAGGAATAGCACAGATGTTGCAGCCAGCATAAAGTCGGTACTGAAAATTATCTGAAGGGCTGCAAGGAGTTGTGCCCGATGTGATTGTAACAGTGGGCATGCCCAGAAGATGTGGTTATATGTGGCTGGGGTAATGCCACAACCTCTCCAGCAGTGATCAGTCTGAGTTGGAATATATCTGGCCACAACTTGAGAAGTTCTGAAGAATCTAATAAAGCACTTCCAAGAGAATTCCTTCCAGCAATGGGAGGAGGTTGGTTTATGAATACGGATCAAGTGTCTGCTCCAGTCTGATTGAAGAATAGGAGTCTGTAAGTCTGCCTCCCACTTTGTTTGAACAAAATTGACCTGGAGCTCCTGAAGTTCAAGGAGTGCTTGGTATACCTGGGAGATCAAGGAGGATACAGGATCTCCTTTTAATATAGAGACTAATAACTAATGGAACAGAGAGATTCCCAGGGAAGACAGCCATCTGTGTAGTACATTTTGCAGGTAGTGAGAAGCCTGGAGGTACCTAAATGTTCCTGGGGGCATAGCTTGAAGAACCTGGCAAGTTCCTGAAGGGAATGAGATCTCTGCCCTGAAGGAACTGTGCAGGAAAACAGAGTCCCGCATGGTCCCAGTGGGTATAACCAAGATCCAGTCAACCAGGTGTAAAGGAGGAGGTCTGGGAAAAGGGAGGGATTAAAAATCTAGTAGTCAGGAGCAGCTTGTGGAGAAAAGCTTTCCACCAGCATAGTAACATGGTTAAAGTATATGGATTAGTGGAAATTTTAGAAGGTTGTACGAGGGGATCAGATAATATTTTGTGGATTGAGAGAAGGTCCTCTTCTAGTAATTCTGAAGTCATCCAATGGGCTGTGTAGTGGTCCGTCAGCCAGTAAAGAGCTGTGCGTATCTGAGCTGCTGCATGATAAAGCAATAAATTAGGCAGGGCTAGCCTTCCCTGAGATTTAAGAAGTTGTAGAACAGAGAATTTTATACGTGGCTTCACCCCGTCCCCAAATATAATGGGGTATCAATTTGTACCATTGCTGGAAAGAGCCCCCCGGGGTAAATACTGGTAAGGTTTGGGCTAAATATAATAATCGGAGCAGAAGAATCATTCAAACCCTGTCTATGCACTGCAATAGAGAAGGGAGATACTGTTTTCCATGTCTCTAAATCTTTGGCAAGTTGTTCCGCAAAACTACTAAGCTGAGTTAAATTAACAGGTAACTACCCCCCACCAAGTACTTTAGCTAAGGCAAATCTCATCGGAATTTAAAACTTTGTTTGGTGTGTAGTGAAATTGTAGAACCTCTATTTTGGCAGTAATTAGGCAATAGCCTGCCAGCCATCCGAATTCAATGAGCACCCACCAAAGGTATGGGCGAGCCAGATTAAAATCTCACAAATACATAAGCAGGTCATCTGCATAAAATGCTAATGTGTGGGTTCTGCCACCCAAGGTGAGCCCCTGGATATCCAGGTGGAGTCTGAGGGCTTAGGCAAGAAGTTCTAAATAAATAGCAACTAACAGTGGGGAAAGGGGACAGCCTGTCGGGTTCCTCTGTGGAGGGGGAAGACGTCTAAGATATTTCCATTAACTTTAACATAAGCTGCCAGCCCAGTGGTGCTGAGGGTTGAGGTGCTTGACTGCACACCTTGCGCCATGCTGGTGACCCAGGTTCGGGAGAGAATTCTGGAACCAGGGGTCACTGGGGAGGAGTCAGATTGAGCATCCATTCGACTGCTCTCCTCTCCTGGGAGGAAGGGGGGTTCTTGTCTCACGGCGCTAGTGGCTCCTGGCAAAGACTGGTGGCACTGCAGCTGAGGAACCATGTAATGGAGGCAACATCAGGCGGCCATCATGTGGTGTGGGTGGGCTTGCTTACGTCTCGCATGGACGGCATTGCACGTCCTGCTTTGAGGTGGCAGAACAAAGGAAAATTCCTGGCTCTGGGGAGGTGAAGGTGGTGCCCTGTGGACATGCTCACATGCCCAATGCCGGCCCGAAACTCAATTCAGCTCTCCGTGGTCCTCCACCTCTCATGCCCCTGGGGAAAGGAGGGGGAACCCAGCATACCCGATTTCTCAGTCAGGCAAGGGTTCAGGCGGGCGGTGGAGGCATGAGACCCTGTGGCCCACTGGAGAGATGCCTCAGAGTTCAGTGTAAGGAGGGAAAAAGAATTGGGGAAAAAAACAAAAAACTTTAACATAAGCTTTGGGGTCCATACAGATAGCACAAAGAACTTTAATAAATGGCAAGGGAAGTTCATAAATTTCATAGTGGCAGTTCCGGTTCCGCCCTGACGTTGATAGCTGCCTGAGGCGATCGTTCCTAAACACCTCCACGGATATTTCCCCTCTACCATTCAAACTTCGTACAGAAAATCACCAGAAATAATGAATAAGAGGGGGGAGTGAGGGATCTGAGCCAGAAAAGACCCAAAAAATCGAGGATTACATGATGGATGCCAGTGGATCCGACTCTGAATCAGACAACATAGCTACACAACAGACGCACTCGCCTGCTAAATCGACAATAATGGCCCAACATACACTGAAAGGCAAGAATAATGAAAAAAATTAAGCTAGACATGATCTACCATGAACTTTGGGCTTTCCGAGTGCATATTAAACAATTATATGGAGAAATATGCAGATATGTTACCTTACTGGAGCAACGGGCCCACGACTCCGAATGTCAAATCACTGCCACAGAAAATCAAGTAGATGACTTGGAGACACTTGTACAACTACTCCAGGACCAACAAGAACTGTTAGTTGCATACCAGGAAGATGCAGAGAACAGGGCGAGGTGAAAAAACATACGCCTATATTGTATTCCGGAAGGAGTTGAGGGGACAAAAATAAAAGATTTCATCTCAAACTTACTCAAAGCTGCTCTTGATTTACCAGAAGGCCTGTCCCTGGACCTGGAGAGAGTGCATAGGGCTCTAGCACCAAAACCCTCTTCTCCAATGGCCAGCCCATGTTCCATCATCGCTTGCTTTAATAATTATGCAGTTAAGGAGCAGATCTTGTTAACAGCCTGGCGTAAACAGAAGATCTTTTGCGGTCAAATAAGATTTTATATCGATCACAATTATGCACCACAAATGATGAGACAGAGGAGGACGTACCTGCCATTGCTCCTGATGTTAAAATCCCAGGGTATCAAGTTTAACACCCCTTACCCTGCAAAGCTGACCATGTTCATGCCTGAGGGAAAGTTCGAATACTCGTCTGCTGAAGAAGCCAGGGAAGCCCTAATGGCGAAGGGCATAGTATTTCAGGAGAGACCACGCTCTAACATGACGCAGCCCCCCCAGACCACCACATTGGCAGAACGTGCCCAGGAAGGCTTCTAACTGGGAGAAGAATCAGAACAGCACGAAGGTGCAGGGTCCATTACAGAACTTGGCTGAAGCTGATGCGGAGACTCAAACCGCCACCTGAATTTTGGGAACTGGCTCTTTCTTTTCAGTACAGCACACCAGGCTGTAAAATGAGGTACCAGACAGCAGACTGAGAGGGAGAGAAAGGGTGATGGGTTAGAGCGAGGAGGGCCCTGAGCTGGGAGGTTGAGTTCAACTCTAGACCGCTCTGCTCTTCATTGGTCTGGCCCCCTATAATTGGGTGACCTACGGTCACTTGTGGCTCCCCCCATGCACTAGCTCTTCCCTGATCACATCCCCACCACCCTGGTTATTATAGTACTGCCGGGAATAAAATAATGTTATGAATACATGTTGAACATTACCACATGACCCTAATCTGAACAGATAAATGTACAGGAAACTTCAAACCATGGAAAGATCCTGGAACTTGATTTGACCTGGAGGGGAGGAGGGGGTTCCAGCACGATTATGCACTCGCCATTTTGTGCCTGTACAGATCTACTTGGCAGCCGCCATGAACATTACAGGAGGACTTTTATATACTAAACTGTCTGACATCAGGGGACTGTTCTAATTTACCTCTTCTAGGTATACCAATCCATAACATGTTTAAGTTTACCATTTCATTATTACTGACTCTAAGTAAAATGAGTACTTTAGGATTTATGTGGAGGTGGAGTGCACTAAAGCGATATTCTTTTTGGCTATCCATGCAGCTAGACCTATCGAGGTGTTTATTCCCCTATTAACTCAGCTTTGGTTGTACTCCCACATTGCTTATTTTTTATTATTCTGCTGGGATCCTAGAGACCCGTATGGGGCCCGGGACAGAGAATGCCCTGGATTTAACCCCCAACCTAGGTTGAAGCTTTATTCTGTCTCTGCTTGCCCAGTGTTTATAGGGAAACAATGTAGTTTCTCCTACCTTGGAAGCCATATTTATTTTGTTTTATGGGCTTTATTTCAACAGGCAAACATTAATAATTCCTAGACGGTTACTACATATTCTGCTGTTGTTTAAGATTTATAGTTTATGCCATGCCCAGCTGGCATGGCTGTTAATGTATTTTCCCATGCAATACTACCCAAGTCTTATGTATTCAGAAAGGAAGTTTGTTGGAAAAAGTACCTTATTGAGAGAGCCCACTTTAGATTTTAGATCAGGGATTGATTGACAATCCTATGTGGGGGGGCCCCACTATCCCCAGAAAACCCATTGGACTCCCCTATTTTGTCAGGGCATTTGCTTGGTATGTGGAGGTGGGGGGGGGAGACCATGAATAGAGCTTGATCATATTATTCATTGTTAATGATGGCTAACACTTCACTCATGATGTCATTTAATGTGAATGGCATCCATAACCTGATTAAGCGTAAGTGCTTACTGCAATATTTTAAACAGAATAAACCTGATATAATATTTCTGCAGGAAACCCACCTATCCAAGGTGGAACACTCCAAATTGAAAGCTTGGGGGTTTCAAGCAGTTATAGCCTCATCACACGCCTCAGGGAGAAGACGGGGTACAGCAATCTTGGTTCCTCATGGTGTACAATTTCAGATCCAAAATCAAGTTGTAGATAAAGAGGGACAATATGTAATAGTGGTGGGCCTACTATATATTCAATACAGGCTACCTTAGCATCAATTTTATCTACCCCTGGGGAGTACACCTCGAGTGGCACAAAAATGCTTTGATGAGTTTCTAACCCAGGCACAGGGCATGTGTATAATAGAAGGTGACCTAAATGTTACCCTTAATACCACTTTGGATGCTTCAGTGCCCTCTAAACATAGGGCCTCAGCACTCCAAAAGTATCTTAGGCACAATATTCCCACCCTGGGATTTGCAGATATATGGAGGCATTTTTTTCCCCCTCCATCAGGGCATACACACACTATTCCCCCACAACTAACACATTGGCACGGCCGGACTATTTTTTGTCCTCTGTGGAACACTTGGAATCCATTAGAGACAGCTATACAGAGGCCTCCATATTATCCAATCACACTCCACTTTTTTTAAAAATAGATATCTCAAAACTGAAAAAACAAATGTTCTGGTGACTGAATTTGCTTTGCTTACAGGATCCAGAGTTTTTATACAAAAAGTACAGGATCCTACCCCACTTATCCTGGCAGATAATGATTCCCCAGAAATTTCTGCAACTATCAAGCGGGATACCCTCAAAACAGTTTTAAGAGGGGAGATTATTAAATATTCTGCTCATAAGAAAAGACAGAGGCGCCCTGGAAGCAGAGCTTCGTAGAGGCCTGACCAGTCTCCAGGAGACGCTTCATAAAGGAGATCGCTTGGTTAAACCCCAGCTATTAATTACAAAACAGAAGCTCTAATGACTAATGGATCAAAAAATTGAGCAGCATTTGCTTTATTTAAAACTTAAGTCACAAGAGGGAGGCCCGAAGAGTGCTAGGAATTTAGCCAGATGCCTTACGGGGGCTAGGCATCAGATGGTGGTCAGTAAAATGCTGGATCCTGGGACAGGAAAATTTCTTCTCCAACCTACTGCTATCAGACAAGCTATGGCCGAATTCTTTAGAAAACTTTATACTGCGGAGGCTTGTCCCTCCCCAGACCAATTAAATAGGTACCTCCAAAAAAACTCCACTCCCACATCTTTTGGAGCACCAAGCAGAAGCGTTGCTTAGCCCTATTACGAGGGAGAAAATTCAAAACACCCTTAAGCAGACCAAAACCCAAAAGGCCCTGGGCCCAGATGGATACCTGAATGAATTCTACCAAAAGTTACAGAAGTTGCTGCTCCCGGTGCTGTTACCGGCATTTTGGGAGATACAAGAAGGAGACCCCCCCCACCCACTGGAGGTACGCTGAGATGATTGCCATACCTAAACCAGGTAAAGATCCTACTTTAATGTCATCCTACCACTCGATTTCAAAATTAAATTGTGATTATAAGCTTTGTATGTCAGTTTTAACTCATAGAATAGATAATTTGTTACCCTATCTGATTGACAAGGACCAAGTGGGGTTTGTCATGAAAAGACAGGCACACGATGCTGTCCGCCAAGTTCTCCTACTTACAGAATATGCCACACAAAGAAAAATACCCTTAGCTCTTCTTAGATTAGATGCTGAGAAGGCTTTTGATCGAGTATCATGGCCATATTTATGGGCAACATTGAGAAAGTTTGCTTTTCCTGACAAACTTCTTGCCCAAATCCCAAATTATGTACCAATCCGCTATAGCATATCTCAAATTAGACGGTTCACTCTCCTCCCCTTTCCCACTCTCTAGGGACACAAGACAGGGCTGCCCACTATCCCCCCCCTTTTTATTTGCCCTATATTTGGAACACCTAGCAGCCAATATTTATTTTATTTTAGTCTTTGGTGACCGGGTATGACCCACTATGCACAAGTGCCTGTTTTCAGGGCCGACCTGGGAGCACTGGGCAGTTAAGTGACTTGCTCAGAGTCACACAGTATGCAAGTGGATGTTGCAAGAATCAAACTCGGGTCTGGTCTGCTGGATGTATCAAGCTCATTCACACCTCGTTCCTCTAACCTCTAGGCTATACTGCCAGCCCATATTAGAAAACAATTGAGTATAGAGGGAATCCCAGTGGGGGATAGATCACATAAACTTACTTTATTTGCGGATGATATCCTTTTAACCCTAACCTCCCCTCAAACATCTATTCTGGCAGTGTGGGAACAACTTGACACATTTAGTAACCTCTTGGGGTATAAAATTAACAGCTCAAAAACCGAAGTTCTCACTTTTTCATTCATTCCATCTCGACAGTTAAAAATGGATTATTCATTTCAGTGGAGCAGGGTGGAGATGAGGTATTTAGGTATCAAAATCCCTTGGAATCTGATACATTTGGAGTTAGACAGCTTAGAGCCTATTACCTTACAAATTACCTCGGATTTATCAAAATGGGCACAAATATACCTGGGATTAGTTAAATAGGGTGGAGGCCATACAACAAAATATCCTGCCCCGTATACTTTTCTTTTTACAAACCCTTCCAATTTTCCCCTCAGAGGTATATTTTCAATCCTGGGATAAACTGATTTCTAGATTTGTCTGGCGGGGGGGGTACCTCGAATAAAATATACATTGTTACAGCTACCTCGGGCACAAGGAGGACTGGTCTTGCCAAACCTGAAAGATTATGTGCTGGCAGCGCAAATCTGTACTGCCCTTCTAATTTAACTACTGGATACCATTCACATTGGAAGGATATTGAGATAACCCTAAATGGGCTGGAGCCTTTACCTCTCTACCTTTTGGGATACTCCCCAAAATGCCTCCCTCTGACACAATTTCCTATACTTACCAGGGACTTCTTCAAACATTGGTTTCATGTCCTTAAGTCTCTCCTTTCAACATTAGAGAGATATTACCTCACAGATATTGCTCATGATTTCAAATCTCTGTACACCAGAGTTGACATCTCAACTCCAGGCTTGGAAATTGTATTCCATATCATTTAGGTTCCAGGTGGTGGGTCCTCAAGGTATTTACTCCTTCTCATACTTACAATCCACATTTAAATTGCCTAGTAGTCAATATCGAACTTATGTGGCCCTTAAAAAGAAACTTCTCCCATTGGAGGAAGCAACAGCTGAGTTGGCTAAAGCACCATCAGCTTTGGTTTCAATAATTATGCACTATCTGAAAAGGGGAATTATGGAACATATTTTTAGTAATATATACAAGGCACTAAGAACATATGGAAAGGACAACCTTCGCATGATTAGAGGGCAATGGATAAAGGACTTGAATATACAATCACCTGAGGATCTTGTGGCAAAAATCAACTCCACCCTACCCTACTTTAAAATCTCTCCTAACACATATTAGAGAGAATTTGCATGGAAAACAAGAATTCATTTTTTTAGAAGTCCAGACATCACAGCCAAATTTGGGTGGATAAGCAAGGGTTACTGTTGGAGAGGGTGTGGTTTTCCCTCGGCAGAGAATGAACCTATTTTTTGGTCTTGCCCATCCCTACAGGTGTTCTGGGGGGGAAAGCATAACAGAAATTAATAATACTTTTGCTATTCCTGAGTGGATCACACCGACCTTTGTCCTGACAGCGACTCCACCCACTGATATAAAGACTAACTGGGCATATTATAAGATAGTAACACTTTTGATTGTGATAGCCAAAAAAGTAATCACTAGGCTTTGGCTCACAGATACAACCCCAGTTAAAGAATCCTGGAGACATTTGACTTACGAGATTTCTAACATGGAAAGAATTTCAGCTAGACTAAATAATAGAAGTAAAAGCTCTTATAACAGATGGAGAAGATGGGTCTCCTGTCAGTTGAAACATTATCCTGAATTTATACCATGATGGTAGTAAATAAAATTATTTATATATTTAGAAGGTTGAAAGCCACAATACTTATGGCTATGTGGAGAACCTCTGAAGTGTTGCCTCAGGACAGGGGTAAAATGGCAAATGAGGGACTACATAAATTGGCTATCTATGATGAAATGGTACACATGATGTTAATTCTACAGACGGGATTTTATGATTGTCTTTCTCAGTATATTCATAAAGTTGGAGACTTGGGTACTAAGAGAAGTTCTGTTACAATGTAACAGCTTGAACATAATGGAAATGTATTGCATATTATATGTTACTACGTATTGCAAAATAAAAAAAATAAAAAAAAGTCATAGTGGCAAACTGAAAGTTCCACGCTACCTGATCAAAGGCCTTCTTGGCATCCAAACTAAGTAATAAAAAAGGACTGTTGACTGGGTGGCATGGAGGTCTGTTTTATGTTATCCTGCATCTGGCTGGTCTAGATGAAGCTAGTTTGGTCCCCATCAGTTAAGGATGGTAAGAGCCTGTCTAAACGATGGGCCAAAATTGATGCAGAAATGTAATAGTTGGTATTTAATACCAATATTGGTTGGTAGGAGACACAATTGGTTTTATCTTTATTGGACTTTAGAATTCCCGAAATCATGACGTATTGCAAAGACGGGGGGACTGGATTGCCAGTATGAACAAACCCATATACACGAAGTAAAAGCGAGGATAAGGAACCAAAGAAAACTTTATTAAATTCCCTAGGATTGCCATCTGGACCCGGACTTTTTCCATTTTTTTAACTCTTTAAGGATAGCAAGAAGCTCTTAGTGTATGATGGGAGTCATTAATGCATTAGTAATTTCATCGCTTAACTTAGGAAAATTTAGAGGCCACAAGTAATTTGTGATATCAGAAGGGGGACGGGTCTCTTCGGAATAAACAGCAAAATAATATTGTCTAAAAGCCTGGAGTATGCTAGTGGGATCAGTTTGCAGTTTATTTGTAATGGGGTCTTTAATATGAGTAACACTGGACTACATAGCCTGACACCATAGGCAGAAGACTAAGACCCTGGAAGCCCTGGAGCCTCCTTCACAACAGTGCTGTTTTAGATACCGCAGAGCCGCTTCAGTTTTAAGGTTAATGATTTCTTGGATTTCACATTGTAAATGAGTAATCTGTGGACCAAGGGATGCATTTCCCTGAGCATGGCAATTTCGAGCTGCAGCCAGCTGCATTTGCATGCGCTATAACTTACGTTCTCTTTGCTTTTAGAGGTACAAGGCGTGGTTCATAAGCTCCCCTCCAACAATGGTTTTGACCATGTCCCATAAAGTCATTGGGGCCAACTCTGGGGCCTCATTTTTGGCCAGGATTTGGGATAATGTATCTGAAATAAATTTTAATAAAGTTTCTTGCCTATTTAGCAAAGAAACAGTAAGCCTTGAGCCTTGAGGTGGCCCCCGGCTAGTTCAAGAAGCAAGGGAGCATGGTCAGAGATGCAAATAGGAAGGATCTTAAGTTTCTTAGCAGCCCCACATGCTCAGAAGAATTAGGAATAAGATCAGTGCGACAATATGTACGATGGGGGTGGGAGTAATGGGTATATTGCCATTGTGACGGATCCAGATAGTGCCAGGCATCTGTCTAGCCAGACTCTAAGAATTCCTTGGCCTCTTTTCTATGTTGCTGTCTTTTGGGGTGGTGAGGGATTAGAAGTATGTTATCTGTCAAATATTAAATTATAATCTCCCCCAAGGAGCAACATACCTTTTTGGTGCTGGAGAACCGTATTGAGGAGGTCTGTATACTAGGGGTATCTGCTATTGGTGGTATATAGATACTGGTTAGAGTGAGTTCTTTGCTTAAGTAGGTACCAACAGCAATGGACAGTCTACCCTGAGGATTCAAATAGGCAGAGGTGCAATTAAAGGGGGTCTGTTGAGGAATGAGGATTGCCACTCCGTGACATTTCCCCTCGCTTATAAGAGGAGGCAACCATTTGGGAATAACCAAATTTGCAGAGTTTTTGATGTGCTGAGATAGACAGATGGGTCTCCTGCAGCATCACAAAGGCAGGACTTCTTTTTATAGCAGTATACACCTTAGAGCTCTTGGATCAGGTTGTTTTTAAACCATTAATATTTTGACCGTACAGTAATGTTACTTGATGAGCCATTTTGACAAGTGAAATAAGGAAAACACCAAATGTGTCCACGGTAAGACAATCCTCTAACCCCTATGTTCCAGCTGCAGGGTGGATTTTATTATTCTCCAGCTTGTGGGGTGGACTCAGTTTTCCATAATTTGTATACATAACACTATAGTGAAGAGTGAACATTTGATTGATTGTCCTAAAGTTGTTCTTGAACCCCCACCCCCCACAAAGAGAGGGTCTGGGAGTTTGTTACCCAAGTATCTAATTTACGAACATATGAACATACAAATCTGACAGCAGAAACAGGCCTCATGGTCTATCTAGTCTGCTTGAGTATGTAGCTAACGCCCTTAGTTTGTAGCTTCCCCACCCCTCTCCCACCAGAAGTTTCTCAGCACTACCTACTCAGACCTCCCCCAGTGCCCTGTCCCATGCTCTTTTGAAAACTGACCACCATCTTACATGATATCACCTCCTCTGGTAGGGCATTCCATTTCGACACCACCCTTTCCATGAAATAATGCCTCCTCATCTCCATCCTAAATCTGCCCCTTCCAATCTTAGCTCATGCCCGATATCCTTCTTCAGATACAGTCGCCAGTACTGCATGCAGTACTCCAGGTGTGACCTGCCTACGGACCTATAGAGGGGCAGGATTCACCTTTCTATGTCTGGATGAGAATCCCCTTGCAATATACCCTAGCATCTTGTAGTTTGTGTCTAAAATTATTCTAGTGTAAATTTTTAAAAGGGGTGCATAAGAGAGTGATCAGCCTGTAGCATAAGGGGGATGAGTAGTCACCTTTTTTACAGCTGCATAGTGAGAGCTATGGTGACATACTGCTATTATGTAGTAAAAAAAAAATGGGGGCTCTGCAAAGTTTCCTAATGCAGCACAGCCTGTCTCCTTCCACCGAGTGGAGTTGAATCACACCTCCCTGCATCCTTCAGTACAGTGTGATTGCTTCCTCTCACTCCCCCGCCATATGTTTTCTAGTTCCCAATCCTGCTTGCTGCTTTGATCTACTTGCAGACACTCAGATTTTTTAATGATTTCCTGGCTATTCACAGTGTAGGTCACCTGTGCTCCTGTAGAAACTTACGATGACAGAATCTAAAAATGCCACCACATCTACCTAAATGTAACATGTATCCTTTATATATGTAAAAAAAATACATTACTGTCAGTCTGACCTGAATGTGTAGCACTGATGCTTCCACTTGTCCATGAGATGATATGGCACTGGAGCCATGGGGGTCGCAGTGTACACACATTCAGAACCGAGTTTGGGTTTTTATGTGGTGTAGGAGTAGAACGTACATTTTGTTTCCAAGCGCTTGCTTGTGATGATGAAAGTTAATTCTGTTTCAAAAGGAACTCTATAATCTTTATAAAGCAGCACTTGAAAAATTCAATCCAGGACTCCAACTATGCGCAGTAGTGTCAATCAGTCCCGGCTTGAGTTTTTCAAGTGCTGCTTTATAATGATTATAGCACTTGTTTTGGAACGAAATAACTTGGATCGGCACAAGCAAGCACTTGGAAACAGAAGGAGCACTTTACTCATACAAGTCAAAAAAAAAAAACTCATTTCTGAACAAGTGTATACCACGGCTCCAGTGTCGTATCATCTCGTGGGCGCATGGGAGCATTGGGTATACTCATTTAGGTTGGACCGATAGTAATGTATTTTTTACATATACAAAAGATACCTCTTACATTTGGGCAGATGTAGTGGCATTTTTAGATTCTGTCATCGTAGTAGTTTCTACAGGAGCACAGGTGACCTACACTGTGAATAGCCGGGAAATACTGTTGCAGTAGTAGCCACTGTGGCTCTGACCAGAGTTTGTTTAAATAAAGGGATAATAGTCTCAGTTTCCCATGACTCCAGGATAGTAAGACACCCGGGTAAGACACTTGTTAATCTTATCAAACAATATTAACAAAACTTCTGTCCACCATAACATATTATGTTGAAATAACTCATAATTTTGACTGAAAATTATTTTGGTACAAACTTTTTGGCTACTGCCAAAAGTTGCATAAAAAAAGAGATTTTGAACATTTCCAATTGTATAGGGATTCCAAGTGCTTCGGCCAAATGGATGCATTGAGGGCTCAACATTATTCCTATCCTGTCTCATTCCTGAAGTTACCATGTTCCAAATTAGCTTAATATTTTTGTCCTGAATGGTGCCTTTGAAGGTACACCAGAGTTGTTCTTTGTATTTTTTTAATAGGCACTTTTATTCATTTTCAGGGTTTTAAATAATTGATTAGCAGTTTTTTCTTGGGACAATACTAACTGTACAGAAAGCATTTATATAGGTTTTCTAGAAGTGGTATGTTTGTTAAACACATTGAGGCAAGTGCTATGCATTTTCACAATGTTTTAGAACTTTTATGAGCAAAATGCTAATCAATTTTTAGAGTTAAATAAAACCCTGATTTTGAACACCTATGAAGGCCTTTTGGTCCTTGAATAGCAAAGACTTTTTTGCGCTCCTTTCCAGCTCATACATTATGCTTTTGACTTAGGCCCCATTCGCACTGGGGCATTTGAAACGGTTCTCAGCGCTTGAACTATTTCAAATGCGTGCTGGCCCGGATCGCGTTCGCACATAACCCGCTTTTAGATCGGAATTTTGGAAGCGTGCTCAAACCCTGATGAGACCTGGGCTTGAGCACGCTTTCAGAAACCCATTTTAAAAGTAAAGCGATTTACCTAGAGTGCGAACGCGCCAGCTCGTATCCTTTTAATGCACTTCAAGCAAGCGCACAAAGCATCACGGTGAGCAGCTTTTCCATGCTGCTGAATTCGGTTCATAGTGGGCACGGATCTCTGCCGCAGTGTGAACGCTGTAAAATGCATTGCCTGATGCGGATCACAGGAAGGGGTTGCAGTTTGAACGCTACAGCACGGTAAGTGCTAATCCACTTTTAAAAATGTTTTGTGCAACCGTGCTGTAGTGCAAACGGGGCCTAAGAACAGATTTTTTTTTATCAAACCATGGAGCTCCAGAGAAATTTTTACATCTTGGTATTTTTTTTTTTGTTGGTAAATATAATCTTTATTAAACCTGTTCTATGTTTGCTACATTGTCATGCTTTCAAGTTCCACACTTATGAACCTGAGTATCCTTTCCATATAAGCCATTTGGGGAAAAGGGAGACATCTTGGAAGACCACCCCCCCTTTAGGGGCAACGCAGGGAGAAGAGGTAGTTATTTGTAAATTAGTGCAAGTAGTCTCACCACATCCCAAACAGCATTAGTTACCACTACTAATTATGTGTATACTCGAATGGAGCAAAGCATGTGGGAAGCCACAGCATAATCTGGGTCCCCCTCCCACCCCAACCAAGCCTGCAGCTTGGGGGGGTGTGGAAGGGCACAAGCAACCCTTGTTGGAATATTTAGAGGTGGGGATTAGCAAAGAAGTAGTAAATGTCAATGGACTCATCTTATGGAAGCAGGATGAGTCTCCAACTGGAGTTAGCATACCGTGGAACAAATTCACTATCAATACCCATTACGTGTAGTGCTTTTTTATTTTAACATTTAATGTGGTTGTGTGTGCCGGGACGAGATCCGTGATGCAATGCTGGAAGAACATCACAGATCTAGCCCCAGACTGACCAGTCAGGCCCAGGAATTTTCTTGCTATTTTATCATTTCTATTCATTTTTGGAGCCTATTTCATCTCATTCTCAAATGTCTGTTTTGTATGTATTTGTATAGTTTCAGGGATGATATCCAGGTTTACATCTGTTGAGCCCAGATTTTGCTTTGCTTTAATAATCCTTTCTCCAGCTTCGGCTGTGGCCAGGGTTAAGCAGATCCAGCATTTGTGTGGTTTAGCTTTAAACCTGTATGCAGACTTAATATCTGTCCCTCTGATTTTATTGCCATGTTCTCCTTTACACGTATTATATACCATTATTTTGAGTGAGTCCCTGTTCTTCATGTTTACTTTAGGCAACCCATATGGATAAACTGTTGGCATGATTATACCTCTCAAGATAAGTTTTCCTTTTTTCATATCCAGTGTGATATCTTCCTTTTTTTTCTTTCATAGGTCATAGGTTTAACCAGAGCATAAAAGACTTTAGTCCATGTAAAAGACAAAGAACCTCAGCGCGCAAGCACTGAGGCAATGGTTACACCGAAGGGCACTGGCCAGGAAGCCAAGTTTCAAAGAAATACAAAATCACACATAACCTCATAATGCGAAGCATCATGGGCTGTATATGCAAATCACCACAGAATATTATGCTGGTTCAATTTTAAGCAGAATTGCATGGTGCCGAAAGGCCTCTCACACAGTTTGCAAAGGGTGCCAACAGAAGACACATACACGTGTTTTGTCCTACCAGGACTCATCAGTGTGCCTCGTCTGTGTGACACCCCAGTGGAATGAACCAGCTACCCTAAGATGGTCTATCTGGGTTATGTTGTGGTGAACCCAATAAAAACAAAAAACAAGCTAAAAGACAAAGAACCTCAGAGCGAAAGCACTGAGGCAATGGTTACCCCAAAGGGCACTGGACGGGAAGCCAAGTTTCAAAGAAATACAAGATCACACAAACCCCCGTAATGCAAAGCACCATGGGCTGTATATGGAAATCACCACAGTATATTATGCTGGTTCAACTTTAAGCCGAAATGCATGGTACCAAAAGGTCTCTCACACAGTCTGCAAAGGGTGCCAACAGAAGACACATATACCATGTAGCTCACTGAGTTATTACTACTTATACCCCTTAATATTATTGGAAATGCAGTATTCATCCAACTTGTTTTTTAAACTCTTAAGTTTTTACTACCCATTACATCCACCGGAAGGCCATTCCAAAGGGACACCACTCTCTGATTATACCAATAGGTTAGTTTCTTTGTACGACACATCTCCCCTGACAGCTGCAGGGGGTGTGTTCTTGTGCAGTAGCTTTGTTTTTTTCATTTCCAGTCCTAATATCTCCTATAAATCATCAACCGATAGTGCCCTGAATAGGAGGCACATGTCACCTCTCATTCTACAGTACTCTAGAGAAAACATCCCCAGTTCAGGCATTCTTTCTTCATAATCCAAACCCTTTAGGTTTGTAATCATTCAATCCCACAGCAGCTGCTGTGACTCGAGCAAACTGGCTGGTGCTGTGTGAAAGGTCAGGGGGGTGACGAAGGTTTTTGCGAAGCGCTGGGGTTTGGGTCAAGAGCCTAGGTTAAGAAATAAATTGTATTTTTGCCGTTATTTTGTCTCGCTACCAGTTTATTGCCTGCAGAGTACTGTGTGTGTGGATTTCCTAGTAATCATTCAGGTTGCTCTCCTCTGCACTTTTTCCAGTGACCTAATCTCTCATTTTCATTCCTGGTGATCAGAACTGCGTGCAATACTCCACTTGAGGTCTCACCAGTGATACATACAATGGAACCAGCACCTCCCTCCCCTGCTCTGAACATGCCTTCCAATACTGTTTAGTATCCCACTGGCTTTTTTTTTTACCACTGTATTGCAGTGGTATTTAAAATGTAAATCATTTGATGCCATAATACCCAGGTCCCTTTCTTCCGATACTCCTCTTAAGTTCTTTCCCTTAAGTGAGTACTGCATATTTTTATTATGTTTACCCAGGTGCATAACTGTACACTTATCAATATTAAAATCCAGCTAATGCTTATTTGCCTAGAACTCCAAATTAAATAATGCTCTCTGAAGTTTATTAGCATCTTCCCTACTATTTGCTATTGCTCCAATGTGCGTGTTGGAGAATTTTGCCTCCCAAATGCCTTCACTGCTACTCATAGAATGTATGTATAGATTAAAAAGACATGGTCCAGCACAGATCCCTGGGGGACTCCACTTGTCACCTCAGACCAATCAGAATATATGCCTCTTATGCATATCCTCTCTCTCTCGTTATCTAGCCAGGATGCAAGCCATCTTGTTATGCACCCATGTATCTGATGTTTAATGAGTACTTTGATTAATTCCCGTGCAGTACTCTAGTGAAGGCTTGTGTAAAATCAAGGAATATCACATCCACCAATGCTCCCCCATCCTGAGCCCCGCTTACGTTGCCATAAAACTCCAATAAATTCATTTGGCATGAATGGCGTTTTGTAAATCCATGCTAAGTTTTATCTATGCCCCCGGTAGGATGTATAAAATCAATTATATAGTCTTTTATTGCTCCTTCAAGTACTTTTCCCAGATCTGTGGTCAAACTCACTGGCCTGTAATTTTGTGCCTCCTTCCTACAGCCTTTCTTGTATATTACACTACATCTGCAGCCCTCCAGACCTCAACAACTTTACCCTCATCTAGTGATTGTTGAAACATTGCAATCAGAGGTTCCGCTAATTCATTTGTCAGTTCTTGAATAACTCTCGGGTGTAATCTGTCTGGGCCTTGGGTTGTACAGTAGCTTTGTAACCTATTTTTAATGTCTTCCACCCCAAGTATTAACTTTTAATTTCTTTCCTTATCCAGATGTTCTCTTGAGTACATACGTTTATCATCATATACTGATGTGAAGTATTGATTTTGTAGTTCAGCCATTTGAACTGCATTAGTAACCAAATTCCCTGTGGATCCGTTAGTGGCCCAATTTTCGATACCCACCCCCTTTTTTTATTACTTATGCAACTACTGTATAGAAGGACTTGTAGTTGTATTTTACTCTATCAGTTAATTTTAGTTCATAACTCCTCCAGGCTCTATTCATAGCTTGTTTTGTTTCTTTTAACAACCTTTTGTACTTTTCCCAATTATGTACATGATTACTGTTCTTGGCTTTTACATAAGCTGTTTTCTTTTTATTTGTAAGTTTTTTGATTTTTGTTGTCATCCATACTGGAAGTTTACCAGCCCTGTTATGTTTCCTCTTCTCAGGGACATGTTTCGCTACTATGTTGTTTATGTTTCCCTCTAAGAGCTCCCATATCTCATTTAATGTCTTTAAACCAAAATCTTCCTACACGTTCTGGTCTCATATTATGAAAGTCAGCTTTATCATAATTCCTAATGATTGTATTCCCACTTACTCTTCCCACTTCCTCCACAGTTGCAAATTCGACCATAGCAAGGTCACTGGATCACAGGGGCATGGTTACCTTGCAGTCTTGCAAATTATCTCCCATGTTGCTCAGTATCGAGTCCAATGTATGTTCGTCTCTGGTTGGCTCCAACACATATTGCTCAAGCCCTAGTAAATCAGAAGTCTACAACAAGCATGTCTCTATGTTTGTATTAGTTTTATGATTCTCCCAGTCGATATCTGGCAAGTTGAAATCACCCAGCAAAATGGTTTTATCTGATGGTTCTAGGCCCTCAATTTGTTGGCATAGAATTATGTCATCTGCCTCATTTCTCTCTGCCTCCGCCTTATTGTTGCACAACCTCCTGTATAAAGTGTTTATATTTTATTTTTTGTTTCTGAAGCTATATGCTGTACCTTATATGCAAATTGTATATATATTTTTTCAATGCTGTATACTGTACCTAATGTAAATTTGGTGGTGTTTTTCACCCCGGGTCGCCCCTGAAAAAGGGACCTTGGTCTCAGTGGGTTTACCTGGTTAACAAAATCAAAATAAATAAATAAATAAATCCTCCTTAGTTTATTGGGGGGATAATTTTTGCACTGCTCAAAGGTGTTTAATTTAATCCAGACTTGTTATAACATCTTGGAATTAGTTTTAATCTGTTCTGATAAAATACAGTCCGATACATAGACTGCCACCTCCCCCCTTTTGTCCAACCTATCCCTACAGTACAATGTGTAACTTGGGATTTGTCTATTCCAAACAGCTTCACTGTCCCACCACATCTCTGATTGCACATATTTGGATTGACTTAGTATTTAATATATATACTAGCTCATCAAATTTCCTCACAAGACTCCTTACGTTTATTAGCAAACATTTCCAACCAGAATTATCCTTGTTCTGACAAGGCCTGTGGGTTGTTTCACTGTGCCCTGTTTGTTTCTCCTTGCCACCCCCATTCCCACTCTTATCTAGTTTAAATGTTTGTAAATTTCATCTTTGATTTTGTGTGCCAGTATTCCTTTTCCATGCCTAGTCAAGTGCAATCCATCGTGCCCATATAATCTGGTATCATGGAAACTCTCCCAGTGTTGTATAAATGTATATCCTTCCCTGTGACACCATTGTTTTAACCATTCATTAAGGTGTAAAATGTCCCTAGTTTTAGTTGCCCTGCTCTGGGTGCTGGGAGGATTTCTGATATAAGTATGTTGCATCCTATTTCTCTGAGTTTGTGACTCACTTCTTTGTAATCTCTCTGGATGTCAACTATCTCACTCCTGCCCGCATCATTGAACCCTACATGTAGGACTGTTACAGGTCTATCTGAATGTTCCAACAGCCTGGGCAGCATTGGTTTTACATCCCCAGTCCCAGTACCTGGTAATGTACTGACCATCGTGTTTTCCTTATGATTCTTACATATTATTTGATCAGTATATCTAACCATTGAATTGCCTATCACTACTATAGCTCTTTTATCTATGTGTCTGTCGACTGGATGTTGTCACGGAAGTTTATTATGCAATCCAGTTCTGTTTGCCATTTCAATGGTGACTTGTGGATTTGGGCTAACTGGTGCATTCTGTGTGGAAGTACTGTACTTGGCATGATTTCCTCTCTTTCCCCTGTATTATTGCTTTCATTATTCATCCCTGTTTCACACATTGTCTGCTCTGGAGCATCACTTACATGGGATTCATCCCTGGTTGTATCCTCTTCCACTAAAAGGCCACTGTGCCTATTTTGTAAAACTATGTATTACTCCTCCATTTCTTGGTACCCCCTGTACCATACTCCACCCTTCAACCTCAGGCAGTTCTTGAAGCTCTTGTGATTTATTTCTTTTCCTTTCCTTTTTTCAGGCAATATATCCTGAGATATTGATTGTTCCCCCACCTCCATTTCCACCTGTGCCTTGGCCATTTTTGCTGTATCAATATGATCAGCTGCTTTATCAGCAAACTCCTCAAGCTGTGCAAACTCATTATGTACTTCCAACCGTTTGTTTAGTAGTTTCATTTTACAAAGCCGCTACTAGAATGCATTTATCACATTCAAAGCTCTTGATCTTCTCCTCCACAGTGAACATCTTGCATGTTGAACAGTAGTTCATGCTACCCCCCCCATTTTTAGCTGTTTCCTATATACTGTACAACTGTAACCTGTCTGTGTCCATTTAATACGTTATAAAAGCTCCCATTCCACTTGCCCTTTATTTGTGCGTTATTTAGGCTATCTCCTGTAGTTGCTATAATTTAGGTCCTCTGTTCCTGCTGTCCCAGCAGACACAGTATACACAAACAGATGTGCTTGTCTGTACGGGCATCTCCATACACTCGCCCACAAACGCTCACCCTGCTCGCTGTAGGTGCTTGTTTTAAGTTGTTGGGACCCAGAAGTAAGGTCCCTGAACTGAAGTCACATGACTTTTGGCACACTCCCAACACAAATAAAACCTTTTAAAATTGCTTAAAATTCCCAAACGGGCTAAAATAACAGGCTACTCTGCCTCACAGATGTGCCTATATATGCTGGGATATTGCACTGTTCCCCGAGGAAAACGTTGTAGTTCTGGGCTCATCAGTTCATTTACAAGTCCCACCTCCTGCTGTGTGGTTGCCTAGTCAACAGCTCTCACACAGTGTGGCGTCCACCCAAGCAAATATCTATTCTTTTTTAAAGAATAAAGTATAAAATTACTGTTCCAGCTCAGTGCTCTGCTTCTCCCGACCAGTCACAGTCTACTAGTGACCAAATTTGTCATATTTTGCTTTTTGTTCTGATAGTTGTTCTCTTGCTTTCTTGAACTCTTCTCAATGATGGCAGGCCCGTACTCTACATTTTCCATCTGTTGCTTTTTTTATATGTTCATTCTCTCCTTGCCCCTTTTAATTATTTTATCTGTCTTATTTTTAATTGTTTTTATTTCCTTTGCTCTTTCTTTAGAATTTTTACTTCTCGATTTTGCCTTTAATATACCATCCTGCTCTTTCCTACTTACATGTTGCGTCCTGGTTGATGCTTTTTAAGTCCTTCAGCAACTGAGTTATTTCTTTAAGCTCCTATTAGCTATTCCTTAGTAATTTATTTTATGTTTTTTAGACTGCCTTCTTGAACATCATTTATTGCTCCATTATCGCCGCCCTCTACACCTTCTTAGTTGCTTGCATCCACTATTATTTTAAGTTATTCTACCAGTTCTCTTAATAGGAGGTGGTTCTTAAATAGTTCATTTCTAATCTCTGTAAGGCAGCTATGATTAATTAGCCCCCTCTCGTATGGGACGATACTGTAGTTTGATGGCCTTGTTTAACTTTCTTGCCAGATCTTCTATTTTGAAAGCGTTCCCCCTCATTTTCTCTATTCTGCCATAGACAAGTTGTGTCTGGAGAAAAACTGTGCAGATCCAGGCTAGGTCATTTAGTATAGGGCAAAATAAAGTTGTCAAAATCCTATAACTATAAGCCTTACTGTAAAGATTAACTTTTTACTCCCTTCCTTCCCTCCCTCCCTCCCTCATCTGTAGCTTAATCACGCTAATTGTCAGCCTCATTTAAATTGACTGAGGTATTTGCATTACAATTTTACTAACATTCACCTTTTGATACTCATCTTGTCTTTTCTCCTCAAAGTTAATTTTTTTCTGATATGGCATTTCGCTAAGTTGATATATACAGTAGTCTCCACTATTTTCTGCCTTTCCTTAGTTTCTCTTTCCAGTTTTTTCTTATTTCTAGTTTATATATAAAGTGAATTTTTCATTTTCTGTGTTTCTGAATGACTAATCTTCTCCATTAAAGGATATTTTCCCCCTCTTTCTCTTTCTTCTGCTTAGTAGGTGAAGATGAGTGTAGAAGCTGCATAGAACCACAAAATATCAACACTCATCACCTCCCATTATTTCTACGACTTCCTGGAGTGAGAAAATAATTATTGTTCTTCCCCTTCCTTCCATTTATTTTCAGTTTTCTTTTTCCCATTATGCACCGCAGAACCGTCCTAGTCTTTAACATATCTGCACTAACAGTCAACGTTTTTTAACAGGCATGATTAGAAATATATCAGTAGAACAGAGGGAAAACACAAGAACAATGCATCAATAGACAAAAGAGAAATGTCCGATTAACTGATTGTGCACCAGTTCAGTGAACTGAATTGCTTCTTTTTACAAGACTGGAGGTGTGTTCTTGGAAAGAAAGATGGAGTCTCACCCAAATGGTACCAGCAAATGTAAGGGTTTTGTGGGTCCCGTTACCTGTATTATCACATATAGCAATGAACATTTTTTTTTATCCCTGCCTACTGGGCACATTCCGTCCACTCCTTTGGGTAGCCAGTCCTGCCTTTGCCTCTGCCACTGACCCCGCCATCCTGCTGCTCCAACGCTCCACTGACCCAGCGTATTCCTTGGCCAAGAGGGCCCCCCTGCCCTGGAGAAGGTGATAGGGAGGGGAGTATAGAGTGCCTGAGCACTCTCTTGCTTCTAGGTGGAGTGTGGATACTGCAGCCCTGGATGCTTTGTGGCAGAGAGGCACGGGGACGTGGGGCTGCCATCATCCAGTTGGAGACATGCCATCTTTCATGTTTTTCTGGCGAGCCCACATTGCGACGCTCCTTGTAGTGCCTTCGGTCTCCATCTGGGGCAATTACAGAGTGAAGCACTTTCCCCAACTCACCCCAGAAGAGGAGAGCAGTCCTCCAGATGCTCAATCCTCTCCTCCCCAGCCAGCCCCCTGTGACCTAAGTCCGTTCCTGAACCCAGGCCGCCGGCATGGTTCGAGGTATGGCGTCCAGCGCCTCAACCCTCTGCACTACCAGGCCAGCACAGTGAGCAGTTTTAACAATGATGAAGAGCAAGTTCTTTTACAATTTGGTAGGCTTTGCTGGTCTTGTTCTGTATACTTGAGGATACGCTAATCAAGCTTTACAAGGTGAAGGCCATCAATTACTGGGACAGGAACATGCCAGTCTTTCAGCAACACTGTACACATTTAGATCTGTACACTTTTGAACAGTAAAACCTCATTAAAGGACAATGGGAACACAATACCTCTTAAATTGCCTTTTAACATAAATATAAAATGATTGCTAAGATAGGGAGATATGGGTTTTCGTAAAAAGAGAAAACATAATTAAAATGATTATACACCCATTATCAGATGCCGAAGAGCCCCTCCTTTTTAAAAATGGAATGCTTGATAGTTTTATCCAGAGGCTCCAAAAAACACAGTATAGGCTCTTATAAGTGCTCACTGGTTGTAAAATCTGAAACAAAGTCCCCTTTTCCAGATAAAAGACAACAGCACTTTTGATTAAACGACCAAAAAAAACAGCTCCTGCTTGGTGTTACTGACCCTCCACAGTGATGGTTGAAGTACTCAGATTGCTTGCTAGTCTAAGGGTATTCAAACTGACAAGAATATATACCATGTGCTCACTTGGACACCTATGACATAATGTCAGCTAGAAAAAGGCGCCAAAAGATTATATTCAAATAATTTAAAAGTATATCAAAAATGAATACTAATGCTTTGGGATTGTTTCACTTGTAGGCTCAGTTTTAACATATTGAGAGGGAACTCAGTAGAGTCAAAATTTGACTTCTTGTCCATTCTCTTTTTTTCCTCCTCATCCTTGTAGCTTCTCCACACTATAGATTTCTCTGGTGGCTCTGGTTCTTCAGTATACTCCACTCAACTCCCGATCAATTTTCCTGGCTCCTTCCTTTCTTTTTGCTCTGACAGGTTCCTACTCTTGCATCTACTGGTGGTGGTATTCAGCAGCATCCAACAGTGGCTGCAACCAGTGGTTCTCTCATGTGGCTTTCCTTGCTATCCTCCCAGCAATCTGCTAAAAATATAAAACTTGATTCAAGGTAGAGTTTTTCAGGCTTGCATAAAATAAATGCACCATAGAGCAATAGAATGCAGGTAACAATGGCATACCTCATAACTGCATAAAAGGAGTTTACCGAGGAGTTCCTCCACAGTGTCTCAGCCAGCGGTCGTCATCTTGCTCTCTCACACTGAAGCCTCCATATTTTTTATTGAATCTAATACGACCACATTTTATTCCACTGTCTCTATTTAAAATATTATCAAAATGCTTCTTCTATTTGCCATTGCTTCTAAACATTATGCCCAAGTAAGTATATTCTTTGACTTGGTCAAGTGATTGGCCATACAGTTGCCACCTCTGTGTTTGTTTTATCTGAGCCAAAGATGGCAACTTTGCTTGTTTTTGTTGTTTATAATCGGTTATGCTTGATTTATTAAATCCTCCAGTCTCTCTAACCATCTTTTTAGACCTAATGAAAATACTGATAAAAGAACTGGATCATCTGCATAGGCCATTGCAGGACGAGATTGACCAAGAATTGTAGGGGAGTGTAATGTACTTATTCTAGAATAAATTAAGCAAAAGAGGCACAAACAGACATCTTTACTTAATACCTTTATTAACAAACATTTTTCGTATGATTCCCATTTAAGAAATATTATACTTGTTCCAGTTTCTATCATGAAAATTGATTAATGTCCTTATCAGCCAAGGTTCTACACCAATCTCAAATAACCAATCCCACAGTAAATTTCTGTGAAAGGAATCAAATGTGGCCTTAAAATCTATATAGGCCACATATAAGTTATGCCTTTTAAATGTAAGATTTTTCATAAAGTTGAGCAAGTAGATAACGATGAGCTGTTGCTGAGTGGTATTTCATAAAAACATAGGATTTGTCATCAGAAAAGGACCAGTTGGTAAACCCATTCTGCCCAGATGATCTCTGCCTAGTCTGCCTCCACAGACCCCAACTTTCCTAAAAAAATGCTTGAAAACTGTTGTTTATATTGTTTTCTACCCAATATTCCAAATTATCGCTTAACAATCTTTGATAAGATTTTACATATTGTGTTCATTAAGGTTATTGGTCTGCAATGTGAGAAAATCTGAAGCCCTTTCTTGGATGGGCACTATAGTGTTGCCTTTCCATGAATTCGGCATATAATTTTTTTGAACACATACATGAAATATTTTTGTTACCACATCAGCCCATGTATCCAGATCTACTCTAAAGATCTGAATAGGGAACTTATCTGGCTCTAGTGCATTTCCTGATTTGAATGATTATAGTTTCTAACACTTCATCCTTCATGATAATATCTAATGTTTTAATAATTTCCAGAAATAAAGTACTTGCAATATGATATTTAGTTAAAATTTTAATATAATAAAATACACATTTAAAGAAAGCAAACCACTGCTTAGCTGAAACATATGAATCTATATATACCTAGGTGTCACATTGGACAGCTCACTCTCCTACCATCGGCACATAGATTCTGTCGCCAAAGCCACCAACATTCGTATAGGCCTGCTGTACAGGCACAAACACTGCATGACTCCTGACACTCTCCGGTTGGCTATCAACATCTCAGTCACCTCCATCATCGATTACGGGCTACCAATCTATGGCTCTGCTTCTGCCCTCTGCAGAATTACAGTTGCACTCAACAAAGCATGCAGGCTGCTAACTGGGGCTGACTGACTTACACACACTTGTGACCTATACACTCAGGCAGGATGGCTTCCTCTCATCAGCCAGATATAGTATCAATCCTGCCTCTTAGCCAAAAAAGTCCTCCTCCTCGGGGTCATGCTCCCGGGCACTGAAAAGCTCCTCATTGACCACCACAGCACCCAGTGAACTAGAAGTTCACAACAACTAACCTTCCTTGTCCCCAGATGCTGGATTACCATGGGCCACAGAGCACCACAGTGGTGCAATACTCTCAACAAAGAAACTCTTACTGCTGCTGCTCTTAGACCTTTTAAGAGACAACTCTGACCTCATCTTATTTCAACTAGTCATTGTGACTGCCTCGCCTAATCAGGGGCCCACCACTCACTGCCCTCCACTTCAGTCTTGACAGTTATCTCTCCCTGCCTTGCCCCCTTCTACCTGCCTCACCTGCCCACCCTCTTGCCCCCTCTCCTTTCCTCCCCGGGCATTTCCTGACTTTATCCTCCCTCCCCTCCCTCCCTTTAGAGCTCTTACCCTCACCCTCTACCCTCCGACAATGGCCTTTCCTGCATACCCCCCTCACCTGCAGCGCTCATTTCTAAGATTGCCCTTGGCTGGTATGTCATGCTACCTAACATTTGCACATTTTGAATTACTGGAATTTCCTAAGCCTCAGTCTCTTGCTTCTTTTTATTGTGTAACTATGTATTATTATGTCGACCTTTGTATGTATGTATGTATATCCCCCATTCCTTTGACGTGGAACCTTTGCAAATGAGCAGTTCCTGCTCTAAGGTATTGTAATCCTAGATTTCAATAAAATAAATATATATATATATATATATATATATATATATATATATATATATATACATATATATTTATATTATTCTGAAAAGGACTTGTTCCCATTGAAACCATATGCCAGAATAAATCTAAGTTATTTTTTGTTAATTATACTTAACATTTGATTCCATGCTGTCTTATACTATATGATTCTTTGTTCTTTTAAAAATTAATTATAGTATTTTCTACAATTGTTAAATGTCTGGCATTTTCTTTTGTTGGATTTTTCTTAACCCTTCTGATAGCTTTGTTCAGTTTATGGTTTTCATTTTTACACCTTAACTGTCCACTGGTCAATTTTGGGTTGCCGGTTTTTCTGTATACAAGAAGGGGGTACAATAATCGAGGATTTTTTTTTTAACATAAACTTAAATCCTCTCAGGATTTGATTCCAGGAAAAAAAACTTTCTCACATGATTACTACTTTATCACTCAAAAGAATTTTCAATATAATATCACTTGTATGTCCTGACCAATTAACACTCTTCTAATTGGTGTGAAATCTGGTGGTACTATTTTGCATAACCATATCCTGGCCCCCATTTGAATAATCCCATTCTAATGCAAGTGGAAAATGTACACTTTCAAACCGAAATATCACGGTCACATTTTTAAACTTTTCAGCATCCATCTTCTGGACTAATACTAAATCTTTTGTACTTTCTCACGTAGGAGCAAAATATGTATAAGCCCCATTTTTATCTCTTTCAGTTCTACCATTAATCAGAGTAAAACATAAAGTATTGACAATAATTTTTACCATTTACACTGATTATTGTATATTTGATAGGGCTCACGTTAACATTTTTGAAGAATCTAATGGGAAGGAGGAGTCCTGATTCATATTATCAAATTTACCTATTCTTGATCGCTGTCATAATACTTGCTTCTGGGAAATCATGAAGCAATTCAGAGATATGATTAATTATCTGATAACCATATAGAATTTATTGGCAGAAAAGGACAGCTTGGCCCACCCACTCTGCCAAGTTGGTACCTGCCTAGTCTTCCTCCATAAACCTTAACTGGTATCCAGCGACCCTTTTTCCTCCCTGCTTATTCACTAATATTTCCTTATGCCTATCCTGTGCATGCTTGAAGCCTTCTGCTGTTTTTGCCTCCATCAGATCTGCTGGCAGTCTATTTTAGGAACCTACCACTCTTTTAGTGAAGTAGTACTTCTCCTCACATCCCTCTTTAAGTCCCCCTGCCCACAGCTTCATTGCATGCCCTCTGGTCCTGGTGCTATTCCTCTTTTGAAAGAGACTCCACTCCTGCACCCTGTTTAACCCCATAAGATGCTTGTAGGTTTCTGTCATGTCCCCTCTTCATCTACTCTCTTCCAAGGTGTACATGTTGAGATCCCTCTGTCTCTCCTCATAAGGCTTTTGGGGCAATCCCTGTACCATTATAGTTGCTCTCCTCTGGACTTCCTTCACCTTGTCTACGTCTTTTCTGAGGTGTGGCTGCCAGTACTGAACATAGTACTCCAAGTGAGGTCTCAGCAGTAATCAATACAATGCCAGCACCACCTCCATCCCCCCACTGGAGAAGCCTTTCCCAGTGCATCCCAGCATAGCATTGGCCCTACCTCCTACTTTGTCACACTACCCTGCCACATTGAAGTCATCAGCTATGATAACCCCAAGGTCCCTTCCCTGCTTAGTAACTGACAGTACCCCACCCTATAACACAGTTCTGTGTTCCTATGCCCTAAGTTCAGGAATTTGCACTTTTTCACGTTGAACCCCAACTGCCACATTTTTCACCACTCCTCAAGTTTCCCAAGATCCTTACACATTCTCTCCACCCCCTCCTGAGTGTCCATCTTATTACAGATTTTTTTTTAATAATTATTTTATCCTCATGTGTCCGGGAAGGGTTACTGCTCAGCCAAGTCCCCTGCTCCTTGAACCAGTTCCCCCCATCTCCTTCAGTGGTCACATACCTGGTTTGAGTCTCCCCATGAACTTCCTCCTCATGGCAGGACAAGACAGACAGTCCCCGGTGCAACATATCCAAGCCGGACTCCGGTACTGACTGAGCAGTGGCTTAGGACAGCTGGGCTGGACTTTATTAAGCCTCCTGATGCTCCATTTTCTGTTTTTTTTTTCTCCCCACCCTACAACAGAGCATCAGACCTGTGCTGTCTGACATTAACCACAGTCCTTTTCCTTACAATGTTGCCCGATGCTGCTGTGCCACCAGATCTCCACCTGGGGACAACCTTGGTGAGGCAAACATGCCTCCCCACCCTGGGAGGGGGAGCAGTCCCTTGGATGCTTAATCCTCTCCCACCCCACCAACCCCAGATGACCTAAGTCCATTCCTGAACCTGGGCCGCTGGTATGGCAGGAGGTAAGGCATTACTGCTTTTGCCCTCCATGCAACTGGGCCAGCTTCCTGTTACAGATTTTGGTGTCGTCTGCAAAAAGGCATAGCTTCCCTTCTAATTCATCTGCAGTGTCACTTATGAAGACATTGAAGAGGTCCAGCACCAGTACTGAGCCCTGCGGCACCCTGCTGGTCACCATTCTGTCCTTAGAGTGAGTGCTGTTACCCACCACCCTCTGTCTCCTGTCCGTTGACCAATTTCTTATCCAATTTATACCTTATGTTAAAGGATCAAGATATTTAGTTGAAGAAGGAGACATATAAACATCAAAATTACTATATTTTGCTTTCCAGTCATAATCAAAATTGTAATACAATATTGAGAAATTATGATCTTTTCTATATGTATTTCACTGCTAACTTTTACCATGATTTCATAGCCCCCTGTAGACCTTCCTAAGTTAAATTCCTTGGTTGCTGGATAAGTAATTACTGTGTATTCATTTATTAACACCTCTTTCTTATTCCAAATTTCTGGCAGAAACACTATATGATACTGCATAATAAAATGCTATCCACTATTGATTAGCTATTTTAGCTGACACCCCTGAGATATTCCAACTTAACAATTATATCAAATTTGTACTTCTGAAGCATTGCTAAAAAGATTATTAATAACAAGATTTACATTAGAAGACAAAGGCAATGTCTCATTCCCATACAAGATTACCTGGAAGGTGTGAAGTATGATCATGTAGACCATTATATGCAAATTCACCCAGTCTTTTCCTCTCTGCATCTTAAAGCGACACTGCAGCAAAGCTTGGCAAAAAAGTCTGACCCTACCGTTTGTAACAGTAAAAGATTGTTATCTTCCACTTTCATTTGGTGGTGAACTTTTCCATTTCTACCAGAATGTGAACATTTTATTTTTTTCCCTCAACAAAAAAGTATGGAAAACTCATTTTCATTTAGAAATACTAATGGGGAACTGAAAGGCACAGGATCAAGA
The DNA here is from genome assembly GCA_016271365.2 of Neoceratodus forsteri. Taxonomy (NCBI): domain Eukaryota; kingdom Metazoa; phylum Chordata; order Ceratodontiformes; family Ceratodontidae; genus Neoceratodus; species Neoceratodus forsteri. Next base: position 106,821,891 of record CM028131.1, on the reverse strand, counting down.
ACAGGCTGCCAATTAGGGTGCTGGGTGTGAACACTGTTGGTGGTTTCAAACACTGCTGGAACAGAGTGAAGGGTATAGTGGTTGCTCAGTGCATCAGAATCAGGGAGGAGAATGGGAGGGGGGATAATAGGGAGGGCTTGGATCCTGGAGGAACAGTAAGTCCCAAGACCGCTGGCAAACTGGATAAACCTTTGGTCTTTTTCTGCCATCATTGTCTATGTTTCTATGTAGGATCCAGAAAATAAAATATATATTCTATATAGTGCATACCATAGGAGGCAAACAATGTGTTTATTTAATATATATGACAGTCTTCTGACACAGCTGATCAACATGCCAACTCAGCTAGGTAATACACTGGACCTGGTACTATCGAACGGATAGGCCGTGACGGAACTAAGAGTGGAAGACCCACTAGCTGAGGGTGGCCATTAATCGGTGTGGTTCGCGCTTAGGTTGAGTAGGGAGTCTGTAGACTCAGAAACAAGGGTGGTGGGCTTCAGGTGGGCAGACTTCAGGAGGATGCAGGAAATACTGCAAGGGCGACTAGAAGGGATTAGTCTGGAGATGGATGCACAACAAAAGTGAGATATCATTAAACTTGGTCTAACAGAGACTACGGAGGCTTGCACCAGGACTCTGAATAAGAAGAGCAGAGCCAAGAAGTCATGTTGGCTAAACAGTAAAGTGCTGGAGGGAGTAAGAGCAAAGAGAGCTGCGTATCAGAGATTCAAGAGGACAGGAAGGTGTATGCAAGTTGATCCAAGGAAGTAACCAAGCTGGTTAGGGAAGCCAAAGCCACCAGGGAGCTAAGGCTGGCTCAGGGCATTAAGGGAGGGGATAAGGACTTTTTTTGATACATGAAGGGAAAAAAGGAAGTGCAGGGACCAAATAGTGTGGATCAAGAGGGGTGGGTGGAAAAGGGAGAGGAACAAGCAGAAGCACTGAATGGCTACTTCTGTGTTCACACAGGAGAAGGGTGGTCCACTACTTCCATGGACTGGGAAGGTGGGGTCGGAGGGAAGGGGTAGACTGATGGAATGATTGAGGAGAGTAGAGTACTAGAGGGTCTGAAGACACTAAGGGTGGACAGGGCACCAGGTCCTGATGGCATTTATCCCAAGGTGCTGAAGGAGATGGTGGAGGTGTTGGCCAGACACTGGTGGACCTGTTCGTCACCTTCCTGGACACAGGATGCATTCCACAAGACTGGAGGATGGCCCATGTGGTGCCTATACACAAGAGCAGCCCACAGGACGAGCCAGGCAACTACAGACCTGTCAGTCACTGCCCTGCTCCATAACAACAGAAACAACAAGCAGATCACCGGGGGTTCTAAAACTCAAGTCCTTCAAATCCCCTGTTGCCACACTGCTCAGGGTCAATGCTCCTTCACATATACTGCTCCTCTCTGGCTGAATAACCTCAGCCCAGCCATCACCTCAGCTCCAACTCTTGGTACCTTCAAAACTAGACTACGGCTCCGTCTTATAGCCTCTAGCTCCTGTGATTGCTACACTGATTCCTGAGCTGTCATGACCTGCCACTGATACCACCACCTTTCCCCCTCCCTTGCTGCCCTGTACCCCACTTGCACTTATCGATCTACTGCCCCCACCAATCCACCCCTGCCCACTCCCCACCATCCCCCCTCCCTTCTTTCCCTTCACCCATGTTTGCCTGCACCCCTCCTCCCACCAGCTGACAACTGCCTCCAGCTGCATTTGTATGTCCCCCTCCTTCATTTTCCCCAAATGTTCTCTGGGGCCAGCTGCCGCTATACCTAGGCCCACTGTTATTCCTACGTGGCTCCTCACCTGACTGCTAAGTTCCTGTCTCTAATTATCTAATGTTGTTGTACCATGACTCTTGTTCTTCTATTTTGTGTCATTTCATCCATGTTCGTAATGCCTGACGTGGAACCTTTGTAAAAGAGCCTTGGCTCAAAGGTCTTTGTAATCCTAGAATTAAATAAATAAAAATTAAAAAAAATAAATAGTCTCACTTCCATAGTGGGAAACTCATGGAAGTGGTACTAAAGGAGAGACTGGTGTCATGAACTGGCTGAAGAGGAGGCAGCAACGGGTGGTGGTGGAACTCTCAGTACCTAGGCCAGTGATGAGTGGAGTGTCGCAAGGCTCTGTGCTGGATCCAGTGTTGTTTGGGCTATTCATATTGGCTGTCTCACACGGAGCTGAGAGCAGGATCAGTCTGTTCACAGACAATACTAAAATGGGAGCAGCAATGGATGAAGCTGACTGGTAGAAACAACTACAGGGGGACCTAACCAAACATGAGGAGTGGTTGGCAAAGTGGCAGCTGGGCTTCAATGCAAAGAAGTGCAAGGTTATGCACTTCAGGGCCAAGAACCCGAGGAGGGAATATTGGTTGGGGAGTGTGAGGCTGGTGGTCACGAGGAGAGAAGGACTTGGGGTGATGGCCACGGAGAGCATGAACAGCTCTGCTCAATGCAGGAAAGCTGCAGCTAAGGCTAATAGGATGCTGGGGTGTATTGCAAGGGGATTTTCGTCCAGGCATAGGGAAGTGATCCTGCACCTCTACAGGTCCTTGGTCAGACTGCACTTGGAGTACTGCGTACAGTACTGGCGTTCATATCTGAAGAAGGATATTAGACTTCTAAAGGGGGTGCAGTGAAGGGTGACAAAAATGATACGGGGTATGGTAGGAAAAACCTACGAGGACAGGCTGAGGGATCTGAGCTTGTACACCCCGGGAGAGGAGGAGGATAAGCTATGATGACACTTCTGAAGGACTACAACAGCCGTGGGTTATTTAAGCTAAGAAGTGAATATAGGGCTAAAATTGGGAAGATTTAGGAGAGATGAGTTATATTACATTACGAGATGAGTGGTGTGTCCAAATGGACGCCCCACCAGAGGGGTGATTTCATGTGATAGTGTAGGTAGTTTTGAAGGGGCATGGGACAGGGCATGGAAGAATCTGGGTAAGTAGTGCTGAGAACTTCCTGGGTGGGGGGTGGGGCAGCTGCAGTCTGGGAATAGTTGCGCACCAAGCAACTTGATAGACCATGAGGCCTGTTTCTGCTGGCAGCTTATGTTTGTATGTATGTATATGTGCTTGTATACTGTTTCTGGTACTGTTGCCCCCCCACCCGGTCACATTGGGCTTCAGCATTCTAACAGGGACAGATCAGCATCTGGCAGAGATTGCTGCTAGATGGTTTGGACTGTTGTTTCTTCCATCCAGCTGATAAATACTGCACTAAGGGGAGCTGCAGGCTAGCAGCAGGAGTACTTGTCAGCACACAGGGGGACAGGAACAGGACTTACCCTGCCACCTGCCCAGGCTTTGCCCAATACTGTATATAAGAACTACTGTTGATTGGCAGCAGATATTTCCTGTTGAAACAGGAAGTAAAGGAAACCTCTAGGGGCACTTGGTTGTGTCTACTATAGGAGGAGTTGAAAGTCCTCCCACCACCCACCAGGACCAACCAATTTGTCATGAAAATGGCTGCTAAGTGAGGGGCAAAGTCTCCCTGAATAAGCACAAAAAACACAGAGTGGTGGTAGCCCCAGGAAATCTGTAAGGGGCAGTGTGCACCTACTTCAAGCCTGGGGCAAGCAGGGATAGCCAACAATCCGGTATGGATATTGTCAGTTGCCATGGGTGTGGGGCACTGATTCCAGTAGACTTCTCTGGAGGGTGGGGCACTGTCCCATATGTCAGACTTTTAACGAACTTGGGCACAGCTGAATACAGCATGGAAGGCAATATCTTGGCTGCAGCACCTGATGAACTGGAATTTTGTACCCTCAAATTCCACTCCCTCAGAGCCCCAGTCAATTCCACTCCCTCAGAGACCCTCCAGTCCAGGGGGATAGCAAGTGGTAGGTAGGGGAGAGGTAAAAGTGGCAGAAAATACCAGATGAACCCAGTGCACGCCAAGGCTATCCCAACTGCAAACTGCTTTACACCCCTCTCAGTAGTACATGATCATGGACACATAAAGGGGAACAGCAAGTCAGCCGAGGGGCCAAATCAGGATGCAGTAATGGCACGTAGCAGCAAGACACAAAGCAACAAGACAAAGAGTAAGCCAGTACTCATTGTGGGAGACTCCATGATAAGGGGAGCTGAGATGCAACTGAGTGACTGCATAGGCAAATGTGACAGTCAAATGCCTCCCTGGTGCCTCAGCAAAGCGTGACACTGAATACATAGGGAGGATAGCAGCTAGATTGGGGGTGGGTGACCTCAGAATATTGGTACACCTTGGAACAAATGACCCACCCAGTCAATTGGAGGAGGAAGCCAAGCAGAACCTAGTAAAACTAGGTGAACGTTTGTCTACTCAGTCAACCTCACTGACCTTCTCAGAGGTTCTTCCAGTGTAGGGCAAGGATGGAAGTACTGTCAAAGTCAGGAGCAGGGATAGAGCTACTCTATCAAATCACTCCCCATATCAGTTGTAGTCTGTTGTTTGTTCTAGCTGCCAAAATATATGTATTGCACACACCAGTCATCATGTTTCATTTATCAGTATGCAACTTGTAAGTCGCTTCCCTGTGTCATATTTATGTTTACCACCTGCGGTCACCCTATGTGGTACCCTTGTATGTATATCCAGCCTGTATCATGTATCGTGCATTTCATGTATATACTGTTATTACCTATTTGTGTTTGTACTTTAAGTGTTTATGTCACAGGACCTCCTTGTGAATGAGCTTGCTCAATGGAGTTTTCCTGCAATAAACTTGAACTTTAATGTATGATTGCAAAACTGGTGCCAGAAGGAAAGGTATCACTTTGTAGGTGCCTGGGGAGACTTCTGGGAGAGAAAGTTCTCTTCCAGGGCAGGACTGGAGGATGGAGTAACAGTGGAAGGAGACAGACAGAGGGCTACGGTACCCAATCAGGGTGCTAAAGCACAAGCAGACTTAATAGACCAATAGGCCTACTCTGCTGGCGTCTAGTATATTAGTATGTTAAATACAATGGATTGCACCTGACCAGGAAAGGGGTGAGATGCTTAGGCAGAAGATAGACATCTACATTGGATGTTTAAACTGGAAGGGGGTATGATGCTAAGAAACCTATCAGTAACAGCATAAAAGTTGGGAACTTAGCTGACACTCCCCCACAAACAGGAAACACACAAAGAGCAGCATGGAAGGTAAGTTAAATGTCAACCAGAAAATGGCAGTGAAGAGGAGGAATGAGGTTAAAGGCAGGAGGGGTATGGAGGGAAAGCAGGAAGAAATAAGGGGGGACATCAGGAGGGGAGGTGGTGGGATTTGGAGGGCTATGTGTGCGAACCCTTGCAGCCTGGGAAATAAAATCCTGGACCTGGTGGCCTTGATGACAGAGGCTAATCTGGACATTGTCACTATCACCAAAACATGGTGCAATGGGAACTATGAATGGGATATAGCCATACCACATATTACTCTATTTAGGAAGGACGGGGGAGGGGTGGCTCTGTATATCAGGGAGGGCATAAGGGCAACAGAGGTGCAGGGGTTACAGGGAAAGGTGGAGGCCCTGTGGTCACCCTGGAGACAAATAATAGCACTGCAGTCCACACTGGGGTGATCTACAGGCCTCCGGCACAGGGGGAAGAGTTGGACCGGGTTCTAGTAGAAGCCATACATAGGATGGCAACTAAAGGGGAGGTTCTGCTGGTGGGTGACTTCAGTCTACAGGATGTTGATTGGAGCATCCTAACTACAGCCACAGCCAGGAGCAGGACATCCTGGACTCCCTGCAGGGGGAAAGCCTCAGGCAGCTAGTGGTAGAGCCTACCCACAAAGGGGCGATATTGGACCTGGTACTCACCAAGAGGGACAGCGTTTCAGTTGTCATGGTGGGTGACCACCTGGAGTCCAGTGACCACCATACAGTATGGCTCAATATGAGAACAGGGGCAGAGTCAAATCACTCAAAGATGAGAGTCCTGGACTTCAAGAGGGCAAGCTTTGCAGAGATGGTGGAATGTCTCAGGAAACCTCTGGCAGGAGATGACTGGGGAGGAGTTGAGAAACAGTGGGAGAATCTAAAGGGAGCCATAAGGAAGGCTACAAACCTCTGCATTACGCAGATAAACAAAAGCAAGAGAAAAAGAAAGCCATTGTGGTTCTATAAAGAAGTGGTGGGGATAGTTAGAGGGAAAAGGGTGGCATTCAGGAAGTATAAAGAAACAGAGAGGAGGACAGGGTAGTGTACCTGGAAAATCAGAGTTAGATGGGGAAAGCAGTCAGCAGCAGCTCAAAGGCACAGACAGTGGAAAAAATAGCCCAGGCAGTAAAGAAAGGGGACAAGACATTTTACTGATATGTTAGTGAAAGGAGAAAGACCAGACATGGGATTGTAAGGCTAAAGGGGGAAGATGGGGAATGTGCAAAAGGGGACCTGGAGAAGGTAGTAATCCTGAGCAAATAATTTTGTTCAAGTGTTCACAGAAGAAGGCGAAGGTAAGGGAACACAGTTGACTGACAGGAGCATTAATGGAAGGAAGATGGATACTTTTCCATTTGCAGAAGAGAGTCCTAGCAGAAGTCACAAAACTGAAAGTGGGTAAAGCAATGGAGCTAGATGGTATACATCTGAGAATATTAAAGGAGCTTAGAGAGGTGCTGGCAGCACCACTGACCATGCTGTTCAACAGATCACTTAAAATGGGAGTGGTTCCTAAGGACTGGAGGAGGGCAGATGTAGTCCCTCTACACAAAAGTGGGAGCAGGGAGGAGGCAGGCAACTACAGGCCAGTCAGCCTGACCTCAGTGGTGGGTAAATTGATGGAGAGAAAGAATTGTAGAGCATCTTGAATCCAGTGGATCTCAGGCAGCATGGATTCATAGGAGGAAGGTCATATCAAATTAATCTGACTGTGTGACAAGGGAACTGGATCGGGGGGAGCAGTCGATGTGGCCTACCTGGATTTCAGCAAGGCCTTCAACACCATTCCACATAGGAAGCATATAAACAAGCTGGGCAGCATTGGGGTGGGTTACAAGGTGGTTGACTGGGTTGAAATTGGCTAAGGCATAGAATGCAGAGGGTGGTGATAAACGGAGAGCAGTCTGAGGAAAGGAGGGTGACCAACGAGGTGCCACAGGGACCAGTTCTAGAGCCAGTCTTCTTCAATGTCTTCATAAGCGACATTGTAGAGGGGCTGGAAGGAAAGACATGCCTCTTTGCTGATGACACCAAGATCTACAACAGGGTGGACATACCAGGAGGACTGGAAAAAATGAAAAGGGATCTAGGTAAACTTGAGGAGTAGTCAAGGGTGTGGCAGCTAAGGTTCAATGCAAAAAAGTGCAAAATGATGCACTTGGGACATAGAAACCCTGGAGAACAACACATGATGGGGAGAGGTACTGACTGCTCCAAATAGGAAAAGGATCTGGGGGTAATCATATCTGATTACCTGAAAGTGTCCAAACAATGTGGAAAGGCTATAGGGAGAGCCAGTGGGATGCTGGGGTGTATAGGGAGAGGTATCACCAGCAGAAAAAAGGAGGTGGTGATACCACTCTACAAAACATTGGTGAGACCTCATCTGGAGTACTGTGTCTAGTTCTGGAAAGACATAGACAGAGTGGAGGCAGTTCAGAGGAGGGCAACAAAGATGGTGCAGGGGCTGCAACAAAAGTCCTATGGGGAGATATGGATCTCAATATGTATACCCAGGAGGAGAGGGGGATATGATAAAGACCTTCATATACCTAAAGGGCATAAATAAGGTACAGAAGGGCAGCATGCTTCAGAATATGAGGTGTTCAAGAACAAGGTAACTTGATATGAAGCTGGAAGAGGGAAGATGCAGGGGTATGTGAGAAAGCATTTTTTCACAGAAAGGATGGTGGATGCATGAAACGGCCTCCCAGCGGAGGTGGGGGGGCTAAAACAGTAGGATATTCAAGAGGGCATGGGGTAAGCATAAAGGAACCCTAGTGGCAGAAAAGAAAGGGTAAAAATAGAGGTAGGGAAAATGGGCAGATTGGGTGGGCCAAGTGGTTTTTAACTGCCGTCAATTTCTATGATTCTATGTTTTTTCAACAGGCACAGTATGCTAACATTTTTGTTGTTTTTTTACTGCTTGTTGTAGAGGCATAGATCAGGAAGAATATGCAAACCAGGAGATGTTATAAAATTCGGAAGCAGCATTTCATTATTATCAATAACAATATAATAAAAAAATTAAGTTGTACAGGATAGTGCTTCACAAAAGCAGTACAAAAAATGTCCTTCATCTGAGAGTCTCTTTTCAATTTAAATCTTGGTCTCTATCCAACTAACCAAATAAAACATTGGCCTCTATTTATAAGATGTCTTTTCCTGGCAGTTTAACTTCTGCATCCTGTTCTTGTAAGTTTCATCTCCTGTTTTTCACACAATGCAACAAGGCTTTTTCATTGACCTTCCTGTAGAGTACATTCATCTTCTTAACAAGTGCAACCAATTAAGTCATTTTGTTTTAGGGCTCATTTCCTGCTGACAATTCTGTTAACAAGCTTGTGAAAGGTCAAAAGGTTTCTCAAGGGCATTCCCTCTTGTTCCAAACTGCTACTTTCTCTAAAATCCAATAATGGTCTGTAATCATTCCATCAATATAATTATATGCATTTGCAAACCAAGAGATCCCAGTTTCACATAAAAAATCACATATATATTTTTTTTTAATCACAGGGAGAGAGAAAGAGAGAAAAAGAAAGAAGGAAAGAAAGAGAAGTGAAGGGTGGGAGATAACAAGAACAATTGTGGCACCATTGGAGTGGCCAGTTCCTAGGTGCCAGAAGGAAAATGTCATTGCACAATCAGGCAAGAAAATAGACAAGTGGCAGACTAGGAGAGGAGAAAAATAAATCCTTGTTTTTAACTCTCTGTATAACAAATGGGACAGGTCTTATCCTCCTGACCCTGGCACACTGCTCAATTAAAGTCTTCGCCGACGCAACAAATGGCTTTGGAGGAGGAGCAATGCACTACCAGCCATAAAGGGGTGGAGCTAGAGGCAGAGTTTGGAGTGTGGTTTAGTAACTGGATTTTGCCTTATCCAAAGGTGGCAATCCTTCCCCAGCTACACAGTGACTGTACATCTTTACTTACATTAAAATAGTCAATATTAGAAAGTTTGTATCTTGAGTCTGGTGAGGAGAAATATTAAGTAAGCACCTGCTAAAGTAAACCTTCTTGCCATGTTAGTCAGCCTAGTGTTCTGGCTGTAGAAATATGTTGCTGAGAAATAACTCTGCAGGACAATTGTTCAGTGCCCATAGAGCTCAAGGGGGCTTGTGCCCCAATATTGTGGTGCAATCTAGAAAAAAATATTGATTTAGTATTTTATTTTATTATGTGAAGGGCCGAAAAACAATAAAGCTGTTTTTTAAAGTCTTTTGTTTGGGGGGTGGGGGCTCCAAATTCAATTGGTCTGTCTGGGTCTTCTGGGGTGCCGGGCGGGGCCGCTGACAACTTTCAAAAAATGCACTCTGTCATCTCTTGCCATCTTGCATTGCTTGCTGGTGCCTGGCTGTAAAAGTAAGACTATAGAAGTGACACACAGAGACAGACATTGATTGGTAGTCCACCATGCTGACAATCAGCAAAAACTTACCAATCACTTCTCCTTTTTCTCCCACAAGTTTTTTTTTTTTTTGTGCAGTCACTGCCAGCCAGCCAATCACTGCGAGGCACAAAGAAATATTCCGCACAGCAAACTGGTTCATTTTCCAAAGCCATCTCGGTCGGACACACACTGCCATGTGGCGAACCGGTGAGAAACTCAGTCTCAGACAGAGAGCGGTGTTCCAGAAGTTCCTGGAGTGGATTCAGAAAAAATCGACGGAGCAGCAGCCAGCAGGGCAGCAGGCTAGCAGATGGACGCACATGGTAGCAGCCACCCAGGCTGATGGTGAGGGGACCCAGCTAGGAAAGGAAAATCTCAGCTGTTTCAAATTCAATTGCCTGTGTGAGGATCATTCGGGGAAGGGGGGGAAGAGACACTGCAGCTCCCAGCGGGCATCTGGTACAGACGGAGTCGGACGCAATGGACAACAATGGACAACATCTATGATTGTGGGAGGGAGACAACTTGGCCAAGTAAAGTCTGAGCCACAGCAGTGCAGAAATCGGCATCGCATGCCATCGGGCCTAGCAAGGACCGGGAGAGCCGCACATCCTTGAAGCCTGGTAAGAATCAAACTAAGTTGTTAACACAGTGCCTGGCATTTCACATTAATCTGAACTAAAAAGATGGGAGAAAAAGAAAATTAATCTCATCCATCATACAGTCTGGGGCAGACAGAGTCAATATTTGTAAGGTCAGGTGGTAGCAGTTCCTTGCTTTTGATTACATATTCAATCCCCTGAGAGAGAGAGAGATTTTTTTGAAGCATTGGATAAATTGCTGAAGAATTTTATATGGGGAGAGGGAGAGGGAACCTGTGGCTGGCCTACTACAAGCTACCTTAGGTAGGCCTAGTCCTCCTACTGACCTGTGTGCCTGAGCTTGTTGTAGGCCAGCCACAGGTTCCCTCTTGGTTAAATGGATACCAAATAATGGTTTTCATCCTACACCAATTGAAATTTTGTTTTATGAGGAGTGAGATAAGGGAATTCCCGGCCTGGAGATTGTTAGAGGAAGCTGTAGTGGGCACTAACAGACTGACCACTTATCTATGTAGGACGTTTTCCTCCTGGACTAAATAAGTACCCTTCCTCATATAGAAGGCACTTGACTATAAAGACCTGGAAGGAGACACAGAAAATAACCAAATGGTGGGCTCTGCCTTTTGCATTTGAAATGATATGGAGCAATGTGAAAATTCTGTTTGAGGGAAAGGTTCTGCTTCGTCAGTGTCAGTGGCTCAGTAGGTAGCACACTCGCCTCTGAGGCCGGGAGATCAGAGGGCTGTGGGTTCTGTTCCCACATCTGGCACTTGGGTTAATATCCCAGTACTGACACTGCAGTGCAGCATGAGAGGGGTGCTGCACTTCTGAGGTGCCGTCTTTCGGATGAGACGTTAAACCAGGTCCCATCTGCCTGGATTGGTGGTAGTTCAGATGGATGTTAAAGATCCCATGACACTTATTGAAAAGAGTAGGGAATTTCCCCGGTGTCCTGGCCAAATTTCCCTCATTCACTAAAAATACCACCAACAGCTTAATCTAGTTCAAAGTCAGTTGGCATTCATCGGTATCCCCTTCCCCCGGGTCGTGCCTGAAAATAGGCAGGATTTGTCTAGTGCACTTACCCGGTCAACAAAAAGCTAAATAAAAAATAAAAAATGATAGTACCTCGTAGACGACCGAGATCTAGCAAATTGGTGACCTGACTGACACCGAGACTAAAGTATTTCTGTCATTACAGTAAATACAATAAAAGTATATGGTACCCACAATTCTGGAGGTACTTCAGAATCATGACTGTGGTTAAGCACCGTCTTGAATGATGCTGAATATAAATACCCAGAGATTTCGTTCTCATTAATTGCTTGTACAGTGCCAAAGGCCACTTGGCCCACTCTGGGCCAGAGTGCTGACCTTGTGTACTACTGTACAAGCAATTAGTAGTGAATGAGGGGGAGAGGCGAATCAGAGGTGTACTCTTTGCTAAAGGATTTCTGTATGATCTGCCTAGACAAAGGGAAGCATTAATGGGAAAGAGAACTGAACCCAGTCATGCTGTAAACTCTCAGAAATGGCAAAATGTAATTATCCACCCCCGCAAACTGTAACCAGTGTCTAGGATATAGTCATGGTATCAGGAAGGGGGGAGGGGGTCCTTACCTCTGTAGGAGGTCATATATAATCAAGTCATAAGGGAAAATAAGAGACACTAAAGTTGAACAAGTTTGGCTTTATTCAGTTAGTTACCAGAGATGGATGAACTGTCATGTTACCTTATACATTTTAAAACAGCAGTCTATTTGAAATGACTAGGGAGAAGGAATGTATTTATCACCTGCAACGTTCCTGAGAGACATATTGTACTGAAGAGGCAGAATGTTAAGCAATGTGCTGGTAAGGACATACTAGGACACTATGTACTGTTTGTTATGGAAATTGTACAATTGTGCAAAATGAAATAACAAGAATGATATAATACTATCCCATCAAAATATACAAGATGACACTGTAAGTGGACTGAACAAAGGACAAGAACAAGTTATCATTGCTCTAACCTATATCAGTATTATGGCATTTAACTTGTTGGGGAACAGCTTTCTGGACTGCTAAAAGTCTCCAAAATGTACCATTTGACTTCAATTTTTCAAAATGTTCCCGGGGGGGGGGATGCTCCTGGATACCCCTAGACAGACTGGGATGTTGTGCCCCTCCAGAATTTCTGACTGCATGATGCCACTGCAATTCTTTACATTTATCATGGCATGTGTGGTGTGAGCTGAAGTGTCACTAATTACATCCTACAAAGACATAACAGAAAATGTGATTCTTTCAACCGCATATCAGATAGGAGCACTGTTTATAAATGTAACCCCCCTGCAAATGGGGGTTCCCAAAAGTCTTCCAGGAGCTTGCCTGAATGCTCCAAGTCTGGGCGGTGTTCGGCGTCTGAGCTGTTTAAATGTGGTTCCAAGTGAGTGCTATTTGAGCCTCCACGTACTGTCTCTTTAAGAGTTGTCTGCTTGCAGACTTAGTTTGTATGGGGGGACTGTGTATTTAATGCTTGAATCCCGCCCGGGCAGCTGTCAATTCGCTCCGTTTCTGCCATTGCTACATGTGCAGAGGGAGCCTTGTTGAAAGATATAACTGTTTGCCAGAAATCATTTAGAGTGACTGAGAAAATGTAGTTTGTCTAACCTGTCTTCATTTCAGCACGAACTGTTTCAGTGTAACTCTTTCATTTTGGTCCTGAATAGCTGACTTGGACCAATCAGGATGATAAGGAGACCCTAAAATGGAGCCTGTGGACGAATCAGAACTTGGACTCTCCATTTTGAGCCAGCCACAAGGGGATTGTATGGGCAGTGACTCTGGGAAATTTAGTTTTAACCTTGGCGCCTTTTTCCACCAACAGAGGGAGTCTTATTGTGAGTGACAGCCGAACCAGCCAACAGAATGGTGTGGAACTAAAGGAAATGCCCTGCTCTGTGACTGGAAAGATTAGATCAGTTGTGACTATGAAGAGAGAAGGAGCTCTGTGCTTCTGCGGTGTATAGTTTTGTGCAGGAAGCGCATGTGAGGCCCTGAGTTTCGATCTGCAGCCTTTGTGAGTGCCAGTTTGGACTGAATCCGAGTTGTGAGGAGAAAGAAGCACTAGAAGTGTGGAAACCAGGCTCACCCTGTAGAAGACTGGAGAAATTGCTGAATCGCGCTCAGTCTGTCAGGAACTAAAGCTGCTGTGTGTGCTCCCGGGTATTTTTCAGTAATTGCGATCGGGATCGAGGAGCAGTCTGCCTGGTATAGTACTTTCCTTTTACATATGAATGTGTGTAGTGCTTGTGGGGAATCGCTATTTCCAATCCCCAGTGCTGTGTGCTGTGTGTTGAAGCTGGAAGCAAACCCCAGCTTGTCTCGGACTAAATCCGTTTGCTATCAACTGCAGTGGGGTCCAGTCACAAGGACTTTGTCTCCATGCCTTGTTGTTCTGGCAATCCAGAAGAACATCCACCATCCGGTTTTCAGCTTGGGTATTGTGAGTACAAGTCAGGGTATTGCCCTGCAGCCTGTTTTCAATCACAAGTGTGTCATCTAATTCTTGTTGTTTCACTGCTTCATGGACTGAGCCATCCGGCTCCAGATTACAATTGGGTGTTGTGCATATATTTTCTTCTACAGGGCCCTATCCATCTGCACCTGCGGGCCAACGGACCTGGCTAGCCCCCCCCCACCTGGGTACCCAGAGTGTGACTTTTCAGCCTCTGTACGCAGACAGTACTGTGATTTAATGCCACCAATTAACCTGAATTCCCCCTCCCGTGTTACTGCCCCCTAAATAAATCAGATTTGTTGTTGTTATACTATATACTGTCTGTGGTGTTGGTACTTATGGAAACAGTATTGAGTTTTGCTGTGTATGTTGTTTAACCTTATTTTACAGGTGGTCCTCAGAGACATGCTGCAGAATCAGTCTCAAGGGTAAGTGGTATCTATATGAGTGAACAGTGTGTATACGTGGGGCATTGGGACTGTAACTCTGGTGTACTGTGTGAGCCACTAGAGGGAATAAAAGGGGGTCTCAGTGGGCTGTGACCTAGCTAGTCTAACCACTACAAACCCTGACCTCTGGGAGGAGGCACCCGCCATAGGACCTAGGCCTCTCAACCTGTCCGTAGTCAAACAGGCAGGGGTAGTAGCCCTTGGGATAGTGCCACCTAGGGGTTACATCAAGGCTGAGAGAATGAGCACACACAGGCATACAATTTGCTTTTCATTTGCTTGGGGTAATGGTGATTCTATTCAGTAATGTAAGAACTATATAGATACAGATTAGAAACGAACGTTAGAAACAGCTCGTGCATGTCAGAATAAGGAACCATGTAGTTCACAGCAGATCCTACGTACGTTGTAAACTGTCTTTATTCTAAAATACGAATGTACTGTAATTGGCTCCTGTGTTTGTATACAGGTAGATAACCATGGTGCCTATGAGTATATGGAACAGACAGGGCCACGGAATGTCAGCCTCTTCAGGTGGCACAAAAATATTCAAAGCAGCATTGCTGATTCATAGGACTTTAATGAGAGAAGGCAGGAGAGGTCAGAGCTGGGCAGAAGTTTCTGAAGCCTGGGAATTTGCTTCAGCTAAGGTACTCAGAAATCATTTTGATAGACTGTCTAAAGTCAGTTTCTAGTCTGCTGATTTAACTTTTAAACTTTAATTAGGAAGGGCAAAAGGTTGCAGAGTGGCTCGATAAGCTTTTAGATCTGCCGAATTAAAGAACAGCGACAAAGGGTTAATCTGTAACCTGCTTATATGACACCGGCAGTGTGGCAGGGAGGGAGAGAGTCTATGAGCTGTGAGGAGGAAGCCTGGAACTGAGTTCATATTCTAGCCTAGCCCAGCGTCCTATTGTATGGCATCCCATCGAGTGAGTGACATGGAGAAGGAGCGGGGTATCTGACCTTGGGACATCTGTAGGGCATCCAAAGGAGCCGCAGGTCCACAGGGGACTCTGCATGTGAGATGCCAGACAAGGTAGGAGGTAATACCTTAACTATCTAGTGACACACTGGGACATTCAGCAACTAGGCAGTTAACAAATCTATGTAGCTGCAGTAAAAGGGTGAAATGGGTAGTAAACGCCCAGAGAGAAGTAGTAACAGGAAAGAGGGTTAGGACAGGGGAAAACAGGGTACACCCTATCTGGGGCAGATCTATAAGTGAGGGCGGAGGAAGGCAGAATAAAGGTAATAAGCTACAAAGGGGAAATAAGAGGAGGAAATGGACAAGCAGGGTAACCCCTATCTGGGTAGGTTAATAAGTTCAGGGGAAGCCAAAAACAGGGGTAACAGTACCACAGAAGTAGGAAGTGTAGTGGGATAATCTGAACTGGCGTAGGCACTAAGTGAGGGTACAGGAAGGGTTGTGATTATTGGAGTAGTGCAGTGTAATGGATGCGGAGCTGTAGTCTTTCAGAAGACCATCTGGAGACTGAGATGCTGTCCCATCTGTACTCTCCTCTCTGGGTTGTGGGCACAGGTTGCTGCTGTCTCTGAACCAAACTGGGAAGGGTACAGCAGACCTTCTGTGCCATCCAAAGGCCACCTAGTCTGCCATCACTCTGCCAGTGGATGCTTAGACAGAGACAGAGTGGATGGACCTTGGTGACCTCCATGAGGTTGGGGGAAAGGTGCATGGTTCTCAGATACCACTGCGAAGCACCTTCACCATACTAGCAGAACGGGCAACTGAGAGGAGGTTCCCATTGTGCTAGGAGGGAAGGAGAGTGATCTCAGAAGTGGAGGCCCCAAGGAGCGAGGGAGAGTCCCCCAGCCTGAGAGGAAGCAGCTGCTGGTAGGGGACTCTATAGTGAGGTGTGTAGAGTTGGGAGCTGGCGGAGGGCATAGAAAGGGAGGTTGTCTCGACAACAGAGGTAAGGTGCCTGAAGAGTGCCATGTTGTATAGGGACAGAGAGCATATCCTGCAAAAGGAGAGGATAAGGTTAGTTGAGGGAAACTTCAGGGACCTAGGGAGTGGCTTCAAACAGCATGCACAGTGGCTTTTCCCAAGGTGCTACCTCTAAAGGGTAGAGGACAAACAAGGATACTTCACACCAGGACCTTTAATGATTGGTTGAAGGCATGGTGTATGGTGGAAGGATTTGGGCTACCTCAGGGACTAGGGACCAACCTGGGAAGATGTTTGCCCCTATAAGAGGATACGTTCTGCATCTTCTAAAAAAAAGACCACGGTCCTTGGTGGGAGGTTTAGATGCTACTTAGATGAGCATTTAAACTAGCCAGTGGGAGGCAGAAAAAATGATGGAGGCATCAGTTGCCCCCCCCCACACAGATGGTAAAATGACAGGGAGAGAGGGCCTGAGGGGTGAACACACCCCAAATGACAGAGACACAGGAAGGCAGGTGTAACCCCTAGGCGGTGCTACTCCTAGTGTTACACTCCTGCCTACTATTTTGGAAGTAGGCTGAGGGGTTTGGGTTCGTAAACTTATATTTGCTTCTAACAATGCGCAGTGCCTCCACTCAGAGTTGACCTTTACGTGGGCTAGCTGTTACCTGACATAACCCCCTGAGATGTCATGCCACCCACAAATACTATTAGCCACCCCCAAACATGACCCAGCATTCAGTTCCCCACATTTCAGACATTTTGCAATTAAAGACTAATAATATGCTCACACACCATGATTTGCAAAAAAAAACAGTAATAACGAGCTTTATTTAGGGGACATGGGAGTTAGGATGGGGGAACAGGAGGAATAGAAGTTATGCTGATTTATATCTACAAATGTACACAGGTTTTGGTTTGTGCTGGTGAACCCTCCAGCTGGGTGGCTATCAAATTAAACAGAAAATGCAATCACAGTTCACCAACCAGACAATGATTCTCAGAGCCCTGGCTATCTAAGCTGCTGACAAAATCAGATGTTACACAACAATGTTCTCATACCACTGGTACCAGTCCCAAATACGTATGAAACCCTGCAATCTCACACTATACCCTGGGTACCCAGATACCAAAGTCCGGGATTGTTGCAGGCCTGGTGCATGATGCAGCTGGTTGAGTTGGCCGGCTTTGATTTTAAGAGCAAGGGGGCTAACTTGGAAGACAAATTAAACAACAATATCTGTCGATCCTTATCAGAGGTGCAGGGGTTACCTGCTTTTGGCAAAAGAGCAGGGATTGCCTTGCTTGTCGCAGAAGTGAACAATTCAGAAAAGGCAACTATCCAGGTAACCTTGGCTAGATCTTGGATTTGCAAATCCTGAATATTCAGCACATGCTGTATATATTGTAGTCACATCCAGTACATTCATATACCAATACATCTTTATCTCGTCTATATTTTTAGACATTGTTCAACAAGGTGGAAAACTCATTTCCAACGTTTAAGCCTAATCTCAAATTGAACTCTAGGGTCTCATGTCCCTTGAAGTGGCAAGGCGGCTATGGCTGGCAGCTCCAAAGAATGATCTTGACCAAATAGAGGGTACAGATGAATATCGGCACATTTATATGATTTTGCCTCATTGCATTGCACACCGTCTGGGCTCTTTTGGGTACCCCTAGCAACAGCTGCAATCTGCAAAGCACAGTCTCAAAGATACACCTACGCTGGGCCAGTTAGACAGCAGGCAAGGTGCGAACTGAAGAACTACTAGATTTAAACAGTCACTTTGGCCAAGGTGGCCCAGAATAATTACTTTGGCTTTTTCTCAGTTAAGTAGATAGAGGGCATGTCGGCCCAGGGTTGCTTATTTTCTCTTTCTTGGCATAGAACAATTACAAGGGCAGGAAGGCTCATAAGTTTAACTTGCAGTATCTTTCTCTTGCGCACACACACCCCAGTACAAGTGTAACCCCTAGATGGCGCTATCCCAGGGGCTACTACCCCTGCCTGATTTGCCACTAACAGGTTGAGGGGCCTGGATCCAATGGCGGGTGCCTCCACCCAGAGGTCAGGGTTTGCAATAGTTAAACTAACTTGGTCACAGCCCTCTGGGACACTGCAACCCCTTTCTTCCCACTAGTGGCCACACAATATATCAGAATTACCTTCACAGTATACACTTACCCCAGGTCTGGTTCCGCACTGGGACCTCCTGTGAAATGAGATACAGTGCAACAATCACAGTACAGTACTTTAACATAGACAAATACCTCAGGCAGTATAACTTTGCTGAAACAAGCAGCTCTGATTTATTTAGGGGATATAACAAGGACAGGGGAAATCAGGTTAATCAGCTTATCACTCTAATAATCTACTTATGGCTCTGTGCACAGGCCTATCCCTATCAGTTACTGTCCCTGGGTACCCAAGCCCTAGTGGCTAGTCCAAACCGTGGCAGCTGGTAGGGGCCCTTTCACACAGAGAAAAGGAGAATTAAACAGTCAGCAGTACAGTAATTCCATTTGGATTTAATGTGGCAATTCAACAGGGAGCAACCCTGAATTAGTACTCACGACCTCCAAATAAGATAGGGTCCTTCAATGTCAGCAGGGCTCACTTGAGGTACACAAACCTCTTCACACATCCATATAAAAGAAAGCACTATACCAGGCAGGCTGCATCTGTATCCCATCGCAATTACTGCACAATACCCGGAGAACACACAGCAGATTCAGTTCCTGACAGACCGAGTGCAATTTTCAGCAATTCTTCCAGTCTTCTACAGGGTGAGCCTGGTTTCTACTCTTCAGAGATCCTTTGATTCTTTTCACAGGACGGATTCAGCCCTCAAGCTGCAGACCAGAACTCTGGGCCTTACACACGTTTTTGACTAAACTGCACACTGAAAAAGCACAGGGCTCCTTCCTTCTTCACTGCCAAAGCTCAACTGAAACTCCAACCGACAAAACCGGCACTTCCTTTGAGTTCCTCCCAGTTCTTGACTGGATTGGCTGTCACCACAATAGACTGCTGCTGTTGGTCCAAAAAGGCACTGAAGTCTAAACTACATCTCCCAGAGTCACTGCCCAAACAATCCTCTTGTGGCTGGCTCAGATTATGAGTCCAAGTTCTGATTCGTCCAAGGCACCACTCCAGAGCCAGCCCACCCCACACTGATTGGTCCAGTTCAGCAGTTCAAAACTAGAATGGGGAACTAGCAGACACAGTTCTGACTGCAAAGAAAGCAGGTTAGACAAACTGTAATTTCATTATTACTCTAAATAATTTCTGGCAAACAG
The DNA here is from genome assembly GCA_016271365.2 of Neoceratodus forsteri. Taxonomy (NCBI): domain Eukaryota; kingdom Metazoa; phylum Chordata; order Ceratodontiformes; family Ceratodontidae; genus Neoceratodus; species Neoceratodus forsteri. Next base: position 106,802,567 of record CM028131.1, on the reverse strand, counting down.
TTACATCTTTCAGATAGGTTCCTTTGCACTCTAGTGACTGCAAAATGAAGTGAATTGGCAGCAGCTTGAGTGGTACTCAATCAAAGAAACACACAGTCCCCCATACAAACTAATTATGTCTGCAAGCAGACAGCTCTTAAAGAGAAGTACCAGAGGTTCTAAAACACTCACTGATAAATGGCTTAAATGCCAAACACCATTCAGGCTTGGAGCATTCAAGCAAGCTCCTGGAAGTCTTTTGGGAACCCCATTTGCAGGGGTTACACCCTTCCTGGCCTGGGAAGCTTGACATCCGCTCAAGCAAGTACCCCATAAGTTTTAATCTGCAACTACATACATTTGCATTAGGCTCACACATGTAATCATCAGTCAATATATCATTTTACCAAGAACACATTTCTGAAACATTGCAGCACGTCACTCTTAACAGTATTACATACACATTGTACCATAACTCAAGTTATTACCTCTTGTACATGAAACCTGAAGAGGGGCCCTTCCTATCAGTTACCTTGGGGCTGGATGGGGCAAGGGCACCATACTTAGAGGGCAACACAAGTAACTTGGAGTTAGCACTGATGTTCAGTTTGGGCAATGAGCTCGGGACACATACACTCCTTTATGGACAACATTGAGAGGCAAGTCCACAGGCCTCCCAAGTGAATCATAACTGAGGTGCACCACAGGTTTTACAGCTCGACCAGTCTTTCTAGGGGAACTGTTATAGTCTCTGCACTCTGAGCCTCATTTTCAGCATTGTCCTCACTTGTCAAGGGAGTCTCCATGGGTAGAGAGGCTAGAACTTGGGGCACTTTCAGCTCCAGGAGTTACAGTTTCTGAGTCCACAACATTTGGCTCACATGGAGAGCTTTCGGACACTGGCAGTGGACTGTCAGGGCACTCAAAATACTCTTCTTGTTCGGGTGTATCACCAGTCTGCCTCTAATCTATCATTTTCCTCCCTGAAAGCTCAAACAGTTCAACCATGCACAATGATTCCATTTCATCTGATCTGATGCTTTGCACTTCACTTTCTGGGAGCATTGGCTCCAGGGATGAAGCTGGGGCTTAGACAGTCCAGAAGGCCCAGCTTTGTCTCCAGTATTGACTAGGGATTGCCCGAAACAATTGACTCAGTTCGTAAGAAGGATAGTATTCAAAGTCACTCTCACTTTCTTCCGATATGGACTGACAGTCATGCTCAACTGGGACTTGTGGAGGAACACTTTAACTTTGCTTCTGTAGGTGCAGACTTTCTTGATCTTTTCTTAGCAGCAGCTCTAGTCACTGGTCCAGAGGGGCATCTTCTAGGGGCTCAGACTCAATTAAGATTTGTCCAATGGGCAGTAAATGATTTCTATGCATTGTTTTACATCTTTGAATTATTCTCAGGCCTTACTTTGTACACTGGCAGATCATCTAGTTTGCCCACTACAATGTGAGGGAGATGGTGCCATCTGTCAGCAATCTTGTGCTTGCCATGCAGTCCCAGATTTCTTAGCAATACCGATCTCCCTCCTGGAGTTCCTGTGCTTTCACCTTTTATCATACCTTTCTTTGTTGGCCAGATTTCTTTTGGCAGCCATGGTTTGAGCCAGTTGGTACGCATGAGTTAGCTGGGCCTTTAACTTTGCACATACTGTAAATAGCTGTCAGCTTGAACCCCATCAGGAGAGACCCCAAAACACACATCTACTGGTAGTCAGCTTCTCTTCCAAACATCAGGCGGTAGGGGAGAATCCAGTGGCATCACTTTTGGTGCAGTTATAAGCATGTACCAGGGTGCTAATTTGTTGGCTCCATCTAGGCTTGTCCTTTGGGTGCAGGGTGCCTAGCATATCAGCAAAGTGCGGTTGAAAGCGTTCAGGCTGAGGGTCCCCTGGGGGTGGTAAGGAGTGGTTCTGGACTTTCGCACTCCCCACAGAGAAAGCATCTCTTTGATCAGACGACTCTCAAGTCTCTCCTTGATCAGAATGGATTCTTTGTGGAGCCCCATAGTGAACAAAAAGTTTTCTACAAGTACTTTGGCCACAGTGGATGCTTTCTGGTCTTTGGTGGGGAAAGCTTGGGCATATCTCGTGAAATGGTCAGTGACCACCAGCACATTACTGATATTTCTTTGATCTGACTCCAAACTCAGAAAATCAATACAGACCAGCTCCATGGGTGCACTGGTGGTGATGTTAACAAGGGGCAGCCCTCTGGAAGAAAAGCTTTCCTCTGTAGCAGCGACTACAAGTTCGAATGTGTTGCTCCACATCAGCCCCCATCTTAGGCCAATAGAATCTGGATCTCACCAAGTCAAGTGTTCTGTCTATACCAAGGTGCCCCATGTGGTTGTGCAAGGGACCTCAGTACTGAGTCTCGAAAAGCAGTGGGCAGCACTAGTTGTTGTTTGTCTACTTGTCCCCTCTGTCTACTGTTTCTCTGTATAACAGTTTATTGATCAGTTTCAACTTAGGACCTTCTTTGTATAACAGTGCAGTTCTCAAATCAGTGGGCGTAATTTGGACACATCTTTTCCTGCATAGAGGGCTTCTAAAGCTGCTTTGATCATGGGATCGCGAGATTGAGCCCATGAATACTGTCATTGTCCAGCTGAGGCAGTGCACCAATGTCTATTGCAGAAAAGTGGCAATAAGCAGCAGGTATGCAATTCTCAGAGCTCCCAAACAATCCACCATGCAGTCCATCGTCTGTGGACATTTGTTCCTCCCTGTCAAACTTCCGGCAGAGTGCGAATGTCAGGTTCTGCCAATCGGACCCAATCATTCTGGGGAACAGGCCTCCGGAGGCAGTCAGCATCTATGTGGTTCAGACCTGCCTCAGTATTCGAGAGCATAGTCATATGTAGATAATGCAGAAAGCCACCTATGGCCAGTGGCATCCAACTTAGCTGAGGTCTGCACATAGGTCAAAGGATTATTGTCAGTTTTTACTAGTATTTAGCCCCATACAAGTACTCATGGAATTGGTCAACAATAGCCCACTTCAAAGCTAGGAACTCTAACTTATGTACAAGATAGTTCTTTTCGGATGGGGTCAGGCTTCTACTGGCAAAGGCCACTGGTCTCAGTGCCATTCTACGTGCTCTTGAGTACCTCATCCCTAACCCTTGCAAAGCTAGCATCAGTGTGCAGGACGTAAGGTTTTCTTGGGATCAGCATAGGCCAGCACTGGAGCATGGGTAAGTTGATATATGATCTCATGAAAAGCAGTCTCACAATCAGGAGTCCAGCGGGCCCCAAATACTTCACTCGGATGAAAATACACTCTTTCAGTCTTGAGGGACGCTGACTTTTGGTATTTTTGTGGGTTGGGGATACCCTTGAGTAAGGTTAAGTAAAGGCGGATCACTCTTGAATAGTCCTTGATGAAGCGCCGATAATAACCACAGAATCCCAGGAATCTTTGCAGTTCTTTTTAGATTTTTGGGCTGTGGCCAGGTGGTCAAGGCCCCAACTTTACTTGGGTCGGTCTCTATTCCTCGGTGGATACTATGTGTCCCACATACTTTAACTGATGTTTGAAAGAATTGACACTTATCAATGGACAGTTTAAGGCAAAGTCCTCCAGTCGGTCCAATACCATCAAATAATCTGCTCTCATGTTCCTCCAGTGAGCTGCCAAACACAATAACATCATCTAGGTATACCAGACACTCTAGTAAGTTCATGTCCCCACTGCACGCTCCATCAATGCGTTGAAAAGTGGCTGGGGCACCTGAAATCCCTTGAGGCATCTCTCATGAATTCATAGAAATGCCAAGCGACAGATAAAGGCCGTCTTCTCACGGTCCCTGGAGCCATCGGGATCTGGTAGTACCCACTCGCGGAGATCTAGCACAGAGAACCACTTGCTCCCGTTTAGGCAGTCCAAAGCATCCTGAATCACGGGGCATTGTGTACTGATCAGGGATAGTCCGCCGGTTTAGGTGCGATAATCCACACATCCTTACTGTTCCATTCTTTTCCTCACTACCACAATGGGGAAGCATAAGGGCTTCTGGATTCTTGTATTACACCAGCAGCTAACATCTCTTGCAGATGCCGTCTCCACATCATCTATGTCAGCAGGTGCCAGGCGTCGAGGACTCTCTCACGAAATGGTCTTTCGTCATGCAGCCGGATATTGTGCTCAGCTCCTGCACGCATCCTACATCCCATTCCTTTAAAGAAAACACCTGGTCTCTCTGGGCAAGCTCTCACTGATCCTCACTTTCCATTCAGCTGGCAGCGAGTCGCGAAATCAAACAAGTCAGGCGTTACTCTGTCATTCTTCCTTGAACTCTTGCTGCTGGGTAGCACTGCAGTGTTCGCACAATGCACATTAGCCAGGATGCAACCTCTGTTTATCGAATGTCTCTTTCAGACACATTATGAACTTGGACCATTACCCTTCTGGCATAAGCATGGGCTCTAGCGGCAAAATACTAGGCTTGACCAGCAGTCCCTCTGGCAATTTTTCCATCGCCTTGTGCATCCAACATTAATATTTTATTCTTAACATCCTTTCTGATACGGACCTCTCCTGTAAGGTACACTGGGCATTTGGCCAGGATCAGAGACTCAGGATCCTTCTTCCATACAATTCGACCGGTTCCTCTGGTTCTGTTTTTTCAGCATCTCTCTGTGCCTCATAGGCCTTCTTAATTAAAGCCGGAACTCTTAAAGCTCTACTAGTCTTTGACCCCTGTTTTCATAACACAACTGTGCCAGCCTTCCAGACATATGAGCATTTGTTCCAATCAACAAAGGGACACCATCATACAGTCCAGTGGGGGACACACTAAGGCTAGGGAGTCTCTACTTGTTCGCCACTCCAGCCACGGAGGTGGGGAAAGACAAGCAAATCGGATATACCCGAATAGGGGTAGGCCTTCTCACTTAACCCCCTATACATGCAGTCCTTCTAATGGTTGTAAGGGTAATGCCTGACAAATGCTTCTGATACCAATCCTGGAACATAATTGTCACTTGGGAGCCACTGTCTAATACAGCTCTTGTAGACACTCCATTCACCTTTACAGTGGTCTCCATGGAGGACCCACTATTCTGGACCAGTCTGGAGAGGCGGTAGTGGGGGCCTGGGCAACTGACTTTGCCACAAAAGGACGTGAATTAGCATTTTGGTGCCCTCACTGGGATCATGTCGTGCACCTCTTAACCACTGATTTCTTCTCCGAAGCTCTCCTTGTAGCCTATATGCAACTTTGTCAGTGTCTTTTGGGACTGGCATTCCCTTTCATGTGCCCATCTTTCCCACAATTATAGCAAAACATACTTTCTGGAGTTTGAGCTGGCCGAGGCGCCACACTGGGAGCCAGGCGCGGGTATACTAACTGGAAACCTGGGTGCCATCTCTGTCTGCGTGTGATAAGCATTTGGAGACATCTCGTCAGTTTCTCCACTTCCATGGTCAAGGAATTGAGTTTGGAGCTGTTATCAGCAGGAGATACATGGGTGGGTACCCCACCCCATAGCAGAATGCAGTCGGATATAGGTCAGGGCCCGTACTTGCAGGCGTGGCCTTCATAAAGGACTGTTTTGAATTCCGGATCTCTCTCAACAGTTCGCCCCATTGTGGCATATCTTTTCCTTGTCAGAGCACTCATTGACTGTCAACCTCTGCCCTGAACTTCACTTGATGGGTCACCCTCAGTCACTGGGTCGTAGCCACAGCTGTTGGTGCAGGTACCTCCGAGGTCGCCTTTCTCAACTCCTCGAATTTCTCTCATTAACTCATCATAGGAGGGTGGGATTCCAGTCGATTTGCCAGGCGTAACTGAAGCAACAGCAGTTCTGAGAAGGGGCAGACTTAAGGGATTCTGTCCAGTCTGGTTCGTCCAGTTCAATCGCTGGCAAACTACCCTTTCTGAGGCATTCTGCAACAATTTTTCCAGCCGAAAGAGATACACACAGACAACAACTCCCCTTGGTACTGTTGTGCATTTCTTACTCTCCACCATAGGTCCTCATCAGAATCTGGGCTCCATACACATTCTCAAAGGCCTCAAGATGAGCCTGTGCAGTCGCTTCAGGGTTACTGGCCCGTTTAGCACGGATGGTAGCCAGGGCAGGACCTCGGAGCTCTCACTAACCCTCTTCTTTCGCCTTCCGAGCATTGCCATTCTAGCACTTGGGGCAACATAGTCTATCCAGGTCTCCCAGTCATCCTCCCTTGGGGGTGGGAGGGTGCCAGAGAGATCCTCAACCTTCGGTAAGAGTCGTGACTAATGGCAGGTGCAGAAATAGGAGTCTGCATTGGTTCAGCCACCATTACGGGCACTGGAGCAGGAGAGGTGTTGGGGAGGAACACCCCAGGTGGCAAAATAGTTTCTTCAAGTCCTCCACAGTTTTCCCCTCTCCCAGCAACCATTCAGCAAATTTCTCCTCAAAAGTTTCAGATAGTGGTGGGGGCTGATTCCCCCCCGGGTCTTTACTGTCCTTAGTTATCACTCTCCAAGCAGTGAGGGCTCCCTCTGGGGTAATGGTCTGTGGCACTTTGGAGCTATCTATGGGATCCTTAAACTCTACTAGGGCCAGGAAAGTGTGGGTGAGCAGATTAGCATGCCGACCCACCACCACAGGGTTTTGTAAACCTTCCACCTTGGAAAGTACTCCCTGCACAGTGTCCGTATTGATACCCAGGGGGATGTCCAGGATAAGCATAGCATTTTGGGGGTCGATCTCCCTCCCAGTACACCACTCCACCAGCCGGTGCACAGCCACTTCTGTCGGGTACCCATTTTTTTCTTAACAGTGGTTCAGAATATGGCCACTAGAGACACACAATCCCAGCGGTGAGCCTCCAAGATGTAACCCCTAGATGGCGCTATCCCAGGGGCTACTACCCCTGCCTGATTTGCTACCAACAGGTTGAGGGGCCTGGATCCAATGGCGGTGCCTCCACCCAGAGGTCAGGGTTTGCAATAGTTAAACTAACTTGGTCACAGCCCTCTGGGACACTGCAACCCCCTTCTTCCCACTAGTGGCCCACACAATATATCAGAATTACCTTCACAGTATACACTTACCCCCAGGTCTGGTTCCGCACTGGGACCTCCTGTGAAATGAGATACAGTGCAACAATCACAGTACAGTACTTTAACATAGACAAATACCTCAGGCAGTATAACTTTGCTGAAACAAGCAGCTCTGATTTATTTAGGGATATAACAAGGACAGGGGAAATCAGGTTAATCAGCTTATCACTCTAATAATCTACCTATGGCTCTGTGCACAGGCCTATCCCTATCAGTTACTGTCCCTGGGTACCCAAGCCCTAGTGGCTAGTCCAACCGTGGCAGCTGGTAGGGGCCCTTTCACACAGAGAAAAGGAGAATTAAACAGTCAGCAGTACAGTAATTCCATTTGGATTTAATGTGGCAATTCAACAGGAGCAACCCTGAATTAGTACTCACGACCTCCAAATAAGATAGGGTCCTTCAATGTCAGTAGGGCTCACTTGAGGTACACAAACCTCTCACACATCCATATAAAAGAAAGCACTATACCAGGCAGGCTGCATCTGTATCCCGATCGCAATTACTGCACAATACCGGGAGAACACACAGCAGATTCAGTTCCTGACAGACCAGTGCAATTTTCAGCAATTCTTCCAGTCTTCTACAGGGTGAGCCTGGTTTCTACTCTTCAGAGATCCTTTGATTCTTTTCACAGGACGGATTCAGTCCTAACAAGCTGCAGACCAGAACTCTGGGCCTTACACATTTTTGACTAAAACTGCACACTGAAAAGCACAGGGCTCCTTCCTTCTTCACTGCCAAAGCTCAACTGAAACTCCAACCGACAAAACCGGGCACTTCCTTGAGTTCCTCCCAGTTCTTGACTGGATTGGCTGTCACTCACAATAGACTGCTGCTGTTGGTCCAAAAGGCACTGAAGTCTAAACTACATCTCCCAGAGTCACTGCCCAAACAATCCTCTTGTGGCTGGCTCAGATTATGAGTCCAAGTTCTGATTCGGCCCAAGGCACCACTCCAGAGCCAGCCCACCCCACACTGATTGGTCCAGTTCAGCAGTTCAAAACTAGAATGGGGAACTAGCAGACAGTTCTGACTGCAAAGAAAGCAGGTTAGACAAACTGTAATTTCATTATTACTCTAAATAATTTCTGGCAAACAGTTACATCTTTCAGATAGGTTCCCTTTGCACTCCTAGTGACTGCAAAATGAAGTGAATTGGCAGCAGCTTGAGTGGTACTCAATCAAAGAAACACACAGTCCCCCATACAAACTAATTATGTCTGCAAGCAGACAGCTCTTAAAGAGACAGTACCAGAGGTTCTAAAAACACTCACTGATAAATGGCTTAAATGCCAAACACCATTCAGGCTTGGAGCATTCAAGCAAGCTCCTGGAAGTCTTTTGGGAACCCCCATTTGCAGGGGGGTTACACAAGGGTACTCACGCAGGTCCCCCATGTTCGATCTCCACTATAGAAGGTATCCTGGCGCCTTCTGTCCTCTCATGACTGAAGCTCTCAGTTGGTGCTCTCACCGCTGCTTGATGTCATCTGGAGATATTTGCCCCAATGCCCCACAGTCCTTTAGCTCTGCTTGTGTACTTGCTGTCACTGCACAGACTGAGGAATTTGCTCAGTCCATTTTCCTGTCACTGCTGCCAATATTTAGTGAGCCCTTATTTTGCAGCAGCAGGCAGGCTGACACTTCTCCGAGTCCCAATAATAAATCTGGTGTAGCCAGGAGCAGAGCATTTATGTTTAAATACTTTCCCTTTTCTTAAATACTTTTCCCAAACACACAGCAGCAAGTTATAACATTTAAAAAAACATTTCCTTTCATTTTCGGCTGCAGCCGAGATACTGCTGCCCCGAGGGCAGACAGGCCCTTATGAATATTCATTTCTGATCGGATCTCCTAGCTCATGTATATTAATGAGCCCCGATCAAACAGCCTCGTGGAACTCTTGAATTTTTAGGAAGCAACCTCTCAGCAGCCTGTCCATGGTCACCAAGTCCCACTTAGGCGATGGGGATCCCGGGACCAACGAAACACTCCCCAGATTAACCACATATCTGCGCGATTGAAGATCAAAGGTACCGGTCGTGCCTGTGTGATTTCTGCTACCCCAAGAGCAGAACAATAAGTGGGAGATCAGTTCCTTTTCTTTCACCCTGCAGGGCTGGATTAGGGCTTTAGGCTGCATGTCTGGGGCACCAGAGGCTGAAAAGGACCTGGGGGGGGACAAAAAAAATTGTTGGCTGGATCGGGAGATGACCGGAAAGAGAGCAGGAGGACAGAGCTACAGGGTGGCAGGTAAGCCCCATTTGTCAGGGGGTTACACTGGGACTGGGACAAGATGAAAGAAAAAGGGGATAAAACTCGAGTAGAGGAGAAGAGTGGATTGAAGGGAGTCAGGAATGGAGAAAACTAAATGGGAGACGGAAGGCAGAGGAAGCCTCAGGAAACATCATGGGCAAGAAAGAGAGGAAGACTCCGGGCATCAGGCAGGGTGGTCAGAAGGTGTGGAGAGACAAAAACAAATCACACTAATGCCAGGAGCCTTAGAAACAAAATCCCAGATTTTGAGGCCATCATGGTGGAGGCTAACCAGGATCTACTGGCCATAATGGAATCATGGTTCGCCGAGCACCAGAACTGGGACATGGCCATTCAGGCCACTCTCTAGTTAGGAGAGCCAATGTGAGGAGAAGGGATGGCATTGTATGTGAAGGAGCGAGAATAAAGGCCACTGTGGGGCAGGTGCGCCAAGGGGAGGAGGGTCTGGAGGTGCTGGAGGTGATCCTGAAGATGGGCTCTGGGGAAGCTATCCATACCAGGGTAGTGTACAGACCTCTGGCTCAGGGGAAGGAGGTGGATAAGGCACTAGGGGAGGCTGTCATCAGGATGACAGAAAAGGGGGAAGTGCTGCTAGTTGGAAATTTCAATCTGCCTGGTGTGGAACCTTCCAGCTGCAGCTTTAGCAAGGACCAGGGCCATTCTTGACTCCTACAAGGTGCTTTTTTTTTTAGGCAACTAGTTAAAGAAGCTACTGGAGATGGGGCAGCACTGGACCTGGCAATATTTAACAGGGACAGCATTATAGATGTCACAGTGGGTAGTCCCCTGGGTACCAGTGATCACCATACAGTGTGGTTCAACATAAGGGAAGGAGCAGAGTCAAACTAAACAAGGACGAGGGTCCTGGACATCAGGAGGGCAGATTTTAAAGAAATGGGAAACTGCCTCAGAAAATGGCTCGGAGGGGAGATTGCCAGAGAAAGGGAGTAGAAGCATAATGGGGAAGAATAAAGGGGATATAATTAGAACAACAAATCTCTGTATGAAAGAAGTAAGGAAGAGGAGACCATAATGGTTCTCCAAAGAAGTGGCAAGAGTGGTGAAAGAAAAAAGGGTGGCATTCAGGAGATATATGTAACCCCTAGGTAGTGCTATCTAAAGAGCTACTACCCCTGCCTGCATGGCTAGCAGCAGGTTGAGAGGCCTAAGTTCAATAACGGGTGCCTCCACCCAAAGGTCAGGGTTGGTTTTGGCCAAGCTAACCAGGCTACAGCCCTCTGGGACACTGTGACCCCCTCTTTTCCCACTAGTGGCCCACACAACACACAATAGGCACCTTCCCAACACCCCAGATATACTTTGTACATACACTTATATTTGGCACTTACCCCTGGGACTGGTTCCTTCAGCTTGACTCTGGGGACCCCCTGTAAAATAAGGTGAAGCAGTACAAAAGCAACAACTCAACACCACACAGTCAATGTAAATTGCAAGAAAAAATAGATCTGATTTATTCAGGGGACTATAACAAGGACGGGGGATAATCAGGTTAATTGGCTTAAACACACTAAGAATTACACTAGTGTGCATGCAATCAGAGTCCCACTCAGTCACACTCTCTGGGTACCCAGGATGAAGGGAAAGGCTAGCCAGGACCATTGCCCGGGGTAGGCCAGTAACGCAGCTGGTTGGGGCCCTGTGATGGAGAAAGAACATGCACACACACAATTTGTAATCCAGAGCCAGAGGGCTCAGTTCGTGGAAAGGGAACACAAGAATCCAATGAGACACTTTTGATTAAGAAATGTTGCAGAGTGCTACCCTGATTATTACTCACTGTACCCAGGCTGAACACAGGAGGGCTGATGGATGGACGTTCTGGATTGCCAGAGAAAGCAGAGCCCACATGAGTTGCTTCGGCGCTGTTCTTGTTCAGGCAGTGAGGAAGGGCTGATCCCCTGGCTGGTCCCTCATCGATGGATTGTCTCTGTGCAGCAGGGTAGGGAGACAAGGCCCTCATGGCAAGGCCTGTCTGCAGTAGGCAACAACGGATTCAGTCTGATTTTAGCTGGGAAACCGCTTCCAGCCACTAGCACACAGTTCACAGAAGAAGGAGAATTAGATTGCGATCCCCATCCAGCACACAGCACATTCATATGTACAAGCCAGCAACACACAGCCAACTAAATCACGATTCTCCTTCAGTACACAGTACATTTATATACCAGAATTCTACCTGTACCAGGCCAAATGCTCCCCAGTCACGATCGCAAGTCTCTGCACACGCTGGGAGCTCAGATGTAACTGAAATTCCTCACAGGCCAATTGCATTCAGCAAAATCCTCAGTCTTCTGCAGGTTAAGCCTGGTCCCAAATCAGTAGTTTGCTTCATTCTCGCCAAATTCGGATTTAGTCCAACAAGAGTCCTCTTCCCCCTCTCAGGGTAGAAGGCAGGCTAGCAGGCCAGAAATCAGGCCTTCCACGATTCTCCCGCGCGAACTACTGCGCAACACAACCACTCGAACTAGACAAGCTCCTTCTCTTTCAGCTTCCCACTCATATCTGGCTTTCTTTCAGCTCAAGCTTCAGGGCACATCAGCAATCAGTTTGGAGGCACAGTCCAAAATTGAAGCTCCCCTTTTCTTCTCCAAGGCAGGAGAGCTGCAGGTAGGTAGGCCATACTTAGCCTTCCTGCCAAATCTCCACGCTACCCCGTGGGACAGCAGCTCCACAAGCTGGCGCTCCTCACTCTCCAAGCTCCAACACACTTCTGCCTTGCCAGCAGACAGCTCAGGGGATTTCCCTTAGATCCAAAGGGTTTGGTTTGGCAATTTAGGTGTCAGTCACAGTAAGAGCTACCCCTTCTGTTGCAAAAAGGCGCCAACAGTCTAAAACTACAAATCCCAACTGGTAGTCCATACAGTCCCATTTCAGTAGGCTCTATTTTAGAGTCCCCACATACTGATTGGTCCACTTCGGCAGCTCGGGACCAAAATGATAGAGCTAAACAGAAACAGTCCATGCTGCAAGAAGGCAGGTTAGAACAACTTACAGTATCATCACTATTCTAAATGATTACCAGCAATTAGTCACATCTTCCAACAGGGCTCACTCTGCACAAATAGCGATGGCAGAAATGGAGAGAAAAATCAGCAGCCCAGGCAGGATTCAGGCATAGAAACACACAGACCCCCCATTCAGATTAATTAGGACTGCAAGCAAGCAGCCCTTAAAGAGTCAGTACATGGAGGTTTTAAAAGCACTCGCTGACAATCACATTTAAACAGCTTAGGCGCCGAACACCAACCAGGCTGTGAGCAATTAGGCAAGCTCTTGGAAAACTTTTGGGAACCCTCATTTATAGGGGGGGTTACATATAAAAGCACACAGAGGAAAGGAGATGGGAAGTGTACCTAGCAAGATAGAAGGAAGCAGGTAAGGTAGTTAGGAGAGCAAAGGTGCAGACAGAAGAAAGGAGTGCTAGTGGGGTTGCTAAATGGGAAAAAGACTTTTTCAGATACGTAAGTGAGAAAATTAAAGCAAAGGAAGGAATAGTCAGGATTAGAAGTGTGGTACAGTGAAACTGTGAAGAAGAGGACCAAGAAGCAGATATTGTATTGCCAGCCCGGTGGCACTGAGGGTTGAGGTGCTGGACGCCACACTTCGCGCCACGCCAGCGACCCGGGTTTGGGAATGAGCCAGGGCCGTTGGGGGTCAGCAAGGAAGAAGACTGAGCATCCGGAGGACTGCTCTCTTCTCCTGGGGTGGGATCCTGGGTGTACCGTGCTCTATGGCGGCTCCTGGCAGAGGCTGGAAGCATTTCACACAGTAGTACAGCATGTAGGGGGATTGGCGTTGGCAGGACAGCTGTGGGTGGTCCCACACTGGCATCCATTGCATGCCACGCCAATGGGGGAAAAAGTAAGTAAAAAAATCCCTGCCTTCTGATAGGCGAAGGATGGTCCGGAGGCTGGCTGCCACGCCCAGTGTCGGGTCTCTCCACTCGCTCCTCTGTTCTCCTTTCTGCCTAGGCTGCTCTTCTAGACTGTAGATAGAGCATCAGTTAAGGAATAACAGCGGTCCCGCCTCAGGGGGCTCAGAGCCCGTGGGTTGGGCAGCCGGGCTAGTGGATGGAGAAACTACTTCCAGAGGAGTTGGGTGGAGGACTTCAGATGGGCAGGATCAGGCTTCTTGCCGTGTGTCCACCCGGAGAGAGTTCAGGGTAAGGCAGAGCCGTAAATAGAGTTAAAAAAAAAAAAAAAAAAAAAGCAGCAGATATCGTACTTAAGTTCTTCTACTCAATCTTGATAATAGAGGGGAAACGGGACAGACCACAAGGAGAAGCAAAATTGGAGGGGGGGAGGTGTACACAAGTTCATTTTCAGAATAAAGAGTCCTGAAATGACACTCGGCCCAGAGGATGGATAAGGCTATGGGACTAGACAGGATATACATCAGGGTTCGGAAAGAACTCAGGTAAGTGCTAGAGGCCACTGCAAGACATGACTGGGACCTGAACCTGGAGGGATACACTATGTTCAGGAAGGACAGGGGGGAGGGAAGGGGAGGAGGGGTAGCAATGATAGTCAAAAACTGCATTGGCATAGGGGGAGTAGAGGAGGCGGAGGGAGCCGTGGAGGCGATTTGGGTCACCTTGATAACAAGGGGGGGCAAGAGAGTAAAAATAGGAGTGGTGTATAGACCCCATGCCCTGGCGGAGGAGCTGGAGGACAGTCTGGTGGCAGATGTTAGGAGACACTGCAGACTGGGCAGAGGAATGGTGGTGGTGTTGGGGGACTTAAACATGCCAGGAACAGACTGAGATACTATGACATCCTCTGTGACCAGGGAACAGAGGTTGTTGGATGTCTTTCAAGACGCGTTCCTAACTCAGCAGGTGAGGGAACCGACCAGGGAGGCACGGGTACTGGATGTGGTCCTGGCAGACAGTGACCAGATTGGGGGCCTGGAGGTAAGGGACCCATTGGCGGGGAGTGACCATGCCACAGTCTGGTTCTGCCTGGACCTAGGAGGGGTAGAAGGCTGCACAAAGACGGAAGTAACCGACTTCAGGGGGGCGGATTTTAAGGAAATGGGAAGGATCCTTAAGGAGCATTTGGATGAGATTGGGTCAGACATGGACGCTGATAGTAGGTGGGAAATCATCAGGAGAGGGGTGCAGGATGCTACCAGCACCTGTGCAAGAGTAAGACGAAAATGCGGTAGGGCCCAAAAACCCTGTTGGTGGACCAGGGAGGTCCAGGAGGTGGTGCGGGGAAAGAAAGCAGCCTATAAGCAATTCAAGTGCTCAAGGAGTGAAAGGGATCGAGGGGAGTACGAGCTGATGGCTAGAAGTGCCACTAGAGTGGTGAGGGCGGCTAAGGCAAGGAAGGAGCAGAACCTGGCCAGGAAAATTAGGAGAGGGAACAAGGGTTCTTTAGATACATTGGGGAAAACGAAGGTGAAGGGGCAGATTAGCAGGATTAAATCAGGGAGGGATGGGCACAAGACCGGGGAGCAGGCTGAGGTACTAAATGAGTACTTCCACCTCCGTTTTCCTGGGAAATGGGGAGTGCTGCATCATACATGGGAGGAGACAGAGATACTGAGGAGGGGGACCCTTACACAGATCGGCAGGTCTGGGGAGAGGGAGGCATCACTGGCAGGTGGGGGAGGCTAAGCAGGAGAAGGGCACCGGAAGTGAAATCACAGCTGAGAGAGTGAGGGAAGCCTCAGCTCCTTTAAGACGGAGAAAGCACCGGGCCGGATAAATTACATCCCAGAGTGCTGAAGGAACTTGCAGATGTCCTGACAAAACCCTGGCAGAGCTTTCACCATCTCTGAGGACTGGGTGGGTGCCCCAAGACTGGAAGGTGTGGCTATAGTGCCCATCCACAAGGGGGATCAAGGAGGTGGCATGGAACTACAGGCCTGTCAGCCTGACCTCGTGGTGGGCAAGATGGAGGGCATTACCAGGAGAGGCTGGGGGGACCTGATAAGTCAGGGTGCCTGGACGAGAGACAGCATGGATTCATCCCAGGAACCGTGGTCAGACAAACCTGGTGGAGTTCTATGACTGGGTGACAAGTGCCTTGGACCTGGGTAGACCAGTGGATGTCCTCTTCTGGACTTCAGCAAGGCATTTGACTGTGTTCTCACGTGGGCCTGTTGGATAAGCTGGGAGAAATGGGGGTGGGGAACCAGATGATCAGATGGATAGGCAATTGGCTCCAGGACCGGACCCAGAGGGTCGAGTTGGTGGGATAGTCTCATCCCCAAGGAGGGTCATTAGTGGGTCCCACAGGGATCAGTCTCTGGGCCCCTTCTGTTCAACACCCACGATCTGCACATAAGCACAGGAATCAGGAGTGAGATGAGTCTCTTTGCAGATGACTCAAACTGGGGGCGTGGTGGATGGGGAGGAGGGGAGGGTGGCCCTACAGGGGACCTGGAGGCCTGGAAAGATGGTCTAGAAAGTGGAAGCTGAGGTCCAATGCAGGAAATGCAAGGTACTCCACCTGGGGCCAGAAACCCAGGTCAAGTGTACACCCTGGGGAAATGCTACAAGTCTCGATGGCTGAGAGGGACCTGGGGTGGTGCTGGATGTCAAGATGAACAATTCTGAGACTTGTAGGAGGGCAGCAGCCAAGGCCAACAGTATGCTGGGATGCATCGCTAGGGGATCACCTCCAGAAGGAGGGAAGTGACATCCTCTGTATAACTGCTTGGTGAGGCCGCACCTTGAGTACTGCATGCAGTTTTTGGAGGCCACACTTAAAGCGGGACATTAACCTCCTGGAGAGGGTCCAGAGGAGGGCAACCAAAATGATTTGGGGCTTGGGGACAGGACCTATGGAGAGGCTTGAAGAGCTAAATATGTACACATTGGAAGAGAGAAGGGACTGGGGGACATGATAGAGGTCTTTAGGTACATGAAGAGAGTAAATAGGGAAGGAACAGTCGGGGTGCTTCGAAGGAAGGAGGAAGGGGCCACTAGAGGGCATGGCTGGAAGCTGGAGGGGGGGAAGATTCAGGGAGAAAGGAGGAGGTGCTACTTCACTGAGAGGGTGGTGGAGCTATGGAATGCACTGCCTAGGGGCTGGTGGAGGCAGAGACAGTGGAGGGGTTCAAGAGGGGGTGGGACAGGTATAGGAGAAGGGTTCTGGAAGCAAAATCCAATGCAGCAAGAATATCCGGAACTGGGAAGGGAGAAGCCAGAGAAGGCGAGGGGGACAGCAAGGTCAGCACCCAGGTTGGGGACTGACCAAACGAGCAGACACGAAAGACCGTTAGGCCTATTCTGCTGGCATTTTAGTATGTTAGTATGCCCTGCTGACTGCCTTGTGCAATAGCTCACTGGAAACTGGTGGTGTTCTGGAGGACTAGAGTAGGGCTGACATGGCCTCTCTACATAAGAGTGGCAACAGGGAGGAGGCTTGCAAATCTAGGCCAGTCAGCCTAACTCTAGAGTTGGGGAAATTAATGGAAACACTACTGAACAAAAGGCTGGCTGCACAGCTAGAATCCAATAGACTGCAGGATAGCAGGCAGCCCAGATTCATGGCAGAAGCTTATACCAAACTAATCTGATAGATTTCTTTGACTGGGTGACAAGGGAAAAAGACCAGGGAAGGGCAGTGAACATGGTCTATCTTGACTTCAGCAATTCCTTCAACACTGTGCTGCACAGGAGGCTGCATAGGAAGTTGACCAGCCTGGTGATGGGGGGGTGGGGGAACAATTGGTAAACTGGGTTCAGAACTGGTTAAAGGGTAACAGTTGACGCAAAGAGCCCCACACCCAAGTGGGGCTGGTCTCAATATGCACTTTATTTACTAATATATATATATATATATATACTTATTGATTACTGCAGTATGATAGGTTGCATAAAGCTGTTTCTGCTGACTTGCAAGCTGACATTTGCTGTAACCAGAGTTCCCCGAATCCCCTGCTGCTGACATCAGAGCGGTGCTGCAGCACTGTGAGATTCAGTACCCTGCAATGTATATTAGAGTTTTCATAAACTCTGATCTTTTGTTTGCGATTTCCACTGTCCACAAAGAGGACCGTACTTAGCCCGGCAGTCTTTGACACCCTAAGTGGTTGCCGGTGTGTTTTCTATGCTCAGGTTTGGGATGTTTTTTCTCACTCATATGTACTGGAATTTGAAATAAATGCAAGGCAGATAAATCGGTTTTCTTTTCCCGTATTTACTGTGCGCTGGTGTATTTGTGGGTGCTCTGTTTTTGCCTCCTTTACTTTTTACTCTCAGTTTAGAAGACCTAGGGAGAGGGGGAGATTTTCTGCATGCGATGGAGGGTATCAGGGTTATGGAAGTGCAAGGGAACCTAGAGATAAAGGAAGGACTGGAGATGCTGTGGGTCACCCTGTGGACAGGAGCTGGGACCACTATGAATTCTGGGGTGATATACAGACCTCCAGCACAGGAGGGGGGTGAAGGAGTTGGATAAAGCACTAGAGTAAACCATCAGCAGGATGGCAAAAAAAAAAAAGGGGGAGGTGCTACTAGTTAGGGACTTCAGTCTGCCAGATGTGGACTGGAGCCTTCCTTCTGCAGCTTCGGCTAGGAGCAGGGCCATCCTTGATTCTCTTCAGGGGGCATTTCTCAGGCAGCTAGTCAGTGAATCCTTTAGGGACGGGGCAATACTGGTCCTGGGGCTTACTAACAGAGACAGTATTGCAGACATCACAGTGTGTAGTCCACTGGGGAACGGTGATCACCATACAGTGTGGTTCAACATTAAGATGGGCGCAGAAGCAAACCACACAAAGATGAGGGTCCTGGACTTTAGGAGGGCAGATTTTAAAGAAATGGGTGACTGCCTCAGAAACAGCCTAGCAAGGGAGGATTGCCAGGTAGGGTTAGAGGAACATTGGAGAAAACTAAGGGAAGGCATAGGGAAGGTAACCAGCTTATGTGTGAAGAAAGGGAACAAAAGCAGGAACATAAAGATCATTTTGGTACTTTAGGGGAAGTGGCCATGAAGCTGAAGGAAAAAAGGGTGGCATTGAGGAGGTACAAAGAAATGCAGAGATTCGTATAAGGATAGGGAAGTGTACCAGGTAAAACAAAGGGAAGCAGATATCTCAGTGAGGGGAGCAAAGGCACAAACAGAGGAAAGGATAACCAAAGGAGTAGTGTAACCCCCAGGTGGCGCTATCCCAAGGGCTAACTACCCCTGCCTGCTTGACTACTGACAGGTTGAGGGGCCTAGGTTCTATGGCGGGTGCCTCCACCCAGAGGTCAGGGTTTGTAATGGTTGGTCTAGTTTGCTCACAGTCCTCTGGGTCACTGAGACCCCCTTCTAATCCCTCTAATGGCCCACACGATGCACAGGAGTTACAGTACCAATACCCCACATGTACACACTGTTCATTCATAAGGTACCACTTACCCTCGAGACTGATTCGCAGGTTCGTCTCTGAGGACCCCCTGAAAAATAAGGTTAAGCAAACCAGTACAGTGCTTGGCATGAAGGTACTGACACTTCAGACAGTTTAAAGTTTAACAACAACAACAACAAAACTGATTTATTTAGGGAACAGTAACATGGGAGGGGGAAATCAGGTTAATTAGTGGCATTAAATCACAGTACTGTGCACACATACAAGGTCTGAAAAGTCACACTCTGGGTACCCAGGTTGGGGAGGGGGCAAGCCAGGTCCGTTGCCCGGGGTTGGTCGACAGGTGCAGATGGATAGGGCCCTGTGGAAGGAAAATATATGCACAACACCCAATTGTAATCTGGAGCTTGATGGCTCAGTCCATGAAGAAAAGAAACAACAAGAATTAGATGACACACTTGTGATTGAAAACAGGCTGCAGGGGAATACCCTGATTTGTACTCACAATACCCAAGCTGAGAACCGGATGGTGGATGTTCTTCTGGATTGTCAGAAACAGCAGGGCATGGAGACAAGGTCCTTGTGACTGGACCCCACTGCAGTTTATTGCAAATGGATTTAGTTCTAGACAAGCTGGGGTTTGCTTCCAGCTTCAACACACAGCACACAGCACAGGGGATTGGAAATAGCGATTCCCCACAAGCACTATGCACATTTATACAGTATGTAAAAGGAAAGTACTATACCAGGCAGGCTGCTCCTCGATCCCGATCGCAATTACTGCAAAATACTCGGGAGCACACACAGCAGCTTCAGTTCCTGACAGACCAAACGTGATTCAGCAATTTCTCCAGTCTTCTACAGGGTGAGCCTGGTTTCCACACTTCTAGTGCTTCTTTCTCCTCACAACTCAGATTCAGTCCAAACTGGCACTCACAAAGGCTGCAGACTGAAACTCAGGGCGTCACGTGCGCTTCCTGTGCGAAACTATACACCGCAGAAGCACACAGCTCCTTCTCTCTTCACTGCCACAACTGATCGGATCTTTCGAGTCACAGAGCAGGGCATTTCCCTTAGCTCCACACTGTTCTGTTGGCTGATTCAGCTGTCACTCACAATAAGACTCCCTCTGTTGGTAGAAAAAGGCGCCAAGGTCAAAACTACATTTCCCAGAGTCACTGCCCATACAATCCCCTTGTGGCTGGCTCAAATTAAGAGTCCAAGTTCTGATTTGTTCACAGGCTCCATTTTAGGGCTCCCTTAACCCAGTTGACCCAGCACAGCAGTTTAGGTCCAAAATGGAGAGGTAACACACACAGAGTCCCAGCTGCAATAAAGGCAGGTTAGACAAACTACAATTTTGCTAATGCTTTAAAGGATTACAGGCGAATAGTTACAACTTTCAGATGGGCTCCCTTTGCACCTTCAGCGACCGCAAAATGGAGCAATTACTCCTCAGCTCGGGTGAGATTTGAGCATTAAATACACAGTCCCCCCATACAAACTAATTAAGTCTGCAAGCAGACAGCTCTTAAAGAGACAGTACGTGGAGGCTCAAATAGCACTCACTTGCAACCACAGTTAAGCAGCTCAGACACCAAACACCACCCAGGCTTGGAGCATTCAGGAAAGCTCCTGGAAGACTTTTGGGAACCCCCATTTGCAGGGGGGTTACACCAGCAAAAGGGGACAAGTCTTTAATAAGGTACGTAAGTGAGAAGAGGAAAGCAAGAGTAGGGATCGTGAGGATAAGGAGGACGACAGAGGGAGACTGCGCAGAGGAGGAACAGGAAAAAGCAGACATCCTGAACCAGTACCTCTGCTCAGTATTTACAGTGGAGAGAGAGGGGGACAGAGCACCAAGGAGCAGCAGGAACAGTGGGGGGAAGGAGGTGGACATGAGTCCATTTTCAGAGGAAAGAGTCTGGAAGGGACTTGAAAATCTGAAAGTGGACAAGTGCATGGGACAGTATGGGATACACCCAAGGGTGTTAAGGGAACACAGAGAGGTCCTTACTGCACCACTCATAGCCTTATTCAATAACTCTCTGGCAACAGGAGTGCCTCCAGAAGACCGGAGGAGACCAGACATAGTCCTGCTCCATAAGAGCAACAGCAGGGAGGAGGCTAGCAAATATAGGCCCATGAGTCTCACATCAGTGGTGGGGAAATTAATGGAAACTGTGGTAAAGGAAAAACCAGTTGGAGTATCTTCAGTCCAGTGGGTTACAAGACCAAAGACAACATGGATTCGGGTGTGGGGGGGGGGTGTCATGCCAGACAAATCTATAGATTTCTTTGACTGGGTGACCAGGGAAATAGATCAAGGAAGGGCAGTGGACATGTCCTGCTTGGACTTCGGGAAGGCCTTTGACATTGTGCTACCTAAGGGACTGATAAAGAGATTGGGCAGTCTACGGGTGGGATCCATGTCGTAAACTGGATAGAAAACTGGTTAATGGATAGGTGACAGAGAGAGTGGTCAATGGCACTTATTCTAAAGAGGGGAAAGTGATCGGGGGATGCCATAGGCCTCAGTACTGGGGCCGGTCCTCTTCAATGTCCTAAGTGACTTTGCAGAAGAGCTTGAAGGGAAGGTATGCCTTTTTGTAGATGGCACCAAAATCTTTAATTGGGTAGATACCCAGGTGGAGGTGGAGAGAATGAGTAGGGACCTAAGAAAACTTGAGGAGTGGTTGAGGACATGGCAGTTAAAGTTCAATGCCAAAAAGTGCAAAATCATGCACCTAGGGCATAGGAACCCAGAAGCCGAGTACAAAATGGGGGGGGGTACTGAGGGTCACTAAGTGGGAAAGAGACCATGGGGTTATCATATATTATGACCTCAAAGTGGTAGGGCAGTGTGACAAGGCAGTGGGCAGGATCAGTGGGATAACTGGGTGCATATGGACAGGTAACACTAGCAGGAGGAAGGGAGGTGGTGTCACCACTGTATTGGTCACTGGTGAGACTGCACCTGGAGAAATGTGTCCAGTTCTGGAGGCCACATGTCAGAAAGGACATAGATAGGGTAGAGGCAGTCCAGAGGAGGGCGACTAAAATGGTGCAGGGGTTACATCAAAAGCCCTATGAGGAGAGACTGAGGGATCTCAACATGTACATCCTAGATGAGAGGAGGAAGATTGGAGACATGCCAGAACTACATGTACCACACATGGGTGAACAGGGTACAGGAGGGAAGTCTAGTTCAAATGAGGAAGTGCACCAGGCCAAGAGGGCATGCAGTGAAGCTGTAAAGGGGAAGGGGGAATTTAAAAGGGATGTGAGGAAGAACTACTTCACTGAAGAATGCTGGACACCTGGAACAGTCTGCCAGCAGAGGTGGTGGGAGTGAAAACAATGGGGGGGGGCCTCAAACATGCATGGGGCTAGGCATAAGGGAATATTGGTAAATAGGCAGGGGGTGGTACGAAAGAGACCAGGTGGGGCCTGAGGAGACAGAATAGACAGGGAAATCTGTGTAAACTGGGTGGGCCAAGCAGTCCATTTCTGTCAACCGTTTCTGTTTCTATGTTTCTAAAGAAAAAAGAAGAAATAGTTTAACCCATTTGGAGAGCTGAACAGTCTACGAGCTTTTGTGTTTCATGTGTGGACAAGACCGTTCCTTGATCTATCACGTACTTACCTTTGATGGTATGGAGCATCTTAGGACCGCTGCACCTTCTTGACCCCCCCCCCACCAGAAAGGGTATCAACTGTATGTGTATAATGAAGGATTTCTCCTTTCCCCTCCTCCATACTGTGAAACTGTCCCCATAGAACTCCACCTCTATCCACCTTAGATCAAATCTGTCTTCTATCCTTGGGGTTTATTTCTTGATCTACGTTTGAGAGGATCCTTAAATGGGTCCCCACAATAAATTTTTGCATTCCCTTGTTTTCCGCTATGTCCCAATTTCAATGGTAGGCTAAGGGCAACAGTAGGTAAGGAATCCACACCCACACATGGTAACCAGCCTAAGAAAATCTCTGCTGTTCTGCCATAGTCTCTTCAGACTCCAGTGTCTGATTGATTGATTTCATTTTCCCTCTGCCTCCTTCCTTCCTTCCTTCAAAATATTAACCAAAAAGACATATTGAGCTGAAATAGTTCATTTCCAGATGCGTCCTGTGTGGATGGGTAAAGGAAGTACAACAATAAGTTACAAAAAATATGTTACAAAAGTCACAATACAAGTAACAATGAATAATGACAACAAGAACAAACTGAACAACAGAGTGCAGATGGTGGCAAAGCTGTAGTATGAACAAAGCACTAGAGGGTTGGCAGTAAAGTGCAGATAGAGGCTATAACTGTAGGATAAACTAGGTGTAGCTGAGTTCAGTGGGTAGGGAAGAATGGTGGAAGTAAGGGGGGGATGGAGGACTGAATTATGGCAGGAAGAAGGGTAAAGGAGGATGTGAAGTTGGGGGGAGTGGGAGAAATACTGCATGAGTCAGAGTCCAGGGCAACTGCAGCAGTGAGAAAACAATTTATGGAGGAGATATTTGAATGAGTGGGAGAAAGAAGCAGTACAAATGGAAAGTGGAGGGAGCCCCACAGTTTAGAAAAATTGGAAGAGAAAGCAGCTTCACCTGTGGAGGATTTTAATGAAGGGAGAGCCAGGAAGTGAGTGCCAGAGCCATGAAGGGAGTTGGAGGTAGAAGGGGTTGGGATTGAGGAGGGAGGAAGACATTTAAAGATGACAGTAGCACAATAAGCAAGGCACTTGATGTCAAGGGACAGTAAGGATAGCAAGAAGAGGAAGGGGTACAGTGAACAGTGGGGGGGGGGGGTAGCAATCAAAGCCAAAGCAGCAGAAGAAGTGGAAGAATAGGGACAGTCTAGGTAAAGTGCTCTTGGGAAAAGCACTGTAAAGTGTCACCATAATGGAAAATAGGAAGAGTTTTCTTCAAAACGATCTGCCTATGGGCAGGAAGCCGGATGCACACTTTGTTCCTGTAAAGCAAGTTTACGATGAAGCTTCTGGTGGATGGTGTCCACGTGAACTAAGAAATAAATGTTATGATCAATCCAGATCCCTAGTTATTTAAAGGAGGAGACTACCTCAATTGCAACACCACCTAGAGTATGGAAGGAGTGAAGTGGAAAGAGCGTTGCAAGTCTCTTCCTTGTTCAGTAAGTCATGGAGGCAGTATTTTTGGCATTGAGGGACAGCTTATTTGCCCAGAATCCGTGCTGGATGTTCCTGAAATCCAGTTGTAGCCTGGCCATGAGGTCAGAGGTAGAGGAGCCAGAGGTGTACAAAACAGTGCCATCTGCCTACATAGGAATATACACAGAAGAGCTGGCAGATTGGTCATTCAGGAAAATAGAGAGTAGAATAAGGCCAAGGACAGAAACTTGGGGCTCACCAGAGCAGCTAGAGAGTGGAAGGGATATGGTGTCACCAATATGAACAGCTTGAGACCTGTCCCTAAGGTAGGCTCAAAACCACTCAACTGAGGAGGCAGAGAGCCCACTGCCTTAAGCTTGTCCAGAAGGATGGGATGGGAAACAGTGTTGAAGGGTATGGCCAGGTCAACAAAACATGGCTGAGGTGACCAGACCTCAATCCATGCCAGATGGAATGGAGTCAGTGAGCTACAGGTGGGAGGTGAAGGTAGAGTGGGACTTCCTAAAACTAGATTGGTAGGGAGTGAAATACTGTAGGAGGAGGAGAAGTCGAGGAAAGGGGAGAGTTGGCAAAGAACAATGTGTTCCTGTAGTTTAGCCAGAGTGAGGAGGAGGCAAATAGGGTGGTAGTTACCAGAGGAGGAGGGGTCACCCCCTTTGTGAAGGGGGATGACCATATCCTGTTTCCATGTGTCAGGAATGGAGGTTAGGGAAAAGGAGATGTTAAGGAGGTAGATGATAGGGAGAGCTATGGCAGGAGCAGAGAGGGATAGGAGTCTGGAGTTAAGACAATCTGGGCTCCCACTTTTTGTGGATGGATTTAGAGCAAGTAGGGTTTTGAGAGAAGCAACTGGAGTTTGGGGGGAAAAAGAAGAGGAGGAGGGGTGATAAAAAGGGAGCTTGAGGTAGAAGGGGAGGGGGAGAAATGTAGGGAGCAGGTAGAGGAGGTAAAAAAGACTTGAAAGATTAGGCAACTGCAGCAGGGTCTGAGGCAGGGGTGTTGCCCACTGTGAGGATTGGAGAGAGGACTCAGATGGTGTGGAGAAGAGGGCATGACTGGCTTTGCAGAACATAGAGGGATAGTTTTTGGTTGTTCTGGAGTGTGGATGCAAAGTATTCGACCTTTACAAGCCAAGTAGCTCTGGTATGGGCATTGTGGAGGGCCCTGTAACTAGTAAGGTCAGTAGGAGAAGCAGTGGATTTGTAGGTCCATTAGGCAAGGTCATGCGCTCAGTGACAGGCCAGCAAATCTGCTGAGATGTGACATAGGTGAGAACCTCGAACCCTAGTTTTCTTCAAGGGGGCTTTGCGATCCCAGATAGACATGAAATTATTGTCAAAAAGAATTTGAGGGCTGTGTTGATGTTACTAGCAGCTGAAATGGGTGACCAGTTAGTAGTCACCAGATTAGCATGCAGGCAGGACAGGTCCAGCAATCTGAAAGATCAGATCAGACGAACTTGGGGAAGGGATGTGGGGCAATGTGTACATAGTAGATCATATGGTGGTCACTGCAGGCATCAGAACGGGTATAAATAGGATGGGGCTGAGAGGGGAGAGGACTCAGTCCAGGAGGGAATGGTTAAGGGATTTTTTAAATATCTTTATTAATATTTAAATATGCACATAAAAACAAATGGAGTTCATCCATAACACATTGAGCAAGAAAGCATTACAGGCATAATTTCACAATATACAAGCTGTGATAAATGTAGCTTATAAATATAGGAAAATTTATATATGGAACAACATTGTGTTTGTAAAGGTGCTTCATGTATTTAGTTAACATACATTCAGCACTAGCGAGTAGCGGCTAAATATATAACTCTGAAGTTTAAATAATTAGTCGATCACAAATGACCTGGAATACTATTTCATAGGTACCTTGCATACTCTGCCTTTCCAAGCCCCTTCACTTTTAGTCACTTAACTACTGAAACCTCCCTTCTGATGTCACCTCTCGCACTAAATCCCATATGTCCCAATATTTTGAAATTTGTTTCTTAGTTAAATAATATTTCTTTTTTCCCCAACCTCTTAGTTTCTAGGAAAAGATTTTTCCAAAGTTCGACATGAGATGTTAATGGCTCTTTCCAAAATCAAGTAATATACATTTTTGGCATTTAATAGAGCAGTATGGATAGTATAACAAGCATTTGTCAATGCCGAATGTTTGCTTGCTGGCATTGGCAGTGGTAGTGTAGAAGATACAGAGCTGCGTAATAGGAATGGCAGTGAAGTATTGAACTGAAGTCAACCCCACCACCACCCTGCAGAGAGTGACAGGCATTGGGGTCTGCCTTTGGGTCATCAGGCATAACGGCCACGCCATTTCACCACACCCCACCCTGCAGACACTGACAAGTGTCACGGTGTTCCTTGGAGTCTTGGGCCCTTATGCGCACCCCATTCCATTAGGAAATATGGTAAGATGGGTGTGATATAGGAGAATGGGGTGACCTTTGGGGCCAAAGAGTCCAAGGCATACCTCGATGCCTCTCACTGGCAGCAGGGTGTGGAATGCTATGAGCATTACAGGCAAGAATCCCAAGTCACACCCCTGATGCCTGTCATTCTCTACAGGGTTGGCTGTTATGGTTGGAAACCCTAATACCTCAGGCATTCATTGGTATTTTCACTCCAAATGTTCAACATGTTTTTTTTGTGACCCCACCTCATGAACAGGGGGAATATCAGTTTCTTAGCCGAAAGCTGCTTATGCACAGCGACTACATTTAGCACCACAGGTGCAAAAACATTCTGAACAGGATGTAAAAATGACAGCTGTACTGTTTATGGGAGGTATAAAAATGGCAATGTTGCAAATCTGCAGTAAAAATATTTAAAAAATGGTGAAGTCAAGGCGTACATAGAAACTGTGCGCTACACCGTAATATAATTAGGTTGGGGATTTTTTACAGCAGATTGTCAACTCAGGCATTTTGGTGCCTCCGATCATGAACAGTGTCACTGTGATTTTCTTTATCTGTCCCGAACAATGATTTCCCACAGCGACCACGCATTCCTGCGCTGAAAGTGTGAAAACACACTTCGGCCATGTGAAAAATGACAGCTGTACTGTAAATAAGGAAGTGTGGAAAAATGCCACTGGTGAAAATCTGGACTTGAAATATTACAAAGTCATGAACTTATGAGGGTGCGTGGAAACTGCGCAATGCTCACTCGTAACACAGTCATTTTATGGACTTTTGTCACCAAATTTTCAACATAGCCATTTTAAGACCTCTGCTCATGAACAGTGTAACTGTGATTTTCTTAATCTGTCCCAAACATTGCTTCGCGCAACAGCACCATTGTGGCTCCATATCTAAAACACATTTAGTGAGACATGAAAATAGGCAGCTGTACTGTTCATAAGGAAGTGTAATAAAATGGCAATGTTGAAAATCTGGGTAGAAAATATTAAATTCGCAAACTTCTGGCGTGCATAGGAACTGCATAATGCTGCATCAAACAATCGTTTTTGAAATTTTCCACCAAATTTTCAAAATAAACTGTGAGCCACCTTATGAACACTGGCAGTGTTGTTTTGGTGTCGGTCCCGAAAGGTGATTTACCTACAATGACTGTGAAATCACCCTTCGACTCGAATAATGCCATGACAGTGATGGCATTCACGAAGGTCCCAAAACCCCATGTTGAAAATTTGGTGCAAAAATTCCAAAACATGCCTGAGAGATGCAGCAAAGTTGAAAAACCCTATAATTATATTATACAGCTTACAGCATTTCCTCAGTTGGCGGTCGGCTTTGAAGAGTGCAGGCGTGTTCGGTCCACGAAGATCGTTGCGCGAGGTCGGAGTAAGTAAGGGGTGAGGAGATGTGGGAGGCAGGGTGTGCAGTGGGTGGAGTGCGGGTTGTGGGAGGGGCCGGGAGACTGCGTGGGACCGTTTTAATTTACTTTTTTTTAAATGGCGCTTGGGACGTTTGCCACACTGGGGTGGGCTCCCAGCGTGGCACAAGGATGGCTGGGGGCCGTGGAGCCGGCGGAGTTGGGCACCCCATCAGCCACAACATCTATTGCTCGGCTGGGGTGAGGCTCCCAGCGTGGCACCCAGTACTGGGGGGTGAGGACAGTGGAGTCGGCCCGAGGTTGGGTACCCCGATAGAGGCTATTCTATCGAGATTGCCACACTGGGGTGGAGCGCAGCGTAGCATGTGGAAGGCTTTGGGGGCGCAGCACAGGTGTATGCCTGGGGAGCAGCACGCGGTATGTAATAAATAGATTTCTGTGTGTGTGTGTGTAGGGAGAGCTGCGATGAGGAGGCGATATCTGATCGCTGCTCACGGAAGCATAGCTCCCCCTTTCAACTGTATGCCACTGCATTTTGGAGCTTGTAATAGACAGCTCCAGCATGCACTGGCGGACTGGGGCTGTGCCTGCCAACACACTGACTGAATTAGAAGAGGGGGTGACACACCTCCGAAAACTCGGATGATGGCACTATGTTTCTTGCACATGCATGCAAGCAAACATAAAGTATCTGGTTCATTCTGGTATTCACTGCCCTGTTCCAAGTTGTGCAAATTGCCTGCAGCATATTCCTCTTTTATACCTGGATACATCCCAGCAGTGATAGGGGGAGGCTCCTCCAGTTTTCAGGATCCAGAACAACGGCATCTATTAGGGAATCTAGAGTTACATTACGCAAATGACTGATATTATTAGCTAATTGTATACCCAAATATACCATACTCTGTCCTTTCAGAGCGACAGGAAATTTCAAGATTTATTTTGCAGTTGTTTGGCATGATTGGAAGTGCTTCTGACTTCTTGCAGTTGACAAGATAACCAGACTGCTCCCCATTTCCTTCACTAACTGCAGAATAATGACTACAGTAGTTCCCTTTTAGAATCTTTATGATAAAGCAATATATCGTCCACAAAGAGGGGAAGTTTTAAGGTCCTATCCTTTGGATATGTAAATCCTTTTATGGAAGGGGAGTCCCTTATAAGTTGTGCGAGAGGCTCAATAACCAGGGCAAAAAGCAACGTGAACAGTGGAAAGGGGGAAGATGTGATGCCATTTGTCCAGACCGTGGCCCTAGGTGATTTGTAAATTGCTTTAATCAGTGTCTGGAATTTTTCACCTTAATTTGCTGATTTTAATAAAGCAAACGGATAGCGCTGCTTCACCCTGTCCGATGCTTTTTTTGGGTCCAGGGACACCACTGTAGCATTTTGATCGCTTACTATATGTCATTATGTTCAGGGCATGTCTAACACTGTGATGACCCCACCTTCCCTTGATGAGGCCTTTCTGATCAACTCCAATAATCGAAAGGCAAGACTTGTTCTAATCTCAAAGCTAAGATTTTTGTCAATATTTTCTAGTCTGCATTTATGCGATGGGTCGATAAGAGACACAACGCACCCTTGTCTTTTCCTTTTTTTGGGATGCCCAGGATCAGGGCTTCATCAAAGGAATGAGGGAGTTGGCACTGAACATAATTAAATCATACAATTTGCATACTATAATCTTTCTGAAGGTTTTGTAGAAATCTGTATTGAACCCATCCAATCCTGGGGCTTTTCCTGGTTTTAATATTCTGATTGCTATATCTATCTCATCGGAGTCTATTATTTTATCTAAGAAAGTTTGTTGTTCAGGTCTAATACCTCGGGTATTCTGAAATGTTTTTTTTATACTCCTTGAGTCTGATACAGCTGACTATAATACTTAACAAATTCTTGATTAATCTCTGCTTCAGTTGTAACAATCTGGTTACTTCTTCTATGCATTTTATTACAAACATAATTTCATTCAGCTTTTTCTTTTTGTAATAAATATGCCAGGAGTTTGCCACTCTGGTCTACCTGTGAGTAGTTTTAGAATGAGTAAATAACATTAGTCTGTTTTTCTCATTCTGAATTTGGCTATATTCATGTTTAAGTTTTTCCAACTGGTGAATATAAATATTAGTATTAGATTTAATATGCCATTGCTGAATACTGGAAATTTCTTTTTCTGATTCCAATTTTGTTGTAATCTGTTTTTTTTTTTTCGTTTGTTAGCTGCCCAAGAGATACAAAGACCCCAAACATAGGTCTTCTATGCACCTCACACAGTATTGAATGAGACTTCACCAGAATTATTAGTCTGAAAAAACATTTCAGTTTCTAAAAGGTCAAGTCCACCCTCCTACAAATACTGCCAACTACTTCTAAGTCCTAGACATTAAAATATTTTGGGTCAGCAGGGTAAAACTCTAACAGTCCTATCTGTCTACATCCTTCCACATGATAAATCCGCTGGCATTAAACTGGTTGTTGATTACCTTACCAGCCTCCCCCACTGCTCTGAGTTAGTAGCTGTCGGGGACTTCAGCATCAACTGGCTTGTCCAAGATGCTAACCCTTACAATGATGCCCTTTTGGCCATTGATCTTACCCAGATGGTACCCTCTCCTACTAGGAACAACCCTCGGACTGGTAATAGCTCCCTTCTTGAGCTTATTCTCATCATCCACCCTAACAGAATCACCAGCACCTCTGTCCTTCCTGAGTCACTAAGTGATCAGTCGCCAGTCCTGTGCCTCTGGGTGAACATAGAAACATAGAATTTGATGGCAGATAAGGACCGCTTGGCCCACCCAGTCTGCCCAAAAAAGGGCAAACTTAAACAACTTTAGTCCCACCTGGCCTGCTGTGACTGGTCCCCCTTAGACACATTTGATAATATTGATGATGCAATTAACTTCTTCATCTCACAATTTAACTCTGCCTGTGATTTGTTTGCCCCATTTAGGAAGTGAAAACTTTGCGGTATCTCTCACCCCTGGGTCACCCCCTCACTTCTTAGCTTGATGACTCACAGGGACAACCTTTGGCACCGAGCACAGGCTACTAGATCCCAGGAAGACATGCAATGCTACAGAGCTACCAGAAATGTGTGCACCCATGAGGTACGGAGAGCTAAACAAAATCACTTCAAAAGTGAGCTTTCTCACACCTCGCTCCATGCTGGTGACCCTGATTCAGAAGCGGACTCGGGTCGCTGGGGGGAGATAGACTTGAGCGTCCCATGACAGCTCACCTACTCCGGGGAGGGTTGAGGCTATAGCCCGCGCTCTTGTCCTACTCTGAGCAGAGGCTTGGAGTACTACAAGCCCCTAACAACAGGGGATGGGCAACTGCTACACAGCAGCATGACGTCGGCGCTCAACGCCTTGATGTCTGGGTCTTATGCTGCTGGGTTGGGAGAAAAAAGGGAAAAACGCCTGCCAGAACCAGGAACACGGGTTACAAGGAGCATGCCTCTGATGTGCCCCCACTCGCCCTGCCACCTCCAGACCGACAAAACAGTAAGTAGCTCGGGGTGTCAGGGGCCTCACCCCATCCCTGCCCGGGGGTAATCCATGGCTGCATGAGGACATGGAGGTGGAAGTGGGTAGAGAGGGAGGCAGGAGGATGACTCCGTAGTGGCCCCAAAGGGTCGGGGCTGGCAGGTTGAGAAGGGGATAAAAGTGTGATTTCAAAAAAAAAAGTGAGCTTTCTAACTCCTGGGGTAACAGTCGTAATGTCTGGAATAACAGTAAGGAGATCACTGGCAAGCTAAATAAAACACCCCTTTTGATGATTATGGATAAGGGTTCTACCATTCGAGACCATAAACAAATTGCAGCTGCATTTAGCACTGCTTTCTCCGACCTTACTAGTATACTCCCCCCGGACTTCTTCACTGTCCCTGAGCACCTTGCAAACTCCGTCGAGCCCCCAACCCCCACCTAATGCACTGCCCTTTTATTTCAAGAGAGTCTCCTCTGCCGAAACCAGGTGTTACCTTCTCAAGGTCCTTGGCAAAGGCAGGTTTAGTGGGGATTCCATTGATCTAAAACTCCTCTGCCTCACACTTGATACAGTTCTATTCCCGCTTACTAAACTGTTTAATCTCTCTACAGGGGTTAGACGTTGAAGGTTGATGGTTGTTACTTCCTGTGCTCTCTCTGTCTGTACAGAATTATAATTTCTATTGTGTTGTACCACTGCTTATATCCTTTGTTACTGTATTGTGCATTTTTGCATGCCATCTTGATGGCCCGGGTCATGCCTGAAAAAGGTTCACTGGACCAGTGTACTTACCCGGTAAACAAATACTTATATACATAAACAAATAAAATAAAATAATCTATCTCTCACACTATAACAATTCTCCTACCTTTAGAAAGCTGCCGCTCTGATGCCTGTACATAAGAGTGGTGACAGGTCCCTACTTTCCAGTTACCACCCTATATCTATCCTCCCCCTCACTCTCCAAAGTTTTAGAGCGCATCGTGTCAGACTAACTCTCTGAATATCTGGACAAATACTGCATCCAATGCCCACAGCAACATGACTTCCACAAAACACACAGCATGACCACTGCCCTCCTTGAATAGATACATAGACTTTGGCAGATAAGGGACGCTTGGTCCACCTAGTCTGCCCATTTCCCTACCTATTGGATAAGCTGCAGATCCTAGTTAACCAATAGCCTACTTCTTCCTACCCCCCACCAGAATTGCCTTATGTCTGTCCCATACATTCTTGAATTCCCCCACTGTTTTTAACCCCACAACCTCCTCAGGAGGCCGTTCCATGTGTCCACCACCCTCTCTGAGCCGTCCCCCTTCTATCTTCAAATTGTGTCCCCTTGTTCTTGCACATCTTTTTTCTGAATGATGCTGCCCTCTTGGACTTTGTTGATTCCCTTGAGGTACTTGAAAGTTTCTATCATGTCCCCCCTCTCACTCCTTTCCTCAATGGTATACATATTAAGCTCCTTTAGTCTCTCTTTGTATGACTTCTTTTGCAGACCCTGTACCATTTTAGTTGCCCTCCTCTGGACTACCGTCATCCTATGTCCTTGTGGAGATGGGGTTTCCAGAACTGCACACAGTACTCCAAATGGGATCTCACCAACTGTCTGTACAGAGGGATAACAACTTCCTGTTTTCTACTGGTGATGCCTCTCCCTATACATCCCAGTATCACCCTGCCATCCTTACTGCCTTCTCACATTGCTTGCTTACTTTTAGGTCATCTGATATGACTACCCCCAGGTCCCTTTCCATTTTTGTTGTTGTTAATACCTCCTCTTCCTCCCCCCTGTACTCTTCCCCTGGGTTTCTGTTTCCCAGGTGCATTACTTTGCACTTCTTTGCAAATACACCGATCACATCCATAAGGTGCTTGACTGGGGTCATTTACTGGGAGCCATCTACATAGATCTCACCAAGGCATTTGACACCATCAACCACCAGCTCTTACTTCACTCCCTTCCTGCACTTGGACTCTCACAAGGGGTTACCAGCTGGTTTGGCAGCTACCTCACGGATAGAACACAACCTGTTAAGATAGTTGATACCCTCTCCTGTAACCTCCCTGTACACTCCGGAGTCCCTCAAGGCTCCATTCTTGGCCTGATACTTTTCAGCCTCTTCATCAACAACCTCCCTAAGGCCTGCAACAACCACATGATCCTCTACGCTGGCGACGTGGTCATATTTTCAACCCATGCTGAACTATTTCCTCTCACTGCTGACCTGCAGTCCAATTTCTCCTTGGTTGAGACCTGGTTTCTTCAGCATAAATTATTAACGAATTATAAGAAAACCAAGTCCACGTTTTTCTCTCACACCCATAAGTTCAGATCTGCTTTTCTCACTTTCTATAACAAACAAAATCTCCCACTGGACCAGGTTAGTGAGTTCAGATACCTAGGTATAACTCTGGATAGCTTGCTTATTTACCAACTCCACATCAACCTTATCGCTGAAGTCATAAACGCCAGGCTCGGGGTCCTTTACCGACACCGCCACAGCCACTGCCTCACAACTGAAGCACTACACACTGCGGTGACAAGTTCCATCCTGTCCATCATTGACTATGGACTTGTCATTTATGGGTCAGCCACTGACACCACCCTTAATCGTCTTAAGGTGGAGCTCAACAACTGTTGTTGGCTTATCACTGACGCACACAAGCGTACCCATACTTGTGAGCTGCTCTATGCTCAGACTGGCTGGCTACATCTTATGGGCAGGATCATGCATCAAACCTATTCTAAAAAGAGAAAAGAAGGTGCACTCAGTTAAGGTTGGGTGCCATAAAATATACATATATTTAATAAAACAAGACACTGCACTCCAAGCTAGCATTGCTGTTATTTAGTATTATTTGATGAATCTTAAATCCAAAGCAGAAACTCAAGTGCAAAACATTTTTATATTTTCTAAAACACAATGTACGGGTTCACATACCATTTCAGTGTTAGCAGCCCCTCACTTCCAGGCCACAAAGACCTCTGTCAGGGGTGACGAAGAGGTCTTTGTGGCCTCAAAGTACTGGGCTGCTAACACTGAAACGGTATGTGAACCTGTACATTGTGTTTTAGAAAATATAAAAATGTTTTGTACTTGAATTTCTGCTTTGAAGTCATTTATGAAACCTGTCTCTTTGCTAAGGAAATCAGTCTTAACCTCACTCCCCCTGCTTCCCAGGTACTACTTCAGCAAGTCACTAACCTGTGGCTCACCCATTGTGCAACCAAGTAGCCCATCCTTGTCACTCTTTGCCGCACCTCCCTTGCCCAGCATTCTTTCACCTTCAGAGCTCCTACCTGGCTTAATGCCCCTCTGCCAGAGGTCACCTCAGAACTAAAGCTAAGCCCATTCAAATCCAAAGTGTGCCAATACCTCACCTCCCTTAACCAATGTGACTGTGCCCACTAAACTCTACTGCTCTCCCCCCCCTTCTCCAGACCCTGTTGCCCCATCATAGTCCTCTCTGCCTTTATTCTTACCTCTTCCTGTGACTGCTTGCCCTCCCCCTACCGTCCTTCCCTCATCCCCCTCCACATCACCCTGCACTTGCTAAGTGCTACTGCTCTCCCCCTTACCTTCATCCTAATCGCTACTGCTTTCCCCCTTACCGCATCCTATCTTCCCACCTGTCCACTTTCTCTACCCTTCCCCCTCTCTTTCGCTCACCTACTTATATTCTTTGACAAAGTCTTTCCAGGCAGCTACTGATTGTACCTTCCTGTTTTGCTCTGTTCTGTTCATCTATGATTAACAAATGTGTTCTACTTAACACTTGTGATCCAACGTAATATACTTTGACTTGCTCCTCCTCATTTTGACTCTTTTGTACCCATTGTAACTGAACTTGTATTTTTCTTGTCTCATATTCTGTATCCTTGAGGTGGAACCTTTGTAAATGAGCCCTAGGCTCAAAGGTACTGTAAATCCGAGAAATAATAAATAAAAATAAATAAATAAAAAATTTCCACAAAAGATGGGTCTTTTAAAGGTGATAGAAAACAGTTTTTTAACACCTCTAGATGTCCTCCTGTTGTTCCTTTAGAGCCTATCCAATATTCTGATATGTTTTTGACCTTTTGTTTGTTAAATGAATTATCTAATTTTGTTTCCTTTTAACTACTCTAAATTCCTTTCGCTTCAGCAGTTGCTGCTCTCTCTTTTCATACTGTCTGAGCATTCTATGACATCAATTACACCATTCCAGGCCATGCAGATGAATAGCATGGACTGGTGTTATTGATGTTATAGAATGCCTTAGAAATATGACAAGAAACAGCAGTATCTGTGCATGGAGTGAAACTCTGTGTAGCTCAGAGGGCACCCCATAGCTTGATTATTTAATCCCCAAAAATTGGTTAAAGCATATCAGAATACATAACTGGCATGGA
Source organism: Neoceratodus forsteri (assembly GCA_016271365.2). NCBI lineage: Eukaryota > Metazoa > Chordata > Ceratodontiformes > Ceratodontidae > Neoceratodus > Neoceratodus forsteri. Next base: position 106,767,063 of record CM028131.1, on the reverse strand, counting down.
AAGGAAGACAAAATGGCAGTTAATTATGTAAAAGTAATTTCCTATCTCCTTTAAATGAATCCATCCATTTTCCAGGATCTTTGCTGGGTGGTGTCCCTGGATGCCAAAGTAAGACAAATTGGTGCATGGTCCGAAATTGATAAGTTCATAATAACCATCAATAACATCATAGTATAATCTAGAACCTGAAAGGAGATCTGTCTCAAACATCAGTGAAAAATAAGAAAACTTTTTGCTACTAGGGTAAGTAATTCTCCAGAATTCCAGTAATGTAAGGTCCTCCATTCTACCGTGCAGACAATCTGCAACTTTAATCATATTTCCTATTGGATGAGGTGGAGTCAAGCCTAGCATCCAACACTGAATTATAATCGCCACCAATAAAATATGACTGAAGAAATTCCACTAATTTGGAGAAAAAATGTGGAGAACATTGCTAGTGGATTATTATTCAGGGCATAAATTGAAGCAGTGGTCATATATCTACCCAAACAATAGAAGTTATCGTATAACACCCCTCTGTGTCCAGATAGTATTTCTTGACTTTCACCCGTAGATCTCTTCTCAGCAGAATGGAGGCACCCTTTGACTTCGTTGTATATAAAGAATGGTGTCCCTTTGCACCACATTCTTTATCCAGTTTACCTGCTTCATTTTGGTTTAAATGTGTTTCTTGTAAATACATAACATCTATATTTTTCTTTGAATATACTTACCGATTTGTTTCCTTTTAATAGGATTGTTAAACCTGTTAATATTCCAAGACATAAATTTCATTCCTTCATCATATTGTTACACTTAACAAATATAATGTGGCTGCATGAAAACTCTAAAACCTTGAACAGAATAATTCATAGCGCTCTTCAGCAATTTTCTGTACAGATATTTCACCGTAATGCTACTGCTAAAAGTTACGATTTCCTCCTCACATTTCCACCTCTCATTCTTCATAACAGATACCATGAAAGGTTAAAAAAATCTACCCACATCCCCCTCATTTTCTTAGAAATGCACAGCTAGAATTCAGTAGCAATGTATTGGACTCTAGCACCCACGTCACACTATAAATCTACAAGATAGTACTATCTCCCTGGCGGAAAGTGGAGCAGAATCCCCCTCCCATCATATATGAATAAATCTGCTTCCTACAATTGTTTATGACTTGACAAAAATTTGAACACAGAAAACATGACTGTAATTATGCAGAGTTCCCTTTTTTTTTTTTGTTTTTTTCTCCTTGACTTATTTCATAGCAGTCATGTCTTACAGTGTCTCTGGGTATATCTGAACCCTCATAGACATAGTAGCTTGGAAAATAGCTAGCTCCTTTGCACGCTCCCTGGATTGCACCAAATCCTTCTGTTGAGAGGTATGATTTAACAACTAATTTAGCCGAATCAGGTTTAACGAAATGTCTTGCTTGTTACACTCTGTCACTTCAGAATTTATATCTTTGTTAGACCCCTCATCTAGGGCCTGGTTCTCAGACCTACAAGCTTTTAACTGTAGGTAAAGTAATTCCCGTGCCAAGAGAGTTTCTTGTTGAGTAATTCTGGTTACTTTTATTCCCTTTATCAGGAAAGGATAGTCCAGTCAGCTCTTTAATGAATAATTCAGCTTCTAGGGACATGGATATGTTGTTCATCCGCACTTCTTGGCATGTCCCTTTCCCCTTTAAGGATTGACGAAAGGTCTTCTCCCACCCAGCCAGGTAGTATAGCCCTCTGCTTTGCACTGTGACACCAGATCTTCCTTTCCACTGGAAGATTCAGGTTACCTCCTCTTTGCTCTCACTTTTTGTAGGCCTTGGCTTCAAAACTGTTGGTTATTCAGAAACTTCAACTCATTCGCGTTAGCTACAGTGATTCTTATAGTTCCATCATGGAAGATGCATTTTCCCCTGGATTTCACTGGTGCCCATGCAGTCAAAAAATGTCACGTACTGATCCACATACCACGTGCGTTTACTGTCTGGGTGTCAGCCATGACACCAAGACTTGCGAGATGTGTCTCACTCTTCACCCAAACATCCTTGACAATCATCTCGCACGCCTCAAATTGGGCAGGCCCCAAAAATAAAATCCTTCAGTGAAATCTAAAGAGGCCCAGTGGGCAGTCTCCGCAGCTGCATGATCCGCTGAAACAGCTGGAGTGAATGCAGGCCTTCAAAGAAGTAGTGGCATGGGCCACAGTTTTTTCCTTTTGATCATTTTTCATTCCTCTCAGCTTGGGCTCTGCCTTTTTGGGTTTCTTCTGAGAGTTGTGCCACTCTCTCCCCACTAAGGTCAAGAGACCTGTGGGCTCTCACTCCACTCAGCCTCATAAGAGGCATAAGGATCCAAATCAGTCTTCATTTCGATGAAGATGCTCTTGGGATCATGAGCGATCTTAATCCCAGGAGCCGGCAGTATCGACCTCGGTCAAAATTGCCTCCTCGGCCGCTGGCTTCTCAGTCTTGCCATCTGGCCAGTTGACCAAGGTCTTGATCGATGAGGTTGAAATTGTTCTTGATCCCATTGATCCGTTGTCACCCATTCCGGTTAATGACTCTCTCAGTAGGACCACGGTCCTGTCTTTTCCCAGTCAGCTAGGGATCCCATCGAGGAACCGGTCCTTGATCCCGGGAAGTCACCGGTCCCACCGGTGTCTTCCGAGCGACTGACTCAGCCAGTCCGATTCAGGTTGAGATCTCGGACCCCCTCGACCAACAGGCTGAGGAAGGAGCACAAGCGCTCCAAAAAGAGAAGATGCCATCAGTCATCCTCATCCTCCTCGGATGAGGAGAGGCTTTGGTGGAAGCTCCGCTGACGCTATGAGGATCTGATGTGGCTGCAGCTGATCCTGTCTGAGCAGAAGCTAAACATGGTCTCTACTCCAGCCATTACCTGGTTTTCACCTCCTAGGCTGAAGCTGACTCCTTTGGAACTGGTGAAATTGGTTCCCCAGCCCACGGAGCCGGCTAAACGTGCTCCGGTTTGGCCAATATTGGTCTCTCCACTGATTGTGGTGGAGCCGCTGCCTAAATAGCCTTTGGGAGGGGCTGCTACAAAGGAAGCTCGGTCAATCTCGGGTCTTCCTCACAGGATCTTGGTCACCCTCATGCCTGATTATCCAAGGCACATTGAGGGTGAACTTGACGACTGACCGTTATATCTGGATACCTTGGATTCAGATGACACCGACCTTCAGTGTCATCCATGGGATGATGAGTTGGCTGGTGATCTGTCAGTGGAGAAAGGCCCTTCATCCTTTCAAGGGATTCTCCACCTTATCTCTGAATCCATGCCCCTGGAACTAATCCAGCAACTGGCAGTGTACCCACTCACTGACATTCTCAAGAGAGGGGATACCCTGATGGAAGCCTTTCCTTAGTGGCTGAAGCCATTGTTGACCCAGCCTTGGAGCTTTGGCAGCATCCTGCCTCCTACCCAGCTCCATCTGCCTGGATGGCCCACAAGTATGCAGTGCCCATGGGGTCCCTCTCAGGGTTCATAGAACATCCCTCATCTGAGAGCCTTGTGACCACCTCTGTGTTCAGGAATACAGACAGTTCTGCCAACACTGATAGATCCCTGGACAAGGAGTCCAAGAAATTGGACCACTCTGCCAGGAAGGTCTATGCGGCCTCCTCTTTAGGCCTCCATCAGGCAAGCTCGGCCGTCATCATGGCGCAGTTCTCCCATGCCCTTCTAGGGTTGCTGGATGAAGTTCTCCCACATCTCCCCATGGACCTTCAGACTATGGTCAAGCAGGTCTGGGACCAAGGCAGTGCCATTGCCAAGCAGCAGCTTTAGATGGCTCTGGACATTGGGGACTCATGCGCTTGTTCAGTGGCAGCCGCAGTTGCTTCACACTGCAGAGCTTGGCTGAGGCTTTCCACCTTCACAGTGGATGCCCAGCACAAACTTGCTGATGTTCCTTTCCTGTGCACTGATCTCTTCGGTCCAGGTGTGGATGTCACCTTCAGCGAATCGAACAGTCCATTACCACCTTGGACTCTGTTACTTCTGCTCAAAGTGCTTCTGGCCCTAAGAAGCAGCAGTAGCAGAAGAAGAAGAAACCTTTTTGGCACTCTGCTCCTGTGGCTCAGCAGTCCTCCTTTCAGGGAGCACAGCATCAACAGGCACAGGCTTGGCACCCCCAGCCCAAGCCAGGACCTCCCCAAGCCCGCAGAGGAGGTTGGGGTTCAGGCCCTGGACCCTCTTCCTCCAAGGCTGCCCAGTGATGGGATATGGGTGGCCACCCCTATTCCAGTCATGCCAGCTCTGGGTCCTCCTGTGGGGGGTCAGCTCCACCACTTCCTTTCCACCTGGTCCGCTGTTACCATGGACAGGTGGGTCTTAGAATTGGTTGGCCAGGCTCTGCCTCTAGAATTTGAGCAGCACCCACCCAGCCCATGCCCCATGGGAGAAGAGAGTATCAGCCAACACTCAGTAAGCTCTGAGAGATGACATAGCCCAGCTCCTCCTCAAGGAGGCAGTGGTCTGAGTGGCAGATCCTCCAGTCAACCCAGGGTTCATTTCCAGGTACTTCCTGGTCCCAAAGCGGATGGGGGGCTCGCACCCCATTCTAGATCTGCATGACCTGAATCAGTATCTCAGGCCGTGCACCTTTTGGATGGTAATTCTGTCCCAGATCATACCATCCCTGGAGCAAAATGTGTGGTTTTGCTCACTGGATCTTCAGGACGTGTTGTTTCACATCCCAATCCGTCCATCTCACCAGCGGTTCCTCCACTTCAGAGCACAGGGAACCTTTTACGAGCTCTGAGCCATGCCATTCAGCCTGTTATCAGCCCCACAGGTCTTCACCAAATGCATTGCAGTGGTGGCAGCCCACCTCAGGTGTCGAGGGGTCAGAGTATACCCTTAACTCGATGATTGGCTCTTAGCAGGTTGCATCCAGGAAGAGATGGAGAGGTCCAGGGACCTGGCCCTCCACATCTGTTCTCAACATGGCCTCCTGATCAACAAGACCAAGTCTCAGAGCTCATGCCTTCTCAGGTGATGTACGTCATCATGACAGAGCTCGACTCTCATCAAGCCAGAGCTCAGCTCCCGGTGGACAGGGTGTAGGTTCTCTCCTCCTTTGCCCAGTCATTTCTGGTTGGGCAATTGCACCCTGTCCAGGACTTTCTGTGCCTTCTGGTTTACATTGCAGCCTGCACCACTGTGGTCCATTGGGCTAGGTGGCATATGCGCACCCTTCAATGGGAGCTGGCTGTCCAGTGGACTCAGCACCTAGGTCATTTTGACCAGCTGATCACTGTGACCCAGAAGATGTGGGACACTCTCCAGTGGTGTACCCTCCTAGTCCGGTTGCAGGAAGGGATCCCATTTGTCTGCCCTGAGCAGATGGTCATCCTCATGACCAATGCCTTTCTCATAGGCTAGGGAGCCCACATGGGGGACAACTGGGCCCATGGGTTCTGGGCCCCCAAGGAGTCCCGTTACTACATCAACCTGTTGTAGCTCAGAGCAGTCAGACTGGCACTGACAGCATTCACTCAGCAGCTTTGGGGTCAGGTGGTTCAAGTCCAGACGGACAATACCACAATCACGTACTACTTCAACAAGCCGGATTGCACGCACTCCCGGCTGCTGTGCAGGAAAGCACTCTGCATCTGGACACTCGTGAGCTGACTGGAGGCAGATCTCCTAGCCATCCATGTGGCAGAAGCCTCAAATCAACTGGCGGTTTCCCTCAGCCACATAGGCAAGACATCCCATGAGTAGTCTCTCCATCCAGAGGTACTTTACAGCCTGTTCTCCCACTTGGGCAAACCGATGGTGGACCGGTTTGCCTCCAGAGAAAACACCAAGCTGAGCCTGTTTCATGCCCACCCCCCTCAGCAGGAATCGCTGAAGGGGGATGTCTTCTCAAGGCTGTGGACTCTAGGCCTCTTCTACACCATCCCTCCATTTCCCTTGGTTCACAAGGTGCACCTCAAGGTGAGGAGCAACAAGGCGCAGGTGATCCTGGTAGCCCCAGATTGGCAACACCAGTTCTGGTATCCATATCTCCTCAGCAACAGGCTCCCAAGACATCATCCAGCACACCCAGACCTGATATCAGTCAATCAGGGGAAGGTCCTCCATCCAGACCTTCAATCCCTGCACCTGACAGCCTGGTATCTGAGCAGCTAGAGTTCTAGCCTTTGGGTCTCTCCAAGGATGTACTCACAGTAGTGGAAGCATCCAGGAAGGCATCAACCAGAAAGTGTTATGCCTTCAAATGGAAAAGATTTTCCATTTGGTGTCAGGGCAAGGGCCTGGATCCTCTGTCCTGTACTGTGGCTAGCATTTTAGACTACCTTTGGTCTCTGTCCAAAGGAGGTATTTGGTCTTCGACGCTTAAGGTGCACCTGGCAGCCATCTCTGCTTACCCGGGTGTGGGCTGGTCAGCAGACAGTGACACAGGAGAAGGTGGTCTGGCGCTTTTTCAAAGGCCTTGATCACATGTCCCCTCCGGTGTGTGATCCTCCACCTCCATGGGATTTACTGCTGGTCTTGGCAAAGCTCATGGGCAAGCCATTCGAACCGATGCACAAATGTGAGATGTCACACTTGTCATGGAAGATGGCTTTCCTGGTGACTATCATGTCTGCCAGAAGGACAGGGGAGCTCCAGGTGCTCTCAGTGGACTCCCCTTATCTGGTCTTCCATAGGGACAAGGTTATTCTGCGCCCCCACCTGAAATTCCTTCCGAAGGTGGTGTCAGAGTTTCACCTTACCAGGCGTTGACTCTGCCTGTGTTCTACCTGAACTACACCTCAGATGCCGAGTACAGGCTCCATACTCTGGACCTGAGATGAGCTCTCTCCTATTATAAAGAGAAGACGGCGGAAATTCGGGGTGAGGGTTCACCAACTCTTTGTCACCTACACTGAAGCCGTTTCTGGCAAACCTGCAGCAAAGCAGACGATTGCAAGATGGATTACATCTTGCACTGATGTCTGCTATAGGTTGGTGGGCAAGGAACCTCCCACAGGGATAAGAGCTCATTCTACCTGCCATACCGCTGCATTGGTGGGTGCTTCCAGGGACATCCCTATCCAGGAAATCTGTCGGGCTGCCACCTGGAAGACAGCAAACACCTTCATCACCCACTACCAGATTGACCTTGAGTCACGTCGGGATGCTGGTTTTGGGGCCTCAGTTCTCCAATCTCTGTTCCCAAAATAGGGGGTGTGCACCTTGCCTCCCTCCTCCCAGAGAACTGCTAGGAGTCTGCCAAGAAGTGTGGATGAACAACATATACACATCCCTACAAAAATGAGATTACTCACCTGTAACAGTAGTTCTGGGAGTGGTATAGGTTTTTCATCCACATGGACCCACCCAACCTCCCCAGCTGCAATGCACAAACCTGGCTTCCAGTGGGCTAAGATCTGGCATCATGGGGCAGAGCCGAGGGCTATACCACCTGAGTGGGTGGAGAAGCCAACTTGAAGAGCTTATGGTGATCCTTAAAGGGGAAAGGGACATGCCAAGAAGCGTGGATGAACAACATATACCACTCCTAGAACTACTGTTACAGGTGAGTAACCTGTTTTTCTTCCTCATTGTCAACAGACTTATCTTTCCCCTAAAAAAAGATTTTTTTAGGATGTTGGGCATAAGGTGTTGAAATCTAATTTTATTTTCCCACAACCGGGATTTTCAGGGGTTAAACAGTTTTTTCGTCTTATAGACATTTGGCCCTAGATAGGGAAGACCAAAATTAGTTTTTCATTTAGGTAAAGTCTTTTTTTCTTTGCCATACAGAGTATGTCCTTTCTATCTTGGTAGCATAAGAACCTAACATATGCAATTCTAGGATACATCCGAGCAATATTAGCTATCCTTGCCGGTGTTCTGTGGGTTTGTCAACTTCAGTTTTGCTATATTTCAGATCTCTTCCTATCATTTCAGAAAGTGATGCTTCCATAAATGACTCAATATTAGGTGCCTCAACCCCTTCAGGGATATTTAAGAATTTTACATTATTTCTCTGTGACCACCAGTCTAAGGCATCAAGTTTTTCTTTTAATTCTTTCATAGCTTTTGACTGCTCTGCTATTTTAGACTCCAGTTGTGTTAAACAGTCCTCCATATCCGAAATTCTGTTCCCCAGTTCAGTGACTCTGTTATTTATGTTTAATTTCTTAATGAGTAATCTTTATTTTATTTGAAAACTGCTCCATTTTTGAATTGTCTTGTGAACCCATTCCTTATTCCAGTAAGTATGATGTGTAAGTCCACTTTCACGTTAGCATTTGTAGTGTTTGCCTATTTTTCCTTAGAAAGTATTTATTGAAAATGGCCTGTAGCGGTTGCCATATTTATATCAGGTTTAGGTGGCGGGGATTTCTCATCAGAAATCTCAGGGTGGGGAAGGAAGCAGCCTCAAGTGGTGGAACATGCTGGCACTAATGATATGGGGGGCTGCACGGTGGAGGAGGTTAAGAGGAGGCATGAGGAACTGGGGAAGTTATGCTCGGATATGTATATTTTTTTTTGTTAGTTGTTTAACCAGGACTAGCACACTAAGCTGAAAGTTTTTTTACAGATGCGATCTGAGAGCACAGGGAAGTTAAGTGACTTGCTCAGGGTCACACAGACTGGAAGTGAAAGCTGTGGGATTCAAACCCAGGTCTGGTCTGCTGGATGTCACCAGATTTGCAGCTCAGAGCCTTAAACCACTACGCTATGCTGCCTCTATGGCCTTCTCAGAAGTGCTACTGGTTCCAAGGGCTAGCAGTGCAAGAAGAGTAAGGATAGTAGAGTTCAACTCCTGGTTGAGGGAGTGGTGTAACTCATAAGGGTATGGGCTGGTAGGAGATATGGAATAACAGGGAACTGTATGCAAAGGATGGTTTACACCTGAGTGGGGTGGGTAAGGGGGTGTTAAAGAGTAAGTTTGAGGAATATATAGTTTCAAGGGGGTATTTAAACTAGATGGGAGGAAGCGAGGACGCATCCAGCCTGCAGGGTCACCAGAACGGGAAGCCAAACAAGCTGTTCCCCCAAGATAACAGAGAATGCAAGGGGAGGAGGTCACAGAAGGGGGGGGCAGTCCAAGGGGCCATGGGGGGGATGGATGGGAATGGGTGGAGGGTGGTCTCCCTAAATGCGAGGAGCCTGGGTAATAAAATAGCTGAGCTTCAGGCAGTCTTGACTGAGGGGAGGTGGGTGTCACAGCTATAATTGAGACTTGGGCCACCCAACAGCAGGATTGGGATCTGGAAATCCCAGGGTATAGAATTTAACAGGAAGGACCGAGGGGTCGGGTGAGGGGGAAGGGGTGGTGCTGTATGTGAGAGATGGGATCAGATGCACGAGAGACGAGGGGCAGGAAGGGAGGGCTGAGGTGCTGTGGATGCAGTTCCTGGATACCAATGGTAGAAAGCTGAGGCTAGGGGTGGTGTACAGACCTTCTGCCCAGTCTGAGGAGCTGGACAAGGAGTTAGCAGAACAGATTAGAGGGTATATTTAAAGGGAAGTGTGGTGATTGTGGGGAATTTCAATCTGCCGTGGATGGATTGGAGCACCCCTGCCACCTCCAGTGCCAGGGAGCAGGTATTCCTGGACACATTCCAGGATGGTCTCCTGACACAGCTGATTAGCGGGCCAACTCAGTTAGGTAACACACTGGACCTGGTACTGTCAAATGGGGAGGCCATGAGGGAAATAAGGGTGGAGGACCCACTAGCTGCAAGCGATCTCCAGTCGATGTGGTTTGCACTCAGTTTGCATAAGAAGATTGGGGGCTCAGTAACAAGTGTGGTGGACTTCAGGAGGGCGGACTGCGGGAAGATGCAAGAAATACTGCAAGTGAGATTAATGGGGATTAGACCAGAGACAGGTGTAAAGCAAAAGTGGGATATTATTAGAACTGGGATAGCAGAGGTTATGGAGGCTTGCACCAAGAGCCAAAGGAAGAAGAACAGAGCCAAGAAGCCAAGCTGGCTGAACAGCAGAGTGATTGAGGGGGTGAGGGCAAAGAGGGCAGCATTCCAGAGATTCAGAAGGACAGGGAGGTATATGAGAGTTGGTCCAAGGAGGTTACCAAGTGGGTGAGGGAAGCCAAAGCCTCCAGATAGCCAAGATTAGTTCAGGGCATTAAGAGAGGGGAAAAATACTTTTTTCAAAAATACGTCAGGGGAAAAAAGAAAGTGCAGAGACAACATAGTGAGGATAAAGAGGGCTGAGGAGTGAGTTTAAAAGGAAGGGGAACTGGTAGAAGCACTGAATTAATACTTTTGTTCCATGTTCACACAGGAGAAGGGTGGTCTACTACCTCCATGGATGGGGAAGGTGGGGTCGGTGGGGGGGATTGAGGAGCATAGAGTATTAGAGGGTCTGAGAGCACTAAGGGTTGACAAGGCACCAGGTCCTGATGGTATTCACTCCAGGGTGCTGAGGAACATGGTGGAGGTGTTGGCCGGGCCACTGATGGACCTGTTCAGCACCTCCCTGGACATAGGTTATGTGCCCCAGGACTGGAGGCCGGCCCATGTGGTGCCCATTCACAAGAGCAGCCCACGGGTCGAATCGGGAAACTACCGACCTGTTAGTCTCACGTCCATAATGGGTAAACTTATGGAGGTGATACTGAAAGAGAGAGACTGGTAGCATTTCTGGAGGGAAATGAACTCCAGGATGGGCAGCAGCATGGGTTCATCATGGGGAGGTCTTGTCAGACCAATCTAGTAGAATGTTATGACTGAGTTACAAGAGAGCTGGATAAGGGTCACGCTGTGGATGTCCCATACTTAGACTTCAGCAAGGCATTTGATTCAGTGCCTCACAGGTGGCTAGGGGGGAAACTGACTTCTGTACGGGTGGGGGAGAAACTGGCAAACTGGATAGGGAACTGGCTGAGGGGAAGGCAGCAATGGGTAGTGGTGGGGGGGGAACTCTCAGCACCTAGGCCAGTGACAAGTGGAGTACCTTGGCTATATGCTGGCTCCAGTGCTGTCTGGGCTATTAATTTCGGATGTCTCACACACAGTTGGGTACAGGATTAGTCTGTTTGCAGATGATACTAAAATGGGGGTGGTAGTTGATGAAGTGGACAGGTGGAAACAACTAGAAGGGGACCTAACCAAACTGGAGGAGTGGTCGGAGAGGTGGCAGCTGGGCTTCAATGTGGAGAAATGCAAGGTTATGCACTTCGGGGCAAAGAACCTGAATAGGGACTATTGGTTGGGTGGGGTGAGGCTGGGGGACACTGAGGAAGAGAAGGACATTGAGGTGTTGATAATGGGGAGCACGAACAACTCTGCTCAATGCAGAAAAGCTGCAGCTAAGGCTAACAAGATGCTGGGGTGTATTGCAAGGGGATTCCAGGCCAGGCATAGGGAAGTGATCCTGCCCCTCTACAGGTCACTGGTCAGGCTGCACTTGGAGTATTGTGTGCGGTACTGGCATCCATATCTGAAGGACATTAAACTGCTGGAGGGGGTGCAGTGTAGGGAGACAAAACTGTTAGGGGGATAGAGGACAAAGCCTACGAGGACCGGCTATGTGAGCTGAATATGTACACCCTGGAAGAGAGGAGGGATGGAGGGATATGATTGAAACGTTCAAGTATTTGAAGGGGATAAACAAAGCTGGTGCTGACGGGTTGTTCAAGCTGAAGAAAGGGACACAAGGGGGCACGGGCTAAGATTAGAGGGTTGAACATTTAGGAGAGAGATGAGGAGACATTACTTCTCGGAGAGGGTGGTGTTGAAGTGGAACACCCTACCAGAGGGGGTGATATCATGTAAGATGGTGGGAAGTTTTAAAAGGGTATGGGACAGGGAACGAGGGAGGGTATGTGTGAATAGTGCTGAGAACGTCCTGAAGATGGGGGAGGGGATTGGGACTGCTGCAATCTAGGGGTACTAGCTGCATACTTGAGCAGACTTTGATAGACCATGAGGTCGGTTTCTGCTGGCAGTTTTGTATTTTCGTATGTAAAAACACCAAAAGGGACCAGGAAGTTCTTTGCGTCCAAAGCCTTTTATTTCCTTAACCACAAATCTTATTTTTCTATAATTCCAATGTTTTGAGACGTCTCTTCCTCAGGGATAGGCTAAAAATAATTAAATATACAGTAATTATCATAGTTTCATGTAACAGTTCCAGAATTCAGCACACACTTTAATTTTTGAGGTCATGAAAAGAGGGAGTGAATCAGACTGATTCTGATTCACTTCCTCATTTTTATTATTTCAAAAATTAAAATGCGTGCTGAATTTTGGAACTGTTAGTTGAAACTGATAATTATTGTATATGTAATTATTTTTAGCCTATCCCTGATGAAGAGACGTCTCAAAACATTGGAATTATAGAAAAATAAGATTTGTAGCTAAGGAAATAAAAGGCTTTGGACCCAAAGGACTTTCTGGTCCTTTCTGTTGTTTTTCTGATGTCTATTTCTGGTCCGTTGAAGCAAGTTTGAAAGGAGAAAGATAAAATAATCAGAGATGTCCTGGATTTTGTCATTTTTGGTACAGATTTCTCCCCAGATTTGCTGGAACTTTAAGGAATTTTTTTATTGCAGTTTATCCTGAGAAGGTAAATTGTCCACTAAACGTAGAGGCACTTTTTGCATAACAGAAAATTCAAAGTCAATGAGCACTGGGATACCACAATGGCCTTTACTGCCACTGATTGATTTAATTTTCCCCCCATGTGGGGCTCCTGGAGTTTGGTTTTCTTGACGTAATTTAGCACTCATACCTGCCACTTTAGTGTTACCCAATATTGTTATAGTAGTTAACATTGCTGTGGCTTCATTTATATCAGGATCTTCATTTTGGGGGCATAGTTTTAGTTTGTGCAATGCTTTTTTATCTTCTGTCAGCTATGTTCAAGGCACAGTTTTTAAAAACAAACATACTGGAAGAGAAGGAAACCGGTTTTATCATGCCCTCTATAATGGGATCCTCAGCCTCTCTTGTACAAGTAGTAAGCAATTTCTTATCCCGTTTATCACCTTTGGACCCACTCCTAAGCTACCCAGCTTGCTTACTAGTCTCCTCTGTGGAACAGTGTCGAAAGCCATACTGAAATCTAGTTAGGCCATGTCCATTGCTCCACCTTGATCTAAATCCTTTATCACCCAGTCTAAAGAAATCTATCGGATCTATTTGACATGACCCCGTGAAACCATACTGTGTCCAGTCTTGTGGTAACCATTAGATTCAAGATGTTCCACACCTTCCTTCAGCAGTGTTTCCATTAACTTTCCTATCACCGATGTCAGGCTGACTGGCCTATAATTGTCAGCCTCCTCCCTGCTACCACTTATGTAGTGGGACTACATCCACCCTCCTCCAGTCCTCTGGAACCACTGTTTCCAGTGATTTATTAAATAGAACTGTCAGAGGTGCAGCGAGCATTTCCCTAAGCTCCCTCAATACTCTTAGGCGCACCACATCTGGCCCCATTGCTTTGTCCACCTTCAGATTAACAAGATCTTACTTCGAGAGTGCTTTTGCAGTAAGTAATAACCATTAGGACTAGAGCTGTCAGGTGCTAGGACCACACGGAAAACTTTAGCTAGCAGTGTCTGGCGAGGGACCACCCACCTGACATCACATGACGGATGTCAGCGTGACACTATATAGTGCTGCGCACATCCAACCTCGCGGAGAACGCTGCTTCAGTTGACTGCCATTTTCAGATGAGTATTTCATTATTTTTTTGTTTCTCAAATCTTTGAAAGATATTACCTTTTTCGTGCATGTCTTCAATGCCTTCCGAGTCTCATAAGAACAAGTGCGATTGCTACGGAACTCAGTGCCCCCACAAGGATGGCCACTCCCTCTGCCTCTTCTGCCTGGGACCAGAGCACAAGACCAAGGACTGTGAGGTCTGCCAGAATTTCAACCAGGCCACACACGGAAATGCCGCCAACAGGCTTTGGAAGCCCACATCTTAAACTAAAGATGGCTTCCATGGAAAAGGAGCTGCAGAAGCTGTGAGGATTGACCTCTTCTCCAGGGGATTCTTCAGACTCCCATAAGAAGAAGGAGGACAAGGCAAAGCACCAGGACTGTGATCGGTCTCCTTCCTGTCTGCGACCTCCTTCGGGGACTGTGGGTGACGAGTTGCCTCCTGCGGGTGTGGGTACTGCTCCCCCGACTAAGCCTGCCCCTACTCCCAGGGAGTAGCCCTTGGTCCCCCTGCCTGAGCTGGTCACAGTTCAGGCAGGCACCTCCAATTCTTCATAGAGCTCTGCCACACTTAGGCCCCTCAAAACCACAGGGTCTAAGACTGGTGGCACGGCCATTGTCAGTCATCAGCCCCCCGACGAACACATGCAACAGGCTGATAAGCCACACACTAGATCCTCTGACATCTGCACAGTCACTGCGCTTCAACTGGGCCCCGACAACAGGCCTGACACTGATCCTCTGGATCAGTGCATGCTGCCACAGCCCTACCCAGAGGGTTTGCCCTCTTGGGATCCTCTTTTGTCCCCTCCTCGTGGGATGACTCCTGGTTCTCCTGCACAGTCAGAGTCCGAGTCAGAGGAGCGTCTGCCAGACACAACTCTTTTGCCAGGGCCAGAACGCCCAATGCCAGATCTCCTGTAGGAGCAGGTGTCTTCTGCACCACAGATTCCACCATCTGGGCCAGCCTTCCCACTCCAGACTCCAGTGGGACCCTCAGCCCCTTTGGGGCCGATGCTGGAACCTTTCCCAGGGGTCCAGCACCAGACCTAACATTACTGGGCCCTTAATACCCTCCTGCATGGCCCCCGTCAGGTCCCTCAGCCCCTCCTTTGGGGCCTACACCTGGCCACCTGCTGTCAGGGCCCCTGTCAGGACCTTCGGCTCCTCTGTCAGGTCCTATGCTAGATTACCCGCCATCACGGCCGCTGACTGGTCCCTCGGCTCCGTCGTCAGGCCCTTCGCTGGGCCTTCCTATGCCAGGCTTCCCTGTGCCACACTACACTACACCAGGGTATCTGCCACCAGGGTTTCATACACTAGGGTACCCGACACTGGGCTAATCACCTTACTGGACACTGAGCTACCATTACCCCATGCTGGGCTATGCAATGCCAGGGTTTCCCTTCCAGGGTTACCCTCCCATCCATCAGCCTCCTTCTACTCCACCTTATCCACCGCCTCAGTCTCAGGTGAACTTTAGGGAGGTTTTAAAGTCTTGGTGGTCAAAAACCAAGACACAGTCTGTCTCAGAACTGGACCAGTGACCACCAGCCGTGGCTTCCATGCTAGTCTGCTTGGACCCTATGCCAGGATCCCTTTTCCTGTTGGAGTTTCGCCCCTCTACCTTGGGACAGATCTTGTATCCTTCCATGGTGGTCAGTACCAGTAGGGGCCTTCCCTGCAGGAGACTCCGCTCCCACTGGCTTTGCCTCTGGATGGAAGCCCATCGTCAGAATCAGACTCTGACTCTGCTGACTTCTCTGCCTTGGGATTTGTAAACCCCCCTCCAGAGGATCCAAAACCAAAGGACTCTACCAGGTCCCCTCCGGAGGGCCTTTTTATAGAAATCCTTCAGAAGATCCAGGAGGTAAATGGGTGGAAGATGGAGGATCAGGATCCCCAATGTAAGAGGCTGGTGGAACACCTGGATATGCCTGAGCTGTCCCTATGTTCATTCCTCCATGGATTGGACCACATGAGGACCTGGCCTTCACGGTCTGGTACCAATCTTCGTCAGTGCCCACAGTTGCCAAGAAGGCTGATAGGCTGTATCAGGCCCCTGAGCATAAAGACCACCTTAGTTCTCACCTAAAAGAGGACTCGGTAGCCATTAACACAGTCCATGACCCTACGGCTAAGCCTAAACACACGAGCACCTTTCCTCCGGACAAGGAGTCATGGTATGTAGACCAGTTCAGATGTAAGGTGTATTCCTCCTCCACTCTGGCACTTAGAGCTCTGAATTATCTGGCACACATAACTGTGTACCAGAAATCTATCCTGAGGCAGCTGAAATCGGAATTTGAAGCTTTGCCCTATTCAGAGGCCAAAACCAAGATTTCACATACTGTCAGGACAGCAGAAATCTCCTGCCCTCATTCTCTCAGGGCCACCTATGAGGCAGTGGACACCTATTAGCATGTGCCGGTACTCCTGGTTGCATGTTTCCGGATTGACCCAAGATGTCCAATCGGCCATACAGGATGCCCCTTTCAGAGGACCTTTCCTCTTCGGGGAGATGTTAAGGACATAATCACTGAGCTCCAGTACAGTGGCAAGGCACTGTGCTTTGTCCAGTCTATGTACCACTCCAACTCCAGGCCTAAACAGCCATTTCACTGCCAGCAATGGTGCCAGAATAGGCAGCAACCAGCCCATCATCAGAACAAACATTGGGCCCATTCGGCAGGACCCACCCCTCCAGCCAAGTCCCAAAGAGCTACTGGGGCAGTGCCCCCCCCCACCTCCTAACTTGTGGCAGGGCCCCTATCTCCACCACCAGCCCAGGAGAAACCAGCAAGGGGCAGATTTGCCAACCACCTGGCTGGTTGGGAGGCGATCACTACGGACACATGGGTCCTTCAGCTCATTGCTCAATGTCACATCATCAAATTCATAGAGACCTCCCAGAAATCCTCCAGGTTTCTCTCACTATCCACAAGGCCACAACCTTCTCATAAGGGAAGAACTCCTGGCTTTTCTGACAAAATCAGCCATAGAGCCCATTCCTCGGACCTAGGAAGGAAAGGGATATTACTCCCACTTCTTCCCGTTCCCCCAAAAGGCAGGGGACCTTTGTCTGATCCTAGACCTCAGCACGCTAAACCTGTACATAAATAAGAGGTTTTGCATGCTGACCCTACCAGGTCTGCTGCCTCTTCTGCACCAGGGCATTGGATTTGTGCTCTGGATATGCAGGATGCATACGTGCATATTCCAATTTTTCCCTCCCACTGCTGCTTCTTATGCTTCATCTTCCAGGGGGAACACTTCCAGTTCAAAGTGCTCCCTTTTGGCCTTTCCTCGGCACCCAGAGTGTTTATCAAGTGCCTAGCAGTGGTGGCAGTGGCTTTATGCCACCAGGGAATATACGTGTTCCCGTACCACAACGATTGGCTCCTCTCAACACTGTCAAGGGACAGCCAGATGGCCTCCCAGACTGCTACCCTGAATCTTTTCAGGCAAGTGGGGATCACAGTGAATTACCCCTAATCCCACTTTGTTCCTTCACAATGCCTCCAATTTATTGGGGCAGTGTTGGATACTGCTTAGGGTTTAACTTTCCACCCTTTGGAGTGGGCGGAATCCTTGCGTCAGCAGGCCATCCAAGTGGCATCCAGCCAATGGACCTCAGCCCGTTCGGTACTACACCTTCTGGGCCTGATAGCAGTGGCTATTCCCACTGTCCCCTTAGCCAGGCTCCACATGGAGATTACGCAGTGGACCTTTCGGGTCAAGTGGGACCAGAAATTGGATGACCTAGATCACAGGATTCTAGTGTCCAGCCCCATGCATTGGGACTCCCTGTGGTGGCAGGATCTGTCTAACCTCACCAGAGGAATTCCTTTTCAGACACCTATGCCAGCTCAGACCCTGACAACAGATGATTCCGGTCAGGGCTGGGGCACCAATCTGGGCAACCACAGGACACAGGGATCCTGGTCTCAGCAGAAGCTATTTCTGCACATCAGTGTTCAAGAGATGAGGACTGTCCTCTGAACCCTTCAGGTTTTTCAGCACCTACTCATCCCTTGGACCCTATGGTTACAGTCAGACAAACATGTGTGTGATCTGGTACCTAAACAAATGGAGGCACGTGACCGTATCCGCTGTGCAGGGAAGCAGTGTGCGTGTGCCAGCTACTACAGGAGCACCCTATCAAACTCATGGTCAGATGGAAGGAAATTCTGGCAAAGTCTCTCTGTAGTGATAGAGAAAAAGTCCAAAGCAACTCTTAATATGTTAAGAGTTGATGGCAGCAGCACCCTGGACCTCACCACAACTGCCAATACTTTCAACCTGGCATTCACTGACCTCAGCCATGTGCTTCCCTCTAACTTCTTTGACACCAACCAAACCGCGACCTCCCAATATCAACAGACTCAGGATACAAATCATCAACATTTCTATTTCAAGGCAGTTACTGAAAGGGTTGCCAAAAAATACCTCCTCAAGGTGCTCGGAAAATCCATATCAAGTGGGGACACACTTGACTTGAAGCTCATCGCCCTCACCCTTGACGATGTCCTGCACCCTCTTACCAAGATTATTAACCAGTCCCTAATGCTCTCTAAGTTCCCGCTGTAACTACAGGCCCAGCTCTATCCTACCCCCTTTATCCAAAGGTCTTGAAAAAATTTTGCAGACCAATTGGTGGAGCACTTGGAGAAATGCAGCTTGCAATGCCCACAGAAACACAGCTTTTGCAAAGGACATAGCACCACCTCTGCCCTCCTTGAATTTACAGGCCACATTCCTCTAGCACTAGACCAAGGACAACTTGCTGGTGCCACCTTTATAGACCTCTTGAAGGCCTTCGATACAGTCAACCATTCATTACTACTAGAACAACTTGACAATGATGGGCTTTCTCATGACACTTTACAATGGTTCAGCAGTTATCTCTCCAACCGGTCACAACAAGTTAAGATTGGTGACTCCCTCTCCTCCCAACTACCTGTCCGGGCTGGTATTCCCCAAGGGTCACTATTGGGACCCCTTCTTTTCAGTATCTTCCTGAACAATCTCCCTTCTGCCTGTGATGAAAACATTATTCTGTATGCTGATGACGCAGTGATTTTCTCTAAGAATTCTGACCCCTCCCTCTTGGAGAAACAACTGCAGGAAAGTTTCAAGCAAGTTGAAGTCTGGTTCGTCTCACATAATCTGGTGCTGAATTGCAAGAAAACAGACTATGCTGTTCCATGGCACACGTAACAAACATAAACACCAACAGCTGGCAATCAAAAACAGCTTAGGTGTGGCCCTGGACCAGACGCAGACTTTCAAATACCTTGGTATAACCCTGGACCCTACTCTGTCCTTCTCCAGCCGTATCGATTCAGTTGAAAAATCTGTAAATATCCGTATAGGCCTTCTCTATAAACAGACACTGCCTGACACCTGACGCCCTTAAGCTAGCAATACACAGCTCTATTGTCTCCATCATTGATTATGGGCTTGTTATCTACGGAGCAGCCACAGCTACAGCACTATGGCAAATTCTTACAGGGCTGAATAGGGCCTGCAGACTGCTTACTAGTGCTGCCCACCACACGCATACCTGCGATCTCTACGAACAGTCAAAGTGACTACAACTTCAGGGAAGGATTACTTTCCAAACCTGCCTACTAGCAAAAAAGTCATTGATGGGACTCATGCCCCCTGGGGTTCAGTCTCTCTTAAGCCCAGCCAACCACCCCCATTACACAAGAAGCTCTGACAACTATTCTCTAGCTGTTCCCCACTGTCGCACCACCCAAGGCCAGCGGTCTTTTGCAGGTAGAGCCCCTAAGTTGTTTAACTCCCTGGGCAGCGAACTCACCAACTTAGGCACCCTCTGCTCGTTCAAACACAAGTTACGCCAAACGCTTGTGTCCAGAGCCACCTGTGACTGTTTCTCCTAACCTCCCAGGTGGTCACTTCTGTTTTTTGCACCTGTCTACTATCACCACCTCTGCCTGCCACCATCCTCCCCCCTCCCCATATCTACCCCTGCCTCTCTCCCTAGCCTAGGTCCACCACCTTCCTCTCTTACCCTCCTTCAATTCCCTTTCTCTCTCCCTTTTCTAATCTGCTCTCCCCACCCAATGTTGCACTTGTTCCCTGATTCTTGCCTCCCACTCGCCTCTCTTTCTACCTCCCTCCCAGTTACCCCTCTGCACCCACTCTCTCTTCCACTTTCGTACACTACCTGGCACAATTGGCAGCAACTCAGTTGTTCCACTCTACCTTTCCCTTTGACAATGCCCTTCTGGCAGCTTTAATTCATGTAAATATTATTTGTTGTGACTCATCATTCTTAAATGTATGCCTGATTGTGTTGTTCTAACTATTATTTATATTACCTGTAGCTTTTAGACCATATATACCCTGTACTGAATTTTGTATTCAAACTGCTTGCCTGCTAATCTCACACAAAGTGTACTTCTATTTTTTGTATACTGACGTGGAACCTTTGTAAAAGAGCCATTGGCTCAAAGGTATTTATTCAAAATTCTAATAAATAAATAAATAAGTGTGGCATTGGGTGATACAGCACAGCTTGCAGCTCATGGCAGTGCACGTCCAAGGCATTCAAAATGTCCTGGCAGACACGCGAGGGCACATGAGTGGGAACTGAGGCAGTCAGTGGTCGAAGTCCTCTTCGATCAGTGGGGTCACCCAGATCTCGATCTGTTCACCCCCCCCCATCCAATGCAAAACTACCCAGTTTCGTCTTGCTCGTTCTCAGGCGTGGTGTTTTCTGGCGAGACATGCTGTGTCTCTGCTGGACAGGGAGGTTCTTGTACACTTTCCCTCCCTTTCCACTGTTGCAGAAGGTACTTCTGAAACTACAGCAAGAAGGGGCCCGCATGATTCTCAGCCCCTTATTGGCCTTGCTAAGTGTGGTTCCCTCTGCTACAGAGTTGATAGTGGAGCCAGGGCAAGCTGGTCCTCTAGGCCTCGAGCCCTTTCACCTTCATGTGTGGCACCTGCTGACATAGTGGTTGCATGCTTTGGGGTCTCTTTCAGAGTGGCTCAAGTCATTGTGGGGGCCCAAAAGCCATCCACAAGAATCACATATGCTATGAAATAGAAGAGGTTCTCCATTTGGGCATCCAACAAGGGTTGGGACCCTTTCTCTTGCCCCGTCCCACAGATCATGGAATACCTGCTGCATCTCTCTGACCTTGGCCTTAGTCATTCTTCACTGAAGGTTCACTTGTCAGCCAGTTCTGCCTACCACACTCCAGTGGATGGCAAAACTTTGGCTCAGTTGAAGGTTTCCAAAACCTTTGTGAAGGGAATCTCCCTCTGAAACCCCCAGTCAGGAACACAGTTTCCCCGTGGGATTTGAACTTCATTCTTGAGAAACTCACTCTGCCTCCCATTGAACCAGCCTTGAATTGTGACCTGCGCTACCTTTCCTGGAAAGCGCTCTTTTTATTTGCCATTACTTTGGCTCGAAGGATTTCTGAGGTTCAGGCCCTGATGTGAAAGGGACCTTATTTGATTTTCCACAGAGACCGGGTGGCTCTGCATACAAATCCTAAGTTTTTACCAAAGGTGGTCTCTGAGTTTACTTTGAATCAGACCATACACTTGCCAGTGTATTATCCTGAGCATTCCAATCCAGGGAGGCCATTCTGCACACATTCAATGTGTACAGAAGCTTGCATTATTACACCAACGGAACAAAGTTGGTCCATAAAACGGATCAGCTTTTCATTTCCTTTGCACCCGAAAGGGAGGTTGCAGCAGTTTCCAAACAATGCTTATCCAAATAGTTAGCACACTGCATTTTTTTTTATCAGAAGTATAACAAGCCCCTTCCGGGGGAAGTCAAGGGGAATTCCACCAGAGGCATGGCTGCATCTACTGCTTGTTTCAGGAATGTTTCTGCTGCAGACATTTATGCGGCAGCCACTTGGAGCTCTGTCCATACATTTACCAAACACTACAGTCTGGACATTGCCTCTAGGCACAGGGCAGGCTTCAGACTAGCAGTCCTTCAGGGTCTCCTGTCATTATGTGGTACCTACTGCAGACCTTTCCTGCCTCCCGTGCTTCAACCTTTGTCTGAATAACACTGCTTGGGACTCAGTCCTAATAGTTATTATGTACTGCAAGAGCCCTCTTGAAGTAAGATAGTACAGTCACGTAAGAACTTACCATAACAGTAGAGCTTAAAGAGAGGCTCTTGCAGTAGGTACCTTTTCCCCTCCTTTCTTCCCCTGCTTCTGCAGCTACTTCTTTCTAGCCTTTCATTTGGCTCCAGGAGCCCTCTCCTTTCTCCTGTCACAACTTCTTATGTCTCCGGCAGGAGAACTGGAGGGTGGGCGTGGGGACTGCCCACTATATGGTGTCGCACTGACATCCATCATGTGACATTGGGTGGGCAGTCCCTCCCCCCCAGACACTGCTGGCTAAAGTTTTCCTTGTGGTCCTAATGCCTGACGTCTCTAATCCTAATGGTTATTACTTACTGCAAGAGCCTCTTTCGAAAATCTACTGTTATGGTAAGTTCTTACATAACTGTACTTTCCTTCAGGACTCTCGCATCCAAAAAAGGACTAGTATCCACCTCCCTCCCTCCCGTTATTTTTTGTGGCCCTTCCCCTTCTCCTTCCTCTGTGAACACTGAACAAAAGCATTTCTTCAGGATGTATGATGTCTGCCTTACCCATGTCCCCCTTTGCATAGTTCCCCCTTCCCTTTTTAACCTTACAATCCCACCCTTGGTCTTCTCTTTTCACTTACCTACCTACAAAAATGTCTTGGCCCCTTTCGTTACCTCCTGGGCTATTCTCTCTTCAGATTTGGCCTTTGCATTCCTTACTGCTTTCCCTGCTTCTCTCTGGTTTTTTTATTTATTTATTTATTTAAGTATAGAATTACAATTACCTTTGAGCCAAGGCTCTTTTACAAAGGTTCCACATCAGAAGGTACAAACAGAGCAGGACATTAATTATCAGGATAACAGGTTACAGTTGTTAGTCACATGAGTACAACAATTTGGTGACACACCTCCCTATCTCCTCCCTCTGTGTCTCCTTATACCTTTTAAATGTTACCCTTTTAGCCTTTACCTTTTCAGCCGCCTCTTTTGCAAACCCTAGTGGTCTCTTTCTTTCCTCTTACTTTTGCATACTTGTTTGAAGCAGAGGTTTGTTGCCTTTGCTGTGCTCCCTTTTATCTTTGCCTACTGTTCCTCCACCCCACCCAGGCCATCCCCCACCAGGTCATCCCAGAGGCATTCACCTATCTTTATAAAATCTGCCCTACTGAAGTTCTGTATCCTCGCCCTTGTGTGGTTTAATTCCACAGCCATCCTTATATTGAAGCACACCGAATGATGATCACTGGTCCCCAAGTGCCTAACAACCTTGATGTCTGCAACACTGTCCCTATTAGTGAGTACCAGGTCCAGTACTGCCCCATCATGAGTGGGTTCACTGACTGGTTACTTGAGGAATGCCCACTGCAGAGTCCAGGATGTCTCTGCTTCTAGCTGAAGCCACTGCTGGGAGGCTCCTATGTACATCTGGCAGTTTGAAGGTCCCCTACCAGCTGTACCTCCCCTTTTTCTGTCAACTTGCCAGTGACTTCCACCAGTACCATATCTAATTCCTTCCCATGTGCTGGAGGTCTGTAGATCACTCCAGTTCGAATAGCGGGTCCATTCCCCGTCTCCAGGGTGACCCACAATACCTCTGCCTACATAGAAACACAGACTTTGATGGCAGATAAGGACCGCTAGGCCCACCCAGTCTGTCCATTTCCCTACCTATTGGATAAGCTGCAGATCCTAGTTAACCAACAGGCTACTTCCTCCTACCCCCCACTAGAATTGTTTTATGTCTGTCCCATGCATTCTTGAATTCCCCCACTGTTTTTGACCCCACAACCTCCTCAGGAAGGCCGTTCCATGCATCCACAACCCTCTCCATGAAAAAATACAGGGGCCTCTCCCTGTATTCCCTGTATCTCTGTCACTTTCATGCTTTCCCTCACATAAAGCAACACATCCATCCCCTCCTTTCCTTCCCACCTGATCCTTCCTGTAGAGTATAGCTCAGTATGGTCATGTCCCAATCATGGTTTTTAGTGCACCATGACTCAGTAATGGCCTCTGACATGATGGCCTCTAGGTCTAGAATCTTATTTCCCAGACTTCTATCATTCGCACAAGTGGTTTTCCAGATTTTGTTTCCACTCTGCTTGTTGCCCCCTTTTTTCTTTTTTGCCCTCCCTCCTCCTCTCCTTTCTTTTTAATGCTCCCATTCCTTTCCCCCTTTTTCTCTACCACCCTGCTTCCTTTATCCTTCACACCTGAATTAGATAGAACTCAATGCAAAGTGAGTCACAGAAGTGGAGCATAGGTGTGAGGGGGGTTTAATTTGCACGCTGGGGGATTCATCTTCCCCAGGGTTCTTCTTACTCTCTACTTCAGCCCGTGGGGGGAGGCAGTTTCTGACTCCCTGATTCTTTCTGCCACCCCCCTTTGGCTAGTTTAAATGTTCATCGAAGTAACATTTAAACTGTCCACTGAGTACTGCGGTCCCCCTCTAAGATGGATGCAGGCCATCACCCTTATATAGGCCCTTATCCTCCCAGGTGGGTCCCCAGTCCCCAGTGTAGCCAAACCCTTCCTCTCTTTACCATTCATTCAACCATCAATTGAAGCTCCTCATGAGGACATCCTCTCCTCCCCTTGTTGTAGACAAGCAGCACCCCAGCGAAAGTCACTGAGTGAACTACCTGTCTGAAACCTTCCCCAGCTCCCTAAACTCCCCCTGCACTATCCCAGCCCCACCCCTAGCCAGCTCATTAATCCCCAGATGGACAATGATATCCAGCTCTTCCTCCTGTCCTGCTGCTCCAGTGATCCTCAAGATCTGCTTCCCATCCCTCTGGGCTGTGGCACCAGGAAGGCACCTGACCTGCCCCCCCTTTTTCTTGTTCCCAAATCTATCCCCTCATAATTGAGTCCCCTATCAGAAGTTGGTTCCTCCCTCTCTGGGTCCTTTACCACCCTCCTTGAGTCTCCACCATGGAGGGCCCTCACATCCTCCCTGGTCACTACCACAGGTGCCTCCTCTCAGAAATCCCACCCCACCAGAGTGGCGTAGGAATTATGTAGTGGTACTGGTTCAGAAATGTCCCTCTGTCCCACCACCCCACCATTTCAAAGCCCACCATAGTCCAACCATTCCTCCTACCTTGCATCCTCTGAGGTAACGGTGGCAAACTTGGTGGCCCTTGGGTGGGGGAAGAATTCCCCCAAATCCTACCCAACTCAGCCTGGAGTGTAGTGACCTCCTCCTTCATCCCAGAGAGGTGTGTGCAGATGGGGCAGCACTGCAGTCTCTAGAAGGTCTCTCTGAAAACTGCCAACCTATAGTCACTGCACTGCACCCCTCCCAGCATTCTCAGCTTCTATTCTCTCTGTGTTATCTAAAAATACTTTTGTACTTTTACCCCGATAGGGTGTTTCTACTTTTCCCCCTTTTTTTCTGTTTAGCTACACCCAGATAGGGAGTATTCTACCAACCTGGGAGATTAATGTAGTGAAATGGGGATATGAGCTACACCCAGATAGGGAGTATGCTACCAACCTAGGAGATTAATGTAGTGAAATGGGGATATGAGCTATACCCAGATAGGGTGTATGCTGCCAACCTGAGAGATTAGTGCAGTGGAATGGGTGATATGAGCTACACCCAGATAGGGAGTATGCTACCAACCTGGGAGATTAATGTAGTGATATGAGCTACACCCAAATAAGGAGTACGCTACCAACCTGGGAGATTAGTGCAGTGAATGGGGGATATGAGCTACACCCAGATAGGGAGTATGCTACCAACCTGGGAGATTAGCACAGTGGAATGGGGATATGAGCTACATCCAGATAGGGAGTATGCTACCAACCTAGTGGGGATATGAGCCACACCAAGATAGGGAGTATGCTACCAACCTGGTAGATTAGATTATGGAGATGAAATGGGGGTGTGAGCTACACTCGGATAGGGAGTAGTATGCTACCAACCGAGGAGATTAGTGCAATGGAATGGGGATATGAGCTACACCAAGATTGGGAGTATGCTATCAACCTGGAAGATTAGTGCAGAGGAATGGGGATATGTGCTACACCCAGATAGGGAGTATGCTACCAACCTGGGAAATTAGTGAGCTGGAATGGGATACGATTTACACCCAGATAGGGAGTAGGCTACTAACTTGGGAGATTAATGTAGTGGAATGGGGGGATGATCTACACCCATATTGGGAATATGCTAAACTGCAAAATAACCTGGGAGGTGGGGGAATAGGCTATACGCCAACCGGTAGGCTAAGTAGGATAGCACACCTGGGAGGGAATAGCAGTTGGTGCAGAAGGTAGCAGATGGGTATTACATAGACAACATATAGAAATTGCTGGCAGATAAGGACCCTTAGCCCACTTAGTGTGCCCGTTTTCCCTACCTACTGTAACACCGCAGACCCTACTTGGTCACCAGCTTTACCCCTCTCCCCCCTCCTCCCTTGTTCAATTCCCATCCCTAGGAGCCTTCAAAAACAACCTCAAACTTCATCTCCTTGAAAAGTTTGTTCCTGCGCCTAATACAATCCTCTACTCACTTCATACCTTTTCTGTGATCTTCTTTGATGAAGTTATATATACTGCTATTTATATTATTTTTATTATCTCCATTGTTAAGTTTCATACTCCATGTTATGGACTATGTAGACTGAACGCTTGTGAAAACGGCTAATTATGCTCACATGCCTTTCAGTACAAAAAATGAAACGAAAATTCCCTTATGCCTATCCCATGCATTCTTGAATCCTGTTACAGTTTTTGCTTCAACCACCTCTTCCAGGCATCCAACACTCTTTCAATGAAGAAATATTTTCTAACATTAACCCTAAACCTACCCCCTTCCAACTTCATAGCATGTCCCCTTGTTATTGAGCATCTTTTTCTCTGAAAAATGCTTTCTATCTGCACCTAATTTTTTCCTGTGAGGTATTTGAAAGTCTCTGTCATATCCCCCCTCTCCCTCCTTTCCTCAAGGTTATACAAATTGAGTTATTGTAGTCTCTCATCAAAGGGCTTTTGATGCAGACCAGGCAGCATTTTAGTTGCTGCCCTCTGGACCGCCTTTATTCTGTCTATGTCCTTCCAGAGATGTGGTCTTCAGAACTGAACACAGTACTCCAGGTCAGGTCTTACCAATGTTTTATATAGCAGTATAATTACCCCCCTCATTCTGCTGGTAATATCCCTCCCTATGCACCCTAGCATCCCACTAGCTCTCCCCACTGCCATGTCACATTGCTTGGCCACTTTTAAGTAATCGGAATGATTACCCCTGGTCCCTTTCCTGCTTGGTAGTCCTCAGTACCACTCCCCACCATCTTGTACACCACCCTTGGGTTTCTGTGCCCTAAGTGCATGACCTTGCACTTCACATGAAACCACAGCTGGTACATTTTTGACCACTCCTCAAACTTCCTTAAATCACTGTTCATTTATTTAACTTCCCTTGGAGTGTCTATCCTATTGCAAATCTTTGTGTCATCTGCAAAAATGTACACCTTCCCTTCTAGCCCCTCTGCAATGTCACTAATAAAGACATTAGAGTACTGGGTCCAGTACCGATCTTTGTGGCACCCTGTTGGTCACTCTCCCTTCCTCTAAGTGAACTCTGTTTATTACCACCCTCTGTCTCCTATCTCCCCGCCAATTTCTTACCCAGTTTACCACCTTTGGACCCACCCCCAGTCTGCCCAGTTTGTTTGAGTCTCCTATGTAGAACAGAGTTGAAGGCCTTACTGAAGTCTAAGTAGGCCACATCCACGGCTAGGGTATTTATTTATTTAGATTTTGATAACCAGGTAAGCTCACTGAGACCGGAGGTCCCTTTTTCAGGCGTGACCCGGAATACGTTACAGACAGTGATTACATACAAATTGGCAGGAGTACACAGTAGTACATACATTTATGCATACATTAGATAAGGTAAAGCATATATTACAAGCATGTCAGTTACATACATATAATAACTTAGTAAAATAAATCAGACATGTGACATTTTAACCTTCAATAATTTAGGGAACAGATGGAATCAGCAATATGTCGGATATATTGCCACCCCAGTGGGCTGACTGCTGTGGGACAAACAAATTAAAGCCACCAAGACTAAGTCCCGAGTTAGCGATTACCACCACAGAGACTGGGTTCTAATAGGTAAGCTTTCAGGTCCGACTTAAAACCCTGGATAGTATGACAGTTGGCCAAGTCAGCAGGAAGAAGGTTCCATAAGTGTGGGGCAGAGTACCTAAAGGAGCGTTTGCCGTAGCTGGTTCTGACACGAGGGATGTCAAGCGGACGGCCTGTGGAGGATCTTGGGTCCTGACTCCGGACTTTGGGATTTAGCAGCCCACACAGGTGGGGAGGGGGGCCAACGGTGGTAAATTTGAAAGTCAGGTACAGAGAGGAATAGGCCAGTTTTTGTCGCATAGAAGGCCAGTGGAGATCAGCAAGGACCGCACAGTGGTGCCTTCTTGGTGGGGAGCTGGTGGCGAAATGAGCCACCCTGTGGTAGAGTGTAGTAAGCTTCCTATGTTCACCCTCCCTCAGGGACTGCAGCAGGGGAGCCCCATAGAGGAGGGAGGGGAGTAAGGTGCAGCTAGATATGGCACAACGGGCCTTGAGAGAAAGTGAGTCACCCAGCCTATAGAGAAGTCCTAACTTCTGGTGGGTGGACTTAACTACAGAATCGATGTGAGGCTGGAAAGTCATCACCTGATCAAGCAGGACTCCGAGGTACTTGATCTTATCTGTGACCTCTGTTTTCTCCCCTTATGCGGTATGAAGCTGAAGGATACTATGCCGGTCTAGGCCAAGGCATCTGGACCCAAACAGGACTGCCTTTGTTTTTTCTTCATTCATTACGAGCGAGTTTGAGGAGAACCAGGCTTCCAGTGAGTCTAGGCTGGCCTGGAGTTTGGCACCAATTACTCTAGGCAGTGGATCACTGCAGTAGACGAAGTTACCAGTTTAGCACTAGACTGGGTTCCTCTCTATAGGACTTTTTGGGTTCGGTTTAGCAAATAGCTCTCGAACCATGTAGCAGAGAGTCTGTCCAGTCCAAGTAGGTGAAGTTTGGTGAGGAGAAATTCATGGCTGACCAAGTCAAATGCTTTGGATAAATCAATGAATAGGGCCCCCGTTGGGGAACCTTGGTCCATTGCATCAAGGATGTCAGATGTGAGCCGGATTAGAGCCGTATCAGTGCCATGGCCTTTCTGAAAGCCATGTTGAATGTCAGCTAGGAGTAGGTGCCTTTCGAGGTAGTCCTGTATTTGATTGTAGACCAATCTCTCTTGCAGCTTCGCTAGTGGGCAAAGAATAGAGATTGGCCTGTAGTTCCCCACATTGTCCTGTGGCCCCTTTATGTGAATGGGGACATGAATGCAATCTTCCATTTATCCGGGACCTTTCCTTCAAGGAGGGATCTGTTTATAAGCAAGGCAAGTGGGTGGGAGATAGCTAGAGCAGCAGCCTGCAGGAGTCTAGGTTCAAGCAGGTCATGTCCCGGAGAGGAGTCCGGGTTTATGTGTTGCAGAAGGGGAAGTACCTTGACGGGTTTGACCAACTTCAAGAGAAACTGTGGTCTGGAGTGTTCCATGGCAGTGTCTCTGTTACTGGGTGCTCCAGAGGGCAGGTGGGGTTTGGTTCCTCCAGGATTGGAGAAAGCGGCACTAAATACTTCTGCAATTAAGGTGGGATCATTGGTTAGGGTATCACCAACCAGGAGCGCACCCTCTTGGACACAGGGGGCACCCTTTACCAGCAGGTTAATTTGGCCACAGAATCTCTTGGGATCCCATAGGTGCCTAGACTGGAGATCTCATAGGTATTTAGATTTGGCCAACTTGGAGGCTTTCTTGCACTGATTCCTCAGTTCTCTATACCCCTCCCAGTCAGTTTTCTGGCCAGTGGATTTGTAGTGCCCCCAGGTCCGATCCCGAAGCAACATGCTCCGTTTGAGGCTAGGGTTAAGCCATTTGTGGCATTTTCCCTGTACTCTGTTTCTTGCGGGGGGGCATGTATATTGGCCACTGACGTAAAAGTGTTGGTAAAGAAGTTAAGCGCCTCATCTAGGGTAGGGAGGGAGAGAAGTGAATCCCAATTTATGGCACATAGGTCAGAGCAGAGAGCCTCCAAAGAGAAACTGCTGTAATTTCTGGCTTCAATTACTTTGGCAGGCAATTTGGGAGGCCTGTTGGACCAGATACAGAAAATTGGGGAATGGTCGCTCAAAGAGTCTGCTATGATCCCAGCAACCTGTATAGGGTCCGGGTTGGATACTAGGGCCCAGTCAAGCAATGAGTGGTTACCCGACCTAGCGTTGTGCCTTGTGGGCTGATGGATAACTTGGGTCAGGTTGGTATCTTGTATAGAGTTCTTGCTGGCAGAGGCCTCTAGTGAGAGCCAATTTAGGTTGAAATCCCCCAGGAGAATCGGCTCCCCAAGGGAGTGTTCTGTCAAGGCAAGAGTTAGCGAGTTGAGGGAGGATGTAGCCATTTGTGGTGGGAGGCATGCACACCCAATATACAAGGGTCTGGTGTCCCCAAGGAGCACCTTCATGAAAATAATCTCATCCACAGAATCGCAGAGGGGAGAGTGGGCAACCTGCATAGCATTGAGAGCACTCCGGGTGTAAATGAGAACCCCCCACCTTTCTTCCCAGCACGGTCCTTCTTGTAAGCATTAAAGCTGACTAGGTCCATTTCGTGAGGAAGGATGCAGGGTTTAAGCCACGTCTCAGTCACTGCAAGTATATCAGGTTTGTAGAGCATTGTCCAGGCTTCGAGGGCATGGATTTTGTGCCTTAGGCTACTTATTTATTTATTTAGTTTTTGTTGACTGGGTAAGTGCACTAGAGCAAATCCTGCCTATTTTCAGGCACGACCCGGGGGAGGGGGATACAGATGAATGCCAACTGACCTTGAATCAGATTAAGCTAGTGATGGAATTTTTAGTGAATGAGGGAAATTTGGCCAGGACACCAGGGAAATTCTCCTACTCTTTTCGCTAAGTGCCATGGGATCTTTAACATCCACCTGAACTACCACCAGTCCAGGCAGATGAGACCTTGATTTAACGTCTCATCCGAAAGACAGCACCTCAGAAGTGCAGCACCCCTCTTGTGCTGCACTATAATGTCAGTACTGGGATATTAACCCAAGTGCCAGATATGGGAACTGAACCCACAGCCCTCTGATCTCCCGGCCTCAGAGGCGAGTGTGCTACCTACTGAGCCACTGACACTTACATTAATGTGTACCATTTTGAGTCCCCTGGCATTTGTCCAGAGAGGGCAAGTGGGGTCACGGAGTATGGTATAAGAGGGGTAGGGGCCAGGGTTCGATTCCACATCCCTCCCTAAGGTAAGCTTTAGCCAGGCCAGGTAATTGCAAGGGAGAACACAGCAGGGGTAATGCAAAAAGAGTGCAGGTCAAATATGTAACACTGATCTAACGTAGAGCAGTAAAAACAATAAGCAAAGCAACTGATTAAGTAGTAATAAGCACTGCAAATCACAAGACTAGATTGCATAGATTACACAGTGAGGCTGGCAATACAAAAGTCACAGTCACTCACTGATAATGGGCAGAGTGACTGGCTGCCTTATGGCTGACACCTATGGCAGACCCCCAATGCGAATTACTCTGCCTTTGTGTTGATTACAGTCCTCTCAGTTTCCCTTCTACCCCTCCCTCCCCCAAGGGGCTCCTAGTTATGGCCACTGCCACATCCAACACTGTTTCTGCTGAGTGAGCTTCAGGGACCTCCGAACTGATTCGATGCCCCCTCTCTACCAAAACCCTTGGAATATTCTGGCTTTCCTTTCTCTTCACTTAGATCACTAAAATAATATATGAATTAAGGGATAAACCATATGAGGACAGACTCCTAGATTTAAACCTCATGACTTTAGAGAAGAGGAGAATTCAGGTAGACCTCTTGATGTGCTATGACATCATGCAGGACTCACAGATGTTAAATCAACTGCAGTTAGAATTTAAACATAATCCATTATGTACCAGGGGACACACACTTCAGCTCCAACCTAAGAAATTCAACACAACTAGAAGGAAGGCTTTCTTTACACACAGAGTGGTGTCCCCTTGGAATGGTTTACCCCTAGAGGTTATTATAAGCAACAGCAAACAGCAGTTCAAGCAGTGACTAGATAGATACATATTGGAGGGAAATATTATGCAGTATTACGGGTGAGTGGACAGGAGCCTTAAATGGGCAACCCGCCTCCTTGGCACCTAGATGCCTTAGTACGAACCTTAGTAGTAAGTATCTGTCTCTCTTTCCATTGCTGTAACCATCCTGCTACTGTTACGTGGGAACCTCTGATAATCAAGCCCCTAATCCTTTGTATGCCGGAACTTCCAGTGTCATATTGGGGTTACACAAATGCTCACTCGATTAAGGGATATATGGGGGAATACATTCAGTGCTGGTGATGAATGAAATCAAATAAAAGTGATGCATGAACTTACCTGCACACATACACAACAGCAAGTGAGAGGTGCAGGCCGAGAGCTTGTCATTAAGGTTAACAAAGACTGAGCAGGGAACTCATTAACTGGTGAGCATGTGAAAACATGCCCAGTGGAAATTAACAGTTATAATATTACGTTTTTATTTATTTAGTCATAACTAGGATTACAAGTACCTTTGAACCAGGGGTTCTTTTACAAAGGTTCCATGTCAAGTGAAATAAAGACAAATACAAAACATAAGAGATGGAACAGGATTGTACATACTGATTTTGCAGGATAAATATACAGAGAATGTTACACTGAAAACCAGCATGTGACTATAAATTATAGTAAAGACATTAGAATCAAACAGCACAATTATGCAGTCATAAAAATGCAGACTTTGTCAAAGCAACTGTGCAGCCAAACAAGACAGTGGACTTTGTCAAATGGGGAGTAACAGAGTGGTGGTGGAATGAGAGAGAACAATAAGGAGGGGCAGGGGTGAGAGGGGAGGAGGATGAAGGCGGTAGTAGGGGGTAGGAGGAAGACTTGCACTGATTGTCCATGTTACTCTGATACCCAACCACTCCTCGGCTGTACAGAAAAGATGTTAACCCACCGACACATGCAGAGACAGGCACACATAGATGAAGAGAAGATTTTGTTTTTATAAAATGCCTTTCATAACACTGTATCCCGAAGTTCTTTACAATCCCTATAGTTATAGACTTTGTGTGTGTGTGTGTGTGTGTGTGTGTTTGGTATGTGGTGTGTGGGTGGGGGTGGGAGGTGTGTATGTGTGGGGGGGAAGGTGTGTGTGTGGGGGGGTACCCTATCCTGTCTTACCATTCTGTACCATACCCAACCCTATTGCACCCTATCCTACCATAACATAATATTCCCTTGTCTTCCTTGCCATTTCATTTCATACCCTAGTATAGCCTAGCCTAACCTTCCATACCAATATGGCATCTTACATGCAGGCATCTCCATCAAAACACACAGAACTCCATGATGAATAATCATTGAAGTGCAGTCACCCCTGGGGTGGAACACAGCACCCATTGTGCACCAGAGCACTACACAACAGCTTTCCTTTTGCTGTGCCCACATGCAAACTGAATTAATTTAAAGCTGGTTAATCTGTTGGTGGATTACTGAATGGGAGAAATTTGCCCAGGACACTGGAAAACTCTCAGGCCTTTTTTTTTTTTTTGAGAAATGCTATGGGATCTTTAATGCCCACTTGAACAACTACCAGAACAGGTAGATGAGACTTCAGTTTCACATCTCATCTGATAGACAGCCAACAGTTTCTGCATGCAGGATGGAAGGGCATTGTTGAGTCATGTTTGGTTTAAGACTGGACACTGTTGAGCTAAAAAAAACAAGCATTTGTCAATGCTGAATGTTTGCTTGCTGGCATTAGCAGTGGAAGTGCAGGAGTTAGACAGATGCAGTATAGGAATGGTATTGAAGTATTGAACTGACGCCAACTCTACCCTCACCCTGCAGAGATGGACAGGCATTGGGGTGTGACTTTGGGTTGTCACCCATGACGGTCACGACATTTCACCTCACCCTATCATTCAGACACTGACAAGTGTCGAGGCGTGCCTTGGGGTGTTTGGGCTTTACATTCACCTAATTCCATAAGGAAATACGCTGAAATGGGTGCAGTATAGTAGAATGGGGTGAACTCTGGGGGCAAAGGGTCCAAGGCGCACCTCGATGCCTGTCACTGGCTGGCGGGTGGGGCGGGGGGTGCAGTGGCATGAGCATTACTATCAACAATCCCAAGTCACACCCTTGACACCTGTCAGTCCCTACAGGATAGGGCATTATGGTAGCAAACCCTAACGCCCTGGGCGTTTCCTGGTATTTTTACTCCAAGTTTTCCACATGGGCTTTTTGTGACCCCACCGCATGAACAGTGACACTATCAGTTCGTTAGGCAAAAGGTGATTTTGCACAGCGACTGCATCATTTGGTGCCACAGGTTCGAAAACACATTTCGAACAGGTTGTGAAAAGTGACAGGTGTACTATTCATGAGGAGGTGTAAAAATGGCATTGTTGAAAATCTGGAGTGAAAATATAAAAATAACTGTGAAGTCACAAGCGTGCGTAAAAACTGCGCAATGTCCACCCGTTATGTAATTAATTTGAGGATTTTTTACAGCAGATTTTCAACATAGGCATTTTGGGACCTTCGCTCATGAACAGTGTCCCTGTAATTTTCTTAATCTATCCCAAACACTAATTTCCTACAGCGACCGTGCTATTCTGCTCTGGAAGTGCAAAAACACATTTCGGCCAGGGTGTGAAAAATGACAGCTGTACTGTTCATAAGGAGGTGTGGAAAAATGTCAATGCTGAAAATCTGGACTGAAAATATTACAAATTCGTGAACTTATGAGGGTGCGTAGTAATTGCGCAACGCACGTACATAACACAGTCATTTTATGGACTTCTGTCACCAAATTTTCAACATAGCCATTTTAACACCTCTGCTCATGAACGGTGTCACTGTGATTTTCTTACTACGTCCCAAACATTGATTTCGCAAACCGACCACGCCAATGTGCACTACATGCGCGAAAACACATTTTGAGTGAGATGTGAAAAATGACAGCTGTACTGTTCATAAGGAGGTGTGGTAAAATGGCAATGTTGAAAATCTGGAGTGAAAATATTACAAATTCTCAAAGTTACGAGCGTGCGTAGGAACTGCAAAATGCACACTCGTAAAAGTCATTTTTGGGATTTTTTCACCAAATTTTCAACATAGGGTTTTTGGGGGCCTACCTCATGAGCTGTGACACTGTCATTTCATAAACTGGTCCTGAAAGGTGGTTCCATGCAGTGACTGAGAAATCACCTTTCGGGACCAAATAACAAAATGACAGTGACAGAGTTCATGAGGTGGGGTCCCAAGAACCCCATGTTGAAAATTTGGTGAACAAATTCCCATAAATGCCCAAGATATGCACCAAAGTTGAAAAAAATCCTATTTATGCCGTTATTCAGCTTACCGGCATTTCTTCAGTTCCTGGTCGGCTTTGAAGAGTGCAGACGTGTTCCCGGTCCACTGAAGATCGTCGCGCCGAACTCCGGAGGTAAGTATGGGTTGAGTTGGAGGTGTGGGGAGATGGGGTATGCAGAGGGTGGGCATGGGTTTAGGGAGGGGGGGCAAGATAGTCAGCGAGGAACCGTTTTTTCTTACAGGTGATTTTTTTTGTTTGTTGAAAGACGATGCAGTACTTTTGCCACGCTAGGGTGGGCTCCCAGTGTGGCAGCTGGAAGGTAG
This sequence comes from Neoceratodus forsteri, assembly GCA_016271365.2. Lineage (NCBI taxonomy): Eukaryota > Metazoa > Chordata > Ceratodontiformes > Ceratodontidae > Neoceratodus > Neoceratodus forsteri. Next base: position 106,731,542 of record CM028131.1, on the reverse strand, counting down.
TTTGGAGGGGCAGTAGAGCCGATGGGAGATTGGGCACCCCCATCGGCCATACGGACTGTTGCCACACTGGGGTGGGCTCCCAGTGTGGCACCTGGAAGTCTGTTGGGAGGGCAGTGGAGCTGACGAGGGATTGGGCACCCCTGTTGGCCATACAGTGTGTGTTGGGAGGAGCGCATGAACACACTGGGGTGGGCTCCCAGCATGCTACTTAGGTGTTTGTTACAGGAGGGGACGAAGCTGTCTATGACAGCTGTTCCAGTGCAGTGCGGCCGTGTAGGCACTTTGCATACTGCCAACAGCAGTATGCAAATTGCCTACATGTTACCACCGCTGATTATAGTGGTGTTTTGCTTGGAACTGTACGCCACTGCATCTGAACTGCTGTCATAGACAGCTCGGACACTTATTGGTTTGGTGAGGCCACGCCTGTGACAAGGAGCAGGGCATTGGAAGCAAGGTGGCACACCTACGAAACTTCATATGGTGGCACTGTGTTTCTTGCACATGTGTGCAAGCAAACATATAAAAATGTCTCCACAAAGCAACTCAACCAATAGGGTTGCATGTTTCTGTCAACCCATGTTATAAAGTGATTTATAATATTGGGTCAAAAATACCTCTGTCACTTTAAGGATCAGCAATGACCATACCTCTGCAATGCAACTATAAAACCAGAGGGACCTGCACTTTGAAACATATCTTATTGAATGCTTGAAAGACACAAGCACTAATGCAAGAATTGCACCCGTGTGTTGGCAGTAAAGCCAAGTTTTAAAGAAGCAAACAATTATACCTACCTACGAATGCAATGCAACATGGGTAATACATGCTAATCACTATGTATTAGATATTGCATCAGTATTAAACAGAAGACTGCATGACATCTATTATCAGTGTAATAGCTGCAGTCTTTAATGACTTACCTTGAAGAAGCTGCTGGCACCTCACTGAAAATGTGATTATTCTGAAGCAATTCAGCTTACACATTACATGTGGTTTCTGTATTTCACTTTTCCTTTCTTTGTACTGAAGGAGTTTGCACACAACTGGATATCTGCCCCTTTTAATTGGCTCCTCACTGCTTATCTACATTCCAAGTCATTATCCAGTCCTCTCTGTGTGATATTAGAATACGCTGCTGAATGTGGGAATGATTGTGATGTCAGAAGCAGAAGTCCATGACTTCAGGTATAGACAAACTTGCAGGAAAATGTGGAGATTTTTCTGCTGTTGCTCTTAGTAAAGAATGGGGAGATATAAGAGAAGATGATATAAGAAAAAAATCGTTTCCCTTCATTTTCAAAGTTTTGCAGAAGTGTTAGTTGCTTCTCAACAACATTTGTTGTGTAAGCAAAATGCTTATTTGCACATATGCACTGAATATTTCTTAGTGGTGTGGTATATAGCAAGGCTGTGTGATATTTTCAACAAGTTTTAATGTTAGCCAAGCATGTTAGTTCTAAAACTTTTAACAAAACACACACGTACACACACTCCTGCAAAGTGTCATTACATTTATCTATACTTCTACAGTTGCTCTTCCCCCCTATCCTTAAGAAGTAGGCTGGTTTGTCTCTTTCTATACCCATATAAAATATATTATTATTTTATCTTCAATTTAGGGATTGCATGATTCCAGTATATCCTGTTTTATATAGCTGACTATCTATGGACTGTAACAGCCTTTGATCATGTGACTGGAACCGAGAGGCAGTATAGCCTGCAGGGTACAACACCAGTCTGTGAGCCTGGAGACCCATCAACCCTGAGTTTGAATCCCACAACCACCACTTGCATACTGTGTGACCCTAAGCATGTCTGTTCAGTAAGCAAGAAGACATGACAGGATATGGGTTATTATTCCTGCACCGCACTCCCAGGTACGTTGTGAGGTAGGAGGCACTTGCCACCAGTGCCGTCAACCACCTGGAAGTGTGGTTCAGGAACAGTAACCCACACCCTGGAGTGTCTTACTGCACTTATAAAATGGCTCTACAATAAAATAAATAAATAAGATGCACTTAGCACTGCTGTGACTATTCCTGAATTGCCCTGCTTTGAAACCTTCTCCACCAATCAGGAAGCACAATTCTTCCCACTCATTTAATAACCTCCATTAACCTCCCCATGTGCTTGGGCCACACCTACAAATGAGCTTCGGTTGGTCTGCCTTTCCCTGACAAAATTAAAAAAAAAAACTAAAATAAAATGTTAATATACTGTACATTTCTTTTTTATTTAAATGGGCAGACTGGGTGGGCCAAGCGGTCCTAATCTGCCATCAAAGTCTATGTTTATAATCATAATTTATTGAAGATTTTTCCACGTGTACAGAGACAAACACAACATAGAAACATAGAATTTGGTGGCAGATAAGGACTTGGCCCACGATCTGCCCATTTAATTACTTAATGGATAAGCTGCAGATCCTAGTTAACCAACAGCCTACTTCCTCCTACCCTAACTAGAATTGCCTTATGTCTGTCCCATGCATTCTTGAATTCCCCCACTGTTTATGACTACACAACCTCCTCAGGAAGGCCATTCCATGCATCCATAACCCTCTCCATGAAAGAATACTTCCTCACATTACCTCTGAGCCATCCCCCCTCTATCTTCAAATTGTGCCCCTTTGTTCTTGTACATCTCTTTTTCTGAAAGATGCTACCCTCTTGGACTTTGTTGATTCCCTTGAGGTACTTGAAAATTTCTATCATGTCCCCCCTCTCCCTCCTTTCTTCGAGGGTATACATATTAAGCTCCTTTAATCTCTCTCCATATGTCTTCTGATGTAGACCCTGCACCATTTTAGTTACCCTTCTCTGCACAGCCTCCATACTGTCTATGTCCTTGTGGAGATGGAGTCTCCAGAACTGCACACAGTACTCCAGATGGGGTCTCACCAACTGTCTGTATAGAGGGATAACAACTTTTGTTTTCTACTGGTGATGCCTCTCCCTGTGCATCCCAGTATCCCCCCAGCCCTCCTTACTACCTTCTCACATTGCTTGCCCACCTTTAGGTCATCTGATATGACTACCCCTAGGTTCCTTTCCATTTTTGTTGTTGTTAGTATCTCACCCCCCATTGTGTACTCTTCCCCTGGGTTTTTGTTTCCCAGGTGCAATACTTTGCACTTCTTTGCATTTAGTCTAAGCTGCTATACATTTGACCATTCCTCCAACCTTGCCAAGTCATTTCTCATCCTTTCCACCCCACCTTGTGTATCAACCCTGTTGCAGATCTTTGTGTTATCTGCAAAGAGACATACTTTTCCTTCCAGTCCCTCTGCAATGTCGCCTATAAAGACATTAAAGACTGGTCCCAGTACTGAACCCTGTGGTACCCTGCTAGTAACTTCCCTTTCTTCAGAGTGGACTTCATTTACTATTACCCTCTGCATCCTGTTGTCCAGCCAGTTGTTTACCCAGGCTACCACCTTGGGACCCACTTCAAGGCTGGCTAACTTATACATTAATCTTTTGTGTGGGACTGTGTCAAATGCCTTACTAAAGTCTAGGTAGTCCATATCCACAGCCCCTCCCTGGTCTACTACTTTGGTCATCCAGTCAAAGAAATCTATTAGATTTGTCTGACATGACCTCCCCGCAGTGAATCCATGCTGCCTTGGGTCCTGTGCCCCGTTGACCTCTAGGTACTCAACAGTTCTTTCCTTCAGAAGTGATTCCATCATTTTCCCTACCACTGAAGTCAAACTAACAGGTCTGTAGTTTCCTGCCTCTGCCTTGCTCACACTTTGATGAAGTGGAATCACATCCACCCTCCTCCAGTCCTTAGGTACCACCCCATCCTCCCATGATTTGTTAAGGACAGTAGTCAGTGGTGCCACTAGTTCTACTGCCCCCACAAACGAGGACAGTAGTACAGCTTACAAGTACAACTATCACAATGTGCAGACCAGTTATGGCTAAGAAGGGTACCTCAATCCAGCTGGGTATCAGCCTGTATACCACCGCAGTGTTTAGCCATCCCTTCTGTGACTCCAAACTCTCAGCTTCACATTTTATTTTAAGGTACCAATGTAGGGTCCCCCTTGCCATGGCAAACAGTCACTTCTCCCACATGTTTCTACATTTTGTCAGCCTTGTCTCTGACAGCATGTAGTATCTAAGTCACAAGTACCATTAACCAAATTTACCCATTCTTCAGCTGCAGGTGTCTCCTGCAAGAGCCACTTTTCATCATACACTTTCTGGCTAGTGTCAGGAGAATTAAAAATTGGTACCTGGGAAAGTCACACTGAGCCAAGGCTCATTTCCAGGTGTGACACGGGAGAGAGAGAAGGGGAAAAAATAGCAAGCAATAAAGATGATTACGATCACAATAAGGTGCAAAACAACAGTAGTGTAAATTGCAAAAGTACAAAAATGATCAAGATACATGCATCAAGGAACAAGAACACATGCTGCAACCTCAGACAAAATCAATCATCTGGTGGAAGATCACAGTGCAGAGAGAAGGGAGGCATACAGCTGAGGCAAGAGAAGGGGCATGAATTGAGGAGGGAAGGCAGTTCAGGAGGGGAGCTGACAGGTACAGGAGGGAGGTGGAAGGAGTTTAAGCTGGTGCTTAAGGGAGGTTGGGGAGGGTGAAAGACTGAGCACAGAAGGGAAGGGTTCCCGAGGGAAGGGAGATAATAGGAGATTGCTGACTGCCCAGCAGAGGAGCGAGGGTGGGGAAGATGGACAGTGCAGGGACCCCTGGGACAAAGGGATATGAGGCAGATGGGATGGGAGAGATGATCATGGATAAGCATGAGAGCAGTTCCTCAAAGGACTATTTAGGGAGGTGAAAGAAACACAGTGGTGCAGGCGACTGAAGGGAAGAGGGAGGATGGATAGGGAAGAGTAGAGTGAGCAGTGATGATGACTCCCCAGTCTCCAATAGCTATTTGTTAGTTGGGTCTCGCACACCTTGTGGATAAGTTAAAGAGACAGTAGTGGTGAAAATTTCCTTAAGGGCTCCCTCTGTTATATATGATAGGTTTCAAAAATAGTGATTTTTTTTTTTTTTTAGTATTTTTCATTTTTTTCAGGATACAGTTACCGAAATCAAGACTGTCTCGCGAAAATCAGGACAGGTGGTAACTCTTCTGTATCCTGTATATTTCCTTCCTGTCTTTATGTAACATGACTGCTGCTGTCCATCCCAGAGCAGGGAATTTGAGTAAAACTAAAAGTGGTTATTTCCTGTGTGTTGTTTTCCTCGGTAAAGTAAAATAGCATAAATACATACATACATGCATACATGCGTACATCTAACTGACAGTGGCAATAACTGGAAATACTAAACTAGGCTCTCAAAGGAGAGTAGCGTAGATGTGCCGTTCTGGACCAACCAGGGGCGGAATCCTGCTGTATGGAGAAGACTTGCATTTTGGTTGCATAACCCCACAGCAGGTGACTCAACTTCTCTTACCTTCCATTGCAGAATGAGTGGGGAAAGTTAAGCACAGCTGTAATGCAATGTATAAAAAGTGCAGCTCCACTTTTGCTTTGGTCAACATTTTTACTTTATGCTTAGTTGTAAGTTCTGGTCCAGATACTTAATCCTGGTTCTTCCACCACTGATTCCCAGGGGTAGGGCTGCGAGTTGCAGGTCTGAAGGAGAGCAAGGAGTGCCAACTTGGAAGCCTGGTCTAACAAATAGTCATATACCGGACAAGGAGGGAGGGAGGGTGCCCAAGTGGTTGTATTCCACAAGCAGTTCGGCTGGTGATCAGTGCTAAACTAAACCATCTGCAGCCCTGGGTGATGTTTTATGCCCTTCTCAAATAACCTCGTGCTAAGAAGGTGTGACCAAAGAAAACAGCACACCGTCATTGGTTCTGGTTTGCCCAGACAGCTTTTATTATCTGCCAGGGACACAGACCGTGAGTGGATAATGTTTCATTGCCCCAGTACGAAATGGCTACTGCTTCTGTTGCATGAAACTAGTGAATCTCGTGAAGGTGGGGTGGAGGTTGGGGGTGGTTAGAATTAATTTCCACACTGAAACCGTCGTGTGCACTGCGTTCATTACTGCTCTTACAGCAGGAGGGCAAAGGCAGAGAAGCTGATCCCGATAGGACAAAAGAATTGCAAAGGTTCATGCAATGGTACTGGTGATATTTTATAGCAATACATTTACTTCTGTGGGTTTTCACATCTCTAGAAATGTTTGATGAATACAATTGGCTGGAAGTGTTAACCTAACAAACAAATGGGACATAAACAGAGGGCTGACTTTCATACAGAAAAGGGCTGGGGAAAAAAAGAAAAATGAAGGAACACACAGGCCACTTTAAAACGAAGTAGATTCACACCCCCGTCTGCTACACAGTGTGTGCGTGGGGGGAGCGAGCACGCAGTGTGTCTGCGTGCGTGTGTGTGTGTAGGGGGAGCGCGCATGAGCAGGCAATATCTTATCACTGCTCACTGGGCGTAGCTCCCCACTGGCTACTGTGCCACTGCATTTTGGGCTGTCATAGACATAGCTCCAGCAGGCTGATGGAGGGCACTGCATACCAAACACACTGACTTATTGGAAGGGCTGCCACCTCAGCATCGGATGATGGCACTACGTTTCTTGCACATGCGTGCAAGCAAACATAAAAATGTATTCTGTGAAGTCATATATAGATAGAAAGCGTAACTACATGCAATGTAGATTACTTTTGCCCTTTAAATATAACCATCTTATTCATTCTGGTTACATTATTTAAAGGGGAGACGTATGGTTTCCATCCTATTTCACATCGACTTAGCCACCCCCCAGTCTCTCTTTGTACACATATATTCCTCTCTTGTTGTCTTTTCTGTCTTCATGATCTTCAAACCCCTATCCCCAAAGTGCCATTGGCGGTATCCCAACCAGTCCATGCGGTTACATGGCCTTGATATTCTGAGTACAGAATATTCTGAATAAGTATTCCAAATATTGTGTTTAGATGAACTGGAATATATATTCCAGTTTGCACTCTGCTTTTACATATATCACAATATGTGGAATAAGACCTTGGGCATGCTCGGTACACTGTTTTATAAGTTAATAAGGCCTCCACTGGGTGTCTTTTATGGTATAAGAGACCCGAGCATGAGGTTTGGGTGAGAGGACCTCGACGTGAAGCTGGGCGGTTCTGTCTTCCCACACCTCACAAGAGGGTCTCTTATACCATAAGAGACATTCCTCAGAGGGCCTATTATCTTATTGGAAGTCACCTGAGTTTCATTTGAGGGATTTATAATAAGCTTGTAGTCTTTTTTTTTTTAAAACAATTTGTCATCCTCCCTCCTTGTGCTGAAGTGGAGTAATTCCTCCAGACGTTTCCGCATGAGAGCACACTGTACATGGGATAAGAGGTAGAATGACTCTGCATGCTGATTGGCTGAAATCACATCAGTGATCCATAGTATTACTTACTGGAGGCCTTTCTATGGTGCTTATTCTGAATACTGAACTTACTGTATTTATTTTATTTATTTATGTATTTGTTAACCGGGTAGGTACACTGATCCCAGGGATCATTTTCAGGCACAACCTGGGCCATAAAGATTTATTCATTTATTTGCTTTTGTTAACCAGGTAAGCACACTAGACAGCCAAGTGCCTATTTTCAGGTGCGACCCGGGAGATTACAAGGTACATTACAAGGTACATACATGAACATCAGGCAAATACAAGTGGAGGATTACATTACATAGAATTAGCACAACAGGGACTTTACAAGCATCAGATTTCATCAGGCAAATAGTAGCGAAGAGTTAATATAAAGTGACCAGAACACAGGGATATTGTAAGACAACAATACCAAAAACAGGTATTACAATACAGTATTAAACATTGCAGTCAGTAGGAAGAAGTGCAGTATGAATTAATCGCTCTAGGCAGCAAGTTGTAAGGCTAGCAGTTAGAATAAGGAGGAGTCACAGTTGGGATAGAGTGGGCCCAGTGCGAGAGAAAGGAGTGCACAGTTATAGTGCTCACCCTGTTTTGCCGGTGGGCCTAAATGGTCCATTTTTATATATGCTGTGAGAACAGGAGGAGTATAAGCACAGTTGTGCTCTGCCCAAGTCGTAATGTTTAGGTAGCATCTCAGTTAGTTGGGGCATCTCAGGCTGAGAGGGTTTGTCTAGTGCAGAGACAGGTGGCAGCCATTTTGAGAAAACCCCAGAGGGAGGCTTTAAAGCTCTGGTGCGAGGAAGATGGCACATTACAATGAAAGAAAGTACACGATATGGGTATTTAGAATAAACAGTACCACATAGTAAAAGCTTAACAGTACAGCAGGGTAAAAACTTAAGTAAGGTAAAAATACAAGGGCACAGTAGCAAATGCAGCGCATCAGAAAATGCTACCTCATTGGATGAAATACAACAGTCTAGAAAGCGATACACAGCAACTAGCAAGAACCGGTATAACAAAGTGTGTTGGTTACGTGAATGGATAGGGTTCTGACCATTGTCTAGTTTACCTGGCTCTTGACTAGCTCAGCTGTGTGAATACTAGTATTTGGAATTTTGATACCATATTCAGAATACTGGTGTTCACGTGGCTAGAATACTCATTCTGAATCCTGAGTATTCTAAATAAGACTGGAATATTGCTGGCCTGTAAATGCACCGAGTGAGATTATCAGTTGCAAACTGTCAGTGGCACCTGGCAATGACACTGCCACTGACAGATCATAGCATCAGTGGTGCCTGGCAGTGACGTGCCACTTTGGAAGGAGCAGCTTCAAAGAAAACTGAGACAGAAACACCAGGTATGAGGACACACATGTGATGCAGGGAGCCAGTGCATGTACCCCATGTTGGCCTGACCTCAAAACAATCCAGCATGACAGAAGCAGATGGTGAGGGCACTCATTCGCTGCAAAAGATTAACACTGCACAGAAGGTACAGTACTCGCCTCCTTTGTCATTTAGGTACTGCCGAAAAACATACTGGAGAGTGTAAATTGAAGTGCAGCAGAGTGTGGGTAGCGGAAATCCTCACACAGTTCCCAAATGTACCAAGTTCAGTTTCAGGACATTGGGGCACTGTGGAGGTATTGCCTCTACCGGCACTCCTTTGCATTTAATTTAAACCATCTTGTATGTATTTCAGCTATTTCTACATTAACTGGACTGCATGGGACAGACATAAGGTAATTCTGGTGGTGGGTGTGACACTTGGACAGCTGGTTCTGATTAACCTGTACTTTTTGTAATATAAAAATGTGTTATTGATTGTCTCTCATGAGAGATGCTGACAGTCTGTAGAATGACAAACCCCCTCCCAGGTTTTAGCTAATAGGTGTTACCTGGAAGGCCAAGAGATAATTACAGGCTAGAAGAGGCCATCATAAACTTTTATAATGTTCAGAGGAAACACAGTAAAAATTCACATGGTAATACAAAGCATGTTGCACCTCCGTGAGATCTGGCAGACAGACATAACAAGTCCTTTGATGTCCTGGAAAGGGGAAGCTGCTCATAAGCTCAAAGAGTCATATGAGAAAATGAGTTGTGTTGAGATCACAGAATTTACTTTTGATAAAACATCCTGGGTGTATGATTTTTAATAAACCGAGGAGGAGCTAGGTGACCTCACTCAAAGGGGTTGGCAAAGACAGTTTTTTTTTTAAACAGTATTCTGTTTTCCTTTAGAGATGCACTTCTATCAACACTCTGAGAAAAACGCATCTTTGAGCACTTTAAACAGGTATTTAGAGAAAGAGAGAGACAAATCTAAGTATTGCAGTAGGAATTGCACTGTTAAAACCTTGTTCTTTTAAAAGATTGCATGGTTCTTGTGATATATAGTTCTGTATTTTATGTTTTACATATTTTTATCTATTTTAGTAAAAACTCTATTTTTAGAGCCTATTTGGTCTGTCTTTGAATTTCTTTCTTTAACAAGTGAAGTATATATTGTTAAAGTTGACACTATGCATAAGCTTGAATGGTGATACCAAACTGGAAAAAGGTAGAGTTAAATCTGAGGTCTTTTATTATGAGTTTTTAAGGATTCATTTTTGTACGCCTGGTTAGGTGCCCATAGGCAAAGATAACTGGCCCCCCCGAAGACCGAATTATCTGAGCCTGTGCATTGGGTACGCTAACATGAGGTTCACAGTTTGAATCCCTCCAGAACTTGAGACCAAAGGTTGATTCAAACCCACAAAACAGACAGGAGGGTTACCCTGTTTCTGTTAACTGTTCACAAGACTGCGATCGGAGGTTTGCACTTTGGGAGTAGAGGGCTAAATTGCTGAGTGGGTTTCTGACAGATTGGTTGACAGCGGTGTGAAAATTTTGGTATTACAAGCTTTTATTGTTCAGTGTATCAGCTTGAGACCATCAGCTCACTTGCAAAGAAAGAAAAACGGCAATTTATTTTTAAAAAGGAGACAGAACCATATCACTTGGCATACAGTCAAGTTCCTACCAATTTCATTTTTATTTTTCTAAACTGCAAGTCAGAGTAGCTGTAGTTAGGGAAGAAGATGGCTTCCAACTACAGCAGGCACACTGTAGACTACTTAAAGCAGTTGTGTGGGGACAGAGGAGTCCCGTTCGAGGTGAAAGCCAGCAAGCAGAACCTCGTGGATGACCTGATGGTAGCAGATACCCAGAGCAGCGAGTCACAGACCGTGACTGAAAAGGACCAAATCTCGAGTGTGGCAGGGCTAGTGGCCAGTGCAGTGTCCAGATCCAGTGAGGATGAAAGCAGGGCCACTGTCAGTGAAGGGCCACAGCAGCAGGGGAAGACCACCAGTATCCTGGATCCAGAAGTACTCAGGCTGCAAATTGAGTTGTGCAGAATGGAGCTGGAGTTCCAGAGAGAGAGAGGGACCATGAACAACAGGAGGCAGACCGTGAGGAGTGTGAGCACCAGTGAGCTGCAGAGGAGAAGAGAGACCTTGAACAACAGGAGGCAGACCATGAGGAGTGTGAGCACCAGCGAGCTGCAGAGGAGAAGAGGGAGTGAGAACACCGAGATGCAGACTGTGAGGAGCAGGAGCATCAGAGGCAACATGAACTGGAGAAGCTACGACTCCAACCAGCGGCACCAGAGCAGGTAAGTGGCTTGGGTTTAACTGGGACTACAGGACTGGGTTACAAATTGAATTCCAAATTAATAGCTGAATTTAAAGAGGGGGAGGATATGGATGCCTTTTTAAATTCTTTTGAAAAGGTTTGTATTCAGGCTAAAATTCCTAGAGAGTCCTGGAGCTTAAAGCTATCCCCACTACTTACCAGGAAAGCTTGGGATGCATTGGGTCAAATGGACAATGAGGACAGTGATGATTACAGCAAACTCAAAGCTGCACTGTTAAAGAAATTTGAATTAACTGCTGAATCATACAGAGCTAAATTCTGTAAGCTACGGAGAAGCCCTGACATGAGCTATGAGGAGCTAGCCATGAAATAACATCAGTTTTTAAAATGTTGGTGGGAAGGAATTGAGGCAACCTCTTTTGATAAAATTGAAAATGTGATTTTATTAGAACAGTTTTATTGGGCATGCCCAACAGAGCTAAAAACCTGGCTGGAAGACCAAGATCCAAAAACAGTGCAAGAGGCTGCTGAACTCTCAGACCACTATGCCAAGAGCAGACCTGCTCTGAGAGCGAATGGGACGGGCGTGGCAGCGCAGACAGGGAAAAGTGTGCCTTCAGGGCAGCTAAAACCCTCACTGCCTCCTCCGAAACCAGTTAGCCCCAGGTTTCTGAGAAAAGATTTCTCTGAAAAGAGAAGTAAATGTTGGTTATCTAAAGAAACTGGGCATATTGCCAGACAGTGTCCCAAAAGAATGAGCAATAATACGCAGAATGGTACTAGAAAAGAAGTGGGTTGTTTGTGCCTGGAAGCATGCCTGTGAACATGAAGGAACACATGCACCCAGTCATGGTGAATGCTGTACAGAAGCAAGGGTTAAGGGACACAGGGGCATCCCTGACATTGGTGAAAGGGGATCTAGTAGAACCTAGTCAGCTTATACCCAATAAATACGTCACTGTACAGGATTTTACTGGTGAAGAGAAAACATTGCCACTGGCTAGTGTTCTCCTAGACTGGGGTGAAACAGGGGGAACTGTGCAACCGGTGGCAGTAGCCAAAATGTTAGCAATGGATGTGATCCTGGGCAACAATCTCAAACAAGGAATAGTATGTGCAGTTACCCATAACCAAGAGGCAAGGGAAAATTGCAGTTCCCTGAATCCCACAGAAGCCATTGTGGAAACCACTGAGAGGCTGGTTCCCCAGTCTGTCTCCCCAGATGGGGAGACTAATGAAAAAGGGGTAGAAATTTCCCCAGTAGCAAGTGACCACACAGCTACAGTGGGTTACTCCAAAGAGGGAGGGGTGACCCATTGTCAGAGGGTTAGAATTGACAGTGATCCTGAGTGCCCTGACGCTAGTGCTAGGGACCCTAGTTTAGCGACTGAAGGGGACCTGTCCCATGCCTTGGGAATGTGTGAGGGGTTTGCAGCTGCTTAGAGAAGTGACCCTAGTTTAGAGAAGCTGAGGGCTTGGGTAGACTCAGACAGTGCACAGGGAGGTGACGGCAGACATAAGGTTTATTGGTAAAATGGACTTATGTATACTCAGGCTGTGCAGACAGAGGGAGGGAGGGATGCTAGGTAGGCAGCTTGTCATTCCCCAGGGGTATCGTGAGCAGTTGCTCAAAATTGCACATGATATTCCCTTGTCTGGTCATCCGGGAATTGCACACATGATGCAGCGGTTGGCCCAGAATTTCTACTGATCTAACTTCACCCAGCAGGTGAAGGAGTATTGCAGGTCTTGTCACCGGTGCCAAGAAATGGGGAAGGTGGGCAAGAAAACCCAAGCCGCCCTGATTCCATTGCCCATAGTGAAGGAGCCATTCCAGAGGATGAGAATGGATATTGTGGGTCCTTTAAATACCCCCAGCTCCTCAGGGAAGAGGTTCATCCTGACTGTGGTGGATTATGCCACCCAGTACCCAGAGGCAGTCGCCCTATCCTCACTTGGGACAGACAAAGTGTCAGATGCCTTACTAGGGATTTTATCCTGTGTTGAGTTTCCGCAGGAGATTATCACCGATCAAGGGGGTTCCTCCATGTCTGACCTGATGAAATGTTTATGGGAGAAGTGTGGGGTGGTGCAGAGATGCATGACACTGTATCATCCACAAGCCAATGGTCTTGTGGAAAGATTCAATGGTACCCTAAAGTCAATGCTCTGGGTGTTTGCTAAACAGCATGGGAGGGACTGGGAGAAATACCTTCCCCACCTGTTTGCATACAGGGAGGTGCCCCAAGAATTGACAGGATTTTCTCCCTTTGAACTCTTATATGGACGCCGGGTACTTGGGCCCCTAGACCTGATCTGGGAGGACTGGGAAGGTAAGCACGCCACCTGGGGAACTCCCATTGTGGATTATGTCCTTAGGTTTGGGGAGAGGCTAAAGGAGCTTATGGGGACAGCCCAGAGCAACCTAGCAGCTGCCCAACAAAAACAAAAAGTGTGGTATGACCGCAGAGCCAGAGCTCGCTCGTACATGGTGGGTCAGGAAGTCATGGTCCTTATTCCGGTCTGGAAAGACAAGCTGCAGGCTGAGTGAGCAGGACCATACAAAGTGGTTAGGAAGGCAAATGATGTGAACTACATTGTAGAGTTACCTGACAGAAGACAGACAGAAAGGGTGTACCATGCCAACATGATGAAGCCATATGCGAATAGGGCTGACATGGTGTTTGCAGTGTGTAGTCATGGGGAGGGGACGGATGAAGGAGACCCCCTTCTGGACTTGCTGGAAGAAAGTAAGTGGAAGTCCTCTGTGGAGGTAGTAAAATTGTCTCCCCAGCTGACCCCGGACAAGATCCAGGAAGTAAGGGAGGTTTTAGCAGACTTTTCCCCATTGTTTAGCACCAAGCCTGGACTAACCCCCTTAGCGACTCACGATATAGAGACAGGGACACAGACGCCCATATGGTGAACTGCATATCGGGTGTCAGAGGCTGTCCAAAAGGACATTAGGAGGGAAGTGGAGGAGATGCTGGATTTAGGGGTAATCCAGAGATCCCACAGCCCCTGGGCCTCACCCATAGTCCTCGTGCCCAAACCAGATGGCTCAACTCATTTCTGTGTGGACTACCATGGACTGAATGCAGTCACAACGTCAGACACTCACCCGATGCCCAGGACAGATGAACTCCTGGACAAGTTGGGAGGGGCGACCTACCATGCAACCATTGACCTGACAAAGGGGTATTGGCAGGTAGGGTTGACAGACAGAGCTAGGGAGAGGTTGGCCTTCATCACTCCAATAGGCTTATTTGAGTTTAAAGTAATGCCTTTCAGAATGAAGAATGCCCCTGCCACTTTCCAAAGGTTGGTGAACCAGGTGTTAAATGGTGCTGAGGAACACACTGTGGTGTACCTGGATGACATTGCCATCTTTAGCACTAGCTGGGAGGAACACCTGTCCCACCTTAGGGAAGTGCTGGGCAGGATACAGAGGGCTGGGCTCACTGTCAAAGTTGAGAAATGCCAGGTGGCCATGGGAGAAGGGGAATACCTCGGGCATGTGGTAGGCCAGGGACAGCTCCGTCCTAACCAAATAAAAATAGAGGTAATCCAGGTGTGGCCCAGACCAGAAATGCAGAAGCAGGTCAGGAGCTTTCTAGGGACAGCAGGGTACTATAGAAAATGTGTACCCAATTACAGTGCCCTGGCTGCTCCACTATCTGACCGGACAAAGAAAAGGATGCCAAAGAAAATTACCTGGGGCCCGGTCTGTGAGGAAGCCTTTTCCAGACTAAAGGAGGCACTGTGCAGTGCTCCTGTTTTGACAAGTCCTGACTATAGCAAACCCTTTATAGTTAAGACTGACGCCTCAGACATGGGTATTGGGGCAGTACTGAGTCAGACATCTAGCCAAGGGAGGGGTCACCCAATAGCATACCTGAGTAGGAAGTTGCTTCCCAGGAAGCAGGCATACTCCACTGTGGAAAAAGAATGTCTTGCCATAGTGTGGACCCTAAAGAAGTTGGAGCCATACTTGTATGGGCAGCATTTTCCACAACCCCCTGGTTTGGCTGACGCAGATGGGAAAGATGAATGGTAGATTGCTAAGGTGGAGTCTTGCTTTGCAAGGGTATGATATGACAATATTACATAGGGCTGGAGCCAAAAATCAGAACTCCGATGGGCTGTTTCGTGTGTAGGAGGAGTGAACTGATTTGGGAAGCTCATATCATGCACGGGATAGAGCCCCCAAATTCAATCTAGGTGGGGAGGAATTGTGACACTTGGACAGCTGGTTCTGATTAACCTATGCTTTCTGTAATATAAAAATGTGTTATTGATTGTCTTTCATGAGAGATGCTAACAATCTGTGGAATGACAAACCCCCTTCCCAGGTTTTATCTAATAGGTGTTACCTGAAAGGCCAAGAGATAATTACAGGCTAGAAGAGGCCATCATAAACTTTTATAACGTTCAGAGGAAACACAGTTAATATTCACATGGTGATACAAAGCATGTTGCACCTCCATGAGATCTGGCAGAGAGACATAACCAGTCCTTTGATGTCCTGGAAAGGGGAAGCTGCTCTTAAGATCAAAGAAAGTCATATGAGAAAATGAGTTGTGCTGAGATCACAGAATTTACCTTTGATAAAACATCCTGGGTGTATGAATTTTAATAAACAGAGGAGGAGCTAGGTGACCTCACACAAAGGGGTTGGCAAAGACAGTTTTTTTAAACAGTATTCTGTTTTCCTTCAGAGATGCACTTCTATCTACACGCTGAGAAAGACACATCTTTGAGCACTTTAAGCAGGTATTTAGAGAGAGAGAGACAAATCTAAGTACTGCAGTAGGAATTGCACTGTTAAAACCTTGTTCTTTTAAATGATTATATGGTTCTTGTGATATATGGTTCTATATTTTATGTTTTACATATTTTTATCTACTTTAGTAAAAACTCTATTTTTAGAGCCTACTTGGTCTGTCTTTGAATTTCTTTCTGTAACAAGTGAAGTATATATGGTTAAAGCTGACACTATGCATAAGCTTGAATGATGATACCAAACTGGAAAAAGGTAGAGTTAAATCTGAGGTCTTTTATTAGAGTTTTTAAGGATTCATTTTTGTACGCCTGATTAGGCAAAGATATTTGGCCCCCGGAAAACAGAATTATCTGAGCCTGTGCATTGGGTATGCTAACAAGAGGTTCACAGTTTGAATCCCTCCAGAACTTGAGACCAAAGGTTGATTCGAACCCACAAAACAGACATGAGGGTTACCCTGTTTCTGTTAACTGTTCACAAGACTGCACTTGGAGATTGGCACTTTGAGAGTAGAGGGCTGACCTGCTGAGTGGGTTTGTGACAGGGGGTAGGAAGAAATAGGCTGTTGGTTAACTAGGACCTGCAGCTTATTCAATAGGTAGGGAAACAGAAACATAGAATTTGACAGCAGATAAGGACTGCTTGGCCCACCTAGTCAGCCCATTTCCCTACCTAATGGATAAGCTGCAGATCCTAGTTAATCAACAGCCTACTTCCTCCTACCCCGCACTAGAATTGCCTTATGTCTGTCCCTTGCATTCTTCGGTTCCCCTACTGCTTTTGACACCACTACCTCCTCAGGAATGCTGTTCCATGTATCCACAACCCTCTCCATGAAAAAATACTTCCTCGCATTACCTCTGAGCCGTCCCCCCTCTGTCTTCAAATTGTTCTCCCTTGTTCTTGCACATCTCTTTTTCTGAAAGATGCTACCCTCTTGGACTCTGTTGATTCCCTTGATGTCCTGGAAGGTTTCTATCGTGTCCCCCCACCTCCCTCCTCTCCTCGAGGATACATGTATTAAGCTCCTTTAATCTCTCTTCGTATGTCTTCTGGTGCAGACCCTGCACTGCGAATGGACAGACTTGGTGGGCCAAGCAGTTCTTATCTGCCATTGAAGTCTGTTTCTATGTAACTAAATGACAAGATGGTTACCTTAACTTCTGTGCAGTGTTAGCTTCAGTGCTCCTGCCATTTGCTTGCATCAATACAAACAGAGCACACGGAGTAGCTGCACCAGTTTCTTCCATGTAGTAGCTTACACAAGCAGCGATATCCATATCAGGACCTACTGACTGATCGCAGCCGATGAAATCAACTGGGTGAGGTACCTAGGATTGTGTACTAGGGAGGGGCTAAATTTAGGGTGGGTCTTCACGAAAATGTCAGAGAAAGCTAGGGTGAAGGTGAAGTACTAGTAAAAAAAAAAAAGTAACATTGTATTTTTTTAATTTTGTGCAGCAATTACCTTCTTCAAGATGATCAACGTGTACTATGGTGCCATGTCAGAATTCTGTACGGCCAGCAGCTGCCCAACTGCCAGCGCACCTGGAGACAGGTTAGTAGCCATGTAAGACCTTATTTTTTCAATTTCAAACCTCAGGTGTTCCAAGGAAGTAACATTGTGGTTGTGAAACTTTTTTTTTTTTTTTTTGGTACCTGCTACTGGATGCAGCAGTTTGAGTTATAAACATGGATCATCGTGTCTATAACCCTGGTTCTAGAACCTCTGCTTTTTTAACTGTTTTCTGTGAGAGTTTTGTGGGGGAGGGGCAGACTTGTGCTCTCTCCTATACGCTAGTTCATTTTCTCTAGTTATCACATAGCACTTCTCACATCTGTAAGGATGCATAACATGCACAAGTTGCTTGCTACTTTGTGGGCAACTAAGCACTTTGAAGAACTGATCCATCTGCTTTCCTTTTTTATCTTATGTTTTTATTGTTTTACAGAAAAAAAACATAATGCAGTCATTATTCAAGTAAGACCAACATAGTATGAATAGGGAGCCACCTAGTGAAAATTTGATAGCCTCACAATCTGGTATAATACAATTGGGAGGTATAATAGTTGTTACTAAGACATAGTTTTACAAGTAGTGTTGCTCAGACAGTGTCCCAGAAACTAGGATACCAACAGATATCTCCCATTTGGCCAGATAGTTGCTGTGGTAGGATAGCAGTGCTATCTGACCATGGATCCTACCCTCTAGGATCCAGTGCATGGATCCTACAAATGTTGTGGATCCTGTGGATCCTAGCAACAGAGCCAGCTTGGATCCTAACTGTCTGACCTAGGATCCATCACTGTCTGACCCTGCAGCCTAACTATCTGACCTAGGATCCCTAGATCCTAACTAGGATCCATCACTATCTGACCCTGGATCCTAACTATCTGACCTAGGATCCATCGCTATCTGACCCTGCAGCCTAACTATCTGACCTAGGATCCATCACTATTTGACCCTGGATCCTAACTATTTGACCTAGGATCTCTGGATCTGATCTAGGTTCCCTGGATCCTAACTAGGATCCATCGCTATCTGACCCCAGATCCTAACTATCTGACCTAGGATCCCTGGGTCTGACCTCGGTTCCCTGGATCCTAACTAGGATCCATTGCTATCTGACCCCAGATCCTAGCTATCTGACCTAGGATCCATCACTATCTGACCCTGGATCATACATATGTCTTTGCTAGGATTTCTAGTAGGATCCAAGATAGGATACCAGCACTATCCACAAAAGCATTATCTGAGCAACACTACTTACAAGGTATGCTACACTGGAAGAACTGAGGAACCAGTTCAGACAAAATAATGTACTGTCCTGCATCCACAACCATATTAAGTTGACATGGTCCCACTCAGAACATAGATCAATTTAAAATGGGTAGTAGCTCAAATGTCAAATCCTGCTTCAAGAAAATTCCAAAAATCTCTCCCTGTGTTCATCTCAGTATCTATACTTATTGGCTATTAAAGGAAAACTGCGCTGATATGAGTCATTTTACCCAGAAGGAGGTATTTTTAAGTACTGGATCAAATTCTGTTATTTTTACATCTAAAGATGCCATTTTAGTAACCACAGTGGATATTTCTGATTTGCACTCTGCTGGTAAGTACCATTTTATTTATTTATTTATTTAGTTAGTTAGTTTTTGCTTACTGGGTAAGGTGCACTAGACAAGCAGTTGCCTATTTTCAGGCACAACCCGGAAGGAGTACATACATAACAGTTGAAATACAATCCAGGGATTAAAGTGAGGGGGAACTCGGGAGGGGGGAACTAGTCCCCCCCTTGTGCCCCCTTGAGCTTCTGATTAGGGGGATCTCTGAGGGAACTCATGTGCACCCCCCAGCTGTTTATTTGTCACAGACTAGTGTATATTTCTTCCTAGCTCCCTGCCTGTCACTTTAAGTAACTGAGGCTGTGCCACTCGGCCCTGGCACTCCATGATCTGAGGATGTGCAGCAGAAGTAGAACCCATCCCCACCGCCCACACCACGCCCAGGACAGGTTGTCCTCCACTCTGTTTCCTCCTCCTCCTAATCCGTGGCTCCTCCTCTCACATTGCCTGACTGTGCCAGCCTGCAAGAAGAAGGCATTACTGCCCTGTAGCCCCTCTCTGCCTCTGCCCCCTGCCAGGGCTGTCCCCTGCTCTTGCGCTGGCTGGGCTAGCAGTGACTAAGTTAGCCCCCCGTGCTCCAGTCCTCCCTCCCTCCCTCCCTGACTCCTGATTCTTGACTAGTCCTCCTCTGTGACCGAGCGTGGTGAGTCCCAACTCTCGAGTCCCGCTCCCCACTGCAAAACTTACTGGTGCTGGTGCTGGTGCTGCTGCTGCTGCTGCGCTGCTGGACTCTGGAGTTGGAGACATCAGACAGTGACATTAGAAGCCAATTACATGCTGTTCTCTGGTGGAGGGTCGGGCTGCGGGGTGGGCTCGGCTCAGCTCGGCTGGCACATAACATAATTATTCTGAGGAGGAGCAAGCAATGGCATATCTGTCCCCTGGCATACAGGTGAACTGCGTGTGTGCAGGTCAATTGCACATGCGCAGTCAACCTGTATGATTCTGAAAGAATCACGTGTGCACTTGTTCGGCATGAGTGTGTGTGGAGATGGACTGGAGTAGAAGCTGTTGCTGCGGCAGGAGCAGATGGAGCATGGAGACTGTCTGGGAGGGAAGGAAACCAACAAAAACAAAATACATAAAACAAATAAAATATTAACTCAAGTGCAGTGCCTGCCTCTCAGTGGTCATCTGTGTGTTACAGGGAGGGAGTGGGAGAGTGTGGAAAAAGATTCTGGAGGGTGCCTGGACGGCCGGGGGGAGGGGGGTAGAAAATTGATGATTTGAAAAAAAATTATGATGATGAGCCCTGCTGGCTTTGCATGGCTGGC
Source organism: Neoceratodus forsteri (assembly GCA_016271365.2). Lineage (NCBI taxonomy): Eukaryota > Metazoa > Chordata > Ceratodontiformes > Ceratodontidae > Neoceratodus > Neoceratodus forsteri. The sequence continues at coordinate 106,711,311 of CM028131.1, read as the reverse complement.
CCCTGGCTGATTTGAATTCCCCACCTCCCCCCGCTGCTCAGCTGTAGCTGTGCTGAGGCTGCCTGGCCTCTCAGCCTTTTTGGGGGAAAAAAAGAAAACACTTCTTTAATTCTTTCAGTCTTGGAGGAGGGAGGTAGAGGCAGGCAGGGAGCTCTCACAGTCTGCTGCTCTGGCTCTGAATGAACTGAGGCTAGCTGGGGAGTGGGACCACACCACTGGAGCTTGGAGGAGGAAAGGGAGGCAAGGAGCTCTCAGTCTACTGCTGCTGGTTGTCTGACTGAGTGAGCTGAGGCTAGTTGGAGACCACTGGAGCTTAGAGAAGAGACTGGGAGGAGGCTGCAGCAGGGAGCTCTCAGTCTGCTGCTGCTGCTGCTCTGACTGAGCTGAGGCTAGCTGGGGACCTTCTGGGTGAGACAGTTTTTGGGCGGGCTTGGTCTTGGGCTTTGCTCTCTGGGCTGGTGGTCATCATGGTCCACACTGGTTCCCTAACCCTTTCCAGACACTGACTGAAAAAAGTAAAATCGGTGCTGGAGGACACCCTTACACTTTAACTGAGGAGGATGGGGACGGACAGAATCATGTAGGAAAAAAAAATGTTAAACAGATAAAAGATCTGCCAGATAACAGTTTTGTATTGAGGACCACCAGTCTGCTGGGCTGTCAGCAAGTGCTGGAGCTGGATGCCCTTACCCTTTAACTGAGGGGGATGGAATCATTTAAAAAAAATAAAAATAAAAATGTATGAAAAATATTAAATGGACAAAAAGTCTGCCAGTGCCACTGGTCTGCCTGAGTGGCCTCTGAGCATGTTTTGAAGGGGCCATTGAGCTTAGCAAGGGTCAGGATGAGCCTGACAAGGGGTGATTTTGTCTGGCCTTTGAGTTGAGGGAGGAGGGAGTGGGGGAAAAAACAGTTGTAGAACAAAAAAAGCAGACCCTTGCAGGTGCCACTGCATGACAGGAATATTTGTTATGCAAAAGAAATCATAAACTTGGATAGCAATTTTGTATTGAGAACCACCAGTTTGCTGGGCTGTCAGCAAGTGCTGGAGCTGTACGCCCTTACACTTTAACTGAGAAGGACAGAATTAACCAGAAAAAAAACTAAAAAATATTAAACAGACAAAAGGTCTGCCAGTTGGGCCAGTCTGCCTCACTGGCCTCTGAGCAAGTGTTGGCATAGAACACCAAGAGGAAGGAGCTGCTGTTATATCTATACTTTTCTACTGGGACTAAAGAACTAGAACTCTACTATGGGGACCTTAAATTTAGGGTAAAAACAAAACAACAACAAAAAAGTTAGTGTGTTTTGACTGAGTTGGCTGAAGTGAATTGTTATCTGTGCAGTTATCTAGGTGTTTGTCTCAGGTGGCTGAAGAGAATTGTTATACATGCAATTAATTAAGTGTAGAAAGCTGTAAAGTAGGAGGGGAGTGGCTTAGCTAGAAGAAAGTCGGGTTAAAGCCAGATTTAAATACTAGCGTAGATAGCTTCTGCCAGAGAACAGGCAGAGAACACCAAGAGGAAGGAGCTGCTGTTATAACTATACTTCTCTACTAGGACTATATTGCCCTCCTTTCCCTCCCGTCCACCCCAAGACAGTTCTACTTTTATAGGCACAGGATTTGACTGACAACAGGAACTTCCTGTTTGGGAGCAGGAAGTGAGTGATCACAGAGCCACAAAAGACTCACCATCCTAGAAGAAAAAGAGTAGCTCTCTTCCCCCCCCCCCAGCTGCTGGAGGTCTGACTCCTAGCAAGTAAGGAGACTACTGAGAAATATAGGAACTTCTTGTCTCAGAACAGGAAGACCAGGAGCTTAAAGGGCACAGAGGCAGGCAGTAAGTAAGTAGGGAGAAAAAAAAAAATAAACAAACAGAGGAAAGAGTAAGTATTCCAAACAACAGTTAAGGGGCCAGAAATAAGACATGATGGGAGTGGTGCAGTGGCTGTGGAGCAGCAGTCTTCCGGGAGACGTTCTGGAGAATGCGGTGTTGTCCCATCTGCAGGCACCTCTCTGGGCTGAGGGAGGAGGTTGCTCATCTCCAGACTGAGTTGGCCATGATTTGGGGGACCTCCTCTCCCACCCAGGGACCACCAGGGCCACTGCCGTTACCTCAGAGATTGCCAAGAAAGAGGAGTGGTTGGACCACAGTGGGCTCAAGGAGGGTGAAGGTGGTGGAACAAAGGCGTATCCCACCAGTAGTACCTCTCCACAATTCATATGCCGTTCTGACAAAGTGTGATTCCTCTATGGAGGCACCCACAGTGGAGACCAAGGAGGATGCTGGGAACCTCCACAAAGGAGACCCACAGGAGGGTGGCGTGGGACCCCACAAGGGAAGTAAACAACTCCTAGTGGGGGACTCCATTGTTATGGGGTAGAACTGGAGGAGAAAGGGGAGAGGGAGGTAAGGTGCCTGCCTGGCGCCATTGCTTGAAGGGACAGGGAGTGAATCCTCAGGATTGCCGGAGCAGCTGCACTTGGGAGGGAGCTAGATGTCATTGTCCACCTAGGGGCAAATGACCTGGCTGAGAAAGGGATCAGAACAGAGCAGGAAGAGTTTGTGGAGGGGCCTAGACAAGTAGCACGCACGATAACCTTCTCGGAGGTGCTACCTGTCTATGGCATGGGTGAGGCTAGGGTGCTCCACACCATGGGATTCAATCAGTGGTTGAAAAACTGGTGCAGAGCTCAGGGATTTGGCTTCACTGGGGACTGGGGTCCACCTGGAGTGATGCAGGCCTATACTGGCATGATGGTCTCCATCTGTCCTGGAGGGGAACCAGGATCCTAGGTGATAGGTTTAAATGCTTCATTGGCAAGCATTTAAACTAGCCAAGGGAGGAGCACTGGAAAGGAACAGGGAAATACCAGCCCCCCTCCCAAAAAAAAGAAATCAGGGCAGTAAGTGAGGTAAACACCAACATAGAGGTGTCAATAGGGAGACGGGCAGGGGTAAATGGAGAAAATGACAAAGGCAAGAAGGACTGGAATGGGGCAAAAAGGCATAAGGCCATCAAGAAATGGAGGGTAATGAGTACCAATGCCCGTAGTCTGGGCAACAAGCTCCCTGAACTGGTGGCCTTGATGGAAGAGGGATGCCTGGATATCATAGCAGTCACAGAAACATGGTACACACAGAACCATGACTGTGATGTTAACATGCCAGGGTACACAACCTACAGGAGAGACAGAGAGGGGAGAAGAGGGGAAGGAGTAACTCTCTATGTAAGGGAAAGGATAAAAGCAACAGAACAAAAGAGTAAACAGGGAGGAGAGGAGGCACTGTGGGTCACCTTAGAGACTGGAAATGGCATCACAATCCGCACATGGGTTGTATACAGACCCCCTTCTCAGGGGGAGGCAATGGACAAGGAAATGATTGAAGACATCCTTAGGATGGCAGAGAAAGGGGAGGAACTGTTGATGGGGGACCTGAATATGCCAGATGTTAACTGGAGCACCTTTGCTGCAAAGAGCAGGGCCATTCTCCATGCCCTACAGGTGGCATGCCTCAGACAGCTAGTTTAAGAACCCACTCATAAGGGAACAATCTTAGACCGCATACTCTTAAATGGGGACAGTGAGAGGATCTCAGATCTAGAAGTGTTCTGCCATCTGGGAACAAGTGACCACCAAACAGTGTGGTTCACGATAAACTCGGCTACAGAGTCAAGTCATACAAAAGTGAGGGTACTATTTGGCAAGATGGGAGAGTGCCTTAGAAAAGCACTAGCAAACAGGCTAGAAGGAGGGGTGGAGCAACAATGAGGAAACATCAAAACTGCCATCACAGAGGCAACAAGCCTTTGTGTGATGCAAATAAACAAATCAAAATGAAAGAAAAAGCCACTATGGTTCTCAAAAGAGGTGGTGAGGAAGGTTAAGGAGAAAAAGATAGCATTTAGGAAGGATAAGGAAACACAGAAGGAGCAGGACAGATAACTGTACCCAGTGTTGGGTAAGTTACTTTTTCTGTTACTTTCTATTATGTTTGGAAACTTGTTCCAGGAAGCTCTGTGCAGTCACTAGCAAGGATGGAGAAGTACTACAGAATGTAATACACCTCACAATTATAGTTACTTATTTATTTTTATACAAAAACAATACAAAAATAATAAATAACTATAACAGAATACATTTTTGAAAGTAATAGGTTAGTTACTAGTTACTTTCAAATAAATGTAATCAGTTACAGTTACGTATGTCTTTTGCATAAAAAGACATAAGTAATTGTAACTGTAAGGTGTGTCACTTTCTCCAGTACTTCTCCAACCTTGCTAATGACTACACAGAGCTTTCTGGAACAAGTTTCTAAAAGTAATAGAAAGTACTAGAAAAAGTAACTTACCCAACACTGACTGTACCAGTTAAGGCAGAAGGAAGTAGGGAGGGAAGTCAGACTAGCAAAGGCCCAAACTGAGGAAAAGATGGCCAACCCGGTTAAGAAAGGAGAGAAAACCTTTTATAGGTACATCAGGGAGTATAGAAAGACAAAGGGATGAATAGGTTGCCCGAATAAAATGGACGGTGGGTGGGCAGAGAGGGACAGTGAAAAGCAGGGATACTGAGTGAATACTTCTGCTCAGTATTCACAAAAGAGGAGGAGGGGGACGTGCCTAATCCAATTAACAGAAGCACTCTGGATGGGGGGGGGGGTTGATCCCAGTCCTTTCACAGAAGAAAGGGTTCTGAAAGAACTCCTAAAACTGAAGGTGGACAAAGCAATGGGGCCAGACTGAATTCACCCCAGAATTCTAAAAGAATGAGGTGGAGAACTAGTGACACCACTGACTACCCTTTTTAAGAAATCATGGGAGGATGGTGTGGTACCTGAGAACTGGAGGAAGGCGGATGCGATTCCACTACACAGAGGCAAGAAACTACAGACCTGTCAGTTTGACCTCTGTGGTAGGGAAGTGATGGAATCACTTCTGAAGGAAAGAATTGTTGAGTACCTAGAGGCCAGTGGGGCACAGGACCCAAGGTAGCATGGGTTCACAGCGGGAAGGTCATATCAGACAAATCTAATTAACTTCTTTGACTGGGTGACCAAAGTAGTAGACCAGGGAGGGGCTGTGGACATGGCCTACCTAGACTTTAGCAAGGCATTTGACACAGTCCCACACAAAAGCTTAATAATCAAATTAACCAGCCAGGGAGTGGGTCCTAGGGTGGTAGCCTGCGTAAAACATTGGCTGGACAACGGGACACAGAAGGTAATTGTAAATGGAGTCCACTCTGAAGAAAGTGGGGTTACTAGTGGGGTACCGCAGGGTTCAGTACTGGGTCCAGTCCTTTTTAATGTCTTTAAAAATGACATTGCAGAGGGACTGGAAGGAAAAGTATGCCTCTTTGCAGATGACACAAAGATCTGCAACAGGGCTGACACACAAAGAGGTGTGGAAAGGATGAGAAGGGACTTAGTAAGGTTGGAGGAATGATCAGAGACTGGGACTGAACTTTTGAATTTAATTTTTGGTGCCAAAACGCTGCAGACTTCTGCTCTGTTTAACAGGTGGCCTGCAGCAGTGCCAGAGAGCGAGAGAGGGACCGATCAGCGAGAGGGAGCTCATCAGAGCTCGGGGACTGGGACAGAACTTTTGAATTTAATTTTCAGTGCCAAAATGCTGCAGGTTTGCTGCCCTATTTAACGGGCAGCCTGCAGCAGTGCCGAAGAGCGAAAGAGGGACTGGACTGAAATTTTCTCCCACCCACTCCACACCGCCACCCTTTTAAATAGACTTTATGGGCTGATAAAGGGAGGGGTTCCCTGGAGGTGGACATAACAGGACTTCTGCCTTAATAGAACTGCATCTTTCTGGGGCGAGTAAGGAAAAAGCATGGAGATACAAGCAGGGCTGTCATATTACAGGCAACTGGGTTGTGAAACAGAGCAAAGATGTACTATATGATTATACTGTTTTTTCTGGGGCTGTGACATTACAGGCTGCTGGTTGTAAAACAGAGCTGACATAAACTATATGATTATACTGTTTATTCTGTATCTTCAGTTAGTGTTTAAGAGTCTATTTAGAGCCTGTTTACCCTGTCCCATCAGTTAGAATTTGTGTCTATTTAGAGCAGGGCTGTTTGTTGGAAGAGAACATGACTGATCTAGTCTGTATCTTCAGTTAGTGATTGTGTCTCATTTAAAAGCCTGCTTATCCTGTATCATCAGAGTTTAAGTGACAACCTTGAGCTGCGTTGTATGTTGAAATTAATATAGCTAACCTAGGATACCCCAGTATGGCCACTTGGAGGGGAAGGAGGGGTAGTAATCCAGGGGGAAGAGAATGGGAAACAGAGGAAGTGCCTATAAGAAATAGAGAAGGACAAACGGGGTGGCCACTTTCCACCATGGCAGGCATCTTCGGAATGGTTGTAGGATGCACAGGCTGTGGGGTGGCAATAATTCTAAAGTGGGCCTGGAGACAGGGAGGCTGCCCACTCTGTAGGCAGCTATCTCTGATTAGGAGTGAAGTTTGTTGGTTACGGAGTAAGCTGGGAGACTTGGGGGGGCAACCAGAGACAAGGGGTGGGGGTATGGGCGGCAGAGGAGTGGAGATGAGAGGAGGCGGTTGCAATGCCCAGAACCAAGAGTAGGACATGTTATAGCAGGTAAGGGGGGATATTAGGGATAGAGGACCCCTGGAAAGGGATGTTGAGGTGAAGGGGAAAATCTATGGGGTGAACTCTCCGAAAATAGAGAGAGTGGAGGGGGAAGAGTCAGGAGAGGCTGTTGGGGGAGAAACTAGAAGAGCAGACAGTGGGAAGGGAGCTCCGAAGGTGGATAGGGCAAGAGGGGAGAAACAGGGGTGGCTTAGAGGGCCAGTCAGGGGACACTCTGATCAGGTTATGGAGACTGGTATAGAGTGTCATAATAAATTTGAGCTGCTTAGTAACCTAGTAGGGGAGGAAGGGGTTAGCAGAAATAAGGAAACTGGAACAAAGGCCATGGGGAGGGAGTCTGATTCCCATAGAGCATCACAGGTCAGAAAAGGAAAGGATAGACATAGTCCCAAGGGGAGAGGGGGAAACCTCAATGTGAAGTAGTGAGGGGAGATGCAATATATAGCAGAAACGAGGGAGGAAAGCAGAACTGGAGAGAATCTAGAAGACAAGGAAGTGGGAGAGGGACACCCCTTCGGGAGGGGGGCCTGTCCCAAGGATAGGGACCTAGGTGAATGGGTCCCGCAGGGGGCCTCTGGAAGTAGGGGTACCATTATAAGGGGTGAGAATGATGGTGTGGGGGAAGAGGATATAATCAAGGCCAGGGTAAATGGCCCAGAAATGAGTGGGATTATAGGAACACCTACATGGGGGGTCTGAGCCAAGTGGGCAAAATGTTAAGGGAGACAAAAAGGGGAGGGTGGCAAGGGGGTCTCTCATAATAAGGCAGGAAGACTCCCACAACATTGGGATCTTGGATAAAGGGGGGAGGGGGTTGAGAGCACAGAGAGGTAGTGGAAGTAACCATAAGGATGATGGAGGTGTTAAGGTTCTGTTACTGGGTGACTCAATGATAATGGGTATCCAATGGGAGGGACAGGGCATGGGATGCCAGAACTGGGTGAAGGTAGAGTGAGTATATCTGGGCTGACTGTGCACAGAACTAAGTTCATGGTGTACGAGCTGGTAAGTGATTGTGGAGGAAAAGCATATTTCCTGGTGCACTTGGGGACTAACGCTATAGAGGGGCACAGTGTCTTGGAAATCCAAGTAAGGTTCAGAGAACTTGCTAGAGTCTGTTGGGATAATTGATGCAACATTTCCTTTTCGGAAATATTGCCGGTACCTAGGGCCTCAGTGGAGAACAAAAGGAAGATCACAGAGGTAAATGACTGGCTCAGGAAGTAGGGGGAAGAAAGGGGGTCGGGGGTGTTGGGTAACTGGGAGGGGGTTTGTGAGGATAAAGGACTGTATGCCAAGGACAGGCTTCACCTTTCCCCGTTAGGGAAGGAAATCCTTAAACAGGGGGTGGCAGACTACATTCAAGAAACATGGAGTTTAAACTTGTGAGGGGGGAGGGACATGGGAGGGGCTGGCCTGAAGCCCCCTCTTCCAGATAAGGAGAGTAGCTGCCAAACCCAAGGGGAGGAGGGGGAAAATAGTCAGGGGAGGAGGTTCCAGGAGGAGCAGATGGTGGCAGGAGGCACAAGGAATCCGGGTGTGGTTCGACAAAGTGGTGGGGGGTGGTGTTAGTAAATGCCAGGAGCTTGGGTAACAAGTTACCGGAGTTCCAAGCCTTGCTGTTCTGGGAGGGGGGGGTGGATGTGACAGTGGTCAATGAAATGTGAGCCAACAACAACCATGACTGGGACCTAAATGTGAAGGGATACCTTTTGCTTAGGAAGGATAGAGAGGAGGGCAGAGGGGGAGGAGTGGCTATGTGCATTAGAGAAGGCATAGAAATTGCTAGGGTAGAACAGGCAGAGGGAAATGTGGAGGCCTTATGGGCCACCTTACGAACCCTGACAGGAGGTAATATCAAGCTGGGTGTGGTATATAGGCCCCCCGGGATGGGTGATCTTCTGGAGGATGGTTTGCTGAACAACATTATTGTCCAGTTCGGACCAAAAGGAGGAGAGAGTGGTGTTGATGGGGGATCTTAATATGCCAGGGGCAAACTGGGGAACTGGGGGACCATGTCCTCTAACATGGCCAAGGAGCAGGAGCTGCTAGATGGTTTCCAGGATATGTTCTTAACACAGCATGTGAGGGAGCCCATGGGGGGGGCCATGCTCCGGACATGGTTTTGGCAGATGGGGATCTGGTAAGGGACCTGGTTGTAGAGGATCCCCTGACTGGGAGCGACCATGACATTGTCTGGTTTCAAATTAACATGGGGGAGGGAGGGAGAGATCTAGGACACTGGTAGTGGATTTCGGGGGAGCAGACTTTATGGGCGTGGGAAATATTCTAAAGGATCACATGAAAGGGATTACAACAATGACGGACGTGGAAAAGAGATGGGAGGTCATAAAACGGGGACTTCATGAGGCAGTCAGGAACTGTGCTAAGGTGAAGCACAAGGGAGCAAGGTCACATAAACCATGCTGGTGGACCAGTGAGGTTCAGGGAGCGGTCAGGGAGAAGACGACTGCCTACAAAAAATAGAAAACATCAAGAGGGGAAAGGGAAAGGGAAACGTACCGTCTTGCATCGAGAAAAGTCACCCAGATGGTGCGGGGGGGCAAAGTCCAGTGAAGAGCAGCGGCTGGCACAGGGGATTTGGGGAGGGGAAAAGGTTTTTTTCCGGTACATCGGGAAGTGGAGAAAAACTAAGGGCAAGCTTGACAGACTGAGATCAGATGGTGGGTGGGTGGAAGAAGTGAGGGAGCAGGCAGAGGTATTAAATGAGCACTTCGCCTTGGTGTTCACAAGGAAGGGGTATGGGATATTTGCTAGTAAGACACAAAGGGGATAGAAGCAAAACTGAGTGGGATCGGGGGAGTAACAGAAAGGGAGCATAAGGGAGGGAGAGGCACCCCTAGGGTTTCACATCAGACAATGATAGAAAGACCAACAAAGGGAGGGGGGGCAGACAAAGCTATCGCCACCGAATGGGTGTGGCAAGTCCTGAAGGCCCTGAAGAAAGATAAATCTCCTGGGCCGGATGGCATTCATCCGAGAGTACTATGGGAGTTGGCGGATGTACTGGCTGCACCCCTGGTGGAGCTCTTCAACAGGTCGCTTGAGACAGGGACAGTACCTAGGGATTGGCATGAGGCACATGTGGTACCAATCCATAAAGGGGGGTCGAGGGAAGTACCAGGTAACTATAGACCCATCAGTTTGACCTCGGTAGTGGGAAAAGTAATGGAGAGTACACTGAAGGAATGACTGGGGGTGTTCTGGAGGAGGAGGGAGGGCTGGACGGTAGACAACATGGGTTTGTGCCATATAGATTGTGTCAAACCAACCTTGTGGAGTTCAACGAATGGGTAACATTGGAACTGGACAGGGGAAAGCCTGTGGATGTAATATTCTTGGACTTCAGCAAGGCGTTTGACTCGGTCTCCCACAATGGGCTGGTGGAGAAACTGACGGGGTTGGGAGTGTGCCTTTTGATAGTCAGATGGACAGGAAACTGGCTAGCTGGACGCACACAGAGAGTGGTGATCGGTGGGGAGCTCTCGAACCTTATAGAGGTCAGTAGTGGAGTTCCGCAGGGCTCGGTCCTCGGGCCGATCCTGTTTAATGCATACATATCTGACATCAAGGTGGGTATAGGGTATGAGATGAGTCTCTTTGCTGACGATTCCAAGGTGGGAGCAGTAGCTGAGGGGGAAGAGGGGAGGTTGGCCCTGCAAGGGGACCTGGATACCCTGGAAAGTTGGGCTCTCTCAAGGAAGTTACATTTCAATACAACTAAGTGCAAAGTGTTACATCTTGGGTGGGGAAACCCCAAACACGGGTACACCCTGGGTGGGTGGTGCTGGAGGCCTCATCTGGGGAAAAAGACAGAGGGGTCTTGGTGGATGCATGTATGAATAACTCTGAGCAATGCAGGAGAGTGGCTAGCAAAGCAAACAGGATGTTAGGATGCATTGTAAGGGGGATCACCTCTAGGAGCAGGGAAGTGATTCTGCCACTGTACAATGGGCTGGTGAGGCCACACCTCGAGTGCTGTGTACAGTACTGGAGACCGCATTTAAAGAGTGACATACAGCTCCTGGAGAGGGTACAGAAGAGGGCTACCAGGATGATTCGAGGACTGGGGGAGTTCACGTATGAGGACAGACTTGAGGAGCTCGGCCTGTGTACTTTGGAGGAGAGGAGAGACGTGTGGACATGACTGAGGTCTGCAAGTACCTCAGGGGAATAAATAGGGTAAACACAGAGGGGCTCTTTAGACTAAAGGAGGGAGGTATCACCAGAGGGCATGGTTTGAAGCTGGAAGGATCAGGGGGAAAAGAGGCATTTTTTCACACAGAGGGTGGTGGGTCCTTGGAGCATGCTGCCTGGTGAGCTGGTCCAGATTTCCAATGTGGAGGGCTTCAAGAGAGAGTGGAACGGATGCAGAAAGGGGTATTGGAACACAAGGAGGGGGACGGTCTCAGTTCCCAACAGGGGATCTGAGGTTCGAGCAGACTCGATAGACCATAAGGCCTAATCTGTTGGCAATAAGTATGTTAGTATGATGACTTCATATCGTTCAGAGGTCACAGGAAAGAACAGTCCCTATGCAAGTTGCTATCTAATTAACACAATCCCTGTGAGCACAGCAGACTGTGAGCGAGGTTTTAGCACAATGAACATCATTGCCAGCCCAATGCGTAACAAACTTACTGTTGAGCATCTAACCTGATGTTTATTAACCTCACTGGCCCACCAGTGGACGAATTTGATGCCATCAAATTTGCCAAAATATGTCTAAGAACACATCGATCAGCCATACACCAGCACAAGAGGGACAGATAATCCGCCAGTGATCCACATGTCTGCCTGCTTAAATACATGATGCAATAGTATACACTGACTGTTTTTACTGAGAGAGACTTGCAAAATATCAATATGTTCTGCACTGTCACAGTCACACACATATCCAGCCTACTTCAAGCTAGGAGTCATGTCATGGGATGCTGAATCCTGTTGGAGTTTCTCTTAAGTGTACTTCTCTTAAAGAAAAAATATCTTACAGGATGAAAACTTGCAGGAGAGTAGCCTCAGCCTACTGAAAGGCAGCAGAATGCAGGGGTAAAGTAAACAGCATTGTTTTTTAATATGATTAATGGTAAAAAAAAAAAAAAGTCACTCCCTCTCCTGCAAGTTTTCGTCTTGTAATTGTTCATATATTTTTTTTAAAGTACAGATAAAAGTAAGTCGGGTACCAGTCAGTCCAGCAGGACAGGGTGTCATGATGCAACCATAAAGTTTTGAGGGAGCATACAATCCTAACATCTGTAGACATCAATTTAAAAAAATATTTTCTGGGGGGCATGCCCCCAGGCCCCCCTACAGATTTTAGGATTGTATGCTCCCTCAAAACTTTATGGTTGCATCATGACACCCTCACCCTGTCATGTTGGACTGGTACCCTTCTTACTTTAATCTGTACTTTAAAAAGCATATATGAATAATACAAAATGAAAACTTGCAGGAGAGGGACTGACTTTTTTTCTGTTAATCCTACAGAAAAATTGCTGTTTGTTACCTTAGCATTCTGCTGCCTTTCAGTAGGCTGGAATGAATCTGCTTAACTGCCTGCTAAAAGGCACCAAAATGCACCATTCTGCGTCAATTTTTAAAAATTTACCGGGGGGGGGGCATGCCCACAGACCCCCCCCCAGAGAGGTTAGGATTGTGTACCCCGGCATCTCTCTGCCTATAGAGTTCCTCCGTTCTAAATGTCTGCTTTAACCACTGATGCAATCCAAGTTAGCAGTGAGATTGAAGGTTTTCAAACATACAATAAACAAAAAGGTGGCTCGTAACATTTAAACATGATCCAGGGCAACAGTAAAGATCTAGAGTTACGTTGAACTGTATGATGCTGTTTATGTAGCTCTCAACCAGAGAGTTCTTTTAATTTTTTAATTCCAAGTTTTATTGCAAGAAAACAATATGTTGGTCACTCTCAAGGCATTGTCCCATTTAAAGATGTGCAACTATTTGTCACCAAGCAGGGAATATTTATACTGTACATAAGGTATTTTTACAAAATAGTCTGGTGAAACCTTTCAACCAGAGAGTTCTGTGGTAGAACACTGATGCATTGTGCCAAAAATAGAAGAGATGAACAAGGACATAAACTACATCATAAGAGTTCTAAACTGGTCTCTATCGGCAACATGTAATTCACAAACACCCACTGGGATAACTAAAATGTCTGTACAGCTAGAATAGTAACAGAATTTGATCTAGTGTTTAAAAAAAAAAAAAAAATCTGCTTCTGCTGGGGAAAAAAGACTTGCAGAGTCAGCGCAGTTCTTTAAATTTTACCTTACAGTTGAACATATTGTTGTAACTGTTACGATCTTTGTCTAATGCAGTTTTAACTTTACTTGAGCAACTTCGAGTACAGATTAAATGGTTAGTAACCTGGAAGTAAATGCCAAATCCCTTTATCTGTATAAGGACTAAGAACCCCGTCACTGCATGAACAAAAGAACAAAAAGGAGCTCACCTGAACATGGGGAGACCAAATTTAATTCCCTCTTAGTAATACGCATTTCAGGATAGATCATTACTTCGGTGCCATTTTAATCATTACAGTACTTAGGTCAGGCCTTGCTAGGGAGCAATTATCTAAAGTATCAAAAATCCAGCAGTGAGAGCTGTCCCAGTGGCTCCGAGGACTAAAGTACTAGGACCTTATCTCTTGCCATGCCGACGACCTGAGTTTGTGAATGAGTTCTGGTCGCTGGGGCAGGAGAAGATTGAGCAGCAGTATCTCGGGGGTGGGGGGTGCTGGGTGGTCTCCGGGGGGGTGGTGGAGGATTGAGCATCTCAGAGGATGCGCTCCTCCTCCAGGAAGGGTCGGCACCATGCTTGGCTGCAACACTGCCACCTAGGTGACTATAGGAGGCGATGTGAGTGGAGCAGTGGATTCTGGAGGACAATGCTCCCTGACAGGAGACATCAGCGCACCTGGCATGCTCACACCAAACCGTTAGCTTCACAGAGCATTTGTGTGGAGCGTCTGAGGGTCAGGTGAAAAAAGAAAGCAAATGCCACCAGATGGCAGGATGATGCCTGCAGTATCCTGCACCGTCTATAGTGCACAACGAATCCAACAAACTGAGCAAAGCATTGAGAGGGGGCTTGCTGTACCCTCTATGGCCCCTCACTGGGGGCAAGTTGTGGAGGGACAGGTGGGTCCTTAGGATATGTCCCAGAGAGGTTGGGTTATGAGGTTGGGGGTAGCGTAGAGCTGAAGGGGGCCAGTCTGGTGAGAGGGGGAAAAAATCCAACAAAACTATACCTTCACTACCTTCAGCCAGGCCTAGCAAACAGAAGTTAGGAGCCGCTGACACATTTTCAGGTGCCTCTAATCTGTATTTTAAACTCTGTATTCTCCTGAACCTGCTCTGTGGCACCCGTTAGCACTTGTGTCACATTGGTCTTTGCTGATGTTGCAGCTGAAGTACCTTTAATTTTAATGTTGTTTTCCCATTCGCCTCAAAATTGTTTCCACTGACATCGATCGTTTTCACAGTTAGCAAGACCGACTGCCAAGTAGGTATCAAAGGTCCCTGCTGTGTCTGTGATGCTTGTATAGTCTCCAAAATAAATATTTCAAATCTCCTTTGCCAGAACCAAGATGAACGTCTTTTCTGTAATAGTATACGACAGCACCCCCTTTTCCATTTTTTTTTGTGATTTAAAGTTTTTATTATTTTTTTCAAAACATATACCAATATATAGTTTAAAAATATGCATTGTCCATGGATTTTGTAATTCGTGAGGGAGTTTATTCCAACAAAGAGGAGCATCAAAAGAAAAACAATTTCTTCCATAGTGAGACTGGTATCTCGGTAAAAGTAGACCCCGATTGGGAACCTCTCTTAAATTATGTGTGCAGAGAGGGAAACCCAGCACGTGTTCACTGTTATAACCAGCTGGTTCCCATATGGAAAAGAAATATATTTTAGATATATTTATAAAAGTATATTCAAATACATATTTAATCATATGTCTGAACTATATGCAAAATATCTCAAATTGGCCAATTTTGAAATATCTGATTAATTTGCAGAATATATGTGATGGATTTATTTAAGATATATCATAAATATATTTCCATTATATATTTATTATAGGTGCATGATATATATTTTATAAACCAACTTGTATACCTTGAATGTTTAATAGATATACTTTTTTATGCATCTGGCATGTATCTAAACTATTTTTAAATATATGCATTGTAAAAATATCTTACAATACCCAGACAAAAAGATAATAGACTAATCTTGATGTAAAACATCTTTAACTGTACATTTGGAAATCCTCTTGTTAGGAACCATTTAGACAATTTGAATCGATCGGTTGATGATCTCGATCCAGCTTTTCTTTATGCACTTGTCTACGCTATGTGTGTTCAGTACTACCTACTGTTTGATCATTATGTACTCTACCAACTTCTGTCATATAAGATCCCTACATGCCTTTTTGTTTTTGTGACTCGATGTACTGTGTTACAAATTGTACTTGTTTACCTGCTGTGTTGCGCTGATGTATCTGTAATACCTGTTGTACTCTCCCGGGTCGTTCCTGAAAATAGGCATATAACTTGTCTAGCGTACCTACCCAGTTAACAAAAGCTAAATAAATAAAATGTATAGTGGAATTATCATTCAGTGATGCACCATTACCACAAATTTGCAGATTATGCATTTATTTACACATAGGATTTACCTCTCGATCACATGACATATTATAGGATCAAATTGGTATTTATACCACCCCTGTTTGGTTTCCTTTTATGTCAGGGTGAGTTCCTACACATACTTGATTTTTTACTCTTTACCTTTCCATCTGGTCTGTAAGCTAATACTGCCAATTAAAAACTATTTTAAATAGAAATTACCATGATTTTGGTTGATAAATTGTACTTTTGAAATATGCAAATGAGTTATACAAATACATGCACGGTACCACAGCAGGCATTTGCAGAAATATATTTGATGTATATAAAAAATATATATTCTGCATATATTCTACACATTCTGTATCATGCACGCTAATAAGATACATATTTTACTCGCAGAAGTTAGGCACACCGGCACATCAGATCAGGAGCTCCTGAAGGCACTTCTTGGATTTTCCATCACAAAGTTTATTTGTACAGTACAGAAAAAAAAGTAAAACTAAAGCCAAAAGTAGTAATAGTAAAATATATATATAGATAGAGAGAGACAGACAGAGATATATAGATAGATCTATAGATATGCAGTGCCTGTGAGGATAAAAAACGAACGGCAAATATTTGTCATATTCTCAGGGTGCTCAGACCTACAGTGAGGCTATCGCGTTTATCCTCACTGTAGGTCATTTACACAGTAGGTCCAGCACAGGCACTATCTGCACTTAACCACAGCCACACAGTAGGTAGTAATTTGCTGGAGCCAGCAGCGCTAGATGCCAGCTCCAGCCAATCACATGCACTTCCACAACTTTCAGTTACCAGGCCGTCTTTCCCACAAGAGGCCAGTTTCACTTGTCTGCCGTCATACGTCAGGCACTTTCACTTCCTCCTCCCAAATCCCCCTCGCTAATAAAACTGGCGCTCTCACTGTACACTACTCTCCCTTTCTCAACAAAATGAAACACACTTTTAGAATGACAGCCACAGCAAATTCTGCTGTCTCCAAATGCACCCACTACTCATGTATACGTTATATAGACAAACAGGAAGAATACCTTTTAATCAGCCCGTTTTGCCTCCTCAAGCAGCAGTCCTGTCCATTTGTGCAGTGCAGCTTCTGTTCATCTCCTAGCCAGCCCCCCATATTCTGACAGAATATTCAGACCAGCAGAATTCAAAATGAGCACTGTCCACCTTCTACTCAGACTCCAAGAAAAGAAAATGAACTTTTTTTCTTAACTACAGTCGACATTCACCAACCGCCACAGATTGACACTGCACTGTTTCGGGATGCTGATCCCGCTCATCAAAATGTGCCGCAATGAACTCCAACATCGCCAATCGGTACTTGTCAGTTTTCCTGGCCAGCAACAGGATCCCTTTTCTCGGTCTCTACACATAACATCACTTCCACTCGGTCATTCTGAATAAAATGGAGAAAACAAGAAGAGAGCAGTACTTTGAAACTAAAAACAGCAACACACTACAAAATTAAGTGGAGCATTGCATAATTTAAATATACCACGGCCCCAGACTAAGATTGTTGATATTCTCCCCCTCATGCAGTTTGACCTATGACATCACTCGTGGTTATGCCACTCATGATGTCAACAGGTCAAACTGCACTCGGGAAGAATATTAACGATATTCTCAGTCAGGCCGTGGCATATCCCTTATAGTTAGTGTTGAGTAGGCACGTCAATGTTAAACTCAAATATTTACACTTTAATAACTTTCAGTGGCTGGCCCAGTGGTGCTGAGGCGCTGGACACCACACCTCGCACCACGCCGGCGACCCAGGTTCGGGAGCGAGCTCAGGTTGCTGGGGGTCAGCCAGGAAGGAGAGGATTGAGCATCCTACGACAGCTGTCCTCTCCTGGGGGTAGGGTGGGGTGTGACTCCCCGGTGCTAGTGACATCCAGTGGAGGCTGGGTGTGTTGCAGCCTGGGATCACATAACTGATGGGGGCAAGATGTCGGCGGACGTCCTGTGGGTGGGTGTGGGAGCGCACCCAGCTGCGTTTGGATGTCATTGCACGTCTGCACCTCTGGGAGTGGAGGGTTACAAGCACAAACAAGAAAAAATCCTGCACCATTGGGTAGACGATGGCACCAGGCCTCCATGCCCATTGTCTGATTCCACCCACCCGGTCTCCCAATTATCTCTGCCCTCAAACCTGCCTACAGCTGGAGTCTCTATTTCAAGGAGCACCAAGATGGAGAGGTGGCCCCACCTTGGGAGGTACAAGCCAAGGAGTTCTCTGGCTGCGAGGTAGGTGAGGGGTCAGAATAACACAGGGGAGACTCAGGAATGGGGGGTCTCAGGCGGGCAGGAAGAGCCTGGATGTCTGAGGGACTGTCAGTGGAGCAGCGACCGGAGGGAAAAGGAAGTTGGGGGGGGGGACAAAATAACTTTCAGTGGATTTGCATGAAAATTGGCATGCACTGTCAGCCATGGTAGATCTCTGGATCTGGCAAGTTATGTTCTGGTTGGATGTGCGGTTTCTGAGTTCTGGATAGGGGAATAAAGCATTCTGTTGCTCATTGACTTTGCTGGAATTTTTCTTTGAACTTGTCTGCATCCCAGACGGTTTGGAATTTTGGTCTGAAATTTTCCAGGCACAAAGGGACTAGCCCATAGATGTGCCTTTTACTAGTCTGGTGGAAAAGTAATAAGCCGTTTGTAAGTTATTGCATTTTAAAAATTTAAAAAAATAATTTCTGAGCATGCTCAGTAAGCACTTTAAGATAACTGTATGAAACAAAAAACGAATCCTGTTTCATATGGGAAAATTCCTTTTTCGTATGGCCGCCATCTTGTTTTCAGCTTTGCTGAGAGATTCAAATTTGGAAACCCCAAAAATGATATTCTGGGGAGGAACCAACACAAGTAGCTTGCTTATTGTGGCCCCCTTAGGTGCATTCTGCACTTTACTGATCGAGAAATGCCCTAAAATGTGTAACACTTGAAATTATTTTTCAGACAGGTCGTATAAAAGACATTGCTTCATGACGATTCAGGAAAAAAAATCTCTTAGTATGGGAAATCAATGTATTTGAATGGGATTTTCAACTTTGGTGCATAACTTTGCCATTTTTGCATGTTTTGGCCCCACATTTTCAACATAGCCTTTGGGGGACCCCACGTCATGAACAGTATAACTGTTGCTATGCAACTCCTGCCCAAAAGGTGATTTTACAGTCACTTGGACAGCTCTTCCGGACTGTTGACAGATTGTGGAATCCAATCTGTTTCCAACCCAGAGGAGCCTTTTCTCAGGCCAAGTGCAAGAAGTTTGCTCAATTCTTAGCAGACAAGGTTGCCAGCATCGGGTCTGGCATTGGCCCGGCTCTCCCTATGAGGGATTGTGGAGGTCGGCAGGAGGTGGGGAGCACTCTGTCCATCTGGACAGACTTTAGCAGGCTGGAATTCAGACATTGTGAAGATCATCCAGACTTTGTGCCCAACCAGCTGTAGTTCGGATCCGAGCCCTACACCCCTACTAGTGGGTTGTGTAGATGTTATCTGCCCAATTCTAGCTAAAATTGTCTGGAGTTCCTTGGAGAGGGGGGTCTTTCCTGATCCCCTTAAGGAGGTGGTCATATGACCACTCCTAAAAAAAACCTCCTTGGATCCAGACTGTTCAGCTAACTACAGGCCTGTCTCTAACCTGCCTTTTTTGGGTAAGGTTATTGAGAAGGTGGTTGCGTTGCAACTGGACAATCACCTTGTGACCCGCAATGTCTATGATGCTCTTCAGTCCAGATTTAGGAAGAGACACAGCACCAAGACTGCACTTGTCCAAGTGTTAAATAACCTCCTAATAGCAAGAGATTGAAAGGCTCGTATCATCTTGGTCCTTCTTGATCTCTCTGCAGCGTTTGACACTGTGGACCATGGTGTGCTATTGGAGTGCCTGTGGCTTCTTTGTGGACTGTTGGGGATAGTCCTTGAATGGTTTTGATCCTTCCTCATGGACAGGCCTCAGAGGGTGGTCACTGGAATTAATTCCTCTGATGCCCTTCCCATGTTCTGTGGGGTGCCACAGGGCTCCATGTTGTTCGCAGTGTAAATGCTGCCATTAGGAGATATCATCAGGTGATACGGTTTGAGTTTTCATTGCCATGCAGATGATACTCAACTGTATATGTCCTTTCTACCTGGGCAGGTTGATGTAGTCTCTGTGTTTAATAACCATCTCACCGAGATCAAGGACTGGATGAGCACCAGCTGGCTGAGACAGAATCCAGACAAGACTGAAGTGTTGGTAGTGGACCTGAGTCATCGCAGGGTGGGTGTGGGGGCTGGGCAGGCATCAGGTTTATGGCTTGATGGCATCCAGCTCACTACCTCAGACCGGGTGCACAACCTAGGCGTTATCTTTGATGACGGCCTGACCCTGAAATCTCAGGTGTCGGCCATCGTCAAATCCTCATTTTACCATCTGAGGAATATCACCCAGGTGAAACACCTGATTCCTCCAGATGACCTGCCAGCATTGGTCCATGCCTTTGTCACCACTTGCCTTGACTACTGCATGCCCTCTACCTAGAGCTTCCTGGAGTTGATATCTGCCACTTGCAGCTAGTGCAGAACGCAGCAGCCATGCTTTTTATTGATACATCTAGGGCCAGTTATATTATGTCTGTGCTGTGCAGACTGCACTGGCTGCCTGTTTGGTGGTGGATCACCTTTAAGGTCAGCTTGCTGACCTTTAAAGCCTTACATGAACAGGGACCCGGCTACCTGCAAGATCTCCTGACTCCCTGCTGCCCCCCCCCACCCTATCCGATCTGCCAAGGAGGGATTGCTAGAGATTCCCAGGGTTCATTTAAAAACATCGGGTACCTGTGCTTTTTCTTTTGCGGCCCCTACTCTGTGGAATTCTCTACCTCGTTGGGTAAGAGAATGCCTGACTGTCGACAGATTTAAATCTGATTTTAAAACATATCTTTTTAAATTAGCATTCCCAGACGAATTTTAAGTAAACTGATGCACTTGTTATGTTTTAGTGTTATTTATATTGTGTGTATTATATTTTAACTGTAAAGCACCTTGGTTTTGGAAAGGAGTTATATAAATAAAGATTTACTTACTTACTTCACCTTTTGGGTGGGATTTGCATAATGACAGCTATATTGTTTACGAGGTGGAGTCCTATTTATTTACTTATTTATTGAATTTTGGTAATCGGTTAAGCCCACTAAGCCAATACAGTCCCTTTTGCAGGGGCGAACCAGATTGAAACAATACAACATACGTGCAACATTTAGGAGAGAACAAATACAATGAACAGTTCAATACAATGATATACAATTACAGGTACAGTTACAAGGCTAGTCATAAGAAGGCTATATTGAAAATTTGGGGTCAAAATATGTAAGAATGGCAAAGTTGTGACCATTTGTTGCAATTGCGCTACACACGCTCGTAACGTTGGACATTTTAATGACTTTGACCCCAAATTTTCAACATAGACTTGTCATTACCCCACCTCATGTATGTCAGTCAGAGCTGACCCTCCCTCCCGAAGTTACTACGGAGAAAAAGCTTGGCTCCTACAAGTTTAAACTATGGCAGTACCTCACCTCTCTTAGTAGCTGTGATTGTACCCCCTCAGCTGATACATCGCTCCACTCACTCTAAACACCTCATTACCTGCACTGTTTACCCATTCACGTTATTCACCCTCTAAACATGCACACTCTTCCCACCAGTTCACTCTTCTCTACCTGTGTCTTACCTCCTCATCTCTCCCCTTCCATACCCTCCTATACCCTATCCCCCTTAGCCTCTCCCTCTCCTACCCCATGCCCATTGTATTCCCACTGCCCTCACCTCCTTTCAACCTTCCTGGGGGCTCCTCACCTCCTCCTCCTCCTCCTCACACCAATCCTGGCACTCTTATGATACTACTTGCATTTCCTGACAAAGTCACTGCTGTGACTGCCATTTGTTGTTCCGAGCCTGCCTATCCTGCTCCCTGACATTTCTGTAACCTCAACTGAAGTATCTGTTTTTTTGTTCTTGTATGCATGTAATCTGATTGTACTTACTTTTGCTGTATACATTACAATGTTTGTCGCGGAACCTTTGTAAAAGAACCACTGGTTCAAAGGTATTTTGTAATCCTAGATCTCAATAAATAAATAAATACAATTTTTCAAATTCTAGTCAAAATGTGTTTTTTGCACCTGTGAGAGGAATAGCATTGAATTCTTGTGGAGATTGCATTTTGGAGAATTTGAACTTTCTGTGTAAGTGTACATGAGGTGGAGTAATAAGATAGCTATGTTGACAATCTGGTCACTGTTTCCTATAATTGGAGTGCGGGTCCTTCCACAGCAACATACATATTATGCATCTATGGAGGATGGGAGTGCAGAGACCCTAAGAGCACTGTGCTCCAACAGGCAAATAAGGCTCACGATTACACTATCTCAAAAAGTGGAAATTCTTTACAAAACTACATTAATGCATCAGTTGGGTTGATATCAAACTGTAAGAGGAGGAAATACCAGCGTTAGAGTTTCAACCTAACACCCACCCACCCTGCACACCCCAACAGGTGTCGGGAGTGTGCCTCTGGGTCATCTTCTGCCAGCGCACACCAATCAGTTGTGCTGCTTGGGATCCAAGCACCCAATGACACTTAATGGGACACTAAAACCTTGTCTCTGCCAACTGATTGGCCTGACTTCTCTCCTTCTATCTAGCTCTGCTTTCAGCTGTAACTACTTTATTATTTTTTTTTTTGTGTGTCCATTTTCCTATTAGCATGTTATACTGTACTGCCACTAGAGGGACACCATCTTTATCTAAAGCAACCCCTGCCTGCTGTTCATATAGATACCTCTCCTTTGCTCTCTTTAAGCATATGTTAAATATAGGCAATTAGACCTAGCACCCCTCACCTTGCTTCTCCCATCTTTTTTCTTTTTTCTTACCCCTACTTGCAGAATTGCTGCTCTTATATAGAGATCATATTGTTACATATATCATGCCTGCAACATTAAACTCATTCTCTCCTTTCTTTACTCCTAGTACTTTCCTTAACCCCTCCGACTGGTCTCTACTTGCAAATGCTGAATAATTCACCTTGTAACATGGCTCTAAACAACACAATGAACTAACTAATACAGATTGGTTAAACAGCAGCAGCTGACCATGAAGCAACCATGGATTAATTCAGCAGTAGAACCATGGTTGCTTCTGCAGTACCATTTTCAACCATCATAAAATATTAGCAGAAGTTGTCTCCATGAGGTGAATACAACTAGCCTTGGGAAACATCGCATATTAATGGCGTAGCATCTTGAAATCAGTCCCAGAATGCATAGTACCTGTTTGAGGAAGTAAGAGCGGTCGATGCAAGCACTGATAATTATGTTTAAATAAATGTTGTTCCAAGTAGATTTTCAAGCAATTTACATATGTTAAGTGACCGACTGTAGTGCTGACATAAAAGTTTTAATTTTTCCTTGAAGAGAACTGCAATGTATGTAAGTAGTGCTACGCTGGCGCCACATGTTAAATTAAATACCTAAACTAAGTCTGTTTGCCTGTAAAGTATTCATTCAGTGCTATGTGCAATAACTCAGTACATGTAACAATACTTGCAATAATTGCCATGTTACAAGAGCATTAAACCACTCTAGACCATGGTTCTACTGTGGAATTAATCCATGGTTGGATGGTTGGACGCACTCGGCCTTCGGCCTCATGCCCCAACCCTCCCCAACCATGAATTAATTCCACAGTAGAACCATGGTCTGTCGTGGTTTAATGTTTACTTCTACACCCTCCTATCACCAATCCCCTACTTACATGCTCGCTATCACTCCCTCCCCACCCTTTGAACTATGGTCATATTCTCCCTCTGTCCCTCATGCTTCATTACACTCTATCCCTCGTGCTTCATTACTAACTGTCCTACCCTTCTATGCTGCTTTTCATCTCCTGCTCCCCTACTCTCATGTGCACTACCCTGCCAGTTTCACTGGTTCCTCGACATGTAACTGTAAATGTCCCAAGCTTCACTTCCTCATTTTAGCTCTACTCTTGCTCTCCTGCGGAGATATCCACCCCAATCCTGGTCCATCTAAATCTCATGCCCTGAATGCTCCATTATCTACCTCGGCCCCTTCTATTGCTCCTGCTGTCCTCCCAAAGGGTTTCAAGAGCCTTTATCTAAATATAAGTTTTTTGCAAAATATTGACCACCTACAAACCATGGCGGCTACTCTAAAACCTGACATACTGATCATCACGGAAACTTGGCTAAAGAGCATGATCCCAGATCTCTCAGTCTCCATTCCTGGCTACTCCCACCTGATGCAAGACCGAGCAAGTAGAGGTGGTGGCATCACCATGTAAGTTCTTACCTCCCTTCAATATTCTATTATTTATTCATCCACTAGCCTAGTGTCCCACAATGTAATGGCTATTCATTTAACTCTGCCTTTCACCCTCCCCATCTTTATAGCCAGCATTTACAGTCACCCAAATGTCCAGCCCTCTATTGCTCTCAACCTCATAACCTCCATTGCAGAACTTTCTCGTTCTGGTGAACTATACATCTTAGGCGACCTTAACTTAAACTGGCTGTCTCCCAAGACATCCAAAATATATAATGATCTTGGAGCCCTGAACCTCTCGCAATTGATCTCAGAACCCAACCGCCCTAACCATAAGACACAAAATCACTCCCTGATCACCTGGGCTCTTACCACCCACCCCAACAGGGTGATTGGCTCTGCCATCCTCCCAGATGCTCTCAGTGACCACAACCCAATATTCATTGTCAGGAAAATCCACAGACCAAAATCTCCACACAAAACCTTGCAACTTCGCTCCTTCAAATCCCTAGACCTTGAACCTCTCCTGCACAACCTATCTCTCTCTGACTGGTCTCCCTTAGTCTCCTCCCTCTCAGTTGATAAGGCTCTAGCCTACTTCAAAGAAATATTCCTTGCAAATTGGAACACCGTTGCCCCTCAAACAAACCAGGGTTAGGGGTAACCACCTACTGTGGATTACTCCAGAACTCTTAGCCTGTCTTAGGGCCAGAGATTGTGCCTGGGAGCACCACAAATCCACCCAGCTTCCTAGTGACCTCACAGACTACCATAAGCTCCGAAATGCCTGTACCAGGGCAAAAAGGCTAGCCAAGTCCAATTACTTCAAAAATGCTTTCCTCACTAACGTAAATTCCCCTTCCTGACAAGCAGCAGAAAAATCCCAGAAAAATCCCAGCCTCTCCCTACAAAACAGGGTACTAAATGAGAAAAAGACCAAGGTAGAACGGTCAGTGGGGGATGCTGCAACAGAAGGTAAGGCCATCAAAAAATGGAGAGCAATGAGTACCAATGCCCGTAGTCTAGGTAACAAGCTTCCTGAATTAGTGGCCTTGATGGAGGAGGAACATCTGGATGTCGTGGCAGTCACAGAAACATGGTACACAAAACCATGAGTGGGGACGTGAAACATACCAGGATACACTATCTACAGGAGGGACAGGGAGGGTAAAAGAGGGGAGGAGTACTTACATAAGGAAGGAATAAAAGCAACAGAACAAAAGGGTAAACAGGGAGGAGAAGAAGCACTGTGGGTAAATTTGGAGACAGGCAATGGCACCACAATCCGCACAGGGTTGTATACAAGACTCTCTCTCAGGGAGGAAATGGACAAGAAAATGATAGAAAGTATACTTAGAATGGCAGAAAAAGGGGAGATATTGCTGATGGGTGATCTAAATATGCCAGATGTTAACTGGGGCGCAGTTGTAGCTGCCTACTAAGAGTGCAGTTATTCTAGATGCCCTAATAGGGGGCGCTGCCTTAGACAACTAGTACTGGAGCCCACTTTAGAGGGAGCAATATTAGACTTGATACTCCCAAATGGAGATGGAGAGAGGATCACAGATGTGAAGTGGGTAGCCATCTGGGAACTAGCGACTATCGAACAGTATGGTTCACAATAAACACAGCAATAGAGTCAAGCCATACAAAGACAAAAGTACTGGACTTTAGGAGGGCTGACTTTGCTAAATGGGTGAGTGCCTAAGGAATGCACTAGCAAATGGGTGGGAAGGAGGGTGGAAGAACAATGGGAATAATAAAACTGCCATCACAGAAGTAACGAGCCTTTGTGTGAAGCAAATAAACAAAACAAGGCGATGTAAGAAACCACTATGGTTCACAAAGGAAGTGGCAGTGAAGGTTCAAGAGAAAAGAAAGCATTCAGGAAGTACAAGGAATGCAGCAGGAGCAGGACAGAGAACTGTATCAGTTAAAGCAAAAGGAGGCTGGAAGGCAGTCAGAACAGCAAAGGCCCAAACTGAGGAAAAGATAGCCAACCCAGTTAAGAAGGGAATAAAACCTTTATAGGTACATCAGGGAGCAAGACCAAGGAGGGATAGTGGAGGCTTAATAAAGGGAGGGAGGGTGGGCAGAGGGAGAATGTGAAAAGGCAGAGATACTAAACAAATATTTTTGCTCAGTATTTACAAAGGAAGAGGGAGGTACATAAAACAAACAGTAGTAACACTCTGGATACAGAAGTTGATACCAGCCCATTTACAGAAGAAAGGTTCTGAAAGAACTCTTAAAACTGAAGGTGGACAAAGCAATGGGGCCTGATGGATTCATCCCAGAATTCTAAAAGAACTAAGGGTAGAACTAGTGACACCACTGACTACCCTTTTTAACAAATCATGGGAGGATGGGGTGGTACCTGAGGACTGGAGGAGGGCAGATGTGATTCCCCTTCACAAAAGTGGGAGCAAGGCAGAAGTAGGAAACTATAGACCTGTTAGTTTAACCTCAGTGATAGGGAAAATGATGGTATCACTTCTAAAGGAAAGAACTGTCGAGTATCTAGAGGCCAGAGGGGCACAAGACCCTAGGCAGCATGGATTCACAGCGGAAGGTCATGCCAGACGATCTGATAGATTTCTTTGACTGGGTGACCAAAGTAGTAGATCAGGGAGGGCTGTGGACATGGCCTACCTAGACTTTAGCAAGGCATTTGACACAGTCCCACACAAAGATTAATATATAAGTTAGCCAGCCTGGGAGTGGGTCCCAAGATGACAGCCTGGGTAAAGAATTGGCTGGAGAATAGGACACAGAGAGTAATAGTAAATGGAGTCCACTCAGAAGAAAGGAGGGTTACTAGCGGGTACCGCAGGGTTCAGTATTAGGGACCAGTCCTCTTCAATGTCTTTATAAGCGACATTGCAGAAGGACTGGAAGGAATATGTCTCTTTGCAGATGACACTAAAATCTGCAACAGAGTTGATGCAGAGGTGGGGTGGAAAGGATGAGAAGGGACTTGGCAAGGTTAGAGGAATGGTCAAATGTATGGCAGCTTAGATTCAATGCTAAGAAGTGCAAGTAATGCACCTGGAAACAAAACCCAGGAAAGAGTACACAATGGGGGTGAGATACTAACAACAACAAAATGGAAAGGGACCTCTGGGTAGTCATATCAGATGACCTAAAGGTGGGCAAGCAATGTGAGAAGGCAGCAAGGAGGGTTGGGGGATACTGGGATGCATAGGGAGAGGCATCACCAGTAGAAAACAGGAAGTTATTATCCCTCTGTACAGACAGCTGGTGAGACCCCATCTGGAGTACTGTGTGCAGTTCTGGAGACCCAATCTCTAAAGACATAGACAGGATGGAAGCTGTCCAGAGGAGGGACTAAAATGGTGCAGGGTCTGCACGGAGGACATATGAGAGACTTAAGGAGCTTAATATGTATAGCCTCAAGGAAAGGAGGAGAGAGGGACATGATAGAAACTTTCAAGTACCTCAAGGGAATCAACAAAGTCCAAGAGGGTAGCATCTTTCAAAAAGAGTGTGCAAGAACAAGAGGGCACAATTTGAAGATAGAGGGGGGGCTCAGAGGTAATTTAAGGAAGTATTTTTCACAAGAGGTTGTGGATGCATGGAATGGCCTTCGGAGGAGGTTGTGGAGTCAAAATCAGTGGTGGAATTCAAGCATGCATGGGATAGTCATAAGGCAATTCTGGGGGGTGGGGGTAGAAAGAAGTAGGCTGCTGGTTAACTAGGATCTGCAGTTTATCCAGTAGGTAGGGAAATGGGCAGACTGGGTGGGCCAAGCGGTCCTTATCTGCCGTCAAATTCTATGTTTCTATGTTTCTATGTTTCTATGTAGAAGGTGGTTCATGTCCTTCCCCCCCTTCCCCAGTGCTAAAGGTAAATGGCAAGCTTGTAGCCGACTCCCATGCCATAGCTGTGTAATTTAACTCCTATTATACCTCCAGTGCAACCAAACTGCTGAAGTCCCTCCCTAATTACCCCTCTTCTCTCAAATGTTACAGCTGCCCCTCTATCCTCCTCCTCAAAAAAAAGCTCCACTTCCTATTTCCTCACACCCCTCCTTCTCATTCTCTTCAGTCTCTCCCACTGATACCCTAAATGCCCTCCTCGCCATCAACCCCTCAAAAGGATCTTCCCCAGATGACCTTGACCCTAAACACCTCTCTGTCTCAGCCCTGGCTGTTGCCTAACCCCCCTTCTTAATCTTAAATCTCTCCTTCCCAACCTCCGATGTCCCTACCACATGGAAGCATGCAGTGGTCCTCCCCCTACCTAAAGGTGGAGACCCCTCATCCCCTGGCAACTATCGCCCTTGCTATCTTGCTACTCCCTACCCTAGCCAAACTACAAGAACATCTAGTCCTCTCTCAACTCACCTCTTTTCTATCTGGTACCTCCTCCTTCACCCCGTTCCAGTCTGGTTTCAGGAAATACCATCCTATCACCACCTCCCTAATTCGGCTCGCTGAATCCATCCACTCCAGGATGGACAATGGCCAAATCACCTCAGCCATATTTGTCAACCTTGCCAAGGCTTTTGACACTGTTTCCCACTCTCTTCTCCTTGGTTCCCTTTCATTTGCTGGTCTAACCCCTTCTGCCACTAATTGGATTAAGGCCTACCTTACTGCTAGAACCCAATCAGTTAAGATCACAGATGCCATCTCGCCACCCCTCCCGATCTGCACTGGCATCCGTCAGGTCTCCGTGCTTGGTCCGCTTCTATTCTCCATCTTCCTTAATGACCTGCCATCTATCTGCTCCCCCTCTTCTGCCATACATATGTACGCTGATGATACTGTCCTGTATGCATCTGGCTCATGCCCAGCTGAGGTTACATCTGGCTTGCAGCATGACTTCAACAAGATCCAGCTCTGGTTTGCAAATCGTCAATTATTCCTCAACACCAAGAAGACAGTCTCCATGACCTTTGGCACAAGGCAGAGATTCTCTAGGCTTCCCTCCTGTCCACTTTCCGCACTCTTGATGGGACTTTACTTGAGGATACCTCATCCTTCAGATACCTTGGGGTTTGGTTAGACCAACACCTCAACTTCTCTGGACACATTGATGCCATATAGAAAAAATTGCACCCCAAGCTCGGTGCCTTGTTCAGGAACCACAGTTGCATCCCTCCTGTGGCCAGGCATGAGCTTGTCCAGAAGATTATCCTCCCCATTTTTGACTACTGTGATATATGGTGCTGCTCCTAAGTCCTCCCTGACTAGATTGGAGACATTCTTCAACTCCTTCTACTGCTTTGCCCTTGATGCTCCCTCTCGCACCCACCACTGTGACCTCTGTTGAGCCCTTTCCTTCCCTTCCCCTCCCTTACAAATAGATGCCTCTCACACTGCTCTAAATTCATTGCTAAACACTGGCTGGGTGAACTCCCTTCCTACCTCTCCCCCTCATTTAGAACACCCTCTCCTCCTTCCCACTCCCTCAGATCTACTGACACTAGCACACTAACATTCCCCCGCCGCCTCACCCTCTTTGGCCAGTCTGGGTACTCTCACTGTTTCCCTAAAATATGGAACTCTCTACCTCTCTAAATCTGACACTCCTCCTCCCTCTATTCAATCAACACTGCCCTCTCCAAATATCTTGTACTTAACTGTTTCTGTTATGACCCGCCTTAATTTCCTTCATCTTGGCCCTTACAGTTAGCCCCCCTTCTGAATTTATCCAATGCCTCTATCGACTCCACTGCCTCTACTGACCCTAGCCCCTCCTAGGTGCTAGTTATCATACATTTCTCCCATCCCCTGCTCTCGCCCCCTTTTTCCCTAGCCTTCACACTCCCCTTGCAGGCTTCTCAGCATCCTGAAGGGGTCCTGTAGTGCCTAGGCTTGCCACCTTTTCTTCCCTATCTACCTATCCTTGGCCTTACAGGTCCCCTTGCAGGGTCCCCAGCATCCTGGAGGGTTCCTTGGATCAGGCCTCATTCCCTCCCTCTCACTATGCCTCTAACTACAGCACCTAACCACAGGAGTGTTTACAATCACCTGAACTTCCCTGCCCCCTTGCAGGGTTCATTGCATCCTGAAGGGTTCTCTTTTTGGGTCAGGCCTTATTTCCCCTCCTAGGTGTTAATCCACTAGTAAAGAAGAAAGTCAAAGGCACATGGAACCCCTGGATAAACTCTGAACTCCTAGCACAGCTCAAACTAAAGGACCATCTCTGGCACTGTGCTCGAGCCACAGGAGCAAAGAAAGACATTCAACAATACAAAGCAGCAAGAAATAGCTGTACCCGGTCTATCCGCAATGCCAAAAGCAAACACTTTAAAGAAGCACTTTCCAACTCCTGGGGCGATGGGAAAAAATTCTGGAACAACCTGAAGGACCTCACAGGAAAGGCAGCTAAGACACCACCAACGATGCTTAACATTGATGGTATACCTACGCTCGACCTTAATACGATCTCTAACACATTCAACAATGCGTTCTCTAACCTGAGCACCATACTACCACCTGATTTCTTCAATGTCCCTACCACCAACTCCACCTCAACAACGTCGTCCAAAGCACACCCTGCCCCACAGTTCTTCTTCCAAGAGGTCCCTTTGCACCTAGCCAGAACCTATATTCACAAGGCCATCAGCAGAACCAGATACAGTGGTGACTCCCTTGATCTGAAGTTACTCGCATTAGTTCTAGATGAACTCCTTGAACCCCCTGACTAAGATCTTTAACCATTCCCTAAGATTGGGTCAATTCCCATCACTCTGGAAACAAGCAACTATCACACCAGTGTACAAAAATGGAGACAAGATGCTACACACAAACTACAGGCCCATCTCCATCCCCCACCCCCCTTATCAAAAGCGCTCGAACGTATAGCCTCTGATCAGCTTGTGGAGTTCCTGGATAAGTATGAAATCCATTGCCCTGAACAACATGGTTTCTGGAAAGAGCACAGCACCACCACAGCACTACTTGAGTTCACCAGTTTCCTCCATGACATCATCGACCAAGGCATGTGTGGTGGGGCGGTATTCATTGATCTAACGAAGGCCTTTGACACCATTAACCACCCACTACTTCTCAAACAACTGTCAGCCGTTGGCCTCTCCAAACATGCAGTGAGCTGGTTTGCTAGTTACCTAGGGGACAGAGCCCAACGTGTCAGGATCGCAGGAGTCACCTTAGATGAAAAGTCAGTCCTCTCAGGTGTCCCCCAAGGGTCAATATTAGGACCACTACTCTTTTCTGTCTTTCTTAATGGTCTTCCTAGCGTCTGCCAACAGAGAATATTACTTTATGTGGATGACGCAGTACTATTTTCAAGGAACCGTGATACTAGCCTGCTAGAGAGTCATCTTCAAAACGTCTTCAGGTGCATCGAAGATTGGTTCCGCTCACATAAATTGGTTCTGAACTTTAGCAAAACTAAGGCTATGACATTCTACAACCCACAGAGCAAGTACAAAACTCAGCTCCTCAACATCAAGAATCATGCAGGGGCTTCACTTGAGTATGCTCCTCAGTTGAAATACCTTGGCATCACCCTGGACTGCTCACTTTCATACTCGCTACATATAGGTAATGTAGCAAGAGCTGCCAATATATGGATTGGCCTGCTCCACAAGCACAAGCATTGCCTGACCCCTGAAGCCCTTAGGCTGGCTGTCTATAGCTCTGTCACCTCCATCATTGACTATGGTCTTGCCATCTATGGCTCTGCCTCCCCTACGGCTCTCCGGAGGATATCTGTGACGTTCAACAAAGCCTGTAGGCTCCTTACAGGTGCCCACCGTCTAACTCACACCTGTGACCTATATGCCCAGGCTGGATGGCTACCTCTCCAGAGCCAAATACAGTACCAGACCTGTCTACTCACAAAAAAAAATTCTCCTTGGGCACATGCTGCCTGGAGTTGCAAAACTCCTCACTGCCCACAGCAGCAGCCAATCTACATGGAGAGCTCTGCAACAGATGTTACAGGTCCCCAGGTGCCGGACCACCATGGGGCAGAGATCATTCTCACACAGGGCACCTCAGTACTACAATACCCTTAACAAGGAAGCACTTACAACTACAACTCTTGGTCCCTTTAAAAGGGAACTACAATGCTCCATTGCCTCAACCACGCAGTGTGACTGCCTCTCCTAAAGCATGGTCTTCACATAGTATCGGTGACAGTGGTTCATGCATCCTGTGCCTCCTTTGACACCCACCCCTCCACTCCTCCCGTCACCCACCCCTCCCTTCCCCTCTCAGCTGACACTAGACCTTAGCCACCATGACCTGTCTCATGCCACCCGCCACTTCTACCTGACATTGGCGTTGCCTGCTCTTTCCTTTCCACCACTATCCACTCCAAATGCAGTTCACCATCAAAACTTACTCATACTGGCTATTGCTGTCCATCTTTGCAAACCACTGTACATGCCATGCTTAATTCAACTTTGAAATGTAATATATGTATAAATTGCTTCCTTTGTATTGTTGTTCCCCTACATCCTTTGATGTGGAACCTTTGTAAATGAGCAGTCCCTGCTCAAAGGTACTTGTAATCCTAGAGTTTACTAAAATAAAAAAAAAAATAAAATAATCACACTTACTCCCTCTCTCTCTCTGTCCCCCCAATCCCTACTCCAGTCCCCATATCCTGAAGGGGTCTCTCCGGGACACGACTTTCGCTATCTGTCATCTCATCCTGTCTCTCCTTCACCCTTGTTTCACGATAGCACTTGTTCACTTATTACCATTGCATTTATTAATTGTTCTCACAGATTACATATGTATGCAACAGTGTTTGTAACAACTGCGTTAATTAATTGTATGCTATGTTGATCTTTGTAACTTGAATGCAAAATGTCTTATCCCTATTGTGCCCCTTCTCCCCAGGTCGCACCGGGAGTTGAGCAACCTGTTGCTCAGTGTGCCTTCCTGGTGAAACATTTCAATAAATAAATAAATAAAATACGATATAAAATGATTTATCTACACAAGTGTTGTTTGACCTCGGGTAACCTCATGAGTGGTGTAAGCTGCACTCTCGGGGTTTATCTAAGTTGTGGCAACCACTCGCGTTGATTATAGAGTGGTTGTTCATCGATGCCCATACATTATCCTCTATGTTGTGTTGCAGTAGGGATGTCAACCAAAATCATGGCTAAGCAGCATGACTACCCCTTCACACAGTGACAGCATCAAGGCATGGTGGAGTCGAGGGGTTCCTCTAGTTTGCTAAGTCAGTTTTCCCAGATCATACTGGGAAAGCGATGGGGAAAATCATGGCCAAGTCAGATCGGGGTGGGGGGGTGGTTGATGACTTTTTGCTGGATGTGCCACTACCTGCCTAAGCCTATTAATTTAATTTCTGGACCTAGAAGGAGGGAGACAGCAGTCAGAGCACAGCATTTCTTTTTCATGCCTGACTAGGAAGGGGTCTCAATTGACAGACTCTGGCGGGGGGGGGGGGTACAGTGTCTGAATTTTAACAACACAAGGGCTTGTTCTTTTAGTTGTGTATATCTGGGTGGAGAAGGTTTAAGAGTTGGATGTGGAATTGGAAAGTCTAATCCTGAGTCCGAACCCTTAACTGGCATAGGAATGGACTCAGATTCCAGCTCAGAATTTCTGATACTCCAATGGATGCAAACAGAATGGATTCTTTAGAATCCAGGCATTCCTACTCACTACAGCAACTCTGCAAATCATTAAAACCACCTTCCAGAGGCCATAACCAGCTTCTCAAAGTTATGGGGAACATTTTGATCTAGAAAATTGAGTATGTGACAGCATGGGGAACCCAGAGGCACCTCCAGATACCAGGAAGATGAGATCGGGCAAGCTGCTTCAACAGGCAGGGGCAGCCGGCCCCAGCCATGTGGTTGAGGGAAGCAGGGAGCCATTGAATGGATCACTGCTTTAAGAAATAAGGGCTCTGGATATGAAGGTAGATTCCATTGCTGTCAGAATAGCTGGAAAGAACACAAAGATAGAGAAGGCAATGGCTGCAGCACACAGTGCAGCTGAGATGGCTAAAAACACGGTGATGGTAATGAATGACATATTGGTGGAAAGCAAAATTGTTCCTCTGATGTTGTACATGAGGAACAACATCAGAAGGGCATATCTGCAATTTTTTGGGGTACTAGAGGCACAAGAGGGATCAAACTTTGCAACGTTTGTGGTGGATCCAATCAAAAATGTGTTGCAAATTAAGGTCACAGGACAAGTGCTGAAGGCTTTCTGAATTTCACCAAGACGACCCTCCTCGACAGACCAGCCACAGACCATACTAGTTGTGACCAACGGCCCTCATATGAGGGGCGTGGTATTAGCTGCAGCAAAAAACAAACCACAGATCTCACTGGACTTCGGAACACCAATTTATTAGTTTTCTGATGATAGTTTTGCAATCCGCCAGAGGTTCAAGGCTTTTGACACTGTTCGGTCTGGCCTGCACACCGTGGGGGGGACCCGTGTTCTACAGTAGCCAGCAAAGTTACGCATTACTTCTGCTGGAAAAAGTTTTGTTTGTACCAACCTGGTTGAGGCTAGGAAGTGTCTGGATTCAATCAAAGCTGACTTTGCTCACCAGCAATCCGAACAGGACTCGGACAAGGGAGACTGAGAGCACAGAAAATGCAGTGCCGTTAATTGTCTCTACGTGCTTTTCTAAATTGTAAAGAAATGTTTGGCATGACAACATGTTTAAAATCGTGCAGTTTAAACTTAGTGTTGGGTCTCGCTTAATGGGAAAATTCTTTTATATAAGGTCTAAAGGAAGAGGAAGAGTTGGCAACACCATTAATAAACACAAAATTGAAATGACTGTGGGGTTGTTAGGTTAGGGTTGATGAATGTTCGGTGATCTCAAAATGGCCGCAGCCAAAAGGTCTGCAAGCTTAAATGCTTACATGGCAGCTATTACCCACAAAGTTCTGGCACATCATTTGGCCGCCTGGTATAAGGAATACTGCCGAATCTTGAGCATGTTTTTACAAATCATTGTTAGTTAAAACACAACTGGTTACAAGTTTCCAGTTCTTATTAAGCTTTTGTTAACTTTTCAATATCATAATTTCTCTATGCCTGAACTATACTATAAGTGATAGCCTGCGTTACGGCTTCCTAAATGGAATGTACTGTTACGTTTTGAGTAATTAAATAATGCTGGTCATGGTTGGGAGCTGCTCTTTGAGCACCTACAAGGTGACCTGTGGATAATATCCAAAACTGAGGGGTGCATGGACTGTACCAGTGTACAGGGCAGCATTTCTTTTGTGCAGTGCACAAGGACAGAATTTTTCAGATAATTTTTCTTTGCAACCAAGTAAAGCGCATTAGGCACAAATTATGTTTCCAGGAGCGACCTGGGAGCACTGGGGGAGGTTAAGTGACTTGCTCAGAGTTGAGCAGTATGCAAGTGGAGCTTGTGGGAATCAAACCCAGGTCTGCTGGATGTACCTCGCTCATTCACAGCTCAGTACTCTGACCTCTAGGCTATACTGCCCGCCCTGACAACTAAATCTCTGCTAATGTTCCATGTTCAATGCTGCGTGGTGCATAAAGAATAAATTGATGACTAAAATTAATAAATGTATGTAAGATCACCTTCCACACAAGTACAATGATGTAGAGTGCATAGATACTGATTTGCTCTGACGTATACTGATATGCTCTGTACTGCTACACTCAGTACCGTGGTTATTTTTTTCATTGTATCTGCTACATTGAAAAATGAATACAAATAAATTAAAGAAAAAAAAAAAAAGTTTCCGGGTCCATCACTGGCAATTTTGTCACTGAAAAATAGGGATTTGAAGCATCATTTATTGCCAGACATTAATGCTGCAGTCTTCTTCTCTTTCAGAAAATGTTTTTCACACTGAGCCCCAAAATATAGAGGGCTGCCTGAGCTGATATTTTCATTTTGTAAACTGAGTCCCTGATTTTGGTACTTTGTCTCAGATTTTTTTAAGCCCTTCCCTGACCCTGATTTGCCGGCCTGCAAGTTGAGAGGCATGGCTGCCATGGCAACCTGTAGCATCTGAGACTAAATCTCCATCAGTAGCAGCTTTCCTTCCACCTCAGACTGCACTTCCTGATGACTCACTTAGGTTAATCATGCCATCTATATGGGTGTGTGGTCGGTTTCTGATGGTATTACACAGTGTCCAGGTTTCTACCTCTTAGATCTACCCGATGTGTACACAGGCTGCAAAACTATAAATGGTGCTCCACCTAGTGGTCTGTTAAAGATTTTTTTCCACCAAAGAATTACAACTTGGCATCTGCAGGAGTCTGCTACATAAAATTAGCCCAAAATCTGAATTTGAAGACCTTCAGTTTTTCATTATTGAAGACATTTCCATTAAAATGGGATCTTCTCCCCTTGAACATTATCTGCTCATATTATTTATCCCTGCTGTGAAGTCATAACCCTCTGCTTATGACATAAAATCTGTTGTCATACAAATTATTCCAGTGTCCGAAGCAATGGATTCACTTAAGAGCAGTGATGGACAGCAATAGGAACAGATGACATCTAAGGGGAAAAGAACACCTAAACATGCAAATGGCAATTAATTATGAAATAAAGGAAAATGAGAAAGGGAATCGAATTTAAGTGGTCAAGGGAAGTTACAGGTGGGAGTAGAAAGGAGAAAAGGGAGAAGAAGCAGAGCTGATTGACTGGGGAAAGTAAATCTGCCCCATCTCTTCTCTTCTCCCTTTCCTCTTGAGTCTCTTCTTTTTCACAATTCTACTACCACTTAGAGCTGTCCCTGACCACTTGTTTTTTTGTTTTGTTTTTTAATTTAAAGTTTATTAAACTTTTTTGGTGCAGTACAATTTTCATGAAAAACATGCAGTGATACAATCAATGCAACATTGGTACAGGAGTCTAGATGTACTAGCAATAAAAAGCCATCATGTATAATTACATTCAATGTGGTGATTTCTAAGTTTTAATGTGCTTCTCCTGGTCAATAAAAAGATGACTCCGGAGGTCAAATTTATGGTGTTCAGTCCATCTCCGAGTTCGCTCTCCACCAACTATCATTTATCTTCTCTGTTCTGGGGCATAATGTCCTCTCTATGACCAGTTACCCAGACCAGCCAACTGTTACATGCATTAATAAATGTATTTATACAAGCTTGGTGTGCTGTACCAAAATAGACTCTTTCCTTGCTGGTCCTCTGTGAGCTAATCACCAAAATGGTGCTCCTAGTCCTTGACTATACAGGCGTGGTCTACAGGACTGCCCCATCACTTCTCTTGCCAGACTGGTACCCTCTGTAATGTCTTTTTGTTGCATTGCGTTCAACTCCCACTCCCCCATATACGCACCACTGCTCCTTCTACTCCACCCCTTCCATCCTCCCTCTACACTCAAGTTGCCAACTACACAACACTGCCATCATCTCCAAGTATGGCTTTGGCTCTCTGCCATCCTGTCCAACCTTGCTCCTCTCCCCTATCCCTCCTGCTCCCTGCTTCATGCTCCCTTCGCTCAAGGGACCAGTGCACCTTCTCCATGCCTCACCCTCATTCCGCTGCTGGACGGTCTGCCTTCCCTCTTCCCTGTCACTTCTGTGGAACCAGCTCCCTCATTCCACTCATCCTTCTGCCTCTGTAGGACACCTCAGTCATCAGCAGCTGAAACTTCTTTGTCAGCTGCACTGCACCTGTTTTGTTTGACATGTTTGATAGTTGACAATCTCAATTCTCAAATTGTGCTAAATTGTGTACATCTCATTATTACTTAGCACTTTATTCCTTCTGCCTGTGTGTAACATTATTGTATTTTTATCTAATTTATCTGCACATTTTCAACATTATAATTATTGTACTGATGTGCGGTTTACCCCTGTTACCCTTCCCCCAGGTCACACCTGGAAATGAGACTAGGTTCAGTGTGCCTTTCCTGGTTACCATTTTTCAGATAAATAAAATAAATCTGTTTGTAAATCTCAGAGCTGCTGTCAAGTTTCCCATTGTACATATTGCATGTGCTATAGTTTCCCAGTCATGTTGCGTGGGCGGGTCAGGTTGCAACCATCATCTGGTTATGGCTTTTTTTTTCCACCACCAGAAGCCATATGCTTAGTTGTGGCTTATGCAAATTACCTTTAACCCTGTCTGGAAACAAGTGAAGTATGGCGGTTCTGGAGTTAATGAACCTGTTGTCGGTATTGGTTCCTGTAGGGCCCTGTCTATGGCATTCCAGTAGGAACGCAGCAATCCCACAAAACATGGATATGTGTTGCCACATCCTGCCCGCACCACCTCCAGTACTGCGTCCCACTGGGTTTGCCATAGTTTCCATTTATGTGAGGGGTGCAGAAGTATCGGACTATGATTTTCCAACTATATTCCTACCATACATATGGCATGTGGTTTTGTACTGTCTGAAACAGTCACCCAGTCTGCATCAGAGAGTTCTCATCTTAATTCCCCCCCTCCCAGCATGTTTTTCAATAGATAAGGTATCTGTGCTGGGGGTATGCTATATTGCATTATAAATGATAGAAATAATGTGTTCTGGCATCCGCCCCTTAAAGGCATGAAAGAGCAGGTCCACCAGGGGAAGCCGTGTTTCCCTGTCCCAGTTTAAATACAGTGTTTAATGCACATAGTGCCATACCTGCCAGTACCTAAATAATCTGACTGCCATAGG
The DNA here is from genome assembly GCA_016271365.2 of Neoceratodus forsteri. Classification (NCBI taxonomy): domain Eukaryota; kingdom Metazoa; phylum Chordata; order Ceratodontiformes; family Ceratodontidae; genus Neoceratodus; species Neoceratodus forsteri. The sequence continues at coordinate 106,673,002 of CM028131.1, read as the reverse complement.
GTGTACTTCTGTTTATCTGGGCAAATATCATGGAGCTTCCCACCTCGAAGAACTGGTATGTATATGTGAGGCCCTGGTGATGCCATCGGCAAAATGTACAGTCAGTAGCCAATGGGCCAAACTGCAGGTCAAGTGCTAAGTTTTAAATATCCCCAACTCCTGTTTTATCCTGGAGATCTTTGTCAAAGTACAGTACTCCAGCTTTCTGGGCTGGCCAGTGGCATGGAGAGCTAAGGCGCTGTGCCTCTTAACCTCCTGTCAAGCCAGCAACCTAAGTTCGGGAACGAGCTTGTGTCACTGAAGGTCAGCCAGGGAGGGAGAGGATCAAGCACCTGGAGGACTGCTCTCCTTGGCTGCCCCAGGTGGAGGCCCGGGAGCCAGCACTGGTGTCTGAGCATCATGAAAAGAGGGGCTGCCGTTATGCGGCGTGCGCACATCTCCACACATGCAGACACTCACGTCTACATGCCAGCACCGGCGTCTGAGCATCATGAAAGGAGGGGTTGCCATTATGTGGTGTGTGCACACCTCCACACATGCAGATATGCATGCCTACATGCCGGCATCGGCGTCTGAGCATCATGAAAGGTGGGGCTGCCATTATGTGGTGTGTGCACACCTCCACACATGCAGACATGCATGCCTACATGCCGGCACCGGCGTCTGAGCATCATGAAAGGTGGGGCTGCTGTTATGTGGCATGCGCACACCTCCACACATGCAGACATGCACATCTACATGCCACCACAGCAGGGGGCCCAGGTAGAACATGGAAAATGGGGATTCAGGCTCCATGAAGTCCCATCCGCTGTGACAGGGAGATCCTGCCACTCTTGAGGACCAACCTTTTCTTAAATCTGTTGCAACAGTTTTTCTATTTCTTAGCCTGATCTATCCTTTACCATTTCTAGTCCATAATGTTGGGCACCTATGGGCACTCCTCCCATTTCTTGACTATGCTATAGTGTCCTCTTTAATATTCCTTTTCCCTCTCAGGTCCTCGTATAGGGAGGTTATGGTTGCGACCCCTGAGCTGATATAAAACAGGCTGTGTTCCTTGTTGTTGGATTTAGTGTGCAGTGGCACTATGTCATAAAATACCTTGATGTATATAATTTATATGTATGAAACCTGTAAATGTTGAAAATACCATAGCACTAGGCGTTTTTGATAAAGGTAAAAAGTACTAGGTGAATGTATTATAGAAATTGTTACCGGGGTAGAGATATCAGAAAACACCCTACTGTGTTGTTAAATGCATGTAAATTGCAGATTGTTTGAGAGCTCTCTTGGTACCATGCATTCCTGCTGTAAACTGAGCCAGTCTAAAATTTCATGGTGGTGTGTGTGTGTGTGTGTGTGTGTGTATATATATATATATAATCACACATGTCCACACAATGCAAAGCATCATGGACTGCATATGCAAGTCACCACAGAATGTTATGCTGGTTCAACTTTAAGCAGAATTGCATGGTGCCGAAAGGCCTCTCACACAGTTTGCAAAGGGTGCTAACAGATGACATAGACACGTGTTTTGTTCTACCAGGACTCATCAGTATGCCTCATCTGCTTGACACCCCAGTGGAATGAACCAGCCACCCCAAGACCGCCTGTCTGGGCTATGTTGCGGCGAACCCACCAAAATAAAAAACTACCTAAAAGACAAAGAACCTCTGTGCGCAAACACCGAGGCAAGGGTTACCTCAAAGGGCATTTGGCCTGGAAGCCAAACTTCAAGAAAATACAAAATCACACATGCCTACACAATGCAAAGCATCATGGGCTGCATATGCAAATCACCACAGAATGTTATGCTGGTTCAACTTTAAGCAGAATTGCATGGTGCCGAAAGGCCTCTCACACAGTTTGCAAAGGGTGCTAACAGATGACATAGACACGTGTTTCGTCCTACCAGGACTCATCAGTATGCCTCGTCTGCTTGACACCCCAGTGGAATGAACCAGCCACCCCAAGACAGCCTGTCTGGGCTATGCTGCGGTGAACCCACCAAATTAAAAAACTACCTAAAAGACAAAGAACCTCTGTGCGCAAACACCGAGGCAAGGATTACACCAAAGGGCATTTGGCCGGGAAGCCAAGCTTCAAGAAAATACAAAATCACACATGCCCACACAATGCAAAGCATCATGGGCTGCATATGCAAATCACCACAGAATGTTATGCTGGTTCAACTTTAAGCAGAATTGCGTGATGCTTTGCATTATTGGGGTCTGCGTGATGTGTTTCTTTAAAACGTGGCTTTATTGCAGATGCCCTTTGGGGCAACCCTTGCTTCAGTGCTTCTGCACTGAGGTTCTTTGTCTTTAGCTTGTTTTGTTTTTTTATTTGTGCCCCCACCACCCAAGCAAACAATGCCCACATAGGGGAAGCTGAATCTCAACTGAAAAGTTAGATCAGTAGACGCTAAGTGCAGAGGAAGAACATGCATAGTATGTTGTTGCAAACTGATGTATTGAAGAAGGCAATTTTTGTAGACTTGACCAAGGCTTTTGACTTGGTTAACCATGGCCTTCTATTACAACAGCAGCATGTCCTTGGTCTTGATGCCATTGCCCTGCCCTGGACCCAAAGTTACCTTTATGGCCGTACCCAAAAAGTAAAATGGGCAGGCTCCCTATCTGACCTGAAGCTCATTACCCATGGTGTCCCCCAGGGCTCCATATTGGGCCCATTACTTTTTTCTCAGGAGGACTGACCATGGTCCCTGGTCTACGGTGGCAAATAAGGGCAGGGGACTCCGATGGACACAATGCAAGAGTTGTGCAGGAGAGGTCAAATAGGGAGTGCGCAGGGCCAAATCAGCTGTGCAGGGGGGGTGGGGTGTAGGACGGTCCTGGTCAACGCCAGGAGTACGGGCAACAAAATGCCCGAGCTACAGGCGATGTTGGCTGAAGGATCAGCGGATGTGAAAGCTATTATGGAAACATGGGCCACCCAGAAGAATGATCGGGACCTAAATTTGGAGGGATATAAAGTATTCAGGAGGGATAGAGAAGTGGGTAGAGGAGGAGGCGTAGCACTGATAGTCAGGGATGGAATATTGGTCAGAGGAGTGGAAGAGGCAGAGGGGGGAGTGGAAGCTATTTGGGTAACCCTACAATCGGGGGGAGGAAAAAGATTAAAAGTAGGGATGGTATACAGACCACCCGCAATAGATGAGGATCTGGAGGGAAAATTGGTTGAGCACATCAAGGCACACTGTGACCGGGGAAAGGGTAGGGTGGTGGTCATGGGGGACCTGAGTATGCCGGGGGCAGACTGGGACACCATGACATCAGCAGTGGCCAGGGAGCAGAGGCTGATGGCTGTGTTTCAGGATGCCTTTCTGGTCCAACAGGTGGGGGAGCCTACGGGAGGGGGAGGATACTGGACGTTGTCCTTGCAGACAGCGACCGGATAAGGGATCTGGTGGTGTATAGCCCGCTGGCAGGAGGAGACCATGACACGGTCTGGTTTATGCTGTGCCTGGTGGGGGGAAGACAACCGCTCAAACACAGTGGTAATGGATTTCAGGAGGGCAGATTTCATGGGCATGGGCAGGATACTGAGGGGGAGCATGAGCCAGATCAGGCCAGACATGGATGTAGATAGTTTGTGGGAGGCCATTAAAAAAGGGGTACAGGAGGCCACTAGCCTGTGTGCAAGGGTAAGGAGCAAAAATGGCAGGACCAGCAAGCCGTGCTGGTGGACCAGGGAGGTGCAGGAGGCGGTAAGAAGATAAGAAGGCTGCCTACGCACGTTTTAAGCGTTCCGGGGGGAATGGGAGAGAGAGGGGAATACGAGCTGGCAGCTAGAAGGGTCACAAGGGTGGTGAGAGGATCAAAGGTGAGAATGGAGCACAACCTGGCTAAGGATATCCGTGGGGGGGGAAGGGTTTTTATAGATACATAGGGGAAAAGAGGAAGGGGAGAGCACAGATCCCCAGGATTAGGACTGGGGGTGGATGGGCTCAGGAGGCAGGGGAGCAGGCAGAGGTACTGAACAAGTATTTTGCCTCGGTCTTTAGGAAGGGGGACATGGACTTCATTCAACCAGAAAATAGGGGAGGGTGGGAGCGGAGAGGATAGGGCATTGGGAGATGAGAGGATCGAAAGAGGCTGGGGCACCAAGTGGACCAGACCCCGAAGAGGATGGGGCTTTTACTGAGGAGAGGGCTAGGGAGGGGGAAATAACAGAGGGCAGTGTGAGGGAGGCCCTACGAGTGCTGAAAACTGACAAGGCACCAGGACTGGATGGGCTCCATCCAAGGGTATTGAAGGAACTGGCGGACGAACTAGCAACTCCACTAGCTGTGCTGTTCAACGCTTCTCTCCAGACAGAAAGGGTGCCCCAGGATTGGAGGGTGGCTCACGTGGTGCCCATCCACAAAGGGGGGGGTCTAGGGAGGAGATGGGAAATTACAGGCCTGTCAGCTTAACGTCAGTGGTAGGCAAGCTAATGGAGGGCTTCATCAAAGGGATGCTCGGGAGGCAACTGGATAGGCTGGGACACATGGATGAAAAGCAGTATGGCTTCATCCCAGGGAGATCATGCCAGACCAACCTCATAGATTTCTATGACTGGGTCACAGGGACCCTGGACAAACAGAGTCCAGTGGACGTCTTGTATCTGGATTTTAGTAAGGCGTTCGACTCGGTACCCCACTTTGGTTTGTTGACAAAGTTGGGGGAGATGGGGGTTGGGAAGACAGTTGCTTAGATGGGTGGAAAACTAGCTTACAGATAGAACACAGAGGGTGGTGGTGAGAGGGACTGTCTCCTCCCCTAGTAAGGTCGTCAGTGGGGTGCCCCACGGGTCGATACTGGGGCCACTCCTGTTCAACGCCTATGTCTCCGATATGGGAACAGGAGATAGGAGTAGGATGAGCCTCTTCACGGATGACTCTAAGCTGGGAGCATTGGACAACAGGGAGGAAGCAAGGGTGGCAGTCCAGAGGAATCTGGACACCCTGGAGGGCTGGGCAAGGAGGTGGGGGCTGAGGTTTAACCCAGAGAAGTGTAGGATGTTGCTTCTGGGGGTCAGAAACCCAGGGCATATTTATACCTTGGGAGGGGTTCCACTGCAAGCCACTTTGAGTGAAAGGGACCTCAGGGTGGTGGTAGACACCAAAATGAACAACAGTGAGAACTGCAGAAGAACGGCGGCAAAGGCAAACAAGTTGCTGGGCTGCATAGCCCGGGGAATAACGTCCAGGAGGAGTGAGGTGATCCTATCTCTGTACAATGCCTTGGTTAGGCAGCACCTTGAGTATTACGTGCAGTTCTGAAGGCCGCACCTTAAGAAGGATATAGTACTGTTGGAGAGGGTCCAGAGGAGGGCAACCAGGATGATCCGGGGCATGGGGTATGGGACCTATGAGGACAGGCTGGAAGCCCTTGGGCTGTATTCACTGGAGGGGAGAAGAGATAGGGGGGACATGATTGAGGTTTTCAAATATGTGAAAGGGATTAACAGGGTAGAGTCAAAGAAATGTTCAGGCTAAAGCAAAGGCACAACCAGAGGGCATAAATGGAAACTGGAGGGAGGAACCTATAGGGGAGAACGTAAAAGGCATTACTTCACAGAGAGGGTGGTAGAGCCATGGAATGCATTGCCTGGGAGTCTAGTTGAGCAAGACACTGTGGAGGGCTTCAAGAGGGGGTGGGACAGATGCATGAGGGTACTGAAGCCAAGATTGACACGGGGACGGGGGGGGGAGAAAACGCCCTTTAAGGGCTGGATACTGAGCAGACATGAAAGACCGACAGGCCTATTCTGCTGGCTTTTAGTATGTTAGTATATTAATGACCTCACTAATAATTGTGGTGGGGCCTCTGTTCACCTATATGCAGACAATGCTATCATATACCATTCCTCTCCTGATATCGGGTGGCACAATTCAACGCTAGCCTCTGATTTCCACACCCTTGAGGACTGGTTCCTTCAAAAGCAGCTTGTCCTTAATACTAAAAAAACAATGAGCATGTTATTCTCCAACTCGTCTGCACCAACCCTTCCCCCTCTGGCTATCCTCTCGTGTATGGGGGATGCACTCGAATTGGTCAGGTCCTTCAAATACTTGGTAGTCACCTTAGATCCCTCACTTACCCTGGATGCGCATGTTACAGCCATCACTAAAACTATAAACCAAAAAATCAGTGTCCCCTTCCACATCCATCCGTACCTTACACTGACCTCATGCCGCAAGACTGTGGATGCCACACTCCTGCCCCTCCTTATGTATGGTGCTCCATTACTACTCTCTGCTTCCGCATCCATACTATCACACCTAACACAGGCTTACCATAGAGTTGGCAGGTTTGCTCTCGGGGCCATTGCTCGGCACCATCACTGCGATGCCCTGTCTGCCCTAGGATGGCTACCCTATGAATTTAAATTACACTATGCCACACTAAGCTTTATACATAAGCTTGTACATTGCTTCACTCCTCTTTGCCTTGCTGACATTGTTCAGCATCGTCTCCCTCGACATATCCTCAGATCTACATCCTTGCCTCTTCTCTCAGTGCCAAACTTAAGACTCTCCATGGCTCAGAGATTGTTTGCATTTTCTGCTGTGTCCCACTGGAACTCTCTACCTCCTTCTATACTGGTCTGCAACTCCCTCTCTCAATTTCAAAGGTCGCTGTTAACTCACCTAACCGCTCCAACTTGCTCCTGCTTCCGCTGACTCCTAACCCCTGTTCACTTCTTGCATGATTCTCCTAGCAAAACGTCTCTCTCTCTCTCTCTCTCTCTCTCTAGCGCCTGCTCTCCAACACAAAAAAAAAATGTAAATGATGTCAATGCATGTAAGGTTTTCTTGACTGTGCTTTAAATTGCTTATTTTTGCATAACTGAATGTAATTGACGTACTCTCTTACTGTATGACTGTTGACTGTGCTTTAGATTGCATATTTTTCATAACTGAATGTAACTGATGTACTCTCTTACTGTATGACTACTCCTTGTCTAATTTCTTGCATCAATGAATGCACTATCAATGTACTGCACTTCCCGGGTCGCCCCCTGAAAAAGGGACTGTTTTGTCTCAGAGGGCCTACCAGGTTACCAAAATTTAATAAATAAATACATATGCCATTGTTGAAGGTTATTGCCTGTATTTTGAATAAACATCACACAGAGATTGTGTGTTGAACCTGAAGTTCGATGTCTGGTCCACCTGTTATCCCACAACTCCTCCACACCCACTCCGACCTGACCCATACCAGCACCTGGGCCACCAATCCACACCGGATAAGCTCCTGCTGGGGGGAGGATGGCCCTCCACTTCCTGCCCCCCAATGGAGGGGCAAGCCATAGGGGTCAATGGGTCGCGTGTGCACTGGAGGAGATGGTGGCTGGTTGAGGGTGGACAGGACGGAACCAAGTAGCCCTGCCCAGTCCCTAGGGAACAAAGCAATATGAAAAAAAGTACACCAGCTTTCTATTGCTGCATGTGTAAGGTGGGATGAAGGGTCTTTTTACCACCTTGGGTGGGGTGCGGGGGACAGAAAAGTTCAATGAGGATGTAAGTATGGGAATCTGTTTTCCAGTGGAGTAGAGTTGTGTCATCAAGCCATCTCATGACATGGGCCCATTGAGCTGCCTGACGGTAATTCTGGAGGTTCGGCAATGCCCACTTTTGGAAGCCTGCCTTGGGTGGAGAGAGCGGTATTGTTTGGAAGTAATAAAGGAACCCTGGTAGTAAATTCATGCGTATGGCCTCCACTCTGTTGATAAGGGTAGTAAAAGTGGGTTCCATCTTTGAAGATCTTCCTGTATCCGATGTGTGAGTGGGACAAAGTTAAGAGAATAAAGCTGTCCCAAAATTTCAGGGATATGTATCCCTAAATATTTACGAACTATGCTAGTCTAGTCCATTTAAATGGAAACTTGTTCTGAAGAGCTTTTTTGTTCTGGACTTCTAAGGGACACTTTGTTCCTGGACTCGAGAGACCACTTCTGCCAAGACTGGTAATTCAAGTGTGAACCCCTTGCCAACTGAACACTAAGGTAGAATTAGCTAATCAGTTTCGAGACACTTTAATTTGAAATTTTCCATTTCTTTCCCTGATTGTAACCTTTATGTACATATGTTATGTTTTATGTACTGTATGTAACCCCTAGGTGGCGCTATCCCAAGGATTATTACCCCTGCCTGCTTGGCTAGTAGCAGGTTAAGGGGCCTGAGTTCTGAAACGGGTGCCTCCACCCGGAGGTCAGGGCTGGTAGTGGCCAACCTAACCTGGGCACAGCCCTCCGGGACACTGTAACCCCCTTCTTTCCTTACTAGTGGCCAGAACAATACACAATAACCACTTTCACAATACCCCGATACACCACACAAGTACCCACACTGTTTGCACTTACCACCAGGGCTTTCCTCTGGCCTGGCCCTGGGGACCCCCTGTAAAACAAGGTTATGCACAGCAAATAACAACAGTACAGTACTCTTGCACAATCTGGAACCACAGTCGGGGTAAATGCAAAAAAGAGTTAGATCAGATTTATTTAAGGGACTTGAACAAGGGAGGGGTGTAATCAAGTTAATTTTCTTATAGGCTATATTCATCAAACAGTTGTGCATGCACTTCAGGGTCTATAAACAGTCACACACTCTGGGTACCCAGATGGAGAATGGTGGGTTAGCCAGGAACCTTGCAGCTGGTTGGGGCCCTGTGATGGAAGAAAACAACATGCACAACACACACTATTTGTAATCCGGAGCCGGAGGACTCAGTTCATGAAAAGAAAACAAGAAGACAATCAGATGACACACTTTTAGATTAGGCTGTTGTTGCAGGGAGCTACCCTGATGATTACTCACGATACCCAAGACTGGACACAGGCCGGACGAAAATCGAGACAGCAGGTGGTTAATCTGGAGTGCCAAGAGAAGCATGGCCCACACGAATCACCAAGGCATCGTTCCTGTTCAAGCGTGGAGCAGGGGGGCTGATCCCCAGGCAGGTCTCATCGATGGTTTTCTTTGTGCAGCAGATAGTCTGGCTGGGCCAGTGTGGCAAGGCCCAGGCCAAATTGAGACAAATTCGGATACAGTCCGTTTGGGGCTGGATACAACTTCCAGCAAGCAGAACACAGTTCACACAGTAGGGGACCAAATCACAACCCACTTTCAATACACAGCACATTTACATGTAAGGAAATTCACTGTACTAGGCAAACCGCTCTCCAGTCATGATCGCAAAGTCTCTGCACAAACCAGGGATTCAAAATCAGCTGGAAATCCTGACATGCCAATCGCGTTCATAGAGGTTGACATAGAAACATAGAGGTTGACTGCAGATAAGGACCACAAGGCCCATGTCCAGTCTGCCCATTTTTTTCTACCTTATGAATGTGCCACACACCTTTACACTGTCAATTACCTATCTATCCATATTTGTCTGTACTGCTCCCTTATGCCTATCCCATGCCTGTTTGAAGCCCTGCACTGTATTCATAGCCACCACTTCCTGAGGTAGGCCGTTCCATGCATCCACCACTCTTTCTATGAAAAAGAATCTCCTCACATTCCCCCTTAATCGGCCTCCCTCTATTCTCATGCTGTATCCTCTTGTCCTGCTGTTTTTCTTATATTTAAACATGTTGGACTCTTTCACCTTGTTAATGCCCTTAAGGTGTCTGAATGTTTCGATCATATCACCTCTCTCCCTCCTTTGCTCAGGAGTATACATATTGAGCTCCGTTAATCTGTCCTCATATGTCTTCTTATGCACTCCCTGCACCATTTTGGTTGCCCTTCTCTGGACTGCCTCAATTTGGTTAATGTCCTTGTGAAGGTGTGGCCTCCAGTACTGCACGCAGTACTCCAGATGGGGCCTAACCAGTGTCTTGTGAAGAGGGATCATTATCTCCCTCTTCCGACTTGTGATACCCCTACTAATACACCCCAACATCCCTCTAGCCTTACCTACTGCTTTAGTGGTCGGCTTGGATGATTTCAGGTCATCGGTGATGATGATGCCAAAGTCTCTTTCTTCCTTTGTGACTGCCAGCAACTCCCTCCAGCTATAGGTGGCTTCAGGGTTTCTCTTCCTATGTGCATGATCTTGCACTTCTTTGCATTAAATCCCAGTTGCCACTCTTCTGACCATTTTGCTAGTTTATCCAGATCTCTTCTCATTCTGCCCACCCCATCTGGATCATCTACTCTGTTGCAGATCTTGGTGTCATCTGCAAACAGACAAGCCTTACCCTCTAGTCCATCTGCAATGTCACTAATGAAGATATTGACGAGGACTGGCCCCAGGACTGATCCCTGAGGTACCCCACTTGTGACTTGCATCTCTTCTGACTGTATACCATTTACCACCACTCTCTGTTTTCTGTCCGTCAACCAATTTGCCACCCAGTTGACCAACTTCTGACCCACCCTGAGCCTACCCAGCTTATTTATCAATCTTCTATGTGGAACAGTGTCGAAAGCTTTGCTGAAGTCAAGGTAGGTGACATCAGCTGCTCCCCCTTGGTCCACCACTCTGGTTACCCAGTCAAAGAAATCTATGAGATTAGTTTGACAGGACCTTCCTTTTGTAAACCCATGCTGTCTTGGATCCTGTGCCCCTATGAATTCCAGGTGTTGCACTATCCTTTCCTTAAGGAGTGCCTCCATAATCTTGCCTACTACTGAGGTAAGACTGACTGGCCTGTAGTTCCCTGCCTCCTCCCTGCTACTACTCTTGTGGAGTGGGATCACATGAGCCCTTCTCCAGTCTTCTGGGACCTCTCCTGTGCTCAGAGACTCACTAAACAGTTCTGCTAATGGCTCTGCTAGTTCCACCCTTAGCTTCTTAAGTACCCTGGGATGTATGCCATCAGGTCCCATTGCCTTGTCCACCCTGAGCTTAGCGAGCTCTTGTAGGACCCTTTCTTTTGTGACGGTAGTAGTGCTCACCTCCCTCCCCCGTGTCCATGGTGCTGAGCTGTGGGCCCTGCCCTACTTTCTCTTCAGTAAATATTTAGGATAGATGCTTTTACAGGGTCCTCCTCCTCCTCACATGCCCCCTTTTCTCCTTTGAGCTTAGCAATACCCCCTCTGGACTTTCTCCTTTCACTAATGTATCTACAGAAAGTCTTGTCACCTTCTTTTACTGTTCGTGCTAGTGTTTCCTCAGTTTGGGGCTTTGCCTGCCTTACTGCCTTCCCTGCTTCCCTTAGGGCAGTTTGGTATACCTCTCTGTCTTCACCCCGCTGTGTTCCCTTATATTTCCTGAAGGCCAACCTTTTGGCTCTGACCGTTTCTGCTACTGTAGTTGAGAACCAAAGTGATTTTCAGCAAAATCTTCAGTCTTCTTCAGGTATGAACCTGGTAAAAAAATCAGTGGCTTACTTCGTTCTCACAAACTTGGATTTAGTCCAAAATAATTCTCTTCTCTCCCTCTCGGGGCAGCAGGCAGACATGCAGGCCAAAACTCATCCCTTTCACAGTTCTCCCATGCAAAACTACACATAACTACTGCCCAAATCACTTGGGCTGTTCTCATTTCACTTCCCAGCTCAGAACTGACTGAAACAGCAGGCAGCTTGGGGATTTCCCTCAGATCCAAAAGATTTGGTTGGCTGATCTGTCAGTCACAACAAAGGCTCCCCCTTCAGGTGCAGAAAGACGCCAAAAGCCCAAAACTACAATTCCTACAGATTTTGACTCCAGACAGCTCCTGTAGTCTGGCTCCATTTTAGGTCCCACCAGACTGATTGGTCCAATTCAGCAGTTCCGGGCCAAAATGGTGGGGATAAACAAAACAGTCCTTGCTGCAAAGAAGGCAGGTTAGACAAACTACATTATTATTACTACTCTAATGAATGATCAGCAAACAGTTACATCTATTAACAGGCCTCTTTCTGCGCAATTAGCGATGGCAGAAACAAAGCGATTACCTGGCAGCCTGGGTGGGACTTGAGCATGACAACACTCAGCCCCCTCCCAGATTAATTATTACTGCAATCTAGGCAGCTCTTAAAGTGACAGTACATAGAGGCTACACAGGCACTCTTTGGCAATGACGATTAACTGCTAAACACAGGACACCAGCCTGGCAATGAGCATTTAGGCAAGCTCATGGAAGACTTTTCAGGAACCCCCATTTGTAGGGGGGTTACATGTATTTATTTACTATATTTAATTCTTAGTAAATTTTGTTTTCCTTAAACCTGCCTGAGACATTTCCTCATTTTGAGTGTGAATGGTGGAACACTATTGATAATTCTGACATAGCTGTTAAAGTACTTAGTGTGTCACCATATGAAGCCACGCTAACAAGGATCTGTGTAAAGATCCAGCAAGGTAAAAAAATACTCGAGTCTCAAATTGAGTCAGCAGGGAGTTGTGAATCAGGTTGGTTGTATGCCTCTGGGTCAAGTATTGCACTGCTTTCCCCCAAAGAGAGTGATATTTGGACCCGTTACCTGGGCGTGCTAGCTAAGAAGGGTTCATATTTGACCCCAGGTCTTGAGACTGGTAGTTTGCTTTTGGACCCAAAACAAACAGGAGAGTGTCCCTGTTTGTTCCCTGATCACGAATCGCACTTCAAGGTTGGGCACTGTGGGAGCAGAGGGCTTGACGCCAGGAGTGGATCTGTGTCAGATTTGGTACAATGTTTGGTACAATACAACTCAACTATGCTCTAATAGCACTCAGACTTTCACCTGATGCCCTACAGCACTTATATCCCCCTCCTGCCCCCACTAGCCCACCCCTTTTCCCCACTTCTCTCTCCTTCCTGCTCCCACCTCTAAGCCTACCCCTGTCACCCCTTTCCTCCTGTCTTGCCCCTTTGATGTTATGAACTGTGATTGTTTTTCTATTTGCATTTTTATTACAGCAACTGTTTTTCTCACTTGTACTTGAATTGAACCATGTACCTGTATACCATTACTGCTTGTGTCTTGCACCATCTGTATTTTGGCTATGCTTATGTACATACTGATATAACATTACCTGTCTACCCTGTCTGCATATTTTCATTGCATTACCAGTTTTCTCTCTCTCCACCCTCACCGCTAGCTGTTGGGCATGCACATATTGCATCTTGTAATTGACTGTACTTGTACCTTTTTTTTGCAACCTTGTGGCCTGGGTCATGACTGAAAACAGTCCTCTGGATCAGTGCACCTACCCTGTCACCAAAGACATACATAAATAAGAGCTGGGGGTGGTTCGTAACCCACTTGTAAAACTTCCATTTTTTATGTATTAGGTTTGCAACCAGCTAGGAGTTCCATTTCCTGGATGTCAGCAAAGAGGGCTGGTAAAGAGGTTTCCAGGGACGTCAATTAGACCAACAAGTCCTTGGCGTAAAATGAAACTTTGTGTTCCAACTCACCCACCTCTATGCCTCTTATGCGCTCATTAGTTCTAACTAATTGTGCCAGTGATTTGGCATAGAGGGTGAACAGTAGGGGAGACAACAGGCATCCTTAGCGGGTGCCCCTTATTAAGGAAAGTGGTTTGAAAATGCTCCGTTTACATTAGCTACCACTTGGGGTTTTGTACACAATCTCTGAATGACAGATTTGAAAGGATCCGGGAAATGAAAATGGTGCAGGGTGTATTGCAAAAATCGCCACAAAAAACTAGCGAATGGTCTCTGTGCATCCATGCTAAGTATAAGCATGAGGATGTTGGCACAGGTTGCATGTTCCATGAAGTATAGGATTGGTTTAACATCATCTGATGCTCATTGTGTGGCAACAAACCCCATTTGATCTTTATTGGTAATGCTACTGTCTCATGACTGGGTGCATCAGCTTAGTGATTGTAGCCAGTTTTTGTTCTTGGCGCAATCCATATGCCAGAATGCGGGACGCTTTTGACCCACCCTCATAGTATTTTTGTTTGACATACAAGACAGCCTGTTTGGTCTTGTACTGTAATAGCTCTTGTATTTTTGCTTTTGTTACCTGGAGTTGGGGGTAAACTGATTGGTCCCCCTGCATATGCGCCTGCTGTAGTATGTCTAAGGTTTCATGTAGCTGTGTCAGTTTTTGGTCCCTCAATCTTTTTTGCCGAGTTGCATAACTAATAATCTGCCCCCTAAGGACTGTCATCATTGTATCCCAAATTATTGTAGTGGGCATATCTGGGGCTGTGTTCTCCTGTAAAATTTGGGGAAGTCTCACTTTTTATTAAGTTCCTTAAATGTGGGGTCCCTGAGGAAGGAGACACTGAAATGACACTGTCAGGCCATCCTCTCCAGGGTCATTGTGAGTTATAGTGAAGTAAATATGTCTGCCCTGCTCAGCCACCCTATATGCTATTCACTGGTAAGAAAATAGTAAAGGCATGAATAATGAGAGTGAGTCCCTGAGTAGAAAGCATAAGCCCATGTCTGAGGATTGAGATGCCTCCAGACATCTATCAGGCCTAAATCTTTAATCAACTTGCGACCATGCTTCTGGCCTGTGGTAGAGCTGGTTAGGTGTGGACTTGAGCTATCTTTAGTGGGATCTAGTAATACAATTAGATTCCCTCTAAGATTAAACAGGGTTTTATATAACTCCAAAAATTGATTAGCGTTTTGCTCATAAAAGTGCTAAAACATTATGAAAATTCATAGCACTTGCCTCACTGTGTTTAACAAACATAACACTTCCAGAAACCCTATATAAATACTTTCTGTACAGTTAGCACTGTCCCAAGAAAAAAACTGCTAATCAATTATTTAAAACCCTGTTAAAGGCCCCTGTCTGAACTAAATTATTTTGTCAAATAGCTTTTGATGGGTGGAGGCATCTGAACCTGGGGGTATGTATACACTACCTACATACATTGTATACCTTGCAGAGTTAGCATAGCGAATGCTAACCTCTCCTCCTAGTTGATATATGAAGTTTCTAGCCTAAAAAGTGAGTTCTTGGGAACAAGCATTACCTTTCCTCTCCATCTACCATTTTAATAACCTCACATCAGTCCCTGATCAGGCTGCCCGGTGCCACAAGCAGCTCCTCTGCTACTACGGTGACCCCGGCACTTAAGCAGCCAGACACCATGACCAGCCCACCCGCCCGAACACAGGAGAGATCACCTCAGCCCCTGATCAGGCTGCCTAGTGCCACAAGCGGCTCCTCTGCTACTACGGTGACCCTGGCACTGAAGCAGCCAGACGCCATGACCAGCCCGCGTGCCCAAACACAGGAGATATCACCTCAGCCCTTGATCGGGCTGCCCAGTGTCACAAGCAACTCCTCCACTACTATGGCAACCCTGACATCGGAAGCAGCCGGACGCTATAACCAGCCCGCCTACCCAAACACAGGAGAGGTACGCAGACAAGACAAGCTTGAAAATCAGCTTTCCCATTGGCTGGGGTGACGCTGCCCTGCATTGCCATTGGCTCTTTTTTCCCTGTATTACATTTAACAAAATATTGCTGCTAATTTTTAATTCTCCACTAAGCGGCCCTCTGCTTAACTAAATTTATCCTTCTTGAAGTCTGAGAACTGCATCTGAGCCATTCTTACTGAACTACTTGGTGCTTACATTACAATTTTAAATGATCAGATCTGGCACGCTTTTCTAGCTCAGTCTGTAAATACAAAGCTGGCATGCCTGATTGTAATACTGGCCATAGTGTTTGCAGCGCTTCTCAAGTCAGGCTTATCACTGAATTTGACCACCCACCCTTCCCCACCCTCTCACTTTATTAAATAGATCCTCTTCCCAGAAGCCCCCCTCTAAACCTCTGACTTCTGTTTCTCCCATTGGTCCTCTTGGTAAGATTCCACCTATAGTAGCTCCACCCAAACCAAGGGACAGCCCTGCCCCCTCCTTACTTAGTAACCTTACCTTAATAATTTTACTCCACTACCTTAAAGCACACAAATTGGAGCAAGATTGTAGTCAATTTTAACCCCCCCCCCCTTTTTTTCTCACCGGTCCTGAACAGTCCTTAGTCCTGATAGGATAATATACCTGAATTTTAGGTGCTATTTTAGTAAGCTCTAGGGCCAATCTCTAATATGGCTGATTGCCTACCAGTTACCAGCACCTCCCAGGCAATCTATCACCTCCTATAATGTTGCTCCTCCACCATACCTGGGGACTGCTAATCTGTTGGTTCCTCCTGGCCCATCTTCGGGTAGAAGAGGCAGATACTGCCTCTGCATGCACATTACCCCATGATATGGGTTCCGTGTTTCCTCTTCCGCCTAACTACCTGCAGCATCAATCACATGGGTCCCTGCCCCACCATGGGTTATTGGCTCATGCACAATGCAACAAACTAACTATACACCAATGTAAGAGCATACATAAGATGCCTTTTCTCCGCTTACCTTCCTGTCACTCCCAAATGTGCCTCCTTCTACTATCAGGTGACATTGAACTAAACCTGGGACCCAGAAGCAGGCAAAAGACAAATATCAATAATGGGCACAAGCCGAACCCCTTAACCTCTTGTCCTACTTGGTCCAACACAAAAGGGCTCAAAATAGCCCATATGAACATACAAAGCATTAGGAGTAAAATGACTGAACTAGAACTCTGGACTCTGCACTACAAGCCAGATGTGCTTTGTATTTCCTACAAAGCCTTGCTTTGGTTGATTGGTCCTCCATAACCACCCTCCCTGACATAGATCAGGCCTTAGATTATCTTATCAATACCTTTACCTCTATCCTAGACTCCCATGCCCCATACATACTCAGGAGATCAAAAGGTCTCCACTCCCCTTGGCTCACACAGGAATTGCAGCACCTCATGCGCTCCCGTGACAAATCTTGGAAAGCCTATAAAAACTCTGGACTACAATCTGACTGGTTAATCTATTGTCAACTACGAAACACTTGCAAAGCTAAAATCAACAAGTCCAAAAGGGAGCATTTCCAGTCCCTTCGGGAAGTGCACCTTGCCAACCCAAAAAGCTTCTGGATGCAAGTTAACGTGCTCCTTAAGGGCAAAGCGAAGATTATCCCTCAAACTATGACCGTGAATGGCTCCACTCTGACCACGCCACTGGAGATAGCCACTAGTATCAATTACTTCTTTATTGACCTTGAAGCATAGAAGACTGGCCTTCCAGCTACCCAACCAGTACAGTTCGTCTCCCACACGGAAGTTACCCATCCACACTTCCATATAAAGATAACCTCACAGAAAGAAGTATTCAAACTTTTAAGTGGTCTTAACCCTGACAGTTCTCCTGGATTTGATTCCCTACCACCCAAAGTCCTCAAGATAAGAGCACCTGTGCTAGCATACCCTATTGCCCTCCTAATTAATAGATTCTTCCTCACTCACTCATTCCATCCCAAACAAATGGAAAACAGCAATTGTTGTCCCCGTACACAAGAGTGGTCTGACCAACCTCGTTGAGAACTATAGACCCGTATCCATTTTATGCCCAATCGCTAAAATCCAAGAAAGAATGCTATATAATCAGTTATACACATACCTTGAACAGACTAATGCCCTCACCAGCAGAGTTTTCGGAAACTCAGTGGTACAGAAGCCACTCTTCTAAGGGTTACTACTGACAAACTCCAAGCAATAGATCAAGGTAAAGCCACAGGGGTGGTCTTCATGGACCTCACGAAGGCCTTCAACCTTGTCAGCCACTCCATTCTCACCACCAAGCTCCTCCATCTTGGCCTTGATAATAATTCCCTCTTCTGGGTCTCTTGCTATTTATCTAACTGGTTCCAGTGCATCAAATGGGCAGGAGTTTTCTCACCCCCTATCCCCATTACAGATGGGATCCCTCTGGGTCAATTTTGGGACCACTTTTATTCTCAATCTTTATCAATGATCTGCCACAGAACTGTGGCGGGGCATCCATTCAACTATATGCTGATGATGCCATCCTATACAGATCATCCAGAGATGTCAATTGTATAAACTCAGACCTGGAAAGTGACTTCCAGTCTCTTGAAAACTGGTTCAAGGAAAACAGGTTGGTTCTGAATACCAAAAAAAACAAATCCATGTTGTTCCACCACACCTCCTTTGATATCACCTCCCGGGCTCCTCTGTCTATCAAATCCTCCTCCGGTGCAGTGCTGGAAGGAGTTGCCTCTTTCAAATACTTGGGACTGATGCTGGATAAATGGCTATCTTTTGATGTGCATGTAGGTAACCTAGTTAAGACTTCCAATCAAAAAATTGGCCTCCTATATCGCATCGCCCCCTACCTCACCAATCGTGCAAGAAGGATCATTGCCTCTGCTACCCTTCTCCCAGGTCTCTTCTGTGGGGCTCCATTAATTCACTCAGCAAAGACAACACTTCTGGACAGACTAAGAATGGTCTACCACAGAATAGCTTATTTTGCCACTAAGGCCCCAGCTCGTGCCCACCGATGTGATATATTTAACACTCTGGGTTGGCCATCTTTCGAAGCGAAGTTGGACTTCCCAATGGCCTGTGCCACCTTCAAACTCATTCATCTACCCTCCCCTTCCAGCCTATCAAATTTACTCACCTTAAAACCATCCCCTAGGACCCTTAGAACCTCCCACCTCCCTCTCTTAAGCTTACCTAAACCTCGATTAGCCATAGGTAGAAGATCCTTCCCCTTTGCGGTGTCCCAAAAGTGGAACAACCTCCCACATTCATTACTCACCTGTAAGTCTCTCCTCCTATTCAAACAACGTTATAAGGAAGTTTTCTTCTCTTCACCTACCTGTAATGGTAACTGTACTTAAAACCACCCCAGCCATCCTAAACTCCCCTTCTCCCTCCTCTCTTTCCTCCTTGACTTCTCTCATAATCTCTCACTACCACAGTAATTTATCCATATCTCATCTCTCTCTCTGACTCCGTCTTTAATTCTTAGGAACAAGCGTGTATGACATGATTTACCTACAGATACTTGTGATTGTTAGCCCTCTATGCACTTGTACCTCATTCTTTCAGAATATTTGGTGTTGGAAATGTTTATTTTTTGTTTATCTTCTGTTACACTATTGTTATCAGCTGAATGCTCTGTAACTACCTCTATTTACACTTCAGCACCTGTAATTTGTGCTTCAATACCAGTAATGTGCTGTACAGTAGGTTCTTAATAAGTATGGAATGTAATTGTTCTCCTGGTCGCCCCTGAAAATGGGACTTGTTTGTCTCAGTTGGGCCCACCCGGTCATCAAAATTCTAATAACCTCAGATTATAATTTTATTATTTTATTATATGTGTCATGCCAAATTTAGCCAGCTTAGTATGTTCAGGCCCCATCTGCTCTCAAACATGGCCCTATCTAACTTGACCTGTTGGCAGCAGACCCCAGGTCAGTGAAGTGAGAGGCAAAGCAAAATAAGGAACCAAAAAATATCATGGTGTGCACCACAGCCCCCCAATAATTGTCACTCTGTCCACTGGCCCATAATGTTGTTCTGAATTTGCCATCCCTTCTCAAGCTATCTAGAGAAAAAAGAATAAACTAGTTTCCTAAATGCAAGCATAATTATGTGAAATCATTAGTTGCAGTAAGAATAAGAAGAAAAACTTGGGAAGAAAAGGTAATATTTAAGCAATAATACACGCAACTGGCCTGGTGGCACTGAGGGTTGAGGCACTGGATGCCACACCTCGCGCCACACCGACCCAGGTTTGGGAACAGACTTGGGATGCTGGGGGTCGGCAGGGGAGGGAAAGGATTAAACATCCGGAGGACTGCTCTCCTCTCTCGGGTGGGTTATAGGGGGTTCCATGCTCTGTAGCAACTCCCAGTGAAGACCGGGGGCAACACATGAGCAGGGACATTGATGGGGGTGAGGCGACGGCAAACACCGGTGGTGGAGGAGGAGCCATGCAGGGTCATTGCATGCTGAATCTTGGGGGAAATGGCATGAAAAACCTCGGAAGGTCCAGGAAGGTGACAGTGACCCAAGTGGTCGATGCCCACATCCCCAATACCGAACCACCTCCCCAGCAACTCTCCCGAGCCCCTCGACCTAGCCACAGACAGATCGTCTAGATTTCAGAAAGGTCTCCAGGTAAGGACTTGTGGTCCCACCCAAGGGGGCTTAGATCCTGGGGGCCGGCTGTGTCTGCAGGCTTGGGAGGGGGATACTCAGCCCTTGTACTCCCAGTGGTGAAAGGGGTTTCAGGTGGGGTGTAGAAGCGAAGGCCGAGAGGGTACACCAGAGAGATGCCCTGGCCCTCCAGAGATAGAGTATAAAAAGAAAAAGTAATACATGACATTGTGTGGTATATCATGGGATATTGTCATGCCTTGATTGTGTTGTGAGGCCCAAGGCAACACCAAGTGCTTTCAACCACCCAAGAAGTGATGATATCCCATGATATATTATTGCCACTGTAAAATGGACTAAAGTGTTAGTAAATGGCTGATCTTGGTAATCAGCTTTGGACCGTGACGGTATTCTGATATATCATCATTTGTCACAGGTCAAAGAGTGATTCAGCCAATCAGCTTCCAAGATTTCTCCTCTTAATTTTATAATTACAAAATTGAAAATTGAAAACAACAACTGATGTCTGTCCTAGCCCTCCCAATGCTGTCCCCCAAACAGCAGGTGGTATGGTAGGGAAATAGTAAATACAGTTCGGCTCTCCAGAGTCCTGGAGGGTGCAGTCAATGCCCCACCCAGGGGGTGGGGGGTTGGAGAGAGTAGCTATAACGTGACACAGTGATAGTCCTGATTCCTCAGGCTGTTCCCCCAGCAAACTTCTACTCCCTACATGCAGTTCTAATGTTCTCAAAGTCCCTGCAGATAGCCATGCATGTTTAAAACTAGTAGCACTGCAAGAAAGCCACTATTTCAGGGTGAACTCACCCAGGGTCTGCCCCTGCCAATTTCTGAGGAACTCAGATGGTGATAGTAGGCTATGTTATGCTCTGAGTAAGTCTATAGTGCACTGAATTGGGAGATGTGTACACAGTCTCAATTTCCAGTTGGCGTTACAAGCAGCAAGACATACCTATAGGGCGACCCGATAGGTAAGTGATGGATGTTGGGGGTGGGGTGGTTGGTGCTGAGGGGTCAGGGTGGGGGGTTAGAGGGTCAGGATAAAGCAGAACACCTCAAGGGACCTTTCATTTTTTTACAGGAAGACAATGCGTGATAGTTTCCTTCTTTTCAGGTGCAGTACTTGGTTGGTGGCACTGGGAGTGGGTACCATAGTGTTTCATTCTGTTTTGAGGGGATTAGCTGGCACTGAGGGTGGGCACCTCAGTGTCAGACTGTGGGGGTGGGAAGAAATGCTGGGTTGAGCTGGAGGGGGGATAGATACCAGCAGCAGGGTTGGGCACCTGCTGCCAGTGATATTTAAACAGGTTGGCGGGGTGGTAGATACCGGCAGTGGGGTTGGGACCACTGCTGGTGATATTTAAGAATAGGTTCAGGGAGGGGGAGATGCTGGTAGTGGGGTTGGGCCTCACTGCCAGTGATATTTAAAGAATAGATTCGGGGAGGGGGGAGAGATACTGGTAGTGGGGTTGAGCACCCACTGTTGGTGATATTTAAAGAGTAGGTTGGGTGGGAGGGTGGATACCGGTGGTGGAGTTGAATGAACACCTACAGCCAGTAGTGCTTTTAAGATGTGATTGAGTAGGAGAGGGGAATACTGGCAGCAGCTGGGTTGAATAAGCACCTGCCACCCATTCATTATTAAAAGCTGGATCAGACAGGGAAGGGGATACCAGCAGTGGAGCCAGCAGCAGAACATGGGTCAAAATGTAAGGGGGATCCCAATGTTGATCACTCCCTGTTGGTATGCTAATGGGCAAAAACAACTTACAATAGTAGCAACTTCGTCCCGTCATATGTAGGAAGTTTCTGCTTATCAGCAAGCAGGACAGCCTCATCCTCAGCCTGTAGCCAATATGCTGTTAACAGCCCAGCCTCCGTAATGCTTAACTCTGTTGGCCACAACACAGCCACACCTTCAAAAGCCATACAGTGCTGCATGTCACCAATATGTTTGCTTTGCACATGCATGCAATCAAACCTAAAAAGGCCAGATTAGCTGACTTAGAGAGCAAAGCAGCTGAAAGAACTGGAAAATAAATACAAAAAAAGACACACAAGAGACAGCCCAGTGGCATACAGGGTGGTGGCTCTAGATGCCTTACCTCTTGCCATGCCAGCAACCAGAGTCTGGATGTGGACCAGAATCACTCGAGGGCTTGCCAGGTGGGAGAGGATTGGGCATCCTAAGACGGAGGAAGGGTGGCAGCAACAACGGGACCAGCAGACATTGGGGAGCATATGCTGATGCAGCACGCATGTGCATCAACACACACAGGCATGCACGCATCACATGCAGATGCCTCAGGAAGAAAATAGAGGATAATATCCCAGCTCACTTGGCATCCCCTGCAGGCACAGCATGAACCCACATGGCAGTCCACCCACCAAACAGGTCAGTGACGGGGCTGGGGGGAATGCCACTGTGAATGGGGAAGGCAGGTGGAGAAAGGAACTAACAAAGAAAGAAAAAAGACACACAAGCCAAACCCCAGAGCTGCTACATGAACTTACATCATTGAACTATGACCAGGGCCTTGGTGTTCTGCAACAGAATTTTCTGACTTCTGCGGCAGGGCTCCTTGACGTCTGCAGCAACATTTTCTGATTTCTGCGGCATGATTTATCAATTTCTCTGGCAGAATGCAGTCCTGTCATTAGCTAAATATGATGTGATGTCATCGATGACATCATATGCTGAGCATAGAGGAGGAGCTTCAGGATAAACGAGGTGGGAAAGAAAGCCTGACACTATGGAAAAACAGTATATTTATAAGAAAATTCACCAAAAACAATGAATTCTGCGGCACTATATACTGTATATTCTGCGGCATGATGCAAATTCTGTGGCAAATTCTGCAACCGCAGAACCGCAGAATTCCAGGGGCCTTGACTATGACACACATGGTATACTAAGCTATAAAACAGAATAAACAGCTTATGGGGTAAAACAATAATACTGGAAAGAAAGTGAAAGAGAGCAGGCACATTTTTAGTGGTTAATCGCATTTTTATTAAAAGAAACCCAGAAATACAGCCGAGCAGCCACACAGCAATATTATACACAACCATCAGTGTACTGTTACCACATTACAACATACAGCATGACAGGGGAAAAGGAAAGAAAAACTTTCTGGAATCTAATAGTCAGCTTCTACTCTTTTCAGTAACTATAATTTGTAACTCCCCTACAAATGGGGGTTACTAAACGCTTTCCCAGAGCTTGCCTAATTGCTCCCTGCCTGACTGGTGTTCGGCATAAGGCCGTCAAATGGGGCGTTGGGAGTGCTTTTAGAGCCTCCAGTTCTGCCTTTTTAAGGGCTGCCTGCTCGCAGGCTCTAGTGGTACGACTAGAGGGACTGGGGTTTCCCTGCTCGAGTCCCACTCTGGACTGCTGTCTGATCGCTCCGTTTTATGGTCGCTAGGAGCGCTGGGGGAGCCGATCTGAAAGATGTAGTTGTTCCCTTGGGAACATGTATAGTATTGGTAAAACTGCAGTTTGTCTAACGTTTTATTGCAGCTGGGACTTTGTGTTGTGCCCCTCCATATTGGACCCGGACTGTGTGAAAGGGGTCCAATAGTGGCTAAGGGGGCCTTGGAATTGGCGTGAGGTGACCAACCAGGAATCAGGACTCTGGCTGGAGCCAGTTGACCAATGGGGACCCAGCTTGTAATTCTTGGAAGTGGCATTATGGGCCATGGCGCCTTTTAGCACCACTGAAGGCCAGACTAAGTGACTGGCATTTGTAACCAGCCAATGGAATCGGGTAGTGCCCGAGCAGAAGGGATTGCCCCATGCTCATGCTATCAGGGGCAGAGGCGTTGTGACTGGGAAGGAGAAGGGAGCTCTGTGCTCCAGCACAATTGAGTGTTCGTGCGGGAAGCACGTGAAAGGCCTGAAGCGGCCGTTTGCATTGCCAGCATTCCAGGGGCAAAACCCGTAGGCCTGCGGTCAGAGGAGGCTGTGTTCCAGCACAGCTACCTACCAGGCTTCACCTGAAGAGGACTGAAGAATCTGCTGAATTGCGCTCGGTCTGTCAGGACAGTGGAGCTGCAGTGAAATGCCAGAATAGCTGTGAGTTCCTTCAGGTCCTGGGAGCAGCTGCCTGGTATGGTACCCCTCTGAGTTTTTCCTTATGAATGTGTGAAGAGGTCTTGAAGCCCAGGCCCAGCCCTGTGAGTGGTGAAAGTGTGATTCTTTGCTGGAGTTGTGAGTACTGAATCAGTGTAGCTCCCTGCTAAAGGTTACAGTCGAAGGAAAGTACAAATTGTTTGTTTTATTGCGGACAGCACTAGTTGAGCTTTCTAGCTCCACCTGATCTTCTCAGGGATTAAATGCTCACATGTGTCAGGGCCCCAACCAGCTGCATCGAGGGACTAGAACTTAGGGCCTGGGTACCCATGGACAGCATTTAATAGGTTAAGGCCTGTGCAGAGAGCCATAGATAGATTTCTATATACTGTAGTGGTAAGCCAATCAACCTGATTTCCCCCAGTCCTTGTTATCCCCCCCCCCTCCAATAAATCAGATTGCTTGTTTTTGCAAAAGTGCACTGGCTAGTTTGTGTATTAATGATGAAATACTGCACAGTGAATGTGGTGTAACTGTACCTTACTTTCCAGGGGGTCCCCGGAGTGAACTGACTGGTCTGAGCCGGGTGGGTAAGTGTACATGGCAGGGGCACTGAAACTGAACTGTGTGGACCACTAGTGGGAAGAAGAGGGAGTTGCAGCAACCCAGAGGGCTGCGACCTAGCCAACCTCGGCTGTTCCCACCCCATCCTCTGGGTGGAGGCACCCGCCAATGAATCTGGGCCCCTCACCCTGTCACAGTTAGGGCAGGCAGGGGTAGTAGCCCTTAAGACAGCACCCCTTGGGGGTTGCAATTAATCAGGTACACAACAGAGAGTAGGCAGATTGTTTGCATACAGAGCTAGATAGCAGCAGAACGTTAACATTCCATCTGCCATAAGAAACGAGCATTTGTCAATGCCGAATGTTGTCTTGCTGGCATTGGCATTGGTTGTGCAGAAGTTAGAGAGGTGCATAATAGGAATGGCAGTGAAGTATTGAACTGACGCCGACACCAACCCCACTCTCACCATGCAGAGACTGACAGGCTTCGGGGTGTGCCTTTGGGTCATCGGCCATAACGCTCGCGCCTTTTCACCTCACCCTACCCTGCAAACACCGACAAGTGTTGCAGTGTGCCTTGGAGTCTTCAGGCCTTACGATCACCCCACTCCATAAGGAAATATGCTGAGATGGGAGCAGTATAGGAGAATGGGGTGAACTTTAGGGCCGAAGTGTACAAGGCACACCTCAACGCCTGTCACTGGCTGCAAGGTGGGGGTGGAATTGCATGAGTATTACAGTCGACAATCCCAAGTCACACCCCTGATGCCTGTCAGTCTCTACAGGGTGAGGCATTATGGTTGGAAACCTTAACGCCCCAGGCGTTTGTTGGAATTTTCACTCCAAATTTTCAACATATGTTTTTTGTCACCCCACCTCATGATCAGTGGCACTATCAGTTCATTAGCCAAAAGGTGATTTTACACAGTGACTGCGCTATTTGGCACCATAGGTGCGAAAACAAATTTCGGGCAGGATGTGAAAAAGTATGTCTCTTTGCAGACGACACAAAGATCTGCAACAGGGTTGATACACAAGATGGAGTGGAAAGGATGAGAAGGGACTTGGCAAGGTTGGAGGAATGGTCAAACGTATGGCAACTCAGATTCAGTGCAAAGAAGTGCAAGGTAATGCACCTGGGAAACAAAAACCCTGGGGAAGAGTACACAATGGGGAGTGAGATACTGACAACAGTAAAAATGGAAAGGGACCTGGGGGTAATTATATCAGATGACCTAAAGGTGGGCAAGCAATGTGAGAAGGCAGTAAGGCTGGGGGGATACTGGGATGCATAGGGAGATGCATCAATAGTAGAAAACAGGAAGTTGTTATCCCTCTGTACAGACAGTTGGTGAGACCCCATCTGGAGTACTGTGTGCAGTTCTGGAGACCCCATCTCCACAAAAGACATAGACAGAGTGGAGGCTGTCCAGAGGAGGGCAACCAAAATGGTGCAGGGTCTGTACCAGAAGACATACAAAGAAAGACCAAAGGAGCTTCATATGTATACCCTTAAGGAAAGAAGGGAGAGAGGGGACGTGATAGAAACTTTCAAGAACCTCAAGGGAATCAACAAAGTCCAAGAGGGCAGCATCTTTCAGAAAAAGAGATGTGCAAGAACAAGGGGGCACAGTTTGAAGATAGAGGGGGGGATGGCTCAGAGGTAATGTGAGGAAGTATTTTTTTCATGGAGAGGGTTGTGGATGCATGGAACAGCCTCCCTGCAGAGGTAGTGGAGTCAAGAACAGTGGGGGAATTCAAGAATGCATGGGACAGACATAAGGCAGTCCTAGTGGGTGGTAGGAGGAAGTAAGCTGTTGGTTAACTAGGATCTGCAGCTTATCTGTTAGGTCGGAAGATGGGCAGACTAGGTGGGCCAAGCAGTCCTTATCTGCCATCAAATTCTATGTTTCTATGTTTCTAAATGACAGCTGTACTGTTCATGAGGTGGTGTAAAAAAAATTGGCAATGTTGAAAATCTGGAATGACGCACAATGAGGGCTATTTTGTTTTAGGTAAAAAAAAGGAGCGGACATCCTGCGGGGACGGTTTGTTGGGCACCTGGAGTGGGATACAGTGTGCCACACGATGGGGGTGGGGAGAACATGCCGACAATGATCGGGTTTAGAGCAGTGACACACTGGGATGGGCTCCCAGTGTGTCACACAATGGGGTGGGGAAACATGCCGACAAAGTTGACTTTGTATGAGCGGAACACTGGGTGAGGGAACATGAACATGGTTGGCTTTGTGTGAGCGGCGGCACTCTGGGGTGGGCTCCCAGTGTGCCACACAGTGTGGGGGACATGCCGAACCGGGGATTTCACCCCTGATGTTGGCTTTGTTTGGGGACTGTAGGCAGGAGCCGCTGCCATGTTTATTGAAATGTTTCACCAGGAAAGGCACATACGGGAGACATGGCATTTCCGCCGTTGCATGACGAGGTTGTCTCTGATTGCAGCGGCAAATTTCTTTCAGGTTGGTGGCACTTTACATAATTCTTGTGACAGCGCTAGCATGCTGGCTAATTGGAGAATGAGGGACAAACCTACTGTAGCATGTCCTGCATTTGCCAACACTGACACACCTCTCACTACAGCAAGATGTTGCTTGCATGTGTGCAAGGCAACATAATAAAAAGGGAACACTGATGGAGTCCGCAGCAATCATTAGCATATCCCAAGCACAGGAAGTTGGCTGGTGCATGCGAGATGGCCGTGCACATATTTGCATATCTGAACTTCCATGCAGCTGAAGTATGTCAAACAAAACTGCTACAGAAGATAAAAAGAAAATTCCATTCAGTGCTTAAAGTTCTGATTGGAGATTTCTGCAGCAGCTGTTGCAAAACATACAATTTTCACTGTTTTCCTAGTATTCAACCCAGAAAAGGGCTTTTAAATGTTGAATTCAATCAGCCTTCTCCTTTTCAGACTGTAGCCTACCTCTCCTCTTCTCTTGCCAAAGGGCTTTTAAATTTTTCTTTGGGGGGAGGTAAAGTACAACAGTACAGGATCAGTCCTGAGAAGGGCTTTTACTGCTGTCTGCCTCTCCACCTTCCTTGTCCTGCTGTGCACTTTTAACAAAAGGCTTTAATCTTGCTGGAAGGTTATTTAAATTTTGAGAGATCAGCCCTCAGGCTGAAATATTTTGTGCTCAGATGTCCAAAAAGCACATTTTCATTTAAAAAAATTCTCTCTTAATTGGGAGCTCCGTTCACATTGCTTCCCTCCACAATGCTGGTACTCAAATACAGAGCTGATGTAGAATCAGGAACTTCACATGTGCAATGATATTTCGTGCATGTGTGCAGTTGTAAATGCCTGAAGAGAGGAGGGTGCTCATTGTGGGGTACTCTACTGTAAGAGGGTCAGCACTCACAATCGGTGTGAGATACAATAAAGGAAGGGAGGTCCACTGTCTCCCAGAGATGACAGCCCAAAAGGTGCAAAATAGAAAAACAGGGAGTAGTCAAAGAGGTAGGTGAGAAACCAGATAGCATGCTCTATTGTGGGAAGAATGACTTGGCTGGTAGAAACCTGAGGGGTGCAAAGGATAGCTTCAAGAACCTGTTTTTTATTTGGGGGGGGGGGGAGTGCCAAAGGCAGCATAAGGAGGCCTGTGACTTTCTCAGAAGTACTAACAGTACTTGGGAGGGGAGGAAGCTCAAAATCACCATAGTTAATGAATGGTTAAAAGGCTAATGCACAGAAGAGAGGTTTAAATACTTGGAGAGATGGGGGAAAACTTCTTGAGGAACAGGAAGCTATTTAAGGCTGATGGTCTGCACCCCAACAGGAAGGATCAAGATCCCTAGGGTAAAAATTTGAGGCATACATTGAGCATCATTTAAACTGTTAGTGGGGGAGATCTGGGTCAAGGAAAACCAAGAGGCTGATCCACAAATAGGTAATCTGACTAGTACTCCACAGGGAGTGGTGGGGGGGGGTAGTGGGGTAGGAGAAAGCAGGAGGGGAAGTGGGAAAAGAGTGAGTGCTGGAGGATAGCATGCCTGAATGCCAGGAGTCCAGGAAACAAGATGGGTGACCTCTAGGTCTTAACAGGAGAGAACAAACCAAATATCACGGCAGTCATGTAACCTTGGGCCAAGTCAACTATCGAATGGAATCTTATGGTCCCAGGTGACATGTTAATCAGAAGGGATAGGGTCAAGGGTCAAGGGATGGCTTGCCTTGCATGTTGTGAAAAATATCATAGATACATAGATACATAGACAGTGTCGGCAGATAAGGACCTATGGCCCACCCAGTCTGCCCATTTGAGCTTGTAAGTTCAGTTTATGTTTTCCTAGAAGTCTGTTGCCTCTTACCCCTGACCTCCAGAATTCCTTTATGTCTATCCCATGCATTCTTAAATCCTGTGATTGTTTCAGCCCCCACCACTTCCTCTGGCAGGGTGTTCCACTTGTCCACCACCGTTCTGTGAAGAAATTCTTCCTCACGTTTCCTCTGAATCGTCCTCCCTCCAACTTCATCCCATGCCCTCTAGTCCTGGAACATATCAAGGCTACAGAGGATACAGAAATGGGGGAAACAAGCAGAAACACTATAGGTCTGACTGACCCCAGAGAAAGGGAGAATCTGATGGCAAATGAGGACTGCTTGACCCACCCAGTCTGCTCATTTTCCCTACCTACATTATTGCCATAGACCCTACTTGACCTACAGCTCTTTCTCTTCCCCCTTCCTTTACATGATTCATTTGTGCCTATCACATGCATTCTTGAACCCTACTACTGTTTCATCCCCATCAGCTCTGCTGGAAGGCTGTTACAGGAATCCAGCGCTCTTTCTGTGAAGAAGTACTTGCATCTCTCCTGAAACTATCCCTCTCCAGCTCCATAGCATGTCCCCTTGTTCTTGAGCACCTTTTTTTTCTGAAAAATACTTTCCTCCTGTACCTCATTTACACCCGTGAGGAATTATATGTCTGTCATATCCCCCATCTCCCTCCTCTCTGCCAGGGCATACATATTGAGGTCCCTTAGACTGTCCTCATAGGGCTTTTGATGTAGACCCAACACCATTTTATTTAGCCTCCTCTGGACCTCCACCACTCTATGTTCTTCCAAAGATATGGTCTCCAGAATAGAACACAGTACTCTAGATGGGGTCTTATCAGTCATCTATACAGAAGTAACACCACCTCCCTCTTTCTGCTGATGGTACCCTCCCTATACACCCCAGCTTCCCACTAGCCCTCCCGAATGCATTGTCCCACAGCCTAGCCACATCTAGGTCATCACATATGAGTACCTCTAGGTCTCTTTCCTGCTTGGTAGTGGTCAATACCACTCCATCCATTTTGTACTCTGCCCCAGGGTTTCTGTGCCCTAAGTGCATTATTCTGCACTTTTTTACATTGAAACCCAGCTGCAGTACCCTTGACCAATCCTCTAGTTTTCTGAGGTCTCTCCTTGTCCTTTCCACCACCCCTGGAGTGTCTACCCTATTGCAGATGTTGGTGTCATCCATAAAGAGGGAGGTCTTCCTTTCCAGCTCCTCTGCAATGTCATTTATAAATACATTAAAGAGGAATGTATTTTAACATAAATAAATGTTGCATGTTACATATAGATATCAACAACAATTTATCTCCGTTCATCTTAAGCAACTCAATCCTGAACGCTGCAAACACTGTATACGATCTTGGTGTTCTAACTGATAAAAACTTGGATTTTAGTGAACAATGTACAAACACCATTTCTAAGGCTAACAGAGTAGCAAGCATCATTAAAAGAAACGTAGAGCTGAAGCACTGATGTTCTACTACCGCTGTATAGATACTACGTCCAGCCCCAGCTCGACTATTGCAGTTAACTCTGGAACACACACAAGAAGACAGACATTAACAGAGTGGAGAGGATTGATTGATTGATTGATGTCTTTGATAACTGGGTGAGAAAACTGATCCAGAGGATCGTTTTCAGTTGCGACCCTGGCCACCAGGATGGCAAACACAACAAACATCAGTACGATACAGAGATACAATTAGAACAAAACAGGGGCTAGTTCATTTTGCCCTGGGTTAAGAAATAAGTGAGGTCCACTGCAGGACTGCCGAAAATACTTGGTATGAGGTCACATTACATAGTACAAATATTTCAGGGAAATCAGTACAAATCAGGAAATCGGGATACAGTGTAGTATGACCAAAATAATAGCTGAAGTCAAGGACCTTCCATATCCAAACAGAACTAGCAATCTAAAATTATACACTTTTGAGGAAAGAATGAGAGGGGATCTGTTGCTATTTTATGAAATTGTTAGCGACTCCTTTCTTGTGGATGAATTAAATATCTCCTTTAAATATCCTAATTCTAGAACTAGGGGGCATGTACTTCAGGTGCATAGAAACAAATTCAAGGGTAATAAACAGAAGTACTTCTTTATGGAGAGGGTGGTGAACTTATGGAACAGACTGCCGGACAGTGTTGTTCTCAGTGAAAGTAAAGAAATATTTTAAAGGAGGTTGGATAAATTTATGACTGAAGGTGGAAAACTGAAGTTCTACTACAACTCGTAGGAGCTTCTTTGGGCCTAGCCCTTTTTTGCTTCATGTGCTGTAGTGACTGGTCCCAGCATTTATTCCTGAGGCATCCTGCTGGTCACCCTCCCTTCCTCGGAGTGAACTTCATTTACCACCACCCTCTCTCACCTATAGCCGAACTGATTTCTTATCCAGTTTACCCCCTTTGGATCCACTCCTAAGTTATCCTGTAAGCTGGGGCTGGCAGTATAGCGTAGAGGTTAGTGTAATGAGCTGTGAATGAGCTTGGTACATCCAGTAGACCTGGGTTTGACTCCCACAGAATCCACTTGCATACTGTGTGACACTGAGTAAGGCACTTAACCACCCCAGTGCTCCTGGGTCACCATTGAAAAAAGCACTTGTTCCTAGTGGGCTTACCTAGTTATCAAAGAATTAAGAGAAAAACAGCTTGCTTACTAGTCTCCTATGTGGAATGCTGTCAAAAGCCTTACTTAGATCAAGGTAGGCCATGTCCATCGCTCCACCCTGATCTAATTCCTTTGTCAGCCAGTCAAAGAAATCCATCAGATTCATTTGACAAGACCCCCCCCCAAAAAAAAAAAAACATGCTGCCTCAGGTCTTGTAACCCCTTGGATTAAAAATATTTCACAATCCTTTCCTTCAGCAGTGATTCCATTAACTTTACCACAACTGATGTCAGACTGTCTGGCCGATAATTGCCAGCCTCCTCCCTGCTACCACTTTTGTGAAGCTGGATTACATCTGCCCTCCTCCAGTCCTCTGGAATCACTCCTGCTGTCAGTGAGCTGTTAAATAAGACTGTCAGTGATACAGTCAGTACCTCCCTGAGCTACTTCAGTTACTCTTGTGTGCACCATGTCTGGCTCCATTGCTTTGTCCACCTTCACATTAACAAGTCCCTTAAGGACTCTCGCCTTTGAAGAAGGACTAGTGTCCACCTCCATCCCTCCAAAGCTTCTATCACTTTTTTGTGGCCCTTCCCCTTCTCCTTCCTCTGTGAACACTGAACATATAGAAAAGTATACTATAAACTGTGCACAAGAAGGCTGTGTTTCTATGGTGTGGGGGTTGCACAAGAAACCATATGAGGAGAGACTGTGGGAGCTCAACATGCACTCCTTGGAGGAGAGGAGAGGAGAGTGAGAGGGGACATGACTGAGACCTATAATTACCTCACCAGGTGAACAAGGTACAGGAGGGGAGTCTATTTCAAAGAATGGGAGCACTAGACCACAGGGGCATGATACGAAGCTTGAGGGGAGAGTTTAAGAGGGATGTGAGGAAATACTTCTTCACAGAAAGGGTGGTGGACATCTGGAACAGCCTGTCAGAAGTGATGGTGGGGCAAAGACAGTGGGGAGCCTCAAACATGAGTGGAATAGGCACATGGGTATAATAAATAGAGGTAAGGGAGGGATGCCTGGTGTAGCGTTAGGCAGGAAAAATACAGCAAACTGGCTGGGCCTACCATTCCTTTTCCACTGACGATCTGTTTCTATGCAGTGGACCTCACTTATTTCTTAACCCAGGGCAAAATGAACTAGCCCTTATGTGATTATATGGGTTTGAGTCAATGAGGGCCCAAAATAAGAAAGCAAGTTTAAAAAATGAAGAACCTTCTGCATAAAAGCACAGAGGCAAGGGTTGCCCAAAAAGGGCATTCACAACAATGCCAAGTTTCAAGGAAATACAAAATCACACATACCCCCTTAACGCAAAGCATCATGGGCTATATATGCAAATCATCATGAACATTTAAACTAGTCCTGCTTTAAGCAATAGTGCATGGTGCCAAATGGTCTCTCACACAATCTGTAAAGGCTGAGAACACTACAGAACTATAGAAGACAGACATGTGTTTCATCCTTCTCAGGACTCATCAGTGGGCGTCCTCTGTATCTCATCCCAGAGGAAACCAAACCAGACCTTATGTGGTCTTAGAGGGTTTTGGTTATGGTTGGCCCAAAACAGGAATGCAGGCTAAAAATGACAACGACCTCAGCACAAATGAACTGACAAGCAGGTGTGATTTTGTATTTCTTTGAAACCTGACTTTGTTGCCAATGCCCTTTTTGGGTAACCCTTGCCTCTATGCTTTTGTGCTGAAGTTCTTTGTCTTTTTAGCTTTCTTTCTTTCTTTGGACCCATCATGACCCGCACCCGTAGGACCACATAAGAGCCAGCTCATTGTCCCTTGGGTTGAGATATGCATAAGACCCATCGATGAGTCCTGAGAAGAATGAAACCTGTTTTATTTTTATTTATTTATTTAGCATTCTGTAGGAATTACGACCTTTGAGTCAGGGACTCATTTACAAAGGCTTTGCATTAGAGTACAGAAACAGACATACAATATACACAGTCAGAGCATAAAAGGAGTCACAAGGTTAGAGACACAAATTGCAGACTCTACAGGAATACAATATTGCAGCAGCAGTTTGTATAGTTCAATCAAGATTCAGTGGTTACAGTATTACATTTAGCACTGGCTTGCTTGGAAGGTTACTACCTTGAATATACAGTGAAGTGGAGAACTAGTGGAGGTAACATGTGCAAGCAGCCTACAGAGACATTGTCTAGAGGTTGTTATTGCGGTAGTATGCATGGACGTGCACGAGACATGTGTCTGTCTTCTGTTCTCAGCCTTTGCAGTTTGTGTGAGACACCATTTGGCACCAGGCACTCTTGCGTAAAGAAAAACTCTGCACTTCAGCATGTGTTTTCATAAATAGGATGTTTCAGCTGTTACAATTTACTAGAAAATACGTTTTTTTTTTTTTTTTCATTTTTAATGCTCCTTTCAAAGATGTACAGCACATCTCGGTAGTCCATCTAAAAAACGTCTATAGAAAACATTTGTTTCTCCCCTACTAACCTCACAGTGCCTTTGTTTATGACATCATAGTGCTCACCATGACAACACACTGTGATGTCACAAACAGCAATTGTGTGGTTAGCAGAGGAGAGTCCAATACATTTTGAAAGACTCAGTGAAATAATTGCTTCATTATCTACAATATTTAGTAGACCAACAGCAGGGGAAAGTTAAAAAGATAACTAGAAAATACTAACATACTAAAATGCCAGCAGAATAGGCCTAATGGTCTTTCGTGTCTGCTCGTTTGGTCAGTCCCCAACCTGGGTGCTGACCCTGCTGTCCCCCTTGACTTCTCTGGCTTCTCCCTTCCCAGTTCCGGATATTCTTGCTGCATTGGATTTTGCTTCCAGAACCCTTCCCCTGTACCTGTCCCACCCCCTCTTGAACCCCTCCACTGTCTCTGCCTCCACCAGCCCCCTAGGCAGTGCATTCCATGGCTCCACCACCCTCTCAGTGAAGTAGCACCTCCTCCTTTCTCCCTAATCTTCCCCCTCCAGCTTCCAGCCATGCCTCTAGTGGCCCCTTCCTCCTTCCTTCAAGCACCCCGACTGTTCCCTCCCTATTTACCCTCTTCATGTACCTAAAGACCTCTATCATGTACCCCGGTCCTTCTCTCTTCCAATGTGTACATATTTAGCTCTTCGAGCCTCTTCATAGGTCCTGTCCCCAAGCCCCAAATCATTTTGGTTGCCCTCCTCTGGACCCTCTCCAGGAGGTTAATGTCCCGCTTAAGTGTGGCCTCCAAAACTGCACACAGTACTCAAGGTGCGGCCTCACTAAGCAGTTATACAGAGGGAATATCACTTCCCTCCTTCTGGAGGTGATCCCCCTAGCGATGCATCCCAGCATCCTGTTGGCCTTGGCTGCTGCCCTCCTACAAGTCTCCGAGTTGTTCATCTTGACATCCACCGCCACCCCCAGGTCCCTCTCAGCCATCGAGACTGAGAAAATAACATTAAAACATAATTTATGTAAATCTAGTGTTTCTAAGCTTTTTATTAAAATAGAGAATTGCTCTTTAAAGCAGTTGTCTACATTGTCATGGGGATTTGCATATACATCCCATGATGCTCTGCATATGACATAATAGTGACAATATGTTGTATATTGTCTGTTGTTCAAATCATGTTTAAAAGTTGTATTTTATGCTTACAGTATGTAGCTCATTTGTAAATCATTGGGTATCGCATGCTTTTCCCAGTGAATCTGAATCTGCTTTGCATTAATAGGGTATGTGAGATTTTCTACAGCAAAGACAGTCGCTCTCAGGGAATACAAGAGTTCCCAATCAAAGGCCAGTTGAGAAAGGTATCTGATTTCCTTCAAAGAGATGAGCAAGATAGCAAGGAAGGCAAAGGCAGCAACTGAACTCAGGATAGCAGGAGGAGTGAAGCTGAAAAATAAAGCATTTTTCAGCTATATTTATAGTGAGAGAAAAAGGGTAAAAATAACATAGAAGGATGGAAAATGGGAAATCCAGAGAAGAAGAGGATACACAGAAAGATGAAATTCTAAATAAATATTTTTGTTCGGTCTTTATTTTATTTATTTAAAATTTTGGTAACCGGGAAAGGCATGCTGAGTCAAGGCTCGTTTCCAGGTGTGACCCGGGAGAGGGAGTGGGGGAGTACAGACATGACGAGCGATTACAAGCATCCAAAGTGCATACACTAAATACATTGGAAAAATACAGGGGGGGGGAGAGGCCCTCTCGCTGTTTGCAGCATTCAGGCTGGAGAGGAACTAACGTGGATCACAGGGACCATTTCAGGGGACGAGCGTGCTAAAGCGGCTACTGAGGTTAAGGTGGACAAGTCACCCAGGGACTGAAACTGAAAAGGATCATTAAGAAACTGACATTGTGGTGTCGCTTAAGTCCCTCCAAATAACTAAAGTCCAGAGCATAGCTTTGTATTATGCGCCTCCATGTGCATGCTACATAATGCTGTTATTTTCTTTTGGATCATCCGTTTGGCATGCTGGCAACCCAGACTTCCACCCCACACTTGGGATAACAGTAGAAGCCAGCGGGAGACCAAAAACATTCACAAGGACACACTTGTCTCCAGAGAGGGTGGAATGCTGCACCACTTGAGAAGTGGCTCCTGGGGGTAGTGTGGAGGTAGGGCCTTGCTTGGCATGGGGTTACCGTGGGCTGGCTGGTACCCTTCCCTTAGGAGGCTGATATGATGCACACTCCCATGGGATGTGAGGGGTGCACTAAACATCAGAAACTATCTCAGTGCATTCGATGATGCCCCTCAAGTCCCCCAAGCCACCAAACCTTCTTCAGGGTATCAGCATTCCCCCCCGAAGCCAGACTTCCATACGCCAAGGTGCTTACTCCACTGGTATTAGAGGGGGAGACAGGCCCCACCCCGAGAAAGGATATTCCATACCCATGGGGCCCTGTAGGACCTGGGGTGCCAGAAGACCAACAACATTACTAAGGGGTGAGCTTTGTGCGCACCAGTGCTGTGGGACCCAAAGGAGTTGGGTGCAGAAGGGCACAAGATGGAGCAAAGAAAAAACATAAACAATTTCTGTAGTTCTAAACAAGTGGGTCTGCTGGTCAGTAAGGTGCAGGGCATAGCACAGTGGCTGTTCCTGCCAACCAGATGGCATGTTGAGGTTGTAATCAGACCTGATGACACTGCCGTGTAAGCATCCACACAGCACATGTTTCATAAGGAGAAAAATAACGAGCTCTGTATCTTTTTTTTACAGGCAGTATTTTTGGACGGATGAAAGTGGGAAGAAGGTGAGGTGCACAGGTCCGCTTTACATTGACTACGTCATGTCGTACATACAGGATCTGCTCACAGATGAAAATGTCTTCCCTACCAAAAGCGGTGAGTGAAAGGGGACAGAGAAAGCTAGAGAGATTTGCAAGGGGGAAATGTGATTCCTAGTCTATTAGAAAGGGTTCTTGTTCTGTCATGAGACTGGTGTGGAATTCTTCTTTCTCCTCTCTGAAGAAGCTGATGGTAAAATTATTGAAATGCTCATAAGGATGGGGGGGCTATCAATAACAAAGGAACAATCCATCTTACTGCCCTCATTGATCACTATGCTTGGCCGACAAGGGGATGTTAAAGATTCCACCCTTTGGAATTCTCTATCCCATCGGTTAAGGGAGTGCACATCTGTGGAGGAATTTAAGAAGTGCTTAAAAACTTTTATGTGGCAAAAAGTGGTTTTGGATAATTGAAGTATTTATTTGATTGTTTATGATTCTCAGTTGTATTGTTTTGTTATTGGATTTTATATTAATTGTTCTTAAATTGTTAGGCACCTTGGAATTGGAAAGGTGCCTTATAAATAAAATTATTATTGTTATTATCATCTTCTGGGAAATCCTCTTAGCACAATGCAGCTTATAAATGCCAGATACCAATCCTGGAACTGGTCTTTCCTGAAGTGCCTCACCCACCATCAGACAACTAACCACCCCGATGCTGGGGGAACAGTTTGTTTAAACACTTAAAAAACAAATGGGCAGTGTGAAACAAGGCAGTATGGTGTATTGAATAGAGCACAGAGCTAGGATCTAGGAGATCTTGGTTCAGTCCCCACCAGAGTCACATACACATGTTGTGACTTTGAGCAAGTCACTTAACCTCTTAGGGCTTCAGTCAACCCAGCTGTAAAAATGGGTAAAAGCAGCATGCCATAACCACAGCACTGCCACAGGCTGTTGGCACTGCTGCATGGGCTCATTGAAAGCTACTGAATATGTGGGTGGAACGCAGCAGGTATTAAAGTGGGAACACTGCAAACACAAATATGGTCTGAGCCCAGATCCTCTACAATGTTGGACAGCTAAAAGATATCAATCCCAGTGTGTAATGTAGAACAGTACCCTCTCTATGTAGGACAATAGAGAGGGATGAATCCCACTGTGTAATGTGGGACAGCACCCTCTCCATGTGGGACAGCTGAGCGGTGTGAACCCCACTGTGTAATGTGGGACAGCGCCCTCTCCGTTTGGGACAGCCGAGCGGTGTGAACCCCACTGTGTCATGTGGGACAGCGCCCTCTCCGTTTGGGACAGCGGAGCGGTGTGAACCCCACTGTGTGATGTGGGACAGCGCCCTCTCCGTGTGGGACAGCGGAGAGGTGTGAACCCCACTGTGTGATGTGGGACAGCGCCCTCTCCGTGTGGGACAGCGGAGCGGTGTGAATCCCACTGTGAGATGTGGGACAGCGCCCTCTCCGTGTGGGACAGCGGAGCGGTGTGAATCCCACTGTGTGATGTGGGACAGCGCCCTCTCCGTGTGGGACAGCGGAGAGGTGTGAATCCCACTGTGTGATGTGGGACAGCGCCCTCTCCGTGTGGGACAGCGGAGAGGTGTGAATCCACTGTGAGTGTGGGACAGCCCTCTCCGTGTGGGACAGCCGAGAGGTGTGAACCCCACTGTGTGATGTGGGACAGCGCCCTCTCCGTGTGGGACAGCGAGAGGTGTGAACCCCACTGTGTGATGTGGGACAGCGCCCTCTCCGTGTGGGACAGCCGAGAGGTGTGAACCCCACTGTGTGATGTGGGACAGCGCCCTCTCCGTGTGGGACAGCCGAGAGGCGTGAACCCCACTGTGTAATGTGGGACAGCACCCTCTCCATGTGGAAAGGCTGAGAGGTATAAATCCCCCTACAGTATGTGATGTGGAACAGTAGAGAGGTATGAATTCTATGTGCATTGTGGTAAAACAAAAGCAACTCTAATGATGTGGGGGGTTTACCACACTAAATGTGAGTACTACTAAAGGTTCTTACTAAAGGGAGTAAGGAGCATAGAAGGTGTTAGCCCATATTCAGCTCCTGTACATCATGTGTAGTATCGTAAATTCGCCCTGTTAAGAATATATTTATCTAGCTTGTTCTTGAATTCAATCTTATTCTTACTCAAAATAATGTCCAGGGGTAGTTTATTCCAAGAGTTAATAACCCGTAATGTATAATAATTATTTTTGTTATATGAATTAAACCGCCTTTTTTGTTTTTGCAGTGAATGTCCTCTGATTCCCACTTCAGCATTTTTGAACTCCAATTCCAACTCATTAAATAAGAAATGATCACTGCAGATGTGATACATTAGTAATAAATCACCTGTAAGTCTTCTAACTTTTGAGGCCATTATTTTTAAGTTTTTTAGGTGGTTCTCATAAGTATTCTTTCATTCCTGATATACTATTTTTGGGGCATGCTGTTGACTACTTTCCGTGTTTAAAATATCCCTACTCTTGTACGGACACCATAGGTGACTACCATAATCTAACAAGGACGCACATATGCCCTATAAAGTGGCATTAACACCTCAGGGGGAGGAAATCGACAAGGAAATGATAGAAAGTATACTTAGAATGGCAGAAAAAGGGGAGATATTGCTGATGGGTGATCTGAATATGCCAGATGTTTAACTGGAGTGCAGTTGCAGCAGCCACTTCGGAGAGTGGGGTTATTCTAGATGCCCTACAGGGGGCATGCCTTAGACAACTAGTATTGGAGCCCACTCAAGAGGGAGCAATCTTAGACCTGGTTCTCTCAAATGGAGAGGAAGAGAGGATCACAGATGTAGAAGTGGGTAGCCATCTGGGAACTAGCGACCATCGAACAGTATGGTTCACAATAAACACAGCAATAGAGTCAAGTCATACAAAGGTGAAAGTACTGGACTTTAGGAGGGCTGACTTTGCCAAAATGGGTGAGTGCCTAAGGAATGCACTAGCAAATGGGCAGGAAGGAGGGGTGGAAGAACAATGGGGAATAATAAAAACTGCCATCACGGAGGTAACAAGCCTTTGTGTGAAGCAAATAAAATGAAACGATGTAAGAAACCACCATGGTTCTCAAAGGAAGTGGCAGTGAAGGTTCAAGAGAAAAAGAAAGCATTCAGGAAGTACAAGGAATCGCAGAAGGAGCAGGACAGAGAACTGTATCAGTTAAAGCAAAAGGAAGCTGGGAAGGCAGTCAGAACAGCAAAGGCCCAAACCGAGGAAAAAGATAGCCAACTCGGTTAAGAAGGGGATAAAACCTTTATAGGCACATCAGGGAGCAAAGGAATCCCAAGGGAGGGAGAGTGAGGCTTAATCAAGGGAGGGAGGGTGGGCAGAGGGTGACTGAAAAGGCAGAGATACTAAACAAATATTTTTGCTCAGTATTTACAAAGGAAGAGGGGGTACCTAAACAAACAGTAGAAACACTCTGGACTACAGAAGTTGATACCAGCCATTTACAGAAGAAAGGGTTCTGAAAGAACTCTTAAAACTGAAGGTGGACAAGGCAATGGGGCCTGATGGGATTCATCCCAAATTTAAAAGAACTAAGGGTAGAACTAGTGACACCACTGACTACCCTCTTTAACAAATCATGGGAGGATGGGGTGATACCCGAGGACTGGAGGAGGGCAGATGTGATTCCCTTCACAAAAGTGGGAGCAAAGGCAGAAGCAGGAAACTACAGACCTGTTAGTTTAACCTCAGTGGTAGGGAAAATGATGGAATCACTTCTGAAGGAAAGAACTGTCGAGTATCTAGAGGCCAGAGGGGCACAGGACCCAAGGCAGCATGGATTCACAGCGGGAAGGTCATGCCAGACAAATCTGATAGATTTCTTTGACTGGGTGACCAAAGTAGTAGATCAGGGAGGGGCTGTGGACATGGCCTGCCTAGACTTTAGCAAGGCATTTGACACAGTCTCACACTCTCACACAAAAGATTAATATACAAGTTAGCCAGCCTGGGAGTGGGTCCCAAGATGATAGCCTTGGTAAAGAATTGGCTGGAGAATAGGACACAGAGAGTAATAGTAAATGGAGTCCACTCTGAAGAAAGAGGGGTTTCTAGTGGGGTACTGCAGGGTTCAGTATTAGGACCGGTCCTCTTCAATGTCTTTATAAGCGACATTGCAGAGGGACTGGAAAAAGTATGTCTCTTTGCAGATGACACAAAGATCTGCAGCAGAGTTGATGCACAAGGTGGGGTGGAAAAGATGAGAAGGGACTTGGCAAGGTTAGAGGAATGGTCAAATGTATGGCAGCTTAGATTCAATGCTAAGAAGTGCAAGGTAATGCACCTGGGAAACAAAAACCCAGGGGAAGAGTACACAATGGGGGGTGAGATACTAACAACAACAAAAATGGAAAAGGACCTGGGGGTAGTCATATCAGATGACCTAAAGGTGGGCAAGCAATGTGAGAGGGCAGCAAGGAGGGCTGGGGGATACTGGGATGCATAGGGAGAGGCATCACCAGTAGAAAACAGGAAGTTATTATCCCTCTGTACAGACAGCTGGTCAGACCCCATCTGGAGTACTGAATGCAGTTCTGGAGACCCAATCTCCGCAAAGACATAGACAGGATGGAAGCTGTCCAGAGGAGGGCAACTAAAATGGTGCAGGGTCTGCACCGGAAGACATATGAAGAGAGACTTAAGGAGCTTAATATGTATAGCCTCAAGGAAAGGAGGGAGAGGGGGGGACATGATAGAAACTTTCAAGTACCTCAAGGGAATCAACAAAGTCCAAGAGGGTAGCATCTTTCAAAAAAAGAGGTGTGCAAGAACAAGGGGGCACAATTTGAAGATGGGGGGGTGGCTCAGAGGTAATTTAAGGAAGTATTTTTTCACAGAGAGGGTTGTGAATTCATGGAACGGCCTTCCGGAGGAGGTTGTGGAGTCAAAAACAGTGGTGGAATTCAACCATGCATGGGACAGTCATAAGCAATTCTAGGTGGTGGGGGCAGGAAGAAGTAGGCTGCTGGTTAACTAGGATCTGCAGCTTATCCAGTAGGTAGGGAAATGGGCAGACTGGGTGGGCCAAGCGGTCCTTATCTGCCGTCAAATTCTATGTTTCTATGTTTCTTTGTTTCTGCTGTTGAAATTTTCCCCGATTGTCCATAGGACTCTATTAGCAGCCACAATAAGTGATGTCCATTGATTATTAAAATCTAAATTATCAATTAGGATACCCAAGACCCTTTCATTATTAACCTTTTTTTATTATTACATAAAATATAAGAATGAGGGATAGATTGGTGTCCGAAATATGACACAACAGTTGTCAGTTTTAAATCGCATTTCCCATCTCAAAGCCCATCTAGTGATGTCCAGATCTGACTGTATTGACTGTATAGCTCTTATATTACTAACAGTCCCACCTATTGCAGTTTCAGCAGAATACTTACCAGCTCAGCTTGTAACATTATCAAACATACTGACTATGAAAATCTGAAAGAGTATAGGTCCTAACACTGATCCCTGTACAACACGGCTTGTCACCTGCCCAAGTATGGAAAGATAACCCTGGATACAAACTCGTTGGATCCTGTCTGATAACCATGATTTAATCCAGTTAACAATAGTTATTTAGATCAGTGTTTGCTATTTTTTCGAGAACTGCCAGATATGGGACTGTAACCAAAGCTTTTGCAAAGTCTAAATAGACACAATCCATAGGTATATGTCTGTCAAGGTTATCCGATACCTTTTCATAAAAACTCAATACATTTGTGGTGTAGGATCTCCCTGTTGTAAACCCATGTTGGTCTTTTTCATACTTATCTATGTTAATAAGATGTTCCTGTATCCTATCCATTGAATACATTCTAAAAGCTTGCCCAGGATGGAGGTTAGACTTACTGGTCTGTAATTACCATAGTCACATTTATTTCCTTTTTATGGCTGTGGGTGGAGCCTACAGCCATCTTGCTATCTGTAGCTGGAAAATGGATTATCGTGGAACATGTTTTGGACTTTTCAATGTATCCTTCCATGCCAACCAAAATAAAATACTCCCTTCTTTCTGTTAAGAATGTTGGAGACATAACTCCAAGCTGCTTTTCAGTTGTCATTAGGAAACTGAAACAGCTTGGTTGCCTATTAAACTGGAGATTTGTTTACCCCCTTCAGAATGCAACAACTTGCACATTTAAATACTTAGCATTTAAGTAGCTTCTTGCTACTAGTTTCACTTGGGAATGTATTGTCTTTCAAGAAAGATTCTTGCCTCATAAATGGCATCCCTTTCCCAGCAAATCTATAATTGACACTGTTTTTAACCTCTAAAACTATCTGATAAGCACTGTCTCAGACATATGTCAGGTCTTCAGTGAACTACCCAGACTTAATATGTAGGAATCAGCAGGCATTTTCTGCTATGCTTTTTGGGGAAAAAATATATTGTGCTGCAGCAAACACATACACACATACTCTGTACACACCATCCTCATGGCCACAACATTCAAAAT
Source organism: Neoceratodus forsteri (assembly GCA_016271365.2). NCBI lineage: Eukaryota > Metazoa > Chordata > Ceratodontiformes > Ceratodontidae > Neoceratodus > Neoceratodus forsteri. The sequence continues at coordinate 106,629,760 of CM028131.1, read as the reverse complement.
AAACTGCATTCTAAGATGTTATAAAACAATAAAGAAACTGTTTATGTCAGTGAACACAGTGAAGTTAAGTTTAGAGTAGATTTCCTTTAAATATTTCTTATTCTATATGTTGTATCCTGGATACACACACACACACACCAACCATTCTGATGGCCACATCATTCAAAATAAATACTGCATTCGAATATGTTATAAAACAATAAAGAAACTGTATGTCAGTGAACACAGTGAAGTTCAGTTTAGAGCAGATTTCCTTTAAATATTTCTTATCCTATATTTTGTATCCTGGATAGTGCAGGGGAGATGCTACATCTCATTGTCATAGTGATCTTCATTTATACATTTTTGCACTGTATTTACTCAGGCTGTCCCAGATTTGATGCAATATCTTGTTTTCAGTGGGGTCATGATTTTATCATTTTGATAATGTATTTCTTCAGGGAAGCATAGTCCAGGGCCCCCATATTCAAAGGAGATGCAGGGTGCATCCAGGTCAGAAAAGGGAGATGTGCCGCGCCACTCCAACAATGTGCCACAGCATGATATTCAAATGTGCGGGATGCGCTGGCCACAAGGGAATGGGCCAGGGTGCACACAAATAGTATGTCGTGCAAGCTGAGTGTGTGTTCCCATGCATATGCCATGCTGCAACATACTCAGTGGGAATGCACCCCTCACAGTCCAGAGCAGCGCAGCCCAGAGATAGGCCTTGAATAGCTGGATAACCGGGTCAGTCACCCACAGGCAGGCTACAGAAGTGCACCCAGGTGCACAGCAGTCTGGCAGCTCTGGTGAACTAGAGGTACTCCCTCCCATCCTCGATCAATCCAACTCCATCCCCAAAGAGCTCCATAGTGTAGGGTCCCCCTGGACCCAGTCGCACCAGAGGAAACCATGGTCCATATCCATAGCATAGAGAACCCCCAGCCACCACCCTGGTATGTAGACACCCCTGCTCCCCCATACCTGACCTGTTGCAGAGACTGGCACTGTCCTCCACACCCTGCCATGGCCAGCCGCCGACTGCACTGGACCCGGGCTGGGGACCTGCACTCCGAAATGACCCAAGTGGCTGTACCATGCATTGGGGCACTACACAAGCTGCAGACCCACCAGTGTATGCAGCTGTGTGTATGTCCCTGGCAAACTGTAAGAGGGAATTGACATACCTCCAGTGCATGCCTTGTCAATGCTGTATCTTCCTGCTGTCATACACCATTGCAGGCCTACACTGTCCCCCGTTCCCCTGTGTAACATGCCACCCTCTGGACTGATGAGGTATCCTGGGTGCCATGGGATGTGGCATTGTGCAATGCCATTTGCAGTGTATGCTCCAGGCTGTGGATAGTGCATCTGCGGTTCTCTGATTGTACTGTGCAATGAATGGGAGGTTGGCTGTGTGAGTGGGTACAGCATCGGCTGTCACCCGCACTGAGCAGTGCAACAGCACTGAGACAATGGATCCGCATGCGAGTGCCTGAGGTGTATGGCCACTGGGCGTTATCACCTGCACACAGCTCGTGCCTATGTATGACACATTCCAGCGTCCTACTGCCAGTGCTCCGCCACCTGAAAAAAAGATGCCATTCCTTCTGTGAACTATCCAGGCTAAATATATAGCAATCAGCAGGCATATTCTAGGAAAATGCATTGTAAAAATGTTTAAAAGGAAGAATACATTGAAATTGCCTCTCAACAGATCTGCATTGTGTAAATGCGTTAAAAATAATGGGTAAAAGCATCCCAAAAGCTTTCCTCAGCCATATCAGCTCTGACCAGAATTTGTTTTAAGGGGTATGATGGTAGCAGTTTTCCAGTCATCAGGTAGGACCCCCTGTTCTAATGAAGCTTCAAACAATATTTTTAGTGGCTATTCTATTTTATATTTTATTAATTTAAGGATATATGTTGAGATACCTTCTGGTCTGGTTGAACTTTGCCATTTTAAATTATTTAATCTAATTATTAATATGCTGTACAGTTATTGGTGGAAGCTCATGATTACAGACATCACATGCATTGCAGGCCACCTGGGAATTAGGCTGTTTGTTAAGCATGGAACAGAAATAATTATTAAAGATGTTGGCCATTTCCTCAGGGTTTGTAATGTGTTTACCATCCAGAGTTATTAGGGTTAGATTTGTACCAGAAGTTTGTAGAGAATTAACAAAGCTGTAGAATTGTTTTATGATGTTTTTTGTAGATTTGTTTTGCTAGTTAGATTTCCATGCACTGTTTTGCATGCTTGATTTTGTTTTTACATTTTTTTCAATGCTGCCTTGTATTTGGACCAATCAGTTGAGCACCTTGTTTTCATATACTGTACGTACAAGGACTTTTTTGTTTTTAATAGCTTTAAGATCCCTTTATTTAACCACTTGGGATTTACTCCTCTTGGATTATATTTTTGATCTTCTTTATATGTTTATCACATGCTGATTTAATGCTGGTTTTAATTATATTCCACATAGTATTAACACTGAAACCCTGTAATATTGCATCCCAGTCGATTTGGTCAGAGTCATTCACAAGCCCCTCAATATTTGCTGTTCGATAAAGGTAAATTTCTCTGCATCCTTTAATTTGTGCGATATTCCATAGAATATCAAATATAACTGTTCTATGGTTGCTTCCACTTATTGTACATTAACTATGCAGTTCATAATATGTATGCCTTCTGTAGTTAAGACTGTGTCTAATAAATGATTTTCCCTTGTTGATTCCTTGACATGCTGAATCATATTTATGGCCTTACATGTCCATACAAATTCATTACTAGGACCGGTATTTCCAACTATCAGTTCCCAGTCAATGTCACCATAATTTAGGTCTCCTAAGAACAAAACATCAGTATAGCCTAGAGGTTAGAGTAACAAACTGTGAATGAGCTTGGTACATCCAGCAGACAGACCTGGGTTTGATTCCCACTACCTCCACTTGCATATTGTGTGCCTCTGAGCAAGTCGCTTAACCACACAGTGCTCCAGGTTGCCCCTGAAAACAGACACCTGTGCCTAGTAGGCCTTACTCAGTTACCAAAGACTAAAATAAAAAAAAAAAAATTAGTTGTTACCTAGGAGAAAGTGGGTTTCTGTCAGGTGTAAATCCAAGCCGTGAACAAAGTATTAGGTTTGGAAATCAAAAGTTGGCCCCAGGTCGTACACTAATACTTGTTTTTCATTCCAGAATGCAAGTTCCCAAATGGATTCATCTTCCTAGTTCAGAAGATCTTCCTGTTGCTGTTCCATGTCTTTGCTCATCTGTACTGGGCTCACTACCAGCAAGTGCTGCAGGTGGATCTGCACACACACCTGGACACCCTCTTCAAGCACTTCATGACCTTCAGTCGGGAGTTCAAGTTGCTGGAGCCTCGGGACACTGCCGCACTGGAGAAGCTGATCACTGCTCTGCCTAAACCTTGAGACTATAGCAGTGGAGGGAGCAAAGGGTGAGCCGTTTTTCACAGACGTCATGGGAGGCTGAGTGGCTTCTCTTTCTTAAATGAGATGGAATGTTCAACATGTGTGATGAGTTTACTTGTGGAAAGTCTTTTCATGCTTGCCGAGAAAATGACACCGTCCAAGATAGCAGTGTGTTACTGACTTCTTCACTAATGAAGCATGGAAGAACCAGCTTCTTCTAAAGTCTCAACTTTTAAAGCCTTTGAACCCTCTTATTACTGAGGTTACCATTTCATAATAAAGGGCAAGTTGTTGTCTTCTTGGGAGATGAGCCACCATTCACTTTGCTGTTTCCGTACATTTTGCTCGTCACAGAAGGAACAGGTTCAGAAAAGAGCTGGCATAACCCTGTTCTTCCCTTGTGGATTTGAGGAGATAACCTTTGATAGTGAATGGCTGAAGTCCATGGAGGAGAATAAACCTTGAACAAGTGGTACGGTATCATGGAAGAGCCAGTTCTGTTGAGACCACAGATACGTGATGGCAGTTGTCCAGGTGCCCTGGGTCTGAGTCTGCTGCTTCTCAAGAGACATAGGATTGGCTGCTTCAGTGATTTCTTGGGGCCCCTGGCTGTACTGACCATTACTTCTTGCCAGGGAGATGTGGCATGAGGAATCCAAAACCATGGAAGCCACTGTTTCCAGGATTAAGAACAAAGGACCCCATTCCTCTTCAGGGCCTAATTGGATATCTTTGACTTGACTCGGTATGATGTGGGTTGATTTGGCTTTTCTTTGCCCAGTGTCCCATATCCCCCACCCTGTCCCTTGGTCTCAGATCACTTCATAGCACCTCTGCTTGGCCATGAGTTCTGCTTTTAAATCAGTTGGCGGAGGGTGTTGAAAAGCAGCTTGCTCTGGCCACTACATTTGGTGAGTCAGAGCATCCGATCTGTAAGCGCCATACCCTCCACCTCCCTGGTGAGCAAGAGACCCAAGGGCACTCTATAACCCAGGTCTGTTGTTTGGCAGAACCAAACAAAATGGACCTGTGCCTCTCTGTTCTGGTGTGTAGGTGTTACCGCTGGAACTGGCTAGCCCCCTGTATTGCCACAACCAAACACAACAGAGTGGTGCAGACTGGAAAGAGACTCTTAGCGATTCAAAGCCATTTACTTACACATTTTATTTTTGTTTCAGACCGGTGTCGGCACAAACAGTTGTTTACAGCAGGGTACCCTGGGACTGTTACAGTAAAGGTTCAACAGTTAGCACTGTAAACAATATGTCGAACCCATATTGAACCCCTCCCCATGTGACTATAATATAGGCAGGGCTCCAGGAAACACCAAAAGTAATACAGAAACAGAAGCATTATTAGGGTGACAAAATATCTATGGTCCAAAGCCAGAAAAGCAGGAGGATGATCAGTAGATTTTTCTGACAAAGCACAAGTTTCACCAGTGAACTTGAGCAAAGCTTTGTGACCCATGTTTAAACATCCAGGGGTTAAGCCCTTGAGACCCGGGCCCAACGATGCCCCTGTCCAAAAATATAAGACTCATGGGGAGGTGGAGGAGAGACAACCAGATGCTTTCCTGTTTGTTCCGTGAGCACATGCTCATGTTACAAAAAGTGAACCCAAAACATTGCTTACTTCACAGGGAAGATTGGGGGGGCGCTGTCTGGTTCCAATGCATTGTAATTTACAAATCGCACACTGTAGATCATCTCCCATTTCTGGGAGGTAGGAATTACACATTTACTTGTTATTTATTATGTGTCTGTGTGTGGTTTTTAACTTGATTTGCTACTTATTTCTATTTTGGGGGGGTGGGGTGGAGACACACTGCTCTACTCATGTGCATTCAAACCCATGGGAAGAAGACCAAAGATTTCCCAGTATCTGAGGTTAAGGGGGATGGGAGAGCAGAAGGTCTGTGCAGAGTTACCAATGTCAAATGTTTTCCAAGTCCAGTAGTCCTCCTTCCTCTCTACCTCTTCTTGGCACCCTAAGTCACACTGTTTGGTATCATTGTACAGGGGAGACTTTAGGTCTCCAATCGCCCCTTCACTCCCGATTAAATGTTGAAGTCTCCAGGCTGTGGGTCAGTAGTGCTAGACTGATACCCAAGTTATTGATGTGCTTTTCCACTGATCCCTCGCCGATACCCATATTATATGTTCACGTGCCCAAGCTGTACACCAATTGGGCTAGACTGATTTACTGAGTTACCACTGTCCATTCTCATTAAACCCTGCCCCATCCTGAGGGTTGGATGATTTACCACAAGAAATTCTGTTTCAGAAAAGTCCTTTTCTTCCCAACAGCAACCTCATGGTGTGTATCTGTTGGGAATCTGGTGGGCAGTTTTGGTCCCAGAATCCCACTCTGAGGCAGGCTGGGGATGGGATGTAACGTGGTGGTGAAGCACTTGTTTCCTGGGGAGCAAGGAATGGCATTGGACACCCAGCATTCGTGCCTCCCTACAGGCCTGTCATGGGATGGCATTGGTGCCAGCTGTGGAGGATGAGTGCAACCCCTCACCCCCACATCAGAGTGAGAGACAGAGGGATCAAACAGCACAAAATGTGGAAAAATTTATAAAATGTTAAAAAAAAAAAAAAAAAACAAATAAAAACATTCGTAACAGGCCGTCTCGGTCCAGTCTGATGAATGATGTCATGGCTAAATCAGTTTCAGGCCTACCCACTGCATGGTATCATCAGGGCTTAGTCTGTGGCCAGACCCGTGGATGATCTCATAAGAGTTTAGTCAGTCTCAGGCCTGTATGCAGGGTGGTGTCAGGGGTCACTCTGTTTCAGGCCTGTATACTGGGTGGTGTTAGGGCTTAGTCAGTCTCAGGTCTGTATGATGGGGGTGTCAGAGCTCAGTCAGTCTGTCTCAGGCCTGTATGCTGGGGGTGTTAGGGCTCAGTCAGCCTCAGGTCTGTATGCTGGGGAGTGTCAGAGCTCAGTCAGTCTCAGGTCTGTATGCTGGGGGTGTTAGGGCTCAGTCAGCCTCAGGCCTGTATGCTGGGGGTGTTAGGGCTCAGTCAGCCTCAGGCCTGTATGCTGGGGAGTGTCAGGGTTCAGTCAGCCTCAGGCCTGTATGCTGGGGAGTGTCAGGGTTCAGTCAGCCTCAGGCCTGTATGCTGGGGAGTGTCAGGGTTCAGTCAGTCTCAGGTCTACCCAGAGTCGTGTTAGGCACGAAGTCCTATAATTTGCTTCATTAGTTAAATTTCCCATAACTGGTGACAAATGTTGGTCTCGGTTCTCTTGTCCACAGCCACATGTGCCATTATATCTGGGAATATGTGAACTGCCAAGAGCTGCACAAAACCATCACAGTAGCAGTGAGCTTTAGTTATGTGTGTGTTGGGGGGACATGTATACTCTGTAAAAATTATTATGATGTCTTAGCAATGTATGTATTTAGAGAAAAACATTTTAAAATTGTTTGTATTTATCATATATATATATATATATAGTTTTTTTTTAATGTGTACAGTATTTGTGTTCATTGGAACTGTTTCTACTGCCAGGTTTGAGCGTAGCCTGTATCAGCATGTGTCTTTCTGAGTGTGCCAAAGTGCGTCTTCTATGTAAAATTCAGCTCTAAACTTGATTTGTAATGTTCACTCTCAGGTCATATATTTGGAGTGTGATTTCTTTTTTAAATAAAGTACTGAACATTCAATGGAGTGCTGTATTTTGATGCTAAAGCTGGGTGCAGCAGCCAGCTCTTTAGCTTGTTACATTCTCTTGTGTTCCAGGAGGGGCAGGACCTATTTTATTTATTGCAGAAGACAAGTCTGCTGAGTGCTATGAGTGATTCTCAGCCCTGCAACCTGAAGACCAGGGTTAGAAATCATTGGGGGGGGCGAGGGGGCCGAGGGATACATGCCTTGTATGGACATACCTGTTCTAAGGGGGGAGGGCATTATTTGCAAACAGAATTACAGACCAGTGAGAGTAACTGCCCTGTCTTGGAGCAACTGCCCTGACCATTCAGAAGAAGAGAAATTCCAATCAGCCAAGAAACAAGACTTTTAGTACCCAGTACACTCCACTCCATCAGTCTCGAACCGCACCTGTCCTTTTAATTATTTAGAACTTTTGGCCAGGAAAGGCACACTGAGCCAAAACTTATTTTCAGGTGAGATAGGGGTGACAATTAAGCGCAAGGATGTCGGAACTTTAGACTGAAACCTTCAATCTTAAACCTCACTTTTGATTGATAATGAATTGTAAGAAAATTGCTTAAAATATAATATTGTATAGTATAGAATGGTTTTGATATGAATGGTGCCTTGGGCTTATTACTAAACAGTGGCATAAAAATGAGTTTGATATATAAAGTAAATATATTGCATAAGATTCTCATTGCAGGAAATTTAAAAGTCCATAAATTGACTTGAAAACATGTAAATAAGATTTACATTGTCAGCAGCAAAACAACTATTGGAAACAATAATGAAACACAGAGTACATTTCTTTTGTAGAAACCCCTTTATCTTTCAGAGGTATCCATAATCTTGTAAATATTGTTGAGTATGTACCCATGGAATCCTGTTAAGACAGCAGCCTTTCTGTACCCTGCCCACTTAGACTATTCTAAAGAAATATTTGGAAATTAAGGAATACTTGGGTATCTGAGGAAACCATTTTTCGAACTTATAGTCTGAAGTCAGCATCTGTGTGTAGCTTCAGTCTCTCTATGTTGCAGGACTGGAAATGTTTCTGCACAGCTTTGTTTTGCTGAGACTGAACAATTCATCTTTCAAAACAAATATCTTATTTATTTATTTATTCACAATTCGGATTTACAACCTTTGAGTCAGAGACTCATTTACAAAGGCACCTCGTCACAGGGAGGGTAGACAACATATTGGTGGAGCAAGACAGTGGAGAACAATACAGGTGAGATACAAAATAGTATACAAAGCAAGGCACTTTTGCCAAGTCTTTTGGCTTCAGCTCTTATTCTCAGTAGCTGGAAGTGGATTCACTGGGTCTGTCAGTCTCTTACATCCTAAAAACTCCAGTGAATCTTTATATCAGGGAGATTTGAAGGAAATACAGCAGAATCCACAGATTGGCATTTATGGTTCTCCAAGCTGTCCATCTGGTAGTTGACTATAGGCCCAATTTTTCAAGGTTGATTCTGGACTTCCGTCAAGCCCTGCATCAACCGCAATGTTTGCCGTAGCTGTGCCAGAGTTTGTTGCAACTTGTACCACATTTTAGCACATTTAGTGTAATTACAACATTTTACTCACTTTATGGCAGCTTGCGCCAAAGCATTGGTGCAAGCCTTGTAAAATGAGCCCCCCATGGACACAAAGTTAGACCAGGGGGGAGCTGGTCTAACTCCCCATGTTTGCTGCAAGGGACATGTGGCAGGACTTTTGCGGCAGGCGGCTTGTAAAATTGCCCTTGCCATAATGTTTGAAACTTGCGCCCACCTTACTGCGGCAAATCCATTGCAGCAATCTAAATACTTTGTAAAATTGGGCCCTATATGTGAAGTCAACCCACTTTGACATTCATTGGTTATTTCTTGATCTCAAAGTTGAGGCAGGGAATACTTTGGCTGCAGCTGTTGCGGCTGACGCTTTAGGAGTCCCGCTCACTTTTTACTGTCAACCTGGAACACTTTTCTTGGAATAACTAACATCTCCACACAGCATTTCTCCTGCCTGCCCTAGCTGTGTTGGATTCTTTTCGTTCGGACTGCCAGTATTTTACTGATTATTTTCACTATCAAACTCCTTACTTTGCTCCAGAATTGTGGCCAGAGCTGATTTTCTATCTTGGACGGTGAGAGTGCTCCTATGCTGGTATCCCGAATGGAGAGAGGACCTGGGTGTCCAAACTTCATTTTTATTTATTGACTGGTTGACAATTCCTGTATTTTCAAACTGTTTTTTGATCTAATTTGAGTAGACTATCCCCCAGGCTGTGAGAGGGCCTAGGGAGATATCAAAATATTACATCCTGCATACTCAGTGAGAGGGGGTTGCTGATGTCTGCTTATTCCTGTCATTTATTTTGATTTATTTTTTCTGATTTAATTTGAGCAGATTATCTCCCAGGCTGTGAGAGGGCCTAGGGAGACTTCAAAACTTTATACTCTTGCATACTCAGTGAGAGGGGGTAGCAAGAGACTTCTTATTTTTCTTTTTTTTTTTTTTTCTTTTTTCCTGGTGATTTTCTGAGAGCTAAGTATTGGACTGTACCATCTATGTAGTGTTAAGTAGGGTTTATTTTTAATTTTTATTTTATTATTTATTATGGGTGGGTATATAATAGTGAATTTTAGTGGACTATAATGAATGATTAACCTGGTATTGTAGTCATTAAATTGTTTTATATTGTTTTTGGGGAATATTGTTTTTAGATTGTTTAGTTTTGAGTGTTGGGCCATTCTGTGGACTTTTGAGATGTGTCCGCCTATTACCACCCCCCCCCCAGTCGTGCGCTACTCAGCCTCTGCTCTTCACTCCCTCCGCCCTTTTCATACCACTCCTATGTTTTTTTCCACCTACCAACAGTGTCGGGCTTTATGTATTGCCCGCGGGGAGGGGGTGAACAGTGGAGGCTGGAGGAGCGGGTTGCTCTTATTAGGTGGTAAGCCCAGGAGATGCCCTGGGGTGAAGTGGAGCTTGGAGCGTGGACCATCTTGTTTGGTCCCCATACCCAAGGGCACCATCATTAGTGATGGGCAGGTAGCCAGGGCAGCCCAGGAGTTTTGTCCAACCCGGGTGCTGTTGTGCAATGCCAGATCTGTCCTGAACAAGACTGCTGTGATTTCAGATCTTGTTGGTTCGACAGATCTGGCTTGCATCACCAAGACCTGGCTGGATGATAATGCGGGACCAATACTTGAGGCTGCAATTCCAGCCGGGTATACGGTGATACATCGCCCGAGGTTGGACTCCGGGGGGGGGGGTTGCGGTCTGTTTTAAGACCGAATTGGCACTCACTAGTGTTCCAGTAGAGGAGAACATCTCTTTTGAATGTGCTGTTGTGGCAGGTGTAGGCTATCAAATTTCTCTCATCTACCGTCCACCCAGTGATGGGAAGCAATTCTTTAAGGAAGTGGCAGACTTCGTCATTGACATGGCTTTTGAGTCTCCCAGGCTGATGGTCCTTGGTGATTTTAATGCCTGGATCGACGATGAACTCTCGCAATTTGGACAACACTTCCTCCAGTTAATGGATTCACTGGGCCTAACACAGGTGGTTACCACTGCCACACATAAAGGTGGCCACTCTCTCTTGATTTGGTCTTCCTCCTTGGGATCGAGACCTCTGATGTGGGGGTGGAACCAGTTGGTTGGTCCGATCACTACACTGTGAGATTCAATTTTGGCACCCCACCTTGTAGGCCGACCCCTGTGGAAATGGTCAGGTACCACTCTTTGCGGAATATTTCTTCCAGTGGCCTTGCTGCGGTCCTTGACCTATCAAAATTTCCTGTGCACTGCAGTGATCCAGAGACACTGATGGTGGCTTATAATAATGCCATTACCTCTGCCCTGGATTCTATTGCCCCAGTTCATGAGTGTCCTCTCTCCCTTTGACCTAGGGCTCCATGGTTTGATGGGGCCTTGAGGGAGTTGCGGCGACTTGGACGCAGGTTAGAACGTTGTTGGCGGAAATCTGGCCTGGATGCCGACCATCTTATACTGTTAAAACATTATCAATTCTATCAGTCAGAAATTTCTCATAAGAAGGCAGAGTTCCTGTTCGGGGAAATTTCTGCCGCTCAGAACCGACCAGCTCAGCTGTTCAGAACTGTGGACAGATTGTGCAACCCAACCTGTCTACAGTTCCGTAGAGCGTTTTCACAATTATAGTGTGATGAACTTGCTCGGTTCTTTGCTGATAAGGTGGCTGACATTAGGTCAGAGATACACTCGACACATTCTAGGCGGGTTGCTAATGGTCAGGAGTCGGTCACCACCCCTTCGTTTTCCTGGAGTCCCTTCGACTACCCGGAAATCATGGATGTTATGCAGATTGTCCAAGGGATGTGCCCTACCTGCTGTAGTTTAGATCCAGGTCCTACCTCCCTAATTTTGGGGTGTGGGGAATCTATTCTCCTAGTTCGAGCACAGATAGTCTGGTGCTCCCTTGACTTGGGTGACTATCCCTGTTCCTTGAAAGAGGCAGTGGTGACACCCTTGTTGAAGAAAGCTTCTTTGGACCCAGACTGTCTTGCCAACTACAGGCCTATCTCGAACCTCCCCTTTGTGGGGAAGGTGATCGAGAAAGTAGTGGCGGCCCAGTTGGAGAACCACTTGACCATCCATTGCATCTACGAACCTCTCCAATCAGGTTTTCAAAAGAGGCATAGTACCGAGACCGTGCTGGTTCGGGTGCTCAATGATGATCTGATGCTGAGAGACCAGAGAAAACAATCCATTTTGGTACTATTAGATCTGTCATCAGCGTTTGACACCATTGACCATGGGGTTCTATTGGAGCACCTGAGATGTATTTGTGGGCTTTCTGGGACTATTCTCAGATGGTTCACGTCATACCTCATCAGAAGAACTCAAAGGGTGGTTTCAGGTTTTTTTTCCTCTGATCCCATCTCTCTGTTTTGTGGGGTTCCTCAGGGCTCTATATTGTCCCCCATGTTGTTTGCAGTGTACATGCTTCCTCTCGGAGACATTGTGAGATGGTATGGGCTGAGGTTTCATTGTTATGCTGATGATACCCAGCTATACCTGTCCTTTGTACCTGACCAGAAAGGAGCTGTCTCAGTATTTAACAGCTGCCTCAATGAAATCCAGGATTGGATGAGGTCCAGTTGGCTGAAGTTGAACTCTGGGAAGACGGAGGTGATGGTTTTGGATTCGGATCGCTGGATAGGGGGACCTACAGCCAGCTACCCATCTGGATTGTTTCTTGGGGATGTCGAGCTACAGGACTCTGAACGGGTGCAAGATCTGGGGGCGATATTAGATGCGGGGATGACTTTTCAGTCCCAGGTGTCAGCAGTGGTTAAGTCATCTTTCTACCATCTAAAAAACATCTCCAGGATCAAGCACCTTGTTCTGTCCGGTGATCTGCCAACTCTAATCCATGCCTTTGTGACCTCATGACTAGACTATCGCAACTCGCTTTACTTTGGGCTTCTGGGGGTTGATATCTGCCACTTGCAGCTGGTGCAGAATTCCGCAGCACGGTTATTGGTGGGTACTCCTAGATCTTCTCACATTACACCGGTGCTGCGGGATCTGCACTGGCTCCCAGTTCAGTGGCGGATCACCTTCAAAGTCTGATTACTGACTTTTAAAGCCCTGCACAATCTGGGCCCTGACTAACTGAAAGAACTCCTGATCCCTTACCACCCTTCGAGATCGCTCCGCTCAGCTGACGAGGGGTTGCTATAGATTCCAAGGGTGACTTTAAAATCTGCTGGGGCCAGTGATTTTATGTTTATGGCCCCGTCCCTTTGGAATTCTCTACCCTGTCGGATTAAGGAGTGCATGACTGTGGGGAGTTTTAAACAGGCTTTGAAATCTTTCCTTTGGGAAAAAGCCTATGGTGGTAATGTTTTGATTTTGATTTGCCTGGTTTTATGATGCTGATTTTTGTATTTATATCTTATTGTAATGTGCCTTGAAATTTGAAAGGCACACAATAAATAAAGTTTATTATTATTATTATCTTTGTCCAGAGATTGAAGACATGTCATATATTCACGAGAATAACATAACCTGTCAAATCATGCTTTACAACCAGTTGGTACTTACAGTGGAGGTTTTAAAGTGTTTCCCTTTTTATAAGATAAATTAACTTCATCCAGCATTGAAAGAGTCACAAAATATACAGTCTCATATCAGTGACAAGACCTTCCAGATGATGTATTGTATATTTCTTTATCATTAATATACTTTTGGAAAAAAAAACATTTTCATCTGTACTTAACTTCCTGTAGGTCAAGCACAGATTTTTAATGTGTCCTTTGATAGCCAAGAATATTCTCCACAAGTGGGTATAAAATAGGTGATCATGGATTTTAACTCTTTCATAAAATGTAGAAAGTGTTCTTTCAATAGATCCTCCGTGATCTGCCTGTGTTCAAAGGTTTTTTCTAAACAGTACTCATGTGACAGCTCGGTGGGCCGTCTGCTGAGTTATGATGCTAGCTTATGCATTTTAGGATGAGATGATATCTTTGTAGCCAGTACCTGGGATGAGCAAGATGAGGAGTGGGCCATTGTTTTAGGTCTGTCCAGGCACTGGGCTAGCAGGGGTCACTTAAAGATACCAATATGCAACAACTATTACACTTTAAAAAACGGCTATTGTCCTCTAAGGGTAGTAGAGTTAAGCAGAGATAATACCTATTGGCCATCATATACTGTAACTTTATACCCTCAAGGAGGGACACACATATTTACAGGTTCACAAAATGCATTGGGCTTGATTTTAAGGTCACTGAATTAGGAGTCATCGACACATAGGTTACTGCCCTCTACACATACATGTTTTAAACATGGGTCTCTTTTACAAGGTCCCAGCTTTAGTGGGAGCCCCCCATGCAGATTCTGCAGCCCTCTCAACTATTCACATGCAAATCTATATATCTTATAACTGCTACACCCAGAGGTAGGTGTTGTGACCCACCCTTCTGGTACACTTGGGGTCTGCACTAACCGTCTCCCCTGGGAGGCCTGCTTTTACATGGGGACTCACCCTGAGCTTTAATAAATCTAGCTTTGACTCCAGCTCCAGCTTATTGTGAGGTAAACTTTCAGGTGTGACCCCTCCATTGATGTGATTGTGATTTATTTCTGTTTTACAGAGAAGGTGGACTGGATCAAAGTGATCTATTTTCAGCCACACCTGGTGATAAGAGTTGTAACAGAAGAAAGACGATACATGTTACAATGCAATACTAAACACCAGAAATGTAAAACACTTTTAAAAGCAAAAAGACAATATTCTTACGTTCATTGCATATTTACAGCTTTATTTGATGGCTGATATTGAAGGTTCCCCCTGGACTCCCCACGACTCCACATGCATGGCCTAGGGTGCAATTCTCAACCACCTCCAAACCTGGAGTGGGTTCTCCGGAACTGCTAGGTAACTCCCTTCAGGGTAGACCCCCACGTCTCCATCTACATCCTCTTGCTGTGGGACTGTAGGGCCTTTGGGCTCCTCCTCTGCTGTTATACTCTCATCTCCCTCCAGCCTCACCATGCATCTTCCCTAGGGCTTGCCTTCCTCTCAAAAGCCCCATGCCTCAACCCTCATAGCGGGAACTTCTAGTTGACCAAAACCCCTTTGGAAAGTGAATCCAGTATTGAAAGAGTGCCCAGTTGATGACAGAAAGCCTATAGGAAAAGTACTTCATCTTGCCAGTGTCCAGCATTTTTTGACTTTCAACAGTCTCTTAGCTTAGCCTTTAAGGAAAGGGCATGTGTGTAAGTAGAAGGAGTTGCCACTTCCCAAGACTGCCAATCTATAACAGAGATGATGATGAATGAGGGATCTGAGGGTTCCTAAGGTGTTATTTGCATCTGCTGTGTAACCCTCTCTTAAAAAGGGGGGCTTACATTCAGGCCATGCCTGGGAGCACAGTCAGCATTCCTCCCAGGGACCTTTCAGCTGCTGACTTTCTTTGATGCACTAGACACCACCACAGATTTTCTACCAGTCCAAATGGACTACAGCTGGTAGACTGGGCAGCATACAGCCTATGGCAGTCCTCCTCTTCAGCACATGAGGGCACAGGTCAGCTGAGCAGCTGCTAATGCCAGCACAAGCCAGTGAGGGACGGCACAGTTATTAAAAACAGAACTTGGCTCCCTGCCATGGAGCTCACAAATAGCACAGTAGGAAGATCATGCTTCAGCACAGAACATGCAGAGGAGCTTGCTAATACCTTCTCCACAGGGGGCGCAGCCAGCATTCTAGCAGGGAACACGCGTTTCCTTGGGATCCCGATCAGGCTGAATGTATTTTCTTAAAATATTGGAACTTTTGGAAACTATGCTTAAAACGTGTAACAGATGTAAACTAGCCTTTTTATACTGCACAGCTCGATACCAAACTGGGACATGGGACAGCCATGGAACACCTCAAAAAATGATCAGCAGAGCTGGCCTGGTGGCACAGAGGGTTGAGGTGCTGGATGCCTTACCTCACGTCACACCAGTGACCTGGGTTCAGGAACAGACTCTGGTCACTCAGGACTCAGCTGGGGCGAGGAAAGATTAGGTGTCTGCTGACAGCTGTCCTTCCTCGGGGATGGGAGGCCTCAGCATCACACTGTAGACTGACACCCAGTGGAGGCGGGGGGGTCAGCACAGGCTCAATGCTAGAAAGAAGCAGACCCACGCATAGGGCGTAAGACTGCCTCAGCGGAGGTGAAGACAGTCACCCCACCCATTGCATGTGTGTGGGTCCGGGGAGAAAACAGAAAAAGGAATCAGAGCTGGCAGGCTCCATGATGGCAGTCTGCGCCCGCGCCTCCCCCCAGCAATCTAGATGTTGTCTTTCAGGGTTGGGGGAGGCTGACACCCCTCATCACCAGCCCTGTCATGGGGGGGTAACCCATGGGGGATGGCCAGTTGAGGTCGGTGTGGGGAAAGCCTCATCGGAGAAACTAGTCACTTCTGAGGGAGGGGCCAGAGCTGCCTGCCAGCTCCACTGGAGGAGCAAACTACGTATGGGGGAAAAAAATGATCAGCAAACCCAAGAGCTGTCACAAGTTGTGGGCCAGCAGAAAATGGGACCTGGGCAGAAAGAGGAACCTCATGCTATGCTGGATTCCTTGCAGAAGACCGTAGTGGATTTAACGAAATCTATAAAAACTCTGGATCAAAAGATGGACCATTATGTGGGGTACCTGGCAATAGTGAAAGGGAAAATTGATGCTGTGGTGGAAAAAGCAACAGACTCCAAAAAGACTGCCAATAAAGCGATGGTGGTGGCAACCACAGTGAAAGGGCAGAGCCTGCTACGAACATGGATCGAACAACTTGAGAATAACGTCCGCTCACCCAACGTGCGCATCCTTGGACTCGGAGTGGAAGAAGATGATTAGGAACTTTTCTGGAGGGGAGGTTGCCTGAAGCCATTGGGCTAAGGCATGCTGTTCACATTCAGCGGGCGTATCAAATCGGTCCCCAATGTGCTGTGGCAGAAGGAAAGGGATCCAGGACCGTTTTGATGGTAACAGCATTGATGGAGGAAAGGGATCGTATATTACAGGTGGTGAGAGACCATTTCCCTGTGAAGCTGGAGGATAATCGTATTCTGTTTTCCACGGACTATTCCAATGCCATGAAGCAGCGGCGACAAGCATTTGAAGGGGTGACCCAGAAACTGAAAGATTTGGATATTTGATACTGGATTGGATTCCCAGCATGATTGCAGTTTGCCATCACCAACAAGCAATACAGTTTTACTGATCCTAAGGCAGCCAGAGTTTTGGTGGAAAAACATGCTACAATGGTACTACAATCCAGAAGAAATGGAATCAGAGGACACATGAACTTTTGTGTAAAATTTTAACTTTTTCTCTGTGTTCTTACTTTCTTACCGAAGGGTAGTATTGCTATTAAAATCCCATTGGATGTTGCAGCTTGCTCTGGTGGTATAGTTTAAGCTAGTTACCGTTTTCTGTTACAAGGGAAAGAATGGCATGCACTTGTTATTAATTTAAAGAATGGCCAGTACAGTTGTTAAAAGTTCTTGGCTATCTGAAGTTGTATAACCAAAGTTTTAAGGGACAAGTGCTGTCACCAAACACTCTGTTTAAATGTGTAATGTGGTCTAAAATGGCATCGGGGTCTGTTCGTGTGGCAGGATTATGCCTTGGAAATCACGCTTGCTCTGACTCAGACCAGTAGTTTCTTTCTCCAGAAGGAAAGGGCCGCCCAATTGGATGGTATGGTAGCTCTCGTTTGGTTGGACAGATCCATGCTGTCCCTTCAACTTATAGACCACACTGCATTTTGACTGTAGTGGTAATAACAGTCTGGTTTGGGAGGAGAAACTGACTGTCAGTATTAAAGTTCCACAATTAATCTAAGTTTATAACACCTGGATGTAACCCTAGGTGGTTAAGCTCCTTAATAGGTTACATCTGTCTCTTGGGAACACATCAAGGGATGCGGCTATAATGTTTAATCATTGGGCTTATGTGGTCATAAACCCGATACAGGGTGGATATTTTTCACTAAGTTTACTTTCCTTATGTGGCACTGACCTACTGCATCGAATGCATTCTGGCTCTCTGTGCGAGTCTTACTGTGTTGTATAATGCTGTGCTTCCCTCCTATGTAGTTACAAAGTGAAATGTGTATCTCAGAGCTTTCTTATATGTATTTATTTAAACGTATTGGAATTACAATCCTTTGAGTCATGGACTCATTTCCACAGGCTCCTTGTCAAGTGTACAGAGACAATCACAGGGTTACATCGTTACAGCACCATCACAGTAGTACAGTAATGTAAATGTGAAATAGAATGTTTTTGCTGAAGTATTGCCATTTCACTGAATTTGAATACAGTTGATGTATTAACTTTTTCAAAACTCAATAAAAGTTAAAAAAAAAAAAACCTTTCTCCACCATCCTAACCCAGATGTACAGACAATTCAATCAAGCACCAACTAACTGGCCAAAAATTTTTCTTCAGTGCCCCAGACACAGAAAAACATCCAGAAACTCCATCAGAAGTTATATAAAAATATTAAAAATGCCCTGGAGGGCAAGGAGGCAGCTATGGTTGTTTACATCTGGCCCACCTGATTTGTGGTAAGGGCCTGAGGTCACTGCTGAGCTTGTGCTGTGGTCAGCCAGTCCACAAGCCCTCAAGGCTTCAGAACATAGGTACTCATAGGTTAGCCAATCAGGGAAGAGCCCTGCAAGAGGGGATCCTTTGGGCGATTAAACGCATCCTGGGAATGGTGCCAAAATGGGACCAATCAGAAATTCCTTTTGCTTCTTGTGACTGCATTAGCCAAGAGATACTGATGCTTCAGAAGCTGGATGACTGCAGTAGCTCATCCTGTCTTGTCAGATCTGCCGGATGCAGAGGAGAGTACAGACATGCTTTCTGCAGCTCAGCCCTTTTGGCATGCTCCTGACAGAAATCACTGTTTTTGGGACTAAAGTGCCTGCACAGGACTTTAGTGTTAAGAGCAGGGGCTGGCTTGATTGAGCTCCATGTCTGAGGGAGGTCAACCACCTCTCTGTCTTGTTTGCTTTTCAGTTAAGGTTTTTATCCCCAATGCCTGGCTGGCCCCTCTTCTGATGGGCCCCTTAGCACCGTCATTCACCATCTCTGGGACTTACCTCCACATATTCCCATGACTTACTTTTCATGGCAGAGCCCTCTGGTCTGGTCAGACCCCCCTCCTCTCTGAGCAGGATCCAGTGTTTGGGGTGCCCAGTACATGGTGTGAAGCCTGCAGGGGGTCACTTGTCATCTGGCTTTGGCCAGGAAGTTTCCTCTGGTATTTTCTCCCCTTGGCACATGTAACATGTAATGACATGAATGAGCAGACGTGGCAATGCCGGTGTCTGTCAGCAACCCACCCTAGCAGAGTTCCTCGACTGCACTGACACCTAACCACTGCAAAGTGTCATGCTCACTGTGAGGGACACATCCATCTCTCCCTCAGCTGGCCACCCGAGTTACTCAAGTCTTCTCCTAAACCTGGGTCCCTGGCATAGTGACTGGTAACACTACCAGGCCAGTAGTCACCTGTCTTAATAGATCTTACTTCCAGGATTTATACTTGTAGTGTGCCATGTCACCAAGGCACTGTGTGACTGCCTACCCTTGGGGTAGTTGAAGAAAAGTCCCCCCCCCCCGGAGGGATGAAGAGGATATCTTTGAGGGATGGTCAACAGAAGAATTTCCACATGGCTTGCACTGTAGTTCTGGAGATACAGTAAGTCAGCTGCTCTGGGTGTCCCAGCAGCTCAGCCACCCAAATTACCAAGGAGACAGTGGTGCAAGTGGTAGACAAGAAGTACAGGAACTCAGGCACTGGCAAATATGAAACACAGAATGAAGTTCCTCAATCTGAAGAATAATTGTATAGATAGTATGTGATTCAACTAGGGATATTGAAGTATTTCTAGGAAAATATCATTGTTGTACAAGTCACATTTTGTGATGGAATCCCTGATTTCAGGTCACAGGCCCAGAAACTGTCATTATTTTGCTGGTTTAAGAATTTCAGTTCCAGTATCAGTGGGAAGAAGTACAGGAACTCTGTTCCTACTGCAAAAAAGGTACAGGAACTGAGTTCTTGTGCATTTCTGTTCACTTTCATCACCGCAAGGAGGACTACCAAGGAGTTAGTTCTTCAGCTGCACAGAGTACCAGGTCATGAGTACCAAACGTGGGCCCTGCCCTGCAGTAGTTACCGGTAGGTGTGGATTAATTAGATAGAGCACTTGTGCTTAGTCCAGTCCTGTGCAAACTTAGAACGCACCCAGCAGACCAGCTTTTAGACATTCTCAATCAGTAAGGGGATTTTGGTCCATCAGCATGCAGAGCTGCTTGTACCTCTTATCTGGTTTATAGTGTGCGCTCGTGAGGCAGTGCTAGGAGGGAGTGCTCCACTTCAGCGCCAGGAGGGAGGATGACACAATGAAATAAGACTTATTAATCACTAGAACTAAACTCGTGTGATTTATGTAAGGAATAAGACATGACAAGGTGTGGTTTATGGGCTAATAAGAGCATGCCCCAGGTGCATAATGAGACACAAGGTGCTTGTGTTGAGTGTCTTTAGCACCTGGGAAGGGCTCTTATTAGCTCATAAACCACACCTCTGAGTGTCTTATTCGGCTTATAAAATGGGTCCCCAGGAAAAATTAAAAATGAATGAATACAGTCACATAAAAATAATGTTAATATTTAAATATAAAAAAATTAGAAAAGTAATTCTTGTCTTTTTCCTTGAATAGAGATGTTGTTTAGTGAGCATCTCTAGGGCAGTGGTCTCTGTCTATCTACCCCCCCCCCAAACTACCACACATAATGTCCAGAATCTCTTTTCTTTGTTTTCCTTGTCTTTATACTTTTTTGCAATGCTGTCTTTTTATGCACTGCGACAGCAACCAGTTTGTTTTACAGGGAGCAAGCATGTCCTTTTTTCTCATTAGCACTTGCCAAGTCACGGGTGATGGGAGTGGCTTTCCCTT
Source organism: Neoceratodus forsteri (assembly GCA_016271365.2). Classification (NCBI taxonomy): domain Eukaryota; kingdom Metazoa; phylum Chordata; order Ceratodontiformes; family Ceratodontidae; genus Neoceratodus; species Neoceratodus forsteri. Next base: position 106,609,159 of record CM028131.1, on the reverse strand, counting down.
TCAACGTGTCTGCCCCAGTGAGCGTGTCTTTGAAAGGGAAGCTGATAGTGAGGAGAGCAGCCTTTTCTGTTATTTCTTTAACACTCTCCGTCACTGTCAAAGTTGGCTGAATGGGAAGGGGAGGATGAGGACTGGAGAGCGGAGATGCAGAGGACAGGCAGCGCAGCAGTGGGATATGTGCACCGAGGACAATCTCTGGTAAAGCCATGGATTAGCAGCCTGCAACAAACTTTTGGAGAAACAAATGCAACTGAAGGTCAGATTGTGCTGTTAAGTGTTTGCAACAGGAGTTTGGTCTGTGTTTAGTTCTGTTGAAGTGGCTGGGAGTTTTTGGAAAGGGTGAAAAGGTTATTTTTCACTTTTAGGGCAAGTACTGTATGGCTTTTCATTGTACAGTAGCTGCATGGCTCTTGGCCAGAAAGGTTTCCTTGCTGGCATGGATTTCTGGCTGCACTATGTCCTGCCTGGCATAAAGTGTACAAGTTGGCACAATATGTGCTTATAAAAACATGCCAAATTATACTTATTAGCCATCAGGACACAGAAAACTCCCTATCCATTTTATGAAATAAGTTAATAAGGCTTCCAAGGGATGTCTTTTATGATATAACAGACTCCTCCCCTCAGGTTTGAGCAGACAGAACCGCTCAGCTTCACTTCATGGTCCTGTTGTCCAGACCTCAGGTTTGGAGTCTCTTATACCATAAGAGACATTCATTGGAAGCCCTATTAATTAATAGTACAGTACCTCAGCAACTAAGCAGAGGTAATACAAATATTCATCGTGGATCACCAATTGTATTTCCTCCATCCATGCTGCATCATTTAAACACCCTTCAGGCTGAAACCTTCACCACAAGTGTATGTGTCAGACTGTGGGAGCTCCCATTAGGGACTTTGAGGCTACTGGTGTACCTATTAGGTATCTGACACAGTCCCGCACAAAAAATTAATGATCAAATTAGCCAGCCTAGGAGTGGGTCCCAGGGTGGTAGCCTGGGTAGCAAACTCACTGCACAATAAGCCACAGAAGGTAATAATAAATGGAATTCACTCCGAAGAAAGGGGTGTTACTAGTGGAGTACCTCAGGGTTAATGTCTTTATAGGTAACTTTGCAGATGGTCTGGAAGGAAAAGTATGCCTCTTTGCAGATGACACAAAGATCTGTAACAGAGTTGATACACAAGGGGAGGGTGGAAAGGATGAGAAGGGACTTGGCAAGGTTGGAGGAATGGTCAGACGTATGGCAGCTTGGATTCAATGCAAAGAAGTGCAAAGTAATGCACCTGGGAAACAAAAGCCCAGGGGAAGAGTACACAATGGCAAGGGAGGTACTAACAACAGCAAAAATGGAAAGGGACCCGGGAGTTGTCATCAGATGATGTAAAGGTAGGCAAGCAATGTGAGAAGGCAGTAAGGAGAGCTGGGGGGAGACTGGAATGTGTACGGAGAGGCATCACAAGTAGAAAAAGGAAAGTGGTTATCCCTCTGTACAGACAATTGATGAGACCCCATCTGGAGTACTGCATGCAGATTTGGAGACCCCATCTCCACAAGGGCATAGACAGGATGGAGGAGGTCCAGAGGAGGGCAACTAAAATGGTGCAGGGTCTGCATCAGAAACCATATTAAGAGAGACTGAGAGAGCTTAATATATATACCCTTGATGAAAGGAGGGATGGGGGGGGACATGATAGAAGCTTTCAAGTACCTCAAAGGAATCAACAAAGTCCAGGAGGGTAGCATTTTTCAGAAAAAGAGATGTGCAAGAACAAGGGGGCACAATTCAAAGACAGAGGGGGGATGGCTTGGGTAACATGAGGAAATATTTTTTCATGAAGAGAGTGGTGGACACATGCAACCGCCTTCCTGGGGAGATTGTGGGGTCCAAAACAGTGGGAGAATTCAAACATGCATGAGACAGACATAAGGCAATTATAGTGGGGAGTAGGAGGAAGTAGACTGTTGGTTATCCAATAGGTAGGGGAAATAGGCAGCTGGGTGGGCCATGTGGTCCTTATCTACCGTCAAAGTTTATGTTTCTATGTTGGGAGGGTGAGGAGGAATGTGCTGCCTGTCGATGGGAGGTGGAATTTTGTGTGGGGATCGAATATCTCTGCTGTTTACTGCTTGCTTCCATTAACCCTACCTTTCTTCCCTTAGAACCTGTTCCTGTAGCCCACTAATAAAGTCCTGTTACATTGTCTGTACCATCATGTCTGACGCCATTACCATCTTTGAAATGTGTTTAACTGTAATGCCTACTATACTACACACTGGTTAAGTAGGGAACTGTGAGCATATTTTTGTGGTCCCTTGTCACTGTGGGGGCAGCTGCTATTTCCCATGAAGAAACACCCTGGCTGCTCCTGTTGGAAGGATCCCCATAGGTGGTGGCACTGTGCCATTTCCAAGTCCCAGTACCATGCTGAACCTAGGGCCATCCACCTAAAGGCCTAAAGACTTAGCCACTCCTGATCAGTTACCTGGCTTTGTCAATCACCTCATGGGTAGTAGTCACAGCTGCTATAAGGGATTTTTAGGTAGCAACAGCATAGCTTGTATCATCTCTTGTAGTCCTGCAGACTCATTTCTGCATTTACTAAATGTAACCAGCTTCTCTCTGTTTACTCAGCTCGAGGCCAGTTACTAGAGGGAAATCGAAGATTAAGTCTGACCCTGAGAGTTGCCCTCTAGGGGGGAGCTTGCTTGGAAACAGGATGTCTGGGTGCTCATGTACAGAATATTCTTGCTCAGCTAGAGGTGGGAAACTCTGTCATGAATATGCATGACCCTGCCGCCCTCCCCAACTGTCTATAAGAGGGGGAGGCAAGTAGAGGGAGGAGAGGTAGAAGGAGGCCCCAGTGAAGGGAAGATTAACAGTTGGAGCCCAGCAGTCCAGCTGCAACTGAGTCGGGGGCTCTGCAGGCCCAGGGATCGTGGCAGGGTCCCTGTGTGCAGGTGGCACTGGCCCCCTGGCAAGGTCTCCGGACAAACACCAGCAAAACACAGCTAGGAGGATGGAGCATCCCAAATGTAACCTCAAAGACCTGAATGGTCGAGACCAGCATAGCACCACCGGGAGCTGTGGAAGGCCACCTCATAAGGAAGGCTGCTAGAATCCGTGAGGATCCACTCCTGCCATATACGCTTGGAAAAAAGCCTGGCTCGAAAAGAGCCCCAGCTTGAAAGAAAGCACATTTGTAAGTAATCCTTGCATTAAAGATGATCTGGAAAACAGTAAAAAACCTAGTTAGGGCTGGCCCAGTAGTGCAGAGGGCTGAGGTGCTTAGAGCCTCACCTCTCTGATGCAGGTAGTCCAAGTTCGGGAATGAACTCGGCCTGCAGGGGGGCGGCCAGGGGAGAGAAGGATCGAGTGTCCCAATGGATGCTCACATTCTCCAGGGAGGAGGACAGCCAGCTCTGATGGTCTACTGGCACCTTGGTAACCACAGGTGGCACTGCAGCTTGAGTGGCTAGAGGGAAGGGGGGGGATGTTATATAAGGTGGTACGGGTTGAGATTTCACTGCTATGCAGCTCATTCTCAACTGTACATGTCCTTTGCACCCGGCCAGGAATTTGATACAATCTCAGTGTTTAACAACTGCCTACTGGAAATACAGAACTGGATGAGGGCCAGCTGGCTGAGGCTAAACCCGGAGAAACCGAGGTGTCAGTTGTGGACCCTGATCTGAGGACAGTCTGGTAATGGGCAGGAAAACCTTCCATACTAAAACTTTGGGGGAGCCTGCTCGATGCCTCGAACCAGTTGCATAACCTAGGGGTGGTATTTGATGAAGGTTTCACCCTGAAGGCTCAGGTGTCAGCCGTAGTCAAATCTGCCTTCTACCATCTCAGAAATATTTCTAGGGAGAAGCATCTGGTTCCGTCCGAGGATCTGCCTACATTGGTCCACGCCTTTGTCACCACTCGACTTGACTACTGCAATGCCCTTTACCTAGGGCTACCAGGAGTGGATATTCACCAATTGCAGCTAGTGCAGAATGCAACGGCCAAGTTGTTAACTGGAACCCCTAGATCCAATCATATAACACCTGTGCTGCATGAACTCCACTGGCTGCCTATACAGTGTCGACTCACTTACAAGATCGCAATGCTGACCTATAAAGCTTTACATGGGCAGGGACCCCAATACCTACAAGACCTCTTATCTCCCTACCATCCCTCCTGGCCACTCTGATTCTCTGACAAAGGATTGCTACAGATTCCCAGAGTATATCTGAAGACATTTGGTAGAAGATCCTTTGCCTTTACAAGGCATAAAATAAGTGGGTTCACAACACAATTTGCAACCCAAGATCAGGAAAAAGTGAGTCAGCTTTTAGAATGATTAGCAGCCATTGCTAATCATTCTGAATATGGCCCTGTGTCCTTTAAAAATGCCCTTTTGGCATTTTGGGCCATGTTTCTTTAAAATGGTTTTTTTTTTCCCATTTTTTTTCCGTCCTCCCTGCGCCCCTCCTGATTGGCCAGTGACACCCCTCCCCCACCAGTCTCTGTGAGGGAGAAACACATCCTCTTGCAGCGTGACCCCAGGAGAAGAGTAAGCAGGTCCAAAAGCTCCGATCAGAACAAAACTTAAGGTAAGTTCCAGTTTCCTTTTTTGTTTTAAATTATTATTTTTTTGTTCGTTGATTGTGTCAGGTAACCATGTTTTTTATTGGTGTTGCAGGAAGGAGTCGCACTAGAGCAGGGGAGCCGAAGAGGCTGAGATGGCGCGAGAGGGACCGGACACCAGAGAGGCGTATACATTGTAGCATGCAAGCGTATCGCGTGATGCAGATACCTGGCCGATGGCAGGGAGCAGCGAGCAGAGCTGAACAGATAATCACGGGAGTCTCTACAGAAATAAAAATATATAACTTTTCTATTTTTGTCTGGGGTGCCTGGAAGAGTGAACTGAATGTGAAGACATGCGGCAGGGCAGTGGCATGACTGGGCGGCGGGTGCGGTCAGCAAGGCGGGCACCGAGTGACTCATGGGCAAAAATTAACAGAGAGAAATGGGAGAGGAAACAAAGTAAATGTGAACACTGTTGCTTGGCAGAGACTGAGTGAACAGGTCTAGTGTGTAAATGGTCTTATTTTTGTGCCCAGCCCAATCGAATGCCCGTGACTGATCTGATGGGGGAAAATATACTATGCTCTTGCAAACTTTGGGAACAGAAAACAAATATTGTTGTAACTCCCCTACAATTGGGGATTCCCAAAAAGTCTTCCTTGAGCTTGCCTAAATGCTCATTGTCGGGCTGGTGTCCTGCGTTTTAGCAGTTTAAATGTGATTAACAGAGCCTGTATAGCCTCTGTGTACTGTCTCTTTAAGAGCTGCCTGATTGCAGCCTAGGTAATCTGAGAGGGAGCCCTGTTGAAAGATGTAACTATTTGCTGAAAATCATTTAGAGTGATAACGTAGTTTGTCTAACCTGCTTTCTTTATAGCAAGGACTGTTTTGTTTGTCTCCACTGTCTTGGTCCTGGACTGCAAATTGGACCAATCAGTTCTGGTGGGACCTAAAATGTAGCCGGAGTCCAGGAGCTGCCTGAAGCCAAAATCTGTAGGAACTGTAGTTTTGAACTTTTTGCACCTTTTTTGCAACTGAAGGGGGAACTCTTGCTTTGACTGACAGCCAAATTAGCCAACCGAGTCTTTTGGAACTTGGGGAAGCCCCGGGCTGCTGGCAGTTTTCAGTTAGTTCTGAGCTGGGAAGTGCAATGAGAAGAGCGCAAGTGTATTTTGGGCAGCAATCCTGGGTGGATTTGCATGGGAAAACTGTGAAAGGGCTGAGTTTTTGGCTTGCATGTCTGCTGCTGCTCCTGAGAGGGAGAGAAGAGAATTATTGTGGACTAAATCCAAGTCTGTGTGACTAAAGTAAGCTACTGAAGTGGGCCAGGCTCAACCTGAAGAAGACCGAAGATTTTGCTGAATGCGATCGGCCTGTCAGGAGTTCCAGCTACCCCTAAGCTCCCGTGTGTGCAGAGACTTTGTGATTGTGACCAAGAATGCTTTGCCTGGTACAGTAGAATTCTGTGACATGTAAACAATGAAGGTGCAGTTAGTGGGTTGTGAGTTAGTTCCCCACTGTGTGAACTGTGTTCTGCTTGTTGAAGCTGTATCCAGCCCAAATGGACTGCATCCGATTTGTCTTCATGCGGTCTGGGCCTTGCCAGACTGGTCCAGCCAGACTACCCACTGCACAGAGAAGCCATCGACGAGAGACCTGCCTGGGGATCAGCCCCCTGCTCCACGCTTGAACAGGAACGACGCCTTTGTGACTCGTGTGGACCCTGCTTCTCCTGGCATTCCAGATCAGCCACCTGCAGTCTCGATTTTTGTTCAGCCTGTGTCCAGTCTTGGGTATCGTGAGTAAATACCAGGGTAGCTCCATGCAACAATAGCTTAATCTGAGTGTGTCATCTGATTGTCTTGTTTCGTTTCCTTTACGAACTGAGCCCTCTGGCTCCGGATTACAAATATTGTGTACTGTGCATGTTGTGTTTTCCATCACAGGGCCCCAACCAGCTGCAATCCCAGGCAACAGTCCTGGCTAGCCCATCTCTTCTCCACCTGGGCACCCAGAGGTGTGACTGTGTGGGGGGGGGACTCAAAGTGCATGCATAACTGCTTGATTGATATAACCTTTAAGCTAATTAACCTGATTTTGCCCCTTCCTTGTTCAAGTCCCCTGAATAAATCAGATCTAACTTTTTCTGCATGTAATCTGACTGTGGTTCCAGTTTGTGCTCAAAGTACTGTACTGTTGCTATTTGCTGTGCATAATCTTGGTTTAGAGGGGGTCCCCAGGGTCGAGCCAGAGGAACCAGCCCTGGTGGTAAGTGCAAACAGTGTGGGTACTTGTGTGGTGTACCAGGGGTATTGTGAAAGTGATTATTGTACAGTGTTGAGGCCACTAGAGGAGAAAGAGGGGGGTTGCAGTGTCCCGGAGGGCTGTACCCAGGTTAGCTTGACCACTACCAACCCTGACCTCCAGGTGGAGGCACCCGTTTTCAGAACTCAGGCCCCTTAACCTGCTACTAGCCAAGCAGGCACGGGTAGTAGTCCTTGGGATAGCGCCACCTAGGGATTACATTGTGCCCTGGTTTTTCCAGAGAGTTCTGAGGACTATTGTATTGTGCCTGCCCTGCTTTTGGCAGAGATGAAGGAGCAACTAGTGGTTAAACCTTACAGTCATGCCCAGTTTTAAAATGCTCCCAGCCCTTATTACAGCAATGATTTGGGATAAGCAAACAACCCATACTGACTTGCAAGTAGCAGAACATTTTTGGGAACAGAACAATAAGAATTTTGCCCTGGTTTACTCCAGAGACTTTTATGAAGGGGAGGAAACAAAAGAAAAACTTCTGACATTTAAATAAAATGTATCTTGCTTTTGGTAAAGATGAAGGGAGCAATGAGTGGTCATCTCTGCCCACCCTGCCTGCTTTTTTTGTGCCCAGCCAGCCCTTTTTGCAGCAGTGATGATTAAGGATTGTGCCCTGGTTTTTCCAGAGTTCTCAGGGGAGACGGAAACGAAGCAGTAAAAACATTGTATCTGCGCCTGCCCTGCTTTGGACTTGATAAGGGGACAAACACAAAAATACGCCTGCTCTGTTGCACTGGGGAAGTTGTACTCTTGTGTGCTGCCCTGCCCGTCGGACCTGAGGGGACATTACGAATTAAGCACTAGTCCTGCTGCCAGCTAAGAACTAATTGCTGCAGCACTGAACTCTGGGGAAGTGTTCAGTTCATAGCTCTGAAACTTTAAGTGTGTGCCCTGCCTATGGCAGAGATTGGAGACAAGACAGACTATGCCCTGCTGCCTGCTTTCCTGCAGCAGTGAACTAAGGGGAAGTGTTCTGTTCACAGCTGGCTCTGAAACCTAAGTGTGTGCTCTGCCTATGGTAGAGATCAGGGACAAGTTAAACTTAATACCCTGCTGCCAGCTTTCCTCCAGCAGTGAACATTGGGAAGTGTTCGGTTCACAGCTCTGAAATTTTAAGTGTGTGCCCTGCCTGCAGAGATGGGGACATTTTGGAGGAGGGGGGCTCGGGGTCACAGCAGATCTGCAGCTGTCATTGTCTTTTTTTGTTTTTGTTTGTTTACAGAGAGTTAGTAGCCAGATTACGGTAACTTGATGTGTTATAATTCACAGCTTGACAACTATTGTTTTGCTAACTTCAGACTTTTTAATTGCAGTCCAACACGGCTGGAGTTAAATTAGCAACTGCAGAGGGATGACACCAAAAATATGATCCAGAAAAAACTGGCTACAGATTAGCAGTGAGGGAGACTGTGCATTGCGTGTTAGTTGCAAATTGTGCTGTGAGTACAGAGATGAGCTACGTGGGTTGAGGAACTTCAGTGAGGCATTAATTGCAGGGATTACAGGCCCCCAGCTAAACGTTGACACCATCCGGAAACATCTTCTGACAGAGCAGCACAAGAAAGCTGTCAACATTTTCAAATTTGGTAGAACAAGGTCACCACTTGATATATATCACCATACTACAATTGGTAAGTTTAAAAGGGGGGGTGTTAGGGGTTTGGACCGAGATGTAAAACTTAATTTATTTGCAGGGAGAGCTTTCGGTAATGCAGAGGAACAGCATAGAACGATTCTAGGCAGTCTGATAGAGATCCTGTATATGATGGCCAAAGAGGACATCCCTACTAAAAAGTCTGAAGTGATAGCTGAACAAGAGAAGTGCCGTGGAGTTCATTTGGGCAATAAATACATTAACGCCATTAGTGGGAAAGAACTCGCAATGTGTATTGGCAAGCACCTAGAAGAAAACTTGCCGGCAATTGTCAAAAATGCAAATTATTTTTCAGTGCTTATGGACGGTAGTACTAACAGTGGTGTAATTGAAAAGGAACTGGTTTACGTAATTTATGTAAATCCCATCAATGGTCAAGTGGAGACTAAGTTTTTACCAATGAAAGCTGTATCAGATGGCGCAAATCAGGGATTGAAAAATCTCCTTTTACACATTTTTACAGGTGTGGCCTTAATATAAAAAACAAGGTTGGGTTTGGGGCTGATGGGGCATCTGTCAACATGGGTGTAAGACGGGGGCTTGCTGCTCTATTAAGGGAAGACATACAGCGGTTAGTTGGTGTTCGTTGTTTCTCGCACAGATTAGAACTGGCCATAAAAGACTCTTTGGATAACACCTATTTCAACAATGTTTCAAACTTTAGGACCCAACTGTTTTATCTCTATCAGAAAAGTCCTAAGAGACTCAGAGAGTTACGGCTCCTTGCCCAGGCCATAGAGATGTCAGTTGAAAAGCCCAAGAAGGCCCATGGCACACATTGGGTGCAGCATAAACTTCTTGCCACCCGTGCTGTTACCAAATCATTCCCCGTAATTTGTGCCCGTGTAGAATCTATGGCCACAGACCCAACTCATTACCAGGCCAAAGCCAAGGGAGTGTTGCAAATTATCACTAAATTCAAAATGGTGGCACACCTTTTGTATTTTGAACAGCTGCTTTAGTCACTTGCCAGGTTTTCACTAGCACTTCAAAAAGAAGTAGTTGAAATGCCAGAGCTACTTTGCTCTTTTGAAACTTTGAGAAACACTCTTGACCATGCTATGCAGAGTGGTCCCATAGGTGACAGTGAACTTGACATTCTCTTAAAAAAGCATTTGTCAATGCTGAATGTTGATTGCGTTGGCCTGTTGAGCTCGCTCAGTGGCCCTGTGTCACTCACTCGTTCTATTTCTCCCAGTGCTGCAGGCTGCACCTTTGTACATGGCTCCTGGCTGCATTGGCATATTTTTTCTGCCCACAAAGAAATCTGCAGCTGTCCCAACAGAGCTGTGTTGAGGTGGGTCACTTGCCCTCTCTCAGTCGCTCATTCTGTTTCTGCTGGCGCTGCAGGCTGCCCTTTTGCACCGGGCTCCTGCCTCTGTTGGTGGCTTTTTCTGCCCACAAAGAAATGTGCAGCAGTCCTGACACAGGTCCATTGAGCTACCTCACTCACCTTCTTTCGCTCATTCCGTTTCTGCCGGTGCTGCAGGCTGGTCTTTTGTACAGGGCTCCTGCCGGTGTTGCCGCCTTTTTCTGCACACAGAGCAATCTGCAGCAGTCACGATAGAGGTCTGTTGAGCTCGATCACTCCCCTTCTCTCACTCACTCATTGTGTTTGTCTTGGCACTGCTGGCTGCCCACTGTACTTCTGCCTGCGTTGGCACCTTTTTCTGGCTACAAAGAAATCCACAGCTGTCCCGACACAGCTCCATTGAGGTCGCTCTCTCCACCTGTCTCACTCTCTCATTCTGTTTCTCCTGGTGTTGCAGGCTGCTCTTTTGTACTGGGCTTCTGCCTGCATTGGCAGGTTTTGCTGCCCACAAAGAAATCTGCAGCTGTCCCGACACAGCTCCGTTGAGGTGGGACTCCCCCTCTGTCACTCGCTCATTCTGTTTCTGCTGGTGCTGCAGGCTGCCCTTTTGTACTGGGCTCCTGCCTCTGTTGGCGGCTTTTTCTGCCCACAAAGAAATCTGCAGCAGTCCTGACACAGGTCCATTAAGGTAGCTCATTCCCCTCTCTCACTCGCTCATTCCGTTTCTGCCAGTGCTGCAGGCTGGCCTTTTGTACTGGACTCCTGCCTGTGTTGCCGCCTATTTCTGCCTACAAAGAAATCCACAGCAGTCATGATAGAGCTCCATTGAGCTTGCTCATTGCCCCCTCTCACTCGCTCATTGTGTTTCTCCCGGTGCTGCAGGCTGCCCTTTTATACTGGGCTTCTGCCTGCATTGGCACCTTTTTCTGCCCACAGAGAAATCCGCAGCTGTCCTGACAGAGCTCTGTTGAGGTCGCTCACTCCGCCTGTCTCACTTGCTTATTTCGTTTCTCCTGGCGCTGCAGGCTGCCATTTTGCAGTGGTCTCCTGCCTCTGTTGGTGCCTTTTCCTGCCCACAAACAAATCTGCAGCAGTCCCGACAGAGCTCAGTTGAGCTCGCTCAGTCCCCCTCTCTCACTCGCTCATGCCGTTTCTGTCGATGCTGCAGGCTGCCTTTTTCTACTGGTCTCCTGCCTGCATTGCCGCCACCTTCTGGACACAAAGAAATCTGCAGCAGTCATGATAGAGCTCCGTTGAGCTCACTTACTCACTCCCCCTCTTTCACTTGTTCGTTCTGTTTCTCCCACCACTGATTCAGAGGACACAGTGGGCACGAAGACAGTACAGGCCTTCAAGGGAAGTCTGGACAAATATCTGCTCACTCACATAGTGCCCCGGATAGCAGGGTGGTAGCAAATCTCTATAATACCAGTATTATTTCCTGCAGAAGAATGGATGGCCACAGGTGAGAGCTGCAAGAAGCCATCTCAACTGGGAGCTGCTTTTTCTTGACATTTGCACAGTTTTCTACAATAGACTGTAGTCACATACCTAAACTGCCTTTTTGTACTGAGAACTCTGTTTTGGCTGTTAGAGGGGGTCTGTCGGCAGACCACATAGAGAGCCGAGTTCTGTGGGGGTGGGACACACCATACTACAAAGCCCGCACTGCTCATGCCATTGTATACCAGTATTATTTCCTGAAGAAGAATGGAGGACCACAGGTGAAAACTGGAAGAAGCCATCAGAACTGGGAGCTGCTTTTTCTTGACATTTGTACAGTTTTCTGCAATAGACTGTAGTCACATACCTGAACTGCCTTTTTGCACTGAGAACTCTGTTTTGGCTGTTAGAGGGGGTCCAGCGGAGGACCAACCAGAGAGCCAAGTTCTGTAGGGTTGGGGCACACCACACTACAAAGCCCACGCCGCCCGCGCCATTGTATACCAGTATTATTTCCTAAGGAAGAACGGCTGGCCGCAGGTGAGAGCTGCAAGAGGCCATCACAACCAGGAGCTGCTTTGTCTTGACATCTGCAGTTTTCTATAATAGACTGTAGTCACATACCTGAACTGCCTTTTTGCACTGAGAACTCTGTTTCAGCTGTTAGAGGTGATCTAGCAGCAGACCAAACAGAGAGCCGAGTTCTGTGGGGGTGGGTCACACTACACTACAAAGCCCACGCCACCCACGGGCATGAGCACCATGGCACAAGTAGACCATAGCTAACTCTAGTTTAGCCTATATTAAAATGCGGTTAGCAATAATGATGGGAGGGTGGTTATTATTAGGCTTTTGCTCAGTCAATTTCAAGTTTAAGTTCATAGAAAGTGTTGAGGTAACTAAAGTATCAGTCTTTATGACATATGGGGAATTTAACCACAAGAGGGAGAGTAATATAGTGAAAAGATGTAATCAATTTACAAATTAAAGAAAGCTGGTCACTAGACATTTTATTAGGGTGCAGAATGGTTTTGCAACTAGACTTGGCGGTGGGGGGAGGTTTCTTTTTAATTTTGCTTTTGACACAAAGTGGAGATATCGAATCCAACCCAGGCCCAAAGGAGAATATAAGGCTTTCAATAACCCATGGTAATGTAAGAAGCTTAGTAAATAAAGTAGATGAGTATAGGACCTGGGCATCAGAGGTGAAGCAAGATATACTGGCAATCTGAGAGACATGGTTACATCGAGGTATAACAGATGAAGAGATACAAATTGTGGGATATAGTCTTGAAACAATGCATAAGGGTACAAGGGGGGTAATGTTATATATTAAAAATAGCTTGGGCCCATATAGGGTCATTTTAACAGAAAACATTAAGGGGATTGATTGTTTAATGATTTAGGACCTCGCTTTAGATTTGTAAAATAACAACCAAGGAGGTGAAAAAGGAGCTACAGAAACTGAAAGCCTCTAAGGCAGGGGGACTGAATGGTGTGGAGGCTAGGTTCTTGAAAATAGGGGCAGATATATTTGCTCCTATCATAACCTATTTGTTTAACTGGAACTTATGTAGTTCAACAGTTCCTGAGATATGGAAATTGGGGAAAATAATTCCCATTTTCAAGGGGCGGCGAAACACTATCCCTTCAAATTATAGACCGATCACCTTGCTCTCTATTCTGTCCAAGGTCTTGGAAAAAAGAGTACACCATCAGCTCACTCAGTACCTGGAACAAAACCAGATACTGACAGAGTATCAGTATGGCTTTAGGGCGAGGAGGCCCATGGACACTGCCATAGTGGATTTTAACAACTTAGTGGCAACTTCCCTAAATCAGAGGAGGAGTACTGGGGCAGTGTTCATGGACCTCAGCAATGCCTTTGACCTAGTTCAACACAAGGGCCTGTTAGAGAAATTGAGCAAGGTAGGAGTTCAAGGGGAGTCACTAAAGAGGTTTCAGTCATATCTGGCAAGCCGCAAACAACGTGTAGTCTGTGGGGCTGTTGTTTCGGGCCTGGTAGAGATTAACAGAGGAGTTCCTCAGGGCTCAATAATGGGCCCTCTGATGTTTAATATATATGTGAATGATTTGTCAGCATCAAAAAAATACAGTGGGATAAGACTGTACGCAGACGACACAGTACTTGTGGCATCTGCAAGTGACCACAACAGCCAGTAAACAGCAGCTCCAGACGGACCTGACACTTAAGGAAAAATGGATGAGAAATTCTGGTTTGCTACTCAAAACAAAGAAAACCCAATGTATGATGTTTTCCGTGGGTTACACCCAAGATAGAAAGTCAGAGTTGAAGCTTCAATTTGTTGATGGAACCTCTGCTAAAAATGTTACAAACTATAAATATTTGGGAGTTATAGTGGACACTAGATATGTTGATCATATTTTACAGCAAGTTAAGAAACTGTATGTAGATATGTAAAAATCTGAGTAATCTGACTGTACCTTGTTATATATCACCCACTGTACTGTGTGAACTACTGTATAAATTTGTAGTGTTTGCCTTTTACGTATACTATGTGTGCCCACCCAGGGCCACCTTGCAAATGAGTATCTCAATGGTGTAGTTCCTAGTTAAAAATAAAATGTAATTGATTTGAATTGAAAGAAAATGAGCCAGAGACTGGGGGCACTGAAGAGGGTGTCTGGATCACTTACAGTAGAAGTGAGGAAAAAACTGATACAACAATTGATAATGCCACTATTAGCATATGGTTCCATTATATATATGAATTCCACTCTGTCAGCTTTATACAAACTGGATAAAACATATTACAGACTGGGGAATTTTATCACACAAAGTGCTTACGGTACACATCATTGTAATATAGATGGTAAGCTGGGATGGCTTAAACCAGAAGAACAAAGAGCTTAACAGTGAATAATATTTTGTCACAAGCTCATATAGTCAGAGGAAACACACTCACTAGCCTGTTTGGTAGAAACAGTACCTCACTCAAAATAGTTGGCTTGTTTAAGAGTAACCTCCCAGAAAATCCCTTTGATTAAATCGTGCAATAGACTTGGAGATAATACTTTACCAAACAGTTTCAGCTAGACATTGGGATAATATTCCATATGATTTGAAAACAGTAGTTAGTACACCAGCTTTTACGACATTACTGTATAATCATTTTAGTTTAACTTGTTCTTGTTTTAGATAGTTTATTATGATGTGATGTTTGTGATGATTCTGTTGTCTGTGTTATGTATTTTGTATAATTTGTACCACAGGACTTTGTTGACAATAAAACCCTAACAATTTGTATCCTGTATAAAAATAAATTTCTAATCAATCAAATCAATCAAAATAAGCCAAAAGATCTCGGTAGCATGGTTCTAACCCTAACTGAATTATTATAATTTCATAAGATATTCACTTAAATACATCAAATAAAATTTGACCATAATAGAACTCAATACTAAGGATCATAAACCATCTTCCTCTAAGGAGTCTGAAATGGAAGAGAGCATTACAAAGGTTTTAAAGAAAAAAACTTTAGAATTTAGTAATGCCTACTTAGTTATACAAAAATAAAGTACATTCTGCCCAGAGTCAGATGTACATGAGATAAAATAACCTCTGTTATCTGAAGATTAATATGCATATCTCCTGGGATGGAAAGAACAAAAAACTGCTATTACAAGAAGTTTCACTCAATACTGTTAACAGTGACCTCATTATAATGGAAACAGACAGAAATTTACTCTAAGTTAAAGAAAATCTTCGAGGACGATAGTGATTTTAATAGGCGGAAGGGATCATTTAAAATCAAGCTCTCCCATTAGTGCAAAATCGCAAGTAGCACAATAAACAAGATGTTGCCATCAAAAGAAAGAGGCAAACATTAAGCTGTAAAGTTAAAACACAGATGTAAAATCTCTATTACTGTTTGACTATGAGATATTTGAAGCAATTCTGTGAAACTGTAATTATAGTAGCAATTAGTGAGACGTGGTTTACCAGTAACCACACTTGGGAGACTTCAGTACCTGGCTATGTATTGTTCAGAAGAGACCGAGGTGCAAAAAGGGGGGGAGGAGTGGCCCTGTATGTTAATGAAAATATCAAAGCTACAGAAATTCAGAATACACATAAGGAGCCAGAAGAACTGTGGGTCACCCTGGAAACAGGAAATGGGACAGCCATAAGAACTGGGGTTGTCTACAGGCCCCCAGACCAGAGGGAGGACATAGACACATTACTGTTAGAAGATATACAAAACATGACAGCTAAAGGGAGGTTCTGATAATGGAGACTTCAACATGCCAGATATAGATTGGTCAATACCAGCAGGAACATCTGCCAGAACTAGACTCATAGTGGATTCCTGCAGGGGAGGGCCTCAAACAACTGGTACAGCAACCCACAAGAGACAGGGCTATCCTAGATCTAGTACTGACTAACAAAGAAGGGATCACAGATCTCCAGGTAGAAGGTCACCTGGGGTCCAGTGACCATCACATGGTATGGTTCAATTTGGCTACTACATCTAAATCATCCCATTCCAAGGCAAAAATATGGGACTTCAGAGGAGCTGACTTTGATAAGATGGCCAACAGAGTTAAGCTAGCCTGGCAAAAAGAAACACAGGTGAGGAGGTACAGGCAAAGTGGGCAAGCATTAAGGATACAATACTTGAAGCAACATCCCATTGTGTTAGACAGAAAAGGAAGTGCAAAAGAAGAAGGAAACCACTTTGGTTCTCAAATACAGTAGCAGAAAAGGTCAGAGCCAAAAGGCTGGCCTTCAGAAAATATAAAGGAACACAGCGGATGAAGATAGGGAGGCATACCAAACTGCCCTAAGGGAAGCAGGTAAGGCAGTAAGGCAGGCAAAGTCCCAAACTGAGGAAACACTAGCACGAACAGTAAAAGAAGGTGACAAGACTTTCTATAGATACATTAGTGAAAGGAGAAAGTCCAGAGGGGGTATTGCTAAGCTTAATGGAGAAAAGGGAGCATGTGAGGAGGAGGACCCTGTAAAGGCATCTATCCTAAATAGATACTTTTGCTCAGTATTTACTGAAGAGAAGGTAGGGCAGGGCCCACAGCTCAGCATCATGGACACAGGGGGAGGGAGGTGAGCACTACTCCCTTCACAAAAGAAAGGGTCCTACAAGAGCTTGCTAAGCTCAGGGTGGATAAGGCAATGGGACCTGATGGCATACATCCCAGGGTACTTAAGGAGCTAAAGGAGGAACTAGCAGAGCCATTAGCAGAATTGTTTAGTGAGTCTCTGAGCACAGGAGAGGTCCCAGAAGACTGGAGAAGGGCTTATGTGATCCCGCTCCACAAGAGTGGTAGCAGGGAGGAGGCGGGAACTACAGACCAGTCAGTCTTACCTCAGTAGTGGCAAGATTATGGAGGCACTCCTTAAGGAAAGGATAGTGCAACACCTGGAATCCATAGGGGCACAGGATCCAAGACAGCATGGGTTTACAAAAGGAAGGTCCTGTCAAACTAATCTCATAGATTTCTTTGACTGGGTAACCAGAGTGGTGACCAAGGGGAGCAGTTGATGTCGCCTACCTTGACTTCAGCAAAGCTTTTGACACTGTTCCACATAGAAGATTGATAAATAAGCTAGGTAGGCTCGGGTGGGTCAGAAGTTGGTCAACTGGGTGGCAAACTGGTTGACTGGCAGAAAACAGAGAGTGGTGGTAAATGGTATACAGTCAGAAGAGATGCAAGTCACAGGGGGTACCTAGGATCAGTCCTGGGGCCAGTCCTATTCAACATCTTCATTAGTGCACTCGCAGATGGACTAGAGGGTAAGGCTTGTCTGTTTGCAGATGACACCAAGATCTGCAACAGAGTAGATGATCCAGATGGGGTGGGCAGAATGAGAAGAGATCTGGATAAACTAGCAAAATGGTCAGAAGAGTGGCAACTGGATTTAATGCAAAGAAGTGCAAAATCATGCACATAGGGAAGAGAAACCCTGAAGCCACTTATAGGCTGGGAGGGAGTTGCTAGCAGTCACAAAGGAAGAAAGAGACTTGGGCATCATCATCACTGATGACCTAAAATCATCCAAGCAGACCTCTAAAGCAGTAGGTAAGGCTAGGGGGTGTTAGGTGTATTAGTAGGGGTATCACAAGTCGTAAGAGGGAGGTAATAATCCTCTGTACAAGACATTGGTTAGGCTCCATCTGGAGTACTGTGCGCAGTATTGGAGGCCACACCTTCACAAGGACATTAACAAATTGAGGCAGTCCAGAGAAGGGCAACCAAATGGTGCAGGGACTGCATCAGAAGACATATGAGGACAGATTAACGGAGCTCAATATGTATACCCTTGAGCAAAGGAGGGAGAGAGGTGATATGATCGAGACATTTAAACACCTTAAGGGCATAAACAAGGTGAAAGAGTCTAACATGTTTAAATATAAGAAAAATTGCAGGACAAGAGGACACAGCATGAGATTAGAGGAGGCCGATTAAGGGGAATGTGAGGAAATTCTTTTCACAGAAAGGGTGGTAGATGCATGGAATAGCTTACCACAAGAAGTGGTGGCTATGAATACAGTGCAGGGCTTCAAACAGGCATGGGATAGGCATAAGGGAGCAATACAAATGACTATGAATAGATAGGTCACTGACAGAGCAAAGGCCGATGGCACATTTATAAGGTAGAAAAAGAAATGGGCAGACTGGATGGGCCTTTCGGTCCTTATCTGCCGTCAACTTCTATGTTTCTATGTTTCTATGTTATTCGGAATTTGGTTACTAAGCCTCCTCTAGCTGACAGACCAATATTAGAATAAGGAATGTAAGTTCTGATAGCCAAAATAAAGTGAAATTTACAAGTTATACTGAGACCAGGCAGCAGTTAGGACCGTTATGAAATTAACTTATCCCCTCTAAAAATAGGACAAAACACAGTATGAGGACGTATTGCCAGCATCATAATCCCCTAAGTGGTTTATTCAGTTCAAAGAAGGATTCAGTTCAAAATATAAGTTTTTCACAGACAGTCATCTCGAATATGGAAGCATGATCCCATTCCAGTCATATCTGGGGGGGGGGGGGGAGACAAAACATAAAGGAGGCAGTACAGCGCAGTGGTCTAAGGCTCTGAGCTGCAAATCTGGTGACATCCAGCAGACCAGACCTGGGTTTGAATCCCACAGCTTCCACCTGCATACTGTGTGACCCTGAGCAAGTCACTTAACCTCCTTGTGCTCCCAGGTCACTCCTGTAAAAAAGCTTTCAGCTTAGTGTGCTATACCTGGTTAAACAACTAAATAAATAAATAAAGCCCACTACATACAAAAGGAAATTTAACTGTTCGAGCCTGATCTTTGCCAATTGTAAAGTTTCAACCCATTGAAGGTAATTCAAGAAGGATTGCTCAGTTACTAAAGCAGAACTAAAATACAGTTGGTCTCATAATAATTATTATATATCCATCTTAAGATTAGTAAGGCATTATAATTAACTAAATAAAATTGCAAAGCCCATCTTTTCTAAGCAGAATTTCAGAACAGAGATGATATTTATAAGCTAAACCAGTGCTGAAATGCTGACGTTAATCTCCAACGTCAAACTTCAATACAGTTCACAATTTATAGTGAGACCAGGCAGCCATAAAGTCCATCCGCAAGATAACATATCTTCTCGAAAAGTAAACGGTTGCTCAATATAGATTTATTTCAGTCAGCTTCGCCATAGTTTTAACTATCATTTCAGCTCAATAATGGATCTCGGGGAACAAGGACTTCAAAATAACAAAATCAAATGTAAGTGTAGAACTTCAATCCAATCTCATCCGAGGGGCACACACAAAACAAAATGCCAGCTGCCTTGTGGAAATAAGATAGTTCACCAAGCTCAGTTCTCATCCGTTGCAAACAAAAGGATTTTGACATAGTAAAAGGAGTTGAAGCGGGATCAAACAGCTGCAGAAGCTGAGCTGAAATCTTGTTGTTTTCACAATAATTTTCTAACACCCAGTTTATCTCATTGCAGCTGAGGTTTAAAAAGAAGCATCCTCTATTATAGAGACCGGAGATAGCTCCCAATCTTCGGAGAACAGTGAAAATCACAGATTACATTATATCCAAACAGCTATTAGATCCATGTTCGAAATAGATAATTAATTCCAAAAATAAGATTTCATTTCATATATTTGTAATTGCAGCTTGGTACACTGGAATATTAAAATTCCATTTTCAGGCACAACCTGAAGTCAATAATAAAAGACATACATAACTTACAGAAACAGTGACACAAAACAATCCGATTACTGTAACATCATTTTACACAAGTACACAATTCAAATGTTTTAAATAATTACAAGCAGCCTTTGAAAAATTGCTAATGGAGGTTGAACACTTAAAGTCGGGAATGGAATTCCACACTGTGGAGGCACAAGAAGTAAATTACCTTTTCCCTGAATTTATGCTTACCAAGGGTAGCAAGATGATGTTCAGACTACGTTGCTATCAGCCAGATTCAGCTTCACTTAACCGATTTCCTCAGCACCAGGATAAAAGCAGTTTAAAACACAAAACTGACGGGCGCTAATGAGCAGCTAACGGTGTAGACACATTTCTCGTCGCTCCACTCTGGTCGCTGTAAAATAATTAAAAATAAAAGTATCTAACACTTTTGGGTGGCGTTCATACTGTAACACATGGCACTGGACAGCACCATGTAGGAATATTTAACCCCCAATCCCGGTAAAAGTCAGCGTCTTGCAGGGAAAACTGGTAAGAAGTTGGCAGCGAGTACCATGGAAGAAAATGCAGGCCTGGTGTCCATGTCAGCTGCGGAGGTTACCACGCTAGGCCGAGAGCTGACTGACCAGGTAACAGTGACGTTGGAGCCGAGGTTGGTCAAATTAGAGGGCAAACTGGACTCGCATTTGCAAGAAGTCCTAGAGCAACAGACACAGCACTGCAATCGGATGGCAGAGGCGGAGGAGCAGGTCTCTCGATTGGAGGATGAGCTGCTGTCTGTCCCTAGTCAAATGGCAGAACTGCAGAAGGAGCTGGAGGAGCTGAAAGAAGCTCATGACTGTCAGGAAAACTACCATCGGTGCCTGAATTTGCGCTTGCCAGAAGGGAATGAGGGAGAAGGAGCTCTGGACTTTTGTAGAAGGGTTCTGTCTGAGTTGTTAGGGATGCAGCTCGTGAAGGGGAAGTTGAAGCTGGAGCGAGCCCACCGTGCTGTGATGCCATAGCCACCGGCGGGCCAAACTCCACGGCAGTTCATAATGCACTTCCACCATTTCCAAGACAGAGAAGCACTCTTGAGGACCTATAGAGCAAAGGGGTCCATAACCTATGAGGGAAATTGGCTTTACATTTCACAGGATTACTCTGTGTGGCAACTGGCGAAGCAGAAGCGGTTTAATGCAGTGATTGCCCAGCTGAGAAGTCTGCAAGTGGACAATTTCTTGATCTACCCGTCTGCACTTAAAATAAAACATGAGGGAGCGACTTTCTCCTTTTGGGAGTCAGAGAAAGCTGAGGAATTCCTTAAAACCCTACGAAAGAAAATGGGGTGAAGAGCATGGAAGAAACAAGGCGTGGGTATTGGCACAATAGATAGAGCAAACACCAGTTTATGCTGTTTAACTGTTTTGTTACTCAAAGTCCAGAGGTTAGATGAGCTTTGTTTTGTTTGCTAGCCACCTCCCTTAAAGTTCTGAATAAAAGCATGGTGCATTGAAAAGAAAGAAAGGAATAGCTACAGGAATGGTGGAACACTAATGCTGGAAGCAGACAGAAGTTTTAAGGGCATTTTGTGGACTCTTGTGGACTAAACAAGACATGGACAACTATTTGTACCCTATCGAGTAAATGCTGTCCGATTGCTGTAGCTGACGGCTTCATGGATTTGAGCACTGGGGGAGCGGGCCTAGCACATGAGAGTGAAGGTGTGGCCTAGCCCTTCCTGCCGGGGTCTGTGGGGGACCGTTAGCACACGTGGGTTTTCCTAGAGGGAAGGCATCAACAAGCATTGAAACAGAGCTGAAACCAGTTCTAGATTTGCTGTGTGAGGGCTTTGTCCCTTTTTTCTCTTTTCTGCCCTGGTGTTGCGACACAGGAGTAATAAGGGATATGTTTCATGCTTGAGCAGTACCGGGGCCTGACTTGATGGATGGGATAATTGGAGAGATTGCTATCGGGTAGTAGGGGTACAGGGCATCTAATCATTCTCCAGAAGTGTAAGCCTCAGGGGATTGGTTTTAATGATGCTCACCCACAAGAGAGTATGGGTAGAAGGGGAGAAAGTGTATCCCCCAGGCTGAAGCATCAATTAGAAGGGGGGCGATAACGAAAGCTTCCACTAGGTGGGGTAAATGATACACATTCCAAATGCCTGTTAACGCAGGAGCATAACATAGGCTCACAAGGGAATATAAAATGATGCTGTGGGGGAGTGGGGAATAAGGAATGAGAGGAGGTGCCGAGCTGCGTGAAAGAGAATGCAACAGTCGCAGTGGGTATGCGGTCCAAGAGGAGCTCGGCGATGGGGCAGAGCGGTGGGACGCTCATGCCAGTTAAGGGGGAGACTGTATTTCCAGACACTTGTGCCTTATAGGCGCTTAGTGTCAGAAGGGGGCCTGCATTTTGTGATGGGGAGAGGGGCTTACTAGCTCGAAAGGACAGGGCATCTGGGAAGGGGAGGATATAGGTGGTTCGACTTACAGGAAAACTAGATATTTGCTCATAATGGGAGATGACGGGGGAGGGATTCTAAAGTAAGGGGGGGAGAGGGGGTTAGAGGATGAGCGGGAAGAGCAAGGGGCGATGTTCAAATTGTTAGTTTTGTTGTTACTGTTCATGTGTTACTAGGTGCAACTGATGATGCTAAGGATCTGGATACAGTATATTATAAGAAGAATCGCAGGGGCTGGAACAGAAGCGCTCGAGGGCTGGGGCATGATGGGGAGTTACAAGAGGCGGTTGGGATTGGGCTATGTCTAAGTGATAGTTATGAGTAATACGATGAATATAAATGTTATTTCATGGAATGTTAAGGGAATAGCAAGCTCAGTAAAGAGAACTGCATTACTGACTGCACTTAAGAGGGCTGGGGCACAGGTGGCTATGTTTCAAGAAACCCATCTGACGGACGCGGAGCACACTAAGCTTGTGCGGAATTGGGTGAGGAAATGTTATGCAGCTTCCTTCACATCCCACAAACAGGGGGTAGCCATATTGTTGCATAAAAACTTACCCTTGGAAGTTCAGAAGGTGGTGCGTGACCCAGAAGGGGGTAGATACATATTTATTACTGGACTATTAAAGGGAGAAATGGTTATGTATGGGTGTGTATGTGTTGCGGTGCATGAGCCGCAGTTTTCGCTCCTTTGCTGGACTCGCTAATAAAAGAACAATTTCCTGGGCTGATTATGGGGGGGGGGGGACTTTAACTGGACTATGGATGCATGTTTGGACCATTTGGAGAGGAAGGGAAGGGTATCGGAAACCATGACTCAGTGGCAGCTGGGGATGGTGGACATAGATATGGTAGACGGGTGGCACACAAAGAATCCAGGTGCCAGGTAGTACACGTTTTATTCCAGCCCCCACAAAACCTGGTCCCGTATAGACTATGTCTATATACCCAGGAGCTGGATAGGACAGACACAGGATATATCCCACAGTCCTATACATATCCAACCATGCCATGGTAGTCTTGAAAATGTCTGGAGGAGGGGTGAGAGAGATGCCTCCACAGTGGAGGTTCCCCACATATATGATTAAAAATCAAGCCTTTAGGGATTACTTAATGGAACAATGGCAATATTACAAGGAGACTAACTCCTCACCGGACATTTCTCAGGTCATCTTCTGGGAAGCAGGGAAGGCATATATGAGATGGGGCTATTATTGCCTATATGGCAAGATTGAAGCGACAAAAGAGGGAAAAAAGAACAAAGTTGGAAAGCCAGCTAAAGGAGCTAGAGAAAAGAGTGGTGAAGGGAGAACAAGGAAAGGCGCCTAAATTGCTGATGACAACAAGGGAGGCCTTAAATATATTGTTGCAAGAGGAGGCTGGTAGGACCTGGTTCTACTGCCAAAGGCAGGTTTTTGAGTGGGGGAATAGACCAGGTCCGTTGTTAGTGTGGTTAATGATAGGGGGTAAGGGTCAAACGTGGGTTTTGGGGATTAGAGACGGAGAAGGAAGAATTTGTGTGGACCAGAGAGGTATAAGGGAACACTTTAGGAAATTTTATGAAGATCTGTACAAAGCAGAACAGAAAGGAGTGGGGAATCGGATGCGGGGATTTCTGGCAGGCCTTCAGCTACCTGTGACCTCTAGGCTACAGAAAGAGTAATTAGGCCAGCCTATAATGAGAGCTGAAATTCTTGGGGCCATACAAAAATTACAACAGGGAAAGGCTAGTGGGCCAGATGGATTCCCAATAGAATACTACAAGATCTTGGGGAATCAAATGACGGAGGCACTGTGTAGGCTTTTTCAAATAGAGGAAGGAAGAGAAACACCAGAACTGCCAGATACCTGTTATGATGCTGACATTTGTTTGATACCCAAACCTGGTAGGGATGGTATGGACTGCGTGGCGTATAGACCTATCTCCCTGCTTAACTCAGATTTAAAGATAGAAACATAGAAACATAGACTTTGACGGCAGATAAGGACCACTTGGCCCACCCAGTCTGCCCATTTCCCTACCTATTGGATAAGCTGCAGATTCTAGTTAACCAACAGCCTACTTCCTGCAACCCCCCACTATAATTGCCTTATGTCTGTCCCATGCATGTTTGAATTACCCCACTGTTTTAGACACCACAACCTCTCCAGGAAGGTGGTTCCATGTGTCCACCACTCTCTCCGTGAAAAGAATTTCCTCACATTACCCCTGAGCCATCCCCCCTCTAACTTTAAATTGTGCCCCCTTGTTCTTACACATCTCTTTTTCTGAAAGATGCTACCCTACTGGACTTTGTTGATTCCCTTGAGGTATTTAAAGTTTCTATCATGACCCCTGTCCCTCCTTCTCATCAAGGGTATACATATTAAGCTCTCAGTCTCTCTTCATATGGTTTCTGATGTAGACCCTGCACCATTTTAGTTGCCCTCCTGTGGACTGCTTCCATCCTGTCTATGTCCTTGCGTAGATGAGGTCTCCAAAACTGCATGCAGTACTCCAGATGGGGTCTCACCAACTGTCTGTACAGAGGGATAACCACTTCCCTTTTTCTACTTGTGATGCCCCTCCCTATGCATCCCAGTATCCCCCTGGCTCTCCTTACTGACTTCTCACATTGCTTACCCACCTTTAGGTCATCTGATATGACTACAACCAGATCCCTTTCCATTATTGTTGTTGTTAGTACCTCCCCTGCTATTGTGTACTCTTCTCCTGGATTTTTATTTCCCAGGTGCATTACTTTGCACTTCTTTGCATTGAATCTAAGTTGCCATATGTCTGACCATTCCTCCAACCTTGCCAAGTCCCTTCTCATCCTTTCTATCCCCCCTTGTGTATCAACTCTGTTACAGATCTTTGTGTCATCTGCAAAGAGGCATACCTTTCCTTCCAGACCCTCTGCAATGTCACATGGCCAAGGTGCTGGCTATTAGGTTGGAGAACATATTACCAGATTTGATTCACCCAGACCAGACCGGGTTCATTAAAGTTCGCCAATCGTATCATAATATGCGCAGGTTACTTAATGTAATATGGAGGGCGAATACAGAACATGAGAGTGTGGGTGTTATATCAATGAACGCAGAAATGGCGTTCGATAGGGTAGAATGGGAATACCTCTTTGAGGTACTGGCCCGGTTGGGTCTGGGTGAATCCTTTGTGGGATGGGTGAGGGCTATGTATACAAAACCGAGAGCCAGAATTTTGGTTAATGGGAGTCTCGCTGAGTGGTTTTCCTTGGAAAGGGGAACCAGACAGGGGAGCCCTCTCTCACCCCTTTTGTTCGTGCTGGCGTTGGAACCTCTCACGCTGGCAGTGCGGCAACAAGAACAAATAAAAGTGCTTGCAGGAGCTCGAGGATCTGAGCATAAGGTCACCTTATACACAGATGATATGCTATTATTTGTTAGAGATCCGCAAAGGTCCATGGTGCCACTGCTGTCCCTCATTGAAGAATTCGCCAGTTTCTCTGGATATAAGGTGAATCTGGAGAAGTCTGAAATGATGTATTTCCTGGATGGAGATCAGGCATTGGGGGGGCTGGAGCTTAAGGTTGTGCAGAATGGCTTTAGGTATTTGGGGGTGCGGATAGGGAGGAGACTGGGGGACTTGTACCACTTAAATTTCCCCTGCTTGATCAGAACTGTGCTTGGGGATCTCAGGCGATGGGCACAGCTTCCGCTCTCTTGGCTGGGAAGGATCAATGTGATTAAAATGAACGTCCTTCCTAGGATTTTATACCCCATGCAAATGTAACACCTGGGACTAACCAAGGGGGATGTTCAACACTTGGAAGCGGATTTTTCGGAGTTTATTTGGCGTGGAAAGAAGCCATGAATCAGTCTTTAGAGGCTCAAAGTAGAAACCAGCAGGGGAGGCCTGAAATTCCCAGACCTAGGTAATTATTATTTGGCCATACAGCAGAGAGGGATCGGGAATTGGGTGCTTAGGCCCAGGGTCGCTAGCTGGATGGAGCTAGAGCAGTGAGGGGGTCTCAGGGAGGCTTACTGCGTATTTGCATAGTAAAGGGCCACGGGCGTATAGAACGTTGGGGAATGGTAATCCACTGGTGCGGGCAACACTCGAGGCCTGGGCAAGGTTGGGGAGGCAAAGAGCGCGCGGACAAGGAGAAACTTTACTACTGCCGGTGGCTAGGAATCCATTCTTCTTGCCGGGTATGGAGGACAAAGATTTTAGTGAATGGGAAGCATGCAGGGTGGAAACTGTGGGTCACCTAGTAGAGAGAAAGGAGAGGTCTGCACTTATGAGGTGATAAAACAGCGGCTGCATCTAGAGGGCCCACACTTGTTTAGATATTTACAGATTCGAACTTATGCAGGGAAACTAGGCAGGGTGGCTCGGGAGGGTCTGAAATCGGATCCAATAGAGCAGCTGGTGTATCATGCTGGGAAGGATTCCACAGAAATGTTGGGAAAAGCTGCTAAACAAGGCAAGCAAGGCCTGTCAGACCTAAGAATACAAGGGAGTTATGAGAAAGGGATTTGGAACAGCGCATCTCAGAAGAAAATTGGAGGGTGGTCTTGGGAATGCCAGGAGGAATAATGATCTGCAATAACTATAAAGAGGCCTTTTACAAGTTCCTACATAGATTGTATTATCCCGCGGTAACTGTCCATAAAGCTCACCCGGCGATTTCTCCTTTATGTGGGAGATGTGGTAAAGAAGCAGGGGCTTATATCCATTGTCTCTGGACCTGCTCCATTTTGGTTAAATTTTGGGAGGATGTGGTCACTGAAGTGGCTCACATGGCAGGCCTGCCACTGAGATGGGATCCTTTGGTTTGTCTATTTGGAGTGGAAGTAGTTTGGGGGAGATGGATGAGGGTCCTGTTTGTCTTAGCCCGGCATTGTATACAGTGTACATGGGTGTCACACGCCAGGCCCACATTATCTATGTGGCGCCAGGCTACCATACAAGCACTGGAAAGACTGACATATGCGTTGCGAGAACGGGAAGAGGCCTTCCTGAGGGAGTGGTCCCCTTTTCTCTCCTCACTAAGTATAGCTGAAAATATGGTATTAAGGTCCGGTTTGAGTGTATAAAAGCAAAAAAAAAAAAATATATGTTATCCTGGGTGTATGACGTATTATCCAGATCCAGCTGACCTGCACAATAATGGGACATCTATAGAAGAAGATGATAATGGAATGAGAACATGTGACTCTATTTATTGACTTCTGTCAATGAGATTTAATTGCACATCTGAGTGCATCTATTTGTTTGTCGTTTTTGTCTGTGCTTTGTTTGTCTCTGTTATAAAGAAACTCAATAAAGAGATTATTCAAAAAAAAAAAGAACACAAAACTTACAAAGCTGGTCACATCAAATATAGAAACAAAATTCAATTCCAGTGTCGTCCGAAAGTAAACTCAGCCCAAAAATTAGCTGCTTTGCTGAAAGAAGCTATAGTATATGGGTGCTGCCTATTGTCAATGGATTTCAGCAACTGCTGAAATCTTGTTGTAGTACAGTTCAAAGGTCAAAAAAGTTGTTGTACTATCGTTCTGATGTCACATCGATAGTACAACAACTTTTTAACTTTGACCTGCCACCTGATTGGCTCAAGCTACACTTGATGTAAAAAATAGAAACAAACATGGCGGCGCGATTTAGCGAGCGGCGGGCAGCACAGTCACCGACTTTCAAGTTCAGAGTCGGGACATGGACTAGAGCCATACATGGTTCCCTTTCGGAAAAACTGGTTTGTTTTTTTTTATTTTTAAAAATAAGTGGTGCGGAAAAGTGAAAGTCAGAAGCGGGACCGATCATAAGTGGCAGCAGCGGAACGGAAGCGAGCAGGAGCACCAGCGGGAAAAGAGCAGCACCCACAAGTAATTATATCAATAAAATTATGTGAAGCTAAACAAAAACCCATATACTATATAAAACAGTGGATGGGTGACCATCCACAACTAAGGCTGTGTTTCCCTCTCGGGATGTTGATGACATCAGCGAGACCTCTCGAGCTTCGCTCTCGAGGTCTCTGATGTCATCAACTCCCTCAAGGGAAACACAGCCTAGTTGTGGATGTTCACCCATCCACTATTCTATATATAGTGTATAGTGGAATGCTGTTATTCATGGGATTCCATGCCTGGAATATGCTTGTTTTGCTGCAGTAGTGACATCATTATGTTGTTCTGCTGCAGTAGTGATGTCACTACTGCAGCAGAGCAAATTAGAATGCTGCCACATAGTTGCTTTCCTCTATCCAAGTCTGTGGTAGAACAGCATTCTAGAACCTCTAAAGACTTCACAAATCAGTGTCATTGTGAAAGAGAAAAAAAACACAATGCATACATTTCACATAATATTATACACTATAAAAAATACAGGATGAGCAACTTTATGCATAACCAGTGTGTTCTGTCACTTCGGGGTCCTGATTCCCATGGACCTCTCAAGCTTCGCTCTCGAGGTCAGAGGGAATCAGAACCCCTCTGTGGCAGAACACACTGGTTGTACATAGTTGCCCATCCAGTAGTCTCTATGTATTCTTCAATCCCAATTCTCATCGGTTACAAAATAAAGGCGGTTATTGAGGCAGAGCCAAAACATAACTATTCTATTACTGGCTGGCCCGGTGGTGCTGAGGGTTGAGGCACTGGATGCCACACCTCGTGCCATGCCGGCGACCCATGTTTGGGAATGAGCCCAAGCCACCGGGGGTCAGCAGGAGAGGAGAAAGATTGAGTGTCCTAGGGGCTGCTCTCCTTCTCGGGGGATGGGGGTGACCAGCTGTCGGTGCAAGCCTGGCTCCTAGCGGAGGCTGGGGGCAGCACACAGATGCTGTGTAATGTGGGTCTGGAAGGGGGCAGATGCTTGACGGGGTGTGTGCACGGGAGCATGCGTGGCGCTGTTGCTGGCATTATTGCACGCTCCACTTCTGAAGGGGGGGGGCCAGAGGAAAAACTGCTCATGGCAGATGAAGGGGGAGTTTGTAGGTCCTGCCCCTGACTAGCCACAACACCAGCACACTGGATCCATTCTCAGTGGCCCCACCGACCCCACCGGGGGGGGTAAGCCCTGGGGGTATAGCCGGCGCCAGCTGGTAGACGTTGGGATGATGGGGCTGGGACTCCCCCAGAGTGCAAGGGCCATGGAGCAAAGGAGTAGAAATACAACAAACAAAAAATATATTCTATTATTTAAAGCTTATGTCTCTTTCAAAGTTTAATAAGGGAGTCCATTTAGCCAAATAGCATTGCAGACTTTAACTAATACATACTAAAGTTCTGCAGTTAATCAGAAACAACTTAAGTCAGCGTTTTGAAAACAAATCTGGAAAAATTGTAGAGAGTTCTGCCTTGGCTTTATCCAGCAAATCAAGGGTGTACCAAGAATTATTTTTTATCACCATTAGTCTTGCTAGGTATAGCATTCTAAATTTTACACCAGCTGCTATTAATTTAGATACATAGGTTGCAAGCTCCTATCTATGGAGTCTAACTGCTTGTGGCAAATCTTGAGAAACTCTAATTTTATGACCTTCCCAAATTAAGTTATATGCAGACTTTACCTTGGACAAAAGATGTTGCCGATCTAAATAATTAAGACACTTCACAATGAAGCCTCTCCACTTTTAGAATCAGTTTTAATGCTCGATGAGCCCTTTCTATAATACAACTCTGAGCATTTGGGGAAGGACCCACTAAATTTTCGCACAGGACTTGAGAGAAGTGGATCGGGTTGGTACCCTCGGAAGTTTCAGGAAGCCCATAGAAAACCACATTATTATGACGACTCCTTCCTTCAAGGTCTTCCAATTTAGATTCTAATTTGGTCTTGAAGCTGGGAGCTCCAGATCAGTTTTAAACCGTCACTCTTCTATGGAAGAATTTCTTACTTCGGTGTCCATCACCCTTCTAGAAGGTTGTTCTGTTTTTTGTTTGAATTCTTTAGGGTCGTTAAGTAAAATCTCTAAGGCTGCCCTTAGTGGAGTAATTTCCAATAAGAATTTTTCTTCTGTGAGGAGAGAAGATCCAGATGATGGCATATTTGTTTAGCAGAAGCTTGTTTTGATGTTTTAGAACCTGAAGATCGCTCTGGAGTCGGCGATGGAGTATGTGGCGTATGTTTTGGAGGTGGTGTCTTCATTTCTGCATCCATCATGTAAGAAAATCCAAGGGTAGGTAGCTAATAGTCTTAAATAGTATAGAACTATCCCTTCTTCTGAAAATGTTCAAGTTTGCTTGGGATAATTTAGAATTTTAAGGAAAGGTGAGCAGAGAGCTGCAGAAAAGCTGCTACCCTAGCAGAAGCATCACATGATTCCTATATGTCCCTCTGCTAAGTAAGACTTCTAGTAAATGCCAAGATTGTTCCTAAACTGTATGTCTATATCCAATAGATTTTTATGTAAATTTATCCGGTTCGCACCAGAAAAAGGGACCTCCAGGACCCAGTGGGCCTACCCGGATAACAAAATGAAATATATAAAAAAAAAAATATATATATATATATATATTTACACACACACACACACACACACATATATATATGTCCCATGATGCTTTGCATTCTTGGAGTATGTGTGATTTTTGCATATCTTTTTTTTTTATTTACATTTTACAAGCGTTTTCCCCTTTTTCACCTGTCCCTTCCCGCTTGCATCCGGGGTGCTGACATACACATGTGGAGTCACACACATGCCAGGCACTGTGGCGTACCCCACCCTACTAGCCGACCCTCTCCTCCTGTGCCACCACCGGACCACCACCCAGTGATGACGGGACTACGGGAGGGACAGCATCCACCCCAGGAGAGGAGAGCCACCATGGGCGGTGCAATCCCACTCCTACCTTCCCCCCCGGCCGGCTCCACGATGACCCAAGGTCGTTCCCGAACCCGAGTCGCTGGCATGACATGAAGTAAGGCTAGATGCCTCAACCCTCTGTGCCATCAAGCCAGCATTTTTGTATATCTTTGAAACAGGACTTTATTGCCAATGTCCTACCTGAGTAACCCTTGCCTCAGTGCTTTTGTGTTGCGGTTCTTTGTCTTTCAGATTGCTTTTCTATTTTGGGCTTTCCATTATCCAAACCCATAAGACCATCATAGGAATGGTTCTCCCTTCTTCTAAGCTGAGACACACTGATGAGCCCTGAGAAGTTTCAAACATGTGTCTGTGTCCTTTGTTCTCAGCCTTTGTAGACCATATGAGAGATCATTTATTACCATGCACTCCTGCTTAAAGCAGAACCGATTTAAATTCTTTCGTGATGATGTGCAAATACTTCCCACGATACGTTACATTACTGAGGTAACATAGAAACATAAAAGGTGATGGCAGAAGGAGATTGATGGTCCATCTAGTCTGCCCAGGTTTTCGAGATCCACTACCGATCTCAGGATCTCGCCCCCCACCTGGCTCTTGCCAGTTCCTACCCAGTTCATTTCTATTTGAGCCCTTGCTCTATCCCATTCTTTTATAAATGCTCCCACAGTCTGTGTCCCCATCACTTTGGATGGCAGGCTATTCCACAGTCCCACTACTCCCTTTGTAAAGAAATATTTCCTTATATCCCTCCTGATGCTCCCCCCCCCCTTAGCTTCCACTCTTGCCCCTTAGTGGTTGAGCTATCTACCCTGTTGAATAATTCTGAGTAGGGAACTTTATTGATACCCTTCAAGAATTTTAATGTCTCTATCATATCCCCCCTCTCTCTTCTAGTCTCCAGTGAATACATGTTTAGGGCTTGCAGGCGTTCCTTATACAAGAATCCTTGGAAGCCCTGTGCCATCTTTGTTGCTCTTCTTTGCACGGTCTCCAGTATGTCCCTGTCCTTCCTAAGGTGTGGTCACCAGAACTGGACACAGTATTCCAGGTGGGGACTCACTAAGGACCTGGAGAGTGGGAAGATCACCTCCTTGTTCCTATTGTCAATTCCTCTCCCTATGCATCCCATTATTATTCTCGCCTTGCTGTAAGTATTATTGCATTGACTCGACTGATAAAGGGTGTCATTTATGATGATCTCCATGTCTCTCTCTTCCTGTGAGGTGGAGAGTTGGACTCCATTTAGCCAGTATTCCATTCTGGGACTTCCTTTACCTAGGTGCAACACCTTGCACTTGTTTGCATTGAACCTGGGCTGTCAAATAGTGGACCATCTTTCTAGCCTCTGTAGGTCTTCCTGCAGGCCCATGACTGCCTCCCCACTGTCAACTCTACCACCTAGTTTTGTGTCATCTGCAAAGAGTTCAATCTTGCCCTTTATACCTACCCCAATGTCGCTGATAAACATATTAAACAGGACTGGGCCCAAGACTGAGCCCTGGGGCACTCCACTAGTGACTTCCCCCTCATCTGACCTCACCTCATTGACTACCACTCTTTGACTCCTATCTCTGAGCCAATTTGCCACCCACTTGACTATGGTCTTGGCATTGCCAAGGTCCTCTAACTTTTTTAACAGATAGTTGAGTGGCACAGATTCGAAAGCCTTGCTGAAGACAAAATACAGGAGGTCTTCTGCCTTCCCTTATCCAATTCCTTGGTCACCCAATCGAAGAACGCAATGAGGTTTGTATGGCATGACCTGCCTGCCACAAACCCATGCTGCCTGATGTTTTGGAGGTCATTCCTTTTGAAATATTCTACTAGATCTTGTTTAATTAAGGTCTCCATAAGTTTTCCCACCACTGACGTGAGGCTGACCGGCCTGTAGTTTCCAGCCTCCTCTGTATTTCCCCCCTTTGTGCAAGGTATGTGTAATTTTTTTGTTATACAGTTTATTTACACAGGATAGCCCAACACAGATACTGAATAACATCTCATTTTCAATGAGGCCCTGTTTCCTCCCATTTGTACAGTTGGGAGGGCTGGGGGCCAAGAGTATTATGGAGATGAAGTGCTTGGTTACCATGGAGAGTTGTGAAAGTATCTTTGTGTTCCATCACCTGCTGCCTCCTGATAACAGAGCAGTACAGGCTACAAAGCTGACTTACTCTGCTGGCTAGAGGAGGGATGCAGCTATGGCAACCAGGTCATCCAGAATGGGAGACGGGGAACCTTGGGAGGAAAAAGTACAGTTACGTAGGAAGTTACCGTAACAGCAGATCTTCGAGAGAGGCTCTTGCAGTAGGTAATTACATATAGGACTGACGCCGGCAGGCGGCAGGACCCCACGGAAAAATTTCTAGCTAGCAGTCCCTGGCGAGGGACCGCCCCCACGTCAGGTGACTGGCATCAGGAGTCGTCAGTATAAAGGCGGTCCCGGATGCCCGCTCCAGTTCTTTCCCGCCACAGGCCAAAAGAGGCCGGACGAGAGAGGAGGGTATTTCCTCAATGGAAAAGGAGCTGAAAAGCCTAGGGGTTGAGGGTGGATAGATATCATTAAAGAGCCTCTCTCGAAGATCTACTGTTACGGTAAGTTCACGTGAATTGCACTATCTTACTGAGAGGGCCTCTTGCAGGTAATTACATATAGGACTGAGTCCCAAGCAGTCTGGAATAAAGAGAGGCACCGGGAGGAGGAAAAACTACTCCAAAAAGTAGTTCTAGCTGTGCAAGCCTCAAGACAAGAGGCCTTGCAGAACAGCCAGCCCGAAGCCTGCTGTACGGCGAGAGGCAACATCCAAACTGTAGTGTTTCATGAAGGTATGGACGGAAGTCCAGGTGGCGGCAGCATAGATGTCTGCCGCAGACACATTCTTGAAACAAGCCGCAGAGGCAACTACTCCTCCTGTGGAGTGACCTCTGATTTGACCCAGGAGGGTCTTGTTGTATTTGTCATAACAGAAAGTGATGCAATGAGCCAACCACTTAGACAGGCATTGCTTGGAAACAGCATTGCCTTTCCTTTTGTGAGCAAAAGAGACAAACAACTGATCAGTCTTTCTGAGATTCTTCATCCTGTAGCTGTAGTATCTTAGAATCCAGTGAACATCCATGGTATGGAGTAAATACTCCCCTTGATTAGAGTACTGCGTAAAAAAAGCAGGTAACTCTATGGACTGATTTAAGGTGGATTCTGCTACTACTTTAGGTAGAAACTTAGGATTCGTTCGAAGAGCAACTCGTTCCTTGTGAAAAATCAAGTAGGGGATTTTACACATCAGGGCCTGGAGCTCGGAGATTCTTCGAGCCAAGTAATGGCCACCAGGAAGAGCGCCTTCCATTAAAAGGAACTTCAAATTGCAGAAGCTGCAGGTTCAAGGAGGAAGAGTAAGTTTCTAGAACAAAGTTCAAGTTCCAAGGGGAGCAGGAGTATGGATGGGGGGTCTCAGATGGAGGATCCCTCTGAGAAAGGTCTTGGAGACCTCCAGTTGAGCAAAAGGCTTGTCTGCAAAGGGAACGTGATAGGCCGAAATGGCCGCCATGTGTACCTTCAGAGAGGAATGGCTGAGACCCAGGTCAAACAGATGACGTAGATACTCCAGCAGAAGCCCCGCTGAGCAGGAGAAAGGTTCCACGTTCTTGGAAGCGGCCCAAATAGTGAATCTTTTCCACTTCATGGCATAAGTGGATCTGGTGGAGGGTTTTCTGGCCTCCACTAAAATCTCCGCCACTTTGGGAGATACTCCAAAACGGGATTGGGCTAGGTCTGCAGGAGCCATGCATGCAGTTGAAGGGATTTGAGGCCTGGATGGACCAGGGTCCCGTGATCCTGGGTCAACAAACCTCGAGCTAGAGGAAGAGGAGGATCCTCTGAATATTGTTGTAGAAGAGAGAACCAGATTTGCCTGGGCCAGAAAGGAGTGATCAGAATCATTCTCGCTCCTTCTGAAGCTATTTTCTGCAAGACTCATGGGATAAGTGGAATTGGGGGAAAGGCATATACGAATCTGTCCTTCCAATCTAGAGACAGAGCGTCGCTCCAAAAAGCGCCTCGCTCTTGAACGAGCAAGCAGAAGATGGGAAGTTTTGCGTTTAGGGGGGATGCAAACAGGTCGACCTGTGGTGTTCCCCAAAGTTGGAAGATATTGTCTAGGACCCCTTGGTCCAGTTCCCACTCGTGAGTCAGAGCAGAAGAGCGATTTAGCTTGTCTGCCAGGTTGTTGTCGACTCCTGGAACGTGAATCGCCGTGAGGTGAAGGTTGTATTGTGTTGCCCAATCCCAAACCCTCATTGTCTTCCTGCATAGAGGGTAGGACCGAGTCCCTCCCTGCTTGTTGATATACCACACCACGCACATGTTGTCCATCTGGATGGCTAGGTGGCTGGGAAGGATGTATTGGTGAAGGGCTTGGGAGAGCGTACAACACTGCCCGAAGCTCAAGCACATTGATGTGGAGAGCTTGTTCTAGCTTGGACCAAGAGTCCTGGGTCAGATGAGGGCCTAGATGGGCTCCCCAACCTTTGCCTGAAGCGTCCGTGGTTAGAGTCTGGGAGGGGGGAGGATGAAAGAAAGGAACTCCCCGAAACAGATTCTCTCGAACTATCCACTATTGCAAGTCTCGCATCATCGACGAGGAGATCAGAACTGAGTGATCTAGGTCATCCACTAGCTGATCCCACTGAGAGCATAGAGTCCACTGAGAGATCCTCATGTGGAGTCGAGCGCGAGGTACCGTCAGGATAGCAGCCGCCCATGAGCCCGAGAAGGCGAAGGACCAACCTCGCAGAGACCATCCTGCGGTCGGACAACAGACTTATTTGGGTCTGAAGGGTGGCCGCTGTGTCCGGAGGCAGGAAGGCCTTGCCCATGGTCATATCGAGGATCACCCCAATAAACTGTAGCCTCTGGGATGGGTCCAGATGAGACTTGGAATGGTTGATGGTAATACCCAGGCAGGCAAAAACCAGCTTGATAAGGGAGAGGAAACGCAGGATTTCCTCCCTGGACGAGGCTGCCAGGAGCCAGTCGTCCAGGTACGGGAAAACCTGCACTCCCTTGGCACTCAGGTGGGCCACCACCACTGCCAGGCATTTGGTAAATACTTGGGGGGGCCGAGGACAGACCAAACGGGAGTGCCTTGAACTGGTAGTGGTCTGCCTGGAATGCAAAACAAAGGTATTTGCGATGAGATGGGCGAATGGGAATGTGCAGATAAGCATCCTGCATATCCAGAGTACAAAGCCATTGACCCGGCTGGAGAGGGGCAGAAGGCTCTGCAAAGAGAGCATCCTGAACCTTTTGTACTCTATGTAAAGATTCAGGGAACTGAGATCCAAAATTGGTCTGAGATCTCCTGTCTTCTTTGGGACCAGGAAGAAATGGGAATAGTAACCCGTCCCTTGTAGATGCAGGGGGACAGGCTCTATCACTTGCTTCAGCAGAAGAGCTGAGATTTCCTCCTGGACCAAGAGAAGATGTTCCCGTGAATACGATGACTTCAGAGGGGGGTGGCGGGGTGGTTTCTGAAGAAACTCTATGGAGTGTCCTTCTGCTATGAGCTGGAGCACCCAAGAATCTGTGGTTATCCTCTCCCATCCCGGAAGATGGAGGGAAAACCTCCTTCCTACCGGTTCCTCCGGGGAGTCTGGAGGCAGTGGGAGAGGAAAGGAGTCAGGTGGTGTGGGGCAGCGCCGCAGCTGAAGCACCCGCTGTTTTTTTGGGTGGGGGGGGCTTGGCAGCTGTGGGGGCCCGCCGTTTTGTGGCCCGCCTTCCCTGGGGTTTCGCCTTTGGCTGATTCCATCTGTGAAAGGGACGGCGCTGCTGCTGATGGGGACGGTATATGGAATCAACTGACTTCAGAGCGGTCCCCTTCTCTTGCAAATCAGTGATGATGTCCTTGACATCACCCCCGAAAAGCACCGACCCCTGGAAGGGTGCTTCCTGGATAGCAGATTGCACCTCTGGGACCAAACCTGACACGCGGAGCCAAGTATGACACCGTAGGCCTACAGCGAAAGCTGAGCTCCGGCCAGCAGTGTCCACTGCATCATATGTCACACATATCATATGTCAACTGGCCGAACGAGCAGAGCGGACGAGATCAGCCAACTCGTGCTTGACTTGGAAGTCAGGCAAGGAGTCCAGTTTGGCTTCTGCTTGAGTCAGGATGGCCTTCTGGTAGTCCCCCCATGTGGCCGATATAGTTCAGGGCCCTGATCCCCAGTGTGGAGGAAGCATAAATCTTTCTCCCATACTGGTCCAGAAGGCGAGATTCTTTATCAGGAGGTGACGAGCTAAGATGTTTAGGGTTCGCCGACCGGCAGTGAGCGGCGCTAATTACGACCAAGTCAGCACGAGGGTGAGAATCCAGGAAATCAACACCTTCTGGAGCCTGATATGGCCGGTTCAACTTCCTAGGAAGTCGGGCTAAGGCCGACGGCTGTTTCCATATTGTGGTAACCAGGTCGGCATGAGGCTCTATCCAGGGTGGCACCAAGGTAGGAGCTGTCATGGGCAAATTCAGATGTTCAGCGAGTTTCAGACGCTGAGGATCTGGTTCCAGGGAGTGCCACTGATGAACCTCCTGGATTTTCCTAAGCAACTCCGTAAAGGAAGGATCATCCTGAGGAGACTTCGGAGGAGTCCTTGGCCTGGACTTCGACGGAGAGCGAGGCTCGTCGTCTCTCTCGGAGCAGCCGTCAGAAGAGTCCAAGGAGTCCAAGAGTGAAGAGGAGGATGAAGAAGAGAAGGACTCCCTTTCCCGACCCGGGGGAGGAACAGACCCCTTGGGAAGTCCCCGGGGAAGCATCTCCTGCCCGTCTCTGGATCCAGACGGAAGAACTCTGGAGTCTCCTGCAGGTCCACCGGTGGCCGTGAGGGCGGTGGAGGAGGAGGAGGTGGGGGATAAGGATACAGGTTATAACTGTATGGAGTGTATCCAAAACCCGGCTGCGGGTAGCCCAGCGTCAGGTATTGTGGCATCGAGTACTGCAGCGTCGGGAAGCCCGGCATTGGGAGCTGTGGCACCGGATACTGTGGTCCCAGGTACACTGGCATCGAATAGGATGGAGGATACCCAGGAGCCAGGGGGGCTGCCGAAGCAGGTGGCCGGGCCGGAGGCCTCACGGGCGGGTCCATAGTGGAGAGCCCGGAGGGCCCAATGGGAGTGGAATGTCTCCTGGAGTCGGTAAGACCGATGTCAGGGCCGATGGCGGAGGCCCTGGCACCGGAGGTACCGACGTCAGAGGGGCCGGCGTCCCGACGTCAGGTCCGACACTCCAGGTGGAGCAAGGACTGACGGAGGCAAAAGATCCCCAGCTTTGCCTGTGGACAGAGGGGAAAAGTCCCCGGGGTCGGGTTGGGAAGACTCTGCTTCCCAGACAGCAGCGAAGGCTGTGGGGAACCGGGTACAATGGACGTGGAGGGGTCCGTTGTCGGTTCCTTCGCTGGCTGGACGTCGGACGAGCCGACGTGAGGCTTAGCGGCAAGCTCTCAGCAGGCGCCGGAGGAGCCGACATCTGACTTACGAGAGCCATCACCGGAGGCAGGCTGAGTGACGTGATCGGCCTGGTCCAGTGGAGAGGAGGCCGCGTGTCGCCGCGGAGGGTCGGACGCCCTACCGGCCCTCTCTGGGCAGACGTCAGAGGAGCCGACACCTGGCTTACCGGAGTCACCCACAGTGGTAGGCCGCGAGCCTGTGCCCGAACCAGGGACGGAGGCCTCCAGCTGCCCGGAGGCACCCGCAAGGCCCGAGCGTGAGCCAGATGGGCGGGCTGACACCCCCTCAGAAACCTCTGAGGCGGCCGTTGAGGAGCGATCCTCCGAAGGGGATGTTACCTGCATCCCAGCGACTCCTGAGGGAGACACAGTGGAGGAGCCCTTGTCCCGGTGCCTCGCCTTCTCCTTCTTCTTCCAATGGCCTTTGGGGGAAGTGGACGCCTGCCTCAGTTTTTTGAGCTCCTTCTCCATAGAACTCATTTTCTTCTTTAGAATATGGGCTTCCAGGGATTGCTGCCACCTTTTCCAGGTAGCCGCGTTGAAACTGAGGCAGTGCTGGCACTTCTCGTCCAGGTGATCGGGGCCTAGGCATAACAGGCACAGGGAGTGGCCGTCCTTGTGCAGTAGTTGGGCGCCACTCGAATTGCACTTATTCTTGTGCTCACAGGGTGTAGGGGACGACATACACCGACGCTAGTACCGACGTTAGTCAAAAAAATCAAGATTTTTCGGTAAAAAACTGACGAAGGTAGGGCTGACGAAGCACAAACTTTTCCGTGAGACGCTGCACGAGCTAACGGTGGGAAAGAACTGGAAGGCAGGCGTCCAGGACCGCCCCTTTATACTGACCTCTCCTGACGCCGGTCACCTGACGTGGGGGCGATCCCACGCCAGGGACTGCTAGCTAGAAATTTTTCCCTGGGGTCCTGCTGCCTGCCGGCGTCAGTCCTATATGTAATTACCTACTGCAAGAGCCCTCTTGAAGTAAGATCTGGGGAACAATCAAACAGCTGAGAGGGATGAATCACAGAGAGGTCAAGTCATATGCTCAAGGTCATACAGTGAGCCAGTGGCCAGGGTTGGGTCTCCTGGTTCATGGTTCATGGTTCTTTGCTCTTACTACAGAGCCGCTTTGCAGAACTTGAAAGGCTTTTCAAAATCAGTAATAACAATCATGATGACGATAACTAAGGGCGTGTCAGCGTGGCTCGGTTGGTAGCACATCCCCCTCGGGGCCAGAAGTTCATGGGTTCTAGTCCCGCACTAGGGCTTAGGCTCATCCAATAAACACTGGCACCCAGATGGAATACTAGGGAGATGATGTTGCCACAATTGATTTACAATTTATTTACAATTTACGACCAGGAAAGGCACATTCAGTTGTGATAGCTTGTTTCCAAGTGTGTCCTGGTGTGTGCGTGTGTGTGTGGGGGGGGGGGTTACACGGACCCATTTTATTGACAGGAGAATGTTGGCCATGACACCAGGGAAACTTCCCTGCTCTTCATCGATAAGTGCCATTGGATATTTTCCTTCCACTTGGACAGTGATCAGGGATGGACAGCAGGGACCATGCTTTATTGTCTTATCTGAAGGACATCACCTAAATTGTGCAGCACCCCCCTGGTACTATACTACAACATCATTTATCTGTATTACCCTACATACCTTGTGTGGGTCTAGAACCCACGACTATCTGAGCTGGACCCAAAGGCAAACACACTACTTACTGAACCACTGACATTGGAAATGCACTTTTTTTCCTTTAATGCTTTGATAACCGGCTAAGGCCCACTACGCATAAAGCCAGTTTTCTGGAGCAACACAGGAGCACTGGGAAGGTTAAATGACTTGCTCAGCATCACACAGTATGCAACTGGAGGTTGAAAGAATCAAACCCAAGTTTGCTGGATGTACCAAGCTCAATCGCTGCTCATTACTTGAACCTCAAGGTTATACTGCTAGCCTACTGCCAGGGTGTGCTGTCCTTTGGATAAGACTTTAAACTGAAGTCCCTTCTGCCCATCTCTGGTGCTGTCCTTGTGGGTATCCAGGTACAAATAAAAGAACACAAGGAAATGTTTGAAAGAATAGGGGTATTTTTGATTGAGAATGTATAATACAAGAAACTAAAGAAGAAGAAGAAGAATCAGCATTTATATAGTGCTTTTCATACACAGTATACCAAAGCGCTTTACAAACAATGCTAGACTGGTAGTGAAGTGACTGAATGTGTGGTGGTGGCCATATCGCACATCATCACCCACACATAGCCTGGATAATTGCATGAACCAGTTTATCGGAAGGGGAATGTTGACCAGGACACCAGGAATGTTCCCTACTCTTTGCAAAGAGTGCCCTGGGTTCTTTTACTTCCACCTGGACACCCACCAGGACAACACCAGGATGGGCAGAAGGGACCTCGGTTTAACGTCTCATACGAAGGACCAGAATGGAGCCACCCCCTTCCCGCTGTCTAGGAGCCTGGTGGAAATTAAAGAGAGGGGGCACCAATTAGCAGCAGAACCACATCCAGAAAAAAGAATAAAGTTGCCACATACCTGGGCGTGGATCATGGGTCCCACAGGTGATCACTGAGCATGGGGTGCAGACAGCAGGAGTCCCAAGCTGTAGGGGCAAGATGGTCACAAGCAAGCAGCATACAGTCCATAAAAGAGCAGGAGGCCACACTAAAGTCAAATTTAACAACAACAAATTAATTTATTATAGGCCAAACAGAATCACATAGCTCCCAGGAGCTGGAGGCATGGCTTTAGCAGGGAGAAA
Organism: Neoceratodus forsteri; assembly: GCA_016271365.2. Lineage (NCBI taxonomy): Eukaryota > Metazoa > Chordata > Ceratodontiformes > Ceratodontidae > Neoceratodus > Neoceratodus forsteri. The sequence continues at coordinate 106,568,100 of CM028131.1, read as the reverse complement.
CACAACTTCTGTGGCACAGAGCCATGGCACCAATCTTGTGGCTGAGAAGGCCGTGATGCAGGATCCTTGCAGAGCCGAGGGACTCAGACTGGTATTTTGATAACAGCACTCACAGGCCAGTCTCTTCTCATCTGTCAGCCTCACAAAGCAGAAACTATACATAAGGCCTACCGTTCTTCACCTCGCACATTCACAGTGGCACCAAAACAGACTGCAGCACTTCTACTCCCTTCACCGTCCATCCTGCAACTTAGGGCCTAAGGCGCCCATACCCCCCAGCATCCCCAAATGTGGGCGATCCGAGGGACGCACCGAGCATCACTAATCACTCCTTGCAGGCAGTCTTACTGGTGCAGAGTACCACATGGGTACGGGGAGGTGGGTTGCCACCACTGCCATTTCCGCAGTGCAGGCTAGCACCACTGCACTGCCCCCTCTGCACCAGACTCCCAACTAGGCCAGATTTACCAAAATTGGACCCAAACTCCAACCCCAGTTCTGCAGTGCATGTAGAGGGGTTTATGCCACAGGCCATGGCTCCCACCGATGGGCTCAGTCCCAGACACGCCACAGATCACTGGGCCACCCTTGCACCCCTCCCAGCAGACTCTCGTACACTGAGCCGCAGAGCAAAAACCAGTCGGGGTGGATGCCCTGGCCCACATTGTATATTCCATGCTCTCCCTCTCCTGCTGACCTCCTCCTTGGCAGGCAAAACCTCCGATTATACAATGGCAAGAAAGAATGCTGGCCTCTGATTGGTCAATCTGGGACTGCACCCGTGATGTTATCCCAGTACAACATCATGGGTCTAGTCCCAGCATACAGATGACCACATCAACATTTTGTGGAATCACTTCATGCAGCCTGACTCTGTGATCCCCGATCAGTAAAGCCATGGTATAACGGATGCAATTTAAAAACTCTGAGGGACTGTCACTGAGAACTCGCTGTTACAACTCTATCAAAGTTCTGCTTTAGCACAGACAATGTAATAAACGTCTGCCCCAATGACAGGATGGGAATGGTTATAACCAAGGGACATCAGTGAACCCAGACCGTAACTGCCAGTTGTGCAGTTCACTGATGCCACTCGGTCATGATGACACACATTTAAAATAACCATTCCCACCCTGTCACTATGGCAGAAGTTTATTTTCTTGTCTGTACTAAAGCAAAAGTTTGAGAGCTGTAACAATGACTTCTTGATGACAGTGTAAAAGAGATTTCTGCCCTGACAGTAGACCTGAAATGCTCCAGACTCTGCCTCCTACCAGGATACACATGACTAAAACCACGATTCTCCGATTTTCTCATTTTACCTACAGTGCACAGCCAGAACACCATGGCCAGGATATTCAAAGCAGTTGCGCATGACACAACTGAGTTGCACTGGCGCAAGTGCGGACATTCACCAAGGAGCGATATTCAGCGGCAGCCATTGTGCAGCACAAATCCCATTGCACCAATGTGCAACTATAATGAATGCAGGTGTAAGAGCAGGGGTCGTGCCCAGGAATATCCAGCACTGTGCGATATTCAATGGTGGAACCATGCCACAAGTGTGGAGCAAAACCTGGATGCGCCGAGCAGACATGAGCCTATAAAAACAGGGCACAAGCACACAGACAGCACTTGCACCAGGTGAGAGAGAGAAAGTGGCAAAACACAGCAAGAAGGAAGGACAGAAAGACAGACCAAGGGAGACAGAGCGAGTGAGAGACAGAGAGACTGTCACAGGCAGCCACGGGGGAGAGGGACAGAAGTGGCAGTAGAGAGGGAGCCTGGGTCAGAGAGAGCATGAGCAACAGGCAGGCACAGTGCCAGGCAGTGCACCAGGGTGGCACACAACCTGCAGCAGCCGACCACCCAGGGGGAGACAGGACATCAGGGGCCATGGATAGTGCACCCTTCCTGATGGAGGCCATAATGAGGGGTGTGAGGGGGCAGGAGGAACAGCGACGTGGCCGAGGAAGGGCCCGTCGGTGGTATGCCCGGAACAGGTGGTACCGTGCCCGCACCACCTTCAAAACTACACCGACACGGAGATTGTGGGACAGTACCACCTGAACAGGGCCATTCTGAGGCAGCTCTGTGAGCTGTGCAGTGAAGAAATGCAGGCACCCACAAGACGGAGCCACGCAATGTCTGTGGAGACAAAAGTGCCAGCTGTCATGTGCCTGCTCACCACGGGCACCTTCCAGAGACCAACAGGGGACACCACAGGCATAACCCAGTCAGCCACGTCACACCTCCTCATACAGTTCCTCAATGGTCTGCTGCCACATGCCTCAGAATACATCCATTTCCCTAGCACACAGGTGGAGCATACAGCAACCATGCAGGACTTCCACAGGGTAGCACATATGCCTGGCATGCTTGGATCCATTGACTGCACCCATGTGGGCATCCGCACACCACCTGGCCCTGAGGGTGTGGCCTACACCAATAGGAAGGGGTTCCTGAGTGTGAACTGCCAGGTGGTGTGCGATACCAAGGGGCGCATCACCACTGTCTGTGCCACACACCCTGGGAGTGCACATGATGTGTTCATCTGGCACAGCTCTGCGATGTACCACAGGTTCAAGCATGGGGACATCCCCATGGGCCACCTAGCGGGTGAATATATAATAGGCAGGGGGGCCAGGCAGAGCTGGCCATGGAATGGGGAAGGGCAGGCTGTGTGTGCTGGCGAGGGTGCCAGGGACAGGCAAGGGGCACAGCAAAGGATGTCACAGGGCTAACCATGTCATTATCCACACAGGAGACAGTGCCTATCCACTGAGGCCCTGGCTGCTTACCCCCTATCAGCGCCCATGGTCCCCAGCAGAGGAAGGCTACAATGAGGCACACGCCAGCATGCAAAACATCATTGAGCATGTATTCAGCATGCTGAGGGCACGATTCCATTGCCTAGACAGGTCTGGTGGTGCCCTACAGTACAGCCCCTCAAAAGCCTGTGGCCTATTCCTGGCCTGCTGCATACTGCACAACATGGCCATCGACCATGAGATAGCTGTCAAGATTGATAAGGGTGACAGTAGTGGGGACGATGGAGGCAATGGGCGGGAGGGTGGTGGACAGCCCCCCCAGGTGGAGGGATCCCTGGCTGCAAAGGATGGTGCGGCAGCATCGAGACACCATCGTACAGGAGCACTATAGTGCAGTTAGGTGGCACCAAACCCAGGCAAAGGCCACACACACAGGCAGGGGCATGCATAACAATGGGCATGCACACACAGAGGCGTGGTGCAGGGGTAAGGGAGTCAGTGGCACACATCCACACACAACTGCAAACAGCAACACACACACGCACCCACGCACTGGCAAGTGGTGGGGATCAGATGCATTGCACCAGTGCACAGGTGCAACCAGTGCAGAACTGCCCTCATCATGCCCATGCCACATGGGCCAGCGGCCAGGCAGGCATGCACACAGACAGCATGTGGCACGACACCCAGGCACCACACCAGTGGTATGCACACCCATGCGTGCACAGGACAGTGGCTGCAGACTGCGGTCAGGGCGGCACGCACTTCAGGTCCGCCACGTGGAACCATAGCCAACACGGCCAAATGGTGGTCATGCCGGGGCCGATTGGCAGCCACAGGCTGCTCATCGGCCACAGGGGGTGTTTGCAACAGCCCCCCGGGGTTGAACGGCGGGACCACAACCGGGTCCGCGCAGCGGCGTGTAAGCGCCCAAACAAGCCTGCCCCAGGCATACCTGGGATGCCAACAGCAGAGCCCGGCACTGACAGTGGGGTGGACAGTGCACTGCGTAGGGTCCGTGGTGGGCGGCCATGCCCTGTGGCAGCCAGCAGTGCAAGGCCATCCGTGATCACATTGGCAATGCGATCATGTCCTCCGCAAGCGCTGTATAGGCGCCAGGAGCTGCGCAGTGCCCCTCTCATACTGCTCGGCTGCCTGGCACACCTCCATGCACACTGCATGCACCCCAGCGGCAAGCAGCACCTGTTGTTCCATGGAGGCAATGCAGCAAATGGGTGTGCTCTCCCAATGGGTCAGCACCCTGGGGAACCTGGCCATGGCGCTGACCCTCCTGCAGTGACCGATCATGCTGCACAGCCCCCCCGCTCAGGTGGACACTGCACAGTGGGGTCCTCATGGGGTAAGTCCCTAGCAGGTGCCCCGGCAGTGGACCCCGTGTCCGGCTGCCCTGTGGCTCCTGCAGCCTGCTTCCATTGCCAATTCGGCCACTGAACGCTGTCCAGCACCTGCATGGCCACACCACCACCACCACCACCACATGACACAGCTGTGGCAGTGCACACAGCAGCACCCGCAGTGGCAGTGGGCAGCTGTTCCACCGCTGTCAGGCCGCTGGATGCACTGCCTGTGTTGGTGTCTGGTATGGGCGTCTCCCCCACAACACCACCCATGCTGTCCAGGATTATGGTTTGGTCATCATCGGTGTCAGACCCTGCCCAAATCTGTGTCTCCACACAGAGGACACCGAGACTGGCATCCTGTAGAAATACATCCAGAGCCTCGTCCAACCCCATGCCCAGGACATCTGGCTGGACAGTGGTGGTGTGCTGCAGCCTATCAGGCCCCCGGATGCCCGTGGAGGTGGATGGCTGGTTCTCCGGGGCTGGACCTGCCCCCATGGCTGCAGCTGGAGCCTCATCCTCTGCACGCGGGTGTGCATGTACAAAAAGAGAAAACAGGTGTGTCAAGTGATGCAAGGCCCACGAGTGCATGCCACCCCCAACACAGCCACTGCATGTTTTGCATGCCCTACATATGTACCATGCAGTGATAGGCTGCCACCCATCTGGAATCCTCCACCTGGCACACCCTCCATGGTGCTGCGGAGCATGGTGGCTGCCACCAACTCCTCCTGCGCCATGAGCTGTGGCACATCAGCAGGCCCCCCTCCGGTGGCTTTCCATGCCACATGGATGGCTGCCACCTTCTCTTTGATGAGCTGCTTATTCGTGCCCACCTTCTGCAGCACTCCTGCACTGACCACTGGTGGCTGCCCTGCTAGTTCACGCATGCCACCACCTCCTTCCAGGCTCCAGCCCTGGCCTGTGGTGTGCCCGTGGCACCACTCAACAGCGGCTCCCTGTCGAGGTAGGCCTCAAACAGGACCTCTGCCTTCATGAAATTGGGCCTGCACTTGCAAGCAAGCCCACGCTCCTCACCCTCCTTATGTTCTGACATGTTGCTATCTGTGGACATGGACAGCACAGTGTGTCAGTGTCAGCAGCACCCTAACCCATCCCCCCTGCTGTGCTGGCTGGGCTCAGTGTGCCCCAGCAGCATGTGCAACTTACCTCAAAAGGTTGCAATACCGGTCCATGGCCTGTGCCGGTCTGTGGCACTTTTATGGTGCAACGCATGCAAATGAGCATTGGCACAATGGCAATGAATGCTAATTCCCCCAGTGCGCCACACATTGACTGATGATCTCATTTGCATGTGGCGGCTGAATATCGCGTATTTGCTCCGTGTGCAGTGAGACTGCTCTGGAGCAAGTCGCGGTGCACTGCGCACTGTGCAGGTCTGCAGTGCACATGCGCCAGTCAGTGTGCTGCTGCCTATTGTGCACTGTGCACCCACTGCGCAATAGGGACCATGGTGCACAGTGTGCCATGCCTGCTATTGCGCACATGCGCACTGTGGCAGCTGACCCCTGCTGTGACCTCTGCCCCTGGGTGACCCCCATACCCATGACCCCACCTAGCCATGCCCATGCTGCGCATCTACGTGACTGCGTGATGGGTGGACACAGCGCATGTCCCCTTGGCCCACGCATGCACTGGCCACATGCGCCTACTGCCATTTTTCTCCATAGCTCACACCACAGTGATGGTGCAGCAGTGACATGGATGGGCAGCCAACTGGATGCAGGTCGAGCTTGCCAACCTCGTGGCCTGCGTCCTGCCACACACACCCCCCAGCTGTTTGGGCAGACGCCACTGCAGCAGTCCCGGGTAGCTGTGTGGCAGGCAATTGCTGTCTCCCTCGCCCATAGCACAGGGGTGGCCAGAACTGGTGAGCAGTGTCACCACCGATACAGGGACCTGGTGCGCAGGGACCCAGAGTGCCTCAGGAGGATGGAGGCACGTGTCAGACGTGGGGCTGTGCCACAGCCAGGTGAGTAGGCCCATCATGCATGTGTGCCCTGGTGCTGTAGTGTGATGTTGGCTAGGCTGCCTGGTGTGTCCTGCAGGGTGGAGTACTACCATCGTGTGCATTGCAGGGTGGCATCACCCTCTGCAGGATGTGTCGGGCAGGGGCTCACCCTGTGCACAGGGGTGGGGGTGGTGCACTGCTGTTGTGGTTGGTTGCTGATGTGTATCTGTTTCTGTTACATTCCCAGGGCCTGAGGACAGAAGTCAGGTGGCACTGGCAGGATGCCAGGCCGCAGCAGCCCAGGGAGGAGGAGCAGCTCCAGCACCAGTGGGGCCACAGGGGGCAGGTAGGCACTGACTTTGTTCTGTGCACCGTCATTGAGGGGTGGTGGGGGCATGGTCGCCTGTGCCGTGTGAGCTGTCTGTGTTGCATTGTGCATGGTGCCCACCACTGTGGTGCATCCATTGGTCATGTGTGCCAGCTGCTGGTGGGGTGGGTGTGTGCATGGCTGCCACTGATGATGCTGTGGTGCTGCTGGGGCACTGTGCCATGTGACTGCCATGGCACAGTTGGATTGCCATTGTGTGGTGGGGACCACCACTGTGTGCTGATGTGGTGTGCCACCTTGCCGGCTGGCATTAGCCCACGCCCCTGTGGGTGGCCTGTATGGGCCCCCCCGAGGGTGTGTGTTCTCCCTGCCCAGTATACGCTGTGGTTGGGCTATGTTCCTTGAGATATTGCACTGATCACCTGTCCTGTTCCTTGTCCTAGGTGTCCGCTGCTGGCGTAGGATGCCCCTGTACTGCAGGCTCCTGAGACAGCTCATCTTGATAACCTCGACGACAATGGAGGCAGTGTTCCAGGTCCAAAGACTGCTCCTGGTGGTCAGGAGGCACCAACGGCAGCAGGGGGTGGCAGAACGTGGCCGCCACTAGCCCAACTTTGTGTTCCCATTTCCCCAGCCATACCGCTCCCTCCAGTCCCTTGTCCCACTGTACAGTCCCTGTTCCCTGTCCCCTTCCCTCACTGTCCTACCCTTTCCCACCCCCTTGTTACTGCATGTAGTTTATTCAATATAATATCTATTTTGACTCACCTGCCTGTGTCGGTGTCTGCTTTGCAGGTGGCATGAGGTGCCATGCTGCAGTGGCCCAGTGCCTGTCCATGTGGTGTGCATGTGTTGGGGCATGTGTTGTGTTTCTGTGGATCACTGCTGTGTGCTGCTGTGTGTCCTACAGTGGTGGTGTCCCTCCCCTCGATTGATGGCTGTGCCTTGGGGTGCCGTTGGGGAGGCTGTCAAGGTTGTGTGGCGGGTGTGTCTGCTTGGCTGCGTGGTCCTAGGTGTGGCCTGGCCTGATCTGGATGTGCGGGGCGGGCACAGCCTGCTGCCTGCGGGGGGCCCCTTGGTGGCTCTCCATTCCCCATTGGCACCTTCTGTTGCCTCCTGTCTGTGCCACTGTTGTGTTCTGGGGTGGGGGCCTGGGTGCCTATGGCCACCCTACTGGTGGTGGCCTCCTGTGGCTTGATCCTCTGCTTCCCTGGCTCTGTCCTTGGGTCTCCTCTCAGTGCCATGCCCCCCCCTCAGTTGCTCTGGTGCTCTGCTCCCACAGTTGCCCTGGGGATTCTGTGTCTACCCATAGCGCACCTGTGGTTGTGCCATGGCGCACCTGTAGTTGCACCATGGCACATCCACTTTTGTGCCATGGCATAACTTGCCATATTCAGCCGTGTTTCACTGGCACAGTGCAGCCAGCTCAACCTCTGAATATGGCTTGTGTTGCGCCATGGCACATCAGATTTGAGCTGCACCGGACTTGCGCCAGCCTTTGAAGCATTTCTGAATATCCATCCCCATAACTTTCTCCTCGCTCCCTGCTATTAGAACAGCAACAACAAAAGTTACAGAAAGCCATAACAGTGACTTATTTCTCCCCCACTGTTGAGGAAGTGCAGCCATTGTGGCACATGAGCACAACAATGCTGCGCTCACTCCATAACTCGCTAGCTGGCATTCCTGTGCTCCCAGCAACACAAACAAGTAGAAATTTAAAATACAATAAATACAAATGTAACAGAGCCACACCAGTGATCAGCCCTTTCCCGCAGGACAGCACAGCGCTACCTCCACTCACAAATCGACTTGGCGGCCGCACTACATCAGTCAATGGACAGTTAGATTTCTAACTTGTTAAACAAACAAAACAAAAAAACAATTAAAAAAGTTACAGTGGCAAACAGGGACAAGCATATTACGTCACTGTCAGACACAGGGACACAGACCTGTGTGTGCAGAAAAAAGAAAACCTGTGGAGAAGGAAACAGAAGATGCATATCCTGAAAGCACAATCTAGTGGCCAAAACAGAAAAGGAAGACTTTTTTATCTAAACATGTTCCTACACTCATCAAAAATTAAGGAAAAACTTAATTTAAACATGTATTTTTAAGGGATTTTTTTGTTCTTTATAAGTAAGCCATTGTATAATAGCAATAATGCACTCCAAGGTGTGTGTCGTGCTGAGATAATGTCACTTCTTGGGTGTTGAATGCACTCAGCCTATGGCCTCATGCTTCAACCACCTGAGGCATGACATTATCCCAGCACAACACACACCCTGTTGTGCATTATTGCTTCATTAAATACCCCAGGGAGGACTAGCTCTGCCTGACCAGCAGGCAGGCCAGCCCCACTACCAAAAATTGGAAACTGGGAGGGGAGGCTGCTATAGTAAGCATCCCTAAAAGGAGGTGCTGACAAGAAATGTTCACAAAAACAACACATACAGGTCAAATACTCCACTTCCCTTAAACATACAAAATTGTTAATACCATATTTGAAAATCAGTTATATACATCCAATTAGATAGACTCCCCTAAATAAAAAATATTTCCCTCCCCTTTTTTCTATTTTTAAACCAAAATCAAGAAAAACTGAAAACTCAGGGGTAGCAATTACTCCCTTATATTTTCAAAATGCATCCAGAGTTCCTTCAATTTCTTCTGACTGAATTTCTTACTATCTCTAATATACACCTTCCATAATTCATTCTGAATATTTTTTTTTATCAAATCTTCCTGAAGAAGGTGTTGTTGCTGGAGTACCAACCTGCATCTGTGTTGCCATAAAAGATGTATAATCACTGTACATATTACATGTATTGCAACCATTCACCCTCCTATACTCCCAATACCAAGACAGCATAAGGAATTAAGTGAAACTCTGGAATTTTACTAAGCCAAGCAAATTGGGGCTGGCAGTATTGCCTAGTGGTTACAGTAATGAGCTGTGAATGAGCTTGGGACCTGGGTTTGTTTCCCACAACCTCCACTTGCATACTGTGTGACTCTGAGCAAGTCACATAACCTCTCCAGTGCTCCTGGGTCATCCCTGAAAACAGGCACTTGTGCCTAGAGGGCCTTACCCGGTTACCAAAGAATTAAAAAAAGTGTTGCCAGAATGCTTTTGCATAAGGACAATCTAAAAACAGATGACACAAGGTTTCTAAGACCCCACTGCATGTGTCCCTTGGGCAGTACCTTGCAAGAACAGAGGATTGTCCTCAGGGCCTTGGTCAGCATTCCACTTCCCATAAAACGGTCCGTGCAATTGTCCAAGGCTGTGTGTGGGTGTTGATGTGTGATATCACTGAAATGGCTGCCACTGCACATTCAGTCACTTCACTACCAGTCTCTCATTGCTTGTAAAGCAGTTTGGAATACAATGTGTATGATGAGCTTTATACTGTAGAACTGGTAAGTAAGCTGCCAGTTTAATTTTGCTATATTCATGCACAAAAATCTGCTTGTGCATTCCTAGCACTACAAGACAGCACACAAAATAAATAAACCATCAATAAAAAACTATTTTACAGTACAAATGCAAATTATTATTCTTCTTCCAAACCTAGAAAATGACTGCAAGAAAAGACCCAAGGTTGTAAAAAAACTAACATGGTGCTTTTGTAGCTCAAGCTTAGAAAAGCAAAGTTCTGCTCTCCAAATCAAAGTCCATTTGTCAATTCCCCAATGTTCGGATCTGTGTGTATTTAAAGTGGGCATTGCATACCCATTCTTAATCATTACTGCTTATTAAACTGGACCGTTAGTGTTGATGCAGGGCTTCCGACTCTAGCAACCCTGGTTCTGGAACAGGCCTGTATCATCAGAGGGCAGTGAAGGGAAATGGATCAAGCATTCCAGAGGCAGTTCCAGTGAGACAGAGGACTCATGCTTTCTCTGATGAGGGTGAGAGACTGACTCACCCACAGCATCACCAACCACCTGCGTGATCAGGGCCGGCAGTGTAGGCAGGAGCAGTGGGTGGGAGGATAGCGGCTGGCTACACGTGACATCGCAAACTTGTGTGAATGCATGTGAATGAGAGCCCTGCCATCGGCATCCAGTGGGAACTGAAAAAGGCCAACCCACAGGACAACGAAAATGGTACCCTCAGGCCCTGCAGAGTCATCACCACTACAGGCATCGAATGCAGAGCGAGGATGCTTGGGGTACCCCTGAGGGGTACTTTGTAGTGCAGCCTGGCAGGGTGTTTGGGGGACAGTGCTGGGTGATCACCATGGAGATGAGAGCAGAGGAGTGGAGCTTGAGATAGGAACATGCATAATAGTAATAAGAAAACACCAATTATTTATCAGTTAATTACTTTATTTATTTAGAATTTATTTAAACCAGGTTAAGCAAGAATGAGATCATATACAGTTGGGACTTGCGGAAAAGGAGTGTTGGGGAAAGGAATAATACAAAGAATTTTTTTTTCAAATTTCAGTAAATAATATGCATTTTACCATTTACAAATTATATGTACAAGGAAATAATGTTTGTTCACAGGCAGCCAGTTCTCGGAGATGGGCAGTCCAGGTAAAGACAGCACATAATGAAGACAAAGTGGAATAAGCAGTGTAAAGTGTAGAGAAGAACAGTAGTTTGATTAGCTTAGGGTCATAAATGTTAACATAATAACTCATATACATGATGTCAGTATGAGTAGGGAATGAGAGGCGAAACCAGACAAGGTATTGGCAGGCTTGTATGGGGGGGGGGGGATGCAGCTTTTACTTTATGCCAAGGAGAGTACAGGTAGTAGCGGGGGCACCAGTGCAAGAGAATATTTTGGGAGGGGTGCAGGCACAAATATCCAAACCCTGCTTGGGGGACTGGAGGCATCCAATCCTCCTTAGGTCATTCTGACAATGTAGATATTTTAAAGTACACTTTGGTGCACTTTAGGTCTCAGCTCCTGGTGCTAAAATGCACCCGAAATGCAAGCTGTTTTTAAGACCACTGTTCCAAAGCTGCAGCTCTAAATAAATGCTGCTGCTGTCACTTAGGAGTCAATGTCTACAGCTGCTCTTAGGGACAGAAAGGGGTCTCAAGGGAGACAGAACACCCAGGGAAGAGTAAGAGCAGGCTGCTAAAGTGAGAGGGCAGCATCAGGGACAGTGGTCTTGACTCCTGCAGTAGTGATGTTGTTTGGTTTCCATGGCAGGGTACTGGGCAGGAACAAAACAGTGCACAGTTCTGAGTTACAACAAATTCCATTCCATTTATCACACTTATCATTATCATCACCACCCAGTTCTTATATACAGCCTAATAGGAAGGTAGTGGGGTCTAAGTGTTAGAGCATGGAACAGTTAACCGAGACAATTCAGGTTTGAATCCCCATAACCACCACTAGCTGACTGTGCGACCTCGGGCAAGACACTTGACCTGCATGTGCCACAGTCTCTCTAGGCTGAAAAATGGGAAGAAGCAGGCTGGATGTCGTTGTCCACCTAGGAACAAATGACCTGGCTAAGAAAGGGATTAGAGCAGTGCAGGAAGGGTTTGTGGAATTGGGGAGGGGCCTTAGACAAGTAGCATGCATGGTAACCTTCTCAGAGGTGCTGCCCATCTATGGTGTAGGAGAGGCTAGGGTGCTCCACACCATGGGATTCAATCAGTGGTTGAAAAACTGGTGCAGAGCTCAGGGATTTGGCTTCACTAGGGACTGGGGGTTCACCTGGAGTGATGCAAGCCTATACTGGCATGATGGGCTGCATCTGTCCAGGAGGGGAACCAGGATCCTAGGTGATAGGTTTAAATGCTTCATTGGCAAGCATTTAAACTAGCCAAGGGAAGAGGAACTGGAAAGGATCAGGGAAATCCTAGCCCCCCCAAAAAAAATCATGGTAGTAAGTGCGGTAAACACCAACATAGAGGTGGCAATAGGGAGAAGAGCAGGGGTAAATGGGGAAAGTGACAAAGGCAAGAAGGACAGGGATGGGGCAAAAGGAGTAAGGCCATCAGGAAATGGAGGGTAATGAGTACCAATGCCGTAGTCTGGGCAGCAAGCTCCTGAGCTGGTGGCCTTGATGGAGAGGGATGCCTGGATATCGTAGCAGTCACAGAAACATGGTACACAGAGAACCATGACTGGGATGTTAACATACCAGGTATATAACCTACAGGAGAGACAGGCAGGGAGAAGAGGGGGAGGAGTTGCTTTCTATGTAAAGGAAGGGATAAAATCAACTGAACAAAAGAGTAAACATGGAGGAGAGGAGGCACTGTGGGTCACCTTGGAGACTGGAAAGGGCACCACAATCCGCACAGGGGTTGTGTACAGACCCCCATGTCAGGGGGGAGGGAATGGACAAGGATATGATAGATGGCATTCTTAGGATGGCAGAGAAAGGGGAGATACTGTTGATGGGAGACCTGAATATGCCAGATGTTAATGAGGACATTTGCTGCAGCCACATCCAAGAGCAGGGCCATTCTTGATGCCCTACAGGTGGCATTCCTCAGACAGCTAGTTTTGTAACCCACTCGTGAGGGAGAAACCTTAGACCTCATACTCTCAAATGGGGGCAGTGAGAGGATCTCAGATCTAGAAGTGGGTTGCCATCTGGGAACAAGTGACCATCAAACAGTGTGGTTCACGTTAAACTCAGCTACAGAGTCAAGCTATACGAAAGTGATGGTACTGGACTTCAGGAGGGCTGACTTTGGCAAGATGGGAGAGTCCCTCAGAAGAGCACTAGCAAACAGGCTAGAAGGAGGGGTGGAGCAACAATGGGGAATCATCAAAACTGTCATCACAGAGGCAACAAGCCTTTGTGTGAAGCAAATAAACAAATCAAAATGAAAGAAAAAGCCACTATGGTTCTCAAAAGAGGTGGCTGGGAAAGTCAGGGAGATAACGACAGCATTCAGGAAATATAAGGAAACACAGAAGGAGCAGGACACAGAGCTGTACCAGTTAAGGCAGAAGGAAGAAGGAAAGAAAGTCAGAATAGCAAAGGCCCAAACTGAGGAAAAGATAGCCAATTCGGTTAAGAAGGGGGATAAAACCTTGTATAGGTACATCAGAGAGTGTAGAAAGACAAAGGGAGGGATAGTGAGGCTGAATAGAATGATTGGTGGGTGGGCAGAGGGGACAGTGAAAAAGCAGGGATACTGAATGAATATTTCTGCTCAGTATTCACAAAAGAGGAGGGGGAAGTGCCTAATCCAATTAACAGAAGCACTCTTGGTAGGGGGGTCGATCCCGGACCTTTCACAGAAGAAAGGGTTCTGCAAGAACTCCTAAAACTGAAGGTGGACAAAGCAATGGGGCCTTATGGAATTCACCCCAGAATTCTAAGAGAATAAAGGGGGGAACTAGTGAAACCACTGACTACTCTTTTTAATAAATCATGGGGGGATGGTGTGGTACCCAAGGACTGGAGGAAGGCGAATGTGATTCCCCTTCACAAAGGTGGGACCAAAACAGAGACAGGAAACTACAGACCTGTCAGTTTGACCTCTGTGGTAGGGAAAGTGATGGATTCACTTCTGAAGGAAAGAACTGTTGAGTACCTAGAGGCCAGTGGGGCACAGGACCCAAGGCAGCATGGGTTCACAGTGGGAAGGTCATGTCAGACAAATCTAATAGATTTCTTTGACTGGGTGACCAAAGTAGTAGACCAGGGAGGGTCTGTGGACATGGCCTACCTAGACTTTAGCAAGGCATTTGACACAGTCCCACACAAAAGATTAATAGTCAAATTAACCAGCCTGGGAGTGGGTCCAAGGGTGGTAGCCTGGGTAAAACATTGGCTGGACAACAGGACACAGAAGATAATTGTAAATGGAGTTCACTCTGAAGAAAGAGGGGTTACTAGTGGGGTACCGCAGGGTTCAGTATTGGGTCCAGTCCTTTTTAATGTCTTTATAAGTGACATTGCAGAGGGATTGGAAGGAAAAGTATGCCTCTCTGCAGATGACACAAAGATCTGCAACAGGGTTGATACACAAGGAGGCGTGGAAAGGATGAGAAGGGACTTGGCAAGGTTGGAGGAATGGTCAGAAGTATAGCAGCTAGGATTCAATGCAAAGAAGTGCAAAATAATGCACCTAGGAAACAAGAACCCAGGGGAAGATTACACAATGGGGGGTAGTAACAACAACAAAAAAGGAAAGGGACCTGGGGGTAATCATATCAGATGACCTTAAGTTTAGCAAGCAATGTGAGAAGGCAGTAGGAAGGGCTGGGGGTATACTGGGATGCATAGAGAGAGGCATCACCAGCAGAAAACAGGAAGTTGTTATCCCTCTGTACAGACAGTTGGTGAGACCCCATCTGGAGACCCCATCTCCGCAAGGACATAGACAGGATAGAAGCAGTCCAGAGGAGGGCAACTAAAATGGTGCAGGGTCTGCAAAAGAAGCCGTACGAGGAGAGACTAAAGGAGCTTAATATGTATACCCTTGAGGAAAGGGGGGGGGGACATGATAGAAACTTTAAGTACCTCAGTGGAATCAACAAAGTCAAAGAGGGTAGCATCTTTCAGAAAAGAGACGCAAAACAAGGGACACAATTTAAAGATAGAGGGAGGCGCGTTCCGGGGCAATGTGAGGAAGTATTTTTCACAGAGAGGGTAGTGGATGCATGTAATAGCCTTCCTGAGGAGGTTGTGGGGTCTAAAACTGTGGGAGAATTCAAGAAAACATGGGACAGACATAAGGCAATACTTGTGGGGGGTAGGAAGAAATAGGCTGTTGGTTAACTAGGATCTGTGGCCTATCCTGTAGGTAGGGAAATGAGCAGACTAGGTGGGCGAACTGGTCCTTATCTGCTGTCAAAGTCTATGTTTCTATGTTTCTATGTTGCACAGTGTAAACAAGACGGTGCAATTGAGCTGATCTAATGTATGCTGGGGCAATAAATTGTGATATAAGGCAAAATAACAGTGAGCGGACACAACCTAGAGCCTCCAAAAATAAAAACGCTACAGCAAAACACAGGCAAGGAGGAACGTCTGTAGTGAAACATGAGAAGAGCACACGTGTACAAGTGAGGGTGCAACTAGCAAAGTCATTTCTTCAGGCTACTCTCTTGTCGTCCTTGTGCAGTTTCATTGGTATGCGATGATTTCTTTCCTCCGGTCTGTCTCTTTCTCTCTCGGTTGATTTCACCGTTTGCCATTCCCAAACGGATCTTGTACTTGAGAGCCAGCGATGAGGTCCCCAGTGCCTAACTGCAAGCTCTCCCCTAGATTACCTGTGGAGCAGGTTGGCAGAAAGCACAAAGTGAACAAAGTAGGGAGCTCCTTGGTGCTGAAAAACAGTAAAAGTATAGATTTGAATAATGAGTCATAAATTCATTCATTGATTTAAAATTGTGCCAGCAGGAAAAGCATGCTGAGCTAAGAACAGCTCATTTTTAGATAGGTTTTACGAGAGGATGTACAGGGGAGTAAGAAACAAAAGAACAGAATAAAGTACTTACACCTGCAATAAGGCAGTTCAAGATTGTGCAAGGAAAGTCTAACACTGTGCAAAGACAGCAGCAAGACAATAGTGAGGGCATAGAAACAGTACTGTGTTATACAACTGACTACATAACAGGAAGGAAAAAAGCAAGGAAATACAAGTGGAACAGCTGGAAGCTGACAAATTAGAGCAGAAGGAGGGAACGATGCAGAAGATTAGGAGACAGTATAGGCAGGAACAAATGAAAGACAGAAACAGAGAAAACTGACGGCAGGAAAGGACAGCTAGGCCCATCCAGTCTGCCCAAAAGCCCTACACTTGTTTGCAGCCTCTGACCCTACCTGGTCAATGGCTTTTCACCTCTCCTTCACACCTATAAGGTTCCCTCCTTCCCACCTCTAAGGTTCCCTTATGCCTGTCCCAGGCATGTTTAAAGCCCTCCACTGTGCTAGCTCCCACCACCTCCTGTGGCAGACTATTTCACATGTCCACCACCCTCTCTGTCAAGAAGAATGTCCTCACATTTCCCCTTAACCTGCCTCCTTCCAATTTCATATCATGCCCCCTCTTTCTTTTACTCCTCCTATATTGGAAGATGTCCCCCCCCCCGCACCTTGCTTATGCCCTTAAGGTATTTGAATGTTTCTATTATGTCCCACCCCCGCTCCCTCCTTCTCTCCAGCGAGTACATATTCCTTTAATGTCGCCTCATAAGTCTTGTGTTGCAAGTCCTATACCATCTTTGTCACCCTTCTCTGGACCATCTCCATCCTGTCAATGTTCTTACAAAGGTGCTGTCTCCAGAATTGCACACAGTGCTCTAGGTGAGGCCTCACCAACGTTTTATACAATGACATCACAACCTCCCACCCCTGCATGCCAATGGCCCTCCCGGCGGCCTTTGTACTCTGCTTAGACACCTTTAGGTCATCTGAAATGACAACCCCCAGGTCCCTTTCCTCCTTGGTGATAGTAACCCCCCCCCCACCAATCCTGTAGCTCTTCCCAGGGTTCCCTTGTCCCAGGTGCATTATCTTGCACTTCTTTGATCTGAACCTCAGTTGCCACTCCAACCATTTTTCAAGCTTCTCCAGGGCCATCCTCATCCCCTCCACTGCAGAATGCACCCTGTTGCAGATAATGGTGTCATCTGCAAACAGGCAGACCTTTCCCTCCAGCCATACTACAATGTCACTGATGAAAATATTAAAAAAGACTGGCCCAAGGACTGATCCCTGTGGCACCCCACTGGTCACCTCCTTCCCCAGACTGTATCCCATTTACCACAACCCTCTGCTTCCTGTCTTGTTAGCCAGTTCCTAACCCAGTTTACCACCCTGTGTCCCATGCCCAGACTATCCATCTTGTTAACCGACCTTTTATGTGGGATGGTGTCAAAGGCGTTGCTGAAATCGAGGTAGGCAATGCCCACTGCCCCCCAACCCCAATTTATTTCCTTCGTAACCCAGTCAAAAAAATCTATCAGCTTTGTCTGACACAACCTTCCTGCTGTTAGTCCATGTTGCCTCAGATCCTGGACACCGCTGGATTCCAAGTGTGCCACTGTTCATTCTTTAAGCAGTGCCTCCATGACCTTACTCACTACTGAGGTGAGGCTGACCAGTCTATAGTTCCATGCATCCTCCCTGCAATCACTTTTGTGTAGAAGGACTACATGTGCCCTCTTCCAGTCCTCTGGAACCACTCGTGTTAAGTGACTCAGTGAACATGGCTGCCAGGGGGCTGCTAGCTCCCCCTGCAGTTCCCTTAATATACTTGGATGTATGTCATCTGGCCCCAGTGCTTTGTCCATCTTCAGTTTTGTGAGCTCCTCCAGGACTATTTCCACTGTGAATGGACTAGTGTTTACCTCTCCTCCTCCCCTTCACGTCTGCTACTCAGCTGTGGTCCATGTTCATTCGCCTCTTCAGTGAATACTGAACAGAAGTATTTGTTTAGTATTTCTGCCTTTTCCAGGTCTCCCTCTTTACACTCCCCTGCGTCCTCTCTAAGCCTTACAATCCCCGCCCCGCGGTTTTCCTTCTTTCACTGATGTACCTAAAGAATGTCTTGTCTCCTTTCTTCACCATCTGAATTAATCTTTCTTCAGTCTGTGCCTTTGCTGTCCTTACAGCCTTTCCCATCTCCTTTAGATTCTTCAGGTGCACCTCCCTGTCTTCCTTCCTGTGCATCTCCTTATATTTTCAGAAACTCACCCTTTTGGCCCTTACCTTGACTGCCACCTCTCTTGATAACACAGAAACATAGAACATAGAAGTTGACAGCAGATAAGGACCGCAAGGCCCATCCAGTCTGCCCATTTTTTTTACCTTATGAATGTGCCATCGGCTTTTACTCTGTCAATGGCCTATCTATTCATACTCATCTGTATTGCTCCCTTATGCCTATCCCATGCCCGTTTGAAGCCCTGCACTGTATTCATATCCACCACTTCCTGAGGTAGGCAGTTCCATGCATCCACCACTCTTTCTGTGAAAAAGAACTTCCTCACATTACCCCTTAATCAGCCTCCCTCTAATCTCATGCTGTGTCCTCTTGTCCTGCTATTTTTCTTATATTGAAACATGTTAGACTCTTTCACCTTGTTAATGCCCTTAAGATGTTTGAACATTTCGATCATATCACCTCTCTCCCTCCTTTGCTCTAGGGTATACATATTGAGCTCCGTTAATCTGTCCTCATATGTTTTCTGATGCAGTCCCTGCACCATTTTGGCTGCCCTTCTCTGGACTGCTTCCATTTTGTTAAAATCCTTGTGCAGGTGCAGCCTCCAGTACTGCATGCAGTACTCCAGATGGGGCCTAACCAGTGTTTTGTAAAGAGGGATTATTGTCTCCCTCTTACGATTTGCGATACCCCTTCTAATACATCCCAACATCCCTCTAGCCTTACCTACTGCTTTAATGGTCTCCTTGGATGATTTCAGGTCATCTGTGATGATGATGCCCAAGTCTCTTTCTTCCCTTGTGATTGCCAGCAGCTCCCCTCCCAACCTATAGGTGGCTTCAGGGTTTCTCTTCCCTAAGCGCATGATCTTGCACTTTTTTGCATTAAATCCCAGTTGCCACTCTTCCGACCATTTTGCCAGTTTATCTTGATCTCTTCTCATTCTGCCCACCCCATCTGGATCATCTACTCTGTTGCAGATCTTGGCGTCATCTGCAAACAGACAAACCTTACCCTCCAGTCCATCTGTAATGTCACTGATGAAAATATTGAAGAGGACTGGCCCCAGGACTGATCCCTGAGGTACCCCACTTGTGATTTGCATCTCTTCTGACTGTATACCGTTTATCACCACTCTCTGTTTTCTTCCCATCAACCAGTTTGCCACCCAGTTGATCAACTTCTGACCCACCCCGAGCCTATCCAGCTTATTAATCAATCTTCTATGTGGAACAGTATCAAAAGCTTTGCTGAAGTCAAGGTAGGCGACAGCATCTGCTCCCCCTTGGTCCACCATACTGGTTACCCAGTCAAAGAAATCTATGAGATTAGTTTGACAGGAACTTCTTGTTGTAAACCCATGCTGTCTTAGATCCTGTGCTCCTATAGCAAAATGCCTCAATCCTGCTTTTTTGTTATCCTAAAACTCAGGAAACTGCCTCTACATAAAGATGTCCAACAAAGGGATTTACCAACTGTCTATGTCAAGCTGTCAACTCTGATGGAAGTTCAAGGCATTTGATCCCACTGTCCCATAGTCACTGTGCTTTGGTGACATAGCAGCAAGCCAGCGTACACAATGAGGATGAGCAATTTAACATCACATCCCACCATCTTTTCTTTTTAACTTTATATTTATTAGTTTAAACAATCAAACATACAGTTTATATTCCTGATGCAGTACGTTGTTGCACACTTGAAATGATTTACACCCAAGTGAGGTTACAAGTTGTTTATTAGGTCTGCGATTAATACAAATAAACACTGAAGTACAGAGCATTTCTAGTCTGCTGCTCACACATTGGCAAGGCAAGGCAAATTTTATTTAAAAGGATGCCCATCCCGGAGGCTCTGGGCGCCGTACATCAATCAAATAAAAACAACACAACACAATACAATCAATAAAATATACAACTCCAAACAATTAAAACATAATTTACTACACAATTTGTTTCATTCTCTAAAGCTTGAATAAACCTTAATAAATTAAACAATATAAACTATAAAACATAGTCAGGGAATGCCTGATTGAATAAAAATGTCTTTAGTCGGGCCTTAAATACCTCAACAGCCGGCCCGGTGTCACTGAGGGTTGAGGCGCTGGATGCCACACCTGCGTGCCACACCCGGCACCGGGTTCAAGCGGACTCGGGTCAGTGGGGCCGGGAGAGGGGAGGATTGAGCATCCCAACGGATGCTCTCCTCAGGGTGGGACACCAGGGCTGCAATGTGCCCGATACCCTAAGAGGTCGGTGGGAACACCGGCTCGAGAGACTGGCGGCTCGTTCACCGGAATTGGGAGGGACGCTGTCGGGGCGCTGAGAGAACGCATGCGTCAGCACGCCGCCTCTCTGTGATGTCCTGCCCGCTGCATCCCAGGGGCAGGGTTGAGGAGCACAGGAAAAATGGATAAGCCCCTGTGGTCCTAGATGAAGACGGCTCCACCAAGACCACCGATTCCAGGACAGACCCCAATGTGCAAGATAGGAGGGAGGAGAGAAGCACTCTAGGGGCAGATTCTGGGTGAGTGGGCGAAAGGGGTATGAAGCAATCTGAAGAGTGAGGACACCAAGGTAGGAAGGGGGATAAATAAGAAGGTTAAAAAAAAAAAAACCCTCAACAGACGGGCCTCCCTAACAACTATAGGAAGCGAATTCCACAGGATGGGAGCGGCGACACTAAGTTCTCTGTCACCTGCAGTTCTTAACCGCGTCCTGGGAATCGCAAGGAGGCCCCAAGAAGAGGAACGCAGGGAACGGATCAAGACAGCAGGTGTAAGAAGGTCATTCAGGTAAGAGGACCCTCTACCTAACTGGCAGCCAGTGCAGATGACGTAGCACCAGGGTAATGTGACAGTATTTAGATTGTCCTGTCAACAACCTCGCCACCGCATTCTGCACCAACTGCAGTCGGCACAGGGTACCCCCGGAGACCCCGAGATAGAGTGCATTACAGTAGTCAAGCCTGGATGTCACAAAGGCATGTACCAAAGTGGGGAGGTCCAGAGGCAGAACTAAGGGCTTGATCCTGGCGATATTCCTCAGATGATAAAAACTAGTCACAATATATGGAAAGACACCCTGAAATTCAAGTGTCAAGCCGCTGTCAAGGAATAACACCCAGATCCGCATCTACCTAGAGGAGGCCTTCAATGGTACAGAGCCAAGGCAAAGTCCTGTCTCTGCACCGAGAGGCCAACCTATCACGTCCTCTGTTGAGCTCCACCACCAGTACCTCCGTCTTACTGGGGTTAGGTCATGACCAACAGGAGCCATCCAGTCATTGATTTCAGCAAGGCAGCTGTTAAGCACTTCTACTGCACAAGATGTTCCGGGACAAAGGAAAAGTAAAGCTGGGTATCATCAGCATAGCAGTGAAAACCCAAGCTGTACTTCCTAATGAGCTCTCCCAGGGGTAGCATGTACATGGCAAATAACATCGGTGACAAGACCGAACCCTGGGGAACTCCGCACAACAGGTGGTCAGGGGAGGAGGAGAAATTCCCCATCACTACCCTCTGCCTCCTGTTGGATAAAAAAGACTAAAACCAGCAGATGACAGAGCCGGCAAGTCCACAGAATTCCCTTAGGCGGTCAAGTAACACTCGATGGTCCACCGTGTCAAATGCTGAGAAGAGATCGAGTAGAACAAGAATTGTCCCCTCCGCTCAATCTCTAGCCCTAAGGAGGTCATTGTGCACCCGAACTAGTGCAGTTTCCGTGCTATGCCTTGCACAAAACCCAGACTGGAAAGGTTCATAAAGATTATGGGCCACGAGATGCTTCTCAAGCTGACATCACAATTAGTTGAATGCTCATGAAAAAGAAGGGATATGCATGCAAATTTTAACAAAAACATGATAAAGTAGGAAATTATAAAGTTAAGAACACTTCACATTCTGAGGTCCTTCCCCCTCACCCCCATAGTACTATTCCCCCCAATATAAAGAACACATTAACTAAACACAAACTTAAACACATTGAAGAATCACAACTTATTAAGAAAACCCAACACCTCAAGGCATCATTAGTTTCTTAATAAACTAAACATAGAAATGAGTAATTAAATAAATAAAAAAAGACACACTGTGGCCAGGCAATGGCCTGATCACAACAAAGGTTGCTAAGCGACCATTAGTTGAGCTTAATTGGAGCTCATCCATTGCAGGTGAATCTGCATGTGGTGATCAGGCCGAGAGGTATTTAGCAAGAGAGTTTGCACCACACACACACGTATACACACAGTAGCTACACCAAACAATGCAAGGAACAACAGAATCAGCACAAGGTAAGAAAAGACAAATATTTAGATATCTAGGAGCTGTGGCTAAGTCAAATAAATTTAAAATGTGACTAAAAGAGCTTATTTTCTTTACATACAGATACAGGGCTCACATAATAAAGCTAAAGAAAGAATTGAAGGTGACTTTTAACACTATACTCAAAGGGTGGGATATTCAAAAGGGTTGCGCTATGCGCAATAGGGTTGCGCCAGCGCAAGTCCGAAACTGCGCCATTCTGAGATATTCAGCGGGAGGCAGTTGCACCACTGAAAACATGCTGAGCAACAGCGCAATGCAAATGAAGGTATGCGCAACCGAAGGGGGTGAATCCATGCACAAAGTGCACAATGCGATATTCAAAGGCTTGCGCAATGCGCAACAGTGGATCAGCCGGAAGTTGCGCCACGGCGGAAATGAGCCAAAATAAAAAGGCTCAAGGAAGAGGCGCAAGAACGTGACAGGGAATGCTTATGAGGCAACCACACAGAGCAGGCCACAGCAGCAGCCAGTGCAGGCCAGGGAGTAGGCAGGACAGAATAGGGGCAGCTGAAGGTGTATGGGGCCACAGAGTTCAGAGGCCAGTAGGTGTACCCGGTGCAGTGGAGGTAGCAGTCAGGACAGCGGGGAACAGAACAACAACAGCCGGGGGAACATGTCAGGGAGATGGACAGTGCCAGCTTCCACATGGAAGCTGTAATGAGGGGGATGAGAAGGCATGTTGCAGGGGACGGGCCGTGGAAGGCCCGTCGCGGTACGCCCTCAACAGGCAGTGCCGTGCCCACATCAGCTTTGAGCTGTATTCAGACGTCAAGATTGTGGGCCGGTACCACCTGAACAGGGCAATACTGAGGTGGCTCTGTGAGCTGTGCAGTGATGTGATGCAGGCACCCTCACAATGGAGTCACGCTCTGTCAGTGGAGACAAAGGCAACAGCCTGCATGTGCTTGCTCTCCACGGGCACCTTCCAGAGGCCAACAGGGGACACCACAGGCATAACACAGTTGGCCACGTCATGCATCCTCACCCAATTCCTCAGCGCACTGCTGCCACATGCTGCGGAGTACATCCATTTCCCCAGCACCGCGGCAGAGCGTACAGCAAACATACAGGAGTTCCACAGGGTAGCATGTACGCCTAGCATGCTAGGGGTGATAGACTGCACCCATGTGGCCATTCGCACACCACCTGGCCCTGATGGGGCTGCATATCGCAATCGGAAGGGGTTCTCCAGTGTCAGCTGCCAGGTGGTGTGTGATGCCAGTGGGCGCATCATCAATGTCTGTGCCACGCACCCTGGTGGAGCACACGATTCATTCATATGGTACCAGTCTGCACTGTGTCATTGATTCGAGAGTGGGGACATTCCCACAGGACATCTAGTGGGTGAGTATGCATGTAGGATTGGCAAAGTTGGGGCAAGGGTGGGTAAGCCACAGGTGCCATGGGAGTAGCACACAGGGCTAGGGGCAATATGGTTCTGAACATGACACTAACCTCCACTATCTCCACACAGGTGACAGTGGATACCCACTCCATCCCTGGCTGCTCACACCCTACTGGCGCCCCATGACCCCATCGCAGCAGCGCTTCAATGAGGCACATGCCGCCACACGCAACATCATCGAGCAGGTGTTTGTGATGCTGAAGGCACGCTTCTGATGCCTAGACACCTCCTGCGGTGCCCTACGGTACAGCCCCTCAAAGGCCTGTGGGATATTCCTGGCCTGTTGTATCCTGCACAACATGGCCAAAGACTGTGGGATAGCCGTGACAGGTGCTGAGGAGAGGGACAGCGATGGGGATACTGGTGACGCTGTGATGATGGGGATGAGCAGCCCCTTGGACGGCGTGACCTCTGACTGATCCGCGTGGCCCAGCTGCACCGGGACACCATCACAGAGGAGCACTGCACAACACAGGTAAGTCAGCCATGTGCAACCAACACTGTCCAGGGCGCAACCCACATACACACAGGGTAACACACCAGGGGTGCATGACGACGAGGGGAGTGGAAGGGTACAGGAGCACAAACACACAACCAGGGAGGGGTGAACAGTCACACGCCACATGGACAGACACACACACACACACACACACACACCAGGCACAAAGTGCACAGGGGCAGGTGCACAGCAGAGTAGGAACAGACATGTGAAACACACACGTCCACAGGCCACTTCCACCACCTGTACTGTCCATGTATGTGTGTCAGATGCTGGGCACCTTTGCACCTTGGTGTACAGTGCACTGCAGGCATCATCATGCACACGCACCTGTGGACAGCAGTCAGGAGGGTGTGCAGGTGGTCCGTGTGTCGGCGTGTTGGACAGGGCACCCACTGGTGCACTGCCCACCATGACACACATTGCACACAGGGCAGCACCAGACAGGGCCTGCACTGGGAGACAGGTCAGTCATGTGGCACTGTACCACGGCCACCTCAGATGCGTGGGTGGCCCCGCTGAGACCCAGCAGCACTGGCAGGCTGAGCATGGGCCACTTGGGGTGGCACCGATGGACCACCAGGGGTCTCACTGCGCGAGCACGACCTGTCCCGCACAGGGTCTGCAGCATGCCAAACATACCTGCACCAGGGGTGCTCGGGTTGCCCACAGCAGAACCCGCATCGACAGGCTCGCGGTCGACGATGCCGGAATGGGGAGTGGATAGCGCAGTTGCGCGCATGTGCGGCACAGGGGCACCTGACTGTGTGCCCACTGCGGCCATGACAGCGACCAATGCCTGAGTCTGCCTGTCAATGGCGGCGGTCACATCCATCCACATTTGGACAATCCCTGCAAGGATCATCACGTTGTTCCTGCTGTGCTGCTCCACAGCCACACACAGTGCCTCCACGGACGCTGCAACCTGCATCTGCTGCTGTACTGATGCCCGCAGCAGGTGGGTGTGCTCATCAAACAGGTCATCTGCCACATCAGCAACCTGTCCCTCAGGGTATGGAAGGGTCTGATGATCAACACCCCTTGAGGGTGGGCACTGCTCATCAGGACCAGGTATGGGCAAGTCAACAGGTGGTGTACATACGGCACCGCTGAACCCCGTGCCCCCAGACCCGGTGGGTGACTGCTGCTGCTGCCCCTCCATCTGCCGTGCCCAAGGGACCAGTCGTTCCACTGCTGTGTCCACAACAGTGCCAGTGACCTGCACAGCCACCGGTGCTGCCCCACCGGTGCTGACAGGCACAGCCTGGGACTGTGCTGACGTGCTGGCACACACGTTGGAACCAGCTAGGTCCATGGGCGTGAGCTGTCCTGCTGTGTGTCCATTATGTGACACACATGTGTCAATGCCCATAGTGGTCGTTGCATCATCAATGGTGCAGGTTCGTGCCACAGCGACAGCCACAGTGTGCTGGCATGCTTGCATGTCAGACCGCTGAGACACAGGAAGGGCACCCCCCACACCTGTCTCACCGACATCGGAGATGGCAGCCAGGCATGCACACTGGTGCAATGCATGCCGGCTACCAGCAGAGGTGGATGGACCCTCCTCCAACTCCAGCTGGATGTCCACAGTGGACAGGCCCTCCACCACTGTCCCCTGCAGATGCACAGGATCTGTAACAGAAAGTGAGAGCATGTTAGTGCATGGAATCCACCTTCCCCCCACCGACCATGTCATACCATGCAGTGATGGGCTACCACCTGTCTGGAAGCCACCTCCTGTAACGCCCTCGATGGCACTGCACTGCATGGATGCAGCAAGATGGTCCTCCGCCGGGGTCAGCTGCACCACCTCCGGCTGGTCCCCGCCTGTGGGAGCGCATGCCGCCCTGAGGGCTGCCACCTTCTCCTTCACCCTCCTACTGTCGGTCCCCATCTTCTTTTTACATTCTTGCACAGAGCGCTGGTGGCTTCCGTGCAGGTTTACGGCGCAAGCCACCCCCTCCCATGCAGCAGCACAGGCCTGAGGGGTGCCCCGCCGTCCACTGAGTAGTGGCTCTTCCTCCAGGTAGGCCTCGAAGAGTGCCTCTGTTTCGGCTTTCGTGAAGTTGGGCCTCCTCTTCCACCCACCGTCATCCTCCTCACCCATTCCTGGCTCGGCCATGTCACAGTCTGTATGGGTGGAAGTAGACACCTGTGACTGTGCGGTATACAGCAGTACCCTAAGACCATAGTCCAGAACATCACACAGCATGCAACTCACCTATCACCTGCAGTAACCGAATATGGCCACTGCAGATCAATGTCGAACATTTATAGCGCAATGCATGCAAATTAGGAGTGGAGCAACTTTAATGAGATGCAAATTGCACCTCTGTGCCATTGAATGGCTGATCAGATGATTTGCATATGACGGCTGAATATCGCGCTGTTGCGCTTTGCGCACTACGGTTGAGCCGGCTGAGCCAATGGCTCAGTTCTGTGACTGCATAGTACACCGCACTGCACATGCCCAGGTAGCTTACGCAGGCGTCTGCCATGTTGATGATGTGCTGTGCACGATCGGCAATTCAGGACACGGCCACCATTGTGCCAGTGGTGCTACAGCGCTGGTCACCACATGGTGCTGTGGCACAACTGCGCAATAGTCCACTGTGGCACTGGCACACAGTCGACCGATCGCACTGGACGTGTAGACGTCCGATGGCGCTGTGCGTGGCCTTGCGCCAGAGACCCATGACCTGTGCCCGACCTTTGCCCCCTTGGCACTGTACGTATGGCATGTCTGCAGCTCTATCGTGCTATTCGTAACAGTGCAATAGGGACGGCATGGCGCTGTACCTAACAGCGAGGGACTGACAGAGTTGTATTGCGCAACATTTCACGTGGTTGCCGGCTGGGACAGCCATATTGCCTACTATAAACCTGCAGAGATGGCACGCAGGAGAGCTCCTCAGTGGAGTGCATTGGAGGTGGCCAACCTGGAGGCTGTGGTGGAGCCTCACCATGGGCCACTTTTTGGGGAGGAACCCCTAAACATGGCCCGCATCCATGTGTGGCAGCAGGTGGCCACCGATCTGGAGCAGGCCACTGGGTGGCGGAGAACACTGGAGCAGTGCAGGCACCGCTACAGTGACCTGCGCAAGAGGGAGCGGGCACTGCTGGCGTGCCTCAGGTCACGTGCCAGGAGGGGCGTTGTGCCTAGGCCAGGTGGGTGAGCCGTCTATGCACCTGTATTATCCGCATGGGTAACACTGTGTAATGTGACGAGAGCATGGGGGAGGGTTGGTCCACGGTTGGCAGTGACAGTGTTTGCAGGTGTATGATGCATGGGTCTGGCTGTGTGGGCAGGCACACTCATTGGGGCAGAGGGCTGTCTGCTTTGGGAGCTCGCTGATGTGTTTTTCAACTTTTGCTTCCCACAGGCATGGAGGGGCGGAGGCGGCCGGGATGAGGCTCAGAGAGGCGTTGCAGAGGTGGCTGGCCGAGGTGGCGGCGGTGTTGGGCCACAGCAGCAGCAGCCACAGCAGCAGCGGCTTGATGAGGGTGAGTGTCATTACATCATGGATGCTATTGCGTGCTATGAGGGGGGAAGGGCATGGCCACCATCCATGGACAACACTGCCATGCATGCGACGTGTGACAGTCAGCACTGTCCAGTGGCACTGCATGTCTGTGAGTGCGTCACTGGTGGTCCATGCATGCACTGGGCACATGGCTGTGGCACTAACTTCCCACCACATAGCCACGTCACTGGACAGCCTTGGTTGTGCTGTGCTGGTCATGGTTGGGGTGTGTGTGCAGTGGCACACATGGCTGTTGCTGCCTGGTTGGGCTTGTCTTGTGCACGGTCACTGTGAGTGGGTGCAGTTCATCACAGGGGCGGGGCACTTGGCTGTATGCCATGCATGTTGGGTGGGCTTCAGTGTTGTGGACAGTCACAGCCATTGATTCTGTTCCCTTGCCCTAGGTGTCCGGGTCCTGTGCAGGATTGAGCAGGCTGTTCACCATCTGCTGGAGGTGTCTACAGAGTCCCTATCCATTCTGCGGGAGATGCACCAGAGGGGTGTGAGACGGCGAAGGAGGCCACGGGACCAGAGGCAGCCTAATGCTGTGCAGCCTGTAGGGCAGTAGCTGCCCCACACCTACCCCCTTTACCCTTCCCTCACACCCTGCCTTCCCTCACCAAGTTCTTCACCCCTGCCCCTTACCCACCCCTACCTTGTACCCATACCCCCACCCCTTTCTTGTATATATCTATCTGTACATAGTTTATTGTTGTGTGTTCGTGTTGATATTCTTTTATAAATCTATTTTGATATGAATACTGTGGTGGTCTCTGATTTGCAGCTGGCTATGGGTGCTCAGTTGCAGTGGTGTGCATGGCATCTGGGGTGGTATTGTCCTGGGATTGTGTGTGTGTGTGCGCGCGTGGGGAGGTGTGCCTGGTGTGGTAGTGTCTTTCAGCCAGTCTGGCCATGTGCTGCCACACACCGCTGGGTGCTCCTGGTGGGTCTGGCTTGTATGGTTCTGTGGTACACACGGTTGCAGTGTGCCGGGGGGGCTGGGTGCTCCTGGTGGGTCTGGCTTGTATGGTTCTGTGATACACGAGGTTGCATTGTGCCGGGGGGGCATGGGGATTCCTGCAGTGACAGTGACAGTCACTGCTCATGGGAGGTGTCTTGGGGTTCCAGTGCAGGGTGTGCTGTGCACAGGGGGGGCTGTTGTACACTTGGGTTGTCCGGCCCCTTTGTGTGGCAGTCTTAGCTTGCCAGTGGGTGTGTTGGGGCATCATGGCCCAGCTGTGCTTTGTTGGCTTGTCCCCATGGGCCGGTGGATATTCCGTCACTCCACCAGTGATGCTGTGCTTCGGGTGTGGGGATGTATTGTTAGTTCTGCAGTGTGTTCCTGTGCCCATCTGTGGCATGGGTGGTGGGCCCCTGCCTACCTCCCTGGTTGTGCAGTTCCATTGCTCTGCTGCTGGGGGTCTCTCTGCTTTGCACTATGGTGCCTCTAGACTGCTCAGCTGGGCTGGCCTTGTTGCGCTATGGCACGACATATCTGCTCAGCTTCCCCTTCCTGGTTTCGCTATGGCACAGATTATGCAATATTCAGACGTTGGCTGGTTGCGCAATTTGACTTGCTCCATGTTTGAATATCGCGTCTGTTGCGCATGTGCGCAATTGACTTGTGCTTGCTCCTGCTATTGTGCACATTTTGGGCGCAGTTTGAATATCTGTCCCAAAGTATCTACACATACCAGCCAGGTAAAGTGAGATAGTAACATACAATTGAAGATTAATAGGACTGAAAAAATAAAATATTGAAGGATACTGAAAGGGTTGATTCTTTTTTTAGGGACTGACAATAAAATAAAAAAAATAAAGAAATAAGGAGTTGGAAACAATGTTCAGCACAAAAGAGAGTAAAAAGTGTTAAAACCAGTTATACAGGTAAAGACACATTGTAGAAGTGTTTAAACAGTTACCAAGAAATTTGATTGTATTAAAACCTTAAATGTTTTAAAAACAGAACCTAAAATTCAAGGAAGACAAAGAATAAAGGAAACTGAACATGCTGAGCTGAAAGATAAAGCTGCAAAAGATAAAATGTAGCCAATTAAGATATTTTAAAATGGTACACTGTTAGAAAAGGTAGCAATAAGGGAAAGTTGTTTGATTATTGTATTGAAAATAACCTGCTAAATAAGGTTGCTGAAGGCATTTTCACATATGGTTTATATTATTATAGTTAAGACACAAGTTTGGTGCAATTCCTTGCCATGAAGAATCGGTAGAACAGGCAA
This sequence comes from Neoceratodus forsteri, assembly GCA_016271365.2. Taxonomy (NCBI): domain Eukaryota; kingdom Metazoa; phylum Chordata; order Ceratodontiformes; family Ceratodontidae; genus Neoceratodus; species Neoceratodus forsteri. The sequence continues at coordinate 106,538,060 of CM028131.1, read as the reverse complement.
AGACAGAAGTAAAAAGTGTCTGGCTAGTGTGGAAACAAAGCACGAATACAGGGTACATATTCTTTATTACTGTATATTATTTTTGTAAAGTTTTAGTTATAAGAGTGAATAGAGTACAGAGTGTGTACTATAAGTAGCATGGGAAAGAAGCACAGTGGTAATGAAGTATAATAGAAAACCTTAATAGAAGAATAATGAAAATAAATGGAATTCAAAAATGTAAGATTTATAAACAATATATCTATTATTCCTACAGAATATATGAAAAGCCCTTTGAAAAAGCACAAGAATGCGAAACGTCAGGGCAATTAACAAAAATAAAGAACGTTGAGAAATTTTACAACAGCCTGAGTGGAGTATTTTTTGGTCCCCCCCCCCTCCATTTTTGCACATCAACACTAGCACCAAGTTTCCAGTCCCATAAGAATAGTTGATCAAGTTCTGTGTCATAAGATGCTGATTGCTGAGACGTCGCCATGGCGGTGGCATTGCGGATTCAATTTGGTGATCTACCCAGCGGAAAACAAATGACACAAAGGATTCAGATTTTTAATGTCATGCGGGGGCTGTGCCTCTGCACCCCCACTTTAGGATTCTCAACTCCAGTGGGGTGCATGTCGGGTGGGGTTCAAAATTGTGAAAAAAAAAAAAACTACTCTGGCCAGGCACAAGAAAACATACCTGCACCCAAACCGAACCCAGAATCCTGGTCACCTCAGTCCAGCACCCACCCACCATGCCATGAAGCCAGCTTGGCAGCTCACCACAGCACCACCCCTCACAAACCCCACCGTCGTGCACGTGTACATATAGTGACATCCTGTCGCTATTCACGAACCCACCCCATCCGGTCACCTTCCCTACTCCATTGCCCTGTCGACATGCACCACAAGTGGGTACCGTTTCGGTAGGCGCCCATTTGTGAGTAGCGCGTGTCACAGGATACCAGTTGATCATGGTACTCATTGACCATATCATCTCAAAAAGGGCAATCAGGCGGGGGATGGGGTCAGCTGAGTCTGGCATGGGACTACATACAACCTCCAAAGACCCATGCTGAGACTGTTTTTGGGAACTAGCTTAATGCAGACATATTTTATGTCCCAATCTCGTAATCACTAAACCTTCTTTCTCTCTTCAGATAGGGTGTAGTTTGGTAGTGCAGAAGTGGTTCAGCTCTCATTGCAAGTGAATTTCTTTCATAGTACCTAAGTGGGTACGAGATGGGAAGTCTGACATTTATATTATACATTGAGGGCTTCTTTTTATTGTTATCTACCTTTGCTATATTATGGGCAGTAGCAGGTTTGGAGCAGGAAATTCACAGACTGATTATTATGAAAGTAAGGCGTGTTGGGAGTCCGGGTTTGGGGTTGTGGCTGGAGAAGAAGTAAAATGGCACCTTCTCTCAGAGCACAGCTGTGGTGAGCTCCTCCACAATGTTTACATGAGCTGGGTGGTATTGTGGAGCTCCAAATGAGTGACACAGACCACAAGGGCAATCTCTCCTCAGCTGTTTGAAGCCTGGTGTTGTGTGGAGGCTTCTCTGTGGCACAGCAGGGATTTTTTGTTTTAACCAGGAGAGACACGCTAAGCTGAAAGCTTGTTTACAGAAGTGACCTGGGAGCACAAGGAAGTTAAGTGACTTGTTCAGGATCACACAGTATGCAAGTGGAGACTGTGGGATTCAAACCCAGGTCTCCAGGTTTGCAGCTCTGAGCCTTAAACCACTGCACTATACTACCTCCTATTGGGAGTTGTTAGCATGTAGCTTCAGCTATCAGACACACTTCTCCGGCTTATAGCACTACAGGAGAATGAGTGGGGGGAAATAGAAAGCAGATGTCTGCACCCCCATAACTTGGACCTCAGCTTGGCAAGAATTATTAAGGCTGGTGGCATGGCCCATTATTGCAATCAAAAACAAACTCTTCTTGGCAGATGAGAGGGTTGTGCAAGGAGGGCCATGGAATCAGGGTGGGGCACAGCCTGGGCCTGGCGGCCACAGCCTCATCCAGGGCACTGTGGTTTCTCAAGCCCCAATAGCATTCACTGGGTACATCCCAGGATCAGCCTGACTACAAACATTAAAGCAGTGCTCGCTGCCATGGACCCAATCAGTGCCAGAGCTCAGATGGGGAAAGGGAGGCTCCTCTTAGATGAAGGGCTGGATCTGCATTACCAGCTCTAGAACCATGTGCTTCTGCTTCTGCATTACTCCCTTGATCTCTGCAGGTGTGACTGCCTCTCCTAGGGCTAGAGGATCAATGGGCAGGAGACCGGAGCTGGTTGGCCTCTTGTTTTTGGTATTCATTGGTATTATTCGCAGGGGCCATGGTGGTCTGTACTACACTGACAAGATTATATTTATCACATCAGGCCTGGTCAGAGGAGGTCCATGGTATCACCACCCAACTTGGGGAGGGGAGGGATGGTTCCTGATGATCACTTATGAGGAAATTTCCTGCCAGGGTCACAGGCCCTGATGTTTCACGTGCCTACTCATGGGGTGGGGGGATGTTTTGGGTAATATCTCATGATTGTGGAAGCATGTTGATAGATACGAGCTGCCAGGAGTGGTATGACTGGCAGGTGGTTCAAACAATACACTACCGGGCAAAAGTTTTAGAACACCCCCATTTTTCCAGTTTTTATTGAAATTTACGCAGTTTAATGTCTCAATGTACTCTGAAATTAAAGCATAGAACAAATTTATTTATTTTATTTATTTAGTTAAACATCAGTTTAGAAACCTTTGAGCCAGAGGCTCATTTACAAAGGTACCTCGTCACAAAGAGGACATCAGAACAGTAGTACAAGGGACACAGTACTTACAAACAAAAAAGTTACAGTTCAATTACAATTTTGTTACAATAGAATACAATCTCCGATGAAGCAAAAGATAACAAAAGGTGCAAAACTGATGGTCGGGGGAGAGCTGGTGGGAGTAGAAGGGAGAGATAGGGGAGGAGGAATTAGTAGGAAAGGAAGGGGGGGAGCCGCTCAGTGAGCATTGTCAAACAGAGTATATATATATATATATATATATATATATATATAATTTTTTTTACATCTAGGCTAGCGGCAGTTGCATTTGTGAGAGCTAAGCAGGAAGTTTCTGAGCCTGGGCTTAAAGCAAGCTAAGGTTAGTGAGTTTGAGACACTGGCAGGAGGGAGTTATACCAGTGGGAGGCACGGTAGAGGAATGCCCTCTGACCTTGAGAGGTCCTGGCTCGGAATAACTAGGGTAGCTCTGGATGAGCTGCGTATCAGGTCCTGAGTACGGCGAATGGAGTTGATAGGCCTATGGGGATAGGCTACTAGGGTTTAAAGGTGAGCTGGCATGTCTGATACATGAGTCACTCTTCCAGGTTGAGTAGGGTAGCCAGGTGTACAGCCTCACATGTGTGAGTAGTCTGGGAGCACCAGTGATAAGTCTGCAGGCCTTATTAACTGTGAGGCGAACCTTGTTGAGGGCAGTCTGATCTGCTGAGCCATAGACCGGAAGGCCATAGTCATGAGAGACATGACAGAGGAGGTGACAGCCAGGCGAGGGCATCAGGAGGGAGGCATTTCTTGTGCCGTAAAGAATGCTCAAATGTGAGTTGGCTAAGAATTTAGGGCAGATATATGTCCATGGAATAAAGTGCAGGTCAAAGGTACCAAGATATTTATAGGACTGCACTTGGTCAATGACTTAGATTGGTGTGAGTGGACAGCTAAGGAAACTTGCTGTACTTATTTTGGGGTGGAGAAGAGCATAGTTTTGTTTTCTTAAGGTTGCTAACAAGTCGGGTGCTCAGTGAACCAGGTAGCTGCAGAGTCAAAGACTAGTTGGAGGGAGTTCTGGCGCATGGGTCATTGGGGAGGCAACGAGAACAGCATCATCAGCATAGAGAAGCATCTTACCCGTACAACTGCTGGGTAGGGAGTTAAGAAAGAGGAGAATAGTAGGGGTCCAAGAATTGAGCCCTGCGGCACCCAGAGCTAATGGGGCATGTTTCAGAGAGAGTACCGCTGACTTTCTAACATTGGGAGCGGGCGAGAGATAGCTGGTGCACCAGGAACAGGTCCTGAGGCAAAGCCTATTAGGTCGAGGGTGGAGAGCAAAAGAGGATGCGAAACGGTATCGAATGCTTTAGACAGGTCAATGAGTATAGCACCAGCCAGGGCACCAGAATCCAAGGAGGCATGGAGGCATGGAGGAAGTTGGAAAATTCCAGGAGTGCTGTATTGGTACTATGACCTGCTCTGAACCCATGTTGTTCAGGGCAGAGAACATTGTACTTACAGAGGTAGTCAGAGACTTGGGATGACTTGGGATGCCACAATTTTCTCTAACGCCTTAGAGAGGGGGGAGAGGATTGAGATGGGTCGGTAGTTACCCGAAAGAGTCCTGTCACCACCTTTATGGACAGGGGTAACTGTGGCAATCTTCCAGGCAGAGGGGAATTGTCCGAGACAGAGTGATTTGTTGAAAATGCACATAATAGGTGAGAGGACCTGATCCAGGACCTGACGTAAAAGGCAGTGATCAAGTGAGTTATTACCGATGGTGTTACCTTTTAGGGCTTTTAGCAAGTAAGGCCTCAGCTTCTTGCATGGTGACACGACGAGGTGGAAAGAGGGGCGGGCAATGGGTGGTGGTACAGATGGAGGAGGTGGACTGAAAAGTTACCAGGAAGTACTGAGCTATGATTTGTAAAGGAGTTATTGAGGTGGGTGGCAATGAGGGCAGGGTCAGAGGAGACGGTACCATTGATGTTGAGTAGAAAAGAAGGAGAGGGGGACTGAGAGTGACCATTCAGTTGCTTGATGTTGTCCTAGAGCACCTGGGGTTCCCCAGGAGGAGGTAAGAGAGGCTTTGTAGTATTCCGCCTTGCTTTGCGGATGGCCCAGGTGCACTGGTTGCGGGCGGCATAGGACTGCCTGTCAGCTGAGCGGCCAGTAGCAACAGCAAGGTGCCAAAGATTGTCCGCTGCTTAAGTTGCCACAGTAGGGCAGGGGGTGATCCAAGGGCATGTTTCACTTGGACCTCCTAGCAGTTATAGTGGAAGCAAGATATCACAGACAAAGTTGAAAGTGCTTACAAAGAAGGCCAGGGCCAAGTCAATGTTGGTTGCCCTCGTCAGAGGGGACCAATCAGTGTGGGCAAGGAAGCACTTAAGGCCTATGAGTCCCCCAGGCCTAAGCCACCTTCGAGAGGTGGTTTTGACCGGGGATGAGGGCCGAGGAGTTTCCCAGTTGAAAAGCACAGGGGAGTGGTCACTGAGGCAGTCAGGGAGGATTTGGATGTTGTGGATGCGGATTGGCCTGTTGGTGAGGACCACATCCAGGAGGGTGCTTGTCCCCCAGGGTTTTTTCTAGTAGGCTGTGTGACCAGTTGAGTTAGGTCAATTGAATCGAAAGCCTCACGGTGGGAGGAGGACGAGGGGCAGAGCCAGTTTATATTCAAGTCGCCCACCAAGATTTGGTCCGACGAGTTGGGTAGGGAGGTGAGGTAGTCAATTAGTGGGCCCAGGGCCTGGGATTGGTTCTTGGGGGGTATGTAGGCTACGGTTAGGAATAATGGGCCTCTAGCTGGGTCAGGGGACAGCTTTAGGTAAGTGTCTGGTCCTCATGGTCGAGGTCAGGCGGGGAGTGGTAGCCCCATGAGAGAATCCTTCAAATAGAAGACACAGCCCCACCTCTCCTGCGACCATGGTCCAACTGGTGGAGAGTGTAGCCGGGAGAGAGACATGAGAGTTAGGAGTGGAGGAGACAGCCAGGTTTCAACCAGGGTAACAACATCAGGTTTATAGGCGTCACCCAGCAGTGTAGAGATCCAGTTTTTTCAGGAGGCTACAGATGTTCATAGAAGCAATGCGCAGCCCAGAAGATTTCAGGGGAGGACCAGTGCTGCCAGGCCCGGATTGGGGTGGACATTGCCTGACAGGAGCAGGAGGAGGAGGGCTGATCTGGGGAGTGCACAATGGCGGGATAGCTTTCGACGATTGGAGAGGGGGTGATGAGGGGGTGATCACCAAGTGAAATCAGCTACTAGAGAGCAGTAAAATGTGACAAGTGAGGTATTGGGAGCAAATTGTTCAAACTTAATCAGGCTCCCTCTAGTGGCAAAACAATATAAGGAGCTAATGGAGAAAAAAAAAAGATCAAGCACAGGCAAAAGATTAACTTGCTGGGGGCGGGCTGGTAGTGGGTGTGGGGAGAAGAGCAAATGGGCTGTGGGCTATCAGGTACTATTGTGATTCAAAAAAGAAGGTGATTACTAGCAGGGCAAACTGAAATTCTGCACACAGGAAAAGCACTTAGAAGTTAAACAGTCCCCAAATGAGTTTTTCACAGGGGGGTAATTCAGTTACAACTGGAAATGCACTTTACAAATTAACAAACAGTCCCCAGTGAGATTTGCACAGGGGGGGATTTCAGATAGAACACAGGTCCTGGGCTTGCAGTGACTCTAAGCTTTTAAATACAGTTACAGGCAAATGCAAATAGTTTTAGCTGGTTTGTTTTAAAAGTTTCAAAATCAGGCACAAAAGTAACAGTTCTGCTCCGTTTGAGCCTGGGCAGCAACTCGAGGTGCTACTCTGGCTGGGATTCATGCGCTGAGCAGGGGCTTGTGGCCGTTTCAGAAAAGGCGCCAGATGTGCTTGATGGTGGCAGCAGCCTGGATCAAGGTAGAAATTACCTGGTATGTCTCGGGTTGGAGCTTCTGCAGGCAGGAGGCTTCAGAGCAGGCCCTCGTGACCTCGGGTCTCCTCAGGGAGGGGGTGGTCTCTGTGGAGAATGAAGAGAGAGGGGATTAACATGCAGCACAGGCAAAAGATTAACTTGTTGGGGTGGGCTGGTAGTGGGTGTGGGGAGAAGAGCAAATGGGCTGTGGCTATCAGGTACTATTGTGATTCAAAAAAGAAGGTGATTACTAGCAGGGCAAACTGAAATTCTGCACACAGGAAAAGCACTTAGAAGTTAAACAGTCCCCAAATGAGTTTTTCACAGGGGGGTAATTCAGTTACAACTGGAAATGCACTTTACAAATTAACAAACAGTCCCCAGTGAGATTTGCACAGGGGATTTCAGATAGAACACAGGTCCTGGGCTTGCAGTGACTCTAAGCTTTTAAATACAGTTACAGGCAAATTCAAATAGTTTTAGCTGGTTCATTTTAAAAGTTTCAAAATCAGGCACAAAAGTAACAGTTCTGTCCCGTTTGAGCCTGGGCAGCAACTCGAGGTGCTACTCTGGCCGGGATTCATGCGCTGAGCAGGGGAGCTTATGGCCGTTTCAGAAAAGGTGCCAGATGGCCAACGATGGCGGTGGCAGCAGCCTGGATCAAGGTAGAAATTACCTGGTGTGTCTCGGGTTGGGCTTCTGCGGGCGAGGAGGGCTTCAGAGCAGGCCCTCGCGACCTCCGGTCTCCTCAGGGAGGGGTGTTGTCTCGTGGGGAGAATGAAGAGAGAGGGGGGATTAAATATGCAGCACAGGCAAAAGATTAACTTGCTGGGGGCGGGCTGGTAGTGGGTGTGGGGAGAAGAGCAAATGGGCTGTGGGCTATCAGGTACTATTGTGATTCAAAAAAGAAGGTGATTACTAGCAGGGCAAACTGAAATTCTGCACACAGGAAAAGCACTTAGAAGTTAAACAGTCCCCAAATGAGTTTTTCACAGGGGGGTAATTCAGTTACAACTGGAAATGCACTTTACAAATTAACAAACAAAATAAACAATTGGAGATAAAAAAGAAATCATAGAATCATTTTGTTTAACAAAATTTAATCTAAATTTTTGACTCATCAAAGTAGCCACCTTTTTGCAGATATAACCACCGAACACACTCGTGGCATTCTTCCTACAATGGACATCAAATATTGTTCGGGAAGTTCTTCCCAACACTGTTGCAGAAGTTGCCACAATTGTGTTGCACTTGTAGGTTGCTTTGCTTTCACCTTCTGTCCAGTTCATCCCAAACCAGCTCGATGGGGTTTAAGTCTGGAGACTGTGCTGGCTATTCCATGATTTGAAGCTCACCGTCTTGTTCTTTTCTTGAAGGTAGTTCTGACATAGCCTGGAGGTATGTTTTGGGTCATTATCTTGCTGTAGGATGAACCCCTGACCAACTAGGCATAGACCAGAGGGTACTGCATGGCGCTGCAAAATGCTGTGGTAGCCCTTTTGGTTCAGGGTGCCAGTCACTCTGTGCAAGTCGCCGACTCTGGATCCAGCAAAAGAGCCCCAGACCATCACGCTTCCTCCTCCATGTTTGACAGTTGGTGTCACACACTGAGGAACCATCCTTTCGCCTACTCGACGGTGCACAAAAACCTTGCGTGATGAACCGAAGATTTCAAATTTTGATTCATCGGTCCATAAGACCTTCTTCCAGTCTTCAGTAGTCCACTGGTGGTGCTTCATGGCCCAGGCAAGCCTCTTTTTCTTATTTTGCCATCTTAGCAATGGCTTTCTTACTGCCACTCGACCTGTCAAACCTGCAGCTCGAAGTCTTCTCTTCACAGTTGAAACTGAGACTTGCTTACTTCGACCAGTGTTAAGCTATGCTTGAAGCTGTTGTCCTGAGCCGCCTATCCGCATAAACTGTTGACTCTCAGAAACTTGTCTTCTGATTCTATTGTGGCTTTGGGTCTGCCAGACCTCTTCCTGTCAGAGTTTCCTCCAGTTTCCAAGTGCCTTTTGATGGTGTAGGAAACTGTACTCACTGACACCTTGGCTTTTGCAATTTCTCTAAAGGAAAGACCTACACTTTTAAGGGTTATAATAGTCTGTCTGTCTTCCTTTGTTAATTGCCTTTTTCTCGCCATTATGATAGCAATATACAGTACTACTTCCTGCAGTGCAATATTGTCCAAATAATGCTTCAGAGGGTGTAATAACAGTCTGTTCCAACACTGCTTTTATACATACAGGGGGTTTGTAATCAAGTAATCAACAAAAGTTGGGACACCTGTAGGAATTGTTTGCATCAACTTTCAAGGCGTAATTTACTTCCATTGCTGCAGAACAGCTGTAAGTTGTTAACCCATTACTTGTTCCCTGAAAATTCAGGTTTTGCTAACCTAATCTTTTTTTTTTAACCTCTAACAGTTTACCGCTTACCTTTGTACCATTTCAGGTTATTCACTGGACTTGAATTGCTTAAATTTCAATAAAAACTGGAAAAATGGGGGTGTTCTAAAACTTTTGTCCGGTAGTGTATCTGCTATATGCACATCCGGCCAGGTGCTAGCTCCACCCAGCCCCTCTGTTACCACCTATACTACTTGCCAGGTAGCAGGGTGACCTTTTGAAGTTTGGGTTTCCTCTGGGGAACAACTGCCTGTACATAGTTTTTGTTGTTGGCTTTCTTGTTTTTTCTCGGGTGTTCTTAGGTTTTGTGCCATGTTGGGAGGGGGTGCTGCCTTCTCATGGAGCAGCTGCATTCCAACATCCTCACCATGGCTGAAGGAGGGATAGCAGTCTACAATGTACAGGGTCTAAATAGCCCCATCAAATAGTCGGGAGTCCTCCAGGAGCTGAAGCACTTGGGGTCATGATAGCTTTCCTACAGGCAATGCGGCTGGCACAACATGAGCATGCCAAGCTAAAAGGACCTAGGTGGGCTTGACCTACCCCTCTTTATATGTCGCACATCCCCATTGGGGTTGTGATATTAGTACACAAATCATGGCCTCTAATGGTCACAGAAGTGATTGAGGACACAGGGGGTCGCTATGTGTGTGTAAAGGGTACCCTCAGTATGGTACATAGTATCCTGGTAAATATCTGTGCTCTGAACCAGGAGAAAGAAAATATCCTCTTTCTGAAAAGCAGACAGATATCCCTGGCCCTACTGCTGAGTGATCTATTCTTGGTGGTGGAGATTTTAATGGAGTGCTTCAGCCTCATTTAGACAGGCCAGGGACAACAGGAGACTCCACCAGAGTGGGAACCTGTCTCTCAATGTTGATGCAGGAACTAGGGTCAGCGGAGATACGGCGGTTTCTGCATCCTATAGTTAGGGTCTCCTCTCCACAACGTGTACTCGTGTAAAGATTTGTTTTGGTCTCCTCCACCTGGGCCCATGCAGCCAACTCTTATGGAGCAAGAGCATCACATTACCTGACCACGTCATTGTTACTCTGAACCTGGGCCATGCACCAGTAATGAAAGCACCTAGCTGGAGGCTAAATGTCTCATTGCTAAATAATCCAGATTAAAGAGCCATGGTTGAGGCTCACCGTGAGGAGTACACTGCCCTCAACACAAAGGGGGATACATCTAAGGGGAGCTGGCGGGACAGTTTTAAGCTTGTAGTTACAGGGCACACTATTAGTTTTGCCTCCAACCATAACAAGGAGAGACTGTGAGAGCAGCTATCCCTGGCATGATGGCTGTTTGACCTTGTGGCAGAACATAAAATTGTTCTGAACAAGGAGGTCAAGAAGCATCTAGACAAATGCCGTGTGGACCTTAACTACCTTTGTAAGCCAAGGTGGAGAGGACATTGCACTGTTCACACCATGTTTCTATGAGTCTGGAAACAGAGCTGGCAAGATACTGGCCTGACAATTACACCATGAGGTGGCAAGCTGGGTGATGCTGCAGTTCCATAAGCCAGGGCTGCTCACCAATTCGAGACAGAGACGGTGCATATAGCAAACCAGTTTGGAGCATTTTATAAAATCTTGTATATCCAGGAGAGAACTGAGCCCTTCCAGGACAAGTTAGATGCTTTTTCCAGGAGATTCACTGTTCACCGACTGGCATAGAAGGCAAGAGAAGTGCTGTATGCCCCAATCAACCAGGATGAAATCCAACTGGCAATTGCTGATCTGAAGATGCGCAAGTCCCCGGGGCCTGACTGGCTGGCTCCTGAGTATTTTAAAACCTTCTCAGAGCCCCCAATACCCTGACTTTGCGAAGCATACAGAGTAGTGCAGAGAGGGAAAGGCACCCTCCTCTTGGCAATATGCCCAGATGTCAAAGCTACTGAACCCTGGAAAGGATCTGGCAGTGTGCAGGACATACCACCACATCTCCCTCCTGAATGTGGACCTTAAGGTGTTCACTGCAGTCTTGGCCTCACAGGTGTAGTGCAGGGTGGTTCACCTAGATCTGACCAACTTCATTAATGGTGTATGATACATGACAATATTAGGCGTCTACTTAATATTATTTCATGGCAGCTCCAGTTTCCTGATCTTGCCCTAACATCTTCATGGAGGCTGAAAAGGCTTTTGACTGGGTGAGCTGGGGATTCCTGCACCAATAAGGGGATAATGAACTCCTTCTGCACACGTTTTCAGGCCCTGTATGCTTCCCCCAGGCAACAGTGAAGGTCGATGGACTTCAGACTGATTGTTTTTTCCTTGCCAAGGGCACCACGCAGGGGTGTCCCCTCTCACTGTTATTATTTGCACTGTATATTGAGCCAATAGCTATAGTGGTTCACCAAAATCCTGACATCCAGGAAATCAGAGCGGAAGGCTGGGAACACAACATTCCATTATTTGCAGATGACTACAAATTTTTCTTGACCTCACCGAGACATCTGTTCCAGCCTTGCTGCAGGAATTGAAGGTCTGTGACACCACAGCTGGCTATAAAATTAACTTCCAAAAGTTGAGGGCAATAAGGCTGGGGGGAGTTTGTTCAGTCACCTTCGGAACCACCTTTCTCTTCAAGTAGGCACCGCACAATGTGGTTCAGTACTTGGGTGTACATATGTCTCCTAACTTGCCCTTGCTATTTGCTCTGAATTATGAGAAGCTGATTGATGAAGTTCAGGCGGACATTTAGCCCTGGGATCTGCTCTCCCTCAGCTTGGGGAAGCTTATTGCGATTGTTAAGATGATTGTATTTCACAGGTTCCTTTTGTTTTTTTCAAGCATTACCCGTAAAGATCTCAAAGGACGTCTGGAGAACTTTGCAGAGGTCTCTGATGACTTTTATATGGGTTGTGGGCTAACACAAGATTAGCAGGCGGCTTCTGTCCTTCTGCAGAGTGGCTGACTGGCGGTGGCAGATTTTCACCTCTACTATTTAGCAGCATGATTGTCCCCACTCATCCCTTAGACCAAGCAGAGAGAAGATACTGGATGGCTGGAGATGGAGATGAGTCAGTCTTTCCGGGCCCCACTGTTTGCCATCACAAATATATGCTTCCTCCCACAAATTTAGTCAGAGATACCCAACCTCTAAATGAAACATTTGTTGTAAATGCTCCTTAAGGTGAAGCTCCTCACAAATACCCCAAACGGAGTAGGTTCCTTGTCCATAATAACTGGGGATCCTTGCTTTGTACTGTCCCATGCTGATCCTGGTTTCCACAGATTGAACAGGTAGGCCCTCACAAGATAATGGGACACTGTCAGGGACAGTTCCTGTGTCCTCTTTCTAGAGCGGCAGCAGAAATATGGGATGCCATGACAAGATCATTTCAGATATCTACAGATGAGGCATTACCTGGCCTCACAGAAATGAGTGCAGCAAGTGAGCAGAGCCCTACATCCCTTGAAGAATTTAAGTACTGGGCAGCCACGCTTTCCAGCAGGGGACAGGATCCCCATGGCATACAAAACCCTCTTAAGTAAAGAACACCCAGAATTCACACAGTTTAAGACACAGTGGGAAAGGGAAGCCTAGATAACCATCTCAACAGAGGACAGGTCTAATCTGTGGGAGTCAGGGTGGAAGGTCACAGCATCATCAGCACAGTGAGAGTTTAGTTGGAAGTACCCATTGCTGTTCTTCAACACCTCAACCATCACACACCATTTCAGTGCAGGAGCTTCTAACTTGTGCTGGAAGGGCTGTGCAGGGATGTCAAATCACATTTTCACATCTTCTGGGAGTGCTCCATCCTTACACCATATTGCTTTCAGATACTCAGGACACTGGAGGAGCCATGGGCTAGGGTCATTCCATTTACCTTTGAGCCTCTGGTTACTGGGGCAATTGGTCCTGAGGGTAGGGAGCCGTGCACAGCAGGGGTTGCTTCAATCTCTGTACATGGAGACCATGAAAGGGATCACCACCTGCTGGCTCCAGGTCAACCCACTCACCTTTGTTTCATGGGAGTTGGGAGTAACAGAAATGTGCAAAATAGAGTGGATTACTGCTATCCGTAGGCCAACCCTAGAGAGACATGTAGAGATGTGGTCATGGAGGGAGTCTTGTGGATTAGAGCACTAATGCAATTCTGGGAGGGGAGTTGGGGGTGGAACTTGACTAAGTATATTGGCTATGGACACTGGGGGTGGAGGGTCACATTCCCCTCTAAGATAAATGCAGTTCATTGGTTTTAAGTCAAATGTACAGAAATACCAAGTTGAGGTTTCGGATACTTTGGAGAAGTTTGAGCCTTGTTGGTTCATGTTAGCTGCAACTGCTGCTTGGTTATAGAAACACAGAAACAGAATTTGTAGGTAGAAAAGGACCACTTGGCCCACCCTGTCTGTCCAGATGGTTCCTGCCTAGTATGACTTCACAGACCCTAACTGGTCTCATGCAATCTTGCCTCCTCCTTGCATATTCACCAGTATTTCCCTATGTCTGTTCCATGTATGCTTGAAACCCCCTACTGTTTTTGCCTCCACCATTTCCACTGGCAGTCCGTTTCAAGTGTCAGTGAAGTAGTACTTCCTCACATCCCTTTTAAACTTACCCTTCCAGCTTTATCACATGCCCTCTGGTCCAAGTACTCTTTCACATTTGAGAGAAACTCTCCTCCTGCACCCTGTTCACCTTCATGAGGAACTTGCAGGTCTTTTTCATGTCCCCTCTCACTCTCCTCTCTTCCAGGGTGTCTATATTGAGACCCCTCAGTTTCTCCTGACAGGGCTTTTGATGCAGCCCCTGCACCCTTTTAGTTGCCCTCCTCTGGGCTGCCTCCACCCTGACTATGTCCTTTCTAAGGTGTGGCCTCCAGAGCTGGACACAGTACTCCAGGTGGGGGTCCCTCAAGTGAGTGATACAGTGGTAATACCACCTCCCGCCTCCTGCTGGAGATACCTTTCTCAATGCATTCCTGCATCGTACTGGCCCTGCCCACTGCTTTGTCACACTGCTCAGCAACTTTGAGGTAATCCAGTATGATAACCCCAAGGTCTCTTTTCCTGCTTAGCGACTGTCAGTAACCCCCCTCCACCCCATCTTGTACTCAGCTTACAGGTTCCTCTGCCCTAGGTGCATGATTTTGTACTTTTTGGCCTTGAACTCCAACTGCCGTGCCCTTGACCACTCTTCGAGTTTCCCAAGGTCTCTGACACATTCTCTCCACCCCTCCTGAGTGGTCACCGTATTGCAGATATAGTTGTCATCTGCAAAAAGGCATAACTTCCCTTCCAGTTCTTCTGCAGTGCCACTTATGAAGACATTGAAGAGGACGGGTCCCAGTACTGAGCCCTGCAGCACCCCTCTGGTCACTGTATCCTAATTATAGTGAATGCTGTTAACCACCACCCTTTGTTGCCCTTCCGCTGACCAGTTCCTTACTCAAGTCACCACTTTGGATCCCACCCCTTAGGCTGCTCAATTTTTTTATCAGTCTCCTTTGTTACACAGTGTCAAAGGCCTTGCTAAAGTCCGATAGGCCACATCCACTGCCCTCCCCTGGATGATTTCTCTGGTCACCCAGTCAAAGAAATCAGATTTGTCTGACATGCCCCCCACACACACACACCATGTAAATCCTGTTGCCTTTAGTCTTGTAGCCAATTAGGTTCAAGATAGTCTACCAACCTTTCCTTTACCAGGGTTTCCATTGTGGTTGTTTTGCCAGTCTATGAGGTGGTTTTACACTAAACCATAGTTATCTGTTAGAGAGTGTGTATATCCAGGTTGAGGGTAGTGTGTGTGTGCAAGCTATTTTTTTGTTTTATTGGTGTGCCTTGTTTAGCCTATGGATCACTTTCCTGGGGCAGACCCTACCTTCCCTATGGGGATACTGTGTTTTGTATTCATTTCCCCACCACTGATGTGAGACTGACTAGCCTATAGTTGCTAACCTCTAGCCTACTGCTGCTGTTATTGAGAGGGATCACGTCTGCTTGCCTCCAGTCCTCTGGAACCATACCTGCTTCTAGTGAGCTGTAGGTTGAATAAGGCTGTCACTGGGGTAGATAGCACCTCTGGGTTCTTTAGTACCCATGGGTGTATCCCACTTGGTTCCATAGCCCTGCCCACTTTCAGAGCTGCAAGTCAAGCAGGAGGCAGTATAACATAGTGGTGAAGGGTACTGAGCTGCAAACCTGGAGATCTGCATTTAAATCCCATCAGCCCCCACTTCCATACTGTGTGACCCTGAGCAAATCACTTAACTTCCTTGTGCTCCTAAGTTGCGCCTGGAAACAAGCTCTGGCTTGGTGTGCCTTTCATGGTTAAACAGTTTCCCCTTTCCCTTTCAGGACTCTTTCCTCTGAAAACAGACTTATGTCCACCCCTTCTTTGTTCCTGCTGCTGCCTGGTGGTCCATCCCCCCCCCACCTCCACTGTGAAGGCTGAGCAGAAGTACCTGTCCAGGATGTCCATTTTCTTGATACTCTACTGTGCAGTCTCCCCCTGATGTCCTCATCCTCACTATCCCTCCCCTTGCTTTCCTCTTTTCACTTATGTATCTGAAGAAAGTCTTATCCCCTTTAGCTACCCCATGGCTATTCTTTCCTCTGTCTGCACCTTTGCTCCCCTCACTGCCTTTCCCACTTCCCTCTGCTTTACTTGGAACACCTCCCTGTCTTCCACCCTCTGAGTTTCCTTATACCTCCTGAATGTCACTCTTTTTCTCTTCACCACCTCGTCTACTTCCCTAGAGAACCACAATTGTCTCTTTTTTCCTTCTACTTTTACTCACCTCCTTCACACAGAGGTTTGTTGCCTTAATTATGCCTGTCCTTATGTAACCCCTAGATGGCGCTATCCCAGGGGCTACTACCCCTGCCTGATTTGCCACTAACAGGTTGAGGGGCCTGGATCCAATGGCGGGTGCCTCCACCCAGAGGTCAGGGTTTGCAATAGTTAAACTAACTTGGTCACAGCCCTCTGGGACACTGCAACCCCCCTTTCTTCCCACTAGTGGCCCACACAATATATCAGAATTACCTTCACAGTATACACTTACCCCAGGTCTGGTTCCGCACTGGGACCTCCTGAAATGAGATACAGTGCAACAATCACAGTACAGTACTTTAACATAGACAAATACCTCAGGCAGTATAACTTTGCTGAAACAAGCAGCTCTGATTTATTTAGGGGATATAACAAGGACAGGGAAATCAGGTTAATTAGCTTATCACTCTAATAATCTACCTATGGCTTCCAGTAGCCAGGCTCATCCCTATCAGTTACTGTCCCTGGTACCCAAGCCCCAGTGGCTAGTCCAAACCGGGTGGCAGCTGGTAGGGGCCCTTCACAGAGAAAAGGAGAACCAAACAGTCAGCAGTACAGTAATTCCATTTGGATTCACTGTGGCATTCAACAGGGAGCAACCCTGAATTAGTACTCACGACTCCAAATAAGATAGGGTCCTTCAATGTCAGCAGGGCTCACTTGAGGTACACAAACCCTCTTCACACATCCATATAAAAGAAAGTACTATACCAGGCAGGCTGCATCTGTATCCCGATCGCATTACTGCACAATACCCGGAGAACACACAGCAGATTCAGTTCCTGACAGACCGAGTGCAATTTTCAGCAATTCTTCCAGTCTTCTACAGGGTGAGCCTGGTTTCTACTCTTCAGAGATCCTTTGATTCTTTCACAGGACGGTTCAGTCCTAACAAGCTGTTACACAAGCTGCAGACCCGGAACTCTGGGCCTTACACACGTTTTTTGACTAAAACTGCACACTGAAAAAGCACAGGGCTCCTTCCTTCTTCACTGCCAAAGCTCAACTGAACTCCAACTGACTAAACCGGCACTTCCTTTGAGTTCCTCCCAGTTCTTGACTGGATTGGCTGTCACTCACAATAGACTGCTGTTGTTGGTCCAAAAAGGCACTGAAGTCTAAACTACATCTCCCAGAGTCACTGCCCATACAATCCTCTTGTGGCTGGCTCAGATTATGAGTCCAAGTTCTGATTCGTCCAAGGCATCATTTTAGAGCTAGCTTACCCCACACTGATTGGTCCAGTTCAGCAGTTCAAAACTAGAATGGGAACTAGCAGACACAGTTCTGACTGCAAAGAAAGCAGGTTAGACAAACTGTAATTTCATTATTACTCTAAATAATTTCTGGCAAACAGTTACATCTTTCAGATAGGTTCCTTTGCACTCCTAGTGACTGCAAAAATGAAGTGAATTGCAGCAGCTTGAGTGGTACTCAATCAAAGAAACACACAGTCCCCCATACAACTAATTATGTCTGCAAGCAGACAGCTCTTAAAGAGACAGTACCAGAGGTTCTAAAACACTCACTGATAAATGGCTTAAATGCCAAACACCATTCAGGCTTGGAGCATTCAAGCAAGCTCCTGAAGTCTTTTGGGAACCCCATTTGCAGGGGGTTACACCTTCTGGTTTGGGAAGCTTGACATCCACACAAGCAAGTACCCCATAAGTTTCAACTGCAACCATATACATTTGCATTAGGCTCGCATACGTAATCATCAGTCAATATATCATTTTACCAAGAACACATTTCTGAAACATTGCAGTACGCCACTCTTTACACAGTATTATATACACATTGTACCATAACTCAGTTATTACCTCTTGTACATGAAACCTGAAGAGAGGGGCCTCTTCCTATCAGTTACCTTGGGGCTGGATGGGGTAGGGGAACATACTTAGAGGGCAACACAAGTAACTTGAGTTAGCACTGATGCTCAGTTTGGGCAATGAGCTCGGGACACATACACTCCTTTATGGACAACATTGAGAGGCAAGTCCACAGGCCTCCCAAGTGAATCATAACTGAGGTGCACCACAGGCTTTACAGCTCACCAGTCTTTCTAGGGGGAACTGTTATAGTCTCTGCACTCTGAGCCTCATTTTCAGCATTGTCCTCACTTGTCAGGGGAGTCTCCATGGGGTAGAGAGGCTAGAACTTGGGGCACTTTCAGCTCCAGGAGTTACAGTTTCTGAGTCCACAACATTTGGCTCGCATGGAGAGCTTTTCGGACACTGGCAGTGGACTGTCAGGGCACTCAAAATACTCTTCTTGTTCGGTGTATCACCAGTCTGCCCCAATCTATCATTTTCCTCCCTGAAACAAACAGTTCAACCATGCACAATGATTCCATTTCATCTGATCTGATGCTTTGCACTTCACTTTCTGGGAGCATTGGCTCCAGGGATGAAGCTTGGGGCTTAGACAGTCCAGAAGGCCCAGCTTTGTCTCCAGTATTGACTAGGGATTGCCCCAAACAATTGACTCAGTTCGTAGAAGGGATAGTATTCAAAGTCACTCTCACTTTCTTCCGATATGGACTGACAGTCATGCTCAACTGGGACTTGTGGAGGGAACACTTTAACTTTGCTTCTGTAGGTGCAGACTTTCTTGATCTTTTTTCTTAGCAGCAGCTCCTAGTCACTGGTCCAGAGGGGGCATCTTCTAGGGCTCAGACTCAATTAAGATTTGTCCAATGGGCAGTAAATGATTTCTATGCATTGTTTTTACATCTTTGAATTATTCTCAGGCCTTACTTTGTACACTGGCAGATCATCTAGTTTGCCCACTACAATGTGAGGGAGATGGTGCCATCTGTCAGCAATCTTGTGCTTGCCATGCAGTCCCAGATTTCTTAGCAATATCCGATCTCCCTCCTGGAGTTCCTGTGCTTTCACCTTTTTATCATACCTTTCTTTGTTGGCCAGATTTCTTTTGGCAGCCATGGTTTGAGCCAGTTGGTACGCATGAGTTAGCTGGGCCTTTAACTTTTGCACATACTGTAAATAGTTGTCAGCTTGAACCCCATCAGGAGAGACCCCAAAACACACATCTACTGGTAGTCGAGCTTCTTCCAAACATCAGGCGGTAGGGGAGAATCCAGTGGCATCACTTTGGTGCAGTTATAAGCATGTACCAGGGTGCTAATTTGTTGGCTCCATCTAGGCTTGTCCTTTGGGTGCAGGGTGCCTAGCATATCTAGCAAAGTGCGGTTGAAACGTTCAGGCTGTGGGTCCCCCTGGGGGTGGTAAGGAGTGGTTCTGGACTTTCGCACTCCCCACAGAGAAAGCATCTCTTTGATCAGACGACTCTCAAAGTCTCTCCCTTGATCAGAATGGATTCTTTGTGGAGCCTCATAGTGAACAAAAAAGTTTTCTACAAGTACTTTGCTACAGTGGATGCTTTCTGGTCTTTGGTGGGGAAGCTTGGGCATATCTCGTGAATGGTCAGTGACCACCAGCACATTACTGATATTTTTGATCTGACTCCAAACTTAGAAAATCAATACAGACCAGCTCCATGGGTGCACTGGTGGTTATGTTAACAAGGGGGCAGCCCTCTGGGGCAAAGCTTCTCTGTAAGCAGCGACTACAAGTTCGAATGTGTTGCTCCACATCAGCCCCCATCTTAGGCCAATAGAATCTGGATCTCACCAGTCAAGTGTTCTGTCTATACCAAGGTGCCCCATGTGGTTGTGCAAGGACCTCAATACTGAGTCTCGAAGGCAGTGGGCAGCACTAGTTGTTGTTTGTCTACTTGTCCCCCTCTGTCTACTGTTTCTCTGTATAACAGTTTATTGATCAGTTTCAACTTAGGACCTTCTTTGTATAACAGTGCAGTTCTCAAATCAGTGGAGCGTAATTTGGACACATCTTTTCCTGCATAGAGGGCTTCTAAAGCTGCTTTGATCATGGGATCGCCGGGATTGAGCCTCACGATACTGTCATTGTCCAGCTGAGGCAGTGCACCAATGTCTATTGCAGAAAAGTGGCAATAAGCAGCAGGTATGCAATTCTCAGAGGCTCCCAAGCAATCCAATTATGCAGTCCATCGGCGTCCGTGGACATCTGTTCCTCCCTGTCAAACTTCCGGCAGAGTGCCCGAATGTCAGGTTCCGCCAGTCGGACACAATCATTCTGGGGAACAGGCCTCCGGGAGAGAGCACCAGCATCCACGTGGCCCAGACCCGCTCGGCATTCGAGAGCACAGTCACACGTAGATAATGCAGAAAGCCACCCATGGCCAGTGGCATCCAACCCAGCCGAGGTCTGCACATAGGTCAAAGGATTATTGTCAGTTTTTACTAGTATTTTAGCCCCATACAAGTACTCATGGAATTGGTCAACAATAGCCCACTTCAAAGCTAGGAACTCTAACTTATGTACAGGATAGTTCTTTTCGGATGGGGTCAGGCTTCTACTGGCAAAGGCCACTGGTCTCAGGCCATTCTCGTGCTCTTGGTACAACACAGCCCCCAACCCTTGCAAGCTAGCATCAGTGTGCAGGACGTAAGGTTTTCTTGGATCGGCATAGGCCAGCACTGGAGCATGGGTAAGTTGATATATGATCTCATGAAAAGCAGTCTCACAATCAGGAGTCCAGCGGGCCCCAAATACTTCACTGGATGAAAATACACTCTTTCAGTCTTGAGGGATGCTGACTTTTGGTATTTTTTTGGGTTGGGGGATACCCTTGAGTAAGGTTAAGTAAAGGGCGGATCACTCTTGAATAGTCCTTGATGAAGCACGATAATAACCACAGAATCCCAGGAATCTTTGCAGTTCTTTAGATTTTTGGGCTGTGGCCAGGTGGTCAAGGCCTCAACTTTACTTGGGTCGGTCTCTATTCCTCGGTGGATACTATGTGTCCTACATACTTTACTGATGTTTGAAAAAATTGACACTTATCAATGGACAGTTTAAGGCCAAAGTCCTCCAGTCGGTCCAATACCTTAAATAATCTGCTCTCATGTTCCTCCAGTGAGCTGCCAAACACAATAACATCATCTAGGTATACCAGGCACTCTAGTAAGTTCATGTCCCCCACTGCACGCTCCATCAATCGTTGAAAAGTGGCTGGGGCACCTGAAACTCCTTGAGGCATCCTCATGAATTCATAGAAGCCAAGCGACAGATAAAGGCTGTCTTTCACGGTCCTCTCGGGCCATCGGGATCTGATAGTACCCACTGCGGAGATCCAGCACAGAGAACCACTTGCTCCGTTTAGGCAGTCCAAAGCATCCTGAATGCGGGCATTGTGTACTGATCAGGATAGTCCGCCGTTTATGTGCGATAATCCACACACATCCTTACTGTTCCATTCTTTTTCCTCACTACGCACAATGGGGAAGCATAAGGGCTTCTGGATTCTTGTATTACACCAGCAGCTAACATCTCTTGCAGATGCCGCCTCACATCATCTATGTCAGCAGGTGCCAGGCGCGAGACCTCTCACGAAATGGTCTTTCATGCAGCCGGATATTGTGCTCAGCTCCTTGCACGCATCCTACATCCCATTCCTTTAAAGAAAACACCTGGTCTCTCTGGGCAAGCTTCTCACTGATCTTCACTTTCCATTCAGCTGGCAGCGGGAGTCGCCGAAATCAAACAAGTCAGGCGTTACTCTGTCATTCTTCTTCCTGAACTCTTGCTGCTGTAGCACTGCAGTGTCTGCACAATGCACATTAGCCAGGATGCAACCTCTGTTTACTCCAATGTCTCTTTCAGACACATTATGAACTTGGACCATTACCCTTCTGGCATAAGCATGGGCTCTAGCGGGCAAAATACTAGGCTTGACCGCAGTCCCTCTGGCACTCTTCCATCGCCTGGTATCCAACATTAATATTTTATTCTTAACATCCTCTTTCTGATACGGACCTCCCTGTAAGGTACACTGGGCATTTGGCGCCAGGATCAGAGACTCAGGATCCTTCTTCCATACAATTCCGACCGGTTCCTCTGGTTCTGTTTTTCAGCATCTCTCTGTGCCTCATAGGCCTCTTAATTAAAGTAGCCGGAACTCTTAAAGCTCTACTAGTCTTTGACCCTGTTTTTCATAACACAACTGTGCCAGCCTTCCTAACATATGAGCATTTGTTCCAATCAACAAAGGGACACCATCATACAGTCCAGGGGGGACACACTGCTAGGGTCTCTACTGTTCGCCACTCCAGCCACGGAGGTGGGAAAAGACAGCCAAATTGGATAACCCGAATAGGGGTAGGCCTTCACCTAACCCCATACATGCAGTCCTTCTAATGGTTGTAAGGGTATGTCTGACAAATGCTTCTGATACCAATCTTGGAACATAATTGTCACTTGGGGAGCCACTGTCTAATATAGTTTCTTGTAGACACTGCCTACCTTTACAGTGGTCTCCATGGAGGGACCCACTATTCTGACCAGTCTGGAGAGGCGGTAGTGGGGGCCTGGGCAACTGACCCTGCCACAAAGGGACGTGATTAGCATTTTGGTGCCCTCACTGGGATCATGTCGCACCTCTTAACCACTGATTTCTTCTCCGGCTCTCCTTGTAGCCTATAAGTAACTCTTTGTCAGTGTCTGGGGACTGCATTCCTTTCATGCCTCCATCTTTCCCACAATTATAGCAAAACATACTTTCTGGAGTTTGAGCTGCCGAGGCGCCACACTGGGAGCCAGGGTGGGGTATTACTAACTGGAAACCTTGGTGCCATCTCTGTTCAGCGCGTGATAAGCATTTGGAGACATCTCGTGCTGCCTTCCACCCATGGTCAAGGAATCTGAGTTCGGACTGTTATCAGCAGGAGATACATGGTGGGTACTACCTCAGCATACAGATGCAGTTTATATAGGTCAGTCTGCATTTGCAGGCGTGGCTTCATAAAGGGACTGTTTTGAATTCCCTGATCTCTCAACAGTTCGCCCATTGTGACATATCTTTTTCTTGTCAGAGCACTCATTGACTGCCAACCTCTGCCCCTGAACTTCACTTGATGGGTCACCCCTTGTCACCGGGTCGAGTCGCAGCTATTGGTGCAGGTCCCTCCCGAGGTCGCCTTTTTCTCAACTCCTCGAATTCTCTCATTGTCCATCATAGAGGGTGGGATCCCAGCCCATCTGCCAGGTGTAACTGAAGCAACAGCAGTTCTGAGAAGGGGGCAGACTTAAGGATCCTGTCCAGCCTGTTCGGTCCAGTTCAATCGCTGGCAAACTACCTTTCAAGAGGCATTCTTGCAAATAATTTTCCAGCCGAGATACATACACAGACAACAACTCCCTTGGTACTGTTGTGATCTCTTTACTTCCACCATAGGTCCTCATCAGAATCTGGGCCTTATACACACTCTCTGGCCTCAAGATAGGCCGCGCAGTCGCTTCAGGGTTACTGGCCCGCTTAGCTAACGGATGGTAGCTAGGGCAGGACCGGAGGTCTCACTAACCTCTTTTCGTTTCCTTCCGAGCATTGCCATTCTCAGCACTTGGGGGCAATATAGTTCATCCAGGTCTTCCCAGTCATCCTCCCTTGGGGGTGGGGAGGGTGCCAGAGAAGATCCTCAACTCTTCGGTAAGAGTCGTGACTCATGGCAGGTGCAGAAATAGGAGTCTGCATTGGTCTCAGCCACCATCACGGGCACTGGAGCAGGAGAGGTGTTGGGGAGGAACACCTCAGGTGGAAAGAATAGTTTCTTCAAGTCCTCCACAGTTTTCCCCTCTCCCAGCAACCATTCAGCAAATTTCTCCTCAAAAGTTTCAGATAGTGGTGGGGGCTGATTCCCCCCCGGGTCTTTACTGTCCTTAGTTATCACTCTCCAAGCAGTGAGGGCTCCCTCTGGGGTAATGGTCTGTGGCACTTTGGAGCCATCTATGGATCCTTAAACTCTACTAGGGTTGTGGGAAAGTGTGGTGAGTTAAGATTAGCATGCTGACCCACCACCACAGGGTTTTGTAAACCTTCCACCTTGGAAAGTACTCCCTGCACAGTGTCCGTGATTGATACCCAGGGGATGTCCAGGATAAGCATAGCATTTGGGGTCGATCTCCTCCCAGTACACCACTCCACCAGCCGTGCACAGCCACTTGTCGGGTACCCATTTTTTCTTAACAGTGGTTCGTGAATATGGCCACCAGAGGACACACAATCCCAGCGGTGAGTCTCCAAGATGTAACCCCTAGATGGAGCCATCCCAGGGCTACTACCCCCTGCCTGATTGCCACTGCACAGGTTGAGGGGCCTGGATCCAATGGCGGTGCCTCCACCCAGAGGTCAGGGTTTGCAATAGTTAAACTAACTTGGTCACAGCCCTCTGGGACACTGCAAACCCCTTCTTCCCACCTAGTGGCCCACACAATATATCAGAATTACCTTCACGTATACACTTACTCAGGTCTGGTTCCGGCACTGGGACCTCCTGTGAAATGAGATAAGTGCAACAATCACAGTACAGTACTTTAACATAGACAAATACCTCAGGCAGTATAACTTTGCTGGAACAAGCAGCTCTGATTTATTTAGGGATATAACAAGGACAGGGGAAATCAGGTTAATTAGCTTATCACTCTAATCTACCTATGGCTCTGTGCACAGGCTCATCCTTATCAGTTACTGTCCCTGGGTACCCAAGCCCAGTGGCTAGTCCAAACCGTGGCAGCTGGTAGGGGCCCCTTCACACAGAGAAAAGGAGAACCAAACAGTCAGCAGTACAGTAATTCCATTTGATTCAATGTGGAATTCAACAGGAGCAACCTGAATTAGTACTCACGACCTCCAAATAAGATAGGTCCTTCAATGTCAGCAGGGCCTCACTTGAGGTACACAAACCTCTTCACACATCCATATAAAAGAAAGTACTATACCAGGCAGGCTGCATCTGTATCCCGATCGCAATTACTGCACAATACCGCGAGAACACACAGCAGATTCAGTTCCTGACAGACCGAGTGCAATTTTCAGCAATTCTTCCAGTCTTCTACAGGGTGAGCCTGGTTTCTACTCTTCAGAGATCCTTTGATTCTTTTCACAGGACGGATTCAGTCCTAACAAGCTGTTACACAAGCTGCAGACCTGAACTCTGGGCCTCTACACACGTTTTTGACAAAACTGCACACTGAAAAGCACAGGGCCCTTCCTTCACTGCCAAAGCTCAACTGAACTCCAACTGACGAAACCGGCACTTCCTTTGAGTTCCTCCCAGTTCTTGACTGGATTGGCTGTCACTCACAATAGACTGCTGCTGTTGGTCCAAAGGCACTGAAGTCTAAACTACATCTCCCAGAGTCACTGCCCATACAATCCTCTTTGTGGCTGGCTCAGATTATGAGTCCAAGTTCTGATTCTCCTAAGGCATCATTTTAGAGCTAGCTTACCCCACACTGATTGGTCCAGTTCAGCAGTTCAAAACTAGAATGGGAACTAGCAGACACAGTTCTGACTGCAAAGAAAGCAGGTTAGACAAACTGTAATTTCATTATTACTCTAAATAATTTCTGGCAAACAGTTACATCTTTCAGATAGGTTCCCTTTGCACCCTAGTGACTGCAAAAATGAAGTGAATTGGCAGCAGCTTGAGTGGTACTCAATCAAAGAAACACACAGTCCCCCATACAACTAATTATGTCTGCAAGCAGACAGCTCTTAAAGAGACAGTACCAGAGGTTCTAAAACACTCACTGATAAATGGCTTAAATGCCAAACACCATTCAGGCTTGGAGCATTCAAGCAAGCTCCTGGAAGTCTTTTGGGAACCCCCATTTGCAGGGGGGTTACACTTACTTTTCCCCAGGGTGCCTCCCACCTCTCTGGCAGTACCCTTGTACAAGGCAGTTTCTGGGGTTGTCTCCCATTTCTTTAAAATCCACCTTCCTAAAGTCCAGGACCCTTGTCCTCATGTGATTAGCCTCTGTTCCGATCTTAATGTTAAACCACACTGTACACTGATCACTGGTATCTAGGGGACTTCCCACTGTGACATTTGGAATACTGTCCCTGTTTTTAAGCAACAGGTCCAGCACTGCCCCATTCCAAGTGGGTTCTTTGACTACCTGCATGAGAAAAGCCCCTTGTAGAGTCAATGATGACCCTGCTCCTTGCTGAAGCTGCAGCTGCAAGGTTCCACTCGACTTCTGGTAGACTAAAGTCACCAACTAGCAGCACCTCCCCCTTACTTGCCATCCTGATGATGGCTTCCCTTAGCACCTTATCCAACTCCTCTCCCTGTGTTGGAGGTCTGTATATTACCTTCTGTATAGATAGCAGCCCTAGTACCCATCTCCATGATGAACTACAGCACCTCTAGCCCTTCCTTTACTTCCATGTGCCTCAGTACCTCCATGGCCAAGATTGTCTCCCTCACGTACAGCACAACCTCTGCTCCCTCTCCCTTCCCTGTCTCTCCTGAACAAAGAGAAGTCAGGTATGGCCATGTCCCAGTCATGACTCTCAGTGCACCATGACTCCATTATGGCCACCAAATCCAGGCTAGCCTCTGCTATGATGACCTCCAGGTCTGGAATTTTGTTGCCCAGACTCTTTGCATTGGTACACATGGCTCTCCATACCCTACTTTCTCCCTGCCTGTTTCCCTGCCTCCCCTCTCCTGACTGGGGTGGTGACTGAAGCTACCTCTGACACACCTCTTCCCCTGTTACCTTTTCTGTTACCTGTCTCATGTACTCCTTTCTTCTTGCTTTCCTGATTTATACCCCCTCCTCTGCTTCAGCCCCAGTCTTCCTGCACCCTTGTCCTGCAGGAGCTTACTCCCCTCAGAACCCCCTCCCTGCTGCTTCATTATCTGAGGAGGGGTGCAGTTGTTGCTTCCCTTGGTTTTTCTGCCCCCCCATCTAGTTTAAATGCTCATCCAAGTGCATTTAATCCTCCAACTACGGACTGTGGTCCCCTTCCTGAAAGGATGTGGGTCATCTCCCTTATTGAAGCCCATATCCTGCCAGGTCAACCCCCAGTCCTCGATGTAGTCAAAGCCCTCCATCATGCCTTCAACCAATTGTTAAAAGCCCTGGTAGGGAGTGCCCTTTCCTCTGTCTGGATGTACACAGGTGATATCTTGACAAAAGCCACTGTGGGCACCTCCTGCTTGAGGCCTCTCATCAGCAACCTGAAATATGTCTGCACTACCCCTACCCTGTCACTTGCCAGATCATTTGCTCCCACGTGGACAATGACATCTAACTCCCTCATATCTCCGCCTTATGGATCCTCTGGATCTGCTCTCCATCCCTCCAAGCTGAAGCACCTCTCAGGCACTTCACCTCCCTCTCCCTTTCTCCCCCAGCTCCCAAGTCTACCCCCTAACAACAGAGTCCCCTACCAGCGACTAGTTCCTTCTTGGCTTGGGGCCTTTTCCTACCTTCTTGGGGCCTCCCCTTCTGAGGACCCCACTTCCTCCCTTACCACTGCTATGCATTCCTCCTCCCAGCTGCCCCGTCCTGCCAGTATGCAAAGAAATTCTGCAGTGGTACAGGCGGAGCAGTATGTACCCTTCTCATCACCCCCCACCGTCCCGGAGCCCACCAAGGTCCAAGTGCTTTGCCTAGGCATCCTCTGGGGTAACTTAAACTAAGGCATGCAAACACACATGCACCTACACACAATGATACACAAGGGCACACACACACACACGCTCGCGTGCATACACATGCACACACACTACAAGCTCTTGAGGTGTTAAGACACATTTCTTGCTAGGTCTACTGACTGAGTCACAAACCAAAGCAATAACCACATGTCACACAAACTGTGAAAGTAACTCACCCCATGGAATTTGCTTTTGTTTCATTTGCATTCAGCTGCACTGGTTTGTCCCTGAAATAGTACAAAGGTAAACAAACAGTTCAAGCATGCTGCTATAGCATGGTAACATATAATTGTTGTGATGAATGTGACTTACATACGAACATATGAAACTGTCAGCCGATACAGACCTTACGGTCGATCTAGTCTGCTCAAGTGTGCAGCACTTAAGCCTTTAAGACTGCAGCTGCCCCCCTTTCCCCTTGCTTCCCCCCATTGATTTTGCCCGTGTATCCTTCACTCTCAGCCCCGGACTTGGGGTCCATGTTGTCTACCCTGATCTCT
Organism: Neoceratodus forsteri; assembly: GCA_016271365.2. Lineage (NCBI taxonomy): Eukaryota > Metazoa > Chordata > Ceratodontiformes > Ceratodontidae > Neoceratodus > Neoceratodus forsteri. Next base: position 106,510,104 of record CM028131.1, on the reverse strand, counting down.
GTGTGGCAGTGACTTTACCCTAATTTCAGTAATAACTTGAACTGGATGTTAGCTTACGTTTCACAGTGGGTATGACACAAGTGACTGTGAGAAACATTGTACAGTATGGAGTCTGAAAGCTTTACTATAACCACTGCCCTTTCCCGTCTCGTTCACGAGGAGGTACAAGTGAAAAGGAGAGACGAGGCTTCCTCTGATTACTGTAAGCAGCTCAGGGCAGTGCAGTGCTGCTGGTCTTCAGAAACTTGTGCAGAAATTTCAGTACATTCCTCCCTCCTTCGAGGAGTTTTTCCACTCAGAAGCTGCTACCTCTTCTGATCACCCACTGTAGAAGTCAGTAGTCTGAAACTCAAACTTGGGTCTCCTGTTTGGTAGTGGGATGCACTACTGCTGACCACAGGCTGACTCCAGATTTGTTTGTTTATTTTTATATCCAAGTAGCACCCAAGGGCATGAGTGCCCATTGTCATAGGTGAAAGGGAAGGGGGGACAGTGAAGATTTAAGTAACATTATACAATGGCAAGAAAAATCCCTGGGCTCTGATTGGTCAAGTCTGGGGATAGACCCATCATGAATCAGTCACAGCACACACATAACTGAATGGCATGACTAAATAAATCACTGCACCTGCCATGTCCACATTGCCCGCACTTGGTATGGCCACTCAACATTTTGCCAGTACTTTTTAATCTTTAAATATGTAAATCCCCCCCTCCCACAGCACACAGACCAGTAAAAATACCATAAAAACCTCAGACAGTCTCCTGAATCACTGCTTCCACTTTATTTGCTTAACTAAAAAAAAAAAAGAACAAAGTGAGGTGAACGCCATCACTACGATCAGCTTCAAAGCATTCCCTGGTCTTCTGGCAGTAACCCGACTGCAGTTACACAAACATATTTTTGAAAGCCATCAGATCGGCTTTACTGAACTCCCTCCTGCTCTTCTGGTACATACAAACTGCAACTCTGTGTAGTTTCATACTGTAAAACTGTATTATTTAAAGGCATGTTCTGACACCGCATGCCTGTCAGCTTCTGTTACCGATCACTGACACTGAGCCACAGGTTATGTGAGTGAGCAAGTAGCACTAGGGTGGGGACCAAGCCTGAACCAGGAGTGCAGGGAACAGGAAAAAAAAGTATTTTAAAAAAAGGGGGACAGATGAGTTGCTGGGGAAAGAGATCAAGACACTTGTGCGTGGGGGGGGCTATGACAAACAAACACGTTTCAAATGCACATTAACACACAGCACCACCTACAGTCCACCAGGAAAGCAAGGGCTTTTTTCTTTACATATCTCTACAGTGCCAAAAAAAAAAGGACAAAAAAATCAATTTTTACACTTCTTTTTGATTTTATTTTTTCTCTACATACAAATCAACCATGGTATAATCGTAATAATGCATTCCAGGGTGTGTGTGGTGCAGGGATAATGTCACTTCTCATGTGTTGGACACACTCGGCCTATGGCTCAACCACCCAAAGTGTGATGTTATCCTAGCACAACACACACCCTGTCATTCATTATTCCTGAAAGATATGATAGGGTGTATGCTGTTGTGGGACAATGACACTCCTTAGGACATGAGGCATGAGGTGAAGCCATGTGCCTTATTCACCTGAGAAGTGGCATTATCCCACAACTGCACACACCATGGAGAGCCTTTCAGCATTTATTATAATGACTGCCTGATGTTTTTAACACTTAAAAAAGATGTTTGGAAAGTTAAGCATTTCTGTCAAGGGCAGTTGTGGTGGAATAACACACTTTCACGTGATCACATTTGATCACATTTCTTATCAAACTTTAATCCAATGTGTGTCTTTTTGTTACAGTCTGCTATAAATTTAAATAATCTGATTATACTCAACACTTTTGGTGAGTGTGACCCCTTTGTCCAAACTTTGTGGTGGTTTATTTTGTATAATTTTTTGGTTGCAGACTGCACTGTAGTGTGCATCTTAACCATACTCTGGCCCGCCGGCACAGCGGCGGCGCTATCGCTTGCAATGCCAGCAACCCAGGTTCAGGAGAAAACACAGGGGTGTCAGAGGGTTGGCTGGGGGGAGAAGGATGAGCATCCAGTGGGCTGCACTCCTTTTCCAGAGAGGGATCTGCACCCGGCAGTATTCTGACCCCTAGCAACGGAGAGGGGTAGGTGTGCCTGGCAGCAATGCTGTGGTAGGGATTGGTGGAGCTGTGAATGTCTGACCATCAGGAGTGGGAGTGCACCCAATATGTGCTGATGTTATTGCACTTTTGCCTCCACCAGGGACAACATAAAGTGAGCAAATCCCTCTGTGCTGCGCACCATAAAGCCAGGAGGCTCCCAGGACCACCTCCCAAATGATGCCCAGTCAGACTCGTCAGGGACCCAAAGTTAATCGCAGTCCCTCCCTTTGCCGCAGGGTAGCCCTGCTGTGAGGGAAAAGTCACAGACTTCCCCATGCAGGCTGACCGCGGAGGTGCCGGGGGTGTTGGGGAGTCTCAGGGGTTGAAATGGGGTACATCCCTGCCAGCAATGCAATGAATAAAGGAAGTTAAAAACACATAACAATAATGTACTCCAGGGTTTGTGTCATGCAGATAATATAACTTATCAGCTATTGGGCACACTCGGTCTGCGGCCTCGGGCCCAACCACCCAAGGTGTGAAGTTATCGGGGCACGACACACACCTCTGTCATGCAGTATTGTTTAATCTGACCACATGTAGGCATGCATCTCAAATAATAAAACCAAAGAAAATATCCACACAGATTTACATCTATGATTTTACCCACATTGTGTCCATTATCACTAACTATAAAGCAACCTTTTAGGAGGGATAATGGGTGCAGCCAAGTATCAATTTTCTGCATCAGCTTAGTTAACATGTTTGCCACTGTGTGTGCTTGTGGAATCAAGGTCGTGGCTGAAGTTTTTTTTGTTGGTGAACTTTAGGGGTCAGGGGCTAGATGCAGTTTACAGACATGGGGCTGGATTTTTAGAGCCCCTGAAATTCCTGCAGTGGTGGGGGAAAACTGACACAAGTGGGTCACCACTTGCAGAGCCACAGTTTTCTCTGCAGCCACAATATTCTCAAAATGGGAGCCGGTTTACAACCAGCTGCCCGATTTACAGTGGACTGCAGCTCTGCCGAAATGGTATGCCTGCCATCTCCTGCAGTGGTGCGGACTGAAAATAAGGAAGTCGGCAGATGTGGAGATCTCAGTCCACACCGGCCACTGCAGAGTGGGACTTAGTCCTGGGAGGGCTGAAAATCCAGCCTATGTGCATGGGACTAAAGGCAAACTGTGCAGTATTGTCAAATGGATCATTATGCATGGGGCTAAAGGCAAACCGTGCAGTATTGTCAAATGGATCATTATGCATGGGGCTAAAGGCAAACCGTGCAGTATTGTCAAATGGATCATTATGCATGGGGCTAAAGGCAAACCGTGCAGTATTGTCAAATGGAGCATTATGCATGGGGCTAAAGGCAAATCGTGCAGTATTGTCAAATGGAGCATTATGCATGGGGCTAAAGGCAAACCGTGCAGTATTGTCAAATGGATCATTATGCATGGGGCTAAAGGCAAACCGTGCAGTATTGTCAAATGGAGCATTATGCAGTACATACATGAAACACATAGCAGAGGAGAACCCACCTGAACCACATACAGTATCGGAGGCCCAGTATATAATGCCAACTGCTGAGTCTGATGAAGCATGAGACAGGCAGTTCCCAACAGTATTCCTTGGGTCGGTCATAGCCCAGTTTGAGAAATTTGTACACAGAGAAACTTTCCATTTGGGACCAGCCAATGTCATCAGCTTTCTTGTTTTTTTAATTAGAAACATAGGTAATGATGGCAGAAAAAGTCCACTGGTCCATCCAGTCTGCCCATAAAACCCTAACTAACCTGGGATCTATTGTCCATGCAGGGTTCTAACCCACACTGTCCACCCCAGTGCTCCCCCGCCCTACCACTACCACATTGAGCAACCACAAATTTTAATTCTGGTGAACTGGTTTTCTAATTGAAAACCAGTTCTGTTTACTAAGAATTTTTGATAATCAGCATTAAACAATATATACATACATGTGCCTTGGTTTACATACACATTTCAGTTCATCCGCTGCGAGTTAATGGAAGACTTACATCATTACATCAGGTAAGCATCTGTGAGAAAGACATGCTTGGTACATTAACCCAAACAGACCCACATAAAACATAACACATTTATATGTATGTAGTTCATTAACGTTTAAGAATCAAATTCAACAGGACTGGTGCAGAGGGTGATGCACTGAAACATAGAAACATAGAATTTGACGGCAGATAAGGATCGCTTGGCCTACCTAGTCTGCCCATTTTCCTACCTAACAGATAAGCTGCAGATCCTAGTTAACCAACAGCCTACTTCCTCCAACCCCCCACTAGGACTGCCTTATGTCTGTCCCATGCATTCTTGAATTCCCCCACTGTTCTTGACTCCACTACCTCCTCAGGGAGGCTGTTCCATGCATCCACAACCCTCTCTGTGAAAAAATACTTCCTCACATTACCTCTGAGCCGTCCCCCTCTATCTTCAAATTGTGTCCCCTTGTTCTTGCACATCTCTTTTTCTGAAAGATGCTACCCTCTTGGACTTTGTTGATTCCCTTGAGGTACTTGAAAGTTTCTATCATGTCCCCCCTCTCCCTTCTTTCCTCAAGGGTATACATATTAAGCTCCTTTAGTCTTTCTTCGTATGTCTTCTGGTGCAGACTCTGCACCACTTTTTTGGCCCTCCTCTGGACAGCCTCCACTCTGTCTATGTCTTTGCGGAGATGGGGTCTCCAGAGCTGCATATGGTACTCCAGATGGGGTCTCACCAACTGGCTGTACAGAGGGATAACAACTTCCTGTTTTCTACTATTGATGCCTCTCCCTATGCATCCCAGTATCCCCCCAGCCTTCCTTACTGCCTTCTCACATTGCTTGCCCACCTTTAGGTCATCTGATATAATTACCCCCAGGTCCCTTTCCATTTTTGCTGTTGTCACTGGAAATGCCTAACCTTGCACTATGCCAGCGACCCAAGTTTAGGAACGAGCTTGGGTCAGCGGGGCCGGGGAGGGTCTGCAATAGAATCAAGCAGCCCCCTGGCAGCTCTCCTCCCCTGGACTGGGGTGGTGTGCCATCCTGTCTTTTGACTGCCACTAGGTTGAGGCCTGGTGGAAGTGCCAATGCTCAGGTGGCAGACTTCGGTCAGGGGCGGATGGAAGGAACTGTGGTTCCAGAATGCACGTGTGGCTCCATGCACATGTTCCCTCCATGCTGCCATGGTTCCAGACTGTGGGAGGACAACATGGTGGAAAATAGGGGGACCGGGGCATGGTGAAGCCTCACCCATGGCACAGTGATCCACCCTGCCACTCCAGTTGAGGGGAACTTCTGGATGAGAGGCACCAAGGGGGAGGATGGCCCTCTCCCCTGCTCCACCTCAGGGGGCAATTTGAAGGGGAACCTGCCCCCAACTAGGAGTGAGGCAAGGAGTGGTTGACGGTGCCCAGGGACAAGGCTGAGTAGCCCCCTGGTCTGCCCTGGAGAGATAAAAATCTTTATACAAAAAAAAAGAGTCAAATTCAGCACAGTGCATGGTCAACTGACCTTCACAATATCTATCAAACTGAGTTACCTGTACTCAGCTCCTACACCATGCTTCCACATCTTAATTTTAAAACACGGCTGGGACAGAGTGAAGGGTTTAGTGGTTGCTCAGGGTCGTAGCGGTAGAGCAGGGAACATGGGGGTGCATAATGTGGGTTAGAACCCTGCATGGGCAATAGGTCCCAGGTTTGTTAGGGTTTATGGGCAGACTAGATGAACCAGTGGTCTTTTTCTGCATCATTGTCTATGTTTCTATGTAATTTTGCAATCTAATCAAGGCTGCTTCTACTGGGGACAGTGTTGCAAATAATGTATGGGTCCCACTGCCTGCCAAATTTATCTTTTCGGCCTCTCAGCTCGTATGTCAGATGTTCCATAGGTAGTATTTTTAGGAGGAGCTCTTTCCACATGAGGGTAGTGGCCCTATGGAATGCACTGCCTGCAGAACTGGTGGCTGTTGATACAGTGAGGGGGTTCAAGAGGGACTGGGACAGATATAAGGGAAAGGTAAAATGAAGGAATGCCAGAAACGGGGCAGTAACTCTGGTGGACGATGGGGTTGAGGGGATTATAGCGCAGGTGGAGGGGCAGCAACGGTGTCTTGGCCATGTGCTGCTATATGAGCAGACTCAATAGACCTTTTGGCCTACTTTGCTGACATCTTAGTATGTACTCCCTGACTGCAGAAGCTTGGAGCCGTGTGGGGAATATTGTACTTCAGCATTTATCACGTGACCACCTTTATGGGACAGATCACTCTGTATGACTTCTCCACCGCTCTCTTCATAAAATATAATTCACTATGCCAGCAAAATTTCTTCAGCTTGAGACTATTTGAAGACCCAAGCCACTCGCTTCTTGGCGAAGACTACACAAAAAAATATATTTTTTAAAGGGGCACTAACGGGCCATTTTGCAACATATTATTTCTAGTTGAACCCCCACATTTTATGCTTCATTACCTTCTCTAAAATCCATTGAAGATGTTGATTGTTTTATCTGTCTCCTTTCTTACTAGAACTGAAATGCATAGTGATGGTGTTATTATATCCAACCGTGTTTTGTTTCAAATCCTTGATCTACTCTTATTGCATACTTCCTGAACATTAGGAGCACCACTGAACAGTGCAGCCACTCATGATGCAGTAGTCTCCTCTACTCGCACTGCATCATGAGTGGGCAGCCTATGTTAGGCACGTTCCCAAGCCCAGGAGAGGTGCAGTGGAAGTTGATCAAAAATTGTAAACAAGGGGGCCTCGTGGTGCAGAGGACTGGGGCACTTAAGCGCCTTACCTCTCACCACACCGGTAACCCATGTTCAGGAATGAGCGGGGGTTGTCGGGGGTCAGTTGGGGAGGGGGAGGATTGAGCACCCACAGGGCTGCTTTCCTTTCCCGGAGAGGGGAACTGCATGCTCCGCCAAATGACTGCCACCAGGTGGAGGCCTAGTGGCAGTGCGGGTCAAGAAGGGCAGTAACAGGGAGGTGCTGCAGGACTCCACAGTGTGCACGTGCCTCCACATGCACATGCTGGCGTGCGCGCCTCAGCAAAGGGACTGGGGAACAAACTAGTGGAAATGTGGCAGGGAAGGCGTTCATGAAGCCTACCCGCCAACTCTCACCCGCCACATCACCAAGACCCAGGACTGGAACACTCCAGCACAATGTAAGTCCCAGGGAGATGATGGATGGTGGGGAATCAGTGGGGTGAAGCTGAACAGGAGGTCAGCCTGTCCTAGCCACAGTGGGAAAAACAGAATATGGAAAAAAAAATTTAAACAAATACATTTTTGTGTGGTAACACCAGTATGGTGAACAATCTGCCTTTTACTTTTAAAAAGGAAAAAGGAATTCAAATCAAACTACAAATCAAATCAACAGATTATGCAGAATGTGAGCAATCATTACATGTGTTTTTTTTTAACCTATGAACAATTTAATGTGGTTGGATTTCTGCTTGCGACGGCGACAACCCAGGTTCAGGAACAGACTCAGGAGTCAGAGGGCCAGCCGGGGGGAGAAAAGGATTAAGCCTCCCAGGAACTGGTCTCCTTCTCCGGGGGGAGAGGGGAATGTGTATCCGGCCCTGGACTGACCTCTGGCAGAGGCCGGGGGAACAGCAGTGGCCGGTGCCTGAGTTACTGTGGGGGGCATGCCAGACATCAGCACAGAATGCGTCCTCACGTCATTGTACACCACGCCCCCTCTAGGGTTTAAAGCAACAAAAGAATGGCAGCATATGTAACACCCTACTTCCCTGGCCCCAATCGCCCACCACAATTCTCCGGAAGCCAACCTATCCCATCTCCTGCTATATCCAGCTTCACTCCATGCCCGCCTTGGGGGCAAGCCAGGGAGGCAATGCTGGTAGGTGCCCCAGCCGGCCTCCTTCTCCGGTAGTCAAGTGGGTTTACGATGGTGAGGTGGCCCCACCCTGGGGAGCAATCCAAGAGATATCGTCAGGAGGAGGTAAGTCCCGGGGGACAAAGTGGGGGCTGAGCTACTGGCCGGCACATGAAGGAAAGCATATTAAATAAAAAATAATAAACATTTTGTAAACCTATGGACAATCTGAGGCTTAAGTTGGTTGAAATTGTCCCTTTACATTCAATGGAAAAAATGTGAAGTGTAGCAGACAGACTTTGCCCTGAGGCAGAAATCAAAAATGACATAGAAAAACACAAACCCTAAACGTTACTTACATTGTAGAATTTGCTTCTGTTTGGTTTCTGTCCAGCAAACTGTCTCTGTCCCTGAAATGTTACAAAAGGTAAACGTACAGGTCAGTGTGCTGTTGCAACACAGTAACATCTTATTGTGGTTATGAAGGGACTTGGGGTTCATTTTGTCTGCCCCTTCTGCTGCGCAAATTCAGTGTTAGATTGCATTTCACAGTGATATGAAAACACAGAAAAATGACAGTATGCAACCTGGAATCGGACAGCTTTACTTAGACCGCAAGCCTTCCTCATCTAGGTCATGAGGAGCTATGAATGGAGATGAGAGACCAAATGGGCTTCCATAAATTGCTTTAATGACAATGATAAAAACAGTGCACCTTGGAAGTCAGGTGGTACGAAAGGAAGCTACATGCCCCAAACAGAACAAAACAGAACAAAATCTGCACTCAGGAGATAAAAATAAACAGAGGCTATACTGCCATAATGGACAGAACGTTCATTGCAAGGCTGCCAGAGGACCTAACAAGCCCCAGTGCTTCGACCACTGCTGGTCTTCATAGGGGCCGTGTCCCTTGTCAGTTTACCCATCACTTTGAAACACCACATTACAAGACACAGTGGGTCAGACACTCTGAATTAGAGCTCTACGAAAAAACAGTGCAGGATGAAAGGGCAAGAGTTATGATGAAAAAGGAAGCAGAAATACAATCTCATAAACAAGAAAGAAAACTCAACCATTCATCATAATCAATGGTTTACATTGCATTAATCTGCCCATCGACAATATATTATCATTCAGATTTTGCCCAGCACTTATTCATGCCAATGGAGCCGTTTGACTTGACAGAGGAGAGGTGGGTCGTAGGTGGATCACGGAGGAGGAGGAGGAGGCGTCCTTTTTGAAAGTAGATTTCCCAGTGATGTCTATGATCTACATTCTTCCAAAAATACACAAAAACCCAGTGGACCCTCCCAGCAGACCAGCTGTCTCTGGTGTGGGGTCTAATTTAGAGTGTTTGATACACTGTGTCTTGTAATGTGATGTTTAAAACTGATGGGTAAACTGGCAAGGGACGTGCCCCTGATGAAGACCGGCAGTGGCGAAGCACTTAGATCCTCTGGCAATCTTGCAATAAAAGTTCTGTGCATTATGGCAGTTTAGCATCTGTTTATTTTTCTCTCCTGAATTAAGATTTTGCTGTGTCTTACAATAGTTTTAAGCAGCTCAGGGTGGAATCCACATTACCAGCATAGGATGCAAAGCTGGAGCATGACCTCGGGGTTGGGGGGGGGGATTGTTAAACAATGCTGGAGGACATATTTGTTTTCCTACTTGGATTTTTTACCCTCTATTCATTTGATTGCCATGCCACTATGGCTGGGACCAATGACCTCCAAACCCTGACATCCACTCACCAAACAGCATTTCCACAGCTTGCCCCCACTCAGCAGAACCTACAGGGGTGCCAACCCCCCCTCTGGACAGGATCCAGTGCAGGTGATATGGTAAATCATTTTGAATGCTAAAGACGTCATCCTATGGCTGGTGTATTTATCGTCCACTTTTTTTTTGCTCTGCCCAATGCCCTATTCTGGGGATACCTATTGCAAAGGCTCATGCATGCACATCTGATAGCATGCAGCCAATGAAACTGCCAGTGCCCCCTCCCATGCAATGTGGTGCCATGCTCCTCTACATCCTGTGGACATAGGGGAGCAGATTTGGGATGGAGGAGCTAGCTTGACAGCTTAGGCCCTTAGTATCCTATCCTGCACATGAGGAAAAGCCCCAGCATAAAGTGCACAGCAATGTAAGCTGATAAATATAAATAGGCTAGAGTGACTTAATATATGTTACCTGTGACCACAGTGATTTGTAATAACACTCTGTCAATGTAGGTAGCCTCCTCCTGTCTTAACGAATGTGCTTACCATAAGCCAAAGTATGTTACTCCAAAGTGCAATGCTTCTGGAACGTCTGACTCTGTCTGGAATTACTGTGATTGTTCCTAAAAATTGCTCTGTGTCATCAAAATGTATCATTGATATGTCTGGTATCCAAGAGATCTCCATGTAACTAATTCTGGGTCACCCCTGAAAAAGGGACCATGTTGGTCCCAGTTGGCCTACCTGGTTAACAAAGTGAAATAAAGCAATAAGGATTGCTAACCTGAGAAGCTAACAGCCTGCTGCTGGCCTACAGAAGTAACCTGGGCTCAGCTGGTGAACGCATGTTACAGGCATGGCAATTGCCTCCCCAGCCATGTTGCTATCTGGCCAGCCAGGGGACAGCCATCTTTATTGTAGACCCACATTGATTACTCAATTAATAATAAAGATTACATCTTTAATGCAGACCCACATTGCTTACACAACTAATAACAAAAGGTGCCATCTTTATTGCAGACACACATTAATTACACAACTAATTATAAAGGTGCCATCTTTATTGCAGACCCACATTAATTACACAACTAATAATAAAGGTACAATCTTTATTGCAGACTCACATTAATTTAATTACACATCTAATAATAAAATATACCATCTTTATTGTAAACTCACATTAATTATACAACAAATAATACAAGGTGACATTTTTATTGTAAACCCACATTAATTACACAACAAATAATACAAGGTGCCATCCTTATAGTAAACCCACATTAATTAAACAACACATAATAAAAGATGCCACCTTTATTGAAGGCCCACATTTATAGAAACAGAAATATAGAATTTGATGGCTTAGTCCACTTAGTCTGCCAATTTTTCTCTACCTACACTATCACTGCAGACCTTACTTGATCTACAGCTCTTTCTCCCTCCACCCTTCCTTTGCACAGGCATCGGCCTCTTCCTTCCCCAGAGAAGGCAAGCTGTCATGGAATGCTCAAGCCTATCTCCCCCGGCCGACCCACCAGCGACCCGAGTCCGCTCCCGAACCTGGGTCGCCAACGTGGTGTGAGGTGTGGCATCCAGTGCCTCAACCCTCAGGGCCACCGGGCCAGCATTTCTCCCCTTTTTAAATTCATACAGAGACAAAGTTAGTTACTGATAATTGTGCTCACAAGGACCTGGGCTGTTGCTCAGTAGTGACCTGAAGCATTTCACGCAGTGCAGGAAGGCAGCAGCAACGGTTAATAGAATGTTAGGCTGCATTGCTAGAGGATCGACAATAGGCAGAACGATGTAATTGTTAGGCTTGGTCCTACCGCAACCATATTGGCTACCCACTGTGCACAGCGGACAATCTATATATATCTATGCATATCTATGATAATCAGCACTAACACTTAGGGTATTGGTACTTACCGTACAAGTGTAAGTGACCAGGGATATTCCTGTTATAATATTTACTGCTAGTAATGCAAGTAGCAAACCAAGAGTACTTGTTGTATTATTTGTATTCTTCTGAGAAGTTATTGTATAGCCTGCACTGCAATCATGCGGATTTATGTAACACCTCAATTATACCTATATTTTGTATGTCTTCTTTGTTACTGTTTTAGCTGACTTTACAATTTTGTGTATCTGTAGATAACACTACGGAGCCACATAACTTTTAGCCAATAGGACTTGTTTAATGTATCTAGTTAGCCTGCAAACGTAATGGTTGTCATGACAACAATCTAAGCATATAAACTACTGTATTATGTATCCCCTCTGAGACCACTGCATACCCTGGGGTATTTTGGGAAACTCTCGGCTCCCAGTGTCTATATTGGTATGACTCTGATTTAGGGTGAATGCTTATTTTCTGTAATAAACAAGTTTATTACTGCACTTGCTGCTTGCTTGTGTTTCTTCTGCTAGCTTATTACCGAAAAGTGCCTACTAAGTGTAGATGTATTTCCCCACCCCTAACATAATACTGCCATTGTACAGGTCACAGGTGCAGCCACACCTGGGATACAGTGTACAGTACTGGTGCCCATACCTTAAGAAAGATGTAAACCTGCTGGCCACAGTCCAAAGGAGGACAACAAAGATGATTAGGGGTCAGCAAGGCAGGTCATATAAAGAGAAGCTGGAGGCCCTAAACATGTACTCCCTGGAGGAGGGAGAGCATGATGGAGACCTTCAAGTATCTGAAAGGTGCAAATGGGGTGGACAAAGGGAGAGTCTCTTCAGGCTCAGTGGAAACAAAAACACTGGGGAGGGCATTCAGAGCAGGAAGTGCCCTAGGATGAAACGGAGCCTTGAGAGAGGCCCGACGTGTTTGGTCTCTGTTTCTAGGGTTCCCACCAGATCGCATGCGCAGGCAGCTATAGAACCTACAGCCCACACTGATCCCCTCCAGGCAGTGTTGTGCAATGCCAGGTCAATGAGGAACAAGACCACAATTATGTTGGACTTGATTTCCTTGGTTGACAAGGCTTGCGTCGCAGAGACTTGGCTGAGAGACGATGAGGGACCAGTTTTAGAGGTGTCGGTCCCAGCTAGGTACTCCGTGGTACACTGTCTGAGGAGGGATCACAGGGGTGGGAGTGTAGCCATCTGTTTTAGATCCAACCAGAACTTCTCCGTACATTTGTTGGGTTCTACCAGGTCATTTGAATGTGTGGTAGTGCATAGGGGTCCCGGTGCAGGTTCCAGAATTCTCCTTGTTTACCATCCTCTGTGACCGGGGGGGGGGAGTTTCTGCAGGAGGTGGTGGACTTCATTGTTGACAGGGTGTTGGAGTCTCCCCAGTGGCTTATTTTGGGGGACTTCAATGCCTGAATCGATGATGAATTGTCACAACTTAGTTCTGACCTCCTCCAGCAGATGACATCGCTGGGCCTGGCACAGGCAGTTGCCTCTGCGACCTATCATCACAGCCACACCTTGGACCTAGTATTCTCACTGGGTCTTGAGGTCACTGATCTCAAGATTGATCAGGTTGTTTGGTTTGATCATTGTACCATGAAGTTCTCATACAGGGCTCCCCCTGATGGTCCCTCCCCTGCTGAAATGGTCAGCTACTGCCCTTTAAGGGGATTGTCCCCCGAGGGACTGATGGCGGTGGTTGATTTATCTGGTGTCAGTGCTGTTATTGCGGCAGGCATGGGTGAATCGGTTGCGGCTAATAATAGGGCTGTCTCTGAGGCACTCAATGCCATCGCACCAGTCTGTATATGACCTAGGTCTTCTTGCTCAAGATCCCCGTGGTTTGATGGGGCTCTCCGAGCGATGAAGACCAGGGGTCAGAGATTGGAGCATTGCTGGCAAAGGACCAGGCTAGAGGAAGATAGACTGGCTTTGAAAAATCACTACAGTGATTATCAAAGGGCAATCAACCATAAGAAGGCAGAGTTTCTGTCCAGGGAGATTGTGGCAGGGAGGAATAGACCAACTCATCTCTTTCAGACTGTAGACAGGCTGCTCCATCCTGTCTGTCTGTAGCCAAAAAAAGCTTTTTCAGCATCATTATGTGAAGAGTTTGCTCTATTCTTCTCTAACAGGGTATCCTCCATTTGGGCTGGGACCTCGTCAGTGGGTTTGGACCAGACCCGTGTGGGGGTCTGGATGGAGCAGGGGCACTACTATTGCCTGGGCAGAGTTTCATCCAGTGGGGGTGGCTGAGGTCTGCAGGGTGATTTGGAAGCTGCAGCCCACTTGTTGTGAAGTGGATCCTGGCCCAACACATCTCCTAGTGGGTTACATTGAGGTTATTGGTCCATTGTTCACTGAGATAGGCGAGTGTTCGCTTTTGGGGGGTGTCTTCCCCCAACGCCTTGAAGGAGGCACTGGTGAAACCCCTTCTAAAAAAAAAAACATCTCCTTGCCCTGATGTCCTAGTGAATTACAGACCAATCTCCAACCTCCCATTTCTAGGGAAGGTTGTTGAGAAGACAGTAGCTCTACAGCTCGAGGAACACCTGGAGACCTGTGACATCTATGAGCAGTCTGGATTTAGAGCAAGGCACAGTACGGAGACAGCATTGATCCATGTCCATAATTACCTCCTCATGGCAAGAAATCGAGAAAAGCGGTCAGTTCTCAATCTCCTCGATCTGTCATCAACATTTGATACCGTGGACCATACTGTGTTGCTAGATCACCTTAGAGAGTGGTGTGGATTCACCGGTGTTGTCATCAGCTGGTTTGAGTCCTTTCTCTCGGGTAGGAGGCAGAGGGTGGTGATGGGGAATTTCTCCTCCTCCCTCAGCCTCTGACCTGTGAAGTCCCTCAGGGTTCAATCCTGTCACCGATGTTGTTCTCGGTATATATGCTGCCCTTGGGGAGGATCATCGATAGTACAGTTTGAGTTTTCACTGCTATGCAGATGATACTCAACTGTACATGTCCTTTGTACCAGGGATAAGCGGTGCTGTCGAAGTGCTGAATAAATGCCTCACCATGATCCAGACTTGGATGAACTCTAACTGGTTGAGGCTTAACCCTGACAAGATGGAGGTTCTAGTGATTGAATATGGCCACGGACAGGTTGGGGTACACTTCTGGGATGACAACAGGCTTAGGCCTGGGGTCAGTACTATTGACTGCATCCTCTAGGGTGAGAAATCTGGGTGTGATCCTCGATGACAGGCTGACATTTAAGGCGCAGGTGTTGGAGGTCATCAAAAATAGATTTTACCATCTGAGGAACATTGCCTGGATTAAACCCCTTATTCTGCCCGAAGACCTGCCGTCACTGGTGCATATCTTCGTGACATTGAGGCTCGACTACTGTAATGCCCTATATCTCAGGGTCACTGGGGAGAACCTCCACTGGCTGCAGCCAGTGCAGAATGGGGTGGCGAAGCTGCTGATGGGATTACCCAGATCCTGTCATGTGACCATGGTCCTGCAGGGTCTGCACTGCCTGCAGGCCAGGTGGTGGGTTCTCTTCAAAGTGGGCTTGCTCACCTATAAGACTCTATATGGACTGGGCCCTGGCTACCTGCCTGACCTCCTCACTACTGCAATCCCAGCCTGCTCCCTCCGTTCCTCCACCCAGGGCCTCTGGGCAGTTCTGAGGACTGGGCTGGAAACCTCAGGTGATTGCTCATTCAGGGTGGCTGACCCGGTCCTCTGGAACGCGCTTCCAAGATCCTTGAGGGAGGCCCCTATGGTGGAGGCATTCAAGAGGGGCCTAAGACCCATCTTTTTAATTTAGCCTACCCAGCTGATGTATTTTAAACTGTATTTGAAAAGAATCTCCTGAATTCTATAGAATGTGTCTGTGATTTAAATGTAACCCTATTGATGGTTTTATGTACGGCACCCAGGGATTGGGCACCTAAGAAATAAACTTTTACTTACTTACTATTGTTTTAAGTTAGAGGGAGGGAGGTTTAGTAGGGAGACCAGGAGGCACTTCTTCATGGGGAGGGTGGTGGTTATGGAATGGGCTCCCTGAGAATGTGGTATCACTTGAGACAGTGGATGGCTTCAAAAGAGGTTGGGACAGGGTAAAGGGGAAGAGTCAGGGTCAAGAGGGAGGTAGCCAGAAAGGAGGGAAAATTGGTTAGAAAAAGGGGGGGCCAGAGTTCTTAGCTGGCATTGGGGAACTCTGCTATATGAGCAGACTTGATTTAGACCATAGAAACATAGACTTGGCCGGCAGATAAGGACTGCTTGGCCCACCTAGTCTGCCCATTTCCCTACCTACAGGATAAGCTGCAGATCCTATTTAACCAACAGCCTATTTCTTCCTACCCACAAGAATTGCCTTATGTCTGTCCCATGCATTCTTGAATTCTCCCACAGTTTTAGACCCCACAACCTCCTCAGGAAGGCTGTTCCATGCGTCCACCACCCTCCTGTGAAAAAATACTTCCTCACGTTGCCCCTGAGCCGTCCCCTTCTAACTTCAAATTGTGTCCCCTTATTCTTGCACATCTCTTTTTCTGAAATATGTTACCCTCTTGGACTTTGTTGATTCCACTGAGGTACTTAAAAGTTTCTATCATGTCCCCCTCTCCCTCCTTTCCTCAAGGGTATACATATTAAGCTCCTCTAGTCTCTCCTCGTATGGCTTCTCTTGCAGACCCTGAACCATTTTAGTTGCCCTCCTCTGGACTGCCTCCATCCTGTCTATGTCCTTGCGGAGATGGGGTCTCCAGAACTGGACGCAGTACTTCAGATGGGGTCTCACCAACTGTCCGTACAGAGGGATAGCAACTTCCTGCTTCTGCTGGTGATGCCTCTCCCTATACATCCCAGTATCCCCCAGCCCTCCCTACTGCCTTCTCACATTGCTTGCTAACCTTAAGGTCATCTGATATGATTACCCCCAGGTCCCTTTCCATTTGTGTTGTTGTTACTATTCCTCCCCCCATTGTGAAATCTTCCCCTGGGTTTTTGTTTCCCAGGTGCATTATTTTGCACTTCTTTGCATTGAATCCAAGTTGCCATACTTCTGACCATAATGCTTAATTCTGCTGGCATTTCCATATGTAAGGCTGGTACTTTGTCATCGCCACACACCTTTCTTATAGGCTGGATGTATTCCGTCTGCTGACCCAGTGTGTGGCAGGAAGGCCCTGCATACTGTGGTACAGCACTGACACCTGACCAGATAGCGATGGCTGCTTAGGGCCTGTTAGTGCGAGACAATAGGAAGGGAAAGGGGAAATTGTTTAACCAGGAAAGACACACTAAACTAGAGCTTGTTTCCAGGTGTGACCTGGGAGCACAAGGAAGTTAAGTGACTTGCTTGGGATCAAACAGTATGCAAGTGGTGGAAGGGGGCTTATGGGATTCAAACCCAGGTCTCCAGGTTTGCAGCTCAGTGCCCTTAATCACTACACTATACTGCTGCCAAGAGATGACCCAGAATGGAGAGTTTCATTCCTTACCGGTAATTCAGGTTCCATAGATGATCTGGCTGGTCCACGTCTGCAGTCGTGTTGAATAGAGGGTTAATAGATATCATTCCCCTTCATGGGGGGGGGGCAAGTTGTGTCAGGGAGACATGTGTATATGGGCCCTGTTTTTACCTTGTCTGTAAACTGTTCCTCAGCCCAGCTATAGGGTTCTACAGAATTACTCCTCAGACAGAGTAAAAATGCATAACTACAGACAGCAGAACCAGCCATGCTGGAATGCAGTACCTTGCAGTAAATGACGTGTCCCAAAATATTGAATAACAAAAGGGCTTAACTACTATTGAATTACACTGTTTCCTGCAGCATACTTCAGCATTTTGTGATATATTGCAGCATTACTGCGTATATCGTGGCTGGCGCTGTGTACGTTAGTTTTCCATAGGTACTGTGCAAGATCACATACAAAGTCGTCTTGGAAGAGGATGGTCCCCCATAAAACTCTTCAGTCTGTTCCATCTCTGTCCTGCTAGGAGGTGGCCACATCAATCACTGCCAAACCATCGTCTGAGCCTCCCCAGAAACTAAATTACCGGCAAGAAATAAAATTCCCTAGTTCTGAAACACAAGAAAAAAATACACTAAAAATTGCACACCTATCCATTTTTTTACCTATATAAACAAATTGGTATTGCCAGTGCAGGTGCCTGTCATTCTTTCAGAGTTAATGTTCAGTAACCCCAATTGATAAAAACTGTTCTTGGCTGATAGGGTAGGGGTGGCTTTAACTGGGATGGGGATGGGAGGTCTGAGTAATTTGGTGGAAATCACTTGCGTTTGTTGGGACATTGAAAAGTGGGTCTGCTCATGTTGGCATGGAGAGCTGAGACACCGGCACCTTACCTCCTGCCATGCCGATGACCTGGGTTTGGGAATGAACTTGGGTCACCGGGGGTCAGCAGGTGGGGGAGGATTAGGCATCTGAATGACTGCTGTCTTCTCCTGGAGAGGGGAGGGATGTTGGCCCAGCCTTAGACTGCCAACATGCGGAGGCCCAGTAGTAGTGCAGCATGGGTGGCATGAAGGGTGAGGGCTATGGGAGTGTCATGAATATGCACCTCCATGTACACTCATTGACATCCTGTGGGAGGGGGAGAAAAACCAGGAAAAAGGGTGCCCGAGGCTTATCGATACACTGCCCATTTGTCCTTGATCTGCATCGTCACCAGGGAACACACCACACACCAGACAACGACACTGCAGTTTAAATTAACAGTATTTTACAAGTGAGATAACACACTCCTGGGTGCGATAAGGAAATAATGCACTTCTCGGGTGGTTGCCACAATCAGCTACACCGCATGCTTAACAACCACCCAAGGCATGCATTTTTGCCTTATAACCACTCACACTGTCACTTCCATACCATGACATACATCCCCCATGTACACATACATACCCTTACACATTCACATACACACCACGATGCATGTGCGCACGCCCACACGCATGCATGTACACAGGCACACACATGCATTGTTACATGTCTTGCTCAGGGTTACTCACCATGTGGAATTTTTTTATGTTTCATTTCCTGTTAGCCAATGCTTTTCACTGAAACATGAGAAAAACAAATCCACAGCTCAGTGTGCTGATGATAGATCTCATTGCAGTGTATTGGTGTAAATGTCAGGTAACTGCCCTGCCTGGTAGCATCAGCTGTAGTGTGTTACACTACCTTTGCATGTGCTGGACACCCAGGTTGACATCCTGAGTCTGACTCCCAGCCTCAGGCCAAAGGAGACTGGGACATGACTCTCGTGTGCGCCCTGCTGTTAAGGCACCTCCAGCCCTGGGCAGCAGAGGTCTAGGTGTGACTCCACAGGGATGGATGACACGCCCCCTACTGTTACACAGCCTCCTTTAGAGGATGCATCACAGTAGGGTGTCTGGAGGACTTTCCTTGTTCACAACAATGTGCAGAGATTGTGCACATCCCATTTACAGGGTGCACTAGCTGTCTGTGGAGTAGAAGAACTTACATTTATATTGCCCTCTCATACACACGTGCTTTACAAGCAGTAAGACAGACTAGTAGTGAAGTGACTGTAAACGTGATGGCAGGCAATGTGTTCGTCAGCACCCACACACAGCCATGGACAACTGCATGAACCTACCTTGACAGCACTAGAGACCTTGGTTTAACATCTCATCTGAAGAGCATGCACAACTGACAATACAGCACCCTACAGTACTGCACTGGAGTACCAGCATTTGGGCTATGAGCCCAAGTTCCAGAGTGGGAATAGAACCCAGGACTTTTTGATCCAGTGGCAGATGTATTATCCATTGAGTCACACTGACAGAGAAGCAGTCTGAGACTACAGAGATCATCAGAAATGGGACTATGCCTGCGTACCTTTACCAACAGGTCCCTGGTACGCATGAAGTCTCAGTAGCAGCTGATGAATAATTGCACAGACCAGGTGTGAGACACCAGGGATCCAGCCAAAACAGAAGGACAAGACATTCAAGTGGTTCCATGGACTGGTACTGTATTACTGATCCTTCGATCTCTGAATCACTGGATTGAATCTAGTCCTCATTATTAGTGAATTAAATCCAAGATCTTCTTATGAATTATGGAGCATCAGGGAAATGGGCCATGGGGGGGGGGTCTCATCCACTACATACTGGACAGGTGTCTTTACCTCAGAAACCAGCAGCGCAGTTTAATTGGTTCCACTGTTAGCAATCTTGCACTGGATACTGAGGATAAAAGGAGTCAACAGTCTGCAACTTGGGGTCCCAGATCTAGGGACAAGCCCAGGATGTCAGTGGCCTGCTGAAGGGAGGACAACTGACTATCCCAGAGGATTCTCTCCCCCTCTGGGAAGGGTGGGCAGTGAACTGCACTGCTTTGCCAACACAGGAGGTGATGAAGCAGGAGGAGCCGTCTGTGTGGGGGAATGCCATCTAGCATCTGTGTCGCAGTCATGCCTTACATGCCCATGCATACCTGTGCTCCCCCATCGGTGGTGGTGGCCTGGAGGCTGGGAACCAAAAAGTGGAAAAAGCATAGGTTGTGAGCGGCATGAAGTTGATACTCTCAGGCCCTAACAACCCAGCAAAGCTGCTGCCTGCCATATTTAATGTATCTGTGGGGGGGGGGGTGCCTAACCACCACCCTCAGAAGAAAACACCACAGTGGAGGAGAGTGGCATATGGACCCCAAGGAAGGTGAACAAGTGGCTGAGGAATGAAGGCAGGGGCAGGGAGGCAGGCAGCACCAGTGTCAAGGTGATAATATATAAAAAATGAAAAGAACTGAACGGGCATGGAGTCTTTTCTACTAATTAGTAGAGAGAGTCCTTCAGTGACAGGAATATGGGGCATGGAGTCTTCCCTCCACCCTCACCCAATAGAAAGGGTCCTTCAATTACAGGAATGTGGGGCATGGAGTCTTGATTCCCCTCTCAAGTAGACTGGGTTCTTTAATAACCGGGATGTGGAGCACGGAATCTTGACTCCCCTCTCACCCAGTAGAGAAAGTCCTTCAATGACAGGGATGTGGGGCATGGAGTCATTCCTCTGTCACCCAATGGAGAGGGTCCTTCAATCACTTGAATGTGGAGCATGGAGTCCTGACTCTCCTCTCACCCAGTAGAGAGGGTCCATCAAAAACCGGCACTTAGGGCATAGAGTCTTGACTCCCTTCTCACCAAGTAGAGAGAGTCACTAGATGACAGGGATGTGGGTTATGGAGTTTTGACTCCCCTCTCCCAGTAGAGAGGGTCCTTCAGTATCAGGAATATGGAACATAGAGTCTTGTCTCCCCTCTCACCCAGTAGAGAGAGTCATTCAATGACAGAGTTGTGGAGTATGGAGTTTTTTGTGTTTTTTTATTCTGTTTATGCTCTTTCACTCTCCACAGCCTTTCCTCTTTCTCCAGTCCTCCAAGGCATCTGAAGCTATGGCTACTCCTGCACCTCTTCCCATGGGCTACCTCCATGCTGCCTAGGTTTACCCCCCAGCAAGGACAAAGGGAGCGTCTCCCCATTCCACTCCTACCTGCTTGAAATCTTCATCAGGGGCCCTTCAGAATCGCCCAATTTCGGTTGGGCTGTGTGCCAGAGGCCAGGCCAGGTTCAGCTGTGGGGCTTTTTCCTTCATTTCTCCCATCTCCTTGAGGATGCCTGCTCACTGGGAGAACCAAGGGGCATGAACACGTAGGAGCAGGCAGCCACCCCGGAACTCAGCTGGCGTCCTCCCCTACCACAGCATCCCCAAGCTGCACCTCCACCTGTGGTCACCTAGGTGGCAGCACTGCAGCAGCGATGACAGCCCTCCCTCCCCAGAGGAGGAGGAGAGCAGTCCCTGGGATGCTCTATGCTCCTCCTCCTAGTGGGCCCCTGGCAGTCCAAGTCCGCATCCGAACACGGGTTGCCTGTGTCGCAAGCAGTAGTACTACTGTTGTGCCGATGGTCTGGCGTGTAGTATGGAGTTTTGATTCCCATTTCACCCAGTAGAGACAGTCCTTCAATGGCAGGGTTGTGGGTCATGGAGTCTTAACTACCCTCTCCTTCAGTACAGGAAGTCCTTCAATGACAATGACATGTGGCATGGAGTCTTGACTCTCCTCTCACCCAGTAGAGAGGGTCCTTCAGTGACAGAGATGTGAGGTATGGATGAAGAACTGTGGAGAAGCCAGCCTGGATCATCCAGCACTTTCTGTACCTGTTATGTGGATTAACTGAGGACTCCATTCTGCAGTGCTGTTGATCCAGAACCTTTAATGAGCTAATAGCATCCAAAATAGCAGACAGAAAATATTATTAATGCTTAAAAGTAACCAGGTGATACCTTTTATTTCTGAAGTATTATCTATTTCATTTTGCTTATTAGAATGTCTGTATTAGGTGTGATGTGGATAACAGTACCTTGCCTTTATGCCAACATCTTTAGTTCTATTCCTCATCACACATCCTCAGCACTGAGACCTCATTAGTTGTGTTTACACCCACCAAGTGGTGTGTAATTCACGTTGCTTTGCTCAGCTGCTAGTCTGTACCTGCCCATTTACTGAAGCACTGGTGCACACCACTTTTGAAGAGAAGCATGAGCCTCTTACAATACTGGTTTCAACCCTGTGTCCCCTACATGGGTTCTCCAGGGTTGGTTTGCACCCACATCCTCCATATGGGGACTCATCCATCATCCTGAAAGGATTCCCTTGGTGCATTGGCAGGGGCTACTTTTCCCTCAGGCTATATGTGAAGTGGCAGAGCTTACATCATGACTGGGAAGAGCCCCACGTTTGTTCAGCTCCTCTGTCTGGGAGAAGTGCTGAGCAGCCAAATCGATATGATGCTTGGGCAATTTACACTCACAGATGTACACCAATGTGGATCTCCAAAATACCCATACCCAAAAGAAAGGCTGCACGTAAATGGGGCTATTCACTATGACATCACAAGTAACCAGTCTGGCATCTGGTGATTCACTTGTCTTGGCCAGTTGAGACCTCATAATCAGCAAAGTCATAAGCTGATGCAGTATGATGGAGAATGTAAAGAAATATCTTCTTTGAGGCAATCTCTTGCAGCAGGTCATTACGTGTGGGATATCAGCCGCAGGCGTCATTTCTTCTGGATGACTTTCTCAGCAGTCGACCCTGGGACCTCCCCCTAGCACCGCCACATGGTGCTCACCTGGCAGGTATAAAAGGGGGAGGTCCCAGCCACTCCTCAGTTCATTTCAACTGCAACCTGCATACACCAAGTCCTCCTTCTGAGCTCCTGCTTTCTTGTCATCAAGGGAAGAGTTCTACCGACCAAACTTTTCTTTTTTAAGAAGTTAATACTAATGTCTTTGGATCCTTTATTCTAAAGTTGTTCCTGAGGTAAGAGAATTGCTAAAGAAGACCTTCAAGAAGGTCTGTGTTCATTGCCTTGGTCCTGAACACAACTCAGTGGAGTGTGTCCTCTGCAACAGGTTCAATAGAGTCACAAAACGCTGAAGGCTTCAGCAGCTCCATGAATTCCTCATGGAGCAGAAAGTTGCCCTCCTGGAGTAGCAGTAATGCTCCTCTCCCAGAGAACCCTCAGCATCCTCTTTGGGGTCTCACGGCTCTACAGGGGACTCCTCCCTGTTGACACAGGGTTATGGTAAGAAACATAACTCAAAAACTAAGCATGTCTCTACCACCCCCTTGTCAGCCTCAAAACTGAGCTCTACAATGGTGGAAGACCTGAGACAATCTAATGCGAGGCATGCCATTCCGATCTCCTGTCCCGTGTCTCATTCTGACTACAGACGCCTCCTTGACAGGGTGGGGTGCTCATCTCCTGCACGTCAAATGACAAGAATCTTGGACACCAGTGGTGGCCCAATTCCACATCAGTGCCTTGGAGCTGAGAGCAGTCCTCTATGCCTTAAAGGCATTCGAGACTCCCCTCCCCCGGGCTTCCTACAAGTGCAATCAGACAATTCTATAGTAGTTTGCTGCCTAAACAAACAAGGTGTCACCCATTCATACCCTTTCTGAAAAGAATAGATGAAAGTGTGGTATTGGGCGATCCAGAGAAATAGTAATCTTCTGGCAGTACACATCCCAGGGGTGTCTGTGACAGAGTAGAATAGGACCCTGTCCCATTTGTTTTGGAGAAAGTGTTTAAATGCAAGGATCTGTTCTTTCCTTTTCTGTCTCTTCTCAATCTGGTTGTGCAACTAAATTTTCCTGTGAGACTTTGGACTTGATCAACCCGACAGGCTTGCAATTCTTTGCCTCTCTCTGTCTCTCAGTCCTCTCTTGCTGTTTGTCTTTTCTTCTTTTGCATATCCACTGATATAAAAATATATGCAAATCAATATCTGGAAATGTAACTGATGTTGGGGTCTCTTTTGTATAGAAAATATATAGTGTTACTGTTGAAATGTATATATTTATAATTTGAGATGACTGCAAAAAGCTGTTGGAAACTAGAGGTTACTTTAGTGCAAATCTTTGAGTCTTTTGCAAAAGCTGAGCAAAAGGGGGCCTCAACTCAAGAAGCCCACTGTGTTCTAGCAGCTCCTGCCTGATATTTACAAAAACAGGATGCTTGCTAAGGATGGGGGTTGAAACAACTTATAAAGGAGATAAGCTGCAATTGCTGAAGGAGAAAAAGGGACACAGAGACTGAAAGAAAAAACTATTTAATTTCTCCCCTGTACATAGTTATTATGAACAAGTTTATTTTTTTATGTTACTGCTACTGTAAATAAATATTTTTGGTGAATTCTACAACTACTCCTGGTTTTCCCTATGCTTCCTGACCTGTGCCTCGATGACAGTGTCCAACACCCTGGTGGATACTCTGAGCAGATCCACTGCCCAGGCCCGCGAATGGGAAATCTTATCCGATGTTCTGACCGACATCTTCCACTTGTGGGGCCGACTGCAGTTGGACCTATTTGCCTCTCTGCAAAATGCAAAACTGCCTCTTTACTGTTCCTTCGTGTGAGGTCCTGGAACTGTGTGGCGGGATGCATTCTCTCTTTCCTGGACAGGAAGATTTCTATTTGCCTTCCTGCTCATTCAGAGAGTACTACTCAAACGGGGTCTTGACAGGGCATCTATGATTCTCATAGCGCCATTCTGGCCAAGACAGATTTGGTTCCCTCTACTTATTCAGCTCCAGGAACCAGAGCCCATACTTCTCCCAATTTACTGGGCTATACTGTCCCAGGCACAAGGCTCCCTGTTACACCTGGACTTTTGCTCCCTCCACCTGCATGCCTGGCTCCTGAGGATGTAGTCCTCTCATGCTTCCAGGTGTCATCAAAGGTGGCAGAAGTTCTGCAGGCAGCTAGGAAGCCATCTACTTGGTCTTCCTATTTCCTGAAGTGGAAACGATTCTCTATTTGGGCATCTACACTGGACATACTGTAGATCCTTATGAGTGTTCCCTTCAGTGCATCTTGAATTATTTGCTCTCCTTGTCAAAGGGTGGACTGAAATATTCCTCTGTGAAAGTCCACCTTTCAGCCATTGCCACATTTCATTTACCTGTGGACAACATTCCTTTGTCCCAGTTACCTTTGATTCAAACCTTTTTAAAAGGTATTCTGCACCTACATCCGCCTATCCAGGATCCAGTCCTTGTCTGGGATTTGAATTTTGTGCTTCAAAAATTGACTACAAATCCATTATCTTTCATGGAAAACTATGTTTTTAGTTGCCATTACGTCTGGCAGACGTGTCTTGGAATTGCACGAACTAATGTACAAACCTCCATACATACGATTTCATAATGACCAGGTGTCTTTAAGTACTAACCCAGCGCTCTTACCAAAAGTTGTTTCTGAATTTACTTTAAATCAGATCACCCAATTACCAGTATACTTTGCGGAGCCTCAGAATCTAGGGGAAGCCCTGCTTCATACTCTCAATCTGCATAGAACATTGAGCATTTATCTTTTCTGCACTTCAAAGTTGTGAAAAAACTGAACAACTTTTTTGTTTCTTTCACCCCTAGAAACCAGGGCGTTAGTGTTTCCAAGCAGTGCTTGTCCACATGGTTGGCCAACTGCATTACATTTATTTATGCAAAATATGACAAACCTCTCACAGGAGTTGTAAAACCCAATTCTACCAGAGGCATGGCCGCCTCTATGGCTTGTTTCCAGGGCATTTCTGCCTTGGATATTTGCGAAGCCGCCACATGGTCTACTGTACATACCTTCACCAAGCATTGCAGTCTAGACATCGCTTCTAAGAGGCAAACTGTTTTTGGACGGGCCATCCTACAAGGACTACTGTCCTAAGCCTTCATGATTCACTTCCTCCTCCCACTGGGGATAATAATTGCTTGGGAATCTTCCCACATGTAATGACCTGCTGCAAGAGATTGCCTTGAAGAAGATAGTATGGTTGCGTAAGAACTTACGTAACAGTAGATCTTCAAGAGTATCTCTTGCAGCAGGTCATGCAGTCCTGCCATCCTGCCCCCTTGCTGTTGCTTCACAAGGGTTTCTTGCTCCTGTCTTTTACAACTCCACGAGCTGCTGCCTTAATTTCCCTCCTCGGTTCCCATAAAAGTCCTGAGATATGTTTACACATTCGATCACCAGAATGGAAAAGAACTGAGGAGTGTCTGCAACCTCCCCCTTTTATACCTGCCAGGTGAACACCACGTGGTGGTGCTAGGGGAGGTCCCAGAGTCAACTACTGAGAAAGTCATCCAGAGGAAATGACACCTACGGCTGATATCCCACACATAATGACCTGCTGCAAGAAATACTCTAGAAGATCTACTGTTACGGTAAGTTCTTATGTAACCGTACTATGTTAGTATCCAAGCAGGGTATTGTTCCACCCATCACACCAAGTACCATCAGGTACAAAATCTAATTATGAAAAGGGAAGGGGAAAAGTAATTTAGATCTAAAAGGTAACAGCTGTCTACTTTACTATCAAACAGCATATTAACTATTTAATGAGCAGCGAAATGCACTGCAAAATAAATAAAATAAAAAAAGCAACAGGTATTGTAGTTGTAACAGCAGAAAATGTTTCTTTTTCTGTTACTGAGACAGAGCAATGTAGGAAGCCCAGTGTGATAAACACAAGCTTTGGAAATCTTCCTTTTTAAAACTCATTATTTCCAACAGTCTTTGTATGAAGTCCAAACTATCCATTGCTTAACCTGGCACAAAATGGCCACCCTGAAGATAATGAGTTAAGGTTACTCACAGTGTAGAATTTCTTTCGGATTTTTCTCCTTTCTGCAGAACCTCTTTCTCTCTGAAACATTGGAAAAGATACACAGCTGTAAGTGTTGATTATCACACAAGGAGGATATATGCATATTATTAATTTATTGGGGATATGCCATGGGCAGTGAGAAAATAATTTACTTTTTGCTTCAAGTTTTGAGCTCTATTGACCTCATGAGTAGCGGAGCCACAAGTGAGGTCTACAGAAGACAAATCCTGAAGCAAATGGAATACGTCGTTTATGCAATGGGAAAACTGCTATTTTTTTTGTGCTCAATATCGGATTAGCTTACTTAGAAATCCCCTTTTTTACCTCAGACATTGGGATTTTTTTCTTACTGAGGCTGAAAACTTTTCTCCGTTTGTGGCCGTCTCGAGGAATGAAATGTCATTTTGATGTCACAGTGACGCAAGTTAGCAAATGTGCACGCGTATCAACATTGAGCATCTGGATGTCGGGGTGGAAACATCGGTCTGTCGTGAAGGCCTTGCTTGCTTCTGCAGTGTCCTTTGCAACATTACTTATACAAACTGCTGCGATGACGAGGACTGGAGGAGGGCAGATGTGATTCCCCTTCACAAAAGTGGGAGCAAGGCAGAAGCAGGAAACTACAGACCTGTTAGTTTAACCTCAGTGATAGGGAAAATGATGGAATCACTTCTGAAGGAAAGAATTGTCGAGTATCTAGAGGCCAGAGGGGCACAGGACCCTAGGCAGCATGGATTCACAGCGGGAAGGTCATGCCAGACAAATCTGATAGATTTCTTTGACTGGGTGACCAAAGTAGTAGATCAGGGAGGGGCTGTGGACATGGCCTACCTAGACTTTAGCAAGGCATTTGACACAGTCCCACACAAAAGATTAATATACAAGTTAGCCAGCCTGGGAGTGGGTCCCAAGATGACAGCCTCGGTAAAGAATTGGCTGGAGAATAGGACACAGAGAGTAATAGTAAATGGAGTCCACTCAGAAGAAAGGAGGGTTACTAGTGGGAAATCGTCAGGGTTCAGTATTAGGACCGGTCCTCTTCAATGTCTTTATAAGTGACATTGTGGAAGGACTGGAAGGAAAATGTTCTCTTCACAGATGACACTAAGATCTGCAACAGAGTTGATGCACAGGAGTGGGATGGAAAGGATGAGAAGGGACTTGCAGAGTTAGAGGAATAGTCAAATGTATGGCAGCTTAGATTCAATGCTAAGAAGTGCAAGGTAATGCACCTGGGAAACAAAAACCCAGGGGAAGAGTACACAATGGGGGGTGAGATACTAACAACAACAAAAATGGAAAGGGACCTGGGGGTAGTCATATCAGATGACCTAAAGGTGGGCAAGCAATGTGAGAGGGCAGCAAGGAGGGCTGGGGGTTACTGGGATGCATAGGGAGAGGCATCACCAGTAGAAAACAGGAAGTTATTATCCCTCTGTACAGACAGCTGGTGAGACCCCATCTGGAGTACTGTGTGCAGTTCTGGAGACCAAGTCTCCACAAAGACATAGACAGGATGGAAGCTGTCCAGAGGAGGCAACTAAAATGGTGCAGGGTCTGCACGGAAGACATATGAAGAGAGACTTAAGGAGCTTAATATGTATAGCCTCGAGGAAAGAGGAGGAGAGGGGGACATGATAGAAACTTTCAAGTACCTCAAGGAATCAACAAAGTCAAGAGGTAGCATCTTTCAAAAGAAGAGGTGTGCAAGAACAAGAGGGCACAATTTGAAGATAGGAGGGCTCAGAGGTAATTTAAGAAGTATTTTTCACAGAGAGGGTTGTGGATGCATGAGCGGCCTTCTGGAGGAGGTTGTGGAGTCAAAATCAGTGGTGGAATTCAAGCATGCATGGGACAGTCATAAGGCAATTCTGGGGGGTGGGGGTAAGAAGAAGTAGGCTGCTGGTTAACTAGGATCTGCAGCTTATCCAGTAGGTAGGGAAATGGGCAGACTGGGTGGGCCAAGCGGTCCTTATCTGCCATCAAATTCTATGTTTCTATGTTTCTATGAAACATCGTGATCCCACATCTGTCTACTTTCAGACTGATTTACCAGCTGGTGATGCTCTGACGGCTGTTTCAGGTAAACGGTTGCATTTTTCTAGAACCTTTACCATTGTGTAGCTGAACGGACATTCTGATCAAGGTCCAGTGCTGTATGAAGCATCAGTAATGCTCTGTATAGAACTTTAGAACCAGTATGACATGGCTGCAGTGTACATAAATGCTGATAATATGCCTCGGAGTGTAAATAAATGGCTTATTTACACTCCAAGCGTGTCATGGCTGCAAATAAGCATATTTATTTTGCTTTTTTTATTTTCTTCCATATTGCATAAATATCAGATATGCTATGAACTGACTAAAAACACCACATTTATTTTATCTGCAGGTCTTGACCTCTATGACCTCACCAGTGACAGAGCCATGAGTGAGGTCTGCAGAGGTCAAACCCTGCAGATAAAAATAAATGTGGTATTTTTAGCCAGTGCATGGCATATGTGATTTATACAATGACAGTGCCTCTCTGGCAAGATGTGTTCTTTCAATGAAGATGTTACTCTGTTTGATTTCACCGCTCTGTTTTTAACTGCAGCAGATGCCATTGAGACATCATCAGCATTGTTCAAACTTTTCTCCCAGTGGTTAGGAGCTCCGTTGTGACCAGCCAAAAGTGGAAATAAATGCCGATGACCCACCTAACACTGTAATAAATTATTTATTTCAACTGCAGGCCTGTCACACATGAAAATAAATGCATTTATTTGCAAAATGTTATTCTCAGTCATTGTATAAAACCATTTATGCCCCAGGATAGCACAGCCAAGAAGCGATGTAGTATGTTCAGTGGGGTCCTTTTCTACCCAATTTTATAGCACGGCAGATCAAAGAGGTTCTTGGCACTATTGAAATGTTGACATTTGATTAAAGGGGTCTAAATATAGTCAGGTAGGCAGCTATTTATTAAAGTGCATTTTCTAGACTCAAGGCTTTGTACATACATTAATAAAACAGGAGCATAAGATAATAAAGAATCCTTCAACAGAAAATAATAACAGTGCATTCAATAAATTCAATGAAAGGAACTAGATTCCATATTACAGCAGTAGGAAATCTCAGGCTTCGAAATGAATTGTGAAATGCCTGGTTAAAGAACTAAAAGTTACACTATAAAAGTGTCTGGCCCAAAGCGATCATTCTGAGTTCCTTATTGCACCTTGTTGTGCTATACACAATAGGGTTGCAAGGCTTTCCATGCATGGTGGCTCACTGCATTGTGCTTGCACTGGAAAAGAGGCTGGGTAATGATGTAGATGTGGGCAGATGCATATGGAGGAGTCGCTGAGTTGTGTTCAGCAGCTCACTGGCACTGCATCCTCAGTAACACAACCGCAACATCCCCAAAACTCATTAAAATTGCTAAAAGCAGGTTGTGGGGAGCAGTCTTCTGAACCAGAACTAACATTTCAGCAGGGGGAGAGTCTAGGTGCCACTTAGCACTGCTAATCAGTTGAAAGACAGGAAAGGGCTAAAGAAGGAGGGGGGAGGTCCGCTGCACACTTGGCACTCAAAATATGCCTAGGGTGTACTTGTAGGATGCCCACCTGATTATCAGGGAGATTTACATGCACCAACCACAACAGCCCCAAAGCAACTCAAAGGTGTGTGTGTGTGTTGAAGGGTGGGGGATGACTGTGGCAGTAGTATCAGTGTCACAGAGTTCTGTGCATATAGCATAGCACCATTCTGCTGGCACTGAACCATGCACCAAACTTTGTGGGGGGAGGCTGCTTCCCTCAACAAATAAGCCCTTCTGCAGTGTGGATGGCAGACATTGGGTGTGGCATAGCATGGAATACACTTGCACCCCGAAATTGGCACCACCACCTCTAGGACTGTGTATGGGGTCCTCGGTTTTCAACAAGGACTTATAGATTTTCACTGATGGAGCTTTTCCGATGTATCTTGGAAGTGTGTTCCAAAGACTACTGGCAGCGACAGCAAATACTTGGCCCCTTGCAGATATTAATCTGAGGACCAACACTAGGACAGGCACCCGGAACCGGCACAGACTGTAAAAACATGATGCAACAGTGTGACTTACAAAGTACCCTTTGGTGAGAGACACGCCAGGTGGATTTGTGTGGGCTGCTCGCCATGATTTTTCCTGGACACTGCTGTTTTATGCTGAAGGAATAATGAAGCTTATTTACAGTCAGTCAGACGTTTGCCACATTTTTTACAGTTCTGGGGTACCTGCTCTATTGTTGCTTCTTAAGTTCTGGTTGTGTGGATTTGGCACCAGCTAGCCAAAGTGCGACCCTCTCCTCTGCTTTCTATGAACCTAATCTGGCAGAGGGGATCTTCAGCAGTCCCTGACCATCGAAGCACACATTTCTTTCAGACCCAGGATCCTCCTCAAGGATGACTAGCAACTCCTGAACATAAAGAGGATGCAGTTCTCTCAGTGCCTTGAAGACTAACAAGCCCTTACAGAAACATAGAAACATAGACTTTGATGGTAGATAATTGGGAGAAGTTGGAAGGAACAAAACCCTCTAGTAAAACCTTTCTAGAAGTAACAGATCAATTGGGCATAATTCAATATGTAAGGTACCCCATGAGAAGGGATAATATACTCGACCTAGTTTTAATGACCAAGGAAATCAGGGTCACTGATTGTAGAGTTATCCCCCCCTTGGGTAACAGTGACCATGATAGTGTCCTCTTTACAGTAAATAAACACATCCCTCTTACTAAAGGGTGTAAGGAAGTCTATCATATTTATTTAGTTTTTGTTGACCGGGTAGGGTGCTCTAGCCATGGCAATGACTATTTTCAGGCATGACCTGGGAGATTACAGAGACAGTACATTAGATACAAGAAATAGCAGTGTAGTCATGTAAACAATTCATAAATTCAACGATAAGAATTACAGTACAATCAGGAGAAAACAAACAGGTACAATTTGAGGGCATATCAATGAATAAAGAAGAATGTAATAATCAATACAAAACAGGGCTGAATAACAGGTACAATTTGAGTGCATAGCTATGTAAATGAAGATGTGATAAAGCAGTACAATAAACAATAAACAGGGCTGAAAGGCAAAACATTCAAAGACAAAACTGGTAGGATAGTACAAAGAGGACTGTAGTATTATTATTGTCAGAGCAGGAGGGATATTGGAGGATGGGGAGTAGAGAGGAGTAGGGATGATTGTGTGGGGAAAATGGTTAGGTGGCATAGGAAATTATTGCAGGAACTGGAGAAGAAGACCAGAGAAACAGAAAGGTAGGGCAGTAGGGTGGCAAGGGGTAAATGCCGGGTGCATTTGTAGGGGTAAGATTCTGATATAGACAGCTAATAAATAACTTATTAGAAATGAACTGAAAAAAATAGAGTGGGAAATTATTTTGGAAAAAAATCAGTAAATGATAAGTGGGAGAGCTTCAAATACCACATAACGGAACTATGCAATAAATATATCATGAAAAGTAAAAAGTATAATAATAGGGGAATTAAACCCAAATGGCTCAGCAATAAAATCAAAAGGTTATTAAATAAGAAACAAAAGCTATATGGAATATACAAAACATCAGAGATGAAGGAAGCTTGGCAGCAACTCAAATCGGTACAGAGGCAGTGTAAGACCTTAATCAAAAAAAGTAAGCAAAAAATGGAATTAAAGTTGGCTGCCAGGGCAAGCAAAGACAATATGCAACAGTTCTATAGTTATGTTAACTCACTTTGGAAAACAAACTCTAGCTTATGTACTCTTACTGTGGGTGATAAAGTGGCAAACGACCTTGCAGAAATGGCAACTGTTTTTAATTCATATTTCGGATCTGTTGTTTCTCACAAATTGCAAAAAGATCAGCAAATAGGGAGGAATGTCCCATCCCCTATACAAGGCCTTTGATAAAGTACCTCACTGTGAAATTACCAGTAGCTTAATAGATACAGGATTTGATATGGGGATGGTGGGATGGGTTGATGTGTGGTTGACGGACAGGACCCAGAGGGTGTGTATATATGGTTACCCCCCCCCCCAGTGGCAGTGATGAGTAGGGTGATGCAGGGATCAGTTTTGGGGCTGGTATTGTTTAGGATCTTCATGTCTAGTATGGGGAAGGACGCAACAAACTGGCTCAGTAAACATGCAGATGACACTAAACTTGTTGGGATTCTGCTAGATGCTGATGGCATAGCTTCCATACAGAGTGACCTGTATAACACGTATATAAATGTGTTACTAATAAGGGTATGAGTTTTAATACTGACAAATGTTGTGTTATACACCTGGGCAAATGGAATCAAATGATGGACTATTCCCTGAATGGGCAAACCTTAAGGCACTCAGTTGAGGAAAAAGATCTGGGTTTAACTACAGATAATAAGCTAACATATAAGGCACATTGTAAAAATCAAATTGTTAAAGTGAACAAAGTATTATGGGCTATAAAGAGAAGTTTTAGAAGTAGGAGGCAATGTCATTTCGCTAATTGATCCCGAAACGTGATTCCGCGCAGCGATGGCGAAATCACCTTTTGGGACCAAGAAACGAAATGACAATTACAAGTTCATGAGGAGGTGTCCCAAGAACCCCATGTTGAAAATTTGGGGCCAAAATTCCTAAAAATGGCTGAGATATCAACCTAAGTTGAAACCCTCCATTATAAAGCTTACTGTCATTGCTTCAGTTCAGTTAAGCTTTGAAGAGTGCAGGCGTGTCGCTTCAAGAAGATTAGCGCTCCCGACCTCCGGAGGTAAGTATGGGTGAGGGGTGCAGGGAGGTGGGTCACAGCGGAGGGTGGGGATGGGGAGGAGGACGAAGGAGACATCGGTGGACCATTTTCTGCTTTGCAGGGAAAAAAACAGACCGCGAGGGAAGATTTTCTTTATTTATAGGTTGGCACTTACATGCACAAAAATTGGCACGCTTGGGGTGGGCCCCAGTGTGTCACAATTCAGGAGGGATGCCAACATGGGGACTGCGACCACACCCGATGTTGGCAAGCTGAATGATGGGTTGGGGGGTTAGATCCAACACCAGGAGTGGGAACTTGGTGGCAGAAAAGGGAAGCAGTTTAGCCAGGAAAGACACACTAAGAAGGGGGATGCCGACATGGGAATTGGGCACCCCGATGTCGGGATTGTGTAGCGGATGGCAGCAGCCGCCATATGTATTTAAATGTTTCATCAGGAAAGGCACATAATGGAGGCATGCCAGATCTGCTGCTGCAATGACCAGCCTGTCTCTGATTGCAGCGGCAGATTCGTTTCAAGTTGGTGCCACTCTGAAACTGCTGTCATCGGCAGCATGCTCACTGGTTGGCTACTGAGGGACACACCCACTAAAGCAGCCCCTGGATTGGCCACAGCACTGACACACCTCTGAAAGTGCTACTACCCCAATATGTTGTTTGCGTGTACGCGCAAGTCAACATAAAAATGTTGATCTATGTACTAGAGGACACCCACTGAAACTTCAACCTAGAAAGTTCAACACCAATAGGAGAAATGCTTTTTTTCATGTAACCCCCAGGTGGCGCTATCCCAAGGGCTACTATCCCGGCCTGCTGGACTACCAACAGGTTGAGGGGCCTAGGTTCTATGGCAGGTGCCTCCACCCAGAGGTCAGGGTTTGTGATGGTTGGTCTAGTTTGGTCACAGCCCTCTGGGACACTGCGACCCCCTACTAATCCCTCTAATGATCCACACAATACACAGGAATTACAGTACCAATGCCCCACATGTACACATGGTTCAATCATAAGGTACCACTTACCCTCGAGACTGATTCTGAAGTTCATCTCTGAGGACCCCCTGTAAATTAAGGTTAGTCAACATACACAAACCAATGTAATGCCTGCTATGTAGATACTGACACTTCAGACAGTTTAAAGTCAATAACATCAAATCTGGTTTATTTAAGGGGAGTGGAACACAGGAGGGGGAGATCAAGCTGATTTGCAGAATTAAATCACAGTACTGTGCATTCATACAGGGTCTTAAAAGTCACACTCTGGGTACCCAGGTTGGGGGGGGGGCTAGCCAGGTCTGTTGCCCGAGGTTGGACAGCAGGTGCAGATGGATAGGGCCCTGTAGAAAAAGATATGCACAACACCCAATTGTAATCCGGAGCCAGATGGCTCAGTCCCTGAAGAAATGTAATAAAGAAGATCAGATGACACACTGGTGATTGTTAACAGGTCGCAGGGAATGCCCTGATTTGTACTCACACTACCCCAAGCTGAGAACCTGATGCAGATGGTAGTTCTGGATTGCCAGATAAACAAGGCATGGAGATGAGGTTCTACTGGCCAGACCCAACTACTTTGACTAGCAGACGGATTTAGTCCGATTAAATTCAGTTTGGCTTTCAGCTTACACCGCACGGTGAAAAGAGAATTGGAATAGCTATCCCTCATGAGCATTCAACATATTTATATGTAAAGGAAATTACTATACCAGGCAGCCGCTCCTAGGTCCCGATCGCACTTACTGCAAATACCCGGGAGTTCACCAGCAGCTTCAGTTCCTGACAGACCAAGCACGATTCAGCAATTTCTCCAGTCTTCTACAGGGTAAGCCTGGTTTCCACTTTTCAGCCTTCCTTCCTTTCAGCCACCTCAGATTCAGTCCGATTCAAGCTTGCAACAGCAACCGACCGACTGCAGGGCCTCTCATGCGCTTCCCGCGTGAAAACTATACTCCGCAGAAGCACAGAGCTCCTTCTCTCCTCACGGTCACAACTGATCTGACCCCCCAGTCGCAAGGCAGAGCATTCCCTTCGGGCGCCACCCAATCCAATTGGTGGACTCAGCTGTCAATCATTCCAAAGCTGTCTCAGTTGGTGCAAAAAAGGCGCCAAGGTCCAAAACTACACTTCCCAGAATCACTAGCTATACATTCCATTGTAAGCCGGCTCCTAGGAGAGTCCAAATTCTGGTTGGTCCCAAACAGTCTCCATGTTATAGCTCCCCTTAATCCCATTGGCCCAGCACAGCAGTTTAAGTCCAAAATGGAGGGGCAACACACACAAAGTCCCATCTGCAATAAAGGCAGGTTAGACAAACTACAATATTACTAATACTTTGGCTGATTACAGGCCAACAGTTATATCTTTCAGATGGGCCCCCTTTGCACCTTCAGCAACCGCAAAAAGGAGCGATTACTCCGCAGTTCAGGCGGGATTTGAGCAGGGAAACACCAGGCCCCCCCCCAGAAAAGCATTAGTCATGTCTGAGGGCAGACGGCTCTTAAAGAGACAGTATGTGGAGGCTCTACTAGCACTCACAGTGCCATTCTAACGGCTTAAGCAGCCAACAGCTGAGAACATAAACAAGCTCCTAGGAGACTTTAGGAACCCCCATTTGTAGGGGGTTACATTCTCAAAGAGGGTGGTGCCCCCCTGGAATGGGTTACCCATGGAAGTTATCACTAGCAATAGTAAACTCCGGTTTAAACAGAGACTAGATAAATGCATATTGGAAGGAAACACCATTCAGTATTATGGGTGAGTGGACAGGAGCACTTATGGGCATACCACCCCCTTAGCTCTTTAAAACCTTAGTAGTATGAACTTTAGTATAAGGATTGCTTGGCCCACCCAATCTGTCCATTTCCTTACCTATTGGATAAGCTGCAGATCCTAGTTAATCAACAGCTTACTTCCTCCTATCCCCTACTATAATTGCCTTATGTCTGTCCCATGCATTCTTGAATTCCCCCACTGTTTTTCACCCCAAGACCTCATCAGGAAGGCCGTGCCATGCATCCACCAGCCTCTCAGTGAAAAAATACTTCCTCGCATTGCCCCTGAGCCGTTCCCCCTCTATCTTCAAATTGTGCCCCCTTGTTCTTGCACATCTCTTTTT
Organism: Neoceratodus forsteri; assembly: GCA_016271365.2. Classification (NCBI taxonomy): domain Eukaryota; kingdom Metazoa; phylum Chordata; order Ceratodontiformes; family Ceratodontidae; genus Neoceratodus; species Neoceratodus forsteri. The sequence goes on along the minus strand of CM028131.1, from coordinate 106,473,392 downwards.
CTGAAAGATGCTACCCTCTTGGACTTTATTGATTCCCTTGAGGTACTTCAAAGTTTCTATCATGTCCCCCCTCTCCCTCCTTTGCTCAAGAGTATACATACTAAGCTTCTTTAGTCTCTCTTTGTATGGTTTCTGGTGCAGACCCTGCACCATTTTAGTTGCCCTCCACTGGACTGCCTCCATACTATGTATGTCCTTGCGGAGATGGGGTCTCCAGAACTGCATGCAGTACTTCAGATGGGGTCTCACCAATTATCTGTACAGAGGGTTGACAATTTCCTGTTTTCTACTGGTGATGCCTCTCCCTATGCATCCCAGTATCTCCCAGCCCTCCTTGCTGCCCTCTCACATTGCCTGCCTACCTTTAGGTCATCTGATATGACTAACCCCAGGTCCCGTTCCATTTTCTTGTTGTTAGTACCCCCCTCCCCCATTGTGTACTCTTCCCCTAGATTTTTGTTTCCCAGGTGCATTACTCTGCACTTCTTTGCATTGAATCTAAGCTGCCATACGTTCGACCATTCCTCCAAACTTGCCAAGTCCCTTCTCATTCTTTCCACCCCCCCTTGTTTATCAACCCTGCTGCAGATCTTTGTGTCATCTGCAAAGAGGCATACTTTTCCTTCCAGTCCCTCTGCAATGTTATTTCTGAATCATGAATAAATAAATAAAATGTCACTTATAAAGACATTAAAGAGGACTGGCCCCAGTACTGAACCCTGTGGTACCCCGCTAGTAACCCCCCTTTCTTCAGAGTGGACTCCGTTTACTATTACCATCTGCATCCTATTCTCCAGCCAATTTTTTACCTAGACTACCACACTGGGACCCACTCCCAGGCTGGCTAACTTGTTTATTAATCTTTTGTGTGGGACTGTGTCAAATGCCTTGCTAAAGTCTAGGTAGGCCATGTCCACAGCCCCTCCCTGGTTTACAACTTTGGTCACCCAAAGAAATCTATTAGATTCATCTGACATGATCTTCCCACAGTGAATCCATGCTGCCTTGGGTCCTGTGCCCTGCTGGCCTATAGGTACTCAACAATTCTTTCTTTCAGAAGTAATTCCATCATTTTCCCTACCACTGAGGTCAAACTAATAGGTCTGTAGTTTCTTGCCTCTCACTTGCTCCCACTTTTGTGAAGAGGAATCACATCTGCCCTCCTCCAATCCTCAGGTACCACATCATCCTCCCATGATTTGTTAAAAAGGGTAGTCAGTGGATTGCTACCACAGCCAGTGCAGTTGATGAAGCACCAGTGGTTAAATATGTTCTGACTTCCATATGAAGGTCAGGGGGCATACATTTTGCACTACCTGCGGGCTATGCAGCTGATTCCCACACAAAAGATTAATGGCTACAACTTGTAGCAGACACCTCCTGCGACTACTTCCACTAACCAGGACTATCCTCAGCACTTAATCTACCTATTCCACCACCTTTACTCCTACTAGACTTGTAAGCACGTCATCCTGCCCCTCATTCTCCTCTCCCCCCTTCCCTTCTCCCACACTCTCTCACCTTCTTTCTAGCTCTCCTCCAGCCTCCCTCCTTGAGTTAGTTGGACTCTTCGCACCCATCCACTCCATCTGTTTGCTCCTCCCCCCTTTCCTCCTACCCCCTCCTCCCACTCTCTCTCTCTCTCTACCCACTCTGCCTTCCCCTGTCTACCTTGCTGACCTGGCCTTCGATCTACCCTCTCTTCCAATTGTAGTATTCCTTGACTCCCTGCCCTGTCCACCCTACTTGTTATTAAAACATTATTCCCTGTGTGTCAGACTAGGCCTCATGGGCAGATTATTCTCTGTACTGTATAGTCAAAGTCTCCGTTTGTTTTGAATTTACTACACTATTTAGCCAAAGTTACTCTACTATTGTTGTTTTGTGCTACCTGTTGCTATTGTAATTGCTACCCTCCCCCAAACACTGTAACTGTTGCCAGGCACCTGCTGGCTACATATCCTTCCCTCTTGTGTAACTCAGCTGACGTGGAACCTATGTAAAGAGCTTTAGCTCAAAGGTATTTTCTGAGAGTCTTATAGGTGGGCCCAGGCAGAGCACACTGTGATAGTTGAGGCATGAGGAGGCAAAAGTTTGCACCATATTACATCCATGCCCTCCACAAATGGCAATAGAGTCTAACTTCTGGTAGTGATAGTAGTCCAGAACAACAAACTGAGTCTGCAACCCCAACTTTACTGCAATGTACATCCTTCTATATAAAGTGGGAGACAGCCCTCTAGTGGCACAGTGGTATTACTACACATGGGCCAGGATGTTCGAAGGTGCTTCCCGATCACAAGCTGGGTTAGCAACTCGCTAACACCACTTTGCAGGCCAAAAGCAGGAAGAGACAGAAAAATGCCATATTGGATGACATGGTTAGTGAGTCACTAACCCATCTGCAACAGGCCCTAAAATATGCTGGTGCACCTATACAAAGTAGTTGATAGCACCTTGCATATAGGCATACTGGCATACTGGTAGGTTTGGAGAAGTGGTTAGTAGCCAATAGTGCCGTACTATTTACTGCCTCCCCAAACCAGTCCTTGAGGGCTACAGCCCTTAATTACAGCCCCCTGACCCCAAACACCCCACCAATAATACAGCATCCATCCCCTTGTGTCCAGTGGTTCCCACCCTCCTGGAACACCTGGCCATGCTTACCATAACACTCTCCCTGGTGTCTAGTTGCCCCCTTGCTCCCCATAGGTTTCAATCCCCCCACCAATACTATCAAGCTCATTCTCTGTCATCTAGTGGCCCCCACTCTCCATACATCAGAATCTTCCCACCTACCATTGTGTGCATCCCCCATGGTCAGACCCCCCACCCGTACATCCTTCTGCTCATCTCCACAGCCAGCCACTATCTGACAGTACGTGATCCTGCACCTACTATACAGAACTGATTGCAGTAGACATGCAGTCGCAAACCGTCAGTTTGCAACTGGCTGTCGAGGTGAGCAGAGGGTCTGTGCCGGTCGCCGAGGGGGGTGCAATGGAGTAAGGTTGGGCTGGTGGGGGAGTCTGACCACAGGGGGACATGCACAAGAGCAGAGGGGGATTCAGACCTATGGGGAGCAGGGTGGCCACTAGGTGCCATGGAATGAGCTTGTTAGTATTGGTGGAGGGTTTGAACCTATGAGTGGGGGGGAGGACCACTAGATCCCAGGGAATGAGTTGTTAGTATCGGGGGGAGATCTGAGCCTATGAGTGGGAGATAACTAGACATCAGGGAAATAAGAAATTCATATGAGTGGGGTTTTGGCAGGTGGGGGACCACTAGACACCAGGGAATGTTTATTATAGGCTGCCTGGGATGTTTGGGGTGATGAGAGGGGCAGTAGACTACCAGTGAGGCAGCCCTGACAGGTGCGGGGGGGGGTCACAAACACTGTTTGCTCCTGGCCTGTAATGAGGCCCTAATGAGCTGCAAATGACTCCACTGTACCTTGCTAGTGTTATGGGGTCATTTGCATCTTAAGGAACCAATATGGCAGATTGCTCCAGAGGAGAAGTCACCGTTAGTGGGCACTAACAGTCCGATTGTGATTGAAATCCTCCTAGCACCCTATTGGCCACATTCCTCCTGTGGCAGTAGGGGGTTGGGACTTGCAATCACAATCAGGTCAGTGCTTAACTGATATATTGCAGCATGCCTTTCGCACTGGCAACGTGCCCAAGCATGTTGCAATATACCACTGGTTTGCTGCAGGTACTAATTTACTTCTGGAACAGATATTTAGGTGGGGTCCTAATCCAGACCTGTGAATATCCTGGCCCTAGTGTTTATCTGTACAAACAGAATTACATGCAGTACACTATTCCACATAGTCACGTAATATACACAAACATATAACTGTGTGAGACAGCTTTTGTCCAAAATGCTAACAGAGGCTGAAATCCTCTCTTCTCTCCAGGCTCTCTGTGAGTGTGTGCCCCAGAATGGGCACTGCCATCCTTGGTGGCTTGTTATCATCCCTGCAGCTGCTGCCCACCCTCGGACCTGCTACTCTTGCTTCTGCCCTCCCTTGGGCACTTCCTAATCTCCAGGCTCTCCCCGAGTGTGCTCCCTAGAACAGGCGCTGCCATCCATGGTGGCTTGTTATCATCCATGCAGCTGCCGCCTGCCCTCAGACCTGCTACTCTGGCTCCTGCCCTCCATTGGGCACTTCCTAATCTCCAGATATGCTCTGCTGGCCACTGCCTCCTCCAAGGACTCCTCCGATCTCTTCTGGTTACAGTGGTGCTCCTGCTGGCCTCAGCAGATTTGGCCACTCACCTCGCTACTGTTTCCAAATTGGCTAGCAGTTCCTCTCGGTTTGTGCTGTGCTGCTTGTTGCTATTTTTAATGAGTGCTATAGACCGAGAGACTGAGAGAGAAGTGCTGACTGAGGACTTTACAGTGCTGGCTCACATTTCTTGTGCTGGCTCACATTTTTGCTTAATTTTAAAATATTTTTCCATGGTATAAGCTGGGGATGTTAAATGTGTTGCATTTGTGTATGAATTATATTGGGGATGTAACCTGTGTTAAAAACTGGGTTTAGTTTAAATTGTTAATATTCTTTTTCTCTGTGGATTTCTGCCTGCAATCTCTCCCTATCCCTCCCTCTGTGTTATCTGTTGTTTCGGCCCATTCCCTCTTGGCACTGACCCCCAATTTGTTTCCACCATGTTGACTCCTTTCTGCCTACCCACACTTATTCTGCTAATTATTCCTGCTCCGGCCCTGCCTCATTTATCATTCTGGTTCCCTGCCCTAAGTTCTACTGCTCACCCTTGTTTTATATTTATCTCCTCTCCTTCTCTCTCCCTCTTCTCTCCAGGCTCTCCCCGAATGTGTGCCCCAGAATGGGGGCTGCTATCCTTGGTGGCTTGTTATCATCCATGCAGCTGCCATCCAACCTCAGACCTGCTACTCTGGCTCCTGCCCTCCCTTGGGCAATTCCTAATCTCCAGGTACACTCTGCTGGCCACTGCTTCCTCCAAAGACTCCTCCGATCTCTCCTGGTTACAGTGGTGCTCCTGCTGGCTTCAGCAGATTTGGCCACTCACCTCGCTACTCTGTTTCTGGATTGGCTAGTGGTTCCTTTTGTTTGTACTGTGTTGCTTGCCGCTATTTTGAATTAGTGTTGTAGACTGAGAGAGAATTGTTGGCTGAGGACTTTACAGTGCTGGCTTGCATTTTTTTTTTTTATTTATTGATTTTCCCATTTGCTCATTATAGCTTTGGGCCACTGGGGGCAACATAAACCTCACTGTCCCATTGTAGTCTGCGTACTTAGTACAGACTACATACCTCCCTTTGGAGGTCGGCACTGACCTGCCCTGCCCCCAGCTTTCTTCCTCCTTTCTATGCCCCCCATTTAAGCCCTTCTCTGAACCAGGAAACATGATCTCTTTCTGTATCTCTCCCCTGCGCCTCTTACTCATACTTTTCACCCTGGTCTCTCTTCTGTCCCTTCAATCGCTAAATACTTCCATTCCCCACCATACTTCCCTTGCAATCCCTACTACCCTACTAACCCCCTGTTTCAACCAAGTGGCAGCTCCAATGCCTTTTTATCATGCCTGGACCAACTTCTCCACACGACCTTCCACCCCACTTGTGTCTTTATCTTACTCCTACACTTTACTGTGCATCCTTAAATTTCAGCTCTCCACCTTCAGTTATTCATCTCATTCCCCTAAATCATCTAACAAACCTTGGTTCAAGAGTGCCAAGCTGCATTTCATCATTATCTCTCTCTTACTCCTCTGGGCAGGAGACATAAATCCCAGCCCGGGTCCAACACTCAGTAAAGACATTACCCCATCCACTCCCCCCTCCTCAGCCTCTGCTCCAACCCCAGTTTCACTCCCCTGTAGCCTAAAAATCCTCCACCTTAACATTTGCAGTCTACTCCCTAAACTTGACCTGCTACTCCTACTTGTAGGATCCCTCAATCCAGACATCCTCATTGAATCAGAGACCTGGCTAACAAACAACATCCTTGATGCTTCTATCACAATTCTTGGATATGTTGTTACCAGCCAGGACCGCACTGGTAGGGGTGGGGGCGTAGCCATCTACTCATCTTCATCTCTCCAAACCACTACTGTTCTATTGACCACCGACCCCAATGCCTATGAAGCCCTTGTCATTAGATTATCTCTTCCCTTTTCCATACAATATTTATCGCAGGAGCCTATTTACCAGGTTTAGTAGGTAAGTGAGGACAAAAGGAAGCCATGAAGCCTATCTTGATTATCCCCCACATGTGTGGGAAATTACACTTTGTTGTAGTTTTTGGAGTGCCAATGATTAAAGCTACCAATTTTCTGAAGTCTAAAAACTGGGATGGTCCATCCTGACCATGACACCCCCCCTCCCACTGTGTCACTCCCATAGGCACCGTCGCAGACAATGCTGTGCACAATCAATTACATTTGCTGCTTGCTCTGGCCATGTCGCCCCACAGTAACACCAGTAACAAACATCCAGATTAAAACAATACATCATTCTGCTGCAGCAAGTTGCAAATCATGATGTACAGAAAGCTCACTAGAAGCAAATCTATGTTAAATTATGATCAGACATTCGAGCTGCATGTATTGCTCCTCCTGACAGTCCCATCCAACCTGTTTACACTCACCTCATTTGCTGAGCAGACTTCACTTCAGTGACTCCCACCACCACACCAGATTGTTTTCACACACTTCTATACAGCTGATCAGGTCCGGGTACCTTAGTTCATTGCTGCCGGGTTTTTTTTCTGTCTGGAGTCCCGTTCAGCTGCTAGCAGGTAGACATTCACATGCACTTGTTTGCACTACTACCCAGTCTAATCTAACAGGAAGGAACAAGCTTTACTGTGCTCTCATTGACATGCTTGCAGTGTAACACAGGCACTGGGGTTGAAGTTGCAAACTGCTGTCCAGCCCGAGCAGAGCCACAGTGGTGCTGAAATAACTGTCACTCACGGATTAGCAGTCAGCCAAAAAAAAAGGGACAAAACTGGAACAAGCAAGCAAAAACCACGACAAAAGTGACATTTTGCAAAACTTGTGGGGACACTGGGACATGCTGCCTAAAATAGGGACTGCTCTGGGAAAACAGAGACTGTTGGTAGCTTTAATAATGATCTACACCCTTTTTAAAGGATTCAAAGGTATTACAGTCTAGTAGCTCTTGTGGTAGCTGGTTCCAGAGCCTTGGTGTTCTTATCAAGAAGAATGAAGCCTTCTGTTTGTTTTTGCTTTACACACCATTAGTTGTTGATTGTAAATGTTTAGGTACTATTTTTCTTTGTGTTTTAACAATACCACATTTGTCCATCAGAGAGGGTGATTTGAGAATTTTATATAAGAACAGAAGATTACCTCTGCAGCGCCTAAACTCCATGGCAGTGAATGTAGGCCTGCTTTTTGAAGCCTCAAGGATATGGTAGTGATGCTAAATGGGGCACCATTTTTGTTGCCCTTCTCTGAACTCTTTCAGTCACTTGAATGTCCCTGACCATGTATGGACTCCACACTGGTGACCCATAGTCTGTATATGGTCTGATGTATGCTTTAAACAATGAGATAATACATTCCTCTATCTTAGATATAAACGTACGGTTAATGCGCCTAACTAGTGAATTAGCAGTTTTAGCTACATGATTACAGTGATTGGAGGAGGATAATTTTGTCATCTATTTATTTATTTATTTAGTTGTTGTTGACCGGGTAAGTGCACTAGACAAATCCTGCCTATTTTCAGGCACGACCCGGGGGAGGGGGATACGGATGAATGCCAACTGACCTTGAACCAGATTAAGCTGTTGGTGGTATTTTTAATGAAATTATTAATTTTTAATCTATCAGGATACCCAAGTCTCTTTCACATATTGAAGATTTAATGATAATATTATATAGTGTATAAGTTTCTTTGGGATTATTGTAACCTAAGTGGAGAACAGAACATTTGTCTATATTGAATGTCATTTTGTTTTTCTGTGCCCAATGCTCTAATACTGAGAGGTCGTTTACTAGTAAGTCCATATTATAGTCGGAATCAACCCTACCACCTAACTTTGTATCATCTGTAAATTTCGAAAGTATGTTCCTGGAGCTAATCTGCATATCTGAGATGAAAATATTGAATAGTACTGGGCCCAGAACTGATCCCTGCGGCACACCACTGGTCACAGCCATATTACTGGAATAGGCACCATTGATCCTAACATGCTGCATACTGTTGGTTAACCAGCAATTGTTCCATTTTATTATGTTACAAGAAAAACCTAGGTCTCATAGCTTAGCAAGGAGAATATTATGCTACAGATAGTCAATGTTGTTCAATGTCAACTCACTATGTATTCTATCCTCACTGTCTTACTCTGTATATTGCCTGCAGCTTATCGTCTTACTGTACCTAACCTCCAAGTATATATGTAATCATTTCTACTAGAGTGAGACGTAGCCGTTCACTTAACTTTCGCTGTATTGTTATACTCTGTATTACCTGTATTACCTGTTTGTACTCTCCCGGGTCGTTCCTGAAAATAGGCATACTACTTGTCTAGTGTACTTACCCGGTTAACAAAAGCTAAATAAATAAAATAAATGTTTTGCTATAATCCAGGAGGATGGCATCCATGGGAATCTCATTGTCTAGTTCTTGGTTGACAGTATTGTAAAAGGCTATTAAATTGGTAGTACAAAAAAAGCCTTGCTTGAGTGGTAGATAATGCCTAGAGTTTGCATTTCTAGTTTAGTTTGGTTTATTGTTCTAGGAATTATTACCTTTGAGCCAGAGGCTCTTTTACAAAGGTTCCACGTCAATTAGATACAGTACAAAAAAGGTTACATAGATAACACAACAATTTGTGCTGTGTCAAGAGTGAGAAAACATATACAAATACATATCAAATCATTTGTGCAAAAGGACATGTATGTATGTAAAAAGACATTTCTGCCTCTAATATGCCTTTAATAATTTTTTCCATTACTTTACATGGGATGGAAGTAAGGCTGATGGGGCGGTAGTTGCTCACTATGGAACGGTTACCCTTTTTTATGTTTGCTTGCACGCATGTGCAAGAAACATAGTGCCATCATCCGAGTTTTCGTAGGTGTGGCACCCATCTTCCAATGCAGTCAGTGTGTTTGCAGGCACGGCCACAGTTCACCAATGAATGCTGCAGCTGCCTATGACAGCAGTTGAAAATGCAGTGCCGTACAGTTCAAAGGCAGAGCTACGCTTCAGTGAGCAGCGAGTAGCTACTGTGTGTGCATGCGCTCCCCCCACACACTCACACGAACGCATATTGCATGCTAATGCGCCCCCGATGCATTTTAATCAGGATTGAAACTTCTTCGTAAGACACAAGCAAATTGATCTGGAGATACTAATTAGCATTTCTGCAGTAGCTGCTGAAGTTATTCATTTTTATTCTGGCAAATGCCGGAAACTCCACCACTACTTGAGCTCACTAGGCACAGCCTTGTGATGGTATCTCCTGCAAGGTCCGACACGGTGCTCCAGGAAGGTAAAAACTGGATATCTAGGTGTTTGTTGAATTGCAGTCCTCCACCCTCCATCAAAAAATACACACACACACAAAGACAAATTCCAAGTAGTTAAAACTGACAACAGCGCACTCAACTGTATTTCTGTTCTGTAATAAACCCTATTTCTGACCGAATAAATTAGTAAAGTACCTCTTATTTTATTTTAAAAAACTGTGTATAATCCTTTAGTGGTTCGAGGTTTCCTCTTTTAAAAGTTGTAATAACTTCGGATGTTTAATTATTTGCATTATTTCTCTTTTACTGCAATCTGTAACTAGAAATAGATGCTCAAACACATGACAGTCACGGTCGCGCTGCAGTCCTATACAGTTATATGGGCTCGAGGGGAAGTACTGCACCCCCCCATTTCAGCCCCACGTTTTGAGAATAATTTTAAATATCTCAGAAAATGTGCTTTTATAATCTATTGCACTGACCACCATCCAGCCTTCACAGGCTCCATTATATGCTGTCATTCACGTTTAAATAGTCAGGTTCCAAACACACTGGTCGGTGGGGAGGGTCTGCTGCTCTGAAGCAGAAGAAAAAAAATGCTTTCAACAGAAAAAGCATGCTGACAAATCCTACGAATAAAGTTTGTGTGTCGAGAATAACTTGTAAGGTGCTTTTACTAAGTCGCAAGCCTCAAAGAAGCCTCAGAGCATAATGAAAGGCTGCCTCCCCCATCAACTTCTGCATCGCCTTCCAGTAAAATGATGTCTTTTCAGATGAGGTAGGAAGACTGTCTATCCAACTCGAATCTTACCTACAACCAAAAGAAGTACTTTCCTCTCGGCTCTCTGGGGCCGAGTCTGACAGAAAGTGAGGGAAGAGTCCGGCCCACCTTCTGCTCTATCTGTGCTTTTCCGGACATTCACTTCTGCTATATGACTATCTATCTGTTATTGAGGGGCTCAGAATTTGTCAAATACTGATCTAGCCTTGCACTTCTCCTGCAGCTTCATTCTGTTATTATTGCTCACACCCACCTGGAGTATGGACTTGAGAGAAAAAAACTTAGTAAGTGTTAAATTATAGTTACTGTGTTTCTTATGGCTGTAACAGTATCTGGAATTTTTCAACATAAACAGTTCTGAATGGCTAAGAATTGTGTCACGATTTATAATGGTTATAAGAGTCTTTATGATTATAAGACTGCCCATAATGTTTAGAAATAAGCAGTCCCGACTGGATAAAAATGGTGTCATGATTTAATAAGTAGCAGGGAGCTGAATGCCAGCACATGAGTGAACTGTGTGAACTTTGTATACCAGCAAGAAAAAAGAAAGAGAGAGAAAGAGAGAGAGAGAGAGAGAGAGAGAGAGAGAGAGGGAGAGGGGGAGAAAAGACAGGTGACTGACAGTATGCTGTTTGTTTTCATGTGTCTCCTGACCTGCAACTAAATGTGAGGCTGTGTGACTGTAGGAACATGGCATTTGAGGTTCTTGTCTCTCAACAGCACAGTGGGGATGGCACTGCCACCCAGTATGAGCAAAAACACAGCTGCAAGCTTCAGCCACTTCTTCCAGAGAGCAGTTTCATAAGCATTAGGAACAGGAACAAGGAATCCACTGGCAAAGTAATGAAGGTTAGATAATCCAGTTTTGTCAAGTTTCATGGGGATTTTAAGAATACCCACATACTGCATTATAGTTTTGCAAAAACTTTAAGTTATAGCAGTTTTTTTTTTCAATCGTGCCATCGATATGTCAGTGTATTATTACATGGCCCAGTTCTTAGTTGCATGGTGCACCTACTCTACATGCAACATTGAATAGCAAAATGTTAGCAAATATTTATCATATTAACTATCTTCTCTTGTCCTCTCTGTCACACATGCAGATTCCTTCTTTTCACAGTGCAGGGAGCAGATAAGAAGAGCTCTGTCCCCCTACCCATTTTTTTTTGAAGTTCACTGCTACTATTCCATTGAAGGCAGACGAGTCTCACGATTGGTGGCAGGACCCTGACGTCACGTTGGCGGTGAAGTTCCTATCTTCCTGTTTCCTTCAGCAGCATTTTAAAGTGAATCTTGTGGTGTGGGAGCCTCAGCTCGGCTCAGCACTCCAGCTTGCAGAAACATCAAACTCTCTAGTTACCAGCGGAGGAAGGATCGCGGCGCAATCGAGTTCCCTCCTTCTCTCACAAACACCCTCTCGCTCACTCACTCTCACCAGACCATTGCTGTATATTTCCTGAAACGTCCTTTTGTTCCACTCCTTTAATGTCCAGATGGCCCTCACTGAATCACCCCCCCAAGCATAGGCACCAGACAACCCTCTTCAGGGAAGTCTGCCTCAGGCCAAAGAGGAACTTAGAAGACCTCCTTGAGGGAGAACTACTGGAACTTCCTCACCATCCCAGTAAATCCATTTTATTTCCCTGCAACAGAGTCCACCAGGTTTGATTGCTCTACCTCCAAGGTAAGGACATGTCCTGAGCACTGAGGTCTGGTGATGCTTCCCATTGATTTCCTTATGGCTAAGGTGTCTGTCCTTGTGCAAATCGGCGGCACTAGGCAGCACTGAACTTGTGTCCTCAGGTGGGGTTCTGCAGTGGGATCCGATGCCCTGGGCCAGGTCCTAAGTCAGCTTCTGGCAAGATCCTTATGTGCCCGTCCCATCAGTGCCATCCAGAACTTGGACACTCCAACTTTGCCAGTTGTGCCTGCAGAACATTGCTCAACCTGTACCCAGCGAAGGTTACTAGTCCGACTCTGTGCTGTGCCTGTGGCAATCAGCAAAATGCACCTGTGAACTGGATGCCTCTTCACCCAGAAGGGGAGCTTCATCTCACTCCTCTTACTGTACTGGGGGCCCCACCACTCCTGGCCTCCTTCTCCAGGGCCCCACAACTCCTGCTTCCTGCTTCACAATACCCTATATACTCCACTATTTAAATTCATCCCCACAAAAAACTAAAACATCAAAGGGTGATGCCAAGACCCCATGTCTTTACAGTGGGCACTATGGTAACAGCTTGCCACTACCTTCGGGGAGATGATGATGAGAGGCTTATTTTTATACAGCAACACATGTACATTAGAGTAAAGCTCTATTTGCAAGTAAAAGTTCTATTTGCAAGTTAAAGCTGAGAGGGTTGTTGCAGAAACAACATTTAATTCATCATGAGATAAACCATCTCTCCTTGACTTAAGCAAGAAATATAATCTCTTACAGGCTTTTGCGGTAATATGTTCCACATGTGGAGAGCAACAAAAGGCTCCAGCTATCATTACACAAAACAGTATTGCAATTGTGGACAAAAGCTATTTTCTCATTTCCTATTTTTAAAGTCTGGCACTGTGCATTTTATAACCACTGAATGTGGTGTATGCATGCTGGTTTGTCTATAGGTACATATGTACAGGTAGGTATGAGTTGGGCAACATTTCTGTATTGCCCTGTTAGGTGTAATGTGTATGTGTAATGTAAAGAAGCTAACAGATTAATTCACTTATCTTGCTGCGACATCTTTTACAAGATATTCTGATATATATATATTATAGTGGCGCGGTCGTGCCACTATAGTTAGGGTTCAGTTGTCACTTCTATGTTATAGGCAGCAGCAGCCCCTCCGCTTCTCCATTCTCTCCCAGCCCTCTCGGCCTTTCTCTCTCATTCAACATCGGCAAAAAAAAAAAAGGGGGCTCAGGTTCACAGCGCCTGGACTCAGTAAGTATAGTACATGTTATCTATCCAGGTATGTACAGCCAATGTAACCTGCTCCTTTGATTGCTCCTGTTTCACTCTCGACAACTTTAGGGTTCCGAAGAAGAATAGGACAACAAAGTGGGTATTACAGCTGGGGGGGGTTAATTTTATTGAACAAGAAAAGCAGTTTTGGGGTAGAATTCTGAAGAAACCTTCATTCTTGTCGGGGATAAATCAATTGTATTTTAATAAGCAATCTTGTTCCTAAATACTATTCTTGTCATGCATTTTAAAAATTCAAGTTCATTAATTTTTAATAATATGCATTGTTTGTAATATAGTAATAATATTATGGTGAGAAGTAGTTCCTGCAATTCATGTTCTATTTTAAACATGCCCTCCTCCTGGGCACTCTTTGTCTCGTTTATTGTCGCAGCCTCATTTTTGTCTGCTCAAGTATCGTTTGCCTGTCATTTACATGCTGATTTCCCCTTTTTAAGTTTAACCAGTGGAGATGTTGGACTGCTTTCAGCTTGCTCTTTTGTTGTCGGTTTTGTTATATATCCCTATCCCGATCGGTTGTGCACATACGAGGGAAGACCCCCATAGCCACCATCACCAGCTTCGCTCACGCCTCGGATAATAAATGCAACACAAAGTTGGAAGGTAAAGGGGTCGAGGGGGATTTGGGGAGGCATAGCTTTTGTCACTCCTCCTGGAGTCGATCTGTGCTTGTGATCGGTTTCATTCAAACCTGTGGCAGGAGAAGGTGGGGATGGTTTCAGACCTTCCTAGTACCTCGCCGAAGCAGCTCCTTCAATGCCCAGGAGAGATTCAGAGACACACTGTGAAGGTGCGCTTAGCTGCTCGGAGGAGGGCAGGAAAGCTTTGAAGTCGACTGCCACCTTCCCCTCCTCCTACTTGAGCAAGAACCACATCTTTTGAAGTAGGAATTAAAACCAAAATAGAATGCTTTGTTGTTAGTGCTGAGTATATTTCCGTTGTAGGTCAGGATTTCGTAGGAATGTTTTTGACCCCCTTACCCCATTTAATTGCACCCACTGTCATTGTGTGTGTGTGTGTGTGTGTGTGTATATCGCTTTGGGCACTTGCAGTGGTTTGGTGGAACATGACCGAAAGGCACACCCCAGTGCCTGTCAGTCTCTGCAGGGTGGTGGTGGGGTTGGCTTCAGTTCAATACTTCACTGCCATTCCTATTATGCATCTCTCTAACTCCTACACTGTTAATGCCAATGCCAGCAAGCAAACATTCGGCATTGACAAATGCTTGTTAAGTATAGGTACAACTGCAGCAGTTATCCAATCAGATGGAACGGATCTTTCTGCTAATGATTTATTAAAAATAATGGAAAGTGGTGTGCCAATATTTTTAGCTGTTTCAACCAAAAATCTAGGATTAATAAAGTCTGGTCCACAGCTAGTATTTGGTTTTAATTTTTTTAACAAGGAAACTACTTCAGAAATAGTATGGTGTGGTTATTTTCAGTAGAACTTGATATGATAGTATTTGTATTATGATTTGAGAATACTGATGCAAAATAGGTGATAAATGTGTCGGCTGTCTCTCTATCAGATGTAATGGTGTTTGTGCCGTTGGTCAATGGCCCAATTTGTCTGTTACTGCCTTTTTTACTATTGAGATAAGAAAATAGGGATTTGTGATTGTCTTTGGAATGTGCTATGCGGAACTCGAGGTTGCGTTTTGCCTTCCTGATAGTCCTTTTTAGTTCTTTATCAGCAGTTCTGTATTGTCCCAGTATGAGTTCTTTTGTGCATTTTTTTAAATGAGTAAACAGTTTTTTCTTCTGCTTGATTTTCCTATGAATATCATTATTTAACCACAAAGGAATTTTACCTTTATTGTTATATTTTATCCGGGCTGGAATATACGCTTTTTCTAGGTCTATTATCTTGTTTTTAACAAATACCCAAGAGTCTTCCAGGGTTAAAGGTGATAAAATTGTTTCCCATAGGGTATTTTTTAGGCTGTTGTTTATTGCCTCAAAGTTGGCTTTTGTGGTAGTTATACACATCTGAGCATTATTAACTATTATGCTAGATTCATACTGTAGATCAAATACAATGGTATGGTGGTCATTATTCCCTAGTGGGTCTGATACTGAAAGATTTAAGACTTTGTCCTCAATATTGGTAATCACAAGGGGCCAGATATTCAAAAGGGTTGCGCCAGGCGCAACAGGGTTGCGCATGCTCAAGTCCTAAATTGCGCCATTCTGCGATATTCAGCAGGAGGCAGTTGCGCCACTGAAAACAGGCTGAGCAACAGCGCAATGCAAATGAATGCATGCTCAACTGGAGGGGGAGGAACCATGCATAAACTGCACAGCCCGATATTAAGCCGGGCTGTGCAGAGTTGTGCAGGCGCAACCCCCAACCTGAGCCTGCAGGACTTTGAGCCAAAAAAGGCTTAAGTCGAGGGCCACCCACAGGTGAGCTGCTGTATTGCAGGGCACAACACAGCAGCTGCCACCTGTGGCTGGCCCCCAACTCAGTCCCTGTGCCCCCCGCAGCCCGATCGGGGCAAGCTCTTGCTCTGCACCATCGGGCGCAAGTAGCCTCACCGCCGGCAGTCAGTCGGCGAGCGCAAGGGGCGGCAGGCGGGTGGGGATGTTGCCGCCACGCCGCCGCCGGGGAGCGGGTGGGGGCTTCGTGGGTGGGTGGGGTGGGGACATTAGCAACCAGGGAGATGTTTTGGGGAGGGGTTTCAATTTACTTACCGCCCATGATCGGGCACAAGGGAGCTGTTTGGGGGTTCAGTTTACTTACTGCCCGTGATCGGGCACAAGGGAGCTGTTCGGGGGTTCCACATTTACTGCCCGCGATCGGGCACAGGGAGCTGTTCGGGGTTCAGTTTACTTACTGCCCATGATCGGGCACAAGGAGCTGTTCGGGGTTCCATGACTTACTGCCCATGATCGGCACAAGGGAGCTGTTCGGGGTTCCATACTTTCTGCCCGTGATCGGGCATTTCTGTCCACTGGACCACCAGGGATGTGGAACGGAGGGGGGAGTTATTAAACACACGCCTGCCGATCGGGTACTCTCGTCCACCGACCACCAGATATGTATGGGAGGAGGTGGGGAGCCACATTGCTGCCCACGATCGAGTTGCAGGGTGCGCCGCCTCCCCGACAGCTGCTGCCTGGCAGGGCGCCAGGCGCAAGTCCTCGATCGCGCACCTACATGCTAATGGCATGCAAATGGGGCTATAATCAGATGCAAATGGCCCCCTGTGCCTTGTATGAATTATGGCCCCATTTGCATGTCACCTTTGAATATCGCGTGATTTGCGCAAGATGGCGCATATCGGTGAGCTTTCGCGCCACCGCAAGTTGAATGCTCCACTCTGACAATCTCTGCGGTGGCGCAAGTTCCACTGGCGCCATGCACAGTGGTTGTGGTTGGGGTGATATCAAAGGAGTTGCTCAACAGCGCAACTCCTTTGAATATCAGCCCGGCCACACCCCTGCGCAACTATTTTGTGCAGCGCAAGGGCTTGCGCCTCAGAATGGCGCAGTTTGAATATCCAGCCCAAGGTCTAATATATTGCATCCTCTAGTGAATTCTTGTACAATTTGCTCAAGCCCTAATTCATTGATTGTTGAAATAATAGTGTTTTCGACAGGTGTTGTGCCATTAATAGTAAACCAATTTATGGACGGCATGTTAAAGTCTCCCAGGATCAGGATATCACCTTTATTCGTCATGTGGCTGATGTCCTGTATTAAGGTGTTAGTATATTCTGAATCAGAGGATGGTGGGCGATAACGTACCCAAAATTAGTTGTGGGTGTCCCTGAAACTGAATGGCTACCCATATACTTTCTCTTGGTGAAGTATGTGGGTATTCATGTGAATGAATTGTGTCTTTAATATAAAGACATACACCGCCTCCTTTTTTGTGAAATCTATTTTTTTGGTATAATTTAAAGCCCGGTATGTCTTTCATCCAGGTTGAATCTGGGTCCCACCATGTCTCTGTTACTGAAATGATGTCAATATCCAGTAAGTGAATTTTGGTTTCAAGCTCGGAGATTTTTAACAAGTTTAAGGACCTTGCATTAAGAGACAATATTTTGCAAACCTTAAATGTTGGAGGCTTATTTGCTAGAGTCTTGGGTGTCACCCCAAACTCCACCCTTGGTGTCAGTTTAAACAGCTGCTAATGTGTGAGAGAATTCTCCTGCCTAAGATGGAACTACCTCTCCTGCTCAAGTGGAGCCCATCCCAACAGAAGACAGAAGGGTTGTCTACAAAATGTTACCAATGCGTAAGGCATTTTATTTCCTGTGACAAACACCATTTCCTCAGCCACTCATTGTAAGATTTAATTCTGCTAGTAACATACTCAGTAGCTCTTGGTACTGGCAAAACCTCCGAAAAAACATATTTCACAACCCATTTTGGTCAGGATGTTGTTAAGGCAGATGGTATTTAACTTCGCTTGGTTTAGGTGGCATCTATTGATAACATTTCAACCAGCGTGTATTATTACCAGGGGGTTTGCACCAGAATGTTTCAGTATGTTTGGAGCCATCAAGGTTATATTGGATATACCAGCAGCTACGTTTACTTTTATCTGGATTACACACCGTCCTGTCAATGTGCTTAATAATGGAGTCCACTAATACAAATACCTGCCTGGGAGAATTCACCTTGCTAGTTGTTGTTCCAAGGTTAGGTGTAGTTGATTCTAGGGGGACTGGGCTTTTGTTGTTGGATTTCACCTCCATCTGAGTGAGTGTAGGTACAGAGGTAGAGAGATTTTTTTGCTGGTGGTCATAAGAAGTGGGGGTACCTAATGAGTCTAGGTCCAGAGTATCATCGTCTGGTGTTAGGACCTCAAACTTGTTATGTGTCTGCACCACTTGGGCACTATTGAACACTTGGCCACCCCTGCACTTTGTTTTACCTTTGGGGACCTGAGACCATGTTTCATCCTCTGGGTTGGGTACAGGTGCTAATACTGAAGTGGCTACTGAATTTGTTGGTTCTAGTATGGTATTAGTGCCACTACAGGGACAGTAAAGAGATGCCATTTCATCAGTGTATGACTAATGAGTGTAAGTCTGGGTCAGAGGGGCTTTTAGTGTGTAGAATGTTTAATTTGTCCTGTAATACCCTGAGCAACAGACATCTATCACATGCAAAATTCTCAATTTGTGGCCCAGTGGCATACATTTGACAACTACCACACAGATTTTTTGTGGGTCCCCATATTATGTTATGTTTGGCCACACACTTTCACTTAATATACTCGTGGTCTACCTCAGGCCCTTCCTAGAGTCTATAGTATTTGCTATTGTTGTGAAAGATATATACACAGTTGTAATTTGTCTGACTTACCTCCCTGCTGACCCAGCTGACACAGCAGGCACGCGCTGAAATGCACATGTCTCTGCGCGCTAATACGCATGCTCACTCCACTCATGCTCTCTCTGCTCACTGGAGCTGTGCAACAGAAAGTAGTGTGTCACTTCCTGCCGACCTCTCACCCCAACACAGAATGTTTTAAAGTTCAAAACTCCTTTTTTTTGAATTCAACACAGTTGCCACCTCATGTGATGGTCTTAATGTGCTGTTTCTGCACTTCCCCTGCAAAAAAAAGCCAACTAGCAATGAAGGTGCTGTAACTGGGATGTGGCTAGGTCCTCCACCTTCCCACACTGCCCTTAGGCAAGCAGCTAAGCCCCTTTTGAGACAGAATGTCTCACTTGTTTCCAAGGCAACCTGAGCCCAAACACAAACCTCTCTCCAGAGGCACGTACTGTTCTAATTAAAGTTTAAAATGCTGCAAAGTTAAAAGAACAAGCCAGAGTCGGACAGAATGTAGGAAATAGTGCAGACTCCTGTGCACTCTGTTTATCTCCTATTGCCGCCCTGATCTACACCACTCTGTAGCCACTGATCTAATCACCACTATTTGGTCCCTTACCTCTTCAGGTGAGCTCTACCTGTTAGGGGATCTAAACCTGAGCTGGTTGTCACCCGCTCTAGATAAGACTCATACTGAAACAACTGCCCTTAACCTGTCCCAATTAATCATGGAACCTACTCGCCTAAACCAGAAATCCCATAACCACACTCTCATAGACTGGGCCTTTACCTCCCATCCTCACAGGGTAATCCAGTCGGGTCTACTGCCAGACGCTCTTAGCGATCATCATATGATCTACAAACTTAGGAAAGTCCGCAGACCTAAGGCACCCCACAAACTACTAATGATCCGCTCCTACAAAACATTAGACCTTGCCCCTCTATATCATGACTTAACTCACATTGACTGGGCCCTATATCCTCAGCCAAAACTATCAATCACGCCCTGGCTTATTTCAAAGATAATTTTATCAACGTCTGGAACAAACATGCTTCCCTGAAACAAGTTAGAGTGCGTGGTAGTCACCTCCCCTGGGTTACCCCTGAACTCCTGGCCTGTCAGCAAACACGTGATAAAGCATAGAAAACCCATAAATCCTCCAAACTTCCTCATGACTACGCTATCTATTGGACACTCCGAAATGCCTGTACCAAAGCCATCCACCTGGCCAAAGCGGAATATTTCCGGTCCACCTTTAATACTAACATAAACAATCCATCAAAGTTTTGGAAAGTAGTTCACTCACTTTTCTCTCCCCAAACTGAACCCCATCTCCCCTGCTCAAAATAAACAGCCAACTCATTGCCGAACATCCTACAGTAGCAGCAGAATTCAATTCCGACTTTACTCCTCCCACCCTGTTCACCTCCCTCCCACCCCACCCTACTACCTCTTCCTCCCTCCCGATTCCTCCCAACACCACCAATCAGCGGGAGAGTTTGCCTTTACGCCCATCTCTCCCAACAACACCTTAAAGGCACTACTCTCTATCAACCCAGCTAAGGGCAGCTCCGCCAATGGACTTGACCCTAAGCTGCTGTACCTCTCTGCTCCTGCTATTTCCCTCCCTCTCGCTGATCTCCTCAATCTGTCTTCCCACACTGTGACTATCCCTGAAGCCTGAAAACATGCTACAATTCTCCCCCTACCAAAGGGAGGTGATCTCTCATCTCCTGGGAATTCCCACCCCATCTCGCTTCTACCCACCCTGGCTAAACTTCAGGAACACCTTGTTCTCTCCCAACTCTCCTCCTTTC
Organism: Neoceratodus forsteri; assembly: GCA_016271365.2. NCBI lineage: Eukaryota > Metazoa > Chordata > Ceratodontiformes > Ceratodontidae > Neoceratodus > Neoceratodus forsteri. Next base: position 106,453,022 of record CM028131.1, on the reverse strand, counting down.
TTGATGAATCCTCCTTCTTCATTCGCTTCCAATCTGGTTTTCAGAAGAATCACTCTACAACCACCTCCCTACTTAGACTCACTGACTCTATCCATTCAGCCATGGATAGAGGTCACATCACTTCTGCTATCTTTGTCAACCTTGCCAAGGCTTTCGACACAGTATCCCACTCCCTCCTCCTCGAAACTCTCTCGTCAACTGGCTTGTCTCTGTCTGCCAGCAACTGGTCCAAAGCCTACCTGGTAGGTAGAACTCAATCTGTTAAAATAGCTGACTCTAGATCCGCTCCACTACCAATCTCTACTGGTGTGCCTCAAGGCTCCGTACTTGGCCCATTCTTATTCTCAATTTTTCTAAATGACCTACCATCAGTATGCCCCTCATCCTCTTATCCATATGTATGCTGATGACACGGTCTTGTTCACCCTCCAGTGTGACTTCCAGACTACATCTTGACTTCAGTAATGTTCAGTGCTGCTGGCTAAGCTCACATCAACTCTTCCTCAATGCCAAGAAAACAGTCTCCATGACCTTTGGCACTAGGCAGATACTCTCTAGGCTGCCCTTCCTTCCCTTCTTTCACACCCTTGATGGGACAACACTAGAGGACACCACCTCTTTCAAATACCTGGGTGTCTGGCTTGACCAGCACCTTAACTTTTCTGTACATGTTGACACCATCCTGAAAAAACTGTGTCCCAAACTCGGTGCCCTTTACAGGAACCGTAGTTCCTTACCACTACCGGTTAGGGGTGATCTTGTTCAGAAAATGATACTCCCTATTTTGACTATTGTGACATAGTTTACAGTGCTGCTCCTAAGTATTCCCTTACCAGGTTGGATACTCTATTCAATGCTTTCTGTCGCTTTGCTCTTGACTCCCCCTCCCGCACACATCACTGTACCCTGTATCATTTTCTAGCTTTTGCCTCCCTTGAGTTTAGGCATCTCTCTCACTGTGCCAAGTTCACTTCTAAATTCTGGTTTGGGACCCTCCCCTCTTACCTCTCCTCCTTGCTCTCTGCTTCACCTCCCTCCTCCCACCCTCTCAGATCTACTGACGTACGCATTCTAGCTATTCCTTGTCGCTCTACTTCCATAGGACAGGAAGCTTTCTCCTACCGCTTCTCAAAACTTTGGAACTCACTGCCATCTCCTATCAGACTTTCCTCTTCCCCATCTTCAATTTCCTTAGCCCTTCACAATTTCTATTCCCCTAACTGCACTTGTTCTTAGCCCCCCTTCAACACTCCTCACCCTGGTGCATTGTCCTTTAGCCCTACTTTACTTCTATTCTCCTGACTGTACTTATTCTTAGCCCCCTTTACAACCCTCCCAACCCTTGTGCACTGTCCCCTACTCCTCTATCCCTGACTTACCTCCTGTCTGCTAACTGAACCCTTTCTCTGATTACTTCCTCACATGCTACCTCCTATTATACCCCCTCCTCCCACCCCCTACCATAACCTACTGTGCCATTTTGACACACTACTACCATCCACAAGCTACTGTGCTATTTCGACACTCTGCAGTTGTCCTTCTCCCCCACAATCCCCTCTTCCCCCCTACTGATGCTCTCCCCTTTTTCCATTCCTAGTTTACCCCTATTTTCTCCAGCCTCCCTATTCCTTATCCCACTTCTCCCCTCTGGTCACCCACCACACTCCACTTCTCCTCCCTGCCCCCCCTTCTATCCCCTCCTTTTCTGCCTGGTCCTGTTCCCCTTTTAGGGTTCTCTGTCATCCTGAAGGGGTACAGATCTTGGCTCCCTCTCTTCTACCCCTCTTCCTTTCCCCCCACTTTCTAATCCTGCCCCCCTTGCAGGATTCTCTGCATCCTGAAAGGGCATAGATTGTCTCTCTCTCTTTTCCCCTCTCCCTTCCCCCACATTCAAATCTATCACCCGCCCACCTCCCTTCTTCCTTATCCCCTTCCTCCCCTCCTGTTCCCCTGCCCTTCTCTTCTCTACCACCCCACTCCATTTCTCTCCCCTCTTTTCTGCCTGGTCCCACCCCCCTTGCAGGGTTCTCAGCAATCTGAATGGGTATAGATTTTGGCTGTCCCTCTCTCTCCCCCTCTTCCATCCCCAACCCTCTACCCCTTGGCCATCCACTTCCCCACTTGTCTTATAACTGCCCTTCCTTGGGTATACAACAGCACTTCAAATCTTGTGCTCACCCTACTACTTTCAGCACTTCAAATGTGTTATCCATCCTCTAACCTTTACCCTATTGGATCACCTGCTCTTGGGTTATTGCAATGTATGCTATATCCAAATATGGTTTTGTTTACCCTGGCCAGTTGGTCTGGGTTATTTCTGCTCTGCAATTGTGCTACACTGTTTTGTTTTAGTAATTGTACTTGTATTGCTCTATAATTGTACCACACTGTTTTGTTTTAGTAGTTGTACTTGTATTGCTCTGTAATTGTACTACACTGTTTTGTTTTAGTAATTCTACTTGTATTGCTCTGTAATTGTACTACACTGTTTTGTTTTAGTAATTGTACTTGTATTGCTCTGTAATTGTACTACACTGTTTTGTTTTGGTAATTGTACTTGTATTGCTCTATAATTGTACTACACTGTTTTGTTTTGGTAATTGTACTTGTATTGCTCTGTAATTGTACTACACTGTTTTGTTTTGGTAATTGTATTTCTATTTGTTTGCTTGCTCTCCCAACTCGTGTCCCCCCACCCCACCCCACAGATGCTTCTGGAAATGAGTTGTTTACAGCTCACTTTGTCTTTCCTGGTGAAACAGTTTCCAAATAAATAAATAAATAAATGAAAATTAGTTACTTGTTTCTGTGTCATCTTCTTTCAGCAGCAGTCGTTTGCCCCTGAAATGTTAGAAACCCAACCATTGCCGACTAGCTAGCGCAGCGGTAGAGTTACCGCTTGCCATCCAGACAACCCGGGTTCACACCCCAAGCCCTGGATGTCTGGTGCTGACCAGTGAGTCAGGATTGGGCATCCTTTGAATGCCTCCCTGCCTTGGGGAGGAGGGAGGGCACCTCTTTCCGTTGCACAACTGCCCCTGGTGACCCAGGGGGAGATGAGTGTTGTGTAGGAAGGAATAAGTGGTCCCTCTGGGATGACCTCACATCAGCATGCGCCCACTCACTTGGCAAGTGCCACAGAGGCATCATCTGGCCAGAGTGGGACTGGTATGAGAATTCTGAAGGTATGGAGGGGCTTACCCATCCTTCTGGAGTCCCTAATAGGCAGATGCCAGGTCACCTCTCAGGACCAAGTCCTGGGGTGAGATAAGGGAAGCTTAGCAGGGGACAAAATACCCCCAGCAGCACCAGGCAGATGAAGCCACTCCCCCCCACAGCCGGTTCAGTTCGACTCCTCCCATGCCTCGCTGGCTCCTCCTCGCAGGCCCCAACCATCAATTGAAGTATCTCATCCTGGCTTTGGGGAACCTGGGGGTCCCATCTGTGGGGGATAAGCCATGAGTTACGGTCGGGGTATCCAGGGAACGTTGTCGAGCAAAGGCTGGTGCTGGGTAGGACTACTGAAGGACTCCTGCAGTGGGTATAAGGATGTTTGGGTAGGTGGAAGAAGGTTGGCAGCTAATGGCGAAAATGTGGGACAAAAATAGAAAGTAAAAAAAAAAAAAAAACCCAACCATTTATAGCAAACTGCAAAACCTCACACCTCTGTGCAAAACATAGAAAGTAAAACGTGGACAGTCCATTACAAAGAGATCAGAAACCAAACTGCAGCATGGCATAAGCATAAAGGGCATTTCTCCTTTCACTGTGCTACGGAGGAAGTATCAGCTAGTGATGAGAGCACAGAGTTATATCACTGTAGAGATCCACGTTCAAATCCTCCTGCACCCTCGCCACTTACTGTGTGACCTTTCTCTCTCTCTCTGGCTTGTTGATGTTGCTGTTCATGGCTTGTAAAGTGCTTTGGGATATAGTGTGTGTGAAAGGTGCTACAGTATATTAAAGCACATTCAATATCTGATTCAGTCAATACTGATTCTAGTTTGATTTCTTCAAACTGTGGTTGTGTATGCTCCGTGGCCTTTTGGGACTACATGCTGTGTGCACCCCAGCCTGCCCCAGCCTAGGAGCGAGACACCAGGGAATGGAACTTTAGAATTAAATACTACATAATGCCATACCTATGCACTGCTCATGTAAATATTGTTTTAAATATTGATGCAAATACTGGCACAAATACTATTGAAATACTGACATAAAATATTGCTGTAAATACTGATGGGAATACTGTTGTAAATTTTGATGTAACTACTGTTGTAAATCGTTCTATAAATATTGTTGTAAATGCAGATGCAAATATTATAAATAATGATGTAAACATGAATGTAAACACTGTTTGCACCACTGATGTAAACACTGAGCTGCTGATGTACAGTAAATACTATTTTAACTACTGATGAAAATACTGCTGTAAATATTGATTTAAATATCATTGTAAATACTGCTGTAACTACTGATCTAAGTGCTGTCATAAATACTGATGCAAAGGCTGTTGTAACCACTGATGTACGTATAGTGCTGTTGTAAATACCATTGTAAAAAAAAAACCCTGCAACCTGGCACCTGGGCGCTTCTTTCGCAAGGGTGGCGCTGGGTGACTTGGGAGCAAGGCATCCCAATTTCGACACGACCTGCATTCAAAAATCAAGATTGCCATAAAATCTAATGCAAGATGCCACTTCTATCATACCCATTTGACGCAGACATCTTGCAACAAACTTACCCTTTTGAAAACCGGGCCCTATGAACGCATTTACGGTGGTCACCCTTAATGAAAACAGTATCAAGACATAAAAAAAATGTCTCGTTACACTTTTTGCTCTGCAATAACACACTGGTGAAATTATTTACTACAAAATGCAAGGCTGAAGACCTCATTTGAAACAGCCAGGGCTGTCATATTGACCCACTAGCCCCTCATGTTGGTCCCCAGGGTGGGTGTCCTGTTCTGCGGGTCAACTTGGTATATATCTAAATTGGTTGAGGTCCACCGTGGTAGGGTATTAATGATGGATGTTATCAACAAAGAACAACATTTATTTAATTTTAGCATTTGTGCTTCACAAACTAAAGTTCTTAGGACTGATGTATTTAAAGAAATTTGCCCTCATGTTTTTACATCCAGGCTGGTGATTCAAGGGGGTAATTTTAATTGTCCTATTCCCCAGGACATGCGTGAATTGCAGTGTAAAAATGTGTATTGAGACACGGATTTTCTGCTTGATATGAGCTCTACTGCAGGTTTATCTGACACATACAGAGCAACACATTCTTCAGGATGTCACGCTAAATTCAGTAAGGGTTCCATCATCTCCAGGATCAATTATATTTTTCTGTGTAACTCTCTTTCTGTATCAGAAGCTGCAACTTTGATCACTGAAATGTCCGACCAAACCTACAAACTATTGCAGAACAGCACCCACCCACCCCCAGTCTAAAAAAACTGCTGCAGCTGAAACAGTGTACCACAATTTAAGGTCCTCAGAACACCAACTACTCCAGGTACCCAGAGTCAGAACTTTATGTGGTGCTAGGTTCTTCTTTTCTTCCATCCCTCCCCTATGGTACAATCTCCCATGTAGTATCCGGTCCGCTACCTCACTAAAGAGCTTCAAAAAATAGCTCAGATCCCATCTGGTGAACTCGAGCCACTGTTCCTGTTATAGCAACATAGAAACATAGACTTTGACAGCAGATAAGGACCGCTTCACCCACCTAGTCTGCTCATTTCCCTACCTACTGGATAAGCTGCAGATCCTAGTTAACCAACAGCCTATTTCTTCCTACCCCCCACAAGAACTGCCTTATGTCTGTCCCATGCATTCTTGAATTCTCCCACAGTTTTAAACCCCACAACCTCCTCAGGAAGGCTATTCCATGCGTCCACCACCCTCTCTGTGAAAAAATACTTCCTCACATTGCCCCTGAGCTGTCCCCCCTCTATCTTCAAATTGTGTCCCCTTGTTCTTGAACATCTCCTTTTCTGAAATATGCTACCCTCTTGGACTTTGTTATAAACAATAAGGTATTTTGTCTCCCAGGCACAAACTTGGTAGACTTTGAATCACCTTATATTCCTGCATTTGTACTTTCCTATGATGTACAGAACTTGACTCTCAATGCTCTTCTCCCTCCTTTTATTTTAATTCCTTGATACCCCAATGTATTCCTACTGAATCGCCTGCACAGTATACTCCTAATGTGTTGTCTGTCTTTGCCAGATCAAACCTGCGCAATCCCAAACAGGTGTATTCAAAACAATTTAGTGGTGATGGAAATTTTTGAGAGAGGGAATTTAGGGATGGTTTCTACATATGTATTATTACTGGACTAGGAGAAGGTGTTCAATAGAATGGCTCACAAATATGTTTTCATGGTCCTGTGCCGATATATAGGGGATACAGTATGGGCAAGAGTGTGATATGGAAAATATTTTCACACCTGCAGAGTGACCTCTGGATACTCACGACACGAGTGGTGAAGACAGTATCCAGAGGTCACTCTGCAGAAGTGAAAATAATTTCCATTTCACACTCCTGCCCACTATGTATGCGGTTTATACAATAGGGCTTGGATGATATGTTGTATTCTGTTTATTTGCTGTGTTTTTTGCTGTTTCTTAGTGTGTGGTTTGTGTTATTTTTACTTGGTAGTTCTCATTTAGAAATCTCTTTTGTTGAATTGAAAAACATTTTGCCATTTTAGTTTGGTTAAAATGGTAACTGCTGTATTTTTCTGTGCTCTATTCCTTTCTGTGAGAATGTGTTGTGTTTAGTGCTCATCTGCTCCTTTCTGTGTGAAATGTAGTGCTGGAATGCAGCTCAAGGGAAAGGTGAAGAAGAGAGCAGCAGGTGGCTAACGAGGTAGCTAGAGTGGTTTATTTTGTGATGAGGTAAGCACAGTGGTTTTATTTTTTATCACACTGTGCTGAAGTAGGCTGCTAAGTTTTCTCATGGTGGTGGTTTTATGCTGAAATAAAGTATGGGCTATCATCTCACCCCTATTGTATAAGGTATTATATGGTATACCACCAGTCTTTATCTGATGGATAGAATGCTTATACGCTCAGGCCACAGTATGCCCCCTAATAAATGGATAGTCGAGAGGGCCGATACAAGCTTTCCAGGGGGTCCAGCAGGGATGTCCCATAAGTCCGCTAGTGTATGTCTTTGGGATAGACCCCGTGCTGCGATACTTGCATAATAATATGTCAATTATTGGGTTATCTTTGCGGAACAGATTTTCACCTGTTAAAGTTTTGGCCTACGTGGATAATATTGGCCTCGCTGTACAAGATGAGTTGGCTGGTCCAGTTTTGAAGAATATTTTATGCATTTTCACCCAAACATCAGTGTCAAAGATTAACATTGACAAAATTAAGGGCACTGGCATTGGGAGTCTTGTTAACAGGGATAGTTCTATAGCTGGAATTAGAGTCTTTTTTTTTCTCTTCTCTTTGTGCACCATCCTTAGGGAACTCTCTCTGGCATCTCCCACCTCCAGATTCTACCTCCCACCTAGTACTCCACCTCTCCTTTGCACCAGCCCAACAGACCCTTTGGCTCTAAACGCCCCCAAGGTGGGGCCACCCTATCCGCGCAGGGTGCTCTGTTTTATAATCTAGTGAGCCGGGCTGGGCAAGCAGGCCTTGGAGAGGTAGGTGTCAAGTATCGGGAGTGTGGTCCGGCAGGCAGAGGTGCCTTTGCCTATCCCTGAGGATGGGGATTTTTCTCGTGAGGTTTCCCTTTGGAGAGCGGATGTGCAACGATGTCCGCGCGACCGTAGTCGCTGACATCTGCCACCCCTTCATATGGCTCAGTGCTAGTGTTACCCTTGGTCTCCACAAGGGGTCCCTACTGCACTGAGCAGACCCTGGATCCTCACCCCGCGGGAGAGGAGAGCAGTCCATCGGACGCTCAATCCTCTCCCTCCCCTATCGACCCCCAATAGCCCAGACTCGTTCCCAAACCAAGGTCGCCAGTGTGACACGAAGTGTAGCGTCCAGTGCCTCAACCCTCAGCACCACTGGGCTGGCTTGGGATTAGAGTCTTGGGTTCACATATTGAGATGCTAGGTGTACGATACGGCCCCCATATTTATTTATTTATTTTATTTATTACATTTTGTTAACCAGGTAAGACCACTGGGCCCTGAAGGTCCCTCTTTTTCAGGAGTGACCCAGAATTAGTTACATAGAGTTGAACAAGTACAGTCAAGAGATACAGAGTAGTACATTGCGTACAGGTGTACAATGCCATTGTACAACAATCATTAGACTTACAAAACAACAACAGTGGCAGCTGTTAGACTTAGGGCAGGTAGTACATTAAAATATACAAGCAATACAGTAAAGGTCTAAAAGATACAGGGTTACATTGGGAATGACAGCTTTACATAGAAGAGGGCAACTAATTACAATGCAAGTACCCAAGATCAACAGTGGTAGTTAGATGCCGGGGGTGTGATTTAGCTAGCCTTCAGGACAGATGCAGGAGCTGAGCTTCAGGAGGTGAGCATGTCTCATTACAACTGGGATGAGTGCCTAAACTCCACCACGGCCCATGGTAAAAACCTAGGAAACACAGAGACTGTTGAAAAGAAAAAGGTATTTTGATCGAATCATTTCTGATCCCAAGGTTTCTGTATGCTAGTTTTGTTTTCCCGCCCCCAGTTACTCTGGAGGTAAAACTATATATTTTTTTTTTCTTATTTCTATGGGGTAGCACCCCCCAGTTACTCTGGAGGTAAAACTATATATTTTTTTTTTCTTATTTCTATGGGGTAGCACCCCCAGTTACTCTGGAGGTAAAACTATATATTTTTTTTCTTATTTCTATGGGGTAGCAGTCAGCAGACGGAACCCCATTAAATAGGTATTACTTATTTACCTGTTAGTAAGGGTGGGGTGAGTATGGTCAACCCAGTGACATTTTTTATAGTGTATTTCTTTTTTTTTTAATGTACGATCAATCTTAGTAGCAACAGAGAGGATCTGTGTTTCTTTTGTCTCTGAATAGTTTACCCCTTTCTTCACTAGTTGGTAGAGGGGTAAGTTGCGTTTTTTGGAAAACTATCCAGAACCTCTTGTCTTGACTAAAATAAGAAAATAGCAAGCAACACCAGCACTGGTCCAGTCTTTAAACAGGAAAGGTTTGTATGAAAACATTATGTTGCACATTTTCCATATACCCCCTGATTTTCTGAAACACCTGCAAGAGAAAAGAGAACTCTTCCCAAAATTTTTGATGAACAAAAAAGAGTACCCCACACACACACACACACACACACACACACACACACACACACACACACACAGGTCTGGGATCTCCTTTGGCTATGCGTCCATAGCTGTTTAAGGAATATGCATAAATGTTTCAAGGAATGGTTTTGTCCCTGCCCAGAATCAACAGGGTACTTGAGACCCCAGGCACACTTGATTTTTGGCTGCCCATACGCACAGGACTTTTGGAAATCTTTGAGCACCAAATGGCAGTGGCCTTCAGCTGCTCAGATACCCTATGCAATCTTGATTTTTGGTTTTTCTCCACCCAACTGGAGCCATCTACACCCAGGCACTGTCGGGATTTTGTTTGCCTGCTTTAAACTTTATATTTGGCAATCTCCTTGTGCCTTCTCCATGCAACAAAAGGTAGTTACTTATCAGGATTCAGACTCTTTTATTCATTCAGCCCTGTGTAGAGTGATGCAATCCGATGACAATGTTTTTTCTAGCTCAAAGGTACGCTCACTGTGGAAATCCTTTCCTGACAAAACACTGGGCTGATGATGCAATATACTGAAGACACCAGGGATGTTTAAGGGTGACCACAGCCAGAGCCCAGTTTCTTGTTTGAATTCCCTGTATATCGTAGAATCATAGAAATTGATGGCAGAAAAGGACCCTCCGGCCCATCAAGTCTGCTCCTCACCCCCCCTTAGACCACCATCTCCCATCTTGGGGCTCCTCCCCATAACCCCATGTGCTTGTCCCATGCTTTCTTCAAACCAGACACAGTCTTGGCCCCCCGCTTCCTCTGGCAGCCTGTTCCAGGATTCCACCACTCTCTCAGTGAAGAACCATCCCCTCATGTTACCCCTAATGTTCCCTTGCTGTAGTCTCAGGCTGTGCCCTTGCGTCATGGAGCCTACCTTTCTGTGAAATAAATGCCCCATATCTACTTTATGGATCCCTTTGATGTACTTGAAGGTCTCTATCATGTCCCCCCCCTTCTAGTCTCCAATGTGTAGAGACCCAATTCCCTGCAATTCTGTTCATAGGGCTTGTTATCCATCCCCAGCACCATCTTGTTCACTCTTCTCTGAACCCTTTCCACCAACTCTATGTCCTTCTGGAGGTAAGGCCTCCAGAACTGGACACCATACTCGAGGTGTGGCCTCACTAAGGCTTGGTGCAGGGGTGTCAGGCCTCTTTTCTCCTGCTTGTTATTCCCCTGCTTATACTTGCCTGCATTCCATATGCCCTCCCCACAGCCCTGGTGCATCACCCTTAGGTCGCTGGTAACTGTTATCCCCGGATCCCTTTCTTGATCCATGATCCTGATCCCCCCCAAATTGTGTAATCTAACTACAGGTTCCTGCTGCCCGTGTGCATCACTTCACACTTCTTTGTGTTGAAATTCAGCTGCCAGGCATCCGTGCACTGTTCCAGAGTCCTCAGGTCCTGTCTCATATCTTCTGAACCGCCTGCTGTGTCCACCCTATTGCAGATTTTCAGGTCATCTGCAAATAGGGGCCACACATCCCTTGAGGTTCTCCGCTGTGTCTGTTATGTAGATATTGAACAGGAGTGGCCCCAGCACTGACCCCTGGGGTACCCTGCTCATCACATCCCTTGTCCCTGAGTGCACCCCATTCACCACCACCCATTGGGTCCTATCTGATAGCCAGCTTTCCATCCATCTGGTTATTTTGTCTCCCACCTCTAGGCTTTCCAGTTTATAGACCAACCTTCTATGAGGCATGGTGTCGAAGGCCTTGCTGAAATCCAGATAGACCATGTCCACTACACCCCCTTGGTCCAGTACCTGTGTCACCGGTCGAAGAATTTTATTAAATTGGTCTAGCATGACCTCCCCCTTAGTAACCTGTGTTGCCTTTGTCTACCAGCCCATTTGCTTCCAGGTCGTCCGTCACCCTTTCCTTTATGAGTACCTCCAAGACCTTGCCCACCACTGTAGTGAGGCTAACCGGGTGGTAGTTCTCCCCCAGCTCCCTGCTTCTCCCTTGTGTATTGGAGCTACAGCTGCTCTCCTCCAGTCCTCTGGCACCCTACCAGAGTCAAGGGACAGGTTCAACAGCTTCGCTAGCGGAACCGCCAACTCATCTTTTGGTTCCCGGATCACTCTCGGGTGCAGCCTGTCCGGCCCTATAGCCTTGTCCACCCTTAGCCGGCCTAGCTCCTCCCTGACTCTCTCCATGCGAAAATGTCTCGTGTCCACCCCAACATTCCCCACCCTCCCCCTTAGTCCTGGTCCCTTCCCCTCTCCCTCCTTCCTAAACACCGAACAGAAGTACTTATTTAGTTCTTCCGCTTTCTCCCAGTCCCCTTCTAAAAAGATCCCACCTTCCCCCCTCAGCCTTGAGATTCCTTGACCAGCCTTCCTTCTATCCCCCACATACCTAAAAATGTTTTATTCCCTCCCTTTACCTGTGATGCTATCCTCTCCTTTGCGGTTGCCTTTGCTCTCCTGATTACCTTCCTTGCTAGCCTCCTCGTTTCCCTACAAGCCTCCTTACCCTCATAGTTCTGAGTTCTTTTGTATTTCTTGAACGCCCTCCTCCTGCCCCCAACTGCCTTCACCACATCCTGTATACACATACAGTATGTCATATTGTTTGACAGAATGTTTTCTTTTCCACCTTATTTTTAATGTTTTGTTCTTTTCTGCATTTCTTTTTCCTGGAGCTCCATGTTCTATTTTGGTTTTTTGCCTTGTACTGAATTAAGTTGTACATTCTTTTTGCTTTTATTAATAACATTTCCTTACTTTTCTTCAGTAACTGCCATGGGATCTTTATCTTCCACATGGACAGTGACCAGAGATGAGCAGAAGGGATCTCCATTTAATATCTCATCTGAATGGCAGCACCTCAACAGTGCAGCACCCTCTTGTAGTGCTCTACAGTGTCCAAACCCCCTTTGTACCACACTACATTGTCAGGTATGGTTATTACCCCAAGCACCTGGTGTGGGGCTAGAACCCACAACCTTCTACTGTTCTAAATAATGCTAGAAATACTGTTGTAAATAATGAAGTAAATACCATTCTACATAATGATATAAATACAGATGTAATTACTGATCTTACTTTGAGTTGGAGCTCTTGCAGCAGGCTACACAATAAGGACTATGCCACCAGGCACTAGGACCCCACGGAAAAATTCTAGCTAGCAGTATACAATGGGGACCACCCTGACGTCGGCCAGTGGTATAAAGGTGGTGGTCCCCAGCCCCACCTCAGCTCTTTTCCCAGCGGCAACCCATATGCTTCGGCTCCATTGACACCTCTTGCTACCTGTCAACTGCGATTTCTTAGCGAGTTCTACGTTCTATTATTTTCTGCAGTTTTCATGAGTTTCTTCCATGCATGTTTTCTCAGTCTTCTATAGAGTGGCAAAAATCTAAGTGTACCTGTGGGAAACAGATTCCGACCAAAGACAGCCATTTGGCCTGCCTGATTTGTTTAAGCCCATCTCACAACTCGGAGGCCTGCCCGCATTGCCACAGTTTTAACCACCACACGTGCATCCGTTGACTGAAGGTCTTGAAGACCCATCCCTTGGAGCACCAACTAGCCGCTATGCAGAGGACCCCCTCCAGCCATAGTTCCTCTTCATCCTCGGTCCCTGGGTCTTCAACTTCTTCCCACAAAAAGACCAGTGGGAAGCACCACCATAAGGAAAAAGAGAGACCCAGGTCACACTCCCACTCCAGATCTCCTCATCAGAAGGTGACTTCCTCGAGTCCCCACTCCCATGGGAGAGTGGACTCTGCCCCCCCAGCAGCTCTCATTTCCTCTGGGCTACCTTCGATGAAGCCCCCCACCCTAATCCAGATGTCGGGTGGGGGGACTTCAGGGCAAGGACCTTCAGCCCCCATCCCTGAGTCTTAAGCCATTCCAGCATCAATCAGGTTCTAAGCCAGGGAGTGCAGCAGGCTCCTCCTTGGACGGCAGGCAAGGACCTGCCTGGCTGGAGCATCCTCCTAGTCAGGCCACCCATCGGGGTCCTACAACAGGAAGAGATGCCTGGAGCAAGAACTCCAGTCTGGAGTACACTACTCCCCTAAACACAAGCCAATGGATACCCATCATCAGGCTCCAATGTCCTCTATGTCTGCCTCTCTGGGGTTGAACCAGGCAACACTGTCTCTGCTGCCTTCTCCCAAGCCACCGTCAGGGACCCAACCGCCAGCTGAACTGGTGCCCCCACCTCCAACTCCAGATCAACTGACATCAGGTAGTCAGACGCCACCCGACCAGCCGGCCAACCTGGCATCACCCACCCTGCCACCTGTGGGACCACCGCCAGACATGTCAGTGTCCCCAGACCTGATGGCAGGACCTTCCACACCTGCAGGCCCAACACCGGGTAACCTTGACATACCTCCCCCCAGTGCCAGACAATCCAGGGGTTCCCTTAGTCCCATTGTTAGATGTAGGGGCCCTGCTTACCTCATGGTGGAACACCATAAAGGGGGACCTCCTGCCCAAGGAACGCCCAACCCGTTTACTGAATCCATCTCCCCTGAATGCACCTCAGGGTCCTTCAGGACCGCCTACCCCACCACCCAGTAGACCATCACCTCCACCCAAGAAGGTCACTCCTCCTGACCCTTCGGAGGAGGGGTCCCCTAGGTGACATAGATGGAAACATCACTCTTCATCATGGTCTTCCTCCTGACACTGTCACTGCTCTCACAGTCACCAGTCCAGGCGCTCCTACTCTAGATCTCCCTCTTTGAACTCGTCCAATAGGAGCTCCTCTTCATCCTCCAGGTTCTCAGAGGGATTTACTTCTCCTCCTCCTCAGCCTGATGTCTATGGTGATTCCCCTCTGTTGCCCCCATATGACCCAACTTTCATGGATGTGATACGCCGTATTCAGTTCCTGAATCAATGGGATACCAATGACTTGGACCCGGACAGATGGCATCTTTCCCACATTCTGTGAATGAGCTATCCTAAGCCACTGGTTGTGCCACACTTGGTGGCTCCCTTTCAAGATGTCACCAAGCTAGCTTGGAAACACCCTTCCTCAACATCAGCTGTTTCAAAGAAGGTGGACAGGTGGTACAGGACTCCTAAATATGAGTCCTTTCTGGGAGAACACCCAAAGGCTAATTCTATGGTCCTCAAGGCAGCCCATGGCAGGACTAAACAGCCTCAGCATTTGAGCTCACAGTCCCCAGATAAGGAATCCAAGAAGCTGGATCAATTTGGCTGTAAGATTTACTCCTCGGCCACCTGCACCATACGTTCGCTGAATTTTCTGGCACATATGGTGCAGTATCAAAAGTCCTTATGGCAGAAAGCCTTGGAGTTGGCCCAAAAACAACCTGTCTCCCCCCCAGAAGTCAGAACTGATAGATGTTCTCCACTCGGGCCTGGACATAGGAAAACATGTTTTACGGCCCTCCTATGACTCGGCGGACACCACAGCTAGGGCAGCAGCCACCAGCTTCTGCCCGAGGAGATACTCCTGGCTCAGGGTTTCTGGCTTCAGACAGGACCTCCAGGAAGCCATTCTGGATGCTCCTTTCCACAGGTCTGTGCTATTCGGAGAGGACTCCGAGAAAATTATCACAGGCCTTCAGGACTCAGGCAAAGCAGTTCAATCCATGTATCAGCTGTACAAGACAGAGGCAGAAAACTACAGACCTGTCAGTTTGACATCAATGGTAAGGAAAATGATGGAATCATTTCTGAAGGAAAGAACTGTTGAGCACCTAGAAGCCAGTGGGGCACAGGACCCAAGGTAGTATGGATTCGCAGTGGGAAGGTCATGTCAGACGAATCCAATCGATTTCTTTGACTGGGTGACCAAAGAAATAGACCAGGAAGGGGCTGTGGACATGGCCTACCTAGGCTTTAGCAAGGCATTTGACATAGTCCTACACAAAAAACTAATAAAGAGATTAGACAGCCTGGGAGTGGGTCCCAGAGCCTTGGTAAAACATTGGCTGGGCAACAGGACACAGAAGGTAATAGTAAACGGAGTCCACTCTGAAGAAAGGGGGGTTACTAGTGGGGTACTGCAGGGTTCAGTACTGGGTCCAGTCCTTTTTAATGTTTTTATAAGTGACACTGCAGAAGGACCGGAAGGAAAAGTATGCCTCTTTGCAGATGACACAAAGATCTGCAACAATGCTGATACACAAGGGGGCGTGGAAAGGATGAGAAGGGACTTGGCAAGGTTGGAGGAATGGTCAGAAGTATGGCAGCTTGAATTCAATGCAAATAAGTGCAAAATAATGCACCTGGGAAACAAAACCCAGGGGACGAGTACACAATGGGAGAGGGTGGAGGTAGTAACAACAACAAAAAATGGAAAGGAACCTGGGGGTAATCATATCAGATGACCTTAAGGTCTGCAAGAAATGTGAGATGGCAGTAGGGAGGGCTGGGGGGATACTAGGATGTATAGGGAGAGGCATCACCAGCAGAAAACAGGAAGTTGCTATTCCTCTGTACAGACAGTTGGCGAGACCCCATCTGGAGTACTGCATCCAGTTCTGGATACCTCATCTCTGCAAGGACATAGACAGGATGGAGGCAGAGGAGGGCAACTAAAATGGCGTGAGGTCTGCAAGAAAAGCCATATGAGGAGAGACTAAAGGAGCTTAATATGTATACCCTTGAGGAAAGGAGGGAGAAGGGAGACATGATAGAAACTTTTAAGTACCTCAGTGGAATCAACAAAGTCCAAGAGGGTAGCATCTTTCAGAAAAAGAGATGTGCAAGAACAAGGGGACACAGTTTGAAGATAGAGGGGGGACAGCTCAGAGGCAATGTGAGGAAGTATGTTTTCACAGAGAGGGTGGTGGACGCATGGAACCACCTTCCTAAGGAGGTTGTGGGGTCTAAAACTGTGGGAGAATTCAAGAATGCATGGGACAGACATAAGGCAATTCTTGTGGGGGGTAGGAAGAAATAGGCTGTTGCTTAACTAGGATCTGCAGCTTATCCAGTAGGTAGGGAAATGGGCAGACTAGGTGGGCCAAGCTGTCCTTATCTGCGATCAAAGTCTATGTTTCTATGTTCTATGTTTCTAAATTGGAACCACACCCAGCAAGACGGAAGACATTTTGTTGCCTCGCGGGTCAAAGATCCAAGGGGCAACAAGCAAGAGGGGCCCTTTAAGCACAAGGCCCACTCACATTCCTCAGGTGCCATGGGACCTTGGAACACTAAGTCCTCCCAAGTTGACCTGCCCACTCCCAGAGCTTCTGCCTGACTCTCTCCCAACCCTCCCCCAGCAGAGTCCCTGGGGGAAGCGGTAGGCGGCCGGTTCTCCCGCTGTTTAGAGGGATGGACCAGAGTAACATCAGATGCCTGGGTCCTTCAGTTGTAGAGAAAGGACATGCACTGGAGTTCATGCAGATGCCTCCAAACAATCCTCCAGTCCCTTCCACCTACTCCCTCTCCCCATCCCACGCTGCCCTCATCCACGTGGAAATGCAGACCCTCCCAGAAAATGGGCCATAGAACTTGTTCCCCCTTCCCAATGGGGGAAATGGTTCTATTCCCACTTCTTCTTGGGCCCCAAGAAGATGGGGGATCTCTGTCCCATCCTAGACCTAAGCCTCCTGCAGTAGCGGATCCAGGGGGTGGTGGTGGTGATGGGTGCAGCTGCACCCTCCATTGTAATGTACTTGCTTGCTGCTGCTGTATTTCACTGTGTTGAAGAAGTCTGATTCATTGATTGTACAAAAGTTTATATTCAAAACTATAGATTACATTTGTATTTTCTGTCAAAAATGTAATGAAAAAGGCAATTGCAGACAATCAAAAATTACAAAAATTGCATGTCACGTACGCACACCACTTCAGCACCCCCCATTTCAAAATCCTGGGTCTGCCATTGGCGTCTTGAACAACTACATAGAGTGCAAGAGGTTCAGGATGGTGACCCTGCAGAGTCTTCTCCCCGTGCTTTATCAAGGAGATTGGCTTTGTTCATTCGATATGCAGGACGCCTACATCCATATCTTGGTACTCCCAGCCCACAGGACATTCCTGTCGTTCTCCTTCCAAGGGAAGCATTACCAGTTCTGGGCCTTGCCCTTCGACCTTTCCTCGGCACTGTGCGTGTTCACAAAGTGCCTTGCAGTGGTGGCTGCGGCTCTCAGAAGACGGGGCCATTACATCTACCCCACTTGGATGACTGGCTTCTGACAGCCCCTGACAGGGATCCGCTACTGTCCACCTTCCAGTTGTTCAGTGATCTAGGCATCACACTGAACATCACAAAGTCGTCCTCTTGGCCCAGCTAATGTCTGCAATACATAGGGGCCATTTTGGACACCTCCCACCAGGGAAAGGCCTTTCTTCCCCCTGACAGGGCAGCCCAGCTTCACGCGCTGGCTCAGAGGGTCTCCTCTTTCCGCCAAGTTCCGGCCCAGACCATGCTCCTGCTACTCGGCCACATGGCAGCAGCTACAGTGACAGTCCCATTATCACATCTATACATGACAGTTCCCCAATGGACTCTAAGAGTTCAGTTGGACCAATGGGAGTATGAACTCAATCAGACCATTCTGATCTCCAGAGCAGTGACTCATAACCCTTCTAGTTGGCTGCCTCCTCTAAATTTGGAGCTGGGTGTACCCTTTCAGAAGGGCTCTCTGCAACAAATCTTGACAATAGATGCAGCAGGTCTAGGATGGGGTGCCCATCTTTAGGATCAACAGACCTAGGGTTCCTGGTCTCCAGTGGAACAGAACATGCATATCAATGTCCTGGAGATGAGAGCAGTTCTTTATGCTTTCCAGTCTTTCCAAACAGAACTTCTTCTTGGAATGTCTGTTAATTCAGACAGACAATATGTCCATCATTTTTTACATCAACAAACAAGGAGGGACCCGCTACTATCCTCTCTGTCACTAGGCTATGAGGGTGTGGTTTTTGGCCATAGACCACGGTCTATCCTTCACCGTGGTTCATGTTCCAGGAGTCCAAAACACCTTAGCCGACGGACTCAGCCAGTCTCGGTCCAAGGTTCAAGTGTGGGAGCTCCTATAGTCCATAGTGGAGGACCTATTTGAAAGATGGGGATATCCAGATCTGGACCTCTTCGCATCTCCATCCAACACCAAACTTCCCAATTTCTGCTCACTAGATCCAGGGCATGGTATTTTCTGTGGAGACACATTGTCCCTTTCCTGGACAGGAAGATTTCTGTATGTCTTTCCTCCCTTCCCTCTCCTCCAAAGGGTCCTCCTCAAACTCCAGGCGGAGAGCGTGGACGTGATTCTAATTGCCCCACTCTGGCCCCGCCAGATCTGGTCCTTGCTACTGCAGCAGCTTGCTCTGGAACCTCCGATTCCCCTACCCCTGGTCTCACACTTGTTATCCCAGGAGCAGGGCACCCTGGTCCATCTGGATCTCAGATCTCTACATCTGCATTTCTGGCTCCTACAGACATAGTCACAACCCACTTCAAAGTTTCCCTGAGGGTCACTGAGGTCTTGGTTGTGGCTCAAAAACCTTCCACTAGGGCTACTTATGCCATGAAATGGAAGTGTTTCTGTCTATGGGCTTCTGCCTGTGGCCCGGATCCATTCACCTGTCCAGTCAGCTCTATCCTGGAGTATCTCCTTTCCCTCTTGGACTCTGGTCTCTGCTCTTCTTCCATTAAGTTACGCCTTTCAACGATTTCAGTCTATTATGTGCCTGTGGAAGGCAAATACGTTGCCCAACTGGACTTGCCTCGAATCTTTCTGTGTGGCATGCTGCATCTAAACACCCTTCCCCCAATCAGGAACCCTATTCCCCCATGGGATCTTTTATTTTTGTTAGAGAAGCTCAGCCTCCCCCCTTTTGAGCCAGCTGTGAATTGCTAGCATCACTTTCTATCATAGAAAGCGTTATTTTTAGCTGTTGTTACCTCAGCTCAGAGGATTTCCAAGCTTCAGGCTGTGATGTGTAAAGAGCCCTACTTGGTTTTTCACAGGAACAGGGTGTTTTTGAGAACCAATCCTAAGTTTTTTTCCCAAAGTGGTGTCCGAGTTTACCCTCAATCAGGACATCCACTTACCTGTGTATTACCCAGAATATGCTAATCGGGGGGAAGCCCTTCTGCACATCCTTGACGTACATAGGGTACTCGGTTATAATGTGGATCACGCCAGATCCATTTAGAAATCCAAACAGCTGTTCATCTCTTTTGCCCCAAGGTCCTTGGGCACACCAGTGGCTAAACAGACACTATCTAAGTGGCTAGTGAACTGCACCACCTTTTGTTACAACAAACCTTTACCAGGCTCGGTTAAGGGTCACTCCACCAGAGGGGTTGCTGCCTTGTTCACTTCCCTCAGGAATGTCTCAGCAGTGGACATTTGTGCTGCTGCTACCTGGAGCTCAGTGCATACTTTTGTAAGGCACTATAGCTTGGACACTGCCTCTCGGTAAAGAGCAGGCTTAGGCCTTGCATCCTTCAGGGACTCCTCTCATGAGGGCTCTTGCCGTCTTTGGCACCTCCACTCTTCCAACCAGGGTCTCTTCTGTACTGCTTGGTACTCAGTCCTTATTGTGTAGCCTGCTGCAAGAGCTCCAACTCAAAGTAAGATAGTACAATTACGTAAGAACTTACCGTAACAGTAGATCTTCAAGAAGAGCTCTTGCAGCAGGCGCTGCTTTCCCTCCCTCCCTCCTTCCCCCTGGTCTCTTTGCTTTCTTTAATTCTCAATGCACCACCACACACTGTATGCAAAGGGGTTGTCTCATTTGAAGTGGTGTATTTAGTATGGTTGCACTATTCCCTTCATGCCACGTTAAGGGGCCTTTCGATACAGAACCAGCCATGTTCTGATGTGTTATGTCCACTTAGTATGGTGCTAACCTTCTGTATATGGGGGCCCCAGTGTAAGGTACAAAAATCCTGTTCACATGCAAACATCCCTAGTAAGAAAGAACATGGGATGCTGACCAGGTAGCATGGAGGGCTGAGGCATTGATGCCTTGCCTCCTGTCATGCTGACATCCCAGGTTCAGAAATGGACTTGGGTCAGCCAGGGCAAGAGAGTATTGAGCATCCGAGAGACTGCCCACCTTTCCCGGCGAGGGGAGGGATGTCATCCCTGCCTACGACTGCCACCAGGAAGAGGACTGGTGGCAGTGCAGTGCAGACGACAAGAAGGGAATGGAGCCCAGGGGATGTCCTCGTGTGCACCTCCATGTACAAGCTGATGTCCTATGGCACCACAAGGGGAAGACAGAAGATGAGAAAATGAAGCAGTTAGGGGATTAATTAAGTCTTGCCCGCCTGCCCCAAGCCCACACCACCAGCCAGAGCAAGCCAGTGGTCCACTCCACATTATCGTATTGGTGGGGGGAGGACAGCCTTCCCCACCCCTGTCCTGCCACAAGGAGGAATTTGGGGGGGACTACAGACCAAATGTGAGTCACGGGGAGGTGGTTACCAGCTTGGGGGGGAAAGGAAGAGAGCTGATCAGCCACCCCATGACTATGGAGACACAAAAATCTACATGAAAAAAAGAAAGAACATGGGACATAGAAATTCAGAAAATATATAAACTATAAACTGAATTGAGTCTAAATATTGTGTTTTCAAAAGCTTTCCCAGAGGCAGCAACTGCACTTTAAGCATTTGTTGTCACAGAGTGAAAAACAAGAGGTTTGGCTGTTGAGCTCAGAAGAGAGATCAACTTAGCACGTGCGACTTTGTTTACCCAGAAACAGAGGTACACAGCTCCTGATAGGACAGGTCAGGGCCGTGCACTATTTATAGAAGCTATTCTAAAATATTTCGGGCCTCAGAAAGCTCTGTGCTGTTTGGAGCTGTGACTATGTTGAAGAAATATTCTGTTTAGATATCGGCAAGAAGTCAATGTTCAGGCTGTGATTTAACAGAAAGGAGAGAGGATCAAGCAGGAGGAAAGTGAACTCTTTCCACAAACCTAAAGAGGCTGAGCCACTAATAATCCAGCCCTGACTATTAATCCAAGCTCGCTAGCTTTCACAATGGAACCTGAGCCACACACAATATAGTCAAGCCTGGCTAGAAAGTCCAAGAGAAGTGAGAGGTGACATGATAGAGACCTACAAGTACCTCACAGGGGTGAACAGGGTGCAGGAGGGGAGTCTCTTTCAAATGAGAAAGTGCACCAATACCAGGGGGCATGTGATGAGGCTGTAGGGGGACGTTTAATAGGAATGTGAAAAAGTACTACTTCACTGAAACAGTGGTAGATGCCTGGAGCAGACTGCCAGCGGAAGTGGTGGAGGTGAAAACAGTAGGGGACTTCAAGCATGCATGGGATAGAGACAGGGGAATATTAGTAAATAGACAGGGAGGTGGGAGGGGTCACTGGAGACCAGTTAGAGTCTCTGGAGACATACTAGGCAAGGAACATCTGGGCAGACTGGGTGAGCCAAGTGGCCCTTTTCTGCCAACAAATTATATGTTTTCAATGTTATTTGTCAGCTTTCATTATGAAACGTAAACCACTCACAACTAATGCCAATACCGCTCCCTGGTCTGCAGCAGCGGGAGCAAGAATGCAGAGCAGCATTTACCTTCCCTGCCATCCTCCCTCCAAGTAGAATGCCTCACCTTCAAGTTGCACTTGGTCTCTCAGAGTGGGGCTCCAGGGTTCACACAAAATCCAGTCTCCATGGTGGCAGCACAAAACATCTTCAGGAAACTGATCGGTACAGGGCTCCCAGCCGTTGGAATCTGGTACCATGTCCTTTTATTTCGTGACCAATATGATTGCTATTGTTTGGTTTTGAGAGCTGTGCTCCATCCCAGTAGAGCAAACTCTGATTAGTGTAGCCTCTGAGTGTGGTGAGATCACAGCTCTGCACACAAGGACCAAAGGACTGGCACTCACAGTCTCCGAGTGTGGTGAGATCAATCCCTAGCATACTGGGACGCTGGGATTGACACCTACAGAGTCAGTGTGTGGTGAGGTCCATGTGTATCTATGGAGGTATGACTTTTCTCATCTTCATTACTTCAACACATTTCAGCAGCTCATTTCCCTGTACTTTGTTTTCCTCCTTAGAGCTGCAGGTGTCAGAGTGACTCTCAGGAGAGCAAGTCTCTTGTAACTCCACAATGAGCAACAAATCGTTCTGAAAATAAACCTCCAAAACTTCAAGAAACAGTACTCTGCCAACTATATGGATGGGAAAGCAGCCAGAGGGTCTTTCATAAACAAGGTGAACATACCTCTCAAGTGTCCCTGATTTTCAGGGACGTCCCAGATTTTGCCTCAAACTTTTACTCTGTCCCTCCTAAAATTTGTGTTTTTGTGGCTAAACAGCGGGGACTGTAAGCACAAAACAATGTCAAACATTAAAGTTACAGATTTGTTCTTCTTTAGAAAATGCATTTTGCACTAAGCCCCATATTCTACCAGCTTTCTGGGTGGATATATCTAATTTTGAAAATGTGTCCCTGATTTTGGTCCTTTGTCCCTGATTTTTTTAAGCCTTGTCCCTGATTTATGAGGCAGGAGGTTGAGAGGTATGAAGGTGAAGATGAAAAATAATATGGTGAGGGTTTCTAGAGGTACTAGATTCCTCTTGTGTTGTATACCAAAATGTCAGTAAAGGTACTTATGGCTGGCTATAACCATCTCCTTCTGTGTAATCTAATGCCTGGCTGTCCTTATGAACGATGAATCCTCCTCACCCAGGTCCAGCTTGCTCCAGTTTTTATGTGTGTGTAATGTATCATGCTGTGAACCGAGCCTCCCCTTCTACTTAGCCAGTGGTGCTGGCAGCAATACATGTTTGGGTTTACGTGCACACTTTTCAAAGGGCTGAGCCATGTTTATCCCTTTGCAGAACTCACAATTTCTGCTAATTCATTTTCACAGAGCAAATGGTGCCACACTCTTTAACTCTCTCCTATCCTCTACTCAGAATACTTGACTGTTTTACTCAGTGGTCTACTGCTCATCCTGGACCCACCATTGCTGTAACTACTATATCTCTTAGAAAGTCCACCCCACTCCCATCTCAGCTCTCCCTCCCAATCTGACTGCCCAGACTGTTCCCTCTGTTTTAAAATCCATCCAACCCTCAACCTCAGGTGTCCTTCACAACCCAATTGGCTGACCTGTTCCATCTGTTTTGCAATCCACCCTACTCTTATCTCAGCTCTCCCCCCGACCTGATTCCCCAAACTGTTCTATTCTGCAATCCGCCCTGCTCCCATCTCTGCTCTGCTTTCCAACCCTTTGTACAAACCACTCAGTCCCTTTTAATATCCACCCCACTCTCATTTCAGTTCTCCCTCCCAACCTGATTGCCCAAACTGGTCTGTCTCTTTTAAAATTCACCCCACTTCCATCTCAGCTCACCCTTCTGACTGTATTGCCCGAACTGCTACATCTGTTTTACAACCCACCCCACTCCCATTTTAACTCTCCCTCCCGATCCAATTGGTTAAATCCCTCTGTGTGTTTACCCACCCTGCTCATGTTCCACCTCTCCCTCCTGACCCAATTCCCCAAACTACTTTAACTTTTTTACAATCCACGCCACTCCCTTCTAACCTCTCCTTCTCAACACAGTTGCATTAACAGCTTCTTTTTTTATAGTCCACTCCTCTTCTCTGTTAGCTGTCCTTCCCAACGCATTTTTCCAAACCACTCTCTTTTTTTTATTCAGTGTACTTTCTGCACTTGATCTGCCATCATCAGCTGTCCTCTCTCCCCCAGCCCTGTCACCCGCTATCCATGAGACTTACCTACGACCTGTGCCCCATGGTTCACCCCCATTGCAAAGCCTCCTGGGATTCTCAATCCCAGGAGAAAAGAAGTCCAGTTGTGGTGAGCAGCCCAATGAGTGGTACAGGGCCTGCGAGGGGGTATGATCCCCGTGGAACCCCACTAGCCACTGCATTTCAGCCTGATGCTTGTCTTCCCGCCATCACTCTCTATCTCCCATTATAGGATACCTAAACCTTTACAAATGGCTGCTGTTTCAGGCATCTAAGGGGACTGCACAATAAATGCAGCCATTTTGAATGATGTGCAGTTGCAGTCAAAAACTGTGTTCACATGGCTGCATCGCTCTGACGTTTGCGCTGCTCTGCTCCGATCTTGTCAGCAGGGTCAAGGGACTCTTTACACAGCCCTCCCTCATGCAGATGCAGGCTGCACCAGAGAGGGGCTAGCGGCCGGATTACAAACATACAAACTTGCCAGCAGATACAGGCCTATCGGTCTATCTAGTCTGCTCGAGTGTGCAGCACGTCTGTCTTTCAGACTGCAGCTGCCCCCCCTTCCCTTGCCTCGCCCCATTGATTCTGCTCATGTATCCTTCACTCCCACCCCCTGCCCCCCATTGTTTCAGCCCTCTGTCTGAACCTGCCCCACCCCCTTTAGAAGCTGCCCACCGTCCACAGTTATTTCACCTCCTCCAGCAGCACCACCACCCTTTTGGTGACATAGTGCCTCCTCATTTCCCTCCTGAATCTGCCTTCTTCCAACTTCAGACTGTGCCCCCTGGTTTCCCTTCCACCTTTTAATTTGAAAATACTTCTGGTGCTTACTCTGTTCATACCCTTCAGGTACTTGAAGGTCTCAATCATATCCCCTGTCTCCCTTCTATCCTCCAGAGAATACATATTGAGCTGTCTTGGTCGCTCCTCATAAGGTTTATCTCCCAATACCAGGATCATTTTCGTTGCCTGGCACTTACCCCTCCAATAGCTTGGTGACCTTTTTCAAGTAGGGGTGCCAGTACTGCATGCAGTACTTTAAGTGCAACCTCACCAGGGACCTGTACTGGGGCAGGATCACTTCTCCTCTCCTAGATGTAATTCCCTTTGTGATGCACCCCAGCATTCTGTTGGCCTTTGCTGCTACCTTCCTTCACTGGGCTGAGTGGTTCATTTCCCCTGTCACTAGTACACCCAGCTCCTTCTCCTCCTTCTCCTCCTTTGACTTGGATAACTGCACCCCCCCAACCAATAACTATTTCCGGGGTTCCTGGCTCCCAAGTGCATGACTTTGCACTTCTTGGCATTGAACCCAAGTTGCCATGCACTTCTTGGCATTGAACCCAAGTTGCCATGTGTTAGACCATTCCTCCACTTTTGCCAAATCCTCCTGGAGTACTGTACCACCTTCTCCTCCATCAACCTCTGCACAGATCTTGGTGTCATCGGCAAAGAGACTGATCTTACTCTTTATCCGTTCTGCGCCACCTCCAGTCCCGGGGTACACATCCCATTTTCAGAGAGGTGTTGAACAGGTCCACGAACTGCCCTGCCAGGACTACTGCCAACTCTCTCAGTAATCTAGGATGAATTCCAGCCAGCCCAGGTACCTTATCAACCCTCAGGGACTTAAGGTCCTACAACACCCTTCCCTCTGTGATTTCCCCTTCAGTGATCTCCTCCCCCATGCCCCGCCCTTCCCCTTAGGTACGGGCCCATCCCTCTCCTAGGTTAATACTGAACAGAAGTACTCATTGAGTACTTCTTCCTGCTCTGCCCCCTTTTCTGCCTACCCACTGCCATTCTTGATCCTAACAATTTGATTCTTACTCTTTCTCTTTTCCCTTACATACCTGAAGAAATACTTTTTACCTTCTTTGATTCCCTGTGCCAGCCTCAGTTCTCTCAATGCCTTGGCTGCCCTTACTGTTCTACTCATTTCCCTGGATTTCCTCACATATTCCTCCCTGTTCTCTTCCCTGCTGGATCTTTTGTAGGTTCTAAATGCCGCTCTCTTTTCCCTCGCCCTCTCCCCTACCTCCTTGTTCATCCAGCTCGGTTTCTTGGTCCTGGATTTCTTGCTCTGACTCTTGACACATATGCTTATGGCCTCAGCCAGGCCCTTCTTGATGATTGCCCATTTTTGCTCGGCGTCCATGTTCAGGCGAATGCAAGCTATGTGCCCTTCCATTATACTACCCATCCTGCCAAAGTCTGCCCTTTTGAAATCCAGGACCTTAGATCTTGCAGTGACTACCTCCTTACCTAGACTGATTGAGAACCACACTGTGTGGTGGTCACTTCCTGCCAGGGGTTCCTCTACTCCAACATCCCTGACTTGCTCCCCATCCTCCAGCACCAGGTCCAGGATGTTCCCCTCCCTAGTTGGTTCTGCTACCTTCTGTGTCAGGATGCTGTCCTGGAAGGTTTCCAGGAGGATTGCTCCCTGGCACATGAGGTAGCAGGGATGCTCCAATCCACCCTGGTAGATTAAAGTCCCCCACCACCACAGTGCTCCCTTTGCCAGTAAGACTCATTAGCTGCTCCCCCAGCTCCCAGTCAATCTCCTCATTCTGTGCTGGAGGCCTATAAACTACCCCCAACCTAACCGTGCTACCTCTCGGGTTGTATAGTTGCACCCATATGGCCTCTACCCTGCCTTCCTCCCCCTCCTCCCTAGTACACCTTATTCCTTCCCTAACATAGATGGCAACCCCTCCCCCTTTTCCCTATCCCTCCAGTACAGCTTGAAACCTGGGTTGGCTAGAGTCCAGTCATGGTATTGGGTTGCACATGTCACGGTGATGGCAGCTATGTCCACCTCCCCTTCCGCCATCAATGCCTGCAACCCTGCCATCTTGTTCCCCAGGCTCCTAGCAGTCAGTGATACCACACTACATTTTGATCTACTGCACTCTGCACCTTTACCCTCCCCTCCTCTCCATTTCCCCTCCTATGTGAATTTGGCTCCTGCCTTGCTGTAGGGGGAGGTCCAAAGTACCCTGTCTCGGTGAATTGCCACCCCTTTGGCCCCCTCCTTACCTAGTTTAAATTATAATTTTCTTTAATAAACTCCCCCAACTTATGCTTCAGTGCCTGAGAGCCCTCCTTACTACAGTGCAACCTATCCTCTGCATACAGGTCTGTGTTCTCCCACTTGTTGTCCCTCCCCCATCAATACATACCCCATGGACCAACTCCATCCTTTCAGCCATCTATTGAATTCAGGATTCTCTGCTTCCTGACTGTACTCGCTCTTGGCACTGGTAGAATTTCTAAGAAAGTTACCAACCTTCCACCTGTACTGCACAGTTTCCCAAGCTCCTTGAAACTGTCCTGCACCTCGTCTGTCCTTCTTCCCTCCAGGTCATTTGTGCCAAGGTGTACCACAATGTGTGGTTTGGGAGCAGTGGAGGAGCCTAGGAACAGTTGCTTTTCATTGGAGTAAGCGTTGCAGCATGTTTACACCGCCACATAATACACTCGCTCTGATAAACGTTCCTGCGTTGGTACAGAAAAGAGATCTGACACGCACCTAGCATAGTCAGATAAAGTGTCCACACTGCCAAGTTTGCAGCGCATGAGCCCATGCACCCAGGCTGATGCACTGCAAAGGTGCATAGTTCCAGATATTTCCCAATGTTTCTAAAGAGATTCTTTCTGACGGCTCTCTAGTGGTACTGCAGCCAAGCAGGGAACTTCTCTAGAGCTGTGACTGAAATTTCAGAAACTATCTGACCATGTCTTTGGCTGTCACTTGTACGACAGTACCTTAAAAATCCATGTCTGTTGCTCCCATGCCGGCATCCCTGCTGCAGGATCACACATGGTAGTTGCATGCTGGAGACCACCAAACGAGGGGTGGGGGTATGATAGAGACCTTCAAGTTCCTGAAGGGAGTAAACAAGATGAACTGCGAGGAACTATTTAGTAAGATTACAGAGTCAAGACCTGAGGTCACAAGTGGAAACTGGCAAGGGGAAGGTTTAAGAGGGATATGAGAAAGTTTAATTTTTTTTCTGTTTTTACAGAAAGGGTGGTGGATCCATTGAACAGTCTGCCAGTGGAGGTGGCGGGCATCAACATTATAAATGGTTTTCAGCATGGATGACCCTGGCTAGGACAGAGTGAAGGGTCTGGTGGTTGTTCTGGTCAGTAGCAGTAGGGAGGGGTGGACAGGGAAGGATAAAACCCCATGTGGACAAAAGGTCCTCAGTCAGATAGGGGATTCCAGGCAGACTAGATTGACCTTTGGTCTTTTTCCGCCATCATTGTCTATGTTTCTATGGATAAGAAGGCCAAGGGAACTGGGGTGGGACTCCCACATGGCAGCACTCACAGCCAGGGCGGGATAATGACATTGTTCCAGCTGCAGCAATCTGTGGTGGGCCATGTAGTTGGTCTCTTCTACAGAGTAATGCTGCATGGTTGTGTAGCCTCCAGGGGCACTGCCTAGCACCAACCGGGAGGTGGGTAGGGCCAAAGGAGAAAACCCTAGGGGGGGTTGTGCATCTAGTCATCTAAATGATGGTTGCTGCACCTTTGAATCCTACTTTTTGTGGATCCCTACCAGCCAGGACAGTAAAGGGCACGGCTGAGGGATTGCTGGCAGAAAAAGACCCACTAGTAAGGTGCAGGTGGCAGCTAGTGGACCAAACAGCTATGGGACAAAATATAAATCAGTGTTTAATCCTGTTTTGTAGCTTTTTACAAATTGGAAACAAACTGCCTCCTATTTAAAAAAAATCACACTGTGAACAGAGCCTATATGATGTTGGATATGTTATATACTGACATCCAAGAAACAAGTGCACTCTCGCGATCACTGTAACTAGTACACCTCTCAGTATCTCACACTAGTTTACAGTGTTTGTGGACATCAGTCTACTAATGGATACTCACCAGAGGTATTACTGCAGACAAGATTGTAGGGGCCTGTAACGTTTTAATCAGTATCAGTGAACAGCTCCACCTAGTGGACTTAGTTACTAATGCAGCACTTAGTTTTGCAGCACTTTGTCAGTTTGCAGCATGCTGATAGTGTGGTGTGCACCAGTTGCTTTATGGCACTACTCTGTACACAGTTGCTTTCTGTAAGTTAGCAGCTGAGGAGTGTGCAGTGAATAAAAGCGCTGAAAGCAGAAAGAGGCAGGGAAGGCAGTTAGAATAACAAAGGTCCAAACCAAGGAAAGGATAGCCAACTCTGTTAAGAAGGGGATAAGACCTTTTATAGGTACCTTAGGGAGCGAAGAAAGACCAAAGGAGGGATACTGAGGCTTAAAAATGGAGGGAATGTGGGCAGAGGGTGATAATGTGCAAAAGCACTAAAAGCAGGGATACTGAATGAATATTTCTGCTCAGTAGTCACAAAGGAAGAGGAGGGGGAGGTACCTAAATCAAACAAGAGAAGCACTCTGCAGACGGGGGTCGATACCAGTCCATTTACAGAAGAAAGGGTTCTGAAAGAACTAATAAAACTGAAGGTGGACAAAGCAATGGGGCCTGATGGGATTCACCCAAGAATTCTAAAAGAACTAAGGGTAGAACTAGTGACACCGCTGACTACCTCTTTAACAAATCATGGGAGGATGGGGTGGTACCTGAGGACTGGAGAAGGTGGATGTGATTCTCTTCACAAAGTGGGAGCAGGACAGAGGCAGGAAACTACAGACCAGTTAGTTTGACCTCAGTGGTAGGGAAAATGATGGAATCACTTCTGAAGGAAAAAATTGTTGAGTACCTAGAGGTCAGTGGGGCACAGGACCCAAGACAGCATGGATTCATGATGGGAAGGTTGTGTCAGACGAATCTAATAGATTTCTTTGACTGGGTGACCAAAGTAGTAGACCAGGGAGCGGCTGTGGACAAGGCCTATCTAGATTTTAACAAGGCATTTGATACAGTCCCACACAAAAGATTAATACACAAGTTAGCCAGCCTTGGAGTGGGTCCCAAGGTGGTAGCCTGGATAAAAAATTGGCTAGACAACAGGACCCAAAGGGTAGTAGTAAACGGAGTCCAAAGTGAAGAAAGGAGGTTCACTAGTGGGGTACCGCAGGGTTCAGTACTGGGACCGGTCCTTTTTAATGTCTTTATAAGTGACATTGCAGAGGAACTGGAAGGAAAAGTATGTCTCTTTGCAGATGACACAAAGATCTGCAACAGGGTTGATACACAAGATGGAGTGGAAAGGATGAGAAGGGACTTGGCAAGGTTGGAGGAATGGTCGAATGTATGGCAGCTCAGATTCAATGCAAAGAAGTGCAAGGTAATGCACCTGGGAAACAAAAACCCAGGGGAAGAGTACACAATGGGAGGTAAGATACTGACAACAGTAAAACTGGAAAGGAACCTGGGGGTAATTATATCAGATGACCTAAAGGTGGGCAAGCAATGTGAGAAGGCAGTAAGAAAGGCTGGGGGGATACTGGGATGCATAGGGAGAGGCATCAATAGTAAAAAACAGGAAGTTGTTATCCCTCTGTACAGACAGTTGGTGAGACCCCATCTGGAGTACTGTGTGCAGTTCTGGAGACCCCATCTCCACAAAGACATAGACAGAGTGGAGGCTGTCCAGAGGAGGGCAACCAAAATGGTGCAGGGTCTGCACCAGAAGACATATGAAGAAAGACTAAAGGAGCTTAATATGTATACCCTTGAGGAAAGAAGGGAGAGAAGGGACATGATAGAAACTTTCCAATACCTCAAGGGAATCAACAAAGTCCAAGAGGGTAGCATCTTTCAGAAAAGAGATGTGCACAACAAGGAGCACAATTGAAGATCGAGGGGGGACAGCTCAGAGGTAATATGAGGAAGTATTTTTTCACAGAGAGGGTTGTGGATACATGGAACAGCCTTCCTGAGGTGGTCATGGAGTCAAGAACAGTGGGGTAATTCAAGAATGCATGGGACAGACGTAAGGCAGTCCTAGTGGGGGGGGGTAGGAGGAAGTAAGCTGTTGGGTAACTAGGATCTGTAGCTTATCTGTTGGGTAGGAAAATGGGCAGACTAGGTGGGCCAAGCAGTCCTCATCTGCCATCAAATTCTATGTTTCTATGAATGGAAGTCAAGGTGTTTGTCTTTTTTTTTTCAAATAAGAGTATCAAAATACTACACGGGTGACGAGGATTCAGAAACAAGATGGCGAAACCCTATCTTTGGACCAGTCTTCCAAACTGAACAAAAAGGAAGAGAAAGAGCTGAAAATAGCTGTGAGTACCTCTGGAGTTGCATAATGATGCTGCCTAGCCTCTCCAGTGTTCCCGCTTTTGATTTAGACTCTGAACCCAGCTTGGTAGGACCGCAGTGGATCAAATGGGCCCAAAGATTTGAAACCTTCACCCCTGCATTGAATATTATTGGGGATGTGAGACAAAAAGCCCTTCTTTTACATTTTGCTAGAGAGAGTGCACAACATATACGACACGCTTTCAGTAAGCGCAGACAAATACACAGATGTGAAACAAAACCTCACCATCTATTTTTCTCCCAAAAAGAATGTGCCATATGAAATAAATGTGTTCAGAAAGCCTCACAACACTCTAGTGAAAGTCTGGAAGCATATCAGACCAAACTATACATGTTAACCAAGAACTGAAAGTTTAACGATGTAGAGAAAAAATTTAAAGGACAGATTATACAAAACTGCACTTTCTCAAGACTGCATCGCAGAGCATTAAGAAAGTCAGAACTGCCCTTAACTGAGCTTCTCGACTATGGCAGATCACTTGAAACTTCTGACATGCAGGCTTCAGGCATTGAGAAAGGGACGGCCAGTGAAGAAACCGCTGTTAATAAAATCAGCCACAGACAAGATTCCAAGCGGCTTCCCACTAGCCCACCACAAATGCAGGCCATAAACACTCAGTGCAGAAACTGTGGTGGTTTGTATCTGCATCGGGGAGTGTGTCCAGCGAAAGTCAAAGATTGCAGATCATGTGGCGAGCCAAACCATTTGCCGGAAAATGCCTCTCAAAGCTGCAGCAAGCAGGACATTATAAGACTACCTGTAACAAAAATAAAAGGTACAACCCACAGGGTCAATCAAGTCGCACCACAAGCTCAAGAAGCTAAACCAGACTCATCTAGCAGTGATGAGGCCTATGTGTTTGTGGTCAACAGCCGCAACCATATGAACCAACCACACGTACAGGTACAAATCCATGGTACCAAGATGACTGCACTGATCGATTCTGGGCTGCAGTGAATATTACAAGTGAAATAGTGTACAACACACTGAAGGTATGCCCAGAGCTTCAGCCAAACAAAATGAGGATACACTTCTATGGCTCTGAAGAAGCGCTTACAGTCCTAGGAAAATTTTCCAAGTTCCATAGAGTTGAAACACAAAATCACACTTGGGATATTTTATGTTGTCCAAGGAAATGGCAGTTCACTTCTAAGCTATCAAACAGCTTCAGAATTGGTGCTAATCAAAACTGTTAATGCAATACCACCTCTAACAGACACACGCACTGTGGCAGAACAACTTGTCGACCATTACCCTGACCTCTTTCAAGGCACTAGCAAGCTTAAAAAAAGAACAGTTATGTAAGAACTTACCGTAACAGTAGATCTTTGAGAGAAGCTCTTGCAGCAGGCCACACCGATAGGACTAAGCTGCCAGGTGCTAGAAACAAGGAAAACTTCAAGCTAGTAGTCTATCACAGAGGACTGCCCACCGCCGACGTCAGTCAGCTGATGTCAGCCTAGCATATACAGGTGGGCAGTCCTTCTCACCTACCTCAGTTCTCCAGCCAGAGACCCTGTACATGCAGCTGAAGGAGAACGGAGGAGGTTTCCCCGAGAGCCAAAAGAAAGGCAGAAACAATGCAAAAGACAAAGAGCAGCAGGGGGAAGGAGGGAGGGAAAGCAGGGCCTGCTGCAAGAGCTTCTCTCGAAGATCTACTGTTACCGTAAGTTCTAACGTAACTGTACTATCTTACTTCAAGAAAGGCTCTTGCAGCAGGCCACAATGGTAGGACTGAGTCCCAAGCAGCACCGGGTATCACAGGATTACCCTACCAGGAGGAGGACAGATCAGCGGCCAAGAGCTCAGGAGAGATGGCCCTGAAGAACTGCCAGGTCAAAATTGGCCCTGCATCAAGAGGCAATGTCCAGACTGTAATGCTTGGTGAAAGTGTGTACGGAATTCCAAGTGGCAGCTGCACAGATGTCTGCAACAGACACATTTCTGAAACAAGCTGTGGAGGCAGCCATACTGCGGAATGGCATTTAGCCACCCCCGGAAGGGGGTTGCTGTACTTGTGGTAGCAATAAACAATGCAATTCGCTAACCACTTAGACAAACACTGTTTGGAAAAAGGAGCGCCTTCTCTCTCGTGTGATCCTGAGCAAGTCACTTAACTTCCTTGTGCCCCCAGGTCACATCTGGAAACAAGTCTCAGCTTAGTGTGCTACTCCTGGTTAAACAATGTTCCCTTTCCCTTTCCCTCTTGGGGCAAAGGAAACAAACTGGACAGTTTTCCAGAAAGACTTTGTGCGGTTTGTATGGTACTGTAACATTCTGTGTACATCCAAGGTATGGAGCAACGCCTTCCCTGATTGAAATACTCAGGAAAATAAACTGTCAGGTGGATGGATTGATTTAAAATAAACTCAGACACCGCCTCAGATAAAAACTTAAGATTAGTACACAAAGACACCCTGTCTTTATGAAAAACCAAATGAGGCTCCTTACACATAAGAGCCTGGAGCTCTGAAATCCTTCGAGCAGAAGTAACAGCAACTAAAAAGAGCACTTTCCAGGACAGAAAGCATAGCTTGCAACTTGCAGCTGGTTCAAAGAGAGGTAAAATGAGTTTCTCCAGCATAAAGTTGAGGTCCCATGGAGGGACCGGGTCCCGAATGGGAGGTTTCAGATGCAAAATGCCCTGCAGGAAAGTGCGAGACACCTCCAGCTGGGCAACAGCTTTGCCCTCAATAGGTGCATGGTACGCAGAGATGGCAGGAAGGTGCACCTTAAGGGAGGAGTACCCGAGGCCGAAAACCAAAAGGGAAAGGAGGTACTCCAACATCTGATTCACCAGGCAGGTGAAAGGATCCAAACGGCGGGCAGCAGCCCAAATGGAGAATTGCTTCCATTTCATAGCACAAGTGACCCTGGTAGAGAATTTCCTGGCAGCCACTAGAACATCTGCAACCTGAGAGGATACCCAAAAGCGGGCAACAGCTAGCTCTGCAGGAGCCCTGCATGAAGATGCAGGGACTTGAGGTCCAGATGGACTAGGGTGCCCTGGTTCTGGGAGAGCAAGCTGGCGCATGGGGCAGAGGCACTGGAGTTTCCACCGCCAGCTGTTGCAGCAAGGGAAACCAAATCTGATGCAGCTAGAAGCGGGCTATTAGGATCATCTCTGCCTCTTCCATCTGGAGCTTAAGCTGAACCCTCTGCAAGAGTTAGAAAGGAGGAAAGGTGTAAAGAAACCTCCCCCTTCCAGGAGAGGGATACTATGTTTCACCAGAAAACTCCAGATCTGGGATTGAGCGAGCAAAAAAGTGGCAGTTTTACATTGAGTAGGGATGCAAAGAGGTCCAACTCTTGGTGGCCCTACCTGTTGAAGAGCTCTTTA
The DNA here is from genome assembly GCA_016271365.2 of Neoceratodus forsteri. Taxonomy (NCBI): domain Eukaryota; kingdom Metazoa; phylum Chordata; order Ceratodontiformes; family Ceratodontidae; genus Neoceratodus; species Neoceratodus forsteri. The sequence continues at coordinate 106,418,472 of CM028131.1, read as the reverse complement.
ACCACCAAGGTTAAAAGCTCCTATTCATCAGCCTGTGACCTGGAGTGGCTGGGACTGTCAGCCAAGACATTTTGAACACCTGGAGCACTATTGGCCGAGAGCTCCAGACTGTGCTTCATGGCCCAATACTGGACTCTCATCGCCTCCCGACACAGGGGTTAAGAATGGGCCCTCCCCACTTGTTAATGTAATACACCAAGCATATGTTGTCCATCTGTACCAACAGTGGACTGGGGAGGAAATAAGTCTGTAAGGCCTGCAGAGCATAAAGGACTGCCCACATCTACAGGACATTGACATGGAGACCTTGCACCACAGCCGTCCAGGTACCCTGGGTCTGGTGATTGGCCAGATGAGCACCCCAGCCCAGGCCAGATGCATCTGTCATGTGAATCTGCCAGGGGGTACAGAGCTGAAAAGAGACCCCCCGAAGGAGGTTGGCCAGATCCAGCCACCACGATCGAACCCGCAGGACTGAGTCAGAGACTAGGACCAACTGGCAGAGGTTGTCCATGCGTTGGTCCCACTGGACCCTCAAGGTCCACTGAGGGACCTGCATATGCAGGTGGGCCAGGGGAACCATGGCAATAGCCGCTGCCATATGGCCTAGAAGCAGCAGGAAAACCCTGGGAGGGGCCTGCCAGCTGGAGAAAACCAGATGGGTCTGGTCCATCTGTTGCTCTGCTTTGTTCTTAGGCAGAAAAGCTTTGCCCTGGCTGGTATCCAGGACTGCCCCTATGTATTGGAGGCACTGGCAAGGGGAGAGGCAGAACTTTGGCAGATTTATGGTGATCCTCAGGGCCTGGAAAAAGATAGTAGGTGTATTCCAGGGTCTGAATTAAGCAGTCCCTGGAAGGGGCTGCTAACAGCCAGTCATCCAGGTAGTGGAAGACATAGAAGCCCTGCTTCCGCAATGTGGCCATCACCACTGCCAGGAATTTAGTAAATACCCAGAGAGCCGAGGAGGGGCCAAAGGGGAGGGCCCAGAATTGGAAGTGGACCCTCTGAAAGTGGAAGCGAAGGAAGTGACGATGGGCAGGAAAGACCTGGATGTGCAGGTAAGCATTCTGCATGTCCAGCGAGCAGAGCCAGTCCCCCTGGTGCAGAAGAGGTAATAACCCCTGGAGAGTGGCCATCCTGAAGCATTTGTGCTCGATGTGCAGATGCAGATGGCTCAGATTCAGTATGGGCTGGAGATCCCTGGTCTTTTTGGTGACGAGGAAAAAGTGGGAGTAAAACCCCCTTCCCTACTGAGCCTGAGGGATGGGCTCTATGGCTCTTTTTTAAAGAAGAGCCTGAATTTCCTCCCAAACCACAGACAGATGTGCGGGGGTATGTAGAGTGGACCGGGGGATTTTCTGGTGGCCACTCCAGAAGCTCCAAAGTGTGACCATGTGCTATGATCTGGAGCACCCAATTGTCTGTAGTTACCCCCTGCCATCCCTCTAGGTGGAGGAAGAATCAACCCCTGAACACCTCCTTTGGATCCTCGGCTGGGGGGGGTCGACTAAGGAGTCAGGAGGTGGGGGTGGGCACAGGTAGCGGGGGCACGAGGGCTCTGGTGGCAGCAGCAGTGGGGGCCACTGTGGCCCTTCACTTGTGCTGATCCTTGGCATGCAGGGTCCGAAATTGTTTGCCCAAGAACCTGTGAAAGGACTGACATTGGCCTGCCTAGGCTGGGTGTAAAAGAGCAAGTGGACTGACTTGAGGGCCCGTCCCGATTCCTGCAGGGTAGAAATGATGTTCTGGACATCTTCCCCAAAAAGGATGGTTTCCCAGAAGGGGGTGTCCATAATGCTAGCCTACATGTCCGTGGCAAAGCCAGATACCAGGAGCCAAGAGTCGCACCAGAGACAGACCTCTGCACCTGTCCCACACCTGGAGATATCTACAGCATCATAGGCAGCTTGGAGAACATGACTGCCAACATCTGAGCCCGACTTCATAGGTTGGGCGAGCTGCATTTTGGTGGGATCCTCTGGTAAGGTCTGTACCAGATCCCTGGCTTGGTTCCAAAGGACATTCTGGTTTTGGACCATGTGGGCCAGATAATTTATGGCCCAAATAGCCAGTGTAGTAGAAACAAAAACCTGTTTGCCAAGATGATCCTGCTGCCTGGACTCCCGGCCTAGTGGGAGGGTACTAAGGTGCTTGGGCTTCTTGGTAGGATCATGCGCTGCATTAATTACCACCAAATCTGCCTTAGGGTGGCTGAAAGGCTGCCAGCAAGAGGTAAAGGTGGTCAGCCTTTTAGGCAGAGGAGGTGGGAGAAAGGTGATTCCAGGTCCCCTTAATGACATCCTCATAGGAGTCAATCAAAGGGGGCACCACCAACGGGAGGGCATCTCGCTGCCAGAGGTCGATGGCCAAGTGGCATCCCTCTGGTTCCTGCTCCTCCATCTCCCAGCCCATGATGGACTGGATGTGGCATATAACATCCATAAAGGATGGATCATCAGAGGGGGGGACTTGGACACCTCTTTGGCCTGGTCATCCCCCTCCAAAGACTCCCTGGGAGAGGAGGAAGACCCCCCAAAGAATCAGAGTCATCCTCAGTAGTGTCACTATCTGGGACCGATGCTAGGAGCTGACGATCGTCCTTCTGAGAACCTGAACCAATGCAAGTCGAACCCCTGAAGACCCCGACGCATGGGGATCACTTGGACCAGCCCAATCTGGATTCTGGGGCTAGGGATCCTGGGGCGGGCAGTGGAGGGATGCCAGAGGTAGGCCCTGGGGGGGGGGGTCTGTTTTTGCATGAAGGACCACCACGCTGAAAAAAAGGTATTATAATCCACCTGGGGTGCTAAACTATACACCGGCAGGAAAGAAAATGAACCCGGCCCAGTGGCGCTGAGGGTTGAGGTGCTGGATGCCACACCCGGTGCCATGCTGGTGACCCAGGTTCAGAGATGGACTCAGGTTGTTGGGGGCAGGAGAAGATTGAGTACCCAGAGGACTGCTCTCCTCTCCTGGGGGAGGGTGGGTACGACTCCCGCTGCACTTGCAGCACCTAGTGGTGGCTCGGAGTGGCACACCAAGCGGGAGTCTGGCAGAAGAGTTGGAGGTGGCAGCGGATATCCCATGGGCAGGTGCAGGAGTGCTCCTGTCGCACGCTAGACATCATTGCACATCCACACCTATGTGGGAAAACACAGAAAATAGACCCTGACACCCGGAAAGGTGAAGGTAGGTCCAGTGATCAGCCCCCACATCCCCAGCCAGATCCATCTCCAGCTGGTTACCATGTGTCTCCTCCACTCCCCAGAAGCACCTCTAGATTCAGAGGAGTTAGGGTGGTCCCACCTTGGGGGGCTTAGAGCCAGGGGACAGGACAGTCAGTGGTAGTGGTAGGAGGTGCTTCTGGCAGCGGCAGCAAGATTGGGGTGATCTCAGGCCGGACGGGACATGGCTGCACCGAGAGACCTCACCGGAGAGAGGTATAATGGGCCAGTGAAGGAAGCGTATAAAAAAAGGAAAGAAAACGAAGGCATCAGTGAAGGGTATGACAGCTTAGGGGCCAGCCAAGGGTACCCCAGCATAGGTCCACCCGGCGCCAGGTGGGAATCTGGCAACAGGCCAGCAGGCTTCGGCTGTGGCATAGGTTGCAGCAGGGGTGACGATGGAGTTGGGCCCAAAGGTTGGGGTAGCGACAGCTCTGGCAGTGGACAAGCAGACAATGGCCTGAAGCACCTGGGTAAAGGATCCGGAGGTGCCAGCCCAGTTGGGGTGGCTGATGACTGAGGGGATGGAGACCACTGAGTTAAAGGCAGAGGTAATGCCAAAGAGAAAGAGACAGTAGTTGCCAGCTGCAGGTGCTGCCTGGCGGGGCTGACATCATTCCCAGTGATGGGAGCCAACAAAGACAGCACCGTGGCTGAGGGAGGTGATGGTTGTAGAGCCAACGCCCAAGAGACCAACACTGGCCAAGCCACCTGGCTGACAGCCCGTAGGGAATATGGGCCTGAGTGTCAGGGACTGGGGAGCTGGAGATGAAGTCCCCTGCCTTGAAGAGCCACCACCCAAAATTTAAATAAGGGCGGGCGGCAGAGCCACCCAGAGCCCAGAGGAAGTGAAGGCTAGTGGGGATGGAGGAGCAGACCCCCAGTAGAGGACAAGCCAGTCACAGTCAAAGGCTTGTGGAACGACTGCAAATGGGAAGCTCACTGGGCCCAGTCTGATGTTTATCCCAGTGCTTATGTATTCCAGACTTCTTCTCATGAGAAGACGAAGAAGCCCTGGAGGACTGCGCCAGTGAGGCCGAAGAGCTCCTGGCCTGCAGCTCCTTCTCCATCATGACTAACTTCTGCTTCAAAGATTGCTCTCCAGAGTTTTTAAACAATGTTTTCAAGTGGCCTGGTTGAATTTCTGGCAGAACTGGCAGGCTTTGGTGTCGTGGTTGGGGCATAGGCAAGCAAGGCATGCAGAGTGGCCATCCTTTTCAGGTATCTGTTTGCTGCAGGCACACTTTGAGGAGCAGTCGGAAGACGACACTGGTGTAGAAGACATAAACTCATTGAAAAGAACACAGAAAATCTGATATTTTACACAAAAAAATGAAAATTAAAAAAGGACAGTAGGCGCTGGAAATGGCGGTGGACTGTAGCTGTAGTGTCCACTGTGGTCCGACGAGTACGGGTCAACGGCAGGAAAAGAACTAAGGTATGTATGGGGGACCACCCACCATATAGGCTAGGCTGACGTCAGCTGACTGACGTCGGTGGTGGGCAGTCCACCATGATAGACTACTATCTTGAAGTTTTCTGTGTGGTCCTAGCACCTCGTGGCTTAGTCCTACCAGTGTGGCTTGCTGCAAGTGCCTTCCTCAAAGTAAGATCTTCCAAGTGTGCCTTCACATCAATCCTGAAGTAAAACCAATGAGTTAGCCACACCGAAGAGTTCTATTCCACATACAAAAGAATGTTGAAGACCCAGTCTGGTGGCACTGAGAGTTGAGGCGCTGGACTCCACACCTCGTGCTATGCTGGTGACCCCGGTTTGGGGTGCTGGCATGGGGGAGTGGGAGGAGCGGGATTGAGCATGCCCTCCTCTCCCACGGGTGGTGGGTTGTTCCATTCTCCACCGGGTAGAGGTCCGGTGGGATAACGTAGGCGAGCAGGGTGGCAGTATGGGTGGGTGGAAGGGACTGAGCTTCTTTGTTGTGCATGCGTGCCTCCACGGCACAAACGCCATGTGCGTGGCTCGGGGGGGGGGGAATGGGAGAAAACCCAAGAAAAACTCATATTAAAAAAAAAAAGAAAGCTGAAGTAGAACTCAAGCTCCTTGAGACAGAAGACATAACTGAAGAGGTGACTGGACCAACACCCTGGGTCTCACAGATAGTGATGCTTCTGAAACCTAAAGACCCTGACAAAGTGAAGATGTGTGTCAACATGTGACATGCTGACACAGCCATTCTACATAAGCGCCACATCACCCCAACCATGTGATGTGATTCACGAGTTAAATGGACCAACAGTATTTTCAAAGTTAGATCTTAAAGCAGGATACCATCTGTAACACCCCCCCACACACACACACAGTTTTGGGGGCCTTACCTTAACTGTCTCCCTGGGCTCCTCTGATGCCCACTGCCTGGCAGACATCCAGAAGGAGAGGTTAAATCCATGTTCTATGTTGTGCTGCTGTTGCTCTGCTTGTGTGCGCACATCCATGCCACTGAACTGTCTCTTTAAGAGCTCCAACCTTGTGTATAGTGTAAATAGCCTGGACTGGGTCAGAGTACAATGGAGCTCATGGCCAGCCAGGTCTTTTTCTAATTGACTCCACCCTGCTGTCGCTAGTAGAGCAAATGGGGCCCTTTCATAATCTGTTAATATTTATTTCTAAATCGCTACTGTTCTTTATATAAAATAAACTGCTTGGACTGCCAGTACAGCCAGTATCAGTTCTCTCTAATGGGAGCCACCATCTTTGGTCCTGGACTTCCTTGTTTTGGACCAATCAGGACACAGGGGGGCCTGGATGGGGTCCTGATTACAGTGCATTGTAGGAGAAATAGTAGGCTTTCTTGTTGGTGCCTAAACTAACCACTAGGAGCACTAGAACTGTGATTGACAGCTCCTTCAGCCAACCGGAATACAGATATCCTGGTCCTTCAGAAAAAACTGTGTTCAAGGCAGATAGTTCTGCTCGAGCTAGGGCCGGATTTACATTGTCATGGGCCCTATGCACAGCAGTAACCATGGACCCCCTGCTGCCTTGCCCGACCCTGAAAAGGTGGCAATGCGGCATATCCAACATTCAGTACTTAAACTCAAGCAACACATTTAATGTTTTGCTTTACTAATTTTAAGATATTAAAGCAGCAGTGCAATTTAAAAACAAGCATTTGTCATTGCCAAATGTTTCCTTGCTGGTATTAGCATTGGAAATGCAGGAGTTTGACAGATGCAGAATAGGAATGGCAGTCAAGTATTGAAGTTCACGCCAACCCCATCTCCATCCTGTAGAGATGGACAGGCATTGGGGGTGAGTGTTTGGGTCATCGCCCATGACGGTCATGCCATGTCACCTCACCCTATTCTGCAGACACCGACACGTGTTGAAGTGTGCCTTACGGTGTTTGGCTTTATAGTCACCCCATTCCATAAGGACATACGCTGAAATGGGTGCAGCCTAGGAGAATGGGGTGAAGTCTGGGGACAAAGAGTCCAAGATACGCCTCGATGACTGTCAGTGGCTGGGGGTGGGGGTGGGATGGCATGAGCAGTACAGTCAGCAATCCAAAGGCACACCCCGATGCCTGTCAGTCTGTACAGGGTAGGACGTTATGGTTAGAAACCCTAACGCCTTGGGCGTTTGTTGGTATTTACACTACAAATTTTCAACATGGCCTTTTTGTGACCCTACCTCATGAAAGCATGTGGGACCTCTTCTCATGAAGAGTGGCAGTGTGATTTTGTCAATGTGTCCCGAACATTGACTTCCAACAGTGACAGTGCCATTCTGCGCCACATGTACGAAAACACAGATCGGGCAGGATGTACAGAATGACAGCTGTACCATCCATAGGGAGGTGTGAAGAGATGGCAATGTTGAAAATCTGTAGTGGGAATATTAAAAATGCTCGCACTTCTGAGCATATGTGGAAACTGTGCAACGCATGCGCGTAACACAGTCATTTTATGGACTTTCGTCACCAAATTTTCAACATGGGCATTTTAGGACCTCTGCTCATGAACAGTGTCAGTGTGATTTTCTTAATGTGTCCTGAACACTGTTTTCCCACAGCAACTACGTTGTTCTGCGCCGGAAGTGCAAAAACACATTTCGGCCAGGAGGTGAAAAGTGACAGCTGTACTGTTCATAAGGAGGGCTGAAAAAATGGCAATGTTGAAAATCTGGAGTGAAAATATTGCAAATGTGCAAAGTTACGAGCGTGTGTGAAACTGCTCAATGCATGCTTGTAACACAGTCATTTTATGGACTTTCATCGCCAAATTTTCAACATAGGCATTTTAGGACCTCTGCTAATCAACAGTGTTACTGTGATTTTTGTAATGTGTCCTGAACACTGATTTCCCACAGCGACCGCACTATTCTGCGCCGGAAGTGCGAAAACACATTTCAGCCAGGAGTCGAAAAATGTCAACTGTACTGTTCATAAGGAGGTGCAGAAAAATGGCAATGTTGAAAATCTGGAGTGAAAATATTACAAATTCGCGAAGTTACAAGCGCGCATAGCAACTGTGCAATGCACGCTTGTAAAACAGTAATTTCTTGGATTTTTTCCACCAAATTTGCAACACAGACTTTTTGAGAGCCCGCCTCATGAGCACTGGTGCTGTCATTTTGTTAATCAGTCCTAAAAGGTGATTCATGAGGAAGAGTCCCAATAACCCCATGTTGAAAATTTGGTGCCAAAATTCCCCAAAATGCCTGAGATATGCACCAAAGTTGAAAAAACTATTTATGCCATTATACAGCTTACCGGCATTTCCTCAGTTCGCGGTCGACTTTGAAGAGTGCAGACGTGTTCCTGGTCCACTGAAGATCGCCATGTTGGGCTTCGGAGGTAAGTATGGGGTGAGGGGGGTGGGGAGGCAGGGTGAGCAGAGGGTGGGCGCGGGTTGGGAGGGGCCGCCGGACTGGACCAGGGAATGTTTTCTGCTTTACAGGGGAAAGAAAAAACATTGCAGGACTTTTTTTTAACAGGGCATTTGGCACGCTGGGGTGGGCTCCCAGCATGCCACCCAACTTTGGGGTAGCCGACGGGGATTGGGCACCCCATCGGCACACACAGGGGGCAAGAGCTGAGGAGGTTTGGGCACCATCCTCGGCAGAAAACAAAGGGTTTGTTTTTTTGGGGGGGGATTGTGCCAACGGGGAGTGGGCTCCCCCGTCAGCAAATGAAACTGGGACGGGAGCACCAGCCCGGTGGCGCAGAGGACTGAGGCGCTGGACGTCTCACTTCGTGGCACGCTGGTGACCCGGGTTCGGGAGCAAGCCTGGGTCATCGAAGGTCAGCACCGGGAGGGAGGGCAGATCTGGATGGAGTGGCTGTCAGGCAGCTCTCCTCTCCGGGGAGGTGGGATGGCATCCCTCGCTCATGGCTACCCCCTGGTGGAGGCCGAGGGGCTGCGCAAGCAGGGTGCCAGTGATGGGCCAATTGGGTGGGTGGAGGAGGGTCATTACAGAGGCTGTAAAGGGCATGCGTGCCTCCACATGCATGCGTCCTTCTCCTGGGGCCCTTGAGAAAAATGGAACAAAACGGCGGCAGGATGGCGACCGACTCTCCACAAGCACTGTTCTCAGACCAGGCGTAAGGTAAGTCCCGGTAATTCCGGGGGACGGAGCTGGGGGAGACGGTCAGATGGGGGCCATATGGGGGAAAGAATAAAAATAGAGATAATATTAAAAAAAAAGAAACTGGGACGGGGACTGAAGCTGACGGGATTGGGGCCCTCGTCGCAAACAAACACTGTTGTTGGGGCGATGCTGCCGAGGGGATTGGGACCCCTCGGCAGTGGGGTTTCATTAATATTGTTTTGAACAGGGCGGCAAGCTGCCACCATTTTCACAAACAATATTACAGTCGAACAACTTCGCTAACAACGACGGGTCGCTCCCTCATTGCAGCGGAATGGCTGACGCTGCAATGACGAGGCGGCCCCTGATTGCTGCGGCGAAAACATTACAAGTTGGTGGCACTTTTGGAAGCCAGTGTCATCAGCACACTGTGCCTCCATTGGTGCACCACTGCCAAGCCCCCAAATGCAATGGCCCCGTTCACTGCCTAACTGCCGCGCCTCCACAACCTGCTTCTCTCCTAAGCTGCCACATAATGTTTCTTGCACATGCGTGCAAGCAAACATAAAAATCTGCATTTTTTTGACAGTTTATTCCCTGTGCTCTGCTGAGCATGTACCTGGTACCCTTTCCCGCCGGCAATGTACTATCACCCCATAATTTGCTCAGTTATCCTTTGTTTATGTTTAGATTTCTGCTGCCTGCTCCATTGACTAGATAGCAGCTGCCATATTTTCTGTGCCGCTACAACAGTCATAACAGTTCACTTCCTGGTTGGGTAGTACTGCTGCTTTAAATATAGCAGAATGTTATTAACCAACACACTTAAAATATGCAAATGAAACTTGATGAAAAGGTCCACTGGGCCAACTCTTTAAAGGACATTCTTGGGAAAGAAGAGCAAAAACTAAACATAGGAAATGCATTTCATTGATATTGTGTCCTGAGCCATCCACAGACACAATAATGTTTAGTAGAGCCTGCTGCTGTGTGTTTCAGGAACTGATTTATAAGTTGTTGACCTGGAAAAGCACACTGAGCTGGAGTTTGTTTCTGGGTGTGACCGGGGTAGGTTTAAAAGGGGAAATAAAAATAGACAGTAGGGTTCAATTTACAAAAGTAGCAAGGAAAGGGTTAGCATTGCGACCCACACTACCGTTGCTATCCCATGCCAGCTCACATCTGACAAATAATGCATTAAATTAATGTTATAATGACTCAACAATTAAATGTTAATAATCTTGAAGACAGCTCCTTCTGAGCCCCAGGCTCTCTGACCCCTTACCTACACCAGTTAAACACTACTAGAACATTTGATTATATGGCCAAACAGGTTACCTTGATGCCCCCTTATGAAGCTGATTACTTCTCAGATTGCCCCATCTGCACCTAAAAATCTCTATAAGCCAGACTTCCAGAGCAATCAATCTATCCACCCGTTCACATTTCCAAACTAATTGGCTGGAGATAAAACAAATGAAGAATATTACTCGTCATGGCGTCATCATGCTGTTTAAATGAACAGTCTTGAGTAGATGCTTAATCAGTTTCTAAAACAAAGAGTGGCTACACCGAGAACAACCTTCACCTGGCAGAAGCAGAATGCCCACCCACCCCCAATGTATCAGCAGCAGCAGGCATGGAGTTTGAGCCCCACTAGTGATCCCAGGCTCTGACTAGGCCTACACCAAAACATTTTTGAATAAAATAAAATAAATCATCAATGCAGTTATGCAACATGGCAGATTAACACTTACTTCTTCTTGCTTGCTTCAGACAGTTATTAGGAGGACAATTCTTCTGTTCTCTGGACTTGTTCTGGTCAGCGACTCCTCATCATGGGTGGGTGTTAGGTGAGTGTGGGTAATAAATAACGTAACAGCTAAGTTCAGCAGGATACAGGATGGAGGGCCGGGTTGGTGTAATGAGTGACGGTCAGTGTGTCACACGTCCTGCTTGCGTTGGCATTGCTTGTTCACCCAGGCCGTCCCTGATGCTCCTCACTTTCGCTCTCTAGTCTCCACCAGACTCCGCTCTGCTCCATGATGACACAGACAGTACAGACCGGGACATGGGTCCCCCACAGCACTCTCTCAGGCTGTCGCACAGCCTAGGACTCACTCACTTCTCCGATAGCCAGGCAACAGGTGATACATCACCGGCAACCCATTCCATGCCGTCATAGGACTAGTCAGACTCACTCGGCTAAATCAGGGTGGGGGGCAGGTCACAGCGGCCAACAGCAGCCAGGGCCGTGGTTGGGTCGGGAGGGCAGCCACAGGCCCTATAAAAAAAAGGCAGTAGCAGCACCTCAGGCTGGTGAGTCTGCTCTAACCTCAGACTTTGCCCACAAATACATGGCACAACTCAACAAATGTATGTGTCCGAGTCTCTGACACTGTTTGCTTTTCTCCTGTCTCCTCTGGCTGTCTCATAGTCACACTGTCTCAGCTGGCAATTTCAAATGGCGCCACAGCATATGTGCTCAAGTCTGCTCCTACTCCGCCCATGGACCGAGCATGCGTCCTTTCAAAACTGGTATGCTAATGAGTTACATGTTGCGATCGCTCATAGGTCAGCCAGGTGATAGTGCCATAGTGGCAGTTACTATGGAAATATCACCTGGGTCCTTCCTGAATGACCTATGAGTGTTAGTCTCATCTGTGATTACAAAAAAAAAAAAAAACTTAGTTATAACGAGGAAGAATTGGCCCCCACACACATTGGACCCCACGCACAGGCATGCTTGGCACAGCGATAAATCCGGCCCTGGCTCGAGCTCTCATGCTGAAGAGAGCACAGTGTGCTGTAGCTGTATTTCGCAGGGGAGAGGGCCTGCTTTGCGCTCTGCACCTCTTGGAAAGACCCAGACTGCATTAAAGTAGAGAAAGAGACTTTTGTAGCAATTTGGCAGTTGGAGTTCAGCTCAAGCAACCGAGGAGGACACAGCCTGCAGCTGGGCTGAGTGAAAATGCAGGGAGGGAGGCCTGTAACTGCCTCCTGTGACTTCTCACTTGGTCCAAACAGGGATTGAGTGGTCTGGGACTGCATCTGAGCAGACAAGGAAGGGTTCTTCAGCAGAAGGCTGAGGAAGAACTGGGCATTTACCGAAGAAAAGGAGATGTTTGTGGCTTCTTTAGCCGCAAGCCTGTGGCCTACCGCGTGTGTGGAGACATTGATCCTGGGACTCCTGAAGCAAAGCAGGAGCCACTTCAGTGCAGGAAAGACTTTTACCAAAGCCCAGCTGGAGGGTTCACCAGCGCACAGATCAAACTCAAACTTGGAAGAGACATTTTATTCATCTGGGCCTATGCAAAACGTGGCCCAGCCAGACTGTTCCTGTGTCTTCTTTAGGCCATGTCCACAGCCTCCCTGATCTACTACTTTGGTCACCCAGTCAAAGAAATCTATTAGATTCGTCTGGCATGACCTTCCCGCTGTGAATCCATTCTGCCTTGGGTCCTGTACCCCTCTGGCCTCTAGGTACTCGACAGTTCTTTCCTTCAGAAGAGATTCCATCATTTTCCCTATCACTGAGGTTAAACTAACAGGTCTGTAGTTTCCTGCTTCTGCCCTGCTCCCACTTTTGTGAAGGGGAATCACATCTGCCCTCATCCAGTCCTCAGGTACCACCCCATCCTCCCATGATTTGTTAAAGAGGGTAGTCAGTGGTGTCACTCATTCTACCCTTAGTTCTTTTAGAATTCTGGGATGAATCCCATCAGGCCCCATTGCTTTGTCCATCTTTAGTTTTAAGAGTTCTTTCAGAACCCTTTCTTCTGTAAATGGGCTGGTATCATTTTCTGTATCCAGAGTGTTTCTATTGTTTGTTTTGGTACCTCCCCCTCTTCATTTGTAAATACTGAGCAAAAATATTTGTTTAGTATCTCCGCCTTTTCACAGTCACCCTCTGCCCCTCCCCATACCTCTCAACTGTCCCAGATTTTCAGGGACATCCCTGATTTTGCCTCAAAATTTTACTCTGTCCCTCCTAAAAATTGTGTTTCCATGACCAAACAGCTGGGGTTGTTAGCACAAAATAATGTCAGACATTAAAGTTACCAACTTGTTCTTCCTTAGAAAATATATTTTACACTAAGCCCTTTATTCTACCAGCTTCCTGAGTGGATAACACCAATTTTTAAAATGTGTCCCTGATTTTGGTCCTTTGCCCCTGATTTTTTTAAGCCTTCTCCCTGATTTACGAGGCAGGAGGTTGAGAGGTATGACCCCCCTCCCCTTTATTAAGCCTCACTATCCCTCCTTTAGTCTTCCTTCACTCCCTGATGTACCTAAAAAAGGTTTTATCCCCCTTCTTAACTGAATTGGCTATCTTTTCCTCAGTTCGGGCCTTTGCTGTTCTGACTGTCTTCCCAGCTTCCTTTTGCTTTAATTGATACAATTCTCTGTCCTGCTCCTTCTGTGATTCCTTGTACTTTCTGAATGCTTTCTTTTTCTCTTGAACCTTCACTGCCACCTCCTTTGAGAACCATAGTGGTTTCTCACATCATTTTGTTTTGTTTATTTGCTTCACACAAAGGCTTGTTACTTCCGTGATGGCAGTTTTTATTATTCTCCGTTGTTCTTCCACCCCTCCTTCCTGCCCATTTGCTAGTGCATTCCTTAGGCACGCACCCATTTTGGCAAAGTCAGCCCTCCTGAAGTCCAGTACTTTTGCCTTTGTATGGCTTGACTCTATTGCTGTGTTTATTGTTAACCATACTGTTTGATGGTCGCTAGTTCCCAGATGGCTACCCACTTCTACATCTGTGATCCTCTCTCCATCTCCACTTCAGAGGACCAGGTCTAAGATTGCTCTCTCTTGAGTGGGTTCCAATACTAGTTGTCTAAGGCGTGCCCCCTGTAGTGCATCTAGAATAACCCCACTCTTAGAAGTGGCTGCTGCAACTGCACTCCAGTTAACATCTGGCATATTCAGATCACCCATCAGCAATATCTCCCCTTTATCTGCCATTCTAAGTATACTTTCTATCATTTCTTTGTCCATTTCGGAGCGTCCAAGAAAGGAACGTAGATTGGACAAGCTGTCTTTATGCGTCTGTGGTCAAGAGGTGTTTAATTCTGAAAAAAAGACCAAGCCTCTGCCTCAGTTTTTTCAGCGGTTCTTCTGTGTGTTCCACAAAAGAGAGTTTGTTGTCTAGCCAAATACCAAGGTATTTGAATTTAGTCACAAATTCAAGATTTTCTCCTAATAAAGTAGAGATTGATGGTAATGGACTAGCGACAGTAGAGTAAGCCCCTGGGCCTGATGGTGAGAAAAGAATGGCCTTGGGTTTTTTTGCATTTAGTAGTAACTTTCTGCTAAGGAGCAGGTACTGCAGGGTATTAAAGTCAGCTTATAACTCAGCGCAGGCAGCTTCAGGAGATTCCTGGCTTAAGTAGAGCACCACGTCATCAGCAAACAAGTGAATACTGGCATCTTTGATGCCTGCGTCCAAGCTGTTGATATAAATGCCAAACAGTAATGGGCCCAGTATGGAGCCCTGGGGGACACCTCTTTTTATCGGTTTAAGCAGAGAAATCTCTCCATCAGCCTTAATTTGTTGCTGTCTATCAGAAAGGTAGTCTTGGAACCATCCCAGTGCGGTTGAGCCAATGCCTATAGTTTTTAAGGTGGAAGGAGCAGGCGGTAGTCGACAGTGAAAGAAAGCCTTACTGAGGTCCAGAAACACGGTACAAACAAATTTTTTGTTGTCTAGGTCCCGTTGCCAATCATTAGTAACTTTTGCCAGTGTCGTAATTGTACTGTGCTTGGCTCTAAAGCCAAACTGCATTGGGTTGAGTAGTCTAGCATTTTCTAAGAAAGATCTCAGCTGCGTATCCACAATTTCTTCCAGAAGTTTTGAAAGTATGGGAAGAAGGGAGATTGGTCTATAGTTATTTAGGTCACAGGGGTCCCCTGCTTTAAACAGGGGAATGATGTGAGCAGTTTTCCATGCCTTGGGGATGGAGCCTTGTGCTAGGGACAGATTGAAAAGGTGTGTTATAGGTGTAGCAAGTATATGGTATGCTATTTTCAAGAAATATGGGTCGAAGGAGTCGGCCTCAGCACTTTTTTCAGTATCTAGTCGTAGAAGATCTTCAACTTCTTTTATGGTGGTAGGTGAAAAGGAGAAGTCCATATTATTGCTACTTGGTTCTGAAGGCTGGGTATTGGTCTGAAGAAGAATGCTACTTACAGGTGCGTTATCAAACGCCAGGCCAGCAATGGCAAAGTGATTGTTGAAAGCCTGCAGTAGCTCTAATTTATCTCTTTTGACAAAGTTAGACATAGCAAACTGAAACTTAGCCACATGTGATAGTTGTAACGCTATCTAAATTATTAGTAATACTTTTGGTTTTAGAAAATATCAGTTACAAAAAGGAAACGTAAATTTTTGATCAAAAGTAAAGGAGGGATATAATGTTGTAATTGGTATCAAGTCAACAGAACCACCTAGTGGACTTTGTTATTATTGCAGTTCTTAGCTGGCAGCACTCTTGTTAATTTTGCAGCACGATGATAGTGTGGCTTTTTGGCAGTACTCTGTACACAGTTGCCTTCTGTATGTTGTCAGCTGAGAAGTGTTCAGTGCATAAAAAGTGCATAACGGAAGTCAAGGTGTTTGTCTTTGTTTTCAAATAAGAGTATCAAAAATACTACAGGGCCCCAACTATGGGGCTCTCACAACTGCAGCAGTCAGTAAGTAGGAGCACTGACTGTTGGGGGGGGTTACAGCGACTCCTGTCCCATCTTCTCCCAACAGGAGTCACTGTAGGCAACAGTGTAGGAGCTCTGACTACTGGGGGGAGGTTACAGCTACTCCTGTCCCATCTTCTCCCAACAGGAGTAACTATAGGCAACAGTATATAGGAGTATTAACTGCTGGGGGGGGAGGGTTGCAGGTACTCCTGTCCCATCTTCTCCAAATGGGAGTCACTATAGGCAATAGTATAAGACCACAGACTGTTGGGGAAGGGGGTTACTTTTACTCTAGTTCTGTCTTCTCCCAACAGGAGTCACTGTAGGCAACAGTACTACAGTAGTAGTAGTCTTTGTATATGGTCAGGGGCTCCAACAGCATGGGTACTCCGGTGCTTGAGCACCCACAAAGTTTAAATGAGCACCCTCAATTGTGCCAGGGATCGGACCGCTACCCCCCCACTCCCCACACTCACCCTGCCTGAATCCTAACCCTTTGACATTTAAATTGAAGCCCTGCCCAACAGCCCATTTAGCCCTTCCCCCCCGTTCTGCTACATGGCTTACTCACTCATCTCCTAAGTTGGTTCTGCAGGTGATGATGACAGCTGTCAGTGCTCGAGTCTCAGCAGCACTTTAAGTCCCCTCTCTCTCTGCATCCATCTCTCGCTCAGCTTGGCTCCCCCAGCGGCCTATCAGTGAAACAACAGACAGAGGACACAACCAGGCACTCCAAGTCCTGGGAAGGCTCCCGAGTTGGCTCCTCTAATCCTGTGCCACCCACAGTGCAGATCGAGAGAGTCTCAGAAACTAAGACACATGACCTGTCAAGGAGACGGTCATGTGATGTGGGCAGACATAGGCTTCAGTTTTCACATGGCTGCTACTGCGCCTGCGTAGGGTAAAGCCTCCTCCAACTGAATCAGTCTGCAAGTGGCAGTTGGAATGTGTGAAGAATATTTAGCATAGCATCCATCAGTGTGCACAAGTTGCAGCAAGTGATGGTCCTTTAAACACAAAGTTGATTATCTGATAAATATGCCTAATAGCAGTGCAGCAGTAGCCTTAGCCTAGTATAGAACTATGTGTCTACTACTGTTTTTTTTTTTTACCGTCAAGTGTGTGTGAGAATTTTTGTGACCGATAACGACCGTCAAACAGCACACACAGCACATTTTTTTTTCATATTTATTAATAAAAATAAAAAAATCTCATTCTCAGACTCAGAGAGAGTGGGACGTGGTTTAATAACAGTCAGTCAGTCTGTGTGTGATTAAATTTGCAATGTTGTCTTGTCATCAAACAAACAGCGCAGCAGCAGCCAGCATATTTTTTCATATTCAAATACTAAAAAAGCTCCTCAATCAGAGAGCGAGAGAGTGGGAAAGTGGGTTTATTTTAACACAGTCACACTGCTAGACTCATCTAAATTCTAGTTGAATCTCTTGGACTGCTGTGACTTGAGTGATCTCCCAATCCCAGGCCCAGATTAGACTAGTAGCAGTGTCCTGTGTTAATAACTGTACATTATCAATTTGTGATTGTGAGCAAACACATTTAATTTTATATTTGCAACAAAAATAAATAATTCTGCAGTGGCCCTGTGACCACCCAGTCCCAGATAGACACAGACCGGTAGTACTGTCTGTGAACAGTACATTATTTATTTGTGAGCAAAAAACAAATTTAATTTTAAATGTTATATTTACAGCAAAAATAAATAATCTGCAGTGGATTTAGCCATCCTCCAGACCAGTGTGTGTGTGTGTGTGTGTGTGTGTGTGTGCATGCGTGTGTGCGTGCGTGTGTGTGTGTATCGCCTTTGAGCTGGGCCTAGGCTACCGAGGGGGGAGGGAAAGGGCTGATGATGCTGACTGACTGAACTGAACAGTCAGTTTCTTTGCTGTGACACTGTGGGCTGCAGTCACCAAAGCATACTAATTTGATTGGTTTGTTTGACTACAAAAATAAAAAAAATCTGCAGCCAGAGTGGGTTTAACCATCGGTGAGTCAGTCAGACTGGTCACCTAAATTCCTGACTGACTGTGAGTCTTTGACTGTGACCCATTGTACTGTACTTTACTTTGTTAGCAAACAAACAGCATTTAATTTTACATTTTTTATTTACAAAAAAAAAAAATCTGCAGTGGGTTTAGCCGTCCAGAACGTCAGACCAATGTGCGTGTCTGAATGCGTGAGGCTTTGTCTAGGCGAGCTGTGGGGGAGGCAGGGGGAAGGGCTGCTGAGTCTGACTGACGGATGTGAACAGTCATTGTTTGTCACATTGCTGTGACAGGCAGGCTGCAGTCAAAGTTCTCCTCTGCAGTGTGTCTGTCCACTTCAGTCACCACCTTAACCAAAAAAAAAAAGGCAGCATCATTGGTCTTCCACTCTCTAATCTGTGGCTGTGACCACATGTGTAAGTGAGGGTGAGTAGCTGAGCCTTAAAGCAGCCTGCGCTGCCCAGATATGTGTAGTGGATTGAGAGTCTCTTGTGGCAAAGTGAATAGGAGGGATTGGGGCCAGGGTTAATAAAGCAACATCTGGCCTGGAGGTCTGTCTGTGGCTGCCTGTGACCTCCGTGTCAGGGTGAGCAGCTTAGCCTTATTGTTAGAGTCCTCCTGTATGTCTAGAACAAGTGTCTGTCTGTCCGAAAAGCAATAAAAAATAAAATACAAATAAAACCAGACTGCAGTGTAACCCCTAGGTGGCGCTGTCCTGTGGGCTACTACCCCTGCCTGCGTGACTATGCACAGGTTGAGGGGCCTGAGTTCAGTGAACGGGTGCCTCCACCCAGAGGAATGGTATTTGGGTAGCATAGCTGCTTTGGTTTAGCCCTCCGGGATGCTATAACCACCCACCAACCCTTCTAGTGGACTGAACAGTAAAACAGTAGGACATTCACATTCACCAAGTAACAGTAATAATATGCTCACGCCCCTTGCACTTACCACCAGGGCTGGATCTTCTGTATCTGCCCTGGAGACCCCCTGGAAAATAAGACCTGTGATGCCACAATACAATAACACTGCTGAAACCCAACCAATAAGGTACACACTAGCCACGTTAAACGTGAAAACCCACAATCTGGTTTATTTAGGGGAATGAACAAGGGTGGGGTGTGAATCTAGCAAATGATTGGCACTTCTGATTGGATTCAGATTGATTCAGCATGCACTATAAGTCCCTTTGAAGCAGTCCTACAACCCTGGATACCCAGTATGTTAAACAGGCTAGCCTGAAGCGTTGCCCGGGGTAGGCTGGTGTTGTAGCTGCTGTTGGGGGCCCTTAGGAAGGAAAAAACAGTTAACATGCACCCAACTCAATATTTGTAATCCGGAGCCGGCTGGCTCAGTCCTTTGCAATAAACCCAGAACAAGGCAATTAGATGGTACACAATGATTTGTGGCTGTTGTTGCAGGGAGCTACCCAGAAATTACTCATGCTACCCAAACCAGGAGGATGATCCGATGACATAAGACCTGTGCAGATATTTCATGACACGTGAGGAAGGATTCCCTCCTCGTAGTCCTCGTCAAACCGCTAGTCTCAGGACGCAGGAGCAAACAGCCGATGCTTAACTGATTCAACTTTAGCCGAAACATACAAATCAGACATCTCGAACTGGCCGGCCACGCAAACACCTCAGCAAACTATGCACATTTATACGTAAGTCTTGTTCTTTCCTGGTCCTTCCAGCCAGCCTGCAGGCTGATCCTCACTTCCAGCTTGAATTGCTGCACGAATCACCTGCTGCTGCGACCCCAGCGGACTGAAAGCCGAAAAGTCTAGGCCTAACAGCCCTAATCTCTGAGAACTGGCCGGCTCCCCAGAGGCACACACACATACTCAACTCTCGGGGAAAATCTGAACAATTTGAGCAGTTACCCCCTTTTATATGGGCTTAGGTCCAGAGATCCTATTGGCTGCCAAAACTGTCCTGAACAGTTCCCATATGTTAATCGGCTTGCTTTTTGATGCCTAGATTTTGTCCTAGATAATTCCCCATAAATATCTGGAAATGTCCCGCAATTCTCTGTGTTAAATGCTGGCTCCCAATTGGTTGATAGGCACAAAGATGGTGGCTGCAGTTCAATACTATGCAGTCTTTCTCAATGTCCTCAAGTATAATGTTCTGGTGCAGCCAGCAGTTCACCTTTCATTAAATTATAGCCCCACAATCGTATAGCCCCAACAGTACTATCTTAAACATGTCCACTTTTTATTTAATAACATGTACCCTCGGAGAGTCATGGCACCCTTAACACACTACCCCCAGAAACACAGCAGTGGCTCATTAATATTCATAGAGACTTCACTGCCCTGACCTTTGCCCCTTAACTTCTGTGCCCCAGAGGCAGTGCTTCAGGCGTCTGCCTATTTATTTAAAATATTCTCCCTTGCGTTTGTTTTGTCCCCAGTGCCTTTTAAACTTAACCCGTCACTGGGAACCACCAGGAAACATCTCCTGACTTTTCACCACAGCTGGCAGCCAGACGAACAGTGCGTCCTCTCGATGATGCAAGTGGCGGCCCAAGGCAAACATGCTGACTGCTCACAATTAGACTCTGTGAGCCCTGCAGGACTCAACAAGACAGGGGAACACCGTGGCACCAGAGGACAAGCGGCAAGATGTGCCAAGAGGAAGCGGGCAGACGCCGGAGGCAATAGGAGAACACCCGGAGGTATAGCAAGGTAAACCCCATTTTGGCGGTGTTAGAGCAGATTTAAGAGGAGTCTATTATGTCAAGATTAAAATGAATAAGATTGGGGGTTAAAAAGAAACTTTTGAGAGCAGTGGTCTGTCTATGTGGCTGCCTGTGCACTGTGTTTGAGGGTGAGCAGCTGAGCCTTAGCTAGCCTGTCAGAGTGCTCAAAGGATTCTTTTTCTGACTGTAGGTTGTAGTGCCACCACCCAACAGGGTGCAAGAGTGCCCTGGAGGGCTCTTTGATGCCTTCAGGTGCTGTAGGAAGACATGGAAGAGTGCCCTGGAGGGCTTTTTGATGCCCCCAGGTGCTCTAAGGATTCCCTTTCTGATTGTAGGTTGCAGTGCCACCACCCCACAGGGGTTGCAGCTTGCCACCAATGAGATGTGAGACAGCTACAACTCTGATAAGAAACTAATCATGAACCTGGGGAACAGCCTCTTTCTGTGCGGCACCTGGAGGCATCAAAAAAGCCTCAGGGAACACTATTTCGTGGGGTGGCTGCACTGCATCCTAAAATCACAAAGGGCATCCTTAGAGCACCTAGGGGCATCAAAAGGCCCTCCAGGCATTCTTCCATGTCTTCTTGCAGCACCTGGCTGGAGGCATCAAAGCCCTCCAGGGCACTCTTGCACCCTGTGGGGTGGTTGAACTGCATCCTAAAATCACAAAGTGCATCCTAAGAGCACCTGGGGGCATCAAACAGCCCTCTGGGGCACTCTTCCATTGTCTTGCAGCAGCTAGAGCCATTAAAGAGCCCTGCAGGGCACTCTTGCACCCTGTTGGGTGGTGGCACTGCAACCTAAAATCATTATTCTAGCATGCTTGCAAAACTGAGAGCATGAAAGATCCTTCCAGGGCACTCTCACATAACCTAATAGTCTTCAGATGAAGCTACCTCTGGCTGGAAGCTGCAACACTGGACTTAAGATTTGCAAGAAAGTGAGTTATGCTCACAACAGAGGGAGGTGAACTTTACAATTTACAATTTTCTTTGGTTTGAAGCAGATTCCTTAGGAAAGTTAATATTCTTCAGGTGGAGGATACTTCTAACTGAAGGGTGAAATAAGGAACTTAGAATTATCAGAAAAGGCAGTCTTTCAATCAACAGAGGGAAGTGGACCTTGTTTTACTTTTGTTACAATTGTTAAGATTTCAGTGCAGGAAGAGTTTAAACCCACAGGGGCTGAATACTATTTTCTGTGTCTGCCCTTCTGCACAGCTGATGTGTTTTGGGGCTGACTGCTTTCAGAGCACAAGTCACCAGGTTGTTTTGGGGCTGGGGAGGTTTACCTGTGTCTGACTTGTATGTTTGGATTTTTCTCTGTTTGATTAGCAGGGTATTTTCTCTGTCAAGTTGTCGTGCAGGGCATCTTGCTGACAGGAAGGCGCTCATCGCAGTGGTAGGTCAGAGCTTTTAGCTGATTGTTTCGTGAGGGCACAGTTTAGACAACTGTCACAAGGGAGGCCCTCAGGAAGGAGGCAGAGGGCACCACAGGGAAAGGAAGTAGCTCCTGGTGGGGGACTCAGTTATTAGGGGGATAGAACTGGGGGGAGCAGGGAAAACTGAAGTAAAGTGCCTGCCTGGTGCCATGGCTTGGAGGGACAGGAAGCACATCCTTAGGATCACGAGAACAGTTGCACAGGAGTCTGAGCTGGATATCATTGTCCACCTAGGGACAAATGACTTGGCTTATCATGAGATTAGAGTAGTGCAGAAGGACTTTGTAGAGTTGAGGAGGGGCCTAAGACAAGTAACACACACAGTATCCTTCTCAGAGGTGCTGCCTGTCCATGGCATGGGTGAGGTGAGGGTACTTTGCACCATGCAGTTTAATGAATGGTTGAAAAAATGGTGTGGAGCACAGGGGTTTGGCTTCACTGGGGACTGGGGTTCCACCTGGAGGGACACCAGCCTATACTGGCAGGATGGTCTGCATCTGTCCAGGAAGGGAACAAGTCTTTTGGGCAATCGGTTTAAATGCTTCATTGGCAAGCTTTTAAACTAGTCAAGGGAGAGCACTGATAAGTAGCAGGAAAATCCCAGCCTCCCCTACAAAACAGGGTACTAAATGAGAAAAAGACCAAGGTAGAAAGGTCAGTGGGGGATGCTGCTACAGAAGGTAAAGCCATCAAAAAATTGAGAGCAATGAGTACCAATGCCCGTAGTCTGGGTAACAAGCTTCCTGAATTAGTGGCCTTGATGGAGGAGGAACATTTGGATATTGTGGCAGTCACAGAAACATGGTACACACAGAACCATGACTGGGACGTAAACATATCAGGATACACTATCTACAGGAGGGACAGGGAGAGTAAAAGAGAAGGAGGAGTAGCTGTCTACATAAGAGAAGAAATCAGAGCAACAGAACAAAAGGGTAAACAGGGAGGAGAAGAAGCACTGTGGGTCAGTTTGGAGACAGGCAATGGCACCACAATCCACACAGGGGTAGTATACAGACCCCCCTCTCAGGGGGAGGAAATGGACAAGGAAATGATAGAAAGTATACTTAGAATGGCAGATAAAGGGGAGATATTGCTGATGAGTGATCTGAATATGCCAGATGTTAACTGCAGTGCAGTTGTAGCAGCCACTTCTAAGAGTGGGGTTATTCTAGATGCCCTACAGGGGGCATGCCTTAGACAAGTAGTATTGGAACCCACTCAAGAGGGAGCAATCTTAGACCTGGTCCTCTCAAATGGAGATGGAGAGAGGATCACAGATGCAGAAGTGGGTAGCCATCAGGGAACTAGCGACCATCGAACAGTATGGTTCACAATAAACACAGCAATAGAGTCAAGCCACACAAAGGCAAAAGTACTGGACTTCAGGAGGGCTGACTTTGCCAAAATGGGTGAGTGCCTAAGGAATGCACTAGCAAATGGGCAGGAAGGAGGGGTGGAAGAACAACAGGGAATAATAAAAACTGCCATCACAGAGGTAACAAGCCTTTGTGTGAAGCAAATAAACAAAACAAAACAATGTAAGAAACCACTATGGTTCTCAAAGGAGGTGGCAGTGAAGGTTCAAGAGAAAAAGAAATCATTCAGAAAGTACAAAGAATCACAGAAGAAGAAGGACAGAGAATTGTATCAGTTAAAGCAAAAGGAAGCTGGGAAGGCAGTCAGAACAGCAAAGGCCCAAACTGAGGAAAAGATAGCCAACTCAGTTAAGAGGGGGGATAAAACCTTTTTTAGGTACATCAGGGAGCGAAGTAAGACTAAGGGAGGGATAGTGAGGCTTAATAAAGGGGAGGGGGTGGGCAGAGGGTGATGGGACATGATAGAAATGTTCAAGTACCTCAAGGGAATCAACAAAGTCCAGGAGGGTAGCATCTTTCAGAAAAAGAGATGTGTAAGAACAAGGGGGCACAATTTAAAGATAGGGAGGGGACGGTTCGGGGTAATGTGAGGAAATTGTGTTTCACAGAGAGAGTGGTGGATACATGGAACAGCCTTCCTGAGGAGGTTGTTGGGTCTAAAACAGTGGGGGAATTCAAACATGCATGGGACAGACACAAGGCAATTATAGTTGGGGGTTGCAGGAAGTAGGCTGTTGGTTAACTAGAATCTGCAGTTTATCCAGTAGGTAGGGAAATGGGCAGACTGGGTGGGCCAAGTGGTCCTTATCTGCCATCAAAGTCAAAGTCTATAATGAAAAGGCAGAGATACTAAACAAATATTTTTGCTCAGTATTTACAAATGAAGAGGGGGAGGTACCTAAAATGAAACAATAGAAACACTCTGGATACAGAAGTTGATACCAGCCCATTTACAGAAGAAAGGGTTCTGAAAGAACTCTTAAAACTGAAGGTGGACAAGCAATGGGGCCTGATGGGTTCATCCCAGAATTCTAAAAGAACTAAGGGTAGAACTAGTGACACCACTGACTACCCTCTTTAACAAATCATGGGAGGATGGGGTGGTACCGAGGACTGGATGAGGGCAGATGTGATTCCCTTCACAAAAGTGGGAGCAGGGCAGAAGCAGGAAACTACAGACCTGTTAGTTTAACCTCAGTGATAGGAAAATGATGGAATCACTTCTGAAGGAAAGAATTGTAGTACCTAGAGGCCAGAAGGGCGTGGGACCCAAGGCAGCATGGATTCACAGTAGAAGGTCATGCCAGACAGATCTAATAGATTTCTTTGACTGGGTGACCAAAGTAGTAGATCAGGGAGGGGCTGTGGACATGGTCTACCTAGACTTTAGCAAGGCATTTGACTCAGTCCCACACAAAAGATTAATATACAAGTTAGCCAGCCTGGGAGTGGATCCCAGGATGATAGCCTGTGTAAAGAATTGGCTGGAGAATAGGACACAGAGAGTAATAGTAAATGGAGTCCACTCTGAAGAAAGGGGGGCTACTAGTTGGGTGCTGCAGGGTTCAGTATTAGGACAGGTCCTCTTCAATGTCTTTATAAGTGACATTGCAGAGGGACTGGAAGAAAAAGTATGTCTCTTTGCAGATGACACAAAGATCTGCAACAGAGTTGATGCACAAAGTGGGGTGGAAAGGATGAGAAGGGACTTGGCAAGGTTAGAGAAATGGTCAAATGTATGGCAGCTTAGATTTAATGCTAAGAAGTGCAAGGTAATGCACCTGGGAAACAAAAACCCAGGGGAAGAGTACACAATGGAGGGTGAGAGACTAACAACAACAAAAATGGAAAGGGACCTGGGGGTAGTCATATCAGATGACTTAAAGGTGGGCAAGCAATGTGAGAGGGCAGTAAGGAGGGCTGGGGGGGATACTGAGATGCATAGGGAGAGGCATCACCAGTAGAAAACAGGAAGTTGTTATCCCTCTGTACAGACAGCTGGTGAGACCCCATCTGGAGTACTGTGTGCAGTTCTGGAGACCCATCTCCGCAAGGACATAGACAAGATGGAAGCTGTCCAGAGGAGGGCAACTAAAATGGTGCAGGGTCTGCACCAGAAGACATATGAAGAGACACTAAGGAGCTTAATATGTATAGCCTCGAGAAAGGAGGGCATGATGGAAACTTTCAAGTACCTCAAGGGAATCAACAAAGTCCAAGAGGTAGCATCTTTCAAAAAAAGGTGTGCAAGAACAAGGGGCACAATTTGAAGAAGGGGAGGCTCAGAGGTAATGTGGAGTATTTTTCACAGAGGGTTGGGGATGCATGGAGCGGCTTCCGGAGGAGGTTGTGGAGTCAAAAACAGTGGTTGAATTCAAGCATGCATGGGACAGCCATAAGGCAATTCTAGGGGTGGGGGTAGAAAGAAGTAGGCTGCTGGTTAACTAGGATCTGCAGCTTATCCATTAGGTAGGGAACTGGGGCGGGCCAAGTGGTCCTTATCTGCTGTCAAATTCTATGTTTCCTATTGATTTTTTTTTTTTAAGTTGTTTAACCAGGTATAGCACACTAAGCTGAAAGCTTTTTTACAGGAGCAACCTGGGAGCACATGGAGGTTAAATGACTTGCTCAGGGTCACACAGTATGCAAGTGGAAGCTGTAGGATTCAAACCCAGGTCTGATCTGCTGGATGTCACCAGATTTGTAGCTCAGAGCCTTAGACCACTGTGCTATACTGCCTCCAAAGGTCTTAGTATCTGCTTAGGCATCAAAGAGCCCCCAATGGCACCCTGGCATGCTATGCAGCAGAGCAGTTGTGATGGTAGCATACTCATTCCAAAAAGTATCCAAATACCCCCCAAAATGCACCACAAAGCATGAACACTCTATAGCTTCTGGGGGCCTAGGTGGCCCCCAGACCCCCGGCCTTTTATAATAATCCTGAGCACCCACAAAATGTTTAAAAACTTGGTGCCTCTGCATATGGTGCCCTTCCCTGAAGCTCAGGGTGCCATTATAACAAAATAATATCATAGCAATAATTAAAATACACACCCAGCTTAGAATGCATAGAAACATAGAGGTTGAAGGCAGATAAGGACCGCAAGGCCCATCGAGTCTGCCCAAGTAGAGCTGGGTATTAACCCAATAAATTAAATAACAGACACTATAATAAATACAAACAATGAAATTCCAGTTATGATAGAATAATGATTAAACACCAAATGCCTGCATAAATAGAAAGGTTTTCAGACACCTTTTAAATACCTCCATGGAGGGTGCCTCCCTCAAACTTCTGTATGGGCAAAGAATTCCAGCTGCTGGGGCTGTTGCTTCAAGCACCTGGTCCCAAGAAGATTTCAACCTCACCCTAGGAGCTACCAGGAGGCCCTCCTCAGCGGAGCTGAGACGATGCACTGGTATGTGATGATGCAGGAGCTCCACCAGGTAACCTCAGCCCAGCCCATGTTGGGCCTTTTAGGTCAGCAGACCAACTTTAAAGGAGCTATGACACTTAACCGGCAGCCAGTGCAGATCGCACAGTGCTGGTGACACATGGCATGACCTACAGAGGCCTGTCAGCAACCAGGCAGTCACATTCTGCATCAGCTGCAGGTGTCACAGGATACCTACATTGACCCCAAGGTAAAGAGCATTGCAGTAGACAAGCTTCAAAGTTATGAACACATGCACCAGTGTGATCAGGTCATCAGGCAGGACAAAGGACCTAATCTGGCTGATGTTAGGTGGTAAAAGCCATTCCAGACTACTGCCAACACCGGAGCCTCCAGTGTTAGGCATTCATCCAGAATGACTCCCAGATTTTTCACCTTTGTGGCAGCCAATGACCTAGAGGGGCAAGGCCAGAGCCCGGTCTCACTCCCAGTAGCCACTGCTCGCACCCTTTGACCCGGTTCAACCACTAGAACTTCAGTTTTCTCTGGGTTCAGTCTCAACCAGCACAATGACATCCAGTTCTGAATCTTGGGCAGGCACTTGTTTAGCACATCAACTGTACCCATTGTCCCAGGTGCAAAGGACAAGTAGAGCTGGGTATTATCAGCGTAAAAATGAAACCCAAGCCTATACTGCCTAATGATCCCACCAAGGGGTAGCATATACACTGTGAACAACATGGGTGACAGAACCGAGCCCTGGGGTACTCCACAGGACAGAGCCACTGGGTGCAAAGAAAACTTTAACAACACCACCCTCTGAGTCCTGTCTTGGAGGTAGGACTCAAGCCAGGTAATGATTTTGCTGGTGAGTCCTGCATACTCCTTGAGTCAATCCAATAGCAGCCCATGGTCCACGGTATCAAACACTGATGCGAGATCAAGGAGAATAAGAATTGACCATTCTCCTCTATCTCATGCCTTGAGTAGGTTATTATGTACCCTAACTAGTGCAGTCTCAGTGCTGTGCCTGGACCAAAACCCAGACTGGGGAGGTTCATAGATGTCAAAGGCAGTGAAGTATGCCTCGAGCTGAAATGCAACAACATTCTCAAAAACCTTTCCTAGAAATAGGAGGTTTTTTATTTTATTTATTTATTTATTTATTTATTTGTATTTCGGATGACACCTTTGAGCCGAGGGCTCTTTTACAAAGGTTCCATGTCAAGGCAATAAGGACAATAAGGTACAAAACATAACATGATCATTACAATGGAACTTAAAAAAAAAAAAAAAGACAAATAAGGTTACAATAATAGCAGCCAAAGGCATTGTCAAGGAATTGTGTTGCGAGTTAATTATACAGTACAAGTCATGGGCTGCCAGTGAAGCTTTGTTAGAGGGTAAGTGGAAAAGAGAAAGAAGAGTGGTGGTGGGGTGATATGGGAGACAGAGAGGAGGAGGGAGAAATGGAAGGGCATTGCGTTGGGTATGTGGTAGATGGGAAACAGCAAGGGAGGAGGAAAGGGGGGATGAAAAAGAAAAGGAGACAGATTCATCCTATACCCAGTAATGAGGGGTAGGAGAGGAGGAGGAGGAGCTGAGGCAGTGAGGAGGGATGCTTGAGGGTAGTATGCCTGGAGGGGATCATACAGAAGCAATCACAGATAAGTACCAGCCACGGTGTTGACGTAGTTTACACTTAAAAGCACCCAATCGTGGCAATGTTGGAGATTTCTGTAGGTAGCAAGTTGAACCAGGTGGAGGCTCTGATAAGGTAAGAACGCTGAGCTTGAGAGGTCCGACAGCGAGGTATTGTAAAGGTTAGACTGTCCGATCTTCTAGTTAGGCGGCGGACACGCTGCAGGGTCAATTTTGATTGGACTCCGGGGGCATAAGGCCCAGTGATGTCTTCTTAGCTAGGATGCAGGTCTGGTACTTTAGCCTGCTGGATAGCTGGAGCCAGTTAGCCTGCTCATAAATGTCACACGTGTGAGAAAGGCGGGCAGCTGAAATAAGGAGTTTGTATCTATGTCTTAAGTTACTGTTATACTGTGTTGTACTGTTATACTGTGTATTTTCGTTTGTCTTACTGTGACAAGGTACCTTTGTAAATGAGCCTATGGCTCAAAGGTTTTCCAAACTGCTGTCTAAATAAATAAAATAAATAAAACACGCCTTATTAAGGGCTACAGCTATGCATCGGAGTGCAGTATCAGTATCGGATCCATAGATAACAAGCCCGTAGTCAATAGTTGAGATAACAGAGCTCTGGATAGCGAGGTTCAAGGCTTCAGCCGTTAGGCAATGTTTATGTTTGTATAGTAACCCTCACGGAGTTCACAGTTTTAGCGACATTGTCAATGTGTTTGGTATATGAGAGGGAGCAGTCAAGGTCAGGCCCAGATATTTAAACATATCCACCTGCTCAAGAGTGACGCCCATGGTTGTTAATTATGAGCTCATGGTCCCTTGTACTTTGCTGTGGGTCTCCATGGAACAACATTGTTTTAGTTTTTGTGGTAAAGGGAGCACTGTCAGCTTTACCCCTCGTTTTGTTAATAGCCATACAGTGAGTTTTCACACATCGGTTTTAGGTCGCAGAATAACTTCTATATATATCAGTTTGTGTTTGTTTTATAAATATTTATATGGTTTTTAGTCAATCTGTTTTATCGACATCGAAAGAGACTCTTATCGCGTAGACTGAGGGATGGTAGGGTTTTATGTTAAGTTTTGTTATGTTGCTCTTTATAACTACTAACTTAAATGGTTTCGTTACTTTAATCTTAGCTTGACTTTGTGTGCTCGTAATCCACTTTTAAAAACTGGTGCTGTAACTCGCTGCATGCGAGGAGTAAGATGTGTGGAGAGCCCACGCATGTGCAAGAGCATGCCGCCATTGTGCATGCGCGGGATTACAGCACCAGTTTTTAAAGTGAATTGCGAGCCACACAGGGCTCGGTTTTAAGTTTAAAGTTCCTGGAGCCGTTAGCTATTTAGTAGTTTATAAGGGCAGCATGTAACTAAAGTAGGCTTGCGCATAAAATGCCACTTGGAGTGCGCCGTCCCGGCACGCCTCTCGATGGGGGTTATATGCCGCGTGTCGGTCGACTTATGGACAGCCCGACTAAAAGACCACTATGTTAAATATTTATAAAACAGGTACTTTTTTTCCACTTTTATGTATATGGGGTTATTCTGCATTACAAATTACTTCGGTGTGTGCCAGAAGGCACACTGCATGGCTATTAACAAAAACGAGGGGGTAAAGCTGACAGTGCC
The DNA here is from genome assembly GCA_016271365.2 of Neoceratodus forsteri. Lineage (NCBI taxonomy): Eukaryota > Metazoa > Chordata > Ceratodontiformes > Ceratodontidae > Neoceratodus > Neoceratodus forsteri. The sequence continues at coordinate 106,388,788 of CM028131.1, read as the reverse complement.
CCTTTAAGGATGAGTTTATGTGAGCAAAACCAGTCTTCCACTTCTGTGAAACTTTTCTGTAGTTGAGACTTAAGGGAGGTGGGGTCGGTGTGGCAAGTGAAGATTACTGCATCATCTGTATACAGTAACATTCTGTCATGGCAGGAGGCAGGGAGATTGTTCAGGAATATGCTGAATAACAAGGGACCCAGGATAGAACCTTGGGGTACTCCAGAGTGGATTGGTAGGGATGATGAGAGGAATTCACCAATCCTGACCTGTTGGGTCCGGTTACTGAGGTAGCTTTGAAACCAGAGGGTAGTTTCATTTGAAAGACCAAGTAGGGATAATTGTTTGAGGAGAATGGAGTGATTGACAGTGTCAAATGCCTTAGTCAGGTCGATAAAAGAGGCACCGACCAACTGGCCCTGATCAAGTGCATGATGGATATGTGTGGTGAATTCGAGGAGTGCCATGGTAGTGCTGTGCCCTTTGCGGAAGCCATGCTGCTGAGAACATTGCAGGCTGTATTTTACAAGGTACTCCGTGAGCTGATCAGCCACTATCCATTCCAAGGCTTTGGATAGAGGAGGGAGGGTGGATATAGGCCTGTAGTTGTTCATGAGAGTCTTGTCACCACTTTTATGGAGTCACCACTGCCAGTTTCCACTTTTGGGGAACTGGGAGAGCATGAGGGAATGGTTGAGGATTTTGGTTAGTGGGAGCAGGACTTCGTCAATGGTGAGGGGCGGGAAGTTTCATATCCAGTGAACTGCCACTGACCCTAGACTTTCCAAGCACTTTAAGAATGTGTTTTTTAGCTAGGCTTTCCGGGATTGCTTTGAAATGGAAAGGAGAGTGCCCTGGTGGCAAACCTGAACTAACAGGAGCTGGATTGACTGTGGTGGGATCAAAAAAGTTAGGGGGTAGCACATGACTAAGGTCAGCAAAAGTGTTAAATGCGTTGGCAATGGTTACATGGTCAAGACTGATGGTACCATCTATGTTCAACATTGTGGGTGTTGTTTTGGGATCCTTTCCAGTCACTTCAACAAGGTTACACCAGAATTTACTCCCATCATTCCAGGTGCTGGCTAAGGCATTCCTGTAATAGTTAGCCTTCTCATGGCGGATTGTTCTGGTACATGCATTCCTTGCTGTTTTGTACACCTGGGATATCAGTCTGAGTGCCAGTAGCCTTAGTACAATACCAGAACTGGTCTCAAGATTTCATTTGAGTAAGGAGGCCTAGTGTCATCCATGGGTTATTGACACCCTTGATCTTACACTTCTTGAACGGAGCATGAACATCGCAGGCTGAGTTGAAACAGGTGATAAAGTATTCAAGTGCTGTGTCTACATTGGGGGCTATATCAATTGGTGACCAGTCATGTTCACGAAGGAGCGTTTTAAGTGACTCAAGATGACCGGGGGTCAGCATTCTCCTGTTAAAAGTTTTGAAGGGGAGTTTGGTGTATTTGTTGGTCCAGATACACAAGAAAGGGAAATGATCACGTAAGGAGTCTGGGAGGACTGTTGTTTCGGAGATGTGCTCTGGACGATTAGTTAGCACCCAGTCTAGAAGTGTACAGGTCCCTGTTCTGTAGTTTACTCTAGTAGGTGATTTGACCATTTGTGAGAAGTTAGCAGCAGCTAGGGCATCCTTGTAACTATTTGAGCTGGAGGCCAGCCAGTTGATGTTGGAATCACCAAGTAGGATAACTTCTGTATTCTGAGCCAGGGGAGTTGATACAGTCAAGGAGGGAGTGAAAGCCGAGATTGCTCAACTTGGGTGGTATATAGACAGAGACAACAGTCAGGATCTTGTTATGAGTTCCTAGAAGTACTTTGGCAGCAAGGATTTGGATGTCATTTCCGGGGATGGGCACGGGCATGACATGACCCATGAGGGACTCTTTAAGGTAGAGAGCACAGCATCCTCCTTTCTTGGTAAATCTGTCCTGTCTGAAAACTACATATCCAGGAATTGCTATTGCGGAGTCAGGTATCTTCGGAGACAGCCATGTTTCCAGCACTGATAGGATGTCTGGATTGTGCTGGGAAACCCAGGCAGAGAGGGTATCAAGTTTGGAGAGGAGGCTGCAGATGTTAATGCTTGCCAAGGAGAGTGACCCTGCACTGCTGGTAACCTTGTGGCCAAGATGTGGTGGGCTGGGGTTAGGGTGAATGTTGCCTGAGAGGAGCAACAGCAGCAGTATTAGATGTTGTAAAAGGGGCTTAAAGTTGCTTCTGTGGGGTAACAGGGCCCTTTTTTTTAACAGGTTCCTTTCCATAATGATGATGCATGAGGTAGTGACCAGTTAGTAATAGTAAGGAACTGTAAGGGCACAGTTGCAGTGATTTTAAGAACAGGCCAAAAGTTTCATTTGTTCTTCAAAATGGTTGTTGGATAGATAGCCCTTAGAGACAAGTACATTCAGAGTTGATTTCAATTGAAAATGTTTGATACCTGGTGATTAAGTCAGAAGCTAAAAGAAATGATCAACAGCTGAGGTCCACAGTCACAGAATGTGTTAGAATTCCTGAAAGGGATGAACTGTGCCTGCGCATATGCAGGTTGTGAAATCCTTCTGTCAGTATGCGTCTTTGTCATTCAAAGAGGTCTTGAAAAGCCCAAATACAAATCACAGGGCAGGTCAGACGAAAAAGTGGATTGAAGCAGGACCCAGAGTCACTAAATTTGTCAGACTTCCTTGCTTCACTCATGTTTTGCTTGGGATACCTTCCAACAAGTGGATTTTAAAGTGAAAAATGCAGATACCTGGTGATGATGCTTTGTAGAAATCCAGTCCAGGAGACTTTCACGGATGTAGTGAGCAAGAATGGTGTAGTTACTCCAAGCAGAAAACCATATAAATCCACAAAAACTAAGCTACAGACACAGACAAACACAAGCAGCCACCACACAGACCCTGGAGGTGGAGCAGTGAAGAGGTGAAGAAACACAGGTCGGTAATTAACCAAGATGTCTGGGTCCAACTATGGCTTTTTTCATAAGAGGCTTCGCCAATGCACTTTTCAGCACCACTGGGAACACCCCTTCTGATAAGGAACACCGGACAGTCTTAGTGAACACCAGGCCCAGATGCCCAACACAGCTCACCAGTAGTCATGTCCAGATTACAAAATGCTGGCCGCAGCTCAGAGATCACACCACACATCTCTTCCATCATCAATGGTCAAAACTCCCTCCAAGACCACTGAACACGCCCCTGACTCCCAGGATTCACTGCTGGGCTGTGATAGCCCACTTGGGATGATCCCGGCTCTAATGGAGGAAATCCTGTCCGAGAAGAACCGAGCAAACTCCTCACATTTCACAAGTGAAAATGCTCTTACAGGCCCCAGACAGGCCAGATGTAACAGCCTGTCCACCATCTGAAAGAGCTGAGCCACTCGGTTCTTCTCAGCAGCAATCTCCCTAGTCAGAAAATCCACTCTTCTTTTTTTTTTTTTTTGTTGGTACTTTTTTCCCTGGCCACCAGTCTGCTTACCTCACGCTTCCAGGCATCATCCTGAGGTTTCTGGCCTACGTCCTAAGTTCCCCCCGGCTCCATATTCGGGCCTGCGGTATACCCCCGTGGCTTGCCTCCCACGGCAGGGAGGTGGAGAGCTCCCCTCGCACTCCCACACCCAGACAGGATCCAGTAGATCCACGCATCCTCGGTGCCAAGCAAGTCCTTCCTTGGATACGGCCATCAAGCCGGCGTGACTGGTGCCCATATTTTCCTTTTTCTTCCCCCCTGTGGATGTCTGTGGCATGCAATGACACCAAGGGACAGGAGCACGCATGATACCGCACGCGTCCCTTCCCGGCGTCAGTCACAGCACATCTCCCCAAGTCTGCCTATGGCCTGCCGTCGCCCCCCAGCCACCGCTTAGAGGCCACTAGGCCACCAAGGCGCCACCCTCCCCAGAGAAGGAGAGCAGTCCTACAGACACTCAATCCTTCTCTTCCCCTCCAACCCCGATGACCCATGCTCATTCCCGAACACGGGTCGCTGGTGCAGCGCGAGGTAAGGCATCCAGCGCCTCAGCCCTCAGCGTCACCAGGCCGGCTCTGAAAATCCACCTTCTTACCAGTGACCATCTTCTGATACTCATCATAGTGAGACATCAAAACCAGTTTGTCCTCCTGGGCTCTGGACCTCCTCCAACAACATTCCAACCTTCATCCCGGGTTTTCATCACCCTTAGCTCGCTATCAAACCATGGTGAGCCAAGGCGTGACACCAGTGGGCATACACGGGCTGGCACTAAAAGGTCAAAGGCCTCCATAATGGACATGTTATAAGCTGTCACGGCTGCCTCTGATCCCCCAGTGCATGTTTTCACCAGGCCGGCTCCGAAAATCCACCTTCTTACTAGTGACCATCTTCTGATACTCATCATAGTGAGACATCAAAACCAGTTTGTCCTCCTGGGCTCTGGACCTCCTCCAACAACATTCCAACCTTCATCCCGGGTTTTCATCACCCTTAGCTCGCTATCAAACCATGGCGAGCCAAGGCGTGACACCAGTGGGCATACACGGGCTGGCACTAAAAGGTCAAAGGCCTCCATAATGGACATGTTATAGGCTGTCACGGCTGCCTCTGATCCCCCAGTGCATGTTTTCAACACTTCCGAGATGTCCAGAACCACCAAAAGTCCTTCCAGCCAAAGCTCTCTCAATGGGTGGAACTGAACAATTTCCACAGGGCATGGACTACAAGGTGGGGCCCTGAAGTTGAACCTGACAGTGCAGTGAGTGGATCAGACTCGGGAGTATCAGTCTCGAGCCCGAGTTAGAATACAAGGTCCTAGCATGGCCATGTTGATGGGTAACAGAAGTAATAACTTATGGGGGGGTGGAGCCAGCAGCTGAAGGGAACAGACAGTTTTGAGAGAGCTCCTCACACCCGACAACAAATCAGATAAAAAATTCTTAAAAATTCTATTAAGGCACTTCTGTTCTAAACCAGCTTACATAGCTCCCCAAATGGCACAGATTGATATAATTTTTTTGTGTTGAATATGGTAAACCCAAAGAAAAAGTATTTTCAGGACGGTGGTGATCCAAAGTCACATAAGCTGGTAGATCAAGCAGGAGTGGCAGCCTCTAGCCATGAGGTGGGCACCTCTGAACCGACCAACGGAGCGCTTTTACAAGCAATATAGCTCCTGGATAAAAAAGTTGATACTTTAACTGATCGCACCGCTACCATGGACACAAAAATAGTGAAGGCTTTAACAACCACCGATGGAGCAGTGGAAACAGTGAATAACACTGCAACGGTGGTTTCTGGAGTATTGGCAGAAAATAAAGTTCTGAGGCTATGGATGGAGCAGCTTGAAAATGCTGTTCGCTCGATAAACCTCCATATTTTAGGTGGCCCAGAGCAGTCGGAAGGACAGAATCTACTGGGGTACGTGGAAACTCTAATAGTTAAAATATGGGGCCTTGATATCACTGGAGACATCGTGAAGGCATATCGTATCACCCCCAGACATTGTCAGCCATCGGATGACTTGCCTCATACTATATTAGTGGTTATCACCATACAGTATATTTGGGATAAAGTTCTGGAGGCAGCTAAAAAGAATGGGACTATGTCTTTGGATTCTGGTGAAAGAGTGCACTGATTCCCGGACTTGAGTTACTCTACTCGACAACGCCGCAAGGCGTTTGATGCAGTCCAATCTGGCTGGGCTTCGTGCATTGTGGGTCACTCATGCGCTACAAGTCTCAGCATGACTCAGGATCCAATATGTGGCTAAAACTTATATTTACTGTGACCCTGCTGAAGCAGGGAAATTATTATCTTTAATTCAAAGACTTCACACAACAAGAAATCAGTAATGAACCTGATGACGGGGACTGAGTTAAAAGGTTCAATAAGCCAGTCTCCACGTGGTCAACTTTAAGTTAACTGCATCACAAACCTATTAAGAATCTCAGTTTTGTTTTATGGGGGAAAAAATTGTATTACCGCTACTTACAGAGAAATTAATTAACAGAACTAAGCGAGATATGGTTATTTACCAAAGTTTGTTAAAAGCTGGTGTTTGTCTTAATTAAACTTAATCAGAGCCATGATTGGGATCTGTCTGAGGGTAAGTGGGGGGGGGTGGAGATTCTCAGGGGCTTCTGCTGGAATGTTGAAATAATATTATAAAGGTACATGGACTATAATGCTGCTTTCAGTGGCATTTATAAGTGCTATGTAAGCACAAGACTCAGTTATTGGAGGGATTTAATTGCATTGGATGTCCAAGGTCATTTGGTATTATACTGTTGTTCTTCTAAATAATGTAGAAATCTGTTCACTTATGATGTAACGATGGGAAGGTTATTTGGTATTATACTGTTGTTCTTCTAAATAATGTAGAAATCTGTCCACTTATGATGTAACGATGGGAAGGTTATTTGGTATTATACTGTTGTTCTTCTAAATAATGTAGAAATCTGTCCACTTATGATGTAACAATGGGCGCTGAGTATGTTCTCCTAGTTATTCAATGTATAATTCAAAAAGCCTCTTGTACTCACATCCAAGGATGGACTTTCTTGTATGTCTGTACTATGAAAAGTAATAAACATGAAGTATAAAAAAACAAGAAGTAATAACTTATGCAAGGCCCAGGGATTCAGTATAGTTGCACTGACTGTTTGGGGGGGGTGGCACAGCCACTTCTGTCTCATCGTCTCCCAACAGGAGTCACTGTAGGCAACAGTATAGAAGTACTGACTGTGTGGAGTTTACAGCTGCACTTGTCTTGTCTTCTAACGAGAGTCACTGTAGGCAACAGGATAGGAGCACTGACTATTGGTGGGGTGGGGGGTACAGCTACTTCTGTCCCATCTTCCCTATTTCCATCTTCCTGTATAAAAATAAAGATTTTTACTTATCTTCTCCTAGCTGGAGTCACTGTAGTCAACAGTATAGAAACACTGACTGTTGTGGAGTTTACAGCTGCTCTTGTCTTAACAAGAGTCACTGTAGGCAACAGGTATGAGTACTGACCATTGGGGGAGGGGGTTACAGCTATTCCTGTCATGCTTTCTCCTAATAATTGTCATTGTAGGCAAACAGCATAAGAGCATTGCCTGTTGGGGGGGGTTCAGCTGTGATTGCCCCATTTTTAGCAACAGTATAGGATCACAGACTACAGAGGAGGCAGTATAGCGCAGTGGTTTAAGGCTCTAAGCTGCAAATCTGGTGATATCCAGCAGACCAGACCTGGGTTTGAATCCCACAGCTTCCACTTGCATACTGTGTGACCCTGAACAAGTCACTTAACTTCCCTGTGCTCTCAGGTTGTGCCTGTAAAAAAAAAAGCTTTCAGCTTAGTGTGTCTCACCTGGTTAAATAACCAAAAGAAAAAATAAAACAAGGGTGTTCATAGCTCCTGTCTCCCTGATGAAGGTTTTCTTACAGACCATGATAAAACAGTAGCAGCTGGTGGGACTGGAATTATATAGGGAATGCAAGAAGAGCAAGAAATACTTACCCAGCAAGTTTATTAATGGACGCTTCCACTGCTTCTTCCTGGAGAGGATTTGGGAGGACAGAAATTAAATTCCAGAACACCAAACAAAAAAACAGACACCTTTTCATGGTAGTATCTAAGGGCTGAAACCAGTATCAGCCAAATAATACGATGAGATAGCAAATCAGAGAAAGCACGCACAATCAGCAAGGCTGTGGTGAGGGCGAGTTTTAGGGTACGGACACACTCTTATCCACTGCCACGTTACTGTTTTATAAATGTGTTATCCTAGCTCTGTCGGAGGGCTAGGCTGATCATTAATTCCTATTGATTAGCAGCGAGGCGAAAGGTCAGTGCAAGAGAGACACATTTTATTCAATCTGGAAACACACAGGATGAGGAGAGCAGCGCCAGGGCACTTGGTGGTAGAGGACAACATGAGAAAGTTGTTTTTCTTAGTCTGGAAATGAACAGGATTAGGGGTGAGTAGGTGAAGGGAGGATGGGGTGAGATGAACGAGTGCCAGGACGACACCCCTGTTTTCCTGGCCTCTCTCCCTGCACACGCAGGTCAGAGAACAGTGTCGTAATTTCACAAGAATCATAGGGGTTGCAAAGCTTCCCCACATGCCGAATTTTATATGATCAAGCTCTAGGGAAGTCTTGCTTTAGGAGTTCATAGGGGTTGCAGGAGACATCATGGGGGTCACAACTGCAACCCCTGGCTACCCCTAAATGACACCCCTGTCAGTGGAGTTTGACTTATTTTAAATCATGGTGGCAGTATGGCCTAGAGGTCAGAGTAACAAGCGGTGAATGAGCTTGGTACATCCAGCAGACCTGGGTTTGATTTCCATAATCTCCAGTTGCATACTGTGTGACTCTGAGCAAGTCACTTAACCACCCCAAAGCTCCCAGGTTGCCCCTAAAAATAGGCACTTGTGCCTAGTGAGGCCTTGCCCAGTTAACGAAGAATTTAAAAAAATCAGTTCTCCTGGGAAGCTCATTGGGCTGTGTCCAAGACTTGAAAGGGGACCCCCTCCCACTGAAGTGGCATGGAGCTCACTCAGCCCCACAAGAATGCACAGAGACACTGTAAGACGTTAGCCCTGGAGGATCCAGTGAGTACCTAACTGGGATCCACGGGTGGGTGTGGGGGCCCAGGGGTACTCAGACAGGGTGGTTGCCTCGTGGTCATCAGCACTGTTGGATCGACTGAAGGAAACAATATTACCCCTGCACTTCCCCATTACCACTCTATCATTCAAGATGCCACATTAGCCAAAGTGTTACCTTATTGTGCTGACTTAGGACAAAAAGGTAACACTCCAGATAATGTGGTACCATGAATGACACTGTGGCAAGGAGGAAGTGCTGTGTTACATTACTCTAATGTGATAAACTGTTCTCTGGTAAGGCCGAAGATCAGGATAGCTACCCCTGTATGAAGTGAAATTGAAAAACTGAAAATAAACATAATAATCGTAAGTTTTTCTTTTCTGTAAGAACTATTGGGCCTTGGAATAGACTTCCATCTGATGTAGTAACAAGTAATACTAAAGAGATTTTTAAACATCATCTCGACACGCTAATTATGTCTGGGTATGACTTAACATTCTACTCTATGGCCTAGCATAGGAGCATTATGGGCTTTGGCCTACTAGCTCTTTCTTCTAACCTTAGTATGAACCTTAGTATGAACCAACCACCAACCTAGTAGAGAGAGAGGAAGCCCATCCATTCCTCAGTAGTGTCCCCTGAGGGGGCACCATGTAGTACATATAATACAGAAAACCTGAGTCAATCAATCAATCAATCAAATGTTTACTTGATATAGTGCACGTCTCACTGGGAAACAATGCGCTTTACAAGTTAAACACTATTACATAAAATACACACAGCACAGTACATAATTAAAACATATTAATTCAGCAATCTAAAACATTAATCAGAATCCAAAAAGTTTTGTCTAAATATATTTTTAACTCCCATTTGAAGATAACTACTGTGGGACTGTCTCGAATATATTGGGGCAGAGAGTTCCAGAGGATGAGTGTTGCACAAGAAAAAGCCCGAGCACCCGATGTTCTTAAAGAAAACCTCAGAACCTCTAAATGTCCCACATCAGAGGAGCAAAGAGAGCAGGTGGGGCGGTAGGGACACAGGAGGTCTTGCAGTTAGCCAGGCCCCTGACCGTGTAGGGCCTTATAGGTCAGCAAACCAACCTTGAAGGAGATCCGCCACCTCACCGGCAGTCAGTGCAGATAGCACAGCACAGGTGTGATATGACATGACCTAGATAGGCCAGTCAACAACCTGGCCGCTGCATTCTGTACTGGCTGCAGGTGGCACAGTTCTACCCCCCAGTAGCCCTAGGTAAAGGGCATTGCAGTAATCAAGGCATGAGGTCACAAAAGCATGGACCAGTGCCGGCAGATCACCATGGGGAACCAGGTGCTAGATCCTGGTGATGTTTCTCAGATGGCAAAAAGAGATCTGGACCATGGCAGACACCTGTGACTTATGTGTCAAGCCACAATCCATGACAATGCCAAGATTCTTCACCCAATCCAAGTTAAGCAACTGCGAGTCCCCAAGCCTAAGCCCTGCGACTTGCCCAGACTGCGCCTTCCCCACCTGGTGTCCAGGTTCCAATACCAGTACCTCAGTCTTGCCCGGATTCAACTCCAACAAGTTGGTCCTCATCCAGTCTTGGATTTCAGCAAGGCAGTTGTTAAATACCGAGACCGTCTCCTGCTGCTCAAATGCAAAAGACAGGTAAAGCTGAGTATCATCTGCATAGCAGTGAAAACTCAGCTCATACTATCTTATAATGTCCCCTACTGGCAGCATATACACCACGAACAACATGGGGGACAAGGCAAAGCCCTGAGGGACCCCACATATCAGGGGCGCAGTTGCTGAGGAAAAATTCCCCAGTACCACCTATTGCGACCTGCCAGTGAGGAAAGATTTAAACCAGCTGAAGACTGTACCAGCCAATCCACAACAAACCCGCAGGTGCTCTATTAGCACCCCATGGTCTAGTGTCAAATGCCACTGAGAGATCGAGGAAAATCAAGATGGAATGTCTTCCCCCGATTTCTCACCACCAGGAGATCATTCAGCACCTGAACCAGGGCAGTCTCAGTGCTATGCCTATTCCTGAAACCTGACTGGAGAGAATCGTAGATGCTGTGGGATCTTAAATAGGTCTCCAGTTGCAAGGCCATCACCTTCTCAATAACCTTACCTAAAAAGGTAGGTTAGAGACAGGTCTGTAGTTCGCCAGGCAGACCAGGTCCAGTGAAGGTTTTTTCAGAAGCAGCCTCATGACCACCTCCTTCAGGGGCCCCGGAAAGACCTCCATCACTAAAGACTGATGGACTATCCCAGCTAGGACCAGGCCGATGATATCAACAACCCCACAAGGAGGTGTGTTGGTCCCAGGTCCAAACTACAGCATGTTAGCCGTAGCCCCTGGACGACCTTCACAACATCAAAACAGACAACTGGCTGAAGTCTGACAAGACAAACTGACTGTGACCTCGGGCCCATCACTGCAAAGCCCACCTGAGGGAGCTGACTGGATTTCCAATCTGATGGTGGCAACCTTATCAACAAAAAACAGAACAAACTCATCACACCTCAGCTGTGAAAAAACTCTCCCCAGATCGAAGACAGGCTGGATTACATAACCTGTCCATGGTGCGGAAGAGTTGAGCCGGTCTGTTAGTCGCTGCAGTGATCTCCTTGGACAGGAACTCTGCCTTCTTACAGGAGACTGCCAATTGATAGCTCCTATAATGTGCCATTGTTATAAGTTTGTCCTAGCTGGCCCAGTGGTGCTGAAAGTTGAGGTGTCAGCCTTACCTTGTGCCACGCCGGTGACCAGGGTTCGGAAGTGAGCCAGGGAAGCCGGGGGTTGGCTGGTGAGGAAAGGATCGAGCATCCAACAGACTGCTCTCCTCTCGTAGGAGGGGGCTTTAAGTCCCGCGGTTCTTGGGTACACTGCAGTTGGGGACTTAGAAGAAGGGGAACAGCACCAGGCGGCCATCCTGCGGATGTAGGCGGGAGCGTGCACATCACATGCTGGATGGCATTGCACATCCTGCACCCGGGGGGGGAGCAGAAGGGGAAAAAAGCCCTGGAGGACTGAAGAGACGACGAGAGCCCCAGGGATCTGGCCTCACATCTTCAATGCCAGACCACTATGCTGATGTTTCCCCAGGTTCCCACCCCATAGGACAGACCCTCTAATTTTCAGAAAGACATCGCCAAGGTAGGTGAGGTAGGTCCTTCCCCGGGGGGGTGACCCAGGGGGCTGCAAAGTCCTGTGGGGGGGTGACCAGTAGAGGTAGGGTCTCGATGAGGAGGAGTAGTAGGGCAAGAATAGAGTGGGCACCTCTGAGAGATGTCTCAGACTGAAGGTGAATAAACAGAATTTGAAAAAAAATATATATAAGTTTGTCCTCCTCCAAACCAGTCCTCTGCCAGCGCTGCTCCAACTTTCAACCCCTCATCCTCATCTCCCTGAGACTCCCATCAAACCAAGGGGATCTCTGGTGTGAGGTGAGGGGTCGAACATGGACAGGTGTGATGGATTCAAGGGCTTTGGTAATGGCCCTATTATAGGCCAGAACCATCTCTCCTGGCTCCTCGCACGTACTCATTGAACCTGATAGCTCCAGCACTACCATCAGACCCTGTGGAGTCAAACCCCTTAAAGGGCAGTACTGGACCATCTCTGTAGAGGAGGATCTATTTGTGGGGGCATCAAACGAGAACCTCATAATATGGTGATCAGGCCAAATGACCAGATCAATCATAAGGTCAAAGATCTCATTCCCACCTGGAAGACGAGGTCCAACGAATGGCCATGAATATGGGTTGCAGAGATAACAACCTGCGTAAGGCCCAACAGTCACATTAGTTGGAGGAAGTCTTGACCAAATTGTGAGAGTTCGTCGTCAACCCAGGCATTGAAGCCCCCCAGAATAATCCATCTAGGAGGCTCCAATATCAGCCCGATGATGAAGTTCAAGACTTCCTGCAGGAATTCCCTCCCATCTCCTGGTGGACAGTAGATGACAGAAGGATCCTGCAACCCACACCTGTGTACCCAACACATGTGAACGACCTTGTTATTCCAATCTGGAAAGCCATGAGGTTCAGGTCCGACTTGAAACAAATTGCTACCCCCCCACCCCTACAATCCTTTCTCAGGCAGTGTATCACCGAGTACCTGGCCGAAATAGCCAATTCCAATATTGAGCTGGCACTTTCATCCAGCCAGGTCTCAGTGATGCAAGCCAGATCAGATGTTGCCACAAATTCAGCAATAATTGCCAGCTTGTTTTTAATAGATCTGGTACAGCACTGCCCAAGAAGGATAGGCAGATGAGACTGGTCCAGCAGCCTGCTCACAAACTGCGGAGCCCTTGGGTATGAGCACCAGGCAGGGATGACCCCTCTCCTGGGCCCACTTTGCCCCAGGGCACCTCCTAGTCCCCACCACCCCAATCTGCTCCCCCCCCGAAATCCTCCGACCAGATTCCACAAATCCCTATTTCTGTCCCTAACGCTCTACAGCGTCTATACACCTCCACTGACAATGGAGGGCATTCAAAAGGCTGGAGATCATGGAACCTGTAGGGGGAATAATATCTAACTCTGGGAGCTATTCACCAACACATCTTACTATCCCAGCTATAACTTAATCAATTATATACTATTTAAAATAATAAATAAAGGGTCTGTTCATGAAAAAGGGTTACCAATGCCAACCATACAGTGCATAGCACATTTTAAAAAATCAAGAACTGTCAGTCACATGTTCTTGACTAAATCTGAAAGTTGGTTATATGTGCAGATAAATAACATAACTTTAGAATTCTAGGGTATCCATATTTTTTTTTGATGGGGCGTCCCACTCCATTTTGTTGCTTTTTTGACCTGAAAAAGTGTGACATGCAAAAACACATGTTTTACTAATTGGTTTTGCAAGCTTTATTTACTGTTTTCCCTTAATAAAGTAAATCTGTTACTAATCTGGAGTTCTGTTTTTTATTATCTGTACTCAAACAAGCTTTAAGAACACACTTGTGGGTTCAAGCTTTTGGTGAATGAATAATTTTGTACTGGATTATCTGTTTTATATTATTTTATGACCTGGATATTTGATGTGTTTTTTTAAATTTGTTAGGTGCCTTGATATTTTGAAAGGTACCCCTAAAAATAAAGTTATTTTTATTATTATTACTCTTTATCCCATTGTAATGCTCCATTTTTAATTTGTGCAGCTTTGTATTTATGTGATGAATGTAACTGTTAGTGTCACAGCACGTTACATTCACCCGCATGGCCCCCAAATCTGTAATTGTGCTATTAGCAATTTAAATGATTTTCTAGCTGTTCTCCCAGCTTACCTCCTCATGATAATTGACTGTGTTACTGCCTGATCTGGCTCTCTCACAGAAGGGAGAGCAACCTTTGACCCTCACTCTGCTTGGAGTCACGTCAGGCCCAATGCTTACCCATCAATCTAAGACAGTTGCAATGCCATAACCTGCCCCTCAGAACCAAGCAGCAGCCATAGAGTGAGGAGCTATGTTATGGTTTAAAACCCATTGTTTGCATGTGGCTCCTCCATTTTGTAGGGCTACATTCCATGATGATAAGCACTGCATGCAACAACAGGGATTGCAGTTACGTTCACCACAGGTAGGCTTCAAGTTCCCATCATTTACTGATTGTGGGGCAAATTTTCAGAGAGTAAATTTTGGTGACAACTGCATGTCTAGGGAAAATGCTGGGCATCAGTTGCAAAAGGGATTATACTGTCTATATGGGGTGGGGGTTAAAATAGATTTTCTTTGTGGTGTCACTCGTTACATTCACCACAATATGTGGTGGCAAAAATTACACCTGCCAGTGCTGTTATTATTGTTAAATTTCTCCAGATGTTGTAGCACTATGGCAGTTATTAGTAGTAGCATGTTAGCTATGAGGGATGTTCAGTAAACTTTTTAAAACTGAAACAAATGTGTGGTGTTACTTGTTACATTCACCACGTCATGTGGTGTTAAGCATCACACTTGCCAGTAATGTAATTGTTGAATGTTTTCATGTTTTATAGTAGTATGTCAGTCAGTAGTAGTAGTATGTTAGTTATTAAAGTTTAGTACAATTTTAGTAAGTCAAACATAAGTGTGGTGTCACTTGTTACAGTCACCATGGTATATGGAGTCAAAAATCACACCTGTCACTAACATTATTATTGTCAAGTTTCTCCATGTTTTGTAGCTCTATGTCAGTCATTAGTAGTAGCATGTTAGCCATTAGACATGTTCAGTAAACTTTTTTTCTACTGAAACAAATGTGTGGTGTCACTTGTTTCATTCACCACAGCATGTGGTGTCAAACATCACACCTGTCAGTACTGTTATTATTGTCAGATTTCTCCAGGTTTTGTAGCACAGTGTAAGTTATTAGTAGTAGCATGTTGGCCATTAGGCATGGTCAGTAAACTTTGTAAAACTGAAACAAATGTGTGGTGTCACTCATTACATTCACCACCACATGTGGTGTCATATATCACACCTGTCAGTACTGTTATTATTGTCAAATTTCTCCAGGTTTTGTAGCAGTATGTCAGTTATTAGTAGTAGCATGTTAGCCATTAGGCATCTTCAGTAAACTTTGTAAAACTGAAACAAATGTGTGGTGTCACTTGTTACATTCACCACAGTATGTGGTGTTAAGCATCACACTTGCCAGTAATGTAATTGTCAATTTTTTTCATGTTTTATAGCAGTATGTCAGTCAGTAGCAGTAGTATGTTAGTTGTTAGAAATGTGCAGTACAGTTTTAGTAAGTGAAACATAAGTGTGGTGTCACTTGTTACATTCACCACAGTACATGGTGCAAAACATCACATTTGCAATTAATGTAATGTAATTCTTGTAAATATTTGTTTCTCATGTTTTAATATAACTCATTACATGTGTTTATTAAAGTTTTTACTTCTAAAATAAATGTCTTGTTTCAGGTGTTACATTCACTACGGTGTGTGGTGTCACTTGTTACATTCACCACAATACAGTTATCTTATCTCAGGAACCTGTGAGGCTTTTATCTCCCAGTATGTTTCTTTTATCATACGTGAGTCATAATATCTTGAAATGCATCACAAATGTAATCTAGAAGTAATTTGAAAATTTGACTCTCATGTCACACTTCGGTAACCCCTTTTCATGAACAGACCCTAAACTCAATTACCATTCACTCCTACACTTATCACAAATACACTCACTTGCACTGCCCCCAAACCACAAACTCTCCCAAATTAGATGCCTAATAAAAATTTCTTTCCTTCCAGGGAGTCCACAAAGCAGTGAAGCAGTTCTGATGATACTTTAGCCTAAATGGCTTCAGTCCCCAGGAGGCACTCCCTCTCTCACTCAGCTACCTCTTGGTCACTATAACTTCAGGAGAATACATTTCTAGGCATAGGGTCATCAGCAAGGTGATCATGAATTCTTAAACCATATAGCAGTCCCCTTAGGTCTCACACTCCTAAGGTCTAAGCTCTTCACTTTGATCCAGTGGACACAGGGACCCCACACCCTCTCCCTGAACGGGGTTCCCTTCTACTCCTACCTCAGATTGAACCAGTTCAGATCAAATTTTCATCCCCCGGGCACCGGTAAAGGCCCTCTCACAGCCTGCTGTGCACCAGATTTAGTTCAATGAGTCCTGTTCAATGAACAGACTCAGTCTTTCCTTAAAAGACAGACCCACTGCAGCTGTCCCGGTGTCGTTGAGGGCTGAGGCACTGGATGCCTTACCTCGCGCCTTGCCGGAGACCCAGTTCAGGAACCGACTCGGGTTGTCAGGGAGCTGGCACAGGGGGGTCAGAGCAGAAATGAGCAGCTAGAAGTCAGCTCTCCTCTCATGGGGTGGGGGCCACCGCCCCCATAGTCCTGTTGCCACCGGGTGGAGGCCTGGTGGTCAATGTAGGTGGAGGAGGTGACACGTAGCGGGCAGGTGCCTCGAGACGTGGTGTGCGCATGCCTCCACCTGCGTGCATGCATCCGAAGTAAGGGGAACAGGTTATGGCGAGAAAATGAAAAATATCATAAAATATATAAGGAAAGGAAAAAGAGAGAAAAAAAAAAGACAGACCCACGTCCAAGAAATACGGCACACTGATTCATCAGTTCAAACTCCCCTTACCTCCAATAGTCTGGAGTAGTTTTTATACAGTACACAAATTAATGTGCAACCAGGTCAAAGATATACATTCCTGGACAGTGCAATGCTGAAACAGAAGTTGGGAATCCTCTAGGGCACAGTACACAGATTAAAATGTAACCGGGTCAAAAGGTGTATCTTCCCGGATGGTACAACACCAAAATGGTAGTTAGACAGACCCCTCAAGGACACAGTGGTTCCTGGTCTTCCATCCTGCAAAAACAAAGTACAGGAAACTCACTCCATCACTACAGCTAGACCAGTCAGTCTTTCCACCACTCCAGCATCATTTTCCCCAGCGTTACGCTGGCAGACCTCTGATTCCTTCAGTTCCCGAATTTCCTGACGACTCTCTGATGATATTTCAGCCCGCTTTAACAGCGGGACCAGTTCACCTTCCTCACTGCTCCAGGGTAAATCTTCTGGTCCACAAACACATGACAGACCGCTGGTTCCTTAAACTCATGGTCTTTTTCCCACCAGTTTTCGGATGATAAGCAGGACCGCACAGCAAGCACTACCTCAATCACCATGGCTACTGTTCTCCTGGGTGCAGTCACACTCTCCTGAAGCCACAGGTATGTTAATAACTGCTTCACATTGCATTGTGGACTTCACTGAAAACAAAAACATTTCCTCCAACCACTTTCTCACTTATAACTCTCACTGCTACTCCCGTCCCTAAACCTAAACCACTAGCTAAAGTAAAGATGCTTTAAAATATTTAAAATTAGCTGTTCAGGTAAGTAAAATAACTAACTGGACTCCCACTTCACAGACAGCAGCTCAGCATGACAGCCATCTTGGTGAGTCAGAGCAGTAAAAGCCCTCCCAGGAAGAAAAATTCCTTGGTAAAAAAATAGGAGTGGAATGAAATGGGGGACATGATTGAGGTCTTCAGGTACCTCAAGGGAATAAATAGGGTAACCATGGAGGGGATCTTTAGTCTAAAGCAGGAAGGTATCACCAGAGGGCATGGTTTGAAGTTGGAAGGTGGAAGGGTGAGGGGGAAAAGAGGAGGAGGTTTTTCACTGAGAGGGTGGTGGACCCTTGGAATGTGCTGCCTGTCGAGCTAGTTCAGAGATCCACAGTGGAGGGCTTCAAGAGAGGGTGGGACAGACACAGAAAGTGGATGTATCAGATGATGGCCTGGCCCAGCGGGGTGGTGAAGGATGATAGAGGTTTTTGGAACACAAGGGGGGGGAGAGGGGGGCCTCGGCACACAACTAGAGATCTGAGGTTCGAGCAAACTCGATAGACTGTAAGGCCTAATCTGCTGGCAATTAGTATGTTAGTATGAAATAAAACTCATATACTTACCCAGCTGTTGCTCTTCCTGAATATCTTCTCCATAGGTTACCACAAATGGGTCTGAGCCAGGACGATGTAGGACCCCACAAGAGCCAGAATTTTCTGGTGGGTGGGTGGGGGGGGTGTTGGCATGAGTAGCCCCCTTGTGTGGCACCAGTCCCCAACTGCCTCGGTACCTTTCTTAACAAGGGGTAGCAGTATGAAACCAAACAAATACCCTATGCACTAACTAGGGCATCAGACAGCCCTGGTGGCCTGTGTATGAAGGGCCACCAATTCCAGTAACACAGTGTCTTCACAGCCCAAACCAGCACAAAACAGTGACAGGCAATAATACAACAGTAATGGAGTGAGGGAGATGATGGGCAGGCATGGTAATCTGTGGAGAACATATTCAGGAAGATTAACAGTTACGGTAAGTACGTAACTTTCATATCTTCCAAGAATCAAGTCTTCTCCATAGATTCCCAATAAAGGGTGAGAATAACAAGCTCAGAGAAAGGCCCTTGGACCAGGGAGGCTGGAGCCTAGGACTCATTTAGAAAACTAATCAACTTAAAATGGTCCTGAGAAAGTTGGTGTGTTGCCTGCCATAGACATCCAGGGCACAGTGCTTAAAAAAAGTGTGCACTGTACTCCATGTTGCAGCTCTACAGATTTCTGCAACTGGCAGTGAGCATATCTCCACCAAAGAGGTGAATACTGCTCTGGGGAAGTGGGCATGCACCTTTCCCTCTAACTTAGCATGAAAGGGTAGCAGTTATTATGGCAACTACCATCAAGCCAAGAAGCCAGAGTAGATATCTGTACGAGACATAAGAACTAGGGGCACTCAGACTTTCTTGCGCCATCAGAGTATCAACACGGTCCTCCGGAAGGAAGGCCCAAGTCATAGTCATGTGCAATACAGCACCTACTGTATGTACTAAAGGTGCTGGCAAGGGATCAGAACTGATTTGGGGGGGTGGGGGGAGTTTGCAGCCAATGGGCTCAGATGCACTTTTGAGAGGCTGCAGTCATGCACCGCATTTAAGCGTTAAAAAGTATGATTCATGTCATAGAAATTGTATTTTTTTTTAGGCCAGTCAACAGTACTCAGTGAGCCTATCTGTACCTGGTTAGAATAGTGCTACACTAATAGCGCCAGTCTACAGTGCGCTAGTTCGTGTAACACTAGCACCGACAGCGAGAGGTGATACGCAGCGCGTTCAGTAGGCGCTCCCCTGCTCGCTGCCCATGGTGCTGGACACACACAAGGACACCAGGATGCAGGAAGTTGGCTGAGCTGCTCCCATGGCGTGAAGGGCTGGTGCATAGAGCAACTTGGCCAGCAGCAGTGGAGACCAGGGTTCTAATCCTGGTCTCTGACATTTTACACATATTGGGACTTTGTTTTTTTACATGGGACCGTGGAAACAGTATTCCATGGCCCCACAAATTTTAACTTTCCCCATGATCCACTCCCCCCCCCCTCCCGGAGTGAGAATCCTTCAGTCTTGGAAGATGCGGGGGGCAGAGCCCTCTGCAAAAACAAAATCAGCACTGTTTTTTCCACGCTGTTGTTGTTGGTGCTATTGTCAACGGTGCTGTTCTGACCCAGTGCTGAGCCTAACAACATATCCAGAAACTGTAATCCAGTGATATGTAAAACTAGCAAAAAGAGCAGTTACTTATAGCAGATCTTCCAAGAAAACTCTCCTCCATCGGGTCATCCCCTTGGAACTGCAAGCTGTCAGCCTCATGACCAATCAGAAACTCTCTTCTAGCTACAGGCCATCCCCAATGATGTGCATCGTTCGCGCCTATAAAATGTGGGTGGTCCCGTTGCTCCTCAGTTCCCCGCTACAGACAAGCTCGTAGAACCTCCTACCGTGAAGAACCAGGAGACCAGATCAGTACCAGCCACACAAGGAGAGACATGGGGCTGGGCAACAAACATGCAAGCAATAATACTCAACGTGGTGGGTGGTATTGGGCAATACTGGACCGCCCAGGGGTGTAATGAGACTGGATGCCACAGGCAGAGGGCCTTACAGCCCCTGGAAGGTCTGGTATTGCCCATACCACCCACCCTGGAGGGTATTATTGCGCTTAGAAAATGGGCACAGTATTTAATTTTTTTTTTTGAATATTCTGTTTACTGACAGTTTTAGTTCACAGACAAACTTGCACATTTAAAAAACGCACAAGTAACAAAACAAATAGATGCAATCATGTGTGGTATTTGTTATTACCATTGAGAAAAGAAAAGAATCATATTTCCACTCCATTCCACAGTTTTTATGTACCATTCAAGCTTATATATTCAGCCCCATTCTGAGCATCGCATTCTCAGACGCACTCAAAGAGGCTGGAAAAGGCGACCACTCTCTCGTAAAGGCCTCCTCCCTATTCCTGACCACCTGTGTCAGCCTTTCCAACGCGTGGGAGCGAAGGATTAACCACCACCATACCAGCACTGTAGGCCTGGTCCCTGAAACCCACATATTTTGGATACGGTGACGGGCTAATACAAACAGAACCCTTATCAATCTGGGAAGCGGCAACCACTCCTCTTCTCCTTCTGTCACCTCGACTCCAAACAGACATATCAAGGGGTCTCGTTGCAGCTGTCTTCCAGCTATCCGGTTCACCTCCTTCACTATCTCCCCCCAGAATTTGACCAAGACTAGGCAAGACCAGAAACAGTGGATGGAAGTACCCACATCCCTATTACACCTCCGACACTGCGAGGAGATCGCGGGGTGTGCCCTATGTATCACTGCCGGGGGCCAATACATTCTATGCAGAAACTTAAAAAAAACCTCTTTGAACTTATTACAGACCATTATGTCCTCCGGCATGTATAAGGCCACTTTCCAATTCTCCTCAGAGATTCGTTGGCCCAAATCTCTTTCCCATAAAGCTTTTGTACTCCCAGTCAGACCTGGTAGTCTTTGTTTACCCTGCTTAGCAGCCTTCCCCATAAAACCCTTTGGGTCTTTCTTGGCGTGATACACCAGCTGTTCAACTATATTTGGTTGCATCCCTTCCCTGCCGCTCTTATCCAACCTCCCCACAAAAGCTCTTAATTGCAGGTATCTGTACAAGTGGGATGTCCCCAGCCTCAAGTTTTGCTTTAACCTTTTCAAATGCACAGAGCTCCCCTTTCTCTAACAAGTTACCCACACTATCTACCCCTCTCCTTTCCCATTCTTGAAAGCCGCCGTCCTCCATCCCTGGCAAAAAAAGGGGTTCTTCGCTATCAGTAACAGTATAGTCTCCCCTTGCCCCAGTCCTTTCCTCCTCCAGAGGTGTTCCCATGCCTCAAGTGTCTCCCTCACCAAGGGGTTGCCACTCCCCAGCTTTCTATATACTCGAAGTCCCCTACTATGCAAATATGCAGTAAGTCTCCCTGAAATCTCCCACTGTTCTAGATCCACCCAGCTTTCTACTGATGGTCGATGTACCCAGTCGGCTATCCCTCTTAGCTGCACCGCCAGATAGTACATACCCAAATCCGGGAAATTAAGCCCCCTTTTAGTCCTATCCACCTTAAGTCACTTTAGACTGGTTCAAGGCTTCCTTCCCTGCCAAATAAATTCCGAGAACCCCTTCTCTATTCTTTTTACATCCCCCATAGTTAATCTCAACTGCAACATCTGCATAGGGTACAAGATTCGGGGCAGGATGTTCATTTTTATCAGGTTGATCCTCCCTAACCACGAGATAGGGAGTTGCATCCACCTTTTAAGATCTGCAAGAATCATCTTAATCATGGGAGGATAATTCAGCTTATATAAATCCCCCCCACCTCCGAGCTATCTTTACTCCTAAATACTTAAAATCCGACTGAACCACTTTAAATCCCGTTTGCTGCAATTCCATGCCGGCATCTGGAAAACACATCATTTCAGATTTCCCAATGTTAATCTTATACCCAGAAAAACTTGCAAACTCATCAATGATGGACAGCAGCGGCCCCATGGACCTTTGTGGATTTCCCAAAAATAATAGCATATCATCCGCGTATAATGCCACCCTCATCTCCACCCCCCTTTCCCCACCGATCCCCTCCACCCCTCTATGCTGTCGTATCACCACCACCAGTGGTTCAATTGCCAAGGTGAACAGGAGGGGAGACAGTGGGCATCCCTGCCCCGTACCTCTCCCCAACCCAAATGGTTCCGACAGGCATCCGTTAACCATAACTCGTGCACTCGACTTAAGGTACATAGCTCTTACCCAGCCTATGAAAGAGTCACCCAGACCAAACCGGGCCATAACCTCAAATAGGTAGCCCCATTCCACCCTATCGAATGCTTTTTCAGTGTCCAGAGAGACCACCCCCACTTTCTCTTGCCTTTGGCCAGCCCTCCATATTACATTAAGTAATCTACACACATTATGATATGACTGTCGGCCTTTAATGAACCCGGTTTGGTCTGGGTGAATCAGGACTAGGAGAATATTCTCCAGACTGGTAGCAAGAACCTTAGCTAAGATTTTCAAATCTACATTAAGCAACGAGATGGGTCGGTGAGCTGCTCGGTCAAGCCCATCCTGCCCTGACTTGGGTATCAAGCAGATATTGGCATCATAACAAGAATCTGGTAAAACCAGGATCCCTACCTCTCTCTCTACCTTGAACACCTCACACAACACCCCAGCTAGCTGACCACCCAGGATTCTATAATATTCAATAGGGAACCCATCTGGGCCACTAGCCTTTCCTTGTTGCATTTTTTGGATGGCCCCTAAAATTTCTAACCTTGAAATAGGCTGCCCAGCAATTCCCTCTGCATAACCATAGTCATCTGCAAATTTACCCCATCCAGAAATCCCTGTATGTGAGCTTCCTTTCCTGTGTATTCGGCTCTGTACAGCGACCCATAAAATTTCCTAAAACATTCCCCTATATCCCCTGAACTGGTACAAATCCTTCCTTCCCCATTACGCACTCTTAATATACGTGTTGGGTGCCTACCCCCTTTCATCAGTCTCACCAACATAGGTCCTGGTTTATTACCCCATTCAAAAATCCTCCTCTGGCAATAAAACCATGATTTCCCCGTCTCTTCTCTCAGCAGTGTATTAAGAGCCTCCCTGGCTGTAAGCAGTAACCTAGGGGTTTCCCCCCTTTTCCTCCCCCAACCCGCTTCTCCAGCTCCTTCACTTGTATCTCCAGTTCCTCTCGCTTACACCTGTTTTGCTTTTTGATTTTTGCCACATAGGCTATGATGGCCCCCCTCATAAAAGCTTTACCAGCCTCCCAAAAGATAGCACTGGAGACATCCTGTGTGGAGTTTGTTCCCTCATATAGTTTCCACTGCTCCGTTAGGTATTCCCTAAAAGTCTGGTTTTTAATCAAGTATGTGGGGAATTTCCAAGGTGGGGGTGTCCCTCCAGACGCCCTACCCACCAACTTCAATTTCACCATGGCATGGTCCGAAATAAAGATAGGGCTATGAGATATCTCCCGTATCCTACCCACCCAGCTTCTAGGAAGACAGATATAATCTAGGCGAGACCAGGTTTTGTGAGTGTTAGAATAAAATGTATATTCCCTTGTCCCTGGATTGGCCGTCCGCCAACCATCCACTAAGTCCAGATCTGCCACCACAATCTGCCACTGATTCATAGCCTCCGAGATACGTCCCTTCCCCTCAGAATGGTCCATGCATGTATCCATAGTCCAGTTAAAGTCCCCTTCCATAATCAATCAATCAATCAATCAATCAAGTCTTTGTTTAACCAGGCGTTCATCGTTGAGCAGAAGCTCATTTGCAAGATGGACCTGGGTGGAGCATGAACAATTGTATATACAGGTCAACAAAGGTATTTACAAGGCAATACAGATAATACTCTTTACAGAGAGGAAGAAAAAGAAGTTCATATGTACGTAGAATTATACAGATATTGTACAGATTACACAGTATTTACATACATAGAAGTGTCTATAGGAAGATAAAGCAGGTTATCTAAGGTTGCAGGATAATAAGCCCCGGAAACTGTTCCCTGACCAACAAGCCCAGCAAAGAGGAATAAAATTGCATCTCATACACCACCGGGGTGTAAATACACCCAAATGTAAGTTTGTCTCCCTGTAGCACACCCGTAACAAAAATGTACCTGCCTTCTTTAGGGTCACGTACCACTCTCTTAACCTCAAAGCGGAGGTTGTTATGTAAAAGTATCGCAACACCGCTCTTATGAGAGGAGAAGGAGGCCGCATAACATTTCCCAACCCAGTTCCGCTCCAACTTTGCGTGCTCGGAATCCGTCAGGTGGGTTTCCTGCAACAGGGCCACCTGAGCCCCCCCCCCTCTCTTTTCAATGCGGTCAAAAGTGTTGTCCTCTTTACCGGGCTTGCTATACCTTTAACATTCCATGAAATTACATTTAAATTTGTGACGTCAGCCATGAATCATAATATAACCCTTCCAAATCTGACCTGCTTCTCTTAGCCCATTTCTCCTTCCTTTCCCCTTTAAATGGCAACATTTTAAGCAATCTTGCAAAATAATAGTACATTTCACACCATCGATTGCATCTATAAATAACACAACAACATTAACAGCAGTAACAGTTCTAACAATAGAAACATTTTTAACTTTGTAAACTCCCCCCTCCGCCCATCCACCTCCAAATGTCCCCCTCTCCCCCCTACACCTAGCATACTTTCCCAACAACTCTTATTTCCCAAATTCATACCCACCTTGTTCCCCCTTCCCTTATGTATTTTAGGATCTATATCTCTCTTCCCCTGCTTTAGCCTTCCCACCTCAAAAATCTAAATCCGTCTTCTCAAAAACCCCCTCCACTAATCCTCCACCGACACTAATTGCTAATATAGCACAAGTGTCCAGAAAAAAAAAGACAAAAACCCCTCCTCAACTGAGATGCACGTCCGTCGCTCCCTCCACAGCCACTGCCCCCGGTTTTAACCCTTGTGAGCAGATCAGAATCATTAATACCTATCCGTTGCAGTTCTCCCATTCACCTCTGCCCCTCCCGAATGCACTTCCTTTCAAAACTGCTCAGCCCCAATACATGCCCTTAATCATAAGCCACTCCTCCTTGTGCCCGTAACTCCTCTCACCCACCCTCAAAATTCTGGCTTAACCCGGGCAGCTAATACAAACCCTTTCCCGCTAGACCCCCCCCCCATATCAACTCAGCACCTCAACAACTACACTTCTGCCTAGGCTGAGAATAGACTATACCCACATGGCCTCATAGCTCCCCTTTCCGCCTCTTCTTCCTTCCTCCACTCAATTCCCCCTTCCCCCTTTTACTATTTCCTACAAACCTGACGAACGATCGGTCTACTCGCCCTCTCTACAATCCTTCTTATTTGCAAATATTCCCCCTAGATAAACAGTATTGGCAGCCCACCATGACAAGGAAAGATAAGAAAAGGAGCAAAGGGTGCAAGAGTCAGGCCGCACCCTCTAGTGCACGCGCTAAGCCCGCTCTCGCACATACCTCCAACGAGTCTGGTGCCAGGGCTCGAGGCCCGCTACTCTGCAGTGTCTCCATCAGCGGGGGCTCCCTAAACAAAAAAAAGGATATATCAGACTATAATATTTAGTCTCAACAGAGGGGCGAGTCCCAGTCCGCTCAAGTCCAACATCTCTAAATCAGATAACTGCCACATACTCCTTCCCACCTCCGTGTGAGGGCGAGCAAATGAAATAGACCCTAGGGCATCATGTCAGCCTACTTTGCCCTTTTTAGGGGATCATTACTTTTAAATAATATGTCACAACAGAGCAAAAAGAAACAAAATAATAAGGAATCTCCTCATGGCCTACTCGCCATTTCCCCAGAGATGCTCTTCCCTCATGTCTCTCACCCCACTTTCCTTTTCGGGGCCTTCACGAACTCTTCAGCTTTCTCCAGCTCCCAAAATGAGAAAGTCGCCCCCATATGCCTAATTTTTAACATAACGGGATACACCAGAAAATTCTCAATCTTCATGCCTCTCAGCTGGGCCATAAGCCCATTAAACGATTTCCTCTTCTTCAGCAGCCTTGCAGAATAATCCTGCGAGATGAACAACCGGCTTCCCTCGTAACTCAGTGTGCCCTTTGCTCTGTAGGCCTTCAAGGTTGCCTCCCGATCCTAGAAGTTATGAAACCTCATAATTATTTGACGAGGTGGTTGGTCTGTGGGCGGACGTGGCAGCACAGCACGATGAGCCCATTCCAATTTTACCCTTCCATGCTTAGTATGCAGGCCCAACAGCTCCGGCAAAACCCTGCTGCAGAAATACAGAGCATCCCCATCTTCTTACCCCTCCAGTAACCCTCTCAGATGGAGATTTAGATGCCTATGATAATTTTCTTGGTAGTCATAGGCTTCCTTGAACTCCTCCAGCTCTTTTTGGAGTGTCATGACCTGCCCAGGCATTGTTAGGATTTCGTCTTCCAACCGCGATATCCGCTCATCCGCCTCTGCTAGCCTGGAACTCTGCTGGGTCTGTTGCTCTAATACTTCTTGTAGCCAGCTGTCTAGTTTATCCTCGAGCTTTATTAGTCGTGGCTCGAGCGCCGCAATTACATGGCCAGTCAGCTCCCTTCCCAGCTCGGTGACCTCCGCTGCAGAGAGAGACACCAGGCCTGAGTTTTCTCCCGTGGGGTCCATCGCACTCTTTTTCCTGGCTTTTCCTGCGGCTCGTTGATTCCTAGCGGGATTGGGGGTTAAAAACTCATCCATACTGGTTTCCTGCACCGAGAGATACAATCGCTTGTCTGCTCAAAGGTAATTTAAATTTGTAACCCCCTTGCAAATGGGGGGTTCCTAAATGCCTCTGGTACTGCCTCTTTAAGAGCTGTTTGCTTGCAGACATGGTTGGTTTGTATGGGGGGACTGTGTGTTTCCTTGCTCGAGTCTCACTCGAGCCGCTGACAGTGTGCTCTGTTCTTGCCGTTGCTAAGCAGGCAAAGTGAGTACTTCCCTGGGCTGTAATTATTGATTCGAAATCTGTTGAAGTGGCATTGGAAATGTACTTTGTCTAACCTGTTTCTCTTGCAGCTGGGACTTTGTATGCCTTGCCCCTCCATTTTGGATCAGAACTGCCTCTTGGATCCAATCAGGAGGGAGGGGTGCTTAAGATGGAGTATTGAGCAGCCAACCAGAAAAAGGACTCTCTTGGGAGCCGGCTGCCAATGGGGAGTATGGCCAGTGAGTCTGGGAAGTGGAGTTCAGGAGTATGGCACCTTTTTGCACCAATAGGGGACGGTGTGGAAGACTGGCATCTGAAACCCTCCAATCAGGTCAGGTCATGCCCAGTGTATGATTCCCTGTCCAACGGCCGAGAAGGCAGAGTCGTTGTGGCTGTGAGTGAAGAAGGAGCTCCTGGCTTCTGCGCTATTGCATTTTCGCGCGGGAAGCGCATGTGAAGGTCAAAAGTCAAATGGCTTGTTCGCCATGGTGATTCGGACTGAATCCGCTGTGTGCTAAGGAGAGAAGAGACTGTGCAGCTTGCAGCCAGCCACCAGGCTCACCCTGTAGAGGACTGGAGAATCTGCTTCATCACGCTCGGTCTGTCAGGAGAAGTGAAGCTGCATTGTGACTTCCCGGGTTAGCAGTAAGTGCGGTCGGGATATGAAAGCAGCTGCCTGGTATGGTAACCTTCTTTTACATATAAATGTGTGGGGAGTGTTCTGATCACAGGCCTATGTCCCTGGGCGGCGTGAAAGGTGTCTTGCCACAAGAGTCATGAGTAAAAATCAGGGTAGCTCCCTGCACACTGATCTATTGAGTTGCAAGTGTTCATCTGTTCCCCTCTCTGGCTACACAAACTGAGCCTACTGGCTCCGGATTACAAATTGGGTATTGTACAGTTGTTTTCATCCTCAGGGCCCCAACCAGCTGCACCAAACCTGGCTAGCCCCTTATTGCCTGGGTACCCACCGACAATGACTTGTAGGGATTTTAGCCTGTGCACAGTGCTCTGAGATAGTAGAGTGATTAAGCCAATTAACTTGATTCCCCCCTGCCCTTGTTATTTCCCTCTAAATATATCAGATTTGGTTGTTTGCAAAGTATACTGCTTGAACTGCGTGCCTGTGTTGAAATACTGTACAGTGGCTATTGTATTACTGCATCTTACTTTACAGGGGGTCCCCGGAGTCAAGCTGCTCGAATCAATCCTGGGGTTAAGTGTATACTGCAAAGGTACTGTGATCAACTTGTGTGGGCCACTAGTGGGAAGAAAGGGGGGGTTGCAGTGTCCCAGAGGGCTGTGACCAAGTCATACCAGACTGTCTTAACCCCAACCTCTGGGTGGAGGCACCCTCCATTGGACCTAGGCCCCTCAACCTGTTAGCACTTATGCAGGCAGGGGTAGTAGCCCTTGGGATAGCGCCACCTGGGGGTTACAAATTTATTTTACTATTATTTAACGGCTGCACGAGCGGAGTGACTAGGAAACGTGACTGTTCAGCTAGCTGCTCATCAAAGCCCCCCCCAGTATTTTTTTTATTTAATTTTTATTAAGAGACTGACATACAGATATTGAATAGCACTGAGGTTTCAAAAACACATGGAAGTAACTGGGATGAGTTATCCATAAAGTAATATTAAAAATGATGACATTCATGAATACATTTTGTAGTGTCATATGTAAGACATCTTCATAATGTAAAAAAGGCACAGTATTTTTTAATATTTGAAAGCAATAGTTTTTATGTTTATATGTGAAAAGTAGTGTTTTGATTTTTTTTAATTAAATAGTTCCTCCACCTGCATTTGGGTGCTTTTTTTTTTTAATAAAGGAGTTGGGTCCCAATGGAGCCTCTGTAGTGTTAAGTTTCTGAGCTCGTTGTCTTGCTTTGGTGCCTCCCTATCTCCCCAACCCCCCCGCACAGTGAAAAGTCATTGGCATTCATTTTAAAGTTTTTTGGGGGGAGGTGCATTGATTGTATTATTTTATTTATATTGTGAACTGTTCTGGATTTCTTGGGGGGGGGGTCTGATGGAGGATTGGTGGTAGCCGTCGTGAGAGTCTGGCAGCGGGGTGGTTATGGCAAGCTGGAAGGAGATAGAAATCACGACTGCTGTGCAGCAGTACTTCCGTTTTTTTTTGTTTGTTTGTTTACATCCATTTGGAAGTGTGGTATGACGGGGAATCAGCGGTGACATTGGTCGGGAAGACTGGAGTCGGGAGAAAAACTGAAAGGGGGGGAAGGTAGTGACATTTTTCAGGCAAATGTGTCCCATTTATGGGTTTCAGTTGTGGGGCTGATTCCGTGTTGGCTGAAAGGGGTAACTGAGCGAACGGTGGCAGCAGGGCTTTTCCTTACAGGACAAAAAGAAAAGAAACAGAGAGAGTGGTTTAAACTTCAAAAGCAGGTAGAGATTTCTTTTGTTAAGTTACTGGCTGCTGTCTCCTCTAAGGAGTGAGTGTGCATGGTGGTTGTGGTGGTGGGGGCTTTCACTCTCTCGCTAAGCGCTGGAAAAAAAATGGCAGCCATTTCAAATCGCGTGCCCAGTGCTTCAGCCAGTGATGAAGCAGGCTGGGCACAAGGATTCTTTGCTGATCATAAAGCATGTTTGGGCTGGGAGCTTTTATTTGCAGGCTCTCACTGTAAGTTAATGTACCACTGCCAGCCAATCAGAT
The DNA here is from genome assembly GCA_016271365.2 of Neoceratodus forsteri. Taxonomy (NCBI): domain Eukaryota; kingdom Metazoa; phylum Chordata; order Ceratodontiformes; family Ceratodontidae; genus Neoceratodus; species Neoceratodus forsteri. The sequence goes on along the minus strand of CM028131.1, from coordinate 106,359,142 downwards.
TTGTGGGATTTTTAAGCCCATTTTCTAAGAGGCACTTATGGATACCTCCAGACAAGGTAGTGGACAACTGCCAACAAATACCTCAGCAACAGAGAAAAAGGGGAGAAGGAGGCTGGGTGTGCTATGGCCCAGTGGAGGAGATGCTCTCTAAGATCTACTGTTACTGGTAAGTAATTGCTCTGTCTTCATCAAGGACATCTCCTCCATTGGGCCATACCTTTGGAATGATTCCCAAGCAGTACATAAGGTCCCCAGAGAGGATGGCAGAATCTGGTATGCAATGAGGACAGAAGAACCCATAGAACAGCAAGACCAAAGCCACCACATCTATGTGAGACGATATTCAGACCGAAGTGCTTAAAAGTATGCATTGTGCTCCATGTGGCGGCAGCACATATGTGAGTTGCAGAAACATTCTGAAAACAGGCAACAGACGTGGTCGTACCTCGGGTAGTATGGCCACACATAGCACCAGGAAATTTCTTACTGTACTTCCTATATCAAAACATAATGCAGTGAGACAGCGTTTGGAGACACTATTTAGTAACAGGTGCACCCTGTTTCCCAGACATGAACTAGACAAAGAGCTGAAATGACTTTCTGCTGTCATTAGTGCGATCGAGACATAGACGCATCAAGTGTATGGAGCAATGTCTCACCTCTGTTAGCATGCTGAGGGTAATACACAGGAAGATATATGATTCAAAGTCAAATCAGAGACTACTTTTGATAAAAAACCTAGGATTTTACCCACACGGACACCCTGTCTTTGATGAAAATTAGGTAAGGAGGCTCATGCACAAGGGTCTGAAGCTCGGAAGTTCTCCGAGCAGAAGTTATGGCAACCAGAAATAGTGCCTTCCATAAAAGGTAGCGTATTTCACGAGTCACAGCAGGCTCAAAGGAAGCCAGTCAATTTTTTAAGAATGAAATTAAGGTCCCAAGGTGGAATCGCTCTACAAATTGGTGGACACATGTGCAGAATACCCTTAAGGAATGTACCGGACACTTCTAGCTGTGCCACTGTGCAATCATTGATAGTGGCAAGGAAAATCGAAATAGCAGTCAACTGCACCTTAATGAATGAGTACTGGAGACCGGAGTCAGATAGAGACACGAGGTAGGCCAGTACAGAATTGACAGGACCTGTAAATGGGTCCCCAGTACAGGAAGCACACCATATAGAGAAACACTTCTATTTCAGCCAATAGGTGTGTCTTCTGGAAGGCTTTTCGGCTGCCAGCAAGATATCAGCCACCTGTGGAGAAACCCCAAAATGGCCAATGGCCATGTCTTCAGGAGCCATGCATGCAGATGCAGGGACCACAGTTCCAGATGGACCAGGGACTCCCTTGAGGCAGTATAGCATAGTGGTTAAAGAGCACTGAGCTGCAAACCTGGAGACTGGAGTTTGAATCCCACAGCCCTGACTTGCATACTATGTGACCCTGTGCAAGTCACATGACTTCCTTGTGCTCCCAGGTTGCACCAGGAAACAAGCTTCATCTTAGTGTGCCTTTCTTGGTTAAACAAGTTCCCCGGCCCCCTTTTCTTTCCCTCCCTGTCCTGAGACAGTAGACCCCAACACAGGGGCAGCTGGATAGGTGGCTCCACTGCTAGATGTTGTAGCAGTGCAAACCAGGTCTGGTGAGGCCAGAAGAGAGCCACTAGTATTAGAGTGGTCCACTCTGCCAGCAGCTTAAGCAGAACTCTCTGAATCAGAGGGATCAGAGGGAATGCATGAAGGAATCTCCCTTTCTATGAGAGGCACAACACATCTCATCAAAAAACTCCAGGCCCTGAAACGAGCGAGCAGAAATATGGCAGTTTCGCATTGTGTGGAGACACAAAAAGATCCAGCTCTGGATAGCCCCATCTTGTGAAGAGGTCATTTACCACAGAGGCCAGCAGTTCCCACTCACGTATCCATGACTGGGATCAACTTAGCCTTTCTGCTAAGACATTTTGGATAATGGGTAGAAATACAGGCAACAGGTGAAGGCGGTGAGTCAGTGCCAGGTACCATACTCTCATCATTAGATGGGTCCTCCATCCCAACCCGAAGGCATCCATTGTGAGGATTTGTACCAGAGTCGGGGAGAAAAATGGGATGCCCTGCAACAGATGCAGCCCATCCGCCATATCAGGGCATTGTGAAAAGGAGACATGCTGAGAATCATCTGTCCCAGCTCATCCGTCAACTGATCCCAATGTACCTGAACTATCCATTTCGGTATGTGCATATGGAGGTGGACAAAGGGTACTGTCACAATGGCAGCTGCCATATGACCCAGGAGGTGCAGCATTGTCCGGGCGGACACATAATGACTCCTGTGTTCCAGCCGGGCCTCGACCCTGTCTTCAAGCAGAAATGCATTGCCCACACGCTCTCCAGCACCACACCAATGTATTGAAGGGGCTGACAGGGAACTAGTACTGATTCCAGTACACTGGCCATAACACCCTGGCCCTTGAACTGTTGTTTTCTGAACAGTGTGTATTGAACCAGTTCCCCAGACAAGCCCTTCAGGAGCCAATTGTCCAGATATGGAAAGACATAAAGTCCTTCCCTCCAAACGACTGCTGCCACAACTGCAAAGCATTTGGTAAATTTCTGTTGTGCCAAGAACAAGCCAAAGGGCAAGACTCAGAACTGATAAAGGGTGCCATCCAGCATAAAGTGGAGGTACTGTCTGTGGGATTTTCAGATCTTGAAATGAAGGTGAGCATCCTTCTTGTCCAGAGCGCAGAGCTAATCCCAGTCCCTCTTTTGTAGCAGTGGGAGGAGAGCCTGTAATGACACTATCTGAAACTTTCTGTATTTGATGACTTTGTTCAGGTCCCTGAGGTCCAGTAAAGGATGTAGATCTCCTGTCTACTTGGGAACCAGGAAGTATCTGAACAGAATCCTTTGTTCCTTTTTGGGGAGGGATGGGTTTTATAGCTTTCTTCTGAATTAATGATTTTACTGTTTCTCTCAGAAGAGACAGTGATGCAGAGGATAATGAGAAGGAGGTGGAGGATGAACTATTCCACAGTTTCCAGGACCCACTCATCCATGGTAAACCTCCTTCCATTGTGACACATAAAAGGCGATCTTTCCCCCACTTGCACCCATGGAGACAACAGTGGAGGTGCAAAAAGTGGGGAGTCAGAAGGTACCTGGGGAAGCAGGGCTGCCTGGACTGATATTTTTTGGATGCCTAGGAATGGGCACCAGTGGGGGGGACCTGGAAGGCAGCCACCTCCAAGACCACAGGTCTGCTGATATAACCACGGCTGTCACAACCTGCTGGTCTATGAAATGATCCTCTACCACACCCCCTGATGGATTGAGGGTTCAAGGATTTGATAGACAGACTGTAAAGTCATTTTGGATGACTGAAGCTCCCTAAGGGCATTGTCAACATCCAGTCCAAACGGCCTGCAGCCCATAAAAGGTGCATTCAGTACAGCTTGTTGTATGTCAGTATCCAGTCTAGCTACTCTGAGCCAGGAGTATCTCCAAAGGCAGATGCCAGAGACAGCAGCCCTGGCAGAAGCATCAGATGCACCATATGTTGAGCGTACTTGAGTGGAGCACAGCCGTGGAGAAGGCAGGACACCAGATAAGTGGAGGCTAATTCTTTTTGTTAGACAAACGAGCTGTAGGATTTTTTAAAAAAAAGTTATGTTGCATTGATTGATTGTTTGGTGTGGTCTTCCAGGTCCGGGAAGAGGTGGTAGTGTGCAGAGAGCAGGGGAAGGGAGGTTTTAAGCCAGAGGAGCCGGCGGTATTGGTGGGGGAAGCAGACCATATGACTGCAGCATGCCAGTAGGGTGGCTGTAGTCCTAATAAATTACCCAGCAGGCTAAGCAACCCAGAAGTGTGAGTGACCTAGAAGCATAAGTACCACGAAGCAGGAGTTTGGGATCTGTGACTAAGTGGCATCTCAGAGCGTCAGCATGGAGGACCACTGGCCGCAGACCACGCTGGTCAGGGCACAGTAGGCAAGTACACCAAAGGAGAAGGGAAGCAGAGTTTGTGAATATATAGTTGGGGAATACATATGTGCTAACTCACAAGGTAAAGGAAAAACTACAGGTGGGAGTAAAACAAAAGAAAAATGAAAGAAAGATATAGAATAAAAATAGAATAGAACAAAAACCCTAAGGCAAAAAACAACTTTTCACTAACCAGCTACAAAGAGAGGATTGCAACAAAATCCTATGTAGGGTCAACCTATCTGAGCCGGGAACAATAGAGAAACATAGCTGGGCTGGTATAGACTGACTGGGGAGGATCTGAGAGCCTAGGTGCTTGCACAGACAGCAGGACGGCTGGGAGGGGTGGAGGTGGAGGGAAGCAAGAAGATGTAGTGGACAGGAAGGGAAAGGAAGGGTGGTCAACCGCAATGGATGTGGGGCCACATTCTTTTTGGGAAAAATCCGGAGAGCAGGGGGATGTCCAGTGTGCAGAAACCTAGTGCAACTCAGGGCAGAGCTAAGGGGCCCGATTTTCAAAGGTTGACACAGAGTGTGCTTCAAGCCCTGCATGAACCACAGTGTTTGGCATAGCTGTACTAAACAGTTTGCCACAACCTACTCCTGATTTAATGCATTGGGTGCAGTAGCAACATTTTCTACGATTTATGGCAGCTTACACCAAAGCTTTGGTGCAAGCCCCATAAACAAGGTCCACAAATGGCCCAAAGTTAGACCAGGGGGGCTGGTCTAACTTGCGGCATTTGGTGCACCCGATCAAAAATCGCGATCTGCGCTGAAGGAATGCTGCAAGTACCGTACGCCATCTGTTCGGTGCACCATGGGCTTGAGACATCCGCAGCCCTTTTGAAAATCAGTCACAAGGTAGCTACAGTGGGAGTTGGAAAGGAGGGGAAAGAGGGGGAGGGGCTGGGGGAGAACAATAGCTGAAGGGGCAGATAAGGGCTGCCCTGGGGCATTTGGATGGCAGGCACATGATGAAAGCAGAAAGGTTGCCACAGTGTCCAGAGACATCTCCTCCTCAAGGACACTGTGGAACCGGAGCGGGGGTTTGTCAGGTAGTAAGGGGGAAAAAGTAGGTGGGTAAGAGGATCAGAGTAAGGAGGAAGGGTAGGGAAACAGGGTGTGAGGACACAGTAAGGTCCTGATACAGGGGTGTCTTCATCGATCAGGTATGCAATACACAGATATATAGATACATAGAAATTGACATCGGATAAGGACCACTAGGCCCATCTAGTTTGCCCTTGTACCCTACCTGCTTCAGTGGTCACTGACTCTTCTTGGTCATCGACTTTAGCCTCTCCTTCCCACCTCTAGGGTACCCTTATGCCTATCCCATGCATGTTTAAATCCCCCCACTGTGCTCACTCCCACCACCTCCTGGGATAGGTTATTCCATGTATCCACCACCCCCTCCGTGAAAAAAACTTACTCACATTTACCCTTATCCTGCCCCCATCCAATCTCATGTTGTGCCCCCTCATTCTTATATCTCTCCTATACTGAAAGTTGTCTCCCACCTGCACCTTGTTTATGCCCTTATGATACTTGACGCTTTCTATCACAGTTCCCTCCTCTCTTCCAGTGTATACATATTAAGGTATTTCAATGTCTCCTCATATGTCTTCTTACGCAAGCCCAGCACCATCTTTGTTGGTCTTCTCTGAACCGCCTCCACCCTGTCTATGTCCCTATGAAAATGTGGTCTCCAGAACTGCACACAGTACTCCAGATGAGGCCTCACCAGTGTTTCGTACAGTGGTATTACCACTTCCTTTCTTCTGCTAGTGATACCCCTTGCTATGCACCCCAACATGCCACTGGCTCTCCCTACAGCCTTTGTACTCTGCTTGGCCACCTTAGGTTCATCAGAGATGACAACCCCAAAATTTCTTTCTTCCCTGGTGACCGTCAGCAACTCCTTCTCCCCCCCCCCCCATCCTGTAGCTCTCTGCAAGGTTTCAGTGCCCCAAGTGCAAGATTTTGCAATGTAAAATGGGCAGGGAAGTCCCTGTGTCCTGACTGGCTGAGACTTGGTTCTTGCCATGGCAGTAAGAGAGCACCACCAATGGCTAAAAACAAGTCCTGCCAACTGGGGCAACTCATAGAATTCATAAGCCACTTGCTTCCTAATCTCCATCACAAACATGGCTGCAACCTTTACTCATAGGGTCCTCCTAAGATCCTAGAGGTGGTAACCAGCCAATGTAAATACACTGTACTGTGTGACCTATGTATAATATGATTAAATGTAATGTTTGTGCTTTTGTACTGACGTGGAGTCTTTGTAAAGGAGTCTATGACTCAGAGGATTGTAATTCCAATTTTCAATAAATAAATAAATATGGAACCTTCAACTAGGCCCTAAAAATGAAAATCACTAAAGTAAGTTAACAATTTTTTTGGGGGGGGCCGAATTCTTCAGTCCCCAACCCCACCTGCCACTCCCCATCTCCAGGCTTCACTCCTAGGCAGGACCCTGGTCGGTGACCCCTCCACGAGCGTGGGTTGCGAAGCCCGGCATCCCCGGGGTGGAGTCACGGAGGCGGAGACCCCAGGATAATGGTCTGAGCGGGGAACAGCGTCAAGAGCATGGTCATCATTTGCGGCTGAGATTTTTATGTGTTTTTTTTTCTGCTCCCTTTGGGCAGGGTTGTGCAATGATGCCAGTGTAACCCCTAGATGGCGCTATCCCAGGGGCTACTACCCCTGCCTGATTTGCCACTAACAGGTTGAGGGCCTGGATCCGATGGTAGGTGCCTCCACCCAGAGGTCAGGGTTTGCAATAGTTAAACTAGCATGTCACAGCCCTCTGGGACACTGCAACCCCTTTCTTCCCACTAGTGGCCCACACAGTATATCAAATTACCTTCACAGTATACACTTACCCCCAGGTCTGGTTCAGGCACCTGGACCTCCTGTAAAATAGGATACAGTACAACGATCACAGTACAATACTTTAACATAGACAAATACCTCAGGCAGTATAACTTTGCTGAAACAAGCAGCTCTGATTTATTTAGGGGATATAACGAGGACAGGGAAATCAGGTTAATTAGCTTATCACTTACTCATCTACCTATGACTCTGTGCACAGGCCTATCTCCAGTTACTGTCCCTGGTACCCAAGCCCTAGTAGCTAATCAAACCGTGGCAGCTGGTGAGGGCCCTTTCACACACAGAGAAAAGAAAATTAGTTAAACAGTCAGCAGTACAGTAATTCCATTTGGATTCAATGTGGCAATTCAACAGGGAAGCGACCCTGAATTAGTACTCACGACCTCCAAACAAGATAGGGTCCTTCAACGTCAGCAGGGCTACTCTTGAGCTCCACAGCCTCCTCACACATTTATATGGTAAACAGTAACAGGCAAAAGTCCTTTAATGGCAGCAGTTCACTTGAGCTACACAAGCCTCCTCACACATTTATATGGTAAAAGAAAGTATTACCAGGCAGACTGCTTCTCTAACGATCGCAATTACTGCACAATGCCGGAGAACACACAGCAGATTCAGTTCCTGACAGACCTAGCGCAATTCAGCAATTTCTCCAGTCTTCTACAGGGTGAGCCTGGTTTCTACTCTTCAGATATCCTTTGATTCTCTTCACAGAATTGATTCAGTACTAACAAGCAGTTACACAAGCTGCAGACCAGAAACTCGGGCCCCCACGCATTTCCGACTAAAACTGCACACCGAAAAAGCACAGGGCTCCTTCCCTCTTCACTGCCAGAGCTCAACTGAAACTCCAGCAGACAAAACCAGGCACTTCCTTTGAGTTCCTCCCAGTTCTTGGCTGGATTGGCTGTCACTCACAACAGACTGCCCTGTTGGTCCAAAAAGCGCAGTCCAAACTACATCTCCCAGAGTCACTGCCCATACAATCCTCTTGTGGCTGGCTCAGATTACAGTCAAGTTCTGATTCGTCCAAGGCACCATTTAGAGCTACCTTAACCACACTGATTGGTCTAGTTCAGCAGTTCAAAACTAGAATGGGGAACTAGGCAAACACAGTTCTGACTGCAAAAGCAGGTTAGACAAACTGTATTTTCATTATTACTCTAAATGATTTCTGGCAAACAGTTACATCTTTCAGATAGGTTCCTTTGCACTCCTAGTGACTGCAAAAATGGAGTGAATTGGCAGCAGCTTGAGTGGTACTCAAGCAGAGAAACACACAGTCCCCCCATACAAACTAATTATGTCTGCAAGCAGACAGCTCTTAAAGAGACAGTACCAGAGGCTCTAAAAACACTCACAGATAAATGGCTTAAATGCCAAACACCATTCAGACTTGGAGCATTCAAGCAAGCTCCTGGAAGTCTTTTGGGAACCCCCATTTGCAGGGGGGTTACACCAGTGTCTGCCCCACTCCACTGAAATGTGTGGTGCCAGACGTCCTCATTGTGCCAGACACTCTTCCCCTTGGAGAAGGAGAGCAGTCCATAGGATGCTCAGTCCCTCTGCCCCTGGCTGGCAGTCCGACTCCCGGGTCCATTCCCGAACCCAGGATGTTGGCACTATAGACGGATGCCTTGTCGCTGCGCTGGCAGGCCGGCTATAAATAATTTAATGTTATTTTCACTCAAGAGCCCCTCCTTACACTCAAACACAAATTTAGAAAATCAAGTATTATTCAGATTTTCCATTGCTGGTGTTTCTTTGATGACCATGAAAAATCCCCCTCCTATCCCCACCAGTTTGCCAGAGAACTCACTGCTCCTTTTTGTTTTTGTTTTAACCAAGAGAGACACACTAAGCTGAAGCTTGTTTACAGGTGCGACCTGGGAGCACAAGGAAGTTAAGTGACTTGCTCAGGGTCACGCAGTATGCAAGTGGGGGCTGTGGGATTCAAACCCAGGTCTCCAGATCAGAGCCTTAAACCACTGCGCTATACTGCCTCCTTACCTGGCAACAGATAAAATTGAGGTTCTGGTTCCATTTGAGGCCTATATGTGTATGCTAGTGGAGCTCTGAAGAATTTTGAATTCACATAGTCCAAGTTACCATTCTGTGTGTGTGGGGGGGGGAGGGGAGCATTCTACTACTGGAATAACACAGAGCTTTGAATTCTTCTATTCCATAGTAAACAATCACACACTGTACTGAATATGAAGAAAGGCAGATGACCGACAGGTGAAAAACATCTGTGGAGGGACTATTTTACATTATTTAGCAACATTTTATTATAATTTTTGTGGCTTTGAAAACCTTTAGAGTGAGTTTTTTTTTTTATAAAGTTGCCGCTGGGCCCATTTTATATAAGCAATAAGGCACTTCAGAGACATTGGTTGTACTTGGTTTACCTCACGGTGAGGGGCTTAAGGCACTTGACTTCATCTTGTTCCTTACAATGCCCCTGACCATAGGGTAAACCTAGTACAACCAACACCCTGACGTGCCTTATTGCTTAACTTCTTTGCATTGAACCTCAGTTGCCACACTTCAGACCATTTTTCCAGCTTTCCTAGGTCCCTCTTCATTTTCTCCACTCCATCTAGAATAGCTATCCTGTCATCCACAAACAGGCAAACCTTCCCTTCCAGTCCCTCCGCAATGTCACTAATGACATTGAAAAAGACTGGCTCCAGGACTGATCCCTGAGGTACCCCACTGATCACCCTCCTTTCCTCTGATTGGATCCCATTTGCCACCACCCTCTGCTTCCTTTTCCCTAACCAATTTCTAACCCAGTTCACCACCTTGTGTCCCAAGCCCAGGCTACCCAGCTTGTTTACTAGTCTTTTATGTGGAATGGTATCAAAGGCCTTCCTGAAATCAAGGTAGGCGATATCCACTGCTCCTCCCTGATCCACCTCTCTCATCACCCAGTCAAAAAAATCTATCAGATTTGTCTGACATGACCTTCCTCCTGTGAATCCGTGCTGCTTCGGATCCTGTGCTCTGCTGGATTCCAAGTGTTCCAAGATCCTCTCCTTGAGTAGTGCCTCCATAATCTTACCCACTATTGCGGTGAGACTGATCGGCCTATAGTTTCCTGCCTCCTCCCTGCTTCCACTCTTGTGAAGATGGATTACATGTCCCCTCTTCCAGTCCTCTGGAACCACTCCACTATTGAGCGACTCACTGAAAATGGCTGCCAGTGGCACTGCCAGCTCCATCCTTAGTTCCTTTAACATCCTGCAATGTATGCCATCTGTTTTGTGACTTCCTCTAGGACTCTCTCTTCTATAAATGGACTGGCATCCACTCCCCCCCCCCCCTTGGTATCTGTTGCCCAGCTGTGGATCCACTCCTCCTCTTCTTCAATGAATACTTTTTTTTTATTTATTTATTGCAGATTGTGGATTAATACCTCTGAGTCAGGGACTCGTATACAAAGGTTCCAGGTCATACAGATACAGTACATAAGACAATCAAACAACACATAGGTTACATTAGGTTACACAGATTCAGTAGTAAGTTACATTACAAGTTACAAAAGGGTCCACATGAGTACATTGGTTGCAAAGGAACTTAATGAACCTGGTAGCCCAGAACACAACATGATGAGATTTGAGTTCAGTGCAAAACAGAGAGCTGCAGCTGCAGATTGTAGCATAAAGCTATGCCAGGGTAAGTGCAGAGTACAGCAAGAGGACTAGAATCCAAAACTTGCTCGAATTAGTGAAGCAGCCAGAGAACGCTTTGTCAGTGCCTGGCGTAGGGGAAGTAATGTGGTGGGGAGGACAATCGTGGTAGGGGTGAACAAAGAGGAAGGGAGTAGGTGGAGGAGGAGGGGGAATACCAGGGGTGAACCAGGGAAGTGGGGAGGGGTGGCAAGGGGAGCTGATAGGAGGAAGGAGGTGGTGTGTGTGGGGGAAGGTCAAGGGAAGGGGGAGAGATGTGAGGTGGGGGCAATAGTGACTTGGGGGAGGGGAGATCATTTGAACAGTTGATACTGGTGTCTGAAGGGGTGGTATGAAAGAAACCAGGGATCTCTGCTTTGTCAAGGGCCAGATATCATTTGGGTTTATGGAAACATTTACAGACATTCTCTTGGGCTAAGTGGGCTCGGAGGCCCGATTTGAATTGGCTAACCTTACTACACTCGATCAGGTCCTTAGGGAGTTCATTGAGTCACTTGGGGCCACGGAAGGAGAGGGATCTCTGGGCTTGTGCTGTTCACTTGGATGGCACCATGAGCCTCCCCCCTTAGCTGCATTTCGGGTCCTAATAGTAGGCTGAGTCGTTCGGAATAGACAGAGGTTGATCTAGGGGTAAACCCCAGCAAGGACTTCTCAGCAGGTAGGCACATTTGGTATATAATCCTATAGTGAAGAGGGAGCCATCCTGTCTCTTGATAGAGGGCACAAGAATGTGTCCAGTGATCCACCCCCAGAACCAGGCGACAGGCTTTGTTAAGTAGGGGTTTTACCCTTTTGAGGGCAGTGTCAGTGCCAGCACCATAGATAACAAGGCCGTAGTCTATGGTGGATAAGACTGAGCAACTTGTGACCAGTTTCAGGGTTTCCAGAGTCATAGAATGCCGGTGGCAGCAGAGGACACCAAGTTTTGCATTTTACAGTCTTAACAACATGGTCAATATGACTACCAAATGATGGGGTGTCATCTAAATGAACCCCAAAATATTTGAAGGTGCTAACTTGTTCCAGTGTGTCACCTTTGAGACTCTGGACCTGTAGATGCCCAAACGTCTTCCTGTTTTGTTGAATGGAGAAGAGCATGCTCTTAGTTTTTTTTATAGTTGAGCAAAAGTTTGTTACTGGAAAACCATTTTTCAATTCTGTGGAAATTGTACTGCAGTTCAGTGGAAATCATGGCCAGATTTTTTTCCTTTAACAGAGCTAACCACATCATCAGCATAGCGCATGATGTGTGCTGGGCATTCTGAGGGTATGAAGTTAATAAAGAGACTGAAGAGGTGTGGCCCTAGTGTTGACCCTTGGGGGACACCCAGGCTCACTCCCCTTGACTCTGAGAGATTACCTTTGATTTTGACTTGTTGAGTCCTGCAAGAGAGGTAGCTGTTGAACCATGTCATTGTGTCACTGGACAGACCTATTGAGAGGAGGTTTTGGAGGAGCTGATGGTTGACGGTGTCGAATGCCTTCATAAGGTCTATAAAGATAGACCCCACTGCCAATCCATCATCAAAGGCATTGTATATTTGGGAGGTGTAATCAACCAGGGCAGAAAGGGTGGAGTGATCTCTCCTGAACCCGTGTTGCTGTGCACAGAGTAGTCTCTGCTTGGATAGGTACTCTGTGAGCTGGTCCAATACCACTCGTTCGAGGGCTTTAGATAGCGGAGGGAAGATAGAGATGGGCCTGTAATTGGACAGATTGGTAGTATCCCAGTTTTGAAGACCAGAGTAACCAGTGCCTCCTTCCATTTGTCTGGGAAGACACCTGACCTTAGAGAGGCATTGAACACCTTAGTGAGAGGTTCAGCTACCTCACTTGATATCAGAGTTTCAACTTCATATCAATGAGGTCGCTACCCATTTGTGTCTTCCCTACTGCCCATTTAACATATTTTAAGGTTTCATGTCTATGGAGCTGCCTAAAGTAGAAAGGGGGAATGCTTCTGATTGGTGGGGAGTGTGACATTACTTTTGAAGGCAGATTTGAAGAAGAGGGGGATAGACAGTCAGTGAAAGCCTGGTTAAAAGCATCTGCAATGTCTCAAGCCTCCTGGAGTGTCTCTGTTGTAGTGATAATTAATTCAGGAGGAGCTCTGGAGGCTTTTCCTGTAAGTAACTTTATAGAGTCCCAAAACTCTCTTCCATGGCCCCAGCTCTTCTTCGGGAGGTCGTTGTAATAGGAGGCCTTAGCCAGTCAAATGAGCTTGGTGCATTTGTTCCTGGCTGTTTTATAGGCAATGATGTCAGGATGTTTACCTGTCGCTTTGGACTTGTGCCACAAGTTGTTCTTATGGCGGATGAGCTCATTGAGGGGGCCAGAGCGCCACAGGTTGGTAACCCCTCTTACTTTTTTAGTTTTGTAGGGGCCAAATATGTCACATGCCTTGTTAAAAGTTCTGATGAAGTAGTTAAGGGCTTTGTTGCCATCATGTGCCCTGTCCAACGGTGACCAGTCCACCAGTTTGAGATATTGCCTAAAGGCATTCAGCTGACCAGTTCTCAATTATCTACTTCTTAAGACCTGGGCAGCACTTCTGGAGAACTTATTAGACCAGGTATACATAACTGGGGAGTGATCACTAAGGGTGTTGGGTAGGACTTTATTCATTTATTTAGTTATTTATTTATTACAGTTTCAGATTAACACCATTTACAAAGGTTCCATGTCAGATCAGAGACAATACAATACAAAAAGTAACAAAAATTTTGCAGGTATTCACAATCAGATTAAATAACATTTACAGTCGATACATGGGAAGCAGGAGGTTACATGGTTCCTGTTACAGAGTGTAAGTGTGAATAGTAACGGCACTTCCTGAATGCAGTACAACGCTTGGCAAAAATTCAGTGTAAAAACTTGGATCAGTAGAGTCAAAGGGTACAAGTAGGAATAAGTGCAGAGATATAAGCAGCCAAAGGTGGCTTTGTCAGGGGAGTAAGGGGTGAGTGAGGCAGGGGGAGGACAGGTACCAGGTACAGGTAGGAATAAGTGTAGAGATACAGTGTAAGCAGCCAAAGTTGGCTTTGTCAGGTATACTGAACAGAAGGATTTATTCAGTATTGACACCTTTTCCAGATTTCCCTCCACACACTCCGCTCCATCCCCTCTAAGCCTTATAATGCCGCCCCTGGACTTCCTTCTTTCACTGATGTACCTGTAGAATGTCTTGTCCCCTTTCTTTACTGTCTGTGCCAATCTTTCCTCTGTTAGCTTTCTCTGCGTCCCTCAGACAGTTTAGTTACACCACCCTATCTTCCTCCTTCTGTGTCTCCTTATATTTTCTGAAGGCCACCCTTTTTGTTCTTACTCTCCCTGTTACATCTTTCGAGAACCATAGTGGTTTCTTCCTTTTCTTGCCCTTGTTTCTCAGTCTAATGCACTGGTTTGTCACCTCCACTGTGGCTCCCTTTAGGTGTGCCCACTGCTCCTCAACCCCCCCTCACCTCCCTCCTTGCCAGGGCTTCTCTGATACATATCCCTATCCTAGCAAAGTCTGCCCTCCTAAAATCTAAGACTCTTGTCTTTGTGTGGCTTGATTGTGACCCTGTACCCATGTTAAACCACACTGTGTGGTGGTCGCTGGACCCCAGGTGACCTTCCACTCAAACTTCTGTGATACTGGCCAGATTAGAGGAACGGAGGGCAGGTGGGTGAGTAGAGAGTTGAGAAAACACAGAGTCAATGGATGGTGGCAAGGGGATAAGAGGGGTGAATAGCTTGGGAGGGAAGGATGGAAAAGTAGTCAGGGTGGACCAAAGGATGGGGGAGAAGGTAGACTTAGGGAAGGGAATAGGGAGGGTAGTCTGAAAGCAAGAAAAGGTAGTCAGAAAGAGATGGGAACACGAGGGATGGGGATTGGAGAAGCAGTAGGATGGGACAGTGATGGCACAGATGGAAATACATCTAAAACAGACAGAGAGCAGGCAAAGGGGGAGGAGACTAGTTCACCGGGAGTGGACAGGAGGTCAAATAACAAGCCTGTGGGGGACAAAAAGTTTCATTATCATTGGGGGATTCCATAATAAAAGGTATCCACTGGGAGAGGAATGGGGAACCAAGGAATTGAAGAGTGGTTGTTTGTACAGCAGGGATGGAGGTGGAGAGGGCAGAACCAAGGATTAGGGAAGTTGTAAATGGGGGGGATAGGTGGAAACCCTCACCTGGTCATCCACCCCCAGTTGGGACCTAATGACTTAGTAGGGAAAGTGGTGGGGGTAGTGCAGAACAGGTTCATGGAGTTAGCAAAGAACTGCAAGGATTCAGTGAGCTCACTGGCCTTTTTAGAGGTAATTCCAGTCCCCAGAGCTAGCACAGTCAGGAAGAGGAGGACTGAGGAGTTTAATGATAGCCTGAGGAGCTGGTGCATGGTGGAGGGGTTTACTGTATCGGGGTTTGGGGAGGCAAGTGGTTAGACAAGGGGCTTTATTCAGCAGATAGGCTGCACCTTAATTGGGAGGGATTGAAAGTACTCAGGGACAAGTTGAGGGAATACATAGAAAGAGATCTGAGTTTAAACTACTGAGGGGGGAGATGTGGGCCAGCAGGCACAGAAACTTCGAGACAGGGAGGTCTCTGGACCTCCCACTGCACAGGAAGTAGCAATCAGGAGGGAGGTTGAAGGGACAAGGGAGGGCATACAAGGACAGGGGGCGAGGGGGGGAGTACAGTGGATAGGCAGGTCAAGAAAGATACAGGAACTAGGCAGGGAGGCACACAGTCGAGGTGGAGAGTGGTGTTACTCAGTGCTTGCAGTCTCAGTAACAAGATGGCAGACATGCAGGCCCTCTTTGCAGAGGGGAAGGTAGACGTAGACCTGGACTACAGCACACCATGATTGGGACCTCTCCATCCCAGGGTACAAGCTGTGCAGAATGGACAGAATGTTAGGCAAAGGGGCAGGTGGCAGCATACAACAGGGAGGGGACAACATGCACTGGGGAGGAGAATGAACAGGGGAAAGTGGAATCACTATGGATCCAGCTCCAGACAAATAAGGGGAGGAAGGTCAGGTTAGGGGTGGTCTACAGGCTGCCCAACCAGGTGGCAGAAATAGACAAAAAACTATGTACGAAATTGCTAGAAGCAGCAGGGAAAGTGGGGTGGTAGTGGTGGGGAACTTTAATCTGTCTAAGGTGGACTGGGGTACACTAGCCACATCCTGTGCCAGGAGTCAAATAATCCTGGATGTGATACAGGAGGGTTCATGACCCAGGGAGTTACTGAGCCCACAAGGGAAGGGGCAATCCTTGATCTAGTGCTCACAAATGGGGAGCATGTACATGAGATAATAGTCAAGAAACCCCCTGAGTGGCAGCAACCACAGCACCGTGTGGTTCAGTTTTGATATGGGAAGGAAAAGCTTTTCCAACAAAGCCAAGACCCTGGACTTCAGGAGAGCAGATTTCCAGAAAATGGATGCGTTGCTAAGGAAGCACTTAGAGGGCATCAAAGCATGCATGGGGGTGGACCAACAGTGGGCCATCATCAGGGATGCAGTGCTAGCAGCCACAGCAGATTGTGTTAAGCCTAGAGGAAAGAAATCAGGGGCCAAAATCACCCATCTGGTTCAACTCCAAGGTTGCCAGGGCGGTGAGGGACAAGAGAGCACCTACAAGAGATACAAGAGGACTGCAAGCAAAGCAGATAAGACAGAATACCTGAGGCTAGCTAAAGTGGCAGGCAAGGTGGTGCAGCAAGTAAAGGCACAGAAAGAACTGCAAATAGAAGGGATTAAGACCATGGAGAATGCCTTCTTTTGCTACATAAGTGAGAAGAAGAACAAGAAGGAAGGGATAGTTAAGTTGAGGAAGGGGATGGACGGTTGGAAGATGAAATGAGTAAGGTGGAGGTACTGAATGAGTACTTCTTCTCTGTCTTTACCAGGGCCAGTGCCACCTGGGGGAGAAGGAGGAAGGGGGGTGGAGGGGCCACAGATGTGATACTAGGGGTGGATAGAGTGAGCAAGGGGCTGCTAGCACATAAAGTCGACAAGTCCCCAGGACCGAACGGCATACACTCAAGGGTACTGAAAGAACTAATAGAGGAGCTTGTGGGGCCACTGATGGACCTCTTAAATTCTCTGGTAACCAGGTAAGACCCACTAGGCACAAGTGCCTGTTTTCAGGGGCAACCTGAGAGCATTAGGGTGGTTAAGTGACTTGCTCAAAGTCATACAATATGCCAGTGGAGGTTGCGGAAATCAAACTCAGGTCTGCAGGATGTACGGCGCCCTTTCACAGCTCATTACTCTAACCTCTAAGCTATACTGCCAGCCCAAAAGGATCTTAAATGGATCCCTTTAGTCAGGCGTGGTGCCACAGGACTGGAGAATGGTGCATGTGGTGCCTCTCCACAAGAGTGGACCCAGGGATGATCCGGGGAACTATAGGCCGGTCAGTCTGACATCGATCATGTGCAAACTTATGGAGACCATACTTAAGGAGAGGTTGGTAATGTCCTGTTAAATGAACCTGATTGACTTTTTTGACTGGGTCACCAGGGTGGTGGATGGGGGCAAGGCAGTGGACATCATTTACCTGGACTTTAGCAAAGCCTTCGATTCTGTGCCACATAAGAGGCTAATCAGGAAATCGAAGGATCTTGGAGTTGGGGAGAAAATGACAAGGTGGTTAGAAAGCTGGGCATGTGGCAGAACACAGAGGTTGGCGGTGGAGAGATTGTTATCCAGTACCAAGGAGGTTACCAGCGGGGTTACGCAGGGATCGGTGCTGGGGCTGGAGTTGTTCAATGTCTTCTTAAACCACACTGAGGAAGATATAAAGGGCAAGATGTGCTTGTTTTGAATGACACTAAACTCTGTGAGAAGGTGGATGCAGTTGAAGGGATACAGGACCTGCAGGAAGACCTCAGGAAACTTGAGAGATGGTCGGAGATCTGGAAATGCGGCTTCAATGCCAAGAAATGTAAAGTGATGTACACTGGGGCCAGAAATCCTAGGGCCGAGTATTACTTGGTGGGGGGGGGGATCTGGGTAGCAGCATCAGAGGAAGAAAAGGATGTGGGAGTGGTGATTACTAGTGACCTGAAACACTCCTCACAATGCAAGAAGACAGCAGCGAAGGCAAACAGGAAGTTGGGGGGTATAGCCAGGGGATTCAGTAGTAGGTGGAGCGAGGTCACACTGCCCTTGTACAGGTCACTGGTGAGACCACATTTAGAGTATGGGGTAAGGTACTGACATCCACATCATAAGAAGGACATCAGCTTGTTAGAGAAGGTCCAAAGGAGGGCAACCAAGATGATCAGGGGTTAGCAGGGGAAGTCTTATGAAGAGAGGCTGAGAGATCTGAGAATGTACTCCCTGGAAGAGAGGAGAGAGGGGGAATATGATAGAGACCTGAAAGGAATAAACAGGATGGATAGAGAATGTCTCATCAAGCTGAGTAACAACAGATCCAAGAGGGGACACAGTTTGAAGTTGGTGGGGGAGAGAAGTTAGGAGGGATGTTAGGAAACATTATTTCACAGAGAGGGTGGTGGATGTATGACATGCTCTGCCAGAAGAGATGATCTCAGTGAAGATGGTGGGTGGTTTTAAGAGGGCCTGGGATAGACATAAAGGGAACCCATGGAACCGTGGGGGTGCTAAGAAGGAAAGGTTGACGGGGGGCAGGGTCATCGGCTTAAGCCAAGGACACTGCAATACTAATGAGCAGACTTGATAGACCAGTTTGGCCCTCTTCTGCTGGTTCTTTTGTATGTCTGTATGTAACAGGTGTTTTCCAGTATCTATATCATTTAAAGCAGCCTTAAGCAGTTTAGATTTGTCGGAACTATCAGACAAAGCCTGAGTAGCAGCCATGACAGATTTCCACAGGCAGTTCTGATATTTTATCATGTATGGCTGGTAATTAATAGATCTTAGGCCCAAGGATGCAGAGGCCTAAGTTCTTTTGTCCACAACATCCAGCCTCCTGGATTCCTTGTCAAGAGGCAAAGTACTCATGATTCTAAGGGCTCTAGAGTGATCATGAGCAGACATGATTACCACAGAATCTGTATCTGTCTGGAAAGCATAACAAGGTTTAACAGAAGGAGCAGGGTACTGTTTATCAGTCTTTCTAGGGATTGCCGGCAAGGTGTCAGGCCTGTGCCCGGCAGAAAAGGTAGCATCCTCCAATGCAGGATATACAGGAGTCACTACAATAGAAGGTGCAGCTGCAGCCTCCAAAAACTCCATTCAGTTTCTCTTACTGTAACCCCCCCCTACAAATGGGGGTTCCTAAAAACCTTCCCGGAGCTTGCCTAAATGCTCCCTGCCTAACTGGTGTTCGGCATAATGCCGCCAGATCTGGGTGTTGTGAGTGCTTTTAGGCCTCCAGTACTGTCTCTTTAAGAGCTGCCTGCTCGCAGGCTCCAGTGGCTTGTACAAGGGGGGGCTAGGATTTCCCTGCTCGAATCCCGCCTGAGCTGCGGTGAAATCGCTCCAATTTTATAGTCGCTGTAAGCGCAAAGGGAGCCCTTCTGATAGTTGTAACTGTTTGGCTATAATCATTTAGAGTATTAGTGAAGTTACAGTTTGTCTAACCTGCTTTCATTGCAGCTGGGACTTTGTGGGCTTGGCCCCTCCACTTTGGACCTGGATTGTTGAACTGGGCCAATGGGGTAGAGAGGGGTAACTAAAATGGAGACCGCTTGAGCCAACCAGAATCAGGACTCTCTTTGGAGCCGGCTGGCCATAGGGGATACAGCCAGTAATTCTGGGAAATGAAGTTCTGTACTGTGGCGTCTTTTTGCACCAATGAGGGCCGAATTAAGTGACTGGCATCTGCAGCCCACCAATGGGATCGGGTGGCACCTGAACTGAGTTTCCCTGCCCAAACTGCCAAGGGGCAGAGTCATTGATGCAGTGAGCAAGGAAGGAGCGCTGGGCTCCTGCGGCATTGAGTTTTCATGCGGGAAATGCGTGTGGAAGGCCAGATTCAGGCGGCTCGGTCGCCGGCAAGTGTCGGACTAATTCCACTGGGCAGCGGTCAGAGGAGGCTGTACAAAAGTGCAGCTACCTACCAGGCTCACCCTGTAGAGGACTGGAGAATCTGCTGAATCGCGCTCGGTCTGTCAGGAAAAGTGAAGCTGCGTTGTGACTCCCCGATTAGCTGTGAGTTCGGTCAGGCCCTAGGAACAGCTGCCTGGTATGGTACCCCTCTGTTGCTACATATAAATGTGTCGAGTGTCTCACCACAGGCTGTGTCCTGAATGTGAGAGAGAGAGAGAGAGAGAGAGAGAGAGAGAGAGAGAGAGAGAGAGAGAGAGAGAGAGAGAGAGAACTGTGCTGTCTCCAGAGTCTGAGTAAAGTATCAGAGTAGCTCCCTGTGATTTGATTTATTGTTGCAAGTTTGGGCTGTTTCCCTCGCTGGCTGCACGAACTGAGCCTGCTGGCTCTCAACCACAAAAGTGGTATTTTACAAGTGTTTATTCTTCAGGGCCCCATCCAGCTGCACCGGACTTGGGTAGCCCTTTATTGCCTGGGTACCCAGTGACAGTGACTGTTAGGGATGTTAGCCTGTGCACAGAGCTCTGATATAGTAGTGAGATTAAGCTAATCAACTTGATTTCCTCCTGTCCTTTTTATTTCCCCCTTGAATGAATCATATTGGTTGTTTTGCAAATATACACTGGCTGAACTGTGTGTTTATGTTAAAATACTGTATCTGGGCAATTGTGTTTTACATCTTATTCCACAGGGGGTCCTGAGAGTTCAGGGGATTACACCTATCCGAGACTGTGAATCCTGGACTTTGACTCTGCCCTTCAGTCCCTGTACCTACTGGTGCCTTTGTTCTGCTCCTTTGCCGCTGCTCCCGCTTGGCGCCTTTTTTTTCAGATTGAACTTGACCCGAGCCCATTGGCCGAGAGGGGGACTGACGAGGAGTGCAGCCAGGTTAAATAGGCTGCTTCCCACTTTCAGCTCTTTACAGTATCGGGAAAAGACCGACCGGGGCACAGACGGATCGGGACTTCAATTGCGGACAAGAAGTAGCCTGAAACCGCTGGGTTGAGGCGCCGACAGCTCAATCTGTCCGGCGGAGCTCCCCCGCTGCAATCGGACAACAGCTGCAGTTTATTTTTACCGCAGGATACCCTTATCGCCTGCTGAGACTGTGAATCCTGGACTTTGACTCTTCCTTTCAGTCCCTGTACCTGCTGGTGCCTTTGTTCTTCTCCTTTGCCGCTGCTCCTGCTTGGCGCCTTTTTTTTTTCAGATTGAACTTGACCCGAGCCCATTGGCCGAGAGAGGGGCTGACAAGGAGTGCAGCCAGATTAAATAGGCTGCTTCCCCCCTCTCAGCTCTTTACAGTATCGGGAAAAGACCGACCGGGGCACAGATGGGATCGGGAACCCCCCCCACTCCGCCGACAAGAAGAAGCCTGAAACCGTGGGGTTGAGGCGCCGACAGCTCAATCTGTCCGGCGGACCTCCCCCACTGCAATCAGACAACAGCTGCAGTTTATTTTTTGAAAATTCCGCCCACCCACCCTGGTTTTGGGTTGATTAAATAGACTGTAGCTCTGCCCTTGGTAAGCCCTACACATATAGGAAGCCCGGGGGGAGGATCAAGGCCGGTGGCTTTGTATCTCTAATTGGAACTACCATAGGCTTACATAATTAAGTGGGTTTCCCACTGTGTTCAGCCTGCTACCTAACTGTAACATTTATGACTGTAACTTGATGGACTAACTTGCCATAGGGTGTCTATTGATGAGCTATCGTGTCCAAGGTTCAAATACACAATTAACAGATCTTAAATAGACTAAATGTGCCTAACATACTAAATCTTTCTGTATAGTGTATCCTTAATAGTATGCTAGTATGCTATATCAATGGCATTATATACTGAAATGAGTACCCTTAGCAACCTAATTGACTAATGCCAATGAATAATGTCCAGTCAGTAACACAGTCTCGGGGTAGTGCCTAGCTGACTATTACCTTGTGCTACTGCTTTATTGCTCTTACATATCAGCGTTAGTATCTAACACTACTAAGAAGCCTAAGGTTTAATGAATACTGGCGATTTAAACGTAGACAGCAAAGTTTTGAAGCTCCTCAATCCTAAGAGCCTCCAGATAGTTGTCTGTCCTGGCACCCCCAGTATATAGACTGCTTCTCTTCCCCTTGCTATGAGACCAGGCTCCCTCGGCCTAATATCCCCAAATAATATCATAATGCCAGAAATAGGGTCCCAGATGACTGGTACTACGGGCCCACTCAGGCCAAACAAGGGTCTCCTCCTGGCAGCTCTGTTCATAGCCACAATACTCTGGGTTGACTGGGTAGCTGGCAGACATGGAACGACTGAGCAGCCTCCTAATGGGCCAGCATCTCACCAGACCTTGTATGACTGTAGCCCACCCCTGGCTGACAACTTAGCCATCCTACTTGCCGCCAAGCTCAGTAGGAGTGGGATTTGCTACAGAACTTTCCTCCTATTGACCCTCAAACAAAAAACAAAAAAAAACTAGGTTCCCACTTCTAACCCTTGTTCTCCGACTCCTGTTAACTGCCTTGCTATTAAGGGCTGGAAACATTCACCCTAACCCCGGGCCTGGTGTTGTCAACACCTCTATTTCCAACTCTCATGACGTGAACTGGACTTCACCCAGGGGCATGAGGCTAGTACACATGAATATTTGTAGTCTCAGGCCAAAAATTCATGAAGTACAAGCATGGTTAGCCCTTTTTAACCCGGATGTGCTTGCTGTCTCCAAGACCTGGTTAAAACCATCAATCCTAGACCACGAGTTTGCTGCCCATGGTTACAACTGTTACAGGAAGGACAGACTCCTGAAAAGAGGGGGTGGGGTTCTCATCTACGTGAAGGCTTCCCTGATCTCTTCACAAATTAACCTGCAAGTTACTCTGCCCCCCGAAATTGAAGCTATCTTTGTACGCATTACCCTTGGTGGCACCAAACACCTCAACGTAGGGTGTGTGTATATAGTCCACCAAAGGATGCTCTCCAATCCCTCAAGACACTCTCTAGAACTCTAGCAGCTGAGTTGGCAACTGAACTCATCATCCTCGGAGACTTCAACCTGGAATTGTCCAAAGAGGCAAGGTCCTCAATACCAGGTTTGCTACAAGAAGCTAACCTCTCCCAGATTATCACCCTGCCTACAAGGTTGAATTATAAAATGGGTAACCACTCAATCATTGACTGGGTACTGGTGTCCAACCCTCTAAATGTTCAAGCCGCTGGCACCTTGTCGGATGCTCTCAGCGACCATTCACCAATCTTCTGCGTCTGGAAAAACAGACCAGTAAAAGTCCCGCCTAGAATACTCACTGCCCAGGACTTTTCTAAGTTCTCCCCGGAGCACTACAACACTCCTGGGCAACCTGGATTGGAGTCCAATAAGAAGTCTCCCCACCTTGGAGGGGGCAGTGGACTTCTTTAATATGTCTATCATGTTGGCTGCGGACCTCCTGGCCCCTAATAAAACCTACCGGGTAAAAGGCCACTGCTACAAGTGGATTACCCCCCCAAAGGCCCTGATAAAGCCTGGAAAAAGTCCAAAGACTCGGCTCTCCTAGCTGACCAGGTCACCTATAGAGCCCTCCGTAACCAGTGTAAAAGGGCCACCAAAGTAGCAAAAATGGAGTATCTAAACCACCTCCAGAAAGCCAACCTCGGCAACCCTAGGACTTTCTGGTCCCACATCAACGAACTGATTAAGGGCAATTCAATGACGGTCACGGTCCCTATCACAGCTTGTGGACAGGTACTACACGACGCCTCACTAATCACTGAGACCCTCAATTCCTACTTCACAAACCCCCATAACCAACAGGCAGGGTTATCGGTACCCAACTCCCAGTCTGCTCCTTTGGATCCCTTTACCCTTGGCCGTCCACCCTTCCATTTAAGGCTGGTTAAGGTCAAAGAGGTCCTGGCCTCTCTAACCACCCTTAAAACAAGAGGCTCTGGAGGCCTGGATGGACTCAAAGCCAGGTTGCAAAAAGATGGGGCTACGGCTCTCGTGCTACCACTCACCTGGCTGATCAATAGGTCATTACTTGAAGGATCTGTCCGGAGTTATGGAAGCAGGCG
Source organism: Neoceratodus forsteri (assembly GCA_016271365.2). Lineage (NCBI taxonomy): Eukaryota > Metazoa > Chordata > Ceratodontiformes > Ceratodontidae > Neoceratodus > Neoceratodus forsteri. The sequence goes on along the minus strand of CM028131.1, from coordinate 106,335,475 downwards.
CATGTGGTCCCAATTCATAAAGGTGGGTCAGTAGAACCAATGAGAGAACTACAGGCCAATCTCCCTGCTGTGTGCCCTGGCTAAAATCCAGGAGAAGCCGCCTATGCCCAACTTAAGGAATACCTGGAGGCGCACATGCTGTTGTCCCCATCCCAACATGGCTTTCGAGTCAAACATGGGACAGACACTGCCCTAACCAAATTCTCTACAGACGTACTCAGAAATCTAGACTTGGGCTCCATTACAGGGGCAGTTTTTATAGACCTATCTAAGGCCTTTGACCGGGTGGATCACGGACTATTACTCCAAAAACTCCACACCATAGGCCTCGATGCCCACGCCCTCAAATGGGTGGAAAGCTACCTCGCCAGATGCTCACAGAGGGTCAGGTGGCTGGAGACACTCTCTAAACCATTGTCCCTTAAGGACGGTGTACCCCAGAGATCTATACTTGGGCCACTATTGTTCTCGTTGTATGTAAATGAACTGCGCAGTCATTGCGGAAGCAGCAGTGCCATCCAATACGCTGATGATGCCGTCATCTACAAAACCTCGGTCAACTTGGATGACCAAGGATATTCACATCATGGAGAAGTGGCTCATCAAGAATAAAATGGTCCTTAACACCGGCAAAACCAAAGCCATGCTGTTAGGACCAAGAGCCCTTGGACTAACTAGAACACATCTACTCCAACTCTCGTCCCTTGAGGGTAACAAGCTCGAAGTGGTCTCTTCGACTAAGTACCTTGGCCTTACTATTGACCAAGGTCTCACGTTCAAACAACATGTGGACCAAGTCACGAGAACAATCCATACAAAACTTGGATTACTGTATCGGCTCAAGGAATCGCTGACCCCAGAAGCTAGGACTGCTATAGCAACTAGTGTCCTACTTCCAACTCTAACATATGCTGCCCCGGTCATTCAGGGTATCACAAAGCTTGAGTTCGGAAGACTACAGACCCTATACAACAAGGTGGCCCGCTTTGCCACCTCATCCCACGCCAGGAGCCACCACTGCGGGGCGTTGGCAAAGCTTAATTGACCTACCTTCGAATCTCGCCTCAGTTACTCTGTACCCTGCCTGGCGAAGAAGACAATTAGCCCTTCACCTCCCCAGAGTCTTGGGGGACTCCTCACAGCAAAAATAAACCAGCGCAGCCTTAGATCCTCAGGCCACACGCTACTGGAGGTCCCCAAGGTCAGGACTAAGGCAGGACAAAAATCATTTTCTCATACTGCCCCTTCCTTGTGGAATAACCTCCCTGTGGAGATTCGAGACACCCCATCTCTGCCGTGCTTCCGCACTAGACTCAAGGCCAATTTTCTATCAACAAGCATATGCCATTGCCTCCGCCCTTGACACTATTGCAGTTACCTCTGCAGACTGTTCACCTAACTATAAGCGTTAACCCCTAACAATGTTTGCACTATCTCTTTCCTCCCCCAACCTGAACCTATTAATGCTCCTGAACTAGGTTTACCTAGGGAATCTACAGTACTGTCTCAATAATGTCTCTGTCAATGGATAATGTAATGAACAACACCAAACCAATGTCATGTCTGCTATGTGTAAACAGCTGAATACTGTATACCCGTGTTAACCTGTACTCCCACATGTTTTTCTACTGTATGTCATCTCTTAATGTTATTCCCGGGTCGCCCCTGAAAAAGGGACCTTCGGGGCCCAGTGGTCTTACCCGGTCATCAAAATTCAATAAATAAATAAATAAATATTGCTGGGGTACTGTTAATAATGTGTGGGGGCCACTAGTGGGAAGAAAGGGGGGGTTGCAGTAACCCAGAGGGCTGTGACCAAGTTGATTTCAACTGTCTGAACCCCGACCTCTGGGTGGAGGCACCCACCATTGGATCCAGGCCCCTCAACCTGTTGTTGGCAGAACAGGCAGGGGTAGTAGCCCTGGGGATAGCACCCCGTAGGGTTTACATTACTGATGTCTTCTTCTTCAAAATCCATGACATCTAGGATTTTTCTGAGCAAGACCTGGAATGAGGGATCTTTAGGAGGAGATTTGGGATTATATACAGCACCATAGAATCCTCACTACAAGAGGGTAGAGCTTGAAGGTAGCCCCCCCCCCACACCTTCATGGGGATCTTCATTTCTCTCTTCATCCTCCAAATCCTCTTCCATGTTTAGGAGAGCAGGATTATATTCCACTTTGTCATCATCTGGATTAACAACAGGTGAAATGAATAGAGAAGGTGATGGAGGAATAACAGGCATGTTTTAATGTCCCATTGATGACAATGGTACCGACTGGGGAGGACCAGTGAATGGGACTGCAGACACTGTCATTGGCATCAATGGGAATAGGCGAAGTATCAATTCAGAACAGCCTCAGGGACAGATTAAGGCATAGGCAATTTAGGCACAGGCCTAGGGCCCAAGCCTGCCAGGGGGCCCCCAGCAATCCTCAACATATGTTTACTATTATATACACTCTTCTTTTTGCCAGAGCTGCATTTTTTTGTTTGTTTTGTTTTGTAAAGGACTCAGCCATTGAGTAATCTGAGCAACACAGGGGATTATCTGTAAAATGACTCTCACCTCCCTGATTAGGTGTTAAATGCAGATGATAGTTTAAGGGGCCCTGGCCAAGGTGACCTTTGAGGTGTGAACAGGCCCGTTTCCTTTGCTTTGTCTCCCAACCCCACTTACAATCAAGTCTTAATCTTAAATATAATAGGTTAACAGTACAATTCAATGGGTGTGCTTTATATTTCATTTCTTTCCTAAAATTAAGAAATCTATAATGCATTTCAGTGGTACAATTAAAAATTGTACTCTTTTTTTTATTTCCGTCATCTCACTCATATTGAAATTCTGGCCTTGATATAGCTCTGTTTTCAGGGTGAATAATAATGAATGTATTTCCACAATCCCATTAATAAATCTTTCCATGTATTTATCCTGGCTTACTTATTAATAACATAAATTTTTGATCCTGGGAATGATTTCTTCCAACAATCACTAGCTTTGAAATTTTGGCCCAGCTATTCAAAGCTTTGCACGGTGCGCAAACCGTTTACGTGGGTTTAGCGCGGGTCTGCTATATTCAAAATGCCAAATAGCATGCACAAATCACATTAGCGTCGGGTAAACCATAATTATATGCAAGGGGCACACTGAATATGAATACAGGCGCTATGAGATATTCATCGGCTAGAGCCACGCTAAGGTGTTAAGCGTGACTTAGCGCGGACCTTAGCACGGTACAAATTACCGCCCAGGAAAAACTGGTCTTAACCATGAGCAGACAGCTTTGCACGATATGGGTGCTTTACACGGTGTTTGCGTGGGATTTGCACGGCTTGCACGACCCTAACATATGAGTATTACACTTAGAAAATGACAGACATGGAGGACACATGCTGCTCACTGATGGCACCACCATAATGCCAACAGCTGCCACCAGTCCCAGCCATGCCAGGCAGTAAGGGGTGATCTGGCCCTCCGGGGACATCATGGTAGTACGGCCTTACAGCACACACCTGCAGACCATATGTCTGTGGTGACCAACAGATGCCAGCATACACATGCAGCACTGTGGGCATGGTGGCAGTTGAGGGGAGAGTGTACAGGCGCGCAGACCTCACCACAGCCCAGGTGTGGCCACAAGGCTGGGACACATCATGCAGTGCACATGGGCCAGTAGTGGGAATACCCCACCAACTGTGTTCCTGTCGGATCTTACGTGCCCCCCCAGCCACATACCACACAACTGTACAGATGCCACAACACACACAGCCAGCCATGTATACATCACTGTGAGCATCCCATGCCTCAGGTGCAGGATCTGTGGATCATACAACAGCGTAACAGTACTGTCCACTGTCAGTAATCACCTGCAAGCTGGGCCTGTCACTGTGTACAGTGCAGTGGTCATCACTGCCTTACATACCATAGGCATTGCCATGTCCCTCACAATACCAGCCCCCTTGCTACTGTAGTGTCTGCTGTGCACTGTAGCATGACCTATAGTGTGACGGTTGCATGCAGCACCACCAACCACCTGTGCCTATGCTGTGTTGTCCCCTGGGGTATGATATGCCATGCTATGCTATGCTGTACTGTTTACATGTAGCCTTCGGCTATCATCATGCACTGCCTGACTGACCTACAAGTGGAGCTGCGATCGGACCTGGCCAGCCCCTGTACTTCCAGACTGACCTACAGGTGCAGCTGTGGGACCATGCAGTAACGCTGGGAAAACTGCATGCAAATCAGGGCATAATGAGATGCTAATGTGGCTGTTTGCCCAGAGACTACCTAAGTAGGCTCATTTGCATGTCACTTTTGAATATGGCAAAGTGTAGTGCCGAGCAAACTTGTTTGCACCAGGCAAACAGCTTAGCTCCGCTTTAATCCTGCGAAAACGTGTTAGCTCCGTACAAACGATTTGGGGAATATTATACTGTTTTGCACACTGAACTGTCCCATAGGCTGCTCCCTGCAGCTGTACTGGGTCCACACATTTGCTGGAACACACGTTGGCCACATAGGTCGCCTCTACCTACCTTTACATCGCTGTGCACTGTGTTGCTGTTGTGGTCTGCACTTCCTGGTTGCTATTTTCAGAGCTGTCTTATTCCAGGGCTAAGTTTGCCCTGCACTCCCAGCCCAGTTTGCCCAGCCTCATTCTCATGCTATATTCAGAGGCTGTTTGCCCTGGGCTATTCCTTTTGAATATAGCTTGTTTTGTGCTCCGGGCTAACTTTGCCTGCCAGGCAGTGCTAATTTAGCCCTGGAGCAAAGTTCTGAATATCTGGCCCTTTATCTCTAAAGTTCGTGACTCCTCTAGTAAACTACCAACTTAATTCCTACACCACTTGAGGATCTAGCCTCTTTTAGAGATGGGTCTTTATCCCACCCCACAAAAGCCACACTTCCTGGTTCATAATACCTCACAGGACAAAGTCCAAAGGAACAGCTGCTGCGACTTACCGGGATAAGGTTGTGCGCACACAAACAGGCGGCCAGCCTGATAAGGACTGCTAGGCCCATCTAGTCTGCCCATAAACCCTATACTTGTATGCAGTCACTGACCCTAAGTGTAGTACTCTGCAGTAACAATTGAAAACATCAAACAACTGTAGATGAAATTTCAAAACATTTATTCTGTATTCACGTTCACAGCACAATTTGTGGTTCTATGGTCCAAGGGGTTATCACCTGTCTCCCTCCTTTGCTCTAGGGTATACATGTTCAGCTCCATTAATCTGTCCTCATATGTTTTCTGATGCAGTTCCTGCACCATTTTGGTTGCCCTACTCTGGACTGCCTCAATTTGGTTAATGTCCTTGTGAAGGTGTGGCCTCCAGTACTGCATGCAGTACTCCAGATGGGGCCTAACCAGTGTCTTGTAAAGAGGGATTATTACCTCCCTCTTCCAACTTGTGATTCCCCTACTAATACACCCCAACATCCCTCTAGCCTTACCTACTGCTTTAGTGGTCTGCTTGGATAATTTCAAGTCATTGGTGATGATGACGCCCAAGTCTTTTTCTTCCCTTGTGACTGCCAGCAACTCCCCTCCCAGCCTATAGGTGGCTTCAGGGTTTCTCTTCCCTATGTGCATGATCTTGCACTTCTTTGCGTTAAACTCCAGTTGCCACTTTTCTGACCATTTTGCTAGTTTATCCAGATCTCTTCTCATTCTGCCCACCCCATCTGGATCATCTACTCTGTTGCAGATCTTGGTGTCATCTGCAAACAGACAAACCTTACCCTCCAGTCCTTCTGCAATGTCACTGATGAAGATATTGAAGAGGACTGGCCCCAGGACTGATCCCTGAGGTACTCCACTTGTGACTTGCATCTCTTCTGACTGTATACCATTTACCACCACTCTCTGTTTTCTGCCCGTCAACCAGTTTGACACCCAGTTGACCAACTTCTGACCCACCCCAAGCCTACCCAGCTTATTAATCAATCTTCTATGTGGAACATCATCAAAAGCTTTGCTGAAGTCAAGGTAGGCGACATCAACTGCTCCCCCTTGGTCCACCACTCTGGTTACCCAGTCAAAGAAATCTATGAGATTAGTTTGACAGAAGCTTCCTTTTGTAAACAAATGCTGTCTTGGATCCTGTGCTCCTATGGATTCCAGGTGTTGCACTATCCTTTTCTTAAGGAGTGCCTCCATAATCTTGCCCACTACTGAGGTAAGACTGACTGGTCTGTAGTTTCCTGCCTCCTCCCTGCTACAGCTCTTGTGGAGCGGGATCACATGAGCTCTTCTCCAGTCTTCTGAGACCTCTCCTGTGCTCAGAGACTCACTAAACAATTCTGATAATGGCTCTGCTAGCTCAACCCTTAGCTCCTTTAGTACCTTGTGATGTGTGCCATCAGGTCCCATTGCCTTGTCCACCCTGAGCTTATCGAGCTCTTGTAGGACCCTTTCTTTTGTGAAGGGACTAGTGCACACCTCCCTCCCCCTGTGTCCATGGTGCTGAGCTGTGGGCCCTGCCCTACCTTCTCTTCAGTAAATACTGAGCAGAAGTATCTATTTAGGATAAATGCTTTTACATGGTCCACCTCCTCACATACCCCCTTATCCCCTTTGATCTAACAATACCCACTCTGGACTTCCTCCTTTCACTAATGTATCTACAGAATGTCTTGTCACCTTCATTTACTGTTTGTGCTAGTATTTCCTTGGTTTGGGCCTTTGCCTGCCTTACTGCCTTCCCTGCTTCCCTTAGGGAAGTTTGGTATGCCCCCTATCTTCATCCTGCCTTTTGACTCTGACCTTTTCTGCTACTGTTTTTGACAACCAAAGTGGTTTCCTCCTTTTGCACTTCCTTTTCTCTCTAACACAACGGGATGTTGCTTCAAGTATTGCAACTTTAATGCTTGCCTACTTTACCTGTACCCCCTCACCTGTATTTCTTTTTGCCAGGGCTAGCTTAACTCTGTTGGCCATCTTATCAAAGTCAGCTCATCTGAAGTCCCATATTTTTACCTTGGAATGGGATGATTTAGTTCTAGTGGCCAAACTGAACCATGCCATGTGATGGTCACTGGCCCCCAGGTTGCCTTCTACCTGGAGATCTGTGATCCTTTCCCTGTTAGTCAGTACTAGATCTAGGATAGCCCTGTCTCTTGTGGGTTGTTGTACCCATTGTTTGAGTCCCTCCCCCTCAGGGAATCCACCATGTGTCTAGTTCTGGCAGATATTCCTGCTGGTATTGACCAATTTATATCTGGCATGTTGAAGTCTCCCATTATCAGAACCTCCCCTTTAGCTGTCATGTTTTATATATCTTCTAATAGTAATGTGAGTATCTATGTCCTCCCCCTGGTCTGGAGGCCTGTACACAACCCCAGTTCATATTGCTGTCCCATTTCCTGTTTCCAGGGTGACCCACAGTTCTTCTGGCTTCTTATGTGTATTCTGAATTTCTGTAGCTTTGATGTTTTCATTGACATAAAGGGCCCTCCACCCCTTTACCTCTCTTCTGAACAGTACATAGCCAGGTACTGAAGTCTCCCAAGTGTGGTTACTGGTAAACCATGTCTAGCTAATGGCTACTACGTCCAGTTTAGCCTCTGTCATTATTGCCTGCAAGTCTGGGATCTTGTTTCCCAGACTACGAGCATTTGTGTACGTGATTTTCCATTGGCCAGATTTCGGTGTGTTAGCTGTTGGGTGAGGTCTGGCATTTCCTCTGTGCGTCGTATGGGGAGCCGGACCTTTTTCCTTACTTGGTGATGCAAATGAACTACAAACATGCTGAACTCCTGTTTGACCACTAGCTGAGGGGGGAAGGGTGTTCTTCCAATTCGACGTATAGGGTGCCACACCCCTCTCCCCATTTGCTAGTTTAAATAGTCTACAAAGATGTCAAACTTCTGCTCCAATGCACTGACTCCCTCCTTAGTCAGATACAGTCCATCAAATTTAAAGAACTTTGGCTCCCAAAACTGTTGCCAGTTCCCTACAAATGTGTGTCCTTTTTCCTGGCACCAGCCCTTGAGCCACATGTCTAGCTCCCCTATCACCCCTTCTCTGATCTTCTGTTCATCTGCCCCCCCTCCCAAACTGGTAGGATCTCAGACAAGGAGATGCCAGATGAAAGGGATGACAGTTTGTCACCCAGCCTGGTCTGGTGTTCCTTGATCTCCACAACTCAGCGGCTGGCGAGATCGTTAGTCCCTATGTGTACCAGACACAAAGGGGACCTTAGAAATAAGGCAGGGGGTGAAGACCAAAGAGCAAGTTGGATCTGTGGTGGAACAGTACGTAGGGAAAAAAGGGCAGACGAGGTGGGCTAAGAGGTCCTTCTCTGCCGACTTCTATGTTACTATGTTTCTATTTTTCTTCAAGTTTCAGCTACTGGTATGCAATGGCCAAGGGGTGTGGTCACAGCAAAGGGGCACAGTTGTGGTGAAGTGTCATGGTTGTGATGAGGGGGGCCCCAAATTTCTCTCATGCCTAGAGCCCCAGGTTGCCTTAATCAACCCTGAACAACCTGAGAGTCAACGTTGCTCGTTAGAGAGTTTGTGACTACTGTTGTTGATGGAACAGAACCAGATGACAGAGACAGATTATCGTTTGTAGTAGGTATGACAGTGCCAGAGCCAGGCTCCAAACTTGGTGTCTCAAAGAAGGTTAGGAGAACTGTAGCTGATACTGCTGGAGTGCTCGACGACGAGGACTTACCCTCCTTTAATGCAGACCTTGACCTCACCGGTGAAGCAGTTTCTCTCTGTGCTTGTGGTATAGGCTAGAGGTGGAGGGCTTTGACAATATTTTTTCTTTTTCCTTACTTTTTTCCAAAGCACTCGCCAACCTTGGTGGTGACTGCATCACCAACTGCGGGTAGTATTCTTCCCGGCAGTGCCCGGACATGAGAAAGAAGCTGGCTTGGAGCCTGGGGCCTTTTCTCGATAGCAATGAAGGTTTCTACAGCCTTGTTTCAGCATCTCCTTGTGGCCTTGTTGAATCCCTAACAGATCTTGCAGGCCCTGACATAGTCCCAAACACAAACCATGTGGGCATTTTCCTTATAGATCTTGTAATCACAGCTAAAAAACCTAAACAAAGGTTGGTGGCATGCAAGGACAGCATTGACCAATATTTAGAAAAAAATAAACTGATTTACAGAAACGACAATATTGTTTGACTTCATGGTCCGATGTGCTGTCGACAGTGGAAGAAAAGAACAGAGGAACAATGGGGCTGTCCACATTTTATAGGCACCAATGTTGCACATCATTGTAGGTGGCCTCTAGCTAGAAGAAAGTTTCCAAGTGCTCCTGACACCAGTGACTTACAATACCAAAGGTATGGCACAATAGGGGAGGCATCCTCAATAAAAATCAATGTAAGCCCCCTCCCAGCCCGGCGCTTATGCAAGGTGGGCAGGGGGCTTCCGCTGTCCTGCGGGTACTCATGCCTGGTCCATTAATGTGGCTGGACCTGATGCAAGCCTAGCTGTGACTGTGATTGTTGTTGGTGCTAGTTAGGAACCAGGTGCCTAGCTAGAAAAGTGCATGCTACTTGTTTTGGCTTCCTACAAAGAGAAAAGGCAGCTCTACCCTTCCACCCTCCAAAAAGACTGCCTGCAGGCATGGGAGGCTTTGGCTACCCCTCCCATATGGCAGGAAGTAGAAAGGGCGGAGAAAAGCAGGGCTGGGGAAGGGAGAGGGGAGTTTTGGAAAGGGGAGAAGGAGGGTAGGGTGGAGGAGCAGGAGGAAAGGGAATCGCAGGCCCCCCAAAGGAAACCAGAGGGCTGTTTTGGTGGTTTTTCCTGGCAAAGACTCTGGGGTTGCATCCCTCTCAACCCCCTCTCTCCCCCCTTTAAATCATAAGGAGCAGGAAGGAGCCAGACAGCCACTGGGGCTGTGCAGGAGGCCCCCTCAGGTTGGTTGTTCAAAGGTACTGAGGCAGACTGTTTGGCCTGAAGGTACTGCGACCTCCCTGGGGTTTCTAGGAGGCTGCTACATCAGGGACAGATCTTCCTGCCAGGGGAGAAGCCAGGGAGACTAAAAAAGCACCAGGGGGAGTTGAACTGCTGTGACCCCCTCCCCATTGCAAAGATCAGAGGAACCAAGGAGAGAACGATGAACAGGCCTGCCTGGTGAAAGTCATATACAAAGGCCTGCGGGTGAAACTGGAAAGGCCAGGCAGGTGAAGAACTACGCCACCCATTTCATGGGATAAGACATGCTGTGGACTGCAGGGATCATCGCCCTCTCCGGGCACTGTGAGTACCCTGAGCTGCAGCTCAGGGGAGACCATTGTTTTCTTTGCCAGGAGGGTCAGGAGGGAACCGTCCCCTACACCAGTTTATCTTTGTTTTCTTGGAACTTGTGCGAGTGTGTAAGGGCCCCAACGGTAAACAGCAGGCCTGCAGACTAAGGGACTGTGAGGTACCCACTAACTGCGATTGGTCTGGGTGCACCCAGGGGAAAAGGGAGAAGTGGGGACAAGTGAATGTTTGGTAACCAGGAGGTTTTGGAGGAGTAGCTCCCACCTCCTTTGTATTAGCTTGTAGTAATAAACTGGGTATTTATTGTTCATCTGTTTCACCTGCTGTGTGTGTAAAGCCATTGTGGGGAGTGATTGTGGGTCTGGGGTCATCACGGGCAGTCGTTAGAGGGAAGACCATTATTTATCCTGGGGAAACGTTCTAACCTGTTCTACCCACAGGTGGCGACACAGGGCCCCAGGTGGAGCCACTAAGGCACCACAGAAACTACTGATAAGGACTCAGGCCCGGCCCCTCGCGGAGGTACTGCTGAGCCCCCAGTCTCGCCGGGGCAGCTCAGGTGAGTGGGATTATCAGGGGGGTGTTACATCAAGTTGGGGGGGCACTGTGGAGCAGCATCATTGCTTGCAGCTAAATAAGAAAGCTCTGACTATAGAACTTTTAAATTACTCAGAAACTCTTATTTTTACCAGTCAGATACAAAATAAAAATACCAATATCCACCTGAAACTAACGTTTACAAGATGGGACCAAAAAAAGATGGTAAACATGTCCCTCAAAATTTGGATTGTCTTCCTGTCTCCTGTGGGCTCCTCTAAAGGGTCGGGGCGACTTCATCCCATGGTATGGTGGTGCTGGAATTACCATCGGTGCAGATCCTTGCAAGGCTTACAAAAATACAAGCAAATGGGGAAGAAACGAATAAAGGTTAGCTGCAGTCGAAGCCAAGCTTACTGAGAATGAGCATAAAATTCAAGAAAATACCACAGCTATCAAAGATCTAAACAAAGGGAACACCTGACAAGTAGACTGTAATGCTGCCTATGTGTGGGATTTCAATTATCTTAGAGCCAAAATCGAGAGCTTGCAGAACACCCAAAGACAGGTCAGTGTAAGGATCCTGGGCTTTCCACCCCAGTTTGCCGTGAAAATGGGTATCCTAAACGCAGTGACTAAAATGATCTTCCAGGACTTACAACTCTTGCCACAGTACTCTGATATAAAGGTACTGAAAGTTTTTGCAATTCTACAGAGGCCGTGACCAAGAGGTGACCTGACACAGCAGCCACTCACCGCAATCGCAACCTTGTCATCACCGGAGGCTCCGATACCCTTACTACAAGTTGCACAATCCAGAGGAGACATTGTGGGGGAGGGCAATCACCTGGCTTTCTTTCCTGATCTGTCAGTACAAACTCAAAACAGGAAGAAATAACTCCAAGTGATCAAGAAGAATCGCCTGAAAAATGGCATCCAGGCACAGCTTATTTATCCAGTGAGGCTGCAAATCTACCATGAATCTAAGATGCATATCTTTGTGGATCCGACCTCGTCGGCTGTCTTTGCAGAGAAGCTAATTGCAAAACGAAACCCTACAGAGGATGCCTTGGATGAGGAAGGGTGATGTACTGTGAAAAGGGGTTTAATTCACTCCATGGGACTGTCGACTGTAGTCGGATTTTGCTCTAGTAATATGCTAATATTGTCACTGGCAATTGCCGGTTCTGTACTTACGAAGTTTATCAGGTTGGTTGTCCTTTGTCAGACTACTATTCAGAGTGGGATTTAGTTCGTACGATAACGTATACACCCATTAGTCTGACAACATTTGTTGCATTTTCTTTAATAAATTAGCCAAGAATGCTGCTCCTATCACTAGTTCTGTTAAACGGTATTGTTTTTTTGGCTAGTTCTATGGAAGTTTAAGGGTTGGTGTGTAAGTACACCCCTTAGTTTTGGAATGTTAACCAGTGCCTTATGATATACCCTGTTAACCCACAGGGTAGGTTGCCTTGCCTTACGTTGATCTGTGGGATATATAATGCAACTTAACTGAGACCAGGACCTCGTATAAATCCCCTGCTCATAGCCGTCTAGCCACTTAGCTCCTCCACAGGCTATTAGTCCTGCTTGGTATCTGACATGCTGATGTTTTTACTTTCTGTTCTAATTGCTGGTGGTGAAAGTGTAAATGCTCTGCAGCATAATCAAATTGAACTTTACCCCGTATCAAAAACTGGCAGTGCCGCACACTGCATGGACTTACTGAACTAACACTTGGAGAGCCTACTTGTTATTACAAATGTATTGTACATCCAGTGTGGAGGCCTGCGTGCCTCAATTCTCCTAATCTATGTATTACAGTATATTCTGTAAGATCGTAAAATTCATAAATAAAAAGTTTAAAAGAAAAGAAAATCAAGTTGATCAGACTGGGAAGAGTGGGACTGAACAGGGAGTAAGTGGAGAAGCTGAACCTATGCTCGGTGAGGTGCTTAAGACCATGAAAGATCTGCAGCGTGCAGTCAAAGATATGGACTATAAAATGGATTAGTTCAACAACAGGTTACCACATTAGAAGCAGTGGTGGATGTGGTCACCTTGGAGGCACAGTCAACCTCAGATACAGCTAATAAATCACCAGTGGTGGTTGCAGGAGTCCTTAAAGAGAACAACCGAGACTTGAGCATTTAGAAAATGGTGCAAGTGGTGCCAGGGTAAGACTTCTAGGGGTACCAGAGGGTCTTGAGGGAACTGATCCTCTGCAATTTATCTGTACTCTTCTGTCAGAGCTCCTGGGTATAAAGTTGGATGGACATTTGTATAAGGTCAAGTCAAGTCATATTTATTTATAAAGCGCCTTTCGAAACCAAGGCGCTGTACAGAAATAGATAAAACAGTAAAATCCAAACATATAAACAACTATAACTAAAGAAAATAAGCCAAATTAAAAAGATATGTCTTTAAAGCAATTTTAAAACTATCAACGGTTGGGCATTCTCTTAACCAGCGAGGTAGAGAGTTCCACAGGGTTGGAGCCAAGAAGGCAAAGGCACGAGATCCCGATAACTTCAATCAAACCCTGGGAATCTCCAGCAATCCCTCGCTGGCAGAACGGAGAGGACAGAGGGGGCAGTAGGGAATCAGAAGATCTTTCAGGTAACCGGGTCCCTGGTTGTGTAGGGCTTTAAAGGTTAGTAAACCAACTTTAAAGGTGATCCGCCACCGAACAGGCAGCCAGTGCAGTTCTCGAAGCACAGGCTAAATATGACTGGTTCTAAGAATCCCAGTCAAAAGCCTGGCTGCAGCGTTCTGCACCAGCTGAAGGCGGTGGATATCAACCCCTGGTAGCCCTAGGTAGAGGGAATTGCAGTAGTCCAGACGAGTAGTGACAAAGGCGTGGACCAAAGTTGGAAGGTCCTCCTGGGGAATAAGATGTTTCACCCGGGTGATATTCCTAGATGGTAGAAAGAGGATTTGACAACAGCTGACACCTGAAATTTCAGGGTCAGACCATCATCAAAAATAACGCCCAGATTTCGCACTTGTTGAGAGGTAGAGAGCGGTACATCACCAAGTAATAAACCTGATAACTGCCCAGCACCCAAACCCACCCCAGGACGACCTGGATCCACAACCAGTACCTCAGTCTTATCCGGATTGAGTCTCAGCCAGCTCGAGCTCATCCAAATTCTGATCTCATCCAGGCAGCTATTAAGTACAAAGAGTGCATCACTCTGGTCGGGGAGAAAGGACAGATACAGCTGAGTATCATCTGCATAGCAGTGAAAACTCAGACTGTATCGCCTGATGATTTCTCCCAATGGCAGCATATACACTGCAAACAACATGGGAGCTAAAATGGAGCCCTGTGGTACCCCACAAGGCAGGGAGAAAGCGTCAGAGGAATAGATTCCGGTGACAACTCTCTGAGACCTGCCAGTGAGGTAAGAATGAAACCAATTGTGGACTGTACCAGACAGCCCACAAAAGACCAGCAGTCGCTCCAGTAGCACCCCATGGTCTACAGTGTCAAATGCAGCAGACAGATCGAGAAGGACCAGAATGGTACAAGCCTTTCGATCTCTGGCCATTAGGAGGTCGCTCAATACCCGAACAAGGGCAGTCTCAGTACTATGCCTTTTCCTGAAACCAGACTGGAGAGTATCATAGACATTATGAGATGTAAGATGATCATCCAATTGAACGCGAACTGCTTTTCAATAACCTTACCAACAAATGGCAGGTTAGAGATAGGCCGGTAGTTAGCTAGACAGTCTGGGTCCAAGGAGGGTTTTTTTAGGAGTGGTCGAACTACTGCCTCCTTAAGGGGGTCAGGAAAAAAAACCCTCTCCAAGGATTTCCAGATAATGTCAGCAAGGATTGGGTAGATAGCTTCTACACAACCTACTAACAGTGGTGTAGGACCCGGATCCAAACTACAACTAGTTGGTCGCATCGTTTGGATGATCTTCACAATGTCCACGAATTCCGGGCGGCGAAAGTCTAACCAGACAGACCAAGGACAAGACACCACCAGTTGTCCACCACAATCCCCCGTAGGAGAGGTCAGACTGATGCCGGACCTGATGCTGGCAACCTTATCTGCAAAAAAGCGAGCGAACTCCTCGCATCTAAGCTGAGAAAAGGCTTCTCTAGGCTGAAGACAGACTGGATTGCACAGTCTGTCCACAGTCCAGAAAAGCTGAGCCGGTCGATTTTTTGCAGCAGAAATCTCTCTGGACAGGAATTCTGCCTTCTTACGAGTGATTTCTGATGGTAGCTATCATAATGGGCCAGCAATCTAAGCCTGTCAGCATCAAGGCCCGATTTCGCCAGCTCTCTCCAGCCTTCGCCTACTCGCCTTAATTCCCTTCTCAAGGAAACCATCAAACCATGGACTCCTTTGGACAGATGGTGAGAGGTCGAACACGAACAGGTGCAATATTGTCCAGAGCATCTCCACAGCCTTATTATAGGCTAATACAAGACCATCTGGACTCATGCATTCACCCGACAGACTCGATAGGTCCAGCACGGCCGTTAGGTCATTGGGGCCAATACCCCTAAAAGGGTGGTACTGGACCATCTCCATAGGGGCAGACCTATTAGAGGGAGCCCTGAAACTGAACCTTATGGTGTAATGGTCCGACCAACTGACTGGTTCCACCCCCAAATCAGTTATCTCCATACCCAAGAGAAAGACCAGATCTAATGAATGACCCCCTATATGGGTAGAGGAGGTAACAACCTGTGTCAGGCCCAGTGTATTCATCAACTGGAGGAGATTTTGACCAAAATGAGATAGTTCATCGTCGACCCAGGCGTTGAAGTCACCCAGGAGTATTAATCTGGGAAATCTCAACACCAGGTCGACAATGAAGTCTGCAATCTCCTGTAGGAATTCGCCACCGTCACCTGGTGGACGGTAGACGAGGAGAATCCCACAACCTGCACCCTCACCCAGGATATATTCAAAAGATCTGGTGTTTCCCAATGGCACGTCCACAAGGTCCAGTTCAGATTTAAACAAAATGGCCACACCTCCGCCACTACGATCCAGCCTTGGACGGTGTATCACCGAGAACCCGGCTGGAGTTGCCAAGGCCAATATAGGGCCTGGATTTTCATCCAGCCAAGTCTCGGTGATGCAAGTCAGATCAGATGAACCAACAAGATCAGCGATAATAGCTGTCTTGTTCTTAATTGATCTGGCATTGCACAACACCGCCAAGGCGGGATGAGCTGTCGAGGAAGACCTCGGTATCTGTCCGATTTCTTCAGAACTCTTGGGTATGGGGACAAGATAAGAGTGACCTCTATCCTGACCCCATTTCACCCCAGGACGTCTTCTGGACCCTAAAACCCCAATCCGCCCCTTCCTGTCCCCCCCACAAGGCCCAGCTTTCCATCTTCGGCCTCGCCTCTTCAGAATGCCCAATGCTCGACACCTAAAATAGGTGTCAGATGACAGTGGTGGGCACTCAAAAGGACGTAGTTCCCTGAGCCTAGTGGGAGAATAGTGCCCAACCGTCATTAATCAAATCAAAACAACAATCTATAAATAACACACTCTGTAAATAACACACTCTCCTCCCCCTCTCTCACTGAGGGGAGGCAAATAAAACAAGATATAACCAAAATAATAAAATAAAAATAAAACAAATAATCTTAAAACACAGTAGAATATACCACTGATTATTAAAATAGGTTTGAATTTTAAACAATGCAGCACCTCTCACGTCCGACAATGCAACAGATGTTATATAGTCTTCCAATACCACCTCTCACATGGCAGGGAACCAGTTAAATAAATCAAATTTATTATCATACAAATTAAAATAAATAAGTATACACCACTCTCACCACCCTCAGTCCAAGAGTTAGTAAGAGACAGAGAAAGCGGTTCTCCAGCGTCCAAAAATGAATAAATCCGGATAAATCCAAACAATTCTCAGCAGGTAAATCCAGTGACAAATGTTCAAAAACGAACCAAACAAGGGAGCCTCAGGGTGTCCAACGAATCCTCCAGCAGCTGCTCTTCAAGACCAACAGTACAAACCATTAGTTGTCCAAAAAGAAGCAAAATACTTCATGGAGGCAGAAATAAATTTCTTCAGGGAGTAATATCCCCACCCAGTCAACGACCTGTGGCTAGAACCGTCTCATAAGTCAGCCCAAACAGCCGACCCTGAGGCGGCTTAGAAGAAGCCCTGGTCCCCCCCAGCTCCCTGGGAAGCACCCAAGGCAGCTCCTGCCTGGTCGGAGACCAGAAGGTGGACAACACTTCCCACAAATTCCAAAGCAGTACTCCGCACCAACAATTCCACCAGGAATCCCAACAAAAGCTCGTCCATATAAACGAGCCCGCCGATGCAGCAAAGAAGCAAACAGTCCGCAACTTCAGCAAAGAACCTCCTGACAAGATCCCCGGTCCGATCAGCAAATCCTCAGCAGTCACGAAAACAGTCCACACACCTCCCCAATCCGCCACAGGACAGCCTGCAATATCCCAGGGATCAAAAGAACTCGATCAATCCAGGAATTAGAGAGCAGCACGATGGAAGAGCAGGGAATCAGTCAACTCCAAAGCACAGGCTCAAAAACCTGCCGTATAATCAAAAATATCCGAACAAAAACTCCAAGCTCCATCAACGACTCAATGGCACAGGTGGAAAACAACGGCACAGAGACGCAAACCGCCACCAATAGCCAACGGCAAAAAGTTGATAGAGCAAACGGAGACCGACAGAACAAACTCAAGGTGCAAGTCTTACGTGTTAACGCAAAATTACTAACTACCTCGCTCCTTTAGCCCTGTCTAGCTAAAGTAAAATAAAGATAATAAATAGCAGTAAGTAATAAGGCTAAAATAAAACTAAAAACGAACAGTGCGGAAGCGCTAAAACGCTAAAACGCTGGCAGGCACAGCACAGCCGCCATCTTGAACCCTCCTGCCATAACACACTCCATACCTCGATCTCTGATCGGTTTATAGAATGAACCCCAGGAAAACGCTGAACAACCTTGACCTCCCAGGACCTTGCTGATCGTGACCATGGGGGCTAACATTAGAGCTCTAATTTTAAGGGCAACCAAACTGAAAGGCTTACTAACTCTTTTGGATGGTATTAGTCTTTTGCTTCTGTGACCTTATCTTTATGACAAGACAGCTGTGCAAAAGTTGTGATGGTGTCTCTGCTGGCTTAAGGGAGCTCAGTGTGTCACACTCCGCCAGCAACCTGCAAAACTTAGAATAAATAATGCAGCTGGTGTTAGTGTGCTGTGGGGGAGCTCCTAACTCTACGAGTATAGGTTTCATTTTTTTTTTTTTTACAGGTATGCCATCCATTGCCTAGAACTGTGAATTATTATTTTAATGCATTCAAGCATCTGCTGGTACTGCCACCCTGAACTAGCCTTTATTTGTTAGATTCTCTATGGTCCTCAGATATTCTGAGGAGGAACTGAGGTGAGATTTGAACTGAGAGAGCCACCAGCACTGAGAGAGATGCCAGCACGCTGCGTGGAGAGTTGCAGTGGAAGAAAGATGGCAGACCCGGGACGGTGGACCCTTGATGGGTTCAAGTGGCTGGAGCAGCTGAAATTAGAAGCAGAGATGCCTGGGAGCAGAAAAACTGCAATGATATTGTAACGACACTGCAGACAGCTGGATCAGACGAGAGCTGAAGGAAAGGCAGATTTATTGTTATGGTTGAACATAGTTTGGACCCCTTTTTGGGAATTATACTCAGGCAAGATCTTGCTCAGTTGAGATTTATGACTTCTGGCTTAAAATATTATTGCCTGGGGGCGTGGTCTGACCAGGCAGAAGATGGCAGCATAGTTGAGAATCTCTGCAGGAATGACTGCAATCTAACCTCATCCAGCCTTCACCAGACCTTTCTTTGGTACCAACTCCTGTGACCATCCTGTAATCTTACTGCCTGACACAGTTTGTAAGTCATTTTTGATCCATCATCTACTTATATTCAATTATTCTACACTGTACTGCAGCATACTAGGCCTTATCCTTCAGCATTATGGCAGATCTCCAAGTACAGCAAAGCTCACTTGCTAGAGTGGAAGTAATGTTTTCTGAACTGATGGCTGAGATTAATGATCTAAAAACCTCCACCCAACAGAATGCGACCACTCTTGAAACTTTTAGCCAGAAAATTGCATTTAATGAGAAAGCAACGGCCTATAACACCACTACTATTCATGACCTCCAGGCTACTGTCCGCAATCAAGATCGAACTGTTAAATCTCTACAAGCCAAAATTGACAATATTGAAAATTGTAATCATCGCAACAATTTTTGATTTTTTGGCTTCCCTGAAGGTATAGAATTAGGTGACACTACTGCGCTTTTATTACATGTGCTGCCTGCAATGCTTAAACTGCCTCCTGACCTAACGTTAATCATTGAGCGGTCTCACCGCACTCTGGGTCCCAGGCCAACATCAGACCAGCGACCAAGGCCTATCATTGCTTGCTTCTTGAACTATTCCCACACAGAATTAACACTGAAGCGAGCCAGAGAAATGGGGAAACTTCAGTGGCAAGAGTTTAATATTTCTATCTACAGAGACTTTTCAAAAGATTTAACTATCAGAAGGAAGGCCTACAATCCACTTAAACAAATCCTCCACCAAAGAAGCATTAAATTTGCTCTACGTTACCCCGCGACACTACGCCTTTTCTCAGGCTCTTCCTTCAAGGATTTTGAAACCCCTGACATCTTAGCCAACTATCTGGAGGTCTCTCTCTGCAATCTTCCCTGGGAGGTTCAGCAGCAATTGGCAACACGAACACAGCTTTGGTATCCACATGGAGGGTGGACAACGAGGTACAGGAACATGGGGAAAGTGTTGCAGAACTCGCAGCCCCAAGCAGCAACGCCGCAACTGATTTGACCCCAAGACAATCAACACGGCTGCAAGAGAAACTTCTGTCGGGGCATTATTCTTCAAGACTTTCATGCTGTTCTAGCGAGGTTTCACCCCAAACACCCCAAGCTGCAGACTCTCACCTTCAAATCAACCCCTCTATTCCCTTGAGCAATAAGTTTGCTGTCTTGGAGAATAACATGCACTCCTCGCAGGAGGATCTTTCCCAGCAAATTTCAGATGAACGTCCCTCTAATTTAGGCCCTGTGCCTCAGGGATGTATTTCTGCCGATACTTCATGCGCAGAAGTTGTTGCAAGTTCCCCTCTCAAATCTTTAGAGCTGCCCAAAAAAACAACGGGCAAAGACCAAAAGCAAGAACATCAATAGTCACAATCCTGCTAATAAATCTAAGGTGTCATGAGCTTATATGGTCAGTAATATGGCCACAGTTGCTATATCCTGGTAGGTTTTGCTTCCAGAATACTTAAAGGGAGTGCCAGTACACTTTTTCTGCCTAGCCGCCCGCTCTACAGTCTATGCTATTTGGTTGCTTTCACTCCTAGCGGGTGCAGAAAGCAAAGGCTGTACATCGCAGCATGAACAATTTACTTTTTGTTGCAGTATTTAAATGAGCAGCTTAAAGGACTTCAAGGGAACTTTGGTATATCAGCAATGCTTTTCTAACCCATTATTTTACTGTTAAATCTTATACATTACCTCACTAAACAGGCTCTCTGTATCTAGTCTTTTACTCTCCAGTTTAGCAGTGCATCAGGTTTATAGTCTTTTGGCTGTTCAGCTGCATATCTTCAATCGGTATGCATCCTGATTATTGCCTTTCCTTTTTTCATATGTGAATTATTATATATTACAAGACAACTTACCCCTATCCCTCGCCTGATGACAGGTTCTTAAGTATTATTGGCAACTACATTTAATCTATCTCCTTCCCTACGCTCCATTGTTCTTACTACCTCCTGTTTACAATATGGAACTATCATTAGCACGCAAAGAGGTGGGCTATGTTTTGTGTACTGTTGCAAAGGATTGTCAATCTACATCTTCCTTATGCTCCTTATTTTACTCTAAGCCTACAGATATTATAGAAATCCACTGCTGTGTGGTCTCTCCTGTTTTGGGGCTCACTGGGCCTAGTCTTCTAGACCTAGTCACCCCATATAACACCTATTTAGGTGATTTTCGAGTAATCAGAGCTGGTTTTTACTATGACTATCTCTTCTGTCTACAGTTATCACCGAAGCCTATACCTCTCCACATAATCCCGATTTGCATTTGGCTCAGGGCATAAGGGCTTAAATTGACCTCCCCTTTCTTCTTTCCCCCTCAATATTGTATTTATTATGTACTTACTCTGTTGCACTGCAAAGTATACTCAGAGTCACTTTAATGTGGTAATGATCTACTTTTCCTTTTATATTTGTTCATTTGCATTCTACCTGGCACCCTGAATTCCTTGCTGTATGTCTAGGCTGTACTGGCATCTCGTATATGGTTCTTTAATTTACTGTTATTTCGAGTTGGCATATCTTGTACTATTACTTCTAATGTTTATAAATAAGCTCTGGTGTTTAGCTTTATCCTTATACCTTGTCCTGTTAGCTTAGAATTAAGCTGAGGTTATTACAGTCCCCTTCCTTTCTTGGTATTATTCCTTTTCAGTTTAGCATATCAGGAATACTTACTTTATTATATTACTGGGATCAGACTTAGGTTTGGGCCGATATTTATAACCGGTCCTCCCTAGTCTCCTCCCTACATCAACGCCCCAGAGTGTGGTGAGAGAGTCTCTTAGCCAGTTGGCTGACATATCTCCTCACACCCATAAAGCATTTTCTTTGTTATTTAGCTTACTAGTATTGTTGTTGTTGTTACTGACTTTTCTCCTTCCCCATTTCTATTCTAACTTTAATAAGATATCTGTGCTACTCATGTATCATATATCTCACTTTTTTTGGCTTGAATGTTACTGCCACTCTCTGCATATACATAAGCTCTCTATATTGTATTCTAATCATCCTCTGCCTCATTTATTTGTACGTTCACACTCCAGCGATTATTCCCTTTCTTTAACACTAACAATATGAGTGACATACTTTTATATACAGTACATGGAATGTGAAGGGACTTAATTCTCCTTGTAAGCGGAAGCAAATTCTTTCACATCTCAAAAAACATAAAACACAAATTGCTTTCCTTCAAGAAACAAAATTATTAGCAGAGGATGTTCACAGACTTAAAAAAGATTGGGTCGGTCAGATCTACGATTCATCCTATACCTCAAAAAATAAGAGGAGTTGCTATTCTTATTCATAAGAGTCTCAAATGGTCCCTTGTAAACTCTGTTTCTGATTCTGACGGCAGATGGGTGATGGTCAAACTGAATACCAACTCTGGTCCTCTTCTGCTTGTTAATGTCTATGCACCCAACTCCAATTCCCTGGATTTAGCTCAACAGATTCTATCCTTTAACACTGATAATACACCAGTTATTCTTGGAGGGGATTTTAACTTAGCTTTAGAAGCCAGCATTGACAGAAGTAGCCCCACTACAGAGGCCCACCCTAGAAGTATTAAAGCCCTCTCATTACTAATGCAAGATGTTGGATTAGCTGATGTATGGCGCCTCCTTCACCCCCATGATCGAGAATTTACTTTTTACTCCTCTCTATATAAGACATACAGTAGAAATGACTACTGGTTAGTCTCTCCTGTTATAATGGAAAAAAAAAATATTGATTCATCCATCTCTCCCATCATCATTCCCCTGTTAAATTGCAACTTTTGTGGGGCCCATTAGCACCTAAATCTTCTTACTGGTGGCTGGACCCTCTCCTTCTCAAGGATCCCAATTTCTTACCCATGATCAAAGCACAAATTCAGGACTTCCCCTTTCACAATACCCCAACTGAATCTTCTATGTCCTCTGTATGGGAAGCTCTTAAAGCTACGATTCGAGGGACGCTTATCAGTTATGCTGGACAAAGGAAAAGAGTAAAGGAACAACAGCTGGCTAACTTGGAAAAATCTCTTAAGGCTAAAGAGAATTTATACTTTTCTTCTAATAAGCACCGTCCTGATTCTTAACTTCATCTTGAAATTCTTCAACTTAGAGTTAAAATTAATGAAATAATTTCTCGTAAAACCGAACTGGCCTTGTTTAAACTTAAATATAAGTTTTGGGAACATGGAGATAAAAATGGGAAGTTCCTCTCTTACCAGCTCAAAGCACAACAAATGGAACAACACATTCTAAGTCTAAAAGATGAACAGGGTACGATTCACTCCGACAACCCCTCTATAAACCGTATCATGAAAACCTTTTATCAAAAACTATACTCTAATACAAATCCTCCATCTACTTTACAAATTCAACAGTTCCTTAAATCGTTACATCTTCCTCATCTTTCTGCTCTTGAAACAAATTCTATAGATGAACTCTTCTCGCTTCAGGAAATCCAGAAAGCTTTGTCTTCCTTGAAATCCGTCAAATCCTCTGGGGGTGACAGATTCCCTGTTGATTTCTATAAAATGTTTTCCGACACCTTATGTCCCCTTCTTCTTAATGTTTATCAAGAAGCTTCCAATACTGGCAAGCTTCCCCCATCTTGCACCAAAGCAATCATAACCCTAATCCCTAAGAAAGAAAAAGACCCTACTCACCCCACAAGTCACATGCCCATCTCTTTATTAAACACGGATGGGAAGACATTTGCTGAACTACTAACTTCTCGAATTGAATCCTTGATTCACAAGCTAACTCATTGTTTGCAAGCTGGTTTTATTAAACATAGATCTGGTTCTGATCACCTACGTTCCTTATTTAATTTAATTCACAAAGCCCAACTCCTCAAGACACCAGCTGCAGCCATAGCTATTGATTTAAAGAAGGTCTTTGACTCCTTATACTGGGACTACCTTCATCAAGTTTTATCTTATTTTGGTCTTTCTCATACCTTTTCCTCCTGGATCAAGCTATTATATAACTCCCCTGTTGCTAAAGTACTTAATAATTCCACCCTTTCCTCTTACTTTCATCTAGCAAGGGGAACTAGACAAGGCTGTCCCCTGTCACCTTCCCTGTTTATTTTAGCCATGGAACCCCTGACTGCTTGTTTACATCAATCTTCTGGCATTATGGGCATACCTGTGAGCAATTCAAGATATGTTTCTCTCTCTCCTATGCGGATGACCTCTTAATCTCACTCAAAAACCTGAATGAGGCTGGGCCCCTGTTGGTTGATTTGCTTAATAATTTTACTAAAATTTCTGGCCTTGCTTTAAATTATGGCAAATCACAAACTATGCCCCTTAACGACCACTGTAAAGCCTTTATGAACATACCTCTTGGATTCTGCTGGTCACCACATGGTATAACATATCTAGGAATCAAAATTACTAGTAACTTAGGGAAGATATGGGACATTAACTTTAACCCCTTATTTGATAACATCAAAACGATTCTGGACAGATGGAAGTTTCTTAATCTCTCGTTCATGGGGAAAATTGCAACCATTAAGATGTTCATTTTCCCAAGATTCTTTACCTCTTTGCCAATATTCCTTTAGTCTTACCATCCTCCTTTTTTTGCTAAAATTAATAAATTAATAGGTAACTTTATCTGGGCTGGAAAACCACCAAGATTTAACCGCAACAAACTTCGATCACATTGGAAAAAAGGGTGATTTGCCCCTAGTGACCCAAACCATTAAATGGTTTCAGAAACCTTCCCCTCACTCACCACTATTGGTTGCAATGGAATCCGCATTGTGCCCAGGAGGAGTTCCCACTTCCTTCATTTTTAATCCCATTTCCTCTAAACTAAAATCTCACCCAACTATATCATCCTCTGTTCTTTATTGGAAACTAACTCACAAATTCCTGAAATCCAATCCAACACCCTGGTTTTATGCCCCCTTATAGGGCAATCCTCTGCTCACTCTAGAAGATCACCCAATTTTCTGTCATACGTGGAGGAACAAAGGCATTTTCTTTCTTGGAGATATCTTGGACCAGAATTCACTCACTCTTAGATCATTCTCAGACTTGCAGGTAACATGGAAACTTCCTAAACAGGACTTCTGGAAGATTTTACAAATTCAGGCAGCTTATAACTCTCTCTTTCTAGTTTAGTGTATAGACATACTCTTCTAAACCCATATATCTCGCACTGGACTAATTTATCAGTAAAAATAAATAGCTCCATTTACAAAGACATTATTGATAATCTACCTGATCAGTCTATACAGGCCAAAAATAAATGGAGTACTCTTCTTAACTACAATATTTCAGATGCACGATGGAGTAATTATTGGAGTATTGCACATAATACCTTTAAAGATGCCCATAGTTCTTTAATACAACCTAAAATCCTACATCTTTGGTATAGAACCCCCTCTGTGCTTCAACGAATGGGCCTATTAAATAATAATAATTGCTGGCGCGCTGCAATTTGGCCAACTGGGATCTACTTCATATCTTGTACTCTTGCGCTCCCATTAATGAGCTCTGGCATAAAGTCTGTTTACTTGCCTCCAGAGTAACAGAACAAAAACTACCTTTTGACCCCAAGCTATTCCTTCTAGGCATCCTTATCCCCAATAGCTCTCTCCTCTCACATGCACATTTTAGATGGCTAAACATACTTTCTCTTCTGGTCAAACATCTGATTCTTCTGAAATGGAAATCAACTCTGGTGCCTTCTCTTTCAGATGTTCTTCAAAGCCTCTCTCAGTATGCCTCTCTAGACCGATTATCTCATGTTACTCATAACCGACTCACTGTATATGACAGATGTTGGCAGGATTACTTCAAGTCCATGAACCTTGCTTTTCTAGACCCTAATTCCTAGGGATATTTAGCCCTCCTTCTTATTTTGCTCTCAGATTAGGTTTTCTCAAAACTTTTGTGCTCAGATTTCTCCTCTTTTTTCCCTTCTTCCCTGTTTTCTCTCTATCTTTCCTTCCCTTCTCCCTTGCTTTTTCTCTCTTCTTTCTTTCCTTGCACACTTTTCTCTTATCTTCACCTCTCCATTACTGAACATTGTCCATATTACCACATTTATCACTTTTTGCAATTTACTGAATGCCTTGCCATAGCCTGCCCTAGCATGTATTTCGTACATGGTTGCTATTTCTGATCCTATAATACCCTATTGATTGTAACCCTTCTGCTCTCCACTTACATCCTGTCTAGGTTTGTGTTTTATTATCAATACATGTATATAAGGCTTCTCCAATATGTTTACCCTAAATACTGTGTTTTGTTAAGTGATATTTTATATCTTACATGGAGGATAGTCTTCTATTTTATAAGATGTGTGCTTTCTTATATACTCAAATTTCAATAAAAAGATAAAGTGAAAAAAATATATATATTGTTGCCTGGAAGGACTTCCGGTGACGTCACCATGCAGATAGCAGGCTGACTCCATAGTTCTGCTGAAACCTGCAAAAAATAAGGACCAAACTCCCCCACAGATCTGAGATTCCTCTATAAAATATATAAAATAAGTAATAAGAATGTACGGGGATACAGACTGACCAGATCCCGGGCATCCATTGCAAATAAACCAACGGATACAAATGGATGCAGCCCAGCAACCTTCTCACTCAGAAGCAGTCCATCTCCAGCAAGCAGTTTCACCCAGGGACCAGATATATATATTTTTTATTTTGTTTTTGTTGACTGGGTAAGTGCACTAGGCAGATTCTGCCTATTTTCAGGCACGACCCAGGGAAGGGGGATACAGATGAATGCCAACTGACCCTGAACCAGATTAAGCTGTTGGTATTTTTAGTGGATACAGAGATGGACACTTTTTCTTGGTCTCAGTTTGAGACCTTGCTTAATGAAATAAAAATCTTCTGTACAGAGACAAAACAAGAATTCTGCACTCTTAACACTAAACATAGTGCGGTGTAAGCAAGAATCCAGACTGCTGAGGAGCACATTTCTCAGGCTGAGGACACTACCACGCAACTTCATACAGCAATTGAGTTTCTTCTGGACCAACATGAAATAATGCAGCAAAAATGCCAGGACTTGGAAGCCCGCTCTAGGTGGGATCACCTACGAATATATGGATTACCTGAAGGCTCCAAAACTGGCCGGATGACTGTCTTCATGGAGGATCTCCTTCGACATGTCCTGAATGTACCCACTCAGCTCCAGTTCTGTCTTGAAAGGCCCCATTGAGCTCTCACACCTCACCCGACAGACCCAAAGGCTCATCCATGCTCTGTGGTTATAAAGTTCTCAAGTTTTAAAGATAAAGAACACATCCTATGACTGGCATGGAGCAACAAGCAAGTGATTTACAATAGAGCACACTTGTTTTTTGATCAGGATTACCCACCAGAGGTTATTCAGAAGAGGCTGGCCTACTCTGACCTCCTTAAAGTACTGTGGAGTCACCAAATTCAATTTCAGATTCCATACCCCGGCCCGCCTTAGGGTTTTTTTGGGAGTCGGGACCAGAGATCTACGCCGCACCAGAGAAAGCCCAACAAGCCTTTAAATCTCATGGCCTACCAGATCTCATGGCAGTGGGAGAAACATCTAAACCACAGCCACAGCAAGCTGCATGGAAATCGGGGAGTTTGCAGCACCACAGGGCATCTGGGAAAGGCGCAGTGCCAGCGGCCCTAGCAGACGTCCATGGCAACCTGAAAAACTTGCGGAAGACATCCAAAGGGCCGCATACCCAAGAGGACATTCCAAGTTGAAGGTAGCATAACATGATATAAAAGGTAATTAAGTGCTGGAGGTCAACTCCCTCGGTCAATGAAGTGCACTGGAGTTTTATTTTATCTACACCGGTCAAGGCTCTATACCTTCTATTTTTCTGTTGCTGCCTGAACCACAGTATAGACTTTGGGGAGTCTCAAGAGGGCCCTCATACCCACATGGGGGTCTAACAGGACTTCATTTGGTAGACTGGATTAATGTTTGAAACCCGACCCTACTGATGTGTTTAATATTTGCAATACTGGAAACTACGGATTGTGCTGAGAACTTTGGACTCATATTTTAAAGACAATATATCATACAGTATTGGTCTGATGGTCTACCATATCCATTTTGCTTAATAACAACTTTATAGTTCACTTTGTATTGGGCACCCCTTCCTCGGTTCCCATTTGGACATATGTGGCTGTAATACTCTATTAAATGATTGTTTTTCTTTTTCGTTTCTTCCCATGTGGGATCACAAGCAGGGTGCTTGATAACAGTTTGCTTTTACTTAGTTTCACTGTGAAATAACCCGGCTGGGCCTTTCATTTATCTATAATAAAAAAAAAATTTATAGCACAATCTGGTAGGCAATAGCAGCAGCATTTTCTTTTTATCTAGGGTTGATAGCTGAATCTTTAACGCCTTTCCTGTCTATATAACCTGGACAGTGTCATGAAAGGACTACTTATTAAGGGTGATGTCAGCTACCTTTTAAAATCTCTATATGCAGTCTGTAAAATTACAATTTTAATGTCGATGTCTTTCATTATAATTGCTTCTGGGCAGCAATGTCTGACAACCCACTATGATTTGAAAGACAGAATTGCCGATGTCTGACATATCACACTATAGAGTAACTCCTAAGACTACCACCCTCCTACACGGGGGATGGGAGAAATACTGCAGGACAGTTCTAAGTGGCTAGCTGTTAATGTTTCCACCTATAAATGCAGTTGGCCTGGTTCACAAGATGGTGGTCCTCATTTGTCATCCTGCTTGCAGAGGTGATGACATACCCTTTTTTGCTATATTTGCCATGGTCTATTTCGACACATGGCTGGAGGGTCCCTGCAGTTTGGTCTGCTTTTTTTCCTTCCAGTCACACCCCACAAAGCACCTGGGGCAAAGTGCGGTCTCCCAAAGGGCTAGTGTATTTGCCCTTCTTCTATGGAAGTCAGGAGGTAACTCTGTGTTATATTGTAAATAAGTTATTTAAAGTTTGTAACATATGTCATGTTTACTATGTTGTTTATTTATTTATTTGCTCTACCCAGAAGAGGTGTACTGTGTTTGGATTGTGGGAGGGTGGAGGGGGGGATTACAGTGGTGGATTTTGTGGGGCAGGGCTCTACATGGGGAAGGGGGCAGCTTTTACTACATGCTTGGACAAGGGATACAGTAAGATGGGCATATGGCTTTTATCCACATTATTTGAAGGTGAGGTGCAGCATTGGGAAAAATATTTTTATGTTGATAGATGATGGCTCACTCTAGGTATATTCATATCAATTTGCAAAACGTTAATAAGCTTACCAACCCAATGACATTATGCAAGATACTCTCTTTAACAAAAAAGAAGCAACCCACGTTTGTGTTGTTGCAAGAAACACACCTATCTCGAGAGGAGCACCAAAAACTTATCAGGTTTGGATACTCTCAAGTAGTGGCTTCCTCATACAAAGGGGGGGCGGCCATCTTGGTTCCCCATCAGATTCCTCTGCAAGTGGCCTATACATTAACAGACCCGAAGGGATGCCTGGCTTTGCTGATGGGTACTTTAGAGGGACACCCCATAATGCTGGTGAGTTTATATCTCCCACTAAGTACGGATGCACTCATGATGAAATCCCTTCTCCAAAAGACTACTGAAAAGCAAACAAGCATCCTTGTGGTAGGAGGAGATCAC
This sequence comes from Neoceratodus forsteri, assembly GCA_016271365.2. Lineage (NCBI taxonomy): Eukaryota > Metazoa > Chordata > Ceratodontiformes > Ceratodontidae > Neoceratodus > Neoceratodus forsteri. The sequence continues at coordinate 106,306,178 of CM028131.1, read as the reverse complement.
AATTTAATTTATGACAACAGAGACACTACCAACTCCAGACCCCCTCGGAAAACCAAGACACAGAGAGTGGCCCAAAATTATTTCAAGGAGATGCACTGGGTAGACACATGGCACCTCCCACACCCCTCTGCAAGAGGTTATACCCATTACTCCATGCCACATCATATCCGCACCAGGATTGATTATTTTCATATATTGGGTGAACACCAGCATCTTGTTGCTGACTGCCAGATGTTTCCCTTTGCCCCCTCTGACCATAATTCAGTGTTGCTTAAACTGGTATGGGCCCCCCCAAAAAAACAGTACTTTGGAGATTCAATAATTTCTTGCTGAATCTCCCCTTCTTTCGTACTCAAGTTAAAGATCAGATCCAAGCTATAATTGTAAACAATATCCACCCAGATGTCACCCCAAGTGTCTTGTGGGACACACTTCAGGTGGTATTAAGGGGGGAAATTATTACATTTACCTCTCACTACAAAAAGACTCAAACAGCCCTTTTAAATCAACTTCAAGCTCAACTCACAGATCTCCAAAATAAACATGCGGGGAGAGATTCAGGAGTAGCACCTCTTTTGGAGGCCACCCGATAGAGGGTGCAGGCTCTTTTAGATGCAAAAATGGAACAAGCATTACAATTTTTAAAGCAAAGATATGTGGGAGGCCCCCGAGCAACCCGCCTACTGGTGCACTGGCTAAAACAACACATGGCCAATGCCACAGTTACTCAAATAAAGTGCCCCACTACGGGCTCGCTGTTGCGTCAACCTAAGCAAATCCAGGAGGCATTTCAGTATTTTTACTAGAAATGATATACCCCAGAAAGGGAACATAGCAATCAAGCTATGAAACACCTTCCAAAACTATCCCCAGCCCACAAAGCTATCTTAGGTGCACCTGTTGAATATATATGTCGATCAGGCACAGGTCAGGAGGCATAGGAAAACCAGGAGCAGTTTCAAAATTCACAAGCATTGTTTTATTATCAATAACAGCAAAATAAAAATTAAAAATTGTTCATTATAACTATTTACAATGGCAATACTAACATAGAAAGCAGAGTCGTCCTTGTGAGTTTTTCTTCTCAATTTCCAATCTCAGTCTCTCAGTCTCTGTCTCTCTCTCTCTCTCTTTTGCAAAACACTGCAGCTCTTTTTATAACAAGTCTTTGCAGGGAGCTTGTTAAGAGAACATTCTGCTTCTCACACCGTGTTCTTGTCAGTTTCAGCAGGTGCAGCAAAAAGAACATTGTGTTGCAGAACTGACCTCTTGTTGACAGCTCTGGAAATATTTCTCAAACCAGCATCCAAGGTTAACCACATTGTATTCCAGTTTTTGCAATCATGTCAACAGTATATCTATATACAGTTTTAAGCAAAGGGATCCCAGTATCAGTAGCATTTCCACATAAAGATTCACATATATTTTTATAACTGCAGGCATGCAAGGGGGAATAAAAGACAGAAATAGCAAGGGAAAGCAGATAGATAACGAGAGGTGGAGAATTGCCAAACCATCAGAGTGATCAGTTACTAGGTCTCACAAGAAAATTTGGTTGCACAACCAGACAGACAAGAGACAGAAGAGGAGAGGATACAACAGACCATTGTGTTCAACTCTTTCTGTATAACAAATGGGACAGGGCCTTATTCAACCCTGTCACAATATAGAATTAGAAAAAGCAATATGGTCCCTAAAAACTGACAAAGCCCCAGGCCCTGATGGGTACACTAGAGAATTCTATAAGGCTTTCAAAGATCTCATACTGCCACACTTACACCCAGTATGCCAAGGATTATTTAAGGGAAATCCGTTACCCCTTATGTGCTCATATGCCACTCTATCTAGTATACCTAAACCAGGGAGGGATCCCAGCCAGTGCCCATCATACAGACCAATATCGGTCCTTAACATTCATTATGAACTGTTTGCTACAGTGGTGGCTGAGCGATTGGATGGGATCCTTCCCTCCATTATAGAAAGGGATCAGTGTGGGTTTATCAAAGCCCGTCAGGTCCAAGATAATATTAAAAGGACCTTGTACCTCCTTTACCATGCCACCCAGTCACCACAGTCTTTTCTGTTATTGAGCTTAGATGCCGGGAAGACTTTTGACTGGGTGGCGTGACCCTTTTTATTGGCCACATCATCCCATATGGGATTTACTAAACAATTTGGCAAGCTGATTTCCATCATCTATACCACCCCTAAGGCATTTAATAAAATCAATGGTTCCATCTCCATCCCAATATCCCTTCTTAGGGACACCAGACAGGGATGCCTCTTATCACCCTTACTATTTGCCATTTATTTGGAACCTTGGTACAAACAATTTGGCAAACCCCAGAGATTATGGGGTTACCATTAGGGGTGAGGCAACAAAAACTAGCATTATATGCTGATGACCTTCTTATTTGTTTAACTAATCCAGATAGTTCCCTTCCACCACTCTGGGATGCTTTCACAAAATTTGGCTCCTTGGTGGTATATAAAATTAATACAGCAAAAAAAAGGTGTTGCAGGTCCAGTATACTCCAACCTAGGAAAAAAGGAGAAAATTTCCTTTTCACTGGGGACTAACCTCCCTGAAATATCTAGGAATATTTTTAACTGCAGACCAACAACAACTTTATTCCCATAATTACAATCTCCTATTACAGCAGCTGATTAGTGACCTAGAAAGATGGGAGGGGGGGTCCTCCCTCTACCTTTCATACAACGTATAGACACCATACGAATGAATCTACTGCCCTACTTCTTATATTTGGCACAAACATTGCCAGTGGGTCTCCATCATGGTTTCTTTAGGGAGATCTACAGGAGGATCACACGCTATATTTGGGATCTCCAGCTCCCCAGGATCCACCTAGCCACTGTTTACCTACCTAAGAGGCTGAGGGGTGGCCTTACTAGATCTTTGTAACTACTTTCTGGCAGCCCAGCTCCGCACTATCTTTTATTAGTTACATCCCCAGTATGAAGCATACTGGAAAACTCTGGAGCTCTGGGAGGAGGACTTACACAATATTGTGCCTCTCCTTCTGACAAAACCTTTTCCCTGTCTGTCCACAATCACAACCAATCCTTATACGTCCCCAACCTTACAATGTTGGAGAACTAACCTAACTATGAAACATAGCCAGGATGCCAAATTTCTATTATAACTGCCTTTTTGGACATTTGGAAGTATTCCTCCACAGCTGCAAAATAGTGCACTCCCCCTCCGATTTTTATGTTGATTGCATGCATGCGCAAGAAACATATTGCGGCAGCTTTCTCCAGAAGCAGGTTGAGGAGGCATGGCACTGTTGTGGCCAATGTCCCCACAGCCTGTAAAGGCTTGGCCCGCTTCCCCCAGTGCCGTGGCATGCTGCTGACACTAGTTCAGCCAGCGTGCCACAACTTCTAATGTTTTAGCCGCTGCGTTCAGGGGCCACCTCGTCATTGCAGTATCAGCCATTCGTTGCAATGAGGGTGTGACCCGTCATTGGAAGGCGGAACTTTGAAACACTGATATTGTTTGTGAACATGGCGGCGGCTTGCCACCATGTTCACAAACAATATTAACTCCCCACCCACCGAGGGGGTGCCCAATCCCGCTCGGCAGAATGTGCCCCCCCCACCGTGTTTGTTTGCCGACAGGGCCCCAACCCCTGTTGGCTTCAGTGCCATAAGGTTAACTCCCCCCACTTATGTTGTCTGCCGACTGGGTGCCCAGTCCCCATCGGCATAATGTCACCTTCCCCCTCTTTTATTGTGTGCCTACGGGGCTGCCCAATCCCCTGTCGGCTACAGCTGCCCCCCCAAACAGAAGACTCCATTGGCACGATGGGAGCCCACCCCAGTGTGCTACATGCCCCTGTAAAATTAAAAAACGGTCCCGCTATGTCATTTTTTTTTAACCTGTAAAGAAGGAAACGGTCCCTTGGCGGTCTCCCTGCCCCCCTCCCACAACCTGCACTCACCCACTGTGCGCCCTGCCTCCCCACACCCCCCCACACCATACTTACCTCCGGAGTCTGGCACGACGATCTTCGTGGACTGGGAATGTGTCTGCACTCCTCAAAGCCAACCGCGAACTGAGGAAATGTCAGTAAGCTGTATAATGGAATAAATAGGGTTTTTTCAACTTTGATGCATATCTTGGGCATTTTTTGGAATTTTGGCACCAAATTTTCAACATGGGGTTTTTGGGACCCCTCCTCATGAATTCTGGCACTGTTATGGTGTTATTCGGCCCCGAAAGGTGATTTCACGGTCACTGTGTGGAATCGCCTTTCAGGACCAATTAACTAAACGACAGTGCTAGTGTTCATGAGGTGGGCTCTCAAAAGCCTATACTGCAAATTTGGTGGGAAAATCCAAAAATTACTGTTTTACGAGCTTATGCTATGCAGTTGCTACGCCGCACGCTGAAACTTTCATGAATCTGCAATATTTTCACACCAGATTTTCAACATTGGCATTTTTTCAGACCTCCTTGTGAACAGTACAGCTGTCATTTTCCACATCTTGGCCAAAATGTGTTTTCACACTTCCGGCGCAGAATAGCACGGTTGCTGTGGGAAATCAGTGTTCAGGACAGATTAAGAAAATGATAGTGGCACTGTTCATGAGCAGAGGTCCTAAAATGCCTATGGTGAAAATTTGGTGATGATACTCCATAAAATGACTGTGTTACGAGCGTGCATTGCACAGTTTGCACGCATGCTCGTAACTTCATGAATTTATAATATTTTCACTCCAGATTTTCAACATTGCCATTGTTCTACACCTCCTTATGAACAGCACAGCTGTCATTTTTCACATCCTGGCCGAAATGTGTTTTCTCAGTTCTGGCGCAGAATAGCGTGGTCACAGTGGGAAATCCATGTTCGAGACACATTATAAAAATGACAGTGACACTGTTCACTAGCAGAGGTCCTAAAATGCCTATGTTGAAAATTTGGTGATGAAAGTCCATAAAATGAGTGTGTTACGAATGTGCATTGCGCAGTTTCCATGCACGCTCATACCTTTGCAACTTTGCAATATTTTCACTCCAGATTTTCAGCATTGCCATTTTGCCACGCCTCCTTATGAACAGTGCAGCTGTCATTTTTCACATCCTGGCTACAATGTGTTTTTTCTTTTCCAGCTCACAGTAGTGCGGTCACTGTAGGAAATCAGTGTTCGGGACATATTAAGAAAATCACACTGACACTGTTCATGAGCAGAGGTCCTAAAATGTCTATGTTGAATATTATTTTGCGATGAAACTCCATAAAATGACTGTGTTACGAGTGTGTGTTGTGCAGGTTCCACGCACCCTTGTAAGTTTGCAAATCAGTAATATTTTAATGCCAGATTTTCAACACTGGCATTTGTGCACACCTCCTTATGAACAGTGCAGCTGTCATTTTTCACATCCTGGTCGAAATGTGTTTCTGCGCTTCCAGCGCAGAATACCGCAGTCGCTGTTGGAAATCAGTGTTTGGGACAGATTAGCATTGAGCGACTTGAAGGGGGGTGACCGAGCTCAACTGAGCTCTGTCAGGACTGCTGCAGATTTCTTTGTGGGCAGGAAAAGGTGACAACGCAGGCAGGAGCCCAGTACAAAAGGGCAGCCAGTAGCACCAGGAGACACAGAACGAGTGAGTGAGGGATTGGGAGTGAGTGAGTGAGCTCAATGGAGCTCTGTTGAGACTGCTGTGGATTTCTTTGTGGGCAGAAAAAGGCAGCAATGCATGCAGGGTCTGAGTACAAAAGGGCAGCCTGCAGCGGTGAGAGAATCAGAACGAGCGACTGACAGAGAGGGAATGAGCGAGCTCAACCGAGTTTAGTTTAGTTTAGTTTATTGTTCTAGGAATTAATACCTTTGAGCCAAGGCTCTTTTACAAAGGTTCAATGTCATTAAGTACAAAAACATAGTAGACAGTGTTACAAACAATCAGTAAGCCGTTTAACAAGGCCACAACTTAAGCGGTAACATTTATGTACAGAAAAGAAAAAGGAACTCAGAGGCAGTGTCAAGGGCAAGGAATAAGGATTGGAGAGCTTGAGAGGGAAGAGAGGGAGAAATAAGAAGTTTAGGAGCAGACAGAACCAGGTTAGTGGTACTCAGGTTGTCTTTGTCAAAGAGGAGACCATGGTGGTATAGTGAAACAAATGTAAGTGCACTCAGTGGGATGAGACTTTAGTCAAAGCAGTCACAGGAGCTGGAGGCTGTGAGGTAAGCGTAAAGTATGGATTTGAAAGCTCCCAATGTCGTAGAGGATAGGGAGGGCAGGTTAAGGGCATTGTACCAGGTAGGGGCACGGTATGTAAAAGATCTTTGTCCCTGAGCAGTCCGGCATCTAGGGACAAGGAAAGGTTGGTGGTCAGATCTTCTGGTGGTACGAGTGTCATTGTTCAGGCAGAGCAGGGCCCGGATACATGGAGGAGTGAGTCCCAAGATTGATTTTTTTGCTATCACGCAGGTGAGATACATGAGGCGATTGGAAAGATGCAACCAGCCGGTTTCCATGTAGAGGTCACAAGTGTGGGTCCGACTCTGTGCTCCAGTGAGGAGTCGACAGGTTTTGTTTAGTGCTGTTGAGATGCGCTTTAGTGCAGTGGTAGTAGCTGAGCCATAGACAATTAGACCATAGTCTATGATTGAGATGTTGGAGCTTTGAACAGCAATCCTCAAGGCAGCTTGGTTGAAAAATTGACGGTTCAGGTACAAAATTCCAATGCATTGGTGCACTGTTTTTGCAGTGTTATCGATATGAGACGCAAAAGTAAGACATTCGTCAAAAGTGATACCAAGGTATTTGAAGGTGTTCACTTGTTCTAGTGTATTTCCAAGAGAAGTTTTTATGAGGAGTGGAGTATGCCTATTTCTGTTTTGATGACTGGCAAAAAGCATGACTTTTGTTTTGTTTTTTTAATTTAGGACCAGTTTGTGCTCAAGGAACCACTTTTCAACACCTGAGAAAGAAAGCTGCAAGCTCTGTCGTAGTGGATTTGGATCTTTATGGGAGGAGAGAATTACAGCATCATCAGCATAGAATATTAATTTTTCAGGGCAGGATTTGGGAAGCAAGTTTAGAAATAGGCTGAAGAGGAGAGGACCTAAAATTGAGCCCTGGAGGACACCAGAGAGGACCAGTTTGGAGTCAGAGAGAACCTCAGAGATTTTTATTGTTTGAGAACGTTGTGCCAGGTAACTTTTTACCCAGGCTCCAGGTCCCTCGGCTAGCCCAATGTTGAGCAGAAGAGAGATTAGAAGGCTATGGTGAACAGTGTCAATGGCCTTTGTGAGGTCTATGAAAACAACTCCGGTTAAATAACACTTATCCACGGCTTTGTGAGTTTCACTAGAGAAATCAAGTAGGGCCGTCGACATACTGTGTCCTTTCCTAAATCCGTGTTGCTGAATGCAGAGTAGATCGTACTTTTGCAGGTAGTCTGATAGTTGATCCGCCACGATCCATTCAAGAGCTTTGGAGAGGGGTGGAAGTATAGATATGGGCCGATAGTTCCCTGGTGTGGATTTGTCGCCCTCTTTATGCACTGGTGTGACTATAGCGGCCTTCCATGTGCTGGGGAATTGACTTTGGCAGAGGGAGAGGTTGAGAATTTTGGTGAGGGGGTGGATCACTTCTTCCAAGGTGAGGGACAGAAGTTTTAGATCAATGGTGTCACTGCTATTTCTAGATTTAGAGCAGGCCTTTTTTATGTATCTGTAGGCTTCATATGTCTTAACTATTTTAAAGTGAAATAGCGGTTTGTCTGGCGAGGTGGTTTGGGATACGAGTTTTGGAACTGACAGGTCCTGGAAGAAGTCTGGTGAGAGGACACCACTGAGGTCAGTATCGGCCATAGTCTTAGGGTCACGGGTAGTGGAGCCATCAATGTTCATTGCCGTGGGAGAGGATTTAGACCGTTTGCCCGTAATATTACGTATATTGTCCCAGAAGGATCTCCCATCACCCCAGGTGGTTTCTAGAGCTTCTTGAAAAAGGAGCTCTTCATTTGCCTGATTTGTGAAGTGCACAGGTTGCGCGCCTGGTTATAGTTAAGTGAGTCTGTTATGGAGCCTGTGGCCCTGGCTATAGCCCAAAGATGGTCACGTGCTTTAAGCTGAGCCAGTAGTTTGGCTGTTAGCCAGGGATTAGAGAGGGCTTTGATTTTACGTTTTTTTGAAATGTGCGTAGGTGTCACAGGCAGTGTTGAAAGTTTTAATGAAGAAGTCTAAGGCAGCGCCCACATCCAGCGATTGTATATAGGGACCAGTCTCGCTTGTAGGAGCAGGTCTTAGCTTATAAGGTTTCCTGCAGTAGCATTCGACTTTAGATGGTTTTAGGAGGTGGTTTGTGGAATTTATTTGTCCAGATACAGATTACAGGGGAGTGGTCACTGAGGGAGTCGGAGAGAACGGTGGTGTTTTTTATCCGGTCCGGGCGATTAGTAAGAATCCAGTCAATGAGAGTGCTGGTTCCAGTCTTGTAGTTTTTTCTAGTAAGGGAGTTGACCATCTGTGTTAGGTTGGTTGCTAGGATAGTATCCCTGCTGGGTCCAATACCTGAGGCAAGCCAATTTATATTGAAATCACCGAGAAGGAGGAGCTCAGAGTCAGGAGGTTGTAATCTTGCAAATTCAAGGATAGACTGGAGCCCGACTCCTGGGTCTTTGGGGGGGGGGATACAGACTGCAGCCATGGCAAGCACTTTGTTATGGGCACCAAGGAGAAGCTTGACAGGGAGAAGTTGTACTACAGTGTTTTCTGGGGAGAAACTGGCAAGGTGGCATGAGAGGTAGTCCTTTATATAGATAACACATTCGCCCCCCCCTTTCTTTTTACCCGGTCAAGTCTGAAGAGGTTGTAGCCTTGGAGCGAGATTGCATGATCTGGAGTGCTAGGTGTTAGTCAGGTCTCAACAGTTACAAGTATGTCAGGATTATGTTGTCTAAAAAAAGCTTGAAGAGATGCCAGCTTAGGAAGGAGGCTGCAGATATTTAGGGTAACAATGGATGGCCCATTTTCAGTTTTTGCAGGCTTTATCTTAATGTTTGAGCCAGGGCCAGGGTTTGGGTGGATCCTACCAGACATGAGAAGTAGAAGGAGCAGCAGTTTGAGGGATATCTCCCGTAGCTCTTACCATGTAACGTCTTTCCTCTGCATGCTGCAGGTTTGTATACAATGCAGTTGCCTAGGGTCCCAACAAAGGAGGGTTGCTAACGACGTTCTATCGTGACTGCGCCAGATTTCTTTGTGGGCAGGAAAAGGCAGCAATGCATGCAGGGGCTGAGTACAAAAGGGCAACCTGCAGCACCGGCAGAAATGGAATGAGTGAGTGAGACAGGGGGAGTGAGTGAGGTCAACGGAGCTCTGTCAGGACTGCTGCACATTTCTTTGTGGGCAGAAAAAGATGCCGACAGAGGCAGGAGCCCAGTACAAAAGGGCAGCCTGCAGCGCCAGGAGAAATAGAATGAGCGAGTGAGACAGGGGGAGTGAGCAACCTCAACGGAGCTCTGTTAGGACAGCTGCAGATTTCTTTGTGGGCAGAAAAAGGTGCCAACACAGGCAGGAGCCCAGTACAAAAGGGCAGCCTGCAGCGCTAGGAGAAACAGAATGAGCAAGTGAGAGAGGGGAAGTGAGCGAACTCAACAGAGGTCTATCGTGACTGCTGCGGATTTCTTTGTGGGCAGGAAAAGGCGGCAATACAGGCAGGAGCCCAGTACAAAAGGCCAGCCTGCAGCGCCGGCAGAAATGGAACAAGCGAGTGAGAGGGGGAGGAGCGAGCTCAATGGAGCTGTGTTGGGACTGCTGCAGATGTCTTTGTGGCTGGAAAAGCTGCCAATGAGGCAGGAACCCAGTACAAAAGGGCAGCCTGCAGCAGGGAGACACAGAATGAGCGAGTGAGGAGAGGGAATGAGTGAGCTCAATGGAGCTCTGTTGGGACTGCTGTGGATTTCTTTGTGGGCAGAAAAAGGCAGTAATGCATGCAGGGGCCCAGTACAAAAGGACAGCCTGCAGCGGTGGGAGAAACAAAACAGAACGAACGACTGAGAGAGGGGGATGTAATGAATGGATCTACTCTATGATAGAAGTTCACAATTATCTTTATTGAACACTCTGAGAGAATTACAGCCAGAGCCTTGTTTCTCCAAACCTCCTGGGGCTCTATTGCCCCCTACCTGTCTGGACCCCTCATGACAGTGGTTACATCCATATCATTACAGGGGAGTGAGTGAGTGAGCTCAACGGAGCTGTATCATGACTGCTGCAGATTTCTTTGTGGGCATAAAAGGGCGGCAATGCAGGTAGGAGCCCAGTACAAAAGGGCAGCCTGCAGCGCCGGCAGAAATGGAATGAGCGAGTGACAAGGGGGAGCGAGTGAGGCCAACGGAGCTCTGTCGGGACTGCTGCAGATTTCTTTGTGGGCAGAAAAAAATGCCAACAGAAGCAGAAGCCCAGTACAAAAGGGCAGCCTGCAGCACCAGGAGAAACAGAATGAGCGAGAGAGAGGGGGAGTGAGTGACCTCAACGGAGCTCTGACAGGACAGCTGCAGATTTCTTTGTGGGCAGGAAAAGGTGCCAACACAGGCAGGAGCCCAGTACAAAAGGGCAGCCTGCAGCACGGGGAGAAACAGAACGAGTGAGTGAGAGAGGGGGAGTGAGCGAGCTCAACAGAGGTCTATCATGACTGCTGCAGATTTCTTAGTGGGCAGGAAAAGGCGGCAACATAGGCAGGAGCCCAGTACATAAGGCCACCCTGCAGCTCCAGCAGAAATGGAACAAGAGAGTGAGAGAGGAAGAGTGAGCGACCTCACCGGAGCTGTGTGGGGACTGCTGCAGATTTTTTTGTGGGCAGACAAAGCTGCCAATACAGGCAGGAACCCAGTACAAAAGGGCAGCCTGCAGCAGCGGGAGACACAGAACGAGCGAGTGAGGGAGGGAGGAAGAGTGAGTGAGCTCAACAGAGCTCTGTTGGGACTGCTGCAGATTTCTTTTTGGGCAGAAAAAGGCAATGATGCATGTAGAGGCCCAGTACAAAAGGGCAACTTGCAGCAGCGGAAGAAACAGAACGAACAAATGAGAGAGGGAGAGTGAGTGAACGAGCTCAATGGAGCTCTATCGTGACTGTTGCAGATTTCTTTGTGGCCAAAAGAAGGTGGCAACACAGGCAGGAGCCCAATACAAAAGGGCAGCCTGCAGCGCTGACAGAAATGGAACAAGCGAGTGACAGAGGCAGGAGACCACTACAAAATGGCAGCCTGCAGCGCCATGAGAAACAGAATGAGTGAGTGAGGCAGGCGGAGTGAGCAACCTCACCAGAGCTCTGTCGGGACAGCTGTGGATTTCTTTGTGGGCAGAAAAAGGTGCCAACGCAGGTAGAAGCCCAGTACAAAAGGGCAGCTTGCAGCACCAGGAGAAACACAATGAGCGAGTGAGAGTGGGGGAGTGAGCGAGCTCAACGGAGCTCTGTCATGACTGCTGTGGAATTCTTTGTGGGCAGAAAAAGGCAGCAATGCAGGCAGGAGCCCAATACAAAAGGCCAGCCTGCAGCGCCAGCAGAAATGGAATGAGTGAGTGAGAGAGGGGAAGTGAGCTACCTCAACGGACCTGTGTCAAGACTGCTTCAGATTTCTTTGTGAGCAGAAAAAAGCCACCAACAGAGGCAGGAGCCCAGTACAGAAGGCCAGCCTGCAGCGTCAGCAGAAACGGAATGAGCGAGAGAGAGGGAGTGAGCGAGCTCAATGGACCTGTGTCAGGACTGCTGCAGATTTCTTTGTGGGCAGAAGAAGCTGCCAACAAAGGCGGGAGCCCAGTACAAAAGGGTAGCCTGCAGCGCCAGCAGAAATAGAATGAGCGAGTGAGAGAGGGGGAGTGACCCACCTCACAACAGAGCTCTGTCAGGACAGCTGCAGATTTCTTTGTGGGCAGAAAAATGTGCCAACGCAGGCAGGGGCCCAGTACAAAAGAGCAGCCTGCAGCACCGGGAGAAACGGAATGGGCGAGTGACACGGGGCCAGTGAGCGAGCTCAACGGACCAACGCAATCAACATTCGGCATTGCAAATGCTTGTTGTTATTTGCTGCTCCATATTAAAGGCATCTGAAGAGAGGGGGGATGCTACTGTATTGTACTGTACTGCTGTTTCTAGACCCTCAATTGAACCTTTGCAGGGCTGCAGACTTTCAGGAACCTATCTGTTGTACTGGAATTTATTGAAGCTTTGAAACAGTCAGGCAGACTACAATGTCAGATTACAGACAGTCCAGCTGCAGCTATTTTCTTCTGGGATTTGTTTTTTTATTATATATATTTTTCTATTCAACCTTTGTACGGTTACTATCCAGTGCTAGTGAAAAGTGGGGACTTACAAACACCTCTGTTTATCCACAGAATCATTTTGATTTCCTCATATGCCACATAATCTGGTTCAAGGTCAGTTGGCATTCATCTTTATCCCCCTCCCCCGGGTCATGCCTGAAAATAGGCAGGACTTGTCTAGTGCACTTACCCGGTCAACAAAAACTAAATAAATAAAAATAAAAAATATGTAGAAATGTAAGGTAACTTACTCCAAAGTTTTCTTCCAAACTGAAGCTCTACTGGGCTCACTCCTGTAGTAGCACTGATCCAAATGCCAATAGAAATTGCAGAATTCCTTTTTTTCCAGTCATTCCACACCATATGTGCACTCTGGATAGATTTAAGCAGTGTTTAATTTTGGCTCGCTTCTTCTACTTTGGCTTGTGGACAATAGGGTGTTACCCATCAATGAGCACTGCCATTGTACTGTAAGAAGTCCTGAAATTCCTCGGATATAAGTTGGCATCCGTTGTCACGCACACTCAGTTTAGGAAACATCAAAACAGAGAAACTGTTGTCAGATGCGGGTCTTTGACCCACCTAGTCTGTTCCATTACCCCTAACAACTGCACTCTCTCATGATCTGTTGGAATTAGGTTGTACCCTTCCCCCGACTACCAGTAATCCTCTATGCCTATCTAAAGCATTTTTAAAACCTGTAACCTCTTTCAAAATAAAAACTCAAAAAGGGAATGTGTTTGTATTACAGATAGAGATATTGTAAATTTATAGTTTGCCAGTGACGTTGGTAAAAATCTGGGAACGTTACACTTCCAGAAGCTTTGCAAAGTTCCCCAACCTCATATCAAGTTCGCTACCAATTTCCGAATATTAAAAAATAGTGCATTCGCTCTGCGAAATCACCTTTCAGGACAAGCGAACAAAATGACACTGGCACTCTTCATGAGGAGGGGTCCCAAAAAGGCCATGTTGAAAATTTGGTGCAACACCTCCAAAAAATGGCCAAGTTACACCCGGGTGTTGCATAATTTCTATGCACATTTGTAACTTTGGTCATTTGATAGCTTTTCACAGACCTATCGGCTCTGGCTAGAGCTTGTTAAATAAGGGGCAACTTTTTAATTTTGAAGAACTACAACTAAAATATGTCTTATGCCCACAAGACAAGTATAAGTATGTACAAGTATAAATTCCTACGGAGGGAGCCTGTGGTTCCCCTTCCACTCATAAAAGGTTTCTATCAGGCTATTGAAGGCGGAATACCTTTAGCACGTATGATTTCCTATAGTTATGCAGCATTACAAGTTAGCACTGGTCATGCCTTGCTTTCTTCGAAACAGACTTGGGAAAGGGACCTGGATATGGGTTTGGAGGAGGCAGACTGGGAGAGGCATTTACAACACTTACAACCATTGCTGCCTCCTATCTGTAGAGAGAATTCTCCTGGAAGGTCACTATCAGATATTTCTGAAACACCTGCTATCCAGGTAAAGTATCTACCAGATAGGGGAGCAATGTGTTGGAGAGGCTGTGGAATCTCACCTTCCACACATGGTCATATTTTCTGGGCAAGTCCAACAATCCAACCCTTTCTTCAGGCATTGCAGGGGGAGTTGGGGGCCTTGCTGGTCACTCCTGTCATCCTGACTGCAGAATGTTTTCTTTTTTCAAAATATGATGTACTCCTTCATGCCCCACATAACAGGAAACTTTTAAACATAGCCCTTTTGGCAGCCAAGAAGGCAATCACCCAGAGGTGGTTATCTACTATCCCTCCCACTATATCTCAGTGGCAAGACGTTTTGATTGGCATTTATAAAATGGAAAAATGACTGCTTATGTAAATCACCAAGTTGATACTTTTGAGATATTTCGGAGGAGATGGGTGCTCTATATTATGGCTTTAAGAGGAGATTTTGTCCCTCGATCTTGACAGGTGACCTACCTCTTCATTGAAGGGAGACAGGTGAGCATTGGTGTTCAGGATTTGCTGGTCTCTCCCCACCTCAATCAATTACCTGATCAGGAGCAGGTGGAGAGCTTTTTCATTGTCTGCTCCAGTCCCCCCCCCCACACACACACACACACCCTCTGCCCCCTCCTTCTGCCTTCTCCTCCCTGAGGGACTCGTGGGATTAGTCCCAGTCCTACCCAAAATGGACTTGGTTTATAGAGTTCGAATGTTGATACCTACTACTAATACTGGGATGGGTTTCCTAAGCACATGCATGCCTCAGTTGTGTTTGCCTGCTGTTACTGAGCATGTTGGTGTATGATGTTTGCTGTTAATTTGCAGTTACGAATTACTGTCTTGTGTGTATTTGTAACCACAGCAGGTATATTGTTGTCTGGATTTGATGAATCTATGACTGACTGAATTTATTATAGTATGTTTATTGCACCCTGCTGAGAAAATATTCAATAAAGATTTAAAGTTTAAAAAAAAATATTGTTGCCTGAGGGTGTTTTTTTTTGGCTAGTAGTCGACTGTATGTAGCTGATTTGTGCAAGTACAGTACCTTATGCCAAGGACAGTGTTTACATCGAGTCCATTTTAACGGAGATGGGGCTTAGACCACAATGTTTTATTATATCTTAACTGGTTGCCTCCATCTTTTTTTGTCTGCTCAGCTGCTTTTTGCCTGTTTTTGCAGGTATACATGTAATATTTTATGTGAGGAATATCATGATTCTGTAACTCGGTCAGAAAGTGGTTCTTTTGCTACTTTTTTTTAGTCCCTCCACACCTGTGATACTTCTCACTTTGTTTGCTTCAGTGTGGAACAAGCAATGGGAATTTCTGTGATTCTTCTAAATATTTTTAACATTTTTTATTAGATTTATTTTATTACTTAATAGCTATAACATTTTAGAATTTTGTATTCTATGTGTCTTTTGACTGCTTGAATGATGTCAGATGCTTGACAGACAATTCTAGCAGATTGGTTTTATAGTTTTACCAATTTTCTGTGTAGAGAAAGGCACTTTTGTAGTAAGGAGCACAGTCTATTATTAATCAAAAAGGTTTTTTTAAACTTTAAAATTGGGTTTTTGACCACTAATGTATTCATCACATTTTCTGAGACATTTGAATCTACTCAGTGCTGGCCTTGTGTTAAACTGTATTTCAGGCATTATGAAGTGTCAGTGGCTCAGTAGGTAGCACACTCGCCTCTGAGGCCGGGAGATCAGAGAGCTGTGGGTTCAGTTCCCACATCTGGCACTTGGGTTAATATCCCAGTACTGACACTGTAGTGCAGCATGAGAGGAGTGCTGCACTTCTGAGGTGTCGTCTTTCGGATGAGATATTAAACCGAGGTCCCGTGTACCTGGATTGGTGGTAGTTCAGGTGGATGTTAAAGATCCCATGGCACTTATCGAAAAGAGTAGGGGAATTTCCCCGATGTCCTGGCCAAATTTCCCTCATTCACTGAAAATACCACCAACAGCTTAATGTGGTTCAAAATCAGTTGGCATTCATCTGTATCCCCCTCCCCAGGGTCGTGCCTGAAAATAGGCAGGATTTGTCTAGTGCACTTACCCGGTCAACAAAAACTAAATAAATAAATAATTCTGTCTGGCCACTAACTTATTTATCACATTTTCTGAGACATTTGAGTTTACTCAGTGCTGGACTTGTGTTAAACTGTATTACAGGCATTATGACGTTTTAATTCTGTCCTCCTTGTATGGAAGGGGAACTGGAACTGTTCCCATTTGTTAAATTTGAATTCACTTTAAGATTCAGAGGCTGGAAAACTGTACCCAGTAAATGGGTGTATTTCGTGTCTGAACAGCTAGTTTGTATATCTGACATTTTATTCTAAGCTTGTCTTCCTTCTCAATCAATAATGAGTAAAGGGACAGAAATGGCACTGAGAAATTTAAAGGTACTCCCCCCCCCAAAAAAAAACGCTATGCCCACTAAAGGAAGGAAGCAAGGAGGAGGCAGTTATAAACAATAAAACCAATAACAGATTTTATCAGTCCATCTGGTTCTCAGTTAAGGGGATGATTTGTCCTCTTACCTCTTCCCTCAAAAAGTTAACTATGAGTGATATAAGACAGAAAGAGGGTATTTATCTCTTAGAAAAAAGATTTGATCATGAGAAATGCAGAAGGAGGAAGATCAGCATGAACCCCTTAATATGCTGCACCTAGATTAATGGAAACTGAGCCTAAACATGCTGTAAGTGAGCCAGCTAGTAATAACTTAAATGAACTAATTATCTGTGGGCAAGAGGGTCAGGAGATTATGGCATTGTCTTCTCCACTAGATGGAATTTCCAGTGATAACTCCAGAAAAGATGTGTATCTGGAAGAGTTTGAACATTTTTTGACACCATATCTTAACAAACCAAAACTAGACCCTCCCTCTAATGTCACAGATATCCATTTTTTTATGGTCTGGCACAGAATATAATTCTGAGAATAAAGCGAAGGGTGAAAATGTGCCATCTGGACAGTGCCAATTTGATATAGACCCTATGCTGATTCAAGATCTTAAGCAAATCAGACAAGCCTTCCTGCAAAATAGTTTCCTTGTAAAAGAAACTCTAGTGG
The DNA here is from genome assembly GCA_016271365.2 of Neoceratodus forsteri. Taxonomy (NCBI): domain Eukaryota; kingdom Metazoa; phylum Chordata; order Ceratodontiformes; family Ceratodontidae; genus Neoceratodus; species Neoceratodus forsteri. The sequence goes on along the minus strand of CM028131.1, from coordinate 106,289,308 downwards.
CTATTAATCGAATACAATGAAATTAATACAACAACAAGGGAAATAATGGGATCAGTAATGAAATGACCCTCAGCAAAGCTCCCCAACGAGACATTAAATTCAGAAAAAGAGGTGATGAATGACACAGTTTGAGCAAATGACAGTCAATTAAAGGAGAGTAGACAAGATAAAATAAAGCATACAACAGACAGGATAATGAAAAAAGAAATGGAGAAAACAGAATTATTAGTTACGGAGCTGAATAAAGCAAAACAAAAAAACTTCACTAGATAAGGAAAACAAGATAATACAAGGTAAAGCACAGGAGAAGTTGGTAAAATCATCCATCACACAGACTATGGCAATACAAGAAATGGAAGCCGATGGGAAAAAGAAACAGGTCAATACAAAAATAGCAGGAAACAAAAGAGAGGGGGCCTTCCCTGAGATGCACAAGAATGAGTGCATTAATCCTAGGAAACAGGACACAAAAAGAGGAGCGGCCAAAAGTAACCAGACTGAAAAGCTGAATACTATATATTTCAAAGGAGTTCCAAAGTCAGAAATGGAAATACCTTTGTTATTAAAAATAACTATCTGGGCCAGCTCCGTGGCACCAAGCGAAGGGGTTCGCTCGGCATGCTGGTGACCCAGGTTCATTCCCCGAGCCCTGGTACCAGGAGTGAAGACCAGCAGAGAGGGGATCAAGAGCATCCATTGGACGCTTCTCTCCTGTGAGGGGTAAGCATGGCCTCGGCAGCTGCCGATAGATTGGAGATGAGTTAGGGGGATGTGTAGCCTTGACATTCCCCCCCCCACACATCTCTGCCACAGGTTGCCACTCCCACAAGGCCTAATCAGGGTGGAATGGATGGGGCTGAGAAAAGTGGAAAATGCTTCCTGGCCCAACCAGATGATGTCACCGGTTCCCGGCATACCACAAAGCCTGGGACAGCCCTGTGCTGACCACCCCACCACTGATCCCAGGGCTAATATAGATGTGCCTCTGGGCACTTTTCTCCCAGAGTGGGGGAACCCACCCAATGAAGGGTTACATTGGGTCACCTGGGAGGATTGATTGGCGGTTGCTGGGGGCAGCAGGATGGTGACCAGCAGAGCGAGGTGGCTGTGGGGCCCAGGTGACCCAAAAGAGTGACCAGTAAGGGTGAGTGAGAGGAGCATAAAAAAATAACTATATATAATCTGGTCAAAACTATCCTGAAGAATTTAAATGGGAAGACATTTACTCTGTTTATCATTACAGAGTAAAGCCAGCTAAGGGGAAGGTTTGCCTGGTAGTTAGATCAGCCCACATTAGGGAGAAAATTCTAGAAACTTGTCTAATACTGGCAGAGCAAGGACAAAAGACAGCTCCAGTACCTGTCATGCACAGTCACGTAGTACAAGTAGGATCAAGTAAAACCAGCTCCGACACCTATATTCGTAAATCAGTAGTTTACTTACTTGCAAAAGCAAGTCCAGCATCTTAAACCTTTTCAGCAAGTGGAATGCCAACTCTTAGCATGCGCACTTCCAGTCAGGGCTAAGAGCTGGCATTCCACTTGCTGAAAAGTCTTACGGTGCTGGATTTGCTTTTGCAAGTAAATAAACTACTGATTTACAAATACAGGTGTCGGTGTTGGTTTTACTTGATCCTACTAATACTGGCAGACAATGGAATTTATCTGAATGATACCTTAACAGAAGACCACGTTATCGCTGAGATAATCTGTGATAAGCAAATGCATATAAAGCAGAAAGAATTTTTGAAAAGGAAAAAACAAACTAAATTTATAACAAAATATTTGGATAACGGAGTGGAGAAAGAATACTCCTTGAATGGGTCGTTAGTACAGCAAGTTTTTGTAAGAGAAAGAGAAAAGTGCAGGGTTTGATAATCAATAATAATTGTGTTTGGGTCTCTGATGAGGACTCTAGTGATAGTGAATGTGATAATGACGATGGTCCAGGAATTGTAAAAAGTAACGGATATTCAATATTATAAGGTGATGTTCCAAACTGACTGGCTGAGGAAGTGGATGAAATCAATAATAAAAATTTACAATATAAGGAAACTTTGGATTTAACCTTTTTACAATAATTGCATGGAACACTGCAGGTATAAAAAGTAAAATTTCAGACAGGGAATGGATGTCTGAAATTCAGAGACATTGTATTGTTTTTCTCCAGGAAACCTGGCCTGGAGAAAATTATGAAGTTAATATGAAAAGGTATATAAAATTTGAAATTAAAGGCATACAATTAGTTATCTCTAAAGGCTGCAATAAAGGTGGTCTAATTACATTGGTCTCATCAGAACTTCCTATTATTGGGGATCCATCTGTTATAGAGAAAGATTACTATTTGTCACTGTTTATATCCTTGTCAAGTAACAGTTACTTGTATATAGATATTTGTTAAATGGACTCAGTCACATCTTCTAATGAGTTTTGTACAAGGCTAGAAGGGGGGATCAAGAGGTAATAGATTTGAGAAATAGATTCTGGGAGATTTTAATGCTTGGACAGGTAGACTTTCTAAAAATTCAGGCTTAGAACAAAATTTTGAAATAGACACAGCCGTATGCATTTATGAAAGAAATTCAATGCATGTCACTAGTAATATGAAAGAGAAATTACTTCACATTATCAATGGTAGGGTAGCAGGAGCATTTTTAGGCTCATTTACATTTCTTAGAAAGGATAGAAAGGGTGGCTCCATATTGGATTATGCAATATGTGATGTCTTTGATTGGCATCTAGTTAAGCAATTTGAGGTATACCCCAATTTTAGTAGCAATCATTTGCTCATCATTGTGCACCTTGATGTAGATTAATTATTGATTGTGAAGGATCAGGAAATTGGTAGTCCTCCAATTAACAGTTCACATTTGTTTATTCCTAGTAGTAATAAGATTAGATGGAGCCCTGTAATTCATGCAAAATTAAAAGTCTCCAGAGTATGAATGATCTAGAACTATTGAGAGATAACATTTTAGCTAAAGTAGATGTGTTTGCAAATTATGAAAGGCTAACCAATTTAATATCAAGTTCAACCATAATTGGTCCTAAGGAAAGGAGGAAGGAAAAGGCAGCTATAAAATCAAAAGCCTCTTGATTTGATAGAGAGTGTAACAGATTTAAATCCACAATAAATAAAATTGGGAGACTGACAATAAATCATCCTGAATTAATGATGAATAGGGCCCTTACTGAAATTAAGAAAGAATATATGACCCTTCTATTACAAAAGAAAAATAAATTTGAAAACAACTTATGGGGCAAACTTCAGGCCGCTGTTGTGGGTAAAGATTGAAAATCCTTTTGGTCCTTAACTGCATATGGAGAACATAAAACGTCACAAAATATTGATGTCATGATTCCTGTGACTGCCTGGGAAAATTTCTACACTAGATTATACGTGGTTACCTATGAGGACAGAGAAAATGACCCAGACTTTGAACATACTAGTAGTCGTTGTCAGGCAGAATCCAGTCCTGAGGACTGGACTCTGGTCATGCTGACAGAAACTGAAACTTACAGCAGGTCAAAAAAATAACAAGTCTCCTGGGCTAGATGGGCTTCCAGATGACATTTTTGAAATGAGCATCATTTGGTGATTGCAGATTCTAGCTGTTCTTTTTAATGAATACGGTCATATTCCTAGTGACTGGTTAGCAAGTGAAATAGGCCCAGTTCATAACAAGGGACCTAAACATGATCCAGTTTACTTTAGACCTATTTCCCTCCTCTGTGTTCTAGCTTAATTATATACTCATTATTTACTGAGTAAAACAGAGTTCTGGGTCTAGGAAAATAGTATTCTGTCAGAAAACCAGTTTGGATTTAGAACTAGATCAACTGTAGAAAATATATTTATTGTAAATCATCTAATACAGAAATATATTAAAGGGAACAGAGGCAGTTTATATTGTTTTGTTTATTTTAAAACTGCATTTGATAATATCAACAGAGTTCTTCTATGGAAATTATTGGCAAACGTAGGCATGGATTCTTATCTGCTTCAATTTATAGTGGTCCTTCATACAAATACATCTGCACATGTTAAGATACAGTTTAGGTGCGAAATGAATCCAAAAAATCCAAATAAATAAGGGACTGAAGCAGGGGTGCCTTTTGGTTCCTGTTCTGTTTAATATTTACATTGATGAAGTTGTGAGAAACTTGGTAAAAATTGACACAGATGTTCCTAAAATTATGAATAATCCAATAAACATTTTAATGTACACAGATGATGCCCTAATAATCTCAAAGTCCCCCCTCAAGGGCCCCTGAAAATATTAAACAATGTTGTTACCACACCAACCAGTCTTAGATTACAGCTGAATGTACAAAAAACCTAAAGTTCTGATTATTAATAAACCCCACTCGCTGAGCTATAAGTGGAAAGTGAAGGGAAACATTATTGAAGAACTAGAAGAATCTAAATACTTAGGGGTTAGTATATAGGCAAACAATGGGTGGTAGAAACATGTCCAGAGCACAAAACAGGCAGCCAGACAAATTGTGTTAGGTTTGAATAGATTTAATAAGAATTTTGTCGGTGATTCTTTTAAAGCTATGGCAGATATTTTCAATGCTAAGGTGGACTCTGTCTTGTTGCATAGCATGGAAATATAGGGTATTGATTCTGCTGTTGTGTCACCAATACAAAATTTGTTCTTGAGACTGGCTCTGGGGCTACCGCAAATAGTCTCAGGGAAGCATCTGAGTTTTGAAACTGGACAAAGATCTATGTTAGTTAAGGCATTTACTAGGTCTATAAATCACTTATAAATTTGTCAATAATCCTAAAAGTATTTTGTTACATACTTGTTGGAAAGAACACATTTTTTATAAGCAAAACAATCTGACCTTCCCTCATGGTTCACTAATCTTATTGTGATCCTGAGGAAACATGGATTGTTTCTTTTTTTACCGTAATAGATTTTATTTATATTTAAACTTCCAATCACATTGCCTGGCTGGCAACTCAAACCTGTTGTTAAACCTACAATAATCAATGCAAGAAGTGCCAGCCAGCTGCATCCTTGTGCCCAACAGTAAAAAAAAAATCACACCGACTCCTTCTCAGGACCGTGCCAACCGCCATCTTTACCTACCACTAAACGCCAATGGTTCCTCAACAAATAAATTGTAAACAACATGGAAGCCACGTTTGATTTAATTGACCCTGCAGAAATAGATGAAATATTCCGGTCACTAGAAACACCTCAACTTGAAAACAGCACTGTTTACCCTGAACATTCACCTGTCATTACGGGTCATCCGCCTGCCATTCCTCCACCTCAAAAAATGCCCAAGACTGGTAACCCAAGACTTCTTCTGCCATCCACAGCATCAGTAACCTCCGCTCCTGCAAACTCAAACTCAGCAGGCATTCACTTCCTCCCTGCAACATCCAGTCCTGTGTGAGCAAAGAAACACCGTCATGAGGATGTCACCTCTGAGCAAAGCTCCAACTTGAATTACAGCGCCATGAACAAACCACACAAAAGCAAACAAGGTGGGCTCTAAGTGTCTTTTCAGATTGGTATCAGCATAAAAATTTAACATTAGAGTTTGCCACCATTACTACGCCTGAACTGAACAACATTCTACGAGCATATTATAGCACCACCAGAAACAGCGACGGCAAAGAATATGGTCTCAACAGTTATGTTAGCCTGAGGTCAGGGCTTAATAGGTTTCTCAATGACGCACCACTCAGTAGGTCAATAAACTTAATGGCAGATACTGATTTCAGTACTTCTAATCACATATTTAAAGCCGTAGTAAAGCGTTACAGAAAGCAGGGGAAAGACAAGGCAGAACACCACGCCCCTCTAACAATAAATGAGCTAACAAGTTTAAGAAATTCAAAGGCAGTTGCTCCAGACACAGCCCCCAGACCCGTCCATAAAGTCTGGTTGGACATACAGCTGCATTTTGCTCATAGGGGCAATGAGGGGGTTTGGCAACTGACAGGAAATTCATTTGAAATAAAGTCAACAGAAGAGGGTCTGCACTACCTTACAAAAACATTTAATGAACAGACAAAAAATCATAAGATGAGTGACACCACAAGGCAATGCACAAGAGGTTGCATGTTTGCACAACCAAATGACCCCCTTTGTCCTACAAAAAACTACAAACAGGCCCAGTGGTGCTGAGGGTTGAGGCACTGGACACCACACCTCACAACACGCCAGCGATCCGGGTTTGGGAACAAGCTCAGGCTGCCAGGGGTTGGCCAGGGAGGAGAGGATTGAGCATCCGATGACAGCTCTCCTCTCCTGGGATAGGGAGGGTTGTGAACCCCCAGGGCTAGCGGCGCCCAGTGGAGGCTTGGTACATTGCAACCAGGGACACATTAAGATGGGGTGAGGTGTCAGCGGACGTCCTGCTGACGGGTGCAGGAGCGTGCCCGTCTAGCGCTGGATGTCTTTGCACATCTGCACCTCCGGGAGGGAGGTAACATGCATGAACAAGGAAAGACCCTACACCACTGGGTAGACAAGAGCACCTGGCCTCCATGCCCACCACTGAATCCCACCCACCTGGTTTCTTGATTCTTGGACTCCGCCCCTTGCCTTGCCTGCAGCTGACTTGACCTTCAAGAGCACCAAAGGGAGTGGTGACCCCACCTTGGGAGGTTAAGCCAGGGAGTTCACACTGCCAGGCAGGTGAGAAGGATTGGAGTACTGCGGGGGGAGACTTGGGATGGGGGATCTCAGGCAGGCAGGAACAAGCCAGGATACCTGAGGGAGTCTCAGCGCAACAGTGACTGGAGGGAAAAATGAGTTAAAAAAAAAAAAACAAACAATATCTATCCAAACTGCCTCCTAATCCACCTGCCTTATTTCTGCACCCAAAAAAGCCAGATTATACAATGACAAGAAAACTTCCAGGGCTCTGATTGGTCAGAGTGTGCATGAGACAGTGATGTTATTACACAATAACATCACTGTATTGATTTGTTAGATTGTTCTTTGGATCGCTCTTCAGAAACAAAGATATATTGCTACACTAAATATCTACTAAAACCTTTTTTAAATATTTTTTTTTATTTTGTATAACATCGAACCATTGTATAATTGCAATAAGGCACTCCAAGGTGTGTGTTGTGTGTAATGGCATCCTCCTGGGTGGTGGAAGCACCTCGCTTCCTCGCGTGCTTCAACCCACCCCAGGAGTGACGTTATTACACGATAACACACACCTTGTCGTGTCTTATTGCTTAATCAATCAATACTTGATACCATGGAAATATGGTATACAACTGAAGCAATGGGGGTCAACTATCTAGGGAGTATGTTACCCCACATTTGTAAAGAGGCAGCCTTCACTAAAATATTCACCAATCATTCACTCAGAGCCACGGCAGTTAGACTTCTTAGTGACTCTGGTATGGAGGCTCGCCAGATTATGACCATCACAGGTCACAAACGTGAGACCTCCCTTCGCAGCTACTGGTGACCAAGCCTGAATGAGTTTCAAAAGTGGGGCAAAATAATCGCTGGAGACAGCACTCCAACAACATCGTGCACAGAAACAAGAACTCCAGAGAAAAGAAAATCACCAGAAACCAGCTCCTCCGACAAGATTCCCTCTCCACCAAAGCAGCTGTCCCCAAAAATCCACACTGCTGTATCTTGCGGCCAGCATGTACCTGTACCAGATGCCCAACTAAATATTCCACAACAGCACGCAGATCTTCAGATTCCTTCATCGATCCAAAATCCACTGAGAACACATGAAAGCACCCTTCTCCACTCTGCACAAGCTCCAGAAATGGCGATGCAATCTCCGAGTGAATATCTGAGCCAATCAGAACGTGAGACCCGCCCCAACATGCCGTCTCTTGGAAACCTCATAAACTATGGGACAGTAAACTTCTTCTACAAATGATTCAGGCAAGCACAAACTAACCTTCACCAAAAGCAAAAAAAAAAAGCTAAAGTCTCCACTTTGTCTTTCTTCCAAGCAGATTCACTCATCATCAGAGCTCATAACCATCACCTCCATTTCAAAAACATCAACAGAAAAAAAAAAACATTTGCATGCAAGCATCTTAAAGATACAGAGACAATTACATAAATGAATAAAGTTATGATCTTAATGAGAGCAAATAGTCATAGAGTTAACACTATTTTCATCTGCAAATAATTTTTTTTCCTAAACAGTTAAACTTTCCACTATTTTTCATCTCTGCAGAAGTAAAAAAAGTTAAATGAATGAATAAAATGGAATTTGAAATACAGTTTATTACCATTACCACAGTTTGCCAACATGTTATGTGTTTCTGTTATATCTCTCACAAATAAAATGTTGAGTTTAATGAAGATGGACTATTTTTTTCTCCAGCGTAGGTTATCTTCATAAAAATGCTATTTCTATAAAAAGCAACTATTTTAAACCATTTTCACAACATCTCTTGTCAGGAAATACTGTCTTCCTTGTTTTTTACCTCTGATGACCATCTTCATTACTAATTTGTTTTAGAACCTCTTTCTTCTATAATGGTTGAGATTAACTTTCAGATCTAGAGGTTATTATTGTTTATCGAGTACCTCCTCTTCCTTTAAATACTGAGCAAAGATAATAAACAAATATTTTTGCTCAGTATTTACAAAGGAAGAGGGGAGGTACATAAAACAAACAGTAGTAACACTCTGGATACAGAAGTTGATACCAGCCCATTTACAGAAGAAAGGGTTCTGAAAGAACTCTTAAACTGAAGGTGGACAAAGCAATGGGCCTGATGGATTCATCCCAGAATTCTAAAAGAACTAAGGGTAGAACTAGTGACACCACTGACTACCCTCTTTAACAAATCATGGGAGAATGGGTGGTACCTGAGGACTGGAGGAGGGCAGATGTGATTCCTCTCACAAAAGTGGGAGCAAGGCAGAAGCAGGAAACTATAGACCTGTTAGTTTAACCTCAGTGATAGGGAAAATGATGGAATCACTTCTAAAGGAAAGAATTGTCGCAGATCTAGAGGCCAGAAGGGCACAGGACCCAAGGCAGCATGGATTCACAGCGGAAGGTCATGCACAGACGAATCTGATAGATTTTGACTGGGTGACCAAAGTAGTAGATCAGGAGGGCTGTGGACATGGCCTACCTAGACTTTAGCAAGGCATTTGACACAGTCCCACAAAAGATTAATATATAAGTTAGCCAGCCTGGGAGTGGGTCCCAAGATGACAGCCTGGGTAAAGAATTGGCTGGAGAATAGGACACAGAGAGTAATAGTAAATGGAGTCCACTCAGAAGAAAGGAGGGTTACTAGCGGGTACCGTAGGGTTCAGATAGGACTAGTCCTCTTCAATGTCTTTATAAGCGACATTGCAGAAGGACTGAAGGAAAAGTATGTCTCTTTGCAGATGACACTAAGATCTGCAACAGAGTTGATGCACAGGTGGGGTGGAAAGGATGAGAAGGGACTTGGCAAGGTTAGAGGAATGGTCAAATGTATGGCAGCTTAGATTCAATGCTAAGAAGTGCAAGGTAATGCACCTGGGAAACAAAAACCCAGGGGAAGAGTACACAATGGGGGGTGAGATACTAACAACAACAAAATGGAAAGGGACCTGGGGGTAGTCATATCAGATGACCTAAAGGTGGGCAAGCAATGTTAGAAGGCAGCAAGGAGGGCTGGGGGGATATTGGGATGCATAGGGAGAGGCATCACCAGTAGAAAACAGGAAGTTATTATCCCTCTGTACAGACAGCTGGTGAGACCCATCTGGAGTACTGTGTGCAGTTCTGGAGACCCAATCTCCGCAAAGACATAGACAGGATGGAAGCTGTCCAGAGGAGGGCAACTAAAATGGTGCAGGGTCTGCACCAGAAGACATATGAAGAGAGACTTAAGGAGCTTAATATGTATAGCCTCGAGGAAAGGAGGGAGAGGGGGGACATGATAGAAACTTTCAAGTACCTCAAGGGAATCAAAAAAGTCCAAGAGGGTAGCATCTTTCAAAAAAAGAGGTGTGCAAGAACAAGGGGGCACAATTTGAAGATAGAGGCGGCCCAGAGGTAATTTAAGGAAGTATTTTCACAGAGAGGGCTGTGGATGCATGAATGGCCTTCCTGAGGAGGTTGTGGAGTCAAAATCAGTGGTGGAATTCAAGCATGCATGGGATAGTCATAAGGCAATTCTGGGGGTTGGGGGTAGGAAGAAGTAGGCTGCTGGTTAACTAGGATATGCAGCTTATCCAGTAGGTAGGGAAATGGGCAGACTGGGTGGGCCAAGCGGTCCTTATCTGCCGTCAAATTCTATGTTTCTATGTTTCTATGTTTCTATGTTTCTATGTTTCTATCCTTGTGGTATAATCACAATAAACCACTCCAGGGTGTGGGTTATGCTGGGATTTACCCACGGCTGACCTGGTTTGACCACTCAGCCTGCGGCCTTGTGGCCAAACCACACCAGCCATGGGTAAATCTCAGAATAACCCACACCTTGTTGTGGTTTATTGCTTAAATACATGATGTTGAGAAAACGTTTAATGACCCCATTTCAAGCAGATAAACGGCTGAACAAAATTAAAGCAAATTATAGAGTGGGGGAAGTAGAGGGAGATTAACAGGCAGAGAGTGACACCTGAATACTTCACTCTTGCTGAAAGCTAAGACTGTTTCCAGTACTTCACAATGTGTCTTCTCCATATTCCAGACAGTGATTACATGTGGTATGAAATAGCCGATTGGTTTTGGGTGACTGGGTAAAGACTCCTAAAATTGTTAATTACATCAGGTATGATACCAGGGAGGTGAGTTCTTTAATTTATAATAAACATCATTCTTTACTAGTGTAACCACCCTGTTACCTGGGGTTACTAGAACCCTAGTAAGACCTAGTGGCAGACAGGGACAGGCAGCTAGTGAAACTCCAGTTAAATGTATTTCACTATGTCTTGCTCTGTTTTCAGTCTCTGCTGAGCTGGAGCTATGACATCATTTAGAACTGTCGCAGCTGCATAAGCCACACTGGAATGTTGCAGTTGGAGGTTAGAGTAGAACATTGGGGAATTTGAAATCAGACTGTTGCAGTCTGTAGTAGAGGAAGGAGGTGCTCTGCTGTAAGCAGGCCCTCAGAGTCCTAAGCTCTGTTAAAGAGCTAGTTTTTGTAGAGGTGTGTGTTCTCACCTTGAGAGGAACACAAGAAGAGCCAAGTGAAGTGGTAGAAACTGCTTTCAGTGGTTGAGGGCCCCATCCCTGCAGGGATGGGGGAATGAATCAGCCTGTTTCCAGGGGCAAACCCCCTGGTCTGGCTAGGAAACAAGAAGCTGCCTGAGTTTAAGTTTGTGCTGAGGCACCAGAAGTTCTGGACGAGATTTCTTTGAAGAGAAAACCCCTGTGGGGCACCTGCAACCAAGGGGTGAGTTCGTTCTGCTAAAGGGCCAATGTGTTTTCACCTGAGACAAGATGAAACTAAAGTGACTGTTACTGTGGGGTCAGGAAAAGACAGCCAAGTACAGTTTGGAAGATGTGGGGATTGGACTGCTTAACTCTGGGGGGGTCTAGATTAATGGACACAGCCACTTTTTAAGTATGTTCAAGTTCAGCACAAATGGAATGGAAAAACAGTAGATTAGATGTGGCATACATTTAATGAGAATCTACATAGCAAAGTGTTTTAAGGATGAGGTGTTACAGTCCAGAGAAATGGCCGGGTATGAGTTATGGGAGTATAAGGTGGGAGACCCCCCCAACAGTAGTAACCAAATTCACCTCTACAGGTTTGCTTTGGGACACCTGTTGCTTTCTCTCAGGTACTTGGCCAGTGCCTGAGGAAAGTACCCAAACGTGGGATTCATGAGGAAGATTCCCTGATGGAGCCAGAAGTGCTCATAGGTGGTTTAGGGAGCCATCAGTAAATATTCCATGCTATATGGAAAGTGTCTGAATGGCTGGCAATGGAGCCGAGCCAGGGAAACCGAAAAAGAGTTGAGTTAGGGCAGAGTGCCCAGAGTGTTTCGAGACCTGAGGGTTTCAGTGTAACGAGGATGTGTTCTGATCTCCATAAATCTGCATTACCAGGAGTGTAGCCCCGTGGGGGTCCATCTATGCTTTGTTATTCTGTTGGATGTGAATAAAAGCCACACTTTAGAATCTCAGCGTCTGGTATTGGACATTACAGTTATTGCTTCCTGTGTCTGGAGTTACTTGGGTGCCCCTGACTAGAAGTCAAACCTAGCCAAGATACCGAGCAACAGTTTTCTCCCCGAGCCCAGGTCCCAGGTAGGGGGTTACATATGGAGGCACCGCACAGCGCTAATAACTCAAAAATACCACCAACCCGACCCCTGGGGTAACCCACCAGTTACACTAGACTTATTCTCTTTGCCACATGTAGCCATTTGGAAGCAGAGGAAAACAGGATGGCAGCACCATGTGGCGGGGGGATGGTAGGTGCCATATGCACTGAATAGCCGCCTTCCTGGTACACAACAGTAACCTAGTCATGGGGTTACTACACTCCAGTTCGATTGTTTTGTTGTTGTTTTTTTTTTGTTACAAAACAGCTGTAAGTTGAAATATATTTTTTATACAAATACTGTTACATGATATTTACTGTTACTTAGGAGTTAAGCTGTATTATAGCTGGTTAACAAGCTTCTCATTGTTAATACTGTTGCATTTCTTATAGGTTCTTTTTTTCTTTGCACAATAATTTCTCAAACCTACAGCACTGGAGTTTAAATTGTGGATTTCGGTGTTGTTGGGGTTATTCTTTATGAGCGTATCTGGACATGAGCACTTTAAAATATCTGAACTTTTAGGTTATGTGGACAGAAAAGCTACTGGTTGACTTCCGCATTGCTCTTCAGCACCTGGACATATTATTGCAGTCTTCATCTTGTTTCTGGCTGTGTTCATGGTCTTGCTGTGTGAAACCTTCAAATGTTATTTATTATACTTGTTTGAATAATTCCCCCCAAGTCAGTAACAAAGGTGAAAAGTGCTGTATCCTACAGTGAGCTTGCTGTGTGCTATTATTCCTGCTCCTTGGAACCTATTACCATTTAATGTGTTTTTACATTTTAAATCACTATAAAAATAAATTTTAAAAAAAGAACTGATTCGGGTTCATTCATCAGCAGACCAAGATGTTCGAACAGCTAGTGAGTGTGAAAACAGTCTTAAGGACTGCATCCTGGGTTGGGGCTTTGAGAAGCCAGTCATCCAGATGTAGGAAGGTGGATAGACCTTTCTGAAGAGCTATGGCCATTTCTACCAAGCATTTGGGAAGGACTATAACACTAAGTATAAGTCAAAAGGCAAAACATGGAGGGGGGGGTCCATGGCCAGCAACCAGCATGAGCAGGTGTGCTTTCAAAGTGCTCCTGTCATTGTACCCTAGAAATGCATTTCAGCCTGGACTATAGATTTCCTTCCCCACTGCTATGTCATGGCAGGGGTAAAGCTAGAGCGCAAGGTGCTTGCCCACTTCACCTGAGCAGTGGCTACATCCTTAGCAGAACTATGCTTGGTGCAAACTACAGAAATTTGCAGGGCTGCAACTTGGAGCACAGTGGACTTGGGGATCAGGACTGACTTGGGAAGGGGGCAGGCCCTCTGTAGATACAAGGGGACCTGCACACTCAACCAGATGAGACAGACTGTAAGGCCTTTGTCTGCTGTTCGTATGTATAATAAAAGAGCATTTTCTCAATATTTATTTATTTATTTTAGCTCCAGTATACTCTGCAGTGGTTATTTAATTAATTTGCAAATCAGATCCACTTTCTATCATGGTAGAGCCACGACAAGCCACCCAGCAAGAAACAGGCAAGGGGAAAGCATGACAACCGCTGGATCAACTGCATGACAGTGGCCTGAGCCAGGAGGGAAGAGGCACGCTGGAGCCCTCAAACAGTGCCTCTTTCAAGCTATCTGTGACCTTGATAGGAAAGTAGATAATTTAGGCACTTGCATCACCTCCATGAAAGCTCAGATGGAGGTACTGGTGACAGAAGCTAAGAAAGCCACAGACCCAGCCAATACTTCAGTGGCAGGAATCCTAGCAGAGACAAGTTTCTTCATCTCAGAATGGAGACTTCAGAAAACAGAGCGATAGCCAACAATATCTGGCTCTTGGAAATCCCAGAGACTTTGGAGGGGTCAGATTTAAAAACTTTTGTTACCAAACTATTGTTGCAGCAACTAAACCTTGATATACTCAAGCAAATTTACAAAACCTACCACCTGGTTCCTCAAAAGAAGCCATCGGAATACCAGTCAAGCACCATTATGATTGTGACTGGTGACCCTCGCATTAAAGGTGATATCTTGCTAGCAGAAAATTGGGGAGGTCCCTTAAAACTGGAATCTGGGGAACAAATGTACTTTTTTTTCCCTGATCTGAGCTTTGCAATGAGACAGCATTGCAAAAGCTTTGATACTATTAGGGCTACTCTTCAAACATTTTGCATTAACCACTCTCTGCAATGACCAGCCTGCCCATGCATCAACTATGCAGGTAGAAGGACCACCAAATCCAGTAACACAGCATCTTCACAGCCCTGACCAAGAAAAAAGGGGTGAAGACCATAACAAAATACTGGAATGAGTCCATGGGAATGGTGGGCAGGTGTGGTAATCTATGGAAAAGATATTCGGGAAGAGCAACGTAAGTAAGCAACTTTCATATCTTCCAGGAATCTATTTTCTCCATACATTTCCACTAATGGTCAGAGTACCAAGCTTAGAGAAAGTTCCCCAGAATAGCGAGTCTGCAGCTCAGGACTCAGTCAGGATAGCAGTCCATTCAGAGTTTTCCTGCCAGTGGTGGCAAGCTGCCCGGCATGAAGAGCCAGGGTATAATATTTAGTAGAAGTATGCACTGTGCTCCAAGTTGCAGCTCTGCAAATTTCTGTAAGCAGCACCGAGCATAGTTCTGCTAAGGAAGTGGTAGTGGGCATGCACCTTGCCTTCTAGCTTTACCCCTGCCATGGCATAGCAGTGGTGAAGGAAATCCACAATCCAGGCTGAAATGCAGCTGATTGTGACAGGCTGTCCCTTTTGATTGGGGTCGAAAGAGACAAAAATCTGCTGTGTCTGCCTGTAGCCTTAGTCCTGTCCAGTTAAAATCTAAGGACCTGTTTTAGATACAGGGAGTGGAGTAGGCAATATACTGTAGATAGGCAGAATCAGGAATTGATTCAGGTGGAACTCCGACACCACCTTAGGCAGAAACCTGGGGTGTGTATGGAACGCAACCTTGTCCTTATGGAAAACAATACAAAGAGGATCTGTGACCAAAGCATAGATTTCAGACACTCTATGCAGAGAGGTGGTGGCCATGCAGGTATTGACTGACACAAGTTGCAATGGGTTCAAAAGGCTTGTGAGTGAGCATACCCAGCACAAGACTGAAGTCCCAAGGGGGATGGGGAAATTGTTTAACAAGAAAAGGCACACTAAGCCAGAGCTTGTTTCCCGGTGCAACCTGGGAGCACAAGGAAGTTAACTCACTTGCTCAGGGTCACACAGTATGCAACTGGGGGCTGATGGGACTCAAACCCACATTTCCAGGTTTGCAGCTCAGTGCCCTTAACAACTACACTACACTATACTGCCTCTCAGGGAGCCACCAGCTTCCTGATGGTGGGCCTCATATGCAAGATGCCCCTGAGGAACATCTTGAACAGTGGCACCTGTGTCAAACACAGGGTGCCAACAGGTTCGTGGTATGCTAATATAGCAGACAAGTGGACCTTAGCTGAGGAAAACAGCTGTCAGCATCAAAAATATCCAATAAGGATTCCAAACCCTTTTCAAGTGGACACTTAAAAGTGTCCTTTTGGGGTTTGGAACACCAGATGGAAAAGCGTTTCCACTTGGCTGTGTATGTCTTCCTGGTGGAAGGTTTACAGGCAGCCAAAAGTATTTCAGAGACCCTTTGAGACCTTTGAAACCTGTTTACTTCTATCTATTCTGGAGCAAGGCCCAAAGGTGAAGGGAATGCAGGTTGGGATGGGCCAGCTGACCATGAGCTTGAAACAATAAGTCCATTCAGCACGGCAAAATCTTCAGTTTGCTGACAGTTGATTCAACAGAGGAAACCACATCTGCCAAGCCCAGCAGGGGGCCAACAGAATCATCTGGCCCCCATGTGCCTCCAGTTTGAACAAACTTTCTATACGAGAGGGATTGAAGGGAATGCATAGAGAAACAAACTGTGCCAATGCAGTCTGTATGCATTCTGACAGGAAACTCAAGGTCCTGGATTTCTGATACAGAATCAAGGCAGTTTTGCACTGAGTGGGGACTTAAAAAGGTCCTCATCTGGGGTGCCCCACTCATCGAATAGTGATTTCAGGACTTTTGTTGCTAGTGAACACATGTGAGGATCAGACTATGTGTGACTTAATTCATATGCCAACATGTTCTGGATCCCTGGTAGACAGATTGCTTGGAGCAGGATCCCCTGCATGACTCAAGGTAGATGTGGTGGTGAGAAATGAAGGTGGGCGCTGACTTCCAAGTAGCAGCCCTGCAGATTTCCTGGCTAGGGATGTCCCTGGGAGCAGCCAATGAGGCAGTGATATGGGTGGAATGAGTCATTAGCCCTACGCGAGGCTCCCTACCTGCCAACCTATAATAGAGGTCAATGCAAGAGAATCCACCTGCCAATTGTCTGCTTAGCTGCAGTCTGTCAGGTGTGGCTTCAGCATAGGTGACAAAGAGCTGGTGCACCTCTCCCCTAACTCCAGCCGTGCATTTCTTATAATAAGCAAGCACTTGCCGCAGGTCAAACGTATGGAGCCTGTGCTCGGCCTCCGTGGTGTGGCTGGTGAAGTACACCAGGACATTAATCACCTGGTTAAGCTGGAAATCAGACACAACCTTTGGGAGGAACTTCAGGTTGGGGTGAAGGACAACCTTGTCCCTGTGTAAGACCAGGTAAGGAAACTCAACTGAGAGCACCTGAAGCTCACTGATCCTTCTGGCTGACGTGATAGCCAACCAGGAAGGTGGTCTTCAACAACAGATGAGACATCTCACACCTGTGCACTGGTTTGAATGGCTTGCCCATGAGCTTTGCCAACACCAGCAACAAGTCCCAAGGTGGTGGTGGTTCATGTGCCAGAAGGGAGATGTGGTCAAGGCCTTTGAAAAAGCACCAGACCACCTTCACCTGCACCACTGATGGCATACCAGCCCACGCCTGGTATGCAGAGACACCTGCCAGGTGCACCTTAAGGGCCGTCAACCAATGGCCTGACTAAGAGAGGGACCAAAGATCATCGAAAATGCTAACCACTGGGCAAGATAAGGGATCCAGCCCCTTGCCCTGACGTCAAATGGAGAACCTCTTCCATTTGAAGGCAAATCATTATCAGGTAGACTCCTTCCAAGATGCCGCGACCACAGTGAGGACATCATCGGAGAGACCCAAAGTCTGGAACTCTAGTCACTCAGAAACCAGGCTCTCAGGTGCAGGAATTGAAGGTCTGGATAGAGTACTTTCCTGTGATAGCAAGAGAGCAGGTCCAGGCAGAGCGGGAGATGCCTCGGGGGGGCATGCTGCTGAGGCTGAGAAGATCGGGGTACCAAACTGGTGGGGCCAGTCCAGAGCCACCAGAATCATCCGTGCCTTGTCTCTCCTTGCCTTGAGCAATACCTTGTGCATCAAGGGAAATGAAGGGAAGGCATAGAGAAGGCCCAGGGTCCAGGGCCTGGAGAACGCATTCCCTTGCAGCATTCCCTGCCAAGGGGGGTGGACACAGTACAGCCTCAGCTTTGTGTTCACCTGGGAGGCAAACAGGTCCACCAGAGAGGTGCCTCATTGGGCGAACAGGCTGTGTACCACCTCCGGATGGAGGGACCACTCGTGAGACACCTCACTCACATGGCTGAAGGCATCTGCCAGCTGGATGGAGATGCCGGCACATGGATGGCCAGGAGATCGGCATCCAGGCTGAGCATGAGGATCCAGATATGGAGAACTTCCCTGCACAGAGAAAGGGAGTGTGTCCCACCCTGTTTGTTGAGGCAGTACATGGTCATGGTGTCCATCTGGACCTGAACAACCTGACCCTGAACATGCGGAGCAAAGGCTGTCAGTACCAGCCAAACCACCTGCAGTTTCAGCAAGTTGATATGGCATCAGGACTCCTCAGGGGTTCAGAGTCCATGGACTCTGTGGTTCCCCAGGTGGGCACTCCAGTTCATCAGGGAGGCATCAGTTATCAGGATGGCAAACAGATCCGGGTGGACAAATGGGATCCCTTCCTGCAGATGTTCTAGGACTAACCACCACTGGAGGGTATCCCATATCAGCTGGGTCAAAGTGACAGGCTGATCGAGGTGGTCCTTGTGCTGAGACCATTTGGCGGGCAAGATCCCATTGCAGAGAGCACATTCTCCACTTGGCCCAATGGACCACACTGGTGCATGCCACTACGTATCCCAGGAAGTGCTGAGCAGGGTGCAACTTCCCAACCAAAAATGATCGGGTAAAGGAGGAGAGAACCTCCACCCTATCCACCAGAAGCTGAGCCCTGGCTCTGCAAGAGTCGCACTCTGCCCCGATGAAATGAATCACCTACAAGGGCATGAGTTCTGACTTGATCTCATTGACAAGGAGGCCAAGGGAGATGCAGGTCTGGAGGGCCAGGTCCCTGGACTGCTCCAGCTCCTCCCTGGAAGGACCCCCAATCAGTCAGTCATCTAGGTGGGGTATACCCAGACCCCTCAGTGTCTCAGGTAACTGCCACCACTGTGATGCATTTGGTGAAGACCCTGGGAGTGGAGGACAGGCCGAATTGCATGGCCTGGAACTCAGAGAGGATCCCCTCTGTAAGGAACCAGAGGAACCAGTGGTGGGATGAACAGACTACAACATGAAAGAATACATCCTGAAGATTCAGAGAGCAAATCCACATGTTCCGCTCGAGAGATGGTGTGATCTAAGACAAAGTGACCATCCTGAAGGTGCATGGCAGGAGAAAACTTGTTCAGGTCATGCAGATCTAAGATGGGGCACCAGCTCTCCATCTGTTTTGGCACAAGGAAGTACCTGGAGACAAACCCTGGGCATGTTGGAGGGTCCAAGACTGAAACCACAACCTCCTTGCAGAGCAGCTGGGTGATGTCATCCCGAAGGGCTGACAGAATGTCGGTGGACACTATGTCCTCCTATGGGGTCAGTCTTGGCAAGGTGGGTAAGCCTCGAACTCTAGAAGCAGACCCTGACCAACCACCTCAAGAACCCACCTATCCATGGTGACAGTGGACCAGGTGAAAGGAAGTGGTGGAGCTGGCCCCCCACGGGAGGACCCAGGGGAGTCAGGATGGGCATGGGGGAGGCATCCCCTCATCCCATCACTGGGCAGGCTTGGAGGCAGAGGAAGGACTGGCTGAAGAGCCACTGGGACCTTGATCTTTTGGCTTCTGGATGACCAATGCAATGGACTTGGACCAGGGACACCAAACCTGAGCCTGCTACCCAGCTGGGGGCTGGGACGGTTTAGCCACAGGGGCAGAGAGGGGCTGAAAGGGCTTCTTCTTCTGTGCTTTAGAGCCCTTGGGATCCCTCTGCATGGAGGTCATTGAGTCCAAGGTGGCACTGGACTTCTCAGTCCAAGTGAGGTGCCCTTCGACCCCTTGCCCGGACAAGTCGGTGCCCAAGAAGGGGACATCCACCAACTTGTGCTGGGTATCTGCTGTAAAGGGCAAGATCCTCAGCCAATCCCTGCGTTGCATCGCAACCACGGCCACCATGGACTGAATGCAAGAGTCACCGATGCCCATGGCTGTCTGGAGCTGCTGCTTAGCCACAGCTCAGCCCTGATCCCAGACCTGCTTGATCATAGTCTGTAAGTCAGTCGGGAGTTGGGGGAGCACCTCATCGAGCATGCCTATAAGGGCATGGGTGAAGTGGGCCATCAAAAGGGCTGAACTCGCCTGCCAAAGGCTGAGAGAGGAGGCAGCATAGACCTTTTGGGCCATGTGATCCAATTTCTTGGATTCCTTGTCAGGAGGCTTATCCACATCTCCAACATTACCAGTAAGCCAGAATACAAAGTCGTCCACCAAACCCTCAGCCGAAGAGTGCTCTGTGAATCCCGAAAGGGCATCGGTAGGGACCACGTACTTGTGGGTTATCCAGGTCAACAGCGCAGGACAAGAGGCCAGATGCTGCCAAAGCTCCAGAGCGGGGCCAAGAATGACCTCAGCAATCAGGAGGGCTTCCCAAGGGGGAGTCATCCTGGTTGAGAATCTCAGTAAGCGGGTACTTAGTTCATTTTTGGACGGGTTCCATCAGCAGGCCCACTGATTCCAAGATAAGGTGGAGGAGGCCCGTGAAAGAGGTGGGACCATGTGCTGCCAACAAGTCCTCTGCTGACTCTGCATCCTCTAGCTGGGAGTGCAGGGAGGAACCTTCGGACTCTGAAGATTCATAGAATAAAGCTCGACAGTCAGAGTCACCGCTGACCCTGCAGGGTCTGTTGGGAGTTGTGGTGACCGACAGTCAGTGAGGGAGCCCCAGTGCCATACAGGTATCCTTAGGAGGAGGGCCAAACATCGGCTACTTCAGCGATGGCTCCACCAGGATAGGTGGAGAGGCCAGGGGAGGCCAAGCCAGCTCCTGCTGAGCCAGGGTGGGCTGGGGCCTCTGTGGCAAGAGCCATATGATAGCCAGGGTAGTGGCCAGAATCAGCTTCACCCTGGTGATCATTAGCTGGTGCCATATAACCTCCTCATAGCAACAACACATCTTGCAGTGGAGCCTCTCCTCATCTGAAAAGGAAGAAGAGAAGGAGTAGCGGCACTGCCGCTTGCCCGAATGTCAAGACTGAGAACATCAATGCCGACGTGAGCTGCTGGACCCGGGATTTCAGGATCGGGACCTCAACCATTGGGGCTGCTGACAGCGGGTCTCAGAGGAAGCCGGTGAAACCTGAGGATCCTCTGGGTCCACTGGTTCCTGAGGAAGAGAGGGCGGATCAGCAGGCTGGTCCAACCCTCCCTGAGAGGTAACAAGCAGGACTGGAGTCCTAGAAAAGACTGTATCAGCCTCATCCTGTGACAACAGGTCGAATGGCTCAAGAAAAATCTCGACAGGAAGACTGACCTGTGTCTCAACCAACTGGCCCAATGGGGAAACTATGGAGTTGGTGGCCTGGGCCGAAGGATAGATCATAGTCGAAACCTCTGTAGAAGCACGGGAATCTGAAGCCCAAGAGTGTTCACGATCCCACGATCTATGGTGAGACTTCTTTTTAGCCTCTTTTTGGGATTTAGAATTCATGCCCAAAGAAGATCCCTGTCCAAAGGTAGGAAGGGCCTGGCACAAATCTCTGAACACACCTGAAAAGGAAGTACCTAAAGGAAGTAGCAAAACGGCTGAAGCTGAAGAAGCATGCTCCGTGGCCTGAACCACAGCTTCTTCGAATGCCGCAAGCTGTTTAGTGGACCCCGCAGCCGCGGAGACTGCCTGACAGGTGTTCTTGGATTTAACAGGAGGATCCTGTTCATCAGAGTGCCCTAGAAGAAGTCAAGCATGCCGGTCTTCCAATGTAGAAGGATGCAGGGTGCGATACAGGCCACATGCCTGGGGATAGTGCTCATGGTCTAGCAGTAGATGCACATGGTGTGCGAGTCCATCCGAGACATCTTATTCCCACATGCACACTTCTTAAATCCCGGCACCGACTTTGCGTCATCCATCATGGACGAGGTGAAGGAGTCGCCTGAAGACAAGCAAATTGCAATTTGAATTTTTTTTTAAAGCAAAGGGCCTACTCAACATGAGAGTGGTAAGGAGGGAACCTTCTTCTTCCAGCAGAAAGAAAGATCTGACATTATGGGGTGGTGCTGGGGGAGTTACCACCCAGGTGGGTGGGAGGAGCCAGCTTGAATACATTCTGGCAGATGTTAAAGGGAGAGGATCAGTGCCAGAAGTGTAGATATGTACACTATATTCACATCCCTAGAAAGAGCAGTTACTCACAATAACAGTAGATCTTTGAGAGAGTCTCCTCCACTGGGCCACACCTTTGGAATTGCAAGCTGTCAGCATCAGGACCACTTGTAAACTTTTCCTATCTGGGGGATGACCGCAATGATGTGCAGTCTCAGTGCCTATAAAACATAGGTAGCCCCTTTGCTCCTCAGTTCCCTAGCACAGCCAAGTTTGGAGGACCTCTTACCATGAGGAACCAGGAGAACAAACCAGTACCAGGCACACAAGGAGAGGCATAGGACTGGAAATACAGTATACATAAGGCATTTATGGATGCCTCCAGACAAAGCAGTGGACAAACCTGCCAGCTCATAACTCAGAAAGGGGCAAGAAGGGATGGTGTGCTGTGACCCAATGGAGGAGATTATCTCAAAAGATCTACTGTTGTTACGGTGAGTGACAGTTCTGTGTTCACCGAGGCTGTCTCCTCCACTGGATCACACCTTTAGAACAATTACCAAGCAGTACACAAGGTACCTGGGAGGACTGTAAAGTCTGATATGCAATCAGGACAGAAGGGCTTGCAACACCACAAGACCAAAGCCAGCATGTCTATGAGAGATGATGTCCAGACTGTAGTGCTGAGTGAAAATATACACAGTGCTCCATGTGGCAGCCATACGTCAGCTGCAGAAATATTCTGAAAGCAAGCAACAGAAGTGGCCATACCACACGCAGAGTGGCCACACACAGCACCAGGAAGTTCCTTACTGTACTTCCCATAAAAAAAAAAATTCAATGCAGTTAGCCAGCCATTTGGACAGGCACTGTTAAACTCAGGGGCACCCTCTTTCCCAGTGACAAATGAAACAAAAAGCCAAGAGGACTTTCTGCAGTCCTTGGTGCAATCAAAATAGAAATGCAGTGTTCTATGTACATCAAGTGTATGGAGAAATGTCTCAACTCTGTTAGCATGCTCTGGATAATGCAAGGAAAAGTGTATGATCTGATGTAAAAGTAAAATTAGATACCACCTTAGCTAGAAAACAAGGGCTGGTCCACAAAGATACCATGTCCTTGTGGAAAATCAAGTAAGGAGGCTCATACATCAGAGCCTAAAACCAGTAGAAGTCATGGCAACCAAAAACAGCATTTTCCATGAAAAGATATACTTCTTACAGGTTGCAGTAGGTTCAAATGGAGCCAGACTCACTTTCTCAAGTATGAAATCCAGGTCCAAAGGCAGAACCAGTTTATGAATCGGGGAATGAATTTGCAGAATACCATTCAAACACGTGTACGACACCTCTATTTGTGCCACTGTGCACCTATCAGTAATGGCATGGAAGGCTGAAATGGGAGCCAAGTGCACCTTAGTGGATGAGTACGGGAGACCAGAGCCAGACAGGGACAAAAGGTAGTCCAGTACAGTATTGACAGAACATGTAAATGGGTCCACTGACTGGGAAGCACACCATATGTGGAAGCGTTTCCATTTAGAAGAATATGTATGTCAAGCAGAGGGTCTTCTAGCCACAAGCAAGACACCAGGCACCTGGTGGGAAACCCCAACAAAGGTGATGGCTACTTCTTCAGGAGTCAGGCAAGCAGATTCAGGGACCACAAGTCCAGATGGACCAGGACCCCTACAGCCTGCAACAGCAGGCCCCAAAAAGGGGAGGTGAACATGTGGCTCCACTGCCAGGTACTGTAGCAGGGGAAATCATATCTGTTGAGGGCAGAAGGGAGCTATCAGTATTAGGGTGGCCTGCTGTACCTGCAGTTTGAGTAAAACCCTATGAATGAGAGGATTTGGAGTAAAGGTGTAAAGGAACCTCCCTTTCCAGAAGACAATGTGTCTTGCCAAACAAAACTCCATGCCCTGCAGCAAGTGAGCAGAAATACAACAGTTTCTGCAGTATGTAGGGACACAAAAAAGATCCAACTCTGGATGAGCCCATCTTGTGACGAGGTCATTTACCATGGAGGACAGCAGTTCCCATTCATGGACCAGGGACTGAGACCTGCTTAGCCTGTCTGCTAAGACATTTTGGACACCTGGGGGAAACATGGCAGATAGCTGAAGGCCATGAGACATCACCCAGTACCATACTGTCATCGCTTCCATGCACAGTGGACAACAGTGAATGCCCCCTTGCTTGTTTATGTAGTGCACGACAGCCTGCTTGAATCAGCAAGGGACCCAGATTGAGGTGCCCCTGGAAAGCCTGGAGACCAAGAAAAACAGCCTGCATCTCCAGGACATAGATATGGAGATCTGAGTCTAGATCGGTTCAAGACCCTTGGGTCTTTAATGATCTGAGATGGGCACCCCAGTCAGACCCCAAGGCTTCCACTGTGAGGATCTGCATGAGAGGTGGGGAAAAGAATGAAACACCCTGTAACAGGTTCAGGCAGTCCATCCACCATACTAGAGCATGGTGGAGAAAGACAGAGTTTGATTTCCAAGATGGCTGCTACATGCTATGTCACTTGAGGAGGAATCACAGAAGCAGAAGTTACATAAGGCATTTTGCACTGTTAAAACAGGTATACCTTCGTTGCCTATACAGAATTGTATGCAACTCTTTCCAGACCAACGTGTGTAGCTTTCTTGGAAGGTTGTACTGCGCTGTCCATTTTTGTTCTCCCAGCTGCAGGTGCATGTGGAGTCTTGGCATTGGAGGAGCCAACGCTGCCACAGCAGGGTTAGTGGGATGGAGGAGAGCCTTGCAGAAGGCTGTGACAGGAGACCAGTGTAACCAGGTAACTGAGGAAAAAGGTAATACTGGGGACTGAAGCTTATTAGAAAAGAAACAGGACATGATGGAGAACAGAGAGAGCAGAGAATGGCAACCCAAATCTGGAGAGTTTAAAAGGCGAATAAGAAGAAGATGGAAAGCAAGTGGGGAGATAGCCAAAGGATAGAAGGATAGAAGACGAGCACAATAGACAGCCATTCTGGTGTAGAAGAAAATGGAACTGCATAAAATAAATGTTTATCTATGCACTTTAAGTTTGCCCAGGGTTTGGCAGCATAAAAGAATGTGGGACATAAACTTACGAACAAAATTACACAGCAGAGAACTGGAGTTAGCAAATATTAAAAGCAGAGGAGTGAACACAGTGAAAAGGGGTTAACAATCTTACGTCTGCAAAATTATAGTTCCCCGAGCTAAAAGCGTGTCAAAGAGTGCTGCATTTTAACTTGGTTTTGGTATAGAGAGTTTAGAGGTGAAATATTGGAAAGAAAATGAAAGTCACAAAATATCTGACTAAAATAAATGAAATAAAGATATACAGTAGGTAAATCAGGTAAAAGTCAGGTGACAGTGTCAGGTGACCAAAACCTAAGTGAAAAGTGCGCATGTCTGGCATACTGGGGAAAGAAATCGCCATTTTGGACCCAGACAAACAGCAAGCAGCACAGCAGTGTGGAGTACTTCTCCCTTAGAAGAAAAAACACTGAATTCAGAGTAGATAAACTAAACTGTGCCAAATAAACAAGATAAAAACTAACGCTGAGTAAAAAGGTAAATGACCGAATTTTATGAAGTTTAAAATAAGACTACAAACAAAATTAAGACAAATTAGATACAAGGATAAGCATATAGGCATGTTTATGTTCTAGATGCTGAAAGTTAAAATAGAAGTCCTGAAGCCTACATTGGAGTATAAATGGGAAATCTGGAGACACGCTCGCAGTCATTGTAGGAAACAAATATTTGAAAATAGGAACAGTGGCCTGGATATTCAAAAGGGTTGCGCATGCGCAAGTCCAAAATGCGCCATTCTGCGATATTCAGCAGGAGGCAGTTACGCCACTGGCATCAGGTTGCGCAAGAGAGCAATGCAAATGAATGCATGCTCAACAGGAGGGGGAGGATCCATGCATAACCTGCGCAACCCGATATTCAGTCGGGTTGTGCAGAGTTGTGCATAAAACCAACCTGCGCCTGTGAGCCCAAAAAAGGAGAGAGAGAAGCTTAGGTTGAGGGCCACCCACAGGTGAGCTGCTGCATTGCAGGCGCCCACAGCAGCTGCCACCTGGCTGCCCTCAGCTCTTCCTTGACCCCCACCAGCCGATCGCGGGCATGGTGTAACTCGACTCCCCGCACACATCTCCCACAGCCCGATCGCGGGCGGTACAGGCCATGTAACACCCCCCATATCCACGGCCCGATCGCGGGCATAGCGATGTATGAACCCCAGTGCCCGATCGCGGGCAGATGTAACCCCAACCCAAATATCTCCTGGTGGTCCGTGGACCGTAAGAAAGCCCGATCGCGGGCAGAATCATCTAAACCCCCAAACATCTCCTGGTGTCTAGTGTCCCCCCCACCCACAAGCCCCTCACGCTCCCCCCGCGGCTGGCGGGCGAAAGCATCCACCCGCCTGGCGCCCGCCGCCCCCACCATGCAGTCAGTTGGCGGGCGGGCGGGTGGCAGGCGTGGTGAGGTTGCCGCCGGCTGTGGGGGAGAGTGGTGGTGGGGTTTCTTTGGGTGGGTGGGGGGATATCAGCCACCAGGGCTATGTTCGGGGAGTTCTTAACCGACAACCCCGCGATCGGGCTTTTGGTCCACTGACCACCAGGGATACGCTCGGGGAGCTGACACTGCTGCCCGCAATCGGCTGGTGGGGTGGATTAAACTCATGCCCGCGATTGGGCCAGTGGGGGTGGTGGTGGAATTTATATTCAGCTGCCCACATCGGCTGCGGGGGCACAGGGACTGGGTTGGGGGCCAGCCACAGGTGGCAGCTGCTGTGTGCGCCCTGCAATGACAGCAGCTCACCTGTGGGTGGCCCTCAACAGCCTCTTTTTTGGCTCAAAGTTGTGCAGGCGCAGGTTGGGGTTCGCCTGCACAACTCTGCACAGCCCTGCTGAATATCGGGCTGTGCAGTTTATGCATGGTTCCTCCCCCTCCAGTTCAGCATGCATTCATTTGCATTGCGCTGTTGCTCAGCATGTTTTCTGTGGCGCAACTGCCTCCTGCTGAATATGGCAGAATGGAGCAAGTTCGGACTTGCGCAGGCGCAACCCTATTGCGCATGGCGCAACCCTTTTGAATATCTGGGCCTATATCTATAAAATTACCACAACTTCAGTGCTAAATTTGCTAGAACTGTTGTATCCTAGCGCATTAAGATTTATTACTGGACTGCCTCATAAAACGCATCGATGTCAGCTATACATCACTGTAGGATGGTCTTCTTTAGCAGATCATAGATTGGAACATTGGCATGTGTTCGTTTACAAATTTGTATTAAAATCTTTACCTTCATTTTTAATAAATTCATTACATCCAAGAGTTTCAACAAAATACAGTCTAAGATCAAGTAATTCTCCCTCATTTCAAACTCCATGAAGTAGAACAAAATATGGGGACCTGACTTGAGCAGTTTCTGTGTCCCGTACTTCGGATTCAATTTGAAAAAAATGTGAGTTAACTGCATTACTGCCACTTGCACATTTTAGAGCTTGCCTCACTAGTTTATTTTTTAAGCACTGCAACTGTTTTCGATGATTATTTAGCAAAATGAGTATAGTGACTATTGGATTGCTTTTGTACTTTCATGTACATAACTTTTGATAGGAAACTATATGTTTATGTCAATGTATTTTACTTATGTTTGGATGCAATTGTAAATGAGAGGTTTTTTTTAAACTTGCTCTCCAATAAATGAGATTGACTGAAGTAGGGTAAGTGGCATCCTCCAGGGCTAGGTACAGTGGTTGGATGACTATGGAGGGGGATTCTGGCACCTCCAAAAACTCCAAATTCCTCTTTGTGGAGTCTTCTGCTTCCAGAGGAAATCCCATAGATACTTGCATCTTCTGTATCATTGTTTGAAAAGAGGAATCCTCTGGTAGTGACCTTGGTGTACTGACCACTAATTCGTCACTACAGGTGTTTAAGGTGGAACTAGTACCAGGCAAATACTGGTCCTCGGTATAACACTCCTCTTCCTCATAATCTTCTTCCATTATGAGGTCTGGGTTATATTCCACCTTGTCATCCCCTTTGATAAGGGCGACAGAGGAGCATGATGGTGACGCTGGCAGTGCCTGAGGAGGCAGAGTCTGAATATTCCAGACTCCTGTCGCCATTAGTACAGGCTGGTTAGGCAGGCCTGGGAGGAGGCAAAGTATAACTTCAGAAAATGATACCAGCACTGTTTGTGCATCGATGACACCTGTACTAGGGTTCGCGACTACAGTAGTCCACAGCAGGTTCAGATCCAGCGATGACGGTGTTCTACTGCCTGTAACAGGCCCGGTAGCACCCAAGCCAAGCCTAATCTTGGTGTTTGGTTGACGGTCGGGAGGCTGTAGTTACCGGCGCCATAGCGGACGATGACAATTATACGGAGTACCCGCTGACTGCAATGGCGACCTGAAGCATGCTGGGGAGGCCGTGTCCTTATCCTTGTCATGGTGCTTATGCTTGTGGCCACCTGATGACGATTTATCTTTGGATTTTGATGTCCATGATTTGGTTGATGGGGCAGGTGACGCAGACTTCCCTAGTAGCTGTTTTTCCATTGCTGTTAAAGTTTTAACAAAAACTTTTCTTGCGCCCCTTTTCTGCGTTGCTTGGTAGCGGAGTTGAATCCTTTGCAAATCTCATACAATTTTACATCGTGACAGAGACCTAAACAGCAGGCACACACTTTGTGGATATCGGCTTTATAAATTATCTTCCTGGACTTACGTCTTCACTGTTTATTCACACTTCTGGGTTCCAGCCAGAGGCGCTAGGACCCAGCGTGAGCCAAAAATCTTCAGGAAGGCTGACATCATGGTAGGACTGCGCATCCGCAGCACTGTGAGATCAGCTTGCGCCTGTATAGGCTACCTCGGTGTCGACCCTCCAACTGCCCAAATTCCTTTTTTCCTGCTGTTGAGTGCACTTCAGTGACGTCGCTTGCCTGCCAGGAGTCAATTCTTCTCGTCTATATGACAGCAGCATTTGGTCATTCAGGTTAGTATCTGTTACTCTTTTTCTTTATTTAAAAAAAAAAAAACAGTTTCTCCCTCAGCCCTGTCATCGACGGAGTCAACCATGGAAGTCTTGGTGACGGCAGGGAGATTTTGCTGCAAAGCTGCGTCAGTAGGGCTGTTTTTGGTCCGCCACCCTTTTCAGAGGGAAGGTCTGACCATGGACAGTACAGTGCTCGAGAGGGAGGGCAGTCCTCTCGTAAGTACAAAATGTGGCGGGCCTGTTCCCGGTCTTGATCGGGGACCCGGCACCACTCTACCTCAAGTTCTTCTTCCCGACAGAGGAAGAAGAAATGGTACTGCTCGAAGCAGCTCTATGATATGTCTGCAAGGAAGTCTTCAGTTGTGGAGAGTGGCAGGCCCACCCCAACCCCTCCTGGGTCCCCGGTGCCCTCCACCCTTAGCGACTAGGACTCTCGACACCACAGCCCTTCTCTGTCTTCTTGTGGGGTTTCTGGTGAGCAGTTTCATCATTGGGCCACTCTTATGGAGCAGTGGGTTAAATGCCTGTCTCAGGTGCTTGTTCCGGCGGACCCGGCTCTGGGGCCTTCAGGCCTAGGTACCGCTGGGCCACGGGTGGGTCATTTGGGACATCATGCACGCCCAATGCTGACGGCAGGTACTCCCACTTCGCCGATGCTGTTGACGCCTGTCCCACATGCCTTTCCCCCTCAATTTTACTCCTTGCAGGGGCTGGCACAGGTACCGCTTCCCTCCCCTTCTTTTTCTAGATCTGGTGGTGGTTCTCAGACTCTGGTTCCACATATGGCGGTGCCGTTGCTGGTGTCTCCAGTCTACCCCCGACCCAGGCCAGACTTCAGCCTCTCTGTACCTGATTTCTTCGAGGTCAAGGTGGAGAACGACGAGTTGGATCCTGATCTTATCTTGTCTGGTGATGGCAAGGATTACTTGTGCCTTGGTAGAAGCCTTCGGTCTCAGATGAGATAGTATCTTCAGTCTGAGGTGAGAGAGTAGTCGAAGATTTCTTTCCAGTCTCTCCTCAAAAACATGAGGATGACCCTGGCCCTACAAACTTCCGCTGTGGATTCAGGTAGGCTGTTGCACCTGGAGATTCTTCATATTACTAATGTCCCTATGAGTCTCCCCCCCCTTTGAGACCCTGTCTCAGGCGATGTGGAAAAGACCACTTTGATCCCCTCAGTGGCCAAGTCTATAGATAAGTATACCCCACCAAGGACTGACCTTTCTTAGCGTCTCAACCCACTGCAGATGCTTTGGTGCCTTGCAGAGAATGACAAAGCTCTTCTGCCTCAGAAGGCTTCAGCTCGCCCCATAAATAAGGAAGCTCACAAAATAGATACCTTGAGGAAATGGGCTTTCGCAGCCGTTATTCTGGACATGTGTATCGCCAGTTATCAGGGACACTTCTCTCAATATGAATATGTGATTTGAGACACCCTTAAGTCTCGAGAATATCGCAGAATCTGACTCTACTGTGGAACTTCTTCAGACTATTACGAGAGGCACAGAATCCAACAGCCATCCGTTAAAAGCTTCTATGGATGCCTATGACACTGCTGCTAGAGTTGCCGCCACTGGGATATGTATCAGGCGGCAATCTTGGCTCAGAACATCAGGTTTTTCTTCTGATGTGCAACAGCAGGTCATGAATGTCCCATTTGATGATTCTTATCTGTTCGGCCCTCAAATGGAGCAAGTACTAGAGGCCGCTCAGAAGACCAGGACTGCCATTAAAAAGGCCAGGCCCGCTCCTTCTGCCCTGCAAAGGGGCAGGAACTGTCGACAATTTTGTAACAGGCAGTCCTTTTGAGGTAGATGCCAGGGAGCCTTTAACAAAAAACAGTCTCCTCAGTTGCAAAAGAAAATGCAGTACAAGGCACAGGGCCCGAAAGCGCCCAGTGCCACCCTCTGAAAAACTGGTCCCAGTCTCACCTCAACTGCCTGAAGGAGACATCTCAGGGGCAGTGGAAGGTCGTCTGACTCAGTTCTATGATCAGTGTAAACTCTTCACCTCAGACAAATGGGTCCTCCAGTTGTTCAGGAGGGTTATTCCCTGAATTTTGCGGAGATCCCACTGGATCTCCTGCCCAAGTGACAGCACAGCCCATCCGCCACTCAGTCAGACCATCTCACCTCCAAGATACAGGGCCTTCTCAGAAACAGTGCACCCAAGCCACTGCAGGTAACTCCACTTTGTGGCCTTGGGTCAACACTATCAGTTCCGAGTCCTGCTGTTTGGGTTCTCCTTGGCACCTCGAGTCTTTACAAAGTGTTTCACAGTACTTGTTGCACACCTTCAAAAGCTTGGCATTCAAGTTTTTCCCTACCTAGACGACTGGCTCATAGCAAGCCCATCTCAGTTTTTAACCTCCATGGAGATTCTGCTAAACCTGGAGAAGTTGCAGCTGCAACCCTCTCAGCAGCTCCTCTTTATAGGGGCTCTCCTCAGCTCTTCCAAGGTGAGCCCCTTCTTTCTGGAGAACAGAAGAGACGACATTCTCCAGATGGCTTGTTTCATCAGGGAGAACAACCCTGTGAGAGTTCACTCCATGCAGTGGATGCTGGGTCTCCTGGCATCATCTATTTTCACGGTGTCTCTGGCATGACTGCAGGTAAGGACCACTCAGTGTATGCACACAGGGGTCACACAGTGGTCTCCAATAACGTACTCGCAGTCTTACCCCATCAAGGTGACAGAGTCTCTGAGAAGGTTACTTGCAAGGTGGATTCAGGACAACCTTCAGCAAGATCTGCCCGTTGGCCCTCCAGAGTCTCAGATTACCACCACAGATGCATCTCTGAATGGCTTGGAGGCTCACTGCCAGGAGTTCCACACTCAAGGAGTGTGGAACCAGGATGAGTCTCACCTTCACATCAGTGTTCTGAGAGGGCAGTCCTGTATGCTGTTAGAGCCCTAAAGGATGTCCTCTGTCAGAAAGTAATCCTTCCTCAGATGGACAACTAGGCTGTGATGTAGTACATCAACAAATGGGGAGAAGCCCACTCTAACCCCTTGTGCAGTGAAGCCATGAGGGTACGGGAGTAGTACCTCGTGCACTGCGCTCTGATTCAGGCAGTTTACCTGCCAGGAGTCCAAAGAAACCTGGCAGATCACCTTAGCAGGACAGAGGCGAACCCTCATGAGTGGTCTCTTGCACAATATGTCGTGCAATCGCTCTTCAACAATCTGGTACGTCCGGACATGGACCTTTTTGCATCCCCACTCAATGCAGAACTGCCTCTATTCTGCTTCAGAAATTCAGAACCTGGCGGTTTTTGTCAGGATGCATTCAGACTGTGGTGGGCAAGACGCTTTCTATATGCATTTCCCCCGATACCCTTAGTTCAGAGGGTGCTGCTCAAACTAGAGGAAAAGGGGGGCAAAATGATTCTGGCTGCACCATACTGACCTCGACAGATCTGGTTTCTATTAATCAACAATCTGTCTGAGACTTCTCCAAGGCAACTGCCTCTACAGATGGATCTCTGGTTCATCCCAGTCTACAATCCCTTCATCTCCATGCCTGGCTCCTGAGGAGATAGAAGTGGGACAGTTTAAGGTTTCCCAGAGAATTTTGCAGATTCTCTTAGCAGTGCGTAAGCCCTCCATCAGGAAGACTTACACTACTAAATGGAAGCATTTCTCGATTTGGTGTGCTAAGATCCCTCTAGATCCATTCCGATGTCCACCGATTAAGGTGCTGGAATATCTGTTAGACCTTTCAGACGCAGGCCTGCAGTACTCTATGGTCAAGCTACACCTATGCACGCTATCTGCCTATCACAAGCCAGTCCACAGTATGTCTCTGACTCAACTACCTTTGTTCAAGAGATTCCTCAAAGGCATTCTACACACAAGACCTCTGGTTAGGAAGCCGATGGCCGCCTGGGATATTAATCTCATGCTGGATATGCTCACTTGCAAACCTTTTGCGCCTCTAGCTATATGTGAGCTGAAGTTCCTGACCTGGAACACCACCTGTCTGGTGGCCATCACTTTGGCTCGAAGGGTCTCTGAGATACATGCCCTAGTCACAGACTCCCCGTACACTGTCTTTCACAAAGACATGGTGGTTCTCTGTACTCACCTTAAGTTCCTACCCAAGGTTGTTTCAGAGTTTCACCTGAACCAGCCCTTGGTTTTGCCTACTTACTTCACTAACTTCCAAAATGAAGGGGACCGCTTCCTTCATTCCCTGGATATCAAGAGAGCCCTACGATGCTACATAGATAGGACTGGGGACACCCGTAAAGCAAAGCAACTCTTTGCGTCTTTCAATGCAGCCCAGCTGGGTCAGTCGGCATCCATAAGATGTATTTCTGCGTGGGTAGTGGCATGCCTTTGCCATTGTTATTCTATGGTACAGGTCAAGTTGGAAAGCCAGATTCGTGCCCACTCAACTAGAGCAGTGGCAGCATCCCTGGTGAATATATGCTCAGTTTCCTTTACTGAGATTTGCAAAGCAGCAACCTGGAGCTCAGTGCACACCTTTGTGAAGCACTACGCTCTAGACGTCCATGCCAGACAGCATGCTTCCTTTGCCAGGACAATCCTTAATGGGATTCTGTCCTGAATGAGCTCCATCTCCTGCCATACTGCTTGGGGGACTGGTTTAGCTTGGTACTCTAACACAGAAGTGTGAATAAACTGTGATGACCTAAGTCCAGGAAGAAGGTATGGAAATTATGTACCCACCATAATTCTTGATCTTCTTAGACAGGTCTTCAGCGTTTATTCACATGCCCACCTACCATCCCCCGGGCTCACTCATTCTGTTCCTGGTCTTCACTCCTTTATTGGTTTGGGCTGTGAAGACATTGTTATTTGACCTTTCTTATATGGGTCAAACAGGGCTATCTTATGCCATGGTTAGGTCAGGTGTTTATCTAGTTTTTATTTACCCTGCACCTCCCCGGTAAAAGAGGTACTGAGGCGGTTGGAGGGTTGATGCCGAGGTAGCCTATACAGGGGTGAGCTGATCTCACGGTGTCACACATGCACGGTCTTGCCACAGCACCGGCCCTCCTGAAGATTTTTGGCTCCCACTGGGTCCTAGCACCTCCAGCTAGAACCCAGAAGTGTGAATAAATGGTGAAGACCCGTCCAAGAAGATCAAGAATTACGGTAGGTACGTAATTTCCATTTCTCTCCGCAATCGCAGTATTCAGAATAGAGTTGAAGGTTCTTTCAGTGGCACAGAAGAAAATGCAACTGTGGAAATAAGATGCCCATGGCTCCACTACATATTCTCTTTGACTGTAAAGAAAGAGAAAAATGCAGAAAAAAATGGTTAGAACCTTTACTGAAAATGCAATATCCAGTGAAAGAGGTTATATCCTACACGTTCCAGTTTAAAAAGATAAAAATCATGTATGGGGTGGCAAGATTTTTTAGTGATTATAAGATCTGAAAAAAAGTAATTACTGATGCACTTTATTATGAATATGTATCCTAATATATGTACAGCGCCTGTTAGTTTGCATTTTTTTAATGTCATATGTTTTCTTTTTTTCTTTTAAAGAAACATATTTGCATGTAACAAATCACCTGGTTTTATACATCTTTTTGTGCAATAAACTGAACTGGCACAGAAGAGCTGAAACTCACTAAAAATAATACTACTTTGCTAAGAAAAAATTATAATGATAGCAGATGTCGACGTTTCCGTGAGCATGTCCAACAAGTATGATAGATGTCAGGAAAAGTACCTAGGAGAGATAGGGCCACCCGCATTTACATAGATACTGACACACAACGTCATTGTGGGCAGCCCCTGGCTTGCAAAAGTTTCCATGTAGTCCTAGCACTAATGTGGGTATAGTTCTAAAGGTGTGGTCTGAAGAAAGAGATATCCTCAAAGAAGATCCTCATTTCTGTTGGTCTGGAGATGGAATCGATGGAACTGCAAAACAAGTACTTAGAAATATCAAAGACTTAGATTAGAAAAGTTCACCTATGGTACAGATAACCTAAGGGGGAGCTGCGAAGGAGGTGACTTGTTCTTCCAGCGAAAAGAAAGATCTGATGTCACGGGGTGGAGTCAGTGGATATACTGCTTGGGTGGTGGGAGGAGCTTAGCTTTAAGATGTCCGGACAATAACATCATTCCAGCAGAACTGCCATAGTGTGTATACATGAACCACATCTACACCCCTAGAAAGAGGGATTCTAGGAAGACAGTAAGTAAGAAAAAATTTCTCACCTTAGTAATGTTGTTTCTTCTAATGGAGTCTTGCTATATTATGACATATGCAGTATAACCCCAGGTTAGAACTGCTCCGCAAGTGAAAGAGTTAACTTTCCATTCAGGGCATGGAACCTTGAGCGTGAGCTCGGTTGAACACTCTGTCTGTTGTAGCTCAAACTTAAACTGTCAGATCTTTACGAGCAAAACTCACTAAGGTTCTGTGTGGAAGCTGTAAACCTACACTAGCCCACTGGCTACTAACTACAAAAACACATTTTTGTTCTTGATCCCAAAATAAAGACTCAAGTCAGGGGATTCAAGAAAGAAAAATAAAACATAACACCTAAGCACCCTAAGAAGGGTGAAAATAAAGTGGGCATCTATGAAGTGCCAACATTGCACTGCCCACCCACATCCCAAAAGTAGAGGTTCTGAGAGGGGCAGGCTGGGGGAGGTCATAATATAGCAAGACTCCATTAGAAGAAACAACATTACTAAGGTGAGTAATTTTTTCTTCAAACAACATGAAGTCTTGCTATATTATGACATATGCAGAATACACAGCAGTACCTCCATGGAGGAGGGACAGAACCTACTTAGGAAATAGGCTCTGAAGCACAGCTGTGCCAAATCGAGCATCACTCCTAGCCTGGATATCCAGGGAGTAATGCTTAGTAAAAGTGTGAACTGTTTTCCAGGTAGCTGCTTGACATATCTCTAGGATAGGGATGTCCCTGGCAGCAGCCAGGGACGCAGCTGTACCTCTGGTAGAGTGAGCCCTCAGGCCTGAGGGAGGAATCTTACCCAGTTTTTCATAGCAAAATTGGATACAAGAGACAATCCACCTGGCAATGGATCTTTTAGTGGCAGGTTTGCCTTTACCAACCTCACCATAAGTGAGGAACAATTGGAGGGATTCAAACCTATGACCCTTGGTACGTTCTATATAGTAACTAAGGGCTCTTTTAACATCTAAACTGTGTAATCTCCTCTCTCCAGAGGAGGAATGGTCAGTGAAGTACACAGGAAGAGACATGGATTGATTAAGGTGGAAGTCTGAAACCACCTTAGGCAAAAACTTTCTGTTAGTCCTGAGGACCACCTTATCTCTGTGAAAGGAGATAAAATCAGGCTCCACTGACAATGTTTGTAGCTCACTTATGCGCCTGGTAGAGGTGATGGCTACCAGAAACACAGTTTTCCAAGTCAAGTACTTAAGTTCTGCTGAAGACAATGGCTCAAAAGGGGGTTGCATAAGCTGGGCAATGCAAATATTAAGGTCCCAAGCAGGGGCAGGGTCCCTGAACGGAGGGTTGGTGTGAAGCAGCCCTTTAAAAACTTGGAGAACACGGGTGAGCTGAAAAGAAGAGGGCTTACCTGCTGATAAAACGACAGACACAGCTGCCAAGTGCACTTTTAGGGTAGCTGGTCTTAGCCCCAAAGAATTCAAATGCACTAAATAATCCAGAATCGTGGGCACGTCAGCCGATTCTGGAAAAATATGCTTATCAGCACACCATATGGAAAATCTTTTCCATTTTGAATTACAAGTAGCCCTGGTGGAAGGCTTCCTAGAGGCCTTCAAGATTTCCAATACGCCTTGGGAAAGGTGTAGGCCAGCAAACTCTAACTCTTCAAGAGCCATGCCTTGAGATTGAGAGATTTGAGGTTCGGATGCCAAACTCTCCCCTGGGCACAGGTTAACAGGTTGTGATTCCTGGGAAGACACAGGGGAAGGTGGACTGCTAAGGACATGAGGAGTGGGTACCAGGGCTGTCTGGCCCAATCTGGAGCAATCAGGATCATCCTGCAGGGTTGAGACCTGATTTTTACTAGCACCTTGAAAAGAAGAGGGAAGGGGGGAAAAGCATAGAGAAACCTCCCTTCTCAACTGAGTAGGAAGGCATCCAGAGGGACTGAGCCCAACACTGGGGGCCTGCAGCAAAAAAGGGGAAGTTGGTGATTGTCTGGGGCTGCAAAGAGATCTATCTGAGGGGTGCCCCATCTGGCACATACTACCTCCAGTACTAGGGGATCCAGTGCCCATTCGTGATGGCCCTGGGAAATCCTGCTGAGAGCATCTGCTAGGACATTTTCCTTGCCTGGGAGGTGAATTGCCGTAAGGAAGGCTTTCAGAGAATAAGCCAGAGACCACAACTTCATTGCTTTGGTGCACAAGGCCGTAGACCGAGTGCCCCCTTGCTTATTGATGTACCACATTGTAGTGGTATTGTCTGTTCTGACCTGAACAACCTTGTTCTGAACAGATGTGGAAAAAACCTGGAGTGCTAGAAAAACTGCTCTGAGTTCCAACAAATTGATGTGGAGCAGAGATTCCTGAGGGGACCACAACCCCTGGGTAGTAAGGTCGCCCATGTGAGCTCCCCACCCCAAGAGGGATGCATCTGTAGTAAGGGTCAAGGAATGAGACTGGGGAATGAAGGGAACCCCCTGTCTCAAATTGCTC
Source organism: Neoceratodus forsteri (assembly GCA_016271365.2). Lineage (NCBI taxonomy): Eukaryota > Metazoa > Chordata > Ceratodontiformes > Ceratodontidae > Neoceratodus > Neoceratodus forsteri. Next base: position 106,251,762 of record CM028131.1, on the reverse strand, counting down.
TGGTCCTGCCACCACTGGAGGGCCTGGATCAGGGTTCGAGTCACTGGGATCAATTTGGTTAGAGGATCTGTCCTTTGAGACCAAAAGGCTCTCAAATGGAACTGAATGTCCCTCATCTGAAACCTTGCTCCCTGCACTACTGCTGTAGAAGCAGCCATGTGCCCCAGGAGCTGTAGAAAATGCCTTGCTGGTCGAGAGAACTGCAGGGTGAAAGAAGAGGCCAGAGAGACCAAAGTCCTTGCTCTTTCCAGAGGGAGAAAGGCTCTGGCTTCTTTTGTGTTCAGTTCTGCGCCTATGAAGGTAAGAAGCTGGGCAGGCTCCAGAACTGACTTTGGAAGATTGAGAAGGAAACCTAAAGATGTAAGAAGTACTTTCGATGGGAGCTTCTGATGAGAACATGGAAGTAGGCATCCTTGAGGTCCAGGGAGGCTAACCAGTCCCCTGGCCTTAGAGAGGGTAAAATAATTCCCAGAGTCACCATTTTGAACTTCGGTTTTAAAAGGTGCTTGTTTAGATACCTGAGATCCAGGATGGGCCGCCATTCTCCTGTCTTTTTTGGGGTAAGGAAGTACCTGGAGTACAACCCTTTGCCCTGGTGTAGGGGTGGAACCCTTTCCACAGCTCTGAGAGCCAGGAGGGAAGAAACTTCTGTTTCCAGGGCAAGTGCCTCTGATGGATTTGCAGGTGGAAAGGACCTGGTTCTCATCTTCGGAAATTTTTTGAAGCTGAGAACCAGTCCCTTGCTTACTACTTCCAGGACCCACTTGTCTGATGTTACAGACTTCCAGTCCTGGACAAAGTAAGACAGCCTGCCCCCTACTGGTAGTGGAGAATCGACCCTGGCCACCCCATCAGGGAGCCTGTTTTGCAAGGGCTTTGGGTTGAGGGGTAGAAGCAGGCTTACTAGAACCCCTTCTGCCTCTTCCTCTAAAGAACCCCCTCTGGGCATAAGCAGAAGAGGAGGCCTGGACTTGGTAAAAAGGCCTATGAAAAGGCCTGCCCCTGCCCCTGACATGCTGCCTTTGAGGAGTGGCTTGCCTTTCTTTGGCCTGTGCACTCCTATAGGTGGTCCTATACTCATCCATTTTCTTCATATAATTCTCTGTCTGCTCCCCAAACAGATAATTGCTCACAACAGGAAAATCCATAGCCTTAGACTGGGCATCCAGTGACAGGGCAGTACATCTGAGCCAGGCCATTCTGCGAAGAGACACAGATGTAGCCATGACTCTTGATAAAACATCATTAGAGTCTACAGCAGCATGAAATTGCACCTTGGATGCCTCAATACCATCCGCAGCCACCTGCTCCAGCTCCCTGGCAAGCTGGTCAGGGGCCTGTTTTGCTAGTGCCAGCACAGTGTCCCATCTGGATTTCTGGTACCTAGCTGCATAAGCCATATAATTTGCCTGTCTGAGTCCTAAAGATGCTGCCATGTACTGTTTCTTTGCCATGGCATCCATCCTCCTGGAATCCTTTTCAGGAGGGTGAGAGGCTAGAGGAATATTAGCCTTGTCACAGGCTGCAGCCTGCACTACCCCACATGGCTGCATTGCTGAGAGAGAAACTCTGTATCAGAGCCTGATAATGTATACCTTTGTCCATCCTTTTATCAACAGGAAGGATAGAGTGAGGAGTTTTAGAATTTTACTGTCTGTTTCTAAAGTTTGTGCAAGGAATAGACAGTCTCCTAGACTCTGGAATATCCATCATTTCTACATAATCAGGCTCTTCTTGGTCATCAACAGCTTCCTCAACAGGGAGTTGGAGAGTTTCAGCAACTTTCTTATAGAACATAAAATGAGAAGGGGACTCAGATAGCCTGGGGGGGAAACCCCTGAAGGTCTGTCTGGCGAGATGTCCGGTTCAATGGGCACATCCAGACTTTCAAAATCACATTTACTCTCCTCATACCCCTCTTCCCCTTCCTCCAGTTCATAAAAATCCTCAAAATCATAATCTTGAACCAGTGGAACCGTCCGAACCGAGCGCTTCCCTGATGGTGTCGGTTCGGACGGAACCGGGGAAAGAGACTGGACAATTTGAATAGCTTTAGCTATTTCCTCAGCAGTTGGAGAAAAAACTTTTGGCTCCACACTAGCTGACTTTCTAGCCCTTTTAGTTGGAACTGGCTCCTCAGAGCTGGCTCTTCGGTTGCCCGAAGAAGTATCGCCCTGGTCAGAGGACACTCCCTCAGGTTCGGTTGGAACCGAACTGGGCTGGCCATCTGGGTCAGCGGACTTTTTGGCTTCCCTTTCCCTGAGCCTACCAACTCTCTTTTCCACGGTGGCAGCAGGAAGATTCTTACAAATCTGGCAGTCTGCACTGAGGTGGTCAAACCCCAGACAATATACACAGGTGGTGTGTAGGTCAGCCTTAGCAAAGGCTTCCCCACAGAGGCCACAGTGCTGAAACCCAGTGGGTCTGGTTTTTCTTTTGGGTTTCTCAGACATAGTGCCAGCCTAACCAAAACTTGCCCGTTAGTGGCAATCCGTCAAGCAAGACTCTCTTATTGGCTTCCAACCATGTCACGGGTCATGGAAAAAAACGTAATAAAATCCGTTTTTTTTTAGAACCGATAAGAACCGGGAACCGCACTCTAAAGAGCTAGAAAGTTAATTTAAAACCCATCTGATCGGTTCAAACCGAACCGAAAAAGACGTTTACAAGTTCCACACAGAAGAAAATAAAATAAGCCTATCTATTACTTACAATACCACAGACAGAGCTTGAGCCGACCGATTGCGGTTAATTTCGGTAAAATAAACCGAGAATTACACTTTTTAACCGACAAACGAACCGAGCAGCAGGAGAAATCTCTGGAGCGACTGTTCAGTGAGGCGGAGTAAAGAATCTGACAGTTTAAGTTTGAGCTACAACAGACAGAGTGTTGAACTGAGCTCACGCTCAAGATTCCATGCCCTGCATGGAAAGTTAACTCTTTCACCTCCGGAGCAGTTCTAACCTGGGGTTATACTGCATATGTCATAATATAGTAAGACTTCATGTTGTTTGAAACACCTGATACAGTTATCAGAGTACGGAATATGCATCCTAGTGCAGTATCTCACTCTCCTAGTGAAACAGTGTAGAAACACCATGATGGTATGAGGACTCCTTGTTTAAATCTGTGGACGGATACATTTTTTCTCTGATGAGCTAGTCTTAAAATGCTAGTTTTACTTTTTTTCCTATAATTTGGCATTTTGCCAACAATTGATCTTGGGTCATACCTTGGGACATTTTAAGTTATGTCCTGTACTAGTGTAAAGATTCTGCTATTAGAAGTACTGGCCTGATATTTTATTAACACTAGGGCTCACCTCACCACTTTTACTGGTGTAAAGACTTCTATTAGAGTCACTGACCTGGAGTTTAAATAGCACTAGGACTCACCTCAGCACTGCACAAAGGAGTGGGGTGCTCATGGAGTGTAGTGCAGCAGGAAGCAGGATAAACTGAACCTTTATTAATGTTAGAGTCTGGATTACATAACAACACAAATCAGAATTTGGATAGGAATATAACATCATCACATGATTCGGCAGTAGACCAGCCAGTGGACACCAACGAACTTCCAAATGCTAATATAAGTGAAAAAAAAATGTTTTCATTCTGGGAGAGACTATTATCAAACATTTAGACAGGGTTATATGTAATTCAGACAAAGCTTTGAGAAAATGCTCAAGCTTTAGAGGGGCAAAAGTGGCAGAATTTACAGCAATGGTTAAAGATATTCTAAAGGATGCAAGCGAAAATCCCTTAGTTATTATTCATGTTGGTACAAATGATATTGGACAAACTAGAAGAATTGAAGCAGGATTTTGTTGCCCTAAATAATATCTTAATAAAGTCAGGATGCACTCCCTGTTTCTCTGAAATTCTCCCTGTCCTCAGAGCATCTCAAATCAAGACACAAAATATAAAAAGAATCAACGAATGGTTATGGAAATGGTGCTACAAACAAAATATTACATGTCTAACTCATTGGGAACAATTTTCGGAAAGAAATTCATTGTTCTGCTGGGATGGACTACATCTTCGTGGAAGAATAGGTCTGGGCAAATCCTTTGTCAATGCCATAAACAATCATTTAAACTAACAAACCGGAGAGAGAATATTAGTGCTCCCATTTCTCTAATTGCTGAGTTCCCAGAAAATCAAGACAACTCATGTAATATCCTCATGCTTAATGCTAGAAGCCTATATAATATCAAAATGGTAGAGTTAGAAGCAAATGCATTAATGAACAACCTTTGGGCTATTGCAGTGACAGAAACATGGTGGGACGCCACCTCAAGTTGGTTACAGAACATTCCTAACTATAATTTATATCACAAAAACAGGATAGGTAAGACTGGGGGATGGTGTCTGTCTCTATATTAGAGAAGACATTGGTCCACATCAAATAAATCAGCAAATTACCTCAGAAAGCATATGGGAAATATTAAATTTAAGGGGCATCGTAAATTAATAATTGGAAACTGCTATAGACCTCCACCAGCTGACAGCAACTTTTTTTTTTTTTGCTTATTCTTTCTGCTTGCTTACCTGTTCTGCTCCCATCCAGGCAACCTCTGGGACTCCGGCCGCCGTCCAAGTGCCCCTCACCCCTAAGGACCTTGCCATTATCCCCTGTGGCTTACTCCCACAGCGGGGTGGCGGGAAGCCCCCAAACTCACCCACTGTCCGGATCCAGATCAGGAATTCCCCGAGCCAGCACACCATAGGACGGCCATCAAGCCACCCAACCAGGCACCATTTTCTCTCTTTTCTTCCCCCCAAGCCAGTGGGCGTGCAATGACGCCGGTGGATGGGAGCGCGTACGCATCCGCACGCAATCCCTTCTAGTGTCTGTCCCCCAACTCCTCCCCAGAATACAGCATGCATCTTGTCCCCCAGCCTCCACCAGGGGGCAATCAGGCACTGACTGTTGTGGACCCCCTCCAACCTGGAGAGGGACAGCAGTCCATCGGATGCTCAATCCCTCTTCTGCCAACCCCCGGCGACCCGTGCTTGTTCCCGAACACTAGTTGCTGGCGTGGCGCAAGATGCAGGTGACCAGCGCCTCAGCCCTCAGTGCCACCGGGCTGGCAACTGACAGCAACTATAACAAAAATTTAATTCACGAAATCTCTGAAATGTCAGATGGGGTAATGTTGTCATTCTCAGGGACTTTAATTTCCCAGGCATAGATTGGGAGACATTGAAGGGATCATGTGAAATGGACAAAGAATTTCTTACCACTTTAATAAATCAGGGCCTAGAACAACTGGTGAAAGAACCAACTTGAGGTAACAACATATTAGATCACCTCATTACTAATACTGAAAATATAATAAAAGTAAAAATCAAAGAACCCCTATCCAGGAGCGACCATAACTCAGTACTAATTAATATGGCAATCAAATACACAAAAGTAATTATATTATATTAAAGAATTATGATAAAGCTAATTTTAGTGAAATCAACAAAATATTAAATAGTATAGATTGGAATAATACTCTTTCATACCCCACAGTGGAAAAAGCATGGGGAAAGTGGAAGGCCATTATATGAAAACAGGAGAGTGACTATGTGCCTACCATACAAAATTATAACAAAAATGGTAAAATACCGCTATGGTTTAATGAATCAGTAAAAAAAAAAAAAAAACTAATCAAAAGAAAAGAAAAACTATTTAAAAAAGCAATCAAAGTGAGGAGATAACCAGACTATACAAAAAATCTGTGTCCCAATTGAAAAAGATTATTAAAAAGGCAAAACAAACAGAGTTTAGACTAGCACATTCCAAGAAAAACAAGAAATCCTTGTTTTCATACTTTAATGGCAAAAAAACAAACTGTGAAAAATGTGGGTCCTATTACTCATGACTGCAAAATAGTGGAATCTGACCTAGAAACAGCTAACAGATTTAACACATTCTTTTGTTCCATTTTGACTACTAAAATAGTTACTGATAACACAAGTCAGACTTTAAATAACAATCATGCTAATTATGTAATCCACCTGGCTGATGTACTAACAGCTCTACGACCCATAAAAAAAAATACTAGTCCAGATGACATTCATCCAAGATTTCCAAGTGAAACTGCCTCTGCCATCGCTATCCCACTTACTATTATTTTTAATAAATCACTCATAAATAAGGAGATTCCTTCTGACTGGCTTAAAGCAAATCTAGTTCCAGTACTCAATAAAGGTAATAAGGCTGAAGCGCACAACTACCTTCCGATCAGCCTGATGTCAGTAGTTTGCAAATTAATGGAAAGAATAATTAAGACACTCATAGAAAATGAAATTGAATCTCTAGGCATTACTGATACCACTCAACATGAATTCAGACAAGGATACTCCTGCACCACCAATCTAATTTCTTTTTATCAACACATCAGGAAGGAAACAGACAAAGGGGTCCCAATGGACGTTATACTGCTGGACTACTGTAAGGCTTCTGACTTGGTTCCACACCATAAGTTAATAAATAAACTAGCTGAATTTGGCATTTCACACTGCCTAATAGATTGGGTGAAGAAATGGCTGACCAACAGGTCCCAGAGAGTAAGAATCAATGACGTCTTATCTGACCAAGGGATGGCTGGCAGCGGGGTCCTGCAAGGCTCTGTTCTAGGGCCCTCTCTGTTTAATATTTATATTAGTGATATGAAAACTAATCAGAATAACATCATGTCCAAATATGCAGATGACACCAAACTGGGTGGTAAAGTTGACTCTGTAGAACACATAAAGCTCCTAATGACTTACTACATATTGAGCAATGGGCAAAAGAAAATGATATGGTTGATAAACGTAAGGTTATACATTATGGCCAAAAAAAATCTAGGTGTCAAATATTCTTTAAATAATACTCCGATACCAATGTCAATATGCAAAAAGGACCTTGGTATTTTGATTAATAACAAACTTACTTCGACGAACCACTGTATTAAAACAAGATTGGCTAATGGCCTAATAAATAGAGTCAGGCATACATTTGTCTCAAAAGGTGAACAGTGTTTAATTAACCTAAAATAGTCGGACAGATGAACAGTTGGTAGATTACATAATAAATAACTAGAAGTTACGTGGGCTAATACATCAAAAAGAGATCACTTTTATAATATTAGAGTAGCTAAAGCCTGAAATGCGTTACCAAAGGAACTAATTTATTTAGACAGTTTTAATTAATTTAAGATTGGACTAGATCGATGGCTTTCCTCAACCAATCATAAAGATTAATTGCCCACATTGTGTGGGGGACATTCATGATGGGCCTTTGGCCTTTTTTTGTCCTACCATACCAAAATAACCAAAGTAAATACAACAAAGCAAACAAGAAAGCTCAGTGCACAAACTCAGGATGCTGCAAAAATAGTAAACTTTAAGTCAAAAACACCATATCGATTTTAAGCTAGCCCCGACACTTCAAGGCACTGTGCTTCTTCCTTAGGGGGGGCGTGGCTATTACAGGCACTGGTCTGTAGTTTAAATAGCAGCACTAGGGCTCATCCCACCATTGCAGTGGTGTAGAGAGACTGCTATTAGAGGCACTGACCTGGAATTTAAATAGCACCAGGGCTCACCTCATGACTGTACTGGTGTAGACTCTGCTAATAAAGACACTGACTTGGAGTTTAAAAAGCAGTTGGGCTCACCCCACCACTGTACTGGTGTAAAGCCTCTATTAGAGGCACTGGCCTGGAGTTTAAATAACACTAGGGTTCCCCACACCACTGTATTAGTGTAAAAACTTTTTTTTGCAAAATAAATGTGACTGGGTTCTAATCCAGATCAAGAAGATTCTATCTAAATTGTCCAAATGCTTGCAAAACAATGTGTGCATTTGATGCATGAAAATGCTTCCCCTCTAATTATGAGACTATCCTGCATCTAGCAGCCGGTCTGGATGCAGCGGGAGCTAGACTCCTTAGCATGCAAACAATGCTGGAAAGAACAGTTATGTAAGAACTTACCATAACAGTAGATCTTCGAGGGAATCTCTGTCATCAGGTCACACCTATGGAACTTAGCCATCAGGAGTCAGGATCCCATGGAAGCTTTTTCTGCAACAGTTTATTAGGGGCTGCCCACACCAAAGTTGGGCACCCTATATAAGCACGGGTGGTCCTGCTCCCTCCTCAGTTCTTTCCCTAGCTGGAGGCTATGAGAGACAGGCATCCTACCAGAGAACTGAGGAGAGAGAAATGGTGCCCAGCTAGCAGAAAAGCTGGAGCAACAGGACAGCCGAGTTGTAGTGAGAAAGAGAAAAAGTGGGATGGAGGCAGGGATGGAATAACCTGATGACAGAGATCCCTCGAAGACCTACTGTTACAGTAAGTTCTTACGTAACTATTCTATCTTCCTTAGGGATATCTCTGTCATCAGGTCACACCTATGGAATAAGTCCCAAGCAGTGCTGAGAGCAAGGACAGTCTGGGTGGCAGGAGGTCACAAGCCTAAGAAAGAAGGCCCTGAAGCACAGCTAGGCCAAAGCCTGCCCTTCTTCTGGAAGCAATGTCCAGACTGTAGTGCTTGGTGAAAGTGTGGACAGTACTCCCAAGTGGCAGCAGCGCAAATCTCAGCTGCAAACACGCCTCTGAAACAGGCAACCAAGTAGCCATACCTCTGGTGGGATGGCCCTTAACAACCCCAGGATATTTCTTACTGTGCTTCCTGTAACAAAAAACAATACAGTTAGGCAACCATTTGGACAAGCACTGTTTCGAAACTGGATTGCCTTCTCTGCCCGGGACGAAAGAAATTAACAACTGAGACGACTTCCTGCAGTCCTTCATATGGTATATAGTAACACATAATTCTATGCACATTCAAAGTATGGAGCAATGCTTCCCCTGGACTGGCATGCTCTGTATAATAAACAGGCAGGTTGACAGATTGATTTAAAGTAAACTCAGGAAGAAACTTAGGGTTGGTGAGCAATGAGATCCTGTCTTTGTTTAAAACCAAATAAGGCTGCTCACACGAGAGCCTGTATATCTGAAATTCTTTGAGCAGAAGTAATGGCAACTCAAAATAACGCTTTCCACGACAAAGCATAGCTCGCAAAATGTGGCTGGCTCAGGAGGAGGCAGGGTCAAGCTTCTCCAAAACAAAACTGAGGTCACAAGCCAGAACTGGGTTATGGATAGGAGGCTTCAAGTGGAGAATGCCTCTCAGAAAAGTATGGGCCACATCCAGCTGTGCACAGTACGGGCATCAATGGGCATAAGAAAGGCTGATATGGCTGACAGGGCACTTTAAGGGAGGAGTATTTAAGTCCTGCATCAGACAAGGTCAGGAGATACTCCAAAACCTGGTTCACTGGACAGGTGAAAGGGTCCAGGCTATGAGAATTGGCCCAGATAGCAAACCACTTCCATTTCATGCAGTAAGTGGCCCTGGTGGAAAGTTTTCTGGTAGCCAACAAGATGTTAGCCACCTTTTGAGACACGGCAAACTGAGCTATGGCTATATCCACAGGAGCCATGCATGCAGATGGAGGGACTTGAGTTCTTTATGGACCAGGGTACCTGTGCCGGAGTCAGCAGGGCCCGGAACAGGGGCAGCAGAACTGGAGGTTCCACAGCCAGTTGTTGCAGTAATAGAAACCATATATGCAGAGGTCAAAACGGGGCCATGAGAATAAGGGTAGCATCCTCTATTTGTAGCTTGATAAGAAGCCTCTGAATCAGAGGGAAGGGAAGGAATCCGTAAAGAAAGAAAAAATTACTCACCTTAGTAATGTTGTTTCTTCTAATGGAGTCTTGCTGTATTATGACTATTGCAGTTAGGTCCTGCCTTTCAACTGCCCCGGAGAACAAAGAATTTAACTTTCCATGGCCAGCATGGAGCGTTCACCGCGAGCTCGGTTGAAGCCAGTCTGCTGTTGTTTAAACTCCAACCGTCAGATCTTTATGAGCAATACTCACTAGAAGTTCTGTGTGGAAACTGTAAAACTCACACTAGCCAACTGGCAACTAAAGTTATTAAACAGGGTTTTTGGGTTTCAAAGCAAAGACTCAAGTCAGGAAACCCAAAAAACAAAACACAACACACACCCAAAGTAAAGGAGAGTGAAAAAGGGACACCCCTAGGGTGCCAACACTGCTCCTGCCCACCCTCATCCCAAAAACAGGTTCTGAGAGAGGAGGCGAAGGGAGGTCAGAATACAGCAAGACTCCATTAGAAGAAACAACATTACTAAGGTGAGTAATTTTTTCTTCAAACAACATGAAGTCTTGCTGTATTCTGACTATTGCAGACTACCAAGCAGTACCTCCATGGAGGAGGGACAGAACCTACTTTGGGAATAGGCTCTGAAGTACTGCAGTGCCAAACCGAGCATCACTCCTAGCCTGGATATCCAGAGAGTAATGCTTGGTGAATGTATGGACTGTTTTCCAGGTGGCTGCTTGACAAATTTCTAAGATAGGAATATCCCTGGCAGCAGCCAGGGAAGCAGCTGTACCTCTAGTAGAGTGAGCCCTCAGGCCTGAGGGTGGAGTTCTACCCAGTTTTCTATAGCAGAATTGTATACAAGAGACAATTCACCTGGCAATAGATCTCTTAGTGGCAGGTTTGCCCTTACCGACCTCTCCATATGTGAGGAACAATTGGAGGGACTCAAATCTGTAACCCTTGGTGCGCTCTATGTAGTAGCTGTGGGCCCTTTTAACATCCCAAGCTGTGCAGCCTCCTCTCTCCAGAGGAGGAATGGTCAGTGAAGAAAACAGGGAGAGACATGGACTGGTTAAGGTGGAAATCTGAAACCACCTTAGGCAAAAACTTCCTGTTAGTTCTTAGGACCACTTTATCTCTATGGAAAGAGATGAAATCAGGCTCCACTGACAGGGCTTGCAATTCACTGATACGCCTGGCAAAGGTAATGGCTACCAAAACACAGTTTCCAAGTCAAGTACTTAAGCTTTGCAGAGGACAAATACTCAAAGGGCGGTTGCATAAGCTGAGCAATGCAAACATTAAGGTCCCAAGCAGGAGCAGGGTCCCTAAAGGGGGGATTGGTGTGCAGCAATCCCTTGAAGAACTTACAAAACACAGGATGGGCTGACAGAGGAGAGGGCTTGCCTACTGACAAGAAGGCAGAAACAGCTGCCAAATGCACTTTAAGTGTAGCTGGCCTAAGTCCTGAGCCATTAAGATGGACCATATAGTCCAGAACTGTAGGCAACCCAGCAGATTCTGGAGAAATATCCTTATTAGAGCACCAAATAGTGAACCTTTTCCATTTGTAGTAGTAAGTCTTTCTGGTGGAAAGCTTTCAATAAGCCTTAAGGATATCCAGAACCCCTTGAGAAAGCTGCAGATCAGCAAACTCTAACTCCAACTCCAAGAGCCATGCCTTGAGATTGAGAGACTTGAGGTTCGGGTACCAAATCCTCCCGAGAGGATGTCAACAGGTTGTAATTCTTGGTAATAGACAGGGAAAGGTGGACTGCTCAGGACAGCAACAAGGGGGTACAAGGGCTGTCTGGCCCAGTCTGGAGCAATCAGAATCACTCTGCATGGTTGTGACCTTATCTTAACTAACACCTTAAACAGGAGAGGGAAAAGGGGAAAAGCATACAGAAATTTCCCTTCCCAATTCAGAATCAGAGCATCCAGGGGGACTGAGTCCAAGACTGGGGGTCTGCAACAAAAGAGAGGAAGTTGGTGATTGTCTGGGGCTGCAAAAAGATCTATCTGTGGAGTGCCCCATCTCGAGAAAATCACTTTCAAAACTAGGGGATCTAGGGTCCATTCGTGATAGCCCTGGGATATCCTGCTGAGAGCATCTGCTAGGACATTATCCTTCTCTAGGAGGTGAACTGCTATCAGAGAGGTTTGCAGGGAATAGGCCAGGGACCACAACTTCATTGCTTCCGTGCACAAGGCTGTAGCCCGAGTGCCTCCTTGCTGGTTGATGTACCACATTGTGGTGGTATTATCTGTTCTGATCTGGACCACCTTGTTCTGTACAGATTTGGAAAAGGCTTGCAGTGCCAGAAACACCACTCTGAGTTCCAAGAGATTGATGTGAAGCAGAGATTCTTGAGGTGACCACAGCCCTTGGATGGCAAGATCCCCCAGGTGGGCTCCCCAGCCCAGCAGGGAGGCATCTGGGGTGAGTATCACTGAATGAGACTGAGTGACAAAAGGAACTCCTTGTCTCAAATTGTCCTGATCCTGCCACCATTGCAAAGCCTGGATCAGGGTTCGAGTCACTGGGACTAGTATGGTAAGGGAATCCTTTCTTTTAGACCAGAAGGCTCTTAAGTGGAACTGAATGTCCCTCATCAGAAATCTTGCTCCTTGGACCACTGCTGTAGAGGCTGCCATGTGGCCCAGAAGCTGTATAATGCCTTGCTGGTTGAGACACCTGAAGGGTGAAGAAGAGGCCAGTTCCATAAGGGTCCTTGCCCTGTCCAGGGAAGGAAGGCTCTTGCACTTGTTGTCCAGCTCCGCCCTATGAATGTGAAGAGCTGTACTGGCTCGAGACTGACTTTGGAAGGTTGAGGAGGAATCCTAAGGAAGTGAGCACTTGCTGAGTTATTTGCAGATGTGACTTGACTTGGTCTGGAGACTGACCCACTATGAGCCAGTCGTCCAAGTATGGAAAGATGGAGATCTTTTTTCTCCTTAGGAAAGCAACCACTAGTGCCAGACACGTTGTGAACACCCTTGGGGCTGATGTTAGGCCAAAGGGCATTGCTCTGAATTGATAGTGGCCAGAGGGCAACTCGAACCTGAGGTACTTTCTGTGGGAGCACCTGATGGGAATGTGAAAATAGGCATATTTGAGGTCCAGAGAGGCTAGCCAGTCCCCTGGCCTTAGAGAGGGCAGAATTATTCCCCGAGTCACCATTTTGAACTTTAGTTTTAAAAGGTGCTTGTTCAGATATCTTAGGTCCAGGATGGGGCCCCATTCTCCTGTCTTTTTGGGGGTTAGGAAGTACCTGCAGTACAATCCTTTGCCCTTGTGTAGGGTAGGAACCCCTCTCTATGGCTCTGAGAGCCAGGAGGGAAGAAACCTCTGCCTCTAGAGCAAGGGTCTCTGATGGATTTGCAGGTGGAAAGGATCTGGTTCTCATCTTGGGAAATTTTTTGAAGCTGAGAACCAGTCCCTGGCTTACTATTTCCAGGACCCACTTATCTGATGTCAGAGACTTCCAGTCCTGGACAAAGTAAGCCAGCCTGCCCCCTACAGGTATTGGAGAATCGGCCCGGGCAGACCCATCAGGGTGTCTGCTTGACAGGGGCTTTAGGCTGAAGGGTGGAAGCAGGCCTGCTCATTCCCCGTCTGCCTCTCCCTCTGAAGAACCCCCTCTGAGCATAAGAAGAGGAGGAGGCCTGGGCTTGGTAAAAAGGCCTTTGAAAAGGCCTGCCCCTGCCCTGCTGCCTCTGAGGAGTGGCTTGCCTTTCTTTGGCCTGAGCACTCCTGTAGGTGGTCCTGTACTCGTCCATCTTTTTCATGTAGTTCTCTCTCTGCTCCCCAGAGAATTACCAATAACAGGGAAATCCATGGCCTTAGCCTGGGTATCCTGTGATAGGCTAGTATATCTGAGCCAAGCCATCCTCCGAAGGGCCACAGATGTAGCCATGACTCTTGATGAAACATCATTGGAGTCCACAGCAGCATGAAATTGCACCTTGGATGCCCCAATCCCATCTGTAGCCACCTGCTCCAGCTCCTTGGCAAGCAGATCAGGGGCCTGTTTAGCCAGCGCCAGCACAGTGTCCCATCTGGACTTCTGGTATCTAGCTGTGTAGGCCATATAGTTAGCCTGCCTGAGTCCCAAAGATGCTGCCATGTACTGCTTCTTTGCCATGGCATCAATCCTCCTGGAGTCCTTATCTGGGGGGTGTGATGCCAAGGGGATATTTGCCTTATCACAGGCAGCAGCCTGCACTACCCCAACATGGCTGCACTGCTGAGAAAGGAACTCCGTGTCTGAGCCTGAAAGGGTGTACCTCTTGTCCATTCGTCTGTCCACAGGAGGTATGGAGTTAGGAGTCTTAAGAATTTTGTCTGTTTCCCAAAAGATTTATGGAGGGGAATAGACAGTCTCCTGGACTCTGGGATGTCCATCATTTCAACAAAATCAGACTCCTCCTGATCCTCTACTGCTTCTTCCATTGGAAGCTGGAGGGTTTCAGCCACTTTTTTATAAAACATAAAGTGGGAAGGGGACTCAGAAAGCCTAGGAGGAGAAACACCTGAAGGTCTGTCTGGGGAGATGTCCGGGTCAATAGGCACATCCAGACTTTCATAATCACCACCATCATCCTCATACTCTCCCTCCTCCTCCGGTTCATAAAATTCTTCTGAAGTGTAATCTGGAACCGGGGGAACCGACCGAACCGAGCCCCTGCCAGATGGTGCCGATTCGGCCAGAACTGAAGTTAGCAACTGCACTATTCTTATCGCTTTGGCTATCTCATTAGCGGTTGGAGTACGAATTTCTGGATCCAAACTGGATGATTTATCTTTTCTCTTCCTTTTAACCGGAACTGACTCGTCAGAATCGGCCCTCCTCTTGCCCGAAGAAGCATCACCCTGGTCAGAGGGCACTCCTCCTAGTTCGGTCTGAACCGAACTGGGCTGGCCATCCGGGTCAGTGGACTTCTCGGCCTCCCTTTCCCTCAGTCTACCTACTCTCTTATCCAGAGTAGCTTTGGGAAAAGTCTTACAAATTTGGCAGTCTGAATTGAGGTGGTCAAACCTCAGACAATAAACACAGGTGGTGTGGAGATCAGCCTTAGGAAAGGCTTCCCCACACACACACTGCAGTGTTGAAACCCAGTGGGCCTGTTTTTTTTCAGCAATCCGCCAGGCAAGACTCCCCAATCAGTTCCTGACCGTGTTACAGGTCTTGGAAAAAAACGTAATAAAATCTATCTTTTTTAGAACCAATACGGACTGGTTACCACACTCTAAGTAAATTCACAAACTTTTTTAAACTAAACTGATCGGTTCAGCTGAACTGATCCAAAATTTACAAGTTCCACGCAGAAACTAAATGTAAAACCTATCTAGTACTCACGGTACCACAGAGACTTAAACTGACAGATTAGTTAGCAGAAATTCGGTAGAAACCGAGCGAAAAACTACACTTTAACTGACTTTTTTGAACCAAGCAAAGGAGAAATCTCTGGAGCGACTGTTCAGTGAGGCGGAGTAAAGAATCTGACGGTTGGAGATTAAACAGCAGCAGACAGGGGCTCCAACCGAGCTCACGGTGAACGTTCCATGCTGGCCATGGAAAGTTTAACTCTTTGTTCTCCGGGGCAGTTGAAAGGCAGGACCTAACTGCAATAGTCAGAATACAGCAAGACTTCATGTTGTTTGAAAAACAGGTTACTCACCTGTAACAGTAGTTCTAGGAGTGGTATTGTGCTATTCATCCACACTTTCTGGTAGTGCCTTTCCCTTTAAGACTTGGCCAGAAATGTCTTCAAGCTGGCTCCTCCCACCCACCTGGGTGGTAACTCCCTTGGCTCTGCCCCGCTGCCAGATCTTGCCCGCTGGAAGCAACTGTGTGCGCTAAAGCCAGGGGAAGACGGGTGGGTCCGTGTGAATGAACATCATATACCACTCTGTGACAGGGTCAAATAAGGCCCTGTCCCAGCTGTTATGCAGAAAGAGTTTAAATGCAAGGATCTGTTCTATCCTCTCCTTTTCTGTCTCTAGTCTGTCTGGTTGCGCAACCAAATTTTCCTGCGAGACCTAGGAACTAATCACGCCGACGGTTTTGCAATTCTCCACATCTCACTATCTCTCTGCCTTCGCTTAGTGTTCTTTTTCTTCCCCCTTACATATCTGCTGGTATAAAAATATATGTAAATCATTATGTGGAAATGTAACTGATACTGAGATCCCAATGTTTAAAAATGTATATAGTTATACTGTTGAAATGACTGCAAACCAATCTGGAACTCAAGGGGTTAACCTGAGAATGCTGGATGCAAAATCTCTGCAGAGCTGACTACAGGAGGTCAGTTCTGGGTCACAATGTTATTTCTGCTGCACCTGCTAAAACTGACAAGAAATGAAAATTATGTACCTACTGTAATTCTTGATCTGAAGTCTCCACCACTCATTCACACTAGTAGGACTACGCCAGAGTTGCTAGGACTGAGTGGGAGCCAAAAATCTTCAGGACAGCCAGTGCTGAGGTACGACCGCACATGCACGGTAACGCGAGGCTAGCTCGCGCCGCCTGAAGCTATCTCGGCATCGACACTCCAACTGCCTTTTTTTACTGAGGAGGTGCAGTGTAAACTAACCTAGGAAAACTAATCTATTTCAGATATAAGATAGTCTGTATGATCCTTGTAAGAAGGGTCAACTCAACAGCGTCTTCACAGCCTAGGCTCACAGGGGATTGAAGACCAGAACAGAGTGAGTGAGCTTGGGGGATGGTGGGTGGGCGTGTGAATGAGTGGTGGAGACTTCGTCCAAGAAGATCAAGAATTACGGTATGTACATACTTTTCATATTTTCCTGGACATAAAATCTCCACCACTCATTCACACTAGTGGGAGACTACCAAGCTAAAAGAATCCCCTGAAAAAGGCAGCAGGACAGAGGAGCTCACTCAGGACAGAAGTCCATCAAGGATTGTCCTGCCAATGGAAGAATGCTGTCTGGCACGGACATCCAAGGCGTAGTGCTTCACAAAAGTGTGAACAGAGCTCCAAGTGGCCACATTGCAGATGTCTGCAATGGGCATGTTCCAAATCTCTGCCAGAGATGCCGTGACCGCTCTGGTAGAGTGGGTGTACACCCTGCTTTCCAGCTTGACCTGAGCCACTGAATAGCAATGGTGGAGACACGCTACCAGCCATGCTGAAATGCAC
The DNA here is from genome assembly GCA_016271365.2 of Neoceratodus forsteri. Classification (NCBI taxonomy): domain Eukaryota; kingdom Metazoa; phylum Chordata; order Ceratodontiformes; family Ceratodontidae; genus Neoceratodus; species Neoceratodus forsteri. The sequence continues at coordinate 106,234,905 of CM028131.1, read as the reverse complement.
CTGATCGCAACAGGCTGACTTGGCTGGGCATGCTGAATGAGACAGAGTTGCTCGAATTTACGAATCTCTTTTGTTCTGTTGATGTAGAATCGTAAAAACCTCTTTACATCCAAAGAATGTAGGGTATGCTCCCCTTCATTCTGAAAATTTGCAAAATACGTCGGAAAGACCAGAAGCTGGTTCAGGTGGAATACCAACACTACTTTAGGAAGGAATTTAGGTGAGTTTAGAGAACCACCTTGTCCTTGTGAAATACTGTGTACGAGGGGTCTGTGACCAGGGCATGTATTTCAGAGACCCTGCGAGCAGAAGTAATGACCACAAGGAAGGCAGCCTTCCAGGTCAGGAACTTACAAGTTGCAGGTTGCTAAAGGCTGAAAGGGTTTACGAGTGAGCATGTCTAGCACAAGGTTGATATCTCAAGCAACTGCCTGTCTTCTAACTGGTGGTCTAGTGTGCAGTATCCCTTTAAGGAATCTCTTAACCAACGATAGCTGAGCCACCAACAATATTGCAGATTGGCTCGTGGTAGGCTGAAATCGCACAAAGATATACTTTCACTGTAGAGTACTGCAGTCCTGCATTCAACAGTTCTAGAAGGTACTCCCAACACTTTGTTTGGTGAGCAAGTAAAGGGGTCCAGGGAGGACTTTGCACACCAAATGGAGAATTGTTTCCATTTTGCTGTGTAGGTCTTCCTAGTGGATGGCTTGCATGCTGCTAGGAGAATGTCTGAGATTCTACAGGAGATGCTGAACCTACCCACCTCTATCTTCTCAGGAGCCAGGCGTGGAGATGAAGGGACCACAGGCTGGGATGGACCACTGGACCCTGGGCCAGGAGGTTCATTTGAAGTGGAAGTTGTCTTGGTGGACTCTCCGATAATCTGCTGATTAATGGAAACCATATCTGATGAGGCCAGTATGGGGGGATGAAAATCATGCTGCCTCCCTGTGCCGCTAGCTTGAGCAGCACCCTCTGATTTAAGGGAAGAGGAGGAAATGCATACAGAAAGCGTCTCGTGCACCACAGCCTGAATGCATCCTGACAGAAAATGCCAGGCTATGGATTTCTGGAGCAGAATAGAGGCAGTTTTGCGTTGAGTGGGGATGCAAAAAAGGTCCGGGTCCGGAGTACCCCACTCTTCAACAGCGACTGCATGATGTTTGAGTCGAGAGACCATTCTTGTGGATCTGCCTCCGTTCTGCTGAGGCGATCCGCCAGATCGTTCTGGATTCCAGGCAGATAGACCACCTGGATCAGGGCTTTGTGCTCAAGACACCATTCCCACACTCTCATGGCTTTCCTGCACAGAGGGTAAGAGTGCGCTCCACCCTGTTTGTTGATGTAATACATCAATGTCTTTTCCGTTTGAAGGAGAATTACCTTAAGACAGAGGACATCCTTCAGGGCTTGGACAGCATACAGGACAGCTCTCATTTCCAGTACATTTATGTGCAGCTGGGACTCGTCCTGATTTCACAGGCCCTGGGTGTGGAGATCCTGACAGTGAGCTCCCCAACCGGTCAAAAATGCATCTGTAGTAATGGTGATCTGCGTCTCCAGTGGGGCAAAGGGAAAACCTTGAAGAAGGTTGTCCTCCTGAGTTCACCACTTGAGTGACCTTGTTAGGGGCTCCGTCACCTTGATGTGTAATGATTGCACATGTATCGTTGGAGACCACAGAGTGCTGAGCATCCATTGTGCGGTTCTCATGTGCAACTTAAGTTGGCCAGGGGCACCGTGAACACAGAATACGCCTTAAGACCCAGCATCCGCTGCATCGAGAGAGCTTGAAAGGGGAAAGGGGAAGTTGTTTGACCAGGAAAGGCACACTAAGCCGGAGCTTGTTTCCAGGTATGACCTGGGAACACAAGGAAGTTAAGTGACTTGCTCAGGGTCACACAGTATGCAAGTGGAAGCTGTGGGATTCAAACCCAGGTCTGGTCTGCTGGATGTCACCAGATCTGCAGCTCAGAGCCTCAGACCACTGCGCTATACTGCCTGAACAGAGTTGTTCTCCTGATGAAGTGAGCCATCTGGAGAATGCAGTTTCTCCTGTCTTCTGGGAGGAAGGCTCTTGCCCTGGAGATGTCCAGGAGAGCTTCTACGAAGAGAAACTGTTGGGAAGGTTGAAGCTGCGATTCTTCCAGATTCAGGAGAACTCCCATGGATGTGAAGAACTTGGAAGCCATGGCAACCACTTCCTGTGTCCCTCATCAGGAGGAGCTCACTAGGAGTCAATCGTCCAGGAACGGAAACACTTGAATTCCAAATTTTCTGAGATGCGCCGTGAGTACTGCAAAGCACTTTGTAAAGACTCGAGGTGCCGAGGATAGCCCAAAGGGCAGGACTCTGAATTGGTAGTTCTGGGCCAGGGCCACAAAGCGTAGGTACTTGTGGTAGCTTGGGTGTACTGGGACATGTTGGTAGGCGTCCTGCATGTCCAGAGAAGACAACCAATCATTTGGATGAATCAGAGGTAGGAGCATTCCTAGCGATATCATCTTGAATTTCTCTTTGAACAGGTATTTGTTTAACTTCTTTAGGTCTAGAATAGGGAGTATACTGCCTGATTTCTTTGGAACTAGGAAGTAGTGGGAGTTGAAACCTGTGTTCTGTTCTGCTTGAAGTACCACTTCTACTCTGTTGTTCAGAAGGCCCTGACTCATGGAAGCAAAGTGGCCTGACTGAGTGGCAGACAGTCTGGGCTGTCGATTGGGTGGACGATCCGGAGGGATCTCTGAAAAATTTAGAGAGTATCCCTCTCGAATTAGCCTAAGGACCCATTTGTCCATTGTGATGGACTTCCACTGGTTGTAAGACTGAGTTAGATGCCCCCCTACTGCCGAAGGAGTCCCTTTTGGGCAGTTGAGGTGGGACATGAGCCAGGTCTTCAGAGGGTTGCACTAGGCGCCTTCGGGTCCAGTGCCTTCTTCTGTATTTTCTTTTCCGGCTGAGGGGCTTGGTTCTTGTTAAAAGCCCCTCGGCCTTTAACTCGAAAGGACTGAAGGTTATGAAACTGCTGGCAGTTTCTGCCCTGCTGAGGGGTGGCAGAGGCCGGTTTGGCTGTCTTAATAGCAGTCCTAGTTTTCTGAGTGGCCTCCAGTGCCTGCTCCACCTGTGGGCCAAACAGATAAACCCCATCAAATGGAAAACTCATGACTCTGTTGAGCATGATTTGTGAATCCCAAAGTCCTTAGGCATGAGTTACGCCGGGTGCATATCCCGGCCACTACTGCTCTAGAAGCAGTGTCAAAGACATCAATAACAGCCTTAAGTTGCTGATTGTTGGACTCAATGCCCCTAGTAATGGTCTGAAGAAGCTCTGAGCTAACGTCCGACTTTAGAATAGCCTCCACAGTTTCTTTGAGTGAATGCCAGAGGGTATACTCACACTGAGAGAAACAGCCCCAATAGCTAGCAATATGCATGCCCAGGGTAGCAGCAGCAAACACTCGCTTCTCCAGAGTGTCAGTTTTATGGGATTCTTTATTTACTGGGTGAGACCTGGATTCTTGGGGAAGAACGATTTTGTCATTCTCTGCCAAGACCACTATGGCGTCTGCAAAGGCTTGGGAGGCAAGGATTGGCCTATCCTTAGGGGGAGCGTATTTCCTGTCTATGGACTTAGCCACAGAAGAAATGATTGCCAGTCTGTCCCACACCACTTGTGACAGTCTCTCGAAAGAGGGTTGCACTGGTGGTGTCAATTCCACAGGAATTTCAGGAACATGCAGATACTGAAGGTGCAAAAGCTACCCAGGATCCAACTGAGAAGTCTGAAAAGAAGGGTAGAATTCTTATTCTTCAGAAGAGATTTAAAAGAAAGGTCCTCGATCAAAGGCTCTGCTGAAGTGGAGGGCTTACTTTCCACTCCAAAGGATGAATCCTCATCCAGATCGTCCCCTAATCGTAGATCAGGATCAGACTCAATATAGTCTCCTACTTACCCAGAAGGGATAGTATAGAAAGGAAAGGGAGGATGAAGAGCAGGAGGAGGCACTTCCTGAATTGGAGTCAAAATCCTGGCACCCGAGGTGGTGCTGGGAGCGGCGCCAAGGCCACAGCCAAGACGGCGCTGCAACCAGCACTGGATTAGTGCCTGGGGTCCCCAAACCCAACACTGGAGTACCCAAAGCTGGAGTAGTGACAGTATGAGGAGGAGGAGGAGAAAGCCATACCTGTGCTGGCCCCTGCGCCGCAGCCATGTGAGGGGGAAAAGCACAAGAGAGCGGCGTCGATGGCACCGAAGGTGTTGCGCAACCAGGCTGACCTAGCCATTCCGCCCGTGGATCCATGGCCCCCAGGTCTGAAGGCCCGGGGTCGGGTCTGCAGGCAAGGGCAGTGAGGACAACTGCCGGAAATCCTGCTCCATAAAAGCGGCCCAATGATGAAACTGCTCACTGGAGGACCACCCAGGGGGCAGGGAAGGACTCCGGAGTCGAGGACCACGGTCGATAGGAACCAAGGCCACAGGCGATCCCGATGGAGCTGGGATTGGCCTCCTGTTCCCCACTACCGACGATCTCTGTGTAGACGTACCAGATGGTGACCTCGAGCAGTACCGCTTCTTCTTCGCCTGGTGGGACGAAGAAGAGCTTGAGGCTGAGTGGTGCCGGGTACCCGACCTTGATTGGAAATGGGCCCGCTTCTTTTTGTGCTTTTGGGAGAACCGCCCTTCCTCCTGAGCACTGGACTGCCTGTGGTCAGACCCCCCCCTCCAAAGAGGGCGGCAGATCAGACCCAGCCCTGCTGCTAAAACAGCTTTCAGGCGAAGTCTCCCTGCCGTTACCGGTCCCACTCATGGCCGACTCCGTCGAAGGCGGGCTGAAAAAGACTTATTTTCTTCATTGTTGAAACAAATAAAACTTTTTTTTAAATAAACATACTAAAAATTAATCAAATACTAAATGACTATGCTGCTGTTGTACAGACATGAAGACTTGACTCCCGGCGGGTGAGCGTCGTCATCACTGAAGCATACTTGACAGTGGGAAAAAAGGAACTGAGGCGGTTGGAGGGTCGTTGCCGAGATAGCCTATACAGTGCGAGCCAGCTTTGAGGCACCGCGCATGCACAGTCCAATCTCGGTGCCGGCCCTCCTGAAGATTTTTGGCTCCTGCTCAATCCTAGCGCCTCTGGCGTAGTCCCACTAATGTGAATGAGTGGTGGAGACTTTATGTCCAGGAAGATCACTGTGTGAGAAGCAGAATGTTCTCTTACTAACCTCCCTGTAAAGATGTGTTATAAAAAGAGCTGCAATGTTTGGCAAGAGGAAGAGACAGAGACTGAGAGAGGAAATTGAGAAGAAAAACTGAGAAGAGCTCTTCTTTGTATGTTTGTACTGCCATTGTAAATAGGTATACTGAACAATTTGTAATTTTGCTATTAATAAAATGCTATTTGTGAATTTTACAACTGATACTGGTTCTCCTAAGCTTCCTGACCTGTGCCTCAATGACATGCTCCTAGAACTACTGTTAGCAGTTAAGTAACCTGTTTTTCTAGGGATGTGGATGTGATGTTCTATCCACACTTTCTGGCAGACTCCTAGCAGTTCTCCGGGAAGAGGAAGGCAAGATGCACACACCCCTTCTTCGGGAACAGAAATTGGATAACTGAGGCCCCAAAACCAACATCCCGGCATGACTCAAGGTCAATGTGGTGCAGTGTGGTGGTGGATGACACAGCTGGGTGGCAGAGGCTGCAGAAAGATCTAGCTAAGCTTGACAACTGGTCAGATACATGGCAGCTGGGGTTCAATGCTAAGAAGTGCAAAGTCATGCACTTGGGAGCAAGGAACCCAAGGAGGTGTTATCAATTAGGAGGGGTACAGATAGCCACTACTGAGGAGGAGAAAGATCTGGGGGTGATAAGAAAAAATGACTTACCATAGAAAACGTGTTTCTTCCAGGGTATTCTCTAATATTCAGAAATCTTGCAGTTATCCCTTTAAGTAGAGCTGCCCAGAGATGGAATGTATGCTAATGATGGAATCTTCATCGACTCCTGCTAATTTTCAAATACTGCCCTTATCAACTGCCAGTGTTCTACTGCTTCAGATTTCATGGAGAGCCTGCAAGGATGGGTCTCACCAATAACTATAGCTATCTAATAGTACTAACAATAATCATAACAATAAATTAACCTAACCAAATCCCCAAATGGGGTAGAAAAACAGACCTCTTGTAATGTCAGATTCAGCTGAAGAAGGGTAAACCAATGCCTAAAAGGGCTCAAAAACAAGACATGCTAGTATGTGGCACCCTCACACATGCTTACTCAGTTTGGACTGCAGAAATATCCTGGAAGAAACAAGATTACAATGGTTAGTAATTTTTTTTCTTCTCACCCCAGGAATTCTTCAATATTCATATCTCTTGTAGACTACAAAGCAGTACTTTTGGAAGTGGGCACAGAACCTACTTTGGAAACAGACTCTGCAGGACTGCTGTGTCAAACCTGGCATCACTTCTGGACTATGTCCAGGTTGTAATGCTTTGTAAAGGTGTGTACTGGTCTCCAGGTAGCTGCTTTACAGATCTCCACTAAAAGGACATCTCAAGCAGCTGCTATGGTAGCAGCTGTGCCTCTTGTAGAATGAGCCCTCAACCCTGTTGGAGGCTCTTTTCTAGCTTTGGAATAGCAAAACTGAATGCACTGAACTATCCAGGGAGAAATTGACCTTTTAGATGCTGGATTTCCTTTTCCCACATCCCCATAAGTCAGGAACAGCTGCTTTCTGTTCTGTCTGTGGTCTTTAGTAGCTGTCATGTAGTAGCTAAGTGCTCGTCTGACATCCAGACTATGGAGTCTACGCTCACCTGAACTAGAATGTTCAGTAAAAAAGATTGGTAGAGTAATGGGCTGGTTTAGATGGAAATCAGAAACCACCTTGGGAAGAAATTTCTTGTTTGCTTGTAGAACTACCTTATTTCTGTGAAATGAAATGCATCTCTGATCAGTGCACAGAGCCTGAAGTTCACTGATCCTTGCAGAAATGATTGCCACCAGAAAAACTGTTTTCCATGTGACATATTTCAAATGAGCTGATGCCACAGGCTCAAATGGAAGACCCATAAGCCTGGCTATACAAACATTCAGATCCCAAGCTGGCACTGGTTCCTTATGGGGGAGGGGGGTGCAAATGCACCAGATCTTTGAAAAATATCTTGAATATAAGATTGGATGCCAGGGAGGCACACTTTATAGCCAAAATGTAGGCAGACACTGAAGCTAGGTGGACCTTTTGAGTTGTGGGCTGCAGGCCCAAAGAATGTAAATGAATAAGATAGTTCAGCAGTGCTGGGATCCCTCCCTTTGCTGGTACCACATCATTGTTGGAACACCAAACTGAAAACCTTTTCCATTTTGAAGCATATGTTTTCTTAGCAGATGACTTTCTGTAACCCCTTAAGACATCCTAAACCCTGTCTGAGAGATGCTGCATACATAAGTCCTCAATAGCCATGCCTGGAGTCTGAGGGATCTGAGGTTCAGATACAGACTTGTCCCTTGATTGGAGGTTAAAAGATTGTGCCTCCAAGGAAGGTGTATGGGTTTGGCTACAGACATGGAGAGCAGCATAGAGTACCATGGCTGCCTGGGCCAATCTGGTGCTATCAAGATTATTGATGCTGGTTGTGATTTGAGCTTGATCAAAACTGAGCACCAAAGGGAATGGAGGGAAGGCATATAGGTGCATGCCTGACCAATCCAAGGCCAGAGCATCCAGGGGAATTGTCCCCTGGGCTGGTGGCCTGATACAATGCTTTAGAAGGTGGTGGCTCCCGTAGGATGCAAAGAGATCCATCTCTGGGGTTCCCCACCTTCTGAAAATCACTTCCACCACCTGTCTGTTCAGGGACCATTCATGATGGGCCTGGTTGATCCAACTCAGAGCATCTGCTAAGGTACTGTCCTTTCCCGGCAGATGAATGGTCTAAAGGGAGACTTCTAGAGAGTAAGCCAGGCTCCATATTTTTATAGCCTCTGTGCAGAGAGAGTTCAACCTTGTACCTCCAAGCTTGTTTATTTAATACATTGTAGTGGTATTGTCTGTTCTGATCTGTACCACCTTTCCCTTCAGAAGTGGTCTTTAGCACCGACCACATTGCTCTGAGCTCCAGAAGGCTGATGTGCTGAAGTGACTCTGTACTCGACCATCAACCGTGGGTGGTATGATCCCTTATATGAGTCCCTCCACCCTAGTAGTGATGCATCTGTCGGGAGAATCACTGATGGGAGCTCTTGCTGGAAAGGAACCCCTTCCCTTAGGCTGGCTTCCTCTTTCCACCACTGGAGGGCCTCAAGTAATTGTTTTTGTTACTGGAATCAACTTTGAGAGAGAATCCCTTCTTTGGCACCAGTGAGCCCTGAGGTGGAACTGAATGTCTCTCATCTGGAATCTGGACCATGAGACTGTGACCATGGTTCAAACCATGTGGCCCAGCAACTGAAGAAACTGCTTTGCAGTTTTTGGTTTGTTCAGGCTGAAGGAGCCTGCCAACTGAACAACGTTTCTTACCCTGTCTGAGGGCCTATAGGCTTTGCCCTCCAGGGTATTCAACTCTGCTCTTATGAATTGCAGAACCTGTGCAGGTAGAAGGACATATTGTTTTGAGGTTTATCAGAAGCCCTAGGGACTTCAAGAGGCCCTGGGTGAGCTGAAGGTGTTCCCTTACCTGTTTTGGTGAGTTTCCTACCAGCAACCAGTCATCTAGATATGGGAATACTGTGACACCTTGCAGGTGTGTCACCACTACTGCCAAAAACTTTTTAAACACTCTTGGGGCCGAAGTAAAGGCGAACGGCAGTGTTGAGAACTGGTAGTCACCTGAATGGAGTCTGAATCTGAGATATTTTCTGTGAGATTCCCTTATGGGGATGTGGAAATAGGCATCTTTTAGGTCCAGGGATGCCAACTAATCTCCTTTCTGGAGCACTGGCAGAATCATTGTCAATGTTACCATTTTGAACTCTGGCTTTGCCAGATGTTTGTTTAACAATCTGAGGTCTAGAATAGGCCGCCACTCCCCATTTTTCTTTGTGTTGAGAAAGTACCTTGAGTGAAAAAAAAACTTCCCTTTTGCTGTGGAGGAACAGGTTCCACTGCTTTTGACAGCAGTAGGTTTTGAACCTCCTTTTCCAATAGCTTTCTTTCTGCTATGGAAGCTGGCTTGAATACTCTGGATCTTAGATTTGGGAAGGATTTGAGGCTTAGGGACAAACCCTGACTCACTAGTTCCAGAACCCACTTACCTGTGGTGATGTTTTCCCAAACCTTAAAGTAACGAGTCAGTCTGCCCCCTACTGGTAGTGGGGAAGCAGCCTTGACAATGGAGTTAGGGAGTCTGTTTTGTCTGGGGCTGAGCCTGGCCAGCCCCAGAACCTTACCTGGATCCCCTTCTGCCCCTGCCGTACCCTGTTTATTGTGGGTACTGCTTGTATTGTGGCACAGCCTGGACCTGGTAAAAAGGACTGCTGTAGGGAGATCTGCCCCTGCCTCCCCTTCCATAAGGCCTCGTGGAAGGAGGTGGCCTTTCTCTAGCCGAGTTGCTCTTGTAGGTGGCTTTGTATTCATCCACCTTTTACATATAAGCCTCTGTTTTGTCCCCAAAGAAAGTACAATTATGTAGGAACTTACCGTAACAGTAGATCTTCGAGAGAGGTTCCTTCAGTGGGTCATTACATATAGGACTAGTGCCATCTGGTGTCTGGGCCACACGGCAGACTTTTCAAGCTAAACCTGATGGGGGACCGCCCACCCAATGTCATGTGACCAACGTCAGCATGGCCGTATATAGTGAGCGGTCTGCACGCCCACCCTCCAGTTTTCCCGCCGGAGCCTGGAAGAGGCCTGACAGCAGGAGTAAACAGGATTTGGAGTCCCTGTATATAAAAATAAAAAGGCAAGGAGGGAGGTGAAAATATGACCTACTGAAGGAACCTCTCTCGAAGATCTACTGTTAAGGAAAGTTCCTACGTAACTGTACTATCTTACTTCGAGAGGGTTCCTTCAGCAGGTCATTACATATAGGACTGAATCCCAAGCAGTCCCTCAGAAGAGAAACTGAGAGAAACAAGGAAGGAGGAGAAAAACAAGCTCCAACAAAACTAGGAACACTAGGACAGAAGGCCGTGCAAGACAGCTAGGCTGAAACCTGCCCTCCGCCTAGAAGCAATGTCCAGACTGTAGTGTTAGGTAAAGGTATGGACAGAACTCCAAGTTGCTGCAGTACAAATATTTGCTGTGGAAATGTTCCACAAAAAAACAGCGGAAGCAGCCATGCCCCTGGTAGAATCAATCAATCAATCAATCAATCAAAATCTTTATTTAATCAGGCGAACATCATTGAGCATAGCTCATTTACAAGATGGACCTGAGTGGTCAAGAAGTGCAAGTGTTATTACATTGACAAGGGTAGCATAAACAGTAATACAATGACAGGGGTAACATAAACAGTAATACAATGACATAAGTGCTAATATATAACAATATACATATGTACAAGGCACATTAAAACTTTTAATCTGTGAGACAGAAGGCAATGGGCACATCAGGAGTAATATGTAGATTATAGGACCTAGCAGGCATTTTGAGGGTGAATCTTGGGACTGGAAACGGGAGTTTTATCAGCATATAGGAACACGAAAAAAGGGGGTAGGTAGGGCCGGGGTTTAGGCCTTGTGGAAACAGTTGCAGAGTTCTGGGAATAGGGTGGTGAATAATCTTTTGAAGGATATTAAGGGTAGGAGGTTATTTAGCTTCATGGTTTTTTGGAGTGAATTCTAAACAATTGCTAGTGAGTAGCTGATAGCAGCCCTCCCATACTGGGTGCAGACATTGGGGACCTTAAGAATGATAGTTTTGCTGATCCTTAGGTTGTATGGCCTAGAAGTAATTTGAGTAAAACAGTCTGAGATATAGGTAGGTAGCTTGCCTGATAAGGCTTTGAATATCCAAATTGCAGCATTCATATTTCTTCTGTGTTGTAATGATGTCCAGTTAACTGCCTTATAAAGGGAGCAATGGTGGGTGCTGAAGGGAAGGTCAGTAATGAATCTGATGGACCTGTGGTATAGGGTGTCCAGTTTATTTAAGAGGGGGAGTGAACAATGTCCGTACAGAAAGTCAGCATAGTCAATGAGGGATAGGAATGAAGCCTGGATTAATCTTTTTTTGGAGTCTCTGTTGAGGTAGTGCTTTATTCTAAAAAATAAACCAAGCCTTTGTCTCAGTTTCTTTAGTAGCTCCTCAACATGGACAGAATAGTCAAGCTTGTTATCAATCCAGACTCCAAGGTATTTGAAATTATCAGCCAATTCCAGCTTCTCTCAAGTAAGGTGGTTAGTTGTAGGAGTGGTGGATGGATAGTGGGGTAGTTGCAGAGCAACTCTTTGAGGTAAAGAACATAGCTTTTGTTTTTGGCATTTAGAAGTAGTTTTTATCCAGTAGGTTGTGTTGTAGGATGGAAAATTCAGATTGTAGCAGTTCACAGGCTTTAGATAATGAAGGATTGCTAACATATAATACAGTATCATCAACAAACAGATGGATGTTGGATTGAGTGAGGTTAGCATCAATATTATTAATATAGATGGCAAAGAGGATGGGGACAAGAATACAGCCTTGCGGTACACCTCTTAACAGTGGTTTTAAGGTGGATAGGTAGTTTCCATTTTTACCAGTTGTGACCTATCTGATAGATAGCACTTGAACCAATTGAGTGAAGGGAATCCAACCCTAGTGAGCCAAGGAGGTGATTAATGATTCATGATCCACTGTGTCAAATGCTTTGCTCAAATCCAGGAACACAGCACAGGTACTGTTCTTCTTATCCATAGCAATCTGCCAGTCGTTGGTTACTTTGGCTAGGGCTGAAATGGTGCTATGCCTTGATCTAAATCCTGATTGTGCTGTATTTAGGAGGTTATTGTTATCCAGGTAGTCCCTTAATTGTGAGTTTACTAACTTTTCGAGCATCTTGGATAGAACTGATAGGATGGAAATGGGCCTGTAATTATTGAGGTCCATGGGATCACCAGATTTGAGTAAAGGAACTACTTGAGCTGTTTTCCAAGTGGAGGGAATGGATCCAGTGGTGAGGGAAAGATTGAAGAGATGAGTGAGGGGGGCAGATAAGACTTGAGATGCAATCTTGAGGAAGTAGGGGTCCAGGGAGTCTGTACCTGCACTTTTTGAAGTATCTAAATTGGAGAATGACCTCTGATGGGACCCGGCAGGTTTGTCGTACTTACGGTAACAGTAATAGATAGTTACCTAACCAATTGGAAAGGCACTGCTTCAAAACAGCTTTGCCCACCGACCTGGGGGCAAAGGAAACAAAAAACTGATCACATTAATGGATATCCTTAGTTCGGTGTGTATAACACTGAAGGATCCGATGGACGTCCATGGTGTGCAGGAGTGCCTCACCTCTGTTCACAGGGGATGGAAAGTAAACTGGAAGCTCCACTGCTTGGTTCAGTGTGACTTCCGACACCACCTTGGGTAAAAACTTAGGATTTGTCCTGAGGACCGCCCGGTCCTTGTGGAAAATAAGATAATGCTCTTTACATACTAGAACCTGAAGCTCTGAAATCCTTCGAGCTGAAGTAACAGCAACCAAAAATAATGTCTTCCAAGGGAGGAACCGTAAATCGTAGCTCATCACTGGTTCAAACGGGGGGAGAGTAAGTTTCCCCAACACAAAGTTCAAATCCCAAGGAGGTGTAGGGCTGCGGATTGGGGGTTAGATGGAGTATCCCTTTCGGAAAGATTTTTGAGACCTCCAACTGAGCCATGTGCTTACCATCCATTAGCTTGTGGTATTCTGAGATTGCCGAAAGATGGACCTTCAAGAAAAAATATGACAGACAGGAGTCTGAAAAATGGAGTAAGCATTCCATGACTTGCTGGGCAGAACAAGAAAATGGGTTCCAATTCTTGGAAGTCGCCCAAATAGAAAAACGTTTCCACTTCATGACATAAGTGGAACGTGTAGAGGGTTTTCAAGCCTCTACTAAGACTTGAGCGACTTGAGAGGAGATCCCGAAGCGGGAAATCGTTATGTCTGCAGGAGCCACGCATGAAGATGCCGTGTCCTGAGCCCCAGATGAACAAGGCGACCTTGATCCTAAATCAGGAGGTCGCGAGTCATTGGAAATGGAACTGGTGATTCTCTCGTTAGCTGTTGCAGCAGGGGGAACCAAATTTGTCTCGGCTAGAGGGGGGGCGATAAGGATCATGCTTGCCTTCTCTGCCCGAAGCTTGAGAAGGACCATCTGAAGAAGAGGAAATGGAGGGAAGGCGTACAAAAATGTCCAGGTCCAAGAGAGAGACATCACGTCATGCCAGAAAGCACCATGCCCTGGAACGAGCGAGCAAAAACTGGGACGTTTTGCGTTGGAGTGGGAGGTGAAAAGGTCGATTTCCAGATGCCCGCACTTTAAGAAGAGAGAATCTGACACTTCCTGATTTAGCTCCCATTCCTGACTTAGGGTCTGAGATCTGCGGAGACTGTCCGCCAGGACATTCTGAATGCCTGGAACATGCACGGCCACTAGGGCCAGATTGTGCTTGACCGCCCAGTTCCACACCCACATCGCCTCCCTGCAAAGGGGGTACGAGCGAGTTCCTCCTTGCTTGTTGAGGTACCAAACTACTGACATATTGTCCATCTGGACCAGCAGTGATCCCTTGGGAAGGAGGGTCTGAAAGGCCTGTAAGGCGTACAGGACTGCCCTCATCTCCAGAACATTGATGTGTAATGATGCTTCCAAGCTGGACCACAGTCCATGCACTTGATGCTCCCCTAAGTGTGCCCCCAATCCTGTATTTGATGCATCCGTAGTCAGGGATGCAGAGGGAGTCGGGCTCCTGAAAGGAAGACCCAAGGAAAGGTTGCAGGGAATCCTCCACCACAGCAATTCTTTCTGAACTGCAGACGACACCAGGACTGGGTGGTCTAGGTCATCCAGGAGTTGATCCCATTGCACCTACAAGGACCACTGGGTGACTCACGACTAGCCTCACAAGGGGAATCATATTGTTGGAGTCCGGCATCAGGCCAAAGGTGGAAGACCTCATGGGACAGGATGGTCCTGGACAAGGTCACCAAAGAAACCTGACGGACTAGGGTCTCCACCCTGTCTGGAGGAAGAAATGCTCTGCATTGGACCATGTCCAAGACTGACCCAATTATTTGGAGTCTCTGGGATGGAATAAGGGATGATTTTGGAAGATTGACCATAATCCCCAATATGCCGGAAAGATCCAAGGTAAAAGACAGAGCCTCCATCAAAGAGTCCCTGGAAGGGGCTGAGATCAGCCAATCGTCCAGGTAAGGGAAAACCGCAATACTCTGGCAGCGTACAAAGGCCGCCACCACCGCCAGGCACTTGGTGAATACCAGAGGTGCCAAAGAAAGACCAAAGGGGAGAGCCTGAAACTGGAAGTGCTCCCACTGGAATAGGAACCGCAGGAAATGGCAGTCGCTAGGGAAGATTGGGATGTACAGGTAAGCATCCTGCATGTCCAGAGCACACAGCCACTGATTCTCCAAAAGAAGTAGGAGGAGGCCTTGGAGCGTCAGCATCCTGAACTTTTTGTATTCGATGAACAGATTGAAACTGCTCAAGTCGAAGATGGGTCTCAAGTCTCCCTTCTTTTTTGGAGCCAGGAAAAAATGGAAGTAAAACTCCCTTCCTCTTTGAGAAGGGGAATGCACGCTATTGCTTCCTTGAGTAAGAGGCTTGGACTTTCCACCTGAAAGAGAAGAGCCTGATCCCTGCAGTAGGAAGACCTTTTTTGGTGGGTTTTCTGGAGGGATATCCAGAAATTCTATAGTGTGTCCGACGGACACTAGTTGCAGGACCCATGCATCGGAGGTTACTTCCTGCCAGTCCTGTCCATCACGGGTGAACCTCCCCCCCACCGGCTCCTCGCTGTGAGGCTGAGGGGTTGGTGGGGGTAGGGAGTCAGGAGGTGGCAGGGTGTTCAGGAGGAGGGCCTCCTGAGCGTTTCTGGTTCTTGGAAGGGGGAGGAGTGGCAGAGCCTGTGGACTTACGTTTGCCCCGTCGAGCTGGGGTCTGCTGCCTCTGCCTTCAGGTCTTTTTCCGAAAGGGCTGCTGTTGTTATTGAGTGCCCGATTGGTACATAGACTGCACAGATCTCAGGGCCAGGCCTCTGTCCTGAAGATCTGTGGTGATATATTTAGTATCAACACCAAAAAGCACCGAGCCTCTAAGGGGAGCATCATGGATTGCAGGCTGTACCTCGTTAGCGAGGCCAGAAATGTGAAGGCAGGCGTGCCTTGTAAGGGGAGATGGCAGTCACAGAGGCATGGGCTACAGAGTTGACAGAGTCATATGTAGCCTGCAGAGCATGCCTACAGGAGACTCAAGAGAGGCGGAGATCCTTGGTGACCTCCTCCTTGAGGCTCGAGGGTACCATGGCCTGGACTCAAGCCTCTAGCCTGGTCAAGGCGGCTTTTTGGTGTGACACCATATGGGCCACATAATTCAGGGACCGAAGTGCGCATGTGGCCTAAGAGAAAACCTTCCTGCCAAACTGGTCCATCTGCCTAGACTCCTTGTCTGGAGGAGAGGTGCTCATGTGCTTGGGTGCAGAAGAGCGATCATGAGCAGCTGAAATAACAACAGAGTCCGCCTTAGGATGTGCCTTAAGAAAAGGGACTTCCTTAGGTGCTCGGTACACTCCGTCCACCCTCTTGGGGACAGCCAGGAGAGAATGAGGCATCTGCCAGATTGTAGTGGTGAGGTCTTGGTGAGGTCCAATCCAGGGAGGAACCGGGACCGGCGACAGAGATTCCAAATCCAGATGTTTGGTGAGTCTCTGTTACATGGGGTCTTGTTTCTCAGACTCCCAATCGAAAAAATCTTTCATGGACCTCAAGAGGTCCGAAAAGACAGAGTCCTCCAGGGGGGACTTGGGGGAAACCTTGCCCTTCTGACCTTCGGGTTCATCCAGAATCTCCTCTACCATTCATTGGCATCCTCGTCATCATCATCATCATCTGCCCCCTCATCTGGAAAGTCGCGAATGCTTGGGAGAACCACGGTATGAGGGATCGTCCCAGAGACGTGGACGGAGGAGACAAGCTCCTCAGGGATGAAGATCTGGGACAGCGTGGGAGTGGGAGCCTGCTTTCCATATCTGACACCAGCTCCGAACGCGCCCCCTGCCACCAAGACTTAATTAGAGTCTTAAAGTCTGGTGTGGCCGGAATCGGTGGGGGTTGGGGGAGGAGGGTTTACCGGGGGAGGTGGGTAATGGTACCCCTGGTAACCAGGGAAATGATAACTCTGGTAGGGATTATGGCCAGGGTAATACTGTCCCAAAGAACTCCAGTCAGGAGGGGGACCAGCAGGGTGGTGGTCTCCAGGATATCTCGGGGGGGTAATGTGGGACAGTCTGGGGTTTAGAAAAAATTCCCAATGTCAGAGGGTCTGACGGAGGGGGAATCCATGTCGGGCCTGCTGTAGTGAAAATCTGTGGCAGACCTGGTGTCGGGAGAGCAAACTTCAGAGGTACCGGCGTCGGGACCGGCACCACCCGATCCGGCGTCAGGGCTGGACGAAGGGGACCCGACGGGGGACAGTGTCTGGCACTGGAGCCGAGGGTTGGGGCATACGACTGGGCCCAGACTCAGAGGTTGTCGTCGGAGGTTCCAGCGTGGGGTTAGGTTTAGCTGGATCCAACGGTGGGATCGGGACCGGGATATTAGCCGGATCTCGGGGGGGGATCCCACCCGAGGGGAGAGGAGGGACCTCCACTGGAAGGCCAGACGGCTGAGGAGGGGCCTCCTTCCCCGTGACCCTGTCAGGGGAATGTGGAAGGGACTCCGAGGATGAGTTTTCTATGTTGAGGGGTTCCGCACTGTCCTCGCCAGAAGTAACCATCGTAGAAGAGGAAGGTACTGGTGGGGGAGAAGAGGGGAGAGGGGCAGTCTCCCCCTGGTTCTTCCGGACTTTGGGTGAGGTGCCGTTAGGCCCCGATGGGAGAACCACATCTGGGTGGCTGTCAGAGATGGACATCTTACCAGACAGAGCCAGGGGAGCCCCAGGCCGACTTATTGGCTGGTACTGGGCGGGTCCCCAAGATATGGGGAGTTGACTTACTGGCGGCCTGGCCGTCCCTGGAGGAGCTGGGGGCCGACTTAGCGGCAGGAGCGGTGCGGCCGTCAGAGGAACCGATGGACGACTTACCCGCGGAAGTTTTGAACTTCGATCACTGCCCAACATCTTCACCTTCGGCAGATGGGAAATGGCCTTGCTCGTCAAGAACCGAGAGGCTTCTGGCTGGGCCTCCACGGAGCACTCCCGAGATTTCTCCTTGCAGTGCTCTTTCTTTGTGGGAGAAGATTTCTCGGAAGAGGATTCGCGGATCCAGTCCATTTGCTTTTCTAGAGTAGCAAGACGGACTTTTAAAAGATGGGCCTCCAAACCCTGCTGTCTCTGCTTTCTGGTGGCCTGATTGAATGGTTGGCACTCCGGGCAGGATGAGACAGGGTGGTCTGGGCCGAGACAGATCACGCATTTAAGGTGAGCATCCTTATGAGGAATTTGTGTGCCGCAGGACATGCACTTCTTCTTGGGCGAAGACGTAAGCAAAGTAGAATCTTTGAAGAATTTGGCGAAGGAAAAATCTGACGCAAGAACACAACGATCGTTAATGGAAGTCTGCAATGCCGACTGATACAAGGGAAGCATGAAAAGAACTGTATATGGGTACGGGGACCGCCCACTACATATGGCTATGCTAACGCTATTCACGTGACACTGGGTGGGCGGCCCCCCCATCAGATATTACTAGAAAAGTCTGTCGTGCGGCCCAGACGCCAGATGGCGCTAGTCCTATGTGTAATGACCTACTGAAGGAACCCTCTCAAAGTAAGATCAAATTATTTTCTTTGGGGTAATTCATAGCTTTATTTCGAGTGTCCTGAGTGAGGTTTGTGGCCCTAAGCCAAGCAAACCTCCTCAAATATACAAGATTTGCCATCCATCTGGCACCAGTGTCATTTGAGTCAGCTGCCATCTGGAACTGGTACTTAGCAGCCTCCACCCCACAAATAGCAGTCTCAGCCAAATCCTCTGAGACCAGACTGTGCTTTCTTGGACATATCCAGAACAGATTGCCACAGTGACTTCTGGCACTGTGCTGCATATGCCTGATAGCTTGGCTGTCTAATTGCCAGGGAGGTAGACAGATATCCTTTTTTAGCAATGCTATCCATTTTTCCAGAATCTTTTACAGGAGGGTGGGAAGCTAAAGGCACTTTTGCTCTGACACAAGCTGCTGTTTGCACCACTCCCTGATTATCAGGGTGGGCAAAAAGAAATTCAGCACCATCCCTCTCAAGTTATTTCTTCTCTAACCTTTTATCTACAGGGGAGATAGAATGAGAAGTTTTCAAGATTTTAAAAGCATATTTTTTGAAAAACTTATAGATGGGGAGCAACAGCTTTTTTGTAGGTGTGAGCCCCATCATTACGAGGTACTCAGCCTCTTCATCATCTTCTACTGCCTCCCTGTTAGTGAGGCCTAATGCATCAACCATTTTTCTAACAAAAGAAATGTGATGAAAAATCTTCTGTTGTTCTAGGAGGGGAACCAAATTCCTGTTCAAGGGAGACTTCTGGTTCAATACCTTCTTCCTCCTCAGCCCTTAGGCATTCCTGAATTGAGGGCTGTGCAGAAGGGGTGGCTTACTTAGAAAAGGTTTGTACCTGAATGGGGGGACAGGGACCAGTGCCAAAATCCTGTAAAGCTTGAATGACCTTCAGGGCTTGAGCAGTTTCCTCAGGTAAAGGCATTAACACAGACTCAGTTGAAGTCCCCTTAGGCCGATTAGCAGGGGGTTCAATATATTTTGTTTTTTTTCCCCCCAAAGGAACAGGGGAGTTAGCCAATTCTGTAGGTCTTTTGCCTTGTGCACCCTCATCAGGGGTGGTATGAACACTATCTGCGGTTTCACCTGCTTGTTTAGAGGGTGTAGGCTGGCCAGAGTAAGAGGAACCCTTCTGTAATTTTTTGTGCAACCTCTCGAAATGCTTTTCCACCATTTTAGGAGGAAAGGTTTTACAAATATCACATTCTACAGAAAAATTATCCTAGCCAAGGCAGACAACACATAAGGAGTGTTTGTCAGCCTTGGCAAAGACTTGCCCACACTGGGTACAATTTTTAAAGCCAGGTTCAACGGTTTTCTTTGGTTTATCTGACATAATGTAAACCGGTATAAAAAAGAAACAGCAAATAAGATTTTTGAATTTAAAGTGTTTTTTGCAGTCAGTTTCGGAACAGATAAAAGTTTCGATAAGAACCGGTACCAAGTGAACCGAGGTTACTGGTTACCTTTTTACAACTTAGCAGTACATTTTAAAATAATTTATTAGAACTAAATAACTAACTAACCGGAGTTTTACCTGCAAAAAAAACTCCGGAATAGAAGCTAAGGCTTGGTTCCCCCACGGTTATCCCAAACCTGGGGAAACCGAGAAAATAAAAAAAAATGTAAAACTAACATAGCGGTTGACAAATTAACAAAATATAAAGGCAGCAAATTAAAAAAATATGATAAAGATACTTAAGTTCTTTGAATTCAGCACGACAGGAACAACTGATGAAGAGAGCACGCCGAGGCGCCTGTACTTGTCAGGCCGAGAATGAAATCTGAAGCAGTAGAACACTGGCAGATGTTAAGGGCAGCATTTGAAAATGAGCATGAGCCAATGATGATTCTATCATTAGCATACATTCTATCTCTGGGCAGCTCTACTTAAAGGGATAACTGCAAGAGTTACGAACATTGGAGAATTCCTGGGGTGAGAATAACAGGGCAAATGAACCAATCGGCACAGTGCAGGAAGGCAGCAGCTAAAGCCAACAAGATGCTACGGTGTATTGCTAGAGGAATCACCTCCAGGAGGGGGTAGGTGATCCTGCCTCTGTACTGGTCGTTGGTGAGGCTACACCTGGAGTACTGTGCGTAATACTCCCATACTTAAAGAAAGATATTAGAGTACTGGAGGGGGTTCCAGTACAGAGCAACAAAGACGATCCTGGGACTGGAAGACAAACCCTATGAGGAGAGGCTGAAGACGCTTAACATGTACTCCCTGGAGGAGAGGAGGGATATGATTGAGACCTTTAAATATATGCAGGGTATGAACAGAACTGGTACATAGGGGATTTTCAAGTTGAGAGGAGGGAGGGACACGAGGGGGCATGGGCTGAGATTGGAGGGTGGAAGATTCAGGAGGGAAATGAGGAGGCACTTTTTCTCAGAGAGGGTGGTGTCTAGGTGGAAAGTGCTGCCTGAGGAGTTTGTATCCTGTAAGTCAGTGGGCAGTTTTAAAAGAGGATGGGACAAAGTAATGGGGAGGGGCAGCTGCAATGTAAGGGATTGCTAGCTGCACAATTGAGCAAACCTGATAGACCATATGGCCTGCATCTGCTGCCAGTTTCATATGTTTGTATGTGGTAATGGGAAATGAAGGTGTGTGCTGACCTCCAGATAGCAGCCCTGCAGATTTCCTGGATAGGGACGTCCCCGGAAGCAGCCACTGAGGCAGCGGTATGACGGGTGGAATGAGCCCTTAGCCCTATGGGAGGCTCCATGCCTGCCAACCTACAGCAGAGGTCGACACAGGATACAATCCACCTGCCAATCGTCCGCCTGGCTGCCAGGTGGAGTTTCAGTGTAGGGGACAAACAGCTGGCAAACCTCTTCCCAAACTCCAGCTGTGTGCTCTTCGTAATAAACGAGCGCTTGCCTCAGGTCTACAGTACGGAGCCTGTACTCTGCCTCTGAGGTGTGATTGGTGAAGTACATCAGGATATTAATCACCTGGTTAAGGTGAAAATCGGTTCGCCGGGGGTTGGCAGGGGCAGGAGAGGACTGAGCATCCGATGGACTGTTCTCCTCTCCTGGGGGTTGGGAGGTACAGTCTGACGCAAACTGGGCAACCTTTGGCGGTGGATGGAAGTCACACACTGCGGAGACCACAACAAGGGGTACGGGAGCTTCGGCAGGCAACCTGTGGTTGGGTGCAGGAGCACGCCCATCATGTGCTGAACGGCACTGCACGTCCAAGCTTCCAGGAACCAAGAAAACATGGAAAAACCCTGGCACTCAGGTAGGTGAAGGCCTGCCCACCTGACTCATCCATGTTCACCTTTGGACCCGTACCATTCTGTCTCAGGAGAACTCCACTCCCCCTGGTGGCAACTTGGCCCTTAGATAGCATGCACCAGAGGAGTTGGCCGCGGCCCTTACAGGGGGGGGGCTTAGAGTCAGGTAGTCAGTCGCTATGGAGGACACCTTAAGCTGGAGGTAGGAATTGGGGGGGAGGGTCTCAGACTGAGTGGGATAGTGGGTTGGGATCAGGGCAGAGCTGGAGAGAGACCTATGGGACCAGTGATAGGGAGTAAAGAAAATACACACACACACAAAAAAAGGGTGAAAATCGGACACAACCTTCTGGAGGAAGTCTGAGTTGGAGTAAAGGACAACCTTGTCCCTGTGGAAGACCAGGTAAGGAGACTCGACTGAAAGCGCCTGAGTTCACTGATCCTTTTGGCTGATGTGACAGCCACCAAGAAGGCGGTCTTTCACGACAGATGAGATATATCACACCTGTGCATAGGTTCAAATGGTTTGCCCATGAGCTTTGCCAAAACCAGCAGCAAACCTCAATGTGGTAGTGGTTCATGCAGCAGAGAGGAAATGTGGTCGCGGCCTCCGAAAAAGCACCAAATCACCTTTTCCTGCACCACAAACTGCGGCCCGGCCCGTGCCCGATAAGCAGAGATGGCTGTCAGGTGCACCTTAAGGGTCGACCAAAGGCCTGACATAGAGAGGACCACAGATAGTCAAGGATGCTAGCAACAGGACAAGGGGTCCAGCCCCTTGCCCAGGCACCAAATGGAGAACCTCTTCCACATGAAGGCATAGCATTTCCTGGTCAACTCCTTCCTAGATGCTTCCACAACAGTGAGGATACCTTGGAGAGACCCAAAGCCTGGAACTCTAGCCATTCAGGAACCAGGCTATCAGGTACAAGGATTGAAGGTACGGGTGGAGTACCTTCTCCCGACTGATTGAAAGCAAGTCCGGGTGGAGAGGAAGACACCTCATAAGCCTGCTGCTGAGGCTGAGATCATCGGGGTGCCAAAACTGGTGTGGCCAGTCTGGAGCCATCACCTGTCCTGGCCTTGAGAAGCACCTTGTGGAGCAAGGGAAGTGGAGGGAAGGCACATAAGGGGCCTGGTGCCTAGGACCTCGAGAAGGTATCCCCCAGCAGCGTTCCTTGCCGTGGGGAGCGAGCACAAAACAGCCTCAGCTTTGTATTCTCCCTGGAGGAGAAGAGGCCCACTGGGAGAACAGACTGTGTACAACCTCTGGGTGGAGAGACCACTCGTGAGACGCCTCACCCACCCAGCTCAGAGTGTCTGCCAGTTGGATGGAGGCCCCTGCCACATGGATGGCTAGCAGATTGGCCTCCAGGCTGTGCACTAGGGTCCATACATGGATAGCTTCCTTGCACAGTGGCAGGGAGTGCATCCCATCCTGTTTGTTGAGGTAGTACATGGTCGTGGGGTTGTCAGTCTGGACCTGAACCACTTGACCCCAAATGTGAGAACAGAAACAGTCAGCGCCAACTGAACTGCTCGGAGCTCCAGCAGGTTGATGTGGTGTTGGGACTCCTCAGGGGTCCAGAGCCTGTGGACTCTCTGTTCCCCCAGGTGGGCACTCCAGCCCATGAGAGAGGAATCGGTCATCAGGATGACCATAGGGCTCTGGGCGGACAAACAGGATTCCTTCCTGCAGATGCTCTGGGACTAACCACCACTGGAGGGTATCCCAAATCGGCTGGGTCACAGCGACCAGCTGGTCGAAGTGACCCCTGCGCTGAGACCACTGTCTGGCCAGCTTCCACTGCCAGGAGCGCACTCTCCAGCAGACCCACTGGACCACGCTGGTGCAGGCCACCATATAATTCAGCAGGCACAGAAAGTCCAGGGTAGGGTGCAATTTCCCAATCCGAAATTACTGGGCAAAGGAGGAGAGAGCCTCCACCCTGTCTGCTGGGAGCCGGGCTCTGCAAGAGTTGAGCTCTGCCCCGATGAAGTTGATCACCTGCGAAGGTACGAGTTCCGACTTGGCCTCGTTGACCAGGAGGCCAAGGGACAAGCAGGTCTGGAGGGCCAGGTCCCTGGACCACTCCCACCTCCTGCTAGGAGGGACCTGCTATCGGCCAGTCATCCAGGTAGGGGTAAACCCGGACCCCTCGGCGCCTCAGATAAGCTGCCACCACTGCAATGCAGTTGGTGAAGACCCTGGGGGTCATGGACAGGCCAAATGACATGGCCTGGAACTCGTAGATGGTTCCCTTTGCTCGGTAGTAGAGGAATCTTCAGTTTGACGGAGGGATCGGGATGTGAAAGAACGCATTCTGAAGATCCAGGGAGCAAAACCACATGTCTTGCTCTACAGATAGTATGGTCTGAGACAGAGTTATCATCCTGAAGGTGTGCGACTTGAGAAACTTCTTCAGGTTGTGCAGATCTAGCATGGGGCGCCAGCCCCCCATCTGTTTTGGCACCAGGAAGTACCTGGAGACAAACTCAGGGTGTTCCGGAGGATCTGCGACAGGAACCACAACCTCCTTACAGAGGAGCTGGGTAATGTCGTCCCGAAGAACTGACAGAATGTCTGCAGATACCATGTCCTCCAATGGGGCGTGGACTCGGCAAAGAGGGTACTGCTCGAATTCCAGAGGCAGATCCTGTCACACCACCTCGAGGACCCACCTGTCTGTGATGACAGTGAACCAGGATGAAACGAAATGGCAGAGCCACCCCCCTCCATGGGAGGACCCAGGGGAGGTGTGACGGGCGTGAGGGAGGCACCCCTCATCCCATCACCGGGCCGGCATGGAGAAGGAGGAGGTTCCGGCTGAGGAGCCACTGGCACCTCTCTCTCCAGGCTTATGGACAACCAAGGCCACAGACTTCGGATGAGGTCACCAGGCCTGGGCCTGTTTTCCAGCCTGGGGCTAGGCTGGTTTGGCCACAGGAGTAGAGGTGGACTGAAAGGGTTTCCCATTTCTGCTGCTGCTTAGAGCCCTTGGGGTCCTTCTGGGCAGATGTCACAGAGTCCAAGGTGGCACTGGACTTCTTGATGCAAGTGAGGTGACCCTCGACCCCAGGCCCGAACAAGTCGGTGCTCAAGAAAGGGACATCTACCAGCTTGTGCTGAGTATCAGCTATGAAGGTAAATATCCTCAGCCAAGCCCTGCGGCCACCATGGAGCGGGCACAGGAGTCCCCAATGTCCATGGCTGTCTGGAGCTTTGTTTAGCTATAGCCTGGCCCTGGTCCGAGACCTGTTTGACCATGATCAAGAAATCCGCCAGCACATGAGGAAGCACCTGATCCAGGGTGCCTAGCAGGGCATGGGAGAAGTGGGCCATAATGAAGGCTGAAATCGCCTGGCGAAGACCGAGCGAGGAGGCAGCGTAGATCTTTTTAGCCGCATGGTCCAGCTTCTTGGACTCTTTGTCGGGCAGCTTGTCAATGTCCCCAGTATTGCCAGAGTGCCTAAACACAGAATCTTCCACCAACCCCTTGGCTGAGGGGTGTTCTGTGAATCCCAAGAGGGAGAACCGGTAGGTACTGCATACTTGCTGGCCATCCGAGCAGAGGGTGCAGGGAAGGAGGCTGGGCACTACCAAAGCTCCAAGGCAGGGCCAAGGATGGCCTTTGCCACTGGTAAAGCTTCGCCAGGAATATCTCCCCAGTCAAGGATCTTCGTCAATGGATATCGAGCCCTTTTCTGGATGGGCTCCATTTTCATACCAGTGGACTCCGAGATCAGGCAGAGAAGGCCCATAAAAGGAAAAGGACCTTCGTCCATTGAAAGACACCCCCCATCATCTCCACGTCGACCAGATGAGAGTGCAAAGAGGATACCTCCAACTCCAAAGAGTTGTCAAAGGGGTGCTGACTGCCAGAGTTCCCGCTGACCCTCCTCGGACGGTCAGGGGTGACTGTGACACACAGCCAATGTTCTTGGTCGGAGTGACTGTTTTTGGCTGAACAGGTGGTGGCTCCTTGAGGATCAGTGGAGACACTGGGAGTGGCCAAGCTGGGACAGTCTTAGGTGACTCCTGAGATGAAGAAGGCATTGGCCTGTCAGGCGAGAGCCAGGTGATGACCGTTCTAGTTGCTGGAACTGGCTTCATACCCATGAGCACTAGGTGTTGCCACTTGAGGTCCTCGTAGCATCAACACAATTTGCGGCAAAGCCTCTCCTCACCCAAGGAGGACGAGGATGAAGAGTAGTGGTGGCGCTGCTTCCCGGAGTGCTGAGTGTAGGAGCACCGACGTCTATGGGAAACACTCGACCTCCCAGAATAAGAATGCGACTCTGACCGCTGGGGGACCAGCGGCAGGGCTCAGAGGAAGTCTGTGAGTGCAGAGGCTCCTCTGGGTCTTGGTCAGAGACCAGAGGTGGCAGGTCCGTGGACTGATCCATCCCTCCAACAGTCAGAGTCAGGACCGGAGTCCTGGATAAGAAAGTGCTAACCTTTTCTGTGGACAACTGACCAATCGGCTCGAGAAAAATCTTGGCCAGAAGATTAACCAGCCTCTCAGTCAACTGGCCCGACGGGGTTTCCATGCAGCTGGTGGCCTGGGCCGAGGATTTGACCAAAGTCAGATCCGGGAGAAGCGCAGAAATCCAAAGCTCTTGACTGAGAGTGCTCCCAATCCCATGACTGACGGCAAGATTGTTTTTTGGACTCTTTCTTCGATTTGGATTTGTGCTCAGAGGGACCCTGACTAAGGGTCGACAGGGCCTGGCACAGTGCTTTGATGGACCCTGTGAAAGACGAGTCCAGCTGGAGCGGCATGAAGGCAGAAGCCAAAGAAGTGTGTGCTGCGGCCTGGGCCTCTGCCTCCTCAAATGCCGCAAGCTGTTCTGTGGACCCTGCAGCCACAGAGACCACCCAACAGGCATCCTAGGATTTGAACGGGGGGGTTCTGGTCGCTCACCAGGCCTAACTTGAGTCGGGCTAGACGGTCCTCAAAAACAGTAGGATGGAAAGTTCGACAAATGTCGCAGGCCTGGGGATCGTGCTTGTGCCCCAGGCAATAGATGCACGTAGTGTGTGGATCCATTAGGGACATCTGCTGCCTGCAAGAGCATCGGCGGAAGCCAGGAGCAGACTTGTCGTCCATCGTGGTCGTGATCAGTGAGCTGAAGACAAGTTTTAAACTTTGAAGAAGTAAATCCGAAGATTTAAGTCACAGGGGCCTACTCAGCACGACAGCGGTAAAAAGGAAGCCTGCTTCTTCCAAACGGAAAGGAAGATCTGGTGTCAGGGGGCAGAGCCGGAAGGAGTTACCACCTAGTTGGGTGGGAGGAGTCAGCCTGAAGACGTTTCTGGCCAACTCTTAGACAGCAGCTGACACCTTTGGGACAACTTTAACAAACCATAATATTTAGACACAGTTCAGCTTGGGTTTCATGTTCTGTATTCGTCCTCCCCATTATTTATTACTGAGGTCATCTGCATTAAAACTAAATCTTTGTTCCTGAAGAGTTCATCTAGCCCTGTCGTTTTCTACCTAAGGTCATAATGCACTGATTGTGACATCACAGTTACTCTCACAGCAACACATTGTGATATCATAACACAAGATTATGACTTGAAGTAGGGAGTAAGTTATAGAGGCAGATGAACACTAAGGGATAAAGATCATGTAGTCATTCAAATTTACTCAGTAATAAATAACGGGGAAGAGAAATATATAGGATATATGGAGATGAGGTCAGTGGCTAACGCATTGGTCCTGGATGAGAGAGGATCAGGGTTCGGATCCCTAAGTTGAGAAAAAACTTTATCCATTTTAACTGTATCCCTAATATGTTGTACTCCTATACTGTATTGGATCATCACTGTTTTTTCCTGTTGATGTTGTAACCTCCCGGGTCATGTCTGAAAATAGTCACTTTTGTGTCTAGTACACTTACCCAGTTATCAAAAACAAAATAAATAAATATATGGAATGCAAGATGAATTCAACCTAATTATTATGTTTCTCAAAGTTTTCTTTGAGGTGTCAGTAGCTCTATAAAGGGAAAGGCACTGTCATAAAGTGTGGATAGAACAGCATATCCATGTCCCTAGAATCTTCCTTTCCAAGAGAGGGACAACGTGTCTTGCCAGAAAACTCCAAGCCCTTGATCTAGCAAGCAGAAACACGGCAGTTTTGTGTTGAGTGGGGATGCAAAAAGGTCAAACTCTGGACAACCCCACCTGTTGATCAGGTTGTCTGCACCCGAGGTCAACAGCTCACAGTCATGCACCTTGGACTGTGACCTGCTGAAGCTGTCTACCAAGATGTTTTGGGCGCCTGGCACATGGACGGCTGACAGTTCTAGATCATAATCTAGAGCTCAGTACCAGATCCTCATTGCTTCCTGGCACAGATGGTAGGAATAGGTCTCCCCTTATTTGCTGATGGGATAGACCACACTGAGATTGTTCGACTGCACCAAGAGGACCTAGAGAGAGAGAGATGGTTCTGGAAGGCACGTAAAGCATACAACTGACCTAATTTCTAAGACATTTATGTGGAGTTGAGTATCCCAGTGGGACCAGAGACCCGGAGTCTGATAAGGACCTAGATGGGATCCCTAACCCAGACCTGAAGCATCCATAGTGAGGAGTGGAAATAAGAAAGGGACCCCCTTTAACAGATTGGCCGGATCCACCGCCAGTGAAGCACCTTGTGTACTGATGAGGAGACAAGGACCAACTGATCTAGATCGTCTGAGCGTTGATTGCACTGGACCCAGAGTGTCCACTGCAGAATTCTCATGTGCAACCTGGCCAGAGGGACCGTAACAATGGCCGCAGCCATGACACCTAGTAACCTGAGAAATGTCCTGGCTGGGACATGCCGTCTCTGAGCTATCTCCTGGGCAATAAGGAGGTCCTCCCTGTCTTGAAGGAGGAAGGCCTTGCCCAGAGTAGAGTGTAGGACTGCCTCATTTATTGCGATCACCGAGAAGGGGTAAGCAGAGACTTGGGCCAACTGACAGTGACGCCCAAGGTCTGGAACAACCGCAGGGTGTGATCTAGAGTCAACAACAGGCGCTCCCCGGATTGGGCTTTCGGTAACCAGTCGTCCAAATATGGGAACACAAAGAGGCCTTCGCGCTGAAGGGCCACTGCAGCAGCTGCCAAGCACTTGGTAAATATCCGTGACGCAGAGGATAAGCCAAAGGGCAATACCCTGAACAGAGGATAAGCCAAAGGGCAATACCTTGAACTGATAGTGCTCCCCTTGGAACAGAAACCGCAGGTATCATCTGTGAGGGGGGCAAACTACGATATACAGGTCGGCATCTTGCATTACCGAGGGAGCATAGCCAGCTGCCCTGCTTGAGCAGAGGAAGAAGGCCGTGCAAAGTCACAATCTGGAATTTTTTGTACTGGCTAAAAAGGTACGGCTCCTTGAGGTTTAGAGTGGGCCTCAAGTCCCCCATTCTTCTGGGAACCAGGAAGAACCTGGAGTAAAACAGTACAGTTATGTAAGAACTTACCGTAACAGTAGATCTTCAAGAGAAGCTCTTGCAGCAGGTAACACATATAGGACTGTAACCGGCCAGCGACAGGACCTTACGGCAAACTTCTAACCAGCAGTACCTAGTGGGGACCGGCCCTGAAGTCCCATGTGGTATAAAAGGCAGCAGTCCCCGGCGTGCCCCAGTTCTTGCACCGCCAGAGACACCAGCAGTCAGATCTACTGAGAACCGTCACAGAAGTGAGGGGCAATATCTTGTCCACCAGGAAGAGCATATGGTAACAGTCACATGCAGTGGGATAACTCCAGGAGGGGATGAGGGTGGGAAGCATATCTGCTGCAAGAGCTTCTCTCGAAGATCTACTGTTACACTAAGTTCTTATGTAACTGTACTATCTTACTTTGAGAGTCAGCTCTTGCAGCAGGTAACACATATACAACGGAGTCCCAAGCAGTATACACTGAAGACAACTCCTCTGGTGGAAGGAGAAAAGGAAAAAAGGAAGGAAGGGATTCCTTAAGAGATAAGACCCTGTAAAACAGCCAGACCAAACCCTGCTCTGCGTCTTGAGACAATGTCCAGGCTGTAATGCTTAATGAAAGTGAGGACTGTGTGCCATGTAGCTGCTGCACAGATATGCGGAGTGGAAACATTTTTGAGAAATGTGAAAAAGGTTGCGACGCCTCTAGTCGAGTGACCCCGTACCAGGCCCGGTTGGGAGTTTTGAGCAAAGGACACAAACTACTAATCAGATTTTCTGCTCCCCCGGTTCTGGACAAGTAATATCGCAAGACACAATGAACGTCCAAAGTCTGAAGAAGAGCCTCCCCCCACTGGAGTGGTTCGGGTAGTTGAAAGTACAGTTACGTAAGAACTTACCATAACAGTAGATCTTCGAGAGGAGCTCTTGCAGCAGGTATTACACATAGTACTAATGCTGCCGGGCGTTAGGACCCCATATAAGAATCTTCTAGCTTGCAGTCTGTGGCGGGGGTCCACCCCCGATGTCGGCTCCACCCGACATCCAACGTGGTATAAAGGGGGTGGACCCCCGGCACCATCTCAGTTCCCCGCCAGAGACCAGGCTAAAAGTGTTGGAGAACCGAGAAAGAACTCCCCTACTCGAGAGAAGTACAAGAGGCAAGTAAAGAAAGGACCTGGGGGATGGTGGGCGGGAAAGCTGCTTGCCGCAAGAGCTCCTCTCAAAGATCTACTGTTATGGTAAGTTCTTATGTAACTACTATCTGACTGAGGTGGAGCTCTTGTAGCAGGTATTACACACAGGACTGAGTCCCAAGCAGTATCCCTAGATAGGTCCAGGTCAGAAGGGTGGAGAAACGACTGAAACAGAGGGGTGCCTACCCTCTTAGGAGTGCAGTCCCTGCAGGACAGCCAGCCCAAATCCTACTCTCCTCCTAGAGGCTATGGACAGTGCTCCAAGTGGCTGCAGCGTATAAGTCTGCTGCTGAAACGTTCCTCAGAGAGGCAAAGGAAGTGACCATTGCTCTGGAGAAATGAACCTTAACCAAGCTCGGTAAGGGTTTGCCGTGATGCTGGCAACAGAAAGTGATGCAGTGTACTAACCATTTGGTTAGAGTCTGCTTAGTGACATGATCCCCTGCCTTTCTCTGAGTGAAAGCGACGAATAACTGGCCCATCCTGCGAACAGAACGAGTTCGGTCTACGTAATAATGAAGAACACGATGAACGTCCAGAGTGTGTAACAGAGCCTCCCCCTTGTTAGAGAACTCTGGGTAATAAACCGGAAGTTGAATGTCCTGGTTCAGCGTCAGTTCGGACACCATTTTTGGAAGGAACTTAGTATTCATACGTACAGTAGCTGTACCCTGTCCCTGTGAAACACAAGGTAAGGCTCCTTGCGCATCAGGGCCTGAAGCTCAGAAATCCTTCGAGCAGAAGTAATGGCAACTAAAAATAACGCCTTCCAAGAGAGGAAGCGTAGCTTGCACGTCGTGGCTGGTTCAAAAGGGGTCAGGGTGAGCTTTTCCAAAACAAAAAGAAGATCCCACGGAGGGACGGGGTTCCTCCTTGGAGGTCTGATATGCAGGACACCCCTAAGGAAAGTTTTGCACATCGAGCTGTCCTCTCTCTCACAGGGGCATGATATGCCGAAAGGGCACAGAGGTGCACCTTTATTGATGAGTAGCTGAGACCCAAATCAAGGAGATGGAGAAGATACTCCAGCATGTGCTTGACCGAGCAATGCAGAGGATCCAAGAAACGAGCTGCCACCCATAGACAGAAGTGTTTCCACTTCATAGCATAAGTTGCCTGAGTGGAGGGTTTCCTTGCTGTCACAAGAATCTCTGCCACTCTCTTCGATACTCCCAGTATCTCCTCTGCCAGGACTGTAGGAGCCAGGTATGCAAATGGAGAGTCCCTAGAGCTGGATGGACAAGCGTCCCCTGTTCTTGGGAGAGCAAGAGAGTGGAGAGAGGCAGCGGCATAGGGGGCTTTGTGGCCAGCTGCTGCAGCAGAGAGAACTAAATCTGCTGAGGCCAAAGAGGGGCTACCAGAATCATTCTGGCCCCTCTGACTGCAGTTTGAGCAGTACTCTCTGAACCAGAGGGAAGGCAGAGAAACCTCCCTGTCCGAGAAAGGAACAATGCGTCTCGCCAGAAAGCACCAGGCTCTGGATCTAGCGAGCAAATATTTGGCAGTTTGGCGTTGCACCAGGATGCAAAGAGGTCCAACTCTGGACGACCCCATCTGTCGAAGAGGTCGTTTGCTACTTCTTGAAGCAACTCCCACTTGTGATTCAAAGAACGAGAGTGGCTCAGACTGTCGGCGAGAACATTTTGACTTCCTGGCATGTGAACATCTAAGAGGAACAGATTGCGTTCTGCTGCTCAGTCCCAAACTCTCATGGCCTCCCTGCATAGGGGGTACAATCAAGTGCCACCTTGTTTGTTCAGATAAAAGACTACTGGGGTATTGTCCGACTGGATTAGGAGCGGATCCTGGGAGAGCTGATCCTGGAAGGCGTAGAGAACAGCCCTCGTCTCCATTATGCTGATATGGAGAGACCTTTCTATGGCAGACCATGATCCTCTTGTCTGATGTTCGTTTAGGTGGGCACCCCAGCCTAGTCCCGAGGCGTCTGGTAAGGACCTGCAACGGACTTGGCCGTTGAAAAGGTACTCCCAGCTCTAAGTAAGTCGAGTTTTGCCACCATCGAAGGGAGCGATGAACCACTTCTGATATCCGGATGGGATGGTCCAGGTCGTCAGAGCCCTGGTCTCACTGGACTTGAGGTGCACTGGAGGGTCCTCATGTTCAATCGTGAGAGAGGGACCGTGGCTATGGATGTTGCCATATGCCCCAGCAACTGCAGGACTACCCTTGCGGGGATCTGGTCCGATGTCTGGACCTTTCAAGACAGCTCACCCAGACAAAGCGCTTTGTCTCGTCAAGGCAAAGTGCCTTGTCTTTCAGCAGGAAGGCCTTGCCCTGACTGGTGTTGAGCACCGCTCCAATATATTGGAGCCATTGGGAGGGCCAGGGCTGCGATTTCAACCAGTTCGGAGTGATGCCCAGAGTAAGGAACAACTCCGTTGTTTCCTTGAGAGTGCCGGCTAGCTGTTCCTCCGACTGGGCCGAGAGTAACCAGTCGTCGAGGTTGGGGTAGACAAAGTATCCTCTCCTCCTTAAGGCTGCAGCTACCACCGCAAGGCACTTGGTGAAGACTCTGGGTGCCCATGTCAGACCAAAAGGAAGCACCCTGAACTGGTAGTGTTGGCCTTGAAACAAGTAGCAGAGACACTTCCTGTGAGAGGGCAGGATATTTATATGCATGTAGACATCCTGCATGTTCAGGGAGCATAGCCAGTCCCCTTGATGAATAAGGGGAAAAAGGCTTGCAGGGTCACCATCCGAAACCTCTTGTACTGAACTAATTTGTTGAGGTGGCTGAGGTCTAGAATGGGGTGAAGAGCTCCCGTTTTCTTGGGCACCAAGAAAAAATGGGAATAAAAGCCTTTGCCCTGCTGAGAGGGTGGGACTGGCTGGATGGCCTTCTTCTGGAGGAAGGACTGAATCTCTTGCTCCAGAAGAAGGGCATGGATGGTTGAACAATGGGAGGGAGATGGTGGGTTGTCTGGGGAAACGCTCAGGAACTCTATAGTGTAACCCCTCTGAATGACTTGTAGTACCCACTGGTCTGAGGTGATACTGCTCCATTCTGAGAGGTAGAGGGAGAATTTCCCCCTACCTCTTCCCCACGTGAGGACTGATGACTAATCGGAGGCAGCTGAGAGTCATGTAGTTCGCTGTGGGTTGGTCGCAGGGTGTCTGGGAGCCTTGGGCCGTTTAGGACCCTGGGTGCCTGAAAAGACGGGCTGACCGAGCCACTTGAAACCCCTTGCCCGTGGAACTGGCGGTTTTCCTTGCTGGCCTTGAGGTTTCTGACGAGGCACCGACGCGCCGCTGGCGGTTCTGATCAGGCGACACAGTATGTCGGCAACGGTCTTGCCTGAGTCTTGAAGGCCCTTTATGATGCCCTCAACCTCTTGGCTGAAAAGGATCGGGCCCTGGAAAGGGGCATCCAAGATTGATTGCATCTTGGAGGTTCTGACAGAATCCGGCCACCCTGAGCCAGGCGTGTCTACATAGATGGACCCCTGACGCTCTGGCTGCCATGTCTGCCGAATCATAAGAGCATCGGACGACATGCTTGTCCACATCCATGCTGGATTGAACATAGGCTAGTAGTTCGTTTTCTGTAGCGGAATCAGGTTGGGCCTTGACCAGCTCCATGGTTTTTCTCCCCCACAGTGATTTTTGATATGTAACCATGTGGGCCAAGAAGTTTAGCGAACGAATGGTCCCAGTGGCAGAGGCATAGACCTTCCTTCCCCAGTGATCCAATTTTTTGGATTCCAGGTCCGGAGGCTGGGAGCTGAGGTATTTGGGTTGGGTGAGTCATCCATGAGCTGCGGCGAGCACCATGGAGTCAGCCTTTGGTTGCTCCCCCAGGAAGGGTTCATCTTTCGGGGGTTTATACAACCTATGCGCCTTCCTAGGTACTGCTGATGTGGAAGATGGTTTCTTCCAGGTAAGCCTGGTAACATGGGAAACAAAAACCCAGGGGAAGAGTACACAATGGGGGGTGAGATACTAACGACAACAAAAATGGAAAGGGACCTGGGGTTAGTCATATCAGATGACCTAAAGGTGGGCAAGCAATGTGAGAGGGCAGCAATGAGGGCTGGGGGAATATTGGGATGCACAGGGAGAGGCATCACCAGTAGAAAACAGAAAGTTATTATCCCTCTGTACAGACAGCTGGTCAGACCCCATCTGGAGTACTGCGTGCAGTTCTGGAGACCCAGTCTCCGCAAAGACATAGACAGGATGGAAGCTGTGCAGAGGAGGGCAACTAAAATGGTGCAGGGTCTGCACCGGAAGACATATGAAGAGAGACTAAAGGAGCTTAATATGTATAGCCTCGAGGAAAGGAGGGAGAGGGGGGACATGATAGAAACTTTCAAGTACCTCAAGGGAATCAACAAAGTCCAAGAGGGTAGCATCTTTCAAAAAAAGAGGTGTGCAAGAACAAGGGGCACAATTTGAAGATAAGAAGTGGCTCAGAGGTAATTTAGAAATATTTTTTCACAGAGAGGTTGTGGATGCATGGAACAGCCTTCGGAGGAGAATTAGGTGGAGTCGAAAACAGTGGAATTCAAGCATGCATGGGACAGTCATAAGGCAATTCTAGGGGATGGGGGTAGGAAGAAGTAGGCCGCTGGTTAACTAGGATCTGCAGCTTATCCAGTAGGCAGGGAAATGGGCAGACTGGGTGGGCCAAGCGGTCCTTATTTGCCGTCAAATTCTATGTTTCTATGTAACATCTTGAAAGAGCTCAACTAGAGGAGGCATGACCAGCAGTTTGGGGTCTTTGGCACCCAGAAATTTAGCCAATCTTTTTCTTTCCGGGTCCAACTCTTCCGTGTCCCATTCATATATAGTCTGGATGTGCCTCTATTTCCAGGAAGGAAGTAAGGATCATCCAGTGAGGATCTTGGAGAATCCCACGGTCTTGGGGACGGAGGAGGATAGCCCTTTTCGTCCGAAGATTCAGAGGACGAATCCCCTGCATCTTCTCCATATGATGAAGCTGGACGGCCACTGGAAGAGGGAGCAGAGGACGGCCTTCATCTCCTTTTCCCTTTAGGGCTGGGGGGGTGCATGAGAGCCTTCACCTGGCGTTCTGTCATCCTGGGTTGGAGGAGGAGGAGACGCCGGTGTTTCCTTGAGTGGGGGGTCCGGTGGCCTGTACAGCAAGTCTCCTTTTCACCGTGAGCCCCACCATGAGGTGAATAGGGCCCTGACGTCCGCTTAAGGGACGAACGGTGGCAGGGGCGTCGGGTTTGAGGGCCGTGGATGAGTGAGGGCATCTCCAGATGGCCTGCGTGACATCCTCAAAGGTGTCAATCATGGGGGGAATAACTGCTGGTTTTGGGTCCTTTTGCCCAAGGTATTTTGCGAGTCGCATACGCTCAGTGTCCAGATCCTCCGTGTCCCAGCCCATGTTAGTCTGAATGTGACACATGACCTCCATAAAGGATGGGTCGTCTGGAGGTGATTTGGGAGTATCTTCAGGTTCCCTAGGAGATGAATCCTTGAAGGGTGAACTGGAAGAGTCCAATGAGTGGTACTAGTCGGAAGAAGAGACTGAGGGAGACCTGTGCCTCCTACGTTTGTGTTGGTGCCCACCTGAAGAGCTGGATGAGCTGGGGCTCCTCGACCTAGATCTGTGGTGCTTTTTTTTGCCACACTCTTCCTTGGCCTTACGGCGGGAGGTTGCTTGTCCCAATCCTCCTCAGAGGGAGGGTTGGGGGCTAAGTTTGGATCGGGGGATTGGGGGCAAGCACCCCCATCAGGATTCAGGGCCAAGTCTGGTTCCACCCCCATGTCCATCTAAGACTTCAGTGGGAGGATATCAGGCCTGATGGTCTCCCACCAGTGGGAGAACAGGTCGTTCACGTGGGACAGGTTTAATTTCGGAGAACCTGTAGGTGGCTCCAGCACTGGGTCGGGAGCAGCACCAGTCGAGCCTATCCAGCGTTGTTGGGCGGGCTGGAGGCAATGACAGAGCATCATGACTGTCATCGGGACCTGAGGGTACCACGGGGTCCGGCGTCAGGTCCTCAAGCGCCAGAGTGTCATCCGCCCCGACGTCCGATGGAGGGAGGGGGGCGATGGAGATCTGGCAGGAGGGGATTGCAGTCGGGAGTCCTTGGGGGCGCCATCAGAGGACTGACGTCGGTGGTGTTCCAATGCAGGCTTGTGTTTTTTGGAGTGGCGCCGGTCAGAGGTCGGAATAGGACATCTCCCCCCCAGACCTGTTTTGGAGAGGGGGAAGAAGACCTCCCTGCCGACTGGACTGAGGACTTAGCCTTGTCCTGGGAGTCAGCACCGCATAAAGAGGCCGACCAGGAGGCATGAGAAGTCTTACCTGGATCCGACGTTCGGCCCGAAGTCTGTGTTGGAGGCCAAATTTTAATAGGTTGAAGTCTCGGACCAGAGGGCCCCGACGTCTTCTCTTTAGCGCCTCATCCTCCTGAGGCAACTGGGGTTTTTACCACCGTCAGTCGGGTATCATGGCCTGACGATTCAGATCGGGATGCAGACTGCGATCCGGAGGATCCAGATCTGGAGAGGGATCTCTCCCTCTCTTTGTTCTTCTCCCTGTGCTTCTCTTTAGATTTGGAAGAGTGGTGTTTTTCAGAGGTCTTGTGAGGACGGTATGAAGATCCCCGCTCTGCAGAGGAACCCCGCTGCATGGCAGCCAACTGCTGCTGGGCGAGAAAAGCCTGAAGGGACTTCTGTCGACTGATGCGAGTCCAACTGTTGAAGGCCTGGCAGAAATGGCAGGACCGGGTGTCGTGGTCTGGACCCAGACACAACAAGCAGGCCGCGTGGCCGTCCTTGGCGTGTATCTGTTTTCCACAGGTGCACTTATTCGTGTGCCTAGACCGGGGAGAAGACATGCAGGACTAGTGGAGTTGAAAGAAAAATGGAACAATGTTGAAAAAACGAGAGGATTATTAAAGCGATCAAACTGGCGTAAGTCGAGCCATGGAGCGATGAAGAAGCACTTCAATGGCAGAGAAAAAAGAACTGAGAACGCTTGGGGACCGCTGCCTCTTATACCACGCTGGACGCTGGGGGGCAAGCAGACGTAGGGGGCGGGCCCCACTAGGTACTGCTGGTTAGAAGTTTGCCGTGGGGTCCTGTCGCCGTCTGCCTACAGTCCTATATGTGTTATCTGCAGCAAGAGCTGACTCTCTAAGTAAGATCTCTTGTTCCTTTGCTGCCTGGGCACTGGTTCTATGGCCTGCTTGTGCAGTAAGGTGAGAACTCCCTGAGAACCTCTATGTGGTCTGGAGGATAAAAGGTGGGGGGGGGGACTGGGGGAACATCTGGAGGCTGTTTGACGATCAAATTAAGTGACGAAGCTTCTGCAGAGCCCGTGCGTGAATGGTCGACGGCAGGAAAGAACTGAGGAGGAAGCACGGCCGCCCGCCCTTATATAGGGCGCGTGAAGTCAGAGACCGACATCGGCATGGGTGGCTCCTAATAGACTGCTGCAGAAAAAGCTTCCATGGGATCCTGATGCCTGACGGCTAAGTTACATAGGTGTGACATGATGACAGAAATATCCCTGAAGATCATATGGTATTGGGGACTGAAGAAATAGGACTTAAGTTAGGGGTCTTTGCGTCCACCGAAGCAAATTTGCATTCAGGCTCAACATTGTCAAGGCAGTCATTCTGGAAACTGCCATGGTTTCAGGACTTAGAAAACTTTGTCTATGCATACTGCTCCACAGATGGGTTTCACTAGGGAAAGTACAAAAGCAAGATACATTCTGAACACTTGCAGTGAGCATCCTGAAGAAGCAGTGTGCAGGGCGAGTGGTTCAAGCGATCCATACCAAAAAAAAGCAAGACGCATTTGAATACAGGAATGTTTTTGTGTACATCTGCTGGGACGACAGAAAATAATCTGAAAGAAAACCATAATAATGTGCACTGTGAGCATGACTAACCAAGCGTTTATTTTCAATTTTTTGAAATTCTTTATTGATAGTTTGAATTTACAGCCTAACTTTGACAACAGATAAAGAGATACAGTCTCATTTTTTTTTTTACAAAAATGAAACCACCAGCATCAGTCTTACAATACAAAAAGTTTTGACATAGTAAGGAGACTGAAATACATCAGTTATCTGGGAAAAATGCACAGAAAGAACAGAAGGCAGTAACTTTTATCGGTTGTTTTTGTACCTCATATACATACATAAATACATACATACAATGCTTACAAAGATCAAATATAGACACTCCAGGGTAGTAGGCGTTGAAAACAGAAAAAGAAAAACTCCTATGTGATTGCACTGAATAAACTTTTCCCCCCATCCCCCTACAATTTACAGATTCTGAAGGCCACAGCAAGAACTGAACGACAACAGGTTCTTTGAATGGAGGCAAAGGGCAGGACAAGTGCATACCACTGAGGCACTGGCTGTAGGCAACAGGGGGGGGGGGGAAAGGAAGGGGA
Source organism: Neoceratodus forsteri (assembly GCA_016271365.2). Taxonomy (NCBI): domain Eukaryota; kingdom Metazoa; phylum Chordata; order Ceratodontiformes; family Ceratodontidae; genus Neoceratodus; species Neoceratodus forsteri. The sequence goes on along the minus strand of CM028131.1, from coordinate 106,196,687 downwards.
TTGTGCAGTGTTGGAATTATGGAGGAACCTACAGACGCTCGGTGCTCAAAGCACTGAGACTAACACCCTTGTAGCTCATGCAACATTGCCATCTACTTACTGGGGGTGAGGCGGGCAGCTTGGTTTAAAGTCGGGGTTTTCATAGAAACATAAAACGTGACGGAAGATGGGGACCTCACAATCCATCTAGTCTGCCCGGTTTTCTACCCCCCATGGAACCTCCTAGCTCCTAAAGTGTAACTCCCAGCACTGGGTGTTTTACAAGTAATAGGGGAAATTAGAAGACTGCATTGTTGTTTCTGTAACCCTATACTGGACCCCTGCACTGGCTGTTTTAGAAGAGCACAGGTAGACAGCAGGCAAATATTTCACCTGTCGGCCAAGCCAGGAAAAATAACAGTTTTAGAACCTTGTGCAAACCAGTGATTCAAATGGAGTGGTCCAGGGTAACCAAACTAGGTTTTATTAGGAGCAGTGTCATGCTGGGTCTTCAGACAATCCTTTAGTAACCCAATTCCCCATAACCCCGACACTCTTACCCGTCCTTTCACTCATTTAAACAGGGACTTGCACACTTGGAGCCAATTAATACTTAAAGCGAATCATTTGCCTTTCTATGTATTTCCTGTCCCATTGCTAATGATTACTAAAGAGGTCCACACTTCAAACAAGGGTGTTATCACTCAGATTATCCACCCACTCCTACTGCTGGAGCATGCAGTTGCCACATTTATTTATTTTGTTTAAGTGAACTAAACAAAACAAAATACCAGTTTTCAGGCATGACCCAGGAGATTACAAAGCATAACTGGAACAATACAAAGAATACGGTAAAAAAATCAAGACGCAGAGACGCATAATCCTACATTTATGTGTTGCCATGGGCATGATTGTGATGTCAAAAAGCAGGATTATGATGCTGTTGAATGTTTTGGCTGTGCAGAAGGAAGCTCTTGTTCACACGCATATTCTCTAGAAGTATGCAATAAGATATGATGGGGTGTTGGTTGTGCTGCCACAAGCACATGCCCAGGGGGGTTGTGAGGCATGAGGCCGCAAGCGAAGTGTCTTCAGTCCCTGACAGTGTGGTTGTGGCAGCATAGCCAACACTCCTGAGTATCTTATTGCACTTATGAAATGGGATTTGTGTTAAGAATGCAAGAACATTAAAAATAAAGTTCATTGTTGGGGGTAAGGTTCTTCTAGTCTTAGAATTGAAATAGTTTGAGTTGGTTCTTCTGTGTGTTCTCTATCTTTTCAAATGTATTTGTTTTTAATCTCTGTAGAAATATTGTAGTCCCCCTTAGTGCAAACTATCTCATAACATATGTAAATACTGTGGAGTCTTAAATATTATTTTCATATACTTCATGCTTTCTGTGACTGAGTCATTTCAGGTACACAGAAGTGGGATAAATTGGCAAGTCTGATCTGTTTCCGAAGAGATGGGTTGTAGCTACTATAAGTAGAGTGTTTTGGGCTGTAACACAAGAGATGGGTTGTTTGCCCTTTAGTCAGGAGCACTGTACTGTGTAAGCAGTGGCTCTAATGGGATTCAGACCAGAGTGAGATTGCAGCTGGGTGCTGGCAGCGCACCAAATAACCCTTTCTGGTGTCTAACGGGTTATGAAAACTGGCAGACGTGAAGACTGAGCTCTGGGAGAGAACAAGTCTGTGTCAGCACCCATTTTAAAATACTGCATAATTTGCATTAATGGGTAGTGAGATTCAACACATTTACTCAAAGGCAACTGGCTTTCTTTTCCAATATTATGTATTTTAATAGTTTGTCTTGGTATGAAATTCCCTGTTTAAAATTTTATTCAACAGAAAAATATAAGTCTAGTTTACTTTGAATGGCAGTATTTCTACTGTACAAGTAACTAGAAAGGAATTGGTTTTTACACCTGCTGCTGGATAAGGCTTCTCGTTCTTATCTACGTGGATAGAAAACCAGTATGGAGAGGTTCACAGATATAACTCACATACCGTATGCACACCAAACTGGGGATATGTTATAGGCTGGGCGGGGGTGGCACCAATCCTTGCTTCATTTAATACAGTATCTGTTACAGACATGCAATGCAACTGAAGGTAGGTAGGTGGGATGGGGTAGGGCTAACCTTCACTCCATTTAGTAACTGTACTACTGGGTCAATCTTGCTAGAAGGAGGAATGGGGGGGCTAGCATATCAATTTTTGTGTCATTTTAATGATGTAAAAATACATCCTTCTCATCACCCTTCAAAAACTCTAGTCTGGCACATTTTGGAGCTGTAGAATTGCATATTTTCCCCCCATAAGCACAGGAATAATGACAGTGTTAGCTTGGCAGTGAATTCATGTTGGTATACTGCTAAATAATTTATTTTACCAAAAACACCTCCCGAAAACCCTTACAAAATGCTTATTTTCATATAATTAATAAATGGGAGTTTATGCATTTTAAAATCATTTGTACTATCATTAACAAAAAATAAAAGCAAAAAACAAGAAGCTGTACAGCTTCCATATGTTGTTTCCTATGGTTTTATTACAACGAAAGTCTTGTTCCTTTCAGCCAAACAGGCAGTTTGAAAATACGCTAAAAACATCAGACTGAGTAAATCAAACTGGGTATTTATTAACTGCATGCTGGTGTGAAGCGACTTGTGCTTTAAAGCACCAACCACAGCACAGTCCTGCCCCCCCACTACCGTGTCACAATATCTTGATTTAAAAAAAAAAAAAAACTCCTGTCCCCTTCCCAATGGAATTAAAAATGAAGCAGTCTATTAAACTGCACTGGTCTGCACTTAATTTTAAAAAGAACAGCAGTATATTCGTCAGATAAGACACATTTAGAATAAAAAAAAAATATATAAAATTGGTTTCACTTTTCTAATTACAAAGGTTAGCTATACTTAATATTGGCACAGCAGCAGGTTACCTTGGCTCCTGCGTCAAATAGGGAACGGTCTATCAAATCCAAGGTGCCCCTAACTCCCACCCCTTCTTCTGCAGAAGCAGGATGCCCCACTAAGCCCACACAAATCCTACTGGCAGTTAAAGAATGTCATGTTACAATGCTAACCTACAAAGTGTGCATGGTATAATACAACACCCACCTGCCCACAACAAAAAGTGTATATAAAGTTAAATTAAATTAAAAAAAAGAACATTGGGGGATTTACATGTAAGAGGGGGTCATTATTTCAATGGAAAAGGTCAAACTACAACTTGACTGGTAAGTCTCACAACACAAATAATAAAAACACTGTACATTTTATGCCAACAGGCATCAATAAAAAAACAAAAAACAAAACAAAAAAAAAAAGTGTGCATTACACTTGAATAATGCACAAAAACATTTGGGAATAGAGCAAAGAACTAAAAAGATAAAGAGCAGAGATTGTTTTCACACAAAACTGATGCTGGGGTGGACAAAAGATCATTATTGCCACATTTAATTTTAATTTTTTGAAATTGCAGTGAAACCTAGGGTAACAGCTTTGTCAGGATATGCCTGATTAGATTTCAGAGTTCGGATTGGCTTACAGTCTAGAATCTATAATAATACTGATTTGGGATGCAAGAAAACTTTCGTTTTCACACAAACACGTATGCACGCGCGTACGTACACACACACACACACACACACACACACACACAAACACACTGATGAAGAAAAATACAGGTTACTCACCTGTAACAGGAGTTCTAGGAATGGTATATGTTGTTCATCCACACTCATTGGCAGTATCCTTGCGCTTTAAATCTTGCGGAAGGTCTTCAAGCTTGCTCCTCCCACCCACCCGGGTGGTATAACTCGGCTCCGCCCCATGCGCCAGATCTGGCCCGCTGGAAGCTTCAGGTTGTGCGTCCGGCCGGAGGTCAGGGTCGTAGGGATGAACAATATATACCATTCCTAGAACTCCTGTTACAGGTGAGTAACCTGTATTTAGGGACATGGATATGTTGTTCATCCACACTCATTGGCAGACTCCTAGCAGTTCTCCGGGAGGAGGAGGCAAGACGCACACCCCATATACTTACTTGGGAAAGAGAGACTGGAGACAGAGGCCCCAAAACCAGCATCCCGCGTGACTCAAGGGTCGATGTGGTAATGGGTAATGAAGGTGTTTGCTGACTTCCAGGTAGCAGCCCTGCAGATTTCCTGGATAGGGGCGTCCCTGGAAGCAGCCACCGTTGCAACAGTATGGCGGGTAGAATGAGCTCTTATCCTCTGGGAGCTCCATGCCCGCCAACTTATAACAGAGATCTATGCAGGAGGTTACCCACCTGCTTATCGTCAGCATGGCTGCAGGTCTGCCAGATGCGGCTTCAGCGTGGGTGACAAACAGCTGGCGAACCTCTCCCGAATTTCAACGTCCGCTCCCTTATAGCAGCGCCCTTCTAAGGTCAGAGTATGGAGCCTATATTGAGCCTCAGGTGTGATTGGGGTAGAACACCGGCGAGTCAACACCTGGTTAGGTGAAACTCCGACACCACCTTCGGAAGGAATTTCGGGTGAGGCGCAGGACAACTCTGTCCCTGTGGAAGACCAGGTAAGGAGACTGATGGAGCGCCTGGAGCTCTCCCATCCTTCTGGCTGACGGATAGCCACCAAGAAGGCGGTCTTCCACGACAGGTGAGAGAGCACACCTGTGCATAGGTTCGAATAGCTTGCCCATGAGCTTTGCCAGTACCAGCAGTAGATCCCACGGAGGTGGGGGTTCCCGCACTGGAGGGGAAATGTGATCAAGGCCTTTGAAAAAGCGCCAGACCACCTTCTCCTGCGCCACCGACTGCTTCCCGGCCCGCGCCCGGTAAGCAGAGATGGCTGCCAGGTGCACCCTTAGGGTCGCTCGACCTAAGCCCTTGACTAGAAAGGGACCATAAATAGTCCAAGATGCTTGCCAAGGAACAGGAGGAAGGGTCCAAGCCCTTGCCCTGACACCAAATGGAAAACCTTTTCCATTTGAAGGCATAACATTTTCTGGTCGACTCTTCGGGACGCCTCAACTACATTGAGGACCTCGTCGGAAAGACCCAAGGCCTGGAACTCTAGCAGCTCAGGAACCAGGCCGTCAGGTGCAGGGATTGAAGGTCCGGATGGAACACCTTCCCTGATTGACTGAGAGCAGGTCGGGCGAGCTGGAAGCTGCGCGAGGTCCTGGAGCTGAGACTGAGGAGATCTGGGTACCAGAACTGGCGAGGCCAGTCTGGGGCTATCAGAATCACCTCGCCTTGTCCCTCCTCGCCTTGAGAAGCACCTTGTGGATCAAGGGAAATGGGGAAAAGGCGTAAAGGGCCCGGGGTCATTGCCTCGAAGGCATCCCCTGCAGCGAGGCCCTGCTGAGGCGGGCATGGAACAGACTCAGCTTCGCGTTCTCCATGGAGGCAAACAGGTCCACCTGAGGTGTGCCCCAAAGGGAGAACAGATGCTGTACTACCTCCGGCAGGAGAGACCACTCGTGGGATGCAGCCCCTATCCGGCTCAGGGCATCGGCCAGGGTGTTGGAGGCTCCTGCCACGTGAATAGCTGGGAGATCCGCCTCCAGGCTGCGCCACAGTGACCAAATGCGGAGAGCTTCCTTGCATAGAAGCATGGAGCGCGTCCGCCCTGGCGGTTTAGATAGTACTAGTGTCGTGGTATTGTCCGTCTGGACTCGGACCACTTGACCCGGAGGAGCAGACAAAGGCGGTGAGAGCTAGGCGGACGCTCGGAGCTCCAACAGGTTGATGTGGCATCGGGACTCCGGGACCAAGGCCATGAGCCCGTGTTCCCCAGATGGGCACCCCAACCCATCAGAGAGGCATCGGTCGACAGAGAGACCGTCGGCTCGGGCGGACTGAACGGGATGCCCTCCTGCAAATGATCTGGAGCGGTCCACCACTGGAGAGCATTCCACATCCCCTGTGTCACCGACACAAGCTGGTCCAAGGGATGCAGCGTTGTGACCACTGGCTGGCCAGTCCCCACTGAAGGGGACGCATGTTCCAGCGGGCCCAACGGACCACGCTGGTACAGGCCGCCATGAGACCCAGGAGGCGCAGGAAGTCCCGGGCAGGCGCAGTGCCCAACCAGAAATGATCGGGCAAGGAGGAAAGAACCTCGGCCCTGTCCGCGGGAGCAGCTCTGGCTCGAGGAGTCGGAGCTGCGCCCGATGAATAGAATCACCTGCTTGCTCGAGTTCGACTTGGCCTCGTTGATAAGGAGGCCCAGTTGAGAAGCAGACCTGGAGGCCAGATCTCTGGACCACTCCGCCTCCTTCCTGGAGGAGCTGCTATCAGCCAGTCGTCCAGGTAAGGTACACCGGACCCTCGGCGCCCATGAGATGCTGTCACCACTGCCATGCATTTGGTGAAGACCCTGGGAGCTGGAGACAAGCCGAAGGGCATGGCTTGGAACTCGAAGAGGATCCTTCCGCTCAGGCGAAGGAATCTCTGGTGAGACAGACGGATAGGGACGTGAAAAGCGTCCTGCAAGTCCAGAGAGCAGAACCACACGCCCGCGTCCAAGGATGGTATTATCTGAGCCAGAGTGACCATCCTGAAGGTTCGAGACCTTAGGAACTTGTTTAGAGTCGTGTAGGTGCGAGAATGGGCGCCAGCCCCGTCCGCTCCGGAACCAGGAAGTACCTGGACACAAACCCTGGGTCTGAAGGAGGGTCCACCACCTCTCTTACCACCTCCTTCTGGAGGAGGCGATACGGCTCGACGAGCCGCCAGTGAGGCTGGGGATCCCGAAGCCCCAGAGGCGCGGCTCTGAAGGGTGGTGCCTGCTCGAATTCCAGAGGCAGGCCTCTTCCACCACCTCCAAGACCCACCTGTCCCGTGGTAACAGCGGACCAGGTGGAACGAAGTGTCGGAGCCGTCCCCAGGGGACCCAGGGTAAGGTGAGGGATGGGGGCGACACCCTCAGCCCGTCACTGGGCAGGCTTGGAGGAGGGACCGGCCGAGGGACCTCCTGGGCCCTTCCTCCTGCCTCCTGTTAGAAGCCGGCGGCTTGGGTTTGGGATGCCAGGCCGAGCCTGCTGGCCCTAACGTTGCTGGGCAGGCGCGCGAGGGCACAGAAGACGAAAGGGCTTAGGCTGTGGTTTCTGGCCTTTGTCCTTCTGAGCGGAAGGACCGAGTCAAGGTGGCATTGGACTTCGATCCTCTGCAGGTGACCTTCCACCCCAGGGCCGAAGAGGTCAGTCCCAAAAGGAACATCCGCCAACTTGTGCTGGGTATCGAGTAAGGTGGATATCCTCAGCCAAGCCATGACCTCATAGCCACTCTGGCCGCCACCGATCTAGCACATGAGTCCCCTACATCCAAAGCAGTCTGGAGCTGCTGTTTGGCCACTGCCCTGCCCTGGTCCCACCTGTAACCGTAGTCTGCAGATCGGCGGGAAGATGAGGATGACCTCATCCAGGGAGCCCAACAGGGCATGAAAAAATGTGCCATGAGGGCGGCCGAACTGGCCTGGCGAAGGCCGAGAGAGAGGGCTAGCGTAGACTTTTAGCCCGACATGGTCCAATTTCTTGGACTCCTTGTCAGGAGGTTTGTCCACATCCCTGGCGTTGCGGCCGGCAGCTGTCGGTAACAACCCTCAGCAGAGGGTGTTCCAAAAAAACCGGACAAGGAACGGTGGGGACCGCATACTTCCTGGCCATCCTGGCGAGGCGCAGGGCAGGAAGCAGGGCGCTGCCAAAGTTCCAGTGCTGGACCCACTATGGCCTCGGCCACGGAAGGCCTCCGTCGGAGAATCCCCTCGGTCCAGAATCTCAGTGAGGGGATACCTGGCCCGTTGGAAAACGGGTTCGAGCTCCATCCCGGTAGACTCCGAGATGAGCCGAAGCAGTCCTAGGAAGGACGACGGGCTATCGTCCATTGGCTGACCTCCTGAAGACTCCAAGTCCAGTCGCTTGGAGAAGAAGGAGGAATCATCTTCGGACTCGGAAGAGTCCTCAAAGCTGCCTCTGGCCTGAACCACCCTTCACCTGCCGAGGTCGGTCGGGAGTGAGGGTAACTGACAACCGATGGGGTAAACCCTTAGCCGACCGAGAATCCTTGGTCGGAGCCCCAGTGGTGGCTGTGGGCGGAGGTTCCACACTTGTCCGGTGGAGCAGTGGTTTGGCCGAACAACCGGCCTGGGTATGGCTCCTCGGGCAAGTCGGGGTTGTGTCGGCCGTTCGGTGACAACCACTTAATGGCGGGAAGGCGCGGTCGGCTTATTCGACCAGGAGGAGCTGTTGCAACATAAGGTCCTCGTACCGTCGGCGTAATTCGCCGCGAAGCCTCCCCTCATCGAGGAGGAGGGCCGAGGAGCCAGACGCCGCTTACAGCAGTGCGAGACCGAGACCGCCTATGGCGGTGGGAGCGGCTGGACGCGAAGGTCAGACCGAGACCGAGAGTCCCGGAATTTCGAGGGTCGGTGCAGGGAGGTGTCGGCGGAACCGGCACTCCCTTAGGCTCGGAGAGGTCCATCCGAGGCTCCGGAACGGAGGCACAGGCGAGCCACAGGATCCTCAACTCCTCCCGGGGAACCGGGAGAGGAATCTCGGCTGCTAAAGGCGACAGCCCGTCAATGGGTCGAGAAAAATCTCGACTTCATCAGTGGAGTCTCGGTCAACTGACCTGGCAGGGACACCGTGAGGCCAGTGGCGGCTGGCGATCGACAAGCCGACGGTCGGCGGCCGGAGAGGACCTTTCCCGCTCCCAAGAGCGTCGACGGAGGGACTTACCCTTGTCCCTCTTTTTGGACCGAGAAAAAGGTCCAGCAGACGCAGGCCCTTCTCCTTTAGTGGAGAGGGACAGACAAAGCTCCTTAAAGGAAGCCGTGTAGGAAGAACCCAGAGAGAGCGGGATAAATGCCGCGGCCGAGGAAGATACGGCCCGCGCCGCCTCCTCTTCGAGGGCGACCATCCGCTCGAGCTGATCCGCCGAGCCCGCCGCCGCGGACACCGCCAACCGGGCCTCCTTGGACTTCACCGGAGGGAAACGCTTCTCGGGACGGCCCAGTTGCAATCGGGCAGCACGGTCTTCGAGGACGTAGGCCGAGAAAGATGAGCACAGGTCGCAAGCCTGCGGGTGCGTGCTCAAGGCCTAAGCAGTAGACACACGTGGGTGTGGATCCGTCCGAGACATCTTCTGCCCGCATGGGCATCTCCGAAATCCGAGTCGATGTTATCCATCGCGAGCCGCGAGGGATCAAGACTGAAGTCTTTTGCAAAATATTATTTTAAATCCATAAGCGGAGAAATAGGAACCAGTCTCAAGCGCGGAGGCGTTAAGGAGGGAACCTGAGCTTCCAAGCGGTAAGGAAGATCTGGCGTCATGGGGCGGAGCCGAGAGTTATACCACCCGGGTGGGTGGGAGGAGCAAGCTTGAAGACCTTCCGGCAAGATTTAAAGCGGCAAGGATACTGCCAATGAGTGTGGATGAACAACATATCCATGTCCCTAGAACAGTAAATTCCAAAAAAGCTAAGATAGGAACATCTCCTTCCCTGGGTGAAGTAGGCTAAGATTTAAGAAGGCCCCCCCCCCCTTTCCAAAAAACCCATACATCACCTTTCCTCAGCACTCTGGGCCCAGTTAGACCTTTTTGCATAAATGTACACTATCAGAGCAGATGGGAGTCTGTAAGAGAGTGCTCTCTGTGCTCCCAGGTTGTCCCTGTAAACAGGCCTTAGAAACACAGAAATGTCGGCAGATAAGGACTGTCAGGCCCATCCAGTCTGCCCGTAAGCCCTACACTAGTTTGTGGCCTCTGACCGTACTTGGTTAATGGCTTCTCACCCCCTCCTTCCCACCTCTAAGGTTCTCTTGTTTGTCCCAGGCAAGTTTAAATCCCTCCACCGTGCTCATTTCCACCACCTCCTGTGGCAGACTATTCCATGCGTCCACCACCCTCTCCGTGAAGAAAAACTTCCTCACATTTCCACTCAGCCTGCCACCCTCCAACCTCATATCATGCACCTTGTTTATGCCCTTAAGGTACTTACCTGAAAGTTTCTATCATGTCGCCCTGCTCCCTGCTCTCCTCCAGCGAGTACATATTGAGGTCCTTTAATCTCTCCTCAGATGTCTTCAGGTGCAAGCACTATACCATCTTAGTCGCCCTTCTCTGGACCACCTCCACCCTATCAATGTTCTTACGAAGGTGCGGCCTCCAGAACTGCACCCAGCACTCTAGGTGAGACCTCACCAGAGTTTTATACAATGGCATCACTACTTCCCGCCTTCTGCTAGTGATACCCCTGCCTATGCACCCCAGCATGCCACTGGCCCTCCCTGCAGCCTTTGTACTCTGCTTAGACACCTTTAGGTCATTTGAAATAACCCCCAGGTCCCTTTCTTCCTTGGTGATCGTCAGTAACCCCCATCCTGTAGCTTTCCCCAGGGTTCCCTCATCACAGGTGTATTATTTTGCACTTCTTTGAACTGAATTGTGCCTAATACCCACATACTGAGCCCAATGCACCTGTACTCCTCTAGTCTTCTCTTACCTTCAAAAGGGAGAGGGACTCATGACCTAATGGATAAAGCACAGGTTAAGGAACCAGGAAACCTAGGTTTAAATCCTGCCAGAGCAACTTACATGTTGTTTGACCTTATTTAAATCCTGCCAGAGCAACTTACATGTTGTTTGACCTTAAGAAAGTCACTTAAATTCTCAGAGCCTCAGTTCGTCCAGCTTTCACAATGTGTTAAAGTGGGACCCAACTGAAACGAGACACTGTGGCTCCGTTGGGTTATCCTGGGTAAATGATTTGGTGTTCCCCTGTTAAAAGCCATTATATCTGCCTTCGGCGAAGGCAATACTGGACCTTCTGCTCACAAACAGGGACAGTGTGATGGGGGTAACAGTGGGGGAGCACCTGGGTAACAGTGACCACCAGTCATTGTGGTTTGAAATCACAGAAAGAGCAGAACCAAACCACACAAAAACACGTATCCTGGATTTTAGGGGGGCAGACTTTGGGAAAATGGGGAAATACTTGAAAGAGGCATTAAGGGGAATGGGACAGGAATCAGGGTTGAGGAACAGTGGGCAGTATTTAAAATGGGGATTATAAGAACAACAGAATTATGCATTAAGCAGGTTAGCAAGAGGAAAAGGAAGAGGAGACCATTATGGTTTCAAAGAGGTAGCAAAAAGTGAAAGCCAAAAGATAGCATTCAGGCAATACAAAAGACACAGGCAGAAGGGGATGAGGAGAGTACCAGGAGAAACAAAGGGAGGCAGGAAGTCAGTAAGGAAGCCAAAGCTCAGACAGAAGAACACATTGCAAAATCAGTGGTTAAGGGGACAAAACCTTTTACAGGTACATAAGTGAAAAAGAAAGACAAGGGATGGATAGTGAGACTGAAGGGGAGGATGGGAGTCAGCGTGGAGGATGACAACAGTAAAGCTGACATACTGAACAGGTATTTCTGCTCAGTCTTTACTGAGGAAGAGGGGTAATGGGTCTGAAGGGAGTACAAGGGGTGAGAATGGTGCAGAAATGGACACAAGTCCCTTTACACGAGAAAGGGTCTTGAAGGAACTGAAAGTAATAAGAGTTGACAAAGCAATGGGGCCAGATGGGGTGCACCCAGGGTCCTAAAGAACTAAGAGGTGGTGGCTGAACCTCTGGCTATCCTGTTTAGCCAATCACTGGAAACAGGGAGGTACCCAAAGACTGGAGGACAGCAGATGTAGTCCCCTTATACAAAAGCGGGAACAAAGAGGAAGCAGGGAACTACAGACCAGTCAGCCTCACCTCGGTAGTGGGAAAGATCATGGAAGCACTTCTGAAGGAGAGATTGGTGGAACATCTGGTTGTCAATGGACTACAGGACCCAAGGCAGCATGGTTTCACCAGGGGGAGGTCATGTCAGACCAATCTCATTGAATTTTCTGACTGGGTGACTAGGGAGGTGGATCAGGGGAGGGCAGTGGACATGGCCTATCTGCAAGCAAGGCCTTTGACACTGTGCCACATAGAAGACTATTACACAAACTGGGGAATATGGGTGTGGGCAGGTAACTGGCTGGGTGGCAGGACACAGAGGGTGGTGGTAAATGGCTGTCACTCCACAGAGGGAAGAGTGACCAGTGGGGTACCACAGGGATCAGTGCTGGGACCGGTCCTATTCAACATCTTCATCAGTGACATTGCGCAGGATCTAGAAGGCAGAATTTCACTGTTCGCTGATGACACAAAGCTCTGTAACAGAGTAGACACACCAGAGGTGTAGACAGAATGAGAGGGACCTGCAGAAACTTGAAGAATGGTCAAGGGTTTGGCAGTTGAAATTCAATGCCAAGAAGTGCAAGATAAAGCATATGGGCACAAAAACCCTGGCACAATATATCAGTTGGGGGTGAGGATATAGCATGCACCAAGCAGGAAAGGGATCTTGGGTTGTCATCTCGATGACCTCAAAGAGAAACAAAGTGTGACAAGGCATCAGGTAAAGCAAATAGGATGCTGGGATGTATAGGCAGGGCATCACCAGCAGGAAAAGGAGGTCATAATTCCGCTATACAAGACACTAGTGAGGCCCGCACCTGGAGTACAGTGTACAGTTCTGGAGACCATACCTACGAAGGACATAGACAGGGTAAAGAAGGTTCAGAGGACGGCAACAAAGATGGTGCATGGATTGCATCACAAGTCCTATGAAGACAGGTTGAAGGAACTGAACATGTACTCCCTGGAGGAGAGGAGGGAGAGAGGGGATATGATAGAGACATACAAGTATCTTACAGGGAGAAACAGAGTGCAGGAAAACACTATTTTAAGCGAAAAAGATGTTCCAGGACTAGAGGGCATGGGATGAAGTTGGAGGGAGGGACGATTCAGAGGAAACATGAGAAAGAATTTCTTCACAGAGCGGGTGGTGGACAAGTGGAACACCCTGCCAGAGGAAGTGGTGGGAGCTGAAACAATCACGGGATTTAAGAATGCATGGGATAGACATAAAGGAATTCTAGAGGTCAGGGGTCAGGGGAAACAGACTTCTAGGAAAACAAACTGAACTTACAAGCTCAAATGGGCAGACTGGGTGGGCCATAGGCCCTTATCTGCCGACACTGTCTGTGTATCTATGTATTCGAAAATGTGGAAATGAGGCTTGTGTGGTCGCAACCTTAGCTGTCTCTTCCTGTCAATAATGATGCATCATAAAGCTGTGAGACAGGTGAATCACCCACCAAACACCATGAGGACGTTAGGTTTCACATCAAACTTCACATTTAAAAATCTAACATTAAAAACAGACCTTGAGACTCACACTATTAAAAAACTAATTTTCAAGGAAAGTGCTTCAAAGTCAGCCAACAAGTCCACCTTCACTACATAACTCCCTCACCCACCTGTCCATCTCACACCTGGATTCTCTTGCCTACAATGGGGTCCCATGGAGACCCCTCCTGTCCACCACTCATCATCATTCTCCAGTTTACAGTAGGGTCCTAGGGGGACTACTCCTGTCTATCTCACACCTTTATTCTGTTGACTATAATGGGGTCCCAAAAAGACTTTCTCCACTTTAAAAGATCCCGACAGTCCATCTCATACCTTGTTGCTCCTGGGTATAACGGGGTCTCAGGGAGACCCCTCCACTGCAAAACCCTTCAAATCCATCTCCACCTTGATTTTCTTGGCTATATTGGGGGTCCCAGGGAGACCCCTCCTCCGCATAAATCCCCTCCAAATCCATCTCACACCTTCATTCTCATGGCTATGATGGGGTCTCAAGGAGACCCCTCCTCTGCAAAAAATCCCTCCTATTCATAACATTTCCTCCGCTGTCTCTCACTGGGCTACCCGTGTGCAATGACGTAATGTACATGCTCCGACTCAGCGGAGATGCTCCTGCATCTGAGTTAGTGATCCATTTTCCTGCTTGCGGTCTTGCTGTGCTGCCACAAAGATTCTTCCTGGTGGCAACTGACCAGCAGGACGCCAGCTGATGGTCGTCTTTATTAATAGGTTTCACTGTAACAACCTGTATGATGAATGCTACCCTGTTGAGCAATGTTCAAAGGAATGTAATTGCATGCTTCAGTAAGGAAAGTGGCACCCTTCCACATAGGGGCTGACATAATATTCAGTACCGATTCTTGTCAGTTCTTCAATATAGTGCAGGTCTTTATTATTCTGTACTCTAGGCTAGGTCAGTGCTGGCATGAAGACTGGGCTGGAAAGGTTCATGAGGTACTACAGCATTTCTGGATGTCCCTACTGAGGTGGCGGAGGAATGACTAGGATGGGCCACACAGCCCTTATTTGCACCTTAAATATGTAATTTGGTAGGGCTGGTTAGATTCAAACAGGTCACACTGGCAACCAACGTAAACACACCCGCACCAATCTGTGATGGCAAGGTGAAAATTAATACCCCTTCCTTAACATGCCAGACTTTCACTCAACCCCTCTATATGGATGAGTGGAAAACGTATCACTGTTGTTAAGCTGATCTGGACTGATTAAACCAGACAACAACCGTCTGCTTCCATCTGGAATGCAAAGCTATGCATTTCTTTACTACTGCATCCCCTGCATACAATCTTCATTAGGTTTCCCTTCCTCATACTGCTGTGGTATTTTTCCATAACAACAATACAAAAAAAATCCAACAGCAACTAAAGCCAAACACATAGCCTATTACCCGTGTCTTCATGAGAAAGAACCTTCCCAATTAAGATCTACTGTATTTCAAGGTAACTAGAAGCAAACACTACAATGAATAAAAGCAAAATATTACAGATCCAAGAAGCATTCAAGGCCAGTATTCACTGTGGAAACTGCACAAACAAGTCTGTTAGTCAGCACTTCGCAATTTCCTCAGCAAGCTACGTTTTAAAGCAGCCATGTTTTCTTGTTCTAGGGACAGCCACCACATGCCAGGGCAGTCTGCTGCTGGCATGCGAGACATGCTACCCCCTCCATAAATAAGTATGGCAGAGGGATCCACAGCATCCACTAGTAATTGACATGCTGTAGAATTAGGCTCAGGTTTAAAGCCTCTGTTGTTCAGTGAACATAAAAATGTGGGGCAGTAAAACCATGGAACCAACATGGAGTCCTATCTGATGACCGATTTAGAGAATCCGTTTAACATTACATGCAACCCCCCCCCCTTTTTTTTTTTAACTACAACTGTGACTTTCCTTTGAGACTGTGTAGGAAGAGGTCTTGTACCATCCTGAAAGTGTGTTTGCAGCCCATCATAGCAGGAATGTAATGGTAAGTGGTGTACTGTAACAAAATACATCACTTACCATGTACTCAGGTATCACTATGCTTTCTTGTGAGGGGAGAAATGAACGGTTGCTTAAACAAGGGTCGTCTTGTCATTGTGTTGGCTGCCATCTGCAATGCAGCACCAGGACAAATTGCTGATGTCATACAATGTACAGGAAGTGAAGCTGAGTCATCTACTTCAACAGTGTTCATCACTCAGATGGCTCGGACTCCATCCGGGACCCCTCCCCGTAGTGAATCTACCGTTGGGTCTCACGGAGCCACCAAGAAGCTGTTCCTTAATCCCTGATATAAAGAGGCACTCCTGTGCTTAAGCATTAGGTCAGCAGCTAGCAGTTCTGTGTGCGTTGGTGGGTGGGTGGGGGTGAGGGGCCTAAACTGTTCTGGCAGGACTTGTGCATCTTTAAGGGATCATGCCATGGAAAAGTGTTTTTAATATTCACCACCAGCTGTGAAGTATCACTAAGGTTCTTGCATTGCTGAAGACATTCATACATCACACATGCACACGCGCGCACACACACACACGCACGAAAACACAAAACATTTTATCGGACCAAAAGCTTTAACTGTCAGTTACTCAAAAGCCAGAGAGCAGTTTGGGAGCAACCAGCTGATACCCTGATTATCTAACAACTGAATCCTCAGTGTAAGCCGACTGGCAGCACCTACTCAGCTGTTGGCTGCCCTGTTAAGATGAGCATTACAACAGGACAACCTTCACAAGCATTGCAGAAAACAGTTGATTTAAATTCATCATCTGGTCAAAACTGTTGTATAACCACCCCGCCCCACCCCATCGATAAGGCTTATTGCTATCAGAAGCGGTGCAAGTGCTATGAAAAAGAGAAATCCATTGGGCACCACAGCGCAGAGGGGCCACTTGCTACCCAGCGTCCCGAGTTCCATCATTGGGCCTGCTACCAGCCAGGGAGATGCAGAATACTGCAGGACATCACATGGAAGAGAGTAGGACAAGAAGAACTGGCCGGAGGCGAACGGTGGATCCTCTCAAGACGAAGGGGAAAATGGCCAATCCCGTGAGACTGTAAATTGGACGCTCAATGCTACATTAAAGACGATACAATCCATTTCTATACATCTGCTAAAAAAGGAGTTTTTATATCATTTTCTGTGTTTGTATGAACTGGTCCAGGCTCCAGGTTCCATATCAACGCAGCACTTATAAAAACACTAATTGCATCACCAGATTAATTCTTGAGTAGCTGCAAGTGGCCCAGACTGCATGGGGCCATCCAAAGTGGATCATCATCAAGCCGGACCATTTAATGTTGCTTCAGAGGATACTATCACCTCCTCTTTGCTGAAAAACAAACAAGAAAAAAAAAGGCTTTTAGAACACATCCTTGCCTGTTCAATCAGAGCTCTAGGAACCTACAGGATGACCACCTCAGCTTATAAAACCTGAAAGTATATTATCATGGTCCTATGTTAAGGTAGTCGTACCATTCACATCTCCTACTCGTATATGCATGCCTCTCAACTGTTCCTGATTTTCAAGGCTGTCCCTGATTTGCCTCACAATTGTACTCTGTCCCTTCTAACTTTTATGTTTCTGTGATTTAACAGTGGGGCTTGTAAATACAAAATAATGTTAAACATTAACGTTACAGACGACTTCTTTAGAAAATGCATTTTACACTAAGCCCCTTATTCTACTAGCTTCCTGAGTAGATATCACCAATGTAGAAGATGTGTCCCTGATTTTGGCCCTTTGTTACTGATTTTTTTAAGCCTTGTCCCTGATTTATGAAGCAAGTGGGTGAGAGGTATGCGTATATGAGAGCTGGTGTGCCACAGAACACAGCACAGCTGTAGTCATGCAGCCTGATGGTACAGGACTTCAAAGCAAGTTTCCATTTCCTCTCCATCAGCAACTACATCCAGTAAGATTAGATGGCAAACCCTCTGGCCCTGGGTTTAGAGAATTTTTGAAATGAGAAATACAGTGGAACTTATCTGTTAAGATCCTTTCGAGACCCAAACATTTGTCAGTAATACCAATCTTTCCTTAATATTACTTAAGAAACAAAAGTTGGAACTGCAAGAAATGCCTTTAACATCATAACATCCTGGCTGGCCCGGTGGCACAGAGGGCTGAGACGCTGGATGCCTTACCTCGCGTCACGCCAGCAACGAACTCGGTTTGTCGGGAAACCGGCACAGGGTGGGAGGGAGGAGCAGGATTGAGCAGCCGAAGGCAGCTCTCCTCTCTCTCAGGAATTTGTTGCCCCCGTGGTTCGCTGCCATGGTGGAGTCTGATGGGCAGCATGGGGGAGGGCAGGCACTGCTGAGGCCTTGGGCGTGTGCGTGCCTCCACATGCACACACGTAACTGAGGCCGGGAAGGGTAGCTGAGAAAAAAAAAAACTGAGGCATAAAACCTATATAGAAAAAAATTTGATATATATATATATCATGACATCCTTAATATGCAGTGTCTGTAACTGGCAAGTTTCACTGTATGCCGTATGAGTTGATGTCACTATTTATTCTTTATTGTACATATTTTGCTTAACTAGCATATTGATTAGTACATCAAATACGAGGTCTAGGGGGCTGTGCCCACCTTTCCTGTAACAGCTACCACCTCAGGAACAAGCACTGGTCAGGGACAATGGTGTATGACTGCACATTTTTATAATACAAGTGTGGTGTGAACAACGGCATGGAGGAAATAGAAGAAAAGAAAAAATTACTCACCATAGTAATCTTGTTTCTTCCAAGGTGTCCTTCAGCATCAGTAACAGTATGCAGTAAGCTGATTAGGCTGAGCAGCCTTGGAGGTGGAGCTTATGCTAATGAATAAATGAATTAACCAATCAGAAGGGAGCTTGAGGGTGTGCTGAGAGAAGCCTGCACAGAGGGCACCAGAATTTTTTCAAAGCTAGAATGAGAACATGCCCATGCTAAGTGTGAACCAACAGGATTTAAAAATCATGCAACAGCATGAACAAAGAACAACTGAAAAAAACGTGAACTGCTTCAAATGCAATTCAAAAGTTGAGAAACAAATTTAGCAATAGTGAGGAGGCAGGGTCCTCTTCAGTCAGGTTTCTTGCGAAGGAAGGGTGGGAGCTTACTGATGCTAAAGGACACCATGGAAGAAACAAGATTACAATGAGAAATTTTTTCTTCTCACCTCAGGGGTCCTTTACATAGAAACACAGACTTTGACGTCAGGTAAGAACCGCTTGGCCCACCCAGTCTGTCCATTTCCCTACCTATTGAATAAGCTACAGATTCTAGTTAACCAACAGCCTACTTCCTCCTACCCCCCACTATAATTGCCTTATGTCTGTCCCATGCATGTTTAAATTCCCCTACTGTTTTAGACCCCACAACCTCCCCAGGAAGGTGGTTCCATGCGTCCACCAGTCTCTCTGTGAAAAAAGAAATTCCTCACGTTGCCCCTGAGCCGTCCCCTCTCTATCTTTAAATTATGCCCCCCTTGTTCTTGCACATCTCTTTTTCTGAAATATGCTACCCTCCCGGACTTTGTTGAGTCCCTTGAGCATCAGTAACAGTAATGCAGACTACAAAGCAGTGCAGTTGGGAGGCGGGTACAGAACCTACTTAGGGAAGAGGCCCTGTAGGACCGCCGTGGCAAATCTGGCATCTGATCTAGACAGTATATCCAGGCAATAACGCTTTGTGAATGTGTGTACAGTCTTCTAAGTGACTGCTCTGCAGACATCTAGTAAAGGGATATCCTTCGCAGCTGTCACTGAGGCAGCAATGACCCTGGTAGAATGTGCTCTGAGGCCTTTAGGGAGCTGTTTACCAGCCCTGTCATAACAAAACTGAATGCAAGAGACTATCCAGTGAGAGATAGTTGTCTTAGTGGCTGGCTTTCCTCTACCTTCCTCCCCATAGGTGAGGAAAAGCTGGGTAGTGGAACCCCTAAACTGTTAGGTGTGTTCCAGGTAGTAAGAGATGGCTCTTTTCACATCCAAACTATGGAGTCTCTGTTGTCCAGTGGATTTTTCAGTAAAGAATACAGGAAGGGTAATGGTCTGGTTAACGTGAAGTTCAGACACCACCTTGGGCAGGAATTTTCTGTTAGTTCTGAGCTCTGCCTTATCCCTGTGAGGGTTTGGCTCTGCACATAGTGCCTGCAACTCTGAGAATCTTCTTGCAGAGATGATGGCAACCAGAAAGACTGTTTTCCAGGTAACATACTTTCAGGGTACTATAGCCATGGGCTTGAAAGGAGGCTCCATGAGTTTGGCAATGCACAGATTAAGGCTCCAGGGAGGAACAGGTTCCCTAATTGGGGGCTGAAGATGGAGTAGGCCTTTGAAAAACCTTTTGAAAACAGGCAGTGAAATGACGGACTTATCCTTACCTATGGAAAGGTAAGAAGAAACTGCAGCTAGGTGAAGTTTTAAAGATGAGGCCTTAGGCATGAGGCCTGTAAATGGACTAAATAGTCCAATAGGCCAGGCACTGAGGCTTTATGTGTTTCCTCTTGCACCAGAGAGAAAATATTTTCCATTTAGCTGCATAAGTTTTCTTGGTACTGGGTTTTTGGACATCCACAGGATTTTAAGGACCTGTTCTGAATACTGAGTATCTGGATACTCTAGCTCCTCAAGAGCCAAACTTTGAGGTGAAGGGACTGCAGATTCGGACAGGTCACTCCTAGCTGTGGTAGAGTCAGGAGAGAGTGACTGAGAGGAAACCGAATCGGCCTACTGTACAACAGGGCTGCCAGAAGAAGGTACCAAGGTTGCCTCGGCCAATCCGGTGCCACCAAAATCATCATTGCTAATTGGGCTCTCAGCTTCAGCAACACTCTGTGAACCAGAGGAAATGGAGGGAAGGCATAAAGAAACTTGCCTGCCCAGTCCAGAGTTAAAGCATCTGCTGGGATGGTCCCTATTGCAGGGGGCCTGTAGCAGTACAGAGGAAGCTGATGGTTGAGGTGAGAGGCAAACAGATCTATTTGTGGTGTGCCCCACCTCCTGAAGACTGTGGCAAGGACGTGTTTGTTCAGAATCCATTCGTTGTGCCCTTGACTGATGCAGCTCAGGGCATCTGCCAGGGTACTGTCCTTATCTGGAAGGTGTATGGCTAAGAGATTCACATCGAGAGAGTAAGCCAAAGACCAAATTCTCACTGCCTCTGCATAAGGCACAGTGGACCTTGTGCCACCCTGCTTGTTTATACAGAACATGGCAGTGGTGTTGTCTGTCCTGATTTGTACAGATTGTCCTTTTGCTGGAGAGGCAAAAGGCTTTTAGGGCCAGGTAGATGGCCCTGAGCTCCGGCAGGCTGATGTGGCTTACAGATTCCTTGGGAGTCCAAGTGCCACTTACAGAGTGATTGTTCAGATGAGCTCCTCACTCCAGGAGGGAGGCATCTGTAGTAATGATTTCTGTGAATGTAGAAAGCTGGAAGGGAATGCACACTGACAGGTGGCTGTTCCCTTCCACCAGTCCATAGCTCGGAGTAAGGATTTTACGACTGGAACCAGTTTGGACAGAGAATGCCTTCTTTGGAACCAGTGAGCTCGCAGGTGGTACTTTATGTCCCTCATCTGGAATCTGACACCTGGGACAATGGCTGTCATAGAGGCCCATGGCGTCCCAGAAGTCTTAGAAAATGTCTGGCCAGCCTTGGCTGGTTCAAGACAAAAGAGTTTGCCACTGACAGGAAATTTTGAATACTGTCTGATGGAAAGAAAGAAAAAAATACTCAACATAGTAATACTGTTTCTTCTAAGGTGTCCTTTAGCATCAGTAACAATGTGCAGCAGGCTGATTTAGTTGAACTGCCTCGGAGGTGGAGACTATGATAATGAATTAAATGAACTGTCCAATCAGGAGAGAGTTGGAGAGTGTGCTGAGAAGAGCCTGCCCAGAGGGCACCAGATTTTTTCGAAGCAAGAAAGGGAACATGCCACTGTTAAGTGTGGACCAACAGGATTTTTATTTTTTATTTATTTTATTTTACTGAAATCTAGGATTACAAATACCTTTGAGCAGGAACTGCTCGTTTACAAAGGTTCCACGTCGAAGGAATGGGGGTATACATACATACAAAGGTCAACATAATACATAGTTACACAATAACAAGAAGTAAGAGACTGAGGCTTAGGAAATTCCAGTAATACAAAATGTGCCAAATGTTAGGTAGCATGACATAACCAGCCAAGGGCAATCTTGGAAATAAGCACTGCAGGAGAGAGGGAAGTGGGTATGCAGGCAGGAAGGCCATTGTCGGAGGGTAGAGGGTGAGGGTAAAAGCTCTAAAGGGGGAGGGAGAGGAGGATAGAAGTTATGAAATGCCCGGGGAGGAAGGGAGAGGGGCAAGGGGTAGGCAGGTAGAAGGAGGCAAGGCGGGGAGATAACTGTCAAGACTGAAGTGGAGGCAGTGAGCAGTGGGCCCCGATTAGGCGAGGCAGTCACAACGACTAGTTGAAATGAGATGAAGTCGGAGTTGTCTCTTAAAGGGCCAAGAGCAGCAGCAGTAAGTTTCTTGTTGATTATTGTGCCACTGTGGTGCTCTGTGGGCAAGCCCTCTGGCCCATGGTAGTCCGGCATCTGGGGACAAGGAAGGTTAGTTGTTGTGAACTTCTAGTTCTCTGGGTGCTGTGGTGGTCAATAAGTAGCTTTTCAATGCCGGGGCATGACCCGAGGAGGACTTTTTGGCTAAGAGGCAGGTTTGATACTGTATCCGGCTGATGGGGTAGCCATCCTGCCTGAGTGTACAGGTCACAAGTGTGTGTAAGTCGATCAGCCCCAGTTAGCAGCCTGCATGCTTTGTTGAGTGCAACTGTAATTCTGCGGAGTGCAGAGGCGGAGGCAGAGCCATAAATTGCTAGTCCGTAATCAATGATGGAGGTGACAGAGCTGTTGATAGCCAACCGGAGAGTGTCAGGAGTCATGCAGTGTTTGTGCCTGTAGAGCAGGCCTATACGGATGTTGGTGGCTTTGCCGACAGAATCTATGTGCCGATGGTAGGACAGTGAGCTGTCCAATGTGACACCTAGGTGTTTAAAATCAGGAACATGTTCAAGTAAGGTCCCTGTTTGGTTTAGGATGGTGAGGTCACAGGATTTGTACTTGCTCCTGGCATTGTAGAAGGTTATAACCTTTGTTTTTCTGTAGTTCATGACCAGTTTGTGTGACTTGAACCATTCTTCGATGCGCATGAATTCAAGCTGTAATGGTTTCTCGAGGAGCTCTGCGTTTCGGTGGTTGGTGAACATGACTGCGTCATCGGCGTACAGCAGTAATTTCTGGTGGCAGACACTGGGAAGGTCGTTGAGGAAGAGACTGAAGAGTAGTGGCCCCAGGATGGACCCCTGAGGGACCCCTAAAAGGACTGGCTTTTCTTCCGAGGTAACACCGGCAATCCTAACCCGCTGGACCCTCTCCCCAAGGTAGCTTGAAAACCAGAGCAGTGCTTCACTGGAGAGCCCAATGTTTGATAATTGCTTGAGTAGGAGTGGGTGGTTCACAGTATCAAAGGCTTTCGTAAGGTCGATGAATACTGCCCCTACACAGTTTCCTTGATCAAGTGTGGTATGGATGAAGCCTGTGAATTCTAATAGTGCAGTGGTGGTACTGTGCCCTTTTCGGAAACTATGTTGCTCAGGACACTGGATGTCGTATTTTTCCAGGTACTTCACTAATTGGTCTGAGGCGATGCGCTCCAGGGCCTTAGACAATGGAGGGAGGATGGAGATAGGTCTGTAGTTGGAGTGCAGTGATTTGTCTCCACTTTTATGTACCGGTGTGATGGTCGCCTATTTCCAGCGAAATGGGAACTGGGACATCCTTAGTGATAGATTGAGGACCTTTGTCAAGGGTTCAAGGACAAGTGCTAACAACTTTCAGGTCAAGGGAGTAACCGCTGTAGCCTGCATTGTGAATGGCCTTCTGAGTATAGGTTCTGGCTTCATGCACTGGGATCTCCTTGAAGTAGAATTGTGGGGCAGGGTGTAGGAGAGGAGTAGTTGCAGGAGGGTTACTACCAGAGGGGGCATCAAAGAAATTAGAAGGGAGGACACTATCCAAGTTGGAGAATGCATTGTTAAAGGTGTTGGTGACGGTGTACAGGTCAGTTGTTAGTGTTCCATTTATGTTGAGCATGGTGGGTGGTGACTTAGGGTCCTTGCCTGTAAGGTCTTTCAAGCTACTCCAAAATTTTTTTCCATCACCCCAGGAGTTGGAGAGAGCTTCCTTGAAGTATTTGCTTTTGGCTGTCCTAACTGCCCGCGTGCACTCATTTCTGGGAGCTTTATATTTATGAATATCCCCAGGTTTGGATGTCGCATGGGCACAGTGCCAGAGATGATCCCTATGTTTGAGTAAAGTGATTAGATCGGGGGTCATCCAAGGGTTAGCTCTGCCCCTGACCTTCAGCTTTTTGAGAGGTGCAAAGATATTGCAGGCCGCAGTGAAGTGGCTGATGAAAAGGTCTAAGGCTTGGTTTACATCAATGGCAGAGTCAACTGGTGTCCAGTCCAGGTGGCTTAGGTGTATCTTCAGTAGCTCAAGGTACCCCTGCTTTAACACTCTGGTGTGGATTACTTTAGGAGGGGGCTTAATGAATTTGTTTGTCCAGGTACATGTGACTGGTTACTGGTCACTGATCCCATCAGGGAGCACTGAGACTTTTGAGATTCGTTCAGGGTGATTAGTTAGGATCCAGTCCAGAAGTGTTCGCGACCCTGTCCTATAGTTGCCTCTGGTGGGGGTGGTAACAAGCTGGGTGAGATTCTGTGACGTGACAGCATCCTTGTAGTTACTGGCCTCCAGCGATAGCCAATTTATGTTGAAATCACCTAGTACTATGAGTTCAGAGTTATGGTGCAATCCTGTAGGCTTTCCAATATGCTCATAAATCCATTGTGCTGATCTTTAGGGTGTAGCTACACAGAGGATGAAAAAATCATGCAACAGCATGAACAGCGAACAATTGAAAAAACATGTAAACTTCACTTTAAATGCCATTCAAAGGTTGAGAAACAGATTAGGCAATAATGAGGAAGCAGAGTCCTCTTCAGATAGGTTACTTGGGGAGGAGGGGCGGGAGCTTACTGATGCTAAAGGACACCTTGGAAGTGTGGCGGGGTTGTGGGATAACAGATGGACCAGACACAGAACTTCAGGTTCAACACACAATCTCTGTGTGATGTTTATTTAAAACACAGGGGATAACCTTAAGCAATGACATATCCCTTCTTCAATACATCAGTTTGCAGCAACAGACTATGCATGTCCTTCCTCTGCACTTAGTCAGCACCTACTGACACACTGATCTATCTTTTCAGTGAAAACTATTTCATTCCCTACGTTGGTTTTGTGTGTTTTGGTGATGGGGAACTCAAAAAAGGAAAAACCCCAAACCAAGCTAAATACAAAGAACCTCAGTGCAGAAGCACCGGAGCAAGGGTTACCAAAACGGCATTGGCAATAAAGCCAAGTTTCAAAGAAACACATCATACATACCCTCATAGTGCAAAGTATCATGGGATGTATATGCAAATCATCATGAAATGTTAGGCTAGTTCAGCTTGAAGCAGGAATGCATAGTGCCAAAAGACCCCTCAAACAATCTGTAATTTACACGCATTTTAAATAACACAACAGGGGTTTTCTGATATCTCTACCCCGGTAACTTGATTTTTACAATACAGTCCCTTAGTAACTTTTTACCTTTTTCAACATTTACAGCTTTCATACACACAAGGCATATACCTCAAGGTATTTTATGACATAGTGCTATTGCATACTAAATCCAACAATGAGGAACACGGCCTGTTTTACATCAGCACGGAGGTCACTACACTAACCTCCCTGTACGAGAACCCGAGTGGGAAAAGGAAAATTAAAGAGGACACTATAGCACAGTCAAGAAAGGGGAAGGGGCACCCATAGGTGGCCAACCTTATGGACTAGAAATTGTAAAGGATAGATTAGGCTAAGAAATAGAAGAACTGTTACAACAGATTTAAGAAAAGGTCGGTCCTCAAGAGTGGCAGGATCTCCCTGTCACAGGAAGAAACAATATTACAACGGTGAGTAATTTTTTCTTCTCACCCCAGGGGTCCTTAAGCATCAGTAACAATGTGCAGACTACAAAGCAATGCAGTTGGGAGGCGGGTACAGAACCTACTTAGGTAAGCGGTTCTGCAGGACCGCTCTGCCAAATTTGGCATCATATCTGAACTGCACATCCAGGCAATAATGCTTTATGAATGTGTGTACAGTTTTCCATGTAGCGGCTTTGTAGACATCAAGTAAGGGAATGTTCTTTGCCACTGCTACTGTGGCAGCAGTGCCCCTGGTAGAGTGAGCACTGAGGCCCTTAGGGGGCTATGTCTTCTCAGAAAGAACTGGAAGGGGGCAGGATCAGTTGTGTTCCAGGACAGTAGCTGCTGCTGTTTTCACAGGGTTCTTGTGGATTTTACTTGGTAGGTTAGTTCTTTTCTTTCTTGCTTCTAAGGGGCTAGCAGGGTATTGTTCTGGGGGATCCTGGATGTTTGTAAACTGATTTAGTGGCTGTAAGTGGGGCTCTTTTGTGGATGTTTCACTTTGTAACAGGCTGCGCTGGTAGAGGCCTATTTCTTCTGATTTAAAACCTGTTTGGTGATTTGCTTGGGCCTGGTTCTTTAGCTGCAGGGCTTGGAGGAGACACAGGGCTGATACACTCTCTCTTGTCAGGTGTCTGCCCAAGACCACCCTCCCCACCCCTCCCTCCCAGAAGTCTGCAAATTTATAGGGAAGACCTGCCCTGCAATTGAGGAAAAGGCTGCTGGTGCAGCTCATGTAGTTCTAGCCACTGGGGGTTGAATTTAAAGGCGGGAGAGAGGAGCTTAGGGAGTTGTTCATTTCCTTACATGTTTAATGTGTTGTACTGCACCTAGTAAAAGAGTTACTGGTGTACAGTGGGACTGTCTCTAGGATTAGTGGGTGACCTGATTAGGCAGTAGGGTATCTTGGACTAGGGGAACCTGGTGGCTCACCCAAGGAAACCTATTTGAAGGGGATGGAACCACATATCATTAGGGCCGGCATCTTTGGGAGAGTGGTGGGGTGCACAGGGTGTGGAGCAGCCATGATACTGGACTGGGCTTGGAAGTTTGGTGGTTGCCCAGTGTGCTACCAGCTAGCACAGCTTAGGGAGGAGGTTGCGGGGATGAGGAGAAAGCTGGGGGAAGGGGGCTGTAAATCTCCCACAGGGTTGCACCAAGCACTGGGGGCGGGGGTATAGGGAAAGGAGTGCAGGAGAATACTCAGGGGTCACATAGGGACCCTGGCAGAGGGGGCCCAAAAGGACACTACCAAGGAAGCAGGCAGGTAACTGGGGACCCTCACAAAGGGGGGACGGAGGGACAACATTCTCAGGGAAGTAGGCAGATAGCCAGTGCTGGACAGAAGGAAGCAAGGCAGGAGTGGATCAGACCTTATACTTAGTAACCGCTCAATTCTCTTCTTCTGCTCAAGGATTGGGGGGAGTAGCCACGACAGAGGTGGTTAGAGACGGAAAGGTGTGGGAGTGGGGGCAGGAGGCAGGGGCCAGATAGCAGGAAGAACAGGGGGACCTGGAATGCAGGAGAATGGGGGAGCAGTGAATCAGAGCAGGAGGGGCAGGGAAGAGGGAGGAAAGCCAAGGAGAAGGACCAGTTGGGAGGAAAGGTAAAGAAGGACCAGAAGTACAAGGAGGATTCAGTAAAGAGAGCTGAGGGTTAGGCCAGGGAGCACGACTAGCAAGGAGGAACTAAATGGAGACAGGAAGGAAGGGAGGATGAGCCAGGCTAGTTTAGCAGATGGGGGAGAAGGACCAGTTGTGAGCAGTGAGGGGGAATTAACAAGGTACAGAAGGATACTCAGAAGGAGGAGAGGCATAGGATTGGAGGGAGGGAGTGGCCATGGTAAATAAGGAGCGGGTGGCATGTGGCACACAGATAGGGGGAGGAACAAGGAGCCAGCTGGGTGGAGGGGCTGGTAGAAAGGATGAGGGACATGGAAGGGGAATGGAGGAAAAGGAGTGGTCAGAGTGCTCCTGCTGGGGGATTCTATGATCAGGGGTATCAAATGGGATAGGGAGGGAGAAGCCTGGCCAGTTAGAACAAGATGCTTCCCTGGACTAACGGTGCACAGGGCTAAGCACGAGGTATATCAGCTGGCAAAGGACTGTGGGGGTTCCCCAGACATACTGGTCCACCTGGGCACAAATGACATTGAGGGAAATAGCGAGCTAGAGATACAGGCAAGATTCAGGGCTAGCCAGGGTCTGTCATGACATAGGATGCACAGTTTCCTTCTCAGAAATCCTGCCAGTGCCAAGGGCTGGTGGGAACACAAAGAGTAGGAGATAAACCAGTGGCTCAGGAGTGGTGTGAGGCCAGAGGGTATGGGTTGATGGGGGATTGGGGAGACCTGGGAGGATAAGGAGCTGTATGCTAGAGATAGACCACATCTCAATTTGGAGGAGGGAATCCTTAAGTTGAAAATAGAGGTTCATTGGTGAAAAGTGGGGTTTAAACTTGTGAAGGGGGTGGGATGGGAGAAAAAGGCAGTCAAGGGATGCCGATTAAGGAGGGACTGTCTCCACCCCTGGGGACCAGGAGGATTGCAGGAAAAGACCAACTGGCAAAGTGCAGACCAGGAGAAAACAGAATCCCAAGGGAACACGAGCAGGGAAATGGAACTATAGGGAAAGGGTGAAGGTAGTCCTGCTAAATGCCAGGAGCTTGGGCAATAAAATGCCTGAGCTCCAGGCGATGTTAACTGAGGGAGCAGTGGATGTGGCAGCGGTCACTGAGACTTGGGCCACTGCAAGACATGACTGGGACCTGAACCTGGAGGGTTACACTATGTTCAGGAAGGACAGGGGGAGGGAAGGAGGAGGGTAGCAATGATAGTAAAACTGCATTGGCATAGGGGAGTAGAGGAGGCGGAGGGAACCGTGGGCGATTGGGTCACCTTGATAACAAGGGGGGCAAGAGAGTAAAATAGGAGTGGTGTATAGACCCCTGCCCTGGCGGAGGAGCTGGAGGACAGTCTGGTGGCAGATGTTAGGAGACATGCAGACTGGGCAGAGGAAAGATGGTGGTGTTAGGGGACTTAAACATGCCAGGAACAGACTGGAGACTATGACATCCTCTGTGACCAGGGAACAGAGGTTGTTGGATGTCTTTCAAGACGCTCCTAACTCAGCAGGTGAGGGAACCACAGGTGGCACGGGTACTGGATGTGGTCCTGGCAGACAGTGACCACATTGGGGGCCTGGAGGTAAGGGACCCATTGGCGGGAGTGACCATGCACGGTCTGGTTCTGCCTGGACCTAGGAGGGTAGAAGGCTGCACAAAGACGGAAGTAACCGACTTCAGGGGGGTGGATTTTAAGGAAATGGGAAGGATCCTTAAGGAGCATTTGGATGGGATTGGGTCAGACATGGACGCTGATAGTAGGTAGGAAATCATCAGGAGAGGGGTGCAGGATGCTACCAGCACCTGTGCAAGAGTAAGACGAAAATGCGGTAGGGCCCAAAAACCCTGTTGGTGGACCAGGGAGGTCCAGGAGGTGGTGCGGGGAAAGAAAGCAGCCTATAAGAAATTCAAGTGCTCAAGGAGTGAAAGGGATCGAGGGGAGTATGAGCTGATGTCTAGAAGGGCCACTACAGTGGTGAGGGTGGCTAAGGCAAGGAAGGAGCAGAACCTGGCCAGGGAAATTAGGAGAGGGAAAAAGGGGTTCTTTAGATACATTGGGGAAAGACGAAGGGTGAAGGGGCAGATTAGCAGGATTAAATCAGGAGAGAGATGGGCACAAGACCCAGAGGAGCAGGCTGAGGTACTAAATGAGTACTTCACCTCAGTTTTCACCAGGGAAAATGGGGATGCTGCATCATACATGGGAGGAGACAGAGATAATGAGGAGGGGGGGACCCTTACCAATCGGCAGGTCTGGGGGGGCACACTGGCAGGTGGGGAGGGCTAAGCAGGAGAAGAGGTACTGGAAGTGGAAATCACAGCAGAGAGAGTGAGGGAAGCCCTCAGCTCCTTAAGACGGAGAAAGCACCGGGCCGGATAAATTACATCCCAGAGTGCTGAAGGAACTTGCAGATGTCCTGGCAAACCCCTGGCAGAGCTGCCCATCCTCTGAGGACAGGGTGGGTGCCCCAAGACTGGAAGGTGGCGCATGTAGTGCCTACCCACAAGGGGGATCAAGGGAGGTGGCAGGGAACTACAGGCCTGTCAGCCTGACATCAGTGGTGGGCAAGGTAATGGAGGGCATTGTCAAGGGAGGCTGGGGAGACCTGGATAAGTCAGGTTGCCTGGACGATAGACAGCATGGATTCATCCCGGGGAAATCATGTCAGACAAACCTGGTGGAGTTCTATGACTGGGTGACAAGTGCCTTGGACCTGGGTAGACCAGTGGATGTCCTGTTTCTAGACTTCAGCAAGGCATTTGACTCTGTTCCTCATGTGGGCCTGTTGGATAAACTAGGAGAAATGGAGGTGGGAAACCAGATGATCCGATGGATAGGCAATTGGCTCCAGGACCGGACCCAGAGGGTCGTAGTTGGTGGGATAGTCTCTTCCCAAGGAGGGTCATTAGTGGGGTCCCAGGGATCAGTCCTGGCCCCTTCTGTTCAACGCCACGTATCTGACATAAGGACAGGAATCAGGAGTGAGATGAGTCTCTTTGCAGATGACTCGAAACTGGGGCGGTGGAGGAGGGAGGGGTGGCCCTGCAGGGGACCTGGAGGCTCTGGAAAGATGGTCCAGAAAGTAAGCTGAGGTTTAATGCAGGGAAATGCAAGGTACCCACCTGGGGCCAGAAACCCAGGCTAAGTGTACACCCTGGGGATACTACAAGTCTCAATGGCTGAGAGGGACCTGGGGGTGGTGGTGGATGTCAAGATGAACAACTCTGAGACTTGTAGGAGGGCAGCAGCCAAGGCCAACAGGATGCTGGGATGCATCGCTGGGGATCACCTCAGAAGGAGGGAAGTGATACCCCTCTGTATAACTGCTTGGTGAGGCCGCACCTGGAGTACTGCGCAGCTTTGGAGGCCAGCACTTAAAGAGGGACATTAACCTCCTGGAGAGGGTCCAGAGGAGGGCAACCAAAATGATTTGGGGCTTGGGGACAGGACCTATGAGGAGAGGCTCAAGAGCTAAATATGTACACATTGGAAGAGAGAAGGGACCGGGGGACATGATAGAGGTCTTCAGGTACATGAAGAGGGTAAATAGGGAGGAACAGTGAGGGTGCTTGAAGGAAGGAGGAGGGGCCACTAGGGGCATGGGTGGAAGCTGGAGGGAAGATTCAGGGAGAAAGGAGGAGGTGCTACTTCACAGAGAGGTGGTAGAGCCATGGAATGCACTACCTAGGGGCTGGTGGAGGCAGAGACAGTGGAGGGGTTCAAGAGGGTGGGACAGGTACAGGGGAAGGGTTCAGGAAGCAAAATCCAATGCAGCAAGAATATCCGGAACTGGGAAGGGAGAAGCCAAAGAAGGCGAGGGGGACAGCAAGGTCAGCACCCAGGGTGGGGGCTGACCAAACGAGCAGACACGAAAGACCATTAGGCCTATTCTGCTGGCAT
This sequence comes from Neoceratodus forsteri, assembly GCA_016271365.2. Classification (NCBI taxonomy): domain Eukaryota; kingdom Metazoa; phylum Chordata; order Ceratodontiformes; family Ceratodontidae; genus Neoceratodus; species Neoceratodus forsteri. Next base: position 106,165,866 of record CM028131.1, on the reverse strand, counting down.
TTTAGTATGTTAGTATGCTATTTGCCAGCCTTGTTATAACTGAATACAGGAGACTATCCAGCGAGAGACAGTTCTCTTAGTGGATGGTCTTCCTCTACCTACCTTACCAAAGGTGAGGAAAAGCTGGGTAGTGGAGCCCCTGAAATGCTTGGTGTGCTCCAAGTAGTAGGATAGAGCTCTTTTCACATCCAGACTACGGAGTCTCTGTTCTCCACGAGTGGATTTTTCAGTGAAGAAAACAGGAAGAGTGACAGACTGGTTGAGGTGGAATTCAGAGACCACCTCAGGCAGGAATTTTCTGTTTGTTCTGAGCTCTACCTTGTCCCTGTGAGGGATACTGTAGTTAGGATCTGTGCAGAGTACCTGCAGCTCTGAAATCCTTCTGGCAGAGGTAATGTCAACTAGGAAGACTGTCTTCCAAGTGACATATTTTAAATAGGCTGTAGCCATGGGTTCGAAAGGTGGCTCCATGAGCTTGGAAATGCACAGGTTAAGATCCCAAGGGGGAAGAGGTTCCCTGATTGGGGGATGAAGGTGGAGAAGGCCTTTAAAGAATTTTTTGTAAACGGGTAATGAAATGATTGACAGCTCTTTGCCTATGGACAGGTAAACAGAAATTGCAGCTAGGTGCAGTTTTAAGGATGAGGCCTTCGGGCCTGAGGTCTGCAAGTGCACCAAATAGTCTAAACGACTGGGAACTGACGCTTTAAGAGGATTTATATGCTGCCCTTTGCACCAGAAAGAAAATCTTTTCCACTTAGCTGCATAAGTTGTCTTGGTATTAGGTTTCTTGGCCATTCTCAGGATGTTAAGGACCTGTTCCGAACACTGGAATTCTGGGTACTCTAACTCCTCAACAGCCAGGCTTTGAGGTGAAGAGACTGCAGACTGGGATAAGTCACCCCTGTCTGTGGAAGAGTCAAGGGAAAGTGACTGAGAGGAAGCCAGATCGGCTTGCTGCAGTCCAGGTCTAGCAGGAGAGAGTACCACGACTGCCTTGACCAATCCGGTGCCACCAGGAAGGGAAGGAAGGCATAAAGGAACCTCCCTGACCAGTCCAGGGACAAGGCATCTGTTGGAAGAGTCCCTAATGCTTGAGGCCTACAGCAATACAGAGGATGCTGACTTGAGGTGAGAGGCAAACAGATTTCTGGTGTGCCCCACCTTCTGAAGCCTGTGGCAAGGACTTGCTTGTTCAGAGACCATTTGTTGTGCCCCTGGCTGATGAGACTGAGGGCATCTACCAGAGTGTTGTCCTTGGCTGGGAGGTGTATGACTGAAAGACTGACGTTGAGGGAGTAGGCTAGAGACCAGATTTTTATTGCCTCTGTACAAAGCACTATAGACTTTGTGCCACCCTGCTTGTTTATGTAAAACACTGCAGTGGTGTTGTCTGTTCTGATTTGCACAGATTGGCCTTTCAACTGTGGGGCAAAGGACTTCTGGGCAAGGCAGATGGCTCTGAACTCCAGTAGATTGATGTGGCTTGCAGATTCCTTGGAAGTCCAAGTGCTACTGACAGAATAACTGTCCGGATGAGCTCCCCATCCCAGGAGGGAGGCATCTGTGTTAATAACTTTTGTGGGAGAAGGCAGTTGGAAGGGGATTCCCACCGACAGGTTGGCAGAATCCTTCCACCAGTCCAGAGCTTGGAGTAAGGTTTTTGTGACTGGAAACAGCTTGGATAGAGTGCTTTTTTTGGGACCAGTGAACCAGTAGGTGGTACTGTATGCCCCTCATCTGGAATCTGACTCCTGGAACAGCAGCTGTCATGGACGCCATGTGTCCCATGAGCTTTAGAAAATGTTTGGCTGGCCTGGGCTGGCCCAAGACAAAGGAGTTTGCCAGTGACAGGAAATTCTGCATTCTGTCTGCAGAGAGGAAGGCCCTCTTTTGCTGAATAGCCAGCTCTGCTCCAATAAATGTAAGGAGCTGAGCTGGGGTCAGATGGGACTGCTTTTCATTTATAAGGAAGCCCAGAGACTGCAAAGTTTGCTTTCTGATGTTAAGCACCCCTTCCACCTGCAGAAGAGTCTTGCCCACCAGAAGCCAGTTGTCCAAAATATGGGCAGACAAATGCCCCATTTTCTGAGATAAGGGGCCACTACAGCCAGGCACTTGGTGAATACTCTTGGGGCTGAAGAAAGGCCGAAAGGCATGGCTGCAAACCAGTAGTGCCCTGATGGCAGCCTGAACCTAAGAAATTTTCTGTGGGACTGCCTTATTGGAATATGAAAATAGGTGCCCTTGAGATCCAGGGAGACTAGCCAGTCCCCCTGCTGAAGGGAATGAATCACTGTTGTGAGAGTGACCATTTTGAATTTTGGTTTGAGTAAGTGCCTGGTTAAGTGCCAGAGGTCGAGGATAGGTCACCACTTCCCATTATCTCTGCAAGGAAGTATCTGGAATGGATACCTTTTTCTCTCTCTGGGAAGGAGGTACCCTCTCTATTGCTTTTGCTGTGCTTCTTTACTTCCAGCTCCAGAAGACATTTTTCTGTAGAAGTTTGGGGATTTGACAGGAAAGGACCCCTGAGAGATGGAAACTTTTTGAACTGAAGGGGTAGGCCCTTTTTCACTATCTCCAGGACCAAGCTGTCTGACATTATGAGGGTCCAGGACTGGAGGTAGTGGGAGAGCCTGCCTCCGACTGGTAGAGGGGAGGCAACCTGAAAGGTGGAGTCAGGGCTTAGACTGTGTAGCAGGAGCACGGGTAGAGGTACCTCTCCTGCCTTTCCCCCTGTAGAATTCTCCCATCTGGGTATAGTCCACTGGCATAGGGTAGGGAAAGAAGGGTCTAGGGAAGTAACCCCTGCCCCTGTGTTCTGAGCTCTTTGGTGAGTAGGAGCCTTCCCCCTGACCGTATTACTCTGGTAGGCTGTTTTGTACTCGTCTACCTTCTTCATGTAAGCCTCCGTTCTATTACCAAAGAGGGAGTTTTGGTCACAGGGGAAGTCCATTGCTTTGGACTGGGTGTCCTGTGGCAGGTTGGTTGTTATTAACCAAGCAAAGTGCCTGAGGGTAATGGCCTGGGCCATAACCCTGGAGGCTGCATCATTGTCTGCTGCCACATGGAACTGAAACTTGGCAGCTTCCAAGGCAGTTTTTCTGTCTCTGCTATGTCCTGGACCATGGTATTTGGCTTATGCTGAGCAATAGCCAGGACAGAGTGCCATGGAGCCTTTTGGTACTTGGTAGTATAAGCCAGGTAAGAAAGGTGCAGGAGGAGAGAGGCTGAAGTGTAAGATTTTTCAGCCATGAAGTCAAGTCTCCTAGACTCCTTTTCAGGGGGTTAAGAAGAGAGAGGGATGTTAGCTTTATCACAAGCTGCCTGCTGTACCACTCCTTCGTTGACTAGGGTGCACATACAGGAAGTAAGTGTCAGTCCTAGACAGCCAATACATTTTGTCTATTTTCTTTTTTTGCACAATATTTTTTATTAGTCTTTGTAAGAAAAAACTTACAAACCCAGATTCACATAGGTGTTGCCATATACATATATAACTCACAACAAAGTAAATCACAAGTCCATAAAAAAATGACAAACCCCAAGCGGTACAACATAGGGGGACTTAATCACAGTACATGATCATAACTGATTCCAACAGGACTTCTGGTGACGTCATGCCCATAGCTGCAGCCTGAAAATTCGTCTCCGTCTCCTCCAGGGCATAAAACTATCCCAAACCAGCGACTTCCAGAAATAGAGGGTAAAATTAACAAGATACAATCCAGCGATGCCCCGACGAAAACCTGAGAACCAAAAATTGTTACCGGATCCCTACAATCAAGAAGGACTGCATACTGACAGTGACAGCTCGCAGATGTCGGGCCTCGGCGACCCACCGCAGACAGCCCACACCAACTCCGGCAGTATTGCCAGGCAAATGGACGTAGTCCTAAAGAAGCTAAGGGATTTTCGCAAAGAGACAAAACTCACATTTGCAGCCGTACGAACGGATATGTGCAAATTTGAGAAAAGGATTGATGGCCTAGAAGAACAGGCCACAGCCACTGATTATCGAGTGGATCACACGTAGCGTGCAATTCTCCAACTGGATAAGGAAATAAAAGGCCTGCAGGAGCAAGCCAATGATGGAGCGAGTAGAAGAAATAATTTAAGAATATAGGATTCCCCAAAGGTGCGGAAGGAAATAACCCCATCCTTTTCCTGCAGAAATACTTTCGGTCTCAGTTAGAAATACCTGAGAAGTACTCCTTGGAGAAGGACCGAGCTCACCGTACTCTAGGGCCTCAAACTCCCAACTGCCCACGCTCAATTCTGGTGCGATTTCTACGATATCAAAGAAGAAATGGTGCTGCATAAATCCTGGCAGAAGGGAACATCAACTACCAAGGTCAAAGAATTTATATTGATAACGATTATCCAGTGGTATTAGCTATAAAACGAGAGCTTATGCCCGATACTTAAGAAGTTGAAGGAAACTGGGATCAAGTTCAGAAAGCCTTACCCCACGAAGTTAGTAGTATACTTTGCAGAGGGCACCACGAGTTTTGAAAATGCTGAGGAAGCAGTACAAGAACTTAACAAGATGGGGACTGAAGTCACACCAGGCCAAAAATCTGCTGCTCCATCATTGGCAGCTAAATTAGCACATAAGATGTGGAACAGAGTGTCAGCAAGAGACCAACAACGCAGAGACGGCGAATCTGCAATCCAGCAAATAGTCGCCAGCTTGAGAAGGCAAGCGGCAGCTGAGCCAGAGACTGAACCCTCTAATCAGCACGTCAAATGAAGAAACAGTGGACTAATATAGTTCCGTCTATATTGCCCATAACCAGGTAAGCCGACTATGATCTCTTCCCACAAACTTGTCCGCCCAGTAGTTCCCTGTGCGGCCGCCCCTTTCCCAGACTGTCTTCCCCTCTGCAGCAGCACTGTTAATATGGGTTGTTGACTCATCGACAAGCAAAGGTTCCCCATAATGATAACTTTTGTTAAGAGACCCCAAATAAATAAGTCAGGTCTCGCAAGGGGCAGCCTCTCTGTGGCGATCTTAAAATCAGGAGGGGGAGAGAGGAGGTTGAGCGGGGTTGGTGGGGCAGGTGGCTATTGGGGAGGGAGAGATTACGCCGGCTACCCGTACTGGTCTCCTTGTAGCCAGGTCAAATACAAGGATTTGATGATTAGACAGGTCGGTGGCATCTTTTTCAGCTTAAATGAAAATCTAAACTACAACCTTACATAGAACTGCAATGGAAGATCTCATTATGAGATCTAGAGCTTTGTCAATGTTCTGGGGGGACTGGCTGAGATGGCGGTTAGGCGGAGCCGGATGCATACCCGATTGGGTTGAGGACATACTCCCTTAGCTTCCGGCACTGCACCCCTGACTGGCTTGAGGGACCTCTACCTGGGCTAAGAGCTACCTTCCTCACTCCCTCTTTAATGTGGGGTGTGGGTCGGATCTGCCTCTCCCTATACGTCCCCCACCGCTGTAAGGGATAGGACGGGTGGATGGGCAGAGAGACCCCCTCCACGATTGGTCCTAGAGAGGGGCGAATAGGCTACATTCTAGAAGTACTCGCCGAGGTACAGCCCCCCTCCCCCGTGAAGTAATATAATGAAAGCCCCTCAGAGTTAATCGAGTGATAACGTCAATAGCTGCGAATCAACTGGAATGTTCACTCACTCCCCTGGAGGCGGCCTGGCATGACTATAGCTTCTCGTCTGGTCCTCCATAGCAGAGGACCAAGCAAAAACTTGGCACATTTGGGAGTCTGAGCACGTTTGCTCTCAGCCCCTACGGAAGCTGCAAATAGTTTGGCAAGACCAACCCAGTTGGTAGGCTCCTGCCTTATGTTACTTAGTCAGTTAGTTCAGTTACTTGGATTGTTTATAGGTTTGCAGTTGGAGGGTGGCTTGTCTCCCTCATTTCCCAATAGGCAGTCACCAGAGTTTGGATACAACAGAAATATGGGACTACGATATAGCAGTGTGACTCTGATAGGTCTCTCTACAAATAAAATAGTTAAACGATGGATAAAACATTACAGATTTTCTCACTAAATGTCAATGGGTTGGGTAGCCCAGTTAAACGCTCCAGAATGTTAATTATGTTTAAAAAAAGTCAAGTGGGAATTATTTACATACAAGAAACACACACGAATGAAAATGAACACAAGAAGCTAAGGGGCAGGGGATTCACCCAAGTCTTTGCTTCATCTAGTAGCAGGGGTAGAAGGAGAGGGGACGCCATACTGGTTGCAGGCCATATCCCCTTTCGGGCTTCACAGGAGTGGGCAGATGCAGAGGTCACCTGGTAATAGTGCAGGGACTGCTGCAGAATAATGAGGTAACCTTGGCTAAGGCCTACTCCCCACCTCGGGATCGAACACACAGACAGTAAGACACCTCCTAAGGAAGGTGGTGGAGATGACCAAGGGAACTCTGATTCTGGCCGGGGACTTTAATATTGCCCCTAGTCCCAATCTTGATACCACAGGTGTCACTAGAAGTAGACAACCTGGCCCGCATAAGTTTTTTAAAGGTTCATCCAGGAAGTGGGATGGCTGGATGTATGGCGTGCCCTCCACCCAAGGGACAGAAGGTATACATTCTACTCAGCAGCACATGGTACATATACTAGGATAGACCACTGCAGCTGTACACAAAAAGAAAGCCTGAAGTTACTTCGGGAAACCACCATTGGAGATATTGCCCTTTCAGATCATGCCCCTGTGATTACGGCATGGGATATGGGACTAGAATGCCGTAACACCTTGTGGAGATTTAATCCGATCCATCTTAAAAGCAAACCCTTTCAGGAGTTCCTGAAAGATAAGATGCAGGAAATTCTGGGGGATAATTCGGCTAGGGAGATCTGTCCAGCGTTCCGCTGGGACACGCTGAAGGCGGTACTTAGGGGTCATTTAATACAACATATTGCCTTCCTGGCCAAGCGACGGAGGGAAAGACAGCTATATCTGGAGGGGACTCTCAATTTCCTCCAGGATGCACACCAGCAGGGAGACATTTCTGTGGAAGCACAGCTCAAACAAACCAAACAGGAACTGGATGATCTGTGCCTATGAAATACAGAAATAGCCCTGGCTTTCTTGAGGCAGCGTTATGGGGAAATAGGCCCTAGGGCATCCCGTCTGCTCGCCTTCTGCCTCCGACAAACAGAGAAGGCTTGCCACAACTGCCAGTATTAGATACACTGAAACTAATACTCAGCAGGTACAGATTACCGGTATTACACAAGCATTCTGTGATTATTATAGGAAACTACATACCCCAGATCACCCCCTTGACCTCAATAATATTAATACCTTCCTTGCACCCCGGACCTCCCAAGACTTAACAGGGAGCAACAGCAGGGACTCATCACACCTGTAACCCTGATGGAAATACGAGCAGCTATATCACGCTTAAAAACAATGAAGGCCCCGGGCCCTGATGGCTATGGTACAGAGTTCTATAAACAGACAGAACAAATGATCAGCCCCCTGCTGGAACAGGTATATGATGGGATAGTGCGGGGCCTGGCTGACCCTCCCCCAAGCTGGTCCTATGCGGTGATTTCAGTTATCCCCAAGCTTAACAAGTACCCTCAGTTATGCTCTTCCTATCGCCCCATCTCAGTACTGAATGTAGGTTATAAAATGTTCATGTCTATCATGGCCAGAAGGCTAGATGGAGTCCTGTCTTCCCTGACTGGCCTAGATCAGACTGGTTTTGTCAGTTCTAGAACCACAACAGATAATACTAGGACAGCCCTGCATATGACACAGAGAATGGCCGGCAGGGGAACCCCCTCAGTCCTTCTCAGTCTAAATGCTGAGAAGGCATTTGACAGGGTCTCCTGGCCCTTCCTGTTTGCTACTATGTCTAAGATGAGGTTTCCCTCTCCCTTTATTTCTCTGATCAGGGCCCTATATACCTCACCCAGAGCATGTGTCAAGGTCTCCGGCCATCACTCTGCTTACTTCCCTCTACTTCGAGGCACCCGACAGGGCTGCCCTATATCCCCAAGGATATTTGCAATTTATATTGAACCACTGGCCCAGGCAATAAGGCGCTCACCGCATATAGTAGGAGTTCGGCTAGGGGAAGGGGGACATCGTATTGCTTTGTACGTGGAAGATGTCCTGCTTTTCCTTTTGGGCCCTACACAATCAGTGCCGGAGGTATTTAGAATACTGGAAGAATATGGGAGATGCTCTGGGTATCAATTAAATACCTCCAAAACCGATGCCTTAACCTTTAATTTTACCCCTACCCCACAGTTGACAGACTTGTCCTTTTCGATGGGATCTGGAGAAACTACTATACCTAGGTATTTACCTGGTGCGTGAGGCTGGGAGGGCCTTCTCAAACAACTACGCTCCCTTTTACACCCAACTACAGGCAGATCTGGCCCGGTGGAGTATCCTTCCACTTAACATACCCCAGAGGGTGGAGGTGATATGGATGGTGGTTCTCCCACGGGCCCTATACCTATTTCAAAATGTACCAGTGCATGTCCCAAATACAACATTCCAATTATGGAACAAAGCCATAATGCGGTTCATTTGGGCTGGTAAATGGCCTAGAATAAAAGCCGCGACCCTCTTCCTCCCTAGGCGACTAGGAGGCCTTGCCCTCCCGAACTTTTAATTATATAACTGGGCCACACATCTCTCCATTTATCATAATTTGCCTCCAGTGGACCAACCCAGCTATATGGAGGGAAATGGAGGAGGATCTGCTCCCATTTAATGACCTAATAAGGTCCACCCTATACCAGACACAACATACCAGTCTCATGCAGAACTCAGGTCCTTGGATTTCCCAACAGATCTAAACATGGAACCTGATTTGTAAACAGCTTGCCTTGACACCTTATTTAATCTACATGTGCTCGATAACCCTACTGGAGCATTTCTACCCTGCCCAGTTAGATCACGTATTTGGTCAGTGAAGCCGCCTCCGCCTCTCTTTCATAACACAATTCCTGAAGGGGAATGATTTTAATACCTCTCAAGAACTTCGACAAACCTACAGCTTGAGACAGGAGGATTTTTTTCGATACTTACAACTGAGACATTTATTTTTCACTCCTTCCCTCCAGAAGTGCGAAGACTAGAAAAACTCCCCCCATTAATAGCCCTTATGCAGACCACCACGGTCTCTTCTGGGACTCCACATATCATCTCTAAACTATACAAAGCACTTACTGAAACTTTGGGAGTGAATACAATGGAGACATTAGAGAAATGGAATAAAGAACTGAGGGTGGAGATTTCTTCCCCACAGTGGGACAGGGGTTGCCTTCTAGCATCCAAGCTTACATACTCACATTCCTGGTGATTCTTCGCCTGGCAACTAATAATTAGATAATTTCGGACCCCAATAATAACAGCCCACTATTCAAAAACAGGGACATCTGACTGTTGGTGTCAGTGTGGTGACCCACAGGCCCACCACACTCATGTATTCTGGGCTTGCCCCACCATACAGCCATTCCTGACTTCTCTCCAGGTAGAATTAACGGAGTTGATGGGACACCCCATCTCCCTTACAGCAGAACTTTTTATATTGCAAATTGTCCCATGGGAGTTAAGAGACACCCACACAATCTATCTATTGGGGATAGCCCTCCTGGCAGCAAAAAAGGCCCTAACAAGACACTGGCCCTCTCCCCAAGTTCCTACTATATCCGAATGGAGGGAAATAATGACCCTTATATATAAGTCGGAGAGAATTTCATTTTTTTTGAATGGTTGCCCAGAACTGGGTATGCTGTAATGGACTAAGTGGATCAAATATATAATGGCTAGAGACCCATGTTTTGTACCCTAAAACCAAAACCAGTTAGCTTATCTACATCATATGAGACATTATACTATTAAGAAGTGGGGGGAGGAGGGTGAATCCTTGAAAGGGACTAGAAGACTGGGTTGACTACTATCTAGAGAATAAAACTCTGTGTTAAGAACGTGAATATCGGAAAAATGTCACATGATGAGATGAAACATTGATTCTATTACGCTCCCTGTATAAACTTGAAATACAGGTTACTCACCTGTAACAGGAGTTCTAGGAATGGTATATGTTGTTCATCCACACTTACTGGCAGGTTCCTTGCCGCTTTAAATCTTGCCGGAAGGTCTTCAAGCTGGCTCCTCCCACCCACCCGGGTGGTAAAACTCTCGGCTCCGCCCCATGATGCCAGATCTAGTCCACTGGAAGCCAGGTTGCGCAATAAGCCGGGAGGTCGGTAATAGGATGAACAACATATACCATTCCTAGAACTGTTACAGGTGAGTAACCTGTATTTCTAGGGACATGGATATGTTATTCAATCCACACTTACTGGCAGACTCCTAGCAGTTCTCCGGGAGGAGGGACGCAAGGCGCGCACCCCCTACTTGGGAAATAAGGACCGGAGAACCGAGGTCCCAAAACGAGCATCCCGGCGTGACTCAAGGTCGATGTGGTAGTGGGTAATGAAGGTGCGTGCTGACTTCCAGGTAGCAGTCTTGCAGATCTCCTGGATAGGGACGTCCCTGGAAGCAGCCACCGATGCACCGGTATGGCGGGTAGAATGAGCTCTTATCCCTTTGGGAGGCACCATGCCCGCCAACCTGTAGCAGAGATCTATGCAGGAGGTAACCTATCTGCCTATCGTCCACTGGCTGCAGGTCTGCTGAGTACGACTTCAGCATAGGTGACAAACAGCTGGCGAACCTCTCCCCAAACTTCAGCTGTCCGCTCCTTGTAATAAGAGAACGCTCTTCAAGGGTCCAAAGTATGCAGCCTATATTTAGCCTCCGAGGTGTGACTGAGGTAGAACACCAGCAGAGTCAACACCTGGTTAAGGTGAAATTCCGACACCACCTTCGAAAAAATTTCGGGTTGGGGTGCAGGACAACCTTGTCCCTGTGGAAGACCAGATAAGAAGACTCGATGGAAAGCGCCTGGAGCTCTCCCATCCTTCTGGCTGACGTGATAGCCACCAAGAAGATGGTCTTCCACGACAGGTGAGAGATATCACACCTGTGCATCGGTTTGAATGGCTTGCCCATGAGCTTAGCCAGTACCAGCAGTAGATCCCGTGGAAGAGGAGGTTCTCGCACCGGAGGGGATATGTGATCAAGGCCTTTGAAGAAGCGCCCGACCACCTTCTCCTGCGCCACCGACTGCTTCCCGGCCAGAGCCCGGTAAGCAGAAATGGCGGCCAGGTGCACCTTAAGGGTCGTCGACCGAAGCCCTAGCTGAGAAAGGGACCATAGGTAGACCAGAATGCTAGCCAAGGAACAGGAGGAAGGGTCCAACCCCTTAGCCTGACACCAAATGGAGAATCTCTTCCATTTGAAGGCATAGCATTTCCTGGTCGACTCCTTACAGGATGCCTCAACAACGTTAAGGACCTCATCGGAAAGACACAAGGCCTGGAACTCTAGCGGCTCAGGAACCAGGCCGTCAAGTGCAGGGATTGAAGGTCCGGGTGGAGTACCTTCCCCTTGTTGACTGAGATCAGGTCCGGGCAGGCTGGGATTCGCATCGGGAGCCTGGAGCTGAGGCTGAGGAGATCTGGGTACCAGAACTGGCGAGGCCAGTCTGGGGCTACCAGAATCACCTGTGCCTTGTCCCTCTTCGCCTTGAGAAGCACCTTGTGGATCAAGGGAAATGGAGGGAAGGCGTGGAAGAGACCCGGGGTCCATGGCCTCGAGAAGGCATCCCCCTGCAGCGAGCTCTGCTGAGGGAGCGGGCATGAAACAGTCTCAGCTCCGCATTCTCCCTGGAGGCAAACAGGTCCACCTGAGGTGTGCCCCAGTGGGAGAAACAGATTGTGTACTACCTCCAGCAGGAGAGACCACTCGTGAGATGCAGCACCTATCCGGCTTAGGGCATCGGACAGAGTGTTGGAGGCTCCTGCCACATGGATGGCTATGAGATCCGCCTCCAGTCTGCTCACGAGAGACCACGTACGGAGAGCTTCCTTGCACAGAGGCAAGGAGCGCGTCCCGCCCTGGCGGTTTAGGTAGTACATGGTCGTGGTGTTGTCCGTCTGGACCTGGACCACTTGACCCCATACAAATGGAGTGAAGGCGGTGAGGGCTAGTCAGACCGCACGAAGCTCCAGCAGGTTGATGTGGCATTGAGACTCCTGAGGGGACAAGAAGCCATGGGCTCTGAGCTCCCCCAGATGGGCACCCCAATCCATCAGAGAGGCATCGGTCGCTAGAGTGACCGTCGGCTCGGGGCGGATGAGCGGGATACCCTCCTGCAGATGAGCTGGGACGAGCCACCACTGGAGGCCGTCCCACATCTCCTGGGTCACTGTCACCAGCTGGTCCAGAGGACCGGAGCGCAGTGACCACTAGCTGGCCAGCCCCCACTGCAGGGGGCGCATATGCTAGTGGGCCCAACGGACCACACTGATGCAGGCCGCCATGAGGCCCAGGAAGTCCTGGCCAGGGTGCAATTGCCCAACCAGAAATGATTGGGCAAAGGAGGAAAGGACCTCGGCCCTGTCCGCTGGGTTCTGGCTCGAAGAGAGTCGAGCTCTGCCCCGATTAACTGAATCACCTGTGATGGCACGAGTTCTGATTTGGCCTCGTTGATGAGGAGGCCAATCTGAGAGCAGACCTGGAGGGCCAGAACCCTGGACCGCTCCACCTCCAACCCGGAGGGGGCTGCAATCAGCCAGTCGTCCAGGTAAGGATATACCCGGACCTTTCGACGCCACAGGAATGCTGTCACCACTGCTATGCATTTGGTGCAGACCCTGGGAGCTGGAGAGAGGCCAAAGGGCATGGCCCGGAACTCGTAAAGAGATCCCTCTGCTCTGAAGCGGAGGAATCGCTGATGAGACGGATGGACTGGGATGTGAAAGAACGCATCCTGAAGGTCCAGAGAACAGAACCACATGCCTGGTTCCAAGGATGGAATGATCGGAGTCAGAGTGACCATCCTGAAGGTGCGAGGCCTTAGGAACTTGTTCAGGTCATGCAGATTGAGAATGGGGCGCCAGCCCCCTATCCGTTTTGGGACCAGAAGTACCTGGACATAAACCCTGGGTCTGGAGGTGGGTCCGCCACCTTGCTGATCACCTTCTTCTGGAGGAGCAAGGCAATGTCGGCTCGACGAACCAACAAGAGAGGCTGCGGAACCCATAGCCCCCCATGGGGCAACAGCTCGATAGGGAGGGAACTGCTCGAATTCCAGAGGCAGACCCCTGCCGACCACTTCTAGCACCCAGCGGTCCGTGGTGATAGTGGACCAGGCGGAAAGGAAGTGGCGAGCCGTCCCCCCATGGGGGGAGCCCGGGGAGGAGTGACGAGGTTGGGGGTGACACCCTTCAACCTGTCACTGGGCAAGCTTGGAGGAAGGGCCCGCTGAGGGACCTCCTGGACTCTTGCCTCCAGGCTTCTTACTAGAGGAAGCGGCAGACTTGGCCTTAGGGTGCCAAGTGTGAGCCTGCTGGCCCTGATGCTGGTGTTGCTGGGCCGGACGTGCTGCAGGAGCAAAGGGCGAAAGGGTTTATGCTGTGTTGGCGGCCTTTGTCCTTCTGAGCAGACGTGACCAAGGCCAAGGTGGCACTGGACTTCTCGAACCTCTAGAGATGGCCTTCCACTCCAGGCCTGAACAAGTCGGTGCCCAGGAAGTGAACATCTGCCAGCTTGTGCTGGTTGTCCGCCATGAAGGTGGAGATCCGCAGCCAAGCTCTGCGGCGCATGGCTACGGAGTCAGCTTGTTACCGGTCAGTAAAAGTTGCTGCCACATCAAGTCCTCGTAGCACCGATGCAACTTGCGCCGGAGCCTAGCCTCCAAAGAGGATGAGCAGCGACGCCACTTTCCATGGTGCCAAGACAGAGACATCGGTGGGACCGAATGGACCTAGAAGAGGACCGAGACAGAGACCTTCGGGGATTCCGAGGGTGGGTCAGAGAGGGAACGGGGGAAATCCGCCCCTCCCTTGGTGAAGGGACCTTAACCGGGGACTGCGGCACAGGAGGCATGGGCAAGTCCTTGGTAACCACCGGGGGAACTGGTGAAGAAGGGTTGTCATCTTCTCCAGTCGACAAACCGTCCGATGGGTCGAGAAAAATCTCGACCGCGTCGGTGGATGTCTTGGCTGGTTGACCTAACGGGGACACCGTGAAGCCAGCGGCCACAGCCGCAACCTTGACCTAAGTCGAGAGTCGACGGTCCGGTGAAGGAGATCTCTCCCGCTCCCATGAACGCCGATGGTCGGACTTACCTTTAGAGTCCTTCTTTCTGGACCAACTGGAATGTCCCGATGGCCCTTCTCCCTTAGTGGAGAGGGACTGACAAAGCTCCTTAAAGAAAGCAGTGTAGGAGGAGCCCAAGGACAGCGGATAAATGCCGCAGCTGAGGAGGAAGAAGAAGTGGCCTGGGCCGCCTCCTCCTCCTCCTCAAGGGTGATCATCTGCTCCAACTGCTCCGAGGAGCCAGCCGCGGACCGCTGCAGGGCCTCCTTAGACTTGACCGGCAGGTACCGTTTTGATGCGCCAAGTAGAAGTCTGGCAGCGCGGTACTCCAAGACCGAAGCCGAGGAAGACTTGCACAATCCGCAGGCCTGCGAACTGTGGCCAAGCCCCAGGCAGTAGATGCACGTGGAGTGTGGATCAGTCCGGGACATCTTCTGCCCATAAGGGCACTGACGGAAGCCGGGAGTCGATTTATCCATCGCAGCCGCGAGGGAAGACTAAGACCTTAGTCTTGCAAATTTTAAAATGAGTTTTGGGAAATCTGAAGAGCGTGGATCCAGGCCTAAAACGCAGAGCGCTAAGGAGGGAACCTGAGCTTCCAAGCGGTAAGGAAGATCTGGCGTCATGGAGCGAAGCAGAGGGTTTTACCACCCAGGTGGGTGGGAGGAGCCAGCTTGAAGACCTTCCAGCAAGATTTAAAGCGGCAAGGAACCTGCCAGACAGTGTGGACTGAACAACATATCCACGTCCCTAGAAGTAATTTTTCACAGAATAGGGCTGTGAATGCATGGAACAGCCTTCTGAGGAGGTTGTGGAGTCAGAAACAGTAGGAGAATTCAAGAATGCATGGGACATGCATAAGGTAATTCTAGTGGGAGGTAGGAGGAAGTAAGACGTTGATTAACTAGAATCTGCAGCTTATCCATCAGGTAGGGAAATACAGGTTACTCACCTGTAACAGGAGTTCTAGGAATGGTATATGTTGTTCATCCACACTTATTAGCAGGTTCCTTGCCGCTTTAAATCTTGCCGGAAGGTCTTCAAGCTGGCTCCTCCCACCCACCCGGGTGGTAAAACTCTCGGCTCCGCCCCATGACACCAGATCTGGCCCGGCTGGAAGCTCAGGGTTGTGCGTCCAAGCCGGGAGGTCGGGATCGTGGTGGATGAACAACATATACCATTCCTAGAACTCCTGTTACAGGGAGTAACCTGTATTTCTAGGGACATGGATATGTTGTTCATCCACACTGTCTGGCAGACTCCTAGCAGTTCTCCGGGAGGAGGGAGGCAAGCGCACACCCCTACTTAGGGAATAAAGACTGGAGAACCGAGGCCCCAAAACCAGCATCCCGGCGTGACTCAAGGTCGATGTGGTAATGGGTAATGAAGGTGTGTGCTGACTTCCAGGTAGCAGCCCTGCAAATTTCCTGGATAGGGACGTCCCTGGAAGCAGCCACCGATGCAGCAGTATGACGGGCAGAATGAGCTCTTATCCCTCTGGGAGGCTCCATGCCCGCCAACTTGTAGCAGAGATCTATGCAGGGGTGACCCACCTGCCTGTCGTCCGCTGCTGCTGCAGGTCTGCCAGGTGCGGCTTCAGCGTAGGGTGACAAACAGCTGGCGAACCTCTCCCAATTTCAGCCGTCGCTCCTTATAATAGCAGCCCTTCTAGAGTCAAAGTATGGAGCCTGTATTCGGCCTCCGAGGTGTGACTGGGGTAGAACACCGGCAGAGTCAACACCTGGTTAAGGTGAAACTCCGACACCACCTTCGGAAGGAATTTCGGGTGGGGGCGCAGGACAACCTTGTCCCTGTGGAAGACCAGGTAAGGCGACTCAATGCAGAGCGCCTGGTGTTCTCCCATCCTTCTGGCTGACGTGATAGCCACCAAGAAGGCGGTCTTCCACGACAGGTGAGAGAGTTCACACCTGTGCATTGGTTGAATGGCTTGCCCATGAGGCTTTGCCAATACCAGCAGTAAATCCCACGAGGTGAAGGTTCTCACACGGAGGGAAATGTGATCAAGGCCTTTGAAACGCCAGACCACCTTCTCCTGCGCTACCGACTGCTCCCCGGCCCGCGCCCGGTAAGCAGAGATGGCTGCCAGGTGCACCCTTAGGGTCGTCGACCTAAGCCCTTGACTAGAAAGGGACCATAAATAGTCCAAGATGCTTGCCAAAGGACAGGAGGAATGGTCCAAGCCCTTGCCCTGACACCAAATGGAAAATCTCTTCCATTTGAAGGCATAGCAATTCCTGGTCAACTCCTTACGGGACGCCTCAACAACATTGAGGACCTCGTCGGAAAGACCCAAGGCCTGGAACTCTAGCCACTCAGGAACCAGGCCGTCAGGTGCAGGGATTGAAGGTCCGGATGGAACACTTTCCCCTGCCTGACTGAGAGCAGGTCCGGGCGAGCTGGAAGCTGCCTCGGGAGCCTGGAGCTGAGGCTGAGGAGATCTGGCGGGGCCAGTCTGGGGCTATCAGAATCACCTGCGCCTTGTCCCTCCTTGCTTTGAGAATCACCTTGTGAATCAAGGGAAATGGGGGAAAGGCGTAGAAGAGGCCCGGGGTCCACAACCTCGAGAAGACATCCCCCTGCAGCGAGCCCTGCTGAGGGGGGCCGGCATGAAACAGCCTTAGCTTCGTGTTCTCCCTGGAAGCAAACAGGTCCACCTGAGGTGTGCCCCAGTGGGAGAACAGATCTTGTACTACCTCCGGCAGGAGAGACCACTCGTGAGATGCAGCCCTATCCGGCTCAGGGCATCGGCCAGGGTGTTGGAGGCTCCTGCCATGAATGGCTAGAGATCCGCCCAGGCTGCGCCACAGTGACCAAATGCGGAGAGCTTCCTTGCACAGAAGCATGGCAGCGTTCGCCCCTGGGCGTTTAGGTAGTACATGGTCGTGGTATTGTCTGTCTGGACCGGACCACTTGACCCCGGAGAAACGGAGCAAAGGCGGTGAGAGCTAGGCGGACTGCTCGAGCCCCAGCAGGTTGATGTGGCATCGGACTCCGGGTACCAGAGGCCGGACGCCAGTGTTCCCCAGATGGGCACCCCAACCCATCAGAGAGGCATCGGTCGATAGAGAGACCGTCGGCTCGGGGCGGACAAACGGGATGCCCTCCTGCAGATGAGATGGAATGGTCCACCACGGAGAGCGTTCCACATCTCCTGGGTCACCATCACTAGCTGGTCCAATGGATCGCAGCGTTGTGACCACTGGCTGGCCAGTCCCCACTGAAGGGGGCGCATGTGCCAGCATGCCCAACGGACCACGCTGGTACAGGCAGCCATGAGACCCAGGAGGCGCAGGAAGTCCCGGGCAGGGCGCAATTGCCCAACCAGAAATGACTGGGCAAAGGAGGTAAGAACCTCGGCCCTGTCCGCCGGGAGCCATGCTCTGGCTCGAAGAGTCTCGAGCTCTGCCCCGATAAACAGAATCACCTGCCTGACTCAGAGTTCCGACTTGGCCTGACGTTGGCGAGAAGGCCGACTTGAGCAAACCTGGAGGCCAGATCTGGACCGCTCCACCTCCTGTCTGGAGGCTGCTATCAGCCAATCGTCCAGGTAAGGTACCCGGACCCTCGGCGCGCAAGAAAGCTGTCACCACTGCAATGCATTTGGTGAAGGCCCTGGGAGCTGGAGACAGGCGTAGGGCATGGCTCGGAACTCGAAGAGGGATCCCTCCGCTCGAAAGCGAAGGAATCTCCGATGTGACGGACGGATAGGGACGTGAAAGAACGCGTCCTGCAGGTCCAGAGAGCAGAACCACACGCCGTGTTCCAGGGATGGTATTATCTGAGCCAGAGTGACCATCCTGAAGGTTCGAGACCTTAGGAACTTGTTCAGGTCGTGTAGGTCGAGAATGGGGCGCCAGCCCCCCATCCGTTTCGGAACCAGGAAGTACCTGGACACAAACCCCGGGTCTGAGGGAGGGTCCGCTACCTCCCTGATCACCTCCTTTTGGAGGAGGAGAGCGATGTCGGCCCGGCGAGCCGACAGTGAGGCTGCGGACCCCGAGGCCCCCCGAGGTGCGACGGCTCTGAAGGGCGGGGCCTGCTCGAATTCTAGAGGCAGGCCTTTTCCCACCACCTCCAGTACCCACCTGTCCGTGTCCCCACGGGGAACCTGGGGTGAGGTGACGGGGTTGGGGGCGACACCCTCAGCCGTCACTGGGCAGGCTGGAGGAGGACGGCCGAGGGACCTCCTGGGCCCCTACCTGCTTCCTGTTGGAGAAAGCTCGGGCTTGGGTTTGGGATGCCAAGCCCGAGCCTGCTAGCCCCTGACATTGCTCGGCGAGAGCGCCAGAGGCGCAGAAAGGCAGGAGCTTAGGCTGTGGTTTGCGGCCTTTGTCCTTCTGGCCGGAAGAGACCGAGACCAAGGTAGCACTGGACTTCTCGATCCTCTGCAGGTGACCTTCCACCCCAGGGCTGAAGAGGTCAGTCCCCAAAAAGGGAACATCCGCCAACTTGTGCTGGGTATCCGAAGTAAAGGTGGATATCCTCAGCCATGCCCGACGACGTATAGCCACTGCGGCCGCCACAGATCTGGCACATGAGTCCCCAATATCTAAAGCAGTCTGGAGCTGCTGTTTGGCCACTGCCCTGGTCCCGCACCTGCCTGTCCGTAGTCTGCAGATCTGCGGGAAGATGAGGGACGACCTCATCCAGGGAGCCCAACAGGGCATGAGAGAAAATGTGCCATGAGGACGGCCGAACTGGCCTGGCGAAGACCGAGAGAGGGCGCAGCATAGACTTTTCGCCCGGCATAGTCCAATTTCTTGGACTCCTTGTCGGGAGGTTTGTCCACATCCCTAGCGTTCCCGGCACGCCGTAAAACGCTGTCGGTAACCAACCCCTCAGCCGAGGGGTGTTCTGAAAAACCGGACAGGGAACCAGTAGGGACCGCATACTTCCTGGCCATCCTGGCCGAAGGCGTAGGACAGGAAGCAGGGCGCTGCCAGAGCTCCAAGACCAGACCCGCTATGGCCTCGGCCACCGGAAAGGCCTCCGTAGGGGAATCCCCTTGGTCCAGAATCTCCGTGAGGGGATACCTGGCCCGTTTAGAAACGGGTTCAAGCTTCATCCCGGTGGACTCCGAGATGAGCAAGTAATCCTAGGAAGGACGAAGGGCTATCGTCCACCGACTGTCCTCCTGAGGACTCCAAGTCCATTGCTTGGAGAAAAGGGAGGAATCATCCTCGGACTCGGAAGAGTCCTCAAAAACTCCTCGGCCTGAGCCACCCTCCACCTGCCGAGGTCTATCGGGAGTGAGGTGACAGACAGCCTATGGGGCAGGCCCTGAGCCGACCAAGAATTTTTGGTGGAGCCCCAATTAATGGCTGTAGGCGGAGGTTCCACGAGACCAGTGGGGCAGCTGGAATTGGCGTGTAACAACGCCTGGGAACAGGCTACTCGGCTAAAGCGAGGGGTTGTCTCGGCTGCTCTGGTGACAGCCACTTAATGGCGGGGAAGGCGGCGGCGTCGGCTTATTCCCCGGTCAGAAGGAGCTGTTGCCACATGAGTTCCTCATACCTTGTAGCGTTAACTTGTGCGAAGCCTCCCAATCGAGGAGGAGGAAGAGGAAGAGCGGCGGCGCCAGCTGCCGCGTGCGGGGCGGAGACCGCCTATGCGGCGGGATCGGCTGGACCCTGAGACGTCGAGACCGAGAACCTCGGCAAGGCTGAGGACGGTGCGGCAGGTGTCGAATCGCACTCGGCCCGGACGACCGCACCGAGGGCCTGAACCGAGGCACAGACGAGCCGACAGGATCCTCAACTCCCACGGAGAACAGGAGAGGAATTCTCAGCTTCTCCAGCCAACAATCTGTCCAACGGGTGAGAAAATCTCGACCGCGTCGACGGGAGTCTCGGTCAACTGGCCTGACGGGGACACCGTGAAACCAGTGGCCGACAACTAGGGGAGAGGGATCTTTCCCACTTACTCTTGTCTCTCTTTTTGGACCGAGAAAACGGTCCAGAAGAAGTTGGACCCTCACCTTTGTCGAGAGGTCAGACAAAGCTCCTTAAAAGAAGCGAATAAGAGGCACCGAAGATAGCGGGACAAATGCACGGCAGGTAAGCGGCCAGCGCCGCCCCCTCTTCGAGGCGATCATTTCTTTCGAGCTGATCCGCCCGAAAGCCCGCCGCGACACCGCCGACCGGGCCTCTTTTGACTTAACCGGAGGAAATCTTCTCGGGACGCCCCAGTTGTAAACGGGCAGCACGGTCTTCGAGGACGTAGGCCGAAAAGGAAGAGCACAGATCGCAGGCCTGCGGGTCATGCTCAAGGCCCAAGCAGTAAACTCATGTGGAGTGTGGATCCGTCGAGACATCTTCTGCCGAGGGGCATCTCCGGAAACCGAGTCGATTTGTCCCGCCAGCGCAGAGAAAGAAGACAAGTCTTTGCAAAAACTTTTAATTTCGAAATCAAGAATTAGGAACCAGTCTTACACGCAGAGCGTTATGAGGAACCGAGCTTCCAAGCGGTAAGGAAGATCTGGCATCATGGGCGGAGCCGAGTTTTACCACCGGGTGGGTGGGAGAGTCAGCTTGAAGACCTTCCGGCAAGATTTAAAGCGGCAAGGAACCTGCCAATAAGTGTGGATGAACAACATATCCATGTCCCTAGAAATGGGCAGACTAGGTGGGCCAAGCGGTCCTTATCTGCCGTCAGATTCTATATTTCGATGTTTAATGGCTATGAGAGACCATACCAGTACCGCTGCAAGGGCTGCGGGAGTGAGGAAAGGACCCTTCCACGGGGAGGGGGCCGTGCAATCTGCCCACTGTAGAACGCCCAACTGGAGAGGGGCGAGCTGAGTGGTGCCTTTGGGAGGATACCACCAGGTGAGGATATTGGAGCCATGCAGGTCCACTAAGGCTGCCTCTGTCCCCACCAACTGAAGGCCCTGTCCGATTCAGAGCGGAAAGAAGGCTCGATTCAGTGCTCCTATTTCTCCCACAGCTTACAGCCTCACTGGGAACAGCACAGAGCGCCACCATCAATCTCCTAACCCCTGCCCTACCAGACAGAGACGTGCCTCTCGACAGGTCTTACAGATGCTGTGGAGCCCAAGGAAAAGAGATCGAAGGACCCAGCACTGCAGGTGGTGCCGGAATCCCCCTCGGCGCCAGCCATGGCACTGATGCCTGAAACAGCGCCACCTGCGGCACCAGAAACAGGGTCGGCACTGAAGCCAACACCGTCCCCAGACCCGGCACTGAGGGATGCAAGAAGGGCAGCACTGCTGCTAGCTCCGGGTCAAGGGGAATCCAGAGGCTATGGAGAGCCAGGTAACCAATCTGGATCATCCTGATTGTCATCTGAATGTGAGGACTAGATCAGGGAGATTGCCAAACTGGCCATCCCTGGAACTCCCCCTCTCCCGGCACTGCAAGCGGTGCTGGAAGGGGAACCAGCTGCACAGTCATCATCGCCCCCTGCTCTCTGATACTGGGGACGGTGTCAGGAGCAAAGGCGGCACCATGATGTGATATCGAGGGCCATCAGCGCATGCCCAGCATATAGCTGAGACCTCAATACCGGGGGTGTCTGGGTCCCTGAAAGGGCACCGGACTGCGAGGGGTGCTCAGTCGACCCCCCAAAGGAGGCCAGCTGTCCACATGACCCATCACACAAGCTTCCAGTCTCAGTGAGATCAGAAACAGCAGAGGCCTGCTCTCCCTCGGTACCTATAGTACTGGGGAGAGGCCTGGGGGAAGGGCCCAGAGACCCGACCTTGGCGTCGCGGATACAACACCTGCCTCCAAATATTGGGAGGGTCCCATCCCAACTTCAGTGTGTGGATTTCTGATCTTCAGTAGTTCATACTGAAGCAGGTGTAACACCTGTCCATGTTGTGATGTGGACCCAGGCAGGTAAGACTTTGGTCATGATGGTCCGATATGGTCATGGGCTTGCCGCAGGGGCACCCCCCGCATTGGATTTTCCCGATTTGTCAGCCCCCAACTGGCCATGCCCTGATGACGGGGGCAAGAAAATGACAGAAAAGATAGCAGATGCCACACTAAGGGAAAGAAAGAAAACAATAATGGTGCTGGAAACTGTACGGCCTTGAGCAGTGCACTTTTTGCTGTGACGAGCAGAACAAAGTATTACCTTTTCTGCAGAAGCTCCTCTTGAGGTGCTGCCTTGATGGCAGGCAAAGCAGAACTGAGGAGGTGGGGGGAGCCAGCGTTGGTTGCTGGCTATTCCGCGAGAGCCACGTCATGCGTTGGCCTCATGGATGGCGCAGTCCCTGATGTTGGCTCCCCCTCCTCTAAAATCTTAAAGCTACATGCTCCCCTGGGGTCCTGCACCTCCAGCTGGCACCCAGCAGTAATGAATGGTGAAGACTGATCCTCTGAAGATCTATGGTTACAGGTGAGTAACCTATTTTTTTAGGGGCGTGGATATGGTTCACTTATCCACACTCTGGCAGACTCCTAGCAGTTCTCTGGGAGGAGTGGGCAAGGCTGCACTTCTCTTTGGTGAACAGACACAGGAGAACTGAGGTCCCAAAACTAGCATCCTGGTATGACTCAAGGTGGATGTGGTAGTGGGAAACCAAGGTGTCTGCTGACTTACAGGTAAGCAGCTTTGCAGAGCTCCTGGACAGGGATGCCCCTGGAAACAGCCACTGAGGCAGCAGTATGTCTGATGGAATGAGCCCTAAGCCTTAAAGAAGATTCCCAACCAGTCAACCTTCTCTGTTCCAGTGTGTATATGCATTCAATTGTATTTTATTACAGCACTTCAATGTAAATTCCTTGTTATATTTTTGCACTGCTTAATCTGACATGCCTCACTGTGATTTGGACCAATTGTTCTATTGCACTCGATGTATCTATTGTATTACTGTATGTTTATCCTCCCTTTGTCCCTCCAGGCGACAAGCGACTTATTGCTCAGTGTACCTTTCCTGGTGAAACACTTCAATAAATGAATAAAGAAAAACTTATAGCAGAGGTCGATGCAGGATGTGATCCAGCTGCCAATTGTCCACTTTGCTGCCAGTCTGCCAGGCGCGGCTTCAGTATAAGTGACAAACAACTGGCAAGCCTGTCCCACAACTCCAGCCTTGCAGTCTAGGAAATAAGACAGTGCCCTCCACAGGTCCAAAATATGCCAATAAGGTAATCACCTGGTTGAGGTGAAACTCCAACAGCATCTTCAGGGGGACCTTTGGGTCGAGGCGAAAGATGACTTTTTTCCTGTGGAAGAACAGGTAAGGAGAATCCAGTGAGAGCATCTGGAGCTCCCCAATCCTTCTGGCTGATGTAATGGCCACCAGTAAGTCTGTCTTTCAAGGAAGGTGTAACATCTCACACCTGTGCACTGGCTTAAAAGGTTTGCCCATGAGCACTGCCAATACGAGCAGCAAGTTCCACAGTGGAGGAGGTTCATGCACAGGTGGTCCAGGTCCATGAAAAAGGGCCCGACCATCTTCTCCTGGGCCACCATCTGTGTCCAGCCCATGCCCTATAAGCAGAGATGGCTGCTAGATGCACCTTGAGGGCCGTCACCCGAAGTCCCGGCTAGGAAAGGGACCAGAGGCAGTCCAGGATGCAAGCTATGTATCAGGCAAGGGGATAAAACCCCTTGCCCTGAAACCAAACAGAAAATCTCTTCCATTTAAAGGCACAGCATCTACAAGTTGACTCTTTCCTGGAGGCCTCCGCAATGTGGACCACATTCTCCGAGACACCCAAGGCCTCGAACTCTAGCCACTCAGGAACACAGGCCATGTGTCACAGGAACAGAAGGTATGGATGCAGGACCGTCCCGTTGTCTGGTCAGCAGATTGTAGAAGCAGTCTTCATGGAGGTCTGCTACTGAGGCTGATAAGATCTAGTACAAAAAGTGCCATGGCCAGTCTGGAGCCATCAGGTTCATCTACACCTTGTCCTTCCATGCCTTGACCACCACCTTGTTAATCAAGGGGAAGGGAAGGAAGGTATATACAAGGTCATGGATCCAGGACCTCACAAAGGCATCCTCCAGTAGTGTCCTGGACTGTGGGGCCACCACAAAACAATCTCAGTTTGGCATTCTCCCAGGAGACATACAGGTCCACCAAGGATGTGCCATATCGGAAGAACAGGTGGTTCACCACCTCCTCATGCAGGGACCACTCATTCAATGTCACTCCTACACAAATTAAAGAGTCTGCCAGCTGACTGTTCTCTCCTGCGACATGGACTGCCTGGAGAACCACACCCAAGCTGCACACGAGGGGTCAAGAGCGGAAGGCAGCCTGACACAAGGGAAGGGGAAAGTTCAGCCCTGCCTGTCAGGTACAATACAGTCGTGCTGTTGTCTGTCTGGACCTGCATGACATGATCCCTGACTAGTGGAGCGAATACTCATCACAGCCAGACGAACTACACATCGGCTGGGTCATGGTGACTAGCTGGTTGGACTAGGCACTGGGACCACTGATGGCCCAGCTCCCACTGCAGGTGAAGCATCCACCACCAGGCTCAAAGGACCACGGTGTTGCTGGACAACACCAACCCCAGCAGCCTCAGGAAATCCAAGGCAGAGCATGAAAGCCCAAACTGAAACGATCAGGCAAAGAAGGCAAGATGATGCAGTGCCCAATCTACAGGGAGGTGGGCCTTGGCCCGCAGGCAATCTAGTTCATGAACTTGATCACCTGCTAGGTACCACTTCGGACTTGTCCAGGTTGACCACAAGCCTAAGTCTCGGTAAGTCTGGAGAGCCAGATCTCTGGACCACTGCACATCAGCTCTGGATGGACCTGCTAACATCCAGTCGTCCAGGTAGGGGTACACTTGGACTCTGAGGTGCAGCAGGTGGGCCGCCACCACTGCCATGCATTTGGTGTAGACCCTGCACTGAGGAGGATCCGGAAGGTGTGATCTGGAACTGATACAGTACCCCTTCCACTCAGAACCTGAAGTACTGGTGGTGGGATGGATGGACACATGTGGGAAAATGCATCCTGGAGTTCTAAGGAGCAGAACCACATGTTCTGCTCCAGTGATGGGATAATCTAAGTCAAGAGTGATCATCCGGAACTTGAGTTACCACATAAACTGGTTCAGATCCTGCAGATCCAGTATGGGTGTAAGCTCCTGCCCCCCCAGCCATTTCGGAACCAGGAAGTACCTGGACATGTAACCTTGACTGGCCAGTGCATTTAGGATGCAGGCTATGGCCCCTTTTGCAAGGAGCTGAGCGATGTCCTCCCATAGGACGGACAGCGCATCCTACAATACCCTGGACTACTGAGGCATGTGGAGGCGCTAAGGAAGAGGAGCCTTGAAGTCCAGAAGTAATCCTCTGCCCACTACGTCCAACACCCACTTGTCTGTTGTGACAGTAGACTGACGTGGCAAGAAGTGACACAGCCGACCTCCAGCAGGGAGTGCAGGGAGGAACAGGACCAGTGGGGGACAACGTCCCCCAACCAGTCACTAGACAGCTTTGGGGGGAGGCACCACTATACATACCCCCTCCCTTCTTGACCCTGCCCCCCCCCCATTTGGGCTTGGGGTGTCAGGCCTGGTACTGCCCCTGCTGAGGTTGTTGCTGAGAAGACTGCAATTGAAAGGACCAGTACTGGAAAGCCAGTTTCTTAAGCTTCTTTTTCGGATTTTTCTGTGATGACATCACAGAATCAAGAGTGGCGCTGAACTTCTCAATGCAGGTAAAATGTCCCTTCACCCCAGGGCCAAACAGGTCAGTACCCAAGAAGGGGACATTGGTCAGCTTGTGCTGGCTGTTCACTGTGAAGGTGGACAGACGCAGACAGACCCTGTGACACATGGAGATGGCTGCTGCCATGGCACATGAATCACCCATATCCAAGACCATTTGGAGCTGGTGTTTAGTGATTGACTCTGGTCTCTGATGACTGTCACTGCCAACTGTTGATTCATAGGGCTGTGAGGGAGGACTGCACTGAATACCTCATCAGGGAGTGACCAAAGTTGGCCATCATCATGACATAACTAGCATGACAGAGACCCATAAACGGTGCAACATATACAGTACCTTTTTACTGGTATAGTCAATCTCAAGGGATTCTTTGTCCCTGGGGCTTGTCCACGTCCCCCTGGTGTCCAGAACTGCGAAACACTGAGTCTGTGACCAAGCCCTCCATGGAGGGGTTGTCCAAGAATCCCAAAAGGGAACCCATAGGGACCGCATATTTTTTTTTAAATTTATTTTAAATTTGCCTTTTTTGGTCCCTGCTCCCTATCGCCGAACCATCGGCCAGTCCATGAGACTCCGGCTGAGAGCTTCTCTCATGTTGTAGCCATCCTCTATGAACCCCTGGCTGCCCCCAGGGCGGGTCATGGCACCCTCGGCCAAGGGCACCGTGAACACGGAAAAGGGAGCCGGCCTGACAGCTTTCACCCAAGGGCCACAGCGGGAGTCATTGAGGCATCAGGAGCACGGTATTTTTCTCCCGTGTGTGGAGGCGAGGACATGCAATGGCGTCATGATCCGCCCGCCTCCCTGGAGCTGTTAGGCGCCCGGTGGCTGGTTCCCCAGCCTCGCCAGGCTCCGTCTATCGCGGACACTATCCCCGAAGGACAGCAGTCCCAAGGATGCTCCATCCTTCTCCCTTGGCAGCTCTCCAGTGACCTGGGTCTGTTCCCAAACCCGGGTCACTGGTGTCCCAAGCAGAATTCCAACCGCTTCGCTGGTGGGCCGACCAGGGACTGCATACTTGCAGACCATGCAGGCCGAGGATGCTGGGCAGGATGCTGACAAAGCTCCAGAGCCAGCCATAAGACGGCCTCAGCAGCTGTGAAGGCAGCCCCTGGGAATTCATCCCACTCCAAAACGTCTGTGAGGGGTATCTGTCCCTCTTTTGGGGTGACTCAAGCAGGATCAACATGGACTCTGAGATGAGTCGGAAAAGCACCCTGAAGGATACTGGCCCATGCTTGGTGGTGAGCTCCTCAACCAAGCCATGGTTGAGAAGGGGAGTCCCAGAGGAGGCCATGGACTCATGATCAGACTCACCACGGACCTCCCGGGTATCCTCACCTGAGGTGATCCTCACGAACAACTAGCCTGACAAGCTGGTGGACGTACAGACCTCTTTTGCTGGAGCATCCACCTTCAGCTGTAGTGGTGGTGGCTCCACCTTAGGAGGTGGAGAAGCAGGTGTTGGGGGGGGGGGCACTGTATGGTGTGGACCGGCGGGGGTAACATAGGTGATGGCCAGGTGACCAAAGGTCCAGAGGGTAGAGCCCTACCCTGCCCCGCAATGGCCCAATGTTGCCAGGGGAGCTCTTAGCCGCACCTGTACATCCTGTGATAGTGCCTCTCTTCACCTGAGGATGAAGAGGACGAGGAGTGTAGACTGTGATGCCTCCCAGTTGAGTGGGATCACCTCGACCATGGCCTCCACTGCGACTGTTGATTAGGCAGTCGACGGCGAGAAGAGCCTTCCAGTGGGTTGGAATAAACCATGTGCTTGCCTATGTTAGGTAACATGGACATGAATGACCTGACCACTGGTGGAGGCTGCTCCTGTCGAGGGCCAGACGGGGACACTGACAGGACCATATCCTCTTGTGTGAGGACCGGAAGCACCGGGGTCTGAGATGGAGTCTTCAACCTTGTCTGATAACTGGACGACAGGCTTGAGAAGATTTCAGTGGCCAGCTCAACTGAAGCTGATGTCGACTGGCTCAATGGGGAACCGAAGAGTCCTTGGAACTTTGGTGGATCTGTGGAGTGGTGTACCTCCGAGTGTGAATGATCATGCAACATGTTGGCGTTGCCCTAATATCAGCACTGTGTTGACACACAAAGCAAATGACACAGCACTGTTTGCATAAAGGGTGCCAATATTAGGATAACGTCAACAGTGTGTGACATAATTGTTCAAACCCCATGGAACACCACACCTTAGATTCACCAAGGTTCCAGGGACTTCTAACCCTCATGTTTCATTTCCCTGCATTTTACGCTTTGCACTTTAACCCTAATATATGCCTTAACTTGGTAGCTGGGTTTCAATGCCAAGAAGTGCAGTGTACTCCAGTTGGGGGCCAGGTACCCCGGGTACGACTACACTCTCGGATGGGTAAAGCTGGCGGTCTCCAGGGAGGAAAAGGATCTCGGGGTGGCAACAGACACCAAAATGAATAACTTCAAGCAGTGTAGGTAGACTGCTGTGAGAGCGAATAGGATGCTGGGGTGCTTAGCCAGAGTGATAACATTAAGGAGGAGAGCGATCCTACTGCCCCTGTACAATTGCCTGGTTAGACCGCACCTTCTTTATTTCAATTTTGTTAACCGGGTAGACCCACTGAGAAAAAAAAGATCCTTTTTTCAGGTGCGACCCGGAGTTAGTTACAGGTACAATCATTTAACAGTGTTGACAGTAATGAAAATCATACATATATTCATTGGCAGACAGCTTAAGACATTCGAGACATAGGTAAATGCTGACTAGACATCTAGCAGTGGGTAGTTTAGTACAGGGCAGATAATCTACAACAATAACAGATACACAGCATTAATGTCCCTCAGCTGGTGTTTAGCCCCAGCACGTAGTTCAGTGCAGTTTGAAGGCACGGTTGGACCTGCCTTGTTCCTGCTCGTCCTGACCGCTGTTCAGGTACAGATGGTCTTGCAGTCCTATTTGGAAGGAACCCAGGGAGCTTATTCCAGGGCATGGATGAAGAGTGGGCAAAGGATTTGCTACCAGTAGCTCTCTTTGTCCTGGGCATTTCCAGTAGGTTCTTACTAGAGGTCCGGAGCAATCTACCAGTCCTCTTGGGTTTAAGTATACTGGGGAGACGCTCAGGCGGGGGCATGCATTAGTTTGTAAGCATGGCACAGTAAAGGGTACTGGAGCCGTTGGATAAGGGAAGGCTATTTCAGGAAGGCCTGCACCTCACAGAGGTGCCATCTAGGGTGTGACCTGGAGGCAAAGCAGGCTAGTAAAGGGTACTGGGGCCACTGGATAAGGGAAGGCCAGTACCTCACACTGGTGCCATCTAGGGTGCAACTTGGAGGCAAAGCGAGCTAAAGTACTGTGTGCAGTTTGAGTGCCCATACTTGAGGAGAGATGTTGCCCTTTCTGAGAGGGTCCAGAGGAGAGCTTCTAGGATGATTCACGGACTGAAGGACCTGTCCTACAAGGACAGACTTAGGGATTTGTACTTTTTACTCCCTGAAGGAGAGGAGGGACAGAGGGATATGACAGAGATCTTTAAATATTTGAAGGGGATTAACCGGATCAGCTCAGATGGACTGCTCCAGCTGAAAAAGGATGGTAGCCAGGGGCATAAGCCAGAGATTGGTGGGTGGTGGGTGGTGGTGGGTTTAGGGAAGATGAGGCGTTACTATTTCACTGACAGGGTGGTGGTGCACTGGAAACGTTGCCGTATGGAGTTGGTGGGGACGGAGACAGTGAATGGGCTCAGAGAGGTGGGACAGGCACAAAGGTGTTGTATGGATGGGGGGGGAGTGGGGAAGGTAATGGGTCCGCAGGGGGTCACAAAGGGGGAAGGGGCAACCACAGTGCACAGACTGTAGGCTATTACTCAGACTCGACAGACCACTGGGCCTAATCTGCTGGCAATTTAGAATGTTAATATGTTAACAGTTTTTTGCAATATCTATGCATGTACGTATATATGTATGTATCTTGTCTATCTGTCTATCACCCTAATACATGCCTTAACATGTTTTTCTGCAACTTACTTACTTCCCTCCCTCCTCCCGGTTGCTCCTGCTCAGTGCATCATTCCAGGTAAACATTTTTGTTTGTAGATTAATAAATAACAAAAAGGCTGCAGTCTGGGAGATGAAGCTAAGAGTAAAACCACTTCCTAGGGCCTGGGTCATGGAGCTGGAGTACGGTGAGGCTGGTATCTGGGATATGGAACTAGCTGAGATGAGGCTGGTATCTGGGGTATGGAACTGACAGAGATAGGCTAGTATCTGGAGCATGTGGCTGGCAGACACTGAGGCTGATATCTGGGACATACAGCTACCTGAGACAGTCTGGTATCTGGAATATGGAGCTGGCTGAGACAGAGGCTGGTATCTGGGGCACAGAGAAGGCAGAAAAAGAGGCTAGTATCTGGGTCATCGAGAAGGCAGAGAGGTAGGCTGCTATCTAGAAAAAGGAGCTGGCGGAGAGTGGGGCTGCTATCTGGGACATGGGAGCTGCCTGACAGTGAGGCTGGTATCTACGGCATACAGCGGACTGAAAGAGGCTGTTATCTGGAACATGGAGTTGTCAGAGAGTCTGGTATCTGGGACACTGAGCTGGCAGAGAGAGAGAGAGGCTGGTATCAGCAGAATGGAGCAGGAAAAGAGAAAGGCTGGTATGTGGGACATGGAACTTGCTGAGAGTGAGCCTGGTTTACAGGGCATACAGCTAGCTGAGCGTGAATCTGGTATCTGGAGCATGGAGCTGGCTGAGAGAGAGGCTGGTATCTGGGATACAGAGCTGGCTGAGAGAAAGTGGCTAGTATCTAGACATGGAGTAGGCAGGGACAGAGAGTGGCATCTAGGGAAAAGAGAAGGGAGAGTGAGGCTGCTATCTGGGACACGGAGCTGGTGAGGATGATATCAGGACAGGGAGCTGGCTGACGGAGAGGCTATTATCTGGAGTATGGAGCTGGCCAATAGAGAGGCTGGTACCTGGGGCATAGAGAAGGCAGAGAGGGAGGCTGCTATGCGGGAAAAGGAGTTGCCTGAGAGTGAGGCTGGTGTCTTGAGCACAAAGCTGGCTGACAGTGAGGCTGGTAACGGGGGCATGGAGCAGGCAGAGAGTGAGGCTACTACCTGGGAAGTGCAGAGGGTAAAGTTAGTATCTGGGATGTGGAGAAGGCAGAGAGTAAGGTTAGTCTCTGGGACATGGAGCAGGCAGAGAGTGAGGATAGCACATGGGACATGGAGGAGCAGGTAGAGCGTGATGAGGTTAGTTATCTGGGATACGGAGGAAGCAGAGAAACTGATATCTGGGACATAAACCTGGCTGAGAGTAAGGCTGGTATATGGGGCATGGAGCAAACAGAGAGTGAGGCTGCACTCTGGGGCACAGAGAAGGCAGAGAGGGAGGCTGCTATATGGAAAAAGGAGCTGGCTGAGAGAGAGAGGCTGGTATCGACAGCATGGAACAGGCAGAGAGAGAAGCTGGTATCTGGGACACATAGCTGGATGAGAGTTAGACTAGTATCGGGCAACATGGAGCAGGCAGACAGTGAGGTTGGTATCTGGGGACTGGAGCAGGCAGGAAGTGAAGCTCGAATTTGAGGCATGGAGCTAACAGAGTGAGGCTGGTATCCAGGACATGAAGCTGGCTGAGAGATAAACTGGTATATGGGACACGGTGCAGGCATATGGAGCAGGCAGACAGAGTAGTATCTTGGACATGGAGCTGGCTGAGATGGAGGCTGCTATCTGAGGACTTGAGCTGGCTGAGACGGAGGCTGGTACCTGGGACATGGAGCTAACAGAGTGAGGCTGGTATCTGGGACGTGGAGTTGGCTGAGAGAGAGGCTGGTATGTGGGACTCAGACCTGGCTAAGAGAGGTTGGTATCTGCAGCATGGAACAGGCAGGGAAGAGTGAGAGAGAGAGGCTTGACTGGCCAAGAGTGAGGCTGGTATCTGGGGCATGGAGCTATCTGGGAGTGAGGCTGGTATCTGGGCATGGGGCTGGCTGAATGAAAGGCTAGCATCTCAGGTATGGTGTTGGCGGAGAGTGAGGCTGGTATCTGGGACAGGGAACTGGCTAAGAGTGAGGCTATTATCTTGGACATGGGAGTGGCCAAGAGTGAGGCTGGTATTTGGGCATGGAGCTAGCTGAGAGGCGCTGGTATCTAGGGCAAGGGGCTATCTGATGGTGAAGATGGTATCTGGGGCACAGGGCTGTCTGAGAGACAGCCTGGTATCTGGGGCACGGTGTTAGCTGAGAGTGAGGCTGGTATCTTAGGCATGGTGCTGGCTGACAATGAGGTTGCAATCTTTGATATGGAGGTGGCTCAGAGCAAGCTGATACCTGGGACCTGCGACATGGAGCTGGCTGACAGCGAGGCTGCTCTCTGGGGCACGGAGGTGGCTAACAGTGAGGCTGCTACCTGGACATGGCAATGGTCGACAGCAGAGCTACCGGGGGGCAGGATCATCAAGCTGAATTAGAGTGAAGCTGCTTCCTGCGTCCTTAGATATGGAGTTGGCTGACAGCGAGGCGGCTACCTGGACATGGAGGTAGCCAAAAGCAAAGCTGCTACCTGGGGGCTGGATGGGAGCGAGGCTGCTACTGGGTCTGAGGACATGGAGTTGGTGGACAGTGAGACTGCCATCTGGGACATGGAGCTGGTTGAGAGTGAAGCTGCCAGCTGGGTGCTGGGTCTTGGAGCTGGATGAGAGTAAGATGGAAAAAAATACAGGTTACTCACCTGTAACAGGAGTTCTAGGAATGGTATATGTTGTTCATCCACACTTATTGGCAGGTTCCTTGCCGCTTTAAATCTTGCCAGAAGGTCTTCAAGCTGGCTCCTCCCACCCACCCGGGTGGTAAAACTCTCGGCTCCGCCCCATGACGCCAGATCTGGCCCGCTGGAAGCTCAGGTTGTGCCCAAGCCGGAGGTCGGGTGGAGTCATGTGGATGAACAACATATACCATTCCTAGAACTTCTGTACAGGTGAGTAACCTGTATTTCTAGGGACATGGATATGTTGTTCATCCACACTTATTGGCAGACTCCTAGCAGTTCTCCGGGAGGAGGGAGGCAAGACAACCCCAATACTTACTTGGGAAAAAGGACTGAGAACCGAGGCCCCAAACCAGCATCCCGGCGTGACTCAAGGTCGATGTGGTAATGGGTAATAAGGTGTGCTGACTTCCAGGTAGCAGCCCTGCAGATTTCCTGGATAGGGACGTCCCTGGAAGCAGCCACCGATGCAGCAGTGATGACGGGTGAATGAGCTCTATCCTCTGGGAGGCTCCATGCCCGCCAACTTATAGCAGCGATCTATGCAGGAGGTGACCCACCTGCCTATCGTCCACTTGGCTGCAGGTCTGCCAGGTGCAGCTTCAGCGTAGGTGACAAACAGCTGGTGAACCTCTCCCCGAATTTCAGCCGTGCGCTCCTTACAATAAGCGAGTGCCCTTCTAGGGTCCAGAGTATGGAGCCTATATTCGGCCTCCGAGGTGTGACTGGGATAGAACACCGGCAGAGTCAGCATCTGGTTAAGGTGAAACTCCGACACCACCTTCGGAAGGAATTTCGGGTGGGGGCGCAGGACAACCTTGTCCCTGTGGAAGACCAGGTAAGGAGACTCGATGCAAAGCGCCTGGAGCTCTCCCATCCTTCTGGCTGACGTGATAGCCACCAAGGCGGTCTTCCACGACAGGTGAGAGAGTTCACACCTGTGCATTGGTTCAATGGCTTGCCCATGAGCTTTGCCAGTACCAGCAGTAGATCCCACGGAGGTGGAGGTTCTCACACGGAGGAAATGTCGATCAGAGCCTTTGAAAAAGCGCCCGACCACCTTTTCCTGCGCCACCGACTGCTTCCGGCCAGCGCCCGGTAAGCAGAGATATGGCTGCGAGTGTGCACCTCTAGTGCGTCGACCTAAGCCCTTGACTAGAAAGGGACCATAAATAGTCCAAAATGCTTGCCACAGAACAGGAGGAAGGGTCCAGGCCCTTGCCCTGACACCAAATAGAGAATCTCTTCCATTTGAAGCGTAGCATTTTCTGGTCGACTCCTCAGGGACGCCTCAACCACATTGAGGACCTCGTCGGAAAGACCCAAGGCCTGGAACTCTAGCCGCTCAGGAACCAGGCCGTCAGGTGCAGGGATTGAAGGTCCGGATGGAACACCTTCCCCTGATTGACTGAAAGCAGGTCCGGGCGAGCTGGAAGCTGCCTTGGGAGGCTGGAGCTGAGGCTGAGGAGATCTGGGTACCAGAACTGGCGGGGCCAGTCTGGGGCTATCAGGATCACCTGCACCTTGTCCCACCTTTTGAGAAGCACCTTGTGAATCAAGGAAATGGGGAAAAGGAGAAGAGGCCGGGGTCCACAGCCTCGAGAGGCATCCCCTGCAGCGAGCCCTGCTGAGGCGGGCATGAAACAGCCTCAACCTCGCATTCTCCTGGAGGCAAACAGGTCCACCTGAGGTGTGCCCCAGTGGGAGAACAGATCTTGTACTACCACGGCAGGAGAGACCACTCGTGAGATGCAGCCCTATCCGCTCAGGGCATTGGCCAGGGTGTTGGAGGCTCCTGCCACATGAATGGCTAGGAGATCCACCTCCAGGCTGCGCACGAGTGACCAAATGCGGAGAGCTTCCTTGCACAGAAGCATGGAGCGCGTCCCGCCCTGGCGGTTCAGGTAGTACATGGTCGTGGTTTTGTCCGTCTGGACTCGGACCACTTGACCCCGGAGAAACGGAGCAAAGGCAGTGAGAGCTAGGTGGACCGCTCGGAGCTCCAGCAGGTTGATGTGGCATCGGGACTCCTGTGGGGACCAGAGGCCGTGCACTCGGTGTTCCCCCAGATGGGCACCCCAACCCATCAGAGAGGCGTCGGTCGATAGAGAGACCGTCGGCTCGGGGCGGACAAACGGGATGCCCTCCTGCAGATGAAATGGAACGGTCCACCACTGGAGAGCGTTCCACATCTCCCGGGTCACTATCACTAGCTGGTCCAAAGGATCGCAGCGTTGTGACCACTGGCTAGCCAGTCCCCACTGAAGGGGCACATGGCCATGCCGGGCCCAATGGACCGCGCTGGTACAGGCCACCATGAGACCCAGAAGGCGCAGAAGTCCGGGCAGGGGCGAATTGCCCAACCAGAAATGATTGGGCAAAGGAGGTAAGAACCTCGCCCTGTCCGCCGGGAGCCGTGCTCTGGCTCGAAGAGAGTCGAGCTCTGCCCGATGAACAGGATCACCTGCTCGGCATGAGTTCTGACTTGGCCTCGTTGATGAGAGGCCAACTCGAGAGCAAACCTGGAGGGCCAGATCTCTGGACGCTCCACCTCCGTCTGGAGGAGGCTGCTATCAGCCAATCGTCCAGGTAAGGGTACACCCTGGACCTCGACTGCTTGCTGAGGAATGCTGTCACCACTGCATGCATTTGGTGAAGACCTGGGAGCTGGAGATAAGCCGAAGGGCATGGCTCAGAACTCGAAGAGGGATCCCTCCGCTCGAAAGCGGAGGAATCTCCGATGTGACGGACGGATAGGGACGTGAAAGAACGCGTCCTGTAGGTCCAGAGAACAGAACCACCGCCGTGTTCCAGAGATGGTATTATATCTTCGAGTGACCATCCTGAAGGTTGAGAGACTAGGAACTTGTTCAGGTCGAGTAGGTCGAAATGGGCGCCAGCCCCTGTCCGTTCGGAATCAGGAAATACCTGGACACGAACCCCGGGTCTGAAGGGGGGTCCTCCACCTCCGAGATCACCTTCTTTTGGAGGAGGAGAGCGATGTCGGCTCGGCGAGCCGCCAGTGAGGCTGCGGACCCTGAGGCCCCCCGAGTGCGGCGGCTCTGAGAGGCGGGGCCTGCTCGAATTCCAGAGGTAGGCGCTTTTCCCACCACCACCAGTACCCACCTGTCCGTGGTAACAGCGGACCAGGCGGAAAGAGTGTCTGAGCCGTCCCCACGTGGAGAACCAGGAGTGAGGTGACAGGGATGGGGTGACACCCCTCAGCCCGTCACTGGGCAGGCTTGGAGGAGGGACCGGCCGAGGGACCTCTGGGCCTTACCCCTGCTTCCTGTTGGAGGAAGCCGGCGGCTTGGGCTTGGGATACCAAGGTCGAGCCTGCTAGCCCTGGCGTTGCTGGGCCAGGCGCGCCAGGCGCAGAAGAGACGAAAGGAAGCTTAGGCTGTGCTGCGGCCTTTGTCCTTCTGGCGGAAGGAACCGGAGTCAAGGTAGCATTGGACTTCTCGATCCTCTGCAGGTGACCTTCCACCCCAGGGCCGAAGAGGTCAGTCCCCAAACAGGGAACATCTGCCAACTTGTGCTGGGTATCCGAGGTAAGGTGGATATCCTCAGCCAAGCCCGACGATGCATGGCCACTGCGGCCGCCACAGACCTGGCACATGAGTCCCGATGTCGCAACGAGTCTGGAGCTGCTGTTTAGCCACTGCCCTGCCCTGGTCCCGCACCTGCCTGACCGTAGTCTGCAGATCTGCGGGAAGATGAGGGACAACCTCATCCAGGGAGCCCAACAGAGGCGTGAGAAAAATGTACCATGAGGGCGGCGAACTGGCCTGGCGAAGAAGGCGAGAGAGGGTGTAGCATAGACTTTTCCCATGGGCATAATCAATTTCTTGGATTCCTTGTCGGGAGGTTTGTCCACATCCTGGCGTTCCCGGCACGCTGGAAAACGCTGTCGGTAACCAACCCCTCGGCCGAGGGGTGTTCCGAAAAACCGGACAGGGAACCGGTAGGGACCGCATACTTCCTGGCCAACCTGGCTGAAGGCGCAGGACAGGAAGCAGGATGCTGCCAAAGTTCCAAGGCCGGACCCACTATGGCTTCGGCCACCGGAAAGGCCTCCGTAGGAGAATCCCCTCGGTCCAGAATCTCCATGAGGGGATACCTGGCCCGTTTAGAAATGGGTTCGAGCTTCATCCCGGTGGACTCTGAGATGAGTCGAAGCAGCCCTAAGAAGGACGAAGGGCTATCGTCCATTGACTGCCCTCCCGAGGACTCCAAGTCCATGCGCTTGGAGAAGAGGGAGGAACCATCATCGGACTCAGAAGAGTCCTCAAAGAGCTGCCTCGGCCCTGAGCCACCCTCCACCTGCCGAGGTTTATCGGAGTGAGGGTGACAGACAGCCTATGGGGCAAA
This sequence comes from Neoceratodus forsteri, assembly GCA_016271365.2. Taxonomy (NCBI): domain Eukaryota; kingdom Metazoa; phylum Chordata; order Ceratodontiformes; family Ceratodontidae; genus Neoceratodus; species Neoceratodus forsteri. The sequence continues at coordinate 106,128,859 of CM028131.1, read as the reverse complement.
CCCAAAGCCGACTGAGAATTTTTGGTCGGAGCCCCAACTAATGGCTGTGGAGGCGGAGGTTCCACCAGAATCGGTGGGGCAGCTGGAACTGGCCGAACAACCGGCCTGAGAACTGGCTCCTCGACTACAACGAGGGGTTGTTTCGGCTGCTCTGGTGACAGCCACTTAATGGCCGGGGAAGACGACTGGGTTGGCTTATTTCCGGACAAAAGGAGCTGTTGCCACATAAGTTCCTCGTACCTCCGATGCAACTTGTGCAGAAGCCTCCACCTGCGTCCGAGGAAGGCGGCTGGCCTTGCCGTGATGCCCGAAACAGACCGCCTATGGCGGCGGGATCAGTTGGACGCGAGGATGTCTGAGACCGAGACCGAGAGTCTCGCCACTAGGCCGAGGAGGCGAGAAGTGTCGGAAATCGGCACTCCCGCTCGAGACGATCCACCGAGGCTCCGGAACCGGAGGCACAGGCGAGCTTGACGGGATCCTCAACTCCACCGGGGAACGGGAGAGGGGATTCTCAGCTTCTCCAGCCGACAACCCGTCTAACGGGTCAAGAAAAATCTCGACCGCGTCGACAGGAGTCTCGGTCAACTGGCCTGACGGGGACACCGTGAAGCCAGTGGCCGAAGCTGAGGGGTCGACCGAAGTCGACTGTCGACAAGGGGAGGGGGATCTTTCCCGCTCCCAAGAGCGTCGACGGAGAGACTTACTTTTGCTCTTTTTGGACCTGGAAAAAGGTCCCGAAGAAGTTGGACCCTCACCTTTGGTCGAGAGGGTCAGACAAAGCTCCTTAAAAGAAGCCGAGTACGAGGCACCGAGAAGGCGGGCAAATGCATAGCCAAGGTAGAAGCGGCCGCGCGCCTCCTCTTGGGCGATCATCTGCTCTAGCTGATCCGCCCGAGCCGCCGCCGCGGACACCTGCCAATCGGCTCTTTAGATTTCACCGGTGGAATTCTTTCAGGGCACCCAGTTATGTCCAGACATACACGGTCTTCAGGGCGTAGGCGAAAAGGAGAAGAGCACAAGTCGCGGGCCTGCGGGTGGTGCTCAAGGCCCAGGCAGTAGACGCACGTGGAGTGCGGGTCCGTCCCTAGACATCTTCTGCCCGCAAGGGCACCTCCGAAACCGGAGTCGACGGTCCATCGTGAGCCGCGAGGAGAAGAAGACCAAGTCTTTTAGCAAAACTTTTTAATTTGAACTTTTGAAGAATTTGGAACCAGTCTTAATCGCAACGCGTTAAGGAGGGAACCTGAGCTTCCAAGCGGTAAGGATGATCTGGCGTCATGGGGCGGAGCCGAGAGTTTTACCACCTGGGTGGGTGGGAGGAGCCAGCTTGAAGACCTTCCGGCAAGATTTAAAGCAGCAAGGAACCTGCCAATAAGTGTGGATGAACAACATATCCATGTCCCTAGAAAAAGCCTACGCCTATCTGCCTGCTCTTAAATTTTCTAGTACCAAGATCCAGTTGCCAATCAGTTCAGTTTCCTGTGGTGCAGTAAATCTCACTGGGTCAATCGTGTGCTTATAACTATGTGCCAGTGGCACTTTTAATCAGGATACTTACCCTTCCTGTCAATTTAATATTACCCAACCATGTTTGAGATAACTATAAAACCTGTCCCTCTGTTCAGGCATTACAATTTCTCCAGTGATATTACTCCATGCTAATACTATCTTTCAAAGATCTGACTTTTCCTGGCACATCCGCATCACCAGACAGGTTCGTCCTCGCATCCTTCTGCAACATACAACTGAGTTTTTTGGGGCCACACACTGTGTGTTAGATAAACTCAACACAAAGGCTTCTTGTCTAATGGGAGTGCTCTTGTTAATGAGTGACAGAGCTGCAACAGGAAAGGGATACATTTGTTACAGAGCAGAAGTGCATGGTTAAAAGCACAAAGAAAGCAGGTGCTAGTTACTGGAGGTTGACAAATCCACCCAAGCAATGAAGTTATGAGTGTAATGCTGACATTATGGCGTAGGCTACAATGGTGAAAAATGCCACAGGGCTCACGGTAAGCAAATATAAAAGGAGCTTTTAATCAAACATTCCTGAAGTCTTTCATGCTTCATAAAATCAATATTTCAAAAGAATGCTGATCATTTACAGCAAACATCTGCTATAGCTAGAGTACAGGGAGGTTTTAGAGGATGTAGGTAGCACACACCTCTTGTGAACTTCAACGTGTGTTCAAACTGCATCCTTAGAACTGGAAGAGACTCTTTTAATCTTTATTTATCCAAATCCTTTCACACAACGGAAAATTACAAAACAACAACAAAAACTGCCTCTGGAACCTAGGATCCTGTTAACAGAAAATACACCAGATTTTTTTTTTACTGGAATATACCCTCACAAGAAAAACTAAATCAAAGTAATTTCATCTTTCACAGAGAAGTCACACACCCTAAGGAAGTAATTTCATTCTGAAACAGTGGTTTATAGCAGTGGCTGTACGTTTGAAAAAAGAAAAAAATGATGATAATAAATTAGGGTGAGAGATGTTTGACTTTTTGTGGCAATCACAAAACCAGTCACTTACAGGGATTTCATCCTTGTCTCATTTGCTACTAAAAATAATAATTATTCTATTTGTTAGAATTGTTACCAACCATTCTTGCAAATGTTTCTGCTTCAAGTTTCTATATTGTAACATCCTTGCCTTATGGCTTGGGTCATGCCTAAAATGGTCCATCTCTTGGCCTAGCCCACCTACCTAGTTACCAAATAAATAAGTTTATTAGAGTCATAATAATAATAAACAGGAGATGTCACAGTCATGTGAGCCAAGTCTCTGATGTCCCACGTGTCAAATCCTATTTTAAAACTACAGCAACAGGATGCAGAAGTACTAGAATAAGACAATCTTGCCATTGGGAGAGCAGCTGGTATCTCTCCCACCCCACCCCATTAACAAGGTAATGTACTGTATTTTGTTTTATTTAGTTTTGTTGGTCCCCTCCATGGTCCCCCTGTCCCCCACTCCTATGGCCGAGGTTGCTGTGGCTGCAGCATTCTTTGCCAGGAGAGGACAGGCATAGGGTTGCCCGTTCAGCTGATGCCAATGCTGTTGCTCCATGACTAGCCAGCAGGGGATGTGCATGTGCCAGGTGGCCAGCAGATGTCAACCCCCACAGCAAGCAGGTGCTACCCTGCCAGCTCTAAGCGCGGGATTTTAGCTCCAAGTGAACCCTGATCTCCCAGCTGGCACATGCCACTGGACTGGCCCCAGCATGATATTCTCATTTAAATTATAAATCCTGACATTAATTCTGGCCACTCATACTGCAAGAATCATCAATGTACACCTACCGTCTGTCCTGCATACAGTTGGCATCTTGTGTGGACATCTCCTCAGCAACCTTTTAATCTGCCAGACTGCTGCTTGTGTGTCAGCTGTCACTCAGTCCTACTATTCTCCCAGCTGAGTGTCAACTGCCAAAATGCTCCCTTAAGCAGTTGCTTCAGCAAATCTGCCATCCACTCTGTCCAAACTCGACGAGACTTTGATGATGGGCTGCCCTGCCCTAGGACCCTTGGGGAACTTAGAACTGTACGGACACTGGTGTCCAATAATTAAAAACCAGAGCCATTATCTCAAAATGCTTATGTAGCAAGTCCCACAAGTCGAGAACGGAGACTGACATCTCATCTTGAGTTTCCCGGCTTCCTAGTCATGTCACAATCTTGCCTTCCCTTTACAGGGTTGACATCTTTGGGAAACAATCCAGGTCGACAAGATCGACTCCAGAGGGAGTCAATGTTAGAGAAGACAAAGCTGCTCACTTTCAACTACTGTTTCACTACTGCGATTCCTTCACAACTTGTGCAGTCATCCGAGTACATTGAAGTTCTCAGACAGCACATTAACTAGAGATTCAGCTCCTGTCCTTAATCTCGTGCTTTCACTCCTTCATTCCCAGATCTTTATTGACTAAACCACAAGAAAAGTGAAGAACTGTCCCAAGTTATATCAACTGCAGGCAAGTAGCCAAGGAGGCTGGGTGGATTGTGTGACTGGAGAATGAATACCAGTACTGAACTAACAGTTACAGGTTAGTAACTTTTATTAGTTAAAACTATTTCACCAGGTAAATATACAGAGATACAATAAGAATCTTGTTTACAAAGGTAACCCGAGGGAGAGGTAGGAAGCCCACAATCAGAGAACCAAAGAATATTAAGAATAAACTGCACACGGATTACATATTTGACAAGGCATTAAACATCCGTGAGAAGCATACCCAGTACAATCACCATGTGCAATGTGAAGACAGGTGCAGTCACATTAAGATGCCAGCCCAGTGGTACCACTACTGCCTGCCATGCTGGCGACCCCAATGTGGGCGTGAACTCTGGTTGCGGGGCGACTAGGGGAGAATAAGAGCATCCTGAAGAGGAGAGTTTGTCACTCCACACGCCACTGGCCAGGAGTGAAGTAGTGTAGTGCAGACTGGAGGATGTGAGGGGAGGAAAGCAGCCGGTTTGACACAGTGTGTTTGTGTGTCTCTACAAGGCATACAATGTCTATGCTGCAGAAGGGGCCTGGGGCAGCCTTCCCCTTGGCTCTGCCATGGTGGGACAATCTATGGGGGATTCTGTGGATCCGGTAAGTCCTCGGTGGAGATGGCTGCCCATTGCAGACGCGCAGGGACAGGGCTGATAGCCCGACTGCTCAGGCCTGAAGAATAACCCCCCCCCCCAAAAAAAATGTAGGGTTATTCCAAGCTTTTCCTTGCACCTGGGAGCAAGGAACCGGTTACCTATGTGGGTACGCAGGCTGTGACTCGAGGGAGCAACAGCAGTAAGGTGCCCAGATAACTGGGGAGTTTACTAAGCTACAACTGGGAGCACTAAATGCTGTACATGCCTATCCTTCAGAGTGCGCCAGTTTATTTGGTCTTATAAAACGCAGTGTTGAGTCCAGATAGGTCAGTAAAGAATATATCTGAAAAGAGTATCTAGCAACACAGAATTTGATGGCAGATGAGAACCGCTTGGCCCACCTAGTCTGCCCATTTCCTTACACAACGGATAAGCTGCAGATCCTAGTTAACCAACAGCCTACTTCCTCCTACCTCCCACTAGAATTGCCTTATGTCTGTCCCATGCATTCTCGAACTCCCCCACGACCTCCTCAGGAATGTCATTCTAAGCATCTACAACCCTCTCTGAGAAATACTTCCTCACATTACCTCTGAGCCGTCACCCTCTATCTTCAAATTGTTCTGAAAGAGGCTACCCTTAGGACTTTGTTGATTCCCTTGAGGTATTTGAACGTTTCTATCATGTCCCCCCTCTCCCTCCTTCCCTCAAGTCTATACATCTTAAGCTCCTTTAGTCTTTCTTCATATGTCTTCTGGTACAGACCCTGCACCATTTTGGTTGCCCTCCTCTGGACAGCCTCCACCATGTCTATGTCTTTGCGGAGATGGGGTCTCCAGAACTGTACACAGTACTCCAGATGTGGTCTTACTAACTGTCTGTACAGAGGGCCAACAACTTCCTGTTCTCTACTGGTGATGCCTCTCCCTATGCATCCCAGTATCCCCCCAGCCCTCCTTACTGTCTTCTCACATTGCTGGTCCACCTTTAGGTCATCTGATATGACTATCCCCAGGTCACTTTCCATTTTTGTTGTTGTCAGTATCTCACCCCCCATTGTGTACTCTTCCCCTGGGTTTTTGTTTCCCAGGTGCATTACTTTGCACTTCGTGTTGAATCTAAGCTGCCATACATTTGACCATTCCTCCAACCTTGCCAAGCCCCTTTTCATCCTTTCCACCCCTCCTTGCATTTCAACCCTGTTGCAGATCTTTGTGTCATCTGCAAAGATATATACTTTCCTTTTTAGTCCCTCTGCAATGTCACTTATAAAGACATTAAAAAGGGCCGACCCCAGTACTGAACCCTTCGATACCCCACTAGTAACCCCCCTTTCTTCACTGTGGACTCCATTTACTATTACCTGCTGTGTCCTGTTGTCCAGCAAGTGTTTTACCCAGGCTACCACCCTCCGACCCACTCCCAGGCTGACTAATTTGTTTATTACTGTTTGGGGTTAGCCACCCTGTCTGTGTGGCGCTGCACGGCTGATTTCCATCCGTTTGATTTTCATGGTATTTTTCAGGATTTGTCTTCCATTGTGAATACTGAGCAGAAGTATTCGTTCAGTATCCCTGCTTTTTCACTGTCGCCCTCTGTCCAACCGCCTTCCTCTTTATTCAGCCTCAGTATCCCTGCCTTAATCTTTCTTTGCTCCCTAATATACATATAAAAGGTTTTATCCCCCTTCTTAACCAAGTTGGCTATCTTTTCCTTGGTTTGGGCCTTTGCTATTCTGACTGCCCTCCCTGCTTCCTTCTGCTTTAACTGGTACAGTTCTCTGTCCTGCTCCTTCTGTGTTTCCTTATTCTTTCTGAATGCTATCTTTTTATCCCTTACCTTCACTGCCACTTCTTTTGAGAACCACAGTGTTCTTTTCTTTCATTTTCATTTGTTTCCATAAAGGCTTGTTGCCTCTGTGATGGTGGTTTGATGTTTCCCATTTTGCACCCCTTCTTGCCTGTTTGCTAGTGCTTTTCTGAGGCACTCTCCATTTGACAAAATCAGCCCTCCTGAAGTCCACTAGCTTCACTTTTGTATGGCTTGACTCTATAGCTAAGTTTATCATGAACCACACTGTTTGGTGGTAGCTTGTTCCCAGATGGCAACCCACTTCAAGATCGGAGGTCCTCTCCAACCCCATTTGAGAGTACCAGGTCTAAGATTGCTCCCTCACGAGTGGGTTCCAAATCTAGCTGTCCGAGGCATGCCCCTGTAGGGCATCGAGAATGGCCCTGCTCTTGGATGTGGCTGCAGAAAAGGTGCTCCAGTTAACATCTGGCATATTCTGGTCCTCCATCAGCAATATCTCCCCTTTCTCTGCCATCCCAAGGATGCCTTCTATCATTTCCAGGGTATCAAGTTTGAATAGCTGACATTTGGGGTCAGTGTTATACATCACATCACCAAAGTCGATTATGGGTAACATCATGGGTTCAATAAAAGGCAGTTTCCCACCCTATAAAGGGCTCCAACCTCACAACTACCCAAGTTCCTTCAACATAGTCACACTTACGCAGACTACTAGAAGACACACGCTGGAAAGGGCTAAAGCTCTCGACTCAGTTGAGGCGGGACATCAGGACAGAAAACCGTAAAGCAATGTCCTTACAAGCTTGTAGGTAGAGACTGTAATGGGCTGAGAAACTGTGGATGTCCAGGTGGCAGCCCTATGTTGGGTCAAATAGACTGATGCCTGCAAGAGTCATATGGGTGGCCAACATGCAACAATGTTCAATATAAGGCACACTGCACTGAGAGATGATCTGACTGAAAGCAGGACAGTCCTGGGGTGATCAGTGAGGGTCACAAACAATTGTAAAGTGGTTCCTCTAAACTCTTCAGTTTTTTATTTAATTTTTATTTATTTGAAAAAATCGGAAATAATCTTCGAGTCACAGACTTTTACAGAGGCTCCTCGTCATCGTTACATGAGGGCACTGGATTGACAGACACTGGGGTTAACAACAAAGGAGGACACTACACAATGGAATATTGCAGGACGTACATCAAACATGGTTCACATTATAAAGCTGGCCAGAGACAGGCCATGGTTGAGACGCATAACAATCAATTATAGTGAACACAAGGAGATACAACTTTTCACTGCAGGCCTAGAGGGTCATTGTTATACAGGCAGATAGTAATGTTGCATGCAATAGTCAAAGTAGAGATATCAGAGCAAGTAAGTTCCCCATCCAAGCTTAGTCAAAACATCTGCAGGCTGAGTGTTCAATCAGAATGTTATTTAGGGAAGCTTTGAAAGGGCCAATGGTAGCAAGGTGGTTGATAGATGTTGGGAGTTCGTTAATCCAAGAGGGTGCCCTGTAAACAAATGCTCTTTGACAAAGCACGGTCCTACAATAAGAAACCGTGAGGGACGCCCTTGTAGCATTTCTAGAGGTGTGGATGGGTTTAGCTACAGTGACCATGGAGTCAAGCCCCGGGGGAGTGGATTTGAGGGATATGTTCTTCGCCATAATACAGGTGAAGTATTTGATTCTGTCATTTAGGCTCAGCCATCCAGCTGATGTGTATAATTCATAGGTGTGAGTCAATCTATTCTGGCCTGTGACCAGCCGGCATGCCTTGTTCAAGCTGGTTTTTATCTGTGAGAGGGAGGTAGGGTCAGGTGAGCTATAAATTACCAGGCCATAATCTACTAGGGAGAGGACAAACGAGGATACAGCCAGGTGTAGAGCTGCTGGAGAGAAACTGCATATGCGATAGAGCACCCTATCCTGGAGTTCAGTGCAGACAGTAGTCTCTGAATGTGGTCACAGTAAATAACTGGGAATCAAGGGTAATACCCAGGTATCTGAAGTATTGGACCTGTTCAATGGGAATCTTACCGAGTTAAGGGTGGTGTCAGATGGCAGATTAGGAATGCACACCTGACATCTAGCCTATGAAGTTTCTCCTTGTCTGAGCTAGCATGAGATCGGGAAAGCACACAGAAACTCCAGGGTCTCTTCTAGACAAAACTCTGAAACCTCCTTGAAATAATTCCTTGTTGGTGTGCAGTACAACCTTTTCCTACGACAAGTAGGCTGGGTCAACTGAGAGGCCTTGCAGCTGGTTGAAAAGCCAAGTCGAAGTGATGCCCACCAAGAAAGCCACTTTCAAGGAGGAAAAAAACAAGATCACCATGTTGCCAAAGGCCTGAAGGGCTCCTACCTGAGACTGGCAAGAGCCTGGTTCGGAATTTCTGCCATCTTACCAACTGGTTCAGACTGCAAAGGCTAAAATAAGACTCCAGACACCCGTCCTTTTTATGACCAGTAAGTATCAGGAGACACATCCTCAATCAACACCAGCATGTGGAACTCAACTGTATTTCACTGAAGATGTGAGGCAACTTCCTCCCGAAGCACCTGATGGTGGCTGGGAAGATCCACTTGAGTCTGAAGTCTAATCAGCTGGGGAACATCATGTCAAAGTCTAAAGACAGACCATGGCTTTGATCTTCAGCAGCTATCTGATAACTTTAATTAGCAACCACTGGGGATGAAAATGTGTCAGGTGGCCGCAGGCGGTTGTGAAAGAATGGAGGAGGGCCCCATGCCTCACTTCACTTTAAGGAAAGACTGCATTTGTCAACTTCACTGTAGGCAGCGGGCCTCCATGATTATCGCTTCTTGTCTAGGCTGTAGCAGCTGTCATATGGCTTACTAGGTGTCTTCCACAATTTGTTACTAAAGACAATAAGGTAGAAGTCTACCCTTACTGTGCCAGCTCCGCCCTAAGCGTTCTTATGTTTTGTGATGTCTAAGCAGGGGAGAACTCAGGGTGCACCCCATACAAGTCTATGGGAGTAATTTTGTAATGCTTATTTATATATGTTTATACAACCTTGGAGAAAAATGAAAGCTGCCACTCAGCTGATAGGGCCCCTATTAGTTGAGTGGTAGCTTTCATTTTTCTCCAGGGTTACATAAACATATATGAATAAGCACTGAAAACTGACCCCCACAGACTTGTATGGGGCACACCACTGCACTGATTAGACATCACAAAATGTCTGAGCTCAGAGGTGGAGCCGGCAGACCGGAAAGTGGAAGGGATTGGCTGGCCGTGGATTCAGCTCCATTTATGATCCCCTTCCGCTAGAAAACGACTTGCTTAAAAATACTACTTGTGACAAAATGAGCTAGCGCTGCCTGAAGGTAATGAGCTATGAAGCCCAAATACTTTTACAACAGTCTTAAAATTTACTCTAACTCTTCCAAAGGAGATCTAGTGCACAATGCAAAATTTATGGGATCAACAGGGAGGCGCAACTAACCGTGCATCATGTGAACAACCCTACCAGCCACAGACCTTGAGCCAATATTTGCCTGATCCATGGCTAAATGAAGGTGGTGTTAGCAGAGGCCATGCCAAAAGATGAGCCAGAGATCATGAAAAACAACCCTAATGACCATGGCTGCTTTCCAAGAAGCATGGACAGGGCCACAGTTGCCCTCACTGTAAATTTTGGATAAATCACGGTATTGTCAGGGTCAAAATGAGGTAAGTCATGGAAATCATAATAAAATTACAAGAAGTTGCTGGCTCCACGTGATGGGGCATTGCTCTGGCATGCCAACGACCGTGTTCATGCCCAGGCTGGGCATCAGAAGTGTAGGCCAGCAGGAAGGAGTCAGAGCATCCTTAGACACTTCCTTCTGGGAGAGGGTTCGGTTCCTGCAGACCACTCTTACCATGGCTCCTGGTGGTGGCTTTGCAGGATGCAGGATAACCAAAACTGCTGAACATACCTGCTACAGGATGCCGTGAATGGCCGCATGTAGGAGGTGGGTGGGCCCCAGAATGAAAACAGAAAAATGCCCACCCGACCGCCAGATGATGGCCGCTGTGACCGCCACGCCATGGAGCGACTAACGCCCACCACTCTGATCCCCCTAACTCTGGCTCTCGGATGGCCATGGAATGCTACTCCCCTCGCTTGTCTCCCCCCCCCGGCAAAGATAAGCAGGACCACTGAGGGCGCAGACCCAAGCCAGGGACAGACACAAGATGGCAGTGGGAGGTAAGTTTGGCAGGGCTTCGGTGGCTTACGCTCTGCGGCCCAAAGGAGGGGCAGGTTGAGGGGCTGAGAAGGAGCAAAACAAACAAAAAAAAATTACAAGAAGTCAAGGATCCATTTGTGTTAACCCAAATACTTCTATTCTGACATTTTATACAAACGTAGCAGCAAAGCTTAAAATATTTTAAAAATGAGGCCAGCCCGTCAGCACATTGGTAAGGCTACTACCCACGATGCCAGTGACCCAGGTTTGGGAATGAGCCTGGGTCGTCGGGGGCTGGCGGGGTCCCAGTGGATAATCTCCTCCTCCCAGTGGGAGGAAGCCACATCCCTCATTATCACTGCCAGCTGTAGACGTACAGATAACAGAGTGCACTAATGCATGGTCACACTGGGGACCTCGTCCCAAACACCGGTGTCCCTGTGCCCTGTCCCATTGAATGGGCAACATCTAACCTTCTACCATCCTATTTAGTATGTAGTATATTGGAAGAGCTGACGGGGGGCGGAAGATAAGACCACACTCATTTTCTGGATCACACAGCTTCACACTGATCAGGATGGTTGTAAAGGAAGAACTTTCCTTCAACAAAGTATCTAAATGTTTGCACTCTCTGCCTCTTTGAGGGCAACACTGAAGGAACTGGGATGCACTAGAGAAAAAAATGAGAAAGATTCCAGGTCCCCCAGCTGAAGTACTGGGTCTCATACAGTCACCACTCTCCTTGTCACTAGAAAGCAATGATTTGTCAAACAGCTGGTGGTCCACATAAGCAAAATCAAGGTCAGTCAGTGGGAGAAGATGGTGACTAGGTATGAGAGTCGGGGTCCTCCTTTTCACAGTCAGTACTGTGATCTGAAGACCGGCAAGCAGAGCCATCTCCAGAGTCAGATTGGGTGTTATTGACCAATTCAGGCCGAGATGACTGCCTAGGAGGCAAATCATCCTGCATAGATTTTGTGGGAAAAGCCATCTTAAGACGTACAATGACCTTGGTTGCAGCAACAGTGTGGTCGATAGGACGGTCCCATCAGCCTGACAATTTGGCCTAACACAGGGAGTGCTCAAGGTGCCAAATGGCTCTAGTGTTTCATGACTAAACTGGTCTACTTGAGCTTCCTGGTGACCCACTGAACTCCATGTCCACTCTGAGGATTTAAGGTTATGCTTCCTCTTGCAACTCCCCAGAGGACTAAGGCCCAAGCTCTATTAAGACCCAGAACAGTCAGTGACTTCAGATTAGGGTGACATACTGCAGCTGAATCAGACAGAGGAAACCCCAGAGGGATGGAAGGAGTGTTCCACTTGTTGGGTTACTGGCAGAGTGAGTGGAAAAGGCAAAAGAGGTGGGTCAACTGAGACTTTGGGGGCATGAAACTATACACTGAGGAGATTCTTTCTCTGGCCTTTACAAGACTTACTCTTCTACTACAAAGGCTTAGAGAAGGCCCTTATAGCAGAGGTGGGTCTTGGCGATTAAGGCTCGACACTGCACAATTCTTGACACTGTGTTGGGGAGCCAGGTAAGACAAGCAGATGTCATGGGGCTCTGCCAATAAAATGTTTGAGTTGCAGTGGGTGAGTGCTTAAAGCATGATTTGGATGCCATTATGCTGCTGTGAGCCAAGCTGAAACGCCCCTGAAGAAATGGCTGCAATTTGGTTGACAATGCCGGACTTGGGGGAATGAAGTTCTAACTGAGTAATGGTAACAAAAAAAAAAAAGTGCTCTCACTTTTCTACACATAACAGAAATAAAATGAAATAAAAGACCTGGAAGTGGAAGGTCAAGGGCACAAGATGAAGGGTAGGAGCTGAATCTCAAGCCAAGAGGCTTTATGAAGACTTTACACACGCTCAAGTAAATGGCACAATTACAACTATGTTGAAGACATCCAGGTAATTGAAAAAGACAACAGTTCAAGAGTTAAATTTTCTTTCCAAGGTAACAGCTGCTTTAATGAACACTTTCTGATGAGGTGAGTTTAACTCACTTCATAAGATAACAGAGGTGGGCAGCAACCGCTGAGTTTTGGTCACCTCGAGTAGTGTTTGTTGGCCAGTGGAAATCTTAACTGCGGACCTCAGTTTTCCAGATAAGATACTACTCACACATCTCTAGACTAGTCATGTTCTCACCTTCTGTCTTTAGCAGTGATCTCTGTCGCTGTAGCCTCAGTTGCTGCGGAGTGTTGAGGTTCATGGGAAGGCTCATTCACACTGTTCAGAGACTCGGAAACTATCTGGGGTACATCTGTAATGGTAAGCTTGTCTATCACCATGCAGTCGGCATCGCTGTATGTAGAGAAGGATTAAGGTAAGTCAGTTTAGATACCACACAACATCTTGTACTTCTCAAGAGGTGGTCTAGTACAGCCACATCCCCTTGGGAAGCATGCTCTTTCCAAATAGAGTTTATGACTGGGAAATGAGTGTTTTGAGATGGGAGGTGTACTAAACCAAACAGCAAGAGGTAAGGAGCTGGTGTAGGGGAGGTAATGTTTTGTCAGGGTGTGAAACCTCAGGAGACAGAAAATAAAAGATGAGACAGGCGTGGGTTGGGTAAAAGCGCAAGCAGCAACTACAATGTTATCCAACAGACCCAATGGAAAAGCAGCAGGGCTTTACTTGAAGGAAGTTCTCCCAAGATGCTTTTTAAAAAGCTTAAAAAAAACCTCTACAGCATGCACTGGCCAGAATCAAAACATAGACCTGATACGATTCATTCCAAGCTGTGAAGTACACAACTCCATAACAGGAAGGTAAAGCATGAAGCCATGAACAGTGCATAAGTGCATTTCCAGCAGTCTAGTCAGTGTGAGAGTTCAAGGTGTAAAAGAAAAAAGGCAATCATGTTGGCAATATGGTGAAGTGGCCATTAAGGCAAATGGTGCTGGGGATCAATACTAGGGACAAGTTAACCAGTAAGGCCCTGCGATAGCAGAATACCACTTACAATGTTCAAGCCTCGTTCCACAGCTAATGGAAAGAGTGTATATATTCTGCATAAAGGATGGCAGAATAGCCCATCCTAAACAAGCTGTAATGACATCACTTGCTCCTGGCCACTGAATTGTTACAACCCAAAGAAGGAAGCATTTTACAAGCAGGTCACACTATGGTATGGAGAAAGGAGAGGCAAAGGGCAATAAAAGCAGCTGCCAGCCCTTCCACATTAACACACTGCCACTGAAGAGAACACCAAAGTTAGAATGTCAGCACTTCACCACTCCAACCACCACTGACTAGCCCCCTGTCGTACAGTTAAGACATAATGATATGACATAATGATGTGATCATGCTATCGAAACATAGCCATGGCACAAGGCTGATGAAACGAGGACTGCAAGGTTATTATACAACGAAGAACAACAAGAATGTGGGGGAGAGAGGAGAGAGACAGCAACCTACATATCATGCAACACAAAACAGTCAACAGGGAAATGTCTCAGCAAGGAAAAGGCTCTGAATATCCAGCAGGACAGTGTAGGCCTATTCTGTTAGTCAGGCAGTAGGGAACACCATCAAATGTGGCATGGAAAGGACTTCACTGAAGAAACCATTTAAATATATAACTGATTAATGAGAACACAATTCCTTTTGTTGCCAAGTAAAAAGGACATACTGCTTTTGAGACAGCCGGGAACAAGGGCCAGTGGCAGTGTTTACCCTTCAGTCTAGACACATCAAAACAAGCCTCGGGAGTTTTCACGGTAACAATAACAAATTTACGGCCCCCTGCCTAATGACAGAAAGGTTTAAGTAGTGGTTAAAGATTTTTGGTTTTTGGAAGGTGGTAGTATGTACCTATGTTAGTTCCTACACTTGTTTATTTCACTGTGATACAGCCATATGTACTGCTAGTGGGGGATGTCAACCACAGGCATACAAGCTGGCACACCTGGCGTTCTAGAATGGTACAATAAAAAGTTTACATTTACACAAACAATGTTTTACTAACCAACTCTGGACTTGCTAAGTTTGGAACATTAAAGCTACTGTTTGCCCTCCATCCATGCATGGAAGATCTTGCCTGATATCTTAAAGATCCCCTGACATCATTTGGACAACTTTAAAAAAAATTAATATTTAGACACAGTATAGCTTATATTTCATATTTTTTCAGTACTTATTACCCTCATGTCATTCCTACTAAGGACATTTGCATGAAAACTGGGCCTCTGTCCTATCTACTTAGGCTGCTTATCTATACCTTACAATACAGTTCTGTTTACCATATCACAGTTTGATTCTGTGGAACAATTATGACATCATAAACAAGGGATTATCTTAGACGCAGTCAAGCAGCAACAGCAGATGTAATCTAGGGGACAGTGGCCTTGGGTAAATGTGACTGTCATCACTAATAAAGAAAAACAGGGAAATAATTATAGTACATACAAGGCTTGCATTAGCACTAGTAAAGTGGGAGTCAGTTTGACATAGAAGATGACGGCAGAAGGGGACTGCAAGGTCTATCTAGTCTGCCCAAGGTATATACTGTACATTCTATTCCCCCATTTGTCCCCTGGTGAATGATACCCTTGTATCTGTCCCAAGCTCTCTTGACCCCTTGACTGTTTTTGTGACCACAGCCTCTGGAGGTAGTTAGTTCCAGGTGTCCATCACCCTCTACGTGAAGAAACATTTCCTAGTGTTGGTCCCAAACTTCTCCCCTTTCAGTCTCAGATCATACCCCCTTGTTCTACTGCCTTCTTTGACATGAAATAGCTCCTGCGTCTGCACCTTGTTTAAACCCTTGATGTACTTGAATGTCTCGATCATGTCTCCCCCCCCACCCCCGCTCCAGGGAGTACATGTTTAATTCTCTCAATCTATTTTCATATGTCATCTGGTGTAACCCTGGATCATTTTGTTGCCTTTAGCTGTACTGTCTCCATCCTATTAATGTCCTTTCTGAGATGTGGTCTCCAAAACTGGACACAGTATTCCATGTGGGGGTGGACTAGTGCCTTGTACAATGGCAATATCACTTCCCTCCCTCCCTCTGCTTGAGATTCCCCTTCCTATGCATCCCAGCATGCCACTAGCCTTTAGTGCTGTCTTCTCGCACTGCTTACCCACTTTCAAGTTATCTGATATGATGATCCCCAGGTCTCGTTCTTGGTTGGTTGCAGCTAGCCCGCCCTCCCCCAAAGTAGTATGCCTTTTGGGTTGTTTCTTCCTAGGTGCATGATTTGCACTTTTGGCATTGAATTTCAGCTGCCATGCTGTGGACCACTGCTGCAGTTTCTCTAGGTCTGATTCCATTCTCTTAACTCCTCTAGGGAATCCACCCTGTTGCAAATCTTAGTGTTGTCTGTGAACAGACACACCTTCCCTCGAGCCATTTGCAACAATGGCTATGAATAGCAGGCCCCTAACGCCTGACCCCTGGGGCACCCTGCTGGCTACTTCCCACCATTGATAATGTGCTGGTTACCTGCACTCTTTGGGTTCTACTGTGTAGACAATTTTCAGCCAGTCTACCACCTTCTATCCTACCCCTCCCATACAGCCCAGCTTCTTTACCAGACTTCTGTGCTGAACAGAGTCGAAGGCCTTGCTAAAGTCCAGGTAGGCCACGTCGACTGCTTCCCCGTCAACTGCCTTTGTTACCCAGTCTTCTGTGCAGAACGGAGTCGAAGGCCTTGCTAAAGTCCAGGAAGTCCACGTCAACTGTTCCCCCATTGTCAACTGCCTTTGTTACTCAGTCGAAAAACTGGACAAGGTCTGTTTGGCAGGACCTCCCTGCAGTGAACCCATGTTGCTTGTGATCCTGCTGACTGCTGGATTCTAGGAATGCTAATATTCGCTGCTTGAGCAAGGATTCCATCAGTTTTCCTATGACTGAAGTGAGGCTCACGGGGCGGTAGATATCCACCTCCTCCCTACTCCCTGATTTATGAACTGGGACCACTGATTCCCTCTTCCAGTCTTGGGAACTTCTCAGCTCATAAATGATTTGGTAGAAATAGGGCCATCAGGGGTGCTGCAATTCCTTTCCCAGTTCTGTCAGGATTCTACGGTGTATATCATTTGGCCCCATGGCCTTGTCCACTTTTAGTTTGTTTAATGCCTCTAAGACGTGGTCTGCTGCGAAGGGGGCTTGTATCAGCCCTGAAGCCATTGGTGTAGTTACAAACTGGTCCACTGCCCTCTTCCTCTTCCGTAAGCACTGAACATATGTACCTGCTGACCCTCTGCTTCAAATGTTGGGGTTCAGACCAGAAAATCTTGGGGTCAGAAATTTCTGGAGTGACTTTGTACAACATTATCTGATACTTTTTCTGCCAAAGATATATGTGCAAACCTTTCAATATACAGGGTCAGTGCTGAAGCACTGCTTTTATTTCTGTGCTTCAAAATCTTCAAAATTCCCATTTCGGGACTTCAGTAGAGGGTTAACGTAAGCCGTGCACATACCTAAAATCTAAACTGAACTGTGTCTAAATCCAACATTTTTCTGAATGTTCCCAATGGTGTCAGGGGCTTTTTAAAGAGCCTGTGAGTTCCCTGAGAAAACTTTGAAAAACATAATATTGTAGTTACATACAATTCTGCTTCAGGGGGAAGAAGGGCGATTGCTGCATCACTCGCAGAGTGCCTCCTGGTAGTGGAGGTGCCAGTGATGGTTGGCAACCACAGACCATTAGGCACCTCCCCCCAACAGGAGGAGGACAGGCAGAAGAAAATGACCATTCTCATCACTCAAAGATCAGCAGCCCACTGGTACACCATTGTGACTCCTCTAGACCCCGGAGCCGCCGTCGGAATCGTGAGCTGCAATTTAATGCAGTTGCAGTTAGTTGCAATTGCACTGAATTGCAGTCATAATTGAGTGCAGTTATATTTACGTGAAGTCCACAATTCCGTCACAGCCTCTGGCTTGCCTGACAGTACTGCCTGACAAAATACAGTTAAACTCAGTGTCGCCCCTTATTTGTTTTTGTGTGTGGCGTGGATGTTCTTCAACTTCCAGCCAATTAATGATACCCTGGCCTGGCTCTCGGCATCTACCCTCCGCCCAATAAGTAATGAAAGAGGGAGAGCCAGGAGTCGTGTGCCCACTGTCTGGAGACTGTGACTGCAGAGGCGTGAAAACAGTTGGGCAGCAGCACAGTAGTCATCGAGGTGAGGAAGGAGGTAGTAGTGTCTGGGCAGTGGCCCAGGCTGGCTAAATTCTAAAATCTAACTGTTAAGTGCCTAAGGTCTGCTGCTGTGCTGTGTAGGGAATGAGGAAACATCACAGCAGTAGTACTGTCGGGTACAGCGGACCAAGAGGCAAGGTCGGGGGCAGCCAGAGCAATCCAGAGTCACGCCACACCAACACCAGTTGGGAGATGGTGAGGCGAGCTGAGAGGCCTAGAGGGACTCAAGAGAGTGACCCAATGGGAGACCAGATACCAGGAGAGAGAGCAGGGAGTAGTGGACAGACACAGCCACATAGCGATGAGTTGTGTGGGGTGGCCTGGTGGGACTAGTGCAGAGGAGAGGAAGACAGCACAGCCAGCCACCCACAGTGGGACTCAGGAGGCAAGGTTAGGCCCAGGAGAGCCAGCCAGACCACCATCATCAGTCGTGGGAGACTGCTTGGAGAGAGTGAAAGTGAGGCAGCTTACTGAGGGTGAGGCTGATGAGCCAAGCAGACTACTACTACTACTGCTAGGCCAAGACTGCAGGCGGGTGGGCCGGGGATAGCAGGAGACTCAGAGGGAGTTGGTCGTACGTCGATCGGTGGCCTGACTTACTGACTGGGAGGGGGGTAGGTGCAAGTGGTGGTGGTAGTGCAAATTTGGAGGGAGGGGGGAGTCGATAACTTGACTATCACCACACATGCAGCCAGTGGCAGTAGGCCAGGAGTGGACAGATTAGCAGCAAACCACTCGCAACATGCAGCCAAGCAATGAGACCGCATGGGGAAATGGCGGGCAGTGGGTACACAATAAAGTAGTCGACTGTGCGGTGAGCAGGTGGTTGCGGGGCCAGACAGCACTGCCACAAACACTTTGTTAGCAACTAAGTGAAAAGACTCTGAGGAGAAAGTCGAGGACTGACCTGGAGGAGTGCGAGGACAATGGAGATGAGACTGGAGGAAAGAGCTGGCATGACGGAGGACTGGTAAGTGAAATGCTGATGTCTGTTTTTCTGTTTTATGAGAGACTGAATTGCATATCTGGCAGCAGCAAACAGCGTGCATTATCATATATTTAAAACTTAAGAGACAGTACTGTTTGGCAGAAGAGAAGAGGATTTATTCTCAAAATTCAGCCATTTAGCTCAGCTGTTGTGGTGATGTGTTTTTCTTTTGGCAACTGAACTGGCTGAGGCCAAGGCAGTGGGCTACAGGCCTGCCTAGGCTGCTGGACAGTGAGTGACTGGTGGTGTTACAGAAAATTAAAGTGAGATTATGGAGATTCAGGCGGGGTGGTCACTGTACTGCAGCATCCCACACGAGGGTCTATAAGGCTGTGTGCTGTTTACATGGCTTGTGGGGGCGATTGTGTAGATCTCCGTCCCGTTGCTGTGCTTTTTTTTAGTGCTCAGTGTTTTACGATGCTAGACGTGGTGACATGCTAATGCTGAAACTTTGCAAGAAACAAACTACATAAATGTTTAGCAATGGGTAAGCCAATCCCCAAAAACAAGATTCTGAGTAAGTAAATTTGCAGACTTTGCAGAAACAAAAATACATAGCTGCACATGGAAAATGTCTAGCCGAACAGTAAGCCAATCCCCCAAAAAAAAAGATAAGGTAAGTTAGTTCTAGAGTTCTTATGTTTTGTAATAATCGTTGACATTACTCTTTATGTGGGATTCTCAGCCCCACACCCCTCGGCATAAACACAACTTCATGGAGCACCAGGCGTATTGGTGGGGGCTCCTCCACATAAAGAGTAATGTCAATGATCGTAATTTACAAAACATGACAACTCTCCAACTTCAACTGAGAGCAACTTATAGCAACAATTGGAAAAGCTACAATATTCTGTGATATTCCTTATGTGAGGGCACTCGGAGCAAACACACACACCCTGGCTATTAACACAACTTCATGAGAGCACCTGGAGAGGGCCCCTAACCCACAGAAGGAATAATATCAACAATTTTTTTTTAATTCCTTTTCTGCTCCACTGTGCCTGGGAACTCTCTCCGCAGCCTTGGGGCTCCATGTCTCTACCTCCACCTGAGACTTCAGCTCCCTCCCTCAAGCAGCCCAACACAACCCCTGGATCTGAACCCCCTGGAGGAATGGTCGCCTACCTGCCCAGGGCACTCTATCTATAGTATAGAATGCCAGGCCACATGAGTCGGCCATGGAGAGGAGGATGGGTCCAGTGACTGGAGTGTGGACCCAGAGGTTGATGTGCTTTCGCCTAGCCCCAGGAGTGGGGATTTTTCCTGCTTATGTTTCCTGTCCCTCTGAGTGCAGCTGTGCAGGCACAGCGTTGAGCTATAACTCCTTCCCCTGCTGATGCGTTGTGCATCCCCAGCCGCCGCCAGGGGCCGCTCTTGCGTGACAGCTCCTGAAACCCTCCTGGGAAGAAAAAGCCATCCTCCGGATGCCGCTCTCTTCCTTCTGACCCCGACGACCGGGCTTGTTCCTGAACCTGGGTCACCGTCATGGTGCGGTGTGGCGTCCAGCACCTCAACCCTCAGCGCCACTGGGCCAGGTATCACAGAATATTGTTGCTTTTCAATTGCTGCTATAAGTTGCTACTAACTGCACTTATCGACCACATACCGTAATTCACCTAGCAAGTGCAACATGGCAGGGATATACACAACTGCCGCCTTGTGGGGTGGGGTGTAGCGTCCCACTCAAGGGTGATGAATCTCAGGCTGTTTAATGTTGATTTGAAGGTGTATTACGCAGTAACAGACACCAGGGTCTAAGGCTGTTTATGTAGCTTGAAGCTTCAGAGTGTTCTGCAACAGTGCAACATCCCACACGGGATACAACAAGGCTGGTTATGTGACTTTGCTTTGGGGGGGGGGGTGTACAGTAGCATCCCACACCCTAACAGATGTTGATATGAGTTTGCACTTGGTGTACTGCTACTGCTGCAACCCACACCATCATAGGTTTAAGCCTGTTTGTGTGGCTTCAGGAGTGTACAGCAGCATCCCACCAGGGTATAAGGCTGTTTATGTGGCCTTGGTATGGTGGAAGTTGAAAAATTGGTTAGATTTTCTTTAGCGAGTCACAGTCATAAATTTTAAACTAGGTGAAATAATCAGTCCTAATGTGTTGTAAGTCAGTCATAATTGCTTTTCAACGGACTCTGGGGTCTAGACTCCTCCAGTCAGTACTAGGTTTAGGTGAATGCTCCTCTACAAGGAAGAGGCCCCCAGCAGGGAAAAGCTGGCCCAGTGGGATGCTGGAGCAACTGAAATTCAGGTGGGTGCCAGACAGCGAGGAGTGGCATGTTGGATAGGAGGCAGCTGATGAGGCCCTGAAGGAGTGGACTAACTTTGGAATCTTTAGGGCTAAGAAAGTTATTTTTTATATGAAGCTTGGAGTTATGTCAATAGATTTATATTGATATTGTTGATAAACTTTCAATGTATTGATGAACATCAAACACATGGCAATATTGCAAGACACAATTTAAGTGGTCAATACTGTTACTGTTATAAGTGCATTTTCAATATATCAATACATTGGAAATGTGTGTTAAAATGTAACTGTGCTGACCAGTCTCCAAGCCTTCATTAAAAAGAAATTGTTTCTAGACCTTATGGTTCAAATGTTAATCATGTGTAAAGAACCGGGACGTTTCATCACAAAAGCAGTGAATGCCAGGATCCTCCCATGGTTCAGTAAGCACACACAACAGAAGAGGCCCACTGTCCCACCTGTATATTCAAAACCTTCAGAAGTTCTATAATCTACATACCCTCGGACTGCAGGCCTAAATATTCTGAGCAAGGCCAGAAGCAAGGGAGTGAGGGAAAAGAGAAAGAAAGAGAGAGAGAAAGAAAACAAAGGTTGCCATGAGAACAGAGAAAAGCTCCAGCCCTTCAGTAGTGCCCATTTACAGAATGTTTCTAGTCATGCAGCTGTGGAGGCTTGCGCCACAAGTCGAGGCAGAACAATTCCGATGGTTCAGACAAATCCAGGTCATGAGGAGAGTCTTCAAAGTCCCACAGATCTTGGAATGCCTGCTTCAGTGATGCCCCAGAGGGCAAGCGAGAAGTCACCCAGTAGTAAACTAGACTGAGGAGGATGGTGTGGAAGAAAGGAGTTGCCAATGTAACCTTAAAGTATCTTCTCTATGAAGTCACACGCTCTAGTTTTATGCCAGGCGTTAGGACCCTGACCAATGTCACCTCAGTTTCTTTTCTTCTAGAGAGGACATGATGTAGACAGAACAGAAACAGCACAAAGGCCAAGAAGCAATTGAAACATACTATATCCAAGTTAGACAGGACATACATGGAACTTGAGATACAAGGAGAGAGTCCACTGGAAACAGTAATCCGTTTGAACGTAGGTAAATACATTTATTGAATATGTTTGCAAAAATATATACATATTTTGTTTTTGTATCACTGAGAAAATAAAAACACAGTTTAAGGTGCAGATCATCTACATGATACACTGTTGTGTAACAGAAATACAAGTTAATTTATTTTTTTATTCATTTATTCTTTAATAACCGGAAAAGCCCACTAGGCACAAGTGCCTGTTTTTAGGGGCGACCTGGGAGGACTGGGGAGGTTAAGTGACTTGCTCAGAGTCACACAATATGCAAGTGGAGGTTGTGGGAATCAAACCCAGGCCTGCTGGATGTACCAAGCTCACTCACAGCTTGTTCCTCTAACGTCTAGGCTATACTGCCAACCCCAAGTTAATACTTCATCAGAGGAGCTGTAGCAAAAACCAGAGTGGCTCCTGATGCCACCCCCCCCCAAAAAAAAAAGCACTGTGTGTGTAAATCCACCAAGTTACTGAAAAATAATATATAAGTGCATGAAGTATAAACTCAAGAATGATCAAATAAAATAAAAGTCTCTAAGAAAAATAGCAAATCTACTCTTATGAGAAGTGCACTGGAACACTGCCAATGCTGGGAAGAAAACCGATCCCAAGAAAGCAAAATAATCACAGTACAGTTGAAATAACAGCATACGTCTTCTGTAAAAAAAAAAAAGGAAAGGAAGGTACTACTGGAATTCTAGATCTTCAAGAATACTGTATCTTCTTTATAGAGTACCACTTTTCAGTCTTAGAGGTGTAGGTGCAGGACACCGTGGCAACCAGAACCTCTGGGGGTCGGTGATGTTGCTGTTGCCTAAGCGTCCAATGCACAAGCGTAGTCCACCGAGCTTGCAGTAAATTGCTCAGTGACACGCGACCAGCTCCAACCACAGCAGTACTGTTTTGTTTTTAACCACAGAAGAAATGCTAATCTAACAACTAGTAATGAAAAAAGCATCGGGCATAAGATATCCCATTGCCCTTTTAAGAAGGGCAACAATAAGAGTGCATTCACAGACTATACCAATTGGGGCGCACAACATATATGAGACTGAAGTGAGTCTGGTGGATGGAAGTGGTTGAATGGTACAATGTGGGAAGATATTCCTGAGGATTAAGGAGTTACATTAAGTAACTTTCCTATCTTTCAAGAATTAATCTTCTCCATACAGCCCCCCTCTTTGGTTTTGACTAGTAAGCTGTAAAGTTCCCCAGACTAGGGAGGCTAAAGACCAAGGAGTCATGAGGATTGCAGGCCCTGTAATACAGTCAAGCCGAAACCTGCATGTCTCCTGGAATGAATGAACTGATCATCCTAGGATATTTTAACCTACATTGGGCCCCTGACAGAGACTAGATTTAACGCTCTGCTGCTCGATGCTAACCTCATGCAAATTATAAGCGAGCCCACTAGACCCAACACCAATCTGGCAGCCACCCTGCTTGACTGGGCAGCTGTCACGAAACCTGACAGAATCAGGACTGCAGGAGTCTTCTCAGACTCCCTCAGTGATTCTCCCAATTTTGCATCTGGAAGAATGACTGCCCAGAACTTTTCTAGCAAAGTATTTTTCAAGGTTTCTTGCAGAGTCCTTCCTAGCTACCGTCTCTGAGATCAACTGGAACTTAGGCGCTCCCAAACATAGATGATGCCCTAGATATTTTTACTCACAATGTTCTCTCCACTGCCAATGAGCCCCCCTTTCAGAATGCTTAGAGTGAAAGGTATATGTGAGCTAAAAAAAACAAACAAATGATTCAAGAGACAAGGCTTGGAAGCTCTTTACAAGAGCAGGTAATGCATGGACAAGGACAACTACAGGGGCTGAGAAATCTATGTAAAAAGTGCAGAAACAGCAAAAGAGATTATCTTAGAAGTTTACAAGGTAAAAATCTGACTGACCCCAGGAAGCTCTCGTCAGAGATACATTTTCTGCTGAAAGGGTGCACTTGTTCCTCCAAAGGGATACAGTGGCTAATGGTTAATGTATTAGTGACCCCAGGCCATTTGACAATGCCTTCAAATGCTTTTACAGATTTAACTAGATTCAGTCCTGCTCTCTACACCCCCACCCTGGATGAAGCGGAATCAACTACCCAAGTTTCAGCTCCGCTAGTCCAGCGACAGGAGGTGCTAGCCCTGTTAAGGTGTATAAAATCGCATGGCTCTGCTGGATTTAACAAATTTGAGCCAAGGCTTCTCAAGACAGCAGCCCCTGTGACTGTTTTCCCAGTCACTAGGCTCCTCAATAGGTCCTTCACGGAGGAAAATCCATGTTAAATGGAAAGTGGCTATGGTGGTGACAGTACACAAGGTGGCCTCAGGGAACCAGTGGAAAATTACAACCACATCGCTTTGCTTAGTGCACTGGCTAAGACACAGGACAGACTACAGTATAATCAACAGCAGGAATATGTAGAACAGCAGCACCTAAAGATCTTCAAGCTGGCTCCTCCCACTCACCCAGGTGGTATCCTCCTCAGCACTACCCATAACATCACATCTACCCGCTGGAAGCAAGATTCAGTGTGCCACTTGCCAGGAGAGGTGGGGTGGGTTGCGTGGATGTACACCATATACCACTCCTAGAAAGTAGTTACGTAAGAACTTACCATAACAGTAGATCTGCGAGAGATTTCTTGCAGCAGGCCACCTATAGAACTACCGCCATCAGTCACTAGGACTAGTCGGAAACTTTTCTAGCTAGCAGTCTATCTTATCTGAAGCACGCCCACTCTGATGTCACCCTCTGGCGTCGACCAACTCTATAACAGTGGGCAGCCCCGTTCCTGCTCAATTCTTTCACCACAGATCAGAGCAAAAAGCCTCCGCTGAGGAACCAAAAAGAGGTACCGAAGGTTGCTGCCAACACGGAAGGAGAGGAATCTACAAGCTACAGAAAGATCCAGCAGAGTTTAGGGGGAAGGACGAAGGGGCGGGATGACCTGCTGCAAGAGATCCCCTCACAGATCTACTGTTACGGTAAGTTTATTTATTTACTGAATTCTTACGTAACTGTACTATCTGATGTCAGGGGTATCTCTTGCTGCAGGCCACACTGATAGAACAAGTCCCAAGCAGTTCTTTTTTAAACTTTTTATTTGTTTATTTTTCCATACATAACAGATTTTACACATAAGAACAATACACAACTTAGTTAACAACTTACACAACATACAAGCATAGGACAGAATATTAAATAATTAATTAATGGTCTCATTTTGAGGATGCTTGGCAGGAGAGTCTTAAATTGATGAGTAATTCCAAGTTTGGACTAAACTGTTATTTCCACTCAAGTTACCCTACCCTTACAAAGAGAAGTCCAGGGACTATATCAGTGGTATGACTGGGCAGGATCTCACTTTGGTCATGGAAAGTGTTCAACTGAGGATCTCCTCCAGACATTTCATTTCACATTCCTTATGTGTTTTCTTATTTAGGTATAACCTCCAGTACAGGCAATCCACCCTGGTGCCCCACCTCGCATACTGCTTATGGCAGAAAGTCCACTCTGTACTGCCCTGTATAGAGGACCCATCTATGCCAGAGCAGCTCGAACTTTTCTGTCTCATGTCATGTTCGGGCAGTTAAGTGCTCCATATGGTATACTTCAATCATGAGATCCCACCAGTCATCTATAGTTGGGATTATTGCAGAAAGCCATCTAGGAGTAACTGCCTTTTTGGAGGTCAAAAGGCAAATCCCCAATAGTTTCCTAGTTGCCAGATTTCTAGCTCCAGGAGGTAAGTGGAAAATAGAAATGTCTCAGCAATGAGCTGAGTCTGGGAGACAAATATTTCTCTCATCGTCCCCTGTATAGGCAGTTATAAAGGTGTCAGCTGTAAATCCCAGAAAATATGGCCATGTGTGGAGGAGGTCCCATCCCTCCAGCACGAGGCTCCCAGACCTGGCAGATATTTGACTTGTATTCTGGGGTCTTAAAAATATAATGGAGAGGTTCCAATTAAATTCCTTCCACTTGTGGGAGGCTGTATATGAGTGTAAAAATTTAAGGCGCGTGTTCCAGCACTGATGTTAGCACAATTCCTAAATCTTTCTTCCAGTTTTGCCCAACAAAGGATGTACAGCTACCTCTGAGATCCATCAAGACTGTATAAGTACAGGAGATCATGTGTGTCAGGGATGCTCTATCTGCTACTGCCTGCTGTATAATATCATGGAGCTTTGTTTTGGAGGCCTGTTCCATTTCTGATCTAGAGAATCATTTAATAAAGTTAACCACCTGTATGTAGCGGAACTGATCATGGGGTTGCAATCCGTATAGGTCACAGTTCTGTAAAAGTCGAGTGCGCTATATTTTAAAGGTGTGCCAATGTGATGATCCGTCTTTCCCACCTTTTGAATCCTGAATCCAGCCTCGCCAATAAAACTGTGAGTATCTAGGAAGGAAATTAGTAGAAATCTGATGGATGGCAATTGGACTGAGTTAATTATTCTCCAGCACTTTATAGTACTGGCTGTATGCGGACTGGTTGTAACTCTTGACGGTGGAGGGTTAGAAAATGCCAATAGGATCTGCCATAAATTAAAGAGATCTTCTGATTTGACCACTAACTCCCTCCCATTTGGTGTTATATGTCTTATGAAGCCAGAGTAAAATTATCTTGACCTGAGCTGCTCTGTGACATCCCTCCAAATATGGGAGAGCCAAGCCACCCATATCTTTGGGCATCTGCAGTGCTGAATATTTCACCTGGGGGGTTACATTCCATATGTACCGAAGATTTTTGGTTATACCTGTTAAAAATTGTTTTGGGGAAGATTGGAGGGTCTGAGACAGGTACAAGACTGGGAGAAGATTCATTCTTGTTGCTTCTATTCTCTGTATAAGAGGAAGAGGAATGGTTTGCCATACCTCCAACTCTGTATTAAAGTATTCAAAAGTGGTTTGTAGTTATATTTGTATAGGTGGTCAGGGTCAGCTGAGAGGTACACCTCAAGTATTTTAGTTTAGGAGATTCCATTTAAAGGAAACCTGCAAGAGTTTCCTTGGAGGGATATAATGTGTCCCAGTACCTCTGTTTTACCCAGGTTAACCTTATATCCTGAAAGGGTCCCAAAAGTCTCAATGAGTTCCAAAGTGGGGGGAGTGACCTCTCAGGGTTCGACAGGTACACCAGCAGGTCGTCTGCGTATAAAGCGAGTTGGTGGTGACTCCCCTCTATCTGTAGCCCCTTTATTGCTTGCTACTGTCTTAAGGCCTGTGCTAGTGGCTCCAGATAGATTGAAAAAAGCAACGTGGACAAAGGGCAACCTTGTCTAGTCCCTTGTGGCAATGCCACTGGGTCAGAAATGGAACCATTAATATTAACGTATGCCATGGGTCTATCATACAGTCTCCCAATGATTCCATGTATGTCTCCTAGAAAGCCCATCGCTCCCATCACCTCCATTAGGAAAGGCCATGCTATCTGGTCAAAGGTCTTCTCCGTATCTAGACTCACTAATAAAAATGGGGCCCCCAACCGGGCAGCATGGTGTAGCAGATGAAGAGAACATTTTACATTGTCTTGAGCCTGTCTTGAGGGGACAAAACCACACTGATCTGGTTCAATGATCTGTGGAAGAATGCCCTGAAGACAAGGCGCATAAGAATTTTGGTGAAAATTTTATAGTCAATGTTCAGTACTGAAACTGGGCTGATGAGATGAGCACTAGGTTGGGTCCTTCCCTGTTTTGGTATGCTGGATATGATCGCGACCCTCCAGGAGTCCGGCATTGCGTCTCCTCCAGCAGTTCCCCGACATGCCACCACCAAAGGGAGGAGCAGGAGGGATTTATAAGCCATGTAAAATTCGCTGGTGTACCCGTTGGGTCAATGATTTGAGGGCTTTCACTGCTTCCTCCAAAGTCAAAACCGACTTTTGGAGTGATGCTACTTGGGCCTCAGAGTCTAGGGAACCTAAGTCTATTCAGAAACTCCCAGATAGACAGAGTGTCAGGGTCAGTTTCAGGAGCATAGGCTTCTCACAGAAGTCTCAAAACTCCCTCTGATTCTGCTTGGAGCCCTGGTGATCCCGTTCATACAGGGAAGTAGACCTGAGTGATAGCCAAGAGGGCCTTCCTTTGTCTTAGCCTGTGTCGAGGATTCTGGTGGCCCTTGGGCCTGCCTCATAGTATTTCTTCCTGATATACTGAAGCGCCTGTTCAGTCTTTTGATTCAGCATATACTGGATATACAGTCTGGTGGCCTTCACTAACAGTAGAACAGACTCATTTATTTATTTATTTAGAGATTTACCAGGAAGGCATACTGAGGCGATGCATTTCGATTCAGATCGCCCTGGGGTAGGGAGTTACAAGGGTGAAGTAATGAGGCGAGAACAATTCAATACATATGTGACAAGGTTATGGCAGACAGTGGTACACTAGTAAGTAAAATACAACAATAAATATAGTGAGAACGATTGTGTCTACAAGTGAGTAAGGCATACAGCTTACAACAGCAATAGGATCAGCAATATGCATTTTAAATAGCACTATGTGACAAATATCAAAAGGAAAACAGGGCCCAGACTGGAGCATAAAATAGGTAGAGTGGGTAGGAGTTGTGCAGGTACCTGAGTAGAAAGGCTAGGTCTTGTCGAGGAGATTCGGAGATGGGGAAGCAACAGCATTTGGTCTAAAATGTGATTTGAGAAGGGCATTACGTTGGGGGTACTGGTGGTGTGTCTAATGTCAGCTGCCAGTGAGTTCCATAACTTGGGCAATCTGAAACTGAAAGCTCCTGACCTGATCTGGTGGATCTCGTGGAATGTGCAGGAGCCTGGAGTCGATGTTCCTGAGATCGTAAGTAGGTGGGGAGAGGGCAGATAGGGATGCAGATGGGTGGGAGGGTGTGTGCAGCCCAGAATTTGGCAGCGATTCTAGCACCATGCAGCGATCGCGGTTATGGAGTGATGGGAGGTCAAGGGACTGGTATAGGACACAGTGGTGGGTATTGGGAGGAAACGGTCCAAAGACCCGGCAGAAGAGTGGAATAGGGGTCAAGCCTGACTAAGGGCGTGTGGGGAGGCGGCGCTGTAGGCGACATCTCCAGTCAATAAGTGGGAGGATCATTTTTGGACAATAGCTAGTCTGGTTGGTGGCGGGATGCAATACTTATTACGATAGAGAGCACTAAGCATGGGATGCAGTTTTTTGTGGAAGCGTCTATGTGCTGAGAGTCAAAGTGCTGATCTAGCCAGATGCCGAGATAGCGATATGTGGTGCAGGTCATAAGTGGTGTTCTGTCAAGGTGTAGAATGTGGGTGGTTGAGTGGCCGGGTTAGTTTGCCCTGGAGCCAGAAGGTGGAGACCGTTTTGAGTTTAAGAATAGTTGGTTCTCGAGGAACCAGCGTTGGATGAGTCAAATCCCTTTTGTAGACAGGCTGTCACGGCGGGGCGCGGATTGGGCCAGAGAGCGAATAGTACAGTGTCGTCCGCGCCACATGAATGGCAGATTGTGTGCAGACAACAGGCAGATTACTCATCCCCGAATGTTGGTCTTGTAGATCCCTCAGCTGAGTTTGCAATGTTTCCATCATTTTGTTCTGTCTTTTATGAGATACATACTTCATTATTTCTCCCCTAAGTACTGCCTTTAAGGTGTCCATAAGACTCCGGAAATGTTCCCTTATGACTGTCTTCAGAATCTGAGAGATGAGATCCTGCATTTGCTTTTTAAAGACTGGGAGATTCAGCAAAAATTATTACATTTCTAGCAGGTTCTCCTCTCTGCGCCAATTTAGTGTTAGTTTAATCAAATTGTGGTCTGATAGAGGAAGGAATCAGATCACACGTTTTAATCAAATGCAGATGTTCCGCTGATATGGCAAAGGTCAATGCGTGTATACATTTTATAGAAGTCTGAAGTAATCACGAGTCCTTTCTCTGGGTTGGGTGGGAAATTCTCCAGGTGTCTGCCCATTTGGCTGTTTTAATGTCATAAGAAGGGTCTTTTGGGTTGGAGTTCATCTCAGAGGGTGAGGGCTTCAAGTCCCTCTGGTCACGTATCATGTTATGACCTCCTCCCAGTATCAGTACCCCTTCATAACATGAGGTAATTTTTTGAAACAGGGCATACCACTACTGGGCCAGAACCGGGGAAAATACATGCTGACTAATGTAACTGGGGTTCCATCTAAGTGGCCCTGGCCAGTGCCATCGTCCCTCCAGGTTCAAGTAGGTAAAGGTTGCCTGGATTTGTGTGGCCCTACAAATCAGGATGGCAGTCCCTGCTCATTTGCCTTTCCTGTACACTGATGACAACTCCTGATTATAAGCAAATCTGGTCTGCTGCTGATGTTCTTCAGTGCTCAGATGCATCTCCTGCATAAAGACTATTTCTGGGTGTTGTTTCTTAATAAGGGCCATAACCTTATACCTCTTAACCAGATTGTTCACCCATTAACGCTGACAGAACAGATATTAATTTGTGGATATTGAGCCATATCTATGTCTCTGTAATCTAAACTGAGGAATTCTCTCAAGGAGCCCTCTTTCCCGTTTAAATAGGATTAACTGCCCGTAACTGGTACCATCAAGCCCACCCCAAGCCTATCCTCCTCCAATTAAATTCTGCCTCTTTGTGTAACATCCTGTCCTTAACAACTCTATACATTAAATAAACAACAAACAAACTATTTACATTAAACAATGAAGTTTGGTGTGTTTAAGAAACATCACCGTGTACTTCCAAGGGAGAAGGGTCAGTCAGGAGCCCTTTTTGTGGCTGGGAAGGCCCCCACAAATCGGGGGGCCCAGCTAGGAGGCAGTTTACCAATTAGCCAGTCAATGCTTTCTGGATCCCGCGTAGTGGAGCCCTACAAAGTAACAAGGCAGTCTGCGTTATGGTGAAGAGAAGAACCCACTCCCCCTGTGTGTTAATCTGCATGAACAAGCCATTCCAGCCTTAGTCCGTCCCCCCCCTCCCACTCCCTTGTATATAGTATTTGAATAGTTTTGATCCCAACTTAATTCTCTCTACTAAATTCACTTTCTGAAATTAAGCACAAAATTAACTCAAGTTTTAAATAATGTTCAGTCGATACTGATGTACCAGCAGGGAATCAAGTTATACATAGAGGAACAGCTCTTCAAAGCCAGAAACAGGGATGTCGTATGCTGTTATATGTTTATTCATGGGCTCCCTCTAGTGGTGAGTCAGTAAGATAACTTAAGGCTTCAGGTTGAAATGGTAAAGCTTTAGTTAGGATTAGTCCCTGAACATTCCTGCTTCTTGACAGAAGAATGCCAAAATCAGTCCCTTAGACCCCCCTCTCCCGGTTATTCACTAATGCACAATTCAGCGCCTATCGCCCATGTGCCGAAAGTTCGGAGGCTGGGGTAAGAAAAGAAGCAGACCAAAAATCAGTCTGTGCATTACAGACTTCAATGGCCTACCTATGACTCAAGGTTACAGTTTCACATCTTATGCCTTGTATTCAAACTTACCATGCTCTTTAATCCCCCTTGCCTAAGGTGAATCGTTTACAAAAAAAGCACCCACACGCATGCTTAGATCTACTTCTTTACCCTCATTGTAATCGAAGATATACGCCTATCAGGTAGCGCTCATTCACCTTCTCAGCTCCCTCTGCTTGGAATTCCCTCCCCCAACTCTCCCCGCCCCACTATCCTCCTTCAAAAAGAGCTTACTTCTTTCCTACTAACCCCCTCCTTTGCAATTGCTTTAAATAACCCTTACAGCATCGTTAATGCCTAGTCTATGTTACTCTGATAAGTGTATCTTGTAACCCACCTGCTCTTGTGTTCCTGCTATGTATATATTGTAGAATATTAGTTATTCTGTTTATTTACAGTCATGGCCAAACATACTGGCGCCCTTGCACTTTTCTCAAATAACTCACAATTTCCTCTAAACATAAATTA
Source organism: Neoceratodus forsteri (assembly GCA_016271365.2). Classification (NCBI taxonomy): domain Eukaryota; kingdom Metazoa; phylum Chordata; order Ceratodontiformes; family Ceratodontidae; genus Neoceratodus; species Neoceratodus forsteri. The sequence goes on along the minus strand of CM028131.1, from coordinate 106,096,845 downwards.
AAATTAACAACAGTATTTGGTCTCCACAATTCTTTATTTCTCTGTTAATATTACAGAACCTTTGTTTTTGATTCAGAATTTAATATATCCTTTTAAATCAGAAAATGAAAAGAAATGGCATTGACAAAATTATTGACACCCTAGACTTAATATTTGGTAGCACAGCCTTTGGTCAAAATAACTGCAATCAACCACTTCCTATAGCCATGGATGAGCTTCCTGCACCTCTCTACTGGCAGTTTGGCCCACTCTTCTTGTGCAAACTGCTCCAGTTCTCCTAGATTTGAAGGTGCCTTCTCCTGACTACTGTTTTCAGATCTCTCCACAGGTTTTCAATGGTTTAGATCTGGACTCATTGCTAGCCATTTCAGAACAGTCCAGCGTCTTGTCTTGAACCACTCCTGGGTGCTTTTTGAAGTGTGTTTGGGGTCATTGTACTGCTGGAAGACCTATGACCTTGGAGACCCAGCTTTGTGAACTGGGTTCAACACTGCGCTCCAAAATGGCCTGGTAATCTCCAGATTTCACGATGTCATGCACACATTAAGGCACCCAGTGCCAGAGGCAACACAACAACCCCAAACATCACTAAACCTCCTCCATGTGTTTGACTGTAGGGAAATACAGGTTACTCACCTGTAACAGGAGTTCTAGGAATGGTATATGTTGTTCATCCACACTGTCTGGCAGGTATCCTTGCCGCTTTAAATCTTGCCGGAAGGTCTTCAAGCTGGCTCCTCCACCCCACCCCACGGGTGGTAAAACTCCGGCTCCATGGCGCCAGATCTGGCCGCTGGAAGCTCAAGTAGTGTGTCGAAGCCGGGGAGGTCGGGTGGGTCGTGTGGATGAACAACATATACCATTCCTAGAACTCCTGTTACAGGTGAGTAACCTGTATTTCTAGGGACATGGATATGTTGTTCATCCACACTGTCTGGCAGACTCCTAGCAGTTCTCCGGGAGGAGGGAGGCAAGGCGCACACCCCTACTTAGGGAATAGAGACTGGAGAACCGAGGCCCCAAAACCAGCATCCCGGCGTGACTCAAGGTCGATGTGGTACTGGGTGATGAAGGTGTGTGCTGACTTCCAGGTAGCAGCCCTGCAGATTTCCTGGATAGGGACGTCCCTGGAAGCAGCCACCGATGCAGCAGTATGGCGGGCAGAATGAGCTCTTATCCCTCTGGGAGGCTCCATGCCCGCCAACTTATAGCAGAGATCTATGCAGGAGGTGACCCACCTGCCTATCGTATGCTTGGCTGCAGGTCTGCCAGGTGCGGCTTCAGCGTAGGTGACAAACAGCTGGCGAACCTCTCCCCGAATTTCAGCCGTGCACTCCTTATAGTAAGCGAGCCCCTTCTAGGGTCAAGTATGGAGCCTATATTCGGCCTCCAGGTATGATTGGGGTATAACACGGCAGAGTCAACACCTGGTTAAGGTGAAACTCCGACACCACCTTCGGAAGGAACTTGGTGGGGCAGGACACACTGTCCTGTGGAAGACCAGGTAAGGAGACTCGATGCAGAGCGCTGGAGCTCTCCCATCCTTCTGGCTGGCGTGATAGCCACCAAGAAGCGGTCTTCCACGACAGGTGACAGAGTTCACACCTGTGCATTGGTTCGAATAAGCTTGCCCATGAGCTTTGCCAGTACCAGCAGTAGATCCCACGGAGGTGGAGGTTCTCGCTTGCGAGGAATGTGATCAAGGCCTTTGGAAAAGCCCAGACCACCTTCTCCTGCGCCACCGACTGCTTCGGCCCGCGCCGGCAAGCAGAGATGGCTGCCAGGTGCACCAAGGGTAGATGGGCCGAAGCCCTTGCTGAGAAAGGGACCAAAAGTAGTCAATATCATGCAGGAACAGGAGGAAGGGTCCAGGCCCTTGCCCTGACACCAAATGGAAAATCTTTTCCATTTGAAAGTGTAGCATTTTCTGGTCGACTCCTTACAGGACGCCTCAACTACGTTGAGGACCTTGTTGGAAAGACCCAAGGCCTGGAACTCTGGCCGCTCAGGAACCAGGCCGTCAGGTGCATGGATTGAAGGTCGGATGGAATACCTTCCCTGATTGACTGAAAGCAGGTCCAGGCAAGCTGGAAGCTGCCTCGGGAGCCTGGAGTTGAGGCTGAGGAGATCTGGGTACCAGTACTGGCGGGGCCAGTCTGGGGCTATCAGAATCACCTGCGCCTTGTCCCTCCTTGCTTTGAGCAGCACCTTGTGCACCAAGGGGAACGGGGGAAAGGCGTAGAAGAGGCCCGGGGTCCATGGCCTCGAGAAGGCATCCCCCTGCAGCGATCCCTGCTGAGGGGGGCGGGAATGAAACAGCCTCAGCTTCGCATTCTCCCTGGAGGCAAACAGGTCCACCTGAGGTGTGCCCCAATGGGAGAATAGATCTTGGTACTACCTCCAGTAGGAGAGACCACTCGTGGGACGCAGCCCCTATTCGGCTTAGGGCATCGGCCAGGGTGCTGGAGGCTCCTGCCACATGAATGGCTAGGAGATCCGCCTCCAGGCTGTGCATGAGTAACCAGATGCGGACAGCTTCCTTGCATAGAAGCATGGAATGCGTCCCGCCCTGGCGGTTTAGATAGTACATGGTCGTGGTGTTGTCCGTCTGGACCTGGACCACTTGACCTCGAAGAAACGGAGCAAAGGCGGTGAGAGCTAGGCGGATCGCTCGGAGCTCCAGCAGGTTGATGTGGCATCGGGATTCCCGCGGGGACCAGAGGCCGTGCGCTTAGTGTTCCCCCAGATGGGCACCCCAACCCATCAGAGAGGCATCGGTTGACAGAGACCCGTCGGCAAGGCGGACAAGCAGGATGCCCTCCTGCAGATGAAATGGAGCGGTCCACCACTGGAGGCGTTCCACATCCCTGGTCACCGTCACTAGCTGGTCCAATGGATCACAGCGTTGGGACCACTGGCTGGCCAGCCCCACTGAAGGGTGCATGTTCCAGCGGGCCCAAAGGACCACGCTGGTACAAGCCGCCATGAGACCCAGGAGGCGCAGGAAGTCCCGGGCAGGGCGCAATTGCCCAACCAGAAATGATTGGGCAAAGGAGGAAAGAACCTCTACCCTGTCCGCCGGGAGCCGTGCCCTGGCTCGAAGAGAGTCAAGCTCTGCCCCGATGAAAAGAATCACCTGCTTCGGCTCGAGTTCCGACTTGGCCTCATTGATGAGGAGGCCGACCTGAGAGCAAACCTGGAGGGCCAGATCTCTGGACCGCTCCACCTCCTGTCTGGAGGGGGCTGCTATCAGCCAATCGTCCAGGTAAGGGTAAACCCGGACCCCTCGGCGCCGCAGGAATGCTGTCACCACTGCCATGCATTTGGTGAAGACCCGGGAGCTGGAGATAAGCCGAAGGGCATGGCTTGGAACTCGAAAAGGGATCCCTCCGCTCGAAAGCGAAGGAACCTCTGATGTGACGGACGGATAGGGACGTGAAAGAACGCGTCCTGTAGGTCCAGAGATCAGAACCACACGCCGTGTTCCAAGGATGGTATTATCTGAGCCAGAGTGACCATCCTGAAGGTTCGAGACCTTAGGAACTTGTTTAGATCGTGTAGGTCGAGAATGGGGCGCCACCCCCCATCCGCTTCGAACCAGGAAGTACCTGGACACGAACCCCGGCTTGAGGGTCCGCCTCTCTTATCACCTCCTTCTCGAGGAGGAGAGGCGATGTCGGCTCGGCGAGCTGACAGCGAGGCTTCGGACCCGAGGCCCCGAGTGCGGCCCGGCTCTGAAGGGTGAAGCCTGCTCGAACTCCAGAGGCAGGCCCTTTCCCACCTCCAACACCCACGGTCTGTGGTGATAACGGACCAGGCGGAAAGAAAGTGGTGAGCCACCCCACAGGGGCACCTGGGGTGAGGCGACGGGGTTGGGGCGACACCCTCAACCCGTCACTGGGCAGGCTTGGAGGAAGGACGGCCGAGGGACCTCCAGGGCCTTTACCTCCCTGCTTCCTGGAGGAAGCTGCAGGCTTGGGTTTGGGACGCCAAGCGCAAGCCTGCTGGCCCTGTACTGCTGGGCCGGATGTGCATGGCGCGACGGGACGAAAGGCTTGGGTTACGGTCTGCAGCCCTTGTCCCTCTGAGCGGATGAGACCCGAGTCAAAGTGGCATTGGACTTTCGATCCTCTGGAGGTGGCCTTCCACTCCAGGGCCGAAGAGCGGTCCCCAGGAAGGGACATCCGCCAATTGTGCTGGGTATCCGCTGTGAAAGTGGATATCCTCAGCCATGCCCAGCGGTGCATAGCCACTGCGGCATGACTGACCTGGCGCATGAGTCTCCAATGTCCAGAGCAGTCTGAAGTTGCTCTTGGCCACCGCCCTGCCCTGGACCGCATCTGCCTAACCGTGGTCTGCAGGTCAGCCGGAGATGAGGGACTACCTCGTCCAGGAGCCCAACAGGGCATGGGAGAAATGTGCCATAAGCACGGCGAGCTGGCCTAGCGAAGGCCAAAGGAGGGGCATGGCGCAGACTTTTCGCCCGGCGTAGTCCAATTTCTTGGACTCCTTGTCAGGAGGTTTGTCCACGTCCCAAGCGTTTCCGCACGCGCAAGCGCTGTCGGTAACAACCCTCGGCTGAGGATGTTCCGAGACGAACAGGAACGGTAGGGACGCGATACTTCCTGGCCATCCTGGCCGGGCGCAGGGCAGGAAGCAGGCGCTGCCAGAGCTCAAGGCGGGCCCACAATGGCCTCGGCCACAGGAAAACCTCAGTGAGATCCCTCGGTCCAATATCTCCGTGAGGGATACTCGGCCCGCTTGGATCTGGGCTCGAGCTGCATCCCGGTGGACTCGAGATGAGCCTGAGCAAACCCAGGAAGGACGAAGGCTGTCGTCCAGCGACTGACCTCCAGAGGACTCCAAGTCCACTCGCCTGGAGAAGAGGGAGAGATCGCCGGACTCAGAAGAGTCCGCAAAGAGCTGCCTCGGCCTGAGCCACCTCCACCTGCCGAGGGCGATCGGGAGTGAGGGTGACTGACAGCCTATGGGGCAGACCCTGAGCCACCGAGAGTTCTTGGTCGGAGCCCCAAACAGCGGCTGTGGAGGCGGAGGTTCCACCGGAATCGGTGGAGCAGCTGGTTTTGGCTGAACAACCGGCCTGGGAACAGGCTCCTCGGGTAAGACGAGGGGTTGTTTCGGCCGCTCCGGTGACAGCCACTTAATGGCCGGGGAAGGCGACGGCGTCGGCTTGTTCCCGGTCAGAAGGAGCTGTTGCCACATGAGGCCCTCATATCGTCGACGTAACTTACGTCGAAGCCTCCTCTCATCCGAGGAGGAGGACGAGGACGAGCGGCGGTGCCGCTTGCCGCGGGACCGAGACCGCCTATGACGGCGGGATCGGCTGGACCGCGAAGAAGTCCGAGACCGAGAACCTCGGCCTTTCCGAGGGCGGTGCGGGGAGGGGACGGGTGGAACCGGCTCCTCCCTCGGCTCGGAGGGTTCACCCTGGGGCTCCGGAACCGGAGGCACTGGCAAGCCCGCGGGAACTGGTGAGAGGGGATTTTCGGCTTCGCCGGTCGACAACCCGTCCAATGGGTTGAGAAAGATCTCGACTGCATCGACGGGTGTCTCGGTCAACTGACCTGACGGGGACACCGTGAGACCAGAGGCCGAAGGCGAACGATCGACCGAAGTCGATGGCCGACAACTCGGGGAGAGGGACCTTTCCCGCTCCCAAGAGCGTCGACGGAGGGACTTACCCTTGTCTTTCTTCTTGGACTGAGAAGAAGGTCCAGCAGACGTTGGTCCCTCTCCTCTAGTGGAGAGGGACAGACAAAGCTCCTTAAAGGAAGCTGTGTAAGAGGAACCCAGGGAGAGCGGGATAAATGCCGCGGTCGAGGAAGATGCGGCCCGCGCCGCCTCTTCTTGGAGGGTGATCATCTGCTCTAGCTGATTCGACGAGCCCGGCCACCGCAGAAACCGCCGACCGGGCCTCTTTTGACTTCACCGGAGGAAAACGTTTCTCAGGGCGCCCCAGTTGTAAACGGGCAGCACGGTCTTCGAGGACGTAGGCTGAGAAGGAAGAGCACAGGTTGCAAGCCTGCGGGTCGTGCTCAAGGCCTAAACAGTAGACACACGTGGAGTGCGGATCTGTCCGAGACATCTTCTGCCCGCAAGGGCACCTCCGAAAACCGGGAGTCGATTTGTCCATCGCAGCCGCGAGGGATAGAAGACCAAGTCTATAAATGCAAAACTTTTAAATTCGGAAACGAAGAATTAGGAACCAGTCTTATATGCAGAGCGTTAAGGAGGGAACCTGAGCTTCCAAGCAGTAAGGAAGATCTGGCGTCATGGGTGGAGCGAGAGTTTTACCACCGGGTGGGTGGGACGAGCCAACTGAAGACCTTCCGCAAGATTTAAGCGGCAAGGATACCTGCCAGACAGTGTGGATGAACAACATATCCATGTCCCTGGAAGGTATTCTTTTCTTTGAAGGCTTAATTTTGTTTTCCGTAAACATAGAGATAATGTGCTTTACCAAAAAGCTCTAATTTGGACTCATCTGTCCACAGGACATTCTCCCAGAAGGATTTTGGCTTGTTCAGGTGTGTTTTGGCAAACCCCAGTCGGGCTTTCTTATGTATCTCTCTCAGCAGTGGGGTCCTCCTGGGCCTCCTACCATATAACCCCCTTTCATTGAGTTTTCGACAGATGGTGCGAGTTGAAACTGTCGTACCTTGTGTCTGAAGGTCAGCTTGAATCTGTTTGGCAGTCGATTGAGGTGCTTTCTCCACCATTTGAACAATCCTGCGCTGCAATCTTCGATCAGGTTTTCTCTTGCGGCCACGTCCAGGGAGGTTGGCTACAGTGCCATGGGCCTTAAACATCCTGATAACATTACGTGCAGGTGGAAACAGGAACATTAAGGTCTCTGGAGATTGATTTGTATCCTTGAGATTGTCCATGCTTACACATCTTCTGTCTGACCTCCTCAGACAATTCTCTGGCTATCTTTCTTTTCTCCATGTTCATCACTGCGTACACACAGTGACACAAAACAGGAGAATGAGTCCTTTTCTCTATTCAAACTGGTTGAATGAGTGATTTTTATATTGCAGGCACCTGCAACTCACCACAGGTGAGTTCAGATCCAAAGTGATGGAGAATCACCTGCTTGAAATCTAATTATTTCTAACTACTTCTAAAAGGTGCCAATAATTTTGTCCGGGCCATTTAAGGATTTGTGTGTGGAATAAGCTAAGACTTAGTAAATTTTTCTGCTTTTTGTGTTTTATTCCATTGCAAACCAAAGAAATACATATGTGGATACCAAAATATTTTTTAATTTTAACAATTTTCTGGAAGGAATGGTGCATTATTAGAAAAAACTGCAAGGGTGCCAATATTTTTGTACGACTATATATATACTTACTGCCTGATCTGTTTTAAGTTACTTACATGGCTTTCCACTGTAATAATTTTGCAGCATTGTTAAATCCCTCTGTATCCTGTATATTATTATTGTATTTATCTATTGTACTGTGTTCATCATTGTCACCGGTCGTCACTGAAAAAGGGACTGCATGGTCTCCGTGGACTTAACCGTTTACTAAAATTCTAATAAATACTTGTAACCCTCTAGATGTTCAGTTCTAGAGCTCTTAGACCTAAATAGCGAAATTAACAATAAAATGTAGAGCCAGACTTGCCTTCTGCCCCAGAGCCTCTGGAGGCACTGGAATAGGTATAGAAACATAGACTTGACAGCAGATAAGGACCGCTGGCCCACCTAGTCTGCCCATTTCCCTACCTAGAGGATAAGCTACAGATTCAGTTTAACCAACAGCCTATTTCTTCCTCCCCACAAAAATTGCCTTATGTCTGTCCCATGCATTCTTGAATTCTCCCCAGTTTTAGACCCCACAACCTCCTCAGGAAGGATGTTCCATCGTCCACCACCTCTCTGTAAAAAATACTTCCTCACACTGCCCCCAGTCGCCCTCTCTATCTTTAAATTGTGTCCCTTGTTCTGCACATCTCTTTTCTGAAAGATGCTATCACCCTCTTGGACTTTGTTGATTCCACTGAGGTACTTAAACATTTTTATCATGTCCCCCCTCTCCCTCCTTTTCTCAAGGGAACACATATTAAGCTCCTTTAGTCTCTCCTTGTATGGCTTCTCTTGCAGACCCTGCACCATTTTAGTTGCCCTTCTCTGAACTGCCTCCATCCTGTCTATGTCCTTGCGGAGATGGGGTCTCCAGAACTGGAGGCAGAACTCCAGATGGGGTCTCACCAACTGTCTGTACAGGGGGATAACAACTTCCTGTTTTCTGCTGGTGATGCCTCTCCCTATATATTCCAGTATCCCCCCAGCCCTACCTACCGCCTTCTCACATTGCTTGTCAACCTTAAGGTCATCTGATATGATTACCACCAGGTCCCTTTCCATTTTTGTTGTTACTACCTCCCCCCATTGTGTACTCTTCCCCTGGGTTTTTGTTTCCCAGGTGCATTATTTTGCACTTCTCTGCATTGAATCCAAGCTGCCATACTTCTGACCATTCCTCCAACCTTGCCAAGTCCCTTCTCATCCTTTCAACGCCTCCTTGTGTATCAACCATGTTGCAAATCTGTGTCATCTGCAAAGAGGCATACTCTTCCTTCCAGTCCCTCTGCAATGTCACTTATAAAGACATTAAAAAGGACTGGACACAGTACTGAACCCTACGGTACCCCACTAGTAACCCCTCTTTCTTTAGAGTGGACTCCATTTACAATTACCTTCTGTGTCCTGTTATCCAGCCAATGTTTTACCCAGGCTACCACCCTGGGACCTACTCCCAGGCTGGTTAATTTGACTATTAATCTTTTGTGTGGGACTGTGTCAAATGCCTTGCTAAAGTCTAGGTAGGCCATGTCCACAGCCCCTCCCTGGTCTACTACTTTGGTCACCCAGTCAAAGAACTCAATTAGATTTGTATGACATGACCTTCCCGCTGTGAACCCATGTTGCCTTGGGTCCTGTGCCCCACTGGCCTCTAGGTACTCAACAATTCTTTCCTTCAGAAGTGATTCCATCACTTTCCCTACCATAGATAGGTATGCCCTCAATCGACTGCGTAGGCTTTCAGGTAGTGGTTCCTTGGGCGTTTGTCTCCGGTTCCTGAGTCAGCTCACCAGTGAGTTTTCTCAGCAGACCTCTGACTTCTTGCAAGGTGGTGGGAGGTAAGCGTTTTCCATTTACTCGTGCGTTGTGTCGGTTCACAGGTAGCCATTGTCTCCCTGTTGGATTTCTTGGTGGTCCGTCCATATTTCCCGTTCTGACAATCCTCCAGCCATTCTCTGTAACTGCATGTGCTATTTCTTCTGAGGTGGAATAGAGTCTTGCCCCAGTCTCCCAAAATACCCGCAATTTGGCAGGGTAAGGGGTTTCAAATCTCACCCCATTTGCTCGTAGGGTTTTCAATATTGGAGCAAAGGCCAGGCGTTTCTGCAACATGGCGGGGGCATAATCCTTGTCGAAGTAGAGGTGGGCCCCATTATAGATTACTAGTTTTTGTTGTCATGCTTAAGTATTTTTTCTTTGTCTTGGAAACTTGAGAATTTGGCTATGATTGACCTGGGACGGGCAGCCGCATCAGTAGGCTTGGGTGTTAAGGCTCTGTGTGCCTGTTCAATTTTAAAGTTTAATGCAGCAGGAAGGTCCAGCACATGTCTGAGGAGGTCAGAGAGAAAATCTGCCATCTCCCCAGTCTCCGACCCCTCTGGAAGTCTGTTTGTCCTCAGGTTATCATGTCTGGAGAGTGCTTCTACATCCAGGTATTTCCAATTTAATTGCTCCCGAGTTAGCTGTGTTAGGCCGTCCTCGGTCACTGCAATTCTGCCTTCTGACTCCTGGACCAGAGTCTCCAGGTTTGTAAGCTTGTTGTTAAGACTTCTGAATTCTTGCTGGTTTTCCGTTCGGAATTTTTTATCTCAGCTAGTAATGTTTCGAAGCGTTTATGGGAAAGTTTCTCATACTCCACATCAGTGTCTAATGGCCCTCAACATCCCCAGGAAATTCCTTACCATACTTCCTGTAACAATAAGTAATACAGCTGTCCAACCATTTGGACAGACACTGCTTAGAGACAGGAGTGCCCTCTTTCCCAGGGGTGAAAGAAATAACTGTTTGGACTTCCTGCAGTCCTTGGTGCAGTGTGTATAGTAGCTAAGATTCTATGCCATCTAAAGTATGGTGCAATGCTTCCCTGGGACTGGCATGCTCTGGATAATAAACAGGCATGTGGATGGACTGAGTCAAAGTAAACTCAGACACAGCCGGTCCGTGGCGCTGAGGGTTGAGGCGCTGGATGCCACACCTCATGCTACCACAGCTACCCAGGTTCAGGAACAGACTTGGGGCAGCTGGGGGTTGGCAGGGGACAGGAAGGATTGAGCATCCGACGACTGCTCTCCTTCCTCTGGGGTGGGCTTGGGGGCAGTCCCTGATGATGACTGGGAGGTGGCACAGGTGCGGCACCAGAACAGGGAGGAGTGTGGCATGATGCCCACGTAAGTGGTATGCATCATTGCACTGCCGGCTCCTGGGGCTCAATTGGTGGAAAAAGGTTGGGTGCGACTGTGCAGCTTGATGGCTGTGCTCCCGCTGACCTGGAGGCCTGTCGTGGAATAGCATCGGGGGTTCCGGTCCTGTCCGGGGGCGGAGAGGTAAGTGAGACCCTCCGATGGGCTAAGACGGCCATGCTGGACCCTCACATATCGAGTGAGCCTGCTGTCCTCTGGGTCGGTGGAGGCCGGCCGCTGGATACCCCCGCCAGTGCGCTGCAGAAGCGCATAAACATAAGTAATTAAAAAAAAAGTAAACGTAGGCGAAAAGGAGAAGAGCACAAGTCGCGGGCCTGCGGGTGGTGCTCAAGGCCCAGGCAGTAGACGCACGTGGAGTGCGGGTCCGTCCCAGACATCTTCTAGCTCCGCAAGGGCACCTCCGAAACCGGAGTCGACGGTCCATCGTGAGCCGCGAGGAGAAGAAGACCAAGTCTTTAGCAAAAACTTTTAATTTTGAACTTTTCAAGAATTTGGAACCAGTCTTAATCGCACGCTGCTATGAGGAACCTGAGCTTCCAAGCGGTAAGGATGATCTGGCGCCATGGGGCGGAGCCGAGTTTTACCACCTGGGTGGGTGGGAGGAGCCAGCTTGAAGACCTTCCGGCAAGATTTAAAGCAGCAAGGAACCTGCCAATAAGTGTGGATGAACAACATATCCATGTCCCTAGAAAAAAAGCCTACGCCTATCTGCCTGCTCTTAAATTTTCTAGTACCAAGATCCAGTTGCCAATCAGTTCAGTTTCCTGTGGTGCAGTAAATCTCACTGGGTCAATGCGTGTGCTTATAACTATGTGCCAGTGGCACTTTTAATCAGGATACTTACCCTTCCTGTCAATTTAATATTACCCAACCATGTTTGAGATAACTATAAAACCTGTCCCTCTGTTCAGGCATTACAATTTCTCCAGTGATATTACTCCATGCTAATACTATCTTTCAAAGATCTGACTTTTCCTGGCACATCCGCATCACCAGACAGGTTCGTCCTCGCATCCTTCTGCAACATACAACTGAGTTTTTTGGGGCCACACACTGTGTGTTAGATAAACTCAACACAAAGGCTTCTTGTCTAATGGGAGTGCTCTTGTTAATGAGTGACAGAGCTGCAACAGGAAAGGGGATACATTTGTTACAGAGCAGAGGTCGCATGGTTAAAAGCACAAAGAAAGCAGGTGCTAGTTACTGGAGGTTGACAAATCCACCCAAGCAATGAAGTTATGAGTGTAATGCTGACATTATGGCGTGGGCTACAATGGTGAAAAATGCCACAGGGCTCACGGTAAGCAAATATAAAAGGAGCTTTTTAATCAAACATTCCTGAAGTCTTTCATGCTTCATAAAATCAATATTTCAAAAGAATGCTGATCATTTACAGCAAACATCTGCTATAGCTAGAGTACAGGGGAGGTTTTAGAGGATGTAGGTAGCACACACCTCTTGTGAACTTCAACGTGTGTTCAAACTGCATCCTTAGAACTGGAAGAGAACTTCTTTTAATCTTTATTTATCCAAATCCTTTCACACAACGGAAAATTACAAAACAACAACAAAAACTGCCTCTGGAACCTAGGATCCTGTTAACAGAAAATACACCAGATTTTTTTTTTTTTTACTGGAATATACCCTCACAAGAAAAACTAAATCAAAGTAATTTCATCTTTCACAGAGAAGTCACACACCCTAAGGAAGTAATTTCATTCTGAAACAGTGGTTTATAGCAGTGGCTGTACGTTTGAAAAAAGAAAAAAATGATGATAATAAATTAGGGTGAGAGATGTTTGACTTTTTGTGGCAATCACAAAACCAGTCACTTACAGGGATTTCATCCTTGTCTCATTTGCTACTAAAAATAATAATTATTCTATTTGCTTAAGAATTGTTACCAACCATTCTTGCAAATGTTTCTGCTTCAAGTTTCTATATTGTAACATCCTTGCCTTATGGCTTGGGTCATGCCTAAAAATGGTCCATCTCTTGGCCTAGCCCACCTACCTAGTTACCAAATAAATAAGTTTATTAGAGTCATAATAATAATAAACAGGAGATGTCACAGTCATGTGAGCCAAGTCTCTGATGTCCCACGTGTCAAATCCTATTTTAAAACTACAGCAACAGGATGCAGAAGTACTTAGAATAAGACAATCTTGCCATTGGGGAGAGCAGCTGTATCTCCCCGCCACCCCACCCATTAACAAGGTAATGTACTGTATTTTGTTTTATTTAGTTTTGTTGGTCCCCCTCCATGGTCCCCCCTGTCCCCCACTCCTATGACGAGGTTGCTGTGGCTGCAGCATTCTTTGGCCAGGAGGACAGGCATAGGGTTGCCCGTTCAACTGATGCCAATGCTGTTGCTCCATGACTAGCCAGCAGGGGATGTGCATGTGCCAGGTGGCCAGCAGATGTCAACCCCCCCCCCACCAGCAGGTGCTACCCTGCCAGCTCTAAGCGCGGGATTTTGCGCTCTGAGTGAACCCTGATCTCCCAGCTGGCACATGCCACTGGACTGGCCCCAGCATGATATTCTCATTTAAATTATAAATCCTGACATTAATTCTGGCCACTCATACTGCAAGAATCATCAATGTACACCTACCGTCTGTCCTGCATACAGTTGGCATCTTGTGTGGACATCTCCTCAGCAACCTTTTAATCTGCCAGACTGCTGTGTGTCAGCTGTCACTCAGTCCACTATTCTCCCAGCTGAGTGTCAACTGCCAAAATGCTCCCTTAAGCAGTTGCTTCAGCAAATCTGCCATCCACTCTGTCCAAACCGGCGAGACTTTGATGATGGGCTGCCCTGCCCTAGGACCCTTGGGAACTTAGAACTGTACGGACACTGGTGTCCAATAATTAAAACCAGAGCCATTATCTCAAAATGCTTATGTAGCAAGTCCCACAAGTCGAGAACGGAGACTGACATCTCATCTTGAGTTTCCCGGCTTCCTAGTCATGTCACAATCTTGCCTTCCCTTTACAGGGTTGACATCTTTGGGAAACAATCCAGGTCGACAAGATCGACTCCAGAGGGAGTCAATGTTAGAGAAGACAAAGCTGCTCACTTTCAACTACTGTTTCACTACTGCGATTCCTTCTACAACTTGTGCAGTCATCCGAGTACATGTGAAGTTCTCAGACAGCACATTAACTAGAGATTCAGCTCCTGTCCTTAATCTCGTGCTTTCACTCCTTCATTCCCAGATCTTTATTGACTAAACCACAAGAAAAGTGAGGAACTGTCCCAAGTTATCCCAACTGCAGGCAAGTAGCCAAGGGAGGCTGGGTGGATTGTGTGACTGGAGAATGAATACCAGTACTGAACTAACAGTTACAGGTTAGTAACTTTTTTATTAGTTAAAACTATTTCACCAGGTAAATATACAGAGATACAATAAGAATCTTGTTTACAAAGGTAACCCGAGGGAGAGGTAGGAAGCCCACAATCAGAGAACCAAAGAATATTAAGAATAAACTGCACACGGATTACATATTTGACAAGGCATTAAACATCCGTGAGAAGCATACCCAGTACAATCACCATGTGCAATGTGAAGACAGGTGCAGTCACATTAAGATGCCAGCCCAGTGGTACCACTACTGCCTGCCATGCTGGCGACCCCAATGTGGGCGTGAACTCTGGTTGCGGGGGCGACTGGGGGGGAGGGGAGATAAGAGCATCCGCAAGAGGGGAGAGTTTGTCACTCCACCGCCGACTGCCAGCAGGAGGCCTAGTGGTAGTGCAGACTGGAGGATGTGAGGGGAGGAAAGCAGCCGGTTTGACACAGTGTGTTTGTGTGTCTCTACAAGGCATACAATGTCTATGCTGCAGAAGGGGCCTGGGGCAGCCTTCCCCTTGGCTCTGCCATGGTGGGACAATCTATGGGGGATTCTGTGGATCCGGTAAGTCCTCGGTGGAGATGGCTGCCCATTGCAGACGCGCGGGGACAGGGCTGATAGCCCGACTGCTCAGGCCTGAAGAATAACCCCCAAAAAAAATGTGGTTATTCCAGTCTCTTTCCTTGCACCTGGGAGCAAGGAACCGTTACCTATGGTACGCAGGCTGTGACTCGAGGAGCAACAGCAGTAAGGTGCCCAGATAACTGGGAGTTTACTAAGCTACAACTGGGAGCACTAAATGCTGTACATGCCTATCCTTCAGAGTGCGCCAGTTTATTTGGTCTTATAAACGTAGTGTTGAGTCCAGATAGGTCAGTAAAGAATATATCTGAAAAGAGTATCTAGCAACACAGAATTTGATGGCAGATGAGAACCGCTTGGCCCACCTAGTCTGCCCATTTCCTTACACAACGGATAAGCTGCAGATCCTAGTTAACCAACAGCCTACTTCCTCCTACCTCCCACTAGAATTGCCTTATGTCTGTCCCATGCATTCTCGAACTCCCCCACGACCTCCTCAGGAATGTCATTCTAAGCATCTACAACCCTCTCTGTGAAGAAATACTTCCTCACATTACCTCTGAGCCGTCCACCCTCTATCTTCAAATTGTTCTGAAAGAGGCTACCCTTTAGGACTTTGTTGATTTCCTTGAGGTATTTGAACGTTTCTATCATGTCCCCCCTCTCCCTCCTTCCCTCAAGTCTATACATCTTAAGCTCCTTTAGTCTTTCTTCATATGTCTTCTGGTACAGACCCTGCACCATTTTGGTTGCCCTCCTCTGGACAGCCTCCACCATGTCTATGTCTTTGCGGAGATGGGGTCTCCAGAACTGTACACAGTACTCCAGATGTGGTCTTACTAACTGTCTGTACAGAGGGCCAACAACTTCCTGTTCTCTACTGGTGATGCCTCTCCCTATGCATCCCAGTATCCCCCCAGCCCTCCTTACTGTCTTCTCACATTGCTGGTCCACCTTTAGGTCATCTGATATGACTATCCCCAGGTCACTTTCCATTTTTGTTGTTGTCAGTATCTCACCCCCCATTGTGTACTCTTCCCCTGGGTTTTTGTTTCCCAGGTGCATTACTTTGCACTTCGTGTTGAATCTAAGCTGCCATACATTTGACCATTCCTCCAACCTTGCCAAGCCCCTTTTCATCCTTTCCACCCCTCCTTGCATTTCAACCCTGTTGCAGATCTTTGTGTCATCTGCAAAGATATATACTTTCCTTTTTAGTCCCTCTGCAATGTCACTTATAAAGACATTAAAAAGGGCCGACCCCAGTACTGAACCCTGCGATACCCCACTAGTAACCCCCCTTTCTTCACTGTGGACTCCATTTACTATTATCACTGCTGTGTCCTGTTGTCCAGCAAGTGTTTACCAGGCTACCACCCTCGGACCCACTCCCAGGCTGACTAATTTGTTTATTACTGTTTGGGGTTAGCCACCCTGTCTGTGTGGCGCTGCACGGCTGATTTCCATCCGTTTGATTTTCATGGTATTTTTCAGGATTTGTCTTCCATTGTGAATACTGAGCAGAAGTATTCGTTCAGTATCCCTGCTTTTTCACTGTCGCCCTCTGTCCAACCGCCTTCCTCTTTATTCAGCCTCAGTATCCCTGCCTTAATCTTTCTTTGCTCCCTAATATACATATAAAAGGTTTTATCCCCCTTCTTAACCAAGTTGGCTATCTTTTCCTTGGTTTGGGCCTTTGCTATTCTGACTGCCCTCCCTGCTTCCTTCTGCTTTAACTGGTACAGTTCTCTGTCCTGCTCCTTCTGTGTTTCCTTATTCTTTCTGAATGCTATCTTTTTATCCCTTACCTTCACTGCCACTTCTTTTGAGAACCACAGTGTTCTTTTCTTTCATTTTCATTTGTTTCACGCAAAGGCTTGTTGCCTCTGTGATGGTGGTTTTGATGTTTCCCCATTTTTGCACCGCCCCACCTTCTTGCCTGTTTGCTAGTGCTTTTCTGAGGCACTCTCCAATTTTGACAAAATCAGCCCTCCTGAAGTCCACTAGCTTCACTTTTGTATGGCTTGACTCTATAGCTAAGTTTATCATGAACCACACTGTTTGGTGGTAGCTTGTTCCCAGATGGCAACCCACTTCAAGATCGGAGGTCCTCTCTCCAACCCCATTTGAGAGTACCAGGTCTAAGATTGCTCCCTCACGAGTGGGTTCCAAATCTAGCTGTCCGAGGCATGCCCCCTGTAGGGCATCGAGAATGGCCCTGCTCTTGGATGTGGCTGCAGAAAAGGTGCTCCAGTTAACATCTGGCATATTCTGGTCCTCCATCAGCAATATCTCCCCTTTCTCTGCCATCCCAAGGATGCCTTCTATCATTTCCAGGGTATCAAGTTTGAATAGCTGACATTTGGGGTCAGTGTTATACATCACATCACCAAAGTCGATTATGGGTAACATCATGGGTTCAATAAAAGGCAGTTTCCCACCCTATAAAGGGCTCCAACCTCACAACTACCCAAGTTCCTTCAACATAGTCACACTTACGCAGACTACTAGAAGACACACTGGAAAGGGCTAAAGCTCTCACCAGTTGAAGGGACATCAGGACAGAAAACCGTAAGCAATGTCCTTACAAGCTTGTAGGTAGAGACTGTAATGGCCAGGAACTGTGGATGTCCAGGTGGCAGCCCTATGTTGGGTCAAATAGACTGATGCCTGCAAGAGTCATATGGGTGGCCAACATGCAACAATGTTCAATATAAGGCACACTGCACTGAGAGATGATCTGACTGAAAGCAGGACAGTCCTGGGGTGATCAGTGAGGGTCACAAACAATTGTAAAGTGGTTCCTCTAAACTCTTCAGTTTTTTATTTAATTTTTATTTATTTGAAAAAATCGGAAATAATCTTCGAGTCACAGACTTTTACAGAGGCTCCTCGTCATCGTTACATGAGGGCACTGGATTGACAGACACTGGGGTTAACAACAAAGGAGGACACTACACAATGGAATATTGCAGGACGTACATCAAACATGGTTCACATTATAAAGCTGGCCAGAGACAGGCCATGGTTGAGACGACAACAATCAATTATAGTGAACACAAGGAGTACAACTTTTCACTGCAGGCCTAGAGGGTCATTGTTATACAGGCAGATAGTAATGTTGCATGCAATAGTCAAAGTAGAGATATCAAGAGAAGTAAGTTCCCATCCAAGCTTAGTCAAAACATCTGCAGGCTGAGTGTTCAATCAGAATGTTATTTAGGGAAGCTTTGAAAGGGCCAATGGTAGCAAGGTGGTTGATAGATGTTGGGAGTTCGTTAATCCAAGAGGGTGCCCTGTAAACAAATGCTCTTTGACAAAGCACGGTCCTACAATAAGAAACCGTGAGGGACGCCCTTGTAGCATTTCTAGAGGTGTGGATGGGTTTAGCTACAGTGACCATGGAGTCAAGCCCCGGGGGAGTGGATTTGAGGGATATGTTCTTCGCCATAATACAGGTGAAGTATTT
Source organism: Neoceratodus forsteri (assembly GCA_016271365.2). Taxonomy (NCBI): domain Eukaryota; kingdom Metazoa; phylum Chordata; order Ceratodontiformes; family Ceratodontidae; genus Neoceratodus; species Neoceratodus forsteri. The sequence continues at coordinate 106,078,907 of CM028131.1, read as the reverse complement.
GATTCTGTCATTTAGGCTCAGCCATCCAGCTGATGTGTATAATTCATAGGTGTGAGTCAATCTATTCTGGCCTGTGACCAGCCGGCATGCCTTGTTCAAGCTGGTTTTTATCTGTGAGAGGGAGGTAGGGTCAGGTGAGCTATAAATTACCAGGCCATAATCTACTAGGGAGAGGACAAACGAGGATACAGCCAGGTGTAGAGCTGCTGGAGAGAGAAACTGCATATGACGATAGAGCAACCCTATCCTGGAGTTCAGTGCAGACAGTAGTCTCTGAATGTGGTCACAGTAAATAACTGGGAATCAAGGGTAATACCCAGGTATCTGAAGTATTGGACCTGTTCAATGGGAATCTTACCGGAGTTAAGGGTGGTGTCAGATGGCAGATTAGGAATGCACACCTGACATCTAGCCTATGAAGTTTCTCCTTGTCTGAGCTAGCATGAGATCCGGGAAAGCACACCAGAAACTCCAGGGTCTCTTCTAGACAAAACTCTGAAACCTCCTTGGAAATAATTCCTTGTTGGTGTGCAGTACAACCTTTTCCTTACGACAAGTAGGCTGGGTCAACTGAGAGGCCTTGCAGCTGGTTGAAAAGCCAAGTCGAAGTGATGCCCACCAAGAAAGCCACTTTCAAGGAGGAAAAAAACAAGATCACCATGTTGCCAAAGGCCTGAAGGGCTCCTACCTGAGACTGGCAAGAGCCTGGTTCGGAATTTCTGCCATCTTACCAACTGGTTCAGACTGCAAAGGCTAAAATAAGACTCCAGACACCCGTCCTTTTTATGACCAGTAAGTATCAGGAGACACATCCTCAATCAACACCAGCATGTGGAACTCAACTGTATTTCACTGAAGATGTGAGGCAACTTCCTCCCGAAGCACCTGATGGTGGCTGGGAAGATCCACTTGAGTCTGAAGTCTAATCAGCTGGGGAACATCATGTCAAAGTCTAAAGACAGACCATGGCTTTGATCTTCAGCAGCTATCTGATAACTTTAATTAGCAACCACTGGGGATGAAAATGTGTCAGGTGGCCGCAGGCGGTTGCGAAAGAATGGAGGAGGGCCCCATGCCTCACTTCACTTTAAGGAAAGACTGCATTTGTCAACTTCACTGTAGGCAGCGGGGCCTCCATGATTATCGCTCTTGTCTAGGCTGTAGCAGCTGTCATATGGCTTACTATGGTGTCTTCCACAATTTGTTACTAAAAGACAATAAGGTAGAAGTCTACCCTTACTGTGCCAGCTCCGCCCTAGCGTTCTTATGTTTTGTGATGTCTAAGCAGGGAGAACTCAGGGGTGCACCCCATACAAGTCTATGGGGTAATTTTGTAATGCTTATTTATATATGTTTATACAACCTTGGAGAAAAATGAAAGCTGCCACTCAGCTGATAGGGCCCCTATTAGTTGAGTGGTAGCTTTCATTTTTCTCCAGGGTTACATAAACATATATGAATAAGCACTGAAAACTGACCCCCACAGACTTGAAGGGCACACCACTGCACTGATTAGACATCACAAAATGTCTGAGCTCAGAGGTGGAGCCGGCAGACCGGAAAGTGGAAGGGATTGGCTGGCCGTGGATTCAGCTCCATTTATGATCCCCTCCCGCTAGAAAACGACTTGCTTAAAAATACTACTTGTGACAAAAATGAGCTAGCGCTGCCTGAAGGTAATGAGCTATGAAGCCCAAATACTTTTACAACAGTCTTAAAAATTTACTCTAACTCTTCCAAAAGGAGATCTAGTGCACAATGCAAAATTTATGGGATCAACGGGGAGGAGCGCAACTAACCGTGCATCATGTGAACAACCCTACCAGCCACAGACCTTGAGCCAATATTTGCCTGATCCATGGCTAAATGAAGGTGGTGCTTAGCAGAGGCCATGCCAAAAGATGAGCCAGAGATCATGAAAAACAACCCTAATGACCATGGCTGCTTTCCGAAGAAGCATGGACAGGGCCACAGTTTGCCTCACTGTAAATTTTGGATAAATCACGGTATTGTCAGGGTCAAAATGAGGTAAGTCATGGAAATCATAATAAAAATTACAAGAAGTTGCTGGCTCCACGTGATGGGGCATTGCTCTGGCATGCCAACGACCCGTGTTCATGCCCCGAGGCTGGGCATCAGAAGTGTAGGCCAGCAGGAAGGAGTCAGAGCATCCTTAGACACTTCCTTCTGGGGAGAGGGTTCGGTTCCTGCAGACCACTCTTACCATGGCTCCTGGTGGTGGCTTTGCAGGATGCAGGATAACCAAAAACTGCTGAACATACCTGCTACAGGATGCCGTGAATGGCCGCATGTAGGGGAGGTGGGTGGGGCCCCAGAATGAAAACAGAAAAAAATGCCCACCCGACCGGCCAGATGATGGCCGCCCTGTGACCGCCACGCCATGCAGCGACCAACGCCCACCACTCTGATCCCCCCTAACTCTGGCTCTCGGATGGCCATGGAATGCTACTCCCCTCGCTTGTCTCCCCCCCCCGGCAAAGATAAGCAGGACCACTGAGGGCGCAGACCCAAGCCAGGGACAGACACAAGATGGCAGTGGGAGGTAAGTTTGGCAGGGCTTGGTGGCTTACGCCAGCGGCCCAAAGGAGGGGCAGGTTGAGGGGCTGAGAAGGAGCAAAACAAACAAAAAAATTACAAGAAGTCAAGGATCCATTTGTGTTAACCCAAATACTTCTATTCTGACATTTTATACAAGCGTAGCAGCAAAGCTTAAAATATTTTAAAAATGAGGCCAGCCCGCCAGCACATTGGTAAGGCTATACCCACGATGCCAGTGCACCAGGTTTGGGAATGAGCCTGGGCCGCTGGGGCCATGGGTCCCAGTGGATAATCCTCCTCCTCCCAGTGGGAGGAAGCCACATCCCTCATTATCACTGCCAGCTGTAGACGTACAGATAACAGAGTGCACTAATGCATGGTCACACTGGGGACCTCGTCCCAAACACCGGTGTCCCTGTGCCCTGTCCCATTGAATGGGCAACATCTAACCTTCTACCATCCTATTTAGTATGTAGTATATTGGAAGAGCTGACGGGGGGCGGAAGATAAGACCACACTCCATTTTCTGGATCCAACACGGCTTCACTGATCAGGATGGTTGTAAAGGAAGAACTTTCCTTCAACAAAGTATCTAAATGTTTGCACTCTCTGCCTCTTTGAGGGCAACACTGAAGGAACTGGGATGCACTAGAGAAAAAAATGAGAAAGATTCCAGTTCCCCCAGCTGAAGTACTGGGTCTCATACAGTCACCACTCTCCTTGTCACTAGAAAGCAATGATTTGTCAAACAGCTGGTGGTCCACATAAGCAAAATCAAGGTCAGTCAGTGGGAGAAGATGGTGACTAGGTATGAGAGTCGGGTCCTCCTTTTCACAGTCAGTACTGTGATCTGAAGACCGCAAGCAGAGCCATCTCCAGAGTCAGATTGGGTGTTATTGACCAATTCAGGCCGAGATGACTGCCTAGGAGGCAAATCATCCTGCATAGATTTTGTGGGAAAAGCCATCTTAAGACGTACAATGACCTTGGTTGCAGCAACAGTGTGGTCGATAGGACGGTCCCATCAGCCTGACAATTTGGCCTAACACAGGGAGTGCTCAAGGTGCCAAATGGCTCTAGTGTTTCATGACTAAACTGGTCTACTTGAGCTTCCTGGTGACCCACTGAACTCCATGTCCACTCTGAGGATTTAAGGTTATGCTTCCTCTTGCAACTCCCAGAGGACTAAGGCCCAAGCTCTATTAAGACCCAGAACAGTCAGTGACTTCAGATTAGGGTGACATACTGCAGCTGAATCAGACAGAGGAAACCCCAGAGGGATGGAAGGAGTGTTCCACTTGTTGGGTTACTGGCAGAGTGAGTGGAAAGGCAAAAGAGGTGGGTCAACTGAGACTTTGGGGGCATGAAACTATACACTGAGGAGATTCTTTTCAGGCCTTAGACTTACTCTTCTACTACAAAGGCTTAGAAGCCCTTATAGCAGAGGTGGGTCTTGCGATTAAGGCTCGACACTGCACAATTCTTGACACTGTGTTGGGGAGCCAGGTAAGACAAGCAGATGTCATGGGGCTCTGCCAATAAAATGTTTGAGTTGCAGTGGGTGAGTGCTTAAAGCATGATTTGGATGCCATTATGCTGCTGTGAGCCAAGCTGAAACGCCTCTGAAGAAATGGCTGCAATTTGGTTGACAATGCCGGACTTGGGGAATGAAGTTCTAACTGAGTAATGGTAACAAAAAAAAAAGTGCTCTCACTTTTCTACACATAACAGAAATAAAATGAAATAAAAGACCTGGAAGTGGAAGGTCAAGGGCACAAGATGAAGGGTAGGAGTTGAATCTCAAGCCAAGAGGCTTTATGAAGACTTTACACACGCTCAAGTAAATGGCACAATTACAACTATGTTGAAGACATCCAGGTAATTGAAAAGACAACAGTTCAAGAGTTAAATTTTCTTTCCAAGGTAACAGCTGCTTTAATGAACACTTTCTGATGAGGTGAGTTTCACTTCATAAGATAACAGAGGTGGGCACAACCGCTGAGTTTTGGTCACCTCGAGTAGTGTTTGTTGGCCAGTGGAAATCTTAACAGGACCTCAGTTTTCCAGATAAGATACTACTCACACATCTCTAGACTAGTCATGTTCTCACCTTCTGTCTTTAGCAGTGATCTCTGTCGCTGTAGCCTCAGTTGCCGTGGAGTGTTGAGGTTCATGGGAAGGCTCATTCACACTGTTCAGAGACTCGAAACTATCTGGGGTACATCTGTAATGTAAGCTTGTCTATCACCATGCAGTCGGCATCGCTGTATGTAGAGAAGGATTAAGGTAAGTCAGTTTAGATACCACACAACATCTTGTACTTCTCAAGAGGTGGTCTAGTACAGCCACATCCCCTGGGAAGCATGCTCTTTCCAAATAGAGTTTATGACTGGGAAATGAGTGTTTTGAGATGGGAGGTGTACTAAACCAAACAGCAAGAGGTAAGGAGCTGGTGTAGGGGAGGTAATGTTTTGTCAGGGTGTGAAACCTCAGGAGACAGAAAATAAAAGATGAGACAGGCGTGGGTTGGGTAAAAGCGCAAGCAGCAACTACAATGTTATCCAACAGACCCAATGGAAAAGCAGCAGCAGGGCTTTACTTGAAGGAAGTTCTCCCAAGATGCTTTTTAAAAAGCTTAAAAAAAACCTCTACAGCATGCACTGGCCAGAATCAAAACATAGACCTGATACGATTCATTCCAAGCTGTGAAGTACACAACTCCATAACAGGAAGGTAAAGCATGAAGCCATGAACAGTGCATAAGTGCATTTCCAGCAGTCTAGTCAGTGTGAGAGTTCAAGGTGTAAAAGAAAAAAGGCAATCATGTTGGCAATATGGTGAAGTGGCCATTAAGGCAAATGGTGCTGGGGATCAATACTAGGGACAAGTTAACCAGTAAGGCCCTGCGATAGCAGATGCCACTTGCAATGTTCAAGCCTCGTTCCCCACAGCTAATGGGAAAGGAGTGTATATGTTCTGCATAAAGGATGGCAGAATAGCCCATCCTAAACAGCGCTGTAATGACATCACTTGCTCCTGGCCACTGAATTGTTACAACCCAAAGAAGGAAGCATTTTACAAGCAGGTCACACTATGGTATGGAGAAAGGAGAGGCAAAGGGCAATAAAAGCAGCTGCCAGCCCTTCCACATTAACACACTGCCACTGAAGAGAACACCAAAGTTAGAATGTCAGCACTTCACCACTCCAACCACACTGACTAGCCCCCTGTCGTACAGTTAAGACATAATGATATGACATAATGATGTGATCATGCTATCGAAACATAGCCATGGCACAAGGCTGATGAAACGAGGACTGCAAGGTTATTATACAACGAAGAACAACAAGAATGTGGGGGAGAGAGAGAGAGACAGCAACCTACATATCATGCAACACAAAACAGTCAACAGGAAATGTCTCAGCAAGGAAAAGGCTCTGAATATCCAGCAGGACAGTGTAGGCCTATTCTGTTAGTCAGGCAGTAGGGAACACCATCAAATGTGGCATGGAAAGGACTTCACTGAAGAAACCATTTAAATATATAACTGATTAATGAGAACACAATTCCTTTTGTTGCCAAGTAAAAAGGACATACTGCTTTTGAGACAGCAGGAACAAGGGCCAGTGGCAGTGTTTACCCTTCAGTCTAGACACATCAAAACAAGCCTCGGAGTTTTCTACGTAACAATAATAAATTTACGGCCCCCTGCCTAATGACAGAAAGGTTTAAGTAGTGGTTAAAGATTTTTGTTTTTTGGAAGGTGGTAGTATGTACCTATGTTAGTTCCTACACTTGTTTATTTCACTGTGATACAGCCATATGTACTGCTAGTGGGGGATGTCAACCACAGGCATACAAGCTGGCACACCTGGCGTTCTAGAATGGTACAATAAAAAGTTTACATTTACACAAACAATGTTTTACTAACCAACTCTGGACTTGCTAAGTTTGGAACATTAAAGCTACTGTTTGCCCTCCATCCATGCATGGAAGATCTTGCCTGATATCTTAAAGATCCCCTGACATCATTTGGACAACTTTAAAAAAAATTAATATTTAGACACAGTATAGCTTATATTTCATATTTTTTCAGTACTTATTACCCTCATGTCATTCCTACTAAGGACATTTGCATGAAAACTGGGCCTCTGTCCTATCTACTTAGGCTGCTTATCTATACCTTACAATACAGTTCTGTTTACCATATCACAGTTTGATTCTGTGGAACAATTATGACATCATAAACAAGGGATTATCTTAGACGCAGTCAAGCAGCAACAGCAGATGTAATCTAGGGGACAGTGGCCTTGGGTAAATGTGACTGTCATCACTAATAAAGAAAAACAGGGAAATAATTATAGTACATACAAGGCTTGCATTAGCACTAGTAAAGTGGGAGTCAGTTTGACATAGAAGATGACGCAGAAGGGGACTGCAAGGTCTATCTAGTCTGCCCAAGGTATATACTGTACATTCTATTCCCCATTTGTCCCCTGGTGAATGATACCCTTGTATCTGTCCCAAGCTCTTCTTGACCCTTGACTGTTTTTGTGACCACAGCCTCTGGAGGTAGTTAGTTCCAGGTGTCCATCACCCTCTACGTGAAGAAACATTTCTAGTGTTGGTCCCAAACTTCTCCCTTTCAGTCTCAGATCATACCCCCTTGTTCTACTGCCTTCTTTGACATGAAATAGCTCTTGCGTCTGCACCTTGTTTAAACCCTTGATGTACTTGAATGTCTCGATCATGTCTCCCCCCCCCCCCGCTCCAGGGAGTACATGTTTAATTCTCTCAATCTATTTTCATATGTCATCTGGTGTAACCCCTGGATCATTTTTGTTGCCTTTCGCTGTACTGTCTCCATCCTATTAATGTCCTTTCTGAGATGTGGTCTCCAAAACTGGACACAGTATTCCATGTGGGGGTGGACTAGTGCCTTGTACAATGGCAATATCACTTCCCTCCCTCCCTCTGCTTGAGATTCCCTTCCTATGCATCCCAGCATGCCACTAGCCTTTAGTGCTGTCTTCTCGCACTGCTTACCCACTTTCAAGTTATCTGATATGATGATCCCCAGGTCTCGTTCTTGGTTGGTTGCAGCTATCCGCCCTCCCCCAAAGTAGTATGCCCTTTTGGGTTGTTTCTTCCTAGGTGCATGATTTTGCACTTTTTGGCATTGAATTTCAGCTGCCATGCTGTGGACCACTGCTGCAGTTTCTCTAGGTCTGATTCCATTCTCTTAACTCCCTCTAGGGAATCCACCCTGTTGCAAATCTTAGTGTTGTCTGTGAACAGACACACCTTCCACTCGAGCCCATTTGCAATGACGGCTATGAATAGCAGGGGCCCTAACGCCGAGCCCTGGGGCACCCTGCTGGTTACTTCCCCCACCATTGATAATGTGCTGGTTACCTGCACTCTTTGGGTTCTACTGTGTAGACAATTTTTCAGCCAGTCTACCACCTTCTATCCTACCCCTCCCATACAGCCCAGCTTCTTTACCAGACTTCTGTGCTGAACAGAGTCGAAGGCCTTGCTAAAGTCCAGGTAGGCCATCGCGACTGCTTCCCCGCCAACTGCCTTTGTTACCCAGTCTTCTGTGCAGAACGGAGTCGAAGGCCTTGCTAAAGTCCAGGAAGTCCACGCCACCACCCCCATTGTCAACTGCCTTTGTTACTCAGTCTAAAAACTGGACAAGGTCTGTTTGGCAGGACCTCCCTGCAGTGAACCCATGTTGCTTGTGATCCTGCTGACTGCTGGATTCTAGGAATGCTAATATTCGCTGCTTGAGCAAGGATTCCATCAGTTTTCCTATGACTGAAGTGAGGCTCACGGGCCGGTAGATATCCACCTCCTCCCTACTCCCTGATTTATGAACTGGGACCACTGATTCCCTCTTCCAGTCTTCGGGAACTTCTCCGCTCATAAATGATTTGGTAAATAGGGCCATCAGGGGTGCTGCCAATTCCTTTCCCAGTTCTGTCAGGATTCTACGGTGTATATCATTTGGCCCCATGGCCTTGTCCACTTTTAGTTTGTTTAATGCCTCTAAGACGTGGTCTGCTGCGAAGGGGGCTTGTATCAGCCCTGAAGCCATTGGTGTAGTTACAAACTGGTCCACTGCCCTCTTCCTCTTCCGTAAGCACTGAACATATGTACCTGCTGACCCTCTGCTTCAAATGTTGGGGTTCAGACCAGAAAATCTTGGGGTCAGAAATTTCTGGAGTGACTTTGTACAACATTATCTGATACTTTTTCTGCCAAAGATATATGTGCAAACCTTTCAATATACAGGGTCAGTGCTGAAGCACTGCTTTTATTTCTGTGCTTCAAAATCTTCAAAATTCCCATTTCGGGACTTCAGTAGAGGGTTAACGTAAGCCGTGCACATACCTAAAATCTAAACTGAACTGTGTCTAAATCCAACATTTTTCTGAATGTTCCCAATGGTGTCAGGGGCTTTTTAAAGAGCCTGTGAGTTCCCTGAGAAAACTTTGAAAAACATAATATTGTAGTTACATACAATTCTGCTTCAGGGGGAAGAAGGGCGATTGCTGCATCACTCGCAGAGTGCCTCCTGGTAGTGAGGTGCCAGTGATGGTTGGCAACCACAGACCATTAGGCACCTCCCCAACAGGAGGAGGACAGGCAGAAGAAAATGACCATTCTCATCACTCAAAGATCAGCGCCCACTGGTACACCATTGTGACTCCTCTAGACCCCGGAGCCGCCGTCGGAATCGTGAGCTGCAATTTAATGCAGTTGCAGTTAGTTGCAATTGCACTGAATTGCAGTCATAATTGAGTGCAGTTATATTTACGTGAAGTCCACAATTCCGTCACAGCCTCTGGCTTGCCTGACAGTACTGCCTGACAGAAATACAGTTAAACTCAGTGTCGCCTTATTTTATTTTTTTGTGTGTGGGCGTGGATGTTCTTCAACTTCCAGCCAATTAATGTACCCTGGCCTGGCTCCTCGGCATCTACCCTCCGCCAATAAGTAATGAAAGAGGGAGGAGCCAGGAGTCGTGTGCCCACTGTCTGGAGACTGTGACTGCACGAGGCGGCGAAACAGTTGGGCAGCAGCACAGTAGTCATCGAGGTGAGGAAGGAGGTAGTAGTGTCTGGGCAGTGGCCCAGGCGGGCTAAATTCTAAAATCTTAACTGTTGCGGCCTAAGGTCTGCTGTGCTGTGTAGGGAATGAGGAAACATCACAGCAGTAGTACTGTCGGGTACAGCGGGACCAAGAGGCAAGGTCGGGGGCAGCCAGAGCAGTCCAGAGTCACGCCACACCAACACCAGTTGGGAGATGGTGAGGCGAGCTGAGAGGCCTAGAGGGACTCAAGAGAGTGACCCAATGGGAGACCAGATACCAGGAGAGAGAGCAGGGAGTAGTGGACAGACACAGCCACATAGCGATGAGTTGTGTGGGGTGGCCTGGTGGGACTAGTGCAGAGGAGAGGAAGACAGCACAGCCAGCCACCCACAGTGGGACTCAGGAGGCAAGGTTAGGCCCAGGAGAGCCAGCCAGACCACCATCATCAGTCGTGGGAGACTGCTTGGAGAGAGTGAAAGTGAGGCAGCTTACTGAGGTGAGGCTGATGAGCCAAGCAGACTACTACTACTGCTAGCCAAGACTGCAGGCGGGGGGCCAGGATAGCAGGAGACTCAGAGGGAGTTGGTCGATGCCGATCGGTGGCCTGACTTACTGACTGGGAGGGGGTAGGTGCAAGTGGTGGTGGTAGTGCAAATTTGGAGGAAGGGGGGAGTCGATAACTTGACTATCACCACACATGCAGCCAGTGGCAGTAGGCCAGGAGTGGACAGATTAGCAGCAAACCACTGCGCAACATGCAGCCAAGCAATGAGACCGCATGGGGGAAATGGCGGGCAGTGGGTACACAGTAAAGTAGTCGACTGTGCGGTGAGCAGGTGGTTGCGGGGCCAGACAGCACTGCCACAAACACTTTGGTAGCAACTAAGTAGAAAAGACTCTGAGGAGAAAGTCGAGGGACTGACCTGGAGGGAGTCGAGGACAATGGAGATGAGACTGGAGGAAAGAGCTGGCATGTCGGAGGACTGGTAAGTGAAATGCTGATGTCTGTTTTTCTGTTTTATGAGAGACTGAATTGCATATCTGGCAGCAGCAAACAGCGTGCATTATCATATATTTAAAACTTAAGAGACAGTACTGTTTGGCAGAAGAGAAGAGGATTTATTCTCAAAATTCAGCCATTTAGCTCAGCTGTTGTGGTGATGTGTTTTTCTTTTGGCAACTGAACTGGCTGAGGCCAAGGCAGTGGGCTACAGGCCTGCCTAGGCTGCTGGACAGTGAGTGACTGGTGGTGTTACAGAAAATTAAAGTGAGATTATGGAGATTCAGGCGGGGTGGTCACTGTACTGCAGCATCCCACACGAGGGTCTATAAGGCTGTGTGCTGTTTACATGGCTTGTGGGGGTGATTGTGTAGATCTCCGTCCCGTTGCTGTGCTTTTTTTTAGTGCTCAGTGTTTTACGATGCCAACGTGGTGACATGCTAATGCTGAAACTTTGCAAGAAACAAACTACATAAATGTTTAGCAATGGGTAAGCCAATCCCCAAAAACAAGATTCTGAGTAAGTAAATTTGCAGACTTTGCAAGAAACAAAATACATAGCTGCACATGGAAAATGTCTAGCGAACAGTAAGCCAATCCCCCACCCCCAAAAAAAAGACTGAGTAAGTTAGTTCGAGAGTTCTTATGTTTTGTAATAATCGTTGACATTACTCTTTATGTGGGGATTCTCAGCCCCCACACCCCTCGGGCATAAACACAACTTCATGGAGCACCAGGGCGTATTGGTGGGGGGGGGCTCCTCCACATAAAGAGTAATGTCAATGATCGTAATTTACAAAACATGACAACTCTCCAACTTCAACTGAGAGCAACTTATAGCAACAATTGGAAAAGCTACAATATTCTGTGATATTCCTTATGTGAGGGCACTGGGGCAACACACACACACCCTGGCTATTAACACAACTTCATCGGAGCACCTGGAGAGGAGCCCCCTAACCCACAGAAGGAATAATATCAACAATTTTTTTTTTTAATTCCTTTTCTGCTCCACTGTGCCTGGGGAACTCTCTCCGGCAGCCTTGGGGCTCCATGTCTCTACCTCCCACCTGAGACTTCTAGCTCCCTCCCTCAAGCAGCCCAACACAACCCCTGGATCTGAACCCCCTGGAGGAATGGTCGCCCTACCTGCCCAGGGCACTCTATCTATAGTATAGAATGCCAGGCCACATGAGTCGGCCATGGAGAGGAGGATGGGTCCAGTGACTGGAGTGTGGACCCAGAGGTTGATGTGCTTTCGCCTAGCCCCAGGAGTGGGGATTTTTCCTGCTTATGTTTCCTGTCCCTCTGAGTGCAGCTGTGCAAGGCAACGTTGAGCTATAACTCCTTCCCCTGCTGATGCGTTGTGCATCCCCAGCCGCCGCCAGAGACCGCTCTTGCGTGACAGCTCCTTGAAACCCTCCCTGGGAAGAAAAAGCCATCCTCCGGATGCTCGCTCTCTTCCCTTCTGACCCCCGACGACCCGGGCTTGTTCCTGAACCTGGGTCACCGTCATGGTGCGAGGTGTGGCGTCCAGCACCTCAACCCTCAGCGCCACTGGGCCAGGTATCACAGAATATTGTTGCTTTTCCAATTGCTGCTATAAGTTGCTACTAACTGCACTTGTCGACCACATACCGTAATTCACCTAGCAGGCGCAACATGGCCGGGGATATACACAACTGCCGCCTGTGGGGTGGGGTGTAGCGTCCCACTCAAGGGTGATGAATCTCAGGCTGTTTAATGTTGATTTGAAGGTGTATTACCGCAGTAACAGACACCAGGGTCTAAGGCTGTTTATGTAGCTTGAAGCTTCAGGAGTGTTCTGCAGCAGTGCAACATCCCACACGGGATACAACAAGGCTGGTTATGTGACTTTGCTTTGGGGGTGTACAGTAGCATCCCACACCCTAACAGATGTTGATATGAGTTTGCACTTGGTGTACTGCTACTGCTGCAACCCACACCATCATAGGTTTAAGCCTGTTTGTGTGGCTTCAGGAGTGTACAGCAGCATCCCACCAGGGTATAAGGCTGTTTATGTGGCCTTGGTATGGTGGAAGTTGAAAAATTGGTTAGATTTTCTTTAGCGAGTCACAGTCATAAATTTTAAACTAGGTGAAATAATCAGTCCTAATGTGTTGTAAGTCAGTCATAATTGCTTTTTCAACGGACTCTGGGGTCTAGACTCCTCCAGTCAGTACTAGGTTTAGGTGAATGCTCCTCTACAAGGGAAGAGGAGCCCCCCCCCCCCAGCAGGGAAAAGCTGGCCCAGTGGGATGCTGGAGCAACTGAAATTCAGGTGGGTGCCAGACAGCGAGGAGTGGCATGTTGGATAGGAGGCAGCTGATGAGGCCCTGAAGGAGTGGACTAACTTTGGAATCTTTAGGGCTAAGAAAGTTATTTTTTTTATATGAAAGCTTGGAGTTATGTCAATAGATTTATATTGATATTGTTGATAAACTTTCAATGTATTGATGAACATCAAACACATGGCAATATTGCAAGACACAATTTAAGTGGTCAATACTGTTACTGTTATAAGTGCATTTTTCAATATATCAATACATTGGAAATGTAGTGTTAAAATGTAACTGTGCTGACCAGTCTCCAAGCCTTCATTAAAAAGAAATTGTTTCTAGACCTTATGGTTCAAATGTTAATCATGTGTAAAGAACCGGGACGTTTCATCACAAAAGCAGTGAATGCCAGGATCCTCCCATGGTTCAGTAAGCACACACAACAGAAGAGGCCCACTGTCCCACCTGTATATTCAAAACCTTCAGAAGTTCTATAATCTACATACTCGGACTGCAGGCTAAATATTCTGAGCAAGGCCAGAAGCAAGGGAGTGAGGGAAAAGAGAAAGAAAGAGAGAGAGAAAGAAAACAAAGGTTGCCATGAGAACAGAGAAAAGCTCCAGCCCTTCAGTAGTGCCCATTTACAGAATGTTTCTAGTCATGCAGCTGTGGAGGCTTGCGCCACAAGTCGAGGCAGAACAATTCCGCATGGTTCAGACAAATCCAGGTCATGAGGAGAGTCTTCAAAGTCCCACAGATCTTGGAATGCCTGCTTCAGTGATGCCCCAGAGGGCAAGGCGGGAAGTCACCCAGTAGTAAAACTAGACTGGGGAGGGATGAATTGTGGAAGAAAGGAAAGTTACTTACCAGTAACTCTTAAAAGTATCTCCTCTATGAAGTCACACGCTCTAGTTTTATGCCCGAAGGCGTTAGGACCCTGACCAATGTCACCTCAGTTTCTTTTCTTCTAGAGAGGACATGATGTAGACAGAACAGAAACAGCACAAAGGCCAAGAAGCAATTGAAACATACTATATCCAAGTTAGACAGGACATACATGGAACTTGAGATACAAGGAGAGAGTCCACTGGAAACAGTAATCCGTTTGAACGTAGGTAAATACATTTATTGAATATGTTTGCAAAAATATATACATATTTTGTTTTTGTATCACTGAGAAAATAAAAACACAGTTTAAGGTGCAGATCATCTACATGATACACTGTTGTGTAACAGAAATACAAGTTAATTTATTTTTTTATTCATTTATTCTTTAATAACCGGAAAAGCCCACTAGGCACAAGTGCCTGTTTTTAGGGGCGACCTGGGAGGACTGGGGAGGTTAAGTGACTTGCTCAGAGTCACACAATATGCAAGTGGAGGTTGTGGGAATCAAACCCAGGCCTGCTGGATGTACCAAGCTCACTCACAGCTTGTTCCTCTAACGTCTAGGCTATACTGCCAACCCCAAGTTAATACTTCATCAGAGGAGCTGTAGCAAAAACCAGAGTGGCTCCTGATGCCACCCCCCCCCAAAAAAAAAAGCACTGTGTGTGTAAATCCACCAAGTTACTGAAAAATAATATATAAGTGCATGAAGTATAAACTCAAGAATGATCAAATAAAATAAAAGTCTCTAAGAAAAATAGCAAATCTACTCTTATGAGAAGTGCACTGGAACACTGCCAATGCTGGGAAGAAAACCGATCCCAAGAAAGCAAAAATAATCACAGTACAGTTGAAATAACAGCATACGTCTTCTGTAAAAAAAAAAAAAAGGAAAGGAAGGTACTTACTGGAATTCTAGATCTTCAAGAATACTGTATCTTCTTTATAGAGTACCACTTTTCAGTCTTAGAGGTGTAGGTGCAGGACACCGTGGCAACCAGAACCTCTGGGGGTCGGTGATGTTGCTGTTGCCTAGCGTCCAATGCACAAGCGTAGTCCACCGAGCTTGCATTAAATGCTCTGGACACGCACCAGCTCAACCACAGCAGTACTGTTTTGTTTTTAACCACAGAAGAAATGCTAATCTAACAACTAGTAATGAAAAAAGCATCGGGCATAAGATATCCCATTGCCCTTTTAAGAAGGGGCAACAATAAGGAGTGCATTCACAGACTATACCAATTGGGGGGGGGGCGCACAACATATATGAGACTGAAGTGAGTCTGGTGGATGGAGAGTGGTTGAATGGTACAATGTGGGGAAGATATTCCTGAGGATTAAGGAGTTACATTAAGTAACTTTCCTATCTTTCAAGAATTAATCTTCTCCATACAGCCCCCCTCTTTGGTTTTGACTAGTAAGCTGTAAAGTTCCCCAGACTAGGGAGGCTAAAGACCAAGGAGTCATGAGGATTGCAGGCCCTGTAATACAGTCAAGCCGAAACCTGCATGTCTCCTGGAATGAATGAACTGATCATCCTAGGATATTTTAACCTACATTGGGCCCCTGACAGAGACTAGATTTAACGCTCTGCTGCTCGATGCTAACCTCATGCAAATTATAAGCGAGCCCACTAGACCCAACACCAAATCTGGCAGCCACACCCTGCTTGACTGGGCAGCTGTCACGAAACCTGACAGAATCAGGACTGCAGGAGTCTTCTCAGACTCCCTCAGTGATTACTCCCCAATTTTCTGCATCTGGAAGAATGACTGCCCAGAACTTTTCTAGCAAAGTATTTTTCAAGGTTTCTTGCAGAGTCCTTCCTGGCTACCGTCTCTGAGATCAACTGGAACTTAGAGCGCTCCCAAACATAGATGATGCCCTAGATATTTTTACTCACAATGTTCTCTCCACTGCCACTGAGCACGCCCCTTTCAGAATGCTTAGAGTGAAAGGTATATGTGAGCTAAAAAAAAAAACAAACAAATGATTCAGAGACAAGGCTTGGAAGCTCTTTACAAGAACGAGTCGTAAGGCGGACAAGGACAACTACAGGGGGCTGAGAAATCTATGTAAAAAGAGTGCAGAAACAGCAAAAAGAGATTATCTTAGAAGTTTACAAGGTAAAAATCTGACTGACCCCCAGGAAGCTCTCGTCAGAGATACATTTTCTGCTGAAAGGGTGCACTTGTTCCTCCAAAGGGGATACAGTGGCTAATGGTTAATGTATTAGTGACCCCAGGCCATTTGACAATGCCTTCAAATGCTTTTTACAGATTTAACTAGATTCAGTCCTGCTCCCTCTACACCCCCCACCCTGGATGAAACGGGGGAATCAACTACCCAAGTTTCAGCTCCGGCTAGTCCAGCGACAGGAGGTGCTAGCCCTGTTAAGGTGTATAAAATCGCATGGCTCTGCTGGATTTAACAAATTTGAGCCAAGGCTTCTCAAGACAGCAGCCCCTGTGACTGTTTTCCCAGTCACTAGGCTCCTCAATAGGTCCTTTACGGAGGGAAAAATCCATGTTAAATGGAAAGTGGCTATGGTGGTGACAGTACACAAAGGTGGCCTCAGGGAACCAGTGGAAAATTACAACCACATCGCTTTGCTTAGTGCACTGGCTAAGACACAGGACAGACTACAGTATAATCAACAGCAGGAATATGTAGAACAGCAGCACCTAAAGATCTTCAAGCTGGCTCCTCCCACTCACCCAGGTGGTATCCTCCTCAGCACTACCCCATAACATCACATCTACCCGCTGGAAGCAAGATTCAGTGTGCCACTTGCCAGGAGAGGTGGGGTGGGTTGCGTGGATGTACACCATATACCACTCCTAGAAAGTAGTTACGTAAGAACTTACCATAACAGTAGATCTGCGAGGGGATTTCTTGCAGCAGGCCACACCTATAGAACTACCGCCATCAGTCACTAGGACTAGCCGGAAACTTTTCTAGCTAGCAGTCTATCTTATCTGGAAGCCGCCCACTCTGATGTCACCCTCTGACGTCGACCAACTCTATAACAGTGGGCAGCCCCCGTTCCTGCTCAATTCTTTCACCACAGATCAGAGCAAAAAGCCTCCCGCTGAGGAACCAAAGAGGTACCGAAGGTTGCTGCCAACACGGAAGGAGAGAGGAATCTACAAGCTACAGAAAGATCCAGCAGAGTTTAGGGGGAAGGACGAAGGGGCGGGATGACCTGCTGCAAGAGATCCCCTCACAGATCTACTGTTACGGTAAGTTTATTTATTTACTGAATTCTTACGTAACTGTACTATCTGATGTCAGGGGTATCTCTTGCTGCAGGCCACACTGATAGAACAAGTCCCAAGCAGTTCTTTTTTAAACTTTTTATTTGTTTATTTTTCCATACATAACAGATTTTACACATAAGAACAATACACAACTTAGTTAACAACTTACACAACATACAAGCATAGGACAGAATATTAAATAATTAATTAATGGTCTCATTTTGAGGATGCTTGGCAGGAGAGTCTTAAATTGATGAGTAATTCCAAGTTTGGACTAAACTGTTATTTCCACTCAAGTTACCCTACCCTTTAACTAAAGAGAGAAGTCCAGGGACTATATCAGTGGTATGACTGGGCAGGATCTCACTTTGGTCATGGAAAGTGTTCAACTGAGGATCTCCTCCAGACATTTCATTTTCACATTCCTTATGTGTTTTCTTATTTAGGTATAACCTCCAGTACAGGCAATCCACCCTGGTGCCCCACCTCGCATACTGCTTATGGCAGAAAGTCCACTCTGTACTGCCCTGTATAGAGGACCCATCTATGCCAGAGCAGCTCGAACTTTTCTGTCTCATGTCATGTTCGGCAGTTAAGTGCTCCATATGGTATACTTCAATCATGAGATCCCACCAGTCATCTATAGTTGGGATTATTGCAGAAAGCCATCTAGGAGTAACTGCCTTTTTGGAGGTCAAAAGGCAAATCCCCAATAGTTTCCTAGTTGCCAGATTTCTAGCTCCAGGAGGTAAGTGGGAAAATAGAAATGTCTCAGCAATGAGCTGAGTCTGGGAGACAAATATTTCTCTCATCGTCCCCTGTATAGCAGTTATAAAAGGTGTCAGCTGTAAATCCCCAGAAAATATGGCCATGTGTGGCCAGGGAGGTCCCACATCCCCTCCAGCACGAGGCTCCCAGACCTGGCAGATATTTGACTTGTATTCTGGGGGTCTTAAAAAATATAATGGAGAGGTTCCAATTAAATTCCTTCCACTTGTGGGAGGCTGTATATGAGTGTAAAAATTTAAGTCGCGTGTTCCAGCACTGATGTTAGCACAATTCCTAAATCTTTCTTCCAGTTTTGCCCAACAAAGGATGTACAGCTACCTCTGAGATCCATCAAGACTGTATAAGTACAGGAGATCATGTGTGTCAGGGATGCTCTATCTGCTACTGCCTGCTGTATAATATCATGGAGCTTTGTTTTGGAGGCCTGTTCCATTTCTGATCTAGAGAATCATTTAATAAAGTTAACCACCTGTATGTAGCGGAACTGATCATGGGGTTGCAATCCGTATAGGTCACAGTTCTGTAAAAGTGCGGGGTGCGCTATATTTTAAAAGGTGTGCCAATGTGATGATCCCGTCTTTCCCACCTTTTGAATCCTGAATCCAGCCTCGCCAATAAAAACTGGTCGTGTCTAGGAAGGGAAATTAGTAGAAATCTGATGGATGGCAATTGGACTGAGTTAATTAGCGTTCTCCAGCACTTTATAGTACTGGCTGTGTACGGACTGGTTGTAACCTGCGACGGTGGAGGGTTAGAAAATGCCAATAGGATCTGCCATAAATTAAAGAGATCTTCTGATTTGACCACTAACTCCCTCCCATTTGGTGTTATATGTCTTATGAAGCCAGAGGAAAATTATCTTGACCTGAGCTGCTCTGTGACATCCCTCCAAATATGGGAGAGCCAAGCCACCCATATCTTTGGGCATCTGCAGTGCTGAATATTTCACCTGGGGGGTTACATTCCATATGTACCGAAAGATTTTTTTGGTTATACCTGTTAAAAATTGTTTTGGGGGGAAGATTGGGAGGGTCTGAGACAGGTACAAGACTGGGGAGAAGATTCATTCTTGTTGCTTCTATTCTCTGTATAAGAGGAAGAGGAATGGTTTGCCATACCTCCAACTCTGTACTTAAAAGTATTCAAAAGTGGTTTGTAGTTATATTTGTATAGGTGGTCAGGGTCAGCTGAGAGGTACACCCCTAAGTATTTTAGTTTAGGGAGATTCCATTTAAAGGGAAACCTGCAAAGAGTTTCCTTGGAGGGATTATAATGTGTCCCGAGTACCTCTGTTTTACCCAGGTTAACCTTATATCCTGAAAGGGTCCCAAAAGTCTCCAATGAGTTCCAAAGTGGGGGGAGTGACCTCTCAGGGTTCGACAGGTACACCAGCAGGTCGTCTGCGTATAAAGCGAGTTGGTGGTGACTCCCCTCTATCTGTAGCCCCTTTATTGCTTGCTACTGTCTTAAGGCCTGTGCTAGTGGCTCCAGATAGATTGAAAAAAGCAACGTGGACAAAGGGCAACCTTGTCTAGTCCCTGTGTGGCAATGCCACTGGGTCAGAAATGGAACCATTAATATTAACGTATGCCATGGGTCTATCATACAGTCTCCCAATGATTCCATGTATGTCTCCTAGAAAGCCCATCGCTCCCATCACCTCCATTAGGAAAGGCCATGCTATCTGGTCAAAGGTCTTCTCCGTATCTAGACTCACTAATAAAAATGGGGCCCCCAACCGGGCAGCATGGTGTAGCAGATGAAGAGAACATTTTACATTGTCTTGAGCCTGTCTTGAGGGGACAAAACCACACTGATCTGGTTCAATGATCTGTGGAAGAATGCCCTGAAGACAAGACGCAAGAATTTTGGTGAAAATTTTATAGTCAATGTTCAGTACTGAAACTGGACGGTAAGATGAGCACTGGGTTGGGTCCTTCCCCTGTTTTGGTATGCTGGATATGATCGCGAACCTCCAGGAGTCCGGCATTGCGTCTCCTCCAGCAGTTCCCCGACATGCCACCACCAAAGGGAGGAGCAGGAGGGATTTATAAGCCATGTAAAATTCGCTGGTGTACCCGTTGGGTCAATGATTTGAGGGCTTTCACTGCTTCCTCCAAAGTCAAAACCGACTTTTGGAGTGATGCTACTTGGGCCTCAGAGTCTAGGGAACCTAAGTCTATTCAGAAACTCCCAGATAGACAGAGTGTCAGGGTCAGTTTCAGGAGCATAGAGCTTCTCACAGAAGTCTCAAAACTCCCTCCTGATTCTGCTTGGAGCCCTGGTGATCCCGTTCATACAGGGGAAGTAGACCTGAGTGATAGCCAAGAGGGCCTTCCTTTGTCTTAGCCTGTGTGCGAGGATTCTGGTGGCCCTTGGGCCTGCCTCATAGTATTTCTTCCTGATATACTGAAGCGCCTGTTCAGTCTTTTGATTCAGCATATACTGGATATACAGTCTGGTGGCCTTCACTAACAGTAGAACAGACTCATTTATTTATTTATTTAAGAGATTTACCAGGAAGGCATACTGAGCGGAGTACCGCTCGATTCCAGATGCGCCCTGGGGGTAGGGGGTTACAAGGGTGAAGTAATGAGACGAGAACAATTCAATACATATGTGACAAGGTTATGGCAGACAGTGGTACACTAGTAAGTAAAAATACAACAATAATATAGTGAGAACGATTGTGTCTACAAGTGAGTAAGGCATACAGCTTACAACAGCAATAGGATCAGCAATATGCATTTTAAATAGCACTATGTGACAAATATCAAAAGGAAAACAGGGCCCAGACTGGAGCATAAAATAGGTAGAGTGGGTAGGAGTTGTGCAGGTACCTGAGTAGAAAGGCTAGGTCTTGTCCGAGGAGATTCGGAGATGGGGGAAGCAACAGCATTTGGTCGCAAAATGTGATTTGAGAAGGGCATTACGTTGGGGGGTACTGGTGGTGTGTCTAATGTCAGCTGCCAGTGAGTTCCATAACTTGGGCAATCTGAAACTGAAAGCTCCCTGACCTGATCTGGTGGATCTACGTGGAATGTGCAGGAGCCTGGAGTCGATGTTCCTGAGATCGTAAGTAGGTGGGGAGAGGGCAGATAGGGATGCAGATAGGTAGGAGGGGAGTGTGTGCAACCAGAATTTGGCAGCGATTCTAGCACCATGCAGCGATCGCCGGTTATGGAGTGATGGGAGGTCAAGGGACTGGTATAGGACACAGTGGTGGGTATTGGGAGAACGGTCCAAGGCGAACCGGCAGAAGGAGTGGAATAGGGGGTCAAGCCTGACTAAGGACGTGTGGGGAGCGGCGCTGTAGACGACATCTCCGCAGTCAATAATTGGGAGGATCATTTTTTGGACAATAGCTAGTCTGGTTGGTAGCGGGATGCAATACTTGTTACGATAGAGAGCACTAAGCATGGGATGCAGTTTTTTGTGCAGAGCGTCTATGTGTGCTGAGAAGTCAAGGTGCTGATCTAGCCAGATGCCGAGATAGCGATATGTGGTGCAGGTCGCAAGTGGTGTTCTGTCCAAGGTGTAGAATGTGGGTGGTTCGGTAAGCCGGGTTAGTTTTGCCCTGGAGCCGAAGGTGAGGGAGACCGTTTTTTTGAGTTTAAGAATAGTTGGTTCTCGAGGAACCAGCGTTGGATGGAGTCAAAATCCTTTTGTAGACAGGCTGTCACGGCGGACGCAGTTGGGCCAGAGGCGAATAGTACAGTGTCGTCCGCATACATGTGAATGGCAGATTGTGTGCAGACAACAGGCAGATTACTCATCCCCCCGAATGTTGGTCTTGTAGATCCCTCAGCTGAGTTTGCAATGTTTCCATCATTTTGTTCTGTCTTTTTTATGAGATACATACTTCATTATTTCTCCCCTAAGTACTGCCTTTAAGGTGTCCCATAAGACTCCCGGGGAAATGTTCCCCTTATGACTGTCTTCCAGAATCTGAGAGATGAGATCCTGCATTTGCTTTTTAAAGACTGGGAGATTCAGCAAAAAATTATTACATTTCTAGCAGGTTCTCCTCTCTGCGCCAATTTAGTGTTAGTTTAATCAAATTGTGGTCTGATAGAGGGAAGGGAATCAGATCACACGTTTTAATCAAATGCAGATGTTCCGCTGATATGTGGCAAAGGTCAATGCGTGTATACATTTTATGGGGGTACGAGTAATGCGAGTCCTTTCTCTGGGTTGGGTGGGAAATTCTCCAGGTGTCTGCCCATTTGGCTGTTTTAATGTACGCAAGGGCGGTCTTTTGGGTTGGAGTTCATCTCAGAGGGTGGGGGCTTGTCAAGTCCCTCTGGTCACGTATCATGTTATGACCTCCTCCCAGTATCAGTACCCCTTCATAACATGAGGTAATTTTTTGAAACAGGGGGCATACCACTACTGGGCCAGAACCGGGGGGAAAATACATGCTGACTAATGTAACTGGGGTTCCATCTAAGTGGCCCCTGGCCAGTGCCATACGTCCCCTCCAGGTTCAAGTAGGTAAAGGTTGCCTGGATTTGTGTGGCCCTACAAATCAGGATGGCAGTCCCTGCTCATTTGCCTTTCCTGTACACTGATGACAACTCCTGATTATAAGCAAATCTGGTCTGCTGCTGATGTTCTTCAGTGCTCAGATGCATCTCCTGCATAAAGACTATTTCTGGGTGTTGTTTCTTAATAAGGGCCATAACCTTATACCTCTTAACCAGATTGTTCAACCCATTAACGCTGACAGAACAGATATTAATTTGTGGATATTGAGCCATATCTATGTCTCTGTAATCTAAACTGAGGAATTCTCTCAAGGAGCCCTCTTTCCCGTTTAAATAGGATTAACTGCCCGTAACTGGTACCATCCAGCCCACCCCAAGCCTATCCTCCTCCAATTAAATTCTGCCTCTTTGTGTAACATCCTGTCCTTAACAACTCTATACATTAAATAAACAACAAACAAACTATTTACATTAAACAATCGAAGTTTGGTGTGTTTAAGGAAACATCACCGTGTACTTCCAAGGGAGAAGGGTCCAGTCAGGAGCCCTTTTTGTGGCTGGGGAAGGCCCCCACAAATCGGGGGGCCCAGCTAGGAGGCAGTTTACCAATTAGCCAGTCAATGCTTTCTGGATCCCGCGTAGCGGAGCCCTACAAAGTAACAAGGCAGTCTGCGTTATGGTGAAGAGAAGAACCCACTCCCCCTGTGTGTTAATCTGCATGAACAAGCCATTCCAGCCTTAGTCCGTCCCCCCCCTCCCACTCCCTTGTATATAGTATTTGAATAGTTTTGATCCCAACTTAATTCTCTCTGCTAAATTCACTTTCTGAAATTAAGCACAAAATTAACTCAAGTTTTTAAATAATGTTCAGTCGATACTGATGTACCAGCAGGGAATCAAGTTATACATAGAGGAACAGCTCTTCAAAGCCAGAAACAGGGATGTCGTATGCTGTTATATGTTTATTCATGGGCTCCCTCTAGTGGTGAGTCAGTAAGATAACTTAAGGCTTCAGGTTGAAATGGTAAAGCTTTAGTTAGGATTAGTCCCTGAACATTCCTGCTTCTTGACAGAAGAATGCCAAAATCAGTCCCTTAGACCCCTCTCCCGGTTATTCACTAATGCACACTCCGCTTCTATTTCCATGCCGAAAAGTTCTGAGGCTGGGGTAAGAAAAGAAGTGACTCAAAATCAGTCTGTGCATTACAGACTTCAATGGCCTACCTATGACTCAAGGTTACAGTTTCACATCTTATGCCTTGTATTCAAACTTACCATGCTCTTTAATCCCACTTGCCTAAGGTGAATCGTTTACAAAAAAAGCACCCACACGCATGCTTAGATCTACTTCTTTACCCTCATTAGCAATCGAGAAGATATAACGCCTATCAGGTAAGCGCTCATTCACCTTCTCAGCTCCCTCTGCTTGGAATTCCCTCCCCCCAACTTACTCTCCCGCCCCACACTATCCTCCTTCAAAAAAGAGCTTACTTCTTTCCTACTAACCCCCCTCCTTTGCAATTGCTTTAAATAACCCTTACAGCATCGTTAATGCCTAGTCTATGTTACTCTGATAAGTGTATCTTGTAACCCACCTGCTCTTGTGTTCCTGCTATGTATATATTGTAGAATATTAGTTATTCTGTTTATTTACAGTCATGGCCAAACATACTGGGGCCCTTTCACTTTTCTCAAATAACTCACAATTTCCTCTAAACATAAATTAAAATTAACAACAGTATTTGGTCTCCACAATTCTTTATTTCTCTGTTAATATTACAGAACCTTTGTTTTTGATTCAGAATTTAATATATCCTTTTAAATCAGAAAATGAAAAGAAATGGCATTGACAAAATTATTGACACCTAGACTTAATATTTGGTAGCACAGCCTTTGGTCAAAATAACTGCAATCAACCGCTTCCTATAGCCATGGATGAGCTTCCTGCACCTCTCTACTGGCAGTTTGGCCCACTCTTCTTGTGCAAACTGCTCCAGTTCTCCTAGATTTGAAGGGTGCCTTCTCCTGACTACTGTTTTCAGATCTCTCCACAGGTTTTCAATGGGATTTAGATCTGGACTCATTGCTGGCCATTTCAGAACAGTCCAGCGTCTTGTCTTGAACCACTCCTGGGTGCTTTTTGAAGTGTGTTTGGGGTCATTGTACTGCTGGAAGACCTATGACCTTCGGAGACCCAGCTTTGTGAACTGGGTTCAACACTGCGCTCCAAAATGGCCTGGTAATCTCCAGATTTCACGATGTCATGCACACATTTAAGGCACCCAGTGCCAGAGGCAGCACAGCAACCCCAAAACATCACTAAACCTCCTCCATGTTTGACTGTAGGGAAATACAGGTTACTCACCTGTAACAGGAGTTCTAGGAATGGTATATGTTGTTCATCCACACTGTCTGGCAGGTATCCTTGCCGCTTTAAATCTTGCCGGAAGGTCTTCAAGCTGGCTCCTCCCACCCACCCACCGGGTGGTAAACTCTCCGCCCCATGACGCCAGATCTGGCCCGCTGGAAGCTCAAGTAGTGCGTCGAAGCCGGGGAGGTCGGGTGAGTCGTGTGGATGAACAACATATACCATTCCTAGAACTCCTGTTACAGGTGAGTAACCTGTATTTCTAGGGACATGGATATGTTGTTCATCCACACTGTCTGGCAGACTCCTAGCAGTTCTCCGGGAGGAGGGAGGCAAGGCGCACACCCCCTACTTAGGGAATAGAGACTGGAGAACCGAGGCCCCAAAACCAGCATCCCAGCGTGACTCAAGGTCGATGTGGTACTGGGTGATGAAGGTGTGTGCTGACTTTCAGGTAGCAGCCCTGCAGATTTCCTGGATAGGGACGTCCCTGGAAGCAGCCACCGATGCAGCAGTATGGCGGGCAGAATGAGCTCTTATCCCTCTGGGAGGCTCCATGCCCGCCAACTTATAGTAGAGATCTATGCAGGAGGTGACCCACTTGCCTATCGTATGCTTGGCTGCAGGTCTGCCAGGTGCGGCTTCAGCGTAGGTGACAAACAGCTGGCGAACCTCTCCCCGAATTTCAGCCGTGCACTCCTTATAGTAAGCGCGCGCCCTTCTAGGGTCCAGAGTATGGAGCCTATATTCGGCCTCCGAGGTATGATTGGGGTATAACACCGGCAGAGTCAACACCTGGTTAAGGTGAAACTCCACACCACCTTCGGAAGGAATTTCGGTGGGGGCGCAGGACAACCTTGTCCCTGTGGAAGACCAGGTAAGGAGACTCGATGCAGACGCCTGGAGCTCTCCCATCCTTCTGGCTGACGTGATAGCCACCAAGAAGGCGGTCTTCCACGACAGGTGACAGAGTTCACACCTGTGCATTGGTTCGAATGGCTTGCCCATGAGCTTTGCCAGTACCAGCAGTAGATCCCACGGAGGTGGAGGTTCTCGTGACCGAGGGGAATGTGATCAAGGCCTTGAAAAAGCGCCAGACCACCTTCTCCTGCGCCATCGACTGCTTCCGCCCACGCCTCGCAAGCAGAGATGGCTGCCAGGTGCACCCTTAAGGTCGTCGACCGAAGCCCTTGCTGAGAAAGGGACCAAAGGTAGTCCAATATGCTCGCCAAGGAACAGGAGGAAGGGTCCAGGCCCTTGCCCTGACACCAAATGGAAAATCTTTTCCATTTGAAAGTGTAGCATTTTCTGGTCGACTCCTTACAGGACGCCTCAACTACGTTGAGGACCTTGTTGGAAAGACCCAAGGCCTGGAACTCTAGCCGCTCAGGAACCAGGCCGTCAGGTGCATGGATTGAAGGTCCGGATGGAATACCTTCCCCTGATTGACTGAGAGCAGGTCCAGGCAAGCTGGAAGCTGCCTCGGGAGCCTGGAGTTGAGGCTGAGGAGATCTGGGTACCAGTACTGGCGGGGCCAGTCTGGGGCTATCAGAATCACCTTCGCCTTGTCCCTCCTTGCTTTGAGCAGCACCTTGTGCACCAAGGGGAACGGGGGAAAGGCGTAGAAGAGGCCCGGGGTCCATGGCCTCGAGAAGGCATCCCCCTGCAGCGATCCCTGCTGAGGGGGGCGGGAATGAAACAGCCTCAGCTTCGCATTCTCCCTGGAGGCAAACAGGTCCACCTGAGGTGTGCCCCAATGGGAGAATAGATCTTGGTACTACCTCCAGTAGGAGAGACCACTCGTGGGACGCAGCCCCTATTCGGCTTAGGGCATCGGCCAGGGTGCTGGAGGCTCCTGCCACATGAATGGCTAGGAGATCCGCCTCCAGGCTGTGCATGAGTAACCAGATGCGGACAGCTTCCTTGCATAGAAGCATGGAATGCGTCCCGCCCTGGCGGTTTAGATAGTACATGGTCGTGGTATTGTCCGCCTGACTCGGACCACTTGACCCGGAGAAACGGAGCAAAGGCGGTGAGAGCTAGGCGGATCGCTCGAGCTCCAGCAGGTTGATGTGGCATCGGGATTCCTGGGGACCAGAGGCCGCGGCGCTGGTGTTCCCCAGATGGGCACCCCAACCCATCAGAGAGGCATCGGTTGACAGAGAGACCGCCGGCTCGGGCGGACAAACGGATGCCCTCCTGCAGATGAAATGGAACGGTCCACCACTGGAGAGCGCTCCACATCCCCTGGTCACCGCCACTAGCTGGTCCAATGGATCACAGCGCTGGGACCACTGGCTGGCCAGCCCCACTGAAGGGTGTATGTTCCAGCGGGCCCAAAGGACCACGCTGGTACAAGCCGCCATGAGACCCAGGAGGCGAGGAAGTCCCGGGAGGCGAATTGCCCAACCAGAAATGATTGGGCAAAGGAGGAAAGAACCTCTACCCTGTCCGCCGGAGCCGTGCCTGGCTCAAGAGAGTCAAGCTCTGCCCGATGAAAAGAATCACCTGCTTCGCTCGAGTCTCGACTTGGCCTCATTGATGAGGAGGCCGACCTGAGAGCAAACCTGGAGGGCCAGATCTCTGGACCGCTCCACCTCCCTGTCTGGAGCTGCTATCAGCCAATCGTCCAGGTAAGGGTAAACCCGACCCTCGGGCCAAGAGGAATGCTGTCACCACTGCCATGCATTTGGTGAAGACCCGGAGCTGGAGATAAGCCGAAGGGCATGGCTTGGAACTCGAAAGGATCCCTCCGCTCGGCGAAGGAACCTCTGATGTGAGCGGACGGATAGGGACGTGAAAGAAACCGGCCCTGTAGGTCCAGAGATCAGAACCACACGCCTGTTCCAAGGATGGTATTATTTGAGCCAGAGTGACCATCCTGAAGGTTCGAGACCTTAGGAACTTGTTTAGATCGTGAGGTCGAGAATGGGGCGCCAGCCCCCCATCCGTTTCGGAACCAGGAAGTACCTGGACACGAACCCCGGGCTTGAGGGGGGTCCGCCACCTCTCTTATCACCTCCTTCTCGAGGAGGAGAGCGATGTCGGCTCGGCGAGCTGACAGCGAGGCTTCGGACCCCGAGGCCCCCCGAGGTGCGACGGCTCTGAAGGGTGAAGCCTGCTCGAACTCCAGAGGCAGGCCCTTTCCCACCACCTCCAACACCCACCGGTCTGTGGTGATAACGGACCAGGCGGAAAGAAAGTGGCGGAGCCACCCCCGCAGGGCACCTGGGGTGAGGCGACGGGGTTGGGGGCGACACCCCTCAACCCGTCACTGGGCAGGCTTGGAGGAAGGACCGGCCGAGGGACCTCCAGGGCCTTTACCTCCCTGCTTCCTGGAGGAGGAAGCTGCAGGCTTGGGTTTGGGACGCCAAGCGCAAGCCTGCTGGCCCTGATGCTGCTGGGCCGGATGTTCCGCGGGCGCGACGGACGAAAGGGCTTGGGTTACGGTCTGCAGCCCTTGTCCCTCTGAGCGGATGAGACCGAGTCCAAAGTGGCATTGGACTTTTCGATCCTCTGGAGGTGGCCTTCCACTCCAGGGCCGAAGAGGTCGGTCCCCAGGAAGGGGACATCCGCCAATTTGTGCTGGGTATCCGCTGTGAAAGTGGATATCCTCAGCCATGCCCAGCGGTGCATAGCCACTGCGGCCGCGACTGACCTGGCGCATGAGTCTCCAATGTCCAGAGCAGTCTGAAGTTGCTGCTTGGCCACCGCCCTGCCCTGGACCCGCATCTGCCTAACCGTGGTCTGCAGGTCAGCCGGGAGATGAGGGACTACCTCGTCCAGGGAGCCCAACAGGGCATGGGAGAAATGTGCCATAAGCACGGCCGAGCTGGCCTGACGAAGGCCAAAGGAGGACGCAGCGTAGACTTTTCGCCCGGCGTAGTCCACTTTCTTGGACCCTTGTCAGGAGGTTTGTCCACGCCTCAGCGCTTTCGCACGCCGGAAAACGCTGTCGGTAACTAACCCTCGGCTGAGGGATGTTCCGAGAAACCGAACAGGAACCGTGGGACCGTGATACTTCCTGGCCATCCTGGTCAGGCGCAGGGCAGGAAGCAGGCGCTGCCAGAGCTCCAGGCCGGACCCACAATGGCCTCGGCCACAGGAAAGCCTCCGTGGAATCCCCTCGGTCCAATATCTCCGTGAGGGGATACTTGGCCGCTTGGATACGGGCTCGAGCTGCATCCCGGTGGACTCCGAGATGAGCCTGAGCAAACCCAGGAAGGACGAAGGGCTGTCGTCCAGCGACTGACCTCCAGAGGACTCCAAGTCCACTCGCCTGGAGAAAAGGGAGGAATCGTCATCGGACTCAGAAGAGTCCGCAAAGAGCTGCCTGGCCTGAGCCACCTCCACCTGCCGAGGCGATCGGGAGTGAGGGTGACTGACAGCCTATGGGGCAGACCCTGAGCCGACCGAGTTCTTGGTCGGAGCCCCAAACAGGTGCTGTGGAGGCGGAGGTTCCACCGGAATCGGTGGAGCAGCTGGTTTTGGCTGAACAACCGCCTGGGAACAGGCTCTCGGAAAGTCGAGGGGTTGTTTCGCCGCCCGTGACAGCCACTTAATGGCCGGGGAAGGCGGCGAGCCGGCTTGTTCCCGGTCAGAAGGAGCTGTTGCCACATGAGGCTCTCCTATATCACGACGAATTTACGTCGAAGCTTCCTCTCATCCGAGGAGGAGGACGCAGGACGAAGCGGCGGTGCCGCTGTCGCTGGACCGAGACCGCCTATGACGGCGGGATCGCTGGACCGCTGAAAGAAGTCCGAGACCGAGAACCTCGCCTTTCCGAGGACGGTCGGGGAGGGGACGGTGGAACCGCCTCCTCGGCTCGGAGGGTTCACCCTGGGGCTCCGAACCGGAGGCACTGGCAAGCCCGCGGAACTGGTGGAGAGGATTTGCCGCCGGTCGACAACCCGTCCAATGGGTTGAGAAAGATCTCGACTGCATCGACGGGTGTCTCGGTCAACTGACCTGGCCGGGGACACCGTGAGACCAGAGGCCGAGCCGAGCAGTCGACCGAGTCGGGTGGCCGACAACTCAGGGAGAGGGACCTTTCCGCTCCCAAGAGGCGTCGACGGAGGGACTTACCTTGTCTTTCTTCTTGGACTGAGAAGAAGGTCCAGCAGACGCTGGTCCTCTCCTCTAGTGGAGAGGACAGACAAAGCTCCTTAAAGGAAGCTTGTAAGAGGAACCCAGGAGAGCGGGATAAATGCCGCGTCGAGGAAGATGCGGCCGCGCCTCCTCTTCGAGGGTGATCATCTGCTCTAGTTGATCACGAGCCCGGGCCACCGCAGAAACCGCCGGACCGGCCTCTTTGACTTCACCGGAGGAAAACGTTTCTCGGGACGCCCCAGTTGTAAACGGGCAGCACGGTCTTCGAGGACGTAGGCTGAGAAGGAAGAGCACAGGTTGCAAGCCTGCGGGTCGTGCTCAAGGCCAAACAGTAGACACACGTGGAGTGCGGATCTGTCCGGGACATCTTCTGCCCGCAAGGGCACCTCCAAAACCGAGTCGATTTGTCCATCGCAGCCGCTGAGGGATAGAAGACCAAGTCTATAAATGCAAAACTTTTAAATTCGGAAACCCGAAGAATTAGGAACCAGTCTTATATGCAGAGCGTTAAGGAGGGAACCTGAGCTTCCAAGCAGTAAGGAAGATCTGGCGTCATGGGGTGGAGCCGAGAGTTTTACCACCCGGGTGGGTGGGACGAGCCAGCTTGAAGACCTTCCGGCAAGATTTAAAGCGGCAAGGATACCTGCCAGACAGTGTGGATGAACAACATATCCATGTCCCTGGAAGGTATTCTTTTCTTTGAAGGCTTAATTTTGTTTTCCGTAAACATAGAGATAATGTGCTTTACCAAAAAGCTCTAATTTGGACTCATCTGTCCACAGGACATTCTCCCAGAAGGATTTTGGCTTGTTCAGGTGTGTTTTGGCAAACCCCAGTCGGGCTTTCTTATGTATCTCTCTCAGCAGTGGGGTCCTCCTGGGCCTCCTACCATATAACCCCTTTCATTGAGTTTGTCACAGATGGTGCGAGTTGAAACTGTCGTACCTTGTGTCTGAAGGTCAGCTTGAATCTGTTTGGCAGTCGATTGAGGTGCTTTCTCCACCATTTGAACAATCCTGCGCTGCAATCTTCGATCAGGTTTTCTCTTGCGGCCACGTCCAGGGAGGTTGGCTACAGTGCCATGGGCCTTAAACATCCTGATAACATTACGTACGGTGGAAACAGGAACATTAAGGTCTCTGGAGATTGATTTGTATCCTTGAGATTGTCCATGCTTGGACGATCTTCTGTCTGACCTCCTCAGACAATTCTCTGGCTATCTTTCTTTTCTCCATGTTCACTGCGCACACACAGTGACACAAAACAGGAGAATGAGTCCTTTTCTATTCAAACTGGTTGAATGAGTGATTTTTATATTGCAGGCACTCTGCAACTCACCACAGGTGAGTTCAGATCCAAAGTGATGGAGAATCACCTGCTTGAAATCTAATTATTTCTAACTACTTCTAAAAGGTGCCAATAATTTTGTCCGGGCCATTTAAGGATTTGTGTGTGGAATAAGCTAAGACTTAGTAAATTTTTCTGCTTTTTGTGTTTTATTCCATTGCAAACCAAAGAAATACATATGTGGATACCAAAATATTTTTTAATTTTAACAATTTTCTGGAAGGAATGGTGCATTATTAGAAAAAACTGCAAGGGTGCCAATATTTTTGGCCACGACTATATATATATGCTTACTGCCTGATCTGTTTTAAGTTACTTACATGGCTTTCCACTGTAATAATTTTTGCAGCATTGTTAAATCCCTCTGTATCCTGTATATTATTATTGTATTTATCTATTGTACTGTGTTCATCATTGTCACCCGGGTCGTCACTGAAAAAGGGACTGCATGGTCTCCGTGGACTTAACCGTTTACTAAAATTCTAATAAATAGCTTGTAACCCTCTATGAATGTTCAGTTCTAGAGCTCTTAGACCTAAATAGCGAAATTAACAATAAAAATGTGAGCCAGACTTGCCTTCTGCCCCAGAGCCTCTGGAGGCACTGGAATAGGTATAGAAACATAGACTTCGACAGCAGATAAGGACCGCTTGGCCCACCTAGTCTGCCCATTTCCCTACCTAGAGGATAAGCTACAGATTCAGTTTAACCAACAGCCTATTTCTTCCTACCCCCCACAAAAATTGCCTTATGTCTGTCCCATGCATTCTTGAATTCTCCCCCAGTTTTAGACCCCACAACCTCCTCAGGAAGGATGTTCCATGCGTCCACCACCCTCTCTGTAAAAAAAATACTTCCTCACACTGCCCCTGAGTCGTCCCCCCTCTATCTTTAAATTGTGTCCCCTTGTTCTTGCACATCTCTTTTTCTGAAAGATGCTATCACCCTCTTGGACTTTGTTGATTCCACTGAGGTACTTAAACATTTTTATCATGTCCCCCCTCTCCCTCCTTTTCTCAAGGGAACACATATTAAGCTCCTTTAGTCTCTCCTTGTATGGCTTCTCTTGCAGACCCTGCACCATTTTAGTTGCCCTTCTCTGAACTGCCTCCATCCTGTCTATGTCCTTGCGGAGATGGGGTCTCCAGAACTGGAGGCAGAACTCAGATGGGGTCTCACCAACTGTCTGTACAGGGGATAACAACTTCCTGTTTTCTGCTGGTGATGCCTCTCCTATATTCCAGTATCCCCCAGCCCTACCTACCTTCTTCTCACATTGCTTGTCAACCTTAAGGTCATCTGATATGATTACCACCAGGTCCCTTTCCATTTTTGTTGTTACTACCTCCCCATTGTGTACTCTTCCCTGGGTTTTGTTTCCCAGGTGCATTATTTGCACTTCTCTGCATTGAATCCAAGCTGCCATACTTCTGACCATTCCTCCAACCTTGCCAAGTCCCTTCTCATCCTTTCAACGCCTCCTTGTGTATCAACCATGTTGCAAATCTGTGTCATCTGCAAAGAGGCATACTCTTCCTTCCAGTCCCTCTGCAATGTCACTTATAAAGACATTAAAAAGGACTGGACACAGTACTGAACCCTACGGTACCCCACTAGTAACCCCTCTTTCTTTAGAGTGGACTCCATTTACAATTACCTTCTGTGTCCTGTTATCCAGCCAATGTTTTTACCAGGCTACCACCCTGGGACCTACTCCCAGGCTGGTTAATTTGACTATTAATCTTTTGTGTGGGACTGTGTCAAATGCCTTGCTAAAGTCTAGGTAGGCCATGTCCACAGCCCCTCCCTGGTCTACTACTTTGGTCACCCAGTCAAAGAACTCAATTAGATTTGTATGACATGACCTTCCCGCTGTGAACCCATGTTGCCTTGGGTCCTGTGCCCCACTGGCCTCTAGGTACTCAACAATTCTTTCCTTCAGAAGTGATTCCATCACTTTCCCTACCATAGATAGGTATGCCCTCAATCGACTGCGTAGGCTTTCAGGTAGTGGTTCTCATGCTTGTCTCCTGTTCCTGAGTCAGCTCACCAGTGAGTTTTCTCAGCAGACCTCTGACTTCTTGCAAGGTGGTGGGAGGTAAGCTGCTTCCATTTACTGCTAGGTTTGTTCACAGGTAGCCATTGTCTCCTGTTGGATTTCTTGGTGGTCCGTCCATATTTCCTGCTCTGACAATCCTCCAGCCATTCTCTGTAACTGCATGTGCTATTTCTTCTGAGGTGGAATAGAGTCTTGCCCCAGTCTCCCAAAAATACCCAGTAATTTGGCAGGGTAAGGGTTTCAAATCTCACCCCATTTGCTCGTAGGGTTTTCAATATTGGAGCAAAGGCCAGGCTTTCTGCAACATGGCCGGGGCATAATCCTTGTCGAAGTAGAGGTGGGCCCCATTATAGATTACTAGTTTTTGTTGTCATGCTTAAGTATTTTTCTTTGTCTTGGAAACTTGAGAATTTGGCTATGATTGACCTGGGACGGGCAGTCGCATCAGTAGGCTTGGGTGTTAAGGCTCTGTGTGCCTGTTCAATTTTAAAGTTTAATGCAGCAGGAAGGTCCAGCACATGTCTGAGGAGGTCAGAGAGAAAATCTGCCATCTCCCAGTCTCCGACCCTCTGGAAGTCTGTTTGTCCTCAGGTTATCATGTCTGGAGAGTGCTTCTACATCCAGGTATTTCCAATTTAATTGCCTCCCGAGTTAGCTGTGTTAGGCGTCCTCGGTCACTGCAATTCTGCCTTCTGACTCCTGGACCAGAGTCTCCAGGTTTGTAAGCTTGTTGTTAAGACTTCGAATTCTTGCTGGTTTTCCGCTCGAATTTTTATCTCAGCTAGTAATGTTTGCCGCTTATGGAAAGTTTCTCATACTCCACATCAGTGTCTAATGGCCCTCAACATCCCCAGGAAATTCCTTACCATACTTCCTGTAACAATAAGTAATACAGCTGTCCAACCATTTGGACAGACACTGCTTAGAGACAGGAGTGCCCTCTTTCCCAGGGGTGAAAGAAATAACTGTTTGGACTTCCTGCAGTCCTTGGTGCAGTGTGTATAGTAACGCAAGATTCTATGCGCATCTAAAGTATGGTGCAATGCTTCCCTGGGACTGGCATGCTCTGGATAATAAACAGGCATGTGGATGGACTGAGTCAAAGTAAACTCAGACACAGCCGGTCCGGTGGCGCTGAGGGTTGAGGCGCTGGATGCCACACCTCATGCTACCACAGCTACCCAGGT
Source organism: Neoceratodus forsteri (assembly GCA_016271365.2). Taxonomy (NCBI): domain Eukaryota; kingdom Metazoa; phylum Chordata; order Ceratodontiformes; family Ceratodontidae; genus Neoceratodus; species Neoceratodus forsteri. The sequence goes on along the minus strand of CM028131.1, from coordinate 106,044,456 downwards.
TCAGGAACAGACTTGGGGCAGCTGGGGGTTGGCAGGGGACAGGAAGGATTGAGCATCCGACGACTGCTCTCCTTCCTCTGGGTGGGCTTGGGGCAGTCCCTGATGATGACTGGGAGGTACAGGTGCGGCACCAGAACAGGGAGGAGTGTGGCATGATGCCCACGTAAGTGGTATGCATCATTGCACTGCCGGCTCCTGGGGCTCAATTGGTGGAAAAAGGTTGGGTGCGACTGTGCAGCTTGATGGCTGTGCTCCCGCTGACCTGGAGGCCTGTCGTGGAATAGCATCGGGGGTTCCGGTCCTGTCCGGGGGCGGAGAGGTAAGTGAGACCCTCCGATGGGCTAAGACGGCCATGCTGGACCCTCACATATCGAGTGAGCCTGCTGTCCTCTGGGTCGGTGGAGGCCGGCGGCTGGATACCCCCGCCAGTGCGCTGCAGAAGCGCATAAACATAAGTAATTAAAAAAAAAAAAAAAGTAAACTCAGACACTACTTTAGGAAGAAACTTAGGGTTAGTACGCAAAGACACCCTGTCTTTGTGGAAAACCAAATAGGTTTGATCGCACATGAGTGCTTGAAGCTCGGAAATCCTTTGAGTAGAAGTAATGGCAACTAAAAATAATGCTTTCCATGACAGAAAGCATAGCTCGCAAGTTGTGGCAGGCTTGAAAGGAGCCAAAGTAAATTTTTCCAGCACAAAGTTCAAGTCCCAAGGAGGGACGAGATTGCAGATAGGAGGCTTCAGGTGGAGGATGGCTCTCAAAAAAAGTACATGGCACTTTCAATTGTGCCACTGTATGACCATCAATGGGCCCATAGAAAGAAGAGATGGCAGATGTGTGCACTTGAAAAGAGGAGTACTGGAGACCGGAGTCTGAAGAAGATAGCAGGTACTCCAACATCAGATTCACAGGACACATGAAGCGGTCCTTCTGGTGTAAACAGCCCATAGTGAGAAACGCTTCCACTTCACAGAATGTGTGGCCCTGTTGGAAGGCTTTCTGACCACCACCAAAACATCAGCCACTTTAGGTGACACCCCAAACCTGGCCATGGCTATGTTCTCAGGAGCCAGGTGTGAAGGTGCAGGGATCTGAGGTCCAGATGGAACAGGGTGCTGCAGTTCTGGGAGAACAAGCCAGTGCACAGTGGAAGGGTGACTGGAGGTTCCACAGTGAGTTGCTGGAGTAAGGGGAACCAGATCTGAAGAGGCCAAAAGGGGTGATGAGAATCATTGTGACACCTTCCATGTGGAGCTGGATTAGGACCCTCTAAAGCAGCAGGAAGGGAAGGGAAGCATACAGAAACCTCCCTTTCCAGGAGAGGGACAAGTCTCGCCACAAAACTCCAGGCTCTGGATCTAGTGAGCAAAAACATGGTAGTTTTGCACTGAGTGGGGGTGCAAAAAGGTCCAACTCTGGATCATCCCATCTGTCGAATAGGCCTTCTACGACCAACGTCAGAAGATTCCATTCGTGCAACTGACTTTGACCAGCTTAGGTTATCCACCAGGACATTTTGGAAGCCTGGGACATGGACGGCTGACAGTTCTAGGCTGTGGTCCAGTGCCCAATACCAGACTCTCATCGCTTCCCTACAGTGGGGACACCAGTAAGTACCCCCTGTTTGTTGATGTCGTGGATGACTGTCATGTTGTCTGTCTGAACCAGCAGAAGACCCAGGGCTGGCTGGGTCTAGGAGGCCTGTAGGGTACACAGCACCACCCTCATCTCCAGGATACTGATATGGAGAGAGGATTCTAGTTGGGACCACATCCCTTGTGTTTGATAAATCCCGGGCAGCCTTGTAGGACCTCCTGTTTGCAGAGAGGGTTCCGGAAGACTTACCAACTTTCCTTCCCAGTGGGAGGGTGGAAACTGTAGTTTCTAGTTCCATTGACTCTGCACTACTTTCAGTATTTGAATCCCACCATGGCCACTGGCTACGGCTTGCCTAAGTAGTTAGGTACGATAGCCGAGCAGTACTATCTTTCAAGGGACACAGTCTTTTCAAAACCCTTCTGTTAAAATGTTAGATCACACAATCAAGACCCCAGGCAGAGTTGGCAAGAAAATCATAAAAGTTTACTTAAAATAAAAGCAATACAGAAAAGTCTACAGTTTGGAAGAACTCTGAAATGCAGACAATATCAAAAGTAAAACTGGATGGTTTACGGAAAACACTAGATACTGTTATTCTAAACTATACCTTGTTTTGATGTTAGAGTCCAGACAAGATTTTAAAAGTCCTTGTAGAGATAAGTGACAGTTTGTAGAAAGTTTGTATCCCAAGTCAGTTCCTCTGAATGTCCTTTTAAAAACACTTCAGGTGCTTCCTTGGTCTCCAAATTTCTGACTTAAAATCAGAATCTCCTGTTCAGTATGTGAAAAATCAAAATTTCCACACACTCAGGTCTGGTTTCAGAGCTTTTCCCAGGCCTACACATATACTTCTGATCTTCAAGTATGTGTCAGCTGGACAGACTATCTGACCCCCAGCTAAACTGTTTATCAACTGCTCTCAATTCCAAATGTGTGTCTGATAATACATGATGGTCATTTTTTTGGACACACCCACATTTTTTTTCCCCCTCTGGGGTGGAGTTAAATGGTCCCAAGACAATACAGATAGTAGGGTGCAACAGTTTGCCTTTTCCTGCAGGTGTCACTGTGGTTCCATGTCATCCCCAGTAAAGTACAGTTACATAAGAACTTACCATAACAGTAGATCTTCGAGAGGAGCTCTTGCAGTAGGCTGTCACAATTAGGGCTATGCCGCAGGCACTAGGACCCTCCGGAAAACTTCTCAGCCAGCACTACCCAGCAGGGACCGCACCCGACGTCGGCTCCACCCCGACGTCAGCTCTGGTACAAAAGAGGAAGGGGGGAGGACCCAGCTCCACCACCAAGTTCCACGAACAAGTCCTGACAGGGAAATGGAGCAAAGCACGAAGATGAAAACTCTGTACACCTCAAAGAGGGAAGGAGGGCGGAAGAGTAATGCCTGTTGCAAGAGCTCCTCTTGAAGATCTACTGTTAATGGTAAGTTCTTACGTTACTGTACTATCTTACTTCGAGTGGGAGCTCTTGCAGCAGGCTACCACAATTCGGACTGAATTTCAAGCAGTCTCTTGCCAAAGAGGTAATCGACCCCGGGAGGTGGAAGAAATGCAGCTGAACACAGAAGCTCAAGACAGTAGTCCCTGAAGAACTGCTAGGCTGAAACCTGCATGGCGTCTGGAGGCAATGTCCAAGCTGTAGTGCTTTACAAAAGTATGCACTGAATTCCAAGTAGCGGCCGCGCAAATGTCCTTAACTGAGATGTTCCACAGTGCGGCAAAGGAAGCAGACACTCCCCTGGTGGAGTGACCCCATACCGGGCCCGGAAGGGGCTTGTTGTGCTTCTCATAGCAGAAAGAAACACAGTGGACAATCCATTTAGAAATGGTCTGCTTGGACACCGGTCTACCCAAGTGTTGTGGCACAAAGGCCTCAAACAGTTGCTCCGATTTACGGTGATTAGCCGTTCGCTTAAGGTAGTACCTAAGCGGCCTGTGAACATCCAAAGTGTGAAGGAGAGCTTCCCCTCTGTTAGAGGGTGAAGGAAAATAAACTGGAAGGTCAACCGACTGGTTGAGGGTCAACTTCGAGACCACTTCCGGAAGAAACTTAGGGTTCGTCCTCAGGGAAACCCTTTCTCTGTGGAAAATTAAATACGGCTCTTTACACATCAGAGCCTGAAGCTCAGACACCCTTTGAGCTGAAGTAATGGCAACTAAAAAAAAAAAACCTTCCAAGAAAGGTATCGCGGCTCACAATCTGCTGCAGGTTCAAACAGGAGAACATTAAGCTTCTCCAACACAAAAAAGAAGTCCCAGGGTGGGATAGGATCCCGAATGGGAGGTCTCATGTGAAGAATCCCTCATAAAAAGGTGTGGGCCACATCCAAGTGGGCTAAGGTTCTGTCTCCCGAAAGGGCATGATAAGCTGATATGGTCCACATGGCACCTTTATGGAGGAGTAGCTCAAGCCTTGCTGATATAAAGAGAGGAGATACTACTGTAGAGCTGAGTTCACTGGACAGGTAATGGGATCCAGATGGTGAGACAAGGCCCACAAACAGAACCGCTTCCACTTCATAGCGTAACTGTAGCGCATGGAGGGCTTTCTAGCCGACACAAGAATATCCGCCACCTCTGGCGATACCCTGTACCTGTATTTTGCTATGTCTGAAGGAGCCAAGCATGAAGGTGTAAGGATCAGAGATCGGGATGGACCAGCGAGCCCTGATCCTGGGACAGCAACTGCGAGCATATTAGCAGCAGGATTGGAGGTTCCATGGATAGCCGCTGAAGTAGTGGGAACCAAATCTGCTGAGGACATAGCAGGGCGATCAGAATCATTCGTGCCCCCTCAGCCTATAACTTCAACAGAACCCTCTGTATGAGAGGGAAGGCATAAAGAAACCTCCCTATCCAACATAGGGACAACGCGTCTGGCCAGAAAACACCAGGTGCGGGATCTCGCGAGCAGAAAACTGGCAGTTTGGTGTTGCGTGGTGACGCAAACAGGTCCAGATCTGGATGACCCCATTTGTCGAACAGCTGGTCCGCTACTGACTGCAGTAGCTCCCACTCGTGCGCCTTGGGCCAAGATCTGCTGTGACTGCCGGCCAAGTCGTTGGAGGACACCTGGAGGGAACAGCAAAGGGGACTCCCCTGAGAAGGTTGGTGGGTTCTATTCACCACAGTTAACACCTTTTTCACCAGAGAAGAGACAAAGACCTCCTGTTCCAGGTCATCTGTACATTGGTCCCACTGGATTCTCAACATCCACTGGGGAATCCTCATATGTAGTCTGACCAGTGGCACCGTGGCTATGAGGAAAACTCTGGCAATGACATAGTGGCTGTGGAATATCAGCCAGGCTTGGGAAATTAGATGGTCTGCCCTGTCCTGGGGAAAGAAAGCCATGCCCTGTGCTGTGTCCAAGACTGCCCCAATGTACTGGAGTCATTGACAGGGAACTAGCACAGACTTGGGCAAATAGACCGTGATGCCCAGGTCCTGGAACAGATGTATGGTGTGCTCCAGAGCACAGACTAGGCTGTCCCTGGATGAAGCTTTGAGGAGCTAATCATCCAGGTAAGAAAAGACGCAGAATCCCTGCTTCCTGAGGGAGGCCACGACTACTGCCAGGCATTTGGTAAATACCTGAGGCGTCAAGGACAAGCCAAAGGGCAAGGCCCGGAACTGCAAATGTGCCCCCTGAAACTGGAATCTGAGGTATTGCCTCTGTGGGGCACAAATCTTGATATGTAGATAGGCCTCCTGCATATCTGGGGAGCATATCCAATCCCCTGTGTTCAGGAGGGGCAGCAGTCCTTGAAGGGTAACCATACTGAACTTTTTGTACCGGATAAGTAGGTTTAACTCTGAGGTCCAGAATGGGCCAGAGATCACCTGTTCATTTTGGAACCAGAAGGAACCGTGAGAAGACCCCTCTGCCCTGCTGGGCCTATGGCACGGGTTGTACCTCTCTTTTCCGGAGCAGGGACTGTATTTCTTCATAAAGAATAGGGATTTGAGCCTGGGGTGGGGGTCGGACGAAGGGACTGGGGGTCCTTCCAGAGGCCACTGTATGAGCTCCAGAGTGTGACCATGGCTTATGAGCTGCAGCACCCAGCTATCATTTGTGATCTGCACCCACCTCTCCCAATGTAGGGAGAACTGACCCCCTACCACCTCCGCCAGGTCCACTGGAAGGGGTGGAGGGTGGGCAAGGAGTCAGGCTGAGGTAGGGGCAGATGCCACCCCTATTCCACAAGAGCCCTTGCTGGAGAAGGAGGAAGGGGGTTGGCGGGGCTGAGGAAGTCTTACATTTGGCAGGCTTAGAGGTGGGTCGGGGTCTATGGGATGCCTGATGAAAGGGCACTCGTGGAGCACTCTTTTGCTGGGTCTGGTACAGCAAGTGGACTGATTTTAGGGTGCATCCGGAGGCTTGCAGGTTAGACAAAATGTCGTGAACATCAGCCTTGAACAATTTATACCCTCTGAAGAGGGCGCTCAGGATGGACACCTGAACATCTTGAGCAAACCCGACACCTGCAGTCAGGAGTGCCGATGAAGGCATATGCCCACTGCCGTCGCCCTGGCTGAAGCATCTATGGCGTAACAGACTGAGCGCAGGAGGTGTCGGCTGACGTCCAACACCAGTTTGAAAGCCTGAAGGAGCTGTTACATGGCTGGACCTTCAGGCGACGATTTAACCATCTCCATGGTCTATTTCCACAGGACATCTTGGTATTGGATCATGTTGACCACACAGCTAATGGTCCTGATGGCCAAGGTGGCTGAGGCAAAAGCCCTTTTACCAAAGAGATCCAGTCTCTGGGATTCCCTGTCAGGAGGAAGGGAACCCGGGTGCTTTTGTCTCTTAGTACGGTCTATGCGCTGCACTGATGATGACCAAGTCAGCTTGTGACTGTTCCCTGAAAAAGGGCATGCCCACCGGTGCCTTATAGAGTTTATTCCCCTTCCTAGGCATAGCCAGGATGAGGTTCAGGCGATGCCAGGCGGCCATGGTGGCATTCTCAAATGTGTCTATCAATGGAAGAATCACGAAAGGGGCTGAGCCTGGCAGCTTAAGGTAGGTGGACAACCGACATCGGAAGGGGTCCAGCTCCTTAGTTTCAAAGCCCATTGCAGACTGGATCCAACGCATTACCCCACAAAAAGATGGGTCATCTGGGGGAGACTGAGGAATACATTTGTGGGTCTTTTCTCCATCCGAAGATGCGACTGAGGGGGAGGGGGAGGGGGAAGGCCTCTCATCATCTTCATCCCTGGACTCCTCAGATTTAGCTAGGGGTTGAAGGTCCAGGTGATACTCTCCTCATCCACTGGGTGAATGGGAGGTGTGCAGGGCGCTGGCTAGTGAGGGATAGGGGTAAGGTCCCTAGGAGCATCAGGTGTCAGTCCGGGTGTGCAGGCCTGCATGGTGTCGGGTCCTGTAGTGTGAGAAGTTGCACCTGCATAAAATCCTAAAGGGATGACAGCAGTGACTGAAAGGAGTTTCCCCGGCACCGACCCAGTGTTGACATGACACTGGAACCAGCACAGCCAGGGGTGGCACCGGTAAGGGAGTGAGCCGGTGCCAAGCGATCCCCGGGGAAAGGAGCCGACATGACGTCTACATGGAGTTGACCTGTGTTATCCATGGACCAGCGCCCCTGATTAGATCCCTACCTCGCAGACGGCAATACTTAGGGCGCAGGCACTTATCGTACAAGCTTAAGTGTCAGGATCTGAGTTCTACTGTACTCTACTGAGAATCATAATGCATTTGCCATCATTCTAACTGTACCACTTGGAAGACACTTCTGTTTATACCATTGTATAATCATTAGTTAGACAATACTGCCATCTTTAGTTCTAGTGCAGAACAGCAATCACCTATGCAATTATGTGTGTAACCACAAGTGGTCTTCACGAATACAGGTCCCTTGTTTCATTATCTTGTCTCTCTGCTAGCTAAGCATGCTTTCCCAGGCTAGTAAGAAGTTGGGTTATTTGCTGTTATCCAGTGATGAGACTTTTATATATCTTTTTAGTAGTCGCTAAGGTTATTATCAGGAGTGTAAGACCCTTTGTATTGCACCTTTTTCTCAGAGAAGAAGAAACTTGTTGCTGCCTATAGGTAAGAAAGATTGGAGGTATTCTACCCAGTGTTTATCACTGTGATTTGGTTGTAAGACTGCTTTATACACCAGAAATAAATCACTTGATGTGCTGGACACCATTTGTCTGTTTCTTCACTTTTGTGCAGTTGCAACAAGAACCTGAGAAATACAGGTTACTCACCTGTAACAGGAGTTCTAGGAATGGTATATGTTGTTCATCCACACTCATTGGCAGGTATCCTTGCCGCTTTAAATCTTGCCGGAAGGTCTTCAAGCTTGCTCCTCCCACCCACCCGGGTGGTATAACTCTCGGCTCCGCCCCATGACGCCAGATCTGGCCCGCTGGAAGCTCAGGTTGTGCGTCCGGGCCGGGAGGTCGAGGAACATGTGGATGAACAACATATCCATTCCTAGAACTCCTGTTACAGGTGAGTAACCTGTATTTCTAGGGACATGGATATGTTGTTCATCCACACTCATTGGCAGACTCCTAGCAGTTCTCCGGGAGGAGGGAGGCAAGACGACACCCCAATACTTACTTGGGAAAGAGAGACTGGAGAACCGAGGCCCCAAAACCAGCATCCCGGCTTGACCAAGGTCGATGTGGTAATGGGTAATGAAGGTGTTTGCTGACTTCCAGGTAGCAGCCCTGCAGATTTCCTGGATAGGGACGTCCCTGGAAGCAGCCACCGTTGCAGCAGTAGCGGGTAGAATGAGCTCTTATCCTCTGGGAGGCTCCAGTTCCCAACTTATAGCAGAGATCTATGCAGGAGGTTACCCACTTGCTTATCGTCCGCTTGGCTGCAGGTCTGCCAGATGCGGCTTCAGTGTAGGTGACAAACAGCTGGCGAACCTCTCCCGATTTCAGCCGTAGCTCCTTATAATAAGCGAGCGCCTTCTAGGGTCCAGAGTATGGAGCCTATATTCGGCCTCCGAGGTGTGATTGGGGTAGAACACCGGCAGAGTCAGCACCTGGTTAAGGTGAAAACTACACCACCTTCGAAGGAATTTCGGTGGGGGCAGGACAACCTTTGTCCTTGTGGAAGACCAGGTAAGGAGACTGATGGAAGCGCCTGAGCTCTCCCATCCTTCTGGCTGACGTGATAGCCACCAAGAAGGCGGTCTTCACGACAGGTGAGAGAGAGCACACCTGTGCATAGGTTCAATGGCTTGCCCATGAGCTTTGCCAGTACCAGCAGTAGATCCCACGGAGGTGGGGGTTCCCGCACTGGAGGGGATATGTGATCAAGGCCTTTGAAAAGGCGCCAGACCACCTTCTCCTGCGCCACCGACTGCTTCCCGGCCCGCGCCCGGTAAGCAGAGATGGCTGCCAGGTGCACCCTTAGGGTCGTCGACCTAAGCCCTTGACTAGAAAGGGACCACAAATAGTCCAAGGAAGGGTCCAAGCCCTTGCCCTGACACCAAATGGAAAACCTTTTCCATTTGAAGGCATAGCATTTTCTGGTCGACCCCTTACGGGACGCCTCAACTACATTGAGGACCTCGCCGGAAAGACCCAAGGCCTGGAACTCTAGCGCCAGGAACCAGGCCGCCAGGTGCAGGGATTGGAAGGTCCGGATGGAACACCTTCCCCTGATTGACTGGAGAGCAGGTCCGGGCGAGCTGGAAGCTGCCGTGAGTCCTGGAGCTGAGACTGAGGAGATCTGGTACCAGAACTGGCGAGGCCAGTCTGGGGCTATCAGAATACCTGCGCTTGTCCCTCCTCGCCTTGAGAAGCACCTTGTGGATCAAGGGAAATGGGGAAAGGCGAAAAGAGGCCCGGGTCCACTGCCTCGAGAAGGCATCCCCTGCAGCGAGCCCTGCTGAGGGGGCGGGCATGGAACAGACTCAGCTTTATGCTCTCCCTGAGGCAAACAGGTCCACCTGAGGTGTGCCCCAATGGGAGAACAGATGCTGTACTACCTCCGCAGAGAGACCACTGTGGGATGCAGCCCCTATCCGGCTCAGGGCATCGGCCAGGGTGTTGGAGGCTCCTGCCACGTGAATGGCTAGGAGATCCGCCCAGGCTGCGCATGAGTGACCAAATGCGGAGAGCTCTTGCATAGAAGCATGGAGCTGGCCCGCCCTGGCGGTTTAGATAGTACATGGTCATGGTATTGTCCGCCTGGACTCGGACCACTTGACCCCGGAGGAACGGAGCAAAGGCGGTGAGAGCTAGGCGGACCGCTCGGAGCTCCAGCAGGTTGATGTGGCATCGACTCCCAGGGGACCAGAGGCCATGAGCCCCGTGTTCCCCCAGATGGGCACCCCAACCCATCAGAGAGGCATCGGTCGATAGAGAGACCGCGGCTCGGGCGGACGAACGGGATGCCCTCCTGCAAATGATCTGGAACGGTCCACCACTGGAGAGCTGCCCACATCCCCTGTGTCACCGAGCCAAGCTGGTCCAAAGGATCGCAGCCAGACCACTGGCTGGCCAGTCCCCACTGAAGGGGACGATGTTCCAGCGGCCCAACAGACCACGCTGGTGCAGGCCGCCATGAGACCCAGGAGGCGAGGAAGTCCCGGGAAGCGAATTGCCCAACCAGAAATGATCGGGCAAAGGAGGAAAGAACCTCGCCCTGTCCGCCGGAGCCAGCCTGGCTCGAAGAGAGTCGAGCTGCACCCCATGAATAGAATCACCTGCTTCGCCTCGAGTTCACTTGGTCTCGCTGATAAGGAGGCCCAGTTGAGAGCAGACCTGGAGGGCCAGATCTCTGGACCACTCCGCCTCCTTCCTGGAGGGAGCTGCTATCAGCCAGTCGTCCAGGTGGTACACCCGGACCCCTCGGCTTGAAATGCTGTCACCACTGCCATGCATTTGGTGAAGACCCTGGAGCTGGAGACAAGCCGAAGGGCATGGCTTGGAACTCAAGAGGGATCCTTCCGCCGAAGCGAAGGAATCTCTGGTGAGACGGACGGATAGGGACGTGAAAACGCGCCCTGCAAGTCCAGAGAGCAGAACTACACGCGCCTCCAAGGATGGTATTATCTGAGCCAGAGTGACCATCCTGAAGGTTCGAGACCTTAGGAACTTGTTTAGGTCGTAGGTCGAGAATGGGCGCCAGCCCCGTCTGCTTCGGAACCAGGAAATACCTGGACACAAACCCTGGGTCTGAAGGAGGGTCCACCACCTCTCTTATCACCTCCTTCTGGAGGAGGAGAGCCATGTCGGCTCGACGAGCCAGTGAGGCTGGGGATCCGAGCCCCGAGGGGCGACGGCTCTGAAGGGTGGTGCCTGCTCGAATTCCAGAGGCAGGCCTCTTCCCACCACCTCAAGACCCACCTGTCCGTGGTAGCAGCGACCAGGCGGAATGGAAGTGCTGGAGCCGCTTCATGGGGACCCAGGGTAAGTGACGGAATGGGGGCGACACCCCCAGCCCGCCACTGGGCAGGCTTGGAGAGGGACCGCCGAGGGACCTCCTGGGCCTTTCCTCCTGCCTCCTGTTAGAGGAAGCCGGGCTTGGGTTTGGGATGCCAAGGCCGAGCCTGCTGGCCCTGACGTTGCTGGGCGGGCTGCTGGGGCACAGAAGGACGAAAGGGCTTAGGCTGTGGTTTGCGGCCTTTGTCCTTCTGAGCGAAGAGACCGAGTCCAAGGTAGCATTGGACTTCTCGATCCTCTGCAGGTGACCTTCCACCCCAGGGTCAAGAGGTCAGTCCCCAAAGGAACATCCGCCAACTTGTGCTGAGTATCCGGCAAAGGTGGATATCCTCAGCCAAGCCCGGCCGACGATAGCCACTCGCGGCCGCCACCGATCTGGCACGAGTCCCCTATATCCAAAGCAGTCTGAGCTGTTGTTTGGCCACTGCCCTGCCCTGGTCCCGCACCTGCTTAACCGTAGTCTGCAGATCGGGCGGAAGATGAGGGATGACCTCATCCAGGGAGCCCAACAGGGCATGAGAAAAATGTGCCATGAGGACGCCGAACTGGCCTGACGAGCCGAGAGAGGGCACAGTAGACTTTTCAGCCCGACATAGTCCAATTTCTTGGACTCCTTGTCAGGAGGTTTGTCCACATCCTGGCGCAGCCGGCGGCCGGAAACGCTGTCGGTAACCAACCCTCAGCAGAGGGGTGTTCCAAAACCGACAAGGAACCGTAGGGACCGTGATACTTCCTGGCCATCCTGGCCAAGGTGCAGGGCAGGAAGCAGGCGCCGAAGCTCCAGTGCCGACCCACTATGGCCTCGCCACCGAAAGGCCTCCGGCCGGAGAATCCCTCGGTCCAGAATCTCCGTGAGGATACCTGGCCTGCTTTGGAAACGGGTTCAGCTCCATCCCGTGGACTCTGAGATGAGCCAAGCAGTCCTAGGAAGGACGACGGCTATCGCTCCATTGACTGACCTCCTGAAGACTCCAAGTCCAGTCGCTGAGAAAAAGGAGGAATCATCTTCGACTCGGAAGAGTCCTCGAAGAGCTGCCTCTGGCCTGAGCCACCCTTCACCTGCCGAGGTCGGTCGGGAGTGAGGGTAACTGACAGCCGATGGGTAAACCTCTAGCCGATCGAGAATCCTTGGTCGGAGCCCCAGTTGGTGGCTGTGGAGGCGGAGGTTCCACCGGAATCGGTGGAGCAGCTGGTTTTGGCCAACAACCGCCTGGGTATAGGCTCTCGGATAAGTCGAGGGTTGTGTCGGCCGCCCGTGACAGCTACTTAATGGCCGGGAAGGCGACGGGTCGGCTTACTCCCGGCCAGGAGGAGCTGTTGCAACATAAGGTCCTCGCACTGCCGACGAATTACGCCGGGCCTCCCCTCACCGGTGAGGAGGACGAGGATCGCGGGCGCCGCTTACCTCGGTGCCGAGACCGAGACCGCCTATGACGGTGGGATCGGCTGGACCACGAAGAGGTCCGAGACCGAGACCGAGAGTCCCGGAATTTCCGAGGTCGGTGCGGGGAGGTGTCGGCCGGAACCGGCACTCCCTTCGGCTCGGATGGTCCATCCGAGGGCTCCGGAACCGGAGGCACAGGCGAGCCCACGGGATCCTCAACTCCTCCCGGGGGAACCGGGGAGAGGGGAATCTCGGCTGCTAAAGGCGACAGCCCGTCCAATGGGTCGAGAAAAATCTCGACTTCATCGGTGGGAGTCTCGGTCAACTGACCTGGACAGGGACACCGTGAGGCCAGTGGCGGAGCCGAGCGTCGATCGGGGCCGGCCGTCGACGACCGAGAGGGACCTTTCCCCGCCCCAAGAGCGTCGACAGAGGACTCCTACCCTGTCCTTCTTTTGGACCGAGAATAAGGTCCCTCAGCAGACGAGGCCCTTCTCCTTTAGTGGAGAGGGACAGACAAAGCTCCTTAAAGGAAGCCGTGTAAGAAGAGCCCAGAGAGGCGGGATAAATGCGGCGGCCGAGGAAGATCACGGCCAGCGCCGCCTCCTCTTGACGACCATCCGCTCGAGCTGATCCGCCGAGCCGCCCGCCGCAGGACACCGCCAACCGGGCCTCCTGACTTCACGGGAAATGCTTCTCGGACGGCCCAGTTGCAATCGGGCAGCATGGTCTCCGGTGACGAGGGTCGAGAAAGATGAGCACAGGTCGCAAGCCGCGGGTCGTGCTCAAGGCCTAAGCAGTAGACACACGGGAGTGTGGATCCGTCCGAGACATCTTCTGCCCGCATGGGCATCTCCAAACTGGGAGTCGATTTGTCCATCGTAGTCATGAGGGATCAAGACTGGAAGTCTTTTCGCAAAATTTATTTTTTAAATCCGCAAACGGAGAAAATAGGAACTAGTCTCAAACGCAGAGCTGCAGGGAACCTGAGCTCCAAGCGGTAAGGAAGATCTAGGCCATGGGGCGGAGCCGAGAGTTATACCACCCGGGTGGGTGGGAGGAGCAAGCTTGAAGACCTTCCGGCAAGATTTAAAGCGGCAAGGATACCTGCCAATGAGTGTGGATGAACAACATATCCATGTCCCTAGAAAGGTAATTTTATTACCCAGTTACACCTGGCACCAGAACCAGCACTAAAAGCAGTGCCAGGTCAAGCCTCAAAAGACCTAAATCCGGCACTGATGCCAGAACCAGACCCAGCACCAAAGTGACCGTCTATGGCACTTGGCTGGTCCTACCAAATGACACAAGGCAGGGGTGCAATCAGTGGGACAGGAGTCGGCGGCATGGTCAACAGCAAGGGCAGAAGGCCGTTGCTGGAGCCAAACGCTCTACCTGACTTGAGGGCCCCACCCGCGGGTCCAGTGTCACCAACCCCAAAGGACCAGGGACGAGATTTGCAAGCACAGACACTTGAGCCTGACACTACACCCACTGCTCCAAGGAGCTGCCAGGAGGTGGAACTGCTCAGTGGTGTCCCCACTGAAGGACAGAGGGGGACTCTGAGCATGAGACCTCAAAATGCCAGAACCAATAACCCTCAGTGATGCAGGCGAAGCAGACAAGAACTCAGAGCCAGAGGAGACTGAGGGTCTCACGGCAGACCTCCCAGTGTGACCTTGAGTGTTACCGTTTCTTCCCCTTCTGAAGGGAAGAGGAGGAATTCGAGACTGAGCTGCACCAAGAACCCGAACGGAATCAGGAATGGACCTGCCCATTTGTGCTTCAGAGTGTCCTTCCTACCAAGCACAGGACTGCCTGTGGTCAGAACCTTTCCCCGCTGGAAAAGTGGAACAGACAATGCCCTGCTGCCGAAAGCAGCATGCCTTAAGACTCCCTTCTGTCATCCTGCATAGCCACTGAATGTAGACTCGGTAGGGCTGAGAGAAAAATTAAGAAATATTAACATAAACTCACTAAATTGACACATAAATAAACACTAGCTTTAAAAAACTAGAAACTGATAAGAACTGAAGCGGCTGTCGTATAGACTTGAAGTTCTGAATCCCAGCAGGTGAGGTTTGTTGTCACTGAAGTGCACTCGATGGCAGGAAAAAAGGAACTGAGGCAGTTGGGGGCCAACACCATGGAAAGTCAGGCACCATGAGGCACTCTCATGGTGCCGGCTGCTGCCTCGGTGCCAGTCCTCCTGAAATGTTCTGGCTCCCGTGGGGTCCTTGTGCCTCTGGCACAGACCCATTAGTGTGAATAAATGGTGAAGATACATTCCTGGAAGATTAGTAGCTGCTGAGGAGAGTGGAACTCTATGTAGATCTGAGGGCACCCCAAAGCCAGATTTACTATCAAGAATTGATCAGAAAATATCAAAACACACAACTGGCATGGAAAGGATGTAAAAATCATGTCCTATCACTGCTAAGGTAGGAGCTGTGTGAGTTGTGTTAGAAATGACACCAGATGTCCTGCTGCATTAGGATGCTTTACTACTGTCCCAAATCTGATAATGATTTACCTCGATGGTCATACAATTATAGGACAAAGACTATACTGCAGTGTGCTTTGCCATACTCTGCCCCTGACCCTTGGGGTTAACAGCCTAAATACCTTCATATCTATCAAGATTCCTTGGTGGCCTTCATCACTGTGGTAATTTTAAAGATGATTCACCTAATTCTTAAAGACTGTATAGTTTGACCCTAATTTGCCCTAGTTACCAGAGTTGGAAATGTGCCACACAGGATGCTCCCACACTGCAGAAGCCAAATGGGTCTTGCCCACAACTTCATCGGACACTGTTGTTATTCAGGAGGCACAATTTTGAAGATGGTCCAACTTACACTCAGAGAGCACCGACTGAGGGCATTTTGGCAAACCGATCCCTTTGCGGGTAACAGTGGGTGTTGGGCCACAATGTAATGGAGTTTCATGCCATCCTTGTCAGCTCCACCATAATGATACATCTGAAAATCCTCTCTTATAATCACAAAACCGCTGCCCAGAAACCAAGTGCTGGAAGGGGGGATGGCTAAAAAGCAGTATGTTTCCTGGAAATTCTTCAAATAACTCAGCCAAGGGACAATTTTTAGCTACTTATGGCTGGATGGCATAACAAAGCTTTCTGGCACTCAGTGTTCCTGTTGAGTGTGTTTGTGTGTAAGATGCTAGGTGTTAGCATGGGTGATGAGACCTGTGATGCCAGTAAACTGCATGGCTAGTTTCTCTACACTTTCAGCTGCATTCATTTTCACTAAAACAGAAAAGCCCTTTTTCTCATGGGGCTCCCATGCGTGTAACTCAAAATACCCTTTATTCAGAACCACTGCTCTGCACAGCTTCTAAAAGTGATCAAACTAGCTAAATTTCCAGTTGACCATCCTAGATAGATAAACAGACAACAAAGAATAGACAATGATGGTAGCAGGAGTGTAGCCAGAAATTTCCATTTTGTACACAGTCTCCAACAGTTACACCCTCCCCAATTAAAAAATGTACACATCCCTTCCAAATGGCACCCCCTTCCAAACAAGTCAGATTGTTGTCAGATGATTCCTCTACTGTCTAAAGAGGTTATACATGTATCTGACCCTCCTCAGTGGCCTACACTAACCCAAATACTACAGATTAGAATGATAATATTAACAGAGTGGCTTATAGTTTGTGACAGGCACTCAACAAAACTGTACACAAATGTGTACAATGAGTATGCCTGTCTACACCCTTGGATGGTAGACCCAGGTTGCTCACTCTACCAAATTACTCTGCACTGGCCCTAGTAGCTGCCCCACACCATGTTTCTGTCCCCCCCCCCCCAACTAGTTCCATATGCCTGTCCCACCACTGCTTGAAGCTGCTCACTGATTTGGCCGGTACCCTTTCCTCCAGAAGCTTGTTCCACTTCTCCGCCACTCTTTCTGCGAAAAAGTGGCCCCCCAACCGTAAGTTTGAGTTCATTCTTGTCCCTGTATTTGAGCTCACGGCAAAAAGTTCCGTGGCGTCCACCCTATTTATCCTGCGCAGGTATGTCGAGATCATGTAGCCCCTTTCCCTCTTTTTCTCAAGGGTGTACATGTTCGTCCGGCAGCTTCTGCTGGCATGTCTTGTCGCCTTCCGCAGTATTCCAATTGTGGTAACACCAGTGACCTCTATAATGGGAGGCTCACCTCCTGACCTCTACTGCTTATCCCCCTCCCCATGCAAACACTAAATGAAAAATGATCAAGAGCTACAAAGAAACCAACAGACAAAAAACCAAAAAGTGTAACAATTTAGAGAGAGAATTGGGGAGACAAAGCGGAAGATCTGAGAAGGAGACTAAATAAATGATGCCTGTGTTGCTTGACAAATACTCCCATCATTTCAAAAATTTCTGGGGAAAAAACGCTGCTTTTATCTCATACACATGGAGACCAAATGTTTTAGTGACACTTACTCCACAGCAATAACAGCCACTGGCTGTGCCCTGAGTTACACAGATTGTAATTAATAATGATTCTGGCAAAGTAGCAGTGCTAATTACTAGGCAGGGAACCAAGCTGAATTCTGTGACAAGCTGTTAATCTTGTGCAAGTCGAACTGTTTACTATTTGCTCAAGGGACACACAGCAACATTTACTACACTGAGGGGGCAGGGGCAACCACCACTTATGTTTGTATTTGTCAAAGCAAGCATGAACATCAAAGAAAAAGGAGATTAAAAAAAAAAAATTACTTTCTGGGGGCCCACTTGATTAACCCTGGTATCAATCAATCAATCAAACTTTATTTTACCAGGTGAAACACCATTGAGAAAAACTCATTTACAAGATGGACCCGAGTCTTGACACAACAGTAAAATACAGTTACGTTACGTAGGAACTTACTGTAGCAGTAGAGCTTTGAGGGAGGTTCCTTCAGTAGGTCATCACATATAGGACTGGTGCCACCTGGCATTGGGCCTCACGGCAGACTTTTCTAGCAATACCTGACAGGGGACCGCCCACCCGACGTCAGCGTGGCTGTATATAGTGGGCAGTCCCCACGCCCGCCCTCCAGTTCTCCCGCTGGAGCCAGGAAGAGGCCATACAGCAGGAGCAAACAGGAACTGGAGTCCCTGTAAAAAGAAAATGAGGGGAAGGAGGGAGGGAAAAATATGACCTACTGAAGGAACCTCTCTCGAAGATCTACAGTTAAGGTAAGTTCCTACGTAACTGTACTATCTTACTTCGAGAGGGTTCCTTCAGTAGGTCATCACATATAGGACAGAGTCCCAAGCAGTCCATCAAAAGAGAGACCGAGATAAACTAGGGAGGCGGAAACTAGCTCCAGCAGGACAACTGAAGTCCAGAAAGGACCCAGCTTAGGACAATAGGCCTTGCTGGATGGTTAATCCAAAGCAGGCCCTCCGCCTAGAAGCAATGTACAGACTATAGTGTTTGGTAAAGGTGTGGACAGAACTCCAAGTAGCGGCAGCACAAATGTCCGCTGCAGAAACATTCCGAAGAAAGGCTGCAGAGGCAGCCATGCCCCTAGTAGAATGATCTCTTATG
Source organism: Neoceratodus forsteri (assembly GCA_016271365.2). Classification (NCBI taxonomy): domain Eukaryota; kingdom Metazoa; phylum Chordata; order Ceratodontiformes; family Ceratodontidae; genus Neoceratodus; species Neoceratodus forsteri. The sequence goes on along the minus strand of CM028131.1, from coordinate 106,026,464 downwards.
TAACCCGGAAGAGGTTTGTCTTACTTCTGGTAACAGTACCGAATACAGTTTCCTAACCATTTGGAAAGGCCCTGCTTAGAAACTGGTTTGCCCCTACTCCTAGGGGCAAAGGAGATGAATAGCTGATCACACGAGTGGAGCTCTTTAGTTCAGTGAGTATAGTATCGGAGGATCCAATGGACATCCATCGTGTGAAGGACTGACTCACCCTTGTTAGAAGGGGACGGGTAGTAAACCGGAAGCTCCACTAACTGGTTCAGTGTGGATTCCAACACCACCTTGGGAAGAAACCTCGGATGTGTCCTAAGGACCGCCCGGTCCCTATGGAAAATCAAGTAGGGCTCCTTGCAGACTACAGCGTGAAGCTCCGAAATCCTTCGGGCGGAGGTGATAGCCACCAGAAAGAGTGTCTTCCAGGAAAGGAAGCACAGATCACAGCTCATAGCTGGTTCGAAAGGAGGAATGGTGAGCTTTTCCAGAACGAAGTTCAAGTCCCAAGGTGGAGTTGGGCTGCTGATGGGGGGTTTCAGATGGAGGATGCCTTTCAGAAAGGTCTATACCACCTCCAACTGAGCCACGGGTTTACCATCCACTAGCTCGTGGTACGCAGAAATGGCCAAGATATGGACCTTCACTGAAGAGTAGGACAGACCAGAGTCAGACAAATGGAGGAGGTATTCCATGACTTGAGGGGCTGAACAGGAGAAAGGGTCCCAGCCCTGAGCGGAAGCCCAGATCGAAAACTGCTTCCATTTCATAGCATGAGTGGAATGGGTGGATGGTTTCCTGGCCTCTATGAGGACCTGAGCCACTCTAGAAGAGACCCCAAAGCGAGAAATCGCTATGTCTGAAGGAACCACGCATGAAGATGCAGGGTCCTGAGCCCTGGATGGACCAGTCTGCCCTGATCCTGCGTCCGGAGATCGTGGGTCAGTGAAAGTAGAACCGGTGGTTCCCAAGACAGCTGTTGTAGCAGCGGAAACCAAATTTGTCTCGGCCAGAGGGGGAGCAATGAGGATCATCTTTGCACCTTCGGCCTGAAATTTGAGGAGAACCCTCTGAAGAATGGGAGATAGAGGGAAAGCATACAAGAATTTCCCTGTCCAGGGTAGAGACAACACTTCGTTCCAAAAAACGTGGCTCTGGAATGAGTCAGCAAAACTTGGGAAGTTTTGCGTTGGATTGGGAGGCAAAGAGGTTGATTTCCAGAGGCCCCCAATTTCGGAAGATGGAGTCCACCACTTCCTGATGTAATTCCCATTCATGGGCGAGGGTTCGAGTTCTGCTGAGACTGCCCGCCAAGACGTTTAGAATGCCTGGAACGTGCACGGCCACCAGGACCAAAAGGTGCTGGACTGCCTAGTTCCATACCCGAGTCGCTTCCCTGCAAAGGGGATACGAACAGGATCCTCCTTGCTTGTTGATGTACCAAACTACCGACATGTTGTCTGTTTGGATAAACAGCATTCCCTTGGGTAGCAGGGTCTGAAAAGCCCGGAGGGCATATAGGACCGCTCGGAGCTCCAGAACACTGATGTGGAGAGAAGTCTTCAGGCCTGACCAAAGGTCTTGTGCTTGGTGATCCCCCAGATGGGCCCCCAACCCAATATGTGAGGCATCCATGGTGAGGGTGGCTGCCGGTGCAGGATTCCGGAACGGAAGTACCAAGGAAAGTGTGTGTGGATTCTCCCACCATTGTAAATCCCTCTGGACCACTGAAGAAACTAAGACCGGATGGTCCAGGTCGTCCAGAAGCTGGTCCCAATGCACCCTTAATGACCACTGCGTGATTTGCATGTGCAGCCTTGCTTGGGGAACAATCATGATGGAGGCTGCCATCAGCCCTAAAAGTCGAAGGATCTCTCGGGCCGGAATGTTCCTGAGAGAGGCTACCTTGCAAGCCTGACTGATTATGGTCTCCACCCTGTTTGGAGGAAGGAAGGCTCTGCACTGGACCGTATCCAGAACTGCTCCAATAAACTGCAGTCTCTGGGACGGTACTAGAGACGACTTGGGGACGTTGACTGTTATCTCCAGTCAACTGAAGAGGTCCAGTGTGAAAGTCAGAGCTTCCAATAACAGATCCCTGGACGGAGCCGAGTTCAGCCAGTCGTCCAGGTAAGGGAACACCGCAATACCCCTGCAGCGTAAAAACACCGCTACCACCGCCAGGCACTTGGTAAAAACCGGGGTGCCGAAGTCAGACCAAAGGGGAGCACACGGAACTGGAAACGCTCCCCTTGGAAACAAAAACGCGGGAAACGGCAGTGGCTAGGGAAGATAGGGATGTGTAGGTAGGCATCCTGCATATCCAGGGCGCAGAGCCAATGATTCTCCAACAGGAGAGGAAGTAGACTCTGAAGCGTCAGCATGCGGAACTTCTTGTACTCTACTTACTGGCAGAGGTGACTCAAATCGAGAATGGGTCTGAAGTCCCCGGTCTTTTTTGAAACCAGGAAGAAATGGGAGTAAAAGCCTTTTTCCCTTTGCCCAAAGGGGACGGGCTCGATTGCTTCTTTGAGCAAGAGCGCATTCATCTCGAGAATGAGGAGGGCCTGCTCCCGGGAGTAAGAAGACCTCCACAGAGGAGTATCAAGGGGGGATCTCCAGAAACTCGATGGTGTGTCCGACGGACACTAATGACAGGACCCACTCGTCTGAAGTGATCACTGCTGCGTGTAGCGGATGAACCTTTCCCCATTGAAAGACTGAGGGTGCAGTGGGGCAGGAGAGTCAAGAAGTGGTGGGACGCTCAGGAAGAAGTCCCCCCAAACGTCGCTGATTCTTGGGAGGGGGGGGTAGCAGTACCCGTGGCGTTATGCTTAGCTTGGCGTCTCTGCTGAGCGTTCTTCCGCTGCCTCCCAGTCCTTCTGCGAAAGGGTTGCTGTTCAGTGCCCGATCGGTACATGGACCTAACGGATTTAAGGACCACGCCTTTGTCCTGTAAATCTGTTATGATGTCCTTGGTATCGCCTCCAAAAAGGACTGAGCCCCTGAATCGCCGACTGGACTTCATTGGCGAGTCCAGAGAGACGAAGCCAGGAGTGCTGTTGAAGGTTAATGGCAGTTGCTGAGGTACGGGACACCGAATCGACGGAGTCGCAGGTGGCTCGAAGAGCATGCCTACAGGAGATCTTGGAGAGGCGGAGATCCTTAGCGAGTTCCTCCTAAAGGGGTGATGGGTCCATGGATTGGACCCTCGCCTCCAACCTGGCCATAGTCTGTTTCCGGTGAGATACCATATGGGCCATGTAACTAAGGGAGTAAAGAGCGCACGTGGCTGACGAGTAAACTTTCTTCCCGAACTGGTCCATCAGCCTCGACTCTTTGTCCGGAGGTGTTGTGCTCATGTGCTTGGGAGCTGTAGAGCGGTCATGAGCAGCAGAGAAAACCACAGAGTCTGCCTTTGGATGAGCCTTTAAAAAAGGTGCATCCTTAGGTACCCAGTAGAGCCTGCCCGCCCTCTTGGTAACAGCTGGGATCGAATGAGGCATCTGCCAGATGGTAGTGGTGAGATCTTGATAAGGACCCATCCATTGGAGGACCAGAATAGATGGCAGAGACTTTAAATCAAGATGTTCCACGAGCCTTTGCCACATAGGATCCTGATCCTCCGATTCCCAGTTGAAATGGTCTCGTAAAGGTCCTCAAGAGTTCCGAAAAGGAAGGATCCTCTGGAGGGGATTTAGGTGAGGTCCTTCCCTTCGTATCCTCAGGGTCCTCTGCTGGCTCCTCCTCCTCCTCCTCGGAGTCCTCCCTCCCGTCGTAACTGTCTTCCGCCTCCTCAACAGGGCAACTACGAATATCCCGTAGGGTGACCTGCTGTTGAGTCTTCCCTGAGACGTGGACGGTGGAAACAGAACTGCTCGGGGAAGGAGATCTAGGAAGCTGTGGCTGTGGGAGTCTGGCTTCTAGATCCGTGACCAGCTCGGACCTAGTCCCCTGCCACCAAGACTGAATTATGGTCTTGAAATCCGGAACCACCGGAGGAGGTAGGGCCGGAGCCGGATGAGGTTGGGGGGGAGAGGGAGGTGGAGGAGGAGGGGTGAAAGGAGGGGGATAATACCCCTGGAAACCCATATAAGGGGAATATGGGTTGTAACCATGGTGGAAGTGCCCAAAATGGCTCCAAGATAGGGATCCCCAGGATACCCAAAGGTAATGGGGGAGAGTTTGGAACCTGGAATAGATTCTGGCGACAGATCAGTGATGGAGAATCCATGTCAGAGCCATGCTAAGTGTAAATAGGGGGGGGTCTGGTGTTGGGAGAGCCCACATCGAAGGAACCGACGTTGGTACCGGCGCAACCCGATCTGGCACTGGAAGAGGGTCTGGCGTCGGGACCGGACGAGGGAGCTCCAGTGTTGGGTCCAGCGTCGGAGTCAGAGGTAAAGGCCTGTCGTGTCGGACCCAGCAAAGGGACGGTTGTTGCCAGGATCACTGGTGGCGGAGGAAGTGCCGGGATCCCGCCGGAGGCGGAAGGAGCCTCCACAGGTAGGCAGGATGACCGTGAAGGAGCTTCCTGGTCCGGGGCCCCCACAGAAGAACGCGGTGAAGAATCCCCCAGAGCGAGAGGATCGATGGGGTCTCCAAGACTGTCGCCGGACGTGCCCGAGGAAGACAGCAGGTGCAGTAATGGGGGGTGGGGTGGAGGGCCTTCTCCCTCTGGTCCCACGGACGTCGGGTGGAGTCGCCGTTAGAGCCCGATGGGGAGACCCAGGCAATGTGCGGTCGTCTGAGATGACTGTCTTAGCGGTCAAGGGAGGAGCCCTTGATCGACTTATCGATCAGGTTTAGCGATTGCCCCAGTCGGGGGAGTCGACTTAGTGGCCGCCGCGCGGTCTCCGGAGGAGCTGGGGGCAGACTTACCAGTAGGAGTGGTGCGGTTGCTGGAGGAGCCGATGGACAACTTAGCCACTGGAGTTTTGTCCAACTTACCATCTGCTTTTGGCGGTAAGGGGGCCTTGCTTGTGGATGGCCTGGCGTGTCCACGAAGCGAGCCCGCTCCCTAGTCTTTTCTTTATGCTTTTTAGAAGGGGAAGACTTTTCAGACGAATCCTTGAGGTGCTCCATCCTATTCTCCAGGGAGGCCAGATGGGATTTAAGAAGGTGGGCCTCCAATGCCTGTTGCCTCCGTTTTTTTAGTGGCCTGGTTTAAAGACTGGCAGTCAGGGCACAAGGAGATAGGATGGTTAGGGCCTAGGCAAAGAATGCACTTCTGATGACCGTCTCTGTGCGGGATCTGCGTTCCACAAGCAGAGCACTTTTTCTCTGGAGAAGACATCAAAGCTATGGTAAATATTTAGGAGAATTGCGACGGAAAAAACCCAATGCGAATGAACTCTCTCGACGATCACTACTGGAAGTCTGCTATGCGACTGACACGAGGCGATGGCGGGAAAGAACTGGTGCGCAGGCGTGGGGACTGCCCACTATATACAGTCACACGTGACATCGGGTAGGCGGTCCCCTGTCAGGTATTGCTAGAAAAGTCTGCCGTGTGGCCAGATGCCAGGTGGCGCCAGTCCTATAAGTGATGACCTACTGAAGGAACCCTCTCGAAGTAAGATCATATACTCACCATTTTTTTGACGGGTTCCTACTTCATCCCCATGGACTCAGAGATGAGGCGGAGGATACCCATGAAAGAGGTGGGCCCCTCCTCAGTAGAAAGACTCAAGATATCATCGTCGTAAGGACACAATGCCGGCTCAGAGTCCTCAGACTCTGAAGAGTCTGGGTAAAGCAGCCTACCACCGGAGTCGCTCTTGACCTGCCGCAGACGGTTGGTAGTGAGGGTAACAGACAACCTGTGTGGGAGGCCTTAGCCAGACAAAGACTCCTTGAGAGGAGCCCCTGAGGGAGGCTGCTTAAGTGGCGACTCCACCAAGACAGGTGGACAGAACAGCTTTCGGCCGAGTCGGGAGGGTTGTCACCAGCTCCACAGGTGGCGATGACAGAATCTGGAGTGGTCGACGATGGCCTGGAGCAGCCAGGTAATGGCCGGGGTAGAAGGGACCGACTTCGACCCAGACATAACTAGCTGCTGCCACAAGAGGTCCTCGCAACGCAGACTGCATCAGAGCCTCCTCTCAGCCAAGGAGGAGGAGGAGGAGGAGGAGAAGTGGCAGCGACGCCATTAACGAAGTGCCGCTTATGTGACTTCCTTGGCCTTTTGGTCAAGAATGTCCCAGATCTGGACCGTGAACCATCAGGGGGACTGACAGGGACGTTCAGGAGGAGTCGGGGAGCACCTCGGCTCCTCCAGGTCAGGGACGATGACCACGTCCGGGGGTTTCCCAGCAAGCTGGGTCTCCTGAACAGCGAGGCCCGTCAGGACCGGAGTCCTGAACAAGAATGCGGGCGCAGTAACGGAGGGAGAGGGGCCTTCTCCCCCCCCGGTCCCACCGGACGTCGGGTGGGTCGCTGTTAGGCCCCGACGGGGGAACCAGGCCTGTGCAGTCATTGGAGACGGCTGTCTTAGCGGTCAAGGGAGGAGCCTGCACTTCTGATGACCGTCTTTGTGTGGGATCTGCATTCCACAAGCAGAGCACTTTTTCTCTGGAGAAGACATCAAAGCTATGGTAAATATTTAGGAGAATTGTGAGGGAAAAAACCCGACGTGAACGAACTCTCTCGACGATTGCTACTGGAAGTCTGCTATGCGACTGACACAAGGCAACGGCGGGAAAGAACTGGTGGGTGAAGAAGTGTGGATAGAATAACATATTCACGTCCCTAGAACCTGTTTTTCTAGGGACATGGATATGGTGTACTTATCCACACGTTCTGGCAGACTCCTAGAAGTTCTCTGGGAGGAAAGGGCAAGGCACACACCCTCTATTTAGGTAACTGAGATTGGAGAACTGAGGCCCCAAAACTCTCTCAATCTTTCGGAAACCCCTCCGGATTATCCTCCCAAACAGCCCAGGCTGTCGGCAGTACAGTCAGACCTTCTTGCCTCCAAGGTACAAGGCCTTCTGAACAACAGGGCAGTAGAAGAAGATCTTCCTGGACATAAAGTCTCCACCACTCAATCACACTTATGGGACTCTACGGTCAACAACTGGTCGAGAGCAATCTCAACAGGATCACTGTCCTGTGTCTGGGCCGGCTGACCCAAGGGGATCACCATGAGGTCAGCAGCCGAGGCTGCAACATCGACCGAAGTTGAAGCATAAGACTCCTGGGACCGAGATCGCTCTCTGTCCCAACAGCGACATCTACGAGATGTGGAATCCCTCAGGTCCTTCGTAACCTTCTTACAGGACTGGGAGACATCACAGCCGGGGCCCTCCCCATGAGTGAGAAGGAATTGGCAAAGTTCCTTGAAGGAAAGTACAGTTACGTAAGAACTTACCGTAACAGTAGATCTTCGAGAACAGCTCTCGCAGCAGGTAACACCATTAGGACTGAAGCCGGCAGGCAGCAGGACCCCACGGAAATCTTTTAGCTAGCAGTCTTCAGCGGGGACCACCCCCGACGTCGGTCCCACCCCCGACGTCTGACGTACTACATAAGGAGGCGGTCCCGCCAGATTCCCCAGTTCTCCCGCCGGAGACTCCCGGCCGCAGGATGACATCAGAAGGGGAGACCAAGGATCCGCCATCAGAAGAAAAGAGCTTAAGCTCCTGCCAAGGCCTGGTAGACCATACCTCCTCCAAGGGGGAATGATGGGCAGGAAGGTACCTGCTGCAAGAGCTGTTCTCGAAGATCTACTGTTCCGGTAAGTTCTTACGTAACTGTACTATCTTACTTCGAGATACAGCTCTTGCAGCAGGTAACACCATTAGGACGGATTCCCACGCAATAGCGCCTGAAAGCATTCTGGGAGGAGGAAATTAGGAGAGACCTTGAACAAGTCCTGACTCTAGGACAGGAGACCCTGTAGAACGGCCAGGCCGAAACCGTCTCTCCGCCGTGATGCAATATCCAGGCTCTAGTGCCTAATAAATGTGTGCACTGAGCTCCAAGTAGCTGCAGCACAAATGGCCGAGGTGGAGACGTTGCGCAGTGCTGCAAAGGAGGTAGCTACTCCCCTTGTCGAGTGGCCCCGGACTGTACCCGGGAGGGGCTTATGTTTGTTGTTGTAGCAAAATGAAATACACTGGACAAGCCAGTGAGAAAGGGTCTGCTTTGAGACTGGTTGGCCCATCATCCTCTCAGCGAAGGAAACGAATAGTTGCTCCGACTTGCGAAGCTGTTTAGTTCTGTTCAGGTAGAACCTTAAGGAGCGGTGAATATCCAGGGTGTGAAGCAACGCCTCTCCTCTATTAGAGTACTTGGGGAAATACACAGGCAGATCGATGTCCTGGTTGAGAGTAAGGGCAGAGACCACCTTAGGCAGGAATTTAGGATTCGTCCTCAGAGACACTCTGTCCTGGTGGAAAACTAAATAAGGCTCCTTGCACATGAGAGCATGAAGCTCGGAATCTCTCCTTGCTGACGTGACAGCAACTAAAAATAATGTTTTCCACGACAGAAAACGCAGCTCGCAATCCGCGGCAGGTTCAAAGGGGGGAAGCGTGAGTTGTTCCAGGACAAAGAGAAGGTCCCAAGGAGGAACGGGATCCTTGATGGGTGGCCTAAGGTGTAACACCCCTCTCAGGAAGTCTCGAGAGGCATCAAGCTGTGCCACTGTGCGCGGTCCCACCGGGAAGTGGTATGCAGAAATCGCGCAGAGGTGCACTTTAATGGAGGAGTAGGCGAGACCCGAATGAAATAGGGAAAGCAGGTATTCCAGCACCACTTTCACCGGGCATTCTAAAGGGGAAAGGCCACGTGCCTGCGACCATAAGCAAAAACGGCGCCACTTCATGGCATACGTCGCATGCGTTGCCGGCTTTCTGGCTGCGGAAAGGACTTCCGCCACCTCTTGCGAGACCCTCAGATTGCATAATGGCTATGTCTCTAGGAGCCATGCATGCAGGTTCAGTGAGCGTAAGTCCGGGTGGACTAGTGAACCCTCCTCCTGAGACAATAGGTGGGAGCTGAAAGGCAACGGAACTGGAGGTTCCCAGGACAATTGCGTCAGCATAGTGAACCAGATCTGCCTGGGCCAGAAAGGCGCTACCAGGATCATTGTTGCGTGCTCCCTGCGCAGTTTGAGAAGAACTCTCTGGATCAACGGGAAGGGAGGGAAAGCGTAGAGGAATCTGTCCGCCCAGGAGAGGGACAACGCGTCTCGCCAGAAAACACCAGGCCCTGGATTTAGCGAGCAAACATTCGGCAGTTTTGCGCTGGATGGGGAAGTGAACAAGTACAACTCTGGAGTTCCCCATCAAAGAAACAGATCCTCCGCTACCTCATGAAGGAGTTCCCATTCGTGGACCCTGGCCTGGGAACGACTCAGGCCGTCTGCGATTGTGTTCTCCACTCCAGGAACGTGGACTGCAATCAGGCTCACGCCGTGTCGGATTACCCAATCCCACACTCTCATAGCTTCCCTGCAAAGGGGGTAGGAGTGTGCGCCTCCTTGTTTGTTGAGGTAATACATCACTGCCGTGTTGTCTGTCTGAAGCAGAAGAGTACTCAGCGGGACTTCTGACTGAAAGGCCTGCAGGGCGTAAAGGACCGCCCTCATCTCCAGCACGTTGATGTGGAGGTGGGCTTCCTGAGGGGTCCATATTCCCTGGGACCTCACCCCGTTCAGGTGCGCTCCCCACCCCAACCCTGAGGCGTCTGTGGAGAGGATTGCCTCCGGGGACGGCGCTGTAAACGGGACACCCGCAGAAAAGTGTCCCAGGGTCTAGCCACCATTGCCAGTCTCGAATCATGGCGTTCGTGATCCTGACCGGATGCTGCATGTGGTCTTGCCTTTGGTCCCACTGCACCCTGAGCATCCACTGAGTTACCAGCATGTGGAGCCTTGCCAAAGGGACGGTTGAAATGGCCGCAGCCATGTGTCCGAGCAAGCTAAGGACCGACCTGGCAGGGACAGTCTTCTTCGCCAAAAGATCCCTGATGAGGAATCTGATGTGTTCCGCTCTTTTGTCGGGAAGAAAGGCTTTCCCTTGGACGGTGTCCAGAACTGCGCCTATGAACTGCAGCTTCTGCGACGGTACAAGGATAGACTTCTCGTAGTTAATAAGAATGCCCAGAGACTGGAACAGATCCTGGGTGCTCTGAATAGCCAGCAACAGCGCCTCTTTGGAGGCGGCCATGAGAAGCCAGTCGTCCAGGTACGGGAAAACGTAGTGGCCCTGTCTCCTTAGAGACGCTGCCACGACTGCCATACACTTGGTAAAGACCCTGCGGGCCGAAGACAGTCCAAACGGAAGAGCCCGGAACTGAAAGTGGTGGCCGAGAAACTCGAAGCGCAGGAACCTCCTGTGCGCTTGAGCTACTGGGATGTGCAGGTAGGCGTCCTGCATGTCCAGGGACGCTAAGAAGGCGTCCTTCTTCAGCATGGGAAGCATTGGAGGGTCACCATGCGAAAATGTTTGTAGGCGACCAACATGTTGAGGTCGCTGAGGTCCAGGATTGGACGGAGGTCCCGTTTTCTTCGGAACCAGAAAGAAGTGGGAATAGTATCCGGATCCTATCTGGTTCTCTGGGATATACTCCACCGCTCCCTTTTGCAGGAGCGCGAGTACCTCTTGCCTGATGAGAGATCTGTGCTGACCCAAGTAATGGGAGAGCAGAGGAGGCCTTGTGGGTGGTTTGTCCACAAATTCTATAAAGTGGCCTCTTTCGACCAACTGAAGAACCCACCTGTCGGTGGTTATGGACTGCCACCCTGGCAGGTGGTCTGCAATGCGGCCCCCGGGAAGGGGTCATGCTGTGGCGGCTGAGGGTCCAGCGGGCTGGGCTGATTTGGCTGGTCATTGGCTTCGGCCCGCGGACGACTTTCCTTGGGCTCTGCGGGAGAAGGAGCCCCGCTGTAGCGGGCCGGCGCGGGACTGCTGTCTCTGCACCCGGCCTCGAAAACGGCTTTGGTTCCTACGAAAGGAACTAAGCTTGGGTCTGTACATGGCCTGGACAGAGTGTACCGCCTTCCCGGCCTCTTGAAGTTTGGTGAGGACCTTCTCTGAGGACTCACCAAAAAGAACTTCTCCATGAAACGAGGCGTCCAGGATGTTCTTTTGGACGTCCAGGGTGAATCCGGAGACACGAAGCTGCCGCTCTGGCCGAGGAATCTGCGGAATCGTACGCGGCTCGCAGCACCTGGGTTCCCACGTCCGAACCCGTACGAAGGAGTTGTAGGAACTCCTCCTTCTGCTCACCTTTTGGCATCTTTTCTGCCAGATCCAGTCCCTGTTCCACAAAGGCGTTTTGAAACTGTACCATGTGGGTCAAGTAGTTGAGGGATCTGATGGTGCAGGTAGCGGATGCATATGTGCGCCTGCCCATGGCGTCCAGCTGCTTGGACTCTGGGTCCGGTGGCAGGGTGCTCAAATGTTGCGGCCTCTGGGACCGGTCATGAGAGGCTGTAATGACCAGAGAATCGGCTAGAGGATGTGATGCCAAGTACTAGTCCTCCCTAGGGGCCTTGTACAGGCGGTCAGCTTTCTTTGGCATCGCCGGAAGCGAGTGTGGACGTTTCCACGCTGCCTTGGTGACGTCCATGAATGTGTCCACCAAAGGTGGCACCACAGACTTTGGATCTTTTTGTCAAAGATATCTGGCAAGGCGTAATCTCTTGGGGTCTAATTCCTCTGCGTCCCAGCCCATGTTCTCTTGGATATGCCTCATAATCTCTGAGAACGATAGGTCATCCGGAGGAGATCTTGGAAGCTCACGTGGGTCCGGAGAAGGGACGTTGATCGGAGAGGGGGATCTGGATCCGTCCGAGAAGTCCGATCCTGTGTCCTCCGTCGAAGGCGAACGATGGCATCTTCTGGGTCTCTTGGGGCTGGGTTACCCTGAAGAGGATCTGGATGGAGGTCTCCTTCTTCCTGATTTACCCCTAGGAGGGTCCGTAGGCTCCTGGGGGGAAGGTACTCGGCCCGCATCCCTGGGTGAAGTAGGGGGCGCGGGGGCCGGTGGAGTCGCAGGTGGAGGGGAGGTGGTGGTGAACCACATCCTTTTATGGTGTCCCACCAGTAAGTAAACAACTCCTTGACCTCGGATATGCTGAGGCCCGACGACGGACCGGGCGCCGGCGGCCGTTGTCGGGTTCCGCGCCGCCCCAGGGCCCTCAGGTTCCGGCGAGGGTTCCCTGGGGGGTGCGACAGGACCGGGTTAGCCCGTCTGGTCCTCGGGCTGGGTCAGCTCCTCCTCCTCCTCTGTGATCGCCTCTTGACTGACGTCGGTGGGAGGCGAATGGGTCCTCTTCTCAGCAGGTATGGACGTCAGTCCCCCGGCCGGCGTCCGTGGAGGCGAAGGCCTAACCGGCGATGGGTGTCTGGCGGTCGTCGGTTCTCGGGACCGATGGTGTTTGGCCGACGTCGGGTGGGCCGGCTTCGGGTCCGACGATCTCTTAAGAGAAGTCAGTTCCTTGGTCTTCCGCTGGGGAGGAGGAGGCAGAGAGACTGACCTGGCATCGGGTTCCAAATGGCGGGAACCGGACTTGTGATGGTGATGACGGTCCCCTGACCTCGACAGGGCCTTGGTGGCTGAGGATGAAGAAGGTCTGGAGGTCTTGGCCTGAGGAAGAGAAGAGGAACCCGAGGGTGTCTTCACAGCTGCAGAAGGAGGCTGAGAGCGGGCCCGGGAAGAGGAGCGGTCGGACCGGAAGCCGGAGCTACGGGAGTCAGAGACCCTAGAAGGGGACCTGGATCTCGCTCTCTCCCTATGCTTCTCGAGGTGTCTCCGGGCCTTGTCGGAAGATTCCCCCTTGGAGGCTGCGTCCATGGCTTTAATCTTCTCCTCGAGCAGGAACGCCTGAAGGGCCTTCTGGCGATGGATCCGGGTCCAGCTGTTGAACCCCTGGCAGAAGGAGCAGGCCCAGGTGTCGTGGTCTGGGCCTAGGCACCGGACGCAGGCCGAATGCGGATCTTTGAAAGGAATTTGCTTCCCACAGGCGCACTTTGAGGGATGGCCTTCAACGGAGGTTGGAGAGGACATCAGACAGAAACTGAGCCAAAAAGACAAACTTTTTCCCGAAGGAAGAACTTAACCAGGCGTCGCGCACTAGAAACGAACCGAAGGGTCGAGACATGCAAGTCGACGGCGGGAAAAAACTGGGGAATCTGGTGGGACCACCTCCTTATGTACTACGTCTGACATGGGGGCGGGACCGACGTCGGGGGCGGTCCCCGCTGAAGACTGCTAGCTAGAAGATTTCTGTGGGGTCCTGATGCCTGCCGGCTTCAGTCCTAATGGTGTTACCTGCTGCAAGAGCTGTATCTCGAAGTAAGATCTGGAGAATGATGAGCCCAGTTTAAGTGGAACGGAAACTGAGGGTGAAGATGAGAGTTCAGCGGCACGAGGCGCCTCTTCGTCGAAGGCCTTCATCTGTTCCAACTGTTCTGCGGACCCTGCGGCTGTGGAGATCGCACGGCGGGCATCCTTTGATTTGAGCAGCAGGTGCCATTTTTCCGGACGTCTGAGTTGGAGACGCGCAAGACGGTCATCCAAAACATCTGGATGAAAAGAGCGACATAGATCGCAGGCCTGAGTATCATGATCGTGATCCAGGCAGTACACGCACATGTCATGCGGGTCCGTTCAAGACATTTTCTGCCTGCAGGGACACCGGCGGAACCCGGGCGAGGACCTCTCCTCCATTGTGGTCGAAATACTAAATTTGTTCGGAGAGATTTGGAGAACCTTAATCAGCGGTAAAACCGAGTTTTGGAGTGCCAGGGCCTACTCAATGCGGGAGCGGTAAGGAGAGAACCAGAATCTTTTTTTTTTTTTTATCATTTAACATTTTCTCCTCTGCAACCACAGCCCTGCTCAACATCCAACCACTGCTCCACTCCGCCGTCGACCCCAAAGCTCACATGCCCAACTGGCAGATGCAACTACACTTGCGAAAGGGGCCCCCCATAGCCCCCCGCGAGGAACCAGTACCGGCACATGCCTCCAGGCATCGCTGGTCGGCGAAGCTGCGGCTATCAAGCTGCCTCGGACCCATGCTGCCATTTCTCCCTGTTCTGTTTCCCCATTGGGACCCCGGACGTGTAATGACATCTGCGCACGTACGTGCAGACGTCTGCCATGGTCCCCCCCGTTACCCCGTTGCCTGCGGTACCTCCAGGCATCCCCATGGGCCTAAAGTCCCCATCCCACCACAGGACCAGGAGAGCTGTCTTCAGACGCTCAATTCCAGTCCTCCCCTGCTGACCCCCCCAAGCTCCTTCCCGAACCCAGGTCACCGGCATAGCGTGAGGTGTGGCGTCCAGCACCTCAACCCTCACCGCCACCGGGCCGGGTGAGGGAACCGGAATTTTCCAGCGGAAAGGAAGATCTGATGTTATGGTGCAGAGCCGAGGGTTATACCACCTGGGTGGGTGGGAGGAGCCAACTTTGAGACCTTCTGGCAAGATATTTAAAGGGAAAGGACAGGCAAGAAGTGTGGATAGAACATATTCACGTCCCTAGAACCAGTTTTTCCTAGGGACATGGATATGGTGTACTTATCCACACGTTCTGACAGACTCCTAGAAGTTCTCTGAGAGGAAAGGACAAGGCACACACCCCTCTATTTAGGTAACTGAAATTGAAGAACTGAGGCCCCAAAACCAGCAACCCCGTGTGACTCAAGGTCGATGTGGTAGTGAGAAATGAAGGTGTGTGCTACTTCTAAGTAGCAGCCCTGCAGATTTTCTGGATAGGGACATCCTGGGAAGCAGTCACCGAGGCAGCGATATGATGGGTAGAATGAGCCCTAAGCCCTGTGGGAGGCTCCCTATCCGCCAACCTATAGCAGAGGTCAATGCAGGATACAATCCACCTGCCAACTGTCCACTTAGCTGCCGATCTGCCAGGTGTGGCTTCAGCATAAGTAACAAACAGCTGGTGAACCTCTCCCAAAACTCCAGCCATGTGCGCTCCTTATAACAGGCTAGCACTCACTGCAGGTCCAAGGTACGGAGCCTGTGCTCGGCTTCTGAGGTGTGGATGGTGAAGTAGCCCCGGAGATTAATCACATGGTTAAGGTGGAAATCTGACACAAGGAAGTTTGGTTTGGCGAAGGGTGAAGGACAACCTTGTCCCTGTGGAAGACCAAGTAAGGAGACTCCATCGAGAGCACCTGGAGCTCACTGATCCTTCTGGCTGACGTGACAGACACCAGGAAGGCAGTCTTCCACGACAGGCGAGGCATTTCACACCTGTGCATTGGCTCGAAAGGCTTGCCCATGAGCTTTGCCAACACCAGCAACAAGTCCCAAGGTGGTGGCGGTTCACGCACTGAAGGGGAAATGTGGTCAAGGCCTCTGAAAAAGTGCCATACCACCTTCTCCTGTACCACCAACTGCATACCGGCCTGCGCCCAGTAAGCAGAAATAGCTGCCAGGTGCACTTTAAGGGTTGCTGACTGAAAGAGGGTCCAAAGGTAGTTGAGAATGCTAGCCACCGAGAAGGATAAAGGGTCCAGCCCCTTGTCTGGCACCAAATGGAGAACCTCTTCCATTTGAAGGCACAGCATTTTTGGGTCAACTCTTTCCAAGAAGCCTCAGCCACAGAGAGGACATCGTCGGACAGACCCAAAGCCTGGAACTCTAGACTCTCAGGAACCAAGCTGTCAGGTGCAGGGACTGAAGCTCTGGATTGAGTATCTTCCCCTGACTGCAAGAAAGCAGGTCCGGGCGGAGAGAGAGAGAGAGAGAGACGCCTTGGGAACCTGCTGCTGAGACGATCGGAGTACCAAAACTGGCTGGGCCAGTCTGGAGCCACTAGGATCATCCGTGCCTTGTCTCTCCTGGCCTTGAACAACACCTTGTGGATCAAGGGGAACAGAGGGAAGGCACAGAGAAGGCCCGGGGTCCAGGGCCTGGAGAAGGCATCCCCCCCGCAGTGTTCCCTGCTGAGGGAGGTGGGCACAGAACAGCCTTAGCTTTGCATTCTCTCTGGAGGCAAACAGGTACACCATAGGGGTGCCCCAGTGGGAGAACAAGTTATGTACTACCTCCGGATGGAGGGACCACTCGTGAGACACCTCGCCCAAATGGCTGAAGGTGTCCGCCAGTTTGCTGGAGATGCCGGTCACATGGATGGCCAGGAGATCGGCATCCAGACTGAGCACGAGGGTCCAGATGTGGACAGCTTCCCTGCACAGAGGAAGTGAGTCCCGCCCTGTTTGTTGAGGTAGTGCATGGTCATGGTGTTGTCCGTCTGGACCTGAACAACCTGACCCCGAACATGCGCAACAAAGGCTGTCAGCGCCACCCTAACTGCCCGCTGTTCCAACAGGTTGATTTGGCTTCAGGACTCCTTGGGGGTCCAGAGTCTGTGGGCTCTGTGGTCCTGTCATTGAGACACAGGTCAGGAAGCATAGGAAAATCAGGAGCAGTTGCAGAATTCACCAAAAAATATTTATTTACACCAGCAGTACAATAAAATAAACTTGTTCAGTATAACTATTTACAAAGGCAAAATAAAATAAAATTTTATTTTAGTCTCTGTATCCCTTGTTCTCCTAATCTTCCTTGCAGTTGCAGCTTAGCTCTTTTATAAGACTTTTCAACCCCTACCCTTAGCAAGCATCCTGGTTTTTGTAAGTGTTCTGTTCTTGTAAGTTTCAGGAGCTGCTAGAGCACATTGTGCCTGAGCTGAGAGGCCCCGTTTTGCAAAAGGCTGGAAGATTTGCACTCAAGTAACCGCTAGAGTTTACAACAGCTTTCTGCAATCACCTTAAAATATACTTATATACATTTCAACAGTAACAATATACATTTTCTAAACAAAGCTGATCCCATTATCAGTTACCTTTTCATGCAATGATCTGCACATATTTTTATATTGGCAGATATGCAAGGGACGAAAAACAAACTGCAAGGTAAAACTGAGAGACAGTAAGAGACAAAGAATTCATGAAGCGAACGGTTTTAGAAAGCAAGGGGCCTATGCAGTGCAAGAGCAGTAAGGAGGGAACCTTTTTCTTCCAGTGGAAAGGAAGATCTGATGTCATGGGGTGGTGCTGCGGGAGTTACCACCTGGGTGGGTGGGAGGAGTAAGCCTGAAGACTTTCCAGCAAACCTTAAAGGGGAAAGGACATTGTCAGAAGTGTGGAGAAGTACACCATATCCACATCCCTAGAACCACATGTTCTGTTCCAGTGACGGAATAATCATTTTTAGAGTGACCATCCAGAACTTGCCTTTCCACATGAACTAGTGCAGATCCAATTTGGGGTGCCAGCCCCACTGTCCGTTTCAGGACCAGGAAGTATCTGGATACGTAACCCTGGCTGGCCAGGGCGCCCACAATACAGGCTATTGCCCATTTTGCAAGGAGATGAGCAATATCCTCTTGAAAGGTGGACAGTGTGTCCTGTGACACCCTGGACTCCCGAGGCATGTGGAGATGGTAAGGCAGGAAAGCCTAGAAGTACAGAGGCAACCCTCTTCCCACTACATCCAACACCCCCTTGTCCACTGTGATAGCAGATCAACATGGCAACAAGTTACATAGACTACCTCCAACAGTGAGTACAGACAGGGACAGGATGGGTGGAGAGAAGATACCCCCCAACCTGTCACTGGGCAGCTTCTACGAGGGGCACTGGCAGCTGCAGCCAGAAGGGGCACCACTACCCCTTCCCCCTTCTTCTTAGAAGCCCGGCCCTAGGACTTATGCTTGGGCACCAGGCCTGATACTGCCCCTGCTAGGGCTGTTGCCGAGGAGGTTGTGGCTGAAAGGACTGAAAAGCCTGCTTTTTAAGCTTCTTTACAGGCCCTTCTGGGACGCCGCCACAGAATCTAGGGTGGCACTGGACTTCTCAATCCTGGTGAGAAGCCCACCCTAGTGCCAAAGAGGTCAGTGCCCAGGAAAGGGACACTGGCCAGCTTATGGTGGGTGTACACTGTGAAGGTGGACAGATGCAGTCACGCCCTGCGATGCATGGAGACAGCCCCTGCCATGGCACTGGTGCATGAGTCACCCATGTCCAAGGCAGTCTGGAACTGGTGTTTAGCAAGTGACTGACCCTGGTCTCTGATGACAGTCACCACCATTTGTTGATCAGCAGGGACGTGAGGGAGGATTGCATCAAAGAACCCCCCACATTAGGAAGTGACTGAAGTTGGCCATCATTAAGGCATAACTAGCCTGATGGGTGACCCAGGAACACTGCAGCTTACACCTTTTTAGTGGAGTGGTTACTCTTGCGGGACTCCTTGCGTGAAGGCTTCTCCACGGCCCCCTGGTGTCTGAACTTTCAAAACACTGAATCCGTGATAAACCCCTCTGTGGAGAGGTGATACGAGAACCCAGAGAGGGATCTGATATGGAGAGTGTACTTGTGGAACAAACAGGTGGAGGGTGCCTGGCTGGATGCTGCCAAAGTTCCAGGGCCAGTCCCAAAATTGCCTCAGTTGCAGGGAAGACAATCCCTGGGGATTCGCCCTGGTCCAAAATGTTCATGGGGGATACCTGGCCCTCTTTTGGATGAGCTCAAGTGGGACAGGTATAACTCTGAGATGAGTTGGAGAAGTGCCCCGAAGGCCATCAGGCCATGCTTGGTGGTCAGCTCGCTAACCAATCCTAGGTCAAGGAGGGAGTCCCAGAGGAGACCATGGATTCATGATCCAAGTTGTTCGATGACTCCTCAAAACCAACCCTTAACCATTTTTCGCCATGGACCCTCCTGGGTATCCTCTCCTGGGGTGATCCTCACTGACACCAGCCTGGCAAGTTGGTAGCCGAACAGGCCTCCTTGGTTGTAGTGCCCATCATCAGCTGTAGTAGTGACGGCTTCACCTGAAGAGGTAGAGAAGCAGATGTGGGGGGCATCTATGTAGCGTGGACAAATTGAGGGGTGCCATTGGCATTGGCCAGATGACTAGAGGTCCAAAGGATAGAGCCCTACACTCTGCCCCACAATGGCCCACTGCTGCCAGAGGAGCGCCTTGAAGCACCATCGCAGTTTGCAATGGTACTTCTCTTCACCTGAGGATGAGGAGGTTGAGGAGTGTTGACGCTGACATCTACTGGTCGAGTGGGATTGAGAGCAGGAATGCCACAATCAAGATCTCGACTGCAACCTCGACTGTTGACAGGCCAGTTGATGGCAAGGGGAGCTTCCAGGCATTATTTTGGACAGCAAATTGACACTAGAGGCTCAGATGTTGTCCGTTGTCTGAAATGGTTTTTCCCATCTAAGAAATATCACCCAATTCAAACCTTTCATACCACCCCGCGACCTGCCCTCAATGATGCACGCTTTTGCTCTGTCCAGTCTCAATAACTGCAATGCCCTTTACCTGCTGCTAAATGGAAAGACCCAACGTCATCTGCAGCTGGTGCAGAACACTGCAGCAAGGTTGTTGATGGGTCTTCCAAGATTCTATCATAGAACCCTATTCCTGCGCAAACTGCACTGGCTGCCCATTAGGTGGCAGATCTCCTTCAAGGTCGGCTTGCTGACCTACAATGCCTAACATGGACTGGGCCCTGGCTACCTACAAGGCCTTCTGTTTCCTCACGAAACCTCCTGACCTCTGTGCTCCTCTGAGGTAGCTCTCCCTACGATTCCTAGGGTTCGGTTAAAATCTTCAGGTGAGAGGGCCTCTGGTGTTGCTGGCCCTACCTTGTGGAAGGGGACCTGAAGGCCCATCTCTTTTCAGTAGCTTCTGATCTATCCTAAAGACTCCAATAGAACATTAGTCTGTTTGTCTTTTATTAACTACAGATTCATTTTAATTTTTTTACTTTGTTTTTGTCCTCCATTTTCACCTTGCCAGCTGCCGGGACCTCCATTAACCCGCCACGTGACGTCCCCCTTGATGATCCAGCCCAACATCAGCCTATGCTCGACAACCTTCTGGGTACCTCGACTGTAACCCATGGCTTATTCTCCATGGGTGGGATCCCTGGTTCCCCTCAAGCCAGGAGGAACACACTTCACTCAACAGTCGGGCCCACGGGGTGGAGCTGGCGAGGAATGGGAGGAGTCGAGGAGACCCAGCTGTGGTGTGGGAAGGGCGACGCGGTTTCACCTGCCTGGTGCTGCTGGGGGTTTTATTCCCCTACTAGACCTTCCCCTTATCCCACCCCAGGGCACTATACATTAATTTTATAGTCCAACTGTGTTCAAATGTTGACTGTGACTATTTAGTTGGATGTAAACGCCGTGGCAGTGTTTTACTGCTTGTATACTGTACAGCACTCTGAGCCCAAGGGAATGAGCACTTTATAAAGTTTTAATTGCTTCTGCTTGTTTGTCTCCCAGCTGACTATGGTATGCCACATGTCGGCCCACGTTAAGTAGCATGAGCATGGAAGGCTTGATCACCAGTGGAGGTGGCTCCTGTCAGACATGCACTCATAGGTGCTGGAATGGGGGGCAATATGGCCATGGCACTACCACTTTCATAAGTGGCCCTATCAGTTTTTGCAATCATGTTAATTTAATAGGTGAAAATTTACCACCGACATCCTTGGCCCTACCACTTCTCAAACTGTGCCGGCACCAATGCAAGCACTAGCAACTTCTAGCAAGCTGGTACAGGAAAATGCTCAGCTCCAGTACAGACTGAAAGCACTGGAGACTTTGAACAGGATCATGTATATCCATCTGGTGAGACTACTGGAAGGAAGTAAAGGGACGGCTCTCTTATTGTTCCTAAAAGACTATGTCCTGGGTGCTCTAAATTTGGATCCTAACATTGCTGCCGCTCTTTTTAAATGAGCTTACCAGGTGTCACCAAGAACTGCTGTGGCCCAAAGAGATCTTCCCAGGACCATCCTTCTTGTGACAGGGGCAGCTGCTACAAGACACACCATTCTTCAAGCATCCAGAGCAGCCTAAAATCTGCCCTGTGATGGCTCAACTTTACATATCATTCCAGACCTATCATTTGTGATGTGGGTGTGCCACAAAACATTTGATGCTGTCTGAGCCAGGCTAAGGGGGCTTGGGCATCAAGCACTCACTTTTGATGCCAGCCTGCCTCAGGACACATTATGGTGGGCATGCTTTTCAGTATGTGGATGAACAAAGGGCAAGAAAGAAAGCTGAGTACGTGGGCTGAGAATTTAAACAAGTGGGCAGGGAAGTAACAGTGAACAACCAGACTCCAAGGCAGAAGAAGAAACCTGAAGGATCACCTGGATAATTATAACCTAACCAGGACTGAGGAAATTAGTCTTCTAAAGGAGTACAGATTGTGACAATATCCTGACAGTGTGACACAATTTGCTTTGGAGGGTAGCTCACCCTATAACTTTTGTTAAACCGATCAGTCCTTTTCTTCTACTTTTAATCGAAACAAGGGTGCCGGAAGATGGTAAAAGCTGAGGGGGCTGAGAATCAAAAGGGCACTTATGAGGGTACAAAGGGCACTTTTTCTATACTAGTTTTTGCCATACAGAAATAAAAAGTGGCGTGGCTACCGTCCCTTTCGCCCCGCCCCGGTTCCGGCACCTATGAATCGAAAGTTCGTTGATAGACTGTAGTGGGACAAACAAATGGCGGCTGCCTCATGGCTCGAGGGAGAGGCTGTGCACTTGAATATCCTGAGAGAATTTGTTAGGATGTGGCCGTCTCCCTTTGAGATGCTGGAGTGGGGGGTGCAATGTTTTAAGTTAATACAGACTCTGAAAATGATATTTTTTGTACAATTCTCTATGGATTGATGCAAACCAGATGTCATACTTGCGGTGCTTTTAATAAAAAGTTTTTTTGGAATATAAAAGTGATCTTTGCAGGTCTGATGACATTATTTTGAACTGTTTAAGACAGGCTGAAGGGATTATTTGTTGCAATGTATTCTAATAATTTGTGATTTTACTACCAGCTTGGTAGAGTGAACTCATTACAGGTATACTATATATATTTATAATCCTTGGACTGTTTATTGGTTAAACATAGATTAGTTGCAGATGTTGAAGGAAAAACTAACAGTTATGTATTATAAGCAGTGTTCGGACTGGGCTGATCAATTTGTCATGACTGATTATAAAGGGTTATCTTCAATAAATAGTGGCCGCCATACTCCTGTAGAGTATAGGGTATTATGGTGACCTATGCGTCCCAGTGGAGCAGACCAGTAGGGTGATTAAGAGCAAAGTGACATGGAGTACAATATGAAAATATAAATATTCCCAGTGGAACAAAAACATAATAAAAAAGCATGAATTATAGGCTATGAATGCAAAAAATATTTTACAAATGTGCAAAAATATTTACAAATGGTAAACAAAATACACAACTGTGATACGGCGGGGGGAGCTATACATTATAAATGCAAATGGTCCACAAAGCACTGGTTACAGAGGGGTCGTGGGAACAGGTGAGGTGGAAACAGCTCATTTAGGAGGGCTTTCAGAGAGAGGAGGATGGATGTATAAGGAGCAGGGAGATAATTCCAGATGGAATGCAGATGTGCAGAGAATGTGGTTGGTCCAGCAGTGGGAGACAAAGAAGGTACTGGAGTCAGAGGAGCGGAGAACTAGGGAGAGGGAGTGGAAGTAGGAGGGGAGGGAGGAAAACCAGTACTTGGGCAGAAAGGAGGCACTGTGTGAAATGCACCGGGAGTCCGAAGGAGGGACAGAGAGGCACTGACAGAGGTGACAATGAGGAGTTGGTGGGGGGAGTTAACTGCAAAGCAACAGAAGGAATGGAAAAGAGAGTCCAGTCTGGCTAGAGTGGATTTAGGGACAGCGCCATAGACCAGATCAGCAAAGTCAAGCACCAGGATGATAATTTCAAGGATGCTCGTGTGACGTACTGTGATAGGGATGCAAGCAATGTTGTGGTATAGGGTACAGAGTTTGGGGGAAGCTTACTATGGATGGTACATGCTATGCAGCTGCAAACATTATTAAGGATATCGCTACAGTATTTTCACAGGCCACTGGTGTGCCGATCACAAACTGAAAACAACAAATGCCCCAATACAGAACCCTGTTAACTAGGGCCATGTGAGTATCCCCAATTCTAACTTGCTGAAGCCTGATTTTGAGACAGATTTTGAACTATAAGAGTGTAAAATCTACAATACCTACTTATGACGTCGCTAGACTGCAGCAGTCTGAGAAGCCCCAAAAACAACACGTCTGCAGTTGCTGATTATTTAACCCATCTCTTTCCTCATTATTTCCTGGGTCCCCCCCCTCCCTACTCCAATGACCGCAGCTGGCTATGTCTGCACCCTTTCTGTGGCGAGGAGGGTAGGCAGGTGAGCAGCTACCATTATAGCCAATGCTGCATCTTGGCCAATCGGCAATGGGTGTTGCGAATGACAGGTGGCCCACACCCTTCCGCCTATGAAGCTGATCCCCTCATCTCGGCAATGCATCCCATCCAAACCTAGCAACAGCATGGCATTCTGGGGAACACAGATTAAACCCAGTCATCCAGGTGGCAGTATGACCTGCGGTTGCAGTTTGAGCCTTTGAATACTGATTGTAAAGTTCTTACAGTACCTTTCAGTCCTGCATGAATCTCAGCTGGTTTCAACAAGTCCTTCAAAAAAGTAGTTTTAATACTTTACTTACAATATACTGCATTAGACTGTGAGCACAGCTTGGGATACAGAGGCATTATAGAGTTAGGCATGCCCCGATTCCTGCTGCCAGGCTAGCAACAGCTCCGGGTGTTTTGTTATACCTAGTCTCACTTACGGTCTGGTACCTTACTATGAGGCAAATAAATGTAATATAAATAAATGGAATACTAGTTACAACATCTGCCACTTTGTCCTATCTGTGCCCAGGCTGATATCTGCCCCTCTGTCCTATCTGTGCCCAGGCTGACATCTGCCACTTTGTCCTATCTGTACCCAGGCTGACATCATCTGCCACTCTGTCATATCTGTGCCCAGGCTGACTCACCACTGCTCTCTTTCCTTGAGCCTAGGATGGCTTTCACCAGCCTCATGACAACTTTTTGCCCTAGCTGTACCACTGACAAAATTATCAGGTCAGATACACCAGCTTCCCTTGCTACTATGTTTACTAAAACTGATCTGGCCTACCCCTCTACGATCCAATGATCTGTCTCTTCTGTCATTACCAACTGCACATTAAATACGGGTGAGCAGGCTTTCTCTGTCTTTGCCCCCAAGTTCTGGAGCTCATTTCCAGCTAATCAGAGGAACACTCAAGACTCATTTAGTTTTCAAGAATGAGCTTTGTAAGTTTTCTATGGACTTCTGGCAAGTGTTCCTGTACCTGATGCTCTGTACTGCTCCTTATATGTGCCTTCTGTATTACTTTGTTTCAGCTGTGCTCAGATGTTACTCTGTCAATGAGTTTCTACACTTCAGTAATGTCTGACTTTTGCTGATGTATGTAAGGTTGTGTTTGCACCAGTGTGCCTCTGTACTATTTATTGTTGTACATCTCCTGGGTCATGCCTAAAAATAGACATT
Source organism: Neoceratodus forsteri (assembly GCA_016271365.2). Lineage (NCBI taxonomy): Eukaryota > Metazoa > Chordata > Ceratodontiformes > Ceratodontidae > Neoceratodus > Neoceratodus forsteri. Next base: position 106,002,039 of record CM028131.1, on the reverse strand, counting down.
GCATGGTCCAGTGCATCTACCTGGTAAACAAAAACTAAACAAACATTAATTTCTCCACTACCGTTATCATCTACTGGTTGGAGTCGGAAAAAGTGATGCCTGATGTGTCACTGTAATTAGCATTTACAAAACAAATCAGCAGAGACCACAGGCAAACCAGAACAGTGACCAAGAATAACTATGTGTCCAACAAGTAACCGAAGAGGAGAAACAAGACAGAGTAAACCAAATGCCTAGTACAAACACCCAAACAACACAAAAGCGACTGCATGTGACACGTTTTTCTAAATGCTACAGCATGAACCCACTTTCTGTGACAAGCAGCAGAAGTCACTTCACAGGGATAGTGTTAACAGATGCAATCGGATGACACGGGAGGCTTTTCCAGGAACACCTATATGCAAACAGTTTCTATTTATCAGGGCTTGCTGCTGGATACATGGGACATTTCTTTGGCTAACAAGCTGCTCCTATCAACAAGCATCTACTAATCTGAAAGACAGATGAGCTTAGCAAGTGCAGCCTCCAGTACTGTATTAGTGACAAACAGGAAAAGAATCCAGTCAAACACTGTGCCCACTATACGCCTTTCATACACTATGTACAGTCCAGTGGAGGGGAGAGGACGCTGTGGCCATTTCTGGCACACAGAGAGAAAAATTACAGAGATTACTGAGAGGTGAAGCACAGGGAGGTCAAGTAACTTGTACAGGGTCACGCAGTGTATACACGGTGACTGTGGGATTCAGACCTGGATCTTCAGGTTTACAAACTGTTCCGTACTCTTGCCACTAAGCAAATTCTGCTTCCCTGAAGGCTTCTGAAAGTCAGGGGTGCCACTCACCCGCTGTTCCCCCAAACACCCCAATCTGTCCTGGCCATGTTGTGGCAGTTGACCTCAGTTGTAAGGAGCACAGGAGGCAATCCATTCTGATATCCCACTGAGTCCTGACTACAGGGGGCACTGTGGAGCAATGCGGTTCAACCTCACCATTACAAGAGAGCAGAGAGAGCTAGAAAGTCTTAGCAGTTCCCTGGCCAGCCATAACACGAATGATATATGCCAGCTCAAGACACCAAACTGTTGTTCCCTCTAGTTTCTCCTCCCTCTCTCTGCTAGAGGACATCCACTTTGTAAAATACCAACATTTAGACTTTTTTAAGCTTAGCACACCCACAGTGCACAATCCGTTAAGTTTTATTTGTTATAGCGCACTTCTCATTTTGAATCAGTGCACTTTACAATACGACAGCATTAAATATCAATAAAAACAGGTAGTACTGCTTCATACAAACAAATCCAATTAACAATCTTTAAAAGCTTGATCAAATAAAAAGGACTTCAGCTCCCTTTTAAAGATTTCGAAAGATGCACTGTCACGTAGTGAACTAAGGAAGGCGTTCCGGAGAACTGGGGTTGCAAAAGAAAAGGCGTGTGCTCCTGAAGATTTTAAGCGAATCTTCGGAACCTCCAATAGGCCCTCATCACTGGAACGTAGGGGGTGAACTGGGCAGTAGGGAATCAGGAGGTCTTGCAGGTAACTGGGTCCCTCGCCATGCAGGCTTCATAGGTCAGCAAACTGACCTTAAAGGTAATCTGCCACCTAACCGGCAGCCAGTGCAGACAGCGCAACACAGGCATAATGTGACATGATCTGGGTAGACTGGTCAACAGCCTGGCCGCTGCAGCTGGCGCAGATCCACCCCCACCAACCATAAGTATAAGGCATTACAGTAATCTAACTGCAAGGTCACAAAGGCGTGAATCAGTGCTGGCAGATCTGCCAGGGGAATCGGGTGTTTCACCCTGGCGATGTTCTAAGATGGTAAAAGGAAGTCTTGACCACGGCCGACACCTGAGATTTCATCATCAGCCCGCAGTCTAGAACCACGCCAATATTCCTCAGCTGATCAGAGGTAAGCAACTGGGAAGCCTTAGCCCTGAGACTCAGCCATATTGCTCTCCCAACCCCCAGCATCCAGGTTCCAGCATTAGAACCTCTGCCTTATCTGGGTTCAACCTGAACCAGTTTGCCCTCATCCAGGCAGTTGTTGAATACCAAAACCTACCCTTGCTGTTCAGGCACAAAGGACATGTAGAGCTGAGTGTCATCTGCACAGCAGTGAAAACTCAGCCCATACCACCTTATAATGTCCCCTAGTTGCAACGTGTACACCATGAACAACATGAGGGACAGAATGGAACCCCATGGGACCCACAAAAGCAGAGTCATGGGGGCTAAGGAATATACCCCAGACACCACATATTGTGATCTGCCTGTGAGGTAAGATTTAAACCAGCTGTGGACTGTTCCCACTAGCCCACAGCATACCCACAGATGATCCAACAGTACCCCATGTTCCATGGTGTATTCTCACATCACTCCCTGCAACAGGATCTAAACCTTAGCACAAGCTCCAGTAGACAAGGTTTCAAATACAAACAGGGTTTAATAGTGTATTCTATTCAAAGATTTGTTTTTCTTTAGTGGGGGCATTCCTCCCTCCCTTTACAACTGTCGCCCACCTAACATGAACATTAAAACAATCACAATCACACTTTTTCATCCAACCAGAACAGGCAAGCAGCTGCCATCATAACCAACCATTCTGATTCATGGCTGGCAGGAAGGCTGTGTGCAAAAAACCTGACAGCCAGAAGTTTCACTCCCTCCTGAGAGCTGTGACACTCACACTCCTCTTGTACAGACTAAGATACTTTGCCTTGGTAACCACCTGACCATCTGATATAACGTCAGTTTGGGACCCTCTGATGACACCTATGGGGACAATAACCACTCAGCAAATTGGATATTCTTCATCCGTCTAGGACTGTAGCTCAACTTGTTTTTAATCTCATCTCATGTCTGTGGAGTCTGTGGCTGAATGCTAGCTTCAGAAGTTCCCACTTAAATAGTCAGGCTGATATGAGCTAAGATGTTGTTGGTATGTGTGTGTCTGGGGTTTGGTAGTGTGGGGATGGGTGAGTGTGGCTCAGTGCAGAAGATATTCTTGAAGATCTGGAGTTACACTAAGTGACGTTCCTGGTTTTCAAGAATCAATCTCCAGAGACCCACTTTTTTGTCTAGTAGCAAGCTGTCTCTTAAAGAGGGAGGTGTGTAATCTTAAACATAAGGTTTGAATCCTACAGTCCAAAGCAGGGGGAGAAGCATGGATAAGGGATGCAGGGGTAAACCTCACCTATAGGCTGAGTGGTTGAGTGCGGGTGATCCTGCGGCACCGGAGGGGTAGTTGGCTCCTATAGTTCCCTTACCCTGTGGATGAGAAATACAGGCAAAGCCCTCAGTTTTCTGTGATTCTGCCATATGGAACTAACTGCAGAATTCTGTCCCCAACCCCCACCCTGCAGAAGTTATGATTGGCCGTGGAACTCTTGCTGAACTCACTATTATAGCAGTAGTAACACAGTTTTTACACCATCCCAAATGGAAATAACCTTCACTGAACAGCACCAGCCTTTTCTTCTGCTGGGAAACCCATATTCAAGTCCCACCTTCTACAGACAATACCAATTTAAAATGTAACCATAACCAAATGTGGATATGGGGTGAAGTGATCCCTTCAGACTGCCATGGTAGCCTCTCCCAATGTGATAGGCCAGGGAGGGATCACACTGTGTCCTGACTGGACAACGCCAAAAAGCTCAGATACAAAGTATTAGAGCCACTGCCCATCATATACAGTAGGGCCATTTCAGTGTTCCTGCATCTCTCATACAAACTGCTGAAACAGAATGTCTTCAGTGGCAGAGGACAGGAAGACCGAGGACTATTTCTTTGAGGAGTACGTTGAGGGAATGGTACCAGCAGAAGTAGGAAGATGAAGACACTGGTAACAGTGCCAGACTAGTCTCCCTGAACTGGGGGCTCCATATTCTCCATACACTCATGGAACTGCTGCAAAAGCAAAGGCCCAGGAGGTCTGAGTGTCTCAGCTACCTTATCAAACATAGACTCCGGGCACCTTAAAGCTAAACACTAAAGGTGATACTTGTGGTCTATAACTCCACTGTACCCATGCCAAGCCAAGGATCCTGTGGCCCACTTGGTGTCCTTGTCCTAGAGGAATAGTAAGTGAAGCCCCCCAGTCCAGCAGCACCAACACAAGTGGCTGCTAATGGCTGGTTGTCCCAAGGGACATCCCCTCGCCAGATAATGGCAGGTTAGTGTCCGGAGGACCCTGCTGTTGGGGATCATCTCAGAGAGACGCCACTGACACTGGCAAAAGCACAGTTAGCAGTATCAGCATTGAGACCTGCAATGATACTGGTTTAGACAGCTGCATCAACCCTCACAGCGACAACAACTGTGGCACTGGAACAGAAACTGGTGTAAACACAGTAATTGGCACTAAGGAATCTATCAACCCCAGAGATTTGGGTGGTGGGGCATTGATGGCTACCAGACCATGCATGCCCTTGTGACAGCCTGGAAGGGATCAAAGGTTTGCCTGATGCACACCACCTGAGACTCTGTCACAACCCCAACATGGTGGGGGAAGAGCTCAGAAGTTCTACTGTCTCCTGAGTGTGGTAAGGGGACCAAGAGGAATGGACAGGCAACTGACCTTGAGACTGCCTGTCTCGAGACCTGCCTGTGAAATCTTGTACTGGTCCACCCATTGTGTACTCCAATGCCTGAAAGTTCAAGTTCAAGTTTATTGCAGGAAAACTCCATTGAGCAAGCTCATTCACAAGGAGGTCCTGTGACATAAACACTTGAAGTACAAACACAGATAGGTAATAACAGTATATACATGAAATGCACGTTACATGATACAGGCTGGATATACATACAAGGGCACCACATAGGGTGACCGCAGGTGGTAAACATTGATATGAGACAGGGAAGCGACTTACAGGTTGCATACTGATAAATGAAACATGATGACTGGTGTGTGCAATACATATATTTTGGCAGCTAGAACAAACAACAGTCTACAACAGATATAGGGGGGAGGAGTGATTTGACAGAGTAGCAGTGGAGCGTAAGCATAGATAAAGCCAGGAGTAGAAGGCGAAGGGAAAGCAGTTAATATGACAAATCAATTATACCTTACCAGTGGATAAATATGGCACACATGGGGAAGGAAGAGACTTAATGACAGTTACAGGTGTCTTTTATTTTGGCTAAACTTAGCGATCTGTAGAAGTTTATTGAAACTGTGCTAGTTAGTTTCAGTACAGTTTGTAATTGGTTCCAAATGGAGGGAAGGGCATGTGCAATAGCACGTTTACCAAAGGAAGTCCGCATCCTTGGTATGTCAAGCATAATAAAGTCAGATTTTCTTAACGAGTATGCACTACGTGAGATACTAATAAGGGAAGAGAGATAGCTTGGCAATTTCTGCAGGAGCAGTTTAAGAGTCCATAGCCCAGCATGGAGCAGGCGTCTAGTAGTAAGGGATGTCCTGAAAACTGAGGGAGCAGCTGATATTGTAGGCCTTCATGTTCTGGTCGAGTCCGAGGCAAGTAAAACGAACAGTACTGTGTTTTGGTCAGTGTGGGTGATGTCATTCCTGTACCAGCACGGTGCAGCCATGAAGGTTTCGGGGACTTTGATTTTTTACCTAATGTAGCATCACAGAGAAAAATAGAATGAAAGAATATGCAGTCAGAAAGCACGAACGTCACTCCCAAAATGTGACGTCGGCAGGAAAAACAGAACTGAGGTGGCTGGGTCTGTCACCAACAGCATTGACTGTGGTGCACGGTGACATACATACGATGATGCAGACACAATGGACAGCAGCCCTGATGCAAAGTTTACTCCTGCAGGATCCTAGTGTGTGCAACAGAAAGGCCAAAGAGGGTGGTTTTATGGAGAAGACGGATTCCTGAAAGATCAACAGTTGAGTACCCCTGTCTTAAAACTACCTCGATTCCTTCTACAGAGCTGCACCTATGCAGACTACTAGCAGTACCCAGGCCGGAGGGGGCTAAGCTCTTGGCTTAATAGAGGGAGACATTAGAAAGGAAGACTCAAAAGCAGCATTCCTTCTGGCCTGAAGATCTAGACTGTAACGGGTCTTGAAAGTGTGTGCAGATGCCAGGGTGGCAACTTATCAAGTCCCACTGATCAGGATTCCCTCGGAAACTGTGATAGGAAATGGTCATGTGTCAGGCAGAATGGGCACAGATTCTCTCAGGCAGCATAAGTGATGCAATCAGGTAACACTGTTCTACACAAGAAATGATCCATTGAAGGACGGTTTGCTTGATAGTAGGAAGACCGCAGGACTGCACAGCATGGGTCACAAACAACTGAGAAGTGGTGCCCCAAAATTCCTTCTTTTTTTATGGCAAAACAGGGCAGCACACCTCACATCTAGCCAATGTAGCCTTTCTTCAGCAGTGTTAGCATTTTGGCCTGGAAAAATATACCAGCAACTTCAAGGATTTTTTCAGATGGAACTCGAAAACGACCATAGGCAGGAATTTCCTGTTGGTGCACAGCACAACACTGTCCTTGTGGAAAACCATACAGATTGGGTTGATCAAGAGGGCTTGTAGCTCACTGACCTACCTGGCTGAGGTGATAACATTGAGGAAAAACACTTTACAGAACAAAAAATCAAGGTCACATGTTGCCAGTGGCTCAAGGGTTTCTTCATTAGCCTGGTCAGGAAAAGGTTCCATGGAGGAGGACGATGCTCATGAAGAGGTGGAAAGTACAGTTACACAAGAACTTACCCATAACAGCAGATCTTCAAGACAGGTTCCTGCATTAAGTCTTAATATGCAGGACTGCACGGCATGACCGCCTTCCAGTTCTCTCACTGCCGATCCAAAGACGATGATAAAGCAGAAAGGATGAATATCCTAGAGCCCAGTTCAAAATGATCTGTAAGAAATGTAGAGACTGGGGGAAGGAGAGAGGGAAAGTATGACCTACTGCAGGAACCCCTCTCAAAGATCTACTGTTATGGTAAGTTCTTACATAACTGTACTATCTTACTTCGAAAGGGTTCCTGCAGTGGGTCATAACACGTAGGACAGAATCCCAAGCAGTCACTCTCAGAGAGACTAACAGAAGCAGGGAAGGAGGAAAGGCTGAAAACCACCAGAACGGGCCTAGAACAGTAGGCCCTGCAAAATGGCTAGGCCAAAACCGGCCCTATGCCTAGAGGAAATGTCCAGACTGTAATGCTTTGTGAAAGTATGGACTGAACTCCAGGTTGCTGCCGCACAAATCTCTGCTGCAGAAACATTCCGAAGGAAATCTGCAGAAGTGGCCATACCTCTGGTAGAATGACCTCTGGCCTCTCCTGGAAGGGGTTTGTTGTACTTCTGGTAACAGAACTGGATGCAGTTAGCTAGCCATTTGGAGAGACACTGCTTAGAAAACTGCCGACCCTAAGGATCTGGGGCCGAAGGAAACAAAAAGCTGATCTGACTTGCGTGTGTCCTTGGTCTTGTGGACATAACGCAAAATCCTGTGTATATCTCAATGTATGAAGGAAAGCCTCACCTATGTTCGTATGAACTGGGTAGTACAAAGGGAGTTCAACCGTTTGATTTAAGGTGAACTCGGAGACCACCTTGGGAAGAAACTTAGGATTTGTACGCAGGACCGCCCGGTGCCTGTGAAAAATCAAATAAGGTTCTTTACACATAAGGGCCTGAAGCTCAGATATCCTTCGAGCAGAAGTAATAGCAACCAAAAAGAGTGCTTTCCAGGAAAGGTAGCGCAAATCACAGATTACAGCCAGTTCAAAAGGAGGGAGTGCAAGCTTTTCTAAAATAAAATTTAGAGCCCAAGGTGGGGTGGAGTTGCGGATGGGGGTTTCAAATGAAGGATCACTTTCAGAAAGGTTCTGGAGACCTTCAACTGAGCTACAGTTTTCCTGTCCTCGTGGATGTGGCAGGCTGAAATAGATGACACATGAACTTTAAGGGAGGAATAGCCTAGACCACAGTCAGAAAACTGCAAAAGGTAATCCATGACTTGTGGTACTGGGCAAGTGAAGGGGTCACAACCCTTAGCTGCCACCCAGATGGAAAATCTTTTCCATTTCTTCACAGAGGTAGACCTGGTGGAAGGCTTTCGAGCCTCCACCAGGACCTGAGCGACCCTCAGGGAGACTCCAAAGTGTGGTACAATTATGTCTGAAGGAGCCACGCATGGAGATACAGGGTCCTGAGACACGGGTGCAATAGTCTGCCCTGATCCTACGACAACAGATCATGTTGAAGAGGGAGGGAAAATACAGGTTACTCACCTGTAACAGGAGTTCTAGGAATGGTATATGTTGTTCATCCACACTGTCTGGCAGGTTCCTTGCCGCTTTAAATCTTGCCGGAAGGTCTTCAAGCTGGCTCCTCCCACCCACCTGGGTGGTAAAACTCTCGGCTCCGCCCCACGACGCCAGATCTAGCCTGCTGGAAGGTCAGGGTTGTGCGCCAAGCCGGGAGGTCGGGTGGTGAGTGAACAACACATACCATTCCTAGAACTCCTGTTACAGGTGAGTAACCTGTATTTCTAGGGACATGGATATGTTGTTCATCCACACTGTCTGGCAGACTCCTAGCAGTTCTCCGGAGGAGGGAGGCAAGGCGACACCCTCTACTTAGGAATAAAGACTGGAGAACCGAGGCCCCAAAACCAGCATCCCGGCGTGACTCAAGGTCGATGTGGTAATGGGTAATAAAGGTGTGTGCTGACTTCCAGGTAGCAGCCCTGCAGATTTCCTGGATAGGGACGTCCCTGGAAGCAGCCACCGATGCAGCAGGATGACGGGTAGAATGAGCTCTTATCCCTCTGGGAGGCTCCATGCCCGCCAACTTGTAGCAGACATCTATGCAGGAGGTGACCCACCTGCTTATCGTCCGCTTGGCTGCAGGTCTGCCAGGTGCGGCTTCAGCGTAGGTGACAAACAGCTGGCAAACCTCTCCCTGAATTTCAGCCATGCGCCTTATAATAAGCAAGCGCCTTCTAGGGTCCAAAGTATGGAGCCTGTATTCGGCCTCCGAGGTGTGATTGGGGTAGAACACTGCAGAGTCAACACCTGGTTAAGGTGAAACTCGGCCACCACCTTCGGAAGGAATTTCGGTGGGGCACAGGACAACCCTGTCCCTGTGGAAGACCAGGTAAGGAGACTCGATGCAGAGCACCTGGAGTTCTCCCATCCTTCTGGCTGATGATAGCCACCAAGAAGGCGTCTTCCATGACAGGTGAGAGAGTTCACACCCACGCATTGGTTCGAATGGCTTGCCCATGAGCTTTGCCAGTACCAGCAGTAAATCCCACGGAGGTGGAGGTTCTCGCATCTGAGGGAAATGTGACCAAGGCCTTGAAAAGCGCCAGACCACCTCTCCTGCACCACCGGACTGCCTCGGCCCGCGCCCGTAAGCAGAGATGGCTGCCAGGTGCACCTTAAGGGTCGCCTAATCGAGGCCCTGACTAGAAAGGGACCATAAATAGTCCAAGATGCTTGCCAAAGGACAGGAGGAAGGGTCCAAGCCCTTGCTCCTGACACCAAATGGAAAACCTCTTCCATTTGAAGGCATAGCATTTCCTGGTCGACTCACGGGACGCCAACAACACTGAGGACCTCGCGGAAAGACCCAGGCCTGAAACTCTAGCCGCCAGGAACCAGGCCGTCAGGTGCAGGGATTGAAGGTCCGGATGGAACACCTTCCCCTGGTTGACTGAGAGCAGGTCTGGGCGAGCTGGAAGCTGCCTCGGGAGCCTGGAGCTGAGGCTGAGGAGATCTGGGTACCAGAACTGGCGGGGCCAGTCTGGGGCTATCAGAATCACCTGCGCCTTGTCCCTCCTTGCTTTGAGAAGCACCTTGTGAATCAAGGGAAATGGGGGAAAGGCGTAGAAAAGGCCCGGGGTCCACAGCCTCGAGAAGGCATCCCCCTGCAGCGAGCCCCTGCTGTGGGGGCGGGCATGAAACAGCCTCAGCTTCCGTGTTCTCCTGGAGGCAAACAGGTCCACCTGAGGTGTGCCCCAGTGGGAGAACAGATCTTGTACTACCTCCGGCAGGAGAGACCACTCGTGAGATGCAGCCCCTATCCGGCTCAGGGCATCGGCCAGGGTGTTGGAGGCTCCTGCCACATGAATCGCTAGGAGATCCGGCTCCAGGCTGCGCACGAGTGACCAAATGCGGAGAGTTTCCTTGCAAAGAAGCATGGAACGCGTCCCGCCCTGGCGGTTTAGGTAGTACATGGTCGTGGTATTGTCCGTCTGGACTCGGACCACTTGACCCCGGAGAAACGGAGCAAAGGCGGTGAGAGCTAGGCGGACCGCCCGGAGCTCCAGCAGGCTGATGTGGCATCAGGACTCCCGTGGGGACCAGAGGCCTGCGCCGGTGTTCCCCAGATGGGCACCCCAACCCATCAGAGAGGCATCGGTCGATAGAGAGACCGCCGCCTCGGGCGGACAAACGGGATGCCTCCTGCAGATGAGATGGAACGGTCCACCACCGGAGAGCTGCTCCACATCTCCTGGGTCACCATCACTAGCTGGTCCAATGGATCGCAGCGCTGTGACCACTGGCTGGCCAGTCCCACTGAAGGGGCGTATGTGCCAGCGGCCCAACAGACCACGCTGGTACAGGCCGCCATGAGACCCAGAAGGCAGGAAGTCCCGGCAGAGCAATTGCCCAACCAGAAATGATTGGGCAAAGGAGGTAAGAACCTCGGCCCTGTCCGCCGGAGCCGCGGTCTGGCTCAAGAGAGTCGAGCTCTGCCCCAATAAACAGAATCACCTGCTCGCTCGAGTTCCAACTTGGCCTCGCTGGACGAAGGCCGACTTGAGAGCAAACCTGAGGGCCAGATCTCTGGACCGCCCACCTCCTGTCTGGAGAGGGCTGCTATCAGCCAATCGCCCAGGTAAGGGTACACACCGGACCCCTGCGCCAAGAGGGAAGCTGTCACCACTGCAATGCATTTGGTGAAGACCCTGGGAGCTGGAGACAGGCCAAGGGCATGGCTCGAACTCAAGAGGGATCCTCCGCCGAAAGCGAGGAATCTCTGATGTGACGGATGGATAGGACGGAAAGAACGCGTCCCTGCAGGTCCAGAGAGCAGAACCACACGCCGTGTTCCAGGGATGGTATTATCTGAGCCAGAGTGACCATCCTGAAGGTTCGAGACCTTAGGAACTTGCTCAGGTCGTGTAGGTCGAGAATGGGGGCGCCAGCCCCCCGTCCGTTTCGGAACCAGGAAGTACCTGGACACAAACCCCGGGTCTGAGGGAGGATCCGCTACCTCCCTGATCACCTCCTTTTGGAGGAGGAGAGCGATGTCGGCCCGACGAGCCGACAGTGAGGCTGCGGACCCCGAGGCCCCCCGAGGTGCGACGGCTCTGAAGGGCGGAGCCTGCTCGAATTCTAGAGGCAGGCCTTTTCCCACCACCTCCAGTACCCACCTGTCCGTGGTAATAACGGACAAGGCAGAAAGGAAGTGCCGGAGCCGTCCCCCCATGGGGGGAACCTGGGGTGAGGTGACGGGGTTGGGGGCGACACCCCTCAGCCCGTCACTGGGCAGGCTTGGAGGAGGGACCGGCCGAGGGACCTCCTGGGCCTTTACCTCCCTGCTTCCTGTTGGAGGAAGCTCCGGGCTTGGGTTTGGGATGCCAAGCCCGAGCCTGCTGGCCCTGACGTTGCTGGGCCGGACGTGCCGGGGGCGCAGAAGGACGAAAGGGATTAGGCTGTGGTTTGCGGCCTTTGTCCTTCTGAGCGGAAGAGACCGAGTCCAAGGTAGCATTGGACTTCTCGATCCTCTGCAGGTGACCTTCCACCCCAGGGCCGAAGAGGTCAGTCCCCAAAAAGGGAACATCCGCCAACTTGTGCTGGGTATCCGAAGTAAAGGTGGATATCCTCAGCCAAGTCCGCCGACGCATAGCCACTGCGGCCGCCACAGACCTGGCACGAGTCCCCAATGCTCAAAGCAGTCTGAGCTGCTGTTTGGCCACTGCCCTGCCCTGGTCCCGCACCTGCCTGACCGTAGTCTGCAGATCCGCCGGAAGATGAGGGACGACTCATCCAGGGAGCCCAACAGGGCATGAGAAAATGTGCTATAAGGACGGCCGAACTGGCCTGGTGAAGGCCGAGAGGACGAGCATAGACTTTTCGGCCCGCATAGTCCAATTTCTGGACTCCTTTGTCGGAGGTTTGTCCATATCCTTAGCGCTCTCGCACGCCGGAAACGCTGTCGGTAACCAACCCCAGCAGAGGGGTGTTCCAAAACCGGACAGAGAACCGGTAGGGACCACATACTTCCTGGCCATCCTGGCGGGCTCGCAGGACAGGAAGCAGGGCTGCCAGAGCTCCAAGGCCGGACCCACTATGGCCTCGCCACCGGAAAGGCCTCCGAGGGAAATCCCTCGGTCCAGAATCTCCGTGAGGGATACCTGGCCTTAGAAATGGGTTCGAGCTCATTCCGTGGACTCCGAGATGAGCCGAAGCAATCCTAGGAAGGACGAAGGGCTATCTGCCCACCGACTGTCCTCCTGAGGACTCCAAGTCCATTCACTTGGAGAAAAGGGAGGAATCATCCTCGGACTCGGAAGAGTCCTCAAAGAGCTGCCTCGGGCCTGAGCCACCCTCCACCTGCCAAGGTCTATCGGGAGTGAGGGTGACAGACAGCCTATGGGGCAGTCCCTGAGCCGACCGAGAATTTTTGGTCGGAGCCCCAACTAACGGCTGTGGAGGCGGAGTTCCACCGAATCGGTGGGCAGCTGGAATTGGCGAACAACCGCCTGGGAACAGGCTCCTTGGCTAAAGCGAGGGTTGTTTGGCGCTCTGGTGACAACCACTTAATGGCGGGGAAGGCAGCGGCGTCCGGCTTATTCCCGGTCAGAAGAAGCTGTTGCCACTGAGTTCCTCTACCTCCGGCCGCAACTGCGCGAAGCCTCCCTCGTCCGAGGGAGGAGGAAGCGGCGGCGCCGCTGCAGCGGTGCAGAGACTGAGACCGCCTATGACGGCGGGATCGGCTGGACCGCGAAGATGTCCGAGACCGAGAACCTCAGCTAGGCCAAGGACGGTGCGGGGAGGTGTCGCGGGGAATCAGCACTCCCCTCGGTTCGGACGATTCTACCGAAGGCTCCGGAACCGGAGGCACAGACGAGCCGACGGGATCCTCAACTCCCACCGGGGGAACCGGGAGAGGGGATTCTCAGCTTCTCCAGCCGACAACCCGTCCAACGGGTCGAGAAAAATCTCGACCGCGTCGACGGGAGTCTCGGTCAACTGGCCTGACGGGGACACCGTGAAACCAGTGGCTGAAGCCGAGGGGTCGACCGAAGTCGACGGCTGACAACTAGGGGAGAGGGATCTTTCCCGCTCCCAAGAGCGTCGACGGTGAGACTTACTCTTGTCTCTCTTTTTGGACCGAGAAAACGGTCCAGAAGAAGTTGGACCCTCACCTTTTGTCGAGAGGGTCAGACAAAGCTCCTTAAAAGAAGCCGAATAAGAGGCACCGAGAGATAGCGGGACAAATGCCGCAGCCGAGGCAGTAGCAGCGCCTGCTACGCTCCTCTTCGAGGGCGTATCATTTGCTCGAGTTGATCCGCCGAGCCCGCCGCCGGACACCGCCGACTGGGCCTCTTTTGACTTAACCGGAGGAAATCTCTTCTCGGGACGCCCTAGTTGTAAATGGGCAGCACGGTCTTCGAGGACGTAGGCCGAAAAGGAAGAGCACAGGTCGCAGGCCTGCGGGTCGTGCTCAAGGCCCAAGCAGTAAATGCACGTGGAGTGTGGCTCCGTCCGAGACATCTTCTGCCCGCAAGGGCATCTCCGGAAACCGGGAGTCGATTTGTCCATCGCAGCCGCGAGGGAGAGAAGACCGAAGTCTTTTTAGCAAAACCTTTTTAATTTAAAATTCAAGAATTAGGAACCAGTCTTATACGCAGAGCGCTAAGGAGGGAACCTGAGCTTCCAAGCAGTAAGGAAGATCTGGCGTCATGGGGAGCCGAGGTTTTACCACCGGGTGGGTGGGAGGAGCCAGCTTGAAGACCTTCCGGCAAGATTTAAAGCGGCAAGGAACCTGCCAGACAGTGTGGATGAACAACATATCCATGTCCCTAGAACTGGGGGTTCCAAAGCCAGCTGCTGCAGGAGTGGAAACCAGATCTGCCTTGGCCAGAGAGGGACTATAAGGAGCATCCGAGCCTCCTCTGCCTGAAGTTTCAGAAGGACACGCTGTAGAATGGGAAAGGGAGGGAAGGCGTACAAGTACTTCCCTGTCTAGCAGAGAGACAACGTGTCTTGCCAGAGAGCACCAGGCTCTGGAACAAGCAAGCAAAACCTGGGTAGTTTTGTGTTGGATGGGGAGGTGAAGAGAACTACTTCTAGTCTTCCCCACTGGTGGAATAATCTCTAGGCCACGTCCTGATTTAGTTCCCATTTGTGAGCTTGTGTCGAAGTCTGGCTGAGGTTAACCGCCAGAACGTTGTGGATGCCTGGGACGTGCATGGCCATGAGAAACAGGCCATGCTGGACTGTCCAGTACCACACCTGCATCGCCACCCTGCACAAGGGGTACGACTGGGTGCCTCCCTGCTTGCTGATGTACCAGACCCCTGACATGCTGTCTGTGTGTACCAGCAGTGTTCCCGCAGACAAAATTGTCTGAAAGGCCCGAAGGGTGTACAATATGGTCCTCATCTCCAAGATATTTATATGGAGAGACATTTCCAGCTGTGACCACAATCCCTTTGTCTGATGATCCCCCAGATAGGCCCCCCCAACCCAGACCGGAAGCATCTGTGATGAGGGTCCAGGAGGAAGGGGGTGTCCTGAAAGGTAACCCGTGAGACAGGCTGAGAGGATCCTACCACCATAAAATGTTTTTCCTGAGCAGAGCAACACTCACCGCGAAGTCCTTGCGCAGGTCGACAATGGGAAAGAACTGGTAGGCGGGCGCAGGGACCGCCCACTATAAATAGTCACGCTGACGTCCATCACATGACGTCAGGTGGGCAGTCCCCTGCCAGACACTGCTAGCAAAGGTTTGCCACGCGGTCCTGATGCCAGGGTGCGTAGTCCTACATGTTATGACCTACTGCAGGAATCCACTCGAACTAAGATCTATATAGTCAAGGCCCTTGAAAAAGCAGCCGACCACCTGTTTTGACCTTAAAGAGGGGAAACCTGTTTTAACCTGATATGCTGAGATGGCAGCCAAATGTACCTTCAAAGTTGCAAAAAAAGCCCATGGTGGACAGATTCCAAAGGTAGCCAAGTACTGAACTGACTGGGCACTCCACGGATGCCAAACCACATTCCTGGCACCATACTGAGACCCTCTTCCACTTAAAAGTGTAGGTCAGTTGAGTGGATGACATACAAGAAGTTTCCTGTACTGTGAACACTGAGAACTTCCTCCAAGAGGCTGAAGGATGCAAACTCTAGCCTCAAGAACCAGGCCGTCAGATGCAGAGACGCTAGGTCTCACTTCTTGGACTGAGAAGCCCCATCCTGGGTGGGGAGCTTGACTGGATGATTGACACTGAGCCAAACAAGGCCCTGACCACACTGGAGCTATCAGAATGATCTGATCAGCAAGACCTTATGCACCAGGGGACAGGGTGGGGAGGCGTACAAGAATGTATCTATGTTAGGGCAAAGACCTTAAACCGAACTGTACCCTGACATGGGACAAGCACAGAAAAGTGGCAGCTTGCGATTCTCCCAGAACACAAACAGGCCAACGATAGGGGACCACCAGTGTTGAAAAAGATCACAGACCACTTGTGTACAGACCACTAATGGGACATGACTCAAGGCAGCAGAGGGGGACTGCCCAAAGCAAATATCCTCTGGAGAGGGCTGTCTAGTGACTACCACCATAAGGGGTGGGACCTTGTTTGGACCACCACATGGTCGGCCCCCCATACCTCATCAAAGGGATAAGCAGTCCTGACTGGTTCAGGATAAACAGGCTTGACAGATTAATGTGTCCACAGGTCCAACATGGTGTCCCTCCCTCAAACTACGCAGAGGGTGGATCGAGCTTGATCAAGAATGACTGGTAGGGAGCTTGGGTTGGACCACCTGCAGGGGAAGCCATACAGGCAGCATGGTCTGGCACTGAGGGCAGATCTTCTTGTCCTGCAGCGGACCTACACAGTGCAGGCAAATGTTGTTAAGACTTTTTTTTCAACATCTTCTGGTTCCAGTGACTGCATCGCTAGAACCTTGGTGTTCGACCCAACAAGTCTTCAGAGTCTGAGGTGGTATGATACAGTCCCAGCAAAAACTCTTGATTAATATTTGCCGTGGCAGCACCGGGATGAAGAATAAACCATGAAAGGTACGACAAGGTAAAAAACTAACAATAAAAACAACAGAAGAAAACTTACGAAAGAGATAACCCTGGGGTTTCGCTACCAAGGTGCAACTTCACGTTCCGGCACAAAGAAAGATCTGAGGGAAGGAGTGGCAAGAGGGCGAGAGACAAGAGAGGAGCTAAAGCTCTAGCTAATAGGCTTTCCTAGGACTCTGAGCATGCACAGATATGTGTAAGTGTGACTACAAAGAAGAATTCAGGTAGTTGTAAATGCATTTCTAAAATACTTCTTCCATGATGTGCTTATGTAAGATGGCAATAAAGCTTCTATCTTTAAAGTCCTGTAGTTAATGAGAACTCCCATATCTGCATTACAGACATCTTTGCCTCCCATGCTGAAGCACTCCACCCCAGACCTGGAGGTGAGACCATCATCTATGACTGGAGATAGTTTAGATGCCGTCCTGTCCTCATTTTTATTTCATTTATTTGGAATTGCAGGTTAGGTACACTGGAATTTACATTCCATTTTTAGGTATGACCTGAAGTCAGGCAAGGAATGCAACATGCAAAAATACAAAATATTTACAAAAAAAGTTCAAATAACATTGGTACAGAACAGTCATTTACATACACACTCGTTCAGGCTTTTAAAATGGTAAAAAGCCGCCATGTTGAAGGCATTAACAGAGGTGGATTTCTTAACACTGAAAGGCAAGGAGTTCCAGACAGAAGCAGCACAATAGGCAAGGGTCATCTTGCCTGTATTTGATCTAACAAAAGGTAAGACCAACTGAAACTTGGTGGATGATCATGACTCATAATTGGAAGAATATTTAATAAGTAAATTACGTAACGTGACTGGAATTCCGCTATTTATTATTTTAAATGTGAAACGAGACATTATAAGCCTGTAGTTATTCTGAAGAGAAAACCAATTAATTAAGTGGATTTAATATTTGACAATGGTGTGTACAATGGGGAGCCAGGAGAGCAAACTTCCTTATTTTCTATAATAAGATTTATTTTCTTGATACAGTACTAACAGGTGCAGTGTCAATGACCAACGAAGCGCAATTCAAAACAGAAAACAGATTCTGCTGTGCAACAGCAAAACGCGTTTCTTTCATTAAGTAATTTCGTAATCGATATTATGTTCCCAACTTTGCATGTATTTTAGAAGTGACTTTGTCCATGTGAACACTGCATTTTAAAGATGAATCCAAAGTTATACCCAAGTACTTGAACGAAGCCACAATCTCAACTGGACTTCCCCCTATGAACATACTATGAAATTACTAGTGTCTTTTTATTTTGACATCAGATCCAAACAGCATAGGTTTGGTTTTTATTTTGTTTAATATCAGATTGTTCTGACAAAATCATTTTTTGATTTCAATAAACTCGCGGCTCAGTACAGAGAACTTCTAAGACAAATGTACTATGAGACAACAATGCTGCATCGTCTGCATAGAGTATCGAACTGCAGTTATGTGGAACTTGTGAAACAGGCTCAATAAAAACGGTAAAAAGTAAAGGACCGGGTATGGGGCCCTGAGGTACTTCACACTGTACACTACGGAAAGCAGGAAAAAAAACATTAAATTTGACACACTGGTACCTATTATCAAGGTAATCTCTAAACCAGTTAATGGAGTGGGTTCCAAGACCCACATGTTCAAGAGGTTTCAGTAAAACAGTGTGGTCTACTAAGTTAAAATGCCTTGGTTAGGTCCATGAACACTGCCCCCCATTAGGCCACTAATCTCGGTGGCCTATGGACAGTGTCAGTGAACCCAACCAAGGCAGTCTCAGTACCATAACCCCCCCCCAAAAAAAAAACGCTGGTTGGGAGAGATTAGGTCGTAAGCCCTGATGTAATCGTTAAGGTGTGAATATACTATTTTTTCCTGAATTTTCGAAAGTGCTGACAAAATTGATATAGGTAGAAAGTTCCTTACTTCTGACTGGGACCCTGTTTTATGAATAGATATCGTATAAGACTTTTTCCACAAATTAGGTATTTATCCTGTTTGGAATGATAAGTTAAATATTAGACTAAGAGTATGAGCAATTTTAGGTGCTGCAAGTACTAGAAGTTTCGGTGGCAGTTCATCACAGCCAGAAGCCTTGTCAATTTTTCATTTCTTCAGTAGTTTTAGTACTTCGACACTTTTAACAATTTTTAAATCTTGGCCTAGTTGTACTGACTTCCTGAATAGTAGTGGCTTGTCCCTGCTGACCTTTCCTATATTCATCCAGGTTTGTGAACTGTGAATTAAATTCATCAGCAATTAAATTAGGAGTGAATGTTAATTGACAGAACTAAGCATGTGCATACCCTTCCAGTCCTGACTGATGTCTACAGGGACCAGAGCTGGGGGTGTCATAATAATGGATAGTTTTCATTGGCAATACTAATATTGCGTGTTTTCCTGTGTAGTTATAACCATATTTTCATGATCTATCACAATAACCTGTTAAAATTTTAGTTTTTCTAAAGCCAGCCCAGTGGTGCAGAGGGCTGCGGTGCTTAACTGCCTTACCTCTCCCATGCTGGTGACCCGTGTTCAGTAACGAGCTCGTTCAGGCTACTGTGGGTCCACGTGGGGGGGCTGGGGACAGGACTGAGCAGCTGTCAGGCAGCACTTCTCTCCCAGCTTGGGGAGGTTGATCCTTCCGGCGCCTGCCTGCCACTGAGTGGAGGCTCGGTGGTAGTGCTGTGCAAATGGGGGACTGGCATTAGGCCGGGTGGGTGCATCGTGACCGCCGGTTCTGGCACACACGTGCAACCGAGTTTGCTGAGGTCCTGGGGAGAAAAGCCAGAGGAAAAATGCAAGGGCACGACAAGGGCGTATGACGCCCGCTTTGACACATCTCCAACCGCATCTGCCTGGATTGGTGGTAGTTCAGGTGGATGTTAAAGATCCCATGGCACTTCTCGAAAAGAATAGGGGACTTTCCCCGGTGTCCTGGCCAAATTTCCCTCATTCACTAAAAAGAAAAAATACCACCAACAGCTTAATCTGGTTCAAGGTCAGTTGGCATTCATCTGTATCCCCCTCCCCCGGGTCGTGCCTGAAAATAGGCAGGATTTGTCTAGTGTACTTACCTGGTCAACAAAAACTAAATTAATAAATAAATAAAACCGCCACGTCACCAGGCTGGCCTGTGGCGAGGCACTGGATCATTTACTTGGGGGGGAGAGACGATGACAGCCTCCTTCTCCTGACTCTGCCATGGGGGGGGGCGGCAATCCATGGGGGTGCCCTTGTCGCCAGATGTTCCTGGGGAGACAGTGGGGAAGAGTGGAAGCTGGCAAAAGGGAGCTCTCTTGTCGTGGCCCTGGAGGGTAAACAAAGTATAGACCCCCCAAAAAAAATAATTTCTGTTTTTCTGTCCACTACCCTGTTCCACCCACCAAATTCAGTGTGCAGAGTCCCTCTCAGAAAACCCAACTCTGAAACCATAATACTGTATTATGATAACATGTAATAACTTGTTTAAGGTTATAATAAAGTGAACATTTTCATATCATGACCGCATAACTGAGATGAGACCACTAGATGTGTATCACCCATCACGCAAGCTGAGACTCTTATACAGGTCTCAAGTGCACAGAATGACCACTGTATTATAAGACCTACTCGGCCCATCCTAGAAGGGTGTTTTTTTTATGTGCCTTCTTAGACCCACCCCCGCAGCCCATGGCCACTTCTTAAGTCTCAAACCCACAGCCACCTGATGGAGCTTTATCCCCTTGACCTCCCCTCACTGTGGGGCTTTGAGCTCCCTAACCCTTCCAGTGAACAAATCCAGCTCTCCTCATAGATTGGACAATAGCGTAGGGCCTTGAGACATGTACTGGACACACCTGTCAAGGGCGCACCTTGTACTGGGCTTAGGCGTTTTCCTTTCTTCTACCAAGTTCCCCATCGGACTCCAAAGGCTGCTGCTCCAGGGTGCGTCTCTGCCCATTCCCCACTGGTTTCCAATGACTGGTGCTCCAGGGTGTGTGTGTGCGTGCCGACACATGCAGACAGCTGGCATCATCTCCTCCCAAGCCGTTCTGCCTGCACTATCATCTGTGGTCAAGTAGGTGGCAGTTGCACAGTGGAGTCGGGAACCCTACCTCCCCAGATGAGAAGAGTGTCCTCAAGGGCACTTGCTCTTCTTCCACTTGCCACCCAAAGCTGCCACTGTGCTGAAGGGCCCGCCTACTTCAATGAAGGCTTCTAACTAAATGTTCATTAGCAAATAAGAAAGCTCTACACAATGCAATTAGATGCCATCACAGCATACCACCAAATGTCTTTCATTTTTTACGGCTCTCAGTTGTGGGTCTCCTCTGGTATACCACACCAAGCAGCTGCCTACTGAAGCAAACAAGACTGAACAGACATGAAGTATCTAGAGTTGTGCTCTGCAGAAAGTAAAAATTTCTGGGTATAGAGGAAAAAAACTACTCAGAAACATAAAATCTTTCAGCAAAAAATGACCGCCTGGCCCACCCAGTCTGCCCAGATGGTCCCTGCCTAGTCTGTATTGACAGATCATAAGAAAAAATTACTCACCTTAGTAATGTTGTTTCTTCTAATGGAGTCTTGCTATATTATGACAATGACAGTGAGTCCCCATCTTCGAACTGCTCCGGAGGTGAAATAGTTAACTTTCCATGCAAGCATGGAACTCTGAGCACGAGCTCGCTTGGAAATTCTGTCTGTTGTTCTTCAAACAGAAACTGTCAGATCTTTACGAGCTAAAACTCACTAAGGCTCTGTGTGGAAGCTGTAAACCTACACTAGCCAACTGGCTACTAACATAAACACACATTTTTTGGTCCCAAAGCAAAGACTCAAGTCAGGAGACCCCAAAAAATGAAAAACACAACACCAATTCGCCCCAAAAAAGGGAGGGGTGAAAAACAACAAGGTGGGCATCAAATAAGTGCCAACACTGTACTGCCCACCCACGTCCCAAAAGCAGAGGTTCTGAGAGGGGCAGGCAGGAAGGGAGGTCATAATATAGCAAGACTCCATTAGAAGAAACATTACTAAGGTAAGTAATTTTTTCTTCAAACAACATGAAGTCTTGCTATATTATGACAATTGCAGACTACACAGCAGTACCTCCATGGAGGAGGAACAGAACCTACTTAGGGACTAGGCTCTGAAGCACAGCTGTGCCAAACCGAGCATCACTCCTAGCCTGGATGTCCAGGGAGTAATACTTGGTAAAAGTGTGAACTGTTTTCCAGGTAGCTGCTTGACATATCTCTAGAATAGGGATGTCCCTGGCAGCAGCCAGGGAAGCAGCTGTACCTCTGGTAGAGTGAGCCCTCAGGCCTGAGGGAGGAACCTTACCCAGTTTCTCATAACAAAATTGGATACAAGAAACAATCCACCTGGCAATGGATCTTTTAGTGGCAGGTTTCCTTTACCGACCTCACCATAAGTGAGGAATAGTTGGAGGAGTCAAACCTGTGACCCTTAGTGAGTCAATGTAGTAGCTAAGGGCTCTCTTCACATCTAGACTGTGTAACCTCCTCTGCCAGAGGAGGAATGGTCAGTGAAGTACACTGGAAGAGATACAGATTGGTTAAGGTGGAAATCTGAAACACCTTAGGCAAAACTTTCTGTTAGTCCTGAGTACCACCTTGTCTCTATGAAAGGAGATAAAATCAGGTTCCACTGACAAAGCTTGTAATTCACTTATGCGTCTGGCAGAAGTAATGGCTACCAGAAACACAGTCTTCCAAGTCAAGTACTTAAGCTCTGCTGAAGACAAGGGCTCAAAGGGGGGTTGCATAAGCTGAGCAATGCAAACATTAAGATCCCAGGCAGGGGCAGGGTCCCTGAATGAGGGGTTGGTGTGAAGCAATCCCTTAAAAAACTTGGAAAATACAGGATGAGCTGAAAGAGGAAAGGGTTTACCTGCCAAAATAAAAGCAGACACAGCTGCCAAATGCACCTTTAGTGTAGCTGGTCTCAGCCCTAAAGTGTTTAAATGGACCATATAGTCCAGGACTGTGGGTAAACCAGCCGAATCTGGGGAAATATGCTTCCCAGAGCACCATATGGAAAACCTTTTCCATTTAGAATTGTAAGTAGCCCTGGTGGAAGGCTCCCTAGAAGCCCTTAAAACATCCATTACACCTTGGGAGAGGTTTAAATCAGCAAACTCTAACTCTTCAAGAGCCAGGCCTTGAGATTGAGAGAGCTGAGGTTCGGGTACCAAATCCTTCCCTGAGCACAGGTTAACAGATTGTGATTCCTGGGAAGACACAGGGGAAGATGGACTGCTAAGGACAGTAGGAGTGGGTACCAGGGCTGTCTGGCCCAATCTGGAGCAATCAGAATCACTTTGCAAGGTTGAGATCTGATTTTGACTAACACTTTGAACAGGAGAGGGAAGGGGGGAAAGGCATAAAGAAACTTCCCTTCCCAGTTGAGAATTAAGGCGTCCAAAGGGACTGAGCCCAACACTGGGGGCCTGCAGCAAAAAAGGGGAAGTGGTGATTGTCTGGGGCTGCAAAAAGATCTATCTGCGGGGTGCCCCATCTGGCAAATATTACCACCAGAACCAGGGAGTCCAGTGACCATTCGTGATGGCCCTGGGAAATCCTGCTGAGAGCATCTGCCAAGACATTGTCCTTGCCTGGGAGGTGAACTGCCATAAGGGAGGTGTTCAGGGTGTAAGCCAGAGACCACAACTTCATTGCTTCGGTGCACAAGGCTGTAGACCGAGTGCCTCCTTGCTTGTTGATGTACCACATTGTAGTGGTGTTGTCTGTTCTGACCTGCACAACTTTGTTCTGAACAGATTTGGAAAAAGCTTGAAGTGCTAGAAAAACTGCTCTGAGCTCCAACAGATTGATGTGGAGCAGAGATTCCTGAGGGGGACCACAGTCCCTGGGTAGTGAGCTCGCCCATGCGAGCTCCCCACCCTAAGAGGGATGCATCTGTAGTAAGGATTAAAGAGTGAGACTGATTGACAAAAGGAACCCCTTGTCTCAGGTTGCTCTGATCCTGCCACCACTGTAGGGCTTGGATCAGGGTTCGAGTTACTGGGATCAACTTGGTTAGAGGGTCCTTTCCTTGAGACCACAAGGCTCTCAAATGGAACTGGACGTCCCTCATTTGAAATCTGGCTCCTTGCACCACTGCTGTATAAGCAGCCATGTGTCCCAGGAGCTGCAGAAAATGCCTTGCTGGACGAAAGACCTGCAGGGTGAATGAGGAGGCCAGAGACACCAGGGTCCTTGCCCTGTCCAAGGGAAGGAAAGCTCTGGCTTCCTCTGTGTTCAGTTCTGCGCCTATGAAGGTGAGGAGCTGGACAGGCTCTAGAACTGACTTTGGAAGATTCAGAATGAAACCTAGGGAGGTAAGCAGTTGCTGAGTTATCTGAAGATGTAACTTGACTTGGTCTGGGGACTGGCCTACTATGAGCCAGTCGTCCAGGTAAGGAAAGATGGCAATTTTTTGCCTTCTTAGGTAGACAACTGCTACTGCCAGGCATTTTGTGAATACCCTTGGAGCAGACGTGAGGCCAAAGGGCACTGCTCTGAACTGGTAATGGCCTGAGGGCAGCTTGAACCTGAGGTACTTTGGTGGGAGCTTCTGATGAGAATATGGAAGTAGGCATCCTTGAGGTCCAGGGCCTAGCCAGTCCCCTGGCCTTAGAGGTAAAATAATTCCCAGAGTCACCATTTTGAATTTTGGTTTTAAAAGGTGCTTGTTTAGGTATCTGAGATCCAGGATGGGCCGCCATTCTCCTGTCTTTTTTGGGGTAAGGAAGTACCTGGAGTACAAACCCTTGCCCTGATGTAGGGGTGGAACCCTTTCCATAGCTCTGAGAGCCAGGAGGGAAGAGACTTCTGCCTCTAGGGCAAGTGCCTCTGAAGGATTTGCAGGTGGAAAGGATCTGGTTCTCATCTTTGGAAACTTTTTGAAGCTGAGAACCAATCCCTGGCTTACTACTTCCAGGACTCACTTGTCTGATGTTAGAGACTTCCAGTCCTGGACAAAAAGCCAGCCTGCCCCTACGGGTAGAAAGAATCAGCCCTGGCAACCCCATCAGGGTGCCTGCTTGGCAGGGGCTTTGGGCTGAGGGGTGGAAGCAGGCTTGCTTGTACCCCGTCTGCCTCTCCCTCTAAAGAACCCCCTCTGGGCATAAGCAGAAGAGGAAGCCTAGGCTTGGTAAAAAGGCCTATGAAAAGGCCTGCCCCTGCCCCTAGGAAGCTGCCTTTGAGGAGTGGCCTGCCATTCCTTGGCCTGCGCACTCCTATAGGTGGTCCTATATTCATCCATTTTCTTCATGTAATTCTCTGTCTGCTCCCCAAACAGAGAATTGCCCACAACAGGAAAATCCATGGCCTTAGACTGGGTATCCTGTGACAGGGTAGTACATCTGAGCCAAGCCATTCTGTGAAGTGCCACAAATGTAGCCATGACCCTTGATGATACATCATTAGAGTCTACTGCAGCATGAAATTGCACCTTGGATGCCTCAATACCATCTGCAGCCACCTGTTCCAGCTCCCTGGCCAGCTGGTCAGGGTCCTGTTTTGCTAGAGCCAGCACAGTATCCCATCTGGATTTCTGGTACCTAGCAGCATAAGCCATATAATTTGCCTGTCTGAATCCCAAAGATGCTGCCATGTATTGTTTCTTTGCCATGGCATCAATCCTCCTGGAATCCTTTTCAGGGGGGGGTGTGAAGCTAGGGGAATGTTTGCCTTGTCACAGGCTGCAGCCTGCACTACCCCCACATGGCTGCATTGTTGTGTGAGGAACTCCGTATCAGAGCCTGATAATGTATACCTCTTGTCCATCCTTTTATCAACAGGAGGTATAGTGTGAGGAGTTTTTAAAATTTTTACTGTCTGTTTCTGAAAAGATTTATGCAAAGGAATAGACAGTCTCCTAGACTCTGGAATATCCATCATTTCTACATAATCAGGTTCCTCTTGGTCACCAACAGCTTCCTCAACAGGGAGCTGGAGAGTTTCAGCAACTTTTTTATAGAACATAAAATGAGAAGGGGACTCAGAGAGCCTGGGAGGAGAAACCCCTGACGGTCTGTCTGGAGAGATGTCCGGTTCAATGGGCACATCCAGACCTTCAAATCCACATTCACTCTCCTCATAATCCTCTTCCCCCTCCTCCGGTTCATAAAAATCCTCAAAATCATAATCTTGAACCGGTGGAACTGGCCGAACCGAGCGCGCTTCCCTGATGGTGTCGGTTCGGTCGGAACCTGGGAAAGTGACTGGACAATTTGAATTGCTTTAGCTATTTCCTCAGTGGTTGGAGAGATAACTTTTGGCTCCACACTAGCTGACTTCCTAGTCCTTTTTGTTGGAACCGGCTCCTCGGAGCTGGCTCTTCGCTTGCCCGAGGAAGTATCGCCCTGGTCAGAGGGCACTCCCTCCGGTTCGGTTGGGACCAAACTGGGCTGGCCATCTGGGTCAGTGGACTTTTTGGCCTCCCTTTCACTGAGCCTACCAACTCTCTTCTCTATGGTGGCAGCAGGAAAATTTTTACAAATCTAGCAGTCTGCATTGAGGTGGTCAAACCCCAGACAATAAACACAGGTGGTGTGTGGGTCAGCCTTAGCAAAGGCTTCCCCACAGACACCACAGTGTTGAAACCCAGTGGGCCCGGTTTTTCTTTTGGGTTTCTCAGACATAGTGCCAGCCTAACCAAACTTGCCCGTTTATGGCAATCCGCCAAGCAAGACTCCCTTATCGGTTCCCAACCGTGTCACGGGTCGTGGAAAAAACCGTAATGAAATCCGTTTTTTTTAGAACCGATAAGAACCGGGAACCGCACTCTAAATAAGGACTAGTAAGTTTTTAGGACAACCTGATCGGTTCAAACCAAACTGATAACCGTTTACAAGTTCCACACAGAAAAAAGAAATGTAACACCTATCTATTACTTACAATACCACAGACAGAGCTTGAACCGACCGTTTGGTTTAATTTCGGTCAAAAAACCGATAAAATAATACTTTAACTGACAAAATGAACCGAGCAGAAGGAGAAATCTCCGGAGCGACTGTTCAGTGAGGCGGAGTAAAGAATCTGACAGTTTCTGTTTGAAGAACAACAGACAGAGTTTCCAACCGAGCTCGTGCTCAGAGTTCTATGCCTGCATGGAAAGTTAACTATTTCACCTCCGGAGCAGTTCGAAGATGGGGACTCACTGCAATTGTCAGAATATACCAAGACTTCATGTTGTTTGAACTGGTCTTCCATGACCCTCCCTCCCTCCTCCCTGACTGTTTACTAATATTCCTCTATGTCTATCCCATGCATGCTTTTTTTTTTTTTTTTACTTTGGGACATTTCTGCCCCATTTATACCCCCTCCTGTACTCCCCTCAGTGTTCCACTCCTTCAGACCTTGCTCAAGTCCTCCTCCCAGGTCCACCACCACGGTATTTGTCCCTAGAGTGCCCGGTAACTCCTTACCTCCTCCACCTGCTCACGGAGCACCTGCACAGCGGAGATCTGCCCGTGGGTTCTGGATCTGGATGGCTGGTGAGAGCAGTCGTCATCTAGGCTCACTGGGGCATTTTCCATTTTCTGTGGTTCCCCCCCAGTCCTCCTCTGGGACACCGGCGCGAGGACGTACGTCCAGAGAGGCAACGTGCTGATGCACGCCTTCTCCCAAGAGCCTGAGAGCATCCCCCATCCCCGACTCCAGTGAACGGAGCCGTCAGAGCCCGGGAAAGCCCGTGCTTCCACCGGCTTTCCTCGGGAAGTGGGTGCACAAGGCACCCCGTGATAACCCTCCCCAAAGGGAGGAGAGCATCAGTTGGGACGCTCGATCCTCCCTTCCCCCCTGCCGACCCCCGCCAACCCGAGTCCGTTCCCAAACCCAGGCTGCCGGTGCAGTGCGAGGTGTGGCGTCTAGCACCTCAACCCTCAGTGCCACTGGGCCCGGCTATCCCATGCATGCTTGAAGCCCCTTCTGGCAGTCTGTTTCAGGCATCCACCACTCTCTCAATGAAGTAGTACTTCCTCATATCCCACTTAACACCTCACCTTCCAGATTCATCGCATGCCCTCTAGCCCCGGTGCCCTTTTCTCAATTAAAAGAGACTTCCATCCTACATCCTGTTCACCTCCTTGAGGTATATTTAGGTCTCTACCATGTCCCCTCTCCCTCTCTTCTCTTCCAGTGTGTACATGTTGAAATGACTCCATCTTCTCTTCGCAGGGCATTTGATGCAGCCATATGAAGAGATACTGAAGGATGTCAACATGTTCACCCTGGAAGAGAGGAGGGCGAGAGAGAGACAAATCCTGATCTTTGAGACAAATCCTGATCTTTATGCCAAATCCTGTATTGTTCCTCTTACAGAGATGCATCTATCCCACCATACTCAGTAATGACAGACCATGAGACACAGTCCTCCTGCCTGTTGTACCCACTAGGTACTGTAACTGAGACCCAACTGCTCCCACAGCACCTACTAGAGACAACCAATGAGACCTAGAAATCCCCACTGTGACAAGTAGGCACAGCCAATGATAACCAGCAACTCTCAGGGAACCCAGTAGGAACAGACAATGAAAAACAATCTCCCCCCTCCACTGTACCCAGTAGCTACAGTAACTGAGACCCAACTACCCTCACTACATCCAGCAGGGACAACCAATGAGACCTACTACTCCCCACTGTGCTCAGCAGGCACAGCCAGTGATAACCAGTAGCTCCCAGGGAACCCAGTGGGGAAAGTCAACGAGACTCTGTTATCCACACTGTTCCAGGCAAGGGCAACCAATAAGATCCAATACCCCCCCAGTGTACCCAGCAGGGGCAGCCTATGGCATCCGACTACTGTTCCTGCCCTTGAGACCCAGTCACCTTTTACTGTACCTGGTGAAGACAGCCTTTTCATTCTTGGCATCCATGGTCAGCTTAATGGTTTCATGCACAGATCCTGTGGTGATGGTTTCCGTGACTATGTCCGTTTTATCCTCCTCATCCTCGCTGTCAGAACCCCCAGATGAACTGCTGTCGGAGGCAACTAGAGGTGCTTTCCTTGCCACGCAAACATTCCACACACACGGAGACGCTGTACTAACTGTAAAGGGAACAGAACAGGGTTTTATTTACTCCTGAATAGCAGAACAGAACAAATTTTGGAGAGTAGGTGGTTAGTCAACTAATACTGTATCACTGGGACTATACCATGACTGCTAGATTACTCATCTAAGAGCAGTTCACAACAGTACCAGTCTCCAAGCCAGTCAGCAATTACAATTTATAAATCACTTGATGTCCAACAGCCAACAGAGTGTAGGATTGACTGATTTTTTTTCAGTTTTCATTAACCAGGTATGTACATTAGATATAAGTTAAAAACAAGGCATTGCGTCAGCATGTGGTCTAAAAGCAAAACAAAATGGTTATATTAAATGCACGCTGAAAATAGAAAATAAGAGTTAAAAATCTACGTTTTGACCTTAGGTCTTCTTCAGGAAATATCTAAAAGAGGACAAAAAAAAAAACAAACAAAAAAACAACAACAAAGGATCCTACATCCTGTTCACCTGCTTGAGGTACACTAAGGTCTCTATCATGTCCCCTCTCCTTCTCTTCCAGCGTGTACATGACACTAACTTTGTTTCTTTTTTTTCTCTTTTAGATATTTCCTGAAGAAGACCTAAGGTCGAAACGTAGATTTTTAACTCTATTTTCTATTTTCAGCGTGCATTTAATATAACCATTAGATATAATATGCCCATTTTCTGCCACGGCCCAGGAAAGTACTGCACAAACTACACAAAGATTGTTTACAGAACTGCAAAATGACATCAAATACAGTACAGATGAGGAGCACAATGATACGGTGGCACCAATTACACTGAATACATGAAGAAGATGTCATCCAACTACTATTCTTGCCCTGACCTCGTACTATTATCTAGCTCCCAGGACATTCGCAAATATTAACTCCCAACTCAATTCAGACTTTGGGCGTATCAGTAACTGGCTCGTGGGACACAAGCTCACCGTTAACCTGAACAAGACCCATGCCATGTTATTTGGTTCGGTGGCCAAAACCGTCTCCTGCCCTTCCCTCGTCATCCATGGGGGCAATGGCTCCCTCCTGCCGGTCCTGGAATCCGCAGGTACCTAGGTGTGACCCTAGATCCTCAGTTCGATCTCACTGAGCATCTCTGGAACATCTGCAAAGCTTCAAATAGCAAGCTCGGCTTAGCCTACAGGGCAAAGGACTGCCTCACTCTGGCTGCCCGGCTCGCCACAGCCAGGGGGATTTTCCTACCCACACTCTGTTATGGGCTTGTTGCCTTTGCGCCGGCCCTGAATGCCAGACTAGCAAAGTGGGACACGGCTTACAACAACATATGTCGCTTTGCCCTCTCTGCGTCGTGCCTTACGCACCGATGTGACCTCTACGCTCGACTGGAGTGGCTCCCCCCTGAAAAACACTGAGCCTTTGTCCTCGGCAACTTTGTAGATAATATAGTCCGAACTGCACGCCCATCTGCTCTTGCACTTCCCTTCAAACACTGTACCCCATCCTACCGCCTCAGATCTAGCTCAACCCAGGTCGGCACGGTCCAGAGGACCTGCTCCCTCACTGGTGACTGGGCCTTCTCGGTCTACGCTCCGAGACTTTGGAACTCCCTCCCCGCCCTAGTCTGGGCCGCCCCCTCACACCCCGGCTTCAAAACTTCCCTATGGAAGTCCCTCAAAGCAGCCTCCACTTGCCTTTGTGCCCACTAGATGCAGGGGAGTCCCTCCCTCCCTCACCCATGACACCTCTCCCCCATGCCGAAATTGGCCTCTGCCACTCTCCACTACAGCACTTACCCCCTTACCCACTAGCTCCCTTCATAGTAAGCACTTAGATGACCCCACGTTACCTTGTCCTGACCTCTAGGATGCAACCGTGGGGGCAGTTCTCTTCCCTCAGCCGGAGCACTCCCCTTTATCTGTTACCTGACAAGTCACCCTGTTAGTTGCACTGTTTACACTTCCCTTGTGGTTACCTGATAATCTCCTGCCTCCCCATGCTTCCACGGAACCTTGTGGTTGACATGTCCTCCTTACCATATCTTGCAAGATACTACTGTCTTCTCTACCGTTTAATACAAGTTGAATTTGTATCATGTTTCTATTTCTGATTCTATATCAGGTCTCCATATTGTATTCTGGCTCCACCTGTTACGTGGGGCCCGTGTGTTACCATGACAATGTACCATGTTTGCTGTTTCGTAATTTGCTGTACCATAATTTTTTTCTTCTGTATTGAAACCTCCCGGGTCGCACTTGAAAATAGGCGCTTGTTGTCTAGTGTGCTTACCTGGTTAACAAAAACAAATAAATAAACATAGACTTTGACGGCAGATAAGGACCGCTTGGCCCACCTACTCTGCCCATTTCCCTACCCAGAGGATAAGCTGCAGATCCTATTTAACAAACAACCTATTTCTTCCTACCCCCCCCACAAAAATTGCCTTATGTCTGTCCCATGCATTCTTGAATTCTCCCACAGTTTTAGACCTCCTCAAGAAGGCTGTTCCATGCGTCCACCACCCCCTCTGTGAAAAAATACTTCCTCACATTGCCTAGCGCGTCCCCCCTCTATCTTCAAATTGTGTCCCCTTGTTCTTGCACATCTCTTTTTCTGAAAGATGCTACCCTCTTGGACTTTGTTGATTCCACTGAGGTACTTAAACGTTTCTATCATGTCCCCCCTCCCTCCTTTTCTCAAGGGTATACATATTAAGCTCCTTTAGTCTCTCCTCATATGGCTTCTCTTGCAGACCCTGCACCATTTTAGTTGCCCTTCTCTGAACTGCCTCCATCCTGTCTATGTCCTTGCAGAGATGGGGTCTCCAGAACTAGGCAGTACTCCAGATGGAGTCTCACCAACTGCCTGTACAGGGGATAACAACTTCCTGTTTTCTGCTGGTGATGCCTCTCCCTATACATCCCAGTATCCCCCCAGCCCTCCCTACCGCCTTCTCACATTGCTTGCCAACCTTAAGGTCATCTGATATGATTACCCCCAGGTCCCTTTCCATTTTTGTTGTTGCTACTACCCCCCCATTGGGTAATCTTCCCCTGGGTTTTTGTTTCCCAGGTGCATTACTCTGCACTGAATCCAAGCTGCCATACTTCTGACCATTCCTCCAACATTGCCAAGTCCCTTCTCATCCTTTCCACACCTCCTTGTGTATCAACCCTGTTGCAGATCTTTGTGTCATCTGCAAAGAGGCATACTTTTCCTTCCAGTCCCTCTGCAATGTCACTTATAAAGACATTAAAAAGGACTGGCCCCAGTACTGAACCCTGCGGTGCCCCACTAGTAACCTCTCTTTCTTCAGAGTGGACTCCATTTACAATTACCTTCTGTGTCCTGTTGTTCAGCCAATGTTTTACCTAGGCTACCACCCTGGGACCCACTCCCAGGCTGGTTAATTTGACTACTAATCTTTTGTGTGGGACTGTGCCAAATGCCTTGCTAAAGTCTAGGTATGCCATGTCCACAGCCCCTCCCTGGTCTACTACTTTGGTCACCCAGTCAAATAATTAGATTCGTCTGACATGATATTCCCGCTGTGAACCCATGCTGCCTTGGGTCCTGTGCCCCACTGGCCTCTAGGTACTCAACAATTACTTCCCTCAGAAGTGATTCCATCACTTTCCCTACCACAGAGGTCAAACTGACAGGTCTGTAGTTTCCTGCCTCTGTCTTGCTCGAACTTTTGTGAAGGGGAATCACATCAGCCTTCTTCCAGTCCTCAGGTACCACACCATCCTCCCATGATTTATTATAAAGGGTAGTCAGTGGTGTCACTAGTTCTCTGCTTAATTCTAGAATTCTAGGGTGAATTCCATCTGACCCCACTGCTTTGTCCACCTTCAGTTTTAGGAGTTCTTTCAGAACCTTTTCTTCTGTGAAAAGACTGGGGTCGACCCCCCCCCCAGAGTGCATCTGTTAACTGGATTAGGCAACTCCCCCACTTCCTCTTTTGTGAATAGTGAACAGAAGTATTCATTCAGTATCCCTGCTTTTTCACCACCACTCTCTGCCCACCCACCATCCATTCTAGTCAGCCTCACTATCCCTCCCTTTGTCTTTCTACGCTCCCTGATATACTAATAAAAGGTTTTATCCCCCTTCTTAACCAAGTTGGCTATCTTTTCCTCGGTTTGTGCCTTTGCTATTCTGACTACCCTCCCTGCTTCCTTCTGCCTTAACTGGTACAGTTCTCTGTCCTGCTCCTTCTGTGTTTCCTTATACTTTCTAAATGCTATCTTTTTCTCCCTAACCTTCACCGCCACTTCTTTTGAGAACCATAGCGGCTTTTTCTTTCATTTTGATTTATTTGCTTCACACAAAGGCTTGTTGCCTCTTCGACGGCAGTTCTGATATTTCCCCATTGTCGCTCCACCCCTCCTTCTAGCCTGTTTGCTAGTGCTTTTCTAAGACACTCTCCCATCTTGCCAAAGTCAGCCCTTCTGAAGTCCAGTACCCTCACTTTTGTATGGCTTGACTCTGTAGCTGAGTTTATCGTGAACCACACTGTTTGGTGGTCACTTGTTCTGAAACGGCTACCCACTTCTAGATCTGAGATCCTCTCACTGTCTCCATTTGAGAATACGAGGTCTAAGATTGCTCCCTCACGAGTAGGTTCCAAAACTAGCTGTCTGAGGAATGCCACCTGAAGGGCATCAAGAATGGCCCTGCTTTTGGATGTGGCTGCAGCAAAGGTGCTCCAATTAACATCTGGCATATTAAGGTCCCCCATCAACAGTATCTCCCATTTCTCTGCCACCCTAAGTATGCTTTCTATCATATCCTTGTCCATTCCCTCCCCCTGACATGGGGGTCTGTATACAACCCCTGTGTGGAATGTGGTGCCATTTCCAGTCTCTAAGGTGACCCACAGTGCCTCCTCTCCTCCCTGTTTACTCTTTTGTTCAGCTGCTTTTATCCCTTCCCTTACATAGAGAGCTACCCTCCCTGTCTCTCCTGTAGGTTGTATACCCTAGTATGTTAACATCCCAGTCATGGTTCTCTGTGTACCATGTTTCTGTGACTGCTACGATATCCAGGCATCTCTCTTCCATCAAGGCCACCAGTTCAGGGAGCTTGTCAGGCTCCTCTTGATCATCCACAGCTTCCTCCATAGGGAGCTGGAGGGTTTCAGCCACTTTCTTATAAAACATAAAATGAGAAGGGGACTCAGAAAGCCTAGGAGGAGACACTCCTGAAGGTCTGTCTGGGGAGATGTCCGGGTCAATGGGCACATCCAGACTTTCAAATCCACATTCACTCTCCTCATACTCCTCTTCCCCCTCCTCCGGTTCATAATATTCCTCTAAATCATACTCTTGAACCAGTGGAACCGTCTGCTTACCTGATGGTGCCGGTTCGGTCGGAACCGGGGAAAGCGACTGGACAATTTGAATCGCTTTGGCCATTTCTTCAGCGGTTGGAGAGGAAAGTTTTGGCTCCACACCAGCTGATTTCCTAGTCCTTTTTGCTGGAACCGACTCCTCAGTGTCAGATCTCCTTTTGCCCGAGGAAGTCTCGCCCTGGTCAGAGGGCACTCCCTCCAGTTCGGTTGGAACCGAACTGGGCTGGCCATCCAGTTCAGCGGACTTTTTGGCCTCCCTTTCACTGAGCCTACCAACTCTATTTTCCAGTGTAGCTGGAGGAAAATTTTTACAAATCTGGCAGTCTGCATTGAGGTGGTCAAACCCCAGACAATAAACACAGGTGGTGTGGGGGTCAGCCTTGGCAAAGACTTCCCCACAGACACTACAGTGTTGAAACCCAGTTGGCCCGGTTTTTCTTTTGGGTTTCTCAGACATAGTGCCAATCCTAACCAAACTTACCGTTTATGGCAATCCACCAGGTAAGACCCTCTTAGCTCGGTTCCCAACGTGTCACGGTCGTGGAAAAACGTAATAAAACTGCTTTTTTAGAACCGATAAGAACCGTAACCACACTCTAAATGACAGATTAATATATTTTAAACAACCTGATCGGTTAAACCGAACCGATAAACCGTTACAAGTTCCACACAGAATAGAAATTAATGTAAAACCTATCTAGTACTCACAAATACCACAGACAGAGTCTGAACCAACCGGTTGTGGTTTAAATTCGGTCGAAAACTGAGAAAAATAATACTTTAACCGACAAAATGAACCGAGCAGAAGGAGAAATCTCCGGAGCGACTGTTCAGTGAGATGGAGTAAAGAATCTGACGGTTTGAGTTTGAAGAACAACAGACAGAGTTTCAACCGAGCTCGAGCTCAGTGTTCCATGCCTGGCATGGAAAGTTAACTTTTTCACCTCCGGAGCAGTTCGACGGTTGGGACTCACTGCATATGTCATAATATAGCAAGACTTCATGTTGTTTGAAATCATAATTCAGTCTAGGCAGAAAGCTACCTTGAGCATCTGCCAGACAAGCTTTAAGAGTTAACGTACATCTAATCCTATATGTGAGGCACAGCACAGAGTTAACTGATTGCCATACAGCAGTGATATGATAGGAAAAAATCTAATGAGGGGCATAGTATGATCCTTAAGTACTTGAAAACACTGACATTATCCAGCTGGTACCCATCAAGGCAGGATACAGTCAGCATATGGGAACTTACCCAGAGTTTAGAACTGGAGCCAAAAAGCATGGCTTGAATATTTTCAGAGTTCAAGACCATTTTATTATGAGTAAGCAAAACCTGAGCTTTTCAAAAATCAAAGTTTAGCTGATGGTTTTTAGGTCAGTGATGCTTTTTCAGGCTACAATATAGTACAAAGCCAACCGCATACAATAAGGAGGAACAGGAGGAAGTAACAAGAGGAAGAGATAAGCAAAGGACCAAGAATTGAGCCTTGAGGGAATACCAACTTGAGTAATGGTTGTATCAGACAGAAAGTGATCATTTTCTTTTTTTTTGGTTTCATATGTTTATTAGTGGACAGTTATCGATATACAGTTCATAGCCAACACCTATAACAAATCCATGTAGTACACTCGTATACATTTGTCACAACACTTAGATAATAGCATTTCAGACTTCGTTCCCCCATTACCGTCCTTTTTTAACTATCCCCCCCAACCCACTAACCCCTAACAAATAACTATTAACTCGGTCTGTGTCCCTTCTTTCTGTCTCATCCCCATCTTACCCAGAGGTCCATTCTCTCAACTGAATAACCCACTACCTTCCAGCAACATTCTTTCCCCCATGCTTAGAGCACCCAAATATTCTGCCCTGTTTCTTTCAAATCTGTCTTCCATCCCTTTTAAGCTGTATGTCAGCTTATCCACAGCTGAGACTTTCACCGTGAGTTCTTTCCACTGTCCCACTGTAGGCCCCAGAGCTGTGGTCCATACATTTTGTATCCCCATCCTAGCCACTATAAATAACACCCTTATCCATCTAGGATAAAGAACCCATGCCCCATGTTCTTCTCCTTCTACCCCTAGCAACAGTGATTTTTGGGAGATCTCAATTGGCTTTCCTCTCATGGATGTAATTTCTTTAGATATATCTTGCCAGTAAGACTTTATCACTGAGCAACCCCAATAATAATGTTGGTATGTGCCCCTATTTATTTAGTGATCATTTTCACATGCTGCAGACAAGTAGCTTTTAAACCAAGATGAGACAGAAGAACAAATACCCTAAGTGAACTGCTTAGGACATAGTAGTGTAATCAACAAAGTCAGTGGCATTGGTTAAGACCACAAGCACCGCCGCACTCAGCTGGCCCTTATAGCTGCTCTGACATTGATGACGAGTTTGACCAGTGCTATGGCTGTACCATGACCCTTCCTGAAATCATGCTGAGCAGGAGACAGAAGGTTACACTTATGAAGATACTCAGAAAGTTGGGCAGAGGTCAGCTTTTCAAGCAGTCTGCTAAGTACAGATGCAACTGGGGTAATAACGGTCAATAATCTTTGGGTCACTCCCCTTTTCCACAACTCAGCACACTGACCACTTTCCAGACATCAGGAACAATGCCTGAGATAAGGGATAAATTAAAAATCCATAGTATAGGAGAAGCCAAATAAGGATCTGCAAGTTTAAGGAGCCTGGGCACCAGACAATTAGCACGCTTGCCTGGAGACATAGCAGATACAAGTTTAAGGACTTAAGTGGGACTCGCAACTCTAAAATAGAACTGAGGAAGGCCTAAACTACCAAGGACATAATGAAGGGCGAAACATGGTCGACAAATCTAGCAAGCTGGAGAGGGACACTGGTGTAAGTAGATATATAGACACTATCATTAAAGGCATTAGCGATAGTAACTGAATTGGTGTAATTCACAGAGTCCATCTAGACTTCAGTACTGTTGAGAACTCTGGCACAGACAAGGACTTTAGGCACTCTTGAGTATGTTGGCAGGACGTGGAATTGGCCAGTACCGCCAGAATGGAAGAGCAGAGGTAGAGCATTGGCCCATGTTGCACGAACTGGCAGGATCCGGAATGCCTGGCTGGAGATGTGGTTGTTTCTCAGTCATAGTCAGTCAGGGATTCTGGTTGGGTGCTAACTGACTGCTAAGTCTGTGACACTGATGCCCCTTTCAGCCAAATTGTTAAGAAGGGAACTCACAAAAATGGTTCACCCACAATATTAAATGTATGATTCATGAAAGAAAACTGTAATCTCTACAAACACCATGGCCAACATAAATACCTTCAAAAATAAAAAAAATACTGAACTCCATTAAAGTCCAAATCTGAGATGCCAAAGCTGACTTCTATAAATTCCAGCAAAGAAAGTTACTGAACCACCCCCAAAAAACACTGGAAAATATCAATGGGCTTATGGGGGACTCAAAGAAAACCCTCCCCCACACTATCATGCTAGATGGGGCTGCTATTGGCGGTGACAAGAATATAGCCATCATCTTTAACAAAATGTTTAATGATCTATTTGCCTACACACCTGACCCTGTATGTATAAATGTATAAAATGTTATTCAGACTACATGAATAGGATATCTGTTACATACTCCATTGAGCAAAGCTCATTTCAATAAATAAATAGTTGCAGTTACACTATGACATAATAAATATATGTTATACGGTATAGATGGACAATACACAAGACATAAACCTACAAATAACATAGTATAGAGCAAAATCACCCATGTGTGTAAATTTAGCACCACCCTTAACATCAAATATTGTACATTTAAACATTACTATTTTTAAAATGGAATAAACCCTCAAGTCAGTCCTTCAGCACAACAGGCTGAGGGAACAAGAACCCTAACAAGAACTCTGCAATACTTGGGGACCTGCCCTGCGAGACCAATCTCCCTAAATTCTATTTTAAGCAGCCTTCTTTGATGGCAGTCTATGGCTACCTGTCCAAGCTTAAAATTAAGACCAGACTGGGTACTGACAATATCAACATGAAACTTCTGAAGCTTGGTCTTACTGAAATGACATACCCAATACAATTAATTTTTAATCTATCCTTCAGAACTAGCATAATTCCCAACATTTGGAACAAAGCCTGTGTAGTCCCAGAACTCAAAGGTGGTGACACTAATATCCTCACAAACTACTACCCTATCTCTATCCTCTCCCTCTTGTCCAAGGCACTTTTTTTATTTGAGAAATCAGAATTACACCCTTTGAGCCAAACTCTTTTGCAAAGGCTCCTCATCAGTTAATATAGTATACAAGCATTACAGAGAAAAATTAACAAAGGTGCATATCAAACAATCAGTTAATATAGTACATAAAATTACAGAGCAGAAAACAGTATAACAGGTTCATGTTACACTTGAGAGAGTTGTGAATGACCAAAATGAAAATTACATTCTTACCATAATTCTGGATCTTTTAGGAATATCTTCACCCTTGATCCACACTAGTGGATCTTAGCCAGACGTGCCAGAACCCAGCAAGAGTCAGAATTTTTCAGAGGGCTGGTGCCACAGTAAGCAGCATGTATGTGTGACACCAAAAATCAGCACATGTGGATAACAGTTTACCTCGGAGGTGCAGCATAACCTAACAAGTATCTATAAACTTAACCTAATAGCATAAGATAGCCCTGGTGGCCTGTGTAAGAAGGGTCACCAAATCCAGTAACATTGTATTCACAGCCCAGACCAAGCATAAGGGGTGAAGACCAATAAACCCATACTGGAGTGAGTCTCTGCGATAGTAGGCAGGCGTGTGAATCAATGGTGAAGATATTACTAGAACATCAAGAATTACATTAAGAATATAATTTTCACCGACCTGGTGATGAAGAAGGCTGAGGCGCTCTGAGGCCTTACACTTTCCCATGCCGGGGACCTGCGTTCAGGAATCAGCTCAGGTTGCCTGAGGCTGGCCGGGAAGGGAGAGGACTGAGTATCCAAAGGACAGCTCTCCTCTCTCGGGGTGGAGTTATTTGCTGTTTTGGCCCTTGGCTGACCCCAGGTGGAGGCCTGGGGGGTAGTGCCGGCAGTGGTTCTGTCGGTGTGGTGTTCCTCCACGTCCACATCGACATGCCACTGTGGCAAGGGCCAAAGGGAGAAAAGGGTTGGTGTGTGCGACACGGCTGAATAAGGCCCTGTTCCATTTGTTATGCAGAAAGAGTTAAACACAAGGATCTGCTCTATCCTCTCTTTTTCTGTCTCTTGTCTGTGGTTGTGCAACCAAATGTTCTTGTGAGTCCTAGGAACTGATCACTCTGATGGTCTCACGATTCTCTGCCTCTTGCGATCTCCCTGCCTTCACTTGCTGTTTCTGTCTTTGCTTCCCCCTTGCAAAGACTTCTGCCCCCTCATATTCACTCCTCCTTGGTCTAGCCCACCCAGTCCCTGAAGTAACACTGTAGACACTCCCTCTGCCCTGCCCCCTCAATACCATACTCTAAACAACTACTGGACCCTTCGCCTCCATCACCAACTCCCCCTCCCCTCTTTACTACTCTTCTTCCTTCCCAGGTACTCTTCTGAGACAACCCAGCTATTGAGTCCTGCTCCCCTCTCTTCAGGTTTCCCTTTTGAAAGTCCCACTCCCCCCCTTCGGGTTTCCCCATTGAAAGTCCCATTCCCCCTCCAGGTTTTAAACCCTTACAGTCAGAGCTTCGGCTGGACATTTTTTTTTTTTCCGGCAACACCATCCTCCAGGCCACACAGCCCTATTACTATCATCACTGTTTTTTGATCCTCTTGAATCTTGGCTCTTCTTAAAGTCCATCTAAACAGTAACTGTGCCCAATTTTCTTTACTTAAACTATTTATCACTTCCCCTCAGCATTAATTTAATAAGTTGACCCTAGCCCATCCTTGAGGTATTTCATCCCCCACCCCAAGTAGGTTTTGAACCACTAACTGCACTGGCTGTCTGCTCCAACGTCAGTTACACCATCCACTAGGCCACTCAGCCCTTTGAAGCTGTCCACTAACTCTACTCCTCTTGTTACTTTTTTGCCTAGACCTTCTTCTTAAATACAGTGGGTACACCCATACACGCACCGGCTTTTTCAGAAAAATTCTAGTCCTTATCAAAGTTTCCTCCACCTGCACTCATCCTTTGTAAGCTCCTCCCCCTTCTTTAAACAAATTTCTCCACTGCTGGGACTTGAACCCCTCTTTTTGTTGCAGTGACCTCACCATAGTCAGCTGCACTAACCACATGTCCACACAGCTCTCCTGTGTCCCCAAGTAGCTCAAACAATTTATACCTTTATCCCCCACCCCCTCCTCTCTGGTCACCCAGCAGTTGCCACCCTCCTCCCTTAGCCATCTACCCCTCCCCCTTCTTGACACATTTACCTTCACCCCCCTCTTATTTCTATTTTGTATCATGACTCTCAGTAATTGCGTAACTTTATCAGTGCTCCCACTAATTCTCCTAATCTTTGAGTACTCAAATAATCATACCCTTAACCATGCATATACAGCTAACGCTTTTCTAATACTGTGCCACATAATTGACACTAGTACCTCACCTACCCCTAGCTGTGCTGGGTGGCTCACCTCAGATGACTACCTACCCCTCCACAGCTGGGTTACGATTACTCACCTTATACCATGCCCTGCCACCATAGCAAGGCCGACAAAGAAGGGTAGTGATAATCATAAGAGAAAAGGCAACTTAATAATCCTAAAAAACTCCTACTTCACCTTGCTTTTATGCTACTGCTCATCTCCGGTAATATTCACACCAACCCCGGACCCCTGCCTCCCACAAAAGCCTCTTGGTAGTGGAAACAACCACCATTCAATAAAAATTGGATCTATTAATATCCATAGCCTGCTGGCCAATGTGACCAGCTCCAGGTATGGGTATGCTAGCACAATCCAGATGTCCTTTCTGTAGTAGAGACCTGACTATCACCCAAGATCTTGGATGCATCCATAGCTTTAAATGGGTACTCCCTCTTCAGGCTTGACAGGATTGGGAAAAGGGGCGATGGGTGTGCTAGCTATATCAAAGATCATATACGGTGCCACGCCCTCCCTCAAACTGACACTGAGACTTCTGCTTAAGCCCTACTGTTAGGCTACTGCTGGGTTCTCAAAACAAGCTGCTGACGACAGCCTCGGTTTACATTCCCCCTAGGGATCAATCAACTGGTTTGCACAAAACTGCTGAGTTCATTAAAGGCCTTAAGCCGGGAAAGGACTCGGGCGCCGGCAGGGGAAGGAGAGGATTGAGCATCCGGAGGACTGCTCTCCTCTCCTGGGTGGGCTGGGGGGTAGCCTCGCTCTGCAGTGGCTCCCAGAGGAGACAGGGGGCACTACATGCAGCGGGCGCAGGAGGACCAAATACAACTAGAAACAGCTTGAGCCGCCCGAGTAGAGGCCATGGTCCTCCATGGTGCAGGAACCTCTGGAGCCTCCTCTTCCACAGCAGCGCACCGGGCCGTGAAGGAAAACTAGTGTGCAGGGTTTCTGCCTCCCCCTCGGAAGAAAGGGACCCGCCCGGCGATGGGATATGCCGGGACAACTCGAGGGTTGGCTGCAATGTATGGCAGAGAGGGAGAGCTCCAGAAGAGGACTGCTGGGGTAGTGCAGTACTTAGCGATCCGAACGAGCGGTGGATGACAGAGGATGGGAAGGAGGTAAAATTAAAAAAAAAAAAGCCTTAATCAAAACTGGAAGGTGGTAGTCCTAGGGGACTTTAATATAAACTGGTTATCCCATGAGGCCTCCCAATACAAAAATGCCCTGTCCTGTATTAACCTCTCACAAATGGTCGCACTACCCACCAGAATCAACTACCGAACAGGCTCCAGTTCCCTACTTGACTGGATCACTACGAACCGGCCTGATAGGATATCCAACCCCACAGTACTTGCAGACTCGCTTAACGACCACCCCCAGTCACTTGCCACTGGACCAACAAGACTGCTAAGCCCCTGCCCCAAATCACGTTGAGTCATACCCTCAAACGTGGGCAGCTGAACTCGCTCAAGGC
Source organism: Neoceratodus forsteri (assembly GCA_016271365.2). NCBI lineage: Eukaryota > Metazoa > Chordata > Ceratodontiformes > Ceratodontidae > Neoceratodus > Neoceratodus forsteri. Next base: position 105,960,317 of record CM028131.1, on the reverse strand, counting down.
TTGCCTTAGGCTCACTGACTTGTCCCCACTATACTCTGCAGTAAACACTGACCAGGCACTGGATTATTTTATTGCTAAGTTTCATGATGCCTGTGACACCTATGCTCCGATCAAAAAGCGCAAAATCAAGGGAGTCCACAACTCAGGGGTCACCCCAGCTCTTCTGAATTTTATGGCCAACAGAGACCATCTTTGGCATACAGCCAAGGCTACTGGCACAAAGGCAGATATGCAGAAATACAGATCTGCCAGAAACACCTGCTCCCGTGAAATCAGACACGCAAAATCTCAATATTTTAAAGACAGCCTCACCCATTCCTGGGGTGACAGAAAAAGATGGTAAAGCTCTGTTGGACCTAGAGTAACCTGTGCCTCTGGATAGAGGTGGTTTTATGCATGAAACTTGAAATTAAAACTGTTATTGTACTGCTGCTTGCTGTGTAAACTACAAACTGTCCTGTCTGTATACTGCAACCATGCTACTGTATTCCTAGTGACTGTGCTACTGCTGAAGCACTGTGGGATACTGGGGGTGTCCCTGCACCAACAACATCGAGTGTGGTGACAGTGGCTATATTTCTTTTCATTGGGGCACTAAAACCGGGTAATAACAGCTACCAAGCTATTTTGGTGCATTTTGCCAATTTTAGGAGGTTTAATTAACTCGCTCCAAGTGCTACTAACAGGAAACAGTAACTAGCCTGACTACCTGCAATGGCAGCATATGAGCCTAGGGCCATTAGTGCAATACACGGCTCTTGTTATAGGTTCTGCTGTGTCCACCAGGGCAGCAGGGACACAGGATCTGTAAGTACCGAGTAGAGTTCAGTGTACAACTACCCCTGTTAAACAAATACTAACAAAAAAAAAAATGGAGGCAGCAATGACGTTCAGGGACGATGTATATGGCAACTGTTGTCAAATGTGTGTGATGTTTGCTTATGGCTACCTCTACCTCCGGCTGGAAGCTGCAACACTGGACTTAGGATTTGCAAGAAAGCGAGTTGTGCTCACAACAGAGGGAGGTGAACCTTACAATTTACAACTGTCTTTGGTTTGAAGCAGATTCCTTAGGAAAGTTAATATTCTTCAGGTGGAGGATACTTCTAACTGAAAGGTGAAATAAGGAACTTAGAATTTATCAGAAAAGGCAGTCTTTCAATCAACAGAGGGAGGTGGACCTTGCTTTACTTTTGTTACAATTGTTAAGATTTTCAGTGCAGGAAGAGTTTAAACCCACAGGGACTGAATACTGTTTACTGTGTCTGTCCTTGTGCACAGCTGACGTGTTTTGGGGCTGACTGCTTTCAGAGCACAAGTCACCAGGCTGTTTTGGGGCTGGGAGGTTTACCTGTGTCTGACGTGGATGTTTGGATTTTTCTCTGTTTGATTAGCAGGTATTTTCTCTGTCAAATTGTTGTGTAGGGCATCTTGCTGACAGGAGGCACTCATCATCAGCGGTAGGTCAGAGCTTTGCTGATTGTTTCGTGAGGGCACAGTTTAGGCCCAAACCCTTCCAACCCCTCACTCCAACCACCCTGGAAATAGTTCCTTTATACCTGGGGTTCTGACATCATTTCCTCAAGAGGGCAAGGTGCATATCGCTATCATATCCTCTCTAGCACACTGCACTGACAATGTAAGCATACTCATTATATAATATATATATTTCTATATAACAAACCAATCACACACACACACATACAAAAACAAGGTAGAAAGACGTGGGGAGTTGTGCAATGTAATGGCTGTGGGGCAGCAGTCTTCCGGGAGTCTTTCTGGAGGCTGAGATGCTGCCCTGTTTGCAGACAACTCTCTGCCCTGAGGGAGGAAGTTGCCAGTCTTCAGGCCGCACTGGACAGTAGTAAGGGAACCTCCCCTATCCAGGGAGCACCAGAGCCACCACCACTACCTCAGAGGTTGCGAAGAAAGCACAGCAGTTGGACCACAGTGGGCTCAGAGAGGGTAAGGGTGGTGGAACAGAGGCATACCCAGTCAGTTGTTCCACTCCACAATCCATACACCATTCTGGGGGAGCATAGTTCCCCTATGGATGCACCCGCAGAGGAGACTAAGGATGATGCAGACCACTTTCACAAGGGAGGCCCTCAGGAAGGAGGCAGAGGACAACACAGGGAAAGGAAGCAGCTCCTGGTGGGGGACTCAATTATTAGGGGGATAGAACTGGGAGGAGCAGGGAAAACTGAAGTAAGGTGCCTGCCTGGTGCCATGGCTTGGAGGGACAGGAACCGCATCTTTAGGATCACGAGAACAGTTGCACGGGAGTCTGAGCTGGTCGTCATTGTCCACCTAAGGGCAAATGACTTGGCTCATCATGAGATTAGAGCAGTGCAGAAGGACTTTGTAGAGTTGGGGAGGGGCCTAAGACGAATAGCACACACAGTATCCTTCTCAGAGGTGCTGCCTGTCGGTGGCATGGGTGAGGCGAGGGTACTCTGCACCATGCAGTTTAACGAATGGTTGAAAAAATGGTGTGGAGCACAGGGGTTTGGCTTCATTGGGGACTAGGGCTCCACCTGGAGGGACACCAGCCTATACTGGCAGGATGGCCTGCATCTGTCCAGGAAGGCAACAAGTCTTTTGGGCAATCGGTTTAAATGCTTCATTGGCAAGCTTTTAAACTAGTCAAGGGGGGTGGCACTGATAAGCAGCATGAAAATCCCAGCCTCCCCCTACAAAACAGAGTACTAAATGAGAAGAAGACCAAGGCAGAAATGTCAGTGGGGGATGCTGCTACAGAAGGTAAAGCCACCAAAAAATGGAGAGCAATGAGTACCAATGCCTGTAGTCTGGGTAACAAGCTTCCTGAATTAGTGGCCTTGATGGAGGAGGAACATCTGGATATCGTGGCAGTCACAGAAACATGGTACACAGAACCATGACTGGGACTAAACATACCAGGATACACTATCTACAGGAGGGACAGGGAGGGTAAAAGAGGAGGAGGAGTAGCTCTTTACATAAGGGAAGGAATCAAAGCAACAGAACAAAAGGGTAAACAGGGAGGAGAAGCAGCAGTGTGGGTCAATTTGGAGACAGGCAATGGCACCACAATCCGCACAGGGGTTGTATACAGACCCCCCTTTCGGGGGAGGAAATGGACAAGGAAATTATAGAAAGTATACTTAGAATGGCAGAAAAAGGGGGGAGATATTGCTGATGGCTGATCTGAATATGCCAGATGTTAACTGGAGTGCAGTTGCAGCAGCCACTTCTAAGAGTGGGGCATGCCTTAGACTAGTATTGGAACCCATTTGAGAGGGAGCAATCTTAGACCTGGTTCTCTCAAATGGAGATGGAGAGAGGATCACAGATGTAGAAGTGGGTAGCCATCTGGAACTAGTGACCATCGAACAGTATGGTTCACAATAAACACAGCAATAGAGTCAAGCCATACAAAGGCAAAAGTACTGGACTTCAGCAGGGCTGACTTTGCCAAAATGAGTGAATGCCTAAGGAATGCATTAGCAAATGGCAGGAAGGAGGGGTGGAAGAACAATGGGGAATAATAAAAACTGCCATCACAGAGGTATCGAGCCTTTGTGTGAAGCAAATAAACAAAACAAAACGATGTAAGAAACCACTATGGTTCTCAAAGGAGGTTGCAGTGAAGGTTCAAGAGAAAAAGAAAGCATTCAGAAAGTACAAGGACTCACAGAAGGAGCAGGACATAGAATTGTATCAGTTAAAGCAAAAGGAAGCTGGGAAAGCAGTCAGAACAGCAAAGGCCCGAACCAAGGAAAAGATAGCCAACTCAGTTAAGAAGGGAGATAAAACCTTTTTTAGGTACATCAGGGAGCAAAGGAAGACCAAGGGAGAGACAGTGAGGCTTAATAAAGGGGAGGGGGGTGGGCAGAGGGTGACAGTGAAAAGGCAGAGATACTAAACAAATATTTTTGCTCAGTATTTACAAAGGAAGAGGGGGATGTACCTAAAACAAACAACAGAAACACTCTGGATACAAAAGTTGATACCAGCCTATTTACAGAAGAAAGGGTTCTGAAAGAACTCTTAAAACTGAAGGTGGACAAAGCAATGGGGCCTGATGGGATTCATCCCAGAATTCTAAAAGAACTAAGGATAGAACTAGTGACATCACTGACTACCCTCTTTAACAAATCATGGGAGGATGGGGTGGTACCTGAAGACTTCAGGAGGGCAGATGTGATTCCCCTTCACAAAAGTGAGAGCAGGGCAGAAGCAGGAAACTACAGACTTGTTAGTTTAACCTCAGTGATAGGGAAAATGATGGAATCACTTCTGAAGGAAAGAACTGTCGAGTACCTAGAGGCCAGAGGGGCACAGGACCCAAGGCAGCATGAATTAACAGCAGGAAGGTCATGCCAGACGAATCTAATAGATTTCTTTGACTGGGTGACCAAAGTAGTAGATCAGGGAGGGGCTGTGGACATGGCCTACCTAGACTTTAGCAAGGCATTTGACACAGTCCCACACAAAAGATTAATATACAAGTTAGCCAGCCTGGGAGTGGGTCCCAAGATGATAGCCTGGGTAAAGAATTGGCTGGAGACTAGGACACAGAGGGTAATAGTATATGGAGTCCACTCGGAAGAAAGGGGGGTTACTAGTGGGGTACCGCAGGGTTCAGTATTAGGACTGGTCCTCTTCAATGTCTTTATAAGCGACATTGTAGAGGGACTGGAAGGAAAAGTATGTCTCTTTGCAGATGACACAAAGATCTGCAACAGAGTTGATGCACAGTGGGTGGAAAGGATGAAAAGGACTTGGCAAGGTTAGAGGAATGGTCAAATGTCTGGCAGCTTAGATTCAATGCTAAGAAGTGCAAGGTAATGCACCTGGAAAACAAAACCCAGAGGAAGAGTACACAATGGGGGGTGAGATACTAACACAACAAAAATAGAAAGGGACCTGGGGGATAGTCATATCAGATGACTTAAAGGTGGGCAAGCAATGTGAGAGGGCAGTAAGGAGGGCTGGGGGGATACTGGGATGCATAGGGAGGCACCACCAGTAGAAAACAGGAAGTTGTTATCCTCTGTACAGACAGCTGGTGAGACCCCATCTGAGTACTGTGTGCAGTTCTGGAGACCCAATCTCCATAAGGACATAGACAGGATGGAAGCTGTCCAGAGGAGGGCAACTAAAATGGTGCAGGGTCTGCACGAAGACATGAAGAGAGACTAAAGGAGCTTAATATGTATAGCCTCGAGGAAAGGAGGAGGCAGGGGAACATGATAGAAACATTCAAGTTCCTCAAGGGAATCAACAAAGTCCAAGAGGGTAGCATCTTTCAAAAAAAGAGGTGTGCAAGAACAAGGGGGCACAATCTGAAGATGGGGGGGCTGCTCAGAGGCAATGTAAGGAAGTATTTTTTCACAGAGAGGGTTGTGGATGCATGGAACGGCCTTCCGGAGGAGGTTGTGGAGTCAAAAACAGTGGTTGAATTCAACCATGCATGGGACAGTCATAAGGCAATTCTAGGGAAGGGGTAGGAGGAAGCAGGCTGTTGGTTAACTAGGATCTGCAGCTTATCCATTAGGTAGGAAAATGGGCAGACTGGGTGGGCCAAGCGGTCCTTATCTGCCATCAAATTCTATGTTTCTATATTAAGAAAGGGACCATTGCAGAGCCACCTCTGGCCTTGCCTGCAACTAACTTGACCCCTCTGTCTTACACAAAGTGCCTGCGGGAATATGGAAGGAGCAATAGTAGTTTCTACTCTCCTGTTTCAACCTTTTATAGCCTATGACCCTAAATCCATGGTCATGTTATCCCCAGGCAGGTCTCTACAGAAACCTACAGAATGCCAAGGAACCTCCCATGCTGAATATCCTGCAATGTTAAACAGCAGGTTCCTAAACCTTTTAACTCTGGGGTGTCTTAATAAACATCCTTTTAATCATTGTGCTATTTTAGCAATCTGTAGCCATCTAATAACGTGTAACCTTTGTGAGAGTTTCCCTTTTTCCAAGGGTGACATTTTTTTAAATGATCTCTACCCTCAACTTTAACATACTGTAACAGTTTGACAATATTAGCATTTTAGCATGCAGTATATACCCCACTCAATACTGTTAATTAGCTGCATCAATACAAGAAAAAGTCCCTTTAGCCTCATAGGCTTCTTCTTGATTGGAGTCTTCATCCCCAGCACAATATCACTAGGCACAGTCTTACCTGGGTTCTCACATTCAAGTTCCATACTTGCATCTCAGACCTCCAACAGGTAACATCCTGGGAACACAGGAAACAAAGGAACATCCTGCTCAGTCAGGGGGTCCTCCTCAAACTGAGCCCACGAATAATCCTCCTCCAACTCTTTGTCCAAGCTCTCCAGCAGGAACCTCTCGAGCACCTGGCACCAGTGTTCCACCTCTCTGCGTAGTCTGTCTGCCACCAGCCATTGCCCACTCATCCAGTGGATCTTCCTCATCAGGGTCTCCACCTCCTGGGTGTTGTCTCTCGCACCTCCAGTCTGCCTCAACCTGCATCTTTTAGTCTTCTTCAGGCTTGGCCTTCTTCCGAGCTCTCAGGTCCAGTCCAGGCAGCAGCTTCTCTCCGTCTGTCAGCCATAGTTCTGGGAAGAACTCCACAGACCTTCTTCTCCAGGTTCTCCTCTGTCAACTCCTGGTGCATCGGTCCACCTAGGATATCTGGGCGATATCCATTAGAAAACGTTCCTCTTCGGCCAGTCCCAATGCTTCCAGCAAGTTATCCCACTTCTGACACCAAGTCTGTGGAGAGGTTGTGGGATAACAGATGGACCAGACACAGAACTTCAGGTTCAACACACAATCTCTGTGTGACGTTTATTCAAAATACAAGAAACAACCTTATGCAACGGCATATTTCTTCTTCAGTACATCAGTTTGCAGCAACAGACTATGAATGACCTTCCTCTGCACTTAGCCAGCACCTAACACTAACCTCTGATCCAATTCACTAGTTGAGCTGTAGCCATAACCCCTATGCAGGCCTCATTTGCTTACGTAGTGGAGGCTCAAAAAGAAAAAAAACAAAACAAGCTATAAACAAAGAACCTTAATGCAGAATCACTGAAAGAAGAGTCACCCCAAAGGGCATTGGCAACAAATCAAGTTTCAAGAAATACTACATCATACATACTTCCATAATGCAATGCATCATGGGATATATGCAAATCACCATGACATTTCTGCCTTGTTAAGTTTACAACAATTTACATGCATTTTAAATAGCACAACTAGCTTAATTTCTATAAAAATCACCTAATACTTTTTACCATTATCAAAAACACCTAGTGCCATGGTATTTGAAACATTTACAGGTTTCATAAACACAAGGTATATACATTAAGGTATTTTGTAACAGTGCTATTACATACTACATCCAACAACAATAAACACAACCTTTTTTACATACAGTATACTCCGAAGTCACCACAATAACCTCCCTCTACGAGGATCTAAGAGGGAAAAGGAAAATTAAAGAGGACACTGTAGCGTAGTTAAGGGAGGGAGAAGGGGGTGCCCACAGGTGGCCAACCGTATGGACTAGAAATAGTAAAGGCTAGATTAGGCTTAGAAACAGAAGAACTGTTGCAACAGATTTAAGAAAAGGTTGGTCCTCAAGAATGGCAGGAGCTCCCTGTCACAACCACCATGTCACGGACCTTACCAGGTTTGTGTCACCTGAATGGGTTAAGTCTGTGGGTTGGATGCTTGTGACAACTGGGCACTCAGCATCCACTGAGCAATCCTCATGTGTAGTCATGTCAGGGGTACTGTGAACACTGAAGAGGATATCAGACCCAACATGCGTTGCATGGAAAGTGCGTGCACAGTTTTGCGTTTCATCATGTTGCGTACCATCTGCGAAAATGCCTGTAGTCTGCTGTCTGGAAGAAAGACCTGAGCCCGGGTAATATCCAGAACAGCTCCTATGAACAACAGTTGCTGGGACTGTTCAAGCCAAGACTTACTGAGGTTCAGCAACAATCCCATGAAAGTGAGGAACTGAGAAGCAGCCGTCACTGTCTGTTCGGTCTCCTGTTTATACGGACTTGCAATAAGCCTGGCGTCCAAGACAGGAAGACTTGGAGTCCTAATTTTATCAGGTGTGCTGCGACTAAGGCAAAGCACTTTGCAAAGACTCATGGCACCAAGGAAATCTAGAAGGGCAGGAATCAACAGACAATGTTGAGCCAGCACAAAGAATCATAGGTATTTGTGGTGACTGATGCACCAGTATGTGCTGGTATGCATCCTGCATATCCAGTGATGTTAGACAATCCTGACATTTCAGGTAGGGTAGCACAGAGCCCCAGAGAAACCATCCTGAATTTTTGTCAATCCATGCATTTGTTCAGATTTCTCAGCTCGACAATGGGACGTTTACTCCCTGATTTCTTTGGAACTAGGAAATAGTGTGAGTGTTTCATTCTGACTCTGACACTGTTTCCACTGCCATGTTGCTCAGAAGGCCTGAGATCTCCTGTGCCAGAAGCTCTGATATGTGAGCTGATTTGGGGGGTGGGGGGGGTTGCCTTCTGGGCAGGTAATCCAGGGAGTACCCCTCTTGGATAATCCTGAGGACCCACTGTCCTTTGTAATGGAGTCCCATTAATGGTAAAACTGGGTCAGGCACTCCCCATCAGGCAGCTGAGGCAGGACTGGGGCCGGAGATTCAAACTTTGGCTGCACCTTCTTCTGAGGCTGGGGGAGGCTGATTTCTATTGTTTTGAGCTCCCCTACTTTTGCCAAGAAAGGACTGCTTGTTGTTAAAAGACTCACGGACCTTGCCTCTGTGGGAGCTGAAGGAAACTGGTTTAAAATTCTTCAGTCATTCTAGTCTCATCAGATACCTGAAGAGACTGCTCCACCTGTCTGAACAGTTAAGTGCCATTGAAAGGGACATTTGGACTTCCAGTGACGTCATGCTCCTGACAGCAGCCTAAATCAGGAGGCTCCCCACCGCGACCTGCAACAACCTCCAATTTACTCCCAAAAATATCACTAATTCTTCTAAAAAACTACTTGGGAGGTGAAACAATGCCTAAGCGAGGGGACAAAAAGCATCCACAAACCCACCAACGCAACAGATAATGGTGGACTCTCAGACTCTGGCAGTGAGGGTTCTCAGGCCTCCTCCTCCTCGCAGCATAGTTGAATGGGTCCCAGCCAGCCACCACTATCAACGCTACAACACCAGATGGCTTTAATGCTCTCGGAACTACAGAATTTTAGGAAGGAATTCCGTTCAACCACAGCTGCCCTCAGAAACGATCTGGGCAAGCTGGAGAAGCGGCAAGGCTCTCTGGAAACCCAAGCCACCGAAACCGACTCAAGAATGGACCGCTTCCGAAAGGGCCATAATGCAACTGAACCAGAGGCTCCAGCAGTTACAAAGCGAGAGGAGGATGTTGAAAGTAGGAACCGGAGGAATAACATCCGGATCTCGGGGGGTCCCAGAGGGTGAGGAAGGCACTGATATCATGCAGTTTATCCGCAAGATGATCAGAGACACTATCACCCTACCAGCCGAAACACTGCTCGAGTTTGAGAGAGTGCACCAAACTCTGGCTCCCAAATCAGCCCCTGGAGCTAGGCCACGCATCATTCTAGTCCGATTCCTATGATTCCAAGAAAAAGAACTTGTGCTACACTCAGCATTGCGGCAGGGGCAAATTAAATATGATACGCACAGGCTCTTCCTTGAGAACGACTATGCTCCTGAGGTGAAGGCCATTCCTATCCTCCGGGCACTGAAAAAAGCAAACCTTCGATTTTGAACCTCGCACCCGGGCCCACCTCACAATATTCTATAAAGATGGTCAGCTCACCTTCAACTCAGCTGAAGAGGCACTGGTGAACCTGAAGAGTCGAGGGACTGAGGTGCAGGATACTCCGAATTACTACCCCAAGAGTACACTTGCCGCCAAGCTCTCCCACCAGGTCTGGCAATACAGACAACGAGACACCAGAAGACGCCAGGGCACTGAGGCAATTCAGAAGATTGCAGATTCGCTGCGTGAGCAAAATCGTACCTCCAACTCATAGGGCCAGCCTGCTGTAGACACACCGCGCTGATCAAGTGCAGCTGAATACTAAACATTGAACTCTCATTGTTCCGGTGGATGGGCCAACTGTATTGGGGGGCACTCCCCCGCTGCAATGTGGGAAATCTGATGCGGCTGGAACACTTTTGAACTTTGGAACATTTAATCTTAAGCTTACAGTTTACTCAGCTCTCTTGACATGCAGATAAGTTCCAGCTCTGGGTTTAATATTTCTTTACTAACTGACTAATTTTCTGCTAAATTAACAGACTGTATTCCCTGCTACTGTCCAACCCGAATATGTTTCTCAATCCCCACCCCCGCGCCTGTTAACTGTTACTAATGACATGTCTCCCTCAATTTGGGGGAGATTTCTCTCTATTCTTCTCTTTTGCAGACACCCTACTAATAAGAATTGAAGGAGTGAACTCGGCAGGAAGGAGGTAATTCCTGTTCTGTAGCTTCTTCCCTTTGTTGCCTCACTAACCAGCAATTGCCTATAATGGGAACATGACACCCACAGGCCAGTTTAAAGAACTGAGATAGAAATGTCAGGAATTCATTAATACAGTGATGGCAAGCTAAATTAGCAAAATGTTCTCAACAACTGCCGGGAGAGCAATTACTGAGCGGGGGACTGTAGGGATTATTGGGGGTGGGGTCGAGGAAGGATGGAGCGAAACTCAACTGTGACCCTAAGGCACACTAATTTGGACCAATATATTAAAACTGGTGAACTCAGGACGTTGGGAAGCCCCAGTAATGAATTACAGGTCTGTGTCGATGGAGGATTTACCTCCTGCCCCCGTTCTTACACAAGCAGTGGGATCGGAGACAGGAGGACTCTGTATGCTCGATATGCGCTGTGGGGAGGAACCGAGTTAGCCCACTGAAGGCTGGTACCATCAGACTAGCAGTGTATCAGACCAACATCTGAAGCCTTATAACCCCATGAGTTGAGGCTGCTACTGAGTAAAACATTAAGAATGGGAAAGGTAAAATACAACCATCACAGAGTTTGGGTCTAAAATTTCCCTTTGATCTTTCACTACTCCCACTCTATGAGCAGGCAGCGTGGTGAGCACACGGCACACCAACCTACCTCATCCAATCGACCCCCCCCCCCTTTCCTTCTCTAGGTGCTATAAGCGCCTGGAGGACTCTCACATTGAGAGTTAGCCCAGGTGAGGATTCCTCTCACCAGGGACTCTAGGAAGATCCCTGTAGTGGAAGTACGTAGTTAGACTGAGTTGATATGGCTCTGTTGGCACCACGGTCGCAAATTTATTTGTTCATATGGTTCCTGTTAAGTTTATTTCACTGGGAATGCCAGTTAGGAGGCACTGAACTTCATATCTCTGTTAACAGTTTAGTCTTTTTAAGGCAAACGGTTGTTTTTTATCATAATAGTAGACTAAAGTATAAAAGTAGATTGTGGTTAACCTGTGAAACAAATAAGAGTCCAGAGGGCATCGTGGTGAGAGGCTTCTTGGCATTGGTAGTGCATCACTTCCCTGACTTATTCCACAATTTAAATCCAACATGGAGGAGACCCCGTTGAAATTACTGTCTCTAAATGTCAATGGCCTTACTTCACCCATTAAGAGATCCAGGGTACTTACTTTCTTTAGGAGAAGCAAGGTAGATATTATCTATCTACAAGAGACCCACCTAAATAAAGAAGAGCACACCAAACTAGGTAGATTCTCAAAAGGCGAGATCTTTAGCGCTACATACAGAGGTGTCAATTATAATTCCACAACACACCTCACTACAAGTACAAACTAAACTGATTGACCCGGAGGACAGACTGGTACTTAAACAGGGAATAATAGGGGACAGAGAAGTCACACTAGCTAATATGTACCTCCCCTCAGACTCCTCAGTGCGAGACATTCGCCCCGTTAGACAAAATACTACAAATGACTAAAGGGACAATGTTGCTGGCAGGGGACTTCAGTTTGTTACCTAACCCCGAAATGGATTCCTCCAGTCTAAGAACTCCCAAGAGAACGCCCGTACAGAAAATTTTCAACAGATTTCTGGTGGAAGTAGGCTGGGTTGATATCTGGTGGCATCTACACCCACGTATTAGAAACTACATACATTATTCTGCAGTTTACCATACCTATTCAAGAATCGATCACTGCTACACCCAGGCAGAGTGTCTGTGCAATGTAGTGGACTCCCAAATAGGTGACATAATGCTCTTGGATCAATCCTCAATAATCACTATCTCGCAGCTAGGCTTACAGCGAAAGAAAACACAGTGACCTTGTCTTCTCCGTGAGAACAACAGCAGCATTAGCTATCGACTGAGTGAAATACACTGGCTTATTTTTAGGAATAGCACATTTCTTGTCTGCCTGCTTGGGTACAGCAGCCACCTAAGCAGGCCTCTGACAAAATGCATCAGACAGGATCTCAAGTGCGGGTTGCATAGGAGGAAAGAACAGTTATGTATGAACTTACTGTAACAGTAGATCTTCCAGAGAATAGCCTCAATTAGGCCTCACCTTTGGAATTATAAGCAGTCAGCATCAGGACCACGTGGAAACTTTTGCAAGCTAGGGGCTGTTCACTATGACATGCAGTGTTTATGTGTACGTAACACAGGTGGCCCAATCACTCCTCAGTTTCTTGATGGAGATCAGCCTGAGAGGACCTCTAGCCATGAGGAACCAGGAGATGAGACCAGCACCAGGCATACAAGGAGAGGCATGGCACTGAAGACAGGATGCATGGAGTAAGGTTTTAGGCATAGCATTTGAGATGACCCACACTCAAAGCAAAAGGGGGAAAGAGTGAGGGCACGACACGGCCTAATGGAGGACATTCTCTCAAAGATCTACTGTTAAAGTTAAAGGATACCTAAACAACATTTTGACATTACACTATTCAAAAATCTGACTCGGTAGGTGACTAAAGAAAAGACTGCTGTATTCATTAATGCTAAAACGACATTTACATAATTTACCTAAATGTGGTTCCAGAGCATTTGAAAATGATAAAATCAGCCTTCCAATTTCAAAAAAAAAATATCTTACCTGATTCCTAAAATGGCCGTCAAATCTATTATGTGATGACATCATTGCAGCCAAAGTCAGAGAGAGATATATGGCTCTCTATAGTGCTAACTAGTTCTTATTTCTCTTTGTATAGAATTGTTTCACCCAAATGGTCAAAACCATGTGCATTATTCTGTATAATGCACGTTAGGCTTGGTTCTGTTCATTTTGTTTACTTTAACATGCTGAAAATGTGTTTTAATCCAACCGACTTTCTCTGTGGCAAACCACAGTGCAGTACAAATTTTGAATAACCTGGTGGTCTAGTGGTTATGGTGGATCCAGGATGTTACAATGGGGGTGCTAGGGTGGTGTGCATACTTAATTGCACTTTTTAACATTTTTATTAAACCTTTATATTTTCTGCTATTATTCTTTTCTAGTACATTTTTGACAGAACCTACAAATGTAATCCATAGTTTGAATATAAACATTTGTACAATCAATAAATCAGACTTCTTCAACAAAGTGAAATACAGCAGCACCAAGCAAGTACATTACTATAAGGGGTTGCAGCCACACCCTTCGCCACTCCCTAGAGCCACCACTTTTTTGTAGCAAAGTTCTTGTGCAGTCCAATGTTAGAGTTCATACTTTCTTGAAACTCAAGTATATGTGTGTCTCATCTTTTTCCACAGGAAGTAATGAGAAGAATCAGCATTTATATAGTGGTTTTCATACACAATGCATCCCAAAGTGCTTTACAAGCAATACTAGACTGGTAGTGAAGTGACTGAACATGTAGTGGCAGCCATTTCATACATTAATATCCAATATCCACACACAGCCTTGGACAATTGCACAAACTGGTTTTATGGGAAGGGGAATGTTGGCCAGGACAATGGGGTCAGGTAGTGATCAAGGTGCTGGCAGCCCCACATCTTATTTCTCACAGTAATCTGCTCATATTTCTCTCCTTCTGTCTTCCTCCTTCCATGAATATAGCAGTGCCTTGCAAGAGTGGCCTTCTCAGTCCCCCTCTGGTATTCATTCTTCACTATTCCTCCTCACACTAAAAACTGGTGAGCTCATCACCCTTCTGCATCATGAATGCATGTAGTACAGTCCCTGTTTTATTTCAACATATCAATTATAAACATATCTTTCCAGTAAGTCAGGCTCATAGCAGCAGGGAACAAGGGGAATGATCATCTTTCCTATCCTTAAAAGATCTAGGCTACCTTTGATTAGGCACTATTAAATGATGGGTGCGCACATCATCATGCACGTCATTTAATAGTGCCTAATCATAGGTGGCTTAGATCTTATATGAGTAGGAAAGCCTATTTTTCCACTTGTGCCATGCTGCTATCAGCCTGGCTTACCAGAAGATCATGTTTATTATTAATATGTAAATATAACACGGGAGACTGTACTAAACACATTCATGATGCAGAAGGGTAGTGAACTCACCAGTTTTTGGTGTGGGGTGCAGATGAGAAGAATGAATGCCAGATGCGGACTGAAGAGGCCACTCCAGCAGGGTACAGCTATATTCAGGTTAGCTGAAGACATGAAGGACGCTGAGCAGATCACTGTGAAATCTGAAATGTGGGGCTGTCAGCATCATGATCACTTCCTTACTGTGGATGAGAGTAGCCAGCGATGACAAATACTCAGAGTGGCAGAGCTGCACCTAACCTGTTACTTGAATTCAGTGTAGGGAGATTACCCTCGGGGGTGTGTGTGTATGTGTGTGTGTGTGTGGGGGGTGTTGATGTTTGTTAAGACAGTATTGAGGGAGTTGTGTATAGCTCATTCAAGATTTGGAAGGGTGGTAGCTGGCCAACTCGCATTGTGGAGTAGAGCACAGAAAAGTACTGGAGAAGAATTGCTGGGAACTGTCTTGCAGGGTTCTGCTGATCACAGGTAAAGGAGTAGACTGACACTGGAAGTTATGTGGATTCACTCAAGGTATTAGTATTCCTCTCCTGCTAATAATATTGTTATCCATTGTAAGTGCAGCCCTTATGAGGGCATGAGCAGCAGTTTTTCTGGTGGGTCATGATGCTTATTGCTTGTCCCTCCAGGAAGACCTAGTTATTGCTTAATGAGGTGGGAAAAAAACACAACAGGGAACTGTACATACTACCTTCACTGTGCATAAGGGTGGTGATCCACTCTGTTTACTGTAAGCGCAGAAGTCAAACATTGAGAATGTAGACTGGAGAGTGATTTGGGAGGCATTTTTAACAGTGCCAGCTGATGATGCATATCAGTATAGGTGTGCAAAACTCTCTGAGGTACAAGATTACAATCTGAGGTGTGATAATTCTCTTCATGAGACCGCAAGCTCATCTGCGGTCCCAGGCAGTACTAAGGACAGGGTATGGATGGTGGGGTGTTCAACAGAAGGCAGGCTAGGTGCGGGGGATTCACATGGAAAAAGAAAGCCTTATTTGTGGATTAACAAGAGAGCATGAGCTTTGGAACTGAACAAGACCGGTACTTTGCTGTGTGACCCTGAGCAAGTCACTAAACTTCCTTGTGCTCCCAGGCCACACCTGTAAACAAGCTTTCGGCTTAGTGCATCTCTCCTGGTTAACGAAATACAAAATTCAGTGCATCATATAACCACTAGATCAGGTATTTGAAGTGTTGTACTGTAATGCAGTTTGCCAAAGAAAAAGTCAGCTGGATTTCAAAACATTTTCCGCAAGTCAAAGTAAACAAAATTAACGCCTAACGTGTACTGATCAAAATAATCCACAAGTTAATACATGGTGTTGATCATTCTGGTACAACAATTCAAAATAAAGAGGAAAAGAAGAACTATTTAGCACTATAGATATATATGTGGATCTCTGTCTCCGGCTCTGCTGATGTCATCATGACTTATCACTTGACAGACTTGGCAGACATCTTAGGGAGAAACCAAGGCTGTTTTTTGAAAGTGAAAGGCTGATGTTTACATTTTTCAAAAGCTATGAAACTGCATTTATGTTATTTACATCAATGCAGTTTTAGCATGAATGTAAACAGCAGCCTTTACTTTACATCACTATAAAGCCAGATTTTGGAGTTTGCAGTTTTAAAAAACTGCTTGTTTAGGTACCCTTTTTCTTAAGTAACAGTTATAATCTTCTTTGATGATAGTTTCTCCATTAGGCTACA
Organism: Neoceratodus forsteri; assembly: GCA_016271365.2. NCBI lineage: Eukaryota > Metazoa > Chordata > Ceratodontiformes > Ceratodontidae > Neoceratodus > Neoceratodus forsteri. The sequence continues at coordinate 105,944,096 of CM028131.1, read as the reverse complement.
CCTTTGGAATGACTGCCAAATAGTACAAATTAAACTGGAAGGATGGCACAGTCTTGTATCAAATCAAGAAAGAAGGCCTTACAATACAGCATGCCCAAAACCAGCACATCTACGAGACACAATATCCACACTGTAACGTTTAGTGAAAGTACGAAAAGTGCTCCACATGGCAGCAGCATATATGTCAGCAGCACGGACATTTTTGAAATAAGCAAGTGAAGGGGTCATATGCCTTGTGGAGTGACCACAAACACCACCGGAAGTTCCTTACTGTGCTTCCTATAACACAATATAATGCAATGTGCCAGCCATTTGGAAAAGCACTGTTTAGACACAGGAGCTCCCTGGTGAAGGAAACAAAAAGCTGAGAGGACTTTCTGCAGTCCTTGGTGTGAGCAATACAGTACCTTCATATTCTACATACATCCAAAGTATAGAACAGCACCTCACACTGCTTGGCATGCTCAGGATAATTTACAGGAAAGTGTATTGTTTGAGTCGGTGTAAATTCAGATACCACTTTCACTAGAAACTTACAAGTCATAAGCAAAAAGAACAGGTTACTCACCTGTAACAGTAGTTCTAGGAGTGGTATATGTTGTTCATCCACACTCTTTGGCATGTCCCTTTCCCTTAAATCTTGCCGGAAGTCTTCAAGCTGGCTCCTCCCACCCACCCGGGTGGTATAACTCTCGGCTCCGTCCCATGATGCCAAATCTTAGCCCGCTGGAAACAAGGTAGTGCGCCTTAAAGCCAGGGAGGTCCGGTGGGTGGGTGTGGATGAACAACATATACCACTCCTAGAAAGTACAGTTACGCAAGAACTTACTGTAACAGTAGATCTTCGAGAACAGCTCTTGCAGCAGGTTACACCATTAGGACTGAAGCCGGCAGGTGCCAGGACCCGACGGAAATTTTCTAGCTAGCAGTATTCAGCGGGGACTGCCTCCGACGTCGGTCCCGCCCCCATCAGGCATAGTACAGTATATGAGGAGGTGGTCCCCCAGAATCCCCAGTTCTCCCGCTGGAGACTCCCGGCCGCTAGATGACATCAGAAGAGGAGACTGAGGATCCGCCATCAAATGGCAATCAGAATAGTGTAGTGTAGAGAACACCTGATCCTAGGAGAAGGATATCTGAACGACAAAATCTACCTCCAGCGGGGATGGTGGGAGGGAAAGTACCTGCTGCAAGAGCTGTTCTCGAAGATCTACTGTTACGGTAAGTTCTTATGTAACTGTACTATTTTACTTCGAGAAACAGCTCTTGCAGCAGGTTACACCATTAGGACTGATTCCCAAGCAATAGTGGAAATCCCACACCACTGGGAGAAGGGAAGGTAGAAATCTTTAGTAAAACCTAAGTCTAGGACAGAAGTCCTTGAAGGACTGCTAGACCAAAACCTGCTCTTTGCCTTGATGCCACATCCAGGCTATAATGCCTGATAAAGGTGTGCACAGTGCTCCAAGTCGCTGCTGCACAGATGGCTGAGGTGGACACGTTCTTTAAGGCTGCAAAGGAGGTAGCCACCCCCCCTTGTGGAATGACCCTTAACCGCACCCGGTAAGGGTTTGTTGCACTTCTGGTAACAGAACGTGATACAATGTATAAGCTACCTGGAGAGCGACTGTTTGGAAACGGGAGCTCCCAGCATCCTGTGGTCGAAGGAGACAAAAAGCTGATCCGATTTTCGGTGGTGTTTGGTCCTGTTCAGGTAGAATCGAAGACACCTATGCACATCTAAAGTGTGCAACAGGGCCTCTCCTCGATTCGAATGTTTAGGGAAGTACACTGGTAGATCGATATCCTGATTAAGGGTGAGAGCTGAGACCACCTTAGGTAGAAACTTTGGATCGGTCCGCAAGGATACCCTGTCCAGATGGAAAACCAAATAAGGTTCTTTGCACAACAGTGCATGAAGTTCCGAAATTCTTCTGGCCGAAGTAACGGCAACTAAAAACAACGTCTTCCATGTAAGGAGACGTAGCTCGCAATCCATGGCTGGTTCAAAAGGTGGCAGCGTAAGCTGCTCCAGGACAAAGGGTAAATCCCAAGGTGGAATAGGATCCTTAATCGGAGGTCTAAGGTGGAGAATACCTCTCAGGAAGGCTCGTGCCGTGTCCAACTGAGAGATAGGACGTTGGCCTATAGGAGTTTGATAGGCTGAGATGGCACAAAGGTGTACTTTTATCGAGGAATAGGCCAAGCCTGTCTGGAAAAGACACAGGAGGTAGTCCAAGACTGACCTTTCTGGACATTCCAGTGGCGAGAACCCCCGCGTTTGAGCCCATAGGCAAAATCTGCACCATTTCATGGCGTAAGTAGTACGAGTGGCCAGTTTTCTAGCGGGTGCTAGAAAGTCAGCTACTTCTTGCGAGACCCCGTGTGTCTCTAGGAGCCAAGCATGCAGGTTCAGCGAGCGAAGGTCCAGATGGACCAAGGATCCCTTCTCCTGAGACAGCAAGTGAGAGCTGATTGGCAGAGGCACCGGAGGTTCCCGGAACAGCTGGTGTAGTAGAGGGAACCAGTTCTGCCTGGGCCAGAATGGCGCAATCAGTATTAGCGTTGCTCACTCTCTGCGAAGTTTCAAAAGGACCCTCTGGATCAACGGAAAGGGGGGAAAGTGTAGAGGAATCTGCCCGCCCAGGAGAGGGACAACGCGTCTCACCAGAAAACACCAGGCCCTGGATCTAGCGAGCAAAAATTGGGCAGTTTTGCATTGGATGGGGACGTGAAAAGGTCCAACTCTGGTGTACCCCATCTGTGAAACAGACCCTCTACTACTTCCTGGAGTAGTTCCCACTCGTGGACTCTGGCCTGAGAGTGACTCAGGCCGTCTGCAATGACATTGTCCACTCCTGGTACATGAACAGCAATGAGGTTTGCGCCGTGTTGCAAAACCCAATCCCACATCCTCATGGCCTCCCTGCAAAGCGGGTAGGAATGGGTGCCTCCTTGTTTGTTGAGGTAATACATCACCGCGGAATTGTCTGTTTGTAACAGAAGAGTACCCGGTGGAATCTTCGACTGGAAAGCCTGCAGGGTGTAAAGAACTGCTCTCATTTCCAGAATATTTATGTGGAGATGAGTCTCTTGGGCTGTCCACAGGCCCTGAGACTGGACACCGTCTAGATGTGCTCCCCATCCGAGCCCTGAGGCGTCTGTCGAGAGTGTCACAATCAGAGACGGCGCAGTGAAGGGGACCCCCACTGATAGATTCTTTGAATCTAGCCACCATTGCCAATCCCGGATTACGGCCTTCGTGATCTGAATTGGGAGCTGCAGATGGTCTTGCTTTTGATCCCACTGGACCCGTAACATCCACTGGGTCACCCGCATGTGGAGACGGGCTAGCGGGACCGTCGCAATGGCCACAGCCATGTGTCCGAGCAGGCAAAGGACCAGTCTGGCTGGGACGGTCTTCTGCCAAGATGTCCCTGATGAGGGATCTGATGTGTTCTGCTCGGTCCTGGGGCAGAAAAGCTTTCCCCTGGACGGTGTCCAGAACTGCGCCTATGAACTGCAGAATCTGAGATGGAACCAGGCGTGACTTCTCTTGATTGATAATGATGCCCAGCGTCTCGAACAGAGACCGAGTACAATGAATGGCGGACATCAGGGCTTCCTGAGAGGGCACCATGAGAAGTCAGTCGTCCAGGTAGGGGAACGTGTAGTGGCCTTGTCTCCTCAGAGACGCCGCTACTACCGCCATGCACTTCGTGAATACCTGAGGTGCCGAGGACAGTCTGAAGGGAAGGGCTCGGAACTGATAATGGTGACCCTGAAATTCGAAGCGCATAAACTTCCTGTGCACTTGAGCTATCAGTATATGCAGGTAAGCATCCTGCATGTCCAAGGACGCTAGAAAAGCGCCCTGCTTGAGCATGGGAATCAGACCTGGGAGGGTCACCATGCGGAAGTGTTTGCACAGGACCGATGCGATGAGGCCGCTGTGGTCAAGTATCAGACGGAGATCCCCTGTTTTCTTGGTAACCAGGAAGAAGTGAGAATAGTAACTTGCACCTCTCTGGTTCCGTGGTATGTGCTCTATAGCTTCTTTTCCAAGAAGCGCAAGCACCTCCTGCTGTATGAGCAGGGCATGCTGACCCGAGTAACGGGAAAGCAGGGGAGGTCTTGATGGTGGGTGGTCGAGAAATTCTGTGAAGTGGCCTTTCTTGACCAACTGGAGAACCCACTGGTCGGCGGTGATCGACTGCCACCCTAAAAAGTGGTGAGTGATGCGACCCCCGACCTTTTGTGCCCGTTGATCCAGAGGAGGGTTGGGGGCCGGGAAGGAGTCATGCTGCAGCAGCATTGTTCCATGCAGGCTGGGCCGGTTTGGTGTAATGCTGGCCTCTACCTGGGCTTTACGTTGAAAAGTGCCCCTTTGTTGCTGGCCAGAACGTGGCTGCTGCCGTTGTTGCCGGTTGCGAAAACGGCTCTGGTTCCTACGAAAGGAACCAAGTCTTGATCTGTACCTGGCTTGTACAGACCTGACTGCCTTCCCAGCATCCTGGAGTTTGGTGATAACCTTCTCCGAGGGTTCACCAAAAAGTACTTCGCCACTGACCCCTATAGCTGGATGCTACTGTATACTCTGAGAAATTACTGTAACTACAGTTAAGAATGCTGGTATGTGTCATTGCTCTGTAATGAATGCTATTATGTGTCTTACTCTGTAACATAGCTGGGTCGTCCCTTGCTAATGTTAGTGTTAATTATTGTACCTACTGTATAGAATGCTAGTATGAGTCCTCCTCTGTAAAGGATACATTTGTGTGTCTCTCCCTGTAACTAATTCCGGGTCTCAGTGGGCTTACCTGGTTACCAAAATACAAATAAATAAAATTATAAGGGACATCAAGAATGTTTTTCTGTACGTCCGGGGTAAAACCGGAGACACGGAGCCAGATGCCTGAAGCTGCAGCTCTGGCAGACGAGTCCGCAGAATCGTATTCGGCTCGTAGCACTTGGGTTCCCACATCAGACCCTGTGTGGAGGAGGTTTAGGAGCTCTGCCTTCTGATCGCCATCCGGTAATTTACCGACCAGGTCCTGGCCCTGTTCCCACAGGGCATTCTGAAACTGTACCATGTGAGATAGGTAGTTCAGGGACCTGATGGAGCATGTCACAGCTGCATACATGCGCCTCCCAGGGTATCCAGCTGTTTGGATTCCTGGTCCGGTGGCTGTGTGCTCATGTGCTGCGGTCTTTGGGACCGGTCGTGTGAGGCCGTAATGACCAGGGAGTCAGCCAGAGGTTGTTGACCCAAGTACTGGTCCTCTTTCGGGGCCTTGTAAAGGCAGTCAGCTTTCTTCAGCACAGCAGGAGTGGAGTGCAGACGCTTCCACACAGCCTTGGTGACATCCGCGAAGGTGTCCACCAAAGGTGGCACTACCACAGGCTTTGGATCTTTCTGCCGAAGATAACGGGCAAGGCGCTGTCTTTCGGGATAGAGGTCTTCAGCATCCTAAACCATGTTGACCTGGATGTGCCTCATGATCTCACAGAAAGAGGGATCATCTTTGAGGAGACCTGGGCAGGTCATGTGGGTCAGGTGATGGAATGTTGAGTGGAGAAGGAGATATGGAGTAATCCGAGGTATCCGATCTGGAGTCCTCCCCTGACGGGGTATACCGACGATGTCTGGGTCGCTTGGGGCTGGGAGACCCTGATGGAGATCTTGAGGGAGGCCTTCTCCGATCCTTGGATCTACCCCTGGGAGGTGGAGTCTGCTCCTTAGGGGGTTGGTGGTCGTCCTGCTGGCCCCTGTGGTGGAGGAGGGGGGGTAGGAGGTGAAGGGAGTAGGAGTAGGAGGAGGTTTTACAGGGACCACGTCTTTACGGATGGTGTCCCACCAGAAGGTAAAGAGATCCTTTACCTCTTGTATATTCATGCCCGACGATGGGCCTGGTGCCGGTGGCCTGTCGCCGGGGTCGGGCGTCTCCGGGGTGGGTGAAGGTTCCCTAGGAAGACCGGCATCCTCTGTGTCACCCGCCTGGTCTTCAGGCAATGTGGTGTCCTCCTCCGTGGAATCACTGTGACCGGTGTCCACCGGTGACTGAGGGGCGGTCTTCAGCTCCGGTGAAGCCGACGTCGGTCACCGGCCCAACGACTTGAGTCCAGCGACGCCCGGCGGCGTCTAGAGCTTGGCCGATGTCCTCGGCTCTGGCGAGCGCCTGACTGACTTTCTGGCGCTTAACAGCCAGGTCCGTTGTCTGGCTTGAGGGAAGCCAGGTCTTTCATCTTCCTGGGTGGTGGATCTGGGCCCCAAGGGGGGCTGGGAGACCAACCTGGAGTCAGGGTCCCGACGTCGGGTGGATGAGGAAGACTTGTGGCATTTGGAGGAGAGGCCCAAGAGGGAGTAGAGGAAGTCGAGGGCCTGGAAATCTTGATGGACTGAAGAGTCGAAGAACCACTGGCAGCCCGGACTTTAACCGGAGGGGGCTGAGACCTAGCCCTGGAGGGAGAGCGGTCCGATTGGGTGGAGCCTGAGCTTTGCGAATCCGAGGCCCGGTTCGGGGATCTGGACCTTGCTTTCTCCCGGTGCTTGTCCCGGTGTTTATGGGCCTTGGAGGAACAATCGCCCATGGAGGAAGGTTCTTTGTCCATCCTACTAAGTTTTTCCTCTAACAGGTAAGCCTGAAGTGCCTTCTGATGGTGGAACTGTTGAACCCTTGACAAAAGGTGCAGGCCTTGGTGTCGTGGTCCAGGCCTAAGAACCGCACGCAGGAAGAGTGAGGATCCTTGAAAGGGATCTGTTTTCCACAGGCACACTTTGAAAGGTGTCCCTCAAATGAAGGATTTGGAAAGGACATTAGTTATGTAGAAACTCTTGAAGTTCTAAGTCGTCGTGCGCTAGGTAGAGACCGAGAGGCCGATGCTGGGGAGTCTATGGCGGGAAAAGAACTGGGGATTATGGGAGACCGCCTCCTCATATACTATGCCTGACGTCGAGGCGGGACTGTCGCGGGCGCGGTCCCCGCTGAATACTGCTAGCTAGAAATTTCCGTGGGTCAGCGCCCTGCCGGCTTCAGTCCTAATGGTGTAACCTGCTGCAAAAGCAGTTTCTCGAAGTAAGATCTACTGTTACAGGTGAGTAACCTGTTCTTCTAGGAGCGTGGATATGTTGTTCATCCACACTCTTTGGCAGACTCCTAGCAGTTCTCTGGGAGGAGGGAGGCAAGGCGCACACCCCCTACTTAGGAAACAGAGACTGGAGAACCGAGACCCCAAAACCAGCATCCCGGCATGCGATTCAAGGTCGATGTGGTAGTGGGAAATAAAGGTGTTTGCTGACTTCCAGGTAGCAGCCTGACAGATTTCCTGGATAGGGATGTCCCTGGAAGCAGCCACCGATGCAACAGTATGGCGGGTAGAATGAGCTCTTAACCCTCTGGGAGGCTCCTTGCCCGCCAACTCATAGCACAGACCTATGCATGATGCGATCCATCCTGCAATGGTCTGTTTGGCTGCAGGTCTGCCAAAAGCGGCTTCAGCGTAGGTGACAAACAGCTGGCGAACCTCTCCACGAATTTCCGCCATTCTTTCCTTATAATAGGAGAGAGCATGTCTCAGGTCCAGAGTATGGAGCCTGTACTCGGCATCCGAGGTGTAGTTAGGGTAGTATACCGGCAGAATCAACACCTGATTAAGGTGAAACTCTGAGACTACCTTCGGAAGGAATTTCGGGTGGGGGCGCAGGACAACTTTGTCCCTGAGAAAGACAAGATAAGGGGAGTCCACCGAAAGTGCCTGGAGCTCCCCTGTCCTTCTGGCTGACGTGATAGCCTCCAGGAATGCCGTCTTCCATGACAAGTGTGAGAGCTCACACTTGTGCATGGGTTCGAATGGCTTGCCCATGAGCTTTGCCAAAACCAGCAAGAGATCCCACGGAGGTGGAGGTGCATGCACCGGAGGGGATATGTGATCCAGGCCTTTGAAGAAGCGCCCGACCACTGTCACCTGTGCCAATGTCGGCTGACCGGCCCGTGCCAGTAGCAGAAATGGCTGCCAGGTGCACCCTAAGGTCGATGACTGTAGACCCCTTTGGAGGAGACCAAGGTAGTCTAAAATGTTAGCCACAGAGCAGGATAAGGGGTCCAGACTCTTACTCTGACACCAAATGGAAAACCTTTTCCATTTGAAGGCATAACATTTCATGGTCGATTCCTTACGAGATGCCTCCACCACAGTGTAGACATCCTCGGAAAGACAGAGCCTGGAACTCTAGCCGCTTAGGTACCAGGCTGTGAGGTGCAGGGATTGAAGGTCCAGATGGAATACCTTGGTTCAGTGATATCAAATCCGGGCGTGTACAAAGCCACTCCGGGGGCCTGCAGCTGAGGCTGAGGAGATCTGGGTACCAGAACTGGAGCGGCCAATCTGGGGCTACCAGAATCACCTTTGCCTTGTCCCTCCTCACCTTGAGTAACACCTTGTGGATCAAGGGAAATGGAGGGAAGGCGTAGAGGAGGCCTGGGGTCCACGGCCTCGAAAAGGCATCCCCCACAGCGAGCCCTGCTGATGGGGGTGGGCATGACTCTAGAATCACATCTCATTCTCCTGGAGGCAAACAGGTCCACAAAGGTCTGCCCCAACAGGAAACAGACTGTAGCTACCTCTGGATGGAGTGATCACTGAGTGGGATGTCTGGCCTCTGCTGAGAGCATCCACCAGCTAGTTGAGACTTCTGCCACATGGATGACTAGGAGATCCGCCTCCAACCGGCTGACGAGGGTCCAGATGTGGAGCGCCTCCTTGCACAGCAGACGGAAGTGCATGCCACCCTGTTTGTTGAGGTAGTACATGGTCGTGGTATTGTCCAGACGAGGTAGTACATGGTCGTGGTATTGTCCGTCTGGACTTGAACCACTTGACCCCAGAGCTGAGGAGTGAATGCTGACAGTGCCAGTCTGACTGCTCTGAGCACCAACAGGTGGATGTGGCATCAGGACTCCTCGGGGGTCCAGAACCCATGGGCCCTGTTGTCCCCCATGTGGGCTCCCCAGCCCATGAGAGAGGCATCGGTCGTGAAAACAACCATTGGCTCAGGGCGGACAAATGGGATCCCCATCTGCAACCATTCTGGGGCGGTCCACCATTGGAGAGCATCCCACATCTTCTGGGTTACAGTGATCAGCTGGTTGAAATGACCGTGGCGCTGAGTCCACTGGGCGGCCAGTTCCCATTGAAAGGGGCGCATGTGCCACCTGGCCCAATGGACCACTGAGGTGCACACCGCCATGTAACCCAGAAGGTGCATAAAGTCCCGGGCAGGGCACAAGAGCCCAACCAGAAATGATCAGGCAAAGGAGGAAAGAACCTCCGCCCTGTCTGCAGGGAGCTGAGCTCTGGCTTGATGAGAGTCGAGCTCTGCCCCGATGAAGCCCATCACCTGAGATGGCACAAGTTCCAACATGGCCTCGTTGATCAGGAGGCCAAGCTGACAGCAGGTTCTGAGAGCCAGGTCCATGGATCTCCACCTTTGAAGGGAGGAACCGCCAGGAGCCAGTCGTCGAGATAAGGTAAATTCGAACTCCTCGGCGAGATGGGCTGCCACCACTGCAATGCATTTGGTGAAGAGCCGAGGGGCCGATGACAGGCCGAACGGCATGGCTCGGAACTCGTACAGGGTCCCTTCAACCCTGAAGTGGAGGAACTGCTGGTGGGACAGATGGATTGGGATGTGAAAAAACGCGTCCTGTAGATCCAGTAAACAAAACCACATGTTTCGCTCCAGGGATGGTATGATCTGGTTCAGAGTTACCATCTGGAAGGTGCGAGACCTGAGATACTAATTCAGGCCATGGAGATCTAAGATGGGGTGCCAACCCCCCATCCACTTGGGCACCATAAAGTACCTGGATACGAAGCCTGGGTCTACAGTCTGATCTGGCACTGGAGCTACTGCCTCCTTGCAGAGGAGCTGAGCTATGTCGTCTCGAAGAGCCAACTGCGTGCGAGCTGAGATCCTTTCCTCCGGGGGCTGCGGGCTCGGCTACGCAGGTACTGCTGGAATTCCAGAGGCAGTCCCTGCCCTACCACTTCTAGAACCCATCTGTCCGAGGTGATATCGGACCAGGTGGAAAGAAAGTGGCGGAGCCGAACCCCCACGGGAGGACCCAGGGCAAGCATGACAGGTGTAGGGGTGGCCCCCAACCCGTCACTGAGCAGGCTTAGAGGAGGAGGAGGAGGAAGCTCCTGGATCAGCACCTCGGCCTCCTTTATGGGGCTGTTGAGGGCCCTGCTTGGGCCTAGGGCACCAAGCTTGAGCCTGCTGCTGCTGTTGGTGCTGCTGACCTCCTTGATAGGAGGGCTGCCTAACTGCAGGGGAGGACTGCCGAAAAGGCTTCCTCTTCTGCTGGTTCTTGCCTGAGGAACCCTTAGCAGAAGTGGCATCCAAGGTGCATTGGACTGTTCAATCGCTGAAGGTGGCCTGCCACTCCTGGGCCGAACAAGTCGGTACCAAGGAAGGCACATCAGTTAACTTGTGCTGGGCATCTGCTGGAAAGGAGGATAACCGCCCAGCCAAGCCCTGCAGCCCGGTGGCCATTGTGGCTGCTAGGCGGGCACAAGAACCCCGATGTGCAGGCGCTTGGAACAGCATCGTCCTCGATCACGGACTTGCTTGACTGTGGTCTGCATGTCCGCGGAGGGTGGAGGAAGTACTTCATCCAATGACCCTAGGAGAGCATGGGAGAAATGTGCCATGATTACGGCTGAACTGGCCTGATGAAGGCCCAAGGAAGAGGCCGCGTAGACCTTATGGGCAGAGTGGTCCATGTTCTTGGACTCCTTGTCCGGAGGTCGGTCAGTGTCGGCCGAGCTACCGGTACGTCTAAAAACGGAAACAGTCACCAGGCTCTCAGCCGAGGGATGTTCTGTGAATCCCGGCAGGGATTCCATAGGCACCGCGTACTTATGGGCCATACAGGCAGACGGTGCTGGGCAGGAAGCTGGATGCTGCCAAAGCTCAAGGGCCGGACCAGTAATGGCTTCCACTATTGGAAAGGCCTCCGTCGGGGTATCCCCCTCTTAAGGATATCCATAAGGGGGTACTCAGCCTTTTTCTGGATGGACTCCACGGGCATCCCGGTAGAATCGGAGATAAGGCAGAGAATGCCCTGAAAGGAGGACGGACCTTCCTCCAAGGCCGCTGAGAGTGACTCCTCATCAGCAGGATGGGAGTGCAAACTGGTGGTATCCGAATCCGAGGAGTCGGGGTACAGCGGTCTCCCGCCCATGTCCCCTTCGATCCACTGAGGGCGATCTGGAGTGAGCGTGATGGACAGACGTCTGGGAAGCCCGGTGTCTGGACGGTCCTCTTTCGAGGAAGCCCCACTGGGGGGCTGCTTAGCCGGTGGCTCCACCCTAATAGGTGGTGAGACTGGTATGGGCCTAGCCGGAATACGGACCGGTCCCCCAGGTGGAGGAACTGAAGCCTTCAGTTCCGGATTCAGCGGATCCCGCAGCCGCGGAAACCGTCCACCTCGCCTCCTTCGATTTCACCGGCGGGTTCCTTTTCTCCGGTCTCCCCAGCTTAAGGCGCGCCATGTGGTTATCCAAAATGTTAGGATGGAAGGCTAAGCAAAAGGTGCAGGTGGTGGTGTCATGACCAACACCTAGGTAGTACACACAGGTAAGGTGGGGATCAGTGTGTAACATTTTCTGGCCGCATGAACACTGGCGAAATCTGGGGAGTGACTTGTCCATATCCGATACGCTATTACTGGAATCGACAACTTGAACGAGTTTAAGAGATAAATGAGGTAAAAATCGACTTTGTGAAGCCAGGGCCTACGATTGCTAGAGTTAGCACGAGGGAACCTGAATTTTCCAGCGGAAAGGAAGATCTGGCGTCGTGGGGCGGGGCCGAGAGTTATACCACCCGGGTGGGTGGGAGGAGCCAGCTTGAAGACTTCCGGCAAGATTTAAAGGGAAAGGGACATGCCAAAGAGTGTGGATGAACAACATATCCACGTTCCTAGAATGATGGTTACTCACCTGTAACCATAGTTCTAGGAGTGGTATATGGAGCACATCCACACTGTGGCAGCCTTTCTTTCTCCTTTAAATCATCTGTAATGTCTTCAAGCTAAGCTCCTCCTACCCACCTGGGTGGTATCCTCCACGGCTCTGCCCTGTGATCTTGCAAGCTGGAAGCAGGGATCCGTGAGCCACTTGCCAGGGAAGGGCGGGTGGCTTGAGTGGATGTGCACCATATACCACTCCTAGAAAGTGCAGTTCACGTAAGAACATATATGAAAGTGACAGTTACGTGAAACTTACCATGAACAGTAGATTTTTGAAAGGAGCTCTTGCAGCAGGCTATTACAATTAGGGACCATGCCGAGGCACTAGGACCCTCCAGAAAACTTCTCAGCCAGCAATACCCAGCAGGTGCTCTCCACCGCCGGCTCCACCCGATGTCAGCTCTGGTACAAAGGGGTGGACCCAGCTCACCCCAGTTCCCCGTCCAAGTCCTCGACGAGCCCTTAAGGGAAGGGGCAGGCAGAAAGATGGAACTCTGCACACCTCAGAGAGGGGAAGGCGGAAAGTGCGCCTGCTGCAGGCTCCCTCTCGAAGATCTACTGTTACGGTAAGTTCTTACGTAGCACTGTACCTATCTTACCCAGTATGGAAGCCTGACAGAGCTACTAATTAGGGACTGAATCCCAAGCAGTCCCTCACCAAGGAGGTAATCGACCATGGTTGGTGGAAAAGATGAAGCTGGACATAAAAGCTCAAGACAGTAGTCCCTGAAGGACCGCTAGGCCAAAGCCTGCATGGTGTCTGGAGGCAATGTCCAAGCTGTAGTGCTTTACGATAGTATGCACTGAATTCCATGTAGCGGCCGTGCAAATATCCTTAATGGATACGTTCTGCAATGCGACAAAGGAAGCAGACAATCCCCTGGTGGAGTGACCCCTAACCGGGCCCGGAAGGGGCCTGTTGTGCTTTTCAAAGCAGAAAGAGGCACAGTGGACACTGGTCTACCCAAGTGTTGTGCCGCAAAGGCCACAAACAGTTGCTCCGATTTACGGTGACTAGCCATTCACTTGAGGTAAAACCTAAGCGTCCTGTGAACATCCAAAGTGTGAAGGACAGCTTCCCCTCTGTTACAGGGCGAAGGAAAATAAACTGGAAGGTCAACTGACTTGGTTGAGGGTTAACTCCGAGACCACTTTCAGAAGAAACTTAGGGTTTGTCCTCAGGGAAACCCTTCTGTGTGTAAAATTAATCCGGCTCTTTACACATCAGAGCCTGAAGCTCGGAAACCCTTCGAGCTGAAGTAATGGCAACCAAAAAACAAACCTTCCAAGAAAGATATCGCAGTTCACAATCCGCTGCAGGTTCAAATGGGGGAAGAGTAAGCTTCTCCAACACAAAAAGGAGGTCACAGGGTGGGATAGATCCCGAATGGGAGGTCTCATGTGAAGAATCCCCCATAAAAAGGTGTGGCTCTGAAATACATTGAGCTGATGTGCTGGCTACCAAAAATAACGTTTTCCATGAGAGGAAACACATATCACAAGTGGCAGCAGGCTCAAAAGTCTCCACTGTTAATTTTTCAATCATAAAATTCAAGTCCCAAGGGGGCGTAGGACGGCAAATACGAGGTTTGATATGTAGTACGCCTTTCAAAAACATCTTAGCCAGATGATGTTGGTATAGGAAATGCCCGTCAAGCAGTTCGTGGAAAGCCGAAACGGTGGCCAAATGGACCTTGACAGAAGAATAACTAAGGCCCGCTTCAATTAAGAGACTAAGTAGTCCAGTATTTTTGAGCGAGGACATGAATACTGGTGCAGTGCATGAGTTGAGAACCAGATGGAAAAACGTTTCCATTTACAATTACAGGTCGCTCTGGTAGCCAGTTTTTGCATGGCTAGCAACATGTTAGCCACCTGAGTTGACACTTGTAGTCTGCTTATGAATGTGTCCTCAGGAGCCAAGCATGTAGACATAAGGTCCTCAGATTGGGATGGGGTAGGGAGCCCTGGTACTGGGTCAAGAGATCCAGTCCGAGTGGCAACTGAACAGGGTCTGTCACCGACAGTTGTTGCAGTAGTGGGAACCATGACTGTCGAGGCCACATGGGTGCGATAAGAATCAGTGTGGCTGACTCAGTTTGTAGTTTCATCAGGGTACGAGGCAGAAGAGGGACTGGGGGGGAAGCATATAAGAAGCATCCTGTCCAAGTTAGGGACAGGGCATTTGTAGAGCGTCCCCTTTTGTTCGGGATAATGGAACAATAGTTGGGAGGCAGTGGTTGTCTAGGGATGCAAACAGATCGATCTGTGGAGTGCCCCATAGACAAAAGATCTCAAAGTATTTGTGCGTGCAGGGTCCACTCATGAGAAGAGGACTGGTGACTCAGTCTGTTCGTTAACTGGTTGAAATGGCCTGGTAGATGGACCGCAGTAAGCATTAGGTTTTGCTTCTTGCCATACATAGACGTCTCCATGCAGAGGGTGTGTGTTCTTGCGCCCACTTGCTTGTTGATATAAAATACTACGGTCATATTGTGTGGCTGAATCATCAATGGACCTGGCGTCAGATAAGTACGGAAGGCCTGAAGTGCCAAGAGAACAGCCCTCATCTCCAGAAGACTGATATGAGGCTGTTGGGGACAAGATGGCCACTTGCCCTGTGTTGTGTACTGACCCAGGTGGGCTCCCCAACCGACCAAGGAAGGATCTGTAGTTAGAGTCTGGTGTGGGGGGGCGGTGAAAGGGCAGACCTCGATCAAGGTTGGAGGAGACTGTCCACCAAGTGAGAGCATTCTTGAGAGACGAAGTCACTCTGATTTTGTCTTCGAACTGGCCTGTCCTCTGACACCATCGATTCTATAGCATCCACTGGATGGAACGCATCTTTAGTCGTACAGATTCCATGGTTGGAATGGCAGCCGCCATGTGCCCTAAGAGGTATAATATTAGTCTGGCAGTGACTACTTTTTGAGACTGGATCCGTAAGGCTAGGCTTATCAGGGTCTCTCGAAGGAGTTGTGGCAAATATGCTTTGGCCACTGTCGTGTCCAGTATGGCTCCTATATATTGGAGTGATTGGGTAGGCTGTGGGCTGGACTTTGGCCAGTTTACTGTTATCCCAAGATCGCTGAACATCTGTAGGGTCTCCGAGAGGGAGTCCAGCAGATGAGTCCTGGAGTCTGCTTTTATTAACCAATCATCTAGATATGGGAATACAAAATGACCCCACTTCCATAATGTAGCGGCTACCTCCGCTAAGCATTTGGTGAACACCCGAGGGGCAGATGAAAGGCCGAAAGGAAGGGTTCGAAATTGGTAAGTCTGATCCAATAGATGGAAGCGTAAGTATTTGTAATGAGCCAGGTGTATGGGGATGTGAAGATACGCATCTTTCATATCTAGAGCACACATCCAATCTCCATTTTTTAAGAGCGGCATGACTGATGTTAAGGTGATCATGTGAAAGTGTTTGTACTGGATGCGTTGATTCAGACCCCCTGAGATCCAGAACTGGTCTGAGGTCCCCCGTTTGTTTGGGTACTAAAAACAAATGGGAATAAAATCCCGTTAGCTGGTCTGATCTGGGTACTGGCGTAATCACCTGTTTGTTGATCAGGGCAAGCAGTTCCTCTTGGAGGATGGCTGTATAATTCGGAGGGTATTGAATCATTCGAGGTGGAAATCTAGGGAGCATGGAGATGAGCTCCAGTGTATGCCTGTCTTGGATTATCTGCAGTACCCATTTGTCAGTTGTAATCTTTTTCCAGGCCTCTATATGAAGGGCAAAACGATCACCTACCGCCTTCCGAGGCCTGATCAAGAAGGCGAGGGGAAAGCCTTGCAAAGTCACTGTGAACTGGACTGGCCAGTTCCGGCTGAGGGACGAGCACGGGAAGGACAGGTGGTGGCGGAGCCGCCCCTGGCGGGCTGGGTACATCCACGAAAGCCACCTCTATTGTAGTTTTTATACATTCCACCTCTTTTATTGTATGTATAGGACTGGGTCCTGGTAGAATGGTACATACCCTGTATGGTACGGAGCGTCCGACCAGAGGCTTGCAGGTCATCTAGAAGCGTCTCCGTACCTGGACTAAGGGCGCTGACTACCTTGTGTTGTTTGAACTGGTGAACCTATCCCCGAACTCCAGCTGTGTGCTCCATGTAATAAGCGAGCACTCACCTCAGGTCAGTGTGCAGAGCCTGTGCTCGGCCTCTGAAGCTGGATTGGTGAAATACACTGGGAGATTGATCACCTGGTTGAAGTGAAACTCGAAACCACCTTTGGGTTGGGGCAGAGGACAACCTAGTCTCTGTGGAACACTAAGTAGGGAGACGCCATCGAAAGTACCTGGAGCTTTACTGATCCTTCTGGTGGAGGTGACAGCCACCAAGAATATGGTCTTCCACGACAAATGAGAGATGTCACACATGTGCATCACTTCGAATGGCTTGCCCATAAGGACTGCTAACACCAGCAACAAGTCACAAGGCGGTGACAGTTCACGCATCGGTGGAGACAGGTGGTCAAGACCCTTAAAGAAGCGCCTGATCACTTTTTCCCGTGCCACCATCGGCATACCAGCCTGTGCCCGATAAGCCGAGATGGCAGTCAGGTGCACCTTGAGGGTCACTAACCTCAGGCATGACTGAGAAAAGAACCATATACCACGGGGCAGGACAGGGGGTCTAGCTCCCTGCCCTGGCATCAAAATGGAAAAGCGCTTTCATTTGAAGGCATAGCACTGGCAGGTTGACCCCTTCTGAAAGGCTTCCACAGCATGAAGAATCTCGTCAGAGAGACTCAAAGCCTGGAACTCTAGCTGCTTAAGAACCAGGCTGTCAGGTGCAGGGATTAAAGGTCTGGGTGTAAGACTTTCCCCTGCTGGCAAGACAGCAGATCCAAGCATAGAGGCAAGCACCACGGAGGCCTGCTGCTGAGGCCGAGGAGATCTGGGTACCAGAACTGGCGTGACCAGTCTGGGGCTACCAGGATCATCTGTGCCTTGTCCCTCCGCATCTTGACCAACACCTTGTAGATCATGGGACAGGGAGGGAAGGTGTAAAGGAGGCCTGGGGTCCAGGGCCTCACTACGACATCCCCAATCAATGTTCTGAAGGGGCAGGCAGAGAACAGCCTCAGCTTTGCATTTTCCCAGGAGGCGAGCAGGTCGATGAGGGGGGTGCCCCACTGGGAGAACAACTGATCCACCACATCCTGATGAAGAGCCCACTCAGCTGAGGGTGTCTGCAAGCTGGCTGGAGGCTCTGGCTACATGAATCACCATGAGATTGGCACCCAAGTGGAGCATGAGGGTCCAGGTGCGGAGGGCTTCCAGACACAACTGGAAGGAATGCGTTCCGCCCTGCTTGCTGAGGTAGTACATGGTCATGATGTTGTCCATCTAGACCTGAAGGACCCGACCCTGGACTACGAGAGCAAATGCCATCAGAGCAAGACGCGCTGCATGGAGCTCCTGCAGGTTGATATGATACTGGGACTCTTTGGGGTCCAGAGCCTGTGGGCCCTCAAGTGGGCTCTGTGACAGGGTACAATAGGACCCCGTCCCAGTTGTTAGAGAAAGTGTTTAAAATGCAAGGCTCTTTCCTTTTCTGTCTCTTCTCTGTCTGGTTGTGTAACCCAATTTTCCTATGAGACTTCGGATTTGATCACGCTGACAATCTCGCAATTCTTCGTCCTCTCACTGTCTCTGTTCTCTCTTGCATATCTACTAATATAAAAATATGTGCAAATCATTGTATGGAAATGTAACTGATAATGGGATCACTTTTGTTTAGAAAATATATAGTGTTATTGTTGAAATATACATGATTATATTTTGAGATGATTGCAGAAAACTACTGTAAACTCTAGAGGTTACCTGAGTGTAAATCTTCCAGCCTTTTGCAGAAGGGGCCTCAGCTCAAAGCACACTGTGTTCCAGCAGCTCCTGAAACTTACATGAACGGAACACTTACAAAAACAGGATGCTTGCTAAGAATGGGGATTGAAAAGTCTTATAAAAGAGCTAAGCTGTAACAGCAAGAAAGATTAGGAGAACAAGGGACACAGAGACTGCAAGAAATACAGGTTACTCACCTGTAACAGGAGTTCTAGGAATGGTATATGTTGTTCATCCACACTCATTGGCAGGTATCCTTGCCGCTTTAAATCTTGCCGGAAGGTCTTCAAGCTTGCTCCTCCCACCCACCCGGGTGGTATAACTCTCGGCTCAGCCCCATGACGCCAGATCTGGCCCGCTGGAAGCTCAGGTTGTGCGTCGAGCCTGGAGGTGGTGGGTGTGTGGATGAACAACATATACCATTCCTAGAACTCTGTTACAGGTGAGTAACCTGTATTTCTAGGGACATGGATATGTTGTTCATCCACACTCATTGGCAGACTCCTAGCAGTTCTCCGGGAGGAGGGAGGCAAGACGCACACCCCCAATACTTACTTGGGAAAGAGAGACTGGAGAACCGAGGCCCCAAAACCAGCATCCGGCGTGACTCAAGGTCGATGTGGTAGTGGGTAATGAAAGTGTTTGCTGACTTCCAGGTAGCAGCCCTGCAGATTTCCTGGATAGGGACGTCCCTGGAAGCAGCCACCGTTGCAACAGTAAGGCGGGTAGAATGAGCTCTTATCCTCTGGAGGCTCCATGCCGCCAACTTATAAGAGATCTATGCGGGAGGTTACCCACCTGCTTATAAATCCGCTTGGCTGCAGGTCTGCCAGATGCGGCTTAGCGTAGGTGACAAACAGCTGGCGAACCTCTCCCCAATTTCAGCCGTGCGCTCCTTATAATAAGCGGCGCCTTCTAGGGTCAGGTATGGAGCCTATGTCCGACCTCCGAGTGTGATTGGGGTAGAACACGGCAGAGTCAACACCTGGTTGGTGAAACTCCGACACCACCTTCGGAAGGAATTTGGGTGGGGGCGCAGGACAACTCTTGTCCCTGTGGAAGACCAGGTAAGGAGACTCGATGGGCGCTGGAGCTCTCCCATCCCTTCTGTTTGACGTGATAGCCACCAAGAAGGCGGCTCCACGATAGGTGAGAGAGAGCACACCTGTGCATAGGTTCGAATGGCTTGCCCATGAGCTTTGCCAGTACCAGCAGTAGATCCCATGAGGTGGGGGTTCCCACTGGAGGAAATGTGATCAAGGCCTTTGAAACGCCAGACCACCTTCTCCTGGCCACCGACTGCTTCCCGGCCCGCGCCCGGAGCAGAGATGGCTGTCAGGTGCAACTCTTAGGGTCGCCGACCTAAGCCCCTACTAGAAAGGGACCATAAATAGTCCAAGATGCTTGCCAAGGAACAGGAGGAAGGGTCCAAGCCCTTGCCCTGACACCAAATGGAAAACCTTTTCCATTTGAAGGCATAACATTTCTGAGTCGACTCACTTGGGCGCCTCAACTACATTGAGGACCTCGTCGGAAAGACCCAAGGCCTGGAACTCCTAGCCGGCTCAGGAACCAGGCGTCAGGTGCAGAGGATTGAAGGTCCGGATGGAACACCTTCCCTGATTGACTGAGAGCAGGTCCGGGCGGGCTGGGGCTGCGCGCGAGTCCTGGAGCTGAGACTGAGGAGATCTGGGTACCAGAACTGGCGAGGCCAGTCTGGGGCTATCAGAATCACCTGCGCCTTGTCCCTCCTCGCCTTGAGAAGCACCTTGTGATCAAAGGGAAATGGGGAAAGGCGTAAAGAGGCCCGGGTCCATTGCCTCGAGAAGGCATCCCCTGCAGCGAGCCCCTGCTGAGGGGGCGGGCATGGAACAGACTCACTCAGCTTCCTCCCTGAAGGCAAACAGGTCCACCTGAGGTGTGCCCCAAAGGGAGAACAGATGCTGTACTACTCCGCAGGAGAGACCACTCATGGGATGCAGCCCTATCCGGCTCAGGGCATCGGCCAGGGTGTTGGAGGCTCCTGCCACGTGAATAGCTAGGAGATCCGCCTCCAGGCTCATGCTGAGTGACCAAATCACGGAGGCTTCCTTGCAAGAAGCATGGAGCGCGCCTCCGCCCTGGCGGTTTAGATAGTACATGGTCGCGTGGTATTGTCCGCCTGACTCGGACCACTTGACCCCGGAGGAACGGAGCAAAGGCGGTGAGAGCTAGGCGGACGCTCGGGCTCCAGCAGGTTGATGTGGCATCGGGACTCCGCTGGGACCAGAGGCCATGAGCCCGTGTTCCCCAGATGGGCACCCCAACCCATCAGAGAGGCACCAATCGATAGAGAGACCCGCCGGTCTGGGCGGACGAACGGATGCCCTCCGCAAATGATCTGGAACGGTCCACCACTGAGAGCGGCTCTTACATCCCTGTGTCACCGGCCACAAGCTGGTCCAAGGGATCGCAGCTGCCAGACCACTGGCTGGCCAGTCCCCACTGAAGGGGACGCATGTTCCAGCGGCCCAACGGACCACGCTGGTGCAGGCTGCCATGAGACCCAGGAGGCGAGGGAAGTCCCGGGCAGGCGCAATTGCCCAACCAGAAATGATCGGGCAAAGGAGGAAAGAACCTCGGCCCTGTCCGGCTGGAGCCGCTCCTGGCTCGAGAGAGTCGAGCTGCGCCCGATGAATAGAATCACCTGCTCGGCTCGAAGTTCCGACTTGGCCTCATTGATAAGGAGGCCCAGTTGAGAAGCAGACCTGGAGGGCCAGATCTCTGGACCCTCCGCCTCCTTCCTGGAGGAGCTACTATCAGCCAGTCGTCCAGGTAAGGGACACCGGACCCCTCGGCGCCAAGAGAATGCTGTCACCACTGCCATGCATTTGGTGAAGACCCTGGGAGCTGGAGACAAGCCGAAGGGCATGGCTTGGAACTCAAGAGGATCCTTCGCTGAAGCGATGAATTCTCTGGTGAGATTGGACGGATATGGACGTGAAAAACGCGGCCCCTGTCGTCCAGAGAGCAGAACCACACGCCGTGCTCCAAGGATGGTATTATCTGAGCCAGGTGACCATCCTGAAGGTTCGAGACCTTAGGAACTTGTTTAGAGTCGTGAGGTAGAATGGGGCGCCAGCCCCCGTCCGTTCGGAACCAGGAGTACCTGGACACAAACCCTGGGTCTGAAGGAGGGTCCACCACCTCTTACCACCTCCTTCTGGAGGAGGAGGCGATGTCGGCTCCACGAGCCGCCAGTGAGGCTAGGGATCCCAGAAGCCCCGAGGGGCGGCGGCTCTGAAGGGTGGTGCCTGCTCGAATTCCAGAGGCAGGCCTCTTCCCACCACCTCCAAGACCCACCTGTCGGTGTAACAGCGGACCAGGCGGAACAGGAAGTGCCGGAGCCGTCCCTCAATGGGGACCCAGGGGTGAGTGGCGACGGGAATGGGGGCGACACCCCTCAGCCCGTCACTGGGCAGGAACTGGAGGAGGGACCGGCCGGGGACCTCCTGGGCCTTTCCTCCTGCCTCCTGTTAGAGGAAGCTGGCGACTTGGGTTTGGGATGCCAAGGCCGGGCCTGCTGGCCTGGCGTTGCTGGGCAGCGCGCAAGGGGCACAGAAGGACGAGGGCTTAGGCTGTGGTTTCTGCTGACCTTTGTCCTTCTAGCGGAAGAGACCGAGTCCAAGGTGGCATTGGACTTCTCGATCCTCTGCAGGTGACCTTCCACCCAGGGTCAAGAGGTCAGTCCCCAAAAGGGAACATCCGCCAACTTGTGCTGGGTATCCAGTAAAGGTGGATATCCTCAGCCAAGCCTCGCCGACGATAGCCACTCGCGGCCGCCACGATCTGGCACATGAGTCCCCATATCCAAAGCAGTCTGGAGCTGCTGTTTGGCCACTACCCTGCCGTCCGGTCCCTGCTTAACCGTAGTCTGCAGATCGGTGGAAGATGAGATGACCTCATCCAGGGAACCCAACAGGGCATAGAGAAAAATGTGCCATGAGACGGCCAACTGGCCTGGCGAAAACCGAGAGAGGGCGCAAGCGTAGACTTTTTAGCCGACAAGTCCAATTTCTTGGACTCCTTGTCAGGAGGTTTGTCCACATCCCTGGCGCTGCCGGCGCGCCGGAAACGCTGTCGGTAACCAACCCCTCAGCAGAGGGTGTTCAAAAAACCGGACAAGGAACGGTAGGGACCAGATACTTCCTAGCCATCCTGGCCGAGCGCGAGGCAGGAAGCAGGCGCTGCCAAAGCTCCAGTGCCGACCCACTATGGCCTCGGCCACGGAAAGGCCTCCGTCGGAATCCCCTGGTCCAGAATCTCCGTGAGGGGATACCTGGCCCTGCTTGGAAGCGAGTTCGAGCTCCATCCCGTGGACTCCGGAGATGAGCCGGGCAGTCCTAGGAAGGACACGGCTATGAGTCCAGTGACTGAACTCCTGAAGACTCCAAGTCCAGTCGCTTGGAGAAAAGGAGGAATCATCTGCGACTCGGAAGAGTCCTCGAAGAGCTGCCTCTGGCCTGAGCCACCCTTCACCTGCCGAGGTCGGTCGGGAGTGAGGGTAACTGACAGCGATGGGTAGACCTCAGCCGACCGAGAATCCTCGGTCGGAGCCCCAATTGGTGGCTGTGGAGGCGGAGGTTCCACCGGAATCGGTGGAGCAGCTGGTTTTGGCCGAACAACCGGCCTGGGTATAGGCTCCTCGGATAAGTCGAGGGGTTGTGTCGGCTGCTCCGGTGACAGCCACTTAATGGCCGGGGAAGGCGACGGGGTCGGCTTATTCCCGGCCAGGAGGAGCTGTTACAACATAAGGTCCTCGTACTGGCGGACGAATTTACACGAAGCCTCCCTCATCGAGGAGGAGGGACGAGAAACGTGACGCCGCTTACTCGCGGTGCCGAGACGAGACCGCCTATACCAGCGGTGATCGGCTGGACCGCGAAGGTCAAAGACCGGTTACGAGAGTCCCGAATTTCCGAGGTCGGTGCGCGGGAGGTGTCGGCCGGAACCGCACTCTTCGGCTCAGATGGTCCATCCGAGGGCTCCGGAACCGAGGCACAAGAAGCCCACGGGATCCTCAACTCCTCCGGGGAACAGGGAGAGGGGAATCTCGGCTGCTAAAGGCGACAGCCAGTCCAATGGGTCGAGAAAAATCTCGACTTCATCGGTGGGAGTCTCGGTCAACTGACCTGACGGGGACACCGTGAGGCCAGTGGCCGAAGCCGAGCGGTCGACCGAAGCCGGCGGTCGGCGGCCGAGGAAGGACCTTCCGCGCCCAAGGCGTCGGACGGAGGGACTTACCCTGTCCCTCTTTTTGGACCGAGGATAAGGTCCCGCAGACGAAGTCCTTCTCCTTTAGTGGAGAGGGACAGACAAAGCTCCTTAAAGAAGCGTGTAAGAAGAGCCCAGGGAGGCGGGATAAATGCAGCGGCCGAGGAAGATCACGGCCCGCGCCGCCTCCTCTTCAGGCGACCATCCGCTCGAGCTGATCCGCCGAGCCGCCGCATGAGACACCGCCAGCCGGGCCTCCTTGGACTTCACCGGAGAAGCGCTTCTCGGGGCCCAGTTGTAGTCAGGCAGCCACAGGTCTTAGGGAATAGGCGAAAGATGAGCACAGGTCGCAAGCCTGCGGTCGTGCTCAAGGCCTAAGCAGTGAACACACGTGCAGTGTGGATCCGTCCGAGACATCTTCTGCCGCATGGGCATCTCCAAATCCGGAGTCGATTTGTCCATCGCAGCCGCGAGGGATAGAAGACCGAAGTCTTTTTGCAAAATTTATTTTAAAATCCGCAAACAGAGAAATAGGAACCAGTCTCAAACGCAGAGCGTTAAGGAGGGAACCTGAGCTTCCAAGCGGTAAGGAAGATCTGGCGTCATGGGGCGGAGCCGAGAGTTATACCACCCTGGTGGGTGGGAGGAGCAAGCTTGAAGACCTTCCGGCAAGATTTAAAGCGGCAAGGATACCTGCCAATGAGTGTGGATGAACAACATATCCATGTCCCTAGAAAACTATTTTATTTTGCTTCTGTACATAGTTATTATGAACAAATTTATTTTATGATACTGCTAGTGTGAATATTTTTTGGTGAATTCTACAACTGCTCCTGGTTTTTCCTATGCTTCCTGAACTGTGCCTCGATGACAGCTCTCCATCCCACCAGAGACATGTCAGTCAAGAGAGTGACCGTGGGCTCTGGGTGGACAAATGGGACTCCTCCTCCAGGTGTTCCAGGATGAGCCACCACTGAATGGCATCCCAAACTGGCAGCATCGCCATGAATGACTGGTCCAGGTGACCGAGGCGCTGAGACCACTGGTGGACCAACTCCTACTATAGGGGGTGCAGCCAACCCGCACGCCCACTGAACCATGCTGGTGCAGGACGCCATGTACCCCAGCAGCTGCAGGAAGTCTCGGGCGGGGTGCAAGCCCCCAACCTGAAATGATTAGGTAAAGGAAATAAGATCTGAAGCCCAGTTTGATGGGAGTTGGGCCGTGACCCGAAGGGAGTCGAGCTCTGCCCCGATGAAGAGGATGACCTACAAGGGGTGGCGTTCCAACTTGGCTGGGTTGATGATAAGACCCAAAGCCAAGAAAGTCTGGAGGGCCAGGTTCCTGGACCACTCCACTGCCTCTCGGGATGAGCAAGCATTCAGTCAGTCATCCAGGTATGGGTACATGCAACCCCTCAGTGCCTCAGGAATGCTGCCATCTTTGCGATGCATTTGGTGAAGACCCTGGGGGCTGAGGAGGGACGGAAAGGCATTACACAGAACTCATAAAGCACCCACTCTGCATGGAACTGGAGGAACCGCCAATGGGAAGGAAGGACTGGAAAGTGAAAGAAGGCATCCTGGAGGTCAAGAGAGCAGAACCACATGCCTTGCTCCAGAGATAGAATTATCTGATTCAGCGTGACAATCTGGAACTTGCACCTCCTCAAGAACTGATTCAGATCGTGAAGTTCCAGAAAGGGGCGCCACCCTCTCCCGCCATCCATTTGAGGACCACGAAGTACCTGGACAGAAAGCCCTGTTTGGCCATGGTGTCTGGGACACAGGCTACAGCTCCTCTCTCTAAGAGTAAAGTGATGTCCTCCCTGAGAGCGGATGGCACATTCTGAGACACCACAGACTCCTGTGGGGCATGGGCTCGATAGGGTGGGAAAGCCTTGAAATCAAGAGGCAGACCCTGACCCACCACGTCCAGCACCCATTTGTCCATAGTGAGGACAGACCACGCATGCCAGAAATGGCACAGCCGACCCCCCCCCCCATGGGAAGCTGAGGCATGAACATGATGGGCAGGAGGGAGACACCCCTCGACCCGTCACTGGGCAGGCTTGACAGAGGCTCCGGCGTTGAAGGAGTGCCGCCACCCCGGCCTTCTCAGAGCCTGAGGAGACAGGCTTGGATTTAGGCTGTCAAACCTGAGACTGCCCCGAATGGTGTTGCTGCAGCCTGGACTGCTGGAGCAGAAAGGGAAGAGACTGAAAGGGCTTTTTCTTTGGCTTCTGGCCCTTTTGATCCTTCTGAGAGGATGTAAAGGAATCCAGGGAGGCACTGGACTTCTCAGCCCTGGTGAGGTGTCCTTCAACCCATGGCCCAAACATGTTGGTATCCAAGAAGGGAACATCCGCCAGTTTATGTTGGGTATCCGCCATAAAGATAGAAATTCTCAACCAAGTCCTATGAAACATAGCGACTGCCACAGCCACCCACCAGGTACAGGAGTCGCTAACATCTAAGAGTGTCTGAAGCAGATGCTTGGCAACAGAACGTCACTGGTTCTGGACCATCCTGACTGCTAACTTTAAGTCTACAGGGAAGTGAGAAAGGACATGATCCAGAATCTCCATGAGGGCATGACCAAAATTAGCCATCATGAAGGCGGAGCTCACCTGCTAGAGACCCAGGGAGGAAGCAGCACAATTATTTTTAACTGTATGGTTTAGCTTCTGAAGACTCTCTGCCGGAGGCTTGTCAACGTTCCAAATGTTGCCTGTCCTGCGGAAGACCGAATCTGCTACCAGCCACTAGGTTGAGGGGTGACCAGAGAACACGGGAAGAGATCCAGTGGTTACCACGTAGTTGCGGACCATATGGGCAGAGGGCATGAAGCTAGATGCTGCCAAAGCTCCAAGGCCAGGCCTAGAATGGTTTCTGCTACCAGGAAGGCAACCCCTGGAGAGTTATCCTTATCGAGGATTTCCATAAGGGGGCACTTGGGCTGCTTCTGGACCGGCTTCAGTGGAGTCTCCATGGATTAAGAGAGGAGACAGAGCAAGGCCCTGAAGAAGACTGGCCCATGCTCGGTGGTGATTTCTTCGGACAACTCACAATTGAATCCTGGGGCCTGAGAGGAATGCATGGAGGACCCCTTGGAGTCAGACGACACCTCAAACACCGTCTTTGACCCTCGCTCCCCCTGGACCACCCAGGACTCATCAGAGTGGGTGAGCTACATGGACAGCCATCTGGGGAGATCAGAAGCAGGGTAAGCAGCCTTGGACAGGGTTCTGTACAAGGGCTGCTTAGGCAGGGGTTCCATCAAGATTGGAGGGGGAGGCTGGCATAGGCTCAGCTGGTCGTGGCAAGACTGGAGTGAGTTGCACCAGCGGAGAACAAGGGAGCACCGGGGTCTGAGGTGTAGATCGACCATGGCTGGGAATCCACTGCTGCCACATGAGCTCCTCATAGTGTTGCAACTTGCTGTGGAGCTTCTCATCATCTGATGATGAGGAGGAAGAGGAGCAACGATGGCGCTTCCTATTGTAGTATCAAGGGTGGGAATGCGGTGATTCCTTAGACCACGTTCTCGAGTATGACCGGGTCCTCGACCTGGATCTCGACCGACAACGAACATGCCGCCAGAGAGGAGATGCAGGGAAGGGGCCGTGTACTTGGTACGGAACGGTTCCTGCCATGGAATCCTGGAGGGAGCGACCTCCTGGGGGGAGGCAGCCTAGTCAACTGGTTTATCTGGCCCCTCTTGGAAGAGAGACCAAAGGACTGGAGTCTGAGACAGTGAGTCCTCCTCTACCTGTTCCAACAAAGGGGTGACCAGATTGAGAAAAATCTTAACTGGCTGGTCGACCTGTGTCTCAGTCATCAAGCCCGGCAGGGGCATCATGAAGCTAGCAGCCTGTCCAGAGATCCCCCGAAAGATAACCCAAACCAGACTGCTTGACAGCCGTCCAGCCAGCTACAGAATTGCGGGAGTGGGAAGAGCGAGCCCGTTCCCTGTCCCATGATCTGCATCAAGTCTGCTTGGACTTTTTAGATTTATCCCCTCGAGAATGGCGGGACTGACACATGTCCGAGAAAGCAACCTTGAACGAGGCCCCGATGCTAGCACCCATCCCTGCCACAGCCTGGGCTACTGTCTCTTTAAGCGTGGCAAGCTGCAACAGAGCCCACCGACTAGACGGCCCTGCAGGCATCTGTTCGTCTGGGCGGTCTAGTAAGAGGCGGGCATAATGGTCCTCAAGAGGTGAGGGCTGCAAGGACCGGCACAGGTTGCAGGCCTGTAAATCCTGCTGCATCCGCAAACAGTACAGGCACAAGGCTTGTGGGTCGGTATGCGACATCTTCTGGTTGCAAGTCGCACACGGTTTGAACCTGGGCCCATTTTTTTGGTCGTTGTGCTCCATTCAACAAAAAAGAAGAAAAACATGGTAGAAACTTTGCCTGTAGATGAGGGGATATGGGCATACACCACACGCAAGAGCTACGATGAAGGAGACCCAACTCATCTGGCGGAAAAGAAGATCGGACATCACGAGGTGGAGCCCAGGAGGATACCACCCAGGTGGGTGGGAGGAGCTTAGCTTGAAGACGTTCCAGCTGATCTACAGGGGAAAGGGAAGACTGCCACAGTGTGGATAAGTGCACCATATCCACGTCTCTAGAAAGACCCTATCTTTGTGAAAAATCAAATTAGGAGACTCACACATCATAGCCTGTTGCTCCAAAATCCTTCATGCAGAAGTCATAGCAAATAAAAATAATGCCTTCCATAACAGGAAATATAAGTCTTAACTCATGGCAGGCTCAAACGGAGCCAACAACAACTTCGCAAGAATGAAATTCAAGTCCCAAGGCAGGACTGGATTACTGACAGGAGGTTTCGTATGAAGAATACCTCTTGGAAACATATGGGACACCTCTAGTAAGGCAACCGTATGACTATCAGTAGGGCACGGAAAGCTGATGTAGTGGCCAATTGCACCTTATGAAAGAATACTGCAGGCCAGAGTCTGGCAGGGAAAGCAAGTATTCCAACACAGCATTTACAAGGCATGTAAGATGGGTCCATATTCCAAGGAACGTACCAGTTTCTGCCGTGTGCTCACTGTGTAGACCCCCTGAGGAAGACCACTCCTTGGTCGAAGTGCTGGGCCACTGGGGCCGAAGCAACATTTTCACGTATGTGAGATAAGCCATCTGGAATTGTCTGTTTAACAAAATTAAAGTTTTGAATCTTGAATGGCTACAGAGTCTCGTCCTTCTTTGAGTGCAGAGAAAGTTTTGGAACACATATTCCAGGGAAGCAGATCACAAAGTGAAGTGCTTTTATTTCAGCGAATAAGTAAGTTTGGCAGAAGGCTTCCTAACTGCAAGCAGGACATCAGCAACCTTAGGGGATACCCCGAAACGTTCAATGGATATGTCTTCTGCAGTCATGCATGCAGGTGTATGGACCAGGAATCCCTTGTCCTGTGACAACAAACTCCAACACAGAGATAAGGGGACAGGAGGCTCCACTGCCAGATGTTGAGGGATGGCAACCATAACTGGCAAGGCCAGAACAGAGCAATGAGGATGAGAGTGGCACCCTCCACCCTCAGCTTGAGTAGGACTCTCTGTATTAGAGGAATGGGGGATACGTATAGGAATTTCACTTTCCAGGAGAAGGACAATGCATCTCGGGAAAAAAACTGCAGGCCCTGGAGTGAGCGAGCAGAAATACGGCACTTTTGCACTGTGTGGGGAAGCAAAAATGTCCAGCTCTGGACGACCCCATTTTGCAAAGAGGCAGTTTACTATGGACGACAGCAGTTCCCATTCGTGAACCACTGACTGCAACCTGCTTAACCCATTGGCCAGGATATTTTGGAGATCTGGGAGAAACATGGTTGATAGCTGAAGGCTGTGAGACAGTGTTCAGTTCCATACCCAAACTACTTCCCTGCAAAGGGGACAGGAGTCAGTGCCCCCCTTGTTTGTTGATGAAATGCATCACACTGACATTGCCCATATGGCTTAGCAGAGGACCGCGGGTGGAGATTATTCTGAAAAGCCTGGATGCTATACAGGACAGCCCATATTTCTAGGACATTTACATGCAGCTTGGCCTCCACCTTGGTCCATGACTAGTGTCTGGTAAGGGCTGAAATAAGCAGCCTGACTGGAGCCAGAAGCATCTGTGGTCAGGATCTTTGCAGGAGCTGGTACAAGGAAGAATGCCCTTCCATAAGTTGTCGTGATCCCTCCACCACAACACTACTCTGCGAAGTGGAGAGGTGACAAGAACCATTTGTTCCAGCTTGTCCGTCAACTGCTCCACTGGACCCTTGACTATGTTAGTTGTTTAGCCAGGACTAGCACACTAAGCTGAAAGCTTTTTTACAGGTGCGACCTGAGAGCACAGGGAAGTTAAGTGACTTGCTCAGGGTCACACAGTCTGCAAGTGGAAGCTGTGGGATTTAAACCCAGGTCTGGTCTGCTGGATGTCACCAGATTTGCAGCTCAGAGTCTTAAACCACTGCACTAAACTGCCTCGCTATCCACCTTGAGTATCCACTAAGCTAGCCCCATATGAAGATGTGTCAGTGGTATAGTCACTATGGCCACAGCCATGAGGGCCCAGGAGACATTACATTGCTTGTGCAGAGACATACTGGCTCATGTATACCAAGTGAGCCTCAGCAACCGAAGTGTCTGCCTTGTCCTATGGCAAAATAACACATCCCTTCTCTGTGCCCAAGACTGCCCCTATGTATTGCAGTCTTTGGCATGGAGTCAACACAGACTTTGGCACATTCACTGTGACCCCCACGTTGTCAAACAACTGATGTGTCTGAGACAGGGTATGCAGCAGAGCTTTCCTAGAGCTGGCCTTCAGGAGCCAGTCCTCCAGATAGGGAAAATATACAGGCCTCCCCTGCAAAGGGCTGCTGCAACTACTTCCAAGCATCTGGTAAAGTTCTCTAACTTGAAGAACATATACCTTCATGCTACTGAATCTTTCACTGCTGCCTGCTGCTCTGTCAGCTGCCTGCAGGGGATTCTATGATTTGCAATAACAGAAGATGTAAGCCTAGAACTAAGCAAAATGAGACTGATACAATCTCCTGTACTATAGTAAACAGTAAACCAAAATGTTTTTGCACATGAAGTGCACATTGGGACCAGCCCAACACTTGAGTGTGGGTCTTGTGTGCTGACTGTTTCCCTTAGAGAGGCTGTGACTCAATCTCCTCCTTCAAAAATCAGTTAATGGAAGTACCTCCTGCCTCCAATACTTGTAACAGCTTCTAATTTTGCTGAAATCCTGGCAATGTATTTTTACACTGCTTTGTATGTCCCCTTTCTTGTAATTGTATTACTGTATATAATGTTGTACTGTGATTTCATGAATAACTAATGTATGTTTGCTCCAATGTCTTGTACATATGACTAGATCCTCTGAAAATAGATTCTGCATACAGGATTTTTTGTGCAATAGAAACTAAATTATATAGAGTACAGCTGGGGTTTTACAGCGTGGCTCCAGCCAGCAGTTAAAAAAAACAAAAAAAAAAAAAACGGGATCAGTAGCACAGTCTCCAAAAAAGGTTCAATTTAATCCCACTGTCCAATATTATTAAGGACATCAACATGAAAAATGGACCCCCTCCCCAACAGTTCACTTTACAGATGAAGCCCCTTCTGGAGCTCAAAGCATAACCCCCCAACTTGTGACATCACAATCTGTTGCTGTAGAAATGAAGGTATTATGACTTTAGCTCCTGAATAAGGCTCAGCTGCAGATGAACTGTAGAGAAATCCTGTTTCAACATAAATACACTTAGTAAATGCAGAACTGAATGGCTTGACATTCATGTCTTTTTGAGACTTAGCGTATATAGAATAGTATATGTGTAACCATACACAACAAGGCTGTGTTTCCATCGAGGGTTTGTGATGACATCACAGAGATCTTGAGAGGTCTCATGATGTCAGCAGAAACCCAAGATGGAAACACAGCCTTGCTGTGTATGGTTACCCATATACTGTTCTATACAGTATATGGGAGCCCTCAATTCACAGAGACAGTTCAGATTCTTTTTTAAATTTGAACTGATTTGCGTCCATTCTCACTTGTGTTCATTACTTCTGCTGGCACCGGCACATCACAGCCTGGCTGTGTTGCATCATCCCGCTAGTTGGTGGCCACCGTTTTAATATTTTAAAAGAAAAAAAAAAACCCTGACCAAGCTCCTTAATTTAGTAACACGGAGCCGTTTATGGCTGCCCATGTCCAAACTGACTCGACCTGCCATTCGCAACTTGTTAACTGCTGCTGCCACACCCCACCCCCCCGCCTGAGGCTTCTTCTTTGCAGGAGCGTCTTCGGCCAATAAGGTGGCAGGCAAGACAGAAAAGTTGTTGTACTATCGATGTGACGTCAAACCGATAGTACAACTTTTTTGACCTTTGAACTATACAACAACAAGTTTTCGGGAGCTGCAGAAATCGGTGTAGAATCCAGTGCTCATCCAGAGCACAGAGTACATTACACGTCCAGTAGGTCATAGGAGAAACAGGGTAATACAAACATAGTAACTAAACACACAAGGCAGCAATAATCATACAGTTCAACAATTAGATCACATCTAATTAAGCAGTAAGGCACAACAGGGCACGCATTGTCCTGGATAACAGCACACCTTTGGTGACGTGACGCACGAGATGCAGCCAAGTGCTTCTGCCATCTGAGAAGTGCCATTATCCCACCACAAAGCATCCACTACCGTGCATTACTACAATTACAAAATGGGTCTGTTCAGATAAGCAAATTAATTATTTTTCTTAGAAAAAATGTTTTTTTATCAGTTAAATTAGTAAATACAAAAAACTTAAAACAAAGTGACAATGGAAAAAGTAGTGCTATCTGTACACGGTAATGTGGTCAGTTGGCCAGTAGGTGGTGACAATGCCGTATTTAAACAGCAGTTATTTTAGAGGCAAGCGACAGCAAGGGCAGGCCATGCCTTCACTGAAGAATGTGGTGTATTTTCAGCCATGAACTGTGGCAGTTCTGCAGTCACAGGTGCCCTGACCTTGGCAAAGGTGACAGGCTGGCATGACCAGAGGCAGTTACAAGGAGCTTGATCTTGCAGACAGTGACAGGGAGCCCTGTCTGGGCATTTAATGGACACTAACCAGAGGTGGGAGCTCATAAAGCTGGGGATAGTGGAGGCAACCAAAACCTGCTGCAAGGCCCAGAGCAAGAAGGCTAGGGCTAAGAAACCAAGCTGGTTGAGCAAGGAGGTCATGGAAAAGGTAAGGTGGAAAAGAGCTGCCTTTAGGAAGTACAAGAAAACAGGGAGGGGGGAGGACAGGGAGGAGTACTTGACAGAATCGAAGGAGGTGACAAGGACAGTAAGGGGAGCCAAGGCATCTACGGAACTCAGGCTGGCACAAGGCATTAAGAAGGGGGAGAAGGACTCCTTTAGGTACATCAGGGAGAAAAGGAGCTGTAAGGACCACATAGTAAGGATTAGGAAGGAGGGGGGTTGGGTGGAAGCAGGTTGCGATAAGGCGGAAGCACTAAATGAATACTTCTGCTCAGTATTTACTAAAGAGAAGGGGGGGCGGGTGACACCAAAGGGAAGGGAAATAGCAGAAACAGGGGGGGGAAGGGGTGACAGATGGGGAAATCATGGAGAGCAGAGTTCGGGAGGGTTTGAAGGCACTGAGGGTGGACAAGACACCAGGCCCAGATGGCATCCGCCCCAGGGTACTGAAGGAGCTGGCAAAGGTCCTTGCAGGGCCTTTGGCAGACCTATTTAATGCCTCACTACATTCGAGGTGTGCACCTCAGGACTGAAGGATGGCTCATGTGGTGCCCCTCCACAAAAGTGGCCCCAAGGATGAACCGGGAAACTACAGACCAGTGAGCCTCACATCCATCGTGGGTAAGCTAATGGAGACTATCCTGAAGGAGAGGCTGGTGGCCCTCCTAGAGGCCAAAGGACTACAGGACAGCAGACAGCATGGCTTCATACCAGGCAGATCCTGCCAAACCAACCTGGTGGAGTTCTATGACTTGGTAACTAGGCAACTGGACAGGGGCCATCCAGTGGATATCCTGTATCTGGACTTCAGTAAGGCATTCGACTGAGTGCCGCATGGAAGGCTGGGAAGTAAGTTAGTAGGCACACAGGCAGGCGCAAAGCTGGTGAGATGGGTAGAGAACTGGCTTCAGGGAAGGCAACAGAGGGTGGTGGTGGGTGGGGAGCTCTCACACCCAAGGGTAGTGACGAGCGGTGTTCCACAGGGCTCGGTGTTGGGACCAGTGTTGTTTGGGATATTCATTGCAGACATATCATTGGACATAAAGAGCAAGATCAGTCTGTTTGCTGATGATACCAAGGTAGGAGCAGTGGTGGATGACATAGGGGGATGGCAGGGGTTGCAGGATGATCTGGCAAAGCTTGAAACCTGGTCAGACACCTGGCAACTGGGGTTTAATGCCAAAAGTGCAAGGTGCTGCATTTTGGGATAAAGAACCCAAGGAGGAGTTACCAGCTGGGGGGAGTGCAGCTAGCACAGACAGAGGAGGAGAAGGATCTGGAGGTGCTCATTACAGGGTCAATGAACAACTCGGCACAATGTAGGAAGGCAGCTGCAACGGCCAACAAAATGCTGGGTTGTATTGCAAGGGCTATATCTTCGAGGAGGGAGGAGGTGATTCTGCCACTGTATAGACCATTAGTGAGACCGCACCTGGAGTACTGCGTGCAGTACTGGCGCCTGTATCTGAAGAGGGACATTAAGTTACTGGAGGAGGTGCAGCGCAGGGCAACAAAGATGATCAAGGGGCTGGGGGACTTATCACAGGAGAGGAGGCTGAGGGAGTTGAACATGTACTCGCGGAGGAGAGGAGGGACGGGGGACATGATTGAAACCTTTAAGTACATGAAAGGAATAAACAAGACAGGTACAGAGGGGCTGTTCAAAGTAAGGGAGGGGAGGGACACCAGGAGCCATGATATGAGACTGGA
Organism: Neoceratodus forsteri; assembly: GCA_016271365.2. Classification (NCBI taxonomy): domain Eukaryota; kingdom Metazoa; phylum Chordata; order Ceratodontiformes; family Ceratodontidae; genus Neoceratodus; species Neoceratodus forsteri. Next base: position 105,909,945 of record CM028131.1, on the reverse strand, counting down.
GGGAGGAAGGTTCAGGAGGGAGATAAGGAGACACTTTTTTACAGAGAGGGTGGTGGCTGGGTGGAATACGTTACCTGCAGAAGTGGTATCCAGTAGAACAGTGGACTGCTTCAAAAGGGGATGGGACAGGACAAGGGGGAGGGTCAATGAAGGAGAAGGGTGGAAGGGAGGGGCAGCTGCAGAATAAGGGGTGCTAGCTACACATTCAAGCAAACTTGATAGACCTCTAGGCCTTTATCTGCTGGCAAATTTCGTATGTTTGTAAATGAGCATGGGGTCGGCTGCATAGAGCAGTGGTTTCATAATAATTTTGCTATTAAAAATGCTGCAATCTGCAGTCAATTCAGCTGCAGTGTGAGTGAGAGCCCTTTCAGCTGTGGTCCTAGTGAGAGCCCTTTCAGGTGCTGTCCGAGTGAGAGCCCTTTCAGCTGCCGTCCAAGTGAGAGCCCTTTCAGCTGCCGTCCAAGTGAGAGCCCTTTCAGCTGCCGTCCGAGTGAGAGCCATTTCAGCTGTCGTCCGAGTGAGAGCCATTTCAGCTGCGGTCCGAGTGAGAACCATTTCAGCTGCGGTTCGAGTGAGAGGCATTTCAGCTGCGGTCTGAGTAAGAGGCATTTCAGCTGCAGTCCGAGTGACAGCCATTTCACCTGCGGTCCGAGCGAAAGCAGGAGCCGTTTCAGCCTCGGTCAGACAGAAATATATGCTGCAGCTGGAGACACAATTTATGTTTTTGTTGAAGATGGGAGGATTTGTACATTAAGGATATCGGGAGTAGTGAAATTTGGCAGGCAGCAGACCAGAGTTTTGAGTGCCAGAAAGCTGATCAGGTACAGTCCTGTGTGGGGAAAGAGACAGCGCAGTCATGCCTTAATTTAAGCATTTTGCCTGGAACGAGAGGCGGATGGCTATTTTTTTCAACTGGTGAGTCTGTGTGGAGTTACAAAAACAGCCCACCTGAAAGTACCTCTCAGCCAGTTAGGATTTTGCATTTTTCTACCCATTTCTTAATAAAGTGCAAACAACAGTACATAGCAACTATATTTAATAAATAACACTTACCAATAACAGTCTAGCTGAAAACTATACAAGGTCGGGGAAGGCCTGCCCCCAAAAGGAACAGTCTTGACTTGACTTCGAAGGATCTGATGGAAGGGGACAAGCTGATCTGGCAGCGGGGCTGCTGAGGCTGAGGAGATCTGGATACCAAAACTGGCATGGCCAGTCCGGGGCTACCAGGATCATCTGCACCATGTCCCTCTGCACCTTCACCAACATTCTGTAGATCAGAGGAAAGGCAGGGAGGGCATAAAGGAGGCTGGGCATCCAGGGCCTCGCAAAGGCATCCACCAATAGTGTCCCACACTGATGGGGGTAAGCACAAAACAGCCTCGGCTTTGCATTCTCCCTGGAGGCGAAAATGTCAGCCAGAGGTGTGCCCCACTGGGAGAAGAGGTGGCTCACCTCCTGATGCAGGGACCACTCATGAGATGCCTCGCCCACTCAGCTGAGGGCATCTTCTACCTGGTTGGAGAAATGAATCGCCAGGAGATTGGCATCCGAGCTGCACAGGAGGGACCAGGTGTGGAGGGCCTCCTGACACAACTAAAGAGTGTGTGCACTGCCTTGCTTGTTCAGGTAGTACATGGTCATGGTATTGTCCATCTGGACATGCATGACATGACCCCAGACAAAGGGAGCGAATTCTGAGAGAGCCAATGCACTGCACGGAGCTCCAGCAGGTTAATGTAGTAATGGTACTCCCTGAGAGTCCACAGCCAGTGGGATCTGTGGTCCCTCAGGTGTGCTCCCAACCCCACCAGAGACACGTCAGTTGTCAGAGTGACTGTCAGCTCTGGGCAGACGAACGGAACTCCTTTCTTGAGATGTTTTAGAATGAGCCACCACTGGATGGCATCCCACATCAGCTGAGTCACTACAACCGACTGGTCCAGGTGACCTAGGTGCTGAGACCACTGGCGGCCCCGCTCCCACTGTAGCTGGTGCATCTGCCAGCTGGCCCATCTGACCATGCTTGTGCAGGATGCCATGTACCTCAGCAGCTGAAAGAAGTCCCAAGCAGGGCACAAGCGCTCAACCTGAAATGATTGGCAAAGGAGGTAGGATCTGATGCCCAGTCCGCAGGGAGTCAGGCCTTGGCCCAGAGGGAGTCTAGCTCTGCCCCAATAAAGTGGATCACCTGCGAGAGGCTGAGTTTGGACTTGGACAGGTTGACTCGAGGGCCCAAGACTCAGCAGGTCTGGAGATCCAGGTACCTGGACCGCTCCACCACCTCCCTTTACGGTTCGGCTATTAGCCAGTCGTCCAGATACGGATAGTCCTGGACTCCCCAGTGCCCCAGAAATGCTGCCACCACTGCTATGCACTTGGTGAAGACCCTGGTGGCTGAGGTGAGGCCAATAAAGGCATAACCTGGCACTCGCAGAGAACCCCCTCAATGCGGAACCGAAGGTACCACCACCTGGACAGATGGACCGGAATGTGGAAAAGACATCATGGAGTTCCAAAAAGTAGAACCACATGCCCTGCTCCAGGGACTAAAGAATCTGGTTCAGAGTGACCATCTGAATCTTATGCTTCCTCAGGAACTGAGATCATGAAAATCCAGTGTGGGGCACCAATCCGTCCATCTGGGACCAAGAAGTATTTGGCTATGAAGCCCTGGCCGACCATGGTGTCTGGGACATGGGCTACAGCTACTTTCTCCAGGAGCTGAGCAATGTCCTCCCTGAGGGCGGACAATGTGTCCTGCAACATCATGGACTCCCGTGGAGCATGAGCTCGGTAGGGCAGGAAAATCTTGAAGTAAATGGGCTGGCTGTATAAGGAACTGCAACAGACACGGCCCTTCACTGCATTGCAGCTGCCCTAAACAAAGCTTGCCGACTACTCACAGGTGCTCAGAGGCTCACCCACACCTGTGACCTTTATACCCAGGCTGGCTGGTTACAACTGAAGGACAGGATCTGATACCAAACCTGCATATTAGCCAAAAAAGTCTTAAATCTACTACCATCTAGGGTTTAGGACCTCTTGTCCCACCCTCTAAGATCCAGAGTTGCAAGAACATCTGCCTCCCAAGTTTTTCATGTATCCAGATGCAGCACTTCTATGGCGCAATGTTCCTTCCCATATTGGACAGCCCTCTGGTTAAATATAGTGCCTCCTGACATCTCAGGTGCTCCTATGATTTGGATCCTTTAAAACCAGACTGCTCCACCACCTCATTGATTTCAGTACCTGTATGTGCCCAGGCTAATCTGCTACTCACAGCAACTCCTCCACTAGCACTTTCCCTACTCATCAGTCCTGATCACCCTCCCAAGCACTTACTGCCCCCCTTCCCTCCCCTCCCTCCCCTCCTCCCACCCTGTCCTACATGCCTGCCTCACTTAGCCCCCCATACCCCTCTGAACCCACTCCACTCCTATTCTGTCCCTTTCTAGACGTAGGCATACACTGTACAATGCCTCAGCTTTGTCTTTCCCATTGCCTTATTCAAATACGTTGTTTTTCAATGTTCACTGTCCTTAGTTTTTGTATCTGCAGTTTCATGTAATTGACGTTGAATCTTAAAAGAGCATCCGCTCACAGGTGTTTTCCAAGACTTCAATGAATAAATAAATAAATAAGAGAGGCAACTGCTGCTCACCACTTCTAGCACCCATTTGTCCAAGGTGAGGGTGGACCAGACATGCTAGAAATGGCGAAGCCGACCCCACGAGGAGCTGAGGCAGGGACTGGATGGGCAGGAAGCACACACCCTACCTTGTCACTGAGCAGCCTTGGAGGAGGCACTTGCACCTGCTGTCAGAGAGGTGCTGCCACCCGACCCCCGGGCTTTTTGGAGCCCTAGCTGGCGAATTTAGGTTTAGGATGCCAGGCCTATGACTGCCTTAGCTGGGACTGTTGCTGTCTGGGCTGCTGGGGCATAAAGGGCCAAACCTGAAATGACTTCTTTGGTTGCTTTCCCACCTGGTCCTTCTGGGAGGAAGTCATTGAGTCCAGGGTGGCACTGGACTTCTCGATGCTCGTAAGGTGCCCTTCCACCTGGGGCCGAAACAGTCGGTGCCCAAGAAGTGGATATCGGCCAATCTGTGCAAGACCGACTGCTGCCGATCCTCCTGGGAGAGGGTCAAAAGGACCGAAGTCCTTGAGACTGAATCATCCTTGATCCCCTTAGATAACGGATCAACCAGGTCAAGAAAAATCTCGACCGGCTGGATGGCTTGCATCACAGCCAACTGCTCTCAACATGCCCGACGGGGGTCACCGTGGAGCTAGCAGCCTGACCTTTGACCAATATAGGCTTGTCCGAGACACAGCCTTCGATAGCTGTCGAGTGGTCGAGGGATTTGTTGGAGTGGGAACAGCATGCTCGTTCTTGGTCCCATGATCGTCGGCGGGACTTCTTAACCTTCTTTTGTTACTATGGGAAGGGTCCTCCCTGTGTGTGTGCAGAGACTGACATTTCACAGAATGTGCCTGTGAAGTATGCCCCAATGCTGGCCCCAACCAGGAACAGTGCGGACACTGAAGAAACATCCACCACAGCCTGGGCCGCCACCTCTTCCATGACAGCAAGTTGAGTGGCTTTGCGCACGTCCTTCGAGTGAAACAGGGGGTCCCATTCGTCCAGCCAACTGAGGAGGAGGCAGGCACTACGGTCCTCAAGCAACAAGGGCAAAAGTGATCTGCACAGGCCAGAGGCCTGGGTGTCATGCTGTGCCCTGAGGCAGTAAGAAAAAATTACTCACCTTAGTAATGTTGTTTCTTCTAATGGAGTCTTGCTATATTATGACATATGCAATGAGTCCCAACCTTCGAACTGCTCCGGAGGTTAAAGAGTTAACTTTCTATGCTAGGTATGGAACTTTGAGCGCGAGCTCGGTTAAAAACTCTGTCTGTTGTTAATCAAACTCAAACTGTTAGATCTTTACGAGCAAAACTCACTAAGGTTCTGTGTGGAAGCCGTAAACCTACACTAGCCAACTGGCTACTAAATATAAGAACACATTTTTCTTGGTACCAAAACAAAGACTCAAGTCAGGGGATCCAAAAATTTAAAAACATAACACTAAACACCCCAAAAAGGAGGGTGAAAAATAAAGGTGGGCATCTACTAGTGCACCAGCACTGCACTGCCACCCACATCCCAAAAGCTAGAGGTTCTGAGAGGGGCAGGCAGGGAGCAGGTCATAATATAGCAAGACTCCATTAGAAGAAACAACATTACTAAGGTGAGTACTTTTCTTCAAACAACATGAAGTCTTGCTATATTATGACATATGCAACTACACAGCAGTACCTCCATGGAGGAGGGACAGAACCTACTTTGGAAATAGGCTCTGAAGCATAGCTGTGCCAGAACCGAGCATCACTCCTAGCCTGGATGTCCAGGGAGTAATGCTTGGTAAAGTGTGAACTGTTTTCCAGGTAGCTGCTTGACATATCTCTAGATAGGGATGTCCCTGGCAGCAGCAGGACGCAGCTGTACCTCTGGTAGAGTGAGCCCTCAGGCCTGAGGGAGGAACCTTACCCAGTTTTTCATAGCAAAATTGGATACAAGAGACAATCCACCTGGCAATGGATCTTTAGTGGTAGGTTTCCCTTTACCAATCTCACCATAAGTGAGGAACAGTTGGAGGGAGTCAAACCTGTGACCCTTGGTACGTTCTATGTAGTAGCTAAGGGCTCTTTTGACATCTAAACTGTGCAGTCTCCTCTCGCCAGAGGAGGAATGGTCAGTGAAGTACACAGGGAGAGACATAGATTGATTAAGGTGGAAGTCTGAAACCACCTTAGGCAAGAACTTTCTGTTAGTCCTGAGAACCACCTTATCTCTATGAAAGGAGATAAAATCAGGTTCCACTGACAATGCTTGTAACTCACTTATGCGCCTGGCAGAAGTGATGACTACTAAAAACACAGTTTTCCAAGTCAAGTACTTAAGCTCTGCTGAAGACAAGGGCTCAAAAGGGGGTTGCATAAGCTGAGCAATGCAAATATTAAGATCCCAGGCAGGGGCAGGGTCCTGAATGGAGGGTTGGTGTGGAAGCAACCCCTTGAAAACTTGGAGAATACAGGATGAGCCGAAATGAGAAGAGGGTTTACCTGCTGATAAGAAAGCAGACACGGCTGCCAGGTGCACTTTTAGGGTAGCTGGCCTCAGCCTCAAAGTATTCAAATGCACCATATAATCCAGGACTGTGGGTAAGTCAGCAGATTCTGGGGAAATATGCTTGCCAGAGCACCAAATGGAAAATCTCTTCCATTTGGAATTATAAGTAGCCCTGGTGGATGGCTTCCTAGAAGCCTTCAATATATCCAATACACCTTGGGAGAGGTGTAGGTCAGCAAACTCTAACTCTTCAAGAACCAGGCCTTGAGATTGAGAGATTTGAGATTCGGGTACCAAACCCTCCCCTGAGCACAGGTTAACAGGTTATGATTCCTGAGAAGACACAGGGGAAGGTGGACTGCTAAGGACATAAGGAGTGGGTACCAGGGTTGTCTGGCCCAAACTGGAGCAATCAGGATCATCTTGCAGGGTTGAGATCTGATTTTGACTAGCACCTTGAAGAGAAGAGGGAAGGGGGGGAAGGCATAGAGAAACTTCCCTTCCCAACTGAGAAGGAAGGCATCCAGAGGGACTGAGCCCAACACTGGGGGCCTGCAGCCAAAAAGGGGAAGTTGGTGATTGTCTGGGGCTGCAAAAAGATCTATCTCTGGGTGCCCCATCTGGCAAATACTACCTCCAATACAAGGGGATCCAGTGACCATTCGTGATGGCCCTGGGAAATCCTGCTGAGAGCATCTGCCAGGACATTGTCCTTGCCTGGGAGGTGAACTGCCATAAGGGAGGTGTTCAGGGAATACGCCAGAGACCACAACTTCATTGCTTCAGTGCACAAGGCCGTAGACCGAGTGCCTCCTTGCTTGTTGATGTACCACATTGTAGTGGTGTTGGTGTTGTCTGTTCTGATCTGTACAACTTTGTTCTTAACAGAGGTGGAAAAAACTTGAAGTGCTAGAAAAACTGCTCTGAGTTCCAACAGATTGATGTGGAGCAGAGATTCCTGAGGGGACCACAATCCCTGGGTAGTGAGATCGCCCATGTGAGCTCCCCACCCCAAGAGGGATGCATCTGTAGTAAGGATTAGGGAGTGAGACTGAGGGATGAAGGGGACCCCCTGTCTCAGATTGCTCTGGTCCTGCCACCACTGAAGGGCTTGGATCAGGGTTCGAGTCACTGGGATCAATTTGGTCAGAGGGTCTCTCCTTTGAGACCAAAAGGCTCTCAAATGGAACTGGATGTCCCTCATCTGAAATCTTGCCCCCTGCACCACTGCTGTAGAAGCAGCCATGTGCCACAGGAGCTGCAGAAAATGCCTTGCTGGTCGAGAGACCTGCAGGGTGAAAGAGGAGGCCAGAGAGACCAAGGTCCTTGCTCTTTCCAGAGGAAGGAAGGCTCTGGCCTCTTTTGTGTTCAGTTCTGCACCTATGAAGGTGAGAAGCTGGACAGGCTCTAGAACTGACTTCGGAAGATTGAGAAGGAAACCTAGAGATGTGAGCAGTTGCTGAGTTACCTGAAGGTGTAGTTTAACTTGTTCTGGAGATTGGCCTACTATGAGCCAGTCGTCCAGGCAAGGAAAAATGGCAATCTTTTGCCTTCTTAAGTGGGTAACTGCTACTGCCAGGCATTTTGTGAATACCCTCGGGGCAGGCGTGGGCCGAAGGCATTGCTCTGACTGGTAATGGCCTGAGGGCAGTTGAATCTGAGGTACTTTCGATGGGAGCTTCTGATAAGAACATGGAAGTAGGCATCCTTGAGGTCCAGGGACGCTAGCCAGTCCCCTGGCCTTAGAGAGGGTAAAATAACTCCCAGAGTCACCATTTTGAATTTTAGTTTTAAAAGGTGCTTGTTTAGGTATCTGAGATTCAGAATGAGCCGCCATTCTCCTGTCTTTTTTGGGGTAAGGAAGTACCTGGAGTACAACCCTTTGCCCTGGTGTAGGGGTGGAACCCTTTCCACAGCTCTGAGAGCCAGGTGGGTAGAAACTTCTGTTTCTAGGGCAAGTGCCTCTGATGGATTTGCAGGTGGAAAGGATCTGGCTCTCATCTTCGGAAATTTTTTTAAGCTGAGAACCAGTCCCTGGCTTACTACTTCCAGGACCCACTTGTCTGATGTTAGAGACTTCCAGTCCTGGACAAAGTAAGCCAGCCTGCCCCCTACAGGTAGAGGAGAATTGGCCCTGGCTACCCCATCAGGGTGCCTGCTTGGCAGGGGCTTTGGGCTGAGGGGTGGAAGCAGGCTTGCTTGCACCACGTCTGCCTCTCCCTCTAAAGAACCCCTTCTGGGCATAAGCAGAAAAGGAGGCCTGGACTTGGTAAAAAGGCCTATGAAAAGGCCTTCCCCTGTCCCTGGGATGCCGCCTTTGAGGAGTGGCCTGCCTTTCCTTGGCCTGTGCACTCCTATAGGTGGTCCTACATTCATCCATTTTCTTCATGTAATTCTCTGTCTGCTCCCCAAACAGAGAATTGCCCACACAGGAAAATCCATGGCCTTAGACTGGGTATCCTGTGACAGGGTAGTACATCTGAGCCAAGTCATTCTGCGAAGTGCCACAGATGTAGCCATGACCCTTGATGACACATCATTAGAGTCTACTGCAGCATGAAATTGCACCTTAGATGCCTCAATACCATCCGCAGCCACCTGTTCCGGCTCCCTGGCAAGCTGGTCAGGGACCTGTTTTGCTAGATCCAGCACAGTATCCCATCTGGATTTCTGGTACCTAGCAGCATAAGCCATATAATTTGCCTGTCTGAGTCCCAAGGATGCTGCCATGTACTGTTTCTTTGCCATGCCTAGACTCTGGAATATCCATCATTTCTACATAATCAGGCTCCTCTTGGTCATCAACAGCTTTCTCAACAGGGAGCTGGAGAGTTTCAGCAACTTTCTTATAGAACATAAAATGAGAAGGGGACTCAGATAGCCTAGGAGGAGAAACCCCTGACGGTCTGTCTGGAGAGATGTCAGTTCAATGGGCACATCAGACTTTCAAACCTACATTCACTCTCCTCCTCCTCTTCCCCTCCTCCGGTTCATAAAAATCCTCAAAATCATAATCTTGAACCAGTGGAACCGGCCGAACCGAGCTCTTCCCTGATGGTACTGGTTCGGTCGGAACCGGGGAAAGTGACTGGACAATTTGAATTGCTTTAGCTATTTCCTCAGCGGTTGGAGAAAAAACTTTTGGCAGACTAGCTGACTTTCTAGTCCTTTTAGTTGGAACCGGCTCCTCAGAGCTGGGTCTTCGTTGGCCCGAGGAAGTATCGCCCTGGTCAGAGGGCACTCCCTCCGGTTCGGTTGGAACCGAACCGGGCTGGCCATCCGGGTCAGCTGACTTTTTGGCCTCCCTTTCCCTCAGCCTACCAACTCTCTTCTCTATGGTGGCAGCAGGAAAATTACTACATATCTGGCAGTCTGCATTGAGGTAGTCAAACCCCAGACAATACACACAGGTGGTGTGTGGGTCAGCCTTAGCAAAGGCTTCCCCACAAACACTACAGTGCTGAAACCCAGTGGGCCCGGTTTTTTTTGGGGGTTTCTCAGACATAGTGCCAGCCTAACCAACTTGCCCATTTATGGCAATCTGCCAAGCAAGACTCCCTTATCGGTTCCCAACCGTGTCACGGGTCGTGGAAAAAACCGTAATGAAATCCGTTTTTTTTAGAACTGATAAGAACCGGGAACCGCACTCTAAATAAGGACTAGTAAAGTTTTAGAACAACCTGATTCAATTCAATTCAATTCATGTTTATTTTTAGAGCGCCTTTCAAAATTAAGGCGTTGTACAGATTAAATAAAACAAGAAAATCCAACATTAAACAATCAGAAGTATAAAGAAAAAGCCAAAGTGAAAAGATATGTTTTTAAAGCAATTTTAAAACTGTCAACGGTCGGGCATTCTCTTAACCAATGAGGTAGAGAATTCCACAGGGTAGGAGCTGAAAAGGCAAAGGCACGAGATCCTGACAACTTCAAACGGACCCTGGGAGTCTCTAGCAATCCTCTCATTGGCGAAGTGGAGGGGGCAATAGGGAACCAGAAGATCTTTCAGGTAACCGGGTCCCTGATCGTGTAGGGCTTTAAAGGTTAGTAAACCAACCTTAAAGGTGATCCGCCACCGAACAGGCAGCCAGTGCAGTTAAGCAAAGCTTACAGGCGTAATATGACTGGTTCTAAAAGTCCCAGTCAAAAGCCTGGCCGGTTCAAACCAAAACGAAAAGCGTTTACAAGTTCCACAAGAATAAAATAAATGTAAGCCTATCTATTACTTACAATACCACAGACAGAGCTTGAACCGACGGTTGCGGTTTAATTTCGGTCAAAAAGCGATAAAATAACACTTTAACCGACAAAATGAACCAAGCAGAAGGAGAAATCTCCGGAGCGACTGTTCAGTGAGGCGGAGTAAAGAATCTGACAGTTTGAGTTTGATTAACAACAGACAGAGTTTTCAACCGAGCTCGCGCTCAAAGTTCCATGACTGGCATGGAAAGTTAACTCTTTCACCTCCGGAGCAGTTCGAAGGTTGGGACTCACTGCATATGTCATAATATAACAAGACTTCATGTTGTTTGAAATGAATGTGCGGGTCTGTCGGGGGCATCCTCTGGTTGCAAATGACAATGCTTAAATCCAGGATCGGACCTGGCTTCTTCATGATCCACAACAGATGAAGAAATGACAAAGAATCAAAGTAAATCAAAGACAAAGTGGAGTAAAGCACTTTAGGTGTACACCGCACATGGAGCTGCGAAGGAGGAGATCTGATTTCTAGCGAAAAAGAAGATTTGAAATCAAGGACGGCCCGTTGGCGCAGCGGTGGGATTTCCGCTTGCGACGCCGGCGACCCGGGTTCGGGAACGGATCCGGGTCGTCGGAGGCTTGACTTGAGGAGTAGGATCGGCGTCCGACGGACAGCTCTCCTACTCCAGGGAAACTGTGGGCAGCACTTGAGTGCGCTAGGGACCCCTAGTGGAACCCGGGAGTTCCAGCAACGGCGCTCGAGAAGTGGGGGAGGCTGGGCGGACGCTGGCGTCATTGCACGTCCCCGCCTCCTCTGGGGAGAAAAATCAGGTGGAAAAAGATGGCGGGCAGGACCACGGTCTGCGAAGCCCTCCCTGGAGAGCCTCACATTGCCGCCGCCACTGCGGGACCCCGACCAGTCACAGTTCCGGGGTCACGAAGGTGGCCCACGGCCCCACCCTCCAGGGGGCAAGCCGGGGGTGACCGAGGGACCTCAGCAGCAATTGATGGCGGCAGAGGTCTCCGGGGGCCGTGACCAGGGTGGATGGCTGCCGCTGGTCCTGCCAGAAAAAGGGCAAAAAAAAAAAAAAAAGATTTAAAATCACGCGGCACAGCCAAGGAGTATACCACCTGACTGGGTAGCAGGAGCTTAGCTAGAAGATGTTCCGGCTGGGTTTAAAGGAGAAGGAAGATCTGCCAGAGTGTAGGTAGTGGACCATATCCACACCCCTAGAACTAGCAGACACAAGTGCCTTTCATGGGCCCCTAACAATGAAATGAATGCTGCAGTGGTTGAACTCAAGAAATGGGTCCAGTGGTGTTATTTACTTTAATCCTATCTGGAAGACATGGTCCAGTGTGTGACCTCATTCATGCCTGACCTAAGAAATGTCTTAAAGCTCTGAGTCCCAAACTACTAATAAATTGTAGGAGTTTGGTTGCAAAATGATCTGAGGGGCTGTGTACCCATGCGTTAAAAGTCACAAAGAACAATATGACGCTGTGACTCTAACACCAAGGCAGATGGCATCTCAGCAAATTCCTGCAGGAAGTCCACCTCATCTTGCAGGGTGGGTATAACATAGCAGGACAATAATTCAGCTCAAGTCAGTCATGCTGCTGAGAACCACATGCTCAAGGACCCCTGACCTCCCAGTGGGAGACACCACACAGACCAGTTTGGCTCTAAAAAGGTAATTCCTGCACTCCTGTCTCAGGTGGTGGATCATGGATGATCTTGGGAGAACCACCTCATCCACAACTGGGCAGCTGAGTCATCTAGTCAAGTCTCTGTTACATACACTAACTTGACGTGTGAACCAGAGATAATTTCTCTGGTAACACTTTTGTTCACCACCGACCTAGCACTGTAGAACAATACCAGAATGGGGAAGCCTGGTCACATCACACCAACCCCCTTAATAATTACATTGCGTAGGGATGGGGCACAGGCACGAGAGATCTCTGCCTATGGCCCTTGCCATTAAATTACGCCTTCTGATACCCCCCAACACTAGACTTTAAGAGATGAGTCTTGATGTGGTTACTTACAGTTCTTCTCCTGGTTCTGCTTTGGGTTTCCTTCAGAGGTGTTGCTCTCAGTGTCGACAGGAGAACTACATCGTGGGCCGGACTCTGAACTGGAGGGAACAAAACATGAGTCAGTGTAAAGCAGCTGTAACCCGAAACACATTGAGGCTGCAGAAAGGTGCACCTGACAATTATGGCTAGCATTTATCCACCCAAGGTGATTACACTTGGTTTCTTAAAGGGGAAGGGAGGCATTATATCATTCCAGGTCATATCTGCTGACTCTTATTCTCATTCTGTACACCTCTCTCATTCTGTTTTTGTTTCCTTTGTCCCTGGCATTCAAACTCAGCTGTGTAGATAGCCCCTCCCCCACTGTGTCGTCATTTATGTGCTCCACGTAGTGACTTTATTGGTTCCAATAATTCAGTTGCTCTTGACATCGATACCGCTACTTGCATGATCTGTTACATGGATGACTTTGAAGCAACTCCTCAATCTGCCCAACTGTCATCAAAGAAAGAGGGTAATGGAAACAGTACCTTGATGTTTCTTAAAAATCCAGCTTTGGGACTACTGGGGTACAAGTAGCCAGTTGGGCTCATCCAGTTGAGCTCTTTCCCCATATTGTGTCTTCCACCTCTAAGGAGTGGGGGTTGTCACTTGTAAATGAGAACAGAACTGGCTCCTTTAAAACTTATCTTAGGGACCGTCTCCAGTCCTCAAATCACTGTGAGTGCCACTGAATTTGCCCCCCCCCCCCGCCTCTGGCCAGCTTATTCCCCCCCATCCCCTAACCTGAGTCCACCAGGTATAGCTCTATATCTAAGTATATATACATATTGCTTATGATATGTACTAATTAATCCTAGCATCGGACTGTTAGCCTTTCATTGTTCTTTGTAACAACCTGTGTCCTGCTGAATAACTATGTAATGTTTGTTTTGTATCTAATTTCTGACACGTGGAACCTTTGTTAAGGAGTCTCTGTTTCAAAGGTACTTTCCGAACCCTCTATAAATAAATAAATAAAAACATGGTTACCCATTACATCAATGCAGATCACAGTCCTGGACATAGAAGGCGATCATGCAGTGGTGTGAACAGCTCCTTCTACCTGGTACCTGAGGTTCTTGCCTCCGTAGTGTACCCTAGACTCCAACAACCTGATGTAGGCCATGCTTGGGATGTCAACCTGCACAACAGTGCAAGGCACTATCAGACGCAGCCACTGCCTGTCCTCCTGCCCTCCTCCCCATGGCAGGGCTCTGGGAAGGGCCTTCATCCCCCATGTAGAGAGCTGGTGGTAGTCTGGCAGCAGGCTTCATGTTGTAGGCCCCTCCCATCCTGTGGCAGGGCTCTGGGAAGGGGCATCCATCCCTACGTAGAAATCCGGTGGTAGGCTGGCAGCAGGCTTCATGGTTTGGGAGCCCCCCCACAAGGTGGGCTCTGGGGAGGGCCCTCCTACAGTATGTACAGATCCAGTGGTAATCTAGCAGCAAATTTCATGGTAGGAGCCGCTCCCCCCTCCCCCCATGGCAGAGCTCTGAGGAGGGCCCTCCTCCCCCACGTACAGATCCAGCAGTAGGCTGGCAGCAGGCTTCATCACACAGGGCCCGAATGTACTGGGCCCGTCATTCGAATGGGGGCTGGGTTTTTCCCTCACTTTTTTTCTGCTGCTCCCACCACCCTGTCTGCCGCTGCTGGCCTAGTCCGACGACAGATACTTGTGTGGCACAGGCTTGATGGCTCACTGCTAGGGGTCTCTGTGCTGGTGGGTGCGTTAAAATCCTTCCCCAGGCTGGCTCATGCAGTTCTCTGCAGCACTCCCTAGCCTGTCTGTGCCCAATCCCAGCTCCTCCAGTCACCTCCCGAACCCGAGTCGTTGGCACGGAAGTGCACTCCTGCTAGGCCACCAGTCGACCCCTTTTCACACAGCCTCATTCTTTTAAATATCATAACAGTATTTTCTTGCCGTCTGCTGGCACCTCACACCTTTGGGTAGACTATGCTATTTTGTCTGCTGAATTCACTCTGTTGGCCTCCATATTACAGCACCAGGCACAGTAAGTCTCCACCATTGGGAGGTCTGATCTGTCCTGTCATGGATGGCTCCCCTGTCAACACAGAAAGCACCTCGGTGACTCAAACAGTGGCAGGCGGGAGGGACTATTGGGATTCAGAGGGTCAGGTGGCATGAGGGGAGAATAGTGGCTGCCACCCCAGTCATTTATTTATTTGAAAATGTTTTACCAGGTAAACCATGCAGAAAACAACAGTCTGGTTAACAGATGCGACCTGGAGGGAGGGAAAGTGAGGATTTTGGGGGCAGAGGGTACAGGATTAAGAAATAAGATGAGCTGTTCCTGTTTTCTCCCTGCTCCCTCCCACCTGCCTGTCAGTCAACTTCTTAAGAGGCATTCCCTGGGGCGGGGCTTGGGTGATGTCAATTAGTCACCCAGGACATCACTCCTAAGACAGTGTCCATCCCTCCATCACCCCCACTTGGGAGTCTGAGCAGTCTGCCTCCACAGCATCCCAAGACTCCACTGGATTAGAGGAAGGAGTTTTGGGCTAGAGCCAGGACCCCAATTCTTATGAATAGCACAGCAACATCAGTGAGGCAGTACTGCATGTTTTTTTTTTTTTGTAAACTTTATTTTATTCATCAGCAAGCAAACATACTTCCAGATTGACCCAATGGATGCATTGTTTTGTTATGCATAAGGAAAGCAGCAATTTTAAAAACAAAAACAGTGATTTGCTACTAAGGTGCATACAAAGTTGCTTTAGGGTATAACTTGTACTATGCAAGTAGAATGACAAGAATTACCCTAGTTGTACACAACTTTGGTAAAGTCCGTCCCTCTTCACAAAAAAGGGGGGGGGGCAGACATCACATTCTTTGAAACATCAATGACTCGTGTTCAAGACCATGTACCCCCTAGTTTCTTATCAGATAATACCCTCCCCGAAATCGCTCCTTGCATTCACTAAGGAGATTAAAGGCTTTTACTATGGGAACTCAGTGTTCCACATTGCATGAAAATATAGAGCGGTGGTAAGGGGAGGAGCCACAGGGGGCGGGGTCACCAGGGACAGAGCTACCGGTGGGCGGAGTCAGTCGGGATGCAATAAATGCATAAGAAAAAAGAAATAAGAGTAATGTGATGATCTGGAGGCCTCTGTAGTGTGCAGTAGCAAAAGAAAAGTGTGATAAAACATACTGGAGAACCTCTGCATTCTAGTTGCAGGCCAGGCAACAGTTTGTGAGAGTCTTGACATTTTGGTGAGGCCATACTACAACTCTTACTAGTGCCTGCAAGGCCAGATCTAATCTTCGGTTTCGCAGTCCTGTCCAATGAGCTGCAGCTTCCAAATAAGGGAAACTGTCAACATTAGGGCCCTCAATTGAGATAAGCATAAGTACATTTAGCACACTGGCGTTTAATCTATTTCGTTCCTGCGTTTTTATTCAATTCAGTACAGAAAACCCCCTCTCACAATCTGCAGTTGACATGGGTATTATCATTGCCAGTTCTGCCAAAGTAGATATGTTTGGATACAAGTCTACATACTTAGTAGTTAGAGCGTGCAGCACATCAGAAATAGTCTTAAAGGCCATCTTTTCCGTGAACATGAAACCACACAGAGAAGCCCATTCCAGTGCAGAAGCATCTACATCCACAACAGTAGCATACTGACCAAGAATAACCTCAAGGCTATCACTACCATACCCTTCCAACTCTTCAATATCACCTTCCTGTATCATGCTGGGGTCAAAGATACTCAAGCATCCAAAAGTTCTGTGTTGAAACCTTTGCTCAATTTGAGCAATTAGGGCCCTAATAAACTTGTCATGCACAGAGGTTCTGAAATGATTTAACTGTGGTTCGCTAAATGGCAAGTTCAGGCCATTATCATTCAGAGTACTAGTTCAGGTGAAGCGGAGGAAAGTACTGACCAGGTACCAGTAAGCGTGCCCTAAGAATCTCTAAAGTGGAATGTAAAGTCTTTATATCAGTAAAATTCAGAGCTGATGTTTAAAGCATTTAGATAAGATGCTAAGGTGTGGAAGTATGTCCACATCATGCATAAAATAGAGAAAAACTCCCAGTTTTCCACCATTTTACTAGGCCCACAGCTTGGGGATCATGCCTTTCAGAGGCCTTTCTATGCAAGGACGTAACAACAGATGGGAAAATCTTCCTTAGTGTGTCACATGCTGCATCATGGGACAACCACCTAACTCCTTTTGCCTGTTTAGGCTTTAAAACAGGGTTTTCCATTGCCTGCTGAATTTCTTTCGGGGCAGCCATGCGAACAGCAGAGTTTTCATAATATCTGTATAAGTGATCTAGTGTTTGATTAAACTTTTTAATGGCGTTCACTTCATTTGCTGCTGCCTTTACAGCCAAGGCCTCCTGGTGAGCCATACAGTGATTTTCAACAAGAATTGGGCTGACTTCTTTCAGCTTTTTAGCCACCACGTTTCACCTGCCCAGCATAACGGCTGCTCCATCACTGCCTAACCCTGCAAGGTGATCAACCAAGATTTGATTGTTATCAGAGAACTCCTGCATTTTTTTTTTTTTTTTTTTTTTAACAATTGTGTCTGCCTTTCCATCAATTAGTTCCTCAAGTCCCAGGAAAGAAAATACAGGTTACTCACCTGTAACAGGAGTTCTAGGAATGGTATATGTTGTTCATCCACACTTATTGGCAGTTCCTTGCCGCTTTAAATCTTGCCGGAAGGTCTTCAAGCTGGCTCCTCCCACCCACCCGGGTGGTAAAACTCTCAGCTCCGCCCCATGGCGTAGATCTGGCCGCTGGAAAGCTCAGGTTGTCGTCCCGAGCCGGGAGGTCGGGTGGAGTCGTGTGGATGAACAACATACCATTCCTAGAACTCCTGTTACAGGTGAGTAACCTGTATTTCTAGGGACATGGATATATCGGTTCATCACACTTCTGGCAGACTCTAGCAGTTCTCCGGGAGAGAGAGGCAAACGCACACCCCAATACTTACTTGGGAAATAAGGACTGGAGAACCGAGGCCCCAAAACCAGCATCCAGGCGTGACTCAAGAGTCGATGTGGTAATGGGTAATAAAGGTGTGTGCTGACTTCCAGGTAGCAGCCCTGCAGATTTCCTGGATAGGGATGTCCCTGGAAGCAGCCACCGATACAGCAACATGACAGGTAGAATGAGCTCATCCCTCTGGGAGGCTCCATGCCCGCCAACTTATAGCAGCGATCTATGCAGGAGGTGACCCACCTGCTTATCGTCCAGCTTGGCTGCAGGTCTGCCAGAGTGCGGCTTCAGCGTAGGTGACAAACAGCTGGCAACCTCTCCCGAATTTCAACCCGATGGCTCCTTATAATAAGCGGCGCCTTCTAGGGTCCAAAGTATGGAGCCTCCGAGGTGTGATTGGGGTAGAACACCGGCAGAGTCAACACCTGGTTAGGTGAAACTCCGACACCACCTTGGAAGGAATTTGGGTGAGGCGCAGGACAACTCTGTCCCTGTGGAAGACCAAGTAAGGAGACTCTATGCAGAGCGCCTGGGCTCTCCCATCCTTCTGGCTGACGTGATAGCCACCAAGAAGGCGGTCTTCACGACAGGTGAGAGAGTTCACACCTGTGCATTGGTTCGAATGGCTTGCCCATGAGCTTTGCCAGTACCAGCAGTAAATCCACGGAGGTGGAGGTTCTCCGCACCGGAGGAAATGTGATCAAGGCCTTTGAAAAGCACCAGACCACCTTCTCCTGCGCCACCGACTGCTCCCGGCCAGCGCCCGGTAAGCAGAGATGGCTGCCAGGTACACCCATAGGCGTCGACCTAAGCCCTTAGTGAAAAGGGACCATAAATAGTTCAAGATGCTTGCCAAGGAACAGGAGGAAGGGTCAAGCCCTTGACCTGACACCAAATGGAAAATCTCTTCCATTTGAAGGCATAACATTTCCTGATCGACTCCTAAAAGGATTCCTCAACTACATTGAGGAACCTCGTCGGAAAGACCAAGGCCTGGAACTCCTAGCCACTCAGGAACCAGGCCATCAGGTGCAGGGATTGAAGGTCCGGATAGAACACCTTCCCTGATTGACTGAGAGCAGGTCCAGGCGAGCTGGAAGCTGCGGAGCCTGGAGCTGAGGCTGAGGAGATCTGGGTACCAGAGACTGGCGGTGCCAGTCTGGAGACTATCAGAATCACCTGCATTGTCCCTCCTTGGCTTGAGAAGCACCTTGTGTATCAAGGGAAAAGGGGAAAAGGCGCAGAAAGGCCCAGGGTCCACGAGCTCGAGAAGGCATCCCCTGCAGCGAGCCCTGCTGAGGGGTGGGCATGGAACAGCCTCAGCTTGGCGTTCTCACAGGAGGCAAACAGGTCCACCTGAGGTGTGCCCCAATGGGAGAACAGATCTTGTACTACCTCCGGCAGGAGAGACCACTTGTGGGATGCAGCCCCATCCGGCTCAGGGCATCGACCAGGGGTGTTGGGCTCCTGCCACATGAATGGCTAGAGAGAGATCGCCTCAAGCTGAACATAAAGTGACCAAATCCGGAGAGCTTCCTTGCATAGAAGCATGGGCGTCCCCGCCCTGGCCGGTTTGGATAGTACATAGTGCAGTGGTATTGTCCGTCTGGACTCGGACCCACTTGACCCCAGACTTGGAGCAAAGCCCGGTGAGAGCTGGCCCGGACTGCACCGGAGCTCCAGCAGGTTGATGTGGCATAGGGACTCCTTGAGGACCAGAGGCCGTGCGCCCAAGTGTTCCCCAGATGGGCACCCCAACCCATCAGAGAGGCATCGGTCGATAGAGGACCGTCGGCTCAGGCCGGACAAGCAGGATGCCCTCCTGCAGATGAACTGGAGCGGTCCACCACGGGATTCCCACATCCCCAGGTCACCGTCACTAGCTGGTCCAATGGATGTAGCGTTGCTGACCACTGGCTGGCCAATCCCCACTGAAGCATGTGCCAGCGCGTGCCCAAGGACCAGCGCTGGTGCAGGCACGCGCATAGAAACCCAGGAGGAGCAGAAGTCCGGCAGAGGCGATTGCCCAACCAGAAATGACTGGACAAAGGAGGTAAGAACCTCGGCCCTGTCCGCCGGGAGCCGTGCTCTGGCTCGAAGAGAGTGCGAGCTCTGCCCGATGAAAAGAATCACCTGCGCCGACTCGAGTTCCGACTTGGCCTCGTTGAGTAGAGAGCCCGATTTGAGAGCAAACCTGAGGGCCAGATCTCTGGACCGCTCCACCTCCTGTCTGGAGGGGCTGCTATCAGCCAATCGTCCAGGTAAGGGTAAGCCGGACCCCTCAGCGCCGCAGAAAGCTATCACCACTGCTATACCATTTGGTGAAGACCCTGGGAGCTGGAGACAGGCGAAGGCATGGCTTCCGGAACTCGAGGATCCCCTCCAGCTCGAAAGCGAAGGAATCTCTGATGTAGCCAGACCCAGTCAGGAGGCGTGAAAAGAACCACGTCCTTCAGGTCAGAGAGCAGAACCACACGCCCGGGTTCCAGGGATGGTATTATCTGAGCCAGAGTGACCATCCTGAAGGTTTGAGACCTTAGGAACTTGTTAGGTCGTGTAGGTCGAGAATGGACGCCAGCCCCTCGTCCGTTCGGAACCAGGAAGTACCTGGACACAAACCCTGGTCTGTGGGAGGTCCGCCACCTCCCTGATCACCTCCTTGTGGAGGGAGGAAGCGATGTCGGCTCGGCGAGCCGGTGAACTGCGGACCCGAGGCCCCGAGGTGCGGCGGCTCTGATGAGGCCTGCTCGAACTCAGAGGCAGGCCTTTTCCCACCACCTCCAACACCCACCTGTCCAAGTGGTAATAATGGACCGGAGTGGAAAGGAGATGCCGCAGCCGTCCCCCACAGGAGAACCTGGGAGTGGTGGCAGGGTTGGGCGACACCCTCAGCCCGTCACTGGGCAGGCTTGGAGGAGGGGCGGCCGAGGGACCTCCACGGAGCCTTCCACCTCCCTGCTTCCTGTGGAGAGGAAGCCCGGGCTTGAGTTTGGGATGCCAAGCCCGAGCCTGCCAGCTGACGTTGCTGGGCCAGGCGTGCCTTGGCGCAGAAGGACGAAAGGGCTTAGGCTGTGGTTTGCGGCCTTTGTCCTTCTGGCGGAAGAGACAGAGTCCAAGGTAGCATTGGACTTCTCGATCCTCTGCAGGTGACCTTCCACCCCAGGGCCGAAGAGGTCGGGTCCTCAAGAAGGGGACATCCGCCAACTTGTGCTGGGTATCCAAGTAAAGGTGGATATCCTCAGCAAGCCCGATCGAGCATCAGCCACTCACGGCCGCCACAGACCTGGCACATGTCCCCAATGTCCAAAGCAGTCTGGAAGCTGCTGTTTGGCCACTGCCTCGCCCTGGTCCCGCACCTGCTCTAACCGTGGTCTGCAGATCTGCGGGAAGATGAGAGAGACGAACTTCGTCAAGGGAGCCCAACAGGGCATGAGAGAAATGTGCCATGAGGACGGCCGAACTGGCATGGCGAAGGCCGAGGGAGGAACGAGCATAGACTTTTACGCCCGGTATAGTCAATTTCTTGGACTCCTTGTCGGGAGGTTTGTCCACATCCCTAGCGGCTCCCAGCAGAAAACTGCTTGGTAACCAACCCTCGGGCGAGGGTGTTCAAAAACCCGGACAAGGAACGGGATGGACCGCGTACTCTGGCCATCCTGGCCGAAGCGCAGGGCAGGAAGCAGGGGCTGCCAGAGCTCAAGGCCTGGCCCACTATGGCCTCAGCCACGGAGAAAGGCCTCGTAGGGAATCCCTCGGTCCAGAATCGTGAGGGGATACCCAGCCGGCGCAAGCAGGTTCAAGCTTCATCCTGGTGGACTCTGAGAAGAGCGAAGCAATCCCAGGAAGAGACGAAGGACGCCACTCGTCCACCGACTGTCCTCCTGGGGACTCAAAGTCCATTAGCTTGGAGAAAAGGAGCAATCGTCTTCGGACTCGGAAGAGTCCTCAAAGAGCTGCCTCGGGCCTGAGCCACCCTCCACCTGCGAGGTCGATCGGGAGTGAGGGGTGACAGACAGCCTATAGGGCAGTCCCTGAGCCGACCGAGAATTCTGGTGAGCCCAAACCAATCGGCTGGAGGCGGAGGTTCCACCGGGATCGGTGAGGCAGCTGGTTTTGGCCGAACAACGGCCTGGAACAGGCTCCTCCGGGATAAAGCGAGGGTTGTTTACGGCCGCTCAGTGAAACAACCACTTAATGGCAGGAAAGCGGCGACGTCGGCTTGTTCCCGGTCAGAAGGAGCTGTTGCCACATGAGGTCCTCATGTCATTCAAAGCGCCTTCACGTGAAGCCTCCCCTCGTCTGAGGAGGAGGGCGAGTGGCGCCACTTGCCGCAGTGCCGGGCCGAGACCGCTTGGCGGCGATCGGCTAGACCCATGAAGAAGTCGAGACCGAGAACCTCGGCTTTCCGAAGGCGGTGCAGAGAGGTGTCGTGGGAACCAGCACTCCCCTCGGTTGGAGGGTTCAACCGGCGGCTCCGAACCGGAGGCACAGACAAGCCAACGGGTCCTCAACTCCCACCCCTGGGAACCGGGAGAGGGGATTCTCGGCTTCTCCTGCCGACAACCCATCAACAGGTGAGAAAAAAATCTCGACTGACCGTGGGAGTCTCAGTCAACGGCCTGGACGGGACCGTGGAGACCAGTAGCGAAGCCGAGCGGTCGGCCAAGTCGACGGCCGACAACTTCGGGAGAGGGATCTTTCCCGCTCCCAAAAGCGTCGAAGGTGGGACTTACCTTGTCTCTCTTTTGGACCAGAAAGCGGTCCAGCAGAAGTGGTCCCTCACCTTTAGTAGAGAGGGTCAGACAAAGCTCCTTAAAAGAAGCTGAATAAGAGGCACCGAGAGAGCAGGACAAATGCATAGCTGAGGTAAAGCGGCCCCCCCCTCCTCTTGAAGGCGATCATTTGTCGAGCTGATCCGCATGAGCCCGCCTGTGAAACCGCCGACAAGGCCTCTTTGACTTCACCGGAAAAACGCTCGACGCCCCAGTTGTAAACGGGCAGCACGGTTCGAGGACGAGGCCGGGTGCGAAGAGTACAGGTCGCAGGCCCGCGGTGCGTGCTCCAGGCCTAGACAGTAGACACCGTGGAGTCGCGGATCCGTCCAGACATCTTCTGCCCGCAAGGGCATCTCCGGAAACCGGAGTCGATTTGTCCATCGCAGCCACGAGGGAGAGAAGACCGAAGTCTTAAGCAAAAAACTTTAAATTCGAAAATTCGAAGAATTAGGAACCAGTCTTATACGCAGAGCGTTAAGGAGGGAACCTGAGCTTCCAAGCGGTAAGGAAGATCTGGCATCATGGGGCGGAGCCGAGAGTTTTACCACCCGGGTGGGTGGGAGGAGCCAGCTTGAAGACCTTCCGGCAAGATTTAAAGCGGCAAGGATACCTGCCAGACAGTGTGGATGAACAACATATCCATGTCCCTAGAAATAAGAATTATAGCACACGTATCTTAGATTATTAATTTCTTAAATTGATACAGGTTTTTGAAAGAATGGAAAGATTTGATACTAACATGCCAAAATGCCAGCAGAATAGGCCTAACGGTCTTATGTGTCTGCTCGTTTGGTCAGCCCCCACCCTGGGAGCTGACCTTGCTGCCCCCTTCGCCTTCTCTGGCTTCTCCCTTCCCAGTCCCGGATAGTCTCGCTGCACAGGACTTTGCTTCCAGAATCCTTCCCCTGTACCTGTCCCACCCCATCTTGAACCCCTCCACCATCTCTGCCTCCACCAGCCCTCCGGGCAGCGCATTCTATGGCTCCACCACCCTCTCAGTGAAGTAGCACCTCCTCCTTTCTTCCCTGAATCTCCCCCCTCCATCCACCCATGCCCTCTAGGTGCCCCCCCCCTTCCTTCAGAGCATTCGATTCATTAACTGACAATAGAATGAAAGATTATGTTTATAAAGAATAAGACGCTGATAAAGTGGTTGCTGAACATATGAGTATAAAACTTAGTGGCACTGCCCCTACTGAAAATTCATTATGCAAACAATCAGAAATCTTGACAGAAAAAGCTGACAAGTTAGAATGGCAAATTATTACACTAACACAATACATGAATAACAGACACATTCCGAGACAATTAAAAATGTAACTGAACCCAAGGCGAGTTTCCATGATGAACTGTTAACAGAAAGGTGGAATATGATACATGCAAAATGCAGTAGTGACTCTATGGTTTCAGTAATACAGGCTAGAGCTAGAGAATGAGCTGTGTTGAGGTTGAAGATATAAAACAATACGCAACTGACTAGTGACAGAACTTACAGTGGAGGAACCGCTGTGAGGGAGTGACCACCACTCAGTATGGCTCACACTGGATATGGGCAAGGAAGGAGTGGAATCTGGCACAAGAGTGCTGGACTTCAGGAGGGCCAACTTTGGAAGGATGGGGAAGTGGTAAAAGGGTACCTGGCCAGAATTCAATCTAGTATGGAAGCTAACCAGAGGTGGAAGCTCATAAAGCTGGGGATAGTGGAGGCAACCAAAACCTGCTGAAAGGCCCAGAGCAAGAAGGCTAGGGTTAAGAAACCGAGCTGGTTGAGCAAGGAGGTCATGGAAAAGGTAAGGTGGAAAAGAGCTGCCTTTAGGAAGTACAAGAAAACAGGGCGGGGGAAGGACAGGAGGAGTACTTGATGGAATCGAAGGAGGTGACAAGAGCAGTAAGGGGAGCCAAGGCATCTACGGAACTCAGGCTGGCACAAGGCATTAAGAAGGGGAGAAGGACTTCTTTAGGTACATCAGGAAGAAAAGAGCTGTAAGGATTACAGGAAGGAGGGTTGGGTGAAGCAGGGTGCGATAGGCAGAAGCACTAAATGAGTACTTCTGCTCAGTATTTACTAAAAAGAAGAGGGGGGTGACACCCAAGGGGGGAGAAATGGCAGAAACAGGGGGGGAGGGGGTGACAGATGGGGAAATCATGGAGGGCAGAGTTCGGGAGGGTTTGAAGGCACTGAGGGTGGACAAGGCGCCAGGCCCAGATGGCATCCACCCCAGGGTACTGAAGGAGCTGGCAGAGGTCCTTGCAGGACCTTTGGCAGAACTATTTAATGCCTCACTAGATTCGGGGTGTGCACCTCAGGACTGGAGGATGGCTCATGTGGCGCCCCTCCACAAGAGTGGCCCCAAGGATGAACCAGAAAACGACAGACCAGTGAGCTTCACATCTACGTGGGTAAGCTAATGGAGACTATCCTGAAGGAGAGGCTGGTGGCCCTCCTAGAGGCCAAATGACTACAGGACAGCAAACAGCATGGCTTCATACAGGGCAGATCCTGCCAAACCAACCAGTTTTATGACTGGGTAACTAGGCAACTGGACAGGGCCATGCAGTAGATGTCCTGTATCTGGACTTCAGTAAGGCATTCGACTTGGTGCCGCATGGAAGGCTGGGAAGTAAGTTAGTAGGCACAGGTGCAGGTGCAAAGCTGGTGAGATGGGCAGGGAACTGGCTTCAGGGGAAGGCAACAAGAGGGTGGTGGTGGGTGGGGAGCTCTCCAAGGGTAGTGATGGCAGTGTCCCACAGAGACTCGGTGTTGGGACCAGTGTTGCTTGGGATATTCATTGCAGACATATCATTGGACATGTTGAGCAAGGTCAGTCTGTTTGCTGATGATACCAAGGTAGGAGCGTTGGTGGATGACCTAGTGGGATGGCAGGGGTTGCAGGATGATCTGGCAAAGCTTGAAACCTGGTCAGACACCTGGCAACTGGGGTTTAATGCCAAAAAGTGCAAGGTGCTGCATTTTGGGATAAAGAACCCAAGGAGGAGTTACCAGTTGGGGAGAGTGCAGCTAGCCCAGACAGAGGAGGAGAAGGATCTGGGGATGCTCATTACAGGGTCAATGAACAACTCGGCACAATGTAGAAAGGTAGCTGCAAAGGCCAACAAAATGCTGGGTTGCATTGCAAGGGGTGTATCTTCGAGGAGGGAGGAGGTGATTCTGCCACTGTAGGTCATTAGTTGGAGCCGCACCTGGGGCTCGTGCAGTACTGGCACCCGTATCTGAAGAGGGACATTAAGTTACTGGAGGGGGTGCAGCACAGGGCGACAAAGATGATCAAGGGGCTGGGGGACTTATCATACGAGAGGAGGCTGAGGGAGTTGAACATGTACTCGCTGGAGGAGAGGAGGGACGGGGGGACATGATTGAAACCTTTAAGTACATGAAAGGAATAAACAAGACAGGTACAGAGGGGCTGTTCAAAGTAAGGGAGGGGAGGGACACCAGGGGCCATGATATGAGACTGGAGGGAGGAAGGTTCAGGAGGGAGATGAGGAGACACTTTTTTACAGAGAGGGTGGTGGCTGGGTGGAATGCGTTACCTGCAGAAGTGGTATCCAGTAGAACAGTGGACTGCTTCAAAAGGGGATGGGACAGGACAAGGGGGAGGGTCAATGAAGGGGAAGGAAGGGGCAGCTGCAGAATAAAGGGTGCTAACTGCACATTCGAGCAGACTTGATAGACCTCTAGGCCTTTATCTGCTGGCAAATTTTGTGTGTTCGTATGTAACACTCCCACAGTGTGCACTTGATGACAGGAAAAACAGAACTGAGGAAGGTAGGGGACCGGTGTCTGTTACTGGCTGGTCCATGAGTGCCACCTCATTACGCCTGCCTCGTGGGCAACGTCGGCACTGAGATAGGTCCCGTAAGCTGGAGGCTACAGAAGACTTTGTTCCTCTGGGGCCTTAGTGCCTCTGGCACAGACCCGTAAGTGGGAATAAATGGTTAAGACTTATTCTTGGAAGACTGACCAACTTCACAAACCCATACATAAATGAGAAAATTAAAATCATAGAGATCATCGCATGTAATACCACACATGTGATTTATTCTATTAAATGTCAATGCAACAGATTTTACATAGGTCAAACTAAGAACTCTGTCTAAGGATATTGGAACACAAATCCATGGTTAGAAGCAAAGATGAGGCTTCAAGCTTAGCCTGACATTTTTTGCAGAAAATCACCAAATACCCTCATTGCATTTTTTTTAGGGTGTGCCGAAGGTCACTAAGCCTGCAAGGGATGGGAATAGGGATAGGAAACTGGCAGGAGAGGCATACTGGATTGACAAGCTAGGGTCTTAGACACAATAACTGGCACAGCTGAGGAAACAGACTGGTTACCATTGCTATAATCATGTTTATCAATGATGGAACCGATTTCCCTAGCTCATCGACCCCCAAGAAATGATGGTATTGATGTTATGTATTTCAAAACACTGATCTCATTACTAAACCCATCATCCTTCTTTCCTAAACCCAACCGACCCTCCCCTCATATCCACGCAGCTAGTTATGTTATAATCATCCAATTATTTACCTCAAAGTACATGTAAATAATGTTTATGAATAGGAAACAATGGTATTACTCCCATTTGCAAAAAAAAAAAAAAAAAGTATCTGACATTAAGGTACTGAAGTGTACAAAGGTACCTTTGTAAATAAAAGGACATTCCGAATATTGTTTAGAAGGTAGAAATACAACAGCCTGTATGAGGGTTGATCATCGACAAGGATTTCGATAATGATGTAAAAGTTGATGACCTTGAGCTTTCATGTCTGACCTCCTTCCCCCGAAAATGAAAATTACATACTCACTGTAATTGTTGATCTTCCAGAACATCTTCACCATTTATCACCACACCTGGGTCTGTGTGCCAGAGACACTAGGACTCCGTGGAAGCCAAATCTTTCAGAACTTAGAGCTAGGGGGCCGACACTGGTGACAGCTGCGCCTATGAGGCAGACATATGACATGGCGCTCGTGGACTGACCAGTAACCGCCTCCAGCCCACTGCACACTTCAGTTCTGTCAACAGGAGAGAAACAAATGGGAGAAAAGAAGGGGGGGGGCAAGGTTGCCCATGGCATAGAGAAAAAGGATATGAAATATAAAAGGAATGCAACAACAGAACCTGACTACTGAGGAGAAGGTGGAGAAGAGGAGCAGAGGGAAGGGTGGTGGTCCAGGTAGTGGGTTTAGTTTTGTTTAAAAAAAACACAGGCCGAGGCCATCTGAGCAACAGCTTGAAGAAGAGAGGGGGGGGACCTGATGAGAAAGAGAGAGGAAAAGGGCCCCAGAAGAAGACTGAGAAAAGAAAAAATGGAAAAAGAAGAACCACAGAACCCCATGAGGGGTCAGGGGAGCGAAAGAAAGGGAGAAATCAAAGCTCAGCAGGCAGACCAGAACTGGATACCAACTGGGGCCTGGGAGAGCCTTACACTGAGTAGGGCAGTAGGTTAAGTACAGATACTTGAGTTAAGCATATCTAGTTACCCAGAGAGACGGTGCAAACTAGGCTAATAGGAAAACATACAGAACTTCCCAAAATGAGGAAGGCCATACTGATTAGCCACAGTGAAAAACACAGCTTCCGGGAAGGATGGCTTACCGTCACTCTGACTTTTTTTGGAAGATTGTCCACTATAGAAAAAAAATAATGTTATTTTTATATATATGTGTGTATATATACATATATATATATGTATGTGTATATATATATATATATATATATATATATACACACACACATATACATACATATACACACACATATACACATTGCAAAAAAAATCCGTTAATGCATCAGTTAAGGTTGACAGTACAGCGACAAAAGTCTGGAAATTCAGTATTAGGGTTACCAACACTACCACCCTATCCTCACCCTCTCACAAACCAACAGGCAGTGTGCCTTTGGGGTCACTGGCCCGAACTCTCACCCCATTCCATATGTAATCAAGCTGAGATGGTACAGTATAGGAGAATGGGGCGAGAGGTAGGCCTGGCAACCCCAAGGCACACCCCGAAGCCTGTTGGTGTGTGGAGGGTGCGGGTGTGGTGATAATGTTGGTAACCCTAACAACGAACTTCCAGACTTTTGTAGCTGTACTATCAACCCTAACTGATGCATTACTGGAGTTTTTGCAATAAATTTCCCTTCTTTTTGAGATAGTATAATAGTATCCTTATTTTACTGTGGGAGCCCCCCCCCCCATTTATTTTTCCCATGTCTGGGGCCAGATGGCGTTTTTCTTTTCCCCTTTTGTCTTCTTTGCTTTGTAACTCAAGGGTGACCCTTTGTTATTCCTTTTTGTAAAACAAAACAAAATAAAAACAGAAAATAGGTAAAGAGGAGAAAGGGGAAACAAGGGAGGTATCGCTTTTCCAGCCGGAAGCAACACTGTGGCAGTCTTTCTTCCTCTCTTGTCCATTTCTTGTCTCTTACAGTAACTCACTCTGCCAAGAAATGGACAATAGAAGAAAGACTGCCAGTGGTCCCGAGCCCGTGGACTCTGTGTCTCCAGTGAGCACCACAGCTGTTGCCAGCATTAAACTCTTGTAGCATCGACGCCGAAAGCCAAAAGCCTCTCACCAGAGGATGAAGAAATGGGTATGCGAACTTACCTGAGTTTTGAGAGCAGAAGCGCCCGGCAAGGCCACTTGACTCACGGGATCGAGACCTGGACTTCAAACACAATCAATGGGGGGACCAACGCAGGCCTGAGAGGGGCTAGCGAGAGCCAGGGCACCTCCAGTTCCAGGTCATTGATGCAGATGGCGGGTCAGTGGATCAATCCAGACCATCCCCCCTCCTCCTGGTCTGAGTCAGGACTGAATGTGACAGGGGAGGTATTAGCCCCCAGGCAGCAACGGGTCGATTGGCTCCAGAACATGCTTGGCCGGGAAGATCGAATCCGCGGCCTCAGCCAACTGGCCCAATGGGGTTATCTGTGGGAGCCGGCGCTCTGACCGAGGTATTCGAATCAAGTCAAACCTCGGAGAAGCATAGGAATCGGGAGCCCAAGAGCGCCCTGGATCCCACCATCGATGGTGTGAGACTGTTTTGGTCTCTTTCTTGGACTTGGAGTTGTGCATCAATGAAGGACCCTGTCCATGGGTGGGGAGAGCCTGGCACAAGTCCTTAAATGCCCCTGTAAAGGAGGCGCCAAAAGAAGAGTGGCAAAAAGGCAGAAGCTGAGGAGACCTGAGCCGCAGCCTGGGTCGCCACCTCCTCAAAAGCCACAAGTTGTTCAGCAGACCCCGTGGTCACGAAGAACACCCATCGGGCGTCTTCACACTTGATCAGTGGGTGCTGATCAGATGCCCTAAGAGTAAGTGGGCATGGATAGTTCTCTAAATGGGATGGGCAGGAAAAGTGTATGTAGTCAAGTTGCAATGCCTGGGGATTGTGCTTCCGTGGGCCTGAAAGGCATTATACGCACAAGATGTGCAGATCTGTCTGGGACATCTTCTGCCTGCAGGTGCACCTCCAGAACGCTGGAGCAGACTTCTCATTGTCCATGTTGGTCAGCGTGAAGAAATCCGAAGATTAAATTAAAGGGCCTTCTCAGGGCAACAGCGATAAGGAGGGAACCCTCTTCTTCCAGTGGAAAGGAAGATCTGGCATCACGGGACGGGGCTGAGGGAGTTACCACCTAGATGGGTGGGAGGAGCCAACTTAAAGACATTCTAGCCAGTCTTAAAGGGGAAAGTCACTGCCAGAACATGTGGATAGAACATCATATCCACGTCCGCAGAATGGAGAATATATTCTGGAAGATCAACAATGACTGAGTACGTAATATTCATATCTTCCAAGAATTATTCTTCACCATTTATTACCACGTCTGGGTCAGAGTACCAAGCTTACCACCCAAGAAGGGCGGTGCTGGCTCACCCTGAGAGAAATGGTTGTTCCCTCAGTCACCTGTGGGGGATTACCACTGGGAGGCAGGGACCCCGCATGGGTCTAGTGAGGCCCAAGACTGGTCTGGGGCAGGTGTTGGCTCCCATGGCCTGGGAGCAGGAATTTGCCCTGCCAACTCATGCCAGACTTTGTGGAGTAAGTGGCTTTCTTGGAATTGCAAGCCAACACCCTACGCCGGGCCAAGGGTGACAACCTGGAAAGACAAAGCCATGCTGTCCGCCCACTGCAGACTGCTTTTCCCACCAGCCTGGAGGCTACCTCCCTGGTGTAATAAGATGCCCTTGACTGGTGCCTCACCAACTCCAGGCCCTGGGCAGAAACATGAATGACCTGTTTGGTTGCCTCGCAATCCGGCAAGTACGCTAGGAGCTGACCCAATGTTGCCCATAGATGCCTGCCATAGGTTGCATGATGTGCAGCAACACAAAGCAAAGTGCATGACACTAAGAACACACTAGAACCCCTGGCATCAAATTCTGCAGATACTAAGTCGGGGGGGTGGTCATGCACAGAGCGCCTTTGCCCAGACGAGGTGTC
Organism: Neoceratodus forsteri; assembly: GCA_016271365.2. Classification (NCBI taxonomy): domain Eukaryota; kingdom Metazoa; phylum Chordata; order Ceratodontiformes; family Ceratodontidae; genus Neoceratodus; species Neoceratodus forsteri. The sequence continues at coordinate 105,879,294 of CM028131.1, read as the reverse complement.
TAGGAGCAGGATCCAAAAAGAGATATGTGGCATGGCTCCCGGAAACCTCATGGGTGCGCAGTACATGCACTGGATGTCCTTCGGGGCTGGAGAGGGGTAGAGCAAAAGAGCAGACATCCCTGGATGCCTTTGTAAAGGGCCAAGGCCAAGCAGGGATGACTGCTAAGTCATGGCTGTGTTTCCCAAGGAATGGCAGCACCAGGTGAGCATGCTTGCAAAATGGGGAAATCCCCAACTCGCACATCATCTCCGCCAGGAACTGCTGGTGCGAACTGTACCCAGCATCGGAGGACAGATGCACATAAGTATCCTCTTCCTCAGAGGAGGAAGAAGAGGAGGAGGAGCTAGAGCCAGGGGGTGGCAGTGCTGAGGTTTCAGCCCAGAAAATGGCCTGATCAAGGGATCAGAGGTACTGAGGTAACACACTCGCTGAAGCCCTGAACTGTTCCCAGGTCAATCCCTGTAGGACCCCAATGCCTGGGAGATGAGGAGGAGAAGGCGGGGGGGGGGAGGAAGAGGGTCAAGGATGACCAGGTTGGGTCCTCTGCCAGAGTATAGGAACCCACAAGTGACTCTGCTGGAGGGAAAGGCCTGGCAAGCTCGTCCACCAAAGAGCACTCAAAAGGCAAGGAGTGGTCAGGATGGTGCCCTTGGGAGGGGACTCTCCCAGCGGGGAGAGTGGAGCCGTGAAGGTCCCATACAGCTGCCTAATCCCCACCAGCGACATGGCCTGATGGCACTAGAGAGACCAGAGGCCAGGAGTCTGTGCTTGGACTCTTGCCAGAGCTGCCACCTACTCTAGGCAAAGAGAGACAGAGAGCACCCTGCACCCACCTCACTAGACAGGGCCCTGCCCCTTGGACTAGGCCTCTTAACTGCCCTTCCATTGCTCTCCAAGGGAAGAGAGGAAACAGCACCATGAACGGCACTAGAATCCCCATATGGCACTGCAAGTGGCACTAGAGCAGTCCCAAGTGCCAGAAATGCACCACGAGGTAACTGGGGAGCGGTGCTGCCAGTAGCACCAGGCAAAGAAGAAACACCAAGAAATGACTCTGATCTACTCAAGGGCACATCACCAGGCTCAGCAAGACCCCAGTGATTACTGGAGTCCTGCAAGGGGTCATCCGACCACTCAGGGAGAGAGATCCAAAACACCTCCATAGGACGCTCAGAAGGCCTGGCTCAAGGGGGTCTTCCCTCTCCTGGCACTGCAAGCGTGTTGGAAGGGGACCTAGCTTTCAGTCGGCACTGCCTTGCTCACCAGCACCGGCCCTAGTGCCAGGAGCCGAGGTGTCACCAGGCTGCAATGCCAAGGAGTAGGCCCAGTGTATGGCTTTAACCTCACTACCGGGAGCGTCTGCTGCCCCAAAGGGCTATGGACTGGGAAGGGTGCTCAGCCGGCACCCCAAGGGAGGGGGCGAGCAACAGTCCACACAATCCTCCCTCAGGTTCTCCGCCTTGGCGGGGCAAGGACTAAGAGTAGCCTGGTCTTCCTCAGTATGTATAATACTGGGAAGGGCTCAGGGGAAGAGCCCAGGGACCTTACCTTAGAGTCCTGTGTGTGTGTGTACAGCATGCCTCTGAAAGTTGGGGGCTGATTATCCCACTTCATTGTGCAGATCTCTAGGGTGTGAAAGTCCATCAAGAAGCAGGCATCACAGCGTTTCATGTCATGGTCAGCTCCAAGGCAGGTCCATAAGTCATGCTGATCCCTGAAGGACATAGGTCTGATACAGGGGTACTGACGCAAGGTTGGGGGGCAGTCCTCCTTATGCCCCTTGGAATCAGCCATGACTGAAAACAGAAAATAACAAAAAACAGCAAAAAACAACAACAACAAAAAAAGAAGACATCCAGCGCCGTAGGACAGAAAACACAAGGACAATGCACTGAAAAAATGGCAGAGAGATGGCACCAAGTGGAAAAAAGGCGATGGTGAGGTGTGACACACTTAGGAAATAAAAGTCTCATAACTGTAGCTCCGTGCGGTCACCTTGATGGCAGGAAAAAATATAACAGGTGTGCAGGGGGCCGATGGTTATTGGCCAGTCCACGAGCGCCACATACAACATGTGCCTTGTGAGTGGCACCATTACTGACTTTGAAAGCTTGGACTCCTGTGGGGTCCCAGTACCTCCAGCACACAGACCCAGACGTGGTACTAAATGGTGAAGATTGATTCTTGGAAGATCACAGGTATTAGTATACATTAAACATAATTAAACGTAAGAATATTATTGAAATTTAGACACTCATAAGAATCTGGACATTTATACAATTGAAAACATAGCTATACCATCAATTTTGGTTCAGGGAGATCAGCACTCGCCAAGTGCTACTGATATCACCCAAGGAACAGGTGCGGTCTGTGGGAATGACGTACTTCAGCAGATGCTTAAAAGCTCAGTGAGTCACTAGCACGCCAGATCTGCACCAGCCTGGCATCAGTGGCATGCTGAGCACATGTATTTGTGGTGCTAAGGAATTATTTAAAAAAACAGGACAGTAAGAAAGTTATTAAAAATTATGCATTTTCAAATGTGAGAATTGAATGTTAGGTGCAGAAATTGTGTAATAAATTAAGATTACAAATATTATTGTGCACAGAATTATATTTAAAATCCAAATGTATTTCTATATGAAAACAGTCACTTGCTGGCTAGTGCACTTACCCGGTTAACAAAAACTAAATAAAAATATATACAGGACCACTGTTCCCCTGAAAAAGCTGAAGGCAACTGGCAAAAACGTTTGTGAATGCCCATAGCAAGAATAGTAAAAATTCAACTTTTTATGAAACTGGCATTCACTGGTTGATGTTTTTATCACCTTTTTGAATTTAACCTGTCCTCTACTGACATCTCGATGGGCTTTGTATAAAAACTAAACCTCAGGGCTGACCACCACAAACACTCACCCTATCATGGCAAGTTGAAATTCAATGCAAAAAAGTTCAAAGTGATGCACATAGGGAAGAACCACCCAAGGACTGAGTGCTGGATTTTTTTGGGGTGTAAAGCTGGGCATGACCTCTAAGGAAAGAGACCTAGCATTATGGACTCACTAGAACAATCAAGGCAGTGTAACAAGGCCTAAAGTAAAGCAAACAGGACGGAGGTTTAACTAGCTCTCTGTAGATGACCGGTGAAGCCATACCTGGAGCACTGTGCCCAATTCTGGAGTCCACACCTAAGGAAAGGTAAGAACAGGCTGGAGACAGTGCAAGGTAGGGTGACCAAAATGATTCAGGGCCAGCAGGGCAGATTTTACTAGATCAGCTCAAGGCACTGAACATGTAATCACTGAAGGCCAGATGACAGAGAGGAGATAGGATAGAGACCTTCGAGTTCCTGAAAGGAATGAACAAGGTAACCTGCAAGGAACTATTTAGCTTAAGTAGCATACAAGGGGTCATGAGTAGAAACAGACAGGAGGGAGTTTCAAGAGAGATGTGAGAAATAACAGGTTACTCACCTGTAACAGTAGTTCTAGGAGTGGTATATGTTGTTCATCCACACTCACTGGCATGTCCCCTTCCACTTTAAGTGGGATGAAGTCTTCAAGCTGGCTCCTCCCACCCACCCGGGTGGTATATACCTCGGCTCCGCCCCACAACACCAGATCTTAGCCCACTGGAAGCCAGGTGTTGTGCGACCGCAGCAGGGGAGTTTGGGTGGGTCCGTGTGGATGAACAACACATACCACTCCTAGGTGAGTAACCTGTTCTTCTAGGAGCGTGGATATGTTGTTCATCCACACTCAGTGGCAGACTCACAGCAGTTCTCTGGCAGGAGGAAGGCAAGGCTCACAACCCCTACTTAGGGAACAGAGACTGGAGAACTGAGGCCCTAAAACCAGCATCCCGGCATGACTCAAGGTCGATGTGGTAATGGGCGATGAAGGTGTTTGCTGACTTCCGGGTAGTAGCTTGGCAGATTTCCGGGATAGGGATGTCCCTGAAGCAGCCACCGATGCAGCAGTATGGCAGGTAGAATGAGCTCTTATCCCTCTGGGAGGCTCCTTGCCCGCCAACTTGTAGCACAGACCTATGCATGATGTCATCCACCTTGCAATGGTCTGTTTTGCTGCAGGTCTGCCAGAAGCAGCTTCAGCATAGGTGACAAACATCTAGCGAACCTCTCCCCGAATTTCCACCGTCCTCTCCTTATAGTAGGAGAGAGCACGTCTCAGGTCCAAAGTATGGAACCTGCACTTTGCCTCCGAGGTGTAATTAGGGTAGTAAACCAGCAGAGTTAACACCTAGCTAGGGCAAAACTCTGACACCACCTTTGGAAGGAAATTTCGGGTGTGGATGCAGGACAACCTTGTCCCTGTGCAAGACCAGATAAAGGGAGTCCACCAAAAGCGCCTGGAGCTCCCCTGTCCTCCTGGCAGACGTGATAGCCACCAGGAAGGCAGTCTTCCACAAGTGTGACAAGGCACACTTGTGCACTGGTTCAAATGGCTTGCCCATGAGCTTTTCCAGTACCAGCAGTAGATCCCACGGAGGTGGAGGTTCACGCACTGGAGGGGATATGTGATCCAGGCCTTTGAAAAAGCACCTGACCACTGTCTCCTGAGCTGTCAGCTGACCGGCCCGTGCCCGGTAAGCAGAGATGGCTTCCAGGTACACCCTAAGGGTCGATGACCGTAGACCCCCTTTGGAGGGAGACCAAAGGTAGTCAAGAATGTTAGCCACTGGACAGGACAAAGGGTCCAGGCCCTTGCCCTGACACCGAATGGAAAACCTTTTCCATTTCAAGGCATAACATTTCCTGGTCGATTCCCTTTTGAATTCCTCCACCACGGTGTAGACATCTTCGGAAAGACCCAAAGCCTGGAACTCTAGCCGCTCAGGTACCAGGCTGTGAGGTGCAAGGACTGAAGGTCCGGATGGAATACCTTCCTCTGATTGAGAGAGATCAGGTCTGGGCGTGTGCAAAGCTGCTCCGGGGGCCTGCAGCTGAGGCGATCTGAATACCAGAACGGGTGCAGCTAGTTTGGGGCTACCAGGATCACCTTCGCCTTATCCCTCCTCACCTTGAGGAGCACCTTGTGGATCAAGGGAAATGGAGGGAAGGCGTAGAGGAGGCCTGGGGTCCACGGCCTCAAGAAGATATCCCCCTGCAGCGAGCCCTGCTGAGGGGGTAGGCATGAAACAGCCTCAGGGTGGTGTTTTCCTTGGAGGCAAACAGGTCCACCATAGGTTTGCCCCAACTGGAGAACAGGCTATAAGCTACCTCTGGATGAAGAGACCACAGGTGGGATGGCCAGCCTAAGCGTCTGAGAGCATCCACCAGATGGTTTGGGGCTCCTGCTACATGGATGGCTAGGAGATCTGCCTCCTATCAGCTCACGAGGGTCCAGATGCGGATCACCTCCTTGCACAGCAGACAGGAGTGCGTGCCACCCTGTTTATTGAGGTAGTACATGGTCGTGGTATTGCCCGTCTGGACTTGAACAACTTGACCCCGGAGCTGAGGAGCGAAAGCTGACAGTGCCAGTCTGACTGCTCTGAGCTCCAACAGGTTGATGTGGCATTCGGACTCCTCGGGGGTCCAGAGCCCATGGGCCCTTTTGTCCCCCATACGGGCTCACCAGTCCATGAGAGAGACATCGTTCGTCAGGACGACCGCCTGCTCGGGGCAGACAAACGGGATCCCTTCCTGCAACCGGTCTGGGGCGATCCACCATCTGAGTGTGTCCCACATCTTCTGGGTCACAGTGATCAGCTGGTTGAAATGACCGTGGCGCTGAGTCCACTGGGTGGCCAGCTCCCACTGGAGGGGGGCACATGTGCAACCGGGCCCAACGGACCACTGAGGTGCATGCCACCATGTAACCCAGAAGGCGCAGCAAGTCCCAGGCAGGGCTCAATTGCCCAACCAGAAATGATTGGGCAAAGGAGGAAAGAACCTCCATCCTGTCCGCCGGAAGCAGAGCTCTGGCTTGACGAGAGTCGAGCTCTGCCCCAATGAAGTACATCACCTGAGAAGGCTTGGCCTCATTGATCAGGAGACTGACTTGGGAGCAGGTCCGAAGGGCCAGGTCCCTTGACCTCTCCATCTCCTGTTGGGTGGAATCTGCTAGGCAACAATTGTCGAGGTAAGGATAAATCCTGCCCCTCCCTCCCCCAGACGCCTGAGATGGGCTGCCACTACTGCAATGCATTTGGTGAAGACCTGTGGGGCTGATGACAGGCCAAATGATATGGACTGGAACTCGTACAGAGTCCCTTGGACCCTGAAGTGGAGGAACCACTGATGGGACGGATGGATTTGGACACGAAAGAACGCGTCCTGCAGATCCAGTGAACAGAACCACGTTTTGCTCCAAGGATGGTATGATCTGGGACAGAGTGACCATCCGAAAGGTGCATGACCTGAGATATTGATTCAGGTAGTGCAGATCTAGAATGGGGCGCCAGCCCCCCCCCCCGTCTGCTTGGGCACCAGGAAGTACCTGGAGACAAAGCCTGGGTCTGCTGGAGGATCTGCCACTGGAGCTACTGCCTCCTTAAGGAGGAGCCGAGAGATGTCATCTTGGAGAGCCGAATGGGTCTGAGCGGATACTCTTTCCTAACAAGGGGCGCGGGCTCGGCTTGGGGGGGGGGGGGTACTGCTTGAATTCCAGAGGCGGTCCCCAACTAACTACTTCGAGGATCCACCTGTTTGAAGTGACAACGGCCAGGAGGAAAGAAAGTAGCGAAGCCAGACCCCCATGGGAGGACCCAGAGCTGAGGTGACAGGAGAGGGGTTGACAGCCCCGCCCCGTCACTGAGCAGGCTTGGAGGAAGAGGTTCCAGGACCTAAACCTCAGCCTCCTTTATGGGCCTGTTGGGGTCTGTGCTTGGCCGGGGGCACCAAGCCTGAGTCTGCTGCCATTGCTGGTGCTGTTGCCCACCTTGAAAGGAGGACTGCTGAGCTGCAAGGGAAGAATGCTGAAGGGGCTTCTTCTTTTTCTTCTGCTGGTTCTTGCCCGAAGAACCCTTTGCAGAAGTGACGTCCAAGGTGGCACTGGACTGCTCAATGCGTTGAAGGTGACAGGCCACTCCTGGGCCAAACAAGTCGGTCCTGAGGAAGGGCACATCAGCTAGTTTATGCTGGGTATCCGCCAGAAAGGAGGAAAGCCTCAGCCAAGCCCTGCGACAAGAGGCAACTGCGGCGGCCATCGAGCAAGCACAAGAATCCCCAATGTCCAGGGCCATCTGAAGCTGCTGTTTGGCAACAGCTTAGCCCTGGTCTGCATGTCAGTAGGGTGATGTGGGAGGACTTCATCCAGCGACACTAAAAGGTCGTGAGAGAAGTGTGCCATGATGATGGCCGAACTTGCCTGACAAAGGCCCAAGGAGGAAGTCGCACAGACCTTCCTGGCTGAATGGTCCAAAAGCTTGGACTCTTTATCAGGAGGTCAGTCAATATCGGCAGAACTGACAGTACGCCTGAACACAGAGGTGGTCAACAGGTTCTCAGCCGAGGAGTGCTCTGTGAACCCCACAAGGGACCCCATGGGCACCACATACTTGCGGGCCATGCGGGCAGACGGGGCTGGACAAGAGGCAGGACGCTGCCAAAGTTCTAAGGCCAGACCACGATAGCTTCGGCCACAGGAAAGGCCTCTGTTGGGGTATCCCCTCTCTTAAGGATGTCCGTAAGAGGGTACTCTGCCTTTTTCTGGATTTACTCCAGGGGCATCCCTGTAGATTCAGAGATGAGGCGAAGAATCCCTTGGAAAAATGAAGGACCTTCCTCCGTCTCTAAGCCAATGGTTGATTCATCATCCCCTAGATAAGAATGCAAGCCAGTGACGTCTGAATCCGAGTAATCTGGGTATAACAGCCGAGCGCCCAGGTCACCTTCGACCCACCGAGGGCGGTCTGGAGTGACTGTGACCGACAACCACAGGGAAAGCCCGGTGACTGGTCTATCTTCCTTGGAAGGAGCCCCTCCCACAAGCTGTATAGGTGGCGGTTCCACCACAATCGGTGGAGAGACCGTTTTTGGCCGAACTGGTGGTTTTGCCGGCTCCGTGGGTGGAGGAACCGATTTAATCGGCTCCGAAGGAGTCAGCTTCGGCCTAGGAGGTGAAAGCCAGGTAATGGCCGGGGTAGAGGCCAGAGTCGGCTTGTGCTGGGCTGGGTCAAAATTAGCTGTTGCCACAAGGTCCTCATAGCACCAACGGAGTTTCCGCCAGAGCCTCTCTTCATCCGAGGACGACCGATGGCATCGCTTCTTTTTAGAGCGCTTATGGCTCTTCCTCGGCCTGTCAGTTGAGGGGGTCCGAGACCTCGATCGAGATCGGACAGGCCGACTCGGTCGCTCAGGAGACACCGGCAGAACCGGTGAACTCCCAGGATCAGGGACCACTTCTTCGATAGTAGTCCCAGCAGGCTAGGTCTCATCATCTGAAAAGACCAGATTAAGGGTTCGATCGACAGATTCATCAACTGGAGTCAGTGAAATCTGATCGATCGGGTCGATCACGATTTCAACATCACTGATCGATAACTTGGTCAACTGACCTGATGGCAAGGTCGAAAAGCCAGCGGCCGAAGAAGCGATCCCAACTGAGGTTGAGACTGCATGTTCCTGGGATCGAGATCTCTCCCACTCCCAAGAACGTCTCCATCGAAACAAAGATGATCCTAGATCCTTCTCCCACTTAAGGGGTGCGAGCCAGCAGGCGTCCTCCCTTGGTCGGGAGAGACTGGCAAGACTCTCGGAAGGAACCTGAGAAGGTGGAGCCCAGGTTGAGCAGAATGAAGAAGCTCTGAGAAGTCTCTGCAGCACGAGCTGCTTCCTCCTCAAACACCTGCATGCATTCCAACTGCTCGGCGGATCCCGCAGCCGCGGAAACTGCCCACCGAGTCTCCATGGATTTCACCAGAGGGTTCATCTTCTCCGGCCTCCCCAGTTTCAGGCGTGCTAGACAGTTGTCGAGGACGCTGGGGTGAAAGGCGAGACGCATATCGTATTTCGACGTGTCATGGTAGACACTGAGGCAATAGACGCACATGGTGTGGGGATTGGTGCACGACATTTTCTGGCCGCAAGGGCACCAACGAAATCTGGGGGAAGACTTGTCTTCCATGATCGAAGCTGCGTACTTGCAATCTCAAACACAAACAATACACATTTTTGGAATAACTGAAGGTTTGAAAGCCAGGGCCTACAAGATGCCTGAGCACGAGGGAGGCAACCTGAATCTTCCTGCAGAAAGGAAGATCTGGCATCATGGGGTGGAGCCGAGGTATATACCACCCAGTCCAACTTAAAGTGGAAGGGGACATGCCAATGAGTGTGGATGAACAACATACCCACGCTCCTAGAAGTTTTATTTTACAGAAAGGGTGGTGGAGCTGTGGAACAATCTGCCAACTAATGTGGTGGGTGCCAAAACTTTCAGTGGTGTCAAACATGGCTTGGACAAAAGTGAAAAGGCTTAGTGGCTTGCTCAGAGTAGCAGAGGTATGGCGGGGAGAATGAGGGTGGATAGTGTAGGTTAAAACTCTGTATGGACAATAGGTCCTGAGTTTGTTAGGGTTTAGGGCAGGCTGGATGGACCAGCTGTCTTGCTCTACTGTCATTATCTATGTTTCTATATAAAGCTCGATTTTATCTATTCCAAGTAACCGTTGTACTGATTTTGCCTTTCAACGTTTATGATTTGCTCTTTTTATGTACTGTATTATTGTGTGTGAATACTATTTTTGTAATGCTTTTAATTCCCATTTATTTGTTCTCCTCAAACTATCTTCCTCACCCCTGGCCGTATCTGGAAATAAGCTGTCATCAAGCTCAGTAGGTCTTTCCTGGTAAAGCTTCTGAAATAAATACAAAATACGTAATCTATAAGTTCAGTTGGGTACACAGAGTGTTTATCTCAAAAGACAAGGGAGCCTCTGGGATGCTTCACATGACTCAAAATGTGCCTCCTGGATCACAGTGGCTGCAGTATTCAAGCTACTGTACAATTGCAAAGCCTAACACAGATAATCCATCCTCCTTAATCGCTAGACATGGCCCCCACCTTCTCAACAGCCTACTCTACAAATGGCTGCTTGAAAGAAAAAGTAGGTCATCACATATTGGACTGGCACCACCTGATGTCAGGCCGCACGGCAGACTTTTCTAGTAATACCTGATGGGCACCCGGCGTCACGTGACTGATGTCAGCGTGACTTTATATAGTGGGCGGTCCCCACGTCCGCTCTCTAGTTCTCCCACCGGAGCCAGGAAGAGGCCATACAGCAGGAGCGAACAGGAATTGGAGACCCTGTAAAACATAATGAGGGGAAGGAGGAAGGGGAAAATATGACCTACTGAAGGAACCTCTCTCGAAGATCTACTGTTACGGTAAGTTCCTACGTAACTGTACTATCTTACTTCGAGAGGGTTCCTTCAGTAGGTCATTACATATAGGACAGAGTCCCAAGCAGTCCCTCCAGAGAGAGACCGAGAGAAACTAGGAAGGCGGAAACTAGCTCCAGTAGAACAACTGAAGTCCAGTATGAACCCAGCTTAGGACAAAAGGCCTTGCAGGACGGCTAATCCAAAGCCGGCCCTCCACCTAGAAGCAATGCCCAGACTATAGTGTTTGGTAAAGGTGTGGACAGAACTCCAAGTAGCGGCAGCACAAATGTCCGCTGCAGAAACGTTCCGAAGGAAGGCCGCTGAGGCAGCCATGCCCCTAGTAGAATGACCTCTTATGGAACCCAGAAGAGGTTTGTCATACTTTTGGTAACAGTACCGAATGCATTTTCTTAACCATTTGGAAAGGCCCTGCTTAGAAACTGGTTTGCCGCTAGACCTAGGGGCAAAGGAGATGAATAGCTGATAACAAGAGCGGAGCTCTTTAGTCCAGTGAGTATAGCACTGGAGGATCTGATGGACATCCATCGTGTGAAGGAGTGCCTCACCCTTGTTGGAAGGGGACGGGTAGTAAACCGGAAGCTCTACTGACTGGTTCAGTGTGGATTCCGAAACCACCTTGGGAAGGAACCTCGGGTGCATCTTAAGGACTGCCCAGTTCCAATGGAAAATCAAGTAGGGCTCCTTGCAGACTAGAGCGTGAAGCTCCGAAATCTTTCGGGCTGAGGTGATAGCCACCAGAAAAAGTGTCTTCCATGAAAGGAAGCGCAGATCACAGCTCATAGCCAGTTCGAAAGGAGGGAGGGTGAACTTTTCCAGGACGAAGTTCAAGTCGCAAGGTGGAGTTGGGCTGCGGATGGGGGGGTTTCAGATGAAGGATGCCTTTCAGAAAGGTCTCTGAGACCTCCAACTGAGCCACAAATTTACCATCCACTAGCTCGTGGTACGCAGAAATGGCCGAGATATGGACTTTCAACAGAGAATAGGACAGACCAGAGTCTGATAGATGAAAGAGGTATTCCACGCCTTTAGGGGCTGAACAGAAGAAAGGGTCCCAACCCTGAGTAGACGCACAGATCGAAAACTGCTTCCACTTCATAGCATAAGTGAAATGGGTGGACGGTTTCCTGGCCTCGATGAAGACCTCAGCTACTCTAGAGGAGACCCCAAAGCGAGAAATTGCTATGTCTGAAGGAGCCACGCATGAAGATGCAGGGTCCTGAGCCCCGGATGAACCAGCCTGCACTGATCCTGGGTCAGGAGGTCCTGGGTCAGTGGAAGTGGAACCGGTGGTTCCCTGGAGAGCTGCTGTAACAGCGGGAACCAAATTTGTCTCAGCCAGAGGGGAGCAATGAGGATCATTTTTGCTCCTTTGGCCTGAAGTTTGAGGAGAACTTTCTGTAGAATGGGAAACGGAGGGAAAGCGTACAAGAATTTCCCTGTCCAAGATAGAGACAACGCGTCGTTCCAAAAAGCATGTGGCACTGGAACGAGCGAGCAAAACTTGGGAAGTTTTGTGTTGGATTGGGAGGCGAAGAGGTCGATTTCTGGAAGCCCTTAATTTCGGAAGATGGAGTCCGCCACTTCCTGATGTAATTCCCATTCGTGGGCGAGGGTTCGAGTTCTGCTGAGACTGTCCGCCAAGACGTTTAGAATGCCTGGGACGTGCACGGCCACCAGGACCAGAAGGTGCTGGACTGCCCAGTTCCACACCCGAGTTGCTTCCCTGCAAAGGGGGTACGAATGGGTTCCTCCTTGTTTGTTGATGCACCAAACTACTGACATGTTGTCCATTTGGATTAGCAGAGTTCCCTTGGGTGGCAGGGTCTGAAAAGCCTGGAGGGCATATAGGACCATTCTGAGCTCCAGAACATTGATGTCGAGAGAAGCCTCCACGCCTGTCCAAAGGCCTTGTGCATGATGATCCCTCAGATGGGCTCCCCACCCCATGGTCGAGGCATCCATGGTGAGAGTAGCTGCCGGTGAAGGGTTTCAGAATGGAAGTCCCAGGGAAAGATTTTGGGGATTCTCCCATCACTGTAGATCCCTTTGGACCGCTGAAGAGACCAAGACCGGATGATGGTCCAGGTCGTCTGGGAGCTGATCCCACTGCACCCTTAATGACCACTGCATGATTCGCATGTGCAGCCTTGCTAGGGGAACAGTCATGATGGAAGCTGCCATCAGCCCTAACAGTTGAAGACCTCCCTGGCAGGAATCGTCCTGAGAGATGCTACTCTGCGAGCCTGACTGATAAGGGTCTCCACCCTGTCCGGAGGAAGGAAGGCTCTGCACTGGACTGTATCCAGAACTGCCGTCTCTGGGACGATACTAAAGATGACTTGGGGACGCTGACCGCTATCCCCAGTCAACTGAAGAGGTCCAGTGTGAAAGTTAGAGATTCCAATAACAGAGCCCTGGACAGAGCTGAGATCAGCCAGTCATCCAGGTCAGGGAACACCGCAATACCCCTGCAGTGTAGAAACATCGCCACCACAGCCAGGCACTTGGTAAAAACCCATGGTGCCGAACACAGACCAAAGGGGAGCGCACGGAACTGGAAATGCTCCCCTTGGAAACAAAAACGCAGGAAACTGCAGTGGCTGGGGAAGATAGGGATGTGCAAGTAGGCATCCTGCATATCCAGGGCGCAGAGCTAATGATTCTCCAACAGGAGAAGAAGTAGAATCTGGAGCGTCAGCATACGGAACTTCCTGTACTCTCTACATACTGGTTGAGGTGACTCAAATCGAGAATGGGTCTGAAGTCCTCGGTCTTTTTTGGAACCAGGAAGAAATGGGAGTAAAACCCTTTTCCCCTTTGCCCGAAGGGGATTGGCTCGATTGCTTCTATGAGCAAGAGTGCACTGACCTCCTCGCGAACGAGGAGGGCCTGGTCCCTGGAGTAAGAGAACCTCCGCAGAGGAGGTATCTGGAGGGATCTCCAGAAACTCGGTGTATCCAATGGACACTAGTTGCAGGACTCACTTGTCTGAAGTCATCGCCCTCCACTCCTGCACATGGCGGGTGAACCTTCCCCCACCTGCTCCCCGTAGAGAGACTGAGGGTGCAGTGGGGCTGGACAGTCAAGAAGTGGCGGGATGCTCGGGAGGAGGTCCCCCGAACGTCACTGATTCTTGGGAGCAGGGGGGTAGCAGTACCTGTGGCCTTACGCTTAGCTTGGCATCTCGCCTGAGCGTTCTGCTGCTGCCTCCCGGACCTTTTCCAAAAGGGTTGCTGTTGTTGAGTGCCTGATTGGTACATGGACATAACTGATTTAAGGGCCATGCCTTTGTCCTGCAAATCCGTTATGATGTCCTTGGTATTTCCTCCAAAAAGGACTGAGCCCTGAAGGGGGCATCCTGAATCGCCGACTGGACTTTGTTGATGAGTCCAGAGAGACGAAGCCAGGAGTGCCGTCTAAGGGCAACGGCAGTTGCTGAGGTACGGGCCACTGAATCAACTGAGTCGTAGGTGGCTCGAAGAGCATGCCTACAGGAGATCTTGGAGAGGTGGAGATTCTTAGCAAGTTTCTCCTTCAGGGGTGACGGGTCCATTACTGGACCTGCACCTCCAACCTGGCCATAGTCCGTTTCTGGTGAGATACCATGTAGGCCACGTAACTAAGGGAGTGAAGGGCGCATGTGGCCGACGAGTAAATCTTCTTCCCGAACTGGTCCATCAGCCTCGACTCTTTGTCTTGAGGTGTTGTGCTCATGTGCTTGGGAGCTGTACAGCGGTCATGAGCAGCCGAGATGACCACAGAGTCTGCCTTAGGATGAGCCTTTAAAAAGGGTGCATCCTTAGGCACCCAGTAGAGCCTCTCTGCTCTCCTGGGGACAGCTGGGATTGAATGAGGCATCTGACAGACGGTGGTGGTGGTGAGGTCTTGATGAATACCCATCCATGGGGAGACCAGAACAGACGGAAGAGACTCTAAATCAGAATGTTTTGCATGTCTTTGCCGCATAGGATCCTGATCCTCCGATTCCCAATCGAAATGATCTCTTAAGGTCCTCAAAAGGTCCGAAAAGGAAGGATCCTCCGGAGAGGATTTAGGTGAGGTCCTTCCTTGCGTATCCTCAGGGTCGTGGGTTCCACCTCCTCAGAGTCCTCCCTCCTGTCAGAACTGTCTTCCACCTCCTCAACAGGGCGACGATGAAAATCCCGTAAGGTGACGTCCTGTTGAGTCTTCCCCGAGACGTGGATGGTGTAAACAGAACTGCTCGGGGAAGGGGGATCTAGGAAGCTGTGGCTGTGGGAGTCTGGCTTCTAAATCCGTGACAGCTCAGACCTGGCCCCCTGCCACCAAGATTGAATTACGGTCTTGAAATCCGGGACCACCGGAGGAGGGGGGGCCAGAGCTAGTTGAGGTTCGGGGGTGGGAGGAGGAGGAAGGGACACCGAAGGGGGATAATACCCCTGGAAACCCATATAAGGGGAATATGGGTTGTGACCATGGTGGAACTGCCCAAAATGGCTCGAATCAGGAGTGGAACCCCCTGGGTAGGGATCCCCAGGATACCCAAAGGGGGACAGTTCAGGGCCTAGAATAGATTCCCGAAGATGGATTAGGCACCTGGGGAACGCACGTTGGACCCGCCGTAGTGTAAATGGGAGGAAGGTCCGGCGTCGGGACAGCCCACGTAGAAGGAACCGACGACGGCATCGGCACAGCCCGATCCGGCACTGGAAGAGGGGCCGGCGTCAGAACCGAAAGAGAGAGCTCCGCCATCAGGGTCGGGTCTGGCGTCGAGGCCAGAGGTAAGGGCCTGTCCCGGCAAAGGGACTGTCGTTGGGATCACTGGTGTCAGGGGAGGTGCCGGTGTCCCACCAGAAGGCGAAGGGGCCTCCACAAGAAGACCGGACGGTCGTGAAGGAGCCTCCTGGTCCAGGGCCCTTGGGAGGGAATGCAGAGAAGTACCCACTAAGTTGAGAGGCTCGATGGGGTCTCCGAGACAGTTGCCGGACACGTCCGAGGAAGACTGCGAGGACGCGGGCGCAGTAGTACGAGGGAGAGGGGCTTTCTCCCTCTTGTCCTACCGGATGTCAAATAAGGCTCCGTTAGGCTCCAACGGGGGAACCAGACCCGTGCGGTCAGAGACCACCGTCTTAGCGGGCAAGGTCGGGCGGTCAGGGGAGGAGCCCTTGGCTGGCTTATCGACCGTGGCCAGGCAACTGCACCCAGCCGGGGGAGTCGACTTAGTGGCCGGCGCGTGGTCTCCGGAGGAGCTGGTGGCCGACGTACCGGCAGGAGCGGTGTGGTCGCCGGAGTAGCCGACTGAGCTGCTGGAGTCTTGTCCGACTTACCGTCTGTCTTCAGCAGTAATGGGGCTTTGCTTGTGGACGGCCTGGTGTCATCCGCGGAGCGAGCCTGCTCCCTAGTCTTCTCTTTATGCTTTTTTGAAGGGGAAGACTTTTCAGACGAATCCCTAAGGTGCTCCATCCTTTTCTCCAGGGAGGCCAGTCGTGATTTAAGAAGGTGAGCCTCCAATGCCTGTTGCCTCCGTTTTTTTAGTGGCCTGGTTGAATGACTGGCAGTCAGGGCACGAGGAAATAGGATGGTTAGAGCCTAGGCAGAGAATGCACTTCTGATGACCGTCTTTGTGCGGGATCTGCGTTCCACAAGCGGAGCACTTTTTCTTCGGATAAGACACCAAAGCTACAGTTAAATTTGAAGAGAATTGCAAGGGAAAAACCCGACGAGAAAGAACTTTCTCGACGATCGCTACTGGAAGTCTGCAATGTGACTGACATAAGGCGATGGCGGGAAAGAACTGGTGGGCGGGTGTGGTGACTGCCCACTATATACAGTCACGCTGACGTCAGTCACATGAAGCTGGGTGGGCAGTCCCCCATCAGGTATTGCTAGAAAAGTCTGCCATGCGGCCCGATGCCAGGTGGGGCCAGTCCAATATGTGATGACCTACTGAAGGAACCCTCTCGAAGTAAGATATAACAATCCTTTTGGTACTGAGGGACCGATAATGTGAGCTACCATGCATGGAGTTTGATACTGGCTCAGTGTGGAGATATCAAAGGTTTTGCGTTACGTCTTTGGTCATGTGTACTGTACGTGTGAAGGAGAACATAAACAAATACAGTGACCATGCACCTGCTGACAATTCCCACTACCTATGAACAATCATTGTTTTAAGTGGACCATTGAGCACTGTTGCAAAATATAGCCATTAATAAATGTTAGTTTTGTCAATCATGTGCTACGGCAATGAGGTCATGTGACCATAAACTATGAAGCCACTTTTTTAAAAGCATGTGTTTCTTTTATACTTGTTGATTACTGGCATAATATGCATGCACACACTCATTTCTCACCATAAACTACTTACCAGCAGAAGGGCTGAAAATCTGTAAACTTAGCCCATCCTTTGTCCTCTGCAACAGTGGCTTCTGGTGCCGCCGTTTCCCACACACTGGAACCCACATCCATCGCCACACAAGGAGCTGGGGGTTTTGAATTGACTGTCTCATCAAAATTCGCTGTCCAGTCAGACGCTATAGAAAGAAAGTAATTTACTCGCAAGCTAATCACAAGGACTGTTCCTTTCAGTAACTGAGCTGAGCCTGCACGCTCTAACAGAGT
Source organism: Neoceratodus forsteri (assembly GCA_016271365.2). Taxonomy (NCBI): domain Eukaryota; kingdom Metazoa; phylum Chordata; order Ceratodontiformes; family Ceratodontidae; genus Neoceratodus; species Neoceratodus forsteri. Next base: position 105,862,318 of record CM028131.1, on the reverse strand, counting down.
GAACCAAAGGTATCTGGTGATTACCTTCACAGCTGCCCATTTCTTTCTGTTCTGCGGGATTATTCCTGTTGGTGTTTTCCACTGCTGGTGTGGACGATTCTTCCATTTCCTCCTCTTCTTCATCAGAGTCAATGCTTCCATCCTGTTCTCCATTCTCCACATCACTCTTCGATGAACTCTCAGAGGTCCGTGACACCCCAAACCTATTAACAAACACAAACATCCAAGGGTAACAGTAGCTAGCTCAACAGTAACAGTGTCATGCCAATCTGCCTCTTCTTCTTTCTCCTTCAAGTCTCTTCTTCGTAACTTTTCTACTCTCATCTGCAACTGTCCATGACCCTTACTTCTTGACACCCCCACACAACAATTCAAACTGTCCTGGCCATTTTGCTGCCCCTCCCCCACTATTCCTGTATGAGTAGCTCCCCTTGCCTATCAAACTCAACTTTTATCTACATGTGCCTGTTTCATCAATGTGCCTTTCAGTGTTATGCTTATGCTTCGTTAATGCACTGTACTATTGTACAGGACTTTTATTTTGTAATGCTGTTAATACTATGTATTTTTTTTTCTCTTGACCCATCTCCCTTCCCTTAAAGGGACACTCTCAACCTCCTTAGGTCTCAAAGTGCCTTCAGTTTAAAAAACTCATTTAATGATTGGTCACATTCTGGAGAGATGGGGCTGAAGTAGCTGGCAGTTTGATTCTGGTTCCTTTTTTTTTTTAAAAGTGAAAAACAGACTGACCCCCATGCTAGTGTTACCACACAAAAACATGTTTGTTTACATTTTTTGATCGACACCCACTGGACCTTTCCTGGATCTGGGAACATCCTAACAGAGTCTAGCCACTTATGATGCAGTGGAAGATGCACTGTTCTGGGGCGTCCCTAATGTTCAGGAAGTATGAAGCATGGATCTGTACATGCTGGAGACAAGGAGGGAAAGAGGAGACATGACTGAAACTTTTAAATATGTAAAGAGGCTCAATAAAGTGGGGACAGAGGGTTTACGTAAGAGGAAGGAGGGGTTCAAAACTACAGGGCACAGCCTCAGTCTGAAAGGAACAGAGTCTCGCCACTTATGATGCAGTGTTCTGGGGCGTCCCTAATGTTCAGGAAGTATGAAGTATGGATCTGTACACGCTGGTGACAAGGAGGGAAAGAGGAGACATGACTGAAACTTTTAAATATGTAAAGAGGCTCAATAAAGTGGGGACAGAGGGTTTACGTAAGAGGAAGGAGGGGTTCAAAACTACAGGGCACAGCCTCAGTCTGAAAGGAAAAAGATACAGAGGCAATGTGAGAGGGCGTTTCTTTAAGGAGAGGGTGGTGGAGCCCTGGAACAGACTACTAGATGGAGTGGTGGGGGCTAAATCGGTGGAAGAATTCAAGAGGGCATGGGACAAGCATATGGGGCTGAGTATCGGGGGGGGGCTGGCAGGGGTAGGGGGAAAAATGGGCAGACTAGATGGGCCGGTATGATCCTTGTCTGCCATCAAGCTTTTGTGATTCTCTGTAGAGTAAATCAAAGATATGAAACAATACAAGTTTAATTACACCATTAGCATGTATTTCAGTTCTACTTCAAAAAGAAGCAGACAAAATAACAAACACTACATGATGCAAATTTGGTTGAGTGTCCCGTTAACCTCACCCCAGGACGCATCTTGAAACGAGCTGTTACCAGTTCAATATGTCTTCCTGGTGAAACTTTTGAAATAAATTCTTGAGGGTGAAATACAAGAAGAAGCCTTGGTTTAGGCAGCACTTTGATGGTCATTAGATGCTGCTGCATGAATCCTTACAGTGAGTTTGTGTGGTGTCCCATAGGGAAACATCAAGGTGCCCTACAGTGTGCCTCACTGAGCCCATGGTGGGCTTCCAAGAGACTGCTTTTAAAACTGAAAGACAGTATTCCTTCTTTATGTGTTAAAAGAATAGTACAGTCAAAACTTGCAAAAACGTATGTTGTGCAGAGTGTTTTGATTTGTGCATTTAGTCCTGGTGTCAGTGGTGTGTCATTCCTTTTGTCTGCTATTAGGATTTTTTCTTTGCCTGCTAGTTTTATAGCCTCTGGGGATCTCTATGTTTACTGTTCGTCTGTCCTACAATGCCTCATGTGCCTGTGATGCGCCCGGGACCACTGATTCAGGGAGGGGAAAGTACTTTCGTAGTTATGTGAAGATAGAAGCCTGATGTTCTAGCCTCAACTAAGGAACTCTAATTCATTATTTGTTTTCTATATGTTTGTCTAGGTCCAGCCAGCAGAAGTAAATGTTTTGCTTTTACAGTTTTTAATTTCATTAACCTACACCCAGCCATAAAAAGCGCACAAATCACCCTAGGTCATCAATGCTATAATCAGTAAAGATTCTAGCTGTTTTCTTGCTGAATACCCATTCAATCAGACCTCAAGTGATTGCTAAGCTGTAAATGTAGCCTTCAGTGCCTACTGGATAACAAAAGTGACTTAAAATCACAGCTGTACTGCTTTAAAATTGACTGTAAACCAGTACTTGCTGAATCCATAGTCTGGGACGCATCACTGTCACATGGGACATGAGGCATCATAAGAAAAAGAAGAGCAATAAATCATGATAATATGGAGATCCCCAGAGGCTGTAAAACTAGTAGGAGAGGCCATAAAACTAGTAGGCAACCTGTGAAAAACTTCTAATAGCAAGCAAAGGGAAGGACACACCAGGACTAAAAACACAAATCAAAACACACTGCACTCCCTTACATATCAGCACCCACTCTAGCTGCACTTTGATGCCCCCACTTTCCCTCAGGTCATGCAATTTGTCTTGTCTGCACTTTCTTTTTCATGGGAGTTGACACCGCCAAGTTGTCTCCTGCTGTTTCTGCCTCTCGATACTAATTTTGCATCTTGCTGGCGCACTGCCAACCCTCTGCCTTGTTGTTCCTGTTGATTTTTTACCTCCCCATGCTACTTATGAACCCTGTTGATGTACTGCCTACTTTACTGTATAATTTTGCCATGTGTACTGTTGCTGTCCCACCCACTAGTATGTGGGCCTGCATGTTACCCTGACTCTGTATTTTGTATCTCTTGTACCCTGGAACCACTGGTACGTGGGCCTGTATGTTACCTTGACATTGTATAATGTGTCTCATGTACTCTGTAACCTCCCGGGTCGCACCTGAAAATAGGCACTTGTTGTCTAGTGTGCTTACCTGGTTAACAAAAACAAATAAATAAATAAACATATGTTTTTGCTAATTTTGACTGCAGTACTCATTTAAGTACACAATAACACATGGTCACACACAACTGGTGGAGGTGGCAGGGGGTCACTGCTACTGTAGGCAGTATCTATAATGGTGTAGTCACAAACAGGAACCAATTATCGACTTCCAAGCTAAGCATGACACTACACACTAACATCAGACAGCTGTTTCTAATGGATCTTTTTTTTTTAACGGTTTAAATTGGCAGGGTCTTCTGTGGACCATGCACAGCCCTCTGCTATGCCCACCAAATAATAATGCTGAGAGAAGATGCAGGTCTTGTCTGGGCAAGGCTGTACAGAGATACCCTGCTCTGAGCTACAGAGCACCAGAGTAGGGAGAGAGTCAAAAAAGGGACTGCAATAATTAAGGGAGACAGAATAACACAAAGAACTTCAAGGAAGGTAAATAGCCCAGTTAATCTGTGATAAAGCTGCAGCAGTCACTTGCTTCTAATATTTGGTGTCCATGTCATACAAGTCCTTTGTCTACCCTCACTCGAGAGATGTCTCTCCAAACTATGCCACAGTCCCAGTTCCAGCTGTCAATGTTTTAGACAGACATGTGGCCCAATGTTGTTGCTGTGCAACTGAGTAGTTGGTGGGAGGCAGAGTAGCCTAGTGGGTACAGCACACAGTTGCGAACCTGGATACCCCAGTCTGAATCCCACACTTGACAACTTCAGCACATCACTTAACCTCCCTTTGTTTAACTTCTTTTTCTCTATACTTAAAGGGGAATCCTCTCGGGCCCTAGACTTGTCACAGGATCAGGAGATCTTGATTTAGAAAATTACAATAAGAAAACATTTTTGTTGTAACTTACTTTTGCATTACAGTAACTCGAACTTGATAGATCTGGTTGATTCTGCCTCCCAATATAAAATACTGTATGCCCCCGAATAAGAAATCCCAGAGTGCCTCACGGCTGAACTTGAGCACAGGGACTTGGCCGCTGAAGTCACATATGGCTCTATACTTACAGTAATAAAAATGTGCCTGTTTTAATACTACTGATATTGTTGGCATCGATCTCCCTTCCTGAGTAGCATATGGAGCATATACAAAATCCTCGGAGAGCCTATTACCTAGTGCTTCAGCTGCTCCCCTACATCTTGCACTGCTGCCCCTTCATGCCTCAGATATTCAGACAGAAACTGCAAGGAACATGAGGCCATGCCAACAGTAACAATGTGGGCAAGCAGACAGGGGCGGTCAGGCAGGTTAGTGCAACTGTAAAAGAAATACCAGTAGAGAAAAGAACAGTTACCTTCTTACCCTAAAAGTAGATCTTCGAGAAAATCTCTTTCATCAGGCCACACCTATGGAACTATAAGCCACCAGGCATTAGGATCACATAGAAACTTTTGCAAGCAGATCACCAGGGGCTGCCCACGATGACGTCAGACGCCTGCTCTCCCACATAAACGTGGGCCGCCCCTCCTCTCCTCAGCTTCCCCACTGGAGATCATACTCGGAGGACCTCTCTGTAGGGAACAAGGGGAGAGAACCCAGTACTCTCCGAACCCAGGCGAGGTAGAGAGCTATAGGTAGATCAGAATGAAGACAGAGGCAGCAAAGACTGGACTCTCAGGCCCCTAAGGGGGAAGGAGGGTGGGATGGCATGGCCTGATGAAAGAGATTCTCTTGAAGATCTACTGTTATGGTAAGTACGTAACTGTTCTATCGTCTTTAAGGATATCTCTTTCATCAGGCTACACCTATTGAATGAGTACCAAGCAGTAGTGACAGTTAACAGTCTGGGTGGCTGCAGCCTACAGGCCTAAGAAAGTAGGCCCTGGAGTAGAGCTAGGCCAAAGTGAGCCCTTTACGAGAGACAATGTCCAGACTGTAGTGTTTTATTTGTTTATTTGAAAAGTTTCACCAGGAAGGACATCATGAGCTATAATAGCTACATGTATCCTGGAGGGGGATACAAAAAGGGGGGTGTGCAGTAATCATAACATTTCAGAGTGAATACAGAAAAATACAGTACACTCCATCAGTTGGGAGACAAGTAAGGATAATACAGTAGCATACAACTTAAATTTAGAACATTTACAGCTGTGTTACAAAGAGACAATCACATATACATTCACAGAGCAGGATATACTGTATATTTCCAGATAAACAGTACAAAACAATCTTAGACTTTATTATAAACACTTGATTTACACTGAAACCAAATAACACTTCACACAAAATGCTAAGTTATACATTGTCATGACTGAAACTTAGTCTGTAAAGGGCTACAGCCAACCAATTTAATTGTAACTGTACAGTCACAAGGGTACAATGTGGGTCAGCTAGAGGAACAAAGGGTGGGAGGGACAAAGGCCTTCTCCCCTTCGGGATACTAAGAACCTTGCAAGGGGACGGAATTGGCATGAGGGAAAGGACTTGATCAAATTTCCTGGGCTTTGTAGAAGGGGGATAGTAGAACTAGAGGAGCAGGAGAATTAGGTGCAGTTGCAAGAGGGAGCTATGTGTTGACGGAGGAAGAGGGATAAGGAACAGGGGGTCTGGGCGGAGCGGATTTCTAATCGGAGGGAGTTCCAGATACTTGGGAACTGATACAAGAAGGCGGCTTGCCCTGACGAGGTACGCCGGGGGGAAGAGGGCGAACGCCATGTGGGCGGAGTTATGGAGGGTGTAAAGGGGGCTGGGAGGGACCGAGAGGAGGGAATGCAAGTAGGGTAGCAGAGAGCCATAGTGAAATGGTTAAAAGGTTTCTAAACTGATGTTTAACTAAATAAATAACTAAATAAATGCACAGAGGTGATGCTTTAGAGTCGCTAATGTGCTTTGTTTATTTTGACTCACCTCCTGGTTTGCACAGACCCTCGCCAGAATCGCCATTTTAAATCATAGCATATCATGGTAATTTTATGCAAAGATTTCACTACCATGATGCACCTCTTGTTGCCCATACTGCTTTGCTGCGGAGGCCGTGCACGTTCACGATTGGGCTGTAAACGAGATAGATTGTTTCAGTCATGCATTTGCATGACAGCTAGTGAAAAATGTGCAACTGGTGCAACCACTATTACGCTCAGCTCTCTGAGAGCTTTAAGACACGATGAGTACAGTAATTATGACCGAATATATCTTGGGGGTGACATGGTAGAACAGGACCCTGTCCCATTTGCTATATAGAAAGTATTTAAATGCAAGGATCTATTCTTTCCCTTCTCTGTCTGGTTGCGCAACCCAATTTTCCTGTGAGACTTCAGACTTGATCAACCCGACAGGCTCGCAGTTCTTTGCCTCTCACTGTCTCTCAGTTTTCTCTTGCTGTCTGTTTTTCTCCCTTGCATATCTAGATCTGCTGATATAAAAATATATGTAAATCAAAATGTGGAAATGTAACTGATGTTGGACTCTCTTTTGTTTAGAAAACATATAGTGTTACTGTGTATGTATTTATAATTTGAGATGACTGCAAAAAGCTACTGGAAAACTCAAGGGGTTACCTTAGTGCAAATCTCTGAGCCTTTTGCAAAAGCTGTGCAAAAGGGGCCTCAACTCAAGAAGCACAGTGTGTTCTAGCAGCTCCTGCCTGATACTGACAAAAACAGGATGCTTGCTAAGAATGAGGGTTGAAAGGACTTACAAAGGAGCTAATCTGCAACTGCTGAAGAAGAAGAAAAAGGGACACAGACTGAAATAAAACTACTCTATCTCTCTTCTGTACATAGTTATTCTGAACAAGTTTATTCCCTTTTATGTTACTGCTACTGTATATAAACATTTCTGGTGAATTATACAACTGCTCCTGGTTTTCCCTATGCTTCCTGACCTGCGTCTCAACGATGGGGGGGGGGGCGCAAAAGAATACAGAACCGGATGGGCTAGCTAGGAGCCAGATGCCCAGGAAGTGAATACTTGAATGCAGAGGTTTTAGCGAACTCCTCCTTGAGCAGGTACTTGTTTAACCTTCCAAGGTCAACAAATGGCGCATGCCGCCTGTTAGCTTGGAACCAGAAGCAATGGAAATAGGAAAGTGTACTCTGTTCCACTGTGGAACAACTTCTTACTGCCCAGTTCCCGCAGAGGCCCCCGTATCTCAGAAGCAAGAGAGTGTGACTGAGAGGTGTACGGACTGGGCTGACGTCTGGGTGGAAGGTCTGGGGAAATCTGCGAAATTGGAAGAGTATCCCTCTCGGACAATCCTGATGACCCATATGTCTGGTGTAATGGACTTCCACTGGCTGTAAAACCAAATTAGACGCCCCTCCTACCGCCGAGATGTTAACCACTTGCTGCCAGCAGCAGCTGCCCTAGAGGCAGAGTCGTAGGCATCCATAAAAGCTTTCAGCTGATTATTGGGCTATAAGCCCCTAGCAATGGAGCGTTAGATTCTGGGAGGCTCTCGACCATTGCATTGAATGTGTTCCACAGGGTGTACTCATACTGAGGAATGTAGGAACTTAAGACGTACCGCTTTGGTCCACAGATGAAGACTGAAATGTTATGGTGGACCCCATATCCCTGAGGAAAAAGAACTGGAAAGAAGATCTTCCATCACACTGATACAGAAGGCTTGCATTCCAGCCCACAAAATGAGTCATCCGCTGGGTCTTCGACCAAGTAGACTAGGGAGAGATTCATCTAGATCCACTTCTACCCCAGAATAACCTCCAAAAGGCAAGTCTAGACAGGAATACTGGAGATGCCACCACCTGGATCGGCGAAGAGTTCAGCGCCATCTGCGGCGCCAGTGCCAAACGCAGAGCCAGAAGTGACACCAGATCCAGCACCACACCTGGTGCCGGCACTGCACATGGCGCCAGCAACACACAGCGCCAGAATCGCTGCTACACCTGAAGAAAAGGGGGTGAAAGAAAGAGGTAACCCTGCAGGGAAAAAGAAGAGGGGGGTAGGCACGAGGAGTCGGCGTAGATGGCGTTGGCATCGGAGGGGGCCCCACGCACATCCTGGCCTGACTGATCTGGCCGTGTCCCAGCAGCTCTGAGGCCCAAAGGCCCTGGAACTGGGTCCACTGGCCAGGACAACTGGGCAGATGCCATATTCCCTGCTCTAAAAGAGCGGCCCAGAGGTGAAACTGCTCACTGAAACCCCATCGAGGACAGAGACGGGATCTGGTGTCGAAGATCACAGCCGTTAAGAGTGGAGCCACAGAGGAACCCATCAGAGTTGATTCAGGCCTACTGCTCTCTACCACCGACGATCCCCACGCAGACTTACCAGAGGGCGACCTCGAGCGGTATCGATTCTTCTTCCACTGACAGGAGAAAGAAGAGCTCTAGGTCAAGCAGAGCCGGGTCCCGGAACCGCTACTTCTGTGCTTCGGGCGGACTGCCCCCCCCCCGAGCACCGGACTGCCCGTGGTCGGACCACCCCTCCGCAAAGGACGCAGACTGGACACAGCCCCACTGCCATCACAGCTTTCAAACGAAGTCTCCCTACTATCACTGCTACTGTCTAAAGTTGACTCAGTTGATGGCAGGCTCAGAATTTCTTCTTCTTCTTCATCATCTGTTGTTCTTCCCTTTTTTTTTTTAATAAGAAAAGAACACTAAAAATGGTAAGTTAAACAAATACTGAACAGCTATAGCTGCTGTTGTATAGATAAAGACCTGACTCCTGGCAGGTGAGCAACATCGTCATCGAAGCGCACTCGACGGCGGGAGAAAAGGAACTAAGGCAGTTGGAGGGTTGATGCCAAGATACCCTATATGGCGCAAGCTAGTCTTGCAGCACCGCGCATGCACGGTTCTATCCCACGCCAGCCCTCTTGAAGATTTTTGGCTCCCACGGGGTCCTAGCACCTCCAGCGTAGTCCCATTAGTGTGAATGAGTGGTTAAGACTTTTAGTCTAGGAAGATCAAACACAGAAGCAAGTCCTCGTGTGAAATAATTCTGATTAATATAGAATAACTCTTGTCAAATTCTGCTATACAGCTCAAAAGCTACAAAAATCTGTAACCAGAAGTCTAATCGCACTACGTTATCAAAGAAGCAAACACCATGGATTTTGAAGGGACATTCGTTGCACTGCTGCTTTAAAACAATCAACAGAAGTAGGCAAGTCTCTTGTGGAATGACCATGAACCACCCCAGGAAGTTCCTTACTGTACTTCCTATAACAAAAAGTAATACAGTTGGCTAGCCACTTGGACAGACACTGGAAACTGGGGCACCCTCTTTCCCACGGGTGAACAAAACAAAAAGCTGTGAGGACTTTTCTGCAGTCCTTCATGCAATATATATAGTATCTGAGTATTCTATGTACATCTGGAGTATGGAGCAATGCATCCCCCAGACTGGCATGCTCAGGATAATAAACTGGCAGGTGGAAGGTTTGATTTAAAGTACACTCGGACACCACCTTTGGCAGAAAAGTACAGTTACGTAAGAACTTACAGTAACTGTAGATCTTTGAGAACAGCTCGTGCAGCAGGTTACACCATTAGGACTGAAGCCGGCAGGTGGCAGGACCTCACGGAAAACTTCTAGCTAGCTACACCCAGCGGGAGACCACCCCCGATGTCGGCCCCGCCCCCGATGTCAGACACGTCATAAAAGGGGTGGTCTCCCAGCAGCCCTCAGTTCTCCCGCCAGAGACTCCTGGCATAGCGATGTGATACAGAAGGGGAAACAGAGGATCCACTTCCAGAGGAAGGCTAAGAACAAAAAGCTTTTGTCTAAAATTGTAAGAAGAAAGATAACCTCCTGAGGGGAAGGCAGGAGGGGAAACTACCTGCTGCAAAAGCTGTTCTCTAAGATCTATTGTTACGGTAAGTTCTTACATAACTGTACTATATTACTTCAAACAAGCAACACAAGCAGCTCAACTGAGGAGCTGAGGAAGCCGAATTTCCAGCCTGATTACTTTCGAGGCAGCCCCCACCAAGTTCACTGCCGACTGCGGCAGGCACTCGGGACAAACAAGCAACACAAGCAGCTCACCTGAGGACCTGAGGAAGCCGAATTTCCAGCCTGATTACTTTCGAGGCAGCCCCCCCCAAGCTCACTGCTGACTGCGGCAGGCACTCGGGACAAACAAGCAACACAAGCAGCTCACCTGAGGAAGCCGAATTTCCAGCCTGATTACTTTCGAGGCAGCCCCCCAAGCTCACTGCCGACCGTGGCAGGCACTGGGACAAACAAGCAACACAAGCAGCTCACCTGAGGAAGCCGAATTTCCAGCCTGATTACTTGAGGCAGCCCCCCAAAGCTCACTCCCGACCGTGGCAGGCACTCGGACAAACAAGCAACACAAGCAGCTCACCTGAGGAAGCCGAATTTCCAGCCTGATTACTTCGAGGCAGCCCCCCCCCCAAGCTCACTGCCGACCACGGCAGGCACTCGGGACAAACAAGCAACATAAGCAGCTCACCTGAGGAGCTGAGGAAGCCGAATTTCCAGCCTGATTACTTTCGAGGTAAAGAGAGCCTCTTCTCATCATCTGGACGCCTGCAGGGGGGTGCTACCTGATGAACACTTATATATTATGAACTTTGTTCCCTGTTCACCGCTGGGTGGGCTTGTTATTTGCTTTTCTTTGTGCTACTAATGCTGAAGTGTAAAGCTAGGGACTCACTGGGTGCCCTAGAGTTGCCTTGCTGATTATACCTTAAAGCCAGATATACTAAGCAGCTAATATAGAGCAGACTTGTTTAATTTTGTGGTATTGGATCTAATTGCTGATTATCCCTTAAAGCCAGATATATACTAAGCAGCTAATATAGAGCAGACTTGTTTAATATTGTGGTATTGGATCTAACTGCTGATTATACCTTAAAGCCAGATATACTAAGCAGCTAATATAGAGCAGACTTGTTTAATATTGTGGTATTGGATCTAATTGTGCTTGTAACTGAAGGTATTAGGATAGCTGGGTCCTAGTGTGACCTCATTTTGGAATAGCCCAGTTTGCTTAGAGTGGAGCCCCTTGTGTAAGTCACAACATTTTCTCCCCTGCATAGTAATGAGAGGCTTTGTTTTCTCCACTACATGGGCAGCATCTCCCCCCAAGCTCACTGCCGACCCGCAGGCACTCGGACAAACAAGCAACACAAGCAGCTTACCTGAGGACTGAATTTCCAGCCTGATTACTTTCGGTAAAGAGCCTTTTCTCTTTGTCTGGATGCCTGCAGGGGTACTGGCCGGCCGCTGGCCGTCTACCCCCACCCAGGAGGCTATCAAGTTAAGGATCCACCCCGTGACATCACATCCGGTGACATCATGTCCTGTTGCCCAGAACCTATCTCCCCACTTTCCTGTTTGCAGGTTATACCTGCTGGCCACTAGAGGGACCTATGCTCCCTCACTACTTCCTACTCCTAGCTGTAGAGTACTCCTTCCCTTGGATCTTGCTCACCACAATGTATTGGCCTTGCCTCACGCTCTGCCTGTGCCCATCCCCACTAGCAGTGCACTGCCCACTTACCCATCTGCTACTCCGCATGTGCCCTGGCACCCCTCCCTCCCTCCTAGACCTGCTCTCTTGCCCCTTACAGGACCTCTGTGTGTCTCGGTCCTCCCTGCCTCCCCTAGCTTCCTCCTCGCCTCAGGCACATCTGGGTGTCTTCTTATTCTTGCCTTCCTTCCTGTACCACCCTGCCCACCCCTGCTCCCCTTAACGTCCTCCCCCATGTCAATCGTAGGGAAACCTCTCACCATCACCCAGCCAGGGTTAGGTCATGTTACTACGCCAGTCAGGGAACATTCATCCAAACCCTGGCCCGGTTCCCAGGAGCTCCCTGACTAGCACCACAGGCCTATGCATGGTCTCCATGAATATCTGTAGCCTCCTAAAAAAGTTTGACTCACTGCAATGCCTGGTCACATCAATTAACCCTGATGTCATCGCTCTGGTTGAGACTTGGCTGTCGAAATCCTCCCCTGACTCCCTGGTCTCCCTTCCTGGTTTCACCCGTGTTGGGAGGCGAGGGCGTGCTCACGCTATTTATGTCAAGGAATCTCTCCCGTACCAGCCCTGCCTACTCAAATCTTGACCCTGGGCCCAGGCGCTACGCTGAAACTAACCCCTGACCCTTTAGGGGACCCCTTATCTGACTACTGCATACGTGCCCCAGGGACCAAACGAGGCCATTGCCTCTCTTACAGAATACCTTTCCTCACTACCTCCTTCCGCTGATCAAATTCTGGTGGTGACTTAAATGTCTGGCTCAGCCTCCTCCTCACCCGTGACTCTTTTTGCAATAGACCCAATACAACTAGTTACCCAACCTATCAGGACTAACCCAAGAGAGGCCCGGTACCCTGCTTGATGTGGTACTCACCAACCACCCTAATCGATCCTACTGTACAAGTCCTCCCAGACCCCAGCGATCACTCCCCCATCATTCCACTGGTCACCTCAGTCTCAAACCCACAGCATTGAACCACATGCCTAGGTTTATCACCTGGTGGTCTGATAAATTCGGGAACTTCGTCCCAAATTGACTGGTCTCATAAGTAACTCCTGACATTGACACAGCTTCTTCTTGTTTTAACGCTTAATGCTGTGATATCTGCCCCAATGTTTCCCTTCTGCTCTAAAGGCAGAATGCCCTTGGTAATCCCAGCTTTGATCCACCAACTCAAACATAGGGATCCATGGCACTGTCATTGAGATGGCTGCCCAGGACAGCACTTATATGCTGCCACCCAAACAAGTGCACTGGTCAGAAAGGCCAAGTCTGAGCACCATCGGCCTCACCACCTCATGAACCCCAGAACCTTCTGGGATAACATTGAATGTTAAATGGGAGGCACACCCACCAGATCAACATTAATGGCTTGATCTCTTCAACTCAGCCCTCATAGCCAACCACCTCAACACCTCATTCACTGACAGCCCTATCCTCCCACAAATATTTTTTTGCCCTCCTCCCCAGCACCGTAAATCTTTCTATTTATTTTCTCTTCGCCGTGTTTCTGCCCAGTAGGCCGCTGTGACTGCCTCAAGAGTAATAGTATGGGCAGTGACACCTGATCCGTGTATCCTACGGCTGGTTCAGACATGTCCTGGCCCGGATCACATGCCTCATCAACCACTCTTTCCTTTGCAGGTTCCAACTACTGGAAAGTCGCCACTGTCACCCCTATCTTTAACTCTGTAGTTCGGTTCTTCTGAGGCTGCAGATCGTTTCAGTCTCCGCGGACTCATACAGACGTCAGCTGTTGTCCCTTTGTCGTATACGCCTGCAGCAGTCGCTGTTTTTACTTGCCAGCCAATCCTGCCAGTGTATTGACCTCCTGGGTGATGCCCACATTTTCTTCCCGGATTGGCTGGCGTTTGCTTCCCATTTAAAAATAGAAAACCATGTTTTTCTCGGCTTCAGTTCAGTCCTGACTGCTGTTAATGCTGGATCGAGCTGCTATGGCCACCTATACCGATCTCCTCACCGATTTATCGAACATTCGGTTTGTAGTTTATTTGTTATGCTTTTATGCAGCCTTCCTGTCCCTACTTTTGTTGCGACAAGGTGGGGGTTCATCTGAGGCTTCTCGCGTTTGTTCTGCAGCTGCCTCACCTTTTCTAGCTAGCTTCAATGGGAAAGGGAAGGAGCAAAGTCCATGCGGCAATGAGCAGGTAATTTTTGAATATCTTCCAGAGCAGCCTTTTGTGTGGATTTTCTGTATCAGAGCAATGGAAGACGGTAAGATTTGATTGTAACGCATGGCAACATACCCTTTTCTAGCCACCCTGGTCGCTTTTACTTGCCTTTTGTTGTGACAGGTTGTTTTTAGCTACCCTCACGTTGTTTCTTTTGGGAGGTATCACATATGGGGGTCATTTCGTGTCGACTGTGCCACCATCTATGGAGCTATCCTGTGTTGTTTTTAGGTACCTGCGAAACTAGGCATCGTAAGATTTTGTTTGGAACTGTGCTGATGGACCATAGAAGCTTCACTAGGTAACTGGGCTGTTTGCTTTCTGTGGAGGGGATGCTTCCAAATTAATTCTGCTGTTCGTGGTGCCACCTAGTTCAGGTGAAGGTGTGTGTGTGTGGGTCAAACCAGACAGATACTGGGCTGCTCATTTTTCTTTCTGCATGGATCAAAATGCCATTTTGTGTTGCTGCCGGGCATGGGGGTAGGCACCGCTACACACCGTTGAGAATGCTGTCTGATTTGTTGGTGTATAACCAGGGTGTGGAGACCACAGGCCACCAGGGATCCATGTTGCGATCGCGCTATATGTTTGAAGGTCGGGTTGAAGGCCCATGACAGTGATGCAACCATTTTGTGTGCTGAGAAGGGTCTCGAGGGAGAGGGCACCCAGACATGGCTAGTGTTGTCAGGGATGGTGGCGGGGGTGACGCAAAGCCCGGCTCCATCCAGCAAAGAGCAGTACCTGACGTCTGGGGACCCTACCTCCGAAGCTGCTATGCCAGCATGTACACTGGTTGCCATGCTGGCAGGGTGCTCCGCCCCACTTTCAAACACCAGGCACCAGTCACACAAAATGGACTTCCTGGGCTAGCTGTTTACAACAGAGATGTGATATAAACCGACGCCATTTTGTCTTGCTGCCGGGCATTGGGGAGGTACCTACACACCTCTGAGAATGTTGTCTGATTTATTGGTGAATACCGGTGGGGTGTGGAGACCCACAGGCCACCAGGGATCCATGTTGTGGGATTGCGCTATGGTTTGAAGGTCAGGTTGAAGGCCCATGACAGCGATGCAACCATTTTGTGTGCTGGTGTCGGGTCTCTGAGGGAGAGGGCACCGAGACAACGCCACTGCTGTTTGTGGGATGGTGGCGGTGACGCATGCCTGCCCATCCAGCAAAGAGCAGTACCTGATGTCTGGGGACCCTTCCTTCCGAGGTGTGACGCCAGCATGCACAATGGTTGCAATGCTGGCAGTGGTGTCTGCCCCACCTTCAAACACCAGGCACAGTCACACAAAATGGATTCCTGTGGCTAGCTGTTTACAACAGAGATGTGATATAAACCTAATGCCATTTTGTCTTGCTGCCGGCATGGGGAGGGACCACTCACACCGCTGAGAAAGCTGTCTGATTTGTTGGTATACCGTGGGGTGTGGAGACCACAGGCCACCAGGGATCCCATGTTGGGGATTCGCTATATGTTTGAAGGTCGGATTGAAGGCCCATGACAGTGATGCAACCATTTTGTGTGCTGGGTGTCAGGTCTCGGAGGAGAGGTACCCAGACAATGGCCAATGCTGTTTGTGGGATGGTGGCGGTGACGTAAAGCCTGCTCCATCCAGCAAAGAGCAGTACCTGATGTCTGGGGGGACCCACCCCTCCGAAAGCTGCTAGTACCAGCATGCACACTTTGGTTGCCATGCTGGCAGGGTGCTCCGGCCCCCACCAAACACCAGGCAGTCACACAAAATGGATTCCTCGTGCTAGCTGTTTACAACAGAGATGTGATATAAACCAATGCCATTTGTCTTGCTGCCGGCATTGGGGAGGTACTACACACCGCTGAGATGTTGTCTGACGACAGAATACCGTGGGTGTGGAGACCAGTGTGCCACCAGGGATCTGTTGTGGGATTACAGGCCTATGTTTGAAGGTCAGGTTGAAGGTTGACAGCGATGCAACCATTTTGTGTGTTGGTGTCGGGTCTCTGAGGGAGAGGGGCACCCAGACAACGGCCACTCTGCTGTGGGATGGTGGCGGTGACGCAAGGCCCGGCCCATCCAGTGTGCAGCAGTACCTGATGTCTGGGGGACCCTACCCTTCCGAAGGTGACGCCAGCATGCACAATGGTTGCATGCTGGCAGTGTGTCTGGCCCCACCTTCAAACACCAGGCACAGTCACACAAAATGGATTCCTGTGGCTGGCTGTTTATAACAGAGATGTGATATAAACCTAATGCCATTTTGTCTTGCTGCCGGGCATGGGGGGGTGCGCTACACACCGCTGAGAAAGCTGTCTGATTTGTTGGTGTACACTATAGGTGTGGAGACCACAGTCACACCAGGGATCCATGTTGTGGGATTGGCGTCATATGTTTGAAGGTCGGATTGAAGGCCCATGACAGTGATGCAACCATTTTGTAATGGTGTCAGGTCTGGGAGAGGGGCACCCAGACAATGGCCAATGCTGTTTGTGGGATGGTGGCGGGTGACGCAAAGTCTGCTCATCCAGCAAAGAGCAGTACCTGATGTCTGGGGGACCCTACCCTCCTGAAGGCGGCACGCCAGCATGCACACTGGTTATGTTGGCAGGGTGCTCTATCCCACTTTCAAACACTTAGGCACAGTCATCAAATGATTCTCTGCGCTAGCTGTTTACAACAAAGATGTGATATAAACCGAATGCCATTTTGTCTTGCTGCCGGGCATGGGGGGGTGACCGCACACACCGCTGAGAGAATGCTGGGTCTGATTTGTTGGTGAATACCTGAGGTGTGGAGACCACAGGCCACCAGGGATCCATGTTGTGGGATTACATTATGTTTGAAGGTCAGGTTGAAGGCCCATGACAGCGTGCAACCATTTGTGTGCTGGTGTCGGGTCTCTGAGGAGAGGGGCACCAGACAATGGCCACTGCTGTTTGTGGGATGGTGGCGGTGACGCAAGGCCCGGCCCATCCAGCAAAGAGCAGTACCTGATGTCTGGGGACCCTACCCCTCCGAAGGCGACGCCAGCATGCACAATGGTTGCCATGCTGGCAGGGTGCTCCGTCCACTTTCTAACACCAGGCACAGTCACACAAAATGGACTTTCGCGGCTAGCTTTTACAACAGAGATGTGATATAAACCAAATGCCATTTGTCTTGCTGCCGGGCATTGGGGAGGCACCGCCACCCACCGCTGAGAATGCTGTCTGATTTGTTGGTGTATACGTGATTGGAAGTCCCTGAAACCAGGGAATGCATTGTACCAGGTTAAGGAGCATTGTGGGTGGAACATATGTCGGATGCAGCAAGTTTGTGGCTCGCGAGGCAAATATATGGGTTTATTTTTGTATTGTAGAGACTAAGCGAACTGCCAGAGATCGCTGCAACCGCTGGAGATCGTTAGAACATTGATCATTATAATCACCAGAGAGACCATCCCGAGACCTTCTCAGAACCTTGCAACAGCGCAGATCAATCAAACTGGAGAATATGGAGAATGTGTACAATAACGACCTGATGTGCTTGTTCGATAGTGCTAGTGAAAATGAGGCAGATGACTTTCCGGTTTTGTCAGTTCTATGAATCCGACATCCAGGTGGACTTGATGCGCATGGACGCCTTTGAGTATGCCAGATAGTGAATCTGTGTGAAGAAGATGATCTGCCCCTGGCCTCGCTATGTACCGGAAGAGGCACCTCTGAGAGCCAAGAGGATGATGCGTTCCACTAGCTGCCACGGCGGCAGAGCAACTACACGGACAGTGAAGATGATCTCCCTTGGCTAGACTGCAGGCGTATGTAGCCCTGTTGAAGTGGATGCTGCTGAACAACATGAGCAACTTTCAACACATCTTGATGCGGCTCACAATGATGGTTGGACACGCCTGCTCCAGCCAGTGCCTGTTGAAGACTTCAAGGAGCCTGTGGGTCCGACTACAGTGATGGGAGCAGAGAAGACTCCATGGATTTCATGAACCTTACATTTCCACCGATACTCTATGAACTGATAGCTGAGGAGACAAACCGCACAGTGCCCGTATAAGCAGGCAGAAGCCAATAGTGACACACCCGATGGACTCGTGACGGCATGTGACATAAAATGTTTTTTGAATACGGGCTTCACATGTCTATTATGAAGGCGCCACACTACCGTATGTATTGGGGTAAGCACCGCCTCTATGGACGCGTCTGATCAAGGTGATGACCCGAGAGCTATGAGAAGATTACACAGTATCTACATGCAAACGATAGCACACTAAATCCACCCAGAGGATCGGAAAATCACGCCAAACTTCATCATGTGCGTCCCATCCTGGAGCGATTAGGATGGCCTGTAAGATGGAGTACCACCTTCACCGAGAAGTGTCAATCGATGAGGCCATGGTAGATTCAGAGACGGCTGTCATTCAAGCAGTACATACGCAAGCAATCCGCAACGGTATGGAATAAAGGTGTGGGTTCTTGCAGATCCTCACAATGGTTATGTGTCAGACTTCCAAGTCTACACAGGAAAGGTTGCTTGGCACTGTGGAAGTGGGCCTTGGCGAGAGGGTGGTGACAGACCTGACTAAAGATCTGCGTGGCAAAAGACACCATGTGTATTATGATAATTTTTTACCGGTGCACCTGGCAAAGAACTTTGAATGTTGGCTTGTATGCATGTGGCACAATGCGACTAACAGGATTGATGGCCTGCAGAACTTAACAAAGTAGCAATGAAGAAGAAAGTTCGTGGTCATTGTGAACAGCTACAGGATGGATCACTCATCGCCACAGCTTGGAAAGACAACAATCCTGTTTTCCTTCTCTCAACTAATCATGACCCAACCTCACTAGCAACATCTGTGACCAGGCGACAAAGAAATGGCACTGAAGTATCTGTTCCTGTCCTGAAGTGCTGAAGCAGTATAACATGCACATGAATGGTGTGGATGTCACTGACCAGCTTCGAGGCCAATACCACAGTAGCAGAAAATCTAAGAAGTGGTGGATATATCTTTTCTGGTTTTGTGGGACATGGCATTGGCAAATGCTTACTTTGTTTCAGAGAGTGTGTATCATGTTCAACGATCCAAGTCCGGGAGGGTGAACAAGCATAGCAGCTAACTCGCATTGCCTCCTCGGAGCATCTGCTGGAAGGGTACACCGATAGGAGACAAAGTACTCCAGTTGCTGTAACTGAGCAGGATCCTACTTTGCTGGACCACACCACCCGGTGAAAGTGAAGAAGGGTAGTGCAGAAATTAAGCACTGAAAAAGAAGCGCGCTGAACCATCATATATATGCCGCACGTGCAATGTACACCTCTGTGTTGATTGCTTTCCAGAGTATCACAACTACATATAACAAGGACCACACTAGCGACACAAAAGACAGAGAGAGAGAGAGAGACCGGACTGAGAGAGAGAACGGCGAAAGAGACCGGCGACAGAGAGAGAGAGAGAGAGAGAGAGCGAGAGAGCGTGAGAGAGAGAGAGAGAGAGAGGGACACCGGTGACCGAGAGAGAGAGAGAGAGACCAAGATTGAGAGAGAGAACGGCGAAGAGACCGCGAGAGAGAGAGAGAGTGGCGTACCGAGAGAAAGAGAGAGAGCTGCTAGAGAGAAGGACACCGTGACCGAGAGAGTGGTGACCGAGAGAAAACGGGCGAGAGAGAGAAAGACACCGTGACCGAGAGAGAGAGAGAGTGCAGAGAGAAAATGGCAAGAGAGAGACCGGTGACGAGAGAGAGAGAGACACCGTGACCGAGAGGCGCGAGAGAGAGACAGACTGAGAGTTTGATGAGACCATAGAGTTTTGTGAGTCATGTGACACAATGTCAGGCAGTGTGTCAGGGTATTAAATGGATTGCTGCACGTTGTTGGTCAAACAAGGTTATGCCCGTTCAGTGATGGGCCAGGGAATCCATTTTGTGAGCTGACGGCAGGTCTGGGAGGGAGGTGGGGCACCCAGGCAACAGGCGTGGCTGTTTGTGGAATGGTGGCGGGTGACGCAAGGCCCCACAGCGTCCAACAAAGAGCAGCACCTACTGCCTGGGTGCTCCCTCTCCCGCCGAGACCTGGCGCCTGCTCACAAAATAGTGGCCACGCTGTCAGGGTCTTCTACCCCACCTCCAAACACACGACACCATCCCACAAAATGGAGTCCCCAGAGGTCCGTTGCCTCACCTGTGGCTGATGGTTACAAGACAGATGTGATATACAGAGAATGCCATTTTGTGTTGTTGCCTGCTTTGTGGGGGTGGGGAGGACCACTGAACACCGTGGGGAATGTCACATGTTTTTGTTGACACCGTGGGTGGAGAACACTGGCCAGCAAGGAATCCATGTTGTGTGGTGGTGGCGGCGCGTTGCGGTGGGGGGGCAGGACTGCGACAGTTTCGAGAGTGTGCATCATGTTCAACGATCCAAGAGCAGGAGGTGAACAAGCATAGGCAGCTGAATTTTCACATTACCTCTCGGATCATCTGCTGGAAGGGTTCACCAATAGAGACAAAGTGCCCCAGTTGCTGTAATTGAGCAGGATCCTACTTCAGCTGGACCACACTACCCAGTGAAAGGGAAGAAGGGAGGTGCAGAAATTCAGCACTGAAAAGAAACGTCTGAACCATCATATACATGCCGCAGCGCACGTATACACCTCTGTGTTGATTGCTTTCCAGAGTATCACAACTACAGATACCCAGGCTCACACTAGCTGACACAAAGACTTGCCCACACAGTCCATCTGCAGCTTCTGAGTGTACATGATGAGGAGCTGCAGGAAGCAGACCATGGTACAAGGAAGAGTTTGAGAGAAATAGGTGAGCGACAGTGAGAGTACAGAACCTGAGAGTTTGAGAGAGATCGTCGAGCGAGAGTACAGAGCCTGAGAGTTTGAGAGAGATCGGCGAGCGAGAGAGTTGGACAGAGACCGTGAACGAGAGTACAGAGCCTGAGACTTTGAGACAGATCGGCGCAAGATAGAGATCAAGTGTTTAAAGAGACGGGCGAGTGAGAGAGACCGTGAGGACAGTGAGAGTACAGAGCCTGAGAGTTTGGAGAGAGACTGAGCGAGCTGAGAGAGTTTGACAGAGGCCGTGAGCTAGAGTACAGAGCCTGAGACTTGAGACAGACTGCCGTAGAAGAGAGAGAGATCAGCGAGCTAAAGAGACCGAGCAGTGAGAGAGACTGGTGAGTGACGTGAGAGTACAGAGCCTGAGAGTTTGACAGAGACCGTGAGCGATAGTACAGAATCTGAGACTTGAGACAGATTGGCGCAGAGAACGGTGAGCGAGAGTACAGAGCCTGAGAGTTTGTGAGAAAACACAGGGTTTCATGAGTCATGTAACAACGAATGTCAGATATTCAGTGTCATAGGCATTAAATGGATTGCCGCTGATCTTGGCAAGTAGTTTAGGCCCTGCTAGGAAGCCGAAAGTTGATAAGCTGGTTTTGTAGGAATGGAGATGGGACACTGTGAAAAGGCAGCATGTGTAATCTAAAAGTCGCTGATGTAGGTATAGTTACTGATTTGTGTAATACACTATGTGCAAAGCGCCACATAAAGTCACAGAGATGCAATTTCCATAGGCGGGAAATGTATCTGCGTGCGTTGTTGGTAAAAGTAGGTTAGGTCCGTTGGTGTTTCAGACGCAGTGCAGCGTCATGCAAGTCGTTGAATGGGCTGCGCCAAATTAAAATGCAAAATACTGAGCTAAAAGAGGTCTGGTGAGTGAAAGTAAAGGGTAAAAGTGACAGAAACGGTACTGCCAAGTTACCGGTAGGTGAGAGACAAGTGGGAGTGTTCAGAAAGAATAGCGAGTGTGGCTGCACAGTGCCGATGACAGTGTTAGGCTGATTTCACTCACCAGACCAAGGGACAACTGGAAGGCTAACGGAGGGATGAAACTTGCATTACTTTGGGAGTCAGCCGTCTCTTGTTCTAACTGAAGTAGTTTCTTTTCCTTGGGTCAGTCCGAACTGCTGTCACCCCATAATGTGTGATGAGCATAGCAGCTCTCTGCCTGACTGCGGACATATCTGTAATGGCCACCCACCACAGCATCTCGTGAGTGTACTGACAGTGTTTTCATTGAGCGATGGCAATGATGATGTGGTGGTGTGGTGCCATGGGGTTGATGTGTCATCCGCCAGACTGAGGATTGATATGACTCAAAGGATCAAAAGGAATACAGAACAAAACTTCAGAAATAAGAGTGACGAGGAGTATGCCAGTGTGCCTGCTTTCCAGTACCTCTTTCAGTAAAATTTATGTGGAGTGGAGTTTTTGCTCAGTATTTTGTATTTTAATTTGGCTGCCACATTGCCTGTTCTGTGTGTCGCTGTTCATTGTGATGCCAAGAGGTGTCAGTGTGGCTCAGTTGGTAGCACATACACCTTAGGCACAAGGTCGTGGGTTCTCATCCAACACCGGGATTGGACTTGCACAAACAACAATCATTCTTCGCATGCAGAATTGGGGGTGGGGTGCTGGGCTGCTGAGGTTTGCCATCCTTCTGGTGAGACGTTAAACCGATCCTTCTACCCATCCTGGTGGGTGTCCAGGTGGAAGTAAAAGAACACAGGGCAGTCTCTCAAAGAGTAGGAATGTTACCGATGTCACGCCCAACATTCCCCCCATAAAAGTGGTGCATGCGATTGTGCTGGATGTGGTAGGGTAATGTGCGATATGGCCACCACTACACAGTCAGTCCTTCACTACCAGTGAAACATTGCTTGTAAAGCGCTTTGGATACATGTGTATGAAAAGCACTATATAAATGTGGATTCTTCGGTTTTGTGTCTGGCGGCAAATATTTGGTTGAAGCAGAGTCGTGCTTGGGGCGGTGAACACCGGAAGACACCAAATGGACCGCTGCCTTAGTCACCAACAGCTACAGCAGCTGCAATGGATGGAGTATAGATGCAACACAGAGGTGGTGGTAGGCATAGTGGAGCAGGATATGAAAACGGAGAGGAGATAGAACACTTGACTGGATGAACACCAAAGACAGCAGGGTAGAGGTAGGACCTTTTGTTTTCTTTTCATGTTAGAAAATGACCCAGACAACAGTGGAGAGGATGGAAATACTTTATTTACAGAAGGATGACACAGACGAGAGGATGGAATTACTTTATTTACAGAAAGATGACAGTCAACAGAGAGAGGTTGGAACGACACCAAGTAAGGATGTTGAGCTCGCTTCAGTGCAGTGACATCATCATGGGACGCCATCTGAAAAGGTAAGAAAATGTAATTGTAATTGTAATAATTTTATGGACATCTGTGACATTTGTTGCCATTCTGCTGTGTTATGACTTGTGGGCATTGTACCAAATACCATGGGTGCCGCCGGCACATGCTTGTATGTGTTTTGATGTCATGAATGCTCATTCTTACATGTGGGTGTATGCAAGAGTGGGTCACTGTGCACCTTCGGATATTTGGGACTACCCTGTGTTGAATGTCATTGCACATGTTGGTGCGATAGAAAGACATGAAAATTGGTGTTTTGTACCAAAGGACTAAAGGGTACATGATGGCTAGGGTGTGATGCAGAATATATCTGAATGATTGGCAAGTGAGATGGTGGAATATCATGAAAGAATGATGGAGCATAGGATGACACCAGTGGTGGTTCCGTTAGTTGACTGGAGTTCACTTCACAAGTTCAGATGTAGTCTGTATCATACACTTGGCCATTCCAGTGCTTTTATTCAAGAGGACTGTTTTGTGCTGGGTTTTGGTTGTTTGCAGTAAGCAGTAATACATGGAAAATTAGTGTGATATGTGGAGATATCTGGAGACATTGTGACATATGGAGTTTTCATAATGCAGTGAGAATAATTGTTCTGCTCACTCTATTGTATAATAACTGCTTTTAGTCTCAGAAAACTGAATTTGTTTTTCAGGTAGTACAAAAAATACTGATTAGAAACTGAATGCTTGGACCCGTTAGGAAGGTTATTTGTGTTGACGAAGTTATCTGCTGATATTTGTCTTTCGCATATAAAATAACAATTATGCACATTTGTTTGGTGTGTGTGTGTGTGTGTGTGTGTGTGTGTGTGTGTGTGTGTGTGTGTCTGACAGTTGTCTGTCAAGACTTACCCAAGCAGCTTGAACAAAATGCACTTTTTTGACACTTAAGCGGGTATATAAAAAAAAACGTATAGATGGCAATTGAATGCATAGCACCATTGGAAAGGCAATTTTGTGCTAAACAAGTTTTATACTGATACTTTGTGTGTTATGTATACTTTAGGAGCTGTTTACATTTGTTTATGGCACGTGTGAATGGCTGATATGTTTCCATCAAGACTCGCCAAAGCAGCTTGAATAACATGCACCTTTTGACACTTCAGCAGATATAAGAAAAATACCGTAATGAGTACAGTTGATCGCATAGCATCGTTGGAAAGGCAATTTTGTGCTGATCATCTTTCACGCTGATACTTTGTGTGTATCATGTATACTTTTGGAGTTATATGCATTTGTTTAGGATATGGTAAGTAGGTTGAGATTCATCCCTGAAATCTCACTAAAGCAACTTGACTAAAATAAGGAAAAAATATGTTTCACAGTAAAAAGAAATCTTTTTTTAACAAACATAATAGTATAAGACCATCTAATGTCTGCATGCTAAATTTGGTGTTGCTATTTGACGTAATTTGCAATAAAAAATGGCTTATGTTGCCTTTTTTTGTGAAAGAAATATTTTTTTTCTGGTTTCGACCAGCATAGAATAAAAACTAAATTACTTATCATTACATGCATACCACCATTGGAAAGGAAAGTTTGTGCTGAATAACTCTGCCACTCATACTTTGTGTCTAGCATGTACGGTTATTGAGCTATTAGCATTTGTTTGAGACATGCTGACTATGGCTTGATTTGCTTAGAAAGGCCCAGGATTCACTGTTAAAAGTATACAGGACATTCAGGACACAAGTGGTGTAATCTCAGAGTGAGCCTCTGGAAGCAAAGAGTTAAAGGTGGTGATAGGACTGTGGCTGGAAACTATCGGCCAATCTCCATTCTCTCTCCTCTCTCCAAGGCCTTGGAAAAAGTGATAGCCTCTCAAATCTCTGACTACCTCTCCACCTACAATGTCCTATGTCCTGAGCAGCATGGCTTCTGAGCGGGCCACAGTACCAACACAGCCCTCCTAGAGTTCTCCAACTTTCTCCACTCCTCCTTAGACACTGGTTCTCTGGCTGGTGCGGTCTTCATTGACCTCTCTAAAGCTTTCGACACTGTCGCCCACCACCTCCTTCTTGATGCCCTTAGTCTCTCTGGTTTTGCTGCTGGGCCTATCTCCTGGTGCACCAGTTATCTGTCTGACTGCTCACAGCGTGTAAAAATGAATGGGACCTACTCAGACATCTGTCCCATCTTTTCTGGGGTTCCCCAGAGCTCCATTCTGGGCCCCTTACTATTCTCCCTTTACCTTAACACCCTTTCATGCTCTTGCTCAGGGAACATTCTATTGTACGCTGATGATGCAGTCATCTTTGCCTCAAGTCGTAACCCTATTGCCCTGCAGGACTCGCTGCAGAAGTCCTTCGCTGAAGCCGAGGGCTGGTTAAAGGAACATAGATTGGTGATAAATCTTAAAAAAATAAAAACCATGTTCTTCACTCATCCTCAAAACAAGTCCTGCAACTTCAAACTCCTCATTCACTCTGGGTCCTCTTTCCCACTTGAACAAGTTTGCTCCTATAAATACCTAGGGATCCATTTGACCCCTCCCTCTCCTTCCATGGACACATCGCTGCCCTAGCCACTGCCACTAATATCCGATTGGGCAACTTATATCGGTATAAACACTGCCTTCCCCGGAGGCTCTTCGACTCGCAGTCACCTCCTCTATCCTGTCCCTAGTGGACTATGGACTGCCGGTGTATGGTGCTGCAGATCAGACCGCACTCCATAAAATTCGCACTACTCTGAATAAGGCCTGCAGGTTAATTACTGGGGCACCTAGGCTAACACACACCTGTCTACTGTATGCTAAAGCGCTGGTACTTGATCTTGACGAGCGCTCAAATATCTGACCTGTACCCTTACAAAAGACCTCCTTGGGTATCCCTCCAGGACTGACCACCACCATCCGCCGCTCTGTCCCACTAGTTCATACTCGGACCTCTGGGAAAACCTCTCTTGTTATCCCTAGAGCTAGGACCTCTCACGGCCAAAGAGCCTTCAGCTTTAGGGCCCCCTCCTGGTTCAACACACTGCCCCCCTCCATCTCCCAAGCTCCAACTATATCGTGCTTCAAAACGTCCTTACGGAACCACCTTGTTAACACCCGAAGCTGTAATTGCCACTAGTCAAAGCCGTACTCAATACTAATGACAAAGCTTACTACTAAGCTGCTAAGGACAACATAACTCTGGTATTGTTTGTATCAATCCTACCTGTACCAGCTTGTTTGTATCTATGTCTTAAGCTACTGTTATACTGTGTATTTTCGTTTGTCTTACTGTGACAAGGTACCTTTGTAAATGAGCCTATGGCTCAAAGGTTTTCCAAACTGCTGTCTAAATAAATAAATAAATAAATAAATAAAATACTTTGAGAAACAGCTCTTGCAGTAAGTTACACTACGTGGACAGAGTCCCAAGCAGTAAAGGTGTTACCCCTAAATCTGGGAGGAGGATAGGAGAACAAAATAGAGGCAACCTCTTACAACAAAATCCCTGCAGGACCGCAAGGCCAAAGCCCGCTCTGCGTCTAGAGGCAATGTCCAAACTGTAATGCCTGATGAATATGTGCACCGTACTCCAAGTAGCAGCTGCACAAATCGTAGGTGCTGAAACGTTTTTCAGCGAAGCGAAAGAGGTAGCCACACCCCTGGCAGAATGTCTCTTTTGTTTCGCTTCTGATAGCAGAACACTAGCAATTCACCAACCATTTTGAAAGTGTCTGTTTAGACACTGGTGCCCCTAACATCCTGTGGGCAAAGGACAAAAACAGCTGGTCAGACCAATGGTGTGGTCTGGTCTTGGTCAGGTAGAACCTGAGAATCCTATGCACATCCAATGTGCGCAGCAGAGCTTCCCCTCTATTAGTATAGTTCGGGTAGTAGACTGGTAGGTTAATGTTCTGGTTCAGGGTTAATTCTGACACCACCTCAGGAAGAAATTTAGGATTGGTTCTTAAGGACACCCTGTCCTTGTGAAAAATCAAATAAGGTTCTTTGCACATAAGTACCTGGAGCTCTGAAATTCTCCTTGCTGATGTAACTGCAACTAAAAATAACGCCTTCCAAGAGAGAAGGCACAGCTCGCAATCTGCGTCTGGTTCAAAGGGAGGCAGTGTAAGCTGTTCCAGGACAAACAGAAGATCCCAAGGGGGAATCAGGTCTCTGATGGGTGGTTTCAGGTGCAGAATGCCGACTGACCGGTGCATGATAGGCCGCAATGGCACAAGGTGCACCTTCACGGAGGAGTACGCTAATCCCATCCTGAACAAGGAAAGAAGATAATCCAAAACTGACTTCTCTGAACAGTGGAGTGGATCAAGATTCCGTGCTGTGGCCCAGAGGCAAAACCTGCACCATTTCATGGCGTAGGTAGTATGAGTGGAGGATTTTCTAGCTGCCACCAGGATGTCGGCGACTCCGTAAGACATTCCGTGCCTAAAGATGGCTATGTCCTTAGGAGCCAAGCCTGCAGGTTCAGGGACTTGAGGTTTGGGTGAACCAGAGACCCTCCTTCTTGGGACAGCAAGTGAGAGCTGACCGGTAGTGGAAACGGAGGCTCCTGTGTCAATTGGTGGAGCAGAGGAAACCAGATTTGTCTGGGATCAAAGGAAAGGAAGGGAAGGCATAAAGGAATCTGCCCATCCAAGAGAAGGACAACGTGTCTCGCCAGAAAACACCAGGCCCTGAATCTAGCAAGCAGAAATTGGGCAGTTTTACATTGTATGGGAATGTGAACAGATCTAAGTCTGGCATTCCCCATCTGCCGCACAGCGCTTCCGCGACTGGCTAAAGGAGTTCCCACTCATGAGTGCTGGATCATGACCTACTCAGAAGGTCTGCTACCATGTTGCAAACTCCGGGAACATGCACTGCAGTAATAGTGATGTCGTGTTGCAGGGCCCAATTCCAAACTCTCATCGCCTCCTGACAGAGCTGGTAGGAGTGAGTACATAGAAACATAGAATTTGACGGTAGATAAGGACCACTTGGCCCACCCAGTCTGCCCATTTCCCTACCTAATGGATAAGCTGCAGATCCCAGTTAACCAGCGGCCTACTTTTTCCTACCCCCAACCCCCTAGAATTACCTTATGACTGTCCCATGCATGCTTGAATTCCACCGCTGTTTTTAACTCCACAACCTCCTCCGGAAGGCCGTTCCAGGCATCCACAACCCTCTCTGTGAAAAAATACTTCCTTAAATTACCTCTGAGCCGCCACCCCTCTATCTTTAAATTGTGCCCCCTTGTTCTTGCACACCTCTTTTTCTGAGCGATGCTACCCTCTTGGACTTTGTTGATTCCCTTGAGGTACTTGAAAGTTTCTATCATGTCCCCCCTCTCCCTCCTTTCCTCAAGGCTATACATATTAAGCTCTTTAAGTCGCTCTTCATATGTCTTCCGGTGCAGACCCTGCACCATTTTAGTTGCCCTCCTCTGGACAGCTTCCATCCTGTCTATGTCTTTGCAGAGATTGGGTCTCTAGAACTGCACACAGTATTCCAGATGGGGTCTCACCAGCTGTCTGTACAGAGGGATAACAACTTCCTGTTTTCTACTGGTGATGCATCCCAGTATCCCCTCAGCCCTCCTTACTGCCTTCTCACATTGCTTGCCCCTTGCTTGTTGATGTAATACACCACTGAAGTGTTGTCCGTCTGGACCAGTAAGTGGTCTGGGGGAATTTCTGAATGCAAGGCCTGCAGTGTGTACAGGACTGCCCTCATCTGTAGGACGCTGATATGGAGATGAGTCTCCAGTGGGGACCAGGTGCCCTGTGTCCTTGTGCCGTTCAGGTGAGCCCCCCAACCTGACTCCGACGCGTCCGTGGTGAGCGTTAGAGATGGAGCGGGAGTAGAAAAGGGGACCCCTCTTGCAAGGTGCTCTGGAATGAGTCACCATTGCAGGGCTTGTATGATGGAGTTTGGAACCCTGATAGGGTGATCGAGATGATCTTGTCGTTGATCCCACTGCGCCTCTGAGCATCCACTGGGTGATCCTCATGTGGAGACGGGCGAATGGAACTGTGGCAATGGCTGCCGCCATGTGCCCCAGGAGGCATAGCATGGTCCTTGCCGGGACCCGCTTCCTCATGCTGATGTACCGGATCAGGGCCCATATGCGTTCGGCGCTGTCCTCTGGCAAAAAGACTTTGCCCTGGCGGGTATCTAGTACCGCGCCTATAAACTGTAGTCTTTGGGTGGAAACCAATCATGATTTTTCCTGATTGATGGTGATACCCAGCAACTCGAACAGGGAGTGAGTGTCCTGTGTCGCCCTGATCAGTTCCTCGTGAGATGGAGCCATGAGGAGCCAGTCGTCCAGGTAGGGGAAAAAAGTAGTGGCCTTGTCTCCTGAGGGCTGCTGCCACTACCACTAGGCATTTGGTGAAAACCTGCGGTGCCGATGAGAGACCGAACGGGAGGGCCCAAAACTGGTAGTGGTGTCCCAGAAACTCAAACTGCCGGAACCTTCGATGCGGTTGAGCAATGGGGAGATGGAGATATGCGTCCTGCATGGCCAATGACGCTAGCCAAGCGTTTTGTCTGAGCATGAGGATGAGACCTGGAAGAGTGACCGTGCGGAAGCATTTGTATGCTACCGAGGTGTTGAGGTCGCTGAGATCCAGTATCAGGCGTAGATCCCCCATCTTCTTTGGGACCAGAAAGAAGTGGGAATAGTATTCCCTTCCTCTCTGGTTCCATGGGACTACTTCTATGGCCTCTTTTTTCTAGGAGGGCAGAGATTTCCTGCTGAATGAGCAGGGCATGCTGGCCCGAGTAACGGGAGCGCAAAGGAGGCCTTGACGGGAGGCGGTCGAGGAACTCTATAGAGTGCCCCCGTCTGATGAGCTGTAGGAGCCACTGGTCAGAGGTTATCCTCTGCCACTCAGGGAGGTGGTGCTCGAAGCGACCCCCAACCCTTTCTTCCCTTTGATCCAGAGGTGGGACAGGGGTCTGAAAGGAGTTATGCTGTGGTAGGATTCTGTCCGGAAGGCTGGTTAGGCTTTGTATTCCGCTGTCCCTGGCCTCCGGTAAATTATGGCTGACTCTTGTGACCGAAATTGCCCCATGGCTGCTGGCCAGATCAGGCTTTCTGTTGACCCTGTCTGCCACGAAAATGGTTCTGGCCCTTCCAAAAGGGCCTCTGTCTTGGTCTGTACATGGCCTGTACAGACCGTACAGCTTTGCCTGCGTCTTGCAACTTAATAATGTCTCTTTCTGATTCCTCTCCGAAAAGGACGGAACCACTGTATGGCACATCCAAGATGCCCTTCTGGACATCTGTTGTAAAGCTGGAGAATCTCAGCCAGGAGTGTCTCCATAAGCAGACTCCGGATGCTGCTCCTCTAGCTGCAGAGTCTGCCGAATCATAGGCAGCCCTAAGGACCTGCATCCCAACATCAGAGCCAGTCTTAAAAAGGTTAAGAAGCTCTTCTTTTTTGTCTCCTTCCGGGAGATCTTTCAGAAGGTCTTGGCCTTGCTCCCATAGTGCATTCTGAAACTGCACCATATGAGTCGGGTAGTTTAAAGACCTTATGGAGCAGTTGGCCGTCACATACATGTGTCTCCCCATGGAGTACAGTTGCTTGGATTCCTGATCCGGGGGCTATGTACTCAGGTGTTGGGGCCTCTGAGATCTGTCATGGGGGGCAGTAATAACCAATGAATCTGTCACAGATTGCTGCCCCAAATACGGGTCCACTGCTGGGGCCCTATACAGGCGGTCCACCTTTTTAGGGACTGTGGGCGAGGAATATGGGTGCTTCCAGGTGGCCTTGGTGCTGGAAGGTATCCACCAAAGGTGGAACCACCACAGACTTCGGATCTTTTGGCCGAAGGTATCCAGCCAGGTGTTGCCTCTCGGAGTCCAGTTCTTCCATGTCCCAGCCCATATTCTCTTGGATGTGCCTCATTATGTCTATGAATGAGGGGTCATTTGGGGGGGGGGCCCAGGCGAAGGGACACCGAAAGGAGAGTGTAATCTGGAAGTATCTGAGGTGTCTGGCCGGGACCCTTCTGATGAAGAACGAGACCTTCCATGAGGCTTCTTATGCCTGTGTGAGCTAGATGTTTGTAAAGGGGTTCTGAAGCGGTACCTCTCCCAATTTCCTGCTTGCTTTTATCGAGACCTACCCTAGGCGGGGAGTGTCCTCCGGGGTTGGAGTCTGTGACTTGGGAGGTGGGGTCTCCTCTGTAGGTTTTGTGGGGACTACATCTTTTCGAATGGTGTCCCACCAATAGGAGAACAATTCTTTGACCTCCTCAATATTTAAGCCTGATGACGGTCCCGGTGTCAGTGCTTTCCCTGCCGGGGGACCTGGCTCTGGTCCTTGAGGGATGGACTGGTCAGTCAGATCCTGGGGCAACCCCTGGTCCATGTCACCCAACATCTGGTCATCGGTAGCTTGCTGGGCTCCGATGTCCATAACATAGTCTTCCGACAGACCCTGGCGTCCAGAGCGGACAACGGGGGGCCGTCTGAGGTGTCGGGTCCTTCGGACGTTTAGCGGTCTTCTGGTCCACAGACCGTTTAGGGTCTGATTTCCGCTTGAAGGATGTCAGCTTAGTGGTATGCCTAGCTGGCTCTACCGAGGGGCCTCTTGGAGTTTGGGAGACCGATCTGTGGTCAGTGTCTGGCGCGCCCGGTCAGGGTTAGGGTCTACCTTAGCAGCCGACTTGGACGGCAGTTTGTGATGCCTGTCTGAAGCCTCAGACCAGCTAGAGGAACCTACAGGCCGGCTAAGGGAATACTTAGGCCGGATCTTAAGAGGCTGTAAAGAAGAAGAGGTACCTGACCCACCGGACGTCCAGATCTTGACCAGTGGGGGCTGAGACTTTGCCCGTGAAGGGGACCTGTCTGAGCGGTTCGAGCCCGAGCTGGCCTGGCAGTCCGAGGTGCAGTTCAGGGATCTCTGTCTCTAGCCTTCTCCCTTCTTTGCATTTCCCTGCCCTATGGGATGATTCCTCTGGGAGGATGAATCCCTCTCCATTGGTTACACTTTTTGCTCCAGAAGAAAATTTTCAAGTGCCTTCTGGCGGTGGATCCTAATGCGATTATTGAAGTGCTGGCAGATCGTGCAGGCACTGTAATTGTCGTGGTCGGGGCCTAGGCACTGGAGCGCAGGCTGTATGCCTGTCGTTCTAAACGGGATCTGCTTGACGCACACGCACTTGGGAGGGGCATCCTTCGGCTGAAGGGGTCGGGGACGAAGACATGCCAAGGGAGAAATGGTAAAGGAAGAAAATCGCTGAAAATTCGAAAGTTCTGATGTTGTCCGTTAGCTGATGGCGTCCGTGGAGCCGATGCTTGCGAGTTGACGGCAGGAAAAGAACTGGGGGATACTGGGGGACTGCCTCTTTGATGATGTGTCTGACTCCGGGAGCGGAGCAGATGTCAGGGGCAGTCCCCCGCTGGGTGTAGCTGGCTAGAAGTTTTCCGTGGGGTCCTGCTGCCTGCTGGCTTCAGTCCTAACGGTGTAACCTGTTGCAAGAGCGGTTTCTCGAAGTAAGATTTTAGGATTAGTACACAAAGACACCCTATCTTTGTGGAAAATCAAATAAGGAGGCTCACACATTCGAGCATGTAGCTCTGAAATCCTTCCAGCAGAACTGATTGCAACTAAAAACAATGCTTTCCAAGAAACTATGCATAAGCCACAAGTCATGGCTGGCTCAAAAGGGGTCAAAGTTAAGTTTTTACACACCAAAATTCAGGTCCCAAACCAGGACTGGATTACGAATGGGAGGCTTCAGATGCAGAATGTCTCTCAAAAACATATGGGCCACCTCCAGCTGGGTAACCGTATGGCCCCAGATGGAAAGCGGAAATGGCAGTCAAGTGCACCTTGATTGAGGAGTACTGCAGGCCCGAATCTGATAAGGACAGCAGATACTCCAGAACCTGATTAATTGGACAGATGAATAGATCCAGGTGGTGAGAAGCGGGCCCATACAGCAAACTGCTTCCACTTCATAGAATAAGTGGATCTGGAGGAAGGCTTTCTAGCAGCCACCACAACATCAGCCACTTAATTTGCAATGACTACGTCTTCTGGAGCCATGCACGTAGATGGAGAGATCAGAGGTCCAGACGGATCTGGGTTCTCTGTTCCTGTGATAGCAGACCCTTGCAGGGGGCAGAGGTGTTGGTGGTTCCACTGCTATCTGTTGGGGAACCAGATCGGTCAAGGCCATAGAAAGGCAATGAGCATTAGAGTTGCCCTTTCCATATGGAGCTTGAGTAGCACCCACTGAATTGGAGGGAAGGAATACAGGAACTGCCCTTTCCAACAGAGGGACCACGTGTCTCACCAGAAAACTCCAGGTCTTGGAGCAAGCGAGCAGAAAAGTGGCAGTTTTGCGTTGTGTGGGGACACAAAAAAGGTCCAGCTCTGGACAACCCCAGCTGTCGAACAAGTCTTCGACTACCGCAGTCAGCAGTTTCCACTCGTGCCATCACGGACTGGGACCTACTTAGCCTGTTCACCAAGACATTGTGGATGCCTGGAAAATGTACTACTGACAGTTCTAGACCGTGTTCCAGAGCCCAATACCAAACTCTCGTCGCTTCCCTGCAGAGGGGATAGGAGTGAGTTCCCCCTTGCTTGTTAATGTAATGCATCACACTGACACTGTACATCTGTACTAGCAGAGGACGTGGGGAAGGGTCAGATGAGTCTGGAAGGCCTGAAGACCATACAGAAAAGCTTGCATTTCTAGGACATTTATGCATGAGGTGTTCTCAACTGGGGTCCACGTACCCTGTGTCTGATGGGAGCCCAAAAGTGTACCCCAGCCCATCCCCAAAGCATCTGCTGTGAGAATTTGGAGAAGGGAGGGGATCAGGAAGGGAACCCCCTTTAATAGGTTGCTGGGTTCCAGCCACCACTTCAGCACTTTGAAAACAGGAGACATGACAAGAACCATTTGTTCTAGGTCATCTGTGAGCTGATCCCACTGAACTCTTAGCGGGTCCACTGGGGTATCTTCATGTACAGCCTGACCAATGGTACTGTCACAGTGGTTGCTGCCATGAGGCCCAGTAGTTGTAGGAATATCCTGGGTGAGACTTACCATCTGCCGTGTACTAACTGTGCTTGGGCAACCAGGTGTTGGGCCCTGTCCAGGGGCAGGAAGGCTCAGCCCTGAGCGGTGTCCAAGACTGCTCCTATATATTACACTACCGAATGATGTAAGTGACCATTGTCCCATAGCTGGCATAAGATCTTCACCCAAACCATCCAACCCTGCTGAATTTGTCCCCAAAAGGTCAAAAAAGAAGTTCAACATACCAGGTTACCTCCATGACCTGAGTAACACAATATATTGGCAAGATTTCTACCTTACAACCTTAGTGGAAACAGCTCTCCAGATCTTAAAGGACATTATCACTAATGCTCTAAATATTCATGCACCATTCACCAATATCAGAACTAAAGCAAGGTCCTGCCCCTGGTTCACCACTGATCTTAAAACAGCCTTGCTAGCCAGAGACAAACTGTGGAAAAAGGCAAGAAAAACTAAGGACTCCATAGACTGGCTAAATTTCAGAAAAGCAAGAAATTCATGTACAACACAAATAAGATCTGCCAAAGGCCTATTATAGAGCTGAATTGGATGCCTCCTATAATAACCCAACCAGGCTCTGGGGAACTATAAAGGGTATCTTGGGCCAAAACTCTACTCCTGCCTTAACCTGCAAACTGCTACTAAATAACACAGAAATTACGGATAAACAAGAAATTCTAAATACCTTCAATGACCACTTCACCACAGCTGGACTAGCATTTGACTCTTCACCTGCAAATCTCCTGAGATCTTCCTTGAATCTTCAATCCACCGTGTGAAAAGGCTACATCAACCTTCTCCTTCAACCCAATATCATTGAAAGAAGTGGAAGAGCTCCTCTCCAATTTGGATACTTCAAAAGTGCAGGTACAGACTCCTGGACCCCTACTTCCTCAAGATTGCATCTCAAGTCTTATCTGCCCCTCACTCATCTCTTCAATCTTTCCTCACCACTGGATCCATTCCCTCCATTTGGAAAACAGCTCAAGTAGTTCCTTTACTCACATCTGGTGATCCCATGGATCTCAATAATTACAGGCCCATTTCCATCCTATCAGTTCTGTCCAAGATGCTCGAAAAGTTAGTAAACTCACAATTAAGGGTCTACCTGGATAACAATAACCTCCTAAACACAGCACAATCAGGATTTAGATCAAGGCACAGCACCATTTCAGCCCTAGCCAAAGTAACCAATGACTGGCAGACTGCTATGGATAAGAAGAATAGTACCTGTGCTGTGTTCCTGGATTTGAGCAAAGCATTTGACAGTGGATCATGAATCACTGATCACCTCCCTTGGCTCACTAGGTTGGATTCCCTTCACTCAATTGGTTCAAGTGCTATCTATCAGACAGATCACAACTGGTAAAAATGGAAACTACCTATCCACTTTAAAACCACTGCTAGAGGTGTACCGCAAGGCTCTATTCTTGGCCCCATCCTCTTTGCCATCTATATTAATAATATTGATGCTAACCTCACTCAATCAAACATCCATCTGTTTGCTGATGATACTGTGCTATATGTTAGCAATCCTTCATTGTCTAAAGCCTGTGAACTGCTACAATCTGAATTCTCCATCCTACAACACAACTTACTGGATAAAAACTACTTCTAAATGCCAAAAACAAAAGCTATGCTCTTTTCCTCACAAAGTTACTCTGCCACTACCCCATCATCTACCACCTACAACTAACCACCTTACTTGGAGAGAAGCTGGAATTCGTTGATAACTTCAAATATCTTGGTGTCTGGATTGATAACAAACTTGACTTTTCTGTCCATATTGAGGAGCTACTAAAGAAACTGAGACAAAGGCTTGGTTTATTTTTTAGAATAAAGCACTACCTCAACAGAGACTCCAAAAAAAGATTAATCCAGGCTTCATTCCTATCCCTCATTGACTATGCTGACTTTCTGTATGGACACTGTTTACTCCCCCTCTTAAATAAACTGGACACCCTATACCACAGGTCCATCAGATTCATTACTGACCTTCCCTTCAGCACCCGCCATTGCTCCCTTTATAAGGCAGTTAACTGGTCATCATTACAACACAGAAGAAATAGGAATGCTGCAATTTGGATATTCAAAGCCTTATCAGGCAAGCTACCTACCTACATCTCGGACTGTTTTACTCAAATCACTTCTAGGCCATACAACCTAAGGATCAGCAAAATTATCATTCTTAAGGTCCCCAATGCCTGCACCCAGCTTGGGAGGGCTGCTATCAGCTACTCACTAGCAATTGTTTGGAACTCACTCCAAAAACCATGAAGCTAAATAACCTCCACCCTTAATATCCTTCAAAGATTATTCACCACCCTATTCCCAGAACTCTGCAACTGCTTCCACAAGGCCTAATTCACGGCCTACCCCACCCACCCCTTTTCTGCTCATGTTTCTATATGCTGAAAAACTCCCTGCCCAGTCTCAAGATTCACCTCAAAATGCCTGCTAGGTCCTATAATCTACATATTAACTCTGATGTGCCAACTGCCACTGTCTCCCAGATTAAAAGTGTTAATGCTTGTACATATGTATATTGTTATATACTAGCACTTATGTCATTGTATTACTGTTTTTTGTTACCCCTGTCATTGTATTACTGTTTATGATACCCTTGTCAATGTAATAACACTTGCACTTCTTGACCACTCAGGTCCATCTTGTAAATGAGCTATGCTCAATGATGTTCGCCTGATTAAATAAAGATTTTGATTGATTGATTGATTGAGTTGTTGGAAAGAAGTCAACACTGATTTTCATATGCTGACAGTAACCCCTAGAGCATCGAACAGCTGTCTGGTTCAAAGTAAGTGTGCAGGAGCCAATCCCTGGAGTGAGCCTTTCAATAGCCAGTCATCCAGGTGGGGGAAAACATAAAGGCCTTCCCTGCAAAGGGATGCTGCCACCACTGCCAAGCATTTGGTGAAGACCCATGGCACAGAAGACAAGCCAAAGGGCAGCACTCTGAATTGTTAATGTTCCTCTGGAACAGCAACCTCAAGTATTTTATGTGAGGCTTCCGGATTTTGATATGAAGGTAAACATCCTTCATATCGAGGGGACAGATCTAATCCCCTGCTTGCAGTAGTGGAAGCAGGCCTTGCAAGGTGACCATTCTGAACTTTTTGCACTCTATGAAGAAGTTCAGCTCTCCGAGCTCCAGGATAGGCCGCTTCTCTCCTGTCCACTTTCAGACCAGGACATTCTGGGAGTAAAATCCTGTGTGCCTTTGTTTGAAAGGCACAGGCTCTATTGCCTTCTTGAAGTAAAGTCTATATTTTCTCCAGAAGCAGAGGTGGTTTGGAGGATAGTGGGTTATCACTGGCGGATGATCTGGAGGTATGTCCAAAAGTTCCAGAGCATGGCCCTGTTCTAGGATTTCTAGAACCCATGCATTTGTTGTCACTTCGTTTCGCCGATTTAAGTGGAGGAACAGGTGATCTCCTACCACCACCCCTGGAGGTAAATGTGGTGGGAGGTGTATAAGGAGCCAGGTAGAGTGGCTCCTCCATCACCACCACCTCTAGGGCCTTTTGAATGGGCATCTGTGGTGGTGGTGCAGGGGGTTGGCAAGGCTCTTGTTCCTTTGCCCCTGCCCTGCTGTCTGGTTACTGGGCGCTGTCTGACACCAGCCAGAAGAAAAGCAACCCTGCTGTTACTCATTGGCTGGGTATGGCAGAGGGAGTGCACCGACTTCAGGGTTCTGCCTGAGGCCTGAAGGGTGGAGAGAATATCCTGGACATCAGAACCAAACAGCTTATGACCTCTGAAAGGGACAATGAGAACAGACTGTTGCACGTGATTCGCAAACCCTGCCACCCTGAGCTACGAATATCACCTGAGACAGATGCCAGAAGCAGCAGCCTAAGCAGAAGGATCCGAGCCATCATAAGCCATGCAAAGCAAATGCTTGCCCACATCAGCCACATCATCAAGAGTTTTAAGAAGCTCTTGTTTGGGGGTGCCCTCTGGCAAGGCTTGTGCAGCTGCCTTGGCCTTTTCTCCAGAGGGTGTTCTGGTACTCGATCATGTGGGCCTGGTAGTTAGCAATACAAAGGCCCAATGAAGAGGAGGCAAATGTCATTTTGTCCAAAATATCCAACCTCCTGGATTCTTTATCAGGATGGAGAGAACTCAGGTGCTTAGGTGCCCTTGACCTATCATGGGCAGCATTAATGACCGAGTCTGCCTCAGGCTGGGTGGCAAAAAAATGACTTCCCACAAAGGGCCATGTACATTTTCTGCCTTCCTTGGTATGCCTGGAATATTATTTGACCTATACCAGGCAGCAAAGGTGGCATCCTCTAAGGCAGGGAGGAGAGG
Organism: Neoceratodus forsteri; assembly: GCA_016271365.2. Taxonomy (NCBI): domain Eukaryota; kingdom Metazoa; phylum Chordata; order Ceratodontiformes; family Ceratodontidae; genus Neoceratodus; species Neoceratodus forsteri. The sequence continues at coordinate 105,823,894 of CM028131.1, read as the reverse complement.
TGGCACCACAATAGGGGGAAGTCAGGCAGTTCAAGGAAATCTATTAAATTTCTCTTGGTAGTGTCCTGCTCCTTCAGGTCAAAGCACATGGCAGCCTGTAAATGGAAATTACATACCTACTGTAATTCTGATCTTTCAGTGTATCTTCACCATTCATCACGTTTGGGCACTTGGCTGGAGGTCATGACCCTTCGGGAGCTTTTTGGGGATGGGCGGAGTCGACGCACCCCGCCAGTTCTGGTCATCAGAGAGGTGAGAGAAAAAGGGTTGGGAGGTGGGACAAGGAAGTCCAGGGACAGATAAAGGAAAAGATATATAAACTAAAAGGAGAAATAAAACGACTGAGAGGACAGAACTAGTTTGAAAGACTAAGGGGATTGGGTAGGGGCCCCAATATCTGGAAGTAGAAAAGGAGGGAGGGAGGGTTAAGGATTTTAGAAATAAGGATAAGAATGAGAGGGGGAAAACAGGAAAAACAAACCCTGGAACCTTGACCTGTCTCCAGATTGTATAGGAACTGCGAAGAAGTAGCCAAGAGGCTAACTGCCAGAATTCAAGGCACAGAATCACTGGCAACAACTCCAACAAAGCAGAATCAGCTATTCTGGAAGAAAGACAGGATACAGGGATATCTTCCCCCCTCTCAAAAGCAAATTTTGGTGTAAGAAATCTAGTTTCTTAAATTAATTGAGGTTATGTCCAAGGACAAGGAAATCAAAGGATTGACGGGAAGAAGGGGAGAGGAAAGAAAGGAGGGCAACTGCCAACCACCACCCCACCAGGGTGGAGCCGAAGCACTGAAGGAGGAGTGCCCCCCATCCTGATCACTCTGCCCTAACAAAATTATCCCCCTAAGTGCCCCAGTTTACCCCACTCCTGACTAACAGAAAGGAGGGGGGCGAGGATGGGCACAGAGAGGGAGGGGGGACCCAGAGACTGAGGCCCCAGGGGATGATGGGCGGGATTGTGATGAATGGTGAATATACACAGAAAGATCAGAATTAAGGTAGGTACGCTAATTTCTATTCTTATCTGTGTCAATCTTCACCATTCATCATGTTTGAGTGAGTGCGAGCCCCCTGAAGGGGTTTAACCCTAAGGGACTGAGTCCCTTAGCTCTCAGTGGGTGGCACACAAGAGGGAGAACCTTTACGGGCCTGGAGAGGCCCGAGAGTGGGGAGAGTGAGATGGGGACCCCCGGAGGGGGTAGGAAGTGGCCCCGACAGATGCCGTCTCACCCTACGGGAGAAAAGATAGGTTCTCTGGTGAGCGGAGTTAATCATCCTATGCCGGGCCAAGGGTGAAAACCGGGAGAGATGCAGCCATGCCGTCCGCCTAGTGCAGATCACTGTCCCTACGACCCTGGTAGCAACCTCACTGGCGTCATACGATGCCCTCGCGTGGTGCCTTGCTAGCTCCAGGCCACGTGCAGAGAGTGCAATGGCTTGTCTGGTTTCCTCTGTGTCAGGCATCGAGGCTAGGAGTTGACCTAGCCTGGACCACAAGAACCTGTCATAGGTTGCATAGTGGGCCTGATGTGCTGCATTAGAGAGCAGCAACCGTGCCGAGTAGAATGTCCTCTTCCCCCAGAAGTCAAAATCCATGGAATCGTGATCTGGGGGCCGGTCACGGTGAGGGGCGCGAAGCCCATCAGAAGTGTCCAGTTGTGTCAGTCCTGACTGAGGATGAGGCATGGAACCTGGAGACCCGAGGGGGGCACAATACAGCTGGAAGAGATCTCTGGGTATGAAACTCTGAAGGGGTCTCTTCCAGGAATCGCGACACCTCCCGAAGGGAGCAGGCCAGGGGGCTACACATATGAATCCATTGAAATCGCCAGCGGCGCCAAGTGTTCTGGATTGCGGAGTGGGTGGGGTGATGTGCAGGTCCTCTAACATCCTCACAAGGAATCACTGATACTCAGAGAGATCAGCAGCTGGGGAGATGTGGACAGATGGCTCCTCTCTCCCCGAAGAGGGGGATGAAGAGTCAGAGGACTGGGTGTTCAGTAGCTGGCTGCTCAGGGGGAGGTTGAAAAACCTGTCTGTCCATAGCTCTAACGTAAGAGGGAAATTGAGCAGCCACCGCTCTGAACTGCTCCCAGAAGAGAGGACCGCTAGGACCAAGAATACCCGGGAGCGCAGGAGAATGTGGCAGAGGAGTGGGGGCAGAGCCGACAACAGGAATCGACTGACCTCCGCCTGGGCTAGGGAGTTCACCAGGAGCCCTAAGGGAAGAAAGATCTCCAGAAGACTCCACAGCAGACAGCTGATCAACCAAACTGGAACTGCCTAGGCTGCGCCCTGAAGAATCCCTACTGTGAGGTGACCGGGGCCATGAAGGTCCAGAAGGATGGTCCCCCACCTCCAAAGAACAGGGCCCTCTCGAGGAAACTGAAAGGGAAGGGCGGAGTTCCACACCACGGCTTCTCCCAGAGCCCGGGTGGGTTCTGGAAAAAGGTCACGACGGATCCCATACCCTCAACCTCAGAACCGAAGTGCCCTCCTCCTCCTCCTCGAGAGAGCCAGCCTAGGCAGCCCTGGTCAGCCCCCGAAGGAGCTATCCAGGGAGCAGCACCCTCCCCTCCCGTGGGTGCTCCAGGCACACCACATGAGGGGGTACCACCACTGAGAGGTCAGAGAACCCTCCGAGACCAGGCTGCAGAGCAATGGTGGCCTGCACCACTGCCTACTGGTCAGCACCCCTGGCCCTGGTCCCTGGAGTCACTGTCCGCTCCTCAGAGGGGGGCTGGCTCAGGCCTGTCAAGGACACTACCAAGGTGTCCACGTGAGCAGCCAACTCCAAACAGTCAGACTGCCTGTCTGACTCAGAGTCTGATTCCCTCCTCCGAAGAGGTGGAGATTGAAGTCGTGTGCCAAACAGTGCGTGGATGCCCGCTACCATCCCGACTGAAAAGGGCATCAGAAACCGAGACTACACCAGAGTCGGTGCCAATGACCCCAGCCGCACCGTGAATGGTGCCAGAAGAAGAAACGGCTCCAACGATGGCAGCAGCCTCGGAGAAAGAGCCTGTCACGGTGCCGTCTTGGCCCATGGCGCTGTCGACGGCTCTGACCGCGCTCTCTGTGCTGAAGTCGGAACCCCCCACAGCACCGACCTGCCCCACGGCGCCAAGGACAGAGATGACGGTCCCAACCGCGCTCTCGCGCCGTGTCCACGTTTGAAGCCGCGAGCGGCTCCAGAACTGCACAAAGCGCCATGTTCAACCACGACGCCAGGGCAAGAGACAGTCAGGGACAGCGCTGTATAGCCTCCCACGGCGCCACTAGCACCACTGGCGCCGCCAACAGAGCAGACAGCAGCAATGGCGCTGATGACAGCACCATCAGGGCCCATGGCGCCGTGAATGGAGCCGAGGCCCAAGATGGCGCCGACAGACGGCATCGACCCAGGCCTTCCGAGCCAAGGGTACGACACCGGGGGAGCCTTCGCCCCTGAAGGGGCGACTGTCAAAGCGGTACATCCCGCCTGTCCCCCGAGGGGAACAGACTGGGCCTCCTGCACCGCGGAAGGGGCCTCTGCCATGGCTAGGCTACAAGAGGCAGAAGCCCTCCTCCTCCTCGGTCTGTATAGAACTAGGAGGGGACCCGAGGAAAGGTCGAGACACGCGGTCTGTCTCGACGAGCGTGTCTGCCCCCCCCAAAAGTCGCCGGAGCTCATTCCACTTCCCATGCGCGCTGCTGCTCGATCACACGGCGTCCATGGAGAAGCAGGCGTCGCACGAATCCATGTCGTGTAGTGGGCCAAGACACGCGAGGCAACGGCTATGCTGGTCGGTGACGGAGTACTTATGGCCACATGGGCACCAGTCCCGTCTTCAAAGTTTTCTTGCCCCCCGATCGAGACATGACCTACGGAAAAAGAACACCAAACAAGACTCGACGTCGCAAAATAAAATAAGAAACAGTCTTACCAGGCGACGTCAAGTACAGAGAACAGAACCAGCAGGATAAACTCTGAGCCGACGAACTGCGACATGGAGTCGACGAACTGAGACACATGAGGGCTTTGAGACAGAAGTAGACCTCTCAGAAGTTTTCTCTCTCACAGCTACCCACAAGGTGACCTCGACGGTGGGAGACGAAGAACTGGGGGGAGGGCGGAGTTGACAACATCTAACGGCCAACCCGCAAGCACCACGCAGTGCGTTGGCCTCGAGGGTGGCGCTGATGGTGCGTAGACTCTGCCCATCAAAAAAAAAAAAAGCTCCTGCAGGGTCATGACCTCCGGCCAAGTACCCAAACGTGATGAATGGTGAAGATTGACACAGATAAGATCTGCTGCATCATGGTGAGAAAGTGGGAGCCTCTGGAGGGACCTTGGGGTGTGGACCACAGAGTCCTCACTGCAAGAGGATACTATAGAGCTGGTGCCCCTATCACACTGCCTTTCAGTGCAGTCCTCAGCCTCTTCCTCCTCATCCTGTATTAGTAAATCAGGATTATTCTCATAATTGCTGTAAAGTTGGTCGATGGGTAGAAAAGAATATGACAGCGACATCGGTGGCGCCCTAGAAGGTGGCTGATGCAGGAGTGTACCTTGCGATGTTGATGGGGATTGGCAGTAGGCCCTGTCGATGGACCACCTGAAACAGGGGGAGTAACAGATGTCTAATCATATCAGTGAAAGACGATGGAATCACCTAAACGTTGGCACCCGTGTGATCGATGGATGCAGGCTAAGTCCCTGACGACTGTGTACCAGCTATGCTAAGTATGGCAGTGCCTGCTCCAAGTCCTGACCTTGATATTATGCCAACAGTCGGGGGCAGAGGCGCAAAGAGGTCATATCTGCAGAGCAGACGGGCAACCTGGACCACCGGGAGGCTCTCCCCTTGTCCTCATCCTGGTACTTATATTGTGACTCCTTGATGACTTGTCACAGGCCTTGGATGATGTGGATTCAGTTGACTGAGCCAGCAACATTGCAGCTTTGTGCTGGAGCTCCTTCTCCATACTGGCCACCTTAAGTTTTAAAAGGTGCACTTCCAGGGCCCCTTTTCAGCGTCATCTGGTCGCAGAACTGAAACCCCATCAGATCTGGCAGGCTTTCATGCTGTGGTCCGGGCCTAAGCAGCAGACACAGACATCGTGGGATTCACCAGAGCATATTATTTTCTCTGCACTCACAGTACCGCAATCATTTCGACGGTGTTCAATGACACAGGTCGCCTAAAAATCACTCAAAGTGATCACTTTTTAGAAAAGGAAAAAACAAAACAAAAAAAAAACAGCAGCTAATGCAGCAGTGTTTCTGCGAGAAGTCTGACAAGTCTGATTGACGGCTGGAAAAGAGGAGAGGACAGGCTGTCCATGTTTATATGGGAGAGCCAATGCCTGATGTCGTCATGGGCAACCTCTGGTGAACTGCTTGCAAAAGTTTCTCTGTGGTCCTAGCGCCTGGCAGCAATCAAGTTCCATAGGTGTGGCATGATGAAAGAGATATCCTCAAAGAAGATCAACAGTTACAGGTGACTAACTGCCTTACAACAACCTGTAATCCTTCTACAGAGTCACACTTCTGTATAATACTTGCAGTACCTGGACTGGAGGGTGCCAAGCCCTCAGTCCAGTTAAAGACAGACTTAAGGATGGTGCACCCAAAGGCAGCATTCTCGCACTCATCCTCCCGGGACTTACCCCAGGTGATGATTCTCCCAGTCTTGCCCCCCAGGGTGGGGCCGCTGAGTAGGCGCGCCTCTGACAGAGCCGAAAAGTAGTTACGTAAGAACTTACCGTAACAGTAGATCTTCGAGAGCAGCTTTTGCAGCAGGTTACACTATAAGGACTGAAGCAGGCAGGTACCAGGACTCCACGGAAAACTTCTAGCTAGCAGTATATAGTGGGGGACCACCCTGACATCAGCCTGCCCCCGACGTCTCGTGGTATTAAAGGGGTGGTCCCCCAGCACCACCTCAGTTTTCCTGACGGAGACCCCGGCAAGCATAAAAAAAATGGAGAACCGATGCGATCCTCTGAAACTGAGGAAAAAGGATGGAGAAGCAGTCACCAGGGGGATGGAGGAAGGGAAAGCAGAAACTGCTGCAAGAGCTCCTTTCGAAGATCTACTGTTACGATAAGTTCTTGCGTAACTGTACTATCTCACTTCGAGGGGGCTCTTGCAGCAGGTTACACCATAAGGACAGAGTCCCAAGCAGTGAGAGGACTGACCCAGTCAGCTGGGAGGAGGTAGAGGTCAGAATAAAGATCTCAAGAGAGCAGGCTCTGAAGGACAGCCAATCCAAAACCTGCCCTACGCCTAGAGGCAATGTCCCGACTATAATGCCAGATGAAGGTGTGGACAGAACTCCAAGTGGCCGCTGCACAGATGTCAGCAGTGGGACACATTTCTGAAAGATGCAAACGAGGTAGCTACCCCCCTGGTAGAATGGCCTTTAACTGGGCCCAGTAAAGGTCTGTCATATTTGCGGTAGCAGTAAACAATGCAATTAACCAACCATTTGGACAAACACTGTTTAAAAATTGAAGCCCCTTCTTTTCTTGGGATGAAAGAAACAAACAGCTGATCAGTTTTCCTGATGGCTTGGGTGCAGTCCAAATAATAACAAAACACCCAGTGAACATCCAGAGTATGTAGTAAGGCCTCCCCCTGAGTTAGAATACTCTGGGTATTGTCTATTTCATACATAGAGGCTTTTTTTCCGGGGACATGGGACAATGGGTTTAAGAGATGGGAGGCAAGGGGTTTGCATTTAGTTTGGCACTTCATAAAGAAAGGAGAAGTGGTGCCTTTTGAAACTCTGGTTAACAGATTTGAAGTCCCCTGGCAGGACAGATTCAGATACTTTCAAATTAGAAACTCTGTGAGAAGTCTTATCACGGAATTCAGCTGGGCGACCTTCTCACCCCCCCACATTGCCCACACTTTTAAAAAGGCGATAGAAGGGGCACCCATTAGAGAGCATATTATTTCTACACTTTACCAAGACCTATTGATATGGAAGGGGGATACTACAGAATCTATACGGAGGGCCTGGGAAAGAGATTTGGGAAGTCAGATTTCAGACGAATTGTGGACAAGGGCCCAAACTAAAGTACAGTGGGGCTTAGCAGCTGTTAGCTGGCAGGATTTCTCTTGGAAGATCTTTACCAGGTATTTTCGCTCCCCAATGACCATGGGGAAGATTGTGAGAAGCAATTCCGCAGACTGTTGGAGGAACTGTGGTCAGAAACATGCAACATATGTCCATGCGTTGTGGAGCTGCCCAGCGCTTTCCACCTTTCTGTCAGACTTGCAACGAGCCTTAAGAAGAATAATTGATTCAAACCTGATAGTGTCCCCCACATGTTATTTCTTTTTAGAGCCTCAGGAGGAACACAGAGATCCACTTACAACTAAGTTTTTGAAAATAACATTCTTAGCTGCCCAGAAGGTGGTAACTAAAAACTGGCTAACCCACAATCCTATCACATTAAATAAGTGGCAGGAGATTATGATAAATATTTACAGGATGGAGGCACTGTCGGCCTCCTTGAATAAGAGTCTGCCACAGTTTGAAAACCTGTGGAGACATTGGGTTTTATACATGGCAGGGGAAAGGCCTGACTTTATCCCTTAACAAGTTGGGCTCTCTTTGGAATAAAGCAGATTCCTCAGTGAGAAACCTGACCTCTATGGAAAGTGAGCTACAGTTTGCGCATTGTGGTTTTGGGTCCCTGTTGGGTGTTTAATCCAAAACACTACAGTAATGTATAAGCTGCATCTCCGAAGACAAAGTGGTTTGTATATAAAATTAATATGATGAAAGATGTGGACATGCAGCATTACCTCCCCTATTGTCAGACCAGGATTTGAGTATATGAAATTGCCTATAAAAACTTGTTTGTAGCTATTTATGTTAGAAAGATGTATTATGTCTTATGTATGTATTTTATCTATGTGTAACTAAAATAATAAAGAAAGAAAGTTTTAAAAAAAAAAAGAATACTCTGGGTAATACAAAGAGAGATGGATGTCCTGATTCAGAGTAAACACGGACACCACCTTCGGAAGGAACTTAAGATTGGTTCTCAAGGACACCCTGTCCTTGTGAAAAACTAAATAAGGCTCCTTACACATCAGAGCCTGAAGCTCGGAAATCCTTCGAGCAGAAGTAATAGCAACTAAAAATAACCCTTTCCACGACAGAAAGTGAAGCTCGCAACTTACAGCAGGCTCAAAGGAAGGTAACAAAAGTTTCTCTAAGATGAATAACAGATCCCAAGGAGGGACAGGTCCCAGATGGGAGACTTCAGATGCAGGATACCCTGCAAAAAAAGTGCAGGATAAGTCAAGCTGGGCAAGGGTCTTGCCATCTATAGGAGCATGGTATGCAGAGATGGCTGAAAGATGTACCTTAATGGATGAGTAACTCAAGCCTGAGTTAGATAAGGAAAGGAGATACTCTAGAACGAGATTCTCCGGACAAGTAAAGGGATCCAGATGATGAGTGGTGGCCCATATGCAGAACCGCTTACACTTCATGGCATAAGTAGATCTAGTGGAGGGTTTTCTGGCAGCCACTAGAACCACTGCCACCTGAGGGGACACCCTGAAATGGGCAATGGCTAAGTCTGCAGAAGCCATGCAGGAAGGTGGAAAGACTTTAGATTCAGATGGACCAGGGTAACCTGGCTCTTGTGAGAGTAGGTCAGAACACAGAGTTAGGGGGATAAGGGGTTCCACTGCAAGCTGCTGTAGAAGTGGAAACCAAATCTGCCATAGCCAGAAGGGGGCTACCAGAATCATCTCTGCCCCTTCTGACTGCAATTTGAGCATGACTTTCTGCAGCAATTGAAAGGGAGGGAAGGCATACAGATACCTCCCTGCCCAAGAGAGGGACAACACATCTTGCAAGAAAACACCAGGCCCTGGATCTAGTGAGCAGAAACTGGACAGTTTTGCATTGGATAGGGATGCGAATAGATCCAGCTCTGGATGGCCCCACCTGTCGAAGAGATGATCTGACACTGCTGGCATAAATTCCCATTCGTGAACCTTGGACCGAGAACGGCTTAGACTGTCAGCCAAGGTGTTTTAAATGCCTGGAACATGCACAGCCGTGAGGCTCAAGTGATGCTCTATGGCCCAGTACCACACTCTCATGGCTTCGCTGCAGAGGGGGCAAGAATGCATTTTCCCTGGTTATCTGAAAGACCTCGGACATGTTGTCCATCTGGATCAAGAGGTGACCTGAGAGCAGATGCCTCTGAAAAGCTTGAAGAGCATACAGTATTTCTCGCATCTCCAAGACACTGATATGGAGATGCTGCTCCAATGGGACCAGGCCCCCCGAGTCTGAAGGTCTGCCACATGGGTACCCCAGCCCTGACGCGCCTGTGGTCAGAATCTGCCGAGGTAACTCCGACCGGAAGGGAACTTCCTTGGAAATGTTGGAGAGGTTCAGCCATCACTTTGTTGTCTGATGGACCGAGTTGGATACTGACACCAGGAGGTCCAAGTCATCTGAACGTTGGTCCAATTGAACCCGGAGGTTCCACTGGGCCACTCTCATGTACAGGTGAGCCAAGGGTACTGTAGCAATGGCCGCTGCCATATGTCTCAGCAGTCTGAAACTGTTCTGGCTGGGACTTGCCAAGATGACGACACCAACTGAGCCTGAGTCTGAAGGTGTTCTACTCTGTCTTGCAGAAGAAAGGCCTTGCCTTGCTTGGTGTCCAGGATTGCCCCTATCTACTGGAGTCTTTGACTTGGTCAGGGGATGATTTTGGAAGCTACAGGGTCATTCCCAGATCCTGAAACAGGAAAAAGGTGTCCTCCATGGTTCTGAGCAACTTCTCCTTGGTAGGAGCTGTCAGAAGCCAGTCGTCTAGGTAAGGGAAAACGTAATGGCCTTCCCTCCTTAAGGCTGCTGCCACTACCGCTAGGCATTTTGCAAAGGCTTGTGGGGCCGAGGACTGGCTGAAGGGCAGCGCCCAAAATTGGTAATGGTTTCCGCAGAAGCGCGGGAACATCCTGTGTGGTGGGAACACCAACATGCGGAGGTAAGCATCCTAAATATCCAGGGAGCAAAGCCAATCCCCTTTATGAAGTAAAAGGAGAAGACTGGGAAGAGTGACCATCCTGAGCCTTTTGTACTCCGTGAATTTGTTCAGATGGCTGAGGTCCAGAATGGGGCACAGATCTCCTGTTTTCTTGGGTACCAGGAAGAAATGCGAATAGAATCCCTTCCTGCGTTGTGCCGGGGGAACGGGTTCGATGGCCTGCTTCTGTAGGAGTGCTTGTATCTCGTCTTGGATGAAGGAACTGAACATGTACTCCCTGGAGGAGAGGAGGGAGAGAGGGGATATGATAGAGACATACAAGTATCTTACAGGGAGGAACAGGGTGCAGGAATACACTATTTTTAAGCGAAAAAGATGTTCCAGGACTAGGGGGCATGGGATGAAGTTGGAGGCAGGATGATTCAGAGGAAACGTGAGGAAGAATTTCTTCACAGAACGGGTGGTGGACAAGTGGAACACCCTGCCAGAGGAAGTGGTGGGGGCTGAAACAATCACAGGATTTAAGAATGGATGGGATAGACATAAAGGAATTCTGGAGGTCGGGGTAAGGGGCAACAGACTTCTAGGAAAACAAACTGAACTTACAAGCTCAAATGGGCAGACTGGGTGGGCAAAAAGGCCCTTATCTGCCGACACTGTCTATGTATTTATGTATGTATCTAAATCGAGATGGGAACTGGAGGATTATCCGGTGGAATCTCCAACAATTCCAGGGTATGTCCCTGCTGTACTAAATGAAGGATCCACTGGTCCGAAGTTATTCTGCCCCAACCTTCTCTATAAAGAGAGAAGCGACCCCCCCCCACTGCCTCACCGAGGGATTCTGCTGGAGGAGGGGGGGTTAGGCAAGGAACCAGGCAGAGGAATCGGGGACAGGCAATGCAGTCTGTGAGATTCTAGGAGCTCTGGGCGCTGAACCTCCTGTGGCTTGGGAAGTAGCCTTTCTCTTAAAGGCACTCCTGGGCTGCTGACCACTAAGTTGCTGTTTGAAGTTTCGACAAAAAAGCTGTCACAGAGGAGAGTTAGGCTGAGCATGATATAGGGTATGAATTGATTGGATAGCCTTACCAGACTCTTGGAGGTGAGTGATTATATTTTGGGAATCCTCCCCAAACAAGACGAGGCCTCTGAAGGGGGCATCCAGGATCTTAGACTGGACGTCTGGGGCGAACCCGGAGACCTTAAGCCAGGAGTGGAGGCGTAGGCAAATCTCCATAGCCGTGGCTCTTCCTGCAGAGTTCACCAAATCACAGGAGGCTCGCAGGACGTGGGTCCCCACGTCGGAGCCTGACTTGAGAAGGTGCAGCAGCTCAGTCTTCCTGGGAAGATCCGGCTGAGCTTGAAGCACCTCAAAGGCCTTCTTCCACAGGGCATTTTGATACTGAACCATGTGGGCCAAGAAGTTAATGGAACGGATAGCACAAGTGGCCGAGGAGTAAACCTTTTTGCAGAAATAGTCTAGCTGCCTAGAGTCCTTGTCAGGAGGCTGAGTACTGAGGTGCCGGGGTCGTTTTGAACGGTCATGGGCTGCACTGATAACAACCGAGTCAACCTCCAGGTGTTCCCCATAAAAGGGTTTATCCCTTGGGGCACTGTACAAGCGATCCCCCTTTTTGGATGTCACTGGTGTAGAGAACAGGCACTTCCGGGCCACCCTTTTGACATCCCTGAAGGAGTCTATAAGAGGGGGAACCACTAGAGGCAAGGACTCCTTTCTTAACCGACGTCGCTCGGGGTCCACTTCCTCCGTGTCCCAACCCATGAGGGCCTGGATGTGACTCATCACATCAATGAATGCTGGGTCATCTCAGGGAGCCTGCGGAACGTCCTTGGGCTCCTCTGGCTCTGAGGGGATATCTGAATCTCCAGAATCATCGCACGAGAGGAGGAAGAATATCCCCGACTCACCAGAATTCGTTGAGAGAGAGGGTGAGCGCCTAGGCCTATGCGTACAAGGCCTAGAATGACCAGAGTCTGACTGCCGTGTAGGCTCCTTAGGAGTAGACATCGGAGCCTTCTTAGGAGGAGACTGGGGAGCTAGGGGCTCCTTCGGGCACTCCTTGTCCTTAAAATATGCCCACCAGGCTGCAAAACGTGCGTTAATCTCCGCGCGTGTAAACTGGGGCGAGGTCGGGGTAACCGGTGTCAGACGGGTAGGCTTGGAAGGCCCCGGCATCGGTTCGTCAGGCTGTGGTTACTCCGGCATTGGCACCACTGGCGTCGGGCTAACCGGCGTTCGATCCCGAGGTAAAGAACCCCCTGGCATCGGTGTGACTGGGGTCGAAAGGTCGGGCGTCAGTCCCTCTGGCTTCGGCTGTGTGAGGTCAGGGGATGACAGCTGCCTCACTGTCGGCGAAGCCAGCATCAATGGAACTGATGTCGACTGACTCCAGTCTGGGGAAGCAGCAGGTGCCAACCTGAAGGAAGAAGCTCGAATAGGGGAACTGATTCCTGAGTGGGGTAGATGTGTCACCCTCCCGGGGGAGGTGACTGCATGTCCCAGGCATCATAAGGTGATGTCGGTCCCTGACTTAGGAACCGACTTTGCAGGCACCTTGACCGGACAGGGGACGGGCAAAGACCAGCCACCCGAAGCAGAAGACCCAGTCGAGCCACCTAGCTGAGTACCCGTGTTCAGAATGGGCCTGAGTTTCAGGGGCTGAGAGACCTGAGGTCAGAGACCCGAATCCCAAAGAACCACTGCCCATGACAGAAACCAGAGTGGGTGGTTTGACCACTGGCAGCCCACTGGGGAAGAGGAGGTACTCTGGTGAAGCTCCTTCTCTGTTGAAAAAAGTTTCTGCTGCAGCAGGGAGGATTCCAAGGTCTTCTGGGCAGCGAAACCAGGTGCGTTGATTGAAGACTTGGCAGTGCTGGCAGGCCTCAACTTCATGATTCGGGCCTAGGCAAAATAAGCATGCCAAATGGCTGTTCTTGTGGGGCAGCAGCTTGCCACAAGCACACTTCATTCACTACCATTCCACAGACAAAAGAAAGAGAAGAGCACATGCACAAAAATACTGAAAAGGCAAAAATAAGAAAGCACAGGTAATGCGGTAAAATGGTGGCCGACTTGAGCAGAAGACATCTGTGGAGGTCCGACTTGTGCGGGTCGATGGCGGGAAAAGAACTGGGGTGTTGCTGGGGGACTGCCCCTTTTATATCACAAGGGACGTTGGGGGTGGGCCGATGCCAGGGGGCGGTCCCCCTCTATATACTCTAGCTAAAAGGTTTCCATGGGGTCCTGGCGCCTGCCGGCTTCAGTCCTTATGGTATAATCTGCTGCAAGAGCCCCCTTGTAGTGAGATCTAGGTTTCCAGCAGACACCTATGCTGGCGTTCCTCCCTGGCTTGCCCCCCCAAGGTAGGGCCATGGGGCCAGGTCATTCCTGATGGAACGACAACTCATCACAAGCAGAGTGCCACAGGGGTGGTGTGGGACCTGTGAGATGGGGCATCATTCTGTGGCTGGCATTTTGCTCTTTTCTCTGATGGGAGGTGTGGTGTGCAATGGCGTAAGGTGCCAAAGCGCCAACGTCCAGCATGCCTCCCCACAACACAGGCTCCAGCAGCTGCTCCCCCTCCCCCGGCCTCCGCCAGAGGCCAGTCATGCGCCGGATGCTCAACCACCCTCCTGGAGGACAGCAGTCTACATAGGATGCTCAATTCTCGTCCAACAGCCGGTCCTCTGACTCCTCGGGTCTGTTCCTGATCCCGGGGCGTCAGCGTCGCAGGTGGAAACCCTACCGCTGCGCCGGCAGGACGGCTCCAAACGCAGCACTCCTACCAGCCTGGAGGTCTAGGCTATAATGGGCCATCAAAGTGTGTGTGTAGGTCCAGGTGTCAGCCTTGTATATCTCCCTGACAGGGATTCAACAATCATTGGGGGCAGAAGAACAGGTTACTTACCTGTAACCATAGTTCTACTACTGGCCTTCAGGTTATATTCACACTCAGACAGTCTTCCACTGAGTATGCCCAGTCACAGGAAAGTCTTTAAGCTAGACTCCTCCTCCTCCTAGCACCCTATCATGTGGTTCCCCGGCTTCTTCCCCACTGCTACAGGTATCAAAAGCCTTGTCAGGGGAGGTTGGGTGGGTCCTGTGACTGTGAACTGAATACTAGCAGTAGAACTACAGATACAAGCAAAGAACCTACCAGGTTCTAACTACCTAGATTCATTATACCATCCTCATGTAGGCAAACCCCTAGCAATCACTAGGAGTAAGGCATGCAACCCAAATTTTTAGGCAAAGAAGAGACTAGAGGACAGAGGACCCAAAAGCAGCATCTTGCCGAATGAGCACATAAATTCTGTAATAAACTATGACTGTGTAAACATTAGGCCAGTTAGCACCCCTACACATCTCTGCAGTGGGGATGTACCTGGCAGTCAAAACAGAGGCAGCAGGCTGGCCTGGTGGTGCTGAAGGCTTAATGGGACGAGCGCCCCTGCAATCTAGTCTCAGTGAAGAGAGTTCAAGAGTGTGCCTTCTCTTCAAACTGTGCAGAACAGCAGGATTCCAACTCAATCACAGCTGACTGGTCGGGAGCTCAGGGCACAGGATGAGACAAACAGCAGCTCTGAGATACTGACCCTTGTCCTTACTAGACATGCAGCACTGCTCAGAGGGCTCCAAGAGCTGGTGCTCATGATGCACCAAAGACTTGGACAATATGGTCTGCCACAGAGATGAAGTCTTCTCAATGTACAGTTGATCAAAGCAAGCTGATGCACATGTTGCGCAGGTGCATCCTCAACACCACCTTGTTGCAGCTGTTACATGCAGTACCGTGAGGCCAGGAGTTTAGCCCGCAATTTCCTCTCAGCCTGGATCCAAGCAGTACAGTCCCAGAAAAAAAAAATAAAAATCAAGCAGAATATTTGATGGTGCAAAATGGAACTAGATGCTCTAAATAAGTGAGAAAGCTAGAAAGGGGAAAAATACTGAAAACAAATGCTAAACAAGCTGAAAATTTAGTTCAGAAAAGCCCACAGACAAAAGCTACCACAAGGGGAACCGCACATTTCCAGCAGAGAGTTAGATATGAGGCATGGAGGGGCAAGCAGGTGAGATGAAGGGGAGGAGGTGACGCGCAAGCCAATGGGTTTCCAAGGACTTTGCACGTGCTCACTTTACTGTACAAGTATAACTACTTAGAAGAAATCCAGGTAGTTATTTAAAAAATATATATTCCTTTCCTCATTTCCGTGTGAACTGGCTGAACAAGAGCCAGGCCCACCAGGCCACTAAGGAGAAGGAAAAAATACAAAACTAAGTACCTGGAGTCCTGCCACTGACATGGGCAATGGCTTGAAAGTTAGCTCCTTGAAGAAGGAGTCGAGAAGACTTGCAAGGGCATAATTTAAGACCAGCAAAGTCAGTGAAGTTCTCAAGACCCAGACTCACCTCGTTCGTGATTTGACTTGGGTTGCGTAGTTAATCTCTTTCTCCTCCCAAATATCTTCATCATCCTCGTTATCATCAAACGGCTGGATCCGTTCATTACAACACGCTTCAAAAAGGGAGGCACTCGGCTATAGGTTTAACAAAAAAACAAACAAAAAAAAACTGGTGTAAACTTGACCATACGTGACATAATACATAACCAGAGCCCATACACTTCACAGTTGTAAACCAATCCAGGAACAAGCGGGCCTGGCCTTAGGCAGTTAAGTGCCAGCCCTGCAGTCCTGCCCCGTTTCATATAATGCAGTGTGGTGAGACAAGTGCTGGGGGATTAGACGGAGCATTTATCTGCGTTTAAATCAATGACCTATACCGCTGGGGCACTTTATAAAGTGGAATAACATATTTTAGACGTTACAGAATAGCCTAGGTAAACAAATACCTGAGTGGTTGAGGGCCCCACCCCACCAGGAGAGTGTTAACCCAGTTTATCGTAAACTCTGCTGTGCTTTTCTGTGTTGGCATCCAAACTCCAAACCACACATCCAGTAAAGAACAAAATCTCGGGGGTATGCACGGACACACTGCCGTGTGTCATTCCTTACATAATCTCTCTCTCAAAGCTTTCTACGATTCCCTTGCAGGAGTAGCAAACTTTATTGCCTTGTGTTGAAAGAACTTGATATAAATAAAATCAATCCACACAGCCTAGCACAAACCAATAAAATATACATGCAGAAATAAGTACGTCAAGAAATAAATCCCTGGTACTCTGCATGAACCACAGATACTAGATAAAAGTGTATTACATTTTATTACAGTCAACATGCTCAAGATGTCCCACCATGCCATGACATTTCTGTGAACCTGAACAACAGACAGCTGCTTATCAGTAACTCTTGATCTTCTAGGTTTTTCTCTCCACAGAGCAACATTCTTTGGTCTTAGCACTGGGGCACTAAGACCCGGCAGGAACAAGAACTACTGGGGCTTAAATAACATTACCCACCCCAGTTGCCTTAGTACCTTTTTGCTTTGTTTTGTTTACCAAGGAGAAAACAAGAAACAAAATACAAACAAACAAACAAAAAAAAAACACAACTAATATTAAGACATTCACCACCCACAGACAGCAGAGTCCGCATTATCATGTGGAGAATCAGTAAAATAATTTATCTTCTCACCCAACTGGGTTCGTTCCAGAGTCCGCTCCTGAACTCGGGTCGCCAGCATGGGAGAGCACTGTGTTACCCTTGGGTGTTTCGGGCGGCCCTAAAAACAGGTTACTCACCTGTAACAGTAGTTCTAGGAGTGGTATATGGTGTACATATACAATTATGGCAGTGTCCTTCCCCCTTTAAGGCTTGCCAGAATGTCTTCAAGCTGGCTCCTCCCATCCACCCAGGTGGTAACTCACTGGGCACCACCCGTGACATCAGATCTTGCCTGCAGGAAGCCAGACCAGTGGGCCACTTGCCAGGAGAGGCTGGGTTGGTCACTGTGGATGTACATTATATACCACTCCAAGAAACTATAGTTACGCAAGAACTTACCATAACAGCAGTTCTTCTAGAGAGGTTCCTGCAGTAGGTCATAACATATAGGACTGCACTCTCTGGCATCAGGACCACACAGAAAACTCTAGCTAGCAATGTCTGGCGGTAGACCGCCCACCCGACATCACATGACAACGTCAGCGTGACCCTATATAGTGGGCGGTCCCCACGCCTGCCCTCCAGTTCTCC
Source organism: Neoceratodus forsteri (assembly GCA_016271365.2). Taxonomy (NCBI): domain Eukaryota; kingdom Metazoa; phylum Chordata; order Ceratodontiformes; family Ceratodontidae; genus Neoceratodus; species Neoceratodus forsteri. Next base: position 105,806,693 of record CM028131.1, on the reverse strand, counting down.
CGTCGGAGACCCAGACTTAGGTGCAACAGGAGAAAGGAGTGGGCTCCTGGAGCCAAGAATAAGGCTCAAGAAAAGGAGATGCAGAAGCTGGGGGAAGGAGGGAGGGAAAAAGGTGCAGGGATAGTTTTTGGCCGCAGGATTGCGCATTTGGTGCGCACATTTCAAAACTGACCCCATTAAATACACAGTCCAAGGACACTGGCATGCCAAAGAGACACGTTCTTTAAAAGTTTTTGTTGTTTTCCGTCAGAGCTGCCGACTTTGGCAGATTCTGTCAAGTCCAAACACTTCTGCGCATGCACCAGACTACGGTGCACATCTCGGCAGACATCGGGAACATCCGAGATGTGCACCAGCTTATGGGCATGCGCTAGAACTGCTCACGTGTGTGTGTGTGTGTGTATGTGTGTGGAAGCCGCGATCTAATGGATGGCGGGGGTGAACACAGGAGGAGCCAGTTAGAGAGCACCGTAAGTGGCGCGAAGGGGAGCAGGCAGCTATCATGCCCACAATAGAACTCACCCACCAACGGAGACGGTGTTCAAGAGAGATGGGTGAGATTGGGTGCCATGGTTGGCTGACTGTGCGACTGGGGAGGGTTATTTCAGTTTGGACTGGCACATTATTAAGCATCGTCTCCACTTGCACTCTGAGGATCGAACTGTGTATCACGTCTGTTTTCTGGTAATACACGTGGTACACTGAGATTGTTAGACGCATGTGCAAGTTGGGACACTATGCATTTGCTACAGATTTTCCAGCGGAGACAGACGTGTTGCTCTATATCTCTCTGCGAAGAGCTTCACCTTGCTTAGAAAGACTGTGGCACTAATTCATTCTGGTCCTTGCACACTGATCATCAAGTGTGCTTGCTGTGTTGAGACTTATTCTGGTGACAGTTATTTTTATTACTTTTATGGAATTTCAATTATTTGAGAGAACAAAAAAAAAAAAGATAATTGAAAGGTAGTTACTGGCTACTGACTAGCAAGACCCTAGTCTACTTGTCTCGCACTTTAGGTTATTCAGGCTGCACTTCTGAAATCCAGCCAAGGCAGCAGAAGTTGAATGTGGGATAATTTTGTGAAAATGAGCAGACTTTATTTTTCTATGGAGATATCTGACAGTCTGTCTTTTGCAGTGTGATTGAGAAAAACAAAAGGCTAAGATCGATCTCTTTTAACTACAACAAAAGCAATTACTGAGGCACTTTTTTTTTTAAAGAAACAAATATTGATTTAAGCTGATTTTAGTGCTGTGCATTTATGACAGTCAAGAGGTGCTCAAAACCTGGTGTTAATTAGCCTGGTATTGGCTGAGGGTTACTATTAGGAAGCAATACAGCTTCTGCTGGGCTTGTGGGGAAAAACAAATTCAATATACAGACCCCAGATAGATCCTAACAGCAAAAATTACAGATTTATGTTGTTTGCAGACAATATATTAACTTCTTAGCCACCAGTCTTGTCTGACCACTGGGTCAGTGATGGAGAACTTGAAGCAACATAGGCCGCTTCTGCAAACTTAAAACATTTATTTATTTTATTAGCTTTTGGTAACCGGGTAAGTGCGCTAGGCAACAATCCTGCCTATTTTCAGGCACGACCCGGGACAGCACAGGACACTGGTACACAAATTACAGCGGCACATCTTAAAATCAAAGAAAACATAAGACAGCAATAACAAATTAACATCATACACAGTGGTTAGAGCAACAAATCTGTTACAAAGGATACAGTGCATATTAAAAGTCATATTGTAGCAAGAAATGGGAGTAGGTCCGTTGCCACAGGCCGGCAGTCGGGTGTAGTTATATTATGAGCATTTGCAGTGACTAAATAACTACAAAAAAAAACTGTACGATTTCCTGCTGACAGGCTAATTAAATTGCGCTTCCTGCTGATTTGAAAAATAATTACAGACCCACAGTGAAGTGTGGTGTAATAGGGTAGAAACAGGCTTGTTTCTGCCGTTTCATGTATTTTGAGAGACAAGACTTATGCCTTAAGTTCTTGGCTTGGAAAGATATAACAACAATAAAAACACTAGCAGCAAGGTGTCTTACAGGGAGAGAGAGACACTGTTAGTCTGAAAGCTTAAGACAAGTTCTGGGCTTTAATTATATATAAATTCAGTCTCATCTCTGCATATGTGAACCAAGTCAGTGACAGAAAAAAATACACCTTTGCTGATGTGCTAATGTGCCCTTCCTGCTGATCTGTGAAATAATTACACAAGTGACAAGTGTTGTTCCTGCCGACTGTGGTGGTCACTGTATATTTACTGCAGCAACCACTCTTTCTTCTGCTGTTCTACAAATTCCGAGTTGTTTAAGATTTAAACCTATTAAGTTATGGGCTTGAAAAAATAAACCTGAGTGTGTCTCTGCATATTTGCATGAGTAGTGCAGAATCAGACTTAGTTTGGTTCAGGTATATGTGCCTTTCTGTTGCTGCTAAGTTTGTGGAGGGGCAGGAGTGAAGGATTTAGTTGCTGGTTAGCTTGGAACTGTTTGTACTTGTTTGAGTCTGTTACCTTTAGGGCAGGTCTCATATTTCAACAGATTTTGGGGGATCTGTTTTTTTTGTTGTTGTTTTTACTTTCTTTTTTCGTCGGGCCTTGCCCTCTGCGAACATAGGGTAAAGGGGTCCTCAGCTGATTGTTTCTGGACTCGGCCAGAAGGTAATCCCACCCCCACCGGGCTAGTCCTCCTTTTATGGGGTGTGGGTCCATAGTGTTACACCTTTCTACACCACACAGGTAGTTCCACAAAGAGGAAAGGGAGGAGCATAGGGGTTCATCTCGAGGGCATACCTAGGTTGTACTGCAGGCCAGGTCACATCAGACATGACAGGAGTGGTGCAGTGCAGTGGCTGTGGAGCAGCAGTCTTCAGGGAGACGTTCTGGAGGCTGTAATGCTACCCTATCTGCAGGCACCTCTCTGGGCTGAGGGAGGAGGTTGCCTGTCTCTGTGCAGAGGTGGCCAGGTTACAGGCGGCATCCACTCCCACCCAGAGACCACTGGGTCCACAGCATCAATCTAAAAGGTTGCCCAGGAAGAAGGATGACTGGACCACAGTGGGCTCAGTGAGAGTGGGAAGGGGGGTCAGAGACACAACCCCAGACCAGTCCAGCTTAATAACTCCTACGCTGTTTTGGAGGAACAGGACTGCCCCATACAGGCACCCACAGCTGGGACCAGGGAGGATGGTCAGGACCTCCGATCTGGAGTCCCAGGGAACAGGGGCAAGGGACTCTAGAGGAGGGGGAAGCTTCTCCTAGTGGGGGACTCTATTGTACGGGGTGTGAAATTAGGGACAACTAGCAGAGGGAAGAGGAAGGTCAAGTGCCTCCCACGAAGCGCTGCATGGAAGGATGGGAAGCGAGTCCATAGGATCACTAGGGCGATAGCCAGGAGGGAGGAATTGGATGTCATTGTCCACCTGGGGACCAATGACTTGGTGAGAAGGGTAGAGTTAGCCAGAGTCCAGGAGGATTCCAAGGCATGAGGAAGGCCAGGGCACTCCATATCCAAACCTTCAACTCCTGGGGTGATCTATAGACCTCCGGCACAGAGAGAGGAAGTGGACATGGTACTAGTGGAGGAAATTCAGGACATGGCAGCTAAAGGCGAAATCCTGTTGATGGGAGGTTTCAATATGCCGGATGTGGATTGGACCACCCAGGCAGCTGCTTCAGCCAGAAGCATGACCATTCTGGAATCCCAGCAGGGAGCTGGACTCAGACAGCTGGTGCATGAGCCAACCAGGGACAAATCAATTCTAGACCTGGTATGAACCAATGGGAACAGAGTCGAAAGAATCCAGGTGGAAGGGCAGCTGGGGTCTAGCGACCACCACATGATGTGGTTTGACATGGAGACAGGGACTCAATTAAGCCACACAAGGGCAAAAGTATTAGATATCAGTAGGGCGGAATTCAATTAAATGAGCAGACGTTTAAAAGCAGCCCTGGAGAAGGTAGAAGTAATGAAGGGGGTGGAGGAACAGTGGGGGAGACTAAAAGAACAGGTTACTCACCTGTAACGGAAGTTCTAGGAGAGGTATATGTTGTTCATCCACATTTATTGGCATATCCCGTTCCACTTTAAATCCTGCCCGAAGTCTTCAAGCTGGCTCCTCCCAACCACCCGGGTGGTATATACCTCGGCTCTGCCCCGTGACACCAGACCTTAGCCCGCTGGAAACCAGGTTGTGTGCGTCCACAGCCGGGGAGGTTGGGTGGGTCCGTGTGGATGAATAACATATAACACTCCTAGAACTACTGCTACAGGTGAGTAACCTGTTCTTCTAGAATCGTGGATATGTTGTTCATCCACACTTATTGGCAGACTCCTAGCAGGTCTTTGGGAGGAGGGAGGCAAGGCGCACACCCCCCACTTAGGGAACAGAGACTAGAGAACTGAGGCCCCAAAACCAGCATCCCAGCGTGACTCAAGGTCGATGTGGTAGTGGGTGATGAAGGTGTTTGCTGACTTCCAGGTAGCAGCTTGAAAGATTTCCTGGACAGAGATGTCTTTGGAAGCAGCCACCGATGCAGCAGTATGGCAGGCAGAATAAGCTCTTATCCTTCTGGGAGGCTCCTTGCCCGCCAACCTGTAGCACAGACCTATGCATGATGTAATCCATCTTGCAATAGTCTGCTTCGTTGCAGGTCTGCCAGAAGCGGCTTCAGCGTAGGTGACAAACAGTTAGCGAACCTCTCCCCAAATTTCCGCTGTCCTCTCCTTATAATAGGAGAAAGCACATCTCAGGTCCAAAGTATGGAGCCTGTACTCAGCCTCCAAGGTGTAATTAGGGCAGTATACAGGCAGAGTCAACACCTGGTTAAGGTGAAACTCTGACACCACCTTCGGAAGGAATTTCGGGTGGGGGCGCAGGACAAATTTGTCCCCGTGGAAGACCAGATAAGAGGAGTCCACCGAAAGCGCCTGGAGCTCCCCTGTCCTTATGGCAGATGTGACAGCCACCAGAAAGGCCGTCTTCCACGACAAGTGTGACAACTCACACTTGTGCATTGGTTCGAATGGCTTGCCCATGAGCTTTGCCAGTACCAGCAGTAGATCCCACGGAGGTGGAGGTTCACACACTGGAGGGGATATGTGATTCAGGCCTTTGAAAAAGAGCCCGATCACTGTCTCCTGCACCAATGTCGGCTGACCGGCCCGTGTCCGGTAAGCAGAAATGGCTACCAGGTGCACCCTAAGGGTCGATGACCGCAGACCCCCTTTGGAGAGAGAGAGAGAGAGAGAGAGAGACCAAAGGTAGTCGAGAATGTCAGCCACTGAATAGGATAAAAGGTCCAGGCCCTTACACTGACACCAAATGAAAACCTTTTCCATTTGAAGACATTACATTTCCTAGTCGATTCCTTTCTAGATGCCTCCACCACGGTGTAGACATCTTCGGAAAGACCCAAAGCCTGGAACTGTAGCCACTCAGGTACCAGGCTGTGAGGTGCAGGAATTGAAGGTCCGGATGGAATACTTTCCCCTGATTTAGTGATAGCAGGTCTGGGCATACAAAAAGCCGCTTCGGGGGCCTGCAGCTGAGGCTGAGGAGATCTGGATACCAGTATTGGCGCGGCCAGTCTGGGGCTACCAGGATCACCTTCGCCTTGTCCCTCATCACTTTGAGGAGCACCTTGTGGATCAAGGGAAATGGAGGAGATGATTAGAGGAGGCCTGGGGTCCACGGCTTCGAGAAGGCATCCCCCTACAGCGAGCCCTGCTGAGGGGGCCGGGCATGAAACAGCCTCAGCTTGGTGTTTTCCCTGGAGGCAAAGAGGTCCACCATCGGTTTGCCCCAATGGGAGAACAGGCTGTAAGCTACCTCTGGGTGGAGAGACCACTCGTGGGATGTCTGGCCTAAGCAGCTGTCAGCATCTGCCAGGTGGTTCCAGGCTCCTGCCACATGGATGGCTAGGAGGTCGGCCTCCAACCGGCTCACGAGGGTCCAGATGCGGAGTGCCTCCTTGCACAGTAAACGGGAGTGCGTGCCGCCCTGTTTGTTGAAGTAGTACACGGTTGTGATATTGTCCGTGTGGACTTGAACCACTTGACCCCGGAGCGAAAGCTGACAGTGCCAGTCTGACTGCTCTGAGCTCCAACAGGCTGATGTGGCACATCGGGACTCCTCGGGGGTCCAGAGCCTGTGGGCCCTTTTGTCCCCCATGTGGGCTCCCCAGCCCATGAGAGATGCATTGGTTGTGAGGACGACCGTCAGCTCAGGACGGACAAATGGGATCCCTTCCTGCAACCATTCTGGGGCGGTCCACCATTGGACAGCATCCCACATCTTCTGGGTTACAGTGACCAGCTGGTCAAACTGACCATGGCGCTGAGTCCAGTGGGCAGACAGCTCCCACTGAAGGGTGTGCATGTGCCACCGGGCCCAGTGGACCACTGAGGTGCACGCTGCCATGAAACCCAAAAGGCACAGGAAGTCCCGGGCAGGGCGCAAGTGCCCAACCAGAAATGATTGAGCAAAGGAGGAGAGAACCTCCGCCCTGTCCGCCGGGAGCCGAGCTCTGGCTTGACAAGAGTCTAGCTCTGCCTCGATGAAGCCCATCACCTGAGAAGGCACAAGTTCCGACTTGGCCTCGTTGATCAGGAGGCCGAGTTGAGAGAGCAGATTTCGAGGGCCAGATCCCTGGACCTCTCCACTTCCTGTTGGGTGGAACCTGCAAGGAGCCAATCGTTGAGGTAGAGGTAAATTCTGACCCCCGAGATGGGCCACCACTACAATGCATTTGGTGAAGACCCGTGGGGCTGATGACAGGCCTAACGGCATGGCTCGGAACTCATACAGGGTCCCTTCGACGCTGAAGTGGAGGAACCGCTGATGGGACGGACGAATTGGGACTTGAAAGAACGCGTCCTGTAGATCCAGTGAATAAAACCACGTTTCGCTCCAAGGATGGTATGATCTGGGACAGAGTGACCATCTGAAAGGTGCGAGACCTGAGGTATTGATTCAGGTCATGTAGATCTAGAATGGGGCGCCAGCCCCCCGTCCGCTTGGGCACCAGGAAGTACCTGGAGACAAAGCCTGGGTCTGCTGAAGGATCCGCCACTAGAGCCACTGCCTCTCTGAAGAGGAGTTGAGCGATGTAGTCTCAAACAGCCGACTGGGTGTGTGCGGAAATCCGTTCTTCCAAAGGGGTGCGGGCTCGGTTGGGAGGGTACTGCTCGAATTCTAGAGGCAGTCCCTGACCGACCACTTCGAGAACCCACCTGTCCGTGGTAATAACGGACCAGGTGGAAAGAAAGTGGCGGAGCCGGCCCCCCACGGGAGGACCCAGAGCTGGCGTGATGGGAGTAGGGGGTGGCAACCCCCACCCCGTCACTGAGCAGGCTTGGAGGAGGAGGAAGAAGCTCCAGGACCTGAGCCTCGGCCTCCTTTACGGGCCTGTTGGGGTCCAGGCATGGGCTGAGGGCACCAAGCTTCAGCCTGCTGCTGATGCTGCTGTCCCCCCTTGAAAGGAGGACTGCTGAACCACAGGGGAAGAGTGCCGAAAAGGCTTCTTCTGCTGGTTCTGGCCCGAAGAACTCTTAGCAGAAGTAGCGTCCAAGGTGGCACTGGACTGCTCTATGCGCTGGAGGTGTCCGGCCACTCCGGGGCTGAACAAGTAGGTCCCAAGGAAGGGCACATCAGCCAACTTGTGCTGAGTACCCTCCGGGAAGGAAGAGAGTCCCAGCCAAGCCCTGCGGCGAGAGGCAACTGCGGCAGCCATCAAGCCAGCACAGGAGTCCCCAATGTCCAGGGCCGTCTGGAGCTGCTGTTTGGCAACAGCTCGGCCCTGGTCTCAGACCTGCTTGACCGTGGTCTGTATGTCCGAGGGAGATGTAGGAGGACTTCGTCTAATGACCCAAGGAGGGCATGAGAGAAGTGTGCAATGAGGACGGCCGAACTTGCCTGATGAAGGCCCAAGGAGGAAGTCGCATAGACCTCCCTCGACGAATGGTCCAAGAGCTTGGACTCTTTGTCGGGAGGTCGGTCAGTGTCGGCAGAACTGCCAGTATGCTTGAATACAGAGGCGGTTATCAGGCCCTCGGCCGAAGGGTGCTCTGTGAACCCCGCAAGGGACCCCATGGGAACTGTGTACTTGCGGGCCATGTGTGCAGATGGTGCTGGACAAGAGGCAGGATGCTGTCACAGATTGAGTACTGGACCAACAATGGCCTCGGCCACAGGAAAGGCCTCCATCGGGGTATCCCCTCTTTTAAGGATGTCCGTAAGAGGATACTCCGCCTTTTCCCTAGGATGAGAGTGAAGCCCGGTGACATCCGAGTCCGAGGAGTTGGGGTACAGCGGCCTGCCGCCCAAATCACTCTCGACCTGCCGAGGGCGGTCCAGGGTGTCTGTGACTGACAAACGTCGGGGAAGCCCGGTGTCTGGTCGGTCCTCTTTGGAAGGAGCCCCTTCCACAGGCTGCTTAGTCGGTGGTTCCACCACGATCAGTGGAGAGACCGGCTTAGGCTGAACAATATGATTTTTTGTACTTTTTTATAACATTGGGAAATGTATGATTAAAATTGTTTTTTTGCACTTGATAATGGCAAGAAATGGTGTTACAAAGTATTTAAACAATTAAATGTTAATGAACCCATAAAAAAACCAAAAATCTATTTAAAATGAATTTTAGGATCCAAGGTTCGAGACCCACCAGAGCCACTTAAAACTAAAAAAAAGTTCTGCCAGTTAACCAATAGGGGCAGTCAATCCTCTGGCAGAGTGGCTATAAAAGGCAGTGTCTCAGATCATTATTAACCCCCTGAGGAAGACCACACACGTGGCTGAAGCACTGGGACTTAGTGTTTGTTGTCAGATGCACTTATACTGGCTGTATTTTATAAACTGAAGGAGCAGCAACAGTGAATTGTGAATCCAGGAACCATGCATCAATAAAACCTACTGTTCAATTGGAAAAGAGAGGTTGGTGTTTATTTGGAGTTTCACTGGCACTCGAGTGCAAAGCGTTCTTGGATTTTGGTCTATTGTCTGTTCGGATAGCAACCCCTTGCTCTGCACCGGGGTTTATTGAGCACACGTCTGAGGAGTTACTTGGATTACATGAGCATGCATAGAAACTGTGCAACACACGTCCGTAACCCAATTATTTTTGGGAGTTTTTTAGCCACATTTTCAACATAGGCGTTTTGGGACCTCTCCTCGTGAACAGTGGCGCTGTGATTTTGTTAATCTGTCCCAAAAGTTGATTTCCCACAGCGACCATGCCATTGTGCGCCACAGGTGCAGAAACGCATTTTGGGCAGGATGTGAAAAATGACAGCTGTACTGTTGATAAGGAGGTGCGAAAAAATGCCAGTGTTGAAAATCTGGCATGAAAATATTGCAAATTTGCAAAGTTACAAGGGTGCGTGGAACCTGCAAACTAACGCTTGTAACATAGTCATTTTATGGACTTTTGTCACCAAATTTTCAACATAGGCATTTTAGGACCTCTGCTCATTAACAGTGTCACCGTCATTTTCTCAAACTGTCCCGAAAACTGATTTCGTACAGCGACCATGCTATTCTGCGCAGGATGCGCAAAAACACATTTCGGCCAGGATATGTAAAATGACAGCTATGCTGTTCATAAGGAGGTGTGGAAAAATACCAATTTTGAAAATCTGGATCAGAAATATTAAAAATTCACGAAGTTACAAGCGTGCGTGGAAACAGTGCAACGCACGCTCGTAAAAGCCATTTTTAGATTTTTCACCAAATTTGCAAACATAGACTTTTGAGAGCCCCTCCCCCCATGAACAGTGGCACTGTTGTTTCAGATCTGTCCCGAAGGTGATTCTGCGCAGTGACTGCGAAATCACCTTCAGACCAACAACGCCATGACTGTGACTGAATTCATGAGGAGGTCCCAATAACCCATGCTGAAAATTTGGTGCAAAATTCCAAACAATGCCTGAGATATGCACCAAAGTTGAAACCCCCCTATTTATGCCATTATACAGTTTACCGGCATTTCTTCAGTTCGCGGTCGGCTTTGAAGAGTGCAGATGTGTTCCTGGTCCACTGAGGATCATCGCGCCAGACTCCAGAGGTATGTATGGGGTGGGGTGGGGGGTGTGGAGAGGCAGGGTGCGCAGAGAGTGGGTGCAGGTTGGGGCAGGACAGACCGTGAGGGACCGTTTTATTTTACAGGTACAAAAAAACATCGCGTGACTTTTCTTTTCTTTCTTTTCTTTTTTTTTTTTTTTTACAGGGGCATCTGGCACGCTGGGGTGGGCTCCCAGCGTGCCAACTCAGTGTTTTGGGGGAGGGGCTAGCCGACGGGGGATTGGGCACCCCTGTCGGCACATACTGAAGGGGGGGCAAGAGCCGAGGGGGATTGGGCACCCCTCTCGGCACATAACAAATGTGGGGGTGCATTATACCGACAGGGAGCGGGCTCCCCCGTCGCACATAAATTTGGTCAGGGGATGCCGACGGGGATTGGGCACCCCCGAAGTCGGCATTGTGGCAGGCAGTGTGCCGCCATGTTTACTGTAATGTTTCACCAGGGAAGGCACGTTGAGAGGTGCTGCTGCATATGACGAGCCTTGCTCGCATTGCAGCGGACCTTTTCTTAGATGTGCTTGCCACATTATGTATTCCTGGTGTGGTGCCTGCATGCAGGATTACTGGGGAATGAGGGACGCACCTACTGATGCGTGCCCTGCATTCGTCCAACAGTGACCGTGCCTCCAAAGCATCTACTACTGCAATATGTTGGCTGGCGCACACGCACGAGCCAACATAAAAAGGCCTGTCAGTACCTCCAGCCTGTCACCCCCCTGTCAGTATTGCTTTAAGTAAGCCTTGTTCTACTGTTTTGGTATCTGACAACTAAACAGACAGTGTTTGCTGTTGGTAATAATAAAAAAAAAAAAAGGAAGGCTGCGCTGTTACCTGGACAGGTACTATTGTCATAGGCCAAAAAAATTAGAGAGTCCACTACCACTGAAAAGCATGTCAGTGAAGAAGCCACAACCACCACCAAGCCACCTAGCACTAGTTGTAGAGCATCTGAACTTGAGACAGGGACGTGACAGTGAGCAACCTTCTAGCAGTACCATGCAAGAAGAGGAAGGGAAAACTGTCATTAAAAGAAATTTCAGAACACAGTGGCTGTGTGACTATAGCTGACTTCCAATACAATACCAAAGAAAATAAAATGACCTGTTCATTATGTATTAAGCATAGTAAAAACAATGCATTTACTAGCAATAGCACAAACAATTTCTGAACCAGTACTCTGCAAAGGCATGCTGATTCAGGAGAGCACAAGACAGTGGTCGTTGCAGAAGGTATGAAAGGTGACTTTGTCCAAGCAGTGAGAAAAGCACTATGTGAAAAAGAAATAGAGATTATACCATGGACATTAACCAAGAGCCAATCAAAAAGGCAGACTGGCACCTTAGCCCCGTTGTAAATCCTATGATAATCACTGGCAAAGGTGCCAGTCTGCCACATCCTCGTGCCACCCTGAAAAGGGATCACGCCGATATCCCCACCGACACCGCAAAGTCGCCATATTTCCTCTCGCTAAGAAATCGCACTAGGGCTCGTATATTAAAAAAAACATGGCTGCATCATGTAACCTAATCGACGAGACTGAACTCAATCAACTTTTCACAGTAAACACTACATGAGAGCCAACTTGAAGCGCTCCATAGTATTTTTTAAATCATTGACCAGTAAACAGTTCGGCACCACTGCACCCACCTCGCTTGTTAGCATTTTCGGCTCCACTCCGTCCGGTTCTCAATCTTCGCTGCTGCCCCACTCACTCTTTCTCTCTGTCAGTACTCTACACGTCACTTTTTTTTTTTTTTAAACAACTATTAAAAACAAATTCCCCCGAACACTACCGAATGCCTGCAAAATCATACCCGGAAGTAGAAACAAAAATGCGATCCCAGACGCCCCGCTGTTCTCCACTTACAGCGCCGACCGACACCGCTCTCTCCTTCTCTCAACCACTCATCGCTCTAAACACATTTCCAAACCTGGCAGCAAAAACTAAATTATAAAAAAATTAAATAAACGGCAATCTAACTTCTCTGTCAACATCACTTACTCTCGTATTCTACCCAGCAACAAGGCACTACTTAATACACGGTGGAAGAATATATATACACAAATATATAAAAAATAGAAATAAGATTTTTTTTTACAATTCTTTTCTATATTTTAATAATTGACACCTGAATATGTCGCAATAAGCCACTAGAGGTGTGGGTTGTGGGGATTACCACGGCTAAGCGAGATTTCACCACCGCTCGATAACCCACAACCCTATGGCTTATTGCTTAATAATGGATGGGAAGGTTGATATGAAAATTTAATGCACACCCGTTGTGGGATGCTACCTGGGTTTATCAAACATTCCACAACTCGGTGTGCATTAAATTCTCATATCAAACACCCTCCCCATCTTTTATTTTTTATAACAACAGACCAGCAATTTTTCTCCAGCAGTTTGTGAGACTGTTTGGCCCCACCCACATACAGAATGTTGGCCAATGAGGCAGCAGCATAGTTTGACTGGCATGGCTCATGAATGTCATAACAACCAGCCAGTTGTTATGGAAAATATCAACCTGGTCAGTACATTGAGAGAAACTGCTGACCAGTTATTATAGTGCCGTAACTGTTAGACTAAAAACAGTCTACTGGCTGTGCAAGGAAAACCTTCCTGTGCACAGGTTTGAATCCTTAATTGGATTCTTGTCAGATTTTCAATGTCCAAATGTGGAGAAATCCACCACACAGGGTGGACAGAAAACAACTTACAGCTCTGAGACTATGGCCAATGACATGCTTGATTCATTAGCGTGGGTTATAAGGAAAACACTGGATCAAAAAATACAGGCCTCTCCATTCATTAGTATCCTTGCTGACGAGACCACTGACATCACCAAGAATAATAGGGGAACCATCCACTCTTATGGTTTCCTGCACCTCGGCACTTACCATCCTTATACTGGGACAACCACCCAATGTCCCACCTTAAAAGCTCATGTGTTATACCAAGAATTGTTCCTACTGCTTGTGTGTTCTTACCTTGATGTATATGCTTATCTGATCATCCTGTACTTGATTATTTGTTTCACCCTGTTCAATGCCTGTATTTCACTATGATGTCATTGTTTTCACTCTGTTTGCAAACCTACTCTCGTAATTTCCCCAGTCGCACCTGAAAATAGGCATTCCTTGTCTAGCGTGCTTACCCGGTAAACAAAAGCTAATAAATAAAAACTGATCATCTACATCCATGTGCTTGATGTGGAGACATTTCAACCAAGCACTCATTACGTTGCTAACATTCAAATAACATCTGGGAAAGGCAAATATATTGCTGAAGGTTTGCCAGCCTTTTTAAATGAAAAAAACATACCCATGTCTGAAGTCATGGCTCTAGGAAGTGATGGTGTTAAAGTCATTACTGGTACTGGGGAGGGCGTAACAGGGCATTTGCTGCGGCCCAATGCAATGCTTCTTAACGATTACTGTATAGCCCACCGATTGGCACTTGTCAGTTCGTAAGCTGCAGATGCTGTGCCTTACCTGAAGCAAAATCAGGAGGTGCTGATAGGCCTTTTTTTACTATTTTAAGGCATCCTCAAATAGATGTGACAAGTTAAAAGATATCCAAGATATGCTTAACGAACCTCCACTCAAAGTAAAAGACGTTCATGATGTACGCTGGCTTGCGGTTTGCAGTGCAGTACAGACTGTGCATAGAACCCTAGATTCACTTATGACATATATGTCAAGCTGCACAGATGCAAACGCAGCAGGGTATGCCAAAAAATTGTTGCAGGCAGATTTTGTGGCAACTACGTACATGATGACGGATGTGTTGCCAGTGGTCACTGAACTATCCTTAGTGTTTCAAAAACAGGACCTTGACATAGCAGTTGTACAAGCGGCAGTAAAGCGTTGCATGGCAACCTTGGAAAAAAAAAAAAAAATTTGGGAGTCACTTGAGAATGGGCCAGCAAACTCATCTGCAAAAGCTTCAGAAGGACCTCAAATCGGGATGATGGAAAAGTAACATTCAAAATGAATGATGTTATACAGGGGAGATTAAACACTGACACAATCAAAATAAACTTTATTGAAAAACTGACTGAAGACCGTCCCGGTGGCACTGAGGGTTGAGGCGCTGGACACCACACCGGCAACCTGGGTTCAGAAGCAAACTCGGGCTGCCAGGGGTCGGCAGGGGAGGGAGAGGACCGAGTGTCCCACGACAGCTCTCCGCTCCCAGGGATAGGGGGGCACATCGTCCCTCTCCATGGCTGCCTTCTGGTGGAGGATGGGGGGGGCAGCGCCAGATCACAGGAGATGCAAGAACGTGGCTTCATGACATGTGCGTTCACGGCCACGGGGGAGGGACCAAATAAAAAAAAAAAAACTGAGGAAAAAACAAGGCTGCAGGCTCCATGAAGTCCCTTCCAGCAAGCCGGCACTGCCCGTAATAGCCTGCTCCGGATGTGGTCAAGGGGGGGGAGAGAGATGGCCCCCTCCCTTCCATGGGGGGTAATCCGTGGGTGAACTAGGGCACAGGGGTACCTGGGGGAGGCGACCGGAGATGGGACAGATTACTGCCAGCAGAGCCACGGAAGATAAAAATGAATGCGGAAAAAAAAAAAAAAAACTGATTGAAAATTTTAATTTGAGGTTCCTGGAAAATGACAGTAACATCATCTTTGCATTTGGTGTTTCAGCAATGAGACCATTGTCATTTCTATTGCCTGCTGATGCCACGGAATGGGGTAACAGAGAAACTGCATACTTTTGCAGCACTACGGCAACGAACAAGAGCACCAATTTGGGGATGAGACATCTAAAATGCCACGAACTATGGACACTGACCAACCCATTGAGGAGTGGGACAAAGTAAAAACTCTGGTTTTACGGGAGGGTTACCCCAGGGGTGACATATCAGTATTATGGGGGCTCATCAGCAAATACCATCATGAAACCTTCCGAAACTTAATCAAGCTTGCTAGCCTTGCTCTCCTAGCTCCAATTCACACTGCGGATTGTGAAAGGGGATTTAGTTCCCAGAACCCGATAAAAACCCAGTCTACGAAACAGACTCTCACCTACCAGGGTAGATGACCTGATCCTGATCAACTGTGAGATGCCTCCCCAAAAAGGAGTTTGATTTTGTTACTGCATTGCAGCACTAAAGAGCAAAAAAGGGCAGAAGGCTGTTTACGAGTTAAAGTTAGCTGGCGTCAGGCAGCGGGTCTCTAAGACTGTCTCCCCTCAAAACCAAAAATATTTCTCATCTTACCAGGAGTACAATGATGGTGCTATAGCCCCCCATGCCATTTTACATGTCAGATTAAATCTTGTTAGCACTTATAAAATACTAACACTCTGGCATCCAACAACAGTGACGCCACTTTGAGACCAAACTTTTGATAATGCGGACAGTGTTTAATCTCTCCTGTCAGTCTTTAATCTATTCTCCCATCCCCTCATACTATAACTAACAAAACAGAAACAATTTAATAAAAAAGAACAAGACAAGAAAAAAAGGAACTCGAACAAAAAAATAATTTTGCATTTCCTTTTATTATCATGTTAGACAACACAGGTCTGAGTCACTGTATCATTTCTTTATTTTGAGGGGCTTGGGGGAATGTTGCAAATGTGGAGATACAGAGGCCTTTATTCAGTTTGTCTCAGTCTCTTGCTCTCTCTCCTGAATACCTAAAGCAGAATGCTGCTGCAGCAAACAGGGACCTAATGTGTGACTGTCTCCTCTCAGATCTGCTCTCGCATTTCCTGAATTCCTTCCTGAAGCAGAATTCTTGCAAGTGGGACTTTCTCTGTCTGTCTCTAAATTCATGAAGCATTCCTCAAGCAGCATGCATAACTGACTTTCTGCATAGCACTGACTGAATCTGCTAGTCAGGTGATTGACCTAAGTTTAAAAAATTAAAAAAAAATGTTTAAATATTAGTCACTGACTCTGCTCACTGGCATCCACCAGTGTCACACTGACTGGCTTTTACTAAAATCTTGCCAATTTTGGGGCCATTACTGTTTGTCTGTCTCTCTTCTCTCTCTCTCTCTCTACTGAATTCCTGAAGCATCTGCAAATTGTAGTTCAACACCTGACTTTCTGTGTTCTTCCGTCTGTTTCTCAAAGTCTTCCCTCAGAATTCCAAATCGTTACTTAAACCGGGGACAACCCCTATTTCTCAGTCTCCCCTTGTGACAGGGTAGAATAGGACCCTGTCCCATTTGTTATGGAGAAAGTGTTTAAATGCAAGGATCTGTCCTTTCCTGCTATTTCTCTGTCTGGTTGCACAACCAAATGTTCCTGTGAGACTTCGGATTTGATCACCCCAACAATCTCGCAATTCTTTGGCTCTGTCTCTCAGTTTTCCCTTGCTGTCTGTTTTTCCTCCCTTGCATATCTGTTGACATAAAAATATGTTCAAATCATTGTATGGAAATGTAACTGATATTGGGATCACTTTTGTTTAGAAAATATATAGTGTTACTGTTTAAATATATATAATTATATTTTGAGATGATTGCACAAAGCTACTGTAAACTCTAGCGGTTACTTGAGTGCAAATCTTCCAGCCTTTTGCAAAAGCTGCAGAAGGGGCCTCAGCTCAAAGCTCACTGTGCTCTAGCATTAGTCCAAAGTGTAATACCTGCTGCAAGAGCGCCACCTCGAAGTCAGATCTCACAAGAACAGGATGTTTATTAAGAGTGGGGTTGAAATGACTTATAAAAGAGCTAAGCTGCAACTACAAGAAAGATGAAGAGAAAAAGGGACACAGAGACTAAAGGAAAACTTTATTTTATTTTGCCTTTGTACACAGTTATACTGAACAAGTTTATTTTATGATACTGCTCATGTAAGTAAATAATTTTTGGTGAATTCTACAGCTGCTCCTGGTTTTCCTATGCTTCCTGACCTGTGCCTCGACGTCCCCTTAATTCAACTGAATGGCTGACTATAGATTTTTTAAAAAAAAAAGGCAGGCTCACTCATCACAGCAACTGTGCCGCTACCTGCATCATATCTATGTCTGCATCACAGCAGCCATTCCCCAGATCGTGACAAAGACTTAAGTATAATTTTGGAAAACAGCACAGCAGCATGCTCAATCACACCAGCTGCACCCTCTTAACCTACCTGCTGTTGGCAATGCCAGCCATGGCAGACATTGATGAAAAAGGTAGGTCTAATCATGCAGCTTCTATGAATGAGCCTTCTGGTGTTTCAAAAAAATGATACTGGTAGTATACTTTTTTTTGAAACACCAGAAGGCTCATTCAGAGAAGCTGCATGATTAGGCATTACCTATCTTCATCATCTATATCTCTGCCATAATTTTGGAAACAGCAGCAGGCTCAATCAGAGTAGCTGCAACTCTCAATATTACCTTCATCAATGCCTGCCATAGGTATAATTGTTGGAAACAGCAGCATGATTAATCAGAGCAGCTGCACCTCTTGTGTCATCCTACCTATGCAATGCCCATCATAGTACAATTATTTATAAATACCACAAGCAGCAGGCTTCCTATGAGCAGCTGTGTCACTGCCTCTCATAACTACTGCTTCAGCATGCCTGCAATGTTCTGCATAATGTTTGGGAAACACCACACAGACAGAAAATAATCCAGAAACTTTTTAGATGTAAAAAAAAAAAGTACAGTTACGTAAGAACTTACTGTAACAGTAGATAATACCAATAGGACTAAGTTGACAGGCGTTAGGATCCCACAGAAAACTTCTAGCTAGCAGTCTATGGTGGGGGACCGCCTCCGACGTCGGCTCCGCCCTGATGTGAGTTCTGCTATAAAGGGGGTGGTCCCCTGGCACCATCTCAGTTCTCCCACCGGAAACCTGGCTGATATGAAGATGGAGAACTGAGGAGGATCTCCCATCCCCCAGAGAGAAGAACAATTACTAATCCCCGGGGGCAAGTGGGTAGGAAAACCACCTGCTGCAAGAGCTCCTCTCGAAGATCTACTGTTACGATAAGTTCTTACATAACTATACTATCTTACTTCAAGGGGAAGCCCTTGCAGCAGGTAATACCAATAGGACTGAGTCCCAAGCAGTACCCAAAGAGAGACCCAGAAGGGTGGAGTATTGTCTAAGAGAAAAGCCCTAGGCACCTCAGGAAAGAAGTCCCTTAACAACTGCTAGGCCGAAACCTGCTCTCCTTCTGGAAGCAACATCCAGACAGTAATGCCTGACGAAAATGTGTACTGAACTCCAAGTAGCGGCTGCACAAAGGTCCGCTGATGAGATGTTCCTGAGGGAGGCGAATGGTGCCGCGACCCCTCTGGTGGAGTGACTCTTGACCAGTCCTGGCAAGGGTCTGTTGTGCTTCTGATAATAGAATGTGATGCAATTCACTAGCCACTTAGTCAACATCTGTTTTGTTACTGGTGTCCCTATTTTCCTTTGGGCAAACGAGACAAATAACTAGTCTGTCTTTCTGGAGGAACTAGTATAAGCAAGATAGTAACAAAGAATTCTATGTGCATCCAGAGTATGTAGAAAGGCCTCCCCTCTGTTAGAGTACTCTGGATAATAAACCGGTAACTGGATGTCTTGGTTCACGGTAAACCCAGACACTACCTTCAGAAGAAACTTAGGATTTGTGCGCAGGGCTACCCTGTCCCTGTGAAAAATAAGATAAGGCTCTTTACATATCAGAGCCTGCAGCTTGGAAATCCTCCAAGCAGAAGTAATGGCAACTAAAAATAACGTCTTCCAAGATAGAAGCGCAGCTCGCAACTTGAGGCTGGTACATGGGGTGTAAGCTTTTCTAACACAAACACTTTAAGAGAGTGGGGTTATTCTAGATGCCCCACAGGGGCATGCCTTAGACAACTAGGTATTGGAGCCCACCGAGAGGGAGCAATCTTAGCCTGGTTCTCTCAAATGGAGATGAAGAGAGGATCACAGATGTAGAAGTGGGTAGCCATCTGGGAACTAGCGACCATTGAACAGTATGGTTCACAATAAACACAGCAATAGAGTCAAGCCATACAAAGACAAAGGTAATGGATTTTAGGAGGGCTGACTTTGCCAAAATGGGTGAGTGCCTAACGAATGCACTAGCAAATGGGCAGGAAGGAGGGTGGAAGAACAATGGGGAATAATAAAACTGCCATCACAGAGGTAACAAGCCTTGTGTAAAGCAAATAAACAAATGAAACGAGGTAAGAAACCACTATGGTTCTCAAAGGAAGTGGCAGTGAAGGTTCAAGAGAAAGAAAGCATTCAGGAAGTACAAGGAATCGCTAGAAGGAACAGGACAGAGAACTATATCAGTTAAAGCAAAGGAAGCTGGAAAGGCAGTCAGAACAGCAAAGGCTCAAACCGAGGAAAAGACAGCCAACTCAGTTAAGAAGGGGATAAAACCTTTATAGGTACATCAAGGAGCAAGGAAGACCAAGAGAGGATAGTGAGGGTGACTCAGAAAAGGCAGAGATACTAAACAAATATTTTTGCTCAGTATTTACAAAGGAAGAGGGTGGTACCTAAAACAAACAGTAGAAACACTTGATACAGAAGTTGATACCAGACCATTTACAGAAGAAAGGGTTCTGAAAGAGCTCTTAAAACTGAAGGTGGACAAAGCAATGAGGCCTGATGGGATTCATCCCAGAATTTAAAAGAACTAAGGTAGAACTAGTGACACCACTGACTACCCTCTTTAACAAATCATGGGAGGATGGGGTGGTACCTGAGGACTGGAGGAGGGCAGATGTGATTCCCTTCACAAAAGTGGGAGCAAGGCAGAAGCAGGAAACTACAGACCTGTTAGTTTAACCTCAGTGGTAGGGAAAATGATGGAATCACTTGAAGGAAAGAACTGTTGAGTATCTAGAGGCCAGAGGGGCACAGGACCCAAGGCAGCATGGATTCACAGCGGAAGGTCATGCCAGACATAATCTGATAGATTTCCTTGACTGGGTGACCAAAGTAGTTGATCAGGAGGGGCTGTGGAAATGGCCTACCTAGACTTTAGCAAGGCATTTGACACAGTCCCACACAAAAGATTAATATACAAGTTAGCTAACCTGGGAGTGGGTCCCAAGATGACAGCCTGGATAAAGAATTGGCTGGAGAATAGGACACAGACAGTAATAGTAAATGGAGTCCACTCTGAGAAGGGGTTAGTAGTGGGGTCCGCAGGAGTTCAGTATTGGGTCGGTCCTCTTCAATGTCTTTATAAGCGACATTGCAGAGGGACTGGAAGGAAAAGTATGTCTCTTTGCAGATGACACAAAGATCTGCAACAGAGTTGATGCACAAGGTGGGGTGGAAAGGATGAGAAGGGACTTGGCAAGGTTAGAGGAATGGTCAAATGTATGGCAGCTTAGATTCAATGCTAAGAAGTGCAATGTAATGCACCTGGGAAACAAAAACCCAGGGGAAGAGTACACAATGGGTGGTGAGTTACTAACAACAACAAAAATGGAAAGGGACCTGGGGGTAGTCATATCAGATGACCTAAAGGTGGGCAAGCAATGTGAGAGGGCAGCAAGGAGGGCTGGGGGAATACTGGGATGCATAGGGAGAGGCATCACCAGTAGAAAACAAGAAGTTATTATCTGTACAGACAGCTGGTGAGACCACATCTGGAGTACTGTGTGCAGTTCTGGAGACCCAATCTCTGCAAAGACATAGACAGGATGGAAGCTGTCCAGAGGAGGGCAACTAAAATGGTGCAGGGTCTGCACTGGAAGACATATGAAGAGAGACTTAAGGAGCTTAATATGTATAGCCTCGAGGAAAGGAGGAGAGGGGACATGATAGAAACTTCAAGTACCTCAAGGGAATCAACAAAGTCCAAGAGGGTAGCATCTTTCAAAAAAGAGGTGTGCAAGAACAAGGGGCATCAATTTGAAGATAGAAGGGGGGCTCAGAGGTAATTTAGGAAGTATTTTTCACAGAGAGGGTTGTGAATGTATGGAACGGCCTTCCAGAGGAGGTTGTGGAGTCAAAAACAGTGGTGGAATTCAAGCATGCATGGGACAGTCATAAGGCAATTCTAGGGGTTGGGGGTAGGAAGAAGTAGGCTGCTGGTTAACTAGGATCTGCAGCTTATCCATTAGGTAGGGAAATGGGCAGACTGGGTGGGCCAAGCGGTCCTTATCTGCCGTCAAATTCTACGTTTAAACAGGAGGTCCCAAGGCGGCACGGGGTCTCTCCTGGGGGGTTTAATATGCAAGATTCCTTTAAAAAGGTCTTGCATAGGTCCAACCATGCCAGAGTCTTCCCGTTCAGAGGTGCATGATAAGCTGATAGCTACTCGTCCATTAAGGTGGATCTCAGTGCACTAAGACCCAAGTCAGAGAGGGAGAGGAGATACTCCAGCACAGATTCCACCGGAGAGGTGAGGGGATCCAGAGAACGGGGGTATGCCCACAAGCAGAAACACTTCCACTTCATGGCATATGTTGCCCTGGTACAGGGCTTTCTCGCTGCCAAAAGAACCTCTGCCACTCTGAGGGACACTCCGGATCTGTCCCTAGCCAAGTCATCTGGATCCATGCATGCAGATGCAGAGACCGGAGGAACAGATGAACCAGCGTCCCCCGCTCCTGGAAGAACAAGTGAGTGGACAGGGTAACGGAACAGACGGTACCAATGCCAGCTGTTGTAACAGCAGGAACCAAATCTATCAAGGCCAGAAGGGTGCAACTAGAATCATTTGGGCATCATCTGCCTGCAACCTGAGTAGGATCCTCTGAAGAAGAGGGAAGGCATACAGAAACCTCCCTGTCCAAAAGAGGGACAATGCGTCTCGCCAAAAAAGCACCAGGCCCTGGATCTAGCAAGCAGAAATTGGGCAGCCTGGCGTTGTGTGGGGACACAAAGAGGTCCACTTCTGGCCAACCTCACCTTCCAAAGAGGTCTAAAACTTCTTGTTGAAGTTCCCATTCATGGTTCTGAGATCAAGAGCGTCTTAGGCTGTCTGCGAGGACATTGTGGATCCCTGGAACATGGACTGCTGTGAGATCCAGGCTGTGATCCACTGTCCATATCCATACTCTCATTGCCTCTCTCTATATAAGGGATAAGAATGAGTGCCCCCTTGCTTGTTGAGATGGAAGACTACTGGGGTATTGTCTGACTGGAACAGAAGGGGCCCAAGAAGGAGTAGCCCTTGAAAGGCTTGTAGAGCATACAGGACGGCTGTCATCTCCAAAATGTTTATGTGGAGAGACCGTTCTGTGGAGTTCCAGATGTGCTCCCTATCCCAGTCTCGAGGCATCTGTCAAGATTTGTTTGGGGCTGGATGTTGGAAGTAAACCCCTCTGTCTAGATAAGCCGGGGTGACCCACCAAATCAGGGACTGATGGACCGCATCGGAGACTCGGATTAGCTGATCGAGATTGTCCATACTTTGATCTCACTGAACTCTGAGGTTCCACTGCAGGACCCTTATGTTCAAACGAGTGCGGAGAACTGTAGCTATGGCTGTGTCTATGTGGCCCAGGAGCTATCGAACCACTCTTGACGGGACCTGGTCCGAGGTCATCACCCTGGGAGCAACCTCAATTAGCCTGACTGCTCAGTCTTCGGGAAGAAAGGCTTTTCCCTGGACAGTGTCCAGGACTGCTCCGATGTATTGTAGCCTCTGAGCAGGCCATGGGCATGACTTGGATAGGTTGAGTGTCATGCCCAAGGATCAGAATAGACAAATTCTCCTCCAACGTTTGACGCAATTGGTTTTCTGACGAACCTGTGAGAAGTCAATCGTCCAGGTACAATTAGACATAATGACCCCTTCTCCTGAGGGCTGCCGCAACTACTGCTAGGCACTTGGTAAAGACCCTTGGTGCCAATGAAAGGCCAAATGGAAACGCCTTGAACTGGTAGTGCTCTCCTTGGAAGGTGAAGCGAAGGTACTTCCTGTGGGATGGCAGGATCTTTATGTGCATATAAGCATCCTGCATGTCTAGGGAGCAGAGCCAGTCTCCTTGATGGAGCATGGGCAGCAGGCTCGCTAATGTCACCATTCTGAACCTTTTGTATTCGATAAAGGTGTTTGGTTGGCTCAGATCCAGAATGAGACGGAGGTCCCGCCTTCTTCGGGACTAGGAAGAAGTGGGAGTAATACCCTTTGCCTCTTTGAGCCCGGGGTACCTCCTGGGTATCTCTTTTTTCAAGCAGAGCCTGCATCTCTGCATGCAGGAGTCTCGCGGGGCAGCAGGGGAGGGAATGGGTGAACTATCCGGTGGAATCTGGGTGAACTCCAAAGAGTACCCACTTTCGACTATCTGGAGGACCCACTGGTCTGTAGTGATGCTGGACCATCCTGAGGGGTAGAGGGAGAATCTTCCTCCTACCGCCTCCCCCTGCGCCTCCTCCAGAGGAGGCGGGATCGGCAGGGAGTCATGCCGTGGCAGAGGAGGTGGGCAAAGGGGGGTCAGGCCGCCTTTGCACCTTTGGGGCCCTGCACTCTGCCATGCGCTGCCGTGAGCACCATTGAGTCAGTCTTCGGTTGTTCGCTTAAGTAAGGCTCTCCCTTAGGCGTTTTATAGAGCCAGTCTGCTTTTCTTGGCACTGCTACAGTAGTAGACGGGTGCTTCTAGGTCAGCTTGGTAACGTCTTGGAAGGGTTCAACGAGGGGGGGGGAGAGACAACCAGAGGTTTGGGGTCATTTGCCCCCAGGAATTTAGCCAGGTGTTGGTGTCCCGGATCAAGTTCCTCAGGATCCCATTGATTTACAGCTTGGATGTGTCTCATTGTGTCCAGAAAGGATGGATCATCTGGGGGTGACCATGGGGAGTCGAGGGTAGTGGTAGTTCATCTTCTGAAAAATAGTATGAGGAGAAGTCCCCTGCATTTTCCCCTGAGGTACAGGGCGGACGTCCCCTGGACAAAGGAACGGATGAAGGGTGCCTCTTCTGGTCACTTGGGGCTGGAGACCACTGGTCGACACCCTCAGGCGGCAGACGCTCTGACGGCAGGGGAGGTTGCCTGGGTTAGAGGCAACGGTTCCCTGGGTGGTACCTGAACAGGGGATGACTCTCTGGGCTTTGGCAGCAAGTCCCCCTTGATAGTGTTCCACCACGAATTAAAGAGAGCCCCTACTTCCTCCAGCAGAACGAGGTGGTGGAGTAGGGACATTTGAGGGGCCTGGCGTCTGACCCTGTGGTGCTTCGGGTACAGATGTCTGATCCTGAGGCTACTTGTCTACAAGTGCCTCAGGCGTCAAGGCCAATGGGGCCTTGTCCGGTGGTGCCAAGCCTCTTTGGGGTCTGGCATCCGGCTCCTTAGGAGGCGCAGGAGGGGGTGGCTGGTTATCCGCATGCCCAGGTGCCTTGTCCTTCAGGGCATTGGGTGTTTGGTCTGACGTCTGGTCCGGCCGCTTATCCACATGCATGGGTGCCTTGTCCTTCAGGGCATTGGGTGTTTGGTCTGATGCCTGGTCCTTTGGGGCAGACGGCCGCTCTTTCGCTGGTGGTGCCTGGTTCGTTTCTGATGCAGAGTCTGAATGGCCTGTAGTCTGTCAATCCTCTGAAGCCGCCACCCTGTCTTTGGGTGGGGGAGGCATCTGATATATGATGACCTCCTGGCATCTGGAGTCGTTGTCCGACCTCTTGTGTTTGTTGGACTACTCTTAAGACTTCCGGGCGGCGGCCTCTGATTTTTGCCCTTCTGGCGGCCGACTCATGCGTATGCTTGTGGGGCCTATGCGCCAAGGGTACCTGGGCGGATGAACACTAGGAATAAGATCCCTACCTTTAGAGTGGGAGGAGGCAGTAGTCTTCTTCGAGGAAGCCCCAGCAACAGCCGTTGAACCTGGGGGAACGGATTCCGACCTCCCACCGTAGGTGGAAGAAGCAGAAGGCCTGTGGGGAGGCCTAGGGTGGGATTCAGAACTGGCTCTCTCTTTCTCTCCCTGTGGTGTTGTTTCCCACCTGATCTTTTCTCCGAGGGGGGGGTCCCTAGCTCAGGAGGAGGAACTCTGTCCCGAATGGGTTCTCTGCATGGTGGCCACCTGTTGCTCGAGCAGATAGGCCTTAAGTGTCTGAGGCGGCGTATGCGTGTCTTGCTGTTGAATTTCTGGCAATGCAGGCAGTCGTCTGGCCAGTGGTCAGGGCCTAGGCAGATCAGGCAGGCAGGCAGAGTGGCTCTCTCTCGCCAGGATCTGCTTGCCGCATGCGCACTTCAACTTCTGCTGCTGAGAAGACGAAGAAGACATGCACTGGAGATGGAGAAAAACTATGAGAAAGGAAGGAAGGAAACGAATGGTAACTGCGTGAGGCGCAAAATAGTGGTTGGCTGCGAAGATGGCATCCGTGGAGCAGATGACAGCGGATTGACAGCAGGAAAAGAACTGAGGTGGTGCCGGGGGACCACCCCCTTTATACCAGAGCTGACGTTGGGGGCGATCCCCCACCATAGACTGCTAGCTAGAAATTTTCAGTGGGGTCCTAATGCCTGGCGCCTTAGTCCTATGGTATTACCTGCTGCAAGATCTTCATCTCGAAGAAAGATGTTTAATTACTTATTGAGTATATACACACACACACACACACACACACACACACACACACTACAATTCACTGTTTGTCCTCATCATTTCGAGACATGTCCCTGGATTTTCTCAATTTGCCCCCTATTTTTTGGGACCTGTGGGACATTGTCCCACTTCAAAAAATTTCTAGAATGAACGCTGAAGGTGACATGCTGCGGGAACCTCTTAGAAAGATCTACTGTTACGGTAAGTTCTTACGTAACTGCACTATCTTACTTTGAGAGGGTTCCTGCAGTAGGTCATAACATATAGGACTGAATCTTAAGCAGTCAAAAATCAAAGAGTAGGAACAGTAAGACTGGGGCCCTGAAGGGCAGCCAGTCCAAAGTCAGCTCTTCACCTAGAAGCCATGACCAGACCAAAAGGCTGTGTGAAGTATGGGCTGACCTCTGAATGGCCGCTGCACAGATCTCAGCGGCTGGCACATTGTGGAACAAGTAGCGAAAAATAACCATGCCTCTGTTTGAAAGCCCCTTAACCTCGAAGTGGCTTGCTGCGTGTCTATTAGCAGAACAGGCATAGTTCACCAACCAACTAGACAAGACATCTTGTGGACACAGCGCCCCGCCACAAGGTTGCAAACGAAATGAGCAACAAAATCGATTAACGGATAACCTTTGTATGGCAGGGTTGAATAAAGCCCTGTCCCATTTGTTATACAGAAAGAGTTGAACAAAAGGGTCTGTTCTATCCTCTCTTTGGTTGCGCAACCAAATTTTCTTTTGAGATCTAGGAACCGATCACTCTGACGGTTTTGCAATTCTCCGCCTCTCGCCATCTCTCTGCCTTCCCTTACTACTTCTTTTTCCTTCCCCCTTGCATATCTGCAGATATAAAAATATATGTGAATATTTATGTGGAAATGTTGCTCATACTGGGATCCCTTTGCTTAAAACTGTATATAATTATACTGTTGAAATGATTGCAAAAAGCTATTTGGAACTCAAAGGGTTAACCTGAGAAGCTGGTTTGCAGACTCTCTGAGATTCTGTAAACAAGAGGCCAGTTCTGGGTCATTAAGTTCTTTCTGCTGCATCTGCAAGAACATTGGAAACTCACAAGAACATAGTGTGAGAAGCATGCTGTTTTCCTTCCTATGCCTGGAATGAGTGCCCTGGGCCAGGGAGTCTTGAAGGCGACCCCCGAGGTCCGTTCTGGCCTGGTTGAGTTTTTTTTTTTTACCATTAATGAAGAAGACCCAAGACCCAGCGAAAAGTGACTTGGCTTGGGAGCAGCAGGTGGACCGTGAGCACTAATGGAACACCGGGCCTGCTGAAGAAGAAAAATGCAGGCTAGGCCCTAAAGAAGCCCCAGACCCAGCAAGAAAGCCAGAGTCCAGGAGCAGCAGGGGTACTGTGAGTGGGACACAGGCCTGCTATGGAAGTCCGGGGGTGCTGAGAGCAAGTCCCAGGCCCCGGACCCAAAGGTAGAAAATCAGTTCAAGTTCGAGTCGAAGACTGGAACCCAGGAGGTCAGGAGAGCTGAGTGTGCGAGCTGAAGCTGGCAGGAAATGAACAGAGGGTACTGGGGGCCACCCACTCTTATACACATCCACAGGAAGTGATCTAGTGTGAATGGCCACCCATGCAAGACTGCTGAGAGAAGCTGCTGTGTAACAGCACCACCTGGTGGATACTCCCATAAGTAAAGACTTACTGCAAGAGACCAGTCCATAGAAGATCTACTGTTACAGGTGAGTAACCTATTTTTCTAGGGATGTGGATATTTTGTTCTTATCCACACTTGCTGGCAGACTCCTAGCAGTTCTCCGGGAGGAGGAGGGAGGGGAGGCAAGGCGCACACCCCCTACTTTGGGAACAGAGACTGGAAAACTGAGGCCCCAAAACCAACATCCCGGTGTGACTCAAGGTCGATGTGGTAATGGGTGATGAAGGTGTTTGCTGTCTTCCAGGTAGCAGCCTGGCAGATTTCCTGGATAGGGATGTCCCTGGAAGCAGCCACTGACACAGCGGTATGGCGGGTGGAATGAGCTCTTATCCCTCTGGGAGGCTCCTTACCTGCCAACCTATAACAGAGATCAATGCATGATGTAATCCATCTGCCATTATTTGCTTTCCTGAAGGCCTGCCAGGTGCGGCTTCAGCGTAGGTGACAAACAGCTGGCGAACCTCTCCCCGAACTTCCTCAGTCCACTCTTTATAGTGGGAGAGAGCACGTCTCAGGTCCAAAGTATGGAGCCTGTACTCGGCATCTGAGGTGTAGCTCAGGTAGAACACAGGCAGAGTCAACACCTGATTAAGGTGAAACTCTGACACCACCTTCAGGAGGAATTTCGGGTGGGGGCGCATGACAACCTTGTCCCTGTGGAAGACTAGATAAGGAGACTCCACCAAAAGCGCCTGGAGCGCCCCAGTCCTTCTGGTAGACGTGACAGCCACCAGGAAGGTAGTCTTCCATGACAAGTGCGACATCTCTCACTTGTACACTGGTTTGAATGGCCTGCCCATGAGCTTTGCCAGTACCAGCAGTAGATACCATGGAGATGGAGGTTCACGCATTGGAGGGGATATGTGATTGAGGCCTTTGAATAAAAGTCAGACCACCTTCTCCTGTGCCACCGTCTGCTGACTGGCCCGCACCTGGTAAGCAGAGATGGCTGCCAGGTGCACTTTAAGGGTTGAAGACCGAAGACGCCCTTTGGACAGAGGCCAAAGGTAGTCTAAAATGCTCGCCACAGGACAGAGGGTCCAGGCCCTTGCCCTGGCACCAAATGGAAAACTTTTTCCATTTGAAGGTGTAGCACTTTCTGGTTGACTCCTTTCTGGATGCTTCTACTACTGTACGTACTTCCTCAGAGAGACCCAAAGCCTGGAACTCTAGTTGCTCAGGAACCAGGCTGTCAGGTGCAGGGATTGAAGGTCCAGATGGAATACCTTCCCCTGATTGACTGATATAAGGTCCAGGTGTGCTGTAAGACGCCTCAGGAACCTGTTGCTGAGGCTGAGGAGATCTGGATACCAGAACTGCCGGGGCCAGTCTGGGACTACCAGGATCACCTGCGCCTTGTCCCTCCTCACGTTGAGAAGCATCCTGTGGATCAAGGGAAATGGAGGAAAGGCGTAGAAGAGGCCTGGGGTCCATGGCTTCAAGAAGGTATCCCCTAGCAGCGAGCCCCACTGAAGGCGGGGTGGGCATGAAACAGCCTCAGCTTGTTTTCCCTGGAGGC
The DNA here is from genome assembly GCA_016271365.2 of Neoceratodus forsteri. Lineage (NCBI taxonomy): Eukaryota > Metazoa > Chordata > Ceratodontiformes > Ceratodontidae > Neoceratodus > Neoceratodus forsteri. The sequence goes on along the minus strand of CM028131.1, from coordinate 105,777,913 downwards.
AAACAGGTCCACCATCGGTTTGCACCAGTGGGAGAACAGGCTGTAAGCTACCACTGGATACAGAAACCACTCGTGGGATGTCTCGCCTATGCGGCTGAGAGCATCCGCCAGATGATTTGAAGCTCCAGCCACATGGATGGCTAGGAGATCTGCCTCCAATAGTCTCACACGTGTCCAGATGTGGAGTGCTTCCCTGCACAACAGCTGGGAGTGCATGCCGTCCTGCTTGTTGAGGTAGTACATGGTCGTGGTATTGTCCTCATGGACTTGAACCACTTGACCCTGAAGCTGCTGAGAGAATGCTGACACCACCAGTCTGACCGCTCTGAGCTCCAACAGGTTGATATGGTATCAGGATTCCTCGGGGGGTCCAGAACCCGTGGGCCCTGTTGTTTCCCATGTGGGCTCCCCAGCCTGTGAGAGAGGCATCGGTCATGAGGACGACCATCGACTTGGATCGGACAAACGGGATCCCTTCCTGCAACTGGTCTAGGACAGCCCACCACTGGACAGCGTCTCACATCTTCTGGGTCAAAGTGATCAGCTGGTCGAAATGACCTTGGCACCGAGTCCACTGGGCAGCCAGCTCCCACTGAAGGAGGTTCTTTATGTCACAGGGCCCAACGGACCACGGTGGTGCAGGCTGCCATGTAGCCCAGAAGGTGCAGAAAGTCCCAGGCAGGGCTCAAGTGTCCAACCAGAAATGATTGGGCAAAGGAGGAGAGAACCTCCACCCTGTCCGCCAGGAGCCGAGCTCTGGCTTGGCAGGAGTCTAGCTCTGCCCCGATGAAGCATATCACCTGAGACGGCACGAGCTCCGACTTGGCCTCGTTGATCAGGAGGCCAAGCTGAGAGCAGGTCTGGAGGGCCAGGTTCCTGGACCTCTCCACCTCTTGCTGGGTGGAACCTGCCAAGAGCCAACTGTTGAGGCAGGGGTACACTCAGACCCCTCGACGCCTGAGATGGGCTGCCACCATTGCAATGCATTTGGTGAAGACCCTTAGGGCCGATTACAGGCCGAATGGCATGGCTCTGAATTTGTATAGGGTTCCCTCTGCTCTGAAGTAGACGAACTGCTGGTGTGATGGACGGATCGGGATGTGAAAGAATACGTCTTGGAGATTCAGTGAGTAGACCCACATGTTTTGCTTTAGGGGTGGTATGATCCGGGACAGAGTTACCATCCTGAGGATGTGTGGCCAGAGATACTGATTCAGGTCATGCAGATCTAGAATGAGGCGCCAGCCACCCGTCCGCTTTGGGACCAGGAAGTACATGGAAACGAACCCTGGGTTGACTGGAGGATCTGCCACTCGAACCACTGCCTCCTTGAGGAGGAGCTGGGCTATGTCGTTTCACAGAACCGACCGAGTGTGGGCCGATTCTCTCTCCCCCCGTGGGGTGTGGGCTCATCTGGGAGAGTACTGCTCCAATTCTAGAGGCAGATCCTGGCCGACCACTTCTAAGATCCACCTGCCTGTGGTAACAGCGGCCAGGCGGAAAGAAAGTGGTGGAGCCAACCCACCACGCAAGGACTTAGAGCTGACGTGACAGAGATAGGGGTGGCAACCCCTATCCCATCACTGGGCAGGCTTGGAGGCAAAGGGTCCAGCGCCTGAACCCCGACTCCGTGTCTGCGGGCCAGTGGAGGCCTGGAATTGGGCTGAAGGTACCAAGCCTGTGCCTGCTATTGCTGCCCGCCGTGAAAGAAGGGCTGCTGTGTTGCAGGAGCAGGGTGCCAAAAATACAGGTTACTCACCTGTAACAGGAGTTCTAGGAATGGTATATGTTGTTCATCCACACTCATTGGCAGTATCCTTGCCGCTTTAAATCTTGCCGGAAGGTCTTCAAGCTTGCTCCTCCCACCCACCCGGGTGGTATAACTCTCGGCTCCGCCCCATGACGCCAGATCTGCCCGCTGGAAGCTCAGGTTGTGCGTCGAGCCGGGAGGTCGGAGGAGTCAGGATGAACAACATATACCATTCCTAGAACTCCTGTTACAGGTGAGTAACCTGTATTTCTAGGACATGGATATGTTGTTCATCCACACTCATTGGCAGACCTCAGCAGTTCTCCGGGAGGAGGGAGGCAAGACGACACCTCATATACTTACTTGGGAAAGAGAGACTGAGAACCGAGGCCCAAAACCAGCATCCCGGCGTGACTCAAGGTCGATGTGGTAGTGGGTAATGAAGGTGTTTGCTGACTTCCAGGTAGCAGCCCTGCAGATTTCCTGGATAGGGACGCCCCTGGAAGCAGCCATCAGCAGCAGTATGGCGGGTAGAATGAGCTCTTATCCTCTGGGAGGCTCCATGCCCGCCAACTTATAGCAGAGATCTATGCAGGAGGTTACCCACCTGCTTATCGTCCGCTTGGCTGCAGGTCTGCCAGATGCGCTTCAGCGTAGGTGACAAACAGCTGGCGAACCTCTCCCGACTTCAGCCGTAGGCTCCTTATAATAGCGAGGCCTCTAGGGTCCAGAGTATGGAGCCCATATTCGCCTCCGAGGTGTGATTGGGGTAGAACACCGCAGAGTCAACACCTGGTTAAGGTGAAACTCGACACCACCTTCGAAGGAATTTCGGTGGGGCGAGGACAACCTTGTCCCTGTGGAAGACCAGGTAAGGAGACTCGATGGAAAGCGCCTGGAGCTCTCCCATCCTTCTGGCTGACGGATAGCCACCAAGAAGGCGGTCTTCCACGACAGGTGAGAGAGCACACCTGTGCATAGGTTCGAATGGCTTGCCCATGAGCTTTGCCAGTACCAGCAGTAGATCCCACGGAGGTGGGGGTTCCCAAGACTGGAGGGAAATGTGATCAAGGCCTTGAAAAAGCGCCAGACCACCTTCTCCTGCGCCATCGACTGCTTCCCGCCCGCGCCTGCAAGCAGAGATGGCTGCCAGGTGCACCCTTAGGTCGCCGACCTAAGCCCTTGACTAGAAAGGGACCATAAATAGTCCAAGATGCTTGCCAAGGAACAGGAGGAAGGGTCCAAGCCTTGTTCTGACACCAAATGGAAAACCTTTTCCATTTGAAGGCATAGCATTTTCTGGTCGACTTTACGGGACGCCTCAACTACATTGAGGACCTCGCCGGAAAGACCCAAAGCCTGGAACTCTAGCCAGGAACCAGGGTCAGGTGCAGGGATTGAAGGTCCGGATGGAACACCTTCCCTGATTGACTGAGAGCAGGTCCGGGCGAGCTGAAGCTGTCAAGGAGTCCTGGAGCTGAGACTGAGGAGATCTGGTACCAGAACTGGCGAGGCCAGTCTGGGGCTATCAGAATCACCTGCGCCTTGTCCCTCCTCGCCTTGAGAAGCACCTGTGGATCAAGGGAAATGGGGAAAGGCGTAAAGAGGCCCGGGGTCCATTGCCTCGAGAAGGCATCCCCTGCAGCGAGCCCTGCTGAGGGGGCGGGCATGGAACAGACTCAGCTTCGCTCTCTCTGGAGGCAAACAGGTCCACCTGAGGTGTGCCCCAAAGGGAGAACAGATGCTGTACTACTCCGGCAGGAGAGACCACTGTGGATGCAGCCCCTATCCGCCCAGGCATCGGCCAGGGTGTTGGAGGCTCCTGCCACGGAATGGCTAGGAGATCCGCCCAGGCTGCGCAGCGAGTGACCAAATGCGGAGAGCTTCCTTGCATAGAAGCATGGAGCGCTGGCCCCGCCCTGGCGGTTTAGATAGTACATGGTCGTGGTATTGTCCGCCTGACTCGGACCACTTGACCCCGGAGGAACGGAGCAAAGGCGGTGAGAGCTAGGCGACCGCCGGAGCTCCAGCAGGTTGATGTGGCATCGACTCTCTGGGACCAGAGGCCATGAGCCCGGTGTTCCCCAGATGGGCACCCCAACCCATCAGAGAGGCATCGGTCGACAGAGAGACCGCCGCTCGGGCGGACTAACGGGATGCCCTCCTGCAATGATCTGGAACGGTCCACCACTGGAGAGCATTCCACATCCCCTGTGTCACCGACACAAGCTGGTCCAAGGGATCGCAGCGCCAGGACCACTGGCTGGCCAGTCCCCACTGAAGGGGACGATGTTCCAGCGGCCCAACGGACCACGCTGGTGCAGGCCGCCATGAGACCCAGGAGGCGCAGGAAGTCCCGGCAGGGCGCAATTGCCCAACCAGAAATGATCGGGCAAAGGAGGAAAGAACCTCGCCCTGTCCGCCGGAGCCGCGCCTGGCTCAAGAGAGTCGAGCTGCGCCCGATGAATAAAATCACCTGCTTCGCTCGAGTCTCGACTTGGCCTCGCTGGATAAGGAGGCCCAGTTGAGAGCAGACCTGAGGGCCAGATCTCTGACCACCCGCCTCCTTCCTGGAGGGAGCTGCTATCAGCCAGTCGTCCAGGTAAGGGTACACCCGACCCTCGGCGCCGTAGGAATGCTGTCACCACTGCCATGCATTTGGTGAAGACCCTGGAGCTGGAGACAAGTCAAGGGCATGGCTTGAACTCAAGAGAGATCCTTCCGCTGGAAGCGAAGGAATCTCTGGTGAGACGGACGGATAGGGACGTGAAAAACCGGCCCTGCAAGTCCAGAGAGCAGAACCACACGCTGCTCCAAGGATGGTATTATCTGAGCCAGAGTGACCATCCTGAAGGTTCGAGACCTAGGAACTTGTTTAGGTCGTAGGTCGAGAATGGGCGCCAGCCCCCGTCTGCTTCGGAACCAGGAAGTACCTGGACACAAACCCTGGGTCTGAAGGAGGGTCCACCACCTTCTTACCACCTCCTTCTGGAGGAGGAGAGGATGTCGGCTCGACGAGCCGCCAGTGAGGCTGGGGATCCCAAGCTCCCGAGGGGCGACGGCCTGAAGGGTGGTGCCTGCTCGATTCCAGAGGCAGGCCTCTTCCCACCACCTCTCAAGACCCACCTGTCCGTGGTAACAGCGACCAGGCGGAACGGAAGTGCTGGAGCGCTCTCCACGGGGACCTAGGTAAGTGACGGGAGGCAAGACACCTCAGCCCGCCACTGGGCAGGCTTGGAGGAGGGACCGCCGAGGGACCTCCTGGGCCCTTTCCTCCTGCCTCCTGTTAGAGGAAGCCGGCGGCTTGGGTTTGGGATGCCAAGGCCGAGCCTGCTGGCCCTGACGTTGCTGGGTCAAGGCTGGGGCACAGAAGGACTAAAGGGCTTAGGCTGTGGTTTGTGCCTTTGTCCTTCTGAGCGGAAGAGACCGAGTCCAAGGTGGCATTGGACTTCTCGATCCTCTGCAGGTGACCTTCCACCCCAGGGTCAAGAGGTCAGTCCTCAAAAGGGAACATCCGCCAACTTGTGCTGGGTATCCGGCAAAGGTGGATATCCTCAGCCAAGCCCGCCGACGATAGCCACTGCGGCCGCCACCGATCTGGCACATGAGTCCCCATATCCAAAGCAGTCTGAGCTGCTGTTTGGCCACTGCTCTGCTCCTGGTCCCGCACCTGCTTAACCGTAGTCTGCAGATCGGCGGAAGATGAGGGATGACCTCATCCAGGAGCCCAACAGGCATGAGAAAATGTGCCATGAGGACGGCCGAACTGGCCTGACGAAGGCCGAGAGAGGACGCAGCGAGACTTTCGCCCGACATAGTCCAATTCTTGACCCTTGTCAGGAGGTTTGTCCACATCCCTGGCGCTGCCGGGCGCGCCGAAAACGCTGTCGGTAACCAACCCTCAGCAGAGGGTGTTCCAAAACCGGACAAGGAACCGGGGACCGTGATACTTCCTGGCCATCCTGGCCAAGGCGCAGGGCAGGAAGCAGGCGCCAAAGTTCCAGTGCCGACCCACTATGGCCTCGCCACCGGAAAGGCCTCCGCCGGAGAATCCCGGTCCAGAATCTCCGTGAGGGGATACCTGGCCCGCTTTGGAACGGGTTCGAGCTCCATCCCGTAGACTCCGAGATGAGCCAAGCAGTCCTAGGAAGGACGACGGGCTATCGCCCATTGACTGACCTCCTGAAGACTCCAAGTCCAGTCGCTGGAGAAGAAGGAGGAATCATCTTCGACTCGGAAGAGTCCTCAAGGAGCTGCCTCTGGCCTGAGCCACCCTTCACCTGCCGAGGTCGGTCGGGAGTGAGGGTAACTGACAGCCGATGGGGTAAACCTCAGCCGATCGAGAATCCTTGGTCGGAGCCCCAATTGGTGGCTGTGGAGGCGGAGGTTCCACCGAATCGGTGGAGCAGCTGGTTTTGGCCGAACAACCGCCTGGGTATAGGCCTCGGCAAGTCGAGGGGTTGTGTCCGGCCGCCCGTGACAGTTACTTAATGGTCGGAAGGCGCCGGAGTCGGCTTATTCCCGCCAGGAGGAGCTGTTGAACATAAGGTCCTCGCACGCCGACGACTTACGCCAAGCCTCCTCATCCGAGGAGGAGGACGAGGACGAAGCGGCGACGCCGCTCATCATGTGCCGAGACCGAGACCGCTTATGACGGGAACGGCTGGACCGCTAAGAGGTCCGAGACCGAGACCGAGAGTCCCGGAATTTCCGGGTCGGTGCGGGAGGTGTCGGCCGGAACCGACACCTTCGCTCGGAAGGTCCATCCGAGGGCTCCGGAACCGGAGGCACAGGCGAGCCCACGGGATCCTCAACTCCTCCCGGGGGAACCGGGGAGAGGGGAATCTCGGCTGCTAAAGGCGACAGCCCGTCCAATGGGTCGAGAAAAATCTCGACTTCATCAGTGGGAGTCTCGGTCAACTGACCTGACGGGACACCGTGAGGCTCAGGGTGGTCAAGCCGACGGTCGACGGCCGGGAGAGGGACCTTTCCGCCCCAAGAGCGCCGACGGAGGGACTTACCCTTGTCCTCTTTTTGACCGAGAAAGGTCCAGCAGACGAGGCCCTTCTCCTTAGTGGAGAGGGACAGACAAAGCTCCTTAAAGGAAGCCGTGTAGGAAGAACCCAGAGAGAGCGGGATAAATGCCGCTGCCGAGGAAGATACGGCCCGCGCCGCCTCCTCTTCGAGGGCGACCATCCGCTCGAGCTGATCCGCCGAGCCCGCCGCCACGGACACCGCCAACCGGGCCTCCTTGGACTTCACCGAGGGAACGCTTCGGACGGCCCAGTTGCAATCGGGCAGCACGGTCTCGAGGACGAGGCCGAGAAAGATGAGCACAGGTCGCAAGCTCGCGGGTCGTGCCTAGGCAGTAGACACACGTGGAGTGTGGATCCGTCCGAGACATCTTCTGCCCGCATGGGCATCTCCGAACCGGGAGTCGATTTCCATCGCAGCCAGAGGGATCAAGACTGAAGTCTTTTGCAAAATATTATTTTTAAACCGCAAACGGAGAAATAGGAACCAGTCACAAACGCAGAGCGTTAAGGAGGAACCTGAGCTCCAAGCGTAAGGAAGATCTGCGCTATGGGCGGAGCCGAGTTATACCACCCGGTGGGTGGGAGGAGCAAGCTTGAAGACCTTCCGCAAGATTTAAAGCGCAAGGATACGTTAATGAGTGTGGATGAACAACATATCCATGTCCCCAGAAAACAGGTTACTCACCTGTAACAGGAGTTCTAGGAATGGTATATGTTGTTCATCCACACTGTCTGGCAGGTATCCTTGCCGCTTAAATCTTGCCGAAGGTCTTCGTTGGCTCCTCCCACCCACCCGGTGGTAAAACTCGGCTCGCCCATGACGCCAGATCTGCCCGCTGAAGCTCAGGTTGTGCCAGGCCGGAGGTCGGAGGTAGGATGAACAACATATACCATTCCTAGAACTCCTGTTACAGGTGAGTAACCTGTATTTCTAGGACATGGATATGTTGTTCATCCACACTGTCTGGCAGACTCCTAGCAGTTCTCCGGGAGGAGGAGGCAAGGCACACCCCTACTTAGGGAATAAAGACTGAGAACTGAGGCCCAAAACCAGCATCCCGGCGTGACTCAAGGTCGATGTGGTAATGGGTAATGAAGGTGTGTGCTGACTTCAGGTAGCAGCCCTGCAGATTTCCTGGATAGGGACGCCCCTGAAGCAGCCACCGATGCAGCAGTATGGCGGTAGAATGAGCCTTATCCTCTGGGAGGCTCCATGCCCGCCAACTTATAGCAGAGATCTATGCAGGAGGTGACCCACCTGCTTATCGTCTGCTTGGCTGCAGGTCTGCCAGGTGCGGCTTCAGCGTAGGTGACAAACAGCTGGCGAACCTCTCCTCGATTTCAGCCGGCGCCTTATAATAAGCGAGCGCCTCTAGGGTCCAAAGTATGGAGCCTGTATTCGCCTCCGAGGTGTGATTGGGGTAGAACACCGCAGAGTCAACACCTGGTTAAGTTGAAACTGACACCACCTTCGGAAGGAATTTCGGTGAAGAGGACAACCTTGTCCCTGTGGAAGACCAGGTAAGGAGACTCGATGCAGAGCGCCTGGAGCTCTCCCATCCTTCTGGCTGACGTGATAGCCACCAAGAAGGCGGTCTTCCACGACAGGTGAGAGAGTTCACACCTGTGCATTGGTTCGAATGGCTTGCCCATGAGCTTTGCCAGTACCAGCAGTAGATCCCACGGAGGTGGAGGTTCTCGCACCGGAGGGGAAATGTGATCAAGGCCTTTGAAAAAGCGCCAGACCACCTTCTCCTGCGCCACCGACTGCTCCCCGGCCCGCGCCCGGTAAGCAGAGATGGCTGCCAGGTGCACCTTTAGGGTCGTCGACCTAAGCCCTTGACTAGAAAGGGACCATAAATAGTCCAAGATGCTTGCCAAGGAACAGGAGGAAGGGTCCAAGCCCTTGTTCTGACACCAAATGGAAAACCTCTTCCATTTGAAGGCATAGCATTTTCTGGTCGACTTCACGGACGCCTCAACTACATTGAGGACCTCGTCGAAAGACCCAAGGCCTGGAACTCTAGCCGCCAGGAACCAGGCCTCAGGTGCAGGGATTGAAGGTCCGATGGAACACCTTCCCTGATTGACTGAGAGCAGGTCCGGGCGAGCTGGAAGCTGCCTCGGGAGCCTGGAGCTGAGGCTGAGGAGATCTGGTACCAGAACTGGCGGGCCAGTCTGGGGCTATCAGAATCACCTGCGCCTTGTCCCTCCTTGCTTTGAGAAGCACCTTGTGAATCAAGGGAAATGGGGAAGGCGAGAAGAGGCCCGGGGTCCACGGCTCGAGAAGGCATCCCTGCAGCGAGCCCTGCTGAGGGGGCGGGCATGGAACAGCTCAGCTTCGCTGCCTCCTGGAGGCAAACAGGTCCACCTGAGGTGTGCCCCAATGGGAGAACAGATCTTGTACTACTCCGCAGGAGAGACCACTGGGATGCAGCCCCATCCGCTTAGGCATCGGCCAGGGTGTTGGAGGCCCCTGCCACATGAATGGCTAGGAGATCCGCCCAGGCTGCGCACGAGTGACCAAATGCGGAGAGCCTCGCATAGAAGCATGGAGCGGCCCGCCCGGCGGTTTAGATAGTACATGGTCGTGGTATTGTCCGCCTGACTCGGACCACTTGACCCCGGAGAAACGGAGCAAAGGCGGTGAGAGCTAGGCGGACCGCCTGAGCTCCAGCAGGTTGATGTGGCATCGACTCATGGGACCAGAGGCCGTGCACCCAGGTTCCCCAGATGGGCACCCCAACCCATCAGAGAGGCATCGGTCGATAGAGAGACCGTCGGCTCAGGCGGACAAATGGGATGCCCTCCTGCAGATGAACTGGAACGGTCCACCACCGAGAGCTGCCCACATCCCTGGGTCACCGTCACTAGCTGGTCCAATGGATCGCAGCGCCAGGACCACTGGCTGGCCAGACCCCACTGAAGAGGGCAGATGTGCCAGCGGCCAACGGACCACGCTGGTGCAGGCCGCCATGAGACCCAGGGAAGTCCCGGCAGGGCGCGATTGCCCAACCAGAAATGATTGGGCAAAGGAGGAAAGAACCTCGCCCTGTCCGCCGGGAGCCGTGTCTGGCTCAAGAGAGTCGAGCTCTGCCCCGATGAAAAGAATCACCTGCTCGCTCGAGTTCCGACTTGGCCTCGTGATGAGAAGGCCGACTTGAGAGCAACCTGAGGGCCAGATCTCTGACCGCTTCCACCTCCTGTCTGAGGGGCTGCCATCAGCCATCGTCCAGGTAAGGGTACACCGGACCCTCGGCGCCACGAGGAAAGCTGTCACCACTGCTATGCATTTGGTGAAGACCCTGGAGCTGGAGACAAGCCAAGGGCATGGCTCGAACTCAAAAGGGATCCCTCCGCCGAAAGCTAAGGAATCTCTGAGTGACGGACGGATAGGGACGTGAAAGAACGCTGGCCCTGCAGGTCCAGAGAGCAGAACCACACGCCGTGTTCCAAGGATGGTATTATCTGAGCCAGAGTGACCATCCTGAAGGTTCGAGACCTTAGGAACTTGTTTAGGTCCGTGTAGGTCGAGAATGGGCGCCAGCCCCCGTCTGCTTCGAACCAGGAAGTACCTGGACACAAACCCTGGTCTGAGGAAGGGTCCACCACCTCCTGATCACCTCCTTGGAGGAGGAGAGTGATGTTGGCTCGAGCGAACCGACAGTGAGGCTGGATCCCGATGCCCCGGGTGCGACGGCTTGAAGGGCGGGCCTGCTTGAATTCCAAGGGCAGGCTCTTCCCACCACCTCCAACACCCACCTGTCCGTGGTAATAATGGACCAGGCGAAAGGAAGTGACGGAGCTGCCCCATGGGGAACCTGGGTGAGGTGACGGGTTGGGGCTACACCCTCAGCCCGCCACTGGGCAGGCTTGGAGGAGGGACCGCCGAGGACCTCCTGGGCCCTTACCTCCCTGCTTCCTGTTGGAGGAAGCCGACGGCTTGGGCTTGGGATGCCGTTGAGCCTGCTGGCCCTGATGTTGCTGGGTCGGACGTCATGGGCGCAGAAGGACGAAGGGCTTAGGCTGTGGTTTGCGGCCTTGTCCTTCTGAGCGGAAGAGACCGAGTCCAAGGTAGCATTGGACTCTCGATCCTCTGCAGGTGACCTTCCACCCCAGGGTCAAGAGGTCAGTCCCCAAGAAGGGGACATCCGCCAACTTGTGCTGGGTATCCGGCGAAGGTGGATATCCCAGCCAAGCCCGACGGCATAGCAACCGCGGCCGCCACAGACCTGGCACATGAGTCCCCAATGTCCAAAGCAGTCTGAAGCTGCTGTTTGGCCACTGCCCTGCCCTGGTCCCGCCTGCCTAACCGTAGTCTGCAGATCCGCGGAAGATGAGGACGACTCATCCAGGAGCCCAACAGGGCATGAGAGAAATGTGCCATGAGGACGGCCGAACTGGCCTGACGGGGCCGAGGAGGACGCAGCGAGACTTTTCGCCCGCATAGTCCAATTCCTTGACCCTTGTCGGAGGTTTGTCCACATCCCTGACGCTTCGGCACCGGAAAACGCTGTCGGTAACCAACCCTCGGCCGAGGGTGTTCCCAAACCGACAAGGAACCGGTAGGGACCGCATACTTCCTGGCCATCCTGGCCGAAGGCGCAGGGCAGGAAGCAGGGCGCTGCCAGAGCTCCAAGGCCGGGCCCACTATGGCCTCGGCCACCGGAAAGGCCTACGTAGGGGAATCCCCTCGGTCCAGAATCTCCGTGAGGGGATACCTGGCCCGCTTAGAAACGGGTTCGAGCTTCATCCCTGTGGACTCCGAGATGAGCCGAAGCAACCCTAGGAAGGACGAAGGGCTATCGTCCACTGACTGTCCTCCTGAGGACTCCAAGTCCATTCGCTTGGAGAAAAGGGAGGAATCGCCTCGGACTCGGAAGAGTCCTCAAAGAGCTGCTCGGCCTGAGCCACCTCCACCCGCCGAGGTCGATCGGGAGTGAGGGTGACAGACAGCCTATGGGGCAGTCCCTGAGCCGACCGAGAATTCTTGGTCGGAGCCCCAAATAACGGCTGTGGAGGTGGAGGTTCCACCGGGATCGGTGGGGGCAGCTGGTTTTGGCCGAACAACCAGCCTGGGAACAGGCTCCTGTGATAAATCGAGGGGTTGTTTCGCCGCCCGTGACAGCCACTTAATGGCCAGGGAGAACGCAGGGCCGCTTGTTCCCGGTCAGAAGGAGCTGTTGCCACATGAGGTCCTCATATCGCCGACGCATCCACGCCGAAGCTTCCTCGTCCGAGGAGGAGGAAGAGGACCAGCGGCGGTGACCGAGATCGCCGCCATGACGGCGGGATCAACTGACCGCGAAGAAGTCCGAGAGAGAACCTCGGCTTTCCGAGGACGGTGCGGAGGTGTCGTGGGGAACCGCACTCCTCGGTTCGGAGGGTTCAACCGAAGGCTCCGGAACTGGAGGCACAGACAAGCCAACGAGGTCCTCAACTCCCACCAGGGGAACCGGGGAGAGGGGATTCTTGGCTTCTCCTGCCGACAACCCGTCCAACGGGTCGAGAAAAATCTCGACCGCGACGAAGGGAGTCTCGGTCAACTGGCCTGATGGGGACACCGTGAGACCAGTGGCCGAAGCCGAGCGGTCGACCGAAGTCGACGGCCGACAACTCGGGGAGAGGGATCTTTCCTGCTCCCAAGAGCCGACTGTGGACTTACCTTTGTCTCTTTTGGACCAAGAAAATGGTCCAGCAGAAGTTGGTCCTCACCTTAGTAGAGAGGGACAGTACAAAGCCCTTAAAAGAAGCCCAATAAGAGGCACCAGAGAGAGCGGACAAATGCCGCAGCCGAGGTAGAAGTACCCCGCCACCTCCTTCTTCGAGGGCGCATCATCTGCTCGAGCTGATCCGCCAAGCCCACCGCGGAAACCGCCGACCGGGCCTCTTTGACTTCACCGAGGGAAACGCCTCGGACGCCCCAGTTGTAAACAGGCAGCACGGCCTCGAGGACGAGGTCCGAAAGGAAGAGCACAGGTCGCAGGCCCGTGGGTCGTGCTCCAGGCCTAGACAGTAGACGCAGCGGAGTGCGGATCCGTCCGAGACATCTTCTGCCCGCAGGGCATCTCCGAAACCGAGTCGACGGTCCATCAGAATGTAGGGAGAGAAGACTGAAGTCTTTAAGCAAAAACTTTTAAATTCAAAAGCTAAGAATTAGGAACCAGTCTTATACGCAGAGCGTTAAGGAGGAACCTGCGCCAAGCGGTAAGGAAGATCTGGCGTCATGGGGCGGAGCCGAGAGTTTTACCACCCGGGTGGGTGGGAGGAGCCAGCTTGAAGACCTTCCGGCAAGATTTAAAGCGGCAAGGATACCTGCCAGACAGTGTGGATGAACAACATATCCATGTCCCTAGAAAGGCTTTTTCTTTTTCTACTGCTTCTTGGCGCCAGGGCACTTTGAGCAGAAGTGGCTGAGTCCAAGGTGGCACTGGACTGCTCGATAGGCTGAAGGTGACCATCCACACCTGGGCCAAACAGATCGGTACCTAGGAAAGGAACATCAGTGAGTTTGTGCTGGGTGTCGCCGTAAAGATGGAAAGCCTCAGCCAAGCCCTGCGGCGTGAGGCAACCGAGGCTGCCACCAAACAGGCATAAAAGTCCCCAAGGTCCAAAGCCATCTGCTTGGCAACGGCACGTCCCTGGTCCTGGATCTGCTTGACTGTAGTCTGTAGGTCCACGGGCAGGTGCGGGAGAACTTCATCTAAGGAACCCAACAGGACACAAGAGAAGTGCGCCATGATGACGGCCTAGCTCGCTTGATGGAGGCCTAAAGAGGAGGCTGCACAGACCTTCCTGGCCATGTGGTCCAGTTTTTTGGACTCCTTGTCAGGAGGTCTATCAGTACCAGCAGAGCTGCCTGTGCATCTGAACACTGAGGCAGTCACCAACCCCCCAGCCGAGGGGTGTTCAGTGAACCCTCAAGAGGGACCCAATGAGCATTGCATACTTGTGGGCCATCCAGGTAGACGGCACTGGACAGGGGGCAAGATGCGGCCAGAGCTCCAAGGCCGGGCCAACAATGGCTTCGGCTACAGGAAAGGCTTCCGTGGGAGTATCCCCTATTTTAAGAATTTCTGTAAGAGGGTACTCTGCCCTTTTCTGGGCAGGCTCCAGAGGCATTCCCGTGGATTTGGAAATGAGGCGGAGAATCCCATGAAAAGATGAAGGGCCCTCCTCCGTTGACACGATAGACTCATTGTCCCGCGGGTGAGTGTGTAAGTCAGTGTCTTCTGTATCTGAAGAATCCGGATAGATTGGTGGGCCACCAAAGTCCCCTTCAACACGCCTGGGGCGATCAGGCATAAGGGTGACCAACAACCTACGTGGGAGTCCTGGAACCATCCAAGAACCCTTTGTAAGAGCCCCTCCCAAAGGCTGTTTAGGTGGTGGCTCCACCACGATCAGTGGAGACCGATTCTGGCCGAACCAGAGTGGGTTTGGCCGGCTCCACGGGCGGGGGAACTGATATGACCAGTTCTGAAGGAGTCGGCTTCGGCCTAGGAGGAGAAAGCCACGTAATGGCTGCAGTAGAAACCGTGGCCGGCTTCCATATCAAATCCTCATAGCGTCAACGGACTTTCCGCCGAAGCCTCTCCTCATCTGAGGAGGATGAGGATGACCGATGTTGTCGCCTCTTTTTAGAGTGCTTGTGCACCTTCCTCGGTCTGTCGGTTGAGGGGGTCCCAGATCTCGACCTCGATCGGACTGGCCAATTTGCTCGCTTGGGAGACACCGGTGGAACCGGTGATTTACCCAGATGAGGGACCGGATCCTCAATGAGATTCCCAGCTGGCTGGGTCTCCTTATAAGGAAGAGGCTGGGACCAGATCCTTGTCAAGGTCATCATTTATAAATGGGCGACATGGTCGACGGGATTGAGAGCGATCTCAACCTCGTTGATCTCAACCTCAGTCGACTGGCCAGATGGCAGGGCTGAGAAGCCAGCGGCCAAGGAAGCAGTTTCGACTGAAGTCGACACTGCCGGTTTCTGGGACCGAGATCGCTCACGATGCCAAGATTGTCTTTGCAGAGATGAAGATGATTTTGGATCCTTTTCCCTTTTATGGGACCGAGAGGAATGTGAGCCTGCAGATCCCTCGCCTTTAGTGGGGAGGGACTGACCGCTCTCGGAAGGAACCCGAAAACGTGGAGCCCAGGTTAAGGGAACCAAAAATCGACCGCGAAGATGACTGCGCGGCCTGCGTCACTTCTTCTTCTTCGATGGCCTGCATCTGTTACAGCTGCTCGGTGGACCCTGCAGTTGCGGAGACCACCCACCGGGCCTCTTTGGATTTCACCGGAGGATTCCATTTTTTGGGCCTGCCCAACTTAAGGAGTGTGAGACGATCGTCAAGGATGTTCGGTTGGAACGTGAGACATCTCGCAAGTCTAGGAGTCATGGCCGACACCCAGGCAGTACACGCATGCGGCATGCTGATCGGTGAGTGACATTGTTTTGGCCGCACGGACATCGGTGAAATCCGGGGGAAGATTTATCTTCCATGACCGAATAACAGAGAGCACAGTCGCTAGTTCAAACGAGCCTAATTTTCAGAATAACCAAAGGTTTAGAAGCCAGGGCCTAGAAAAAGCAATCGCAAAGAAGAGGCAACCTGAATCTTCCAGCGGAAAGGAAGATCTGGCATCATGTGGCAGAGCCGAGGGTTACACCACCGGGGTGAGTGGGAGGAGCCAGCTTGAAGACCTTCCGCCGAGATTTAAAGGGAAAAGGGACAAGCCAACAAGTATGGATAAGAACAACATATCCATAAGGGATCCTCAGGAGAAGACCTAGGGGACTCCCTTGGCTGTGGCTCATCACAGAGGGTACGAAAGCCAGAGTCATCGGACAAAGGAGAGTCCAACTCTGTGTACGACGAAAGGGCTTTTTCTGGTGACTGATTACCAGAAAGGGGAATGTCCCGGACGTTATCCCTCACATGGATATGGGCAGTGGAAGAGTGGCGAGACTGTCCCGCCAAGGAAAGGTGGGAGTCGACAGGTGACGTGGACCTACGAGTCAGCAGAGATAGAGACGGTGCTGAGGCCTCCAACGGTCCAAATCTGAGGCCAACTGAGCCCTGGTCTCTTGCCACCAGGACTGGAAAGCTGCTTACAAGTCAGCCTGAAAGTGAGATGGAGGCGGTGGGGCTGGTAAAGCGGTTATCCTGACACCTGATAATTAAGGGGGTACCCCGGACAAAGATGCCCCAATGTTGGGTAGCCTGGTAAGTGAGATGTTAGGCACCCAGATGTCAGACACCCGGCATCGGGTATGCCAGGTAACCCGGCTGAGGATGGCCACGAGATGGGCCTCACGGAGGGGCCGTGTGGGGTTCAGAGGGAGAGACCAAACGGCCCAACGTCGGACCCATCGGGGCATTCGATGGACCTGGGAGAGAGGCGTCGGAATGTCTGGCGTAGGCCTAGGTGTCAGATCTCCTGGCATCTAAAGACAAACAGCACCAGATGGAGGATAAGCCAACGTCTGGGGATCCACCAGCCCAGAGGGAGAAACCCCTAGCGTCTGGGGTTTATGAGTCCCAGAGAGGGGAACCTGAGAGTCCGTGGGGTTTCAAGGATTCTGAGACCCCCGATGGAAGGCCCCCCCCGGAGGAGGAGGATCTGAAAGCCCAACGGGCAAAACTGTCAGAAATGGTTCTGATGTGGGATCAGCGATTACCATGTCCAGAGGGTTAGCTCCGGAGAGACAGGGGAAACCGGAGTTACCACCTTGGGAGGTGGAGAGGAAGATTCCTGAGAGGGAGAGCCTTCGGGGAAGACTGCTGTGGAAGCAACAGCAGACGCTGCTCAACACTGGGAGAGACGTTGGCCCCAGATGGGAGCACATTGGCCGGGCAGTCATCAGTTGAGCTGACGACTGACTTACCAGCCGGGGCTAAAGAACTAGCCCTGACCGTGCAGACGCCAGCACAGCTGGCACCTGATTTACTGGCGGTGACCATGTAGACTTACCGGCTGTGACCGGGCAGGCGCCAGCAGAACTGGCGTCCGACTTACTAGTGGCGACTGGGCAAACAGCGGAGCTGGAGTCCAACTTACCGGTCGGGGCCATGCGCTTGCCGGCAGAGCTGGGGAGTGACTTAGCAGCCTTGCTGCCTGACTCAGACCAGGAGGCCTGAAGGGGTCTAAGGGTGGCAAACACTCCGGTGTCACCAGAGGAACCCGCCTGGACAGCTACAAGTTCAGGTGGGGGGCCGAGGCGTGATCCGCTGCAGCGGGAGAAGGCTTGAATGGAGTGGCACTTCCAGAGACATTGGAAGACCTCTCGCCATCCACAGCAACCGAAGGCAGCCGCGGGCATGACTGGGACCAATCCCGATCCCAGCGCTTCTCATCTTTTTTTCTTCTTTTTATGCTCCGCAGTGGAAGAGGATTCCCGCAGCCTCTGCAACTCCTTCTCCATGTTGGCCATCTTAATCTTCAAGAGATAGGAGTCCTGGGCCTGCTGGCACCATTTCTGCGTGGCCCGGATGAAATCCTTAGAGGCCGCGCAGCCCTCTGTGTTATGCTCTGGCCACAGGCAAAACAGGCAGAGTGTATGGCTGTCCTTGTGCAGAATTTGCGTGTCGCAGGAGTTGCACTTCTTCTTATGCAGAGTGAACACTGGAGAAGACAAATAAGGAAATCAAACTTTCTGGTAAGAACAAAAGAAAATGGAAGATACTCATCAAAAATGGCGTTCGACACTAGCAGGGTTCACCGCGAGGATCAACGTGCACAGGTCGACAGCGGGAAAGAACTGGACGGCGGGCACGGAGACCACCCACTATATAGGGTCACGCTGACGTCACGTGACGTCGGGTGGGTGGTTTCCTGCCAAACACTGCTAGCTAGAGTTTTCTGTCTGGTCCTGATGCCAGGGGGCACAGTCCTATATGTTATGACCTACTGCAGGAACCCTCTCGAAGTAAGACCTACTGTTACAGGTGAATAATCTGTTTTTCTAAGGACGTGGATATGGTGTACTTATCCACACTTCTTGCAGACTCCTAGCAGTTCTCCAAGGAGGTGGGGGCAAGGTGCAAGGTGCATACCTCCTACTTACGGAAGAGAGACTGGAGAACTGAGGCCCCAAAAGTAGCATCCCGGTGTGACTCAAGGTCGATGTAGTAGTGGGAAATGAAGGTGTGTGCTGACTTCCAGGTAGCAGCCCTGCAGATTTCCAGGATAGGGATATTCCTGGAAGCAGCCACAAAGGCAGCAGTATGACGGGTGGAATGAACCGTCAGCCCCACGGGAGGCTCCCTACCCGCCAACCTATAGCAGAGGTCAATGCAGGATACAATTCACCTGCCACTCGTCTGCTTAGCTTCCGAACCTGTCCCCAAACTCCAGCCGTTGCTCCTTGTAATAGGTAAGCGCTCACCGCAGGTCCAAAGTATGAAGCCTGTGCGCAGCCTCTGAGGTGTGGTTGATGAACACCGGGAAAGTCATCACCTGGTTAACGTGAAATAGACATCACCTTCGGGAGGAACTTCAGGCTGGGGCAAAGGGCAACCCTGTCCTCGTGGAAGACCAAGTAAGAAGACTTCACCGAGAGCGCATGGAACTCGCTGATGTGACAGCCACTAAGAAGGCGGTGACATATCACACTTGTGCACTGGTTAGAATGGCTTGCCCATGAGCTTTGCCAACACCAACAAGTCCCATGGTGGTGGTGGATCATACACCAGAGGGGAATGTGGTCAAGGCCTTTGAAAAAGCGCCAGACCACCTTCTCCTGCACCATCCATGGCATACCAGCCAGAGTCTGGTATGCAGAGATAGCTGCCAGGTACACCTTAAAGGTCGTTGACCGAAGGCCTGACAGAAAGGGACCAAATGTAGTAGAGAATGCTAGCCACCAGGCAAGATAAGGGGACTAGCCCCTTGCCCTAGCACCAAATGGAGAACCTCTTCCATTTTAAGGCATAGCATTTTCGGGTCTACTCCTTCCGAGAAGCCTCGACCATGGTGAGGACATCTTTAGAGAGACCCAAAGCCTGGAACTCTAGCCGCTTAGGAACCAGACTGTCAGGTGCAGGGACTGAAGGTCCAGATGGAGTACCTTCCCTTGACTGCAAGAGAGCCGATCCAAGTGGAGAGGAAAATGCTACAGGAGCCTGCTGCTCAGGCTGAGGCGATCGGGGTACCAGAACTGGTGGGGCCAGTCTGGAGCCACTAAGATCGTCCATGTCTTGTCCCCCTGACCTTGATCAGCATTCTGTGGATCAGCAGAAATGGAGGCAAGGCATACAAGAGGCCCAGGGTCCAGGGCCTCAAGAAGGCATTCCCCTACAACATTCCCTGCTGAGAAGGGCGGGCACAATACAGTCTCAGCTTTGTGTTCTTCCTGGAGGCAAACAGATCCACAAGAGGGGTGTCTCACGGAGCGAACAGACGGTGCACTACCTTTTGATGGAGAGACCACTCATGAGACACCTTATCCTGCTGGTTGAGGGCATTCACCAGCTGGTTGGACATGCTGGCCACATGGGTGACTAGGAGATGGGCATTCAAGCTGAGCATGAGTGTCCAGATGAGGAGAGCTTTCCTACACCGAGGAAGGGAGTGTGTCCCTCCCTATCTGTTGAGGTAGTACATGGCCGTGGTGTTGTCCGTCTTGGCCTAAACACCGCGACCCTGAATGTGTGGAGCAAAGGCAGTCAGTACCAGCCAAACTGACTGAAGCTTCAGCAGGTTGAAATGGCATTGGGACTCCTAGGGGGTCCAGAGTCCGTGGGCCTTGTGCTCCCCCAGGAGGTCACTCCAGCCCATCAGGGTGGAATCAGTCATTATGGTGACCGTCAGCTCTGGGCAGACAAATGGGATTCCTTCCTGCAGATGTTCTGGGACTAACAACTACTGGAGGGCGTCCCACATCAGCTGGGTCACAGTGACCAGCTGGTCAATGTGGCCCTTGCGCCAAGACCACTGATGGGCTAGTTCCCACTGCATAGTGCGCATTCTCCGTCGGAGCTAATGGACCATTCAGGTGCAAGCCACCATGAATCCCAGGAGGCACAGGAAATCCTGGCAGGGCGGAACTGCCCAACCCGAAATGACTGGGCAAAGGAGGAGAGAACCTCCACCCGGTCTTCCAACAGTTTAGCTCTGGCTCTGCAGGAGTCGAGCTCTGCCCCGATGAAAAGTATCACCTGCGAAGGTACAAGCTCCGACTTGGCCTCGTTGACAAGGGACAAGCAGGTCTGGAGAGCCAGATCTCTGGACCGCTCCACCTCCCCCGTGGAGGGACTTGCCATCAGTCAATCTTCCAAGTAGGGATACACCTGGACCCCTTGGTGTCTCAGGAAGGCTGCCATCACTGCAATGTACTTGCTGAAGATCCTGCGAGCCAAGGAGAGGACAAAGGGCATGGCCTGGAACTCGTAGAGATTCCCCTCCGCATGGAACCACAGGAACCAGTGGTGGGATGGATGAATGGGAACATGGAAGAATGCGTCCTGAAGATCTAAGGAGCAGAACCACATGTTCTTCTCCAGGAATGGATTGATCTGAGACAATGACCTTCCTGAAGGTGCACGACTGAAGGAATTTGTTCAGGTCATGCAGATCTATGATGGGGTGCCAGCCCCTCCCCCCCAATCTGCTTTGGGACCAGGAAATACCTGGAGACAAACCTTCGGCTTACTGGAAAGTCCAGGACCTGAGCCACTACCTCCTTCTGGAGCAGATGGGCAATGTCCTCCTAAAGGGTGAACAGCATGCCTGCAGACCCCATATCCTCCCGTGAAGCGTAGGCTCAGCAAGGGAGATACCTAGAATTTTTGAGGCAGACCCTGGATTACCACTTCGAGGACCACCTTTCCGTGGTGACAGCAGACGAGGAGGAAAGGAAGTGGCAGAGTTGCCCCCCCCCCCACAGGAGGACCCAGGGGAGACAGGATGGGCATGGGGGAGGCACCCACCATCCTGTCACTGGGCAGGCTTGAAGGAGAAGGGACCAGCTGAGGAAGCAGTGGGACCTCGACCCCTAGTCTGCGGCCGACTGAAGCAAGTGACTTTGGCCGAGAACACCAAGCCTGTGCTTACTGCCCAGCTGGGGGCTGGGTCACCTTGGCTGCAGGGGCAGAGAGGGCCTGAAAGGGTTTCTTCCTGTGAAGCTTGGAGCCCTTGGGATCCCTCTAGGCAGAGGGGACTGAGCCCAGGGTGGCACTAGACTTCTTAGTTCTAGTGAGGTGCCCTTCCAGCCCTGGCCCAAACAGGTCAGTGCCCAAAAACAGGACATCTGCCAATTTATGCTGGGTAGCTGCCGTGAAGGTAAAAATCTGCAGCCTAGCCCTACGGTGCATGGCCACAGCAGTGGCCACGGACGAGGAGCAGAAATCACTGATGTCCATGGCTGTCTGGAGCTGCTGTTTAGCCACTGCTTGGCCCTGGCCCTGGACTTACTTGACTGTGGTCTGTAAGTCATCCAGGAGCTGAGAAAGCACCTCATTGAGACTGCCTAGAAGGGCATGAATGAAGTGGGCCATCAAAAGGGCCGAACTAACCTGCCGAAGACAGAGAGAAGAGGCCATATAGATCTTTTTGGCCATGTGATCCAATTTCTTCGATTCTTTGTCAAGAGGCTTATCCACAAGCCAGCCCAGCAGTTGATTTTCCACTTGCGACGCTGACGACCCAGGTTCGGAAATGGACCTGGGAGTCGAAGGGCCGGCCGGAGGGAGAAGAATCAAGCTTTCTGAGGACTGCTCACCTTCTCCGGAGAGGGGCAGAGTGTCCAGCACTTCATGGACCCCTAGCGGAGGCGAGGGGGGGGTACAAACTGTGGCCTGAACCATATCAGCAGGGGGCAGCCGCTGGCCGTCTTTGCACGTTCCCTCACCCATCCAACAATCGAAAAAATAGGTCTGCCGACAACATGACAATGTTGCCGGTCCCATGTAGCCAATCGGATCCTCTCTCTCTCTACCTGGATCTGCTCTAGAACTGCCTGGAAGCCGGTGACCCCGCCCCAGAGAGTAATCCGGGGTACAGGAAACCCTATTCCCCCAGTACTATTAGATTCTGCCAGGAAGCCAGTGGTTCTGCCTCCCCCGGGGGGGGGGGGTAATCCGGGAGTGCTTGGAGGGCAGGAGGTGCTCCGTAACGGCTGCGGCAAGGTCGGGCGACCAATGGAGGGAGGTCGGTCAGACCACTAAAAAGGAGGCTTATTCAGGTCCCTGATGTTGCTGGTACGCTGAAAAACCAAGTTGGCCACAAGACCCTCAGCCAAGGGATGCTTGGTGAAACCTGACAGCACACCCATAGGGACTGCATACTTGCTGGCCATACAGACCAATAGCACAGGGCAAAGTTCCAGAGCAGGGCCAAAAATGGCCTCGATGATTGGGAAAGCCACCCTAGGGGAGTCACCCCAGTAGAGAATCTCGGTCAAGGAATACTTGACCCATTTTTGGACAGGTTCCATCTGGATCCCTGTAGATTCCAAGATCAAGTGGAGTAAGCCCCTGAAGGAAGTGGGACAGTGATCCATAGACAAATCCTCCCCCGACTCAGCGTCCAACGGATGGAAATGCAGGGAGAAGTCCTCGGAATTCAAAGATTCCCCAAAAAGCAGTTGACTGCCCAAGTCCCTGCTGACCCAGCGGGGTCTGTTGGGAGAAATGTTGACTGACAACCAATGTGGAAGTCTGGAAGCAGTATGAGCATCCTTATGAGGGGGACCATCCTTCAGTTGTTTAGGACATGGTTCCACCTGGATGGGCGGAGAAGCCAGAATAGGCCAAGCCAGAGTAGGCTGGGGTCTTGGTGGCAGGAACCACGGAAGAGCCGGGGTGGGGACCAGAACTGGCTTAACCCTGGAAAGCATGAGTTCCTGCCACATTAGTGCTTTATAGCGCTGGCACATTTTGCATCACTGCATCTCCTCACCTGAGGAGGAAGGAAAGCGGCGGCGCCACTTGCCCGACTCCAAACTACTGGATCTCGACCTTGACTGTCAGGGAGGCCAACAGCAAGAAGGAGAGGGTGTGACAGGGTTGAATAAGGCCCTGCACCATTTGTTATGCAGAATGAGTTTAAACACAAGGGTCTGTTCTGTGCTCTCCTTTTCTGTCTCTTCTCTGTCTGGTTGCGCAACCAAATTTTCTTGCGAGACCTAGGAAGTGATCACTCAGACGGTTTCACTATTCTCCACCTCTTGCTCACTCTCAGTCTTCCCTTGCTATGTCTGTCTTTTCTTCCCCCTTGCATATCTACGTGTATCAAAATATATGTGAATCTTTATGTGGAAATGTCACTGATACTGGGATCCCTTTGTTGAAAACTATATATAGTTATACTGTTGAAATGACTGCAAAAAGCTATTTGGAACTTAAGGGCTTAACCTGAGATGCTGAGATTTTTTTAAGCCTTTTGCAGAGATGTAAACAAGAGGTCAGTTCTGGGTCACAATGTTCTTTTTGCTGCACCTGCTGCTACTGACAAGAACACTGTGTGAGAAGCAGAATGTTCTCTTAACTAGCTTCCTACATAGACTTGTTATAAAAACAGCTGCAGTGTTTTGCAAGCGGGAGAGGCAGAGGCTGAGAGACAGATACAAAATTGAGAAGAAAAACTTAGAAGGACTCTTTTTTCTATGTTTGTACTGCCATTGTAAATCGTTACACTGAACAATTTTTAATTTTTTTATTTTGCTGTTATTAATAATAAAACTCCACTTGTGAATTTTGAAACTGCTCCTGGTTTTCCAATGCTTCCTGACCTGTGCCTCAGCGACTGGGGGGAGCGGCAAAAGCCGAGGATCCTCTGCGGTACCAAGATCCTGAGGGTTAAGGACTGGATCAGTGTGCTGGTCCGACCCTCCCTGAGAGGTAACAGATAGGAGTGTAGTCCTAGAAAGTGAGGTATCCACCTTGTCCTGTGACAACACGTCAACCGGCTGGAGAAAAATCTCGACAGGCTGGTCGACAAGCGCTTCAGCCAACTAGCCCGAAAGGGAGACCGTGGAGCCAGTAGCCTGGACTGAAGGATCGACTGTAGTTGAAACCTCAAAACAAGTGCAGAAATCCGAGGCCCAAGAGTGCACATGATCCCACCATCATCAAGACTTTTTCTTAGTCTCTTTTTTAGATAGTCTGTACAGGTCCTTGGTCAGGCCACACCTGGAATACCGCATGCGATTCTAGAGGCTCCACATAAAAAAAGGACACTGACTGCTTAGAAAAGGTTCAGAGAAGGGCCACTAAGACAGTGCAAGGACTGCATCAAGAACAGTATGAAACAAGACAGTGAATTAAACTTACACTCTCTAGAGCAAAGAAGAAATAGAGGGACATGATAGAAACATTCAAATACATAAAGGGAATCAACACGGCCCAGACAGGAAACCTATTCCAGGAAAACAAAACGCGTACAAGGGGACACAATCTGCACCTAGTGGGAGGCAGATTTAGAATCAATATAAGGAAATACTTTTTCATAGACAGGGTGATAGAACCATGGAACAACCTGCCCTCTGAGGTGGTAACATCCAAGACGGTACGGGAATTCAAACTAGCATGGGACAGGCAATGTGGGCTCCTAAAGGGGTAATAAAACAGGGAAAGGGTAGAAATTTTTGGGCAGACTAGATGGATCTCGTGGTCTCCATCTGCCGGCTACTTCTTATGTTCTTATGTAGACGAGTTCAAGGATTTTGTGCCCTTAGAAGGGGCCCTGCCCCAGGGTAGGAAGGGACTGGCACAAATCCCTAAATGCCCCTGTAAAGGTGGCGCCAAAAGAAAGCTGCACAAAAGCTGAAGCTGAAGAGGCATGCTCTGCAGCCTCAGCCACTGCCTTCTCGAAAGCTGCAAGTTGTTCAGCGGACCCAGCAGCTGCGGAGACCACCAGAGGGATGTCTTTCGCTTGAACAGGAGGGTCCTGTTCATCCAGTCACCCAAGAAGGAGTCGAGTGTGCTGGTCCTTCAAAGGGCTTGGATGCAAAGTGCGGCACAGGCCACAAGCCTGGGGATCATGGTTGTGGCCTAGGCAGTAGACGCACGAGGTGTGTGGGGTCCATCAGGGACATCTTCTGCCCCCAGTCACACTTTTTGAAACTAGACACCAGCTTCGAGTTTTCCATGACGAAGGTTCAAACAGATACGAAAATCGCTTGAGGACTCAAGCTGAAAAAAGGTTTTTTGAAAGCAAAGGGCCTACTCAGCGCAGAGCAACAGAGGGGAAAACTTCTTCCGGCAGAAAAGAAGATCTGATGTCATGGGGCAGTGCCGAGGGAAGTTACCACCTGGGTGGGTGGGAGGAGCCGGCTTGAAGACGCTCCAGCAGGAATTAAAAGGAAAGGAACATTGCCAGAAGTGTGGATCGTACATCATATCCAGATCCCTAGAAATATGGGTTACTTACCTGTAACTGTAGTTCTAAGAGTGGCATACAGTTCAAAACCATACAATGGCAATCTTCCCAGAGACAGCTGAGTCATTGGAAAGTCTTCAAGTTAAGTTCCTCCCACCATCTGGGTAGTATATCTTCTGGTCCAGATGTGCAAAGACATGAATTATCTCCAAAGGAACACGTCTAGTGCTGCCGAGTGGGCAGACACATGCAGCATCATAGGCTACTTTCATGACGTAATAAGTCTGAACTGAGCTGGAGAAGCAGCCAAGGAATCTACAATGGGAACAAGCAAAGTCAAAAGGCCCTGCTAAAATGTGGCCATGAAGGCATTAACCAGACACTCTAAGACTGAGAGCAGCAGATGCAAATATCTTTTCCCCGGTTTATCCAGCCAGCAGGACTCTTCTGAGTTTGTGTGTGTGTGGGGGGGTGGACGACTCCCTACTGGCAAACAACCAGATTATCTACCGTGGGCTGTGACTGGCAAAAGAAGCCTGTCAGCGCAGCAGAGTATTTACAGCTAGGTGTTTTAGGTATTGTGGGGCTGGACATTGGATGCCTCCGCAAGGCCAACTGCAAAGGAGGAATGAAGCCTACCAGGATTGGGCGACTGAGGAAATCAAAAAGGTCATGCAGAGGAGCCTGTGCCACATTCAGTGGAAACTGGAAGGCCTTTTGGAGGCCAGCCATAAAAGAGTGAAAGGTAGCATCCTCCGCTGACTGGTGAGGGTGACTGCCATTAATACTCTCCAATGAAGAGTTATCAATGTTATTGTTCCATAAACTACTGAAAGATAGTCTTATGAAATATACAGTATGAACATGGAATTCAAAACTGATACATACAGCACAATGAGCCATAACAAACAACTGAGGGACAGAAACTTGAGAACTTTTAAAGAACATTTTTCTATGCACAACATATTGATGAAATTCTGAAATCAATGCCTTCAGATATAGTTCAATGTTACGTGCATAAATACTTTCAAAAATAAAACAGACAATTACATAGGTAAGGGTATACTAAATGAATCTTACTGAATCTCAAGAAAAGCTTAATTAGGATGTTTTTGTTTACTGCTATCTCTTAAACTCCAAATATAACTCCAAGAAGAGATGGACTCCCTAAGGTCAGCCTGTGGAATAGGTGCAATGGCGTGCCTGTGCTTTATATCCTCAACCAGTCGTACCCGGTGCATGAATAGCATCTTTAGACGGTGCCTTGTCCACATGGAAAGATATTCTGGAAGACAGTACAGGCAGGTGCCAGAACCCCATGGAAAACTCCTAGCTTGCAGTCATTAGCAGGGGACTGCCCCCTGATGTCTGCCTGCCCCCGACGTCCACCTATAAAAGGGGCGGTCCCTCCGCTCCACCTCAGTTCTTCTGCCGGAGACCCCGGCACATACAGAAATAGGAGAACCAAGGAGGTTCCTCTGCACTGAGGAAAGTGAGGCATCAAAGATGGAGAAGTAATCACCAAGAGGATGGAGGGAGGGGAAGCTGCACCTGATGCAAGAGCTCCTCTAGAAGATCTACAGTTACAGTAAGTTCTTACGTAAATGTACTATCTCACTTCGAGGAGGCTCTTACAGCAAGTTACACCATAAGGACAGAGTCCCAAGCAGTAAAAGGACTGGCCCCCGGTCAGCAGGGAGGAGGCAGAGAGCAGAGCAAGATTATCCTAAATAGAGGAGGCCTTGCAGAACTGCAGGTCCCAAACCTGCCATACACATAGATGTAATGTCCAGACTATACTGGCAGTTGAAAATATGGACAGAACTTCAAGTGATAGCTGCACAGATAGCAGCAGCAGACACATTCCTAAGAGACTCAACGGAAGCAGCCACTCCCCTGGTAGACTGGCCTTTAAGCGAGCCCGGTAAAGGCTTGTCATACTTTTTGTAACAGTAAATTGACTAACCATTTTGACAAACATTGTTAAGAAACAGGAGCCCCTACTCTGTTAGAGGCAAAGGAAACAACCACTGATCAGACTTTCTAGTGGGCCGGGTGTGATCCATGTAATAGCGAAGCACTCGGTGGACATCCAGAGTATGAAGTAAGGCCTCCCCTTGACTGGAATATTCTGGCTAATAAACCGGTAGATGGAAGTCTTGATTCAGTATAAACTCTGACACCTCCTTGGGCAAAAACTTAGGATTATTCCGCAAGGACACCATGTCCTTCTGGAAAACCAATTAAGTCTCTTTAAACATCAGAGCTTGAAGCTCAGAAATCCTTCGAGCAGAAGTGACAGAAACTAAAAACAATGCTTTTCGTGATAGAAAGCGGAGCTCGCAGCTTGCAGCAGGCTCAAAGGGAGGCAAAGTAAGCTTCTCTAAAATAAACAAAAGGTCCCATGGCGGACAGGGTCCCTGATGTGTTGTGACCTTTACCAAGATGAACGATAGTAGAGTTACAAAAGAACTTATCGGAACAGTAGATCTTTGAGAGGATCTCTTGCATCAGGCTACACCTAAGGAACTGAAGCCGCTAGACACTAGACCATACGGAAATGTTTCTAACTAGCAGTCCACACAGCGGCTGCCCACAATGATGTCAGACGCACAACATCCCTCCCATATAAATGTGGGTGGCCCTGCCCTCCTCAGTTCTCCCACTGGAGAATATAATCAAGAAAACACTAGCAGGGGAACCATAGGTTCCTACTAGGACAAGGTGAAACAGAAGTTGAACCACCTTGGAGAAAGAAAGACAGAGACAGGGAAGCCCTAAGGCCAAGGGAGATGGAGGATGGGACAGCATGGCCAGATGCAAAACATCCTCTCTAAGATCTTCTATTACGGTAAGTTCTTATGTAACTATACTGTTTTACTTCACAGAAACATATACTCTGACGGCAGATAAGGATCGCTTGGCCCACCTAGCCTGCCCATTTCCCTACCTATTTTATAAGCTGCAAATCCTAGTTAACCAACAGCCTATTTCTTCCTACCCCCACAAACATTGCCTTATGTCTGTCCCATGCATTCTTGAATTCTTCCACAGTTTTAGACCCCACAACCTCCTCAGGAAGGCTGTTCCATGCATCCACCACTCTCTCTGTGAAAAAATACTTCCTCACATTGCTTCTGAGCCAACCCCCTCCATCTTCAGATTGTGTCCCCTTGTTCTTGCACATCTCTTTTTCTGAGCGATGCTACCCTCTTGGACTTTAATTCCCTTGAGGTACTTAAAAGTTTCTATCATGTCCCCCCTCTTCCTCCTTTCCTCAAGGGTATACATATTAAGCTCTTTTAGTCTCTCTTCATATAGCTTTTCTTGCAGACCTTGCACCATTTTAGTTGTCCTCCTCTGGACTGCCTCCATCCTGTCTATGTCCTTGCGGAGATGGGGTCTCCAGAACTGCATGCAGTACTCCAGATGGGGTCTCACCAACTGTCTGTACAGAGGGATAACAACTTCCTATTTTCTACTAGTGATGCCTCTCCCTATATATTCCAGTATCTCCCCAGCTATCCCTACTGCTTTCTCACATTGCTTGCTAACCTTTAGGTCATCTGATACGACTACCCTCAGGTCCCTTTTCAATTTTGTTGTTTGTTACTACCTCCCCCAAATTGTGCATTCTTCCCCAGGGTTGTTTTCCAGGTGCATTACTTTGCACTTCTTTGTACTGAATCTAAGCTGCCATACTTCTGACCATTCCTACAACCTCACCAAGTCCCTTCTCATCCTTTCCACCCCCCTTGTGTATGTGTATCAACCCTGGTTCAGATCTTTGTGTTGTCTGCACAGAGGCATACTTTCCCTTCCAGTCCCTCTGCAATGTCACTTATACTTCGAGGATAACTCTTGCATCAGGCCACACCTAAGGAACAAGTCACAAGCAGTTAGAGTTTGGCTGGCTGGAGGCTGTAGGCCTAGGACATGATGGCTGGAAGCTAGAGGCCTAAGACAGGAGGCCCTGAAGCACAGGTAGGCCAAAGCCTGCCCTCCTCCTAGAGGCAATGTCCACAATGTAGTGTTTAGTGAAGATGTGGACAGTACTCCAGGTGGCAGCCACATAGATGTCAGCAACTGAAACATTCCTGAAACAAGCAACAGAAGCGGCCATGCCTCTGGTAGAGTGGCCACAGACAACCCCAGGAAGTCCTTGCCATACTTCCTATAACAGAAATAATACAGTATGTCCTGGCACAGTCATTAAGAGGGTGGGAACGCTATTCAATTTACTTTACTTTTCAACTAGTGGGTCCCCTAGGGATCTACTCCTTCTCTTACCTACAATCCAAATACAAAATTTCCCCAAATGAATACAAAACTTATACACTAGCTAAACTAGCAGAATCTCCTTCGGATGTAACTAAGCTGATCACTCACAGTCTAAGAGGGGAAACCCAAGAACATATTATTAGCAATCTTTATCAAGCTCTTTGCCCCAAAGGAGCGGCAGACTTTGATAAGGTCAGAAAGAGATGGGCTAAGGACCTGAATATGGAACTTGAGAGGGATACTTGGTTACAATCCACATATTTCTATTCTAAGATCTCATCAACCACTTACTGGAGAAAATTTGCGTTAGAAAGTTAGGATTTGTTTTTTCAGAACCCCAGCCACTACAGCTAACTTTGGGGATGGAGGGGGAAGCCACTGTTGGAGGGGATGTGGTCATTCTGAGGCAGGGCATGAACATATATTTTGGTCATGCCCTTTCCTGCTTGGGTATTGGAAAGACATTCTGGAGGAGCTAGATAGTATGTTTGCTATCCCTTACTGGCCCCACCCCACCCCCAGCTTTCATCCTGACGGCGACACGCTCTCTGAGCAAGCGCATGAACTGGATACAATATAAAATGGTAGCTCTGTTAATATTGATAGCCAAAAAAGTCATAACTCGGCTTTGGCTCACAAATGCAATCCTGGTAAAGGAGGTCTGGAGAAATCTTACCTATGAAGTGTACAATTTGGAGCGTATTTCCTCCAAACTGAATAATAGACAAAAGAGCTTTAATAATAGATGGGGGAGGTGGGTCTCTTACCAGATTGACCATTATTCAGACTTTGTCCCCTAATGGAGTCCAATTTAAGGAAAACTAATTGATATGGAAAATTCAGAAGGTAACTCACTCAGCTGCGTGGCCTGTTCTGGGGAATGTCGCCAAGGAAACAACCTGACTTGACACTGCTGAAACTAATAAATGTTAATAATAAATCTCGCGCAGATATGGGGGTCTTAAGTGCTGAGCAACATTTGAGATATATTTATTATTTGAATTAGATGTTGGTTGTTCCACATAGTCTATTAATAAAATTTGGATACCCAGACTAGAATACCTGTATTGCTGTATGAAGAAATCAGATGAATGTAGGCACTGCATAACATACGAATATGAGTGTAATATTCTATATGAAAATAAAAAAAATTCCTATTTAAAAAAAAAGAAATAATACAGTTGGTCAACCAATTGGACAGGCACTGTTTAGAAACTGTGACGCCCTCTTTCCAATCGGGGCAAAAAGAAACAGACAGCTATGAGGACCTTCTACAGTCCTTTGTTCTGTGTGTACAGTAACGCAGAATTCTATGCACATCTGAAGTGTGAAGCAATGCTTCCCCTGGACTGGCATGCTCCGGATAATAAACAGGTATGCGGGTAGTTTGATTTAAGGTAAACTTAAGACACCAACTTAGGAAGAAACTTAGGGTTCATACTCAAATACACCCTGTCTTTGTGGAAGATTAAGTAAGGAGACACACATCAGAGCCTGAAGCTCGAAAATCCTTCGAGCATAAGTAATGGCAACTAAAAATAACGCTCTCCACAACAGAAAGCACAGCTTGCAACTTGTGGCTGGCTCAAAAGGAGTCCAAGTTAAGTTCTTCCAAAACAAAATTCAAGTCCCAAGACAGGACTGGATTGTAGGTAGGAAACTTCACATGAAGAATGCCTCTCTAAAACAAAGGACACCTCAAGTTGTGCCATTGTACGGCCATCAACAGGCATATGGAAGGCAGAAATAGCAGACGGATGCATCTTAAGGGAGAAGTATTTTAGACCAGAATCTGAAAGGGGCGGTATATACTCCATAATATGATTCACGTAAGTGACTGGATCCAGCTGATGGGCAGTCGCCTACAGAGCAAAGCGCTTCCACTTCATGCAATAAGTAGCACTGATGGAGGGCTTCCTGGCAGCCACCAGAAAGCACAGTTATATAAGAACTTACCGTAGAAGTAGATCTTTGAGAGGAGCTCTTGCAGCAGGCTATAACAGTTAGGACTATGCCATAGGCACTAGGACTCTCTGGTGAAAACTTCAGCCAGCAGTACACAGCAGGGACCGTCCCCCACACAGCCACCACACCGATGTCGGTCCGGGAACAAAAGGGGGAGGACCCAGCTCCACCTCATTTCTCCTGCAATGGCCGCAACAAGGTCTGACAAGAGAAGGAGATGAAGCGACTGTAGAAAATGAAAATGGAGATGGAACTGAAGATGGATCTGCACACCTAGAGGGGGACGGCGGGTGGGAAGGAACGCCTGCTGCAAGAGCTCCTCTCGAAGATCTACTGTTATGGTAAGTTCTTATGTAACTGTACTATTTTACTTCGAGTGGTGGCTCTTGCAGCAGCCTATAACAGTTAGGACTGAATACCAAGCAGTCCCATGCCAAAGAGGTAGACGACCCCGGGAGGTGAAATATACTGACTCCAGAGGCCTCAGGACAGAAAACCTTGCAGAACAGCTAGGCCGAAGCCAGCTTGGCGTTTGGAGACAATATCCAAGCTGTAATGCTTGACAAGGTATGCACCAAGTTCCAGGGGGCGGCCGGACATAAGTCCCTTATAGAGACATTTCTCAGGGCGGTGAATGAAGCAGACACTCCTCTAGAGGAGTGACCCCTGACCGAGCCGGTAGGGGCTTATTGTGTTTCTCGTAGCAGAAGGAGATGCAGTGAACTATCCACTTCAAGACAGTCTGCTTGGTCACTGGTCTACCCAAGCACTGTGGCGTGAAGGCCACAAAAAGTTGCTCCGATTGACGGTGTATAGCCGTCCTCTTGAGGTAATACCTCAAAGTCCTGTGGACATCTAGTGTGTAAAGGAGAGCCTCGCCTCTATTAGAAAAGGAAAGAAAAAAAAACAGGAAGGTCAACCGAATGGTTGAGGGTCAACTCTGAGACCACTTTCGGAAGAAACTCAGGATTTGTTCTGAGGGAAACCCTTTCCCTGTGGAAAACTAAATACGGCTCTTTACACATCAGAGCCTGAAGCTCAGAAACCCTTCGAGCTGAGATAAGCGCAACTAAAAAAACAAACCTTCTGCCG
This sequence comes from Neoceratodus forsteri, assembly GCA_016271365.2. Classification (NCBI taxonomy): domain Eukaryota; kingdom Metazoa; phylum Chordata; order Ceratodontiformes; family Ceratodontidae; genus Neoceratodus; species Neoceratodus forsteri. The sequence continues at coordinate 105,745,465 of CM028131.1, read as the reverse complement.
CCCGGTGGTGCTGAGGGTTGAGGCGCTGGATGCCACACTCACACTCACGCCGGGCGACCCGGTTCGGGAATGAGCCTGGGACGCTAGTTCGGCGGGGTGAGAAGGACTGAGCGTCCGCTAGGACTGCCTCCTTCCTCTGGGGTGGGAGGGGGGATGCCCCCATGTCCCACTGCCCCAGCAGTGGCTGGGGCTATGGCAGGACATGGGCAGAACTAGAGGGACGTGCTGTGGCAGACGCTGGGAGGGGGCGCGTGTGGTAGCGTGCGCGCTCCGGTCCCCTGGCGTCATTGCACACCACAGACATATGGGAGGAAAGGAGGAAAACCCTTGCAGGCTACATGATGGCTGACAAGCAGCTCCAGCCGGCTTCCACCTGGATGCTCCCCCGGTACTGATAACCCCCTCGGATCCCGTGGCGGTGGTCGCGTGCCCTCCATGGCAAACAGATCGTGGTGCAGGCTGGAGGTAAGGGGTTGAGCCTGGGATGTGGGGCAGACTAGGGGACGGTTGGTCAGGCCGGATTGGGGGGGAACCATTGGTAACACCCCCCCAGCCGCAGAGGAGATAAGAAAATGTATAACCAAAAAAAAAAAACCTTCCAAGAAAGGTAACGCAGCTAACAATCCACTGCCTGTTCAAAAGGAGGAAGGGCAAGTTTCTCCAACACAAAAAGGAGGTCCCAGGGTGGGATAGGGTCTCGAATGGGAGGTCTCATATGCAGAATTCCTCTAAGGAAGGTGCGGGCGACACCCAATTGAGCCAATGCCTTATCTCCCAAAAGGGCATGATAGGCAGAAATAGCCCACATATGCACCTTGATAGAGGAGTAACTCAGGCCCATTATATATAAGAGGAGGAGAGGAGAGGAGAGGAGATACTGCAACGCTGAGTTCACTGGGCAATTGACGGGGTCCAAATGTTGTGACGAGGCCCACAGACAAAAACGCTTCCACTTCATAGCGTAAATGGAGCGGGTGGAGCGCTTCCTCGCCGAAACTAGGACTGCTACCACTCCGGAGAGACCCGCGATCTCTTTTGAGCTACGTCTGAAGGAGCCAGATGTGTAGGTGCAAGGACTGAAGGTCCAGATAAATCAGCGAACCCTGATTCTGGGACAGTAACTGTGAGAATATGGGCAGCGGAACTGGAGGCTACGTGGAAAACCGCTGCAGGAGTGGGAACCAAATCTGCCGTGGCCATCTGGGGGCTACGAGAATCATATGGGCCCCTTCTGCCTGCAATTTTAGTAGGACTCTCTAAATAAGAGGGAAAGGCGGGAGGGCATAGAGAAACCTCCCTGCCCAGCAGAGGGATAATGCATTTGGCCACAAAACTCCAGGCACATGCTTTTACGAGCAAAACACTGGTCCAGCTCTAGAAGACCCCACATGTGGAAGAGCAGGTCTGCTACGTATCGTAGCAGCTCCCACTCATGCGCTCTGGACCGCGACCTGCTTAGGCTGTTGGCCAGATCGTTGAGGACACCTGGAACGTGCACTGCGGACAGAAGAATGCCTCGCTCCAGCACCCAGTACCAGACTCTCATCGCCTCCCTGTAAAGAGAGTACAAGTGAGTGCCCTCTTGCCGATGTAAAAGATGACCACCATGTTGTCTGTTTGAACCAAAAGAGAGTCTTGTACCAGGTCCTCCTGAAAGGCCTGTAAGGCATAGAGAACCACTTGCATTTCCAGTACGTTGATGTGGATGGACCGCTCCTCAGGTGACCAAACCCCTTGCGTTCGACGAGCACCCAGGTGCACCCCCCATCCCTGGTCCGATGAATCTGTTGTCAAGAGTCTGACCTTGTGGCTCCAGACAGAAGCTGACCCCTTTTTCCAAGTTCCTGGGGTCCAACCACCAAAGTAAAGTTCTCCTGACCTGGCCCCGAGATCTTGACCTTTGAGTCCAGATCATCGCAGCTTTTGTCCCACTGTACCCTGAGCATCCACTGTGGGACCCTCATGTGGAGGAGAGCCAAGGGAGTGACAGGAATGGCCGCTGCCATGTGCCCCAGTAACCTGAGGAAGTTCCGAGCTGGAATTTGAGGAGCTATTGAAATCCGTTCTGCAATCTACTGCAGGCAATCTCCCCTTTCCTGGGGAAGGAAAACCATGCCTTGGATGGAATCCAAGACCACTTCAATGAAGACGAGCTTCTGACTGGGCTCCGGGGACGATTTTCGTAGGTTCAGGGTGACCCCAGCCTTCGGAATAGAGTATAGGTGTCTCCGAGGGAACAGAGCCAGTCTCCTTGGTGCAGTAGAGGAAGAAGGTCTTGGAGTGTCACCATCCTGAACCTTTCATACTCGATAGAGATTTAGACAGCTGAGGTCCAGAATGGGACAAAGGTCCCGTGTCTCTTTTTGGAACCAGTAAGAAATGTGAATAAAACCCTTTTCCTCACTGATGTAAGGGTACTAACTCTATTGCCCTCTTCTGCAAGAGGGTCTGAATCTCTCCTTCTATTAGTGGGATGTGAGAAGCAGGATAACAGGAGAGCTTTGGTGGAGTATTCGGGGGAAACTCCATGAACTCCAGCGTGTGTCCCTCCTGATAATGTCTAAGACCCACTGGTCCGCAGTAATGGACTTCCACTCTTCGAGGTGAAGGGAGAAGCGCCCCCCGACCGGCTTTCCTGGGTCTTCCTGCTGAAGGGGGGGGGTGGAAGGGAGTCACTGGGTCGAGCTGGGTGTGGGCAGAGAGGCCTGGGAGGACTTGGGTGCACAGGTAGGATCTCCACCAGACTGTTACTGGACCTCCTACGAAAGCCGCCTCTCTGCCCATGCTGGTTTCCACAGGCATGACCTTGGCCACCTGAGGGCTTACGAAAAGGCTGTTTTTGTTGTCTACGCTGGTTGCCACAGTACATCTGGCGGACCAATCAGATAAGACTTACCAGACTCCTGGAGACGCGAAATCAAGGCTTCCGTCTCCTGCCCAAAGAGCACAGTACCCTGGAAGGGTAAAGCCCTGATATCGGCCTGAAGATCCTGGTGAAAGCCAGAGACTCTCAACCAAGCATGGCGCCGGAGGCACACCCAAGAAGCGGCTGCTCTGGCTGCCGTATCTGCAGTATCATACGAGGCTCTCAAAACATGGGAGCCTACATCCGAGCCAGATTTCAGAATATCCAGGAGCTCTTTCTTCTGGTCAGAGTCTGGAAGGACCTTCAACAGTTCTTGTCCCCTTTCCCATAGCGCATTCTGGTACTGGACCATATGCAGTAAGAAGCTGAGGGAACGTATAGAACAGGTGGAGGCAGAAATACAGGTTACTCACCTATAACAGGAGTTCTAGGAATGGTATATGTTGTTCATCCACACTGTCTGGCAGGTTCCTTGCCACTTTAAATCTTGCCAGAAGGTCTTCAAGCTGGGTCCTCCCACTCACCCGGGTGGTAAAACTCTCGGCTCCGCCCCATGACGCCAGATCTAGCCCGCTAGAAGCTAGGTAAAGCGTCAGTCGGAGGTTATGATGAACAAATACCATTCCTAGAACTCCTGTTACAGGTGAGTAACCTGTATTTCTAGGGACATGGATATGTTGTTCATCCACACTGTCTGGCAGACTCCTAGCAGTTCTCTGGGAGGAGGGAGGCAAGGCGCACACCCCTACTTAGGGAATAATGACTGGAGAACCAAGGACCCAAAACCAGCATCCCGGTGTGACTCAAGGTTGATGTGGTAGTAAGTAATGAAGGTGTGTGTTGACTTTCAGGTAGCAGCCCTGCAGATTTCCTGGATAGGGTCGTCCCTGGAAGCAGCCACCGATGCAGCGGTATGGCAGGTAGAATGAGCTCTTATCCCTCTGGGAGGCTTCATGCCTGCCAACCTATAGCAGAGATCTATGCAGGAGGTGACCCACCTGCCTATCGTCCGCTTGGCTGCAGGTCTGCCGGTGCGGCTTCAGCATAGGTGACAAACAGCTGGCGAACCTCTCCCCGAATTTCAGCCGTCCGCTCCCTGTAATAAGCGAGCGCTCTTCTAGGGTCCAAAGTATGGAGCCTATATTCAGCCTCCGAGGTGTGATTGGGGTAGAATACCGGCAGAGCCAACACCTGGTTAAGGTGAAACTCCGACACCACCTTCGGAAGGAATTTCGGGTGGCGGCACAGGGCAACCTCGTCCCTGTGGAAGGCCAGATAAGGAGACTCGATCGAAAGCGCCTGGAGCTCCTTCTGGCTGACATGATAGCCACCAAGAAATTGGTCTTCCATGACAGGTGAGAGATGTCACACCTGTGCATCGGTTCGAATGGCCTGCCCATGAGCTTAGCCAATACCAGCAGTACATCCCACGGAGGTGGAGGTTCTCGCACCGGAGCGGATATGTGATCAAGGCCTTTGAAAAAGCGCCCGACCAACTTCTCCTGCACCACTGACTGCTTCCCGGCCCGTGCCCGGTAAGCAGAGATGGCTGCTAGGTGCACCTTTAGGGTCGTCGACCAAAGCCCAAGCTGAGAAAGGGACCACAGGTAGTCCAGAATGCTTGCCAAGGAGCAGGAGGAAGGGTCCAGGCCCTTACCCTGACACCAAATGGAGAATCTCTTTCATTTAAAGGCATAGCATTTTCTGGTTGACTCCTTATGGGAAGCCTCAACGATGTTGAGGACCTCGTCGGAAAGACCCAAGGCCTGGAACTCTAGCCGCTCAGGAACCAGGCCGTCAGGTGCAGGGATTGAAGGTCTGGATGGAATACCTTCCCCTGACTGACTGAGATCAAGTCCAGGCGGGTTAGAAGCCGCCTCGGAAACCTGGAGCTGAGACTGAGGAGATCTGGATACCAGAACTGGCGGGGCCAGTCTGGGGCTACCAGAATCACCTGCGCCTTGTCCCTCCTCGCCTTGAGAAGCACCTTGTGGATCAAGAGAAATGGGGGAAAGGCGTAGAAGAGGCCCGTTGTCCACGACCTCGACAAGGCAACCCCCTGCAGCGAGCCCTGCTGAGGGGGGCAGGTATGAAACAGTCTCAGCTTTGCATTCTCCTTGGAGGCAAACAGGTCCAACTGAGGCATGCCTCAGTGGGAGAACAGATCTTGTACTACCTCCAGCAGGAGAGACCACTCGTAAGACACAGTTCCTATCCGGCTTAGAGCATCAGCCAGAATATTGGAGGCTCCTGCCACATGGATGGCAGGGAGATCTGCCTCCAGGCTGCGCACGCGGGACTAAATGCGGAGAGCTTCCCTGCAAAGAGGCATGGAGCGCGTCCCACCTGACGGTTTAGGTAGCACATGGTCGTGGTATTGTCCGTCTGGACCTGGACCACTTGACCCCGTACAAACGGAGCAAAGGCGGAGAGGGCTAGACAAACCTCTCGGAGCTCCAGCAGGTTGAACTGGCATCAAAACTCCCGAGGGTACCAGAGGCTGTGCGTTCTGTGCTCCCCCAGAAGGGCATCCCAACCCATCAGAGAGGCATTGGTCGACAGAGACACCATCAGCTCAGGGCGGACAAATGGGATGCCCTCCTGCAGATGAGCTGGAACGATCCACAGCGGAGAGCGTTCCACATCTCCTGGGTCATTGTCACTGGCTGATCCAAAGGACCGGAGAGCTGTGACTACTGGCTGGCCAGTCCCCAAAATAGGGGACGCATGTGCCAACGGGCCCATCGGACCATGCTGGTACAGGCCGTCATTAGGCACAGGAGGCGCAGGAAGTCCCAGGCAGGGTGCACTTGCCCAACCTGAAATGATTGGGCAAAGGAGGAAAGAACCTTGACCCTGTCTGTCAGGAGCCATGCTCTGGCTCGCAGAGAGTCGAGCTCTGCCCCGGTGAATTGGATCACCTGCTTTGGCACGAGTTCCGTCTTGGTCTTGTTGATAAGGAGGCCAACTTGAGAGCAAACCTGGAGGGCCAGATCTCTGGACCGCTCCACCCCTAATCTGGAGGAGGCCGCAATCAGCTAGTCATCCAGGTAGAGGTACACCCGGACCCTTCAGTGCCGCTGGAATGCTGTCACCACTGCCATGCATTTGGTGAAGACCCTGGGAGCTAGAGAAAGGCCAAAGGGCATGGCCCAGAACTCGTAGAGGGACCCCTCTGCTCTGAAGTGGAGGAATCGCTGATGGGACGAACAGATTGGGATGTGAAAGAACGCGTCCTGGAGGTCCAGAGAACAGAACCACATGCCTTATTCCAGGGATGGAATGATCTGAGCCAGAGTGATCATCTTGAAGGTTCGAGACCTTAGGAACCAGTTCAGGTCGTGCAGGTCTAGAATGAGGCGCCAGCCCCCCCGTCCATTTCGGGACCATGAAGTACCTGGACACAAACCCTGGGTCTGGTGGAGAATCTGCCACTTTCTTGATCACCTCCTTTTTCGAGGAGCAGGGCAATGTCGGCTCGACGAGCCGACAGAGGCTGTGGACCCCGTAGCCCCCCATGGGGTGACGGCTCGGAAGGGCGGGGCCTGCTCGAACTCCAGAGGCAGACCCTTTCATACCACCTCCAACACCCAGCAGTCCGTGGTGATAGCGGACCAGGCGGAAAGGAAGTGGCGGAGCCGTCCCCCCATGGGGGGAGCAACGAGGCTGGGGGCGACACCCCTCAACTGGGCAGGATTGGAGGAAGGACCAGCCAAGGGACCTCCTGGGCTTTTTCCTCCCTGCTTCCTGTTGGAGGAAGCTTCAGGCTTGGCTTTTGGGTGCCAAGCACAAGCCTGCAGGCCCTGATGCTGGTGTTGCTGGGCCGGACGTGCCGCAGGGGCAGAAGGTCGAAAGGACTTATGTTGCTGACGACGGCCCTTGTCCTTCTGAGCGGACGTGACCGAGTCCAAGGTGGCACTGGACTTTTCGATCCTCTGGAGGTGGCCTTCCAACTCCAGGGCCGAACAGGTCGGTCCCCAAGAAGGGGGACGTCCGCCAGTTTGTGCTGGGTATCCGCTGTAAAGGTGTATATCCTCAGCCAGGCTCTGCGGCACATGGCCACTGCGGCCGCTACTGACCGGGCACAGGAGTCTCCGATATCAAGAGCCGTTTGAAGCTGCTGTTTCGCCACTGCCCTTCCCTGATCCCGCACCTGCTTGACCGTAGTCGGCAGGTCAGCCGGGAGATGAGGGATCACCTCATCCAGGGAGCCCATGAGGGCGTGGGAGAAGTGCGCCATCAGTACAGCCAAGTTGGCCTGACGGAGGCCGAGGGAGTATGCAGTGTAAACCTTGTGCCCGGCAAAGTCCAGCTTTTTGGACTTCTTGGGGGGGCTTATCCACATCCCTAGCGTTTCTGGAGCGCCGGAAAATGCTATCGGTGACCAACCCCTCCAAAGAGGGGTATTCCAAAAAAATGGACAAAGAGCCGGTAGGGGCCGCATACTTCCTGGCCATCCTGGCCGAAGGCGCACGACAAGAAGCTGGCCGCTGCCAAAGCTCCAACGCTGGGCCAACAATGGCTTTAGCCACTGGAAAGGCCTTGGTCCAGTATCTCCGTGAGGGGATACTTGGCCTGCTTGGATACAGGCTCAAGCTGCATCCCGGTGTACTCCAAGATGAACCAAAGCAGACCCATGAACGATGATGGGTTCTCGTCCATCGACTGCCCACCCCCCGGAGGACTCCAGGTCAAGGGGCGTGGAAAACAGGGAGGAGTCGTCGTCAGACGCCGAGGAGTCTGCGAAGAGCTGCCTAGGGCCTCCTGAGCCACCCTCCACCTGCTGAGGACGGTCAGGAGTGAGGGTGACAGACAACTAGTGGAGCAGTCCATGACCCGACCGAGAATCCTTGGTCGGAGCGCCCGATTTCGGTTGTGGAGGTTCTACCACAACGCGGGGCAGCTGATTTCGGCCGAACAACCGGCCCAGGCTTGGGCACCTCGACCACCGCGAGGGGCTGTTTCCGCCTTTCGGGTGATAGCCACTTAATGGCTGGGGAAGGCGACGGTGTCCGCTTGTTCCGGACAAAAGGAGATGCTGCCACATTAAGTCCTGTAGTGTCGACGCAATCTGCACCGAAGCCTTTCCTATTCCGAGGAGGAAGACGAGGACGAGCGGCGCCACCGCTTTCCTCGGTGCCGAGACCGAGACTGCCGGTGTTGGGGATCGGCTGGACCGAGGACGAGGTCCGAGACCGAGAACCTCAGTGTTTCCGAGGGTGGATCTGGGAGGGAGCGAGGGACACCCGCTCCTCTTTCGGCTTGGGAGCCTTGACCAGGGACTCCTGCACAGGAGGCGCAGGCAAGTCCTCAGTTTCCACCGGGGGAACCGGTGATGAAGGGTTGTCAGCTTCACCAGTCGACAGCCCGTCCAACGGGTCGAGAAAAATCTCCACCTCGTCGACGGGTGTCTCCGCTGGCTGACCTGACGGGGACACAGTGAAGCTAGCAGCCTTAGCCGCAACCTCGGCCGAAGTCGAGTGTCAACTGTCTGGGGAAGGGGACCTCTCCCGCTCCCATGAACGTCGACGGTGGGACTTACCCTTCGAGGCCTTCTTTTCTGACCGAGAAGAGTGTCCCGTTGGCCCCTCACCCTTCGTGGAGAGGGACTGGCAAAGCTCCCTAAAATAAGCTGTGTAGGAGGATCCCAAAGAGAGCAGGATAAATGCCGCTTCTAAGGAAGATGAAGATGCGGCCTGGGCCGCCTCCTCCTCGAGGGCTATCATCTGCTCGAGTTGCTCAGCCGAGCCAGACGCTGGACACCACCCAATGGGCCTCCTTGGACTTCACCCACGGATAACGTTTCTCGGGGCACCCAAGTTGCAGCCGGGCACCGCGGTCTTCAAGGACGTTGGCCGAAAAAGACCTGCACAACTCGCAGGCCTGCGGGTCGTGGTCAAGCCCGAGGCACTAGACGCACGTGGAGTGTGGATCCCGTCCTGGACATTTTCTGCCCGCAAGGGCACCATCGAAAACCGGGAGTCGATTTGTCCATCGCAGCCGTGAAGGAAGAATTTGACCGAAGTCTGAAAACTTTTAAATTATTTTTGGGTGAACCAAAGAGTTAGGATCCAGTCTATACGCAGATCGTTAAGGAGGGAACCTGAGCTTCCAAGCGGTAAGGAAGATCTGGCATCATGGGGTGGAGCAGAGAGTTTTACCACCCGGGTGGGTGGGAAGGAGCTTGAAGACCTTCCAGCAAGATTTAAAGCGGCAAGGAACCTGCCAGACAGTGTGGATGAACAAGACATCCATGTCCCTAGAACCTGTTTTTCTAGGGACATGGCTATGATGTATGATACACACTTCTGGCAGACTCCTAGCAATTCTTTGGGAGGAGGGGCTGAGGCACGCATCCCCTATTTAGGGAATAGAGATTGTAGAAGTGAGGCCCCCAAACCAGCATCCCAGCGTGACTCATGGTCGATGTGATAGTGGGAAATGAAGGACTGTGCTGACTTCCAGGTAGCAGCCCTGCAGATTTCCAGGATAGGGATATCCTTGGAAACAGACACTGAGGCAGCAGTATGGCAGGTGGAAGGAGCCCTTAGCCCTATGAGAGGCTCCCTACACGCCAACCTACAGCAGAGGTCGATGCAAGAAACAATCCACCTGCCAATCGTCCGCGTAGCTTCCTGTCTGCCAGGTGCGGTCTCAGCACAGGTGACAAAGAGCTGGCGAACCTCTCCCTGAACTCCAGCCATGAACTCCTTGTAGGCAAGCGCTCGCCGCACGTCCAAAGTACGGAGCCTGCACTCTGCCTCCGATGTGGGGTTGGTGAAATACACCGGGAAATTGATCACCTGGTTAAGGTACAACTCAGACACAACCTTTGGAAGGAACTTTGGGTTGGGGAAAAGGACAACCGTGTCACTCTGGAAGGTAAGGAGACTCCACCGAGAGAGCCTGGAGCTCACTGATCCTTCTAGCTGACATGATAGCCACCAGGAAGGCAGTCTTCCACGAAAGGTGAAACATGTCACACCTGAGCATCGGTTCGAATGGCTTGCCCATGAGCTTTGCCAAGGCCAGCAACAAGTCCCAAGATGGTGGCAGTTCAACACCAGAGGGGAAATGTGGTCAAGGTCTTTGAAAAAGTGCCATACCACATTCCTGTACCATCGATGGCATACCAGCTGATGCCCAGTATGCAGGTGGCTGCCAGGTGCAACTTAAGGGTTGCTGACCAAAGGCCCGATTGAGAGAGGGACCAAAGGTAGTCGAGAATGCTAGCCACCGGACAAGATAAAGGGTCAAGCCCCCTTGCCTTTGCACCAAATGGAGAAATACAGGTTACTCACCTGTAACAGGAGTTCTAGGAATGGTATATGTTGTTCATCCACATTGTCTGGCAGGTATCCTTGCCGCTTTAAATCTTGCCGGAAGGTCTTCAAGCTGGCTCCTCCCACCCACCAGGGTGGTAAAACTCTCAGCTCCGCCCCATGACGCCAGATCTGGCCCGCTGGAAGCTCAGGGTTGTGCGTCAAGCCGGGAGGTCAGGTAGATGAACATATACCATTCCTAGAACTCCCTGTTACAGGTGAGTAACCTGTATTTCTAGGGACATGGATATGTTGTTCATCCACACTGTCTGGCAGACTCCTAGCAGTTCTCCGGGAGGAGGGAGGCAAGGCCAACCCTCACTTAGGGAATAAAGACTGAGAACTGAGGCCCCAAAACCAGCATCCCGGCGTGACTCAAGGTCGATGTGGTAATGGGAGATGAAGGTGTGCTGACTTCCAGGTAGCAGCCCTGCAGATTTCCTGAAAGGGACGCCCTGGAAGCAGCCACCGATGCAGCAGTATGGCGGTAGAATGAGCTCTATCCTCTGGGAGGCTCCATGCCCACCAACTTATAGCAGAGATCTATGCAGGAGGTGACCCACCTGCTTATCGTCCGCTTGGCTGCAGGTCTGCCAGGTGTGGCTTCAGCGTAGGTGACAAACAGCTGGCGAACCTCTCCCCGAATTTCAGCCGTGCGCTCCTTATAATAAGCGAGCGCCCTTCTAGGGTCCAAATTATGGAACCTGTATTCGGCCTCCGAGGTGTGATTGGGGTAGAACACCGGCAGAGTCAACACCTGGTTAAGTTGAAACTCCGACACCACCTTTGGAAGGAATTTCGGTTGGGGACGCAGGACAACCTTGTCCCTGTGGAAGACCAGGTAAGGAGACTCGATGCAGAGCGCCTGGAGCTCTCCCATCCTTCTGGCTGACGTGATAGCCACCAAGAAGGCGGTCTTCCACGACAGGTGAGAGTTACACCTGTGCACTGGTTCGAATGGCTTGCCCATGAGCTTTGCCAGTACCAGCAGTAGATCCCACGGAGGTGGAGGTTCTCGCACCGGAGGGGAAATGTGATCAAGGCCTTTGAAAAAGCGCCAGACCACCTTCTCCTGCACCACCGACTGCTCCCCAGCCTGCGCCCGGTAAGCAGAGATGGCTGCCAGGTGCACCCTTAGGGTCGTCGACCTAAGCCCTTGCCGAGAAAGGGACCATAAATAGTCCAAGATGCTTGCCAAGGAACAGGAGGAAGGGTCCAGGCCCTTGCCCTGACACCAAATGGAAAACCTCTTCCATTTGAAGGCATAGCATTTCCTGGTCGACTCCTTACGGGACACCTCAACTACATTGAGAACCTCGTCGGAAAGACCCAAGGCCTGGAACTCTAGCCACTCAGGAACCAGGCCGTCAGGTGCAGGGATTGAAGGTCCGGATGGAACACCTTCCCCTGACTGACTGAGAGCAGGTCCGGGCGAGCTGGAAGCTGCCTTGGGAGCCTGGAGCTGAGGTTGAGGAGATCTGGTACCAGAACTGGCGGGGCCAGTCTGGGGCTATCAGAATCACCTGCGCCTTGTCCCTCCTTGTCTTGAGAAGCACCTTGTGAATCAAGGAAATGGGGAAGGCGAGAAGAGGCCCGGGTCCACGGCCTGAGAAGGCATCCCTGCAGAGAGCCCTGCTGAGGGGGCGGCATGGAACAGCCAGAGCTTCCGCTCTCCTGGAGGCAAACAGGTCCATCTGAGGTGTGCCCCAATGGGAGAACAGATCTTGTACTACCTCGCAGTAGAGACCACTCGTGGATGCAGCCCCTATCCGGCTTAGGGCATCGGCCAGGGTGTTGGAGGCTCCTGCCACATGAATGGCTAGGAGATCTGCCTCCAGGCTGCGCATTTAGTGACCAAATGCGGAGAGCTTCCTGCATAGAAGCATAGAGCGCCCCCGCCCCTGGCGGTTTAGATAGTACATGGTCGTGGTACTGTCCGCCTGGACTCGGACCACTTGACCCCGGAGAAACGGAGCAAAGGCAGTGAGAGCTAGGCGGACCGCTCGGAGCTCCAGCAGGTTGATATGGCATCGGGACTCCCGCGGGGACCAGAGGCCGTGCGCCCGGTGTTCCCCCAGTTGGGCACCCAACCCATCAGAGAGGCATCGGTCGATAGAGAGACCGTCGGCTCGGGGCGGTGAAACGGGATGCCCTCCTGCAGATGAACTGGAACGGTCCACCACCGGAGAGCATTCCACATCCCTGGGTCACCGTCACTAGCTGGTCCAATGGATCGCAGCGTTGTGACCACTGGCTGGCCATTCCCACTGAAGAGGGCGCATGTGCCAGCGGGCCCAATGGACCACGCTGGTGCAGGCCGCCATGAGACCCAGGAGGCGCAGGAAGTCCCGGGCAGGACGTCATTGCCCAACCAGAAATGACTGGGCAAAGGAGGAAAGAACCTCAGCCCTGTCCGCCGGGAGCCGTGCTCTGACTCGAAGAGAGTCGAGCTCTGCCCCAATGAAAAGAATCACCTGCTTCGGCTCGAGTTCTGACTCGGCCTCGATGATGAGAAGGCCGACTTCAGAGCAAACCTGGAGGGCCAGATCTCTGGACCGCTCCACCTTCTGTCTGGAGGGGGCTGCTATCAGCCAATCGTCCAGGTAAGGGTACATCCGACCCTCGGCGCCGCAGGAAAGCTGTCACCACTGCTATGCATTTGGTGAAGACCCTGGGAGCTGGAGACAGGCCGAAGGGCATGGCTAGGAACTCGAAAAGGGATCCCTCCGCTCGAAAGCGAAGGAATCTCTGATGTGACGGACGGATAGGGACGTGAAAGAACGTGTCCTGCAGGTCCAGAGAGCAGAACCACACGCCGAGTTCCAGGGATGGTATTATCTGAGCCAGAGTGACCATCCTGAAGGTTCGAGACCTTAGGAACTTGTTTACGTCGTGTAGGTCGAGAATGGGGCGCCAGCCCCCCGCCTGTTTCGGAACCAGGAAGTACCTGGACACAAACCCCGGGTCTGAGGAAGGGTCCGCCACCTCCCTGATCACCTCCTTTTGGAGGAGGAGAGCGATGTCGGCTCGGCGAGCCGACAGTGAGGCTGCGGATCCCGATGCCCCCCGAGGTGCGACGGCTCTGAAGGGCGGGACCTGCTCGAATTCCAAGGGCAGGCCTTTTCCCACCACCTCCAACACCCACCTGTCCGTGGTAATAACGGACCAGGCAGAAAGGAAGTGACGGAGCCGTCCCCCCACGGGGGGAACCTGGGGTGAGGTGACGGGGTTGGGGGCGACACCCCTCAACCCGTCACTGGGCAGGCTTGGAGGAGGGACCGGCCGAGGGACCTCCTGGGCCTTTACCTCCCTGCTTCCTGTTGGAGGAAGTCCCGGGCTTGGGTTTGGGATGCCAAGCTCGAGCCTGCTGGCCCTGACGTTGCTGGGCCGGACGTGCCGCGGGCGCAGAGGGACGAAAGGGCTTAGGCTGTGGTTTGCGGCCTTTGTCCTTCTGAGCGGATGAGACAGAGTCCAAGGTAGCACTGGACTTCTCGATCCTCTGCAGGTGACCTTCCACCCCAGGGCCGAAGAGGTCGGTCCCCAAGAAGGGGACATCCGCCAACTTGTGCTGGGTATCCGAAGTGAAGGTGGATATCCTCAGCCAAGCCTGACGACGCATAGCCACTGCGGCCGCCACCGAACTGGCACATGAGTCCCCAATGTCCAAAGCAGTCTGAAGCTGCTGTTTGGCCACTGTCCTGCCCTGGTCCCGCACCTGCCTAACCGTGGTCTGCAGGTCCGCGGGAAGATGAGGGACGACCTCGTCCAGGGAGCCCAACAGGGCATGAGAGAAATGTGCCATGAGGACGGCCGAACTGGCCTGGCGAAGGCCGAGGGAGGACGCAGCGTAGACTTTTCGCCCGGCATAGTCCAATTTTTGGACTCTTGTCGGAGGTTTGTCACATTCCCAGCGCTCTCGCACGCCGAAAACGCTGTCGGTAACTAACCCCTCGGCCGAGGGGTGTTCCGAAAAACCGGACAAGGAACCGGTAGGGACCGCATACTTCCTGGCCATCCTGGCCAAAGGCGCAGGGCAGGAAGCAGGGCGCTGCCAGAGCTCCAAGGCCGGGCCCACTATGGCCTCGGCCACCGGAAAGGCCTCCGTAGGGGAATCCCCTCGGTCCAGAATCTCCGTGAGGGGATACCTGGCTCGCTTAGAGACGGGTTCGAGCTTCATCCCAGTGGACTCCGAGACGAGCCGGAGCAATCCTAGGTAGGACGAAGGGCTATCGTCCACCAACTGTCCTCCTGAGGACCCAAGTCCATTCACTTGGAGAAAGGGAGGAATCGCCGGACTCGGAAGAGTCCTCAAGAGCTGCCTGGCCTGAGCCACCTCCACCTGCCGAGGTCGATCGGGAGTGAGGTGACAGACAGTCTATGGGCAGTCCCTGGGCCGACCGAGAATTTTGGTCGTAGCCCCAAATAACGGCTGTGGAGGGCGGAGGTTCCACCGGGATCGGTGGGGCAGCTGGTTTTGGCCGAACAACCGGCCTGGGAACAGGCTCCTCGGGTAAAACAAGGGGTTGTTTCGGCCGCTCCGGTGACAGCCACTTAATGGCCAGGGAAGGCGACGGCGTCGGCTTGTTCCTGGTCAGAAGGAGCTGTTGCCACATGAAGTCCTCATATCATCGACGTAACTTACGTCGATGCTTCCCCTCGTCCATGGAGGACGAGCGGCGACGCCGCTTGCCGCGGTGCCAAGACCGAGACTGCCTATGACGGCGGGATCGGCTGGACCACGAAGAAGTCTGAGACCGAGACCGAGAACCTCGGCTTTCCCGAGGACGGTGCGGGGAGGTGTCGGGGAACCGCACTTCGTTCGGAGGGTTCATCCAGGCTCCGGAACCGAGGCACAGACAAGCCCACGGGTCTTCAACTCCCACCGGGGAACCGGGAGAGGCGATTCTCGGCTTTCCTGCCGACAAACCTGCTCAACGGGTCGAGAAAATCTTGACCGTGGTCGACGAGAGTCTCGGGTCAACTGGCCTGATGGGGACACCGGTGAGACCAATGGTCGAAGCCGAGCGGTCGACCGAAGTCGACGGCCGACAACCCGGGGAGAGGGATCTTTCCCGCTCCCAAGAGCATCGACGGAGGGACTTACCCTTGTCTCTCTTTTTGGACCGAGAAAACGGTCCAGCAGAAGTTGGTCCCTCACTTTTAGTAGAGAGGGTCAGACAAAGCTCCTTAAAAGAAGCTGAATAAGAGGCACCCAGAGAGAGCGGGACAAATGCTGCAGCCGAGGTAGAAGCGGTCCTCGCCGCCTCCTCTTCGAGGGCGATCATCTGCTCGAGCTGATCCGCCGAGCCCGCCGCTGTGGAAACCGCCGACCGGGCCTCTTTTGACTTCACCGGATGAAAACGCTTCTCGGGACGCCCCAGTTGTAAACGGGCAGCGCGGTCTTCGAGGACGTAGGCCGAGAAGGAAGAGCACAGGTCGCAAGCCTGCAGGTCGTGCTCAAGGCCTAGACAGTAGACGCACGTGGAGTGCGGATCCGTCCGAGACATCATCTGCCCGCAAGGGCATCTCCGGAAACCGGGAGTCGATTTGTCCATCGCAACCACGAGGGATAGAAGACCGAAGATTATTTTAGCGAAAACTTTTAATTCGCAAAAACTGAAGAATTAGGAACCAGTCTTATACGCAGAGCATTAAGGAGGGAACCTGAGCTTCCAAGCGGTAAGGAAGATCTGGCGTCATGGGGCGGAGCCGAGAGTTTTACCACCCGGGTGGGTGGGAGGAGCCAGCTTGAAGACCTTCCGGCAAGATTTAAAGCGGCAAGGATACCTGCCAGACAGTGTGGATGAACAACATATCCATGTCCCTAGAACCTCTTCCATTTGAAGGCACAGCATTTTAGGGTTGACTCCTTACGAGAAGCCTCAACCACGATGAGGACATTTTCAGAGAGACCCACAGCCTGGAACTCTAGCCGCTCAGGAACCAGGATGTCAAGTGCAGAGATTGAAGGTCCAGATGGAATATCTTCCCCTGACTGCAAGAGAGCAGGTCTGGGCGGAGAGGAAGATGCCATGGGAGCCTGCTGCTGAGGAGATTAAGGTACCAGAACTGGCGGGGCCAGTTCAGAGCCACCAGGATCATTCGTGCCATGTCCCTCCTGGCTTTGGTCAGCACTTTGTGGATCAGAGGAAATGGACGGAAGGCATAAAGGAGGCCCAGGGTCTAGGACCTCAAGAAGGCACCCCCCTGCATCATTCCCTGCTGAGGGGGGTGGGCACAATACAGCCTCAGCTTGGCATTCTCCCTGGAGGTGAACAGCTCCACCAGAGGGGTTTCCCCAACTGGGAGAACAGGCTGTGTACTATCTCCAGATGGAGAGACGCCTCACCCACATGGCTGAGGGCATCTGCCAGTTGACTGGAGACACTGGCCACATGGATGGCCAGGAGATCAGCATCCAGGCTGAGCACGAGGTTCTGGATGTGGAGAGCTTCCCTGTACAGAGGAAGGGAGTGCGTCACACCCTTCTTTTTTGAGGTAGTACATAGTTGTGGTGTTGTCTGTCTGGACCTGAATGACCTGACCCTGAATGTGTGGAGCAAAGGCTGACAGCAGCAGCCAAACTGCCCAAAGCTCCAGCAGGTTGATATGGCATCAGGATTCCTCGGGGGTCCAGAGTCTGTGGACTCTATACTCCCCCAGGTGGGCACCCCAGCACATCAGAGATGCACTGGTCATGATGGTGACCATTGGCGCTGGGTGGACAAATGGGATTCCTTCCTGCAGATATTCTGGGACTAACCACTACTGGAGAATGTCCCACATCAGCTAGGTCACAGTGACCAGTTGGTTGAAGTGGTCCTGGTGCTGAGACCATTGACGGGCGAGCTCCTATTAAGACAGCGTATTCTCCACTAGACCCAATGGACCATGCTGGTGCATGACACCATATATCCCAAGAAGCACAGGAAATCCCAAGCAGGGTGCAAATGCCCAAACCGAAATGATCGGGCAAAGGAGGAAAGAGCCTTTGCCCAGTCCGCCA
Source organism: Neoceratodus forsteri (assembly GCA_016271365.2). Lineage (NCBI taxonomy): Eukaryota > Metazoa > Chordata > Ceratodontiformes > Ceratodontidae > Neoceratodus > Neoceratodus forsteri. The sequence goes on along the minus strand of CM028131.1, from coordinate 105,728,271 downwards.
AAAGTCAAGCCCTGGCTCTGCAAGAGTCAAGCTCTGCCCATGATGAAATGCATCACATGCAAAGGTATGAGCTCCGACTTGGCCTTGTTCACCAGGAGGCCAAGGGACAAACAGGTTTGGAGGGCCAGGTCCCTGGACCACGCCACCTCCGCCCTGTCAGAACCCGCTATGAGCCAGTCATCCAGGTAGGGATACACCCAGACTCTCAGCGCCTCAGGCAGGCTGCCACCACTGCAATGCACTTGTTGAAGACCATGGGAGCCGAGGAGAGGCCGAAGGGCATGGCCTGGAACTCGTAGAGAATCTCCTCCACACAGAACCACAGGAACTGGTGGTGGGACAGACGGATGGGAATGTGGAAAAACAAGTCCCAAAAATCCAGGGAACAGAACCATATGATCTGCTCCAGAGATGGAATGATCTGGGACAGAGTGACCATTCTGAAAGTGCGCGACTGAAGGAATTTGTTCAGGTCATGCAGATCTAAGATGGGGCACCAGCCCACCGTCCGCTTTGGGATCAGGAAGTACCTGGAGTCAAACCCAGTGCTTACTGATCCGGACTTGAGCCACCACCACCTTCTTCTGGAAGAGCTCAGCAATGTCATCCCGAAGGGCTGATAGCATGTCACTGGATACCATGTCCTCCTGTGGGGCACAGGCTTCGCAAGGCACGTAAGCCTCTAACTCTAGAGGTAGATCCCAACTGGCCACCTCGAGGGTCCACCTGTCTGTGGTGACAGCGGACCAGGCGGAAAGGAAGTGGTGGAGTTGGCCCCCCCATGGGAGGACCCAGGGGAGTCAGAATGGGAAGGGGAAGGCACCCCCCATCCTGTCACTGGGCAGGCTTGGAGGCGGAAGAGGGACCTCCTGATGAAGCAGTGGGACCTCAACCAGCTGGTTTTCTGATGACCAAAGTAACCGACTTCGGTTGAAAATGCCAAGCCTGAGCCTGGTGCCCAGCTGGGGGCTGGGACGGCTTGGATGCGAGGCAGAAAGAAGCTGAAAGGGCTTCTTTGAAGCTTGGAGCCCTTGGGATCCCTCGGAGTCTAGGCAGAGGTGACAAGAGTCCAGAGTTGCACTGGACTTAATGCGAGTAAGGTGTCCTTACACCTCCCAGCCCAAACAGGTCGGTGCCCAAGAAGGGGGCATCTGCCAGTTTGTGCTGGGTATGTGCCGTAAAGGTGGAGATCCACAGCCAAGCCCTGCAGCACATGGCCACCGCAGCAGCCACAGACCAGGCACAGGAGTCACAAATGTCCATGGCTGTCTGGAGCTGCTGGTCAGCTGCCACTTGGCCATGGTCCCAGACTTGCTTGCCCGTGGTCTTTAAGTCAGCTGGGAAAGCACCTCATCAAGCAGGGCATGAGCAAGATGGGTCATTAAAAGGGCCAAACACACCTGCCGAATGCCAAGCGAAGAGGCCGCACAGACCTCCTTAGCCATGTGATCCAACTTTTTGGATTCCTTGTTGTGAGGCTTGTCCAAATCCCCGACATTGCTGGTACGATGAAAGACTGAGTCAGTCACCAGACCCTCCAGAGTAGGGTGCTCAATCACATTTCCAGGAGCCTCACTTTTTTTCCCACAGGGTCAGGCATGAGTTTCCGGGGGTACCCTCCTACTACCACACCATGGAAGCCTCCACCTGCCCCTGACCAATCTCTGGTCCCTCCAGCGCTGTGAGGAGTCCCTGCCCTCCAGTGGTTACCCCACATCTGAGGTTTGAGAGATAATGTTCTCCGTCAGGGTAAGCCAACTCCAACCCTGTACTTCACAGTACTGGTGCATCTTGCGCCGGAGCCTCTCCTTGTCCGAGAAGGAAGAGGAAGAGGAACAGCAGTGGCACCACTTGCCCGAATGCCGAGAGCGGGACTGCTGATGGTGTGGGCTGCTCGACTCTGGACTTCAGGATAGTGACCTCGACCACTGGGAAAGTTGATGGCGAGAATCAGAGGGAACTGGAGAAAGCCAAGGATCCTCTGGGGTAATGGAATTCAGAGGGTTAGTGACCAGATCAGCATGCTGGTCCAACCCATCCTGAGATCTGACGGGTAGGACTGGAGTACTAGAAAGCAAGGTATCCACCTTGTCCTGCGATAGCGCGTCGACAGGCTCGAGAAATATCTCGACAAGTTGGTCGACAGGCATCTCTACCAACTGGCCCGAGGGGGAGACCATGGAGCCCAAGAGCTGGACCGAAGGACCAACCTCTGTTCGACAAGGATCCTTTATAAATGAGTTTTTAGCTCAAAGGCTGTAATTCTGATTTTACAATAAATAAATAAAAATCAACCATAGTCGAAACCTCCAGAGAAACGCAGGAATCTGAGGCCCAACAGTGCTCGCTATCCCACACTCGCTGAAGAGACTTCTTCTTTGAAGATTTGGAGGATTTTGTGCCCTTAGATAGGTCCTGCCCAAGAATTTGGAGGGACTGGCACAAATCCCTAAACCTCCCATATGAAGGTGGAGCCAATGGAAAGTGGCGCAAGGCAAGCCTAGAGGCAGCTTGATAGCGGCCCGAGCCACTGCCTCTTCAAAACCACAAGTTGTTCTACAGACCCCGCAGCTGTGGAGACCACCCGACGGGCATCTTTCGATCTAATGGGAGAGTCTCATTCGTCTGGAAACCTTAAACATAGTCGAGCCTGCTGATCTTCCAGAGTACTGAGATGTAAGGTCCGACAGAGACCACTCACCTGGGGATTGTGACCTAGGTAGTAGACACACAAGGTGTGCAGATCTGTCCCGGATATCTTGTGCCTGCACTGGCATTTTTTGAAGTTCGGCGCCAACTTCAAGTCATCCGTGACGAGAAATTCGAACAGGGTCAAATTTCACTTATAGACTATAATAGTTTCAGAAAATCTGAAAGCAAAGGGCCTACTCAGCGTGGAGAGTGGTAAGGAGGGAACCTCCTCCTTCCAACGGAAGGGAAGATCTGAAGTCACGGGGCAGTACCGAGGGAGTTACCAACCGGGTGGGTGGGAGGAGCCAGCTTGAAGACATTTTGGTAGGAATTAAAGGGAAAGGAACACTGCCAGAAGTGTGGATCGTACATACTATCCATGTCGCTAGAACTGAAAATGACAAACTCACTGCAACTGTTGATCTTTCAGAATATCTTCACCATTCATTCACACTTATAGGGCTCCACTGGAAGTGAAAGAACCACAGGAGACCGACGACTGTCCTGGCGTCACCCAAGAGGTAGACGCAGTAATGACGTGCTTGTGGGTTGGCCAGCAACCAATGCTGGACCCCTCTCTTCCTCAGTTCTTTTTGCCAAGAGAAAAAGGTATGTAGACTCCTAGCCCAAAGGGATAGGAAAAGGACAGAGTATAAAACAAAAATAATAAAACCTGACTATCAACTTAAGAGAACTAGGAGATGGGCCTAACTGGCACAAGAGTAGCAGGTGTAAGATTCACAGCCTATTTCAGCCACCTGGACAGGAAGGTGGCGGGAAGGACGGCAGCCCTGGCATATAGTTCTGGCTGCTACTGGAGAGACCCGGAGGAATCTCTGCAAGGTTAGGATGGCAGAATACCAGTTTAGAAGGGCCTTGTGCTCAACAGGACAAGAACTGGAGAAATCAAAACCAAATCCACGGGATAGACAGCAGAGATTGGACAGACTTCAAGAGCACAACTACTATCTTCTTGCCACTCCCAACAGAAAGGAAAAAGAAGGAGTGTGTCCCACAGCACCTACTGCTAGGTGTGGGATTTGCACACAGCTCAACAGGCAAAGAAGAACAGGAGAAGAACCCCTTAGCAACTGCCACTCCCCAATACCGGAGGTGAAGGCTGACAGCTGGCAGAGACTGGAGACATATGCAAGGTAGAGACTGAGGTCATAGCAGCTCTAGGATGACAGGAGGAACCTCCTAGTAGGATAGCAGGAGAGGAAGAAGAATTAGGAATGACAAAATAAAAAAAGTAAAAAAAAAAAGAAAAAAAAATTATGCTTTTTTTTTTTTGTTTTGAGGTGAGGGACCCTCATCCCTTTTTTTTGTTAACTTAGGGTACAAACTAGCAGTTTGGAGGGGGATCAAGTAGGACCAATTCCAACTGAGAAAAGACAGGGCTAACATTCCCACAGAGAGAGAGAGAGCCCAGAGAAAGCGGCAAGAAGATGACATATGCACAGCATCACAGGGTGAGCTGCCCAAAGGCCCTGGCTCTTACCCGAGTGGGGGATGGTGGGCGGGCGAGTGAATGAATGGTGAAGATAATCTGGAACAATAACAATTAAAGTGAGTACATAATTTCCATATTTTCCAAGAATCGGTCTTCACCATTCACACTTACTTATGCTTTCCACAAACAGGGTTGGAGTTGGCTCACCCTGAGGGAAAACATTTTCCCTTTAGACCTCAGATGTGGGGTAACCACTGGAGGGCAGGGACTCCACACAGCGCTGGAGGGACCAGAGATTGGTCAGGGGAAGGTGGAGGCTTCCATGGTGTGGTAGTAGGAGGGTACCCCTGAAAACGCATGCCTGACCCTGTGGGAGAAAAAGGGAGGCCCCTGGAAATGTGACTGAGCACCCTACACTAGGCCAGGCAAAGCCATGCCATCCACAGAATACAGACTGCTGTTCCAACCAGTCTGGAAGGTACCTCGCTGGTGTCATAAGAAGCCCTCAGATGGTGCCTCGCCAGCTCCAGACCCTGAGTGGAAAGGCAAATAACCTGTCTGGTTGACTCTCAATCTGGCATGGACACTAACAGCTGACTCAGCGTCCCCCACAGGTGTTTGCCTTAAGCTGCTTGATGAGCAGAAATGCACATCATGGTGTGTGCTGCCAGAAAACTCCTGCCCAAAATACTGATCTCCAAAGAGTCAGTGTTATGTGTGTGTTTTTCGGTGGGGTGTACAGTCACGCACCGGGTGCCTATGCTCACAGGGATGAGGGACAGCACCGCAGGAACACAATATCTGCACTGAATGTCCCTAGGGGCTGGAGAAGGGGCAAAGGGACAGAGCCAGACATGCCTGGATGCCTCCATAAAGGGCCATGGCCATGGAGGGATGACAGAAGCATCATCACTGTGATCCCCAAGGAATGAGTGCCATGGTGGCAGCAGTGCGACCTACAAAAGGTATACAAACTCAGCCCCTGCATCATCTCCAACAGGAACTGCTGGTACCTGGAGTACTCTGCATCAGAGGAGAGATGGACTGAAAAATCCTCTTCCTCATAGGACATACAGAATTAGTTTAGTTGCCGTACTGGTCCTGGTAAGAACAGATCCAGAAACAAATGGTTTGATACCTTTCACTGGACCAACATATATGTAACAAAAAGAAAACGGTGCCTAAGCTTTCGGACAAACCAAGTCCTTCCTTGGAATCTTATACCAGTTGTTCTCTAAACAACTGGCACAAGCTTCCAAGGAAGGACTTGGTTTATCCAAAAGCTTAGGCACTGTTTTCTTTTTATTACAAGTATGTTGGTCCAATAAAAGGTATCAAACCATTTGCTTCTGGATCTGTTCTTCCTCATAGGAGGAAGACAAGAGGAGCTGGAATGAGGTAATAGTGGTGCAGGACCTTCCCGCTTAAAAAGAGTCTGATCTACTGAGAGGTGGTACTGATGAAACACACCAGCCGTTGACCTGAACTGATCCCAGGTCATGGGCCCCAGAGGAGCTGAAATACCTGGAAGAGTGGGAAGGGGGTGGGGGGACGAAGAAGGTAATGTACGATCAAGCCAGTTCCTCTGCAAGGGCTGTGAGAATGCTTAGGGGACCTCGCCCCGAGGGAGGGGAATGCCTGGCAAACTTGACAGACTATGACCGACCATCAGTGGACTGGTCCAGAAGATGGCCTTGGGAGGAGGGAGACAGTGGAGCCAGACAAAGCCCATGAGGCAACCCCGATCCTCACCAGCGACAGGGCCAGATGGTTTTGGAGAGACACTAAGCCCCAGGCTAGTGCTGCGACTGTTGCCAGAGTCACCACCATCTCTGGACAAGGGGTAAGCTGCAGGCCCAATGTCCTACCTCAACTCCTCACCAGGGCTGCGCCTGCGCCGCCCACCCCACCCAAGTCCAGTCTCTAAGCCAGACCCACCTCCAGAGTTAATCCTAGAACTGGCACTGCAAGCAGCACTGGAAACTGACCAGACACTGCAAAAGGCACAAGAGTTAGACCTGGCACTAGAACCTGAACCGGCACCGTGAATGGCACCAGAAAGGGTTCCGTCGCCATCCCTGGTGCCAGCCTGAGGGGAAATGCAAGGAGTGACTTCTGACCCTGAGTCAGGCTCAGAACCAGGCTAAGGAAGGCCTCCATCCTCACAAATTACATCCCAAGGTCCAAGTTCAGCATCATCATCATCCATCCCCGGGCCACTAGGGTACTCAGGAGAAGGGACAACAATGACCTCAGAGTCCAGTGCAGGGTCAGCTCTGGAACCTTTCCCTCTTCTGGCACCATAAGAAGTGCCAGAAAAGGCCGGGTGTCTGGCACCACTCCACTCACCAGTACCAACCTGTCATCGAGGCACAGATCAGGAAGCATAGGGAAAATCCAGGAGCAGTTGTAAATTCCACAAAAATGTTTATTTGTAGCTGCAGTAACATAAAATAAACCTGTTCAGAATAACTATATACAGAAGCAAAATAAAATCTTTCTTGTAAAACCTTCCCCTTGCAGCTCAGCTTAGCTGTTTTGTAAGTCTCTTCAACCCCCATACTTTGCAAGCATCCTGTTCTTTGTAAATATCAGGAGCTGCTAAAACATTGAGAACCTCCTGAGGTACCCACAGCAACTGCAAAAGGCTCAGGCATTTGCACCCAAGTAACCTCTAGTTTTTTATAGTTATCTCAAATTATAAATATATATACATTTCAACAGTAACAACATATTTTCTAAACAAAAGTGATCCAATTATCAGTTTCCTTTCCATATATTGATTTGCACATATTCTCATGTTACCAGATCTAGATATGCAAGGGAGGAAAAACAAAAAGCAAGAGAAAACAGACACAGTGAGAGGCAAAGGATTGCGGGTTGATCAAGTCCGAAGTCTCTGAGGAAAATTTGGTTGCGCAACCATATAGAAAAGTACAGACTTTCTCAAAACAAATGGGACAGGGTCCTATTCTACCCTGTCACACGGCCTCAGTACCAGGAGTTGGGGAAGCATCGGGCCACGACACTGGGGTGCCCACCGGTGCAGTGTAGACCAAGCATATAGCTTCGGCTTCACCACTGAGGGTGGCTGATGGACTTGGGGGGGGGGGGTGTTGTACTCAGCTAGTCCCCCAAAGGGAGTTGACCTGATGAAGGCCCTGTGTGGGTGAAGCACCAGGATTTATGTCAGGTGTTTTCCACTGGTGCCAATAACTAGACACTAGGAACTCGGTGTGTACTATTCATCCGTGCAAGCTCCATGAGTGCAAAGCAGTTTCTTGTTCCACATGGCCCAGAGCATTTTACCCAGTTACCAAACTTTAATAAACAATATGATAGGCTATGAAAAACTGTAATTTTTACTTTTGAGTAAGTGCTACTTTTGAATAAGTGCAACACAACACAACTGAGGAGTTACAAAGCAAATTTCTTTTCAACTACAGAAGCAGCTCCCCTTGTGTTAAATGCGGCTACAATTACTATGGTGCATGCCTCTGCATAACCAATAAAAGTGAATACTTGCGACTGCCTTGAATTTGCAAATGCGTGTGTCCAGCTAGTCCACATTATATAGATGTATCTATAACTGATTACAGCACACAGATTTAAAACCAGGAAGACATGAAATACAGGTTACTCACCTGTAACAGGAGTTCTAGGAATGGTATATGTTGTTCATCCACACTGTCTGGCAGGTATCCTTGCCGCTTTAAATCTTGCCGGAAGGTCTTCAAGCTGGCTCCTCCCACCCACCCAGGTGGTAAAACTCTCGGCTCCGCCCCATGACGCCAGATCTGGCCAGCTGGAAGCTCAGGTTGTGCGTCGAAGCCGGGGAGGTCGGGAGGGTCGTGTGGATGAACAACATATACCATTCTTAGAACTCCTGTTACAGGTGAGTAACCTGTATTTCTAGGGACATGGATATGTTGTTCATCCACACTGTCTAGCAGACTCCTAGCAGTTCTCCGGGAGGAGGGAGGCAAGGCGCACACCCCCTACTTAGGGAACAAAGACTGGAGAACCGAGGCCCCAAAACCAGCATCCCGGCGTGACTCAAGGTCGATGTGGTAATGGGTAATGAAGGTGTGTGCTGACTCCCAGGTAGCAGCCCTGCAGATTTCCTGGATAGGGACGTCCCTGGAAACAGCCACGGATGCAGCAGTATGGCGGGTAGCATGAGCTCTTATCCCTCTGGGAGGCTCCATGCCCGCCAACTTATAGCAGAGATCTATGCAGGAGGTGACCCACCTGCTTACCGTCCGCTTGGCTGCAGGTCTGCCAGGTGCGGCTTCAGCGTAGGTGACAAACAGCTGGCGAACCTCTCCCGGAACTTCAGCTGCTCCTTATAATAAGCGAGCGCCCTTCTAGGGTCCAAGTATGGAGCCTTATTCGCCTCCGAGGTGTGACTGGGGTAGAACACCAGCAGAGTCAACACCTGGTTAAGGTGAAACTCCGGCCACACCACCTTCGAAGGAATTTCGGTGGGGGCGCAGGGACAATCCTTGTCCCTGTGGAAGACCAGGTAAGGAGACTCATGCAGAGCGCCTGGAGCTCTCCCATCCTTCTGGCTGACGGATAGCCACCAAGAAGGCGGTCTTCCACGACAGGTGAGAGAGTTCACACCTGTGCACTGGTTCGAATGGCTTGCCCATGAGCTTTGCCATTACCAGCAGTAGATCCCACGGAGGTGGAGGTTCTCGCACCGGAGGGGAAATGTGATCAAGGCCTTTGAAAAACCGCCAGACCACCTTCTCCTGTGCAACCGACTGCTCCCCGGCCCGCGCCCGGTAAGCAGAAATGACTGCCAGGTGCACCCTTAGGGTCGTCGACCTAAGCCCTTGACGAGACAGGGACCATAAATAGTCCAAGATGCTAGCCAAGGAACAGGAGGAAGGGTCCAAGCCCTTGCCCTGACACCAAATGGAAAACCTCTTCCATTTGAAGGCATAGTATTTCCTGGTCGACTCCTTACGGGACACTTCAACTACATTGAGGACCTCGTCGGAAAGACCCAAGGCCTGGAACTCTAGCCGCTCAGGAACCAGGCTGTCAGGTGCAGGGATTGAAGGTCCGGATGGAACACCTTCCCTGACTGACTGAGAGCAGGTCCGGTGAGCTGGAAGCTGCCTCGGAGCCTGGAGCTGAGGCTGAGGAGATCTGGGTACCAGAACTGGCAGGGCCAGTCTGGGACTATCAGAATCACCTGCGCCTTGTCCCTCCTTGCTTTGAGAAGCACCTTGTGTATCAAGGAAATGGGGAAGGCGAGAAGAGGTCTGGGGTCCACGGCTCGAGAAGGCATCCCGCAGCGAGCCCCTGCTGAGGGGGGCGGGCATGGAACAGCCTCAGCTCGCTCTCCCTGAGGCAAACAGGTCCACCTGAGGTGTGCCCCAATGGGAGAACAGATCTTGTACTACCTCCGCAGGAGAGACCACTGTGGGATGCAGCCCCTATCCGGCTTAGGGCATCGCCAGGATGTTGGAGGCCCTGCCACATGAATGGCTAGGAGATCTGCCTCCAGGCTGCGCACGAGTGACCAAATGCGGAGAGCTTCCTTGCATAGAAGCATGGAGCACGCCCCGCCTTGGCGCTTTAGATAGTACATGGTCGGGTATTGTCCGTCTGGACTTGGACCACTTGACCCCGGAGAAACAGAGCGAAGGCGGTGAGAGCTAGGCGGACCGCTCGGAGCTCCAGCAGGTTGATGTGGCATCGGGACTCCCGCGGGGACAAGAGGCCGTGCGCCCGGTGTTACCCCAGATGAGCACCCCAACCCATCAGAGGTGCATCAGTCGATAGAGAGACCGTTGGCTCGGGGCGGACAAACGGGATGCCCTCCTGCACATGAACTGGAACGGTCCACCACCGGAGAGCGTTCCACATCCCCTGGGTCACCGTCACTAGCTGGTCCAATGGATCGCAGCGTTGTGACCACTGGCTGGCCAGTCCCCACTGAAGAGGGAGCGATGTGCCAGCGTGCCCAACGGACCACGCTTGGTGCAGGCCGCCATGAGACCCAGGAGGCGAGGAAGTCCCGGGTAGATGCATTGCCCAACCAGAAATGATTGGGCAAAGGAGGAGAGAACCTCGGCCCCTGTCCGCTGAGCCATGCTCTGGCTCGAAGAGAGTCGAGCCTGCCCAGATGAACAGAATCACCTGCTCTGCTCGAAGTCTGGCCTTTCGCTGATAAGAAGGCCGATTTGAGAGCAAACCTGGAGGGCCAGATCTCTGGACCGCTCCACCTCCTGTCTGGAGGGGCTGCTATCAGCCAATCGTCCAGGTAAGGTACACCGACCCCTCGCGCCGAGGGAAAGCTGTCACCACTGCTATGCATTTGGTGAAGACCCTGGGAGCTGGAGACAGGCCAAGGGCATGGCTCGGAATCCCGAAAGGGATCCCTCCGCTCGAAAGCGAAGGAACCTCTGATGTGACGGACGGATAGGGACGAGAAAGAACGCGTCCTGCAGGTCCAGAGAGCAGAACCACATGCCGGGTTCCAGGGATGGTATTATCTGAGCCAGAGTGACCATCCTGAAGGTTCGAGACCTTAGGAACTTGTTCAGGTCGTGTTGGTCGAGAATGGGGCGCCAGCCCCCCGTCCGTTTTGGAACCAGGAAGTACCTGGACACAAACCCCGGGTCTGAGGGAGGGTCCGCCACCTCCCTGATCACCTCCTTTTGGAGGAGGAGAGCGATGTCGGCTCGGTGAGCCGACAGTGAGGCTGCGGATCCCGATGCCCCCCGAGGTGCGATGGCTCTGAAGGGTGGGGCCTGCTTGAATTCCAAGGGCAGGCCTTTTCCCACCACCTCCAACACCCACCTATCCGTGGTAATAACAGATCAGGTGGAAAGGAATTGACGGAGCCGTCCCCCCACGGGGGGAACCTGGGGTGAGGTGACGGGGTTGGGGGCGACACCCCTCAACCCATCACTGGGCAGGCTTGGAGGAAGGACTGGCCGAGGGACCTCCTGGGCCTTTACCTCCCTGCTTCCTGTTGGAGGAAGCCGACGGCTTGGGCTTGGGATGCCAAGCTCGTGCCTGCTGGCCCTGACGTTGCTGGGCCGGACGTGCTGCGGGCGCAGAGGGACGAAAGGGCTTAGGCTGTGGCTTGCGGCCTTTGTTCTTCTGAGCGGATGAGACAGAGTCCAAGGTAGCATTGGACTTCTCGATCCTCTGCAGGTGACCTTCCACCCCAGGGCCGAAGAGGTCGGTCCCCAAGAAGGGGACATCCGCCAACTTGTGCTGGGTATCCGAAGTGAAGGTGGATATCCTCAGCCAAGCCCGACGACGCATAGCCACTGCGGCCGCCACCGAACTGGCACATGAGTCCCCAATGTCCAAAGCAGTCTGAAGCTGCTGTTTGGCCACTGCCCTGGTCCCGCACCTGCCTAACCGTGGTCTGCAGATCCGCGGGAAGATGAGGGACGACCTCGTCCAGGGAGCACAACAAGGCATGAGAGAAATGTGCCATAAGGATGGCCGAACTGGCCTGGCGAAGGCCAAGGGAGGACGCAGCGTAGACTTTTCGTCCGGCATAGTCCAATTTCTTGGACTCCTTGTCAGGAGGTTTGTCCACATCCCTAGCGTTCCCGGCACGCTGGAAAACACTGTCGGTAACTAACCCCTCGGCCGAGGGGTGTTCCGAAAAACCGGACAAGAACCAGTAAGGAGCGCATACTTCCTGGCCATCCTGGCCGAAGGCGCAGGGCAGGAAGCAGGACGCTGCCAGAGCTCCAAGGCCGGGCCCACTATGGCCTCAGCCACCGGAAAGGCCTCTGTAGGGGAATCCCCTCGGTCCAGAATCTCCGTGAGGGGATACCTGGCCCGCTTAGAAACGGGTTCGAGCTTCATCCCAGTGGACTCCGAGATGAGCCGAAGCAATCCCAGGAAGGACGAAGGGCTATCGTCCACCGACTGTCCCCCTGAGGACTCCAAGTCCATTCGCTTGGAGAAAAGGGAGGAATCTAAACTGATGTTTAACTAACTAACTAAATAAATAAATAAATAAAAGGGAGGAATCGTCTCCGGACTCGGAAGAGTCCTCAAAGAGCTGCCTCGGGCCTGAGCCACCCTCCACCTGCCGAGGTCGATCGGTAGTGAGGGTGACAGACAGCCTATGGGGCAGTCCCTGAGCCGACCGAGAATTCTTGGTCGGAGCCCCAAATAACAGCTGTGGAGGCGGAGGTTCCACCAGAATCGGTGGGGCAGCTGGTTTTGGCTGAACAACCGGCCTGGGAACAGGCTCCTCGGATAAAACGAGGGGTTGTTTTGGCGGCTCCGGTGACAGCCACTTAATGGCCGGGGAAGGCGACGGTTTGTTCCCGGTTAGAAGGAGCTGTTGCCACATGAGGTCCTCATATCGTCGACGCAACTTACGTCGAAGCCTCCCCTCATCCGAGGAGGAGGAAGAGGACGAGCGGTGGCGCCGCTTGCCGCAGTGCCGAGACCACCTATGACGGCGGGATCGGCTGGACCGCGAAGAAGTCCGAGACCGAGAACCTCGGCTTTCCCAAGGACGGTGCGGGGAGGTGTCGTGGTGAACTGGCACTCCCCTCGGTTCGGAGGGTTCAACCGAAGGCTCCGGAACCGGAGGCACAGACAAGCCAACGGGGTCCCTCAACTCCCACCGGGGGAACCGGGGAGAGGGGATTTTTGGCTTCTCCTGCCGACAACCCGTCCAATGGGTCGAGAAAAATCTCGACCACGTCGACGGGAGTCCCGGTCAACTGGCCTGACGGGGACACCGTGAGACCAGTGGCCGAAGCCGAACGGTCGACCGAAGTCAACGGCCGACAACTTGGGGAGAGGGATCTTTCCCGCTCCCAAGAGCGTCGACGGTGGGACTTACCCTTGCTCTTTTTTGACCGAGAAAACGGTCCAGCAGAAGTTGGTCCCTCACCTTTGTAGAGAGGGTCAGACAAAGCTCCTTAAAAGAAGCTGAATAAGAGGCACCGAGAGAGAGCGGGACAAATGCCGCAGCCGAGGTAGAAGCAGCCGCGCCGCCTCCTTCTTCGAGGGCGTATCATCTGCTCGAGCTGATCCGCCCGAGCCCGCCACCGAAACCGACCGGCCTCTTTGACTTCACCGAGGAAAACGCTTCGGACGCCCAGTTGTAAACGGGCAGCACGGGTCTCGAGGATCGTGAGGCCGAAAAGGAAGAGCACAGGTCGCAGGCCTGCGGGTCGTGCTCAAGGCCCAAGCAGTAGACGCACGTGGAGTGCGGATCTGTCCGAGACATCTTCTGCCCGCAGGGGCATCTCCGGAAACCGGGAGTCGATTTGTCCATCGCAGCCGCAAGGGAGAGAAGACCGAAGTCTTTTAAGCAAAAACTTTATAAATTCAAAATCGAAGAATTAGGAACCAGTCTTATACGCAGAGCGTTAAAGAGGAAACCTGAGCTTCCAAGCGGTAAGGAAGATCTGGCGTCATGGGGCGGAGCCGAGAGTTTTATCACCCGGGTGGGTGGGAGGAGCCAGCTTGAAGACCTTCCGGCAAGATTTAAAGCGGCAAGGATACCTGCCAGACAGTGTGGATGAACAACATATCCATGTCCCTAGAAGTGAAGATTTTGTCTTCATTTTGCAGTTTTCAAGAAAATTTAAGGAATGGCATGACATTTGTTTGGTGGTGGGCATGCACTAGAACTGGACCCACACTGTAAATAGAAACAGCAGTAGGATTCTGGAGAGGAGACCAACTCTAGATAGCAAGATATTCCTGGAAGACATCTACAGCACTCTTCAGTCACTGAGCAGGCAAACCTTAGTAAGAATGTGCAACAGTTTTCTGGTATATAGGGAGAATGAATGCCTTAGCAATCCTTGCAAAGCTGTGCTATTGAATGTTATCCGCTAGTGGTGTCCATGGGATAGCAAGTATAGGATAGCAAAATGAGCTCTCTAACCTCCCAGCTAGGAGAAAGTTAGCTTTATCTGAATGGTAAAAGCAGCCACCTTGAAGTCTCAGGGTCCCAGGTTTGATTCCCCGCAAGAGCTTTAGGTAAATGTTCGCAAGTAGAGGGGGACAGACATCATTATCTACATATAAAAAGCCAAACTGTTTTTAAAGCAGGAAAATGGGCAGCAAGCCAGCGTACTTACACTGTCATCGTCCGCGTCTATATTGAAGTTTATCTCCGCAATCCTGTCAAAGGGAGCACTGCAAATCAAGAGTAACAGTCATTAGGGTCTCAATCAGGACACAGCACAACTGTACTCCTAAGGACTAAAAGACCATAAGGAAAATCCCAAGTGCTGTTTAATATGTGACAGGACACCATATAGAAACATGGAATTTGACGGCAGATAAGGACCACTTGGCCCACCTAGTCTGCCCATTTCCCTACCTAATGGATAAGTTGCAGATCCTAATTAACCAAAAGCTTACTTCCTCCTACCCCCACTAGAATTGCCTTATGTCTGTCCCATGCATTATTGAATTCCCCCACTGTTTTTGACTCTATGACCTCCTCAGGATGGTTGTTCGATGCATCTACAACCCTCTCTGTGAATTAATACTTTGTCACATTATCTCTGAGCCACCCCCCCCCCCATCTTCAAGTTGTACCCCCTTGTTTTTGCTCATCTCTTTTTTGAAAGATGCTACCCTCTTGGACTTTGTTGATTCCCTTGAGGTACTTGAAAGTTTCTATCATGTCCCCCCCCCCCTCCTTTCCTCGAGGCTATACATATTAAGCTCCTTAAGTCTCTCTTCATATGTCTTCTGGTGCAGACCCTGCACAATTTTGGTTGCCCTCCTTTGGACAGCCTCCACCCTGTTTTTGTCTCTGTGGAGACGAGGTCTCCAGAACTGTCTTTGTTTCTGTGGAGACGAGGTCTCCAAACTGTACACAGTACTCCAGATGTGGTCTTACCAACTGTCTGTACAGTGACACACGTTACTTAAGGTAGTAGGAACCGGTGGTTAAAACACTTCTATACCAGGTTTAAATCCCACCAAAGGCTCTGACTCTGACCTGGACTCTCTTGACCTCTCCATTCTTCCAGCTGCAAAACAAAGCTGAAGCAAGACCCCACTGAAAATGTACTGCACTTCTGTACCAGCTGTGTGCACATACACACACTGTTGTCTGCAAAGAGGGTGAGATAAATCGCAACAAATATAGTGGTACAGTATCAATGCAGTGTTTCTTTATAAAGAAAACTTAGCACACAGGGGAAGCCAGACCCTACTGAATAATGCCCAAGTCTAAGCAAGACTGGCATCTGAACATCTTAGAGAGTTACCTGGAGGCAAAATGGCACATGGGACAAAATACTACCATTCCGTAACAGTAACATGAGTTTCCTCTTCAAAACTGGCATTTGACTATGGGTCAGATAAAAAATTACTTACCATAGTAATCTTGTTTCTTCCAAGGGAATCTTACTGTATTCTGACTTCTGCAGTATGGTCTCACCATAAGACTGCCCCGGAGTCAAAATAGTTAATAGAACTCATGCTAATCATGGAATGTTAGGCTTGAGCTTGGTTTTCAAACCACTGTCCCTGGCAAACATTCTGCAACCTTCAGATTCTTACGAAGCAAAACTAATAACTAGCCATCTAAACTATACTAATAATTAAACAACAAATGAACAACACCCAATACCAATTATTCCCCTTTATTTAAAAATGTGGGCCACACTAAGATTCAAGTCACTAAGCCCAAAAAAGAAACACCCATTGGATCTGGACAGCATGAACAGCTGTGCTGCAGTGCCTATAGGTTCTAGCAGGGGAGGAAGGGTAGGAGCTCAGAATACAGTAAGATTCCCTTGGAACAAACAAGATTACTGTGGTAAATTTTTCTTCAAACCCCAGGAAATCTTACTGTATTCTGACTTCTGCAGGCTCCCCAAGCAGCACCTTTGGAGGAGGGTAGAGAACCTATTTAGGAAACAGGCACTGCAGTACTGCTGTGTCAAACCTGGCATCACTTCTGGCCTGGGCACCCAGGCTGTAGTGCTTGGTAAAGGTGTGAACTGTTTTCCAGGTAGCTGCTTTGCAGATTTCCAACAAAGGGATATCTCTCGCAGCTGCTATAGAAGCAGCTGTACCCCTTGTAGAGTGGGCCCTGAGGCCTACAGGAGGCTCTTTACCCACTTTGCTGTAGCAAAATTGGACACAGGCCACAATCCAGTGGGCAATGGTCCTCTTTGAGGCAGGTTTGCTCTTCCCCACTTCTCCACAGGTCAGGAAGCGCTGGGTTCTATCCTGCCTGTGCCTCTTCATATGACCCACGTAGTGGCCTATAGCTCTCTTGACATCAAGACTATGAAGTCTTCTCTCCCCTGAACTGGAATAATCAGTGAAGAAGACTGGCAAAGTCATGGACTGATTAAGGAGGAAGTCTGAAACCACCTTAGGAAGGAATTTCCTACTGGTCCTAAGGCTACCTTGTCCCTGTGAACTGCTATACAGTCCAGCTCTGTGGACAAGGCCTGGAGCTCACCGATCCTCCTGGCAGAGGTGATGGCTACCAGGAAATGAAAATTACATACCTACCGTAATTATGATCTTTCTGTGTATCTTCACCATTCATCACTGTTGGGTATCTGCCGGAGGTCAGGACGCCGTGGGAGCCCTTTTTTTTTTTTTTAGGTAGGTGGAGCCAACGCACCATCGGCGCCGCCCTCGAGACCAACGCACTGCGTGGTGCTTGCAGGTTGGCTGTTAGGCTGCGTCGACTCCTCCTGCCTGCCAGTTCTGAGTCACCGGAGAGGTAAGAGGAAGGGAGTGGAGGGTGGGACAAGGAAGTCCAAGGGACAGAAAAAGGAAAAGATGTATGAACCAAAAGGAGAAATAACAACTGAGAAGACAGAAGAGTTGGAAACTAAAGAGATTGGGAGGGGCCCCAATCCCTGGAAAAGGAAGAGGGAGGTAAGGTGGGTAAAGAATTTAGGAAGAGGGGAGGAAGGTTAATACATCCCAGACTCTGGTCTGTCTCCAGATTGTATAGGAACTGCAAGGAGTAGCAAAGGCTTTCTGCCAGAATTCCAAGGCATGGAATAACTGGCAAACGCTCCAGATAAGCAGAGTTGGATATTCTGGAGGAAGGACAGGGTACAGGGAATTATTATTGGATTGGAAAGGATTATTGGTGAAAAAAAGGGAGAAAATCCCCCTCCCTTTTTAAAAAAAAAAAAAACGAGGAGAAATAGGTTGGACAGGAATAGGGAGGAGGAGAGAAAGTAGGGCAACTGCTAACTTCCACCCCACAGGGGTGGAGCCAAGGCACTGGAGGAGTGCCCCCCGTGCTGTCCAATCTCCCTGGAACATTATCCCCCTGTGTGCCCTTGTTTTACCCCACTCCTAAGGAGGGGAGGGGAGGGGTGGGCACAGAGAGGGAGGTGGACCCAGAGACTGAGGCCCCAGGGGGATGGAGGGTGGGATCATGATGAATGGCGAAGATACACAGAAAGATCATAATTACGGTAGGTACGTAATTTACATATCTTATCTGTGTCAGTCTTCACCATTCATCACTGCTGGGTGAGTACCGAGCCCCCCATGGCGTTTCTTTACACACTAAGGGGTAAACTCTAGCCCCCTCAAGTGGGTGACACACTGGGGGGAACCTTCAGGGCCTGGAGAGGCCCGAGAGTGGGGAGACTGAGACGGAGTCCCCCCGGAGGGGGAAGGAGGCTGCCCCGACAATCGCCGTCTCGCTCTACAGGAGAAGAGACAGGTTCCCTGGTGAGCGGAGTTAATCACCCTATGCCGGGCCAAGGGTGACAACTAAGCAGCGCCAAGGGCAGGGGCGGCTCCGATGACTGCGCCATCAGCGGACACGGCACCAAGGACGGCGCCACCCAGCTCCATGGCACCGCGAACGGTGCTGAGGGCAGAGACGGTGCAGACGACGGCGCCAGAGGAATATGAAGGCCCCATGGCGCCGAGCCCCGAGGACACGGCACCGTGCTCAACCACGGCACCGAGGCAAGACCTGGAAAAAGACGGTGCCGTAGCATCTCCCACGGCACTGCTAGCAATGTCGGCGCCACAAACGGCTCCATCAGGACCCACGGCACCGCGAACGGCACCAAAGCCCACAATGGCGCTGACTGATGGCGTTGAGGACGGCGCCGACCCGGCCTTATGTAACTGCTGGTCTGACACTGGGGAGCCTTCACCCCAAGGGGCGATCAAAGGCATGACGGCGCCTCCTCCCATCTCCCCAGAAGGAGCGACAGGCCTCCCAAGGCCGCAGAAGAAGCCTCGGCAACGCTAGGCTACTAGTAGCCGAGGCTCCTCTCCTCGTCCATACAGAACTAGGAGGGGACCCGGAGAAAAGGCCGAGAGTGTGTGGCTCGCCCGATGAGTGCACACCCAACCCCCAAACTCGGCGAAGCTTGCCCCACTTTCAACGTACGTTGCTCGATGACCCGGCGGTCCATGGAGAAACAGGTGTCGTAAGAATCCATGTCATGAAGCGGGCCAAGACACGAGAGACACCGGTCATGCTGGTCAGTGACGGAATACTTTTGGCCACAAGGGCACTGTCGCATGGGGCCGACCCGTCTTAGAAGATTTCTTGCCCTCCGACCGAGACATGACCTACGGAGAAAAAAAACACCAAAAATAGACTCGACGTCGCAGATATACACTACCAGTCAAAAATTTTAGAACACCCCCATTTTACCAGTTTTTAATGAAATTTACGCAGGTTAATGTTTCAGTGTACTCTGAAATTAAAGCATAGAACAAATAAACAATTGGAGATAAAAAAGAAATCAGAGAATCATTTTAACAAAATTTAATCTAAATTTTTGACTCAAAGTAGCCACCTTTTGCAGATATACTGTAACCGCCGAACACACTCGTGGCATTCTTCCTACAATGGACATCAAATATTGTTCGGGAAGTTCTTCCCAACACTGTTGCAGAAGTTCCCACAAATGTGTTGCACTTGTAGGTTGCTTTGCTTTCACCCTTCTGTCCAGTTCATCCCAAACCAGCTCGATGGGGTTTAAGTCTGGAGACTGTGCTGGCCATTCCATGATTTGAAGCCACTGCCTTGTTCTTTTCCTCAAGGTAGTTCTGACACAGCCTGGAGGTATGTTTTGGTCATTATCTTGTTGTAGGATGAACCCTGACCAACTAGGCGAGACCAGAGGGTATTGCATAGCGCTGCAAAATGCTGTGGTAGCCCTTTGGTTCAGGGTGCCAGTCACTCTGTGCTGTTGTCCTGTGAGCCGCCTATCACGCAAGCTGTTGACTCTCAGAAACTTGTCTTCTGATTCTGTTGTGGCTTTGGGTCTGCCAGACCTCTTTCTGTCAGAGTTTCCTCCAGTTTCCAAGTGCCTTTTGATGGTGTAGGAAACTGTACTCACTGACACCTTGGCTTTCTTTGCTAACGTAAACTTTTTTTTAACCTCTAGCAGTTTACCGCTTACCTTTGTACCATTTCAGGTTATTCACTGGACTGGAATTGCTTAAATTTCAATAAAAGCTGGAAAAATGGGGGCGTTCTAAAACTTTTGACCGGTAGTGTATGAAAATAAGGAAAGATCTTACCGGGCGACATCGAGTGATGGCAGAAACAGAACCGGCAGGAGAACCGATGACTTAACATCAAGGTAAAAATTTAATTAAGTATCATGGAGCAGGCCTGGGACCTTCACAGCTTCCCACGAGGCGACTTCTCACGGCGGATACAAGAACTGGCAGGCAGGAGGAGTCAACGAGCCTAACGGCCAACCCTGCGAGCACCACATGCGCGCCGTCTCGAGGGCGGCGCTAATGGTGCGCCGGCTCCACCTACCCAAAAAAAAAAAAAAAAAGGTTCCATGGGGTCCTGACCTCCAGCAGATACCCAAAAGTGATGAATGGTGAAGATTGACACAGATAAGATCACTGTTTTCCATGTCACATACTTAAGCTCGGCTGAGGACATGGGTTTGAATGGTGGCTGCATTAGCTAGCCAATGCATATACTGAGGTCCCATACAGGGGTGGGTTCCCTGTGAGGGGATGCAAATGCAATAGGCACGTGAAAAACTTCCTGAACACCTGGTTAGAGGCCAGGGATGCTCCCTTCCCAGCAGAGAGATATGCAGAGACAGCTGCTAAATGTACCTTAAGAATGGAAGGCCGCAGGCCCAAAGAATGCAGATGTGCCAAGTAGTCCAAGACTACTGACAAGCCAGCTTGGCGGTGATCCACCTGCCTTTGTCCACATCATATAGTAAACCTCCTCTATTTGGACGAATAAGTCTTTCCAGTGGAAGGTTTTCTAGAGACCCTAAGGACCTCCAGCACCCCTTCAGAGAGGTGAAGTTCAGCACATTCTAAGTCCTCAAGGGCCTAGCTCTGAGTCTGAGGGACTGCAGATTGGGATACAGGACTCTGCCTGGGAGGAAGTCAGAAGATTGTGCCTGCTGAGTAGGGAGACTGGTTTGGAGACTGACAGAGTCAGTAGCCGGGAGTACCAGGGTTGTCTGGCTCAAGTCTGGAGCAATGAGAATCATTGTTGCTGACTGAACCCTGAGCTTGTTCAGTACTCTGAGCAGCAAGGGGAATGGTGGGAAGACGTACAGAAACTTCCCTGTCTAATCCAGCAGTAATGCATCCAGAGGTACTGTGCCCAGTGCAGGGAGTCTGCAGCAGAAGAGTGGCAGCTGGTGATTGTTTGGGACTGCGAAGAGGTCCACCTCTGGGGTGCCCCATCTTCTGAACACTACCTGCAGGACCTGCCTGTTCAGTGATCACACGTGGTGGTTCTGGTTGATCCTGCTGAGGGCATCTGCTAGGACGCTGTCCTTCCCTGGAAGACGAACTGCTGAGAGGGAGATTCCCAGTGAGTAAGCCAAGTTCCATAGCTTCATGGCTTTTGTGCACGGGTTGGGGAGGGGGAGAGCTCTTGTGCCCCCTTGCTTGTTGATGTAGTACATTGTGGTTGTATTGTCTGTTCTGACTTGAACCACCTTAGGCTGCAGCACTGCAGCAAAGGACTGAATACCCAGGTAAACGGCCCTGAGTTCCAGTAGGTTTATGCGGAGTACAGATTCCTGCTGAACCCAGGTACCATGGGCCGTACGCTACCCTAGGTAGGCACCCCATACTAAGAGGGAGGCAGGCAACTGTTGTCAAAACTGCTGATGGAGGTTTCTGGATGAAAGGCACTCCTTCCCAGAGGTTGCCCTTTTCTTGCCACCACTGCAATGCTTGGAGAAGGGTTCCCGTGACTGGTACCATCTTTGACAGGGAGTCCCTTTTCAGAGACCAGTGAGCCCTGAGATGGAACTAAATGTCTCTCATCTGAAACCTTGATCCAGACACTGTTGCTGTTGAAGCAGACGTGATCCAGCAGCTGGAGAAAATGCCTTGCTGGTCTGGGGGTATGGAGCTGAAAAGAGTTTGCTAGCTGTACCAAACTGTCCACCCTTCCCTGAGGGAGGAAGGCCCTTCCTCTTAGGGTATCCAGCTCCGCCCTATAAACTCCAGGAGTTGAACAGGGGTTAGCACTGACTTTTTCAGGTTTACCAGGAAGCCTAGTGTCTTCAGTGTGTCTTGAGTGGTGGACAGTGCCTCCTGTATCTGCTGAGGAGACTGGCCTACCACCAGCCAGTCATCCAAATATGGGAAGACTGAACCCCCCCCCCCGCCTCCTTAGGTTTGCCACCACCACTGCTAGGCACTTGGTGAACACCCTTGGAGCAGAGAGCAGGCCGAAAGGCATGGCCCTGAACTGGTAGTGGCCTGATGGCAATCTGAACCCGAGGTACTTTCTGATGGGAATGTGGAAACAGGCATCCTTCAGATCCAGGGATGCCAACCAGTCTCCCTGTCTTAGTGTGGGGAGGATGGTAACCAGAGTGACCATCTTGAACTTTGGTTTTGTCAAGAGTTTGTTTAGAAATCTAAGATCCAGGATGGGTCGCTTGTCAAGTGTTTGTTTAGAAATCTGAGATCCAGAATGGGTCGCCACTCCCCTGTTTTCTTTACAGTGAGGAAGTACCTTGAGTAGAGACCCTTTCCCTTTGAGCCAAGGGGACAGGTTCTACTGCATGGTCCTGAATTAGTTTTGCTACTTCCTCCTCTAACAGAGATGCCTCTGATGAGTTGGCAGGTCTGAATAGTCTTGCTCTCAACTTGGGCAGAAATCTGAAGCCGAGAGCAAGGCCCTGGCTTACTACCTTCAGGACCCACTTGTCTGTGGTAACAGATTGCCAGGCCTGGAGGTAGTGAGCCAGTCTGCCCGCTATTGGAAGTGGGAAGGCGACCCTGACAGATCTCTCAGGGGGTCTGCCTTGTCTGTGTACTAGCTAGAGTGCTGGGGCCAGCCCTGCTGTTGCCCCTTCAGCCTCTGCCTCTAAAGCACCCCCACTGGGGCCGGTAGGTGGGCAGAGCCTGTGCCTGGAAGAAAGGCCTATAATGGGTTCTACCCCTGCCCCTTTTCCTTGGAATTTCTGAGGTGTTGCTGCTTTCTCCTTAGCAACAGCACTCTTGTAAGCCACTTTGTAATCATCCATCTTTTTCATGTAAGTCTGTTTGCTCCCCGAAGAGGGATGTGGGCTCACAGGGAAAATCCAGTGCTTTTGTCTGAGTATCCCGAGACAAATTTGTTGCTCTTAGCCAAACAAATCTCCTCAGACAGACTGAGGCTGCCATTTGCCTGGCTGCAATGTCACTGGCATCCACTGCCATTCGAAATTGGCACTTAGAGGCTTCAATGCCCCTCTTAGATGCCTCTGAGAGATCAGATGCCATAGGTCCAGGACATGCCTTGGCTATTTCCAGAACTATATTCCAGAGACTCTTCTGGTATCTGGAAACATAAGACATATAGGTAGCATGTCTGATGGCTAAAGAGGCTCCCAAGTATGACTTCTTAGCCCTAGAGTCCATTTTCCTGGAGTCTTTCCCCGGGGGGGGGGGTGTTAATGCCAAGGGAATGCCTGCTTTGTCACAAGCAGCAGCCTGCACAACCCCCTCATGACTAGGGTGCCAAAAAAGGAATGTGGCCCCTGATTTGGCCACCCAATACTTCTTGATCATCCTCTTATCCACTGGGGGAATGGACGTTGGTGTCTGCAACATTTTTGTGGCTTGTCTTTTAAGGGATCTGTAGATGGGCAGCAACAGTCTCTTTGTTGCTGGAACATCCATCATTTCCATATAATCTGGCTCCTCTTCTTCCTCTGTAGACTCTTGAGTAGAGAGGTCCAGAGTTTGTGCCAGCTGCTGCTTCATAAAGGAAAAGTGGGTAGAATAATCTTCCACTGCCTTGTCAAGGGAATCAGGAGAAACCTCTGGTTCTATAGGTTCTCCAAAGTCGTCAAAGTCATCGTCTTCCTCAGCAAAAACCTCAGTTAGCTGTTCCAGATAACTGGGAATCCAAATCCGGAACAGAGGGTTGTGAACCATGACAAGAAATCGATACCACAGTACCGGTTTGCAACGCCTGTAAAAGGCTTATGGCACTAGCTATAGCCTTTGCAGTTGGAACCGCTGGAACTGTTGGTTGCAGTTCCCTAGCTGAGTGCTTTTCCTTTCTCTTTTTCTTTGCAGAGCCTACCGGTTCAGTGGCAGTGTCAGCAGTTCTCTTTTTAGTCGAGGAACCATCACCCTGGTCGGAGGGCTGCTCACTCGGTTCTTTGGACTTCTCCTTCTGGGAAGTGGAAGCTTTATCCGAAGACGGGTCTGCAACTTTGTCGGACATTTTCTCTTTCAGTTGGTTCAAGCGCCTATCCAGTGTTGACTGAGGAAAAGTTTTACAAATTTCACAATCTTCCTTCAAATGATCGAATCCCAGGCAGAGAACACAAATTAAATGAGGATCTGCTTTAGTAAATGCTTCCCCACACTCTGTACAATGCTGAAAACCTGTTGGGCCGGTTCTTCGCTTGGGTATCTCCACAAATAAAATAACCAGCCCAGAAAGGGTTTAAAGGTGAAATAAACTTTTTTTGAAAAATAAAGACAAAACGTTTGGTTTCATCCCGGTTAACTTGAACCAAGAAGAAATCGAAAAGTTTACTGGGGATGCAGAATGTTTACCAGGGACAGTGGTTTGAAAACAGAGCTTCAGCCTAACATTCCATGATTAGCATAGGTTCTATTAACCATTTCGACTCTGGGGCAGTCTTATGGTGAGCCCATACTGCAGAAGTTAGAATACACAGGTTACTCACCTGTAACAGTAGTTCTAGGGGTGGTATATGTTGTCCATCCACACTTCTTGGCATGTCCCTTTCCCCTTTAATTCTTGCCGGAAGGTCTTAAAGCTGGCTCCACCCACTCGGGTGGCATAACCCTCGGCTCCACCCCATGATGCCAGATCTTAGCCCGCTGGAAGCCAGGTTGTGCACTGCAGCTGGGGAGGTCGGGTGGGTCAGTGTGGATGAACAACATATACCACTCCTAGAACTACTATTAAAGGTGAGTAATCTGTGTTTCTAGGGATGTGGATATGTTGTTATATCTACACTTCTTGTGGCAGACTCCTAGCAGTTCTCCAGGAGGAGGGAGGCAAGGCA
Source organism: Neoceratodus forsteri (assembly GCA_016271365.2). NCBI lineage: Eukaryota > Metazoa > Chordata > Ceratodontiformes > Ceratodontidae > Neoceratodus > Neoceratodus forsteri. The sequence continues at coordinate 105,703,644 of CM028131.1, read as the reverse complement.
CATACCCCCTACTTAGGGAACAGAGACTGGAGAACTGAGGCCCCAAAACCAGCATCCCGGCATGACTCAAGGTCGATGTGGTAGTGGGTGATGAAGGTGTTTGCTGTCTTCCAGGTAGCAGCCCGACAGATTTCCTGGATAGGGATATCTCTGGAAGCAGCCACTGACGCAGCGGTATGGCGGGTGGAATGAGCCCTTAGCCTGATGGGAGGCTCCCTACCCGCCAACCTATAGCAGAGATCAATGCAGGAAGTGATCCACCTGTCAATCGTCCGCTTTGCTGCAGGTCTGCCAGGTGTGACTTAAGCGTAGATGACAAACAGCTGGCGAACCTCTCCCCGAATTTCCGCCGTTCTCCCTTGTAGTAGGAAAGAGCACATCTCAGGTCCAGAGTATGGAGCCTGTACTCGACATCCGAGGTGTAGTTCGGGTAGAACGCAGGCAGAATCATCACCTGGTTGAGATGGAACTCTGACACCACCTTCGGAAGGAATTTCGGGTGGGGGCGCAGGACAACCTTGTACCTGTGGAAGACCAGGTAAGTAGACTCCAACAAAAGCGCCTTGAGCTCCCCAGTCCTTCTCACTGACGTGATAGCCACCAGGAAGGCAGTCTTCCACAACAAGTGTGACATCTCACACTTGTGCATTGGTTCGAATGGCTTGCCCATGAGTTTAGCGAAAACCAGCACTAAATCCCATGGAGGTGGAGGTTCATGCACCGGAGGGGATATGTGATCTAGGCCCTTGAAAAAGCGCCAGACCACCTTCTCCTGTGCCACCGTCTGCTGACTAGCTTGTGCCCGGTAAGCAGAGATGGCTGCCAGGTGAACCTTAAGGGTCGTAGACCGAAGACCTCCTTTGGACAGAGACCAAAGGTAGTCACAGATGCTAGCCACAGGACAGGACAGAGGGTCCAGGCCCTTACCCTGACATCAAATGGAAAACCTTTTCCATTTGAAGGCATAGCACCTCCTGGTCGACTCCTTCCTGGATGCTTCCACTACTGTGTGTGCATCCTCAGAGAGACCCAGAGACTGGAACTCTAGCCGCTCAGGAACCAGACTGTCAGCTGAAGGGACTGAAGGTCCGGATGGAATACCTTCCCCAGACTGACTGATATCAGGTCTGGGCATGCTGGAAGACGCCTTGGGAGCCTGTTGCTGAGGCTGAGGAGATCTGGATACCAGAAGTGGCACGGCCAATATGGGGCTACCAGGATCATCTGAGCCTTGTCCTTCCTCACCTTGAGAAGAACCCTGTGGATCAAGGGAAATGGAGGAAAGGCATAGAAGAGGACTCAGTCCACGGCCTCGAGAAGGCATCCCCTGCAGCGAGCCCCTGCTGGGTGGGGGCGGCATGAAACAGACTCAGCTTGAGTGTTTTCCCTGAGGCAAACCGTCCACCATTGGTTTGCCCCAGTGGGAGAACAGGCTATAAGCTACCTCTGGATGGAGGAGAGGCATCAGCAGCAGAAAACAGGAAGTTGTTATCCCTCTGTACAGACAGTTGGTGAGACCCCATCTGGAATACTGTGTCCAGTTCTGGAGACCCCATCTCCGCAAGGACATAGACAGGATAGAGGCAGTCCAGAGGAGGGCAACTAAAATGGTGCAGGGTCTGCAAGAGAAGCCGTATGAGGAGAGACTAAAGGAGCTTAATATGTATACCCTTGAGGAAAGAAGGGAGAGGGGGACATGATAGAAACTTTCAAGTACCTCAAGGGAATCAACAAAGTCCAAGAGGGTAGCATCTTTCAGAAAAAGAGACTTGCAAGAACAAGGGGACACAATTTAAAGACAGAAGGAGGGCAGTTCAGAGGCAATGTGAGGAAGTATTATTTCACAGAGAGGGTAGTGGATGCATGGAACAGCCTTCCTGAGGAAGCTGTGGGGTCTAAAACTGTGGGAGAATTCAAGAATGCATGGGACAGACATAAGGCAATTCTTGTGGGGGGCAGGAAGATATAGGCTGTTGGTTAACTAGGATCTGCAGACTAGATGGGCCTAGCGGTCCTTATCTGCCGTCAAAGTCTATGTTTCTATGGAGAGATCATTCATGGGATGTCTCGCCTACACGGCTGAGAACATCCGCCAGTTGATTTGAGGCTCCTGCCACATGGATGGCTAGGAGATCTGCCTTTAGTCGGCTCACGAGTGTCCAGATGCAGAGCGCTTCCCTGCATAGCAGCCGGGAGTGCGTGCTGCTCTGTCTGCTGAGGTAGTACATTGTCGTGGTATTGTCCATCTGGACTTTAGCTACTTGACCCCGAAGCTGCTGAGCGAATGCTGACGACGCCAGTCTGACCGCCCAGAGCTCCAGCAGGTTGATATGGTATCGGGATTCCTCGGGGTCCAGAACCCATGGGCCCTGTTCCCCATGTGGGCTACCCAGCCCGTGAGAGAGAGGCATTGGTCATGAGGATGACCGTCGGCTCGGGGCAGACAAACGGGATCCCTCCCTGCAGATGATCCAGGATGGTCCACCACTGGAGAGTGTCCCACATCTTCTGGGTCACAGTGATCAGCTGGTTGAAATGACCTTGGCGCTCAGTCCTCTGGTCAGCCAGCTCCCACTGGAGGGGGTGCATATACCACCGGGCCCATCAGACCATGGTGGTGCAGGCTGCCATGTACCCCAGAAGGCGCAGAAAGACCTGAGCAGTGCGCAAGTTCTCAACTAGAAATGACTGGGCAAAGGAGGAGAGAACCTCCACCGTGTCCACCGGGAGCCGGGCTCTGGCTCGGCAAGAGTCGAGTTCTGCCCCGATAAGCATATCACCTGTGAAGGCACGAGCTCTGACTTGGCCTTGTTGATGAGGAGGCCAAGCTGAGTGCAGGTCTGGAGGGCCAGGTCCCTGAACCTCTCCACCTCTTGCGGGGTGGAACCCGCTAAGAGCCAATCGTCGAGGTAGGGGTAGACTTTGATCCCTCAACACCCGAGGTGGGCTGCCACCACTGCAATGCATTTGGTGAAGACCCAGGAGGCCGATGACAGGCCGAATAGCATGGCTCGGAACCCGTATAGGGTTCCCTCTGCTCTGAAGCGGAGAACTGCTGGTGAGACAGTAGGCTTGGAATGTGGAAAAATGCATCCTGGAGATCCAGTGAGCAGAACCACATGTTCTGCTCCAGGGATGGTATGATGTGGGACAGAGTTACCATCCTGAAGGTGCGTGGCCTGAGAAACTGGTTCAGGTTGTGCAGATCTAGAATGGGACGCCACCCCCCCCGGACCAGGAAGTACCTGGAAACGAACCCTGGGTTGACTGGGGGATTTGTCACTTGGGCCACTACCTCCTTGAGGAGAAGTTGGGCTATGTCGTCTCTCAGAGCCGACTGAGTATGGACTGATACCCTTGCCTCCCATGGGGTGCGGGCTCGGCTGGGAGGGTACTGCTCAAACTCTAGAGGCAGACCCTGGCCGACCACTTCTAGGACCCACCTGTCCGTGGTAACAGTGGACCAGGCGGAAAGAAAGTGGTGGGGCCGGCCCCCCATGGGACGACCCAGAGCTGGCACAACAGGAATAGGTGTGGCAGCCCCTATCCCATCACTGGGTAGACTTGGAGGAAGAGGGTCCAGTCTGGAAGCCCCCTGAACCCCGACCTCCTCTGCGGGCCGCTGGACATCCGGACTTGGGCCAACGGCGCCAAGCCTGTGCCTGCTGTTGCTGCCCACCCTGGAAGGAGGGCTGCTTGGCCGCAGTAGCAGGATGCCGAAATGGCTTCTTCTTCTGCTGTTTCTTGGTGCATGGGGCATCTTTCTGAGCAGAAGTAGCCACGTCCAAGGTGGCACTGGACTGCTTGATTCGCTGGACCGAGGAGATCAGTGCCCAGGAAAGGAACGTCCGTGAGTTTGTGCTGGGTATCTGCCATGAAGGTGGAAAGTCTCAGCCAAGCCCTGCGGCGCATGGCAACCGCAGCTGCCACTGAACGGGCGCATGGATCCCTGAGGTCCAGGGCCGCCTGGAGTTGCCGCTTGGCAATGGCCTGGCCCTGGTCCCGGACCTGCTTGACTGTAGTCTGAAGGTCCGCAGGGAGGTGCAGGAGAACCTCATCCAAGGAGCCCAGCAGGCCATGAGAGAAGTGCACCATGTTGACGGCTGAGCTTGCCTGACGGAGGCCTAGTGAGGAGGCGGCATAAACCTTCCTGGAAGAGTGATCCAATTTTTGACTCTTTTCCGGAGGTCTATCCGTATCTGCAAAGCTGTCTGTGCATCCGAACACAGAAGCGGTCACCAACTCCTCCGTCGAGGGGTGTTCTGTGAACCCTGAGAGGGACCTAATGGGCACCATGTACTTGCGGGCCATCTGGCGCTGGGCAGGAGACAGGGTGCTGCCAAAGCTCCAAAGCCGGCCGGCCCGGTGGCACTGAGGGTTGAGGTGCTGGACGCCACACCTCGCTCCACGCCGGTGACCCGGGTTCGGGAGCGGACTCGGGTCGCCGTTGGGTTGGCCAGGGTAGACGGGCTTGAGCGTCCTACGACAGCTCACCTACTCCAGGGAGGGTTGAGGCCATAGCCAGCGCTCTTGTAGGACTCTGAGCAGAGGCTCGGAGTATTACAAGCCACTAACAATAGGGGATGGGCGGCCACTACAAAGCAGCGTGACGTCGGCGCTCAATGCCTTGATGTCTGGGTCTTACGCTGTAGAGGTGGGAGACAAAGGGAAAATGCCTGCCAGGACCGGGAAGACGGCTGCATGGAGCGTGCCTCTGATGTGCCCCCGCTCGCCCTGCCACCTCCGGACCAACGAAATAGTGAGTAGCTCGGGGTGTTGGGGCCTCACCCTGCCTGGGGGTAATCCAGGCTCCATGGGGACACAGAGGTGGATGTGGGTATAGCGGGAGGCAGGAGGATGACTTTAGTAGCCCCAGTGTCGGGCTGGCAGGAGGAGGGATAGTGCAATTCAAAAAAAAAAAAAAAGCTCAAAACCCGGACCAACAATGGCCTCGGCCACTGGGAAAGGCTTCCGTGAAAGTATCCCCTCTCTTAAGGATATCTGTAGAGAGTACTCGCCCATTTCCGGACAGGCTCCAGGGGCATCCCCGTGGATTTGGAGATGAGACAGAGAATCCCCAAGAAGGACGAAGGACCTTCCTCTGTTGACAGACTGCCCACCAACTCATCGTCTAACGGATGACAGTTTAAGTCGGAGTCGTCAGAATCCGAAGTATCCGGATAAATCAGCCGGCCACCAAGGTCCCCCTCTATGTGCCTGGGGTGGTCAGGCATGAGGGTGACAGATATCCTGTGGGAAAAACCCGGAACTGTCCGAACTTCCTTCGAAGGAGCCCCTCCCGTGGGCTGTCTAGGCGGCGGCTCCACCACTATCGGTGGAGAGGTCGAGTTTGGCTGAACCAGGGCGGGTTCTACTGGCTCTGTGGGCAAAGGAACCAAGATGATCGGTTTTGATAGAGCAGGCTTCGGCCTAGAAGGCATAAGCCAAGTAATGGCCGGTGGGGAAACCGTGGCTGGTTTCTGGCCAGACAAGATCAGCTGTTGCCACATGAGATCTTCGTAGCGTCAACTTAGTTTCCGTTGAAGCCTCTCCTCATCCGAGGATGAAGATGAATGTCGGTATCGCCTTTTCTTTGGGCGCTTATGCGCCTTCCTCGGTCTATCAGTCGGAGACTTTGACCTCGATCAGACTGGCCGACCACATTATTCTGAAGACGGGGGGGACACGGTGATTTCCAGGATCAGGGACTGGTTCCTCAATGAGACTGCCAGCAGGCTGGGTATCCTCATCGGGAAGAGGCAGGACCGGAGTCCTGGTAAGTGAGCTGTCGGCCTTGTCAGGCAACAACAGATTGACAAGGTTGAGAGTGATCTCCACTGCGTCGATCGAAATTTCGACTGGCTGACCAGTCAGCAGAGCCGAGAAGCCGGCGACTGAAGAAGCAGTCTCGACTGAAGTCGAAACTGGAGATCCCTGGGACCAAGATCGCTCTTGATCCCAAGAATGTCTTCGCTGAGACGAAGAGTCTCTTAGTTCCTTGTCCTTTTTTTGGGACTGGAAGACATGCGAGCCCAATGGTCCCTCGCCCTTGGTGGGGAGAGACTGGCACATCTCCTGAAAGAAGCCCGAGAAGGTGGAGCCCAGATTGAGTGGAACAAAAATCGGCTGAGAGGAGAGCTCCACAGCCCACGCCGCCTCTTCCTCGAAGGCCTGCATTTGCTCTAACTGCTCGGCGGACCCCTGCAGCTGTGGAGACCGCCCACCAGGCCTCCTCCGATTTCACTGGTGGATTCTGTTTTTCAGGCCTACCCAGCTTAAGACGTATGAGACAACTGTAGAGAACGTTAGGGTGAAAATCAAGACACATCTCGCAGGCCTGAGTGTCATGGCCGACACCCAAACAGTAGATGCACGAGGTATGCGGATCTGTGCGTGAATTTTCTGGCTGCACGGGCACCGACAGAAACCGGGAAAGATTCATCTTCCATGACTGAGAAACAGAGATCGCAATCGCTAGCTTGAATGAGCTTAATCTTCAGAGAATCCAAAGGAAATAAAGCCAGGGCCTACAAAACATGGGAGCGGTGAGGAGGCAACCTGAATCTTCCAGTGGAAAGGAAGATCTGGCGTCATGGGGCGGAGCCTAGGGTTATACCACCTGGGTGGGAGGAGAAGCCAGCTTTAAGAACTTCCAGCAAGAATGTAAAGGGGAAAGGGACATGCCAAGAAGTGTGGATAGAACATATCCACGTCCCTAGAAACAGTAAGATTTCCTAGGGTTTGAAACTAGTTTGCAGTTTTGCCAGTGGATAAGTTAGAGGTGCTGTTTCCATTCGACTGGTGTAAGTGGAAAAAACAAATCTGTCCAACTCTGACATGGTGGAATCCCTACTGGAATCCCAGCAATAAATGTGTAGTTGTTTAGAACACCTGACTTATTACATGTGTGTTAGTGTGAGGAAAGGCATGTTGATCTGTAAAAACAGGTTACTCACCTAAAACTGTAGTTCTAGGAATAGTATATAGTTTACATCCACACTTGGATTTGCCAGACGTCTTTAAGTTAAGCTGCTTCCACCACCCGCATATTTCCCCGACTCCACTTTGTAATGTAAGAAAAAATTACTCACCATAGTAATGTTGTTTCTTCTAATGGAGTCTTGCTGTATTCAGACATAATGCAGTTAGCCCCAGCACTTGAACTGCCTCGGAGAGGAAAGAGTTAACTCTATGCAAAAGCACAGAACGTTGAGCTTGAGCTCGGTTTTCAAACCTCCGTCTGTGTTACTTCCCAGTGTAACCGTCAGATTCTTACGAGCTAACTAACTAGTAACTAAAGTATGGAAATTGTTCAAATACAGCCTAAGGGCAAAATATATCTTCTTGGGCCCCGAAAGACACAAGTCGAGAACCCAAGAAGGAAAGGTAATGACAATATTTAGTAAAACACCAGAAAAATAATAATGACATCTACCCCACCCAAAAGGGAGGGTACAAGGTACACCCCCTGAGGTGCAACACTGTACCTGCCAGCCCACTTCCCAAAACCAGGTTCTGAGAGGGGACGTAGGGGGGAGGTCTGAATACAGCAAGACTCCATTGAAGAAACAACATTACTATGGTGAGTAATTTTTTCTTCAAACAACATGAAGTCTTGCTGTATTCTGACATAATGCAGACTACCAAGCAGTTCCCTATGGAGGAGGGAATGCAGAACCTACTTTGAGAAGAGGCTCTGCAGTACTGCTGTATAAACCTAGCATCACCTCTAGCCTGGATGTCCAGGGAGTAATGCTTGGTGAAAGTATGTACTGTTTTCCAGGTGGCTGCTTTACAGATCTCTAACAAAGGTATATCTCTGGCTGCAGCTACAGAAGTGGCTATACCCCTGGTCGAATGAGCCCTTAGGCCTGAAGGGGGCGTCCTACACAATTTGTCATAACAAAATTGTATACAAGAAACAATCCACCTGGCAACAGTTCTCTTAGGGGCAGGCTTACCCTTTCCCACTTCATCATAAGTGAGAAACAATTGAAGACAGTCATTTCTATCTGTCTTAGTATGCTCAATGTAGTAGCTAAGGGCCCTCTTAACGTCCAGACTGTGTAACCTTCTTTCACCTGAAGAAGAATGGTCAATGAAAAACACAGGGAGAGATACAGACTGGTTCAGATGAAAATCTGAAACCACTTTGGGCAAGAACCTCCTACTGGTTCTGAGGACTACTTTGTCCCTATGGAAGGAGATGAAGTCAGGTTCCACTGACAGGGCCTGTAGCTCACTAATCCGCCTGTCAATAGTAATAGCTACCAGGAACACAGTTTTCCAGGTCAAGTACTTCAATTCAGCTGAAGCCAGAGGTTCAAAAGGCGGCTGCATTAGCTGAGCTATGCAGACATTAAGATCCCAAGGCGGAGTGGACTCCCTAAAGGAGGGTTAATGTGAACCGTACTTTGAAAAACTTTTGGAAAACAGGATGAGATGCCAGGAAGAGCCCTCCTGCTGAGAGAAAATGCAGACAGCTGCCAGATGAACCTTCAGAGTGGCAAGCCTAAGGCCTAAAATCATTGAGATGAACTACATAGTCTAAGGTTGTGGAAATGTCTGCAGAATTGGGCAGGATGCCTTTCTGAGAGCACCAAATACTGAACCTTTCCATTTGAGTTGTAAGTTTTCTAGTGGAAGGTTTCCTAGAGACCTTCAGAATATCCAGAACTCCCTGAGAAAGATGTAGAGCTGCATATTCTAACTCTTCAAGAGTCAGGCCTTGAGATGGAGAGACTGGAGATTGGGGTACCAGATCCGCCCCTGGGAGGAGGACAGGAGATTGTATGTCCTGGGCAGAGACAGGGGACATGACACTGACAAGGACAGCAGTAGAGGATACCAAGGCTGTCTGGCCCAGTCTGGCGCCACCAGTATCACTGTGCAGGGTTGAGTCCTGATCTTGATCAGAACTCTGAACAGCAGAGGGAAGGCATAGAGAAACCTGCCCTTCCAGTCCAAAAGGAGAGCATCCTGGGGGACCGTCCCCAGGACTGGAGGTCTGCAACAAAACAGTGGAAGCTGATGATTGTCCGGTGCTGCAAAGAGATCTATCTCTGGAGTGCCCCACCTGGAGAAGATGACCTCCAGTATGTGAGGATCCAGGGACCATTCATGGTGACCCTGAGAAATTCTGCTCAGAGCATCTTAGGTAAGTTGTCCTTCCCTGAAGGTGAACTGCTACCAGAGAAGTCTGAAAAGAATAGGCCAGAGACCACAGCTTCATGGCCTCTGTGCACAAGGCCAAGGACCGAGTGCCTCCCTGCTTGTTGATGTACCACACTGTGGTGGTGTTGTCGTTCTGACTTGGACCACCTTGCCCTTGACTGAATCAGAGAAGCTCTGCAGGGCTAAGAAAACTGCCCTGAGTTCCAGGAGATTGATATGAAGGAGAGACTCCTGTGGAGACCACAGCCCTTGAGCTGTCAGGGCTCCCAGGTGGGCTCCCCACCCTAGGAGAGAAGCATCTGTAGTTAAAACTACTGATGGGACTTGAGGGAGAAATGGAACCCCTTGTCTGAGGTTGTCCTGGTCCAGCCACCACTGGAGAGCTTGGACCAGTGTCTGAGTCACTGGAATCAGTTTGGTAAGTGAATCCTTCTTCTGAGACCAAAAAGACCTCAGATGAAACTGAATGTCCCTCATCTGGAACCTTGCTCCCCTGCACACTGCCGTGAAAGCTGCCATGTGGCCCAGGAGCTGGAGGAACTGTCTTGCTGGGCGGGAGACCTGAGGTCGAAAGGAGGAGGAGAGATCCACTAGGGCCTTTACCCTTGCCAGGGGAAGGAAGGCTTTTGCGTGTACAGTGTCCAACTCTATGCCTATAAAGGTGAGAAGTTGAACTGGTTCGAGCAGACTTTGGGAAGATTGAGAAGAAAGCCCAAGGAGCTGAGTAGGTCCTGGGTAGTTTGAAGAGCTGACCTGGCCTGTAAAGGAGACTGACCCACTAACAGCCAGTCGTCTAGATACGGAAAAATGGTGATACCCTGTCTTCTGAGGTAAGCCACCCCTACTGCAAGGCACTCTGTGAACACCCTTGGAGCTGATGTTAGACCGAATGGCATGGCTCCGAATTGGTAATGGCCTGAAGGCAACTCAAACCTGAGGTATTTTCTGTGGGAGCACCTGATAGGAATATGGAAGTAGGCATCCTTGAGGTCCAGAGATGCTAGCCAATACCCTGGCCTTAGAGAGGGAAGGATTATTCCCAGAGTTACCATTTTGAATTTTGGCTTTACAATGTGTTTGTTCAAATATCTTAGGTCTAGGATGGGTCACCACTCCCCTGTTTTCTTTGGGGTAAGGAAGTACCTGGAGTACAGTCCTTTTCCCTTGTGCTGAGTAGGAACCTTCTCTATAGCTCTGAGAGCTAGAAGAGAGGAAACCTCTGCCTCTAGGGCAAGGGTTTCTGAGATTGATGCAGGTGGAAAAGACTTGGCCCTCTTTTCTGGAATTTTTTTGAAGCTGCGGGCCAGTCCCTGGCTTACTACTTCTAGGACCAACTTGTTTGAGGTCACAGACTTCCAGGCCTGGAAGTAGTAAGCCAGCCTGCCTCCTACTGGAAATGAGGAGTCGACCCGGACTGAAACATCAGGGTATCTGCTTGGCAGGAGCCTTGAACAGAGAGGAGGAGGAAGCAGCCCTGCTCATCCCCCTCCTACCCCTCCCTCTGAAGAACCCCCTCTGTGGGAAGGGAGAGGAGGCCTGGGCTTGGTAAAAAGGCCTTTGAAAGGGCCTGCCCCTGCCCCTAGACTGCTGCTTGTGCAGAGTGGCTTGCCTTTCCTTGGCTTGTGCACTCCTGTACGTGGTCCTGTATTCATCCATTGTCTTCATGTAAGCCTCTGTCTGCTCCCCAAACAGAGAGTTACCTACTACAGGAAAATCCATAGCCTTAGTCTGGGTATCCCGCGAAAGGCTAGTACATCTGAGCCAAGCATATCTCCTGAGAGACACAGATGTAGCCACGACTCTAGATGCCACATCACTGGAGTCCACAGCAGCATGAAATTGCATTTTGGATGACTCAATTCCATCAGCAGCCACCTCCTCCAGCTCCTTGGCTAGCTGGGGAGAGGCCTGTTTAGCCAGTTCCAAAACTTTGTCCCATCTGGATTTCTGGTACCTGGCTGTATAGGCCATATAAGTAGCCTGCCTGAGTCCCAAAGAGGATGTCAAATACTGTTTTTTGGCCATGGCATCCACTTTCCTGGTGTCCTTATCCGGGGGGGGAGGTGTGAAGACAAAGGAATGTTAGTCCTGTCACCGGCTGCAGCCTGCACTACCCCAACATGGCTGCAATGACTATTAAGGAACTCCTCAGCTGAGCCTGATATCGAATACCTCCTGTCCATTCTCTTGTCCACAAGAGGTACTGAATTAGGGGTTTGTAAAATTTTGTGTGTCTGTTTCGCCAAAGATTTATGAAGAGGGAAAGACAGGTTTTTGGACTCTGGGATGTCCATCATCTCCACAAAATCAGGCTCTTCCTCCTCCTCTGCTGCTTCAGCCAAGGGAAGCTGCAGGGTTTGTGCCACCTTTTTGTAGAACAAAAAGTGTGAAGGGGACTCTGAGAGCCTGGGAGGAGAGACACCTGAGTAACTGTCTGGGGAGATGTCCGGTTCAATGGACACATCCAGACCCCCTTCATCGCCATCATCACCGGGATAGTCTTCGTCTCCCTCCCACTCCTCATAATAAACGTCTGGGTCATAATCTGGAGGAGACAGATCCGACTGAACCGGCGGTGTCGGTTCAAACGGAACCGGTCTAAGCGACTGGACAATACTAATCGCTTTGGCTATTTCATCCGTGGCTGGAGAGAGGGTTACAGGATCCGAACCAGCAGACTTGTGCTTTTTCTTTGACGGAACCGACCCCTCTGGGTCGGCTCTCCTTTTGCCCGAGGAGGTATCGCCTAGGTCAGTAGGCACCTCCTCAGGTTCGGCCGCAAACGAACCAGGCTGGCCATCCGGATCTACGGACTTCTCGGCCTCCCTCGCCTTCAACTTACTCAGTCTTATCTAGAGTGGTTTTAGGAAAGTTCTTACAGATTTGGCAGTCTGACTTGAGGTGGTCAAACCCCAGACAATAAACACAGATGAGGTGGGAATTGAGCCCTTAGCAAAGTCCTCCCACACTCAGTACAGTGTTGAAACCCAGTGGGACCGTTTTTCTTCTTGGTTTCTTGACATGGCCAACCTAACAATTACCCTATAGCAGCTTAAGCCAGGTAATAAGCAACCGATCGGTTACAAACTGTGTCACGGGCTTTTTAAAGAACCAGCAAAAGTCCGGTTCTTTGAAACCGATCGCTACCGGAACACCACACTAATCCCAGAAAAAGAGAAAAAATTTAAAGTCGGTTCCGAACCGGACCAACTGGAAAGAAACCGAAGAAAGACAATTTCCCTCTTTAGCAAAATAAAACACAGTCACTACCTATCTACATACTACCTGTACCGTAGACAGAAGCTTGAAATCCGAAAATAATAAACGAATGCGGTTAAAACCGAATGCTTTTACTATTCTTTTACTGAACCAAGCAGAGGAAATCTCCGGAGCGACTTCACTGTTAGGCGGAGTAAAGAATCTGACGGTTACACTGGGAAGTACCACAGACAGAGGTTTGAAAACCGAGCTCGAGCTCAACGTTCTATGCTTTTGCATAGAGTTAACTCTTTCCTCTCCGGGGCAGTTCAAGTGCTGGGCTAACTGCATTATGTCTGAATTCAGCAAGGCTTCATGTTGTTTGAAGAGGTTTGCACACTGGAAGCAGGGATCCGTGAGCCACTTGCCAGGGGAGGCAGGTGGGGCTGTGTACATGAGGACTACATACCACTCCTAGAACTACGGTTACAGGTGAGTAAATTATTTTGCTAGGGGCATGGACATAGTTCACTATCCACACTCCGGCAGACTCCTAGCAGTTCTCTGGGAAAAGGGGGCAAGACATGCACCCCATTCAGCAAAAACAGAGACTGGAGAACCAAGGTCCCAAAACCAGCATCGTGCCATGACTTAACATCGATGCAGTAGTGGGAACTCTGGTGGAGTGACCTTAAACCACTCCGGGCAAGGGCTTGTTGTACTTGTGGTAACAAACAATGCAATTAGTCAACCACTCAGACAAACACTGTTTCTAAACAGATGCTCCCTCTTTCTTGGGAACAAATGAAACAAACGGTTCTATGCGATAACCACAAAAGAAAGAGGGCACAGACAAAAACAGCGACTGCTTATCGGTGAAAACTGAAATGGAGATAAGCAGTACAGCGAGAAGCCAAAACAGCAGCGGCTCCTTACTTTTCTTTATGGGTGCAATATGCCAATAACTTCTTGGGTGAGGGCGATGCCCCGCACACCCATAAAAATATAATAACCACCGGGAGGGATGACAATGGGGAAAATGCAGGAGGGGGCACAAGGCAGCAGGGGAGAACGTTGGAAGGGAAAATTATGGGCGGGGTGACCAAAGTTGGGAGAGCGGGGGGACAAGAGTGCAACCACAAAAAAATAAACTATCCCCTGCAGCCAGTCCTGAACCTAGGTCCGACAGCTACAGAGGCGGTGACTGTCACGAGCCCAGCCCCATAGGCATGGCAGGACCTCCTGTTTTCAGGGATATCTCTCTTTTTATGGAACTCGTGAGCAGTCGTACGGTTCAGGAAGTGTTATCAACCTTCCTTTTCTCAGTGGGAGGGTGGAAAATGTAGTCTCAAGTCCCCCCAACTCTGGTACTATGTTCTCTATTTAGAATCCCACCACGGCCACTGGCAGCCTCTTGCCTATTTGGTTTTTAGGATGGCCAAGTGGTCACTACCTTCGTTAACAAGACATAAGGTCCTTATAAAACCCTTTTTATTTAAAATGTTAGATCACAGAACCAGACCCCAGACAGAGTTGCCAAGAAATTATAATAAGTTTACTTAAATAAAAACAACACAGTACATTCTACAATTTGGAAGATTTTGAAATGCAGACAAATATAAAATAACTATTGGATGGTTATAGAAAGAACACTATACACTGTTATTTCTAAAACTATACCTTGTTCTGAGGTTTAGAGTTCAGAAAATATCAAATGTCCTTTTTGAGAGGAATCTCTCTCTCTTGTTGATGAAAGTTAAGCAACAGATTTGTAGCAAGTCTGTGATCAAGGTCGGTTCTCTGAAGCTCCTTTTAGAGACTCCAGATGTTTTCCTGGTGAAAAGTCTGTTTCCAAAATTCTGACTTAAAATCTGAATTTCTGTTCTGTATGTGAAAAGTCCAATTTCACAAAACTCGGGTCTGGTTCAGAGGTTTCCCCAGGCCTACATATACTTTAAAAGTGTATACCAGCTTGATAAGTTCTTCTTAGCTTTGAGATTCTCTTCACTGATTTGCAAAATTTTCTCTAAGTTAAAGTCTGAGTGATGTCATTTTTAGGCCACACCCATCCCCTTTGGTAGGGGTGCAACAGTTTACCTTTTCCTGCAGGTGTCACTGTGGTTCCATGTCTAACACCCCTAACATATGGTTTGTGCATAACCTTTTATTGGCTTAAGCTGACCTCCCACTAAGGGCTGTTTTCTGCTGACCTCTGACCTCTCACTGGGTGGGCCTTCTGCCTGTGGAATGTCTAAGTGTCCATTTCGATCCAAGGGATATGACTCTTGGGATACATAAACATGTCTGGTCCCTATCTAGATGAATGCCAGGCCCAAACTGGTTTTAACAGTAATTCTTTTTGTGTGTTCACATTTTCCTTGGCCTTTTTAAAGGGACAGTGTCTTAACTCTGGAGTGTCTCACAACCCAGGAAATAGGAACATTAATAAAGTGGTAATACGCCTATCTTGCCACGGTGACCATAACCACTACTACACATGGCCAGCTCAGAACTTGCGCAACCAAAAAACCATTATATCCTTTAAACATAACTACTCCATACGGAAACGAAGAAACGAAAGCGCTGAATTTGCAATGGGCTATTAAGTGCACATAGCCCATTTCACACTCGTTATTTTGACATCGCCGAAATGGACTAGCTCAAACTGATTTGCTACAATCACGGATACCAAACATATAAATGGTCAGATTTCCAAACAGATTTGGTGCAGTGGGTGTAAAACCTCAGCACCCTATGAACATCTAAAGTATGGAACCCCTCACCACCACACTAAACAATACCAAGCAGGGTCCCAGTCGCCCCTCATCAGCCTACTATGCCGGCGACTATTAGACAGCATTTAATGCAGACTACAGGAGCCTAGAGGCTCAGCCTAGCCGCTTAATCAAGAATACCTGGTCCCGTTTCCTTTGTAAACTGATACTCATAATACTACTCCTACCTGGCAATGTTCATCCCAACCCGGGCCCTCCCCACCGCAGGACCTCTGAAGGAAACAAACTCCTTAAGATCATCTCCCTTAACATCCACAGCCTCCTGCATGAGTTCCCCCAGTTCCAGGCTACGGTGGAGACAACCAAACCAGACATAATAGCCCTCAATGAAACCTGGCTCTCAGCAAAAAACTCTGATGCCTCCATCTCGATAGATGGCTACAACACCTACCAACAGGACAGGCTAACCAAACACGGGGGTGGTAGCCTTGTCTACATTAGAGAAGACATTAAAGTTCAGACCCTGGACAACAGCCTGCATGCCAATGAGACCCAAATCCTCAATCTAAAACTCTCCATAGGGCAACAAAATAAGTTCCTACTGTTCACCACCGTGTACATACCACCAAATTTATTTTTTATTAATTTATTTATTTATTTTTGAAAGTCGGATTTACAACCTTTGAGTCAGGGACTCATTTACAAAGGCACCTCATCGCAGGGAGGGTAGACATGGTTACAGTGTGAGATAAAACAGTGATAACATACAGGTGCAATACAGATAACAAAAGAACACAATATAACAGTGGTTTACGGAATAAAGTTACATGTAGTAAATAGCAATCAGTATAAAGTATAACAATAGTAGAAGTCACAACCCTGGTCCCCTGGTCATACCGGGAAATACCTACGGAAGGGTGGGGGCGGGGAGACAGGGGTGAGGAAAAGAAAAAAAGGGGGCAGTCCAACGGACATTGTCAAGGCCATGGGCCAGAAACGGGAGGAGAGTCCAACATTAGGTTGATTAAGGACAACTACAGCTTCGGGCGCCAAAGAGGTGGTTACGGGGAGTGACTTTAAAGGGACCAATTTTGGTAGACTTAGTGAAAGGGCGGGAGGGAGTTGAACCATGTGGGGGCGCGGTAGTGGAAGGACCTTTGGGCTAGGGAGGTCATGGTACGGGGCACCAGAAAGGTGGCCTTAACTGAGCTATGGGTGGCAACAGATGGGGATGCAAGCCACAGGGATGCGGTGACCCGGGGGGGAGTCCTAGCAGGGATTTTTTGGCAAGTAAGCAGGTTTGGTAGCGCAGGCGCTCCTCCAGGGTGAGCAGGTTGACGGTGGAATAGAGCATGCAAGTATGGGTGCAGAGGGATGCGCCGGTCAGGAGTCTGCAGGCCTCATTTAGCAAGGTCTGGATTCTGGTGAGGGCGGTATTGTCGGCCACAGCGTAGATAGGTAGGCTGTAGTCCACTAGGGACAGGATGGAGGAGCTGATGGCCAGTCAGAGGGCGGTTTGTGGGAGGCAAGCTCTGTGGCGATAGAGATGGCCAATCCGAGAGTTTATGGCTGAGGAAAGGGTATTGATGTGGGTGTGGAATGTAAGAGCCGAGTCGAAGGTGATGCCAGGTACCTGTAGGATGACACCTGCTCGAGAGGGTGAGCATTACTGGGGAGAATGCAGAGGGGGGCATTTTTGGCCTTATTCTGGTGATGCGAAAAAAGCATAGATTGTTTTTTTTTTTTAGGTTAATGACCAGCCGGTGGTCAAGGAACCACTTTTCGGCTTGGTTGAATGTGTGCTGCAGGGACTCCTGTAGAGATGCGGGGTCAGGGTGGGAGGCGAGGAGAACCGCATCAGCGGCATAGAGTAGCATATTGCCCGAGCAGGAGCTGGGGAGGGTACTGAGAAATAGGCTGAACAGAGCGGGGCCCAGGATGGAACCCTGGGGGACCCCCGAGCGAACGGGCAGGGTATTGGACAGGGTGCCGTTTACCTTCACGCGCTGTGATCTAGTAGAGATGTAACTGGTGAACCAAGCCAGTGGGCCAGGGGAGAAGTCAAGTTGGTGGAGGGAGTCAAGTAGGAGGGGGTGACAGACAATGTCAAAGGCCTTGGAGAGGTCAATGAACACTGCACCCGCAACATGACCAGAGTCGAGAGCAGAGTGGAGGTGCTGGGAGAACTCCAGGAGGGCTGTAGTGGTGCTGTGTCCAGGGCGTAATCCATGTTGTTCCAGACACAGCAGGTCGTATTTGGCCAGATACTCGGGAGAGCTGAATGGCCACTATTTTTTCTAGTGCTTTGGAGAGAGGAGGGAGAATGGAGATGGGCTTGAAATTGTTAGGGGAGGTTCTATCTACACTCTTATGGATAGGGGTGATTTCTGCAATTTTCCAGGCACTGGGAAATTGACCAAGACATAGTGACCAGTTTAAAAGGTTGGTGAGAGGGGCTAGTACAGTATCTAGGACTAATCGGAGAATCCTGGAGTCCAGGGGGTCACAGCTGGGGTTGTTGCTAGTTAAGGCTTTTTGCAGATGAGGCCTGACTTCAAGGGGTGATATGGCATGAGGTAGAAAGGGGGGATCCGAGGTGGGGGCTGGAGGCAGGGATAAGGTCTAAAAAGTAGTTGGGAGGACAGAGCTTGGATCTGAGAAAGCCATATTGAGGCACTCAGCTATGCTGGGGAGGATCAGTAGTGATGGTACCGTCTATGGAGAGTAGTGATGGTGGAGAGTGGGTCTTTCCATTGAGCTCTTTCATATTGACCAAATAAACATGACGCTGGCCTCAAGTTATTTGTAAGCAATCGGCAACAGCTAGGCACAAATTGGAGCAAGTCATTGTTGCAGACTTCAACACCAACTGGCTGTCTCTGAAGGAAACTCAGACCAGAGACCTCACATCCAGTCTGTACCTCACCCAACTGGTCACTCATGCCACCAGGATTAACTACAAAACTGGTACCAGTACCCTCATTGACTGGCTCCTCTCCACCCATGCTGAGCACATATCTGGAGTATCTGTCTTGCCAGACAGCCTTAGTGACCACTCACCAGTCCAGTTCTACTGGGCCAATAAGTTCTCCAAACACCCACCCAAGGTCTCCAGAAATAGAGCCCTGAGACCAGGGCTACTAGACACCTTCAAGCAATACCTAAAGCAGATTGATTGGTCACCACTTGACAGAGCCACTGATGGTAACCGAGCCCTGAAATACCTAGTCGTGACTTTCAATCAAGCCTGTGACATATTTGCACCCTTCAAAACCAAAAAAGTGAAAGGAACCATCAACCCATGCCTCACCAGATCGTTAGCTGATCTAATGCGTAACCGTGACAATCTGTGGCATAAGGCCAAGTCATCCGCGAAACAAGCCGTTACTGCATACAGAACAGCTAGAAACTACTGCACCAGGCTAATCCGATCAGCTAAAGCCACGTACTTTAAAGACCTTTTTACCAAATGCTGGGGCTCAGGTAAGGACTTCTGAAACTCCATGAAAACCCTCATGGGAAGGGCCCCCAGAGCCCCACCAAACTGGATTACAACCTCCACAGAGACACTCCAGGAACCTGTAGACACAGCCAACGAGTTCAACTCAGCCTTTACTGATCTCTCAGCTGTACTACCAGCCAATTATCTCAATCTGACTACTACTTCGTCACCAAATCATGCCCACCCCACAACATCAAGAACTGGGACTCCGCTGTTCTATTTTAAACAAATCACCAGGGCTGGGGACAATCAAGTACGTCAAGTGCATCCCTGGAAAGACTAGGCGTGGAAGTTTACTGTCGTAGATGGCTGTGCCTTGTCCTAAATGAGCTTGCTGACCCACTCACAAAGGTTTTCAATGCCTCACTCAGATTGGGTGTGTTCCCTGATGCCAGGAAGATGGCATTAGTCACCCGTCCTTCAAACTGGAGAAAGAACCTACACCTCCAACTACAGGCCGATATCCATCCCCCCTCCCCCCCAAAAGCCCTAGAGAGGGTGGTCTCTGACCAGCTCACAGAGTACCTGGAGAAGTACAACAAATTGTGCCCCCAACAGCACGGTTTCCGGAAACATCACTCCATCCTAACGGCTCTAGTAGAATACACCTCCCAAGTATACGCCTTAGACAAAGGGATGGCGGTGGGGTCAGCATTCATAGACCTCACAAAGGCTTTTGACTCCGTTAACCATCACCTTCTTCTTAACAGCCTGCTCTCAACAGGACTATCCCCAGACAAAGTGGCATGGTTTAGCAGTTACCTCGCTCACCGCACTCAATGCATCAGAATTGGAGACTCACTATCATCTCCCAGGGAGATAACTAGCACTGAAGTCCCCCAAGTATCAATCCTAAGGCCTCTTCCTCTTCAGTCTCTATATCAATACCCTACCCTCGGCCTGCCCGGCTCACATCGTACTCTATGCAGATGATGCCGTAATTTCTGCCTCTGGCAGGGACCAGATGACCATCACCCTCCAACTCTTCGACAGCTTCCATAAGCTAAAATCCTGGTTCAGCGCCAAGAAACTGTTGCTAAACCACAAAAAAACTAAGAGCATGCTGCTTACCGTCCCACAAAACAAAAAGAAATTCCATTCTATGCTGATATGGGATCTTAATGGAGATGCTCTTGAGCAAGTCTACTCATTTAAATACTTAGGCATTCACATTGATGATACTCAATTTCTCCCGGTCATATTGACCATGTTGTCAAAACCGCCAAAATGAAACTTGGAGTGCTATGACTCTATGACACCTGATGCACTAAAACTAGCCATGAGAAGTTTGGTCCTTGCATCTATTGACTATGACCTACCAATATATGGGGCGGGCACCGAAACTGCCCTCAATCGAATTAAAACCCTATTAAACAAGGCTTGCCGGATGACCCTAGGAGCCGATTCTTCAACCCACACCTGTGCCCTCTACTCAGGTACTGGATGGCTTCCTCTCCATCTCAGAGCCCAGTACCAGACCTGCCTACTTGTCAAGAAAGCCCAACTAAGACTAGCACCTCCATCTTTAAGTGGACTCTTCCAGCTGTCTAGATCATCTAAGCCAACCAGGAGTGCAGAGAAAGGCGGGCTTCCTGGTACCATTTAAATGCACCACCCTGGCACAGAAATCCATCTCGTACCAAGGACCAAAATGATATAATGGGCTACCTGCATCACTCATTGAAAGCAATAAGATTAGCCTCTTCAAAACAGGACTTAGGACTCTACTGCATCATTGAACTGGCCTGTGCATGCTTGACTAGCCAACTACAGGACTCTTTGCTGAATAACCCACCCCTCCTCCTACACCATCCTACACTAACACCTCTCAACCTCCAACCTCCACTTCTGCCTCTAATATTCCCACCCCAATTCCTCTCTGCACAACCCCCTCCATTCACACCACCTACCTCCCTTGCTGTTTATATCCCAACCTCCTTTCACACCTCCCCCCACTCCAGTACCCCTCCCCTTAGTTTTCTCCCCACGCCCGACGTGGAACTTTTGTAAAAGAGCTTTGGCTCAAAGGTGTCTTCAGAAATAATAATAAACTAAACACTCCAACTTGCACCCGGCCCCCGACGCTGCTGGCATCACTGCAGCAACCGCCCATCACTCACCCTCCCACAAAACTACAACACCGTCCTTAGCCTGCTCCCCCACCATATAGCTAGTCCCCATCTGTATGGCCAGTATTCCCAGGGGCCTGATGACCCTAAATTGACAGACTAAAGCACTTCCTTCGAAACCGTTTCCTTTGCTTGAGTTGCATCCTGAATGTTCCCTCACTGAAATGCTTTATACCCTTGAAACCATGTTCCTCCTATTTTCTTTGTAACCTGACAAACACACTGTTCCTTCACTGTATTCTAACTCGTATCGTTCAAATGTATGCAACCGATATGCTTTGTCTAACGTTTTTGTAATGTTTTCAACCTGTATGTTTGACTAATTGTTTTGTGTATGACCTGGAACCTTTGTAAACGAGTCCCAGAACTCAAAGGTATTAATCCTAAATTGCAATAAATAAGAACAGGTTACTCACCTGTAACAGTAGCTCTAGGAGTGGTATATGTTTTTCATCCACACTCACTGGCATGTCCCCTTCCACTTTAAATCTCACCGGAAGTCTTCAAGCTGGCTCCTCCTATCCACCCGGGTGGTATATACCTCGGCTCCGCCCCATGATGCCAAGATCTTAGCCAGGTATTGTCGTCTGCAGCCGGGAGGTCGGGTATCATGTGATGAACAACATATACCACTTAAACTACTGTTAGCGGTGAATAACCTGTTTTTCTAGAGAGCGTGATATGTTGTTCATCCACACCTCACTGGCAGACTCCTTAGCAGTTCTCCAGGAGGAGGAGTAAGGTGCACGCCTCCTGTTTGGGGAACAGAGATTGGAGAACTGAGGCCCCAAACAAACACCCGGCATGACTCAAGGTCGATGTGGTAATGGGTAATGAAGGTGTTTGCTGACTTCCAGGTAGTAGCCCGACAGATTTCCTGGATAGGGATGCCCCTGGAAGCAGCCACCGATGCAGCGGTATGGCGGGTAGAATGAGCTGTTCTCCCTCTGGGAGGCTTCTTGCCCACCAACTCGTAGCACAGACCTATGAATGATGTAATCCACCTTGCATTGGTCCGCTTTTGTTGCAGGTCTGCTAGTAGCGCTTCAGCATGACAAACAGCTGACGAACCTCTCCGAATTTCCGCCATCCTCTCCTTATAGTAGAAGAGAGCACGTCCCCAGGTACAAAGTATGAAGCCTGTACTCCGGCTCCAAGGCGAATTAGGTAGTATACTGCAGAGATCACACCTGGTTAAGGTGAAACCTGACACCACCTTCGGAAGAATTTCGGGTGAGGCGTGGACAGCCTTGTTCCTGTGGAGACCAGATCAGGGAGTCCACCCAAAGCGCCTGGAGCTCCCCTGTCCTTCTGGCAGACATGATAGCCACCAGGAAGGTCAGTTTTCTCTGTTACAAGTGTGACAAGGCACACTTGTGTGTATTGGTTTGAATGGCTTGCCCATGAGCTCTAGTACCAGCAGTAGATCCCACAGAGGTGGAGGTTCACACACCAGAGGGGATATGTGATCCAGGCCTTTGAAAAAGCACCCGACCTGTGCCACCGTTGGCTGACCATCCCACGCCCGGTAAGCAGAGATGGCTGCCAGGTGCACCCTAAGGGTCGATGACCGAAGACCCCTTTTGGAGAGAGACCAAAAGTACTTGAGAATGTTAGCCACTGGATAGGACAGGGGGTCCAGGCCCTTGCCCTGACACCAAATGGAAAACCTTTTCCATCTGATGGCATAACATTTCCTGGTCGATTCCTTTCTGGATGCCTCTACCATGGTGAGGACATCCTCGGAAAGACCAAAGCCTGGAACTCTAGCCGCTCAGGTACTAGGCTGTGAGGTGCAGGGATTGAAGGTCCGGATGGAATACCTTCCCCTGATTGACAAAGATCAGGTCTGGGCATTTGCAAAGCCGCTCCGGGGGCCTGCAGCTGAGGCTGAGGAGATCTGGATACCAGAACTGGCGTGGCCAGTCTGGGGCTACCAGGATCACCTTCGCCTTGCCCCTCCTCACCTTGAGGAGCACCTTGTGGATCAAGGGAAATAGAGGGAAGGCGTAGAGGAGGCCTGGGGTTCATGGCCTCGAGACGGCATCCCCCTGCAGCGAGCCCTGCTGAGGGGGCCGGGCATGAAACAGACTCAGCTTGGTGTTTTCCCTGGAGGCAAACAGGTCCACCATTGGTTTTCCCCAACAGGAGAACAGACTGTAAGCTACCTCTGGATAGAGAGACCACTCATGGGATGTCTGGTCTAAACGGCTGAGAGCATCTGCCAGATGGTTTGAGGCTCCTGCCTCATTGACGTCTAGGAGATCTGTCTCCAATCAGCTCATGAGGGTCCAGATGCGGAGCGCCTCCTTGCACAGCAGATGGGAGTGAGTGCCGCTCTGTCTGTTGAGGTAGTACATGGTCGTGGTATCGTCCATCTGGACTTGAACCACTTGACCCCGGAGCTGAGGAGCTAAAGCTAACAATGCCAGTCTGACTGCTCTGAGCTCCAACAGGTTGATATGGCATCGAGACTCCTCAGGTGTCCAGAGCCCGTTGGCCCTTTTGTCCCCCATGTGGGCTTCCCAGCCCATGAGAGAGGCATCGGTCATGAGGACGACTGTCTGCTCGGGGTGGACAAATGGGATCCCTTCCTGCAACTGGTCTGGGGCAGTCCAGCTGGAGAGCGTCCCACATCTTCTGGGTCACAGTGATCAGCTGATCGAAATGACCATGGCACTGAGACCACTGAGCGGACAGCTCCCACTGGAGGGGGCACATGTGCAACCTGGCCCAGTGGACCACTGAGGTGCACGCCGCCATGTAACCCAGAAGGCGCAGAAAGTCCCGGGCAGGGTGCAATTGCCCAACCAGAAATTATTGGGCAAAGGAGGAAAGAACCTCCGCCCTGTCCGCCGGGAGCCGAGCTCTAGCTTGACTAAAGTCGAGCTCTGCCCCGCTGAAGTCCATCACCTGAGAAGGCACGAGTTCCGACTTGGCCTCGTTGATCAGGAGGCCGAGTTGAGAGCAGGTCTGGGGGGCCAGATCCCTGGACCTCTCCACCTCCTGTTGGGTAGAACCTGCTTGGAGCCAAATGTCGTGGTAAGGATAGATCTTGACCCCTCAACATGCGAGATGGACTGCCACCACTGCAATGCATTTGGTGAAGACCCGTGGGGCCGATGACAGGCCGAACTGCATGGTTTGGAACTCATACAGGGTCCCTTCGACCCTGAAGTGGAGGAACTGCTGAGGGAGCTGACGGATTGGGATGTGAAAGAAAGCATCCTGCAGATCCAGTGAACAGAACCACATGTTTCGCTCAAAGGATGGTATGATCTGGGACAGAGTGACCATCTGAAAGGTGCGTGACCTGAGGTATTGATTCAGGTCATGCAGATCTAGAATGGGGCACCAGCCCCCTGTCCACTTGGGCACCAGGAAGTACCTGGAGTCAAAGCCTGGGTCTGCTGGAGGGTCTGCCACTGGAGCTACTGCCTCCTTGAGGAGGAGCTGAGCGATGTCGTCTCGGACAGCCGACTGGGTCTGAGTGGATACTGCCTCTCAAGGGCGTGAGAGATGCTTGGCTTGGGGGCACTGCTTGAATTCCAGAGGCAGTCCCCACTGACCACTCGAGGACCCACCTGTCCAGAAGTGGAGCTGGCCCCATGGGAGGACCCACAGCTGAGGTGACGGGAGAGGGGTTGACAGCCCCTGCCCCTTCACTGAGCAGGCTTCGAAGAGGAGGCTCCAGGACCTGAACCTCAGCCTCCTTTACGGGCCTGTTGGGTCCAGGCTTGGGCCAGGGACACCAAGCTTGAGCCTGCTGCTGTTGCTGGTGCTACTGTCCGCCTTGAAAGGTGGACTGCTGAGCCACAAGAGAAGAATGCCGAAAAGGTTTCTTCTTTTTCTTCTGCTGGTTCTTGCCCGAAGAACTCTTGGCAGAAGTGGCATCCAAGGTGGCATTGGACTGCTCAATGCGCTGAAGGTGACCAGCCACTCCTGGTCCAAACAGGTTGGTCCCAAGGAAGGGCATGTCAGCTAGTTTGTGCTGCGTATCCGCAAGAAAGGGGGAGAGCCTCAACCAAGCCTGCGATGAGAGGCAACCACAGCAGCCATCAAACGGGCACAAGAATCCCCAATGTCCAGGGCCGTCTGAAGCTGCTGTTTGGCAACAGCTCGGCCCTGATTCCGGACCTGCTTGACCGTGGTCTGCATGTCTGCGGGGAGATGTGGGAGGACTTCATCCAGCAACCCTAGAAGGGCGTGAGAGAAGTGTGTCATGATGACGGCTGAACTTGCCTGACGAAGGCCCAAGGAGGAAGCGGCATACCCCTTCCTGGATGAATGGTCCAAAAGCTTAGACTCTATCAGGAGGTCGGTCTGTGTCGGCAGAACTGCCAGTACGCCTGAACACAGAGGCGGTCACCAGGCTCTTGGCTGAAGGGTGCTCTGTGAACCCCGCAAGGGACCCCATAGGCACCGCGTACTTGCAGGCCATGCAGGCAGATGGAGCTGGACAAGAGACAGGGTGCTGCCAGACTTCTAAGGCCAGGCCAACAATCGCCTCGGCCACAGAAAAGGCATCCGTCGGGGTATTCCCTCTCTTAAGGATGTCCGTAAGAGGGTACTCCGCCTTTTTCTGGATTGGTTCCAGGGGCATCCCTGTAGATTCAGAGATGAGTCGAAGAATCCCTAGGAAAGACGAGGGACCTTCCTCCGTCTCTAAGCCAATGGTTGATTCATCATCCCTTGGATGAGAATGCAAGCCAGTGACGTCTGAAGCCGAGGAATCCAGGTATAATGGCTGACCACCCAGGTCACCTCTGACCCGCCGAGGGCAGGCTGGGGTGACCGTGATTGACAACCGCCGGAGAAGTCCGGTGTCTGGTCTATCTTCCTTGGAAGGAGCCCCTCCCACAGGCTGTTTGGGCGGTGGTTCCACCAGAATTGGTGGAGACCCTGTTTTAGGCCGAGCTGGTGGTTTTGCTGGCTCCGTGGGCTGAGGACCCGATTGATCGGCTCTGAAGAGTCAGCTTGACTAGGAGGCGGAAGCCAGGTAATAGCGGTGTAGAAGCTGGGTTGGCCTGTGCCAGGTCAAAATTAGCTGTTGCCACATGATGTTCTTGTAGCGCTGAGTTTCCACCGAGCCTCTCCTTATCCGAGGAGGAGGAGGACGACCGATGGCGGTGCCTCTTTATAGGCGCTTATGGCTCTTCCTCGGCCTGTCGGTCGAGGGGGGTCTGAGACCTCAATCGAGATCGGACGGGCAGACTCTGTCGCTCGGGAGACGCCGGCAGGACCGGTGATTTCCTGGGATCAGGGACCACTTCTTCAATGGGAGTCCCAGCAGGCTGGGTCTCGTCATCTGGAAAGACCAGATTAGGGGTTTGAGCGAGGGATTCATCGACCAGGGTCGGCAAAATCAGATACATCAGATCAATCACGATCTCAACATCGTCGATCGATAGTTCAGTTGACTGACCTGACGGCAAGGCCGAAAAGCCAGTGGCTGAAGAGGCGATCTGGACCGAGGTTGAGACCGCATGTTCCTGGGTTCGAGATCTCTCCCGCTCCCAGAAACATCTCTGTTGAGATGAAGACAATCCCAGGTCCTTCTCCCACTTACGGGATCGAGAGGAGTGCGAGCCAGCAGGCGCCTCTCCCTTGGTCGGGAGAGATTGGCACAACTCTCTGAAGGAACCCGAGAAGGTGGAGCCCAGGTTGAGCAGAACGAAGAAGCTCCGAGAAATCTCCGCAGCACGAATCACTTCTTCCTCGAACGCCTGCATGTGTTCCAATTGCTCGGCGGATCCCGCAGCTGCGGAAACCGCCCACCGAGCCTTCTTGGATTTCACCAGAGGTTCTCTTCTCCAGCCTCCCCAGTTTTAGGCGTGCAAGGCGGTCATCGAGGGCGTTAGGATGAAAGGCGAGAAATATCACATTTCGAGGTGTCATGGTCGAAACCGAGCAACAGGCAGACGCACGCGTGTGGGGATCGGTCGCAACATTTTCTTGGCCACAAGGGGACCGACGAAATCCAGGGAAGACTGGTCTTCCATAATTAAAGCATACTTGCAATCGCTAACGTGAACATCGCAAAGTTTCAGAATAACCGAATATTTGAAAGCCAGGGCCTACAAGATGCGTGAGCACGAGGGAGGCAACCTGAATCTTCCAGCGGAAAGGAAGATCTGGAGTCATGGGGCAGAGCCGAGGTATATACCACCCAGGTGGGTGGGAGGAGCCAGCTTGAAGACTTCTGGTGTGATTTAAAGTGGAAAGTGACATGCCAATGAATGCGGCTGAACAACATATCCATACTCCTAGAAATAAATAAATAAGGCCTCACCCTGATTAGAATATTCATGGAAATAAACTGGCAGGTGGATGGATTGATTTAAAGTAAACTGAGACATCACCTTTGATAAAAACTTAGGATTACCGCAAAGACACCCTGTCTGTGGAAAAAAAAAAAAAAGGCTCCTTACACATCAAAGCCTGAAGCTCGGAAATCCTCAAGCAGAGTAACAGCAACTAAAAAGCGCTTTCAAGACAGAAGCGCGGCTATAACCCGTGGCTGGTTCAAAGGGAGGCAACGTGAGTTTTTCCAACATGAAAAGAAGGTCCCATGGAGGACAGGATCCAGAATAGGAGGCTTCACACGCAGGATGACCCGCAAGAATGTGTGGAATACCTCCAGGTGAGCAGATTTGCCCTCAATAGGTGCATAGTACACAGAGATGGCAAAAGGTGCACCTTAAGGGAGGAGTACCCCAAGCCTGAATCCAAAAGGGAGAGCAGGTATTCCAGAATCAGATTCACCGGGCAGGTGACGGGATCCAGGTGGAGAGCAATGGCCCACAGAAAGAATCACTTCCACTTTAAGGCATAGGTGGCTCCAGTGGAAGGCTTCCTAGCAACCACCAGGATATCAGCAACCTTAAAGAAGACCCCAAAGTGGGCGATAGCCAAGTCTGACGCATGCAGATGCAGGGACATGAGGTCTGGATAGAGTAGGGTTCCCTGTTCCTGAGAGAGCAATCCGGTGCACAAGGGCAAGGGCACTGGAGGTTCTACCACCAGCTGCTGCAGCAAGGGGAACCAGATCCCTCTCTGGAGTCCTTCAAAAAGCATCTTAAAACTTTTCTTTTTCAACAGGCCTTTGGGATTTAATTTTTATAGGTTCTTGGTTTTAGTTGTTAACTTTATTCTGATAAGTATTGCATTGTATTCCAGTTTATTGCGATATTTGTATGTATATTGTTATGCTTTGTCATTACTGTCTGTATGTTCTTATCCTGTAAGGGTGCCCTGGGCCTCCGGGAAGGGCACCCCAAACCAAATAAAATCTACTACTACCTACTACTACTACATCAGGCGTGGCCAAAAGGGCTGCTGAGGATCATCTCTGCCCCCTCCAGGTAAAGCTTGAGCAGAAACCTCTGCAGGAGGCGGAAAGGAGAAGCATGCACAAACCTCCCTTCCAAGAGAGGACACAGCGTCGTGCCAGAAAACTCCAGGCCCTGATCATGCGAACAGAAAAGCGGCAGTTTTATGGTGAGTGGGAATGCAAAAAAGGTCCAACTCTGGGTAACCCCACCTGTTGAAGGGATCTTTGACCACTGAGGACAGAAGTTCCCACTCGTTGGCCCTCAACCTGGACCAGCTGAGACTGTTGGCCAGGATGTTTTGGATGCCTGGAACATGAACAGCCATATGTTCCAGGCTGTGCTTGATTGCCCAGTACCAGACTCTCATCGCTTCCCGACAAAGGTGATAGGACTGAGTGCCCCCCTGCTTGCTGATGTAGTAGATCACACACGTTGTCCGTCTGTACCAGCAGCAGACCGGAAAGTATGTGGGTCTATAAGGCCTACAGGGCGTAAAGAATCGCACGCATCTCCAGCACATTGCATGTGAAGACTGTGCTCTGCCTTGTACCACAGCCCCTCGATCTGGTGGTTGGTCAAGTGAGCACCCCAGCCAAGATCCGAGGCATCAGTCATGAAGATCTGTTGAGGGGAGACAGTCCGAAAGATGACCCCTCACACAACTCCAAGGTCCTCCTCACCAGATCAGAGACCATAACCGGCTGATCCAGGTCATCCATACGTTGGTCCCATTGGACTTGAAGGGTCCACTGGGGAACCCACATGTGTAGGTGTGCCAGAGGGATTGTAGCTATGGCCGCCACCATGTGCCCCAACAAGTGTAGGAATGCCCTGGCAGGCATCTGTTGACTGGAGGAGATGAGATGAGCCTGCTCTATCAGGCGCTCTGCTCTGTCCTCTAGCAGGAAAGCCCTACTCTTGTAGGAGTACAGAGTCGCCCCAATATACAGAAGGTGCTGGCACGGGGAGAGACAAGAATTTGGCAGACTGACTGTGATCCTTAAAGCCTGGAAGAGTCGAAAGGTGCAGTCCAGGGTCTAAATCAGGAGATCCCTAGAGGGGGCTGCTAGCAGCCAATCTTTCAGGTAGGGGAACATGTAGAATAACTGTCTCCTCAGAGCTGTGGTCACCACTGCTAGACACTTGGTAAAAACTCAGGGTGTCGAGGAAGGACGAAAGGGGAGGGTCCAGAACTGAAAATGGTCCTCCTGGAAACAGAAGTGGAGGAAACGGCAGTGGGCCTCGAAAACCTGGATATGGAGATGGGCATCCTGCATGTGTAGGGAGCAGAGCCAGTCCCCTGGTGAAGGAGGGGCAGCAACCCTTGGAGGGCAACCATTCTGAAGTGTTTGTACTCTATGTATAGGTTAAGGTGGCTAAGGTACAGGATCGGTCTCAGGTCAACTGTCTTCTTGGGGACGAGGAAACAACTGGCGTAAAACTGTCTTCTTCTTTGAGCTAGAGGGACGGGTTCTATGGCCCTCTTGTGCAGGAGAGCCTGAATCTCTTCCCAAATGAGGGCTGAGGTGGGCCAATGGATAATGGGAAAGCAAGGGAGGGTGCTCCGGAAGCAGCTCCACACAATTCTAAGGTGTGCCCATGCTCTATGAGGTGCAGCACCCACTGGTCTGTGGCCACTGCTTACCACCTGTCTAGGCAGAGGGAGAACCAACCCCGACCACCTCCCAGGGCCTCGGCTGGGAGGGGGGAGCAGGCAGTGGATCCGGGTTGGTAGAATGGCTGTGGGCATTCGGGGCCATAGGAGTGAAGTCGCTGCTGGGGGTATGAAACTTTAAGCTTGAGGAGGCCTTCAACTGTTGACCTCTGGTGGGCTGACGAGAGGCCATGCTGAAAGGACTGACATTAGTGCATCCAAGTCTGAGAGCGGTAGAGGCGGTGGACCGACCTGAGGGCCTTACCGGACTCCTGGAGGTGGGAGATGATGTCCTGGGCATCACCCTGAACAGAACTGAGCCCCTGCAGGGGGCATCTAGGATGCTGGTTTGAAAATCAAGGGCAAAGCCAGACACTCTAAGCCACAAATGACGATGAAGACAGATCCCCGTTGCCACTCCATACCTGGGAGGCACCACCCACAGCACACGAGTGCCAACTTCTAAGCCTGACTTCAACAGTTGGGCCAGTTGAGTTTTAGCAGGATCCTCAGAAAGAGTGTGTACCAGATCCCAGATAATATGGGCCAAATAGTTTATGGTCGGAATAGCAAGGGTGGTAGACTGGTCGAGCTGCCTGGACTCCTGGTCAGGGGAGTGGGCACTAAGGTGTCTGGGTCTCTTAGTGTGGTCGTGGGCCACATTAATGACCAGAGTCCGCCTTGGGGTGGTCCCCAAAGAAAGGCCTGCCAACCGGCAAATGGTAGAGGTGGTCTGCCTTCTTAGGTAAAGGCGGAGTGGTATAGGGGTGGTTCCATGCCACCTTGGAGACATCCTCGTAGGAGTCAATTAAAAGAGGTACCAGCAAGGGAGCGTATCCTTCTTCCGCAAATAAACAGCCAAACGGCGATGCTCCAGGTCCAGTTTCTCCGTCTCCTATTCCATAAGGGACTGGATATGATGCATAACGTCTAGGAACACTGGGTTATCTGGAGAGGACTTAGGGGCCTCCTTAGGCTGATCATGCTCCTCGGAGGACTCTGAAGAGGAAGAGTCATCCCCTGAATGCTCACTGTCGGGGACCAGCATCAGGGAGAGACAGTCCTCCAGATGTGAGCTAGAGCTGACATCAGGGCACCTCCCGGATGTCCCCATGGTATGAGGGGCCTCTGGGTCCTAAGGTAGAGGGTCCTGGGGAGACGGCCTCCAGGGTGACCTGTCCTCCTTCTGGATAAAGGACCACCATGCCAAGAAAAAGTATTGTAATCCACCAGTGGAAGTACGTTGTAAACTGGAGGACAAGGATACTGTGGCTGTGGGTAAGGATACGTTGGCGGAGGAGCCGGCGGAGGGTTCCCAGGCGTTGGCTCATCCAGTGTTGGCTGTGGATCTGGCGAAGGTCCAGCAGGTGCCAGCTATGGCAAAGGCTGAGGCGAAGTCGGCTGAAGAGTCGTCGGCAGGGCTGGCGCCTGCCTGACTGGTGAAAGCTGGTGACAGTCTGGACAGGTAGCTGACGTTAGCCCCATGGGTGAGAGCAGTGCCTGTGGGAAAGGAGACCCTGGAGGCAAGGGCAGAGGCGATGCCTGGGTGGATGAGGAGGCGAGCGACTACCATGGGCAATGCCTGACAGGACTGGCATCAGTGCTAGAATTGAGTATCGATGAAGGCAATGCCTTGGCGGGGGGGGGGGTGTGATGGTCATAGCACTGCCGCCAGAGGGCCCAAACCAGCTGAGCCAACTGGCTGGGCGTCCGTGAGTGCTATGGGCCTGAGAATCAGAGGACGACATCCGCTGCTCAGAAGAGACACTGCCCAATATGGAGCTAAGGGCAGTGACAGAGCCACCTGGAGCCCGGAGGAGGTGAGGGCTATGTGACAGGGTAGACTAGGACCCTGTCCCAGTTGTTATAGAGAAAGTGTTCAAAATGCAAGGATCTGTTCCTTTTCTGTCTCTTCTCTATCTGGTTGCACAATCAAATTTTCCTGTGATACCTCAGACTTGATCACCCCGACAGTCTCGCAATTCTTTGCCTCTCACTGTCTCAGTCTTCCCTTGCTGTCTGTCTTTTCTCCCTTGCATATCTGCTAGTATAAAAATATATGCAAATCATTGTGCGGAAATCTAACTGATATTGCATCCTTTGTTTAGAAATGATATAGTGTTACTGTTGAAATTTATATAACTATAGTCTGAGATGATTGCAAAAAGCTATTAGAAACTCAAGGGCTACCCAAGTGCCATTTCTTAATCCTTTGCAGAAGAGCTGTGGAAGAGGGGCCTCAGCTCAGGCACACTGTGTTCCTGCCTTGCACCTACCTGAAACATAAAAGAACAGGATGCTTGTTAAGAATGGGTGTTAGAAGGACTTATAAGACAGCTGAGCTGCAACTGTTTGAGACAGAAGATGGACACAGAGACTGAAGGAAAACTCTGATGGATCTCCTCTATTTTATTCTGCCTTTGTAAATAGTTATACTGAACACGTTTATTTTTTATGTTACTGCTAGTGTAAATAAATATTTTTGGTGAATGCTACAACTGCTCCTGGTTTTGCTATAGCTCTGACCTGTGCCTCGATGACAGGCTGATGGGCTGACCCCCACGGAGGAAGATCCAGAGGCAGCTGCTGGTCTATGTAGCAACCATGAGCGAGAAGATGACCGAGGATGATCTCGGTGCTTGTCCCGGTGTTTGTGCTTCCAGCCTGATTTCATCTCCTTCTGGGAAGAAAAGGAGGAAGCCCCAGAGGACTGAGCTGGGGAGGCTGAAGAACTCCTGGCCTGCAGCTCCTTCTCCATCATGGTCAATTTCTGCTTGAGGATATAGCTCTCCAAGGTCTTCAAACGATGTCTCCAAGTGACCTGGTTGAAGTCCGGGCAGAACTGGCAGGGGTGCCGAGGCAAAGCAGGCATGCAGAATGGCCATCTTTAGTAAGAATTTGTTTGCCACAGGCACATTTGGTCGGGCAATCGGAAGACAAAGCTGGAGGAAAACACTTAAAACACAGCGAAAAAAAGCACGTAAAATTCGATGTTATAAACACTGAAGAAAGAAAATAAAGCGCAGTAAGTGCGAGAAAATGGTGGTCAACTGTAGATGGCATCCTGAAGGTATGGAAAGCAGGTAGATGGCTAGAAAGAACTGAGGTAGGTGTAAGGGATACCCCCTTTGTAAGATACGCAGATGTCAGTGTGCCGATGTCGACGGCAGCAGTTCCCCATGATGGACTGCTAGTTAGAAGCTTTCCATGTGGTCCTGGCACCTGGTGGCTTGGCTTGCTGCAAGAAGCCCCTCGAAGTAAGATCTACTACTACTTGTCCTTCTCATATCTGGTAATATTCACCCCAACCTAGGCCCACTTGGAAACAATGGGCTAGGCATGGCCCGTAAAGGGAAGCTAAAGACAGTTTCCCTTAACACAGGTAGCCTACTCCCAAAATTTGCCCTGCTTGAAGCCTGGGTGGTACTCATTCAACCTGATATAATTTCCCTCATGAGATCATGGCTTCTGCCAAAACCCCCGATACTGCCCTTATGCTGGCTGGCTATGACATATTTAGACAGGATCACCAAGATAAACAGGGGGAGGGGCGTTGCCTAATCTACCTTAGGGCCAGAAAGGTAACCCCCCTGAATATCCACCAACCCCTGAGTTACCTTAGAGTTTATAAGTATCTGTATATTGGCTCTGTTGCGTGCTCTGTATTTTATTTTTCTATTCTAGATGATCCTGTCATCTACACTGTTCCTATTGTAAATACTGTCAAATTTTGTAAATATTGTTTTTACCTTTTCTCTGTATTATGAATTTTTGTACCACTGGACATTTGTGAAAGCAGAGCAATTTTCTCACATACTTTCCAGTATAAAAATAAAAACTGAGGGCTGACTTACAGGCTACAAACTGAACCCAGACAATCTCACTAGTGACTGAGAATGTTTGGCAGATAAAATTCTACAGAGGAGGGGACAAAAATCACTTGTCATAATGTCAGTCTACATACCACCAGGCATACAACAATCTGGCCTCGAATCGTTCGCCAGATACTTCAAACAAGCCAGCCATAACGGGAAAAACAGGGTAGAAGCTTGGCAGAAGACACCAGGAGAAAGGACTGCTGTGTGACTGGACTTCTCTGCTGGGACTAAAGAAGTAGAACTCTTGTACTTGGACCTTTAATTTAGGGTAAAAAAAAACACCTAACAAACAAAACAAAAAAAAGTGTGTGTTTGTCTGAGTTAACTGAAGTGAATGGTTATCTGAACAGTTATCTAGGTGTAAATCTCAGGTGATTGAAAGGACTTGATAGCTGTGAGGTTTAAATTACTTGTAGGAAAATCTAGTAAGTAGGGGGAGTGGCTTAGCTAGAAGGAAGCTACATTTAAAGACTGCCTTAGAAAGATTCTGCTAGAAGCTTGGCAGAAGACACAGGAGAAAGGACTGCTGTGTGACTGGACTTCTCTACTGGGACTATATTGCTCTCCTTCCTTCCCCTCCACCCTCAGCTAGTTGTACTTTTATAGGCACAGGATTTGACTGACAACAGGAACTTCCTGTTTGGGAGCAGGAAGTGAGTGATCACAGAGCCATCAAAGACCCACCATCCTAGAAGGGCAAGAGTAGCTCTCCTGCCCCCTCTAGCTGCTGGAGGTCTGCCTCTGAGCAAGTAAGGGGTCTACTGAGAAATATAGGATATTCTTGTCTCAGAACAGGACAATCAGGAGCTTAAAGGGCACACAGGCAGAAAGTAAGGAGAGAGAGAGAGAGAGAGAGAGAGAGAGAGAAAAAAAAAAACAGAGGAAAGAGTAAGGAGTGCAAACAGTTAAGGGGCCAGAAATAAGACATGATGGGAGTGGTGCAGTGCAGTGGCTGTGGAGCAGCAATCTTCCGGGAGGCGTTCTGGTGGATGCGTGTTGTCCCATCTGCAGGCACCTCTCTGGGCTGAGGGAGGTTGCTCATCTCCAGGCTGAGTTGGCCAGGATGTGGGACCTCTCTTCATCCAGGAACCACCATTGCCACTGCGTTGCCTCAGAGGTTGCCAAGAAGAGGCGGTTGGACCACAGTGGGCTCAGGGAGGGTGAGGGTGGTGGAACAGAGGCATCCCTCCAGCTGTACCTCTCCAGATTCCTATGCCATTCTGGCAAAGTGTGGTTCCTCTATGGAGGCACCCGCGATGGGACCAAGGAGGATGCTGGGAACCTCCACAAGGAGACCCATGGGAGGTGGCAGGGGACCCCAGCAGAAGGAAACAACTCCTGGTGGGGACTCCATTGTTAGGAAGGTAGAACTGGCGGAGAAAGGTGAGAGGGAGTGAGTGCCTGCCTGGCGCCATGGCTTGGAGGGACAGGGAGCGATCCTCAGGATTGCTGGTGCAGCTGCACAGGGAGGAAGCTGGATGTCATTGTCCACCTAGGGACAAATGACCTGGCTAAGAAAGGGATTAGAAGTGCAGGAAGAGTTTGTGGAATTGGGAGGGG
Organism: Neoceratodus forsteri; assembly: GCA_016271365.2. Classification (NCBI taxonomy): domain Eukaryota; kingdom Metazoa; phylum Chordata; order Ceratodontiformes; family Ceratodontidae; genus Neoceratodus; species Neoceratodus forsteri. The sequence continues at coordinate 105,668,480 of CM028131.1, read as the reverse complement.
CCTCAGACAAGTATGCATACGGTAACCTTCTCGGAGGTGCTGCCCATCTATGAGCAGGAGAGGCTAGGGTGTTCAGCACCATGGATTCAATCAGTGGTTGAAAAACTGGTGTGGAGCTCAGGGATTTGGCTTCACTGGGGACTGGGGGTCCACCTGGAGTGATGCAAGCCTATACTGGCATGATGGGCTGCATCTGTCCAGGAGAGGAACCAGGATTCTATGTGATAAGTTTAAATGCTTCATTGACAAGCATTTAAACTAGCCAAGGGGGGAGCACTGGAAAGGAGCAGGGAAATCCTAGCCCCCAAAAAAAAATCACGGTAGTAAGTGCGGTAAACACCAACATAGAGGTGTCTATAGGGAGAAGGGCAGGGGTAAATGGAGAAAGTGACAAAGGCAAGAAGGACAGGGATGGGGCAAAAAGGAGCAAGGCCATCAGGAAATGGAGGGTAATGAGTACCAATGCCTGTAGTCTGGGCAACAAGCTCCCTGAGCTGGTGGCCTTGATGGAAGAGGGATGCCTGGATATCGTAGCGGTCACAGAAAAATGGTACACAGAGAACCATGACTGGGATGTTAACATACCAGGGTGCATAACCTACAGAAGAGACAGGCAGGGGAGAAGAGGGGGAGGAGTAGCTCTCTATGTAAAGGAAGGGATAAAGCAACTGAACAAAACAGTAAACAGGGAGGAGAGGAGGCACTGTGGGTCACCTTGGAGACTGGAAAGGGCACCACAATCCTACAGGGTTGTGTACAGACCCCAGGTCAGGGAGGAATGGACAAGGATATGATAGAAGGCATTCTTAGAATGGCAGAGAAAGGGAGATACTGTTGATGGGAGACCTGAATATGCCAGATGTTAACTGGAGCACATTTGCTGCAGCCACATCCAAGAGCAGGGCCACTCTTGATGCCCTACAGGTGGCAGGCCTCAGACAGCTAGTTTCGGAACCCACTCATGAGGGAGCAATCTTAGACCTCGTACTCTCAAACGGGGGCAGTGAGAGGATCTCAGGTCTAGAAGTGGGTTGCCATCTGAGAACAAGTGACCATCAAACAGTGTGGTTCACGTTAAACTCAGCTACAGAGTCAAGCCATACAAAAGTGAGGGTACTGGACTTTAGGAGGGCTGACTTTGGCAAGATGGGAGAGTGCCTCAGAAAGCACTAGAAACAGGCTAGAAGGAAGTGTGGAGCAACAATAGGGAATCATCAAAACTGCCATCACAGAGGCAACAAGCCTTTGTGTGAAGCAAATAAACAAACCAAAACGAAAGAAAAAGCCACTATGGTTGTCAAAAAAGGTGGCTGTGAAAGTCAGGAAGAAAAAGATAGCATTCCAGAAGTATAAGGAAACACAGATGGAGCAGGACAGAGAGCTGTACCAGTTAAGGCAGAAGGAAGCAGGGAGGGAAGTCAGAATAGCAAAGGCCCAAACTGAGGAAAAGATAGCCAACTCGTTAAGAAGGGGATAAAACCTTTATAGGTACATCAGCGAGCGAGAAAAGACAAAGGAGGATAGTGAGCTGAATAGAATGAATGGTGGGTGGGCAGAGTGGGACAGTGAAAAGCAGGGATACTGAATGAATATTTCTGCTCAGTATTCACAAAGAGGAGGAAGTGCCTAATCCAATTAACAGAAGCACTCTTGATAGGGAGGTCGATCCCAGTCCTTTCACAGAAGAAAGGGTTCTGCAAGAACTCCTAAAACTGAAGGTGGACAAAGCAATGGGGCCTGATGGAATTCACCCCAAATTCTAAAAAGAATTAAGGGGAACTAGTGAAACCACTGGCTACTCTTTTTAATAAATCATGGGAGGATGGTGTGGTACCAGAGGACTGGAGGAAGGAGGATGTGATTCCCCTTCACAAAAGTGGGACCAAGACAGAGGCAGGAAACTACAGACCTGTCAGTCTGACCTCTGTGGTAGGGAAAGTGATGGGAGTCACTTCTGAAGGAAAGAATAGTTGAGTACCTAGAGGCCAGTGGGGCACAGGACCCAAGGCAGCATGGACTCACAGCGGGAAAGTCATGACAGAGCGACTCTAATAGATTTCTTTGACTGGATGACCAAAGTAGTAGACCAGGGAGGGCTGTGGACATGGCCTACCTAGACTTAGCAAGGCATTTGACACAGTCACACAAATTAATAGTCAAATTAACCAGCCTGGGGTGGGTCCCAGGGTGGTAGCCTAGTAAAACACTGGCTGGACAACAGGACACAGAAGGTAACTGTAAATGGAGTCACTCTGAAGAAGAGGGTTACTAGTGGGGTACCCATGGAGGTTCAGTATTGGGTCCAGTCCTTTTTAATGTCTTCATAAGTGACACTGCAGAGGACTGGAAGGAAAAGTAGCCTCTTTGCAGATGACACAAAGATCTGCAACAGGGTTGATACAAAAGGAGGCGTTGAAAGGATGAGAAGGGACTTGGCAAGGTTGGAGGAATCGTCAAGTATGGCAGCTAGGATTCAATGCAAAGAAGTGCAAATAATGCACCTGGAAACAAGAACCCAGGGAAGAATACACAATGGGAGGAGATAGTAACAACAACAAAAAGGAAAGGGACCTGGGGTAATCATATCAGATGACCTTAAGATTAGCAAGCAATGTGAGAAGGCAGTAGAGAGGCCTGAGGGTATACTGGGATGCATAGGGAGAGGCATCAGCAGCAGAAAACTGAAGTTGTTACCCTCTGTACAGACAGCTGGTGAGACCCCATCTGGAGTACTGCGTCCAGTTCTGGAGACCCCATCTCCGCAAGGACATAGACAGGATAGAGGCAGTCCAGAGGAGGGCAACTAAAATGGTGCAGGGTCTGCAAGAGAAGGCGTGAGGAGAGACTAAAGGAGCTAATATGTATACCCTTGAGAAAAGAAGAAGGAGAGGGGACATGATAGAAACTTTTAAGTACCTCAGTGGAATCAACAAAGTCCAAGAGGGTATCATCTTTCAGAAAAAGACGTGCAAGAACAAGGGGACACAATTTAAAGATGAGGGGGGGGGGTTCAGGGGCAATGTGAGGAAGTATTATTTCACAGAGAGGGTAGTGGATGCATGGAACAGCCTTCCTGAGGAGGTTGTGGGGTCTAAAACTGTGGGAGAATTCAAGAATGCATGGGACAGACATAAGGCAATTCTTGTGGGGAGGGTAGGAAGAAATAGGCTGTTGGTTAACTGGGATCTGCGGCCTATCCTGTAGGTAGGGACATGGGCAGACTAGATGGGCCAAGCGGTCCTTATCTGCCGTCAAAGTCTATGTTTCTAAACAAGTTACTCACCTGTAACAGTAGTTCTGGGTCAGTGGTTTATAGTGTTTATCCACACTTTAGGCAGTGTTCATTTCCTCTTTAAGGCTTGCCAGAATATCTTCAACTGGCTCCTCCACTCACTTGGGTGGCAACTCCCTAGAGCACCACCCGTGATGTCAGATCTTGCCGCTGCTACTTGCAAGGGAAGGTCGGTTGGGTCAGTGTGGATGAACACCATATACCACCCCTAGAAAGTACTGTTCCGTAAGAACTTACCGTAACAGTGGATCTTTGAGGAGTGTCTCTTGCAGTAGGTAATATACTTCGGTCATCGCCAGAGGTCGCCGTGGCGCACGGCAGCTCATCTAGCAGTCTTTTTCACCAGGGACTGCCCATACATGACATCAGCTTCCTGTTTCCTATATAAGTGTGGGTGGTCCCTGGTATCCTCAGTTCCCCCGCCGGATTCAGCTCGCAAAAGCGAGGACTGAGTGGAACCCAAGGTACCACAGATATCCCAACCCAAAGTCGCTGGACCAGAATTTGTTCTCCACCAGAAGGAGGGGGACGGAGGGCGGGAATGGACCTACTACAAGAGGCACTCCTTAAAGATCTACTGTTATGGTAAATTCTTACATAACTGTACCATTTTCCAGGGAGTGGTCTCTTGCAGTAAGTAATATACTTGGGATGAGTTCCAAGCAATATACCCAAGAAGGTGGACCTTATGACAAAGCCTTGTAGGACTGCTTAGCCAAAGGTCAGTTCCTACGGTGCAAGGCAATATCCAGATTGTGTGCTTCGTGAATGTATGCATTGTGGACCAGGTAGCTGCATTGCAGATACCTGAAATGGAGGCTCCTTTAAAGCAAGCCGCAGTAGTGGCCATAGCTCTAGTGGAATGGGCTTGGACAGATCCTGGTAAGGATTTGTTGTATTTTGTACAACAAAATGTAATACAATGTGCCAACCAGTTAGAAAGGGTTCTTTTAGTAACTGGGAGCCCTTCTCAGCCCGAGGCAAAGGTGACAAACAGTTGAGAAGTCTTTCTGATCGATTTTGTTCATTTAGTGTAGTAACGTAATATACGTCTTTCGGATGAGACGTTAAACCGAGGTCCCATCTGCCTGGATTGGTGGTAGTTCAGGTGGATGTTAAAGATCCCATGGCACTAATCGAAAAGAGTAGTGGAATTTCCCCGGTGTCCTGGCCAAATTTCCCTCATTCACTAAAAATACCACTGACAGCTTAATCTGGTTCAAGGTCAGTTGGTATTCATCTATATCCCGAGTGGGTGCCTGAAATAGCAGTATTTGTCTAGTGCTTATCCGGTCAACAAAAACTAAATAAATAAATACAATGGCCATCTAACGTATGCAGTAGATGTTACCCTTAGTTGGAGTATTCAGGATAGTATACTGGTAACTTTGGTTTAGAGTGTGTACAAACACTACCTTAGGAAGAAAGGAAGGGTTGGCACAGAGCCACCCTGTCTTTGTGAAAAATCAAGTAGGGTTCTCTACACGAGGGCATGAAGCTCGGAAATACAGCCAGCTGAAGTAACAGCCACTAGAAATAAGGTTTTCCATGAAAGGAAACGGAGGTCACAAGTGGCTGGTGGTTCAAATAGATCAAGGGGTAATTTCTCTATTAGAAAATTGAGATCCCACGGAGGAGTGGGTCGTCTAATAGGTGGTTTGATATGCAACATTCCTCTCAAAAACATTTTGGTTAGATGATGTTGGTATAGTAATCTGCCATCTAGCGGTTCATGGAAGGAGGAAATAGCAGCCAAATGGACCTTAATGGAGGAATAGCTCAAACCTGACTCAGATAAGGAGGCCAAGTAGTCTAGGACCTTCATCAGTGGGCAGGAATAGGGATCCAATAATCAAGAAGCAGACCATATGGAGAAGCGTTTCCATTTGGAATTATATGTTTCTCTGGTTGCTGGTTTACGTGAGGCCAAGAGAATGTTGGCAACAGACGAGGACACTTGTAATCTGGCTATGAAAGCGTCCTCAGGAGCCAAGCGAAAAGGTGTAGAGCCTTCAGGTTGGGGTGCAGGAGGGTCCCTTGACACTCGTCAAGAGGTCGGTCTGATGATTAGCAGGCAGGTTCCTGGACTGATAGTTGTTGAAGAGAACCATATCTGCCAAGGCCACAGGAGAGCTATGAGGATCATTGTGCGGGTTCTAGTTGTAGTTTTAGCAGGGTCCGTTGCAGGAGAGGACGGAGGAAGCATATAAGAAGAGTCCTGTCCAGGGTTGGGACAGGGCATTTATAGACCATCCCTTTTGCTTGGGATAATGGAAAAATAGTTGGGGAGATGGTAACTGACTCGGAGGCAAACAGATCCATTTGTGGAGTTCCCTAGAGGTTGAAGATTTTCTAGAGTACTTCTTCATGAAGTGTCCATTCATGCATGAAGGACAGGTGACTTAGCCAGCTGGGCAGTAAATTGTGACATCCCGGTAAGTGGACAGCTGGAAGTGTTACGTGTTGCCGGGTGTCTTCTTGCCAGACTGCAAGGGTCTCCCTACATAGAGTATGGGATTTCGTACCTCCTTACTTGATGAGGTAGAACACTAGTGCAGTGTTATCTGTCTGGATCAGCAACGGTCCTGGAGTCAAGTGGGGTTGAAATGCCTGAAGGGCTAAGCGAACCACTTTCATCTCTAGGAGACTGATGTGAGACTGAGGGCAAGACGTGGCCCACTTGCCTTGTGTCCGATACGGACTCAAGTGTGCGTCCCATCCATCCGTCCAGAGAAGCATCCATGGTTAACATCTGCATGGGAGGAAGGGGCTGAAAGGGCATTCCTTGACGTAAATTGGTTCTGATTGTCCACCAAGTCAGGACTGACTTCAGGAAGGGAGTGACTCTGATCTTGTCTTCAAACTGTCCTGTTCTTTGAGACCATTGATTCTGGAGGGTCCACTGAATAGGTCTCATATGAAGACGGGCGAATGCCACCGTAGGGATAGTAGCAGCCATGTGACCCAGAAGCGCAGCATCTATCTGCTCGACCACTTTCTGAGCCTGTGCATGATGCCAGAGACAGAAGTGTGTCCTGCCAGGCGGCTGGAAGGTAGCTCTGGCTGAGGCTGTATCTAGAACAGCTCCAATGTATTGGAGGGACTGAATCGAGTCGGGTTGGACTTTGGCCAATTGACTGTGATCCCTAGAGTGTGAAACATCTTTAGTGTAGCTTCTAGGGAGATAAGCAGAGCTGTTCTGGAGTCTGCTTTGATTAGCCAGTCATCTAGATATGGGAAGATAAAATGCCCTTTGTTCTTAAAGCTGCTGCAACTACTGCCAGGCATTTGGTGAACACCCTGGGGCAGAGGCCAAATGGGAGTGCTCGAAACTGGTGGTTTTGACCCAGTAGGTGGAAGCGCAGAAATTTGTTGTGGGTAGGGTGAATGGGAATATGTAAGTAGGGATCCTTCATATCTAGGGTACAAAGCCAATCTCCCTGTTTTACTATTGGCATGATGGAAGCTAGAGTTATCATGCAAAACGTTTGTACTGGACGAAAAGATTCCGTTTTCTGAGGTCCAGCATTGGTCTGAGGTCTCCAGTTCACTTGGGTACCAGAAAGAAGTGGAAGTAAAATCCCATTTAATGTTCTGAGACAGGTACTGGAGAAACAGCCTGTTTGACCAGAACAGCCTTTAATTTCTCCTTATGGATGGGTATATGATCTGATGGACAATTAATTTTTGAAGAGGACCGGGGGGGGTTTGGAGATAAATTCCAGAGTGTGACTTCTGTATAATCTGGTGTACCCATTTGTCTTAAGTGATAGTTTGCCAGGCCTCCAAATGGAGGGCAAAACAACCTCCCACAGCCGCCGAGGCCTGGTCGAGGAGGCCTGGGGAAAGTCCTAGTGGGTCACTGGGAGCTGGGCTGCCCTGCCCCTCCAGAAGAGCGGGCTCCTCTGGCGGCAGAGGTGTTGCCCCTGGTGGGTTGAGTACACACTCTGAAGCCGCTTTTAGTATTTTTTGCTCTGTATTTTCCACCTCTTTTGGAATAAGAGGAGTACTGAGCATGGTAGGTTGTATGTGGAGTATGGTACATACCATGAACCGTATGTGGGGTTCTGCCTGATGGTCATCTAATAAAGTTTGAGTACCTGGTCCGAACAGCTTGGACCCGTTAAAGGGGGCATTAGCTACTTTATGTTGTATATCAGGTACAAAACCTGAAACGCAAAACCAAGCATGGCAATGCAAGGAAATACCAGTAGCTGATAGTCGGGCAGAGGTATCTACGGCATCATATCCAGACCTGCAAAGGTGATAGGAGATAGAGTTGCTAGATGACACTGTAGTCAATTTTTCCATTTCTTGTGAGGGAGGGAGTTTATTGATCAGCTCAATGGCACAGGACCCCAAGGAGGAGGCAGTATGGCGCAGTGGGTTAAGGCTCTGAGCTGCAAATCTGGAGACCTGGGTTTGAATTCCACAGCCCCTAGGTGCATACTGTGTGACCCTGAGCAAGTCACTTAACTTCCTTGTGCTCCCAGGTTGTACCTGCAAACAAGCATTCAGCTTAGTGTGTCTCACCTGGTAAAATAATTGGTAAAAAAAAAAAAAAGTATGCTGGTATTTAATCATATGACCCATGTAGTTTAAGATTCTGATATTCATGGTACATGAGGAAAAAAGCTTTTTACCCAGATAGTCAATTCTTCAGGATTCCTTATCAGGAGGGAAGCAGCTCATGTGTTTAGGTCTTTTAGTACGATCATGAGCAACAGTAATGACCACAGAATCCGCTTCTGGGATGGTGGATAGAAAGGGATGGTCCAGAGGAGCTTGATATAGATGATCAGCCTTGCGGGGAACAGCTGTAATAGCTGAAGGTTGATGCCAGGCAGCCAGCATGTCATTCCGGTAGGCTGGGATTAGTGGGGGAACAACTAAGACAGGCTCCTCTGGTAATTCAAGATATTCTGCCATATTCTTGCGTTGTTTGTCATGTTCTGTAGTACAGAATCCCATGACCTTTTGTATCTGACCCATCATTTCATTAAAGGTTGGGTCATCTGGGGGAGAGGCTACGGAAGCTCTAGGCAGGTCCTCATCCAGAGAAGAGATTTCCAAATAGGGAAAGTCAGGATTTGGAAAATCCAGTTCTTGGAACTATTCTTCGTCTAGACCACCGGGGAAGTCAGCCGGTAATTCTTGTTCATCTGAGAAATAGTCCTCCCTGTGAGGAGGAGAGGACCAGGGTGGTATGGGATCCCTGTCATTACGGAAACGTTTAGGTGGAGAAGTAGGAGATTGGAGAGGATCCCTCTGCTCTCCTGGGTTGGAGGGCTGGGAGTGCTGCATGGCATGCAAGACCTGTCAGACTCGTTGGTGATGTCCAATTCTTCAGAAGGAGGAGGGTAGGAAGGGGGCATACTGAGAGATAAATCGGGTGATGAGCGGGGATAGGGCATAGTCTGAGCAGGTCTTGCTCCTGGGTGGTAAAGTGCTGGAAGCGCCCGCCAACAAGAGGTATAAACCTCAGTCGATGGGGTAGCACGTATATTGGACTGCATTTAAAAAGCACAAGCGCCCGTAGTTGAGAGGATATGACCCCATCGATGAAGAATTGGTGTGAAGGCGCATCGTCGACAGAGGGACACCTGAAACAGTGACCGTTGATGGCGTCAGGCAGCAGGGAGTATGAGAAGGGTTTCCTCTTTCTCCTTTTTCTGCCTCGAACGAGAACCAGTGGTGGGGGAGCCCTTCGTACGAGCCCCCTGGTTCTCTAAGAGAGACATTTTCTGCTCCATTAATAGGTGTTGAATTTCAAGCAACCGTTGTCGACAAGTTGCTTGACTGAATTCCTGACAAAAACTGCAAGAACTGGTGTAGTGTGTGGGTCCCAGACACGTTACACAAGAGGTGTGATTGTCAAAATGGTATATCTTCCTGCCGCAATGACAGTAACGAAATAGTGCCTGTTTGCTTGAAGAGTCTTTAGACATTTGTTTAGTAATCCAAATGTAACCCCCTTGTTACCGGGGTTACTAGAATCAAACAAGACCTAGTGGTAGGCAGGAAGGCAGCTTGTGAAACTCCAGTTAAATGGGTTTCGCACTGTCTCACTCTGTTCTCAGTCTCAGCTGAGACTGAGGGATGACATCACCAATAGAACTATCGCAGCTGCATGAGCCACATTGGAATCTGCAGCAAGGGAGTTGGTATAGAACGTTGGGAGGTTTTGAACAGATTTAGTCAGTTCAGTGTGGAGTTGGTGTTTGGAGCTTGCTGAGTAAGCAGCACAGCAGCTCAGTGCAGGCTCTAGGAGCCTCAGCCCTGACATAGGGCTACTTTTAGGTATAAAGGGTGTGTGTCTCCACCAAAAGAGAGACACAGAAGATAACTGAAGTGGTGGAGACCGCTGTTTTCGGGTCTCAGTGCCCTCTCCCTTCGGGGATGGGGGGCAGAAAAGGTTCCTGCAGATTCCTGGGGCAACCCCATAGTTCTGCTAGTAATGGAGAAGCTACCTATGTATTCCAGAGTTTATTTGGGAGAACAAAAAGACTTGTGAGTCGCCTGTGGGGCACCTGCAGCGTGAGGGTGAGTGTTTGCTCTTCCTGAAAGGGCCTATGTTTTTCACCCTGGGACTTGTGTGACAATGTGGGATTGAACTACTAAAATAGTGGCACCCTAGAGTAATGGGCTAAGCAAAGTGAAAGTAGGTTCAAGTCCAGAGCTTGTTGGGATGAAAATGATATGTAGAGGAGAGGTGACAGACGTCTACCCAGAATCTGCATTTGAAAGTTTTCAGTAAAGGAATTGTTCAGTTTCCAGAGAAATGGCCGGGTATGGGCTGTGGGAGCTGGAGGTGGGTGGCCCCCCATCTTTAGTGACCAGGTCCACCTCTCCGGATTTCTTCTGTGGATTTCTACTTTACCTCAGGCACTTGGCCAGTGATGGAAGTACCCAGATGTGGAATGTAAGGAAAATTCTCTCTAGGAGTCGAAGGCTCTAGTGTGGTTTGGGGAGCCACAACAGGATAATTGGTTCATTCCTCAAATGGACTGCGGATCAAGTGGCCGGCAGGGGAGCCGGGCCAGTGGGGAAAACCCAAGTAGTGTACAAGTCGGGCTGTGTACCCAAAGCTGCGTGCAAGTCCGGGCTGTGTGTCTGGTGGGTTCAGAGCCTGAGGGCTGGAAATAGTGAAAAAGTGTTCTGTTGTCTCTAATCTGCATTACCAGGAATGTAGCCCCATGGGGGTCCGTCTATGCTTTGTTTGTTCAGCTTGGATGTGAATAAAAGCCACACTGAAGAATCCCATTCCTGGTTCTGGACATTACAGTTATTGCTTCCTGTGTTCGGATTTACTTGGGTGCCCCTGTGCAGAGTAGCCAAACCTAGGTCCCCTGTGCCATGTAACCTCATCCTCCCCGAACCCAGTCCCCACCAGGTACTGCTGTCAGCTTCAACAGTGTGCCACTTGTCGTTTTGCTAAAAAGGCAGGGGTGAGGGGTTACACAAATTCTCGTCGATGACTGCTGCACAGATGTTGCTCTAGCTGCTGCACACGAGCTGAAGACGGCGGGAAAATGAACTGAGGATACCAGGGACCGCCCACACTTACATAGGAAACAAGAAGCTAATGTCACGTGCGGGCGGTCCCTGGTGAAAGACTGCTAGATGACCTTCCGTGTGCCACAGTGACCTCTGGCGATGACCCAAGTAGATTATCTACTGCAAGAGACCACTCTGTGGAAGGTCTACTGTGACAGATTAGTAACCAGTTTTTCAAGGGATGTGGATATGGTGTTCTAGCTGCACTTCAGGCAGACTCTTAGCAGTTCTCCGGGAAGAGGGGGCAAGGCACACCCCCCCTATTTAGGGAAGAGAGACTGGAGAAGTGAGGCCCCAAAACCAGCATCCCAGCATGACTCAAGGTCATGGTGGTAATGGGAGATTAAGGTGTGTGCTGACTTCCAGGTAGCAACCCTGCAGATTTCCTGGTAGGGACATCCCTGGAAGCAGCCACCAAGGCAGCAGTATGGCAGATGGAATGAGCCCTTAGCCCTAAGGGAAGCTCCCTACCTGTCAACCTATAGCAGAGGTCGATGCAGGACACAATCTACCTGCCAATCATCAACTTAGCTGCTGGTCTGCATGAAATGGCTTCAGTGTAGGTGACAAATAGCTGGTAAACCTCTCCCCGAACTCCAGCCATGCACTCCTTATGGAAGGCAAGCACTCGCCTCAGGTCCAAAGTATAGAGCCTGTGCTCTGCCCCATGCGGTGTGACTAGTGAACTACACCAGGAGACTGATCACCTGATTAAGGTAAAAATCCGACACAACCTTCAGGAAGAAACATAGAAACATAGACTTGGACGGCAAGTCTGCCCATTTCCCTACCTATTGGATAAGCTGCAGATTCTAGTTAACCAACAGCCTACTTCCTGCCACCCCCCACTACAATTGCCTTATGTCTGTCCCATGCATGTTTGAATTCCCCCACTGTTTTAGACCCAACAACCTCCCCAGGAAGGCGGTTCCATGCATCCACCACTCTCTCCGTGAAAAAAAATTTCCTCACATTACCCCTGAGCTCTCCCCCCTCTATCTTTAAATTGTGCCCCCTTGTTCTTACACATCTCTTTTCCTGAAAGATGCTACCCTCCTGGACTTTGTTGATTCCCTTGAGGTACTTGAAAGTTTCTATCATGTCCCCCCGTCCCTCCTTTCATCAAGGGTATACATATTAAGCTCTCTCAGTCTCTCTTCATATGGTTTCTGATGCAGACCCTGCACCATTTTAGTTGCCCTCCTCTGGACTGCTTCCATCCTGTCTATGTCCTTGCATAGATGGGGTCTCCAAAACTGCACACAGTATTCCAGATGGAGTCTGTGTCCCCGTGCAAGACCAAGTAAGGAGACTCCACCAAAAGCGCCTGGAGCTCAAGGATCCTTCTGGCTGACGTGACTGCCATCAGGAAGGTGGTCTTCCATGACAGGTGAGACATGTCACACCTGTGCATTGGTTCGAATGACTTGCCCATGAGCTTTGCCAACTCCAGCAATAAATCCCAAGGTGGTGGTGGTTCACACACGGAGGAGTAATGTGTTCAAGGCCTATGAAAAGCACCAGACCACCTTCTCCTGTGCCATCAACGCGTACTAGCCGCCCGGGTGTGCGGAGATGGCTGCCAGGTGCATCTTAGGGTCATCAAAACCTAAGGCCCAACAGAGAGGACCAGGGTAGTCAAGAATGTTAGGCATCGGACAAGATAAGGGGTCCAGCCCTTGCCCTGGCACCACATGGAGAACCTCCTCCATTTGAAGGCGTAGCATTTTCAGGTTGACTCTTTCCGAGAAGCCTCGACCATGATGAGGACATCTTTTGAGAGACCCAAAGCCTGGGATTCTAGCCGCTCAGGAACCAGGCTGTCAGGTGCAGGGATTGAAGGTCCGGATGGAGTACCTTCCTCTGAGGGATCGAGAGCAGGTCCGGGCATAGAGGGAGATGCCTTGGAAGCCTGGTGCTAAACCTGAGGAGATCGGGTACCAGAACTGGTGAGGCCAGTCCAGAGCCACCAGGATTATCCGGCCTTAGGCAACACCTTGTGGATAAAGGGAAACAGAGGAAGGTGTAAGAAGGCCCGGGGTCAGGGCCTGGAAAGGCATCCCCTGCAGCATTCCCTGCTGAGGGCAAATGCAATACAGCCTCAGATGCGTGTTCTCCTGAGGGCAAACAGGTCAACCAGAGGGTGCCCACTGCAGAACAGGCTGTGTACTACCTCTGGGTAGAGAGAACACTCGTGGGACGCCCGCCCACATGGCTGCCTGCTGGTTGGAGACACCAGCCACATGGATGGCCAGAAGGCTGGTCTTGAGGCTGCACACGAGGATCCAAACATGGAGAGTTTCCCTGCATAAAAGGAAGGAGTCGTCCCACCCTGTTTGTTGAGGTAGTACCATGGTCGTGGTGTTGTCCGTCTGGACCTGAACAACCTGACTCCAGATATGAGGAGCAAAGCAATCGGCACCAGCCAAACTGTCCAGAGCTCCAGCAGGTTGATGTGGCACGGGACTCTTTGGGGATCCAGAGCTCAGGGACTCTGTTTCCCAAGTGGGTACCAGTCCAGGAGGGAGGCATCTATCATCAGGATGACCGTCGGCCTGGGCGGACAAACTGGATACCTTCCTGCAGATGTTCCGGGACTAACCACCACTGGGCGTCCCACATCAGCTGGGTCACAGTGACCGGCTGGTCAGTAGCCCTTCTGTGGAGACCATTGGCAGGCCAGTTCCCACTGCAGAGCGCATTCTCCAGCGGACCCAGCGGATCACGCTGGTACATGCCACCATGTATCCCAGGAGGCGCAGGAAGTCACAAGTGGGCGCAACTGCCCAACCTGAAATGATCGTGCAAAGGAGGAGAGAACTTTTCCAGCGGGAGGCCCTGATTGGGCTGCTCCAGCCTCAGCGCCACCCTTATCCACCTGAGCTGCGGCTTCCAAGCTGCCACGGCCCCCCTGTCTTCTGGACCATCTCAGTTCTCTGCTCAGCGGGAGGCCCTTATCGAGCTGCTCCAGCCTCAGCGCTACCCTTATCCACCCGAGCTGCGGCTTCCAAGCTGCCGTGGCCCTGTCTTCTGGACCAGCTCTCTCTGCTCAGCGGGAGGCCCTTATCGGGCTGCTCCAGCCTCAGCACCACCCTTATCCACCTGACCCACGGCTTCCAAGCTGCCGCGGCACTGTCTTCTGGACCGGCTCTCTGCTCAGTGGGAGGCCCTGATAGGGCTGGCTCTAGTTTCAGAGCCACCCTTATCCATTGAGCAGCTTCCAAGCTGCCATAACCCCTGTCTTCTGGACCAGCTCTCTCTGCTCATGTATGCGAAATACAAGCCAGCAGGACTAGCCTGAACCCTCGGCCCTGCTCCCATTGGCCAGAAGCATCGAGACCCAAGCTGCCAATTGGTTGGTTGCTGCCTAGGTGAGCCGCCATTGGTCAGCTCGGTCTCCCCGGCCTTCACCTTTGAGCCGGCCCTGCTGCATTGATACTGGGTCTGGATCTCTACGGCTGGGCCTGAATCTGCTGCTCGGTATTTTTGCTACCTAGACCGACTTCAAATCCAGTACAACTGAATGTCTAACTGTTCTTGGTAGCCAAGCTGTTCATTTGAGCATTCTGTTTACCTGGTCTGTATTTTCTGTTTAAGGTTTAATTGTAATGCAGTGTTTGCAGCTCTCTCTGGATCATGTTTCATCTAAGGACTGCATTCTAGTACTAGATCTACTAGCCTGTTTGTAAAGTTAATGCCATAGCATAGGTCTAGGAATTAATTTTCTGTTTTATTTCTCTGACTCCTGTTCACTATTTTTCCCTGCCTCTTCGGATCATGTTTGAGGCATCCCCCGCTTAAGTTAACTGCTTTCGTTTCTGCTCTCACCCCACCTCGCTTACTAGCTGAGACACTCCCTCTCATTTAAGTTGATTGCTCTTCATAGTGCACCTCTAACCTCCCAGTCATAAAACTAGCTATGCAACTCTTCCTACTTGCTTTTAAATGAGCTCACCTCTACCTCTTTCTTTCTTTTCCATCGGGAGGGCCTCAGCGCCACCCTTATCCACCTGAGTCGTGGCTTCCAAGCTGCCGTGGCCCCCTGTCTTCTGGACTGGCTCTTTCTGCTCGGGTATGCTGAAATACAAGTCACCGGACCAGTCTGAACCCTCGGCCCCGCTCCCATTGGCCAGAAGCATTGGGACCCAAGCTGCAGATTGGTTGGTTGCTGCCTAGGTGAGCCGCCATTGGTCAGCTCGGTCTCCTGGCCTTTGCACCTCTGAGTCTGGCCCTGCTGCACCAATAATGAGTCTGGATTTTTCACGACTGAGCCCGAATCTGCTGCCCAGTATTTTTGTCCTGCCCGCCCACCCTGGCCCCACCTCTATTAAATCAGCCTAACTCCACCCAGCAACCCTACTCTACCCTGATTGGCTGGTACTGTTAGGAGCTTGTGGCAGTGTTGAATCCCTGCCAAATTATTTCTGCTCCAGAGGGCTCTTTATCCCTGCCTCACTCCTTAATAATTTGGAAATGTTTCTCCTAAAAGTCATCTGCCTTGTTTCCCTCTGGTGCTTGCCCATGCAAGTTCCTTCTAAGTGCTCTTTGCTTTTTGGCCCTGCTCCCTTAGGGATCCCCCTCGTTATGAAGGTATGCCCCAAATCTACCTCTGCTCCCTGTGCTGTGCCCTTTGCCCATGCACTACTACTCAACGTGTCCTGTGGGGACAGCGCATTAGGACGTACCCTTCCCCCCCCACCAATCTAATCTTTATCAGCCCCAATGTAAAAACCCACATTCCAGGGATTTATTTAGCTCTAAAAATTGATTAGCGTTTTGCTTATAAAAGTGCTAAATCTTTGTGAAAATGCATAGCTCTTGCCTCACTGTGTTTAACAAACACAGCACTTCTAGAAAATCTACATAAATACTTTCTGTACAGTTAGTATAGTCCCAAGAAAAAAACTGCTAATCAATTATTTAAAACCCTGACATTCTCACCTTAAAGAACCGTGTGGATGAAACGACCCGGATAAAATGGCAGATAGCAATAATAGCAGATAGGCAAGCCTCACTATCAGGCAACGTCCACCCTAATCCTGGGCCACTGCAAAAACAATGCTCTGGGCTCACCATCGCCTCCATTAATATCTGCAGTTTACTTGCAAAACTCTACCCCTTCCAAGTATGGACTGCTCAACACCAACCCATTTTCTCAGTGGTGGAGACCTCGTTCAACCCAAGAATTCCAGATTCAGCTTTCCAATTGCCAGGCTCACCACTTTCAAACTGGACAGACTAGGAAAGTGTGGAGGTGGCTGTGTCATTTATCTTAAGGATACCTCCGGGGACAACCAATGCCACCTATCCCTGCTAGTGGTGGCACCCAAGTTCTAGCTGTAAAGATTCTGCTTGGCACAAATGGTAAAACACTCACAGTGGCTTCGGTTTACATCCCCCCTTGGGCCCAAGATACTGGGTTCAAAGTTGTCACTGACTACCTCACAGTTTATGGTTCTAACACGGAGATACTAATTCTGGGGGACTTCAACATAAACTGGAACTCCCCAGAAGCTGGATGTTTCAAGGACACCCTCTCCCCTATCAACATAACACAAGTTGTTGACACACCCACCCGAATAAACTACCGCACAGGCACATGTACCCTCACTGACTGGGTTATCACCAACTACCCTAGCAGGGTAACCCACCTAACAGTTCTCCCCGACTCCCTCAACAACCATTCCCCTATCCTACTCACTGGGTCTAACAAATCCCCTAAGGTCCCAACAAAAATTATAACAACAAGGCTACTCAAAAAAGGGAAGCTTGGTGCTCTAAAAGCCCCCCTAAAAAGCCATGACTGGAGTTACCTAAGCAACATGACTGATGCAGATGCTGATTTAGACTACTCTGTCACTAAGTTCAAAGAGCCCTGTGATATATATGCCCCATACAAAACATAAAATCAGATGCTCCCAAAACTCCTGGATCTCACCTATACTCTTAGATATGATGAAAGAAAAATTACTCACCTTAGTAATGTTGTTTCTTCTAATGGAGTCTTGCTGTATTCTGACAAATTGCAGTGAGGTCCAACCTTGAACTGCCTCGGAGATGAAAAGTTAACTTTCCATGCCAGGCATCGAATGCTGAGCTCGAGCTCGGTTGAGACTCTGTCTGTTGCTGTTTGAACTCAAACCGTCAGATCTTTATGAGCTAAACTCACTGAGTGTCCTGTGTGGAAGCTGTAAACCTATACTAGCCAACTGGCTACTAAATAAAATAAACAGATTTTTTGGTCCCAAAACAAAGACTCAAGTCAGGAAACCCCAAAAATGAAATAAACACAACACCCACTCACCCAAAGAAAAAGGGGTGATAATAAAAAGGTGGGGCACCTCCTGAGTGCCAACACTGCTACTGCCCACCCACATCCCAAAAACAAAGGTTCTGAGAGGGAAGGGGGGGTCAGAATACAGCAAGACTCCATTAGAAGAAACAACATTACTAAGGTGAGTAATTTTTTCTTCAAACAACATGAAGTCTTACTATATTATGACAAATTGCAGACTACCAAGCAGTACCTCCATGGAGGAGGGACAGAACCTACCTAGGAAATAGGCTCTGAAGCACTGCTGTGCCAAACCGAGCATCACTCCTAGCCTGAATATCCAGAGAGTAATGCTTGGTAAAAGAGTGAACTGTTTTCCAGGTAGCTGCTTGACATATCTCTAAGATAGGAATATCCCTGGCAGCAGCAAGGGAAGCAGCTGTATCTCTGGTAGAGTGAGCCCTCAGGCCTGAGGGTGGAATCTTACCTAGTTTTTTATAGCAAAATTGAATGCAAGAGACAATCCACCTGGCAATGCATTTTTTAGTGGCAGGTTTTCCCTTTCCAACCTCACCATAAGTGAGGAACAGTTGGAGGGAGTCAAACCTGTGACCCTTGGTATGCTCTATGTAGTAGCTAAGGGCTCTTTTCACATCCAAACTGTGCAGCCTCCTCTCACCAGGAGGAATGGTCAGTGAAGAACACAGGAAGAGACATAGACTGGTTAAGGTGAAGTCTGAAACCACCTTAGGTAAAAACTTCCTGTTAGTCCTGAGGACCACCTTATCTCTATGGAAAGAGATAAAATCAGGCTCCACTGACAGGGCTTGTAACTCGCTTATGCGCTTGGCAGAAGTGATGGCCACCAAGAAAACAGTTTTCCAAGTCAAGTACTTAAGCTCTGCTGAGGACAAAGGCTCAAGAGGGGTTGCATAAGCTGAGCAATGCAAACATTAAGGTCCCAAGCAGGGGCAGGGTCCCTGAATGGCGGATTGGTATGAAGCAATCCCTTGAAAAACTTAGAGAATACAGGATGAGCTGAAAGGGAAGAAGCTTACCTGCTGAAGAAGCATGAGACAGCTGCCAGATGCACTCTTAGTGTAGCTGGTCTGAGTCCCAAGCTATTCAGATGAACCATATAGTCAAGGACTGTGGGCAAGCCAGCAGACTCTGGAGAAATATGCTTCCCAGAGCACCATATGGAGAATCTTTTCCATTTGGAATTATTAAGTGGTTCTGGTGGAAGGCTTCCCAGAAGCCTTTAGGAACTCCATAACACCTTGAGAGAGGTGTAAATCAGCAAACTCTAACTCTTCAAGAGCCAGGCCTTGAGATTGAGAGATTTGAGATTCGGATACCAAACCCTCCCCTGAGCACAGGTTAACAGGTTGTAATTCCTGGGAAGAAACAGGGGAAGGTGGACTGCTAAGGACAACAGGAGAGGGTACCAGGGCTGTCTGGCCCAGTCTGGAGCAATCAGAATCACCTTGCAGGGTTGAGACCTGATTTTGACTAGCACCTTGAAGGGGGGAAGCATACAGGAACTTCCCTTCCCAATTGAGAATTAGGGCATCCAGGGGGACTGAGCCCAACACTGGGGGCCTGCAGCAAAAGAGGGGAAGTTGGTGATTGTGTGGGGCTGCAAAAAGATCTATCTGTGGGGTGCCCCATCTGGAGAAAAGCACCTTCAAAACCAAGGGATCCAGTGACCATTTGTGATGGCCCTGAGATATCCTGCTGAGAGCATCTGCCAGGACATTGTCCTTGCCCGGGAGGTGTACTGCTGTAAGAGAAGTGTTCAGGGAATAGGCCAGAGACCATAACCTCATTGCTTCTGTGCACAAGGCCATAGACCGAGTGACCCTTTGCTTGTTGATATACCACATTGTGGTGGTATTGTCTGTCCTGATCTGAACAGACTTGGAAAAAGCCTGACGTGCTAGAAACACTGCTCTGAGTTCTAACAGACTGATGTGAAGCAGAGATTCCTGAGGAGACCACAACCCTTGGGTGGTCAGGTCTCCCAAGTGGGCTCCCCACCCCAAGAGGGAGGCATCTGAAGTAAGGATTAGAGAGTGAGACTGAGTGACAAAAGGAACTCCCTGTCTTAGATTGTCCTGATCCTGCCACCACTGCAATGCCTGGATCAGGGTTTCAGTCACTGGGATCAGTTTGGTCAGAGGATCCTTTTTCTGAGACCAAAAGGCTCTCAAATGGAACTGAATGTCCCTCATCTGAAATCTTGCTCCCTGCACCACTGCTGTAGAAGCAGCCATGTGCCCCAGGAGCTGCAGAAAATGCCTTGCTGGTCGAGACACCTGTAGGGTGAATGAAGAAGCCAGTGTAATAAGGGTCCTTGCCCTGTCCAGGGGAAGGAAGCCTCTTGCCTTTACTGTATCTAGCTCTGCGCCTATGAAGGTGAGGAGCTGTACAGGCTCTAGAACTGACTTTGAAAGATTCAGAAGGAAACCTAGAGAAGTGAGCAGTTGCTGAGTTATCTGAAGATGTAACCTGACTTGGTCTGGGGACTGGCCTACTATGAGCCAGTCGTCCAGGTATGGGAAGATGGAAATCCTTTTCCTTCTTAAGAAGGCAACTACTACTGCCAGGCATTTTGTGAACACCCTTGGAGCAGAGGTTAGGCCGAAGGGCATTGCTCTGAATTGGTAATGGCCTGAGGGCAGCTCGAACCTGAGGTATTTTCGATGGGAGCTTCTGATGAGAATATGGAAATAGGCAACCTTGAGGTCCAGGGAGACTAGCCAGTCCCCTGGCCTTAGAGAGGGTAGAATTATTCCCAGAGTCACCATTTTGAACTTTGGCTTTAAAAGGTGCTTGTTTAAATATCTGAGATCCAGGATGGGCTGCCATTCTCCTGTCTTTTTGGGGGTGAGGAACTACCTGGAGTACAATCCCTTCCCTTTGTGTAGGGGTGTAACCCTTTCTACAGCTCTGAGAGCCAAGAGGGAAGAGACCTCTGCCTCTAGGGCAAGTGCCTCTGAAGGATTTGCAGGTGGAAAGGATCTGGTTCTCATCTTTGGAAACTTTTTGAAGCTGAGAACCAGTCCCTAGCTTACTACTTCCAGGACCCATTTGTCTGATGTTAAAGACATTCACTCCTGGACAAAGTAAGCCAGCCTGCCCCCTACAGGTGGTGGAGAATCGGCCCTGGCAAACCCATCATGGTGCCTGTTTGGCAGGGGCTTTAGGCTGAGGGGTGGAAGCAGGCCTGCTTGTACCCCGTCTGCCTCTCCCTCTAAAGAACCCCCTCTGAGCATAAGCAGAAGAGGAGGCCTGGGCTTGGTAGAAAGGCCTATGAAAAGGCCTGCCCCTGCCCCTGGGATGCTGCCTCTGAGGAGTGGCTTGCCTTTTCTTGGCTTGAACACTCCTATAGGTGGTCCTGTATTCATCCATTTTCTTCATGTAGTTCTCTGTTTGCTCCCCAAACAGAGAATTACCCACAACAGGAAAATCCATGGCCTTAGTCTGGGTATCCTGAGACAGGTTAGTACATCTGAGCCAAGCCATCCTACGAAGGGCCACAGATGTAGCCATGACTCTAGATGAAACATCATTGAAGTCCACTGAAGCATGGAATTGCACCTTGGATGCCTCAATACCATCCACAGCTACCTGCTCCAGCTCCTTGGCAAGCTGGTCAGGGACCTGTTTAGCTAAAGCCATTACAGTGTCCCATCTAGATTTCTGATATCTAGCTGTATAGGCCATATTTGGCCTGCCTGAGTCCCAAGGATGCTACCATGTACTGTTTCTTTGCCATGGCATCAATCCTCCTAGAATCCTTATCTGGGGGTGTGTGCCAAGGGTATATTTGCCTTATCACAGGCAGCAGCCTGCACTACCCCAACATGGCTGCATTGCTGGGTAAGGAACTCTGTATCTGAGCCTGAAAGAGTATACCTCTTGTCCATTCTCTTATCCACAGAAGGTATAGAATTAGGAGTCTTTAAAATTTTATTGTCTGTTTCCCAAAGACTTATGAAGGGGAATAGACAGCCTCCTGGACTCTGGGATATCCATCATTTCAACATAGTCAGGCTCCTCCTGGTCATCCACAGCTTCTTCCATAGGAAGTTGAAGGGTTTCAGCCACTTTCTTGTAAAACATGAAATGGGAGGGGGACTCAGAAAGCCTAGGAGGAGACACTCCTGAAGGTCTGTCTGGGGAGATGTCCCGGTCAATGGGCACATCCAGACTTTCATAATCACATTCACTTTCCTCTTACTCTCCTTCCTCCGGTTCATAAAATTCCTCTAAATTATAATCCGGAACGGTGGAACCGGCGAACCAGCGCCTTCTTGATGGTGCGGTTCGGTCCAGGCTGAGATAGCGACTGAACAATTTTATCGCTTTGGCCATATCATCAGCGGTTGGAGAAAAAACTTTGGATCCACACGGCTGATTTATCCCTTCTTGTTCTCTTACCAGTGGGCGGTTTTTCTTTTGGGTTTCTCAGACATGGCCAGTCCTAAACCAAACTTACCCTTTTTCAGCAATCTGCCAGGCAAGACACTCTTACTAGGTTCCTGACCGTGTTATGGAGTCGTGGAAAGCATCATGGCCAAATCTGTTTTTTAGAACCGATAAGAACCCATTAACCACACTCTAAAAGTGGAAGTAAAGATTTCTAAACAACCTGATAGGTTCAAACCGAACCGATGACACGTTTACAAGTTCCACACAGAATAGAAAACAATATAAACCTATCTAGTATTCACGAATACCACAGACAGAGACTGAACCGATAGGTTGCGGTTTAAATTCGGTCGAAAACCGAGAAAAATGGTACTTTAACCGACAAATTGAACCAAGCAAGGAGAAATCTCCGGGCGACTGTTCAGTGAGGCGGGTAAAGAATCTGACGGTTTGAGTTCAAACAGCAGCAGACAGAGTCTCAACCGAGCTCGAGCTCAGCGTTCCATGCCTGGCATGGAAAGTTAACTCTTTCATCTCCGGGCAGTTGAAGGTTGGACCTCACTGCAATTTGTCAGAATACAGCAAGACTTCATGTTGTTTGAACACTCACTGGGATCAGCTCTGGAGCAAGTCCCATAGCACTGGCTCAGCCGCTGACATCCAGTTGCATAAGTGGCCCAGAACAACTGTACCTAGGCTATTAGGAAAGCAAAAAGTCTTCACTTTAAAAAGAGGCGGAAAACTCCTCGAAGGACAGCAAATGTTTCTGGGACAATATCCAGGCCCTACCTGGTAAGCCAACAAACGCCCATCCTAATTAATATAATGGTATCCCAACCCATGACCCAAAAATCATAGCTGAAACTTTTAATCAGGCCTTTACCAACCTTAGTGGTGTACTGCCCCAACTTCCTGCTCCCAACATGTGGCAGCCCAGCCCCAAACTCTGCTATGACCTCCCCAGAGCTACCACCCCCCCTCTACCTCAAGGTAATTTCCAAAAACGACGCCAAAAAATATATTACCAAGGTGCTCAGCAAATCAAGAACGAGTAGTGACAAGCTCGATCTCAAGCTCCTGGAGCTCTCTCTTGAAGATGTACTCCCTCCCTAACCAAAATCTTAAACTTCTCCTCATCACAGGTAAGTTTCCAACAATCTGGAAAGCAGCGGTAGTCACCCCTGTTTATAAAAGTTATGACAGAACCAATCATGCCAACTATCACCCCATTTCAATTCTCCCACCGCTCTCAAAATCACTTGGGCGTATCGTCTCAGATCAACTTTCTGAATATCTCAACAAATACCAACTTCAATGTAAGCAGCAGCATGGCTTTCACAAACAACATGGTACAGCTACCGCACTCTTGGAATACACCAGGTACATCCACGGTGCTCTCGATCAGGGCTCTTGGTGGGGGCTACTTACATAGACCTCACAAAGGCCTTCGACACAGTTAACCATGAGTTGCTTCTACGTCAGCTATCCAACACAGGCCTCTCCCTTGAATCTATATCCTGGTTTAGGAGTCATCTCCAAGGGAAAGTGCAAAAAGCAAAAATAAATGAAGTCTGCTCAAGCCCCCTGAGCATCACCACCGGTGTACCACAAGGCTCTATACTGGGTCCACTACTATTCAGTCTGTTCATAAATTCACTGTCCCTGGCAGTAACAGACCAAGTCTTGCTCTATGTGGACGACGCAGTGCTCTATTCGTCCCACTCCAACCCCAAAGAGCTCGAGCGCCGTATGCAATCCAACTTCGCTTCAGCTAAAAATTGGTTCAATGACTCTAAGCTACTTCTAAATTACAAAAAAAACAAATGCTATGGTCTTCGCATCATCCCACAAGTAGTACAGGAACTACCAACTACAAACTGTTAATAATCAGAACTCCCCCCCTGAACCCGTTACCCACTTCAAATACCTAGGGGTAACATTAGATTCAACACTATCGTACACACGACATATTGATCTAATTGCAAGAAACGCAAATGCAAAATCTGCCTACTTTTAGAAATAAGCTGCTTTACACCAGATGCCCTAAAATTGGCGTGACCAGTTCAGTACTGACTGTCACTGACTATGGCCTTGTGGTTTATGGTGCAACAATGCCTACAGCTCTCAAAAGAATTAAAACTATCCTAAACAGAGCTTGCAGGCTTGTTCTGGGATGCATCATTTAACTCACACTTGTGAGCTTTATGCTCCAAAGCGGATGGCTCAAACTAGACTGTGTATCCAGTTACAGACTGCCTGCTCGCCAAAATCCATACTTAGCCTTACACCCCAGGTGTTCAGAACCTCCTCAAACACCCTAACACAGCTAGATGCACAAGGGGCTTAAGCGACCACCTTGAAAGTCACCTTTTGCAGAACCTCCCAAGGCAATGATCCTTTGAAATATAGTGCACCCATCTGCTAAACTCCTCAGCGTGAGCTGCAAAAGGAGCCAAACTGGGCCCTTTTAAAACTAACAAGTGTTCCTTGCTCTGGACAATGTATGTGACTGCATTACCTAGTACTCCCCACTCCCCACCACTCCCTCCTGGTCCTCCCACCACCTTTTAGCCCTTCGTTGCCCCCCACACACACAGTTGTCTCCTCCTCTTAAATCTCATTAGGAACCAACACTCCCCTACCTCATAGACTTCTTTGCTTCCTTCCAACCTCCCTACTACCCTTTCCCTCACTCCTCCCAATCCCCCCTTTTATGGATTGAGATATGCTTCATCCCTTGCTCTCTCACTCACTACCTCATCCCTCTCTCCATCCACTCTCCTTTCCCTGACTCTCCTAGTCCTTGTCCTCTTTGCTTCCTCCTTCCCCCTTCCTCCTCCATCTACCCCTCCCTCATCATCTTCAACACCTCCCCCCACCCTCCCCTCTCGCCCCATTAACCCTCCACCCTCTATTACTTTCTTTCTTTTTTGCTAATTTACCTTTCAGACCCATCCTTACTGCCGGTCTCCGGCATGCAATTACCTTCCACTTGTTTCTCCTTTTACCAGTGTTCCACATTGCGTGAAAATATAGAGCGGTGGTAAGGGGAGGAGCCACAGGGGGTGGGGTCACCAGGGACGGAGCTACCGGTGGGCGGAGTCAGTCGGGATGCAATAAATGCATAAGAAACAAGAAATAAGAGTAATATGATGATCTGGAGGCCTTTGTAGTATGCAGTAGCAAATAAAAAGTGTGATAAAACATACTGGAGAACCTCTGCATTCTAGTTGCAGGCCAGGCAACAGTTTGTGAGAGTCTTAACATTTGGTGAGGCCATACTACAACTCTTTACTAGTGCCTGCAAGGCCAAGATCTAATCTTCGGTTTCACAGTCCTGCCCAATGAGCTGCAGCTTCCAAATAAGGAAACTGTCAGACATCGGGCCCTCAATTGAGATAAGCATAAGTGCATTTAGCACACTGGCACTTAATCTATTTGTTCCGCGTTTTATTCGATTCAGTGCAGAAAACCCCCTCACAATCTGCAGTTGACATGGGTATTATCATTGCCAGCTCTGCCAAAGCAGATATGTTTGGATACAGGTCTACATACTTAGTAGTTAGGCGTGCAGGACATCAGAAATAGTCTTAAAGGCCATCTTTTCCGTGAACATGAGACTCACGCAGAGAAGCCCATTCCAGTGCAGAAGCATCTACATCCACAACAGTAGCATACTGACCAAGAATAATCTCAAGGCTATCACTACCATACCCTTCCAACTCTTCAATATCAACTTCCTGTATCATGCTGGGGTCAAAGATACTGAACGCATCCAAAAGTTCTGTGCTTGGAAACCTTTGTCAATTTGAGCAATTAGGGCCCTAATAAACTTGTCATGCACAGAGGTTGTGAAATGATTCAACTGTGGTTCGCTAAATGGCAAGTTCAGGCCATTATCATTCAGGAGTACTAGTTCAGGCGAAACGGAGGAGAAGTACTGACCAGGTACCAGTAGGCGTGCCCTAAGAATCTCTAAAGTGGAATGTAAATGTCTCTTTATATCAGTAAAATTCAGAGCTGATGTTTGAAAGCATTTAGATAAGATGCTAAGGTGTGGAAGTATGTCACACATCATGCATAAAATAGAGAAAAACTCCCAGTTTTCCACCATTTTACTAGGCCCACAGCTTGGGATCATGCCTTTCAGAGGCCTCTCTATGCAAGGACGTAACAACAGATGGGAAAATCTTCCTTAGTGTGTCACATGCTGCATCATGGGACAACCACCTAACTGCTTTTGCCTGTTTAGGCTTTAAAACAGGGTTTTCCATTGCCTGCTGAATTTCTTTCAGGGCAGCCATGCGAACAGCAGAGTTTTCATAATATCTGTGTAAGTGATCTAGTGTTTGATTAAACTTTTTAATGGCGTTCACTTCATTTGCTGCTGCCTTTACAGCCAAGGCCTCCCGGTGAGCCATACAGTGATTTTCAACAAGAACTGGGCTGACTTCTTTCAGCTATTTAGCCACCCTGTTTTGCCTGCCCAGCATAACAGCTGCTCCATTGCTGCCTAACCCTGCAAGGTGATCAACCGAGATTTGATTGTTATCAGAGAACTCCAGCATTTTTTAACAATTGTGTCTGCCTTCCATCAACTAGTTCCTCAAGTCCCAGGAAAGAAACTCTGGGTTTCTTCTTTGCAGTACATACCATACAAAATGAGCTGCTTCATAACAGCAATATCAGTTGTTTCGTCCACTAAATATGAAAAAAATTTGGCAGCCTTCAAATCTGCAAGAACTGATCTCCTGACCACCTCACCCAGAGAGAGAACCATTTCTCTGACAGTTCGATCATAACGATATTTAACAGCATCAGCAATATGCATATTGTCTAGGTATTTGCATCCCAATGATTTGGCGAGATCCAGCAGTGAGCCATATTTCGTTGTGTGAGGCAGCTCATTTTTTACTAGCCAGTACATGCAACGAAGGGATGCCACAAAAGCTTCTTGTTCCAGGGTCATGGCTCTGCTGCATTGCCTGCTCTATTCCACCTTTTGAAGCTGAAATTCTGCAGTTAGCTTCCAGTTCAGAAGCAACAACGTGAACTGAACTGTTCTGATGCCTTTTATAGCATCTTCTCTGAATGTCTTATACCCACTGAGTACCCAAACTGTTCCTGATTTGGGCATCTGTTTATGTTTTATGCAAAATGCACAAACATGCCATCATTTTCTTTGTACTGTAACCAACAGTATTTGTTAAGCCAGCCAGTATAAAATCCTGTTGCTCATGCTTAGAGGTGTTTTTCTGTATTACAGGAGGAAGTGCAGGAGTTTTTGGACAATGACGTCGATATCAACTGGACCAACTGGCATTGTCCCAATCATCGACTCACAATTGTCATCTTGATCAGGATGTTTCCGTTTTGAGTTAATTTGAAACCAAAGTTAGTTAGTTTCTGCATTGTGTACAATAAAGCTTTTTTTCCTAATTGTTGTCGTGTGTTTATTTGTCAATACAGAACGAGAACTTGGTAATGCTAGTTGAGCCCCAAATATTTTTCTCACACAAATATTTTTTTGCTCCCTGAATCAGGGTTCAGAACAAGTGACCACTGATGAAGCAAGACTGCACAACCTGACTAGTGGTGCAGAACCCTGGTGGCACAGTTAAGGAGACCAGAATTTTTTTCTCACACAAATATTTTTATTCCTCAATCAGGGTTCAGAACAAGTGACCACTGAAAGCAAGACTGCACAACCTGACTAGTGGTGCAGAACCCTGGTGGCACAGTTAAGGAGACCAGAATTTTTTTCTCACACAAATATTTTGTTATTCCTGAATCAGGGTTCAGAACAAGTGACCACTGTGAAGCAAAACTGCACAACCTGACTAGTGGGACAGACCCCTGGTGGCACAGTTAAGGACCAGAATTTTTTCTCACACAAATATTTTTTTATTCCCTGAATCAGGGTTCAGAACAAGTGACCACTGACGAAGCAAGACTGCACAACCTGACTAGTGGGACAGACCCCCTGGTGGCACAGTTAAGGAGACCAGTTTTTTCTCACACAAATATTTTTTTATTCCCTGAATCAAGGTTTGGAAATAAGTGACCACTGACGAAGCAAAGCTGCACAACCGGACTGGTGGAACAGAGACTGTAGACCCCCTGGTGGCAATATGTGGGCTTCTGCTAGCTTTATTTTCTTTTTTACTTTTTTGCAGCTAGTAATTTCTCCTTTATAAAGCAGCACTCAGAAGAGAAAATAATGCAAGAGCCTAGAAGGTCCTCTAAATCTCTCCCACTGCCCTCCCCTCACTCACAACCCCACTCCACAGCAATGCAGAAATATAGTACATCAGGCTCAAAAGAATACTATGGGCATGTGAACAGTCAAGCTATCACACACACTACTGGCTCTGCAGTGCTACACTTGACTAGTAATCTTCCTTTTTTTTTTTCTTTTTACAAAATTCTTTTTTTTTTTTTCCAAAGCAGCAAGAAAACCAAACTGAGAAGTGAGCTGCCTAGTACTAGTCTCTGTGAGACCACTCTCTCCCTCCGCTGCCCCCCCCCCCACTCACGACATTATTAAATGCAATTATCAGGCTGAAAAATGTGCTCAAAACTGTCTGACAAGCTGCTCAGTAAAAACGCAACCGATGCTGACACTCTGAACACAAAGAGATCCACTTTGACGCAAGACACAAGCCGAATGTAAAGCTCCAAAGTGACAGTCTGTACTTAACTGGGACTTACCCAAAGTAAACTGCTCTGACAGGGCAAGTCAGCTGTCACTCCCTGCAGATTTGGCGCCTTTCTCCCGAGCGACCTGGTGACCATCGGAGCAGTCAATCACATGATCCTGGACTGCCAGCACCGAACTACGGTTGTGCAACCTCACCGTCTTTCTGGTGCATGGCGAGGAGCAGGATGTGGGTTCTCGTGCTTCGCGCGTGTCTGGCCTTGTGATGCAGTTTAAAGTGACAGGCAGCTTTTACCTGCACAGAAACAGTGGCAGGACTTTAAATGAGAGGCGGCTATTTAAGATAGTACGTAGCCTCTCTAGTTGTAATGAATGGGAACACTGTTTTACTAAGTTACTTTGACAAAAGAACTGTTTCACTGAAACACTTCTGGCTACCTTTTAATCCATGTGCCTTAAGGTTGTATAATGACTGCTTGACCTTGCATGGTCACCTGCTTGTTTATTGTTTGCTCACCCTCTATCCTCTATGTATTGCTTGTTTATTCTTAGGTTACCGGTTTATGTTTGTTTTACTGTTATTATGTTGATGTGGAACCTCTGTAAACAAGTCTCTGACTCAAAGGTACTTCCGAGACTGTAATAAACAAATGTAGCTTGTAAAAAGAAATAAATAAATGTAGCTCTGCCCTGTCCACGGGAGCCAAGCCCTGGCTCTGCAACAGTCGAGCTCTGCCCTGATGAAGTGAATTACCTGTGAGGGCACAAGTTCCAATCTGGCCTAGATGACCAGGAGGCCAAGAGAGATGCAGGATTGGAGGGCCAGAACTCCGGACCTCTCCACCTCCTACTTGGAGGGACCAGCAATTAAGCCAGTCGTCCAGGTAGGGATATACCTGGACTCCTCAGTGCCCCAGGTAAGCTGCCACCACTGCAATGCATTTGGTGAAGACCCTGGTGGCCCATGAGAGGCCGAATGGCATGGCCTGGAACTTGTAGAGGATCCTCTCCACTCGGAACCGGCAGCAGGAAGGATTGGGATGTGAAAGAAAACATCCTGAAGAGCCAGACAGCAAAACCACATATCCTGCTCAAGAGATATACGATAAGGCACAGAGTAACCATCCTGAAGATGCACAGTCTGAGAAACTTGTTCTAGGTTGTGCAGATTTGAGATGGGTGAAAGCCCCCAAAATCTATTTTATTTATTTATTTAATGTAGATTTTGGTAACCGGGTAAGCCCACTGAAACCAGAGGTCTCTTTTTCAGGGGCAACCCAGAATTAGTTACAGTAGATTACATACACTGGTATCAATATACAGTATTTACAGCTGATGCATACAAGGAATTGGTATCAAACACTTAACACAGAGACAGCAGGTTTAAGTACCTGGGGACAAACCCTGGGTGTTCTGGAAGGTCCAAGACTGGAGCAATGACCTCCTTGCGGAAGAGCTGGGAGATGTCATCCCAAAGGGCTGACAGGATGTTGACGGACAATATGTTCCCCCGTGGAGCACGGGCTCAGCAAGGTGGGTAAGCCTCGAACTCTAGAGGCAGACCCGGACAGACTACCTCGAGGACTCACCTGTCCGTGGTAATAGCGGACCATGCGGAAAGGAAGTGGTGGAGCCAGCCCCCCATGGAAGGACCCAGGGGAGACAGGACAGGCATGGGGAAGGCACACCCCATCCTGTCACTTGGCAGGCTTGTAGGCGGAGGAGGGACTGGCTGAAGGACCACCGAGGCCTCGATCTCCTGATTTATGGACAACCATTGCAACAGACTTTGGTCGTGGTCACCAGGCCTGAGCCTGCTGTGAGCCGGTTTGGCCGCAGGGGCAGAGAGGGCCGAAGGGCTTCTTCTTCTGCTACTTGGAGCCTTGGGATCCATGTGGGTGGAAGTCACAGAGTCCAGGTTGGCAATGGACTTTTCGATGTGGGTGAGGTGCCTTCAACCCCAGACCCAAACAGATAGGTATCCAGAAAGGTGACATCCACCAGCTTGTGCTGGGTTTTTGCCGTGAAGGTCGAGATACGCAGCCAAGCCCTGCATCACATGGCAACCGTGGCCGCCACAGATCTGGCACAAGAGCCGCTTACGTCCATGACAGTCTGGAGCTGTTTAGCCACCGCTCAGCCTTGATCCCGGACCTGCTTGACCGTGATCTGGAGGTCCATAGGGAGATGAGGAAGCACCTCGTCAAGCATGCCCAAAAGGGCATGGGAAAAGTGGACCATCAAAAGGGCCAAACTCGCTTGCTGAAGGCCGAGAGAGGAGGCAGCACAGACCTTCTTCGCCATGTGATCTAGTTTTTTGGACTCCTTGTCAGGAGGCTTGTCCACACTGCCCATGTTGCCCATGCGTCGGAACACAAGAGTTGGCCACCAAACCCTCAGCCGAGGGGTGCTCTGTGAATCACGAAAAGAGAACCGGTAGAGACATACAGTACATACATAAAAAGTGATGGCAGAAGGGGACCATAAGATCCATCTAGTCTGCCCATGTCCCTACTCCCTCCCTTAACTGCTACTCAGTGTTATGATGCCTTAGCAATTACCCCAAGCATTCATAAAAGCCCCATCTGTTTTTGCCTCCACCACTCCCTGTGGAAGGCTCTTCCATGTGTTGACCACCTTCTCTGTGAAAAAGAACTTACGTGTGTTGCCCCTGAACTTGCCCCCCTCCCAGTTTTATATCATGACCTCTTGTTCTTGTATAATTCTTGACCTGAAACAGGTCTTCAACCTGCACCCTATTTATTCCCTTCGTGTACTTGAAGTATTCAATCATGTCTCCCCTCTCTCCTTTGTTCCAAGGAATATATGTTGAGATCCTTCAACCGTTCCTCATATGGTTTCAGATGCAGTCCCTGTACCATCTTTGTAGCTTTCCTTTGCACTGCCTCCAATCTATCCACGTCTTTTCTAAGATGTGAGTGTCAGAACTACACACAGTAGTCAAGGTGCGGTCTTACCAGTGATCTATAGAGTAGAATACTTGTGGGCCATCCAGGCCGATGGTGCAGGGTAAGAGGCCGGATGCTCCACAGCTCCAAGGCAGGGCAAAGAATGGCCTCTGCAACCAGGAAGGCTTCCCCACGGGAGTCACCCCGGTCAAGGATCTTGGTAAGCGGGTACCAAGCCTGCTTCTAAATGGGCTCCATTGGGGGATCCGTGCATTCCGAGATCAAGTGGAGAAGACCCATAAAAGAAGTGGTGTCTTGCTCCACTGACTCCAGGTCCGCTTGACGGGGACTGCAAAGAGGAACCTTCTGATTCCAAGGAATCATTAAATAAAGGTCTACTGCCAGAATCCTCACTGACCCTATGGGGTTGAGCAGAGGTAAAAGTGACCAACAGCCAATGGGAAAGACCCGAGGCAGGGCGAGCCTCCTTAGTCGGAGCGTTGGACTTCGGCTGTTTCAGCAGCGACTCCACCAGGATAGGAGGGGAGGCTGGGAGGCCAAGCCGGGACCTGATGGGTCGGG
The DNA here is from genome assembly GCA_016271365.2 of Neoceratodus forsteri. Lineage (NCBI taxonomy): Eukaryota > Metazoa > Chordata > Ceratodontiformes > Ceratodontidae > Neoceratodus > Neoceratodus forsteri. Next base: position 105,636,771 of record CM028131.1, on the reverse strand, counting down.
TCCTGCCGAGGCGTAGAAGGCTGCAGCCTCTCTGGCGAAAGCCATGTAATGGCTGGGGTCGAAGTCGGGACAGGCTTCACCCTGGTGAAAATGAGCTGTTGCCACATCAAGTCCTCGTAGTGCCAACACAGCTTGCACCAGAGCTTCTCCTTGCCCGAGGAAGACAAGGAATAGCAGTGGCGCTGCTTGCCCAAGTGTCGAGAGCATGAGCGTCTATGTCGACGTGGGCTGCTCGACTCAGGACTCCTGGAATGGGACCTCGGCCTTGACTGTGGGGGCACCGATGGCGGGTCTCAGAGGGGACCGTCGAGAGCTGGGTTTCCGGGTCCGGAAGCCCTTGGGAGAGAGGCGGTGGTCAGTGGACTGATCCATCCCTCGAGTGAGCGATAGGACCGTGGTCCTAGAAAGGGAGATATTGGCCTCTGCTGGCGACAACAGGTTGACCAGCTCAAACAAAATCTCAGCCAGAAGATTGACCTACATCTCGACCAACTGGCCCAATGGGGAGACCATGGGGCCTGGGCTGAGGCACTGACCAAAGTTGGAACCTCTGGAGAAGCATGGGAACCGGGAGGCCTGAGAGCGCTCTTGATCCCACTATTAACGACGAGATCCTTTCTTGGCCTCTTTTTCAGATTCTGAGCTTGACTTAGTGCCCAAGGGTCCCTGCCCATGGATGGGAAGGGCATCACACAAGTCTTTGAATGCCCCTGTGAAGGAGGCACCCAGGGGGAGTGGCAAAAAGGCCAAAGCTGAGGAAGCCTGAGCTGCAGCCTGGGCCGCAGCTTCCTCAAATGCAGCGAGTTGTTCAGCAGACCCCGCAACCCCAGACACCACCCGACAGGTGTCCTTGGATTTGACGGACGGATCCCAATCGTCCGGACGACCCAGAAGCAGATGGGCATGGCAATCCTCTAGTGTGGATGGATGAAAAGTGCGTCACAGGCTGCATATGCCTGGGGATCATGGTCGTGGCCCAAGCAGTAGATGAACATTGTGTGTGGATCCGTCAGAGACACCTTCTGCTCGCAGGCACATTTTCGGAATCCCGGTGCAGACTTCGAATAGTCCATACCAGAGACAAGGAGGAGTAGCCTGAAGACAAATGTTTATCGAAAATTTGAGGTTTTAATAAGCAAAGGGCCTTCTCACCGTGAGAACGGTAAGGAGAGAACCTTCTTCCAGGGGAAAGGAAGATCTGATATCACAGGGCAGTGCCGAGGTAGTTACCACCGGTGGGTGGAGGAGTCAACCTGAAGATATTCCGGCAAGCCTTAAAGGGGAAAGGAACACTGCCTGAAGTGTGGCTAGAACACCATATCCGCATCCCTAGAAATCATAGTTACTGGACACTTTAATATCAACTGTGCAGCCAAATCTAATGTTACAGGGATTTGGTGGCCAGCCTATTCCTTACGCAAGTTGTCAATGACTGCACCAGGGCCAACTACAAAACTGGAGCCAAAACTCTGACAGACTAGATACTAGCCAGTACCGGGTCATAATAGCGCAGCAAGAAAAGCGCTGCAAGAACCACACTGTGTAAAGCGTGAGAGGGTTTAGAGTGACGGGTTACAATAGCGGTAGGGAATTACTGCTAACCCTGAAGCTCTGTGTTGTCGAGGCACAGGTCAGGAAAGCAGGGAAAACCAGGAGCAGTTGTGAATTCACCAAAAATATTTATTTACAGTAGCAGTAACAAAAAAATTAAACTTGTTCATAATAACTATGTACAGAGAAGAAATGAAAGTTTTTTTCTTTCAGTCTCTGTGTCCCTTTTTCTTCTTTCTTCTTCCTCTTAGCAATTGCAGCTTAGCTCCCTTATAAGTCCTTTCAACCTCCAGTCTAAACAAACATCCTGTCCTTGTATTTTTCAGGCAGGATGAACACAGCAGAACACAGTGTTTGAGCTGAGGCCTAAATGAACTCAGATAACCTCTAGAGTTTACAATAGTTTTCTACAAGCATCTCAAAATATAATGATAAATTTCAACAGTAATGCCATATATTTTTCTAAACAAAAGGGATCCCAATATTAAGTGACATTTCCATATAATTATTTGCACATATTTTTTATGTTTGCTTGCATGCATGCGCAAGAAACATTATGTGGCAGCTTAGGAGAGAAGCGGGTTATGGAGGTGTGGCACTGTGGCGACCAACGCTGGCACTGCATTTGTGGGCTTGGCAGTGTTCTACCAATGCAGGCCCACTGTCCTGATGACACTGGTTCTGCAGAAGTTCCACCAACCTGAATCAATTTGGCCGCCCGCAATCAGGGGCTGCCTCGTCATTGCAGTGTCAACCATTCTGCTGCAATGAGGGAGCGACCAGTCATTGCAGGGTAGTACCTTGCCTGGTGTAATAGGTTCATGAACATGGCGGCGGCCATCGCTGTCGCCTCAGAGCCCCCGCGAAGCCGATGGGGTGATCAATCCCCTGTTGGCATGTCCCCACCCAATTTGCCAACAGGGAGCCCACTGCCTGCATACCCCCCCAATTTGTCAGGTGCTGAGGGGTGTCCAATCCTCAGCATCATGCCCCCAAAACAGTCTTTCTTTGCACGACAGAGGGTCACAGTCCCCTCCCCCCAAAACTAGGTGGCACACTGGGAGCCCACCCCAGTGTGACCAAAAGCAAGCCTGAAAAATGAAAACCCTTCCAATGCCTTTTTTTTTTTTGTTCTCCCTGAAACCAAGAACTGGTCCCTCGTGGCTGTCTCGTGCCCCTCCCAAACACGCCACCCACCCTCTGCGCACCTACCTCCCCACACCTCCTCACCCCATATTTACCTCCAAGCCCAGCGCAATGATCTTCGTGGACCGGGAACACATCTGCACTCCTCAAAGCCAACTGCGAACTGAAGAAACGCCGTAAGCTGTATAATGGCATACATAGGCCTTTTTTCAACTTGTAGGATATTCTGCCATTTTTTAGACTTTTGGCACCACATTTCAACATGGGGTTATTGGGACCCCATCTCATGAATTCAGTCACTGTCATGGGTTTTCGGTCCCAAAGGTGATTTTCACAGTCACTGCAGGAATCACATTTGGGACCGGTAACAACAACAGTGCCACTGTTCATAAGGTGGGCTTCAAAAGCCTATGTTGCAAATTTGGTGAAATAAATCCAAAAATTACTGTTTTATGAACGTGTTATGCGCATTTTCCACGCACAATTGTAACTTCATGAATTTGTAATATTTTCACTCCAGATTTTCAACACTGGCATTTTTCCACACATCCTTATGAACAGCACACCTGTCATTTTTCACATCCTGGCCGAAATGTGTTTTCGCACTTCCTGTGCAGAATCGCGCAGTCGCTGTGGGATATCAGTGTACAGGACAGATTAAGAAAATCACAGTGACACTGTTTATGAGCAGAGGTCCTAAAGTGCCTATGTTGAAAATTTGGTGACAAAAGTCCATAAATGACACTGTTATGAGCATCGTTGTGCAGTTTCACGCACCCTGTAACTTCACAAATTTGTAGTATTTTCACTCCAGATTTTCAACATTGTCATTTTGCCAGACCTCCTTATGAACAGTACAGCTGTCATTTTCACATCCTGGCTGAAATGCTTGCCGCACTTCCGCACATAATAGCGGTCGCTGTGGAAGTTAGTGTTCGGGACAGACTAAGAAAATCACAGTGACACTGTTCATGAGCAGAGGTGCTAAAATGCCTATACTAACATACTAAAATGCCAGCAGAATAGGCCTAACGGTCTCTCGAGTCTGCTCGATTTTCAGCACCCGCACTGAGGGCCGATTTTGGTGCCCCCCCCTTGGGTTATACTGTCCTCAGTCCCAGATGTTCCACCTGTATTGTGCCTGGTCAGATTTACCCTCCTGCTGTACCTGTCCCATCCTCTCTTAAACCCGTCCACATTGTCCATCTCTACCAGCTCCCTGGGCTGTGCATTCCATGGCTCCACCACCCTTTCAGTGAAATAACATCTCCTCCTCTCTGAGCCTGCCCCCTTCCAGCTTACACCCGTGACCTCTTGTTGCCCCACCTTCCTTCCTTTGGAGCACCCTGACTGGGCCTCCTTTATTGATCCCTTTCATGTACTTAAAGACCTCTATCATGTCCCCCCTGTCCCTCCTCTCCTCCAGGGTGTACATGTCGAGCTCCTTGAGCCTCTCCTCATAGGTCCTCTCCCCCAGGCCCCAAATCATTTGGTTGCCCTCCTTTGGACCCTCTCTAGGAGTGTAATGTCCCTCTTTGAATGTGGTCTCCAAAATTGTACACAATACTCAAGGAGTGGCCTAACCAAGTAGTTGTACAGTGGAAGGATCATTTGCCTTTCTGGAGGTAATCCCCCTGGCGATGCACCCCAGCATCCTGTATGCCCTTTCTGCTGCCCTTCTACAGGTCTCCGAGTTGTTCATTTTGACATCTACCACTACCCCCAGGTCCTCTCACCCTCCTTGACTTGAATCATGTCTCCTCCCAGGGTATACCCCTGGCCTGGATTTCTGACTCCCAGGTGCAGAACCTTGCACTTCCCCGCACTGAATTTTAGTTTCCATTTTCCTGACCACCTTTCCAGAGCCTCTAGGTCCTCTTGCAAGGCCACCCTCCCCTCCTCCCCATCCACCACTGCACCTAGCTTTGAGTCATCTGCAAAGAGACTCATCTCATTCCTGATCCCCCTCCTGATGTCTGAGATATAGACATTGAACAGAAGTGGCCCCAGCACTGATCCCTGGGGAACCCCACTAGTAACCCACCTTGGGGATGAGGCTAACCCTCCAACCACCACCTTCTGAGTACACTCAGAGAGCCAATTTCCTATCCATCTTAGCAACTGTCTCCCTGCCCCATTTCCTTCAGCTTAGCCAACAGGCCACTGTGGGGTACGGAATCAAACGCCTTGCTAAAATCCAGAAAGAGGATGTCCACTGGCTTACCCTGGTCCAGGGCCCTCGTCACCCAGTCATAGAACTCAACAAGATTTGCCTGGCACGATCTTCCCGTGACAAAGCCATGCTGCCTATCGTCCAAGTACCCAGTTTGCTCCAGTAACCCCCATAGCCTATCCTTGACAATACCCTCCATCACCTTGCCGACCATGATGTCAGGCTAACGGGCCTGTAATTTCACGCATCCTCTCTTGATCCCCCCTTATGAATCGGCATGACATGGGCGACCCTCCAGTCTTGGGGCACCCACCCAGTACTCAAGAGAGATGTTGAAAAGCTCAGCTAGAGGGACTGCCAGGACATCTGCCAGTTCCCTCAGCACAATGGGATGCATCTCATCTGGGCCAGGTGCTTTCTACGTCCAAAGGAACCTGAGGACTTCCCTTACTCTCTCTACTGGGATTTCAGCCTCGCCCTCCCCCTTTTCACCATGCACTGCTGGGCCCCCACCTGTCTGTGGTGGCCACTCCCTTTCCCCAGACCCATCAGGGCCCTTGGTCTCTACCAGTCTCACCCCTTGCTCCGGTTTGCCGTCGTAAGACATAGCCCTCCATCCCCCGGTATAAACTGAGGCAAAGTACTCATTTAGGACGCCTGCCTGTTCCCCCGCCTCCTGTGCCCAACCATCCCCAACCCTTATCTTGCTGATCTGCCCCTTACCTTCCTTTTTTCCCTATGTATCTAAAGAACCCTTGTCCCCCTCCGGATCCCACTGGCCAAAGACTGTTCCTTTTTTGCCTTAGCTGCTCTCACCACCCTGGTGATTCTCATGGCTGTCAGCTCATATTCCTCCTGATCCCTTTCACTCCTTGACCACTTGAAGCACCTATAGGCCGCCTTCTTTCCCTCACCACCTCCTGTACCTCCCGGGTCCACCAGCAGGGCTTTCTGGCCTTACTGAACTTGCGCCTTTCCCTTGCGCAGTATCTGGTAACCTCCTGTATTCCCCTCTAATGATCCCCCACCTGCTGTCAGCATCCATATCCGGCCTTATCCTGTCTAGATGATCTTTATGATCCTTCCCATCTCCTGAAGTCTGCACCCCAAAGTCTTACTACTACTACTTAGGGATAGGGACTACTGGTGGAAAAGCAAGGAAATCCCACCTGAGGTTGACTTGTTAGCAGTCTCGCACTACTAGGAATGCTTGTACCAAGCTAATTAGGTCAGAAAAGCTAGGTACTTCCAAAAAGAACTAGAAGACAATAAAAACAACTCTGACAAATTTTGGAACATCCTCAAAGAAGTCGAAGGTCAGTCCACTGCAACACCCCTTCCAAACAAAATTGTGTCTGATGGTACCACTTATATGGACAAAGCTGATATACTAGATAAGTTTAATGATCACTTTGCCACTGCAGGGCTTGCCTTTGACACCTCACCTATCAGCAAACTTAGCCTGGCAAGAGACTATACTGTTGGCTTCAATGATGACCACAACCATAACCAACCACATCCCACCTCCTTCAGCTTCCTCACAATTACGTTCAAGCAAGTGGAGGACCTCCTCCTTTCTCTGGATACAAAAAAAGAATGCGGGTGCAGATAATATTGAACCTTACTTTCTAAAACTTGGCCATACCTATCTGACTGCCCCCATTACACACTTATTCAACACCTCTCTGATTCAAGGTGAGCTACCTGTCTCATGAAAAACTGCCCACATCCTACTATTATTCAAGACTGGGGATCCGAGTGATCTGAACAATTACCAACCTATTTCTATACTATCCGTCCTCTCTAAATTACTTGAAAAAATTGTCAACATCCAACTTAGAGAACATCAGGATTCACAAAAGTTGCTAAACCCGGCTCAGTCCAGCTTCAGAGCCAAACACAGTACAGTATCGGCTCTTGCCAAAGTAACTACAGACTGGCAAATGGCCTTGGACTCTAAGAAGCATGTATTTTATTTATTTATTTAGTTTTTGTTTACCGGGTAAGTGCACTAGCCATAGAGATGACTATTTTCAGGCACGACCCGGGAGGTTACAGGGTAAAACATTACAGTTATACAAAAAGGTGGTTACAGCAAGGTATAAGTAACAGTGTTACACAGCAGGTTCTGCAGCATTATAATGCAGGGTGTTGAGAACCAGGTACAGAACATATTTTACAGTAATAACATAGGGATGAGGCATGTTTGCAATAAGACAGTGAGGATTACAAAATAAAGGAATAAATCTGAATCAGAGAATACAGTGGGCAAACAATGCAAGAAAATAGACATGCAGTAGGAAGGACACTGTGGGAAGACAATTTAGCAGACAGGTAAGGATAGGGAGACAGGGCTGATAAGTGCTGAGAGGGTAGGTGCAGGAGAAATATGCGACTGAGGAGTAAGTGCAATGGGAGCTGATGTAGAGGACAGTCGAGGTGAGGTTGGAAAGTGAAAGCCCGTTGAAAAGGGTAACCTGGGGAAGCTTAAGGGAAGTGTCAGAAATGGTGTTGTGCAGAAACAGGTTAAGAACTGCTGCCAGGGATGGAGGACCAGGAGCTAAGGAGGTTTAAAGCATGAGCATTGGTCAGATGAGATGAGGTGGTGACGGAGGGCTTTTTTAAAGGTATCATGGGTGGGTGCTAGGCAGACCTCGAGAAGGAAGGAGCCACAGCCATGGAGCTTGGTGGGCAAAAGCACTAGCACCTTTGGTTGTTGTGTGTTTCGGTACACATAAGAAGGATGTGTCTATTGAGCGAGTCCATAGTTGGAGGTCTGTGGAGTGAGCAGGTCAGCCAGTGATTTGGGTGTCTGAGACTCATTATACTGTCTATGGTGGAGCCAAGGAAATAGAGCCTGGTGGCATTAGGAGACAGCCAATTTAGATCGGAGTAGAGGAGGCAGTGGTGTTTTCTCCTATGGGAAGAGGCAGCTGATCGCAAATATTATTATAGGCCACGTCCCACCTGTGTAGGTTTGATTTAGGTATGGCCAAATGAAGATATCCCATAGGTTAAGGTCAGCAGGAGAATGCCTCGGGCAATAGCTAGTCGAGCTGAGGGGGTTAGAACATAGCTAGTGCGGTAAGCTACACCTAGCTTGGAGTTCACAGACTTACATATGTGAATCAAAGTTTAAGGATTGATCCATTGTGATTCCAAGGTACTTAAAAAAGGTAAGTACGCCAATGGTCGAGCCATCTGAGTAGGAGACCCTGAAATTGTTTTGATAAGATTTGAGTTTTGAGGGGGTACCAAATAGCATGGACTGGGTTTTGGTCTCATTTAGAACAAGTTTCTTATCCGAGAGCCAGGATTGTAAGCATTAGAAGTTAGCAGAGAGCGGAAGATTGATGTCATTTACATTTTTCGCATTGATATAGAGGACTATGTCATCTGCATAGAGTATGGAGGAGGAGAGTTTGGAGGTAATATCATTGATATAAATTGAAAAAAGAAGTGGACCCAGGATAGAGCCTTGGGGTACTCCAATATTCACTGTGGCCTTATGAGAATATGATGAGTTGAAATTAACAACTTGGGGCCGGTTAGACAGGTAGCTCCTGAAACAGCTGACTACGTTAGGTGCAAAGCCCATGGATTGAAGGGTGGCGAGGAGAAGGGAGTGGTTCACCAGGCCAAAAGCTTTCGTCATATCAATGAAGATAGCCCCTGTAAGAAGACCTCAGTCCATGGCAGAGATAGTGTCTGTGGTAAATTTAAGCAGTGCAGTGGAGGTGCTGTGGCCTTTGTGGAAAACGTGCTGGGCTGTTTTGGAGAGAAATTCTATGGTTTGGGTGGCGATTAGTTTTCTAAGATTTGCTTAGTGCCGACAGGATGGCTATGGGGCCCTTCCTTGATCTAAGTAAGGCCTTCGATACTGTGGATCATACCATCATGCTTACTGCACTGAGTAACATCGACTTGATAGTTCTGCCATTAAATGGTTCACCAGCTACCTATCCAATAGGTTACAACAAGTCAAAGCCATAGGAGATCTGTCCCACAAAACTCTTGTTACGAGGAGTCCCACAAGGCTCCATCCTGGGCCCTATCCTCTTTGCAATATACATCAATAATCTGGACTCAAGAGCTGGGCACAGCCCATGTACACATTCGCAATACGATACTGTACTTATACCACAAATTCATCCTGATTTGGCCCATGAATACTTACAGAAAGACTTCGTCACCCTCCAGTACAACCTTATCACTCATAAGCTCCTCCTCAATGCCAAGACTAAAGCAATGATTCTCTCACCAAAGTCTACTTCCGGTTGTCCACATATCACACAGATCCGAACACTCTTAGATGAACCCCTTGAAGTAGTTGATACCTTTAAATACCTACGGTTCTGGCTGGATAACAAGCTCAACTTTCTGTGCCACTTAAATGAAACCTCAAAGAAACTAAGACAGCGATTAGGTTTATTCTATTGCATTAAACACTTACTAACGTTAGAAGCCAGAATGAGACCAGTACAAAATACATTCCTACCTATACTGGACTACGCTGACTTCCTTTACAGTCATTGCCCATCAACGATGCTAAACAAACTGGACACCCTTTACCACCGGGCTTTAAGATTTATCCTAAATCTACCCCATGGTACACATCACTGTCATCTATACCAGGTTTCAGGATGGACCTCACTCTCAACTAGGAGAAAAAGGAAGGCTCTCCTCTGTTTTTTTACAGCATTATCTGATAACCTCCCTGCATACATCTCGAACATCTTCAAATGGGCTAAAGGTTCCTATGGCCTGAGATGCTTCTCCATAATCTGCTTCCAGATTCCTAGAGTGAAAACTACCCTTAGCTCGGCAGCAATCAACTTCTCACTTCCATCACTTTGGAACAGTATATGCAAGACTCATTAAAATTATCCTCACTTCCAAGCATTTTCACATTCAAAGCTCTATTAACGGATTATCTGAAGGAATCATGCAACTGTTTCAGACACCTATGACCCCTAATCCCGGGTGCCACTCTCAAATCCTCGCTAAGTATCTCACCCACCCCATTCCTAACAACAGAAACCTAGGACCTACAAGCCTAGTTCCTTTAATCCGAGATGGCCCTGCCTAATTTCTACCTTTTACCTATTCTGGCCTCCCTCTTGGCTGCCTACTCTTTCACCCCAATTTCTACCCTATTCCTTAATACCTCCTTATTTTTTATAATTTAGGTATGAGCTCTTACTTAGCGGAGACTATATGGGATTGTTGTCTATTCTCATTCCAGTAAAGCTTATCATTATGTATCTTTGCATGTTAATTATGTTGACCGGTATGTACAGGCCCATATTGACCGGCACCTTCACAATGTTTTTTTTGGTTTTTTTTGCACTGCTGTCCACCGTAATTGTAATCTTATGAAGTGTACTGTATTGTATTAATGCCCAGGACCACCTTGAAAATGAGCTTGCTCAATGGTGTTTATGCCTGGTTAAATAAAGTGATTGATTGATTACCATCCTTGCTGGGCTGTCCTCCTCCCCCAGGTCCAGGAAGAACCACACTGTGGCATGATCACTCCCAGCCAACGGGTCCCTCACCTCTAGGCCCCTAATCTGATCACTGTCCGCCAGGACCACGTCCACTGTCCGGGCCTCCCTAGTTGGCTCACCTACCTGTTGTGTCAGAAACGCATCCTGGAAGACATCAGGCAGCCTCTGCTCTCTGGCCACTGGTGATGTCATAGTCCCCCAGTCTGTTCCTGGGTCCTATGTTGAAAATTTACTAACGAAAGTCCATAAAATGACTGTTACGAATGTATGTTGCGCAGTTTCCATGCACCCTCGTAATTTTGCGCATTTGTAATATTTTCACTCCAGATTTTCAACATTGGCATTTTTTCAGATCTCCTTATGAGCAGTACAGCTGTCATTTTTTATATCCTGCCCGAATACCGTTTACACATCTGGTGCAAAATTATTTATTTATTTATTTGTTTTGTTTACGGGTGAGTACACTAGACAAGTTTTATGCCTATTTTCAGGAGCATTAGGAGAGTACAAAAGGGTACAATAGGTACATTGATACAGTAATTGGTTCAGACGAATACATTCAGGTACAAAAACAGGAGAAAAGACAATTTTTACAGTTTTTACATTTACGTGGAAGGTACACCCAGATACAGTGCTGGGGCAAGGTATAAATTAGAGATAAATTCAATGACCAACAGGGCTGGTGAGGATTATGAGCATAGTAACATCATAGCATCGGTCAAGCAAGGAAGGGGGGATTTGGACGAGGACATAGCGCAAGAGTGGTGACGCCAGAGCAGGAGAGAAGAAGCCTAGCTCGGGTCGCTGTGGGAAATCAATGTTCAGGACAGATTAAAAAATCATAGTGACAGTGTCCATGAGCAGAGGTCATAAAATGCCTATGTTGAAAATTTGGTGAAATAATTCCACTAAATGACTGTGTTACACACATGGCTTAAGAAGTTTAATGCACGCCGAAGTTCGGCATTTTAATATTTTCAATACATATTTTCAACACTGCCATCTCTTCACATCTCCCTATGAATGGTACAGCTGTCATTCTTCACATCCTGCCTGATCTGTGTTTTCATACATCTGGCTCACAAGGGCACGGTCGCTGTGGGAACTCAAAGTTTAGGACACATTAACAAAATCACAGTGTCACTGTTCATGAGAAGAGGCCCCAAATGCCTTCATGAGGTGGGGGTCAGAAAAGGCCATGTTGAAAATCTGTAGTGCAAATACCAAACAACGCCCGGGGTGTTAGGTTTTCCAGCCATAAAGTCCCACCTGGTACAGACTGAAAGGCATCAGGGGTGCCTTTGATTGCCGACTGTAATGCTCATTCCATCCCCCCCCCACACCCCCACCCTGCAGCCAGTGACAAGCATCGAGTTGCGCCTTAGACTCTTCAACCCCCGAGTTCACCACATTCTCCTATACTGCACCCATTTCAGTGTATGTCCTTATGGAATGGGGTGACTGTAAAACCGAACACCCCAAGGCACACCTCAACACTTGTCGGTGTCTGCAGGATAGGGTGAGGTGAAATGGCATGAAAATTATGGGCGACGACCCAAACGAATACCCCAATGCCTGTCCGTCTCTGCTGGGTGGAGGTGGGGTTGGCGTGAAGTTCAATACTTCACTGCCATTCCTATTCTGCATCTGTCCAACTCCTACATTTCCAATGCTAATACCAGCAAGCAAACATTTGGCATTGACAAATGCTCGTTTATATTAGCAGCTATGCAAGGGAGAAAAACAAACAGCAAGGGAAAACGGAGAGACAGTGAGAGGCAAAGAACTACGAGCCTGTTAGGTTGATCAAGTCCAAAGCCTCACAGGAAAATTTGCTGTGCAACAAGACAGAGAAGAGACAGGGGAAAAAAAAAGAAAGATCAGATCCTTGCATTTAAACACTTTCTCCATAACAAATGGGACAGGGTCCTATTCTATCCTGTCACACTCTGCACACACCCTCTGTCACCTACTTGTGTAAGTGTAATATTCAGTGCAAACAGCAGCATGGATTGAGGAAGTTCAACAGCATCAGTACTGCTCATACAGAGTACACCAACTTCCTGCACGAGGTCCTTAATGGTGGTCTCCTGGTAGGTGCCATCTACATTGACTTCATCAAAGCGTTCAATCTGGTAAATCAGTACACTACTGCTTGACAAGCTCTACATATCAGGCCTCTCCCTGGACACGGTAGCTTGGTTTAGTAATTACCCCTCTGACCGCACACAGCAGGTAATGATACACGGTGCTCTACTGGATGTTAAAAGCGTCTCAAAAGGGGTGCTGAAAGGCTCAATACTCGGCCCACTCCTTTTTGGCCTGTTCATAAACAACCTCCCAGAAGCTTGCTCTTTATCCAAGGTGCTTCTCTACACTGATTATGCCATCGTCTTTACCAGTGGTACACACCAGGCCAAACTATCCAGTGACTTCCAAAGCAGCTTTGAATCATTGCAGAGATGGTTCATGCTAAATAAAACAGACCTAAACTATAAGAAAATTAAGACTGTGCTGTTTCCTGATCTGCAAGTGAAAAAAAAAGAAGCCCCTCACCTTGCCATCCACAATGCTAATGGAGCTACTTTGGAACAGGTTGATTCTTTCAAATACCTAGGAGTCACCTTGGATGGTACTCTTTCATTTGTACCTTATGTGGACAACACTGTTAGTCTTGCCAATAAAAAACTAGAAGCGCAGTTCAGGCAACAACTGAACCTCACCTCAGAGGCCAGACGCTTTGCAGTATCCAGCACTGTCCTCCCGCTCCTAGATTATGGCCTCCCAGTTTCCGGGGCGACTAGTGACTCTCTTCTTAACAGAGTCAGACTGGTATTTAAAAAGGCATGTCGTTTTGCTCCTGGGGCTAATATGCTCACCCACAGCTGCTCCCTATATACACTAACCAACTGGCTTCCCCTCCAGGACAGGCTAAGGCACCAGATCTGTCTAACTGCAAAAAAAGCACTGATGCTCCCCCCCCCCCCCCAAATACAAAACCTCCTCCACCCAGTTAACAACCAGTACTCTAACAAGACTATGTCTAGGAACGTCCTGGAAGTACCTTTCAAAAACAAACCTGGCCATCGCTCCTCTGCAGTCGGAGCAACTTTACGACTGAATGAATTTCCTGAATCTGTGGTGGGTCTCCCAAAATAGCCCACTTTAAGAAAGCGCTGAAAAATGAACTCGCTCATAGATCCAGATGCAGTTGTTATAACTGGCTCGTACATTTTGACATCACTGTTTTTCTCCTAAAAGTTAATGTCATGTGCCCTGTACTAGCCTGAACTTCACTGCTCACTGCTGACCATGCCCCCATTGAACTGCTGCTACATGGACTTGCTGATACTTGTAACAGACTACGCTCCTCTGGAGCTGCTGATTTTAGTATTATCCTGGTAAATTCTCTGAGCACCCTGCCCTTGTCCTTGACGTGGAACCTTTGTATAAGAGCACTTGTGCTCAAACGTGTCATCCGAATAACCAAATAAAAAAAATAATAACGTTCCAGGTCCAAGATAGGGGAGAAGCTTTCATCAACAGGTGGACTAGATGGGAACTGACAAAACGAAGAGAGGATGTAGATAACAAAGCAGCTACCCTTGAAAGAGAATAGGGAATAAGACTTAGTAGATTTAAAAGAAAATATAATACAACACATCAGAAGTAAGTGTGTGAGGTGCCTTGCCTCCCACCTCCCCAACCAAGGCGGGGACTCCAAATTATACAGAATTACTGCATTCCCAGCAGCCTCCTTAGTTCACTGTTTAAGTGTTGTGTTTATATGTCGTTATGTTTGTTATACTATAAAATATAAAATAAAAACTTGATTTTAGAAAATGGGCTTAAAAATCTAAGAATTCCGATTGGCTGGCAGGGGTGCATTAACTAGCAGTGAGAGCCCTCTAAATAACAAGTCCCAGCAATGCCAACCCACTGAAATATCCTAGTGCCCACCTCTGCTTCCTAAATGGATAGAACACCACATTTGCGTTTGGAAATAACTGCCATTTTTCCCTTGCTTAGTGAGAGCTAAGCGAATCCCACTCCCATTCAGTCCTTAGCCAAGACACAATACCCAGTAACTGAAATTAAAAAAAAAAAAAAAAATCACAGCAGTAAACCACTTCTTTCCTCTAAAAATCACATCGCTCACACATTGGAGGCATTCCACTCTCCCCCGTCATTCATAACTTCAGAGAGTTCTTGAGACTGTGCCATAAATTTTCCTGTGACATTATAATCCCACCTCCTCCGTAACTCCATCTGCCCGCAAACTCACCTATACCACAGTTCATTTGTTCCTCAGCTCTGTATTCTCTGCAACCGCCAATGCGGTTTCAGTTGAAAGAAACAACTGCTCATAGTTGCAAAAGGCACAGCTTCGGAATTGGGGCGCATGAAACTACACACCACTATCCTTCCTGCCATGCTACACTGTACTTCGCGTTTCCCTGTGGCAGTGTTGCTGCGTTTTCACCTTCATAGTGGGGGAATAAAACACTGGTTCTCCAAGACTAACACAAATTTTTTTTTTTTTAAAGAACAACCATAGGGGTCTACAACTAATTCAATATCTTGTTCTGGGGGACAAAATAGCTTTATGGGAGGGCACAACAGAATGGGGAACAGCATAGAAAGACAGGGATTACTTTACAACCTAAACACTAACTTCATTTCTACTCTATTTTAAATTTCTTTTTAGTTTTATTAAATTCCATATAAAAAAATCCACAGGCAGCCATTTTCTAAGCATAATAATATCCTACAGGGTAGACGGTATGGGCAATACCACCCACCCTGTCAGGTATGATTGCTTGCATAACAGAGCAGTGTAAGATGCATAGTAAGTATGCTGGGCCAAATGTAAAGTACTCTCACCATGATGTATACCGACATCTTGCTGTACTACATGGCATTTCAATATAGAAAGTACTAAAAAACAAGTACACTATCTGCCGGAGTTGCAGCTTTTGTATCCTGTCCCCAACCCCCATGAAAGTCACTTTGTCCTTAGTACACAACATCTCAATACTCTGTCTGGGGTCTTACCCATACCTGTCACAGAGAACACTCTGCGCTCGCCCCCACACCAGCAGGTACTTTTATGTGCATTAGACAGAGGCTTACTTGATGTTGTCGTCCTGCTCAGCAAACTCCTCGTCGTTAAATCCAAACTGATCAACAAAGTTGGCTGTCATCTGCTGGATCTGGTACTCTGTGAAGGCCTGAGCAGACAGACAAAAATAAGTACCACCAATGAGATCGGCAGGAATTTTCATACATAAAAAGACCCAAACCCACCATAACCCATGTTCTGTACTCCACAGCTCCAGCTGCTAATGCCCTTTGCATGAAGGAAATGCCCAGTCATAATGGCTTTGGAACACTGTTCTTTATTCTTTCCTCACTTCTGCCATTATTTCTGAAATCTGTTACACAGCTAACGCTCTTTGACCTTTGATCTACAAACACCTAGTTTATTCTCGTTTCTCAGCTATTACTCTGGCCATTGTATCAATCGCCAAATCTCTAGCATTCATGGTACTGCTCGACACTCAACATTACTCCACTTTAAAAAAAAAAACAAAAAAACTATACCTTCTCTCTTTTCTCTGTCGCTTACTATCCCCAATTTCCAACCTTCCTTTCCTGAGTAAAATATTGGTAACATTCATTTTTCTAACATTTTCTTTCATTAACAGCCTTGATCCTTATTAGGTGGGTACTAATCAGCATAGAACCCAAACTGCTCTTGTCATAGTGGTTAATGCTGCCTCCCTACAGTGGTTCCTCTCGTGCAGCGTTTCATACTACTGGCCACTCAGTTCTTCTTTATAATCCTGAAACTCTATTCTTGGTCACCATCTTGACATTCTCTTGGTTTAAATAGTAAAGTTACCTACCAGTAACTCTTAATCTGCCAGAGTTATCTCTTCCACAGAGCCACACTTTAGCCTATATGTCACAGACACATGGACCCCTCAGGGACTTAGAACTTTTGGGAAAAACCTCGGATTGGGTCCGGAGTATGCTGTCACATAAATACAGGTTACTCACCTGTAACAGGAGTTCTAAGAATGGTATATGTTGTTCATCCACACTGTCTAGCAGGTTCCTTGCCACTTTAAATCTTGCCGGAAGGTCTTCAAGCTGGCTCCTCCACCCACCCGGGTGGTAAAACTCTTAGCTCTGCCCATGGCGCCAGATCTAGCCGCTGGAAGCCAGGTTGTCGTCGGCCGAAGGAGTTCGGGTGGGGTCGTGGATGAACAACATATACCATTCCTAGAACTCCCACACAGGTGTGAGTAACTTGTATTTCTAGGGACATGATATGTTGTTCATCCACACTGTCTGCAGACCTCTAGCAGTTCTCCGGGAGAAGGAGGCAGGGCACACCCCTACTTGGAAACAGAGACTGGAGGACGAGGCCCCAAAACCAGCATTCGCGTGACTCAAGGTCGATGTGGTAGTGGGTGATGAAGGTATGTGCTGACTTCCAGGTAGCAGCCCTGCAGATTTCCTGGATAGGGACATCCCTGGAAGCAGCCACCGATGCAGCGGTATAGCGGGTAGAATGAGCTCTTATCCCTCTGGGAGGCTCCATGCCCGCCAACCTATAGCAGAGATCTATGCAGGAGGTGACCCACCTGCCTATCGTCCGCTTGGCTGCAGGTCTGCCAGGTGCGGCTTCAGCGTAGGTGACAAATAGCTGGCAAACCTCTCCCCGAACTGCAGCCGTCCGCTCCTTATAATAAGCGAGCGCTCTTCTAGGGTCCAAAGTATGGAGCCTATATTCGGCCTCCAAGGTGTTACTGGGGTAGAACACCGGCAGAGTCAACACATGGTTAAGTGAAACTCCGACACCACCTTCGGAAGGAATTTTGGGTGGGGGCGCAGGACAACCTTGTCCCTGTGGAAGACCAGATAAGGAGACTTGATTTAAAGCGCCTGGAGCTCTCCCATCCTTCTGGCTAACGTGATAGCCACCAAGAAGCGGTCTTCCACGACAGGTGAGAGATGTCACACCTGTGCATCGGTTTGAATGGCTTTCCATGAGCTTAGCCAACACCAGCAGTAGATCCCGCTGAGGTGGAGGTTCTCGCACGGAAGGGATATGTGATCAAGGCCTTTGAAAAGCGCCGACCACCTTCTCCGACACTCACAGAGCTGCTTCCCGGCCGCGTAAGCAGAGATGGCTACCAGGTGCACCTTAAGGTAATCGGCCGAAGCCCTAGCTCAGAAAGGGACCACAGGAAGTCCAGTATCCTTGCCAAGGAACAGGAGGAAGGGTCCAGGCCCTTGCTCTGACACCAAATGGAGAATCTCTTCCATTTGAAGGCGTAGCATTTTCTGGTCGACTCCTTGCGGGACGCCTCAACAGCGTTGAGGACCTCGTCAGAAAGACCCAAGGCCTGGAACTCTAGCAGCTCAGGAACCAGGCCGTCAGGTGCAGGGATTGAAGGTCCAGATGGAATACCTTCCCCTGATTGACTGAGATCAGGTCCGGGTGGGCTGGAAGCCGCCTCGGGAGCCTGGAGCTGAGACTGAGGAGATCTGGATACCAGAACTGGCGGGGCCAGTCTGGGGCTACCAGAATCACCTGCGCCTTGTCCCTCCTCGCCTTGAGAAGCACCTTGTGGATCAAGGGAAATGGGGGAAAGGCGTAGAAGAGGCCCGGGGTCCACGGCCTCGAGAAGGCATCCCCCTACAGCGAGCCCTGCTGAGGGGCGGGCGAAACCGTCTCAGCTGCGCATTCTCCCTGGAGGCAAACAGGTCCGCCTGAGGCACGCCCCAGTGGGAGAAGAGATCTTGTACTAACTCTGGCAGGAGAGACCACTCGTGAGACGCAGCCCCTATCCGGCTTAGGGCATCGGCCAGGGTGTTGGAGGCTCCTGCCACGTGAATGGTGAGGAGATCCGCCTCCAGGCTGCGCACGAGAGACCAAATGCGGAGAGCTTCCCTGCACAAAGGCATGGAGCGCATCCCGCCCTGGCGGTTTAGGTAGTACATGGTCGTGGTATTGTCCATCTGAACCTGAACCACTTGACCCCGTAGAAATAGAGCAAAGACGGTGAGGGCTAGACGAACCACTCGAAGCTCCAGCAGGTTGATGTGGCATTGGGACTACCGAGGGGACCAGAGGCCATGCGCTCTGTGCTCCCCCAGATGGGCACCCCAACCCATCAGAGAGGCATCGGTTGACAGAGAGACCATCAGCTCAGGGCAGACAAATGGAATGCCCTCCTGCAGATGTGCCGGAACGGTCCACCACTGGAGAGCGTGCCACATCCCCTGGGTCACTGTCACTAGCTGATCCAGCGGATCGGAGTGCTGTTACCATTGGCTGGCCAGTCCCCATTGAAGGGGGCATGTACCAGCGGGCCCAATGGATCACGCTGGAGCAGGCCGCCATGAGGCCCAGGAAGTCCCGGGCAGGGCGCGATTGCCCAACCTGAAATGATTGGGCAAAGGAGGAAAGAACCTCAGCCCTGTCTGCCGGGAGCCGTGCTCTGGCTCGAACACAGTTGAGCTCTGCCCCGATGAAATGTATCACCTGCTTTGGCACGAGTTCCGACTTGGCCTCGTTGATGAGGAGGCCAATATGACAGCAAACCTGGAGGGCCAGATCTCTGGACCGCTCCACCTCCGCTCTGGAGGGGGCTGCAATCAGCCAGTTGTCCAGGTAGGGGTACACCCAGACCCTCCGGCGCCGCAGGAATGCTGTCACCACTGCCATGCATTTGGTGAAGACGCTGGGAGCTAGGGAGAGGCCGAAGGGCATGGCCTGGAACTAGTAGAGGGATCCCTCTGCTCTGAAGCGGAGGAATCTCTGGTGGGACGGATGGATTGGGATGTGAAAGAACGCGTCCTGAAGGTCCAGAGAACAGAACCACATGCCTCATTCCAAGGATGGGATTATCTGAGCCAGAGTGACCATCCTGAAGGTCTGAGACCTTAGGAACCTGTTCAGGTCGTGCAGGTCGAGAATGGGGTACCAACCTCACGTCTGTTTTGGGACTGGGAAATACCTGGACACAAACCCCGGGTCCAGAGGGGATCCGCCACCTTCCTGATCACCTCTTTTTGAGAAAGCAGGGCAATATCGGCTCGGCGGGCCGAGGCGAGGCTGCAGGGACCCTGTGGCTCCGACGGCGACATCAAAGGGTGGAGCCTGCTCGAACTCCAGAGGCAGGCTCTTTCCACCACCTCACACCCAGCGGTCCGTGGTGATAGCGGACCAGGCGGAAAGGAAGTGGCGGAGCTGTCTCTCAATGGGGAACCAGGGGGGAGTGACGAGGCTGGGGGCGACACCCCTCAACCCGTCACTAGGCAGGCTTGGAGCAGGGACCGGCCGAGGGACCTCCTGAGCCTTTACCTCCCTGCTTCCTACTAGAGGAAGCCGCGGGCTTGGGTTTGGGATGCCAAGCGCGAGCCTGCTGGCCCCGTGCTGTTGGTCTGGGAGTACGCAGGCGAGAAGGACGAAAGGACTCTGTGCTGCTGTCATGGCCTTTGTCCTCTGGGAGGAGGTGACCGAGTCCAGAGTGGCACTGGACTTCTCGATCCGCTGGAGGTGACCTTCCACTCCAGGGCCGAAGAGGTCGGTCCCCAAGAAGGGGATGTCAGCCAATTTGTGCTAGGTATCCGCCATGAAGGTGGATATCCTCAGCCATGCTCTGCGGCACATGGCCACCACAACCGCAGCCAATCTGGCATAGGAGTCTCATATGTCCAGAGCTGTTTGAGCTGCTGCTTCGCCACCGCCTACTCTGGTCCCGACCTGCCGGACCGTGGTCTGCAGGTCGGCCGGGAGATGAGGGATCACCTCATCCAGGGAGTCCATGAGGGCGTGAGAAGTGTGTCATCAGCATGGCCAAGCTGGCCTGGTGGAGGCCAAGGAGGACACACAGCTGACACCTTGCACCTGGCGCAGTCCAGCTTTTGGACTCCTTGTCGGGGCTTGTCCAGGTCCCTAGCATTCCGGAACGCAGAAACGCTGTTATGACCAACCGCGGCAGAGGGGTGTTCCAAACCCGGCAAAGAGCCGGGTAGGGACTGTGATACTGGCTGAGGGCGAGGGACAGGAAGCAGGCCGCGTTAAGCTAGGCTGGGCCTACAATGGCCTCAGCCACCGAAAAGCCTCCGGTGAATCCCTCAGTCCTGTGATCTCCATCAGGGGACACTTGGGTCTGCTGATACAGGCTCGAGCTGCATCCCAGTGGACTCCGAGATGAGCCAAGCAAACCCATGAAGGATGATGGGCTTCGTCCAGTGACTGGCCTCGAGGACTCCAGGTCAATCGGCCTGGAGAACAGGGAGAGTAGTCGCCGCCAGACTCCGAGGAGTTCACGAAGAGCTACCTAGCCTGAGTCACCCTCCACCTGCCGAAGACGGTCGGAGTGAGGGTGACAGACAGCCTGTGGGCAGGCCTTGACCCGACCGAGAGTCCTTGGTCGCGCGCCGGTTCGGTTGTGGGCGGAGGTCCACCACAATCGGTGGGCAGCAGGTTTCGGCGAACAACCGGCCCAGGCTTGGGCATCTCGACTGCAGCGAGGGTTGTTTCCGTCACCGGGTGACAAGCCACTTTGATGGCCAGGAAGGAGTCGGCGCCGACTTGCTCCCGGACAAAAGCAACTGCCACATCAGGTCCTCGAAGGCCGACGTTAATCTGCGCTGAAGCCTCCTCTTCTGAGGAGGAAGGCGAGGATGAGCAGCGGCGCTGCTTACCTCGGTGCCGAGACGAGACCGCCGATGTCGGCGGATCATGGACCAGAAGAAGTCCGAGATAGAGATCCTCGGTGTTTCGAGTACAGGCTTCGGGAAGGCGGGGACACCCGCCTTCGCCGGCTTGGACACCTTAACTAGGGACTGCTGCACCGGGGCGCAGGCAGATCCCTGGTCTACACTGGGGAACCGGCTAGAAGGGCTGTCGGCTTCACCAGTCGACAGGCCCGTCCGACAGGTCGATTTCAAAATCTCGATTGCTGACGTGGGTGTCTCCAGCCAGCTGGCCTGACGAGGACGCCAGGAAGCCAGTGGCTTCTTAGCCGCAACCCTCGACTCAAAGTCGACAGTCGGGCTGTCCGGGGAAGGGGACCTCTCCCGCTCCCACGAATGCCGACGACAGGACTTACCCTTAGAATCCTTCTTTTTGGACCGAGAGGAATGTCCCGATGGCCCCTCTCCCTTCGTGGAAAGGGACTGGCAAAGCTCCTTGAACGAAGCAGAATACGAGGTACCCAAAGAGAGCGGGATAAATGCCGTGACCGAGGAGAAGGAAGATGTGGCCTGGGCCGCCTCCTCCTCGAGGGCGATCATCTGCTCGATCTGCTCAGCCGAGCCAGCCGCCACAGTAACTGCCCAACGGGCCTCCTTCAACTTTACTGGCGGGTATCACTTCGCGCTCTAGCTTTAACGGGCAGCACGGTCCTCCAGGATCGCCTGCGAGAACGAACAGCATGACCTTGAAGCCTGCGGGTCGTGGTTCCCAGGCCGAGGCAGTAGACGCAAGTGGAGTGCGGGTCCATCCTGGACATCATCTGCCCACAAGGGCACCGCCAAAAACCGGGAGTCGATTTGTCCATCGCAGCCGCGAGGGAGAAGGATGACCTAAGTTTTGAAAATTTTAAAATGAGTTTCGGACGAACTGAAGAATTAGGATCCAGTCTATCACGCAGAGCGTCAAGTAGGGAACCTGAGCTTCCAAGCGGTAAGGAAGATCTGGCGTCATGGGGCAGAGCCGAGAGTTTTACCACCCGGGTGGGTGGGAGGAGCCAGCTCGAAGACCTTCCGGCAAGATTTAAAGCAGCAAGGAACCTGCCAGACAGTGTGGATGAACATATCCATGTCCCTAGAAATGGTATTGTTTGCTCCTCACACCTCAGTGCCTTTCTATCTGGCAGGAAGAAAATCTGAAGAAAGAAGATGATGGGTCACCAGATATTCTAACAGTTAGAGCTATGCTAAGTGTGTGCAGCGCAGTCAGTGCTATATCCAGACACATACTTAGCACATTTACCATGTACTCATGCATCTGAATGCATGGTGGTATATTATTTTGGTTCTGGAAGTGCTAGAAAACTGCTTGTGCAACCTTGTTTAATGCTTCCAAAACACTACCTTTATAAATCTGCACCATGGTGAGAACCCCCACATATGGTGACTGGCAGTACAGTCTAGAGGTTAGAGTAATGAGCTGTGAATGAGCTTGGTGCACCAGCAGACATGGGTTTGATTCCCACAACTCACTTGCATTGTACGATTCTGAGCAAGTCAGTCACTTAACCTCCCTAGGCTGCCTGGGTTGCCCCTGAAAATAGACACTTGTGCCTAATGGGCCTTACCCGGTTACCAAAATAATAAAATAAATATAGTTAGTATTAAAAAAAAGACTAGTGCCGCCCCCCACCAATAATCCCTGCTGAACAGACTACAGATTATTGCACCTTCCCTGGTAGTTTAGTGGACACCCTTCCTTTACTTGATCCCCACAACAATGATGAAATATGTCAACACTCCTGGTAGGCTAGTGGAGCCCCCTACCCAGTCCTTGTATTGGCTGCACAGTCAGCCATGGAGGTGGGAGATATGGGTCTGTGTGGGTTGCTTTGGGGGGGGGAACAAGGACCTGTAGGGGGTCCACTAAACTACTAGGGATGTCAAGGGGGATTTGGTGAGGACTGAGGAGTATTTTTTTTAATTACATATACTGCACCACAGATGCTTGGGAGGGAGGTTGGGGATGGTCCTCAATGCAATCCAGGGAACACAAGTGCTTCACAACTTAATAAGGCCATAAAAGGATGGAAATGGCTCTCAGTGCTTTGTATGAACAAGGGGTCACTTGCATGGGGACCTTCTCCTTTAAAGTTGTGTTACTATAATATAGGGGTGCAGGCTTAGGCTACAAAGATGATCATGGGGCTGGGGATCATATGACAGGAGGTTGAAGGAGTTGAACATGTACTCACTGGAGGAGAGGAGAGACAGGGTGACATGATTGAAACCTTTAAATACATGAAAGAAATAAACAAGGCAGGTGCAGAGGGGCTGTTCAAAGTAGGGAGGGAGGCCACGATATGAGACTGGGCGAGGAAGGTTCAGGAGGGAGATGAGGAGACACTTTTTTACAGAGAGGGTGGTGGCTGGGTGGAATGCGTTACCTGCAGAAGTGGTATGCAGTAGAACAGTGGACTGCTTCAAACGAGGATGGGACAGGACAAGGGGGAGGGTTAATGAAGGGGAAGGGTGGAAGGAAGGGGCAGCTGCAGAATAAGGGGTGCTAGCTGCACATTCAAGCAGACTTGATAGACCTCTAGGCCTTTATCTGCTGGCAAATTTCGTATGTTCGTGATACTAACTTGTAAACTTTTAAAAATTTTATCTAGTGTATTTGTATTAAGTATAACTGTAACATAGAATTTCTTCTTACGCTACTGATTGTAAATGAGCCTTGTGCGCTCAACTGGAATATGACCGTGTTTATGTTCTTTCTAACGTGAATATTTTTACTACTGCTACACAAAGTCCTCACGCAGGTTGGGCCCAGGCTGTCTGGCAGACCTATATCCTTACGTGTCTTTGCTTCCACCCACTAAGGAGGGCCTTCTTGTAATACCAGGGGTGAAACTGAAAACCTTGGGTGACTGAGCCTTCGAGATAGTGAGCCAGGTCTTGTGGAACTTCTTCCTGAGAGCCCTGAGGGAGGCCCCTCAGTACAGGGCTTTAAAAGGGACTTCAAGACTTTATGCAAGCCTCTGGGGATTAAGCCCCTATTTCATCCTGGCACCTAGTCTGAATTCATTTGTTTATACCAATTAGCAGATTTAATATTATGAGATTCAGTTATTTTATTATTGTATGTTACGACCAGCTTAGTCAGCTTTTAGCATCTATCCATTTATTTCGTTATTTGCTTTGTTTCATTGTGCATTGTGATATGTTATTCTCCTATGCAGGTGGCCTGACTGTAATAGCACCCTGAGCCTCTGAGGAAGGATGACAGTAACTACAAATAAAATCTACTACTACTTGAAATATAGCAAGTTTGTGCAAGTGAGCTAATAGGTTTTGGATGCCCTAACTACTTTTGCTCCTTGCCAGCCCATGGTAAGTACAGGCACATACCTCAGTGTGGCCACTGCCAGCCTATGGTAAGCATAGGCACATACCTCTGTGTGGCCACTGCCAGCCTATGGTAAGTACAGGCACATATCTCAGTGTGGCCACTGCCAGCCTATGGTAAGTACAGGCACATACCTCGGTGTGGCCACTGCCAGCCTATGGTAAGTACAGGCACATTCCTCGGTGTGGCCACTGCCAGCCTATGCCAAGTACAGGCACATACCTCTGTATGGCCACTGCCAGTCTATGCTAAGTACAGGCACATACCTCGGTGTGGCCACTGCCAGCCTATGGTAAGTACAGGCATATACCTCTGTATGGCCACTGCCAGCCTATGGTAAGTACAGGCACATAGCTCTGTATGGCCACTGTCAGCCTATGGTAAGTACAGGCACATAGCTCTGTATGGCCACTGCCAGCCTATGGTAAGTACAGGCTCATACCTCTGTATGGCCACTGCCAGCCTATGGTAAGTACAGGCACATACCTCTGTGTGGCCAGCACGTAGATGTTCTTTGTGCTGAGGGCACTTTTTAATGCCTTCATTGCGGCTTTGTTCTAGGGGGTTATATTAGAACAAGTCTAGACACAGTCACTGTACTCCAAACTTGTCTGAATATAGCAACTGAAGGGCACTGCGCAATCTGCCCTCAGGATTGTTTGTGTAGGGCACACTCAGACCTTTGAATATGAGCCCCAAGTAAAAGAAACAAAACAAAAAACACAAAATCCTAGACTCAGGGTTCAAAATACCAACCCCAGGGAGGAAAGAAAACACTGGGAGGCCTCTAACGCAGAATGGGTAAAAGAAAAATCCACTAGAAAGGGCTGTAAGGATGGCTTCAGCCTAAATGGAAAAAATTTATTTTAAACCGGAACCTTAAAGCCTGGAAAAGTCAATTCACAGATTTCTTATGAAGTTTCAGCTACCATAATTTATAGGGGTCGATAAATTCTCTTCCCTGCTAGAGTGGTAATTTCTTGTAAATTTTTAATCTAATATTCACAGACTGAGAAAGACTGGGAGTCGTACAAGGAAAAAATGAGAGAGTCAAACAAACAAATTAGAAAGGCAAAAGCCCAGACAATGGAAAAGACAGCAGAAGGGGCAGAGAGAGGAGACAAATCATTTTTTAGATGCATTAGAAAATGTAGGAAGACAAAAGGGGGGATAGTAAAGATTGCTACTGAGGAAGGGAAATGCACAAAACATGACAGAGAAAGCCGAAATCTTCAATAAATACTTCTGCTCGGTGTTTACCAAAGAGGACCCAGGTGATGGCTCAGGCCTGAAAAAACACAAAACCCCAGGACCAAGGGTAGACACGAGTCCCTTTACAGAAGCCAATGTACGGGAGGCGCTAAAAAAGTACTACCACTGTATAGATCGGCTGGTCAGGCCCTCACTCCTGAAATACACAGTCCAATTCTGGAGGCCTCACCTCAGGAAGGACATTGACTGGGTGGAAACAGTATAGAGAAAAAAGACAAAAATGATTCAGGGTCTGCAGTACATGTCCTACGAGGAAAGACTTACGGAACTGAATATGTGCTCCCTGGAGCAGAGAAGAGAGAGAGGGGACATGACTGAAACATTCAAATACATAAAAGGCATTAACAAGGTACAGGCACAGGAACTTTTTCACTTCAAGAAGAGCTCCAGGACCAGGAACATGACCTCAGGCTGCAGGAAGGAGGTTCTCTACTAACACCAGTAGTTTTCTTCACAGAAAGAGTGGTGAACAATTGGAACAGCTTGCCCCAAGAGGCTGTAGAAGTCAATACCATGGAGGATTCAAGAATGCATAGGATAGAACAAGGAAGCCCTAACTACAAAGGGCAACTAGAGTGTCAAAATAGGTCTAAAACAAATGGGCAAACTAAACAGGCCTAGCAGTCTCCTTCTGCCATCAACTTCTATGTTTCTATTTCTATACATAAAATATATCGCTTGCTTTCAAAAGTGCATTATACAAAAGATATATGACCTTACCTTTAGAAACGCATGTAGAAGAAATGTATATAGACACAATTCTCTTAATTAACTTACATGTTTTTACTTTTGCACCAGTTAAGTCCAAACAATTAGTAGAAGGCCAAAAAACTATCACCTTCAAATTGCTAGAAATAAAAACCTTCCTTTGTTCAAAACAATTATATCATATCGCTGCTGGTAATCAAAACTAATAGATACCATTATCTAACAGAAAGAATAAAACAAAGAAGTAGGAAAGCAAACTGTATAAATCAAAATGGTTGCATCATGATTAACATACATGAGTTTATCGTTAATTTTCTACAATTTTAGTCCATATTTTTAAAGTCAGAAAACGATTTTAGAAATTAAATTGTGGCAGTTCAGTTCAAGAAATAACTTCCATTAAACATAAGCAGCGGTATGGATGCATTTCCAAAAGAATTCATCTTTAAACTGACTCAGCGTGTTTTTGGTGAATAGAAGGATCTTCATTCAAATAAAATGGAATCACGTTAGAAACCTTTGTTTTACTGATCCAAAGTTGCAGGCAAAATATCCTCTTATGTTTTGATATCACTTCACTCTGGTAATGTCTACAATATTCGAGGACACATCCATAGAAGCTTATCCGCTTAGGTCGGATTCATTTCAATTTAACGAATGTCTGAGGGCTGCTTTCTCAGCTGCTGTTGTCTCAGAAAACTTTTTAATTTGTTCCTTATCAAAGAATATTCATTTTGTATCACCTAGTATGAGCTTTGCTTTACATGGATACTGCAGAAACAGCCGACCTCCTCAAACTTCTATCTACTCACGGAAAGCCAGAAACCTGCACTGTTGTGTGGCTGGAGCCATGTCTGGGTAAAGGAACACTTTACCCCTTTTGAAAGAGTAAGCACCCTTCATTCAAGCTAATTTCATTATCAGTTGCCTGTCAATTAGAGAGGACAATGTCACAATTATTGTAATGGCCTTGAAAGGACTAACAAAGGTTTCTGCTACAAATCTTTTTTCAGATATTGTGTAAACCAGTATTATGTTCCCCCTCCCCCTGGTCAAGCCTGAAAATAGGCAGGATTTGTCTAGTGCACTTACCCGGTCAACAAAAACTAAATAAATAAAATAAATAAATGTTGGGGCTATAACCAATGGGAAAATTCATTTATTCAACAAAAAAAAAAAACTTTAATATGGTCCCAAGTGTTTTGAGCCTGTGTCTCTAGAGGCATATTTACACAGCCGCCTTTGCACACGCAGCAACCAGAGGCGTGCGGGCTGAGGTGGTGCAAAGCGTGGCCATGTGGACACCTACTGTAGTGTGGTAAGTCATCCTCTCCCCAAGCTGGCACAGAAACAGGAACGGGTTCTGGAGAGAGTGGCTAAGCAGTCGTAGGATAGGCTGCGCTACTCACGGCCAGCGCACAGGTAAGACCGACTTTTCTCCAGCTCAAGCAATGGTATTTGTCCCATTTCCAACTACCCTCTCCAGCACAACTTGCATCGGCGCAGACAGGGCTGGCGAACTGAGACTTAAGTTGATAAGGAGTTCAGGGCAGCACAAGTGTAGTCGGAAATCGTAGTGAAGCGAATGAGTAAATGCACCTTGAAAGAAGAACCTGCACAGCACTAATTCAAAAGTCATTGACTGTTCTCTATTGTACAAGCTGTGGCAATTGATTCCTCATTAGAGTTTTTGCTGAGGCAGACATAATCTTCAATTTAACTTTTAATCCAGTGTCTTCTTTTTCATGAAGTTTAAGTACTTTCTGGTTTTCCTGTGCTAATTAATTTGTTTTTGTTTCTCTATTTTGTCAGACTTCCGTCAAGCTTTAACTGTCTTCTTGTACCTAGTTATCAAAATACCAAAGGATCTATAGATAGTGTCAAAAGATAAATTTTATTTTCTATGTCGAGAGACAGTATAGGTCATACAAGGCTAGAAATGATCTCTTAGTGTCTTCTATGGGCTACGGGTCAACTGCACGGGGACCTTCAAATAAAGCAAGTTTCTGTAAGTGAGCTAATAGACTTAGGAGGCCCTAACTACTTTTGCTCCTAGTCAGTCTATTGTAAGTATAGGCACATACCTCTGTGTGGCCAGCAGGAGGGTGTGCTTTGTACCAAGAGCACTTTTTAGTGCCTTCATTCAGGATTTCCTCTAGGTGGTTATATTCAAACAAATTAGGACACAAACACTACTTCAAACTTGTCTGAATGTAGCAGTTTTAGGGAAATGCGCTAACTTGCCCTCAGGATAGGGATTCTGCATGGTACAAACTCAGAGCTTTGAATATGGGGCCCACTGAACAGAAAACAAGCCAATAAACGAAAAAAATTCACAAAATTCTAGGCTCTAGGGTTAAAAAATATCAACTCTAAGAAGGAAAGAAAAAAACTGGATGGCCTCTAAAGCCAAAATGGGTAGAAGAAAAATCAACCAGAAAGGGTTGTAAGGACGGCCTTCAACAAGGAAAAAAATCATATAACTTTTAAAACTCAGGAAACATAGAATTTGATGGTAGATAAGGACCGCGTGGCCCACCAAGTCTGCCAATTTCCCTACCTGATGGATAAGCTGTAGATCCTAGTTAACCAGCAGCCTACTTCCTCCTAGCCCCCACTAGAAGTGCCTTATGTCTGTCCCATGCATTCTTGAATTCCCCCACTGTTTTCGACTCCACAACCTCCTGCTGTTCCATGCATCCACAACCCACTCCTTGAAAAAATACTTCCTCACATTACTTCTGAGCCGTCCCCCCTCTATCTTCAAATTGTGCCACCTTGTACTTGCACATATCTTTTTCTGAAAGATGCTACCTTCTATGACTTTGTTGATTCCCTTGAGGTACTTCAAAGTTTCAATCATGTGCCCCCTCTCCCTCCTTTCTTCAAGAGAATACATGTTAAAGGAGAAGTCCTTCTTAAGTTGTGCTTATTGGATTCTTACCTGCACATGTTTACATGTTCAGTAGTGTCTCCCATTAACACCCAGCCATTTTCAGCCGAGGAGGATGGGGAACTCGAATGTTCAGATGATTCCTGTGGCAGAGGGGACAGGCGAAATACCCGCCATGCATGTATCTAACATATGACGGAAGGCCGTGAAAGGCTCTGAATGTCTCCCCAGGATAACTGGCCCGGGAGGACCGACATGGTCTGGAAGAGAGGAGGTAGCTGCAGAGGAATGGGAGAGGGGCACCTACGAGGAGGCAACTGTCCTCTGCCAGGGCTCTGAAATCCAGGGAACGGAGCCCGAGCTGGCAGGGTCCCTGAAATCAAACCAGGTTGCAAGATGGAACCCTGGGGATGTGAACTCTGGAACAGCCCAAACGGGGAATCTCCCCTGTGATGCACCTGGGGCTGCATGGGTCCAGAAGGGAAACCCACGGCGGCGCCACAGGAAAGGTCCCCAGAGCCCAAGAGGGAGAGGCGGGGTCGGCGATATGGCTCCGTCCCGCACCCTGAGGGGTGGCAGAGGGGCAGACCACCCCGACCTCTCAACCCTCAGACTCAGAGGACGCCTCTCCTCGACTCCAGTGATGGGGTCCATTGATCCCGGGACCTCCCGAGGGGACCCCAAAATAGGGACTCCAGTCCACCCCGAGAAGGCGCAGCAGCACGAGGGTTGGCAGCAGCCACAGCCTCCTCTGCGAGGACAGCCCCCTTCCCGACCCCCAAACCACCCTCCCCCATAGACTCCAGGCCACCCCCAGCCTGGGAGTCCTTGGAGGAAGACTGTTGTGGAGACTCAGGAATGGGGGCGCTGGGCCACCTGACACCGCGCTTCCCAAAGGACTCTGACTCCGAAGAATCGGCGTTCGAGAACAGGCCCACGTTTGAATCGTCCGCTTCCAGAGAAGAGTCGACCAGAAGGACCTTGATGCTGGCCACCCCGAGTCTGCAGGGAAGGGCAGCCAAGGAACGGGCACCGTATTTCACTGGCGACGCCGACCGCTCCCAGTGCCTCGGCCCTCGCTCTGAGATTCCAGTCCCGACCCGCCAACAGCCCTGGTATCCTGCGAATCCCTGCGCCATGCGCCCCGAATCCAACAGCAGTGCCGCCAGCGGTGTCGATCGGATGAATGGCACCGCGAGCGGCGCCCGAGAACCAAACCAGTGCCGCAAGCAGTGCTGTCCTAATCACCAGCACCGCAAACGGCTCCGGATCTGAGACGGCACCAGAAGGCAGCGTCGAGGTCCACCAGTGCCAGACCCAGCAACTGTGGGCCACGACACTGGGAAGTCTGCACCTCCGAGGAGGCAACTGCTGAGTCACTGTCTCCGGCCGCGACCCGGGAGGAGCTCTTGACGTTCCTCCGACATCGCCAAAGAGGCCTCCTCAGCAAGGCTTGAAGATGAGGAGGCCTCCTCACCAGACCATATAGGCACGGAGGGAACCCGAGAAAGGGCCTAAAGTCCTGGCCTGGAAACCCGAGACCAACGCCATCCTCCGAAAGTCAGTGGGGCCTTGCCGACTTTAAACGTGCGGACTTCGAGAACACGGCGGTCCATCGAAAAACAGATGTCGCATCTATCCATGTCATGGTTAGGTCCCAGGCACCAAAGGCAGACATCATGCCGGTCCGTCATGGAAAAATGCCGGCCACAGGAGCACCAACGTATGGGGGCTCGGCCCGCTTTTGGACTTTCGCTTGGCTCCCGAACTGGACATGATGCTAAACAAATAAAACACAGAAAAGCTCCTGGCGCCGTAGAAAGAATAAAAAGAACGGTCTTACCAGTTGTCAATGGCGTCGGGAGAGAGCGAACGGGATGAAGGAAGGCATCGAAAGACGATGAAGGCCTAGTAGCACAGCAACGAACTGTTTACCCGTGTAGCAGGTGTAGCCTCGACAGTGGGAAAAACAGAACTGGGATGGAGGAGGAGTCTGCGGTGCCTAACGGCTTCCCTTCACATACCATGTAGTGCGTCACTCACGAGGGCGACGCTGTCGGCAACGACTCCTCTCCAAAAATAAACCAACTTCTGTAGCGGATGCGCGCCTCCAGTTTACACCCAGCAGTAATGAATGGTGAAGACTGACAAGGGAGTATCTGGAATTTAGTAAATGCTATACAATACTATTTGGCGTTCATACTATATTTAAACAGGACAATTAACGAAGCTCATTTGAATATGGTTTCATCTGTTGAAAATCAAAACATTTCAAACAAGAAATTGTTTGAAATGGCCCAAGGTACGGTATGTAAATGTTCACTTAGTAATGACAGGGATTTTATTAAAATATTTTCAACGTCAACTCAAACATGCCCTCCTCAATTATATGAGCAAGAACTAAAATAACCGTCTGAAAGACAAAAAGACACTACATTGGTAGTGTGAACCCATTTGTGTTTTCTTTCTGAAATTGGATTCTGCATGTAGGAGACTGAAGTGAACCCCAGCAGTTCACTCACCACTGCTTTCCCAAGCCACTTTAAGTGAGTTGCACATAAAGGGAGTAAAGAAAGCCCTAGAGCAGAGGTAATGCACAGCCCCTGCAGCCAGCCAGGTCCAATCAGGGTGGGGGGGAACTTGAATCAACATCTGTCTATGCCTTCCTTAGACTGTTCCGGATTTGGTTCCAAGTCCATTCAACAACTATACTGTAACAATGCCAGTTGCACCTGGAATACTAAACACTGAATGACTATGAGGAAAATAAGATGCAGTAGCTGTGTGGGAGCGTTCCAAGAACGATGCAGTGCAAGTTGATCAAGGAACGTAAACAATCATGTATTTGTGTGCTAACACCACTGTGGTTGGCAGTCTGTTTATCACATTTAGAAATAAAAAAGTAATCTGAAACATAAATCCAGCTACATCCACAGTCTCAACGGAATGTGACCAACTACAATGTGTGTTTAACTAGGGACACGCTTGAGGCCAAAGGGGTTGACTGTGTCCCTTTAGAAGCAAATACAGATTTTCTAGATATACAATCAATGTATCTGAATTCTGGATGTGTACATTTCAGGTCTCCCCAAAAACTGCTTAAATGAGAGGTATACCTTTTCTAACTTTAGATGGCTAATAACACAAGTAGATGAATTGCTAGCATTCTGAGAATGTACAACACACGTGTACCTCAGTGAGCACCAAACAGGAATTGTGTTTTGCTATGTTGAAACAACATAATCCAACAAGTGACATACAGAATAATGGATGAGGAAGGCTTTGATATGAGAATTTAATGCACACCCGAGTTGTGGGATGCTACATAAACACCGAGGGCGAAGCCCGAGTGGTTTATCAAAGCATCCCACAACGAGGGTGTGCATTAAATTCTCATATGAAACACCCTCCCCATCTTTTATTTTTTATAATAACGGGCCAGCAATTTTTCTCCAGCAGTTTGTGAGACTGTTTGGCCCACTCACACACAGAATGTTGGCCAATGAGGCAGCAGCATAGTTTGAATGGCATAACAACCAGCCAGTTGTTATGGAAAATATCAACCTGGTCAGTACATTGAGAGAAACTGCTGACCAG
Source organism: Neoceratodus forsteri (assembly GCA_016271365.2). Taxonomy (NCBI): domain Eukaryota; kingdom Metazoa; phylum Chordata; order Ceratodontiformes; family Ceratodontidae; genus Neoceratodus; species Neoceratodus forsteri. The sequence goes on along the minus strand of CM028131.1, from coordinate 105,603,793 downwards.
TTATTTTATCAGTGTAATTTTAACACTAACGTGGCCTGGTACACAAAATTAAATGCTCACAGAAACACATAATATACCATTTTTTTTATTTCTATCAGTCAATACAGTGAAATGTAGCTGAAATGGCCTCAGAATAGAGTCCCAGCACAATACAATCAATACATCTAAAGTATCTGGTGGTCAACTGACTTTGTGCTCCATCACACTGCGTGGTACCAGAAACAGCAAAGTTACAGAAAAGTGCCTGCGGTGGGGTGAAGTAAGTCAGTAAATAAATAAATATATAAACAAATAAATAAATGATCTACCCCCTCATCCCCAGTCAAGTTTGATGTAACCTGACCTATGCATGGTGCATTTTACTTGGGTCTTGGGGGAGGGGTTAAATCAAAGGAAGTGAATATTAATTGTGTTTGCATCTCTGGAATAAATGACAGTGAGGTGCTGACCACACACACCTGTAATGTAATGGAACAGGCCACTCTGTGATCTGTATCATTACTATTGCAGCTGCTATAGTTGTGAAAAAGTAACTTGCTTTTAAGTAATTTAACAGTAAACTTGTGTAATTTCATGTTTTTCTTGTAAAGTGCTAATTGAATATAAAAATTAAGTTTGCCAGAGTCAAGGAAATAATATTTTCATTTTCAAGGAATAATGCTTATATAATGTCAATAGTAACTAAAATACAGAAAAATAACAGCTGCAGTTGGAATTCACTGATACTGATGACAGGTGTCAGCTGAGTATTCAAAGCTGCTTTCAGCTTCAGCTAAGACTACGATTGCAAGAGATTTTCAGTCTCCTACATGCAAAATCTAATTACTGAAAGAAACACACAATGGGGTCACACTACAAATGTAGTGTCTTTTGTCTTCAGACAGTTATTTACGCTCTTGCTCATATAACTGAGGTGGACATGCTTGAGCAGATATTTGTTGAGCCCCAAAGAATTGAAAGAATAGCTGGGTCTGAAGTCAGAGCAATGAACAGTATTTTGATGTTACCATTCTCAGAGGACACTAGTCAAACAAATTAAAATCACAACTGTATAAAACGTGTGTTCATTTAAACTGTAGTTTTTCCACTAATTTATTCATAGCAGGTTATGACCTACTGCTTGCCTGTGTAGTTTGATTGCATCTTTAGCAAGGAGCTAACCTGAGTGGAGCAGATACATCATAGTGGCCATGGCATTACGGGCAGATATGTACTGTAAATTAGTTGTTTTTCCTTCTGGCACCAACAGCTTCATCTGTCACAGAGCAGTAAAACAGACAGGATCAGCAGTGGAAGGAATTTATTTATTTTTTAACAGCCGACTCACCCATGAAATAAAACGCACAGAAAGGAGGTCAGGTACAGATAAGAGGAGAGGTTGGTAGTGGGGCTACAAGTGATGGACTGCAGCTGCAGGGTCAGACATTCAGGGAGGGCGCCCAGCAGATCTTACGGCTGCAATTATGGTACAGATGTTTGCAGTAACACTTACTCTGTGATTTACTCTATGACTTAACAGTGCATATTTTTTTTTGTTGACATCTCACACGTGCTGGTATACTACTGCAGGTTTACTAAGTATTATGTCTGGTTGATGAGCGAACTTGCGGGCTGTGGATGCATTGCATGACAGGACAAATACAGAAGAGCCACAACAGGTCAGTGTGTTCTAGTGCCGCTACGCAAACTATGTTCATTCTGCATTTTCCTGATTGCCTAAATCTCTACTGTCTGCTGAATAAAAACACTGTGTGAATCTACAAGTGCTTGAGGTTAAAGTCCGGAGGCAAAAAATGCGGAAGTTTGATACAAAACTCTACGCTGCTATGCCCTCTCCTTCTTGTCCAGATATTGTTCTGTATCTCCTGTGTCACGGTGGGGGGGAGGGGTTTCACACAACACAGACAGTCCTCCTACAGAGCAAACACATACACACAGATTGTTTTACAGTTTATTTTTATAAAGAACTTTATTAAGCACAGTTGCGGAGATCCTCTACTCACATAACTCATGAATGGCGCACCGCTCAGACGTCCCTATCACTGTTGCGGCGATTATGTGTTTCAAGTGCTACAAGAAGCATTAGTGCGTATGCACTAGTAAAGATGGCTGGCTTCAAAATAACCAGCCAGGATGAAATTATTTTTATGGAGGAAAATACAAAATCTGCATGAAGTGAGACGGGGTGATGAACTACTTCAGGAAACCACACCACACGCTATCAAAAACAGTTTTATTGAACCTATCACAGTGTTTGTTCATTTTCACAAGCCTTCTCCTTTAAGTTCCTTTAATCTCTCTTAGTTATGTCTTCTGGTGCAGACCTGCACCATTGAGTTAACCCTCCTCTGGACAGCCTCCGCCCCTGTCTTTTGCAGAGATGGGGTCTCCAGCAAAGACTGTATACAAAGACTGAACACAGGAAGACATTACTGGTTCTTACCAGGATTGTGATGAGATTATCATCCTTGGCCATGCCTGAGATGAGATTACCACCCTTGGTCATGACTGTGATGAGAGTATTACACATGGCCATGCCTGTAATGGGATCCCAACTCTTGGCCATGTCTGTACTGGGGTAACTATCGCGGTCATTCATGTGATGAGACTGCTACCCTTGGACGTGCCGTTTATGGCATTACTACTCTTGGTCAGGTCAGTGATGGGATGACTACCTCTGGCCATGCCTGTACTGTGATTACTACTCTAGGCCATGCTTATCATGAGACTGCTGCCCCGGCCATGCCTTTGAAAACATTACTACTCTTGGCTGTGCCTTTAATGACGTAAACTACACTTGGCCATACCTGTGAAGACATTACCACTCTTGACCATGCCTTTGTAGTAATATATTTACTTGGCTATACCTGTGAAGACATCATCACTCTTATCCGTGCCTTTGAAAGCATTACTGCACTTGGCCATACCTGTGATATTTCTTTTGGCCATGCTGAGATGGGATTACTACACTTAGCCATGCCTGTGATGAGATTACTCCTCTAGAAAATGCATGTGATGAAAGTGCTTCCCACTTCCCTTGGCCATGACTGTGATGAAACCTCTTCACTTGACGATTCTCTAATTGAGATTACTACTCTTGGCCGTACCAGGCATGCCACTGCTTCTCTTGGCAAGGCTTTTGGTGAAACTGTTTCTCATAGATATGTCTGTGATGGCACTACTTCTCTTGGCTTTGTTTGTGATGACACTGCTTATCTCAGCATTGCCTGTAATAAGTGCCCTTGGCTGTGTCTGTCGTAAGAGTACTACTGTTAGCCATATTTGCGATAGGGTCACTATTCTTGGCCATACCTGTGATATTACTTCTTTTGCCCATGCCGAGATCTTAGCTATGCCTGTGGTTACTCCTCTAAACAATGCATGTGATAAAAGTGCTTCCCGCTTCCCCTGGCCATGACTGTGATGCCACTGCTTCTCTTGGCCAGACCTCTGATGAAACTGCTACTCATAGGCATGTCTATTTATGATAGGGTAACTATTCTTAGCAATGCTTATGGTGACAACCAACCTACCAACTTTTACCATGCTTTTTTTCCTTTCTTTTTACTTCTTTCTTTTATGCCGCCTCCTACACCACCTACCTCTACGCCACCACTGCTCAGACCACGCCGGGTGGGTCCCACCTACCTAAACAATCTTTGTCATGTTGATGGCTGAAGGTTATGGGACAGTCCAACTTCAGTTCACCAGGGGCAGTCATCATGCTGGCTGTGGGGTTTTTCCTTGTTTCTCCCACCCCAAGGACACAGTCACAGCTGGAGAGCCAAGGTACATGTGCATATAGAGGCATGCTGCCACACCAGCTCCTGGCCTGCATTCTTCTCTCCCATGGTGCCCTAGGCTGCACTGCCACCTGTGGTCACCCAGGTGGCAGTACTGCAGTGAAAGCAGCAACCCTCCCACTTTAGCGGCAACCCTCCCACTTTAGATGAAAAGACCGTCCCCTGGGATGTCCAGTCCTCCTCCCCCTGGCCGGCCCCAAATAACCTGAGTTTATTCTCAAACTCAGGTCATTGCATCATGAGTAGCAGTGCTACCACTGCACTGACAGGCCAGCCACTTGACCATGATTTTGATGGGATTACTACCCTTGGCCATGCCTTTTTTGAGGTTACTACCCTTTCCATGCCTGCACTGGGATTATGGCTGTTGGCCATGCCTGTCTTGGCATTACTACCCTTGGCCATGCCTGTGCTGAGATTATGGCTGTTGGCCATGCCTGTGCTGAGATTACTACCCTTTGCCATTCCTGTGCTGAGATTATGGCTGTTGGCCATGCCTGTGCTGATATTACTATCCTTTGCCATGCCTGTGCTGAGATTATGGCAGTTTGCCATGCCTGTGATGGCATTACTACCCTTGGCCATGCCTATGCTGAGATTATGGCTGTTGGCCATGCCTGTGATGGCATTACTACCCTTGGCCATGCCTGTGCTGAGATTATGGCTGTTGGCCATGCCTGTGCTGAGATTACTACCCTTTGCCATGCCTGTGCTGAGATTATGGCAGTTGGCCATGCCTGTGCTGAGATTATGGCTGTTGGCCATACCTGTGAGAGATTACTACCCTTTGCAATGCCTGTGCTGAGATTATAGCTGTCGGCCATGCCTATGCTGATATTACTACCCTTTGCCATGCCTGTGCTGAGATTATGGCAATTGGCCATGCCTGTGATGGCATTACTACCCTTGGCCATGCCTGTGCTGAGATTATGGCTGTTGGCCATGCCTGTGATGGCATTACTACCTTTGGCCATGCCTGTGCTGAGATTATGGCTGTTGGCCATACCTGTGAGAGATTACTACCCTTTGCAATGCCTGTGCTGAGATTATGGCAGTTGGCCATGCCTGTGATGGCATTACTACCCTAGGCAATGCCTGTGCTGAGATTATGGCTGTTGGCTGTGCCTGTGATGACACTGCTACTCTTGGCCATGCTAGTGATAGTACTACCCTTTGCCATGCATGTTGATGATATTACTGCCCTTGGCCATGCCTGTGATTAGAGTACTACCCCTAGGTGTGCCTCTGATGACAGTACTACCCTTGGCCATGCTGGTTATGGCACTGCTACTCTTGAACATGGATGTGAGGAGATCACTGCTCTAGGCCATGCTTACGATGAGATTACTACTCTTGGCCATGCCTGTGATATTATTACTCATGCCTAAGCTTGTGATAACATTACTACCCTTAGCTGTGGCTTTGATGGGATGTCTGCTCTTGAACATGGCTGTGACTGGATCACTACTCCAGACCATGCCTTTGACTGGATCGCTACTCTTGGCCATGCCTGTGATGACATTACTACTCATGGCAATGCCTGTGTTGAGGTTACTGATGTGAACCATGCCTAGAATGTCACCACTGGTCTTAGCTATGTCTGCTATTATAATGATATTCTTGGTTATGCCTGTGATGACATTTCTACTTAATGCTATAACTTTATAACCAGTTCAGAATTGGTTAATGCATCTCTTTGTTGCCTACAAGGTGGCTATAACTGGTTCCAAATGCAGCCATTTGTATTACCTCTGACTTAAGGACACCAGTCACTGTATACTGCATATTTAAATTTCTCATCAAAACCACTTCATACAGTAAGAGAAATGTAAAGAAAATGACTATGTGATTGCTGTCAAAAAAAGTCCCTTATGATTAGCTTAAAATCTGAAATAAGTATTTATTAAGTTAACCTACCTGTTGGAGTGACAGCTCATTGGGGAAAGGGCTCTCAATGTCTTCATCTTCACTGGAAGAGTGCAGAGCATGAGTACTAACCTAGGATGAGATATCAAAAATGTTAGTAAGGCTGACATACATCCCACCTTCTCACTCATGCCTCTCTGTTCTAATCTGCATCTCCCATTTTCCTCAGTTTGCTTCCCCTCCCTACTCCATAAGGATTCAACAGGTCTCATAAAGGAAGTACCCATCCTCTGAATAAGCAAGCAAGAGGCAAGTACCAATGGGATTCCATGACTGGCTGGAAGGAGATGCTCACATGCCAGACACAACCAATCTCTTTGTTTCTGCCACATGCCAGACTTTTACTGCTTGGAGGCCAGATTACACCTCGATCCTGGATTTCCAGGTGACCGCTTAGCGTATTGCAGCTTCCATGCCAATAAGCCTGCTCTTTCCTGGCATCCTCTTCATCTCTAAAACACAGGATGACCAACTAGAACAAAGTGGAATCAGGTTTATCTCACATGAAAGTAGACCAGATTGTGCAATGAAGCATAAAAGCCCTAAATCTATCGGGATTATGGGCTTGGCACAGTGCAAGTAAGCTTCTCGATGATGTTTCACCAACACACCTGTAGTCTGAGTTGGAGTAAAAGACAACAGCCTCCCCTAAACTAAGCTGGCAATTGCTGCCCTCACTGGTTCACACCTCATACTTGCTATCAGGTATTTCTTTGCTGTGGCACAATGGCTAAATCTCATAACAGCAGTCTTTCTCCTAATGTGAAGAAACACCATGTTCTACTCCTAACCCACAAATATGCCTTCTCTGGATTTTATCCCAGCATTTCCAGACATCTTTATAAACTACAGTGATTAGAACCGAGACACAAGTTAGGTCTACCTGGGGATGGAAGAAAGCAGTCCTGCTCTGCGGAAATTCTGTTCAAGCAACAAGTTCCAAGTCAAATCTTAGCACTATATGTCTTCTGGAAGCTGCAGCTCCACAGCGTGAAGCATTGTGGCTGACACAGCTGAACATTAATAGCAAAGCAAAAATTTGTCACCATAGTAATATTGTTTCTTCCAAAGGGATTCTTAGCGACTGAAAACATTCCCCTAGAATGAGTTGCCCCAGAGATTAGAATTTTATGATTTTGTGATAATTAGAGAACTTAGAATGAAATTCAGAACTCTGCTGTGTAGTCACGCTCACACCTGAATTCTAATGGCAGCTAATTTCTAAAGCTAGGATGAGCAGTGACCACTGAACTAGCTAAACGGCTAGCAAAAATATATAAAATAAATACATTTTCAAAAACGTTTTCAACATCGCAGAACAATTTTTAAATTTTAATCAAAAATTAAAAAAAGCTTTGACCACTAAGTATCAACTGTAAGGCAATGTAACAAGTAATGCTCACGCAAAAACAGGAATAACTGATTCCTGTGTGAACCTTTCCAGGTTCTGGAAGGAGAGGTAGAGATTGGGATTATGAAGGATCCCTTCTTTGTACTCCCAGGTTGCACCTGAAAACAAGACCTAGCTTAGTGTGCCTTTCCTGGTAAAACAATTTCACCTTTCCCTTTCCTACTTCTGGTGTACCCACCTTCTAAACATTATCGCCAGCACTTACTGGTTCAGGGTCCATTCATGTTTTGCTTGGCCTTCTGCTCAGAGAATCTGCCAGCACATTGTACCTCCCCTGGCAGGTGTTCTGCCAAAAGTTGGACATCCAAGGAGTATGCTAGGTTCCAGATCTTCACTGCTTCTGTGTCCAGTTTTGAAGATCTTGCACCTCTCTGTTTGTTTATGTAATACATAGTTGCGGTGCCTCTCCAGATCTGGACAGACTGACCTCTGACATGACAGAAAAAGGCTTGCATTGCCAGGTATACTGCCCTGAGCTCCAGAAGGCTGATGTGCTCCTGAGTCTCCTGTGTGCTCCACATACTATATACAGTGAGGTCTCTTCCGTGGGTGCCCCAGCCCAGAAGGGAGGCATCCGCAGTGAGAATGACTGCAAGGGATTGCTGAAGCAAGGGAACTGTTGTCTGAGGTTGCATTCTTCCTTCCATCACTCCAGTGCTCTCAGCAGACACCTTGTGATTGGCACTAGTTTTGAAAGCGGATCCCACTTCTGGGACCAATGACTCACTAGGTGGTACTGGATACCACTCATTTGGAATCTGGCACCACTGCAGTGGATGATGCCATGTGCCCCAGCAAATGAAGGAAATCTTTGCAGGTCTGGGCTGAATTGCCTTGGAGGATTTTCCAGTTGCAATCAGATTTGTCACCTTTCCCAGGGAAGGAATACCTTCCTTATAGGGTATCTAGCTCTGAACTATAAAATCCAGAACCTGAACTGGTTCTTTTTGTGACTTTTTAACATTTATAAGGAAGCCCAAGTCTTCCAAAGCGCCTTGTGTCAGAAAGAGGGAGGACTTGGCTTCCTGGTGTGATTTTCCTGAGACTAGCCAGTCGTTCAGCTAAGGAAAACTCACTACCCCTGCCTCCTCAAGCGTGCTGCCACTTTTGCTAGGCACTTTCTAAACACTCTCAGTGTGGAGGTAGACCAAGGGAAGGACTGTGAACTGGTAGTGGCAATTCCCTCACCCTGAATCTAAGGTACTTTCTGTGGCTGGGCCTGACTGGTACATTAAATTAGGCATCTTTCAGATCCAGTGACTCAGACACTCTCCTTCTGGCATTGATGGAATCATTGATCCCACTGTTGTCATCCTGAATTTTCCTTCAAGTGTTTGTTCAGGTATCCTAGGTCTAAAATGGGCACTACTCCATTTTTCCTGTGAGAAAGAACGAATCTTGAGCAAAGTCCCTTTCCCACAGTGAGGAGAACATTCTGCCCTGGGTTCGCCTGCAGTAATTTTCTTACCTCAATTTTCAAGATAATATTTTCTGTTGGAGTGTGAGGATATACAGGTTACTCACCTGTAACAGGAGTTCTAGGAATGGTATATGTTGTTCATCCACACTGTCTGGCAGGTTCCTTGCCGCTTTAAATCTTGCCGGAAGGTCTTCAAGCTGGCTCCTCCCACCCACCCGGGTGGTAAAACTCTCGGCTCCGCCCCATGACGCCAGATCTAGCCCGCTAGCTGTGGCTGTGCGCCGGGGCCGGGAGGTTGGTGGGTCATGTGGATGAACAACGACACCATTCCTAGAACTCCTATTACAAGTGAGTAACCTGCATTTCTAGGGACATGGATATGTTGTTCATCCACACTGTCCGCAGACTCCTAGGCTGTTCTCCAGGAGGAGGGAGGCAAGCGCACCCCCACTTAGGGAATAAAGACTGAGAACCGAGGCCCCAAACCAGCATCCCGGCGTGACTCAAGGCCTATGTGGTAATGGGTAATGAAGGTGTGTGCTGACTTCAGGTAGCAGCCATGCAGATATCCTGGATAGGGACGCCCCTGGAACAGCCACCATGCAGTGGTATGGCGGTAGAATGAGCTCTTATCCTCTGGGAGGCTCCATGTCCTCAACCTATAGCAGAGATCTATGCAGGAGGTGACCCACCTGCCTATCATCCGCTTAGTTGCAGGTCTGCCAGGTGCAGCTTCAGCATAGACAAACAGCATGAACCTCTTCCCGAACTTCAGCCGCCCTCATAATAAGCAAACGCTCTTCTAGGGTCCAAAGTATAGAGCCAATATTCGCCTCCGAGGTGTGACTGGGTAGAACACCAGCAGAGTCAGCACCTGGTTAGAGAAACTCCACCACCACCACCACCTTCGGAAGGAATTTCTGGTGGGGCGTAGAGACAACCTTGTCCCAGTGAAGACCAGATAAGAGACTCGATGAAAAGCGCCTGAGCTCTCCCATCCTTCTGGCTGACATCATAGCCACCAAGAAGGCAGTCCTCCATGACAGGTGAGAAACAACACACCTGTGTATTGGTTTGAATGGCTTGCCCATGAGCTTAGCCAATACCAGCAGTAGATCCCACGGAGGTGGAGGTTCTCGCACCGGGGAGGATATGTGATCAAGGCCTTTGAAAAAGCACCCGATCACCTTCTCCTGCGCCACCGACTGCTTGCCGGCCCACGCCTGGTAAGCAGAGATAGCTGCCAGGTGCACCTTAAGGGTCGCCGAACGCAAGCCCTTATGGAGAAAGGGACCACAGGTAGTCCAGAATGCTTGCCAAGGAACAGGAGGAAGGGTCCAGGCCTTGCCCTGACACCAAATGGAGAATTCTTCCATTTAAAGGTGTAGCATTTCCTGGTCGACTCTCACGGACGCCTCAACAACGCTGAGGACCTCCGGAAAGACCCAAGGCCTGGAACTCTAGCTACCAGGAACCAGGCTCAGATGCAGGGATTGAAGGTCCAGATGGAATACCTTCCCCTGATTGACTGAGATCAGGTCCGGGCAGGCTGGAAGCCGCCTCAGGAGCCTGGAGCTGAGACTGAGGTGATCTGGATACCAGAACTGCGGGGGCCAGTCTGGGGCTACCAGAATCACCTGCGCCTTGTCCCTCCTCACCTTGAGAAGCACCTTGTGGATCAAGGGAAATGGGGGAAAAGTGTAGAAGAGGCCCGGGGTCCACGGCCTCGAGAAGACATCCCCCTGCAGCGAGCCCTGCTGAGGGGGGCGGGCATGAAACAGTCTCAGCTTCGCATTCTCTCTGGAGGCAAACAGGTCCACCTGAGGCATGCCCCAGTGGGAGAACAGATCTTGTACTACCTCCGGCAGGAAAGACCACTCGTGTGACACCGCCCCTATCCAGCTTAGAGCATCGGCCAGAATACTGGAGGGTCCTGCCACATGGTTGGCAAGAAGATCCGCCTCCAGGCTGCGCACAAGGGACCAAATGCGGAGAGCTTCCTTGCACGAGGCATGGAGCGCGTCCCGCCCTGGCAGTTTAGGTAGTACATGGTCGTGGTATTGTTCGTCTGGACCTGGACCACCTGACCACGTACAAACAGAGCGAAGGCGGTGAGGGCTAGACGAACCGCTCGAAGCTCCAGCAGGTTGATGTGGCATCGGGACTCCCGAGGGGACAATAGGCCGTGCTCTGTGCTCCCCCAGATGGGCACCCCAACCCATCAGAGAGGCATCAGTCGATAGACCATTGGCTCGGGCCGGACGAACGGGATGCCCTCCTGCAGATGTGCTGGAACGGTCCACCAATGGAGGGCGTTCCACATCCCCGGGTCACTGTCACTAGCTGATCCAAGGGATCGGAGTGCTGTGACCATTGGCTGGCCAGCCCCCATTGTAGAGGACACATGTACCAATGGGCCCAATGGACCACGCTGGTGGAGGCCGCCAGGAGGTGCAGGAAGTCCCGGGTAGGGGAAATTGCCCAACCTGAAATGGTTGGGCAAAGAAGAAAGAACCTCGGCCCTGTCTGCCGGGAGTCGGCTCTGCCTCGTGAGAGAGTCGAGCTTTGTCCCGATGAACTGTATCACCTGCTTTGGCACAAGTTCTGACTTGGCCTCGTTGATAAGGAGGCCAACCTGAGAGCAAACATGGAGGGTCAGATCCCTGGACTGCTCCACCTCCATTCTGGAGGAGGCTGCAATCAGCCAGTTGTCCAGGTAGGGGTACACCCGGACCCTTCGGCGCCGCAGGAATGCTGTCACCACTGCCATACATTTGGTGAAGACCCTGGGAGCTAGGGACAGGCCGAAGGGCATGGCCCGGAACTCGTAGAGGGATCCCTCTGCCCTGAAGAGGAGGAATCTCTGGTGGGACGGACGGATTAGGACGTGAAAGAACGCGTCCTGGAGGTCCAGAGAGCAGAACCACATGCCTCGTTCCAAGGATGGAATGATCTGGGCCACAGTGACCATCCTGAAGGTTCGAGACCTTAGGAACCTGTTCAGGTCGTGCAGGTCTAGAATGGGGCACCAGCCCCCCGTCCGTTTCGGGACCAGGAAGTACCTGGACACAAACCCTGGGTCTGGTGGAGGATCCGCCACCTTCCTGGTCACCTCTTTTTCGAGGAGCAGGGCAATGTCAGCTCGGTGAGCCGACAGAGAGGCTGTGGACCCCGAAGCCCCCCCAAGGGGCGACGGCTCAGAAGGGCGGGCCAGGGCCTGCTCGAACTCCAGAGGCAGGCCCTTTCCTACCACCTCTAACACTCAGCGGTCCGTGGTGATAGCGAACCAGGCAGAAAGGAAGTGGAGGAGCCATCCCCCCACGGGGGGGGGGGGACCCGGGGGGAGTGACGAGGCTGGGGGCGACACCCCTCAACCTGTCACTGGGCAGGCTTGGAGGAGGGGCCGGCTGAGGAACCTCCTGGGCCTTTTCCTCCCTGCTTCCTATTAGAGGAAGCCGGCTTGGCTTTGGGGTGCCAACGCCAGCCTGCTGGCCCTGGATGCTGGTGTTGCTGGGCCGGACGTCGCAGGCGAGGAGGGAGAAAGGACTTATGTTGCTGACGACGGCCCTTGTCCTTCTGGGCGGAGGTGACAGAGTCCAGGGTAGTGCTGGACTTTTCGATCTGCTGGAAGTGGCCCTCCACTCCAGGGCCGAACGGGTCAGTCCCCAAGAAGGGGACGTCCTCCAATTTATGTTGGGTATCCGCCGTGAAGGTGGATATCCTCAGCCATGCTCTGCGGCGCATGGCCACTGCGGCCACTACTGATCGGTCACAGGAGTCTCCAATGTCTAGAGCTGTCTGGAGTTGCTGTTTCGCCACCCCCCTTCCCTGATCCCGCACCTACTTGACCGTGGTCTGCAGGTCGGCTGGGAGATGAGGGATCACCTCATCCAGGGAGCCCATGAGGGCGTGGGAGAAGTGTGCCATCAGCACGGCCGAGCTGGCCTGGCGGAGGCTTAGGGAGGACGCAGCATACACCTTGCACCCGGCACAGTCCAGCTTTTTGGACTCCTTGTCGGAGGCCTTATCCACATCCCTAGCATTCCCGGAACGCCGGAAAATGCTATCGGTGACCAACCCTTCCGCAGAGGGGTGCTCTGAAAAACCGGACAAAGAGCCGGTAGGGACCGCAAACTTCCCGGCCTAAGGCACAGGGCAGGAAGCCGGCCACTGCCAAAGCTCCAAGGCTGGGCCAACAATGGCTTCAGCCACCAGAAAAGCCTCCGTGGGTGAATCCCCTTGGTCCAGTATCTCCGTGAGGGGATACTTGGCCCGCTTGGATACAGGCTCGAGCTGCATCCTGTGGACTCAAGATAAGCCGAGGCAGACCCATGAACAACGGCGGTCTCATCCATCAACTGCCCCCGGAGGACTCCGGCCAAGGGGCCTGGAAAACAGGAGGTCCAGACTCGAGGAGTCTGCGAAGAACTGCCTGGGCCTGAGCCACCCTCCACCTGCCGAGGATGGTTGGGAGTGAGGGTGACCGACAACCGGTGGGGTAGACCCTGACCCAACCGAGAGTCCTTGGTCGGCGCCCACGATTTCGGTTGTGGAGGCGGAGGTTCCACCACAATCGGTGGGGCAGCTGGTTTCGGCCGAATAACCAGCCCAGGCTTGGGCACCTCGACCACTGCGAGGGGTTGTTTCGGCCTTTCGGGTGACAGCCACTTAATGGCCAGGGAAGGCGACGGCACTGGCTTGTTCCCAGACAAAAGGAGCAGCTGCCACATTAAGTCCTCGAGAGCGCCGATGCAATCTGTGATGAAGCTCTCCTCTTTTGAGGAGGAAGAGCGTGCCGCCGCTTCTCGGGTACCGAGACCACCCGTGTCATGGATCGGCCAGGGACCGAGACGAGAACCGAGACCCTCGGTGTTTCCAAGGTGCGGGGCCTGGGAGGGAGCGGGGACACCTGCTCCTCCCTCAGCTCAGGAGCCCTGACCGGGGACTCTGGCACAGGAGGCACAGGCAAGTCCTCGGTTTCCACCGGGGGAAACGGTGAAGAAGGGTTGTCGGCTTCACCAGTCGACAGCCCGTCCGACGGTCGAGAAAATCTCGAAGCGCCGACGGGTGTCTCGCCGCTGACCTGACGGGACACCATGAAGCCAGAGGCGCTTTAGCCGCACCCTCGCCGACCATTCGATTGTCGACTGTCTGGGGAAGGGGACCTTCCGCCTCCCACGAACATCGACGGTGGGACTCACCTTCAGTCCTTTTTCTTTGACCGCAGAAGAGTGTCTCAATGACCCTCTCTTCGTGGAGAGGGACTGGCAAAGCTCCTAAAGGAAGCTGTGTAGGAGGATCCCAAAGAGAGCGGGATAAATGCTGCGACTGAAGAAGATGAGAGGATGCGCCTCCGCCTCAAGGGTGATCATCTGCTCGAGTTGCTCAGCCGAGCCAGCCGCCATGACACCGCCTAACGGGCCTCCTTGGACTTCACCGCTGGATAACGCTGCTCGGGCGCCGGTTGTAGCCGGGCAGCACGTGTTCAAGGATGCTGGCCGAAGCAATCTACATAACTCAGGCTCATGGGTCATGATAAAGGCTGAGGCAGTAGACGACGCGGAGTGCGGGTCCATCCTGGACATCTTCTGCCCGCATAGGCACCGCCGAAAACCAGGAGTCTATTTGTCCATCGTAGTCATGAAGGAAGAATTTGACCAAGTCTTGATAACTTTAAAATTATTTTCGGTGAATCAAGAATTAGGATCGAGTCTTATAATGCAAGAGGGCGCATGAAGGAACCTGAGCTTCCAAGCCGAGGTAAGATCTGGCATCATGGGTGGAGCCGAGAGTTTTACCACCTGGGGGTGGGAAGAGCCAGTTTGAAGACCTTCCGCAAGATTTAGAGTGGCAAGAAACCTGCCAGACAGTGTGATGAACAATATATCCATGTCCCTAGAACTTAGGATTAGTCCACAAAACCACCCTGTCTCTGTGAAAAATCAGATAAGGTATCTTTACACATGAGAGCCTGAAGCTCAGAAATTCTTCAAACTGAAGTGATGGCCACTTAGGAAAGCGCCTAAGATAGTGCAGCATGTCTGCACTCGCTGTCAGTTTGAAAGGTGGCAGTGTGAGCTTTCTGAGAATGAAGTTTAGGTCCCTTGGAGGAGCAGGGCTCCTGATTAGGGGTTTCAGATGGAGAATCCCTTTCAGAAGGGTTTTGGATACCTCTAACTGTGCCAAAGTCTTTTGTCCTATCGGAATATGATAGGCAGAAATGGCCAAAAGGTGGACCTTTGGGGTTGAATAACTAAGACACAAGTCATAGAGGTGCAGGATGTAGTCTAAGACCTTCGTGACTGAACAGGAAAAGGGTTCAATCCCTTTTGAATCTGCCCATATGGAAAACCTTTTCCATTTCATGGCATATGTAGCTCTGGTGGAAGGCTTGCTAGCCTCTACCAAGATCTGTGCTACCCTCGAGGAAACCCCAAATCGGGCAGCTGCTATGTCTGTAGGAGCCATGCATACAGATGTAGGAACTTGAGACCTGGATGAACTAGGGTTCCCTGTTCCTGATTCAAGAGATCCTGGGAAACCGGCAGTGGAAAGGGAGGTTCCACTGACAGTTGCTGCAGTACAGAGAACCAAATCTGTCTCGGCCAGAAGGGAGCAATGAGGATAATTCGAGCTCCTTCTGTTTGCAGTTTCATTAGAACTCTCTGGATGGCGCAGACGGGTGAGGCGCTGGCGCCTTACTTCAGCCCACGCCGGCGACCCGAGTTTGGGAAAGGACTTGGGCGCCGAGGGCTGGCAGGGGGAAGGAGAGGATTGAGCGTCCAGAGGACTGCTTTCCTCTCCTGGGGAGGGGTGGAGGATAGCCTGGCTTCAGTGGCTCCCCGTGGAGACCGGGGTACACAAGTAGCGGAAGCAGGAGGACTAAAAAGAGAAAGCCGGAAAATTGGCTCGTGCTGCTGTGGATGACAGCCTCTCTCTCCATGTTCTAGAGCCTCTGGGACCATCCTCACCACAGCGGCATCCTGACCATAAGTAAAATAGTGTGCTGGGGCCCTGGCCACTGTGCCTTCTCAGAGAGGGGGACTCGCCCCGGTGAAGGGACACTGGACAACTTGGGATTGGCTGCTATCTGTGGGAGGTGCTCAAGGGACTGCCTGGGGGATGGAGCGCAGGAGGCCCAAGGAGGGTAGTGTCGGGGTGTAGGAGGAGATAAAAAAGAATACACACACAAAAAACTCTGGATTAACGGAAGGAGGGATGGGTGTACACTAAGAAAAAAAATTACTCACCTAGTAATGTTGTTTCTTCTAATGGAGTCTTGCTATATTATGATAATTGCAGTATGAACCCCAGGTTAGAACTGTTCGAGGTGAAATAGTTAACTTCCATGCAAGGCATGGAATCTTGAGCGAGTCAAGTTAAGGAAGCTCTGTCTGCTTGCTTTCAAACCAAAACCGCAGATCTTTACGAGCCAAAACTCACTAATGTTCTGTGTGGAAGCTGTAAACCTACACTAGCCAACTGGCTACTACCATAAGAAACACACTTGTTGGTCTCGAAAAAAGACTCAAGTCAAGAGACCCAATAATGAATTAAAAACACACCCATCCTAGGGAGGGTGAAACAAAAACAACAAAGTGGCAAGAAAAACAGAGTGCCAACACTGTGATGCCCATCCACAGCGCAAAAACGAGATTCTGAGAGGGGCAGGCAGGGAGGGAGGTCATAATATAGCAAGACTCCATTAGAAGAAACAACATTACTAAGGTGAGTAATTTTTTCTTCAAACAACATGAAGTCTTGCTATATTATGACAATTGCAGACTACACAGCAGTACCCCATGGAGGAGGGACAGAACCTACTTAGGAATAGGCTCTGAAGGACAGCTGTGCCAAACCGAGCATCACTCCTAGCTTGAATGTCCAAGGAATAATGCTTGGTAAAGTGTGAACCGCTTTCCAGGTAGCTGCTTGACATATCTCTAGAATAGGGATGTCTCTGGCAGCAGCCAGAGAAGTAGCTGTACCTCTGGTAGAGTGAGCCCTCAGGCCTGAGGGGGGAGTCTTACCCAACTTTTCATAACAGAATTGGATACAAGAGACAATCCACCTGGCAATGGATCTTTTAGTGGCAGGTTTCCCCTTTCCCACCTCACCATAGGTGAGGAACAGTTGGAGGGAGTCAAACCTGTGACCCTTGGTATGCTCTATGTAGTAGCTAAGGGCCCTCTTCACATCTAAGCTGTGCAGCCTCCTCTCACCAGAGGAAGAATGATCAGTGAAGTAAACAGGGAGAGAAATAGACTGATTAAGGTGGAAATCCGAGACCACCTTAGGCAGGAACTTTCTATTAGTCCAAAGGACTACTTTATCTCTGGGAAAGGAGATAAAGTCTGGCTCCACTGACAATGCTTGTAATTCACTTATGCGTCTGGAAGAGGTGATAGCTACCAAAAACACAGTTTTCCAAGTCAGGAACTTAAGCTCAGCTGAAGACAAGGGCTCGAAAGGAGGTTGCATGAGCTGAGCAAAGCAAACATTGAGGTCCCAGGCAGGGGCAGGGTCCCTGAATGGAGGGTTAGTGTGAAGCAAACCCTTGAAGAACTTGGTAAATACAGGGTGAGATGAAAGAGGAGAGGGTTTACCTGCTGAAAGAAAAGCAGAGACAGCTGCCAAATGTACCTTCAGGGTAGCTGGTCTCAGCCCTAAAGTGTTTAGATGGACCATATAGTCTAGAACTGTGGGTAAATCAGCAGTGTCTGGGGAAATATTCTTTTCCGAGCACCATATGGAAAATCTTTCCCATTTGGAGTTATAAGTAGCCCTGGTAGAAGGCTTCCTAGAAGCCCTGAGTATATCCATTACACCTTGAGAGAGGTGTAGGCCAGCAAACTCTAGCTCTTCAAGAACCAGGCCTTGAGATTGAGAGACTTGAGATTCGGGTACCAAACTCTTCCCTGGGCACATGTTAACAGATTGTGATTCTGGGAAGGCACAGGGAGGATGGACTGCTAAGGACAGGAGGACAGGATACCAGGGTTGCCTGGCCTAATCGGGGCAATCAGAATGACCCTGCAGGATTGGGCTCTGATTTTGACTAGCACTTTGAACAGGGAGGGAAAGGAGGAAGGCGAGAGAACTTCCTTCCCAGCTGAGGGCTAAGGCGTCCAGAGGGACTGAGCCCAAGACTGGGGCCTGCAGCAAAAGAGAGGAAGTTGATGATTGTCTGGAGCTGCAAAGAGATCTATTTGCGGGGTGCCCCATTTGGCAAATACCACTCCCAGAACCAGGGGATCCAGGGACCACTCGTGATGGCCCTGAGAGATCCTGCTGAGAGCATCTGCCAGGACATTGTTCTTGCCTGGGAGGTGAACTGCTACGAGGGAAGTGTTCAGGGAGTACGCCAGAGACCACAACTTCATGGCTTCGGTGCACAAGGCCGTAGACCGAGTGCCCCCCGCTTGTTGATGTACCACATTGTAGTGGTGTTGTCTGTTCTGACCTGCACAGCCTTGTTCTGAACAGATTTTGAAAAAGCTTGAAGTGCTAGAAAAACTGCTCTGAGCTCCAACAGGCTGATGTGGAGCAGAGATTCCTGTGGGGACCACAGTCCCTGGGTAGTGAGGTCGCCCATGTGGGCCCCCCACCCCAAGAGGGATGCATCTGTAGTAAGGGTTAATGAGTGAGGCTGAGTGACAAAGGGAACTCCTTGTCTAAGATTGCCCTGATCCTGCCACCACTGAAGGGCTTGGATCAGGGTTCGAGTTACTGGGATCAGTTTGGTAAGAGGATCCTTTCTTTGTGACCAAAAGGCCCTCAGATGGAACTGAATGTCTCTCATTTGAAACCTTGCTCCTTGCACTACTGCTGTGGAAGCAGCCATGTGCCCTAGGAGCTGCAGAAATGCCTTGCTGGTCAGAGACCTGCAGGGTGAATGAAGAGGCCAGGGAGACAAGGCGCTTGCCCTGTCTAGAGGGAGGAAGGCCCTGGCTTCCTGGGTGTTCAGCTCTGCGCCTATGAAGGTTAGGAGCTGTACAGGCTCCAGTACTGACTTTGAGAGATTCGGAAGGAAACCTAGTGAGTGAAGCAGTTGCTGGGTTATCTGAAGATGTAGGTTGACCTGATCTGGGGATTGACCTACTATGAGCCAATCGTCCAAATAAGGAAAGATGGCAATCTTTTGCCTTCTTAGGCAAGCTACTGCTACGGCCAGGCACCTGGTAAATACCCTTGGAGCCGAGGTGAGTCCGAAGGGCATTGCTCTGAACTGGTAATGGCCTGAGGGCAGCTCTGAACCTGAGGTACCTTCTCGTGGGAGCTTCTGATGAGAATATGGAAGTAGGCATCCTTGAGGTCCAGGGATGCTAGCCAGTCCCCTGGCCTTAGGGAAGGTAAAATGATTGCCAGAGTCACCATTTTGAACTTTTGGTTTTAAAAGGTGCTTGTTTAGGTATCTGAGATCCAGGATGGGCCGCCATTCTCCTGTCTTTTTTGGGGTAAGGAAGTACCTGGAGTACAACCCTTTGCCTAGTGTAGGGTGGAACCCTTTCCATGGCTCTGAGAGCGAGGAGGGTGGAGACCTCTGACTCCAAGCGAGTGCCTCCGATGGAGATGCAGGAGAGAAGATCCGGTCCTCAGCTTCAGAAATTTTTGAAGCTGAGGACCAGTCCCTGCTTACTACTTCCAGGACCCACTTGTCTGATGTGAGACTTCCAGTCCTGGACAAAGTAAGCCAGCCTGCCCCTACTGGTAGAGAAGAAGTGGCCCTGGCTACCCCATCAGGGTGCCTGCTTGGCAGGGGCTTTGGGCTGAGAGTGGGAGCAGGCCTGCTTGAACCCTCCTGCCCTTCCTCTACAGAATCCCTCTGGGTATAGGAGGAAGAGGAGGCTTGAGCCTGATAAAAGGCCCTAGAAAAGGCCTGCCTCTTCCCTGGGGCTGCTTCTGAGGAGTGGCCTGCCTTCCTTGGCCTGTGCACTCCGATAGGTGGTCCTGTATTCATCCATTTTTTCATAGAATTCTCTGTTTGCTCCCAAACAAAGAATTGCCAATCACAGGAAAATCAATGGCTTTGACTGGGTATCCTGTGACAATGTGGTGCATCTGAGCCAGGCCATTCTGTGAAGAGCCACAGAAGTAGCCATAACTCTAGAAGATACATCATTAAGAGTCCACCGCAGCATGAAATTGCATTTTGATGCCTCGATACCATCTAAAGCTACCTGTTCCAGATCCCTGGCAAACCTGTCAGGGAGTTGTTTGACTAGAGCCAGCACAGTATCCCATCTGGATGTCTGGTATCTGGCAGCACAGGCCATGTAATTTGCTTGTCTGAGCCCCAAGGATGCTGCCATGTACTGTTTCTTTGCCATAGCATCAATCTTCCTGGAGTCCTTTTCAGGAGGATGTGAAGCTAGGGGGATATTTGCCTTGTCACAGGCTGCAGCCTGCACTACACCCACATGGCTGCATTGCTGTGTGAGAAATTCTATGTCAGAACCTGATAAGGTATACCTTCTGTCCATCCTTTTATCCACAGGAGGTATAGAATGAGGAGATTTTAAAACTTTTACTGTCTGTTTCTGAAAGATTTATGAAGGAATAGACAGTCTCTTAGATTCTGGAATATCCATCATTTCTACATAATCAGGCTCTTCCTGATCATCCACAGCTTCCTCAACAGGAAGCTGAAGAGTTTCAGCAACCTTCTTGTAAAGATGAAATGAGCAGGGACTCAGAAAGCCTGGGGACTCCTAAAGGTCCGTCTGGGGAGATATCTGGCTCAATAGGAGCGTGCAGATCTTCCAGACCATAATTACTCTTTTCATACTCTCCTTCCTCCCCCCACGGTTCATAAAATTCCTCAAAATCATAATCCTGAACCGGTGGGACCTGGTGAACCGAACGTCTCCCAGATGGGGTCGGTTCAGGAACCGGGGAAAGAGACTGGACAATTTGGATTGCTTTGGCTATCTCTTCAGCTGTTGGGGAAAGGACTTTTTCCACAGCAGCAGACTTTCCAGTCCTTTTGCAGGAACTGGCTCCTCGAGGCCAGCTCTTGATTGCCGAGAAGTCTGGCCCTGGTCAGAGGGCACTCCCTCAGGTTCGGTTGGCACCGAACCGGGCGGCTCATCGGGTCAACGGACTTTGGCCTCTCTTTCCTGAGCCTACCAACTCTCTTTTCAATGGTGGCAGCAGGGAAATTCTTCAAAATCTGGCAGTCTGAATCGAGGTGGTCAAACCCCAGGCAATAAACACAGGAGGTGTGAGGGTCAGCCTCGCAAAGGCTTCCCCACAGACATCGAGTGCTGAAACCCAGTGGGCCTGGTTTTCTTTTGGGTTTCTCAGACATTATGCCAGCCTAACCAAAAACTTGCCCGTTTATGGCAATCCGCAAGCAAGACTCTCCTATGGGTTCCCCAACTGTATCATGGGCCATGGAAAAAACCGTAATGAAATCAGTTTTTAAGAACCGATAGGAACCGGGAACCGCACTCTAAAAGAGGACTAGCAATTGAAAAATGCGACCTAATCGGTTCAAACCGAACCGATAAATGTTTTACAAGTTGCACACAGAATTCGTATGTAAAACCTATCTATTACTTACGTTACCACAGACAGAGCTTGAACTGAACGGTTACGGTTAAATCTAGACAAATTTAATATTTTTAAACTGTTTTAAACAGCAAAAATGAACCGAGCAAAAGGAGAAATCTCCGGAGCGACTGTTCAGTGAGGCGGAGTAAAGAATCTTGACGGTTTTGGTTTGAAAACAAGCACACAGAGCTTCCTTAACCGAGCTCGCGCTCAAGATTCCATGCCTTGCATGGAAGTTAACTATTTCACCTCCGGAGCAGTTCTAACCTGAGGTCATACTGCAATTGTCATAATATAGCACGACTTCATGTTGTTTGAACATCCCCTTCCAGCAAAGAGACAGCGTGTCTCGCTAGAAAGCACTACCCCTTGGAGCGAGCAGAAGGTTGGTAGTTTAGCGTTGAATGGGGAGGCGAATAGATCTATTTAAGGCCATCCCACTTTGCAAAGACTTTGTTTACCACCGACTGTTTGTGTTCCCAATAGTGTGCCCTGGCTTGCATGCAGGCAGAGTCCAGCAGGAGGGAGTGTGGGCGTCCTTTGGATGCTTGAGTCGGCTCCTGGTGGTGGCTAGTTCTTGGCGGCCGTGATGCCCGCCCAGGATGCTGCCGCATCTGGACCACTACAAGGGTGGTGGGTGGTTGAGAAAATCGAAACATTAGCCACCCAGCTGACTGGATGACTAGTGACCAGTCCCTGCTCACCACAAAGCCCGGAGGTGTCCGTGTGACCCCTGCCATGCCTGGGATACGAGAATGCATGGGCTTACTCTTCCTCTCCTGCGTGGACTCCTAAGGCAGGGGCCCTCCTGATGAAGGGACACGTCAGATTACCTGGGTCACGGCACTTAAGGGGATGGCGAATGGATGTGGCAGCGGTAGGCCTAGGCTGCCCAAATGGGAGTGGCTGCCAAGGGCTTGGGAGAGCATAAATAAGATGACAACAAAAAAATGGCGAGGCAGCTGATTGCCACTTTAGCAGCCACTAAGCTTCACATGACTGACCTATACGGTTTTATTTAATGCCCCCTGATGAAGGTGCTTTGGCCACTAAAAACTTCAAATCTTCATCAAGGATATCTCCTCCATTAGGCCACACCTTTGGAACTGTAAGCTGCCATTGTCAGGAAAACTCAAACTTTTTTGCTAGCCGATGGTCACCCACAATGAAGTGCAGTGTCAACATGTATATAACGTGGGCGGCCCCAACTCTCCTTCATTTTTTCTCCTGCAGTCGACCATCCTTGCACAGCCTGCTGAGAAACAGTGTTGAAATAGTCATTGCTGTTTGTTATTTTTATCCTTTAAGTATTTTTCATAGTTCTTTCTGTATGCTGCTGAAGGACAAAGAGCTCCACTACTGTTCCTCCAGATGAGAGCCTGTGTGATTTGCCAGAGTTTCAAGCCAGGCTACAAGGTGACACCAATGGAAGGCCAATGCCAGCGGAATGGCAGGGGGCATTCTTCAGGCAACTAGTCAGTGAACCCACTCGTGATGGGGCAGTACTGGACCTGGTACTCACTAACAGGGACAGTGTTGCAGACGTCAAGGTTGGAGGTCACTTGGGGACCAGTGATCACCATATGGTGTGGTTCAATATAAGGATGGCTGCGAAATGGAACCACGCAAGGGCAAGGGTCTTGGAATTCAGGATGGTAGATTTTAAAAAGATGGGTGAATGCCTCAGGGATGACCTAGCAAGGGTGGGTGACCTCAGTGGGGTGGAGGAACAGTGGTCAAAGATAAAAGGCCTTCGTCTCAGTGCCACGTGGTTGGATGCTCCGTAAACTAGTGAACTTGGGAGCCGGGACTGGCTGGATGGGTCAGGAGCTGGCTGCAGGACAGGATGCAGGTGGTGGCAGGGGGAGACTATAGAGCAGGCCTGTAACAAGCGGGGTCCCACAGGGGTTGGTACTCGGTCCAGTGTTAACATTTTTTTTTTTTAATCACACCATTATTTATAACTACCACTGTGGACCTGGCAGAGCTACCCCGGAGAATCGTCCTCGGCCCATCGGGGCTATCATGGGTCTTGCCAGATCCTGGTATTTTTCCTCTGTTTTCTTCCCCGTGCAATGGGTGCAGCAGCTGTCTCCACCTCTGTGAAGGCAGCCAAGCACCCTGGTCGTGGACTGAACCCCTCTTGTGCTGATGCACACAGCACAAACCCCCAACCCCGAGGAAGGACAGCAGTCCTCCAGACACTCGATCCTTATCTCCCTGGCCGACCCCCAAATGACTCTAGTCCGTTTCCAAACCTGGGTCGGTGGGCGAGGTGTGGCGTCAGTGCCTCAATCCTCAGTGCCACCAGGCTGGAATATTTAACATCTTTATCGGGGACAATAGCAGAAGGGATCAGCAGTAAAATCTGCCTGTTCTTAGCAGGCGACCCCAGGTCTGTGCGAGAGTAGACAGTGAGGAGGGGCGGCAGGAGCTCAGGGAGGACTTGGCTAAAGCACTAGTTCTAGGGACATGGAGGTGTTGTTCTATCCACACTTACTGGCAAGTTCCTTGCCGCTTTAAATCTTGCCCAAAGGTCTTCAAGCTGGCTCCTCCCACCCACCCGGGTGATAAAACTCTCGGCTCCGCCCCATGACGCCAGATCTTCCTTACCGTTTGGAAGCTCAGGTTCACTCCTTAGCGCTCTGCGTTTTAGGCCTGGATCCAAACTCTTTGGTTAACCAGAAACTAATTTTAAAGTTTTCAAGACTTCGGTCTGTTTATTCCTTCGCGTCTGCGATGGATAAGTCGACTCCTGGAATTCAGTGGTGCCCATACGGGCAGAAAATGTCTCGGACCGATCCGCACTCCACGTGCGTCTATTGCCTTGGGCTCGATCACGATCCGCAGGCCTGTGAATTGTGCAAGTTCTTCTCAGTCAACGTCCTCGAAGACCGTGCTGCCAGACTCCAACTTGGAGCCCGAGAGCGTGTTCCTCTGGTGAAGTCAGAGAGGCCCTGCTGGCGGTGTCCGTGATGGCGGGTTCGCTGAGCAACTTGAGCAGATGATCGCCTCAAGAGGAGGTGGCTTAGGCGCGATTTCGTTTTCCTCGGTCGGCATTTATGCCGCTCTCCTTGGGCTCCTCCTACACGGCTTCTTTTAAGGAGCTTTGTCAATCTCTCTCTACAAAAGGTGAGGGGCCATCGGGACATTCTTCTCAGTCCAAGAGGAAGGACTCAAAGGGTAAGTCCCACCGTCTGCATTCGTGGGAGTGGGAGAGGTTCCCTTCCCCGGACAGTCGACACTCGACTTCAGTTGAGGTTGCAGCTAAGGCCGCTGGCTTCACGGTGTCCCAGTCAGTTCAGCCCGGCTGAGACACCCGTCGTAGCGATCGAATTTTCTCGACCACGTCGGATGGAGCTAATCGACTGGAGAAGCCGACAACCCTTCTTCACGGTTCCCCTGGTGCAAACCGAGGACTTGCCTGCGCCTCCTGTGCGAGTCTCTGGTTAAGGTTCCGAGCGAGGAGGAATGGTTTTCCCCGCTTCCTCCCAGACCCACCTCGGAAACACCGGCGGTCTCGGACCTCTTTTTGGTCCAGCTGACACCGGTGGTCTCGGCACCGAGGAAAGTGGTGGCGCCACTCATCCTCGTCGTCTTCCTCCTCGGAGGAAAGGCTTCGGCGCAAATTGTGTCGACGCTACGAGGACTTGATATGGCAGCAGCTCCTTCTGACCAGGAACAAGCCGACCCCGTCACCTTCCCCGGCCATTAAGTGGCTATCACCTGAGCGGCCGAAACAACCCCTTGTGGTCATCGAGGAGCTGAAGTCTGCACCGGTTGTTCGGCCAAAACCAGCTGCGCTACCCATCGTGGTGGAACCCCCACCTCTAGAACCAAAAACTGGGGCTCCGACTAAGGATTCTTGGTCGGGTCATGGGTTGCCCCATCGGTTGTTGGTCACCCTCACTCCCGATCGCCCTCGGCAGGTGGAGGGTGGCTCAGGCCCTTGGCAGCTGTTTGCAGACTCCGTGGAGTCGGACGATGACTCTTCCCTGTTCTCCAGGCCTCTCGACCTGGAGTCCTCTGGGGGACAGTCGGTGGACGAGATCCCATCCTTGTTCATGGGATTACTTTGGCTCATCTCAGAATCTACTGGGATGAAGCTCGAACCCGTGTCAAAGCGGGCCAAGTATCCCCTCACGGAGTTACTGGACTGAGGGGATTCTCTTACGGAGGCCTTTCCTGTGGCCGGAGCCATTGTTGGCCCGGCCCTGGAGTTATAGGACAGCGGCCGCTTCTTGTCCAGCTCCCTTGGCCAGGAAGTATGCCGTTCCCACCAGCTCACTCTCCAGTTCTCGGAGCACCCCTCTGTGGAGGGGTGGTGACCGACAGTGTTTTCCGGCGCTCTGGAAACACTCGGGACGTGGACAAGCCACCGGATAAAGATTCCAAGAAACTGGACTACTCCGGGTGTAAAGTTTACGCTGCGTCCTCCTTAGGCCTTCGTCAGGCCAGTTCGGCCGTACTGATGGCACATTTTTCCCACACCCTTCTGGGCTCCCTGGATGAAGTGATTCCTCATCTCCCGGCTGACCTCCAGACTACGGTCAAGCAGGTGCGGGATCAGGGAAGGGCGGTGGCAAAGCAACAGCTCTAAACTGCTGTCGACATTGTAGACTCTTGTGCCCGGTCAGTAGCGGCCGCAGTGGCCATGCACCACAGAGCTTAGCTGCGGATCTCCACCTTTATGGCAGATACCCAGCACAAGCTGGCAGATGTTCCCTTCCTGGGTACCGACTTGTTCAGGTCCGGGGTGGAAGGCCATCTCCAGAGGATTGAGAAGTCCAGTGCCACCTTGGACTCTGTCACATCTGCCCAGAAGGACAAAGGCCGCCAGCAGCAGTGTAAGCCCTTTCGGCCCTCTGCCCCTGTGGCACGTCCGTCCCAGCAACACCAGCATCAGGGCCAGCAGGCATGCACTTGGCACCCCCAAAGCCAAGACTGCAGCTTCCTCCAGCAGGAAGCTGGGAGGAAAAGGCCCAGGAGGTCCCTGAGCCGGTCTTTCCTCCAAGCCTGCCCAGTGACAGGTTGAGGGGTGTCTTCCCCCAGTCTCGTCACCCCGGGTTCCCCCCGTGGGGGGACTGCTCCGCCACTTCCTTTCCGCCTGGTCCGCTATCACCGCGGACCGCTGGGTGTTGGAAGTGGTAGGGAAAGGTCTGCCTCTGGAATTCGAGCAGGCCCAACACTATCGAGCCATCGCCCCATGGGGGGTTACAGGGTCCGCAGCCTCTCTGTCTGCTTGTCGAGCCGACATTGCTCTGCTCCTCCAGAAGGAGGTGATCAGGGAGGTGGCGGATCCTCCTCCAGACCCAGGGTTTGTGTCCAGGTATTTCCTGGTCCCAAAACGGACGGGGGGCTGGCGGCCCCATTCTAGGCCTACACGACCTGGACAAGTTCTACGGTCTCGAACCTTCAGGATGGTTGGTCACTCTGGCACAGATCATTCCATCCTTGGAATGAGGCATGTGGTTCTGTTCTCTGGACCTCCAGGATGCATTCTTTTACGTCCCAATCCGTCCGTCCCACCAACGATTCCTCCACTTCAGGGTGGAGGGGTCCCTTTACGAGTTCTGGGCCGTGCCCTTCGGCCTCTATCCAGCTCCCAAGGTCTTCACCAAATGCATGGCAGTGGTGACAGCATTCCTGCAGCGCCGAAGGGTCCGGGTGTACCCTTACCTGGACTGGCTGATTGCAGCCCCCTCCAGACCGGAGGTGGAGCTGTCCAGGGATCTTCCTCCAGGTCTGCTCTCAGATTGGCCTCCTCATCAATGAGGCCAAATCGGAACTCGTGCCAACGCAGGTGATTCAATTCATCGGGGCAGAGCTTGACTCTCTTCGAGCCAGAGCACGGCTCCCGGCGGACAGGGCAGAGGTTCTTTCCTCCTTGCCCTAATCATTTCTGGTTGGACAATTGCGCCCCTGCCCTGGACTTCCTGGGGCCTCATGGCCAGCCTGCACCAGCGTGGTCGTTGGGCCCGCTGGCACATCTGCCTCCCTTCAATGGGGCTGGCCGCCAGTGGTCACAGCACTCTGGTCTCTGGACCAGCCAGTGATAGTGACCCAGGAGATGAGGAACGCTCTCCAGTGGTGGATCGTTCCGGCTCATCTGCAGGAGGGCATCCTGTTTGTCCGCCCAGAGCCGACGGTCACTCTAACGACCGACGCCTCTCTGATGGGTTGGGGTGCCCATCTGGGGGAGCACAGAGCGCATGGCCTCTGGTCCCCTCAGGAGTCTTGATGCCACATCAACCTGCTGGAGCTTTGAGTGGTCCGACTAGCCCTCACTGCCTTCACTCCGTTTGTACGGGGTCAAGTGGTCCAGGTCCAGATGGACAACACCACGACCATGTACTACCTAAACCGTCAGGGTGGGACGCGCTCCTTGCCCCCGTGCAAGGAAGCTCTCTGCACTTGGTCTCTCGTGAGCAGACTGGAGGCGGATCTCCTAGCCATCCATGTGGCGGGAGCCTCCAACACTCTGGCCGATGCCCTAAGCCGGATAGGGGCTGCGTCTCACGAGTGGTCTCTCCTGCTGGAGGTAGTACACGATCTGTTCTCCCACTGGGGCACACCTTAGGCGGACCTGTTTGCCTCCAGGGAGAATGCGAAGCTGAGGTTGTTCCATGCCCGCCCTCCTCAGCAGGGCTCACTGCAGGGGATGCCTTCTCGAGGCCGTGGACCCGAGCCTCTTCTGCGTCTTTCCCCCATTTCCCTTGATCCACAAGGTGTTTCTCAAGGCGATGAGGGACAAGGCGCAGGTGATTCTGGTAGCCCCAGACTAGCCCCGCCAGTTCTGGTATCCAGATCTCCTCAGCCTCAGCTCCAGGCTCCCGAGGCGGCTTCCAGCCCGCCCGGAGCTGATCTCAGTCAACCAGGGGAAGGTTCTCCACCCGGACCTTCAATCCATGCACCTGACGGCCTGGTTCCTGAGCGGCTAGAATTCCAGGCCTTGGGTCTTTCCGATGAGGTCCTCAACGTTGTTGAGGCATCCCGTAAGGAGTCGACCAGAAAATGCTACGCCTTCAAATGGAAGAGATTCTCCATCTGGTGTCAGGATAAGGGGTTGGACCTTTCCTCCTGTTCCTTGGCCAGCATTCTGGACTACCTGTGGTCCCTTTCTCAGCTAGGGCTTCGGTCGGCGACCCTTAAGGTGCACCTGGCAGCCATCTTTGCTTACCGGGCACAGGCTGGAAAGCAGTCAGTGGCGCAGGAGAAGGTGGTCGGGTGCTTTTTCAAAGGCCTTGATCACATATCCCCTCCGGTGCGAGAACCTCCACCTCTGTGGGATCTACTGCTGGTACTGGCTAAGCTCATGGGCAAGCCATTTGAACCTATGCACAGGTGTGACATCTCTCACCTGTCGTGGAAGACCGCCTTCTTGGTGGCTATCACGTCAGCCAGAAGGATGGGAGAGCTCCAGGCGCTTTCCATCGAGTCTCCCTATCTGGTCTTCCACAGGGACAAGGTTGTCCTGTGCCCCCACCTGAAATTCCTTCCAAAGGTGGTGTCGGAGTTTCATCTTAACCAGGTGTTGACTCTGACGATGTTCTGCCTCAATCATACCTCGGAGACTGAATATAGGCTCCATACTTTGGACCCTAGAAGAGCGCTCTCTTACTATAAGGAGTGGATGGCTGAAGTTCGGGGAGAGGTTCGCCAGTTGTCACCTACGCTGAAGCCACACCTGGCAGACCTGCAGCCAAAAGGACGATAGGCAGGTGGGTCACCTCCTGCATAGATCTCTGCTATAGGTTGGCGGGCATGGAGCCTCCCAAAGGGATAAGAGCTCATTCTACCCGCCATGCCGCTACATCGTGGCTGCTTCCAGGGGCGTCCCTATCCAGGAAATCTGCAGGGCTGCCACCTGGAGTCAATACACACCTTCATTACCACTACCACATCGAGCCTTGAGTCATGCCGGGATGCTGGTTTGGGACCTCAGTTCTCCAGTTCTTATTTCCCAAGTAGGTGCGCCTTGCCTCCTCCTCCCGGAGAACTGCTAGAAGTCTGCCAGTAAGTGGGATAGAACAACATATCCATGTCCCTAGAAATACAGGTTATAGCGGCAATAAAAACAAAAAGGGAAGGGGGGGGACTGTGCAGAGAGGGACCAGCAACAGACAGACATCCTGAACAAATATTTTTGTTCAGTGTTCACAGAGGAAGGAAAAGGGGAGGGGCCACAAAAAAGTAACAAAAGCGATGGGGGGAGGTGGACACCAGCCCTTTTTGGAGGCGAGAGTCCTTAAGGGACTTGCTAATCTGAAGGTGGACAAAGCAATGGGGCCAGATGGGGGTACATCCAGGGGTATTGAGGGGGTCAGGGAAATACCGGATGCACATCTGACAGTTCTGTTTAACAACCACCTGGAAACAGGAGAGGTTCTGTGGGGTTGGGGAGTGGATGCAGTTCCACTACACAAATGTGGTAGCAGGGAGGAGGCTGGCAGTTCTAGGGACATGGATATGTAGTTCATCCACACTGTCTGGCAGATTCCTTGCCGCTTTAAATCTTGCCGGAAGGTCTTCAAGCTGGCTTCTCCCACCCACCCGGGTGGCAAAACTCTCGGCTCGGCCCATGACTCCAGATCTTCCTTACCACTTGGAAGCTCAGGTTGCCTCCTTAGCGCTCTGTGTCTAGACTGGATCCTAACTCTTTGGTTCACCCGAAAATAATTTTAAAGTTTTCTAGACTTCGGTCTACTTCTTCCTTCACGACTGCGATGGACAAATCGACTCCCAGTTTTTGGCAGTGCCCGTGCGGGCAGAAGATGTCCAGGACCGAGCCGCACTCCACGTGCGTCTACTGCTTCTGGCTTGACCACGACCCACAGGCCTGCGGTGAGTTGTCGCGGGTCTTTTTTCGAAAAGGTCCTCAAGACCGTGGTTGCCTGGCTCCAACTTGGGCTCTGAGAAATGTTATCCACCGTGAAGTCAAGGAGGTCGCTGCTATGTTTCCGCGGTTGGCTCGGCTAAGCAACTTGAGCAGATGGTTGCCTTCGAGGAGGAGGCGGCCCAGGCCGCATCTTCATCTTCCTTGGTCGCGGCATTTATCCCGCTCTCCTTGGGATCCTCCTACACAGCTTCTTTTAAGGAGCTTTGCCAGTCCCTCTCCACGAAAGGTGAGGGGCCATCGGGACACTCTTCTCGGTCAAAAAAGAAGGAATCGAAGGGTAAGTCCCACCGTCGACGTTTGTGGGAGCGGGAGAGGTCCCCTTCCCCGGACAGTCGACACTCGACTTTGTTCGAGGTTGCGGCTAAGGCCGCTGGCTTCGTGGTGTCCCCGTCAGGTCAGCCGGCCGAGACACCCGTCGACACGGTCGAGATTTTTCTCGACCCATCGGACGGGCTGTCGACTGGTAAGGCCGACAACCCTTCATCGCCGGTTTCCCCGGTGGAAACTGGGGACTTGCCTGTGCCTCCTGTGCCAGAGTCCCCGGTCAAGGCTCCCGAGCCGAGGGAGGAGCGGGTTTCCCCCGCCCCCGCCCTCCCAGACCCACCCTCGGAAACACTGACGGTCTCGGACCTCGTCTCGGTCCAGCCGATCCCGCCGGCACCGGCGGTCTCTGTCTCGGCACCGAGGACAGCGGCGGCACCGCTCGTCCTCATCTTCCTCTGAGGCGGAGAGGCTTCAGCGCAAATTGCGACGACGCTACGAGGACTTAATGTGGCAGCAGCTCCTTCTGACCAGGAACAAGCCGATGACGTCACCTTCCACGGCCATTAAGTGGCTGACACCCGAAAGGCCGAAACAACCCCTCGTGGTGGTCGAGGTGCCCAAGCCTGGGCCGGTTGTTCGGCCGAAACCAGCTGCCCCACCGATTGTGGTGGAACCTCTGCCTCCACAACCGAAATCAGGGGCTCCGACCAAGGATTCTCAGTCGGGTCATGGACTGCCCCACCGGTTGTTGATCAGCCTCACTCACCCGTTCTCGGCAGGTGGAGGGTGGCTCAGACCCTAGGCAGCTCTTCACAGACTCCTCGGAGTCTGACTACGACTCCCTGTTTTCCAGGCCCCTTGACCTGGAGTCCTCTGGGGGGCGGTCGATGGACGAGAGCCCATCATCATTCATGGGTCTGCTTCGGCTCATCTTGGAGTCCACCGGGATGCAGCTCGAGCCCGTATCCAAGTGGGCCAAGTATCCCCTCACAGAGATACTGGACCGAGGGGATTCCCCCACAGAGGCCTTTCTGGTGGCTGAAGCCATTGTTGGCCCAGCCTTGAGCTATGGCAGCGTCAAGCTTCCTGTCCTGCTCCTCGGCCAGGATGGCCAGGAAGTGAGCGGTCCCTACCGCTTTTTGTCCGGTTTTCAGAACATCCTCTGCGGAGGGGGTGTTACCAACAGCGCTTTCCGTGTTCCGAACGCTAGGATGGGGAAGCCCACCCGACTGAAAGAGTCCAAAAGTGGACTATGGCGGGCGCAGGTATATGCTGCGCCTCCCTCGGCCTCCGCCAGGCCATCTGGCCGCACTGATGGCGACTTCTCCTACGCCATTATGGGCTCCTGGATGAGGTGATCCTCATCTCCTGACTGATCTGCAGACTACGGTCAAGCAGGTGCGGATCAGGGAAGGGCAGTGGTGAAACAGCTGCTCCAAACGGCTCTCTATTGAGACTCCTGTGCCCGGTCAGTAGCGGTCAAGAGTGCTATGTTCAGAAGAGCTTGGCTGAGGATACTCACCTTATGGTGGATACCCAGCACAAGTTGGCAGACGCTCCTTCCTGGGTACTGACCTGTTCGGGCCTGGAGTGGAAGGCCACCTCCAGAGAACTGAATAGTCCAATGCCACCTTGGACTCGGTCACGTCTGCTCAGAAGGACAAAGGCTGTCGACAGCAACACAAGTCCTTTCGCCCTTCTGCCCCTGCGGCATGTCCGGCCCAGCAACACCAGCATCAGGGCCAGCAGGCTCGCACTTGGCACCCAAAAGCCAAGCCTGCAGCTTCCTCTAACAGGAAGCTGGGAGGAAAAGGCCCAGGAGGTCCCTCGGCCGGTCCTTCCTCCAAGCCTGCCCAGTGATGGGTTGAGGGGAGACTCCCCCAACCTCATCGTTTCCCCCTGGGTTCCCCCCATGGGGGGACGGGCCCACTACTTTCTTTCTGCCTGGTCTGCTATCACCACTGAACCGTTGGGTGTTGGAGGTGTTAGGAAAGGGTCTGCCTCTGGAGTTCGAGCAGGCCCCGCCCTTCCGAGCCGTCGCCCCATGGGGGTTACGGGGTCCGCAGCCTCTCTGTCGGCCTGTCGAGCCGACATTGCCCTGCTTCTCCAAAAGGAGGTGATCAAGAAGGTGGCGGATCCTCCACCAGACCCAGGGTTTGTGTCCAGGTACTTCCTGGTCCCGAAACGGACGGGGTGCTGGCGCCCCATTCTAGACCTGCACGACCTGAACTGGTTCCTAAGGTCTATAACCTTCAGGATGGTCACTCTGGCTCAGATCATTCCATCCTTGGAACGAGGCACGTGGTTCTGTTCTCTGGACCTCCAGGATGCGTTCTTTCATGTCCCAATCCGTCCATCCCACCAGCGATTCCTCCGCTTCAGAGCGGAGGGTTCCCTCTACAAGTTCTGGGCCATGCCCTTCGGCCTTTCTCTAGCTCCCAGGGTCTTCACCAAATGCATGGCAGTGGTGACAGCATTCCTGCGGTGCTGAAGGGTCCTGGTGTACCCCTACCTGGAAGACTGGCTGATTGCGGCCTCCTCCAGACCGGAGGTGGAGCGGTCCAGGGATCTGGCCCTCCAGGTTTTCTCTCAAGTTGGCCTCCTCATCAATGAGGCCAAGTCAGAACTCATGCCAAAGCAGGTGATCCAATTCATCGGGGCAGAGCTCGACTCTCTGTGAGCCAGAGCAAGGCTCCCGGCGGACAGGGCCGAGGTTCTTTCCTCCTTTGCCCAATCATTTCAGGTTGGGCAATTGCGCCCTGCCCGGGACTTCCTGCGCCTCCTGGGCCTCATGGCGGCCTGCACCAGTGTGGTCCATTGGGCCCATTGGCACATGCATCCCCTACAGTGGGGACTGGCCAGCCAATGGTCACAGCGCTCCGGTCCTTTGGATCAGCCAGTGACAGTGACCGAGGAGATGTGGAACGCTCTCCAGTGGTGGATCGTTCCAGCTCGTCTGCAGGAGGGCATCCCGTTTGTGCGCCCTGAGCCGACTGTCTCTCTATCGACCGCCTCTCTGGGTTGGGGTACCCATCTGGGGGAGCACAGAGTGCACGGCCTCTGGTCCCCTCGGGAGTCCCGATGCCACATCAACCTGCTGGAGCTTCGAGCGGTTCGTCTAGCCCTCACCGCCTTCGCTCCGTTTGTATGGGGTCAAGTGGTCCAGGTCCAGATGGACAATACCACGACCATGTACTACCTAAACCTCCAGGGCGGGACACGCACCATGCCTCTGTGCAGGGAAGCTCTCCGCACTTGGTCCCTCGTGCGCAGCCTGGAGGCGGATCTCCTTGTCATCCATGTGGCAGGAGCCTCCAACATTCTGGCCGATGCCCTAAGCCGGATAGGAGCTGCGTCCCACGAGTGGTCTCTCCTGCTGGAGGTAGTACAAAATCTGTTCTCCCACTGGGGCATGCTTCAGGTGGACCTGTTTGCCTCCAGGAAGAATGCGAAGCTGAGGCTGTTCCATGCCCGCCCCTTCAGCAGGGCTCGCTGCAGGAGGATGCCTTCTCGAGGCCGTGGACCCCAGGTCTCTTCTACGCCTTCCCCACATTTCCCTTGATCCACAAGGTGCTTCTCAAGGCAAGGAGGGACAAGGCGCAGGTGATTCTCTTAGCCCCAGACTGGCCCCGCCAGTTCTGGTATCCAGATCTCCTCAGCCTCAGCTCCAGGCTCCCGAGGCGGCTCTCAGTCCGCCAGGACCTGATCACAGCCAATCAGGGGAAGGTATTCCATCCGGACCTTCAATCCCTACACCTGACGGCCTGGTTCCTGAGCAGCTAGAGTTCCAGGCCTTGGGTCTTTCTGACGAGGTCCTCAACGTCATTAAGGCTTCCCGTAAGGAGTTGACCAGGAAATGCTATGCCTTCAAATGGAAGAGATTCTCCATTTGGTGTCAGGGGAAGGGCTTGGACCCTTTTGCCTGTCCCTTGGCAAGCATTCTGGACTATCTGTGGTCCCTTTCTCAGCAAGGGCTTCGGTCGATGACCCTTAAGGTGCACCTGGCAGCCATCTGTGCTTACTGGGCGCGGGCCGGGAAGCAGTTGGTGGCGCAGGAGAAGGTGATCGGGCTTTTTCAAAGGCCTTGATCACATATCCTCCGCAAAAGAACCTCCACCTCTGTGGGATCTACTGTTGGTTGGCTAAGCTCATGGGCAAGCCATTCGAACTGATGCACAGGTGTGACATCTCTCACCTGTCGTGGAATACCACCTTCTTGGTGGCTATCACGTCAGCCAGAAGGATGGGAGAGCTCCAGGCTCTTTCCATCAAGTCTCCTTATCTGGTCTTCCACAGGGACAAGTTTGTCGACTCCCCACCGAAATTCCTTCCAAGGTTGTGTCAGAGTTTCACCTTAACCAGGTGTTGACTCTGCCGGTATTCTACCCCAGTCACACCTCGGTGGCCGAATATAGGCTCCATACTCTGGACCCTAGAAGAGCGCTCGCTTATTATAAGGAGTGGACGGCTGAAGTTCGGGGAGATGTTCGCCAGCTGTTTGTCACCTATGCTGAAGCCGCACCTGGCAGACCTGCTGCCAAGCGGATGATAGGCAGGTGGGTCACTTCCTGCATTGAACTCTATCGGTTGGCGGGCATGGAGCCTCCCAGAGGGATAAGAGCTCATTCTACCCGCCATTCCGCTGCATCGGTAGCTGCTTCCAGGGACGTCCCTATCCAGGATATCTGCAGGGCTGCTACCTGGAAGTCGGCACTTACCTTCATTACCCACTACCACATCGACCTTGAGTCACGCCGGGATGCTGGTTTCGGGGCCTCGGTTCTCCAGTCCTTATTTCCCAAGTAAGTATCGGGGGTGTGCGCCTTGCCTCCCTCCTCCCGGAGAACTGCTAGGAGTCTGCCAATAAGTGTGGATTGAGAACATATCCATGTCCCTAGAAATACAGGTTACTCACCTGTAACAGGAGTCTAGGAATGGTATATGTTGTTCATCCTCACGACCCCCCGACCTCCCGGCTCGGCACAACCTAGCTTCCAGCGGGCTAGATCTGGTGTCATGGGGCGGAGCTCAGAGTTTTACCACGGGTGGGTGGGAGGAGCCAGCTTGAAGACTTTCCGCAAGATTTAAAGCGGCAAGGAACCTGCCAGACAGTGTGGATGAACACACATATACCATTCCTAGAACTCCTGTTACAGGTCAGTAACTGTATTTATAGGCTGGTCAGCTTGACATCAGTGGTGGGAAAGTTAATGAAATCACTGCTGAAGGAAAGGATCATGAAAAATCTTGAATCCAGTGGATTACAAGACCTGAAGCAACATGGTTTCATGGGGAAGTCAAGAGGTTGTAGGGTCAACAGTGTAGAGAATTCAAGAATGCATGGATAGACAAAGGAGCCCTGACTACAAAGGGCAACTAGAGTGTTAAAATAGGTCTAAAACAAATGGGCAGACTAGATGGATCTAGCGGTCTCCTCCTGCCTTCAACATCTATGTTTCTATTTTAAACAAATCTGATAGATTTCTTTACTAGGTGATGAAGAACTAGATCAAGGTGTCGAGCAGGGTGTGCAGCCTACCTAGATTTCAGTAAAGTGTTCAACAGCATTCCACATAGGAGACTAGTTAGCAAACTGGGTAGTTGATGAGTCGGTGCAAAGGTTATAAACTGGATAAGAAATCGGTTAGAGATAGGCGACAGAGGGGGGTGGTGGTAAACTGAGTTCACTCCAGGGAAGGGAGGATGACCAGCGAGGTGCCTCAGGGATCAGTGCCGGGACCGGTCCTCTTTAATGTCTTTATAAGTGACATTGCAGAGGAGCTGGAAGGGAAGGTCTGCCTCTTTGCAGATGACACCAAAATCTGCAATAGGGTGGACATTTGGGGTGTGGGGGTGGAAAGAATGAGCAGAGACCTGAGAAAACTAGACTGGCCGAGGGTGTGGCAGGTAGCTTTCAGTGCGAAAAAGTGCAGAATAATGTAGATAGGGCACAGAAACATAGGGGCAGAGTACAAAATGGATGGAGCGGAATTTACGACCACCAAGCAGGAAAGAGACCTAGGGCTAATCATATTGGATATCTAGAGGTGGCCAGGCAGTCCGACGAGGTAGAGAGGGTGAGTGGAATGCTGGGGTGCATAGGGAGGGGTATCACCAGCAGACAGAGGGAGGTAATGTTGCCTCTGTATAGATCACTGGAGACCACATCTCTGGAAGGACATAGAGTGGAAGCAGTCCAGAGGAGGGCAACTAAAATGGTGCAGGGTCTGCATCAAAAGCCCTATGAGGAGAGACTAAAGGACCTCAATCTGTACACCCTATAACAGAGGAGGGAGAGGGGACATACAGTAGAGACGTTTAAATACTAACAGGAGTAAATAAGTAGAAGGGGGAGTATTTTTCAGAAGAAATGGTGCTCAAGAACAAGGGGATATTCTTCGAAGCTGGAGGTAGATTCAGGAGAGATGTGAGGAGGTACTTCTTCACAGAAAGAGTGGTGGATTCCTGGAACATCTTGCAGTGGAAGTGGTAGAGGCAAAAACACTGGTGTAGTTCAAGATTGCATGGGATAATCATAAGGAAATCATAGTGGGAAAGGAAGAGGGAGGGAGAAAGAGCTGTAGATTGGGTATGGTCTGTGGTAATAGTGTGGGCAGGGAGAAATGGGCAACCTGGGTGAACCAAGTGATTCTTATCTACTGTCAGAGGCTATGTTTCTATTTTCATCTGTGATAATTTCCTCACTCTTAAATCATTGAAAGAAGCCTGCCCAGTAACAACCATGAGCACACACATACAGATGAAGAAAAGGCTGCTTCACCAGTGAGGTCTCAACTGCCGTTGAAAACAGGTACGCCCTCACCAGAGCTTGCTCTGGCAACGGTGATGACCCCTCCCCCCCATCCATCATTGAGACTCTAAGGTTGGGGCTTGGCTCAGGTACTGCTGTACCTACTATGGCCGATACGTTGCCATCTGGCTCTCACCCTTCAATGCAGGTAGCCCTGGACCCTTTTCAGGGTGCTGTTGACTCCCCAGATTGTGCTGACTTCATTTTTGGACATAAGACGCCTGCTACTATCGCTGCCACACCAGGTAGCTCTGCCGCCATCAGGGCCATCTGTCCCAGGGCCTTCGACAACTTCCACAAGCATACCACAGAATCTCCCTGGACATAAGTCTCCACCACTCATTCACACTAGTGGGATTGGCGCCGGAGGCACTAAGACCCATCGGGAGCAAACTTTTTGCTGGAGGGTCGGCGCGAGCAGCGGCTCGAGCGGTAATGACCATCTCGGCGACGACCCTCCAACCGCCTCAGTTCCTTTTTTCCCGCCGTCGAGTGCGCTTCAGTGACGACGCCGCTCGTCCATTGGGAGTCAAACTTCAAACTAGCGCATAGTTTTCAGTTTGTTTTTGTAACATTATCACGATAGTAGTATCGCTTAGTTTTATTCTATTTTTCGTAAAATTTTCTAATATTTAAATTTAACTTACTTGAAGAAGTCTCGCCTACTCGGACGTGGAGTCAATTCATGAGCAGGTCAGGTGACGGTAGGGAGACTTCGTATGAAAGCTGTTCAGTCAGCGGGCTGGGTCCGTCAGCCCTTCTCCTCAGCGGGTTCCGACTACGGTCAGTCCGATGCCGAGATGGGCGGTCCCCGCCGGCATAAAATAAGCGGTCGCATTCTACGGGCCGTTCGACTCGAAACTCTTCTTCCGCCACAGGTCAAAAAGAAGGCATCACTCGAGGTAGCCCTCTGAGGTATGTCTGCGCGCGTCGTCGGTCGGTTATCGTTACTGGTTGCCGGTTCCTTCTTCTTCGGAGTCGCCAACCTCCGATAACTGGTTGCCTCGACATCGGAGCCTCCCGCCTATAGGTAGGGACTCCAGATGAGCAGTTTCATCAGTGGGCCGCTCTTATGGAGCGAAGGCTCGGAGGTTGGTTCTTCTGCCTGGCTCGTTACCTCGGGAGCCTCGGCCTCCTCCGCGATCAGGTAGGCCGTTGGACCTTCCAGTCGCTCGGGCGCCTTCTTCTGTGCTAGCGACTCCGTGCTTAGGTGTTTCCCCCCTCACATGGCTGCGGCGCAGGGCCTCACCGATGCCCTTATCTCCTGTTTTTTTCCTTCTTGCTTTCCAGGTTCCCGGGGCTTTCTGGCGCCTTCTGCAGGGTCTGTGGCCTTGTCGGCGCCGTTTGAGCCGCCTGGAGCTTGCGGCGCCGCTGGCGGCGCTTAGGTCTCGCGGCGCCCGTTGGCGGCGCGCTGGTCTCGCAGCGCCGCTGTGGTGCTGCTTGATTGGCGGCGCGCTCGCGGCGTCGTCCGTGGGCGCCGCCTGGGCGCGGCGGGTGCCTCGGGCTCTTCGGGGCGCCTCCTCGGTGCCGTCTTCAGTCTGCTTTGCCGTCCTCGGCGCCTGCAGCCCTTGGGACTCTCCTTGTTTTCTGCCATTTCCTCCTCCTCCCACTTTTCACTCCTTTCCTGTCCAAACAGTCCTTTCTGGACCATCAGGAGATGATGTTGAGCCTGACCCAGATCTTGGTTGGGTGATGAAGTGGAGGAACAGGATCTTTCTTTGCTACAGAGCCTGTGGTCGAGGACCTGTCCTTTAAGTCTCTGTTGAAGAACCTGGGATCCATCTTTCTCTCCAGACTACAGACATCGATCCTGGGAAGATATTAAGACTCCAGTCATCTTCATGCTTCGAGATCCCTACGGTTTGACTCCTCCGATTCAGTCCTTCCTTGAGACGCTGTCTCAAATGGTATGGAATAATCCTGCTCTTATTCCCTCAGTGGCTAAATCTATTGATAAAGAAGTATTCAGCTCCCAAGGATCGTCCCATTTTGGCATCCCAAGCCTTTGCGGATCTATTGTAGTCCTGGCAGAGAATGACAAGGTCGTTCTTCCTCAAACTACTACAGCTCGACCTATTAACAAAGAGTCTTGTAAGATTGATACATTAGGTAAGAGTCTTTGCTGCTCCACTCTAAGTATCGTATTGCCAGTTATCAAGGCTATTTTCTCAGTATGGTATATCCTGTGGCACTCTATGAAAAGAATGGTTGAAGCTCTTCCAGATTCGGATTCCAAGTCAGAGCTTCTTCTGACGTTCATTGAGGTATTGAGTCCAATAACCAACAGGTCCAAAGCCGCCATGGGCAGCTTCGACACTGCTTCTCACTCAGCAGCCGATGATTTGTACTGCGAGCCATTCCTGGCTGCATTCTGGCTTCACGAATGATGCTCAGCAGCAGGTGATGGCGCTGCCTTTTGATGGCTCCTTTCTTTTGGCCCTCAGGTGGAGCAAGCCTTGAGGCCACTCAGAAGACTAGATCGGCCATTGTTGGCCAGACCTCCGCCTGCCCTCTCGGGGCATGTGAACAGACGTCAGTTTCATAGTCGTCAGTCCTTTCGAGGCAGAGGCAGGGGAAGCTTCCATAAAAGCCAACCTGCCCAACCTCAAAGAAGACGAGAAAGCGCAAGGGACCTAAAAGCTCCCAGCGCTACCTTATGATCGTTGGCCCAAGTTCCATCCACTCTGCCCGAGGTGGAATTTCTCCTCCGTGGAGGTCGTCTGATGTACTTCTGCACCAGTGAGTCCATAACCTCGGACAAATGGGTCCTCCGGATAATTCGCGAGGTTATTCTCTCAATTTCTTAGAAACCCCGAATTGTCCTCCCATGTCGACAACCCAGGTTGTCGGCCTCTCAGTCAGACCTCCTCACAGGAGATCCAGGGCCTTCTGAACAACAGGGCAATAGAACTGGTGCCCCACATCTCACAAACACAGGGTTCTCTCCCATTACTTTCTGGTTCCAAAGAAATCTGGGGATGCCCATTCTAGACCTCAGAAAGTTAAACAAATTCCTCCCAATTCAGATGATTTCCCCTAGGTACCCTGTTGCCACTTGCTGCATCAGCCGACTGGCTGGCCTCTCTGGATATGCAGGATGCTTACCAGTATATCTCGCCCACCCGACCCACGCTAAATTCCTCAGGTTTGTAGCTTTGGGTCAGCATTATCAGTTCAGAGTCCTGCCCTTTGGGCTATCCTCGGCGCCATGAGTTTTACAAAGTGTTGTGCAGTTCTCATGCGATCTCAGGAAAGTCGGACTCCGAGTGTTTCCCTACCTCGATGATTGGCTTCTAGCAAGCCCTTCCGGCCAAGGGACTTTGGAAGCCGTGCAAACGACTTCTCGTCTTCTCACGTCCATGGGAGTTCTGCTGAATTTGAAAAAATCTCAACTGCAACCCTCCCAGGAGGTCCTTTTCATAGGGACGCTTCTAGACACCTCTTCAGCGAAGGCTTTCCTTCCAGAGGACAGAAGACTCGACATCCTCTCGTATGGCCCGTTACATCAGGGAGAACCAATCGGTTACAGCTCTCTCGATGCAACGCATGTTGGGTCTCTCATGGTGTCCCCTCGGTCTTCACTGTCCCTCTGGCCCGCACTGCATGAGAACCACCCAATGGATGCTCTCCACTCAGTGATCCCCGACCTCTCACCCCAGCCTTATCCCATCAAGGTGACGGAGCCCCTTCAAGGTCTCTCACCTGGTGGTCTCTAGAGAGCAATCTCTGGAAGGATTCCCTTGCTCCCCGGATCATCAGATCTCCGTCACCACAGATGCATCGCTAATGGGATGGGAGCTCACTGTCTCTTCCTCCACACTCAAGGTGTATGGACTCAAGTTCAAAACTCATCTCCACATAAATGTCCTGGAGATGAGAGCAGTCTCTATGCAATCGAGCTCTGAAGGATGTCCTTTGTCACAAGAACATTCTCCTTCAAGCGGACAACAAAGCAGTGATGTATTATCAACAAGCAAGGCTGGTCGTTCTTTATCCCTTTGCAGGAAGCAATGAGGTGTGGGAGTGGTGCTTGGGCACAAGTCTCTGATTCAAGCGGTTTATCTGCCAGGTATACAAACGACCTAGCAGATCACCTCAGCAGAACGGAGGCAGACCCTCACGAGTGGTCTCGATCCAGCCGTAGCTCGTCCCTGTTCAAAGAGTGGGGACTCCAGACCTGGACCTTTTGCATCCCCACTCAACGTAAAACTGCCTCTCTTCTGCTCCAGAAATCCAGGGCCTGGCATTTTCTGTCAGGATGCGCTCAGGCTGCAGTGGACAAAACGCTTCTTTACGCCTTTCCACCGCTTCCTCTAATCCAGAGAGTACTCCTCAAGTTCGAGTCTCAGGGGACCAAGATGATTCTCATTGCTCCTTCCTGGCCCCGGCAACTATGGTTTCTCACTCAACAGTATGTTGGCAGCTCTCCAGACCACTTCCTTTGCAAATCAGTCTTTGACTCAGGGTTCGTTGGTCCATCCCAACCTGAAATCACTTCACCTCCATGCTTGGCTCCTGAAGAGATAGAAGTGAATCGGTTCAACGTCTCGTAGAGTCTCAGACATCCTTCTGGCTGCTCGAAGCCAGCCACTTAAACGACGCTTCCAAATGGAAACGCTTTTTCTCTGGTGTGCAAAACTCTTGGAATCCCTTTTCCTGTCCTCCTGGCAAGGTTCTGAGTATCTTTTGGACCTATCAAACTTAGGTCTTCAGTACTCCACAGTTAAAGTTCACCTTAGTGCCATCTCAGCATTCCATGAGCCGGTTTCTTCCTTAACTCTGGCTCAGTTACCTATGGTGAAGAGATTTCTTAAGGGATTCTCCATACCAGACCCCTGTTGTGGCCAGTTGCAGCCTGGGACATTAACCTGGTGCTGGACATGCTCACTCGGAAGCCTTTCGAACCCTTAGCTACCTGTGAGCTAAAATTTCTTACCTGAAGACTGCCTTCCTGGTGGCCATTACCCTCAGCCGCAGGGTCTCTGAGATACATGCCCTGATTCGGACCCTCAGTATACTGTATTCCATAAGGACAAGGTAGTTCTCCTACTCATCCTAAATTTCTTCCCAAGGTTGTGTCAGAATTCCATCTGAACCAACCTCTGGTACTCCCGCTTACTTCGCTAATTTCCAAAATGAAGGGGAACGAGCTCTTCATTCCTTGGATGTTAAGAGAGCCTTGCGATTCTATTTAGATAGAACCAAGGATGTTCGCAAGACTCAGCAACTGTTCGTTTCTTTCAGCGACACCCGGCTGGGTCAACCTGTCGCTATTAGATGCATCTCTTCATGGTTAGTGGCATGCCTTCATCATTGCTATTCCATGGCTCAAGTTAAATTAGAAGGTGAGTGTGCTCACTCTACCAGAGGCCGATCGCTGACATCCCTAGCGAGTACGCAATGTTCCAATTGCAGATATATGCAACGCCGCCACCTGGAGCTCAGTGCATACTTTCGTAGCACTATGCACTGGATGTTCATGCCAGGCGACATTCCGCATTCGGCAGAACTATCCTTAATGGGCTTCTATCTTAGACGCGTGAGCTCTGGCTCTCCTGCCGCCCTTTTGGGGGATTATCAGCTTGGTACTCTCCCACTAGTGTGAATGAGTGGTGGAGACTTATGTCCAGGAAGATAGGAAAATTACGCACCTACCGTAATTCTTGATCTTCTTGGACGAGTCTCCACCACTCATTCACACGCCCACCCTCCATCCCCCGAGCTCACCGCTGTATTGGTCTTCACTCCCTCAAATCTTTAGGCCGTGAGGACTTCTTTGCTGACCCTTCTTACGGGTCATATGGACTATCTTATGCCGTTTTTTAATGTTGGGTTTACTCTTTCGTTAGTTGCGCTGCACCTCCTTGGTAAAAAAGGTACTAGGCGGTTGGAGTGCGTCAAGCCAGATGGTCATTACCGCCGAGGCCTGCTCGTGACGCCGTATCTAGCGGGCCTGTCTCTCGGGCCACCCTCCAGCAAAAGTTTGCTCCCGATGGGTCTTAGTGCCTCCGGCGCCAATCCCACTAGTGTGAATGAGTGGTGGAGACTCGTCCAAGAAGATCAAGAATTTCGGTAGGTACGTAATTTTCCTTTCCTGCCTCTCAGCCACCACCGACGTCTTTGGCTCCCTCTGCGGCCCCCAGTGTTGTCCGTGATGACGATGACGAAATGGAATATAATCCCAACCTCCATGAATCTTGAGGGAGATTTAGAGGTGGAATTTGAGGGTGAGGGGAAGTTTGAAGAAGGAAATATGCCCTCCAGCTCTGCCCTCTCATCCTGCAGTGAGTGCTGTACACTCGAGCAGACTAGATAGACCAAATGGCTTGTATCTGCTGGCAATTCCATATGTTTGTACGACTCTAGATTATACTGCAGGTTATCCTGAGGACCCCTCTTTCCAGGCCTTGATGCAGCAAATGCTGTCTGTCATGGGCTTTACTGTTGAAGATGAAGATTCCACTAAGAGGAATCTGATGGAATTTTTGGAGGTGCCTTGTACTCCTCTGTTATAATTCCCCTGTATGTGCTGCCTTAGAGGAGGCTACCTTTGCTGCATGGCACAGACCAAACTCCTGCCTACGTCCAAGAAAGGCTGATAAGCAGTACCCTGTTTCATCTGCTGATGAGCCTGAGACTGACTCAGTAGTCACTAGGGCTGCACATGATGGCACTAAAGATCCTAGGCACATGAGGACTTTGCCTTCGGATAAAGAATCTAGCAGACTAGATGCTACCGGCAAGCATACTTCTGCTTTAGCATCCTTGGGACTTGGTGCAAATTACCAGGCCCAGATGGTTAAATACCAGAACAGCCTATGGAAAACTGCTCGTACTGCTGCCCAGTCTTTGCCTGATGGTTCTGCCAAGAATGATTTGATGAAAACTTTCTGCTGGGGCTGAAGTTGGTAAACAGTTGCTGTGTTCAGCTTATGATTTTTCTTATGATTCTGCCTGGGCTACAGCCTTTGGTATTTGCATGAGATAGTATTTTTGGCTGAGAGTGGCTGGTTTTGTCACTGATGTGTAGCAGGTAGTTTTGTATGCTCCTTTTAAGGGTTCCAAGC
The DNA here is from genome assembly GCA_016271365.2 of Neoceratodus forsteri. Classification (NCBI taxonomy): domain Eukaryota; kingdom Metazoa; phylum Chordata; order Ceratodontiformes; family Ceratodontidae; genus Neoceratodus; species Neoceratodus forsteri. The sequence goes on along the minus strand of CM028131.1, from coordinate 105,559,637 downwards.
TGTTTGGTTGTGATGCTGAAGAAGCCTACGTGGCCTTCAGACTTCTGAGATGAATTTATGGTCTAAGTCAAGTCCCTGCACCCCACTTCCCCTACAGGGATTTATGAGGGTGCTTTTCGCAGGCCTTCTGCCAGGGGTAACTATTATATACCAACAACAAGGGCATGGCAGAGGTGATGTTCCTCCCTCGGACCCCCTTCCCCCAGTGCTCATGCAAAGCACCCAAAGGAATCTGTTCTGGTAGCCCTGCTGCCCCCACTTCCAGTTGTCTCCCCTCCTCCCAGCTTTTGCCTCCAGGGGTGAGTGTCGGGGGCAGGATCTCCCTGCATCTCAAACAGTGGCAGGAGATCACCATAGACAAGTGGGTTCTGGAGATACTTGCAAGGGGAGATGCTCTGGACCTCATAGAAAATCCCTCCAGAGCATCCTCTCCCTCCTTCCTTTTATGTTCCGGGCCCCTTGTTCCTTCTAAAGGAGGAGAGTCTGACCTTATTTCAGAAGTGTCATAGAACTGGTTCCTCTTCAAGACGAGAACAAAGGATTGTTAAGATACTTCCTGGTTCCAAAATGGACGGGCATCTGTGTCCTATAATAGAGATTTCAACGGTACATTGAATTCAAACAGTTTTGAATGATATTTCGCAAGCCCTGATTCCTTACTACAAAGGAATGGCTTTGTTCATTGGACATGAAGGATGCATACCTTCATATCAGGAAAAGGAAGTCTCACAGTCAGTTCCTCCGCTTTATGCTGGAAGACAGACACTATCAGTTAAAAGCGTTGCCCTTTGGCATGTCCTCTGCACCACTGGTCTTTACAAAATGCTTGGCAGTGGTTGCAGCGGCCCTTTGCTTGGGGGGGCGGGGGCTGTACATCTTCCCTTATCTAGGCAATTTGATCTTGAAGACCAGTTCCAAGAAAGGTCTTCTGAATACACTGTCCTGAACTTTTCAGCTGTTCAACTATTTGGGCGTCACCGAAAATGTGACAAAGTCTCTCTGTTTACTCAGTACCAAAGGCTACAGTACTTAGGGGTGGTCTTGGACAAGAAAAAGGATGTGCCTTCCTGCCCCAGGACAGGGCAGACACTTTGATTGCTCAAACACTTGGTTCACAGAAGTCATTACGTCTTTGCTCGAACAGTGTTGCATCTCCTGGGCCTAATGACTGAAGCTGTAGTGACTGTGGCACTTGGCTTTCATATGTGGATCCCACAGTGGGCATCTAAGTCCAGTGGGATCAACTGACAGATGACTTGGAACAAATGGTTCTAGTCACATCTCTTCACATTGCACTGCTGTGGCAGATGTATTGTGACAGTTTACTCAAAGGAGTTCCATTCCTTGTACCAGCTCCTGTACAGATCCTCACCACGGATGCCTCGGGCTTCAGTTGGGGTGCTCATCTTGACCTGTTCCACACAGGGGTTGTGGACCAAAGTGGAGGCTGAGCTGCACATAAACGTCCTGGAGATGGGGGCTGTCCTGTACAGCTTTCAGACATTTCAGAATAATCTCTGCCCCAGTCCTCTGATCCAGACAGACAATGTTTTTGTGTTGCATTATATCAGCAAACAAGGGGGCACTCACTCTTCTCCTCCATACAGGGAACCAATGAGAGTATGGTACTGCGCTCTAGCTCATGATATTCAACTGTGGGTTGTGTTTCTCCCCGTTCTCCGAAACATCTTGGCAGACAGGTTAAGCAGATCCTAGTCAATGGTTCATGAATGGGAACTGCTGGCCTCCATGGTAGACTACCTTTTCGCAAGATAGGATTGTTCAGAGTTGGACATTTTTGCATCCCCACACAGTGCAAAACTGCAGCATTTGTGCTCGCTTACATCAGGACCTGCAGTTTTTTGTGAGACATATTTTCCCTGTTCTGGAAAGGAAACTCCTGTAAGCCCCCATTCCTCTAATACAGAGGTTCTGCTTAGGTTATGGGTGGAGAGTGACACACTATCCTCAGTGCTCCATTCTGGCCTTGTCAGATTTGGCTTCTGTTCCTTCACCATCTGGCGGTGGACCATCCTGTTCTAGGGGCATGTATATGGTTCACTATCCACACTCTAGCAGTTCCACTGGAATGGTCTGATTGGCCAGATGTCTTTAAGCTAAGCTTCTCCCACCACCTGAGTTGTATATCCCTAGACTTCACCTCATGATGTCATATCTTTGTTTCTGCTGGAGGAACAGATCACCTACTGAGTGGCTTCAGCCTAGATTTCTAGTGCACCATTGGCGGACTTTCTTTCAAAGTTTTTCTGAGTTGCTACTTATTTTCTCCAGGTTCCTTCAGCTCCCCTCGACAAATGACAGTGGAGCAGTTGAAGCCAGGATTTAAGTTATGTATATAGTGCTGGCAGAAGATGTCAGTCACCGACCCACATGACATGTGCGTGTACCGCCTGGGCAGGCAGCATGACATAGCTGGGTGCAGCCTCTCTTAAAGCATTAACTTCCGGGTCTCTCAAGGACAGAGGCTCTGTCTTTCACTGGGTCAGCCTTCAGAATGGGACTCAACAGACACCCCGAAGGGCCACAAGAAGGCATCGACTGTGACCGGGTCAGCTCAGCAGTTTGCAGACCTTGAAGTGGAAGTGGCGGCGCCCACAGCTGGTATCTCTTTGGTCTCAGTGCTGTTCCTTGGGGCCAGCATCGGAGAGTTCCAGGAAATGTTCCTGGCCCTCCAGGCCTTGGGGGAAGAGTCCTGCCCACCGTGGCACTAAACACACACGCCACCGGCACGGGTCATGAGACAGGGAACGATAGAGATCTTCCCAGTGCCTTAACTCACTCAACTGCTCAATGACTGTCATGTACCCCTTGACTGAGGGGCTGGACGGGCAAGTCAAGGGCTCTTCGATTCCCCTGTTGAGCCTGTCCATGTTGAATCTGGTTGAACAGGCCGCCAAGATCTTTCTAGAGCCTGTCAGCTTGTTGTTGGATGAGGTCAAGGACTCAGTCTCGCAGGTCCTGGTGCTCCACATCCTCACCCAAGAGGACATGGTCCAGTCGTTTCTCACTTTTGATGGGAGCAGCCTCCACCGGTGGGCGGGTCTTCCACGCATGCGTTACTTTTTTTTTTTTTTTTTTGCAGTTTCTTACTTTTTCTCTCCTCCTACCGGCTTACTTCAGGAGGGCACCACCAGCTGATGCTGACCTAGCCCCAGGGCTTACCCCCCTGGCGGGGTCTTCGGGGAGTCAAACTCCCCCACTGAGGACCGGATTAGGTGGCCAGCACCGTAGCTAGCCAGGGAGTGGAGCCTGTGAGACGCCCTCCGCCATCCCACACGGCAGTAACTTTTTTCTCCTGTTCTCCAAGGAGTCAGGACCGTGCCATGACGTCAGCAGAGTGGAGCACGCACGCGCTCCCTCCAGACGTCTGGCCCAGCTCCTCCCCTACTTGTGGTATGGCGCCTTGTCCACCAGCCTCCGCTGGGGGGCGAACAAGTGCCAACCACCTAGAACCCCCCTTCCCGGAGAAGGAGAGCAGTCCATCGGACGCTCAATCCTTCTCCTCCCCTGCTGACCCCCGACGGCTCGTGCTCGTTCCCGAACACGGTCACTGGCGTAGCATGAGGTAAGGCGCCAGCGCCACCGGGCCAGCCACGCTTGCGTTACTTAACATGGGCAGACATGTGGTTTATTCCAACCCGCTGGAAGGCTCTTCTCACTGTTGACTGCCTGATCGACCTTCTCAGTCAAGATCGCGGTCAAGGCATTCCTGATGTCGATCTTGCTCGATTGGGAGGTGTTGCTATTGACACTCTTCATCCTCATGTGAAGAGAGGCACCGTTGCAGATACGGCAGTGCAAGGAGCTCTAGGGTCTGGCAACAGTAGACCATTGTGGGGCAGTGTGGGCTCTACCTCTGGGCCTTTGGTCATCTGGCCATTCCCAGTGGTACTCTTACCAGTCCACGCTGTACAGGTGCACCCCCCCCCACATCTGCTTCTCCACCTCTTAGGATGGACACGGCACCATTGCAGCTGAAGGTTGTCACTCCGACAGTGGAGGCCTGTACAGCCACCGGCTTGCCAGGCTGTTGTCGATGAGGATACCCTGGAGGTCTGTGGTGAGAAACAGTCAAGGGCCATTTTTTGAGGAGTTTTCGGACGACTCTGTATCTGATCATGAGTCTGTAGTGTCCTTCCCGAGCATGGCTCGGTTTGCCTTTGGAGTGCTTCTTCGGCCCATCTTGGAGTCCATGTTGGTCCTGCTTGAGCCAAAAGAGGGCCAAGTACCCCCTTTGGACATTTTTGTTCAGGACGAATCCCAAGGGGTTGCTTTTCCAGTGGCTGAGGCCATCTTGAGACCAGCTCTAGAGCTTTGGCAGCATCTAATGTCCTGCCTCGCACCCTCTACCTACATGGTCTACAAATATGCAGTCCCCACAGGTCCCCTTTTGGGGTTTTTGAACCACCCCTCCATGTTGGTCACGGATTCAGTGTTCCGCAGGTCTGAACACCAGAGGGATGTGGACAAGTCTCTAGACAAGAAGTCCCACAAGACTGACCACGCCGCTAAAAAGGTGTACGCTGTGGCATCTCGGTCTCAGTCAGGCTACTTATGCTGTGATGATGGACAACTTCGGTCAGTCCCTGATGGGTCTTCTATGGAATCCTTCCTCACCTCCTGTGGATCAGCAGTTGGCAGTGACAGTCATTGGAGTGTAATTTGCTCAGTGATCATTTTAAGAAGGTGTGCTGATATTTGGTGTGGCCTGGTGAATGAATTTACTCTTAATTTGTTTATTCTGTCTTATTTCATTCATTTGTATCACCATTTTCTATGTCGTTGTCAAATCTTTTTTTTGTTCTGGGGTTATATTTGTGTGTGCAAATACTGAACAAAAATATGTGTTAAAGGCCTCTGCCATTTCTATTAGGGTGTTCAAGGTTTATTTTTGTATTGTAGTGGTCCAGTTTTTTTTGTTTGGGTTTCTTTAAGGGTTAATATATTTTAACACTTTTTTTTCTTTTTTTGTCCCCTGCCCGTCCTCAGCATTGTCGCCCGACCTCTCCTCCAGCACTGCGATCCTCGGAGGGACCCTCCACGGAATCGTGGTTTACCCCCCTGGTGGGGACAGAGTAGGTGTGGTAGCTGGAGCCTTTGAGATAACCCCCCATTCCATACCTTGAGTCCTCGTCGGGGTCCACTGCCAAGCCACAGGCGCTGGTGGCGAGAACCATACCTGGTCCTCCTGGCTGTGTCGTGTAGGGTGATTTTTCAAGTGTACGCCCTCCTTGGAGCTGCGACGTGTGCTTGATGGCATGGCAGTATGCCGGCGTCCATCACGCTCCACCCCCCTTGTATGCTGCTTGGGCATGCCGAACCTCCAGCCACCTCAAGAGATTGGTCATGTACTGAGCCATGCCCCGAGGAGGCAGGCAGTCCTGGATGCTCGCCTCTTCCTGGCTGGCCTCCACCAGCCCCACTAGCTCGTTCCGAACTCGGTCGCTGATCGCAGGCTGTTAGCACTGGATGTGCTGCCTATAGCTGTACAATTTTTTTTTAATTATTTTTGTTTACATTAATTGCCAAGGACAGTTCAGCTTCCTTCTTGCCTTTCTTTATAATAGTTTTACATTGTTTCAAATTTTTAAATGTATTTTTAGATTTTATAATTTCTTGGTTTTAAATACTATTTGTAGCTTTTTTTCTGTTTATTGTGTTTCTTGATTTTTTTTTCAACCATTTTGGTTTGAGTCCTGAATGTCCATATTTTCGTTCCTAGGTGTATACATATTACTTAATTTGTGCATTTATTCCCTAAGGTTTCCCACATCTCATTTGCATCGTTATTTGTGAGTGATGTACCCTGGTCTGCATACCCGAGCTCAGATTGAAATGCCTTCATGTTTACTTTCATTGTACCTTAATATTTTTGTTTTTCCCTTTGTCTGAGGAGATCTCTGTTGAAATTTTGAATTCTACAGTATTGTGGTCACTGTTAGTGAGATGGGGAAGTGCCTTACAGTCTTTGATTTGTGTACTCTCTGGTAAGACAAGATCAAGTATATTCTCGTCCCTAGTAGCGACATTGACATGTTGTCGGAGGGATAATTGTTGTGCTGTATTTAATAATGTGTTTCCAGCTGTGGTTTCTGCCTTATTTCTCTCCCATTTAATGTTCTTAAGGTTCAAGTCCCTCATTATTAAGACTTCATCCACCTCCCAGGCGTTGTCTATCTTGCTAGTTGTTTCTGAATTTGTTTCTGTGGAAGAATTTGGTGCTTGTAACAGGCGCCTAGGACTATGGCAGACTTTGTATCAGTGACATTAGCCTTAACCCATACAGTTTCCGTCTGACTTTATGTTCTGAATTTCTTACTAATGTCTGTTATTGATGCCTCTTCTGCTATATAAGTGGCTACTACTCCCTTTTTGTGGGTTCTATCATGATGATAACATTTGTAGTCTTTTATGTCCTTACCCCAAATACTGTGCTAATTCACCAGGTTTCAGTTATTGCAGTAATTGTGTACCCTTTAGTTGCATCCATCTTATTTAATAAGCTTTTGGCATTTATTATGAGACATTTTACTTTCTTTGCATTACCTCGTATTATTCTGTTGTGAACAGAGTTGTATTTTGTTTCCCCCTTTGCATTTAGTTCAAAGGAAAATGTGAAAGTGCTCTAAGTTTCTCCCAGCAAGTTGGTACCTTGTTCGTTAAGGTGGAGTCCATCGGTGAGAACAAGCCACGATTGTTTTGAAATGGTTGACAGTAATTTAGGAATGCAGTCTGTATATTACAACACAAATTTGCTAATCTGATGTTAATACAAGATATAGTATTGTTTTATTATGTGTGCTCCAGGTATGGGGAGAATACCTGAAATTGTACCTTAAGTTTTTGTTTCTGACCTTTTTGCAAGAGAGAGTAATTCATAACCGATACCTTTGTCATGACTCTTCCCGACATCGTTTGTTCCCACATGTAGGATAACAGAAGTGTCTCTGGCTTTATTACTGATGAGTCTATTGATTCTTTATCTGTATCCTTGCTCCTGGAAGGCAACATAGTTAATTTATTTTCTTTATATTATATATATATATATATATTTATCAGTAAATCTTGACTATGGAATCCCCTGTTACCGTGTTGTCTGTGTTATGAAACCTCCTATCCGTAATCCAGTCCCACCTTGGCACTTGAGTATCATACTTGAGAAATTGACATTGGCTCTTTTTGAGCCTGCTGCGAGTTGTGGCTTAAAAGAATATATTTAGTTGCTATGACTTCTGCTTGATGGATTTCCAAGCTTCAGGCTATGATGTTTCAGCCTCCTTATTTGCCCTCTGCACATAACAGAAGAGTACCCAAGGGTGATGTGCTGTTAGATTAGAGAAAGCGCAGGTTAAGCAGTGCATGGTGCGAGTGTTAGCGCAACCAAAACACGAGAATTCTGCACCTCGAGGTAAGAGCTAAAGGTGGTGGTGACTGACAGTAGAAATTTTAGATTTGCGAGTGATTTTCTCTCTTTTTTTTTTTTTTGTTTTATTTTTTTCTCTCTGCCCATTTCAGTGATTTATTTTATATATTCCCCCCCCAGAGAGTACAGTACACTTTTGCCACGGGTTGTGTGCCATGTAGCGACACTGCTGATGTGGATGACGGCACTAGGGAGTGAATGGAGGCTCTGTTTTGGCAGGAGTGTCAAGTCGGGAGGGGCGGAGCTCAACTGCGTAGGGGAGCAAAGCTGGAGGTCCAAGAAGGCGAGCGAGAAGCACAGCAGTGCGCTCAGTGCGATGACTTTCCTGTAATTGTACTTCTTTGGTTTATTTTTATACCTGTTTTTTTTTTTTGTTTGCTAAAGCAGTCCTCGGGAAGCGGCTGTTGAACCATGTGGTTGGGAGGGAGGAGGGTTGCTGGCAACAAAATTAATCCTGGTGCAGCTGTTTGGTTATGTGGAGATGCAGTCGAAGCAACATTCTTGCAAGTGATGGGGCTGAAATGTAGAAAATGGTTGTTGGTGTTGCCTTAGCTGTGATCCCCGCAGGAGAGGTACTGTGGTGATAGCTACTGCAGTGAGTTGTAGAGGGAGCTTGCTTGGCAGGCCGGAATAGGTGGAAATTGGCAGGGGGATTCATGACTGGTTCAAAACAATTGTACTGTGTTCAGGACCAGGGCAGGGTGCTAGTGCAGGGTGACGGCCCAATTCAGCAAGACACAGACAATAGAGCACTCACACTTCAGAGCCAGGAGCATGGTAGCTCCAATGAAGGTAAAACACACAGTTGCTTTTCAAAAAATATAGTTTTATTTAAAGACTGAACTCATCATACATACTGGAGTTTTTGAACAAGGCGCAGAGATATCCTCCATTAGACCAGGTACCCCGGCACTTCGCCAGGTAAGTTTTCCTCAGGGTGCAGGTACCTGAACCAAGTGTCAGGCTTATATACACAAACTTAATGATATCATTAACTGAAAGAAACTATATTTCTGTATATTCATCATTCATTGTTACTTGTTTGTGTATCAGGATTACCAAGTGCTGTCGAGAAGATATAAAAGAATTTATTTGCAGTGTCAGTGGCTCAGTAGGTAGCACACTCGCCTCTGAGGCCGGGAGATCAGAGGGCTGTGGGTTCAGTTCCCACATCTGGCACTTGGGTTAATATCCCAGTACTGACACTGTAGTGCAGCATGAGAGGGGTGCTGCACTTCTGAGGTGCTGTCTTTCGGATGAGACGTTAAACCGAGGTCCCATCTGCCTGGATTGGTGGTAGTTCAGGTGGATGTTAAAGATCCCATGGCACTTATCGAAAAGAGTAGGGGAATTTCCCCGGTGTCCTGGCCAAATTTCCCTCATTCACTAAAAATACCACCAACAGCTTAATCTGCTTCAAGGTCAGTTGGCATTCATCTGTATTCCCCTCCCCCGGGTCGTGCCTGAAAATAGGCAGGATTTGTCTAGTGCACTTACCCGGTCAACAAAAGCTAAATAAAATAAATAAATAAATAAAATAATCTGAAATTATAAATAAAATATTCCACTAATATAAAGAATCTAATTTGTACAGACAACTGTTGTGTGACAGCATCTAATTAACTATTCGAAAATAGCTTCACTTGGTTAATTTCATCTTTGAAAAAAAAAATAGAAACTTAGAATTTGACAGCAAATAAGGACCGCTTGGCCCACCCAGTCTGCCCATTTCCCTACCTAATGGATAAGCTGCAGATCCTAGTTAACCAACAGCCTACTTCCTCCTACCCCCCACTAGAATTGCCTTATAGTGTGTGGTAGAACGCTGTTGAGCATGGAAATCCATGCTCCCAACAGCGTTGTTGTGCTTGCCTCAGTGCATCATGATCTTGTTGTGCTGCACTGGGTATGTCAGCGGTGCAGCACAAGAAGATAGAACGCATTCGCGCATGCGCGATTTAGAAGCAGCGTCGGGGATGGAGCAAGTAGCACTGGCGCGAGCCACAACACTGAAGCCAAGTAAGGCTTGATTTTGAAAAATTCTGCTGCCATTCGCTGTTTTGACATGAATTGACTCCCCATACACTATAAAAGATTGTCTATGGGGAGTCATTCACAAACAAGGATCTTAGTCCTTTATATGTCTGTCCCATGCATTCTTGAATATATCACCTTTTGTCATGTTCAAAGCTAGTAACATGTCTTTAGGAAATAAAGTAGTGAATATACAGGACAGTGTCAGAGTCTGGAGCAAGTCCACTGTATGAGGACATGAAAATAGTCCAAATACTGTGGTACCGGGGTGCCTGTGCTCTTCGGCCAGCTCCAACTGTAAAAAGAGAAAAGATTAGATTCTTTATATTATTTTAATATTTTATTTATAATTTCAAATTACTTTATACCTTCTTGATAGCACTTAGCAATCCTGATACACACTTAGAAAAATATAATAAATTGAAAAAAAAAGATGAATGTTGAATATATACCTACCCTGTGGCAATCATTACCTAGATACTTAAGGGAGCCATCCTTGGCAGAAACCTTTAAAATGGGTCTAAAAATGCTCTTATTTCAACAGGCATTTGATTTATAATTGTAAACTAGACGCATCTTATTTTATTATATGGCTAGATGTGTTTTTAAGAAATTCTGTTCCTGCTGACTTGTATATTTTATGATCAAGCAATACTATTACTGTATTTTATTTTAATTAGTTTGTTTTTAATGGACAGCGCTCCAAATCCCCAGAAAGGGGCGCTTTATAAATAAAGCATCTATCTGTCTATTTGTAGCAATTACACAGAAGTGTGGTGTGCATATTTATGGAACAAATATAAACAGAGGTGAGAAAGAAGTGCCAGGTTTGTGTTGCCATTGGGGTGTGCATTTGAGAAAGAGTAATGTGCTCGGGGACAGCCCAGGTTCCAGTTGCCTCAGTGGCGCAGCTGGTTAGCGCAGTCAGAACGGTATTCTGGGCGACCTGGGTTCAAGTCCCAGCTGAGGCACTTACTACTTTCTCACCTCTGTATGTGTTCTGTAAATATGCACACTGTACTCCTGTGTGTTTGTTACAAGTAAATATTTGTGTTTCCATTGGGTTGTGCATTTGAGAAAGAGTAATGTGCTCGGGATAGCCCAGATTCCAGTTGTCTCAGTGGCGCAGCTGGTTAGCACAGTCAGAACGGCATTCCGGCGGCCTGGGTTCAAGTCCCAACTGAGCACTTGCTTCTTTCTCACCTTTGTTTGTTTGTTTGTATGTATGTCTGTATGTATCTGTCTGTCTGTCTGTTTTCTGGGGGTTACATCAACTGCTGTGCCTAAACCAGGGCTTACAATTGGTTTTCAGCTGGGGATTAATCCCCCACCATCTACCAAATGGGGAACTCAAATTTTCCTAAAAAAAAGCAAGAAATCACAGACAAGTTGCCAATGGCACCGTCCACTTTTACTGTTAGTAAGCAGGGAAGGGGGGTTTGTGCTACTAGGACTTTTGCTACAGTGCATGCTGCATGCAGCATTTCTACTGGAGTCTCCCCACCCACCCCTGTAGCAGTTGCTTGTGCTCAGCCTTGGTGCACAGAGTTTGGTTCCCAGCACTGCCTGCTGACATGAGCTGCTTTTATCCACACATTGGGGTGTGGAGCCCAGGTTTACCTGTCTGTACTTGGGCGGGCGGTGAGCCACTTCCTTCCTAGTGCACCTGCGTTTGCAGTTTCACTTTCTTCTAGATTGGTGGTTCTCGAGTCCTGCTGGAGGGCAGAGTTTGGTATCCAGAATTCACGGTCCTTCAGCGCAAATCCCAACCAGCAGTCGAAGCTGCTGAGTCAAACGCCAGCTGCTGGAGTGAATCAGCAGCCACAGCAGGGATTGGGTTCCTAGGTAAGTCCCAAATCCCGACTGATGTTCTTGTTTGGGGAGGGAGGGCTCTGATTTCAGGAGATCCGAGTGACAGCAGGGCTCAGAGTACGGATTGTCCTCCAGCCCTGTCTGTATCTCCTGGCCATGGCTGACACGGCTGTTTTGGCACCAGGTTTTTTTTTTTTTTTAAATCCTCATTTGGCTCTGCTCATGGCTTGCAAACTGACTACTGCCACCGTAGCCAAGATACCACATTGAAATGAATGGACCCATTCATTTCAGTGCCATTTTTTTCCCCATTCTTAATGAGTGCGTGTGAGCAGAATTGCCCCGCATGGGGGTCCAGAATTTTGTGGGGGTGGGGCCAAATTACACCATTTGTGCAGTCGTATTCCCCTCCTGAATTTTAAGGCCTGTAAACCCTTATTCCATGCCTTGTTTCCAGTCTCATGCCTCTCCTTGTTTGCCTGGTAGTGGTTTTATCTCCTGGTTCCTCAGTAAGTGATCTTCTGAGGCTATTCTTCAGCAGGAAACTAAGGAATGTTGGGCTTGTCCACATTATATACACATCAGTGCTTCACGATATTGTGATGCTCCCGCTTGCAAAAAGTTTCTATTTGGTTGTGAAACTGACAACTTCAGTTGTAGCCATAGGTGCATTCAGATATTTCCAGATATTCTGTGATAATATCTAAAAGATTCTCTGGTTGTCCATAGTTTTACTGCAGGGAGGCGTGGGAATTTCTAGAGATATCAGGAAATATCAGGAAATACCTGGCCTGGTTTTGGCTACAGCTGTACAGTTCCCATGGTGTGGCATAATGGAGGACAGTCTCTTGCAGATCTGCTGTTATGGTAAGTTCTTATGTAACTTCTTTTTGATGTCGACTGGGCAGCTTGTACCAGGGCCATCATTGAGATGGAGAAGGACGCTGCAGATTCCTCCTTCTAGGGACGTGGATGCAGTTCACTATCCACCTCTGGAAATGCTAATTCCTCAGATGCCTTTAGCTAAGCTCCTTCCATCACCTGGTCAGTATATCCCCAACTCTGCCCATTACATCAGCTCTTTCTTTTCGCTGGAAGAACAGGTCACCTCCTGGGCAGCCCTCGGTTTGGATTTTGTGTGCCATTGGCAAACTTTATTGTTCAGAGGTATCAAACTGTGTTTGAGTTCTTTTCTGCCCTTGACCCCCCCCTTTGTCTTTGAAGATGGAGCAACAGAAGCCTGGTTCAAATTCTGCATCTTCTGGCAGAAGATGTCGGTCACCGACATGCATGACACGTGCCTATACTGCCTGGGCAGGCAGCATGTCATGGCTGGGTGGGCTGGCGTCTTTGATGCTTTTATATCCTTTGAGGATTGGAAGCACTGGCTTACCCCATGTCAGTCCTTGGAGGAATCTGAAAGACTAGCTAAGGGTTGTAAATTTTCCTCGCGGTTCCTAGGTCCACATTGCAGCTTGCAGCCTTTGAAGGAGAAACAGTATGCTATTGCAGTGGGGACCTCCTTGTCTCGGTGCTGTTCCAGGCTATGTCCAGCATCAGAGGTGTCTCTGAAGGTTTCAGAGAGATATGCATAGCCCTTCAGACCTTTGGGAGAACCATGCCCACCGTGGCAAAAACACAAGTGCCACTGGTGCTCAGTCATGGATCGGGTGAGATCGAGGTCCTCCCATTCCCTTCAACTCCCAGCTGCTCTAATTTTGGTCGAGACCTCTCAGCGCCTCATCAGGCTTGTCGACTTTTTCTCATCCCGAGTAGGCCAGAGATTTTCCTCAAGCCTGTTGATCAACTGTCAGATGGGACTCGAGGATTCAGTCTCCCGACCCCTGTTCTCTGGTCCTCAGTCAGGAGGATGTAGCCCTGCTGGTGTCCCTGACTGGGGCACCTTGGAGAGCAGCCCATTGGGTCAGAGAGCCTTGAAGTCCATTTTGCTGAACGTGGTCTATCACAACCAGCCGGAATGCTGCTTTCTCAATATTGACTGTCTGGTTGACAGTTGAGGAGTAGGTCGAGATGATCCTGCTTCGACCAGGAGGTCACCGTTGATGTTCCTCAACCGCTCAACCACCTTATCCTTGGGAGGAGCACTGCCGAGATGGTGCCAGTGCTATGAGGAGCTTTTTGGTGACAGTTGACCATCACATGGCAGGATAGGGCTTTACTCCTGGACCCTGGGTCAGCTGGCAGCCGCCAGTGATGCCCTTGCTGGTCCATGCCATGCAGATGCTTTCTGCAACTGCTTTCCCACCCTACAGGTGGAGCCACCACCACTGCAGCCAGAGTTGGGCATTCTGACTAAGGAAAGCCGGTTAGCAGTCTGCGTGCCAGGCTAATTGTTGGTTGAGATCACCCTGTCCAAGGATACTCTAGTCCACATTGAGAAAGGGTTGAGGGCTGTTTTCAAGGAGTCCTCGGATGACTTCGATCTTTTGTCCTTGGCCTCCTCTGGGACACACATCCTCAACTGGGGCATGGTTGATGAGCTGACCACCAACCATGGGTCGGTGTCCTTTGGAGCTCTTATCCGATTGATTTCAGAGTTCACGAATGTCCCTCTAGAGTCTGTCCAGAGGGGGCCAAGTGCCTTTTCACCAACATTTTGGACAGGGATGAATCCCTGGACATTATCTTTCCCATGGCTAAGGCCATATTGAGACCAGCCTTGGAGCTATGGCAGCATCCAGCATCCTGCCTGGCACCTCCACCCATATGGTCCGCAAGTGTGTGTTCCCTACCAGGTCCCTTTCTAGGTTCTCAGACCACCCTTTCAGCTGAAGGGCTGGTTTCTGATGCAGCCTCTGCAGATCCAGCTGCCAAGGGTAGTGGACAAGCTTCTTGGCAAATAGTCATGAAAACTGACCACACCACTAAAAGGTTTACTCTGCAGTGTCCTTGGTCTCCTTTTAGCAAGTTACTTAGCTATATGGCAACATTGGTCACTTCCTGTTGGGAGTCCTGATGAGATCCTCCCTCACCTCCTGCTGCCCAGCAGTTGCTGGTGAAGATGACTCAAGTCCAAGGTCAATCGTTTGCTAAATACCGGCTCCAGACAGCTTTGGACATGGGTGACTCTTGTGCCCATGCTTTGGCAGCGTCCATCTGCATGCACTGCAGGGCCTGGCTGCATTTGTCCAGTTTTATAGCAGACACAGCACAAGCTGGCTGTATCCCATTTTTGAGCACCAGCCTCTTTGGCCCTGGGGTGAAGGATCATCTCACCTATGTAGAGAAGTCCAGTGTCACCCTTGGCTCTGTGGCATCATCCCAGATGAACCAGAAACAAAAGCCGAAGAAAGATGCTTTTCAGTATCAGCCCTTTCAGTCACAGTCTCCTCTGCAGCAGCCTCAACAGGGGCAATACCAGCCCTGGTGTCCAGAACCTAAGTTCGGTGGCCAGGGGCCCAAGGGAGGTGGGGCCTGGGTGATGGTGTCCCTCTGGCCACAGCGACCAGTGCCCTGCAGAAGCTGCATTGTGATGGGTTGGGAGGTGTCATCCCTCCACCCATCCTGTACATGTCTGCCCTTCCTCTTGGGAGTTGGTCAAGTCAATCTTAATTCGAGATACAGCTCTTGCAGCAGGTTACACCATTAGAACTGAAGCCGGCAGGCGCAGGACCCCACGGAAAAATTCTAGCTAGCTATCTTCAGCGGGACGCCCCGACGCCGGTCCCGCCTCCCGACACGGCCAGGTGTGGTACAAAAGGGGAGGTCCTGCCAGATTCCCCATGTTCTTTCCCCGCCATCGACTTGCATCTCTCAACCTTCGGTTCCAGTCTAGCGCTACACGCTGGGTTCAGATTGCCTCCGGAAGTTCTTTTTTCTTCAAGCAAGATTGTTGCTGATGTCCTCTCTGACCTCCGGTCATCCCTCAAGTGTGCTTCGGAAACAGATCCCTTCAAGGACCCCCACGGCCTGTGTTAGGTGCCTGGGCCCAGACCACGATACTCGGCCTGCTCGGCTTTGCCAGGGCTTCAACAGCCGAACCAGGATCCGACGTCAGAAGGCCCTACAAGCTTTCTCTGTTGGAGGAAAACTGAAGACCATGTCCTCCAAGGGATTCTTCATCCAAATCCCACAAGCACGCGGAGAAAAGAAGGAGAAGGTCCTTCCAGGTCCCGCCCAGGGTTGAGTCCCGCAGCTCCGTTCTCGGGTCCGACGCTCTCCTTCCAGGGCCAGCTCCCAGCCTCCCGGCTGCGGTAAGAGCCTTCTTCTCAGGCAGTTCGCCAGGCCGTCGTCGTTTTCCTCTTCCAAGGCCTTGGCGAAGTCCGGGGAGTGCCACCACCACCATCATAAGTCGGGTTCCCGCCTTTCCAGCTCGACGTCCGGTCGTCTTCTGTCCTCCTCGAAAACTTTGGAGCTCACACCATTGAAGAGACCTGTGACCTGACGCGGCCCGACCGCCGCCGGCCGTACGTCATTCCTCCCTGGAGCCGTCGTCGGCCAAACCATCCCAGCGGACACCGGTTGGGGGACCGGCATCCGTTCCGCCTGAGAAGAGGGTCCTCGCGCCTCCGACCGATGTCGGTCAGGAGACGTTGACTGAGGAGGACTTAACGCAGCCCGAGGACCAGACGGGCAACCTGGCCTCGCCGAAACTCCCAGGGCCCCCTCGCCCTTACCCGAGGCCCCTGTGGAGCCGACGCCGGGACCCGACGACCGCCCACCGGCGCCTGGGCCGTCCTCGGGACTTTCTATAGCGGAAGTGAAGGATCTCTTCACTTACTGGTGGGACACCATTAAAAGGGATATGGCCCCCACTGCTCCTCCTCCTCCTCCCCCCCCGCTCCTCCAGTACCGGCCCCCCCTTCGCCTTCGGGGTCGGCAGGTCTCACCTCCCCGGGAGCCTGGATCCTCTCCCAGGAAGATCAGAAAATGGAGACCTCCGTCGAAATCCTCTTCTGGATCACCCAGCCCCAAGAGATCCAGGAGACACCGACGTCTGCCGACGGAGGACACGGGATCAGTCTACTCTTCCTCTAGATCCCTATTTCTCTCCATCCCTTCCCGGACCCATGTGAGACACCGAGATCTCCTCCGGTTGACCCTTCGTTCATGGATATTATGCGACATATCCAGGAGAACATGGGATGGGATGCAGAAGAACTAGACCCCGAAAGGTTACGCCTTGCCAAATATGTTCGGCAGAAGGACCCCAAGCCTGTGGTGGTACCACCCTTGGTGGACACTTTCGTGGACGTCACCAAGGCAGTGTGGAAGCGTCCACATTCGCTCCCGGCGATGCCGAAGAAAGCTGATCGTCTGTACAAGGCTCCTAAGGACAACCAGTACCTGACACAGCAGCCTCAGGCCGGCTGTCTGGTCATCACAGCCTCACATGACCGGTCACAGAGGCGCAACATTTGAGCACCTGCCACGGATCCAGAGTCCAAACAGTTGGGCGCGCTGGGCAGCGCCACGTCGCTTCGCTACCTGCGCCGCAGATCTGAACTACCTGACCCATTATGGTTCAATTTTCAGAACGCTAGGGGAACAGGGTCTGAGTGGCTGAAAGCTGCCCCAAGGTGGGCAGAAGGAGGAGATGCTCCAGCTCCTCCGTGACGGGTTCAGACGGGGACCCACATGCTTCGAGCCGCTGACGACTCGTGGACTCATCGGCCCCAGCAGCAGCTTCTGACAGAGTGCCTCCGAGACACTCCTGTTACGTCGTTCCGGCTTTACCCCGGATGTCCAGAAAACATTATGGATGTCTGCTCGAGGGAGAAGTTTTATTTGCAATTCTTCCGGAAGATCATTACCAAACTTCAAGAGGCCGGAGGCAGTAAGGTCGTCTGCTTCACTTGACCCAAGCTTGGTTCCTTCTAGGAACCAAAGCCGCTGCTGGCGTGACACAGAGGCAGCAGCCCCTCCGCTACACATCAGAGGGGCCCCTGCTCTGTAGAACCCAGGGAAAACAGCCCGCCAGCCGAGGTCAGCTGCCCCCAGGGCCGCCACCCAGCCAGCAGGCCCATCTGCCGCCACAGCCTGACTCCTTCCCGGCCCCCGCCCCGCAGGATCAACGGGAAATCATGGTAGGGGGTTGCATCGCGAACTTCCTGCCGGGATGGTAGGCCATTACCACCGACAGGTGGGTTCTGCAGTTGGTCAGTCTAGGCCACTTTATAGAATTTGCAGAAAAGCCACCCTCGAGGCCTCCTTTGCTCTCCCGGTATCCGGGTCAGCACAAAAATTTGATCTGGCAAGAGGCACTCACGCTCCTAAGAAAAGGAGCGATAGAGTACGTCCCGGAGAACCAGAGAGGACAAGGATATTATTCCCACTTCTTCCCGGTTCCCAAGAAATCAGGGGACCTCCGTCCGATTCTGGACCTCAGCGACCTCAATGTGTCGGTCGCCTACAAAAGATTCCGCATGGTGACTCTTCCGGGCCTTATTCCCATGCTGAAACAAGACGCCTTTTTAACATCTCTAGACATGCAGGACGCATACTTGCATATCCCCATAGCTCACGCGCACCAGAGGTTCCTAAGCTTCGAAGCCTGACCACCACTTTCAGTTCCGAGCCCTTCTGTTCGGACTGTCATCCGCACCAAGGGTCTTTACCAAGTGCATGGCAGTCGTGGCAGCATCTCTGAGGAGACAGGGCCACTATGTGTTCCCATACACCGACGACTGGCTTTCATGGCCGCCTCCAGAGGCGTTATATCGCAGTTCAGAGCACCCAGGACTTGTTCCAATCTCTGGGCATTCTCATAAATTACGAGAAGTCTCTCCTGGTACCCGTCAGAAACTGCAGTTTATAGGCGCAGTCCTGGACACTGTTCAGGAAGAGCTTTTCTTCCGGACGACAGAGCGGAGCGATCAGATCCCTCATAAGGGTTTGTCATCGAACAAGATCGACCTGCCAGGTCGGTCCTTTGCTTGCTCGGACACATGGCTGCGCCATTCCTACTGTCCTTTCGCAAGGCTCCACATGCGGTAACCCAGTGGATGCTCAAGGTACAATGGGACCAAAGGCAAGACCACTTGCAGCATCCGGTCAGGATCATGAACTCAGTCATCCGAGACTGGCAGTGGTGGCTAGTCCCGGTCGCTGTCCAAGGGCGTCCTGTTGTAGCGCGTCCCCCGGAGGTAACCTCACCACGGACGCCTCAGGTCTTGGGTGGGGCACCTGGACGGGTAAAGTCCCAGGGCACGTGGACCTGCTGGAAGCTCATCTCCATATCAATGTCCTAGAGATGAGGGCGGTTCTCTATGCCCTGCAGGCCTTTCAGTCAGTAATCCCACCGTACTCTCCTGCTTCAGACAGACAACACGGTGTGATGTATTACTCAACAAACAAGGAGGCGACACTCTTACCCTTTGCAGGGAGGCAATGAGGGTGTGGGATTGGGTAATCGGACACGGCGCAAATCTGATCACTGTGCATGTTCCCGGGTGGACAACACAATTGCAGATGGCCTGAGTCGGTCCCAGGCCAGAGTCCACGAGTGGGAACTTCTTCAAGAGGTAGCACAGGATCTGTTTCTTCGTTGGGGAATTCCAGAACTAGACTTGTTCGCATCCCCATCCAATGCAAAACTGCCCAATTTTTGCTCGCTAGATCCAGGGCCTGGTGTTTTCTGGCGAGACGCGTTATCCCTCTCCTGGGCGAACAGATTCCTCTACGCTTTCCCTCCCTTCCCGTTGATCCAGAGAGTTCTTCTCAAACCGCGCAGGGAGCACGACTCATGATCCTGGTGGCCTGTCTGGCCCAGACAGATCTGGTTCCCTTGTTGGTGCAACTATCTCGAACCCCGCTCCCTTTGCCGCTCAGCTCCCACCTCCTGTCTCAGGAGAAAGGTTCATTAGTCCATCCGGACCTACGCTCTCTGAACCTGCATGATTGGCTCCTAGAGACATAGCCATCTTGCGCCACGGGGTCTCGCAAGAGGTTGCAGAGGTTCTTTCTGCAGCCAGAAAGCCGGCAAGGCATGCGACGTACGCCATGAAATGGCGCCGTTTTGTTTATGGTCACGAGCTCGTGATCTTTCCCCTTTAGGTTGTCCTGTGGGAGTAATTTTGGATTACCTCCTCTCCCTTTTTCATTCAGGCCTAGCCTACTCCTCTATTAAGGTGCACCTCAGTGCCATTTCTGCCTATCACCTCCCGGTGGGACATCGTACAGTAGCTCAATTGGACGCCTCTCGGGAATTTCTTAGGGGAGTGTTACACCTTAGGCCTCCCATTAGGGACCCTGTGCCTCCATGGGATCTGCTCTTTGTCCTGGAACAGCTCACGCCTCCTTTTGAACCTGCCGTGGATTGCAGAGCTACGCTTTTCTGTCGGAAAACGTTATTTTTAGTTGCTGTTACTTCAGCGAGAAGAATTGCTGAGCTTCACGCCTATGTGCAAAGAGCCTTATTTAGTTTTCCACCGGGACAGAGTATCCCTGAGGACGAATCCTAAGTTTTTAACTAAGGTGGTCTCTTCACTCTCTCTAAACCAGGACATTGACCTCCCGGTCTACTTCCCGAGTTATTCCAATAGAGGAGAGGCTTTGCTCCACACCCTGGATGTTCACCGCAGCCTGAGGTATTACCTCGACAGAACTAAACCTTCCCGTAGTTCTGAACTGCTTTTCGTTTCCTTCTCTGTGAGAATGATGGGCCAATCAGTATCCAAACAGTCTCTGTCTCGCTGGCATGTCCAGTGTATTTCCTACTGTTATGATTTAAAACAAAAGCCCCTCCTGGGTTCGATCCGGTCACTCTGCTAGGGTGTGGCCACATCCTTGCAGCACTCAGAAACGTCTCCACCTCTGCTATTTGTGCTGCAGCCACTTGCGCTCTGTGCATACCTTTATCAGGCATTATAGTTTGACCCGCTCTCGGCGAGGGGGGCTGGTTTCGCCTCGGTGCTACAGGGTCTCCTGTCCTAGGTTCAGGACCTGAATGTACTTCCTGTTTTCCTCCTTCCGAATTTCTGGCAGCGCATTGCTTGGGAATCAGTCCTAATGGTGTAACCTGCTGCAAGAGCTGTATCTCGAGTAAGATATATGGCTACTGTGGCAACCTACTAACAGTAGATCTTCGAACAGCCTTGCAGCAGGTACCTTCCCCGCCCACCTTCCCCTTGAGGAGGCATGGCTCAGTCTCTCTGAGCAGGGATTTATATCTTTCTGTCTTCTGACGGCAGTAACTGTCTCCCATTTCGACAAATCAGCCTGCAGCCGGAAGTCTCCGGCGGGAGAACTGGGAATCCATGGGACCGCCCCTTTTGTACCACGCCTGACGTCGGAGGCGGGACCGACGTCGGGGGTGGTCCCCGCTGAAGATAGCTAGCTAGAATTTTTCCGTGGGGTCCTGACGCCTGCCAGCTTCAGTTCTAATGGTGTAACCTGCTGCAAGAGCTGTTCTCGAAGATCTACTGTTACGGTAAGTTCTTACTTAACTGTACTTTTCTTGCCATATTGGTCCACCGTCACTGTGGACAAGTGGGTGTTAGAAGTGGTAGGCACAGGGCTGCCTCTGGACTTTAAGGCTGTCTTGGTTTACCACTGCCATGGCAAACCAGGGTGTTGGAGGTCACGCCACACCTTTGGGAGGGCATCGCACAGCTCCTCGCAAATGAGCCATAGCCTGTATCCCAGATGCCCTGGCTAGTCAGGATTATGTGTCCAGGTACTTCCTGGTTCAAACACATTTTTTTGGGGGCTGCCGTCCCATACTAGATCTGCATGATCTGAACCAGTTCATGCAGAAGTTTCGGATGGTCACCCTGAATCGGATCATTTTATCTCTGGAGCAGAACATGAGGATTTGCTCTGGACCTCCAGGATGCATTCTTCTACATCCTAGTCCATCCTCTCCCTGCCGATGCCTCCAGTTCTGCAAGGAAGGGGTTCTGTATCAGTTCCAGGTCATGCCCTTCGGTCTCCCCTACACACCCACGGTCTTCACCAAGTGCATGGCAGTGGTGGCAGCCATTTTGTTGTATCAAGGCATTAAGATGTATCCCTGCTTGGACTACTGGTTGCTGGCCTGACCATCCAAAGAGACCATCAAGAGGTCCAGAGAGCTGACTCTCCAGACCTGCCAAAGCCTAGGCCTTTTGGTCAAGCTGCACAAGTCCAAGCTGGTACCCTCGCAGGTGCTCAAGTTCATCTGGGCAGAACTAGACGGTTTTGTGTGATGAAGGCCAGTCTGAAAGACCACCTATCACATAAAGCGAGCAAATGTGAGCCCATAGTCAAAAGGGCGATGGATATTGTACCAACCGTCGCAAATAGCGATGGTCGCTATAATACTTTAATAAAGCACACAAAAATAATTATTTTATGCGGGGGGTTTGCCCCCCACCCTCCAAACTTAATCAACTCCAGGTTATGGACCACGGGCCAAGTTATTGGATTCTGTGGCAAAAAAAAATTATTCTACCCATAGCCAGACTGATCTGCTGTGATCACAAGCAGTGGTGTACACCACTATGCTGTGTGAGCAGCTTGGCGGAATTGGCCACACAGGATCCTGTATCCTGTAGTAGTGAATACAGCTCCTTGCTATACAGGATATAGCGATGTATTGCACCACTCGCTCTCTTGTAGAGCGTTGTTGAGTTGCTCAAAGTGCAGCACTCAGTAATCAGTGCTCTACATGGGTGCTACCGAACTAGACTCCTGCAGGCCAAGGTCTGCCTCTCTGCAGACTAGGCACTGGATCTTATCTCCTTTGCTCGATCGCTTCAGGTTGGGTTCTTGCACCTTGCCCGGTATTTTCTGTGGCTGCAGGGACATGTGGCATCATGCACAAACATGGTTCATTGGGTTTTCTGGAGGATGCATCACCTGCAGTGGGAGTTGGTCACAATGGGTGGTACTTTTCAAGGGATTTGTCCTTGAAACTCATACCACAAATATTGTGAAGAAGAGTAATCAGATTCTGGGCTGTATACTAAAGAATATCAAAAGTAGAAATTAAAAGATAATCCTCTATTTTCTAGTCTAGATAGACCACATCTTGAGTATTGCTCATCTGTATGTGGTACATCCTCAGTCAGAGGTAACAAACTTATTGAAAGAGTTTATTTTATTTATTTATTTCAATCTAGGATTACAATACCTTTGAGCCAAAGCTCTTTTACAAAGGTTATACGTCCAGCGCAGTCAACAGTCATCATTTTAGTTACAAACATATAGTCATTGACTTACAGACATGTAATAACCAGTTCAAAGACTTGAGCTATGAGCAAGACAAGGGAAGGGGGTGGGTGGTGGGGAAGTGAGAGTAGGAGATCGGGGGAGGAGGCAGGGGTAAGGGGAGTACGGAGGTGGTTGGGGCGGGGGCAGGAGTGGAGATACAGGGGGGAGGTGGGCGAGGGTGGGAGACAGTGCAGCCGGGGGCCTTGTCGAGGGAATATGACAGGTAAGGTGCTAGGGGTGCAAAGACTGATTGTAAGTGCTGGGTGCTGGTTCATTTGCAGCTGGAATGGTGGAAATGTTAAGATGGGCAATCACAGGATACAAGCTGTGAGAGGCAGCTTGGACTTGAAGAGGCCGAGTGTTGGAGCAGTCGCTATTTCAGCTGCCAAGAGAGTTGAGCCAGTTGGATGCCCAATAGGCGAATGATTTTGTCAGTTGGGTCGTGCAACATCGTGGGATATGTAGTAGATGGAATTGGATCTTTGTAGTGATGTTCCTATGTCTAGGCTTAAGGAGGGCACAGACACCAGGTGGGGCGACCCATTATAATTTTCTTGGCCATGATGCAGGTTTGTATTTTATGCTTGTCCAGTTGAAGCCATCCAGATTGGGAATAAAGGTCATGTGTGGTACGGGCGATGTGAGCCAGTGATGAGACGACAGGCCTTATTCAGGAGGTTATGTACGCTTGAGAGCAGAGGTAAGTTGCAGACCCATATATGATAAGACCATAGTCTGTGATGCTGATGATGGAGCTTTGGACGGCCACTGCCAGTGCTTCTGGGGTTAGGTGTTTCCTGTGCCGGAATAATATGCCTAACCTCACATTGGCAGACTTTGCAACATTGCTGATATGGACAGCGTATGAGAGGTGGGGATCAAGGGTGATGCCGAGGTACTTGAATGATTATGTTTGCTCTAGAATGGCTCCTTGTTTGGTTGCAGTGGAGAGGTGGAGTTGTTTGTTTTTGTTGTGGGGGCTGCAAAAGACCATAGACTTGTTTTTTTTTCTGATTGAGAAGCAGTTTATGATTTAGAAACCAGGATTCGATGGAAGAGAAGGCCTGCTGAAGTTTATTTTGTAATTTGATTGTATCAGGGTCCGAGGTGAGGATCACAGCATCGTCGGCGTAGAGAATTATTTGTTCTGGGCAGCTGTCCGGTAGTGAGTTTAAGAATAGGCTGAAGAGGAGAGGTCCCTGGAATGGAGCCCTGGGAGACTCCCGAGCGGACTGGTCTAGGGTCTGAGAGTGTATCAGCGATTCTTACTGTTTGGGACTGTTCTTCAAGGTAGCTCTTAAACCAGCCAATGGAGTCGGTTGACAGCCCAGTGTTCTGAAGCTGGACAAGCAGGAGGCGGTGATTGAAGGTGTCGAAGGCTTTAGTTAAGTCAATGTAGATTGAGCCTAGTAGTTCACCGGAGTCAAGTGCATTGTGGATTGCACCGGTGAATTCAAGTAGGGCTGTGGAGGTGCTGTGACCTTTATGGAACCCGTGGTTGCTTGCACAGGATGTTGTAACGTGATCTAGGTATTCTGTGAGCTGGTCCAAGAAGATGTGTTCTAGTGCCTTAGAGAGTGGGGGGGTAGGAGATAGGTCTGTAGTTAATATGGGCAGTTTTGTCACCACTTTTATGGATTGGGGTGACAGTGGCAGATTTCCATCTGTCCGGGAACTGGCTGAGGGAGAGGTTGAAAATTCTGGTCAGAGGACTAAGCACTTATCAAGTGTGAGAGACAGGATTTTGAGATCGAGGGAGTCATTACTGAATCTTGATTTACCAAGGGCTTTGGTTACATATTTGCGCACTTGGTGAGCCTTGACTGCTTTGAAGTAGAAGCGGGGGGAGCTGGTGGGAGTAGTGTTCATTGCGGGCAGAGGAGCTTCACCATCTTTGAAGTAGTCCTGGGATAGGACAGGCTGAGGTCGGTAAAGGCTTTGTTAAAAGTATCCGCAATGGTTTTTGGGTTGAGGGTTGTGGTTCCGCTGATGCTGAGTATTGATTGGGGGGTTTGGTGGATTCCCGTGTGAGTTCCTTTATGTTCTTCCAGAATTCCCAACCATTGCCCCAGGAGTTTGTGAGGGCATGCTTATAGTAGGCGGACCTCATTTGCCGGATGATTTTGGTGCAGTCATTGCGGGCACGTTTGTAGTTTTGGGTGTCGTTTTGCCTTCCAGAGTTTCTGGCCAGCTCCCATAGGTGGTCTCTTGTTTTTAGCATCCTGAGGAGGTCACCTGTGAGCCAAGGGTTACTGAGTGATTTGACTTGGCATTTCGTAATAGGAGCATGCATGTCACAGGCCACAGTGAAGATGTTTATGAAGTGGTCAAGGGCAGTGTTTACATTGGTTGCACTGAAGATAGAGGACCAGTCTTGATGGAGGAGGTGGGATTTGAGTCGAGGAAGGTGACCACTGGGTAGAACCCTCCTGGTGATAGTTTTTGGTGGTTGTTTGATGAATTTATTTGACCAGGTGCAGCTAACGGGAGTGGTCGCTGAGAGAGTCAGGGAGGACATTAGTGTTAGATATCCGCAATGGGTGACTGGTAGGGATCCAGTCCAAGAGTGTGCTGGTGCCGGTCCTGTAATTTTTCCTGCTGGTGAGTCAACCATTTGTGTGAGGTTCGCTGCAGCAGTGGTGGTATCCCTGTGTGCATTCAGCATCGGCCGCAGGCCAGCTGGATGTTGAAGTCCACCTAGGAGGATGGCTTCGTGTCCGGTGGGAGTGACTTTACAAAGTCAAGAACAGCTGTTAGACCAGTTCCCTGTTCTTTGGGAGGGATGTGGATGGTGGCAACAGTGGGGGGTTTTGTTTTGGGCTCTGAGGAGGATTCTCACTGGCAGTATCTGAGCAGTTGTGGGTTGGAGTGAGGTAATGATGTGGTGCCCCTGTATGGAGTCTTTTAGGTAGAGAGCTCAGCCCCCACCTCTTTTGGAGAGGCGATCCAGCCTAAAGACATTGTAACCAGGAAGGCTGATTGCATGGTCCGGTACTGATGGCATGAGCCAGGTTTCAACAACCGCCAGGATGTCAGGACTGTGCTGGCTGGTGATGGCCTGTAGGGCATCCATTTTAGGAAGGAGGCTGCAGATGCTGATTGATATGAATGAGAGGGCACCCGAAGGCTTGCTCAGATTAATGGCTTTAGAGCAGAATGGGCCAGGGTTTGGGTGCACATTGCCTGACAGCATTAGGAGGAGGACTGGCCTCAAGGAGCTGCGGCATATTTCTTTAAGGGAATGCTTTTGCCTGCTAGCATCTCGGAAAATTGCCGAGCATCGACCATAGTGGGTGTGGGTGAGGGTAAGGGTAAGCGTAGACAGAGGGGACCAGAGTGGAGGGCTAGGACCAGTGTGGGTGTAAGACAGTTTCATGGCGGTAGGATGGACCCTGGGGGCAGCAGGACCACAGCAGCGTGTCTAAGTGGAGGAAGGATGTAGGAATGTAGATGCTGGTGGGGAGGGAGGGAAAGCAGGCTTTGGGGTGTGCAGTAGGGGAGGAAGACAGGCAAGAAGAAATAGAATAGGGATAAAGAACGGTGGAGGCGCATGATTAAGGTAGGATCTGGGTAGCGGAGGGAAGGGGTTAAGACAGGCTGGCGGGCTAGGAGAAGGGGCGAAGAGCAGTATCTGGATCAGTGTGAAGTGAGGATACAGCCAGGAAGGCCAGGCAGCCAGGGACTGTCTTTCAGAGGGTATATATTTTTTTTCTAATGAAAGACCAAGAACTCTCTAGTGGCAGAGTAGTAGAGTTCAAAGCAAAGTAACAAAAAACAAGGCTATATAGGCAGGATTACTGTAACAGATTAAAAATTTGGGACTGTTTCTATGCAGCATAGGAAACTAAGGGGGGTTTTCATTATGGTTTACAAAGCAATGGGTGACAAAACAATATTTGAAACCATTGGATTATGCATGAATCCCTCCACAACCACTACCAGATCACATAATAAAAAAATATACGGAACTCAAAATAAAACTAACAGAAGGAATCAGTGGTTTACTCAAAGGGTGATATCCATGTGGAATGCTCTACCTGAAGATATTGTTGAAAGTAATTCATTAAGCATTTTTAAAAACAGATTAGATTCATTTATGGGAAAGTGCAAAATTTTACTTCCACCAATAAAATGGTGGTGAGCTCACAAAAGGCAACACTGCCTGCTGAGTTTGTAAACTACCTATGAACCTATAATGGTCCCGGTGCCTAGGACGCTTCAACCAGCTGTTCATAGTGACCCAGCTGATGTGGGGCACCATCCAGTGGTGGTTTGTAGTGGAACATCTGGAGAAAGGAATCCCATTTGTCTGCCCAGAGCCAACTGTCACGCTCACAATGGACGTATCTCTGGTGGGTTGGGGAACACACCATAGAGCTCACACAGGTTCTGGTCACCCGAGGAGTCTCGTCACCACATAAACTCTTGGAACTCCATGCTGTGCAGTATGCTGTGATGGAATTCTGTCCTTTAGTCAGGGTTCATGGTCATGCAGGTCCAGATGGACAACACCACAACTGTGTTCTAACTGAACAGGCAGGGCATAACACATCCCTTCCCTCTGTCAGGAGGTCCTTCGCACCTGGAGCCTTGTCGCAGCCTGGGTGAAGATCTCCTGGCAATTCATGTCTCCAAGAGTGAACAGTCAGTTTGCAGACACCTCAGCTTGGTAGGAAAGACTTCACATGAGTGGTTCCTGAATCAGGAGGTGGTGAACCACCTGTTCTCCTGTGGGCACTCCTTTGGTGGATCTGTTTGCCAAACTGAGGCTGTTTTGTGCCTGTCCCACCGTCCAGGATGTTGTTTCAGGATGCCTTCACATGGCATTTACCTCAGGCCTTGTGTACACTTTCCCTACCTTCCCAGTGATCCACAAGGTGATGGTCAAGACCTGGAAGGACAACACGCAGATGATCCTGATAGCTTCAGACTGGCCAAGGCATTTCTGGTACCCGGATCTCCTCCGCCTCAGCAGCAGACCTCCGTGGTGGCTACCTCTTCACCCGAATCTGCTGACCAGACAACAGGGGATGTTCCTACATCCAGACCTGACATCCCTGCACCTCACGGCCTGGTTCTTTAAGCAGCCAGAGTTCCAGTCCTTGAGTCTGTGGGAAGAAATGTTCCATATTGTGGAAGCTTCCTGAAAACTCACAGATAGTATGCATTTAAATGGTTCTCCACCTCTGAACCAATCAATCAATATCTTTATTTTACCAGGCGGAACACCATCGAGACAAGCTCATTTACAAAATGGACCTGGGAACAGTACAGTAGCTGGCCAGGCCATAAGCTGAGCATATATAATGACAGCATAATCATACAAGGCATATACAAGGCAAGGAGTACATAGAATATGGCAGGCTGAGTCACTAATAAGCTATATACATAAATGCTTATGAAGGACTATAATTAATGCATTTAAACACATTTTACACACAAGTAAAGATTACATGGATTCAGTTTAAGAGGTACTCATTTTATGCAACTGTAGAGTGACAGTATCTGTAAGACCTAAGTGCAGCATGCTGGAGAGTACGACCTGCTCATGATTGAGTTAGAGAACCGAGTGACCAGGCATGTTAGAGTGCTGAAAGAAAAGGATAGGGTATAGAGCCAGGTGTGAGCAGTCCAGATGTAGTAGTGACAAGACATAGTAGAAGAGTAAGAAAGGTGCCGCCTGGTGGTGCTGAGGGTGAGGCGCTGGACGCCATGCCGCGACCCGGTTCGGAACGGACACGGGTCAGTGGGGTCGGCTGGGGAGGGAGGATGGAGCATCCCAACGGATGCTCTCCTCGGGTGGGATGCCAGGGGGCTGTGGAGCACCCGACGCCCTGAGAGGGTCGGTGGATGCACCACTCGAGGGGCTCGACGGCTTCGCTCACCGGAGCCGGGAGGAGACGCCGTTAGCGCTTGAGAGGAGCTGCAAGGCCAGCACGCAGACTCTCTGCGACGGCGCCTCAGGAAGGCGGGGTTAAGGGGAGACGAACACTACTTGAGGAAAATGCCCTCCAGTCGCTTAGATGAAGTCCTCCGAGCGTCTCACCACCCACCGACCAGGGGCAGACCCCAGTGCAGCTTGCCGCAGGGAAAGAGGGTGGTAAGGGGGGTTCCTCCCGCCCGCCTGGGTAATCGGCCATCACGGGCCCCAGTGGCAGTATGGCACTTAGGGGCAGACCGTGCTGGTCGGTAGAGGTTGAGGCCGCTACTCCTTGTGGGACGGAAGGAGGGTGGTTGGAAGGACAGTAGGCGGAATAAAGAATAAGTAGAAAGAAGAGGAAGGAAGAAAGAAAGAGAAGGGGGAAGGGTAGGTGGGGCAGGTAAGGACAGTACAGAGGTAGGAAGAGGGAGGGATGTAAAATATAGCAGAAGGGGGGGATGAAGGTTGTCAGAAGGCGGTGTACCACCAAGGTTCTCCATTTTTGGTGCCTGGGCAAGGAGCTTGATCCCTTTTCTGCTCTATGTCTAATATCTTGGAATACATCTGGTCCTCTCAGTTGGGACTGCAAGTGACACCTTACGGTGCATCTGGCAGCCATTTTGCCACCGGCATGAGCTTGTAAACAGACGGCCCAGGAGAAGGTGGTCAGGTGCTTTTCAAAGACCTGGATCTCGTGTCCCTGAGCATGTGCACAGATGTTAGATGTCTCACTTGTCACGAAGGCAACCTTCTTGGTGACCAACACATCAGCCAGAAGGATCAATGAGCTCCAGGCGTCTCTGTACTTTCCTTCTCATCTGTCTTCCATATGACATGGTCATCCTTCGCCCGACTCCAAAGTTCCTCCTCACGGTATCTGAGTTTCACCCTAACCAGGTGATTAATTTACTGAAATACTTTACCAGCCCTTTTTCAGAAGCCGTGCAGGCTCCAAACTTTAGACCTACAGAGGGTGCTCTCTTACTATAAGGAATGCATGGCTGGAGTTCGGGGTGAGGCTCGCCAACTGCTTGTAACACACACTGAAGCCACACCTGGCAGACTGGCAGCAAAACAGATGGTTGGCAGGTAGCTTGCATCCTGCATCGACCTCTGCTATAGGTTGGCCGGTAGGGAGCCTCCTTTAGGGTTTACGGCTGATTTCATCAGACATACTGCTGCCTTGGTGACTGCTACCAGGGGCATCCCTGCCCAGTAAGTCTGCTGGGCTGCTACCTGGAAGTCGGCTTACACCTTCATTCCCCACTACAGCATCAACCCTGAGTCACATCAGGATGTTGCTTTTGGGACCTCTGTTCTCCAGGCTTTGTTTGTCAAGTAGGGGTGTGCGCCTTGCCCTTTCTTTTCAGAGAACTGCTAGAAGTCTGCCAATGTGGATCGTGAACTGTATCCACACCACTAGAAAGATAGATTACTCACCTGTAACCATTGTTCTAAGAGTGTTTAACAGTTTACATCCACACAGCCCGTCCGGCCTCCACTGGCAAGTGGCACAGGGATCCCTGCTTCCAGTGTGCAAAGATCTGAAGTCACGTGGTGGCGTTAGGGGATATACCGCCAAGGTGGTAGCTTAACTTAAAGACATCAGACATATAAGCATTTCGAGTGGAACTTCCAGAGTATGGATTTGAGCTGTATACCACTTCTAAAACAATGATTACAGTTGAGTGACCTATCTTTTCCTTAACTGAGTCAGGCTTGCAGTATTCCTCCATTAAGGTGCATTTGGCTGCCATATCAGCATTGCGTGCCCGTATTGATGGCCGCATGGTTTCCCAACTAGAGATGTCTTGTAATTTTTTTGAGAGGTATTCTTCATATGAAACCTATCTGTAATCCAGTCCTGCCTTGGGATTTGAATTTCATGCTAGAGAAATTGATGTTGGCTCCTTTTGAGCCTGTCGCGACTTGTGGCTTATATTTCCTGTAATTGAAAAAACGTTGATTTTACTTTCCATGACTTCTGCTAGTAGAATTTCTGAGCTTCAGGCTTTAATAATGAGTGAACCTACTTACTTGATTTTGACAAAGACATATGAATCTTGAGATTTTGCCAAGGTGGTTTCTGAATTTACACTGAACCATGCAATATACCTTCCTGTTTATTACCCTGAGCATGTCAAGCAGGGTGAGGCATTGCTCCATACATGATGTGCATTGCTCCATACTCTTGACGTGCATAGAACACTGATATACTATGTTATGCACACTAAGAGCTGCAGAAGTCTCAATTTTTTGTGTCGTTAGCCTCTGGGTGCTCCTCTGTCAAAACAGTGCCTGCCCAAATGGCTGGCTAATTGTATAGTTTTTGTTATGGGAAGTATGGTAAGGAACTTCCTGGTACTGTTATGGTCACTCACAGGGATATGGACATAATTATGTTGCTTGCTTCTGAAATACCCTGCTGCTGACATCTGTGCTGCACCCACATGGAGCGCACGCCACACTTTCGCTAAACACTACAGTCTGGACATAGTCTCTCATAGACATGCCGGTTCTGGACTTGCTGTACAAAAGGCCTTCTGTTCATATCACATATCAAACTGTGTCATCCGTCCAGGCTGCTTTGTACTGCGTGGGAGTCATTCCAAAGGTGTGGTCTAATGGAAGAGATGCCTTCGATGAAGCTAGAACAGTTCCATGAGAGCGTACCATAACTGTAGATCTTCAAGGGACTGTCCTTCATTAGGCCATGCCATACCCTCTTCCACCTTTTGTTTTCTGAGGGTTATATCAGATAATGTGCCTGAAGCCTAATCCCATACATCCTGTTTCTAGTCCCATGCCGCACCGTATTTACCTGGTACTGGGTTAGTCTCCTGGCTTCTCACGGTAAGAAGACCTCCAAGGCTTATCCCTAGCAGGGACATGAGGAGTGTTGGGGCTGCCCACATTATATATGCATCAAGGGTCCCTGGGGCAGCAAAAAGCTTCCGAGTCATCCTGGCGCTGATGACTTACTGTTCCAAAGGTGTGGCCTAGTAGAGGCATTGCCTCATACTCTTGACATGCATTGCTCCATACTCTTGACATGCGTAGAACACTGAGATACTGTGTTATCCGCACTGAGTTGCAAAGGTGTGGCCTAGTAGAGGCATTGCTCCATACTCTTGACATGCATTGCTCCATACTCTTGACATGCATCGAACACTGAGATACTGTGTTATCCGCACTGAGTTGCAAAGGTGTGGCCTAGTAGAGGTGGTCCTGTCTCCCACCTACAGATGATGTGCTTTGTGGTGACTTCAACTGCAGTTGGCTAGGATCTGGGTTGGGGTCTGTCCATAGTGTCCTTGCAGACATTCACCTATCGCAGCTCATCAGTGAACCTGTTGGGCACAACAACAAATCAGGTCAGCATACACTCCTTGACTGGGTCCTCACTAAAAAAAAAAAAAAAAAACCTTCACATTACAGGAGCTAATATAGTCCCTAACACACTGAGTAACCACTCCCCCGCCTTCTGTGTATGGAGGAACAACTTTCCTAACCTTCCCCCTAAAGCTTCGTAACCTAGAGATATGTCCGAGCTCAGCCCTCAAGCCTTCATAGTCTCCCTCTCCCAGGCTGACTGGTCTCTGATCAGCCAACTACCTGACGTTGACTTGGCCTTAGAATACTTCACTAACACCTTAAACTTCATAGTCAACCTCCATGCTCCTATAGACCTGCGGAGATCCAAGGGTGCCCATGCTCCATGGCTCTCCAAGGAACTTAGAGATCTTACTTCGAGAGGGCTCTTGCAGTAGGTACTCACAAGTAGGACTAAGCCACTAGGTGCTAGGACCACACTGAAAAATTCTACCTAGCAGTGTCTGGTGGGGGACTGCCCCCCCCCCCATCATGTGATGAACTTCAGCATGACACTACATAAGGAGCAGTCCCCACGCCCACCTTCCAGTTCTTTCCCACCGTCGACTTGCGCACGTCAGACCTCACGGAAGAACGCTGCTGCTGTCAACGCCATCTTGGATGAGTATAATTCCAAACGCCTCCCGCTGGGGTTGCAACTTTGCAGGTAACATCCCCTCTGGGGGATTCACCTTCGACAACCAAAACGGCTGTCGACTCACCCGTCTGGCCATAGCTCGGGCCTGACAGGAGCCTCCTGACATCAGGAGGCACCCACCTTCTTTACGGCCTCCAAGATTTCAAGGCCTAGTGGTATGAGTGGGACCAGTAAGTCGAGTTCCGGCTCCGCCGGTTCTTGCACGGCCGTGGCTGCTAAGTCGTCCACCGGCTCCTCCGATGGACGCCCAGTCCCGGATCCATCAGGCTCCGATAACAGGCCTGGCAAAGAGGTGATGGCACAGCTAACGTCAGATACTCAGCTGATAAAGGATACTTCTCCTTCCTCTCCCTTACTGCCAGTATTGGTATCTCTGGCATCACCTGCGGGGGTTGTGGAGACGGAATCACCAACTGACAGGGGTTTCATCACCCCCTCCGCTGGTGCCTCAGATGCCAGAGCCCGCGTCAGACCAGACTATAGTCCCTCCAACACCTACAGGCATTTCAGCCCCGCAAGGCCCTCAGTTGGACCAGACACCAGGACCTTGGGGACCCTCTCGTCCGTCTCTTCTGTCGGGGCCTTCTGAGCACCCCGCGGGATGTGGCGCAAACCTGATTACTCCTCCGGCGGGGCCTTCGGGCCCTCCATCAGGACCTCTTGGAAATCCTTACGGACATCCATTGCCGGGCTATCCTCCTCAGTACCCATTGCCAGGATACCCAACACCACAGTATGCGGCGTCAGGATTCCAAATACCGGGCTACCCTCCGTCGGGCTTTAACTACCCCTACTATGGGTACCCTAGCTACGGGGGTCATAACCCTCCACCCCAGCCTCGGGTGGATCTTCAAGCGGTCCTTAAGAACTGGTGGGCAGAAGCAAAGTCCCAGCTCACGTCAGAGCTGGAGAAGCGTCAGCTGCTGATGGCTCCAAAGCCTCCTTCTTCGGACCCTTCTCCTTCTCCCGGTCCCAAGGGCTCAACGAAGGCTAATTGTCCTGACCCTCACCCTAGGCCCTGGGAGTTTTCCAGGCCTACTACAGAGTTTCCAGGCCGGTATAACTCACTACCCGCCATCAACTCTCCGAGCGACCAGATTCCTCAGACTTGAAAGTGACATGGCCACTCCGACGTGGAAACACCCACACCGGATGATCGGAGACTGAATTACTCCCCAGATCACCTCTGGAGGGTCCCTCATTCTTGGAACTCTTAAGACAGATCCAAGCAGCCTGATTGGCACACAGTTGCCCAGGATCAGCAGAAGCAGAAACTGGCAGCTCATTTGGATTTAGTGGATTCTTCCCAAATCTCTTTCTGCCCTGGATCGACCACCATGAAGATTTGTCACCACTATATGGAAGCAACCCTCTTCTCTGGCACTGGCCAGAAAAGGCTGACAGACATTATCACTCCCCAGACAATAAAGACTTCCTCAGTCTTCATCCCAAAGCCGATTTTGTGGTTATTAGTGCGGCCCACAATAGGTCCTCTAAACACAAACACCTTATTCCGCCCCCGATAAAGAATCTAAAATTCTCAGTACAGGAAAAAGATTTACTCTTCCTGCAGCTTGGGTATCAGGACACTAAACTACGTCGCCTATATGGGGGACTACCAAAATCTGTCCTAGGTCAGTTGGAGTCCAGGGTAGACTCCTTCAGGATTGTCATCACATGTTGCTTTCCACCTATGATGCAGTGGACGCTGCAGGTCGGGGCTCAGCCTGGCGGTTAGTCTCAGATGCCACACCTGGCTGCAGATCTCGGGTCTGGCACCAGAGCTCCAGTCAACCATACAGGATGCCCCTTTAGAGGGTCAGTCCTTTCGGCAGGGATGTAAAGGACTTCATCTCTGATCTCAAGATAAGGGCAAGGGCCCTACGTTCGATGCAGTTTATGTACAAGCCTTCACAGAAGCAGAAACAGTCATTTCAGAGGCAGCAGCGCCGCCAAGAAAGGCTAAATCAGAACCGACGTCAGAACAAACGCCTGGCAACCTCGCCGCTAGAGCCCCTCCCCGCAGAAAGTCCCATAAACCTCGGGAGCTGTAGCCTTGCCCGCTGCCTCCTGACTTTTAAACCTCCCACCTCCATTGGTATGTTTTCCAGAGGAGCTGGTGGGGCAGGTTCTTCATCACCTACCAGAGTGGGAGAAAATAACACAAACCCGTGGGTTCTACAACTGGTGGCAAAGGTCACACAGAATTCGTGAGAAAACTCCCAAGAAGACCTCCGGGTCATTCATCCTGCCCTCCAGTCACCTACCCTTAGTGAGAGAGAAATCATGTCCTTGCTGGCAAAGGCAGCAATAGAACCAGTTCGTAAGCATCAGGGAAAGGTACTACTCACATTTCTTCCTGGTTCCAGGAAAGACGAAGTGACCTCAGACCAGTTCTAGATCTGAGCTCTCTGAATCTCTTTGTTCAATACAATAGGTTCGAATTCTGTTTCTTCCCAGCCTACTTCTCTTACAGAAGGGTTAGTGGCTCATGCCTGGACATTCAGGATGCTTACTTACACATCCCAATTTGTCCGCCACACTGCAAGTTCCTCTGATTCTGTTTTCAGGCGGAGCATTTCCAGTTCAAAGCACTACCCTTTGGCCTTTCCTCTGCCCCCAGGGTATTCACGAAATGTGGTGGCTGCCTTTTTGCACAGGCAGGGGGTCCAAGTTTTTCCATACCTGGACAACTGGCTGATATCAGCCTCCTCCAAGAAGGCCCTAGTCAAGGATTTGAATCTTACCCTGGACACTTTCCGTCAGGTGGGAGTTACGGTCAATTATGCCAAATCCCACCTAGTCCCTACCCAACAACTCCAATTTATTGGGGCAGTTTTGGACACAGTACAGGCCAAGGCTTTCCTACCGCAAGACAGAATATCTGCCTTGCAGCACCAGGCACGGATGGTGGCCTCACAGAAGAGGGTACCAGCCAGAATGATCCTGCGACTACTGGGACTCATGGCGGTGGCTATCCCTTCGTTCCCCTAGCCAGACTCCACACGAGAGTCTCACAGTGGACCTTCAGAGTCCAGTGGGACCAGAGGGCAGACAAACTGGACCACGAGATTATGATCTTGGATCCAGTGGCAAACGACCTCTTGTGGTGGCTCAAACAAGACCACTTCTCCAAGGGTTCCATTCCAATCAGACAATCCCTTACAAACCCTGACAATAGATGCTTCAGATCTGGGTTGGGGAGCACATCTGGGTCCTCAAAAGACACAAGGTCTTTGGTCCCACATGGAACTGTCCCTTCATATCAACATACTCGAGATGAGAGACGTGTTGAATGCGCTTGAGGCTTTTCAGCATCTCATTCTCCCAGGTCATCTTATTATTTTGACAGACAACATGTGCATAGTCTGGTACATAAACAGGGCAGAATCCACTCATCCCCTTTGTAGGGAAGCAATGAGAGTGTGGTATTGGGCGGTCGACCACAACATTCATCTGACAGCAGTGTACATGTGCCAGTTGTCCAAAACATCCTAGCAGATGCACTCAGCTGCATGCAAGCCAGGGCACACTATTGGGAACACAAACAGTCGGTGGTAAACAAAGTCTTTGCAAAGTGGGGATGGCCTTAAATAGATCTGTTCGCCTCCCCATTCAACGCTAAACTACCAACCTTCTGCTCGCTCCAAGGGGTAGTGCTTTCTAGCGAGACAACTCATCTCTTTGCTGGAAGGGATGTTCAAACAACATGAAGTGCTTGCTATATTATGCAATTGCAGTGTATGACCTCAGGTTAGAACTGCTCGGAGGTGAAATAGTTAACTTCCATGCAAGGCATGGAATCTTGAGGCGAGTTCATGTTAAGAAGCTCTGTGTGCTTGTTTTCAAACCAAAACCGCTAAGATTCTTTACTCCGACTCACTGAACAGTCGCCCCGAGATTTCTCCTTTTGCTCGGTTCATTTTTGCTGTTTAAAACAGTTTAAAAATATTAAATTTGTCTAGATTTAACCGTAACCGTTCAGTTCAAGCTCTGTCTGTGGTAACGTAAGTAATAGATAGGTTTTACATACGAATTCTGTGTGCAACTTGTAAAACATTTATCGGTTCGGTTTGAACCGATTAGGTCGCATTTTTCAATTGCTAGTCCTCTTTTAGAGTGCGGTTCCCGGTTCCTATCGGTTCTAAAAAAAACTGATTTCATTACGGTTTTTTCCATGGCCCATGACACAGTTGGGAACCGATAGGAGAGTCTTGCTTGGCGGATTGCCATAAACGGGCAAGTTTTTGGTTAGGCTGGCATAATGTCTGAGAAACCCAAAGGAAAAACCAGGCCCACTGGGTTTCAGCACTGCGATGTCTGTGGGGAAGCCTTTGCCGAGGCTGACCCTCACACCTCCTGTGTTTATTGCCTGGGGTTTGACCACCTCGATTCAGACTGCCAGATTTGCAAGAATTTCCCTGCTGCCACCATTGAAAAGAGAGTTGGTAGGCTCAGGGAAAGAGGCCAAAAGTCCGTTGACCGGATGGCGGCCCGTTCGTGCCAACCGAACCTGAGGGAATGCCCTCTGACCAGGGCCAGACTTCTCGGCAACGAAGAGCTGGCTCGAGGACCAGTTCCTGCAAAAAGGACTGAAAGTCTGCTGCTGTGGAAAAGTCCTTTCCCCAACAGCTGAAGAGATAGCCAAAGCAATCCAAATTGTCCAGTCTCTTTCCCGGTTCCTGAACCGACCCCATCTGGAGAGCGTTAGTTCACCAGGTCCCACCGGTTCAGGATTATGATTTTGAGGAATTTTATGAACCGTGGGGAGGAAGGAGAGTATGAAAAGAGTAATTATGGTCTGAAGATCTGCACGCTCCTATTGAGCAGATATCTCCCAGACGGACCTTTTAGGGGTCCCCAGGCTTTCTGAGTCCCCTGCTCATTTCATCTTTTACAAGAAGGTTGCTGAAACTCTTCAGCTTCCTGTTGAGGAAGCTGTGGATGATCAGGAAGAGCCTGATTATGTAGAAATGATGGATATTCCAGAATCTAAGAGACTGTCTATTCCCCTTCATAAATCTTTCAGGAAACAGACAGTAAAAGTTTTAAAATCTCCTCATTCTATACCTCCTGTGGATAAAAGGATGGACAGAAGGTATACCTTATCAGGTTCTGACATAGAATTTCTCACACAGCAATGCAGCCATGTGGGTGTAGTGCAGGCTGCAGCCTGTGACAAGGCAAATATCCCCCTAGCTTCACATCCTCCTGAAAAGGACTCCAGGAAGATTGATGCTATGGCAAAGAAACAGTACATAGCAGCATCCTTGGGGGCTCAGACAAGCAAATTACATGGCTCTGTGCTGCCAGATACCAGACATCCAGGATGGGATACTGTGCTGGCTCTGTCAAACAACTCCTGACAGGTTTGCCAGGATCTGGAACAGGTAGCTTTAGGATGGTATCGAGGCATCAAAAATGCAATTTCATGCTGCGGTGGACTCTTAATGATATCTTCTAGAGTTATAGCTACACTTCTGTGGCTCTTCACAGAATGGCCTGGCTCAGATGCACCACATTGTCACAGGATACCCAGTCAAAAGCCATTGATTTTCTGTGATTGGCAATTCTTTGTTTGGGGAGCAAACAGAGAATTCTATGAAAAAATGGATGAATACAGGACCACCTATCCGGATGCACAGGCCAAGGAAAGGCAGGCCACTCTCAGAAGCAGCCTCCAGGGAAGAGGCAGGCCTTTTCATAGGCCTTTTATCAGGCTCAAGCCTCCTCTTCCTCCTATACCCAGAGGGATCTGTAGAGGAAGGGCAGGAGGGTTCAAGCAGGCCTGCTCCCATCCTCAGCCCAAAGCCCCTGCCAAGCAGGCACCTGATGGGGTAGCCAGGGCCACTTCTTCTCTACCAATGGGGGCAGGCTGGCTTACTTTGTCCAGGACTGAAGTCTCTCATCAGACAAGTGGGTCCTGGAAGTAGTAAGCGGGACTGGTCCTCAGCTTCAAAAATTTCTGAAGCTGAGGACTGGATCTTTCCTCCCTGCATCTCCATCGGAGGCACTGCTTTGAGTCAGAGGTCTCCACCCTCCTCGCCTCAGAGCCATGGAAAGGGTTCCACCCCTACACTAGGCAAAAGGGTTGTACTCCAGGTACTTCCTTACCCCAAAAAGACAGGAGAATGGCGGCCCATCCTGGATCTCAGATACCTAAACAAGCACCTTTTAAAACCAAAGTTCAAAATGGTGACTCTGGCAATCATTTTACCTTCCCTAAGGCCAGGGACTGGCTAGCATCCCTGGACCTCAAGGATGCCCTACTTCCATATTCTCATCAGAAGCTCCCACAGAAGGTACCTCAGGTTCAGAGCTGCCCTCAGGCCATTACCAGTTCAGAGCAATGCCCTTCGGACTCACCGCGCCCATGGCTATTTACCAGGTGCCTGGCCGTAGCAGTAGCTTGCCCTAAGAAGGCAAAAAGATCGCCATCTTTCCTTATTTGGACGATTGGCTCAGTAGGTCAATCCCCAGATCAGGTCAACCTACATCTTCAGATAACCCAGCAACTGCTTCGTCACTAGGTTTCCTTCCGAATCTCTCAAAGTCAGTACTGGAGCCTGTACAGCTCCTAACCTTCATAGGCGCAGAGCTAGAACACCCAGGAAGCCAGGGCCTTCCTCCTCTAGACAGGCAAACGCCCTTGTCTCCCTAGCCTCTTCATTCACCCTGCAGGTCTCTCGACCAGCAAGGCATTCTGCTAGCTCCTAGGGCACATGGCTGCTTCCCACAGCAGTAGTGCAAGGAGCAAGGTTTCAAATGAGAGACATTCAGTTCCATCTGAGGGCCTTTTGGTCACAAAGAAAGGATCCTCTTACCAAACTGATCCCAGTAGCTCTCGAACCCTGATCCAAGCCCTTCAGTGGTGGCAGGATCAGGGCAATCTAGACAAAGGAGTTCCCTTTG
This sequence comes from Neoceratodus forsteri, assembly GCA_016271365.2. Classification (NCBI taxonomy): domain Eukaryota; kingdom Metazoa; phylum Chordata; order Ceratodontiformes; family Ceratodontidae; genus Neoceratodus; species Neoceratodus forsteri. The sequence continues at coordinate 105,520,331 of CM028131.1, read as the reverse complement.
TCCCCTAAGCCTCACTCATTAACCCTTACTACAGATGCATCCCTCTTGGGGTGGGGGGCCCACATGGGCCTCACTACCAGGGACTGTGGTCCCCACGGAATCTCTGCTCCACATCAGCCTGTTGGAGCTCAGAGCAGTTTTTCTAGCACTTCAAGCTTTTTCAAAATCTGTTCAGAACAAGGCTGTCAGGTCAGAACAGACAACACCACTACAATGTGGTACATCAACAAGCGGGGGGCACTCGGTCTACGACCTTGTGCACGAAGCCATGAAGTTGTGGTCTCTGGCGTACTCCCTGAACACTTCCCTCGTAGCAGTTCACCTCCCAGGCAAGAACAATGTCCTGGCAGATGCTCTCAGCAGGATCTCTCAGGGCCATCACGAGTGGTCCCTGGATCCCCTGGTTCTGGGAGTGGTATTTGCCAAATGGGGCACCCCGCAAATAGATCTCTTTGCAGCTCCAGACAATCATCAACTTCCTCTCTTTTGCTGCAGGCCCCCAGTCTTGGGCTCAGTCCCTCTGGACGCCTTAGCCCTCAGCTGGGAAGGAAAGTTTCTCTACGCCTTCCCTCCTTTCCCTCCCCTGTTCAAAGTGCTAGTCAAAATCAGAGCCCAATCCTGCAGGGTCATTCTGATTGCCCCGGATTGGGCCAGGCAACCCTGGTATCCTGTCCTCCTGTCCTTAGCAGTCCATCCTCCCCTGTGCCTTCCCAAGAATCACAATCTGTTAACATGTGCCCAGGGAAGAGTTTGGTACCCGAATCTCAAGTCTCTCAATCTCAAGGCCTGGTTCTTGAAGAGCTAGAGTTTGCTGGCCTACACCTCTCTCAAGGTGTAATGGATATACTCAGGGCTTCTAGGAAGCCTTCTACCAGGGCTACTTATAACTCCAAATGGGAAAGATTTTCCATATGGTGCTCGGAAAAGAATATTTCCCCAGACACTGCTGATTTACCCACAGTTCTAGACTATATGGTCCATCTAAACACTTTAGGGCTGAGACCAGCTACCCTGAAGGTACATTTGGCAGCTGTCTCTGCTTTTCTTTCAGCAGGTAAACCCTCTCCTCTTTCATCTCACCCTGTATTTACCAAGTTCTTCAAGGGTTTGCTTCACACTAACCCTCCATTCAGAGACCCCTGCCTGCCTGGGACCTCAATGTTTGCTTTGCTCAGCTCATGCAACCTCCTTTCCCGAGCCCTTGTCTTCAGCTGAGCTTAAGTTCCTGACTTGGAAAACTGTGTTTTTGGAGGCTATCACCTCTTCCAGACGCATAAGTGAATTACAAGCATTGTCAGTGGAGCCAGACTTTATCTCCTTTCCCAGAGATAAAGTAGTCCTTTGGACTAATAGAAAGTTCCTGCCTAAGGTGGTCTCGGATTTCCACCTTAATCAGTCTATTTCTCTCCCTGTTTACTTCACTGATCATTCTTCCTCTGGTGAGAGGAGGCTGCACAGCTTAGATGTGAAGGGCCCTTAGCTACTACATAGAGCATACCAAGGGTCACAGGTTTGACTCCCTCCAACTGTTCCTCACCTATGGTGAGGTGGGAAAGGGAAACCTGCCACTAAAAGATCCATTGCCAGGTGGATTGTCTCTTGTATCCAATTCTGTTATGAAAAGTTAGGTAAGACTCCCCCCCTCAGGCCTGAGGCTCACTCTCAGACGGTACAGCTACTTCTCTGGCTGCTGCCAGAGACATCCTATTCTAGAGATATGTCAAGCAGCTACCTGGAAAAGCAGTTCACACTTTTCCAAGCATTATTCCTTGGACATTCAAGCTAGGAGTGATGCTGGGTTTGGCACAGCTGTCCTTCAGAGCCTATTCCTAAGTCCCAAGGAGGGAGGGAGGGGTGGGCACAGAGAGGAGGTGGACCCAGAGACTGAGGCCCCAGGGGATGGAGGGTGGGATCATGATGAATGGTGAAGATACACAGAAAGATCATAACTACGGTAGGTGCGTAATTTACATATCTTATCTGTGTCAGTCTTCACCATTCATCACTGCTGGGTGAGTACCGAGCCCCCCATGGCGTTTCTTTACACACTAAGGGGTAAACTCTAGCCCCCTCAAGTGGGTGACACACTAAGGGGGGGGAACCTTCAGGGCCTGGAGAGGCCCGAGAGTGGGGAGACTGAGACGGAGTCCCCCCGGAGGGGGAAGGAGGCTGCCCCGACAATCGCCGTCTCGCTCTACAGGAGAAGAGACAGGTTCCCTGGTGAGCGGAGTTAATCACCCTATGCCGGGCCAAGGGTGACAACTAAGCAGCGCCAAGGGCAGGGGCGGCTCCGATGACTGCGCCATCAGCGGACACGGCACCAAGGACGGCGCCACCCAGCTCCATGGCACCGCGAACGGTGCTGAGGGCAGAGACGGTGCAGACGACGGCGCCAGAGGAATATGAAGGCCCCATGGCGCCGAGCCCCGAGGACACGGCACCGTGCTCAACCACGGCACCGAGGCAAGACCTGGAAAAAGACGGTGCCGTAGCATCTCCCACGGCACTGCTAGCAATGTCGGCGCCACAAACGGCTCCATCAGGACCCACGGCACCGCCGAACGGCACCAAAGCCCACAATGGCGCTTGACTGATGGCGTTGAGGACGGCGCCGACCCGGCCTTATGTAACTGCTGGTCTGACACTGGGGAGCCTTCACCCCAAGGGGCGATCAAAGGCATGACGGCGCCTCCTCCCATCTCCCCAGAAGGAGCGACAGGCCTCCCGCGCCGCAGAAGAAGCCTCGGCAACGGCTAGGCTACTAGTAGCCGAGGCTCCCTTCTCCTCGGTCCATACAGAACTAGGAGGGGACCCGGAGAAAAGGCCGAGAGAGTGTGGCTTCGCCCGATGAGTGCACACCCAACCCCCAAAACTCGGCGAAGCTTGCCCCACTTTCAACGTGCCTTGCTCGATGACCCGGCGGTCCATGGAGAAACAGGTGTCGTAAGAATCCATGTCATGAAGCGGGCCAAGACACGAGAGACACCGGTCATGCTGGTCAGTGACGGAATACTTTTGGCCACAAGGGCACTGTCGCATGGGGGGCCGACCCGTCTTAGAAGATTTCTTGCCCTCCGACCGAGACATGACCTACGGAGAAAAAAAACACCAAAAATAGACTCGACGTCGCAGATATACACTACCAGTCAAAAATTTTAGAACACCCCCATTTTACCAGTTTTTAATGAAATTTACGCAGGTTAATGTTTCAGTGTACTCTGAAATTAAAGCATAGAACAAATAAACAATTGGAGATAAAAAAGAAATCAGAGAATCATTTTAACAAAATTTAATCTAAATTTTTGACTCAAAGTAGCCACCTTTTGCAGATATACTGTAACCGCCGAACACACTCGTGGCATTCTTCCTACAATGGACATCAAATATTGTTCGGAAGTTCTTCCCAACACTGTTGCAGAAGTTCCCACAAATGTGTTGCACTTGTAGGTTGCTTTGCTTTCACCCTTCTGTCCAGTTCATCCCAAACCAGCTCGATGGGGTTTAAGTCTGGAGACTGTGCTGGCCATTCCATGATTTGAAGCCACTGCCTTGTTCTTTTCCTCAAGGTAGTTCTGACACAGCCTGGAGGTATGTTTTGGTCATTATCTTGTTGTAGGATGAACCCTGACCAACTAGGCGAGACCAGAGGGTATTGCATAGCGCTGCAAAATGCTGTGGTAGCCCTTTGGTTCAGGGTGCCAGTCACTCTGTGCTGTTGTCCTGTGAGCCGCCTATCACGCAAGCTGTTGACTCTCAGAAACTTGTCTTCTGATTCTGTTGTGGCTTTGGGTCTGCCAGACCTCTTTCTGTCAGAGTTTCCTCCAGTTTCCAAGTGCCTTTTGATGGTGTAGGAAACTGTACTCACTGACACCTTGGCTTTCTTTGCTAACGTAAACTTTTTTTTAACCTCTAGCAGTTTACCGCTTACCTTTGTACCATTTCAGGTTATTCACTGGACTGGAATTGCTTAAATTTCAATAAAAGCTGGAAAAATGGGGGCGTTCTAAAACTTTTGACCGGTAGTGTATGAAAATAAGGAAAGATCTTACCGGGCGACATCGAGTGATGGCAGAAACAGAACCGGCAGGAGAACCGATGACTTAACATCAAGGTAAAAATTTAATTAAGTATCATGGAGCAGGCCTGGGACCTTCACAGCTTCCCACGAGGCGACTTCTCACGGCGGATACAAGAACTGGCAGGCAGGAGGAGTCAACGAGCCTAACGGCCAACCCTGCGAGCACCACATGCGCGCCGTCTCGAGGGCGGCGCTAATGGTGCGCCGGCTCCACCTACCCAAAAAAAAAAAAAAAAAGGTTCTATGGGGTCCTGACCTCCAGCAGATACCCAAAAGTGATGAATGGTGAAGATTGACACAGATAAGATCACTGTTTTCCATGTCACATACTTAAGCTCGGCTGAGGACATGGGTTTGAATGGTGGCTGCATTAGCTAGCCAATGCATATACTGAGGTCCCATACAGGGGTGGGTTCCCTGTGAGGGGATGCAAATGCAATAGGCACGTGAAAAACTTCCTGAACACCTGGTTAGAGGCCAGGGATGCTCCCTTCCCAGCAGAGAGATATGCAGAGACAGCTGCTAAATGTACCTTAAGAATGGAAGGCCGCAGGCCCAAAGAATGCAGATGTGCCAAGTAGTCCAAGACTACTGACAAGCCAGCTTGGCGGTGATCCACCTGCCTTTGTCCACATCATATAGTAAACCTCCTCTATTTGGACGAATAAGTCTTTCCAGTGGAAGGTTTTCTAGAGACCCTAAGGACCTCCAGCACCCCTTCAGAGAGGTGAAGTTCAGCACATTCTAAGTCCTCAAGGGCCTAGCTCTGAGTCTGAGGGACTGCAGATTGGGATACAGGACTCTGCCTGGGAGGAAGTCAGAAGATTGTGCCTGCTGAGTAGGGAGACTGGTTTGGAGACTGACAGAGTCAGTAGCCGGGAGTACCAGGGTTGTCTGGCTCAAGTCTGGAGCAATGAGAATCATTGTTGCTGACTGAACCCTGAGCTTGTTCAGTACTCTGAGCAGCAAGGGGAATGGTGGGAAGACGTACAGAAACTTCCCTGTCTAATCCAGCAGTAATGCATCCAGAGGTACTGTGCCCAGTGCAGGGAGTCTGCAGCAGAAGAGTGGCAGCTGGTGATTGTTTGGGACTTCGAAGAGGTCCACCTCTGGGGTGCCCCATCTTCTGAACACTACCTGCAGGACCTGCCTGTTCAGTGATCACACGTGGTGGTTCTGGTTGATCCTGCTGAGGGCATCTGCTAGGACGCTGTCCTTCCCTGGAAGACGAACTGCTGAGAGGGAGATTCCCAGTGAGTAAGCCAAGTTCCATAGCTTCATGGCTTTTGTGCACGGGGTGGGGAAGGGGAGAGATCCTGTGCCCCCTTGCTTGTTGATGTAGTACATTGTGGTTGTATTGTCTGTTCTGACTTGAACCACCTTAGGCTGCAGCACTGCAGCAAAGGACTGAATACCCAGGTAAACTGGCCTGAGTTCCAGTAGGTTTATGCGGAGTACAGATTCCTGCTGAACCCAGGTACCATGGGCTGTGACGCTACCCTAGGTAGGCACCCCATACTAAGAGGGAGGCAGGCAACTGTTGTCAAACTGCTGATGGAGGTTTCTGGATGAAAGGCACTCCTTCCCAGAGGTTGCCTCTTTTCTTGCCACCACTGCAATGCTTGGAGAAGGGTTCCCGTGACTGGTACCATCTTTGACAGGGAGTCCCTTTTCAGAGACCAGTGAGCCCTGAGATGGAACTAAATGTCTCTCATCTGAAACCTTGATCCAGACACTGTTGCTGTTGAAGCAGACGTGATCCAGCAGCTGGAGAAAATGCCTTGCTGGTCTGGGGGTATGGAGCTGAAAAGAGTTTGCTAGCTGTACCAAACTGTCCACCCTTCCCTGAGGGAGGAAGGCCCTTCCTCTTAGGGTATCCAGCTCCGCCCTATAAACTCCAGGAGTTGAACAGGGGTTAGCACTGACTTTTTCAGGTTTACCAGGAAGCCTAGTGTCTTCAGTGTGTCTTGAGTGGTGGACAGTGCCTCCTGTATCTGCTGAGGAGACTGGCCTACCACCAGCCAGTCATCCAAATATGGGAAGACTGAACCCCCGCCTCCTTAGGTTTGCCACCACCACTGCTAGGCACTTGGTGAACACCCTTGGAGCAGAGAGCAGGCCGAAAGGCATGGCCCTGAACTGGTAGTGGCCTGATGGCAATCTGAACCCGAGGTACTTTCTGATGGGAATGTGGAAACAGGCATCCTTCAGATCCAGGGATGCCAACCAGTCTCCCTGTCTTAGTGTGGGGAGGATGGTAACCAGAGTGACCATCTTGAACTTTGGTTTTGTCAAGAGTTTGTTTAGAAATCTAAGATCCAGGATGGGTCGCTTGTCAAGTGTTTGTTTAGAAATCTGAGATCCAGAATGGGTCGCCACTCCCCTGTTTTCTTTACAGTGAGGAAGTACCCTTAGTAGAGACCCTTTCCCTTTGAGCCAAGGGGACAGGTTCTACTGCATGGTCCTGAATTAGTTTTGCTACTTCCTCCTCTAACAGAGATGCCTCTGATGAGTTGGCAGGTCTGAATAGTCTTGCTCTCAACTTGGGCAGAAATCTGAAGCCGAGAGCAAGGCCCTGGCTTACTACCTTCAGGACCCACTTGTCTGTGGTAACAGATTGCCAGGCCTGGAGGTAGTGAGCCAGTCTGCCCGCTACTTGAAGTGGGAAGGCGACCCTGACAGATCTCTCAGGGGGTCTGCCTTGTCTGTGTACTAGCTAGAGTGCTGGGGCCAGCCCTGCTGTTGCCCCTTCAGCCTCTGCCTCTAAAGCACCCCCACTGGGGCCGGTAGGTGGGCAGAGCCTGTGCCTGGAAGAAAGGCCTATAATGGGTTCTACCCCTGCCCCTTTTCCTTGGAATTTCTGAGGTGTTGCTGCTTTCTCCTTAGCAACAGCACTCTTGTAAGCCACTTTGTAATCATCCATCTTTTTCATGTAAGTCTGTTTGCTCCCCGAAGAGGGATGTGGGCTCACAGGGAAAATCCAGTGCTTTTGTCTGAGTATCCCGAGACAAATTTGTTGCTCTTAGCCAAACAAATCTCCTCAGACAGACTGAGGCTGCCATTTGCCTGGCTGCAATGTCACTGGCATCCACTGCCATTCGAAATTGGCACTTAGAGGCTTCAATGCCCCTCTTAGATGCCTCTGAGAGATCAGATGCCATAGGTCCAGGACATGCCTTGGCTATTTCCAGAACTATATTCCAGAGACTCTTCTGGTATCTGGAAACATAAGACATATAGGTAGCATGTCTGATGGCTAAAGAGGCTCCCAAGTATGACTTCTTAGCCCTAGAGTCCATTTTCCTGGAGTCTTTCCCCGGGGGGGGGGGTGTTAATGCCAAGGGAATGCCTGCTTTGTCACAAGCAGCAGCCTGCACAACCCCCTCATGACTAGGGTGCCAAAAAAGGAATGTGGCCCCTGATTTGGCCACCCAATACTTCTTGATCATCCTCTTATCCACTGGGGGAATGGACGTTGGTGTCTGCAACATTTTTGTGGCTTGTCTTTTAAGGGATCTGTAGATGGGCAGCAACAGTCTCTTTGTTGCTGGAACATCCATCATTTCCATATAATCTGGCTCCTCTTCTTCCTCTGTAGACTCTTGAGTAGAGAGGTCCAGAGTTTGTGCCAGCTGCTGCTTCATAAAGGAAAAGTGGGTAGAATAATCTTCCACTGCCTTGTCAAGGGAATCAGGAGAAACCTCTGGTTCTATAGGTTCTCCAAAGTCGTCAAAGTCATCGTCTTCCTCAGCAAAAACCTCAGTTAGCTGTTCCAGATAACTGGGAATCCAAATCCGGAACAGAGGGTTGTGAACCATGACAAGAAATCGATACCACAGTACCGGTTTGCAACGCCTGTAAAAGGCTTATGGCACTAGCTATAGCCTTTGCAGTTGGAACCGCTGGAACTGTTGGTTGCAGTTCCCTAGCTGAGTGCTTTTCCTTTCTCTTTTTCTTTGCAGAGCCTACCGGTTCAGTGGCAGTGTCAGCAGTTCTCTTTTTAGTCGAGGAACCATCACCCTGGTCGGAGGGCTGCTCACTCGGTTCTTTGGACTTCTCCTTCTGGGAAGTGGAAGCTTTATCCGAAGACGGGTCTGCAACTTTGTCGGACATTTTCTCTTTCAGTTGGTTCAAGCGCCTATCCAGTGTTGACTGAGGAAAAGTTTTACAAATTTCACAATCTTCCTTCAAATGATCGAATCCCAGGCAGAGAACACAAATTAAATGAGGATCTGCTTTAGTAAATGCTTCCCCACACTCTGTACAATGCTGAAAACCTGTTGGGCCGGTTCTTCGCTTGGGTATCTCCACAAATAAAATAACCAGCCCAGAAAGGGTTTAAAGGTGAAATAAACTTTTTTTGAAAAATAAAGACAAAACGTTTGGTTTCATCCCGGTTAACTTGAACCAAGAAGAAATCGAAAAGTTTACTGGGGATGCAGAATGTTTACCAGGGACAGTGGTTTGAAAACAGAGCTTCAGCCTAACATTCCATGATTAGCATAGGTTCTATTAACCATTTCGACTCTGGGGCAGTCTTATGGTGAGCCCATACTGCAGAAGTTAGAATACACAGGTTACTCACCTGTAACAGTAGTTCTAGGGGTGGTATATGTTGTCCATCCACACTTCTTGGCATGTCCCTTTCCCCTTTAATTCTTGCCGGAAGGTCTTAAAGCTGGCTCCACCCACTCGGGTGGCATAACCCTCGGCTCCACCCCATGATGCCAGATCTTAGCCCGCTGGAAGCCAGGTTGTGCACTGCAGCTGGGGAGGTCGGGTGGGTCAGTGTGGATGAACAACATATACCACTCCTAGAACTACTATTAAAGGTGAGTAATCTGTGTTTCTAGGGATGTGGATATGTTGTTATATCTACACTTCTTGGCAGACTCCTAGCAGTTCTCCAGGAGGAGGGAGGCAAGGCACATACCCCCTACTTAGGGAACAGAGACTGGAGAACTGAGGCCCCAAAACCAGCATCCCGGCATGACTCAAGGTCGATGTGGTAGTGGGTGATGAAGGTGTTTGCTGTCTTCCAGGTAGCAGCCCGACAGATTTCCTGGATAGGGATATCTCTGGAAGCAGCCACTGACGCAGCGGTATGGCGGGTGGAATGAGCCCTTAGCCTGATGGGAGGCTCCCTACCCGCCAACCTATAGCAGAGATCAATGCAGGAAGTGATCCACCTGTCAATCGTCCGCTTTGCTGCAGGTCTGCCAGGTGTGACTTAAGCGTAGATGACAAACAGCTGGCGAACCTCTCCCCGAATTTCCGCCGTTCTCTCCTTGTAGTAGGAAAGAGCACATCTCAGGTCCAGAGTATGGAGCCTGTACTCGACATCCGAGGTGTAGTTCGGGTAGAACGCAGGCAGAATCATCACCTGGTTGAGATGGAACTCTGACACCACCTTCGGAAGGAATTTCGGGTGGGGGCGCAGGACAACCTTGTACCTGTGGAAGACCAGGTAAGTAGACTCCAACAAAAGCGCCTTGAGCTCCCCAGTCCTTCTCACTGACGTGATAGCCACCAGGAAGGCAGTCTTCCACAACAAGTGTGACATCTCACACTTGTGCATTGGTTCGAATGGCTTGCCCATGAGTTTAGCGAAAACCAGCACTAAATCCCATGGAGGTGGAGGTTCATGCACCGGAGGGGATATGTGATCTAGGCCCTTGAAAAAGCGCCAGACCACCTTCTCCTGTGCCACCGTCTGCTGACTAGCTTGTGCCCGGTAAGCAGAGATGGCTGCCAGGTGAACCTTAAGGGTCGTAGACCGAAGACCTCCTTTGGACAGAGACCAAAGGTAGTCACAGATGCTAGCCACAGGACAGGACAGAGGGTCCAGGCCCTTACCCTGACATCAAATGGAAAACCTTTTCCATTTGAAGGCATAGCACCTCCTGGTCGACTCCTTCCTGGATGCTTCCACTACTGTGTGTGCATCCTCAGAGAGACCCAGAGACTGGAACTCTAGCCGCTCAGGAACCAGACTGTCAGCTGAAGGGACTGAAGGTCCGGATGGAATACCTTCCCCAGACTGACTGATATCAGGTCTGGGCATGCTGGAAGACGCCTTGGGAGCCTGTTGCTGAGGCTGAGGAGATCTGGATACCAGAAGTGGCACGCCAATATGGGGCTACCAGGATCATCTGAGCCTTGTCCTTCCTCACCTTGAGAAGAACCCTGTGGATCAAGGGAAATGGAGGAAAGGCATAGAAGAGGACTCAGTCCACGGCCTCGAGAAGGCATCCCCTGCAGCGAGCCCCTGCTGGGTGGGGGCGGCATGAAACAGACTCAGCTTGAGTGTTTTCCCTGAGGCAAACCGTCCACCATTGGTTTGCCCCAGTGGGAGAACAGGCTATAAGCTACCTCTGGATGGAGGAGAGGCATCAGCAGCAGAAAACAGGAAGTTGTTATCCCTCTGTACAGACAGTTGGTGAGACCCCATCTGGAATACTGTGTCCAGTTCTGGAGACCCCATCTCCGCAAGGACATAGACAGGATAGAGGCAGTCCAGAGGAGGGCAACTAAAATGGTGCAGGGTCTGCAAGAGAAGCCGTATGAGGAGAGACTAAAGGAGCTTAATATGTATACCCTTGAGGAAAGAAGGGAGAGGGGGACATGATAGAAACTTTCAAGTACCTCAAGGGAATCAACAAAGTCCAAGAGGGTAGCATCTTTCAGAAAAAGAGACTTGCAAGAACAAGGGGACACAATTTAAAGACAGAAGGAGGGCAGTTCAGAGGCAATGTGAGGAAGTATTATTTCACAGAGAGGGTAGTGGATGCATGGAACAGCCTTCCTGAGGAAGCTGTGGGGTCTAAAACTGTGGGAGAATTCAAGAATGCATGGGACAGACATAAGGCAATTCTTGTGGGGGGCAGGAAGATATAGGCTGTTGGTTAACTAGGATCTGCAGACTAGATGGGCCTAGCGGTCCTTATCTGCCGTCAAAGTCTATGTTTCTATGGAGAGATCATTCATGGGATGTCTCGCCTACACGGCTGAGAACATCCGCCAGTTGATTTGAGGCTCCTGCCACATGGATGGCTAGGAGATCTGCCTTTAGTCGGCTCACGAGTGTCCAGATGCAGAGCGCTTCCCTGCATAGCAGCCGGGAGTGCGTGCTGCTCTGTCTGCTGAGGTAGTACATTGTCGTGGTATTGTCCATCTGGACTTTAGCTACTTGACCCCGAAGCTGCTGAGCGAATGCTGACGACGCCAGTCTGACCGCCCAGAGCTCCAGCAGGTTGATATGGTATCGGGATTCCTCGGGGTCCAGAACCCATGGGCCCTGTTCCCCATGTGGGCTACCCAGCCCGTGAGAGAGAGGCATTGGTCATGAGGATGACCGTCGGCTCGGGGCAGACAAACGGGATCCCTCCCTGCAGATGATCCAGGATGGTCCACCACTGGAGAGTGTCCCACATCTTCTGGGTCACAGTGATCAGCTGGTTGAAATGACCTTGGCGCTCAGTCCTCTGGTCAGCCAGCTCCCACTGGAGGGGGTGCATATACCACCGGGCCCATCAGACCATGGTGGTGCAGGCTGCCATGTACCCCAGAAGGCGCAGAAAGACCTGAGCAGTGCGCAAGTTCTCAACTAGAAATGACTGGGCAAAGGAGGAGAGAACCTCCACCGTGTCCACCGGGAGCCGGGCTCTGGCTCGGCAAGAGTCGAGTTCTGCCCCGATAAGCATATCACCTGTGAAGGCACGAGCTCTGACTTGGCCTTGTTGATGAGGAGGCCAAGCTGAGTGCAGGTCTGGAGGGCCAGGTCCCTGAACCTCTCCACCTCTTGCGGGGTGGAACCCGCTAAGAGCCAATCGTCGAGGTAGGGGTAGACTTTGATCCCTCAACACCCGAGGTGGGCTGCCACCACTGCAATGCATTTGGTGAAGACCCAGGAGGCCGATGACAGGCCGAATAGCATGGCTCGGAACCCGTATAGGGTTCCCTCTGCTCTGAAGCGGAGAACTGCTGGTGAGACAGTAGGCTTGGAATGTGGAAAAATGCATCCTGGAGATCCAGTGAGCAGAACCACATGTTCTGCTCCAGGGATGGTATGATGTGGGACAGAGTTACCATCCTGAAGGTGCGTGGCCTGAGAAACTGGTTCAGGTTGTGCAGATCTAGAATGGGACGCCACCCCCCCCGGACCAGGAAGTACCTGGAAACGAACCCTGGGTTGACTGGGGGATTTGTCACTTGGGCCACTACCTCCTTGAGGAGAAGTTGGGCTATGTCGTCTCTCAGAGCCGACTGAGTATGGACTGATACCCTTGCCTCCCATGGGGTGCGGGCTCGGCTGGGAGGGTACTGCTCAAACTCTAGAGGCAGACCCTGGCCGACCACTTCTAGGACCCACCTGTCCGTGGTAACAGTGGACCAGGCGGAAAGAAAGTGGTGGAGCCGGCCCCCCATGGGACGACCCAGAGCTGGCACAACAGGAATAGGTGTGGCAGCCCCTATCCCATCACTGGGTAGACTTGGAGGAAGAGGGTCCAGTCTGGAAGCCCCCTGAACCCCGACCTCCTCTGCGGGCCGCTGGACATCCGGACTTGGGCCAACGGCGCCAAGCCTGTGCCTGCTGTTGCTGCCCACCCTGGAAGGAGGGCTGCTTGGCCGCAGTAGCAGGATGCCGAAATGGCTTCTTCTTCTGCTGTTTCTTGGTGCATGGGGCATCTTTCTGAGCAGAAGTAGCCACGTCCAAGGTGGCACTGGACTGCTTGATTCGCTGGACCGAGGAGATCAGTGCCCAGGAAAGGAACGTCCGTGAGTTTGTGCTGGGTATCTGCCATGAAGGTGGAAAGTCTCAGCCAAGCCCTGCGGCGCATGGCAACCGCAGCTGCCACTGAACGGGCGCATGGATCCCTGAGGTCCAGGGCCGCCTGGAGTTGCCGCTTGGCAATGGCCTGGCCCTGGTCCCGGACCTGCTTGACTGTAGTCTGAAGGTCCGCAGGGAGGTGCAGGAGAACCTCATCCAAGGAGCCCAGCAGGCCATGAGAGAAGTGCACCATGTTGACGGCTGAGCTTGCCTGACGGAGGCCTAGTGAGGAGGCGGCATAAACCTTCCTGGAAGAGTGATCCAATTTTTTGGACTCCTTTTCCGGAGGTCTATCCGTATCTGCAAAGCTGTCTGTGCATCCGAACACAGAAGCGGTCACCAACTCCTCCGTCGAGGGGTGTTCTGTGAACCCTGAGAGGGACCTAATGGGCACCATGTACTTGCGGGCCATCTGGCGCTGGGCAGGAGACAGGGTGCTGCCAAAGCTCCAAAGCCGGCCGGCCCGGTGGCACTGAGGGTTGAGGTGCTGGACGCCACACCTCGCTCCACGCCGGTGACCCGGGTTCGGGAGCGGACTCGGGTCGCCGGTTGGTTGGCCAGGGTAGACGGGCTTGAGCGTCCTACGACAGCTCACCTACTCCAGGGAGGGTTGAGGCCATAGCCCGCGCTCTTGTAGGACTCTGAGCAGAGGCTCGGAGTATTACAAGCCACTAACAATAGGGGATGGGCGGCCACTACAAAGCAGCGTGACGTCGGCGCTCAATGCCTTGATGTCTGGGTCTTACGCTGTAGAGGTGGGAGACAAAGGGAAAATGCCTGCCAGGACCGGGAAGACGGCTGCATGGAGCGTGCCTCTGATGTGCCCCCGCTCGCCCTGCCACCTCCGGACCAACGAAATAGTGAGTAGCTCGGGGTGTTGGGGCCTCACCCTGCCTGGGGGTAATCCAGGCTCCATGGGGACACAGAGGTGGATGTGGGTATAGCGGGAGGCAGGAGGATGACTTTAGTAGCCCCAGTGTCGGGCTGGCAGGAGGAGGGATAGTGCAATTCAAAAAAAAAAAAAAAGCTCAAAACCCGGACCAACAATGGCCTCGGCCACTGGGAAAGGCTTCCGTGAAAGTATCCCCTCTCTTAAGGATATCTGTAGAGAGTACTCGCCCATTTCCGGACAGGCTCCAGGGGCATCCCCGTGGATTTGGAGATGAGACAGAGAATCCCCAAGAAGGACGAAGGACCTTCCTCTGTTGACAGACTGCCCACCAACTCATCGTCTAACGGATGACAGTTTAAGTCGGAGTCGTCAGAATCCGAAGTATCCGGATAAATCAGCCGGCCACCAAGGTCCCCCTCTATGTGCCTGGGGTGGTCAGGCATGAGGGTGACAGATATCCTGTGGGAAAAACCCGGAACTGTCCGAACTTCCTTCGAAGGAGCCCCTCCCGTGGGCTGTCTAGGCGGCGGCTCCACCACTATCGGTGGAGAGGTCGAGTTTGGCTGAACCAGGGCGGGTTCTACTGGCTCTGTGGGCAAAGGAACCAAGATGATCGGTTTTGATAGAGCAGGCTTCGGCCTAGAAGGCATAAGCCAAGTAATGGCCGGTGTGGAAACCGTGGCTGGTTTCTGGCCAGACAAGATCAGCTGTTGCCACATGAGATCTTCGTAGCGTCAACTTAGTTTCCGTTGAAGCCTCTCCTCATCCGAGGATGAAGATGAATGTCGGTATCGCCTTTTCTTTGGGCGCTTATGCGCCTTCCTCGGTCTATCAGTCGGAGACTTTGACCTCGATCAGACTGGCCGACCACATTATTCTGAAGACGGGGGGGACACGGTGATTTCCAGGATCAGGGACTGGTTCCTCAATGAGACTGCCAGCAGGCTGGGTATCCTCATCGGGAAGAGGCAGGACCGGAGTCCTGGTAAGTGAGCTGTCGGCCTTGTCAGGCAACAACAGATTGACAAGGTTGAGAGTGATCTCCACTGCGTCGATCGAAATTTCGACTGGCTGACCAGTCAGCAGAGCCGAGAAGCCGGCGACTGAAGAAGCAGTCTCGACTGAAGTCGAAACTGGAGATCCCTGGGACCAAGATCGCTCTTGATCCCAAGAATGTCTTCGCTGAGACGAAGAGTCTCTTAGTTCCTTGTCCTTTTTTTGGGACTGGAAGACATGCGAGCCCAATGGTCCCTCGCCCTTGGTGGGGAGAGACTGGCACATCTCCTGAAAGAAGCCCGAGAAGGTGGAGCCCAGATTGAGTGGAACAAAAATCGGCTGAGAGGAGAGCTCCACAGCCCACGCCGCCTCTTCCTCGAAGGCCTGCATTTGCTCTAACTGCTCGGCGGACCCCTGCAGCTGTGGAGACCGCCCACCAGGCCTCCTCCGATTTCACTGGTGGATTCTGTTTTTCAGGCCTACCCAGCTTAAGACGTATGAGACAACTGTAGAGAACGTTAGGGTGAAAATCAAGACACATCTCGCAGGCCTGAGTGTCATGGCCGACACCCAAACAGTAGATGCAGATGAAGTGCGGATCTGTGCGTGAATTTTCTGGCTGCACGGGCACCGACAGAAACCGGGAAAGATTCATCTTCCATGACTGAGAAACAGAGATCGCAATCGCTAGCTTGAATGAGCTTAATCTTCAGAGAATCCAAAGGAAATAAAGCCAGGGCCTACAAAACATGGGAGCGGTGAGGAGGCAACCTGAATCTTCCAGTGGAAAGGAAGATCTGGCGTCATGGGGCGGAGCCTAGGGTTATACCACCTGGGTGGGAGGAGAAGCCAGCTTTAAGAACTTCCAGCAAGAATGTAAAGGGGAAAGGGACATGCCAAGAAGTGTGGATAGAACATATCCACGTCCCTAGAAACAGTAAGATTTCCTAGGGTTTGAAACTAGTTTGCAGTTTTGCCAGTGGATAAGTTAGAGGTGCTGTTTCCATTCGACTGGTGTAAGTGGAAAAAACAAATCTGTCCAACTCTGACATGGTGGAATCCCTACTGGAATCCCAGCAATAAATGTGTAGTTGTTTAGAACACCTGACTTATTACATGTGTGTTAGTGTGAGGAAAGGCATGTTGATCTGTAAAAACAGGTTACTCACCTAAAACTGTAGTTCTAGGAATAGTATATAGTTTACATCCACACTTGGATTTGCCAGACGTCTTTAAGTTAAGCTGCTTCCACCACCCGCATATTTCCCCGACTCCACTTTGTAATGTAAGAAAAAATTACTCACCATAGTAATGTTGTTTCTTCTAATGGAGTCTTGCTGTATTCAGACATAATGCAGTTAGCCCCAGCACTTGAACTGCCTCGGAGAGGAAAGAGTTAACTCTATGCAAAAGCACAGAACGTTGAGCTTGAGCTCGGTTTTCAAACCTCCGTCTGTGTTACTTCCCAGTGTAACCGTCAGATTCTTACGAGCTAACTAACTAGTAACTAAAGTATGGAAATTGTTCAAATACAGCCTAAGGGCAAAATATATCTTCTTGGGCCCCGAAAGACACAAGTCGAGAACCCAAGAAGGAAAGGTAGAGACAATATTTAGTAAAACACCAGAAAAATAATAATGACATCTACCCCACCCAAAAGGGAGGGTACAAGGTACACCCCCTGAGGTGCAACACTGTACCTGCCAGCCCACTTCCCAAAACCAGGTTCTGAGAGGGGACGCTGGGGGGAGGTCTGAATACAGCAAGACTCCATTAGAAGAAACAACATTACTATGGTGAGTAATTTTTTCTTCAAACAACATGAAGTCTTGCTGTATTCTGACATAATGCAGACTACCAAGCAGTTCCCTATGGAGGAGGGAATGCAGAACCTACTTTGAGAAGAGGCTCTGCAGTACTGCTGTACTAAACCTAGCATCACCTCTAGCCTGGATGTCCAGGGAGTAATGTTGTGAAAGTATGTACTGTTTTCCAGGTGGCTGCTTTACAGATCTCTAACAAAGGTATATCTCTGGCTGCAGCTACAGAAGTGGCTATACCCCTGGTCGAATGAGCCCTTAGGCCTGAAGGGGGCGTCCTACACAATTTGTCATAACAAAATTGTATACAAGAAACAATCCACCTGGCAACAGTTCTCTTAGGGGCAGGCTTACCCTTTCCCACTTCATCATAAGTGAGAAACAATTGAAGACAGTCATTTCTATCTGTCTTAGTATGCTCAATGTAGTAGCTAAGGGCCCTCTTAACGTCCAGACTGTGTAACCTTCTTTCACCTGAAGAAGAATGGTCAATGAAAAACACAGGGAGAGATACAGACTGGTTCAGATGAAAATCTGAAACCACTTTGGGCAAGAACCTCCTACTGGTTCTGAGGACTACTTTGTCCCTATGGAAGGAGATGAAGTCAGGTTCCACTGACAGGGCCTGTAGCTCACTAATCCGCCTGTCAATAGTAATAGCTACCAGGAACACAGTTTTCCAGGTCAAGTACTTCAATTCAGCTGAAGCCAGAGGTTCAAAAGGCGGCTGCATTAGCTGAGCTATGCAGACATTAAGATCCCAAGGCGGAGTGGACTCCTAAAGGAGGGTTAATGTGAACCGTACTTTGAAAAACTTTTGGAAAACAGGATGAGATGCCAGGAAGAGCCCTCCTGCTGAGAGAAAATGCAGACAGCTGCCAGATGAACCTTCAGAGTGGCAAGCCTAAGGCCTAAAATCATTGAGATGAACTACATAGTCTAAGGTTGTGGAAATGTCTGCAGAATTGGGCAGGATGCCTTTCTGAGAGCACCAAATACTGAACCTTTTCCATTTGGAGTTGTAAGTTTTTCTAGTGGAAGGTTTCCTAGAGACCTTCAGAATATCCAGAACTCCCTGAGAAAGATGTAGAGCTGCATATTCTAACTCTTCAAGAGTCAGGCCTTGAGATGGAGAGACTGGAGATTGGGGTACCAGATCCGCCCCTGGGAGGAGGACAGGAGATTGTATGTCCTGGGCAGAGACAGGGGACATGACACTGACAAGGACAGCAGTAGAGGATACCAAGGCTGTCTGGCCCAGTCTGGCGCCACCAGTATCACTGTGCAGGGTTGAGTCCTGATCTTGATCAGAACTCTGAACAGCAGAGGGAAGGCATAGAGAAACCTGCCCTTCCAGTCCAAAAGGAGAGCATCCTGGGGGACCGTCCCCAGGACTGGAGGTCTGCAACAAAACAGTGGAAGCTGATGATTGTCCGGTGCTGCAAAGAGATCTATCTCTGGAGTGCCCCACCTGGAGAAGATGACCTCCAGTATGTGAGGATCCAGGGACCATTCATGGTGACCCTGAGAAATTCTGCTCAGAGCATCTGCTAGTAAGTTGTCCTTCCCTGGAAGGTGAACTGCTACCAGAGAAGTCTGAAAAGAATAGGCCAGAGACCACAGCTTCATGGCCTCTGTGCACAAGGCCAAGGACCGAGTGCCTCCCTGCTTGTTGATGTACCACACTGTGGTGGTGTTGTCGTTCTGACTTGGACCACCTTGCCCTTGACTGAATCAGAGAAGCTCTGCAGGGCTAAGAAAACTGCCCTGAGTTCCAGGAGATTGATATGAAGGAGAGACTCCTGTGGAGACCACAGCCCTTGAGCTGTCAGGGCTCCCAGGTGGGCTCCCCACCCTAGGAGAGAAGCATCTGTAGTTAAAACTACTGATGGGACTTGAGGGAGAAATGGAACCCCTTGTCTGAGGTTGTCCTGGTCCAGCCACCACTGGAGAGCTTGGACCAGTGTCTGAGTCACTGGAATCAGTTTGGTAAGTGAATCCTTCTTCTGAGACCAAAAAGACCTCAGATGAAACTGAATGTCCCTCATCTGGAACCTTGCTCCCTGCACACTGCCGTGAAAGCTGCCATGTGGCCCAGGAGCTGGAGGAACTGTCTTGCTGGGCGGGAGACCTGAGGTCGAAAGGAGGAGGAGAGATCCACTAGGGCCTTTACCCTTGCCAGGGGAAGGAAGGCTTTTGAGTGTACAGTGTCCAACTCTATGCCTATAAAGGTGAGAAGTTGAACTGGTTCGAGCAGACTTTGGAAGATTGAGAAGAAAGCCCAAGGAGCTGAGTAGGTCCTGGGTAGTTTGAAGAGCTGACCTGGCCTGTAAAGGAGACTGACCCACTAACAGCCAGTCGTCTAGATACGGAAAAATGGTGATACCCTGTCTTCTGAGGTAAGCCACCCCTACTGCAAGGCACTCTGTGAACACCCTTGGAGCTGATGTTAGACCGAATGGCATGGCTCGAATTGGTAATGGCCTGAAGGCAACTCAAACCTGAGGTATTTTCTGTGGGAGCACCTGATAGGAATATGGAAGTAGGCATCCTTGAGGTCCAGAGATGCTAGCCAATACCCTGGCCTTAGAGAGGGAAGGATTATTCCCAGAGTTACCATTTTGAATTTTGGCTTTACAATGTGTTTGTTCAAATATCTTAGGTCTAGGATGGGTCACCACTCCCCTGTTTTCTTTGGGGTAAGGAAGTACCTGGAGTACAGTCCTTTTCCCTTGTGCTGAGTAGGAACCTTCTCTATAGCTCTGAGAGCTAGAAGAGAGGAAACCTCTGCCTCTAGGGCAAGGGTTTCTGAGATTGATGCAGGTGGAAAAGACTTGGCCCTCTTTTCTGGAATTTTTTTGAAGCTGCGGGCCAGTCCCTGGCTTACTACTTCTAGGACCAACTTGTTTGAGGTCACAGACTTCCAGGCCTGGAAGTAGTAAGCCAGCCTGCCTCCTACTGGAAATGAGGAGTCGACCCGGACTGAAACATCAGGGTATCTGCTTGGCAGGAGCCTTGAACAGAGAGGAGGAGGAAGCAGCCCTGCTCATCCCCCTCCTACCCCTCCCTCTGAAGAACCCCCTCTGTGGGAAGGGAGAGGAGGCCTGGGCTTGGTAAAAAGGCCTTTGAAAGGGCCTGCCCCTGCCCCTAGACTGCTGCTTGTGCAGAGTGGCTTGCCTTTCCTTGGCTTGTGCACTCCTGTACGTGGTCCTGTATTCATCCATTGTCTTCATGTAAGCCTCTGTCTGCTCCCCAAACAGAGAGTTACCTACTACAGGAAAATCCATAGCCTTAGTCTGGGTATCCCGCGAAAGGCTAGTACATCTGAGCCAAGCATATCTCCTGAGAGACACAGATGTAGCCACGACTCTAGATGCCACATCACTGGAGTCCACAGCAGCATGAAATTGCATTTTGGATGACTCAATTCCATCAGCAGCCACCTCCTCCAGCTCCTTGGCTAGCTGGGGAGAGGCCTGTTTAGCCAGTTCCAAAACTTTGTCCCATCTGGATTTCTGGTACCTGGCTGTATAGGCCATATAAGTAGCCTGCCTGAGTCCCAAAGAGGATGTCAAATACTGTTTTTTGGCCATGGCATCCACTTTCCTGGTGTCCTTATCCGGGGGGGGAAGTGTGAAGACAAAGGAATGTTAGTCCTGTCACCGGCTGCAGCCTGCACTACCCCAACATGGCTGCAATGACTATTAAGGAACTCCTCAGCTGAGCCTGATATCGAATACCTCCTGTCCATTCTCTTGTCCACAAGAGGTACTGAATTAGGGGTTTGTAAAATTTTGTGTGTCTGTTTCGCCAAAGATTTATGAAGAGGGAAAGACAGGTTTTTGGACTCTGGGATGTCCATCATCTCCACAAAATCAGGCTCTTCCTCCTCGTCTGCTGCTTCAGCCAAGGGAAGCTGCAGGGTTTGTGCCACCTTTTTGTAGAACAAAAAGTGTGAAGGGGACTCTGAGAGCCTGGGAGGAGAGACACCTGAGTAACTGTCTGGGGAGATGTCCGGTTCAATGGACACATCCAGACCCCCTTCATCGCCATCATCACCGGGATAGTCTTCGTCTCCCTCCCACTCCTCATAATAAACGTCTGGGTCATAATCTGGAGGAGACAGATCCGACTGAACCGGCGGTGTCGGTTCAAACGGAACCGGTCTAAGCGACTGGACAATACTAATCGCTTTGGCTATTTCATCCGTGGCTGGAGAGAGGGTTACAGGATCCGAACCAGCAGACTTGTGCTTTTTCTTTGACGGAACCGACCCCTCTGGGTCGGCTCTCCTTTTGCCCGAGGAGGTATCGCCTAGGTCAGTAGGCACCTCCTCAGGTTCGGCCGCAAACGAACCAGGCTGGCCATCCGGATCTACGGACTTCTCGGCCTCCCTCGCCTTCAACTTACTCAGTCTTATCTAGAGTGGTTTTAGGAAAGTTCTTACAGATTTGGCAGTCTGACTTGAGGTGGTCAAACCCCAGACAATAAACACAGATGAGGTGGGAATTGAGCCCTTAGCAAAGTCCTCCCCACACTCAGTACAGTGTTGAAACCCAGTGGGACCGTTTTTCTTCTTGGTTTCTTGACATGGCCAACCTAACAATTACCCTATAGCAGCTTTCAAGCCAGGTAATAAGCAACCGATCGGTTACAAACTGTGTCACGGGCTTTTTTAAAGAACCAGCAAAAGTCCGGTTCTTTTGAAACCGATCGGTACCGGAACACCACACTAATCCCAGAAAAAGAGAAAAAATTTAAAGTCGGTTCCGAACCGGACCAACTGGAAAGAAACCGAAGAAAGACAATTTCCCTTTTTAGCAAAATAAAACACAGTCACTACCTATCTACATACTACCTGTACCGTAGACAGAAGCTTGAAATCCGAAAATAATAAACGAATGCGGTTAAAACCGAATGCTTTTACTATTCTTTTACTGAACCAAGCAGAGGAAATCTCCGGAGCGACTTCACTGTTAGGCGGAGTAAAGAATCTGACGGTTACACTGGGAAGTACCACAGACAGAGGTTTGAAAACCGAGCTCGAGCTCAACGTTCTATGCTTTTGCATAGAGTTAACTCTTTCCTCTCCGGGGCAGTTCAAGTGCTGGGCTAACTGCATTATGTCTGAATTCAGCAAGGCTTCATGTTGTTTGAAGAGGTTTGCACACTGGAAGCAGGGATCCGTGAGCCACTTGCCAGGGGAGGCAGGTGGGGCTGTGTACATGAGGACTACATACCACTCCTAGAACTACGGTTACAGGTGAGTAAATTATTTTGCTAGGGGCATGGACATAGTTCACTATCCACACTCCGGCAGACTCCTAGCAGTTCTCTGGGAAAAGGGGGCAAGACATGCACCCCATTCAGCAAAAACAGAGACTGGAGAACCAAGGTCCCAAAACCAGCATCGTGCCATGACTTAACATCGATGCAGTAGTGGGAACTCTGGTGGAGTGACCTTAAACCACTCCGGGCAAGGGCTTGTTGTACTTGTGGTAACAAACAATGCAATTAGTCAACCACTCAGACAAACACTGTTTCTAAACAGATGCTCCCTCTTTCTTGGGAACAAATGAAACAAACGGTTCTATGCGATAACCACAAAAGAAAGAGGGCACAGACAAAAACAGCGACTGCTTATCGGTGAAAACTGAAATGGAGATAAGCAGTACAGCGAGAAGCCAAAACAGCAGCGGCTCCTTACTTTTCTTTATGGGTGCAATATGCCAATAACTTCTTGGGTGAGGGCGATGCCCCGCACACCCATAAAAATATAATAACCACCGGGAGGGATGACAATGGGGAAAATGCAGGAGGGGGCACAAGGCAGCAGGGGAGAACGTTGGAAGGGAAAATTATGGGCGGGGTGACCAAAGTTGGGAGAGCGGGGGGACAAGAGTGCAACCACAAAAAAATAAACTATCCCCTGCAGCCAGTCCTGAACCTAGGTCCGACAGCTACAGAGGCGGTGACTGTCACGAGCCCAGCCCCATAGGCATGGCAGGACCTCCTGTTTTCAGGGATATCTCTCTTTTTATGGAACTCGTGAGCAGTCGTACGGTTCAGGAAGTGTTATCAACCTTCCTTTTCTCAGTGGGAGGGTGGAAAATGTAGTCTCAAGTCCCCCCAACTCTGGTACTATGTTCTCTATTTAGAATCCCACCACGGCCACTGGCAGCCTCTTGCCTATTTGGTTTTTAGGATGGCCAAGTGGTCACTACCTTCGTTAACAAGACATAAGGTCCTTATAAAACCCTTTTTATTTAAAATGTTAGATCACAGAACCAGACCCCAGACAGAGTTGCCAAGAAATTATAATAAGTTTACTTAAATAAAAACAACACAGTACATTCTACAATTTGGAAGATTTTGAAATGCAGACAAATATAAAATAACTATTGGATGGTTATAGAAAGAACACTATACACGGTTATTTCTAAAACTATACCTTGTTCTGAGGTTTAGAGTTCAGAAAATATCAAATGTCCTTTTTGAGAGGAATCTCTCTCTCTTGTTGATGAAAGTTAAGCAACAGATTTGTAGCAAGTCTGTGATCAAGGTCGGTTCTCTGAAGCTCCTTTTAGAGACTCCAGATGTTTTCCTGGTGAAAAGTCTGTTTCCAAAATTCTGACTTAAAATCTGAATTTCTGTTCTGTATGTGAAAAGTCCAATTTCACAAAACTCGGGTCTGGTTCAGAGGTTTCCCCAGGCCTACATATACTTTAAAAGTGTATACCAGCTTGATAAGTTCTTCTTAGCTTTGAGATTCTCTTCACTGATTTGCAAAATTTTCTCTAAGTTAAAGTCTGAGTGATGTCATTTTTAGGCCACACCCATCCCCTTTGGTAGGGGTGCAACAGTTTACCTTTTCCTGCAGGTGTCACTGTGGTTCCATGTCTAACACCCCTAACATATGGTTTGTGCATAACCTTTTATTGGCTTAAGCTGACCTCCCACTAAGGGCTGTTTTCTGCTGACCTCTGACCTCTCACTGGGTGGGCCTTCTGCCTGTGGAATGTCTAAGTGTCCATTTCGATCCAAGGGATATGACTCTTGGGATACATAAACATGTCTGGTCCCTATCTAGATGAATGCCAGGCCCAAACTGGTTTTAACAGTAATTCTTTTTGTGTGTTCACATTTTCCTTGGCCTTTTTAAAGGGACAGTGTCTTAACTCTGGAGTGTCTCACAACCCAGGAAATAGGAACATTAATAAAGTGGTAATACGCCTATCTTGCCACGGTGACCATAACCACTACTACACATGGCCAGCTCAGAACTTGCGCAACCAAAAAACCATTATATCCTTTAAACATAACTACTCCATACGGAAACGAAGAAACGAAAGCGCTGAATTTGCAATGGGCTATTAAGTGCACATAGCCCATTTCACACTCGTTATTTTGACATCGCCGAAATGGACTAGCTCAAACTGATTTGCTACAATCACGGGATACCAAACATATAAATGGTCAGATTTCCAAACAGATTTGGTGCAGTGGGTGTAAAACCTCAGCACCCTATGAACATCTAAAGTATGGAACCCCTCACCACCACACTAAACAATACCAAGCAGGGTCCCAGTGCGCCCCCATCGCCGCTCTACTATGCTGCGACTATTAGACAGCATTTAATGCAGACTACAGGAGCCCAGAGGCTCAGCCTAGCCGCTTAATCAAGAATACCTGGTCCCGTTTCCTTTGTAAACTGATACTCATAATACTACTCCTACCTGGCAATGTTCATCCCAACCCGGGCCCTCCCCACCGCAGGACCTCTGAAGGAAACAAACTCCTTAAGATCATCTCCCTTAACATCCACAGCCTCCTGCATGAGTTCCCCAGTTCCAGGCTACGGTGGAGACAACCAAACCAGACATAATAGCCCTCAATGAAACCTGGCTCTCAGCAAAAAACTCTGATGCCTCCATCTCGATAGATGGCTACAACACCTACCAACAGGACAGGCTAACCAAACACGGGGGTGGTAGCCTTGTCTACATTAGAGAAGACATTAAAGTTCAGACCCTGGACAACAGCCTGCATGCCAATGAGACCCAAATCCTCAATCTAAAACTCTCCATAGGGCAACAAAATAAGTTCCTACTGTTCACCACCGTGTACATACCACCAAATTTATTTTTTATTAATTTATTTATTTATTTTTGAAAGTCGGATTTACAACCTTTGAGTCAGGGACTCATTTACAAAGGCACCTCATCGCAGGGAGGGTAGACATGGTTACAGTGTGAGATAAAACAGTGATAACATACAGGTGCAATACAGATAACAAAAGAACACAATATAACAGTGGTTTACGGAATAAAGTTACATGTAGTAAATAGCAATCAGTATAAAGTATAACAATAGTAGAAGTCACAACCCTGGTCCCCTGGTCATACCGGGAAATACCTACGGAAGGGTGGGGGCGGGGAGACAGGGGTGAGGAAAAGAAAAAAAGGGGGCAGTCCAACGGACATTGTCAAGGCCATGGGCCAGAAACGGGAGGAGAGTCCAACATTAGGTTGATTAAGGACAACTACAGCTTCGGGCGCCAAAGAGGTGGTTACGGGGAGTGACTTTAAAGGGACCAATTTTGGTAGACTTAGTGAAAGGGCGGGAGGGAGTTGAACCATGTGGGGGCGCGGTAGTGGAAGGACCTTTGGGCTAGGGAGGTCATGGTACGGGGCACCAGAAAGGTGGCCTTAACTGAGCTATGGGTGGCAACAGATGGGGATGCAAGCCACAGGGATGCGGTGACCCGGGGGGGAGTCCTAGCAGGGATTTTTTGGCAAGTAAGCAGGTTTGGTAGCGCAGGCGCTCCTCCAGGGTGAGCAGGTTGACGGTGGAATAGAGCATGCAAGTATGGGTGCAGAGGGATGCGCCGGTCAGGAGTCTGCAGGCCTCATTTAGCAAGGTCTGGATTCTGGTGAGGGCGGTATTGTCGGCCACAGCGTAGATAGGTAGGCTGTAGTCCACTAGGGACAGGATGGAGGAGCTGATGGCCAGTCAGAGGGCGGTTTGTGGGAGGCAAGCTCTGTGGCGATAGAGATGGCCAATCCGAGAGTTTATGGCTGAGGAAAGGGTATTGATGTGGGTGTGGAATGTAAGAGCCGAGTCGAAGGTGATGCCAGGTACCTGTAGGATGACACCTGCTCGAGAGGGTGAGCATTACTGGGGAGAATGCAGAGGGGGGCATTTTTGGCCTTATTCTGGTGATGCGAAAAAAGCATAGATTGTTTTTTTTTTTTAGGTTAATGACCAGCCGGTGGTCAAGGAACCACTTTTCGGCTTGGTTGAATGTGTGCTGCAGGGACTCCTGTAGAGATGCGGGGTCAGGGTGGGAGGCGAGGAGAACCGCATCAGCGGCATAGAGTAGCATATTGCCCGAGCAGGAGCTGGGGAGGGTACTGAGAAATAGGCTGAACAGAGCGGGGCCCAGGATGGAACCCTGGGGGACCCCCGAGCGAACGGGCAGGGTATTGGACAGGGTGCCGTTTACCTTCACGCGCTGTGATCTAGTAGAGATGTAACTGGTGAACCAAGCCAGTGGGCCAGGGGAGAAGTCAAGTTGGTGGAGGGAGTCAAGTAGGAGGGGGTGACAGACAATGTCAAAGGCCTTGGAGAGGTCAATGAACACTGCACCCGCAACATGACCAGAGTCGAGAGCAGAGTGGAGGTGCTGGGAGAACTCCAGGAGGGCTGTAGTGGTGCTGTGTCCAGGGCGTAATCCATGTTGTTCCAGACACAGCAGGTCGTATTTGGCCAGATACTCGGGAGAGCTGAATGGCCACTATTTTTTCTAGTGCTTTGGAGAGAGGAGGAGAATGGAGATGGGCTTGAAATTGTTAGGGGAGGTTCTATCTACACTCTTATGGATAGGGGTGATTTCTGCAATTTTCCAGGCACTGGGAAATTGACCAAGACATAGTGACCAGTTTAAAAGGTTGGTGAGAGGGCTAGTACAGTATCTAGGACTAATCGGAGAATCCTGGAGTCCAGGGGGTCACAGCTGGGGTTGTTGCTAGTTAAGGCTTTTGCAGATGAGGCCTGACTTCAAGGGGTGATATGGCATGAGGTAGAAAGGGGGGATCCGAGGTGGGGGCTGGAGGCAGGGATAAGGTCTAAAAAGTAGTTGGGAGGACAGAGCTTGGATCTGAGAAAGCCATATTGAGGCACTCAGCTATGCTGGGGAGGATCAGTAGTGATGGTACCGTCTATGGAGAGTAGTGATGGTGGAGAGTGGGTCTTTCCATTGAGCTCTTTCATATTGACCAAATAAACATGACGCTGGCCTCAAGTTATTTGTAAGCAATCGGCAACAGCTAGGCACAAATTGGAGCAAGTCATTGTTGCAGACTTCAACACCAACTGGCTGTCTCTGAAGGAAACTCAGACCAGAGACCTCACATCCAGTCTGTACCTCACCCAACTGGTCACTCATGCCACCAGGATTAACTACAAAACTGGTACCAGTACCCTCATTGACTGGCTCCTCTCCACCCATGCTGAGCACATATCTGGAGTATCTGTCTTGCCAGACAGCCTTAGTGACCACTCACCAGTCCAGTTCTACTGGGCCAATAAGTTCTCCAAACACCCACCCAAGGTCTCCAGAAATAGAGCCCTGAGACCAGGGCTACTAGACACCTTCAAGCAATACCTAAAGCAGATTGATTGGTCACCACTTGACAGAGCCACTGATGGTAACCGAGCCCTGAAATACCTAGTCGTGACTTTCAATCAAGCCTGTGACATATTTGCACCCTTCAAAACCAAAAAAGTGAAAGGAACCATCAACCCATGCCTCACCAGATCGTTAGCTGATCTAATGCGTAACCGTGACAATCTGTGGCATAAGGCCAAGTCATCCGCGAAACAAGCCGTTACTGCATACAGAACAGCTAGAAACTACTGCACCAGGCTAATCCGATCAGCTAAAGCCACGTACTTTAAAGACCTTTTTACCAAATGCTGGGGCTCAGGTAAGGACTTCTGAAACTCCATGAAAACCCTCATGGGAAGGGCCCCCAGAGCCCCACCAAACTGGATTACAACCTCCACAGAGACACTCCAGGAACCTGTAGACACAGCCAACGAGTTCAACTCAGCCTTTACTGATCTCTCAGCTGTACTACCAGCCAATTATCTCAATCTGACTACTACTTCGTCACCAAATCATGCCCACCCCACAACATCAAGAACTGGGACTCCGCTGTTCTATTTTAAACAAATCACCAGGGCTGGGGACAATCAAGTACGTCAAGTGCATCCCTGGAAAGACTAGGCGTGGAAGTTTACTGTCGTAGATGGCTGTGCCTTGTCCTAAATGAGCTTGCTGACCCACTCACAAAGGTTTTCAATGCCTCACTCAGATTGGGTGTGTTCCCTGATGCCAGGAAGATGGCATTAGTCACCCGTCCTTCAAACTGGAGAAAGAACCTACACCTCCAACTACAGGCCGATATCCATCCTCCCTCCCCAAAAGCCTTAGAGAGGGTGGTCTCTGACCAGCTCACAGAGTACCTGGAGAAGTACAACAAATTGTGCCCCCAACAGCACGGTTTCCGGAAACATCACTCCATCCTACGGCTCTAGTAGAATACACCTCCCAAGTATACGCCTTAGACAAAGGGATGGCGTGGGGTCAGCATTCATAGACCTCACAAAGGCTTTTGACTCCGTTAACCATCACCTTCTTCTTAACAGCCTGCTCTCAACAGGACTATCCCCAGACAAAGTGGCATGGTTTAGCAGTTACCTCGCTCACCGCACTCAATGCATCAGAATTGGAGACTCACTATCATCTCCCAGGGAGATAACTAGCACTGAAGTCCCCCAAGTATCAATCCTAAGGCCTCTCCTCTTCAGTCTCTATATCAATACCCTACCCTCGGCCTGCCCGGCTCACATCGTACTCTATGCAGATGATGCCGTAATTTCTGCCTCTGGCAGGGACCAGATGACCATCACCCTCCAACTCTTCGACAGCTTCCATAAGCTAAAATCCTGGTTCAGCGCCAAGAAACTGTTGCTAAACCACAAAAAAACTAAGAGCATGCTGCTTACCGTCCCACAAAACAAAAAGAAATTCCATTCTATGCTGATATGGGATCTTAATGGAGATGCTCTTGAGCAAGTCTACTCATTTAAATACTTAGGCATTCACATTGATGATACTCAATTTCTCCGGTCATATTGACCATGTTGTCAAAACCGCCAAAATGAAACTTGGAGTGCTATGACTCTATGACACCTGATGCACTAAAACTAGCCATGAGAAGTTTGGTCCTTGCATCTATTGACTATGACCTACCAATATATGGGGCGGGCACCGAAACTGCCCTCAATCGAATTAAAACCCTATTAAACAAGGCTTGCCGGATGACCCTAGGAGCCGATTCTTCAACCCACACCTGTGCCCTCTACTCAGGTACTGGATGGCTTCCTCTCCATCTCAGAGCCCAGTACCAGACCTGCCTACTTGTCAAGAAAGCCCAACTAAGACTAGCACCTCCATCTTTAAGTGGACTCTTCCAGCTGTCTAGATCATCTAAGCCAACCAGGAGTGCAGAGAAAGGCGGGCTTCCTGGTACCATTTAAATGCACCACCCTGGCACAGAAATCCATCTCGTACCAAGGACCAAAATGATATAATGGGCTACCTGCATCACTCATTGAAAGCAATAAGATTAGCCTCTTCAAAACAGGACTTAGGACTCTACTGCATCATTGAACTGGCCTGTGCATGCTTGACTAGCCAACTACAGGACTCTTTGCTGAATAACCCACCCCTCCTCCTACACCATCCTACACTAACACCTCTCAACCTCCAACCTCCACTTCTGCCTCTAATATTCCCACCCCAATTCCTCTCTGCACAACCCCCTCCATTCACACCACCTACCTCCCTTGCTGTTTATATCCCAACCTCCTTTCACACCTCCCCCCACTCCAGTACCCTCCCCTTAGTTTTCTCCCCACGCCCGACGTGGAACTTTTGTAAAAGAGCTTTGGCTCAAAGGTGTCTTCAGAAATAATAATAAACTAAACACTCCAACTTGCACCCCGCCCCCGACGCTGCTGGCATCACTGCAGCAACCGCCCATCACTCACCCTCCCACAAAACTACAACACCGTCCTTAGCCTGCTCCCCCACCATATAGCTAGTCCCCATCTGTATGGCCAGTATTCCCAGGGGCCTGATGACCCTAAATTGACAGACTAAAGCACTTCCTTCGAAACCGTTTCCTTTGCTTGAGTTGCATCCTGAATGTTCCCTCACTGAAATGCTTTATACCCTTGAAACCATGTTCCTCCTATTTTCTTTGTAACCTGACAAACACACTGTTCCTTCACTGTATTCTAACTCGTATCGTTCAAATGTATGCAACCGATATGCTTTGTCTAACGTTTTTGTAATGTTTTCAACCTGTATGTTTGACTAATTGTTTTGTGTATGACCTGGAACCTTTGTAAACGAGTCCCAGAACTCAAAGGTATTAATCCTAAACTGCAATAAATAAGAACAGGTTACTCACCTGTAACAGTAGCTCTAGGAGTGGTATATGTTTTTCATCCACACTCACTGGCATGTCCCCTTCCACTTTAAATCTCACCGGAAGTCTTCAAGCTGGCTCCTCCTATCCACCCGGGTGGTATATACCTCGGCTCCGCCCCATGATGCCAAGATCTTAGCCAGGTATTGTCGTCTGCAGCCGGGAGGTCGGGTATCATGTGATGAACAACATATACCACTTAAACTACTGTTAGCGGTGAATAACCTGTTTTTCTAGAGAGCGTGATATGTTGTTCATCCACACCTCACTGGCAGACTCCTTAGCAGTTCTCCAGGAGGAGGAGTAAGGTGCACGCCTCCTGTTTGGGGAACAGAGATTGGAGAACTGAGGCCCCAAACAAACACCCGGCATGACTCAAGGTCGATGTGGTAATGGGTAATGAAGGTGTTTGCTGACTTCCAGGTAGTAGCCCGACAGATTTCCTGGATAGGGATGCCCCTGGAAGCAGCCACCGATGCAGCGGTATGGCGGGTAGAATGAGCTGTTCTCCCTCTGGGAGGCTTCTTGCCCACCAACTCGTAGCACAGACCTATGAATGATGTAATCCACCTTGCATTGGTCCGTTTTGTTGCAGGTCTGCTAGTAGCGCTTCAGCATGACAAACAGCTGACGAACCTCTCCCCGAATTTCCGCCATCCTCTCCTTATAGTAGAAGAGAGCACGTCTCAGGTACAAAGTATGAAGCCTGTACTCGGCCTCCAAGGCGAATTAGGTAGTATACTGCAGAGATCACACCTGGTTAAGGTGAAACCTGACACCACCTTCGGAAGAATTTCGGGTGAGGCGTGGACAGCCTTGTTCCTGTGGAGACCAGATCAGGGAGTCCACCCAAAGCGCCTGGAGCTCCCCTGTCCTTCTGGCAGACATGATAGCCACCAGGAAGGTCAGTTTTCTCTGTTACAAGTGTGACAAGGCACACTTGTGTGTATTGGTTTGAATGGCTTGCCCATGAGCTCTAGTACCAGCAGTAGATCCCACAGAGGTGGAGGTTCACACACCAGAGGGGATATGTGATCCAGGCCTTTGAAAAAGCACCCGACCTGTGCCACCGTTGGCTGACCATCCCACGCCCGGTAAGCAGAGATGGCTGCCAGGTGCACCCTAAGGGTCGATGACCGAAGACCCCTTTTGGAGAGAGACCAAAAGTACTTGAGAATGTTAGCCACTGGATAGGACAGGGGGTCCAGGCCCTTGCCCTGACACCAAATGGAAAACCTTTTCCATCTGATGGCATAACATTTCCTGGTCGATTCCTTTCTGGATGCCTCTACCATGGTGAGGACATCCTCGGAAAGACCAAAGCCTGGAACTCTAGCCGCTCAGGTACTAGGCTGTGAGGTGCAGGGATTGAAGGTCCGGATGGAATACCTTCCCCTGATTGACAAAGATCAGGTCTGGGCATTTGCAAAGCCGCTCCGGGGGCCTGCAGCTGAGGCTGAGGAGATCTGGATACCAGAACTGGCGTGGCCAGTCTGGGGCTACCAGGATCACCTTCGCCTTGCCCCTCCTCACCTTGAGGAGCACCTTGTGGATCAAGGGAAATAGAGGGAAGGCGTAGAGGAGGCCTGGGGTTCATGGCCTCGAGACGGCATCCCCCTGCAGCGAGCCCTGCTGAGGGGGGCCGGCATGAAACAGACTCAGCTTGGTGTTTTCCCTGGAGGCAAACAGGTCCACCATTGGTTTTCCCCAACAGGAGAACAGACTGTAAGCTACCTCTGGATAGAGAGACCACTCATGGGATGTCTGGTCTAAACGGCTGAGAGCATCTGCCAGATGGTTTGAGGCTCCTGCCTCATTGACGTCTAGGAGATCTGTCTCCAATCAGCTCATGAGGGTCCAGATGCGGAGCGCCTCCTTGCACAGCAGATGGGAGTGAGTGCCGCTCTGTCTGTTGAGGTAGTACATGGTCGTGGTATCGTCCATCTGGACTTGAACCACTTGACCCCGGAGCTGAGGAGCTAAAGCTAACAATGCCAGTCTGACTGCTCTGAGCTCCAACAGGTTGATATGGCATCGGGACACCTCAGGTGTCCAGAGCCCGTTGGCCCTTTTGTCCCCCATGTGGGCTTCCCAGCCCATGAGAGAGGCATCGGTCATGAGGACGACTGTCTGCTCGGGGTGGACAAATGGGATCCCTTCCTGCAACTGGTCTGGGGCAGTCCAGCTGGAGAGCGTCCCACATCTTCTGGGTCACAGTGATCAGCTGATCGAAATGACCATGGCACTGAGACCACTGAGCGGACAGCTCCCACTGGAGGGGGCACATGTGCAACCTGGCCCAGTGGACCACTGAGGTGCACGCCGCCATGTAACCCAGAAGGCGCAGAAAGTCCCGGGCAGGGTGCAATTGCCCAACCAGAAATTATTGGGCAAAGGAGGAAAGAACCTCCGCCCTGTCCGCCGGGAGCCGAGCTCTAGCTTGACTAAAGTCGAGCTCTGCCCCGCTGAAGTCCATCACCTGAGAAGGCACGAGTTCCGACTTGGCCTCGTTGATCAGGAGGCCGAGTTGAGAGCAGGTCTGGGGGGCCAGATCCCTGGACCTCTCCACCTCCTGTTGGGTAGAACCTGCTTGGAGCCAAATGTCGTGGTAAGGATAGATCTTGACCCCTCAACATGCGAGATGGACTGCCACCACTGCAATGCATTTGGTGAAGACCCGTGGGGCCGATGACAGGCCGAACTGCATGGTTTGGAACTCATACAGGGTCCCTTCGACCCTGAAGTGGAGGAACTGCTGAGGGAGCTGACGGATTGGGATGTGAAAGAAAGCATCCTGCAGATCCAGTGAACAGAACCACATGTTTCGCTCAAAGGATGGTATGATCTGGGACAGAGTGACCATCTGAAAGGTGCGTGACCTGAGGTATTGATTCAGGTCATGCAGATCTAGAATGGGGCACCAGCCCCCTGTCCACTTGGGCACCAGGAAGTACCTGGAGTCAAAGCCTGGGTCTGCTGGAGGGTCTGCCACTGGAGCTACTGCCTCCTTGAGGAGGAGCTGAGCGATGTCGTCTCGGACAGCCGACTGGGTCTGAGTGGATACTGCCTCTCAAGGGCGTGAGAGATGCTTGGCTTGGGGGCACTGCTTGAATTCCAGAGGCAGTCCCCACTGACCACTCGAGGACCCACCTGTCCAGAAGTGGAGCTGGCCCCATGGGAGGACCCACAGCTGAGGTGACGGGAGAGGGGTTGACAGCCCCTGCCCCTTCACTGAGCAGGCTTCGAAGAGGAGGCTCCAGGACCTGAACCTCAGCCTCCTTTACGGGCCTGTTGGGTCCAGGCTTGGGCCAGGGACACCAAGCTTGAGCCTGCTGCTGTTGCTGGTGCTACTGTCCGCCTTGAAAGGTGGACTGCTGAGCCACAAGAGAAGAATGCCGAAAAGGTTTCTTCTTTTTCTTCTGCTGGTTCTTGCCCGAAGAACTCTTGGCAGAAGTGGCATCCAAGGTGGCATTGGACTGCTCAATGCGCTGAAGGTGACCAGCCACTCCTGGTCCAAACAGGTTGGTCCCAAGGAAGGGCATGTCAGCTAGTTTGTGCTGCGTATCCGCAAGAAAGGGGGAGAGCCTCAACCAAGCCTGCGATGAGAGGCAACCACAGCAGCCATCAAACGGGCACAAGAATCCCCAATGTCCAGGGCCGTCTGAAGCTGCTGTTTGGCAACAGCTCGGCCCTGATTCCGGACCTGCTTGACCGTGGTCTGCATGTCTGCGGGGAGATGTGGGAGGACTTCATCCAGCAACCCTAGAAGGGCGTGAGAGAAGTGTGTCATGATGACGGCTGAACTTGCCTGACGAAGGCCCAAGGAGGAAGCCGGATACCCCTTCCTGGATGAATGGTCCAAAAGCTTAGACTCTATCAGGAGGTCGGTCTGTGTCGGCAGAACTGCCAGTACGCCTGAACACAGAGGCGGTCACCAGGCTCTTGGCTGAAGGGTGCTCTGTGAACCCCGCAAGGGACCCCATAGGCACCGCGTACTTGCAGGCCATGCAGGCAGATGGAGCTGGACAAGAGACAGGGTGCTGCCAGACTTCTAAGGCCAGGCCAACAATCGCCTCGGCCACAGAAAAGGCATCCGTCGGGGTATTCCCTCTCTTAAGGATGTCCGTAAGAGGGTACTCCGCCTTTTTCTGGATTGGTTCCAGGGCATCCTGTAGATTCAGAGATGAGGCAAGAACTTTAGGAAAGACGAGGGACCTTCCTCCGTCTCTAAGCCAATGGTTGATTCATCATCCCTGGATGAGAATGCAAGCCAGTGACGCCTGAAGCCGAGGAATCCAGGTATAATGGCTGACCACCCAGGTCACCTCTGACCCGCCGAGGGCAGGCTGGGGTGACCGTGATTGACAACCGCCGGAGAAGTCCGGTGTCTGGTCTATCTTCCTTGGAAGGAGCCCCTTCCACAGGCTGTTTGGGCGGTGGTTCCACCAGAATTGGTGGAGACCCTGTTTTAGGCCGAGCTGGTGGTTTTGCTGGCTCCGTGGGCTGAGGACCCGATTTGATCGGCTCTGAAGGAGTCAGCTTCGGCCTAGGAGGCGGAAGCCAGGTAATAGCCGGTGTAGAAGCTGGAGTTGGCCTGTGCCAGGTCAAAATTAGCTGTTGCCACATGATGTTCTTGTAGCGCTGGAGTTTCCACCGGAGCCTCTCCTTATCCGAGGAGGACGAGGACGACCGATGGCGGTGCCTCTTTATAGAGCGCTTATGGCTCTTCCTCGGCCTGTCGGTCGAGGGGGGTCTGAGACCTCAATCGAGATCGGACGGGCAGACTCTGTCGCTCGGGAGACGCCGGCAGGACCGGTGATTTCCTGGGATCAGGGACCACTTCTTCAATGGGAGTCCCAGCAGGCTGGGTCTCGTCATCTGGAAAGACCAGATTAGGGGTTTGAGCGAGGGATTCATCGACCAGGGTCGGCAAAATCAGATACATCAGATCAATCACGATCTCAACATCGTCGATCGATAGTTCAGTTGACTGACCTGACGGCAAGGCCGATGCCAGTGGCTGAAGAGGCGATCTGACCGAGGTTGAGACTGCATGTTCCTGGGTTCGAGATCTCTCCGCTCTCCCAGAAACATCTCTGTTGAGATGAAGACAATCCCAGGTCCTTCTCCCACTTACGGGATCGAGAGGAGTGCGAGCCAGCAGGCGCCTCTCCCTTGGTCGGGAGAGATTGGCACAACTCTCTGAAGGAACCCGAGAAGGTGGAGCCCAGGTTGAGCAGAACGAAGAAGCTCCGAGAAATCTCCGCAGCACGAATCACTTCTTCCTCGAACGCCTGCATGTGTTCCAATTGCTCGGCGGATCCCGCAGCTGCGGAAACCGCCCACCGAGCCTTCTTGGATTTCACCAGAGGGTTCCTCTTCTCCAGCCTCCCCAGTTTTAGGCGTGCAAGACGGTCATCGAGGACGTTGGGATGAAAGGCGAGAAATATCACATTTCGAGGTGTCATGGTCGACACCGAAGCAACAGACGCACGCGGTGTGGGGATCGGTGCGCAACATTTTCTGGCCACAAGGGGACCGACGAAATCCAGGGGAAGACTGGTCTTCCATAATTAAAGCATACTTGCAATCGCTAACGTGAACATCGCAAAGTTTCAGAATAACCGAATATTTGAAAGCCAGGGCCTACAAGATGCGTGAGCACGAGGGAGGCAACCTGAATCTTCCAGCGGAAAGGAAGATCTGGAGTCATGGGCAGAGCCGAGGTATATACCACCCAGGTGGGTGGGAGGAGCCAGCTTGAAGACTTCTGGTGTGATTTAAAGTGGAAAGTGACATGCCAATGAATGCGGCTGAACAACATATCCATACTCCTAGAAATAAATAAATAAGGCCTCACCCTGATTAGAATATTCATGGAAATAAACTGGCAGGTGGATGGATTGATTTAAAGTAAACTGAGACATCACCTTTGATAAAAACTTAGGATTACCGCGCAAAGACACCCTGTCTGTGGAAAAAAAAAAAAAAGGCTCCTTACACATCAAAGCCTGAAGCTCGGAAATCCTCCAAGCAGAAGTAACAGCAACTAAAAAGAGCGCTTTCCAAGACAGAAAGCGCAGCTCGCAACCCGTGGCTGGTTCAAAGGGAGGCAACGTGAGTTTTTCCAACATGAAAAGAAGGTCCCATGGAGGGACAGGATCCAGAATAGGAGGCTTCACACGGAGGATGACCCGCAAGAATGTGTGGAATACCTCCAGGTGAGCAGATTTGCCCTCAATAGGTGCATAGTACACAGAGATGGCAAAAAGGTGCACCTTAAGGGAGGAGTACCCCAAGCCTGAATCCAAAAGGGAGAGCAGGTATTCCAGAATCAGATTCACCGGGCAGGTGACGGGATCCAGGTGGAGAGCAATGGCCCACAGAAAGAATCACTTCCACTTTAAGGCATAGGTGGCTCCAGTGGAAGGCTTCCTAGCAACCACCAGGATATCAGCAACCTTAAAGAAGACCCCAAAGTGGGCGATAGCCAAGTCTGACGCATGCAGATGCAGGGACATGAGGTCTGGATAGAGTAGGGTTCCCTGTTCCTGAGAGAGCAATCCGGTGCACAAGGGCAAGGGCACTGGAGGTTCTACCACCAGCTGCTGCAGCAAGGGGAACCAGATCCCTCTCTGGAGTCCTTCAAAAAGCATCTTAAAACTTTTCTTTTTCAACAGGCCTTTGGGATTTAATTTTTATAGGTTCTTGGTTTTAGTTGTTAACTTTATTCTGATAAGTATTGCATTGTATTCCAGTTTATTGCGATATTTGTATGTATATTGTTATGCTTTGTCATTACTGTCTGTATGTTCTTATCCTGTAAGGGTGCCCTGGGCCTCCGGGGAAGGGCACCCCAAACCAAATAAAATCTACTACTACTACTACTACTACTACATCAGACGTGGCCAAAAGGGGGCTATGAGGATCATCTCTGCCCCCTCCAAGTGAAGCTTGAGCAGAAACCTCTGCAGGAGCGGAAAGGGAGAGAAGGCATACACAAACCTCCCCTTCCAAGAGAGGGACAACGCGTCGTGCCAGAAAACTCCAGGCCCTGATCATGCGAACAGAAAAGCGGCAGTTTTATGGTGAGTGGGAATGCAAAAAAGGTCCAACTCTGGGTAACCCCACCTGTTGAAGGGATCTTTGACCACTGAGGACAGAAGTTCCCACTCGTTGGACCTCAACCTGGACCAGCTGAGACTGTTGGCCAGGATGTTTTGGATGCCTGGAACATGAACAGCCATATGTTCCAGGCTGTGCTTGATTGCCCAGTACCAGACTCTCATCGCTTCCCGACAAAGGTGATAGGACTGAGTGCCCCCCTGCTTGCTGATGTAGTAGATCACACACGTTGTCCGTCTGTACCAGCAGCAGACCGGAAAGTATGTGGGTCTATAAGGCCTACAGGGCGTAAAGAATCGCACGCATCTCCAGCACACGGCTGTGAAGACTGTGTCTCTTGTACCACAGCCCTCGATCTGGTGGTTGGTCAAGTGAGCACCCCAGCCAAGATCCGAGGCATCAGTCATGAAGATCTGTTGAGGAGACAGTCCAAAGATGACCTCACACAACTCCAAGGTCCTCCTCACCAGATCAGAGACCATAACCGGCTGATCCAGGTCATCCATACGCTGGTCCCATTGGACTTGAAGGGTCCACTGGGGAACCCATGTGTAGGTGTGCCAGAGGGATTGTAGCCATGGCCGCCACCATGTGCCCTAACAGTGTAGGAATGCCCTGGCAGGCATCTGTTGACTGGAGGAGATGAGATGAGCCTGCTCTATCAGGCGCCTGCTCTGTCCTCTAGCAGGAAAGCCCTACTCTTGTAGGAGTACAGAGTCGCCCAATATACAGAAGGTGCTGGCACGGGGAGAGACAAGAATTTGGCAGACTGACTGTGATCCTTAAAGCCTGGAAGAGTCGAAAGGTGCAGTCCAGGGTCTAAATCAGGAGATCCCTAGAGGGGGCTGCTAGCAGCCAATCTTTCAGGTAGGGGAACATGTAGAATAACTGTCTCCTCAGAGCTGTGGTCACCACTGCTAGACACTTGGTAAAAACTCAGGGTGTCGAGGAAGGACGAAAGGGGAGGGTCCAGAACTGAAAATGGTCCTCCTGGAAACAGAAGTGGAGGAAACGGCAGTGGGCCTCGAAAACCTGGATATGGAGATGGGCATCCTGCATGTCTAGGGAGCAGAGCCAGTCCCCTGGTGAATGAGGGGCAGCAACCCTGGAGGGCAATCCATTCTGAAGTGTTTGTACTCTATGTATAGGTTAAGGTGGCTAAGGTACAGGATCGGTCTCAGGTCAACTGTCTTCTTGGGGACGAGGAAACAACTGGCGAAACTGTCTTCTTCTTTGAGCTAGAGGGACGGGTTCTATGGCCCTCTGTGCAGGAGAGCCTGAATCTCTTCCCAAATGAGGGCTGAGGTGGGCCAATGGATAATGGAAAGCAAGGGAGGTGCTCGGAAGCAGCTCCACACAATTCTAAGGTGTGCCCATGCTCTATGAGGTGCAGCACCCACTGGTCTGTGTCACTGCTTACCACCTGTCTAGGCAGAGGGAGAACCAACCCCGACCACCTCCCCAGGGCCTCGGCTGGAGGGGGGGAGCAGCAGTGGATCCGGGTTGGTAGAATGGCTGTGGGCATTCGGGGCCATGGGAGTAAAGTCGCTGCTGGGGGTATGAAACTTTACTCTTGAGGGAGGCCTTCAACTGTTGGCCTCTGGTGGGCTGACGAGAGGCCAGACGAAAGGACTGACATTAGTGCATCCAAGTCTGAGAGCGGTAGAGCGAGTGGACCGACCTGAGGGCCTTACCGGACTCCTGGAGGTGGGAGATGATGTCCTGGGCATCACCCTGAACAGAACTGAGCCTCAAGGGGCATCTAGGATGCTGGTTTGAAAATCAGGGCAAAGCCAGACACTCTAAGCCACAAATGACAGTGAAGACAGATCCCGTTGCCACTCCATACCTGGGAGGCACCACCCACAGCACACGAGTGCCAACTTCTAAGCCTGACTTCAACAGTTGGGCCAGTTGAGTTTTAGCAGGATCCTCAGAAAGTGTGTACCAGATCCCAGATAATATGGGCCAAATAGTTTATGGTCGGAATAGCAAGGGTGGTAGACTGGTCGAGCTGCCTGGACTCCTGGTCAGAGGAGTGGGCACTGAGGTGTTTGGGTCTCTTAGTGTGGTCATGGGCCACATTAATGACCAGAGTCCACCTTGGGGTGGTCCCCAAAGAAAGGCCTGCCAACCGGCAAATGGTAGAGGTGGTCTGCCTTCTTAGGTAAAGGCGGAGTGGTATAGGGGTGGTTCCATGCCACCTTGGAGACATCCTCGTAGGAGTCAATTAAAAGAGGTACCAGCAAGGGAGCGTATCCTTCTTCCGCAAATAAACAGCCAAACGGCGATGCTCCAGGTCCAGTTTCTCCGTCTCCTATTCCATAAGGGACTGGATATGATGCATAACGTCTAGGAACACTGGGTTATCTGGAGAGGACTTAGGGGCCTCCTTAGGCTGATCATGCTCCTCGGAGGACTCTGAAGAGGAAGAGTCATCCCCTGAATGCTCACTGTCGGGGACCAGCATCAGGGAGAGACAGTCCTCCAGATGTGAGCTAGAGCTGACATCAGGGCACCTCCCGGATGTCCCCATGGTATGAGGGGCCTCTGGGTCCTAAGGTAGAGGGTCCTGGGGAGACGGCCTCCAGGGTGACCTGTCCTCCTTCTGGATAAAGGACCACCATGCCAAGAAAAAGTATTGTAATCCACCAGTGGAAGTACGTTGTAAACTGGAGGACAAGGATACTGTGGCTGTGGGTAAGGATACGTTGGCGGAGGAGCCGGCGGAGGGTTCCCAGGCGTTGGCTCATCCAGTGTTGGCTGTGGATCTGGCGAAGGTCCAGCA
Source organism: Neoceratodus forsteri (assembly GCA_016271365.2). Taxonomy (NCBI): domain Eukaryota; kingdom Metazoa; phylum Chordata; order Ceratodontiformes; family Ceratodontidae; genus Neoceratodus; species Neoceratodus forsteri. The sequence goes on along the minus strand of CM028131.1, from coordinate 105,480,240 downwards.
GGTGCCAGCTATGGCAAAGGCTGAGGCGAAGTCGGCTGAAGAGTCGCCGGCAGGGCTGGCGCCTGCCTGACTGGTGAAAGCTGGTGACAGTCTGGACAGGTAGCTGGCGTTAGCCCCATGGGTGAGAGCAGTGCCTGTGGGAAGGAGACCCTGGAGGCAAGGGCAGGCGGTGCCTGGGTGGATGAGGAGGCGGCGACTACCACATGGCAATGCCTGACAGGACTGGCATCAGTGCTAGAATTGAGTATCGATGAAGGCAATGCCTTGGCGGGTGTGATGGTCATAGCACTGCCGCCAGAGGGCCCAAACCAGCTGAGCCAACTGGCTGAGCGTCCGTGAGTGCTATGGGCCTGAGAATCAGAGGACGACATCCGCTGCTCAGAAAGACACTGCCCAATATGGAGCTAAGGCAGTGACAGAGCCACCTGGAGCCCGGAGGAGGTGAGGGCTATGTGACAGGGTAGACTAGGACCCTGTCCCAGTTGTTATAGAGAAAGTGTTCAAAATGCAAGGATCTGTTCCTTTTCTGTCTCTTCTCTATCTGGTTGCACAATCAAATTTTCCTGTGATACCTCAGACTTGATCACCCCGACAGTCTCGCAATTCTTTGCCTCTCACTGTCTCAGTCTTCCCTTGCTGTCTGTCTTTTTCTCCCTTGCATATCTGCTAGTATAAAAATATATGCAAATCATTGTGCGGAAATCTAACTGATACTGTCATCCTTTGTTTAGAAATGATATAATGTTACTGTTGAAATTTATATAACTATAGTCTGAGATGATTGCAAAAAGCTGTTAGAAACTCAAGGGGTTACCTAAGTGCCATTTCTTAAGCCTTTTGCAGAAGAGCTGTGGAAGAGGGGGGCCTCAGCTCAGGCACACTGTGTTCCTGCCTTCCACCTGCCTGAAACATAAAAGAACAGGATGCTTGTTAAGAATGGGGGTTGGAAGGACTTATAAGACAGCTGAGCTGCAACTGTTTGAGACAGAAGATGGACACAGAGACTGAAGGAGAACTCTGATGGATCTCCTCTATTTTATTCTGCCTTTGTAAATAGTTATACTGAACACGTTTATTTTTTTATGTTACTGCTAGTGTAAATAAATATTTTTGGTGAATGCTACAACTGCTCTTGGTTTTGCTATGCTTCCTAACCTGTGCCTCGACGACAGGCTAATGGGGCTGGAGGGGCTGACCACCCACGGGAGGAAGATCCAGAGGCAGCTGCTGGTCTATGTAGCAACCACGAGCGAGAAGATGACCGAGGATGATCCCGGTGCTTGTCCCGGTGTTTGTGCTTCCAGCCTGATTTCATCTCCTTCTGGGAAGAAAAGGAGGAAGCCCCAGAGGACTGAGCTGGGGAGGCTGAAGAACTCCTGGCCTGCAGCTCCTTCTCCATCATGGTCAATTTCTGCTTGAGGATATAGCTCTCCAAGGTCTTCAAACGATGTCTCCAAGTGACCTGGTTGAAGTCGGGCAGAACTGGCAGAGGTGCCGAGGCAAAGCAGGCATGCAGAATGGCCATCTTTAGTAAGAATTTGTTTGCCACAGGCACATTTGGTCGGGCAATCGGAAGACAAAGCTGGAGGAAAACACTTAAAACACAGCGAAAAAAAGCACGTAAAATTCGATGTTATAAACACTGAAGAAAGAAAATAAAGCGCAGTAAGTGCGAGAAAATGGTGGTCAACTGTAGATGGCATCCTGAAGGTATGGTGTGCGCAGGTAGATGGCTAGAAAGAACTGAGGTAGGTGTAAGGGATACCCCCTTTGTAAGATACGCAGATGTCAGTGTGCCGATGTCGACGGCAGCAGTTCCCCATGATGGACTGCTAGTTAGAAGCTTTCCATGTGGTCCTGGCACCTGGTGGCTTGGCTTGCTGCAAGAAGCCCCTCGAAGTAAGATCTACTACTACTTGTCCTTCTCATATCTGGTAATATTCACCCAACCCTAGGCCCACTTGGAAACAATGGGCTAGGCATTGCCATCAAAGGGAAGCTAAAGACAGTTTCCCTTAACACAGGTAGCCTACTCCCAAAATTTGCCCTGCTTGAAGCCTGGGTGGTACTCATTCAACCTGATATAATTTCCCTCATGAGATCATGGCTTCTGCCAAAACCCCCGATACTGCCCTTATGCTGGCTGGCTATGACATATTTAGACAGGATCACCAAGATAAACAGGGGGAGGGGCGTTGCCTAATCTACCTTAGGGCCAGAAAGGTAACCCCCCTGAATATCCACCAACCCCTGAGTTACCTTAGAGTTTATAAGTATCTGTATATTGGCTCTGTTGCGTGCTCTGTATTTTTTTTCTATTCTAGATGATCCTGTCATCTACACTGTTCCTATTGTAAATACTGTCAAATTTTGTAAATATTGTTTTTACCTTTTTCTCTGTATTACTGAATTTTTGTACCACTGGACATTTGTGAAAACGGGCAATTTTGCTCACATACTTTCCAGTATAAAAATAAAAACTGAGGGCTGACTTACAAGGCTACAAACTGAACCCAGACAATCTCACTAGTGACTGAGAATGTTTGGCAGATAAAATTCTACAGAGGAGGGGACAAAAATCACTTGTCATAATGTCAGTCTACATACCACCAGGCATACAACAATCTGGCCTCGAATCGTTCGCCAGATACTTCAAACAAGCCAGCCATAACGGGAAAAACAGGGTAGAAGCTTGGCAGAAGACACCAGGAGAAAGGACTGCTGTGTGACTGGACTTCTCTGCTGGGACTAAAGAAGTAGAACTCTTGTACTTGGACCTTTAATTTAGGGTAAAAAAAAACACCTAACAAACAAAACAAAAAAAAGTGTGTGTTTGTCTGAGTTAACTGAAGTGAATGGTTATCTGAACAGTTATCTAGGTGTAAATCTCAGGTGATTGAAAGGACTTGATAGCTGTGAGGTTTTAAATTACTTGTAGAAAAATCTAGTAAGTAGGGGAGTGGCTTAGCTAGAAGGAAGCTACATTTAAAGACTACCTGAAAGATTCTAGAAGCTTGGAGAAGAACACAGGAGAAAGGACTGCTGTGTGACTGGACTTCTCTACTGGGACTATATTGCTCTCCTTCCCTCCCTCCACCCTCAGCTAGTTTGACTTTTTAGGCACAGGATTTGACTGACAACAGGAACTTCCTGTTTGGGAGCAGGAAGTGAGTGATCACAGAGCCACTAAAGACCCACCATCCTAGAAGGGCAAGAGTAGCTCTCCTGCCCCCCTCTAGCTGCTGGAGGTCTGCCTCTGAGCAAGTAAGGGGTCTACTGAGAAATATAGGATATTCTTGTCTCAGAACAGGACAATCAGGAGCTTAAAGGGCACACAGGCAGAAAGTAAGGAGAGAGAGAGAGAGAGAGAAAAAACAGAGGAAAGAGTAAGGAGTGCAAACAGTTAAGGGGCCAGAAATAAGACATGATGGGAGTGGTGCAGTGCAGTGGCTGTGGAGCAGCAATCTTCCGGGAGACGTTCTGGTGGATGCGGTGTTGTCCCATCTGCAGGCACCTCTCTGGGCTGAGGGAGAGTTGCTCATCTCCAGGCTGAGTTGGCCAGGATTTGGGACCTCTCTTCCATCCAGGAACCACCATTGCCACTGCGTTGCCTCAGAGGTTGCCAAGAAGAGGCGGTTGGACCACAGTGGGCTCAGGGAGGGTGAGGGTGGTGGAACAGAGCATCCCTCCAGCTGTACCTCTCACAGTTCCTATGCCATTCTGGCAAGTGTGGTTCCTCTATGGAGGCACCCGCGATGGGACCAAGGAGGATGCTGGGAACCTCCACAAGGAGACCCATGGGAGGTGGCAGGGGACCCCAGCAGAAGGAAACAACTCCTGGTGGGGACTCCATTGTTAGGAAGGTAGAACTGGCGGAGAAAGGTGAGAGGAGGTAGAGTGCCTGCCTGGCGCCATGGCTTGGAGGGACAGGGCGATCCTCAGGATTGCTGGTGCAGCTGCACAGGGAGGAAGCTGGATGTCATTGTCCACCTAGGGACAAATGAACCTGGCTAAGAAAGGGATTAGAAGTGCAGGAAGAGTTTGTGGAATTGGGAGGGCCTCAGACAAGTATGCATACGGTAACCTCTCTCGGAGGTGCTGCCCATCTATGAGCATAGGAGAGGCTAGGGTGTTCCGCATCATGGATTCAATCAGTGGTTGAAAAACTGGTGTGGAGCTCAGGAGATTTGGCTTCACTGGGGACTGGGGTCCACCTGGAGTGATGCAAGCCTATACTGGCATGATGGGCTGCATCTGTCCAGAGAGGAACCAGGATTCTATGTGATAAGTTTAAATGCTTCATTGACAAGCATTTAAACTAGCCAAGGGGGGGAGGCACTGGAAAGGAGCAGGAAATCCTAGCCCCAAAAAAAAATCACGGTAGTAAGTCGTGGTAAACACCAACATAGAGGTGTCTATAGGGAGAGGGCAGGGGTAAATGGAGAAAGTGACAAAGGCAAGAAGGACAGGGATGGGGCAAAAGGAGCAAGGCCATCAGGAAATGGAGGGTAATGAGTACCAATGCCTGTAGTCTGGGCAACAAGCTCCCTGAGCTGGTGGCCTTGATGGAAGAGGGATGCCTGGATATCGTAGCGGTCACAGAAAAATGGTACACAGAGAACCATGACTGGGATGTTAACATACCAGGGTGCATAACCTACAGAAGAGACAGGCAGGGGAGAAGAGGGGGAGGAGTAGCTCTCTATGTAAAGGAAGGGATAAAAGCAACTGAACAAAACAGTAAACAGGGAGGAGAGGAGGCACTGTGGGTCACCTTGGAGACTGGAAAGGGCACCACAATCCGCACAGGGGTTGTGTACAGACCCCCAGGTCAGGGGGAAGGAATGGACAAGGATATGATAGAAGGCATTCTTAGAATGGCAGAGAAAGGGGAGATACTGTTGATGGGAGACCTGAATATGCCAGATGTTAACTGGAGCACATTTGCTGCAGCCACATCCAAGAGCAGGGCCACTCTTGATGCCCTACAGGTGGCAGGCCTCAGACAGCTAGTTTCGGAACCCACTCATGAGGGAGCAATCTTAGACCTCGTACTCTCAAACGGGGGCAGTGAGAGGATCTCAGGTCTAGAAGTGGGTTGCCATCTGAGAACAAGTGACCATCAAACAGTGTGGTTCACGTTAAACTCAGCTACAGAGTCAAGCCATACAAAAGTGAGGGTACTGGACTTTAGGAGGGCTGACTTTGGCAAGATGGGAGAGTGCCTCAGAAAAGCACTAGCAAACAGGCTAGAAGGAAGTGTGGAGCAACAATAGGGAATCATCAAAACTGCCATCACAGAGGCAACAAGCCTTTGTGTGAAGCAAATAAACAAACCAAAACGAAAGAAAAAGCCACTATGGTTGTCAAAAAGGTGGCTGTGAAAGTCAGGAAGAAAAGATAGCATTCCAGAGTATAAGGAAACACAGATGGAGCAGGACAGAGCTGTACCAGTTAAAGGCAGAAGGAAGCAGGGAGGGAAGTCAGAATAGCAAAGGCCCAAACTGAGGAAAAGATAGCCAACTCGGTTAAGAAGGGGATAAAACCTTTATAGGTACATCAGCGAGCGAGAAAAGACAAAGGAGGGATAGTGAGGCTGAATAGAATGAATGGTGGGTGGGCAGAGTGGGACAGTGAAAAAGCAGGGATACTGAATGAATATTTCTGCTCAGTATTCACAAAAGAGGAGGGGGAAGTGCCTAATCCAATTAACAGAAGCACTCTTGATAGGGGGGTCGATCCCAGTCCTTTCACAGAAGAAAGGGTTCTGCAAGAACTCCTAAAACTGAAGGTGGACAAAGCAATGGGGCCTGATGGAATTCAACCCAAATTCTAAAAGAATTAAGGGGAACTAGTGAAACCACTGGCTACTCTTTTAATAAATCATGGGAGGATGGTGTGTACCAGAGGACTGGAGGAAGGAGGATGTGATTCCCTTCACAAAAGTGGGACAAGACAGAGGCAGGAAACTACAGACCTGTCAGTCTGACCTCTGTGGTAGGGAAAGTGATGGAGTCACTTCTGAAGGAAAGAATAGTTGAGTACCTAGAGGCCAGTGGGGCACAGGACCCAAGGCAGCATGGACTCACAGCAGAGAATCATGACAGAGCGACTCTAATAGATTTCTTTGACTGGATGACCAAAGTAGTAGACCAGGGAGGGCTGTGGACATGGCCTACCTAGACTTTAGAAGGCATTTGACACAGTCCACACAAATTAATAGTCAAATTAACCAGCCTGGGTGGGTCCCAGGGTGGTAGCCTAGTAAAACACTGGCTGGACAACAGGACACAGAAGGTAACTGTAAATGGAGTCACTCTGAAGAAGAGGGTTACTAGTGGTAGCCATGGAGGTTCAGTATTGGGTCCAGTCCTTTTTAATGTCTTCATAAGTGACACTGCAGAGGACTGGAAGGAAAAGTATGCCTCTTTGCAGATGACACAAAGATCTGCAACAGGGTTGATACAAAAGGAGGCGTTGAAAGGATGAGAAGGGACTTGGCAAGGTTGGAGGAATCGTCAGAAGTATGGCAGCTAGGATTCAATGCAAAGAAGTGCAAAATAATGCACCTGGGAAACAAGAACCCAGGGGAAGAATACACAATGGGAGGGAGATAGTAACAACAACAAAAAAGGAAAGGGACCTGGGGGTAATCATATCAGATGACCTTAAGATTAGCAAGCAATGTGAGAAGGCAGTAGAGAGGCCTGAGGGTATACTGGGATGCATAGGGAGAGGCATCAGCAGCAGAAAACTGGAAGTTGTTACCCCTCTGTACAGACAGCTGGTGAGACCCCATCTGGAGTACTGCGTCCAGTTCTGGAGACCCCATCTCCGCAAGGACATAGACAGGATAGAGGCAGTCCAGAGGAGGGCAACTAAAATGGTGCAGGGTCTGCAAGAGAAGACGTACGAGGAGAGACTAAAGGAGCTTAATATGTATACCCTTGAGAAAAGAAGGAGAGAGGGACATGATAGAAACTTTTAAGTACCTCAGTGGAATCAACAAAGGTCCAAGAGAGGTATCATCTTTCAGAAAAAGAGACGTTGCAGAACAAGGGACACAATTTAAAGATGAGGGTGGGGGGTTCAGGGGCAATGTGAGGAAGTATTATTTCACAGAGAGGTAGTGGATGCATGGAACAGCCTTCCTGAGGAGGTTGTGGGGTCTAAAACTGTGGGAGAATTCAAGAATGCATGGGACAGACATAAAGGCAATTCTTGTGGGAGAGGTGGAAGAAATAGGCTGTTGGTTAACTGGGATCTGCGGCCTATCCTGTAGGTAGGGACATGGGCAGACTAGATGGGCCAAGCGGTCCTTATCTGCCGTCAAAGTCTATGTTTCTAAACAAGTTACTCACCTGTAACAGTAGTTCTGGGAGTGGTTTATAGTGTTTATCCACACTTTAGGCAGTGTTCATTTCCTCTTTAAGGCTTGCCAGAATATCTTCAAGCTGGCTCCTCCCACTCACTTGGGTGGCAACTCCCTAGGCACCACCCCGTGATGTCAGATCTTGCCCGCTGCTACTTGCAAGGGAAGGTCGGTTGGGTCAGTGTGGATGAACACCATATACCACCCCTAGAAAGTACTGTTCCGTAAGAACTTACCGTAACAGTGGATCTTTGAGGAGTGTCTCTTGCAGTAGGTAATATACTTCGGTCATCGCCAGAGGTCGCTGTGGCGCACGGCAGCTCATCTAGCAGTCTTTTCACAGGGACTGCCCATACATGACATCAGCTTCCTGTTTCCTATATAAGTGTGGGTGGTCCCTGGTATCCTCAGTTCCCCCGCCGGATTCAGCTCATAAGCGAGGACTGAGTGGAACACAAGGTACCACAGATATCCCAACCCAAAGTCGCTGGACCAGAATTTGTTCTCCACCAGAAGGAGGGGGACGGAGGGCCGGAATGGACCTACTACAAGAGGCACTCCTTAAAGATCTACTGTTATGGTAAATTCTTACATAACTGTACCATTTTCCAGGGAGTGGTCTCTTGCAGTAAGTAATATACTTGGGATGAGTTCCAAGCAATATACCCAAGAAGGGTGGACCTTATGACAGAAAGCCTTGTAGGACTGCTTAGCCAAAGGCCGTCCTACGGTGCGAAGCAATATCCAGATTGTAGTGCTTCGTGAATGTATGCATTGTGGACCAGGTAGCTGCATTGCAGATACCTGAAATGGAGGCTCCTTTAAAGCAAGCCGCAGTAGTGGCCATAGCTCTAGTGGAATGGGCTTGGACAGATCCTGGTAAGGATTTGTTGTATTTTGTACAACAAAATGTAATACAATGTGCCAACCAGTTAGAAAGGGTTCTTTTAGTAACTGGGAGCCCTTCTCAGCCGAGGCAAGGTGACAAACAGTTGAGAAGTCTTTCTGATCGATTTTGTTCATTTAGTGTAGTAACGTAATATCGTCTTTCGGATGAGACGTTAAACCGAGGTCCCATCTGCCTGGATTGGTGGTAGTTCAGGTGGATGTTAAAGATCCCATGGCACTAATCGAAAAGAGTAGTGGAATTTCCCCGGTGTCCTGGCCAAATTTCCCTCATTCACTAAAAATACCACTGACAGCTTAATCTGGTTCAAGGTCAGTTGGTATTCATCTGTATCCCCCCCCCCCCCGGGGTCGTGCCTGAAAATAGGCAGTATTTGTCTAGTGCACTTATCCGGTCAACAAAAACTAAATAAATAAATACAATGGCCATCTAACGTATGCAGTAGATGTTACCCTTAGTTGGAGTATTCAGGATAGTATACTGGTAACTTTGGTTTAGAGTGTGTACAAACACTACCTTAGGAAGAAAGGAAGGGTTGGCACAGAGCCACCCTGTCTTTGTGAAAAATCAAGTAGGGTTCTCTACACGAGGGCATGAAGCTCGGAAATACAGCCAGCTGAAGTAACAGCCACTAGAAATAAGGTTTTCCATGAAAGGAAACGGAGGTCACAAGTGGCTGGTGGTTCAAATAGATCAAGGGGTAATTTCTCTATTAGAAAATTGAGATCCCGAGAGGTGAGTCGTCTAATAGGTGGTTTGATATGCAACATTCCTCTCAAAAACATTTGGTTAGATGATGTTGGTATAGTAATCTGCCATCTAGCGGTTCATGGAAGGAGGAAATAGCAGCCAAATGGACCTTAATGGAGGAATAGCTCAAACCTGACTCAGATAAGGAGGCCAAGTAGTCTAGGACCTTCATCAGTGGGCAGGAATAGGGATCAATAATCAAGAAGCAGACCATATGGAGAGCGTTTCCATTTGGAATTATATGTTTCTCTGGTTGCTGGTTTACGTGAGGCCAAGAGAATGTTGGCAACAGACGAGGACACTTGTAATCTGGCTATGAAAGCGTCCTCAGGAGCCAAGCGAAAAGGTGTAGAGCCTTCAGGTTGGGGTGCAGGAGGGTCCCTTGACACTGCGTCAAGAGGTCCGGTCTGATTGGCAACGGAACGGGTTCCTGGACTGATAGTTGTTGAAGAGGGGAAACCATATCTGCCAAGGCCACAGGAGAGCTATGAGGATCATTGTGGCGGGTTCTAGTTGTAGTTTTAGCAGGGTCCGTTGCAGGAGAGGGACGGAGGAAGCATATAAGAAGAGTCCTGTCCAGGGTTGGGACAGGGCATTTATAGACCATCCCTTTTTGCTTGGGATAATGGAAAAATAGTTGGGGAGATGGTAACTGACTCGGGAGGCAAACAGATCCATTTGTGGAGTTCCCTAGAGGTTGAAGATTTTCTAGAGTACTTCTTCATGAAGTGTCCATTCATGCATGAAGGACAGGTGACTTAGCCAGCTGGGCAGTAAATTGTGACATCCCGGTAAGTGGACAGCTGGAAGTGTTACGTGTTGCCGGGTGTCTTCTTGCCAGACTGCAAGGGTCTCCCTACATAGAGTATGGGATTTCGTACCTCCTTACTTGATGAGGTAGAACACTAGTGCAGTGTTATCTGTCTGGATCAGCAGCGGTCCTGGAGTCAAGTGGGTTGAAATGCCTGAAGGGCTAATTGAACCACTTTCATCTCTAGGAGACTGATGTGAGACTGAGGGCAAGGCGTGTCACTTGCCTTGTGTCGATCACGGACTCAAGTGTCGTCCATCCATCCGTCCAGAGAAGCATCCATGGTTAACATCTGCATGGGAGGAAGGGGCTGAAAGGGCATTCCTTGACGTAAATTGGTTCTGATTGTCCACCAAGTCAGGACTGACTTCGGGAAGGGGAGTGACTCTGATCTTGTCTTCAAACTGTCCTGTTCTTTGAGACCATTGATTCTGGAGGGTCCACTGAATAGGTCTCATATGAAGACGGGCGAATGCCACCGTAGGGATAGTAGCAGCCATGTGACCCAGAAGGCGCAGCATCTATCTGGCTACGACTACTTTCTGAGCCTGTATGCATGATGCCAGAGACAGAAGTGTGTCCTGCCAGGCGGCTGGAAGGTAAGCTCTGGCTGAGGCTGTATCTAGAACAGCTCCAATGTATTGGAGGGACTGAATCGGAGTCGGGTTGGACTTTGGCCAATTGACTGTGATCCCTAGAGTGTGAAACATCTTTAGTGTAGCTTCTAGGGAGATAAGCAGAGCTGTTCTGGAGTCTGCTTTGATTAGCCAGTCATCTAGATATGGGAAGATAAAATGCCCCTTTGTTCTTAAAGCTGCTGCAACTACTGCCAGGCATTTGGTGAACACCCTTGGGGCCGAAGAGGCCAAATGGGAGTGCTCGAAACTGGTGGTTTTGACCCAGTAGGTGGAAGCGCAGAAATTTGTTGTGGGTAGGGTGAATGGGAATATGTAAGTAGGGATCCTTCATATCTAGGGTACAAAGCCAATCTCCCTGTTTTACTATTGGCATGATGGAAGCTAGAGTTATCATGCAAAGCGTTTGTACTGGGCGAAAAGATTCCGTTTTCTGAGGTCAGCATTGGTCTGGTCTCCAGTTCACTTGGGTACCAGAAAGAAGTGGAAGTAAAATCCCATTTAATGTTCTGAGACAGGTACTGGAGAAACAGCCTGTTTGACCAGAACAGCCTTTAATTTCTCCTTATGGATGGGTATATGATCTGATGGACAATTAATTTTTGAAGAGGACCGGGGGGGGTTTGGAGATAAATTCCAGAGTGTGACTTCTGTATAATCTGGTGTACCCATTTGTCTTAAGTGATAGTTTGCCAGGCCTCCAAATGGAGGGCAAAACAACCTCCACAGCCGCCGAGGCCTGGTCGAGGAGGCCTGGGAAAGAATCCTAGTGGGTCACTGGAGCTGGGCTGCCCTGCCCCTCAGAAGCGGGCTCCTCTGGCGGCAGAGGTGTTGCCCCTGGTGGGTTGATACACACTCTGAAGCCGCTTTTAGTATTTTTGCTCTGTATTTCCACCTCTTTTGGAATAAGAGGATACTGAGCATGGTAGGTTGTATGTGAGTATGGTACATACCATGAACCGTATGTGGGGTTCTGCCTGATGGTCATCTAATAAAGTTTGAGTACCTGGTCCGAACAGCTTGGACCCGTTAAAGGGGCATTAGCTACTTTATGTTGTATATCAGGTACAAAACCTGAAGCATAAAACCAAGCATGGCAATGCAGGAAATACCAGTAGCTGATAGTCGGGCAGAGGTATCTCTGACATCATATCCAGACCTGCAAAGGTGATAGGAGATAGAGTTGCTAGATGACACTGTAGTCAATTTTCCATTTCTTGTGAGGAGGGAGTTTATTGATCAGCTCAATGGCACAGGACCCCAAGGAGGAGGCAGTATGGCGCAGTGGGTTAAGGCTCTGAGCTGCAAATCTGGAGACCTGGGTTTGAATTCCACAGCCCCTAGGTGCATACTGTGTGACCCTGAGCAAGTCCTTAACTTCCTTGTGCTCCCAGGTTGTACCTGCAAACAAGCATTCAGCTTAGTGTGTCTCACCTGGTAAAATAATTGGTAAAAAAAAAAAAGTATGCTGGTATTTAATCATATGACCCATGTAGTTTAAGATTCTGATATTCATGGTACATGAGGAAAAAAGCTTTTTACCCAGATAGTCAATTCTTCAGGATTCCTTATCAGGAGGGAAGCAGCTCATGTGTTTAGGTCTTTTAGTACGATCATGAGCAACAGTAATGACCACAGAATCCGCTTCTGGGATGGTGGATAGAAAGGGATGGTCCAGAGGAGCTTGATATAGATGATCAGCCTTGCGGGGAACAGCTGTAATAGCTGAAGGTTGATGCCAGGCAGCCAGCATGTCATTCCGGTAGGCTGGGATTAGTGGGGAACAACTAAGACAGGCTCCTCTGGTAATTCAAGATATTCTGCCATATTCTTGCGTTGTTTGTCATGTTCTGTAGTACAGAATCCCATGACCTTTGTATCTGACCCATCATTTCATTAAAGGTTGGGTCATCTGGAGAGGCAGAAGCTCTAGGCAGGTCCTCATCCAGAGAGAGATTTCAAATAGGGAAAGTCAGGATTTGGAAAATCCAGTTCTTGGAACTATTCTTCGTCTAGACCACCGGGGAAGTCAGCCGGTAATTCTTGTTCATCTGAGAAATAGTCCTCCCTGTGAGGAGGAGAGGACCAGGGTGGTATGGGATCCCTGTCATTACGGAAACGTTTAGGTGGAGAAGTAGGAGATTGGAGAGGATCCCTCTGCTCTCCTGGGTTGGAGGGCTGGGAGTGCTGCATGGCATGCAAGACCTGTCAGACTACGTTGGTGATGTCCAATTCTTCAGAAGGAGGAGGGTAGGAAGGGGGGGCATACTGAGAGATAAATCGGGTGATAGCGGGGATAGGACGCATAGTCTGAGCAGGTCTTGCTCCTGGGTGGTAAAGTGCTGGAAAGCGCCGCCAACAAGAGGGTATAAACCTCAGTCGATGGGGTAGCCGTATATTGGACTGCATTTAAAGCACAGAAAGCGCCGTAGTTGAGAGGATATGAGCCCCCATCGATGAAGAATTGGTGTGAAGGCGCATCGTCGACAGAGGGACACCTGAAACAGTGACCGTTGATGAGCGTCAAGGCAGGGAGTGTGAGAAGGGTTTCCTCTTTCTCCTTTTTCTGCCTCGAACGAGAACCAGTGGTGGGGGAGCCCTTCGTACGAGCCCCCTGGTTCTCTAAGAGAGACATTTTCTGCTCCATTAATAGGTGTTGAATTTCAAGCAACCGTTGTCGACAAGTTGCTTGACTGAATTCCTGACAAAAACTGCAAGAACTGGTGTAGTGTGTGGGTCCCAGACACGTTACACAAGAGGTGTGATTGTCAAAATGGTATATCTTCCTGCCGCAATGACAGTAACGAAATAGTGCCTGTTTGCTTGAAGAGTCTTTAGACATTTGTTTAGTAATCCAAATGTAACCCCCTTGTTACCCGGGGTTACTAGAATCCGAGCAAGACCTAGTGGTAGGCAGGGAAGGCAGCTTGTGAAACTCCAGTTAAATGGGTTTCGCACTGTCTCACTCTGTTCTCAGTCTCAGCTGAGACTGAGGGATGACATCACCAATAGAACTATCGCAGCTGCATGAGCCACATTGGAATCTGCAGCAAGGGAGTTGGTATAGAACGTTGGGAGGTTTTGAACAGATTTAGTCAGTTCAGTGTGGAGTTGGTGTTTGGAGCTTGCTGAGTAAGCAGCACAGCAGCTCAGTGCAGGCTCTAGGAGCCTCAGCCCTGACATAGGGCTACTTTTAGGTATAAAGGGTGTGTGTCTCCACCAAAAGAGAGACACAGAAGATAACTGAAGTGGTGGAGACCGCTGTTTTCGGGTCTCAGTGCCCTCTCCCTTCGGGGATGGGGGGCAGAAAAGGGTTCCCTGCAGATTCCTGGGGCAACCCCATAGTTCTGCTAGTAATGGAGAAGCTACCTATGTATTCCAGAGTTTATTTGGGAGAACAAAAAGACTTGTGAGTCGCCTGTGGGGCACCTGCAACGTGAGGGTGAGTGTTTGCTCTTCCTGAAAGGGCCTATGTTTTTCACCCTGGGACTTGTGTGACAATGTGGGGATTGAACTACTAAAATAGTGGCACCCTAGAGTAATGGGCTAAGCAAAGTGAAAGTAGGTTCAAGTCCAGAGCTTGTTGGGATGAAAATGATATGTAGAGGAGAGGTGACAGACGTCTACCCAGAATCTGCATTTGAAAGTTTTCAGTAAAGGAATTGTTCAGTTTCCAGAGAAATGGCCGGGTATGGGCTGTGGGAGCTGGAGGTGGGTGGCCCCCCATCTTTAGTGACCAGGTCCACCTCTACCGATTTCTTCTGTGGATTTCTACTTTACCTCAGGCACTTGGCCAGTGATGAGGGAAGTACCCAGATGTGGGAATGTAAGGAAAATTCTCTCTAGGAGTCGAAGGCTCTAGTGTGGTTTGGGGAGCCACAACAGGATAATTGGTTCATTCCTCAAATGGACTGCGGATCAAGTGGCCGGCAGGGGAGCCGGGCCAGTGGGGAAAACCCAAGTAGTGTACAAGTCGGGCTGTGTACCCAAAGCTGCGTGCAAGTCCGGGCTGTGTGTCTGGTGGGTTCAGAGCCTGAGGGCTGGAAATAGTGAAAAGTGTTCTGTTGTCTCTAATCTGCATTACCAGGAATGTAGCCCCATGGGGGTCCGTCTATGCTTTGTTTGTTCAGCTTGGATGTGAATAAAGCCACACTGAAGAATCCCATTCCTGGTTCTGGACATTACAGTTATTGCTTCCTGTGTTCGGATTTACTTGGGTGCCCCTGTGCAGAGTAGCAAACCTAGGTCCCCTGTGCCATGTAACCTCATCCTCCCAGACCCAGTCCCACCAGGTACTGCTGTCAGCTTCAACAGTGTGCCACTTGTCGTTTTGCTAAAAAGGCAGGGGTGAGGGGTTACACAAATTCACAAATGGAGTGACTGCTGCACAGATGTTGCTCTAGCTGCTGCACACGGAGGCTGAAGGCAGTGGGAAAATGAACTGAGGATACCAGGGACCGCCCACACTTACATAGGAAACAAGAAGCTAATGTGTCGTCGCAGGCGGTCCCTGGTGAAAGACTGTCAAGATGACCTTCCGTGTGCCACAGTGACCTCTGGCGATGACCCAAGTAGATTATCTACTGCAAGAGACCACTCTGTGGAAGGTCTACTGTGACAGATTAGTAACCAGTTTTTCAAGGGATGTGGATATGGTGTTCTAGCTGCACTTCAGGCAGACTCTTAGCAGTTCTCCGGGAAGAGGGGGCAAGGCACACCCCCCCTATTTAGGGAAGAGAGACTGGAGAAGTGAGGCCCCAAAACCAGCATCCCAGCATGACTCAAGGTCATGGTGGTAATGGGAGATTAAGGTGTGTGCTGACTTCCAGGTAGCAACCCTGCAGATTTCCTGGTAGGGACATCCCTGGAAGCAGCCACCAAGGCAGCAGTATGGCAGATGGAATGAGCCCTTAGCCCTAAGGGAAGCTCCCTACCTGTCAACCTATAGCAGAGGTCGATGCAGGACACAATCTACCTGCCAATCATCAACAGCTGCTGGTCTGCATGAAATGGCTTCAGTGTAGGTGACAAATAGCTGGTAAACCTCTCCCGAACTCCAGCCATGCACTCCTTATGGAAGGCAAGCACTGCGCCTCAGGTCCAAAGTATAGAGCCTGTGCTCTGCCCCATGCGGTGTGACTAGTGAACTACACCAGGAGACTGATCACCTGATTAAGGTAAAATCCGACACAACCTTCAGGAAGAAACATAGAAACATAGACTTGGACGACAAGTCTGCCCATTTCCTACCTATTGGATAAGCTGCAGATTCTAGTTAACCAACAGCCTACTTCCTGCCACCCCACTACAATTGCCTTATGTCTGTCCCATGCATGTTTGAATTCCCCACTGTTTTAGACCCAACAACCTCCCCAGGAAGGCGGTTCCATGCATCCACCACTCTCTCCGTGAAAAAAATTTCCTCACATTACCCCTGAGCCGTCTCCCCTCTATCTTTAAATTGTGCCCCCTGTTCTTACACATCTCTTTTTCTGAAAGATGCTACCCTCCTGGACTTTGTTGATTCCCTTGAGGTACTTGAAAGTTTCTATCATGTCCCCCGTCCCTCCTTTCATCAAGGGTATACATATTAAGCTCTCTCAGTCTCTCTTCATATGGTTTCTGATGCAGACCCTGCACCATTTTAGTTGCCCTCCTCTGGACTGCTTCCATCCTGTCTATGTCCTTGCATAGATGGGGTCTCCAAAACTGCACACAGTATTCCAGATGGAGTCTGTGTCCCCGTGCAAGACCAAGTAAGGAGACTCCACCAAAAGCGCCTGGAGCTCAAGGATCCTTCTGGCTGACGTGACTGCCATCAGGAAGGTGGTCTTCCATGACAGGTGAGACATGTCACACCTGTGCATTGGTTCGAATGACTTGCCCATGAGCTTTGCCAACTCCAGCAATAAATCCCAAGGTGGTGGTGGTTCACACACCGGAGGGGTAATGTGTTCAAGGCCTATGAAAAAGCACCAGACCACCTTCTCCTGTGCCATCAACCACGTACTAGCCCGCGCCCGGTGTGCGGAGATGGCTGCCAGGTGCATCTTAAGGGTCATCAAAACCTAAGGCCCAACAGAGAGGGACCAGGGGTAGTCAAGAATGTTAGGCATCGGACAAGATAAGGGGTCCAGCCCCTTGCCCTGGCACCACATGGAGAACCTCCTCCATTTGAAGGCGTAGCATTTTCAGGTTGACTCTTTCCGAGAAGCCTCGACCATGATGAGGACATCTTTTGAGAGACCCAAAGCCTGGGATTCTAGCCGCTCAGGAACCAGGCTGTCAGGTGCAGGGATTGAAGGTCCGGATGGAGTACCTTCCTCTGAGGGATCGAGAGCAGGTCCGGGCATAGAGGGAGATGCCTTGGAAGCCTGGTGCTAAACCTGAGGAGATCGGGGTACCAGAACTGGTGAGGCCAGTCCAGAGCCACCAGGATTATCCGCGCCTTGAGCAACACCTTGTGGATAAAGGGAAACAGAGGGAAGGTGTAGAGAAGGCCCGGGGTCCAGGGCCTGGAAAAGGCATCCCCCTGCAGCATTCCCTGCTGAGGGGGCAAATGCAGTACAGCCTCAGGTACGTGTTCTCCCTGGGGGCAAACAGGTCAACCAGAGGGGTGCCCCACTGCAGAACAGGCTGTGTACTACCTCTGGGTAGAGAGAACACTCGTGAGACGCCTCGCCCACATGGCTGCCTGCTGGTTGGAGACACCAGCCACATGGATGGCCAGAAGGCTGGTCTTGAGGCTGCACACGAGGATCCAAACATGGAGAGTTTCCCTGCATAAAAGGAAGGGAGTGCGTCCCACCCTGTTTGTTGAGGTAGTACCATGGTCGTGGTGTTGTCCGTCTGGACCTGAACAACCTGACTCCAGATATGAGGAGCAAAAGCAATCGGCACCAGCCAAACTGTCCAGAGCTCCAGCAGGTTGATGTGGCACCGGGACTCTTTGGGGATCCAGAGCTCAGGGACTCTGTTTCCCCAAGTGGGTACCCCAGTCCAGGAGGGAGGCATCTATCATCAGGATGACCGTCGGCTCTGGGCGGACAAACTGGATACCTTCCTGCAGATGTTCCGGGACTAACCACCACTGGAGGGCGTCCCACATCAGCTGGGTCACAGTGACCGGCTGGTCGAAGTGGCCCTTCTGTGGAGACCATTGGCAGGCCAGTTCCCACTGCAGAGAGCGCATTCTCCAGCGGACCCAACGGATCACGCTGGTACATGCCACCATGTATCCCAGGAGGCGCAGGAAGTCACAAGTAGGGCGCAACTGCCCAACCTGAAATGATCGTGCAAAGGAGGAGAGAACTTTTTCCAGCGGGAGGCCCTGATTGGGCTGCTCCAGCCTCAGCGCCACCCTTATCCACCTGAGCTGCGGCTTCCAAGCTGCCACGGCCCCCCTGTCTTCTGGACCATCTCAGTTCTCTGCTCAGCGGGAGGCCCTTATCGAGCTGCTCCAGCCTCAGCGCTACCCTTATCCACCCGAGCTGCGGCTTCCAAGCTGCCGTGGCCCTGTCTTCTGGACCAGCTCTCTCTGCTCAGCGGGGAGGCCCTTATCGGGCTGCTCAGCCTCAGCACCACCCTTATCCACCTGACCCACGGCTTCCAAGCTGCCGCGGCACTGTCTTCTGGACCGGCTCTCTGCTCAGTGGGAGGCCCTGATAGGGCTGGCTCTAGTTTCAGAGCCACCCTTATCCATTTGAGCCGCGGCTTCCAAGCTGCCATAACCCCCTGTCTTCTGGACCAGCTCTCTCTGCTCATGTATGCCGAAATACAAGCCAACGGGACTAGCCTGAACCCTCGGCCCTGCTCCCATTGGCCAGAAGCATCGAGACCCAAGCTGCCAATTGGTTGGTTGCTGCCTAGGTGAGCCGCCATTGGTCAGCTCGGTCTCCCCGGCCTTTTGCACCTTTGAGCCCGGCCCTGCTGCATTGATACTGGGTCTGGATCTCTACGGCTGGGCCTGAATCTGCTGCTCGGTATTTTTGCTACCTAGACCGACTTCAAATCCAGTACAACTGAATGTCTAACTGTTCTTGGTAGCCAAGCTGTTCATTTGAGCATTCTGTTTACCTGGTCTGTATTTTCTGTTTAAGGTTTAATTGTAATGCAGTGTTTGCAGCTCTCTCTGGATCATGTTTCATCTAAGGACTGCATTCTAGTACTAGATCTACTAGCCTGTTTGTAAAGTTAATGCCATAGCATAGGTCTAGGAATTAATTTTCTGTTTTATTTCTCTGACTCCTGTTCACTATTTTTCCCTGCCTCTTCGGATCATGTTTGAGGCATCCCCCCCGCTTAAGTTAACTGCTTTCCGTTTCTGCTCTCACCCCCACCTCGCTTACTAGCTGAGACACTCCCTCTCATTTAAGTTGATTGCTCTTCATAGTGCACCTCTAACCTCCCAGTCGCAAAACTAGCTATGCAACTCTTCCTACTTGCTTTTAAATGAGCTCACCTCTACCTCTTTCTTTCTTTTCCATCGGGAGGGCCTCAGCGCCACCCTTATCCACCTGAGTCGTGGCTTCCAAGCTGCCGTGGCCCCCCTGTCTTCTGGACTGGCTCTTTCTGCTCGGGTATGCTGAAATACAAGTCACCCGGACCAGTCTGAACCCTCGGCCCCGCTCCCATTGGCCAGAAGCATTGGGACCCAAGCTGCAGATTGGTTGGTTGCTGCCTAGGTGAGCCGCCATTGGTCAGCTCGGTCTCCCTGGCCTTTTGCACCTCTGAGTCTGGCCCTGCTGCACCAATAATGAGTCTGGATTTTTACGACTGAGCCCGAATCTGCTGCCCAGTATTTTTGTCCTGCCCGCCCACCCTGGCCCCGACCTCTATTAAATCAGCCTAACTCCACCCAGCAACCCCTACTCTACCCTGATTGGCTGGTACTGTTAGGAGCTTGTGGCAGTGTTGAATCCCTGCCAAATTATTTCTGCTCCAGAGGGCTCTTTATCCCTGCCTCACTCCTTAATAATTTGGAAATGTTTCTCCTAAAAGTCATCTGCCTTGTTTCCCTCTGGTGCTTGCCCATGCAAGTTCCTTCTAAGTGCTCTTTGCTTTTTGGCCCTGCTCCCTTAGGGATCCCCCTTGTTATGAAGGTATGCCCCAAATCTACCTCTGCTCCCTGTGCTGTGCCCTTTGCCCATGCACTACTACTCAACGTGTCCTGTGGGGACAGCGCATTAGGTCGGACCCCTCCCCCCCCACCAATCTAATCTTTATCAGCCCCAATGTAAAAACCCACATTCCAGGGATTTATTTAGCTCTAAAAATTGATTAGCGTTTTGCTTATAAAAGTGCTAAATCTTTGTGAAAATGCATAGCTCTTGCCTCACTGTGTTTAACAAACACAGCACTTCTAGAAAATCTACATAAATACTTTCTGTACAGTTAGTATAGTCCCAAGAAAAACTGCTAATCAATTATTTAAAACCCTGACATTCTCACCTTAAAGAACCGTGTGGATGAAACGACCCGGATAAAATGGCAGATAGCAATAATAGCAGATAGGCAAGCCTCACTATCAGGCAACGTCCACCCTAATCCTGGGCCACTGCAAAAACAATGCTCTGGGCTCACCATCGCTCCATTAATATCTGCAGTTTACTTGCAAAACTCTACCCTCCAAGTATGGACTGCTCAACACCAACCCATTTTCTCAGTGGTGGAGACCTCGCTCAACCCAAGAATTCCAGATTCAGCTTTCCATTGCCAGGCTCACCACTTTCAAACTGGACAGACTAGGAAAGTGTGGAGGTGGCTGTGTCATTTATTAAGGATACCTCCGGGGACAACCAATGCCACCTATCCCTGCTAGTGGTGGCACCCAAGTTCTAGCTGTAAAGATTCTGCTTGGCACAAATGGTAAAACACTCACAGTGGCTTCGGTTTACATCCCCCCTTGGGCCCAAGATACTGGGTTCAAAGTTGTCACTGACTACCTCACAGTTTATGGTTCTAACACGGAGATACTAATTCTGGGGGACTTCAACATAAACTGGAACTCCCCAGAAGCTGGATGTTTCAAGGACACCCTCTCCCCTATCAACATAACACAAGTTGTTGACACACCCACCCGAATAAACTACCGCACAGGCACATGTACCCTCACTGACTGGGTTATCACCAACTACCCTAGCAGGGTAACCCACCTAACAGTTCTCCCCGACTCCCTCAACAACCATTCCCCTATCCTACTCACTGGGTCTAACAAATCCCCTAAGGTCCCAACAAAAATTATAACAACAAGGCTACTCAAAAAAGGGAAGCTTGGTGCTCTAAAAGCCCCCCTAAAAAGCCATGACTGGAGTTACCTAAGCAACATGACTGATGCAGATGCTGATTTAGACTACTCTGTCACTAAGTTCAAAGAGCCCTGTGATATATATGCCCCCCATACAAAACATAAAATCAGATGCTCCCAAAACTCCTGGATCTCACCTATACTCTTAGATATGATGAAAGAAAAAATTACTCACCTTAGTAATGTTGTTTCTTCTAATGGAGTCTTGCTGTATTCTGACAAATTGCAGTGAGGTCCAACCTTCGAACTGCCTCGGAGATGAAAGAGTTAACTTTCCATGCCAGGCATCGAATGCTGAGCTCGAGCTCGGTTGAGACTCTGTCTGTTGCTGTTTGAACTCAAACCGTCAGATCTTTATGAGCTAAACTCACTGAGTGTCCTGTGTGGAAGCTGTAAACCTATACTAGCCAACTGGCTACTAAATAAAATAAACAGATTTTTTGGTCCCAAAACAAAGACTCAAGTCAGGAAACCCCAAAAATGAAATAAACACAACACCCACTCACCCAAAGAAAAAGGGGTGATAATAAAAAGGTGGGGCACCTCCTGAGTGCCAACACTGCTACTGCCCACCCACATCCCAAAAACAAAGGTTCTGAGAGGGGAAGGGGGGTTCAGAATACAGCAAGACTCCATTAGAAGAAACAACATTACTAAGGTGAGTAATTTTTCTTCAAACAAAAGTCTTACTATATTATGACAAATTGCAGACTACTACAGTACCTCCATGGAGGAGGGACAGAACCTACCTAGGAAATAGGCTCTGAAGCACTGCTGTGCCAAACCGAGCATCACTCCTAGCCTGAATATCCAGAGAGTAATGCTTGGTAAAGAGTGAACTGTTTTCCAGGTAGCTGCTTGACATATCTCTAAGATAGGAATATCCCTGGCAGCAGCCAGGGAAGCAGCTGTATCTCTGGTAGAGTGAGCCCTCAGGCCTGAGGGTGGAATCTTACCTAGTTTTTATAGCAAAATTGAATGCAAGAGACAATCCACCTGGCAATGCATTTTTTAGTGGCAGGTTTTCCCTTTCCAACCTCACCATAAGTGAGGAACAGTTGGAAGGAGTCAAACCTGTGACCCTTGGTATGCTCTATGTAGTAGCTAAGGGCTCTTTTCACATCCAAACTGTGCAGCCTCCTCTCACCAGAGGAGGAATGGTCAGTGAAGAACACAGGAAGAGACATAGACTGGTTAAGGTGGAAGTCTGAAACCACCTTAGGTAAAAACTTCCTGTTAGTCCTGAGGACCACCTTATCTCTATGGAAAGAGATAAAATCAGGCTCCACTGACAGGGCTTGTAACTCGCTTATGCGCTTGGCAGAAGTGATGGCCACCAAGAAAACAGTTTTCCAAGTCAAGTACTTAAGCTCTGCTGAGGACAAAGGCTCAAACGGGGTTGCATAAGCTGAGCAATGCAAACATTAAGGTCCCAAGCAGGGGCAGGGTCCCTGAATGGCGGATTGGTATGAAGCAATCCCTTGAAAAACTTAGAGAATACAGGATGAGCTGAAAGGGAAGAAGGCTTACCTGCTGAAAGAAACGCAGAGACAGCTGCCAGATGCACTCTTAGTGTAGCTGGTCTGAGTCCCAAGCTATTCAGATGAACCATATAGTCAAGGACTGTGGGCAAGCCAGCAGACTCTGGAGAAATATGCTTCCCAGAGCACCATATGGAGAATCTTTTCCATTTGGAATTATTAAGTGGTTCTGGTGGAAGGCTTCCCAGAAGCCTTTAGGAACTCCATAACACCTTGAGAGAGGTGTAAATCAGCAAACTCTAACTCTTCAAGAGCCAGGCCTTGAGATTGAGAGATTTGAGATTTGGATACCAAACCCTCCCTGAGCACAGGTTAACAGGTTGTAATTCCTGGGAAGAAACAGGGAAGGTGGACTGCTAAGGACAACAGGAGAGGTACCAGGGCTGTCTGGCCCAGTCTGGAGCAATCAGAATCACCTTGCAGGGTTGAGACCTGATTTTGACTAGCACCTTGAAGGGGGGAAGCATACAGGAACTTCCCTTCCCAATTGAGAATTAGGGCATCCAGGGGGACTGAGCCCAACACTGGGGGCCTGCAGCAAAAGAGGGGAAGTTGGTGATTGTGTGGGGCTGCAAAAAGATCTATCTGTGGGGTGCCCCATCTGGAGAAAAGCACCTTCAAAACCAAGGGATCCAGTGACCATTTGTGATGGCCCTGAGATATCCTGCTGAGAGCATCTGCCAGGACATTGTCCTTGCCCGGGAGGTGTACTGCTGTAAGAGAAGTGTTCAGGGAATAGGCCAGAGACCATAACCTCATTGCTTCTGTGCACAAGGCCATAGACCGAGTGACCCTTTGCTTGTTGATATACCACATTGTGGTGGTATTGTCTGTCCTGATCTGAACAGACTTGGAAAAAGCCTGACGTGCTAGAAACACTGCTCTGAGTTCTAACAGACTGATGTGAAGCAGAGATTCCTGAGGAGACCACAACCCTTGGGTGGTCAGGTCTCCCAAGTGGGCTCCCCACCCCAAGAGGGAGGCATCTGAAGTAAGGATTAGAGAGTGAGACTGAGTGACAAAAGGAACTCCCTGTCTTAGATTGTCCTGATCCTGCCACCACTGCAATGCCTGGATCAGGGTTTCAGTCACTGGGATCAGTTTGGTCAGAGGATCCTTTTCTGAGACCAAAGGCTCTCAAATGGAACTGAATGTCCCTCATCTGAAATCTTGCTCCCTGCACCACTGCTGTAGAAGCAGCCATGTGCCCCAGGAGCTGCAGAAAATGCCTTGCTGGTCGAGACACCTGTAGGGTGAATGAAGAAGCCAGTGTAATAAGGGTCCTTGCCCTGTCCAGGGGAAGGAAGCCTCTTGCCTTTACTGTATCTAGCTCTGCGCCTATGAAGGTGAGGAGCTGTACAGGCTCTAGAACTGACTTTGAAAGATTCAGAAGGAAACCTAGAGAAGTGAGCAGTTGCTGAGTTATCTGAAGATGTAACCTGACTTGGTCTGGGGACTGGCCTACTATGAGCCAGTCGTCCAGGTATGGGAAGATGGAAATCCTTTTCCTTCTTAAGAAGGCAACTACTACTGCCAGGCATTTTGTGAACACCCTTGGAGCAGAGGTTAGGCCGGAGGGCATTGCTCTGAATTGGTAATGGCCTGAGGGCAGCTCGAACCTGAGGTATTTTCGATGGGAGCTTCTGATGAGAATATGGAAATAGGCAACCTTGAGGTCCAGGGAGACTAGCCAGTCCCCTGGCCTTAGAGAGGGTAGAATTATTCCCAGAGTCACCATTTTGAACTTTGGCTTTAAAAGGTGCTTGTTTAAATATCTGAGATCCAGGATGGGCTGCCATTCTCCTGTCTTTTTGGGGGTGAGGAAGTACCTGGAGTACAATCCCTTCCCTTTGTGTAGGGGTGTAACCCTTTCTACAGCTCTGAGAGCCAAGAGGAAGAGACCTCTGCCTCTAGGGCAAGTGCCTCTGAAGGATTTGCAGGTGGAAAGGATCTGGTTCTCATCTTTGGAAACTTTTGAAGCTGAGAACCAGTCCTAGCTACTACTTCCAGGACCCATTTGTCTGATGTTAAAGACATTCACTCCTGGACAAAGTAAGCCAGCCTGCCCCCTACAGGTGGTGGAGAATCGGCCCTGGCAAACCCATCATGGTGCCTGTTTGGCAGGGGGTTTAGGCTGAGGGGTGGAAGCAGGCCTGCTTGTACCCGTCTGCCTCTCCCTCTAAAGAACCCCCTCTGAGCATAAGCAGAAGAGGAGGCCTGGGCTTGGTAGAAAGGCCTATGAAAAGGCCTGCCCCTGCCCCTGGGATGCTGCCTCTGAGGAGTGGCTTGCCTTTTCTTGGCCTGAACACTCCTATAGGTGGTCCTGTATTCATCCATTTTCTTCATGTAGTTCTCTGTTTGCTCCCAAACAGAGAATTACCCACAACAGGAAAATCCATGGCCTTAGTCTGGGTATCCTGAGACAGGTTAGTACATCTGAGCCAAGCCATCCTACGAAGGGCCACAGATGTAGCCATGACTCTAGATGAAACATCATTGAAGTCCACTGAAGCATGGAATTGCACCTTGGATGCCTCAATACCATCCACAGCTACCTGCTCCAGCTCCTTGGCAAGCTGGTCAGGGACCTGTTTAGCTAAAGCCATTACAGTGTCCCATCTAGATTTCTGATATCTAGCTGTATAGGCCATATTTGGCCTGCCTGAGTCCCAAGGATGCTACCATGTACTGTTTCTTTGCCATGGCATCAATCCTCCTAGAATCCTTATCTGGGGGTGTGTAGCCAAGGGTATATTTGCCTTATCACAGGCAGCAGCCTGCACTACCCCAACATGGCTGCATTGCTGGGTAAGGAACTCTGTATCTGAGCCTGAAAGAGTATACCTCTTGTCCATTCTCTTATCCACAGAAGGTATAGAATTAGGAGTCTTTAAAATTTTTATTGTCTGTTTCCCAAAAGACTTATGAAGGGGAATAGACAGCCTCCTGGACCCTGGGATATCCATCATTTCAACATAGTCAGGCTCCTCCTGGTCATCCACAGCTTCTTCCATAGGAAGTTGAAGGGTTTCAGCCACTTTCTTGTAAAACATGAAATGGGAGGGGGACTCAGAAAGCCTAGGAGGAGACACTCCTGAAGGTCTGTCTGGGGAGATGTCCCGGTCAATGGGCACATCCAGACTTTCATAATCACATTCACTTTCCTCATACTCTCCTTCCTCCGGTTCATAAAATTCCTCTAAATTATAATCCGGAACCGGTGGAACCGGCCGAACCGAGAGCCTTCTTGATGGTGCCGGTTCGGTCGGAACCGGGGATAGCGACTGAACAATTTTTATCGCTTTGGCCATATCATCAGCGGTTGGAGAAAAAACTTTTGGATCCACACCGGCTGATTTATCCCTTCTTGTTCTCTTACCAGTGGGCCCGGTTTTTCTTTTGGGTTTCTCAGACATGGCCAGTCCTAAACCAAACTTACCCTTTTTTCAGCAATCTGCCAGGCAAGACACTCTTATCGGTTCCTGACCGTGTTATGGGTCGTGGAAAAAAACGTAATAAAATCTGTTTTTTTTAGAACCGATAAGAACCGGTAACCACACTCTAAAAGTGGAAGTAAAGATTTCTAAACAACCTGATAGGTTCAAACCGAACCGATGACACGTTTACAAGTTCCACACAGAATAGAAAACAATATAAACCTATCTAGTATTCACGAATACCACAGACAGAGACTGAACCGATAGGTTGCGGTTTAAATTCGGTCGAAAACCGAGAAAAATGGTACTTTAACCGACAAATTGAACCAAGCAAAGGAGAAATCTCCGGAGCGACTGTTCAGTGAGGCGGAGTAAAGAATCTGACGGTTTGAGTTCAAACAGCAGCAGACAGAGTCTCAACCGAGCTCGAGCTCAGCGTTCCATGCCTGGCATGGAAAGTTAACTCTTTCATCTCCGGGGCAGTTCGAAGGTTGGACCTCACTGCAATTTGTCAGAATACAGCAAGACTTCATGTTGTTTGAACACTCACTGGGATCAGCTCTGGAGCAAGTCCCATAGCACTGGCTCAGCCGCTGACATCCAGTTGCATAAGGCGGCCCAGAACAACTGTACCTAGGCTATTAGGAAAGCAAAAAGTCTTCACTTTAAAAAAGAGACGGAAAACTCCTCGAAGGACAGCAAATGTTTCTGGGACAATATCCAGGCCCTACCTGGTAAGCCCAACAAAACGCCCCATCCCTAATTAATATAATGGTATCCCAACCCATGACCCAAAAATCATAGCTGAAACTTTTAATCAGGCCTTTACCAACCTTAGTGGTGTACTGCCCCAACTTCCTGCTCCCAACATGTGGCAGCCCAGCCCCAAACTCTGCTATGACCTCCCCAGAGCTACCACCCCCCCTCTACCTCAAGGTAATTTCCAAAAACGACGCCAAAAAATATATTACCAAGGTGCTCAGCAAATCAAGAACGAGTAGTGACAAGCTCGATCTCAAGCTCCTGGAGCTCTCTCTTGAAGATGTACTCCCTTCCCTAACCAAAACCATAAACTTCTCTCTCATCACAGGTAAGTTTCCAACAATCTGGAAAGCAGCGGTAGTCACCCCTGTTTATAAAAGTTATGACAGAACCAATCATGCCAACTA
This sequence comes from Neoceratodus forsteri, assembly GCA_016271365.2. Classification (NCBI taxonomy): domain Eukaryota; kingdom Metazoa; phylum Chordata; order Ceratodontiformes; family Ceratodontidae; genus Neoceratodus; species Neoceratodus forsteri. The sequence goes on along the minus strand of CM028131.1, from coordinate 105,453,312 downwards.
TCACCCCATTTCAATTCTCCCACCGCTCTCAAAATCACTTGGGCGTATCGTCTCAGATCAACTTTCTGAATATCTCAACAAATACCAACTTCAATGTAAGCAGCAGCATGGCTTTCACAAACAACATGGTACAGCTACACGCCTTTCTTGGAATACACCAGGTACATCCACGGTGCTCCTCGATCAGGGAGCTCTTGGTGGGGCTGCTTCATAGACCTCACAAAGGCCTTCGACACAGTTAACCATGAGTTGCTTCTACGTCAGCTATCCAACACAGGCCTCTCCCTTGAATCTATATCCTGGTTTAGGAGTCATCTCCAAGGGAAAGTGCAAAAAGCAAAAATAAATGAAGTCTGCTCAAGCCCCCTGAGCATCACCATCGGTGTACCACAAGGCTCTATACTGGGTCCACTACTATTCAGTCTGTTCATAAATTCACTGTCCCTGGCAGTAACAGACCAAGTCTTGCTCTATGTGGACGACGAGTGCTCTATTGTCCCACTCCAACCCCAAAGAGCTCGAGCGCTCAGATGCAATCCAACTTCGTCAGCTAAAAATTGGTTCAATGACTCTAAGCTACTTCTAAATTAAAAAACAAATGCTATGGTCTTCGTATCATCCCACAAGTAGTACAGGAACTACCAACTACAAACTGTTAATAATCAGAACTCCCCCCCTGAACCCGTTACCCACTTCAAATACCTAGGGGTAACATTAGATTCAGCACTGTCGTACACACGACATATTGATCTAGTTGCAAGAAACGCAAATGCAAAAATCTGCCTACTCTTTAGAAATAAGCGCTGCTTTACACCAGATGCCCTAAAATTGGCCGTGACCAGTTCAGTACTGACTGTCACTGACTATGGCCTTGTGGTTTATGGTGCAACAATGCCTACAGCTCTCAAAAGAATTAAAACTATCCTAAACAGAGCTTGCAGGCTTGTTCTGTGGGTTAATCGTTTAACTCACACTTGTGAGCTTTATGCTCAAAGCGGATGGCTCAAACTAGACTGTCGTATCCGTTACCAGACTTGCCTGCTCGCCAAAAAATCCATACTTAGCCTTACACCCCCAGGTGTTCAGAACCTCCTCAAACACCCTAACACAGCTAGATGCACAAGGGGCTTAAACGACCTCACCTTGAAAGTCACCTTTTGCAGAACCTCCCAAGGGCAATGATCCTTTGAATATCGTGCACCCATCTGCTAAACTCCCTCAGCGTAGAGCTGCAAAAAGGGCCAAACTGGGCCCTTTTAAAACCCAACTTAAGAGTGTTCCTTGCTCTGGACAATGTATGTGACTGCATTACCTAGTACTCCCCACTCCCCCACCACTCCCTCCTGGTCCTCCCCACCACCTTTTCGCCCTTCGTTGCCCCCCACACACAGTTGTCTCCTCCTCTTAAATCTCATTAGGAACCAACACTCCCCTACCTCATAGACTTCTTGCTGCTTCCTTCCAACCTCCCCTACTACCCTTTCCCCTCACTCCTCCCAATCCCCCCTTTTATGGATTGAGATATGCTTCATCCCTTGCTCTCTCACTCACTACCTCATCCCTCTCTCCATCCACTCTCCTTTCCCTGACTCTCCTAGTCCTTGTCCTCTTTGCTTCCTCCTTCCCCCTTCCTCCTCCATCTACCCCTCCCTCATCATCTTCAACACCTCCCCCCACCCTCCCCTCTCGCCCCATTAACCCTCCACCCTCTTTACTTTCTTTCTTTTTGCTAATTTACCTTTCAGACCCATCCTTACTGCGGTCTCCGGCATGCAATTACCTTCCACTTGTTTCTCTTTTACCAGTGTTCCACATTGCGTGAAAATATAGAAGCGGTGGTAAGGGGAGGAGCCACAGGGGTGGGGTCACCAGGACGGAGCTACCGTGTGCGGAGTCAGTCGGATGCAATAAATGCATAAGAAACAAGAAATAAGAGTAATATGATGATCTGGAGGCCTTTGTAGTATGCAGTAGCAAATAAAAAGTGTGATAAAACATACTGGAGAACCTCTGCATTCTAGTTGCAGGCCAGGCAACAGTTTGTGAGAGTCTTAACATTTGGTGAGGCCATACTACAACTCTTTACTAGTGCCTGCAAGGCCAAGATCTAATCTTCGGTTTCACAGTCCTGCCCAATGAGCTGCAGCTTCCAAATAAGGGAAACTGTCAACATCGGGGCCCTCAATTGAGATAAGCATAAGTGCATTTAGCACACTGGCACTTAATCTATTTTGTCCCGCGTTTTATTCGATTCAGTGCAGAAAACCCCCTCACAATCTGCAGTTGACATGGTATTATCATTGCCAGCTCTGCCAAAGCAGATATGTTTGGATACAGGTCTACATACTTAGTAGTTAGGCGTGCAGGACATCAGAAATAGTCTTAAAGGCCATCTTTTCCGTGAACATGAGACTACGTGAAGCCCATTCCAGTGCAGAAGCATCTACATCCACAACAGTAGCATACTGACCAAGAATAATCTCAAGGCTATCACTACCATACCCTTCCAACTCTTCAATATCAACTTCCTGTATCATGCTGGGGTCAAAGATACTGAACGCATCCAAAAGTTCTGTGCTTGGAAACCTTTGCTCAATTTGAGCAATTAGGGCCCTAATAAACTTGTCATGCACAGAGGTTGTGAAATGATTCAACTGTGGTTCGCTAAATGGCAAGTTCAGGCCATTATCATTCAGGAGTACTAGTTCAGGCGAAACGGAGGAGAAGTACTGACCAGGTACCAGTAGGCGTGCCTAAGAATCTCTAAAGTGGAATGTAAATGTCTCTTTATATCGTAAAATTCAGAGCTGATGTTTGAAAGCATTTAGATAAGATGCTAAGGTGTGGAAGTATGTCACACATCATGCATAAAATAGAGAAAACTCCCAGTTTTCCACCATTTTACTAGGCCCACAGCTTGGGGATCATGCCTTTCAGAGGCCTCTCTATGCAAGGCGTAACAACAGATGGGAAAATCTTCCTTAGTGTGTCACATGCTGCATCATGGGACAACCACCTAACTGCTTTTGCCTGTTTAGGCTTTAAAACAGGGTTTTCCATTGCCTGCTGAATTTCTTTCAGGGCAGCCATGCGAACAGCAGAGTTTTCATAATATCTGTGTAAGTGATCTAGTGTTTGATTAAACTTTTTAATGGCGTTCACTTCATTTGCTGCTGCCTTTACAGCCAAGGCCTCCCGGTGAGCCATACAGTGATTTTCAACAAGAACTGGGCTGACTTCTTTCAGCTATTTAGCCACCCTGTTTTGCCTGCCCAGCATAACAGCTGCTCCATTGCTGCCTAACCCTGCAAGGTGATCAACCGAGATTTGATTGTTATCAGAGAACTCCAGCATTTTTTTAACAATTGTGTCTGCCTTTCCATCAACTAGTTCCTCAAGTCCCAGGAAAGAAACTCTGGGTTTCCCTTCTTTGCAGTACATACCATACAAAATGAGCTGCTTCATAACAGCAATATCAGTTGTTTCATCCACTAAATATGAAAAAATTTGGCAGCCTTCAAATCTGCAAGAACTGATCTCCTGACCACCTCACCCAGAGAGAGAACCATTTCTCTGACAGTTCGATCATAACGATATTTAACAGCATCAGCAATATGCATATTGTCTAGGTATTTGCATCCCAATGATTTGGCGAGATCCAGCAGTGAGCCATATTTCGTTGTGTGAGGCAGCTCATTTTTTACTAGCCAGTACATGCAACGAAGGGATGCCACAAAAGCTTCTTGTTCCAGGGTCATGGCCTGCTGCATTGCCTGCTCTATTCCACCTTTTGAAGCTGAAATTCTGCAGTTAGCTTCCAGTTCAGAAGCAACAACGTGAACTGAACTGTTCTGATGCCTTTTTATAGCATCTTCTCTGAATGTCTTATACCCACTGAGTACCCAAACTGTTCCTGATTTGGGCATCTGTTTATGTTTTATGCAAAATGCACAAAACATGCCATCATTTTCTTTGTACTGTAACCAACAGTATTTGTTAAGCCAGCCAGTATAAAATCCTGTTGCTCTATGCTTAGAGGTGTTTTTTTCTGTATTACAGGAGGAAGTGCAGGGAGTTTTTTGGACAATGACGTCGATATCAACTGGACCAACTGGCATTGTCCCAATCATCGACTCACAATTGTCATCTTGATCAGGATGTTTCGTTTGAGTTAATTTGAAACCAAAGTTAGTTAGTTTCTGCATTGTGTACAATAAAGCTTTTTTTTTCCTAATTGTTGTCGTGTGTTTATTTGTCAATACAGAACGAGAACTTGGTAATGCTGGTTGAGCCCCAAATATTTTTTCTCACACAAATATTTTTTTGCTCCCTGAATCAGGGTTCAGAACAAGTGACCACTGATGAAGCAAGACTGCACAACCTGACTAGTGGTGCAGAACCCCTGGTGGCACAGTTAAGGAGACCAGAATTTTTTTTTCTCACACAAATATTTTTTTTATTCCCTCAATCAGGGTTCAGAACAAGTGACCACTGACGAAGCAAGACTGCACAACCTGACTAGTGGTGCAGAACCCCTGGTGGCACAGTTAAGGAGACCAGAATTTTTTTTTCTCACACAAATATTTTGTTATTCCCTGAATCAGGGTTCAGAACAAGTGACCACTGACGAAGCAAAACTGCACAACCTGACTAGTGGGACAGACCCCCTGGTGGCACAGTTAAGGAGACCAGAATTTTTTTTCTCACACAAATATTTTTTTTATTCCCTGAATCAGGGATCAGAACAAGTGACCACTGACGAAGCAAGACTGCACAACCTGACTAGTGGGACAGACCCCCCCTGGTGGCACAGTTAAGGAGACCAGAATTTTTTTTCTCACACAAATATTTTTTTATTCCCTGAATCAAGGTTTGGAAATAAGTGACCACTGACGAAGCAAAGCTGCACAACCGGACTGGTGGAACAGAGACTGTAGACCCCCTGGTGGCAATATGTGGGCTTCTGCTAGCTTTATTTTCTTTTTTACTTTTTTGCAGCTAGTAATTCTCTCCTTTTTTTATAAAGCAGCACTCAGAAGAGAAAATAATGCAAGAGCCTAGAAGGTCCTCTAAATCTCTCCCACTGCCCTTCCCTCACTCACAACCCCACTCCACAGCAATGCAGAAATATAGTACATCAGGCTCAAAAGAATACTATGGGCATGTGAACAGTCAAGCTATCACACACACTACTGGCTCTGCAGTGCTACACTTGACTAGTAATCTTCCTTTTTTTTCTTTTTCTTCTTCTTTTTCAAAATTCTTTTTTTTTTCCAAAGCAGCAAGAAAACCAAACTGAGAAGTGAGCTGCCTAGTACTAGTCTCTGTGAGACCACTCTCTCCTCCGCTGCCCCCCCACTCACGACATTATTAAATGCAATTATCAGGCTGAAAATGTGCTCAAAACTGTCTGACAAGCTGCTCAGTAAAACGCAACCGATGCTGACACTCTGAACACAAAGAGATCCACTCTTGACGCAAGACACAAGCCGAATGTAAAGCTCCAAAGTGACAGTCTGTACTTAACTGGGACTTACCCAAAGTAAACTGCTCTGACAGGGCAAGTCAGCTGTCACTCCCTGCAGATTTGGCGCCTTTCCTCCCGAGCGACCTGGTGACCATCGGAGCAGTCAATCACATGATCCTGGACTGCCAGCACCCGAACTACGGTTGTGCAACCTCCCACCGTCTTTCTGGTGCATGGCGAGGAGCAGGCTGATGGGTTCTCGTGCTTCGCGCGTGTCTGGCCTTGTGATGCAGTTTAAAGTGACAGGCAGCTTTTACCTGCACAGAAACAGTGGCAGGACTTTAAAATGAGAGGCGGCCATTTAAGATAGCACGGCGGCCCGCCTCTCAGTTGTAATGAATGGGGAACACTGTTTTACTAAGTTACTCTGACAAAAGAACTGTTTCACTGAAACACTTCTGGCTACCTTTTAATCCATGTGCCTTAAGGTTGTATAATGACTGCTTGACCTTGCATGGTCACCTGCTTGTTTATTGTTTGCTCACCCTCTATCCTCTATGTATTGCTTGTTTATTCTTAGGTTACCGGTTTATGTTTGTTTTACTGTTATTATGTTGATGTGGAACCTCTGTAAACAAGTCTCTGACTCAAAGGTACTTCCGAGACTGTAATAAACAAATGTAGCTTGTAAAAAGAAATAAATAAATGTAGCCTCTGCCCTGTCCACCGGGAGCCAAGCCCTGGCTCTGCAACAGTCGAGCTCTGCCCTGATGAAGTGAATTACCTGTGAGGGCACAAGTTCCAATCTGGCCTAGATGACCAGGAGGCCAAGAGAGATGCAGGATTGGAGGGCCAGAACTCCGGACCTCTCCACCTCCTACTTGGAGGGACCAGCAATTAAGCCAGTCGTCCAGGTAGGGATATACCTGGACTCCTCAGTGCCCCAGGTAAGCTGCCACCACTGCAATGCATTTGGTGAAGACCCTGGTGGCCCATGAGAGGCCGAATGGCATGGCCTGGAACTTGTAGAGGATCCTCTCCACTCGGAACCGGCAGCAGGAAGGATTGGGATGTGAAAGAAAACATCCTGAAGAGCCAGACAGCAAAACCACATATCCTGCTCAAGAGATAGTACGATAAGGCACAGAGTAACCATCCTGAAGATGCACAGTCTGAGAAACTTGTTCAGGTTGTGCAGATTTGAGATGGGTGAAAGCCTCCAAAATCTATTTTATTTATTTATTTAATGTAGATTTTGGTAATCGGATGCCTCACTGAAACCAGAGGTCTCTTTTTCAGGGGCAACCCAGAATTAGTTACAGTAGATTACATACACTGGTATCAATATACAGTATTTACAGCTGATGCATACAAGGAATTGGTATCAAACACTTAACACAGAGACAGCAGGTTTAAGTACCTGGGGACAAACCCTGGGTGTTCTGGAAGGTCCAAGACTGGAGCAATGACCTCCTTGCGGAAGAGCTGGGAGATGTCATCCCAAAGGGCTGACAGGATGTTGACGGACAATATGTTCCCCCGTGGAGCACGGGCTCAGCAAGGTGGGTAAGCCTCGAACTCTAGAGGCAGACCCGACAGACTACCTCGAGGACTCACCTGTCCGTGGTAATAGCGGACCATGCGGAAAGGAATGGTGGAGCCAGCCCCCATGGAAGGACCCAGGGGAACAGGACAGGCATGGGGAAGGCACCCCATCCTGTCACTTGGCAGGCTTGTAGGCGGAGGAGGGACTGGCTGAAGGACCACCGAGGCCTCGATCTCCTGATTTATGGACAACCATTGCAACAGACTTTGGTCGTGGTCACCAGGCCTGAGCCTGCTGTGAGCCGGTTTGGCCGCAGGGGCAGAGAGGGGCCGAAAGGGCTTCTTCTTCTGCTACTTGGAGCCCTTGGGATCCATGTGGGTGGAAGTCACAGAGTCCAGGTTGGCAATGGACTTTTCGATGTGGGTGAGGTGCCCTTCAACCCCAGACCCAAACAGATAGGTATCCAGAAAGGTGACATCCACCAGCTTGTGCTGGGTTTTTGCCGTGAAGGTCGAGATACGCAGCCAAGCCCTGCATCACATGGCAACCGTGGCCGCCACAGATCTGGCACAAGAGCCGCCTACGTCCATGACAGTCTGGAGCTGTTTAGCCACCGCTCAGCCTTGATCCCGGACCTGCTTGACCGTGATCTGGAGGTCCATAGGGAGATGAGGAAGCACCGTCAGCATGCCCAAAAGGGCATGGGGAAAAGTGGACCATCAAAGGGCCAAACTCGCTTGCTGAAGGCCGAGAGAGGAGGCAGCACAGACCTTCTTTCATGTGATCTAGTTTTTGGACTCCTTGTCAGGAGGCTTGTCCACACTGCCCATGTTGCCCATGCGCGAACACAAGAGTTGGCTACCAAACCCTCAGCCGAGGGGTGCTCTGTGAATCACGAAAAGAGAACCGGTAGACATACAGTACATACATAAAAAGTGATGGCAGAAGGGGACCATAAGATCCATCTAGTCTGCCCATGTCCCTACTCCCTCCCTTAACTGCTACTCAGTGTTATGATGCCTTAGCAATTACCCCAAGCATTCATAAAAGCCCCATCTGTTTTGCCTCCACCACTCCCTGTGGAAGGCTCTTCCATGTGTTGACCACCTTCTCTGTGAAAAAGAACTTACGTGTGTTGCCCCTGAACTTGCCCCCCTCCCAGTTTTATATCATGACCTCTTGTTCTTGTATAATTCTTGACCTGAAACAGGTCTTCAACCTGCACCCTATTTATTCCCTTCGTGTACTTGAAGTATTCAATCATGTCTCCCCTCTCTCCTTTGTTCCAAGGAATATATGTTGAGATCCTTCAACCGTTCCTCATATGGTTTCAGATGCAGTCCCTGTACCATCTTTGTAGCTTTCCTTTGCACTGCCTCCAATCTATCCACGTCTTTTCTAAGATGTGAGTGTCAGAACTACACACAGTAGTCAAGGTGCGGTCTTACCAGTGATCTATAGAGTAGAATACTTGTGGGCCATCCAGGCCGATGGTGCAGGAGTAGAGGCGGATGCTCCACAGCACTCAAGGCAGGGCAAAGAATGGCCTCTGCAACCAGGAAGGCTTCCCCACGGGAGTCACCCCGGTCAAGGATCTTGGTAAGCGGGTACCAAGCCTGCTTCTAAATGGGCTCCATTGGGGGATCCGTGCATTCCGAGATCAAGTGGAGAAGACCCATAAAAGAAGTGGTGTCTTGCTCCACTGACTCCAGGTCCGCTTGACGGGGACTGCAAAGAGGAACCTTCTGATTCCAAGGAATCATTAAATAAAGGTCTACTGCCAGAATCCTCACTGACCCTATGGGGTTGAGCAGAGGTAAAAGTGACCAACAGCCAATGGGAAAGACCCGAGGCAGGGCGAGCCTCCTTAGTCGGAGCGTTGGACTTCGGCTGTTTCAGCAGCGACTCCACCAGGATAGGAGGGGAGGCTGGGAGGCCAAGCCGGGACCTGATGGGTCGGGTCCTGCCGAGGCGTAGAAGGCTGCAGCCTCTCTGGCGAAAGCCATGTAATGGCTGGGGTCAAGTCGGGACAGGCTTCACCCTGGTGAAAATGAGCTGTTGCCACATCAAGTCCTCGTAGTGCCAACACAGCTTGCACCAGAGCTTCTCCTTGCCCGAGGAAGACAAGGAATAGCAGTGGCGCTGCTTGCCCAAGTGTCGAGAGCATGAGCGTCTATGTCGACGTGGGCTGCTCGACTCAGGACTCCTGGAATGGGACCTCGGCCTTGACTGTGGGGGCACCGATGGCGGGTCTCAGAGGGGACCGTCGAGAGCTGGGTTTCCGGGTCCGGAAGCCCTTGGGAGAGAGGCGGTGGTCAGTGGACTGATCCATCCCTCGAGTGAGCGATAGGACCGTGGTCCTAGAAAGGGAGATATTGGCCTCTGCTGGCGACAACAGGTTGACCAGCTCAAACAAAATCTCAGCCAGAAGATTGACCTACATCTCGACCAACTGGCCCAATGGGGAGACCATGGGGCCTGGGCTGAGCACTGACCAAAGTTGGAACCTCTGGAGAAGCATGGGAACCGGGAGGCCTGAGGCGCTCTTGATCCCACTAATGTGACGAGATCCTTTCTTGGCCTCTTTTCAGATTCTGAGCTTGACTTAGTGCCCAAGGGTCCCTGCCCATGGATGGGAAGGGCATCACACAAGTCTTTGAATGCCCCTGTGAAGGAGGCACCCAGGGGAGTGGCAAAAGGCCAAAGCTGAGGAAGCCTGAGCTGCAGCCTGGGCACCAGCTTCCTCAAATGCAGCGGTTGTTCAGCAGACCCGCAGCTTGAGACACCACCAGACAGGTGTCCTTGGATTTGACCGACGGATCCCAATCGTCCGGACGACCCAGAAGCAGATGGGCATGGCAATCCTCTAGTGTGGATGGATGAAAAGTGCCACAGGCTGCATATGCCTGGGGATCATGGTCGTGGCTCAAGCAGTAGATGAACATTGTGTGGGATCCGTCAGAGACACCTTCTGCTCGCAGGCACATTTTCGGAATCCCGGTGCAGACTTCGAATAGTCCATACCAGAGACAAGGAGGAGTAGCCTGAAGACAAATGTTTATCGAAAATTTGAGGTTTTAATAAGCAAAGGGCCTTCTCACCGTGAGAACGGTAAGGAGAGAACCTTCTTCCAGGGGAAAGGAAGATCTGATATCACAGGGCAGTGCCGAGGTAGTTACCACCCGGGTGGGTGGGAGGAGTCAACCTGAAGATATTCCGGCAAGCCTTAAAGGGGAAAGGAACACTGCCTGAAGTGTGGCTAGAACACCATATCCGCATCCCTAGAAATCATAGTTACTGGACACTTTAATATCAACTGTGCAGCCAAATCTAATGTTACAGGGATTTGGTGGCCAGCCTATTCCTTACGCAAGTTGTCAATGACTGCACCAGGGCCAACTACAAAACTGGAGCCAAAACTCTGACAGACTAGATACTAGCCAGTACCGGGTCATAATAGCGCAGCAAGAAAAGCGCTGCAAGAACCACACTGTGTAAAGCGTGAGAGGGTTTAGAGTGACGGGTTACAATAGCGGTAGGGAATTACTGCTAACCCTGAAGCTCTGTGTTGTCGAGGCACAGGTCAGAAAGCATAGGGAAAACCAGGAGCAGTTGTAGAATTCACCAAAAATATTTATTTACAGTAGCAGTAACAAAAAAATTAAACTTGTTCATAATAACTATGTACAGAGAAGAAATGAAAGTTTTTTTCTTTCAGTCTCTGTGTCCCTTTTTCTTCTTTCTTCTTCCTCTTAGCAATTGCAGCTTAGCTCCCTTATAAGTCCTTTCAACCTCCAGTCTAAACAAACATCCTGTCCTTGTATTTTTCAGGCAGGATGAACACAGCAGAACACAGTGTTTGAGCTGAGGCCTAAATGAACTCAGATAACCTCTAGAGTTTACAATAGTTTTCTACAAGCATCTCAAAATATAATGATAAATTTCAACAGTAATGCCATATATTTTTCTAAACAAAAGGGATCCCAATATTAAGTGACATTTCCATATAATTATTTGCACATATTTTTTATGTTTGCTTGCACGTATGCGCAAGAAACATTATGTGGCAGCTTAGGAGAGAAGCGGGTTATGGAGGTGTGGCACTGTGGCGACTAACGCTGGCACTGCATTTGTGGGCTTGGCAGTGTTCTCCAATAATGCAGGCCCACTGTCCTGATGACACTGGTTCTGCAGAAGTTCCACCAACCTGAATCAATTTGGCCGCCCGCAATCAGGGGCTGCCTGCGTCATTACAGTGTCAACCATTCTGCTGCAATGAGGAAGCGACTCAGTCATTGCGGGGTAGTACCTTGCCTGGTGTAATAGGTTCATGAACATGGCGGCGGCCATCGCTGTCCGCCTCAGAGCCCCACGAAAGCCGATAGGGGTGATCAATCCCCCTGTTGGCATGTCCCCGACCCAGTTAATTTGCCAACAGGGGAGCCCACTCCCTGCATACCCCCCCATATTTGTCGTGGTGCTGAGGGGTGTCCAATCCCTCAGCATCATGCCCCAAAACAGTCTTTCTTTGCCGACAGAGGGCCATCAGTCCCCTCCCCCAAAACGTAGGTGGCACACTGGGAGCCCACCCCAGTGTGACCAAAGCAAGCCTGAAAAATGAAAACCTTCCCACGCCTTTTTTTTTTTTGTTCTCCCTGAAACCAAGAAACTGGTCCCTCGTGCTGTCTCGTGCCCCCTCCCCAAACACGCCACCCACCCTCTGCGCACCCTACCTCCCCACACCTCCTCACCCCATATTTACCTCCGAAGCCCAGCGCAATGATCTTCGGTGGACCGGGAACACATCTGCACTCCTCAAAGCCAACTGCGAACTGAAGAAACGCCGGTAAGCTGTATAATGGCATACATAGGCCTTTTTCAACTTGTGAGGATATCTCTGCCATTTTTTAGACTTTTGGCACCACATTTTCAACATGGGGTTATTGGGACCCCATCTCATGAATTCAGTCACTGTCATGGGTTATTCGGTCCCAAAAGGTGATTTTCACAGTCACTGCACGGAATCACATTTTGGGACCGAGTAACGAAACAGCAGTGCCACTGTTCATAAGGTGGGCTCTCAAAAAGCCTATGTTGCAAATTTGGTGAAATAAATCCAAAAAATTACTGTTTTATGAACGTGTGTTGCACATTTTCCACGCACAATTGTAACTTCATGAATTTGTAATATTTTCACTCCAGATTTTCAACACTGGCATTTTTCCACACATCCTTATGAACAGCACACCTGTCATTTTTCACATCCTGGCCGAAATGTGTTTTCGCACTTCCTGTGCAGAATCGCGCAGTCGCTGTGGGATATCAGTGTACAGGACAGATTAAGAAAATCACAGTGACACTGTTTATGAGCAGAGGTCCTAAAGTGCCTATGTTGAAAATTTGGTGACAAAAGTCCATAAAATGACACTGTTATGAGCATGCGTTGTGCAGTTTCCACGCACCCTTGTAACTTCACAAATTTGTAGTATTTTCACTCCAGATTTTCAACATTGTCATTTTTGCCAGACCTCCTTATGAACAGTACAGCTGTCATTTTTCACATCCTGGCTGAAATGCGTTTTCGCACTTCCGGCACATAATAGCGCGGTCGCTGTGGGAAGTTAGTGTTCGGGACAGACTAAGAAAATCACAGTGACACTGTTCATGAGCAGAGGTGCTAAAATGCCTATACTAACATACTAAAATGCCAGCAGAATAGGCCTAACGGTCTCTCGAGTCTGCTCGATTTTCAGCACCCGCACTGAGGGCCGATTTGGTGCCCCCTTGCTATACTGTCCTCAGTCCCAGATGTTCCACCTGTATTGTGCCTGGTCAGATTTACCCTCCTGCTGTACCTGTCCCATCCTCTCTTAAACCCGTCCCACATTGTCCATCTCTACCAGCTCCTGGGCTGTGCATTCCATGGCTCCACCACCCTTTCAGTGAAATAACATCTCCTCCTCTCTGAGCCTGCCCCTTCCAGCTTACACCCGTGACCTCTTGTTGCCCCACCCTCCTTCCTTTGGAGCACCCTGACTGGGCCTCCTTTATTGATCCCTTTCATGTACTTAAAGACCTCTATCATGTCCCCCTGTCCCTCCTCTCTCCAGGGTGTACATGTCGAGCCTTGAGCCTCCTCATAGGTCCTCTCCCCAGGCCCCAAATCATTTGGTTGCCTCCTTGGACCCTCTCTAGGAGTGTAATGTCCCTCTTTGAATGTGGTCTCCAAAATTGTACACAATACTCAAGGAGTGGCCTAACCAAGTAGTTGTACAGTGGAAGGATCATTTGCCTTTCTGGAGGTAATCCCCCTGGCGATGCACCCCAGCATCCTGTATGCCCTTTCTGCTGCCCTTCTACAGGTCTCCGAGTTGTTCATTTTACATCTACCACTACCCCCAGGTCCCTCTTACCCTCCATGACTTGAATCATGTCTCCTCCCAGGGTATACCCCTGGCCTGGATTTCTGACTCCCAGGTGCAGAACCTTGCACTTCCCCGCACTGAATTTTAGTTTCCATTTTCCTGACCACCTTTCCAGAGCCTCTAGGTCCTCCTGCAAGGCCACCCTCCCCTCCTCCCCATCCACCACTGCACCTAGCTTTGAGTCATCTGCAAAGAGACTCATCTCATTCCTGATCCCCCTCCTGATGTCTGAGATATAGACATTGAACAGAAGTGGCCCCAGCACTGATCCCTGGGGAACCCCACTAGTAACCCACCTTGGGGATGAGGCTAACCCTCCAACCACCACCTTCTGAGTACACTCAGAGAGCCAATTTCCTATCCATCTTAGCAACTGTCTCCCTGCCCCATTTCCTTCAGCTTAGCCAACAGGCCACTGTGGGGTACGGAATCAAACGCCTTGCTAAAATCCAGAAAGAGGATGTCCACTGGCTTACCCTGGTCCAGGGCCCTCGTCACCCAGTCATAGAACTCAACAAGATTTGCCTGGCACGATCTTCCCGTGACAAAGCCATGCTGCCTATCGTCCAAGTACCCAGTTTGCTCCAGTAACCCCCATAGCCTATCCTTGACAATACCCATCACCTTGCCGACCATGATGTCAGGCTAACGGGCCTGTAATTTCACGCATCCTCTTGATCCCCCCTCAGAATCGGCATGACATGGGCCACCCTCCAGTCTTGGGGCACCCACCCAGTACTCAAGAGAGATGTTGAAAGTCTACTAGAGGGACTGCCAGGACATCTGCCAGTTCCTCAGCACAATGGGATGCATCCATCTGGGCCAGGTGCTTTCTCGTCCAAAGGAACCTGAGGACTTCCCCTTACTCTCTCTACTGGGATTTCAGCCTCGCCCCCCTTCACACCATGTAACTGCTGGGCCCCACCTGTCTGTGGTGGCCACTCCCTTCCCCCAGACCCATCAGGCCCTTGGTCTCTACCAGTCTCACCCCTTGTCTGGTTTGCTGTCAGAAGACATAGCCCCTCCATCCCCCGGTATAAACTGAGGCAAAGTACTCATTTAGGACGTCTGCCTGTTCCCCCGCCTCCTGTGCCCAACCATCCCCAACCCTTATCTTGCTGATCTGCCCCCTTACCTTCCTTTTTTCCCCTATGTATCTAAAGAACCCCTTGTCCCCCCCTCCGGATCCCACTGGCCAAAGACTGTTCCTTTTTTGCCTTAGCTGCTCTCACCACCCTGGTGATTCTCATGGCTGTCAGCTCATATTCCTCCTGATCCCTTTCACTCCTTGACCACTTGAAGCACCTATAGGCCGCCTTCTTTTCCCTCACCACCTCCTGTACCTCCGGGTCCACCAGCAGGGCTTTCTGCCTTACTGAACTTGCGCCTTCTTGCGAGTATCTGGTAACCTCCTGTATTCCCCTCCTAATGATCCCCCACCTGCTGTCAGCATCCATATCCGGCCTTATCCTGTCTAGATGATCTTTAAGGATCCTTCCCATCTCCCTGAAGTCTGCACCCCTAAAGTCGGTTACTACTACTACTTAGGGATAGGGACTACTGGTGGAAAAAAGCAAGGAAATCCCACCTGGAGGCTGACTTGTTAGCATTCCGTACCACTAGGAATGCTTGTACCAAGCTAATTAGGTCAGAAAAAGCTAGGTACTTCCAAAAAGAACTAGAAGACAATAAAAACAACTCTGACAAATTTTGGAACATCCTCAAAGAAGTCGAAGGTCAGTCCACTGCAACACCCCTTCCAAACAAAATTGTGTCTGATGGTACCACTTATATGGACAAAGCTGATATACTAGATAAGTTTAATGATCACTTTGCCACTGCAGGGCTTGCCTTTGACACCTCAGCAAACTTAGCCTGGCAAGAGACTATACTGTTGGCTTCAATGATGACCACAACCATAACCAACCACATCCCACCTCCTTCAGCTTCCTCACAATTACGTTCAAGCAAGTGGAGGACCTCCTCCTTTCTCTGGATACAAAAAAAGAGTGCGGGTGCAGATAATATTGAACCTTACTTTCTAAAACTTGGCCATACCTATCTGACTGCCCCCATTACACACTTATTCAACACCTCTCTGATTCAAGGTGAGCTACCTGTCTCATGAAAAACTGCCCACATCCTACTATTATTCAAGACTGGGGATCCGAGTGATCTGAACAATTACCAACCTATTTCTATACTATCCGTCCTCTCTAAATTACTTGAAAAAATTGTCAACATCCAACTTAGAGAACATCAGGATTCACAAAAGTTGCTAAACCGCTCAGTCCAGCTTCAGAGCCAAACACAGTACAGTGTCGGCTCTTGCCAAAGTAACTACAGACTGGCAAATGGCCTTGGACTCTAAGAAGCATGTATTTTATTTATTTATTTAGTTTTGTTTACTGGTAAGTGCACTAGCATAGAGATGACTATTTTCAGGCACGACCGGGAGGTTACAGGGTAAAACATTACAGTTATACAAAAGGTGGTTACAAAGTATAAGTAACAGTGTTACACAGCAGGTTCTGCAGCATTATAATGCAGGGTGTTGAGAACCAGGTACAGAACATATTTTACAGTAATAACATAGGGATGAGGCATGTTTGCAATAAGACAGTGAGGATTACAAAATAAAGGAATAAATCTGAATCAGAGAATACAGTGGGCAAACAATGCAAGAAAATAGACATGCAGTAGGAAGGACACTGTGGGAAGACAATTTAGCAGACAGGTAAGGATAGGGACAGGGCTGATAAGTGCTGAGAGGGTAGGTGCAGGAGAAATATGCGACTGAGGAGTAAGTGCAATGGAGCTGATGTAGAGGACAGTCGAGGTGAGGTTGGAAAGTGAAAGCCCGTTGAAAAGGGTAACCTGGGGAAGCTTAAGGGAAGTGCAGAAATGGTGTTGTGCAGAAACAGGTTAAGAACTGCTGCCAGGATGGAGGACCAGGAGCTAAGGAGGTTTAAAGCATGAGCATTGGTCAGATGAGATGAGGTGGTGACGGAGGGCTTTTTTAAAGGTATCATGGGTGGGTGCTAGGCAGACCTCGAGAAGGAAGGAGCCACAGCCATGGAGCTTGGTGGGCAAAAGCACTAGCACCTTTGGTTGTTGTGTGTTTCGGTACACATAAGAAGGATGTGTCTATTGAGCGCAGTCCATAGTTGGAGGTCTGTGGAGTGAGCAGGTCAGCCAGTGATTTGGGTGTCTGAGACCTCATTATACTGTCTATGGTGGAGCCAAGGAAATAGAGCCTGGTGGCATTAGGAGACAGCCAATTTAGATCGGAGTAGAGGAGGCAGTGGTGTTTTCTCCTATGGGAAGAGGCAGCGTACCGGCAAATATTATTATAGGCCACGTCCCACCTGTGTAGGTTTGATTTAGGTATGGCGGCAAATGAAGATATCCCATAGGTTAAGGTCAGCAGGAGAATGCCTCGGGCAATAGCTAGTCGAGCTGAGGGGGTTAGAACATAGCTAGTGCGGTAAGCTACACCTAGCTTGGAGTTCACAGACTTACATATGTGAATCAAAGTTTAAGGATTGATCCATTGTGATTCCAAGGTACTTAAAAAAGGTAAGTACGCCAATGGGCCAGCCATCTGAGTAGGAGACCCTGAAATTGTTTTGATAAGATTTGAGTTTTGAGGGGGTACCAAATAGCATGGACTGGGTTTTGGTCTCATTTAGAACAAGTTTCTTATCCGAGAGCCAGGATTGTAAGCATTAGAAGTTAGCAGAGGCTGGAGATTGATGTCATTTACATTTTCGCATTGATATAGAGGACTATGTCATCTGCATAGAGTATGGAGGAGGAGAGTTTGGAGGTAATATCATTGATATAAATTGAAAAGAAGTGGACCCAGGATAGAGCCTTGGGGTACTCCAATATTCACTGTGGCCTTATGAGAATATGATGAGTTGAAATTAACAACTTAGGGGCGGTTAGACAGGTAGCTCCTGAAACAGCTGACTACGTTAGGTGCAAAGCCCATGGATTGAAGGGTGGCGAGGAGAAGGGAGTGGTTCACCAGGCCAAAAGCTTTCGTCATATCAATGAAGATAGCCCCTGTAAGAAGACCTCAGTCCATGGCAGAGATAGTGTCTGTGGTAAATTTAAGCAGTGCAGTGGAGGTGCTGTGGCCTTTGTGGAAAAACGTGCTGGGCTGTTTTTGGAGAGAAATTCTATGGTTTGGGTGGCGACTAGTTTTTCTAAGATTTTGCTTAGTGCCGACAGGATGGCTATGGGCCCTCTTCCTTGATCTAAGTAAGGCCTTCGATACTGTGGATCATACCATCATGCTTACTGCACTGAGTAACATCGGACTTGATAGTTCTGCCATTAAATGGTTCACCAGCTACCTATCCAATAGGTTACAACAAGTCAAAGCCATAGGAGATCTGTCCCCACAAAAATCCTTGTTACGAGGAGTCCCACAAGGCTCCATCCTGGGCCCTATCCTCTTTGCAATATACATCAATAATCTGGACTCGCAGCTGGGCACAGCCCATGTACACATTCGCACATGATACTGTACTCTATACCACAAATTCATCCTGGGATTTGGCCCATGAATACTTACAGAAAGACTTCGTCACCCTCCAGTACAACCTTATCACTCATAAGCTCCTCCTCAATGCCAAGACTAAAGCAATGATTCTCTCACCAAAGTCTACTTCCGGTTGTCCACATATCACACAGATCCGAACACTCTTAGATGAACCCCTTGAAGTAGTTGATACCTTTAAATACCTACGGTTCTGGCTGGATAACAAGCTCAACTTTCTGTGCCACTTAAATGAAACCTCAAAGAAACTAAGACAGCGATTAGGTTTATTCTATTGCATTAAACACTTACTTACGTTAGAAGCCAGAATGAGACCAGTACAAAATACATTCCTACCTATACTGGACTACGCTGACTTCCTTTACAGTCATTGCCCATCAACGATGCTAAACAAACTGGACACCCTTTACCACCGGGCTTTAAGATTTATCCTAAATCTACCCCATGGTACACATCACTGTCATCTATACCAGGTTTCAGGATGGACCTCACTCTCAACTAGGAGAAAAGGAAGGCTCTCCTCTGTTTTTTACAGCATTATCTGATAACCTCCTGCATACATCTCGAACATCTTCAAATGGGCTAAAGGTTCCTTATGGCCTGAGATGTTTCTCCATAATCTGCTTCCAGATTCCTAGAGTGAAAACTACCCTTAGCTCGGCAGCAATCAACTTCTCACTTCCATCACTTTGGAACAGTATATGCAAGACTCATTAAAATTATCCTCACTTCCAAGCATTTTCACATTCAAAGCTCTATTAACGGATTATCTGAAGGAATCATGCAACTGTTTCAGACACCTATGACCCCTAATCCCCGGGTGCCACTCTCAAATCCTACGCCTAAGTATCTCACCCACCCCACATTCCTAACAACAGAAACCTAGGACCTACAAGCCTAGTTCCTTTAATCCGAGATGGCCCTGCCTAATTTCTACCTTTTACCTATTCTGGCCTCCCTCTTGGCTGCCTACTCTTTCACCCCAATCTTCTACCCTATTCCTTAATACCCTTATTTTTTATAATTTAGGTATGAGCTCTTACTTAGCGGAGACTATATGGGATTGTTGTCTATTCTCATTCCAGTAAAGCTTATCATTATGTATCTTTGCATGTTAATTATGTTGACCGGTATGTACAGGCCCATATTGACCGGCACCTTCACAATGTTTTTTGGTTTTTTTTGCACTGCTGTCCACCGTAATTGTAATCTTATGAAGTGTACTGTATTGTATTAATGCCCAGGACCACCTTGAAAATGAGCTTGCTCAATGGTGTTTATGCCTGGTTAAATAAAGTGATTGATTGATTACCATCCTTGCTGGCCGTCCTCCCCCAGGTCCAGGAAGAACCACACTGTGGCATGATCACTCCCAGCCAACGGGTCCCTCACCTCTAGGCCCCTAATCTGATCACTGTCCGCCAGGACCACGCCCACTGTCCGGCCTCCCTAGTTGGCTCACCTACCTGTTGTGTCAGAAACGATCCTGAAGACATCAGGCAGCCTCTGCTCTCTGGCCACTGGTGATGTCATAGTCCCCCAGTCTGTTCCTGGGTCCTATGTTGAAAATTTACTAACGAAAGTCCATAAAATGACTGTTACCAATGTATGTTGCGCAGTTTCCATGCACCCTCGTAATTTTGCGCATTTGTAATATTTTCACTCCAGATTTTCAACATTGGCATTTTTTCAGATCTCCTTATGAGCAGTACAGCTGTCATTTTTTATATCCTGCCCGAAATACACGTTTACACATCTGGTGCAAAATTATTTATTTATTTATTTAGTTTTTGTTTACCGGGTGAGTACACTAGACAAGTTTTATGCCTATTTTCAGGAACGACCCGGGAGAGTACAAAAGGGTACAATAGGTACATTGATACAGTAATTGGTTCAGACGAATACATTCAGGTACAAAAACAGGAGAAAAGACAATTTTTACAGTTTTTACATTTACGTGGAAGGTACACCCAGATACAGTGCTGGGGCAAGGTATAAATTAGAGATAAATTCAATGACCAACAGGGCTGGTGAGGATTATGAGCATAGTAACATCATAGCATCGGTCAAGCAAGGGAGGGGGGATTTGGACGAGGACATAGCGCAAGAGTGGTGACGCCAGAGCAGGAGAGAAGAAGCCTAGCTCGGTCGCTGTGGGAAATCAATGTTCAGGACAGATTAAAAAAATCATAGTGACAGTGTCCATGAGCAGAGGTCATAAAATGCCTATGTTGAAAATTTGGTGAAATAATTCCACTAAATGACTGTGTTACACACATGCGTTGCGCAGTTTACACGTACGCTCGGAAGTTCGAGCATTTTTAATATTTTCACTACATATTTTCAACACTGCCATCTCTTCACATCTCCCTATGAATGGTACAGCTGTCATTCTTCACATCCTGCCTGATCTGTGTTTTCATACATCTGGCTATAAGGGCACGGCCGCTGTGGGAACTCAAAGTTTAGGACACATTAACAAAATCACAGTGTCACTGTTCATGAGAAGAGGCCCCAAATGCCTTCATGAGGTGGGGTCAGAAAAGGCCATGTTGAAAATCTGTAGTGCAAATACCAAACAACGCCCGGGGTGTTAGGTTTTCCAGCCATAAAGTCCCACCTGGTACAGACTGAAAGGCATCAGGGGTGTGCCTTTGGATTGCCGACTGTAATGCTCATTCCATCCCCCCCCCACACCCCCACCCTGCAGCCAGTGACAAGCATCGAGGTGCGCCTTAGACTCTTCAACCCCCGAGTTCACCACATTCTCCTATACTGCACCCATTTCAGTGTATGTCCTTATGGAATGGGGTGACTGTAAACCGAACACCCAAGGCACCTCAACACTAGTCGGTGTCTGCAGGATAGGGTGAGGTGAAATGGCATGAAAAATTAAGGCAAGTGACCAAACGAATACCCCTAATGCCTGTCCGTCTCTGCTGGGTGGAGGTGGGGTTGGCGTGAAGTTCAATACTTCACTGCCATTCCTATTCTGCATCTGTCCAACTCCTACATTTCCAATGCTAATACCAGCAAGCAAACATTTGGCATTGACAAATGCTCGTTTATATTAGCAGCTATGCAAGGGAGAAAAACAAACAGCAAGGGAAAACGGAGAGACAGTGAGAGGCAAAGAACTGCGAGCCTGTTGGGTTGATCAAGTCCAAAGCCTCACAGGAAAATTGGGTTGTGCAACAAGACAGAGAAGAGACAGGGGAAAAAAAAAAAAAGAAAGATCAGATCCTTGCATTTAAACACTTTCTCCATAACAAATGGGACAGGGTCCTATTCTATCCTGTCACACTCTGCACACACCCTCTGTCACCTACTTGTGTAAGTGTAATATTCAGTGCAAACAGCAGCATGGATTGAGGAAGTTCAACAGCATCAGTACTGCTCATACAGAGTACACCAACTTCCTGCACGAGGTCCTTAATGGTGGTCTCCTGGTAGGTGCCATCTACATTGACTTCATCAAAGCGTCTCAATCTGGTAAATCAGTACACTACTGCTTGACAAGCTCTACATATCAGGCCTCTCCTGGACACGGTAGCTTGGTTTAGTAATTACCCCTCTGACCGCACACAGCAGGTAATGATACAGTGCTCTACTGGATGTTAAAAGCGTCTCAAAAGGGGTGCTGAAAGGCTCAATACTCGGCCCATCCTTTTGGCCTGTTCATAAACAACCTCCCAGAAGCTTGCTCTTTATCAGATTGCTTCTCACACTGATTATGCCATCGTCTTTACCAGTGGTACACACCAGGCCAAACTATCCAGTGACTTCCAAAGCAGCTTTGAATCATTGCAGAGATGGTTCATGCTAAATAAAACAGACCTAAACTATAAGAAAATTAAGACTGTGCTGTTTCCTGATCTGCAAGTGAAAAAAAAAAAAGGCCCTCACCTTGCCATCCACAATGCTAATGGAGCTACTTTGGAACAGGTTGATTCTTTCAAATACCTAGGAGTCACCTTGGATGGTACTCTTTCATTTGTACCTTATGTGGACAACACTGTTAGTCTTGCCAATAAAAAACTAGAAGCGCAGTTCAGGCAACAACTGAACCTCACCTCAGAGGCCAGACGCTTTGCAGTATCCAGCACTGTCCTCCCGCTCCTAGATTATGGCCTCCCAGTTTCCGGGGCGACTAGTGACTCTCTTCTTAACAGAGTCAGACTGGTATTTAAAGGCATGTCGTTTTGCTCCTGGGGCTAATATGCTCACCCACAGCTGCTCCCTATATACACAACCAACTGGCTTCCTCCAGGACAGGCTAAGGCACCAGATCTGTCTAACTGCAAAAAGCACTGATGCTCCCCCAAATACAAAACCTCTCCACCCAGTTAACAACCAGTACTCTAACAAGACTATGTCTAGGAACGTCCTGGAAGTACCTTTCCAAAAAACAAACCTGGCCATGCGTTCCTCTGCAGTCGGAGCAACTTTACGACTGAATGAATTTCCTGAATCTGTGGTGGGTCTCCCCAAAATAGCCCACTTTAAGAAAGCGCTGAAAAATGAACTCGCTCATAGATCCAGATGCAGTTGTTATAACTGGCTCGTACATTTTGACATCACTGTTTTTCTCCTAAAAGTTAATGTCATGTGCCCTGTACTAGCCTGAACTTCACTGCTCACTGCTGACCATCCCCCATTGAACTGCTGCTACATGGACTTGCTGATACTTGTAACAGACTACGCTCCTCTGGAGCTGCTGATTTTATATTATCCTGGTAAATTCTCTGAGCACCCTGCCCTTGTCCTTGACGTGGAACCTTTGTATAAGAGCACTTGTGCTCAAAGCGTGTCATCCAATAACCAAATAAAAATAATACGTTCCAGGTCCAAGATAGGGAGAAGCTTTCATCAACAGGTGGACTAGATGGGAACTGACAAAGCGAAGAGAGGATGTAGATAACAAAGCAGCTACCCTTGAAAGAGAATAGGGAATAAGACTTAGTAGATTTAAAAGAAAATATAATACAACACATCAGAAGTAAGTGTGAGGTGCCTTGCCTCCCACCTCCCCAACCAATGGGACTCCAAATTATACAGAATTACTGCATTCCCAGCAGCCTCCTTAGTTCACTGTTTAAGTGTTGTGTTTATATGTCGTTATGTTTGTTATACTATAAAATATAAAATAAAAACTTGATTTTAGAAAATGGGCTTAAAAATCTAAGAATTCCGATTGGCTGGCAGGGGTGCATTAACTAGCAGTGAGAGCCCTCTAAATAACAAGTCCCAGCAATGCCAACCCACTGAAATATCCTAGTGCCCACCCTGCTTCCTAAATGGATAGAACACCACATTTGCGTTTGAAATAACTGCCATTTTTTCCCCTTGCTTAGTGAGAGAGCTAGCGAGAATCCCCACTCCCATTCAGTCCTTAGCCAAGACACAATACCCAGTAACTGAAATTAAAAAAAAAAAAAAAAATCACAGCAGTAAACCACTTCTTTCCTCTAAAAATCACATCGCTCACACATTGGAGGCATTCCACTCTCCCCCGTCATTCATAACTTCAGAGAGTTCTTGAGACTGTGCCATAAATTTTCCTGTGACATTATAATCCCACCTCCTCCGTAACTCCATCTGCCCGCAAACTCACCTATACCACAGTTCATTTGTTCCTCAGCTCTGTATTCTCTGCAACCGCCAATGCGGTTTCAGTTGAAAGAAACAACTGCTCATAGTTGCAAAAGGCACAGCTTGAATTGGGGCATGAAACTACACACCACTATCCTTCCTGCCATGCTACACTGTATCTTGCTTCCCTGTGGCAGTGTTGCTGGCCACCTTCATAGTGGGGGAATAAAACACTGGTTCTCCAAGACTAACACAAATTTTTTTTTAAAGAACAACCATAGGGGTCTACAACTAATTCAATATCTTGTTCTGGGGGGACAAAATAGCTTTATGGGAGGGCACAACAGAATGGGGAACAGCATAGAAAGACAGGGATTACTTTACAACCTAAACACTAACTTCATTTCTACTCTATTTTAAATTTCTTTTAGTTTTATTAAATTCCATATAAAAAAATCCACAGGCAGCCATTTTCTAAGCATAATAATATCCTACAGGGTAGACGGTATGGGCAATACCACCCACCCTGTCAGGTATGATTGCTTGCATAACAGAGCAGTGTAAGATGCATAGTAAGTATGCTGGGCCAAATGTAAAGTACTCTCACCATGATGTATACCGACATCTTGCTGTACTACATGGCATTTCAATATAGAAAGTACTAAAAAACAAGTACACTATCTGCCGGAGTTGCAGCTTTTGTATCCTGTCCCCCAACCCCATGAAAGTCACTTTGTCCTTAGTACACAACATCTCAATACTCTGTCTGGGGTCTTACCCATACCTGTCACAGAGAACACTCTGCGCTCGCCCCCACACCAGCAGGTACTTTTATGTGCATTAGACAGAGGCTTACTTGATGTTGTCGTCCTGCTCAGCAAACTCCTCGTCGATAAATCCAAACTGATCAACAAAGTTGGCTGTCATCTGCTGGATCTGGTACTCAGAAGGCCTGAGCAGACAGACAAAATAAGTACCACCAATGAGATCGGCAGGAATTTTCATACATAAAAAGCACCCAAACCCACCATAACCCATGTTCTGTACTCCACAGCTCCAGCTGCTAATGCCCTTTGCATGAAGGAAATGCCCAGTCATAATGGCTTTGGAACACTGTTCTTTATTCTTTCCTCACTTCTGCCATTATTTCTGAAATCTGTTACACAGCTAACGCTCTTTGACCTTTGATCTACAAACACCTAGTTTATTCTCGTTTCTCAGCTATTACTCTGGCCATTGTATCAATCGCCAAATCTCTAGCATTCATGGTACTGCTCGACACTCAACATTACTCCACTTTAAAAAAAAAAACAAAAAAACTATACCTTCTCTCTTTTCTCTGTCGCTTACTATCCCCAATTTCCAACCTTCCTTTCCTGAGTAAAATATTGGTAACATTCATTTTTCTAACATTTTCTTTCATTAACAGCCTTGATCCTTATTAGGTGGGTACTAATCAGCATAGAACCCAAACTGCTCTTGTCATAGTGGTTAATGACCGCCTCCCTTACACGGTGGTTCCTCTCGGTGCAGCGTTTCATACTACTGGCCACTCAGTTCTTCTTTATAATCCTGAAACTCTATTCTTGGTCACCATCTTGACATTCTCTTGGTTTAAATAGTAAAGTTACCTACCAGTAACTCTTAATCTGCCAGAGTTATCTCTTCCACAGAGCCACACTCTTTAGCCTATATGTCACAGACACATGGACCCCTCAGGGACTTAGAACTTTTTGGGAAAAACCTCGGATTGGGTCCGGAGTATGCTGTCACATAAATACAGGTTACTCACCTGTAACAGGAGTTCTAAGAATGGTATATGTTGTTCATCCACACTGTCTGGCAGGTTCCTTGCCACTTTAAATCTTGCCGGAAGGTCTTCAAGCTGGCTCCTCCCACCCACCCGGGTGGTAAAACTCTTGGCTCTGCCCCATGACGCCAGATCTAGCCCGCTGGAAGCCAGGTTGTCGTCGGCCGAAGGAGTTCGGGTGGGGTCGTGGATGAACAACATATACCATTCCTAGAACTCCTATTACAGGTGTGAGTAACTTGTATTTCTAGGGACATGGATATGTTGTTCATCCACACTGTCTGCAGACTCTAGCAGTTCTCCGGGAGAAGGGGAGGCAGTGCACACCCCTACTTGGGAAACAGAGACTGGAGAGCGAGGCCCCAAAACCAGCATTCGGCGTGACTCAAGGTCGATGTGGTAGTGGGTGATGAAGGTGTGCTGACTTCCAGGTAGCAGCCCTGCAGATTTCCTGGATAGGGACATCCCTGGAAGCAGCCACCGGCGCAGCGGTATAGCGGGTAGAATGAGCTCTTATCCCTCTGGGAGGCTCCATGCCCGCCAACCTATAGCAGATCTATGCAGGAGGTGACCCACCTGCCTATACGTCCGCTTGGCTGCAGGTCTGCCAGGTGCGGCTTCAAGCGTGGTGACAAATAGCTGGCAAACCTCTCCCGAACTGGCCGTCCGCTCCTTATAATAAGCGGCTCTTCTAGGGTCAAAGTATGGAGCCTATATTCGGCCTCCAAGGTGTTACTGGGGTAGAACACCGGCAGAGTCAACACATGGTTAAGGTGAAACTCCGACACCACCTTCGGAAGGAATTTTGGGTGGGGGCGCAGGACAACCTTGTCCCTGTGGAAGACCAGATAAGGAGACTTGATTTAAAGCGCCTGGAGCTCTCCCATCCTTCTGGCTAACGTGATAGCCACCAAGAAGGCGGTCTTCCACGACAGGTGAGAGATGTCACACCTGTGCATCGGTTCGAATGGCTTTCCCATGAGCTTAGCCAACACCAGCAGTAGATCCCACGGAGGTGGAGGTTCTCGCACCGGAAGGGATATGTGATCAAGGCCTTTGAAAAAGCGCCCGACCACCTTCTCCTGCACCACCGACTGCTTCCCGGCCGCGGTAAGCAGAGATGGCTGCCAGGTGCACTTCAGGGTCAATCGACGCCCTAGCTCAGAAAGGGACCAGGAAGTCCAGTATCCTTGCCAAGGAACAGGAGGAAGGGTCCAGGCCCTTGCTCTGACACCAAATGGAGAATCTCTTCCATTTGAAGGCGTAGCATTTTCTGGTCGACTCCTTAGGGGACGCCTCAACAACGTTGAGGACCTCGTCAGAAAGACCCAAGGCCTGGAACTCTAGCCGCTCAGGAACCAGGCCGTCAGGTGCAGGGATTGAAGGTCCAGATGGAATACCTTCCCCTGATTGACAGAGATCAGGTCCGGGTGGGCTGGAAGCCGCCTCGGGAGCCTGGAGCTGAGACTGAGGAGATCTGGATACCAGAACTGGTGGGGCCAGTCTGGGGCTACCAGAATCACCTGCGCCTTGTCCCTCCTCGCCTTGAGAAGCACCTTGTGGATCAAGGGAAATGGGGGAAAGGCGTAGAAGAGGCCCGGGGTCCACGGCCTCGAGAAGGCATCCCCCTGCAGCGAGCCCTGCTGAGGGGGGCGGGCGTAAACTGCCAAGCCGCATTCTCCCTGAGGCAACAGGTCCGCCTGAGGCACGCCCCAGTGGGAGAAGAGATCTTGTACTAACTCTGGCAGGAGAGACCACTCGTGAGACGCAGCCCCTATCCGGCTTAGGGCATCGGCCAGGGTGTTGGAGGCTCCTGCCACGTGAATGGTGAGGAGATCCGCCTCCAGGCTGCGCACGAGAGACCAAATGCGGAGAGCTTCCCTGCACAAAGGCATGGAGCGCATCCCGCCCTGGCGGTTTAGGTAGTACATGGTCGTGGTATTGTCCATCTGAACCTGAACCACTTGACCCCGTAGAAATAGAGCAAAGGCGGTGAGGGCTAGACGAACCACTCGAAGCTCCAGCAGGTTGATGTGGCATTGGGACTACCGAAGGGACCAGAGGCCATGCGCTCTGTGCTCCCCCAGATGGGCACCCCAACCCATCAGAGAGGCATCGGTTGACAGAGAGACCATCAGCTCAGGGCAGACAAATGGAATGCCCTCCTGCAGATGTGCCGGAACGGTCCACCACTGGAGAGCGTGCCACATCCCCTGGGTCACTGTCACTAGCTGATCCAGCGGATCGAAGTGCTGTTACCATTGG
Source organism: Neoceratodus forsteri (assembly GCA_016271365.2). NCBI lineage: Eukaryota > Metazoa > Chordata > Ceratodontiformes > Ceratodontidae > Neoceratodus > Neoceratodus forsteri. Next base: position 105,425,637 of record CM028131.1, on the reverse strand, counting down.
CTGGCCAGTCCCCATTGAAGGGGACGCATGTACCAGCGGGCCCAATGGATCACGCTGGAGCAGGCCGCCATGAGGCCCAGGAAGTCCCGGGCAGGGCGCGATTGCCCAACCTGAAATGATTGGGCAAAGGAGGAAAGAACCTCAGCCCTGTCTGCCGGGAGCCGTGCTCTGGCTCGAACACAGTTGAGCTCTGCCCCGATGAAATGTATCACCTGCTTTGGCACGAGTTCCGACTTGGCCTCGTTGATGAGGAGGCCAATATGACAGCAAACCTGGAGGGCCAGATCTCTGGACCGCTCCACCTCCGCTCTGGAGGGGGCTGCAATCAGCCAGTTGTCCAGGTAGGGGTACACCCAGACCCTCCGGCGCCGCAGGAATGCTGTCACCACTGCCATGCATTTGGTGAAGACGCTGGGAGCTAGGGAGAGCGAAGGGCATGGCCTGGAACTCGTAGAGGGATCCCTCTGCTCTGAAGCGGAGGAATCTCTGGTGGGACGGACGGATTGGGATGTGAAAGAACGTGTCCTGAAGGTCCAGAGAACAGAACCACATGCCTCATTCCAAGAATGGGATTATGTGAGCCAGAGTGGCCATCCTGAAGGTCTGAGACCTTAGGAACCTGTTCAGGTCGTGCAGGTCGAGAATGGGGTGCCAACCCCACGTCTGTTTTGGGACTGGGAAATACCTGGACACAAACCCCGGGTCCAGAGGGGGATCCGCCACCTTCCTGATCACCTCTTTTTCGAGAAGCAGGGCAATATCGGCTCGGCGGGCCGACAGCGAGGCTGCAGACCCCGTGGCCCCCCCGAGGGGCGACGACTCGAAAGGGTGGAGCCTGCTCGAACTCCAGAGGCAGGCCCTTTCCTACCACCTCCAACACCCAGCGGTCCGTGGTGATAGCGGACCAGGCGGAAAGGAAGTGGCGGAGCTGTCTCCAATGGGGAACCAGGGGAGTGACGAGGCTGGGGGCGACACCCCTCAACCCGTCACTAGGCAGGCTTGGAGCAGGGACCGGCCGAGGGACCTCCTGGGCCTTTACCTCCCTGCTTCCTACTAGAGGAAGCCGCGGGCTTGGGTTTGGGATGCCAAGCGCGAGCCTGCTGGCCCCGGTGCTGTTGGTCTGGACGTGCCGCAGGCGCAGAAGGACGAAAGGACTTGTGCTGCTGCTGTCGGCGGCCTTTGTCCTTCTGGGAGGAGGTGACCGAGTCCAGAGTGGCACTGGACTTCTCGATCCGCTGGAGGTGACCTTCCACTCCAGGGCCGAAGAGGTCGGTCCCCAAGAAGGGGATGTCAGCCAATTTGTGCTAGGTATCCGCCATGAAGGTGGATATCCTCAGCCATGCTCTGAGGCACATGGCCACCGGAACCGCAGCCAATCTGGCATAGGAGTCTCATATGTCCAGAGCTGTTTGGAGCTGCTGCTTCGCCACCGCCCTACCCTGGTCCCGAACCTGCCGGACCGTGGTCTGCAGGTCGGCCGGGAGATGAGGGATCACCTCATCCAGGGAGTCCATGAGGGCGTGGGAGAAGTGTGTCATCAGCATGGCCAAGCTGGCCTGGTGGAGGCCAAGGGAGGACACAGCGTACACCTTGCACCTGGCGCAGTCCAGCTTTTTGGACTCCTTGTCGGGGGGCTTGTCCAGGTCCCTAGCATTCCCGGAACGCAGTAAACGCTGTTGGTGACCAACCCCTGGGCAGAGGGGTGTTCCAAACCAGGCAAAGAGCCGGGTAGGGACCGGATACTTCCTGGCTGAGGGCGAGGGACAGGAAGCAGGCCGCTGTTAAGCTGGCTGGGCCTACAATGGCCTCAGCCACCGGAAAAGCCTCCGGTGAATCCCTCAGTCCTGTGATCTCCATCAGGGGACACTTGGGTCTGCTTGGATACAGGCTCGAGCTGCATCCCAGTGGACTCCGAGATGAGCCAAGCAAACCCATGAAGGATGATGGGTCTTCGGCAGTGACTGGCTCCTGAGGACTCCAGGTCAATCGGCCTGGAGAACAGGGAGGAGTCGTCGTCAGACTCCGAGGAGTTCACGAAGAGCTACCTAGGGCCTGAGTCACCCTCCACCTGCCGAAGACGGTCGGGAGTGAGGGTGACAGACAGCCTGTGGGGCAGGCCTTGACCCGACCGAGAGTCCTTGGTCGGCGCCCCCGATTCCGGTTGTGGGCGGAGGTTCCACCACAATCGGTGGGGCAGCAGGTTTCGCCAACAACCGGCCCAGGCTTGGGCATCCTCGACTGCAGCGAGGGTGTTGCTCTGCCGGGTGACAAGCCACTTGATGGCCAGGAAGGAGTCGGCGCCGACTTGCTCCCGGACAAAAGTAACTGCTGCCACATCAGGTCCTCGTAGCGTCGACGCAATCTGCGCTGAAGCCTCTCCTCTTCTGAGGAGGAAGACGAGGATGAGCAGCGGCGCTGCTTACCTCGGTGCCGAGACCGAGACCGCCGATGTCGGCCGGATCGGCTGGACCGAGAAGAAGTCCGAGACAGAGATCCTCGGTGTTTCTGAGGAGGCCTGGGAAGGCGGGACACCCGCCTTCCCTGCTTGGACACCTTAATTAGGGACTGCTGCACCGGGGCGCAGGCAGATCCTCGGTCTACACCGGGGGAACCGGCGAAGAAGGGTTGTCGGCTTCACCAGTCGACAGCCCGTCCGACAGGTCGACTAAAATCTCGACCGCGTCGACGGGTGTCTCAGCCAGCTGGCCTGACGAGGACGCCGTGAAGCCAGTGGCCTTAGCCGCAACCTCGACCAAAGTCGACAGTCGGCTGTCCGGGGAAGGGGACCTCTCCCGCTCCCACGAATGCCGACGACAGGACTTACCCTTAGAATCCTTCTTTTTGGACCGAGAGGAATGTCCCGATGGCCCCTCTCCCTTCGTGGAAAGGGACTGGCAAAGCTCCTTGAACGAGGCAGAATACGAGGTACCCAAAGAGAGCGGGATAAATGCCGTGACCGAGGAGAAGGAAGATGTGGCCTGGGCCGCCTCCTCCTCGAGGGCGATCATCTGCTCGATCTGCTCAGCCGAGCCAGCCGCCACAGTAACCGCCCAACGGGCCTCCTTCAACTTTACTGGCGGGTATCACTTCGGGCGCCCTAGCTTTAACGGGGCAGCACGGTCCTCCAGGATCGCTGGCTGAGAACGAACAGCATGACTCTGAAGCCTGGTCGTGGTTCCCAGGCCGAGGCAGTAGACGTAAGTGGAGGCGCGGTCCATCCTGGACATCATCTGCCCACAAGGGCACCGCCAAAACCGGAGTCGATTTGTCCATCGCAGCCGCATGAGGAGAAGGATGACCTAAGTTTTGAAAATTTTAAATGAGTTTCGGACGAACTGAAGAATTAGGATCCAGTCTATCACGCAGAGCGCTAAGTAGGGAACCTGAGCTCCAAGCGGAAGAAGATCTGGCGTCATGGGGCAGAGCCGAGAGTTTTACCACCCGGGTGGGTGGGAGGAGCCAGCTCGAAGACCTTCCGGCAAGATTTAAAGCAGCAAGGAACCTGCCAGACAGTGTGGATGAACATATCCATGTCCCTAGAAATGGTATTGTTTGCTCCTCACACCTCAGTGCCTTTCTATCTGGCAGGAAGAAAATCTGAAGAAAGAAGATGATGGGTCACCAGATATTCTAACAGTTAGAGCTATGCTAAGTGTGTGCAAGCTAGTCAGTGCTATATCCAGACACATACTTAGCACATTTACCTATGTACTCATGCATCTGAATGCATGGTGGTATATTATTTTGGTTCTGGAAGTGCTAGAAAACTGCTTGTGCAACCTTGTTTAATGCTTCCAAAACACTACCTTTTATAAATCTGCACCGTAGTGAGAACCCCCCACGTATATGGTGACTGGCAGTACAGTCTAGAGGTTAGAGTAATGAGCTGTGAATGAGCTTGGTGCACCAGCAGACATGGGTTTGATTCCCACAATCTCCACTTGCATACTGTACGATTCTGAGCAAGTCAGTCACTTAACCTCCCCAGTGCTCCTGGGTTGCCCCTGAAAATAGACACTTGTGCCTAATGGGCCTTACCCGGTTACCAAAATAATAAAATAAATATAGTTAGTATTAAAAAAAAGACTAGTGCCGCCCCCCACCAATAATCCCTGCTGAACAGACTACAGATTATTGCACCTTCCCTGGTAGTTTAGTGGACACCCCTTCCTTTACTTGATCCCCACAACAATGATGATATAATCAACACTCCTGGTAGGCAGTGAGCCCCCTACCCAGTCCTTGTATTGGCTGCACAGTCAGCCATGGAGGTGGGAGATATGGGTCTGTGTGGGTTGCTTTGGGGGAACAAGGACCTGTAGGGGGTCCACTAAACTACTAGGGATGTCAAGGGGGATTTGGTGAGGACTGAGGAGTATTTTTTTTAATTACATATACTGCACCACAGATGCTTGGGAGGGGAGGTTGGGGGATGGTCCTCAATGCAATCCAGGGAACACAAGTGCTTCACAACTTAATAAGGCCATAAAAGGATGGAAATGGCCTCTCAGTGCTTTGTATGGGCTACGGGGTCACTTGCATGGGGACCTTCTCCTTTAAAGTTGTGTTACTATACTATAGGGGGTGCAGCGCAGGGCGACAAAGATGATCATGGGGCTGGGGATCATATGACAGGAGGTTGAAGGAGTTGAACATGTACTCACTGGAGGAGAGGAGAGACAGGGTGACATGATTGAAACCTTTAAATACATGAAAGAAATAAACAAAGGCAGTGCAGAGGGGCTGTTCAAAGTAGGGAGGGAGGGCCATATATGAGACTGGAGAGGAAGGTTCAGGAGGAGATGAGGAGACACTTTTACACAGAGAGGGTGGTGGCTGGTGGAATGCTGCTACCTGCAGAAGTGGTATGCAGTAGAACAGTGGACTGCTTCAAACGAGGATGGGACAGGACAAGGGGGAGGGTTAATGAAGGGGAAGGGTGGAAGGGAGGGGCAGCTGCAGAATAAGGGGTGCTAGCTGCACATTCAAGCAGACTTGATAGACCTCTAGGCCTTTATCTGCTGGCAAATTTCGTATGTTCGTATACTAACTTGTAAACTTTTTAAAAAATTTTTATCTAGTGTATTTGTATTAAGTATAACTGTAACATAGAATTTCTTCTTACGCTACTGATTGTAAATGAGCCTTGCGGCTCAACTGGAATATGACCGTGTTTATGTTCTTTCTAACGTGAATATTTTTACTACTGCTACACAAAGTCCCTACGCAGGTTGGGCCCAGGCTGTCTGGCAGACCTATATCCTTACGTGTCTTTGCGCCTCTCCACTCCACTAAGGAGGGCCTTCTTGTAATACCAGGGGTGAAACTGAAAACCTTGGGTGACTGAGCCTTCGAGATAGTGAGCCAGGTCTTGTGGAACTTCTTCCTGAGAGCCCTGAGGGAGGCCCCTCAGTACAGGGCTTTAAAGGGACTTCAAGACTTTATGCAAGCCTCTGGGGATTAAGCCCCTATTTCATCCTGGCACCTAGTCTGAATTCATTTGTTTATACCAATTAGCAGATTTAATATTATGAGATTCAGTTATTTTATTATTGTATGTTACGACCAGCTTAGTCAGCTTTTAGCATCTATCCATTTATTTCGTTATTTGCTTTGTTTCATTGTGCATTGTGATATGTTATTCTCCTATGCAGGTGGCCTGACTGTAATAGCACCCTGAGCCTCTGAGGAAGGATGACAGTAACTACAAATAAAATCTACTACTACTTGAAATATAGCAAGTTTGTGCAAGTGAGCTAATAGGTTTTGGATGCCCTAACTACTTTTTGCTCCTTGCCAGCCCATGGTGAGTACAGGCACATACCCTCAGTGTGGCCACTGCCAGCCTATGGTAAGCATAGGCACACACTTGTGTGGCCACTGCCAGCCCATGGTAAGTACAGGCACATATCTCGGTGTGGCCACTGCCAGCCTATGGTAAGTACAGGCACATACCTCGGTGTGGCCACTGCCAGCCTATGGTAAGTACAGGCACATTCCTCGGTGTGGCCACTGCCAGCCTATGCCAAGTACAGGCACATACCTCTGTATGGCCACTGCCAGTCTATGCTAAGTACAGGCACATACCTCGGTGTGGCCACTGCCAGCCTATGGTAAGTACAGGCATATACCTCTGTATGGCCACTGCCAGCCTATGGTAAGTACAGGCACATAGCTCTGTATGGCCACTGTCAGCCTATGGTAAGTACAGGCACATAGCTCTGTATGGCCACTGCCAGCCTATGGTAAGTACAGGCTCATACCTCTGTATGGCCACTGCCAGCCTATGGTAAGTACAGGCACATACCTCTGTGTGGCCAGCACGTAGATGTTCTTTGTGCTGAGGGCACTTTTTAATGCCTTCATTGCGGCTTTGTTCTAGGGGGGCTATATTAGAACAAGTCTAGACACAGTCACTGTACTCCAAACTTGTCTGAATATAGCAACTGAAGGGCACTGCGCTAATCTGCCCTCAGGATTGTTTGTGTAGGGCACACTCAGACCTTTGAATATGAGCCCCAAGTAAAAGAAAACAAAACAAAACAAAAAAACACAAAATCCTAGACTCAGGGGTTCAAAAATACCAACCCCAGGGAGGAAAGAAAACACTGGGAGGCCTCTAACGCCAGAATGGGTAAAAGAAAAATCCACTAGAAAGGGCTGTAAGGATGGCCTTCAGCCTAAATGGAAAAAATTTATTTTAAAACCCGGGAACCTTAAAGCCTGGAAAAAAGTCAAATTCACAGATTTCTTATGAAGCTCAGCTACCATACCGATAGGGGTCGTACAAATTCCCCTCTTCCCTGCTAGAGTGGTAATTCTTGTAAATTTTTAATCTAATATTCACAGACTGAGAAAGACTGGGAGTCGTACAAGGAAAAAATGAGAGAGTCAAACAAACAAATTAGAAAGGCAAAAGCCCAGACAATGGAAAAGACAGCAGAAGGGGCAGAGAGAGGAGACAAATCATTTTTAGATGCATTAGAAAATGTAGGAAGACAAAGGGGGATAGTAAAGATTGCTACTGAGGAAGGGAAATGCACAAAACATGACAGAGAAAGCCGAAATCTTCAATAAATACTTCTGCTCGGTGTTTACCAAAGAGGACCCAGGTGATGGCTCAGGCCTGAAAAAACACAAAACCCCAGGACCAAGGGTAGACACGAGTCCCTTTACAGAAGCCAATGTACGGGAGGCGCTAAAAAAGTACTACCACTGTATAGATCGCTGGTCAGGCCTCACCTGGAATACACAGTCCAATTCTGGAGGCCTCACCTCAGGAAGGACATTGACTGGGTGGAAACAGTATAGAGAAAAAAGACAAAAATGATTCAGGGTCTGCAGTACATGTCCCACGAGGAAAGACTTACGGAACTGAATATGTGCTCCTGGAGCAGAGAAGAGAGAGAGGGGACATGACTGAAACATTCAAATACATAAAAGGCATTAACAAGGTACAGGCACAGGAACTTTTTCACTTCAAGAAGAGCTCCAGGACCAGGGAACATGACCTCAGGCTGCAGGGAAGGAGGTTCTCTACTAACACCAGTAAGGTTTTCTTCACAGAAAGAGTGGTGGACAATTGGAACAGCTTGCCCCAAGAGGCTGTGGGGGTCAATACCATGGGGGGATTCAAGAATGCATGGGATAGACACAAGGAAGCCCTAACTACAAAGGGCAACTAGAGTGTCAAAATAGGTCTAAAACAAATGGGCAAACTAAACAGGCCTAGCAGTCTCCTTCTGCCGACAACTTCTATGTTTCTATTTCTATACATAAAATATATCGCTTGCTTTCAAAAGTGCATTATACAAAAGATATATGACCTTACCTTTAGAAACGCATGTAGAAGAAATGTATATAGACACAATTCTCTTAATTAACTTACATGTTTTTACTTTTTGCACCAGTTAAGTCCAAACAATTAGTAGAAGGCCAAAAAAACTATCACCTTCAAATTGCTAGAAATAAAAACCTTCCCTTTGTTCAAAACAATTATATCATATCGCTGCTGGTAATCAAAAACTAATAGATACCATTATCTAACAGAAAGAATAAAACAAAGAAGTAGGAAAGCAAACTGTATAAATCAAAATGGGTTGCATCATGATTAACACATACATGAGTTTATCGGTAATTTTCTACAATTTTTGAGTCCATATTTCTTAAAGTCAGAAAACGCATTTTAGAAATTAAATTGTGGCAGTTCAGTTCAAGAAATAACTTCCATTAAACATAAGCAGCGGTATGGATGCATTTCCAAAAGAATTCATCTTTTAAACTGACTCAGCGTGTTTTTGGTGAATAGAAGGATCTTCATTCAAATAAAATGGAATCACGTTAGAAACCTTTGTTTTACGATCCAAAGTTGCAGGCAAAATATCCTCTTATGTTTTTGATATCACTTCACTCTGGGTAATGTCTACAATATTCAGGGACACATCCATAGAAGCTATGTCTCGCTTAGGTCGGATTCATTTCAATTTAACGAATGTCTGAGGGCGGCTTTCTCAGCGTGCTGTTGTCTCAGAAAACTTTTTAATTTGTTCCTTATCAAAGAATATTCATTTTGTATCACCTAGTATGAGCTTTGCTTTACATGGATACTGCAGAAACAGCCGACTTCCTCAAACTTCTATCTACTCACGGAAAGCCAGAAACCTGCACTGTTGTGTGGTTGAGCTATGTCTGGGTAAAGGAACACTTTACCCCTTTGAAAGAGTAAGCACCTTTCATTCAAGCTAATTTCATTATCAGTTGCCTGTCAATTAGAGAGGACAATGTCACAATTATTGTAATGGCCTTGAAAGGACTAACAAAGGTTTCTGCTACAAATCTTTTTCAGATATTGTGTAAACTAGTATTATGTTCCCCTCCCCTGGTCAAGCCTGAAAATAGCAGGATTTGTCTAGTGCACTTACTCCGTCAACAAAAACTAAATAAATAAAATAAATAAATGTTGGGGTTATAACCAATGGGAAAATTCATTTATTCAACAAAAAAAAAAAACTTTAATATGGTCCCAAGTGTTTTGAGCCTGTGTCTCTAGAGGCATATTTACACAGCCGCCTTTGCACCGCAGCAACCAGGGCGTGCGGGCTGAGGTGGTGCAAACGTAGCCATGTGGACACCTACTGTAGTGTGGTAAGTCATCCTCTCCCCAAGCTGGCACAGAAACAGGAACGGGTTCTGGAGAGAGTGGCTTAAGCAGTCGTGTGGACAGGCTGCGCTACTCACGTCAGCGCACAGGTAAGACCGACTTCTTCTCCAGCTCAAGCAAATGGCATTTGTCCCATTTCCAACTACCCCTCTCCAGCACAACTTGCATCGGCGCAGACAGGGGCTGGCGTAAACTGAGACTTAAGTTGACAAGGGAGTTCAGGGCAGCACAAGTGCAGTCGGAAATCGCAAGTGAAGCGAATGAGTAAATGCACCTTAAAAGAAGAACCTGCACAAAGCACTAATTCAAAAGCCGCTGACTGTTCTCTATTGTACAAGCTGTGGCAATTGATTCCCTCATTAGAGTTTTTGCTGAGGCAGACATAATCTTCAATTTAACTTTTAATCCAGTGTCTTCTTTTTCATGAAGTTTAAGTACTTTCTGGTTTTCCTGTGCTAATTAATTTGTTTTTGTTTCTCTATTTTGTCAGACTTCCGTCAAGCTTTAACTGTCTTCTTGTACCTAGTTATCAAAATACCAAAGGATCTATAGATAGTGTCAAAAGATAAATTTTATTTTCTATGTCGAGAGACAGTATAGGTCATACAAGGCTAGAAATGATCTCTTAGTGTCTTGTATGGGCTACGGGTCAACTGCACGGGGACCTTCAAATAAAGCAAGTTTCTGTAAGTGAGCTAATAGACTTAGGAGGCCCTAACTACTTTTGCTCCTAGTCAGTCTATTGTAAGTATAGGCACATACCTCTGTGTGGCCAGCAGGAGGGTGTGCTTTGTACCAAGAGCACTTTTTAGTGCCTTCATTCAGGATTTCCTCTAGGTGGTTATATTCAAACAAATTAGGACACAAACACTACTTCAAACTTGTCTGAATGTAGCAGTTTTAGGGAAATGCGCTAACTTGCCCTCAGGATAGGGATTCTGCATGGTACAAACTCAGAGCTTTGAATATGGGGCCCACTGAACAGAAAAAACAAGCCAATAAACGAAAAAATTCACAAAATTCTAGGCTCTAGGGTTAAAAAATATCAACTCTAAGAAGGAAAGAAAAACTGGATGGCCTCTAAAGCCAAAATGGGTAGAAGAAAATCAACCAGAAAGGGTTGTAAGGACGGCCTTCAACAAGGAAAAAAATCATATAACTTTTAAAACTCAGGAAACATAGAATTTGATGGTAGATAAGGACCGCGTGGCCCACCAAGTCTGCCAATTTCCCTACCTGATGGATAAGCTGTAGATCCTAGTTAACCAGCAGCCTACTTCCTCCTAGCCCCCACTAGAAGTGCCTTATGTCTGTCCCATGCATTCTTGAATTCCCCCACTGTTTTCGACTCCACAACCTCCTGCTGTTCCATGCATCCACAACCCACTCCTTGAAAAATACTTCCACATTACTTCTGGAGCCGTCCCCTCTATCTTCAAATTGTGCCACCTTGTACTTGCACATATCTTTTTCTGAAAGATGCTACCTTCTATGACTTTGTTGATTCCCTTGAGGTACTTCAAAGTTTCAATCATGTGCCCCCTCTCCCTCCTTTCTTCAAGAGAATACATGTTAAAGGAGAAGTCCTTCTTAAGTTGTGCTTATTGGATTCTTACCTGCACATGTTTACATGTTCAGTAGTGTCTCCCATTAACACCCAGCCATTTTCAGCCGAGGAGGATGGGGAACTCGAATGTTCAGATGATTCCTGTGGCAGAGGGGACAGGCGTAACACGGGCCATGCATGTATCTAACATATGACGGAAGGCCGTGAAAGGCTCTGAATGTCTCCCCAGGATAACTGGCCCGGGAGGACCGACATGGTCTGGAAGAGAGGAGGTAGCTGCAGAGGAATGGGAGAGGGGCACCTACGAGGAGGCAACTGTCCTCTGCCAGGGCTCTGAAATCCAGGGAACGGAGCCCGAGCTGGCAGGGTCCCTGAAATCAAACCAGGTTGCAAGATGGAACTCTGGGGATGTGAACTCTGGAACAGCCCAAACGGGGAATCTCCCCTGTGATGCACCTGGGGCTGCATGGGTCCAGAAGGGAAACCCACGGCGGCGCCACAGGAAAGGTCCCCAGAGCCTAAGAGGGAGAGGCGGGTCGGGCGACATGGTTCGTCTCCAAGACCCTGAGGGGTGGCAGAGGGGCAGACGCCACCCCGACCTCTCAACCCTCAGACTCAGAGGACGCCCTCCCTCGACTCCAGTGATGGGGTCCATTGATCCCGGGACCTCCCGAGGGGACCCCCCAAAATAGGACTTCCAGTCCACCCCGAGAAGGCGCAGCAGCACGAGGGTTGGCAGCAGCCACAGCCTCCTCTGCGAGGACAGCCCCCTTCCCGACCCCCAAACCACCCTCCCCCATAGACTCCAGGCCACCCCCAGCCTGGGAGTCCTTGGAGGAAGACTGTTGTGGAGACTCAGGAATGGGGGCGCTGGGCCACCTGACACCGCGCTTCCCAAAGGACTCTGACTCCGAAGAATCGGGGTTCGAGAACAGGCCCACGTTTGAATCGTCCGCTTCCAGAGAAGAGTCGACCAGAAGGACCTTGATGCTGGCCACCTCGAGAGTCTGCAGGGAAGCGGCGCCATGAACGGCACCGGTATCACTCGCGACGCCGACCGCTCCCAGTGCCTCGTCCGCGGCTCTGAGACCCAGTCCCGACCCGCCAACAGCCCTGGTCGAATCCCTGGTGCCATGTGCGGCCCCCGAATCCAACACAGTGCCGCCAGCGGTGTCGACCGGATGAATGGCACTGCGAGCGGCGCCGAGAACCAAACCAGTGCCGCAAGCAGTGCTGTCCCAATCACCAGCACCGCAAACGGCTCCGGGATCTGAGACGGCACCAGAAGGCAGCGTCGAGGGTCCACCAGTGCCAGACCCAGCAACTGTGGGCCACGACACTGGGGGAGTCTGCACCTCCGAGGAGGCAACTGCTGAGTCACTGTCTCCGACGCGACCCCGGGAGGGGCTACGACGTTCCTCCGACACCGCGAAAGAGGCCTCCTCCTCAGCAAGGCTTGAAGATGAGGAGGCCTCCTCCTCACCAGACCATATAGGCACGGGAGGGAACCCGGAGAAAGGGCCTAAAGTCCTGGCCTGGGAAACCCGAGACCAACGCCATCCTCCGAAAGTCAGTGGGGCCTTGCCGACTTTAAACGTGCGGACTTCGAGAATACGGCGGTCCATCGAAAAACAGATGTCGCATCTATCCATGTCATGGTTAGGTCCCAGGCACCAAAGGCAGACATCATGCCGGTCCGTCATGGAAAAATGCCGGCCACAGGAGCACCAACGTATGGGGGCGCGGCCCGCTTTTGACTTTCGCTATTCTTAACTGGACATGATGCTAAACAAATAAACATAGAAAAGCTCCTGGCGCTCAGAGAAAGAATAAAAAGAACGGTCTTACCAGTTGTCAATGGCGTCGGGAGAGAGCGAACGGGATGAAGGAAGGCATCGAAAGACGATGAAGGCCTAGTAGCACAGCAACGAACTGTTTACTCGTGTAGCAGGTGTAGCCTCGACAGTGGGAAAAACAGAACTGGGATGGAGGAGGAGTCTGCGGTGCCTAACGGCCTCCCTTCACATACCATGTAGTGCGTCACTCTCGAGGGCGACGCTGTCGGCAACGACTCCTCTCCAAAAATAAACCAACTTCTGTAGCGGATGCGCGCCTCCAGTTTACACCCAGCAGTAATGAATGGTGAAGACTGACAAGGGAGTATCTGGAATTTAGTAAATGCTATACAATACTATTTGGCGTTCATACTATATTTAAACAGGACAATTAACGAAGCTCATTTGAATATGGTTTCATCTGTTGAAAATCAAAACATTTCAAACAAGAAATTGTTTGAAATGGCCCAAGGTACGGTATGTAAATGTTCACTTAGTAATGACAGGGATTTTATTAAAATATTTTCAACGTCAACTCAAACATGCCCTCCTCAATTATATGAGCAAGAACTAAAATAACCGTCTGAAAGACAAAAAGACACTACATTGGTAGTGTGAACCCATTTGTGTGTTTTCTTTCTGAAATTGGATTCTGCATGTAGGAGACTGAAGTGAACCCCAGCAGTTCACTCACCACTGCTTTCCCAAGCCACTTTAAGTGAGTTGCACATAAAGGGAGTAAAGAAAATGCCCCTAGAGCAGAGGTAATGCACAGCCCCTGCAGCCAGCCAGGTCCAATCAGGGTGGGGGGGAACTTGAATCAACATCTGTCTATGCCTTCCTTAGACTGTTCCGATCGGTTCCAAGTCCATTCAACAACTATACTGTAACAATGCCAGTTGCACCTGGAATACTAAACACTGAATGACTATGAGGAAAATAAGATGCAGTAGCTGTGTGGGAGCGTTCCAAGAACGATGCAGTGCAAGTTGATCAAGGAACGTAAACAATCATGTATTTGTGTGCTAACACCACTGTGGTTGGCAGTCTGTTTATCACATTTAGAAATAAAAAAAGTAATCTGAAACATAAATCCAGCTACATCCACAGTCTCAACGGAATGTGACCAACTACACAATGTGTGTGTTTAACTAGGGACACGCTGAGGCCAAAGGGGGTTGACTGTGTCCCTTTAGAAGCAAATACAGATTTTCTAGATATACAATCAATGTATCTGAATTCTGGATGTGTACATTTCAGGTCTCTCCAAAAACTGCTTAAATGAGAGGTATACCTTTTCTAACTTTAGATGGCTAATAACAAGTAGATGAATTGCTAGCATTCTGAGAATGTACAACTACACGTACCCAGTGAGCACCAAACAGGAATTGTGTTTTGCTATGTTGAAACAACATAATCCAACAAGTGACATACAGAATAATGGATGAGGAAGGCTTTGATATGAGAATTTAATGCACACTGAGTTGTGGGATGCTACATAAACACCGAGGGCAGCCCGAGTGGTTTATCAAAGCATCCCACAACGAGGGTGTGCATTAAATTCATATGAAACACCCTCCCATCTTTTTATTTTTATAATAACGGGCCAGCAATTTTTCTCCAGCAGTTTGTGAGACTGTTTGGCCCACTCACACACAGAATGTTGGCCAATGAGGCAGCAGCATAGTTTGAATGGCATAACAACCAGCCAGTTGTTATGGAAAATATCAACCTGGTCAGTACATTGAGAGAAACTGCTGACCAGTTATTTTATCAGTGTAATTTTAACACTAACGTGGCCTGGTACACAAAATTAAATGCTCCGCGTAACACATAATATACCATTTTTTTTTTATTTCTATCAGTCAATACAGTGAAATGTAGCTGAAATGGCCCTCAGAATAGAGTCCCAGCACAATACAATCAATACATCTAAAGTATCTGGTGGTCAACTGACTTTGTGCTCCATCACACTGCGTGGTACCAGAAACAGCAAAGTTACAGAAAAGTGCCTGCGGTGGGGTGAAGTAAGTCAGTAAATAAATAAATATATAAACAAATAAATAAATGATCTACCCCCTCATCCCCAGTCAAGTTTGATGTAACCTGACCTATGCATGGTGCATTTTACTTGGGTCTTGGGGGAGGGGTTAAATCAAAGGAAGTGAATATTAATTGTGTTTGCATCTCTGGAATAAATGACAGTGAGGTGCTGACCACAGCACACCTGTAATGTAATGGAACAGGCCACTCTGTGATCTGTATCATTACTATTACAGCTGCTATAGTTTGTGAAAAAAGTAACTTGCTTTTAAGTAATTTAACAGTAAACTGTGTGTAATTTCATGTTTTTCTTGTAAAGTGCTAATTGAAATATAAAAATTAAGTTTGCCAGAGTCAAGGAAATAATATTTTCATTTTCAAGGAATAATGCTTATATAATGTCAATAGTAACTAAAAATACAGAAAAAATAACAGCTGCAGTTGGAATTCACTGATACTGATGACAGGTGTCAGCTGAGTATTCAAAGCTGCTTTCAGCTTCAGCTAAGACACGATTGCAAGAGATTTTCAGTCTCCTACATGCAAAATCTAATTACTGAAAGAAAACACACAAATGGGGTCACACTACAAATGTAGTGTCTTTTTGTCTTTCAGACAGTTATTTACGTTCTTGCTCATATAACTGAGGTGGACATGCTTGAGCAGATATTTGTTGAGCCCCAAAGAATTGAAAGAATAGCTGGGTCTGAAGTCAGAGCAATGAACAGTATTTCTGATGTTACCATTCTCAGAGGACACTAAGTAAACAAATTAAAATCACAACTGTATAAAAACGTGTGTTCATTTAAACTGTAGTTTTTCCACTAATTTATTCATAGCAGGTTATGACCTACTGCTTGCCTGTGTAGTTTGATTGCATCTTTAGCAAGGGAGCTAACCGTTGAGTGGAGCAGACACATCATAGTGGCCATGGCATTACGGGCAGATATGTACTGTAAATTAGTTGTTTTTTCCTTCTGGCACCAACAGCTTCATCTGTCACAGAGCAGTAAAACAGACAGGATCAGCAGTGGAAGGGAATTTATTTATTTTTTTAACAGCCGACTCACCCATGAAATAAAACGCACAGAAAGGAGGTCAGGTACAGATAAGAGGAGAGGTTGGTAGTGGGGCTACAAGTGATGGACTGCAGCTGCAGGGTCAGACATTCAGGGGAGTGGCGCTCCAGCAGATCTTACGGCTGCAATTATGGTACAGATGTTTGCAGTAACACTTACTCTGTGATTTACTCTATGACTTAACAGTGCATATTTTTTTTTTGTTGACATCTCACACGTGCTGGTATACTACTGCAGGTTTACTACAATTATTATGTCTGGTTGATGAGCGAACTTGCGGGCTGTGGATGCATTGCATGACAGGACAAATACAGAAGAGCCACAACAGGTCAGTGTGTTCTAGTGCCGCTTACGCAAACTATGTTCATTCTGCATTTTCCCTGATTGCCTAAATCTCTTACTGTCTGCCGAATAAAAACACTGTGTGAATCTACAAGTGCTTGAGGTTAAAGTCCGGAGGCAAAAAATGCGGAAGTTTGATACAAAACTCTACGCTGCTATGCCCTCTCCTTCTTGTCCAGATATTGTTCTGTATCTCCTGTGTCACGGTGGGGGGGAGGGGTTTCACACAACACAGACAGTCCTCCTACAGAGCAAACACATACACACAGATTGTTTTACAGTTTATTTTTATAAAGAACTTTATTAAGCACAGTTGTGGAGATCCTCTACTCACATAACTCATGAATGGCGCACCGCTCAGACGTCCCTATCACTGTTGCGGCGATTATGTGTTTCAAGTGCTACAAGAAGCATTAGTGCGTATGCACTCAGTAAAGATGGCGCGGGCTTCAAAATAACCAGCCAGGATGAAATTATTTTTATGGAGGAAAATACAAAAATCTGCATGAAGTGAGACGGGGGTGATGAACTACTTCAGGAAACCACACCACACGCTATCAAAAAACAGTTTTATTGAACCTATCACAGTGTTTGTTCATTTTTCACAAGCCTTCTCCTTTAAGTTCCTTTAGTCTCTCTTCGTTATGTCTTCTGGTGCAGACCCTGCACCATTTCGGTTGCCCTCCTCTGGACAGCCTCCGCCCTATGTCTTTGCAGAGATGGGGTCTCCAGCAAAGACTGTATACAAAGACTGAACACAGGAAGACATTACTGGTTCTTACCAGGATTGTGATGAGATTATCATCCTTGGCCATGCCTGAGATGAGATTACCACCCTTGGTCATGACTGTGATGAGAGTATTACACATGGCCATGCCTGTAATGGGATCCCAACTCTTGGCCATGTCTGTACTGGGGTAACTATCGCGGTCATTCATGTGATGAGACTGCTACCCTTGGACGTGCCGTTTATGGCATTACTACTCTTGGTCAGGTCAGTGATGGGATGACTACCTCTGGCCATGCCTGTACTGTGATTACTACTCTAGGCCATGCTTATCATGAGACTGCTGCCCCGGCCATGCCTTTGAAAACATTACTACTCTTGGCTGTGCCTTTAATGACGAACCACTTGGCCATACTCCGTGAAGACATTACCACTCTTGACCATGCCTTTGTAGTAATATATTTACTTGGCTATACCTGTGAAGACATCATCACTCTTATCCGTGTCTTTGAAAGCATTACTGCACTTGGCCATACCTGTGATATTTCTTTGGCCATGCTGAGATGGGATTACTACACTTAGCCATGCCTGTGATGAGATTACTCCTCTAGAAAATGCATGTGATGAAAGTGCTTCCCACTTCCCTTGGCCATGACTGTGATGAAACCTCTTCACTTGACGATCTCTCAATTGAGATTACTTACCTTTACCGCATCAGGCATGCCACTGCTTCTCTTGCAAGGCTTTGGTGAAACTGTTTCTCATAGATATGTCTGTGATGGCACTACTTCTCTTGGCTTTGTTTGTGATGACACTGCTTATCTCAGCATTGCCTGTAATAAGTGCCTTGGCTGTGTCTGTCGTAAGAGTACTACTGTTAGCCATATTTGCGTATAGGGTCACTATTCTTGGCCATACCTGTGATATTACTTTTGCCCATGCCGAGATCTTAGCTATGCCTGTGGTTACTCCTCTAAACAATGCATGTGATAAAGTGCTTCCCCTTCCCTGGCCATGACTGTGATGCCACTGCTTCTCTTGGCCAGACCTCTGATGAAACTGCTACTCATAGGCATGTCTATTTATGATAGGGTAACTATTCTTAGCAATGCTTATGGTGACAACCAACCTACCAACTTTTACCATGCTTTTTTTCCTTTCTTTTTACTTCTTTCTTTTATGCCGCCTCCTACACCACCTACCTCTACGCCACCACGGTCTCAGACCACGCCCCCCGGGTGGGGTCCCACCTACCTAAACAATCTTTGTCATGTTGATGGCTGAAGGTTATGGGACAGTCCAACTTCAGTTCACCAGGGGCAGTCATCATGCTGGCTGTGGGGTTTTTCCTTGTTTCTCCCCACCCCAAGGACACAGTCATACGCTGGAGAGCCAAGGTACATGTGCATATAGAGGCATGCTGCCACACCAGCTCCTGGCCTGCATTCTTCTCTCCCATGGTGCCCTAGGCTGCACTGCCACCTGTGGTCACCCAGGTGGCAGTGCTGCAGTGAAAGCAGCAACCTCCCACTTTAGCGCAACCTCCCACTTTAGATGAAAAGACCGCCCCTGGGATGTCCAGTCCTCCTCCCTGGTCGGGCCCAAATAACCTGAGTTTATTCTCAAACTCAGGTCATTGCATCATGAGTAGCAGTGCTACCACTGCACTGACAGGCCAGCCACTTGACCATGATTTTGATGGGATTACTACCCTGGCCATGCCTTTTTGAGGTTACTACCCTTCCATGCCTGCACTGGGATTATGGCTGTTGGCCATGCCTGTCTTGGCATTACTACCCTTGGCCATGCCTGTGCTGAGATTATGGCTGGGCATGCCTGTGCTGGAGATTACTACCCTTGCCATTCCTGTGCTGAGATTATGGCTGTTGGCCATGCCTGTGCTGATATTACTATCCTTGCCATGCCTGTGCTGAGATTATGGCAGTTTGCCATGCCTGTGATGGCATTACTACCCTTGGCCATGCCTATGCTGAGATTATGGCTGTTGGCCATGCCTGTGATGGCATTACTACCCTTGGCCATGCCTGTGCTGAGATTATGGCTGTTGGCCATGCCTGTGCTGAGATTACTACCCTTTGCCATGCCTGTGCTGAGATTATGGCAGTTGGCCATGCCTGTGCTGGAGATTATGGCTGCTGGCCATACCTGTGAGAGATTACTACCCTTGCAATGCCTGTGCTGAGATTATAGCCGTCGGGCCGCGCCTATGCTGATATTACTACCCCTTGCCATGCCTGTGCTGAGATTATGGCAATTGGCCATGCCTGTGATGGCATTACTACCCTTGGCCATGCCTGTGCTGAGATTATGGCTGTTGGCCATGCCTGTGATGGCATTACTACCTTGGCCATGCCTGTGCTGAGATTATGGCTGTTGGCATACCTGTGAGAGATTACTACCTTGCAATGCCTGTGCTGAGATTATGGCAGTTGGCCATGCCTGTGATGGCATTACTACCTAGGCAATGCCTGTGCTGAGATTATGGCTGTTGGCTGTGCCTCTGATGACCTGCTACTCTTGGCCATGCTAGTGATAGTACTACCCTTTGCCATGCATGTTGATGATATTACTGCCCTTGGCCATGCCTGTGATTAGAGTACTACCCTAGGTGTGCCTCTGATGACAGTACTACCCTTAGCCATGCTGGTTATGGCACTGCTACTCTGAACATGGATGTGAGAGATCACTGCTCTAGAGCCATGCTTACGATGAGATTACTACTCTTGGCCATGCCTGTGATATTATTACTCATGCCTAAGCTTGTGATAACATTACTACCCTTAGCTGTGGCTTTGATGGGATGTCTGCTCTTGAACATGGCTGTGACTGGATCACTACTCCAGACCATGCCTTTGACTGGATCGCTACTCTTGGCCATGCCTGTGATGACATTACTACTCATGGCAATGCCTGTGTTGAGGTTACTGATGTGAACCATGCCTAGAATGTCACCACTGGTCTTAGCTATGTCTGCTATTATAATGATATTCTTGGTTATGCCTGTGATGACATTTCTACTTAATGCTATAACTTTATAACCAGTTCAGAATTGGTTAATGCATCTCTTTGTTGCCTACAAGGTGGCTATAACTGGTTCCAAATGCAGCCATTTGTATTACCTTCTGACTTAAGGACACCAGTCACTGTATACTGCATATTTAAATTTCTCATCAAAACCACTTCATACAGTAAGAGAAATGTAAAGAAATGACTATGTGATTGCTGTCAAAAAGTCCCTTATGATTAGCTTAAAATCTGAAATAAGTATTTATTAGGTTAACCTACCTGTTGGAGTGACAGCTCATTGGGAAAGGGTTTCAATGTCTTCATCTTCACTGGAAGAGTGCAGAGCATGAGTACTAACCTAGGATGAGATATCAAAATGTTAGTAAGGCTGACATACATCCCACCTTCTCACTCATGCCTCTGTTCTAATCTGCATCTCCATTTTCCTCAGTTTGCTTCCTCCTACTCCATAAGGATTCAACAGGTCTCTATAAAGGAAGTACCCATCCTCTGAATAAGCAAGCAAGAGGCAAGTACCAATGGGATTCCATGACTGGCTGGAAGGAGATGCTCACATGCCAGACACAACCAATCTCTTTGTTTCTGCCACATGCCAGACTTTTACTGCTTGGAGGCCAGATTACACCCTCGATCCTGGATTTCCCAGGTGACCGCCTAGCGTACTGCAGCTTCCATGCCAATAAGCCTGCTCTTTCCTGGCATCCTCTTCATCTCTAAAACACAGGATGACCAACTAGAACAAAGTGGAATCGCAGGTTTATCTCACATGAAAGTAGACAGATTGTGCAATGAAGCATAAAAGCCCTAAATCTATCGGGGATTATGGGCTTGGCACAGTGCAAGTAAGCTTCTCGATGATGTTTCACCAACACACCTGTAGTCTGAGTTGGAGTAAAAGACAACAGCCTCCCTTAAACTAAGCTGGCAATTCGCTGCCCTCACTGGTTCACACCTCATACTTGCTATCAGGTATTTCTTTGCTGTGGGCACAATGGCTAAATCTCATAACAGCAGTCTTTCTCCTAATGTGAAGAAACACCATGTTCTACTCCTAACCCACAAATATGCCTTCTCTGGATTTTATCCCAGCATTTCCAGACATCTTTATAAACTACAGTGATTAGAACCGAGACAAGTTAGGTCTACCTGGGATGGAAGAAAGCAGTCCTGCTCTGCGGAAATTCTGTTCAAGCAACAAGTTCCAAGTCAAATCTTAGCACTATATGTCTTCTGGAAGCTGCAGCTCCACAGCGTGAAGCATTGTGGCTGACACAGCTGAACATTAATAGCAAAGCAAAAATTTGTCACCATAGTAATATTGTTTCTTCCAAAGGGATTCTTAGCGACTGAAAACATTCCCCTAGAATGAGTTGCCCCAGAGATTAGAATTTTATGATTTTGTGATAATTAGAGAACTTAGAATGAAATTCAGAACTCTGCTGTGTAGTCACGCTCACACCTGAATTCTAATGGCAGCTAATTTCTAAAGCTAGGATGAGCAGTGACCACTGAACTAGCTAAACGGCTAGCAAAAATATAAAATAAATACATTTTCAAAAACGCTTAACATCGCAGAACAATTTTTAAATTTTAATCAAAATTAAAAAGCTTTGACCACTAAGTCATCAACTGTAAGGCAATGTAACAAGTAATGCTCAAAAAAACAGGAATAACTGATTCCTGTGTGAACCTTTCCAGGTTCTGGAAGGAGAGGTAGAGATTGGGATTATGAAGGATCCTTCTTTGTACTCCCAGGTTGCACCTGAAAACAAGACCTAGCTTAGTGTGCCTTTCCTGGTAAAACAATTTCACCTTTCCTTTCCTACTTCTGGTGTACCCACCTTCTAAACATTATCGCCAGCACTTACTGGTTCAGGGTCCATTCATGTTTTGCTTGGCCTTCTGCTCAGAGAATCTGCCAGCACATTGTACCTCCTGGCAGGTGTTCTGCCAAAGTTGACATCCAAGGAGTATGCTAGGTTCCAGATCTTCACTGCTTCTGTGTCCAGTTTTGAAGATCTTGCACCTCTCTGTTTGTTTATGTAATACATAGCGTGCCCTCCAGATCTGGACAGACTGACCTCTGACATGACAGAAAAAGGCTTGCATTGCCAGGTATACTGCCCTGAGCTCCAGAAGGCTGATGTGCTCCTGAGTCTCCTGTGTGCTCCACATACTATATACAGTGAGGTCTTTCCGGTGGGTGCCCCAGCCCAGAAGGGAGGCATCCGCAGTGAGAATGACTGCAAGGGATTGCTGAAGCAAGGGAACTGTTGTCTGAGGTTGCATTCTTCCTTCCATCACTCCAGTGCTCTCAGCAGACACCTTGTGATTGGCACTAGTTTTGAAAGCGGATCCCACTTCTGGGACCAATGACTCACTAGGTGGTACTGGATACCACTCATTTGGAATCTGGCACCACTGCAGTGGATGATGCCATGTGCCCCAGCAAATGAAGGAAATCCTTTGCAGGTCTGGGCTGAACTGCCTTGGAGGATTTTCCAGTTGCAATCAGATTTGTCACCCTTTCCCAGGGGAAGGAATACCTTCCCTTATAGGGTATCTAGCTCTGGAACTATAAAATCCAGAACCTGAACTGGTTCTTTTTGTGACTTTTTAACATTTATAAGGAAGCCCAAGTCTTCCAAAGCGCCTTGTGTCAGAAAGAGGGAGGACTTGGCTTCCTGGTGTGATTTTCCTGAGACTAGCCAGTCGTTCAGCTAAGGAAAACTCACTACCCCCTGCCTCCTCAAACGTGCTGCCACTTTCCGCTAGGCACTTTCTAAACACTCTCAGTGTGGAGGGTAGACCGAAGGGGAAGGACTGTGAACTGGTAGTGGCAATTCCCTACCCTGAATCTAAGGTACTTTCTGTGGCTGGGCCTGACTGGTACATTAAATTAGGCATCTTTCAGATCCAGTGACTCCAGACACTCTCCTTCTGGCATTGATGGAATCATTGATCCCACTGTTGTCATCCTGAATTTTTCCTTCAAGTGTTTGTTCAGGTATCCTAGGTCTAAAATGGGCCACTACTCTCCATTTTTCCTGTGAGAAAGAACGTATCTTGAGCAAAGTCCCTTTCCCCACAGTGAGGGAGGAACATTCTGCCCTGGGTTCGCCTGCAGTAATTTTCTTACCTCAATTTTCAAGATAATATTTTCTGTTGGAGTGTGAGGATATACAGGTTACTCACCTGTAACAGGAGTTCTAGGAATGGTATATGTTGTTCATCCACACTGTCTGGCAGGTTCCTTGCCGCTTTAAATCTTGCCGGAAGGTCTTCAAGCTGGCTCCTCCCACCCACCCGGTGGTAAAACTCGGCTCCGCCTATGACGCCAGATCTAGCCCGCTAGCTGTGGCTGTGCGCCGGGGCCGGGAGGTTGGTGGGTCATGTGGATGAACAACGACACCATTCCTAGAACTCCTATTACAAGTGAGTAACCTGCATTTCTAGGGACATGGATATGTTGTTCATCCACACTGTCCGGCAGACTCCTAGCTGTTCTCCAGGAGGAGGGAGGCAAGGCGCACACCCCCTACTTAGGGAATAAAGACTGGAGAACCGAGGCCCCAAAACCAGCATCCCGGCGTGACTCAAGGTCGATGTGGTAATGGGTAATGAAGGTGTGTGCTGACTTCCAGGTAGCAGCCATGCAGATATCCTGGATAGGGACGTCCCTGGAACAGCCACCGATGCAGTGGTATGGCGGGTAGAATGAGCTCTTATCCCTCTGGGAGGCTCCATGTCCGCCAACCTATAGCAGAGATCTATGCAGGAGGTGACCCACCTGCCTATCATCCGCTTGGTTGCAGGTCTGCCAGGTGCAGCTTCAGCTTAGGTGACAAACAGCTGGCGAACCTCTCCCCGAACTTCAGCCGTCCGCTCCTCATAATAAGCAAACGCTCTTCTAGGGTCCAAAGTATAGAGCCAATATTCGGCCTCCGAGGTGTGACTGGGGTAGAACACCAGCAGAGTCAGCACCTGGTTAAGGTGAAACTCCCACCACCACCACCACCTTCGGAAGGAATTTCGGGTGGGGGCGCAGGACAACCTTGTCCCAGTGGAAGACCAGATAAGGAGACTCGATGAAAAGCGCCTGGAGCTCTCCCATCCTTCTGGCTGACATCATAGCCACCAAGAAGGCAGTCCTCCATGACAGGTGAGAAACAACACACCTGTGTATTGGTTTGAATGGCTTGCCCATGAGCTTAGCCAATACCAGCAGTAGATCCCACGGAGGTGGAGGTTCTCGCACCGGGGAGGATATGTGATCAAGGCCTTTGAAAAAGCACCATCACCTTCTCCTGGCGCCACCGACTGCTTCTGCTGCCCACGCCTGGTAAGCAGATAGCTGCCAGGTGCACCTTAGGGGTCGCCGACGCAAGCCCTTATGGAGAAAGGGACCACAGGTAGTCCAGAATGCTTGCCAAGGAACAGGAGGAAGGGTCCAGGCCTTGCCCTGACACCAAATGGAGAATTCTTCCATTTAAAGGTGTAGCATTTCCTGGTCGACTCTCACGGACGCCTCAACAACGCTGAGGACCTCTGCGGAAAGACCCAAGGCCTGGAACTCTAGCCCAGGAACCAGGCCAGATGCAGGGATTGAAGGTCCAGATGGAATACCTTCCCTGATTGACTGAGATCAGGTCCGGCAGGCTGGAAGCGCCTCAGGAGCCTGGAGCTGAGACTGAGGTGATCTGGATACCAGAACTGGCGGGGCCAGTCTGGGGCTACCAGAATCACCTGCGCCTTGTCCCTCCTCACCTTGAGAAGCACCTTGTGGATCAAGGGAAATGGGGGAAAAGTGTAGAAGAGGCCCGGGGTCCACGGCCTCGAGAAGACATCCCCCTGCAGCGAGCCCTGCTGAGGGGGGCCGGCATGAAACAGTCTCAGCTTCGCATTCTCTCTGGAGGCAAACAGGTCCACCTGAGGCATGCCCCAGTGGAGAACAGATCTTGTACTACCTCGCAGGAAAGACCACCTGTGACACCGCCCCTATCCAGCTTAGAGCATCGGCCAGAATACTGGAGGGTCCTGCCACATGGTTGGCAAGAAGATCCGCCTCCAGGCTGCGCTAAAGGACCAAATGCTGAGAGCTTCCTGCACGAGGCATGGAGCTGTCCCGCCCCTGGCAGTTTAGGTAGTACATGGTCGTGGTATTGTTCGTGTTGGACCTGGACCACCTGACCACGCATAAACAGAGCGAAGGCGTGAGGGCTAGACGAACCGTCAAGCTCCAGCAGGTTGATGTGGCATCGGACTCCCGAGGGACAATAGGCGTGCTCTGTGCTCCCCAGATGGGCACCCCAACCCATCAGAGAGGCATCAGTCGATAGACCATTGGCTCGGGCGATCGAACGGGATGCCCTCCTGCAGATGTGCTGGAACGGTCCACCAATGGAGGGCGTTCCACATCCCCGGGTCACTGTCACTAGCTGATCCAAGGGATCGGAGTGCTGTGACCATTGGCTGGCCAGCCCCCATTGTAGAGGACACATGTACCAATGGGCCCAATGGACCACGCTGGTGGAGGCCGCCAGGAGGTGCAGGAAGTCCCGGGCAGGGTGCAATTGCCCAACCTGAAATGGTTGGGCAAAGGAAGAAAGAACCTCGGCCCTGTCTGCCGGGAGCCGTGCTCTGGCTCGTAGAGAGTCGAGCTTTGTCCCGATGAACTGTATCACCTGCTTTGGCACAAGTTCTGACTTGGCCTCGTTGATAAGGAGGCCAACCTGAGAGCAAACATGGAGGGTCAGATCCCTGGACTGCTCCACCTCCATTCTGGAGGAGGCTGCAATCAGCCAGTTGTCCAGGTAGGGGTACACCCGGACCCTTCGGGCCAAGGGAATGCTGTCACCACTGCCATACATTTGGTGAAGACCCTGGAGCTAGGACAGGCCAAGGGCATGGCCTCGAACTCAGAGAGGGATCCTCTGCCCTGAAGAGGAGGAATCTCTGGTGGACGGACGGATTAGACGGAAAGAACGCGCCTGGAGGTCCAGAGAGCAGAACCACATGCCCTTGCTCCAAGGATGGAATGATCTGGGCCACAGTGACCATCCTGAAGGTTCGAGACCTTAGAACCTGTTCAGGTCGTGCAGGTCTAGAATGGGGCACCAGCCCCCGTCCGCTTCGG
Source organism: Neoceratodus forsteri (assembly GCA_016271365.2). Taxonomy (NCBI): domain Eukaryota; kingdom Metazoa; phylum Chordata; order Ceratodontiformes; family Ceratodontidae; genus Neoceratodus; species Neoceratodus forsteri. The sequence goes on along the minus strand of CM028131.1, from coordinate 105,399,700 downwards.
GACCAGGAGTACCTGGACACAAACCCTGGGTCTGGTGGAGGATCCGCCACCTTCCTGGTCACCCCTTTTCGAGGAGCAGGGCAATGTCAGCTCGGTGAGCCGACAGAGAGGCTGTGGACTCAAGCCCCCAAGGGGCGACGGCTCAGAGGAGCGGGGCCAGGCCTGCCTCGAACTCCAGAGGCAGGCCCTTTCCTACCACCTCTAACACTCAGCGGTCCGTGGTGATAGCGAACCAGGCAGAAAGGAAGTGAGCCATCCCCACGGGGGACCGGGGAGTGACGAGGCTGGGGGCGACACCCTCAACCTGTCACTGGGCAGGCTTGGAGGAGGGGCCGGCTGAGGGAACTCCTGGGCCTTTTCCTCCCTGCTTCCTATTAGAGGAAGCCGCGGGCTTGGCTTTGGGGTGCCAAACGCGAGCCTGCTGGCCCTGATGCTGGTGTTGCTGGGCCGGACGTGCCGCAGGCGCAGGAGGGAGAAAGGACTTATGTTGCTGACGACGGCCCTTGTCCTTCTGGGCGGAGGTGACAGAGTCCAGGGTAGTGCTGGACTTTTCGATCTGCTGGAAGTGGCCCTCCACTCCAGGGCCGAACGGGTCAGTCCCCAAGAAGGGGACGCCTCCAATTTATGTTGGGTATCCGTGAAGGTGGATATCCTCAGCCATGCTCTGGGCGCATGGCCACTGCGCTACTACTGATCGGTCACAGGAGTCTCCAATGTCTAGAGCTGTCTGAGTTGCTGTTTCGCCACCCCTTCCCTGATCCCGCACCTACTTGACCGTGGGTCTGCAGGTCGGCTGGGAGATGAGGGATCACCTCATCCAGGGAGCCCATGAGGGCGTGGGAGAAGTGTGCCATCAGCACGGCCGAGCTGGCCTGGCGGAGGCTTAGGGAGGACGCAGCATACACCTTGCACCCGGCACAGTCCAGCTTTTTGGACTCCTTGTCGGAGGCCTTATCCACATCCCTAGCATTCCCGGAACGCCGGAAAATGCTATCGGTGACCAACCCTTCCGCAGAGGGGTGCTCTGAAAAACCGGACAAAGAGCCGGTAGGGACCGCAAACTTCCCGGCCTAAGGCACAGGGCAGGAAGCCGGCCACTGCCAAAGCTCCAAGGCTGGGCCAACAATGGCTTCAGCCACCAGAAAAGCCTCCGTGGGTGAATCCCCTTGGTCCAGTATCTCCGTGAGGGGATACTTGGCCCGCTTGGATACAGGCTCGAGCTGCATCCTGGTGGACTCCAAGATAAGCCGAAGCAGACCCATGAACAACGGTGGGCTCTCATCCATCAACTGCCCCCGGAGGACTCCGTCAAGGGGCCTGGAAAACAGGAGAGTTGTCAGACTCGAGGAGTCTGCTAAGAACTGCCTGGGGCCTGAGCCACCCTCCACCTGCCGAGGATGGTTGGGAGTGAGGGTGACCGACAACCGTGGGGTAGACCCCGACCCAACCGAGAGTCCTTGGTCGGCGCAATATTTCGCAGAGAGCGGAGGTTCCACCACAACGGTGGGGCAGCTGGTTTCGCCGAATAACCAGCCCAGGCTTGGGCACCTCGACCACCGCGAGGGGTTGTTTCGGCCTTCGGTGACAGCCACTTAATGGCCAGGAAGGCGACGGCACTGGCTTGTTCCCAGACAAAAGGAGCAGCTGCCACATTAAGTCCTCGAAAGCGCCGATGCAATCTGTGATGAAGCCTCCCTTTTGAGGAGGAAGAGCGTGCCGCCGCTTCTCGGGTACCGAGACCACCCGTGTCATGGATCGGCCAGGGACCGAGACGAGATCCGAGACCCTCGGTGTTTCCAAGGTGCGGGGCCTGGGAGGGAGCGGGGACACCTGCCCTCCCTCAGCTCAGGAGCCCTGACCGGGACTCTGGCACAGGAGGCACAGGCAAGTCCTGCTTCACCGGGAACGTGAAGAAGGGTTGTCGGCTTCACCAGTCGACAGCCCGTCGACGGGTCGTTGGAAAAATCTCGAAGCGCCGACGGTGTCTCGCCGCTGACCTGACGGGGACACCATGAAGCCAGAGGCCTTAGCCGCAACCTCGACCAAAGTCGATTGTCGACTGTCTGGGGAAGGGGACCTCTCCCGCTCCCACGAACATCGACGGTGGGACTTACCCTTCGAGTCCTTTTTCTTTGACCGAGAAGAGTGTCCCAATGACCCCTCTCCCTTCGTGGAGAGGGACTGGCAAAGCTCCTTAAAGGAAGCTGTGTAGGAGGATCCCAAAGAGAGCGGGATAAATGCTGCGACTGAAGAAGATGAGGATGCGGCCTGGGCCGCCTCCTCCTCAAGGGTGATCATCTGCTCGAGTTGCTCAGCCGAGCCAGCCGCCGCTGACACCGCCCAACGGGCCTCCTTGGACTTCACCCGCGGATAACGTTGCTCGGGGCGCCCAAGTTGTAGCCGGGCAGCACGGTCTTCATGATGCTGGCCGAAAGCAATCTACATAACTCACAGGCCTGCGGGTCATGATAAAGGCTGAGGCAGTAGACGCACGTGGAGTGCGGGTCCATCCTGGACATCTTCTGCCCGCATAGGCACCGCCGAAAACCAGGAGTCTATTTGTCCATCGCAGTCATGAAGGAAGAATTTGACCGAAGTCTTGATAACTTTAAAATTATTTTCGGGTGAATCGAAGAATTAGGATCGAGTCTATACGCAGGGCGTTAAGGAAGGAACCTGAGCTTCCAAGCGGTAAGTAAGATCTGGCATCATGGGGTGGAGCCGAGAGTTTTACCACCTGGGTGGGTGGGAAGAGCCAGTTTGAAGACCTTCCCGCAAGATTTAGAGTGGCAAGAAACCTGCCAGACAGTGTGGATGAACAACATATCCATGTCCCTAGAACTTAGGATTAGTCCACAAAACCACCCTGTCTCTGTGAAAAATCAGATAAGGTATCTTACACATGAGAGCCTGAAGCTCAGAAATTCTTCAAACTGAAGTGATGGCCACTAGGAAAAGCGCTTTCCAAGAAAAGTAGCACATGTCTGCACTCGCTGTCAGTTTGAAAGGTGGCAGTGTGAGCTTTCTGAGAATGAAGTTTAGGTCCCTTGGAGGAGCAGGGCTCCTGATTAGGGGTTTCAGATGGAGAATCCCTTTCAGAAGGGTTTTGGATACCTCTAACTGTGCCAAAGTCTTTTGTCCTATCGGAATATGATAGGCAGAAATGGCCAAAAGGTGGACCTTTGGGGTTGAATAACTAAGACACAAGTCATAGAGGTGCAGGATGTAGTCTAAGACCTTCGTGACTGAACAGGAAAAGGGTTCAATCCCTTTTGAATCTGCCCATATGGAAAACCTTTTCCATTTCATGGCATATGTAGCTCTGGTGGAAGGCTTGCTAGCCTCTACTAGATCTGTGCTACCTCGAGGAAACCCCTAAATCGGGCAGCTGCTATGTCTGTAGGAGCCATGCATGCCAGATGTAGGAACTTGAGACCTGGATGAACTAGGGTTCCCTGTTCCTGATTCAAGAGATCCTGGGAAACCGGCAGTGGAAAGGGAGGTTCCACTGACAGTTGCTGCAGTACAGAGAACCAAATCTGTCTCGGCCAGAAGGGAGCAATGAGGATAATTCGAGCTCCTTCTGTTTGCAGTTTCATTAGAACTCTCTGGATGGCGCAGACGGGTGAGGCGCTGGCGCCTTACTTCAGACCACGCCGGCGACCCGAGTTTGGGAAAGGACTTGGGCGCCGAGGGCTGGCGGGGAAGGAGGAGGATTGGCGTCAGAGGACTGCTTTCTCTCCTCGGGAGGGGTGGAGGGATAGCTCGGCTTCAGTGGCTCCCCGTGGAGACCGGGGTACACAAGTAGCGGAAGCAGGAGGGACTAAAAAGAGAAAGCCGAAAATTGGCTCGTGCTGCTGGATGACAGCCTCTCTCTCCATGTTCTAGAGCCTCTGGGACCATCCTCACCACAGGCATCCTGACCATAAGTAAAATAGTGTGCTGGGGCCCTGGCCACTGTGCCTTCTCAGAGAGGGGGACTCGCCCCGGTGAAGGGACACTGGACAACTTGGGATTGGCTGCTATCTGTGGGAGGTGCTCAAGGGGACTGCCTGGGGGATGGAGCTAGGAGGCCCAAGGAGGGCAGGTGTCGGGTGTAGGAGGAGATAAAAAAGAATACACACACAAAAAAAAACTCTGGATTAACGGAAGCGGAGGGATGGTGTACACGAAGAAAAAATTACTCACCTTAGTAATGTTGTTTCTTCTAATGGAGTCTTGCTATATTATGACAATTGCAGTATGACCCCAGGTTAGAACTGTTCGAGGTGAAATAGTTAACTTCCATGCAAGGCATGGAATCTTGAGCGAGTCAAGTTAAGGAAGCTCTGTCTGCTTGCTTTCAAACCAAAACCGGCCAGATCTTTACGAGCCAAAACTCACTAATGTTCTGTGTGGAAGCTTAAACCTCACACTAGCCAACTGGCTACTACCATAAGAAACACACTTGTTGGTCTCAAAAAGACTCAAGTCAAGAGACCCAATAATGAATAAAAACACCCATCCTAGGAGGGTGAAACAAAAACAACAAAGTGGCAAGAAAAACAGAGTGCCAACACTGTGATGCCCATCCACAGCGCTAAAAACGAGATTCTGAGAGGGCAGGGAGGGAGGTTATAATATAGCAAGACTCCATTAGAAGAAACAACATTACTAAGGTGAGTAATTTTCTTCTAAACAACATGAAGTCTTGCTATATTATGACAATTGCAGACTACACAGCAGTACCCCATGGAGGAGGGACAGAACCTACTTAGGAATAGGCTCTGAAGGACAGCTGTGCCAAACCGAGCATCACTCCTAGCTTGAATGTCCAAGGAATAATGCTTGGTAAAAGTGTGAACCGTTTTCCAGGTAGCTGCTTGACATATCTCTAGAATAGGGATGTCTCTGGCAGCAGCCAGAGAAGTAGCTGTACCTCTGGTAGAGTGAGCCCTCAGGCCTGAGGGGGGAGTCTTACCCAACTTTTCATAACAGAATTGGATACAAGAGACAATCCACCTGGCAATGGATCTTTTAGTGGCAGGTTTCCCCTTTCCCACCTCACCATAGGTGAGGAACAGTTGGAGGGAGTCAAACCTGTGACCCTTGGTACGCTCTATGTAGTAGCTAAGGGCCCTCTTCACATCTAAGCTGTGCAGCCTCCTCTCACCAGAGGAAGAATGATCAGTGAAGTAAACAGGGAGAGAAAGACTGATTAAGGTGGAAATCGAGACCACCTTAGGCAGGAACTTTCTATTAGTCCAAAGGACTACTTTATCTCTGGGAAAGGAGATAAAGTCTGGCTCCACTGACAATGCTTGTAATTCACTTATGCGTCTGGAAGAGGTGATAGCTACCAAAAACACAGTTTTCCAAGTCAGGAACTTAAGCTCAGCTGAAGACAAGGGCTCGAAAGGAGGTTGCATGAGCTGAGCAAAGCAAACATTGAGGTCCCAGGCAGGGGCAGGGTCCCTGAATGGAGGGTTAGTGTGAAGCAAACCCTTGAAGAACTTGGTAAATACAGGGTGAGATGAAAGAGGAGAGGGTTTACCTGCTGAAAGAAAAGCAGAGACAGCTGCCAAATGTACCTTCAGGGTAGCTGGTCTCAGCCCCTAAAGTGTTTAGATGGACCATATAGTCTAGAACTGTGGGTAAATCCAGCAGTGTCTGGGGAAATATTCTTTTCCGAGCACCATATGGAAAATCTTTCCCATTTGGAGTTATAAGTAGCCCTGGTAGAAGGCTTCCTAGAAGCCCTGAGTATATCCATTACACCTTGAGAGAGGTGTAGGCCAGCAACTCTAGCTCTTCAAGAACCAGGCCTTGAGATTGAGAGACTTGAGATCTGGTACCAAACTCTTCCCTGGGCACATGTTAACAGATTGTGATCTTGGGAAGGCACAGGGGAGGATGGACTGCTAAGGACAGGAGGACAGGATACCAGGGTTGCCTGGCTCAACTGGGCAATCAGAATGACCCTGCAGGATTGGGCTCTGATTTTGACTAGCACTTTGAACAGGGGAGGGAAAGGAGGAAGGCGAGAAACTTTCCTTCCCAGCTGAGGGCTAAGGCGCCCAGAGGACTGAGCCCAAGACTGGGGCCTGCAGCAAAAGAGAGGAAGTTGATGATTGTCTGGAGCTGCAAAGAGATCTATTTGCGGGTGCCCCATTTGGCAAATACCACTCCCAGAACCAGGGATCCAGGGACCACTGTGATGGCCCTGAGAGATCCTGCTGAGAGCATCTGCCAGGACATTGTTCTTGCCTGGGAGGTGAACTGCTACGAGGAAGTGTTCAGGAGTACGCTGAGACCACAACTTCATGGCTTCGTGCACAAGGCCGAGACCGAGTGCCCCCGCTTGTTGATGTACCACATTGTAGTGGTGTTGTCTGTTCTGGACCTCACAGCCTTGTTCTGAACAGATTTTGAAAAAGCTTGAAGTGCTAGAAAAACTGCTCTGAGCTCCAACAGGCTGATGTGGAGCAGAGATCTGTGGGGACCACAGTCCCTGGTAGTGAGGCCCATGTGGGCCCCCACCCCAAGAGGGATGCATCTGTAGTAAGGGTTAATGAGTGAGGCTGAGTGACAAAGGGAACTCCTTGTCTAAGATTGCCCTGATCCTGCCACCACTGAAGGGCTTGGATCAGGGTTCGAGTTACTGGGATCAGTTTGGTAAGAGGATCCTTTCTTTGTGACCAAAAGGCCCTCAGATGGAACTGAATGTCTCATTTGAAACCTTGCTCCTTGCACTACTGCTGTGGAAGCAGCCATGTGCCCTAGGAGCTGCAGAAAATGCCTTGCTGGTCGAGAGACCTGCAGGGTGAATGAAGAGGCCAGGGAGACAAGGGCGTTTGCCCTGTCTAGAGGGAGGAAGGCCCTGGCTTCCTGGGTGTTCAGCTCTGCGCCTATGAAGGTTAGGAGCTGTACAGGCTCCAGTACTGACTTTGAGAGATTCGGAAGGAAACCTAGTGACGTAAGCAGTTGCTGGGTTATCTGAAGATGTAGGTTGACCTGATCTGGGGATTGACCTACTATGAGCCAATCGTCCAAATAAGGAAAGATGGCAATCTTTTGCCTTCTTAGGCAAGCTACTGCTACGGCCAGGCACCTGGTAAATACCCTTGGAGCCGGTGAGTCCAGGGCATTGCTCTGAACTGGTAATGGCCTGAGGGCAGCTCGAACCTGAGGTACCTTCGGTGGGAGCTTCTGATGAGAATATGGAAGTAGGCATCCTTGAGGTCCAGGGATGCTAGCCAGTCCCCTGGCCTTAGGGAAGGTAAAATGATTGCCAGAGTCACCATTTTGAACTTTGGTTTTAAAAGGTGCTTGTTTAGGTATCTGAGATCCAGGATGGGCCGCCATTCTCCTGTCTTTTTTGGGGTAAGGAAGTACCTGGAGTACAACCCTTTGCCCTGGTGTAGGGGTGGAACCCTTTCCATGGCTCTGAGAGCGAGGAGGGTGGAGACCTCTGACTCCAAAGCGAGTGCCTCCGATGGAGATGCAGGAGGAAAAGATCCGGTCCTCAGCTTCAGAAATTTTTTGAAGCTGAGGACCAGTCCCTGGCTTACTACTTCCAGGACCCACTTGTCTGATGTGAGAGACTTCCAGTCCTGGACAAAGTAAGCCAGCCTGCCCCCTACTGGTAGAGAAGAAGTGGCCCTGGCTACCCCATCAGGGTGCCTGCTTGGCAGGGGCTTTGGGCTGAGGAGTGGGAGCAGGCCTGCTTGAACCCCTCCTGCCCCTTCCTCTACAGAATCCCCTCTGGGTATAGGAGGAAGAGGAGGCTTGAGCCTGATAAAAAGGCCTATGAAAAGGCCTGCCTCTTCCCCTGGGGGGCTGCTTCTGAGGAGTGGCCTGCCTTTCCTTGGCCTGTGCACTCCGATAGGTGGTCCTGTATTCATCCATTTTCTTCATAGAATTCTCTGTTTGCTCCCCAAACAAAGAATTGCCAATCACAGGAAAATCAATGGCTTTTGACTGGGTATCCTGTGACAATGTGGTGCATCTGAGCCAGGCCATTCTGTGAAGAGCCACAGAAGTAGCCATAACTCTAGAAGATACATCATTAAGAGTCCACCGCAGCATGAAATTGCATTTTTGATGCCTCGATACCATCTAAAGCTACCTGTTCCAGATCCCTGGCAAACCTGTCAGGGAGTTGTTTGACTAGAGCCAGCACAGTATCCCATCTGGATGTCTGGTATCTGGCAGCACAGGCCATGTAATTTGCTTGTCTGAGCCCCAAGGATGCTGCCATGTACTGTTTCTTTGCCATAGCATCAATCTTCCTGGAGTCCTTTCAGGAGGATGTAAGCTAGGGGATATTTGCCTTGTCACAGGCTGCAGCCTGCACTACACCACATGGCTGCATTGCTGTGAGAAATTCTATGTCAGAACCTGATAAGGTATACCTTCTGTCCATCCTTTTATCCACAGGAGGTATAGAATGAGGAGATTTTAAAACTTTTACTGTCTGTTTCCTGAAAGATTTATGAAGGGGAATAGACAGTCTCTTAGATTCTGGAATATCCATCATTTCTACATAATCAGGCTCTTCCTGATCATCCACAGCTTCCTCAACAGGAAGCTGAAGAGTTTCAGCAACCTTCTTGTAAAAGATGAAATGAGCAGGGGACTCAGAAAGCCTGGGGACCCTAAAGGTCCGTCTGGGGAGATATCTGGCTCAATAGGAGCGTGCAGATCTTCCAGACCATAATTACTCTTTTCATACTCTCCTTCCTCCCCACGGTTCATAAAATTCTCAAAATCATAATCCTGAACCGTGGGACCTGAGTGAACTCAACGCCTCCCAGATGGGGTCGGTTCAGGAACCGGGAAAGAGACTGGACAATTTGGATTGCTTTGGCTATCTCTTCAGCTGTTGGGGAAAGGACTTTTCCACAGCAGCAGACTTTCCAGTCCTTTTGCAGGAACTGGCCTCGGAGCCAGCTCTTCGCTTGCCCGAGGAAGTCTGGCCCTGGTCAGAGGGCATTCTTGGTCGGTTGGCACCGAACCGGCGCCATCCGGTCAACGGACTTTTGGCCTCTCTTTCCCTGAGCCTACCAACTCTCTTTTCAATGGTGGCAGCAGGGAAATTCTTGCAAATCTGGCAGTCTGAATCGAGGTGGTCAAACCCCAGGCAATAAACACAGGAGGTGTGAGGGTCAGCCTCGGCAAAGGCTTCCCCACAGACATCGCAGTGCTGAAACCCAGTGGGCCTGGTTTTTCTTTTGGGTTTCTCAGACATTATGCCAGCCTAACCAAAAACTTGCCCGTTTATGGCAATCCATAAGCAAGACTCTCCTATGGGTTCCCCAACTGTATCATGGGCCATGGAAAAAACCGTATGAAATCAGTTTTTAAGAACCGATGGGAACCGAAACTCGCACTCTAAAAGAGGACTAGCAATTGAAAATGAAATTTAATCGGTTCAAACCGAACCGATAAATGTTTTACAAGTTGCACACAGAATTCGTATGTAAAACCTATCTATTACTTACGCTACTACAGACAGAGCTTGAACTGAACGGTTACGGTTAAATCTAGACAAATTTAATATTTTTAAACTGTTTTAAACAGCAAAAATGAACCGAGCAAAGGAGAAATCTCGGAGGCGACTGTTCAGTGAAACTGAGTAAAGAATCTTAGCGGTTTTGGTTTGAAAACAAGCACACAGAGCTTCCTTAACCGAGCTCGCGCTCAAGATTCCATGCCTTGCATGGAAGTTAACTATTTCACCTCCGGAGCAGTTCTAACCTGAGGTCATACTGCAATTGTCATAATATAGCAAGACTTCATGTTGTTTGAACATCCCCTTCCAGCAAAGAGACAGCGTGTCTCGCCAGAAAGCACCACTCCCTGGAGCGAGCAGAAGGTTGGTAGTTTAGCGTTGAATGGGGAGGCGAACAGATCTATTTAAGGCCATCCCCACTTTGCAAAGACTTTGTTTACCACCGACTGTTTGTGTTCCCAATAGTGTGCCCTGGCTTGCATGCAGCTGAGTGCATCTGCTAGGATGTTTTGGACAACTGGCACATGTACACTGCTGTCAGATGAATGTTGTGGTCGACCGCCCAATACCACACTCTCATTGCTTCCTACAAAGGGATGAGTGGATTCTGCCCTGTTTATGTACCAGACTATGCACATGTTGTCTGTCAAAATAATAAGATGACCTGGGAGAATGAGATGCTGAAAAGCCTCAAGCGCATTCAACACGTCTCTCATCTCGAGTATGTTGATATGAAGGGACAGTTCCATGTGGGACCAAAGACCTTGTGTCTTTTGAGGACCCAGATGTGCTCCCCAACCCAGATCTGAAGCATCTATTGTCAGGGTTTGTAAGGGATTGTCTGATTGGAATGGAACCCCTTTGGAGAAGTGGTCTTGTTTGAGCCACCACAAGAGGTCGTTTGCCACTGGATCCAAGATCATAATCTCGTGGTCCAGTTTGTCTGCCCTCTGGTCCCACTGGACTCTGAAGGTCCACTGTGAGACTCTCGTGTGGAGTCTGGCTAGGGGAGCGAAGGGATAGCCACCGCCATGAGTCCCAGTAGTCGCGGGATCATTCTGGCTGGTACCCTCTTCTGTGAGGCCACCATCCGTGCCTGGTGCTGCAAGGCAGATATTCTGTCTTGCGGTGGGAAAGCCTTGGCCTGTACTGTGTCCAAAACTGCCCCAATAAATTGGAGTTGTTGGGTAGGGACTAGGTGGGATTTGGCATAATTGACCGTAACTCCCACCTGACGGAAAGTGTCCAGGGTAAGATTCAAATCCTTGACTAGGGCCTTCTTGGAGGAGGCTGATATCAGCCAGTTGTCCAGGTATGGAAAAACTTGGACCCCCTGCCTGTGCAAAAAGGCAGCCACCACATTTCGTGAATACCCTGGGGGCAGAGGAAAGGCCAAAGGGTAGTGCTTTGAACTGGAAATGCTCCGCCTGAAAACAGAATCAGAGGAACTTGCAGTGTGGCGGACAAATTGGGATGTGTAAGTAAGCATCCTGAATGTCCAGGGCGCAGAGCCACTAACCCTTCTGTAAGAGAGGAAGTAGGCTGGGAAGAAACAGAATTCCGAACCTATTGTATTGAACAAAGAGATTCAGAGAGCTCAGATCTAGAACTGGTCTGAGGTCGCCTGTCTTCTTCGGAACCAGGAAGAAATGTGAGTAGTACCCTTTTCCCTGATGCTTTACGGGAACTGGTTCTATTGCTGCCTTTGCCAGCAAGGACATGATTTCCTCTCTCACTAAGGGTAGGTGACTTGGCGGGCAGGATGAATGACCCGGAGGTCTTCTTGGGGAGTTTTCTACGAATTCTACTGTGTGACCTTTTGCCACCAGTTGTAGAACCCACGGGTTTGTTGTTATTTTCTCCCACTCTGGTAGGTGATAGAAGAACCTGCCCCCCACCAGCTCCTCTGGAAAACATACCAATGGAGGTGGGAGGTTTAAAAAGTCAGGAGGCAGCGGGCAAGGCTACAGCTCCCGAGGTTTTATGGGACTTTGCGGGGGAGGGGGGCTCTAGCGGCCGAGGTTGCCAGACGTTTGTTCTGACGTCGGTTCTGATTTGGCCTTTCTTGGCGACGCTGCTGCCTCTGAAATGACTGTTTCTGCTTCTGTGAAGGCTTGTACATAAACTGCATCGAACGTAGGGCCTTGCCCTTATCTTGGAGATCAGAGATGAAGTCCTTTACATCCCTGCCGAAAAGGACTGACCCTCTAAAGGGGGCATCCTGTATGGTTGACTGGAGCTCTGGTGCCAGACCCGAGATCTGCAGCCAGGTGTGGCATCTGAGACTAACCGCCGAGGCTGAGCCCCGACCTGCAGCGTCCACTGCATCATAGGTGGAAAGCAACATGTGATGACAATCCTGAAGGGAGTCTACCCTGGACTCCAACTGACCTAGGACAGATTTTTGGTAGTCCCCCATATAGGCGACGTAGTTTAGTGTCCTGATACCCAAGCTGCAGGAAGAGTAAATCTTTTTCCCGTACTGAGAATTTTAGATTCTTTATCGGGGGGGGCCGGAATAAGGTGTTTGTGTTTAGAGGACCTATTGTGGGCCGCACTAATAACCACAAAATCGGCTTTGGGATGAAGACTGAGGAAGTCTTTATTGTCTGGGGAGTGATAATGTCTGTCAGCCTTTTCTGGCCACTGGTGCCAGAGAAGAGGGTTGCTTCCATATAGTGGTGACCAAATCTTCATGTGGTTCGATCCAGGGCAGAAAGAGATTTGGGGAAGAATCCGTCAAATCCAAATGAGCTGCCAGTTTCTGCTTCTGCTGATCCTGGGCAACTGTGTGCCAATCATAGGCTGCTTGGATCTGTCTTAAGAGTTCCAAGAATGAGGGACCCTCCAGAGGTGATCTGGGGGAGTAATTCAGTCTCCGATCATCCGGTGTGGGTGTTTCCACGTCGGAGTGGGCCATGTCACTTTCCAAGTCTGAGGAATCCTGGTCGCTCGGAGAGTTGATGGCCGGAAGTGGTAGTTATACCGGCCTGGAAAACTCTGTAGTAGGCCTGGAAAACTCCCAGGGCCTAGGGTGAGGGTCAGGACAATTAGCCTTCGTTGAGCCCTTGGGACCGGGAGAAGGAGAAGGGTCCGAAGAAGGAGGCTTTGGAGCCATCAGCAGCTGACGCTTCTCCAGCTCTGACGTGAGCTGGGACTTTGCTTCTGCCCACCAGTTCTTAAGGACGCTTGAAGATCCACCCGAGGCTGGGGTGAGGTTTATGACCCCGTAGCTAGGGTACCCATAGTAGGGGTAGTTAAAGCCCGACGGAGGGCGGTCTCGGCATTTGGAATCCTGACGCCGCGATACTGTGGTGTTGGGGTATCCTGGCAATGGGTACTGAGGAGGATAGCCCGGCAATGGATGTCCGTAAGGATTTCCAAGAGGTCCTGATGGAGGGCCGCTACCCCTACCGGAGGAGTAATCAGGTTTGCGCCATTATCCCGGGTGCTCAGAAGGCCCCGAAGGCAGAAGAGACGGACGAGAGGGTCCCCAAGGTCCTGGTGTCTGGTCCAACTGAGGCTCCTATGGGCTGAAATGCCTGTAGGTGTTGGAGGGACTATAGTCTGGTCTGGACGCGGCTCTGGCATCTGAGGCACCAGCGGAGGGGGTGATGAAACCCCTGTCAGTTGGTGATTCCGCCTCCACAACCCCGCGAGGTGATGCCAGAGATACCAATACAAGGCAGTAAGGGAGAGGAAGGAGAAGTATCCTTTATCAGCTGAGTATCTGACGTTAGCTGTGCCATCACCTCTTTGCCAGGCCTGTTATCGGAGCCTGATGGATCGGGACTGGGCGTCCATCGGAGGAGCGGTGGGCGACTTAGCAACTGCGGCCGTGCAAGAACCGGGCGGACCGGAACTCGACTTACTGGTCCCACTCCATACCACTAGGCCTTGAAATCTTGGAGGTCAGAAGAAGGTGGGTGCCTCCTGATGTCAGGAGGCTCCTGTCAGGCCCGAGCTATGGCCAGACGTGGGTGGAGCTCTATTGTCGCTTTGGTTGTCGAAGGTGAATCCCAGAGGGATGTTACCGCAAAGTTGCACCCAGCTGGAGGCGCTTTGGAATTATACTTCCAAGATGGGCTGGACAGCAGCAGCGTTTTCCGTGAGGTCTGAATGCATGCAAGCTCTATCGTGGAAAGAACTGGAAGGTATGGGGACTGCTCCTCATGTAGTGTCATGCTGAAGTTCATCACATGATGGGGGCAGTCCCCCACCAGACACTGCTAGGTAGAATTTTTCAGTGTGGTCCTAGCACCCAGTGGCTTAGTCCTACTTGTGAGTACCTACTGCAAGAGCCCTCTCAAGTAAGATCTCTAAGTTCCTTGAGAGCCATGGAGCATGGGCACCCTGGATCTCCCAGGTCTATAGGAGCATGGAGGTTGACTATGAAGTTTAAGGTGTTAGTGAAGTATTCTAAGGCCAAGTCAACGCCAGGTAGTTGGCTGATCAGAGACCAGTCAGCCTGGGAGAGGGAGACTATGAAGGCTTGAGGCTGAGCTCGGACATATCTCTAGGTTACGGCTTTAGGGGAGGGTTAGGAAAGTTGTTCCTCCATACACAGAAGGCGGGAGTAAGGTTACTCAGTGTTAGGGACTGTAATAGCTCCTGCAATGGGAAGTGTTTTTTTTTTTTTTTTTTAGTGAGGACCCAGTCAAGGAGTGTATGCTGACCTGATTTGTTGTTGTGCCCAACAGGTTCACTTATGAGCTGCTATAGGTGAATGTCTGCAGGACACTATGGACAGACCCCAACCCAGATCCTAGCCAACTGCAGTTGAAGTCACCACAAAGCACATCATCTGTAGGTGGGAGACAGGACCACCTCTACTAGCCACACCTTTGCAACTCAGTGCGGATAACACAGTATCTCAGTGTTCGATGCATGTCAAGAGTATGGAGCAATGCATGTCAAGAGTATGGAGCAATGCCTCTACTAGGCCACACCTTTGCAACTCAGTGCGGATAACACAGTATCTCAGTGTTCTACGCATGTCAAGAGTATGGAGCAATGCATGTCAAGAGTATGAGGCAATGCCTCTACTAGGCCACACCTTTGGAACAGTAAGTCATCAGCGCAGGATGACTCGGAAGCTTTTGCTGCCCCAGGGACCCTTGATGCATATATAATGGGCAGCCTCTAACACTCTCATGTCCCTGCTAGGGATAAGCTTTGAGGTCTTCACCGTGAGAAGCCAGGAGACCAACCCAGGTACCAGGTAAATACGGAAAGTGGCATGGGACTAGAAACAGGATGTATGGGATTAGGCTTCAGGCACATTATCTGATATAACCCTCAGAAAACAAAAGGTGGAAGAGGGTATGGCATGGCCTAATGAAGGACAGTCCCTTGAAGATCTACAGTTATGGTACGCTCTCATGGAACTGTTCTAGCTTCATCGAAGGCATCTCTTCCATTAGACCACACCTTTGGAATGACTCCCACGCAGTACAAAGCAGCCTGGACGGATGACACAGTTTGATATGTGATATGAACAGAAGGCCTTTTGTACAGCAAGTCCAGAACCGGCATGTCTATGAGAGACTATGTCCAGACTGTAGTGTTTAGCGAAAGTGTGGCGTGCGCTCCATGTGGGTGCAGCACAGATGTCAGCAGCAGGGGTATTTCAGAAGCAAGCAACATAATTAAGTGTCCATATCCCTTGTGGAGTGACCACGAACAGTACCAGGAAGTTCCTTACCATACTTCCCATAACAAAAACTATACAATTAGCCAGCCATTTGGGCAGGCACTGTTTTGACAGAGGAGCACCCAGAGGCTAACGACACAAAAAATTGAGACTTCTGCAGCTCTTAGTGTGCATAACATAGTATATCAGTGTTCTATGCACGTCAAGAGTATGGAGCAATGCACATCATGTATGGAGCAATGCCTCACCCTGCTTGACATGCTCAGGGTAATAAACAGGAAGGTATATTGCATGGTTCAGTGTAAATTCAGAAACCACCTTTGGCAAAATCTCAAGATTCATATGTCTTTGTCAAAAATCAAGTAAGTAGGTTCACTCATTATTAAAGCCTGAAGCTCAGAAATTCTACTAGCAGAAGTCATGGAAAGTAAAATCAACGTTTTTTCAATTACAGGAAATATAAGCCACAAGTCGCGACAGGCTCAAAAGGAGCCAACATCAATTTTCTAGCATGAAATTCAAATCCCAAGGCAGGACTGGATTACAGATAGGTTTCATATGAAGAATACCTCTCAAAAATTACAAGACATCTCTAGTTAGGAAACCATGCGGCCATCCATCACAGACACGCAATGCTGATATGGCAGCCAAATGCACCTTAATGGAGAATACTGCAAGCCTGACTCAGTTAAGGAAAAGATAGGTCACTCAACTGTAATCATTGTTTTAAAGTGGTATACAGCTCAAATCCATACTCTGGAAGTTCCACTCGAAATGCTTATATGTCTGATGTCTTTAAGTTAAGCTACCACCTTGGCGGTATATCCCCTAACGCCACCACGTGACTTCAGATCTTTGCACACTGGAAGCAGGGATCCCTGTGCCACTTGCCAGTGGAGGCCGGACGGGCTGTGTGGATGTAAACTGTTAAACACTCTTAGAACAATGGTTACAGGTGAGTAATCTATCTTTCTAGTGGTGTGGATACAGTTCACGATCCACATTGGCAGACTTCTAGCAGTTCTCTGAAAAGAAAGGGCAAGGCGCACACCCCTACTTGACAAACAAAGCCTGGAGAACAGAGGTCCCAAAAGCAACATCCTGATGTGACTCAGGGTTGATGCTGTAGTGGGGAATGAAGGTGTAAGCCGACTTCCAGGTAGCAGCCCAGCAGACTTACTGGGCAGGATGCCCCTGGTAGCAGTCACCAAGGCAGCAGTATGTCTGATGAAATCAGCCGAGAAACCCTAAAGGAGGCTCCCCACGCCAACCTATAGCAGAGGTCGGTGCAGGATGCAAGCCACCTGCCAACCATCTGTTTTGCTGCCAGTCTGCCAGGTGTGGCTTCAGTGTGTGTTACAAGCAGTTGGCGAGCCTCACCCCGAACTCCAGCCATGCATTCCTTATAGTAAGAGAGCACCCTCTGTAGGTCTAAAGTTTGGAGCCTGCACGGCTTCTGAAAAAGGGCTGGTAAAGTATTTCAGTAAATTAATCACCTGGTTAAGGTGAAACTCAGATACCACCGTGAGGAGGAACTTTGGGTCGGGCGAAGGATGACCATGTCCTTGTGGAAGACCGGGTAAGGAAAGTACACAGAGAACGCCTGGAGCTCATTGATCCTTCTGGCTGATGTGTTGGTCACCAAGAAGGTTGCCTTCCGTGACAAGTGAGACATCTAACATCTGTGCACATGCTCAGGGACACGAGATCCAGGTCTTTGAAAAAGCACCTGACCACCTTCTCCTGGGCCGTCTGTTTACAAGCTCATGCCCGGTAAGCAAAAATGGCTGCCAGATGCACCGTAAGGGTGTCACTTGCAGTCCCAACTGAGAGGGACCAGATGTATTCCAAGATATTCGACATAGAGCAGAAAAGGGGATCAAGCTCCTTGCCCAGGCACCAAAAAATGGAGAACCTTGGTGGTACACCGCCTTCTGACAACCTTCATCCCCCTTCTGCTATATTTTTACATCCCTCCCTCTTCCTACCTCTGTACTGTCCTTACCTGCCCCCACCTACCCTTCCCCCCTTCTCTTTCTTTCTTCCTTCCTCTTCTTTCTACTTATTCTTTATTCCCACGCCTACTGTCCCTTCCAACCACCACTCCTTCCGTCCCACAAGGAGTGACGGCCTCCCAACCTCTACCGACCAGCACGGTCTGCCCCTAGAGTGCCATACTGCCACTGGGGCCCGTGATGGCCCGGATTACCCCCCCGGGCGGGACGAGAGGAACCCCCTTACCACCCTCTTTCCCCTGCGGCAAGCTGCACACTGGGGTCTGCCCCTGGTCGGTGGGTGGTGAGACCGGCTCCGGAGGACTTCATCTAGGCGACTGGAGGGCATTTTCCTCCAAGTAGTGTTCGTCTCCCCCTTAACCCCGCCTTCCTGAGACGCCGTCGCAGAGAGTCTGCGTGCTGACGCACGCTCCTCTCAAGCGCCTAACGACGTCTCCCCTTCCCGGCTCCGGTAGACGAAGCCGTCGAGCCCCTCGAAAGTCGGTGCATCCACCGACCCTCTCAGGACGTCGGGTGCTCCACAGCGCCCCTGGCATCCCACCCCGAAGGAGGAGAGCATCCGTTGGGATGCTCCATCCTCCCTCCCCCAGCCGACCCCCACTGACCCGTGTCCGTTCCCGAACCCGGGTCGCCGGCATGGCGTCCAGCGCCTCAACCCTCAGCACCACCAGGCCGGCACCTTTCTTACTCTTCTACTATGTCTTGTCACTACTACATCTGGACTGCTCACACCTGGCTCTATACCCTATCCTTTTCTTTCAGCACTCTAACATGCCTGGTCACTCGGTTCTCCTAACTCAATCATGAGCAGGTCGTACTCTCCAGCATGCTGCACTTAGGTCTTACAGATACTGTCACTCTACAGTTGCGCAAAATGAGTACCTCTCTAAACTGAATCCATGTAATCTTTACTTGTGTGTAAAATGTGTTTAAATGCATTAATTATAGTCCTTCATAAGCATTTATGTATATAGCTTGTTAGTGACTCAGCCTGCCGCATATTCTATGTACTCCCTTGCCTTGTATATGCCTTGTATGATTATGCTGTCATTATATATGCTCAGCTTATGGCCTGGCCAGCTACTGTACTGTTCCCAGGTCCATTTTGTAAATGAGCTTGTCTCGATGGTGTTCCGCCTGGTAAAATAAAGATATTGATTGATTGGTTCAGAGGTGGAGAACCATTTAAATGCATACTATCTGTGAGTTTTCAGGAAGCTTCCACAATATGGAACATTTCTTCCCACAGACTCAAGGACTGGAACTCTGGCTGCTTAAAGAACCAGGCCGTGAGGTGCAGGGTATAGTCTGGATGTAGGAACATCCCTGTTGTCTGGTCAGCAGATTCGGTGAAGAGGTAGCCACCACGGAGGTCTGCTGCTGAGGCGGAGGAGATCCGGGTACCAGAAATGCCTTGGCCAGTCTGAAGCTATCAGGATCATCTGCGTGTTGTCCTTCCAGGTCTTGACCATCACCTTGTGGATCACTGGGAAGGTAGGGAAAGTGTACACAAGGCCTGAGGTAAAATGCCATGTGAAGGCATCCTGAAACAGCATCCTGGACGGTGGGGGACAGGCACAAAACAGCCTCAGTTTGGCAAACAGATCCACCAAAGGAGTGCCCACAGGGAGAACAGGTGGTTCACCACCTCCTGATTCAGGAACCACTCATGTGAAGTCTTTCCTACCAAGCTGAGAGTGTCTGCAAACTGACTGTTCACTCTTGAGACATGAATTGCCAGGAGATCTTCACCCAGGCTGCGACAAGGCTCCAGGTGCGAAGGACCTCCTGACAGAGGGGAAGGGAGTGTGTTATGCCCCTGCCTGTTCAGTTAGAACACAGTTGTGGTGTTGTCCATCTGGACCTGCATGACCATGAACCCTGACTAAAGGACAGAATTCCATCACAGCATACTGCACAGCATGGAGTTCCAAGAGTTTATGTGGTGACGAGACTCCTCGGGTGACCAGAACCTGTGAGCTCTATGGTGTGTTCCCCAACCCACCAGAGATACGTCCATTGTGAGCGTGACAGTTGGCTCTGGGCAGACAAATGGGATTCCTTTCTCCAGATGTTCCACTACAAACCACCACTGGATGGTGCCCCACATCAGCTGGGTCACTATGAACAGCTGGTTGAAGCGTCCTAGGCACCGGGACCATTATAGGTTCATAGGTAGTTTACAAACTCAGCAGGCAGTGTTGCCTTTTGTGAGCTCACCACCATTTTATTGGTGGAAGTAAAATTTGCACTTTCCCATAAATGAATCTAATCTGTTTTTAAAAATGCTTAATGAATTACTTTCAACAATATCTTCAGGTAGAGCATTCCACATGGATATCACCCTTTGAGTAAACCACTGATTCCTTCTGTTAGTTTTATTTTGAGTTCCGTATATTTTTTTATTATGTGATCTGGTAGTGGTTGTGGAGGGATTCATGCATAATCCAATGGTTTCAAATATTGTTTTGTCACCCATTGCTTTGTAAACCATAATGAAAACCCCCCTTAGTTTCCTATGCTGCATAGAAAACAGTCCCAAATTTTTTAATCTGTTACAGTAATCCTGCCCCCTTATAGCCTTGTTTTTTTTGTTACTTTGCTTTGAACTCTACTACTCTGCCACTAGAGGGATTCTTGGTCTTTCATTAGAAAAAAAAAATATATACCCTCTGAAAGACAGTCCCTGGCTGCCTGGCCTTCCTGGCTGTATCCTCACTTCACACTGATCCAGATACTGCTCTTCCGCCCCCTTCTCCTAGCCCCGCCAGCCTGTCTTAACCCCTTCCCTCCGCCTACCCCGAATCCTACCTTAATCATGCGCCTCCACCGTTCTTTATCCCTATTCTATTTCTTCTTGCCTGTCTTCCTCCCCTACTGCACACCCCAAAAGCCTGCTTTCCCTCCCTCCCCCACAGCATCTACATTCCTACATCCTTCCTCCACTTAGACACGCTGCACAATGGTCACTGCCCCTTGCCCAGGGTCCATCCTACCGCCATGAAACTGTCTTACACCCACACTGGTCCTAGCCCTCCACTCTGGTCCCCTCTGTCTACGCTTACCCTTACCCTCACCCACACCCACTATGGTCGATGCTCGGCAATTTTCCGAGATGCTAGCAGGCAAAAGCATTCCCTTAAAGAAATATGCCGCAGCTCCTTGAGGCCAGTCCTCCTCCTAATGCTGTCAGGCAATGTGCACCCAAACCCTGGCCCATTCTGCTCTAAAGCCATTAATCTGAGCAAGCCTCTGGTGCCCTCTCATTCATATCAATCAGCATCTGCAGCCTCCTTCCTAAAATGGATGCCCTACAGGCCATCACCAGCCAGCACAGTCCTGACATCCCTGGGTTGTTGAAACCTGGCTCATGCCATCAGTACCGGACCATGCAATCAGCCTTCCTGGTTACAATGTCTTTAGGCTGGATCGCCTCTCCAAAAGAGGTGGGGGCTGAGCTCTCTACCTAAAAGACTCCATACAGGGGCACCACATCATTACCTCACTCCAACCCACAACTGCTCAGATACTGCCAGTGAGAATCCTCCTCAGAGCCCAAAACAAAACCCCCACTGTTGCCACCATCTACATCCCTCCCAAAGAACAGGGAACTGGTCTAACAGCTGTTCTTGACTTTGTAAAGTCACTCCCACCGGACACCGAAGCCATCCTCCTAGGTGACTTCAACATCAACTGGCCTGCGGCCGATGCTGGTGCACACAGGGATACCACTGCTGCGGCGAACCTCACACAAATGGTTGACTCACCAACCAGGAAAAATTACAGGACCGGCACCAGCACACTCTTGGACTGGATCCCTACCAGTCACCCATTGCGGATATCTAACACTAATGTCCTCCCTGACTCTCTCAGCGACCACTCCCGTTAGCTGCACCTGGTCAAATAAATTCATCAAACAACCACCAAAAACTATCACCAGGAGGGTTCTACCCAGTGGTCACCTTCCTCGACTCAAATCCCACCTCCTCCATCAAGACTGGTCCTCTATCTTCAGTGCAACCAATGTAAACACTGCCCTTGACCACTTCATAAACATCTTCACTGTGGCCTGTGACATGCATGCTCCTATTACTAAATGCCAAGTCAATCACTCAGTAACCCTTGGCTCACAGGTGACCTCCTCCAGGATGCTAAAACAAGAGACCACCTATGGGAGCTGGCCAGAAACTCTGGAAGGCAAGCGACACCCAAAACTACAAGCGTGCCCATAATGACTGCACCAAAATCATCGGCAAATGAGGTCCGCCTACTATAAGCATGCCCTCACAAACTCCTGGGGCAATGGTTGGGAATTCTGGAAGAACATAAAGGGAACTCACACGGGAATCCACCAAACCCCCCAATCAATACTCAGCATCAACGGAACCACAACCCTCAACCCAAAACCATTACGGATACTTTTAACAAAGCCTTTACCGACCTCAGCTTGTCCTATCCCAGGACTACTTCAAAGATGGTGAAGCTCCTCTGCCATAATGAACACTACTCCCACCAGCTCCCCGCTTCTACTTCAAAGCAGTCAAGGCTCACCAAGTGCAAATATGTAACCAAAGCCCTTGGTAAATCAAGATTCAGTAATGACTCCCTCGATCTCAAAATCCTGTCTCTCACACTTGATGAAGTGCTTAGTCCTCTGACCAGAATTTTCAACCTCTCCCTCAGCCAGTTCCCGGACAGATGGAAATCTGCCACTGTCACCCCAATCCATAAAAGTGGTGACAAAACTGCCCATGTTAACTACAGACCTATCTCCCTACTACCCCCACTCTCTAAGGCACTAGAACACATCTTCTTGGACCAGCTCACAGAATACCTAGATACGTACAACATCCTGTGCAAGCAACACGGGTTCCGTAAAGGTCACAGCACCTCCACAGCCCTACTTGAATTCACCGGTGCAATCCACAATGCACTTGACTCCGGTGAACTACTAGGCTCAATCTACATTGACTTAACTAAAGCCTTCGACACCTTCAATCACCGCCTCCTGCTTGTCCAGCTTCAGAACACTGGGCTGTCAACCGACTCCATTGGCTGGTTTAAGAGCTACCTTGAAGAACAGTCCCAAACAGTAAGAATCGCTGATACACTCTCAGACCCTAGACCAGTCCGCTCGGGAGTCTCCCAGGGCTCCATTCCAGGGACCTCTCCTCTTCAGCCTATTCTTAAACTCACTACCGGACAGCTGCCCAGAACAAATAATTCTCTACGCCGGCATGCTGTGATCCTCACCTCGGACCCTGATACAATCAAATTACAAAATAAACTTCAGCAGGCCTTCTTCCATCGAATCCTGGTTTCTAAATCATAAACTGCTTCTCAATCAGAAAAAAAAACAAGTCTATGGTCTTTTGCAGCCCCCACAACAAAAACAAACAACTCCACCTCTCCACTGCAACCAAACAAGGAGCCATTCTAGAGCAAACATAATCATTCAAGTACCTCGGCATCACCCTTGATCCCCACCTCTCATACGCTGTCCATATCAGCAATGTTGCAAAGTCTGCCAATGTGAGGTTAGGCATATTATTCCGGCACAGGAAACACCTAACCCCAGAAGCACTGGCAGTGGCCGTCCAAAGCTCCATCATCAGCATCACAGACTATGGTCTTATCATATATGGGTCTGCAACTACCTCTGCTCTCAAACGTATCATAACCTCCCTGAATAAGGCCTGTCGTCTCATCACTGGCTCACATCGCCGTACCCACACATGACCTTTATTCCCAATCTGGATGGCTTCAACTGGACAAACGCATAAAATACCAAACCTGCATCATGGCCAAGAAAATTATAATGGGTCTGGCCCCACCTGGTGTCTGTGCCCTCCTTAAGCCTAGACATAGGAACATCACTACAAGGAGATCCAATTCCCATCTACTACATATCCCACGATGTTGCACGACCCAACGACAAAAATCATTCGCCTATTGGGCATCCAACTGGCTCAACTCTCTTGGCAGCGAAATAGCGACTGCTCCAACACTCGGCCTCTTCAAGTCCAAGCTGCGCCTCTCACTGCTTGTATCCTGTGATTGCCCATCTTAACATTTCCACCATTCCAGCTGCAAATGAACCAGCACCCAGCACTTACAATCAGTCTTTGCACCCCTAGCACCTTACCTGTCATATTCCCTTGACAAGGCCCCCGGCTGCACTGTCTCCCACCCTCGCCCACCTCCCCTGTATCTCCACTCCTGCCCCCGCCCCAACCACCTCCGCATACCCCTTACCCCTGCACTCCTCCCTCCATCTCCTACTCTCACTTCCCCACCACCCACCCCCTTCCCTTGTCTTGCTCATAGCTCAAGTCTTTGAACTGGTTATTACATGTCTGTAAGTCAATGACTATATGTTTGTAACTAAAAATGATGACTGTTGCACACGCTGACGTATAACCTTTGTAAAAGAGCTTTGGCTCAAAGGTATTGTAATCCTAGATTGAAATAAATAAATAAAATAAACTCTTTCAATAAGTTTGTTACCTCTGACTGAGGATGTACCACATACAGATGAGCAATACTCAAGATGTGGTCTATCTAGACTAGAAAATAGAGGGATTATCTTTTAATTTCTACTTTTGATATTCTTTAGTATACAGCCCAGAATCTGATTACTCTTCTTCACAATATTTGTGGTATGAGTTTCAAAGGACAAATCCCTTGAAAAAGTACCACCCATTGACGGCCCAACTCCCACTGCAGGTGATGCATCCTCCAGAAAACCCAATGAACCATGTTTGTGCATGATGCCACATGTCCCTGCAGCCACAGAAAATACCGGGCAAGGTGCAAGAACCCAACCTGAAACGATCGAGCAAAGGAGATAAGATCCAGTGCCTAGTCTGCAGAGAGGCAGACCTTGGCCTGCAGGGAGTCTAGTTCGGTAGCACCCATGTAGAGCACTGATTACTGAGTGCTGCACTTTTGAGCAACTCAACAACAGCGCTCTACAAGAGAGCGAGTGGTGCAATACATCGCTATATCCTGTATAGCAAGGAGCTGTATTCACTACTACAGGATACAGGATCCTGTGTGGCCAATTCCCGCCAAGCTGCTCACACAGCATAGTGGTGTACACCACTGCTTGTGATGCGAGCAGATCCGGGTCTGGCTATGGGTAGAATAATTTTTTTTTGCCACAGAATCCAATAACTTGGCCCGTGGTCCGCAACCCCTTGGAGTTGATTAAGTTTGAGGGTGGGGGGGGCAAACCCCCAGATAAAATAATTATTTTTGTGTGCTTATTAAAGTATTATAGCTTACCATCGCTATTTGCGACACGGTTGGTACAATATCCATCGCCTTTTGACTATGGGCTCACATTTGCTCGCTTTATGTGATAGGTGGTCTTTCAGACTGGCCTTCATCACACAAAACCGCCTAGTTCTGCCCAGATGAACTTGAGCACCTGCAGGTACCAGCTTGGACTTGTGCAGCTTGACCAAAGGCCTAGGCTTTGGCAGGTCTGGAGAGTCAGCTCTCTGGACCTCTTGATGGTCTCTTTGGATGGTCAGGCCAGCAACCAGTAGTCCAAGCAGGGATACATCTTAATGCCTTGATACAACAAAATGGCTGCCACCACTGCCATGCACTTGGTGAAGACCGTGGGTGTGTAGGGGAGACCGAAGGGCATGACCTGGAACTGATACAGAACCCCTTCCTTGCAGAACTGGAGGCATCGGCAGTGGGAGGGATGGACTAGGATGTAGAAGAATGCATCCTGGAGGTCCAGGGAGCAAATCCTCATGTTCTGCTCCAGAGATAAAATGATCCGATTCAGGGTGACCATCCGAAACTTCTGCATGAACTGGTTCAGATCATGCAGATCTAGTATGGGACGGCAGCCCCCCCCCCCCAAAAAAAAATGTGTTTCGGAACCAGGAAGTACCTGGACACATAATCCTGACTGGCCAGGGCATCTGGGATACAGGCTATGGCTCATTTTGCGAGGAGCTGTGCGATGCCCTCCCAAAGGGTGGCCAGCGTGACCTCCAACACCCTGGTTTGCCATGGCAGTGGTAAACCAAGACAGCCTTAAAGTCCAGAGGCAGCCCTGTGCCTACCACTTCTAACACCCACTTGTCCACAGTGACGGTGGACCAATATGGCAAGAAAAGTACAGTTAAGTAAGAACTTACCGTAACAGTAGATCTTCGAGAACAGCTCTTGCAGCAGGTTACACCATTAGAACTGAAGCTGGCAGGCGTCAGGACCCCACGGAAAAATTCTAGCTAGCTATCTTCAGTGGGGACCACCCCGACGTCGGTCCCGCCTCCGACGTCAGGCGTGGTACAAAAGGGGGCGGTCCCGCCAGATTCCCCAGTTCTCCCGCCGGAGACTTCCGGCTGCAGGCTGACATCGAAATGGGAGACCGAGGATTCGCCGTCAGAAGACAGAAAGATATAAATCCCTGCTCAGAGAGACTGAGCCATGCCTCCTCCAAGGGGGAAGGTGGGCGGGGAAGGTACCTGCTGCAAGGCTGTTCGAAGATCTACTGTTAGTAGGTTGCCACGTAGCTGTACTATCTTACTTGAGATACAGCTCTTGCAGCAGGTTACACCATTAGGACTGATTTCCAAGCAGTAAGCTGCCAGAAATTCGGAAGGAGGAAAACAGGAAGTACATTCCAGGTCCTGAACCTAGGACAGGAGACCCTGTAGCACCGCAAGGCCGAAACCAGCCCTTCTCCGAGAGGCGAGGTCCAGGCTATAATGCCTGATAAAGGTATGCACAGAGCGCCAAGTGGCTGCAGCACAAATAGCAGAGGTGGAGACGTCTCTGAGTGCTGCGAAGGATGTGGCCACACCCCTAGCAGAGTGACCCCGGATCGAACCCAGGAGGGGCTTTTGTTTTAAATCATAACAGTAGGAAATACACTGGACATGCCAGCGAGACAGAGACTGTTTGGATACTGATTGGCCCATCATTCTCACAGAGAAGGAAACGAAAAGCAGTTCAGAACTACGGGAAGGTTTAGTTCTGTCGAGGTACCTCAGGCTGCGTGAACATCCAGGGTGTGGAGCAAAGCTCTCCTCTATTGGAATAACTCGGAAGTAGACCGGAAGGTCAATGTCCTGGTTTAGAGAGAGTGAAGAGACCACCTTAGTTAAAAACTTAGGATTCGTCCTCAGGGATACTCTGTCCCGGTGGAAAACTAAATAAGGCTCTTTGCACATAAGGGCGTGAAGCTCAGCAATTCTTCTCGCTGAAGTAACAGCAACTAAAAATAACGTTTTCCACGACAGAAAACGTAGCTCGCAATCCACGGCAGGTTCAAAAGGAGGGAGCGTGAGCTGTTCCAGGACAAAGAGCAGATCCCATGGAGGCACAGGGTCCCTAATGGGAGGCCTAAGGTGTAACACCCCTAAGAAATTCCCGAGAGGCGCCCAATTGAGCTCACTGTAATGGCGTCCCACCGGAGGTGATAGGCAGAAATGGCACTGAGGTGCACCTTAATAGAGGAGTAGGCTAGGCCTGAATGAAAAAGGGAGAGGAGGTAATCCAAAATTACTCCCACAGGACAACCTAAAGGGAAAGATCACGAGCTCGTGACCATAAACAAAAACGGCGCCATTTCATGGCGTACGTCGCATGCCTTGCCGGCTTTCTCGCTGCAGAAAGAACCTCTGCAACCTCTTTGCGAGACCCCGTGACGCAAGATGGCTATGTCTCTAGGAGCCAATCATGCAGGTTCAGAGAGCGAGTCCGATGGACTAATGAACCTTTCTCCTGAGACAGGAGGTGGGAGCTGAGCGGCAAAGGAGCGGGGTTCCCAGATAGTTGCACCAACAAAGGGAACCAGATCTGTCTGGGCCAGACGGGCCACCAGGATCATGAGTGCGTGCTCCCTGCGCGGTTTGAGAAGAACCTCTGGATCAGCGGGAAGGGAGGAAAGCGTGAGGAATCTGTTCACCAGGAGAGGGATAACGCGTCTGCCAGAAAACACCAGGCCCTGGATCTAGCGAGCAAAAATTGGGCAGTTTTGCATTGGATGGGGATGCGAACAAGTCTAGTTCTGGAATTCCCCAACGAAGAAACAGATCCTGTGCTACCTCTTGAAGAAGTTCCCACTCGTGGACTCTGGCCTGGGACCGACTCAGGCCATCTGCAATTGTGTTGTCCACCCCGGGAACATGCACAGTGATCAGATTTGCGCCGTGTCTGATTACCCAATCCCACACCCTCATTGCCTCCCTGCAAAGGGGGTAAGAGTGTGCGCCTCCTTGTTTGTTGAGGTAATACATCACCGCCGTGTTGTCTGTCTGAAGCAGGAGAGTACACGGTGGGATTACTGACTGAAAGGCCTGCAGGGCATAGAGAACCGCCCTCATCTCTAGGACATTGATATGGAGATGAGCTTCCAACGGGGTCCACGTACCCTGGGACTTTACCCGTCCAGGTGTGCCCCACCCAAGACCTGAGGCGTCCGTGGTGAGGTTACCTCCGGGGACGACGCTACAAACGGGACGCCCTTGGAGAGCGACCCGGGGACTAGCCACCACTGCCAGTCTCGGATGACTGAGTTCATGATCCTGACCGGATGCTGCAAGTGGTCTTGCCTTTGGTCCCATTGTACCTTGAGCATCCACTGGGTTACCCGCATGTGGAGCCTTGCGAAAGGGACAGTAGGAATGGCCGCAGCCATGTGTCCGAGCAAGCGAAGGACCGACCTGGCAGGTACGATCTTGTTCGATGACAAATCCCTTATGAGGGATCTGATGCGCTCCGCTCTGTCGTCCGGAAGAAAAGCTCTTCCCTGAACAGTGTCCAGGACTGCGCCTATAAACTGCAGTTTCTGCGACGGTACCAGGAGAGACTTCTCGTAATTTATGAGAATGCCCAGAGATTGGAACAAGTCCTGGGTGCTCTGAACTGCGAGTAACAACGCCTCTCTGGAGGCGGCCATGAGAAGCCAGTCGTCGAGGTACGGGAACACATAGTGGCCCTGTCTCCTCAGAGATGCTGCCACGACTGCCATGCACTTGGTAAAGACCCTTGGTGCGGATGACAGTCCGAACAGAAGGGCTCGGAACTGAAAGTGGTGGTCGAAGGCTTCGAAGCTTGGGAACCTCTGGTGTAGCGTGAGCTATGGGGATATGCAAGTATGCGTCCTGCATGTCTAGAGATGTTAAAAAGGCGTCTTGTTTCAGCATGGGAATAAGGCCCGGAAGAGTCACCATGCGGAATCTTTTGTAGGCGACCGACACATTGAGGTCGCTGAGGTCCAGAATCGGACGGAGGTCCCCTGATTTCTTGGGAACCGGAAGAAGTGGGAATAATATCCTTGTCCTCTGGTTCTCCGGGACGACTCTATCGCCTTTTCTTAGAGCGTGGAGTGCCTCTGCCAGATCAAATTTTGTGCTGACCCGGATACCGGAGAGCAAAGGAGGCCTCGAGGGTGGCTTTTCTGCAAATTCTATAAAGTGGCCTAGACTGACCAACTGCAGAACCCACCTGTCGGTGGTAATGGCCTACCATCCCGCAGGAAGTTCGCGATGCAACCCCTACCATGATTTCCCGTTGATCCTGCGGGGCGGGGGCCCGGAAGGAGTCAGGCTGTGGCGGCAGATGGGCCTGCTGGCTGGGTCGGCCTAGGGGAACGCTGACCTCGGCTGGCGGGCTGTTTTCCCTGGGTTCTACGGAAACCGGGCCCTCTGATGTGTAGCGGAGCGGGGCTGCTGCCTCTGTGTCCGCCCACGAAAACGGCTTTGGTTCCTATGAAAGGAACCAAGCTTGGGTCGGTACAAGGCTTGAACCGACCTTACTGCCTTCCCGGCCTCTTGAAGTTTGGTAATGATCTTCTCGGAAGAATTACCAAATAAAACTTCTCCCTCGAACGGAGCATCCATAATGTTTTTCTGGACATCCGGGGTAAAGCCGGAGACACGTAACCAGGAGTGTCTCCGGAGGCATATGTCAGAAGCTGCTGCTCGGGCCGATGAGTCCGCGGAGTCGTACGCGGCTCGAAGCATGTGGGTCCCCCCGTCTGAACCCGTACGGAGGAGCTGGAGCATCTCCTCCTTCTGCCCACCTTCGGGCAGCTTTTCAGCCACCTCCAGACCCTGTTCCCACAAAGCGCTCTGAAATTGAACCATGTGGGTCAGGTAGTTCAGATCTGACGGCGAGGTAGCGAAGCGTACGTGGCGCTGCCCAGCGCGCCCAAATTGTTTGAATTCTGGATCCGTGGCAGGTGCTCGAAATGTTGGCGCTTCTGTGACCGGTCATGTGGAGGCTGTGATGACCAGACAGCCGGCCTGAGGCTGCTGTGTCAGGTACTGGTTGTCCTTAGGAGCCTTGTACAGACGATCAGCTTTCTTCGGCATCGCTGAGCAATCGACGCTTCCACACTGCCTTGGTGACGCCCACGAAGTGTCCACCAAGGGTGGTACCACCACAGGCTTGGGGTCCTTCTGCCGAACATATTTGGCAAGGCGTAACCTTTCCGGGTCTAGTTCTTCTGCATCCCATCCCATGTTCTCCTGGATATGTCGCATAATATCCATGAACGAAGGGTCAACCGGAGGAGATCTCGGTGTCTCACATGGGTCCGGAGAAGGGATGGAGAGAGGAAATAGGGATCTAGAGGAAGAGTAGACTGATCCCGTGTCCTCCGTCGACGGCGAACGTCGGTGTCTCCTGGATCTCTTGGGCTGGGTGATCCAGAAGAGGATTTCGACGGAGGTCTCCATTTTCTGATCTTCCTGGGAGAGGATCCAGGCTCCCGGGGAGGTAGCACCTGCCGACCCGAAGGCGCAAGGGGGCGGTACTGGAGGAGCGGGGGAGGGAGGAGGAGGAGCAGTGGGGGCCATATCCCTTTATGGTGTCCCACCAGTAAGTGAAGAGATCCTTCACTTCCGCTATAGAAAGTCCGGCGCCCAGGCGCCGGTGGGCGGTCGTCGGGTCAGCGTCGGCTCCATAGGGGCCTCGGGTAGGGGCGAGGGGCCCTGGAGTTTCGGCGAGCCAGGTTGCCCGTCTGGTCCTCGGGCTGCGTTAAGTCCTCCTCAGTCAACGTCTCCTGACCGACATCGGTCGGAGGCGCGAGAGCCCTCTTCTCAGGCGGAACGGATGCCGGTCCCCCAACCGGTGTCCGCTGGGATGGTTTGGCCGACGACGGCTCCAGGGAGGAATGACGTACGGCCGACGACGGTCGGGCCGGCGTCAGGTCCACAGGTCTCTTCAATGGTGTGAGCTCCAAAGTTTTTCGAGGAGGCACAGAAGACGACCGGACGTCGGGAGCTGAAAGGCGGGAACCCGACTTATGATGGTGGTGGTGGCACTCCCGGACTTCGCCAAGGCCTTGGAAGAGGAAAGCGACGGCGGCCTGGCGAACTTAAGCCTGAAAGAAGGCTCTTACCGCAGCCGGGAGGCTGGGAGCTGGCTCTCGAAGGAGAGCGGTCGGACCGAGAACCGGAGCTGCGGGACTCCGAAGCCCTGGACGGGGACCTGGAAGGGACCTTCTCCCTTCTTTTCTCCGCGTGCTTGTGGGATTTGGATGAAGAATCCCCCTTGGAGGACATGGTCTTCAGTTTTTCCTCCAACAGAAAAGCTTGTAGGGCCTTCTGACGTCGGATCCTGGTTCGGCTGTTGAAGCCCTGGCAAAACGAGCAGGCCCGGGTATCGTGGTCTGGGCCCAGGCACCTAACACAGTACGGTGGGGGTCCTGAAGGGACCTGTTTCGCGAAGCACACTTGAGGGATGACCGAGGTCAGAGAGGACATCAGCAACAATCTTGCTTGAAGAAAAAGAACTTCCCGGAGGAAAGTCGAACCACTATTGCTGGCCAGACTGGAACCAAGGGTTGAGAGATGCAAGTCGATGGCGGGAAAGAACATGGGGAATCTGGCAGGACCTCCCCCTTTTGTACCACACCTGACGTCGGAGGCGGGACCGACGTCGGGGGCGGTCCCCGCTGAAGATAGCTAGCTAGAATTTTTCCGTGGGGTCCTGACGCCTGCCGGCTTCAGTTCTAATGGTGTAACCTGCTGCAAGAGCTGTATCTCGAATTAAGATTGACTTGACCAACTCCCAAGAGGAAGGGCAGACATGTACAGGATGGGTGGAGGGATGACACCTCCCAACCCATCACAATGCAGCTTCTGCAGGGCACTGGTCGCTGTGGCCAGAGGGACACCATCACCCAGGCCCCACCTCCCTTGGGCCCCTGCACACCGAACTTAGGTTCTGGACACCAGGCTGGTATTGCCCTGTTGAGGCTGCTGCAGAGGAGACTGTGACTGAAAGGGCTGATACTGAAAAGCATCTTTTCTTGGCTTTTGTTTCTGGTTCATCTGGGATGATGCCACAGAGCCAAGGGTGACACTGGACTTCTCTACATAGGGTGAGATGATCCTTCACCCCAGGGCCAAAGAGGCTGGTGCTCAAAATGGGATACAGCCAGCTTGTGCTGTGTCTGCTATAAAACTGGACAAATGCAGCCAGGCCCTGCAGTGCATGCAGATGGACGCTCCCAAAGCATGGGCACAAGAGTCACCCATGTCCAAAGCTGTCTGGAGCCGGTATTTAGCAAACGATTGACCTTGGACTTGAGTCATCTTCACCAGCAACTGCTGGGCAGCAGGGAGGTGAGGGAGGATCTCATCAAGGACTCCCAACAGGAAGTGACCAATGTTGGCCATATAGCTAAGTAACTTGCTAAAAGGAGACCCAAGGACACTGCAGAGTAAACCTTTTTAGTGGTGTGGTCAGTTTTTCATGACTATTTGCCAAGAAGCTTGTCCACTACCCCTTGGCCGCTGGATCTGCAGAAGGCTGCATCAGAAACCAGCCCTTCAGCTGAAAGGGTGGTCTGAGAACCTAGAAAGGGACCTGGTAGGGAACACACACTTGCGGACCATATGGGTGGAGGTGCCAGGCAGGATGCTGGATGCTGCCATAGCTCCAAGGCTGGTCTCAATATGGCCTTAGCCATGGGAAAGATAATGTCCAGGGATTCATCCCTGTCCAAAATGTTGGTGAAAAGGCACTTGGCCCTCTGACAGACTCTGGAGGGACATTCGTGAACTCTGAAATCAATCGGATAAGAGCTCCAAAGGACACCGACCCATGGTTGGTGGTCAGCTCATCAACCATGCCCCAGTTGAGGATGTGTGTCCAGAGGAGGCCAAGGACAAAAGATCAAGTCATCCGAGACTCCTTGAAAACAGCCCTCAACCCTTTCTCAATGTGGACTAGAGTATCCTTGGACAGGGTGATCTCAACCAACAATTAGCCTGGCACGCAGACTGCTAACCGGCTTTCCTTAGTCAGAATGCCCAACTCTGGCTGCAGTGGTGGTGGCTCCACCTGTAAGGGTGGGAAAGCAGTTGCAGAAAGCATCTGCATGGCATGGACCAGCAAGGGCATCACTGGCGGCTGCCAGCTGACCCAGGGTCCAGGGAGTAAAGCCCTATCCTGCCATGTGATGGTCAACTGTCACCAAAAAAGCTCCTCATAGCACTGGCACCATCTCCCGGCAGTGCTTCTCCTCACCCAAGGATAAGGTGGTTGAGCGGTTGAGGAACATCAACGGTGACCTCCTGGTCGAGCAGGATCATCTCGACCTACTCCTCAACTGTCAACCAGACAGTCAATATTGAGGAAAGCAGCATTCCGGCTGGTTGTGATAGACCACGTTCAGCAAAATGGACTTCCAAGGCTCTACGGCCAATGGAGGCTGCTCCCAAGGTGCCCCAGTCAGGGACACCAACGGGGCTACATCCTCCTGACTGAGGACCAAAGAACCGGGGTCTGGGAGACTGAATCCTCAGTCCCATCTGACAGTTGATCAACAGGCTTGAGGAAAATCTCTATGGCCTACTCGAATGGAATCGAGGTCGACAAGCCTGATGGGGCGCTGAGGAGGTCTCGACCAAAGTCGAGCAGCTGGGGGAGTTGAGGGAATGGGAGGACCTCGATCTCACCCGATCCCATGACTGACACCAGTGGCACTTGTGTTTTTTGCCACGGTGGGCATGGTTCTCCCCAAAGGTCTGAAGGGCTATGCATATCTCTCTGAAACCTTCAGAGAATGACCCTCTGATGCTGGACATAGCCTGGAACAGCACCGAGACCAAGGAGGTCCCCACTGCAATAGCCACTGTTTTCTCCTTCAAAGGCTGCAAGCTGCAATGTGGACCTAGGAACCGCCGAGGAAAATTTACAACCCTTAGCCCAGTCTTTCAGATTCCCCTCCAAGGACTGACATGGGGTAAGCCAGTGCTTCCAATCCTCAAAGGATATCGAAAGCATCAAAAGACATCAGCCCCACCCAGCCATGACATGCTGCCTGCCCAGGCAGTATAGGCACGTGTCATGCATGTCGGTGACCGACATCTTCTGCCAGAAGATGCAGAATTTGAACCCAGGCTTCTGTTGCTCCATCTTCAAAGACAAAGGGGGGAGGGGTCGAAGGGGCAGAAAAAGAACTCAAACACAGTTTTGATACCTCTGAACAATAAAGTTTGCCAATGGCACACAAAATCCAAACCGAGGGCTGCTCAGGAGGTGACCTGTTCTTCCAGCGAAAAGAAAGAGCTGATGTAATGGGCAGAGTTGGGGGATATACTGACCAGGTGATGGAAGGAGCTTAGCTTAAAGGCATCTGAGGAATTAGCATTTCCAGAGGTGGATAGTGAACTGCATCCACGTCCCTAGAAGGAGGAATCTGCAGCGTCCTTCTCCAATCTGTCAATGATGGCCCTGGTACAAGCTGCCCAGTCGACATCAAAAAGAAGTTACATAAGAACTTACCATAACAGCAGATCTGCAAGAGACTGTCCTCCATTATGCCACACCATGGGAACTGTACAGCTGTAGCCAAAACCAGGCCAGGTATTTCCTGATATTTCCTGATATCTCTAGAGAAATTCCCCGCCTCCCTGCAGTAAAACTATGGACAACCAGAGAATCTTTTTAGATATTATCACAGAATATCTGGAAATATCTGAATGCACCTATGGCTACAACTGTAAGTTGTCAGTTTCACAACCAAATAGAAACTTTTTGCAAGCGGGGAGACGCCCACAATATCGTGAAGCACTGATGTGTATATAATGTGGACAAGCCCAACATTCCTTAGTTTCCTGCTGAAGAATAGCCTCAGAAGATCACTTACTGTGAGGAACCAGGAGATAAAACCACTACCAGGCAAACAAGGAGAGGCATGAGACTGGAAACAAGACGCATGGAATAAGGGTTTACAGGCCTTAAAATTCAGGGAGGGGGGAAACACGACTGCACAAATCGTGCTAATTTAGCCCCACCCCCCAAAAAAAAATTCTGGACCCCCCATGCGGGGCAATTCTGCTCACACGCACTCATTAAGAATGGGGAAAAAAATGGCACTGAAATGAATGGGTCCATTCATTTCAATGTGGTATCTTAGCTGCAGTGGCAGTAGTCAGTTTGCAGAGAGCCATGAGCAGAGCCAAATGAGGATTTAAAAAAAAAAAAAAACCTGGTGCCAAAACAGCCGTGTCAGCTATGCCAGGAGATACAGACAGGGCTGGAGGACAATCCTGCACTTGAGCCCTGCTGTCACCGGATCTCCTGAAATCAGAGCCCTCCCTCCCCAAACAAGAACATCAGTCGGGATTTGGGACTTACCTAGGAACCCAATCCCTGCTGTGGCTGCTGATTCACTCCAGCAGCTGGCGTTTGACTCAGCAGCTTCGACTGCTGGTTGGGATTTGCGCTGAAGGACCGTGAATTCTGGATACCAAACTCTGCCCTCCAGCAGGACTCGAGAACCACCAATCTAGAAGAAAGTGAAACTGCAAACGCAGGTGCACTAGGAAGGAAGTGGCTCACCGCCTCACCAGTACAGACAGGTAAACCTGGGCCCACACCCCAATGTGTGGATAAAGCAGCTCATGTCAGCAGGCAGTGCTGGGAACCAAACTCTGTGCACCAAGGCTGAGCACAAGCAACTGCTACAGGGTGGGTGGGAGACTCAGTAGAATGCTGCATGCAGCATGCACTGCAAAAGTCCTAGTAGCACAAAACCCTCCCTGCTTACTAACAGTAAAAGTGGATTGTGCCATTGGCAACTTGTCTGTGATTTCTTGCTTTTTTTTAGGAAAATTTGAGTTCCCCCATTTGGTAGATGGTGGGGGATTAATCCCCCCCCCCCCAGCTGAAAACCAATTGTAAGCCCTGGTTTAGGCACAGCAGTTGATGTAACCCCCAGAAAACAGACAGACAGACAGATACATACAGACATACATACAAACAAACAAACAAAGGTGAGAAAGAAGCAAGTGCCTCAGTTGGGACTTGAACCCAGGCCGCCCGGAATGCCGTTCTGACTGTGCTAACCAGCTGCGCCACTGAGACAACTGGAATCTGGGCTATCCCCGAGCACATTACTCTTTCTCAAATGCACAACCCAATGGAAACACAAATATTTACTTGTAACAAACACACAGGAGTACAGTGTGCATATTTACAGAACACATACAGAGGTGAGAAAGTAGTAAGTGCCTCAGCTGGGACTTGAACCCAGGTCGCCCAGAATACCGTTCTGACTGCGCTAACCAGCTGCGCCACTGAGGCAACTGGAACCTGGGCTGTCCCTCGGTTAATACTACTTTTCTCAAATGCACACCCCAATGGCAACACAAACCTGGCACTTCTTTCTCACCTCTGTTTATATTTGTTCCATAAATATGCACACCACACTTCTGTGTAATTGCTACAAATAGACAGATAGATGCTTTATTTATAAAGCTTTCTTTCTGGGGATTTGAGTTACCAATAAAAAAAAAACAAACTAATTAAAATAAAATACAGTAATAGTATTGCTGGATCATAAATATACAAGTCAGCAGGAATAGAATTTCTTAAAACACAT
The DNA here is from genome assembly GCA_016271365.2 of Neoceratodus forsteri. Classification (NCBI taxonomy): domain Eukaryota; kingdom Metazoa; phylum Chordata; order Ceratodontiformes; family Ceratodontidae; genus Neoceratodus; species Neoceratodus forsteri. The sequence continues at coordinate 105,363,665 of CM028131.1, read as the reverse complement.
CTAGCCATATAATAAAATAAGATGCGCCTAGTTTACAATTATAAATCAAATGCCTGTTGAAATAAGAGCATTTTTAGACCCATTTTAAAGGTTTCTGCCAAGGATGGCTCCCTTAAGTATCTAGGTAATGATTGCCACAGGGTAGGTATATATTCAACATTCATCTTTTTTTTTCAATTTATTATATTTTCTAAGTGTGTATCAGATTGCTAGTGCTATCAAGAAGGTATAAAGTAATTTGAAATTATAAATAAAATATTAAAATAATATAAAGAATCTAATCTTTTCTCTTTACAGTTGAGCTGGTCAAGAGCACAGGCACCCCGGTACCACAGTATTTGGACTATTTTCATGTCCTCATACAGTGGACTTGCTCCAGACTCTGACACTGTCCTGTATATTCACCTTTATTTCCTAAAGACATGTTACTAGCTTTGAACATGACAAAAGGTGATATATTCAAGAATGCATGGGACAGACATATAAAGGACTAAGATCCTTGTTTAGAATGACTCCTCATAGACAATCTTTATAGTGTATGGGGAGTCAATTCATGTCAAAACAGCGAATGGCAGCAGAATTTTTCAAAATCAAGCCTTACTTGGCTTCAGTGTTGTGGCTCGCGCCAGCGTTACTTGCTCCATCGCCGACGCTTGCTTCTAAATCGCCAAGATGCGCGAATGCTGCTCTATCTTCTTGTGTTGCACCGCTGACATACCCAGTGCAGCCAACAAGATCATGATGCACTGAGGTAGCACAACAACGCTGTTGGGAGCATGGATTTCCATGCTCAACAGCGTTCTACCACACTATAAGGCAATTCTAGTGGGGGTAGGAGGAAGTAGGCTGTTGGTTAACTAGGATCTGCAGCTTATCCATTAGGTAGGAAATGGGCAGACTGGGTGGCCAAGCGTCCTTATTTGCTGTCAAATTCTAAGTTTCTATTTTTTTTCAAAGATGAAATTAACCAAGTGAAGCTATTTTGAATAGTTAATTAGATGCTGTCACACAACAGTTGTCTGTACAAATTAGATTCTTTATATTAGTGGAATATTTTATTTATAATTTCAGATTATTTTATTTATTTATTTATTTTATTTAGCTTTTGTTGACCGGTAAGTGCACTAGACAAATCCTGCCTATTTTCAGGCACGACCGGGGAGGGAATACAGATGAATGCCAACTGACCTTGAAGCAGATTAAGCTGTTGGTGGTATTTTAGTGAATGAGGGAATTTCTATAGACACCGGGAAATTCCCTACTCTTTCGGATAATGCCATGGGATCTTTAACATCCACCTGAACTACCACCAATCCAGGCAGATGGGACCTCGTTTAACGTCTCATCCGAAAGACAGCACCTCAAGTGCAGCACCCTCTCATGCTGCACTACAGTGTCAGTACTGGGATATTAACCATGCCAGATGTGGGAACTGAACCCACAGCCCTCTGATCTCCCGGCCTCAGAGGCGAGTGTGCTACCTACTGAGCCACTGACACTGCAAATAAATTCTTTTATATCTTCTCGACAGCACTTGGTAATCCTGATACACAAACAAGTAACAATGAATGATGAATATACAGAAATATAGTTTCTTTCAGTTAATGATATCATTAAGTTTGTGTATATAAGCCTGACACTTGGTTCAGGTACCTGCACCCTGAGGAAAACTTACCTGGCGAAGTGCCGGGGTACCTGGTCTAATGGAGGATATCTCTGCGCCTTGTTCAAAAACTCCAGTATGTATGATGAGTTCAGTCTTTAAATAAAACTATATTTTTTGAAAAGCAACTGTGTGTTTTACCTTCATTGGAGCTACCATGCTCCTGGCTCTGAAGTGTGAGTGCTCTATTGTCTGTGTCTTGCTGAATTGGGCCACCCTGCACTAGCACCCTGCCCTGGTCCTGAACACAGTACAATTGTTTTGAACCAGTCATGAACCTCTGCCACTTCAATCTATTCCGCCTGCCAAGCAAGCTCCCTCTACAACTCACTGCAGTAGCTATCACCACAGTACCTCTCCTGCGGGGATCACAGCTAAGGCAACACCAACAACCATTTTCTACATTTCAGCCCCATCACTTGCAAGAATGTTGCTTCGACTGCATCTCCACATAACCAAACAGCTGCACCAGGATTAATTTTGTTGCCAGCAACCCTCCTCCCTCCCAACCACATGGTTCAACAGCCGCTTCCCGAGGACTGCTTAAGCAAACAAAAAAAAAAAACAGGTATAAAAATAAACCAAAGAAGTACAATTACAGGAAAGTCATCGCACTGAGCGCACTGCTGTGCTTCTCTCGTCACTCTTGGACCTCCAGCTTGCTCCCCCACGCAGTTGAGCTCCCGCCCTCCCGACTTGACACTCCTGCCAAAACAGAGCCTCCATTCACTCCCTAGTGCCGTCATCCACATCAGCAGTGTCGCTACATGGCACACAACCCGTGGCAAAAGTGTACTGTACTCTGGGGAATATATAAAATAAATCACTGAAATGGGCAGAGAGAAAAATAAAACAAAAAAAAAAAGAGAGAAAATCACTCAAAATCTAAAATTTCTACTGTCAGTCACCACCACCTTTAGCTCTTACCTCGAGGTGCAGAATTTCGTTTTGTTGTGAACACTTCACTATGCACTGCTTAACCTGGCGCTTTTCTAATCTAACAGCACATCACCCTTGGGTACCTTCTGTTATGTGCAGAGGGCAAATAAGGAGGCTGAAACATCATAGCCTGAAGCTTTGAAATCCATCAAGCAGAAGTCATAGCAACTAAATATATTCTTTTAAGCCACAACTGCAGCAGGCTCAAAAGAGCCAATGTCAATTTCTCAAGTATGATACTCAAGTGTGGTGACTGGATTACGGATAGGAGGTTTCATAACACAGACAACACGGTAACAGGGGATTCCATAGTCAAGATTTACTGATAAATATATATATATATATATAATATGTAAAGAAAATAAATTAACTATGTTGCCTTCCAGGAGCAAGGATACAGATAAAGAATCAATAGACTCATCAGTAATAAAGCCAGAGACACTTCTGTTATCCTACATGTGGGAACAAACGATGTCGGGAAGAGTCATGACAAAGGTATCGGTTATGAATTACTCTCTCTTGCAAAAAGGTCAGAAACAAAAACTTAAGGTACAATTTCAGGTATTCTCCCCATACCTGGAGCACACATAATAAAACAATACTATATCTTGTATTAACATCAGATTAGCAAATTTGTGTTGTAATATACAGACTGCATTCCTAAATTACTGTCAACCATTTCAAAACAATCGTGGCTTGTTCTCACCCGATGGACTCCACCTTAACGAACAAGGTACCAACTTGCTGGGAGAAACTTAGAGCACTTTCACATTTTCCTTTGAACTAAATGCAAAGGGGGAAACAAAATACAACTCTGTTCACAACAGAATAATACGAGGTAATGCAAAGAAAGTAAAATGTCTCATAATAAATGCCAAAAGCTTATTAAATAAGATGGATGCAACTAAAGGGTACACAATTACTGCAATAACTGAAACCTGGTGGAATTAGCACAGTATTTGGGGTAAGGACATAAAAGACTACAAATGTTATCATCATGATAGAACCCACAAAAAAGGGGAGTAGTAGCCACTTATATAGCAGAAGAGGCATCAATAACAGACATTAGTAAGAAATTCAGAACATAAAGTCAGACGGAAACTGTATGGGTTAAGGCTAATGTCACTGATACAAAGTCTGCCATAGTCCTAGGCGTCTGTTACCAAGCACCAAATTCTTCCACAGAAACAAATTCAGAAACAACTAGCAAGATAGACAACGCCTGGGAGGTGGATGAAGTCTTAATAATGAGGGACTTGAACCTTAAGAACATTAAATGGGAGAGAAATAAGGCAGAAACCACAGCTGGAAACACATTATTAAATACAGCACAACAATTATCCCTCCGACAACATGTCAATGTCGCTACTAGGGACGAGAATATACTTGATCTTGTCTTACCAGAGAGTACACAAATCAAAGACTGTAAGGCACTTCCCCATCTCACTAACAGTGACCACAATACTGTAGAATTCAAAATTTCAACAGAGATCTCCTCAGACAAAGGGAAAAACAAAAATATTAAGGTACAATGAAAGTAAACATGAAGGCATTTCAATCTGAGCTCGGGTATGCAGACCAGGGTACATCACTCACAAATAACGATGCAAATGAGATGTGGGAAATCCTTAGGGAATAAATGCACAAATTAAGTAATATGTATACACCTAGGAACGAAAAATATGGACATTCAGGACTCAAACCAAAATGGTTGAAAAAAAAAAATCTGAGAAACACAATAAACAGAAAAAAAGCTACAAATAGTATTTAAAACCAAGAAATTATAAAAATCTAAAAAATACATTTAAAAAATTTGAAACAATGTAAAACTATTATAAAGAAAGGCAAGAAGGAAGCTGAACTGTCCTTGGCAATTAATGTAAACAAAAATAATTAAAAAAAAAAGTGTACAGCTATAGGCAGCACACCGTCCAGCGTAGCACTACTGCATGGCGTGGGCACCGAGTTCGGAACGAGCTAGTGGGGCTGGTGGAGGCCAGCCAGGAAGAGGCGAGCATCCAGGACTGCCTGCCTCCTCGGGGCATGGCTCAGTACATGACCAATCTCTTATGTGGCTGGAGGTTCGGCATGCCCAAGCAGCATGGGGGTGGAGCGTGATGGACGCCGCATACCGCCATGCCATCAAGCACACGCCGTAGCTCCAAGGAGGGCGACACTTGAAAAATCACCCCACACGACACAGCCAGGAGGACCAGGATGAGCCGCCACCAGCCTGTGGCTTGGCAGTGGACCCTGACGAGGACTCAAGGTATGGAATGGGGGTTATCTCAAAGGCTCCAGCTACCACACCTACTCTGTCCCCACCAGGGGGTAAACCACGATTCCGTGGAGGGTCCCTCCGAGGATCGCAGTGCTGGAGGAGAGGTCGGGCGACAATGCTGAGGACGGGGCAGGGGATAAAAAAGAAATAGAAAAAAAAAAAAGAATTGTACAGCTATATTAACTCCTTAAAGAAACCCAAACAAAAAAAACTGGACCACTACAATACAAAAATAAACCTTGAACACCCTAATAGAAATGGCAGAGGCCTTTAACACATATTTTGTTCAGTATTTGCACACAAATATAACCCCAGAACAAAAAAAAGATTTGACAACGACATAGAAAATGGTGATACAAATGAATGAAATAAGACAGAATAAACAAATTAAGAGTAAATTCATTCACCAGGCCACACCAAATATCAGCACACCTTCTTAAAATGATCACTGAGCAAATTACACTCCAATGACTGTCACTGCCAACTGCTGATCCACAGGGAGGTGAGGAAGGATTCCATAGAAGACCCACATCAGGGACTGACCGAAGTTGTCCATCATCACAGCATAAGTAGCCTGACTGAGACCGAGATGCCACAGCGTACACCTTTTTAGCGGCGTGGTCAGTCTTGTGGGACTTCTTGTCTAGAGACTTGTCCACATCCCTCTGGTGTTCAGACCTGCGGAACACTGAATCTGTGACCAACATGGAGGGTGGTTCAAAACCCCAAAAGGGACCTGTGGGGACTGCATATTTGTAGACCATGTAGGTAGAGGGTGCGAGGCAGGACATTAGATGCTGCCAAAGCTCTAGAGCTGGTCTCAAGATGGCCTCAGCCACTGGAAAAGCAACCCCTTGGGATTCGTCCTGAACAAAAATGTCCAAAGGGGGTACTTGGCCCTCTTTTGGCTCAAGCAGGACCAACATGGACTCCAAGATGGGCCGAAGAAGCACTCCAAAGGCAAACCGAGCCATGCTCGGGAAGGACACTACAGACTCATGATCAGATACAGAGTCGTCCGAAAACTCCTCAAAAAATGGCCCTTGACTGTTTCTCACCACAGACCTCCAGGGTATCCTCATCGACAACAGCCTGGCAAGCCGGTGGCTGTACAGGCCTCCACTGTCGGAGTGACAACCTTCAGCTGCAATGGTGCCGTCTCCATCCTAAGAGGTGGAGAAGCAGATGTGGGGGGGGGTGCACCTGTACAGCGTGGACTGGTAAGAGTACCACTGGGAATGGCCAGATGACCAAAGGCCCAGAGGGTAGAGCCCTACACTGCCCCACAATGGTCTACTGTTGCCAGACCCTAGGAGCTCCTTGCACTGCCGTATCTTGCAACGGTGCCTCTCTTCACATGAGGATGAAGAGTGTCAATAGCAACACCTCCCAATCGAGCAAGATCGACATCAGGAATGCCTTGACCGCGATCTTGACTGAGAAGGTCGATCAGGCAGTCAACAGTGAGAAGAGCCTTCCAGCGGGTTGGAATAAACCACATGTCTGCCCATGTTAAATATACGCCAAGCGTGGCGCTGGCCAGTGGGCGCTGGTATGCTTACCTCTTCGCCAGTGACCGTGTTCGAGAACGAGCACGAGCCGTCCGAGGTCAGCAGGGGAGGAGAAGGATTGGCGTCCGATGGACTGCTCTCCTTCTCCGGGAAGGAGTTCTAGGTGGTTGGCACTTGTTGCCGCTAGCGGAGGCTGGTGGATGGGCAGCGCCATACCACAAGTAGGGAGGAGGCTGGGCCGACGCCTGGAGGGAGCGCGTGCGTGCTCCACTCTGCTGACGTCATGGCACGGTCCTGACTCCTTGGAGAACAGGAGAAAAAAGTTACTGCCGTGTGGGATGGCGGAGGGCGTCTCACAGGCTCCACTCCCTGGCTAGCCACGGTGCTGGCCACCTAATCCGGTCCTCAGTGGGGGAGTTTGACTCCCCGAAGACCCCGCCAGGGGGGTAAGCCCTGGGGCTAGGTCAGCATCAGCTGGTGGTGCCCTCCTGAAGCAAGCCGTGAGGAGAGAAAAGCAAGAAACTGCAAAAAAAAAAAAGTAACGTGCTGGAAGACCCGCCCACCGGTGGAGGCTGCCCCATCAAAGTGAGAAACGACTGGACCATGTCCTCTTGGGTGAGGATGGGAGCACCAGGACCTAGTAGACTGAGTCCTGACCTCATCCAACAACAAGCTGACAGGCTCTAGAAAGATCTTGCGGCCTGTTCAACCAGATTCAACATGGACAGGCTCAACAGGGGAATCAAGAGCTCTTGACTTGCCCGCCCAGCCCCTCAGTCAAGGGGTACATGACAGTCATTGAGCAGTTGAGTGAGTTAAGGCACTGGGAAGATCTCTCATCGCTCCCCGTCTCATGACCCGTGCCGTGGCGTGTGTGTTTAGTGCCACGTGGCAGGACTCTTCCCCAAGGCCTGAGGGCCAGGAACATTTCCTGAACTCTCCGATGCTGGCCCCAAGGAACAGCACTGAGACCAAAGAGATACCAGCTGTGGGCGCCGCCACTTCCACTTCAAGGTCTGCAACCGTTGAGCTGACCCGTCACAGTCGATGCTCTCTTGTGGCCCCTCGGGGTGTCTGTTGAGTCCCATTCTGAAGGCTGACCCAGTGAAAGACAGAGCTTCCTGTCCTTGAGAGACCCCGGAAGCATGCTTAAGCAGAGGCTGCACCCAGCTATGTCATGCTGCCTGCCCAGGCGGTACACGCACATGTCATGTGGGTCGGTGACTGACATCTTCTGCCAGCACTATATACATAACTTAAATCCTGGCTTCAACTGCTCCACTGTCATTTGTCGAGGGGAGCTGAAGGAACCTGGAGAAAATAAGTAGCAACTCAGAAAAACTTTGAAAGAAAGTCCGCCAATGGTGCACTAGAAATCTAGGCTGAAGCCACTAGTAGGTGATCTGTTCCTCCAGCAGAAACAAAGATATGACATCATGAGGTGAAGTCTAGGATATACAACTCAGGTGGTGGAGAAGCTTAGCTTAAAGACATCTGGCCAATCAGACCATTCCAGTGGAACTGCTAGAGTGTGGATAGTGAACCATATACATGCCCCTAGAACAGGATGGTCCACCGCCAGATGGTGAAGGAACAGAAGCCAAATCTGACAAGGCCAGAATGGAGCACTGAGGATGAGTGTGTCACTCTCCACCCATAACTTAAGCAGAACCTCTGTATTAGAGGAATGGGGGTTTACAGGAGTTTCCTTTCCAGAACAGGGAAAATATGTCTCACCAAAAACTGCAGGTCCTGATGTAAGCGAGCACAAATGCTGCAGTTTTGCACTGTGTGGGATGCAAAATGTCCAACTCTGAACAATCCTATCTTAAAAGGTAGTCTACCATGGAGGCCAGCAGTTCCTATTCATGAACCATTGACTAGGATCTGCTTAACCTGTCTGCCAAGATGTTTCGGAGAACGGGGAGAAACACAACCCACAGTTGAATATCATGAGCTAGAGCGCAGTACCATACTCTCATTGGTTCCCTGTATGGAGGAGAAGAGTGAGTGCCCCCTTGTTTGCTGATATAATGCAACACAAAAACATTGTCTGTCTGGATCAGAGGACTGGGGCAGAGATTATTCTGAAATGTCTGAAAGCTGTACAGGACAGCCCCCATCTCCAGGACGTTTATGTGCAGCTCAGCCTCCACTTTGGTCCACAACCCCTGTGTGGAACAGGTCAAGATGAGCACCCCAACTGAAGCCCGAGGCATCCGTGGTGAGGATCTGTACAGGAGCTGGTACAAGGAATGGAACTCCTTTGAGTAAACTGTCACAATACATCTGCCACAGCAGTGCAATGTGAAGAGATGTGACTAGAACCATTTGTTCCAAGTCATCTGTCAGTTGATCCCACTGGACTTAGAGTGCCCACTGTGGGATCCACATATGAAGCCATGCGAGTGCCACAGTCACTACAGCTTCAGTCATTAGGCCCAGGAGATGCAACACTGTTCGAGCAAAGACGTAATGACTTCTGTGAACCAAGTGTTTGAGCAATCAAAGTGTCTGCCCTGTCCTGGGGCAGGAAGGCACATCCTTTTTCTTGTCCAAGACCACCCCTAAGTACTGTAGCCTTTGGTACTGAGTAAACAGAGAGACTTTGTCACATTTTCGGTGACGCCCAAATAGTTGAACAGCTGAAAAGTTCAGGACAGTGTATTCAGAAGACCTTTCTTGGAACTGGTCTTCAAGATCAAATTGCCTAGATAAGGGAAGATGTACAGCCCCGCCCCCCAAGCAAAGGGGCCGCTGCAACCACTGCCAAGCATTTTGTAAAGACCAGTGGTGCAGAGGACATGCCAAAGGGCAACGCTTTTAACTGATAGTGTCTGTCTTCCAGCATAAAGCGGAGGAACTGACTGTGAGACTTCCTTTTCCTGATATGAAGGTATGCATCCTTCATGTCCAATGAACAAAGCCATTCCTTTGTAGTAAGGGAATCAGGGCTTGCCGAAATATCATTCAAAACTGTTTGAATTCAATGTACACGTTGAAATCTCTATTATAGGACACAGATGCCCCGTCCATTTTGGAACCAGGAAGTATCTTAACAATCCTTTGTTCTCGTCTTGAAGAGGAACCAGTTCTATGACACTTCTGAAATAAGGTCAGACTCTCCTCCTTTAGAAGGAACAAGGGGCCCGGAACATAAAAGGAAGGAGGGAGAGGATGCTCTGGAGGGATTTTCTATGAGGTCCAGAGCATCTCCCCTTGCAAGTATCTCCAGAACCCACTTGTCTATGGTGATCTCCTGCCACTGTTTGAGATGCAGGGAGATCCTGCCCCCGACACTCACCCCTGGAGGCAAAAGCTGGGAGGAGGGGAGACAACTGGAAGTGGGGGCAGCAGGGCTACCAGAACAGATTCCTTTGGGTGCTTTGCATGAGCACTGGGGGAAGGGGGTCCGAGGGAGGAACATCACCTCTGCCATGCCCTTGTTGTTGGTATATAATAGTTACCCCTGGCAGAAGGTTTTACGTAAAAGCACCCCTCAACCTTCAGGGAAGTGGGTGCAGGGACTTGACTTAGACCATAAATTCATCTCAGAAGTCTGAAGGCCAATGAGGCTTCTTCAGCATCACAACCAAACAGCTTGGAACCCTTAAAAGGAGCATACAAAACTACCTGCTACACATCAGTGACAAAACCAGCCACTCTCAGCCAAAAATACTATCTCATGCAAATACCAAAGGCTGTAGCCCAGGCAGAATCATAAGAAAAATCATAAGCTGAACACAGCAACTGTTTACCAACTTCAGCCCCAGCAGAAAGTTTTCATCAAATCATTCTTGGCAGAACCATCAGGCAAAGACTGGGCAGCAGTACGAGCAGTTTTCCATAGGCTGTTCTGGTATTTAACCATCTGGGCCTGGTAATTTGCACCAAGTCCCAAGGATGCTAAAGCAGAAGTATGCTTGCCGGTAGCATCTAGTCTGCTAGATTCTTTATCCGAAGGCAAAGTCCTCATGTGCCTAGGATCTTTAGTGCCATCATGTGCAGCCCTAGTGACTACTGAGTCAGTCTCAGGCTCATCAGCAGATGAAACAGGGTACTGCTTATCAGCCTTTCTTGGAACGTAGGCAGGGAGTTTGGTCTGTGCCATGCAGCAAAGGTAGCCTCCTCTAAGGCAGCACATACAGGGGGAATTATAACAGAGGGAGTACAAGGCACCTCCAAAAATTCCATCAGATTCCTCTTAGTGGAATCTTCATCTTCAACAGTAAAGCCCATGACAGACAGCATTTGCTGCATCAAGGCCTGGAAAGAGGGTCCTCAGGATAACCTGCAGTATAATCTAGAGTCGCATAAACATATGGAATTGCCAGCAGATACAAGCCATTTGGTCTATCTAGTCTGCTCGAGTGTACAGCACTCACTGCAGGATGAGAGGGCAGAGCTGGAGGCATATTTCTTCTTCAAACTTCCCTCACCTCAAATTCACACTCTAAATCTCCCTCAAGATTCATGGAGGTTGGGATTATATTCCATTTCGTCATCGTCATCACGGACAACACTGGGGGCCGCAGAGGGAGCCAAAGACGTCGGTGGTGGCTGAGAGGCAGGAAAGGAAAATTACGTACCTAACGAATTTTGATCTTCTTGGACGAGTCTCCACCACTCATTCACACTAGTGGGATTGGCGCCGGAGGCACTAAGACCCATCGAGACAAACTTTTGCTGGAGGGTGCTGCAGAGACGGCGCCGCGAGACACGGCGCCGCGAGCAGCGTCTCGGCGGTAATGACCATCTTGGCGCACGACCCTCCAACCCTGTAGTACCTTTTTTACCAAGGAGGTAGCGCAACTAACGTAAAGAGTAAACCCAACATTAAAAACGGCATAAGATAGTCCATATGACCCGTAAGAAGGGTCAGCAAAGAAGTCCTCACGGCCTAAAGATTTGAGGGAGTGAAGACCAATACAGCGGTGAGCTCGGGGATGGAGAGGGAGGGTAGAATGAGTGGTGAGACTGCCCAAGAAGATCAAGAATTACGTAGGTACGTAATTTTCTATCTTCCTGGACATAAGTCTCCACCACTCATTCACACTAGTGGAGAGTACCTGTTGATAATCCCCCAAAAGGGCGGCAGGAGAGCCAGAGCTCACGCTGCCTAAGATAGAAGCCTCATTAAGGATAGTTCTGCCGAACGCGAATGTCGCCTGGCATGAACATCCAGTGCATAGTGCTTAACTAGTATGCACTGAGCTCCAGGTGGCGGCGTGCATGTATCTGCAATTGGAACATTGCGTACTCGCTAGGGATGTCAGCGATCGGCCTCTGGTAGAGTGAGCGCATACTCACCTTCTAATTTAACTTGAGCCATGGAATAGCAATGATGAAGGCATGCCACTAACCATGAAGAGATGCATCTAATAGCTACAGGTTGACCCAGCCGGTGTCGCTGAAAGAAACGAACAGTTGCTGAGTCTTGCAACATCCTTGGTTCTATCTAAATAGAATCGCAAGGCTCTCTTAACATCCAAGGAATGAAGAGCTTGCTCCCTTCATTTTGGAAATTAGCTAAGTAAGTGGAATACCAGAGGTTGGTTCAGATGGAATTCTGACACAACCTTGGAAGAAATTTAGGATGAGTAATGGAGAACTACCTTGTCCTTATGGAATACAGTATACGGAGGGTCCGTGAATCAGGCATGTATCTCAGAGACCCTACGTGGCTGAGGTAATGGCCACCAGGAAGGCAGTCTTCCGGTAAGAAATTTTAGCTCACAGGTAGCTAAGGGTTCGAAAGGCTTCCGAGTGAGCATGTCCAGCACCAGGTTAATGTCCCAGGCTGCAACTGGACGCTTAACAGGGGTCTGGTATGGAGAATCCCTTAAGAAATCTCTTCACCATAGGTAACTGAGCCAGAGTTAGGAAGAAACCGCTCATGGAATGCTGAGATGGCACTAAGGTGAACTTTAACTGTGGAGTACTGAAGACCTAAGTTTGATAGGTCCAAAAGATACTCAGAACCTTGCCAGGAGGACAGGAAAAGGGATTCCAAGAGATTTTGTACACCAGAGAGAAAACGTTTCCATTTGGAAGCGATCGCTGGGTGGCTGGCTTCCGAGCAGCCAGAAGGATGTCTGAGACTCTACGAGACGTTGAACCGATTCACTTCTATCTCTTCAGGAGCCAAGCATGGAGGTGAAGTGATTTCAGGTTGGGATGGACCAACGAACCCTGAGTCAAAAGACTGATTTGCAAAGGAAGTGGTCTCGGAGAGCTGCCAACATACTGTTGAGTAGAGGAAACCATAGTTGCGAGGCCAGGAAGGAGCAATGAGAATCATCTTGGTCCCTGAGACCCAACTTGAGGAGTACTTCTGGATTAGAGGGAAGCGGTGGAAAGGCGTGAAGAAAGCGCTTTGTCCACTGCAGCCTGAACGCATCCTGACAGAAAATGCCAGGCCCTGGATTTCTGGAGCAGAAGAGAGGCAGTTTTATGCTGAGTGGGGATGCAAAAGGTCCAGGTCTGGAGTCCCCACTCTTTGAACAGGGACGAGCTACGGCTGGATCGAGAGACCACTCGTGAGGGTCTGCCTCCGCTCTGCTGAGGTGATCTGCTAGGTCGTTTGTATACCTGGCAGATAAACCGCTTGAATCAGAGACTTGTGCTCCAAGCACCACTCCCACACCTCATTGCTTCCTGCAAAGGGGATAAGAATGAGCACCCTCTTGCTTGTTGATGTAATACATCACTGCTTTGTTGTCCGTTTGAAGGAGAATGTTCTTGTGACAAAGGACATCCTTCAGAGCTCGGATTGCATAGAGGACTGCTCTCATCTCCAGGACATTTATGTGGAGATGAGTTTCGAACTGAGTCCATACACCTTGAGTGTGGAGGAAGAGACAGTGAGCTCCCCATCCCATTAGCGATGCATCTGTGGTGACGGAGATCTGATGATCCGGGGGAGCAAAGGGGAATCCTTCCAGGAGATTGCTCTCTTGAGACCACCAGGTGAGAGACCTTCAAAGGGGCTCCGTCACCTTGATGGGATAAGGCTGGGGGTGAGAGGTCGGGGATCACTGAGTGGAGAGCATCCATTGGGTGGTTCTCATGTGCAGTCGGGCCAGAGGGACAGTGAAGACCGAGGACGCCATGAGACCCAACATGCGTGTATCGAGAGAGCTGTAACCGATTGGTTCTCCTGATGTAACGGGCCATAATGGCGATGTCGAGTCTTCTGTCCTCTGGAAGGAAAGCCTTCGCTGAAGAGGTGTCTAGAAGCGCCCCTATGAAAAGGAGCTCTGGGAGGTTGCAGTTGAGATTTTTTCAAATTCAGCAGAACTCCCATGGACGTGAGAAGACAAGTCGCTTGCACGGCTTCCAAAGTCCTTGGCGGAAGGGCTTGCTAGAAGCCAATCATCGAGGTAGGGAAACACTGAGTCCGACTTTCCTGAGATGCGCCATGAGAACTGCACAACACTTTGTAAAATCACATGCGCCGAGGATAGCCCAAAGGCAGGACTTGAACTGATAATGCTGACCCAAAGCTACAAACCTGAGGAATTTGCGGTGGGTCGGGTGGACGGGATATGCTGGTAAGCATCCTGCATATCCAGAGAGGCCAGCCAGTCGTCTGATGCAGCAAGGGTAACAGGGTACCTAGGGAAATCATCTTGAATTTTCCCTGGGAGGAATTTGTTTAACTTTCTGAGGTCTAGAATGGGGCATCCCCAGATTTTTTGGAACCAGAAAGTAATGGGATAGAACCCTGTGTTTCGTAGATGCGGGGCACCAGTTCTATTGCCCTGTTGTTCAGAAGGCCCTGGATCTCCTGTGAGGAGGTCTGATTGAGAGGCCGACAACCTGGGTTGTCGATGGAGGACAATTCGGGGTTTCAAGAAATTGAGAGAATAACCTCGCGAATTATCCGGGGGACCCATTTGTCCGAGGTTATGGACTTCCACTGGTTGTAGAAGTACATCAGACCACCTCCACTGGAGGAGAAAAGTTCCACCTCGGCAGAGTGGATGGAACTTGGCCAACGACTCATAAGGTAGCGCTGGGAGCTTTAGGTCCCTGCGCTTGCTGCGCTCTTCTTTGAGGTTGGGCAGGTTGGCTTTTGCGGAAGCTTCCCCTGCCCTGCCTCGAAAGGACTGACGACCATGAAACTGACGCCTGTTCACATGCCCCCAGAGGGGCAGGCGGAGGTCTGGCCAACTTAATGGCCGATCTAGTCTTCTGAGTGGCCTCTAAGGCTTGCTCCACCTGAGGGCCAAAAGAAAGGAGCCATCAAAGGCAGCGCCATCACCTGCTGCTGAGCATCATTCGTGAAGCCAGAAGTACGAGCCAGGAATGGCTACCGAGTACAAATCTCGCTGCTGCTGAGTGAGAAGCAGTGTCGAAAGCGCCCATGTAGGCTTTGACCTGTTGGTTATTGACTCAATACCACTAATAACGGCCAGAAGAAGCTCTGACTTGGAATCAATCTGGAAGAGCTTCAACCATTCTTTTCATAGAGTGCCACAGGATATACTCATACTGAGAAAAATAGCCTTGATAACTGGCAACACGTATACTTAGAGTGGAGGCAGCAAAGACTCTCTTACCTAATGTATCAATCTTACAAGACTCTTTGTTAATAGGTCGAGCTGTAGTAGTTTGAGGAAGAACGACTTGTCGTCTCTGCCAGGACTACAATAGGATCCGCAAAGGCTTGGGATGCCAAATGGGACGATCCTTGGGAGCTGAATACTTCTTATCAATAGATTTAGCCACTGAGGGAATAAGAGCAGGATTATTCCATACCATTTGAGACAGCGGCTCAAGGAAGGCTGAATCGGAGGAGTCAAACTGTGGGATCTCCAAGCATGAAGATACTGAGTCTTAATATCTTCCCAGGATCGATGTCTGTAGTCTGGAGAGAAAGAGTGATCCCAGGTTCTTCAACAGAGACTTAAAGGACAGGTCCTCACCACAGGCTCTGTAGCAAAGAAAGATCCTGTTTCCTCCACTTCATCACCCAACCGAAGATCTGGGTCAGGCTCAACATCATCTCCTGATGGTCCAGAAAGGACTGTTTGGACAGGAAAGGAGTGAAAATTAGAGAGGAGGAAATGGCAGAAAACAAGGAGAGTCCTCATGGCTGCCGCGCGACGGCAAAACGGGCTGAAGACGGTATCGAGGAGGCGACGGCGCCAAGAGGCACGCTGCCTCGCGAACGCCTTCGGCGGCGCATTGACGACGCCGCAACCGGCGCCGCCTAATCCAACGGCACCACCGGCGGCGCTAGTGAGATTACGGCGCTTCAACGGGCGCCGCAGAGATCACATGGCGCCAACGGGCGCCAAGAAGCTGCGGTTCGAAACGCGCCGACAAGGCCACAGACCCTGCAGAAGGCGCCGGAAAAGCCCCGGGAACCTGGAAAGCAAGAGAAGGAAAAACAGGAGATAAGGGCATCGGTGAGGCCCCCTGCGCCGCAGCCATGTGAGGGGGGGGAACACCTAAGCACGGAGTCGCTAGCACCGAAGAAGGCGCCGCGCGACTAGGAAGGTCCAACCGCCCTACCTGATCGCCGGAGGAGCCCGAGGGCTCCGAGGTAACCGAGCCAGGCAGAAGAACCAACCTCCGAGCCCATCGCCCATAAGAGCGGCCCACTGATGAAACTGCTCATCTGGAGTCCCTACCTATAGGCGGGAGGCTCCGATGTCGAGGCAACGGTTATCGGAAGTTGGCGACTCCGAAGAAGAAGGAACCGGCAACTAGCGATAACCGACCGTCACGACGCCGCAGACATACCAGAGGGCACCTCGAGTGATGCCTTCTTTTGACCTGTGGGTCAAGAAGAGTCGAGGCCAACGGCCGAATGCGACCGCTTATTTTATGCCGGCGGGGACCGCCCATCTCGGCATCGGACTGACCGTAGTCGGAACCCGCTGAGGAGAAGGAGGCTGACCGACCCAGCCCGCTGACTGAACAGCTTTCATACGAAGTCTCCCTACCGTCACCTGACCTGCTCATGGTCGCACCCGCCCAGTAGGCGAGACTTCTTCAAGTAAGTTAAATTTAAATATTAGAAAATTTTACGAAAAATAGAATAAAACTAAGCGATACTACTATCGTGATAATGTTACAAAAAAACAAACTGAAAACTATGCGCTAGTTTGAAGTTTGACTCCCGACAGGCGAGCGACGTCGTCACTGAAGCGCACTCGACAGCGGGAAAAAAGGAACTGAGGCGGTTGGAGGGTCGTCGCCGAGATGGTCATTACCGCTCGAGCCGCTGCTCGCGCCGACCCTCCAGCAAAAAGTTTGCTCCCGATGGGTCTTAGTGCCTCCGGCGCCAATCCCACTAGTGTGAATGAGTGGTGGAGACTTATGTCCAGGGAGATTCTGTGGTATGCTTGTGGAAGTTGTCGAAGGCCCTGGGACAGATGGCCCTGATGGCGGCAGAGCTACCTGGTGTGGCAGCGATAGTAGCAGGCGTCTTATGTCCAAAATGAAGTCAGCACAATCTGGGAGTCAACAGCACCCTGAAAAGGGTCCAGGCTACCTGCATTGAAGGGTGAGAGCCAGATGGCAACGATCGCCATAGTAGGTACAGCAGTACCTGAGCCAAGCCCCAACCTTAGAGTCTCAATGATGGATGGGGAGGGAACATCATTGCCAGAGCAAGCTCTGGTGAGGGCGTACCTGTTTTCAACGGCAGTTGAGACCTCACTGGTGAAGCAGCCTTTCTTCATCTGTATGTGTGTGCTCATGGTTGTTACTGGGCAGGCTTCTTTCAATGATTTAAGAGTGAGGAAATTATCACAGATGAAAATAGAAACATAGCCTCTGACAGTAGATAAGAATCACTTGGTTCACCCAGGTTGCCCATTTCTCCCTGCCCACACTATTACCACAGACCATACCCAATCTACAGCTCTTTCTCCCTCCCTCTTCCTTTCCCACTATGATTTCCTTATGATTATCCCATGCAATCTTGAACTACACCAGTGTTTTGCCTCTACCACTTCCACTGCAAGATGTTCCAGGAATCCACCACTCTTTCTGTGAAGAAGTACTCCTCACATCTCTCCTGAATCTACCTCCAGCTTCAAGAATATCCCCTGTTCTTGAGCACCATTTCTTCTGAAAATATCCCCTTCTACTTATTTACTCCTGTTAGTATTTAAACGTCTCTACTGTATGTCCCTCTCCTCCTCTGTTATAGGGTGTACAGATTGAGGTCCTTTAGTCTCTCCTCATAGGGCTTTTGATGCAGACCCTGCACCATTTTAGTTGCCCTCCTCTGGACTGCTTCCACTCTATGTCCTTCCAGAGATGTGGTCTCCAGTGATCTATACAGAGGCAACATTACCTCCTCTGTCTGCTGGTGATACCCCTCCCTATGCACCCCAGCATTCCACTCACCCTCTCTACCGCCGGACTGCCTGGCCACCTCTAGATATCCAATATGATTAGCCCTAGGTCTCTTTCCTGCTTGGTGGTCGTAATTCCGCTCCATCCATTTTGTACTCTGCCCCTATGTTTCTGTGCCCCTATCTACATTATTCTGCACTTTTTCGCACTGAAAGCTACCTGCCACACTCGGCCAGTCTAGTTTTCTCAGGTCTCTGCTCATTCTTTCCACCCCCACACCCCAAATGTCCACCCTATTGCAGATTTTGGTGTCATCTGCAAAGAGGCAGACCTTCCCTTCCAGCTCCTCTGCAATGTCACTTATAAAGACATTAAAGAGGACCGGTCCCGGCACTGATCCCTGAGGCACCTCGCTGGTCATCCTCCCTTCCCTGGAGTGAACTCAGTTTACCACCACCCCCCTCTGTCGCCTATCTCTAACCGATTTCTTATCCAGTTTATAACCTTTGCACCGACTCATCAACTACCCAGTTTGCTAACTAGTCTCCTATGTGGAATGCTGTTGAACACTTTACTGAAATCTAGGTAGGCTGCACACCCTGCTCGACACCTTGATCTAGTTCTTCATCACCTAGTAAAAGAAATCTATCAGATTTGTTTAAAATAGAAACATAGATGTTGAAGGCAGGAGGAGACCGCTAGATCCATCTAGTCTGCCCATTTGTTTTAGACCTATTTTAACACTCTAGTTGCCCTTTGTAGTCAGGGCTCCCTTTTGTCTATCCCATGCATTCTTGAATCCCTCTACACTGTTGACCCCCACAACCTCTTGACTTCCCCCCATGAAACCATGCTGCTTCAGGTCTTGTAATCCACTGGATTCAAGATTTTTCATGATCCTTTCCTTCAGCAGTGATTTCATTAACTTTCCCACCACTGATGTCAGGCTGACCAGCCTATAAATACAGTTTACTGACCTGTAACAGGAGTTCTAGGAATGGTATATGTTGTTCATCCACACTGTCTGGCAGGTTCCTTGCCGCTTTAAATCTTGCCGGAAAGTCTTCAAGCTGGCTCCTCCCACCCACCCACGTGGTAAAACTCTCGGCTCCGCCCCATGACACCAGATCTAGCCCGGCTGGAAGCTGTACAGCGCGTCGGCCGGGAGGTCAGGATCAGGATGAACAACATACACACCATTCCTAGAACTCCTGTTACAGGTGAGTAACCTGTATTTCTAGGGACATGGATATGTTGTTCAATCCACACTTATTGGCAGACTCCTAGCAGTTCTCCGGGAGGAGGGAGGCAAGGCGCACACCCCCGATACTTACTTGGGAAATAAGGACTGGAGAACCGAGGCCCCGAAACCAGCATCCCGGCGTGACTCAAGGTCGATGTGGTAGTGGGTAATGAAGGTAAGTGCCGACTTCCAGGTAGCAGCCCTGCAGATATCCTGGATAGGGCGTCCTGGAAGCAGCTACCGATGCAGCGGAATGGCGGGTGGGAATGAGCTCTTATCCTCTGGGAGGCTCCATGCCACGCCAACCTGATAGAGTTCAATGCAGGAAGTGACCCACCTGCCTATCATCCGCTTGGCAGCAGGTCCTGCCAGGTCTTGACTTCAGCATAGGTGACAAACAGCTGGCGAACATCTCCCCGAACTTCAGCCGTCCACTCCTTATAATAAGCGAGCGCTCTTCTAGGGTCCAGAGTATGGAGCCTATATTCGGCCACCGAGGTGTGACTGGGGTAGAATACCGGCAGAGTCAACACCTGGTTAAGGTGAAACTCTGACACAACCTTCGGAAGGAATTTCGGGTTGGGGAGTACGACAAACTTGTCCCTGTGGAAGACCAGATAAGGAGACTTGATGGAAAGAGCCTGGAGCTCTCCCATCCTTCTGGCTGACGTGATAGCCACCAAGAAGGTGGTATTCCACGACAGGTGAGAGATGTCACACCTGTGCATCAGTTCGAATGGCTTGCCCATGAGCTTAGCCAATACCAGCAGTAGATCCCACAGAGGTGGAGGTTCTCGCACCGGAGGGGATATGTGATCAAGGCCTTTGAAAAAGCGCCCGATCACCTTCTCCTGCGCCACCAACTGCTTCCCGGCCCGCGCCCAGTAAGCACAGATGGCTGCCAGGCACCTATGGTCATCGATCAAGCCCTTGCTGAGAAGGGACCACAGATAGTCCAGAATGCTTGCCAAGGGACAGGCAAAAGGGTCCAAGCCCTTCCCTGACACCAAATGGAGAATCTCTTCCATTTGAAGGCATAGCATTTCCTGGTCAACTCCTACGGAAGCCTTAATGACGTTGAGGACCTGTCAGAAGACCCAAGGCCTGGAACTCTAGCTGCTCAGGAACCAGGCCGTCAGGTGTAGGGATTGAAGGTCCGGATGGAATACCTTCCCCTGATTGGCTGTGATCAGGTCCTGGCGGACTGAGAGCCGCCTCGGAGCCTGGAGCTGAGGCTGAGGAGATCTGGATACTGAACTGGCGGCCAGTCTGGGGCTAAGAGAATCACCTGCCTTTGTCCCTCCTTGCCTTGGAAGCACCTTGGATCAAGGGAAATGTGGGAAGGCGAGAAGAGGCCTGGGGTCCACGGCCTCGAGAAGGCATCCTCCTGCAGCGAGCCCTGCTGAAGGGGCGGCATGGAACAGCCTCAGCTTCATTCTTCCTGGAGGCAAACAGGTCCACCTGAAAGCATGCCCCAGTGGAGAACAGATTTTGTACTACCTCCAGCAGGAGAGACCACTGTGGGACGCAGCTCCTATCCGGCTTAGGGCATCGGCCAGAATGTTGGAGGCTCCTGCCACATGGATGACAAGGAGATCCGCCTCCAGGCTGCGCACGAGGGACCAAGTGCGGGAGGCTTCCCTGCACAGAGGCATGGTGCGTGTCCCGCCCTGGAGGTTTAGGTAGTACATGGTCCGGTATTGTCCATCTGGACCTGGACCACTTGACCCCATACAAACGGAGCGAAGGCGTGAGGGCTAGACGAACCGCTCAAGCTCCAGGTTGATGTGGCATCGGACTCCCGAGGGACCAGAGGCCTGCACTCTGTGCTCCCCAGATGGGTACCCCAACCCAGAGAGGCGGTCGATAGAGAGACAGTCGGCTCAGGGCGCACAAACGGGATGCCCTCCTGCAGACGAGCTGGAACGATCCACCACTGGAGAGCGTTCCACATCTCCTCGGTCACTGTCACTGGCTGATCCAAAGGACCGGAGCGCTGTGACCATTGGCTGGCCAGTCCCCACTGTAGGGGATGCATGTGCCAATGGGCCCAATGGACCACACTGGTGCAGGCCGCCATGAGGCCCAGGAGGCGCAGGAAGTCCCGGGCAGGGCGCAATTGCCCAACCTGAAATGATTGGGCAAAGGAGGAAAGAACCTCGGCCCTGTCCGCCGGGAGCCTTGCTCTGGCTCACAGAGAGTCGAGCTCTGCCCCGATGAATTGGATCACCTGCTTTGGCATGAGTTCTGACTTGGCCTCATTGATGAGGAGGCCAACTTGAGAGAAAACCTGGAGGGCCAGATCCCTGGACCGCTCCACCTCCGGTCTGGAGGAGGCCGCAATCAGCCAGTCTTCCAGGTAGGGGTACACCAGGACCCTTCAGCACCGCAGGAATGCTGTCACCACTGCCATGCATTTGGTGAAGACCCTGGGAGCTAGAGAAAGGCCGAAGGGCATGGCCCAGAACTTGTAGAGGGAACCCTCCGCTCTGAAGCGGAGGAATCGCTGGTGGGATGGACGATTGGGACATGAAAGAACGCATCCTGGAGGTCCAGAGAACAGAACCACGTGCCCTGCTCCAAGGATGGAATGATCTGAGCCAGAGTGACCATCCTGAAGGTTATAGACCTTAGGAACCAGTTCAGGTCGTGCAGGTCTAGAATGGGGCGCCAGCACCCCGTCTGTTTCGGGACCAGGAAGTACCTGGACACAAACCCTGGGTCTGGTGGAGGATCCGCCACCTTCTTGATCACCTCCTTTTGGAGAAGCAGGGCAATGTCGGCTCGACAGGCCGACAGAGAGGCTGCGGACCCCGTAACCCCCATGGGGCGACGGCTCGGAAGGGCGGGGCCTGCTCGAACTCCAGAGGCAGACCCTTTCCTAACACCTCCAACACCCAACGGTCAGTGGTGATAGCAGACCAGGCAGAAAGAAAGTAGTGGAGCCGTCCCCCCATGGGGGGAACCCAGGGGGAAGCGATGAGGTTGGGGGAGTCACCCCTCAACCCATCACTGGGCAGGCTTGGAGGAAGGACCGGCCGAGGGACCTCCTGGGCCTTTTCCTCCCAGCTTCCTGTTAGAGGAAGCTGCAGGCTTGGCTTTTGGGTGCCAAGTGCGAGCCTGCTGGCCCTGATGCTGGTGTTGCTGGGCCGGACATGCCGCAGGGGCAGAAGGGCGAAAGGACTTGTGTTGCTGTCGACAGCCTTTGTCCTTCTGAGCAGACGTGACCGAGTCCAAGGTGGCATTGGACTATTCAGTTCTCTGGAGGTGGCCTTCCACTCCAGGCCCGAACAGGTCAGTACCCAGGAAGGGAACGTCTGCCAACTTGTGCTGGGTATCCACCATAAAGGTGAGTATCCTCAGCCAAGCTCTGCGGAGCATGGCCACTGCGGCCGCTACTGACCGGGCACAGGAGTCTCCAATAGAGAGCCGTTTGGAGCAGCTGTTTCACCACTGCCCTTCCCTGATCCCGCACCTGCTTGACCGTAGTCTGCAGATCAGTCAGGAGATGAGGGATCACCTCATCCAGGGAGCCCATAATGGCGTAGGAGAAGTGCGCCATCAGTACGGCCGAAGTGGCCTGACGGAGGCCGAGGGAGGACGCAGCATATACTTTGCGCCCGCCATAGTCCAGCTTTTTGGACTCTTTGTCGGGTGGGCTTGTCCACATCCCTAGCGTTCCCGGAACACCGGAAAACGCTGTTGGTAACCAACCCCCTCCGCAGAGGGATGTTCTGAGAAACCGGACAAAAAGCCGGTAGGGACCGCATACTTCCTGGCCATCCTGGCCGAGGGAGCAGGACAGGAAGCCGGCCGCTGCCATAGCTCCAAGGCTGGGCCAACAATGGCTTCAGCCACCAGAAAGGCCTCTGTGGGGGAATCCCCTCGGTCCAGTATCTCTGTGAGGGGATACTTGGCCCACTTGGATACGGGCTCGAGCTGCATCCCGGTGGACTCCAAGATGAGCCAAGCAGACCCATGAATGATGATGGGCTCTCGTCCATCGACCGCCCCCCAGAGGACTCCAGGTCAAGGGGCCTGGAAAACAGGGAGTCGTAGTCAGACTCCGAGGAGTCTGTGAAGAGCTGCCTAGGGTCTGAGCCACCCTCCACCTGCCGAGAACGGTCGGGAGTGAGGCTGATCAACAACCGGTGGGGCAGTCCATGACCCGA
Organism: Neoceratodus forsteri; assembly: GCA_016271365.2. Taxonomy (NCBI): domain Eukaryota; kingdom Metazoa; phylum Chordata; order Ceratodontiformes; family Ceratodontidae; genus Neoceratodus; species Neoceratodus forsteri. Next base: position 105,340,537 of record CM028131.1, on the reverse strand, counting down.
CTGAGAATCCTTGGTCGGAGCCCCTGATTTCGGTTGTGGAGGCAGAGGTTCCACCACAATCGGTGGGGCAGCTGGTTTCGGCCGAACAACCGGCCCAGGCTTGGGCACCTCGACCACCACGAGGGGTTGTTTCGGCCTTTCGGGTGTCAGCCACTTAATGGCCGTGGAAGGTGACGTCATCGGCTTGTTCCTGGTCAGAAGGAGCTGCTGCCACATTAAGTCCTCGTAGCGTCGTAGCAATTTGCGCTGAAGCCTCTCCGCCTCAGAGGAAGATGAGGACGAGCGGTGCCGCCGCTGTCCTCGGTGCCGAGACAGAGACCGCCGGGCCGGGCGGGATCGGCTGGACCGAGACGGGTCCGAGACCGTCCAGTGTTTCCGAGGGTGGGTCTGGGAGGGGCGGGGGCGGGGAAACCGGCCTCCCTCGGCTCGGAGCCTTGACCGGGACTCTGGCACAGGAGGCACAGGCAAGTCCCCAGTTTCCACCGGGGAAACCGGCGATGAAGGGTTGTCGGCCTTACCAGTCGACAGCCCGTCCGATGGGTCGAGAAAAATCTCGACCGTGTCGACGGGTGTCTCGGCCGGCTGACCTGACGGGGACACCACGAAGCCAGCGGCCTTAGCCGCAACCTCGAACAAAGTCGAGTGTCGACTGTCCGGGGAAGGGGACCTCTCCCGCTCCCACAAACGTCGACGGTGGGACTTACCCTCGATTCTTCTTTTTGACCGAGAAGAGTGTCCCGATGGCCCCTCACCTTTCGTGGAGAGGGACTGCAAAGCTCCCAAAAGAAGCTGTGTAGGAGGATCCCAAGGAGAGCGGATAAATGCCGCGACCAAGGAAGATGAAGATGCGGCCTGGGCCTCCTCCTCGAAGGCAACCATCTGCTCAAGTTAGCGAGCCAGCCGCCAGGAAACCGCCTAACGGCCTCCTTGACTTCACCGTGGATAACATTTCTCAGGGCGCAAGTTGAGCCTAGGCAGCACGGTCTTCGAGGACCTTGTCGGAAAAGACCCGCGCACAACTCCCGCAGGCCTGTGGGTCGTGGTCAAGCCAGAAGCAGTAGACGCACGGAGTGCGGTCGGTCCTGGACATCTTCTGCCCATCGGCACTGCCAAAACTGGGAGTCGATTTGTCCATCGCAGTCGTGAAGGAAGAAGTAGACCAAGTCTAGAAAACTTTAAAATTATTTTCGGTGAACCAAAGAGTTAGGATCCAGTCTAGACACAGAGCGCTAAGGAGGCAACCTGAGCTTCCAAGTGGTAAGGAAGATCTGGAGTCATGGCCGAGCCGAGTTTTGCCACCCGGTGGTGGGAGAAGCCAGCTTGAAGACCTTCCGGCAAGATTTAAAGCGGCAAGGAATCTGCCAGACAGTGTGGATGAACTACATATCCATGTCCCTAGAACTGCCAGCCTCCTCCCTGCTACCACATTTGTGTAGTGGAACTGCATCCACTCCCCACCCCCACAGAACCTCTCCTGTTTCCAGGTGGTTGTTAAACAGAACTGTCAGATGTGCATCCGTATTTCCTGACCCCTCAATACCCCTGGATGTACCCCCATCTGGCCCCATTGCTTTGTCCACCTTCAGATTAGCAAGTCCCTTAAGGACTCTCGCCTCCAAAAAGGGCTGGTGTCCACCTCCCCCCATCGCTTTTGTTACTTTTTTGTGGCCCCTCCCCTTTTCCTTCCTCTGTGAACACTGAACAAAAATATTTGTTCAGGATGTCTGTCTGTTGCTGGTCCCTCTCTGCACAGTCCCCCCCCCCCTTCCCTTTTTTTGTTTTTATTGCCGCTTATAACCTGTATTTCTAGGGACATGGATATGTTGTTCTATCCACACTTACTGGCAGACTTCTAGCAGTTCTCCGGGAGGAGGGAGGCAAGGCGCGCACCCCCTACTTGGGAAATAAGAACTGGAGAACTGAGGTCCCAAACCAGCATCCCGGCATGACTCAAGGTCGATGTGGTAGTTGGGTAATGAAGGTGTGTATTGACTTCCAGGTGGCAGCCCTGCAGATTTCCTGGATAGGGACGTCCCTGGAAGCAGCCACCGATGCAGCGGTATGGCGGGTAGAATGAGCTCTTATCCCTTTGGGAGGCTCCATGCCCGCCAACCTATAGCAGAGATCTATGCAGGAGGTGACCCACCTGCCTATCGTCCTTTTGGCTGCAGGTCTGCCAGGTGCGGCTTCAGCGTAGGTGACAACTGGCTAACCTCTCCCCGAACTTCAGCCATCCACTCCTTTATAGTAAGAGAGCGCTCTTCTAGGGTCCAAAGTATGGAGCCTATATTCAGTCTCCGAGGTATGATTGAGGCAGAACATCGTCAGAGTCAACACCTGGTTAAGATGAAACTCCGACACCACCTTTGGAAGGAATTTCAGGTGGGGGCACAGGACAACCTTGTCCCTGTGGAAGACCAGATAGGGAGACTCGATGGAAAGAGCCTGGAGCTCTCCCATCCTTCTGGCTGACGTGATAGCCACCAAGAAGGCGGTCTTCCACGACAGGTGAGAGATGTCACACCTGTGCATAGGTTCAAATGGCTTGCCCATGAGCTTAGCCAGTACCAGCAGTAGATCCCACAGAGGTGGAGGTTCTCGCACCGGAGGGGATATGTGATCAAGGCCTTTGAAAAAGCACCCGACCACCTTCTCCTGCGCCACTGACTGCTTTCCAGCCTGTGCCCGGTAAGCAAAGATGGCTGCCAGGTGCACCTTAAGGGTCGCCGACCGAAGCCCTAGCTGAGAAAGGGACCACAGGTAGTCCAGAATGCTGGCCAAGGAACAGGAGGAAAGGTCCAACCCCTTATCCTGACACCAGATGGAGAATCTCTTCCATTTGAAGGCGTAGCATTTTCTGGTCGACTCCTTACGGGATGCCTCAACAACGTTGAGGACCTCATCGGAAAGACCCAAGGCCTGGAATTCTAGCCGCTCAGGAACCAGGCCGTCAGGTGCATGGATTGAAGGTCCGGTGGAGAACCTTCCCTGGTTGACTGAGATCAGCCCGGCGGGCTGGAAGCCGCCCGGAGCCTGGAGCTGAGGCTGAGGAGATCTGGATACCAGAACTGGCGGGGCTAGTCTGGGGCTACCAGAATCACCTGCGCCTTGTCCCTCATCGCCTTGAGAAACACCTTGTGGATCAAGGGAAATGGGGGAAAGACGCAGAAGAGGCTCGGGTCCACGGCCTCGAGAAGGCATCCCCTGCAGTGAGCCCTGCTGAGGAGGGCGGGCATGGAACAACCTCAGCTTCGCATTCTCCCTGGAGGCAAACAGGTCCGCCTAAGGTGTGCCCCAGTGGGAGAACAGATCGTGTACTACCTCCAGCAGGAGAGACCACTCGTGAGACGCAGCCCCTATCCGGCTTAGGGCATCGGCCAGAGTGTTGGAGGCTCCCGCCACATGGATGGCTAGGAGATCCGCCTCCAGTCTGCTCACGAGAGACCAAGTGCAGAGAGCTTCCTTGCACAGGGGCAAGGAGCGCGTCCCACCCTGACGGTTTAGGTAGTACATGGTCGTGGTGTTGTCCATCTGGACCTGGACCACTTGACCCCGTACAAACGGAGTGAAGGCAGTGAGGGCTAGTCGGACCACTCAAAGCTCCAGCAGGTTGATGTGGCATCAAGACTCCTGAGGGGACCAGAGGCCATGCGCTCTGTGCTCCCCCAGATGGGCACCCCAACCCATCAGAGAGGCGTCGGTCGTTAGAGTGACCGTCGGCTCTGGGCGGACAAACAGGATGCCCTCCTGCAGATGAGCCGGAACGATCCACCACTGGAGAGCGTTCCTCATCTCCTGGGTCACTATCACTGGCTGGTCCAGAGGACCAGAGTGCTGTGACCACTGGCGGGCCAGCCCCCATTGAAGGGGAGGCATGTGCCAGCGGGCCCAACGGACCACGCTGGTGCAGGCCGTCATGAGGCCCAGGAAGTCCAGGGCAGGGCGCAATTGTCCAACCAGAAATGATTAGGCAAGGGAGGAAAGAACCTCTGCCCTGTCCGCCGGGAGCCGTGCTCTGGCTCGAAGAGAGTCAAGCTCTGCCCCGATGAATTGAATCACCTGCGTTGGCACGAGTTCCGATTTGGCCTCATTGATGAGGAGGCCAATCTGAGAGCAGACCTGGAAGGGAAGATCCCTGGACAGCTCCACCTCCGGTCTGGAGGGGGCTGCAATCAGCCAGTCCAGGTAAGGGTACACCCGGAACCTTCGGCGCTGCAGGAACGCTGTCACCACTGCCATGCATTTGGTGAAGACCTTGGGAGCTGGATAGAGGCCGAAGGGCACGGCCCAGAACTCGAAAAGGGACCCCTCCACCCTGAAGTGGAGGAATCGTTGGTGGGACGGACGGATTGGGACGTAAAAGAATGCATCCTGGAGGTCCAGAGAACAGAACCACATGCCTCATTCCAAGGATGGAATGATCTGTGCCAGAGTGACCAACCATCCTGAAGGTTCGAGACCGTAGAACTTGTCCAGGTCGTGTAGGCCTAGAATGGGGCCGCTAGCCCCTCGTCTGCTTTGGGACCAGGAAATACCTGGACACAAACCCTGGTCTGGAGGAGGATCCGCCACCTCCTGATCACCTCCTTCTGGAGGAGCAGAGCAATGTCGGCTCGACAAGCAGACAGAGAGGCTGCGGACCTGTAACCCCCATGGGGCGATGGCTCGATAGTGTTGGGCCTGCTCGAATTCCAGAGGCAGACTTTTCCTACCACTTCACCCAGCGGTCCGCGGTGATAGCGGACCAGGCGGGAAAGGAAGGGCGGAGCAGTCCCCAATGGGGAAACCCGGGGTGACGAGACTGGGGAAGACACCCCTCAACCTGTCACTGGGCAGGCTTGGAGGAAAGACCGGCTCAGGGACCTCCTGGGCCTTTTCCTCCCAGCTTCCTGCTGGAGGAAGCTACAGTCTTGGCTTTGGGGGTGCCAAGTGCATGCCTGCTGGCCCTGATGCTGGTGTTGCTGGGACGGACGTGCCACAGGGGCAGAGGGCCGAAAGGGCTTACACTGCTGCTGGCGGCCTTTGTCCTTCTGGGCAGATGTGACAGAGTCCAAGGTGGCACTGGACTCTCAATCCTCTGGAGATGGCCTTCCACCCCGGACCTGAACAAGTCGGTACCCAGGAAGGGAACATCTGCCAGCTTGTGCTGGGTATCTGCCATAAAGGTGGAGATCCGCAGCTAAGCTCTGTGGTGCATGGCCACTGCGGCCGCTACTGACCGGGCACAAGAGTCTACAATGTCGACAGCAGTTTAGAGCTGTTGCTTTGCCACCGCCCTTCCCTGATCCCGCACCTGCTTGACCGTAGTCTGGAGGTCAGCCGGGAGATGAGGAATCACTTCATCCAGGGAGCCCAGAAGGGTGTGGGAAAAATGTGCCATCAGTACGGCCGAACTGGCCTGACGGAGGCCTAAGGAGGACGCAGCGTAAACTTTACACCCGGAGTAGTCCAGTTTCTTGGAATCTTTATCCGGTGGCTTGTCCACGCCCCGAGTGTTTCCAGAGCGCCGGAAAACACTGTCGGTCACCACCCCTCCACAGAGGGGTGCTCCGAGAATCCGGAGAGTGAGCTGGTGGGAACGGCATACTTCCTGGCCAAGGGAGCTGGACAAGAAGCCGGCCGCTGTCATAACTCCAGGGCCGGGCCAACAATGGCTTCGGCCACAGGAAAGGCCTCCGTAAGAGAATCCCCTCAGTCCAGTAACTCCGTGAGGGGATACTTGGCCCGCTTTGACACGGGTTCGAGCTTCATCCCAGTAGATTCTGAGATGAGCCAAAGTAATCCCATGAACAAGGATGGGATCTCGTCCACCGACTGTCCCCCAGAGGACTCCAGGTCGAGAGGCCTGGAGAACAGGGAAGAGTCATCGTCCGACTCCACGGAGTCTGCAAACAGCTGCCAAGGGCCTGAGCCACCTCCACCTGCCGAGGGCGACCGGGAGTGAGGGTGACCAACCCATGGGGTAACCCATGACCACCAAGAATCCTTAGTCGGAGCCCCAGTTTTTGGTGTAGAGGTGGGGTTCCACCACGCATGGGTAGCGCAGCTGGTTTTGGCCTAACAACCGGTGCAGACTTCAGCTCCTCGATGACCACAAGGGTTGTTTGCCGGCCAGGTGATAGCCACTTAATGGCCGGGAAGGTGACGGGTCGGCTTGTTCCTGGTCAGAAGGAGCTGCTGCCATATCAAGTCCTCGAAGGCCGACACAATTTGCGCCGAAGCCTTCCTCCGAGGAGGAAGACGACGAGGATGAGTGGCGCCACCACTTTCCTCGGTGCCGAGACCACCGGTGTCAGCTGGACCAAAAAGAGGTCCGAGACCGTCGGTGTTTCCGAGGGTGGGTCTGGGAGGAAGCGGGGGAAAACCATTCCTTCCTCGGCTCGGGAACCTTAACCAGAGACTCCGGCACAGGAGGCGCAGGCAAGTCCTCGGTTTGCACCAGGGGAACCGGTGAAGAAGGGTTGTCGGCTTCTCCAGTCGACAGCCCATCCGACGGGTCGAGAAAAATCTCGACCGCGTCGACGGGTGTCTCAGCCGGCTGAACTGACTGGGACACCGTGAAGCCAGCGGCCTTAGCTGCAACCTCAACTGAAGTCGAGTGTCGACTGTCCGGGGAAGGGAACCTCTCCCACTCCCACGAATGCAGACGGTGGGACTTACCCTTTGAGTCCTTCCTCTTGGACTGAGAAGAATGTCCCGATGGCCCCTCACCTTTTGTAGAGAGAGATTGACAAAGCTCCTTAAAAGAAGCCGTAGGAGGAGCTCAAGGAGAGCGGCATAAATGCTGGCGACCGAGGAAGACGAAGATGCGGGCCTAAGCCACCTCCTCTCGAGGCGCATCATCTGCTCGCTGCTCAGCCGAGCCCGCCACACGGACACCTACCAACGGGCCTCCTTGATTCCCTCACTCAGAGGAACACGCCTCGGGCTCCAAGTTGGAGTCTGGCAGCACGTCTTCGAGGACGCTGACTGAGAAGAACTTGCACAATTCAGGCCTGGCGGATCGTGGATCGAGCCCTAGGCAATAGACGACGTGGAGTGCGGATCGGTCCGAGATATTTTCGCCCGTATGGGCACCACTGAATTCCAGGAGTCGACTTATCCATCGCAGACGCGAAGGAATAAACAGACCGAAGTCTTGAAAACTTTAAAATTAGTTTCTGGTTAACCAAAGAGTTTGGATCCAGGCCTAAAACGCAGAGCGCTAAGGAGTGAACCTGAGCTTCCAAACGGTAAGGAAGATCTGGCGTCATGGGGCGGAGCCGAGAGTTTTATCACCCGGGTGGGTGGGAGGAGCCAGCTTGAAGACCTTTGGGCAAGATTTAAAGCGGCAAGGAACTTGCCAGTAAGTGTGGATAGAACAACATTTCCATGTCCCTAGAACTAGTGCTTTAGCCAAGTCCTCCCTGAGCTCCTGCCGCCCCTCCTCACTGTCTACTCTCGCACAGACCTTGGGGTCGTCTGCGAACAGGCAGATTTTACTGCTGATCCCTTCTGCTATTGTCCCCGATAAAGATGTTAAATAATTCCAGCCTGGTGGCACTGAGGATTGAGGCACTGGACGCCACACCTCGCGCCACCGACCCAGGTTTGGAAACGGACTAGAGTCATTTGGGGGTCGGCCAGGGAGATAAGGATCGAGTGTCTGGAGGACTGCTGTCCTTCCTCGGGGTGGGGGGTTTGTGCTGTGTGCATCAGCACAAGAGGGGTTCAGTCTGACGACCAGGTGTTTTGGCTGCTCACAGAGGTGGAGACAGCTGCTGCACCCATTGCACGGGGAAGAAAACAGAGAAATACCAGGATCTGGCAAGACCCATGATAGCCCGATGGGCCGAGGACGATTCTCCGGGGTAGCTCTGCCAGGTCCACAGTGGTAGTTATAAATAATGGTGTGATTAAAAAAAAAAATGTTAACACTGGACCGAGTACCAACCCCTGTGGGACCCCGCTTGTTACAGGCCTGGTTCTCATAGTCTCCCCCTGGCCACCACCCGCATCCTGTCCTGCAGCCAGCTCCTGACCCATCCAGCCAGTCCTGCTCCCAAGTTCACTAGTTTACGGAGCATCCAACCACGTGGCACTGAGACGAGGCCTTTATCTTTGACCACTGTTCCTCCACCCCACTGAGGTCACCCACCCTGCTAGGTCATCCCTGAGGCATTCACCCATCTTTTAAAATCTACCATCCTGAATTCCAAGACCCTTGCCTTCGTGGTTCCATTTCGCAGCCATCCTTATATTGAACCACACCATATGGTGATCACTGGTCCCAAGTGACCTCCAACCTTGACGTCTGCAACACTGTCCCTGTTAGTGAGTACCAGGTCCAGTACTGCCCCATCACGAGTGGGTTCACTGACTAGTTGCCTGAAGAATGCCCCCTGCCATTCCGCTGGCATTGGCCTTCCATTGGTGTCACCTTGTAGCCTGGTTGAAACTCTGGCAAATCACACAGGCTCTCATCTGGAGGAACAGTAGTGGAGCTCTTTGTCCTTCAGCAGCATACAGAAAGAACTATGAAAAATACTTAAAAGGATAAAAATAACAAACAGCAATGACTATTTCAACACTGTTTCTCAGCAGGCTGTGCAAGGATGGTCGACTGCAGGAGAAAAAATGAAGGAGAGTTGGGGCCGCCCACGTTATATACATGTTGACACTGCACTTCATTGTGGGTGACCATCGCTAGCAAAAAGTTTGAGTTTTCCTGACAATGGCAGCTTACAGTTCCAAAGGTGTGGCCTAATGGAGGAGATATCCTTGATGAAGATTTGAAGTTTTTAGTGGCCAAAGCACCTTCATCAGGGGGCATTAAATAAAACCGTATAGGTCAGTCATGTGAAGCTTAGTGGCTGCTAAAGTGGCAATCAGCTGCCTCGCCATTTTTTTGTTGTCATCTTATTTATGCTCTCCCAAGCCCTTGGCCAGCCACTCATTTGGGCAGCCTAGGCCTACCGCTGCCACATCCATTCGCCATCCCCTTAAGTGCCGTGACCCAGGTAATCTGACGTATCCCTTCATCAGGAGGGCCCCTGCCTTGGGGGTCACGCAGGAGAGGAGAGTCGAGCCCATGCATTCTGCGTATCCCAGGCATGGCAGGGGTCAGTACGGACACCTCCGGGCTTTGTGGTGAGCAGGGACTGGTCACTAGTCATCCAGTCAGCTGGGTGGCTAATGTTTCGGTTTTCTCCAACCCACCCACCACCCTTGTAGTGGTCCAGGTACGGCAGCATCCTGGGGGCGAGGGCATCACGGCCGCCAAGAACTAGCCACCACCAGGAGCCGACCTCAAGCATCCAAAGGACGCCCACACCCTCCCTGCTGGACTCTGCTTCTGACCTCCAGGCTTGGGGAGTGAACCTGGGTCGCCAGCATGCCGAGTGAACACCCACTGCTTGGTGTCACGGAGCCAGTCTTTTTTTCTGTTTTGTTAAACACCCTAAGGAGGCATCTTGGGGCTGCTACTGCAGTTCTGTACTACAGTTCTGAACGTTTACATCACTATTCGTGTTACTTTATATGTGAAGTCGCACTGCCACAGGACCTACTTAAAAACACACTACTTCTATGTCCAAAGATCAACCCTATCTAAAATACTTTAAATGAATAAATGCATTTAATAGTAACATCATATAAACTGCAACATAAATCAGAACTAATAATTCATAAGAGTGCTACAGGTTAAGCCTACAAAAACAAAATCTAAGTGAGGGCCTAAACAAACCCTTTTCTCACTAACCTTCACTCACCAAATGATTGCCCTAAATAGTTTTTTTGCTACAAAGCTTTTTATCCACTGGTAGTAGGCTTGGACAGCTATCACCCTGTCCCTGCGGACATCCCTTGCTTCCTCTGATCAAAGACCCCAATCTCCCACAGATACCAGAGAGAAAAGTTTGGAAATTCTACATAGATTAAGCTGTATCTCCTACATGTCCTAGTTTTATTCTCTCCTTATTTTTGTTATTACTGAGCAAATTTGTATGGAAACAGGGTCCTTTTTCCTTGGACTTCATCTGTTCATGTCATTTGTCTACACTTGCTGTCATTATCTCCTGCTTCTCATAGCATAATAATTTCCATGGCAACCAACTGAGAATTGCAAGCAGAGGATCATGACACAACACTGTAGGCAGCCAGGAGGAGCAGATCAAGTCAAAAGGACAAGTATCCTGTTTCCATCTAAATTTCCTTAATAGTAAAGAAAAATGAAATGATAAATGCAGAAAAATGTGTATCTGGATTTCATGTGAATATTAGGTTTTTCAAAGTTTTCCCAAAGATGCCACAGTGTCTTTAAGGATTCTGAAACCTAACAATAAATAAATTAATACAGAGTATTAAACAGCTGGTATCGCATAGCAAAACAGGGAGTAATGCTAACCATTTCCAGAAATGCGTAGCAGTAGACTGCTAATCATTTTTGAGCAAGTCCATGGCACAGTAGTCAATATAAAGAAAACTTTTTTTTTTTATTTTCCTAATCAATATGTGCCAAGTGTTACGAATTTTCACAGTTAATTAGCACTTTCATGCATAAGGCTACTTACCAATTTTTTTTTTGGCTTAATACCCTGAAAAATTGTGCTGCAAAGGAGACTATAGTGAAAGGTCTGGGCCTGTATCGTTACCAGTAACAATGTCAGATAACAGCAGAGAAACCTCAGCATATTTCTGACACACACAATTCTTGGATTCACCTCTAGTTTCATAACAATGTTTCTTAACAGACCCTCACATTCTACCAGCGCCAAAAGTCACAGTAACAATGAAAGCTAGAAGATAGGAGGAAAAAAGACCATATTATACTCTCACCAAGTCGACAGTGTTTCTTCGGTTCGTTTCCGTTAGGGTCTCTCCCACAAAACTCTCCCATCTCCCTCGGCAATCTTCTGGCAACTCTGAAACGATATCGCAACCAATACTGTCAAAGGGGTCAATTATGTGCACTGTGATCATCTGTGGAGACTGGACACTCACTAGCACAATGTAGCACAAACTTCAGTCATGAACAGACACTCGCCAGTACTGTGCAGTATGACTCTGTTGAGTAGACACTGACCAACACTGCACAGCACAAACCTCTGTGGTGAACAGGCACTCAAAAGGATTGCACATTCATAGTGAATGGTTTCTCACCTCGACAGTGAAGCATGAAACCGCTCTCGCAAATGGTCAAGCCCTAATATTACACTGCACGAACCCAATGGACACACACCAGCACTAACTTTAGCAGTGAACGGACACTAAACAGTACTGCACCACAGGAACCTATATGATGAATGAACTCTCACCAGTAAGAACCTGTGCAGTGAACTGACACCAGTACTATACAGCATGAACTGCCATGGGGAATGGACACACACATGCATAAACCTCTGCAGTGATGGATATTCACCAGTAATACATATCATGAACCTCCATGCTGAATGGACACACACCACCATGAACCTCTGCAGTGAACTGACACCAGGACTGAGCAGTTTAAATCTTGGCGGGGATTAGAAACTGAACAGTGTGAACACTGGGGGTGAACAAACACTCCTCAGAACTGCATAGTGTGAACCTTAGGAGTGAACAAACGCTCCCCAGAACTGCACAGGGTGAACATTGGGGGTGAACAAACACTCCCCAGGACTGCACAGTGTGAACCCTGGAGGTGAACAAACACTCCCCAGCACAGTGTAAACTCTGGGGGTGAGCATAACACTCCCCAGGACTGCACGGTGTGAACCCTGGAGGTGAACAAACACTCCCCAGGACAGTCTGAACCCTTGGGGATGAACAAACACTCCCCAGGATGGCACAGTGTGAACACTGGGGTGAATAAACACTCCCCAGGACTACAGTGTGAACCCCACAGTTTGATCCCAGGAAGTGAGCAACCCCCGGGCTGCATGGTGTGAACCCTGGAGGTGAACAAACACTCCCCAGCACAGTGTGAACCCTGGGGTGAGCAAACACGCTCCAGGACTACACAGTGTGAACCTTGGGGATGAACAAACACTCCCCAGGACTGCACAGTGTGAACCTTCGGGGTGAACTAACACTCCCCAGGACTGCACAGTGTGAACCTTGGGGGTGAACTAACACTCCCCAGGACTACACAGTGTGAACCTTCGGGGTGAACTAACACTCCCCAGGACTGCACAGTGTGAACCTTGGGATGAATAAACACTCCCCAGGACTGCACAGTGTAAACTTTGGGGTGAACTAACACTCCCCAGGACTACACAGTGTGAACCTTCTGGGTGACCAAACAGTCCCCAGGACTGCACAGTGTGTACCTTGGGGTGAATAAACACTCCCCAGGACAACACAGTGTGAACCTTGGGAGTGAACTAACACTCCCCAGGACTGCGCAGTGTGAACCTTGGGGGTGAACTAACACTCCCCAAGGCTGCACAGTATGAACCTTAAAGGTGAACCAACACTCCCCAGGACTGCACAGTGTGAACCTTGAATGTGAACTAACACTCCCCAGGACTGCACAGTGTGAACCTTGCGGGTGAACTAACTCTCCCAAGGACTACACAGTGTGAACCTTGGGGGTGAACTAACACCCCCAGACCACAAAGTGTGAACCTTAAAGTTGAACTAACACCCCCGGACTACACAGTGTGAACCTTGGGTGTAAACTAACACTCCCCAGGACCACACAATGTGAACCTGAGGGGTGAGCTAACACTCCCCAAGACTGCACAGTATGAACTCTAGGGGTGAACAAACACTCTGCAGGACTGTACAGTGTGAACTTCAAGGACAGAAATGGGGTGTGCTGGGCAATTTGTGCCTCTATTACCACTATCAAGTACAGCTGGTTAAAAAAAATCAAAAACTCAGAAGAGCTTTCAGCAGCTCTTGGTATGCAGCAATGGGGGGGGGCGGGGACAGTCAGAGAGTAGAGCTGCTGACTGCGACAGAAGGAAAGAAGAGTCTTCCCAGCTGAAATAGGCAGTATAGCACAGTGGTCTAAGGCTCTGAGCTGCAAATTTGGTGACATCCAGCAGACCAGACCTGGGTTTGAATCCCACAGCTTCCACTTACATACTGTGTGACCCTGAGCAAGTCACTTAACTTCCTTGTGCTCCCAGGTTGCTCCTGTAAAAAAGCTTTCAGCTTAGTGTGCTATACCTGGTTAAACAACTAAATTAAAAAAAAAAGAAATCTCAGCTGCTGAGTGACCAGAGCACGTACAAGCTAGGGAGAACGGTCATGCTCCTTTCTGGTTTGTTAACAGTGACTGCTGAGCAGCCAAGTGCACGTAATGGGGGACTGATGTCTACCAGCACAATTCAGAGGAACAGCGTAGCGGTGTGATCGGGTAGAGAGGCAGACACACACACACAGACCCTCCACTGAGAGGGAGCATTTCTGTCAGGCAAGGTTATGTGTTGCTCCCCCTAGATCAGGTAGTGTCCATGATCGTCACTGAGGCTATGTTAAGCTACCGGCAGTCTGTGATGAACAGTTAACTGACAAGTGCTGGTTATAAACTGAGCAAAATGGTGGTTCCCCTTTCTCATACCTCTTATAGCCTGCTCTCTTCCCCCCATCCCCACTGGTATGGGAATGGATAATAGCACTGTAGGCGTTCTGTTCCTCATGGACATTCCTATAATGATCTACTATACTTAGTAACATGAATTGTACACCTGTGTTTATTGGTACGTCTTTTTTTTTGTTTTTGTTTTTTTTATTAAAATGTTTTATTAAGTTTCCAGATAACCAATACAAAATAAGAAGCAGCAAATATCCAACACTGAATAATAAAACAGGTAATCATAGACTGTTAATATCAATGACGCATAACAAATAAATTTTAACTCCACGAAAAGAGAAGAAATATATATAATATACACACAGTGCCTTCAGAAAGTATTCACCCCCCTTAGATTTTGTCACATTTTGTGATGTTGCAAACTCAAATTAAAATACATTTATATGGGATTTTTTTGTCACGTATCTACACAAATGACTCCATAATGTCAAAGTGGAATGAAACTTCTGGAATTTTTTGTACATGTAATTTAAAATAAAAACCTGAAATGTCTTGATTTGATAAGTATTCACCCCCTTTGTTATGACACTCCAAATTGAGCTCAGGTGCATCCAATTTCCTTGTGAGATCACTCAAACTTGAATGGAGTCCACCTGTGGTCAGTTCAAATGGTTGACATGATTTCAGAGGAAATACACCTGTCTATATAAGGTCCCACTGTTGACAGTGCATGTCAGAGCAGAAACTCTACCATGAAGCCCAAGGAGCTGTCCGTAGAACTCCGTGATAGAATTGTGAGGAGGCATAGAACTGGGAGGGTATAAAAACATTTCTAGGGTGTTCAAAGTTCCCAGGAGCACAGTCAAGTCCATCATTAGGAAATGGAAAGATTACGAACCACCCAGACTCTTCCTAGAGCAGGCCGTCCTCCCAAACTGAGCAACCGGGCAAGAAGGACCTTGGTCAGGGAAGTGACCAAGAACCCAATGACCACCCTGACTGAACTACAGAGTTCCATGGCTGAGATGGGAGAACCTGTCCAGAGGACAACAATCTGCAGCACTTCACAGATGTAGCCTCTATGGGAAAGTGGCTAGACGGAAGCCACTCCTGAGAAAAGGTCACATAATAGCATGCCTGGAGTTTGCAAGAAGGCACGTGGCAGACTCTGAGACCATGTGGCAAATGATTCTCTGGTCTGATGAAACAAAAATTGAACTCATTGGCCTGAATGCAAAGCGCTATGCCTGGCGCAAACCGAACACAGCTCATCGTCCATGTAACACCATCTCTACCATGAAGCATGGTGGTGGCAGCATCATGTTATGGGGATGCTTTTCAGCAGCAGGGACTGGGGCACTTGTCAGGATAGAGGGAACAATGAATGGAGCCAAATACAGGCACATCCTTGAGGAGAACCTGCATCAGTCTGCAATAGACCTTGGACTGAGGCGAAGATTTACGTTCCAACAGGACAACGACCCCAAGCATACAGCCCAAGCAACACTGGAGTGGCTTCAGAACAAGAAGTTGAATGTCCTTGAGTGGCCCAGCCAAAGCCCAGACTTGAATCCCATTGAGACTCTGTGGAAAGACTTAAAAGATTGCGGTTCACCGACGCTCCCCATCCAACCTGACAGAGCTTGAGCAAATCTACAAGGAAGAATGGGCGAAAATCCCCAAATCCAGATGTGCAAAGCTGATACAGACATACCCAAGAAGACTCAAAGTTGTAATTGCTACCAAAGGCGCTTCTACAAAGTATTGACTCAGGGGGGTGAATACTTAAGTAAACAAGATATTTCAGTTTTTAATGTTTCATGAATTGTTGTTAAACAATATAAATATTTTTGCCCCTTTAAATTGTTGAGTATGCTGTGTGAATCAAGGGGGAAAAAAATCATTTCAATGCATTAAAAATTCTGGTAGTAACACAACAAAATGTGACAAAATCCAAGGGGGTGAATACTTTCTGAAGGCACTGTAAATATACAGTCTACAAAAATCAACAATGTCTAGGTTTAAACCTTTGTGCAGAAGCTTAGGAAGGGGCCCCAGATATAACTAAGTCTCTAATTTGTCTTGCATCACATATTAGATTTTTTCATTATTGGCAAGGATTTCCAGAGTGTCCAACCACTGTTGGAATGATGGAGATTTTTTTTACTTTTCAATTTATCAGTATTCATCTTTTAAAGGCAAGAGCAGCCGATGAAGTCCAGAGTTTTTGTGACAAGGTTGAATAAGACCCTGTCCCATTTGTTATGCAGAAAGAGGTAAAAGCAAGGATCTGTTCTATCCTCTCCTTTTCTGTCTGTTTGCACAACCAAATGTTTCTGTGAGACCTAGGAACTGATCACTCTGACTGTCTCGCGATTCTCCACCTCTCGCTGTCTCTCTCTGCCTTCACTTGCTGTTTGTCTTTTCTTCCCCCTTGCATATCTGCGGTTATAAAAATATATGTGAATTTTGTAAGTAAAAATGGGATCCCTTGGTTTGAAATGTATATAGTTATACTGTTGAAATGATTACAAAAAGCTACAGTATTTGGAATTTAGGGGGTTAACCTGAGATGCAGTTTGAACTCCTCTCAGGCTTGTTTACAAACTCTTTTGCAGAGCTGTCACAGCAGGAGACTAGCTTGGGACACTGTTCTACTTGAGAGCCTGCTCTGCAAAGTAACTGACAAGAACTCTGATACATTTTGTGAGAAACAAGATGTCTCATTAACAAGCTCAGGGTGAAGGCGTTAATTGTCAGGCATAGACTTATTATAAAAAGAGCAGCAATATTTTTGCTAGAGAGACAAACTTGGAATTAGAGAAACCCTCAGATGAAGGACTTTTGTTTTCTTTGTTTTTACTGCCTTTGTATATAGCTATCCTGAGCATTTTTTTTATTCCATTGTTATTGATAATAATAAAACGCTACATACGAATTTTATAACTGCTCCTGGTTTTCCTATGCTTCCTGACCTGTGCTTCGATGACAGTCTGTACTGCTTACAGAATTCACAGTCTAACTCTGTGGAATTTGTTTGTTATAAACTGTACCGTTTGTTTGACTGTATTAGTTAGTTTATATTAGTATTAGGATATTAGTTGGAATAAACAAATTGAGGGGTACAAACTATTACATAAAGATAGGCTAGAGAGGAAAGGAAGAGGAGTGGCCATATATATATAAAAGAAGAAAGTCAACATCATCAGATAAAAGTTGATAATGTTTTTGGTAATATAGAAATTATAGAAGTAGATATTACTGGAATAACTGGGAAAAAGATCAAAATAATAACTTTTTATAGACCACCGGATAAATGATAATACTGATACAGACCTTTTTATAGAATATATAAAAAATAGAGCATGTAGAGAGGATATTATAGCTATGGGGATTTAAATATCCCAGAGATCAACTGGGAGGGAAAAAAAAGGTAACAGTAGGACACAGAGAAGATATACCGAGTTAACATTAGGAGGAGTGAAACAGTGTGTATGAATGGCAACCAGAGGGAGTAATATACTGTATGTCACTCTAACAAATATAAGTGACGATATTAATAACATCGAAATAATTCCCCCCCAGGATCAAGTGACCATGATATAATTACATTTAAGTTGGATAGACAAAAAAAGAAAATGAGGGGAAATACAGTCCATGTCCTGTATAATAAGGCAAATTATATAAAAATTAGGCAGGAACTTAGGAGTACTGACTGGGCAAATTTAACAGAAGGACTATCAGTAGAGGAATCTTGGAAGATGTTTAGACAAATCAACAATAGTTTGGTGGAAAGATATGTTCCAAAAATTTTTTTTTATAATAATAGAGGGGAAAAACCAATTTGGCTAAATAGGACTATAGTAGGTTTGATTAGAAAGAAAAAGCAGCAGTTTAAGAAAATGAAGAAGCAACAAACAAATGAAAATGGGGGAAGTATAGGAAAATCCCACATCAATTAAAAAAGGAAATTAGAAAAGCGAAGATTTAAATAGAGCTTAATTTAGCTAATTCCAAACCAAATTCAAATGGGATTTTTTGCCTATGTCAATAACAAAAGAAATTGTAATAGACAAATAGGACCAATCAAGATAAGAGGGGAGCTTATTTCAAATCCTATAGACATGGCCAGGGAATTTAATAGTTTTTTCTGTACTATATTTAATGAAGAACAGTTGGGTCAGAAAAATGAAGTACCACATGTTATAAATGACCAGATTGGGCTAATTACTACTGAAAAAGTTTTGCTTAGACTTAAAAAGCTTAGAGTGGATAAATCGGCAGGGTATGATGGACTACACCCTAGATTTCTACAGGAGGTGGCAGAGGAAATTGCCCCGATAATAGCTGATATAGGCAGAAGATCTTTTTCCGAAGGGTATGTGCCGAGAGATTGGAGAGCAGCAATTGTGGAGCCTATTTTCAAAAAGGGATCTAGGATAGATGTGGCAAATTACAGACCAGTAAGTTTGACGTCAGTTGTGGGGAAAAATAATAGAAGGAATAACAGTGGATGAAATAAGTAATTATTTAGAACAACATAAATTATATGACAAAATGCAGCATGGATTTGTAAAAAATAGATCAAGTAATACTAATTTGCTTACTTTCTAAAATTACGTGATAGAAAAACTGGACGATGGTAGGGCAGTGGACGTGGCACTGCTGGATTTCACTAGGGCTTTCGACAGGGTTCCGCATAGAATGATAACTAAGTTGACTGAATTAAGTACAAAGCAACAGCTTAATCTGGTTCAAGGTCAGTTGGCATTCATCTGTATCCCCCGGTCGGCTCTTCGAAAATAGGCAGGATTTGTCTAGTGCACTTACCTGGTCAACAAAAACTAAATAAAATAAAATAAAATAAAATAAATAACACCATAGTGCAATGGATAGAGAGGTGGCTGTCAGATCGAATACAGGTGGTAAGGGTGAATGGTCATTTGTTTGGGGAGCAGAGGGTGATTAGTGGGGAGCTGCAGGGGGTCCATCCCGGGCCACATATTGTTCAGTATTTTCATAAGGGATCTGAATATTAGTAGCTCAAATAAAATTAGTAAATCTGCGGATGATGTGAAGATTGGAGGAGTGGTGGATTCTTTTGAGGAGAGGCTTGCTTTTGGGCAAGATTTGTTAACCATTGGAAATTGGGCTGTTAGGAATGGAATGATGCTGAGTATGGAAAAATGTATAATATTACATATGGGAAGAAATAATATCCGTCAGGATTACTATTTGCAGGGAACAAGAGTAATAGAGTTAAATGGAGAAAGAGACTTGGGGGGGTTGTGTTTCCAATGACCTAAAAAGTGAGATGTATAGTGAGGCTGTTGCAAAGAAAGCAATGAACTTGGTACACTGCATTCGAATGAGTTTCTTTTCTCATGACAAAAGTATATTATTGCCAATGTATAAAACATATATAAGACCAATTGTGGACTACTGTTCAGCAAGTTGGAGCCCATTTCTAAAGATAAGATAAGATTCTGGTAGAAAGGCCACAACGAGCCCTTACTAAATTAATTCCAGAGTTAAAAAAATACATCTTATGAAGAAAGATTGTTGAATCTTAAATTATGGCCAAAGGAACTTAGAAGAAGGAGAGGAGATTTGTTGTTGTTTTATAAGATAATGCATAATGAAGAACTTGGAGAGCAATTAAAATAGGAATATAGGCCACAGATGTATAATCTTAGGGGACATGGACTCTAATTTGTTGAGGATAACTACAGGATAGAACTAAAAAAGAATAGTTTTAAGATCAGAACTATAAGTGAGTGGAATAAGTTGCCACAGGATGTGGTAGAGGCAGACAGTTTTAACACATTTAAGGTAAATCTGGATAAATATTACTCAGTTGGCACCTCGAATGCCTCCACTTTATACTGGGAACAGCTTATATGGGCTTGAGCCTTCTGCTGTTCTACTAATTCCTAGTATATATACAAGCTTTACCCTCCCCCATACTGATACTGTAAAATGGGGCTAAAAGAAGAAATTCTATCAGACTTGCCATAATTTATTTTTCTGTAAGCTCTAACACTGTCCAAGGAATTACACATAGGCAATGTGCATACTGACCAGGGGCTCAATGGCACAGATACAGCTTTAAGGAGCGCTCCCTAGCAGCATTCAATGCTAGTGCCATGATTGTTTCAATGCCTCATCTCAAGCAGCCAACAAACTTGCCACACAATGAATTACAGATTCAAACACCCCCAACGGCCAACATAATTGGCTTGCATAAATATAAGTATCAAAAAACGACAAAGTAAAGCCGGCCCGGTGGTGCTGAGGGTTGAGGCGCTGGACGCCACACCTTGTACCACGCCAGCAACCCGGTCCGATCGGACCCGGGTTGCCGGGGCCTGCAGGGGGAAAGGGGGGATTGAGCATCCCAACGGATGCTCTCCTCCTTCAGGGTGGGTTACCAGGGGTGCTTCTAGCACTCGACGTCCCTGAAGGTTGGTGGAAGCATCAACTTTCGATGCTTTGGCGACTCCCTTGGGATGGAGTCGGGGAAGGGAGGACACTGTGAGGCACTTGGTAGCGACGTGCATCAGCACATTGTCTACCTGCGCTGGTGTCCTGAGGGGAGGAAGGGGTTCACAGAAAAAGCAGAAAACACCCCTCAATGGTCCTAGATGATGACTGCTCTAGGCCACTCAGCCACTGATTTGTGGGCAGACCCCATTGTGCAGGCTCTCCTCTGAAGTTGAGGAAGGTGGTCCTTCCTCGCCCCACCCAGGGGATCATCCGGGCATCTAAGAAGTAACGGAGCAGCCTGGCACTCTAGGGGCAGACTCTGCGACTTTGGTCTGGGAGGTTGAATGGTCCGAAGAAGTGGATGGTCGAGGGCAGGTCAGGAGGGATAAATAGAAAGATAAAAAAAAAAAAAGTAGAAGAGGGCAATATTCATGCCCATGTACACTCCAATTCAGAAATGTTGTCTCCCTCCACTGTCCAACAGATAATTCAGATTTCAATCTTTAGAGAAATGTCAGTCAAAAGAAAGCACTGTGAAGTAAACAATGATGACCTTAAAACTGTTCCAACCAGAAGAACAGACTTTGTTTCTACAGTGCAACAAGAAATGATAAGTCAAGCGTCTGTTATAACTCAGCTGCTCAATGGAAACAAATTACGCTGGAGTGTATACCTATAGAGAACCCATCCAAAGGACTAACATGGTCCAAGGGGCCAAGCCCTGACCCTGGAGGGTTCTGAGGGTTAAGCGTTTGTCCACATCTGACAGCAGGAAATTTTAAATCTGTGGGATGGCAGCCTTAGCGGGCTTGAAACCATTCTGTAGCCCAATAAGCAAAAGTGTTCCAGATCCTATCATATGCTGAGGAAGTTGAACATTCTGCAAGATGACATAAGGGTGTCAACGACCTTAGCTGAAAACACTTGTTTTAGAAACATTTTCCTCTCGAGTCAGGCTGCCAACTGAAGCGACATTGGGTTCCAATGAAGAACTGGTCTCTGACCCAGCAGATCCCTGCGGAAAATGAGCTAAAACAGTTCCTGAACCGCGATTTATCAGACTCAAGGAACATGGTCTTCTTGACCACTTTGAGATACCATAAGTAAGCTTCCTCTTTAATGCTTAATTTTTTGAAAAACTCCTGGGAGTCACAGGAATTCCAAGGAACAGGTAGATTAGTCTTAAGTATCACTGTTGAGAAAGTGTCTCCGCTGCTTCTGGTAGTAGACATCGGAACTGACTGAAGAACATGGGAACCTGAGCATTCACCCTAGATGCAAAGAGATCAAAAAGAGGGGGGGTTCTGAACTGACTGGACACCTCTGGGTTTTGGGACCATTCACTGGGTGGACGATCTGCAAACTGAACCAAACTACCTGAATGTTTAAATCTCTTGCTAGATGAATGGCAGACAAGAGGCCGAAGATTCTTTTTGGCCCACTGAAGAACCAAATGGGCTTCCAGGAACACACTTTCACTTTTTGTACCACCTTGATTGTTAAGTATGCAACCGTCACTTGGAGAGCTGGTTCAAGATTTGGCAGCTGAACTTTTAACACTAAAACATGTAAAGTGATGCACACTGAGAAAAGAAACCCAAGGGTGCATTACGAGATGGGAGGGGTGGTGCTGGATAGCTCTCCAGAAGAAAAGGATTTAGGGGTAATGATACTGGAGACCCTAAACATCTGCACTGCAACAACACAATGAGTAAAGCAAACAGAATGCTGGGATGAATAGGAAAGAGGATAAGCAGTAAGAAGGCAGAAGGCGATCCTCCCTCTGTATAGGCAGCCAAGCCTGGAATGCTGCACAAGGTACTGGAGACAACAGCTGAGGAAAGACTGCAACAAGGTGGAGGCAGTACAGTGCAGGGCCTCTGGGATTTGACATGCATGGAGAGGCTGCAGGACTTAATCGTGTCACTCCTTTTCTCCAGGGTGTATGTGTTTGAGGCATACAAGTACCTGCATAGGATAAACAGAACAGATGTCAAGGGACTATTCTCCTTGAGTTCGAACACAGGGACAAGAGGAAATTCACTAAAGCTGGCGAGGGGTAAGTCAAAAAGGATGTCCAGAAGTACGTCTTCACTGAAAGGGTGGTGGATAAGTGGAATAAGCTACCAGAAAAGAAGTGGTACCAGCCAAATCAATTGGCAGCTTCATGCAGGGGTGGGACAGTCAGGCGAGTTTAATTAGAAAGAGGGAGTAAAAAAAGGGAGGACTGCCACTAGGGCAAGGCAGAATAGTTCGGTAGGGTGGGCAGACTGGATGGGCTAAGAGCTTCTTTCTGCTGTCAATGTCTATGTATCTATGTCACTGTGAGGAATCTTCCTTACATGGGAATGAAGGTGCTCGGAAAATGCAAAAGAGTGAGAAACATTGCCTGAATTTCCAAGACATTTATCTGAAGATTTTGTTATTCCAGACTCCAAACATCCTGGATTGGACTAATTCAGAACAGTCCCCACCCCAAGAGACTGGCATTGGTTGTCAGAATTCGCTCTGGAGTGGAAAACAGTGGAGATGCCTTGATCAGGTTCTCAGAATCTTCCCATCATTAAAGGGATTGACAAACGGGGTGGGGGGGGGTATTAAAATGGGGATCTGATATTGTTCTGATGCTGGAGACTAAGAAGACAGAAGGTGTGACTGGAGAGGCCTCATGTGGAGGCAAGCCCATGGTACTACTTTCTATAATGGCAGACATCAGACCTACGGTTTGAATACAGCAGTGAGCAGTCAACACTTTCTGAGATCTCACATGCCAAATGTCCTGCTGAGGAGTTTCTACCCTATACAAGGGAGAGAAGACCCTCTGTGAATTTGTTTGGCAATAGGGTCCCAGATATTCCAGACCCTGAGACTGGGCAAGGGCAGTCTTCTCTGTCTTGATTATTCAACCGTACTGTTCAAAGATCTGTAATATCTTGACTACTGAGGACCATGCTGCCTGCTCCGATGAAGCCCTAATCAGGAGACTGTCCAGATAAGACTGAACCCATGCTGTCCGAAGGAGGTAAGAATCACTATCGGGACCTTTGCAAAGACCACTGGCACATATGCCTGGCCAAAGGGGAAGGCCTGGTATTAAAAATGCTGATTCCAAACAGTAAACCTCAAAAATTTTGGTGAGAGTGGCAAATCTTGATGGAAGCCATGTAGTCCCCTGGTATCAAAGACCTGATAATTGACAGAGGGACCCTATCTTAAAGTAGGTTTTGCTCAGATGTGTTCAGACTCTGCAGATCCAAAATCAGGTGAAATCCCTGACTATTTGAGACTATGAAGTAGATCAAGTGCAACTCCTGCCCCCTCTCCAGAAGGGGTACCAGAATTATCATCCCAGTCTGGAGCAGGTGATCCAGGATCTGGTCCATCCATCGGTTTTCTTTTCATTGGGTTCCTAGCTAATGGAGACTGGAAGAACCAGTCCATTAAAGGAAGAATTCTGTTGCATAACAAAAAGTTCTGAAGGTGTCCCCCAAGAGCCTAGATGGGCCTGTGTATCCTCATACAGAGAATCCGTCCTTCCTGTCGACTCCTCCAGTGTGTCTTCGGGAGAAGGAGCCTCTACTATGTGAGAGCTTTGAAACCAGCAAAGGAACCTCTCCTTCGCTGATTTCCATTGCCTCGTAAGGAACGGAAACCACCACTGTTACACCAAGCGCATCCAAAACCTCTCCCCAGGAAGTGGTACTGGAGATCTGCTGACCTTTGAAAACAGGTAACTGAGCCTCCTTGCCTTTGATTTCTTTAAGAATATTGTCCAACTTTGACCTGAACACATCATGAGGAAAAAAAAAAAAAAAGGACACCATACAAGTGCATCTTGGAGGCCTGATAATAATATAATAATAATAATAAAATTTATTTAGTTAAGCGCCTTTCAAATTTTCAAGGCGCTGTACAAAAATTCATAAAACCAAACATCAAAATACAATAAAGCAGAACAACAATTACAACAAATAAAACCAATTACAATATAGATGGAAAAGCCTTATCCCATAAAAAGGACTTTAGAGCCCTTTTAAAAATGTCCACCATTGTACTCTCTGGGAGCGGAGAATTCCAGAGGGATGGAGCCACGAAACTGAAAGCACGGGCTCCAGAAGACTTCAAATTAACCCTCGGAATCTCCAGCAACCCCTCGTCAGCCGAGCGAAGCTGTCTCAGAGGGGTGTAAGGCAACAGAAGCTCTTTCAAGTAGTCAGGACCATACCCGTGTAGGACTTTGTAGGTCAAAAGACCCACTTTAAAGGTGATCCGCCACTGTATTGGCAGCCAGTGCAGAAAGCGCAACACTGGGGTAATATGAGATCTTCTTGAAACCCCCGTCAACAAACGTGCTGCTGCATTCTGCACTAGCTGCAAGCGGCGGATATCAACCCCAGCAAGCCCTAGGTACAGGGAGTTACAGTAATCCAAGCAAGATGTCACAAAGGCGTGGACCAAAACCGGCAAATCACCAGGAGGAACCAGGTGCCTAATCCTGGAGATGTTTCTAAGATGGAAAAATGCAGTCCTGACAACAGACACCTGATAACGAAGGGTCTAATCTGTGTCAAGCTCTACACCCAGGTTACGCACCCGTTCAGAAATGGGGATCTGGTCCCCCCCCAGAATTATTCCGGAGGGGGAACCCAACCCCAAACCCCCAACCCTGCGGCCGGGGTCCACAACCATAACCTGTCTTTCCCGGATTCAACTTTAAACCGCTGATATTCATCCAGTCTTGGATATCTGCAAGGCATTTATTCAGCACCGAGACAGCACTAACCATGTTAGGTGCAAAATACAGGTAGAGCTGGGTATCATCAGCATAGCAGTGAAACCTCAGCTCATACCGTCTTACAATGTCTCAGAGGGGTAGCATATATACTGCGAATAACATGGGGGAAAGCACGAACCCTCAGGGGATCACCGTAGGCAGAGAGAAGGCTCCGGAAGAATGTAATCCCAGACCACTCTCTGCGTTCTCCCCTCGAGGTAAGATGAAAACCATCTGAGGACCATACCTGAAAGTCCACAGATGGACCTCAGACGTTCGAGCAAAACCCCATGATCCTCAGTATCGAAGGCTGATGACAGATCAAGGAGAACCAGAAGAGAACGGTGTCTCCGATCTCTCGCCATCAGGAGATCATTGAGCACCCGAACCAGAGCAGTCTCGGTGCTATGCCTTTTACAAAAACCAGACTGGAGAGGTTCGTATAGACTATGGATGGTCAAATGGTTGTCCAATTGAGCTGCCACAACTTTTTCAATAACCTTCCCTACAAAAGGGAGGTTAGAGATCGGGCGGTAGTTAGCTAGGTCATCCGGGTCCAAGGAAGTTTTCTTCAGAAGGGGAGTCACCACCCCTTCCTTCAGAGAGCTAGGGAAAACTCCCGTCTCCAAGGAGCACCGGATAATCCGACGAGGACCGGGCCGATAGACTCGCTACATCCCAAAATCAGGAAGTAGGACCGGATCCAAACTACAGCACGCTGGCGATCTCGCTGACAATCCTCATAGTGTCTACGAATCCGGCAGATCAAAGGTACTCCAGGAAATTCCAGGCTCCGTGACAAGGCGCTGATCAACTGCAACAACCTTAGAGTGGGGTCGGGGACACTGCCTCCGGATGTCTTCCACCTTATTTACAAAGAACCGAGCGATCTCCTCACAGTCATTCTGTGTAAAAACTCGACGGATCTGCCGACAGACTGGATTGCACAGTCTGTCGACAGTTCTGAAGAGCTGAGCCAGTCGATTCCGAGCAACAGAAATTTCCCTGGACAGGAATTCTGCCTTCTTACGGGAAATTTCTGTTTGATAGAGCTTATAATGCTCTAGCAAAATAAGATGGTTGGCATCAAGGCGGTCTTCCTCAACGGCGGCTCCAACCTCACGCTAACCTCCGCCAGCCCTCTCAACGCCTCATCAAACCAAGGAGCGACGGGACGGCACGGAAGGGGGTGAACACGGGTAGGTGCAATCTGATCGAGAGCAGCCGAGATGGTCTCATTATAGACCACCACTAGCCGCTCAGGATCAGAGCACAAATCGTCAAACAACGAGAAGTCAAGACCAATCTGATCTGCAGACCAATACTGTAACCAGACTCCTCTCATTGCCAGAACTATGGCCCATAGAATACCTGGATGAAAGCTGCAGACTGTTAGGAATGGCAGCTCCCAAAAGGAAGGATGCTTATGTAATAAGAGGAAGAAAGGCGAACAGTGAGGAATCCTCTGGTAAATCATCAGAGAGAGCTGACACCCAGTCACGCAGACCTGTGCAATCTAGTACAGAGGCGTATATAACTCTAATGTTAGACCCTGCCACTGAAAAAGTATGCAGACAGGCTGCATCTACCTTCTTCATCATTCCCATCACTAAGAAGACATCCCATCGATTTGGACTGATATGATCATTGGTGGGTCGAGTTGTAATAATCCACTTATGATTGCTAATGCTTTAAATTCCTACTTTTCTGACTTGTCTGCACTCTTCTCCCTTTTCCCTGCTGCAGAAAACATCAGTGGCCCCTTGGCCTCTGTCCCTCAGGAGGTTCACTCCTCTCGTCCATTATTTTATCTCAGGGCTGTGTCTGTCATGGAGACGCAGAGACTCCTCTCCGGTCTCTCCCCACACTCCAGCACAGGCCATAACAACATGGAGCCCAAGCTTCTGAACCTGGGTGCCCCCTACATTCCACTGGCTCAGATCTTCAACCTGTCCCTTGCCACTGGAGTTATCTCTGGCATCTGAAAAGTAGTGAGGATTGTCCCCGTTCCGAAGCAAGGTAACCCCAAAGTCCTGGACAACTATCATCCAATTGCCACCCTATCGGCCATTAGTAAACTCAGAGAAAGCTGTGGCCGAACAGCTCACAGAGTACATTCAGGCTCATAAGTTGCTGTCCCCTGTGCAGCATGGCTATCGAAAGGGGTATGGCATGTCCACGACCCTGGTCTCTAGCTCTTCTAGCATCAGGGCGGCCATGGACCAGGGCGAACTCACTGGGGCCATATTCATAGACTTATCTAAGGCCTTTGACCTTGTGGACCATGCATTACTTTGCTCACAGATGCAGTCCCTTGGCCTGTCCCCTCCTGCCTTGAATTGGCTTAGAAACTACCTCCAAGGCAGAATACAGCAGACTAAATTCAACAAGGTCCTCTCTGACCTCACTCCGGTGACCTCTGGTGTCCCACAGGGATCAGTCTGGGGGCTTCTTCGCTTTTCTGCATTTGTTAACAACCTCCCTGCTGCTGCTTCAAACTGTAGTGCCACCCTTTATACTGTTGATCTTGTCATCCTTGCACACTCCCGGGACATTGGGGTTCTCAACCTTCAGCTGAGTGAGGCCTTTAAGAATATTCAATCCTGGGTAACGACTCACAAGCTGGTCTCAACCTAAAGAAAACTCAGGCCATGCTTTTTGGGTCAGCAGCCAAGATCAAGGCCTCCCCGTCCCTCTGTGTGTCAGTGGTGACAACGGCTCTCCCCTCTTTAGCACAGTTTCAATAAAATACCTTGGAGTGACACCTGACCCCCAACTTGACATGGGGTGTCACATCCTAAATGTTTGCAGAGCCGAAAACTGCAAACTGGGTCTTGCCTACAGGGCAAAGAAAAATTTGACATCTGCAGCTTACTTGGTGTTGGCCAGAGGTGTGCTGCTCCCTTCACTTAGCTACACTAACATACTAAAATGCCAGCAGAATAGGCCTAACGGTCTTTCGTGTCTGCTCGTTTGGTCAGCCTCCACCCTGGGTGCTGGCCTTGCTGCCCCCCTCGCCTCCTCTGGCTTCTCCCTTCCCAGTTCTGGATATTCTTGCTGCATTGGATTTTGCTTCCTGAACCCTTCCCCTGTACCTGTCCCACCCCCTCTTGAACCCATCCACTGTCTCTGCCTCCACCAGCCCCTAGGCAGCGCATTCCATGGCTCCACCACCCTCTCAGTGAAGTAGCACCTCCTCCTTTCTCCCAATCTTCCCCGCCAGCTTCCACCCATGCCCTCTAGTGCCCCTCCTCCTTCCTTGAAGCACCCCGACTGTTCCTCCCTATTTACCCTCTTCATGTACCTGAAGACCTATCATGTCCCCCCGGTCCCTTCTCTCTTCCAATGTGTACATATTTAGCTCTTGAGCCTCTCCTCATAGGTCCTGTCCCCAAGCCCCAAATCATATTGTTGCCTCCTCTGGACCCTCTCCAGGAGAGTAATGTCCCTCTTTAAGTGTGGCCTCCAAAACTGCACGCAGTACTCAAGGTGCAGCCTCAACAAGCAGTTATACAGAGGGAGTATCACTTCCCTCCTTCTGGAGGTGATCCCCCTAGTGATGCATCCCAGCATCCTGTTGGCCTTGGCTGCTGCCCTCCTACAAGTCTCCGAGTTGTTCATCATGACATCCACCACCACCCCCAGGTCCCTCTCAGCCATCGAGACTTGTAGTATTTCTCCCCCAGGGTGTACACTTGGCCTGGGTTTCTGGCTCCCAGGTGGAGTACCTTGCATTTCCCTGCATTGAACCTCAGCTTCCACTTTCTAGACCATCTTTCCAGAGCCTCCAGGTCCCCCTGTAGGGCCACCCTCCCCTCCTCCCCATCCACCACCGCCCCCAGTTTTGAGTCATCCGCAAAGAGACTCATCTCACTCCTGATTCCTGTCCTTATGTCAGAGACGTAGGTGTTGAAGAGGAGGGGTCCAAGGACTGATCCCTGTGGGACCCCACTAATGACCCTCCTTGGGGATGAGACTATCCCGCCAACTACGACCCTCTGGGTCCGGTCCTGGAGCCAATTGCCTATCCATCTGGTTCCCCACCCCCATTTCTCCCAGCTTATCCAACAGGCCCACGTGAGGAACACAGTCAAATGCCTTGCTGAAGTCTAGAAAGAGGACGTCCACTGGTCTACCCAGGTCCAAGGCACTCATCACCCAGTCATAGAACTCCACAAGGTTTGTCTGACAAGATTTCCCCGGGACGAATCCATGCTGTCTATCGTCCAGGCACCCTGACTTTTCCAGGTCCCCCCAGCCTCTCCTTGACAATGCCCTCCATCACCTTGCCCACCACCGATGTCAGGCTGACAGGCCTGTAGTTCTCTGCCACCTCCCTTGATCCCCCTTGTGGATAGGCACTATATTCACACCTTCCAGTCCTGGGGCACCCACCTGTCCTCAGAGAGATGGTGAAAAGCTCCGCAGGACATCCGAAGTTCCTTCAGCACTCTGGGATGTAATTTATCCGCCCCGTGCTTTCTCTGTCTTAAGGGAGCTGAGGGATTCCCTCACTCTCTCTCTCTGCTGTGATTTCCACTTCCGGTACCTCTTCTCCCTGCTTAGCCCTTCCCCTTCCTGCCAGTGATGCCTCCCCCTCTCCCCAGACCCGCCGATCGGTAAAGTTCCCCTTCTCCTCAGTATCTCTGTCTCCTCCCATGTATGATGCAGCACCCCCATTTTCCTTGGTGAAAACTGAGGTGAAGTACTCATTTAGTACCTCAGCCTGCTCCCCGGGTCTTGTGCCCATCTCTCCCTGATTTAATCCTGCTAATCTGCCCCTTCACCTTAGTTTTCCCCAATGTATCTAAGAACCCTTGTTCCTCTCCTAATTTCCCTGGCCAGGTTCTGCTCCTTCCTTGCCTGAGCCGCCCTCACCACCCTAGTGGCCCTTCAGCCATCAGCATCCTGCCCTCGATCCCTTTCACTCCTTGAGCACTTGAATTGCCTATAGGCTGCTTTCTTTCCAAGACCACCTCCTGGACCTCTCTGGTCCACCAGCAGGTTTTCAGGCCCCACCGCATTCGCCTTACTCTTGCACAGGTGCTGTAGCATCCTGTACCCCTCTCCTGATGATTTCCCACCTACTATCAGCCCATGTCTGACCCAATCACATCCAAATGCTCCTTAAGGATCCTTCCCATTTCCTTAAAATCTGTCCCCTTGTAGTCAGTTACCTCCGTCTTTGTGCAGCCTTCTAGCCCTCCTAGGTCCAGGCAGAACCAGACCATGGCATGGTCACTCCCCGCCAATGGGTCCCTTACCTCCAGGCCCCCAATCTGGTCACTGTCTGAGAGGACCACATCCAGTACCCGCGCCTCACTGGTTGGTTCCCCCACCTGCTGAGTTAGGAACGCGTCCTGAAAGACATCCAACAACCTCTGTTCCCTGGTCACAGAGGATGTCATAGTCTCCCAGTCTGTTCCTGGCATGTTTAAGTCCCCCAACACCACCACTGTTCCTCTGCCCAGTCTGCAGTGTCTCCCAACATCTGCCACCAAACTCTCCTCCAGCTCCTCCGCCAGGGCAGGGGTCTATACACCACTCCTATTTTACTCTCTTGCCACCCTTGTTATCAAGGTGACCCAAATCGCCTCCACGGTTCCTCCACCTCCTCTACTCCCCTATGCCAATGCAGTTTTTGACCATCATTGCTACCCCTCCTCCCCTTCCCTCCAACCCTGTCCTTCCTGAACATAGTGTAACCCTCCAGGTTCAGGTCCCAGTCGTGTCCTGCAGTGGCCCAGGTCTCAGTGACCGCTGCCACATCCACTGCTCCATCAGTTAGCATCGCCTGAAGCTCAGGCATTTTATTGCCCAAGCTCCTGGCATTTAGCAGGACTACCTTCCACCCTTTCCCTATACTTCCATTTCCCCTGCTCGTGTTCCCATGGGGATTCTGTTTTCCCCTGGTCTGCACTTTACCAGTCAGCCTTTTCCCGCAATCCTCCAGCTCCCCAGGGGGGTGGAGACAGAGTCCCTCCTTTATCGGCACCCCCTTGACAGCCTTTTCTCCCATCCCTTCCCTCTTCACCAGTTTAAACCCCACCTTTCACCAATGAACCCCTCTATGGCCTATGGCTATGGCCTTCTCCTGTTCGCCAGCACCTCCAAATTCCACCTTGCTCGATGGAATACGACCTACAACATCATCTGTCGCTTTGCCCTGGCAGCCCCACGTCTCACCCATTATTGTAAATTATACAACAAACTGGACTGGCTTTCCCCAGCCAATCACTTGAAATATGGGTTGGGCTGCTTCGTAGGAAAGGTACTAAGAACCGGAACCCCTTCTGGGCTGGCGCAACTCCTCAAGCCTGCTGAATCCTCCTCCTACTCCCTCAGGTCTCAAAGTCCTGGGGTGCTCAAAGTTCCTTATACTCGAACCCTAATGGGGGAAAGGGACTTTGCTACGAGCGCTCCGAGGTTATGGAACTCCCTTCCAGAACACGTTCGTGCCTCCCCCTCCCACCTAAGTCTCCAGAATTCCCTGTGACGGCACTTGAAACTGTCCTCTGTGTGTGGGTGTCCTATACCACCTTAACCAGGTCTCCAAATTGGTCTCATCCAACCCACTGCCCACTGTCCTTTTAACCCTTTGAAGTATGTGATTGCTTGCTATCTGCTTATGAATTATGTGGCCCCGGTAAAAGGGTCACTCATACAATGTAATTGCCATTGAATGTCTTAGTCTATTTATTCCGTATGTATATGTATATTTTACCTATTACTGTTCACTGTAGACTATCTATGTTCACCTTGCTCTTCTGTTACTTTGTACATTGCCCCTCTTGTTATGTACCTTGTTTGAACCTGTATTTTCATTGTACTATCCCGGGCAGTACCTGAAAATAGGCATACAGCTTGTCTAGTGTACCTACTGGTCAACAAAAGCTAAATAAATGTTAGCCAGCAAAGCATCAACGATCATTAGAAACTCCCTTTTTTTTTTTGGTACAGCATTTTGAAATGGACAGTATATGGCTTGTGATTTTGCAAATTGCTTTTTCTTTCAACATCCAACCATTCCTGGTTGATTACTTGCGTCAATGCTAGAAACTCAAAGTACTTAGGAGCATTTTTAGAACTGGAAATTACTGGGTTTACCAGTAACATGGTCACTGACTGAGCCTTTGACAGTTTTAATGTTCTGCAGGATTTAGTCACTAAAAATGATGTAAACTGAGAATCAAGCAAAAGCGGAACTGAGGATGCCTGAGCACACTAAGACCATTTTTCCTCCTTTTTGGAGAAATACTCCCCTTCATTCAACAGCTCAGCAGGAGTCACTGGGTCAGGATGTTCCTCGTCAAAAAGGAGTACAGGAAACCAGCACTGTCGGCAGGGTCCACGTGGAAGTACATGGCACCATATACATAAAAACCTCTGAACTAACTGCTGAAGCACCATATGCTTAATGAGCTCTGAAATATATGTTGAAATGGCACAAGCCGTAAACAGTACTGGCATGGAAGATGGCACCAAGGCTGTAGGCTTAATCCACAAGAACAGAAATGAAAAGGTGACTTCCTTTTCTTCATACTGGAAACTACGCAAAATAACACCACTAGAATGAGGTCTATGAGGATGAATCCAAAATGCGATTCTCCTATGGATATGTGCACCCTACCGCAGGAAAAAAGGGAACAGAGGCAGTCTTGCAGGATGTACCACCTATCTGTGACAGCGTGCAGTCACATGCCACAGCAGTGCCGCCAGCCCATTTTGCTCCCGCTTCCTATTTCTGCCAGCCCAAAGACCAAAGAGTGTGGCTCTAAGGGCAAAGCTGAATCTTGAAAGGCTGGCACGCACTACTGGAGACAGAGGTGACAATGGTTGATACACACACTGCTTGATTTATTTAGAATAAGACCGCTGAGCACAGCTCATTTGCAAAGCTTATTTACTGCTGAAGCCTGACCAAGTCAATGAGGTAATCAAGTTTACAATTTGCGCACATCCTTCAGCTACCAGACGGTGTCACTATATGCACCAAAAAGAACACTAAAGACAAGGCAGATGATAGTTCAGATGGTACCATCGTGACGGGGCACACACCACACGCAGAAAAAAAAAAAAAGGAAAACAAAGCAAGTTAAAGCCTACTGACGAATACTGTCATCTTACAGAAGGGCTCCCAGTCAGTCACCAGTAAAAGAAAAACACAGCTGATGTCAGTACAGACAATTCACCCAACATTTCAAAACAGAATTTCAAGCCACTATTCATTATTATTAAGGTGATAAGAAATGCAAGCATTACCCTTGCCCCATACAGTTCAGTTCTGTCTAGCTGCTAGTCAGGCGTTGATGCCATAAAAATCCTCTACCACTATGGAATGGATTGTGATGTCACACATAGAGCATTACCACCTCAGCTCCTGAACAGCAGCGGGCCAAACTGAACTGTAAAGGACAAAGATTATGTTCTGAAGCACATTTCTAAGGCAGAAATTAGATTCAGAAACCTGAATACCAGTAGGCTTTAATCCAAAAATTGTAATTGTTGAGACACTATCAATCCTTTTTGCATCACATTATTTTTAGTTAAAAACCCACATTTTTTTTAAATCCTGCTACTCCAGCTGGTTCTTCTTCAGTCTGTACCACTCCCCAGCCTCCTCACCTGCCATCCCCAGGACATACAAATTACTGTAGTCCTCCCTGGGTTACCCACTAGGACAGGGCCACCAGAGGGGACATCACTTACCCTGGCAGCGTTACCGCTCAGTTCTGGCAATGGTGCTTCCGTTCATGGAGCGGGGCCTATGAAGAGTGAAGGGACAGCATACTACGGCAGCCAATATTTTTTCCTCCCTCCCACGATTATGGGTGGAGGCCCTACGCAGCACGCAGGGTGTGCACAGATGCTGGAGTACAGCAATGCCCCACCTTGCAACCACCACCTGGGGGCACCAGGTAGCAGTAACACAGCAGCGAACGGTAGCCCTCCATCCCCCTGAGGAGGCGAGCATCCCTGGGATGCTCCACTGTCCTCCCCTGGCCGGCCCTCCAAAGACCCAGGCTGGTTTCTGAAACTGAGTTAGCTTTGCTTCGAGGCACTAGACAGGGGAGCCCATTGTCACCCCTGCTCTTTGACATATAGTTGGAGCCTTTAGCACAGATGATCAGATAATGTCTGGAAATAAAGGGAGTGGAGATTAGGGGGGCAACATAAACTCGCATTATACGTGGATGATTTGACTGTTTACTTAGCGGACCTAGAGGCTTCACTCCTGCCTTTATGGAGATTATTGGCAGAATTCGGGGACCTTGCAGGATATAAGATAAATGCCTCAAAGACTGAAGCGTTGAGAGTTAATTACTCCCCATCACATGCAGTCCAACAATCCTTCCCCTTTAAATGGGACCTACAGACTTTTAAATACCTAGGAGTCCATATAGCCAAAGATTCTTCTAGATTAGGAGACCTTAATTATTCCCCCTTAATACACCAGATGTCTTTAGATCTTTTTTTTTTTTTCCCCAATTTTACCTGGCAGGTCCTTCTGTCGATCTCCGCCCTGGTCACGGCCCCTGAAGCTCCCACCTACCATCTATGGCCAGCATCTCCCAGTTGCTCCCGGCTTGCCCCCTGGAGGGCGGGGATGCAGCACTGGTCCCCTATCCAGAGCCGCGGGACTAGTATCTAGTCGGGAGAGCTAGGCGATGGTGGCTAACTGAAGCTCCAGAGAGGGCTTCATGGAGACAGAGGACCCACCCACCCTCCTTTTTCCATTTTTCCTGGAGGCGGGGACGTGCAATGACGTCAATAACCGCCCCACCTCCCATACATGCGAGCGCCAGTGGCTTGTGTGACTCCCGGCCTCTGCCAGGTGTCCCCCATGCGCTGGACACTTCCCCACCCCCTTCCCCCAGAGAAGGAGAGCAGCCCGTAGGATGCACCATCCTTCTCACCCGGCCAGCCCTCCAGCGACCTGGGCCCAAACCCGGGTCACCGGTGTCGCAAGCGGAAATCCAACCGCTGCACCGATGGGCCGGCATACGTCTTTAGATCTTGAGAGATGAAAAACTTTGCCCTTGCCCCTGAGCCAAACAGTGGAGGCAGTAAGGATGAACCAATTACCCCACTTTCTCTATTTAACGAAGACACTTCTGACCCCTTCCCCCCCAAACCGGATTAGAGAATTAAATAAAAAAATTCAGATATACAGTATAAGGGGATGGCAACGTCCTAGAATTAGATTCTCGGTGCTACAGGTGGCCGAAAGACTTGGGGGATTGGCACTACCAGACTTGGAGGCCTACTATATGGCATCACAACTTAAAACAGTCTTTTATTGGCTCCATCCTCAGTACCAAGCAAAATGGAGAGACCTAGAGATGAAAGAGGAGATAACAGAAAACCACTCTATTCTTAATATTTTACAGGTTTGGTGAAATATAACAGATTTCCAGAGGTTGTCCCTATCTAGACCTATGTTATACTCACTCCCATATCACCATCCTTTCATTCCAGCCCTCCTTGACCATGGGTTCAGGAGATGGGAACGGATGGGACTCCACTTAGTGGGACATTTTTTAAAAGATGGGAGACTACTTTCAAATACTGAGTTAAAAGCCACTTATGACATCAGAGAACAAGATCATTTTCAAATCATGTAAGCCCTTAATGTTGTTAAAACATTATTAGAATTACCGACAAATACTATACCTCCCACAATAATTGAATTGATATGGACAGCACTAGATAGTCGGACACCCCTCACTCATATATCATATATATTTATGAAATGGCAAGAAAAAAATCTAGAAATCTCATTGGCCAAGAGACATCAGCTAACTGTACATTAAATCTCTATATACGCACAGTCATACAGTCATCCTGGTCCTAAACCACATCACACAATGAGCAAATTAATCCTCCTACAACCAGAACTGTCATCTATCAGTCCCCCTGCAACCAGAACTGATTTTCCATCACAAACATGGCTGCTACCTTTACACTGTAAAAACCTTCAACTGGGCCCTAAAAATAAAACTACCTTAAATAAAAATAAAACAAATGAATTAGGCCGGCGACGGCGCAGCGGTTAGATTTCCGCTATGACGCTAGCGACCCGGTCCGGAACGGCCGGGAAGCTGGAGGGCCGTCAGAGAGGGCTTGAGCATCCCAGGGACTGCTCATCTCCTCCGGGGGGAGGGGGGAACCAGAGCTCGGCTCTTGTCTGACCCTGGGTGGAGACCCGAGGTATAACAAGTCCAATGCCTAACGGTGGGGGGCGATGTGCCAGACGTCAGCGCTCAAGCGCCTTGACGTCAGGGTACACGGCACATCGCGAGAACACCGGAAAAACACCTCGCGGCCTCCTAGTAGACGGAGCATCAGGCCCCGACCCTCAATGCCCCTACCTGCCCAGAGACAGCATCCCGACGAAAGATGGACGTCTCGGGGTGCATGGGCCCCCACCCTGTACCCCGCCTGGGGGGGTATAACCATGGCCCCAGGGGGGATGGACTGCACTGGTCACCAGGTAGGTGAGCGAGGGCTGAAAAGGCCGTAGGTGACTCCCGAAGAGATGGGGGCTGTGAGGAGGAGGGGAGTAAAAAAAAAAAAAATGAATTAAATGTTGTTTACCTGATCATCACACTCTCCTTACACATATAAACAAATCAGAAACATTAAGTATTATTTATAGTTTTCATTACAACTGTTTCTTTACTGACAGCGAAAAATTCCCCTTCTATCTTTACCTGCTTGCCCTAACAGTGAGATAATTGAGTCTCTGGCTCTAAAACAAGCCTTTGTTTGTCTGTGTGTACACTATGTTAGGAGAGTAACATTCTATCAGTGGGACTGAGCAGAATTTTTTAATCCCTGTATTCCATGGTAAACATTCCATGTCTTGAATGTGGGGAAAAACAGAAAAAAAAAACAGGATGAAGAAAGTAGGCAATATAGTAATACTTTATAAATAAAGATAAAAGGTGGGAAAACACAGTTACATAGGAAGAGGCAGATCCAAACTGCTCAATTACATTGCTGATGTTTATAAAAGCACGTACATTTAATCATACATAGGTATTTTCATGTGAAATCTACCCCCCCACCACCACCACCAAAAAAAAAAAGGCAACTTGGCAGGTTTAAAGTTTTTTTTTCTTACTAACCTTTCACCTCAATCCTATAGCAGTTTTCTTTTTAAGTACTAGACCACAACACGTAAGTAAAAAACAAAAATAAAGAGAAGGTTGCCTTCAGTGAAAGTACATAACTACAGTGTAATGAAAATCAAGTTTTAAATGCTACTTATGCTTTACAAATTTACAGATGTTACAGTGCATTTATATGATAATTTACATTAGAGAAAAAAATATTTATTTTCAACCAACTCTACTATAAAATACTTCTACTGCAAAGTACTGTCCTAGTTAACTTGTTGCTTTTTTCAGATTTTCAGATGGTAAATAAGTTTTAATCCCTATCACAGTAAATCACACTAATTCTTTTATGATAGTGGCCCATTTTATAAATGTGATAAGCCACTCCAGGGTGTGCATTAAAGGATTTTAATGCACTTCCCAGAGGCATAAGGACACTCGCCTTTGCTTTACTATCAGCGGTGGCATGCATTAAAATCCTTTAATGCATACCCTGTCGTGGCTTATTACTTACATATATGGGGGTGACTGACTATAAAGGAGACTCACTACAAAAAGTAAGATGAACTTGGGAGGATGACTTGGACAACCTCCCTCACAGAAAATACATGGGATAGACATATTAGAGGAATACATTATGGGACCTCCTCCCCAGCGTCGAAGGAGTTCTTGTGGAAGCTGATCCTTCGCTACTTCATAACCCCTGAGAGGCAGGAAAAGTATTCAGACTGTACGAATGCCACATGTTGGCGGAATGTGGTGAGATCTCGGCCATGCACAGGCACATATTTTGGCACTGCCAGAGATACAACCCTTCTTGAGGGACTTGTCCCTGGCACTTATCCAAATATTTATGGAGGTACACCAGATCACATCATGTTTCTCTTTTCTGACTTTCCCCCATCCTGCAGGGAACTCAAAGCCAGAAAACTAATGATAATTTGTCTACTTGCACCACAGAAAGTAATAACTAAGAACTGGCTCTCTCCTGTTCCATGAACACTTCAACAATGGTATGATGTTATGATCCAAATCTATAGGATGGAGCAGCAGACTGCAGTGGTAAATAAAAGAAAGGAGAATTTTGAAATTACCTGGAGGAGACGGGCAGTATATATCTCTCCATACAGAACAGTTTTGTGCCATAATTATATTATTTTATATAATTATATAAGTATATATTAATTTGTTTAGCCATTAAATATGGACATAAAAAAAGAGGTCACATGGAGTTTGAGATGTATTTTATGGTCATGTTTCAATACCCTCATATAAATGCATGAATTGTATAGCAAACTGGAGAGAGTGGGTAGACTATTGGACTAAGTTATATATGTTAGTTTTGTGTATTGCCTATGTTTGAACATAAACTTTTAAAAAATTAAAAGGAAAGTTTAAAAAAAAAAAAAGAAACAGTTGGCTGCATCGTGAGTGGTAACGTTACCGCTGTGCCGGTGAGCCACCCCTGAAAACCTACATTTAATGACTGCTTCCCTACTCTAAAAGTTCACCGATGACGTTGGTTGTTTTATCTACTACTTCCTTTCCTAGAAATTAAATGCATGCTAATGGCGCAATCACACCAAATCTTGTTTTATTTCAAATCCATGATCTGCTCTTACTGCATACTTCCTCAAAATTAGGAACATTCCAAACCGTGCCACCACTGATGATGCCATAGTCTCCTCTCCTTCCACTGCATTTCGGGTATCTAGACTGTGCTGGGCATTATCAAGTGCAGGAAAGATGCAGTGGGAGTTGATCAAAGATTGTAAATAAACCCATTTTTGTGTGGTAACACCAGTATGGTGGGCAGCTGTTTTTCGCTTTTAAAAAGAAAAACAGAATCCAAATCAAACAACGAGCTACATCACTAATGTCTACAGAATGAGGGCAAACATAAAATGAGTTTTTTAAACTAGGAATAGGGTGTGGCCTAAGGGGGTTGACAGTTCTCCTTTACCAATTAGTTAGGTTTGAGGAGCAATTTTTGCAAAATAGTTACTGCAAGACACAGCCCAGAAGAGTGCAATCACAGAACTACTGAACATCGACAAAAAATACTGCAACTCAATACATTTTCTCGCAGTAGTGGACATTACAACTGCTGAAAAATTACTTGTTGTAATGTTGACTGCAATGTAGATATATCAACTGATTAGCAACTTCTACTAATAGAAGCTGCATTTGTTTTACAAATTTTTGTCTTGCAAATTGTGATGCGAACCCGCTTACCTTATGCCTTGAATCTCCTGTTTTAAATGAAGAAAATGGCTTGTAATTTAATTTTGAGAATACTGAATTACTGTGACCTGTTGGTGCCAAATGGGATTTTTATTTACTGGTAAACAGCGTCCCCCTTTAAAAAAAACTTGTACAGTTCAGGGCACCACTTCAGCACAAGGCAGTAACATATTACACTTACCTTTTATAAGCTCCTCGATCTGTGCCTGAACGGGACCCTTCTCCCTGTTTTGCACCACAGCATTGGCTATCCTAGTGAGATGGCCCATGTTCCCTCGCCTCATGCCACCTTCCACCCTGTAAGTATGAACACAATGATGTCAACCCAAGAATACAGTCATCAAGAAATGCCTGGCAATGTCTGCAATCTAAGCTCAAATGAGGCTGGTCACCAGCAACTGGTGGAGAGATTTTATTTAACTTAATGTTGTTGCTGTAAACAAAGGTTTCCTCATCAGCCAGACAACAGGCAGTTCCACATGTAGGAACGGAAATCACTGTCTGCTGCCTCCCGTTTCTAAGTCGGATATCAACTGGTTCTGCTAGTGAGAGATCAGATATCATAATACAGTTTAAATTCTCTCTTCTTTGATTTGATTTATTTTTTTAATCTCTGTT
Source organism: Neoceratodus forsteri (assembly GCA_016271365.2). Classification (NCBI taxonomy): domain Eukaryota; kingdom Metazoa; phylum Chordata; order Ceratodontiformes; family Ceratodontidae; genus Neoceratodus; species Neoceratodus forsteri. The sequence continues at coordinate 105,300,792 of CM028131.1, read as the reverse complement.
AAGCACTTAAAAGTACAATACAATATTATATAACAAAAATTATCAAGTACAATTACAGTCAGAGTTTGTAAAAAGATACATTTTAGGGTCTCGCTTCGAAAAACCTGACGTCGGTACACCAGATAATACACAGGATAAGGAATGAAAATATTTGGGTAACCTGAAAAACAGTGAATGCTAACCCTTTGTTGTCCACATCAGAAAAGATCTAGTAATGACTCATTTTCCCTATATCTGAAAAATATTACGGAAGAAGGACAGGATCAGATCCAGTGCCGCAATTTTTGCCAATGTGTCAAGATGAAAATGATATCTTTGATCAAATGAAAACCATGATATGTTATATCAAGATCTGGGGCACAGCAGCTAAAGTGCAGTTACATAAGAACTTACTATAACAGTAGATCTTCGAGATGAGCTCTTGCAGCAGGTTACACCATAAGGACTGAAGCCGGCAGGCGCCACGGTCCCACAAAAAACTTCTAGCTAGCATGCACCAGGAACTTTAACTCATGGTTTAAGAACTGGTGCTGTGAGGAAGGGTTTGGATTCATTGGTGACTGGGGACCCACCTGGAGGGATGGAGGCTTGTTCAAGCCTGACGGCCTGCATCCATACTGGAAGGGAATCCAAGCAATCAATGATAAGTTTAAATGCTACACTGACAAGCATTTAAACTAGCCAAGGGGGTGGCAGGCCAGCAAGGAGGGTACCTAATTGCCCACCCCCCACAGCTAGTAGTAGAAGCAGTGAACCGAAGAGTGGATATCTCTACAAAGCAGTGTGCAAAAGATGGAGATAAGTGCCCAAGAGGTAAATAGACAGAAAAGGGGCAAAATTCAACAGAAGGGCAGACAGCCAGGAGAACCAGGGATAAAGGACAACCAGGGAAGGGGTTGGAGTAGAACAGCTAAGCAGTCTAGGGAGGTAAAATCATGTAAAGCCATGTGTGCCAATGCCAGGAGCCTTAGCAACAAGATGGAGGATCTGGAGGCTGTCATGGTGCAGTCAGACATGGGCATTGTGGCCATCACAGAAACCTGGTGTAATGATAACCATGGCTGGGAGATGGCCATACCTGGCTACAACATATTCAGAAGAGACAGGGCAGGTAGGAAGGCAGGAGGAGTGGCACTATATGTGAAAAATGACATAAGGGCCACAGAGATCCAGGAGCAACAGAATGGGGGAAGAGATACTGTGGGTTAAGCTGGAAAGGAAAATGGGACCTGCCATCCGCACAAGTGTGGTCTATAGACCACCAGCCCAGGAGGAAGAAACAGATAGGGAGCTGATGCTAGCCATCCAAAGGATGGCACACAAGGGTGAGGTAGTGCTGGTTGGAGACCTCAATATTCCAGACGTGGACTGGAGCATCCCAGCAGCAGCATCATCTAGGAGCAGATTTATCCTAGACTCCCTTCAGGGTGCCTTCCTCAAGCAACTGGTCGTGGAACCAACTCGGCAGAAGGCAATACTGGACCTTGTGCTCACAAACAGGGACAGTGTGATGGGGTAACAGTGGGGGAGCACCTGGGGAACAGTGACCACCAGTCATTATGGTTTGAAATCACAGAAGGAGCAGAACCAAACCACACAAAAACACTTATCCTGGATTTTAGGGGGACAAACTTTGGGAAAAGTGGGGAGATGCTTGAAAGAGGCATTAAGAGGAATGGGGCAGGAATCAGGGGTTAAAGAGCAGTGGGCAGTATTTAAAATGGGATTAAAAGAACAACAGAATTATGCATTAAGCAGGTTAGCAAGGGGAAAAGGAAGAAGAGGCCATTATGGTTTTCCAAGGAGGTATCGGAGAAAGTGAAAGCCAAAAAGATTGCATTCAGGCAATACAAAAAGACACAGGCAGAAGGGGATAGGGAGAAGCAAAGGGAGGCAGGGAGGTCAGTAAGGGAAGCCAAAGCTCAGACAAAAGAGCACATTGCAAAATCAGTGGATAGAGGGGACAAAACCTTTTACAGGTACATAAGTGAAAACGGAAAGGCAAAGGGAGGGATAGTGAGACTGAAGGGGGGGGGTGGGGGCCACAAGGAGGATGACAACAGTAAAGCTGACATACTGAACAGGTATTTCTGCTCAGTCTTTACTGAGGAACAGGAGGGTAATGGGTCTGAAGGGAGTACAAGGGATGGGAATGGTGCAGAAATGGACACAAAGGGCCCTGAAGGAACTGGAAGTAGTAAGAGTTGATAAAGCAATGGGGCCAGATGTGGTGCACCCCAGGGTCCTTAAAGAACTAAGAGAGGTGGTGGCTGAACCTCTGGCAATCCTGTTTAGCTGATCACTGGAAACAGGGGAGGTACCAAAAGACTGGAGGACAGCAAATGTAGTCCCCTTATACCAAAGTGGGAACAAAGACGAAGCGGGGAACTACAGACCAGTCAGCCTCACCTCAGTAGTGGGGAAGACCATGGAAGCACTACTGAAGGAGAGATTGGTGGAACATCTGGTTGTCAATGGACTACAGGACCCAAGGCAGCACGGTTTCACCAGGGAGAGGTCATCAGGGTTCGACAAATCCAATAGCCCGATGTCCCAGGCTATCACTACAGAGTCGGGGACAAGCAGTTTTTGTATAGCTACTAGTCCGCGGACAAGTAGTGCATGAAAAAACAAATGGCTTCCTTTCAGTGTACTTTTCACTTTCTCCACTAGGAGTGCTGCCAAGAGTTGAGTCCAATTGTCCCCGTGACCATGTGACCAACCGGGGCACGCCGCGGGTGAGCAGAGTCATACGAGGAGGATCCCAGGAGTTCAGCAGGCATGTCGCCGTCGCGTACAAAATGAGTATGGGGGAGACAGCAGCCAGTGAAATCAGGTGCCAGGGAGCGCCACGGCAGGAACGAGCACAACAGACGCATGATGTGTGATCAGCCACTACAGGGGAAGGTAATCTACTGGCTGTGGTGGTGACTTGGAGGGTGAGTTAGTTCAGAGGGCGAGGCTTACTTTCACTCCGACCACCTGTATGTAGCTCAGCAGCGTGGGGACAGGCAGATGCATGAAGGGGCAGGACATGATGCTGGTGCAGCCACTGCGGGAGGGTTCAGCTAGCTGGAACTTGACGGCAGTCAATAAGGAGGGATGGGGTCATCTGCGTGCAGGACTGGAGTAGTTGAAGCGGGACTGAGACATGGGTGCTGCGGGAGCATTCCCAAGAGGACAGCATGATGACTTGGCTCAATCTGATAATGCTAAACGCATCTTAAACAAGGAGAGAGGTGCACTTTAATACAGAAAATGTGTCTAACGTTAGTTTTTTTATAGGCAGGTACTGTAGGCAGTATTTCATAAAGGCAGCAGCAGAATTCTATTTAGGCTGTGTAAGAGGTTTTTTTTAGCAGCAAAAAACAAGCTTGGGGTTGGGTTTTCTACCCCCTCCCCCAAGGGGATTTCTTCAAGGCTGGGAAGTCAGTGAATAGATTTAGAAGCTGGCAGACTGCTTAAAAATTAAGATGAATGCCTTGGATCTTAGCCTTCAATAAAGCAATTGCCAAAATGTAGTTGTAAGACTTGGACTGAATATTACAGTCCGTCTCACTATTAGGCAAAATAAGGCAAGTGCATGAACTTTTAGGACTAAAATGAAATATGTGGTCAGTCTCACTAGAAGCAAACAGCCCACTCTGCTCAAACTTTATAGACTTATAAAAAGTCTTGGTGAGTTTTGCTAGTTAGTAGTCAGCAGTACACGTGGCTGGCTGGCAAAAGAATTGGAATGCTAACTAAAATAGATGTTTTCTAAAATACCTGTTGTCCTCAATTTTTTTTTGTGTGTGTGTGTATGTCTCTGAAACCCAGTACTCCATCATGAATAGCCAAAAGTACTCCCCCCCCCAAAGACACCACTACCATGGGACCCAATCTGTGCCCTTAATTTTGTATTTAAAATTCACTGTACATCAGGAAGGATAGTAATTTTTTCCAAAGGGATAACTTTTGCTTACTACTTGGAGCAGCAGTGTTAGTCTAAAAGTAAAAAAGAACACTACAGACACAAGGTAACAAGCCAAACTGTATTAAACAGTTATAATACATCCATTAAATAAAATTGCTAGCATTAAGTGACTACCTGCTCTTTAACTTTTTTTTCTGCAATTTCCCTGTGGGGTACCACAGGGATCAGTGCTGGGACCGGTCCTATTCAATATCTTCATCAGTGGCATTGCGCAAGACCTAGAGGCAGATTTTCCTTGTTTGCTGATGACACAAAGCTCTGTAACAGAGTAGACACACTAGAGGGTGTAGACAGAATGAGAAGGGACCTGCAGAAACTTGAAGAATGGTCAGGGGTTTGGCAGTTGAAATTCAATGCAAAGAAGTGCAAGATAATGCATATGGGGCACAAAAACCCTGGCACAATACATCAGTTGGGGGGGGGGGGAGGATATAGCATGCACCAAGCAGGAAAGGGATCTTGGGTTATCATCTCTGATGTCCTCAAGGTAGGGAAACAGTGTGACAAGGCAGCAGGTAAAGCAAATAGGATGCTGGGATGCATTGGCAGGGGCATCACCAGCAGGAAAAGGGAGGTCATAATTCCACTATACAAGACACTAGTGAGGCCCCACCTGGAGTACAGTGTACAGTTCTGGAGACCTTACTTACGTAAGGACACAGACAGAGTAGAGAAGGTTCAGAGGAGGGCAACAAAGATGGTACATGGATTGCATCACAAGTCCTATGAGGACAGGTCGAAGGAATTGAATATGTACTCCCTGGAGGAGAGGAGGGAGAGAGGGGATATGATCGAGACACACAAGTATCTTACAGGGAGGAATAGGGTGCAGGAATACACTATTTTTAAGCGAAAAAGATGTTCCAGGACTACAGGGCATGGGATGAAGTTGGAGGGAGGACGATTCAGAAGAAACGGGAAGAAGAATTTCTTCACAGAACGGGTGGTGGACAAGTGGAACACCCTGCCAGAGGAAGTGGTGGGGGATGAAACAATCATGGGATTTAAGAATGCATGGTATAGACATAAAGGAATTCTGGAGGTCAGGGTTAAGGGGCAAAAGACTTCTAGGAAGACAAAGTAAACTTATAAGCTCAAATGGGCAGACCGGGTGGGCCATAGGCCCTTATCTGCCGACACCATCTATGTATCTAGCAGTATACAGTGGGGAACTGCACCCTCACGTCGGCCTGCCCCGGACGTCTGCCTACGGTATAAAAGGGGTGGTCCCCCCCAGCAGCACCTCAGCTCTCCTGCTGGAGACCCCAGCAAGTACAGTGAATCGGGAACCAAGGTGTTCCTCTGAAACCAAGGAAAAGGAAACAGTGATGGAGAAGCAGTCACCAGGGGGATGGAGGGAAAGAAAGCAGCACCTGCTGCAAGAGTTCCTGTCAAAGATCTACTGTTACGGTAAGTTCTTACATAACTGTACTATCTCACTTTGAGGGGACTCCTGCAGCAGGTTACACCATAAGGACTGAGTCCCAAGCAGTGAAAGGACTGATCCCGTTCAGCTGGGAGAGGTCAGCGTGAGGCTCTCAAGAAAGCAGGCCCTGTAGGACAGCCAGTCCAAAACCTGCCCTACGCCTAGATGCAATGTCCAGACTGTAATGCTGGATGACAGTGTGGACAGAACTCCAAGAGGCCGCTGCACAGATATCAGCAATGGACACATTTCTGAATGAGGCAAACGAAGCAGCTACTCCCCTTGTAGAATGGCCTTTAATTGGGCCTGGTAAAGGCTTGTCGTATTCACGGTAACAATCGACAATGCAATTATCTAACCATTTGGACAAACACTGTTTAGAAACAGGAGCCTTTTCTTTCCTTGGAGCGAATGAAACAAATAACTTATCAGACTTTCTGATGGCTCAGGTGCAATCCAAATAATAACTCATACAAACAGAGGGGAGAAAGAAGTTAAGTGCCTCAGCTGGCACTTGAACACAGACTGCCCGGAATACCATTCCGACTGGCCTGGGTTCAAGTCCCAGCTGAGGCATTTACTTCTTTCTCACTTCTGTTTGCACATGTTCCATGAATAGGCACACCAGACTCCTGTGTGACTGTTACAAGCAAATAATAACTAAGCACCCGGTGGACATCCAGAGTAATCATTAAGGCCTCCCCTGGATTTGAATACTCTGGATAATACACATGCAGGTGGATGTCTTGATTCACAGGAAACTCGGACACCACTTCAGGTGGCTCTGCCCTGCACTATCCCTGTCTTGTTTCTTATCCTAATCCTAACAATGCCTGTACTCAGGTGGCTCTGACCTGCACTATCCCTGTCTTGTTTCTTATCCCAAGCCTAACAATGCCTGTACTCAGGCGGCTCTGCCCTGCACTATCCCTGTCTTGTTTCTTATCCCAAGCCTAACAATGCCTGTACTCAGGTGGCTCTGACCTGCACTATCCCTGTCTTATTTCTTATCCCAAGTCTAACAATGCCTGTACTCGGGTGGCTCTGACCTGCACTATGCCTGTCTTGTTTCTTATCCCAAGCCTCACAATGCCTGTACTCGGGTGGCTCTGACCTGCACTATCCCTGTCTTGTTTCTTATCCCAAGCCCGACAATGCCTGTACTCGGGTGGCTCTGACCTGCACTATCCCTGTCTTATTTCTTATCCCAAGCCTGACAATGCCTGTACTCGGGTGGCTCTGACCTGCACTATCCCTGTCTTGTTTCTTATCCCAAGCCTGACAATGCCTGTACTCGGGTGGCTCTGACCTGCACTATCCCTGTCTTGTTTCTTATCCCAAGCCCGACAATGCCTGTACTCGGGTGGCTCTGACCTGCACTATCCCTGTCTTGTTTCTTATCCCAAGCCCGACAATGCCTGTACTCGGGTGGCTCTGACCTGCACTATCCCTGTCTTGTTTCTATCCCAAGCCTGACAATGCCTGTACTGGGTGGCTCTGACCTGCACTATCCCTGTCTTGTTTCTTATCCCAAGCCTGACAATGCCTGTACTGGTGGCTCTGACCTGCACTATCCCCTGTCTTGTTTCTTATCCCAAGCCTGACAATGCCTGTACTGGTGGCTCTGACCTGCACTATCCCTGTCTTGTTTCTTATCCCAAGCCCGACAATGCCTGTACTCGGGTGGCTCTGACCTGCACTATCCCTGTCTTGTTTCTTATCCCAAGCCCGACAATGCCTGTACTCGGGTGGCTCTGCCTGCACTAACCCTAACAATGCCTGTACTCGGGTGGCTCTGACCTGCACTATCCCTGTCTTGTTTCTTATCCCAAGCCCGACAATGCCTGTACTCGGGTGGCTCTGACCTGCACTATCCCTGTCTTTATTTCTTATCCCAAGCCTGACAATGCCTGTACTGGGTGGCTCTGACCTGCACTCATCCTGTCTTGTTTCTTATCCCAAGCCTGACAATGCCTGTACTCGGGTGGCTCTGACCTGCACTATCCCTGTCTTGTTTCTTATCCCAAGCCTGACAATGCCTGTACTCGGGTGGCTCTGACCTGCACTATCCCTGTCTTGTTTCTTATCCCAAGCCTGACAATGCCTGTACTCGGGTGGCTCTGACCTGCACTATCTCTGTCTTGTTTCTTATCCCAAGCCCGACAATGCCTGTACTCGGGTGGCTCTGACCTGCACTAACCCTGTCTTGTTTCTTATCCCAAGCCTAACAATGCCTGTGCTCGGGTGGCTCTGACCTGCACTATCCCTGTCTTACTTCTTATCCCAAGCCTAACAATGCCTGTACTCAGGCGGCTCTGCCCTGCACTATCCCCGTCTTACTTCTTATCCCAAGCCTAACAATGCCTGTACTCAGGCGGCTCTGCCCTGCACTATCCCCGTCTTACTTCTTATCCCAAGCCTAACAATGCCTGTACTCAGGCGGCTCTGCCCTGCACTAACCCCGTCTTACTTCTTATCCCAAGCCTAACAATGCCTGAACTCAGGCGGCTCTGCCCTGCACTAACCCCGTCTTGTTTCTTATCCCAAGCCTAACAATGCCTGAACTCAGGCGGCTCTGCCCTGCACTAACCCCGTCTTATTTCTTATCCTAAGCCTAACAATGCCTGTACTCAGGTGGCTCTGCCTGCACTAACCCTGCCTTATTTCTTATCCTAAGCCTAACAATGCCTGCACTCAGGTGGCTCTGCACTGCACTAACCCTGCCTTATTTCTTATCCTAATCCTAACAATGCCTGTACTCAGGTGGCTCTGCCTGTTGTACTATAAGTTTCTTACTTACCCTTTTGTGCCCCAAATTAGATCTCAACCCTTCTCAGATTCAACTGCAACAGAATCTTCTCCTGCACTTGAATTGTGTATCATAACTGTAGCTGCATTTTTGTGTTGTCCCTAATGTACATATTACTATGTTTTTGAGAACCTTAATCACTGCTATTTGCCCGTTGTTTATTAATCTTGTTTCATGATCTTGGCGTAGAACCTTTGAAAAAGAGCACTGTGCTCAAAGGTTATTTCTGAACTATGAAATAAAATAAAGCTCAGAAATCCTTTGAGCAAAAGAAATAGCAACTAAAAATAAAGCTTTCCACGACAGAAAGCATTGCTCGCAGTTTGCGGCAGGCTCAAAGGGAGGCAACGTAAGCTTTTCTAACATGAACAACAGATCCCGGGGGAACAGGGTCCCTGATGGGAGGTTTCAGATGCAGAATGCGCCACAAGACGGTGCAGGAGTGGTCAAGTTGAGCAAGAGTCTCGCCTTCAATAGGTGAATGGTATGCAGAAATGGCTGAAAGGTGCACCTCCTCCCCCACACTTTTTCCCCTCGGTCACTGGAGCGGTGTCCTCTCTCTGGCATCATCCCAGTCATCTCCCGCCCAGCCTGAAAGCCCTCCACTCTGGGTCCCTTCCCAGAGCTCTGCAGATGCCTTACCTCTGCCTGGTGAGAGACCTCATTGGCTTACCCCCCAGGGCGGGGCCGTCACTCCTACAGGCACCCTAGACCTTTTTACCGAAATGGTCTATTTGCCTAGAGTCCTTGTCAGGAGGCCGAGTGCTAAGGTGCCAGAACCATTTAGAACGGTCATGGGCCACATTAATAAAGACCAAGTCAGCTCCTGGGGGCTCTGCATAGAAGGGTTTGTCCTTAGGATCATTATACAGGTGATCAGCCTTCTTAGGCATTGCTGGTGTCGTAGATGGGTGCTTCCAAATAGCCCTATTGAGATCCTTGAAGGAGTCAATAAGGGGAGGCATGACTAAGGACAAGAACTCCTTGTTATGGAGGAAAGTGGCTAGCTGATGTTGCTTAGGATCCACGTCCTCAGTGTCCCAACCCACAACAGCCTGGATGTGCCTCATCACATCTATGAATGTGGGGTCTTCTGGAGGAGACCGTGGGATGTCCTTGGGAACCTCTGGTTCAGATGGGAGGTCAGTCTCCATACTCATCATAAGATGAAGACGAGGAATATCCCTGACTTGCCTGAATCTGGAGAAGGAGATGGCAAGCAATGATGCTGATGTTGGTGGGTCCTCGAGCAACTGGCGCCAGCTGCATCTGGTTGTGGAGTAGGCTCCCTAGGAGAAGACATCGGGGCATTCCTAGGGGGAATCTGCTCCTCAGTTGGGTTGGTAGGAGGATCCCTGGGAGTCGGAGTTGGGGGCTCCTTAGGGGCCTCTTTATCCTTGAAGTATGTCAACCAGGCCGCAAAAGAGGCCTTAAAATCTGTGGGCGGGTTCGGGGGCATGGCGGGGGAATCAGCATCCATGGGGCAGGCTGAGAGGACCCTGGCATGGGTTCCTTAGGCTGCGGTAACCCGGGCGTCAGATCCACCAGCGTTGGGTTAACTGGTGTCGGTCCTTGGGTTAAGGAACCATCTGGCGTTGATCTGACTGGAGTCGTGATACGGGCATCAGCCGAGTGACAACAGGGCCAGCTGGTTACTGTGGATAGATAGGGGATGACAACTGAGGTGCTGCCAGGGTAGACATCAGAGTGGCCGGTGTCAAAGACAGGTGTGGACTGACGCCGGTCTGGTGATGCAGCCGGCGCGGGTATGGGGGTGGGAACACAATTATGATGCGCTAAGGGTGAGAAAAATCAACGGATCAGCCATATATAGCAGACAAACGACAAACACCAAAACAGCAATACACGTGGACTGTGGCTACAAAACCGATTTAATAAATTATAACATGAACAAACACACTGTTCCCCAGCACTTCGAGGGTAACAACACTCTTCATCAGGAGGGGTGGAGTCCATAACAAACATCACCATTTAAATACACCACCATGTAAAAACATGTGGCTTTTATATCCAGCCATGTAAGAGCACCACTTTACATATCAAGTGTCATAGGGAAGAAAGTGTTGAGTGCTCACCACAAACAATTACTGTAACTGGATACACAATAGTGTATAACTCAAATAAATAAAAAAGGCATTAAGTGCATTTTTGATACAATAAATATTAAATGGACAAAAAGAACCTAAAATTAAGCTTCAATATTATTAATTTATGTCCTTTATCTAGTGCAACAATAATGCAAAAGGAACCTGTATATGATTTTTACAATATTCTATTTCGTTTAAGTTAATGTTAACCTTCGTTAGTTTTAGGTTTTTAGGTATAGAAGGGGAAGTCTGTCCTGGAGAGCTAGCTCCAGAGCGGAGCAGAGGCGTCATTCTCATGGGGGAGGTGAGTACATTCCCCTGGCGTCACATGAAGATGTTGGTCCCGATGTCGGAACCAACCTAACAGACATCATGACCGGGAGGGTGATGGGCAAAGACCCGCCAACTGAGGAGGACCTGGCTGAGGACTCACCGGTAAAATGGGACTGAAGCTTCAGGGGCTGAGAGGCGGGGGACAAAGTCCCAAGCCCCAAAGAATCACCACCCAAGACAGTCAGGAGAGCAGCTGGTTTGACCACTGGGAGCCCTAAAGGAGAGAGAGCTACCAAAGTGGAAGAGACCAACCTCTGGCAAGAGGAAGATCTGTGTTTGGTGCCAGACTTCTCTGCCGGGACCTGGAACGGGAAGTTAACCGGGATTTGGCCCTGTGCTTCTCCTGATGTTTGTGCTTTCCCTGAAGACTACTTCTCCTTGGTTGAAGAAGAGGTGGAGCCCCCAAAAGCCAGGAAAGAGGAGGTACTTTCGTGGAGCTCCTTCTCCATCGCTGTAACTTTTGTGGTAGCAGGAAGGTTTCCAGGGTCTTCTGGCAGCAAAGCTGGGTGCGCTGACTAAAAACCTGGCACTGCTGTCAGGCCTCTTGAGTCGTGGTCCTGGCCTAGGCAAAGCAGGCACAACGAATGGTCATCCTTGTGGGGAAGCTTCATTCCACAAGCACACTTTGTTCACCGCCACGCTACTGAAGAGAATGGAGAAGAAAAACATGCATGGACTGCTGAAAATTTGTAGATGAAAACTGAAAATAATAAAGCGCAGGTAATGCGAAGAAAATGGCGGTTGACTAAAGCAGAAGTCGTCCATGGAGGTCCGACTTGTGCGGGTCGACGGTGGGAAAAGAACTGAGGTGGTGCTGGGGACCGCCCCTTTTATATCACAGGTGGACGTTGAGGGCAGGCTGACAATCAGGGGGTGGTCTGCTGCTGTATATTGCTAGCTAGAAGTCTTCCGTAGAGTCCTGGTGCCTGCCGGCTTCAGTCTTTATGGTGTAACCTGCTGCAAGAGCCCACTCAAAGAGAGATCTAATGTAGAAACAAAACAAATACTGTAGAAATAGATACTGCACTGTAGAAACCAGGGTCAGAATTAGGTAGGGCCATGTCAAGTTTTTTAAAAAGGATGCCATTTCTCTAGAGCCTATATCAGGGGAAGAGTGTCATGATTTTTCCTTGGACATCCTGCAACATGGACTGAGCATCAATGTACACAATTCCTGAGGGGACACACTGCTCTGAGCACCTTTCAATAAAGGAGGAGTCCAGTAACTCACCCCAGTTGGTCCTTGTCACATAAGCTGCAGTGACACTCTGTCACCATGGTGTGCAGCCTAGCATGACATGTTTTACACCTGCCCCCCCCCCAAAAAAAAACCTAGCATTTCTTTGAAGGTGCATCGGCAATCTGTACAGTGGCAGGTAAAGTGAGGCAATGACCTGACTTCTTGTTATGCACAGGAAAGTACAGTTACGTAAGAACTTACCATAACAGTAGATCTTCGAGAACAGCTCTTGCAGCAGGTTACACCACTAGGACTGAAGCCGGCAGGCGTCAGGACCTCACGGAAATTTTTCTAGCTAGCAGTCTTCAGCGGGGACCGCCTCCGACGTCGGTCCCGCCCGACGTCAGGCGTAGTATATAAGGAGGCGGTCCCGCCAGAATCCCCAGTTTTCCTGCCGGAGACTTCCGGTCGCTGGGTGACATCAGAAGAGGAGACCGAGGACCCACCATCAGATGGCCAAGACTAAGAACCGACCTTTCCGATCCTAAGGATAGTGTTATGCTGGAACCTACTTCCTCCAAGGGGGAATGGTGGGCGGGAAGGTACCTGCTGCAAGAGCTGTTCTCGAAGATCTACTGTTATGGTAAGTTCTTACGTAACTGTACTATCTTCTTCGAGGTACAGCTCTTGCAGCAGATTACACCATTAGGACTGATTCCCAAGCAATGGCTCCTTGAGAGGCCCTCGGGAGGAGGCAATACGGAGATTCAGACCCGTCCTGAGCCTAAGACAGGAAGCCCTGAAGAACAGCAAGGCCGAAACCAGCTCTTCACCTTGAGGCAGATATCCAGGCTATAATGCCTGATAAAAGTGTGCACCGAACTCCAGGTGGCTGCAGCACATATAGCCAACGTAGACACATTTTTCATTGCTGCAAAGGAGGTAGCCACTCCTCTTGTTGAATGGCCCTTGACCACTCCTGGTAAGGGTTTCTTACGCTTGTCGTAGCAAAACGAGATACACTGAATGAGCCATGAAAGGGTCTGTTTCGGAATCAGCCCCTTTCATCCTCCTCAGCTTAATGAAATCTAACAGCTGCCCGCTTTCCGGTGCTGTTTGGTCCTGGTCAAATAATATCCGAGACACCTGTGAACATCCAGTGTGTGGAGTAGTGCTTCTCCTCGATTGACGTACTTAAGAAAGTACACTGGTAAATCAATGTTCTGGTTAAGAGTAAGGGCTGAAACCACCTTAGGCAGGAACTTAGGATTTGTCCTCAGGGACACCCTGTCCTGATGAAAAATTAAATAAGGCTCCTTGCACATGAGAGCATGTAATTCAGAGATTCTTCTCGCCGAAGTCACGGCAACCAAAAACAAGGTGAAAGAGTCTAACATGTTTAAATATAAGAAAAATAGCAGGACAAGAGGACACAGCATGAGATTAGAGGGAGGCCGATTAAGGGGGAATGTGAGGAAATTCTTTTTCACAGAAAGGGTGGTGGATGCATGGAATGGCTTACCACAGGAAGTGGTGGCTATGAATACAGTGCAGGGCTTCAAACAGGCATGGGATAGGCATAAGGGAGCAATACAGATGAGTATGAATAGATAGGTCACTGACAAAGCAAAGGCCGATGGCACATTTATAAGGCAGAAAAAGAAATGGGCAGACTGGATGGGCCTTTGTGTCCTTATCTGCCGTCAACTTCTATGTTTCTATGTAAAAAAGTACAGTTACGTAAGAACTTACAGTAACAGTAGATCTTCGACAGAGGCTCTTGCGTAGGTAATACATATAGGACTGACGCCGCAGGACCCCACGGAAAATTTCTAGCTAGCAGTCCCGGCGGGACCGCCCACGTCAGGTGACCGCCAGAAGACGTATAAAGGGGCGGTCCCGACGCCCGCTTCCAGCTTCTTTCTCACACAGGCCCGAAGACCCGACGAGAGAGAAGCAGATATTTCCTCAATGGAAAAGGAGCTGAAAAAGCCTAGGGGATGGAGGATGAGAAGTTATTTACTGCAAGAGCCTCTCTCAAGATCTACTGTTACGTAAGTTCTAAGTAACTGTACTATCTTACTTCAAGAGGGCTCTTGCAGTAGGTAATTAAATACAGGACAGAATCCCAAGCAGTCTGGAACAAATGAAAGGCATCGGGAGGAGGAACTACTCCAAGAAGTAGCAAACAACCTTGCAAACCTCAAGATAGGAGGCCTTGCAAGACAGCTAACCAAGCCCTGCTCTACGGGCGTAGAGGCAATGTCCAAACTGTAATGTTTCAGAAAGGTATGGACAGAAGTCCAGGGCGGCAGCGCAGATGTCTGCCGAGACACATTCTTGAAAATGTCAGAGAGGCTGCTACTCCACGAAGTGGAGTGACTCTGCCATGAACCAGTAGGGTCTTGGTTGTACTTGTCATAACAGAAAGTGATGCAGTGAGCCAACCACTTTGATAGGCATTGCTTGGAGACAGCATTGTCTTCCCTTTTGTGAGCAAAAGAGACTAACAACTGATCAGTCTTTCTGAGATCCTTCGTCCTATCGGTGTAGTATCTCAGAATCCTGTGGACATCCATGGTATGGAGCAAGTATTCTCCCTGGTTGGAGTACTGCGTGAAAAAGGCAGGTAATTCAATAGACTGATTTAAGGTAGAGTCCGCTACCACTTTCGGAAGAAACTTAGGATTCGTGCGAAGAGCTACTCGTTCTTTGTGAAAAATCAGATAAGGGATTTTGCACATAAGGGCCTGGAACTCAGAAATTTTGCGAGCAGAAGTAATGGCCACCAAGAAGAGCGTCTTCCACGATAAGAACTTCAAGTCTGCAGAAGCCGCAGGCTCAAAAGGAGGAAGGGTAAGTTTCTCGAGGACAAAGCTCAAGTCCCAAGGGGGAGCTGGAGTGCGAACAGGGGGCCTGAGATGAAGCACCCCTCTGAGAAAGGTCTTGGATACCTCCAATTGGGCAAATGCTTTATCAGTGAAGGGAACATGGTAGGCTGAAATAGCAGCCATGTGAAACTTCAAAGAGGAGCGACTGAGACCTAGGTTGAAAAGATGACGCAAATAATCAAGCAGAACGGCCACAGGACAGGAGAAAGGCTCCACATTCCTGGAGGCAGCCCAAATGAAAAATCTTTTCCATTTCATAGCGTAGGTGGACCTAGTGGAGGGTTTTCTAGCCTCCACCAGAATCTCAGCCACCTTAGAGAGACGCCAAACGGGATTGGGCTAGGTCTGCAGGAGCCATGCATGAAGTTGAAGAGACTTGAGTCCCGGATGGACCAGGGTCCCTGATCCTGGGTCAGCAATCCTCGAGATAAAGGAAGAGGAAGAGGAGGAACCTCTGAGTATTGTTGTAGAAGAGAGAACTAGATTTGCCTGGGCCAGAAAGGAGCGATCAGAATCATTCTCGCTCCTTCCAATGCCAGTTTCTGCAGCACACGAGGGACCAGAGGAATTGGGGGAAAAGCATAGACGAATCTGTCCTTCCAGCTTAGAGATACAGCGTCGCTCCAGAAAGTGCCTCGCTCAGGAGCGAGCGAGCAAAAGGTTGGAAGCTTTGTGTTTTGGGAAGAGGCGAACAAGTCTATCTGTGGAGTCCCCCAAATCTAGAAGATGCTTTTTAGAACTTTTT
The DNA here is from genome assembly GCA_016271365.2 of Neoceratodus forsteri. Classification (NCBI taxonomy): domain Eukaryota; kingdom Metazoa; phylum Chordata; order Ceratodontiformes; family Ceratodontidae; genus Neoceratodus; species Neoceratodus forsteri. Next base: position 105,285,324 of record CM028131.1, on the reverse strand, counting down.
GGTCTAGTTCCCACTCGTGTGGCAGAGCCGAAGAACGACTTAGCTTGTCTGCCAGGACACTGTCGACTCCCGGAACATGGATCGCCGTGAGGTGGAGGTTGTGAAGCGTTGCCCATTCCCAGATCCTCACTGCTTCCCTGCATAGCGGGTAGGACCGAGTCCCTCCCTGCTTGTTGATGTACCATACCACGCACATGTTGTTTGTTTGGACAGCTAGGTGACCGGGAAGGATGTATTGGTGAAGGGCCTGGAGAGTATACAGCACTGCTCGCAGCTCGAGCACACTGATGTGGAAAGTTAACTCCAATCTGGACCATAACCCCTGGGTTCGGTGAGGACCCAGATGGACTCCCCAACCTTCGCCTGATGCGTCCGTGGTCAGAGTATGGGTGGGGGGAGGATGAAAGAAGGGGACCCCCCGGAACAGGTTCTCTCAAACCATCCACCATTGCAAGTCTCTTGTCATCGGCGAGGAGATCAGCACCAGATGATCTAGGTCGTCTACAAGTTGATCCCACTGAGAGCGGAGAGTCCACTGAGAGATCCTCATGTGGAGGCGCGCACGCTGAACCGTCGGGATGGCAGCCGCCATAAGCCCCAGAAGACGGAGCACCGACCTCGCCAGAACCTTTCTGCGTTCCGAAAGAAGGGAAATCTGGGACTGGAGGGAGACCCCCCTGTCCAAAGGCAGGAAGGCCCTGCACACTGTCGTATTGAAGATTGCCCCGATGAACTGGAGTCTCTGGGAAGGGTCCAGATGAGACTTGGAATGGTTGATGGTGATACCCAGACCAGTAAAAACCTGCTGGGTGAGAGAGAGAAAATGCAGGAGTTCCTCCCTTGACGAGGCCGCCAGGAGCCAGTCATCCAGGTAGGGAAAAACCTGAACTCCCAAAGTACGCAGGTGGGCCGCTATCACCGCCAGGCATTTGGTAAAACTCGGGGAGCCGAGGAAAGACCAAAAGGGAGCACCCAGAATTGGTAATGGTCCCCCTGGAACTCAAACCTGAGGTACTTTCGGTGTGAGGGGCGAATGGGGATGTGCAGGTATGCATCCTGCATATCCAGTGCACAAAGCCATTGGCCCGGCCGGAGAAGGGGCAAGAGGGTTTGAAGGGAGAGCATCCTGAACTTTTTGTATTCCACACAGAAGTTCAGGGAGCTGAGATCGAGAATGGGTCTGAGATCTCCTGTCTTCTTTGGTACAAGGAAGAAATGGGAATAGTAACCCGTCCTGTGAAGGTGAGGGGGGACGGTCAGGCGGGTTTCATGAGGAGAGAGCAGATATTTTCCCTGACCAAAGGAAGATGGTCCCTTGAGTAAGAGGAGTTCAGAGGGGGGTGACGTGGAGGTTTCTGCAGAAACTCTATAGAGTGCCCTTCTGCTATGATCTGAAGCACCCATTAATCCGATGTTATCCTCTCCCAACCCGGAAGGTGGAGGGAGAACCTCCCTCCTACTGGTTCCTCCGGGGAGTCCGGAGGCGGTGGGAGAGGGAAGGAGTCAGGTGGTGTGAGGCAGCGCCGCAGCTGGGGCACCCGCTGCTTTTTTGGGCGGCGGGGGCCTGACGTTTAGTGGCCCGCCTTCCCTGGGGTTTCGCTGAGGCCAGCTGCGCTCATGAAGGACGGCGCTCCGGGGGATGGGGACGGTACATGGAATCCACAGATTTGAGGGCCATCCCCTTCTTCTGCAAGTCGGTGATGATGTCCTTGACATCACCATCGAAAAGCACAGAACCTCTGAAAGGTGCTTCTTGAATTGCTGACTGCACCTCCGGGACCAGACCTGACACATGGAGCCATGCATGACGCCGAAGACTTACAGCTAACACGGAGCTCCGTCCTGCAGTGTCCACTGCATCATAGGTCGTCCTCAGAATGTGACGACTGACCGAACGAGCAGAAGGGACAAGGTCAGCTAACTCCTGCTTGACTTGGGAGTCAGGCAAGGAGTCAATCTTAGATTCCGCCTGGGTAAGGACAGCCTTCTGGTAATCCCCCATATGTGCTACATAATTTAGGGCCCTGATCCCCAGTGTGGAAGAAGCATAGATCTTCCTTCCATACTGATCCAGAAGGTGAAATTCCTTATCAGGGGGAGACGAGCTCAAATGTTTCGGGTGTGCTGACCGGCCGTGAGCGGTGCTAATCACAACCGAGTCTGCACGGGGGTGAGAGTCTAGAAAGTCTACACCCTCCGGAGCCTGGTATAGCCTGTTGGACTTCCGAGGAAGTGGGGCTAAAGCCGACGGTTGTTTCCAAATGGTGGAAACAACGTGGGCATGAGGCTCGATCCAGGGTGGCACTAGAGTAGGGGCCGTAACAGGAAAGTCCAGATGTTCGGCGAGTTTAACCTGCTGAGGATCTGGCTCTAAGGAACACCAATGATGGACTTCCTGGATCTTCCTGAGCAACTCCATGAAGGAAGGATCGTCCGGAGGAGACTTCGGAGGAGTCCTCGGCCGGGGCCTGGATGGACAGCGAGGCTCGTCGTCTTTCTCGGAACATCCGTCGGAGGAATCCGAGAAGTCCAAGAGAGAAGAAGAATTTGAAGCAGAGTAAGACTCCCTAGCTCGTCTAGGGGGAGGAACGGGTTCCTTAAGGGGGAACCCTGGACGCGTGTCCTGTCCCTCTCTAGATCCCGAGGGGAGAGCTCGGGAATCCGGAGGTGGAGAGGGAGTGCCATCTGGGTGTATGGGAGCCGGAGGTGGCACCCATCCGTGAGGCAGTTCGCACTCCTTGGTGAGCTGAGCCTTGGCCTCAGCTCCACCAGGAGGCCAGAGTCTACTGAAGATCTACCGGCCGCCTGGGGAGCGGTGGTGGTGGAGGAGGAGGAGGGGGATAGTTGTATGGATGATATCCGTAAGGTGAGTATCCGTAACCCGGCTGCGGGAAGACCAGAGCTGGGTATTGCGGCGTCGGGTACTGTGGCGTCGGTGAAGTCGGCACCGGGTACTGCGGCGCAGGATACTGTGGACCTGGGTAAACCGGTGTCTGATAAGACGGCGGATACCCAGGTACCGGAGGAGCTGGCGGACTGGTAGGAAACTCCACGGGCGGATCAACCGTGATAGGCCCATGGGGTGGAGGGCCCGATGGGAGAGGAATATCCCCCGCCGACGTCGGAGGGGCCGCGCCGGCGGGCCGGTGCTGGGCCGGGCCGGCGCCAGATCCGGTTCTGCAGGAGGAGGATCTGCCGCGAAAAGCATCCCGAGCATCGCCTGGGGACGGAGGAGAGAAGTCCCCGGGGTCAGGTGGGGGGGACTCCGGTTCCCCGGACGGCAGCGAAGGCTGCGGGGAACCTGGAACGACAGATGGTGAAGGGTCTGTCATAGGCTCCGATGCCCGGTGCATGTCGGCGGAGCCGACGTGCAACTTAGTGGTCGAATCCCGGCGGATGCCAGAGGAGCTGGCATCAGACTTAGGGGGTCCCTCATCGGAGGCGGGCAGAGGGTGGGAAGCAGCCCGGTCTGAGGGGGACACTGCCGTGCGCCGCCCTGGAGGGTCAGGCGTCTTAGCGGCCTTCTCCCGGCGGACATCGGAGGAGCCGACATCCGGCTTATGGGAGGGGCCCGCAGCAGTAAGCCGCAAGCCTGCGGCAGCACTGGGGGCAGAAGTCTCCTTTTGCCCGGAGGCACCCGGAGGGCTCGAACGCGAACCCGACAGACGGGCCGACGCCTCCTCCAAAGCCTTGGAGGCTGCCGTCGGGCGATTCCCCCGGAGGGGACGTTACCTTAGCCACAGCTCCAGCCAAAGCTGCGGAAAAGGAGGCCTTCTCCCAGTGCCTTTCTTTGTCCCGCTTCTTGTGTCCTTCTGGGGAGGTCGACGCCTGCCTAAGCTTCTTCAACTCCTTCTCCATTGTGGACATCATCTTTTTAAGGAGATGGGCTTCCAAAGACTGCTGGCGTCGTCTGCGGGTGGCCACGCTGAAATGCAGGCAATGCGGGCACTTGTCGACCGCGTGGTCGGGGACTAAACAAAAAAGGCAGAGGGAGTGACCGTCTTTGTGAGGCAGTTGGGCGCCGCACGAGTCGCACTTGTTTTTGAAGGGGACGACATAAACCGACGTTCACCTGACTAATTAAATGCAAAATACTGAAACTTTCAGTAAAACCAACGAAGCAACAGGGCTGAGCACGAACTCACCGCCGCCTGCATGAGCTGACGGGGAAAGAACTGAAGAGCGTGTGTCCGGACCGCCCCTTTATACCGACGCTGCCTGACGCCGGACACCTGACTGGGGCGCTTCGCCAGGGACTGATAGCTAGAATTTTATGGGGTCCTGCCGCCTGCTCAGCCAGTCCTATATGTATTACCGACTGCAAGAGCCCTCTCAGTAAGATCAATGTTTTCCACGACAGAAAACGTAGCTCGCAATCTCGCTGGCAGGTTCAGAGGTGGCAGTAAGCTGCTCCAGGACGAAGAGTAAATCCCAAGGAGGGACGGGATCCCTGATGGGTGGCCTAAGGTGGAGGACCCCCCTTAAAAAGGCACGGGTAGTATCCAGCTGGGCCACCATGCGGTGGCCTATGGGGGCATGATAAGCTGAGATTGCACAAAGGTGCACTTTGATCGAGGAGTAAGCTAACCCGGATTAAAAGAGGAAAAGCAAGTACTCCAGAACCAGCTTTTCAGGACAGTCTAAGGGTGAGAAACCGCATGCTTGAGACCACAGGCAAAACCTGCACCACTTCATGGCGTATGTTGCGTGTGTTGCCGGTTTTCTGGCGGCAGAAAGTACCTCTGCCACCTCTTGCGAGACCCCGTGTCGCAACATGGCTATGTCTCGAGGAGCTAGGCATGCAGGTTCAGTGAATGTAAGTCCGTGATGGACTAGCGAACTCTCCTCCTGAGCCAACAGGTGGGAGCTGATTGGCAAAGGAAGCAAAGGTTCCGGATAACCGATTCAGAAGCGGGAACCAAATTTGCCTGGGCCAAAAGGCTATCAAAATAAGCATCGCATGCCTCCTGCGAGTTTGAGAAGGACTCTCGGATCAACGGGAAGGGAGGGAAGGCGTGAGGAATCTGCCAGCCCAGGAGAGGGACAAGCTCACAGAAAGACCAGGCCCTGGATCTAGCGAGCAATAATTGTGCAGTTTTGCATTGGATGGGGAGGCGAATAGGTCTAACTCTGGAGTGTCCCATCTGTGGAACAGATCCTCTGCCACCTCCTGTAGAAGTTCCCACTCGTGGACCCTGGCCTGGGAGCGACTCAGGCTGTCTCTCGCATAGTATTGTCCACCCCGGGAAAGTGAACTGCAATGAGGTTTGCGCCATGTCAGATACCATTCCTACACCCTCATGGCCTCCCTGCAAAGGGGTAGGAGTGTGTGCCTTTGTTTGTTAAGGTAATACATCACCACAGTATTGTCTGTTTGTAACAGGAGAGTACTGTGGAATCTCCGACTGGAAGGCCTGCAGGGCATAAAGAACCGCCTCATCTCCAATATGTTGATGTGAGATGAGATTCCTGGTAGTCCATGTTCCTGAGACCTCACCCCGTTCAAGTGCACTCCCACCCCAGCCCTGAGGTATCTGTGGAGAGTGTTATCACCGAGGCGGCGTGAAAGGACCCCCACCGAGAGGGTCTCGGGTCTAGCCACCACTGCCAGTCCCAACCACGGTCTTCGTGATTCTGACTGGATGCTGCAGATGGTCTTGCCTTTGGTCCCACTGCACCTTAACATCCACTGGGTTACCCTGATGTGGAGTCTTGCCATCGGACTGTTGGAATGGCCGCAGCCATATGTCCGAGCAGGCAGGGACCAGTCTGGCGGGACCGTCTTCTTCGCTGACAGATCCCTTATGACGGATCGGATGCATTCCGCTTCTGTCTTCGGAAGAAAGGCCTTCCTGACGGTGTCCAGAACTGCCCCTATGAACTGCAGTTTCTGAGACGGTACCAGGAGAGACTTCTCAGAGTTGATTAAGATGCCCAGAGACTGAAAGAGAGCCTGGGTATGCTGAATGGACAACAGCAATGCCTCCTTGGAGGAGGCCATGAGAAGCCAATCGTCCAGGTATGGGAACACGTAATGGCCCTGTCTCCTGAGAGACGCTGCCACGACTGCCATGCACTTGGTGAATACCCTGGGTGTTGATGACAGCCCGAAAGGAAGTGCTCGGAACTGGTGGTGGCGACCGAGAAACTTGAAGCGCAGGAACCTCCTGTGCGCCTGAGCGATAGGGATATGCAGGTAGGCGTCCTGCATGTCTAGGGACGCCAAGAAAGCATCCTTCTTCAGCATGGGGATTAGTCCCGGGAGGGTCACCATGCGGAAGCGCTTGTAAACAACCGACATAATGAGGTCGCTGAGGTCCAAGATTGGACAGAGGTCCCCTGTTTTCTTTGGAACCAGGAAGAAGTGTGAATAATAACCTGCTCCTCTCTGTTCCCCGGAACGCTCTCCAAAGCTTCTTTCTGTAGAAGCGTGAGCACTTCCTGCCTTATGAGCAAAGCGTATGACCCGAATAACGGGAGAGCAGAGGAGGTCTTGTGGGGGGCTTGTCTCAGAATTTTATAGTGGCCTTTTTCGACTAACTGTAGCACCCACCAGTTGGTGGTGATTGACCGCCACCCTGGCAGGTGGTCTGCGATGCAACCCCTGACCTTTGTTTCCCATTGATCCTGGGGAGGGGAGGAGGCCAGGAAGGAGTCATGCTGTGGCAGCAGAGGGTCCTGCAAGTTGGGCCGACTTAGTAGCACGTTGGCCTCTACCTGAGGACGTCTTGACCTAGGCCTTCTGAGAGAAGGAGCCCATCTGTTGCTGGCCGAAACGAGGTTGTTGCCTCTGAGTCCGGCTGCGGAAATGACTCTGGTTCCTATGAAAGGAACTGAGTCTAGATCTGTACATGGCCTGAACAGATCTAATGGCCTTCCCAGCTTCCTGTAATTTGGTGATGACCTTTTCCGAGGCTTCACCAAACAAAACTTCGCCATGAAAAGGAGCGTCCATAATGTTGTTCTGGATGTCCGGGGTAAACCCGGAGACATGGAGCCATGAGTGTCTCCGGAGACATATGCCTGAGGCTGCCGCTCTGGCCGAAGAGTCCGTGGAGTCGTACGCAGCTCGGAGCACCTGGGTCACCACGTCTGAACCCGTGCGGAGGAGCTGAAGGAGTTCCTCCTTTTGGCCACCGTCTGGCAATTTCTCCGCAGTTCCTGTCCCTGTTCCCACAGCTGCTCTGGAACTGAACCATGGGTCAGGTAATTCAACGATCTAATGGCAAGTCGCTGCCGTGATAAGTGCCCTACCCAGCACGTCCAGTTGCTTGGACTCCGGGTCCAGTGGCTGCGTGCTCAGATGTTGCTGTCTCAGAGACCGGTCATGAGAGGCTGTAATGACCAGGGAGTCAGCCAGGTACTGGTCCTCCCTTGGGGCCTTGTACAGGCAGTCAGCCTTCTTTGGCATTGCCGGGGTTGAATGTGGATGCTTCCACGCTGCCTTGGTGACGTCCACGAAGGTATCCACCAAGGGTGGCACTACCACAGGCTTGGGATCTTTTTGCCGAAGGTAGCGGGCAAGGCGTAGTCTTTCGCGGTCGAGCTCCTCCGCATCCCATCCCATGTTCTCTTGGATATGTCTCATTATCTCGGAGAACGAGGGGTCATCCGGAGGAGACCTAGGGAGGTCACGTGGGTCCGGAGAGGGGATGCTGATCAGTGAAGAAGACCTGGAGCATTCAGAGATGCCAGATCTGGAATCCTCCGTAGACGGCGAATACCGACGTCTTCTGGGTCTCTTGGGGCTGGGTGACCCTGAAGAGGATCTAGACGGAGGCCTTCTCTTCTGTAGATCTGCCCCTAGGAGGTGCTTCTGGCCCTGGGGAAGGTGCTCAGCCTGCTGCCCCTTTGGCGTGGGAGGGGCGAGGCGCCGGGTGGTGCCGGGTGTGGAGGAGGGTGAGTGGTGACCACGTCCTTTTTGATGGTGTCCCACCAGAAAGTGAAGAGCTCCTTCACTTCTGCCATGTTGAGGCGCGACGACGGACCGGGCGCCGGTGGCCTGTCATCGGGGCCGGGCATCGGCTCCCCGGGGGTCTCTGGTTCTGGGGAGGGCTCCCGTTGGAGCTCGACGGGTCCGGAATCGCCCGCCTGGTCTTCAGACTGAGTGGACTCCTCCTCCGACAACGCCTCCTGACCGACATCAGTAGGCGGCGGTGTGGTTCTTCTGGCTGTGGCATCTGACGCCGGTCTCCCCTCCGGCGTCCTGGGGGGTGAATACCTGACCAGCGACGGGTGACAAACTGCCGCCAGTTCCCGGGAGTGTTTGTGGGCCGACGTCGGGTCCAACGTCCACTTAAGGGAGGTCAGCTCCTTGGTCTTGCGTTGGGGTGGCGGCGGCAGGGAGACTGACCAAGCCGAGTGCCGGGACGAGGACTTGTGATGCTCCCCTGACCTGGATGAGGCCTTAGTGAAGAAGGGCCTGGAGGTCTTGGCAGGCCGCAGAGTCAAAGAACCACTGGCTGATTTGACCACGACTGGGGCTGAGAGTGGGCTCTAGACAGGGAGCGGTCCGACCTGGAGCCGGAGCTGCAGGAGTCCGAGGCCCTAGAGGGGGATCTAGGTCTCACCTTCTCCCGGTGCTTCTCGTGGTGCCTGTGCGACTTCCCCAAAGATTCCCCCCTGGAGGAAGGTTCCATGGCCTTGAGCTTTTCTTCAAGAAGGAAAGCCTGGAGACCCTTCTGTCGGCGGACTCTCGTTCGGCTATTGAAGCCCTGGCAGAAGGAGCAAGCCTGGGTGTCGTGGTCCGGGCCCAGACACCGAATGCAGGCTGAATGAGGGTCTTTGAAAGGAATCTGCTTCCCACAGGCGCACTTCAAGAATGGCCTCCACTGAAGTTGGGGAGGACATCACATGAAGAAAGGGCTGGAAAAGGATTTCTTCCTAAGTTTGGATAGCTTCTGAATAGATTTCCTGGTTGTTGCGCTAGACTAAACCGAAGAGGTCGAGACATGCAAGTCGACGGCAGGAAAGAACTGGGGATTCTGGCAGGACCACCTCCTTATGTACTACGCTGACGTCGGGGGCGGGACCAACGTCAGAGGCGGTCCCCGCTGAAGACTACTAGCTAGAAAATTTTCCATGAGGTCCTGACGCCTGCCGGCTTCAGACCTAATGGTGTAACCTGCTGCAAGAGCTGTACCTCGAAGAAGATCAACAGACAGGCTAAAGAGTAAAGGGATTTGAAAGCTGCCATTGCTCGACAGTAAGAGATAATAAGACTGACTTACAGATTTGCAGACAAAACAAGATATCTTCGAGTTGTGCTCACTAAGGAGTGTCAACATCACTGGAGAAGTCCAGGAAATGACTGCTGCAAACAGTTCAAGGAACTGAGCTCCAACAAACCACCATGCATGAAACCACATGAGGAGGTCCCCACGGAGGGGGGTTGGATTCACATCTTTATTATGCCTTGCATGACCACTATGGCTCTGGGGCAAGGGGGAATGACACAACAGTCAGTATTGAGAACTCCAAGGAATCACAATGGCAGGAAAACTGGATCGCGGTTTGTACAGACTGGGAGATTCTATGCCTGCAACATTTCCACCAAGAAAGAACAGTTACGCAAGAACTTACTTTAACAGTAGATCTTTCAGGGAATCTCAGTCATCAGTTAAAACCGTAGGAACTTCACCGGCAGTGAAGCAGGATCCAAACGGAAGACTTTCGGCAGTACCAGTGGGGCCGCCCACACCAACGTCACCAACCCTATAAAGGCATGAGCGGCCCCGCTCCCTGCCCTGCTCCATAATCGGCCCCCTCCCCATCAGACTAAGGGAGCAATCCTGTGCCATGGGGAACCGAGGAGGGAGAGAGGTGCCCAAACCCAAATAAAAGGCTGGATATACCAGAAACGCAGTTCTGAGATTAGAGCCCCATAAGAGGGGGATGGCGGGAGGGAAGGCAGACCTGATGACTGAGATCCCTTTAAGATCTATTGTTATTGCAGGTAATTTCGTAACTGTTCTATCTTCTTCGGGGGTATCTGAGTCATCAGGTCACACCATAGCAATGAGTCCCAAGAACTTACTGGTGCAGCAAGACAGCTTGGGAGGAAGGCCAACCAATGCCTAGGGCAGGAGACCCTGCAAGACAGCCTGATCCAAGCCGTTCAGGCTCTGGAGGCAATATCCAGACTGTAGTGCTTGGTGAAAGCATGGACGGTACTCCAGGTCGCAGCAACGCAAATGTCAGTGGCTGAGACCCCTTTAAAACACGCCACAGAAATAGCCATACTCTCTTGGAGTGGGCTTTCACTGTTCGCAACTCTTTGCCGCACTTGTTGTAGCAGAACACAATACAGTGTGCCAACCATTTGGACAAACATTGTTTAGAAATATGAAATATTTAGAATATCCTGTTTAGCGATCACTGGAAACAGGGAGGTACCCAAAGACTGGAGGACAGCAGATGTAGTCCCCTTATACAAAAGTGGGAACAAAGAGGAAGCAGGAACTACAGACCAGTCAGCCTCACCTCGTAGTGGGGAAGATCATGGAAGCACTACTGAAGGAGAGATTGGTGGAACATCTGGTTGTCAATGGACTACAGGACCCAAGGCAGCATGGTTTCACCAGGGGAGGTCATGTCAGACCAACCTCATTGAATTTTTGACTGGGTGACTAGGGAGGTGGATCAGGGGAGGGCAGTGGACATGGCCTATCTGGACTTCAGCAAGGCCTTTGACACTGTGCCACATAGAAGACTATTACACAAACTGGGAATATGGTGTGGGCAGGACAGTAGTGTGGTGGGTAGGTAACTGGCTGGGTGGCAGGACACAGAGGGTGGTGGTAAATGGCTGTCACTCCACAGAGGGAAGAGTGACCAGTGGGTACCACAGGGATCAGTGCTGGGACCGGTCCTATTCAACATCTTCATCAGTGACATGGCACAGGACCTAGAAGGCAGAATTTCACTGTTCGCTGATGACACAAAGCTCTGTAACAGAGTAGACACACCAGAGGGTGTAGACAGAATGAGAAGCGACCTGCAGAAACTTGAAGAATGGTCAGGGGTTTGGCAGTTGAAATTCAATGCAAAGCAGTGCAAGATAATGCATATGGGGCACAAAAACCCTGGCACAATATATCAGTTGGGTGAGGATATAGCATGCACCAAGCAGGAAAGGGATCTTGGGGTTATCATCTCTGATGACCTCAAGGTAGGGAAACAGTGTGACAAGGCAGCAGGTAAAGCAAATAGGATGCTGGGATGTATAGGCAGGGCATTACCAGCAGGAAAAGGAGGTCATAATCTACTATACAAGACACTAGTGAGGCCCCACCTGGAGTACAGTGTACAGTTCTGGAGACCATACCTACGTAGGGACACAGACAGGGTAGAGAAGGTTCAGAGGAGGGCAACAAAGATGGTGCATGGATTGCATCACAAGTCCTATGAAGACAGGTTGAAGGAACTGAACATGTACTCCCTGGAGGAGAGGAGGGAGAGAGGGGATATGATAGAGACATACAAGTATCTTACAGGGAGGAACAGGGTGCAGGAAAACACTATTTTTAAGCGAAAAAGATGTTCCAGGACTAGAGGGCATGGGAGGGAGGACGATTCAGAGGAAACATGAGAAAGAATTTCTTCACAGAACGGGTGGTGGACAAGTGGAACACCCTGCCAGAGGAAGTGGTGGGGGCTGAAACAATCACAGGATTTAAGAATGCATGGGATAGACATAAAGGAATTCTGGAGGTCAGGGTAAGGTACAACAGACTTCTAGGAAAACAAACTGAACTTACAAGCTCAAATGGGCAGACTGGTGGGCCATAGGCCCTTATCTGCTGACACTGTCTATGTATCTATGTATGAACGCCCTTTCTGCCTGGGGCGAAAGAAACAAAAAGCTGCGTAGATCTCCTGCTATCCTTAGTTCAGAGAAGATAATATTTCAAAATTCTGCGCACATCTAACATATGGAGCAGTGCTTCCCCCTGGATTGGCATGCTCTAGAAAATAAACTGGAAGGTGGATAGTTTGGTTCAGGGTAAACTCAGACATCATATTAGGGAGAAAATACAGGTTACACACCTGTAACAGGAGTTCTAGGAGTGGTATATGTTGTTCATCCACACTTTCTTGCAGGTTCCTTGCCGATTTAAATCTTGCCAGAAGGTCTTCAAGCTGGCTCTTCCCACCCACCCAGGTGGTAAAATCCTTTGGTTCCTCCCCTATGATGCCAGATCTAGCTCCGCTGGAAGCCATATTGCGTGTAAGCCAGGAGGTCGGTGGGTCATGGATGAACAACATGTGCCACTCCTAGAACTCCTGCTACAGGTGAGTAACCTGTATTTCTAAGGACGTGGATATGTTGCTCAATCCACACTTTGTGGCAGACTCCTAGCAGATCTCCGGGAGGAGGAGGCAAGGCGTGGCACCCCTACTTAGGGAATAAGGACTGGAGGTCCCAAAACCAGCATCCCGGCGTGACTCTAGATCAATGTGGTAATGGGAAATGAAGGTGTGTGCTAACTTTCAGGTAGCAACCCTGCAGATTTCCTGGATAGGGACGTCCCTAGAAGCAGCCACCGAAGCAGCGGTATGGGGCATGGCAGGGGAAACAGCATCCATGGGAGGCTCCATGCCTGCCAACCTATAGCAGAGATCTATGCAGGAGGTGACCCACCTGCCTATCATCCGCTTGGCTGCAGGTCTGACAGGTGCAGCTTCAGCATAGGTGACAAATAGCAGGTGAACCTCTCCATGAACTTCAGCCGTTCACTCCTTATAATAAGAGAGCGCTCTTCTAGGGTCCAAAGTATGGAGCCTATATTCGCCTCCGAGGTGTGATTGGGTAGAACACCGCAGAGTCAACACTCCAGTTAAGGTAAACTCCCACACCACCTTCGGAAGGAATTTCGGTGGGGCGGGACAACCTTGTCCTGTGGAGATCAGATAAGGAGACTCAATGGAAAGCGCCTGAGCTCTCCCATCCTTCTGGCTAACGGATAGCCACCAAGAAGGCGGTCTTCCACAACAGGTGAGAGATGTCACACCTGTGCATCAGTTCGAATGGCTTGCCCATGAGCTTAGCCAATACCAGCAGTAGATCCCATGGAGGTGGAGGTTCTCGCACAGGAGGGGATATGTGATCAAGGCCTTTGAGAAAGCACCACCACCTTCTCCTGTGCCACTGACTGCTTGCCGGCCCGCACCCGGTAAGCAGAGATGGCTGCCAGGTGCACCTTAAGGGTCATCGATCGAAACCCTAGCTGAGAAAGGGACCACAGGTTCCAAAATGCTAGCTAGGGAACAGGAGGAAGGGTCCAACCCTTGTTCTGACACCAAATGGAGAATTTCTTCCATTTGAAGGCAAGTATTTTCTGGTCGACTCACGAGACGCCTCAACGACGTTGAGGACCTCGCCGAAAGACCAGGCCTGGAACTCTAGTCAGTCAGGAACCAGGTCAGGTGCAGGATTGAAGGTCTGGATGGAGAACCTTCCCCCTTGTCGACTGACAGCAGGTCTGGGCAGGCTAGAAGCCGCCTCGGGAGCCTGGAGCTGAGGCTGAGGAGATCTGGGTACCAGAACTGGCGGGGCCAGTCTGGGGCTACCAGAATCACCTGTGGCTTGTCCCTCATCACCTTGAGAAGCACCTTGTGGATCAAAGGAAACGGAGGGAAGGCGTAGAAGAGGCCCAGGGTCCATGGCCTCGAAAAAGCATCCCCCTGCAGCGAGCCCTGATGAGGGGGGTGGGCGTGAAACAGCCTCAGCTTCACATTCTCCCTGGGGGCGAACAGGTCCACCTGAGGGTAGCCCCAATGGGAGAACAGGTCTTGTACTACCTCCGGCAGGACAGACCACTCGTAAGATTCAGCGCCTATCCGCCTGAGGGCATCGGCCAGACTGTTGGAGGCTCCTACCACATGGATGGCGAGGAGATCCGCCTCCACGCTGATCACGAGAGACCAGATGTGGACAGCCTCCTTACACAGGGGCAAGGGTGCGTCCTGCCCTGACGGTTGGCGTAGTACATGGTCGTGGTGCTGTCCATCTGGACCTGAACCAGCTGATCCCTGCATAAAGGGAGTGAAGGCAGTGAGGGCTAGTCGAACAACTCGAAGCTCCAGCAGGTTGATGTGGCATCGAGACTCCTGAGGGGACCAGAGGCCGTGGGCTCTGAGCTCCCCCAGATGGGCACCCCAACCTATCAGAGAGACATCGGTCGTTAGAGTGGCTGTCGGCTCGGGGCGGACGAACGGGATACCCTCCTGCAGATGAGTTGGGACGAGCCACCATTGCAGGCCGTCCCACATCTCCTGGGTCACTGTCATAGGCTGGTCCAGAGGACCGGAGCGCTGTGACCACTGGCTGGCCAGCCCCCACTGCAGTGGACGCATATGTCAGCGGGCTCAACGGATCACGCTGGTGCTGGCCACCATGAGGCCCAAGAGGTGCAGAAAGTCCCAGGCTGGACGCAATTGCCCAACCAGAAATGATTGGGCAAAGGAGAAAAGGACCTCAGCCCTGTCCACCGGGAGCAGGGCTCTGGCTTGAAGAGAGTCAAGCTCTGCCCCGATGAAGTGAATCACCTGCGATGGCATGAGTTCCGATTTGGCCTCGTTGATGAGGAGGCCAATCTGAGCAGACCCGGAGGGCCAGATCCCTGGACCACTCCACTTCCAACCTGGAGGGGGCTGCAATCAGCCAGTCGTCCAGGTAAGGGTACACCCGGACCCCTCGGCACCGCAGGAATGCTGTCACCACTGCCATGCATTGGGTGAAGACCCTGGGAGCTGGAGAGAGGCAAAAGGGCATGGCCCGGAACTCGTAAAGAGAGCCCACTGCTCTGAAGAGGAGGAATCTCTGATGAGACGGATGGATTGGGACATGAAAGAATGCATTCTGAAGGTCCACAGAGCAGAACCACACGCCCGGTTCCAAGGATGGAAAGATCTGAGCCAGAGTGACCATCCTGAAGGTGCGATGCCTTATGAACTTGTTCGGGTCGTGCAGATCGAGAATGGGGCGCCAGCCCCTCAATCCGTTTTGGGACCAGAAAGTACCTGGACACAAACCCCGGGTCTAGAGGGGGGTCCGCCACCTTGCTGATCACCTCTTTCTGGAGGAGCAAGGCAATGTCGGCTCGATGAGCCGACAGAGGGTTGCAGAACTGTAGCCCTGCGGGGCGACGGCTCGAGCAGGGAGGAAACTGCCAGAATTCCAGTGGCAGACTCTCGCCGCCACTTCTAGCACCCAGCGGTCCATGGTGGTAGTGGACGAGGCAGAAAAGAAGTGGAGGAGCAATCCCCCCACGGGGGGAGGGACCCGGGAAGGTGTGATGAGTTTGGGGGCGACACCCCTCAACCAGTCACTGGGCAGGCTTAGAGGAAGGGCCCGCTGAGGGATCTCCTGGATCCTTCCCTCCAGGCTTCCTAGTAGAGAAAGTGGCAGACTTGGCCTTAGGGCGCCAAGTGTGAGCCTGCTGGCCCTGATGCTGGTGTTGCTGGGCCGTATGTGCTGCATGAGCGTAAGGGCAAAAGGGCTTACGCTGCTGCTGGCGGCCTTTGTCCTTCTGGGCAGACGTGACCGAGTTCAAGGTGGCGTTGGACTTCTCGATCCTCTGGAAATGGCCTTCCGCTCTGGGCCCGAACAAGTCGGTGCCCAGGAAGGGAACGTCTGCCAGCTTGTGCTGGGTGTCCGCCGTGAAGGTGGAGATCCGCAGACAAGCTCTGCACCGCATGGCCACTGCAGCCACTACTGAACGGACACAAGAGTCACCAATGTCCAATGCAGTTTGGATCCTGCACCTGCTTGACCGTCGTCTGAAGGTCAGCCGGAAGATGAGGAATCACGTCATCCAGGGAGCCCATAAGGGCGTCTGAGAAATGTGCCATCAGAACGGCCGCGCTAGCCTGACGAAGGCCTAGGGAGGAAGCAGCGTAAACCTTCCGTCCCATGTAATCCAATTTTTTGGATTCCTTATCGGGCGGTTTGTCCACGTCCTGAGCGTTCCCGGAAAGCCGGAAAACGTTATTGGTCACTAACCCCTAGGCAGAGCGGTGCTCGAGAAACTGGAGAGGAACCAGTGGGGACAGTATACTACAGGCCATCCTGGCCGAAGGTGCGGGATAAGATGCTGGCCACTGCCACAACTCCAAGGCCGGGCCAACAATGGCTTCGGCCACCGGAAAGGTCTCCGTAGGGGAATCTCCTCGGTCTAGTACCTCCATAAGGGGATACTTGGCCCATTTTTGAACGGGTTCAAGCTGCAACCCAGTAAACTCTGAGATGAGTCGAAGCATACCCAGAAACGAGGATGGGATCTCATCCATCAACTGGCCCCCTGTAGACTCCAGGTCAAGTGGCCTGCAGAACAGGGAAGAGTCGTCGTCAGACTCCGAGGAGTCTGCGAACAGCTGCCGAGCGCCTGAGCCACCCTCCACCTGCCAAGGCCGATCAGGAGTAAGGGTGACCGACAACCTATGGGGCAGGGCCTGACCCGACCGAGAATCTCGGTCGGGCCCTAGTCTTCGTTGTGGAGGCGGAGGTTCTACCACAATGGTGGAGCAGCCGGTTTCGGACGAACAACCGGCACCAGGGGCGGCTCCTCAACTACCACAAGGGGTTGTTTCAGCTGCTCCGGTGACAGCCACTTAATGGCCGGAGAAGGCGATGGAGTCGGCTTCTTATCAGTCAGTAAAAGTTGCTGCCATATCAAGTCCTCGTAGCGCCGACGCAACTTGCACCGGAGCCTATCCTCCGAAGAGGACTAGCAGCGATGCCGCTTTCCATGGTGCCGAGACCAAGACCGCCGACGTTGGCGGGACCGGGTGGACCTGGAAGAGGACCGAGATCTTCAGGGATTCCGAGGGTGGGTCAGAGAGGGAACGGGAGAAGCCCACCCCTCCCTCGGTGCAGGGACCTAAACCGGGGACTTCAGCACAGGATGCACAGGCAAGTCACTGGTAACCACCAGGGGAACCGGTGAAGAAGGGTTGTCTGCTTCTCCAGTCGACAAACCGTCTCGACGGTCGAGAAAATCTCAACCGTCGACGGATGTCCCGCCAGCTGACCTGACGGGGACACCATAGAAGCCAGCGGCCGGAGCTGCAACCTCGACCGAGGTTGAGAGTCGATGGTCTGGTGAAGGGATCTCTCCCACTCCCATGAACATAAATGGTGGGACTTACCTTTAGAGTCCTTCTTTCTGGACCGACCGGAATGTCCCAAAGGCCCTTCTTCTCCCTTAGTGGAGAGGGACTGACAAAGCTCCTTAAAAGAAGCTGTGTAGGAGGAGCCCAAGGACAGCGGGATGAATGCCGCAGCCGAGGTGGAAGAAGAAGCGGCCTGGGCCGCCTCCTCGAGGGCGATCATCTGCTCCAACTGCTCCATGGAACCCGCTGCCGCGGACACCACCCAAAGGGCCTCCTTAGACTTGACTGGCGGGTACCATTTTTCCGGGCGCCCAAGAAGTAGTCTGGCAGCACGGTCCTCCAAGACCGAAGCCAAGAAGGACTTGTACAATTCGCAGGCCTGCAAATCGTGGCCAACCCCCAGGCAGTAGACACACATGGAGTGCGTATCGTTCCGGGACATCTTCTGCCCACAAGGGCACCGACGGAAGCCGGGAGTAGATTTGTCCATCGCAGCCACGAGGGAAGACAAAGACCATAGTCATGTAAATTTTAAATTAGTTTTGGGAAATCTGAAGAGTGTGAATCCAGCCTAAAATGCAGAGCACTAAGGAGGGAACCAGAGCTTCCAAGCGTAAGGAAGATCTCAAGGCCATGGGGCAGAGCCGCCGGGTTTTACCAACCGGTGGGTGGACGGAGCCAGCTTGAAGACCTTCGGGTAAGATTTAAAGTGGCAAGGAACCTGCCACAAAGTGTGGATTGAACAACATATCCATGTACCTAAAACTTAAGATTTGTGCACAAAGACACCTTGTCTTTATGAAAAATCAAAGGCTCCTCACACCAGAGGGCCTGAAGCTTGAAATCTTTGAGTAGAAGTAATAGCAACCAAAAATAACACTTTTCAAGAAAGAATGCGGCTCACAAGACATAGCTGACTAAAATGGAGATAGACTAAATTTCTCCAAAACAAAATTCAAATCCCAAGCTGGGACAGAGAACGGATTGGAGGCTTCAGAAGCAGGAAAGGTATGGGACACATCCAACTGAGCCATAGTACAACATCCATGGGATCGCCAAAGGCAGAAATAGCTGAAAGGTCACCTTGAGGGAGGAATACTGTAGACACGAGTCTGACAGAGGAATCAGGTAGTCCACAATTTGGCATTGACAGGTGAAAGGATCCAGATGATGCTTGGCAACCCAGATAAGAAACTGCTTCCACTTCATGGTATATGTGGATCTAGTGGAGGGCTTTCAGCTGCCACGAGGACACCCGCCACATGCTAAGATGCTCCAAACCAGGAGATGGCAATGTCCTTAGGAGCCAAGCATGCAGACAAAGAGACTTTAGGTTGGGATGGACCAGGGTCCCCTGAGCCCACGTCAGCAAATCCCTGTAGAGGGGCAGAGATACCAGGGGTTCCTCTGTTAACTGTTGCAGAAATGAAAACCACATCTGCCGCTGTCAGAAGAGTGCAAGCAGTATCATGCTGGCCCCTCCATTTGCAGTTTGATTAGCACTCTCTGAATCAGAGGAAATGGAGGAAAGGCATAAAGGAACCTGCTGCTCCAAGAGAGGGACAATGCGTCTCGACAGAAAACTCCAGGCCCTGGACCTAGGGAGCAGAAATTGGGCAGTTTTGCGTTGACTGGGGACGCAGAAAGGTCCAACTCTGAATGACCCATTCTGGCAAACAGATCTTCTGCAATAGATGACAGAAGTTCTCATTCATGTATGTTGGACTGTGTCCAGCTGAGGCTGTCCACCAGGGTGTCTAGCACACCGGGAACGAGTACCGAGAGAACCAGATTGTGGTCTAGTGCCCAGTACCATACTCTCATGGCCTCTCTGCACAGGGAGTATTAATCCTCCAAGCGTGCTGATACAGCAGACAACACTGAGCTTGTCAAACTGGATCAACAGCTGACCCAGGAGGAGATGGTTCTGAAAGGTCTGCATGGCATAGAGGACCGCCCGATCTCCAGGACGCTGATATAAAAGGACATCTCGATCTGGGACCATGAGTCCTGAGTTTGAAAGGGATCCAGGTGTGCTGCCCAGCCCAAACCTGACGTATCCATAGTGAGGATTTACCCGGGGTGAGACCTGAAATAGAATCCCTTGTAATAGGTTCTGTGGGTCCATCCACCACTGGAGCACCTACGGACTGGGGATGAGACCAGCACTGACTGATCTAAGCCATCCATGTGTTGGTCCCACTGCACCGAGTGTCCCATTGGAGTACACGCATGTGCGGTCTGGCCTAGGGTACTGTGGCAATGAAACCCAAAAGCCTCAGGTACATCATCACAGGAACATAATGGCTGTGGGCAACCTCTTGAGCCTGGATAATAAGGCACTCCGCCCTGTGGAGAGGCAGGAAGGCTTTGCCCTTCATTAAGTCCAGGACCACCCCTATATACTGAAACTTCTGGGACGGAATCAAGGCAGATGGACAGTGATGCCCCATGGAGAGAAACAGCTAGAGGGTTCTCTCCAGGGTCCGGAGAAGCTGTTCTCTGGACCGAACTGTGAGGAGCCAGTCATCCAGACAGGAAAAAAACGTACAGACCTTCTCTCCGGAGGGCAGCAGCTACTGCTGTTAAGCACTTTGTAAAGACCCATGGTGCAGAGGATAAGCCAAAGGGCAATACTCTGAATTGGTAATGTTCGCCCTGAAAAAGAAACTAGAGAAATATCCTGTGTGGAGGACACACTGAGATATGTAGGTAAAGCATCCTGCATATCCAGGGAACACAGTCAGTCGCCTTGCTTGAGTAAGGGCAGCAGAATGACCATGCAGAACGTCTTGTACTGGATATACAGGTTGAGGTCCTTGAGATCTAGAATAGGCCACAAATCTCTGGTTCTTCTGGGGACCAGGAAGAACCTGGAATAAAAAACCCTGTTGCTTTGGTGCCCAGGCACTGGTTCAATGGCCTTTTTCCACAGAAGAGACTGTACCTCCTCTCGAAGAAAGATTAGATGAGCCAGGGAGGGAGTAGGTGGGAAGTATCGGAGGAGTCTTTGAAGGCACCTCTACAGGTTCCAGAGTGTGACCCCTCTCTATAATCTGAAGAATCCAGGCATCTGAAGTTATGGTTCTTAACTGATTGAGATGGAGGAAGAAGCGACCTCTGACCACCACCTCTTGGCCCAGGACCGGGGAGTCTGGCAAGGAGCCAAGCAGAGGTAGATCCAGCCGCTGGGGCTGATTCATCACCTATGGGATGCTTAGCGACAGCGCCGGAGGAAGGGGTAGGCAAGATGAAGGAGGCCCTTCTCTTGCCCTGAGGACGGGAGCCTGCTCCGGACTTGTGGGACACCTTGTGAAAAGGAGGGTGCTGTCTGCTCCTGAGCTTCTTATGATAGAGCGAGTGGACAGACTTGATAGCCCTGCTAAATGCCTGAAGGTTTATTAATGATGTCCTGGACGCCTGGCCCAAATAACATGGAGCCAATGAAGGGGGCATTAAGCACTCTCTGCTGGACATCTTCTGCAAACCTGAGACCCTCAGCCAGGGAGTGCCTATTAGCAAATGCCTGTGGCACCAGTGTCAGAAATATCATACTAGGCCCTGAGAAGATCCTTATAATATTCTCAACGTCTCTGTAAGCATCTGAGAACCTTCTGTTTCTGGGAGCATTCTGAAGGGCTGAGCTGCCTTGGCCTTTTCCAGATGTAGTTTTGGTATTTAACCATATGCAAAAAGGGAATTAGCAATCTGAAGCCCAAGGTAGAGGAGGCGCAGGACCCTCTGCCCCCAAAGGTCAATCTGTCTAGACTCTGTCAGAGGGAGGGAGATATGGTGTTGTGCACCTTGGACCTGTCATATGCTGCTTTAATGACCACAGAATCAGTCTCTGACCGGGCAGCATAGTAAGGCAGGCCATGAGGGCATGACAAGCTTGAATATTGAGTCAAAACAACAGCACGCCTAACCCTTTGCATTTCTCAAAATTATCATTCACATTTCTACTGAGGGGTGCTACTGGTTTGTGGCATATAACAGACAAACAGGATCCAGTGCAGAATGAAAAGGTTAGAGTGTGCTAGTTTTGGGAGTTGTGGTTCTCCTTTAAGCATGCACCCTTTGATCATCTGTGAAATTTCCTGGGTGGAAGCACTTTATTATAAAGGAGACAATTAGGCAATGCACATTATTTAAGAGTAGCCATTGCAGGCATTTCAGAGTTGGGGAAGTATGGACCAAACCGTGGTCCCAATCTTGATGATTGGTGGCTTGACTTGCTCACATTGGAATTCCAATCTGATAACTAAGAGGACCCCTTTTCATGGAGTTTAAAGTAAGAATAGCCAATTCAGGCAGTTTATATGTTTAATTTCTCAGATTTGGCATGACACAGCTTATCTGCCCAGCGAGGCATGGCAGGGACCATGGCAGGCCTATGCCAGGCTGCACTAGTGGCATTCCTCTAGGCTGAAAGGATAGGAGGAATAACCTAGAAGGAGACTCTGGGATCTCCAGAAAATCCACCAGCTCCTCCAGGTGGCATCGCTTTCCTCAGTATGGAAGCCCATGGCTGAGGGACAGCTGCTTCATAACATTGAAGAAGGCAGGGTCTTCAGGAGAGGACCTGGGAGTATGCTTGACCGAGCCCCCACTCACTGAAGACACCCATGGACCTAGCAGAGAAATGAGGTTCCCTCCTCCTCCCTCTGGGAGGATGAAGTCAGGATGGTACTCTTCCTCGACACTGACATGCTCCATCTTGAGGTCCGACAATCGAAGGACCGACAGCCCACAGGGAAATGCCAGAGGAGGCAGAAGCAGCGTTAATGACAACTCAGCCATCGACGGCACAGGAGTCCCAGGTCTGTAAGAGGCCAACTGGTGGACCAGAGCTGTAGTGATCCAGGCCAGAGTATTATTAAGGTCGACTACAGGAGACTGGGGCATTAACGGCAGAGGGGTCGTCAGTACAGGGTGTGACTAACCATCCGTCGGGGCCAGGGCTTCAGAAGAACCCAAAGGCTGTCGGCCTGGGGAAGTATCAGGCTGTGACGGAGGGGCTGTCATAAATGACTGACGATGAACTGGGGGCTGACGCCCTGAGGGTCAATGGCCGGGGGCACTGACGGTATGGTCCTGGGAGTTGCAGAGGTCTGGACAGCATCGGGCATTGGTGCAGCCACAGCCGACGTAGTAACCTAGAAGAAGATGAGGAGGCCATCAAGGATCAGGAGTGCTGCCAGGGAAAGCGGTCCCATTCGAGGTCTTTTTTGTGACTTTTCCCCTGAGGATTTGTCTCAGGCCTTAGGAGGACTGGGAGCTCAATGAACCCACCAGCGACTAGGAAGGAGGGATACCCAAGGATCCCTGTCCAGAACAGGCTACCTGTTGTTCCATCAGGAATTACTGAAGAGCCTTTCATGGCCACCTAATGGTGGTTTGATTAAACTCTGGCACAGCTCACGGTCTGAGGCACTGTGGTCAGCCCCAAGACAGCATACACAGAGGCTATGGTCTTCTGAAGAGGCAATTTTCTTTCCACAGCAAAGACGGAAGACAGAAGTGGACGGAGTAACTCTCACATAAACAAGGTAAAGGTATCTTTTATTTAAGAGAGAATGTAAAACACTAAGTAAAACAAAAATCGTAGGTGAAAATGGTGCAAAACTGCATTGAGCTTCCGTAGAGACCCATGCAAACAGAGTCAACAATGGGAAAACTGAGGAGGAAGCGGGCCGCCATGCCTTTATAGGGTTGGTGACGCCAGTAGGGGATGTTGGCATGGGCGGCCCCATTGGTACTGCTGAAAATCTTCCACGTGGATCAAGCTTCACCGACGGTGAAGTTCCTATGGTGTAACCTGGTGACTGAGATACCCCAAAAAAGATCTGCTGGTACAGAACTTATTCAGCAAAAACAGAGGCCAGGTGCAGGGATGACTCATCCTTGAAGGATGTCAACTGAGATGAGGTGTGAAAACCACCTGGGTTAGGCACTGGGAAAGGAACCCTGAAATGGGCCCTACTGGGCTCCCTGTACCATAAATCAATGGTAATAACCCATGCATGGCGCTGCTCCAAAGTAAGAAACCAGGAGGCCTAAAATACTCAGGCAAGCAGTCTAACCACTCCTGAGACCCTTGAGGTAGCTGCCTTAACAGGGATGGCACAGGCTGCTGGCCCAAAAAACCGAGCCACGGAAAGGACCTGCTGGCACCAGCATCACCTTCACCCTGGGGAGGACTAAGCTGAATCTGTCACTGCTAGCACTCCTACGGAGGGGGTGGCAGAGCAATGGCACAGGGGGTGAACAGAAAATAGACAAAGGATGCCCAAGGCCGAGCATGTCCCTCTGTGGCTTCTTGCTCACGTGTGGTATCAAGGTCAGGAAGAATCTAGCATCAACACCACTGTCATCCTATGAATTAACACCATGATCACCATCAATATCAGGGACTCAGGACAGTCTCCACACCAAGTTCCTACTTGACATCGATCAAGATACTGGCCACAGCAGAGATGTGCATGCTTTCAACACCAGCCTTTCCTTGACGTTGTTACCGACACAGCGCTGGGGACAGCATTTGAACAGATATCAACACCAGCAGTGGCCCCATCATAGACACCACGAATGGTAAACAACAGAGCCAGCACGTTGTTGGTGTCACCCTCAGTATCATCAACATGAATGGTGTCAGCCTGAGTGATAGATAGTC
Organism: Neoceratodus forsteri; assembly: GCA_016271365.2. Taxonomy (NCBI): domain Eukaryota; kingdom Metazoa; phylum Chordata; order Ceratodontiformes; family Ceratodontidae; genus Neoceratodus; species Neoceratodus forsteri. The sequence continues at coordinate 105,261,536 of CM028131.1, read as the reverse complement.
AGCGTCAATGGCTTCCATTAGTAGACGGACGAGGCCTTTCGACTGACCGGGTGATCCACTGCCTGAAGGAGTAAACAGTTCACTCGGCAATATCGCTGACGTTTCCAATGCAGCCTCAGCATGTGGGGGTGGGGTGGGGAGGGGCTCCATACATTTGCCAATTCTGGACAGCAAACGGGATCTGGGGAACTGTGCAAAGTCCTCTCCTGGGACCTTTCTCCTCTGAAAGTTGGGAATACCTTCCCAACTTTAAGCAACGAATTTGAGGGTGTAAAATCCATAGAGAAGCAGAGGTGTCACACGATCCATATTGTTACCTGCTCAAGACAGAAGCATATTGAATGCCCGCTCTGGCACTGATCCTCTTACTGCCGGTGCAACAATGAAACAAAGGGCCCCGACTGCCCTCCTTTCTTTGACAACTTAGGCATTCCAAAAAATAACAACATTAAGTATAGATGGAAGAAGTGAACAAAGGCAATGCACTCTCCACGTTGCACACTTTATGGTGGGAAAAACAGAACTAATGTAGGCAACAAAACAGTAACGTCTATCCCCCGGTGCCCCTCACCGGTCTCACCCCCGGCCCCCGGTCCAACTGAGACAAGTTTCACCTAAGGAGACCCAGAAGCTACTCTCAGGCCTCTCCCCTCACACCAGCACAGGATATGACAGCCTCGAGCCGAAAATGCTCAGACTGGGGGCCCGCCTCCTTGCCAGGCCCGTCTCGCATCTATTCAACACCTCCATCAACAGTCAGATCATTCCCAACCTGTGGAAAGTGGCCAAGGTTGTTCCTGTCTTAAAACCGGGAAATCCCAAAGATCCAGGCAACTACCGCCCCACTGCCATTCTATCCACCACCAGTAAACTTCTCAAGAAAGCCGTTGCCTCCCAGCTCTCCCAATATATCCAGGACCACAACATCCTCTCTCCTGCCCAGCATGGCTTCAGGAAAGGGCACAGCACGTCCACCGCCCTTGCTGTAGTCACTTCACTGATCAGGACAGGTGCTGACCAAAGCAGCCTCACTGGAGCCATTTTCGTGGACCTCTCAAAAGCTTTTGACAGGGTTGATCACTCCCTCCTTGGCTCCAAGCTCCTATCCCTTGGATTTTCCTCCTCCGCACACGCTTGGTTCATAAACTACCTCTCCAACCGACAGCAATTCACCTACTTCAATCGGACGACCTCCAACCTCTCACCTGTCCACTGTGGGGTCCCTCAAGGATCTGTCCTTGGTCTGACCCTATTCTCATTATTTATCAATGACCTACCGTCCGTCACTGTCCATGGTCACACCACCCTGTACGCGGACGACCTCGTCCTCCTGGCCAGCTCCTGGGACATCTCCACTATAAACTCCCACCTGAACATTGACTTTGAACGCATTCAAACTTAGCTGGGGGACCACAGGCTCACCCTCAATTTCAAAAAAACCCAATCCATGCTGTTTGGGTCCCTGAACAAAATAAAATCCTGCCCTGCTCCCCTGCTGATCCTCGGGCCGGCGCTGGCTCTTCAGAGGCAGTAACTACTGCCAAGTACCTGGGCGTCACCTGGACCCACAGTTGGACCTTACCTCACACATCCGCAATGTCTGCAAGGCCACAAATTGTAAGCTTGGCCTAGCTTACCGAGCCAATAACTGCCTCACCCCTGCCGCTCGCTTGGCCCTAGCTGGGGGGGGTCCTCCTCCCCTCACTCTGCTACGGACTCGTAACATTTGCACCAGTTCCCAAATCCAGCCTCTCAAAATGGGACACGGTCTACAACAATGTCTACCGCTTCGCGCTTTCTGCCCCTCCCCTCACCCATCGCTAGGATCTATACAGCCACCTGGGAGGCTTCCTCGAAAAGCACCGCTTTCGTTCTAGGTAACTTCATTGACAACATCATCCGGCCTGGCACCCCTCTAGCCCCAGCCTTCCCATTAAACCAGGCACCCCATCCTACCATCCAAGATCTGGACAAACCAGGAACGCCTGGTTCCTAGAACCCACTCCTTTCATGTAGGGATCGGCCTCTACACACACGCCTCAAACTCTGAACTCACTCCCGAGCCCACTGGGGTCCTCTCTTCCCATCCAAGCTTTAAAGCCTCCCTCTGGAACTTCCTGAAACCTTTCCTCCCTGTCCCTGCTCCTCGTAGCCCTACTCCACTGCCCCTCTCCTCCCTTCAACCCGGTTGGGTGGGGGCCTCAGCGCACTTGCACTTCTTCTTCAGTAACTGGCCAGAATCCTGGACTTGACCACCTGCCTAGGGCTCCTCCCTCCCCTGCTGGCACTTACCATTGTTTTGTTTCTGTTTACTCACTGTTCACCTCCTAATTATATCCTGTACGCCCATTCTACTGTAATGCACTGTGCCAACCTTGTCCTAGAGCCAGCCTTGAAATGCCTGTTATTTCTGGTATTTTCTTGACTCCTCTACTGTCCATGTATGAACTTGGCGCCAACCTTGCTCTAGAGCCTGCCTTGCAATTGCCTGTTTATTTCCTATGTAATTTTCTCCATCCCTCAACTGTCTATGAATGTATTTTGTGCCTACCTTGCTCTAGAGCCAGTCTTGAATTGCCTATTTTTTCCTATGTATTTATTTTGATTCCTCAACTGTTTATGTATGAAGTTTTCATCTGTAACTCTCCCGGGTCACACCTGAAAATAGGCACTTGGCTGTCTAGTGTGCTTACCCGGTTAACAAAAGCAAATAAATAAATGGTTATTGGAGTGTCACCATGAGGTGTCACCCAGGTGACCTGGAGCCAAAAACCATTGCTGGTCGATAAGCTGCCTCATAGGCCTAGTATCTTTAGCTTCGACCCAAGCATGGGACTTCAAGGAGAAACTGATTTTGGGAAGACTGCTGCAGTTCTGCACTGTGTGGGGATGCAAAAAAGGTCAAGCTCCAAACAACCCCATCTGAAGAAGAGCTCATCTATGACAGTCCATAAGTTCCCACATGTGGGACACAGCCCAGGACTAACAGAGGCAATCCGTCTGGACCACGAGGGTGGACAGAAACACAGCCATGAGAAACACGTTGTGTTCCACATCCCAATTCATGACCCTCACTGTTTCCCTGTAGATGGGAGAGGAGTGAACACCTCCTTGTTTATTGATGTAATGAATCACTGTACGTCTGAACCAACAAGGGATAACCCTAGAAAAGGACAGCAAAGCCTGGAGGCCAACAGCAGCCCATATCTCCAAAGGTCATGAGATCGGCACCTCAACTGAAGCCTGAGGTATCCATTGTCACGACCATCAGAGGCATGGGACAGAAAAGAGGACCCTTTGTCGAGGTCAGAGTGATTCAAGTGCCAAAGGAGAGCACAATAAAGAGGAGCCATCACCAAAATAAGACACTCAAGGTCGTCGAAATGCTGAGCTCACTGAACATGGAAGAACCACTAAGGAATCCTAATGTGTAGGCATACCAGAGACAGTGAGGATGGCCGCAGCTATCGGCCCGATTAGTTGTCAAAGCCATCTTACCGAGACATAATGACTGAAAGACACCAACTGTCCCCGGGCAATCAGAGCGGTGTCCTCTGGCAAGAAGGCCCAGCCAGCAGATGTGTCGAGGACAGCACCTATGTGTTACAAGCGCTGACAGGGGATCAGAACAGATTATGGTTCACTGACAAGGATACCCAGCTGATTAAACAGATGGCATGTCCGAAATAAGGTGTAAATGACTCAGTCCCAGGATGAGGCTTTCAAGAGCCAGTCATCCAGATACAGGAACACATACACAAGTTCTATGAAGAGTGCTGCCACCACTGCAAGACATTTGGTGAAGACACTGGCACGGACGATAAGCCACATGGCAAGACACAAACTAAGTAGAAAGTCCTGCTACATAAAGCGGAGAGCACGATCCAATCCCTGCAGAAGCAGAGGAAGCAGGGACTGAAGAGACACTAAACAAAACCTTTCATATTTGATGGGCAGGTTCAATACTCGTGATCGGAGGTCCACTTCAGAACCAGTAAATACCAGTAGTAGTAACCCTGGTTGAGTTCCAGGGCAGGAATGGGCTCTATGGCCAGCATGTGCAATAATGTTCATTTTCTAACAGGACAGACAGGTAACCTGGAGGGTAACAACAGAGAAGGGAAGGATGCATTTGAGGGGCAGACAGCAGCAGCTCTAGGACATGCCTCATTGAACACTGTACAGGATTCATTTGCCCATGGAACTCTCCCTACACTTTAGCAGAAAGAGGAAGATGCAGCCTCACAACAGTATCAGGGTCTTTTGAAGGAATCAGGGGAGGTGGGTAAGGGGTAAGAAGGCTCTAGGGGCAGCAGTGGAAACCAGCACCTACACCCTTGGTGACCTGGCATGGACACAGGTTAGCAAGGGGGGCAGGGGTACACTGGGATCCATGCCCTGGGGCATGAGAGTAGCCCCGGGATGATGAGAGTAGGGCTTATGAAAGGAACCCCTACCACGAGTCTGTGGTGTAAGTCTTGAAAGAATGTGAAGTTATTTTGAAGGACTGCAACTCACACAAAGTCACATCCATGTTGTGGCCAAACAGTTTCTTGCCATGGAAAGGGGCATTAACCACTGCTGAAAATCAGTGGCAAAACCAACCACCCTAAGCCAGAAGTAGCACTGGAGGCAAATGCCAGAGGAAGCAGCACAGGCGGAAATATCATGCGTCAGACGAATCACAGAAGATGCTTCCCAGCATCCCAACCATGGGCGACAGTCTGCTGGACCTCCATTTTAGTACGTTCATCAGGCAGCTTGTTGGCCACGGCCGAGATGGACTTCCACAGGTTATTATGATATTTAATCATGGAAGCCTATTAGTTAGCAATACGTAGGCCAATGGATGATGAAGCACTGAAACACAGACTATAACGGCAGATAAGGGCCGATTGGCCCACCCACTCTGCCCTTTTCCCACTAACTACATTCTCTTACCAATAACATTCAGCCTCCTGGACTCCGACAGGACGGCAACCACATGACGAGAGCTTTAAAACCCGTCATGGGTTGCCAGTTACCACTGAATCAGTCTCTGGCTGCCAAAGTTCGCTGGCGCAGCGGTGGTACTATCGCTGGCGCCAGTGACCCGGTTCAGAAATGAGCCTGCTTGGTTGGAGGGTCGACCAGTGGGGAGATGGATCCGCGGCAGCTGCATGCTCCATGTCCGTGTGGTAGGGGGGGGGGGATTATGCCTCCTGGTGTGTAGTGCTCCCGGGTGACCACGGGAGCGGCTTACCGGGGGACAACCAGATGAGGCTAGGAGGCATGAGGATGCTTGGCACGTTTACGCCGTTGTGTCAGTGCACACCACGCATCCTGAAAAAATGTAGAAAAAAGCTCGGCCCCGGCCGATCGCCCTGCCACCGCCGCAAGACCCACCTGACAACTGGATGTGTAGGGGAACATAGCCGGCCACCCCCTTCTCCTGCCCAGGGGATAAACCAAGGTTCCATGGGGGAGGGTCATGACAGGTCAGCTGGAGGATTCGGACCAGCGTTATGGGGATATAAAGCATCAATAAAAAAAGAATCGGCCTCTGGCTGAGTGCAATAAAAAGCTTTAGAGGTGGGAGTCGGATACTGCTCATCTGCCATATCAGGCACAGCAGGAAGGGCGCTATGCCTGTGCCAGGCAGCCATAGTGGCGTCCTTCAAAGCAGTGTGTGTAAGAGGGATGGTTACTGTAGGCACTGCTGGGGCCTCCAGCAACTCATACAGGTTCCAGTTAGAGTCCTCCTCCTCCTCCTCTTCAGCCGTGAAGTCAAAAAAGACCTACACAGCAAAAAGGTTTTATATATTGTATAGATGAACATATCATCCTACTCATACAGATGTACTTGTGAAACCTCTATCGTAAACTGTACTATTTAATCTGCCTCTCAATAAAAATTTAATTAAAAAAAAAAAAAAAACAGACCTGCACAAGCTTGTGGAGAGCTTGAAACATGTCACTGTCAGAAAAGAAATGTGGGCTATAGATCACACTGCCTTCACTTTAACAGCAGTGGTACAGCTGCAGCCAATGCTTTCAGGCAGGAACAGGTCACCCTCTTCCTCCTCTATGCACTCACCATCAAGATTATATTCCCCTGCTCCTTGTCATCCGAGAGGTGAGGTTGCAAAGAATCTCTATAGAGAGTCTGCGATGATGGAGGAGGTATAAAGCTGAAAGAGGCCAAAGTTCAGGACCTCATGCTAGCATCAGTGGTGTCGATGGACTGGCCTGAAGCATCAATGGTACAGGCATCGACGGCACGGCTTTAGGTGGGAACTGAAGAAACAGAACCGATATGGTCTGTAGCACAGCCTACGCATCGACGACACCTGTAACAGGGTCGACAACAATCATATTAACATGCCCAAGCCCAATGGCGGAACTAGCTGAGATCCACCATCAGTAACAAAACCAGTGCCAGACCCAGACCTTGGGAGTCTCAAGAGACAGCTGGAGAGGCAACAGTACCTAATGATGCAGCGGTGACCTGTGATTTAGTAGACTTACCTCTGTCTCCTTATAAAAGAGAACAGTCAGCACTAACAGCCCCATACCAAGTGTGGGGCTGGTCTCAATTTGCACTTGTCTGTATCAAACAGATTCTGCTGACTTGCAAGCTGACATTTTCTATAACTGCAAATCCCAGAATCCCCTGCAGCTGACATCAGAGACAGGCTGTAGCAGTAGGAGATTCCGGCACCAATCCTCTGTGGCTGTACTTAACCCACGGAGGACAGTAGGACCAGCAAACAAAAGATCAGAGCTTATAAAAACTCTGACATGCAGTACAGGCTACTGAATCTCCCATGTTGCAGCTCCTCTTTGAGGTCTGCTGCATGGGATTCTGGGTTTTGTAGTACCAGAAGAAAATCAGCCTCAAGTCAGCAGAATCAGTCTGATACATTTACTGCAGTAAACAGTAAGTAGACAAAACAAAAAATGTTTGCACACAAAAGCAAATTGGGACCAGTCCCACACTTGGGTGTGGTTCTTAGTGCCGACTGTTCCCTTTTAAGAAGACCTGGAAAGAGCAGGAGAAGCCTCCCAGTCGGGAATTTTTGAGATTCCCTGGTGTCAGTGCTTTTCTTGGTTCTTAGAAAGTTTGTCCTTTGATTTCTGTCACCTCTGACATTTGCAATGGACTATTCTATGCTATCACAGACTGCCTAGATGAGCAGTGAGATAAAGATGAGGAGGCAGCAGACAGGACAGGTAAAACCAGCGTCAAATGTTGTGTACTCACCATACCTTTCAAAGAAGTTTCTAAAGCCGTTAGGCAACATCTCCTTGTGGCCTGGTTAAAGCCCTGGTATATATCACAGATCCTGATGGCTTGACGTTGCGCGAGAGGCCTATGCAGCAGACGCCCACTGTACGGGCATCATTCTTGTAAGTTTTCAACTTGCTCCAGTGACAGAGACAGAATAATAGCTCATAATCCTTAGACGATGCTGGCATACAATACACAAGGAAGTGCGTTACAAAAAACACCAGCAAAGGCGACAGTGAGTTTCGGCATTGATTCTGTAGTTATCAGATGAGAAGTTGACACAGCAAGAGACAGAACTGAGAAAAGATAAAGCCACCCACATCATGTAGGTGGCACTGACGTGCATCAACATAGGGGAACCTGGCTGACAAAGTTACTGGTTGGTCCTGATGCTAATGGATTACAGTTCTAAAGGTGTGGCTCAATGGAGGGGGGGGGGTTACTCAAAGATCTTCCTGCTGTTCCTCATGAATGCCACCAGCTGCATGTGTGTTGAAAACATGAGCATCTGAAGTTTGAGGCTGTCCTGACAGTGCTACTGTTAGAGCAATGAACCAGTACTCTGAGCAGGCCAGGGTTCAAATCCGCTAGGGCACTTTATTCTTTCTCATTTTAAATTGTACTTATGTGCACATTACATCCCTTTTAAATAAACTATAACTTGATTTTGTGTGGCTTCATATTTGTACATTGGGAAAAATGAGCATCTATTAGGAATCCCTGGTAGAACAGCAGAATGTTTTTGAGCAGGCCTGGGTCATGACAGGAGTTCTGTGACATGCAGGTTAAAGGTAGTTCTTGAAGGGTGAAGGGCCACCTACATGTATAACAAGAGCTCAGTGGCTTGCAAGTTAAAGGCAGACAGTTCTCTTTTAAGGGTGAAGGAAGACAGATACACGTATGACAGGAGCTCTGTGACCTGCAGGTAAAAGGTAGTTCTCCTTTAAGGGGAAGGGGACACCAACACCTGACAGGAGCTCTGTAATTGCAGGTTAAAGGTGGTTATCTTTATGGGTGAAGTGGGACACCTACACCTATGAAAGGGCTATATGACTTGCAGGTTAAAGGTTGTTCTCCTTTAAGGGTGAAGTGGGACACTCACACCTATGATTTATGACAGGAGCATTTGCAGTGCTAGTGCTGCTGCAGTTCCGACAGCTTTTAAACAGAAATGGCACTTACTGTATCCTATCATTTTCCCAAGGCCCAGTATTCTCTGCACCAGGCAGCACTTTGAAAAAGCTGAAAGAAAACTGGAAGAAAAGGGCCAGGTCACTTGGAGCAACAGCAAGAATCAGCCAAGAACACTAAGCAAAGCCCCAAATTTCCCAGTCCCAGCAACACAGGAAGCATTTCTACATGTCAGCCCAGTTACTAGTTAATTAACCCAAACAATTCATCTTGACAAGGCATTCATACATTAAACCAGACCCCATCTCCAAATCTGCCCATCTTCATTTTAAATTAATTTACCAGTACAAACCAGCTGATGTACATTTTATTTACAGTGTGGTCCTGCTTCTATCCAATTTCACAGCTGGCAGAAACTAAAAAACAGGGGTTTACTTACTTTTTTTTTTTTATAAAGCACTGCTTTGTATCACATTTATTTCAGATTTCTTTTTACTCTACAGCTTTGTTCTGCACTTCTCTGACCTAAAAAACAACTCAAGAAACCACTTTTGTAACTATGAGAGACATAGTAAAGAACAGTTACCTACCTACCATAACAGTATATGTTCGAGGAATCATAGAAATCCAACGGCAGAAAATAACCACAATGACCCAGAATCTGCCCCCTTCCTGCCCCCTCCCCCCACTCATCTTCTTTTCACGGTCCTCCCTTTCCCCACTTAGCAAACCCATATGTCTGTCCCATGCCCTCTTGAATCTCCTCCACCTGTTTCATGTCTTCCATTAGGCCACACCTTTGCAACTATGCCCATGTTGGCGATAGGACTACACAGAAATGTTTGCTAGCCGGGGCTGCCCAAGACAACGCCGTGCGTCAGCGTCTACATAAACATTGGTGGACCCATCACTCCTCAGTTCCTGGCCAGAGATTAGATTCGAAGGACCTCCAATGATGGGGAACCAAGACATCAGACCAGTACCAAGCATACAAGGTGAGATATGGCGCTGGATAGAACAGCCATGGATTAGGATTAGGCATAATATCTGATGTTACACACTGAAGCAGGAGGAGGATAGAGGGAGAGATGGCATGGCCTAATGGAAGAGATTCTCTTGAAGTCCTACTGTTACAGTAAGTATGTAACTGTACTATCTTCTTCGCGGATATCTCTTCCATTAGGCCACACCTTTGAGGCAAGTCCCAAGCAGTTTCAAAACACAGTGGAGGCTGGTACGGCTCGATATGGGACATTCAAGAAGGTTAGCCTGCAGTGCAACAAGCGCAAATCCAGCAAGCCCTCTAAATGCTATGTCCAGACTGTAATGCTTAGTGGCGGTGTGGCCAGTGCTCCAAGTGACTGCAGCAAAATGTCTGCAGTACAAACATTTCTGGAAACAAGATACCGGGTGGGCCATTTCCCATGTGTAGTGGCCACAAACTACCAGGAATTTCTAACCATACTTCCCATAACAGAATGTAATACAACGTACAGCCATCTGACAGGCACTATTTAGACAAAGATGAACCCTCTTTCCCAGGGGCAAGCGAAACAAAAGCGGAGAGGACATTCTGCACTCCTTGGTGCAATTCACACAGTATCTCACTATTCTATGTACATCCAAAGTATGGAGCAGTGCCTCGCCCTGACTGGCATGCTCAGGGTAGTTAACAGGAAGGTGTATAGTTTGATTCAGTGTAAACCTGTATACCAACTTTGGTAAAAACTTACAATTTGTACACAAAGAAACACTGTCTTTATGGAAAAGCAAATAAGAATGCTCATACACAAGAGCCTGTAGCTCTGAAATCCTTCAAGCAGATGCGACTGCGACCAAGAATAACATCTTCCATGATAGAAAATGTAAGTCACAACTCAAGGCTGGCTCAAAAGGAGCCAATGTCAGTTTCTCAAGCACATAAGTCAGGTCTCAAGGTAGGACCGGACTATGGAAAGGAGGTTTCATATGTAAAATACCTCTAAAAAAAACATGGGACACCTCTAATTGTGCTACCGCATGACCATCAATAGAGACATGGAAAGCTGATTTAGTGGCCAAATGCACTTTCAGTGAGGGATACTGCAGACCAGAGTCTGACAGTGACAGCAAGTATTCTAGCACAGCATTTACAGGACATGTAAATGGGTCCAAATTCCTGGAAGCAGCCCCCAAAATGAATGCTTCCACTTTAAGGAATACGTCTGTCTGCTGGAAGGCTTTCTAGCTACAATCAGCACAATAGCAACCTTAGGGGATATTCCAAAAAAGTGCTATGTCCTGAGGAGCCATGCATGCAGGTACATGGACTTCAGGTCCGGATGGACCAGGGACCCCTTGTCCTGTGACAACAGACCCCAACACAGAAGTAGCAGTACATGAGGCTGCACTGCCCACTGCAAAGGAAACCACATCTGGTGAGACCATACGGAGCAATGAGGATGAGGGTGGCACCCCCCATCCTCAGTCTGAGTAGCACCTCTGTATAAGAAATTGGGGAAATGCATGAGTAACTTACTTTTCCAAACAAGGACAATGTATCTTGCCCAAAAACTCCAGGTCCTGGAGCAAGTGAGCAGAAACACAGCAGTTTTGCTTTGTGGGGAAGCAAAGGTCCAACTGTGGATGACCCCATCTTGCAAGGAGGTTGTCTACCACAAAGATTAGCAGTTCACATTCATGCATCCTGGACTGTGACCTGTTTAGCTTGTCCACCAAGATGTTTTGGATGCCTAGGAGATTCACAGCTGATAGTTGTAGGCCGCTGGACAGAGTCCAGTACCACACTCTCATTGCTTCCTAGCGCAGAGGATAGGAATGAGTGCCCCCTTGTTTGTTAATATAATGAATCAGACAGATGTTGTCCGACTGTATTAACAAAGGACCCAGACTCAGATGCTCCTGAAAATGCCTGAAGGTTGTACATGACAGTGCTCACCTCCTGGACATTTATGCGTAAGTTGGTCTCCACCTTGGACCATGACCCCTGCATCTGGTAACGGTCAAGAAGTGCACGCCAGCCACAGCCGGAAGCATCTATGGTGAGAATCAGTACAGGAGCTGGTAAAAGGAATGGAATGCCCATTAATAGGTTTTGGCAATCCATCCACCACAACAATGCTCTGCGCAAGGGAGTCATGACCAGTGCCATTTGGTCCAGCTTATCTGTCAGCTGATGCCATTGAACTCTTGGTGTCCACTAGGGATCCTCATATGGAAGCATGCCATTGGTACAGTTAAAAAGGCTGCAGCCATGAGTCCCAGAAGGTGCAACATGGTCCTTGCTGGGACATAATGACTGCTGTGTACTAGTTACGCTCGTGCCATCAGGTGTTCTGCTCTGTCTAATGGCAGGAATGCACACTCCTTCTCTGTGCCCAAGACTGTCCCTATGTACTGCAGTCTTTGACACGGAGTCAAGACAGAATTTTGCACATTCACTGCGACTCCTAAGTCATCAAAAACTGTCATGTCCGGACACAGCATGTAGCAGAGCCTCCCTGGAGATAGCCTTCAAGAGCCAGCTGTCCAGATACAGGAAGACATACAGGCCTTCCCTGTGAAGGACTGCTGTCATTACTGCCAACTTGCCAAGCATTTGGTAAAGACCTGTAGCACTGAAGATAAGCCAAAGGGCAAGACTCTGAACTGGTAATGCTCCCTCTCTACCATAAAGCGGAAGTACTGCCTGTGAGCATTTCTGATCTGGACATGGAAGTAAGCATCCTTCATGTCTAGGGAGCAAAGCCAGTCCCCTGTTTGAAGCAGTGGAATAAGAGATTGCGGGGATACCAATTGAAACTTCTTGTACTCTATACAGAGGTTGTGCTCCCAAGATCCAATACAGGACGCAGATCTCCAGTCCATTTTGGGAATTCGATATAGTTCCTCACTTTGAACTACTTACTAAATTAACATGGATGGGTCTGAACATGTACCTAGTCAGATGGATTAAAAATCTGTTGCAAAATAGAACACAATGTGTTCGTGTAAATGGATATATTTTTAACTGTGCAATGGTCAGTTAGTGGGGTACCACAGGGACTGGTTCTCCGACTGACCCTTTTCAATTTGTAGATCTCAGACATTAACATCAATGTCACAAACACCCTCTCCAAGTTCACAGATGACACTAAACAGGGAGGGGAGGTGGACACTCTTCTGAAGTATCAGTCTATGGTCAAGGACTTAAAGACAACTGAAACATGGACAATGGTAAACAAGATGAATCTAAACCACGAAAAGTGTGTAGTTCTCCACTTTGGTAAAAAGAACCCAGTATTCTCATACACGATCAATACCAAGACTATTAAAGTCATGAACATGATCTAAAGGTAATAGTTAACACCAGATTTATGGCCACTGACCACTGTACCAAGGTCACCCACACTGCTAATGGCATCTTGAAGTGCGTTAAACGCACTTTTGTTAGCAGAACTGAGCAATGCATCATTCCTCTATATAGGACCTATATTCGACCACATTTAGACTTCAGCTCCCTTTTTGGAACCCTATTTAAAACAGAATATAGACCTGGTTGAAATACTGCAGCGCAGAACCACTAAACTTCCTAACCAAAATCACTTGAGTTAACCAGAAAAGACTTTGGTCCACCGGGTTAGTAAGTCTGGAAAATAGGAGATATAGGAGCGACCTATTACAGGTGTACAAGATTTTACAGAGTTCAGCTCTAACATTACAATGTGGTTTTCAATGTAATAAATGCACCCTTAACTTAAGAAGTCACAATAAACAATTATTAGTCCCCCCTATGAATACTTGTAAAAGGGCTAATTATTTCACCATCAGGGCAGCAAAGACCTGGAACAAAATGCCACAATATGTAGTCAAGGCAGCTAGTTTTAATATTTAATTAAGGCTAGATAAACTCCTTAACTGGTCAACTAGTGTAGACTAATTTACCCACCAAGTTGTGGGGCAACACTCTAGATGGGCCTACGCCTGCTTTTGTTTGGATTCAAACTGAGTAAACCAAGGTAGTATCTAGAAGAGAATCCTTTGTTTCTTTGATGAGGAAGAACTGGTTCTAAAGCACGTTTTAGGAGTAATGACTGCATGTCTTCTTTCAGAAGATAAAAATGTCCCAGAGGGTAACTGGAAGGAGGGGGAAGATGCTCTGGATGAGTGCTCAGCACCTCCAGAGCATGCCTCCTTGCAATTATCTCCAGCATCCATATATTTGCTGTAATATCCCACCTCTGACTGAGGACCAGGGCGATTCTTCCCCCCACAACTACCCCTGGAAGCAACAGTGGGGGTTGGGGAATAGTCTACAAGGAGTCATGCAGAACCGGAGGGGGCAGAGCCACAGGCAACAATTTCTTTGAGTCCTTCTGAATGGGCACATGAAGGCAGGGGTCCTGATGAAGGCCCAATGCCTCTACCTCAGCCCTGCTGATGGTAGGGGCAACCACCTCTGGCAGCAGGCTGATGAAAGCATCCTCTCCCATGTCCCCTAGCAGGAGTAGGGCAGAGGGATTTCACAGACCTCAGAGTCATTTTGAATGTCTGAAGGCCTCTTGACGGCCTCTTCTACATAGTAACCAATAAGTCTGGTCCCTCTAAAAGGAGCACTCAAAACTGCTTCCTGTACATTTGCAAAACCTGCAACCCCTCAGCCAATATGTCTCATGCAAATATCAGAGGGCACTGCCTAGAAGAGGCATCACAGACATCATATGCTGAGCGGAACAAATGTTTGCCAACCTCAGCCCCAGAAGTTAGTTTTAATTAACTCATTCTTGACAGAAGCTTTTGTCAAAGCTTGGGGCTGCAGCTTTAGCAGCTTTCCACAAGCTGTTCTGACATTTAATCATATGGGCCCAGTAATATGCAATGCCTACTGAGGCAGAGGCATAGGTATGCTTGCCCTTCATAACCTGCCTGCAGGACTCTGTCATGAGGCAAAGTACTCATGTATTTAGGTGCTCTGGACCCATCATGTGCAGCCATAATGACCACCAAGTCTGTTTCTGGCTGGTTTGCATATTGCGGCTTAGCAGCTGGGATAGGACACTGCTAATCAGCCTTTCTTGGTACTGGAGAGCTAGGTCTGTACCTTGCAGCAAAGGTAGCATTCTCCAATGCAGGATATGTCGGCGTAAAAGTGGGATCCTCAGGGAAGACCTAGAGGTGTACACTACCGCGCTCTCACTGCAGGAGGCGAGGGTAGAGTTGAATCTTGGAAAACACCGTTCTTGTTTATAGCACTCCTCCTCCTCCATCATAAGGTCTAATTTTTATCCAATCTCATCATCGGCAACAGGAACTGAAGGTGCGGTGTTGCCAGCGAGCAGTTGAGAATAAGGGGATCTGCTGTGCTGGATGTTGGCGTCGATGGGGTTGGGGCCGATGAGCCCCCTCATCGACAGGATGGCAGAGCTGTACAGGCAAGCCTGACAAAATACACTGAATCATCTCAGAAAATGGTGCCAGCACAGCTTGAGTGTCGATAACGCTCGGTGCCAGGGCTGATCACATTTGCTGATGACGGGCCTCGACCTGACAATGATAACAATGCATCTTCCACAGTAAGTATGGCAGCGCTTGAGCCTAGCCTCAACCTTGGTGTCTCATCAACGGTCAGGAGGGGCTGTCATCAACACTGCCCGAGTGTTCAATTACGATTAGAATTACCTTTAGGCCTTTGCAATGACCAGAATCCCACCAGGGAAGCAGATTTCTCCTTATCCCTGTGCTTGTGCTTATGGCCCAATGAAGAGGAGGGTCATAATGACAACCTGTCCTGGTCCCTGTCCTTTGACTTTGCCAGCCTCGATTCAGTCAATGGGGCTGGTGATGCAGATTTCGGGCTTTCTTTCCTTCAACATGGCTGCTAAAGTTTTAAGGAGAAGGAAATTTTCCAGAGTTTTCTTGTGGTGTCACCTTGTAGTTTGGTTAAAACTCTGGCAGATCTCACAGGCCCTTAAGTTGTGAAACAGGCCCAAACAACACACACACACACCTCATGTACATCTTCCTGTTGATTTTATCTCTGCACTCACAGTACCAAAAGAAAATGATTTGGGATTTCGTGGCAGGCACAGACAAGGAAAATACTTAGTTTATAAAATAAATAATTAACAGCAACAGCTGGCTGATGGTGTTTCCAGCAGCAGTTCCAACAAGTACGATCAAAGGCAGGAAAAGAACTGAGGAGTGATGGGGCCGCCCATGTTTATACAGATGCTGACACATGACATCATCGTGGGCAGCCCCTGGTTAGCAAAAGCTTCCATGTGGTCCTAATGCAGATGCGAATACAGTTCCAGAGGTGTGGCCTAATGGAAGATATTCTCAAAGATTATCAGTAAGGCCTTTGATGCTGTGGCGCACGACAAGCTTCTGCGTAATGTAAACCAGTGTGCTACATACGAGCCATATACAAAAAGGACTGCTAACTGGCTTGGTGGGAGGAACGCAGGATAATTGTAGACAGGAGCTACTCCAAATACAGGGAGGTACACAGTGGTGTCCTTCATATCTCCGGAAGGACACAGACAAAGTGGAGGCAGTCCAGAGGAGGGCAACTGAAATGGTGCAGGGTCTGCATCAGAAGTCCTACAAGGAGAGACTAAAGGACCTCAATAAGTACTCCCTGGGACAGAGGAGGAAAGGAAGAGGGTGTAATAGAGGCCATTACCTCATGCAGGTAAATAAGGTACAGAAGGGAAGAATTTTTCAGAAGAAAGATGCTCAAGAACAAGAGGACATGCTGTGAAGCTGGGGGGGGGTAGATTCAGGAGAGACATGAGTGTGTCCCTCTTCACAGAACGTGATGGATGCGCTGGCCCACCAGCACACAGGTAGGGCATCCATCTGCGATGCCGACAACCCGGGTTTGGGATCGGACTCAGGATATTGGAGGGCCAGCTAGGGAGAAGGATAAAGCATCCTAGGGACTGCCCTCCTTCCTGGGGTGTTATGTATCCGGCACACAAGGACCCCTAACAGAGGCTGGGGAACCACAGTGCCGGTGCCACATCAGTGGGGGGTGGGACAGATGTTATTGTCATTGCAACGCCCCCGCCTCGACAGCATACAAAATGCCAGCACCAAGCATGAAGCTCTGCTCTGCTGCCTCCACTGCCTACCCCTTTGTCCGGCTAATGGCCCTACCCTGGGGTGGGAGGAGAAGCTGGTGGCAAGTCACGCTGACTTGTAGGGGGAGAGGTGCCCACCAGGTGGCCCCGCTCAGGGGGGTAAGCCTTGGCATGGGGAGGCGGCGAGGGTGGAAGCCAAGCCCCTGCAGAGAGATCGGGGAGTGGACACACATAAAATAAAAGTGATGGATGCCAGTAACAGTCTTCCAGCAGAAGTGGTGGGGGCAAAAATGCATAGGATAAGCACAATGGAATCATAGCGGAATAGAAGGGGGGGGAGAAAGAGCTGTAGATCAGACACAGTCTGCGGTAATACTGCAGGCAAGGGGAAATAAGCAGACTGGATAGGCCAAGTGGTCCTCATCTGCTGTCAAATAAATTCTAATTCTGTAGTGCTGAGGCCATTGCTCTTCAACAGTTTCATCAACAATCTGGAAGCTGGAGTCTCCAGCCGGTTGTTTAAGTTTGTGGATGACACTAAGCTGTCCAGGGTGCTGGCCTCCCCCTTGAGGTTCAGGACAAACTTCAGGAGGATCTGACCAAGCAGACCATTGGTCAGATACCTGGAGCCTCAGAATCAATGCTGCCAAAAGTAAGATAACACACTTGGTGAGGAAAACCAGAGTTAGGACCTACACACTATGAGTGGCTCCTATTGCTGCAGTTGAGGAGGAAAAGGCCCTGGGGTCATAATATGAAGCAGGAAAAGCACTACATGGCTGCTATACAGAGGGCTAGCAGAATGATGTGGTGTATACAAGGGGAGTGCCTAGCACAGCAGGAAGAGCAATGTAAGGCTGCTGTACAGAGGGCCAGCAGAATGCTGAGGTGCATCCAGTGGGTCGTGCCCAGCACAGCAGGAAAGTAATCCTGGTACTTTACAAGATCCACGTCAGG
This sequence comes from Neoceratodus forsteri, assembly GCA_016271365.2. Classification (NCBI taxonomy): domain Eukaryota; kingdom Metazoa; phylum Chordata; order Ceratodontiformes; family Ceratodontidae; genus Neoceratodus; species Neoceratodus forsteri. The sequence goes on along the minus strand of CM028131.1, from coordinate 105,244,115 downwards.
CCCCAACTGGAGTGCTGTGTGCAGCTCTGAGTTTCTAATGCAAAAAGGATAATGAGGCAGTCGACAGAGTGCAGTGCAGGGCCACAGGGATGATCATGGGTATGGGAGGCAAAAGCCATGATGAGAGGCTGGAGGCCCTTGACAGGTTCCCCCTGGAGAAATGGAGGCAGAGAGGGGATGAGGTCTATCTTCCGCATATTCAAGGGTTTCAGCAATATCAAACAGCTGGAGATGTTTGACCTGGTGTCCTGCAGCGGGAAACAAGAATACACCCAGCAGCTCGGGTGGTCAATTCAGGAGTAATGTTAGGCAGTACTTCTACCATAGAGGAGTGAACCTATGGAAAGTACAGTTACGTAAGAACTTACCCTAACAGTAGATCTTTGAGAAGAGCTCTTACAGCAGGCTACACAATAGGACTATGCCGCCAGGCACTAGGACCCACAGAAACATTCTAGCCAGCAGTACTCAGCGGGACTGCCCCCCGGACGTCCGCCAATGGTATAAAGGGGTGGTCCCCAGCCCCACTCAGTTTCTTCCTGCCGGAGACCCAGCAGATGGATAAACGGAGAACCAAGGGGGTTCCGAAAGTTCCCAACAAGGAGAAAACAGGACCAGGGGGAAGGAGGGAGGGAAAGTAGCACCTGCTTCAAAAGCTCTTCTCGAAGATCTACTGTTACGGTAAGTTCTTACGTAACTGTACTATCTTACTTCGAGTTGGAGTTCTTGCAGCAGGCTGAACAATGAGGACTGATTCCCAAGCAGTGCCAAAGGAAATTGCAGTAGGGAGGAAGGGAAGCTATCAGAGTCTCATGAAAGGAGGCCTTGAAGAACAGTTAGGCCGAATCCTGCTCTCTTTCTGTAAGCTATGTCCAAACTGTAGTGTTTCACAAAAGTGTGCACTGAGTTCCAATATGCCACGGCGCAAATATCAGCTGCAGACACATTTCATAATGCCGCAAAAGAGGCGGCCACCCCCCTGGAGGAGTGCACCTTCACTGATCCCGGTAAGGGTTTCTTTTTTTAAAATATATTTTTATTGATTTTTTTCTTTTAAGTCAGGAGACATTTTACAATCAGAATTTTTTCTGTGTTTACTTCAGATTTGTTATTATATAGATTTACATTATTCAAGTATGCATGGAGATCTTTTACAATTGATACAGTTTAGCACTGAAATAAATTATTCATATTCTTTGCTAAAATCGAATAAATCTGGGGCACCATTCTAGTCTCATTTCTTCTCCCCGATTCATGTGTGTTATGGGCAAAAATCAGGATCAACCCTCGCTTGATAAATTGACCATCTCTGCCAAAGAGTGGTGAACTTATCCATTTGGTTATTAAGTTTGGCAGTGATACTTTCCATCTAGTATATAGAATTCACTATTTGCCTCCAATCTTGTATGACCGGGATTTCTTTGGTCATCCATTTCCTTGTTAAGGATTTTTTTGCAGCCAATAATAAAATGGGCAGCAGGGTTTTTGTCCATGGGGGGGGGGGGAACGATCCGGGTAGACAACCATAAGCACTACTTCGGCTGTGAGCTCAATGTTCTCCCCAAGGCTATCACTGATTTCTTTTTGTATACATATCCAGAAAGGCATCAAGCGTGGACATTGCCACATTATATGTGCCAGGTCTGCCATCTCAGCTCCACACTCCCTCCAACAAGCCCCAAATTCAGTCGGAAGATATTTCGTCAGACTTGCTGGTGACCTGAAAAACCTAGATCTATATTTCCATGAGTATTCTCTCTAAATATGCAAATTAGTGATTTGACCGCACGCAGAGATGAAGAGGACCACTCTTCTTTAGATACAACGAGGCCTAAATCTTTGTTCCAACTTGTCAATTTTGAGCTTGTTGATTCTTTAGTTCGATCTCGCATCATTTTATATAGATTTCCAATTAAATGATTCCAATGTTGTCCCTGAGAGTGGCCAAAAAATAGTTTTAAGAGAGGAGGGAAAGGAGGGGTCAGTTTGACCCGAATAATTCTGTTGCGTAATAGGTGGTTTGATTTGGAGGTATCTAAAGTGATCAACATTTAGTAGGTTAAATTTAAGTTTTAGTTCTTCAAATGATAGGATCCCATTTGGACCCAAAAATTGGAACACCTGCTCCAATCCTAATCTACGCCAGCGGGAGAAAGTTATGTCGTCATGGGATGGAATGAAAAGGTCATCCTCTGAAATAATCTTACAGTACCCATTGATTAATTGAAGTGGCTCTTTATCTCGCATTTAAAACCATATTTTTAAAACCTGTGAGGTGACATCAGTAAAGTCTCTTAAAAGAGGAGTCCTCCCTGAAGAAGAAAAAAAATATTTTTTTTATGTCATACATATCATTCAGGTGAAACTCTAATTTCTTCCACAGAGAATCAAACTGTTCAGAAAGCCACAGAAGAAGAATTTTAAGAAATGTGGCTTCTGCGTATTTTTTGAGGTCCAGGAGGTTAGTACCACCCCGAGTGAATGATAGTTTTAATATTGAAAGACGGATTTGTGGTTCCGGTAAGGGTTTCTTGTACTTTTCGTAACACAACGTAAAGCAATTAACCAACCATTTGGATAAGGTTTACTTAGTAACAGATGCTCATAAAGATCTGGGAGCAAAGGCAACAACTGGCTGATCAGTTTTATGAACAGAACGGGTGCGGTCTATATAGTACCCAAGCAACCTGTGGGCATCTAGAGTATGGAGAAGTGCCTCCGCTGGATTATAGTATTTTGGGTAATAAACAAGATGGCTGATGTCCTGGTTCAGGGTAAGCTCGGACACCACCTTCAGAAGAAATTTAGGATTAGTTCCCAGAGACATCCTGTCTCTGTGAAAAACTCAATAAGGCTCCTTACACATGAGGGCCTGGAGCTCGGAAATCCTCTGAGCAGAAGTAACTGCAACTAAAAACACAGGTTACTCACCTGTAACAGTAGTTCTAGGAGTGGTATATGTTGTTCATCCACACTTCTGGCAGTGTCTGTTCCCTTTAAATCTTGCCAGAAAGTCTTCAAGCTGGCTCCTCCCACCCACCCATGTGGTATGACCCTCCTCTCCGCCCTATGACACCAGATCTTACCCGCTGGAAGCAGTAATGTGCACCAAATCCAGTGGAGATCAGGTGGGTCAGTGTGGATGAACAACATACACCCCTCCTAGAAAGTACGGTTACGTAAGATCTTTCCATAACAGTAAATCTTCCAGGAATGTCTCTTGCAGTAGGTTATTACTTCTCGGAGGTTCCAGCAGGTGGTGCTATCACACGGCAGCTTCTTCCAGAAGTCTCTTCACTAGGGACCACCCACACACGACATTATTTCCTGGCTCTACCTATAAAAGTGGTTGGCCCCTGGTGTCGTCCTTTCCTTGCCGGATTCAGCTCGTAAGTGAGGGTCCGAGGTAAACCAAGGTACTAGTGATTTCGAACCCTAAGTCCTTAGATTATGATTCCCTATTAGAAATGGCAGGGGGACAGAAGGTGGGAAGCTACCTACTGCAAGAGGCATTCCTGGAAGATCTACTGTTACAGTAAGATCTTACGTAACAGCACCATCTTCTACGGAATGGTTTCTTGCAGTAGGTCATTACTTCTGGGAAATTTCCAAGCAGTTATGTCCTAGTGGGGAGGACAAGTGTGACCGTATGTCTTGTAAAATATTGTGGCCAAAGGGCTGCTGGTTGTCTGGAGGCAATATCAAGCTATAGTGCCTGGTAAAGGTATGGATGGTGGACCAGGTGACCGCATTGTAATGTCGGGACAGAAGCATTGGTGAAACAAACCATAGTGGTTCTTATGGCTCAATGGAATGAGTCTGATCAAGACCTGATTAGGATTTATTGTATTTGTTACAGCAATAAGTCATGTGATGGATTTGTCCATCTAATCGGTATGTTTCGTGACACTAAGGCTGCGGGGAACCTGGAACGACAGATGGTGAAGGGTCTGTCATAGGCTCCGATGCCCGGTGCATGTCGGCGGAGCCGACGTGCAACTTAGTGGTCGAATCCCGGCGGATGCCAGAGGAGCTGGCATCAGACTTAGGGGGTCCCTCATCGGAGGCGGGCAGAGGGTGGGAAGCAGCCCGGTCTGAGGGGGACACTGCCGTGCGCCGCCCTGGAGGGTCAGGCGTCTTAGCGGCCTTCTCCCGGCGGACATCGGAGGGCCGACATCCGACTTATGGAGGCGCGCAGTAACCCGCAAGCCTGCGGCGGCATAGGGCAGAAGTCTCCTTTGCCCGGAGGCACCAGGCTCGGTCAGCGAACCCGACAGGCCGGGCCGGCGCTCTCCAAAGCCTTGGAGGCTGCCGTCGAGCGATTCCCCGGAGGGACGTTACCTTAGCCACAGCTCCAGCCAAAGCTGCGGAAAAGGAGGCCTTCTCCCAGTGCCTTTCTTTGTCCCGCTTCTTGTGTCCTTCTGGGGAGGTCGACGCCTGCCTAAGCTTCTTCAACTCCTTCTCCATGTGGACATCATCTTTTTAAGGAGATGGGCTTCCAAAGACTGCTGGCGTCGTCTGCGGGTGGCCACGCTGAAATGCAGGCAATGCGGGCACTTGTCGACCGCGTGGTCGAGGACTAAACAAAAAAGGCAGAGGGAGTGACCGTCTTTGTGAGGCAGTTGGGCGCCGCACGAGTCGCACTTGTTTTTTGAAGGGGACGACATAAACCGACGTTCACCTGACTAATTAAATGCAAAATACTGAAACTTTCAGTAAAACCAACGAAGCAACAGGGCTGAGCACGAACTTCACCGCGAAGCACTGCATGAGCTGACGGCGGGAAAGAACTGGAAGCGTGTGTCCGGACCGCCCCTTTATACACCGGCGCGCTGACGCGGACACCTGACTGGGGCGGTCCTCCCAGGGACTGATAGCTAGAAATTTTTCATGGGGTCCTGCCGCCTGTCGGCAGTCCAGTCCTATATGTATTACCGACTGCAAGAGCCCTCTCAAGTAAGATCAATGTTTTCCACGACAGAAGACGTAGCTCGCAATCTGCGGCAGGTTCAAAGGGTGGCAGCATAAGCTGCTCCAGGACGAAGAGTAAATCCCAAGGAGGGACGGGATCCCTGATGGGTGGCCTAAGGTGGAGGACCCCCTTAAAAAGGCACGGTAGTATCCAGCTGGGTGCATGCGATGAAGCCTATGGGGCATGATAAGCTGAGATTGCACAAGGTGCACTTTGATCGAGGAGTAAGCTAACCCGGATTGAAAGAGGAAAAGCAAGTACTCCAGAACCAGCTTTTCAGGACAGTCTAAGGGTGAGAAACCGCATGCTTGAGACCACAGGCAAAACCTGCACCACTTCATGGCGTATGTTGCGTGTGTCGCCGTTTTCTGGGGCAGAAAGTACCTCTGCCACCTCTTGCGAGACCCCGTGTCGCAACATGGCTATGTCTCGAGGAGCTAGGCATGCAGGTTCAGTGAATGTAAGTCCGTATGGACTAGCGAACTCTCCTCCTGAGCCAACAGGTGGGAGCTGATTGGCAAAGGAAGCAAAGGTTCCCGGGATAACCGATTCAGAAGCGGGAACCAAATTTGCCTGGGCCAAAAAGGCGCCATCAAAATAAGCATCGCATGCTCCCTGCGAAGTTTGAGAAGGACTCTCTGGATCAACGGGAAGGGAGGGAAGGCGTAGAGGAATCTGCCCGCCCAGGAGAGGGACAACGCGTCTCGCCAGAAAAGACCAGGCCCTGGATCTAGCGAGCAATAATTGTGCAGTTTTGCATTGGATGGGGAGGCGAATAGGTCTAACTCTGGAGTGTCCCATCTGTGGAACAGATCCTCTGCCACCTCCTGTAGAAGTTCCCACTCGTGGACCCTGGCCTGGGAACGACTCAGGCTGTCTGCGACAGTATTGTCCACCCCGGGAAAGTGAACTGCAATGAGGTTTGCGCCATGTCGTAATACCCATTCCTACACCCTCATGGCCTCCCTGCAAAGGGGGTAGGAGTGTGTGCCTCCTTGTTTGTTAAGGTAATACATCACCACAGTATTGTCTGTTTGTAACAGGAGAGTACTCGGTGGAATCTCCGACTGGAAGGCCTGCAGGGCATAAAGAACCGCCCTCATCTCCAATATGTTGATGTGGAGATGAGATTCCTGGGTAGTCCATGTTCCCTGAGACCTCACCCCGTTCAAGTGCACTCCCCACCCCAGCCCTGAGGTATCTGTGGAGAGTGTTATCACCGGGGACGGCGCTGTGAAAGGACCCCCCACCGAGAGGGTTCCCGGGTCTAGCCACCACTGCCAGTCCCGAACCACGGTCTTCGTGATTCTGACTGGATGCTGCAGATGGTCTTGCCTTTGGTCCCACTGCACCCTTAACATCCACTGGGTTACCCGCATGTGGAGTCTTGCCATCGGGACTGTTGGAATGGCCGCAGCCATATGTCCGAGCAGGCGAAGGACCAGTCTGGCCGGGACCGTCTTCTTCGCTGACAGATCCCTTATGACGGATCGTATGCATTCCGCTCTGTCTTCGGGAAGAAAGGCCTTCCCCTTGACGGTGTCCAGAACTGCCCCTATGAACTGCAGTTTCTGAGACGGTACCAGGAGAGACTTCTCGTAGTTGATTAAGATGCCCAGAGACTGAAAGAGAGCCTGGGTATGCTGAATGGACAACAGCAATGCCTCCTTGGAGGAGGCCATGAGAAGCCAATCGTCCAGGTATGGGAACACGTAGTGGCCCTGTCTCCTGAGAGACGCTGCCACGACTGCCATGCACTTGGTGAATACCCTGGGTGTTGATGACAGCCCGAAAGGAAGTGCTCGGAACTGGTGGTGGCGACCGAGAAACTTGAAGCGCAGGAACCTCCTGTGCGCCTGAGCGATAGGGATATGCAGGTAGGCGTCCTGCATGTCTAGGGACGCCAAGAAAGCATCCTTCTTCAGCATGGGGATTAGTCCCGGGAAGGTCACCATGCGGAAGCGCTTGTAAACAACCGACATAATGAGGTCGCTGAGGTCCAAGATTGGACAGAGGTCCCCTGTTTTCTTTGGAACCAGGAAGAAGTGTGAATAATAACCTGCTCCTCTCTGGTTCCCCGGAACGTTCTCCAAAGCTTCTTTCTGTAGAAGCGTGAGCACTTCCTGCCTTATGAGCAAAGCGTGCTGACCCGAATAACGGGAGAGCAGAGGAGGTCTTGTGGGGGGCTTGTCTAGGAATTCTATATAGTGGCCTTTTTCGACCAACTGTAGCACCCACCAGTTGGTGGTGATTGACCGCCACCCTGGCAGGTGGTCTGCGATGCAACCCCTGACCTTTGTTTCCCATTGATCCTGGGGAGGGGAGGAGGCCAGGAAGGAGTCATGCTGTGGCAGCAGAGGGTCCTGCAAGTTGGGCCGACTTAGTAGCACGTTGGCCTCTACCTGAGGACGTCTTGACCTAGGCCTTCTGAGAGAAGGAGCCCATCTGTTGCTGGCCGAAACCAGGTTGTTGCCTCTGAGTCCGCTGCGGAAATGACTCTGGTTCCTATGAAAGGAACTGAGTCTAGATCTGTACATGGCCTGAACAGATCTAATGGCCTTCCCAGCTTCCTGTAATTTGCGATGACCTTTCCGAGGCTTCACCAAACAAAACTCGCCATGAAAAGGAGCGTCCATAATGTTGTTCTGGATGTCCGGGGTAAACCCGGAGACATGGAGCCATGAGTGTCTCCGGAGACATATGCCTGAGGCTGCCGCTCTGGCCGAAGAGTCCGTGGAGTCGTACGCAGCTCGGAGCACCTGGGTCACCACGTCTGAACCCGTGCGGAGGAGCTGAAGGAGTTCCTCCTTTTGGCCACCGTCTGGCAATTTCTCCGCCTGTTCCTGTCCCTGTTCCCACAGCGCGTTCTGGAACTGAACCATGTGGGTCAGGTAATTCAACGATCTAATGGCGCAAGTCGCTGCCGCATAAGTGCCCTACCCAGCACGTCCAGTTGCTTGGACTCCGGGTCCAGTGGCTGCGTGCTCAGATGTTGCTGTCTCTGAGACCGGTCATGAGAGGCTGTAATGACCAGGGAGTCAGCCAGGTACTGGTCCTCCCTTGGGGCCTTGTACAGGCAGTCAGCCTTCTTTGGCATTGCCGGGGTTGAATGTGGATGCTTCCACGCTGCCTTGGTGACGTCCACGAAGGTATCCACCAAGGGTGGCACTACCACAGGCTTGGGATCTTTTTGCCGAAGGTAGCGGGCAAGGCGTAGTCTTGGTCGAGCCCTCCGCATCCCATCCCATGTTCCTCTTGGATATGTCTCATTATCTCCGGAGACGAGGGGTCATCCGGAGGAGACCTAGGGAGGTCACGTGGGTCGGAGAGGGATGCTGATCAGTGAAGAAGACCTGGAGCATTCAGAGATGCCAGATCTGGAATCCTCCAGAGCGGCGAATACCGACGCCTTCTGGGTCTCTTGGGGCTGGGTGACCCTGAAGAGGATCTTAGACGGAGGCCTTCTCTTCTCTGTAGATCTGCCCCTAGGAGGTGCTTCTGGCCCTGGGGAAGGTGCTCAGCCTGCTGCCCCTTTGGCGAGGCGAGGGGCGAGGCGCCGGGTGGTGCCGGGTGTGGAGGAGGGTGAGTGGTGACCACGCCCTTTGATGGTGTCCCACCAGAAAGTGAAGAGCTCCTTCACTTCGCTGTTGAGGCGCTGACGACGGACCGGGCGCCGTGGCCTGTCATCGGGCCGGGCATCGCTCCCCCGGGGTCTCTGGTTCTGGGAGGCTCCGTGGAGCTCGACGGGTCCGGAATCGCCGCCTGGTCTTCAGACTGAGTGACTCTCCTCGGCCAACGCCTCCTGACCGACATCAGTAGGCGGCGGTGGTTCTTCTGGCTGTGGCATCTGACGCCGGTCCCCTCCGCGCCCTGGGGTGAATACCTGACCAGCGACGGGTGACAAACTGCCGCCAGTTCCCGGGAGTGTTTGTGGGCCGACGTCGGGTCCAACGTCCACTTAAGGGAGGTCAGCTCCTTGGTCTTGCGTTGGGGTGGCGGCGGCAGGGAGACTGACCAAGCCGAGTGCCGGGACGAGGACTTGTGATGCTCCCCTGACCTGGATGAGGCCTTAGCTGAAGAAGCGGGCCTGGAGGTCTTGGCAGGCCGCAGAGTCAAAGAACCACTGGCTGATTTGACCACGACCGGGGCTGAGAGTGGGCTCTAGACAGGGAGCGGTCCGACCTGGAGCCGGAGCTGCAGGAGTCCGAGGCCCTAGAGGGGGATCTAGGTCTCACCTTCTCCCGGTGCTTCTCGTGGTGCCTGTGCGACTTCCCCAAAGATTCCCCCCTGGAGGAAGGTTCCATGGCCTTGAGCTTTTCTTCAAGAAGGAAAGCCTGGAGACCCTTCTGTCGGCGGACTCTCGTTCGGCTATTGAAGCCCTGGCAGAAGGAGCAAGCCTGGGTGTCGTGGTCCGGGCCCAGACACCGAATGCAGGCTGAATGAGGGTCTTTGAAAGGAATCTGCTTCCCACAGGCGCACTTCGAAGAATGGCCCTCCACTGAAGTTGGGGAGGACATCACATGAAGAAAGGGCTGGAAAAGGATTTCTTCCTAAGTTTGGATAGCTTCTGAATAGATTTCCTGGTTGTTGCGCTAGACTAAACCGAAGAGGTCGAGACATGCAAGTCGACGGCAGGAAAGAACTGGGGATTCTGGCAGGACCACCTCCTTATGTACTACGCTGACGTCGGGGGCGGGACCAACGTCAGAGGCGGTCCCCGCTGAAGACTACTAGCTAGAAAATTTTCCATGAGGTCCTGACGCCTGCCGGCTTCAGACCTAATGGTGTAACCTGCTGCAAGAGCTGTACCTCGAAGAAGATCAACAGACAGGCTAAAGAGTAAAGGGATTTGAAAAGCTGCCATTGCTTCGACAGTAAGAGATAATAAGACTGACTTACAGATTTGCAGACAAAAACAAGATATCTTCGAGTTGTGCTCACTAAGGAGTGTCAACATCACTGGAGAAGTCCAGGAAATGACTGCTGCAAACAGTTCAAGGAACTGAGCTCCAACAAACCACCATGCATGAAACCACATGAGGAGGTCCCCACGGAGGGGTTGGATTCACATCTTTATTATGCCTTGCATGACCACTATGGCTCTGGGGCAAGGGGGAATGACACAACAGTCAGTATTGAGAACTCCAAGGAATCACAATGGCAGGAAAACTGGATCGCGGTTTGTACAGACTGGGAGATTCTATGCCTGCAACATTTCCACCAAGAAAGAACAGTTACGCAAGAACTTACTTTAACAGTAGATCTTTCAGGGAATCTCAGTCATCAGTTAAAACTGTGAGGAACTTCACCCCGCAGTGAAGCAGGATCCAAACGGAAGACTTTCGGCAGTACCCAGTGGGGCCGCCCCACACCAACGCCACCAACCCTATAAAGGCATGAGCGCCCCGCCCCCTGCCCTGCTCCATAATCGGCCCCTCCCCATCAGACTAAGGAGCAACCTGCAGCCATGGGGAACCGAGGAGGGAGAGAGGTGCCCAAACCCAAATAAAAGGCTGGATATACCAGAAACGCAGTTCTGAGATTAGAGCCCCATAAGAGGGGGATGGCGGAGGGAAGGCAGACCTGATGACTGAGATCCCTTTAAGATCTATTGTTATTGCAGGTAATTTCGTAACTGTTCTATCTTCTTAGGGGTATCTGAGTCATCAGGTCACACCATAGCAATGAGTCCCAAGAACTTACTGGTGCAGCAAGACAGCTTGGGAGGAAGGCCAACAATGCCTAGGCAGGAGACCCTGCAAGACAGCCTGATCCAAGCCGTTCAGGCTCTGGAGGCAATATCCAGACTGTAGTGCTTGGTGAAAGCATGGACGGTACTCCAGGTCGCAGCAACGCAAATGTCAGTGGCTGAGACCCCTTTAAAACACGCCACAGAAATAGCCATACTCCTCTTGGAGTGGGCTTTCACTGCTCCGGCAACTCTTTGCCGCACTTGTTGTAGCAGAACACAATACAGTGTGCCAACCATTTGGACAAACATTGTTTAGAAATATGAAATATTTAGAAATATCCTGTTTAGCCGATCACTGGAAACAGGGGAGGTACCCAAAGACTGGAGGACAGCAGATGTAGTCCCCTTATACAAAAGTGGGAACAAAGAGGAAGCAGGGAACTACAGACCAGTCAGCCTCACCTCGGTAGTGGGGAAGATCATGGAAGCACTACTGAAGGAGAGATTGGTGGAACATCTGGTTGTCAATGGACTACAGGACCCAAGGCAGCATGGTTTCACCAGGGGGAGGTCATGTCAGACCAACCTCATTGAATTTTTTGACTGGGTGACTAGGGAGGTGGATCAGGGAGGGCAGTGGACATGGCCTATCTGGACTTCAGCAAGGCCTTTGACACTGTGCCACATAGAAGACTATTACACAAACTGGGAATATGGGTGTGGGCAGGACAGTAGTGTGGTGGGTAGGTAACTGGCTGGGTGGCAGGACACAGAGGGTGGTGGTAAATGGCTGTCACTCCACAGAGGGAAGAGTGACCAGTGGGGTACCACAGGGATCAGTGCTGGGACCGGTCCTATTCAACATCTTCATCAGTGACATGGCACAGGACCTAGAAGGCAGAATTTCACTGTTCGCTGATGACACAAAGCTCTGTAACAGAGTAGACACACCAGAGGGTGTAGACAGAATGAGAAGCGACCTGCAGAAACTTGAAGAATGGTCAGGGGTTTGGCAGTTGAAATTCAATGCAAAGCAGTGCAAGATAATGCATATGGGGCACAAAAACCCTGGCACAATATATCAGTTGGGGGGTGAGGATATAGCATGCACCAAGCAGGAAAGGGATCTTGGGGTTATCATCTCTGATGACCTCAAGGTAGGAAACAGTGTGACAAGGCAGCAGGTAAAGCAAATAGGATGCTGGGATGTATAGGCAGGGCATTACCAGCAGGAAAAGGAGGTCATAAGCCTACTATACAAGACACTAGTGAGGCCCCACCTGGAGTACAGTGTACAGTTCTGGAGACCATACCTACGTAAGGACACAGACAGGGTAGAGAAGGTTCAGAGGAGGGCAACAAAGATGGTGCATGGATTGCATCACAAGTCCTATGAAGACAGGTTGAAGGAACTGAACATGTACTCCCTGGAGGAGAGGAGGGAGAGAGGGAGATGATAGAGACATACAAGTATCTTACAGGAGGAACAGGGTGCAGGAAAACACTATTTTAAGCGAAAAAGATGTTCCAGGACCAGAGGGCATGGGAGGAGGACGATTCAGAGGAAACATGAGAAAGAATTTCTTCACAGAACGGGTGGTGGACAAGTGGAACACCCTGCCAGAGGAAGTGGTGGGGCTGAAACAATCACAGGATTTAAGAATGCATGGGATAGACATAAAGGAATTCTGGAGGTCAGGGGTAAGGTACAACAGACTTCTAGGAAAACAAACTGAACTTACAAGCTCAAATGGGCAGACTGGGTGGGCCATAGGCCCTTATCTGCTGACACTGTCTATGTATCTATGTATGAACGCCCTTTCTGCCTGGGGCGAAAGAAACAAAAAGCTGCGTAGATCTCCTGCTATCCTTAGTTCAGAGAAGATAATATTTCAAAATTCTGCGCACATCTAACATATGGAGCAGTGCTTCCCCCTGGATTGGCATGCTCTAGAAAATAAACTGGAAGGTGGATAGTTTGGTTCAGGGTAAACTCAGACATCATATTAGGGAGAAAATACAGGTTACACACCTGTAACAGGAGTTCTAGGAGTGGTATATGTTGTTCATCCACACTTTCTTGCAGGTTCCTTGCCGATTTAAATCTTGCCAGAAGGTCTTCAAGCTGGCTCTTCCCACCCACCCAGGTGGTAAAATCCTTGGTTCCGCCCCATGATGCCAGATCTAGCCCGCTGGAAGCCAGATTGCGTGTCAAAGCCAGGGAGGTCGGGTGGGTCATGTGGATGAACAACATGTGCCACTCCTAGAACTCCTGCTACAGGTGAGTAACCTGTATTTCTAAGGACGTGGATATGTTGCTCAATCCACACTTTGTGGCAGACTCCTAGCAGATCTCCGGGAGGAGGGAGGCAAGGCGTGCACCCCCTACTTAGGGAATAAGGACTGAGGTCCCAAAACCAGCATCCAGGTGACTCTAGATCAATGTGGTAATGGGAAATGAAGGTGTGTGCTAATCCTCAGGTAGCAACCCTGCAGATTTCCTGGATAGGGACGTCCTAGAAGCAGCCACCAAGCAGCGGTATGGGGCATGGCAGGAAACAGCATCCATGGGAGGCTCCATGCCTGCCAACCTATAGCAGAGATCTATGCAGGAGGTGACCCACCTGCCTATCATCCGCTGGCTGCAGGTCTGACAGGTGCAGCTTCAGCATAGGTGACAAATAGCAGGTGAACCTCTCCATGAACTTCAGCCGTTCCCTCCTTATAATAAGAGAGCGCTCTTCTAGGGTCCAAAGTATGGAGCCTATATTCGGCCTCCGAGGTGTGATTGGGGTAGAACACCGGCAGAGTCAACACTCCAGTTAAGGTAAAACTCCGACACCACCTTCGGAAGGAATTTCGGGTTGGGGCGAAGGACAACCTTGTCCCTGTGGAAGATCAGATAAGGAGACTCAATGGAAAGCGCCTGGAGCTCTCCCATCCTTCTGGCTAACGGATAGCCACCAAGAAGGCGGTCTTCCACAACAGGTGAGAGATGTCACACCTGTGCATCAGTTCGAATGGCTTGCCCATGAGCTTAGCCAATACCAGCAGTAGATCCCATGGAGGTGGAGGTTCCTCACAGGAGGGGATATGTGATCAAGGCCTTTGAGAAAGCACCACCACCTTCCTGTGCCACTGACTGCTTGCCGCCCGCACCCGTAAGCAGAGATGGCTGCCAGGTGCACCCTAAGGGTCATCGATCGAAACCCTAGCTGAGAAAGGGACCACAGGTCCAAAATGCTAGCCAGGAACAGGAGGAAGGGTCCAACCCTTGTTCTGACACCAAATGGAGAATCTCTTCCATTTGAAGGCATAGTATTTTCTGGTCGACTCACGAGACGCCTAACGACGCTGAGGACCTCGCCGGAAAGACCAAGGCCTGGAACTCTGGCCATTAGGAACCAGGCCAGGGTGCAGGATTGAAGGTCTGGATGGAGAACCTTCCCTCTGTCGACTGACAGCAGGTCTGGGCAGGCTAGAAGCCTCGGGAGCCTGGAGCTGAGGCTGAGGAGATCTGGGTACCAGAACTGGCGGGCCAGTCTGGGGCTACCAGAATCACCTGTGGCTTGTCCCTCATCACCTTGAGAAGCACCTTGTGGATCAAAGGAAACGGAGGGAAGGCGTGAAGAGCCCAGGGTCCATGGCCTCAAAAGCATCCCCCTGCAGCGAGCCCTGATGAGGGGGGTGGGCGTGAAACAGCCTCAGCTTCACATTCTCCCTGGGGGCGAACAGGTCCACCTGAGGGTAGCCCCAATGGGAGAACAGGTCTTGTACTACCTCCGGCAGGACAGACCACTCGTAAGATTCAGCGCCTATCCGCCTGAGGGCATCGGCCAGACTGTTGGAGGCTCCTACCACATGGATGGCGGGGGAGATCCGCCTCACGCTGATCACGAGAGACCAGATGTGACAGCCTCTTACACAGGGCAGGAAAGAGGCCTGCCCTGACGGCTGCGAGTACATGGTCGTGGTGCTGTCCATCTGGACCTGAACCAGCTGATCCCGTACAAAGGGAGTGAAGGCAGTGAGGGCTAGTCGAACAACTCGAAGCTCCAGCAGGTTGATGTGGCATCGAGACTCCTGAGGGGACCAGAGGCCGTGGGCTCTGAGCTCCCCCAGATGGGCACCCCAACCTATCAGAGAGACATCGGTCGTTAGAGTGGCTGTCGGCTCGGGGCGGACGAACGGGATACCCTCCTGCAGATGAGTTGGGACGAGCCACCATTGCAGGCCGTCCCACATCTCCTGGGTCACTGTCATAGGCTGGTCCAGAGGACCGGAGCGCTGTGACCACTGGCTGGCCAGCCCCCACTGCAGTGGACGCATATGTCAGCGGGCTCAACGGATCACGCTGGTGCTGGCCACCATGAGGCCCAAGAGGTGCAGAAAGTCCCAGGCAGGACGCAATTGCCCAACCAGAAATGATTGGGCAAAGGAGAAAAGGACCTCAGCCCTGTCCACCGGGAGCAGGGCTCTGGCTTGAAGAGAGTCAAGCTCTGCCCCGATGAAGTGAATCACCTGCGATGGCATGAGTTCCGATTTGGCCTCGTTGATGAGGAGGCCAATCTGAGCAGACCCGGAGGGCCAGATCCCTGGACCACTCCACTTCCAACCTGGAGGGGGCTGCAATCAGCCAGTCGACCAGGTAAGGGTACACCCGACCCTCGGCACCGCAGGAATGCTGTCACCACTGCCATGCATTGGGTGAAGACCCTGGGAGCTGGAAGAGGCAAAGGGCATGGCCCGAACTCGTAAAGAGAGCCCACTGCTCTGAAGAGGAGGAATTCTGATGAGACGGATGGATTGGGACATGAAAGAATGCATTCTGAAGGTCCACAGAGCAGAACCACACGCCCGGTTCCAAGGATGGAAAGATCTGAGCCAGAGTGACCATCCTGAAGGTGCGATGCCTTATGAACTTGTTCGGGTCGTGGCAGATCGAGAATGGGCGCCAGCCCCTCAATCCGCTTTGGGACCAGAAAGTACCTGGACACAAACCCCGGTCTAGAGGGGTCCGCCACCGCTGATCACCTCTTTCTGAGGAGCAGGCAATGTCGGCTCGATGAGCCGACAGAGGGTTGCAGAACTGTAGCCCTGCGGGGCGACGGCTCGACAGGGAGGAAACTGCAGAATTCCAGTGGCAGACCTCGCCGCCACTTCTAGCACCCAGCGTCCATGGTGGTAGGGACGCAGGCAGAAAAGAAGTGGAGGGAGCAATCTCCACGGGGAGGGACCCGGAAGGTGGATGAGTTTGGGGGCGACACCCCTCAACCAGTCACTGGGCAGGCTTAGAGGAAGGGCCCGCTGAGGGATCTCCTGGATCCTTCCCTCCAGGCTTCCTAGTAGAGAAAGTGGCAGACTTGGCCTTAGGGCGCCAAGTGTGAGCCTGCTGGCCCTGATGCTGGTGTTGCTGGGCCGTATGTGCTGCATGAGCGTAAGGGCAAAAGGGCTTACGCTGCTGCTAGGCGGCCTTGTCCTTCTGGGCAGACGTGACCGAGTTCAAGGTGGCGTTGGACTTCTCGATCCTCTGGAAATGGCCTTCCGCTCTGGGCCCGAACAAGTCGGTGCCCAGGAAGGGAACGTCTGCCAGCTTGTGCTGGGTGTCCGCCGTGAAGGTGGAGATCCGCAGACAAGCTCTGCACCGCATGGCCACTGCAGCCACTACTGAACGGACACAAGAGTCACCAATGTCCAATGCAGTTTGGATCCTGCACCTGCTTGACCGTCGTCTGAAGGTCAGCCGGAAGATGAGGAATCACGTCATCCAGGGAGCCCATAAGGGCGTCTGAGAAATGTGCCATCAGAACGGCCGCGCTAGCCTGACGAAGGCCTAGGGAGGAAGCAGCGTAAACCTTCCGTCCCATGTAATCCAATTTTTTGGATTCCTTATCGGGCGGTTTGTCCACGTCCTGAGCGCTCTCGAAAGCCGGAAACGCTATTGGTCACTAACCCCTAGGCAGAGCGGTGCTCCGAGAAACTGGAGAGGAACCAGTGGGGACAGTATACTACGTTCATCCTGGCCGAGTGCGGGATAAGATGCTGGCCACTGCCACAACTCCAAGGCCGGGCTAACAATGGCTTCGGCCACCGGAAAGGTCTCCGTAGGGGAATCTCGGTCTAAGCACTCCATAAGGGATACTTGGCCCATTTTGAACAGGTTCAAGCTGCAAACCAGTAAACTCTGAGATGAGTCAAGCATACCCAGAACGAGGATGGGATCTCATCCATCAACTGGCCCCTGTAGACTCCAGGTCAAGTGGCCTGCAGAACAGGGAAGAGTCGTCGTCAGACTCCGAGGAGTCTGCGAACAGCTGCCGAGCGCCTGAGCCACCCTCCACCTGCCAAGGCCGATCAGGAGTAAGGGTGACCGACAACCTATGGGGCAGGGCCTGACCCGACCGAGAATCCTCGGTCGGGGCCCTAGTCTTCGGTTGTGGAGGCGGAGGTTCTACCACAATGGGTGGAGCAGCCGGTTTCGGCCGAACAACCGGCACCAGGGGCGGCTCCTCAACTACCACAAGGGGTTGTTTCAGCTGCTCCGGTGACAGCCACTTAATGGCCGGAGAAGGCGATGGAGTCGGCTTCTTATCAGTCAGTAAAAGTTGCTGCCATATCAAGTCCTCGTGGCCCACGCAACAGCACGGAGCCTATCCTCCGAAGAGGACTAGCAGCGATGCGCGCTTCCATGGTGCCGAGACCAAGACCGCCGACGGCACGGGACCGGGTGGACCTGGAAGAGGACCCAGATCTTCAGGGATTCCGAGGGTGGGTCAGAGAGGAACGGGAGAAGCCCACCCCTCCGGTGCAGGGACCCAAACCTGGGACTTCAGCACGGATGCACAGGCAAGTCACTGTAACCACCAGGGGAACCGGTGAAGAAGGGTTGTCTGCTTCTCCAGTCGACAAACCGTCCGACGGGTCGAGAAAAATCTCAACCGTGTCGACGGATGTCTCGGCCAGCTGACCTGACGGGGGACACCATGAAGCCAGCGGCCGCAGCTGCAACCTCGACCGAAGTTGAGAGTCGATGGTCTGGTGAAGGGATCTCTCCCACTCCCATGAACATAAATGGTGGGACTTACCTTTAGAGTCCTTCTTTCTGGACCGACCGGAATGTCCCAAAGGCCCTTCTTCTCCCTTAGTGGAGAGGGACTGACAAAGCTCCTTAAAAGAAGCTGTGTAGGAGGAGCCCAAGGACAGCGGGATGAATGCGCAGCCGAGGTGGAAGAAGAAGCGGCCTGGGCCGCCTCCTCGAGGGATCATCTGCTCCAACTGCTCCATGGAACTGCTGTCAGCGGACACCACCCAAAGGGCCTCCTTAGACTTGACTGGCGGTACCATTTTCGGGCGCCCAAGAAGTAGTTCTGGCACGGTCCTCCAAGACCGAAGCCAAGAAGGACTTGTACAATTCGCAGGGCCTGCAAATCGTGGCCAACCCCAGGCAGTAGACACACACATGGAGTGCGTATCGTTCCGGGACATCTTCTGCCCACAAGGGCACCGACGGAAGCCGGGAGTAGATTTGTCCATCGCAGCCACGAGGGAAGACAAAGACCATAGTCATGTAAATTTTAAATTAGTTTTGGGAAATCTGAAGAGTGTGAATCCAGCCTAAAATGCAGAGCACTAAGGAGGGAACCAGAGCTTCCAAGCGGTAAGGAAGATCTGGCGTCATGGGGCAGAGCCGAGGGTTTTACCACCCGGGTGGGTGGACGGAGCCAGCTTGAAGACCTTCGGGCAAGATTTAAAGTGGCAAGGAACCTGCCACAAAGTGTGGATTGAACAACATATCCATGTACCTAAAACTTAAGATTTGTGCACAAAGACACCTTGTCTTTATGAAAAATCAAATAAGGCTCCTCACACCAGAGGGCCTGAAGCTTGGAAATCTTTGAGTAGAAGTAATAGCAACCAAAAATAACACTTTTCAAGAAAGAATGCGTGGCTCACAAGACATAGCTGACTAAAATGGAGATAGACTAAATTTCTCCAAAACAAAATTCAAATCCCAAGCTGGGACAGAGAACGGATTGGAGGCTTCAGAAGCAGGAAAGGTATGGGACACATCCAACTGAGCCATAGTACGAACATCCATGGGATCGTCAAAGGCAGAAATAGCTGAAAGGTCACCTTGAGGGAGGAATACTGTAGACACGAGTCTGACAGAGGAATCAGGTAGTCCACAATTTGGCACATTGGACAGGTGAAAGGATCCAGATGATGCTTGGCAACCCAGATAAGAAACTGCTTCCACTTCATGGTATATGTGGATCTAGTGGAGGGCTTTCGAGCTGCCACGAGGACACCCGCCACATGCTAAGATGCTCCAAACCAGGAGATGGCAATGTCCTTAGGAGCCAAGCATGCAGACAAAGAGACTTTAGGTTGGGATGGACCAGGGTCCCTGAGCCCACGCCAGCAAATCCCTGTAGGGGGGCAGAGATACCAGGGGTTCCTCTGTTAACTGTTGCAGAAATGAAACCACATCTGCCGCTGTCAGAAGAGTGCAAGCAGTATCATGCTGGCCCTCCATTTGCAGTTTGATTAGCACTCTCTGAATCAGAGGAAATGGAGGAAAGGCATAAAGGAACCTGCTGCTCCAAGAGAGGGACAATGCGTCTCGACAGAAAACTCCAGGCCCTGGACCTAGGGAGCAGAAATTGGGCAGTTTTGCGTTGACTGGGGACGCAGAAAGGTCCAACTCTGAATGACCCATCTGGCAAACAGATCTTCTGCAATAGATGACAGAAGTTCTCATTCATGTATGCTGGACTGTGTCCAGCTGAGGCTGTCCACCAGGGTGTCTAGCACACCGGGAACGTAGACTACCGAGAGAACCAGATTGTGGTCTAGTGCCCAGTACCATACTCTCATGGCCTCTCTGCACAGGGAGTATTAATATCCCCCCCCAAGCTGCTGATACAGCAGACAACACTGAGCTTGTCAAACTGGATCAACAGCTGACCCAGGAGGAGATGGTTCTGAAAGGTCTGCATGGCATAGAGGACCGCCCGCATCTCCAGGACGTTGATATAAAAGGACAATTCGATCTGGGACCATGAGTCCTGAGTTTGAAAGGGATCCAGGTGTGCTGCCCAGCCCAAACCTGACGTATCCATAGTGAGGATTTACTCGGGGGTGGAGACCTGAAATAGAATCCCTTGTAATAGGTTCTGTGGGTCCATCCACCACTGGAGCACCTTACGGACTGGGGATGAGACCAGCACTGACTGATCTAAGCCATCCATGTGTTGGTCCCACTGCACCGAGTGTCCCATTGGAGTACACGCATGTGCGGTCTGGCCTAGGGTACTGTGGCAATGAAACCCAAAAGCCTCAGGTACATCATCACAGGAACATAATGGCTGTGGGCAACCTCTTGAGCCTGGATAATAAGGCACTCCGCCCTGGAGAGGCAGGAAGGCTTTGCCTTCATTAAGTCCAGGACCACCCTATATACTGAAACTCTGGGACGAATCAAGGCAGATGGACAGTGATGCCCCATGGAGAGAAACAGCTAGAGGGTTCTCTCAGGGTCCGAGAAGCTGTTCTCTGGACCGAACTGTGAGGAGCCAGTCATCCAGACAGGAAAAAACGCATAGACCTTCTCTCCGGAGGGCAGCAGCTACTGCTGTTAAGTAATTTGTAAAGACCCATGGTGCAGAGGATAAGCCAAAGGGCAATACTCTGAATTGGTAATGTTCGCCCTGAAAAGAAACTAGAGAAATATCCTGTGTGGAGGACACACTGAGATATGTAGGCAATCCTGCATATCCAGGGAACACAGTCAGTCGCCTTGCTTGAGTAAGGGCAGCAGAATGACCATGCAGAACGTCTTGTACTGGATATACAGGTTGAGGTCCTTGAGATCTAGAATAGGCCACAAATCTCTGGTTCTTCTGGGGACCAGGAAGAACCTGGAATAAAAAACCCTGTTGCTTTGGTGCCCAGGCACTGGTTCAATGGCCTTTTTCCACAGAAGAGACTGTACCTCCTCTCGAAGAAAGATTAGATGAGCCAGGAGGAGTAGGTGGGAAGTATCGGAGGAGTCTTTGAAGGCACCTCTACAGGTTCCAGAGTGTGACCCCTCTCTATAATCTGAAGAATCCAGGCATCTGAAGTTATGGTTCTTAACTGATTGAGATGGAGGAAGAGCGACTCTGACCACCACCTCTTGGCCCAGGACCGGGAGTCTGGCAAGGAGCCAAGCAGAGGTAGATCCAGCCGCTGGGGCTGATTCATCACCTATGGGATGCTTAGCGACAGCGCGGGAGGAAGGGTAGGCAAGATGAAGGAGCCTTCTCTTGCCCTGAGGACGGGAGCCTGTCCGACTTGTGGACACCTTGAAAAGGAGGGTGCTGTCTGCTCTGAGCTTCTTT
Organism: Neoceratodus forsteri; assembly: GCA_016271365.2. Lineage (NCBI taxonomy): Eukaryota > Metazoa > Chordata > Ceratodontiformes > Ceratodontidae > Neoceratodus > Neoceratodus forsteri. The sequence goes on along the minus strand of CM028131.1, from coordinate 105,223,069 downwards.
ATGATAGAGCGAGTGACAGACTTGATAGCCCCTGCTAAATGCCTGAAGGTTTATTAATGATGTCCTGGACGCCTGGCCCAAATAACATGGAGCCAATGAAGGGGGCATTAAGCACTCTCTGCTGGACATCTTCTGCAAAACCTGAGACCCTCAGCCAGGAGTGCCTACAAAGGCAAATGCCTGTGGCACCAGTGTCAGAAATATCATACGAGGCCCTGAGAAGATCCTTATAATATTCTCAACGTTCTGTAAGCATCTGAGAACCTTCTGTTTCTGGGAGCATTCTGGAAGGGGCTGGGCAGCTGCCTTGCCCTTTTTCCAGATGTAGTTTTGGTATTTAACCATATGCAAAAAGGGAATTAGCAATCTGAAGCCCCAAGGTAGAGGAGGCGCAGGACCCTCTTGCCCCAAAGGTCAATCTGTCTAGACTCTGTCAGAGGGAGGGAGATATGGTGTTGTGCACCTTGGACCTGTCATATGCTGCTTTAATGACCACAGAATCAGTCTCTGACCGGGCAGCATAGTAAGGCAGGCCATGAGGGCATGACAGCTTGAACAATACCAAAACCACTAGCAGCCTAACCTTTGCATTTCTCAAAATTATCATTCACATTTCTACTGAGGGGTGCTACTGGTTTGTGGCATATAACAGACAAACAGGATCCAGTGCAGAATGAAAAGGTTAGAGTGTGCTAGTTTTGGGAGTTGTGGTTCTCCTTTAAGCATGCACCCTTTGATCATCTGTGAAATTTCCTGGGTGGAAGCACTTTATTATAAAGGAGACAATTAGGCAATGCACATTATTTAAGAGTAGCCATTGCAGGCATTTCAGAGTTGGGGAAGTATGGACCAAACCGTGGTCCCAATCTTGATGATTGGTGGCTTGACTTGCTCACATTGGAATTCCAATCTGATAACTAAGAGGACCCCTTTTTCATGGAGTTTAAAGTAAGAATAGCCAATTCAGGCAGTTTATATGTTTAATTTCTCAGATTTGGCATGACACAGCTTATCTGCCCAGCGAGGCATGGCAGGGACCATGGCAGGCCTATGCCAGGCTGCACTAGTGGCATTCCTCTAGGCTGAAAGGATAGGAGGAATAACCTTAGAAGGAGACTCTGGGATCTCCAGAAAATCCACCAGCTCCCTCCAGGTGGCATCGTCTTCCTCAGTATGGAAGCCCATGGCTGAGGGGACAGCTGCTTCATAACATTGAAGAAGGCAGGGTCTTCAGGAGAGGACCTGGGAGTATGCTTGACCGAGCCCCCACTCACTGAAGACACCCATGGACCTAGCAGAGAAATGAGGTTCCTCCTCCTCCTCTGGGAGGATGAAGTCAGGATGGTACTCTTCCTCGACACTGACATGCTCCATCTTGAGGTCCGACAATCGGAAGGACCGACAGCCCACAGGGAAATGCCAGAGGAGGCAGAAGCAGCGTTAATGACAACTCAGCCATCGACGGCACAGGAGTCCCAGGTCTGTAAGAGGCCAACTGGTGGACCAGAGCTGTAGTGATCCAGGCCAGAGTATTATTAAGGTCGACTACAGGAGACTGGGGCATTAACGGCAGAGGGTGCCAGTACAGGGTGTGACTAACCATCCGTCAGCCAGGGCTTCAGAAGAACCCAAAGGCTGTCGGCCTGGGGAAGTATCAGTGCTGTGACGGAGGGGCTGTCATAAATGACTGACGATGAACTGGGGGCTGACGCCCTGAGGGTCAATGGCCGGGGGCACTGACGGTATGGTCCTGGGAGTTGCAGAGGTCTGGACAGCATCGGGCATTGGTGCAGCCACAGCCGACGAAGTAACCTAGAAGAAGATGAGGAGGCCATCAAGGATCAGGAGTGCTGCCAGGGAAAGCGGTCCCATTCGAGGTCTTTTTTGTGACTTTTCCCCCTGAGGATTTGTCTCAGGCCTTAGGAGGACTGGGAGCTCAATGAACCCACCAGCGACTAGGAAGGAGGGATACCCAAGGATCCCTGTCCAGAACAGGCTACCTGTTGTTCCATCAGGAATTACTGAAGAGCCTTTCTGCGTCACCTAATGGTGGTTTGATTAAACTTCTGGCACAGCTCACGGTCTGAGGCACTGTGGTCAGCCCCAAGACAGCATACACAGAGGCTATGGTCTTCTGAAGAGGCAATTTTCTTTCCACAGCAAAGACGGAAGACAGAAGTGGACGGAGTAACTCTCGACATAAACAAGGTAAAGGTATCTTTTATTTAAGAGAGAATGTAAAACACTAAGTAAAACAAAAATCGTAGGTGAAAATGGTGCAAAACTGCATTGGAGCTTCCGCAGAGACCCATGCAAACAGAGTCAACAATGGGAAAACTGAGGAGGAAGCGGGGCCGCTCATGCCTTTATAGGGTTGGTGACGTCAGTAGGGGATGTTGGCATGGGCGGCCCCATTGGTACTGCTGAAAATCTTCCACGTGGATCAAGCTTCACCGACGGTGAAGTTCCTATGGTGTAACCTGGTGACTGAGATACCCCAAAAAAGATCTGCTGGTACAGAACTTATTCAGCAAAAACAGAGGCCAGGTGCAGGGATGACTCATCCTTGAAGGATGTCAACTGAGATGAGGTGTGAAAACCACCTGGGTTAGGCACTGGGAAAGGAACCCTGAAATGGGCCCTACTGGGCTCCCTGTACCATAAATCAATGGTAATAACCCATGCATGGCGCTGCTCCAAAGTAAGAAACCAGGAGGCCTAAAATACTCAGGCAAGCAGTCTAACCACTCCTGAGACCCTTGAGGTAGCTGCCTTAACAGGGATGGCACAGGCTGCTGGCCCAAAAAACCCGAGCCACGGAAAGGACCTGCTAGCACCAGCATCACCTTCACCCTGGGGAGGACTAAGCTGAATCTGTCACTGCTAGCACTCCTACGGAGGGGGTGGCAGAGCAATGGCACAGGGGGTGAACAGAAAATAGACAAAGGATGCCCAAGGCCGAGCATGTCCCTCTGTGGCTTCTTGCTCACGTGTGGTATCAAGGTCAGGAAGAATCTAGCATCAACACCACTGTCATCCTATGAATTAACACCATGATCACCATCAATATCAGGGACTCAGGACAGTCTCCACACCAAGTTCCTACTTGACATCGATCAAGATACTGGCCACAGCAGAGATGTGCACGTTTTCAACACCAGCCTTTTCCTTGACGTTGTTACCGACACAGCGGCTGGGGACAGCATTTGAACAGATATCAACACCAGCAGTGGCCCCATCATAGACACCACGAATGGTAAACAACAGAGCCAGCACGTTGTTGGTGTCACCCTCAGTATCATCAACATGAATGGTGTCAGCCTGAGTGATAGATAGTCAGCGTCAATGGCTTCCCATTAGTAGACAAGGACAGAGGCCTCGAACCCGAAGCCGGGGTGATCCACTGCCCTGAAGGAGTAAACAGTTCACCCGGCAATATCGCTGACGTTTCCAATGCAGCCTCAGCATGTGGGGGTGGGGTGAGGGGCTCCATACATTTGCCAATTCTGGACAGCAAAACCGGGATCTGGGGGGAACTGTGCAAAGTCCTCTCCTGGGACCTTCTCCCTCTGAAAGTTGGGAATACCTTCCCAACTTTAAGCAACGAATTTGGAGGGTGCAAAAATCCATAGAGAAGCAGGTGTCACACGCATCCATATTGTTACCTGCTCCAAGACAGAAGCATATTGAATGCCCGTCTCTGGCACTGATCCTCTTACTGCCGGTGCAACAATGAAACAAAAGGGCCCCGACTGCCCTCCTTTTCTTTGACAACTTAGGCATTCCAAAAAAATAACAACATTAAGTATAGATGGTGAAGAAGTGAACAAAGGCAATGCACCTCTCCCACGTTGCACACTTTATGGTGGGAAAAACAGAACTAATGTAGGCAACAAAACAGTAACGTCTATCCCCCCGGTGCCCCCTCACCCGGTCTCCACCCCCGGCCCCCGGTCCAACTGAGACAAGTTTCACCTAAGGAGACCCAGAAGCTACTCTCAGGCCTCTCCCCTCACACCAGCACAGGATATGACAGCCTCGAGGCGAAAATGCTCAGACTGGGGCCCCTCCTGCCAGGCCGGTCTGCATCTATTCAACACCTCCATCAACAGTCAGATCATTTCCCAACCTGTGGAAAGTGGCCAAGGTTGTTCCTGTCTTAAAACGGAAATCCCAAAGATCCAGGCAACCACCGCCCACTGCCATTCTATCCACCACCAGTAAACTTCTCAAGAAAGCCGTTGCCTCCCAGCTCTCCCAATATATCCAGGACCACAACATCCTCTCTCTGCCCAGCATGGCTTCAGGAAAGGGCACAGCACGTCCCACCGCCCTTGCTGTAGTCACTTCACTGATCAGGACAGGTGCTGACCAAAGCAGCCTCACTGGAGCCATTTTCGTGACCTCCTCAAAAGCTTTTGACAGGGTTGATCACTCCCTCCTTGGCTCCAAGCTCCTATCCCTTGGATTTTCCTCCTCCGCACACGCTTGGTTCATAAACTACCTCTCCAACCGACAGCAATTCACCTACTTCAATCGGGACGACCTCCAACCTCTCACCAGTCCACTGTGGGGTCCTCAAGGATCTGTCCTTGGTCTGACCCTATTCTCATTATTTATCAATGACCTACCGTCCGTCACTGTCCATGGTCACACCACCCTGTACGCGGACGACCTCGTCCTCCTGGCCAGCTCCTGGGACATCTCCACTATAAACTCCCACCTGAACATTGACTTTGAACGCATTCAAACTTAGCTGGGGGACCACAGGCTCACCCTCAATTTCAAAAAAACCCAATCCATGCTGTTTGGGTCCCTGAACAAAATAAAATCCTGCCCTGCTCCCCTGCTGATCCTCGGGGCCGACGGCTCGCCCCTTGAGACGGTAACTACTGCCAAGTACCTGGGCGTCACCTTGGACCCACAGTTGGACCTTACCTCACACATCCGCAATGTCTGCAAGGCCACAAATTGTAAGCTTGGCCTAGCTTACCGAGCCAATAACTGCCTCACCCCTGCCGCTCGCTTGGCCCTAGCTGGGGGGGGTCCTCCTCCCCTCACTCTGCTACGGACTCGTAACATTTGCACCAGTTCCCAAATCCAGCCTCTCAAAATGGGACACGGTCTACAACAATGTCTACCGCTTCGCGCTTTCTGCCCCTCCCCTCACCCATCGTTGTGATCTATACAGCCACCTGGAGTGGCTTCCTCCGGAAAAGCACCGCTCTTTCGTTCTAGGTAACTTCATTGACAACATCATCCGCTCTGGCACCTCTTAGCCCCAGCCTTCCCATTAAACCAGGCACCCCATCCCACCATCCAAGATCTGGGACAAACCAGGAACGCCTATTCCTAGAACCCACTCCTTTCATGTAGGGATCGGCCTCTACACACACGCCTCAAACTCTGAACTCACTCCCGAGCCCACTGGGGTCCTCTCTTCCCATCCAAGCTTTAAAGCCTCCCTCTGGAACTTCCTGAAACCTTCCTCCCTGTCCCTGCTCCTCGTAGCCCTACTCCACTGCCCCTCTCCTCCCTTCAACCCGGTTGGGTGGGGGCCTCAGCGCTACTTGCACTTCTTCTTCAGTAACTGGCCAGGAATCCTGGACTTGACCACCTGCCTAGGGCTCCTCCCCTCCCCCCTGCTGGCACTTACCATTGTTTTTGTTTCTGTTTTACTCCACTGTTCACCTCCTAATTATATCCTGTACGCCCCATTCTACTGTAATGCACTGTGCCAACCTTGTCCTAGAGCCAGCCTTGAAATGCCTGTTATTTCTGGTAGTTTCTTGACTCCTCTACTGTCCATGTATGAACTTGGCGCCAACCTTGCTCTAGAGCCTGCCTTGCAATTGCCTGTTTATTTCCTATGTAATTTTCTCCATCCCTCAACTGTCTATGAATGTATTTTGTGCCTACCTTGCTCTAGAGCCAGTCTTGAATTGCCTATTTTTTCCTATGTATTTATTTTGATTCCTCAACTGTTTATGTATGAAGTTTTCATCTGTAACTCTCCCGGGTCACACCTGAAAATAGGCACTTGGCTGTCTAGTGTGCTTACCCGGTTAACAAAAGCAAATAAATAAATGGTTGTTGGAGTGTCACCATGAAATGTGCCACCCAGGTGACCTGGAGCCAAAAACCATTGCTGGTCGATAAGCTGCCCTCATAGGCCTAGTATCTTTAGCTTCACCCAAGCATGGGACTTCAAGGAGAAACTGATTTTGGGAAGACTGCTGCAGTTCTGCACTGTGTGGGGATGCAAAAAGTGGCTCCAAACAACCCCATCTGAAGAAGAGCTCATCTATGACAGTCCATAAGTTCCCATGTGGGACACAGCCCAGGACTAACAGAGGCAATCGTCTGGACCACGGTGGACAGAAACATGCATAAGAAACACGTTGTGTTCCACATCCCAATTCATGACCCTCACTGTTTCCTGTAGATAGAGGAGGAACACCTCCTGTTTATTGATGTAATGAATCACTGTACGCCTGAACCAACAAGGATACCCAGAAAAGGACAGCAAAGCCTGGAGGCTAACAGCAGCCCATATCTCCAAAGGTCATGAGATCGGCACCTCAACTGAAGCCTGAGGTATCCATTGTCACGACCATCAGAGGCATGGGACAGAAAAGAGGACCCTTACGAGGTCAGAGTGATTCAAGTGCCAAAGGAGAGCACAATAAAGAGGAGCCATCACCAAATAAGACACTCAAGGTCGTCGAAATGCTGAGCTCACTGAACATGGAAGAACCACTAAGGAATCCTAATGTAGGCATAACAGAGACAGTGAGGATGGCTTAGCTATCGTCTGATTAGTTGTCAAAGCCATTCATCGAGACATAATGACTGAAAGACACCAACTGTCCCCGGCAACCAGAGCGGTGTCCTCTGGCAAGAAGGCCCAGCCAGCAGATGTCGAGGACAGCACCTATGTGTATCAAGCGCTGACAGGGGATCAGAACAGATTATGGTTCACTGACAAGGATACCCAGCTGATTAAACAGATGGCATGTCCGAAATAAGGTGTAAATGACTCAGTCCCAGGATGAGGCTTTCAAGAGCCAGTCATCCAGATACAGGAACACATACACAAGTTCTCTATGAAGAGTTGCTGCCACCACTGCAAGACATTTGGTGAAGACACTGGCACGGACGATAAGCCACATGGCAAGACACAAAACTAGTAAAGAAAGTCCTGCTACATAAAGCGGAGAGCACGCATCCAATCCCCCTGCAGAAGCAGAGGAAGCAGGGACTGAAGAGACACTAAACAAAACCTTTCATATTTGATGGGCAGGTTCAATCCCCCGTGATCGGAGGTCCACTTCAGAACCAGTAAATACCAGTAGTAGTAACCCTGGTTGAGTTCCAGGGCAGGAATGGGCTCTATGGCCAGCATGTGCAATAATGTTCATTTTCTAACAGGACAGACAGGTAACCTGGAGGTAACAACAGAGAAGGAAGGATGCATTTGAGGGGCAGACAGCAGCAGCTCTAGGACATGCCTCATTGAACACTGTACAGGATTCATTTGCCCATGGAACTCTCCCTACACTTTAGCAGAAGAGGAAGATGCAGCCTCACAACAGTATCATGGGTCTTTTGAAGGAATCAGGGAGGTGGGTAAGGAGTAAGAAGGCTCTAGGGGCAGCAGTGAAACCAGCACCTACACCCTTGGTGACCCTGGCATGGACACAGGTTAGCAAGGGGGGGGGGGCAGGGGTACACTGGGATCCATGCCCTGGGGCATGAGAGTAGCCAGGATGATGAGAAGTAGGGCTTATAGAAAGGAACCCCTACCACGAGTCTACGGTGTAAGTCTTGAAAAGAATGTGAAGTTATTTTGAAGACTGCAACTCACACAAAGTCACATCCATGTTGTGGCCAAACAGTTTCTTGCCATGGAAAGGGCATTAACCACTGCTGAAAATCAGTGGCAAAACCAACCACCCTAAGCCAAGTAGCACTGGAGGCAAATGCCAGAGGAAGCAGCACAGGCGGGAAATATCATCGTCAGGCGAATCACAGAAGATGCTTCCAGCATCCAACCATGAAGCGACAGTCTGCTGGACCTCCATTTTGAAATACGTTCATCAGGCAGCTTGTTGGCCACGGCCGAGATGGACTTCCACAGGTTATTATGATATTTAATCATGGAAGCCTATTAGTTAGCAATACGTAGGCCAATGGATGATGAAGCACTGAAACACAGACTATAACGGCAGATAAGGGCCGCTTGGCCCACCCACTCTGCCCTTTTCCCACTACCTACATTCTCTTACCAATAACATTCAGCCTCCTGGACTCCGACAGGACGGCAATTCACATGACGAGAGAGCTTTAAAACCCGTCATGGGTTGCCAGTTACCACTGAATCAGTCTCTGGCTGCCAAAGTTCGCTGGCGCAGCGGTGGTACTATCGCTAGGCGCCAGTGACCCGGTTCAGAAATGAGCTCGTTGGTTGGAGGGTCGACCAGTGGGGAGATGGATCAGCGGCAGCTGCATGCTCTCCATGTCCGGTGTGGTAGGGGGATTATGCCTCCTGGTGTGTAGTGCTCCCGGGTGACCACGGGAGCGGCTTACCGGGGGACAACCAGATGAGGCTAGGAGGCATGAGGATGCTTGGCACGTTTACGCCGTTGTGTCAGTGCACACCACGCATCCTGAAAAAATGTAGAAAAAAGCTCGGCCCCGGCCGATCGCCCTGCCACCGCCAAGACCCACCTGACAACTGGATGCAGGGGAACACAGCCGCCACCTTCTCCTGCCCAGGGATAAACCAAGGTTCCATGGGGGAGGGTCATGACAGGTCAGCTGGAGGATTCGGACCAGCGTTATGGGGATATAAAGCATCAATAAAAAAAGAATCGGCCTCTGGCTGAGTGCAATAAAAAGCTTTAGAGGTGGGAGTCGGATACTGCTCATCTGCCATATCAGGCACAGCAGGAAGGGCGCTATGCCTGTGCCAGGCAGCCATAGTGGCGTCCTTCAAAGCAGTGTGTGTAAGAGGGATGGTTACTGTAGGCATCGTTGGGGCCTCCAGCAACTCATACAGGTTCCAGTTAGAGTCCTCCTCCTCCTCCTCTTCAGCCGTGAAGTCAAAAAAGACCTACACAGCAAAAAGGTTTTATATATTGTATAGATGAACATATCATCCTACTCATACAGATGTGCTTGTAGAATCTATAGTAAACTGTACTATTTAATCTGCCTCTCAATAAAAATTTAATTAAAAAAAAAAAAAAACAGACCTGCACAAGCTTGTGGAGAGCTTGAAACATGTCACTGTCAGAAAAGAAATGTGGGCTATAGATCACACTGCCTTCACTTTAACAGCAGTGGTACAGCTGCAGCCAATGCTTTCAGGCAGGAACAGGTCACCCTCTTCCTCCTCTATGCACTCACCATCAAGATTATATTCCCTGCTCCTTGTCATCCGAGAGGTGAGGTTGCAAAGAATCTCTATAGAGAGTCTGCGATGATGGAGAGTATAAAGCTGAAAGAGGCCAAAGTTCAGGACCTCATGCTAGCATCAGTGGTGTTCGATGGACTGGCCTGAAGCATCAATGGTACAGGCATCAGCATGCGGCTTTAGGTGGGAACTGAAGAAACAGAACCGACATGGTCTGTAGGCAGTTTACGATTTACTCCACACCTGTACAGGGTCGTACAACAATCATATTAACATGCCCAAGCCCAATGGCGGAACTAGCTGAGATCCACCATCAGTAACAAAACCAGTGCCAGACCCAGACCTTGGGAGTCTCAAGAGACAGCTGGAGAGGCAACAGTACCTAATGATGCAGCGGTGACCTGTGATTTAGTAGACTTACCTCTGTCTCCTTATAAAAGAGAACAGTCAGCACTAACAGCCCCATACCAAGTGTGGGGCTGGTCTCAATTTGCACTTGTCTGTATCAAACAGATTCTGCTGACTTGCAAGCTGACATTTTCTATAACTGCAAATCCCAGAATCCCCTGCAGCTGACATCAGAGACAGGCTGTAGCAGTAGGAGATTCCGGCACCAATCCTCTGTGGCTGTACTTAACCCACGGAGGACAGTAGGACCAGCAAACAAAAGATCAGAGCTTATAAAAACTCTGACATGCAGTACAGGCTACTGAATCTCCCATGTTGCAGCTCCTCTTTGAGGTCTGCTGCATGGGATTCTGGGTTTTGTAGTACCAGAAGAAAATCAGCCTCCAAGTCAGCAGAATCAGTCTGATACAATTTACTGCAGTAAACAGTAAGTAGACAAAACAAAAAAATGTTTGCACACAAAAAGCAAATTGGGACCAGTCCCACACTTGGGTGTGAGGTTCTTAGTGCCGACTGTTCCCTTTTAAGAAGACCTGGAAAGAGCAGGAGAAGCCTCCCAGTCGGGAATTTTTGAGATTCCCTGGTGTCAGTGCTTTTCTTGGTTCTTAGAAAGTTTGTCCTTTGATTTCTGTCACCTCTGACATTTGCAATGGACTATTCTATGCTATCACAGACTGCCTAGATGAGCAGTGAGATAAAGATGAGGAGGCAGCAGACAGGACAGGTAAAACCAGCGTCAAATGTTGTGTACTCACCATACCTTTCAAAGAAGTTTCTAAAGCCGTTAGGCAACATCTCATAATGGCCTGGTTAAAGCCCTGGTATATATCACAGATCCTGATGGCTTGACGTTGCGCCGAGAGGCCTATGCAGCAGACGCCCACTGTAATGGCATCATTCTTGTAAGTTTTAACCTCTTCCAGTGACAGAGACAGAATAATAGCTCATAATCCTTAGACTGATGCTGGCATACTACACAAGGAAGTGCTACAAAAACACACAGCAAAGCGACAGTGAGTTTCGGCATTGATTCTGGTTATCAGATGAGAAGTTGACACAGCAAGAGACAGAACTGAGAAAAGATAAAGCCACCCACATCATGTAGGTGGCACTGACGTGCATCAACATAGGGGAACCTGGCTGACAAAGTTACTGGTTGGTCCTGATGCTAATGGATTACAGTTCTAAAGGTGTGGCTCAATGGAGGGGGGGGGGTTACTCAAAGATCTTCCTGCTGTTCCCTCAAGGAATGCCACCAGCTGCATGTGTGTTGAAAAACATGAGCATCTGAAGTTTGAGGCTGTCCTGACAGTGCTACTGTTAGAGCAATGAACCAGTACTCTGAGCAGGCCAGGGTTCAAATCCCGGCTAGGGCACTTTATTCTTTCTCATTTTTAAATTGTACTTATGTGCACATTACATCCCTTTTAAATAAACTATAACTTGATTTTGTGTGGCTTCATGTTGTACATTGGGAAAAAATGAGCATCTATGGGAATCCCTGGTAGAACAGCAGAATGTTTTTTTGAGCAGGCCTGGGTCATGACAGGAGTTCTGTGACATGCAGGTTAAAGGTAGTTCTTGAAGGGTGAAGGGGCCACCTACATGTATAACAAGAGCTCAGTGGCTTGCAAGTTAAAGGCAGACAGTTCTCTTTTAAGGGTGAAGGAAGACAGATACACGTATGACAGGAGCTCTGTGACCTGCAGGTAAAAGGTAGTTCTCCTTTAAGGGGGAAGGGGGACACCAACACCTGACAGGAGCTCTGTAATTTGCAGGTTAAAGGTGGTTATCTTTTATGGGTGAAGTGGGACACCTACACCTATGAAAGGAGCTATATGACTTGCAGGTTAAAGGTTGTTCTCCTTTAAGGGTGAAGTGGGACACCCACACCTATGATTTATGACAGGAACGCTGTAGTGCTAGTGCTGCTGCAGTTCCGACAGCTTTGTAAACAGAAATGGCACTTACTGTATCCTATCATTTTCTTCCCAAGCGTCCAGTATTCTCTGCACCAGGCAGCACTTCTGAAAAAGCTGAAAGAAAACCGGGAAGAAAAGGGGCCAGGTCACTTGGAGCAACAGCAAGAATCAGCGAAGAACACTAAGCAAAGCCCCAAATTTCCCAGTCCCAGCAACACAGGAAGCATTTCACATGTCAGCCCAGTTACTAGTTAATTAACCCAAACAATTCATCTTGACAAGGCATTCATACATTAAACCAGACCCCATCTCCAAATCTGCCCATCTTCATTTTAAAATTAATTTACCCAGTACAAACCAGCTGATGTACATTTTATTTACAGTGTGGTCCTGCTTCTATCCAATTTCACAGCTGGCAGAAACTAAAAAACAGGGGTTTACTTACTTTTTTTTTTTTATAAAGCACTGCTTTTGTATCACATTTTATTTCAGATTTCTTTTTACTCTACAGCTTTGTTCTGCACTTCTCTGACCTAAAAAAAACAACTCAAGAAACCACTTTTGTAACTATGAGAGACATAGTAAAGAACAGTTACCTACCTACCATAACAGTATATGTTCGAGGGAATCATAGAAATCCAACGGCAGAAAATAACCACAATGACCCAGAATCTGCCCCTTCCTGCCCCCCTCTTCCCCCCACTCATCTTCTTTTCCACCGGTCCTCCCTTTCCCCCCCACTTAGCAACCCCATATGTCTGTCCCATGCCCTCTTGAATCCCTCCACCTGTTTCATGTCTTCCATTAGGCCACACCTTTGCAACTATGCCCATGTTGGCGATAGGACTACACAGAAATGTTTGCTAGCCGGGGCTGCCCAAGACAACGCCGTGCGTCAGCGTCTACATAAACATTGGTGGACCCATCACCTCAGTTCCTGGCCAGAGATTAGATTCAAGGACCTCAATGATGGGGAACCAAGACATCAGACCAGTACCAAGCATACAGGTGAGATATGGCGCTGGATAGAACAGCCATGGATTAGGATTAGGCATAATATCTGATGTTACACACTGAAGCAGGAGGAGGATAGAGGGAGAGATGGCATGGCCTAATGGAAGAGATTCTCTTGAAGTCCTACTGTTACAGTAAGTATGTAACTGTACTATCTTCTTCGCGGATATCTCTTCCATTAGGCCACACCTTTGGAACGAGTCCCAAGCAGTTTCAAAACACAGTGGGAGGCTGGTACGGTCTGATATGGACATTCAAGAAGGTTAGCCTTGCAGTGCAACAAGCGCAAATCCAGCAAGCCCTCTAAATGCTATGTCCAGACTGTAATGCTTAGTGACGGTGTGGCCAGTGCTCCAAGTGACTGCAGCAAAAATGTCTGCAGTACAAACATTTCTGAAACAAGATACCGAAGTGGCCATTTCCCATGTGTAGTGGCCACAAACTGCACCAGGAATTTCCTAACCATACTTCCTATAACAGAATGCAATACAACGTGACAGCCATCTGGACAGGCACTGTTTAGACAAAGATGAACCCTCTTTCCCAGGGGCAAACGAAACAAAAAGCGGAGAGGACATTCTGCACTCCTTGGTGCAATTCACACAGTATCTCACTATTCTATGTACATCCAAAGTATGGAGCAGTGCCTCGCCCTGACTGGCATGCTCAGGGTAGTTAACAGGAAGGTGTATAGTTTGATTCAGTGTAAACCTGTATACCAACTTTGGTAAAAACTTACAATTTGTACACAAAGAAACACTGTCTTTATGGAAAAGCAAATAAGAATGCTCATACACAGAGCCTGTGGCTCTAGAAATCCTTCAAGCAGATTGTGATCATGACTCAAGAATAACATCTTCCATGATAGAAAATGTAAGTCACACTCAAGGCTGGCTCAAAAGGAGCCAATGTCAGTTTCAAGCACATAAGTCAGGTCTCAAGGTAGGACGGACTATGGAAAGGAGGTTTCATATGTAAAAATACCTCTAAAAAAACATGGGACACCTCTAATTGTGCTACCGATGACCATCAATAGAGACATGGAAAGCTGATTTAGTGGCCAAATGCACTTTCAGTGAGGGATACTGCAGACCAGAGTCTGACAGTGACAGCAAGTATTCTAGCACAGCATTTACAGGACATGTAAATGGGTCCAAATTCCTGGAAGCAGCCCCCAAAATGAATGCTTCCACTTTAAGGAATACGTCTGTCTGCTGGAAGGCTTTCTAGCTACAATCAGCACAATAGCAACCTTAGGGGATATTCCAAAAAAGTGCTATGTCCTGAGGAGCCATGCATGCAGGTACATGGACTTCAGGTCCGGATGGACCAGGGACCCCTTGTCCTGTGACAACAGACCCCAACACAGAAGTAGCAGTACATGAGGCTGCACTGCCTACTGCTGCAGAAGCGGAAACCACATCTGGTGAGACCATAATGGAGCAATGAGGATGAGGGTGGCACCCCCCCCCCATCCTCAGTCTGAGTAGCACCCTCTGTATAAGAGAAATTGGGGGAAATGCATAGAGTAACTTACTTTTCCAAAACAAGGACAATGTATCTTGCCCAAAAACTCCAGGTCCTGGAGCAAGTGAGCAGAAACACAGCAGTTTTGCTTTGTGTGGGGAAGCAAAAAGGTCCAACTGTGGATGACCCCATCTTGCAAGGAGGTTGTCTACCACAAAGATTAGCAGTTCACATTCATGCATCCTGGACTGTGACCTGTTTAGCTTGTCCACCAAGATGTTTTGGATGCCTAGGAGATTCACAGCTGATAGTTGTAGGTCAGCTGGACAGAGTCCAGTACCACACTCCTCATTGCTTCCTGTACAGAGGATAGGAATGAGTGCCCCTGTTTGTTAATATAATGAATCAGACAGATGTTGTCCGACTGTATTAACAAGGACCCAGACTCAGATGCTCCTGAAAATGCCTGAAGGTTGTACATGACAGTGCTCACCTCCTGGACATTTATGCGTGTTGGTCTCCACCTTGGACCATGACCCCTGCATCTGGTAACGGTCAAGAAGTGCACGCCAGCCACAGCCGGAAGCATCTATGGTGAGAATCAGTACAGGAGCTGGTAAAAGGAATGGAATGCCCATTAATAGGTTTTGGCAATCCATCCACCACAACAATGCTCTGCGCAAGGGAGTCATGACCAGTGCCATTTGGTCCAGCTTATCTGTCAGCTGATGCCATTGAACTCTTGGTGTCCACTGAGGGATCCTCATATGGAAGCATGCCATTGGTACAGTTAAAAAGGCTGCAGCCATGAGTCCCAGAAGGTGCAACATGGTCCTTGCTGGGACATAATGACTGCTGTGTACTAGTTACGCTCGTGCCATCAGGTGTTCTGCTCTGTCTAATGGCAGGAATGCACACTCCTTCTCTGTGCCCAAGACTGTCCCTATGTACTGCAGTCTTGACACGGAGTCAAGACAGAATTTTGCACATTCACTCGACTCCTAAGTCATCAAAAACTGTCATGTCCGGACACAGCATGTAGCAGAGCCTCCCTGGAGATAGCCTTCAAGAGCCAGCTGTCCAGATACAGGAAGACATACAGGCCTCCCTGTGAAGGACTGTCATTACTGCTCAACTTGCCAAGCATTTGGTAAAGACCTGTAGCACTGAAGATAAGCCAAAGGGCAAGACTCTGAACTGGTAATGCTCCCTCTCTACCATAAAGCGGAAGTACTGCCTGTGAGCATTTCTGATCTGGACATGGAAGTAAGCATCCTTCATGTCTAGGGAGCAAAGCCAGTCCCCTGTTTGAAGCAGTGGAATAAGAGATTGCGGGGATACCAATTGAAACTTCTTGTACTCTATACAGAGGTTGTGCTCCCCAAGATCCAATACAGGACGCAGATCTCCAGTCCATTTTGGGAATTCGATATAGTTCCTCACTTTGAACTACTTACTAAATTAACATGGATGGGTCTGAACATGTACCTAGTCAGATGGATTAAAAATCTGTTGCAAAATAGAACACAATGTGTTCGTGTAAATGGATATATTTTTAACTGTGCAATGGTCAGTTAGTGGGGTACCACAGGGACTGGTTCTCCGACTGACCCTTTTCAATTTGTAGATCTCAGACATTAACATCAATGTCACAAACACCCTCTCCAAGTTCACAGATGACACTAAACAGGGAGGGGAGGTGGACACTCTTCTGAAGTATCAGTCTATGGTCAAGGACTTAAAGACAACTGAAACATGGACAATGGTAAACAAGATGAATCTAAACCACACAAAAAGTGTAGTTCTCCACTTTGGTAAAAAGAACCCAGTATTCTCATACACGATCAATACCAAGACTATTAAAGTCATGAACATGATCTAAAGGTAATAGTTAACACCAGATTTATGGCCACTGACCACTGTACCAAGGTCACCCACACTGCTAATGGCATCTTGAAGTGCGTTAAACGCACTTTTGTTAGCAGAACTGAGCAATGCATCATTCCTCTATATAGGACCTATATTCGACCACATTTAGACTTCAGCTCCCTTTTTGGAACCCTATTTAAAACAGAATATAGACCTGGTTGAAATACTGCAGCCAGAACCACTAAACTTCCTAACCAAAATCACTTGAGTTAACCAGAAAAGACTTTGGTCCACGGTTAGTAAGTCTGGAAAATAGGAGTATAGGAGGCGACTATTACAGGTGTACAAAGATTTTACAGAGTTCAGCTCTAACATTACAATGTGGTTTCAATGTAATAAATGCACCCTTAACTTAAGAAGTCACAATAAACAATTATTAGTCCCCCCTATGAATACTTGTAAAAGGGCTAATTATTTCACCATCAGGGCAGCAAAGACCTGGAACAAAATGCCACAATATGTAGTCAAGGCAGCTAGTTTTAATATTTAATTAAGGCTAGATAAACTCCTTAACTGGTCAACTAGTGTAGACTAATTTACCCACCAAGTTGTGGGCAACACTCTAGATGGGCCTACGCCTGCTTTTGTCGGATTCAAACTGAGTAAACCAAGGTAGTATCTAGAAGAGAATCCTTTGTTTCTTTGATGAGGAAGAACTGGTTCTAAAGCACGTTTTAGGAGTAATGACTGCATGTCTTCTTTCAGAAGATAAAAATGTCCCAGAGGGTAACTGGAAGGAGGGGGAAGATGCTCTGGATGAGTGCTCAGCACCTCCAGAGCATGCCTCCTTGCAATTATCTCCAGCATCCATATATTTGCTGTAATATCCCACCTCTGACTGAGGACCAGGGCGATTCTTCCCCCCACAACTACCCCTGGAAGCAACAGTGGGGGTGGGGGAATAGTCTACAAGGAGTCATGCAGAACCGGAGGGGCAGAGCCACAGGCAACAATTTCTTTGAGTCCTTCTGATAAGCACATGAAGGCAGGGGTCCTGATGAAGGCCCAATGCCTCTACCTCAGCCCTGCTGATGGTAGGGGCAACCACCTCTGGCAGCAGGCTGATGAAAGCATCCTCTCCCATGTCCCCTAGCAGGAGTAGGGCAGAGGGATTTCACAGACCTCAGAGTCATTTTGAATGTCTGAAGGCCTCTTGACGGCCTCTTCTACATAGTAACCAATAAGTCTGGTCCCTCTAAAAGGAGCACTCAAAACTGCTTCCTGTACATTTGCAAAACCTGCAACCCCCTCAGCCAATATGTCTCATGCAAATATCAGAGGGCACTGCCCTAGAAGAGGCATCACAGACATCATATGCTGAGCGGAACAAATGTTTGCCAACCTCAGCCCCAGAAGTTAGTTTTAATTAACTCATTCTTGACAGAAGCTTTTGTCAAAGCTTGGGGCTGCAGCTTTAGCAGCTTTCCACAAGCTGTTCTGACATTTAATCATATGGGCCCAGTAATATGCAATGCCTACTGAGGCAGAGGCATAGGCATGCTTGCCCTTTCATAACCTGCCTGCAGGACTCTGTCATGAGGCAAAGTACTCATGTATTTAGGTGCTCTGACCCATCATGTGTGCAGCATAATGACCACCAAGTCTGTTTCTGGCTGGTTTGTATATTGCGGCTTAGCAGCTGGGATAGGACACTGCTAATCAGCCTTTCTTGGTACTGGAGAGCTAGGTCTGTACCTTGCAGCAAAGGTAGCATTCTCCAATGCAGGATATGTCGGCGTAAAAGTGGGATCCTCAGGGGAAGACCTAGAGGTGTACACTACTGCGTTCTCACTGCAGGAGGCGAGGGTAGAGTTGAATCTTGGAAAACACCGTTCTTGTTTATAGCACTCCTCCTCCTCCATCATAAGGTCACAATTTTATCCAATCTCATCATCGGCAACAGGAACTGAAGGTGCCGGTGTTGCCAGCGGCAGTTGAGAATGAGGGATCTGCTGTGTACTGGATGTTGTCGTCGATGGGGGTTGGGAGCCGATGAGCCTCATCGACAGGATAGCAGGCTGTACAGGCAAGCCTGACAAAATACACTGAATCATCTCAGAAAATGGTGCCAGCACAGCTTGAGTGTCGACAACGCCCGAGCCAGGGGCCATGATCACATTTGCTGATGACGGGCCTCGACCTGACAATGATAACAATGCATCTTCCACAGTAAGTATGGCAGCGCCTGAGCCTAGCCCCAACCTTGGTGTCTCATCAACGGTCAGGGAGGGGCTGTCATCAACACTGCCCGAGTGTTCAATTACGCATTAGAATTACCTTTAGGCCTTTGCAATGACCAGAATCCCACCAGGGAAGCAGATTTCTCCTTATCCCTGTGCTTGTGCTTATGGCCCAATGAAGAGGAGGGTCATAATGACAACCTGTCCTGGTCCCTGTCCTTTGACTTTGCCAGCCTCGATTCAGTCAATGGGGCTGGTGATGCAGATTTCGGGCTTTCTTTCCTTCAACATGGCTGCTAAAGTTTTAAGGAGAAGGAAATTTTCCAGAGTTTTCTTGTGGTGTCACCTTGTAGTTTGGTTAAAACTCTGGCAGATCTCACAGGCCCTTAAGTTGTGAAACAGGCCCAAACAGCACACACACACACACCTCATGTACATCTTCCCTGTTGATTTTATCTCTGCACTCACAGTACCAAAAGAAAATGATTTGGGATTTCGGTGGCAGGCACAGACAAGGAAAATACTTAGTTTATAAAATAAATAATTAACAGCAACAGCTGGCTGATGGTGTTTCCAGCAGCAGTTCCAACAAGTACGATCAAAGGCAGGAAAAGAACTGAGGAGTGATGGGGCCGCCCATGTTTATACAGATGCTGACACATGACATCATCGTGGGCAGCCCCTGGTTAGCAAAAGCTTCCATGTGGTCCTAATGCAGATGCGAATACAGTTCCAGAGGTGTGGCCTAATGGAAGATATTCTCAAAGATTATCAGTAAGGCCTTTGATGCTGTGGCGCATGTGACAAGCTTCTGCTGAATGTAAACCAGTGTGCTACATACGAGCTTACATACAAAAGGACTGCTAACTGGTTGGTGGGGAGGAACGAGGATAATTGTAGACAGGAGCTACTCCAAATACAGGAGGTAGACAGTGGTGTCCTTCATATCTCCGGAAGGACACAGACAAAGTGGAGGCAGTCCAGAGGAGGCAACTGAAATGGTGCAGGGTCTGCATCAGAAGTCCTACAAGGAGAGACTAAAGGACCTCAATAAGTACTCCTGGGACAGAGGAGGAAAGGAAGAGGTGTAATAGAGGCCATTACCTCATGCAGGTAAATAAGGTACAGAAGGAAGAATTTTCAGAAGAAAGATGCTCAAGAACAAGAGGACATGCTGTGAAGCTGGGGGTAGATTCAGGAGAGACATGGTGTGTCCCTCTTCACAGAACGTGATGGATGCGCTGGCCCACCAGCACACAGGTAGGGCATCCATCTGCGATGCCGACAACCCGGGTTTGGGATCGGACTCAGGATATTGGAGGGCCAGCTAGGGAGAAGGATTACGCATCCTAGGGACTGCCCTCCTTCCTGGGGGTGTTATGTATCCGGCACACAAGGACCCCTAACAGAGGCTGGGGAACCACAGTGCGGTGCCATATCAGTGGGGTGGGACAGATGCTGGCTGTCATTGCAACGCCCCCGCCTCGAACAGCATACAAAATGCCAGCACCAAGCATGAAGCTCTGCTCTGCTGCCTCCACTGCCTACCCCTTTGTCCGGCTAATGGCCCTACCCTGGGGTGGGAGGAGAAGCTGGTGGCAAGTCACGCTGACTTGTAGGGGAGAGGTGCCCACCAGGTGGCCCCGCCTAGGGGGTAAGCCTTGGCATGGGAGGCGGCGCGAGGGTGGAAGCCAAGCCCCTGCAGAGAGATCTGGGAGGACACACATAAATAAAGTGATGGATGCCAGTAACAGTCTTCCAGCAGAAGTGGTGGGGGCAAAAATGCATAGGATAAGCACAATGGAATCATAGCGGAATAGAAGGGGGAGAAAGAGCTGTAGATCAGACACAGTCTGCGTAATACTGCAGGCAAGGGAAATAAGCAGACTGGATAGGCCAAGTGGTCCTCATCTGCTGTCAAATAAATTCTAATTCTGTAGTGCTGAGGCCATTGCTCTTTCAACAGTTTCATCAACAATCTGGAAGCTGGAGTCTCCAGCCGGTTGTTTAAGTTGTGGATGACACTAAGCTGTCCAGGGTGCTGGCCTCCCTTGAGGTTCAGGACAAACTTCAGGAGGATCTGACCAAGCAGACCATTGGTCAGATACCTGGAGCCTCAGAATCAATGCTGCCAAAAGTAAGATAACACACTTGGTGAGGAAAACCAGAGTTAGGACCTACACACTATGAGTGGCTCCTATTGCTGCAGTTGAGGAGGAAAAGGCCCTGGGGTCATAATATGGAAGCAGGAAAAGCACTACATGGCTGCTATACAGAGGGCTAGCAGAATGATGTGGTGTATACAAGGGGAGTGCCTAGCACAGCAGGAAGAGCAATGTAAGGCTGCTGTACAGAGGGCCAGCAGAATGCTGGGGTGCATCCAGTGGGTCGTGCCCAGCACAGCAGGAAAGTAATCCTGGTACTTTACAAGATCCACGTCAGGCCCCAACTGGAGTGCTGTGTGCAGCTCTGAGTTTCTAATGCAAAAAGGATAATGAGGCAGTCGACAGAGTGCAGTGCAGGGCCACAGGGATGATCATGGGTATGGGAGGCAAAAAGCCATGATGAGAGCTGGAGGCCTTGACAGGTTCCCCTGGAGAAATGGAGGCAGAGAGGGGATGAGGTCTATCTTCCGCATATTCAAGGGTTTCCAGCAATATCAAACAGCTGGAGATGTTTGACCTGGTGTCCTGCAGCGGAACAAGAATACACCCAGCAGCTCGGGGTCAATTCAGGAGTAATGTTAGGCAGTACTTCTACCATAGAGGAGTGAACCTATGGAAAGTACAGTTACGTGTAAGAACTTACCCTAACAGTAGATCTTTGAGAAGAGCTCTTACAGCAGGCTACACAATAGGACTATGCCTCAGGCACTAGGACCCACAGAAACATTCTAGCCAGCAGTACTCAAAGGGACTGCCCCCCGCGTCCGCCAATGGTATAAAAGGGGTGGTCCCCAGCCCCACTCAGTTTCTTCCTCTGCCGGAGACCCAGCAGATGGATAAACGGAGAACCAAGGGGGTTCAAAGTTCCCAACAAGGAGAAAAACAGGACCAGGGGGAAGGAGGAGGAAAGTAGCACCTGCTTCAAAGCTCTTTCTCGAAGATCTACTGTTACGGTAAGTTCTACGAACTGTACCATCTTACTCGAGTTGGAGTTCTGCAGCAGGCTGAACAATGAGGACTGATTCCCAAGCAGTGCCAAAGGAAATTGCAGTAGGGAGGAAGGGAAGCTATAAGTCTCATGAAAAGGAGGCCTTGAAGAACAGTTAGGCGAATCCTGCTCTCTTCTCATAGCTATGTCCAAACTGTAATTAGCACAAAGTGTGCACTGAGTTCCAATATGCCAGGCAAATATCAGCTGCAGACACATTTCATAATGCCGTAAAAGAGGCGGCCACCCCTGGAGGAGTGCACTTCACTGATCCCGTAAGGGTTTCTTTTTTAAAATATATTTTTATTGATTTTTTCTTTTAAGTCAGGAGACATTTTACAATCAGAATTTTTTCTGTGTTTACTTCAGATTGTTATTATATAGATTTACATTATTCAAGTATGCATGGAGATCTTTTACAATTGATACAGTTTAGCACTGAAATAAATTATTCATATTCTTTGCTAAAATCAATAAATCTGGGGTACCATTCTAGTCTCATTTCTTCTCCCCGACCATGTGTTATGGGCAAAAATCAGGATCAACTCCTCGCTGATAAATTGACCATCTCAAGCAAAGAGTGGTGAACTTATCCATTTGTTATTAAGTTTGGCAGTGATACTTTCCATCTAGTATATAGAATTCACTATTTGCCTCCAATCTTGTATGACGGGATTTCTTTGGTCATCCATTTCCTTGTTAAGGATTTTTTGCAGCCAATAATAAAATGGGCAGCAGGGTTTTTGTCCATGGGGAACGATCCGGTAGACAACCATAAGCACTACTGCTGTGAGCTCAATGTTCTCCCCAAGGCTATCACTGATTTCTTTTGTATACATATCCAGAAAGGCATCAAGCGTGGACATTGCCACATTATATGTGCCAGGTCTGCCATCTCAGCTCCACACTCCCTCCAACAAGCCCCAAATTCAGTCGGAAGATATTTCGTCAGACTTGCTGGTGACCTGAAAAACCTAGATCTATATTTCCATGAGTATTCTCTCTAAATATGCAAATTAGTGATTTGACCGCACGCAGAGATGAAGAGGACCACTCTTCTTTAGATACAACGAGGCCTAAATCTTTGTTCCAACTTGTCAATTTTGAGCTTGTTGATTCTTTAGTTCGATCTCGCATCATTTTATATAGATTTCAATTAAATGATTCCAATGTTGTCCCTGAGTGGCCAAAAATAGTTTTAAGAGAGGAGGAAAGGAGGTCAGTTTGACCCGAATAATTCTGATGCGTAATAGGTGGTTTGATTTGGAGGTATCTAAAGTGATCAACATTTAGTAGGTTAAATTTAAGTTTTAGTTCTTCAAATGATAGGATCCCATTTGGACCCAAAAATTGGAACACCTGCTCCAATCCTAATCTACGCCAGCGGGAGAAAGTTATGTCGTCATGGGATGGAATGAAAAGGTCATCCTCTGAAATAATCTTACAGTACCCATTGATTAATTGAAGTGGCTCTTTATCTCGCATTTAAAACCATATTTTTAAAACCTGTGAGGTGACATCAGTAAAGTCTCTTAAAAGAGGAGTCCTCCCTGAAGAAGAAAAAAAATATTTTTTTTATGTCATACATATCATTCAGGTGAAACTCTAATTTCTTCCACAGAGAATCAAACTGTTCAGAAAGCCACAGAAGAAGAATTTTAAGAAATGTGGCTTCATGATTTTTTGAGGTCCAGGAGGTTAGTACCACCCAGTGAATGATAGTTTTAATATTGAAAGACGGATTTGTGGTTCCGCAAGGGTTTCTTGTACTTTTCAGAACACAACGTAAAGCAATTAACCAACCATTTGGATAAGGTTTACTTAGTAACAGATGCTCATAAAGATCTGGGAGCAAAGGCAACAACTGGCTGATCAGTTTTATGAACAGAACAGGTGCAGTCTATATAGTACCCAAGCAACCTGTGGGCATCTAGAGTATGGAGAAGTGCCTCCCGCTGGATTATAGTATTTTGGTAATAAACAAGATGGCTGATGTCCTGGTTCAGGAAGCTCGGACACCACCTTCAGAAGAAATTTAGGATTAGTTCCCAGAGACATCCTGTCTCTGTGAAAACTCAATAAGGCTCCTTACACATGAGGGCCTGGAGCTCGGAAATCCTCTGAGCAGAAGTAACTGCAACTAAAAACACAGGTTACTCACCTGTAACAGTAGTTCTAGGAGTGGTATATGTTGTTCATCCACACTTCTGGCAGTGTCTGTTCCCTTTAAATCTTGCCAGAAAGTCTTCAAGCTGGCTCCTCCCACCCACCCATGTGGTATGACCTCTCTCAGCCCTAT
The DNA here is from genome assembly GCA_016271365.2 of Neoceratodus forsteri. Classification (NCBI taxonomy): domain Eukaryota; kingdom Metazoa; phylum Chordata; order Ceratodontiformes; family Ceratodontidae; genus Neoceratodus; species Neoceratodus forsteri. The sequence goes on along the minus strand of CM028131.1, from coordinate 105,199,279 downwards.
GACACCAGATCTTACCGCTGGGAAGCAATGATGCACCAAATCCAGTGGAGATCAGGTGGGTCAGTGTGGATGAACAACAACACCCTCCTAGAAAGTACGGTTACGTAGATCTTCCATAACAGTAAATCTTCCAGGAATGTCTCTTGCAGTAGGTTATTCTTCGGAGGTTCCAGCAGGTGGTGCTATCACACGGCAGCTTCTTCCAGAAGTCTCTTCACTAGGGACCACCCACACACGACATTATTTCCTGGCTCTACCTATAAAAGTGGTTGGCCCCTGGTGTCGTCCTTTCCTTGCCGGATTCAGCTCGTAAGTGAGGGTCCGAGGTAAACCAAGGTACTAGTGATTTCGAACCCTAAGTCCTTAGATTATGATTCCCTATTAGAAATGGCAGGGGGACAGAAGGTGAAGCTACCTAAGAGGTATTCCTGGAAGATCTACTGTTACAGTAAGATCTTACGTAACAGCACCATCTTCTACGGAATGGTTTCTTGCAGTAGGTCATTACTTCTGGGAAATTTCCAAGCAGTTATGTCCTAGTGGGGAGGACAAGTGTGACCGTATGTCTTGTAAAATATTGTGGCCAAAGGGCTGCTGGTTGTCTGGAGGCAATATCCAAGCTATAGTGCCTGGTAAAGGTATGGATGGTGGACCAGGTGACCGCATTGTAATGTCGGGGACAGAAGCATTGGTGAAACAAACCATAGTGGTTCTTTATGGCCTCAATGGAATGAGTCTGATCAAGACCTGATTAGGATTTATTGTATTTGTTACAGCAATAAGTCATGTGATGGATTTGTCCATCTAATCGGGTATGTTTCGTGACCGGTAGGCTTTGGTGACCCGTGGCCAAGGATATGAGAAGTTCAGAAATTCAGATCCCATGGCTGGAATGGGTCTGCGAATAGGAGGTTTCAGGTGTAATACGTCTCTGGGTAACATTTTTGCTATTCAGTTTCTGGTACATGAATGGTAGCAATGGCAGGGTAGCTGAGGTCTTCAGCAAATAATTTGGTGAAAATAGTATTGGGATCCCAAGCTTAAAATGGAACCCAAATGGTAAAAGTGTGTCCATTTAGGGTTGTATGTATCACTTAGTAGCCCTCAGGGAAGCAGCAAGAAGAACGCCTGCCACCTTGTAAAGTATTTGTGATCTTGTTTATAAGGGTGTCTTTGGGCCTCAAGCCCGGAGATTGCAGACCTTTCAGGTTGTGGTGTCTCTAGGGATTTTTCCTTTTGCATTTGAAGTCTGGTCTGAGTATCAATCTGACCGGAATGGCTATTAGGTGTCGTAGCAGGGGATGCCAGGTCTCTCGAGGCCATGTATGGGCCAGTTCCCTCTGTAGTTTCAGTAATATTCTATTGAGCATTAGTGATAGATGGTCGACAGAAAGAAGAATCTTGTCCAGAGTCAGGACATGGCATCGATAAAGCTTCCATTTAGGATGTGAATAATAGTTATGTTTCAGATACTGATTGTTATTCTGCATTAAAAACTGGGATGGGTATCCCTTTATTTGTTCTGTTGGGTTAACAGATGTCTAAGTAAGAGGTCTGGATGGAGGGTATGCATCAGTCGCAGGACAACATCCAGGGCAAGAGATTAATGTGAGACTGGGCAATGGGGTTAATCCACGTGCCATGTGTATGATATGGGCTTAGGTGTGCCACTTTAATTTGTTAAAGATGCTTCTGTTGTTCGCATCTATTGTTGTAATAGGCCCTGGTTGAGGTTGGAGCCAGTGTCCACCACGGAAGGGCGCTGTTAAGAGGCAGGAGGGATCCAGATGTGATGGTCTGATTGACTTGTACTTGGTATCCACTTTCTTAAATTGTCCAATGTGAGGGACGTACATATTTCTTATTATTTATTTATATACATATATTTTTTTTTTTTTTGTATGACAACCTCTGTTTGGGCCTCTGAATAAAAAGGCAGAACAACCCTCAAGTGTCTCCGAGGCCACAAGCAGGAGGCAAGGGATTCTGATATTTTAAATCATTGAAAGGTGCAGGCACCGGTGCCGCCAGAATGATGGGTCCCGGTAGGCCTTGAGGTAGTGGGTGTACCTCCTGTTGTCTGTTTCGGAAGGCACCTCTTTTGTTGTGATACTTATCTCTCCTTTTAAAATATTTGTACTGGTTACATTGTTTGTAGTACAGGTTTTGAACTGTACGTAATTGTCTGCCTGTGGCTTGTAAGTCGTCCAGAATGGTTTGTGTTCCTGGCCCAAACAGTTTATCGCCTGAGAACGGGACATTAGCAACCTTATGTTGTATATCATGTGCAAGGATGGAAATTCTGAGCCAGGCGTACAGCAATGCCTGTGGCCGCGAGTTTGGCCGAAGTATCCACAATATCTTATCCCGACCTTAAGAGATGTCCTGAAAGGGATGTAAAAGTGTTAATTAAAGGCATCAGTTGTTCCTTTTCAGGCGAAGGAGGTAATTTCTTAATTTCTAAGGCAGAAGTGCCCAGTGTAAGCTGATAATTTAGCATATATAATTCAGTATGCAAATATTCAGGGTACTGGAGGCAAAACTTTTTTTTTTTTTTTTTGTGCGATCATGGGCCACCATGATGATCACAGAGTCAGTGGCAGGCATATTAGACAGATATTGATGGTCTAATGGGGCCTGATAAAGTCGGTCCGCTTTTTGAGAAAGAGCTGGGGCAGCCACAGGTTGGCGCCAGGCCTCTGTGATCGTATTTTGGTATGTAGAGATTAATGGTGGTATAACCATGACTGGCTCCTCTGGGAGTTCTAGATACTTCACCATGTCTTTTCTTTGTTTATCTTGTTCTGTTGTAGAAAACCCTATTATTTTTTGCATCATCATATCTGTAAATGAGGGGTCATCATGGGGTGAGGCAGCCCTGGAAGGTTGAGCCATGTCCTCGTCAAAAGAGGACACTACAGAATTAGGGGAGCGTGCCTCCTGAAAATCCATGTCAGGAGCTCCCTCATAATAAATCTCCTCTGAAGGGTTCTCCATTCTGTGTGGTTCATTATCAGAATAGTATTCCTCCATGGGTGTCGGAGGTGATGAGGAAGGAGTTCCAGCTCCGTGTGCCTTCTTTGGCAGAGGCGGACACATAATCTGAGAGGAGGGTAGGGTAGGGTAGGCGGGTCAGGTGCATGATCAAACCCCAAAGATTGTAAAACTTTATTAATAATATGCTCAATATTAGGTACCTGTGAGAGTGGCAGATCAATAGTTTTAGGTTGTGAGACCATCGTAATTGTTGTAACTGATGGTAGTGGGCGTTGCGGAGGATCACTTTGTGCCTCCAGGTAATATAATTCTGAATTCCTTTGATGAGGAGTTTCTCTCCTATATAATGCATGTAGTGCATTCATAGGGGTAAAATATGTTGGTTTGCCCCTTTTTCTCATGAGGTGTGACCCCACGATGTGTGGTGAGGTGTTCCCATGAGTACATGCAGGAGAGAATGAGACGTTGTTATCATAAAAGTCAGGGCCCCAAGGGGCCGACATCAAAATATTAGTCTCCATTGATGGAGAAATAGTCTTTAAAGGTATTGTTTCATGATAAAAAACATGCTCCATCGATGGTGGAATGAGGCCCATCGATAGGCGAGTATGAAAAAGGTGCTCCGTGGACAAAAGAGGCATTCCCATCGAAGGGGAGTTATAAATGCAGGTTCCGTCGACAGGGAAGTTAAATACATGGGCTTCGTCGATGGGAAAAGTAGCCTTGTCTATGGGGATTGCTCCCTGAGAACCTCCATTGATGGGAGAGTGCGCCTCGTCGATGAGGAATGTTGCATCGATGTTGTCGTCGACGGGAGAGCATACAAATGATGCTCCGTCGACGGGGAAAGCACTCCCATGTATGAGGAGGCTGGTTTTATGTGCCCCGACAACGATGAAGATAGAGAAGTGCCTGCCGTCAACGAGAGGGTATTCATCCTCGACGAAGAACGTCTCCTTAAAGAGACAGTTTTTGTTAAGGTTGCCATTGAAGTGCGGCATGGCAGGACTTGAGAGGAAGGTTTTTCCTTGTTCTTTTGTATTTTGGAAGATGACTCAGTGGATCTGGAGCCCCTGGTGCGAGCTCCCCGAGTCTGTAAATGAAAATTACATACCTACCATAATTCTGATCTTTCCATGTATCTTCACCATTCATCACCTTTGGGTACTGGCCAGAGGTCATGACCCCGCGGGAGCTCCTTTTTTTTTTTGGATGGGCAGAGTCAACGCACCATCGGCACCCTCGAGGCAGGCGCACTGCATGGCATTCGCGGGTTGGCTGTTAGGTGTTGTTGACTCCACCCTCCCGCCAGTTCTGAGTTGCTGTAGAGTAAGAACGGGTTGGGAGGGAGGACAAGGAAGTCCAAGGGACAGACAAAGGAAAAGATATATAAACTAAAAGGAGAAGACAGAATAAGTTTGAAAAACTAAGGGGATTGGGTAGGGGCTCCAATTTCTGGAAGTAGAAAAAGGAAGAGGGAGGGAGGGTTAAGGAATTTAGAGAAGGATGTGGGGGGAGGGAGACACACCCTGGAACCTTGACCTGTCTCCAGATTGTATAGGAACTGTGAAGGAGTAGCCAAAAAGGCTAACTGCCAGAATTCAAGGCACAGAATCACTGGCAATAACTCCAACATAAGCAGAATCGGCTATTCTAGAAGAAGAGAGAGGATACAGGGATTACCCTCCCTCCCCCCAAAAAAACTAATTTTTGGTGTAAGAAACCTAGTTTCTTAAATTAAATCGAGGTTGTGTCCAAAGGACAAGGAAATTAAAACAAGTTGTAGGGGAAAGGGAACAGAAAAGAGGGCAATTACCAACCCCCACCCAACAGAGCTGGAGCCAAGGCACTGAAGGAGGAGTGCCCCCCATCCTGACCACTCTACCCCCAGAGAGAATGATCCCCCATGTGTCCCAAGTCAACCCACTCCTGACTTAACAGAAAGGAGGGGGGGGCGAGGGAGAGGGCAGAGAGAGGGAAGGGGGACCAAGAGACTGAGGCCCCAGGGGGATGGAGGGTGGGATTGTGATACATGGAGAAAATGCACAGAAAGATCAGAATTACGGTAGGTACGTAATTTTCATATCTTATCTCATCATGTCAATTTTCACCATTCATCACCTTTGAGTGAGTGCCGAGCCCCCCCCCCAAAGGGGGCTTCAACCCTAAGGGGCTGAGTCCCTTAACTCTCAGTGGGTGACACACTAAGAGAGAGAACCTTCACGGGTCTGAAGAGGCCCGAGGGTGGAGAGGCTGATACGGAGACCCCCCCGGAGGGGGTAGGAAGTTGCCCCAACAGACGCCATCTCATCCTACGTGAGAAAAGATAGGTTCTCTGGTCAGTGGAGTTAATCATCCTACGTCGGGCCAAGGGTGACAACCCGGGAGAGACACAGTCATGCCATCCTCCTAGGGCAGATCGCTGTCCCTACGACCCTGGTAGCTACCTCACTGGTGTCATACGATGCCCTTGCTTGGTGCCTTGCTAGCCCCAGGCCACGTGCAGAGTGTGCAATGGCTTGTCTGGTTTCCTCCGTGTCCGGCATCGAGGATAGGAGTTGACCTAGCCTGGACCACAGGAACCTATTTTAGGTAGCACAGTGTGCCTGATGAGCAGATATTGAGAGAAGCAACCATGCCGAGTAAAAGGTCCTCCTACCTCAGAAGTCAAAATCCAAGGAATCCTGATCTGGGGGGTCACGGTGCAGGGCGCGAGGCCCATCAGGAGTATCCAATTGTGTCAATCCTGAGCTAGGATGAGGCAGGTTACCTGGAGACTCGGGGGGGGGGGCACAATACCTCTGCTGGAGATCCCTAGGGGCTGGGACTCCGGAAAAGGGTCTCTGCCAGAAGCGCATCAACGCTTCCCTAAAGGGAGTGCAGTTCCTGTTGCTAGCCTTTGGAAGATAGAAATCTTGCTTGTAGAGCAGAGAGCAACTAACTAAACGAAGCTACCATTTTCTTACTAATTTAACACTTCTATCTCAGCAGGAGTCAGTGTTTGTTGAGATTAAGCAGACATATACTTTATTAGAAGCAGAAGGGGTCTTATTTAGGGTTAAAAAAAAAGAAAAGAAAGAAAGTCAGTGAGCGTTCTGTGCTGGGAAGGGTACTGTATCAACTTACTTTGCTAAACCAGTAGGAGGGGAGAGAGAGAGAGAGAGCTTAATTGGGGGTGTGGCTTAGACACTATAAAAGCAGGTGACATAAAACTACCAACAGTCCTTATTTTAGGCAGCATGTCCCAGTGTACCCACAAATTCTGTAAAATGTCACTTTTGTCCTGTTTTTGCTTACTTGTCCCAGTTTTGTCCCTTTTTTTGCTGACTGCTAATCAGTGAGTGACAGTTATTTCAGCACCACTGTGGTGCTGCTCGGGCTGGACAGCAGTTTGCAACTTCAACCCCTGCGCCTGTGTTGCACTGCAAGCATGTCAGTGGGAGCACAGCAAAGTATGGTCCTTCCTGTTAGATTAGATTGGGTAGTAGTGCAAACAAGCACAAGTGGAAGTCTGTCTGCCAGCAGCTCAGAGGGACACCAGGCAGAGAAGAGACCTGCAGCAGGGAACTAAGGTACCCGAACCTGATCAGCTGTAGGGAAGTGTGTGAAAACAATCTGGTGTGGTGGTGGGAGTCACTGAAGTGAAGTTTGCTCAGCAAATGAGGCGAGTGTAAGCGGGTTGGATGGGACTGTCAGGAGGAGCAATACATGCAGCTCGAATATCTGATCACAATTTAATGCAGGTTTGCTTCTAATGAACTTTCGGTACATCATGATTTGGAACTTGCTGCAGCAGAATGATGTACTGCTTTAATCTGAATGTTTGCTACTGGTGTTACTGTGGGGCGGCACGGCCAGAGCAAGTAGCAAAATGTAATTGGTTGTGCGCAGCGTTGTCTGCGGTGGTGCCCGTGGGAGTGATGGGGGGTGTCATGGTCAGGATGGACCGTCCCAGTTTCAGGCCTCGGAAAGTTGGTAGCTTTAAGGTGACTCCAATTACAACTTCCTGTTGCTAGCCTTTTTTCTTAATAATTGCCCTCCATCCTTGGATGGCGGCCATGCTGGGCTAGCCTCTAGAGACAGGAGTCGGAGTTTGTGCTTCATCGTGGTTTTGGCTGTCCCTTGGAGTTCAATTGGTTGTTTTCGTTTCGTTTATCTTTGAACTGGGAATCGAAGGAATATTTATTTGTGGAACTCTGTTGCCGCGTGTGTGTGAAGAGTTGAATTTGGAGCCCGGAGGTGGATTGAGCTGAAGCGTGATATATCTTGTAACGTGGAGTACTTTGGGGCGAGCAGTGGAGAGCAGTCTGCCAGCGACAAGGTTGGAGGTTGAGATCGGAAAGAGATTTGGCCGGTTTGCGGGAGAAAGCCTTTCCTGGTCCTGACCTCGAAGAGACCGGGCGTTCACCGGAGAAAGCCTTTCCTGGTCCTGACCTCGAGCCAACGTGTGCTGTGGTTCTGCTGTCGAGGGCGCTGTATGTGCAGCTCTTCCGCTTTCACTGCTCAGTAGCCGTGGGTGACCGTAGCAGGAGCGGGTTGGAAAGAGGTATCATGAGTCAGGCGAGGACTCTCCTGAAGCCGCCTATAGGTGGCTATTGTTGGAACATTGGAATCGTTGGAATCGTTACTGCCTGCCTGCTGACAATAAACTAGAGTGGAGGAGTTGAACTTTTGGTCCCTGGTTTCTTGGGTTAATTTTGCTTCACCTCCTGATCTTTGGTCTGATCGTAAGTTTTTATTTTGCTAGCTTATTCTGGGCCTGCTGTTTCCAATTGAAGGAGAGAATACATCTGAACTGGAATATTGTTATCAGCTTTTGGAGAGACAAGCTTTTGGATTTATTTATTTTTAATAATAAGCATTAATCCTGTTGAATTATTTCACTTGTGAGAGGAGTGATCTCTTTACTGGTTGATATTCTGGTGAAATTGCAACTGTTTGGACTTTTTAGATTTTAGTCTATTTAGCATTTAATTTTAAAGTTATTATTTGTTTATATTGTAAGTAATATTAGTATAATTTACTAATTTTAGGTATATGTTATTTCTCTTTCCCAGTGGTGAGAGGACTGGGTGGGGAAGTTAATTAGTGGTTTGTTTTATTTGATTGTGTTTTGTATGGGCTTGGAGGGTGAGAGTTTTTAGTGAAATCATTATTTAGGATTTGGTATTTATCTAGCAATAAGGGGTGGGTTAATTTTTAAAATTAGGATTGTTTATTTTTGATACATATTAGAATAGTAAATATGTGTTGGGATAGCACAAGGACAGTTGGGCATTATTCCGCCTCCAGACTCAGAGACCTTCGTCCTTTTTCCTGTCCTCCCCTATCAATAGAAGTTTATAGACGGTGTAGGGCTTTAGGGATTGTTAGAAGAAGGAGGAGGACAGGGCCTGGGTTTGGAGAGGGAATGGAAAGGAGTGGGCGGATAGGGATAGTGGGGACAAGGAGACGCCCTGGGGAGAAATGGGCCCAAGAAAGGGGTCCTCCCTGCCTGGTTCCCATACCCAAGGGTTCTGACTGTAGTCAGCAGGTAACACGGTCATCCTCGGTGGCTCATCCTACTCGGGCGGTGTTGTGCAACGCCAGGTCTATTAGAAACAAAACGGCTATTATACCTGATTTTGTTGGGACATCAGACCTGGCGTGCATCACTGAGACCTGGCTGGATGAAAATGCTGGACCAGTTTTGGCGGCAGCAGTCCCAGCCGGGTACTCGGTGATACACCGCCCGAGGTTGGATCGTAAGGGCGGGGGTGTTGCCATCTGTTTTAGATCAGAACTGGGCCTAGTGGAGGTACCGGTGGGAATTACCAAATCCTTTGAGTGTATCATGGGCGAGGGTGTGGGGTGCAGGATACTGGAGATACTGGCCCACCAGGTGATGGAATGTTTTCCTGCAGGAAGTCGCAGACCTCATTGTCGACCTGACATTGGGGTCCCCCAGATGGTTGGTTCTGGGGGATTTCAATGCCTGGGTTGACGATGAGGTCTCGCAGTTTGGTCAAGACTTCCTCCAGTTAATGATTTCACTGGGCTTCACACAGGCTATTTCCTCCTCGACCCATATTGGTGGTCATTCACTGGATTTGGTGTTCCTTCTGGGGATGGAGATATCCGACTTGGTGGTGGAACCAGTCGGATGGTCGGACCATCACTCCATTGGGTTCAGTTTTGTGGCCACCCCTTGTAGGCCGGCCCCTACGGAGATGGCCCGTATCGCCTTTAAGGGGTGTTTCCTGACGGCCTGATGGCGGTGCTGGACCCATCGGGCTTACCGAGAGATTGCATGGATCCAGGAGAGCTGGTACTTGCCTATAATAAGGCGGTGGCAGGGCCCTGGATTCCATTGCTCCTGTTCGTGTTCGCCTCTCACTCTTCACCCAAGTCTCCTGGTTTGATGAGACTTTGAGGAGCTTGAGGAGAGTTGGACGAAGGTTGGAGAGGTGCTGGCGGAGGTCGGGTCAGGATTGTGACAGACTTAGCTTGATGGATCACTATGTGATCTATCAATCAGCAATCTCTCGTAAGGAGGCAGAATTCCTGTCCAGAGAGATTGCTGCTGCACAGAATAGACCAGCTCAGCTCTTCCGGACTGTGGACAGATTGTGCAATCCAATCTGTCTGCAGCCCAGAAGAGCGTTTTCTCAAGAACGGTGTGAGGAGCTTGCTCTATTCTTTTCAGATAAGGTTGCCACAATCAGATCGGATATCCATCTAACCCTCTCTAATGGGAGTAGTGATGGTCGGCAGGAGATGTCGGACACCCAGTTTGTGTGGTCTGACTTCGGCCTCCCCACAATCGATGAAATTGTGATGATCATACAATTATTGCGTCCGACCAACTGTAGTTTGGATCCAGGCCCCACACGTCTCTTAGTGGGTGTGTGGATAAAATCGGCCCCGTCCTTGCTGAGATAGTCTGGAGGTCCTTGGAGAGGGGGAATTTTCCAAATCCTCTAAAGGAGGCTATGGTCCAGCCCTGCTTAAGAAGTCCTCCTTGACCCGGACTGCCTGGCAACTACAGGCCTTGTCTCTAACTTACCCTTTGTGGGTAAAGTTATTGAGAAGGTGGCTGCATTGCAGTTAGATGATCATTTGACCAGCCACAATGTCTACGATTCTCTCCAGTCCGGATTTAGAAAAGACATAGTACCAGACAGTTCTGGTTCGTGTTCAAATGACCTCCTAATAGCGAGATCAAGATCTCGCTCCATTCTGGTCCTTCTAGATCTCTCTGTAGCATTTGATACTGTGGACCATGGTGTGCTATTGGAACGCTTGCGGTCTATCTGTGGACTGTCTGGTACAGTCCTCAGTTGGTTTTGATCTTACCTCGAGGGTAGGACTCAGAGAGTGGTGTCCGGGATTTTTTCCTCGACAACATTCTCCCTATCCTGTGGGGTATCGCAGGGTTCCATTCTGGCACCCATGCTGTTTGCAGTATATATGCTGCCGTTAGGAGCGATTATTAGGCGGTATGGTCTGAGTTTTCACTGCTATGCAGATGATACTCAGCTGTACATGTCCTTTGTGCCCGGCCAAGATGCTGCCTTTTCAGTCTTTAATAACTGTCTTGCTGAAATCCAGGACTGGATGAATGTGAGTTGGCTGAGGTTGAACCCTGATAAAACTGAGGTGTTGGCTGTGGCCAGGATCGCTGGAGGCGGGTTTATTGGTTGGATCACTCGGTCTATGGCTCGGGGTATCCCGCTAATTACCTCAGACCGAATGCGGAATCTGGGCGTTGATTTGATGACTGCTTGACATCTAAATCCCAGGTGTCAGCAGTTGTCAAAACCTCTTTACCATCTGAGGAACTCTCGCCCGGTGAAGCACCTGGTTCCCAGACGATCTGCCTACTTTGGTCCACGCCTGCTACCTTCCGCCTTGACTACTGCAACTCACTTTACCTAGGGCTTCCTGGGGTTGAGATTCGACGCCTGCAGCTAGTGCAGAATGCAGCAGCCAGGCTGCTGACGGGCTCCTCTAGGTCCAGTCATATAACGCCTGTGCTCCGCGGTCTGCACTGGTTGCCAGTTTGCTGGCGAATCACCTTCAAGGTCGGTTTGCTGACCTATAAGGCCCTACATGATCAGGGACCTGTTTACCTGAAAGATCTCCTTCACCCCTACTGTCCCTCCCGCTCTCTCCGATCCACTGATGAGGGATTGCTAGAGATTCCCAGGGTTCGTTTAAAAACCTCAGGGGCCAGATCTTTTAGTTTTATGGTCCCAACCCTGTGGAATTCTCTACCTCGTCAGGTGCGGGACAGCCCGACTGTCCAAAGTTTTAAAGAATCTTTAAAGACTTACCTCTTTAGCAAAGCATATAATGATTTTTAATATTGTTGTTTATTCTATTTTTAATTGTTTTATCTAGTATTGTACAGGCGCCTTGGTTTTAGAAAGGCGCCTTATATAAATAAATAAAGACTGAGATTGAGATTGAGATCCCACCAACCCTAAGCCAGTTCTACCTTTATAGCCACTGGATTTGACTTGACAACAGGAACTTCCTGTTTGGCAGTAGGAAGGGAAGGATCATAGAGAAACATTTGTTTTGTCAACCCTAAAGGAAAAAGTAGCTCGCTCCCCCCCCCCCCCAAGCTGCTGGTGGTCTGACACTGAGTAAGGAAGAAGGAGGCTACTGAAGAATATAGGACATTGCTGTCCCAGAACAGGAAGGGTGAGAGTTGAGAGGAGAGAGTAAGCATACAGAGAAACAGGAGAGGGTACACAAAATAAGACATGATAGGAGTGGTGCAGTGCAATGGCTGTGGGGCGGCAGTGTTCCGGGAGACATTCTGGAGGCTGCGATGCTGCCCTATTTGCAGGCACCTCTCTGGTCTAAGGGAGGAGGTTGCCCGTCTCCAGGATGACCTGGCTAGGATTCGTGAAACCTCCTCCCCCACCCAGGGCCCACCAGGGCCAATGCCACTACCTCAGAGGTTGCTAAGAAAGAGGAGAGGCTGGACCAGGGTGGGCTGAGGGGAGGAGAGGGTGGTGGAACAGAGTTGCACCCCTCCAGCTGTACCTCTCCACAATGCATGCACTCTTCTGGTGGATAGTGGTTCCTCTATGGAGGCACCTGCAGTGGAGACCAATGAGTATGCTGGGAACCTTCACGAAAGAGACCCGCAGGAGGGTGGCATGGGACCCCACAAGGGAAAGAAACAACTCCTGGTGGGGGACTCTATCATGGGGGGGGTAGAAGTGGGGGAGGAAGGGGAGAGGGAGGTAAGGTGCCTGCCTGGTGTCACGGCTTGGAGGGATTGGAAGCGAATCCTCAGGATCGTGGGAGCAGCTGCATGAGGGAGGGAGCTGATGTCATTGTCCACCTAGGGACAAATGACCTGGCTAGGAATGGGATCAGAGTAGTGCAAGAGGAGTTTGTAGAGTTGGGATGGGGCCTTAGATAAGTAGCCACATGTAACCTTCATGAGGGTGCTGCCCGCTCATAGCAAGGGTGATGTTAGGGTACTCTCACCAGAGAATTCAATGAATGGTTTAAAAACTGTGGAGCTCAGGTTTTGGCTTCATTGGGGACTGGTGAGCCATCTGAGGATGCAGACCTAGACTGGCGGGATGGTCTGCATCTGTCCGGGGCAACCACGATCCTAGGTGAGGGTTTAAATGCTTCATTGGCAAGCATTTAAACTAGCCAAGGGTGGAGGCACTGAAAAGGAGCAGGGAAATCCCAGTCTCCCCCCACAAAACACGGTAATTAGTGAGGTAAACACCAAGGTAGAGAAGTCATTAGTGAGCAGGACTGGGATGACAGGGATGGGGCTAAAAGGGGTAAGGCCATCAAAAAGTGGAGGGTGATGAGTACCAATGCCCGTAGTTTGTGTAACAAGCTCCCTGAACTAGTGGCCTTGATGGAAGAGGGTTGCCTGGATATTGTGGCAGTCACAGAAACATGGTACACAGAGAACCATGACTGGGATGTCAACATACGAGGATACACAATCTACAGGAGGGACAGGGAGAGTAAAAGAGGAGGAGGAGAAGTAGCTCTCTATGTAAAGGAAGGGATCAAAGTAACAGAACTAAAGAGTAAACAGCGTGCAGACGAGGCACTCTGGGTCACCCTGGAGACAGGAAATGGCACCACAATCCGCATGGGGGTTGTATACAGACCCCCATCTCAGGGGGAAGGAATAGACAAGGAAATGACAGAATGCATCCTTAGAATGGCAGAAAAAGGGGAGATATTGTTGATGGGGGACCTGAATATGCCAGATGTTAACTGCAGCACCTTTGCTGCAGGCACATCTAAGAGCAGGGTCATTCTTGATGCCCTACAAGGGGCATGCCTCAGACAGCTAGTATTGGAACCCACTCGGAAGGGAGCAATTTTAGACCTGGTACTCTCAAATGGGGACGGAGAAAGAATCTCAGATTTAGAAGTGGGTAGCCACCTGGGAACAAGCGACCACCGAACAGTGTGGTTCACGATAAACACAGCCATACAATCAAGCCATTAAAAAGCAAGAGTATTGGACTTTAGGAGGGCTGACTTTGAGAAAATGAGATAGTGCCTCAGAAAAGCACTAGCAAACAGGCAAGAAGGAGGTGTGGAGGAACAATGGGGAGTAATCAAAACAGCCATCACAGAGGCAACAAGCCTTTGTGTAAAGCAAATCAACAAAACACAATGAAGGAAAAAACCGCTATGGTTCTCAAAAGAGGTGGCAGGGAAGGTTAAGGAGAAAAGGATAGCATTCAGGAAATAAGGAATCACAGAAGGAGCAGGACAGATAACTTTATCAGTTAAAGCTGAAAGAGGCAGGGAAGGCAGTCAGAATAGCAAAGGCCCAAACCGAGGAAAGGATAGCCAACTCTGTTAAGAAGGGGGATAGACCTTTTATAGGTACATTAGGGAGCAAAGAAAGACCAAAGGAGGGATACTGAGGCTTAATAAAGGGGAGGGAATGTGGGCAGAGGGTGACAGTGAAAAAGCTGGGATAATGAATGAATATTTCTGCTTAGTATTCACAAAGGAAGGGGGGGGTTCCTAAACCAAACAAGAGAAACACTCTGAAGATGGGGGTCGATATCAATCCATTTACAGAAGAAAGGGTTCTGAAAGAACTAATAAAATTGAAGGTGGACAAAGCAATGGGGCCTGATGGGGTTCACCCAAGAATTCTAAAAGAACTAAGGGTAGAACTAGTGACACCGCTGACTACTCTCTAACAAATCATGGGAGGATGGGTGGTACCTGAGGACTGGAGGAGGCGGATGCGATTCCTCTTCACAAAGTGGGAGCAGGACAGAGGCAGGAAACTACAGACCAGTTTGTTTGACCTCAGTGGTAGGGAAAATGATGGAATCACTTCTGAAGGAAAGAATTGTAGAGTACCTAGAGGCCAGTGGGCACAGGACCCAAGGCAGCATGGATTCTATGATGGGAAGGCTGCAGTCAGACCAATCTAATAGATTTCTTTGAATGGGTGACCAAAGTAGTAGACCAGGGAGGGGCTGTGGACATGGCCTACCTAGATTTTAGCAAGGCATTTGATAACAGTCCCACACAAAAGATTAATACACAAGTTAGCCAGCCTTGGAGTGGGTCCCAAGGTGGAAGCCTGGATAAAATATTTGCTAGACAACAGGACGCAAAGGGTAGTAGTAAACGGAGTCCATTAGTGAACAGATCTGTCTCGTTTAGAAGAAACAAGATTACATATGCCCGAAGAGCAGGGTACCAGCAGCAGATTCACAGCGATTGCCTGCGTACGCGCACTCTCAGGAAGTGCTTATGCACGAAACCGGTAGGGGCTTGTGAGTCTGCCTTTAATTGCCACTGCTTCTTTACAGGCATGTAACACAATAAATCTTGTTTTCTTTATAAACTGAGACGGATGCTGGTGCTGCCCTTTTTTTGGATTTGATAAGAGGAATTGGAAGGAAAAGTATGTCTCTTTGCAGATGACACAAAGATCTGCAACAGGGTTGATACACAAGATGGAGTGGAAAGGATAAGAAGGGACTTGGCAAGGTTGGAGGAATGGTCAAAAGTATGGCAGCTCAGATTCAATGCAAAGAAGTGCAAGGCAATGCACCTGAGAAACAAAAACCCAGTGGAAGAGTACATAATGGGGGGTGAGATACTGACAACAGTAAAAATGGAAAGGGACCTGGGGGTAATTATATCAGATGACCTAAAGGTGGGCAAGCAATGTTAGAAGACAGTAAGGAAGGCTGGGGGGATACTGGGATGCACAGGGAGAGGCATCAATAGTAGAAAACAGGAAGTTGTTATCCCTCTGTACAGACAGTTGGTGAGACCCCATTTGGAGTACTGTGAGCAGTTCTGGAGACCCCATCTCCGAAAAGACATAGACAGAGTGGAGGCTGTCCAGAGGAGGGCAACCAAAATGGTGCAGGGTCTGCACCAGAAGACATACGAAGAAAGACTAAAGGAGCTTAATATGTATACCCTTGAGGAAAGAAGGGAGAGAGGGGACATGATAGAAACTTTCAAGTACTTCAAGGGAATCAACAAAGTCCAACAGGGTAGTATCTTTCAGAAAAAGAGATGTGCAAGAACAAGGGGGCACAATTTGAAGATAGAGGTGGGACGGCTCAGAGGTAATGTGAGGAAGTATTTTTTCACGGAGAGGGTTGTGGATGCATGAACAGCCTCCCTGAGGAGGTCGTGGAGTCAAGAACAGTGGGGGAATTCAAGAATGCATGGGACAAGGCCGGCCGCCAGCTGGCGGCAGGATTACAACTAAGCCAGGCGACCCAGGTTCGGGAGTGGACTCGGGCAGCTGAAGGGCCAGCCAGGGGGAGGAGGAGGTTTGAGTGCCGAGAGGCTGCTCTCCTCCTCCGGATGGGGTGGGATGCAAGTCTCACTGCTATACCGCCACCTGGGTGACCACAGGTGGAGATGCAGTGAAGGTAGCCTGCAGACAAGGGTGGGGAGGTGCCCGTCGGAAGCCGGAGCACAAGCGCGTCATGACGGCTAGGGCCCTAGGCTTTCCTAGCATACAGACGCCTCGAGGGCTGGGACCCAGAAAACAGAAAATACCCTGTCCCAGGTTCCTGTAGATGGGTTCCGGTCGTCCTGAGAAAATCCATAACTGGGCTCTAGAGATGGGGTCAGCTGACCTCCAGACACAGTCTCGAGGTGTGAGAGAGGGTAAGGGATGGCCCTCTCCTCCCCGCCCGGGGGGTAAACCGCGGCAAGGATGGGGGTAGACAGCTGATACCCGGAATAAGAAGTACCCAGGGCGGAACAATGGGAGCGCGCACGACCTAGGAAACCCTGAAGAAAGGTTCCTGGAGCAGTGAAGAAGGGGGCAGAAAAATAGTAAGTAAAAAAAAAAAAAAGAATACATGGCGCAGACATAAGGCAGTCCTAGTGGGGGGGGGGGTAGGAGGAAGTAAGCTGTTGGTTAACTAGGATCTGCAGCTTATCTGTTAGGTAGGAAAATGGGCAGACTAGGTGGGCCAAGCGGTCCTTATCTGCCGTCAAATTCTATGTTTCTATGAGCAGGCCAGGGGGGCACTACAAGAGTGTCCACACTGAAATCGCCCAAAAAGGCGTGCGTCAAATGCTCCGGATTGTGCTGAGTGGGACGGGTGACATGCAGGTCCTCCAACATCCTCATGAGAAAACGCTGATACTCAGTGAGATCAGCAGCTGGGGAGATGTGGATAGACTGTTCCTCACCTCCTGAAGAGGAGGATGAGGAGTCAGAGGACCTCAAAAGTTGGCTGCTCAGGGAGAGGTTGAAAAACCTACCTGTCCATGGCCCTAACATAAGAGGGAAATTGAGCAGCCACAGCTCTGAACTGCTCCCAGGAGAGAGGACCGCTAGGACCAAGAATACCTGGGAGAGCAGGAGAATGTGGCAGAGGAGAGGGGACAGAGCCAACAACAGGAATCAGCTGTCCTCCGCCTGGGCTAGACAGCACACCTGGAGCCCCAAGAGAAGAGGGAGCTCTGGAAAACTCAACAGCCAACAGCTTGTCAACCATATTGGAACTGCCTAGGCTGCGCCCTGAAGAATCCCCCCAGTGAGGTGACCAGGGTTGTGAAAGTCCAGAAGGACGGTCCCCTACCTCCAAAGAATGGGGCCCTCTCGAGGAAACCGAAAGGGAAGGGCGAGGGTCTGCGCTACAACTTCTCCCAGAGCCCGGGTGGGCTCCAGAAAAAATGTTACATTGAACCCAAACCCCGACCCCTCAAATCTGAAAGTGCCCCTCCTCGAAAGAGCCAGCCCAGGCAGCTGGCAGCCCTGGTCAGCCCCCAAAGGAGCTATCCAGGGAGCAGTACCCTCCCCTCCTGTGGGTGCTCTGATCGGCCCCAAAGTTGGGCAATCCAGGCACACCACTTGAGGGGGTACCACCAGTGAGGGGTCAGAAAACCCTCCGAGTCCAGGCTGCAGAGCAATGGTGGCCTGCACCACTCCCTGCTGGTCAGCACCCCTGACCCTGGTCCCAGGAGCCACTGTCCTCTCCTCGGGGGGGGGGTTGGTTCCAGCCTTGGGGCACTACCAAGGTGTCCATGCCAGCAGCCAACTCCAAACAGTCAGACTGCCTATCTGACTCAGAGTCCGATTCCTCCTCCGAAGAAATGGAGATCAAAGTTCTGTGCCAAACGGTGCGTGGACGCCCACTGCCATCCTGACTGAAAGGGACACCAGGCCCAGAGCGCAGACATCCCCAGCCACACCGTGAGCGGTGCAGGAAGAAGACACGGCTCCAACGACGGCAGCAGCATCGGAGCCAGAGCCTGCCACGGTGCCGTCCCAACCCACGGCACCGCAAGCGGCGCAGAGGCCAGAGACGGCGCCAACGAAGGCTCCAACCGCGCTCTCGGCACTGTGAACAGCGCCAAGGTCGGAAACCTCCATGGCGCCGTCCCGAGCCACGGTGCTGCCAGAGACGGCGACGATGATGACTGCCCCAACCACGCTCTTGGTGCCAAGGTCGGAAACCCCAACTGCACCGTACTCTCACTCGGAGCCGCAAGCAGCTCCAGAGCTAGACATGGCACCGCAGACTGCGCCAGGGTGTGAGACAGTCAAGGACGGCGCCATAGATTCCCCCACGGCACCGTTAGCACCATCGGCACTGCAAATGGAGCCAATGGCAGCAATGGCGCTGAGCAACGGACAAGTGCCAACAGCACCATCAGGGCCCACGGCGCCGTGAACAGCGCCGAGGCCCAAGACTGCGTTGAAAGACGGAGTCGAGGACGTGCCGACCCAGGCCTTCCGAGCCGTGGGTACGACACCAGGGGAGCCTTCACCCCCGAACGGGCAACTGCCAAGGTGGTGCCTCCCGCCTGTCCCCCAAGGGGGACATACTGGGCCTCCTGCATCACGGAGGGGGCTTCTGCCATGGCTAGGCTACAAGAAGCAGAAGTCCCCTCCTCCTCAGTCCGTATGGAACTGGGAGGGGACCCAGAGGACAGGCCGAATGTGGCTTGGCCCGACGAGTGCGCGCCCGTCCCCCGAAAGTCGGCGGAGCTCGTCCAACTTTCCACGCACGTTGTTCGATGACATGGCTGTCCACGGAGAAGCAGGAGTTGCACGAATCCATGTTGTGTTGCGGGCCAAGACACATGAGGCAACAGTCATGTTGGTCAGTGACGGAGTACTTACGGCCGCACGGGCACCGACGCATAGGGGGCCATCCCGTCTTCACTGATTTCTGGCCCCCCCAACCGAGACATGACCTATGGAAAAAACACCACCAAACAAGACCCAATGTCGCTAAATAAAGAAAAGGATCAGTGTCACTTTTTAAACCTCAGGCGACATCGAGTGGAGCGAAACAGAACCAGGAGAAACAAAGAGAACAGAGTCAACGGACTCGTATCAGAGCCAAAGGCTTCACCAATTACAACAGGCCTCTCACACAGCAGAGCTTCCACGAGGTGACCTCGACGGCGGGAGACTAAGAATTGGCGGGAAGGCGGAGTCGACACCCAATCGGCGAACTCACGAGCCACGCAGTGCGCTATTCCCGAAAAGCGGCACCGATGGTTCGTCAACAAGCTCCCACAGGGTCATGATCTCCGGCCAGTACCCAATGGTGATGAATGGCGAAGACTGACACAGATAAGATCATGGCATTTTTGTCTTCCAATAAATGTTTTTAAAGTTGTTGTAACCTTCTTTTCTTTAAGAGTTTAGTTTCTGGCAAAAAGCACAAGAATTGGTGCCATGTATGAAGCCCAGGCACCTCAGGCTGTAGATATAAATGTTCAGTTCTTGACAATGACTGCTTATACAGAAGACTGAGCTAGCTGCTGTATGAGCTGAAGCTGGTGGGAAAATGAACGGAGGATACCAGGGACCACCCACTTTTATAGGCAGAGCCAGAAAATGATGTCATGTGTGGGTGGTCCCTGGTGAAGAGACTGCTGGAAGAAGCTGCCATGTCATAGCGCCACCTGCTGGAACCTCCCAGAAGTAATGACCCACTGTAAAAGACCATTCCGTAGAAGATCTACTGTTACAGGTGAGTAACCTGTGTTTCTAGGTACGTGGATATGTTGTGGAAATCTGGTCACAGGCCATTTTAGATATTTATTTAGTATTCATCTACAGTTATTTTATGATTTATCCTAATTATATTGTGTGCGTTAATTTACTGCATCTAATTTGTTACCCGTTTTGTTTTGAAGTTGATCTGTTTGTACAGTGCCCAGAGCCTCCGGGATGGGCGTCTTTTTAAATAAACCTTGCCTATGTTGTTTTATCCACACTTCCGGCAGACTACTAGCAGTTCTCCGGGAGGACGGGGGCAAGATGCACATTCCCTACTTAGGGAATAAGGATTTGAGAACTGGGGACTGAAAACCAGCATCCCTGCATGAGTCTAAGTCAATGTGATAATGAGAAATGAAGGTGTGTGCTGATTTCCAGGTAGCAGCCCTGCAGATTTCCTGGATAGGGACATTCCTAGAAGAAGCCACTGACGCAGCGGTATGAAACTTAGAAGTTGTTGGCAGATGGGGACCATACGATTCATCAAGTCTGCCCTTGGCTTCCTACCCCCTACTTAGCTGCCTGCTTGTATATCCCACAGTGTCTGCCCCATGCCCACTTGAATTCTCCCACTGTCTTGGCTCCCACCACCCCCTCCAGCAGGCTACTGCATGGTTCCACAACACACACTGTGAAGAAGAATTTCCTCATATTGCTTCTGAACTTTCCTCCCTTAAGTCAAAGGTTGTGCTCGCTACTCCTGCTGTAGTCCTTTACCTGAAAGAGGTTCTGCATGTGCACCCTGTTGTTGCCTTTAAGGTATTTGAATGTTTCCATCATGTCCCCACGATTCCTGCATTGTTCTAGGCAGTATAATTTGAGGTCATCCAGTCTTGCCTCGTACAGTTTTTGATACAAGCTCTGCACCATCTTTGTTCCTCTTCTCTGTACTGTCTCCAGCCTATCTATGTCCTTCCTGAGGTGTGGCCTCCAGAAAAGGACACAGTACTCCAGGTGAGGCCTGACCAGGGACCAATACAGGGGCATGATTACTTCATGCCTTCTGCTCATGATGCCCCCATGCATCCCAGGATACCACTAGCCTTTAGTGCTGCCTTTTCAGATTGTCTACTGACCTTGAGGTCATCTGATATGATTACCCCTAGGTCTCGCTCCTGCGTGGTAGCCACCAGCTGCTCCCCTCCCACTGAGTACAGTTTCCCTGGGTTACGCTTTCCCAGGTGCATGACCTTGCATTTTTTGCCACTGAATTTCAATTGTCAGGTCTTGGACCACTCCTCTAGTTTTTGGAGATCAGCTTCCATGCTTTGCCGTCCCTCTGTTGTGTCTACCCTGTTGCCGATTTTGGTGTCATCCCTCCAGCTCATCCGCAATGTCGCTGATAAATATGTTGAAAAGGATCGGCCCCAGAACTGAGGCCTGCGGGACCCCACTAGTCACCCTCCCCTCCACAAACACAGTGCCATTTACTAACACTCTCCGAGTTCTCCCATGTAACCAGTTCCTGGCCCAGTTTGTAACCTCTGGCCCAATTCCCATGTACTCCAGTTGTTTGACTAGCCTCCTATGTGGAATGGAGTCAAAATCTTTGCTGAAGTCCAGGTAAACCACATCCACTGCCCCACCCTTATCCACTGTCTTGGTGACCCAACTGAAAAAATCAACCAGGTTTGTCTGGCAGGACCTCCCTGCCATGAAACCGTGTTGATTTTTGTCGACCTGACCAGTTTACTCCAAAAAAGCTATGATTCTTTCCTTCAGCAGGGACTCATCAGTTTTCCCACGACTGACGTTGGACTAACTGGACGGTAGTTACCTGGCTGTTCCTTGCTTCCACTCTTGTGGAGTGGTACTGCTGTTGCCTTTTTCCAATCCTCCGGCACCTCCCCGCTCCTTAATGATTTGTTGAAGAGCGCTGCTAAGGGGGCTCCCAGTTGCCTCCCTAGTAATTTCAGTATTCTTGGGTGTATCCCATCTGGCCCCATAGGTTTATCCACCTTTAACGTGTCTATTTCCTCCAGGACCCTTTCCTCTGTGAAGGGACCTGTGTCTATTCCTTCAATCAGGCACTTCTTTATGCCTACTGTTGGTCCGTTACCGTTTGATTCCTGTGTGAAGAATGAGCAGAAGTACTCAATGAGTGCCTCTGCCTTCTCCCCATCTTGCTCTGTGGTTTGTCTGTCTTTTTTTGTGATTCTAACAATGCCTCCTTTGGTCATCCTTTTTTCATGTATGTACCTGTAGAAGGTTTTGTTACCCCTTTTTACTTCCTGAGCGATCCTAACCTCTGTTTGAGCCTTTGCATTCCTTATCACTTTCCCTGTCTCTCTTAGTTTCTGTTAATATTCCATTTTGTCTGCCTCGTTCCCAAACTCTTTGTACTTTCTGAAGGCTATGCGCTTTTCTCTCACCATGGTTGCCACCTCCTTGGAAAACCAGAGTGGGTTTTTCCTCCTCTTGTTCTTACCAACCTGACGGGCACACTGTGATGTGACCATGGTTATTGCATCCTTCAGCCTTGTCCAATATTCCTCAAAGCTCCCTCCTGTTGAGTTACTAAGGTTGTCTCTTAGGCACTTCATGTTTGTGAAGTCTGCCCTCCTGAAGTCAGGGACCTTCAGTTTGGAGTGTGTGGAGTCTACAGTCCTTTTTATCCTGAACCATACCATGTTATGATCATTGTTGCCCAGGTGGTTCGCTACTTCGACACCCGGAACCCTATCGCTAATGTGAATATCAGATCTAGAACTGCGCTACCCCTTGTGGGTAATGTCCACCAACCCTTCGGCCAAGGGGTGTTCTGTGAACCCCAAGAGGGAACTGGTGGGTACTGCATATTTGTGGGCCATCCGGGCCGAGGGCACTGAGCAGGGTGCTGCCACAGCTCCAAGGTCGGGCCAACAATGGCCTTTATCCAGAATCTCTGTGAGGGGATAGCGAGCCTGCTTCTGAATGAGCTCCAGAGGCATCCCCGTAGACTCGGAGATGAGACGGAGGATGCCCATGAAGGATGTGGGTCCTTCCTCCGTCGAGAGACCACCCACCAACTCCAAGTTGACCGGGCAGGAGTGCAGTGAGGAGTCCTCGGATGACACAGCTCTTGAGATCTGAATGGGTTGCTCTAGGTCGTCAGACCTTTGATCCCATCGAGTCCTGAGGGTCCATTGAGGTACCCTCATATGCAGTCATGCCAAGGGCATTGTCACTATGGCAGCTGCCATATGACCTAGCAAATGGAGCACGGTTCTTGCTGGAACATGGGTAGAGGAGGAGACCTGAAGAGCCAGGTTCTGAAGCTGAGCCCCCCTTGTCTGGTGGTAACAAAGGCTCTCCCTTTCTCTGTGTCCAGAATGGCCCCTATATATTGAAGGCACTATGAGGGCCAGGGACATGATTTTGGGATGTTTAGCGTGATGCCCAGAGTCTGAAACATCCCAAAAGTGTCTGACAGAGTGGACAGGAGTTGAGCTCTGGAAGGAGCAGTCAGTAGCCAATCGTCTAGGTAAGGGCAGACAAAATGGCCCTGTCATCGCAAAGCCGTGACCACTACTGTGAAGCATTTCGTGAAGACTCGCGGAGCTGAAGAGAGGCCAAAGGACAAGGCTCTGAATTGATTATGCTCTCCCTTGAAGGCAAACCTTCGGAACCTTCGGTGAGCTGGAAGGATCGGGATGTGCAGGCAGGCATCCTGCACATTCAGGGAATAAAGCCAGTCACCTTGATGCAGTATGGGGATCAGGCCTGGCAACGTCACCATCCTAAACCACTTGTATTCTATGAAGTGGTTCAGGAGGCTGAAGGCCAAGATGGCTCGTAGGTCCTCAGTCTTCTTGGGAATCAAGAAGAAGTGGGAGTAGAACCCGGTCCCCCTTTGAGACGGAGGCACGGGCTCTATGACTCTCTTGGACAACAGGGCTTGGATCTCTTCAGAGATGAGAGCTGCATGGGACAAGGGAGCACTGAGAAGGAACTGAAGGCTTGACGGTAGGAACCTCTACAAATTCCAGTGTGACCCTTCTCGATGATGTCCCAAACCCAAGCATTGGAGGTGATGTTGGTCCAGTCTTTTAGGTAAAGGGAGACCCAACCCCCTACCGCCTTCCCTATGGACTCCACTGGAGGAGGGGTGTGGGCAAGGAGTCAGACATGGGTACCTGAAGTGAGCAGGGAGGCCTGGGAGGATTTGGCACCCCGAGGTCCCGCAGCTCCGGAGGGCTGGGAGGAAGCCTTTCATTTGAAAGGACCTCTGGGCTGCTGTCCCTTACACTTCTGGGAAGCTGGATGCCGAAATGGCCTTTTCTTGGCAGAAAAGGACTCCGACCTATAGATTTGGTGGACTGACTGCACGACCTTACCAGAGTCCTGTAGGTCCGTGATAATTTTCTGTGCATCTTCCCCAAAGAGGACAGACTCATTAAAAGACGCATCCAGGATGGCATCCTGGAGGTCTTGCCTGAATCCTGACACCCTAAGCCAAGAGTGGCATCTGAGACAGACTCCTGTCGCTGTGGCAGTGTCTGCTGAGTCGTAGGAAGCCCATAAAATGTGCCTGCCTCTGTCAAGTCCTGACTGTAGAATGTCCTGAAGTTCTGTTTTGTGTGGGGTACTCCAGCTGTTTTTGGGTGAGCACCACCGCCTTTTTCTAGAGAGATTTCTGATATTGCATCATATGGGCTAGAAAATGTAAAGATCTTATGGTGCATGTGGCGGAAGAAAAAAATCTTTCTTCCGAACTGATCCAATTTCTTGGATTCTTTGTCAGGCAGCTGCAAACTCATGTGCTTGTGCTGTTTAGTTCACCCATGTGCTGCCATGAGGACTAAAGAGTCCGCTTTGGGGTTCCCTCCCCAAGAAAGGCTAATTCTTGGGAGATTTATAGAGCTGATCTGCTTTCTTCAGGACAGCTGTTGCTCTGAATGGGTGTTTCCATGCCAATTTAGTCACGTCTTGGAAAGGTGGAACTAAAGGAGGGATTACTACAGGTTTAGGGTTTCTCATACCCAAAAATGTAGCCAGCCTGCGCCTTTCTGTGTCCAACTCTTCAGTATCCCATTGACTGAGAAACTGAATGTGGCACATCATGTCCATAAAGGTTGGGTCATCTGGGGGCGACTAGGCAAATCTCCATTGTCATCAGAAGGAGGAGGGAGAGAGCCTTCGTCAGACCAGTCTGACTATGAGGACAAATATCTCCCTCGTGAAAAATCCAAGGAAGGGGATCTGGATACAGTTCTTCTGGGTCTGTGCCCTGTCTTCAAATGAACAGAAGGAGATCTTGAGGAGGACCTCCTACGACCTCTCTGGTGAGGAACTTCCTCATCTAGACCCTTCTTGGAGGATGCCTTTGGGGGGGGGGGGAGAGAGACTTCAGCCCTGTGAGAGGTGCCGGCAGAGGAGGTACTGGAGCCGGACCCATGGGTGGCCTGACTGGTATAGGAGGCTTTTCCTTGGGGAGAAGGTCCCCCTTGACCGTTTTCCACTAGGCATTAAAAAATGTCCCTACCTTGGCCAAGGAGACTAAGGAAGCCTGTGGATGCTCTGGTTCCCCAGAAAAGTTTGCCAGGTACAAGGGAGTACTGAGCCCTGACACCTCATCTGGAGCCTGAGGGTCCCCACGTCAGGTCCCCTGACGGATGGTTTGGGGGGGGGGTTGTGCCAGTCCCCAGGTCTGGTGTGTCCAGGACGTCAAACGACCATCCTTCGGGCATCAGGGCTGGTGACGCTGGCTTGGCTGATGTACAGTCCTCTGGTGAAGCCGAGGTGGCGTAGGTGTGACTGGCACAACCCCGTCACGAGGTCCTCCAGCTGCTCAGTCGGCTGCTTCGGGGGGGGAAATGTCATCTGAGTGGACTCTGAGGAAGAAGCGGACGCCAGGGTCTGACGTTTGCAGTCCAACCACTACTTCTTGGGGGAGTGATCTCTGGAATGGCAAGAGTGCTCCTGAAGCCCCAGTCTACCGTCAGGGCCTGAGGACGTGCCTGACGACAGTGGAATCCCACTCGGACGTACGGCAGATTTCTTGCCACTGGAAGTCTCAGATGAGCCCCTGGCCTTGGTCCCTGCGACCTGCTGGAAAGGCCAAAGGCTCAGGGAAGGACCCGAAGGTCCATGCTCCGAAGGACCCCTACCCGACGTCTGGATAATGACAGGGGTCTTCATCAACAGCAGCCCATAAGTGGATAGGCCTGCCGGGGGTCAGATTCCGATCTCCCATGGGAGTGCCAACTAGAGGACTTACCCTTCCGCTGAGGAGACCGGGAACAGGATTCAGACCTACGTTTCTCCTTCTCCCCATGGTGGTGCTTCCCGCTGGTCCTCTGATCCTTGAGGAAAGACGGAGACCTATGGGCGGAAGAAGAAGATGAGAGCCCGCTGGTTTCTGCTGGAGAGCAGCGAGTTGTTGCTCCATGAGGTAGGCCTTCAAGGTCTTCAAATGGCAGATCCAAGTGCGTAGATTGAACTTTTCGGTAGTGCGGGTAGGCGTCCGCTTCATGGGTAGGCCGCAGGCAGAAGAGGAATGTCGAATGGCTGTCCTTAGCAGGGATTTGTTTACCACAGGCATACTCAGATTTCCAAAGCTTGGCTGTAGGCGAAAATGAAAACATAAAACAGTTGAAAAAGTGAACGAAATAGGTTACATGAAGCTTAGAAAATGGCAGCCAACAGTAGCAACGAGACGTCTGTGGAGTCTACGCGCATGGGTCAGCAGCAGGAAAAGAACCGGGGTGGGGCTGGGGACTGCCCCCTTTATATCACTGGCAGACTTCAGGGGCGGGCCGACGTTAAGGGGCGGTCACCGCTGGGTACTGCTGGCAAGAATTTTTCCGTGTGGTCCTAGTTCCTGGTAGCATAGTCCTAATTGTGAAATCTGCTGCAAGAGCTCCAACTTGAAGTAAGATCATCCTATCAATTTAGACAATAATTGACATGCAAACTACAGTCATGGCCAAAAATATTGGCGCCCCTTGCAGTTTTTTCTAATAATGCACCATTCCTTCCAGAAAATTGTTGAAAATAAAATATTTTGGTATCCACATATGTATTTCTTTGGTGTGCAGTGGAATAAAACACAAAAAGCAGAACAATTTACTAAGTCTTAGCTTATTCCACACAGAAATCCTTAAATGGCCCGGACAAAATTATTGGCACCTTTTAGAAGTAGTTAGAAATAGTTAAGATTTCAAGCAGGTGATTCTCCTTCACTTTGGAATTAAACTCACCTGTGGTGAGTTGCAGGTGCCTACAATATAAAAATCACTCATTCAACCAGTTTGAATAGAAAAAAGGACTCATTCTCCTGTTTTGTGTCACTGTGTGTACCGCAATGAGTATAGAGAAAAGAAAGACAGCCAGAGAATTGTCTGAGGAGGTCAGACAGAAGACTGTAGCCAAGCATGGACAATCTCAAGGCTACAAATCAATCTCCAGAGACCTTGATGTTCCTGTTTCCACCCTACGTAATGTTATCAGGATGTTTAAGGCCCATGGCACTGTAGCCAACCTCCCTGGACGTGGCCGGAAGAGAAAACTTGATTGAAGATTGCAGCGCAGGATTGTTTGAATGGTGGAGAAAACACCTCGCTCAACTGCCAAACAGATTCAAGCTGACCTTCAGACACAAGGTACGACAGTTTCAACTCGCACCATCCGTTGCCAACTCAATGAAAGGGGGTTATGTGGTAGGAGGCCCAGGAGGACCCCACTGCTGAGAGAGAGAGAGAGACATAAGAAAGCCTGACTGGGGTTTGCCAAAACACACCTGAACAAGCCAAAATCCTTCTGGGAGAATGTCCTGTGGACAGATGAGACCAAATTAGAGCTTTTTGGTAAGGCACATCATCTCTGTGTTTACAGAAAACAAAATGAAGCCTTCAAAGAAAAGAACACCTTCCCTACAGTCAAACATGGAGGAGGTTCAGTGATGTTTTGGGGTTGCTGTGCTGCCTCTGGCACTGGGTGCCTTGAACGTGTGCATGGCATAATGAAATCTGGAGATTACCAGGCCATTTTGGAGCACAATGTTGAACCCAGTGTCAGAAAGCTGGGTCTCCATCGAAGGTCATGGGTCTTCCAGCAGGACAATGACCCCAAACACTTCAAAAAGCACCCAGGAATGGTTCAAGACAAGACGCTGGACTGTTCTGAAGTGGCCAGCAATGAATCCAGATCTAAATCCCATTGAAAACCTGTGGAGAGATCTGAAAACAGCAGTTGGGAGAAGGCACCCTTCAAATCTGGGAGAACTGGAGCAGTTTGCACAAGAAGAGTAGGCCAAACTGCCAGTAGAGAGGTGCAGGAAGCTCATCCATGGCTATAGGAAATGGTTGATTGCAGTTATTTTGACCAAAGGCTGTGCTACCAAATATTAAGTCTAGGGTGTCAATAATTTGGTCATTGCCATTTCTTTTCATTTTCTGATTTAAAAGGATATATTAAATTCTGAACAAAAACAAAGGTTCTGTAATATTAACAGAGAAATAAAGAATTGTGGAGACCAAATACTGTACTGTTGTTAATTTCAACTTATGTTTAGAGGAAACTGTGAGTTATTTGAAAAAGTGCAAGGGCGCCAATATTTTTGGCCATGACTGTATATAGGAGGCAGTATAGCACAGTAGTCTAAGGCTCTGAGCTGCAAATCTGGTGACATCCAGCAGACCAGACCTGGGTTTGAATCCCACAGCTTCCACTTGCATACTGTGTGACCCTGAGCAAGTCACTTAACCTCCTTCTGCTCCCAGGTCGCTCCTGTAAAAAAGCTTCCAGCTTAGTGTGCTATACCTGGTTAAACAACTAAATAAAAAAAAAAATATAGGCCTTTGAGGTAAGCCTGAGCATATTTCTGCTTACCAAGGGACTCTCCAGGTATCCTGGGTAGAAGAGGGGGTAGGAAATTCCAATAAATTGGTATGCGTTTGCACAGCATACTTATTTCATCTCTGTTTATGAAGCAGGGGTGGATACAACGGACTTAGAGTCCTTTCCAGCCTTAAATTATTATGTGACAGTTAAACATGTACAGTACATTTTCTTGACTAGCTATGCTTACTATTTTCTTTACACATAATTCCTATAGTTGAAACTTTGATAACTATTTTCTATTTTTATCCACCCCCTCGCACTGCCGACTCTGACCCTTCAGGGCCTCCAAGGAGTCATCCTCCTGCCTCCCGCTCCACTCGTATCTACCTCCCGGCCCCACGGAGTATGCGGCTTACCCCCCAGAGTGGGACAAAGTGGGGGCTAGACACCCTGTAATCCTTCACTGCGTCGGTCTGGAGGTGATCGAGTGAGCTGGGGCACACTGGAGGCACGCTCCTGGAGGGCCATCTTCCCGGCGTCGGCAGGCAGTTTCTCTCTTTCTCCCCCCCTACAGTGTGCAATCCCTTGACATCAAGGCGCCGACATCCACACTGTACAGTGGCCGCCCATCCCCTACAAATGGGGCATGCAGTACTCCGGGCCTCCGCTCGGAGTCACTCAAGTACGTGGGCAGAGGCCACCCTCTCCCCAGAGAAGGCGAGCTGTCGTGGGACGCTCAAGCCCATCTCCCCAGCAGACCCACCAGCGAACTGAGTCCACTCCTGAACCGGTCGCCGGCATGGTTGGCAGGCGCTCCAGCGCCTCAACCCTCAGCGCCGACTTTATTTTCTATTTTTAATGTGCCTCTAAAACTGCAGTGCAATTAAAAAGTTTTTTTTTTTTTTTTAAGAAACTTGTTTCAATAAACATTAATACAAATATTGGCATACTTGTCAGATCTGCTTTTCTAGGCACTGTATCTCCCAAGCTGTGCAGCAGGAGTATTTTTTTTTTCTCAGTCTTACGCTTGCTAGGTCTGCAATGCTATTTCTAAGCCAAATGTGGCAGCAATCATTTTTCTTGAAAAAAAAAAAACATAAACCACACAAGTATGACTCAGTCAAATCAATCATGTTATTCTGAAATAAATATTTTCATTTACAACACAATTTATTTAGCTTACAACATGTTATTTCCACGCAGAAATTTTAAATAGACCACAGAGAACAATTTATTTATTTAAAATTTGGTAAGGTAGGAAGAGGGTCAGTAGTTCAAGCTGTGGACCCTGCAGAACGACCAGACTAGATAAACCAAACGGCCTTATTCCGCGGCTTCTTCATATGTTCGCACGTTTTATGTAAGACCTTCATAACGAACTTGTGGCTTTGCCACTCGTGAGTTATGAGTCTTAACACTCACTAGTGGAGATAAATGCATTACTCCACTGCAACCCATTATGTTTTCTACATTTATAAAATACTTACATTTTGGTGGCATTAGAACATTGTACCACTAAATAAAACTGGAAGATAGCTGGATAATTTTATAAGAAAAAAGGCAGGGTCAAATTTTTTGTCCAATTTTGTTGCA
Organism: Neoceratodus forsteri; assembly: GCA_016271365.2. Taxonomy (NCBI): domain Eukaryota; kingdom Metazoa; phylum Chordata; order Ceratodontiformes; family Ceratodontidae; genus Neoceratodus; species Neoceratodus forsteri. The sequence goes on along the minus strand of CM028131.1, from coordinate 105,169,410 downwards.
CTGCTGCTTTAATCTACCCATATTTTCTTCAAGATAAAACAGACTTTCCAGCTGGAAAGTGACTTGCTGAACAGGAGTATCCTCTCATTGTTAATCAGCACCCACCCATCACTTTAGCATTCCATGGGAACACCGCTTACAGAACGGATTACCTTACCCAAACTATGCCAAGCTCTCCTCTGATTGCTGTGTTCAATTCGTGGAAAGCCCAGATCCAATTTGTCCAGTGCAGGAAATGCATGAATACAAACAAGCAAAAAACAACTCTCTGACACAGTAAAGTACTAAAAACGTTGGACCTGCTTCTACTTACGTGTGTTACCATAACGCTCTCAGAGCTGTTTGGGTTCTGCACAGCCTTGGGACTCTCAGTCTCATTCACCCCGTCCTCTTTTGTTTCAGTACTGTTCACTATCATCTTATCTTCTTGAGCAGAATGGCACAGTGTAGCAACTATGCACATCTCCACTTGTAAGTGCAAAAAGTTATTCCACGTGTATCTAAAAAACAAGTCCTGGATAAAAGAAAACAAAAAGAAAAAAAAAGAAAAGTTACACTTCCACTACAAAGCAGTATGAAAAACAGCTCTTTGTCCTGGTTAAGATAAAACTCTGCAAAATATGAGAATAAAAGGGTCTATTCAAGCTAGAACTTTCATTTCGTTTCGGCTCCGTTTACCAGCTGAAACAAGTTTCTAGTAATTCTCTATACAGTAGGTTAAACGTAGCCAAAAAGAGGAAGTGAACCACATCTGGTAAGCCAATCATTTTGCCACCATACTTTCCCTTCCAACTCTGACTGCCACTGTCCATTATCCTCAGGGATTATTTTTATTTATTTATTTATTTTAAGATTTTATTTTGCATCACTCCTAGTACGTCACATTTGCTCTTTCTCCTACCAATAGCCCTTATTTTTACACTCCCTTTGAAAAACTAACTTTTTAATATGGAGTTTGGACTTCACAATGACTTGTTACTTACCTAACAGTAGCAATAGCTCTTCCAGAGACTTTTCTGCATAAGTCAGTGAGAACGAGCGGGAAGTCAACGACACCAAGCAGGCAATCTAATAGAGTGGGGAGTGATATGGCATAGAGGATTGGTAGCAAGGAGGTCTGACTGGCAGGAGCTAGTTTCACCCAGGCTATTGTGCTGGGATAATGGCCCAAGTAAAAGGAGCTCTCAACCAATTAGAAGCCGTCGTTCTTAATACCCATTTCATAATAAACAGAACCTTGTTAAGAATTTGTGGATTGTAACTTGCAGTGTGATTTCCTAAGGTTTCAATCCTGACTCTTGAATAATTCACTTGTACTGAATGTTCAGAAGACCAAAACTATGATCTTTAGAAAGTACAGTATTTGTAAAAATATTCTGAATCAACCCTAGATGAGCAGAACTCTAGATAATCAGCCTACAGATGATGTTGATTTTGTTTAAAGGGAAACGTCCACATCTAAGAGGCCCCACCTCCGTGTGAAGCAGGGCCTGGTTAGCTGTTTCATAAATAGCACAAATTTTTTTTTTTTCCCACTTACTGTGTCATATTAAATGTAAAATCATATCTGGTTGATCCTGCACCCTCCCTGATGGCATTTCACAATTTCAATCCCCTCCCGACATGTCCACAACCACCCGCAGCTGTCCCCAGCGTGACGTGTTGTGCGGGAGCAGACGGGGTGCCTCGATAGGATTACTGTAGTCATGTCGTTTCTAAAAGCTCCAGTTTGGAGCCGACCACTGTCTGTGCTATACTGACACCAGGTACATACTGGAGACACATGTAGCTCCGAACCGGAGCTATGTGAAAGTACAGCAACATATTGCTGATACTGCTGTACTTTCAAATAGCTCTGGTTTAGAGCCTACATGAGTCCATGCTATACCGAGACCAGGTACAGATTGGCAGGCACCCTGCCAGTATGTACCTGGTGTCAGTATAGCATGGACAGCGGTCGGCTCCAAACAGGAGCTTTTAGAGTCGACATGACTACAGTAATCCTATGAAGGCACCTCGGCTGCTCCCTGCACAACACGTCACGCTGGGGACAACCGCAGGTGGTTGCGGGCGCATCAGGAGGGGACAGAAATTGTGAAATGCCAGCAAGGAGGGCGCAGGATCAACCAGATATGATTTTATATTTAATATGGCATAGTAAGTTAAAAAACTTATGCCATTTATGAAACAGCTAATCAGGCCCCGTTTCACATGGAGGTTGGGCCCCCTCATACATGGACGTTTCCCTTTAAAACAGTGATCTTCCTTTGGACCACCATCTATCTTACACGGCCCCCAGTGATGCCCTTATTAAGGTGGCTCATACTTGTTTAGGATTATGGTACCATTAAAGGATTGTTTATCCTTCACCTTAAAAAAAAAAAAAAAAAACTGTCGTCCAAAGTCGATCTTTAATTGATTATTGTGGATTATTCAGCTGCGCCTGAAGCAGCACTGTTATAAAGATCTTTTACTCTAGTCAGTGTATGTAGATTTCATCTATGCTTTGATCACATTATCTCTGTCAATTAACATTTTTTTTTTCCAATTGTTTAACCAGGAGTGGCACACTAAGCTGAAAGCTTGTTTACAGGTGCGACCTGGGAGCACAGGGAAGTTAAGTGACTTGCTCAGGGTCACACAGTATGCAAGTAGGGGCTGTGGGATTCAAACCCAGATCTCCAGATTTGTAGCTCAGAGCCTTACACCACTGCGCTATACTGCCTCCCAAATCCCTATTTGTTAACCAGGTAAGTACACTAGACCTGATCTCTAAGTAAAGTTAAATTGCTTTTTAATGCCAAATGCAATTCTGTTGGGCTTACAAATTTATGGAAAATCAGGCATGGCCCAGATATTTCCTTCTTGAAAAAAATCACTTAAAGTAAGACGACACCAGGTATCTTAGCTCATGCTACTGAACAGAATCTTTTCAAGATACCTTTTAAATGCAGAGTTACAAGATAGCTTTTTTTAAATAGGTGGTTATGAAATGTTGGAATTCTTTGCCACTAAAGAAGCAATCTGCAAACACTTTAACCTCTTAAATCGCTGTAAAAGCAGCTCCTCCTTTTATACTTTATATTGGTTTTCCATCACATATTCTTCTTAAATTATGTAATGTCTTATTTGTTATCTAATACTATCTTGTTCATATTTCTGTATTCTCTCTCTGGGTCCCCCTTAAAAATGGGAATTATTGCTCTTGTGTACTACCCAGTAATCAAATCTTAAATAATATATGAGAAAACAACATAATAATATATGGGACAATAAAGCACTTTAGAACTGAGTTGAAATCGTACCTGTCAGGGAAAACCAGTCATGTGACTATAACCTATGACTGAACTACATAAGCTGGTTGTATTAACTGTTTGTGGCTGAATAACTAACGTGATGCAGCTACTACCTATTATGTACTGAAGACTAGAAGGGAGAGGGGGATATGATTAAGACTTACAAATCTGTGCAAGGAATAAAGTGGACAGTAGTGAACGTGAACAATAACTGGCAACAGCAACACCAGGGGGTAATACCAGAAAACTGGGATATTGGGGGGTGGGTAGGTTTACAAAGGGTATTTGGAAGTATTTCTTCAGAGAACAGATGGTAAATGAGTGGAACAGACTATCCAGACTGAGGCAGTGAATGTTAAAATGTTGCTGGGCTTCAAGCAGGGGTGGGACAGGTACATGGGCTTGGTGACTAACACGGAGGGTGGGGGAGATACAGGGGCTTGGGGAGGTGGCCAAAGACCTACAGGGCCACGGATCATACATAACTTAAGGTAGGTAACCATACAGAGTGGACAGACCAGAAGGACTTTTTCTGCCATCAGTTTTTCTATGTTTCTATGTACTGCTGTCTGTTGTGCCCCAGATTATTCCAGTAAAAGGAACGTACTTTCCAGTGAGTTAACCTGGTTAAGGGAAAGGGGGAAACTGTTTAACCAGGAAAGGCACACTAAGCCAAACCTTTTTTTCAGGTGCAACCTCGGAGCACAAGAAAGTTAAGTGACTTGCTCATAGCCACACAGTATGCAAGTGGGGGCTGATGGGATTCAAACCCAGGTCTTCAGGTTTGCAGCTCCATGCCCTTAACCACTGCGCTATACTGCCTCCTAACACCTTCTGGTTAACAAAATAAATCAAAGTTATATACCAGCAAGGATGCATTTCCATCTCAGGGCTGTTATGACATCTCAAACTTTGCTCTCAAAGTCACAATGATGTCATGCCAACTTCTTAATGGAAATACAGTATTGTTGTGTATGGTTGCCCATACATTATGATCTATATACTAAGTATTTTGTATCTTACTCCTTTCTTGTTCACCTTCCCCCAGTTCGCATCTGGAAACCAGCCTTGGCTCAGTGTGCCTATCCCAATCCCTAAATGGCAGACAGGCACTAGGTTTAATGGAGCATTCAAGAGCCCAAACAAAGTGGAAGCAACCACTCCCTTCCCTTCCCAAAATCCATAGATACTTACAAGTAATAAGTCCATGGTGTTCAGCCTGCATAGTTCCTGGTTAATACTGGCCGTGTTTGTCTGTAGCAGTGCAGCAATGAGTCGGGCTATATGAAGACGTGCGTTGCCCAGTGGCTCCTCCAACACACCGATTGTCGTCAGGATTGCACTTTTCTGCAATGGGACAAAGAAAGACACAGCATAATACTAATCAAGGCCACAAAGGATGGAGACGTAATTCCCTCACTCTACCAACCAGCAAATACACACATACACCCAGTACCAACCCATATAGCAGAATACAAAAGGAAATAACAGAAACGTAACCAAGAGCAGCATACAGATCCTTTCAAATATCACTTTTTTTGTGTGTGTTCATCCGTTTATCCTCCCCTTGTTCTTACACATTACTCCTTTGAGACCTGCCTGGTGCCCCTGGTGTCCACTGGACTCATTACTCAGCCACTGCTGCTTCACCCCAGGCTCCCCAGTTACTCTGCATTTCACTGGCTTGGATCTGTCCCTTACTGGGGGCTCCCCCTACTGACTCCAAGAAAAGTAAGTGGCAAATGACGAGTGGGTGGGGGGTGGGGGCAAGGCCAGCAGGCAGTCATCATCCAAAGTGTAGTGAGGCCTCCCAATATTGCCTTTTTCTGGCCCACCTACCTCCTATTAACGTTCCCAGAAGGCGCGGGGGAAGCAGGTAATCATCATCAAACAGTGGCGGAGTTCAAGAATGCATGGGACAGGCATACGGGAATCTTAGTGGAACTGAAAAGGGGGGGGGGTGCCAGAGATCAGGTAAGGTCTTGTGCTGATACTGTAGGTGTGAAATCTTATTAATTGTTTTGTAGCAACTTTCTTGGGGTTGCCTTCAATTTCAACAGTTTTTCTGTTTTGCAATACTGACACACATTACACCTGCAACATTTAAACATACTCTTGGGTCTCATCTCCCACCACCGTTTCTCCCTATTATCACTAGTGGGTCTACATTGGCTGTGTACCAACATGTCTTTTAAATCTGTCCTTTTCTAAATATAATTCTGGGGGACTCCCCTACAGCCTCAAGTTCACAATCCCCCTTTAGGGTGGACCAATGTTGTCTCACTACTGCTCCAGTTTAACCTGCCAGTAAGGAATAATCTAACAGTAATGTTACAGGCTCTTCACAATTTCTGTCTTTACACTTAGGTAGTATTAGTGTATTTCTGTCCAAACTTCTCACTTTATATTTAGCTCCTAACAGTTTCTTCTCCATACCTTCTCTCTATCAATCACAAAATAAGTTATTCTGATTCTACCTCAAAATCTAAATCTTCTCTACAATTTCTTTTTATCCTCATGCTTTGCTTTACTGATGATGTGATGTGTGTTTGGAATGGATCTAAACAGGAAGCTAAGAGTTTTCTTGAGTGGTTTTAAATTTGAAATTTACTGGCACCATAGATCCTGTACAACTTAATTTTCTAGATGTGACCTTACAAGGACGACAAGATGGCAGAATAACAGCTAGATGTTATAGAAAATCTACTGTCACAAACTTTGTACTTGGGGCCAATAGTACATATCCAAAATATCTACTTAATTATATTCCTTACGGACAGTTCCCAAGGTTAAGAAGAAATAGAGAAGCTAAAATCAAAGTGAGAAGTTTGGATAAAAATACTCTGGTGGTATCTAAGTGTAAAGACAGAGATTATGAAGACGCTGTAACTTTAAGTGTTAAATTATTCCCCACTGGCAGGTAAAATCTGAGCAGTGGTGAGAAAACACTGGTCCATCCTAAAGGGGGATAGTGAAAAAAAGAAACATACATAGAAGGTGACGGTAGATAAGGACTGAGTGGCCCACCTATTCTGCCCCTTTTCCCTACCTAATGCAATACCACAGACCCTAGTTGATCAGCGGCTTACCCTCTCTTCCCTACTGTGAGAGTATTCTTATGTGTATCCCATATATTCTTGACTTCCCCTACCATTTTTGCCCCCACCACCTCCACAGGAAGGCTGTTCCAAGCATCCACTACTCTTTCTGTGAAAAGTGCCTCCTCACTTTGTCCCTGAGCCTACCCCCCCCAACCTCGTATCATGCCGCCTTATTCTTTTACACCTTCTTTTCTGAAAGATGCTACCCTCCTGTACCTTGTTTATATCTCTGGAGGTACATTAATGTCTCCATCATATCCCCCCCCCTTCCAAGGAATACATATTGGGGTCCTCTAGTCTTTTCTCACATGACTTTTGGTGTAGTCCTTGCACCATTTGTGTTGCCCTTCTCTGGACTGCCTCTACTTTGTTTATGTCCTTCTGGGTCTCACTAGTGATCTGTACAGTTGCATAACCGCCTCCTTTTTTCTGCTGGCGATACCTCTCGCTATGCACACTAGCATCCCACTGGCTCTCCCCACAGCCTTATCACATTGTTTGGTTACTTTTAGGTCATCAGATATGATTACCCCCAGGACCCTTTCTTGACTGGTGGCCATCAGTACCTCTCCCCCCATCTTGTACACCTCCCTTGGGTTTCTGTGCCCCAAATGCACGATTGTGTACTTCTTTACACTGAATCTTAGCTGCCACACTCTCGATCACTCCTCAAGCATGTTTAGGCCCTTCCTCATTTTTTCCACCCTCTCCTGGAGTGTCAACCCTGCTGCAGATCTTAGTATTGTCTGCAAAGAGGCATACCTTCCCCTCCAGCCCCCCTGCTATGTCGCTTATGAAGACATTAAAGAGGACTGGTCCCAAAACTTAAGGCTGTAGGTGAGTCCCCCAGAATTACATTTAGAAAAGGAAGGAGTTTAAAACACATGTTAGCACACGGTTACTATAGCTCCAACAATGATAACAGGGAAAAATAGGGGGTCAATAGGGTGGGGGGATTCAATACTGCATGGGATAGACACAAAGGAGCCCTGACTACAAGGGGCAACTAGAGTGCCAAAATAGGTCTTAAACAAATGAGCAGACTAGATGAACCTAGTGGTCTCCTTCTGCCGTCAACTTCTACGTTTCTGTGAAACAATGGTGTGAGAGAAGACTCAAGGGTATGTTTAAATGCTGTAGGTGCAATGTGAGTCAGTATTGCAAAACAGGAAAAAACGATGAAATTGAAGGCGACCCCAAGAAAGTTGTTATAAAACAATTTATAAGCTGCACCACATTTGTCATTTATGTTTTGTGGTGCAGCTGTAATCTAGCTTATACAGGAATGACTACTCAAGCTTTGAAAGTAAAAATTCAAGAACGTGTAAGAAGTATTTTAAGATCTGATGCCACTGACGCAACTGGGGTACATTTTAAAGAGCAGCATAATTCAGATCCCAGACATTTACGCTTTTCAGGACCAAAGTGGGTCCCACCTTTAAAGAGAGGGGGGATAGGCCTGACTACTGCAAAAAGAAAGTAGGTGGATATATATGATGAATACAATTAAACCCTTTATGAGTTTAATGATGAATGGGATCTTAAACCATTTCTGAGGCATCGTACTGGGAGATATCCAGTTACAATGATGATAGGCAGCATTTTCAGTTGGGAAAACAATGTTATTGTGAGGTAATACATCAATATTTAGTCAATTAAAAACTAAAAGCCCTTTTCTATTTTGGTAATTTCATATGGTATGTTCCATCTGGTTTTTTGTGTGGTAATGTATTTAATACCAGAATGTTCATGAATTTTTAGGGCTGTTAATGGGAGTAGAGTATATGAACTACAGGTAACAGTATTTTCCTGGTAGATAAACTTAAAAGGGGAAGTAAACATTGCAGGGGTCACTCAAATTGTGAAAGTGCAAGACAAGACCATTCAAACGAGGTACTAGGCTTATCTGTAGGTATCAGGAGTCCTGAGCTATGAATATCAAATGATCTGTAAATCAAAACAAAGCAGCAGCCATTTTATGTAATCTTAAAAACAGGAAGTGATGTCACTGAGGGGCCAACTCTATGTTGTTAATTACAACTTGCCCCAGTGACATCACTTTGTCTCAGGATCCCATGAAATGGCTGCTGCCTTGTTTTGATTTACAGAGTATTTAGATATTCATATCTCAGGACTCTTGACACCTACAAGGAAATCCCATACCTCATTTGAAATATCTTTTTATGGGCTTTCACAATTTGAGAGACCCCTGCAATGTTTACTTCCCCTTTAATATCAGACTAGTAAAGGTGAGTCAACATCTTATCACGGTCCCTTAATTTGTCAATAAGGTATTTAAATGTAAGAGGGATATTTATGTAAAATGCTAAATGACATTGCAGTTACTTTGTAGGTTCAAGTCCCATTATTGTTACTTACAGTATAATAAAAGAAACCTAGTTTTGAAAATCTTACCACTGCTCCCTAATTTGTCTATAAATTACTGAAATATGTATGATAAGGGAGATACTTATGTAAAATGCTAAATGACACTGCAGTTACTTTGTAGGTCCGAGTCCCACTACTGTTATTTATAACAAAAGAAACCTATTTTTGAAAGGTGAATGAAAATTGAGACCTGAACTTAAATAAGCAAATGAACGAGAACTGGAGATTTTACACAGCCCAAATTTCATGATTATTTGTGGTATAACCAGTTTTTTTAGCAGTACTGTAATGTGAAGCATAATTGTGTACTGTCTTCTTAAAATTACTATTGCATTAGATGCATAGGATAAATGTTTCACATTAACATGCTGTGACACTACTAGTGAGTTGTAGCTATTTAAGGGATCATTACCAACACACGACCACGCCTCCTGAAGAAGCTCTAACAAGCAAAGTGCCAAGGCGGTTTTGTGGAGGTTCTGCAGGTTAAACCATGCTAATTTTCTGTAATAAAGCATTGGACACGAGACAGTATGTTGTGCAGTCTCTTTTTTTTGAATCCAGAGTGCAGAGTTTTTTGTGATTCATTTGGATTTCAGGGTGGGCACTCTACTCTTCACCCGAACACTACTTTCGCTGAGCACACATAGTTTTAAGTTGCTTGGACCAGAACCACATGACCTGCTCCACAGATGGTATTATCTGGTTCAGTGTGACCATCCTGAAAGAAAAATTACGTACTCACTGTAATTGTAGATCTTCTAGAGTATCTTCACCATTCAAAACTGGTGGGTCATAGTCAGAGGTGCCGGAGCGTTAGCTTTAAGAATTTTTGGGCTGGAGGAGCAGACGTCAGAGACAGCACCACCCACAAGGCCAATGTGCTATGTGGTGCTTGCAGACCGGCCAGTAATTGATGCCAGCTTCCTCAAGCCCTCAGTTCTGCTCTTCAGACAGGAGAAGAAAGCAAAGAGAAAGATATATGAAGGAAGGAGGGAAAAAGCCAAAGGGACAGAATAAGGAAAGGAAGAGAAGAAAGCAATAAAAATGGAAAGAAGGACATAATATACATACATATATATATTTATATATATATAGAGAGAGAGAGAGAGAATGATATTGCTGAAGGGTTTGGGTGATAGGGGGAACCCAGAGAACAGAATACGAAAAGGAGAAAGAAGAGAGAAGATGGAAGAGAGACACAGAGAGGCATCTTGCTCTCCTCAAAATTGTGGCAAGAGGAGTAATGAAGCCCAAAAGGGTTAGGGACGTCTGAAAAAGCAGCAGCAAGCGTACAACAGAGATTGCAAGATAGTCTGCAGAGAATTGGGCAGTCAAGGGTGGCTATGCAGTAAGAAGCTGCTGCTATTTCTGTGCCAGTGTTTGTTGTCTCCCCCCCCTTTTTTATTTGTTGTTGACATAAGTAATTTGGAGGTAGACGAGAAGGAACCGAGTAGGTGTTGTAACAGCCAAAGAGTCCAACTTGAAGACAACAGATCCAATTGCTTTAAAGGACAACTAAACAAGCTTTTCACACATTTTTTTTTAAATGACTCCATGGGCTTATAAAGGGGAGAGGCAGTTGTTTATATTTATACTGAAACTGCATTTATTAAAGTAGGAGAAATGCAGTTTCATAACATTTGAAAATGTTAAACACAGCCTCTCCTGATTCAAAAATCCTGCTCTGAGAATCCTAAAATAACTGCCTTGATGATGTCAATGAAGTGACAGATGCCAGCTACGTAGATGTATTCTACCTCCACTAAGTGTATTTAAATGTGAATAACTTTAAAATGAAAAAATGATAGCATGGTACTTTGAGCATGAAAGTTGTTCAGCACAAAAATATCTACACAATTTACGTTTTACTTTTTTTTTTAATTAGCAAAAAAAGTAGCAGAAAATTCAGTTTTTGTAATTTTGGCAACACACAGATGTAAATAATTTTAAAACAAAAAGTAATAGCATGGTAATGTGAGCACAAAAGTTGTTCAGCACAGAAATATCTACAAAATAAGTGGTGTTTCATTTATATATACCTTATAATTTTTTTTTTATATTTAGCAAAAACTGCACAAAATTCCATTTTCTTTTTCACTTTTTGCAAGAAACAAATGCAAATAGCTTTAAAAACGAAATATGATAACATGGTAGTTTGAGCACAAAAGTTGTTCAGCACAAAAATATCTGCCACATGAGTTGTTTCATTTATAGATACTTTTTAGATTTTTTATAATCAGCAAAAAATGGCAGGAATTAAATTTGTTTTTCACTTTTTTGGAAGTATGGCATAAATGGATTATGCTACCTCTACTGGAAATATTGTTCAAAATCGGGCCTATTAAGCATACAACAGTTTTGCACACCCCATTCAAAAAGCAGGAGGTGGGAGCTATTTGAAAAGCAAATTGCAGTTTGGTTAATTGGGAAAGGCACAAGTTTCCAGTAGGGAGGTAGCATATTCCATTTATGCCATACCTCCAAAAAAAGGGAAAAATTGATTTTCGTGCCATTTTTTATGTCGATTATAAGAAATCTAAAATGTATCTATAAATGAAACATCACTCATCTGGCAGATATTTTTGTGTTGCACAACTTATGCTTAAAGTACCATGCTATCACATTTTCTTTTAAAGCTATTTGTATTTGTTTGCTGCAAAAAGTGAAAACGAACTTTTTTTCTGCTGTTTTTTGCTCATTGTAAAATAACTAAAAGGTATCAATAAATGAAACACAACTCATTTTGTAGATATTTTTGTGCTGAACAACTTTTGTGCTCACAGCACCATGCTATCATTCTTCATTTTAAAGTTATTCACATTTGTTTGTCGTCAAAATGACAAAAAAAAAACAACAGAATTTTCTGTTGCTTTTTTTGCTAATTTAAAAAAATGAAGAGGTATCTATAAATGAAACATTCCATTGTGTAGATATTTTTGTGAACAACTTTCGTGCTCAAAGTACCATGTTATCATTTTTACGTTACTCGTATTTAAATACAGTTAGTGGAGCTAGAATACATCTACACAGCTGGCATCTCTCACTTCATCATCAAGGCAGTTATTTTAGGACTCTCAGGGCAGGATTTTTGAATCAGGAGACGCTGTGTAACATTTTCAAATGCTGTGAAACTACATTTCTCCTACTTTAATAAATGCTGTTTCAGTATTAATGTAAACAACAGCCTCTCCTTTCAAAGCCCATGGAGTAATTAAAAAAAAGTGTAAAAAGCTTGTTTACGTGTCCTTTAAGAGAGACAGAGGAAGCCTCGCAGACTCTCCCAGAGGTGTGGTGCCATCTCTGGAATTACTACTCAAACAAAGTGCTCTGTAGGCAGCACCAAGGAAATAAAGAGAATGGATAAATAAGAGGACTGTGATACTCCCTGTCTCCCAACATACAGGGAAAAAGTCAGAGCCTCCCTCCTGAGCAGAGAAACTCCTTCCACTTTTCCCTTCTTTCTTTCTTAAGAAAAAAGGGGAGAGGGAACCTCAGAAACGCAGAGGCGTTACTGAAAGTTGAAAAAAAACAAATGGGGTGCCAAGGGCTGAATCGGACCCAAGGGCAAAAGGACATAAAACCCCCGGTGAGAGAGAGAGAGAGAGAGAGAGAGAGAGAGAAAGCAGAGATTGCCCTTATAAAACTTGCCTGAAGCTGAGCTAGCCTGCTCCAGACGTTTGTGTCTCTCTCTTCATCTTATAGGGTTTGCTAAAAGGAAATATGCCCTGTGAAGGGCCAGGGAGAGAAGGAGAAAGGTGGTATGCCCCAGAAGCCTGGTCCTGAAGTGATGTAGGGAGGGAGGCAGTTATGAATGGTGAAGATACGCAGGAAGATCTACAATTACGGTTAGTATGTAATTTTTCTCTTACCGGAGTCAGTTTTCATCATTCATAACTGGTGGGTCAGAGTACCAAGCTACCACCCTCGGTGGTGTCTGGCAAACCATGAGGAAAGTGATCCTTTAGCCTCCTGTGCTGGGCAGGAACACAAGGAGGCAGAGGCCCCTTACAGGTCAGGCCAGACCCGTGATTGATCAGGGGCAGGCAGAGGCTCCCATTGCCTGGGAGAAGGGGGGGTGCCCAGATTGCACGCACCTCACCCTGCGAGAGAAAAAGTGGGTCTCCTGGGAATGCGAGGCAATCACCCTATGCTGGGACAAGGGTGACAACCACAAGACACAAAGCCATTCCATCTGCCTAATGCAGACTGCTGTTCTCACCAACCTGGTGCCCACCGCGCTGGCGTCATATGATGCCCTCGCCTTGTGTCTCGCTAGCTCCAGGCCCCTTGTGGAAAGAGCAATGGCTTGTCGGATTGCCTTGCTATCAGGCAGGGACATGAGGATCTACCCCAGTGTCGCCCACAGGCACCTGGCATAGGCTACCTGGTGCACCTAGTGCACCAAAATGCACATAAGGATTCGTGTCACTGAGAAAACCCTTCTACCCTAACGGTCAAACTTGGCAGAGTCAGACTCTGGGGGGTGGTCACGACAGGGGTGACAAGGCCCTAAGGGGGTGTCCAGTAACTCCAAACCTAAAAAGGGGGTGGGACAAAGCTCCTGGAGACCCAGAGGAGGTGCACAATACCTGAACTGGCAGTCCCTCGGGACTGGGGAGGAGGTAGAGGGCTGCCAGGCACTCTATAACTCCTCCGTAAAGGGTTGAGGCCACGGCGGTATCACAACAATTAAACAGCTGTCTTTCCTCAGGAATGATAGCGCTGCACATGTATTACTGTGTCCAAAAGATCTAAGAAGATGCAGCTCCTCCAGCATCTCCGAGAGGAATTGCTGATACGAAGTGAAATCAGTGTCTCAGGAAACGTGACCAGAAGTATCCTCTCCCTTAGAGGAGGAAGCCAAGGAGCTGGATCCAGGGAAAGGAGCAGCCTGGGACGGAGGTCCAAAAATGACCTAATCAATGGCCCTGAGGTAAGTACAGAACACATGCACCAAAGCCCTGAATTGTTCCCAGGTCATAGGGCCCCTAGGGCCAGAGAAGCCGGGGAAGGGGACAGAGAAGAAAAGGGGAGAGAATGGTCCTGAGAGGCCAGGGATAACCCTCTATCAGTGCTGTGGAAACGAGCAGGAGAAACCTGCCGAGGGAGGGAACCGCATGGCCTGTACACCTGCGAACACCCAATTGGGAAGGGGCGAAGGCGGTGCTGCTCTTGGTGGAGAACCCCCTGGAGAGGAAATCAGAGCCATTCTGATCCACAAGGGCGACCCATGTCCCAACCAACCATGGGCCCCTGTCCATCGGGGGAGGAGAAAGGCGTGTGTCAGCGCTCTGACTCCACCCTGAGCCTCCAGTCACTCTAGGGACAGTTGGTGGTGCCAACCGCGACCTCAAGACCCCTGCCCTTCCAGGCCAATACCCACCTCTTGAAGGAGACCTTCGCACAGTTAGAAGAAGGGGGGAGAGAATCCAGCACCAAGGTTGATGCCAGAATCTCCCTTAGCACAGACAATGGCGCTGCCAGCTGAACCGGTGTCAGGCTTTGCATCAGGAATGGCTGCGGCACCAAGGCCGGCGCCTCCCCCCCTCCCAATCTGACACCAGACGGCAGTGCTACCTTCAGAGTCGGCACCAGGAAAGGCCGGAAGGAAGAGTCGCCTGTGCCACCATGGCACCAGAAGACTCGGGGAAGGGGCGGGGGAGAGAGACGGCGCCAGGCTGAAGAGCCGACCACAGCAAAGGCCTCGAGCTGGGCCTAAGAGAGTTTCCGAGCTCCAAAGAGCTAGGCTACCAGTCAGAATCATCCCAATCCTTGTTCAAGGAGGACGAGATCAGGAAGATCTCCAAAGAGGTGACCTCAGAGACTTTCCCTATCCCGCCACCATGAGAGGTGTAGGAAGGGGACCAAGTGGCACCATCTCACTCACCGACACTGGGGAAGGCGTCAGAAGCCCGGCTGGCACTGAGGTAAAGACAGGAGCAGGCCCAGCATATAGCTGGGACCTCGACATTGAGGGCATCAAAACCCCCGAAGGGGTACTGGACTGTGAGGCGTGTTCCGCCAACAACCCCCACCCCCCTGGGATCAACTGTCAACCCGACCCCTCGTGTTGGCCTCAGGTCTCAGCGAGACTAAAAATGGAGGCCTTATCTCCCTCGGTACGTATAGTACCGAGGAGAGGCCCGGAGGAAAGGCCCAGGGACCTGACCTTAACATCCCTGGTGTGACTCCATACTCCAAAAGTTGGGGGGTACTGGCCCAACTTTGCCATGTGGATGCAGACGATATGGAAATCCATGGAGAAACAGGTGTCGCATGATTCCATATCATGTTGGAGACCCAGATAGGAAAAGCAGTAGTCATGCCGGTCATCGGCTTGCCACAGGGGCACTGACGCACAGGACAAAGCCCCGCCTTAAGCAATTTAGAAGGCCTCGAGTCGGACATGACCGTGTCAGAAAACAACGAAAAACTAATGAAAAAGCACTCAACACCATACTTGAGGAAATATGGAAAACAACAAAGAGGGTAACCGATTAACACAGCGTCGAGTGAAGGTCAGTGGCGAACAGAATGAACGAACTGTGGCGCAGATAGTGATGCTGTGCTCCTCACAAAGTGATGCCTCGATGGTGGGAAAACCAGAATTGAGAGCTGGAGGGAGTCAAGTGTCGTTACTGGCCAGTCCATGAGCACCACGTAGCATGACTGCCTTGTGGGTGGCACCATCTCAGACATCGGCTCCTCCACCCCAAACATTCTTAAAGCCAATGCTCCCGCAAGGGTTTGGCACCTCCGGCTGTGACCCACCAATTATGAATGGTGAAGACTGACTCAGGTAAGATCTTGTGTTTCCTGAGAAACTGATTCAAATCATGGAGATCCAGTATGAAGCGCCACTCCCCCACCCACTTCAGGACCAGGAAATACCTGGACATGAAAGCCCTGGCCTGCCATGGAGTCTGGGGCATGAGCTAAGGCTCCTTTTTCGAGAAGCTAAGCAACGACCTCCCTGAGGGTGGACAGCGTGTCCTGCAACACCATGGTCTCTCTTGGCATGTGAGATCGGTAAGGCGGGAGGGAATTGAAGTCGAGGCAACTCACTGCCAACCACTTCTAGGACCCACTTGTCCGAGGTAATTATGGACCAAGTGGTGCAGCCGCTCCACGACGGGGAGCTGGGGCAAGGACTGGATGGGTAGGAGATAGACACCCTCCAACTCGTTAATGGACAGCTTTGGAGGGGTCACTGGTGCCTGCTGCAGGATGGGCACCACTACCCCTACTAATGCCTTTTTTGGGTCCCTGTCTGGGAAACTTGGTCTTGGGGAGCCAAACCTGAGAAGACCTCTGCTGAGACTGCTGCTGCCGAGGCTGCTGTGATGGAAAGGGCTGAAACTGAAAAGAAATTTTCTTCTGTTTCTGCCCTGTCAAGTCTTTCTGAGAGGAGGTCACAGAATCCAGGGTGACGTTAAGACTTCTCTATCCTGGTAAGGTGTCCTTCTACCCCAGGGCTAAAGAGGTTGGTGCTCAAGAAAGGGACTTCAGTGAACTTGTGCTGGGTGTCCACCGTAATGTTGGAAATACACAGCCAGGCCCTCTGATACATCGCGACGGCCACTGCCCTGGCATGGGTGCAAGAATCACCCACGTCCAAGGCCCTCTGAAGCTGGTGGTCTGCCAGCACTTGACCCTGGTCTCAGACCACTTTTACTACCAGCTGGTTGTCGGCAAGGAGGTATGGGAGGACACGATCCAGGACTCCTAACAGAGTCGACCAAAGTGGGCGGTCACCTGACGGAGACTAAGGGAGGATGCAGACTCTCTGCTGCATGGACCAGCTTTCTGGACTGTTGGGCAGGGGGCGGCGCTTGTCCAGGTCCCCAGTATTGTCGGACTTACGGAAGACTGAATCTGTGACCAGACCCTCGGCTGAAGGGTGGTCCAAAGTTCTGGACAAGGTGTCAGTAGGGGCAGTATACTTGCTGGCCATATGGGCAGAGGGCACCAGGCAGGACGCTGGGTGCTGCCAAAGCTCCAGTACTGGTCCCAGGATGGCCTCGGCCATCAGGAAGGTAACCCCGGGGGATTCATCCCTATCCAAGATCTCATTAAAGGGGTATTTAGTCCTTTTCTGGAGTGGCTCCACAGGAACCCCTACAGACTAGACACGAGTCTGAGAAGAGCCCCAAAACACATCACCCCGTGGTCAGTGTCGTCAAGGCACAGGTCAGGAAGCATAGGAAAACCAGGAGCAGTTTCTAAATTCGCAAATAGCGTTTTATTTTTCTCAATAACAGCAAAATAAAAAGCAACAATTATTTAGTATAACTATTTACAAAGGCAGTAGAGAGAAAACAAAGTCCTTCTTCTGAGGGTATCTCTTAATTCCAAGTTTCAGTCTCTCACTCTCTTTGTCTCTCTAGCAAAAGCATTACTGCTCTTTTTATAAGTCTTTAGGAACTGGTTAAGAGAGCCTGCTTCTCACAGAATGTTCTTGTAAGTTTACAGAATGTTCTTGTCAGTTTCATTCCATGCAGGTGCAGCAAAACAGTACATGGTGTCCCAGAATTGATCTCATGCTGACAACTCTACAAAGGCTTAAAAACTGCATCTCAGGATAACCCCATGAGTTCCAAATAGCTTTACAATCATTTCAACAGTATAACTATATATACTGTATATATATATATATATATATATGTATACACACACTATAAACAAAGGGTTTATCAGTGACATTTCCACATAAAGATTCACATATATTTTTATACCCGCAGATATGTCTGAGGGAAGAAAAGAAAAAAATTTGCAACGGAAGGCAGAGAGATAGCGAGAGGTGGAGAACTGCAAAATCGGAGTGATCAGTTCTTAGGTCTCACAAGAAAATCTGGTTGAGCAAACCAGACAGACAAGAGACAAAAAAGGAGAGGATAGACCACACCCTTGTGTTTAAACTCTTTCTGCATAACAAATGGGGCAGGGTCTTAGTCAACCCTGTCACAGTCGGTAGTCAATTCTTTGTCCAAATCACAGCCAAAATCATAAGTCCTTGAGGACTGCATTGAGGACCCATCGGTGTCATCCAAAGAATCTTCAGAAAATGGCCCTTGGCCGTATGTCACCATGCACCACTTGGGACTTATCCGAATGTGATTTCCGCAGACAACTGGCCTGGCAAGCCGGTAGCCAGAAAGAAGTCTTTAGAGGGGCTCCCTGCAAGGGCTGTTGTGAAGGTGGTTCCACCTGCATCGGTGGTGAGACTCCTGTCAGGGACAGCTGTCTCAGCAGGATCAGTACAAGCTGAACCAGTGACGGACCAGGTGACCACAGGGGTTGAGGGTAGAGCCCTACAAAACAGGTAAAGACCGCCCCACAGTCGGCTGTGCTAAGGAAACAACAGTTACACAAGGCAAAACATTCCAGCACCACCCACCAAAGCACAAGACACTAAATTGGCAGTGAGAAGTTATTTATTTGCTCACATAAGTGCAAGCTACTGCTTGAAAGGGGTTCCTCCGGTGCCTAAGATACTTGAAGAGCTCTGGCTCTTGGGTACGGAGTTCCCTGAAAATGGGGGTGAGGTGGCTGCAGACAGGCGGTGCTCAGAGTGCTCTTCTGCTCAGCAGGTAAGGATGGAATTATCAGATAGGGCAGGAAGGCTGCCTCTGTTAGCTTTTGGTCAGATAGCAATCTTGCCATCAGAGCAAGGAGGCAGCTAACTAAGACGGCTAGAACATTTCAGATTAGGGGGTAAGTAGACAGATACTTTATTAGAAGTGTAAGGACTGCAAGGTAAATTATGACCTTCAGTTAGCATAAAAACAAAAGCACAAGAGTTAGTGTGCTAGTCTGAGTTGAGGGAAGGGAACGGATAATCATCTTTGCAGTTAGCTGGGTCAGAAGGAGAGCTATACATTTGGGTGGTGTGGCTTAGGCAGAAGTGAAGCATGTGTCTGCATTTAGACGTCCCTATAGTTAGTTTTTGGTCAGAGAGCAATCTTGCGATCCCCAATCAGCAGCCAATCCTGGGTACTGGAAGTGGGCAGGGACTTTCTTAAGGAATAGGCCATCAATCACCCCCCAACACTCCCCCGGTGAAGGACCAATGTGCAAAGGACGTTGGAGTCTGCCCACCTGAATCATCCCAGCGAGGTAGCCAGCAGTCAGCCACTCTGCTCCCCTGCCAACCCAAGGGGACCCCTACCCAAGTAAGGCTGCTGGGGACTGCATTATAGGGTGGCTGTACTTGGGAAGCCAGCTAAGCGAGTCAGTGGGCTTAGGGGCTAGCTGTTGTTTTTGCTTGTCTTTAGTATGGTGCTGTTTGTTCTGAACTGATACAAGGTTTTAGTGTGTTTCTGGGTAGTAGGGATCGTAGGTAAACTGTTGCTACATGCTAGGGTGATTCAGGGATCAGGGGCCTACTGTTAAATAGTTGCTAGATACAGTAGGTTGTAGGGACTTGCCGTAAAAAGTCTACTAGGTATTAGTGAGCTTCAGGCTGTAAGGGTGCATGGTTACTGAATGGTAGTAGGATAGCCCGACTGGGTCTGGGACAAATAAAGGTAAGGACTAAAAACAGGGGGAAAAGGAAATATGGGGAGTGGTGCAATGCAGTGGTTGTGCGGTGACAGTCTACAGGGAGACCTTCTAGAGGCTGCAGCGCTGTCCTCATCTGTGTGCATCTCTCTGGGTGGAAGGAACAGGTCTCAAGTAACCAAGCAGCACTGGCAGAGTGAGAAGAATGTCGCAAGACTCAAAGTCACGTTGGCAAGGAATCAAGGGACCTTCTCTCCCCCCCAGGAACCACCTAGCCAGAAACTGCTTCCTCAAAGGTTGCCAGAAGGAACAGCAGATGGACTAAGGTGGGCTCATGAAGGAGGGCAGGGGTAGAAGGATCAGGAAGGCTGGGAGGAGCGGGTAACAGGCACACTCCTCATCCAGTGCCACTAAAAAAACTCCTACACCATTCTGGTGGAGCAGGACTGCCATGAAGGGGCACCCAAGGTGGTGGACAGGGAGGATATGGGGGAACACCCAAATGGAATCCCCGGGGGCCCCCAGAGAAGGAGGAAGCAATTTCTAGTGGAGGACTCTATAGTCAGGAGAATAGAGTTGTGGGGAGGAAAGAGAGGGAGGTTAAGTGCCTACCCTGGTGCATCAGCTCAGAGGGATGGAAAGCATATCCAGTGGATCTTGAGGGCTATAGGAAGGAAGGAAGGAAGGAAGGAGGAAGCTGGATGTCACTGTCCACTTGGAGATGATGACCTAGCTCTGACAGGGGCAGTGCAGGAGCAGTTTAGGGAGGTGGGGAAGGGTCATAGGCAGGTAGCACGCACTGTAGCCTTTACAGAACTGCTGCCTGTGTACGACACGGCGAAGGAGAGGGAGCTCTGCACTACGGCGTTCAAGCTCATGGTTGAAGGAATGGTGAAGAGTCTCAGGATATGGCTGCATTGGGGACTGGGGCTTCACCTGGAGAAATCAGGGCTTGTACCAGGGGGACGGCCTGCATCCATCCAGGAAGGGAGCGGCAGTCCTCATTAGATGGTTTAAGTGTTACTTCGATGGCCATTTAAACTAGCCAAGGGCGGTGGCGCAAGGCAAAGGGGGTGGCAGAAATTGCCCCTCCCAGGCTGTGATGCAGGGTAGAGAATTTCTGAGGAAAAGAATTCCCACCAAAATGAAGGACAACCAAGGGTGCAAGGCATCAGCATGGGAGGAAAAGGGGAAGAGAAACAGGCAACGTGCAAAGGAGAAGACGGGGGAACAACCTGACAACATGAGAAGGGACAAGAGTAAGACTAACAAAATCTAGACAGCCATGTAAGTCAATGCTGGAAGTCTGAGAAATAAGATACCAGATCTGGAGTACACCATGGCTGAGGCAGGCCTGGATATTGTGGCCACCACCGAAACATGGTGCATAAACAACCATGACTGAGAAATGGTCACACTTGTCAAAGCAATGTTTAGAAGGGATAGGGTAGGAAGGAAAGGTAGGGGAGTGGTGCTTTATGTTACCATGTTTTGAGACTTGTATGTAATTAGTATGTATTTGTCATTGCTTTTTATAAGTTTATGTAAACACAGGACATTGTTGTAAATAGGAATAAAATCCGAACAATCTGTATCCTGTATAAAAATAACATTTTATCATCAAAGCAAAGGAGGTGCACGGAGGACAGGGGGTTCAGGGTGTTGTGGGTCAACCTTGAGTCTGGAAATGGAGACACCATTCGCATGAGAGTGGTATACAGGTCTCCAGCTTAACTTCCTTGTGCTCCCAGGTCGCATCTGGAAACGAGCTTCAGCTTAGTGTGCTACTCCTGGTTAAACAATGTTCCCTTTCTCCAACATAGGGAGAGAACATAGACAAAGAGAGAAACAGATGCTGCAAGATATAGATAAAATGGCTAGGAAGGGGGAGGTGGTGCTGGTGGGGGACTTTAATCTGCCAGATGTAGAGTGGAGCCTACCTGCTGTGGTATCAGCTAGGAGCAGAGATATCTTGGACTCCCTGCAGGGGGCATTCCTCAGAAGAGTTCAAGCTGCATTGGTCAGTGGACCCACTCGGGGTGGGGCAATACTGGACCTGGTACAGTGTGGCAGACGTCAGAGTGGGGAGTCATCTGGGAACCAGTGACCACCACACAGTATGGTGTAATACAAGAAATGAAAATTACGTACCTACCATAATTCTGATCTTTCTGTGTAGCTTCACCATTCATCACAGATGGGTTACTGGCCGGAGGTCAGGACCCCACGAGAGCTTTTTTTTTTTTTTTTTTTTTTTGGGGTAGGCGGAGCCGACACACCATCGGCGCCGCCCTCGAGGCCGACATATTGCGTGGCGCTCGAGGGTTGGCCGTTAGGCTATGTCGACTCCGCCTGCCTACCAGTTCTGAGTCGCCGGAGAGGTAAGAGGGAAGGGATGGAGAGGGACAAGAGAGTCCAAGGGACAGAAAAAGGAAAGGATAACTGAACTAAAAGGAGAAATAACGACCGAGAGGACAGCAAAGAAGAGATTAGACTAAGGGGATTGGGTAGGGGCCCAATCTCTGGAAGCGGAAGAAGGGAGGGTAGGGAGGGGAGAGGATTTATGAGAGAGGGAGAGGTATCAAGGTATCCGAGACCCTTGTCCGTCACCAGATTGTATAGGAACTGCAAGAGTAGTAAAGCCTCTGCCAGAATTCAAGGCACAGAATAACTGGCAACAATTCCGGAAGCAGAGTCGGCTATTCTGGAAGAAGGATAGGGTACAGGGATTTAGTACTGAAAAATGTTTGGTGAAAAAAAGTTTTTTTTGAAATAGTTTGATGGAAACCAGAAGGAGAACAGGAGGAGGGCAACTCCTCAACCCCCACCCATCGGGTGGAGACATGTAGTAGAGAAGGAGGCCCTCGAGCTGTCTACCCTTCATAGGAGAATACCCCCCTGTGTGTCCCTCCTTTACCCCGCTCCTAAAGAGGAGAGGGGGAGCCACAGAGAGGGAGGGGGACCCAGAGACTGAGGCCCCAGGGGGATGGTGGGTGGGGTTGTGATGAATGGTGAAGATACACAGAAAGATCAGAATTACGGTAGGTACGTAATTTTCATATCTTATCTGTGCTAGTTGGTCACCATTCATCACAGATGGGTGAGTACTAGCCCCCAAGGGGGTTGTTTCGCTACACCCTAAGGACAGGGTCCCTCTGCCCTCAGTGGGTGACACACTAAGGGGGAACCTTCAGGGCCTGAGAGGCCCGAGAGATGGGGCCCCAGAGGGGAAGGAAGCTGCCCTGACAAGCGCCATCTCGCCCACGGGAGAAAACGGGTTCCCTTGTGGGCGGAGCTAATCACCCTACACCGGGCCAAGGGTGACAACCGGGAAAGACGTAGCCATGCCGATCTCCTAGTGCAGATCGCTGTCCCTAAGACCCTGGTAGCTACCGCTGCAGTCATAAGATGCCCTCGCTATGCCTTGCTAGCTCCAGGCCATGTGCAGAGAGCCGATGGCTTGTCTGGTTTGCTCCGAGTCAGGCAACGAGGCTAGATCTGACCTAGCCTAGACCACAAGAACCTGTTGTAGGCTGCATAGTGGGCCTGATGAGCAGAAATAGAAAGGAGCAACCGTGTTGAGTAGAAGGTCCTCCTCCCCAAAAATCAAAACCGAGGAGTCT
This sequence comes from Neoceratodus forsteri, assembly GCA_016271365.2. Taxonomy (NCBI): domain Eukaryota; kingdom Metazoa; phylum Chordata; order Ceratodontiformes; family Ceratodontidae; genus Neoceratodus; species Neoceratodus forsteri. The sequence goes on along the minus strand of CM028131.1, from coordinate 105,146,499 downwards.
TGATCTGGGGCCGGTCACGTGGGAGGGCGCTAAGCCCATCAGGAGTGTCCAGACGCCAAGCCAGACTGCGGATGAGGCATGGAACCTGGAGACTCCGGGGGAGGGCAATACCTCTGGCTGAGGTCCCTTGGGGCGGGAACTCCGGAGAAGGGCCTCTGCCAGAAACGCAAGGACGCCTCCCGAAAGGGAGCTGGCCAGGGCGGCACCACAAGGGTGGCCTCGCCAAAATCGCCTAGAAAGGCGTTTGCCGGATGCTTAGGATTGCTGATAGTAGAGGGTGAAAGGTGCAAGTCCTCCAACATCCTCACGAGGAAACACTGATACTCCCGAGAGATCAGCAGCCGGAGAGATATGGACTGAAGGTTCCTCTCCCCCAGAAGAGGGGGATGAGGAGCTAGAGGTCACCATGTGTTCCGAGGGTGGCTGCACGGGGGGAGGTTGAAAAACCTGGCTGTCCATACCCCTAACATAAGCAGGGAACTGGGCAGCCACCGCTCTGAACTGCTCCCAGGTGAGAGGGCCGCTAGGACCAAGAATGCCTGGGAGCGCAGGAGAATGTGGCAGAGGGATAGGGGCAGAGCCGAGAGAAGAAGTCGGCTGACCTCCGCCAGGGCTAGGGAGCGGACCGTGAGCACCCAAGGAGGGTGCCCCTGAAGACCCCACAGCCGACAGCTGTACAACCACGTTAGTACTGCCTTGGCTGCGCCCAGAAGAATCCCCCCAGTGAGGCGACCGGGGCCGTAAAGGTCCAGAAGGACGGTCCCCTGCCTCAAAAAAACGGGACTCCCTCAAGGAACCAGAGGAGGAAGGGTGGAAATCTGCACTACGGCTCCGTCCAGGGCCTAAGTGGGCCCCAGAAAAGGGCCGACGCGCCGACCCCACACCCCCGACCCCTAAGAGTCCAAGAGAGTCCTCCTCCTGAGAGGGCCAGCCTAGGTAGCTGGCATCTCTGGGCAGCTCCTACGGGGAGACCCAGGAACAGCACCTCCCTCCTGTAGGCTTCGATGGGTCCCAAAGTTGAGTGATCAAGACACACCACTGAGGGGTAACACCACCGAGGGGGTCGGCGAAACCCCAAGACCAGGTTGCAGAGCTATGGTGGCCTCGCACCACTGCCTGCTGGTCAGCACCACTGACCCCAGTCTCGGGGCCACCTGACTCTCCCAGTAGGGGCTGGCTCAGACTCGGCCGAGGACAACAGTGCTGCCCTCCTCCGCAGCCAACCCCGAGAGGTGTGACTGCTCGTCCGACTCGGAGCTCGACTCCGACTCCAAAGAGGTAGAGTCCGAAGCTCTGAGCCAAACTGTAGGAGTGCGGGAAGAACCAACCTTGCCACCGGGCCCAGCAGCCAGAGTTGTGGCCGAGTTGGCGCCCGTGCCCTCCGCAACCCCGCGTGCGGGACCTGCAGGATGCACCAGGGCAGCGCGAGCCAAAGGTCCAGAGCCAAGGCCAGACGCAGCGCCATCGAATACACCAGCACCGGGGGCGGTACCAGGGACAGGGACGACGCCGACAGCAGCCCCAGCAGCATCCTCGGTGCCGACGCCGACACCGCCTGGCCCCATGGCACCACGAGAGGCACCGAGGACCGAAGCAGTGCCGACGATGGCCCCGGCGGCAGACTCGCACCAACACTGGCACCGACCGCCCCGACAGACGGAGTCAAGGTCTTTAAGACGGGCGCTGCGTGCTCAACCTCGCTACCGAGGGACAGCACCGAGGTGAGATATGGAAAAGAAGGAGGCTGGATTGGTCCCACAGCACTGCGAACGGCGCCGGGCGCTGCGAACAGCGCCGACCGAGCCCACGGCGCCGACGCGACAAGTCGGGCGCGCCGACGCCACCCGACAGGGCCCACGGCGCCGCAAACAGCGCCAAAGGCTCAGACGGTGCCGACCGAGGCTGCCGAGGAACGCGCCGACCCGGCTCTTCCGAGCCGCTGGGAGCGACACCAGGGAGCCTCTCCACCCCGACGGGGCGACTGCTGTGGGCGGGCGCCTCCCACCCGCCTCCCGGAGGAAGCAGGATGGGCCTCCTGCACGCTGGGAGGAGCCTTTGGCGATGGCCAGGCTACAGTCCGAGGCTCCCTCCTCCTCGGTCCGATAGAACCAGGAGGGACCGGAGGAAGGGCCGACAGAGCGGGCTTGGCCCGACGGAGCGTAACCCTACCCCAAAAGTCGGGCGGAGCTCGCCTCACTTTCAACGCGACGCTGTTCGAGGACCCAGCGTCCATGGAGAAGCAGGCGTCGCGACGAGTCTATGTCGTGAAGCGGCCAAGACACGCAAGACACCGTCGTGCTGGTCGGTGACGGAAGAATTTCGCCACACGGGCACCAACGACGGGGTCACCCAGCCAAGACTTTTTGCCTCCGACCAGGACATGACCTACGGAAAACCACCAAACAGACTCGACGTCGCAGAATTCAAATAAAAGGAAAGATCTTACCGGCGACGCCGAGTGAAGGCAGAACACAGAACTGGCAGGCAACCGACGATTGAAAACGCCGATCTCGAAGGCTGAGGCCTAAATTGTGGCAGAAGCTTCCCATGAGGCTGACCTCGGCGGGGAGATGAAGAACGGTATGGCAGGTGGAGTCGACACAGTCCAACGGCCAACCTCGAGCGCCACGCAGTAGTACGCCGGCCTTGAGGGTGGCGCTGAGGTGTGTCTGCCCGCCACCACTTTTAAAAAAAAGTCTCAAGGGGTCCTGACCGCCAGTAACCCATCTGTGATGAATGGTGAAGATTGACACAAATAAGATCAGCGAAATCTAGCCACACAAGGGCGAGGATCCTGGATTTCAGAAGGGCTGACTTTACAAAGATAGGGGAATGCATCTGAGATTATCTGGCGGGGGAGAGAAAATAGGCCAGAATAAAAGAACACAGTAGAGCACAGTAAAGTCTACAAACTTGTATGTCAGGCAAATAAGCAAAAGCAGGAGGAGCAGGAGACCATTATGGTTCTCAAGGGAAGTGGCAAAAAAGGTAAGAACAAAAACAGTGGCATTCAGGAGGTATAAGGAGACCCAGAGAGAGGAGAACAGGGGAAATAGATGGAGGCAGGCAAGGCAGTAAGAAGCGCAAAAGTGCAAGCTGAGGAAATAATAGCCCAGACAGTATTGAAGGGGGGACAAGGCATTTTTCAGGTGTATGAGTGAGAACAGAAGACCAAGGGAGGGATTGCAAGGCTAATAAAGGAGGCAGGGGGCTATTTTAAGAAGGACCAAGAAAAGGCAAATATCTGAAACAAATATTTCTGCTCTATTCACAGCTGAAGGGGAGGGACCACAAATAAGCACCAAGAGGATTTGGGGGGGGGGGTGGACATCAGCCCGTTTTCAGAGGAGAGGGTCAGGAAAGCACTCACTAATCTGAAGGTGGACAAAGCCACGGGGCCAGCTGGGGTGCATCCAAGAGTGTTAAAGGAACTCGGGGAGGTGCTAGCTGCACCCTGACAGACTTGTTTAAGAGCTCACTGGAGACCGACGTGGTCCCGGAGGACTGGAGAAGGGTGGACATAGTCCCACTGTCCCACTTGATAAAAGTGGTAGCAAGGAGGAGGCAGGAAATTACAGGCCTGTCAGCCTGATATCTGTAGAAACTGATGGAAACACTAAGAATCGTGGAACACCTGGAATCCAATGGACTGCAGGACCTGAGGCAGCATGGCTTTATAGAGGGGAGGTCATGAGGAAACAGATCTGATAGATTTTTTTGACTGGGTAACCAGGGTGTTTGTGGGGGGGAGGTGGATGTGGCCTACTTGAACTTCAGCAAATCCTTTGTCACTGTTTCACATAGGAAGCTGGTAAACATGTTGGGTAGCATGGGGTGGGCAATAAGGTGGTAACCGGGCTAAGAAACTGGTTAGGGAATAGGAGGCAGAGGGTGGTGATGGAGTTTGCTTTGAGGAGGGTGGACTGACTAGTGGGGTACTGCAGGGGTCAGTATTTAACGTCTTCATTCGTGACATAGCAGAGGAACTGGAAGGGAAAGTCTGCCTCTTTGCAGATGATACCAAGATCTGCAATAGGGTGGACACTCCGGAGGGAGGTGCAAAGGACAGAAAGAGACTTGAAATGACTGAAGGAGTGGTCAGACATTTGGCAGCAGTTTAATGCAAAAAGTGTAGAATAATGCACCTGGGTCACAGAAACCCAGGGTGCAGCACAAAATGGGGAGATACTAGCAGTGATCAAGCAGGAAACAGATCTGGGGTTAATCTTACTGGATGACCTGAAGGTAGCCAGACAAAGTGATCGAGACAGCTAGTGGGATGCTGGGATGTATAGGCAGGGGTATTACCAGCAGAAGAAGGAAGTGGTGTTGCCACTATACAAGTCTTTAGTAAGACCCCACCTGGAGTACTGTGTCCAGTTTGGAGGCCATATCTCGGAAAGGGCACAGACAGGATGAAGGCCATCCAAAGGAAGGTTACCAAGATGGTACAGGGTCTACATCAAATGTGCTATGAGGAGAAGCTAAAGGAATTAACCATGTACACCCTGGGTGAGGAGAGGGAGAGGGGGGGATATGATAGAGACCTTTAAATACCTCATGGGGGTGAATAAGGTACAAGTGGGAGGTATTTTTCAGAGGAAAGTGTGCTCTAGAACAAGGGGCCGCAATATGAAGCGTGAGGGGGGTAGGTTTAGGAGAGATGTGAAAAAATACTTCTTCATAGAAAGGGTGGTGGATGCCTGGAATGGTCTTCCAGCAGAGGTTGATGGGGAAAAAACAGTGGTGAGATTCAAAAAAGCCTGGGATAAGCACAAGGGAGTCATAAGAGATAGGTGAGGGGTGGTACAGAAAGCATCATAGACCTGGAAGGGTCTACAGTGTAAGCAATGCAACTAAAAAGGGCAGACTGGATGGGGCATATGGCCCCCATCTGCCATCAGCTTCTATGTCTCTATGATGCATGGAGCATGCATGCATATATACATTCATTATGCAGTTCTAAGTCAGAATTTCACTGAGGTTGCTGAAGTGCATTCTGCAACATTTGGACTTTTGTGGTAATTGTGCCAGTGTAATTTTATTTTCCCACAGCACTAGTGCCAGCCGTCCATCCTCGTTGCGAACAGGAGGTATGTGGAGACGAACCCACTGTCAGATTCAGTTGGCTATGCATTCTACTGTGTGTAAAATCACCTCCTCTGTGAGCACATGAGGGTGGTCTGGAGGATGTGCCATGAGGAAGCTGGGTTAAGTGGGGCAGCCATGACACAAAGTCAAGAGATACCACGCTCTATGATCTCAAGCACCCATTGGTCAGTTGTGGTCTTCGACCACTGCGGCAGAAATTGGGTCAGGCAGCCCCTAACCAGAAGGTTGAGGAAAGTCTGGGGTAGATGTCGGATGGTACCATAGCTTAAGTAATTTTGCAAAGGAACCAGGTCTGTCTCTCTCTTTTCTGGCACCAGAGCCACCATGGTCACCATCCTTGCCACAACTCTAGCAGATGTTTAAGGGCCTGTTTCTCATTTGACACCATCTGTCTCAATTTTGAAAGTAACTGTTCTGGGCAGTTGAAAACAAGACTGCTTTCACTGTCTTTTTGGACTCCTGTATGTCCTTCAGTATGCTCTCCACCTGGGGACTAAACAGCAAGACCCATCAAAAGGGAGAGCCAAAACTGTGTGCAGGATGCCCTGGTTAAAGAAAGAGGAGTGCAACCAGCTGTGCCTAAGGACCATTCCTGAGGCCATGCTTCGAGCCCCTATATCTGCCTAATCCATGGTGAGCTAGAGATGATTCTTGGCCACCGCCATGCCCCGATCAAAAGGCCTTCTCCTGGTGCGCAGAAGAAAGGTCAATTACCACTATATACAGGGCATGATGGCAACAGGCAAAAAAGCAAGAATAGCTGGCACATTGCATACCTAGTGGGCCCACAGCATTCATTCTACAGTCCCATTGATCAAGGTAGTTGGACTCCTTATTTGAGAGGTGAGCAGTGGGAGACCCAGCCGTCTTACTATTGTGCTGGACAGTGCTGACCACCAGGTCTTAAGCTTTTGATGGTTCAGTGAAGGCCTAATAGCCCTCACAGGAAACACATACCACTGGTTCCAACATCTAGGGACCAACCCAGCTGAAGCAAGACAAGACCACACAGCCTTCGCTTGATTGAGTACGGTGTCATTGATCAGCACAGTCAAGAATGAAGGGGCTACCTTTAACAAGAACCCTAAATGCTTGCAATTCTCTGCAGTTATGACTTCCTTGAGTGCAATGTCGGAGGAAAATGACTCTCCTAAGAAGGTTGGTTCTTATCCTCCCAACTCTCCTCAACCAAATAAATAACAGAATTCTGAATTCAGATAAGACAGCTGACTGGAACAGACTGACGCATGTATGTCATACAGCACTCAAGAGGTCAGACAGTCCTACTGTCAGGCTGAGACTCAGGCTGAGAACAGCCAAGCCCTGTATCCAGCAACAAAATGCCCTACGCGTTCAAGGGGTCTATCAGAGGAGGCTGCCAAACAGAGGGCGGATTTGGTCAATGCACTACCAGTTCCATCAGGGGCAGAGAGACTACTGGAGTAGCAGCACTAGGCCCAGACAGGGTGTGAAGTACAGGTGGAGGCGGTGCTGGGATAGGAACCAAGCTGTGAACCTTTCAGATCATCGGCCACCAGGCTCAGGCATTTAACATCTTCAAAACCTTCAGGAAGAGAGTAGTCATCACCGCTAGGGTCCTGTTGCATTCACTTTCAAAGCTAAGACAGCGACAGTGCATACGGCAATCAGCCAAATGGGACTAAGACTGATGTGTGTGGCACTGATTACTGTCCCTCTCTCCCACAGGCTTCTTCGTCAGCCTCTTCAGGTTCCAATGAGAAAAGCAGGAGAACCTCCTAGAAGAACATCAGCCCATCCTAAATCAATGTGATAAAGTCTAGAATCTGGAAAACGACTTTAATCATGTCCTCAGTCAAATGGAGGGGAGGATGCTGGTGTGGGAAGGAACTTGTTGATGGGGTCCTCAACTCCTATGAAGCTTCATAGGGCCATCAACTCCTGTGAAGCCTCATAGGGCCCTCAACTCCTGTGAAGCCTCAGACTCACCACAGTGCACATCCCAGAAGCGTGGAACCTTAAGTCTGACTTGGGCCCCAACGAGGGTCTTCCTGGGGGCTTGCCTCAAGTGGATACCCTCTGGAATGGGTTAGTGTCTACTGGCAATCAGTGGTGGAACCACAGGCGGGACAACCTCTGGGTCAACTGCCTTGACCACAACGAGCGGTTTAGGAAGCTTTAGTGCTTTGGGACCCAGAGGGTTGACTGAATGACCAATTAACGAGTCTGATGGGTTGTCTGCCCTCTAACACCTTTTGTGTCACAAGGGTTCAATGGTGCATCTCCTCAAACTCCACATGCTGAAGATAGAGCTTATTTATTTATTTTAATCATATCACTGTTTATACGCCTACTGTGGCAACTTACTGGCAGGGGCATCCAGGTGCCGGCCCTGCCCGCCAAGAGAGCAGCAGGCTCACTTGCATGATGGGGAGTCTGGTACGGCCGTCGCTGAGTCACTGGGGGCTCTCCCATGCCCTGCCTAGCTGAGACAGCTCCAGACACCCCCCCCCCACCACGCGCGATTCCACAATAGTCCACCCGGCATCACAGGACACGGCCATCAAGCTGCTTCGGTCGCACCCAGCCATTTTTCCTCCAGTAGGTCCCCAATGGAGCGTAGACGTGCAATGACGTCCATGCACTGATGTACAGACGTCTGCAGCGCTCCCCCTCTGATAACACCTGCGTCTCCAGTGCCTCCAGGCGTCCCCAGGGGCCGCCGCAGCGTGGTGTGCTTCCCCAACCCACCCTAGGACTAGGAGAGCTATCAGCAAACGCTCGATCCTAGTCCTCCCCTGCCGACCCCAAGTCACCGGTGTGGTGCAAGGTGTGGCGTCCAGCGCCTCAACCCTCAGTGCCACCGGGCCGGCTGAGGATAGAGCTTGATCATGACCAACAGGTCTGAAGTTCAGGTCAAGCCTGCTGCATGGCTGCAGAGGAAGTCATCTAAGTGGAGCTCCAGAGGTTCAGACCCTTGTCCTTCAACTCACCTGATCTGAAGGCTCTGAAAGACGGCACTTACGGCGCACGAAACACTTGAGCAGCATTTCCTGAAAAAGTGAGTAGTTCTTACTGTGCCACAGACCCAGCCATTCTAGGCAGATGACATGTGGATCAGTCTAGGCTATCTTCCGACTGCAGCGATTACAACGCCTAAAGCCTGGTGTTCGGCTTGTCATGTCCTCAAGAGTCTGAAACCGACCAATGCAGTCCCAAAAGCAACTCCTTCAGGACGAACATCATGAAAAACTGATGCAGCTCAAAATGAATAAGGAAGCACAATGAAAAAAAAAACAACAAACGGTAGAAATTCTTGAAAATCAACCTTGGGAGCAGAGCTTCCAAGGGCAGCTGCAGGTTCCAGTGGAAAGAAAGATCTGAGGTAGGGAGGGGCAATGGTATAAGACAGAGGAGATGGGCTGAAGCTCTAGCCAGTGAAGTTTCTGAGGACCTGGTGCATGCTCAGATGACTGCACAAGAGTGACTACCTAGAAGTAATCCAGGTACTGTAGTCATGCTCACTGTCATCCTGGCACATTTGGTTTTTAAGACACAAAGTTACAGTAAGAGTTAAATTTCAGTAGAAGGCAGATGTTGTTACCTTGGGAGGGTTGAGCAGCAGCTGATGGAAGTCCTTTAGTCGTGGTTCAATGCTTTGTAAGATGTTGCTGTTGACAGTGTAAGACCTTTCTAATCCCTGAGCGCACGAGTCCGTCAGACCCTCCACTCTATACAGCAAAGCATATGGATCACTACTTGGGACAACACAACAAAACCACAATCAAAGCATCAGTCTCACTCAATTGACAAGCAGTGAAACACATAAGAAAGAGAGGAGGTTATGCATTACTCAACAGTCTGCAATAACAGAGAGCTCACAGGTACGGAAAGAATGTATCCAGAAAGTACAGTTACGTAAGAACTTACCGTACCAGTACATCTTCGAGAGAGGCTCTTGCAGTAGGTAATTACATATAGGACTGACACCAGCAGGACCCCACGGAAAATTTCTAGCTAGCAGTCCCTCATGCAGGGACCTATGTCAGGTGACGGTGTCAGGAGAACTGCATAAAGGGTTGTCCTCACGCCCGCCTTCCAGTTCTTTCCTGCCAAGGGCCAACAAAGGCCAGACGAGATAGAAGCGAATATTTTCTTAAATGGAAAAGGAGCTAAAAAAGCTTAGGGGGATGGAGGGTGGGAAGGTATTACCTACTGCAAGAGCCTTTCTTGAAGATCTACTGTTACAGTAAGTTCTTACGTAACTGTACTATCTTACTTGGAAAGGGCTCTTGCAGTAGGCAATTACATATAGGACCGAGTCCCAAGCAGTCTGGTACAAGGAGAAGCACACGGGAGGAGGAAAGCTACTCAGAGTAGATCCTCTAGCTGTGAAGGCCTTAAGAAAGGAGGCCTTGCAGAACAGCCAGCCCGAAGCCCGCTCTACAGTGAGAGGCAATATCCAAACTGTAATGTTTCGTAAAGGTATGGATGGAGGTCCAGGTGGCAGCAGCACAGATGTCTGCCGCCGACACATTCTTGAAACAAGCCGCTGAGGCAGCGACTCCTCTGGTGGAGTGGCCTCCGACTTGACCCAGGAGGGTCTTGTTGTACTTGTCATAACAGAAAGTGATGCAATGAGCCAACCATTTGGATAGGCATTGCTTAGAAATAGCATTGCCTTCCCTTTTCGGAGCAAAAGAGACAAAGAGGTGATACGTCTTTCTGAGCTCCTTCGTCCTGTTAGTGTAGTACCTCAGAATCCGGTGAACATCCATAGTATGTAACAAATACTCCCCTTGATTAGAGTACTGCGTAAAAAAGGCGGGTAACTCTACGGACTGGTTCAGAGTAGATTCCGCTACCACCTTGGGGAGAAACTTAGGATTGGTATGCAGAGCCACACGTTCCTTGTGGAAAATTAAGTACGGAGTACTACACATTAGGGCCTGGAGCTCGGAAATCCTCCAAGCAGAGGTAATGGCCACAAGAAAAAGTGTCTTCCAGAAAAGGAACTTCAAGTCTGCGGAAGCTGCCGGCTCAAAGGGAAGCAGAGTTAGTTTCTCAAGAACAAAATTCAAATTCCAAGGAGGGGCAGGAACTCAGATAGGAGGTCTCAGGTGGAGAACCCCTCTGAGGAAAGTCTTAAGAGGCTTCCAGCTGAGCAAATGTTCTGTCTGCAAAGGGAACATGATAGGCCGAAATGGCCGCCATGTGGACTTTCAGGGAGGAATGACTAAGACCCAGATCGAAGAGATGGCGCAGGTACTCCAGCAGACGACCAACAAGACAGGAGAAAGGCTCAACGTCTTTTGAAGCAACCCAAATTGTGAATCTTTTCCACTTCATGGCATAGGCAGACCTGGTAGAGGGTTTTCTAGCCTCCACCAGAATCTCCGCCACCTGGGGAGAAACCCCACAGCGGGCCTGAGCTATGTCTGCAGGAGCCATGCATGAAGCTGAAGGGACTTGAGACCTGGACGGACCAGAGTCCTCTGATCCTGGGTCAGCAAACTTTGTGACAGAGGAAGAGGAAGCGGTGGTTCCTCTGAGAATTGTTGCAGAAGAGAGAACCAAACTTGCCTGGGCCAAAAAGGAGGGATCAGAATCATTCGTGCTCCTTCTGACCCTAGTTTCTGCAAGACCCTTGGGATCAAAGGAATTGGGGGAAAGGCATAGACAAATCTGTCCTTCCAATCTAGAGAGACAGAGCGTCTCTCCAGAAAATGCCTCGCTTTTGAACGAGCGAGCAGAAGACTGGAAGCTTTGCGTTTTGAGGAGAAGTGAACAGGTCTACCTGTGGTGTTCCCCAGCACAGGAAGTTATCGTTTAAGTTTTAAGTTATTTGTGTGTTATTTTAACCTAAATGTACACGGTATGACATACTGTATAGGTTTTGTGCGGCGCCCAGAGCCTTTGGGATTGGGCGTCTTTTTAAATAAAGTTGACTTTGACAAAGTTGACCATCATCCAGGACCCCTTGATCCAGTTCCCACTCGGGGGCCCGAGCAGACGAGTGACTCAGCTTGTCTGCCAAGGTGTTGTCGACTCCTGGAACATGAATTGCCTTGAGGTGAAAATTGTGCTGTACTGCCCAGGCCCACACTCTCATTGCTTCCCTGCAAAGACGGTAGGATCGAGTCCCTCCCTGTTTGTTGATGTACCATACCACACACATATTGTCCATCTGGACGGCTAGGTGGCCTGGAAGGAGATACAGGTGGAGGGCTTGGAGGGCATACAGTACTGCCCGAAGCTGTAGCACATTGATGTGTAGGGTTTGTTCGAGCTTGGACCAAGAATCCTGGGTCCGATGAGGACCGAGATGGGCTCCCCAACCTTCGCCCGAGGCATCTGTAGTCAGAATCTTGGAAGGGGGGGAGGAATGAAGAATGAAACCCCCCGAAACAGGTTCTCTCTGACCATCTACCACTGCAAGTCTCGAACCATGGGAGAGGAGACCAGAACTAGCTGATCCAAGTCGTCCGCCAATTGATCCCATTGGGAGCGAAGCGTCAACAGGGAAACCCTCATGTGGAGCCGAGCACGAGGAACTGTCGGGATAGCAGCTGCCATGAGCCCAAGTAGGCGAAGAACCGACCTTGCAGTGACTTGCCTGTGGCCGGACAGCAGGCTTACCTGAGTCTGAATAGTGGCTGCCTTGTCCGGCAGCAGGATGGCCCTGCCTAGGGTCGTGTCCAGTATCGCCCCGATAAACTGGAGTTTCTGGGATCAAATGAGACTTGGAATGGTTTATGGTAGTACCCAGGCAGGCAAAGACGTGTTGGGTAAGGGAAAGGCAGCGCAGGAGTTCCTCCCTTGACGAGGCCGATCGGAGCCAGTCGTCCAGGTACGGGAAAACCTGCAGTCCCCGAGTATACAGGTAGGCCGCCACCACTGCCAGGCATTTGGTAAATACTCGGGGAGCCGAGGAGAGGCCAAATGGAAGTGCCTTGAACTGGTAGTGGTCCCCCTGGAAAGCAAAATGGAGATATCTGTGGTGGGATGGGCGAATGGAGATATGCAGGTAGGCATCCTGCATATCCAGAGTGCACATCCACTGTCCAGAGCAGAGGAGTGGCAGGAGGCTCTGCAGTGAGAGCATTCTGAACCTCTTGTATTCCATGACTAGGTTCAGGGAACTGAGACCTAGGATGGGTCTTACATTTCCTGTCTTCTTTGGGACCAGGAAGAAATGGGAACAGTAACCCGTTCCCTGGAAGGAAGGGGGGACAGGTTCTATCGCCTCTTTCAGCAACAGAGCTGAAATCTCTTCCTGGACCAGAAGATGATGTTCCCGAGAGTACGACGACCTTTGGGGAGGGTGACAAGGTGGTTTCTGAAGAAACTCTATTGAGTGTCCTTCTGCGACTAGTTGGAGCACCCATGAATCCGTTGTTATCCTCTCCCAGCCTGGAAGGTGGAGGGAGAACCTCCCTCCTACTGGTTCCTCCGGGAAGCCCAAAGGCTGTGGGAGAGGGAAGGAGTCAGGTGGTATGGGGCAGCGCCGCAGCTGAAGCACCCCCTGCTTTTTTGAGCAGAGGGGGCTTGGCAGCTGAGGGGGTCCGGCATTTAGTGGCCCGCTTTCCCGGAGGTTTCGCCTTTGGCCGATTCAGTCTGCGAAAGGGATGGCACTGCGGTTGATGGGGATGGTATATAGAGTCAATGGACTTTAGTGCCATCCCCTACTCCTGCAGATCGGTGATGATGTCCTTGACATCACCTCTAAAAAGCACCGACCCCCGGAAGGGCACTTCCTGGATAGCGGACTGCACTTCCGGGACAAACCCTGACATCGTAAGCCTACAGCGAAAGCTGAGCTCCGTCCAGCAGTGTCCACTGCATCGTAAGTCGCACAAAGCATGTGTCGACTGGCCGAACATGCAGAGCGGACAAGGTCAGACAGCTCCTGCTTGACTTGAGTGTCCGGCAGGGAGTCTAACTTGGTTTCCACCTCAAAAAAAATTGCCTTCTGGTAGTCCCCCATGTGACCGACATAGTTCAGGGCCCTGATCCCCAAAGTGGAAGAAGCGAAAATCTTCTTTCCATACTGGTCCAGAAGGCGAGATTCTGTATCAGGTGGCGACGAGCTAAGGTGTTTTGGATTAGCTGACCGGCTGTGAGCGGCGCTAATCACGACCGAGTCAGCTCGAAGGTGGGAATCTAAGAAGTCAACACCCTCTGGAGCCTGGTATAGCCTGTACGACTTCCGAGGAAGGGGGGGCTAATGCCGACGGTTGTTTCCAAATAGTGGTAACAAGGTGGGCATGAGGCTCAATCCAGGGTGGCACCAAGGTGGGATCTGTAACAGGCAGATCCAGATGCTCAGCGAGTTTCAACCGCTGTGGGTCTAGCTCCAAGGACTGCCACTTATGTACTGCCTAGATTTGACGTAGGAGCTCCGTGAAAGAAGGATCCTCCGGAAACTTCGGAGGAGTCCTTGGCCTGGGCTTTGATGGAGAACGAGGCTGCTCGTCCTTCCCAGAGCAGCCGTCCGAGGCGTCCGAGGAGGAGGAAGAAACTGAAGAAGAATATGACTCCCTTTCGCGTCTGGGGGAGGAACGGACCCCTTGGGAAGCCCTCGGGGAAGCATGTCCTGCCCCTCTCTGGACCCAGAGGGTTTCTCCCTGGTGTCTGGAGGAGGAGAGGGAGTTTGTCACCGTCGATGCACAGGAACCTGAACCGGCACCGTCGTCAGAAGACGACTCTCCATCTCTCTGGTGCTCTAAGCCTTGGCCTCAGCCCACCAGGAGGCTAGAGTCTCCTGCAAATCCAACGGCAGCTGGCGGGACGATGGAGGAGGAGGGGGATAGGGGTATGGGTTATACCCATAAGACGAGTATCCATAACCAGTCGGCGGGAAGCCCGGCGTCTGGTACTGCGATCCCGGGTACGACGGCATCGGATATGCCGGGGTCGGGTACCCAGGATCCAGGGGAGCTGCCGGAGCAGACGGCTCCGCCGGCGTAACTGGAGCAGAAGGCCCGGGGGGGTGTGTGGAGGGCCCAGCGTCGGGGCGGCATCCGAAAGCGGGATGTCACCCAGGGTCAGCACTACCGGCATCGGGGCTGGCTTCCAAGGTGCCGACGTCGTAATCGGCGTCCGGGGAACCGACGTCAGATCAGCAGGAGGTTAATCCGACGGAGGTGGAACCAGGACCTCAGCCTTGCTCGGGGACGGAGGGGGAAAAGTTGCCGTGGTCGGGCTGAGGAGACTCAGGGTCCCCAGAGGGCAGCGAAGGCTGCGGGGAGCCAGGAACGATGGACGTGGGAGGGTCCGCGCCGCTCATCCGCTGTGAGGACGCCAGGCGGACCGACGTATCTTGTCAGCGGATCCGGGCGAATGCCAGAGGGCCGGTGTCCGACTAACGATCTCTTCGCCAGAGGCAGACCACGGCGAGAGGCAGTCTGGTCTGGCGGAGAGGGGTCGCGGGCGCTACTAAATGTCGGTCGACTAACAGACCTTCCCCGCGAACGCCGGAGGAGCCGACGTCTGCTTATCGGAGCGCCCACACCGGGTAGGCCGAAACCACGGCTTTACTGGGGATGGAAGCCTCCAAGAGCCCGAAGAGCCTGAGCGCGAGCCAGATGGGCGGCTGACGCCGCTTCAAACTTCTAAGGCGGTTGCCGAGGAACGGTTCCCCAGGGGGACGTTATTTTCAACACGGCGACTTCGAGGAGTCGCGGTGGGAGAGGAACCCTTGTCCCGTGCTTTTTGTCCTTTCTCATGGATGGCCTTCAGGGGAAGTTGACGCCGCCAAAGTTTTTGAGTTCCTTTCCATGGAGCTTATCTTCTTTGAGAATGGGCTTCCAGGACTGCTGCCGCCTTCTCCGGGTGGCCGCTGAAACTCAGGCAGCGGCTACTTCTCAACTTGATGGTCGGGCCTAGACAAAAAGGCACAGGGAATGGCTGGCCCCAGTGCGGGAGCTGGGCGCTGCACAAGTCGCACTTATTTTTGTGCTCGGAGGGTGTAGGGGACGACATACACCGACGGATGACTGACGATTATAGTAGAAAAAGTGAAAAAACTTGGTAAAATAACCGATGAAAGGGCCTGACGAGCAGGGAACTTTTCCACGAGGTGCTGGCATAAGCTAACGGCAGGAAAGAACTGGAAGGCGGGCATGAGGGACCGCCCCTTTATACCGACATCTCCTGACGCTGGTCACCTGACATGGGGGCGGTCTCTCACCAAGGACAGCTAGCTAGAAATTTTTCTGTGGGGTCCTGCCGCCTGCCGGCGTCAGTCCTATATGTAATACCTACTGCAAGAGTCCTCTCGAAGTAAGATCAAATGGTCACACCTTGAGACTGTCAGCAAAACCACCACACACCATCAAAGAGGTTCACAAGTAAGTATCACTGTTCAGGAAAGCAGCCCTTTTAATAAGATTCCATTACACAAGGGAAATACAAATCTCTGTGTACCCAGAAACAACAGATGTATGTCAGAAGCACTTCCAGGTTCATCAGAAATGCTGCTGTTCTTGATACATGAGTTTGTATTTCACCAGTAAATTGTAATTCTGATCACAAGGGGCTAAATTTCTGAACACTGATCACTCTGCCTAAGAGCCTCTCTGAGCTGGTGTGCCAGTTTAACTTTGAAAGGCAGTGTAGCCTAGTGCTTAGAGCACAGCCCTGTAAACCTAGAAATTAGAATAGAATTCCTCCACTACCACTTAATGTATGGCCCTGAGAAAGCACTTTAAACCCCCCCCCCCCCCAAGCTCATCTAAAGGCTGACGCAACCATTCAAAGCTTGAAAAAGCACTCTGCAGTGCATTGTGTACAAAGGCTCTGTAACAGCCAATGACCTTCCTTTCTTAAGGTATGACCATTAGTTCAGTGAAGCCAGTCATTCTGATGGACCAACATATACGGTGGAAGCAATTAGGAGGTAATTCTGAGACTCGGACAGTGAAGTCATTGCAGACACTAGATATGAATTTTACAGAATGGATGCTTCTGGGGCCACAGACGTCCCTCTGTTCTGTGACCCAAGGTCCACTGCGGTTCTGAAAGTTTGGGAGCTGTAACTCTTAAGCAAAATAACTACACAGCGAGTTTCTGGTTTTACAAGGACCAACATGGTTACAAATACTTTCCTACTAAACTGGGGTATTTAAAGATAGAGGAGTTATCCAGCTGTCAATGACAACGCCTCAGGCTAATCCAGGCAACTTTCTTGCAAGTATAAAATTAACAGTTGCTTTGCAATGCAGTTGTGTTCTTGTTTCCGGGTGCTTTGATCCTTTATAGTATTTCACTTGGACTAAGCAAGCAAAACCTACAGAGAAAGACAGCTTGTTCTGCTTGGTGATGCAAAATGAAATGTTTTAGATTGTCACTTGAAGCAGTAAAAGCTAAGAGGTGCTAACCCACTCACTTCTAATAGCAGCTGCCAACTACAGGCAAGACATGTTCAACTGTTGATTATTAGAAGGTAGTGAGTTGAGAAACCAGCCACTCTTCTAGGCCAAGCATTCAAGTGAACTTTCCTTCCTAATACAAACATTTAGGCCCCTAATGCAGGTGAAAACTATGATCGGCAGCCTTCATGTACCAGAACCCACGGCATTATATAATCTTATTACAGCAACCACGGGCTCTGTGTAGAACAAAACAAAAAAAAAAAACAATGAAAAATGTGGGTGATGCATTTTGCAGTGGAATCAAATGTGTAATTAGCATTTAACTGATGGGAAAACTTTTGAGGTTGGTACTGCAATCGTGATATTGAAGACACTCCCGTGCATCTATCAATGGAGTTTGCCATTTTGAGACTTTCCCTATCCTGATTTGTTTCTGAGGAGTTCTAAGCAAGGGCACATTTTGGACTCACTGATGCCTGCACAAAGAGGGAGAAGAGCAACAGCCCAAGAATGGCACCTTGCAGTACACCAAGCTTAACAGGGGCATCTGAAGATGAAGTCCAAAAGGAATGCTGCTGCAAGCAGGCAGGGGGCCGGTGATCTGAGAAGGGCAGCTACCCCTAAGTCAAAGTCATAAGTTCCACACTAAGAGCACTCAGAGGCACAAATTCACTGCAGATGCTTTAATATTTATTTTCTTGGGCTCTCGGTCCCAAATCCCAGCGCTTCGGTGAATGCCTTTATCAGGGGGTGACCCCTGACGAAGGCATTCGCCGAAGTGCTGGGGTTTGGGACAGAGCTCAAGAAATTAAATATTACAGCATCTGCAGCAAAGTTGTGCCTCTGAGTGCTCTTAGTGTGGAACTTTTGCATCTGAAGATGATGTCTGACAGAACTTGACAGCTTGGTGCCAACTGGAAAGATAATTAGCAAACCAGTTTACAGCCTGGGAGAGACAGACACCTCGTTCTGAAAGCCTGATGTACAGTAAGTGGTGATCAACCAGGTTACATGCTTTGGACAAATCAACAAGAACCACACCAGTTAGCTACTCCTGGTCCATGGATGACAATGTCATTTGTTAGCTTGATGAGGGCCATGATTGTGCAATCGCCTTTATGAATTCCATGCCATTACAGATTTGAGAGATTAAAATTAGATTAACTACTCAGTTAACTGAATAGCAACAACCTTCCCAAGAGCTGGTTGAGCATACAGAGGACAGAAACTGGGCAGTAATTCTCAACAAGCCTTGGTTCCCCCTTTTAAAGACCAGCACCACTCAAGCAATTCTCCATAGCTCAGGGACAGTACCAGAAGACAAGTATTGATTAAAAATTAAGGTAATGGGAAGAGCAGCATGATATTTCCCTCCAGGGCATCAAGGCTGGAGGGGATCTATTGGTGGGAGGGAACAGAGATGGCAAGACCACACACTGCTCCAACGTAAGGGATGGCATGTCAACAGTTTAGTTGTAAAATTCCTGCTGTCTCGAGCTTCTCACGATTGACTAGAGGGAATATTCTCTTCCCCTGGTCCAGAGCTACTCAACGCTAATTGGCAGAACCGATTAGTAATTCATTCAGTAATTATGCTTTTGGAGACAGAAGAATGAAGAAGCCATCCCACTATGTACCCCTAACTACAGCAGGTGCTGGCAGTTTTTACCTGTTTTGTTGTTTTGCATTTGTTTTACTGAGAAGGGAGGGTGGACCTACCCTGGCCGCCTGGTCTCCAGTAACGTTAGAAGTACTTGAGTTCCATTCACAATGCAGTTCTCCGTCCTCTCTGTGTCGAACATGTTCTTCAAGAGTTGATTTATGCATTCCTGCCTGTCAGCAAGACATGAAGCACACCTGAATTATCAGTATTAATGCCAACAAACAGCACACAACTGAATTATCAGTATTAAATCCAGCAGACATTACATAGCACATGATACTTGGTAACGAGCAGATGAACACAGCATTCAGGAGTTCTCAACACACACACTCATAGCTGCTATGATGGGCTGTTACACTTGCCACCCGTTCAGGGGACCATGAGTTCAAACCTGAGCCCAGAGTCCCAATCAGCACAGGCAGGACTGGCAATGCCATAGTCTTTCACTCTTCTCCATGAGGGTCTCCTGCAATTCTTGCGGAAAGGCTGTCCTCTAGAGGACCAAGATGAATAGGAGTCATTCCCTGAGGCAACTCATTAAATCCACCACCATCCTTCTAACACCAGTCAAGAATGGGACCCACTGGTGGGAAGAGGCAGAGATGCCAACACAACACCACATTCTAATGTAAGGAATGGCATGTCACGTCTTAGGCAATATCCCAGCTGTTCTGACAGTCTCACAACTGACTTGAAGGAGTATCCCCCTCTCCCTGTTTCAGAGCTGCTCCACAGTAACTGGCAAAAGTAGCTATACAAAGCGGGACCCGCCAAGGTTGAATGCAGTACTACCGAACAGTCGGTTGGGGAGCCAATCTCCTTTCCCAGTCCCGAATGCACAGACTACCACTCCAATGGATGGTCCTTCAGGGACCATGGTGGAATCCTATCAAGGCAGATAAGGACTGCAGCAGTAGGTGGGTTTTAGTAAGGAGAAAAAGGGGGCATTCTATTAATACTTACTGTAATTTCAGTAAGATGAATAAATATAAAGAGACAAAAAATTCAACATACACTCCATCACTAGGGTTCTGCTTTTATCATGGTAATTTTTTTTTCTTTAGAGAAAACCACGGTACTGCCATTGTTGACATAATAAAAGTCATGGAATCACTGTAAAAACCATGAAATCAGGCATCCATTCTGTGTTACTCAAGACTACCTCAGTTTTGACATTTTTATACAAGTTCTTCTGCAAAACTATAAATGCTTTTAAACATTTTTTCTGGGCTAGCCCAGCCGGGAAACAGGGGATCACGTCCAATCCCCAAAACCCCACACTGGGGATGACTGGGAGCCAAGTATATCACAGAAGTGAGGCACAAATCATGGGCTTGTCAGGATACCAGAAGGTTGGAAAGGGCTCTAGGGCCAGCTCCCCCCCTTGCTTAAAAGGTCAGTAAAATCAGAATGTTGCACAAACATTTACTAATTTATAGGGGTTAGCTGGTAAACACCAAGGTATTATTATGAAAAATGTTAGTGCATTCATTTAAAAAGATTACTGAGCTAAGAACATAGAGAACTGTGTATGAGCACTCATACACAACGAGGTTATTTTGTGATTGAGTGGTTTCTGTGGTGACAAGAGACCTCAAGACCGCAGCGCGAGAGGTCTGGTTACCACGGAAACCATGAGATTAGAAAATTACCTTGTCTGTGTAGAAGTGCTCATACACAATCTTTTATGGTGTATGAGCACTCATTCCTGGCAAACAACATCCCCCAAATGATTTTAAAATGCCTTACTTTGGCGCACTGCTGTAAGCAGTTACTAGTTGGCCTCTCACACATGCTTGGCCCTTTATCGGCGCATGTCTGCGATTATATTCGATATTGTTATGCTGCACTGGTGACATACTCAATGCAGCATTACAACATCGTGACATAGTTAAGACAGCACAACAATACTGTTCTGAGCATGGATTTCCATGCTTAACAGCGTTACACCATATACTATAGCTAGTTTCCTGAATCATCACTGGGGAACAGAAGAAATGTAATAAAATAGTGTAACAATGCAATACTGTACACTAAAGTGCAAACAGCAGGAATACCATAACAGCACACAACAGGGCGGGTGAGTAAATTGAGAGACAGTGCAGAACTGGGTACAAAAGTCCTGTTAATGGGGCCATGTGTGCCTGGTACATCTTTATATTACAAAAATATTATATTACAAAAGAAGTCCTGCAAAGGGATCCCTGTGTGCACAGTACATCTTTATAGTAACAACAGAAGTTTGACAGCAGGGTCCACGTGTACCTTCTTCACATCATATTACAAAAGAGGTCCTGCACAGGGGTCCACGTGTGCCCAGTACATCTTTATATTACAGTATATGATAACTGAAGTCCTGTAACAGGGTCCACCTACACCAAACACATAACTGTATTATGGTAAAAGTACTAAAGCAGGATCCCCAAGTGCCTAGTACATCATGTTACAACAGTCGTCCTGCACCAGGGTCCATGCATATATGGTACATCATTACATAACAAAAGAAATCCTGCACCAGGGTCCATGTGTGCCTACTACATCACCATATTACAAAAGAAGTCCTGCAGCAGGATACATGTGTACCTAGTACATCATTATATTACAAAGGAAGTCCTGCACCAGGGTCCATGTGTGCCTAGTACATCATTATATGACAAAAGCAGTCCTGCAGCAGGGTCCATGTGTACTTAGTACGTCATTAAATTACAAAGTCCTGCAGCAGGGTCCACATGTACCTAGTACATCATTATATTGCAAACAAAGTCCACATGTGTGCCTAGTACAACATTATATTACAAAAGAAGTCCTGCAGCAGGGTCCATGTGTACTTAGTACATCATTAGATGAAGTCCTGCACCAGGGTCCACGTGTGCCTAGTACATCATTATATGACAAAAGCAGTCCTGCAGCAGGGTCCATGTGTACTTAGCACGTCATTAAATTACAAAGTCCTGCAGCAGGGTCCACATATACCTAGTACATCATTATATTGCAAACAAAGTCCACATGTGTGCCTAGTACAACATTATATTACAAAAGAAGTCCTGCAGCAGGGTCCATGTGTACTTAGTACATCATTATATGACAAAGCCCCGCAGCAGGGTCCACATGTACCTAGTATATTATTATATTACAAATGAAGTCCCGCAGCAGGGTCCATGTGTACTTAGTACATCATTATATTACAAATGAAGTCCCACAGCAGGGTCCATGTGTACTTAGCACGTCATTAAATTACAAAGTCCTGCAGCAGGGTCCATGTGTACTTAGTACATCATTATATTACAAATGAAGTCCTGCAGCAGGGTCCACGTGTACTTAGTACATCATTATATTACAAATGAAGTCCTGCAGCAGGGTCCATGTGTACTTAGTACATCATTATATCACAAATGTGTCAGTGGCTCAGTAGGTAGCACACTTGCCTCTGAGACCGGGAGATCAGAGGGCTGTGGGTTCAGTTCCCACATCTGGCACTTGGGTTAATATCCCAGTACTGACACTGCAGTGCAACATGAGAGGGGTGCTGCACTTCTGAGATGCCATCTTTCGGATGAGACATTAAACCGAGGTTCCATCTGCCTGGACTGGTGGTAGTTCAGGTGGATGTTAAAGATCCCATGGCACTTATTAAAAAGAGTAGGGAAATTTCCCCGGTGTCCTGGCCAAATTTCCCTCATTCACTAAAAATACCACCAACAGCTTAATCTGGTTCAAGGTCAGTTGGCATTCATCTGTATCCCCCTCCCCCGGGTCGTGCCTGAAAATAGGCAGGATTTGTCTAGTGCACTTACCCGGTCAACAAAAAAAAAAACTAAACTAAACTAAATGAAGTCCTGCAGCAGGGTCCATGTGTACTTAGTACATCATCATATTACAAATGAAGTCCTGCAGCAGGGTCCACGTGTACTTAGTACATCATTATATTACAAATGAAGTCCTGCAGCAGGGTCCACGTGTACATAGTACATCATTATATTACAAATGAAGTCCTGCAGCAGGGTCCACGTGTACTTAGTACATCATTATATTACAAATGAAGTCCTGCAGCAGGGTCCACGTGTACTTAGTACATCATTATATTACAAATGAAGTCCTGCAGCAGGGTCCACGTGTACTTAGTACATCATTATATGAGAAATAAAGCCCTGCAGCAGGGTCCACATGTACCTAGTACATCATCATATTACCAACGAAGTCCTGCAGCAGGGTCCATGAGTGACTACTACATCATTATATTACCTTACAGATCAAGTGAGCCCTTCCCAACAATTAGAGTGCTCCTTATTCCTGTGTGTGAGACACTTTTATTCTATGAGGAGCGCTGCTGTAAAGTTTTTTAAAAATGCAACATTACTGATTGAGCTAGATAATATACTATGGCTGCAGAGACCACTATTACAGTTGTAAGAGCAGTCTCACTTACATTCTTAGTGCATCAGAACCACTTACCTTTGGTTTGTGGGTCTCATACTCTACGAATGCATGCGAGAGTACTCTCACAACCGTAAAAGTGGTCTTGGCAGCCGTATTAACATACAAAAGAAATCCTGCAGCAAGATCCACATGTGTTAAGTACAGCATTATATTACAAAAGGAGTCATGCAGCAGGGTCCTCATGTGCCAAGCATATAATTTTATTATAAAAGAAGTCCCTTAGCAGGGTCCACGTGTTCCTTGTACATAATTGTATTAGAACATGAAGTCCAGCAGCAGTGTCCACATATACCTCATAGACAATTTTATTACTAGAGAAGCACAACATAAAGGGCACAAATGCAGTCACTTTTTCCCCATACAGCTTTTATTTCTTCACCTGACCCCCTCCTGACAGTGCCACCCGAACACCATCACCAAACCTCTTAGGGATTTGCAGGATAACTACCACTTACTCAGGACCACAGAAGTGAGTGATCTGCCCGGTCGGTCGTGTGTGAGTCTTAAAGCCAAGAGACCAAAAAACAAATTTAGTGAGAGCCAGGCAATGATGGCAGATATGGGGTCAGACCTTGTAGCCATTACAGAGGGCCACCAGGAATAATGACTAGGACCTGACAACTCCAGGTTACGCCATGATGGCAGGATTATGGGAAGGGAAAAGGAGAAGGGGTAGCTTTCTATGTCAAGGAAGGCGCAGAGGCAGAACAGGATGGGTATATCTGGGCGGGGGAACAGACTTGCCGGGACACAGGGCTGAGGGCAATAGGGAATCAGGGGTGGAAATACAGAAGGAGGCCACTAATGGGGGAGATGGTAGTGGTGGTGGAACAGAACAGTTACTCCCCATAACACTAGGTCTTCAAAAGAATCTCCTCCGCTGGACCACACCTCTGGAACTGTAAGCCGTTGGCATCAGAACCACTTGCAATCTTTTGTTATCTGGGGCCACCCACAATGATGTGCAACGTCAGCGCCCACAAAACAACAGCGGCCCATCGCTCCTCAGTTCCCCACCAGAGTCAGGCTCAGAGGCCATTTTACCATGAGGAACCAGAAGACCAAACTAGTACCAGACACACAGAGACACTTGACTGTCAAACCAACACAGATAAGGTACTTATGGAAACCTTCGACAAGGAAGCGTATAATCCTACCAGCTTATACCTCAGTAAGGGGGAAGGAGGGTGGGCGTGCCGTGGTCCAATGAAGAAGATTCTCTCAAAGATCTACTATTACGGTAACTGTTCCATCTTCAACTATATCTTAGAAATAGAAACATAGACTTTGACGGCAGAAAAGGACCACTTGGCCCACCCAGTCTGTCCATTTCCCTACCTACTGGATAAGCTGCAGATTCTAGTTAACCAACTGCCTGCTTCCTGCAACCCCGCACTATAATTGCTTTGTGTCTGTCCCAAGCATGTTTGAATTCCCCCACTGTTTGAGACCCAACGACCTCCTCAGGAAGGCTGTTCCATGTATCCACCACTCTCTCCGTGAAAAAGAATTTCCTCACATTACCCCTGAGCCGTCCCCCCCCCCTTATCTTTAAACTGTGCCCCCTTGTTCTTACACATCTCTTTTTCTGAAAGATGCTACCCTCCTGGACTTTGTTGATTCCCTTGAGGTACTTGAACGTTTCTATCATGTCCCCCTGTCCCTCCTTTCATCAAGGGTATACATATTAAGCTCTCTCAGTCTCTCTTCATATGGTTTCTGATGTAGACCCTGCACCATTTTAGTTGCCCTCCTCTGGACTGCTTCCATCCTGTCTATGTCCTTGCGTAGATGAGGTCTCCAAAACTGCACACAGTACTCCAGATGGGGTCTCACCAACTGTCTGTATAGAGGGATAATCACTTCCCTTTTTCTACTTGTGATGCCCCTTCCTATGCATCCCAGTATCCCCCTGGCTCTCCTTACTGACTTCTCACATTGCTTACCCACCTTTAGGTCATCTGATATGACTACTCCAGGTCCCTTTCCATTTTTGTTGTTGTTAGTACCTCCCCTGCTATTGTGTACTCTTCTCCTGGGTTTTTGTTTCCCAGGTGCATTACTTTGCACTTCTTTGCATTGAATCTAAGTTGCCATATGTTTGACCATTCCTCCAACCTTGCCAAATCCCTTCTCATCTTTTCTACCCCCTCTTGTGTATCAACTCTGTTACAGATCTTTGTGTCATCGGCAAAGAGGCATACCTTTCCCTTCAGACCCTCTGCAATGTCACTTATAAAGATGTTTAAGAGGATTGGACCCAGTACTGAGCCCTGAGGTACTCCACTAGTAACCCCCTTTCTTGGAATGTGTTCCATTCACTATTACCTTCTGTGTCCTGTTGTGCAGCCAGTTCGCTACTAGGCTACCACCCTGGGACCCACTCCCAGGCTAGCTAACTTGATTATTAATCTTTGTGCGGGACTGTGTCAAATGCCTTGCTGAAGTCTAGGTAGGCCATATCCACAGCCCCTCCCTGGTCTATTACTTTGGTCACCCAGTCAAATAAATCAATTAGATTAGTCTGACATTACCTTCCTGCTGTAAATCCATGTTGCTTTGGGTCTGTGCCCGCTGGCCTCTAGGGTGCTCCAACAATTCTTTTTCTTTCAGAAGTGATTCCATCATTTTTCCCTACCACTGAGGTCAAACTTACAGGTCTGTAGTTTCCTGCTTCTGCCTTGCTCCCACTTTTGTAAAGGGGAATCACATCTGCCCTCCTCCAGTCCTCAGGTACCACCCCATCCTGCCATGATTTGTTAAAAAGTGTGGTCAGTGGTGTCACTAGGTCCCCCCTTAGTTCTTTTAGGATTCTGGGGTGAATCCCGTCAGGCCCCATTGCTTTGTCCACCTTGAGTTTTAGGAGTTCTTTCAGGACTCTTTCTTCTGTGAATGGACTGGTATCAACCCCCCTACCCAGAGTGCTTCTATTGTCTGGTTTAGGTAACTGCTCCTCATCTTCTTTGTGAATACTGAGCAAAAGTATTCATTCAGTATCTCTGCCTTTTCACTGTCTCCTTCTGCCCACCTCCCTCTCCTTTATTAATCTTCACTATCCTCCCTTAACCTTTCTATGCTCCTAATGTACCTATAAAGGTTTTATCCCCTTTTGACTGAGTTGGCTATTTTTCCTCGGTTTGTGCCTTTGCCATTCTGACTGCCTTTCTCTTCTTTCTGCTTTAATTGATACAGTTCCTATCGTGCTCCCTCTGTGATTCCTTATACTTTTGAATGCAGCCTTTTCTCCTTAACCTTCCCTGCCACCTCTTTTGAGAACCATAGTGGTTTTTACTCCGCTTTGTTTTCTTTATTTGTTTTACACAAAGACTTGTTGCCTCTATGATGGCAGTTTTGATTTTTCTCCATTGTTCTTGCACCCCTCCTATTTGGCCATTTGCTAGTGCATTCTTCAGGTGTTCACCCATTTTGCCAAAGTCAGCCCTTCTAAAGTCCAGTATCCTTGTTTTTGTATGGCTTATCTCCATGGTTGTGCTCATTGTGAAGCACACTGTGCAGTGGTCACCACTGGGCCACACTTAGGAATGATTCCGAAGCAGTGCACAAAAGTACCCAGTGAGGATGGCCAAGTCTGATAGAAATCATGACAGAATGCCTTGCAGTATCACAAGGCCAAAACCAGCATGTCTGTGAGAGACTGTGTCCACATTCTAATGCTTAGTGAAAGTATACACAGTGCTCCATGTGGCAACAGCACGTGTTAGATGCAAAAACGGAAGTGATCGTACCACATGCAGAGTGGCCTCACACAGCACCAGAAAGTTCCTTAGCATACTTTCTTTAGAAAAAGAAAAAAAACAACAGTTACGTAAGAACTTACTGTAACAGTAGTCCTTTGAGAGAATCTCTTGTAGCAGGTCACACTTTAGGAACTTTAGCCGCCATGCAACAGGACCATATGGAAACATTTTCGCAAGCTGTCTATCTGGGGCTGCCCAAGGCGATGTCACCACATCGACGTCTCCCTATATAGCCATGGGCATCCCCATGCACTACTCAGTTCCCCGCAGAAGACCATCTAACCAGGATGCGCTCCCGAGGGAGAGCTAGGGAGCCCCGCCAGAAGGGGTATGTGAAACAGAAGTTTTACAGTCTTGGAGAGGAGAATGAGGAGACAAGAACTCAGAGGTACGGGGGAAGGAGGGAGGGAGAGAAATGTATGGCCTGCTGTAAGAAATTCTGTTGAAGATCTCCTGTTACAGTAAGTTCTTCTGTAACTGTTCTATCTTCTTCAAGGATATCTTTCAGCAGGTCACACCTTCGGAATGAGTCCAAAGCAGTACTGCAGAGGAGACCAGTACAGGAGGATGGAAGCCGGGAATGTCCACTCCAACAAGGAGCACTTTTCCTTCCAATTCTCACTGCCTAATCTCTTTCATTATTACTACTTGCTCTCACACAGCTCTATTCCTCATTGTTTGTATACAGCTCAGTCACTCTAAAAATGACTCGATTGTATTTGTTACATGCTAACCTAAATGATGTATTGTTTTGTCATTTTTACCACTGTTAATTGCTCAAACACTTACGTGTCACTTGTATTATTGTACAAATATGTTACTCCTGATGTCTGTCTCTGTACCCTCCCGGGTTGTGCCTGAAAATAGTCCTGTTGGCTAGTGCACCTACCCGGTAAACAAAAACTAAATAAATAAAATTGTAGTAAAGGAAGCCCTGTAACACAGCCAGGCCAAAATCTGTCTGCCTTCTAGAGATGTCCAGACTGTAGTGCTCTGAAAAAGTGTGGACAGTACTCCAAGTGGCAACAGCACAGATCTCCACTACTGAGGTGCTACTGAAACAGGCAAAAGAAGCGGCCATGCCTCTGGTAGAGTGGCACTGAACTGCCCCAGGAAGTGCCCAACCGTACTTCCTATAACAGAAAATAATACAGTTGACCAATCATCTGGACAGACACCATTTCGAAACTGGTATGCCTTCTTTCCCAGGGAAACAAGTAAACAGCTGCAAGAACTTCCTGCAGTCCTTCATGCGATGAACATAATATCTGAGTATTCTATGTACATCCAAAGTGTGGAGCAATGCATCTCCTGGACTGGCATG
The DNA here is from genome assembly GCA_016271365.2 of Neoceratodus forsteri. Lineage (NCBI taxonomy): Eukaryota > Metazoa > Chordata > Ceratodontiformes > Ceratodontidae > Neoceratodus > Neoceratodus forsteri. Next base: position 105,118,851 of record CM028131.1, on the reverse strand, counting down.
GATAATAAACAGGTAGGTGGATGGTCTGATTCAAAGTAAACTCAGACATCACCTTTGGCAAAACTTAGGGTTAGTACGTAAAGACACCCTTGTCTTTGTGGAAAGTCAAATAGGGCTGCTGCTCACACGAGTGCCTAAAGCTGAGAAATCCTACGAGCAGAGGTAACAGCAACTAAAATAACTCTTTCCATGACAGAAAGCACAGCTCGCAAGTCACAGCAGGCTCAAAAGGAGCTAAAGGAAGTTTCTCCAAAACAAAATTCAAGTCCCAGGCCAGAACTGGGTCACAGATGGGAGGCTTTAATTGCAGGATGCTTCTCAGAAAGGTATGGGCCACGTCTAACTGGGCTACCGTATGACCCTCAATGGGCACATGGAAGGCTGATATGGCAGATAGGTGCACTTTTAGTGAGGAATACTTCACAGCAGCATCTGACAAGATTAGCAAGTACTCTAGAATCTGGTTCACCAGGAAGGTGAAAGGATCCAGATGGTGGGAAGCCGCCCACAAAGCAAAGCGCTTCTATTTCATGGAATATGCTGCTCTGGTGGAAGGCTTCCTGGAGGACGCCAGGACATAAACCACATTAGGAGAGACCTCAAGCCTGACAATGGCTATATCTTCAGAAGTCAGGCATGCAGGTGAAGAGACCAGAGTTTCAGATGAAGAAGGGTCCCCTGTTCCTGTGACAGCAAGCCCAGGCAAAGGGAAAGGAGCACCAGAGGCTCCTCTGCTAACTGTTGCAACAGTGGAAACCAAATCTGCCGAGGCTAAAGGAGAGCTACCAGAATCAGAGTGTCACCCTCCATCTGGAGCTTGATCAGCACTCTCTTTGATCAGATGAAAGGGAGGGAAGGCATAAAGGAACTTCCCTTTCCAGGAGAGGGACAATGCGTCTCACCAGAAAACGCCAGGCCCTGGATCAAGCGAGCAGAAAAGTGGCAGTTTTGGGTTGAGTGGGGACGCTAAAAGGTCCAACTCCGGACAGCCCCACCTGTCGAACAGATCTTCTGCCACCGAGGTGAGCAGTTCCCATTAGTGCATTCTGGACTGCAATTGGCTTAACTGGTCTGCCAGGACATTTTGGGCACCTGGAAAATGGATGGCTAACAGCTCTAGGCAATGTTCCAGAACCCAGTACCAAGCTCTCATGTTCCTGCACAGGAGTAAGAGTGGGTGCCCCCCTTGCTTGCTGATGTAGTGCACCACACTGATATAGTGTATTGTGGAACGTCGTTGTTAATCGAAATCCAGCTCCCTCAAAATGTTGTTCTGCTGCACTAGTGACATCCGCAGTGCAGCAGAACCAAAAAGTGACATCCGCAGGACTGCAGAACGACGTTGCCCTGCTGCAGTAAAGGAAGTCACACCATGAGGTCTCAAGGCAAATCTGACAGTTAGCATACTGACAGCACACACACACACCGCCTCAGTAAAATGATTTGAAAAAGAAAGATGTGGTAATGTTTTTTTTTCCGGGGGGGGGACGTTCCACAATACACTATCAAGAACAGTGCATGCGTAACATTTAATGGCAGGGTTGTTCTTTCACCTCGTTGGTACTATGGTAACGGATTACCTCTCGGTGAAAGAACAGCCCTGTTAATTGTTACTCATGCACTATCCTATATATTGTCTGCATTGGCAGCGGGCCCAGGGACAGGTGCGACTGAAAGGCCTGTAGACCGTAAAGTATACCTCGCACCTCAACGACATTGATGTGCAGTGAAGCCTTGAGTGGAGTCCACATCCCTAGAGTCTGGAAGGGACCCAGATGAGTGCCCCAACTCATCCCTGAAGCATCCAAGGTGAGGATCTGATGAGGAGAGGGTATGAGGGAAAGGAACCCCTGAGAGTATATGTCTGGGTTCCATCCACCACTGGAGGACCTTCTTGACTGGTGAGGAGGTCATGACCATCTGCTCCAGGTCATCCGTCGGCTGGTCCCACTGTACCCTCAGAGTCCACTGGGGGATGCGCATGTGCAACCTCACCAGGGGAACAGTGGTAATGGCTGCAGCCATCAGACCCAGCCGTCTCAAGTATGATAATCAAAGGCCAAAGAGGCGGCTTCCTGTAGACAGTACCAGTGCCTCTGCGTATACAAATACAAGATACACCACCAGAGCGGGGCTACTCGGTAGACCGAATGAACTGCAGACCCATGCTAGGTCAAATTAAAAGGATATTTTATTACAAAAGTTAAAACATAATGGACAGCAGCACCCCTGCGCTCACGTGACACCAACATTTCACATTATTCTGATGCTTTTTCAAGGTGTGACACCTTGAAAAAGCGTCAGAACAATGTGAAACGGTGTCAAGTGAGCGCAGATGTGCTGCTGTCTGTTATGTTTTAACTTTTGTAATAAAATATCCTTTTAATTTAACCTGGCATGGATCTGCAATTCATTCAGTCTACCGAGTAGCCCCGCTCTAGTGGTGTATCTAGTCTGAGGTATGTCCTGGCTGTGACATACCAGCTGTGATAGACTTCCCAGGCATGTGCAATTAAGCACTCTGCCCGGTCCAGGGGACAGGAAGGCAGAGCCCTATGTCATGTCCAATATGGCTCCTATGTACTGAAGACGCTGGCCAAGAGTCAACACTGACTTGGGCAGGCTGACTGTAATGCCCAACTGACTGAACAGTTACAGGGTACACACCAGGGTCAAGGTCAATTGCTCCTTGGATTGAGCCTTGAGCAACCAGTCATCCAGGCAGGGAAAGACGTAAAGGCGCCCCTCTTGAAGGCCGTTGCCATCACAGCAAGGCACCTGGTGATGACCTGATGCGACGAAGAAAAGCCAAAAGGGAGAACTCTGAACTGGTAGTGCTCGACTTGGAACAAGAATCTGAGGTACTTCCTGAGTGAAAAGGCACATTTTGATATGCAGAATAGTGTCCTGCATATCCAGGAAGCAGATCCAGTCCCCCTTCCGGAGCAAGGGCAACAGGCCCAGGAGGGTGACCATCCTGAACTTTTTGTACTGGATGTAACAGTTCAGGTTGCGTAAGTCCAGTATGGGCCTCAAATCCCCTGTGGACTTGGGGACGAGGAAGAAGTGGGAGTAGAACCCCGCATTTTGTTGGTCCTCGAGGATGGGTTCTATGGCCCTTTTTTGCAGCAGCATCTGGATCTCCTCCCTCAACAGGGGCACGTGTGCTGGAGGGTACGTGGAGCACCTTGGAGGAAATTCTGGAGGCATCTCCACAAATTCTAGAGTATGTCCCTGTTGTATGACGTTTAGCAACCTGGCACTGGTTAAGATCTCCTGACACACATCTAGATTGAGGGAAAAGTGACCCCCCTCCCCACACCACCACATTCTGGGAAACTGGATGGAGGGGGTCCAGAAAGTAAGTCAGGCTGAGGCAGAGCCCACAGCCGGGCCTGCTCCACCACCTCTTGAGGACTTGCTGGTGGTGGAGGAGGGGGTAGGCAGGGTTGTGGCAGCTTTGCGCTTGCTGGGCTGCTTGGTGCCAGACCTGAGGAAAATGGGTGGCATGCAGAAAGGGCACCCTCTACCCACTTTTCTAGTGGGTGTGGTAGAGGGAGTGAACAGACCACAGGGTTCTGCCCGAGGCTGCAGGTCATTTAGAATATCCTGCACATCTCCCCTAAAGAGTTTGTAACCCATGAAGGGAGCATTCAGGATGAAGTGCTGGATATCAAAGGCGAAACCTCACACCCTAAGCCGGGGGGTACCTCCTAAAGCAAATGCCCACTGCAGAGGCCCTGGCCGAGGCATCTAAAGCATCACAAGCAGCCCTCAAAAGATGTCTGCCCACATTAGTACCAGACTGATGGGTCTTAAGCAACTCCTTCGTCTGGGGACCTCCCAGGAGGAACCAGGCAGCAGACTAGGCTGACTCCCAGAGGTCATGCTGGTATTTAAGCATGTGGCCCACATAATCAAGGACCCTTATCACCAGGGTGGAAGAAACAAAAACCCTCTCCCCCAAGAGGTCCAGCTTCCTGGACTCCTTGTCTGGAGGAAGGGAGCTGAGGTGTTGGTCTCCTGGACCGATCATGGGCTGCACTGATGACCACCAAATCTGCCTGAGGGGGTCCCACGTAAAAGGGTTCCCCAAGGGGACCTGGTACAGCTTGTCCGCATTCCTGGACATTGGGGAGGGGGATCATATTAGGCCGGTAACAAGCGGCCATGGTGGCATCCTCATAGGCATTAATCCTTGGAGGAATGACAAGAAGAGGGAAAATCTAGCAAGCCTAAGTACTGAGCCAAGTTCCAGCTAGCAACATCCTGCTCCATGGCATCAAACCGCATGACGGCCTGCAGTTGCTGCATTACGGTGATGAAGGAGGGGCCATCCGGGGGAGATCTCGAGGTGTACTTGGAGTATTCCCCCGCTGAGGAGACAGTGGAGGTGCTAGAGGGAGTCTGGACTCCAGCATCCTCATCCTGGAGGAGGAAATCAGGACGATAATCATCATTTCCCGGGTTAGAGCGGGGCATAGAGAACAGCGACAAGCATGAAGGGGCAGGTGTCGAAGGAGCCTGATGCTGTGGTGCTGATGGCCGAGAATGACCTGTCAGCAACGGACCCTAAAGCAGGACAACCTTCTACGCAAGGTCTAGGACTGACAGAAAGAGAGCCTGGACGTCAACAGTGATCGTCGTTGGCACAAAACCCTATGGCAGCGACAGGGGGTACTGAGGTCCTGACATCGAGGGAGAGGGCTGCAGCAGCAACGTAATGGGGAAAGCTGGGGAACCAGCTGATGGCCCTGCATCCCCAACATCGTAGGGCTGGCTAGAGGTGTCAACGGGAGAGGCCTTATGCCCATCGGTACATGATCATCACTGCCCACCAGGAGGCCAGTATTGCTCCCTGACTGTGGCCTTAGGGTTGTGTGTGTTCAGCAAGCACAAAGGTGGAAGCTCCAGCGAAGGGCCAGCACTGGCCGCAATGCCAATGTGTCGTCTCTCCCCCCCCCCCCATGGAAGATAAGGGGGTGAAAGATGTAAAGGCCCGCCAATGATGAACCGCCACCGGTCAAGTAGCTCTAGTGGGAAGGCTGTCAAGGCCCACTGACCCTGTAATCCAAAGGATGTGGGCGGCAGCAGGAGCCGCCACTGGTCTGGTCAACAGCCCCGAAACGGTCAGTGCAGGGCGTGGTGACGAAGAGCATTCCTGGGAGGACAGACCTTTCTGCCAGTGGCGATGCTTCCCCGACGACTTGTCCTGGGCCTTGGCCCAATAGGAGCGAGATGATAGGGCCGGGGAAACATAGGAGCTCAGAGTCTGAAACTCCTTCTCCAAGGTGGCGACCTTCTGTTCCATGAGGAAAAACTTTAGCTCCTTCTGACAACAATGTAGGGTTGCTTGATTAAAGCCGCAACCACTCTCGCAGATCTGGACATCGTGGTCGGTGCCTAGGAAGCGGACACAGGCCTCGTGGAAATCCTTATCACAGATCATCTGTCCACAGTTGCAGCGACAGAAAAGTGCATCAGATCTGGACATAAAACAAAAGAAAGGGGAAATCATGGCTGGCCCGCTGGCGCACAGGTTGGATTTCATCTGCCTTTCAAAGTGACCCAGGTTCCTTCGGACTGCTCTCCTCTTCCAGGGGGAGGGGGGGGGAGTGATGGGCATGTGACCTGACCCCTGGCAGTGGCCAGGGGGAATACAGCTGTTGGAGCCGAGCTGTCATGGAGGCGTGCTGGATGTTTGCACGTTGCACACCACGCCTCCCGGGGAGCTCATTATCACTGTATTCCTATCTTAATTAAAAAAAAAGGGAATAACAGATCAGTAGGCCCAGTCATCAATGGCTCTACAATTGTCTCTGATACAGAAACAGCAACAGTACTTAATGATTACTTTTGCTCGGTTTTCTCCCAACCTGATATTTGCAATCAAACTCTTACATTCATTACTTACCCTAATGACTACAAAATTTCTTCACATGACATAAGTCAGTACTTAAAACCATAAATAAAACTACTTGTCCCGGTCCTGACAACATTAACTCCAAATTTTTGTTAGGTACACTAGACACCATTACTCTACCACTCATTACAATATTTAATAAATCTCAACAAGAAACTAAAATCCCAACAGATTGGCTTACAGTTATTGTCGCTCCTATTTTTAAACAAGGGACACGTTCCAAAATAGAAAATTATAGACCTATAAGCCTCACCTCAATTCCTTGTAAGGTGATGGAGAAAATTATTAAATCCATCACTGAATTTGAAATGGCCTCCTTAAATATTATAGATTTAACTCAACATGGATTTAAACAAGTTCACTCTTGTACTACCAATTTACTCACTTTTTATGAATATGTAAGTAAGCACCTGGATCATAATATTCCTGTTGATGTTATCCTATTGGATTTTAGTAAGGCATTTGACAAGGTATCTCACGCCATTTTAGTGGATAAACTCACTATTTTGGGTTTCTCTCCAGCAATCGTTGGGCGGGTGCATTGCTGGCTGACTGGTAGAACACAGAGAGTCAGGGTAAATGGAGTGCTGTCTGAGGATGGAATGGTGACTTGTGGGATCCCCCAGGGCTCAGTCCTGGGACCCACTTTGTTTAATTTATTCATTAGCGATATGATAATAAAATCAACAAATATCATTACTAAATTTGCTGATGATGCAAAATTAGGAGGAAGGATAGATAATATAGCAAATCAATAAATACTTAAGAAAGATTTAACTACCATTGAGCAGTGGGCGATAGCTAATAAAATGTGCTTTAATGAAAACAAATGCTCGGTATTACACATGGGCAAAAACAACCCCAAACAGATATATACACTTAATAATATAAATATTAAATCATCCTTCAGTGAAAAAGATCTGGGAATCTTGGTAAATTGTAAACTATCATCAACAGATCACTGTAATAAAGTAGCCAACACTGCTAATGCTTTACTTAGACGAATTAATCACACCTTTATTCCAAAACGGAGCAATGTATAATTACTTTATACAGATCCCACATTCGGCCATACATGGACTATGGGCCCCCTTTTTGGAGCCCTTATCTATCTGCTGATATAAAAAGGATTGAATAAATACAACACAGGGCAACAAAAATTGTTCCTCATCTATCCCACCTAACTTATGAAACAAGATTGAAAAAAATTCCTTTATTTATTTATTTAGTTTTTGTTGACCGGGTAAGTGCACTAGACAAATCCTGCCTATTTTCAGACCCGGGGGAGTGGGATACAGATGAACGCCAACTGACCTTGAACCAGATTAAGCTGTTGGTGGTATTTTTCGTGAAAGGAGGAAATTTGGCTATTGCACCGGGGAAATTCCCCTGCTCTTTTCGAGAAGTGCCATGGGATCTTTAACATCCACCTGAACTACCACCAGAACAGGCAGATGGGACCTCGGTTTAACGTCTCATCCAAAAGATGGCACCTCAGGAGTGCAGCACCCTCCTCATGCTGCACTACAGTGTTGGTACTGGGATATTAACCCAAGTGCCTGGTGTGGGGATAGAACCGACAGCCTACTGATCTCCCGGCCTCAGAGGCGAGTGTGGTACCTGCTGAGCCACTGACGTGAAAAATGGGCCTCTATTCACTCGAACAAAGAAGGGAAAGAGGTGATCTCCTTCAGCTGTTTAAAATTATTCAGTCCCCCTCCTTAATGGATCCACGTAGCACTTGTTACGCAACAAGGAAAACTGTATCAAGATTACACAATAAACAGTTAAATATCGAAAGGGCAAGAACAAATACAAGACAAAACTTTTTCTCTATTAGGGCGTCTAAATTGTGGAATAAACTACCACAAAACTTAGTGGACTGTTCGAACATAACTATCTTTAAAACTCAATTGGATAACTGGTTATTGTGCTGAAATTATCTTGGGAAACAATATCCCACTATGTGGGGGACAATCTCGATGGGCCTTGGCCTTCTTTTGTCTTCAATACCAAGTAACCAAGTAAAACCACTGCCAGCTTCATTCATGACACCCCATCTCTCTGGCCCCCATGTCACCATTCGTGACCCTCCCATTTTTGCCGCCCCCGCTGCTGGCCGCCATACATCAGCCCGGGTCATGGACCCCCATGCTTCCACCTCCAGGCATAGCAGCTCTCTCTTCAGCACCCCTGGCTTACCCCCCAGAGGGCGGGGTCATGGTGACAATTCTTGTTGCTGCATTACAAATATCTATCCAAGACAGCCGGCCCTGGAGGTTAATCGAAGCTGGGGGCAGGATTCACCAACGTGGCCAGCAGCGAGGCATTTTTTCCTGGGCTTCTCCAGGGGCGGGGACATGCAATGACGTCCAGCATCTGCCCCACCCCTCTCACAACTGGCATCAGTAGCTGTGCGGCCCCATGCCTCCTCCATCAAGCGCTGGATGCACTCCCCACCCTCCCCCCGGAGAAGGAGAGCAGTCCTTGGGATGCTCCATCCTTCTCCCCCCCGGCCGGCCCTCCAGCGACCCGGGTCCATTCCCGAACCCAGGTCACCGGCGTCACAAGTGGAAATCCAACCGCTGCACCGACAGGCCGGCCAACCCTCCACGACGTTTGGCCAACGACTGAGCGAGAGTCTCCATCAGAGAGGCACAGCCCCACAGCCCCACCTTTAGGGGTAAGCCAGGGAGGCCTCCTGGTGGTTCTTCTGCCAAGAACCTTGTACTGTCTTTCTTGAGGGCCATACCTGCCTGATGGCCCTGCCCAGAGGGGGTAAGCCTGGGTGGGTCACCGCTCCGAGTTAGGCCAAGGGTGGACAGAGGTTGGAGGAGTCGGGGGCTGAGCTCTCAGAGGACTGGCACCCAAAAAGCACACAAGACAAAACAAAAAAAACAGAAATCACTTTAGAGCATAAAGTGATTAAAAACTAGGGCAGCGGTTGACTGAAGTGACAACGCTCTGTAAAGTCTGAGGTACGATGATAGACCGCAGGAAAAGAACTGAGGAGGGCATGGGGCCACCAACTGTTATATAGGGGGATGTCAATGTGGGGACATTGCCTTGGGCAGCCGCAGACAGACTGCTTGTGAAAATGTTTCCATGTGGTCCTAGTGTCTGGTGACTAAAGTTCCCAACGTGTGACCTGCTGCAAGAGATATCCTCGAAGAAGATACAATAGCTAGCCAGCCATTTGGACAGGCACTGTTTAGTCACAGGGGCTCAGTCTTTACTATGGGTGAATAAAAAGTGGACAGGACTTTCTGCAGTCCTTAGTGCAATCAAGGTAAAAAAGCAGTGCTCTGTGGACATCGAGTGTATGGAGTAATGCCTCCCCTTGTCAATAAGCTCTGGGCAATACACAGAAAGGTGTATGGTTCGATTCAGTGTGAAATCAGAGACCAACTTTGGTAAGAAATGAGGACTGATCCACTAGGAAGCAGGTGCCTGGTGTCTATCTATGCGACGCCTGGAGGCGTCAGAAGAGGTTAGGTAGAGCAGGTAAGAGAAATGGGGAAAGGAAGACGCAAGTACAGTTCAATAGGAATGTTAACCTATCTAGGGTCAGTCTCAGGAGGTGGCAGCTAGTAGGGGCTGAAGTTACTCCCTATCTAGGGTCCCTTACCTAGGGTAAGTAAGGTAGGTAAAGTAAGGTTTTATTCTATTATGGCGCCCAATCCCGGAGGCTCTATGCACCATTACAATTAACAGCAGGGTTCAGACATCATACAAGTCATATAATTTACTAAAAATAGAAAATATAAAAATAACATTAAAAACTGTCCTAAAGTGCTTTGTTAAAAATAGGTCTTCAGGCCCCTTTCCATTGCCTCCACCACTGGGGCCTCCCTCAAAGATCTTGGCAGGGAATTCCAGAGGGCCGGGCCAGCCACCGCAAAGGAACAATTCCCAGAGGTTTTCAGCCTGGCCCACGGAATCACCAGGAGGCCCTTGGTGGAGGAGCGGAGGGAACGTACTGGGATGGCTGGAGTTAGATCAGAAAGGTAACCTGGGCCCAGTCCATGTAGGGCCTTATAGGTGAGCAAGCCCACCTTGAAGATAATCCTTCACCTGACCGGCAGCCCGTGCAGATCCTGCAGGACCAAGTTCAAATGGCAGGACTTTGATAGGCCCACCAGCAGCCTGGCCGCCGGATTCTGCACTAGCAGCAGTTGATGGAGGGTCCCTCCATTGACCCCAAAGTACAGAGCATTACAGTAGTCCAGCCTGGAAGTCACAAAGGGTGCACCAGTGATGGCAGGTCTTCGGGAAGAATCAGGGGTTTCATTTTGGTGATATTCCTTAAATGATAGAACCTACTTTTGACGACAGATGACATCTGGGCTTCCAGAGTCAGTCTGTCATCAAGGATGACACCAAAACTTTTCACCCTGGGGAGGCCATCAACGGAGTGGATCCCAGGACCAACCCTGTAACAGCTCCAGGGGCCTCCCCATCACGCCGTCAACAAGGCTCAGTCACTAGCATTTTCATTTTGTTGGGGTTCAGCCTCAGCCAGTTTGAGGACATCCAGTCCTGAATCTCGGCCAGATATTTATTTAGCACTTCAACGGCATTTCCAGCTCTAGGGGCAAATGACATACACAGCTGGGTATCGTCTGCATAGCAGTGAAAACCCAAACTGTATTGTCTAATGAGCTCCCCCCAGAAGCAGCATGTACACTGTGAACAACATCGGCGAAAGGATCGAGCCATGAGGCACTCCACATAATAAGGGCTTCGCGGAAGAGGAGGAGAAATTCCTCATCACTACTCTTTGCCTCCTGTCAGAGAGATAGGACTCAAACCATTTGATGACTATTCCAGTGAGTCCACAATACACTCTAAGTGGATCCAATAGCACAGTGTGGTCAACAGTATCGAATGCTGAAGAGAGATCAAGGAGAATGAGAATTGACCAGTCTCCTTGATCACTCACCCTGAGGAGATCATTCTGCACCCGAACTAATGCCGTCTCTGTGCTATGCCTAGCTTTGAATACAGACTGGAATGGCTCATAGATGTCAAAGGATGAGATGTGTGCCTCGAGCTGCACAGCCACTACTTTCTCAACAACCTTCCCTAAAAATGGGAGGTTGGAGAAAGGTCTATAATTAGCCAGGACATCAAGATCGAGCAATGGTTTCTTCAGATGGGGCCTCACCTGTGCCTCATTCAAGGTGCCGAGGAAGCACCCCTCTGACAGCGAGCACCGGACTATCCTGGTGAACACTGGACCGATGATCTCGACCCCGCCCACTAGGAGACAGATAGGGCCAGGGTCCAGTTCACAGCATGTCGGCCACAGCTTCGAAATCACCTCCACGACCTCAGTCACCTCAGCCGGCCAAAACTCCCCCCAGACAATTGGAATGCCTCTGCTCAGACCAGACTGATCCCTGCAGGACATATTTTGTCACACTGGGAAGATCCCTGCCCAAATGGAGGACACCCTGTCTGAGAAGAACAGAACAAACTCTTCGCACAATGCAGTTGAAAATGCTTTTTTCGGCTGTACACAGACTGGACGTAACAGTCTGTCCACATTCCAAAATACCTGAGCAGGTCTGTTCTTCCCAGCAGCAATCTCCCTGGACAGGAATTCTGCCTTCTTTATGGCTGACTGCCCCTGGTTATCATTGCAATGATTTCTCAGGGCCAGTCAGTCCTCCATGAACTAGGTCCTCCGCCAGCAACGCTCCAACTTCTGACCCCTGGAACTTCATTTGCTTGATAGCCCCATCAAACCATGGAGGTCTCAAGTGAGAAGACCTGGGTCATATGTGGACTGGTGCGATGGTATTGAGTGCCTTGGTGACAGCCCCATTATAGGCTGTCACCGCCTCACCCGTGCCAATGGCACAAGCAGCAATCCTGCCAGACAACTGTACTACCGCCAAAAGTCCCTCTGGGGGCAGGCCCCTTGATGGGTGACAGCGGATCGTCAACAGGTGGGGGACTCTTGGGGAGAGAGGGGGTCCAAACGAGAACTCCACTGTGCAGTGATCAGACCAAACGACCCAATCAATCTTGATGTCAGTAACATCAAGCCCCAAGCATACAACTAACAGTCAAGGTACTCCACAGGAGGGCAACCAGCTCTGGAGACTAGGGGCTGCAGCTAGTCCCTTTCTGGGTTAGACCTGCATCTAGCCTAGTCATAGGGGTACTCCGTAGGGGGGCAGTGATCCCTCTACAGTGTTGTTAGTGGGTCTCAGTTACTCCCTATGTAGGGTCAGCCAACAGGGGAGTTAGCAGGCAGGTAGTTAGTGAGCTTTTAATGTTTACCTAGGACCAACTAGGCATTTTGGCCGGTAAATCAGAAGCTCACCCCTTGTAAAAGCTTCAGAAAGGCAAGGAGGATAGCTAAAATTCAGTAATAGAGAAGGGCTAAAGCATTAGTATGTGCAGAGCGGGCATGCTGTGGGGCAGGGTGAAGCAGGCAGTGTGGTGAGGTGGCGCTGTTTCTGGGAGCTCTCCTGGAGGTGGGGGGGTCTGGTTGCCTCATATTAGGTAGCTGAGAGCAAAGTATGGCAGCTGAGGCATGAGACAGGTGCACTTGTGGTGGTGGGGATTTGTAGGGTAATGATGGAAAGGGCAAAGAGGCCGAGTTCTTGGAGGCAGGTAACGGGGCTGGGCAAGAGTGGAGCCAAGGCGAGGAGGTAAGAGGAAACAGGAGATTAGGCAGGTCTACTGGGTCACCTTCCCTCAACAGGAAAGGAGGCCCAGGGAAGGAGAATGGATAATAGTAAGCAGGAAAGGTAAGGCAAAAAGGGGAAGGGGTCCTGTGGAAGACTCTCTAAGATTGCTGGAGCAGAACAGATTCCTTCCACTGAACTGGGGGAAGGAGGGGGAAAGTGGTGATAAGGAAAGGGGCAGTCAGAGAGGAAGGGTTGGAGGAGGTGGAGGACATGGGAGTGAAAGCGGGAGAGGGCAGAAGGATGGAAGCTCAGGCGAGGTGGGAGGGGCAAGGGGCAGGGAATGGGGTGGTGGGCATGGGAAAACGAGGGAAGGCAGGAGTGAGGCAGAAGGGAAGGCAGGAGGCAGGGTGGGGGGCAGAAGGAAAGATGGGGGTACCAGTGGCGGGGAGATGTTCAGGAGGTGGGGAGGGGACAGCAGGCGAGAGGATCAGTAGGGAGTAAAACAAGGACAGGAAAGAAAGGAAGAGGCAGGTGAGAATGGACAGCAGTATGGACAGAAGGGAGGCAGAGCCTAGGATGGTGTGGGGAAGGGTGATGATCTTAGAGGATTCAATTGTGAAGGGGGAGAGATGGGGGGAAAGGCCAAACAATTAAAGGGTAGAATGCATACCAAAGCCGACGGCAGGGAGGGTGGGACCCCTAGCAACATAGTACGTGGGACAGTGAAGAGGGAAACCTCACATTATATTGCACCTGGGTACGAAAAACCTTGCAGGATGTGAGGTGGGGATAGTGCAAAAGAGGTTCAATGAAGTGGGGATAATCTACAGGGTGGAAGGGAAGTCAGTAGCCCTCTCTGCGGTGCTTCTGGTCTCAAGGGATAGTACGGCAAGGAAAGTAAGCACTGCCAAATTTAACAAAAGGTTTACAGGCTGGTGTTAAGGGTATGGGTGTGTTGGTGGGGGGCTATGGGATAACAAGGACCAATATACACCAGACTCGTTACACCTAGGTAGAAAGGGCACAAGAGTCCTGAAGGGAAAGCTGAAGGACTTCATGTTTAAAAAGCTAAATTTAAACTGATGGGGGTGGGGGCAGTAGGTGCACCACCACTTAGTCACCTGGGTGGAGGAGGCCAATAGGCCTTCCCCAATCAGACAGCAGATGGATGTAAGGGATGGAGGGTTGAGAGGAAGGAGGATCAAGGAAGAGGGGGTGGAAGAGAGCAGGTCAGGAATGGGGGAGGGGCAGAGTCACAGTGGAGGGTGGTGTCTCAACACCAGATGTCTGGGGAACATAACAGCAGAACTGCAGTCACTGTTTGCTGGCGGAGAGGTGGACACAGTGGCCATCACAGAGACTTGCGTCACCCAAAAACCATGAACTGCGACATAGTAGTTCCAAGGTGTAAAATGTACAGAAAGGATAACGGGACGGGAAGGGGGGTGGCGAGTGGCGAGTGGCGCTGTACGTGAAGGAGGGGATAACTTGCACCAGAGAAGAGGCAGAGGGCATGTCTGAAGCTTTGTGGGTACAGGTTCAATCCATTAAAGGAAGGAAACTAAGGCTGGGGGTAGTCTACAAACTGCCTTCCCAGGATGAGGAACTAGACATGAATTTGGGTCCCAAATCACAGATATGCCAGGGGAGGGCAGTAATAATGGGGGATTTCAATCTACCTGGGGTGGACTGGAAAAATCCCTGCTACCTACTGATCTAGGGAACAAGTACTGCTGGATGCTTTCCAGACTCAAGGTGTCATGGAGCCCACTAGGGAAGGGGCTGTCCTGGATCTGGTCCTGTCCAACTCTGCACATGTTCAGGGTGTGAAGATGGATGTGCCCTTGCAGAAGTGACCACAACACGGTGTGGTTCCACCTGGACATGGGCAGAGGGATGATCACGACAAAGGTCTTGGACTTTCAGAAGGCTGATTTTGGTAAGATGGGAGAAGTTCTGAAAGGACACTTTGCTGGACTGGAGTGGGGATGGATGTGGAACAGAAATGGGCCATAATAAAGAAGGGCTTGATGGAGGCCACCACTGAGAGTGTTAGAATCAAAAGTAATAAAGCAAAGGCCAAAAAGTCCAGCTGGTTCGGCAAAGAGGTGGCAAAAGCAATGAAAGGAAAAAAGGGCAGTCTTTAGAAAGTATAGGCATACTCAGGAGGAGGACTGAGTGGACTACACTGCCAAGTCAAGAGAGGCGAGCAGGATGGTAAGAGAGTTAAAGGCCACACCAGAGGTACAGATAGCCCAGGGGGTAAGAGTGGGTGAGAAAGGCCTTTTATCCAGTATATAAGGGAAAAAAAGAAACAAAGGACAAAACTGTCAGGCTGAAAAATGGAAAGGGGTTGGGTGAGGGTAGTGAACAAAAGGTGGAGGTGTCTACTGGGTACTTCTGTTTGGTCTTCCCTCTGGAGAAGGACGGACCAGTACCACAAGGATGCAAGGGGCAGGGACTGAGAAGGGGGAAGTCATAGATGGCATAGTTCAAGCCAACAGGGTACTCAAGGGCTTAGGGGTCTAAAGATGGACAAATAAAAGGTCCAGATGGCATGCACCCAAGGGTCCTTAGATAACTGATGGAGGTCAAATAGGAAATGCTAGCTGCACAACCGAGCAGACCTGGTAGACCGTAAGGCCTTTTTCTGCTGGTGTTTTTCGTATGAGCGTAGGTTCATGCGTGTCCCCTGGCAGACCTATTTAGCACCTCTCTGGAGTCCAGAAACGTGCTCCAAGACTGGAGAACAGTGCATGTGATGCCTCTCCATAAAAGTGGGCCAAGGGATGAAACAGGGAACTGCACACCAATCACTGTGACCTCAACAGTGGGTAAGCTGATGGAGACTATCCTGAAAGAGAGACTGATCGGCTTTCTAGAGGAAAATGGGCTGCAGAACAACAAGCAGCATGGCTCTGTGTCGGGGAGACCCTGCCAAACTAACCTAATTGCCTTCTTCAACTGGGTCACTAGGACAGTGGAAAAGGGCCAGGCAGTTGATGTCCTGCAGCTGGACTTCAGCAAGCCCTACAACTCAGTGCTTCATAGGGAGGATCTGGGGGTGGGGGCTTACCTAGTATGATGGGTTTGAAGCCGTTTGCAGGATAGAGCCAAAGGGTGGCAGTCGGGGGAGAATTCTCACAAGCGAATATGGTGACCAGTGGGCACCCACAGGGCTTGGTGCTCAATCCAGTGCTGTTTAACATCTTCATATGTAACATCATAGTTGGGATGAAGAATAAAATCTACCTCTTCATGGATGACACCAAGCTCACCTGGAGGGTGGGCACAGAGGAAGGAAGACAGGAACTCAGGGAGAACCTAGCTATGCCAGAAAAGTGATCTGGCATGTAATAGCTGGGGTTCAGCTCTAAAATGTGTTACATTACGCACTCGGGGGCGAAGAATCCGAGGACCAAATACCAGTTGGGTGGCAAGCAGGTAACTAGGTCACAGGAAGAAAAGGACCTGGGAGTAATAACCACAAGTGACCCGAAATACACTGCACACTGCAAGACAGCATCAGCCAAAGCAAAAAAGACGCTGGACTGCATAGCAGGCAATTACCACCAGGAAGGCAAACATGGTTCTGCCACTGTACAGATCAGAGGTAAGATCACACCTGGAATACAGTATGCAGTTTTGCTGCCTATATGACAAGAAGGATATCAACTTGCTGAAGAAGGTCCAGAGAAGGCCAACCAAGATGATCCATGGCCAGCAGTGCAATGCCTATAAGAGGCTCAGAAAGCTTGAGGAAAGAAGGGAGAGGTGAGACACTACTAAGATCTTCAAGTACTTTAAGGGCATTAACACAGTGAGCACTGAGAACTCTTCAGCCTTATCACGAACAAAACCATTATGCGGCACGGCCCAAAGCTGGTGGGAAGAAGGTTCAGCGGGGAAATGAGGAGGCACTTTTTCTCCGAGAGGGTGGCGGTGGCCAAGTGGAATGAGCTGCCAGAAGAGGTGGTATCCATAAAAATGGTGAAGTGCTTCAAGAGGGGGTGGGACAGGGTGAGGGGAAAAGTTGCAGGTAGAAGGGGGGGGTAATGGGGGACAGAGTGGGAAGCTGAGAGAGGTCAAATGGGAAATGGGAGGGGAGGCAGTTCCCTTTGTAAATACATATGGAACTGTACAATCGAGCAGACTAGACAGACCAAAAGCCTTTATCTGATTGGCATGTTCTTATGCTCATATGCAAAGACACCCTGTCCTTGTGGAAAATCAAATATGGAGGTGCATGCATGACAGCCTGTAGCTCGGAAACTGTATGAACAGAAGTTATGGCAACCACAAAATGAAAATGATGTACTTACTGTAACTGCTGATCTTCCAGGACATCTTCACTACTGATTATCACTTATGGGTCTTGGCCACAGACAGTAGGACCCCACAGGAGTAAAGCATTTGACAGGAGGCCTGCCATAACTACTGGGCATTGTGCCTGCACCCCCCACATGGTGCTGGGCACCAATCAACAACCACTGCTGGCTCACTCACCAACTTCAGTTCTGTTCACCTGGACAGAAACAAATGGTGAAAAAATAACAGAGGACTTTGCTGCCAGTCTGCAAGGCACAACTTCAGCATATGTGACAAAAAAGCTGGTGGGCTTGTCCCTAAACTCCAGCCGTGCATGCCATGTAGTAGGAGAGCACCCTCCACAGGTCCAGAGTATGAAGCCTGCTGTCAGCCTTCAAAGATGGGCTGATGAAATACACCCATAAAATTAATCACCTAGAGAAATTCAAATACCACCTTCAGGAATCTGGCCCTGTGGAAGATAAGGTAAGGAGACCCTACTGAGAGCACCTGGAGTGCCCCAATCCTTCTGGCTGACATACTGTCTACCACAAAGGCCATCTTCCACAACAGGTGTGACATCTCACACATGTGTAATAGCTCGAAAGACTTGCCTATGGGCACTGCCAACACCAGCAGTAACTCCCATGGTGGAGACAGAACACATGTCAGAGGGAACAAGTGGTCCAGGCCTTTGAAAAAAAAAAAACGCCTGACCACCATTTCCTGGATCATTATCTTGGCTTACCAGCCTGTGCCCAGTAAGCAGAGATGGCTGCCAGGTGAACCTTAAGGGTCACTGTCTGCAGTCCCAGCTGGGAAAGTGACTAGAGGCAGTCCAGGATGCCAGCCAAAGGACAAGAAAGGGGATCCAGCACCTTCCCCTGACACCAAATGGAAAATCCCTTCCACTTGAAGGCACAGCATCTGCGAGTCATCTCTTTACTGCAGGCCTCCACAATGAAAAGAATATCCTCCAAGAGACTTAAGGCCTAGAATTCTAGCCACACTGGAACAAGGCTTTGAGGTGCAGGGAATGAAGGTCTGGGTGCAGGAACAACCCCTGATGTCTGGGCAGAGAGCCAGTCTCCACTGAGACCTGCTACTGAGGCTGAGGAGATCTGGACTTCAGAACTGCCATGGCCAGTCCAGAACTATCAGGATCATCCATGCCTTACCCTTCCAGGACCAAGAGGAAGGGAGGAAAGGCGTACATGAGAGCTGGGGTCCAGGGCCTTGGGAAGGCATCTCCCAGCAGCATACTAGACTGAGGGGGGAGGGCCACAAAACAGTCTCAGTTTGACGTTCTCCCAGGAAGCAAACAGGTCCACTAAGGTTGTGCTCCACAGGGAGAACACAGGTGGTTCACCACCTCCAGATGCAGGGGCCACTTGTGCGATGTCTCTTATACCGAGCTGAAAGCATCTGCCAGCTGACTGTTCTCTCCTGTGACATGGATCGCCAGGAGAGCTACATTCAGACAGCGCATCGGGGTCTGGTGTGGAGTGCCTCCAGTCTCAGAGGAAGGGAGCGAGTTCTACCCTGCCTGTTCAGGCAGAACACTGTTGTGGTGTTGTCCATCTGGCCCTGCACAATCGGACTCCTGACTAATGCAGCAAATTCCATCAGTGCCAAATACACTGTACAGAGCTCCAGCAGGTTTATGTGGTGACGGAACTCCCTGAGTGATCAAAACCCGTGGCTCTGCGATCTCCCAGATGCACTCATCACCCCACCAGAGACATGTCCATCATAAACATGACAGTCAGTTCTGGGCAGACAAACAGGATTCCTCCCTCCAGGTGATCTGGGACTAGCCACCGCTGAATGGCATCCCACATCGGCTGGGTCACTGTGACTGGCTGGTCCCAGTGACCTAGGCATTGGGACCACTGATGCCCCAACTTCCACAGGAGGTGGCACATCCACCAGCGGACCACACTGGTGCAGGATGCCATGTACCCCAGCAGCTACAGGAAATCCTGGGCAGGGCATGAGAGCCCAACCTAAAATGATCAGGCAAAGGAGGCAAGATCCAGTGCCTAGCCTGAAGGGAGTTTAGTTCTGCCCCAATTAACTTGATCACCTGCTTCGGTACCAGTTTGGACCTGTCCAGGCTGACCAGCAGGGCCAAGTCTCAACAAGTCTGGACAGCTATGTCTGTGGATCTCTCCATGGCCTCTCTGGAGGGACTGGCGAACAGTCAGTCATCCAGATAGGGGTACACTCTGACCCAAGGCGCAACAGGTGGGCTGCCACCACTGCCATACATTTGGTGAATACTTGGGGTGCAGAGGAGAGGCCAAAGGGCATGACCTGGAACTGGTACAGGACCTCCTATTCAAGGAACCAGAGGTCCTGGCGGTGGGATCGACAGATGGGAAGTGCAGAAACGCATTCTGAAGGTCTAGGGAGCAGAACCACATGTTCTGCTCCAAGAATGGAATAATCTGGTTCAGAGTGACCAGGAAGTATCTGGATACGTAACCCTCACTGGCCAGGGCATTTGGGGCATAGGCTATTGCCACTTTCACAAGGATCTGAGCAATGTTCAACATTAGGCTGGACAGCATGTCCTGGGACACCCCGGACTCTCGAGGCCCATGGAGGCAGTAAGGCAGAAGAACCTTGACGTTCAGAGATAATCCACTGCCCACTATGTTCAACACCCACTTGTCCACGGTGATAGCGAACCAATGTGTTAAGAAGTGCTGCAGCCGGTCTCTGACAGGGAGACCTGTCAGGGGTAGGACAGGTGGAGAACAATACCCTCAATCCATCACTGGGCATCTTTTGTGAGGGCACTGGTGACTGCTGCCAGAAGGACACCACCACCCCTGCCCCCCCCTTTTTATTTTTGTGACTCTGGCCCCAAGACTTCTGCTTGGGATGCCAGACCTGGAATTGCCCCTGCTTGGGCTGCTGCCAAGAAGGCTGTAACAGAAATGCTCAGTACTGGAAAGCCTGTTTCTTTGGCTTCTTCTTCTGGTCCTTCTAAGACCAAGTCACAGAATCCAGGGTGACACTGGGCTTCTCAGTTCAAGCTGTCCCTCCACCCCAGAGTCAAAGAGGTCAGTATGCAAGAAAGGGACATCGGCCAGCTTATGCTGGGTGTCTGCCGTGAAGGAAGGCAGATGCAGCAACCACCCATGTCCAAGGCTGTCTGGAGCTGGGGTATAGTCAGCGATTCACCCTAGTCTCTGATGAGCTTCACTGGTAACTGCTGCTCAACAGGGAGGTGAGGGAGGACAACATCAAAGATTCCCATCAGGGAGTGACAAAAGTTAGCTATCATCGCAGCATAGCTAGCCTGCTGGAGACCCAGAGACATCGTAGCATACAGTACACCTTTTAGCAGTGTGTTCAACCTTACAAGACTCCTTGTCCAGAGGCTTGTCCACGTCCCCCTGGTGTTCGGATTTATGGAACATCGAACCCGTGACCAGTCCCTCCGTGGAAGGGTGGTCCGATGACCCCGTAAAGGAATCCATAGGAACTGCACACTTGCAGACCATGCAGGCAGAGGGAGCCAGGCATGATGCTACCAAAGCTCCAAGACTGGTCCCAAAATGACCTCAGCCATAGGGAAGGCAATCCAGAGGAATTAGTCCCAGTCCAAAATATATGTGACACAGAAACGTATAGAAACATAGAAGTTGACGGCAGATAAGGACTGCAAGGCCCATCCAGTCTGCCCATTTCTTTTTCTGCCTTATGAATGTGCCATCGGCCTTCGCTCTGTCAATGGCCTATCTATTCATACTCATCTGTATTGCTCCCTTATGCCTATCCCATGCCTGTTTGAAGCCCTGCGCTGTATTCATATCCACCACCTTCTGAGGTAAGCCGTTCCATGCATCCACCACCCTTTCTGTGAAAAAGAACTTCCTCATATTACCCCTTAATCGGCTTCCCTCTAATCTCATGCTGTGTCCTCTTGTCCTACTATTTTTCTTATATAGGGGTTATATTATGAGGGGGTACTTGTCCTCTTTTGGACTGGCTCAAGTGGGACCGGCCTGGACTCCAAGATGAGCCAGAGAAACACCCCAAGGACACTAGGCCAGGCTCAGTGGAAAGGTCCTCAATTGAACTGCAGTCGAAGAATGGAGTTTCGGAGAAGACCAAACGGTCATAACCCGAGTCATCTGATGACTCCACAAAAATGTCCCTTGGCTGCTTCTAGCCAACAGACCTCACGGGAATACTCATCTGGAGTGATCGTCACCGACATCCAGCCTGACAAGTCGGAAACTGAGCAGCCGGCCTTTATGGTAGGAGTGCCCTTCTTCATCTGCAGTGGCAGCGGCTCCACCCGAGGAGGCAGGGAAGTAGCTGCAGGCTGCACCTGTGTGGTGCAGACCAGCGTCGGTACCACTGGCAATGGCCAAGAGACCAAAGGTCCAGGGGCTACAGCCCTACCCTACGCCACATTGGCCCACTGTTGCCATGAGCTCCTCATAGCAGCGCCTCTCCTAACCTGAGGATGAAGAGGATGAGGACCACTGACAGCGACTCCTCCACATTGAGCGGGATCAATAGTGGGAATGCCTTGACCATGATCTCGTCCATCAACCAGTCAGTCGATGGAGAGAAGAGCCTTCCGGCAGGTCGCCACACACCACATGCCTGCTCACATTTAGCAACATGGGTGCAGAAGACCCAACCTGTGGTGGACGCTGCTCCCGTCAAAGGCCGGACAAAGACACTGACTGGACCACATCCTCCTGGGTAAGGATGAGGACTGGGAACACCAGGGTCTACAAGACTGAAAACCTTGACATCATCTGAGAGCAACTCAACAGGCTCAAGAAAAATTTTGTCCGCCTGCTCCTCCAGAGTCATGGTTGACTGGCTCGACAGGGGAACCAAAAAGCCCTCAACCGGCTGCTCAGTCAAGGAGCGCTAGAAATAAGTTGAGCGGTCAGTGGAGTTGAGGGACCGGGAAGACCTCGATCACTCCCGGTCCCACGTCTAGTGCCAGCGGCACTTCCTTTTAGCACCACCGGGAGCAGGCTCTCCCTCAAGGTCTGAGGGGCCAAGTTCATTTCATAGAATTCTCCTCTGAAAGACCCTCTGACACTGGTCCCATGGAACAGCCCCGAGACCAAGAACGTGAATACTGCGGCAGCCGCTGCTTCCGAATCAAGGGCTGCGAGCTGTTCAGCAGACCCGGCAGCAGCTAAGGTCTTCTTGCGGCCCTTAGGGCGGTCCTTTGGATCCCACTCCTAAGGCTCATTCAGCAAGAGCCAGAGCTCCCCATCCTCGAAGGACACAGGAAGCATGCTTTTACAGAAAATACAATCGTTCCTCTCGTATTGCCCACCCAGGCAGTAAGCGGAAGTGTTGTGTGGCTCGGTAAATGACATTTTTTGCCGGCACAACACACAAAATTTTAAACTGGCTTCTGCTGCTCAGTCAGTTGTTGGACGGAATCAAAGAAACCACAGAAATAGCTTCTGAAAAGTTCAGACACCTCGAAGAAAAGAGTTAGCCTGTGGCACAGATAACCTAAGAGGGGAACTGTGAAAGAGATTACCTGTTCTTTCAGCAGAAAGAAAGATTTGATGTCACGGGGCAGAGTCAGGGATAAACTGCATGAGTGGAGGAAGGAGCTTAGCTTTGAAGACATCCGGCCAATACCATAATTCCAGTGGAACTGCAAGAGTGTGGATAACTGAATCACATCCACATCCCTAGAAATGTCCCCTTATTCCCCTACAGGAAAAAAGGTAGGAATCTCAGGTGCATGTGGAAAGAAAAGTTATGTAAGAACTTAACGCGACAGTAGATCTTCGAGGGAATCTCTGTCATCAGGTCATACCTAAGGAACTTCAGCGTCAGGCATCAGGATCTCACAGAAGCTTTTTCTGCAGCAGTCCACTGGGAACTGCCCATGCTGATTTTAGACTCCGACGTTACACATCCTATATAATTGCAGGTGGCCCCACTCCTTCCTCAGTTCTTTCCCTTGTCAGAGGCCATGGGAGACAGGAGTCTGCCAGGGAACAGAGGAGAGAGAAGGTACCCAGCTAGCAGAAAGGCTGGGGCAACAGGACAGCCAAGCTGTAGAAAGACAGAGAGAAGGGTGGACTGAGGGAGGGACAGCATGACCTGATGACAGAGATTCCCTCAAAGATCTACTGTTACAGTAAGTTCTTACCTAACTGTTCTATCTTCTCTGGTAATATCTCTGTCACCAGGTCACACCTAAGGAACGAGTCCCAAGCAGTGCTGAGAACAAGGACTGTCTGGGTGGCAGGAGGCCAGAGGCCCAAGACTGTAGACCCTGAAGCACAGCAAGACCAAAACCTACCCTGCTTCTGGATGCAATGTCCGGACTGTAGTGCTTGGTGAAAGTGTGGACAGTACTCCAAGTGGCAGCAGCACAAATCTCAGCTTCAGACACACCCTTGAAACAGGTAGCTGAAGTGACCATGTCCCTGGCGGAATGGCCCTTAATAACTCCAGGAAGTTCCTTACCGTACTTCCTGTAACAAAAAATAATACAGTGGCCAACCACTTTAACAAACATGGTTTCAAAACTGGACTGCCCTTCTCTACCGGGGTGGAAAAAAAAATAAAACAGGACTTTCTGCAGTCCCTTGGACAATGTGTATAGTAACACAAAATTCTGTGCACATTCAAAGTATGGAACAATGCTTCCCCTGGATTGGCATGCTCTGGAAAATAAACAGGCAAGTGGATGGACTGATTTAAGGTAAACTCAGACACTACATTAGTTAACAAAACTTAAGCGTTAGTATGCAAAGAGACCCTGTCTTTGTGAAAAATCAAATAAGGCTGCTCAAACATGACAGCATGTAGCTCTGAAATTCTCTGAGCAAAAGTAATGGCAACTAAAAATAATGCTTTCTACAACAGACAGCGTAGCTCGCAAGACACAACTGGCTCAAAAAGAGGCAGGTTCAGCTTCTCTAAAACAAAATTCAGGTCCCAAGCCAGAACTGGGTTTTTTCTCTTTTAGATATTTCCTGAAGAAGACCCAAGGTCGAAAAGTAGATTTTTAACTCTATTTTCAACGTGCATTTAATATAACCATTTTGTTTTACAGATATGAGGCTTCAAGTGGAGAATGCCTCTGAGAAAAGTACGGGCACATCCAGCTGTGCCACAGTATGGCCATCAATGGGCACAAGAAAGGCTGATATGGCCAACAGATGCACTTAAAGGGAGGAATATTTGAGGCCTGCATCAGACAAGATCAGGGGAGATGGAGGGACTTGAGGACTGGATGGACCAGGGTCCCCTAGGCCTGAGTCAGTAGGTCCCCACAGAGGGGCAAGTGAACTGGAGGTTGCACAGCCAATAGCTGCAGTAATGGAAACCATATCTGCCGAGGCCAAAACAGGGCCACTAGAATTAGGGTGGCACCCTGCATCTGCAGCTTGATGAGAACCTCCTGAATAAGAGGGAAGGGTGGGAATGCATACAGAAACCTCCCTTTCCAGGAGAGGGGCAAAGCGTCCCGCCAGAAAACTCCAGGTCCTGGATCCAGCCAGCAGAAATGTGGCAATTTTGCGGTGAGTGGAGATGCAAAAAGGTCCAATTCTGGATGACCCCATCTATCAAACAGGTCTCCTGCTCATGCATTTTGGACTGTGACCTGCTGATGCTGTCCACCAAGGCGTTTTGGGCACCTGACACATGGATGGCTGACAGTTCTACACCGTGATCTAGAGCCCAGTACCAGACCCTCATTGCTTCCCAGCACAGAGGGTAGGAATGGGTTGTCCCCCCACACTGATGTAACAGAGACCACACTGAGACTGTCCAAGAGCACCAACAGTGGGCCTGGAGAGAGATGGTTCCAGAAAGCCTGGACGGCATACAGAACTGCCCTCAATGTTTCTTTTTAAGAGAGATTTTATCCTTCGGAGAATTGGCAGGTGCTATGGCCCTCTGATGGAGGGACTCTCTCTCTCGGTCCCGTCCGATCCCGTAGTTTCCCTGCAGATTGCCCCCCAGTGGGGCCAGGAGGGCTGCCAGCCTCCCTCCTCCCAGAGACCCAATTCAGAAGCCGGGGATGGCCCTGGAGAACAGCAGACCATCACTGAGGCTGCCAGACTCTTTTCCTCCATTTTTTCCCCCATCCCCCCTTCCCTACCAACGTGAACACGTCAGACTGTGCCTCCCGATCCATACTGCCCTCCAGAGGGCAGCAAACGAGCTGGACAAGTCTCCCTTCCCCTGAGAGAGGAGAGCAGTCCTCCGGACGCTCAATCCTGTCTCTCCCTGCCAACCCCTGGTGGCCCAGGCTTGTTCCTGAACCCAGGTCGCTAGCGTGGCACAAGGTGTAGCGACCAGCAACTCATCCTGCAGCACCACCGGGCCGGCTAACTGCCCTCATTTCTAAGATGTTTATATGGAGGCGAGTCTCCCAGCAGGACCAAAGACCCTGGGTCTGATAAGGACCTAGATGGGCTCCCCAACCCAAGCCCGAAGCATCCGTGGTGAGGAGTGGGGATAAGAAATGGGACCCCTTTAAGAGATTGGCCAGGTCCATCCAGCAGTGAAGCACTTTGTGAACTGGCAAGGAGATAAGGACCAGCTGATCTAGATCGTCTGAACGTTGATCCCACTGAACCCTGAGGGTCCACTGCAGAATCCTCATGTGCAACTTGGCCAGAGAGATCATAACAATGGCTGCGGTCATGAGACCCAGTAGCCTAAGAAAAGTCCTGGCTGGAACTTGCCATCTCTGAGCCACCTCCTGGGCCTGGGAAAGAAGGCGATCTACCCTGTCTTGAGGAAGGAAGGCCCTGCCCTGAGTGGAGTCCAGGACTTCCCGAATGTATTGCAATCACTGAGAAGGGGTCAGAGCAGATTTGGGTCAATTGACCGTGAAGCCCAACACCTGGAATAACTGCAGAGTGTGCTCTATGGTCAACAATAAGAGCTCCCTGGACTGAGCTTTCAGCAACCAGTCGTCCAGATATGGGAACACGAAGAGGCCCTCGCGCCGAAGGGCTGCTGCTACAGCTGCTAAGCACTTGGTAAATACACTTGGCACAGAGGATAAGCCAAAGGGCAATACCCTGAACTGGTAGTGCTCCCCCTGTAAAAGGTATCGCAGGTACTGCCTGTGAGGAGAGCAAACCAAGATATGCAGGTAGGCATCTTGCATCATCATGGGAGCATACAAAGTTACCTTGCTTGAGCAGAGGAAGAAGGCCGTGCAAAATGATCTGGAATTTTTGTACTGGATAAAAACATTCAGCTCTTAGGTCTAGAATGGGCCTCAAATCCCCTACTCTCTTGGGGACCAGGAAGAACCTGGAGTAGAACTACTCATTCCTTTGCCGCCTGGGATCCGGTTCTATGACCTGTTTGTGCAGCAAGGTGAGGACCTCCTCCCTGAGCACCTGTGCGTGATCTGGAGGGTAAAACAGACTGGGAGAACATCTGGAGGCTGCTCTAGAAGCTCTTCAGCATGGCCCTGTTCGATTATCTGTAGGATCCATGCATCTGTTGTGATGGTTCTCTACGGAGATAGATGGAAGGAGAACCGTCCTCCGACCACCACCTCCTGGCTTGGAGAAGGGGGGGGGGTCTGACAAGAAGTCAGGCAGAGACTGAACTGGCAGCTGGAGCTGCACCTCCACCTCCGGATTACTTGGCAGAGGGACCAGAGGAGAGAGAGGGGGCAGGCAAGGCGGAGTTGGCTCTGTGCTTACCCTGAAGCTTGGCTCCAGGCCCCGACTTGTGAGAGACTTTACAAAAAAAGGACCTCAACATACTCCTGGACTGGTATGGTACAAAAGGACATACTGAATAGCCCTGCCAGAAGCCTACAGTTCATTGATAATATCCTCCACGTCTGGACCAAAAAGTTTGTGACCCATAAAAGGGGCATTCAGCACCTTTTGCTGGACACCATTCACAAACCCAGAGACCCTCAGCCAGGAGTACCTTCTGAAGCAAATGTCAGAGGCAGCTGCCCTTGTTGAAGTATCAGCTATACCATGGGAGATTCTGAGGAGATGCTTACGGACATCTTCCGAGGCCTGAAGTACCTTAAGAAGCTCCTGTTTGTGGGAACCCTCAGGGAGGGCCTGTGCAGCTGCTTTGACTTTCCTCTAAAGGGTGTTCTGGTACTTAAGATGAGCAAAATAACTGGCAATCTGAAGGCCTAGGGTGGCCAAGGCAAAAGTCCTCTTGCCCCAGAGGTCCAATTTCCTAGACTCACAGTCAAGGGGCAGGGAACTAAGGTGCGTAGGGGCCTTAGTTCTGTCACGAGTGGCTTTGAAACCCAGAAATTGTTGGCAGATAAGGACCACCAGGCCCAACTAGTCTGCCCCAAAGGCCTACACTAGAGTTTGATAACCAGAGTTGGTATCGGGCTGTGCCAAGTAGAAGAGCAACGCCTGAGGTGCCTGACAGAGCTTGTCAGCCTTGCTGGATATGGCTGGTACCATGCTGGGCCTGCACCAGGCTGCTGTGGCATCATCATTCAGGGATGGCAGAAGGGAAGGAATAACCTTTGGTGGAAGCTCAGGGATCAACAGGAAATCCACCAGATTCCTCCTAGTTTCGTCCTCCTCCTCAGTTTGGAAGCCCATGGTGGAGGACAGCTGCTTCATAATGATGAAAATGAAGGGGTCCTCTGGAGGGGACCTAGGAGTGTGCTTAATAGACGCCTCACTCCTAGAGGAGACAGTGGACCTGTCAGAGGATTTGACATCAGCGTCTTCCTCCTCCTCCTCTTCCTCAAGGAGGATGAGATCAGGATGGTACTCCTCTTTGATGTCAGTCTGCTCTGAAGCTGGGACCGATGAACACAGTACCAACAGCTCTCTGGAGGGTGCAGGGTGTTCAAGTCAAACAGGCGTCGACACCGAAACAGCCGTCAACTGCGCAGGTGAGAACAACCTGGCCGTGGAACTAGCTGTTGAAAGACAGACTTGGTAACAGAGGTAAGTACAGTATTAAGGTCGACGACAGGAAAAGGAATCTGCATAGACACAGGCATTGACTGAGGGGGGCAATTAGCCCTGGTCCAGTGACGAACCACTAACTAACTGAAATGGTAGCAAGAGGACACAGTGCCAGCAGACCTCGAAGCTCAAGAGGTCTCAATGGTGGGGTGGGGGACGACACCCCAGACGCCGACAGCCCCTCCACAGCCCTACGATGGCTGGGAGACGAATCCACAGTGGGGGCCTGGCAGTAGCAGAGGCCTTCATGGGGCAAGATTCCGATGCCTAAGCAGCTTACAGGGCAATCCCAGGAGAGGCAGAGGAAGAATCCAGTGGGGACTGGGATCACTGAAGGGGGAGCAGTCTTTAGGCCATTCCTTGTCCCACTGAGACGGTTTCCCCGAGGATTTGTCCCAGGCCTTGGTGGCCTATGAGCCCAAAAAAGACACTGGCGACTGGGCAGAGGGAGCTCTGGAGGACCCCTGCTCTCCACTGGCTGCCTGTTGCTCCATGAAGAACTTCTGTAGCGCTTTCTTGCATCAGCACCAGGTGGTGAGGTTGAAGTTCTGGCAGGACTCACAGGAGGACACTGTGGCTGAGCCCAGGACAGCAGAAACACAGCTCATGTTCGTCGGTGAAGATGATCTTTCTGCAGTGAAAGCAATGTAAAAGAGCCGATGAAGGAGAAGGTCTTGGCATACAAAGGATAAAGGAATCACTTTGGGCTAAAGTGATTCAACGGTAAGTAAAAGAAAAAAGGTAAGCAAAAATGGTGGTCGAACTGAGCGATGAAGCTTCCACGGAGTCCTTGCACGAATTGTCAATGGTGGGAAAGAACTGAGGAGGGAACGGGGCCACCTGCGCTCACATAGGGTGTGGGATGTCAGAGCTTGATGTCAGCATGGGCAGTCCCTAATGGACTGCTGCAGAAAAAGCTTCCCTGGGATCCTGATGCCTGACGGTGAAGTTCATTAGGTATGACCTGATGACAAAGATATCCCCGAAGACCTGTAAGGTCAAAAAGCCCAATAGTCTCAAGATGTGTTCATTTCCCCAGGTACTCCCTTAGGGTAGTGGGCTAAATGCCCAGCTGGCATAAGAATGAAATCTACTGCTGCCAAGCTGCCTTCTCATTCTGCTTCCCTAAACTATGTGCTCTCTTCCACCTTCCATTCACTCTGCTTCTTCCTTTCCCACTCTTAAATCTCTCCTCTGTGATTTCTCGCTTCACTCTTGCAGTTGCTTCTGATATTAGGGGGAGGACTCCTATTCACCTGTCTTCCACTCCTCATCGACACCAGCACTGCCCCACTCCCCTAGTTTCAGTCATTTCTCTATGTTCTTTATTTTGCTGTGTTGCTTACTGTTTAATGTTCTTTTGCCCATTCCGTAATTTACTGTATGGCAGTTTTATTCCTATATACATATATATATATATATATATGTAATAGATAACCCACTCTAGGGTGTGCAGTTCTAGCTCTGATATACACATGCCTTGGGTGTGTTATTCATACGAGGCTGCAGGCTGAGTCATCAACCACCCAAGGCATCACGATATATCAGAACGATCACACCCTAGAGTGGGTTATCTACCTTATAAAATGGTAAAATTGATTTGAGTGGGGATGACAAAGTGCAGGTGCGGCCCATCTGATATACGCACGGTCATCTAACAATGTTTCAACCAACCAGATGATTCCTTTTTTCACTAATTTCATATATATATTATATATATATATACACACAGTATATATATATATATATATATACACACACACACACAATATATATATATATACATATACAGTTTTATCCTCCAGACCACAATGGGGAGACTCCTTCTGCCAACCTCTTCGCTCCCTCCACCATCCATAGTCTCCCCAGGACTTATCTTGCAGCCCCCGGATACCTGAAATCCAGTTTGTCACCACAGGCTGTCCCAGTGACTAGGCGGCTGGGAGTGCGGTCGGCAGAGCACATGCCCTCGTCGTGCCTTCCTGTTTTCCTCCTGGCTTTCTACCCTCACTGCAAGCTGCAGCATTCTTTGTGGAGCGCATGTGCGTGGAGATGTGCATGAGACCCAAGACTGTGACTCCCCATCTAATGCCTGTCTCCCGACGCTCCTATGAAATACCACCAGGCCTCCATCTGGTGGCAGCCACAAGCCGGTGTGGCCAACCACCCTGATCCAGGAGAGGAGAGCTACCTGGTGGCCGCTTAATCCTCTCCCAGCCCTCCCTTCCTCCAGCTGACCCCCAGCAGCCTGGGCTCATTCCCGAACCCAGGTTGCTGGCATGGCAAGAGGTAAGGCACTCAGCGCTTCAGCCCTCTAAGTCACTGGGCCGGCCTTCAATCTTATTCTTGAAGTTTTCTTGAAATTGTATTGTTACACTTTTTTTCCATATTATTGTATTATTTTTAAACACTGTACTTGTATCTTTGTCTTCTCCTCTCTTAACCCTCCCCCCCCACCACCACCACATCTGGAAATGGGCAGATACCAGCTCAGCACGTCTTTTCTGGTAAAGCTCTGAATTAAATAAAAAAGACAAAAAGAAAGGCATACCAACCAAAAAAAGATAGCCTTGCATAGCCAGAAGAAAAAACATCAGAGAAAATGACCTGCTTCTGCAACAACAGGGAAGTACCCTGTGTAAGAGCTAGTTTACTTGATCCAAGCTAGTGCACAGCACCTCCTGTAGACAGTAAAACTGTCAAGAGGAGTAAGATTGGCTTATGCCCAGAGGTACAGAGTGCTTTTAGCAGCTAACAGAGACATACGTACTCCATGAAGGGGATATACCCCGAGCAGGGAGGAGGACAAGAAGGAAAATGAGGATGGGAGCTGTGTTTTTTTGGGTTTGTTTTTTGGTTGATATGAGATCCTAAAAGGAACCCTCACACAAGTTTTGGAGTTTTTTTTTTTTGTTTGTTTGTTACAACTACTCCACAGGGAGTACAACTAGGGGGGATGCAATGGCACCAAATAGTGCCAGCTAGCACTGCCAAGGTGAGCTGCCCAGAGGATGGTGCGTGTGGCAATCAAAGTGAATATTCTGGAATATCAACAGTTACGGGAAATACATAACTTTCATATCTAACAAGAATCAATCTTCACCACTGATTCCCACTTACGGGTCAGAGTATCAAGCTTTCCTTCTTGCCTGAGGGAGGAGCTTTCTCACTCTGAGGTTAACAGATACCCTCAGCCCTCTGCATGGGGAAGAGCTTCTTACGGCAGGGGCTCCTTAAATGTCTTGTGAGATCTGAGACTGGTCAGGGACAAGCAGGGGCTCTTGTGGCACTGGAGCAGGAGGATTACCCGAAAGTCCTTAAAAACAAAAAAGTGTGGCCCACACCAGGTTAGGTGCAATAATA
The DNA here is from genome assembly GCA_016271365.2 of Neoceratodus forsteri. Classification (NCBI taxonomy): domain Eukaryota; kingdom Metazoa; phylum Chordata; order Ceratodontiformes; family Ceratodontidae; genus Neoceratodus; species Neoceratodus forsteri. The sequence goes on along the minus strand of CM028131.1, from coordinate 105,087,655 downwards.
TTTTATTTACTGCAAAAACACAACAGCAAACATATCCCTGGTGCTTCGAGTACGCACTGCTTCTTCATCAGGGGCTGGAGTCATAAAGACACTCCCCCTTTTATAGTGCAACATTACAATCAATTAAAGTGGCAGTAATCTGTATGTAAGCTTAAAGACCCGTACAAAAAGTTCTGTAGAGTTAATTATAAAAACAGCAAATACAAGCTACATGCAAGTGCTAAACTGCACTAAATGCATACAGATATTAGATCGTTCTCATAAGTAATTTGAAAAGGAAAAATTGAAAGCTCAAGTGTGCAAGGCCTGGGAACCTGCTGAATGGCGATCACCCACTACGCAATGGAAAGTACACAGAGCGTCTCAGAGTACAAGTATGGAAAGGCATCTGAAAATTCACATAACCCCAAAAATCTCCCAGAAAAGGTGAGAAATGTATGGTAATGGTGGGTGAGTTGTTGCTGTGCAGGAAAAGGGGGGTTGGGGTGTCACAAAATATGCACAACACAAGAAAAAGAACACCAGATCTGGAGAAGGATGGATACAACAAGGCACAAGAAGTGTGTGACTGGATAAACACCAATGGATGATGAACACAATGAAACAGTCAATGAAGTTTCATGATTCCAGAAGACAGACACTGTAGAGATAAACAGAAACCAGAATTAGAACTACAGTGGCGCCACTATAGTTGGGGTTGAGCAGGGCTTTCTATGTTAAACCTCAAACTTTGCACTTTCATAGCTTTGCAACCCCATTCAATATCTTTGCACAAAATTTTGCACGTACAGTCTCAGTGAGGGGGTTGAACTCTTAATGTGCCGAGATTCGTTCTGGTAGGATGTGCGGATTCCAAGATGTGGATAGTGAAAAAAGTAGAGTCGGTGTGTTTTGGTCACAGACAGGAATTGAAGAGGCTTTTTTGAGGCAACACAGGTGGGGTAAGCTGTGGGGAAACGTACTGAAACAGTGTCTTTATTATTGTCTAGAATGTTAGGGTCTAGAAACAGTGTGGGCATATGTGAATCACCCTATCTGGGGTAGGAGTAATTAAGGGTTTAGAACGAACAAAACAAAAATGGTCAGGGTAGAGATGAGTTAGGGTCAAGCAATAGTTGGGCAAGGGGTAAACAGGGGATAAAGGAGGCAAAACAGAAAAACAGACAAGGAAGGATATAGTTATGCTGGGAGTGGTACAATGCAGTGGCTGTGGGGTGACAGTCTTCAGGGAGACTTTCTGGAGACTGCATTGCTGCCCCATTTGTATGTACCTCTATGGGCTGAGGGAGAAAGTTCCCAGAGTCAAGGCCGAGCTGGCTTGGGTTCAGAGGACCTACTCCTCCACCCAGGGACCATCTAGCCCACCACTGCTACCTCGGAGGTTGCCCAGAAGGAGAAGTAGCTGGACAACAGTGGGCTCGGGGAGGGTTAGGGTGGTGGAGCATAGGCACATCCCCCATCCAGTACCACTGCAAAACACCTATGCCACACTGGCTGAGCAAGAAAGTCCCACAGAGGTACCTCAAGTAGTGACCGGGGTGAATGTGGGGGTCTTCCATAGTGGAGACCCCAAGGGGGGTGACAGAGGACCCCAGAAGAGGAGGAAGCGAATCCTGAGGGGGATAAAGTTGGGGGCAGGTAAGGATGAGGAGAGGGAGGTTAGGTGCCTTCTCTGTGTCACAGCTCGCAGAGATGGAAAGAGGATCCAAAGGATCACTGGTTCAGCAAGAAGGGAAGGAGAGCTAGATGTCATTGTCTCTCTGGGGATAAATTACCTGGTTAGGGATGAGCCGGCAATAGTCCAAGAGAAGTTTACGGAATTGGGGAGGGGTCTTAGGCAAGTAGCATGATCTGTGACCTTCTCAGAGGTGCTACCTGTCTATGACAAGGGGAAGGATAGTATTCTCCACACCAGGATCTTCAATGCATGGTTGAAGAAACGGTGCAGAGAGGAGAGTTTCGGCTTCATAGAGGATTGGGGCCCCACCCGGAGGGACAAGGGCTTCTACAGGGGCAATGATCTGCATCCATCCAGGAGGGGAAATATGGTCCTCAGTGAATGGTTTAAATGCTACACTGGCGTACATTTAAACTAGCCGAGGGGGGAGGTGAAATAAGGCAGGGAGATAAACTGCCCCTCCCCCCCACCACCACCACAGGCTCACAAGGTCAGCAATAGGAAACCTGAGGGAGTGAAATCCCAAAAGGAACCAAATAAATGAATCCAAGGGGTAAAAGGAAAGATAGTGAAAAAATAAATAAATAAATAAATAATTGTGGAGTAAATAAGGAAAAGCACATGTAAAATGGGGGGGGGGGGGGCAATCTGGAGAGCCATGTGTGCAAATGCTGGAAGACTGGGCAATAAGATTGCAGACCTAGAGTCTACCATGGCAGATGCAGACCTGAACATAGTAGCAATTACCGTGTCCTGGTGCAATGAAAACCAGGACTGGGATATAGCCATACCATAGTACACTCTGTTTAGAAAAGACAGGGTAAGTTAAAATAAAAAAGGGGGACAAGTGGCTCTTTATGTCAAGGACAACATAAAAGCTACGGAAATACAGGAAGAGCAAGGAGGAGCTGAGGTACTGTGTATCATCCTGGAGTCACAGTGGGGGCCGGGGGGTGCTATTCGTACAGGAGTGATCTACAAACCACCAGCACAGGGGGGAGATGTGGATAAAGATATCATGAAAGCAATCCAAAGGACAGCATGCAAACTGGAGGTGTTGCTGGTAGGAGATTTCAATTCACCGACATTAAATGGAACCTACCAGCCAAGGCAACAGTCAGAAGTAGGGACATCCTGACTCCCTGCAAGGAGTACCCTCAGGCAACTAGTTAAGGAACCCACTTTGGGGCAACACTGGACCTAGTACTGGACGAACAGGGACGTGTTGTTGACATCACAGTGGGTGGCCACCCGGGGACCAGTGATCACCATACGGAGTGGTTCAATATAACAACTAGGTCAGAATCGAGCCACACTAAGCCGAGGATCCCGGACTTCAGAAGGGTCGATTTTAAGTAAATGGAAGAATGCCTCAGGGACACCCTAGGAGGGATAGGGAAACTGGGGGTGTCAAGGAACAATGGGCAAAAATAAAGCGGGGTATTGAAAAGGAAACAAATCTCTGTGTCAAGCAGGTTAACAAGGGCAATGCCAAACCTCACCCAACAACTAACACACCGAAATCTGGCCAATGGAAAATCATTTTACGCAAATGCTCACAGCCTGGGAAATAAGATCCCAGACCTGCAGGCAATAATGTCAGAGACTAAACTGGACATAGTAGCAATTAGTGAGACGTGGTTTACCAGTAACCACACTTGGGAGACTTCAGTACCTGGCTATGTACTGTTCAGAAGAGACCGAGGTGCAAAGAGGGGGGGTGGAGTGGCCCTGTATGTCAATGAAAATATCAAAGCAAGAGAAATTCAGAATACACATAAGGAGCCAGAAGAACTGTGGGTCACCCTGGAAACAGGAAATGGGACAGCCATAACAACTGGGGTTGTCTATAGGCCCCCAGACCAGAGGGAGGACACAGACACATTACTGTTAGAAGATATACAAAACATGCCAGCTAAAGGGGAGGTTCTGATAATGGGAGACTTCAACATGCCAGATACAGATTGGTCAATACCAGCAGGAACATAGAAACATAGAATCTGATGGCAGATAAGGACCGCTTGGCCCACCCAGTCTGCCCATTTCCCTACCTGATGGATAAGCTGCAGATCCTAGTTAACCAGCAGCCTATTTCTTCCTACCCCACCCCTAGAATTGCCTTATGACTGTCCCATGCATGCTTGAATTCCACCACTGTTTTTGACTCCACAACCTCCCCTCTGAAGGCTGCTCCATACATCCACAACCTCTCTGTGAAAAATACTTCCTTAAATTACCTCTGAGCCGCCTCTTCTATCTTCAAATTGTGCCCCTTGTTCTTGCACACCTCTTTTATGAAGGATGCTACCCTCTTGGACTTTGTTGATTCCCTTAGGTACTTGAAAGTTTCTATCATGTCCCCCTCTCCCTCCTTTCCTCGAGGCTATACATATTAAACTCCTTAAGTCTCTCTTCATATATCTTCCGTGCAGACCCTGCACCATTTTAGTTGCCCTCCTTTGGACAGTTTCCATCCTGTCTATGCTCTTTTGTGGAGATTGGTCTCCAGAACTGCACGCAGTACTCCAGATGTGGTCTCACCAGCTGTCTGTACAGAGGGATAATAACTTTGTTTTCTACTGGTGATGCCTCTCTCATGCATCCCAGTATTCCCCCAGCCCTCCTTGCTGCCCTCTCACATTGCTTGCCCACCTTTAGGTCATCTGATATGACTACCCCAGGTCCCTTTCCATTTTGTTGTTGTTAGCATCTCACCCCCATTGTGTACTCTTCCCCTGGGTTTTGTTTCCCAGGTGCATTACCTTGCACTTCTTAGCACTGAATCTAAGCTGCCATACATTTGACCATTCCTCTAACCTTGCCAAGTCCCTTCTCATCCTTTCCACCCCACCTTGTGCATCAACTCTGTTGCAGATCTTGTGTCATCTGCAAAGAGACATACTTTTCCTTCCAGTCCCTCTGCAATGTAACATAAAGACACTGAAGAGGACCGGTCCTAATACTGAACCCTCGCACCCCACTACTAACCCCCCTTTTTTCAGAGTGGACTCCATTTACTATTGCTCTCTGTGTCCTATTCTCCAGCCAATTCTTTACCCAGGCTGTCATCTTGGGACCCACTCCCAGGCTGGCTAACTTGTATATTAATCTTTTGTGTGGGACTGTGTCAAATGCCTTGCTAAAGTCTAGGTAGGCCATGTCCACAGCCCCTCCCTGATCAACTACTTTGGTCACCCAGTCAAAGAAATCTATCAGATTTGTCTGGCATGACCTTCCCGCTGTGAATCCATGCTGCCAGAACTAAACACATGGTGGATTACCTGCAGGGGGAGGGCCTCAAACAACTGGTACAACAACCCACAAGAGACAGGGCTATCCTAGATCTAGTACTGACTAACAGGGAAGGGATCACAGATCTCCAGGTAGAAGGTCACCTGGGGGCCAGTGACCATCACATGGTATGGTTCAATTTGGCCACTACATCTAAATCATCCCATTCCAAGGCAAAAATATGGGACTTCAGAGGAGCTGACTTTGATAAGGTGGCCAACAGAGTTAAGCTAGCCCTGGCAAAAAGAAACACAGGGGAGGGGGTACAGGCAAAGTGGGCAAGCTTTAAGGATGCAATACTTGAAGCATCATCCCATTGTGTTAGAGAGAAAAGGAAGTGCAAAAGAAGAAGGAAACCACTTTGGTTCTCAAATACAGTAGCAGAAAAGGTCAGAGCCAAAAGGCTGGCCTTCAGGAAACATAAGGGAACATAGCAGGATGAAGATAGGGAGGCATACCAAACTGCCCTAAGGGAAGCAGGGAAGGCAGTAAGGCAGGCAAAGTCCCAAACTGAGGAAACACTAGCACAAATAGTAAAAGAAGATGACAAGACTTTCTATAGATACATTAGTGAAAGGAGAAAGTCCAGAGGGGGTATTGCAGAGCTCAAAGGAGAAAAGGGAGCATGTGAGGAGGAGGACCCTGTAAAAGTATCTATCCTAAATATACACTTTTGCTCAGTATTTACTGAAGAGAAGATAGGGCAGGGCCCACAGCTCATCACCATGGACACAGGGGGGATGGAGGTGAGCACTACTCCCTTCACAAAAGAAAGGGTCCTACAAGAGCTCGCTAAACTCAGGGTGGACAAGGCAATGGGACCTGATGGCATACATCTCAGGGTACTTAAGGAGCTAAGGGTAGAACTAGCAGAGCCATTAGTAGAACTGTTTAGTGAGTCTCTGAGCACAGGAGAGGTCCCAGAAGACTGGAGAAGGGCTCATGTGATCCCGCCTCCACAAGAGTGGTAGCAGGGAGGACGAGGAACTACAGACCAGTCAGTCTTACCTCAGTAGTGGGCAAGATTATGGAGGCACTCCTTGAGGAAAGGATAGTGCAACACCTGGAATCCATAGGGGCACAGGATCCAAGATAGCATGGGTTTACAAAAGGAAAGTCCTGTCAAACTAATCTCAGATTTCTTTGATTGGGTAACCAGAGTGGTGGACCAAGGTGGAGCAGTTGATGTCGCCTACCTTGACTTCAGCAAAGCTTTCGACACTAGTCCACATAGAAGATTGATAAATAAGCTGGGTTGGCTCGGGGTGGGTCAGAAGTTGGTCAACTGGGTGGCAAACTGGTTGACGGGCAGAAAACAGAGAGTGGTGGTAAATGGTATACAGTCAGAAGAGATGCAAGTCACAAGTGGGGTACCTCAGGGATCAGTCCTGGGGCCAGTCCTCTTCAATATCTTCATTAGTGACATTGCAGATGGACTAGAAGGTAAGGCTTGTCTGTTTACAGATAACACCAAGATCTGCAACAGAGTAGATGATCCAGATGGAGTGGTCAGAATGAGAAGAGATCTGCATAAACTAGCAAAATGGTCAGAAGAGTGGCAACTGGGATTTAAAGCAAAGAAGTGCAAGATCATGCACATAGGGAAGAGAAACCCTGAAGCCACCTATAGGCTGGGAGGGGAGTTGCTGGCAGTCACAAAGGAAGAAAGAGACTTGGGCATCTTCATCATTGATGGCCTGAAATCATGCAAGCAAACCTCTAAAGCAGTAAGTAAGGCTAGGGGGATGTTAGGGTGTATTAGTAGGGGTATCACAAGTCGTAAGAAGGAGGTAATAATCCCTCTTTACAAGACACTGGTTAGGCACCATCTGGAGTACTGCATGCAGTACTGGAGGCCACACTTTCACAAGGACATTAACCAAATTGAGGCAGTCCAGAGAAGGGCAACCAAAATGGTGCAGGGACTGCATCAGAAGACATACGAGGACAGATTAATGGAGCTCAATATGTATACCCTTGAGCAAAGGAGAGAGAGAGGTGATATGATCGAAACATTCAAACACCTTAAGGGCATTAACAAGGTGAAAGAGTCTAACATGTTTAAATATAAGAAAAATAGCAGGACAAGAGGACACAACATGACACTAGAAGGAGGCCGATTAAGGGGGAATGTGAGGAAATTCTTTTTCACAGAAAGGGTGGTGGATGCATGGAACGGCCTACCTCAGGAAGTGGTGGCTATGAATACAGCGCAAGGCTTCAAACAGGCATGCGATAGGCATCAGGGAGCAATACAGATGAGTATGAATAGAAAGGCCACTGACAGAGCAAAGGCCGATGGCACATTTATAAGGTAGAAAAAGAAATGGGCAGACTGGATGGGCCTTGCGGTCCTTATCTGCCATCAACTTCTATGTTTCTATAAGAGAAAAAAAAAAAACAGACCGCTAAGGATCTCTAGAGAGTAGCAGAGAAAGTAAGGGCAAAAAAAAAAAAACTAGAATTTAGAAGGTACAAGAGGACACAGAAAGGGGAGAATAGGGAAGAGTTAAAATGAGAAATATGGAGTGGCAGGGACAGCAGTTAGGAGTGCAAAGGTGCAAACAGAGGAGAATACTGCCCAATCAATAACAAAAAAAAGGGAGGAATAATACATTCTTTAGATATATGAGCCAGAAGAGAAAGACGAAGGAAGGGATAGTAAGGCTAAAAGGGGAGGGGGGGGTTGGGAGAAAGGACAAAGAAAAGTGGACATACTGAACAATTACTTTTGTTCACTATTTCTGGAGAAAGGGGTAGGTGACAGGCCATAGATAAGGGACAGGGGCATTAAAGGAAGGGAGGTGGACACTAGTCCCTTTACAGAGGAGAGAGTCCTGAAGGAACTAGCACAATTAAAAGTAGACAGAGCAATGGGACTGGACGGGGGTGTACCCTAGGATACAGAGGGAGCTCAAGGAGGTGCTGACTGCAGCACTGGCAGCTTTGTTCAACCTATCTCTAGAAACAGGAGAGGTTCCACACGACTGGAAGAGGGGACATGCGGTCCCACTACACAAAAGTGGAAACAGGGAGAAGGCAGGAAATTACAGATCTGTCAGCCTAACTTCAATAGTAGGTAAAGTAATGGAATCGTTACTGAAGGAACGGACTGGGGGAATACCTTGCAACCAGCGGATTACAAGATCCGAGGCAACATAGGTTTACAGGGGAAAGGTCTTGCCAGACAAACCTGATCGAGTTCTTTGACTGGGTGACCAGGGAAGTGGATCAAGGAGGAGTGGCAGATGTGGCCTACCTGGATTTCAGTAAGGCCTTCGACACCATTCCACACAGAAGACTGGTGAGCAAGCTGGGCAACCCAGGAGTAGGTTTAAAGTAGTAAAATGGGTAAGAAGTTAACTAAGCAATAGGAGTCTGAGTGTGGTGGTAAATGGGGTCCACTCTGGAGATGGCAAAGTGACAAGCAGGGTGCCACAGGGGTCAGTAATAGGCCCGGTTCTCTTCAATATCTTTATTAGCGACGCTGCTGGAGGGGAAAGTATGCCTGTTCATGGATGACACAAAAATCTACAAGCGAGTGGACACACCGGGAGGGGGTGGAAAGAATGAGGGATGATCTGAAAAAGCTGGAAAATTGGTCAAGGGAATGGCAGCTGAGTTTCAATGCAAAAAAGTGCAAAATCATGCACTTGGGGCACAGAAAGCCAGAACCAACATACCAATTGAGTGGGAAGGTACTAGCAACCACAAAACAGGAAAGAGACTTTGGGGTAACCATCTCTGTTGACCTGAAAGTAGCCAAGCAGTGTGATAAGGCAGTGGGGAAGGCTAGCAGGATGCTCAGATGCATAGGGATGGGCATCACCAGTAGAAGGAGGGAGGGAGGCAGTATTACCCCTGTATAAATTACTGTTAAGACCCCACCTCAAGAACTGTGTCTAGTTCTGGAGGTCCCACCTTCAGAAGGACACAGACAGGGCGGAGGCGGTACAAAGGAGGGCTACCAAAATGCTGCAGGGCCTGCATCAAAAGCTCTACAAGGAAAGGCTCAAGGAACTAAACATGTACTCTCTAGAGGAAAGGAGGGATATGATAGAAACATCCAAATACCTCACAGATATTAAGGTACAGGAAGGTAGCATTTTCCATAGAAAAAGATGCTCCAGGACATGGGATCATGCTATGAAACTGGAGAGGGGGAGGCTCTGAGGTGGGGTCAGGAAATATTTCTTCACGGAGAGGGTGGTGGATGCCTAAAACAGCCTCCCAGCAGAGGTGGTGGTTGCTAATGGTAATAGGATTCAAGTATGCATGGGACTGACACAAGTGGACCTTAGAAGTAAAGTTGGGGGGGGGGGGAGACTGGAGATCAAGTAGGGTCTGCAGTGGCACAGTAGGTAGGGAATACAGGGCAGACTAAGTGGGCTAAGAGATCTTTATCCGCTGACAACTTCTGTGTTCTATGTTTAAGCGTAAAAAAATTGTGTTTTTTGCTGTTTTTAAGCACTGCCTAGCACCCAGATGGTCTGGAATTCTGGTCTGAAATTTTCAGAGTAGAAAGGGCTTGGCCCACAGATGTACCTTTCACTGGTTTGGTGAAAAATATTAATTAATTCCAAAGTTATTAAAATTTATAATTTTGGTTCTGAGCATTCCCAGTAAGGTGTTCTGATAGCTGCTTGGAATGAAAAGAATTTGGTCCATACAAAAGGATCCTTTTTCATATGGGGGTTCATCCTTTTGCAAGGAAAAAATCCCTTTTCGTATGGCCGCCATATTGTTTCCAATATGTATATATTTTTTTTCCATAGCCCACAAAAGTGACATCCTAGACTAACACCAACACATGTACCTTGGCCATTGGGCCTTATTACACAGATTCTGCACTTAACTGTTGGAAGAATTATCCTCAAAATGTTATTTTTTTAACTCTTTTTCATGACTCTGTTCCATTTTTTCGTATAGCCATATGAAAAAAAAAATTCAGCCATAAGAAAAATGATCCCTTTATACGAAAAAAAATCCGAGGAAAAAAAATAACCAAGTCCCCACTCTTTTTTTGTAGAAAAGAATCCTTTTTTGTATTTTTTTTGCTGTTGTTGTTCTTACGAAAAAGGATGCTCTCTTACAAAAAAAAAAAAAATTGGGACTTTTTTTGATAATTCTTTATTTCATATGAGGGCATCCTTGTTCATAGTGGTTTTTTGTTTGATATGTAAAAGGATCCCTTCATACGAAAAAAGATTTTGGACTTCGGTTTTTTACCCAGATTTAAACTTCAACAAGCCATAACTTCCTCAATATCTGGACTTAAGGGGCAATCTATATATCAAAACAAAGGTCTTTAGGATTACTACAAGAATAACACACATCTCCCCCTAAACATTTAGGGGCAATATAAAAAAGCATAACAAAATAAAACATGCAGACTTCCATAGGAAACACTGGAACTTTAATAAGCCATACAACAAAGGAATGAAATTGCTGTTTTGGCAGAAACAAAAGTGCAGGGCCCTCTGGGTCCTGCACTTCCACAGCAACATAGACGTACATATCCGAGGAGGGATGGCACAGAGGCAAATGATGATACAATTATACTATCTCAAAAAAGTAAGGAAATTCATTGCAACGTTAATGCTCCTAGTTTAGTTAGGAGTTAAAAGCAACAAAGTAGGAAATGTAGTGTGGGTTCGAACCCTAACACCCCACCATGCAGGCGGCAACAGGAAAAAACATTACGGTTTCACATCTCCTGGGTCTTTGCAAATCAGGCATGAGGTGTGCCTTGGGGTTGACAACCCCAATGCTCCCCCATTCTCATATACTGTACACATCTCAGCTTATTTTCTGATGGAATGGGGTAAGCACGTTAGGGTTGTCAACCCCAAGGCACATCCCATGCCTGATTTGTGAAGATAAAAGAGAGATGCAACTGTAATGTTTTTTTTCCTGCTGCTGCTTGCAGGGTGGGGGTGGGGAGTTAAGGTTGGGAACCCTAACACCACATTTCCCTACTTTTGTTGCTTTAACACTAACTAGTACAATAACAAAGTTTTTTGCAATGAATATTACATATATACATACAATCCATCTATACATATGGAAGGCAGAACTGAGAACGTGTTCAGGAATGAAAGACATAGTTAAAGAAATACTGAAATGTCTATTTCCTTGTTTAGCCCATTTGTTTCAAGGGTGTTAAGAACGTACATCCACCGAGATTCATGTTGCAGTAGAGACTTTGTTCTGTCTCCTCCTCCTCACATGTGGTTTGATATGCTGAGGCCACAGCATTTAAGGCAGGAGGGATCACTGTGATCATGATCTCTGAAATGTACATCCCATGCTCACTCTAATCTGATATTCCTGATGTCTCTTATATACTCTTGTATGCATTTTCTTACCTGTCTAATGGTTCTGCCCACTTATACCAGTGGGCTGGTGCACTATAAACCATAAACGACAAATCTGGTTAAACAATGAATTCATAAATTTCAATTCTTTTGCCAGTAGTGAGTGGGATGTTGGTATACAGAGCCAGGTAAGGTGTGTTTGCATACTGAAAGTTTCCACAGCTGTGGAAACCAAGTGGCTTAGGTGGTAGCCAGGTCGGATTTCTGTTGACATTTTGTATGTAATGGATATGGGAAAGAAAATCTCTGATGTTTTTAGATCTACAGCAAGTAATGTGGGGTGGTTGTGAAAAAAGACCAGGTATGGTACAGCGTTCCAACATGAGCAATTTTTTTTTTGGAAATGTATTAAAATCAAGGGACGCCGGGAGTCGGTAGGGGAGGAGAGGATTGAGCTTCCATTGGACTGCTCTCCTCTCCTGGGGTAGGTAGCAGGATCTCATTGCTCTGCAGCGGCCCCCAGTGGGGGCTGGGAGCACGGTATGAGCGTCGCTACAGAGAGATATGCCAAGAAAATGGAAAAACCGATCAGGATTTGCCGGATGATGGCAGCTGGCCTACCGACACCCCTGAAGGACCTCCCATGGAAGCTCAATCCGCCTCAGCAGCGCCCTGGGACCAAGAGAAAGAGTGTGCTGGGTGTCCCCACCGGTGCCTTCCCCCTCAGAGGAAGGGGACCCACCCATCAACGGGTTACACAGGGCTATCCCAGGGTCATGCTGCAAATATGAGGTAAGGATGGCTCCGGGGAGGAGTAGTAGGTGGGACGTCAGAGATTGTGGCTGCCCAAAGGAGTGGTGGGTCCTGAGCATGTTGGGGGTGAAAAAGGAATGAAGCAAAAAAAAATAAAGGGAATCAGTTATCATAAAACAGCAGTAAACAGCAAACGTTAAATCTGAAATTACACTGCCAGGCAGTGCAAAACTCTGAAAAGTAATACACACTTCCTGGTTAACTAGTACTGCTGCTTTAATACAGTAGTAAAAGAGATAAAGAATATTGGAAAAACCCTGAAGGAGCTACAGTAAAATGTAAGATCATCTTTTTGGAAGTGCTGCAAAAACTAAGGGATGACTACTATATTCAAAGGGAGATACTGAGTGGTAACCAGTGGTTACGTACATTTGCAGCAATTTTAAAGTTTATAAGGAATTGGGGTATGTTCTCTGGTAGAAGGGATTATTATGTTAGGGATGTTCTCCACTTAAACTGAAAGGTGGCAACAGCATTAGGTAACCGAATCTCTACTGCTGTAAAGCATAATTTAGACCAGCACCGGGACGGGGTGGAGGGAAAGGGACAAAAGCATGGCAATAGAACATGTCAAGAGTAAACCAGAGAGTACAAAATCTAGAAAAAGTATAAGAACTTTTAATGTATTAACTCTGAAAGCTAGAAGTTCTAATAAATAAAATGGATCTATTACAGACAACACTAAGTGAACACGTGTACGACCCAGTGTCTATCACTGTGACATGGTGGAAGGACTCTGAGGAATGGGGACACAATCTATACGGCTTCACCATCTAGCAAGCAAATAGGTGAGAGAAGAGTGTGTGGCAATTTATGTAAACGACAACTTAAATAGTAAACAACTAATTGATAGGGTGAGATGGAAAATAGCGAAATAGAAAACTTATGGACTGAAATCAACATTAAACCAAATCAATTATCATTGGTATATGTTCTTGGACACCAGGAAGCAGCCACAAATATAATAATAAATTACTACAGAATATAAGAAATAAAAGTATAACCAAATATGATGCTATCATAATGGGAGATTTTAATATAAATTACACAGACTGGATAAACGGAACATCTACAAATAGCCTATCGCTTAGCCTTACTGACATAAAGCACGAATGTGACTTGGACCAGTTGGTATCAGAACCAACAAGAAGAGATAACCTACTGGCCCTGGTAGTAACCAACATCAAGGGACTAGCAGCTCACTGTACAGTAATGGAAATACTGGGAAATAATAACTGGTGACCCCCGTTATCAATCCGTTTTTGATTACTGTAAAAAGACATATCAACCCGCAGGTTGATATGAAAAAACTTGTATCAACCTGCGGGTTGATACGACTTTTACAGTCTCGCGCCGAGAAGCTTGAAGCAGAGTTCTAGGAAAACAAACTGAAGTTACAAACTCAAATGAGCAGACTAGGTGGGCCATAGGCCCTTATCTGCCGACACTGTCTATGTATCTACGTAAGCAGTCCAGACCAAGCTAACTGAGGCAGCACGAGACGGTTCTCCAACCATAAACTCACACTCACAGCACTAACCCCATTTTAAAAGAAATTAAACAGATCAACAAACATATCTCAACGCCTAATCCTAAATTAAAAGCGAACATTGAAAAGTCACACAATGGAAAACCGTTACTCGCTCAAAAAATGCTCTACTAAAAACACACTTTCCCCACTACCTCTTACTGGTTCCCTAGGCTGCATGAACTTTCACTTCAGACTGGAATGACCCCAACCCATCGAGATGATGCAACAACAGACACTGAAGCTGGAGGATTTGTTCTAACACATTTATTTAAATAAATTAAAAAAACGTTTTTTTCCATTGCTACGAAAGTGATCCGCTTTACCTGACTTGAACACACGACCATAAGGTACCATATTTATTATTTTTACACCAGTTATTCTAAAAAATAAAACATTTGTCGGGGGTTGATAGGCAGCTTTATTTTTTACATACCCTTTGTGTGTGATACTAGTGAAACCTCTCGAGCTTTGCTCTCGAGGTTTCTCTAATAACACACACCTTGAGTGTGTAAAAAAATTGCATATCAACCCCATACATATGCATTATTCTCTATGTAGCGATCATAGTATGATTAGAGTAACCCTAAAGAATATGCACAGGACCATGGCATGAAATATAGAAATCTATAATTATAAAAGAGCATACCTCAGGCCATGCAAAAACAACAATGAATCAAACTGGGCAGTTCAATTTCAAGAAAGTTCCATAAATGAATAAATGGAGGTGCATTAAAGAAAATATATTAAGTAATCAGGATTAGTGGGTACCAAAATTGAAAAAAAAACAACAGGAAAACCAGAACAAACTGAATGACAAACATAAAAAAAATGAATAAACAAATGAGGTCTTGTAGAAACCGGAAAAAAGACTCCACTGATATAAATAAAACTATGACAGAGATTTGAAAATATGTCAGAAGGCTATCAAAAGAAGCTGGATGAACTTTGATGTCAAATTGGCCAATAAAACAGAAGCACAAATCCCAAGACCTTCTACAATTACATTAATTAAAGGGTAAAGAAAATGTGGTATGACCATTAGAAATAGAGTGGATAATGGTCTAACAACCAGCTGAGATGGCAGAAAAATTAAATCTCTATTTTGCCTCAGCATAGTAACAGTAGTGATTCTCATAGAAACGTAGACTTTGACAGCAGATAAGCATCACTTGGCCCATGTAGTCTGCCCATTTCCCTACCTATTGGCTAAGCTTCAGATCCTAGTTAACCAGCAGCCTACTTCCTCCTTACCCCTCCTACCCCCACTATAATTGCCTTATGTCGGTCCCATGCATTCTTGAATTGTCCCACTGTTTTTGACCCCGCAACCTCCTCAGGAAGGCTGTTTCATGCATCCACCATCATCTCCATTAAATAAATCATCGACCTAAAGTTGAAGCTGTTTACTGTAGACAGAATTTACAAGAACTAAGAGAAATAAATCCTCACAAATCACGTGGGGCAGATAACATCCATCCACAGCTCCTAAACACTTAGCCAAAGCCTCATCTAAACCAATTACTTACGTATTTAGATAGTCCCTTTAAACGGGTAGTGTCCCCGAGGACTGGAAAGAAGCTATAGTGGCACCTATTTATAAAAAGGGAAACAAACAGTAGATTTCCAATTACAGACCTATCAGTTTGATTTTTCGACGTAGGTAAAATAATGGAAAACATCCTGAAGGATTATATAGTAGATTCAGTGCAAAAAAAACTTTGTTAATAATGCACTAGTTAGGGTTAACGTGACAAAGGTAGGGAAATGTGGCGTTAGGGTTTCCAACCCCAACACCACCCTGTAGGCAGCAACAGGAAAAACTATTGTAGTTTCACCTCTCCTGCGTCTTTGCAAATCAGGTGTGAGGTGTGCTTTCAGGTTGTCTAGCCTAATGCTCATCCCATTCCATTAGTAAAGGGAATGGGGTAAGCATTAGGGTTCACGACCCCAAGGCGCACCCCATACCTGATTTGCAAAGACGCAGGAGAGGTCAAACCATAGTGGTTTTTCCTGTAGCTGCCTGCAGTGTGGGGGTGGGGTATTAGGACTGCAAACCATAACACATTTCCCTACTTTTTAAGTTTGAACCCTAACTAGTACATTAACAAAGATTTTTGCAATGAATTTCCTTATCTTTTGAGATAGTATAATCCTATCCTCATTTGCCTGGGGGAGCACAGGACCCTCTGGGCCATGCACCTCCATACCTCCATAGATGCATACAAGGGCCCTAAGCTTCCATGTCTGCCACAAGAGCAATTGCTGTCCTTCATTGTTTGGCTTCTTAAAGTTCCAGTGTTATCCTATGGGAATCTGCATGTTTTATTTTTTATGCTTTTTTATATTACCCCAAATGTTGTTTTTTTTGGGGGGTATGAGTTATTCTTGTAGTACTCATAAAGACCTTTGTTTTTATATGGAGACTGTCCCTCAAGTCCAAAAATTGAGGGAGTTATAACTTATTGAATTTGCAATCGTATCCTACAGGGATCTACATTTTATTTTAATTATGTTTATGTTTTTATCTTGGCCCTACATTTTGTGGGTGTGTGGGATATGTATTATACCTGTAGCACACAATAATAAAATGCCTGAGCTCCAGGCGATGCTAACTGAGGGAGCAGTGGATGTGGCAGCGGTCACTGAGACTTGGGCCACTGCAAGACATGACTGGGACCTGAACCTGGAGGGATACACTATGTTCAGGAAGGACGGGGGGAGGGAAGGGGAGGAGGGGTAGCAATGATAGTCAAAAACTGCATGGGCATAGGGGGAGCAGAGGAGGCGGAGGGAACCGTGGAGGCGATTTGGGTCACCTTGATAACAAGGGGGGGCAAGAGAGTAAAAATAGGAGTGGTGTATAGACCCCCTGCCCTGGCGGAGGAGCTGGAGGACAGTCTGGTGGCAGATGTTAGGAGACAGTGCAGACTGGGCAGAAGAACGGTGGTGGTGCTGGGGGACTTAAACATGCCAGGAACAGACTGGGAGACTATGACATCCTCTGTGACCAGGGAACAGAGGTTGTTGGATGTCCTTCAAGACGCGTTCCTAACTCAGCAGGTGAGGGAACCGACCAGGGAGCACGGGTACTGGATGTGGTCCTGGCAGACAGTGACCAGATTGGGGCCTGGAGTGAAGGACCCATTGGCAGGAGTGACCATGCCACGGTCTGGTTCTGCCTGGACCTAGGAGGGTAGAAGGCTGCACAAAGACGGAAGTAACTGTACTTCAGGGGCGGATTTTAAGGAAATGGGAAGGATCCATGAGCATTTGGATGGGATTGGGTCAGACATGGACGCTGATAGTAGGTGGAAATCATCAGAGAGGGGTGCAGGATGCACCAGCACCTGTGCAAGAGTAAGACGTAAATGCGCAGGGCCCAAAACCCTGTTGGTGGACCAGGGAGGTCCAGGAGTTAGTGGGAAAGAAAGCAGCCTATAAGCAATTCAAGTGCTCAAGGAGTGAAAGGGATCGAGGGGAGTACGAGCTGATGGCTAGAAGGGCCACTAGAGTGGTGAGGGCGGCTAAGGCAAGGAAGGAGCAGAACCTGGCCAGGGAAATTAGGAGAGGGAACAAGGGGTTCTTTAGATACATTGGGGAAAAACGAAGGGTGAAGGGGCAGAGTAGCAGGATTAAATCAGGGGAGAGATGGGCACAAGACCCGGGGGAGCAGGCTGAGGTACTAAATGAGTACTTCACCTCAGTTGTCACCAGGGAAAATGGGGGTGCTGCATCATACATGGGAGAAGACAGAGATACTGAGGAGGGGACCCTTACCGATCGGCAGGTCTGGGGAGAGGGGAGGCATCACTGGCAGGTGGGGAGGGCTAAGCAGGAGAAGAAGTACCGAAGTGAAATCACAGCAGAGAGAGTGAGGAAGCCCTCAGCTCCCTTAAGACGGAGAAAGCACCGGGGCGGATAAATTACATCCCAGAGTGCTGAAGGAACTTGCAGATGTCTGGCAAAACCCTGGCAGAGCTTTTCACCATCTCTCTGAGGACAGGGTGGTGCCCAAGACTGGAAGGTGGCGATATAGTGCCTATCCACAAGGGGGGATCAAGGGAGGTGGTGGGAACTACAGGCCTGTCAGCCTGACATCGGTGGTGGGCAAGGTGATGGAGGGCATTGTCAAGGAGAGGCTGGGGACCTGGATAAGTCAGGGTGCCTGGACGATAGACAGCATGGATTCATCCTGGAAATCGTGTCAGACAAACCTGGTGGAGTTCTATGACTGGGTGACAAGTGCCTTGGACCTGGGTAGACCAGTGGATGTCCTCTTCTAGACTTCAGCAAGGCATTTGACTCTGTTCCTCACGTGGGCCTGTTGGATAAGCTGGGAGAAATGGGGTGGGGAACCAGATGATCAGATGGATGAGCAATTGGCTCCAGGACGGACCCAGAGGGTCGTAGTTGGTGGGATAGTCTCACCCCAAGGAGGGTCATTAGTGGGGTCCCACAGGGATCAGTCCCTGGGCCCTTCTGTTCAACGCCACGATCTGACATAAGGACAGGAATCAGGAGGAGAAGAGTCTCTTGCAGATGACTCGAAACTGGGGCGGTGGTGGATGGGGAGGAGGGAGGGTGGTCTACAGGGGACCTGGAGGCTCTGGAAAGATGGTCTAGAAAGTGGAAGCTGAGGTTCAATGCAGGAAATGCAAGGTACTCCACCTGGGGGGCCAGAAACCTGGGCCAAGTGTACACCCCTGGGGGATGCTCAAGTCTCGATGGCTGAGAGGACCTGGGGTGGTGGTGGATGTCAAGATGAACAACTCTGAGACTTGGAGAGGGCAGCAGCCAAGGCCAACAGGATGCTGGGATGCATCGCTAGGGGATCACCTCCAGAAGGAGGGAAGTGATACCCTCTGTATAACTGCTTGGTGAGGCCGCACCTTGAGTACTGCGGCAGTTTTGGAGGCCACACTTAAAGAGGGACATTAACCTCCTGGAGAGGGTCCAGAGGAGGCAACCAAATGATTTGGGGCTTGGGGACAGGACCTATGAGGAGAGGCTCAAGAGCTAAATATGTACACATTGGAAGAGAGAAGGGACCGGGGGACATGATAGAGTCTTCAGGTACATGAAGAGGGTAAATAGGGAGGAACAGTCAGGGTGCTTCAAGGAAGGAGGAAGGGCCACTAGAGGGGCATGGGTGGAAGATCTAGGGGAGAAAGGAGGAGGCTGCTACTTCACTGAGAGGGTGGTGGAGCCATGGAATGCACTGCCTGGGGGCTGGTGGAGGCAGAGACAGTGGAGGAGTTCAAGAGGGGTGGGACAGGTACAGGGAAGGGTTCTGGAAGCAAAATCCAATGCAGCAAGAATATCCGGAACTGGGAAGGGAGAAGCCAGAGAAGGCGAGGGGGACAGCAAGGTCAGCACCCAGGTTGGGGGCTGACCAAACGAGCAGACACGAAAGACCGTTAGGCCTATTCTGCTGGCATTTTAGTATGTTAGTATGTAATAAGACCTTCCTTTTAATATATACACAGTCTCTGACATCCAAATATTGAGGGAGTTATGCTTCTTAAAGTTCAAATATAGGGGGAGGAAAAAAAAAAAACTAAGTCCAAAATCTGTTTTTGTATGAAGGAATCCTTTTTCGCATGAAATGGAAAACCCATATGAAAAAGGATACTTTCAACAAAAAAATAACAGGAAAAAACTCTAAGTCCAAATTCTTTGTTCATATGAGGGCATTTTTCTTGTATGAACAAAAAAGATTCCTTCGTACAAAAAAAGAATGGGGAAAAAAAAACAGTCAAATCTTTTTTTGTATGGGGGCATCTTTTGTATGAAAAAAGCATTTGAAAAAAAGATGCCTTTATAAGAAAAACCAATTTGACATTTTTTTCCATTTTTTGTATGAAGGCATCCTTTTTTGTATGCATTTTTCATTCATACGAAAAAGGAATGCCTTCATGTGAAAAAAAGAATGGGGGGAATCCAAATTATTTTTTCACATGAAGCCATCCTTTTTCATATGGACCAATTCTTCTTTTGTATGAACATACGAAAAAAAAAGAAGTCCCGTAAAAAGATTTTTAAATAGGAAAAAAATACAAGTTTGTGTAATTTTTCTATGAACTAAGTGCAGAATCCATCTGATGGGGTCCCAATGACTGAGATACATGCGCTAGTGTCTGTCCAGGACGTCGATTTTGTGGGTTTTGAAACTTTCTTTTAAAAATAAATAAATAAAAACTAAAACAAGATGGCAGCCATACGAAAAAAGATATTTTTTTTTCTCATGAAAAAGGATTACCCCCATACAAAAAAAGGATAATTTTTCATATGGATCAAATTTTTCTTTCATTTCAAGCAGCTATCCAAAAGACAGTACTGAGCATGCTTTGAAACGAAATTTAAAATGTTATAACTTTGGAATGGATTAATATTTTTTCACCAAACCAGTGAAAGCACATCTGTGGACCAAGCCCCCTTCTACCCTGAAACTTTCAGACAAAAATTCCAAACTGTCTGGGCACCAGCAAATGACAAAAAAAAAAAAAAAAAAAAAAAACCAGCAATTTTAAGTTTTTTACACTATCCGGATATCGGAATCCACATATCCGAACGGAACAAAACTTGGCACATCAAGATACCTGCCCCCATGACAGCGCATGCAAAATTTCATGCAAATCTGTTGAATGGCTGTGAAGACATTAACGTACAAAGCCCGAGGTTTAACACAGAAATCCCTGCTCAACCCCAACTACAGTGGTGCTACTGCCCCAAGCACCACTATAATACCATTAGTAGCACTAGGGTGATTGATGACACACAACATGGATTTACTATGGGACACTCCTGAGTTACTAAACTTATGTCTTTCTAGGAACCAATCAGCAAATTATTAGATCAAAACATACCAAAATATGTAATTTTTATGGACCTTAGCAATGTTTTTGACAAAGTACCACGTAATACACTAATACAGAAATTAAACAGTCTAAACATTGATCAGAGAGTGGTGGAGTGGGTTGCTGAATGGCCCCTGGACAGGAAACAGAGGGTAAGAGTGAGAGGTAAAATATCTAACAAGATTAGAGTGACCAGTGGGGTGCCACAGGGTTCGGTCCTGGGACCAATCCATTTATGATATACATCAAGGATAAGCATCGCTGTGCACAGATCTGTGGATGAAACAAAAACAGGTGGTCCAGCACTGACAAGTAAAGACATTAAAATCATTTAATCAGATCTGGAAACCCTATACCAGTGGGCAAAGACTTAGGACATGCTGGGCAACTAGAAAAATATGTAGTACTCCATGTAGTAAACAACGTCTGCCAAATACAATCTATGGGGGTGTTGAATCAAAAGCAGTCTCAGAAGAAAGAGATTTGGGAGTTGCTATACAGTCTAACATGACTTGTAAATCTAGTAACTCCAAGGCAGTAACAAAAGCATCTAAAATATTGGGCTGTATTAGGGAAAAACTACATCAGTCGGCACAGAGAGATCATCATACCACTGCAGAAATTACTGGCTAGGCCTCAACCTGGATTACTGCTCCCAGGTTTGGTCACCTTACCAAAAAGGGGAAAATGTGGCAAATACAAAAAGTCCAGAAAAGATTTACCAAAATTATACAGAAAACAAGGTTAGACTCTGTAGATTTACACAGTCTAGAAAGAAGGACAAGAAGTGATCTAATTTTAATGTTTAATCTTCGCAAAAATGAATATGTACTTGCTGAAATGGGGATTGACACAACAGAAATGACATATAATACAAGAAATCACAGTAAACAGTTCAGAGGCAGACCATTCAGGACAAACATAAGAGGTGCTTTTTTATGCAACGGGTGGTAAAACATTGGGACAATTGCTTCAGGATGTTACTGATGCACCAAATATGGAATGCTTCAAAAAAAGACTGGCTGAACATATGAACACCTGGGAGGGTTTGTGGATCCCCACTGTATAGTGTGTGTGTAGGGGGCTGGACTAGAACCACCTATGGAGCACATCTAGCCTATTCATACCCAAGTACCTTCCCTGGTTCTTGTGTTCTTTTTCTTGTGTTCTGCGTATTTTGTGACACACACACCCTTTCCTGTTCATCAACAACCCACCCCCCATTACGATACATTTCTCCAACACATTAGATTTTTCACCTTTTCTGGGTGATTTCTGGGGTTATGTGACTTTTCAGATGCCTTTCCATACTTGTGCTCTGAGACTCTTTGCATAATTTCCATTGCGTACTGGGTGATCGTCATTCGGCAGGTCCCAGGGCCTTGCACACTTGAGCTTTCAATTTTTCCTTTTCAAATTACTTATGAGAATGATCTAGCATCTGTATGCATTTAGTTCAGTCTGGCACGTGCATGTAGCTTGTATTTGCTGTTTTTATAATTAGCTCTACTGAAATTTCTGTATTGGTCTTTAAGCTTATATATGGATTACTGCCACTTTAACTAATTGTAATGCTGCACTATAAAAGGGAAATGCCTTTACTTATGACTCCACTCCTTGATGAAGAGGCAATGCGTCCTCGAAGCACCGGGGGTATGTTTGCTGCTGTGTTTTTGCAGTAAAAAAATAGAGAATACAGGATGGGCAACTATGCACAACCAGTGTGTTCTGTCACAGAGGGGTTCCGATTCCCTCTGACCTTGGGAGCGAAGCTCGAGAGGTCTGTGGGAATCAGAACCCTGAGGTTGCAGAACACACTAGTTATGTATAAAGGTGCTCATCTGTATCTTTTATAATGTATAGTACGTGAAATGTGTGAATTGTTTTTTTCTCTTTCAAAATGAAACTGACTTGTGAAGTCTCTAGAGGTTCTAGAATGCTGTTCTACCACAGAAAGGTACAATCACATTCCATGATATCTGAACTGTGGTACAACATAATTTTGAAAAGGATGGATTTCTATATAGAACAATACTTTACTATATACTATAATATTTTTGCACCTAACCTGGTGTGTGCTGCCATTTTGTATTTTATGTACTGTATCCCATTGTGCACAGCTGCACCCACTTCTGTTAGAGCGTGGGTTTCCTTTGTGCTACATTACCCAACAGCTCCTACATGACCATGACCTTGATGGAGAAGAAATAAGCCCCCTTGAAGTGCAAGTTAAGCACCTTATGCCAGGCCAAAGATGCCAGTCTGGAGAGGTGAATCCATACCATCCACATAATGTAGAGTGTGGTTCCTACCAGTCTGGAGACAACCTTGTCGGCGTCCTAAAACACCTTTGCCTGGTGCCATGCTACCTCCACACCCTGGGTAGAACAGTCAATGGCCTACCTGACTGTCTTCTTTGGTGACAGTGTAGCTAACAGGCTGTGTGAGCTGTAACCACAGTCAATGCTCAGTCACCATATGTGCCTGATGTACAGAGATCCATATGAGGGCACATACTGAGGTGAAAGTCTTCCTCCCAAGAGCATCAATGTAAGTGGAATCTGCATCTAGGATCAGTCATGCATGAGGCTATATGGCCCCGATGAGGTATACAGTACTTGAAAACCCAAAGTGGGGCTAGGTGCCTCAACTGTGGACACTATCAGTGCACGATACCACATAAGGAGGTCCCCATGGATGGCCAGACTGGAGAGGGGACATCTCCACACTGTCCTAGATGTCTCCTCCATGGCCCTAGGCCAAGGAAGAATGACTACAGTGTTGATGTTAGGAAGTCCAATACGTCCAAGTGGCAGGGCTACCGGATTGCAGCTTGTATGGGCTTCAAGGTCCAGCACCTGGGTAATTTCCACCAGGAGTCACTTGTACAGGGTGTGCTCAGCAGCAGATGAGAGGTGGACAGATGATTATTATCCTCACTGGAGGACGTCCATGGAGATGAGGTGCCACCTCCAGAAAGGGTCAGTACCAGAGAAAAAGGCCTGGACTGGGTTCTATCTGACGCCCTATATCAATCATCTAAGGCAGCTAACCACATCTGGTGTTGTTCCCATGTAGAGGTCCTTCAGTGCCCATCAATGAGGGCATCCTTTCCAGGAATCGACAAGGCCCTTCTAAGAAGGGGTTGAGACTCCAGGTCTCTGGGGCCTTATCCTGGGCTGCAGAACTGTGTAGGAGGTCTCTCCCGAAGGGAGGGTCTAGCAGAGTTGTCCGAAGAGTGTTCATCTTTCTTAGAAGAGTTACATGATCGGTGCCCATGGGGGGAACCCCCAGGTGAGAAAAGCGGAGCAGTATAGGTCCCATAGGGTGACCACAAGACCTCATCGGTGGCAGAGATGTCAGACAACACCAGAGAAAACTCCATGTCTAGGCTGCCATCTGACCCCAAGTCAGTGCCCACTGAGCTCAGGATCGACAATAGCCTCACAGACAGGGCCACTAGCAGACCTATTTAATAGTTCACTAGAGTCAGGCGTGGTACCACAGGACTGGAGAACAGCACATGTAGTGCCCCTTCACAAAAGCAGTCCCAAGGATGATCCAGGGAATTACAGACCAGTCAGTCTGACCTCCATTGTTGGCAAGCTCATGGAGACCATACTAAAGGAAAGGTTGGTGGAATATCTAGAGGAACATGGTCTCCAGGATGAGAGGCAGCATGAGTTCATGGGGTGGGGGGGGATCATATCAAACAAATCTGATTGACTTCTTTGACTGTGTCACTAAGACAATAGACAGGGTCCAAGCCGTAGACATCCTCTATCTTGATTTCAGCAAGGCCTTTGACTCTGTGCCCAACAAAAGGATCAGGAAGTTGGTGGATCTCGGAGTTGGGGAAAAGATGGTCAGATGGGTGGAAAACTGGCTGAGGAAAAGAACCCAGAGAGTGGTGGGGGGGGCATTATCTGGCACTAGAGAGGTAACCAGTGGGGTCCCACAGGGCTCTGTGCTAGCCCAGTGTTGTTCAATGTCTTCTCCAGTGACAATGGGGATGGCATTAAAGGAGTAGTACACTCAGAATGTGAAAAAACATATGTTATGTAGAGTGTTTTGATATGAATGTTAACTCCTAGTGTGTCCTTCCCTCTATCTGCTATTTGGAGTTTTTCCTAAATTGCCTGCTAGCTGTATGGTAGTTTTATGACCCCTTGGGATCTCCATAACAAACAGTTTTATTGGCTCTCTTTCTCCCAGGATGCCCCCTGTCTCATGTAACAGTGATAGCTATGCCCTTCGATTTAGCATGTGTACTGCTTGAAAATTAGTTAGCAACAGCAGAGCCTTGTAACTTCTTATCAGGGGCACAAATGGCACTAGTGAGTTTAGCATACCTAGAGCAAGCTGCTAACTGGGGTTTCTGTAAGACAACAGCTACTAAATAGCTCTAATTCATTATTTGTGTTTTTGATGTTAAAACACTCCTACTAGCTAGACCTGATGCACAGAGAAAAAAAAATAGTGAATCAGAGCTATTTAGTAGCTGTTGTCTTACAGAAATTCCAGTTAGCTTACTCTCAGGTATGTGCTAAACTAACTGTTGCCATTTGTGCTCCCTGGTAAGAAGTTACAAGGCTCTGCTGTTGCTAAACTAATTTTCAAGCAGTACACATGCTAAATCTAAGGGCATGGCTACATCACTGTCACATGAGACAGGGGGCATCCTGGGAGAAAGAAAGCCAATAAAACTATTTGTTATGGAGATCTACAGGGGTCGTAAAACTACCATACAGCTAGCAGGCAATTTAGGAAAAACTCCAAATAGCAGACAGAGGGAAGGATACACTAGGATTTAACATACATATCAAAACACTCTACATAACATATGTTTTTTCACATTCTGGGTGTACTACTCCTTTAAAGGCAAAATGTGCCTAGTCGCAGATGACACCAAGCTCTGTGGGAGAGTGGACACAGCTGAAGGGATACAGGACCTACAGAAAGATCTGGAAAAGCTAGACAGGTGGTCCAGGATCTGGCAGCTTGGCTTCAATGCCAAGAAATGCAAAGTTATGCATATTGGAGCCAAGAATCCCAGGACAGAGTTTTACCTGGGTGGAGTCCGAGTATCTGCAAAAATCAGAGGAGGAGAAGGACCTAAGAGTGATGATCACAAGTGACCTGAAGCACTCCATGCAGTGCAAGAAAGCAGCAGCAAAGGCAAACAAGATGCTGGGATGCATAGCTAGGGGAATCAGTAATAGGAGAGAGGAGGTTATACTGCCCTTGTACAGGTCACTGGTAAGGCCGCATCTAGAGTATGGAGTTCAGTATTGGTGCCCACACCTCAAAAAGGACATTAACCTGCTGGAGAAGGTACAGTGGAGGGCTACAAAGATGATAGCCGGTCAGCAGGGCAAAGCATACGAGGAGAGGTTGAGGGCACCGAACATGTTCTCTCTGGAAGACAGGAGAGAGAGAGGGGACATGACTGGGACATTCAAGTACTTGAAAGGGACAAATAAGGTTGATAAGGAGAGTCTCTTTAAGCTAAGTGGCAACCACATCACAAGGGGGCACAGTCTTAAGCTGGAGGGTGGGAGGTTTAGGAGGGAGGTCAGGAAGCACTTCTTCACAGAGAGGGTGGTGGACACTTGGAATGCGCTGCCAGAAGAGGTAATCTCGTTGAAGACAGTGGGCAGCTTTAAAAGAGGACGAGATAGGCATAGGGGGAAGGTAAGAATCATGGGTTGGGAGGAGTGGGGAGGGAGGGCAGGGACATCAGCTCAAGCTGTGGACCCTGCAAAACGAGCAGACTTGATAGACCAAATGGCCTCTTCCTGCTGGCTTCTTTGTATATTCGTATCCCTTTCACCATGGCCAGTACCACCTTCAAAACCTTGCTCGGTGCTGACTTCAACATTGTGCCCGGAGCGGTCACCCTCCTAAGTGTCACACACAACACTAGAGCTGGCGATTATCTTCACATCATCATCATTAGCACCTCATCCGGAGACAGACACAGGACTGGCACCATAGCTGTCACTCCCTCAGCCACAGTGTCCAGAGTCATCACTCTCCTCAGTGTCACAAGTGACACCATGGATGGTGACAACATCCAAACTAGCAAAGGTGTGGACAACAGCCTCGCGGCCAGTGCCTCTTCTGAAACTGCAAACAGTGTCTTTAGGGTGCCTTTCGTGGTCCCTGGTCCCACCTGCTGCATTGTCACAGCAAATAATGACAAAAGGACAGGCGACACCAGAGGACAATGTTGAGGTGTCCACTGGTGAAGACTGAGTATACAGCTGGATGTCTGCTGCTCAGGGAAGGCAGACTGTGGAGGGTTCACAGTCAACCGCCCAGAAGGAGTTGCCTGTCCAACAGAACCATCCACCAGAGACTCCCAACAACTCAGCGCAGTGAGGCCGAGGAGAACTCTCTACTTCCATGAAACCAAAGGTCCCAGGGGAAGGCCTAGCGACCTGCTCTTGGATGGACATGTGCAATGCCTGCCTCCAAAGGTGGGGAATGGATGACCCCACCTCAGCGCATGGTTTTCAAGGGTACAGTGGTACATGAAGAAGCAGGTGCTGCATGAATCAGTGTTGTGCTCTGGTCCAATACAGACTATACAGGTTCGATGCTGGTCCTAAACAGACATTCGTTTCCCACAGGGGCAATGACGCATAATGGGCAGCTGTCTGACTCCCCACATATTCTTTGTGCTCCCCCTGCCCCAGCTGGCCCTCGTTCACACCGGTCCTCATAGTCCTATCACCCCAACTACCCCCAGGGCTTACCTCTCTCCTGGAGTCCACACTATGCTCTTCAATGGCAGGGGTGGTAAGGAGTCCTTCTACCTGTCAGAACTTCAATTCTGGAGTCCAGTGTCGCCTGAGTCATCAGGTGCAGAGCCTGCAGAGGCCGGCAGTCATCCAGCACAACTGGGACCATTTTCCGGTTTTCCTCCCCTTGGGGACATGGCATGCACAGACATCAAGGTGCATGCGCCAACGTCTGCTACGTCCCCCACCTCCTTGAGCTCAGGGTGTCTTTCCCCCAGCTTCTACCCCGGGCCAGTCCAGCGCCAAGCGCATCCACACCCTCCCCCCAGGAGGAGGAGAGCAGTCCTTGAGATGCTCAATCCTCCTCCCCCCGGCCAACCCTCTGACTCCCGAGGTCACTCCCAACCTGGGTTGTCAGCGACACAAGTGGTAGTGCTACAGCTGCACCGGGGGGCCAACCGGGCTGTGCGACTTTCTTTAAAAAAAAAAAAAAAAAAAAAATGCCAAGTCATTAATCAAACTTCACTATTCTGGTAAAATGGTAAGCACAGGTGACACTGCAGATAAAGACAAAATCACAGTGATGCAGACAGAATAAGCGCAACGAGGCAAACTAAGGCTCTACACTCCCATGGGCTGCACTGACGGCGGAAAGAACAGAACTGAGGTTAGTGAGGTAGCCAGCAATGGTTACTGACTGGGGCACAGTACAACGTGGGGGGTGAGCAGGCATCAGGCGTCGTGCCCAGTAACCATGGTTGGACCCCTGGCAAAAGCTTTGCTTCCACAGGGTCCTAGTACCTCCAGCTCAGACCCGTAAGTGGGAATCAATGTTTAAAGGGGAACTACGCTGAACCTGTAAGTCATTTTTCCCCGTAGAAGCGTTTTTTAAATACTGGTTAAAATTCTGTTATTGTTCCACTCATACAGGCATCTGAGTATCCTCAGTGGATATTTCTGCTTTACAGTCTGGTGTTCAGTACCATTTTAGAACTGTATGATGTAGTTTATGTCCCTCTCAGCCACAGAGTCCTATTGTAAAACATGGATGCATTGTACTAACAAAAGAAGAGTAGAACAGGGACATAAACTACATCATACAGTTCTAAAATGGTTCTTACCAGCAGCATGTCAATCAAAAACGCCTACTAGGATAACTAAAAAGCCTGGCTAGCTACAGCAATAACAGAATTTGAACCAGTATTTAAAAAACAGCTTCTACTGTGAAAAATGAGTTATGGATTCAGTGCAGTTCTCCTTTAAGATTGATTCCTGAAAGATCAGCAATTTCCACGAAATGAAACACACCTCATACATCACAGCAAATGCAGAACCGGTTTATGAGTTGGAGAATGCATGTGTAGAATACCCTTAAGAAATGTACGGGACACCACCGATTGTGCCAATGTGTGCCCATCAATAGGGGCATTGTTCCAAGAACCCAGAGTGTGACAGGATATGAAATGAGCATCCCGGACGGATCCCGAGGCATCTGTTGTATCTTCATGGGAGTCGGAGAAAAGATCAGAATGCCCTGTAACAATCTACCACTGCAGAGCACAATGGAGAGGGGATATGACGAGAACCATTTGTTCCAACATGTCTGTTGGCTGATTCCCACTGTACCTGCATAGCCTAATGTGGTACGCACATATGGAAGTGGGTAAAGGGAACCATAATGATGGGCGCAGCCATTAGCCCCAGCAGAGGCAACATCATCTGAGCTGACACAGAATGGCTTCTGTGTATAGGCTGGTCCTAGGAAACAAGGGTCTTCGCCCTGTCTGCAGGCAAGCAGACACTGCCCACCGCTGTGTCCAGAGGTGCTGCCAAGGAATGACTACAGATTTCAGTATGCTCACCATGACGCCCAGTTCCTCCAACAATTGTCCCGTTCTGCACAATGTGTGTAGTATCACTTCCCTGGACAGGGCCTTTAGTAACCAACTGTCCAGATAAGGGAAGACAAGGTCATTCTCTCTGGAGGGTTGCTGCCACAACCAGGAAGCATTTGATAAATACCTGTGGAGCCAAGGATAAGCCAGAGGGCAAGACTTTTAATTAAAAATGGCTGTCCTCCAGCATGAAGAGGAGGTACTGCCTGTGGCATTTGTGAATCTTGAAATGAAGGTACGTGTCCTTCATATCCAGGGTACAGCAACAATGCCCCGTTTGCAGCAGCGGGATGAAAGCCCAAAGAAACACCATCTGAAACTTCACTTGGGTGCAGGAAGTATCAGGAATAGAATCCTTTGTTTCTTTCTTAAGAAGGAAAGGGTTTGATAGCACACTTTTGTACAAGCAACTGAATCTGCTAGCAGACGGGACAAGTGGCCTGGAGGATGCACTGTAGGGGTAGACAACCGCTCCAAACATGCCAACTTTCCACTGTTTCCAAGACCTACTTATCACTCATGATCTCCCTATCTGCACCCCTTGAGGATGCAGTGACAGGGGAGGAGTTAAGGAGTCAGAAGGTACCGTGGGTGGCAGAGTCACCGCCTTGACCGATATCCTTGAGTGCCTTGGCAAAGATGCTAGAGGGAAGGGGACAAGGGAAGGGGCCTCCACCATGGGCACAGGGCTGCTGACTGGTGAGATGGGCAGCAGCCCTACAAAATGTGTCCCTACCACACCTAGTGGTGGACTGAGGGGTCAGAGACTTAAGGGACTGTAAGGTCATCTGAGAGGTTTGAAGCTCGTACAGAGCATTCTCAACACCCCCAAAAAACAGTCTGAAGCCTCTAAAAGGGGCATTCAGTACAGGCATCAGTGGCAAACCCAGACACAAAAAGCCAGGAGTATATTCAAAGGTTTATGTAAGAGGCAGCAATCCTGAAGGCATCATATGCATGATGCAATAGACACTTATAGTATCCATATCAGTTGAAGCCACTTTGAATAACTCAGCCATGGCTGGACCATCAGGCAAATTCTGAATAGCGGATATGGCAGACATCCATGGGCCATTCTGATATTTAATCATAAAAGCCTGGTAAAATGAGCAATACTGAGACCTAGTGGAGCAGACACATAAGTAATTTTTCCATAACATCCTCTAGCCCAGATTCTATATCAGAAGGCAGGGAGTGCATGTGTCTAGGAGCCCTAGAACAACCAACCATGATAACCACAGAATCAGTTGCAAGCTGTAAGACATTGAAAGGCTCATCAGACAGAGTAGGGTACACACAGCTTATCAGCCTTTCCATGCACTGCAAGCAAGATACTGGACCTATAACAGGCAGCAAAATATAGCATCCTCGAAGACAGGATATACAGGAGCTATTACAAAAAATGGAGCAGCAGGGACCTCCAGAAACTCCAACAAATTTATCTTGAAGGAGTCCTCCACCTCAGCAGCAAAGCCCATCCCATTCTGAATTTGCCTTAGTAATGCCTGAAAAAAGGCATCCTCAGGAGGAGACCTGGGTGTGTAAACTACAGAATATTAACTGCAAGACGAGAGGGTCGAACTGGAAGGTAAATGCCACTCATAGGGATCACGTCTACTTTCGTCATACTGTAAATCCTCCTCCATATTAAGGAGATCAGAATTATACTCCTCATAGTGATTTGGAATGGCGGCAGGCGGCAGTGTCAGAACCCATCACAGTGGCGGCGACTGAGAGGGAGGAATACCAGGCATGCTTCTGGATCCCATCAACGACAACAGTACAGACTGGGTGGGCCCTGCTGTCAGGAAATCCGTTCTCATCTATGGGAGTGATGGCAACAGTCAACGAAACAGTTTACAGACTGTCACCATCAAGATCTGGGAGTCAACACCACCCTGCATATGTCCCAGGACTTACCATCATCGACAGGTTATAACCCACTGACACAGGTTGCACACAGTTCGTAACAGGTATGTTAGTACCAGAGCCAGACCCTGAACTTGGTGACTAATCGATGGCCAGTGCGGGGGGTTGGGGGAGTTGCTGAAGTTGTCAACAAGGGCTTACTGTCATTCAATGGAGACTTTGACCTCACCAGCAAAACAGAAGCCTCATTTTTATGCTTGCAGTGATGGCTGGAAGAAGACTTCAATGACGTTTCCTGGTCTTTGTCCTCTGACCTCAACGCCCACATTAGCAAGAGAGTTGCCGAATGCCGGTGAGACTTTCCAGTAGTGGTCGTCGGGGGAGAAGACGGCTGGAGCCGGCAGCTTCCATGGCTTTAACGGCGATGAAGGTTTCAATAGCCTTCTTTTGGTGTCTTCTAGTGGACTGGTTGAATACCTGACAGGTATCTCACACCCTCATGTTGCAGGACAGGCCCAGACAACAAACACAAACTGTGTGAAAGTCGATCTTGTAACCACAGGCACAAAATCTAACTAAAGGTTCTTTCAACAGCGGCATAAAATGACGATATTTAAAAGTAAACTAAACAAAGCTTACATAAAAAGAAAGTCGCTTAAACAACGGTATTGGTTTCTCTGCTGGGCCAACGAGCAGTCAGCAGTGGGAGAAAGAACAGAGGAGCAATGAGGCTGCCTACATTTTATAGGTGTCAATGCTGTATGTCATCATGGGCGGCCCCTCCAGCCAAGGTTTCTGAGTGGTCCTGATGCTGACAGCTCACAGTTCCAAAGGTGTGGCCCAATGGAGGACACATCCTTGATGAAGATTTCAACTTGCCAGAAACAGACTGGGTCATTCCAGTGATTAAGACCACCAGAAATCAGGCCCTGCTAAATACGTTGCAGGACTGCCGGCTGGTGAAGCTGGTCAGTGAACTCACAAGACAGGCTGCTATTCTTGAAGTGATGCTCACCAACTCGGGAATGGCAGGAAAAATGCAGGTAAGGAACCACTGGGGTCTAGTGGATCATAATGCCATATGGAGAAGAGGCAGTCAGGGAACAAGATCGCTGCGGGGGGGGGGTGGTCACGATCTCAGTCTTTTTTATGACTTTTCCTGAGGATTTGTCTCAGGCCTTGGAGGCCTGGGAGCTCAATTACCCCATTGGCAACTGAGAGGGTGGGACCCAGGAGGACCCTGCCCAGAACTGGCTACCTGTTGATCCATCAGGAAATTTTTAAGAGCCCTTCTGCATCGACAGAGTTGTTTGATTAAACTTCTGGCAGGGCTCACAGTCAGAAACTTCGTGGTCAGGCCCAAGACAGCAGACACAGAGAGAATGTTAGTCTGTTGAGGCAATCTTCTTTCCACAGCAGCAGCAGCGACAGAAGAGAGAAGATGAAGGATTAAATCATGACATAAACAAGTTGGAAGAATCTCTTTAATAAAGAAATTTGAAAATAATGTGAAGAAAAAGCCATAGGCTAAAAAAGTCATGAATACTGCATCAGCGCTTCGGTGGAGACCCATGTGAGTGAGTTGACAGTGGGAAAGAACTGAGGAGGGAGCAAGGCCACTCATGCCTTTATAGGGTTGATGACGCAGACTGACGTCAACAGCATGGGTGGCCCCAGATGTACTGCTGAAAATCTTGTGTGGATCCTGCTTCACAGATGCTGAAGTTCCTAGGGTGTGACCTGATGAGTGACATACCCCCGAAGATCTTCAAGTTCCTGAAAGGAATAAACATGATAAACTGAGAGGAACTATTTAACATGAATGGAGGGCTGAAAGCAAGAAGACATGAATGTATGCTGGTGAGGAAAGGTGGATGATGAGAGGGACGCAAGAATGTTTTACATTATGGAGAGAGTGGCTGAGCCATGGAAAATCCTACCAGCAGTTGTGGTGGGCGCAAAAACCATTAACGGGTTCAATCACGGCTGCAACACAGTAAAGGACAGAACAGTTATGTACTTACCGCAACAGTAAGAGAATCTCCTCCATTATTCCACACCCTTGGAACTATAGCTGGCAAGCACTAGGACAACATGGAAAGTTTTGCTAGCTGGAAGCCACCCATGACGACATCGTGCATCAGCGTCTATATAAACATGGGTGGCCCATTCACTCCTCAGTTCCCTGCCACAGATTAGACTCCGAGGGCCTCCAACTTTGGGGAACCAGGAGATAAGATCCATCAAGGCATATATGGTTAGGCATAGGGCTGGATATATTTTATTTATTTATAATTCGGAAAACACCTTTGAGCACAAGTGCTCTTTTGTAAAGGCTCCACATCTGACAAGTACAACAAATGAGAAACACAACATACATTCACCAGCTCAAAGGGAGCCTGGTCAGGAACAAGCAACAGTAAATTAGCAGTAAAGGTAATATACACACTCTAGCATTGCTGTCCCATGGGGACAAAGTTTGCAAGTGCCAGTAATGTATTAGCACAAGATGTGCATGGTATACTGGGCAGAGGTCAATTTAAAAGCAGCAGCATGTTAATTTTATAGTGAATTCTTTTAAGGATTTCTTGAAATGTGCAATTTTGGAAAGTCCCACTAGGGATTCCGGGAGCTCGTTTAGCCATTGGCAAGCACGGACTGCGAAAGTGCACCTACACAGGCTTGTTTTCCAGACAGGGACTTCAATAGTTTGTTTAGACATACTCTTGGTGGAATACTGGTTTGTGACAGGGCAGAAAAGATCTTTAATTGCAGTGGCCCAAGGCCCAACAGAGCTTTTTTTTTGCCATCAGACAGGACTGGTGCTTTAGCCTGTCCTGGAGTGGTAGCCATTTAAGGGCATAGAGGGAGCAGCTGTGTGTGAGCCTGTCTGCCCCACTGGCAAAGCGACAGGCTTTGTTGAGGACCATCCTTACTCTGGAGAGGGTAGTGTCACAGGCAGCCCCATATACTGGGAGACCATAGTCGATGAGAGGTACTGCAGACTACCAGGCGTCTGGCCTCTTGGGTGAAATTAAAGTGATGCCTGTAGAGATCTAACTTTCTACTGGCCAGATTTGTGATGTTGTAAACATGTGTAGAGAATGAAAGGGTGCCGTCCAGAGTGACAACCTGGTACTTGAAGGAATCAACCTGGTTCAGGGTAGTCCCATGTGCATTATGGATAGTAAGAGGAAGGGCCTTTTTCTTCAGATTTGGACCAGCAAACAACATGGTCTTTGTCTTCTTATAGTTCAGGACCAGTTTACTGACTCCGAACCAATCCTCCAAAGACTAGAAGCTACTCTGTAGATCTCTGGAGAGTTTCTCATACTGTGGACTGCTGTTGAAGACTACTGTATCATCAGCGTATAAGAGCACCTTCAAGAGAGGGCAGGCTTTAGGGAGTCTGTTTATAAACAGGCTAAAGAGGAGAGAGCCAAGTATTGTTCCTTGAGGGACACCAACTGAGACTTCATTAGCACTTGAGAGAACCCCTTCAATCTTTACCCTCCGAGTATGTCCTGTGAGGCAGCAACATAACCAGGCTGAGGATTCGGAGGAGAGGCCCAGGGAGTAGAGCTTGTCTGGCAGTGATGAGTGAGTCACGAGGTCAAAAGCTTTGGTCAAGTCTATGTAGGTTGCTCCAACCAGACGACCTTTGTCAAGGGTTTCATGCAGGTGCTTGGTGTATTCTATTACTGCATTACCAGTGCTGTGTAGCTTCCTGAAACCATGCTGCTGTTTGCACATTAATCCATACTTATTTAGGTAGAGGAAGAGTTGATCTGAAACTATTCTTTCCAGAGCCTTGGAGAGAGGAAAGAGGATTGAGACTGACCGATAGTTGGCTACGTTGGTGAAGTCCCCACCTTTGTGTACTGGGGTTACTATTGCTGCTTTTTAGAGATCTGGAAACAGAGTACTGCAGTGAGAGGTTGGATATTTTAGACAATGGAAATGCAAGTTCTCCGAGCGCCAGAGCCAGCAACTTCATATCCACTGAATCACTCCCCACCCGTTTTCCCAGTACCCTTTTTACATATTTGCGAGTTTCCTTGTTGGTGACATGTTTTAGAAGAATTTGGGGAGTTCAGTGTTGGGACCGGGTGGGTTACATTGACCCGGGCATTCACTAGCGGTTCCACAGTCGCATTGTCGGGAGGAAGGACTGAGCTAAGGTCCGAGAAGGCTGTGTTGAAAGCATTTGCAATTTCAGCTGGGTCAGTGGTGACACCTCCATTAGTGCTGAGCATTGTCGGAGAAGATAATGTCATTATTTCCAAGGAGGTCTTTCAGGTTGTCCCAGAATTTCTTTCCATTGTTCTAGCAGTTCTTTTGCTGGTCTTTGTAAAATGCAGCTTTAGAATGTCTTATCTCCCTGCTGCACTTATTACGAGCTTCTTTATATTTCTGCAGGTCACCCTGAGAGCCAGTGCCCCTTGCACAACACCACAGGTTATCCCTGCCATGCACGAGGGCAAGGAGTGCCGGCGTGATCCAAACAGCTCAGGTACCTCGTATCGTGTGCTTCTTTATGGGGGCAAATGTTTTGCAGGCGTCTGTGAATTGGGTTACAAAGTACTTGGGGGCCTTGTTAATATCTGGGTTGGTATATATCAGGTTCAGTTGCATGATATCTGATGCAACCCTCCCTGAAGCAGCAGAGGAACGGATAGAGGGGCGGCAGGGACTAATAGAGAAGATTCTCTCAAAGAGTAACTGTTCTACCTTCTTTGAGGACATCTCCACCATTCATCCACACTTCTGGAACAATTCCCAAGCAGTCCCAAACACCAACTGGGAGGTAGATACAGTCTGATATATATTCAGGATAGCAGGTCTTGCAGTACCACGAGCCCAAAAGCAGCATGTCTACGAGGGACTATGTCCAGACTGTACACACATATGAACATATAAAATGCCAGCAGAAACAGGCCAGATGGTCTATCAAGTCTGCTTGACTGTGCAGCTAGCCCCTCAACTTGCAGCTGCCCCACCTCCCCTCCCATACACCCCCCACTCTGTCCCACCCTCGCTTAAATCCTCCCACTGTTCTACACGATACCACCTCCTCAAGCAGAGTGTTGCACTTATCTGCCACCTTTTCCGTGAAAAAGTGTCTCCTGATTTCCTTCCAAACCCCCCCTCCAATCTCAGCCAATGCTCTCTCATGTCCTTCCCCCTTCTGATCTGAAGAATCCCTGCTGTATAAATCCTGTTACTATCCTTTAGGTGCTTAAAGGTTTCGATCATATCCCCCTTATCCCTCCTCTCTTCCAGGGAATACATTAGCAACTCTCCCAGCCTCTCCTCGTAGGATTTTCCCTCAAGTCCCTGTATCATCTTTGTTGCCCTACGCTGAACCCCCTCCAGCAATCTGATATCCCACTTCAGGAATGGATGCCAGTACTGCATGCAGTATTCCAGGTGCAGCCTGACCAGTGACCTGTACAGGGGCAGGATCACTTCCCTGTGCCCGGAGGAGAGTCCCCTTGCTATGTACCCCAGCATCTTGTTTGCCTTTGCAGCCGCCTTTCTGCACTAAGCTGAGTGGTTCATAATCCCTGTTATTAGTACCCCTAAATCTTTTTCCTCCACTGTGCTTTATAACTGTACCCCTCCCAACTGATATTTCCTTCCCTGGTTCCTTGCTCCGAAGTGCAGTACCTTGCACTTTTTGGCGTTGACCTCCAACTGTCATGTCTCCGACCATTCCTGTAGTTTGGTCAGGTCTTCCTGCAGCCCTCTCCACCCCTCTATGTCATCTACCACTGCACTGATCTTGGTATCATCTGCGAACAGACTGATCCTACTCTGGATCCCGTTTGAGATATCAACTATGAATATCCCGAACAGCACCAGTCCCAGTATGATCCCTGGGGCACCCCACTCGTAATGTCCCTTGGTAATGAGAGTCTCCCCTCCACCACCACCACCCTTTGCTGCCTATCCCTCAGCCATTTGGTGATCCAGTTGACCATTTTGTTCCCCCAAAAGCAGCACCAAGTCAATGTTTAGTGAAGGTGTGGACAGTGCTCCATGTGGCTTCAGCACAAATATCAATCACAGAAACATTTCTGAACAAGCTACCGAAGTGGCCATTCCTCTGGTGGGATGACCATGAACCTTACCAGGAAGTTCCTTGCCGTACTTCCTATAACAGAATATAATAAAATGTGCCAGCCATTTGGACAGGCACCGTTTAGCTACAGGAGCGCCCTCTTTCCCAGAGGAAAACAAAACAAAAGCTGAGAGGACTTTCTGCAGTCCTTGATGTGATTCATACAGCATTTGAGTATTCTATGTACATCTAAGTAAAGTATGGAGCAGTGCCTCCCCCTGATTGACATGCTCAGGGTGATAAACAGAAAGGAGTACCTTTTGATTTAGTATAAATTCAGCTACCACCTTCGGTAGAAACTTATGACTTGTACGCAAAGAGACTCTCTCTTTGTGGAAAATCCAATAACGAGGCTCACACATTACAGCCTGCAGCTGTGAACTTCAAGCAGAAGAGATAGCAACTAAAATGTGCATTTTCCATAACAGGAAACGTAGGCCACATCTCTCGTCCGGCTCAAAAGAGCCAATTTCAGTTTCTCAAGCACATAGTTCAAGTCCCAAGGTGGGACTGGACTGTAGATAGGAGGCTTCATATTAAGAATATCTTTCAGACACATACGGGACATCTGATTAGGCCACTGTACGACCATCAACAAGTGCATGAAAAGCTGATATAGCAACCAAAGGCACCTTAAGTGAGGAATACTGTAGGCCAGAGTTTAACATTGACAGCAAGTATTCCAGCACTGCATTTACCGGACATGTAAATGGGTCCAAATTCCTGAAAGCAATCCACAGAGTGAACCTATTCCATTTCAAGGAATAGGTACTGTCTGGCAGAAGGCTTTCTAGCTGCAATCAGCACATCAGCAACTTTCAAGGATACCCCAAAACATGCAACTGGCTACTTCTTCAGGAGCTGTGCATGTACAGTAGATGTTGGGACTTCATGTTCGGATGGACCATGGATCCCTTGGCCCACGACAACAGACACCGTGGTAGGGGTACAGGAGACTACAGTGTCATCTGTTGCAAAAGTGGAAACCATACCCGGCCAGGCCATACTGTAGCAATATGGATAAGAGTGGTACTCTCCATCTGCAGCCTGAACAGGCACCCTCGGTATCAGAGAGACTGGGAAATGCATATATGAATTTCCCTGTCCAAAGGATGAGACAGTTGTCTCACCAGAAAACTTCAAGCCCTAGAGTGGACAAGCAGTAAATGCTGCAGTGATGCACTGTATTGGGGCACAAAAATTCTGGTCAACTTCATCCAGCAAAGACATCAGTTACTACAGAGGTCAACAGTTCCCATTTGTGAATCTTGGACTGTGACCCACTTACCTTGCCTGCTAAGACATTTTGGAGATCTGGGAGATGTCTGGCTGACAGATGGAGGCCGACGGACAGAGCCCATTACCATGGTCTCACTGCCCACAAGACCCTTGTGACCACTGAGGGATTCTCATATAAAGACTGGTCAGTGGCACCGTCCCAATGGCCACAGTCAGGAGACTTAGTAGACTCATGTAAGCCAGCTGTGCTGCAGGCAATCAGGTTGTCTGCCCTGTCCTGTAGCAGATAAACATAATTCTTCTCTGTGACTTTTTTCCAGAAACTGCTCCTATGTACTGCAGTCACTGACAGTCATCACAGCCTTTGGCACATGTACTGTGACTCCCGAACCCTCACACAAGTACCTTGTCTGAGACAATATATGTAGGAGAGTTTTGCTAGAACTGGTTTTCAAGACAGCCTGTCGTCCAAGTAGGGAAAGACATACAGGCCTTCCCTGTGAAGGGTTGTTGCCACTTGCTGCTCAAACAGCTGGTAAAGACCCATACAGCAGAAGCCATCCAAAGGGCAAAACTCTGAACTGGTAATACTCCTCCCAGGATAAAGCAGAGGTATTCCCTGGGAGTGTTTCTAGTCTTGACATGAAGGTATGCCGCCTTTATGTCCAGGAAACAAAGCCAGTCCCTTGTTTGTGGCAGAGGAATGATAGTTTGCAATGTTGTAAGCTCCCTGCTACTGTTTCAGATACAGGGCGAATCCTCCTCAGAATCACTCCTTGATATAACGTTTGGAGTGGCGGTATATCCTGCAAAAAGTCATGCAGAACTAGCAGTGCCAGTGCCACCAGCACCTACTGCTTTGGGTGCTTCTGTATGAGTACCGGAGGGAAGGGGACCTGGCATGGCGCCATCTCTCCTACTCTGGTTTGCTGATGGTATGCATGGCTATCTCTGTAGCAGACTAGTGATAGAAGCCTCTCCCACAACCTCTAGTTGGAGTGAGATGCAGGAACTTGACAGACATTACATTCATTCTGGATGTCTGACGACCATTTAGAGCTTCTACCACATCATAACCAAATAGTTCTGTCTCTCCAAAAGGGGAATTTAAAACTGCTTGCTGCACATCATTTGCAAAACCAGCAACCCTGAGCCAAGAATATCACCTCATACAAATGCCAGAAGCAGAAACCCTGGCACGGGCATCAAGAGTGAAATCATAGACTGAGCTGAGAAAAGTTTGCCAATTTCAGCATCAGCCATTACATTGTTAAGTAACTCATTCTTGGCAAAGCCTGGGCTTCAGCTTTTGCAGTTTTGCACAGGCTATTTTGATATTTGATCATATGGTTGCCTGGTAGTTTGCAATTCTAAGCAACACACCGTAACTGCCTGCACTTGCATCTCACTTAGGAGCACTCAAGTCATCCTGTTTAGATCAATTTCATATTCCATTCCCGTGCTCTGCTCTCCAGACTTCCATTTAGTACGGTCACATCAGTGTGACCACTTCTTTTTTTCATGTACCTTTTCTCATCATTCACACATCACATTCCTAGAAGTTCCTCCTAATTTCCAAAGTCCCATATACATAGCACACAATTCAGCAAACACAGGACGCACAGCAGAAAAACACAAGACACACAGGTCCCCTACTCCCTTACTCTCCCCAAAGGGAACAAGCACCATGCCTTCATTACTGCCCCTCTTGACTACTGCAATGCCCTCTACCTAGGGCTGTCTGGGGTTGATATCCGCCGCTTGCAGCTGGTGCAGAATGCTGCAGCCAGTCTGCTGACCGGCACTTCTAGGTCCAGTCACAGTACGCCTGTGCTGCGCAGACTGCACTGGCTGCCGGTTCAGTGGCGGATCACCTATAAGGTAGGCTTGCTTACCTTCAAATCCCTACATGAACTGGGACCAGACTACTTGATATAACTCCTAACTCCCTAAGCCCCCAATCGCCCCGTCCGATCCGCCGACGAGGGATTGCTAGAGATTCCCAGGGTTCTTCTAAGAACATCTGGAGCTAGTGCTTTTTCATTTACAGCACCAACCCCATGGAATTCTCTACCTCGTCGTGTAAGAGAATGCCTGACCGTCAGTAATTTTAAATCTATGTTAAAAACGTATTTATTCTCACTGGCTTTCCCAGATTGATTTTATATAATTTATACTGTTATCGGCTTGTAAATTTGTGGTTTATACTATGTATAGCGGCTTGATATTGAAAGTCACTATATAAATAAAGATTTGCTTGCTTGCTTCCTTGCCTACCCTTTCCTACACCCACTCCTCGTCCTCCTACTACTACTACTGATGTCTGGGGAATATTTAGCCCAACCCCAGCACTACTTCTCAATCCTCCACTCCTATTCTTCCAAATGGGCTCCTTCTCTTGAGTCCCGGTGGCCATTTTGGGTCAGGTTCTGTAATGGATGGTTCCGACGACATATGGTATCTACTGGACCCAATGAGTTAATGCTAGGAGTCTTCTCCCTAAACTTGACACTCAAGTTATGTATAGTCCAGCACTCCCTGACATACTATGCATCACTTGAAACTTGGTTGTCCTCCAGGATCTCAGACTCCTCCCTTTCTCAACTTCAACCTCTACAGACAAGACCATGGCAAACAT
Organism: Neoceratodus forsteri; assembly: GCA_016271365.2. NCBI lineage: Eukaryota > Metazoa > Chordata > Ceratodontiformes > Ceratodontidae > Neoceratodus > Neoceratodus forsteri. The sequence continues at coordinate 105,046,657 of CM028131.1, read as the reverse complement.
GGCGGTGGGGTTGCCCTGTACATTCGTCAATCCCTTTCCTGCTCCATCTCTCTACGTGTATCCTCCCCCCTCCTCTCATGAACTTACTACTGTCACCCTTTCCCTCCTCTCCCCTCCTCCTTCCTAATCTATGAGGGTGTGCTCTATGCCTCCCCTGAACTTGCACCTGCATCCCTTGTCTCCTGCATCACATCAATTTCTTCCCATGCTGCCTCCAGCAAACTTATCCTCCTTGGTGACTTCAACCTAGACTGGCTCTCCTCCTCCAAACCTTCTATTCAACAACTGAGTCCCTAATAGAGATGCAATTTTGTCCCGTGAAATATTTCACGAAATTCGCAATTTCAAGTACACAGCCAAAATAATAAAATATAAAGTGCCCCCCAACAATCCAGGCCACCATTAAAATCTTTATCCCACTGTATCCCTAAGTGTCTAGTGGTCCCCCCCACCACGGCTGAATGCCAGCCCAATATGAAGAATTCCTCCCCAATCCAGAATTTTAAATAAAATAAATTTCCCTGGTGTCTAGTGCCCCGATCGCTGGCCAAATGAAGATTGACTCCCTCATCACCACTGTCTACAATTGCTGCTGCCAGGACCAACATCAGTCATTTCATCATGTAATAATAAAAAAAAAAAAAAAAAACTTTCCATGGTGTCTAGTGACCCCCCCACCACCAATAAATTTCCCAGCCATCCACCCCACACCAGGACCCTGGCAGGCCACCGGCACAGCCCTCCACTCACCTCCATGGCCGGCAGCCTGATTGAGCTCTTTTACAAATGAGCCCAACTGAGCCCTTTCAATGGATGAGCACGTGCCCATACATTGAAAGGGCTCAGTTGAGTTCATTTGTAAAAGCGCTCAGCCATAGAAGTGAGTGGAGGGCTGTGCCAGTAGCACACTGGGGTCCCAGATTGGGGAGGAAGGGGTTACTACCAGACAGGGTGGTGGGGTCCACCAGACTGTCAGGGAATAGATCCACCTGACTCAGATGAGATGACTTATATTTGGCCCCTTGTTGAGCTTGGCGGTGGCACTTATAGATGGGGGTCATTCTTCATTCAGCCAAGAGGTGGGACCACTAGACACCAGGGATGACAGGGGGATAAGGAATTTTAATGTTGGCCTGGACAGGGGGAGGGGGACACTTTTTTAATTTTTTATATATATCATCTCCACTTGCTTTCAAATGTGGAATTTCACAGGCGGTGAAATTAGACTTCACGGTGAAATTCTGCATTTACCGCCCAGGGATTTTCGCAAAATGCGATGCAAAAGACTGCCAGCAAAATTTTTCATTCCACACATCACTAGTCACTAAATCTTACTCAACTAGGTGTATGAACCAACCCACTACAATCTGCACTGTCCTAACCACTCTCTCCTAGACTGGGTCCTCTTCTCCATCACATCAGGTGTCCTCCCAGATGCCCTCAGTGCTCACTGTATGCCATACTGTGGCAGAAAGCTGCATCTCCCCCATTGTGCTCCCAAGTACATTTGGTTCCATCCACTCAGTACCCTCGATACTGATGCCATACTTCATGATCTCACCTGTGCTGAGTGGTCTCCAGTGTTCTCCATCCCAAATATTAACTCCTCCCTTGGTCACGTCACTAGAATCTTCTCTCAGATATGGAACCGTCATGCCCCACTACAAAAAGCCAGAGTTAAACGAATGCACCATCCACCATGTGCAAGGCCCGTGACCGGGCTTGGGCAAATTTTAAAGCCACCCACTCACAGGCAGACTTACAAATGTACAGATCTTATCAGAATGCCTGTACAAAGACAGTCCCGCACAGCCAATGCTGAATACTTTAAGACCTACCTCCACGCTAATCGTAACGCACCCTCAAAATGTTGGCATGTGATCCACTACCTTCTTGACTCTCATCCCAGTCCACTTCCCCCACCCTTGTAGTGGACGGTGCTCTTGTTTCTGATCCCTCCTCTGTCACAAGAATCTTCAATTAATTCTTTACCACCTGTGCTCTTCCATATCATCCGCTGCCTGCCTCATCCGACCCCCCCCCCCCGCAATCTGGAGGCTATAGATCCCCCCCCCAGGAGATCCTTCAAGCACTATTGTTCCTGAAACCCTTCAAAACTAGTCCTGACAGACACCACCCCAAGCTGCTATGCATCTCTGCCCCAGCAACTGTCGCTCATCTAACCTATCTCTTAAATCTCTCTTTCCACTCCAGCACCGTCCCTATGGCTTGGAAGGTAGTTAAGGTGCCACCACTCCACAAAGCTGGGGACTCTTCTCTCCCTGGCAATTTCTGACCCATATCCCTAATTCCTTCCTTCACAAAACTACAGGAATCCACTGTCTATTCCAGACCTGCTGAGTTCCTGTCCAACACTGATAATCTCTCTCCCTTTCAAGCTGTTTTCAGGAGGAATCACTACCATCTCCTCCCTACTGTGGGTCACAGATTCTATCCTCTCAGGGATGGACCAGAGTCATATCACTGCAGCCATCTTTATAGATCTGGCAAAGGCATATGTGGCTGAGGCTACTGTGGACCTCACCAAGGCATTCAATCTTGTGGATCATACTGAACTTCTTAATAGTTTATCTGATGTCTTTTGTTCTGGGGAGGTGATTGTGTGGTTTAGGAATTATTTGTCTTGAAGTCAGAAAACCATGGTAAATGGGGTTTATTCAGATCATACATTTACACAGTGTGGAGTCCCGCATGGCTCCATACTTGGACCATTTTTATTTTCTGTTTTTCTGAATTCATTGCCATCTAATTTTTCTAAAACAGAATTAACTCTTTACACAGATGATGCGGTATTATTCTGTTCAGGGGCTAATTTGTCAACTCTTAAAGAGTTCTTGCAAACTGACTATTTTATTACATCATTGGTTTGACTTATATAAAAAGGTAATGAATTCTGCTAAAACTAAGACTATGGTTTTTAACACTCATTAAAAAAAAAAAAAAAAAAAAGTTTCCCAGTCGTATTTTTGACAAGGATGGCCTACTGATTATGTTAAAGAATTTAAATATCTGGGGATAATGTTAGATTCATATTTTTCATTTGAAGCCCATATTGTGTACTTAACAGATTACATAAAAGATTGGGCCTTCTTTTTCAAATAAGAAAATCTCACTGTACAGACTAGAACCATGCTTACCCATAGCCTTTTATTCTCAATTATCGACTATGGGTCCTTAAGTCTATTCTTATGCCTCAGATAGGCTGTTAAATAAACTTCAGGCAGCTTACCACTCTGCTATATGTTTTGCAACTGGACAGTTGAGATTAACTCATCACTGTACAATATACAACTCTTTTAATTGTCTCTCACTCATGGAGAGATTTAAGTTTAGGTCCCTCATTTTTCTGCATAAAATTAAGTTGGGACTTCTTCCTAATAGTGGATCAAGTTTGTTTCCAGTCATTCCTAGGATTTCAAATACCCGTCTTCAAAGCAAATATTCTTTTCAGATTCCATTTTTTCAAACTGTTTTTGCTCAGAAGTCTTGGACGTTTGTTGCTCAAAGCTTTATAATAATTTATGTATCTATGTATTTACCATGTAATTTTGCCTGTTGCTAAAAAATTTCTTCATTCAAGACACTACTTAGGAGAAATTTTCTAGTAAACTCTGTTTGCAGATGTTTTACTTAGTCTTAAAACACTGACGCAATTGTTTTATGCTGTCCTGGCTATGTCTCTTATCTACATGTTTTTGATATTAATATGTGTATGTATTTTGTATTTTTTTGGTGTTTTATGTATTGAAACTGGATGTCTGTAAAAATGGGCTTTGCCCACAGACCTATTCAGTATAAAATAAAAAAATGAAAAAAAATAAAAGAAAATTTGACTCCGGGTCCCACTCCTTATTCCTAAACTAGCTAGTCTCTGCTGGCTTATCTGGCACAACAGTAAACTGGTTCCACTCCTACCTTTCTAGCCAGCAACAGTCACAGTTCAGGTAGTATACATCCTCTCATCCCTCTCCCTGTCCTCACCGGTGTCCCCAAAGGTTCAATACTTGGCCCTATACTATTCTCCCTTTTCATTAATGATCTCCCCCTTGTCTGCACCAACACTCATATTCACAAGTATGCAGATGATACCATAATCGATGCACCAGGACCATCCCCCACTGACGTGCAATCTCCTCTCCAGCATGACTTTAACAAAGTCCTGAGCTAGTTCCATGCCAACCAACTCAATACTAAAAAAAAGTCTCAACGGTTTTTGGTGCCAGGAAAAGCTGGCACAGCTCCAGTTTACCCTGGTTGTCTCAACCTGATGGCCTCCCACTTGACATACTACTCACTTTTAACTACCTAGGGGTGTGGTTGGACAGTCACCTCGACTTCACCACCCACACTGACATCTCCTATACCAATCTCCGCCCTAAGCTTGAAATCCTATTTCGAAACAAAGACTGCCTCTCCCTTCCTATCTGCCGCAAATTAATCACAAAAATTATATTACCAGTTTTTGACCATGCTGATATAGTCTGTGGCACCACCAATGCTGCATCTCTTGCCAGGCTCGACATACTCTCCTTCTGCCATTTTGCCACAAACTTCCACACACATCACTGCTCTCTGCACTCCTGTCTATCACTCCTCTTCCCTATCAGCTTCTGACCCTCTGTTTGGCCTTTACTGCCAAATGCTGGTTTGGGGTCCTTACATCCCATCTCTCCTACCTTCCCTCCCCGCTAACCCATCCTCCTACCCCTGTGCTCCAGGGACACCCACTCCTTCTCACTTCCACATCCCCGCACTACCTCCAGACTATCAGCTTTCTCATATCGCTTCTGTTTCCACTGAAATCAGCTCTCCTCAATCACTCATCCCAATCCCTCCCTGCCTTCCAGTGTTTGCTACGAATCTCTCCAGTCCCGTGTTCCTGCCCTTCTAATTCTCACCCCCCCCCCATCTCAACCCACCTTGCCCCCATTGGATCTGGGGCTAACCCTTTGACTCCTACCAGCCTTTTTAACTTTGTTTGATTCGACCATTGTAACCATCAGCTGATTTATTGGTCTAAGCACTTTGCCTCCTGTTACAATCTGTTACTGATTTTAGACTACCTTTTGTCTGTTAAATTTTGCCTTTTGTACTGTAGACTGAGTTGTGTATCTACCCTCTATTGTGTTTGCAACCTCCCTCCTCCTTGGCTGGCACTTGAAAATGAACCTTGACTCAGTGTGCCTTTCCTGGTTACCAACTTTTAAATAAATAAATACAATTCTATGGCCTAGTAAGGCAGAGGCATACATAACACTTGCCCATCACCTCCAGCCTCCTAGATTCCTTATAAGGAGGCAAAGTACTCGTGTCTAGGTGCTTCAGACCTATGAGCACCCAAAATGACTACAAAGTCAGATTCTGGCTGGTTAGCATAATAAGGCTTAGCAGATGGGGCTGGATACTGCTTATCAGTCTTTCGGGTACTGCAGACATTGAGTTTACTCTGTACCATACAGCAAAGTTAGCATCCTCTAATGCAGGATATATAATGGTTTTCAGGATTATATTCTACCTCATCGTCACCATCTCCATCGATGATGGGAGCGGCAGTATGCCCAAGGGACACCACTGGCTTCTGAGAAGAAGGCTACTGTAATGTGTTACTAGCAGGTGTTGACATTATCTGAGCTCTCAGAAGCCCCATCGACAGAGTCACTGCCTGCATATGTAAGCCAGGCAAAATGCGCTGTACCATCTCTGAAAACGACACCAGCACAACCTGAGAGTCAATGACGACCTGGACAGGGGCCGGGACTACTTGTGAAGATGACAGGCCTTGGCTAGACGACAATGGCGTTGTACCATACACAGTAGGTATGGCAGCACTTAAGCCACACGCTGATGCTGATGTCTCAGCAACAGTTGAGGGAGCTATAGCCAACACCGCCAGAGTGGTCAATGACGCAGGAGACTACTGTGTCATCGACAGGCCTTAACTCGATGACAATGGCATCCTACTGTCCATAGTACGAACGGCAGTGCCAAAACTAAACCCCAAACTTGATGTCTCATTGACGGTTGGTAGGAGGGCTGTAGTCAATGCTGCTTGAACGGTCGATGACTCAGTAGCATTACCTTGTCTTACCGGCTACCAAGACCTTGCCGGTGAAGCAGATTTCTCTATTTCTTTGCTTATGCTGGTGACCCAACAATAAGGAGGGCCAGGATGCCAACCATTGTTTATCCAGGTCCTTCAACTTCAGCGGCCATTTCTTGGGCGATGGTGGGTTGCAACTGGTTTTTGGACCTGGTTTCTTCTCTCTCTCACTGTTAAAGTTTACAAGAGAAGGACATTTTTCTAGAAATCTTTTTTGGCATCACCTGATAGCTTGTTTGAATCTCTGTCAAATCTCACAAGTCCTCCCACTGTAGGAAAGACCCAAGCAACAAACCCAAGTCCTGTGTGCGTCTTTGTAAATTTTCCCCTCCGCACTTACAAAACCGAAATTAAGGGGCTTTCTACTTCGGTGGCATAGAGACTGCACGAATACACTTATAAGAAAAGTAAAAATAAATCCGCACTGCTAACTGACGTCGTTGCTCAGCAGGTCCAGCGAGGATATCGATGGCAGGAAAAGAGCTGAGGAGTGATAGGGCTGCCCACGTTTATGTAGGCACTGACCCATGACGTCATTGTGGGCGGACCCCGGTTAGCAAAAGTTTCTGCGTGGTCCTAGTGCCTGGCAGTTACAGTTCCATAAGTGTGGACTAATGGAGGAGATATCAAAGATGTAACAGTTTGGGGGTGTTGCAGTAAGACAGGAAGTGAGGGCGAGAACCTCATCTAGACAACATGTCATGGGGTAGAGTAGGGTAAACCCAGGCTGACTGGATGGACCAGTGGTCTTTTCCTGCCAACACTGTCTCTGTTTCTACGTACAACAGTGTTAAAGGCTTTGCTGAAGTCCAGACTGCCTATAGCGCTACCCCTGTTCCCCTCTCTCATCAATCCCTTGGAGAAGGTGAGTAGGTTGGTATGGCATGATCTGATCCTCATAAAGCCATGCTGAGAGGGGAAAGAAAGCTGGCCTCAACCACGTGCACCACTATTCGATCCTTAATCGAGGCCATGATTTTTCTACAATTCTGCAGCCATGGAGAATGTCACAACAATGTAAATTGTGGAATAGTTTTCCACAGTTAACATAAATCAAGGGCCATCATTCCATGGTTTTCATGAAAGTGTCAAAATAAACTGTGAAAAAACAAATCTACAATTTACACTGACTCTCTAATATAAACCATGGAAAATTATTTCATGCATTGCACAAACCTCAGAAAACTACTGCATGGTTTATATTAACTTTCGCAGAATGCTTTTCTCAATTCCATGGAATTTATAAAAAATTCTGGAAAGCACTCCGGAACAGCTCCTGCCCCTTAGTTTGTCTGCTGGTGCTTTACAAAAACAGGCAAATCTTAACCCCTCAGCTCGGCCCCACCAACCCTCCTTACCCTGCACTTTGAGCTTCCTGGAGTCACCTTACTGAAGTGGCAGTATTTTTTTTTTTTTTTAATCAGGCCCCATGCAGTGTGGAGATCCTCTTTCTTCTAATTTCACCTCTGGCTGGATCTGGTTTCTCGTCCCAGAAGTGCTTTGCACGCAGCTACACAATGCACTACTGAAGAAAGAAACCGGTATTCTGGCCCGGCATTGACACTACAGTACAAGGATGAGGATCGTGGCACAGCATGGGACTTAATAAAATATTACTATTACAAATATGGTGACCTTGGGGGCTCTCAGGGTGGGGAGGGAGATGAGACAGAGATGGATAGGGTGAGTTTTTTTTTTTCTCATACTGCATGTGTAAGACGTCAGGAGTTAACTGACAACCTGCCCTGGTTTGTATGTCCCACCGCAAAACAAACATCTTTTTCCCCACTTACCTCGGAAGGGTGGGGTCATTACCTGTTGCTAAAGCCCCCAACTGCCACTGCAAAACTTCTGTAGTAACAGGAAACTTATGCTGCAGAAGTTCTGAGGCAACACGGGGACTTGCCACAGAACACAAACAAAACTGCCACAGGGAAATCATGGCCTTGTTCCTGATCATGGCTTGCAGGACACTGCCCAGCACTAATGTCCAGCCGACTGGCCTGTAGTTACCTAGGTCCAGCCTTTTCCCCTCTGTGAAAAGAGGGACCTTGGTGGCCACCTTCCAGTCCTTCGGCACCACACCTGTCTAGAAAGACCCATGAAAGATCACTTCAAGTGGCCCCACCGACTGCTCCCTCGGCTCTTCTATCATACCCAACCCATTCGATCAATCTTTACCAAACAGTCAGCTATCAGTGCAAGTGTGCACTGTGCAGGCTGCACCACGGCTACCATGGTTCCTCCCAGGGAGCACAGTTTCTCCCCCGAAGGGCCCTTTTATGACCACCAAAGTATTCATTTAGCATCTCTGCCATCTCCCCAGGCCCTCTCATAGGTTCCCTCCCCATTGCGGATTCAGGGTTACATAGAATTGGACGGCAGATAAGGACCGCTTGGCCCACCCAGTCTGCCCATTTCCTTACCTAGTGGATAAGCTGCAGATCCTAGTTAACCAGCAGCCTACTTCTTCCTACCCCCAACCCCTAAAATTGCCTTATGACTGTCCCATGCATGCTTGAATTCCACCACTGTTTTTGACTCCACAACCTCCTCCGGAAGGCCGTTCCATGCATCCATAACCCTCTCTGTGAAAAAATATTTCCTTAAATTACTTCTGAGCCGCCCCCCCCCTATCTTCAAATTGTGCCCCCTTGTTCTTGTACACCTCTTTTTTTGAAAGATGCTACCCTCTTGGACTTTGTTGATTCCCTTGAGGTACTTGAAAGTTTCTATCATGTTCCCCTCTCCCTCCTTTCCTCGAGGCTATACATATTAAGCTCCTTAAGTTTCTCTTCATATGTCTTCCGGTGCAGACCCTGCACCATTTAAGTTGCCCTCCTCTGGACAGCTTCATCCTGTCTATGTCTTTCGGAGATTGGGTCTCCAGAACTGCACGAGTACTCAGATGGGGTCTCACCAGCTGTCTGTACAGAGGATAATAACTTCCTGTTTTCTACTGGTGATGCCTCTCCCTATGCATCCCAGTATCCCCCCAGCCCTCCTTGCTGCCCTCTCACATTGCTTGCCCACCTTTAGGTCATCTGATATGACTACCCTCAGGTCCCCTTCCATTTCTGCTGATGTTAGTATCTCACCCCCCACTGTGTCCTCTTCCCCTGGGTTTTTGTTTCCCAGGTGCATTACCTTTCACTTCTTAGCATCGAATCTAAGCTGCCATACATTTGACCATTCCTCTAACCTTGCCAAGTCCCTTCTCATCCTTTCCACCCCACCTTGTGCATCAACTCTGTTGCAGATCTTTGTGTCATCTGCAAAGTGAAATACTTTTCCTTCCAGTCCCTCTGCAATGTCGCTTATAAAGACATTGAAGAGGACCAGTCCTAACACTGAACCCTGCGGTAGCCCACTAGTAACCCCCCTTTCTTCAGAGTGGACTCCATTTACTATCACTCTGTGTCCTATTCTCCAGCCAATTCTTTACCCAAGCTGTCATCTTGGGACCCTTTCCTTCTACTGATGTACTGGAAGAAAGCTTTGGTACTGTCTGCAGCTTCTACTGCTATCCTGGCATCCAGCCCCTCGACTTTTTTTTTTTTAATTTTAGCCTTGCAGTCTCTCAGTGATGCTCTGTACTTCTCTCTAGGTGGGAAGCAACCAGTCTCTTTCCTGTGGTCACAATGATTCAAGTTGCGGACACGTAGTACAGGAACTGGTAAATATAAAACACAGAATGCATATCCTCGATCTGAAGGATAACTCATTCAATCAACACATTTATGTACTGATACTAGTAGAAAGGACCGGTTTTAGACCCAACTGCATCCCAAGCAGAAATCATTTTGGTGCCCCCTTCACCACTCTCGCTACTCCTTCTTGTCTTTTTTGCCTCAACCCCCCCATCCAAAAAGTGGTAAAAATGCTCCGAATACAAGGGTGGCAACAACAGTTTTGGTGTTCATATTAACACTTTTTGCAGTTCAAGCTGATCTCTGCTGCTACTTTTTTCTTTAGTGCCTCCTTTTACTGGCATTCCAAGCAGTTGCTTGGTTTGCATGTGCACTACCTCTGTTAGCAGATTCGATTTGAGATGTCAATGCATTCTTTTAAAAAAAAAAAAAATAATTAACTCTTGTACAAGTCAAATTTTGAGATGGGTCACAGGCCCAGAAACTGTCATTATGTTACTGCTGTGAGAATTTCAGTTCCACTATCAGTGACAAGAGGTACAGGAACTCTGTTCCTGCTGCAAAAAAAGGTACAGGAACTGAGTTCTTGTGTGCTCATCTTCACTGTCATCACTGAGCGATCACAGGCTTTTTCTCTGGACCAGCTGAACCATGGGGCCACTTCTGAGCCCTTTTTCCATTACTACTTATAGGGATGCAGACCTGTGCAACTGCTGTAAGCACCCTCTTCAATAAATCCAATATGTCCTTTACACTGCAGACGTCTGCAGCTGCTGCAGGCACTCTCTTCAATATAGCCAACATGTGCTTTATACTGCAGACGTCTGCAGCTGCTGAAAGCACTTTTCAATAAATCCCACGTGTTTTACACTGCCAGCCTCATGGAGCTGCAGGGATGCAGACGTCTGCAGCTGCTGCGTGCACTCTCTTCAATATAGCCAACACGTGCTTTACACTGCAGACATCTGCAGCTGCTGCAAGCGCACTCTTCAATAAATCTAATATGTGCTTTATGCTGTAGACATCTACGGCTGCTGCGGGCACTCTCTTCAACAAATCCTACATGTGCTTTTACACTGCCAGCATCATGAAACTGCTTCAAATGGTTGGGCAACAGGTCCTACGTCCTGGCAAAGTCAGACTGTCTGAAGTTCTCTGTCTTGGTAGCTAAGTCCCAGCTAGACTTCCCTGTAACCAGGGAGAAGGTTATCCACTTGTGGTCACTGCTTTCCACTGGTTCTCTGACATTTGAACTGAAGAAGACCCTGTCCCCACTGCAGAGAACAAAGTCAAAAGTGGGCTCGAACTTGGTCCCCAGCTGGATATGCTGCTCTATAAAGCAGTCCTTGAAGGTGGACAGGAACCATCTTCAGCCCTGCCGGTCACCCTCTGGAGATGCTGGTGTATTCCAGGGATACCGAAGCTGGCCAGGAACTCTGTTTTAGCCCTGCTGTTAAGCCCCCTTGAGATGCCATTCTATGTAAGGGAGACTAAAGGTGGACAGGAACTCTGCCTCTGCCTTGCCATAAGCCCTCTGGAGGTGCCCACCTCCAACAGGGAGACAGAATATGGCCAGGAACTCAGTCTCAGCCCAGCCGTTAGCCCTCTGGAGATGCCAGTCTATGCCAGGGAGACTGAACGTGGATAGGAACTCTGCCTCAGCCCTGCCATTAGCCCTCTGGTGATGTCGGGCCATGCCAGAGAGACTGAAGATGGACAGGAGTTCTGTCTCAGCCCTGCTTATAGACCTCTGGAGGAGCTGGTCTATGTCAGTAGACTGAAGTCCACCAAGACCACCACTGCATCTAATGTGGCTGCTCTCGTAACCTCCCCAAGCAGCAGGGTCTTATGGTACACTGAGCTGTTTTTTTTTTTGGGGTGGGGGCTGTGGCAAACCCTCAGGGTGACTCTCTGTACCACCCCCTTCCCCCTGCTCAACCCAGATGTATTTGGAGTGACTGCCAGACCCCACTGTGACCCTTGTCTTCCACACTGTCTCCCTCCCTTAAGAAGAAAGCTCCCCTTTTTGGGTCAGACCTAGCGCTTCAGAATACTCCACATCCTTCTATCCTGGTGTCCCCATCATTTTCATCCCATCTATTATGTCTCTATGAGTGACAATAAGTCCTGGCCATAAGAAGACAATCAAGACAGGGGTCTATTTTAATGATATTATACCGGTCTGGGGCGTAGTGCAAACTGCTTTGGGCCACTATGACTCAACCCCAACATCTCCATTTAAGCTAGTGCAGTTTGAAATATAGTAGATCCCTTCCCTCACCCATCTCAGCCCTGCTACCCTCTCCACCTAGTTCATAGATGTCCCTTTTACACAGTGCCTCGCCCCTAGTAATTAGAATTAACATTAGAAAAAAAACAAAGGGGAACCAAGAACAGAAATAATATGAAATATAAGCAGAACTGAATCTAAAGATTGTTTTCAGTTTCCTTTGTGACATTAGATTCCCTTTAAACCAAACTAGATGATAGCTAGAGCTAACTAAGTTACAGTTAGTGGCTTAAATAACTTACTAGCTATCCCCAAATGTCTGGCAGCCTTCTGCAGCCCTGCTTAGAGAGGCGAGAGACTTACGATTCGAGCACAGTGAGGAGGGGGTCTGGCTCCGGCATGTCCTGCAGCTGGCTGCCCTGGTCCCTGCTCAGCCGGATGATGTCACACAGCGTCTGCGAAGCGTTTGACTGCCCCTGTAACCAGGAGAGAGGGGAACAGCCTGGTCATCAACACTGAACCTCTGGGTCATGATCTGGTAAGACAGTGTATTTGTATGACATGTACAGAGTGAAGTAACCCTCAGCAAGTCGAAAGGGGGAGGGAACAGCAAAAAATGTGAACAGCAAAGACTGACAGACTTACAAAGAGCTCCACAGAATCCAAATGTTGTCAGATATAAATCGGGGTTGGGGGGGGCCTTTAGCTCACACCCTAAGCCAGGATAAAAATACTGGCCTTCCCTTTTACACAAGCACAGAACAGATGCTGTCCCTCTGTCCCGCCCTTCACAAAACCCAATATTTAAGCAATAAAGGGACAGAAACAACCCTTTTTGCATCATATTATTTCTAGCTGAACCCCCTACATTTTACGATTGCTTACTTTCTCTGAACTCTTCACAGATGTTACTGGTTGTTTTATCTGCTTCCTTTCATAGCAGGACTGAAATGCATGCTAGCTGTGTACTTTCATCCAGTCCTATTTTGTTTCAGATCCTTGATGATCTCTTATTAGAATAATATTCTAATAGGGGGTTGGATGGGAGGGCTAGGACCCTCGCTGAACATTAGTTCCTGGGGTCAGACAGGGAACCACGGGCAGACTGGATGGACCCTTTGGCCTTTTTCTGCCATCACTGTCTATATCTACACTGCATATTACCCAAATATTAGGAAACAACCAAACAGTGCAGTCACTCACGATGCAGAAGTCTCCTCTCCATCATGAGTGGCTAGACTGAGTTGGGAGTGTTCCCGAGTCCAGAAAAGAGACAGTAGAGTTGATCAAGAACTGTACACAGACATATTTTTGTGTGGCAACACCATTATGGTGGGCAGTCTGTTTTTCACCTTAGAAAGAAAACAGAATCAGAATCAAACTACCAGCTACATCAGAAATCTATACAGGATGTGACCAATCATTGATATGTTTTTTTTTTGTTTTTTTTTTTATAAACTGGAGACACTTTGAGGCCTAATGGTTTAAGATGCAACCATGGGTTTGGTTACCACAGTTAATCTAACCCTAGGGGACTGAGGTAAAAGGACAAGCCATGTACCTTATGTCCCACTGTAACAAATTAACCCTTAGACTGCCAACAGAATTAGAACGTATAGGAATTCTGGACTAATACATCAGTCCGCGGCCCTGCAAGGGTTAATTTTTTTTTTTTAATTACTGTTTTCTGGTTCAAGCTGTAATTCTCTTATTGTACTTGAAGGTTTCCAGCCAGTAACATAACCCTTTTAGAATATAGCCAACAAATCAGATTATTCCATTTCCGTCATTAAATAATGCCCGATGACCTGGGGAGAGAGTGTAGCATTGTGGTAGCGAGTAGTATTCCACAACCCTACTTGATCACTGTGTGACCCTGAGCAAGTCACATAACCTGTCTCTAACTCTGTTATTTGAATCTCACTGTATACCTGAAATGGTACCAACATTCTCTGCCCTCCCTCTGTATACCGCTGTTTGAATCTTGCTGTGTGCCTGACATGGTACCAACATACGCTGCCCTCCCTCCTTACTCCTAGACTAGAATGTGCTTTGTTATTCACTATATATACACACACAAAGCACAGTTATGTAGGAACTTACCATAACAGTAGATCTTCGAGAGAGATTCCTTCAGTAGGTCATTACATATAGGACTGGTGCCACCTGGACTCGGGCCACACGGCAGACTTTTCCAGCAATCCCTGATGAGGGACTGCCCACCCGACATCAACGTGACCGATGTCAGCGTGGCCGTATATAGTGGGGGGTCCACACGCCGGCCTTCCAGTTCTCCTGCCGGAGCCAGGAAGAGGCCTGACAGCAGGAGCAAATAGGATTTGGAGTCCCTGTAAGAAATAAAATGAGGGGAGGGAGGGAAAAATATGATCTACTGAAGGAACCTTTCTCGAAGATTTACTGTAACGATAAATTCCTACGTAACTGTACTATCTTGCTTCAAGAGGGTTCCTTCAGTAGGTCATTACATATAGGACAGAGCCGCAAGCAGTCCCTCCAAAGAGAGGCTGGGAGAAATCAGGGAGGAGGAGAAAATAGCTTCAACAGAAACTGGGAACTAGAATGGACCCAGCCTAGGACAGAAGGCTCTGCAAGACAGCTAAGCCGAAGCCAGCACTCCACCTAGAAGCAATGTCCAGACTATACTGTTTGGTAAAGGCATGGACAGAACTCCAAGTGGCTGCGGCACAGATATCAGCCGCAGAGATGTTCCACAAAAAGGCAGCGGAAGCAGCCATGCCCCTACTAGAATGACCTCTGATGGGACCCGGCAGAAATTTTTCATACTTTTGGTAACAATACCGAATACAGTTGCCTAACCATTTGGAAAGGCAATGCTTGGAGACCGGTTTGCCCTTAGACCTGGGGGCAAAAGAAACAAAATGCTGATCGTAGCTATGGAAATCCTTGGTCCGGTGTGTGTAGCACCAAAGGATCCACTGGACGTCCATTGTGTGCAGGAGTGCCTCACCTCTATTGGAAGGGGACGGGAAGTAAACAGGAAGCTCTACTGATTAGTTCAGTGTGGCTTCTGACACCACCTTAGGAAGAAAATTAGGATTTGTCCTAAGGACCACCTGGTCCTTGTGCAAAATAAGATAAGGCTCTTTACAAACCAGAGCGTGAAGTTCCGAAAATCTTCGGGCCGACATAATGCCAACTAAAAATAATGTCTTCGAGGAAAAGAAGCGCAAATCACAGCTCATGGCCGACTCAAATGGGGTAAGAGTGAGCTTCTCCAACACAAAGTTAAAATCCCAAGGTGGAGTTGGGCTGCAGATGGGGGGTTTCAGATGGAGGATCCCTTTCAGAAAGATTTTTGAGACTTCCAATTGAGCCACGAGTTTACCATCCACCAGCTCGTGGTACGTCAAAACTGCGGCAAGGTGGACCTTCAAGGCAGAATATGACAGACCAGAGTCTGACAGATGCAGGAGGTATTCCATTATTTGAGGGACAGAACAAGAAAAGGGGTTCCAATTCTTGGAAGTCGCCCAGATGGAAAAACTAGAGGGTTTTCTAGCCTCTATAAGGACTTGAGAGACTCGGGAGGAGACCCCAAAGCGAGAAATCGCTATGTCTGCAGGAGCCATGCATGAAGATGCAGTGTCCTGAGCCCTGGATATACAAGACTACCTCGATCCTGGGTCAAGAGGTCGTGAGTCACTGGAAGTGGAACCGGAGGCTCCCTGAATAGCTGTTTTAACAGCGGAAACCAAATTTGTCTCTGCCAGAGAGGAGCGATGAGAATCATCCTCGCGTTCTCAGCCTGAAGCTTGAGAAGGACCCTCTGGAAAATGCGAAATGGAGGGAAAGCGTACAAAAATTCCCCTGTCCAGGAGAGACAGTGCGCGTCATGCCAGAAGCAATATGCCCTGGAACGAGCAAGCAAAAACAACAGGTTACTCACCAGTAACAGTAGTTCTAGGAGTGGTATATGTTGTTCATCCACACTCTTTGGCATGTCCCTTTCCCCTTTAAGTCTTGCCAGAAGTCTTCAAGCTGGCTCCTCCCACCCACCCGGGTGGTATATACCTCGGCTCCGCCCCATGACATCAGATCTTAGCCAGCTGGAAGCCAGGTTGGGTGCATCCGCAGCCGGGGAGGACGGGTGGGTCTGTGTAGATGAACAACATATACCACTCCTAGAACCACTGTTACAGGTGAGTAACCTGTTTTTCCAGGGTCGTGGATATGTTGTTCATCCACACTTATTGGCAGACTCCTAGCAGTTATCCGGGAGGAGGGAGGCAAGGTACAACCCCCCTCTATACTTACTTGGGAAACAGGGATTGGAGAACTGAGGTCCCAAAACCAGCATCCCGGCGTGACTCAAGGTTGATGCGGTAGTGGGTAACAAAGGTGTTTGCTGACTTCCAGGCAGCAGCCAGACAGATTTCCTGGATAGCGATGTCCCTGGAAGCAGCCACCGATGCAGCAGTATGGCGGGTAGAATGAGCCCTTATCCCTCTGGGAGGCTCAATGCCTGCCAAATCATAGCATAGACCTATGCATGATGTAATCCATCTTGCTATGGTCCGTTTGGAAAGGGAAAGGGGAAATTGTTTAACCAGGAAAGGCACACTTAAGCCGGAGCTTGTTTCCAGGTGCGACCTGCGAGCACAAGGAAGTTAAGTGACTTGCTCAGGGTCACACAGTATGCAAGTGGAAGCTGTGGGATTCAAACCCAGGTCTGGTCTGCTGGATGTCACCAGATTGCAGCTCAGAGCCTTAGACCACTGCGCTATACTACCTCCTACTGTTTGGCTGCAGGTCTGCCAGAAGCGGCTTCAGCGTAGGTGACAAACAGCTGGCGCACCTCTCTACGAATTTCCACCGTCCTCTCCTTGTAATAGGAGACAGCACATCTCAGGTCCAAAGTATGAAGCCTGTACTCGGCCTCAGAGGTGTAATTAGGGTAGTATACTGGCAGAGTCAATACCTGGTTAAGGTGAAACTCTGACACCATCTTCAGAAGGAATTTCGGGTGTGGGCGCAGGACAACTTTGTTCCTGTGGAAGACCAGATAAGGGGAGTACACTAAAAGCGCCTGGAGCTCCCCTGTCCTCCTGGCAGACGTGATAGCCACCAGGAAAGCCATCTTCCACGACAAGTGTGACAGCTCACACTTGTGCATTGGTTCAAATGGTTTGCCCATGAGCTTTGCCAAAACCAGCAGCAGATCCCATGGAGGTAAAGGTTCACGCACCAGAGGGGATATGTGAGCCAGGCCTTTGAAAAAGTGGCCAACCACTGTCTCCTGTGCAAATGTCGGCTGACCGGCCCGCGCCCAGTAAGCAGAAATGCCTGCCAGGTGTACCCTAAGTCGATGACCTCAGACCCCCTTTGAAGGGAGACCAAAGGTAGTAGAGAATCTTAGCCACATAACAGGATAAGGGGTCCAGACCCTTACCCTGACCCCAAACAGAAAACATTTTCCATTTGAAGGTGTAACATTTCATGGTCGATTCCTTTCTAGATGCCTCCACCACGGTGTAGACATCTTCGGAAAGGCCCAAAGCCTGGAAAGCACAGTTACGTAAGAACTTACCGTAACAGTAGATCTTCGAGAGAGGCTCTTGCAGTAGATAATTACATATAAGACTGACGTCGGTAGGCGGCAGGACCCCATGGAAAAATTTCTAGCTAGCAGTCCCTGGCGAGGGACCGCCCCCACATCAGGTGACCAGCGTCAGGAGACGTCGGTATAAAGGGGCAGTCCCTGACGCCGGCCTTCCAGTTCTTTCCTGCCACAGGCCAAAAGAGGCCGGATGAGAGAGGAGCGGATATTTCCTTAAATGGAAAAGCAGCTGAAAAAGCTTAGGGGGATGGAGGGCGGGAAGGTATTACCTATTGCAAAAGCCTCTCTCAAAGATCTACTGTTACGGTAAGTTCTTATGTAACTGTACTATCTTACTTCTAGAGGGCTCTTGCAGTAGGTAATTACATATAGGTCTGAGTCCCAAGCAATCTGGAACAAGGAGAAGCACCGGGGAGGAGGAAATCTCCCCCAAGTAGAACCTCTAGCTGTGCAAGCCTAAGATAGGAAGCCTTGCAGGACAGCCAGCCCGAAGCCTGCTCTACGGCGAGAGGCAATATCCAAACTGTAGTGTTTTGTAAAGGTGTGGACGGAGGTCCAAGAGGCAGCAGCAGCACAGATGTCCGCCAGTGACACATTCTTAAAACAAGCCGCTGAGGCAGCAACTCCCCTGGTGGAGTGGCCTCTTATTTGACCCGGCAGGGTCTTGTTGTACTTGTCATAACAAAAAGTAATGCAATGAGCCAACCATTTGGATAGGCATTGTTTAGAAACGGCACTGCCTTCTCTTTTGGGTGCAAAAGAGACAAACAATTGATCGGTCTTCCTGATATCTTTTGCCCAGTTAGTGTAGTATCTCAGAATCCGGTGAACATCCATAGTATGGAGTAAATACTCCCCTCGATTGCAGTACTGCGTAAAAAAGGTGGGTAACTCTATGGACTGGTTCAGAGTAGACTCTGCTACTACCTTAGAAAGAAACTTAGGGTTAGTGCGCAGAGCCACACGTTCCTTGTGAAAAATCAAGTATGGAATTTTACACATCAGGGCCTGGAGCTCGTAAATTCTCTGAGCCGAAGTAATGGCCACCAGGAAGAGAGTCTTCCATGAAAGGAACTTCAAGTCTGCAGAAGCTGCCGGTTCAAAGGGAGGCAGATTAAGTTTCTCAAGAACAAAGTTCAAATCCCAAGGAGGAGTAGGAGTACGTATGGGAGGTCTCAGATGGAGGACCCCTCTAAGGAAAGTCTTAGAGACCTCCAGTTGAGCGAATGTCCTGTCTGCAAAGAGGACATGATAGGCCGAGATGGCCGCCATGTGGACTTTCAGAGAAAAATGGCTAAGACCCAGGACGAAAAGATGGCGTAGGTACTCCAGCAGAAGCCCCGCTGCACAGAAAAAGGGTTCCACGTCCTTAAAGGCAGCCCAGATAGTGAACCTTTTCCACTTCATGGCGTAAGTAGATCTAGTAGAGGGTTTTCTAGCCTCCACCAAAATCTCCGCCACTTGGGGAGAAACCTCAAAGCGGGATTGAGCTAAGTCTGCAGGAGCCATGCATGCAGCTGAAGAGATTTGAGGCCTGGATGGACCAGGGTCCCCTGATCCTGGGTCAGCAAACCTTGTGACAGAGGAAGAGGAAGAGGATGATCCTCTGAGTATTGTTGTAGAAGAGAGATCCAAACTTGCCTGGGCCAGAAAGGAGCAATCAGAATCATTTGTGCTCCTTCTGAAGCTAGTTTCTGTAAGACTCGTGGGATAAGCGAAATTGGGGAAAGGCACAGGCAGATCTGTCCTTCCAGTCTAGAGAAAGAGCGTCTCTCCAGAAAACACCTCGCTCTGGAACGAGCGAGCAGAAGACGGGAAGCTTTGCATTTAGAGGAGATGCGAACAGGTCGACCTGTGGTGTTCCCCAGAGTCGGAAGATACATTCTAGGACCCCTTGGTCCAGTTCCCACTCGTGAGCCAGAGCAGATGAGCGACTTAGCTTGTCTGTCAAGATGTTGTCGACTCCCGGAACATGAACTGCCGTGAGGTGAAGGTCATGTTGTGTTGCCCGATCCCAAACCCTCATTGCTTCCCTGCAAAGAGGGTAGGACCAAGTCCCCCCGCTGTTTGTTGATGTACCAAACCATGCACATATTGTCCGTCTGAGCGGCTACAAGTGGCAGGAAGAATGTATGAGTGAAGGAGAAAAACTGGACAGCGTGCTTACTGCCTTGGCTTCGAGCACATTGATGTGGAGAGTCTGTTCGAGCTTGGACCAAGGGCCCTGGGTCCAATGGTGACCTAGATGGGCTCTCCAACCTTCGCCAAGGCATCTGTGGTTAGAGTCTGGGAGGGGGGAGGACAAAAGAAAAGAACTCCCCGAAGCAGGTTCTCTCGAACCATCCACCACTGCAAGTCTCGAAGGATCGGTGAAAAGACCAGAACTGGGTGATCTAAGTCGTCCACTAACTGATCCCATTGGGAGCGGAGTGTCCACTGAGAAACTCTCATGTGAAGCCAAATGCGAGGGACTGTCAGGATAGCAGCCGCCAGGGCCGAGAAGGCGAAGGACCGACCTTGCACTGACCTGCCTGCGGCCGGACAACAGACTTATTTGAGTCTGGAGGGTTGACACCCCGTCCGGTGGCAGGAAGCCCCTGCCCATGGTCGTGTCTATAATCGCTCCTATAAACTGTAGTCTCTGAGATGGGATCAAGTGAAACTTGGAATGGTTGATGGTAATACCCAGGCAGGCAAAAACCTGCTGGGTAAGGGTGAGGCAGCGCAGGAATTCCTCCCTGGACAAGGCCACCAGGAGCCAATCATCCAGGTACGGGAAAACCTGCCCCCGAGTACGCAGGAAGGCCACCACCGCCAGGCATTTGGTAAATACTCGGGGAGCCGAGGATAGGCCAAACAGAAGTGCCTTGAACTGGTAGTGGTCCCCCTGGAATGCAAAACGAAGATATTGTGATGAGACGGGCGAATAGAAATGTGCGGGTAAGCATCCTGCATATCGAGAGCACACAGCCACTGTCCCGACCGAAGGAGGGGCAGAAGGCTCTGCAACGAGAGTATTCTGAATCTTTTGTATTCCACGAAAAGATTCAGGGAACTGAGATCTAGAATGGGTCTTAGATCTCCTGTCTTCTTTGGGACCAGGAAGAAGTGGGAATAGAAACCCGTCCCTTGAAGATGGAGAGGGACGGGTTCTAGTGCTTCTTTCAGAAGCAGAGCTGAAATCTCTTCCTGGACCAAGAAAAGATGTTCCCGTGAATATGACTACTTTGGGGGTGGGGCGGGGTGGCGAGGTGGCTTGTGAAGAAACTCTATTGAGTGTCCTTCTGCCTTCAGCTGGAGCACCCAAGAATCTGATGTTATCCTC
Organism: Neoceratodus forsteri; assembly: GCA_016271365.2. Taxonomy (NCBI): domain Eukaryota; kingdom Metazoa; phylum Chordata; order Ceratodontiformes; family Ceratodontidae; genus Neoceratodus; species Neoceratodus forsteri. The sequence continues at coordinate 105,025,732 of CM028131.1, read as the reverse complement.
TCCCAGCCCAGAAGGTGGAGGGAAAACCTCCCTCCTACCGCAGGGTTTTAAATAATTGATTAGCAGTTTTTTCTTGGGACAATACTAACTGTACAGAAAGTATTTATGTAGGTTTTCTAGAAGTGCTATGTTTGTTAAACACATTGAGGCAAGAGCTATGCATTTTCACAATGTTTTAACACTTTTATGAGCAAAACGCTAATCAATTTTTAGAGTTAAATAAAACCCTGTACCGGTTCCTCCAGAGAGTCCAGAGGCTGTGGGAGAGGGGAGGAGTCAGGTGGTGTGGGGCAGCGCCACAGCTGAAGCACCCGCTGCTTTTCTGGGCGGAGGGGGCTTAGCAGCTGTGGGGGCCCGACGTTTTGTGGCCTGCTTTTCCTGGGGTTTCGCCCTGGGCGATTCATCTCTGCGAAAGGGACAGGCGCTGCAGCTGATGGGATGGTACATGGGTCAACAGACTTTAGTGCCATCCCCTTCTCCTGCAAATCGGTGATGATGTCCTTGACATCCCCAACGAAAAGCACCGACCCCCGGAAGGTCGCTTCCTGGATAGCGGACTGCACTTCCGGGACCAACCCTGACACACAGAGCCAAGCGTGACGCCGTAAGCCTACAGCGAAAGCTGAGCTCCGTCCAGCAGTATCCACTGCATCGTAGATCGCACAAAGCATGTGTCGACTGGCCGAACGTGCATAGTGGATAAGATCAGCCAACTCCTTCTTGACCTGAGAGTCCGGCAGGGAGTCCAGTTTGGCTTCCACCTGAGTAAGAATGGCCTTCTGGTAATCCCCCATATGACCTACATAGTTCAGGGCCCTAATCCCCAGCGTGGAAGAAGCAAAGATCTTCTTACCATACTGGTCCAGTAGGCGGGATTCTTTGTCAGGTGGCGACGAGCTTAGATATTTTGGATTAGCTGACCGGCTGCGAGCAGCGCTAATCACTATCGAGTCAGCACGAGGGTGAGAATCTAAGAAGCCAACACCCTCGGGAGCCTGGTATAGCCTATTCGACTTCCATGGAAGTGGGGCCAGAGACGACGGCTGCTTCCAAACGGTGGTCACAAGGTTAGCATGAGGCTCTATCCAGGGTGGCACCAGAATGGGAGCTGTCACGGGCAGATCCAGATGCTCAGCGAGTTTCAACCACTGAGGGTCTGGTTCCAAAGAATGCCACTGATGAACCTCCTGGATCTTGCGCAGCAACTCCGTAAAGGAAGGATCTTCCGGAGGAGACTTCGGAGGAGTCCTTGGCCTGGACTTGAACAGAGAGCGCGACTCGTCGTCCCTTTCGGAGCAACTGTCAGAGGAATCCGAGGAGTCTGAGGGGGAAGAGGAGCAGGAAGAAGAGGTAAAAGACTCCCTTTCCCGACCCGGGGGAGGAACGGACCCCTTGGGAAGCCCACAAGGAAGCGTGTCCTGCCCCTCTCTGGACCCAGAGGGATTAGCCCTGGTGTCCAGAGGTGGTGAAGAAGTGTGCCGCCGTGGACGTACGGGAACCTGGGTCGCCACCATCGTCGGTAGGCAGCTCTCCACCTCCCTGGTGAGCTGAGCCTTGGCCTCAGCCCACCAAGAGGCCAGAGTCTCCTGCAAATCCACCGGTGGCTGAGGGGGCGGTGGAGGAGGAGGGGGATAAGGGTATAGATTACATCCACACGGAGAGTATCCAAAACCCGACGGTGGAAAACCAGGCGTCGGGTACCGCAGCGCCGGATACTGTGGTCCCGGATACGGAGGCGTCGGATAGGACGGCGGGTATCCGGGAGCCAGAGGAGCTGCTGGAGCAGACGGCCCAGCCGGCGGCCTCACGGGCGGGTCCAGATTAGAGGGCACGGAGGGCAGAGGGCCCGGCGTCGGGGCGATATTCAGGAGCAGGATGTCGGCTGGAGTCGGTAAAACCAGCGTTGAGGCCGGCATCAGAGGTACTGGCGTCGGAGCCGGCATCCGGGGAGCCGCCGTCAGATCCAGCGCACCTAAAGGAGGACGGTCTGAATGAGGAGGAACCCCAGCGTCGCCCGGGGATGGAGGGGAAAAATCCCCGGGGCCAGGCTGGGGGGACTCAGGGTCCCCGGAGGGCAGAGAAGTCTATGGAGAACCGGGGACGACAGATGTGGGTGGGTCCGTCATTGGTTCTTTCGTGACCGGACGTCAGACGAGCCGACGTGCGGTTTTACAGCGAAACCCTGGTGGGCGCCGGAGGAGCCAGCGTCCGACTTATGGGACCCTTCGCCGGAGGCAGACCAAGAAGAAGTATCGGCCTGGTCTGGCGGGGAGAGGAGTCGCGCGCCACCCAAAGGTGCGTGCACCTTGCAGCTTTCTCGGGCAGGCGCCAGAGGAGCTTGACGTCCGGCACGGGTCGCCCATGCCAGTAGGCATGAGCTACAGTCGAACTGGGATGGAGGCCTCCAACTGCCCGGGCGCCCGAAGGCCGATGCGCGAGCCAGGCGGGCGTGGCGCGGCAAGGAGGCGGCGGAGGGCGTTACCTGATTCACGGCGACTCCCGAGGAGACGCGGTGGAGGAGCCTGTCCCAGTGCCTCTCCTTGTCTTTTTTCTTCCGATGGCCTTCGGGGGAAGTGGAAGCCTGCCTCAGTTTTTTGAGCTCCTTCTCCAATGAACTCATCTTTTTCTTCAGGACATGGGCTTCCAGGGATTGCTGCCGCCTTTTCCGCGTAGAAGCTGAGGCAGTGCTGGCACTTCTCGACCAGGTGATCGGGGCCTAGACAGAACAGGCACAGAAAACGGCCGTCCTTGTGCACGAGTTGGGCGCCGCACGAGTCACACTTAGATTTGTGCTCGGAGGGTGTAGGGGACGACATACACTGACGGATGGCTGACGATTGTTGAAAAAAAAAAAAAAAATATTACTCAGTAAAAACCGACGAAGGGAGGCTGACGAAGCGAATAACTTTTCCGCGAGGTGCTGCACGAGCTTACAGCGAGGAAAGAACTGGAAAGGCGGGCATCAGGGACTGCCTTTATACCGACATCTCCGGCCGCGTCACCTGGCGTGGGGCGGTACCTCGCCAGGGACTGCTAGCTAGAAATTTTCTGGGGGTCCTGCCGCCTGCACGTCCAGTCCTATATGTAATTACCTACTGCAAGAGCCCTCTCGAAGTAAGATCTCTAGCCACTCAGGTACCAGGCTGTGAGGTGCAGGGATTGAAGGTCCAGATGGAAAACCTTCCCCTGGTTCAGAGATATCAGGTACGGGCGTGTACAAAGCTGCTCCGGGGGCCTGCAGCTGAGGCTGAGGAGATCTGGATACCAGAACTGGCATGGCCAGTCTGGGGCTACCAGAATCACCTTCGCTTTGTCCCTCCTCACCTTGAGTAACACATTGTGGATCAAGGGAAATGGAGGGAAGGTGCAGAGAAGGCCTCGGGTCCACAGCCTCGAGAAAGCATCCCCCCTGCAGTGAGCCCTGCTGAGGGGGCGGGCATGAAACAGCCTCAGCTTGGTGTTTTCCCTGGAGGCAAACAGGTCCACCATCGGTTTACCTCAAGGGGCAAACAGGCTGTAAGCTACCTCTGGATGGAGAGACCACTCGTGGGATGTCTGGACTATGTGGCTGTGAGCATCTGCCAGCTGGTTCGAGACTCCTGCCACATGGATGGCTAGGAGATCCGCCTCCAACCATCTCACGAGGGTCCAGATGCAAAGCGCCTCGTTGCACAGCAGATGGGAGTGCGTGCCGCCCTGTTTGTTGAGGTAGTACATGGTCGTGGTATTGTCCGTCTGGACTTGAACCACTTGACCCTGAAGCTGAGGAGTGAAAGCTGACAGTGCCAGTCTGACTGCTCTGAGCTCCAACAGGTTGATGTGGCATCGGGACTCCTCAGGGGTCCAGAGTCCGTGGGCCCTGTTGTCCCCAATGTGGGCTCCCCAGCCCATGAGAGAGGCATCGGTCATGAGAACAACCATCGGCTCGGGACGGACAAATGGGATCCATTCCTGCAACCAGTTTGGGGCAGTCCACCATTGGAGAGCTTCCCACATCTTCTGGGTTAGAGAGGGCCAGATCCCTGAACCTCTCCACCTCCTGTGGGGTGGAACCTGCAAGGAGCCAATCGTCGAGGTAGCGATAAATTCTGACCCCCCCCCCCAGAGATGGGACCCCACCACTGCAATGCATTTGGTGAAAACCCGTGGGGCAGATGATAGACCAAACGGCATGGCTCAGAACTCGTACAGGGTCCCCTCGACCCTGAAGCAGAAGAACCGCTGATGGGACGGATGGATTGGAACATGAAAGAATGCGTCTTGCAGATCCAGTGAACAGAACCACGTTTCACACCAAGGATGGTATGATCTGGGACACAGTGACCATTCGAAAGGTGCGTGACCTGAGAAACTGATTCAGGTCGTGGAGATCTAGAATGGGGCGCCAGCCCCCGTCCGCTTGGGCACCAGGACGTACCTGGAGACAAAGCCTGGGTCAGCAGATGGATCCACCATGATAGCTACTGCCTCCTTGAGGAGGAGCTGAGCAATGTCGTCTCGAAGAGCCGACTGGGTGCATGCAAAAATCCATTCTTCCCAAGGGGCGTGGGCTCGGCTGGAGGGTATTGCTTGAATTCTAGAGGCAGTCCCTGACCGACCACTTCGAGAACCCACCTGTCCGTAGTGATAGTGGACCAGGCAGACAGAAAGTGGCGGAGCCCGCCCCCCACGGGAGGACCCAGAGCTGGCATGATGGAGATAGGGGTGGCAACCCCCACCACGTCACTGGGCAGGCTTAGAGGAGGAGAAGGCTCCAGGACCTGAGCCTCGGCCTCCTTTGCGGGCCTGTTGGGGTCCAGGCTTGGGCCGAGGGCACAAAGCTTGAGCCTGCTGCTGATGCTGATGTCCTCCTTGGTAGGAGGACTGCTGAACCGCAGGGGAAGAGTGCCAAAAAGGCTTCTTCTTTGTCTTCTGCTGGTTGTTGCCCGAAGAACTCTTGGCAGAAGTGGCATCCAAGGTGGCACTGGACTGCTCAATGTGCTAGGTGTAGGTGACCGGCCACTCCTGGGCCGAACAAGTCAGTCCCAAGGAAAGGCACATCAGCAAACTTATGCTGAGTATCTGCCAGGAAGGAGGAGCGCCTCAGCCAAGCCCTGCAGCGAGAGACCACTGCGGCTGCCATTGAGCGGGCACAAGAATCCCCAATGTCCACGGTCATCTGGAGCTGCTGTCTGACAACGACACGGCCCTGGTCCCAGACCTGCTTAACCGTGGTTTGCATGTCCGCGGGGAGATGTGGGAGGATTTCATCTAATGACCTGAGAAGGGCATGAGAGAAGTGTGCCTTGATGACGGCCGAACTGGCCTGACGAAGGCCCAAGGAGGAAGCCACATAGACTTTCCACACCGAATGGTCCAAAAGCTTGGACTGCTTATCGGGGGGGACGGTCAGTGTCGGCAGAACTGCCAGTATGCCTGAACACAGAGGCAGTCACCAGGCTCTCGGCGGAAGGGTGCTCTGTGAACCCCACAAGAGATCCCATGGGCACTGCGTACTTGCAGGCCATGCAGGAAGACGGTGCTGGACATGAGGCAGGGCACTGCCATAGTTTGAGTGCTGGACCAACAATGGCCTCAGCCACAGGAAAGCCTCCATCGGGGTATCCCCTCTCTTGAGGATGTCTGTGAGAGGGTACTCCGCCTTTTTCTGGATGGGTTCCAGGGGCATCCTTGTAGAATCAGAGAGGAGTCAAAGGATCCCTTGGAAGGAGGAAGGACCTTCCTCCATCCCTGTGCCAACGGATGACTCATCATCCCTGGGATGAGAGTGCAGCCCGGTGACATCCGAGTCCGAGGAGTCAGGATACAATGGCCTGCCACCCAAATCACCCTCAACCTGTCGAGGACGGTCCAGGGTGACCGTGACCGACAGATGTCGGGGAAGCCCGGTATCTGGTCGGTCCTCTTTGGAAGGAGCCCCTCCCACAGGCTGCTTAGGCGGCGGCTCCACCACCATCGGTGGAGAGACCAGAAAAGGCCAAACTGGAGGACGGGCCAGCCCCGTGGGCGGGGGAACCAAAGGCTTCGGTTCCGAGGGGGTCGGCTTCGGCCTAGGAGGCGAGAACAAGTAATGGCCAGGAGTAGGGCGGAGCCAGCTTCTGCCAGTCAAAATCAGCTATTGCCACACCAAGGTCCTCGATAGTGGCAGGTTACGTTAGAGCCTCTCCTCATCCGAGGAGGAGAGATGACCTGTGGCGTTGCCTCTTGTGGGCGCTGTAAATCCTAACAGCACCTTCGGCCAGGGGTTCTACACCTTGACTGAGATCGGGCAGGCCGACTCGGTTGCTCGGGAAGACAGCGGAGGGATCGATGAAACCTGGGGTCAGAACTGGGTCATGATGGGACACCAACGGGCTGGGTCTCATCCAGAACACACAGGACCGAGTCCTCTCCAGGAGTCGAGTAGGCACAGCGCCGGCAACAGAGTCGACTGGGCGAGAACAATCTCGACCTCATCGGCCACTGCCTCAGTTCATCTGGCCAGGCGGAAGGTCTATGAAACCTGCGGCCGAGGAGTATCAACACGAGTGAGAGCAGCATGCTCCTGGGACTGAGACCTCTCTCAGTTCCAAGAGTGCCTTCGCCAAGACGAAGACGAGCTGGGTTCTTTGTCTCTCTTTCAAGAGTGGGAGGAGTGCAAGCCCACGGGCACCTCACCCCGGGTGGGGAGAGACTGGCACAACTCCTTAAAAGAACCTGTGAAGGTGGAGCCCAGGTTGAGTGGAATGAAAAAGCTTTGCTTCGCCGAAGCGCGGGAGGCTTCTTCTTCGAACGCCTTCATGCGTTCCAGCTGCTTGGCGGAACCCGAGGCCACAGACACCGCCCACCTAGCCTCCTTAAGACTTCACCGGAGTATTCCTTTTCTCCAGTCTCCACAACTTCAAACGTGCCAGGTGGTCGTCCAGGACATTGGGATGGAAGGCCAAGCAATAACTGCAGGACGAGGTGTCACCTAGGCAGTAGATGCAAGTGAGATGGGGATCAGTGTGCAACATCTTCTGGCCGCAAGGATACCGAAGAAATCCTGGAGAGGATTTCTCTTCCATGATCAAGGATGCAAAAGCGCAATCGCTAACTCAAACGAGTTTTAATTTCGGTTAAACCGAAGTTTTGAAAGCCACAGCCTATGAAATGCGTGAGCACGAGGGAGGCAACCTACATCTTCCAGAGCAAAGGAAGATCTGGCGTCATGAGGTGCAGCGGAGGTATATACCACCCGGGTGGGTGGGAGTAGCCAGCTTGAAGACTTCCGGCAAGATTTAAAGGGGAAAGGGACATGCCAATAAGTGTGGATGAACAACATATCCACGATCCTAGAATTGGAAGTTTTGCATTGTACTGGGAGGCAAAAATGTCAATTTCCAGACACCCCGAATTTAGGAAGAGAGATTCTGCCACTTCCTGATGTAATTCCCACTCGTGAGCTAGGGTCCAAGATCTGCTGAGACTGTCCACCAGGACATTTGGAACGCCTGGAACATGCACGGCCACAAGAGCCAGATTGTGTTGGACCACCCAGTTCCACACCCGCATCGCCTCCCTGCAAAGGGGGTATGATCGGGTTCCTCCTTGTTTGTTGAGGTACCAGACTACCGACACATTGTCAGTTTGGACCAGCAGTGATCCCAAGGGAAAGAGGGTCTGGAAGGCTTGCAAGGCATACAAGACCGCTCTCATCTCCAGAACGGTGATGTGCAAAGGTGCTTCCCAGCTGGACCACAGTCCTCGAGTTTGGTGCTCCCCCAGATGTGCTCCCTATCTCATGTTCAAAGCGTCTGTAGTTAGGGATGCCAGAGGAGCAGGGCTCCTGAAAGGGAGACCTAAGGAAAGGTTGCAGGGGTCCCTCAACCAAAGCAATTCTTTCTGAACCACTGCAGAGACCAATACCGGATGGTCCAGGTCGTCCAGGAGTTGGTCCCATTGCATGTGCAAGGACCACTGAGTAACTCTCATGTGAAGCCTCGCCAGGGGAACAGTAGTGATGGAGGCTGCCATCAGGCCAAGAAGGTGGAGGATCTCCCGGGCCGGGAAGGTCCTGGATGAAGCCACTTGCAAAGCCTAACGGATCAGGGTCTCCACCCTTTCTGGAGGAAGGAAGATTCTGCACTGGACCATATCCAAGACTGCCCCAATGAACTGTAGTCTCTGGGACAGGATCATGGATGACTTGGGAATACTGATTGTAATCCCTAGTCTGTCAAAGAGGTCCAAGGTGAAAGAGAGAGCCTCCAGTAAAGAGTCCCTGGATGGGGCTGAGATCAGCCAGTCATCCAGGTAAGGGAAAACTGCAATACCCTGGCGGCGTAAGGAAGCTGCCACCACCGCCAGGCACTTGGTAAAGACCCGGGGTGTTGAGGACAGACAAAAAGGGAGCGCCTGAAATTGGAATTGCTCACCTTGGAACTGGAACCGCAGGAAACGGCGGTGGCTGGGGAAGATCGGGATGTGCAGGTAAGCATCCTGCACATCCAGAGTGCACAGCCAATGATCCTCCAGAAGGAGTGGGAGGAGTCTCTAGAGCGTCAACATCCAAAACTTTTTGTACTCGACAAACTGATTGAGATTGCTTAATTTGAGAATGGGTCTGAAGTCTCCAGTCTTTTTTGGAACCAGGAAAAAATGAGAGTAAAATCCCCTGCCCCTTTGCCGGAGGGGAACGCGCTCTATTGCTTATTTGAGCAAGAAGCTTTGAACTTCTTCTCGGACGAGAAGTGCCTGATCCCTGGAGTAAGAAGACCTTTTTGGCGGAGATTCTAGAGGAAGTTCCAGAAACTCTATGGTGTGTCCGACGGACATTAGTTGCAGGACTCATGCGTCGGAGGTTACTGCCTTCCATTCCTGTGCATGGCGGGTAACCCCCCCCCCCACCTGCTCCTCGTCGTGAGACTAAGGAGCTAGTGGGGACAGTGAGTCAGGAAATGGCAGGACATTCAGGGGGAGGGCCCCCTGCACGTCTCTGGTTCTTGGAGGCCTGAGAAGTGGTGGAACCCATGGACTTGCGTTTGCCCTCGCGCCTGCTTCCTCTGCCTCCAGGTCCTTTTCCGAAAGGGCTGCTGCTGCTGTTGAGTGCCCGATCAGTACATGGACCTCACTGATCTGAGGGCGAGGCCTCTGTCCTGGAGATCAGTGATGATATCTTTGGTGTCCAGAGATGAGAAGCCAGGAATGCAGTCTTAGGGCAACGGCAGTTGCCAAGGTGCGAGTTACAGAGTCGACGGAGTCTTATGTAGCCCACAAGGCATGCCTACATGAAAAGTGATAAGAGGTGAAGGTCCTTGGCAAGCTCCTCTTTGAGGCTCGAGGGTTCCAAAGACTGGACACGAGCCTCTAACCTGGCCAGGGTAGCCTTTTGGTGGGACATCATGTGGGCCACATAGCTGAGGGATCTAAGCGCACATGTGGTCCATCTGCCTTGACTCTTTGCCTGGAGGAGAGGTGCTCATGTGCTTGGGTGCAGCGGAGCGGTCATGAGCAGCTGAGATGACAACAGAGTCCACCTTAGGATGAGTCTTTAGGAACGGAGCATCCTTCGGCGCCTGGTAAATCCTGTCCGCCCTCTTGGGGACAGCCAGGAGGGAATGAGGCATCTGCCAGACCGTAGAGGTGAAGTCCTGGTGAGGTCCGATCCAGGGAGGAATGGAGACTGGAGACAGACACTCTAAGTCCAGGTGTTCGGCTAGCCTCCGTCTCATTGGGTCGTGTTCCTCCGACTCCCAGTCGAAGAAATCCTTCATAGACCTCGGAAGATTCGGGAAGGTAGGGTCCTCTGGGGAGAGACTTGGGGGAAACCTTGCCTTTCGGACCCTCGAGCTCTTCCAAGGCATCCTCCACTGACTCGTCGGCATCATCATTGTCGTCTGCCCCCTCGTCAGGAAGATTACAGATATCAGGAAGGGTAATGTCCTGACGAGCCGCCCCCGAGACATGTACCGTGAATGGAGAAGAGCTTCTCAGGGAAGCAAACCTAGGAGACCGCGGAAGAGGAAGTCTTGTCTCCAGGTCAGAAACCAACTCCAAGTACACCCCCTGCCACCAAGACTGGATGAGGGTCTTAAAATATGGCGTAGCTGGAGGAGGAGGTTGTGGCGGAGGGGGAGGAGGAGGCATAACTGTTGGGGGTGGGTAATGGTAACCCTGGTATCCCCGATAAAGGTGGTAGGGGTTATAACCAGGGTAGTACTGCCCAAAAGAGATCCATTCAGGAGGAGGATCAGCCGGGAAGTAGTCCCCAGGATACCCGTAAGGGTAATGTGGGACAGTCCGGGGTCTTGTATAAATCCCTGTCGTCAGGTCTGACAGAAGGGGTACCCACGTCGGACCCGCTGTAGTATAAATCAACAGGGGGTCTGGCGTCGGGATAGCCGTCAGAGGGACTGACGTCGAGACTGGCACCACCCGATCCGGCACCAGAAGGGGATCCGGCATCGGAGGGGCTGGCGTCGGGGCCGGATGAAGGGTACTCGATGGCAGGACCAGGTCTGACGCCAGAGCCGAAGGCTGGGGCAGACCACAGGGCCCTGGCTGTGGAAGAGTCGTTGGAATATCCGGCATCGGAATGGGATTCACTGGATCTGACGGTGGGATCGGGGCCGGGATAATCGTTGGCTCCGAGAGGATCCCACCTGAAGGAGGAGGCGGGGCCTCCGCTGAAAGGCCAGACAGCCGAGGAGGAGCCTCCTTCTCCGTGACCCCGTCAGGAGAGCGTGGGACAGACCCCGAGGAATCTACCACATTGAAGGGTTCCACGTTGTCTTTGCCTGAAGTACCCGCCCAAGAAGGAGAGGGTAAAGGCAAAGGAGGAGGGAAAGAGGGGCCTTGTCCCCCTGGTTCTGCCGGTCGTCAGGTGAGACACCGCTAGGCTCTGACTGAAGAACCACGCCTGGCGGCCGGAGACAGGCGTCTTATCAGGATGGAGCCGGGTAGGCGGGGAGGATTCGCCCAACCACCGCCTGGTGCCAGGTGGGTCCCGAAGCTGGGGAGCCGTCACCGTGGCCGCGGCGTCCCCAGAGACGAGCCTGGTCCGACATCGGCCATAGCAGCGCAGTCATCGGAGGTGCCGACAGTCGACTGACCCGCTGAAGATTTGCCAGACTTACCGTACAAGGTCTTCTTAGGCAGTGGCTGGGCCTTGCTCGTCAAGGGCCACGAGGTCTCATCCATGGAGTGTTCCTACCCCAGAGATTTCTCCTTATGGTGCTTCTTTGAGGGAGAAGATTTCTCAGAAAAGGATTCTCTAATGCGGTCCATTTGCTTTTCTAAAGAAGCTAAGTGTACCTTTAAAAGGTGGTCCTCCCAGGGATCTGCATGCCACAGGATGAGCACTTCTTCTTGGGTGAAGACATCAAGTAGAGGAATATTGAAAATAAAGATTTGGTGAAGGAAAAATCCGACGCAAGAACTAACATGACGATCGCTGTATGGAAGTCGCAATGCGACTGACACGAGGCAATGGTAGGAAAGAACTGGAGGGCGGGCGTGGGGACTGCCCACTATATACGGCCATGCTGACATCGGTCACGTGACACTGGGTGGGCGGTCCCCCATCAGGGATTGCAAGAAAAGTCTGCTGTGTGGCCCGACGCCACATGGCACCAGTCCACACCAGTCCTATATGTAATGGCCTACTGAAGGAACCCTCTCAAAGAAAGATCAACATTTTGTTCCTTCCTTCCTGTCCTGATATTATCAAACTATTATGAAACAACCCTTCTTGAAAAGTTCCAGGAATCTGGTAAAGTGCAATGAAGAGCCCAGACTAAAGCTCTACAAATTCATTTTGGATCTCACTCTCTGACATGGAGTCTTGGCTCCCTCTTGGATCAGTTATCTGATGCTGAACAATGTCTTGAACATGGAGGTTATGAACACAGTGCCCACAGTCACTTCTAATCGAGTAGTAGCACTGGTGTTGGTTGTATGAAAAAAAAAAGGCTGATCATGCCGGCCCAGCAGTTGGATTTCTGCTTGTGATGCGAAGACCTGGGTTGGGAACAGACTCAGGAGTTGGAGGGCCGTCCGAGGGGAGAAGGATTGAGCGTCCTAGGGATGGCTCTCCTTCTCGGGGGCTCGGCTCTGTGTCCGGTGCAAGACTGACCTCGGGCAGAGGCTGGGGGCCAGCAGCGACTGGTGCCGGAGGCCTGAGATGCTATGAGTGAAGTGCCGGACATTGGTACATGACAAGCACCCTACATCACTGCACGTCACGCCCTCCTGGGGTCTCACTAGAAAAATCCTTGCGGTCGCCCTTCATGATGCTCTGCTCCACCAGCCCCAATTGCCGCCACCGTGTCTCCTGGCGACCTAATACCGGCATCTGTGACAGGGGGACCCAGTCCCCTTGCCCTGCCCTGCCCTGGGGGCAAGCAAAGGGGTATTGCCATAGCCCTTAGGGGGTCATGGTAGTGAAGAGGGGGTCAGGTGAGAAGTGGGGCCTGAGCCTCGAGCAACCGTGATGAAAAGCAAACTAAATTAAAAAAAAAGTTGATCACTTGCCCTCCCTCCATTCCAGATAAAGGGTGCTGTCACAACAGTCCAAGAAGGTGGAAAAGGTTGTGTCTGTCTGTCTGTGTGTGTGTGGGGGGGGGTTAATCAGACAACTAGATGGGGTAAAAAAAGATTTTATATCTGTATTCAACACTGTTCGCCATCCCCACACAAATATATCAGTTACATAGGGACTGTACTGTCTACCAAACACAGAAAATGAACACTTTCTTCAACATCAGGGCTATGGTCTGGCAATGGATAAATTACTATTCAAAATCAGTCACAGCCTCCTGCCTCCTAAATAGACATTATGGTAAAAAGAGAAAACTCACCAAAAAAGGGACTACCCCTCTGTAAGTAGGTAGGTAGGTATCATGTTTGTGTGAGAAAGAGAACCCTTTACTGTCACTGTGATGTGGAACAATTGGACTGTCCATCAGAAGCTCAGTGCCATGTTAGTTTTAGAAAGAACCCTTTACTATCACTGTGAAGTGGAAAGGTTGGACTGTCCACCTGAATGTTATTGCCATGCTAGTGTGAGACAGAAATATGTCACTGTTGTGATGTTGAAACAGACTATCTGCCAGATGGTCAGCACCATATTAATGTGAGAAAGGGAGAGAGAAAGAGAACCCTTTACTATCCTTGTGATGCTAAAATGCTGGACTATCCCATCAGACAGTTGGTGCCATTCTAGTCTGACAGAGAACCCTTTACCATCACTGTGGTTCTGAAACACTGAATTACCCTCATGAAGATGAGCACCACACTGGTTAGAGAGAGAATCTGTGTGAGGACCAAACAACTTTTTCACTGGTAGTCTGAATTATTTTGTCAACTGCTAGTTACTTTCTGTAGAAGTGGAGGCCAGAAAGCATTAGTCAACCGTGAAAAAACTGGCTTCTTTTGGGATCGTTAGTGAGCAAAGGCTCGGAGACACTATGCCTCAACTGAACCCAGCCACACTCTTTCAGATGCTAAATAATCTTCTAGAAACTGGGTTCCTGAAACACAGAGGACAGATAATATTGCAAGGTAGGCGTCGCCCAAATTTTTTATCTTAAATCGGCTTCGGCAAAGCAGATGAATGTGAGTACAGGGAAGTGATGTTACAGCCTCACCTGACCAAGGAACCAGGGAGAGAGATGGGGATAGGGCATAAATGCCCTGGCTCAGGTTTGCTCACTCGCTCTTTTTGCTGGGATTTCTGCATGAATAGTTCCAAAGGAGAGAGCCAGACTGTGTCTGTAGAGAGAGATTTAATGTTAACAAAGAGCAGTCTAGACAGTAAGGTAAGAAAACCTTGTAATTGGTAAGGAAGATAGAAGCATTTACCTGCACAACAGTGCATGCTTTATTTTATAATCCTGTACGTGTACTGTTGTTTATCCATGTGTAAATAGTGTAAATACCTAAATATTACTGCAGTATTTGAACAATCAAGGTTAGCAATGAAAAATAGGTTAGTCACCTGTAACCGCAGTTCTAGTAGTGGTATATGGTTAATATTCACACGATGACAGTTCTTTCTGAAGAGCTAGTTCACCAGAACATCTTTAAGCAAAGCTCCTCCCAATATCTGGGTGGTATATCCCTCGGTTCCACCCCATGACATAAGATCTTGCACACTGGAAGCAGGGATCTGTGTGCCTCTTGCCATGGGAGGCCGAGTGGGTGGTGTGGATGTGAACCATATACCACTCCTAGAACTATGGTTACAGGTGAGTAACCTATTATTCTAGGGATTTGGATATGGTTCACTTATCCACACAATGGCAGACTTTCAGCAGTTCTCCAGGAAGAGGGAACAAGGCGTCCACGCGTATTTGGCAAACAGATATTGAAGAACCGAGGCCCCAAATGCAGCATCCCAGTGAGACTCTAGGTTGATGCTGAAACGGGAAGTGCAGGTGTGTGCCAACTTCCAGGTGGCAGCAGATCTCCTGAGGAGGGATGTCCCTGAAAGCAGCAACCGGGGCACCGGTATGTCTGGTGGAATGAGCCCTGGAACCCTACGGGAGGCTTCCTACCAGCCAACCTACAGCAGAGGTTGATGCTAGGAGTGATCCACCTGCCAAGCAACCTCTTAGCTGCCAGTCTGCCAGTTGCAGTTTCAGTGTACATTTCAAAGAGCTGGCTATCCTCACCACGAACTCCAGCCATGCGCTCCACATAACAGGAGAGCACCACCACAGGTCCAAGGAATGGAGCCAGCATTAGGGCTCCAAAGATGGATTGGTACAGTATAACGGAAGGTTTATCACCTACTTAAGGTGGAACTTCCAAGACAACCTTCAGGAGAACTCTGGGTGGGGACGAATGGCTACCTTCTCCCTGTGGAAGACCAGATAAGCAGGTTCCAGTGAAAGTGCCTAGAGCTCAGTAATCCTCCTGTGATGGCCACCAAGAAGGCCACCTTTCATGACAGGTGTGACATCACACACCTGCACATAAGGTCAAAGGGCTTGCCCATGAGCACAGCCAGTACCAGCAATAAGTCCCAAGATGGTGGTGACTCTCACACTGGTGGGGACAAGTGGTCAAGGCCCTTAAAGAAGAGCCTGACCATCTTCTCCTGCGCCACTGTCAACATATCAGCCACGCCTGGCACGTAGAGATGGCTGCCAGGTGCACCTTGAGGGTCGTCGATGGCAGTCTCAGCTGGGACAAGTGCCAGAGGTATTCCAAGATGCTAGCCACAAGGTAGGCCAGGGGTTCAAGCTCCTGGCCCTGACACCAAATGGAAAACCGCATCCATTTGAAGGCATAACACTGACAAGTCCACTCTTACTGAGAAGCCTCTACAATGGGGAGAACATTCTCAGAGAGGCACCGAGCCTGGAACTCTAGCCACTCAGGAAACAGGCTGTGAGGTGAAGGTCCGGGTGCAAGACCTTCCCTTGTTGTCGGTCAGCAGATCCAGGCGAAGAGCCAACTGCCATGGGGGTCTGCTGCTCAGGCTGAGGAAATCTGGGTACCAAAACTGGTGAGGCCAGTCCAGAGCTATGAGGATCACCCGCACCTAGTACCTCTGTACCCTGACCACCACCTTGTGGATCAGGGGAAGGGAACATAGGTGTACAGAAAACTTGGGGTCCAGGGCCTCACAAAGGCATCCCAGACTGTGTGGGTGTGCATGTGTGTGTGTGTGTGTGTGTGGTGGGGGTGTGGAAGCCACCACAGAACAGCTTCAGTTTTGCATTCTTCCAGGAGGCAAAGGGGTCCAAAAAAGGGGAGCCCCACAGGCAAAACAGGTGACTCACCACTTTCTGATGCTGGGACCACTTGTGTGACGTTTCTCCCACCCGACTGAGAATGTCTGCCAGCTGACTGTCTGCTCCTGCAACATGAACCGCCAGGAGATCTGCACCCAGGCTGCACGAGGGTCCAGGTGCGGAGGGCCTCCTGACACAATGGAAGGGAATGTGTTCCACCCACCTGTTCAGGTAGAACGTGGTCGTGGTATTGTTTGAACTTGCACGACCTGACCCGACTACAGGAGCAAATTCTGTCAAAGCTAGCCGCACTGCGCAGAGCTCCAACAGGTTGATGTGGTCACAGAAGTCCCTGGACAACCAGAATTAGTCTGTCCTGTAGTCCCCCCAGGTGCGCTCCCCACCCCACCAGAGACATGTTCATCATGAGAGAGACGGTCGGTGCTAGGCGGACAAATAGAATTACTTGCTCCAGATGTTCTGGGAATCAGCCACCACTGGATGGCATCCCACATCGGTTGGATCACTGTAACAGGCTGGTCCAGGTGTCATAGGCATTGAGGCCACTGACAGACCAACTCCCACTGTAGGTGCCACATCCGCCAATGAGCCCACCAGACCACACTGGTGCAAGATACCATGTGCCTCAGCAGCCTCAGAAAGTCCTGGGCAGGGTCCAAGCGCCCAACCTGAAATGAGCAGGCAAAGAAGATAAGATTTGATGCTCGGTCTGCAGAGGGGCTGGCCTTGGTCTGTAGGGAGTCTAGCTCTGTCCTGATGAAACTGATCACCTGCGAAGGGATCAGTTTGGACTTGGCCGGGTTGACCAAGAGGCCCAAGTTTCTGCAGATCTGGGGTCTAGATCCCTGAACTGCTCCATTTCCTCTATGGAGGACCTGGCAATCAGCCAGTCATCCACACAGGAATAAACCCTGATGTCCTGGCGCCACAGGAAGGCTGCCACCACTACAATGCATCTGGTGAAGACCCTGGGCACCAAGCAGATGACCTGGGACTGATAAAGCACCCCCTCTGCGCGGAACCAGTGATATCACCATTGGGATGGACTGGGATGTGGAAGAACATGTCTTGGAGGTCCAGGGAGCAAAACCACATATCCTGCTCCAGAGATGGTATGATGTGGTTCAGCATGACCATCTTGAACTTGTGCTTCCTTAGGAACAGTTTCAGACCATGAAAATCCAGCATGGGGCACCTGCCCCCAGTCCATTTTCAGGACCAGGAAGTACCTGGACACGCACCTCTGACTCGCCAGGGCATCTTGGACATGGGCTATGGCTCTTTTATGAAGAGGTGAGCAACATCCTCACTGAGGTCAGAAACTGTGTCCTGTGACACCTACGACTGTTTGGAGCATGGAATTAGTAAGGCAGAAGGGTCTCAAAATCGTGAGGCAACCTGCTGCCAACCAAAGAACCCACTTGTCTGTAGTAATGATGGACCAGTGAGGTCAGAAGTGGTGAGGCTGAGCCCCACTGGAAGCACAGTCAGGGACTGAACAGGCAGGGGGTGAGGACCCATCACTGAGCAGCTTTGGAGGAGGAAGTGGCTGCTAAGGCCAGAGGGCACCATTTCCCCTACTCCTGCCTTTTTTGGACCCTTGGCCAGAAAACGTGGCCTTGAGGCACCAGGCTTGGAACTGCCCCAACTGGAGTCAAGGGATATACCACCCAGGTGGTGGGAGGAGCTTTGTTTAAAGATGTTTCAGTGAATCAGCTCTTAACTCAGTGAGTCCAGGTGGCCATTTTGGGCCAGGTTCAGCAGTGCATAGTTCCGACGCCATATGGTGTCTACTGGACCCAATGAGTTAAGGAAGAACTGCCACCATGTGGATAAGTGGACGATATCCACATCCCTAAAATGAGTTATTTTTATAAAGACTGGATGACTGGTTGTTTGTAACTGCAACTGTGAGGGAACAGTACCTGTATAAAGGGGTGCATAGTAAAAGTCTCTGTGAGGGCAGTGTGTCTCCTACCCAGAGCAGAGACACTCACTACGGGGAGTGTAAAGGTTAGATGGTGGCTGGCCCAGTGGAGCCGAGGGTTGAAGGGCTGGACACCACACCTCACGTCATACCGGCGACCCGGGTTCAGGAACGGACTCCGGCCACCGGGGATCGGCTGGGGAGGGAGAGGACTGAGTGTCCGGAGGATGGCTCTCCTCTCCCGGAGTGGGTAGCGGGTTTCACTCGGCACTTGAGCAGCCCCCAAAGGAGATTAGGGATCTTGCATGGGCCGCCACAGTCAGGGGTAGAGCGCGGCAGATGCCAGCAGTGAGCCTGCACAGGCGTCCTTGCATGCCGTGCTCTGGGGAAACCAAGAAAAAATGGAGAAGACCCTTGCCCTTTGGTAGGCGATGGTAGGGACCAGTAGCCAACCTCCGTGCCCAACGATGGGTTTCCAGTCCACCTTCAGTTCTCCTCCCGCTTCCTGGCAACCTGTCTAGATTACAGAAAGGTCATCGGGATGAGTCGGCGGTCCCACCCTGGGGGGCTTAGATCTGGGGGCCCGGGGAGTCAGGAGAGCAAGTGGGAGTTAGTGCCGACCGAAGGACGAGACTGGAACTTCAGGTGGGTGGGACAGGGTCGCATCACGAGTCCCGCCGAACAGAGTCCAAGGGCAGGTGAGAGGAGGCGCATAAAGAAAAGGTTAAAAAAAGAAAAAGTTTAGACGGTGGCGGAAAAGGTTCATCAGAGCACTGCAGTCTGCGTTCTTGCCAAAGTGGGCACCCTGATGGTGGTGATGCTGGTCCAGACAGTCTCAGTGGCAAGGACCTGAGAAAGAACCCCACTGCGGAGTGCGGAGTGCATTGACCATCACCATCTGTTACTGTCATTGTGAAACTGAAATGCTGGCCAGCACCTCTGAAGGTCAGCACCATGCTGGTGTGAGAGAGAACCCACTGCCATTACTGTGATGTGGAAATGTTGGATTATTCATCAGAAGGTCTGTGCTGTTAGTGAGAGAGGAAACCCTTTACTATCATTGTGATACTGAAATGTCCATCAGTAGGTCAATGTCATGTTAGAGTAAGAAAGAACTCTTTGCTATCATTGTGATGGTGAAATGTTCCACTGTCTAAAGGTCAGCACCATGTTAGTGTGACACAGAATCTTTGATTGTGATGCTGAAGCAGTGAGTACCAAGTTATCGTTGGAGAGAACTCTGCTATCACTGGGATGCTGAAACTTTAGACTGTCCACCAGAAAGTTAGTGCCATGCTAGTGTGAGAGAGAACCTTTTTGTCACTGTGATGCCGAAACCTAGGCATACCTCTATGAAGGTAAGTGCCATGTTAGCGTAAGAGTGATGAGAGAACCCTTTACTATCACTGTGATGATGAAACGTTTGAATGCCCATCAGAAGGTCAGTGCCATGTTAGTGTGAGAAACCTTTTAATGTGATGCTGAAACATTGGCCCATCCGTAAGCTCAACACTATATTAGTGTCAGGAGCTATTTATTATCACTGTGATCTTGAAATGTTTGACTGTCCGGCAGAAGGTCAGTGCCATGTTAGTGAGATAGAATCTTTTGCTGTGACTGTGATGCTGAAACAATGGTCGGCCCTATCTTAAAGTAAGTGCCATAATAGCATGACCGAGAACTCTGCCATCACTGAGATGCTGAAACGTGGAACTGCCCATCAGAAGATCAGAGCTTTGTGGAACACCTGATTCAATTAAAAGGCATGCGTACAAGGACAGCTTAGGACCTGTCCACCAGGCAGGAGGTGAACCGTATCACTGCAAGTTCTGATAGCCCGGCTCACATAAGCTTGCCCACTTAGAAGGGGTGCTTACCCCCCACAGTTACAGTCAAATGCCACAAACAACTAGAAAGAGTGTGCTCTTTAGGCTGGCTGGTGTAGAAACTGAAAATCCTTCTGACATCAAGAGAATATAACAGGGCCTCCCATTTTTGGCAGTCTGGTGCAAACACAAACAACAGTAAAGACTAGAGGAGGTGGAACACCTGTACCATCTTTGACAGAAATTCAGCATACGTACCGAGTACAACTGTGTCTTTACAGACCATGTGCAGAGGACTAGTTCAATCAAATTTTATTTCTAAAGCACTTTTCAGAAACCAAAGAGCATATACAATCTACAAGCAGATATTTAATTAAATAAAACATACGTTGGACACCAATGATCTCTTAAATTACAGGCCTGTTTCAAACTTTCCCTTTTTTAGGGTAGGTAATGAAGAATGTGGTAATGGTGCAGCTGGAACAAAACCTGGAAAAATACAACCTCGATGAGCCTCTCCAGTCTGGTTTCCAGCCTCGCTACAGTACTGAGATTGCCCTGGTCAAGGTGCACCATGATCTCCTCCTGGCAAAGGACAGTGGACTTTGTTCCATTCTGGCCCCGCTTGACCTTTCTTTGCATCCAACACAGTGGACCATGGCATGCTGTTGATAAGACTGAGGCACTATGTAGGACTTTCGGGAATGGTGCTATGGTGGTCTGAGTCCTACTTATTAGGCAGGGTGCAGCAGGTGGCACTGGACTCTTACATCCCAAGCAGTGCTGCACTCTGTTGCTGTGTTTCTCAGGGTTCAATTCTGGCCCCGATGTTGTTTGCCGTGTACATGCTGTCTCTGGGGAGATGATCAGGTAATATGACATGGGTTTTCACTGCTATGCAGATGATACGCAGCTTATGTGTCCTGTGTGCATGATGGGAGTGCTGTGGTCTCAAAGTAAAGTGAATCAGTTAAGGAATTTCAAGGATGGATGGCCATCAGCTGGCTTAGAATTAATCCTTTTAAGACAGAGGTGCTGCTGGTGGAACAAGGTCAGTACGATCAGCAATGAACGGTGTGGATGCTATTCTACTATATTTAAATGGTATCATGCTCTAAGCTGTGGACAGGGATGGAATCAGGGGGTCACTGCGGATTCTAAGCTGACCACAGAACATCAGATGTCAGCTATTGTCTGTAGTGGCTTTTTCCATCTTCAAAACATCTCCTGGACTAAGCTCTTCCTTGTACCTGCTGACCTGTTGCATGCCCTAGTCACATCTAGATTGGATTACTGCAACACCCTTTACCTAGGGTTATACGCGATGTTGGTACATCACCTGCAACTGGTCCAGAATGCGGCAGACTAGCTGGTTGCTGGGAACTCTCAGTTCAAAGCATATCATGACGGTTCTTTGTGCACTGCACTGGTTGCCTGTTCGGTGGCACATCAGTTTCAAGGTATGCTTGTTGACTTCCAAGACCCTGTACAGACTAGACTCTGGCTACCTAAAAGTCCTCCTAACCCCCATAAGCTCCTGGCTGCCTACTTCATTCAGCCAAGGCGAGTCTCCTCTCGATGTGTGGATCCCAGGTAAAGTCTTCGGGGATCAGGCATTTAGTCTGACTGCCACGGTGCTGTGGAATGCTCCTCCTCTTAAACCGAAACAAGCCCCATCAACCTACACTTTTAAAAGCCATCTGAAAACTCATTTGTTCAATACGTGTTTTGGATCCTGTTCTGTCTTAATATTTTAACACTTCTGTTGCTTTCAAAATGTGTTATTGTTTTCTGTTATGACTGTAAATAAAACTGCCTTGCCACATGAGCTAGTCCAGTCTGAATGTGGCTGCCAGATCAAAAGGTAGCCCAGACAGCCTACTTAACAACTAGGATGTTAACTGTGAATCCCACAGCCCCCACTTGCATACTGTGTGACCCTGAGCAAATCACAACTTCCTTGTGCTCCCAGGTTGCACATGTAAACAAGCTTTCAGCCTAGTGTCTCTCTCCTGGTTAAAAAAAAAAATAGGCCACTACTAGTCACTTCTATGGCAGGTCACAAATTTCAGCAAACTATCAGAAACCTACGGAACATAAGCAATCGCACTAAGGGGGCCCCCCACTGACCAGCTCATGATCAAGTGGGATAGTTCGCAGATGCACCTCTGCAGACAAGAAACATGGTCCTGGTTCAAAAATGCTTACAGATTTCTCCAAATCTTGTTTGCAAAGATGCAAAAATAGATTCAGAGTTTGCCCTCACCACAGAGAGAAAAACAACCCTTCCACTAAAACCACGGGTTTATAAATTCATAGATGATGGCTTTCCGACTACTGCCTGATAATGGGGACCTCAAATGGACACCCCAAAATCACGGACCCGTAGCAATGGGTAACAGATTTGACTCGACCAGCAAGGGGCTACCAGACTCATCTGACTAATTACCTCCTAATTTGATTAAAGATCTTCAAGGAGCTCTAAATAATGGCTTAGAGAAAAACAACTTGTCCATCGTAGCCTGACACCTTCTTGCCAATAGGTTTCCCTTCATAATTTTGCAAAAGATACAGCTACAGCTCTCCACCGTGTGGGACAGAAATGGGTCTGCCTCTGAAGTGACCCACTCCTGGAACTGGAAGACAAACTCTACAACTATGCCTGACAGCAGCCACTGGTGTGAAACCTAAAATGTGTGGCTTAGGTGAACAGCTAGTATGCTTCCTACTTCTAAATGGCCTGGATACAGAACATGATGTAGTAGGAGTAGTGACCATCTGAGGGGGTCTGTCACTCTAATGGTGTGAGCCCAGAACCCGCACATTTAAGAAAATTGGTTGGTGAGCATCCACTGCAAAGTCTGCATGTGCAAACTCACCGTGAGTACCGAAAATCACTATACCCAGCATGAGGCCTAACATGCACTGCACAGTGTGCACCATGACCCAATCTACCACTGACAACCAACAGACCATCTCACAATGGACCCCCTCGCGTCTTCTTACAAGACTGATCTGCCTTCCTAGAAACTAGTACTACCCCATGTTACTGAAACTTCTGTGCCAGATCCTACAATAGTTCACAAAAGCCCCAAAGAAAGCCACCTGTATTGAGGAAAGGGCAGGCCATCCAGACTGCAGAAGTGTCTGCCCAGATGGATCCTTAGAGTCAATCATCCAGCTAAAGGAAAGCCTGCAGTTCTTGTTTTCTGAGATACATTACCCATGCCGGGATGCATTTTGTGCAATCATGCAAAGGCGAGCTTCCATCCCAAGAAGCCAACTCATCCTGCTCCTTCAGGTAAGCAAAACTGCAATACAAAACCACAGATGCCAGCAAATGCTCTTTGTCAACTACACTGACTGCATTATGTCACTTGGGTCCCCACAGCCCACAACAATGTTGCCCAGCTGGGCTTCTTCTGCAAGCCATACTTTCAGCTTCAGCGAGTACCACTCCAACAATTTCTACACCTGTTTGTGTTAACGCTTCCAAATGCTGGTGGAAAGCACATGCTGCACTGTTTCAGGACTGAACCGGTTTACCCAGGAGAGCTAAGGTGGATCCAAGTCTGACAGCATGGATGACCAAGACGTTTACTAGAAGATAATGACAGTCCTCTCCTCGCCATCCTCAGCCCCACATGCAGTGAGAGGGTGTGCTGTGACATAGCCAGCCTGACCACCTCAAGGGTGTGGCACAGTGTTTTTGCTTGAACAATGCTATTATGAATGCTGCAGGGGTCTTGACATTCTCACCCAGTACATAATTTGAAGAAAAATTACACAATAATCTCATAACAATTTGTATGAAAAATTGGTACAGACATTGCACCATCATCTACATAAACATCACATAGGACATGGATGTAGATGAAGACACTGAAGGATCTTAGTACTTAATGGAGTCTTCCTCTTTCATCCACATTTGGTCCCAAGAGAATTCCGTTTGACTCTGTTCTTTGCATCTACAAATTGCCTGCCAACCACAGCCATGTCGTAAATCAAGATCAGGCCTAATCCAAACAAACACTTAGTAGCCCTCAAGAGAAGGCTGACCCTGTCAAAACGACAAAAAAAAAAAAAAAAAAAACAGGCTTGATGACAACACTGACAGAAGCGGCACCACAAAATGATAAAAATATCAAACATGATGCCAAGAAAATAGCAAATTATAATTGTACTAAGAAAAAAAATGATGAAGAAACATGATGAACTAGACTATCTAAAAAAAATGCTGGGTAGCTGATGAGATTCCAGATGGACTGCTCCACCCTGGTGAGAAAATGGAACTGAGAGAGTTAGGGCTGGTGACACTATAGGTCTACGTGCATGTGAGTCATGTGTTGCTGCTCTGCGTCAGCACCGCTGACCTGATTAAGTTCTGGGTCCCACTGGGTCCAAATGCCTCCAACGGAGACCAAAATGTGAGGCTCTATTGAGGCAATAACCTCTAAGAAAGTCTTTAAATTCTTCAACTGCAGTGGAATTCCATTCCCTTTTGATAAGTACTTGCTTTATATTTACCATACAGCCTTGTTAGGAGGAGGAGGCTTTGATACATTTTTAATGAGAGTCCTACTCTTTTATTTTGTCCTTCTGGATACCCATGATCCCCACCCCTGATGTTGGACGGGAAGGCTAGGCTGCACCCTTCCACCAGCCTTGACGCAGGTTGGGCAACTGCCTTCAAAGCAGATGCCAATGCCTCTCTTGCCCAGTATGGGGTGTGTACAATCTGAGTGGCCTGCATCAACCCTTCCTGAGAGCAAAGCACCTCACCTCTGCAATGCGCCTACTCCCAGCCAGCCTAAAGTGGTAATTCATAGCCTGAATGTGAATCCTGATCCCCAAGGAGGCAAAGGAATGCCAGTCCGACTCCTAGTGTTACTGCAAGACTGAAGCACTCATACCGAAACTAAAAATAGCCTTGCTCACAATTCAAACCTTCTAAATGTGCTTACTAACCAATAAAGCACTACCAGTTGTTGATTTTTCAGCTGTGAATACTTGACACCCCCCAACCCAAACAAATATCCAACAGGAAAAAAAAAATTCAGTCAGGTATATCCCACTAGTGACACTGGTTCTACATAACCTGCGAGTAAAAGCCCATGTCCACACACCCGGACAGCAACATGAAGCCAGGGCATACACTGAGCTTTCATGTCTGAAAGGTGCAAGCCATACTCACATCCTCGTCCTGGCCCGAGTTAATCAGCTCAATTAGTCTCTGAATCAACTTCTCTTCGTTGAGCCACTGAAACAGAAAATAATCTAAAGTGAATGAATTATATTAGTCATAGTCACACTTTAGTATAACCCCTGAGAAACAGAAAATGAGAAAAAGGTGACAATGCACATCATGCACACTTAGTTTGCTTCACGGACCTCAACCTTCTAAACAGGAACACAAGAGTCTTACCCAGTCCGGTAGCAACACTTCAACCCCTGACACTGCCCAGATTCTGAGCCCTGACCCCACCCAGTACTTCAATCTCAAGCCCAAACCTGGCTGAGTACACTAGTCTCCAGCTCCAGTTGCATACCCCGCCCAGTATCTGACCTCCAACCCCTGATCATGGCCAATAACTGGACCAGCTCCTGACCCAGCCCAGTAACTGGACTCCAGCTGCTGACTCTGTACAGTAAGGGGACTCGAGCCCCTTACCCTGCTCAGTAAGGGGACTTCAGCCCCTGCTCAGAAACTGGACACTCTGGACCGTGATCCTTCCAATAACTGGACTCCAATCCCCGACCCTGCCTAGTAATGGCACTCCAGCCCTTGCCCAATAACTAGAACTCAGCCCCCTAGCCCTGCCAATGACTGACTCTGGATCCTGATCCTGACCATTTACTGACCTCCAGACCCTAACATTTCCCAGCAACTGAACTAAGGACACTAACTGCTCAACAACTGGACTCCAGCCCCTGACCCCGCATCAACAGGATGAATCGAGACAAGACTATTCACTCCCATATGGACTTGTTGCCAGTCTATCATATGGCTGTCCCATTTGGATTTACCCAGCACCCCATTTGTGGTGCGGAGGGAAGAGAGGCACCAAGAGAATGAATGACTGCGAAGAGAGTACTCATATGGATTTGGTGCCAATCTGTCATGTGACTCACTAGGATTTACCCAGCTAAGCAGGCCACGTATAGTGCTTAGTGAACAAGTCTCAGGAGAATGGATGGAGACAATAGTACCCATTCTCCCAAAGGCAAGACACTGTTCTGTCTCAAAGACCACTCATCAGGATTTACTTAAGTTTCATGCCTGTAGTCCTGGACTTCAGGAGAGAAGATCTGGAAAAAAAAAATTGGGTAAATGCCTCTGACGCTCTAGCAGGGGGGTTAACCCGATAACCTGATAGAGTGGAGGGACCGTGGGCCAGATTGAGGGATGGCATAGTTAAGGCAACAAACCTCTGCACAAAAGAGGTGAGCAAAAACAGGAGGAAAGATAGACCAATATGGTTCTCCAGGGAGGTGGCAGCAGGACAAGGGTTAAAAAGGCAGCATTTGGGAGATACAAAGAGACACAGAGGGAAGACAACAGAGAGGTGTACCAGCAAAAAAAAGAGGGAAGCAGGGAAGGCGGTGAGGGGTGCTAAGGCACAAACTGAGAAAAGAACAGCAAAGGATTAACAAAATGGGACAAAACCATTTTTAGGTATAGAAGTGAAAAAAGAAAGATAAGTGGCAGAACTGTGAGGATAACGGGTGCAGAGGGATACTGTACAGAGGATGATCAAGAAGAACAGGTTACTCACCTGTAAGAAGTAATCCTAGGAGTGGTATGTTGTTTATCCACACTCTCTGGCATGTCTCTTTCCCCTTTAAATCTGGCCGGAAGTCTTCAAGCTAGCTCCTCCCACCCACCCGGGGGGTAAATACCTCGGCTCCGCCCCATGACACCAGATCTTAGCCCGCTGGAAGCAAGGTTGTGCGCCTAAAGCCAGGGAGGTCGGGCGGGTGCGTGTGGATGAACATATACCACTCCTAAAACTACTGTTACAGGTGAGTAACCTGTTCTTCTAGGAGCAAGGATATGTTGTTCATCCACACACTCTGGCAGACTCCAAGCAGTTCTCTGGGAGGAGGGAGGCAAAGTGCACACCCCTACTTGGGAAACAGAGATTGGAGAACGAGGCCCCAAAACCAGCATCCCGGAGTGACTCAAGGTCGATGTGGTAGTGGGTAATGAAGGTGTTTGCTGACTTCCACGCAGTAGCCCGACAGATTTCCTGGATAGGGATGTCCCTGGAAGCAGCCACCGATGCAGCAGTATGGCGGGCAGAATGAGCTCTTATCCCTCTGGGAGGCTCCTTGTCCAACTCGTAGCAAAAACCTATGCAAGATGTAATCCACCTTGCAATGGTCCGTTTGGCTGCAGGTCTGCCAGAAGCGGCTTCAGCGTAGGTGACAAACAGCTGGCGAACCTCTCCCCGAATTTCCGCATTGTTTCCTTATAATAGGAGAGAGCACGTCTCAGGTCCAAAGTATACAGGCTGTACTCGGTGTCCGAGGTGTAATTAGGGTAGTATACCAGCAGAGTTAACACCTGGTTAAGGTGAAACTCTGATACCACCTACGGAAGGAATTTCGGCTGGGGGTGCAGGACAACTTTGTCCCTGTGAAAGACTAGATAAGGGGAGTCCACCGGAAGCGCCTGGAGCTCCCCTGTCCTTCTAGCAGACGTGATAGCCACCAGGAAAGCCATCTTCCACAACAAGTGTGAGAGCTCACACTTGTGCATGGGTTCGAATGGCTTGCCCATGAACTTTGCCAAAACCAGCAACAGATCCCACGGAGATGGAGGTTCACACACCGGAGGGGATATGTGATCCAGGCCTTTGAAGAAACGCCTGACCACCGTCTCCTGCGCCAATGTTGGCTGACCGGCCCGTGCCCAGTAAGCAGAAATGGCTGCCAGGTGCACCCTAAGCGTCGATGACCGCAGACCCCCTTTGGAGAGAGACCAAAGGTAGTAGAGAATGTCAGCCACAGAACAGGATAAGGGGTCCAGACTCTTACCCTGACACCAAATGGAAAATGTCTTCCATTTGAAGGCATAACATTTCCTGGTAGAGTCCTTACGAGATGCCTCCACCACGGTGTAGATATCCTCAGAAAGACCCAGAGCCTGGAACTCTAGCCGCTCAGGTATCAGGCTGTGAGGTGCAAGCATTGAAAGTCCGGATGGAATACCTTCCCATGTTTCAGAGATAATCGGTCCGGGCGTGTACAGAGCCGCTCTGGAGGCCTGCAGCTGAGGCTGAGGAGATCTGGGTACCAGAACTGGTGCGGCCAGTCTGGGGCTACCAGAATCACATTTGCCTTGTCCCTCCGCACCTTGAGTAACACCTTGTGGATCAAGGGAAATGGAGGGAAGGCGTAGAGGATTCCTGGGGTCCACGGCTTCGAAAAGGCATCCCCCTGCAGCGAGCCCTGCTGAGGGGGCGGGCATGGTATGGCCTCAGCTTGGTGTTTTCCCTGGAGGCAAACAGGTCCACCAACGGTTTGCCCCAACGGGAGAACAGACTGTAAGCTACCTCTGGATGGAGAGACCACTTGTGGGATGTCTGGCCTATGTGGCTGAGAGCATCTGCCAGCTGGTTCGAGACTCCTGCCACATGGATAGCTGGGAGATCCGCCTCCAACCGGCTTACGAGGGTCCAGATGCGGAGTGCCTCCTTGCACAGCAGACTGGAGTGCGTGCCGCCCTGTTTGTTGAGGTAGTACATGGTCGTGGTATTGTCAGTCTGGATTTGAACTACTTGAACCAGGAGATGAGGAGCAAAAGCTGATAGTGCCAGTCTGACTGCTCTGAGCTCCAACAGGTTGACGTTGCATCGGGACTCCTCAGGGGTCCAGAACCCATGGGCTCTGCTGTCCCCCACGTGGGCTTCCCAGCCCATGACAGAGGCATCGGTCGTGAGAATGACCATCGGCTCGGGGTGGACAAACGGGATCCCCTCCTGCAACTGGTCTGGGGCGGTCCACCATTGGGGAGTGTCCCACATCTTCTGGGTCACAGTGATCAGCTGGTCAAAGTGACAGAGGCGCTGAGTCCACTGAGCGGCCAGCTCCCACTGGAGGGGGCACATGTGCCATCTGGCCCAACTGACCACTGAGGTGCATGCCGCCATGCAACCCAGAAGGTGCAGGAAGTCCTGGGCAAGGCGCAAGTGCCCAACCAGAAATGATTGGGCAAAGGAGGAAAGAACCTCCGCCCTGTCCGCCAGGAGCCAAGCTCTGGCTTGACAAGAGTCGAGCTCTGCCCCGATGAAGCCCGTCACCTGAGAGGACACAAGTTCTGACTTGGCCTCGTTGATCAGGAGGCCTAATTGGGAGCAGGATTGAAGAGCCAGATCCCTGGATCTCTCCACCTCCTGGAGGGAGGAACCTGCCAAGAGCCAGTCATCGAGATAAGGTTAGTATTTAACTCCTCGATGCCGGAGATGGGCTGCCACCATTGCGATGCACTTGAAGACCCTCAGGGCCGATGACAGACCGAATGACAGGGCTCGGAACTCGTACAGGGTCCCTTCGACCCTGAAGTGGAGGAACCGCTGATGGGACGGACAGATTGGGATGTGGAAGAACGCTTCCTGCAGATCCAGTGAACAGAAATGCAGGTCACTCACCTGTAACAGGAGTTCTAGGAACGGTATATGTTGTTCATCCACACTTACTGGCAGGTTCCTTGCCACTTTAAATCTTGCCAGAGGTCTTCAAGCTGGCTCCTCCCACCCACCCAGGTGGTAAAACCCTCGGCTCCGCCCCATGACATCAGATCTAGCCCGCTGGAAGCCAGGTTGTGCGTCGAAGCCGGGGAGGTCGGGTGGGTTGTGTGGATGAACAATATATACCATGTCTAGAACTCCTGTTACAGGTGAGTAACCTGTATTTCTAGGAAGGAGGGAGGCAAGGCGCACACCCCCTACTTGGGAAATAAGGACTGGAGAAACGAGGTCCCAAAACCAGCATCCCGGCATGACTCTAGGTCGATGTGGTAATGGGTAATGAAGGTGTGTGCTGACTTCCAGGTACCAGCTCTGCAGATTTCCTGGATAGGGACAACCCTGGAAGCAGCCCCTGAAGCAGCGGTATGGCGGGTAGAATGAGCTCTTATCTCTCTGGAAGGCTCCATGCCCCACAACCTATAGCAGAGATCTATGCGGGAGGTGACCCACCTACCCTATCGTCTCTTGGCTGCTCAGAGTGGAAGCTTCAGCGTAAGTGACAAACAGCAGGTGAACCTCTCCCTGAACTTCAGCCATCCGCTCCTTAAAACAAGAGAGCGCGCTCTTCTAGGGTCCAAAGTATGGAGCCTATAATCGGCCTCCGAGGTGTGACTGGGGTAGAACATCGGCAGTGTCAACACCTGGTTAAGGTGAAACTCCGACACCACCTTCGGAAGGAATTTCAGGTGGGGACACAGGGCAACCTTGTCCCTGTGGAAGACCAGATAAGGAGACTCGATAGAAAGCGCCTGGAGCTCTCCCATCCCTCTGGCAGACGTGATAGCCACCAAGAAGGCGGTCTTCCACGACAGGTGAGAGATGTCACATCTGTGCATTGGTTCGAATGACTTGCCCATGAGCTTAGCCAATACCAGCAGTAGATCCCACAGAGGTGGAGGTTCTTGCACCAGAGGGGATATGTGATCAAGACCTTTGAGAAAAAGCGCCCAACCACCTTCTCCTGCGCCACCGACTGCTTTCCAGACTGCGCCCGGTAAGCAGAGATGGCTGCCAGGTGCACCTTAACGGTCGTCGACTGAAGCCCTAGCTAAGAAAGGGACCACAGGTAGTCCAGAATGCTGGCCAAGGAACAGGACGAAGGGTCCAACCCCTTATCCTGACACCAAATGGAGAATCTCTTCCATTTGAAGGCATAGCATTTTCTGGTCGACTCCTTACGGGACGCCTCAACAACATTGAGGACCTCGTCGGAAAGACCCAAGGCCTGGAACTCTAGCCACTCAGGAACCAGGCCGTCAGGTGCAGGGATTGAAGGTCCAGGTGGAGTACCTTCCCCTGGTTGACTGAGATCAGGTCCGGGCGGGCTGGAAGCCGCCTCGGGAGCCTGGAGCTGAGGCTGAGGAGCCAGTCTGGGGATACCAGAATCACCTGTGCCTTGTCCTGCCTCACCTTGAGAAGCACCTTGTGGATCAAGGGAAATGGGGGAAAGGCGTAGAAGAGGCCCGGGGACCACGGCCTCAAGAAGGCATCCCCCTGCAGCGAGCCCTGCTGAGGGGGACGGGCATGAAACAGCCTCAGCTTTATATTCTCCCTTGAGGCAAACAGGTCCACCTGAGGTGTGCCCCAGTGGGACAAGAGATCGTGTACTACCTTCGGCAGGAGACACCACTCGTGAGATGCAGCGCCTATCCGGCTTAGGGCATCGGCCAGAGTGTTGGAGGCTCCCGGCACATGGATGGTTGGGAGATCCGCCTCCAGTCTGCTCACGAGGGACCAACTGCGAAGAGCTTCCTTGCCCAGGGGCAAGGAGCACGTCTCACCCTGGTGGTTTAGGTAGTGCATGGTCGTGGTATTGTCCATCTGGACCTGGACCACTTGACCCCGCACAAACAGAGTGAAGGCGGTGAGAGCTAGTCAGACCGCTCGAAGCTCCAGCAAGTTGATAAGGCACCCAGACTCCTGAGGGGACCAGAGGCCATGCGCTCTGTGCTCCCCCAGATGGGCACCCCAACCCATCAGAGAGGCGTCAGTCGTTAGAATGACCGTCGGCTCAGGGCGGACAAATGGGATGCCCTCCTGTAGGTGAGATGGAACGATCCACCACTGGAGAGCGTTCCACATTTCCTGGGTCACCGCCACTGGCTGGTCCAGAGGACCGGAGCGCTGTGACCATTGACGGCCCAGTCCCCATTGAAGGGGACGCATGTGCCAGTGGGCCCCACGGTACACACTGGTGCAGGCCGCCATAAGGCCCAGGAGGTGCAGGAAGTCCCGGACAGGGCACAATTGCTCAACCAGAAATGATTGAGCAAAGGAGGAAAGAACCTGCCCTGTCCGCCAGGAGCCGTGCTCTGCTCAAGAGTGTCTAGCCTGCCTCGATGAATTGAATCACTCATGCTTGGCATGAGTTCCGATTGCTCTCTGCTGATGAGGAGGCCAATCAGAGCAGACCTGGAGGGCCGATCCCTGACCGCCCCACCTCCAGCCTGGAGGCTGCAATCAGCCAGTCGTCCTGGTAAGGGCACACCAGACCCTTCGGCGCTGCAGGAATGCTGTCACCACTGCCTGCATTTGGTGAAGACCCTGGGAGCTGGAGAAAGGCTGAAGGGCATGGCCCGGAACTCGTAAAGGGACCCCTCCGCTCTGAAGTGAAGGAATCACTGGTGGGACGGACGGATTGGGACATGAAAGAACGCATCCTGGAAGTCCAGAGAACAGAACCACACGCCTCATTCCAAGGATGGAATGATCTGTGCCAGAGTGACCATCCTGAAGGTTCGAGACCTTAGGAACTTGTTCAGGTCATGTAGTTCTAGAATGGGGCGCCAGCCCCGCGTCCGTTTCAGGACCAGGAAATTCCTGGACACAAACCCTGGGTCTGGTGGAGGATCCACCACCTCCCTGATCACTTCCTTTTGGAGGAGCAGAGCGATGCCAGCTCGACGAGCCAACAGAGAGGTCATGACCCCAGCCCCCATGCGGAGCGAGACGGTTCTATAGAGTGGGGGCTCGCTCAAATTCCAGAGGCAGACCCTTCCCTACCACTTCCAACACCCAGCGGTCCACAATGATAGCGGACCAGGCGGAAAGGAAGTGGCGGAGTCGTCCACCCACCGGGGGGAGTGACGAGGCTGGGGGCGACATCACTCAACCCGTCACTGGGCAGGCTTAGAGGAAGGACCGGCCAAGGAACTTCCTGGGCCTTTTCCTCCCTGCTTCCTGCTGGAGGAAGCTGCAGACTTGGCTTTGGGGTGCCAAGTGCGAGCCTGCTGGCCCTGATGTTGATGTTGCTGGCGTCTGGCGTGCCGCAGGGGCAGAAGGTCATATTACGCTGTTGCTGGCAGCTTTGTCCTTCTGAGCAGACATGACCGAGTCCAAGGTGGTATTGGACTCCTGATCCTCTGCAAATGACCTCCACCTCAGACCGAACTAGTCGGCACCTAGGAAGGAACGCTCGTAGCTTGTGCCGGTATCCGCGTGAAGGTGAGATCCGTGAGCTGTTTCTGCGGCACATGGCCACTGCGGCCGCGCTGACCGTGCACAAGAGTCTCCAATGTCAAGAGCAGTTTGGAGCTGTTTTGCCACCACCCTTCCCTGATCCTGCACCTGCTTGACCGTAGTCTGGAGGTCAGCCGGGAGATGAGGAATCACCTCATCCAGGGAGACCAAAAGGGCACGGGAAAAGTGTGCCATCAGTATGGCCGAACTGGCCTGACGAAGGCCTAAGGAGGACACAGCGTAAACTTTATGCCCGGAATAGTCCAGTTTTTTGGACTCTTTATTGGGTGGCTTGTCCATGTCCCAAGCGTTTCCGGAGCGCCGGAAAACACTGTTGGTCACCAACCCCTCCACAGAGGGGTGCTCCGAGAATCCGGAGAGTGAGCCGGTGGGAACCGCATATTTCCTGGCCATCCTGGCAGAGAGAGCTGGACAAGAAGCCGGCCGCTGCCATAGCTCCAGGGCCGGACCAACAATGGCTTCGGCCACAGGAAAGGCCTCCGAGGAGATCCTCGTCCAGTATCTCCATGAGGGACACGGTCCGCTTTGACACGTGGTTCGAGCTTCATCCCAGTAGATTCTGAGATGAGCCAAAGCAAACCCATGAACGAGGATGGGCTCTCATCCACCGACTGTCCCTCAGAGGACTCCAGGTCGAGAGGCCTGGAGAACAGGGAAGAGTCATCGTCAGACTCGAGGAGTCTGCAAACAGCTGCCGAGGGCCTGAGCCACCCTCCACCTGCCGAGGACGATCGGGAGTGAGGGTGACCGACAACCGATGGGGCAACCCATGACCCGACCGAGAATCCTTGGTCGGAGCCCCAGATTTTGGTTGTGGAGGCAGGGGTACCACACAATGGGTGGTACAGCTGGTTTTGGCCTAACAACCGGCGCCGGTTTCGGTTCCTCTATGACCACAAGGGGTTGTTTCGGCCGTTCAGGTGACAGCCACTTAATAGCCGGGGAAGGCGACGGAGTCGGCTTGCTCCCGGACAAAAGGAGTTGCTGCCACATCAGATCGTCATAGCACCGACACAACTTGCACCAGAGCCTATCCTCCCGAGAAGGACTAAGGACAAGGATGAACGTGCCGCCGCTTCCTCGTGCCGAGACCGCCAATGTCAGCGGGATCGGCTGGACCAAGAGGAGGTCCGAGACCGAGATCCTCTGTGTTTCCGAGGATGGGTCTGGGAGGGAGCGGGAGAAACCCGTTCCTCCCCTGGCTCAGGAACCTTAACAGAGGACTCTGGCACAGGTGGCACAGGCAAGTCCTCGGTTTCCACCGGGGGAACTGGTGAAGAAGGGTTGTCGGCTTCTCCAGTCGACAGCCTGTCCGACGGGTCGAGAAAAATCTCTACTGCATCGACGGGTGTCTCGCCAGCAGACCTGACGGGACACCGTGAAGCCAGCAGCCTTAGTCAAGAATTCCCCGATCAAGTCGAGTGTCGACTATCCGGGACCTCTCCCGCTCCCACGAACATCGACAGTGAGACTTACCCTTCGAGTCCTTTTTCTTGGACCGAGAGGAATGTCCCGATGGACCCTCTCCCTTAGTAGAGAGGGACTGACAAAGTTCCTTAAATGAAGCTGAATAGGAGGAGCCCAAGGAGAGCGGGATAAATGCTGTGACCGAGGAAGAAGATGGGGCCTGACCCGCCTCCTCCTCAAGGGCAATCATTTGCTCAAGTTGCTCAGCCAAGCCCGCCGCCAGACACCGCCCAATGGGCCTCCTTCGACTTTACTGGAGGAATACGTCCCTCGGAGCACCCAAGTTGAAGTCTGGAAGCACGGTCTTCGAGAACGTTGACCGAGAAGGACTTGCACAATTCGCAAGCCTGCGGGTCGTGATCGAGCCCAAGGCAGTAAACGCACATGGAGTGCAGATCGGTCCGAAACATCTTCTGCCCACAAGGGCACCGCCTAAACCGAGTCAATTTGTCCATCACAGCCGAAGGAAGAAAAAGACCAAAGTCTAGTAAATTTAAGAACGAGTTTCGGTTTAACCGAAGAGGTAGGATCCAGGCCTAAAACGCAGAGTGCAAAGGAGGAACCTGAGCTTCCAAGCAGTAAGGAAGATCTGGCGTAATGGGGCGGAGCCGAGAGTTTTACCACCCGAGTGGGTGGGAGGAGCCAGCTTGAAGACCTTCCGGCAAGATTTAAAGCAGCAAGGAACCTGCCAGTAAGTGTGGATAGAACATATCCATGTCCCTAGAACCACGTTTCACTCCAGGGATGGTAAGATCTGGTTCAGAGTTACCATCCGGAAGGTGCGAGACCTGACATATTGATTCAGGTCGTGGAGATCTAGGATGGGACGCCAACCCCCCATCCGCTTGGGCACCAGGAAGTACCTGGACATGAAGCCTGGGTATGTATTAGGATCTGGCACTGGAGTTATCGCCTCTTTGCAGAGTAGCTGAGTAATGTCGTCTTGAAGAGCTGACTGAATGCGAGCTGAGAACATTTCCTCCCAAGGGGCGCGGGCTCGGCTGGGAGGGTACTGCTCAAATTCCAGAGGCAGTCCCTGGCCGACCACTTCTAGGACCCACCTGTCCGAGGTGATATCGGACCAGGTGGAAAGAAAGTGTCGGAGCCGGCCCCCCATGGGAGGACCCAGAGCTGGCATGACGGGTATAGGGGGGCAACCCCCAACCCATCACTGAGCAGGCTTTGAGGAGGAGGAGGAGACTCCTAGACCGGCACCTCGGCCTCCCTTACGGGGATGCTGGGGACCCTGCTTGGGCCTGGGGCGCCAAGCTTGAGCCTGCTGTTGCTGCTGGCCTCCTTGATAGGAGGGCTGCCTAACCGCAGGGAAAGAGTGCCGAAAAGGCTTCTTCTTGCGCTTCTGCTGGCTCTTGCCCGAAGAAACCTTCGCAGAGGTAGCATCCAAGGTGGCAATGGACTGCTCTATGCGCTGGAGATGACCAGCCACTCCTGGACCGAAGAGGTAGGTGCCTAGGAAGGGCACGTCAGCTAACTTGTGCTGGGTATCCGCCAGGAAGGAGGACAGCCTCAGCGAAGCCCTGCGGCGAGTAGCCACTGCGGCTGCCAAGGAATGGGCACAGGAGTCTCCAATGCCCAGGGCCATCTGGAGCTGCTGTTTTGAAACAGCACGGCCCTGATCACGGCCCTGCTTCACTGAGGTCTGCATGTCTGCCGGGAGATGAGGGAGGACTTCATCCAATGACCCAAGGAGGGCATAAGAGAAGTGTGCCATGATGACAGCCGAGTTGGCCTGACGAAGGCCTAAGGAAGAGGCTGCGCAGCCCTTACAGGCACAGTTGTCCATATTTTTGGACTCCTTGTCCGGGGGTCGGTCAGTGTCTGCTGAGCTACCAGTACGCCTGAACACAGAAGCAGTAACTAGGATTTTGGCCGAAGGATGCTCTGTGAACCCTGCCAGGGACCCCATGGGCACCATATACTTGCGGGCAGATGGGGCTGGGCAGGAAGCAGGACGCTGTCAAAACTCAAGGGCCGGGCCAACGATGGCTTCGGCCACTGGAAAGGCCTCCGTCGGAGTATCCCCCCTTTTGAGAATATCTGTAAGGGGGTACTCCGCCTTTTTCTGGATGGGCTCCAGGGGCATTCCGGTGGACTTGGAGATCAGGCGGACAATGCCCTGAAAGGAGGAAGGGCCTCCTCCAGTCCAGCTTGGCGACTCATCATCCCCGGATGAGTGTAACCCGTGTCCGAGTCCGAAGTCTCGGGGTATAGTGGCTCACCTCACGCCTGATCTGCCGAGGGCGGTTGGGGATGACCTGCATGGACAGACGCCAGGGGAGCCCGGTGTCTGTATGGTCCTCTTCGAGGGAGCCCCTCCCTGAGGCTGCTTAGGCGGTAGCTCCACCAAAATCAGTGGAGAAATCGGAATAGGCAGAGTCGGTATACGCGCTGCACCCAGGGTATGTGGAACCGAGGCCTTCTGTTCCGGAGGGGTAGGCATCGGCTTAGGAAGCGGGAGCCAAGTAATGGCTGGGGCAGCCGGTAGAGCCGGCTTCTGCCCGGTCAAAATCAGCTGTTGCCACATCAAATCCTCATAGCGTCGATGGAGTTTCCGTCGAAGCATCTCCTCATCCGAGGAGGATGAGGACCGGCGGTGGCACCTCTTTTTTGAATGTTTATGGCCCTTCTTCGGCTGATCGACCGAAGGGGTCAGCTAGTTCGATCGGGAGAAACCGGAGTCAGTGAAAACCGAGGTTCCGGCACCTTATCCTCGATAGGGACACCCGAGGGTAGTGTCTCCTTATCGGGAAAGGATAGGACAAGTGTCCTTTCAAAGGAGTCGGCAACTGGAGTCTGCGACAAAGGCTCGATTGGGTCGAGAGTAATCTCTGCCAGTTCAGCCGTTTCGTCGGTCTTGGTGCCTTGGCCAGATGGAAGATCCATAAAGCCGGCGGCCGAGGAAGCGATCTCGACCGAAGTCGAGACCGCATGTTCCTGGGACTCGGACCTCTCTCTGTCCCAGGAGCATCTCCTTCTGGAAGACGACGACTTGAGGTCCTTGTCCCTCTTCCGAGGGCAGGAGGAGTGCGAGCCCAAGGGCGCCTCAACCCTGGTGGGGAGAGACTGGCACAACTCCCTAAAGGAGCCCGAAAAAGTACAGCCAAGTTTGAGATGAATTAAAAAATTGCGACTGGCCGAAGCCTGAGCCGCTTCCTCCTTGAAAGCAGCCATCTGCTCAAGCTGCTCGGCGGATCCTGCAGCCGCGGAAACCGCCCACCCTGCCTCCTTAGATTTTACTGGCGGGTTTCTAAGCTACCATCTCCCAAATTTTAGGCGCGACTTGCGGTCGTCCAGAACGTTGCGATGGAAGGCCAAACAGAAAGTACAAGATGTGGTGTTGTCATGTCCGACACCTAGGCAATAGACACACGAGAGGTGGGGATCGGTGCGTGACATTTTCTGGCCGCAGGGACACCGGCGAAATCCGGGGGATAATTTGTCCTCCATGTCCGATGCGGTGTAGTCTGAGTCGAGAATTCTGACGAGTTTCAAAGTAATTTGTGGTGAAAACCGACTCTGCGAATCCAGGGCCTACGAACTGCTAAAGTAGCACGAGGGAACCTGAACCTTCCAGCGGAAAGGAAGATCTGGCATCATGGGGCGGAGCCAAGGTATTTACCACCTGGGTGGGTGGGAGGAGCTAGCTTGAAGACTTCTGGCCAGATTTAAAGGGGAAAGGGACATGCCAAAGAGTGTGGATGAACAACATATCCACGCTTCTAGAAAAAAAGGTTACTCACCTGTAACAGTAGTTCTAGGAGTGGTAAATGTTCATCCACACTGGTTGGCATGTCCCGCTCCCTTTAAATCTTACTGGATGGTCTAAAAGCTGGCTTCTCCCACCCACCCAAGTGGTATATGCCTCGGCTCCACCCCTTGATGTCAGATCTTGCCCACCGGAAGCAGAGGGTTGTGCGTCGAAGCCAGGGAGGTCAGGTGGGTTCGTGAGGATAAACAACATATACCACTCCTAGAACTACTGTTACAGGTGAGTAACCTGTTTTTCTAGGAGCATGGATATGTTGTTCTATCCATACTAGTTGGCAGACTCCTACCAGTTCTCTGGGAGGAGGAAGGCAAGGCGCATACCCCCTACTTAGGGAACTGAGATTTGAGAACTGAGGCCCCAGAACCAGCATCCCGGTGTGACTCTAGGTCGATGTGGTAATGGGGAAATGAAGGTGTTTGCTGACTTCCAGGTAGCAGCCCTGCAGATATACTGGATAGGGATGTCCCTAGAAGCAGCCACCGATGCAGCAGTATGGTGGGTGGAATTAGCTCTTTTCCCTACGGAAGGCTCCTTGCCCACCAATCGATAACAGAGATCAATGCAAGACGGAATCCATCTATCAGTCGTCCGCTTTGGAGCAGGTCTGAGAGGTGCAAACAGCTGGCAAACCTCTCCCCGAACTTCAGTCGCACACTCCTTGTAGTAAGAGAGCATTCGTCTCAGGTCCAAAGTATGGAGCCTGTACTCGGTCTCCAAGATGTAAATGGGGTAAGTACACCAGCAGAGTCATCACCTGGTTCAGATGAAACTTCAACACCACCTTCAGAAGGAACTTCGGGTTGGGGCGCAGGACAAACTTGTCCCTGTGGAAGACCAGGTAGGGAGACTCGACAGAGAGCACCTGCAGCTTCCCAATCCTTTTAGCTGACGTGACAGCCACCAAGAAGGCGGTCTTCCACAACAGATGTGACATCTCACACCTGTGAATCAGTCCGAATGGCTTGCCCATGAGCTTTGCCAGTACCAGCCTTTAAAGAAATGCCTGACCACCTCCTCCTGTGCCATCATCTGCTGACCGGCCCGCGCGCAGTAAGCAAAGATGGCTGCCAGGTGCACCTTAAGGGTTGTAGACCAAAGACCCCCTTTGGAAAGAGACCAAAGGTAGTCGAGGATGCTAGCCACTGGACAGGATGAAGGGTCCAGGCCCTTGCCCTGACACCAAATGGAGAATCTCGTCCATTTGAAGGCATGGCACCTCCTGGTCAACTCCTTCCTCGATACCTCAACTACATTGAGGACATCACTGGAGAGAGAGACCCAAAGCCTGGAACTGTAGCCACTCAGTAATTAGGCTGTCAAGTGCAGGGATTTAAGGTCCAGATGGAATACCTTCCCCTGACTGATAGAAATCAGGTCCTGGCGTGCTGGAAGACGCCTCGAGAGCCTGGTGCTGAGGCTGAGGAGATCTGGATACCAGAACTGGCAGGGCCGGTTTGAGGAGACCAGGATCACCTGTGCCTTGTCCTTTCTGACCTTGAGGAGCACCTTGTGGACCACGCTTGGCCCACCTAACAGATAAGCTGCAGATCCTAGTTAACCAACAGCCTACTTCCTCCTACCCCCAACTAGAATTGCCTTATGTCTGTCCCACGCATTCTTGAATTCCCGTTTGACTCTATGACCTCCTCAGGAAGGCTGTTCCATGCATCTACAACCCTCTCTGTGAAGAAATACTTCCTCACATTACCTCTGAGCTGTCCCCCCTCTATGTGGAGTGTGGAGAAAAGGCACAAAAGAGGCCTGGGGTCCATGACCTCAAGAAGGCATCCCCCTGCAGAGAGCTCTGCTGAGGGGGGTTGGCATGGAACAGCCTCAGCTTTTTGTTCTCCCTGGAGGTGAACAGGTCCACCTGAGGGATGCCACACTGGGAGAACAGACTGTGAACTACCTCTGGGTGGAGAAACCACTCGTGGGACACCGTGCCCACACAGTTGAGGGTGTCCGTCAACTGATTCGAGGCTCCTGCCACATGAATGGCTAGATCATCTGCCTCTAGTCGGCTCATGAGGGTTCAGACATGGAGCGCTTCCCTGCACAGAGGCTGGGAGTGTGTGCAACCCTGGTTGTTGAGGTAGTACATGGTCGTGGTGTTCTCCATCTGGACCCGAACCACTTGACCCCAAAAGAACGGAGTGAATGCAGCCAGCACCAGCCGAACTGCTCGGAGCTCCAGCAGGTTGATACAACATCGGGATTCCTTGGGGGTCCACAGCCCGTGGGCTCTGTGATTCCCCATGTGGGCACCCCAGCCCATAAGAGAAGCATCGGTCATCAGGACGACCATCGGCTCGGGGGCAGACAAACAGGATCCCTCCCTGCAGATGTTCTAGGACAGTCTGCCACTGGAGGGTTTCAGACATCATCTGGGTCACAGTGACCAGCTGGTCGAAATTACCTTGTCACTGACACCACTTGCTAGCCTGTTCCTATTGAAGGGAGAGCATATGCCACTGGGCCCAGCGGACCACGGAGGTGCAGGCCGCCATGTAACCCAGAAGTCGCAGGAAGTGCCGGGCACAGCACAATTGCCCAACCAGAAATGATCGGGCAAAGGAGGAGAGAACCTCTGCCCTGTCCGCCGGGAGCCTGGCTCTGGCTCAGCAAGAGTCGAGCTCTGCCCAGATGAAGCAAATCACCTACGAGAGCACAAATTCCAGCTTGGCCTCATTGATCAGGAGGCCAAGGCTGAGACAGGTTTGGGAGGGCCAGATCCCTGGAGCTCTCCAACTCCAGTCTGGAAGGACCCACTATGAGCCAATCGTCGAGATAAGGGGTAGGCCCTGACCCTTCGACGTTGAAGATGAGGCGCCACTACTGCAAAGCATTTGGTGAAGACCCTGGGGGCTGATGACAGGCCAAACGGCATGGCTTGGAACCCTTAGAGGGTTCCCTCCACCCTGAAGCAGAGGAGCCTTCGGTGGGATGGACGGATCGGGACATGAAAGAACGCATCCTGTAGATCCAGGGACCAGAACCACATGTTCTGCTCAAGAGATGGTATGATCTGAGACAGAGTTACCATCCAAAAAAGTGTGAGACCTGAGAAACTGAGTCAGGTCATGCAGATCTAGAATGGGGCGCCAACCCCCCATCTGTTTGGGACAAGGAATTACCTGGAAAAAAAATCTGGGTTGACAGGGGGATCCACGACTCTGACCACTACCTCCTTGCGTGGAATTGGGCAATGT
This sequence comes from Neoceratodus forsteri, assembly GCA_016271365.2. NCBI lineage: Eukaryota > Metazoa > Chordata > Ceratodontiformes > Ceratodontidae > Neoceratodus > Neoceratodus forsteri. The sequence goes on along the minus strand of CM028131.1, from coordinate 104,984,562 downwards.
CATCTCTGAGAGCCGACTGAGTATGAGCGGATACCTCCTCCTCCCATAGGGCGTGGGCTCGGTTTGGAGGGTGCTGCTCGAATTCCAGAGGAAGTCCCTGGCCAACCACTTCCAAGACCCACCTGTCCGTTGTGACACTGGACCAGGCAGAAAGGAAGTGGTGGAGCCAGACCCCCACGAGAGGACCCAGAGTGGTCGTGATGGCCATGGAGGTGGCTACTCCTATCCTGTCACTGTGCAGGCTTGGAGGAGGAGGATCCAGTGGGGGGACCGCTGGGGCCATTCCCTCTGCACTTACAGGCTGCCGAAGCCCCTGACTTGGGCCAAGGGTGCCAAGACTGAGCCTGCTGCTGCTGCCCAGATTAGTACTGGGACTGTTTGACCACAGGGGCAGATGGCCGAAAAGACTTCCTTTTTCTGCTTCTTCAAACCCTGGGGTTACTTCTGGGAGGAGTTAATGGGGTCCAAGTTGGCACTGGACTTCTTGATACACTGGAGGTGACTTTCGACTCCTGGATCGAACAAGTCAGTACACAGAAAAGGAATGTCCTCCAGTTTGTGCTGGATGTCTGCCGTGAAGGTTAAGACTCTCAGCCAGGCCTTGCGGTGCATGGCGACTGTAGCCACCACTGAACGGGCACAAGAATCCCCGCTGTCCAGAGTCGTCTGGAGTTGCTGCTTAGCAACAGCCCGATCCTGGTCATGGACCTGCTTGACCATGGTCTGAAGGTCCACGGGGAGCAGAGTAGGCACCTCATCCAGAGAGCCCAATAGGGCATGGGAGAAATGTGCCATAATGATGGCTGAACTCGCCTGTCGGAGACCAAGTGAGAAGGCAGCATAGACCTTTCTGGCCGAAATGGTTCAATTTCTTGGGACTCTTTATCCAGGGGTCTATCCGTGTCTCCCAAGTTGCCCGAGCGCCAAACCACAGACTCGGTCAGTAACTCCTCAGCCGAGGGATGCTGTGTGAACCCCAAAGGGGAGCCTATGGGAACCACGTACCTGTGGGCCATGCGGGCTGAAGGTCCAGGGCAGGAGGCTGGGTGCTGCCACAGCTCCAAGGCTGGGCCAACTATTGCTTCGGCCGCTGGGAAGGCCTCGGATGGAGAATCCCCTTTCCTGAGGATATCAGTTAGGGGATATTCAGCCCATTTTTCAACAGGCTCGAAAAGTCATCCCTGTTGATTCAGAGAGGAGACGGAAGATGCCCAGGAAGAACATGGGACCTTCCTCCATCGACAGACTTATGGAATCGTTGTCGCACGGATGCAAATTCAGTTCTGAATTCTCAGACTCAGAGACTGGATAGAGCAGCCGACCACCAGAGTCACTCTCGACCAGTCGCGGATGGTTGGGAGTAAGCGTGACGGACAGCCTGTGCGGAAGGCCCTGAACAGGCCAAGGCTCCTTGGCAGGAGCCCCTGAGGGAAACTGCTTTGGTGGCAGTTCCACTAAAACAGATGGAAAGGCCAGCTTCAGCCAAGCTGGCAGGGTCTTCACCAGGTCCGCAGGCAGAGGGATGGTGTCGACCAGCTCCGGAGAAGTTGGTCTGGAAGGCGACAGACAAGTGATGTCCGGAGTGGAAGCTGGGTTTGTCTTCGGACCGGACAGCATGAGCTGCTGTCACATGAGGTCCTCGTAGCATTGACGCAACATACATCAAAGCCTCTCCTCATTTGAGCAGGATGAGGACAAATGGCGGCAGCGCCACTTCTTGGAGATTTCCTCAACCTATCGGAGGTGGCGCACCAGTGAGCTGGGTCTCCTCCTCGGTGGCCAGTAAGACCGGAGTCCTAAACAGAGAATTGTCGATGGGGTCAATTACTATTTCACCTGGTTGTTGTCCCACGTCTGAGCCGGCTGGCCTAATGGGGGTACTGTGAAGCCAGCGGCCAAGGTCGCAATTCTGAGCGAAGTCGAGATGGGAGACTCCTGGGACCGAGATCACTCTCTGTCCCAAGAGTGTCGTCGATGCAATGAATCTTCTCCCGATACTCTGTCCTTCTTGCGGGACCGGGAGGTGTGCAAGTCGGACGGGCCCTCTTCTTTTGTCGGGAAAGACTGGCCCATCTCCTGGAAGGATCCGGAGAAGGAAGTGCCCAGTTTGAGTGGAACGAAAACTAAAACTGAAGAAGACTGCTCAGCGGCGTGAGCTGCCTCCTCTTTGAAGACCTTAATCTGCTCCAGTTGGTCGGCAGATTCCACAGTCACAGAGACCACACGACAGGCATCTTTGGAGTGGACCAGCGGGTGCCATTTTTCCGGTCATCCGAGTTGCAGATGTGCGAGGCAATTGTCCACAATTGCAGTATAAAAGGCGCAACAAAAATTGCAGACCTGGGTATCATGCACATGGCCTAGGCAGTAGACGCACGTGGCGTGCGGGTCAGTACAGGACATTTTCTGCCCGCAGGAACACCAGCAGAACCCGGGCGAGGACTTGTCCTCCATCCCGGTCATTATTGCGAATTTACACGGAGAAACATGAACAAGTAGGATTTTCGGTCATTTATCCGAAGGATTAGGTGCCAGAGCCTACTCAATGTGGGAGCGGTAAGGAGGGAACCTGAATCTTCCAAGCGGAAAGGAAGATCTGGCATCAAGGGACGGAGCCGAGGCATATACCACCCAGGTGGGTGGAAGGAGTCGGTCTTTAGACCATCCAGCAAAATTTAAAGGGAAAGTGACATGCCAACCAGTGTGGATAGAACATATCCACGCTCCTAGAAAAAGTACACATCCTGAACAAACATGTCTGTTTTCACAGTGGAAGGAGAAGGGGATGGGCCACATATAGGTTACAGAACCCCTTGAGGGAGAGAAGACCCAAGTCCATTCAAAGAGGAAAGAGTCCTAAAGGGACTTAAGAATCTAAGAGTACACAAGGCTACGGGGCAAGACTGGGTACGTCCTAAGGTACTGAAGGAGCCCAGCGAGGTACTGGCTGCACTTCTGACAGCCCTATTCAATAACTCACTAGACACATGCGTAGTCACAGAGGACTGGAAAAAGACAGATGTAATCCTGCTCCCTGAGAACAGCAGCAGGGAAGAGGCTGGCAACTACAGGCAGGTCAGGCTGAAATCAGTAGTGGGGAAACTAACGGAGTCACTTCTAAATGGAAGACCTGGTAGATTATCTTGCATCCGGCAGGTTACAGGATCCAAGGCATCACAAATTCATGGCAAAGAGATCATGTCAGACAAACCTGACAGATTTCTTTGACTGGGTGACCAGAGAAATAAGACTAGTGGGTAGTGGTGGACGTGGCCTACTTAGATTTCAGCATGGCCTTCGAAACTGTGCCACATTAGAGGCTCATAAAAAACCTGGAAAGCTTAAGAGTGGGAACCAAGGTGGCACACTGGGTACATAACTGGTTGACGGATAGGTAACACGTTGTAGTGGTGAAATGCACTCACTCAGGGGAAGGGAGGGTCACCAGGGGCATTCCTCATGGCTCAATAGTGGATCCATTCCTCTTTAAAAGTGACACTGAAGAAGAACTGGAAGGGGAGGTCTGCCTCTATGCACATGACACCAAGCTCTGCAACAGAGTGGACACTCAAGAGGGGAAGAAGAACAGAGACCTGAAAAAGCATGAGGCCTGGTCAAGGCTATGGCACCTGGGCTGCAATGCAAAAAAATGCACCTCAGACACAAAAATCCAGAGGCAAAGTACAGAAAGGGGTGGGAGGCACTGACGGACACTAAACAGTAAAGGAACCAAGGGGTAATCATAATGGATGACTTCAAGGTGGCAAGGAAATGTGACAAAGCAGTAGGGGAAAGCCAATGGGATACTGGTGTGCATGGGGAGGGGTATCACCAGCAGAAGGAGGGAGCTGGTGTTGCCACTGTATCAGTCACTGCTAAGACCACACTTGAAGTACTGTGTCCAGTTCTGGAGACCACACCTCAGAAGGGATATAGGCAGGGTAGAGGTCATCCAATGATGTGCAATCAAAATGGCGCAGGGGCTGCACTGAATATCTTATGAGGAGGAATGGAGGGATTTAAACATGTCCACACTGGAAGACATGAAGGAGAGAAGGGACACGACAGAGTCCTTTAAATACCTCACGGGGATGAATAAGGTATGGAAAGAGAACATTTTTCAGAAAAGAAGGTGTACAACAACAAGGCATGCAATGAAACTGGGGTGGGGGGCGGGAAGGTCAGGAAGGATGTGAGAAAGTATTTATTCACTGAGAGGGTGGTGGATACCTGGAACAATCTTCCAGTGTGGGGTGGTGCAACAGTTGTGGGCTTCAAGCATGCTTGGGATAGGCATAAAGTAAAACTGGTATGAAAGCATGGGGGGGGGTGCCCACAGACCAGGTAGGGTCTGCGGTGGCAGAACAGCCAGGGAAAAGAGGGGCAGACTAGGTAGGCCAAGCAGTCCGTATCTGCTGACAAATTCTAGGTTTCTATGTCAGTGTTGGGGGAACACAGCTATCAATGGGACATAAGCCTACTCTCTCCGAGTTCAACCCACATCTGGTTTTGGTTTAATTCTCAGTAATTGGTTAAACTCACTTTCTGGAAGGTTGTTTCACTGCTGGATGCTCAGTAGCCCTATAGAGACAAAGCACTCGTACTGCTACTTTGGAATCATTAGCAATGGGATGGCAACTGCTTTTGTCCACTTAACTACAGATCAGCACTTGAAAACTCACATTTAGAACTTCTTGCCGTAAAGGTGCAGGCTCCACACAGCTGACCAAACGTAGCAGCAGGTCCATCATGGCCGATGCATCTATATGGTTCAGCACCATGGTAATAAACCCATCCTTCTTTCGTAAAAAATTGATTAGCTTAATAAAGAGAAAAAGAGAAGCACTCAGAGTTACACAGAACTAGGATAATAAACCGGTCATTCCTCCTACAATCTAAACAGCTAAACCAAGAATAAAAGGAAGACAGAAACAGCAACAGTCAGCTAAACAGAGATCATTAAGAATTAGCTAACTCAAAACAGGAACAAGGGAAAAATCACTAGGGATAAGACAAGCAGTTAAACCAAGACAGAGCACAAACGGTCAATACAGAGTCAGCAAAACTAATAGAGAGAATAATGTAACCACCAAATCGAAGTTACAGCTTGTTAAACCAAGTCAGAGCACAAGGAAAGTACAGTTACTTAAGAACTTACCGGAACAGTAGATCTTTGAGGGAGGCTCTTGCAGTAGGTACCAACAGATTGGACTAAGCGGTCAGGCGCTAGGACCACATGGAAAACTTTAGCTAGCAGTGTCTGGCGGGGGACCGCCCGCCCAATGTCATGTGACTGACATCAGCACGTCGCTATATAGTAAGCGGTTCCCACGCCCGCCCTCCAGTTCTCTCACTGGAGACCTAGAAAGGTGCGACAGGAGTGGGCTCCTGGAGCTAGAGAGCTATGAAAGGAGACGTAGCAGAAAAAAAACAGGGGGAAGGTGGGAGAGAAAGCAGTACCTACAGCAAGAGCCTCTCTCAAAGATAGTACAGTTACGTAAGAACCTACCTAACAGTAGATCTTCGAGAACAGCTCTTGCAGCAGGTTACACCATTAGGACCGAGCCGCCAGGCGCCAGGACCCCACGAAAAATTCTAGCTAGCTAACTACAGCGGGACCGCCTCGACGCCGGTCCCGCCTCCGACGCGCCAGGCGTGGAGCAAAAGGGGCGGTCCCGCCAGATTTCTAGCTCTCCGCCGGAGACTTCTTGCCGCAGGCTGGACATCAAAATGGAGACCTAGGATTCGCCAGAAGACAGAAAGATAATAATTCCTGCTCAGAAAGACTGAGCTATGCTTCTCCAAGGGAGAAGGTGATGGATAGTAGCTGCAAGAGCTGCTCGAAGATCTACTGTTACGGTAAGTTCTTACGTAACTGTACTATCTTACTCAGACACAGTCTTGCAGCAGGTTACACCATTAGGACTGATTCTCAAGCAGTAACGCTGTCAGAAAATCCGAGGAGGAAAATAAAGGATAAAACCAGGTCCTGAACCTAGGACAGGAGACCCTGAAGTACGGCCAAACCAAAACCAGCCCTTCGCCGAGAGGCGATGTCCAGGCTATAATGTCTGATAAAGGTATGCACAGAACTCCAAGTGGCTGCAGCGCATATAGCAGAAGTGGAAACATTTTTGAGCGCTGCAAAGGAAGTAGCCACCCCTCTAGTGGAATGACCCCGGACTCATAGCCGGTTTTAGGCACCAGCGAACCCTGCAGTTGCTGGGGGCCCCTCCAGCCAGATCCAGAGTACCACTTTAATTTCTTTTTAATTATTATTCTTCATGTTGAATGTAAAACAGCACCAAAAGACATCACTAGGCTCTGTGGAGCCTTTTCTTGTGGTTTTATAACATCATGAAATGATTAGCTAAGGTATGCCCTGTCCACTCAGAGGCTAATAAACAGACATTGATTGAATGGACAGTGGGGCCCCAAAAAGTAACATTGCTACCACTCCCTAAAAACACAAATATAACTGGTTGTATTGAAAATAAAATGTGCATTTTGGACAAAGTAAAATATGAAGTATGTCTGGATTGGGGAAGGGCCCCATGACTTGTCTTGCTGGGGGCCCCCCAAACGCCAAAGCCGGCCCTGCCCGGACTGTACCCGGGAGGGGCTTTTGTTTGATACCATAACAGTGAGAAATACACTGGACAAGCCAGCGAGAAAGGGACTGTTTGGATACTGATTGGCCCATCATTCTCTCAGAGAAGGAAATGAAAAGCTGCTCAGAACTACGAAAGGACTGAGTTCTGTTGAGGTAAAACCTCAGGCTGCGTGAACATCCAGGGTATGGAGCAGAGCCTCCTCTATTAGAGTAGTTGGAAGTAGACCGGAAGGTCGATATCCATGTTCAGAGTGAGTGAAGAAACCACCTTAGGCAAGAATTTAGGGTTAGTCCTCAGGGATACTCTGTCCCGTGGAAAACTAAATAAGGCTCTTTGCACATGAGAGCGTGAAGTTCAGAAATTCTTCTTGCCAAGGTAACAGCACTAAAACAACGTTTTCCACGACAGAAAAGCGTATGCAATCCATGCAGCAGGTTCAAAGGGGAAGCGTGAGCTGTTCAAGGACAAAAAGCAAATCCCATGGAGGCACAGGGTCTCTAATAGGAGGCCTAAGGTGCAACACTCCCCTAAGAAATTCCCGAGAGGCGTCCACCTGAGCCACTGTACGATTTCCCACCGGGAGGTGGTAAGCCGAAATGGCACAGAGGTGCATTTTAATAGAGGAGTAGGCTAGACCCGAATGAAAGAGGGAGAGCAAATATTCTAATATTACTCCCACAGGACAACCTAGTGGGGAAAGGTCGCGTTCTCGACCATACATTAAAACGGCGCCATTTCATGGCGTGACGTCAGACAAGCAAGTCAAGCTTTCTGGCTGCAGAAAGACTTGCAACCTCTGCTAGGACCCCGTGATTTAAAATGGCCATGTCTCTAGAGCCAAGCATGCAGGTTCAAGGAACGAGGTCCGGTGACAAGTGAACCCTTCTCCTGAGACAGTAAGTGGGAGCTGAGCGGCTAACGGGAGCGGGGTTCCCAGATAGTTGAATCAACAAAGGAACCAAATCTGTCTGGGCCAAAATGGGGCCACCAGGATCATTATTGCGTGCTCCCTGCGAGTTTGAGAAGAACTCTGGATCAACGGGAAAGGAGGGAAAGCGAGAGGAATCTGTTGGCCCAGGAGAGGGATAACGTCCTCGCCAGAAAACACCAGGCCCTGGATCTAGCGAGCAAAAATTGGGCAGTTTTATGCTGGATGGGGAGGCGAACAAGTCTAGATCTGAGTTCCCATCGAAGAAACAGATCCTCTGCTACCTCTTGAAGGAGTTCCTATTCGTGACTCCTGGCCTGAGAACCACTCAGGCCGCCTGCAACCGTGTTGTCCACTCCGGAACGTGCATAGTGATCAGATTCGCACCGCGTCTGATTACCCAATCCCACACTCTCATGGCCTCCTGCAAAGGGTAAGGTGTGCGCCCTTGTTTGTTGAGGTAATACATCACCGCCGTGTTGTCTGTCTGAAGTAGAAGAGTACACGGTGGATAACTGACTGAAAGGCCTGCAGGGCATAGAGGACCGCCTCATTTCCAGCACGCTGATGTGAAGGTGAGCTTCCATCTGGGTCCACGACTTCTGGGACTTTACCCGTCCCAGTGTGCCCCCACCCAAGACCGAAGCGCCTGTGGTGAGGGTGACCTCGGGACGGCGCAATGAACGGGACGCCTGATGAGAGCGTCACCCTGGGCTAGCCACCACTGCCAGTCTTGAATCACTGAATTCGTGAGTCTGACCGGATGCTGCAAGTGGTCTTGCCTTTGGTCCCACTGCACTTTGAGCATCCACTGAGTAATGCGCATGTGGAGTCTTGCGTAAAGGGACAGTAGGAATGCCGCAGCCATGTGTCCGAGCAAGCAAAGGACCGACCTGGCAGGTACAACCTTGCTTAATGATAGGTCCCTTATGAGGGATCTGATGCGCCCGCCTGTCGGCCGGAAGAAAGGCTCTTCCTCAACAGTGTCCAGAACTGCTCCTATGAACTGCAGTTTCTGCGACGGTACCAGGAGAGACTTCTCGAATTTATGAGAGGATGCCCAGGGATCGGAACAGATCCTGGGTGCTCTTGATTGAGAAGCAACGCCTCTGGAGGCGCCATGAGAAGCCAGTCGTCCAGGTACGGGAACACGTAGTGGCCCTGTCTCCTCAGAGACGCTGCCACGACTGCCATGCACTTGGTAAAGACCCTTGGTGTGGAAGACAGTCCGAAAGGAAGGACTCGGAACTGAAGGTGGTGGTCGAGAAACTCGAAGCGCAGGAACCTCCTGTGCGCCTGAGCCATAGGGATGTGCAGGTAGGCATCCTGCATGTCTAGAGACGCTAAAGGCGCCCTGTTTGAGCATGGGGATAAGACCCGAAGGGTCACCATGCGGAATTCTTGTAAGTGACCGACACATTGAGGTCGCTGAGGTCCAAGATTGGACGGAGGTCCCTGTTTTCTTGGGAACCAGGAAGAAGTGGGAATAGTATCCTAGTCCTCTCTGGTTCTCTGGGACGACTTCTATCGCCCCTTCGTAGTAGCGCGAGTACTTTTGCCAGATCAAGGCTTTGTGCTGACCCTGATACCGGGAGAGCAAAGGAGGCCTCGAGGGTGGCTTTCCTGAATTCTATAAAGTGGCCTAGACTGACCAACTGAAGAACCCACCTGTCGGTGGTAATGGCCTGCCATCCCGGCAGGAAGTTCGCAATGCGACTTCCGACTATAAACTCCCGTGATCCTGAGGGGGGCGAGGAAAGGAGTCAGGCTGTGGCGGCAGATGGACCCGCTGGCTGGGCCTGCCTAGAGAACGCTGGCCTCGGCTGGCGGGTGTTTGCCCTGGCCTCACGAAAACCAGAGCCCTCTGAGGTGCAGCGAGTGGGTCTGTTGCCTCTGCGTCGCACAAGACGAACGGCTTTGGTTCCTACGAAGGAACTAAGCTTAGGTCGGTACATGGCCTGAACCGACCTTACCGCTTCCCGGCCTCTTGAGTTTGGTAAGGATCTTTTCTGTAGGATTACCAAACAATACTTCCTCAAAAGGGGCGCCCAAGATGTTCTTGGACGTCCGGGTAAAACCGGAGACGCAACCAAGAGTGTCTCCGAGGCAAACGCCAGAAGCTGCTGCTCGGGCCGATGAGTCCGCGGAGTCATACGTGGGCTCTTAGCACTTGGGTCCCTTACTGCCTGAACTCCGCATGAGGAGCTGCTGAAGCATCTCCTCCTTCTGCTCACCTTCGGGCATCTTTTCACCGCCCAGACCCTGTTCCCACAAAGCGCTCTGGAACTGAACCATGTGGGTTAAATAGTTCAGGGATCTGATGGCAGTAGCGGAAGACACGGCGCCTACCCAATGCGCCCAGTTGTTTGGACTCTGGGTCCGTGGCAGGGTGCTCTGAAATGTTGTGGCCTCTTGTGACCGGTCATCGTGAGCTGTGATGACCAGAGAATCGGCCTGAGGATGCTGCGCAAGCACTGGTCAGCCTTAGAGCCTTGCAGCAAGCGATCAGCTTTCTTCGGTCTCGCTGGAGCGAGTGTGGACGCCCACGCTGCCTTGGTGACGCCCACGAAAGTGTCAACCAAGGGTGGTACCACCACAGGCTTGGGGTCCTTTGTCGAAGATATTTGGCGAGTCGCTCTTTCGGGTCTAAGTCTTCAGCATCCCATCCCATGTTCTCTTGTATATGTCTCATAATATCAAGGAACGAGGGATCATCCGAGGAGATCTAGGCATCTCACGTGGGTCCGGAGAAGGATGGAGAGGGAGATGGGGATCTAGAGGTGGAGTAGTCTGATCCGTGTCCTCCGCTGAAGGCGAGCGCCGGCGCCTCCTGGATCTCTTGGGGCTGGGTGATCCAGAAGAGGATTTCGAGGAGGTCTCCGCTTATCAGGTCTCCCCTGGGAGGGTTCTAGGCCCCGGGAGGAGGAACACGGCCTGCCATCCCGATGGCGAGGGGGCAGGAACCGAGAGGAGGAGTAGGAGGAGGTGGGGGGGAACCATGTCTTTTTTAATGGTATCCCACCAGTAGGTGAACAGATCTTTCACCTCCACTAGAGAGAGGCTCCGACGACGGCCGGTGCCGTGGGCGGTCGTCGGGTCCCGGCCGGCTCCACAGGGGCTCTAATAATGGCGAGGGTTCCTGGGAGTACCGACGGACCCGGTCGCCTGGCCTGGTCCTCGGGCTGCTCTAGGTCCTCCTCGATAGAGGCCCTTGACCGATGTCGGTCGGAGGCAACAGGGCCTTCTTCTTTCAGGAGGGGCGGGCGCCGGTCCCCACCGGGCGCCTGCTGGGATGTAATGGCCGGGCGCCGGTCGCCGGGCCGACGGGCGGCTCCAGGGAAGAAGGGCGCACGGCTGACGGCTGTAGAGCCGGCGCCTGGGCTACAGGCCTTTTTAAAGGCGTGAGCTCCAGCGTCTTGCATGGAGGCACCGACGAAGACCTGACGCCGGGTACCGAGGAGCGGAACCCGACTCTGGCGGTGGTGATGGTGTCGCTCCCGGACTTCGCCAAGGCCCTGGAAGGGAGGAAGGCTGCATGGATTTCTCCTGAGATGAAGGTTTCTTGATTGCAGCCGGGAGATTTAACCGGAGCTACGGACTCAACCCTGGAAGGGGACCTGAAGGGCTTCTCCTTCTCTTCTCCGCTGCTTGTGGACCCTGGAGCTTTCCCTTGGAGGACATGGTCTTCAGTTGTTCCTCCAGAAGAAACGCCTGCAAAGCCTTCTGACGCCGGATCCGGTACGGCTGTTGAACCCTTGGCAAGAAGGACAGGCCCGGTATCGTGGTCTGGGCTCTAGGCACCGGACAGGCGCAGTGGGGGTCCTTGAACGGGATCTGTTTCCCAAGCGCACTTTTGATGGATGGCCAGAAGTTGGTGATGACATCAAGATCTTGCTTGAAGAGGATTCTGAAGATTTTAAAATTTTATCGAAAAAGGAACTATTCACGCGGTCGCCGCCAGACTGGTAAACAAGGGTCAGGTAGCTAAGTCGACGGGCGGAAAAGAACTGGGAATCTGGCAGGACCGCCTCTTTTGTACCACGCCTGACGCCGGAGGCGGACCGACGTCAGGGTCCCCGCTGTAGTTAGCTAGCTAGAATTTTTCCGTGAGGTCCTGGCGCCTGGCGGCTTCGGTCCTAATGGTGTAACCTGCTGCAAGAGCTGTGTCTCGAAGTAAGATCTACGGTTACGGTAAATTCTTAAGTAACTGTACTAGCTTACTTTGAGAGGGCTCTTGCAGTAGGTACTAACAGACAGGACTGAGTCCTAAGCAGTCACAATCAGACAAGTCTGAGACATGGCAGGTAGGAACAAGCCTGCAGGAAACAAGGACTTTAGGACAAGAGTCCCTGAAGAACAGCTAGGTCAAAGCCTGCTCTGCGCCTAGAAGCAATATCCAAACTGCAATGCTTAGTGAAGTGACAGCCACACAGATATCTTCGGCAGAGTTGTTCCTGAAACAAGCAGTAGAGGCAGCAGTGCCCCTGGCTGAGTGCCCTTTGACTTCCCCAGAAGTGGTTTGTTATACTTCTGATACCAAAAGGTAATGCAGTTTGCCAACCATTTGGACAAACACTGTTTTTGAAACTGCAGCGCCCTCTCTTTTGGGCACAAAGAGAACAAATAACTGATCAGTTTTACGGATTGGCTTCATCCTGTTAGTGTAGTTAATACAGGTTACTCACCTGTAACAGGAATTCTAGAAGTGGTATATGTTGTTCATCTACACTGTCTGGCAGGTTCCTTGCTGCTTTAATTCTTGCCAGAAGATCTTCAAGCTGGCTCCTCCCACCCACCCAGGTGATAAAACCCTCGGCTCCGCCCCATGACGCCAGATCTAGCTCGTAGGAAGCCAGGTTGCGCGTCGAAACCGGGGAGGCCGGGTGGGTCAAGTGGATGAACAACATATACCACTTCTAGAACTCCTGTTACAGGTGAGTAACCTGCATTTCTAGGGATGTGGATATGTTGTTCAATCCACACTGTCTGGCAGAGTCCTAGCAGTTCTCTGGGAGGAGGGGAGGCAAGGCAAGGCGCGCACCCCCTACTTAGGAAATAAGGACTGGAGAACCGAGGTCCCAAAACCAGCATCCCAGCATGACTCAAGGTCAATGTGGTAATGGGAAATAAAGGTGTGTGCTGACTTCCAGGTAGCAGCCCTGCAGATTTCCTGGATAGGGACATCCCTAGAAGCAGCCACTGAAGCAGCGGTATGGCGGGTAGAATGAGCTCTTATCCCTCTGGGAGGCTCCATGCCCGCCAACCTATAGCAGAGATCTATGCAGGAGGTGACCCACCTGCCTATCGTCCGCTTGGCTGCAGGTCTGCCAGGTGCGGTTTCAGCATAGGTGACAAACAGCTGGCGAACTTCTCCCCGAACTTCAGCCCTCCGCTCCTTATAATAAGAGAGCGCTCTTCTAGGGTCCAAAGTATGGAGCCTATATTCGGCCTCCGAGGTGTGACTGGGGTAGAACACTGGCAGAGTCAACACCTGGTTAAGGTGAAACTCAGACACCACCTTCGGAAGGAATTTCGGATTGGGGCGCAGGACAGCCTTGTCCCTGTGGAAGACCAGATAAGGAGATTTGATGGAAAGCGCCTGGAGCTCTCCCATCCTTCTGGCTGACATGATGGCCAAAAAGAAGGCGATCTTCCATGACAGGTGAGAGATGTCACACCTGTGCATCGGTTCACATGGCTTGCCCATGAGCTTAGCCAGTACCAGCAGTAGACCCCACAGAGGTGGAGGTTCTCGCACCGGAGGGGATATGTGATCAAGGCCTTTGAAAAAGCGCCCGACCACTTTCTCCTGTGCCACCGACTGCTTTCCGGCCAGCGTCCGGTAAGCAGAGATGGCTGTCAGGTGCACCTTGAGGGTCGTCGACCGAAGCCCTAGCTGAGAAAGGAACCACAGGTAGTCCAGAATACTAGCCAAGAGACAGGAAGAAGGGTCCAACCCCTTGTCCTGACACCAAATGGAGAATCTCTTCCATCTGAAGGTGTAGCATTTTCTGGTCGACTCAACTACGTTGAGGACCTTGTCGGAAAGACCCAAGGCCTGGAACTCTAGCCGCGCAGGAACCAGGCCGGATAGAGTACCTTCCCCTTGTTGACTGAGATCAGGCCCAGGCAGGCTGGAAGCCACCTCAGGAGCCTGGAGCTGAGGCTGAGGAGATCTGGATACCAGAACTGGCAGGGCCAGTCTGGGGCTAGCAGAATCACCTGCACCTTGTCCCTCTTTGCATTGAGAAGCACCTTGTGGATCAAGGGAAATGGAGGGAAGGCGCAGAAGAGGCCTGGGGTCCATGGCCTCAAGAAGGCATCCCCCTGCAGCGAGCCCCGCTGAGGGGGGCAGGCGTGAAACAGCCTCAGTTTCGCATTCTCCCTGGAGGTGAACAGGTCCACCTGAGGAGTGCCCCAATGGAAGAACAAATCTTGTACTACCTCCGGCAGGAGAAACCACTCGTGAGATGCAGTGCCTATCAGGCTGAGGGCCTCGGCCAGACTGTTGGAGGCTCCTGCCACATGGATGGCTAGGAGATCCGCCTCCAGGCTGATCACGAAAGACCAGATGCAGAGAGCCTCCTTGCACAGAGGCAAGGAGTGCATCCCACCCTGACGGTTGAGGCAGTACATGGTCGTGGTGTTGTCCGTCTGGACCTGGATCACTTGACCCCGTACAAATGGAGCAAAGGCGGTGAAGGCTAGTCGGACCGCTCAAAGTTCCAGCAGGTTGATGTGGCATCGAGACTCCTGAGGGGACCAGAGGCCATGGACTCTGAACTCAACTAGATGGGCACCCCAACCCATTAGAGGCGTCAGTCGTTAATGTGACCGTCGGCTCGGGGCGGACAAACAGGATACCCTCCTGCAGATGAGCTAGGATGAGCCACCACTGCAGGCTGTCCCACATCCTCTGGGTCACCGTCACCGGCTGGTCTAGAAGACTGGAGCGCTCTGGCCATTGGCAGGCCAGTCCCCATTGCAGGGGACACATATGCCAAGGGGCCCAACAGACCACGCTGGTGTAGGCCACCAAGAGGCCCAGAAGGTGCAGGAAGTTCTGAGTAGGACGCAATTGCCCAACCAGAAATGATTGGGCAAAGGAAGAAAGGACCTCGGCCCTGTCCACCGGGAGCAGGGCTCTGGCTCGAAGAAAGTCATGCTCTGCCCCGATGAACTGAATCATCTGCGATGGCACGAGTTCCAACTTGGCCTCGTTGATGAGGAGGCCAATCTGACAGCAGACCTGGAGGGCCAGATCCCTGGACTGCTCCACCTCCAACCTGGAGGGGGCTGCAATCAGCCAGTAGTCCAGGTAAGGGTACACCCGGACCCCTCGGCGCCGCAGGAATGCTGTCACCACTGCCATGCATTTGGTGAAGACCCTGGGAGCTGGAGAGAGGCTGAAGGGCATGGCCCGGAACTCGTAAAGAGATCCCTCTGCTCTGAAGCGGAGGAATCGCTGATGAGACAGATGGATAGGGACGTGAAAGAATGCGTCCTGAAGGTCCAGAGAACAGAACCACATACCTGCTTCCAAGGAGGGAATGATCTGAGCCAGAGTGACCATCCTGAAGGTGCGCGGCCTTAGGAACTTGTTCAGGTCGTGCAGGTCGAGAATTGGGCGTCAGCCCCCCGTCCGTTTTGGGACCAGGAAGTACCTGGACACAAACCCTGGGTCTGGAGGAGGGCCCGCCACCTCTTCGATCACCTCCTTCTGGAGGGGCCAGGCAATGTCGGCTCGATGAGCCGACAGATAGGCTGCGGAACCCGTTGCCCCCCGTGGGGCAACGGCTCGATAGGGAGGGAACTGCTCGAATCCCAGAGGCAGACCCCTGCCTACCACTTCTAGCACCCAGCAGTCCATGGTGATAGCGGGCCAGGCAGAAAAGTAGTAGCAGAGCTGTCTCCCCACGGGGGGGGGACCCGGGGAGGAGTGACTAGGTTGGGGGCGACACCCCTCAACCCGTCACTGGGCAGGCTTGGAGGAAGGGCCCGCTGAGGGACCTCCTGGAACCTTGCCTCCAGGTTTCCTCCTGGAGGAAGCGGCAGACTTGGCATTAGGGTGCCAAGTGTGTGCCTGCTGGCCCTGGTGCTGCTGGGCCGGACGTGCCGCAGAGGCGGAAGGGCGAAAGGGCTTACGCTGCTGCTGGCAGCCTTTGTCCTTCTGGGCAGACGTGACGAGTCCAAGGTGGCACTGGACTTCTCGATCCTCTGCAAATGACCCTCCACCCCCGGACCGAACCAAGTCAGTGCCCAGGAAGGGAACGTCTGCCAGCTTGTGCTGGGTGTCCGCCGTGAAGGTGGAGATCCGCAGCCAAGCTCCGTGGCACATGGCCACTGCGGCCGCTACTGATTGGGCAAAAGAATCACCAATGCCCAACGAAGTTTGGAGCTGTTATTTTGCCATCGCCCTTCCCTGATCCCGCACCTGCTTGACTGTCATCTGAAGGTCAGTCGGGAGATAAGGAATCACCTCATCCAGGGAGCCCATAAGGGCGTGTGTGAAATGTGCCATCAGAAGTGCCAAGCTAGTACAAAGGCCTAGGGAGGAAGCAGCGTAAACCTTCCGCCCCGAGTAATCCAACTTTTTGGATTCCTTATCGGGCGGCTTGTCCACGTCCCGAGCGTTCCCGGAATGCCAGAAAATGCTATCGGTAACTAACCCCTCCGCAGAGGGGTGCTCCAAGAAACCGGAGAGTGAACCGGTGGGGACTGCGTACTTGCGAGCCATCCTGGCCGAAGGCGTGGGACAAGATACTGGCTGCTGCCACAACTCCAGGGCCAGGCCAACAAAGGCTTTGGCCACCAGAAAGGCCTCCATAGGGGGAATCCCCTCGGTCCAGTATCTCTGTATGGGGATACTTGGCCCATTTTGAAACAGGGTCGAGCTGCATCCCAGTGGATTCTGAGATGAATCGAAGCAAACCCAAAAACGAGGATGGGCTCTCGTCCACCGACTGGCCCCCTGCAGACTCCAGGTCAAGCGGCCTGGAGAACAGGGAGGAGTCGTCGTCAGGACTCCGAGGAGTCTGCGAACAGCTGCCGAGCACCTGAGCCACCCTCCACCTGCTGAGGCCGATCGGGAGTGAGGGTGACTGACAACCTATCGTGCAAGCTCTGACCCGACCGAGAATCCTTGGTCGGGGCCCCAGTCTTCAGTTGTGGAGGCGAGGGTTCCACCACAATAGGTGGAGCAGCCGGTTTCAGCCGAACAACCAGCACCGGGGTCGGCTCCTCGATCACCACGAGGGGTTGTTTCGGCCGCTCTGGTGACAGCCACTTAATGGCCGGAGAAGGCGACAGAGTCAGCTTGTTACCGGTCAATAAAACTTGCTACCACATCAAATCCTCGGAGCGCCGTCGCAACTTGTGCCGGAGCCTATTCTCCGAAGAGGATGATGAGGATGAGCGGCGACACCGCTTTACATGGTGCCATGACCAAGACCGCCGATGTCGGCGGGATCGGCTGGACCTGGAAGAGGACAGAGATCAAGACCTTCAGGGATACCAAGGGTGGGTCAGAGAAGGGATGGGGGAAACCCGCCTTTCCTTCGGTTCAGGGACCTTGACCGGGGACTTCAGCACAGGACAATCCTCTGTAACCACCGGGGGAACCGGTGAAGAAGGGTTGTCTGCTTCTCCAGTCGACAAACCGTCCGACGGATCGAGAAAAATCTTGACCCCGTCAACGGATGTCTCAGCCGGCTGACCTGACGGGGACACCGTGAAGCCAGCGGCCGCAGCCTCGACCGAAGTAGAGTCTCGATGGTCCGGTGAAGGGGATCTCTCCCGCTCCCACGAACATAGACAGTGGGACTTACCTTTAGAGTCCTCCTTTCTGGACCGACTGGAATGTCCCGAAGGCCCTTCTCCCTTAGTGGAGAGGGACTGACAAAGCTCCTTAAAATAAGCTATGTAGGAGGAGCCCAAGGAGAGCGGGATAAATGCTGCAGCCGAGGAGGAAAAAGAAGCGGCCTGGGTCACCTCCTCCTCAAGGGCAATCATCTTCTCCAACTGCTCAGCGGAGCCCGCTGCCGCAGACACCGCCCAATGGCCTCCTTACACTTGACCGGCGGGTACCGTTTTTCGTAGCGCCCAAGAAGTAGTCTGGCAGCGTGGTCCTCCAAGACCGAGAGTCAGGTACCTCTGTACATTCGCAGGCCTGCTAATCATGGCCAAGCCCTAGACAGTAGACGCACGTGGAGTGCGGATCGGTCCGGGACATCATCTGCCCACAAGGGCACCGACGGAGGCCGGGAGTCAATTTGTCCATCGCAGCCACGAGGGAAGACGAAGACTTTAGTCTTGTAAATTTTAAAACTAGTTTCAGGAAATCCGAAGAGTGTGAATCCAGCCTAAAACGCAGAGCGCTAAGGAGGGAACCTGAGCTTCCAAGCGGTAAAGAAGATCTGGCGTCATGGGGCAGAGCCAAGGGTTTTACCACCTGGGTGGGTGGGAGGAGCCAGCTTGAAGACCTTCCAGCAAGTTTTAAAGCAGCAAGGAACCTACCAGACAGTGTGGACTGAACAACATATCCAAGTCCCGAGAATGAAGAATTCTATGTAAATCAAGAGTATGTAGAATTGCTTCACCCCAACTGGAATGCTCAGGGTAGTACAAAGGCAATTGAATGGTCTGTTTTAAGGTGGACTCTGAAACCACCTTAGGTAAGAACTTTGGATTTGTACGCAGAGCCAGACGGTCTCTGTGAAAAATCAAATAAGGCTCCTTACACATCAGGGCCTGAAGCTCGGAAATCCTTTGAGCCAAAGTAATGGCAAGTAAAAAGAGCGCTTTCCACGAAAGGTAGCGCATGTCACAACTCTCAGCTGGTTCAAATGGACACAGCATGAGTTTCTCCAAAATGAAGTTCAGGTTCCAGGGAGAAGCAGGGCTCCTGACTGGGGGTTTTAGATGCAGAATTCCTTTGAGAACTGTCTTGGATACTTTCAGCTGAGCCAGGGTTTTGCCATCCACTGGAATGTGGTAGGCAGAAACGGCAGATAAGTGTACCCTCAACATCGAGTAGCTGAGTCCAAGGTCAGAGAGTTGCAGTAGATACTCTAACACTTGCAGAATGGGGCAGGAAAAGGGGTCCCACTCCTTGTACGTGGCCCATATGGAAAATCTCTTCCATTTCATTGCAGAACTGGATCTAGTGGGCGGCTTTCTGGCCTTCAACAGTACCTGTGCCATTCTAGAGGACACTCCAAAGTGAGCGGCGGCTATGTCAGTAGGTGCTACACATGCAGGTGAAGGGAAGGGACTGAAGGCCTGGATGGACCAGGGTGCCCTGCTCCTGAGTTAGGTTTTGACAGACGGGCAGGGGAACTCGGGGTTCCACTGTCAGTTGTTGGAGCAGAGAGAACCAAATCTGACGCAGCCAGTAGGGAGCAATCAGGATCATATGTGTTCCCTCTGCCTGTAGTTTCAGTAATACCCTCTGTAGTAATGGAAAAGGTGGGAAGGCATACATGAATCTCCAAGTCCAGCATAGAGACAGCGCGTCTCGCCAGAAAACACCACGCTCTGAAGCAAGCGAGCAGAAAGTTGGTAGTTTTGCATTGGATGGGGATGTGAACTGATTAGAGTTCTGGTCGACCCCATCAGGCAAATATTATATCTACCACAGACCATCTCACCTCTCAGTCGTGGGCTCTGGCTTGAGTGCGTCAGAGTGTGTCCGCCAGGACGTTCTGAACGCCGGGGACGTGCACTGCCGTGAGGTGGAGATTTTGTTGTGTTGCACTGCTCAGTACCATACTCTCATCGTTTCGCGACAGAGTGGGTACGAGCGAGTACCCCCTTGTTTGTGTACCAAACGATGCACATGTCTGTCTGGACCATGAGCAATCCCAGCTGGAGGAGGTGCTGGAACGTCTGTAGGGCATACAACACATCTCTCATCTCCAGTACACTGATATGGAGCGAAAGTTCGCTCTGAGCTCAAGAACCTTGGGTCTTGTGGGATGCCCATCCCAGTCTCAAGACATCAGTCGTCAGGGTCTGGGAGGGAGGAGGGGGCTGGAAAGGGACACCTTTTCAAAGGTTGTCCGGGTTCTGCCACCACAAGAGGTCCCGAGCCACCAGGTTGGAGACCAGGATCATGTGATCCAGGTTGTCTGATTTCTAATCCCACTGTACTCTTGAGAGTCCATTGTGTGACCCGCATACATAGCCTAGCCAGATGTACGGTTGGAATGGCAGCTGCCATGAGACCCAGCAGGTGAAGGATCAACCTTGCGGAGGTCCACCTCTGGGAAGCCACCAGACGTGCTTGTCGATGGAGTCTCTGCTCTGTCTGGTGGAAGGAAGGCTCTCCCCTGGACTGTATCCAATACTGCACCAATGAACTGAGGGTGTTGTTAAGGGAAAGGTGGGATTTGGGATAACTGACTGAAATGCCCACCTGCTGGATAAGGTCCAGGGTACTGGATAGGGACCCAATTAGACTGTCCCACGACAGAGCTAATAGAAGCCAGTCATCGAGGTAGGGGAACACATGAATACCCTGTCTGTGTAATGCTACAGCAACCACTGCTAGGCACTTCGTGAACACTGGGTGCAGATGACAGGCCAAAGAGGAAAGCTTTGAATTGGAAATGTTCTCCCTGAAAAGAGAATCTGAGAAAGCGGCAGTGGGACGGGAAAATGGGGATATGCAAATATGCATCCTGCATATCCAGAGCACAGAGCCAATGTCCCTGATGTAGCAAGGGAAGAAGACCTGGCAGTTATAGCATACAGAACCTCTTGTACTCTACGAAGAAGTTCAGACTGCTAAGTTCCAGTATTGGTCTGAGATCGCCTGTCTTCTTGGGAACTAGGAAAAAGTGTGAGTAGTATCCCCTACCCATCTGACTCTGGGGAACGGGTTTTATCACTGCTTTTTTCAGCAGAGAGTCGATTTCCTCTCTGACCAAATGAATGTGACTCGGAGGGTAATAAGAGGGGCCTGGAAGATGCTCCAGTGATCTCTCTAGAAACTAGATTCTATGCCCTTTGGCTATGAGCTGAAGTACCCATGAGTCAGCTGTGATTGCCTCCAAGCCCGGTAGGTGGTTTGCAAACCTGCCTCCTACCAGTGCCCTTGGATCTAGGTCTGGGGGTGGGGAGGGGTCAGAACGAGTCATAAGGCGATGGGGAAGGTGCAGTTCCTGAGGTTCTATGGGATTTAGCCAGGGGAGCCGTGCCCGCCAAGGGTGCCCGATGTTTGTTCTGATGACAGTTGTGCTGTTGCCTTTGCTGTCATCACTGCTGCCAATGAAAGGGCTGCTTTGGCTTCTGAAGGGGTTTGCACATAAACTGGACAGAGCGCAAGGCTTTGCCCCTGTCCTGTAGGTCCATAATAATATCTTTCACATCCCCTCCAAAGAGGACAGGGCCCCGGAAAGGGGCATCTTGGATGGCTGACAGGACCTCAGGTGCCAGGCCAGGAATCCTCAGCCATGAGTGCATACTTAAGCTGACGGCTGTGGCCGTACCCCTTGCGGAGCCATCCACCACGTCGTAAGTGGTCCTTAGTGTGTGTCGGTTAGTGGCTCTAGCCCACCTCACCATACCAGCCATGTCTTCCTTAAGCCTGGAGTCAGGAAGTTTCACCAGCTTGGATTCTAGCTGACTCAGAATGAATTTCTGGCAGACTACCATATCAGCAACATAATTCAGTGCTCTACTGGCTAGGGTGGATGAAGAGTATAACTTTTTCCCAAAATGATCCAGAACCTTTGACTCCTTATCCGGAAGAGAAGCAGTGAGGTTTTGGTTTGGCCAAACGGTTGTGGGGAGCACTAATAACCACTGAATCAGCCTTAGGATAGACACTAAGGGTGGTCCTTCCCCTCTGGCGTCTGGTTCATCCTATCTGCCTTCTCTGCCACTGGTGCCAGGGAAGCAGGTTGTTTCCATATCGTGGAGACCAAATCCTCGTGAGGGCCTATCCACGGCTGGATGAGAGTCGGAGATTGATCCGATAGTTCCAGATGCTCCCCAAGCCTCTAGCGTTGGGGAGCTTGTTCCTCCGTGCGCCAGTCATAGGCTGCCTGGATATTTCTGAGGAGTTCCGTAAAGGAAGGGTCCTCAGTGGGGAACTTTGGGAAGTCCCTCAGTTTCGACTCATCCATGAAAGGGGACTCATAATCCGATCCCTAATGGGCACAGTCAGGTTCAGATTCAGACGAGCTGTCGTCGGGAGTGCCGAGTCTGGGTAGAGGGATGTCCACAGGTTGAGAGGTCCACTGGTCTCGAGATTTCAGTGGGCTGCTCTGGTTGAGGCAAAAGTTCAGCGGACCTACCTGACACTGAAGGCCTGGAGTCCGTTGACAAAGGATGTCTGTGTGTCAGTTCTCTGGTGACCAATGTTGGGGTAACCGGAGGCTGACATTTCTCAAGCTCCGACGTGAGATGATATTTTGCTTCATCCCACCACAAATGAAACATCGCCTGAGGTATACCTGAGGCAGCGGTGGAGGTGGAGGCTGATGTCCGTGCCTTGGCATAGGATAGCCCGGCACCTGGTAATAAGGTGACGGGAATCCCATCGGGGTATAGCCCGGTGATAGGTAGTGAGAAAAACCTGGCGTCAGGTACGCTAGTGTCTGGTACCTTGGCGTCGGATTCCCTGAAGGGTACTGTGGTGCCGGGTAGCTCAGTGGAACGCATGAGAGGCCCGGCAATGGACCTGACGGAGGGGCCATTGACCTGGCAGGTGAGCCGAGGGACCCAGTGCCGGGCCCGACGGTGGGTCCAGAGGGCCTGAAGGAGAGCCTGACGGCCTGTCTAAAGGGACCCTAGTAGAGGCCAGCGTCAGGCCCAATGGCGGACAAGAGGGACCCAAAGGGCCCTGTGGGACTGGTATTACCATCATCTGGTCCAGCAGCGAACTAGACGTAAGGCAATCTGGCATAGACAGTAGGATTATGCCTGATGGAGGTCGCTCTCCCTCCTCCGGATCCCGTGGAACTGAGGAATCCAGAGGAACCACCTCAAGAGGTGGAGGGAGAGAATCCAGAGGGGAAGGACCTTCTGGGATCAACTGCGGTTCAGGCGGCAGCTGGTCCTGTTCCTCGCTGTCAGGCCTGTTGGAGGAACAGGGGCTTGGCGCACATCAGAGGAGCTGACGTGCGGCTTATCAGCCGTGGTCCCACGATCGTCGTAGGAGCCGCCGATCGACTTACCAGCCATACTACTCGCTGTAGACCCCATAATCTTGAGGACATAAGGGTAGTAGGTGTCCCTTTACCCTGGAGACTCCCGCCAGAACCGAAATCTGTCCCAGCGGGGGGGACAAAGGCTGCTCCACAGCGGCAGAGGTGGCCTTGGCTGAAGGGACACCTGTGTCTGCAGCTCCAGGAGGGGGCCGTGGACGGGATGGAGACTGTTCCTGGTCCCAAAGTCTCTCCTTGTCCCGCTTCTTCTTGCAATGGCCCTCTGGGGAAGAGAATGAGCTCCCGAGTTTCTTCAGCTCCTTCTCCATGGATGACATTTTTAATTTTAATAAATTGGCTTCCAAGGTCTGTTGATGCTGTTTCCGTGTGGCCGGGTTAAAGCTTTGGCAGGCCTCACAGTCCTCGGTCTAGTGCTCTGGGCCCAGGCAGAGGGAATGGCATCTTTATGAGGGAGCAGAGTCCCACATGAGTTGCACTAATTTTTATGTGGATTGGGAGGCGTCGGAGACAACATGCACAATGCGAAATAACACTAATACTTTATGAGAAAAAAAGAAATAACGAGGATGAACGAGTAGAAATACTTATCCAAAATGGCGTAGACAGAAGCAACGTTCTACATGAAGTTCGACATGCTCAGGTCGATGGCGGGCGTGGGGACCGCTCACTATATAGCACCATGCTGACATCAGTCACGTGACATCAGGTGGGCGGTCTCACGCCAGACACTGCTAGCTAAAGTTTTCCGTGTGGTCCTAGTACCTGGCTGCTTAGTCCTATCTGTTAGTACCTACTGCAAGAGCTCTCTTGAAGTAAGATTGATTAATACAAGTTGTAAAGTCTTGTAATCCAAGGCAGAAAGTCCACAAACGGTTGCACCCCCCCCGACCTATTATTGTGGGTATAAGAGCCCTCATCCCAACACATTGACTCTTTCCTGAGGGGGAAGGACTCCATTAAGAATTACAACCCTTTAATGTCTTTCATTACATACTAACATACTAAAATGCCAGCAGAATAGGCCTAATGGTCTTTCGTGTCTGCTCGTTTGGTCAGCCCCCACCCTGGGTGCTGACCTTGCTGTCACCCTCGCCTTCTCTGGCTTCTCCCTTCCCAGTTCCAGATATTCTTGCTGCATTGGATTTTGCTTCCTGAACCCTTCCCCTGTACCTGTCCCACTCCCTCTTGAACCCCTCCACTGTCTCTGCCTCCACCAGCCCCCTAGGTAGTGCATTCCATGGCTCTACCACCCTCTCAGTGAAGTAGCACCTCCTCCTTTCTCCCCTGAATCT
The DNA here is from genome assembly GCA_016271365.2 of Neoceratodus forsteri. Lineage (NCBI taxonomy): Eukaryota > Metazoa > Chordata > Ceratodontiformes > Ceratodontidae > Neoceratodus > Neoceratodus forsteri. The sequence goes on along the minus strand of CM028131.1, from coordinate 104,960,555 downwards.
TCCCCCCTCCAGCTTCCACCCATGCCCTTTAGTGGCCCCCTCCTCCTTCCTTCGAAGCACCCTCACTGTTCCTCCCCTATTTACCCTCTTCATGTACCTGAAGACCTCTATCATGTCCCCCCGGTCCCTTCTCTCTTCCAAAGTGTACATATTTAGCTCTTCGAGCCTCTCCTCATAGGTCCTGTCCCCCAAGCCCCAAATCATTAACAGACACACTTCGATCTGAGGTTTATGTTGATTCTTTCTTGAGTAATCTCTTGTACAGGCTTCCATCTTCTTAACATCTTGAAATATTTACAAACTAAAAAGGGATAGTATCTTGTAACATTAGATATTGAGAACAATATACACTAATACCCTTCACGAAGATACGGCCAATAATTTCCATTTTCCAAACATTGCCAGTTCCATTTGGCAAAATTTTGAAATATTTTTACACACGCGCATACACAAAATTGAGGGCAAATCACCATATTTTGTACAAAAATCTGGCTCAAAATGGAGGAGGTTGGGCAAAAAGTAGGTGCAAAGTGGGGCTGTTTGCATGATAAAGTGGTGCAAATAGTTTTTATCATTAAAAACTGCCTCCCAAGTGTTGGTTTAAAAATGAAAAAATTCCATTTTCTTCTGCGCTTTCCATTGGGAAACTAAAAATCACTGGCCCTACGAAGGTTGTCTAGCTGCTTTAGAGCACCTTCTCAACAAGAGGAATAGTACAGCTATGCCTAAAACAGGTTTTAAATACACAGAAACATAGACAACGATGGCAGAAAAAGACTAATAGTCCATCCAGTCTGCCTGTGTTCCCCTATTTAGCCCTGGGACCTACTGTCCCTCCAGGGTCCTAGCCCTCCCCATCCTTCTCCCAGTTTCTGCCACGCAAGCAACCACAATACCCTTCATTCTGTCCCAACCATGTCTGAAACCATCAATGGCTTTATAACTTACCACCTCAACTAGCAGATTGTTCTATGACTCCATCACACTTTCTGTAAAAAGTACAGTTACGTAAGGACTTACCGTGACAGTAGATCAAGAGGAGCTTTTGCAGAAGGCAACACCAGTTGACTAAGCCGCCAGGCGCTAGGACCACAAGGAAAACTTCTAGCTAGCAGTCTACATCGGGGGGCCTCCCCCGACGTCGGCATACCGACGTCCGCCAATGGTATAAAAGAGGCGATCCCCCGGTTCCACCTCAGTTCTCTCGCCGGAAATCCCGGCATGCCCAGAAAAAGAGAACCGAGGCAGTTCCTCAAAGATGAGGAAGGCAGAGTAGCCAAGAAGGAGAAACAGCAATCAGGGGGTAGGAGGGAAGGAAAAGCAGCACCTGCTGCAAGAGCTCCTCTCAAAGAGTTAGTTACAGGTAGTTCTTACGTAACTGCACTATCTCACTTCAAGGAGGCTCTTGCAGCAGGCAACACCAGTAGGATAGAGTCCCAAGCAGTACTGGAACTGACATGGTCAGCAGGGAGGAGGAACAAAGAACAGGCAGAGGGCACTTAGGAAAGCAGGCCTTGAAGGACTGAGATCCCAAAACTGGCCCTACGCTTAGAGGCAATGTCCAAACTGTGATGCCTGATGACGGTATGGACAGAACTCCAAGTGGTGGCTGAGCAAATGTCTGCAGCAAACAAATTTTAGAAAGAGGCAACAGAGGCAGCCATGCCTCCTGTAGAATGGCCTTTGACAGGTCCCGGTAAAGGCCTGTTGTACTTGCGATAGCAATACACAATGCAATCTGCTAACCACTTAGACAAACACTGTTTGGAAACAGAAGCCCCTTCTCTTCTAGGGACAAATGAAACAAACTGATCAGACTTTCTGAAAGCAAGGGTGCAGTCCAGATAATGCACGAGCACCCGGTGTGCATCCAGTGGATGAAGTAAGGCCTCCCCCAGATTAGAATACTCTGGAAAATTAACAGGCAGGAGGATGGACTGATTCAACGTAAACTCAGACACCACCTTAGGAAGAAACTTATAACTGGTCCGCAGAGACATCCTGTCTTTGTGAAAAAACAAAACAAATAAGGCTCTTTACACATTAGAGCCTATAGCTCGGAAATCCTCTGAGCAGAAGTAATGGCAACTAAAAATAACACTTTTCATGAAAGGAAGCATAGCTCGCAGCTTGCGCTGGCTCAAAGGGAGATAAAGTAAGCTTTCCCAAAATAAACAAAAGGTCACATGGCGGGACAGGGTCCTTAATGGGAGATTTCAAATGTAGCATACCCTGAAAGAAAGTGCAGGACAGATCCAGTTGGGCAACAGGTGCATAATACACAGAGATGGTGGAAAGGTACACCTTAAGCGAGGAGTAACCCAGACCTGAGTCCGAGAGGGATAAGAGGTACTCCAGAATGAGATTCATAGGACAGGTGAAAGGATCCAAGTGCCAAGCAGTGGCCCAAATGGAGAATCGCTTCTACTTCATGGCATAAGTGGCTCTGGTGAAAGGCTTCTTGGAGACCACTAAGACATCTGACATCTGGGAGGAAACTCTGAAGCAGGCAATAGCTAAGTCTATAGGAGCCACGCATGGAGATGCAGAGACTTGAGGTCCGCATAGACCAGAGTGCCCTACTCTTGGGAGAGCAAGTCACATTACAGGAGCAAGGGGAGTGGAGGCTCTACTGCCAGGTGCTGCAGTAGTGGAAACCATATCTGACATGGCCAGTAGGGAGCTATGAGGATCATCTCAGCCCCTCCGACTGTAGCTTGAGGAGAACCTTCTGCAGGAGAGGAAAGGCGTACAGAATCCTCCCTGTCCAAGACAGGGACAACGCGTCACACCAGAAAACACCAGGCCCTGAATCAAGTGAGCAAAAACTGGGCAGTTCTGCGTTGCGTGGAGACACAAAAAGGTCCAGCTCTGGGCGGCCCCACCTGCCGAAAAGGTCCTCAACCACAGAGGACGGAAGCTCCCATTCATGAGTCTTTGACCTGGACCTGCTTAGGTTGTCAGACAGGATGTTTTAGACGCCTGGAACATGTACAGTGGTTAATTCCAGATTGTGCCACATGACCCAGTATCAGACTCTCATGGCTTCTCTGCAAAGGGGGTTAGAACAAGTCCCCCCTTTGCTTGTTGATGTAGAACACGATGGACATGTAGTCCGTCCTTATCAAGAGAGGGCCTGGAAGGGCTGCAGTGGGTAACGGACAGCCCTCATTTCCAGAACACTGATGTGGAGATGCTGTTCACACTCCGACCAAATCCCCCCCACCAAGAGTCTGACGGTTGGCTAACTGGGCACCCTAGCCCTAGCCCAAAGCCTGCCTAACCAGACTGGAGACCCAAACCTGCTGATCTAGGTAGTCAGTGCAGTGGTCCCATTGGACTCAAAGAGTCCACTGGGTTACCCTTATGTGCAGACGTGGAGGACGACTGTGTCTATGGCCGACGCCATGTGACCTAGAAGTCGCAGGAAAAACCTGGCTGGAACCGGACGAGAACAGCTTGGCCTGCGTTATCAAATGTTCTGCTCTGCCCTGAGGCAGGAAGGCTTTGCCCAGTGATGAATCTAGAACCACTCCTATTTACTGGAGGTGCCTGTTCAGTAGGAGAAAAGACTTGGGTAGGTTTAGAGCAACTCCCAGAGTCTGAAACAACCAAAAGGTGGCCTCCAGGGCCCGAATCAACTAAGCCCTGGAGGGGGCTGTTAACAACTAGTCGTCCAAATAAGGGAAGACGTAATGCCCCTGCCTCCACAGGGCCGCAGCCACCACTGCTAGGCACTTGGTAAAGACTAGAGGAGCCAAGGAAAGGCCAAAGGGAAGGGCCCAAAACTGGAAATGGTCCCTGTGAAAACAGAAATGGAGGAATCATCGGGGGGTGGAAAAAACAGGATATGGAACTAGGCATCCTGCATGTCCACTGAACACAGCCAGTCCCCCTGGTGAAGGAGGGGCAATAATCCTTGAAGGGTGACCATCCTGAAATGCTTGTACTCCATTGCACAGATTCAGGTGGCGGATCCAGAATCGGTCTCAGGTCCCCTGTCTTCTTGGGGACTAGAAAGAAGAGGGAGTAGAATCCCTTCCCTTTTTGTGCTGGGGGGATAGGCTCTATGGCCTTTTTGCACAGTAGTGCAAGAATCTCCCCCTGGATGAGGGTAACATGGGCCTAAGGGTAATGGGAGGGCTGTCCAGAGGAATCTCCAGAAATTCCGGAGTATGCCCCTTTTCCAATATCTGAAGCACCCACTGGTCTAAAGTTACAGTGCACCATCCGTCAAGGTATGGGGAAAAGCGACCCCCATCGCCTCCCCAATGCCTCTGCCGGGGGTAGAAGTCATGCGGTGGTCCCGGGGTGAGCAGGGCTTGACACTCTAGGGGCTTGGTGGCAAAGCTTCAGCCAGTTGGTAGAAGCCTGCGCTTGAAGTTACGCCAGGCTGCTGGCCCTTGGACAGCTGCCTAGGAGGTCCAGCAAAAAGACTGGCATTGGTTGGACCTGGACTGAGAGCAGTACATGGGGTGTACTGATCTCAAGGCTTTGCCCAATTCTTGAAGGCAAGAAATAATGTCCTAGGTGTCTCCGCTGAAAAGGACAGAGCCCCGGAAGAGGGCATCCATAATTTCTGTCTGCACATCAGGTGCAAAACCCGACATCCTGAGACAGGAGTGGCTGAGGATGCAGACTCCTATTGCTGCAGCTCATCCACGGTGTCATAAGCAGCCCTAAGAACGTGGGTGCCAACGTCCAAGCCCAACTTTAGGAGCAGGAACAGCTGGGTCTTCATAGGGTCCTTGGGAAGGGCCTGTACACGGTCTAAGGCCTCATCCCATAAGGCATTTTGATACTGCACCATATGGGCCAGGTAATTCTGGGTCCAAATGGCAACAGTGGCTGAAGCACAAATCCACTTGCCGAATTAGCAACCTGGCAAGAGTCCTCATCAGGAGGGTGGGTGCGGAGGTGCCTAGGTTTCTTGGTTCAATCATGAGCCGCATTCATGACCAACAAGTCTGCCTCCGGCTGCTCTCCCAAATAGGGTTTACCGATGGAAGCATAATAAAGGCGGTCAGCCTTGTTAGCTAAGGCCGAAGTACAGGAGGGACAGGTCCAGGTAGCCTTGGTGATATCCTCATATGAATCGATGGGTGGCAGCACCACTAATGGGAGAGTCTCCTTTCTGCGAAGATAGAATGCCAGGCAACAACGTTTAGGGGTCTTGTTCTCCAGTCTCCCACCCCATAAGGAACTGAATATGCCTCATGATGTTCATAAATGTAGGATTGTCAGGAGGGAACCTAGAAGTTTCCTTGGGGGTTTCAGGCTCATCTGAGGGCTCCTAAAATCGTCAGAGTCCTCCGAAGAGGAAGATAAAGAATCCCTACCAGACAGGTCACTTTCTGGGACTGGCGTCGGTGGACAACGCTGCTCCTTACGTTGGGACATATGACCAGGAGAGGGTCAAAGAGACAAGAGGCGGCTAGGACCCGCACGGTCTGTGTCCCAAGGAGGGGGATCCCAAAGAGATGGAGTAGGGGGCCTCCCGGGGGTATATTTGACTTTCATAAACACCCACCAGGCTGAGAAAAGTGTGTTGTAGTCCACCGGTGGAGGTGGATTATAAGGTGGGTATGGGTACTGGGGAGGTGGCTCCAGGTACCCAGGCGTTGGGTAAGCTGGTGCCGGTCCCTGGGGTGTTGGATACCCTGGCGTTGGTCCATGAGGTGCTGGGTAACCTGGCATCTACCCCTACGGTGTCGGGTTCCCTGGCATCGGTCCCTAGGGCATCGGGAATCTGAGAGCTGGTCCCTCAGACGTCAACTGGGGGTGGTCCAAAGGGCCAGCTGGCGGAGGCAATGGCTGGGGCGTCATCAGTGCTGATGCTGGGAGAGCAGGCATCGGCCAGACTGCGATGGCGGATGCTGGTCCAGCAAGACAGGTGCCGTCAGCCCATAAGGGGAAGTGGGCATCTGTACAGGGGAGTAAGCCCCCAACAGAGGCAGAGGTGATGCCTGTGTGAAGGAGACAAGCGCTTGCTCGGGGCATTCCTTGGAAGCGCCGACCCCAGAATCAGGGACTGACATGGGCAACGCAAGGACTGGGGGAGCGACGGGCAAAGCCCTGCCACCCAAGGAAGAGACCCCAGTCGAACTACCTGGCTGAAGGCCCACTGGAACTAAGGGCCGGAGTATCAGGGGTTGAGAGGCAGGGGACTAAGTCTGATGCCCAGTGGAGCTGCCACCCGAGACTGAAATATGGGTGGGCAGCTGAGAAAGTGGCAGCACAGAAGGGGTGAGGGCTGCCGAAGGAGATGGGGCCAACCTCCTGCGGGAAGACCACCTAGAGGCAGTCGCCGACTTGTGCAGTGACTGAGAACGGGAAGCTGACCGAGGATGGTCCCTATGCTTGTCCCGGTGTTTGTGCTTCCCAAAAGACTACTTCTCTTTCTGGGCAGGGGAAGAAGCGGAAGCCGGGGAAGAAGAGAAACTTTTGCCCTGAAGCTACTTCTCCATCACGGCTAGTTTCTGCTGCAGCAAGACACCTTGGAGAGAGTCTTCAAAGGGTGTCTCCGTGTGACCTGGTTGAAGTCCTGGGAGTGCTGGCAGGCCCCGGTGTTGTGGTCAGGGCCTAAGCAGAGCAGGCAAGAAGATGGCAGTCCTTGAAGGGAAGCTGCTTGTCGCAAGCACACTTCGTATGCCTGTCAGAAGACGAAGCTGGAGAAGACGACATGCATAAAAGTAAAGGCACATCAAAAATCGATGCATTTCTTAACAAAAAACAGGGAAATTTACGGATAAAGAGCGAGCAAAATGTTGTTCGACTGAAGCAGGCTTCTGTGGAGGTCCGACCTGTGTGGGTCGATGGCAGGAAAAGAACTGAGATGAAGCTGGGTGACCACCCCTTTAATACCACTGGCAGACGTTGACGTGCCAATGTCAGTGGCGGTCCCCACTGTAGACTGCTAGGTAGAAGTTTTCCATGTGGTCCTAGTGCCTGACGGCTTAGTCCAACTGGTGCTGCCTGCTGCAAAGAGCCCCCTTGAAATAAGATCAATACTTCCTCATGTACCTCCTGAACCTCCATTCTGTCAGTTTCCACTCACGTCCACATGACTGCAAGCTGGTATTCATGTTAAATAGTTCCCCGTAGTTGATGATCTTCATTCCTTTTAGGAACTTGAAGGTATCCATCATATCACCCCCTCCCTTCTGGTCTCCATCAAGTACATATTCAGTGCCTCTTGGGGTGCTCGTGTTGTTACTGAATCACTTCTGTTACTCTGCGTTGAACTGTCTTCAGCTTATCCCCATCTTTCCTCAGATGAGGGCTCCAGAACTGGGTGCAGCACACCAGGTGTGGCCTCACTAAGGATCTATACAGTGGAAGTATTACCTCCTCCCTTCTGCTAGCAATACCCCTTCCAATACATTCCAGCATCCTACTCACTTCGTTATATGTCTTGATGTGCTGATTCGAATGAGGGAGTCACTGATGATAACTCGAAGGTCCTGTTCTTCAGCTGTAGTGCTATGTCTCATCCCACTCATCCAGTACTCTGTCCTTGGGTTATTTTTCCCTAGCATTAACCTTGCACTTTTTGGCACTTAATTTCAACTGCCAAACCTTGGATCAGACCATGTTCCTGATTCCCTCTTCGCTACCCACCCTTCCACAGAGCTCCATGTCATCTGCAGAGAGAGACAACCTGTTCTGGATTCCCTCACCAATAATGCCAGGACTGGACCAAGACCAGATCGCTGTGGTACCTCGCTTGTGATCTCCTCCTCTTCTGATTGGATCCCACTGACCACAAACCTCTGCTGCCTCTCCTTTAGCAAGTTACCTACCAAGTTTACTATGACCTTGGCCACACCTAGATCCTCCATCTTCTTTAGTAAGCATCTGTGAGGCACGAAGTCAAAAACTTTGCAGAAATTAAATCAGAGCAAATACACAGCGTGACTCCCATCCAATTCCCTCCTCACCCAGTCAAAGAAAAGTATCAGGCTTGCCTGACAAGACCTCTCTGCCATGAATCCATGTGGTTCACTATCCTGGAGACCGTTGCTCTCACAGAAACACAGACAATGACAGCAGAAAAAGACCCATGGTACATAACAGTCTGCCCAAGTTCCCTACTTAGCCCTGGGACCTACTCTGCCCTCCAGAGTCCTAGCCTTCCCCAACCTCCCCTTCCCAAATAGTACATGAGGTCTTCTTTGACCAGCGATTCCATCAAATTCCCTTCAACAGCGCTAAGACTGGCAGGTCAGTAGTTCGCTGCTTGTTCCTTATCCTACCTGCTTATGTAGCAGAACTACGTCTGCCACCCTCCAATCCTTCAGAACTACCCCCGTCCCTACTGAGCTGCTGAACAGACCTACCAGGGGTTCAGCCAGTTCCACAGCCAGCTGCACTGTCAGTTCTCTGTGTAATCTCGGATGCAACTCATCTGGTCCCGCGCCTTATATATCTTCAAGGTTGCCAGCACTTTCTGGACCTTTTCTCTTGTAAATATTGGCTGCTTCATCTCTGGGACCCCCTTAGTGACTGCACTGATGCCACACTCTGACAATGGACCACCGTCCTCTAGTAAAACTGAGCAAAAGTAATCATTAAAGACAGTGGCTTTTGGCCTGTTCTCCTCTATCACCCTATCCCCATCAGTTAGCCTTACAAGTCCCACTCCTTTCTTCCTTTACTCTAATACAGCAGAAAAACTACATTTATGTCCAACGAGACAACAACCATCTGCACACTAAGATTCTTTTCCTTATTTATTTTTATTTTGCTCATTGGATCATTCTAATAATTTAAACAACAGTGTACTGGTCATAAACATTCATTTTGCTACTGTTATAACAAACTGGCATAGGGAGTTTTTGAATTAATTACGTTTAGACTGCGATTTTCTACTTCGAACATTTGCTGGATGCGCCGAACCTTGTGGATTTAAATGAACCAGGAAAAATTAATGGCTGTTGGGATTTAGGCAATTGAGCCGGGAAAAGCAAATAAAAAGAAAATACAGCTGAAACAGCAGCAACTTTACACCAGTCAGTAAAGTACAGTGGAACCTATAAGCAGCAGCAGCTTAACAGCAGTCGGTAAAGTACCGTGTAACCTATAACATATTGGAACAGTAAGCTATTTGCACATTTAAGGAAATGGGACTCTGCTATGCCAGTCTGTCATAACAGTAGCGAAATGAATGTTTGTGACCAGTAGTACACTGTGGTTTAAATTATTAGAATGATCAAATGAGCAAAATATAAATAAATAAGAAAAAGAATCAGTGTGCGAATGGTTGTTGTCTCGTTGGATATAAAAGTAGCTTATGTTTATACCCCTGCCATTTTTTAAGCACCTTTTACCTCTTCTCTTTAACAGAGGAAGGAAGCATAACACTTCACAAATTGAACTGTGAATAGGAGAACATAGCAGAAGAACCGTTTTTTCTCCAGTCTTGATCCAATCTGCAATACGCAGCTCTGTGTCTACTTTTTCCTCCGTAACCGCCCTCTTTGCATCCCTATTTTTCAGTAATATTCTCCTCATTCTTCCTCCACCTGCTTTTTTTTATACATGTAGAACGCCTTTTTCTTGTCCCCCCACCGCTCTTGCCAAGAACCATAATGGTCTTTTGAACCTGTTCTTTTTGTTTACTGTTCTCTTGCATAACTTAGATGCCTCGAGAAAGGCCCCCATGATTTCCCCATCTCTCTTCTACCCCACCTACGCTGTCTAACTCGACTAACTTTTCACTGACCAATTCCCTCAGCCTGTTGAAATCCGCCCTTCTAAAAACAAGACCTTCAGCTCTCGAATGGGGTTTTCTGGACCCAAGGGCAAGTTCAAACCAAACAGAGTTATGGTCACTGCTCCCCAGGGGTTCCCCTATTTTCACAGCTCCTGCCGTCTCTGAGTTGGTAAGTACAACATCTGGAATTGCACTCTGCCTGTTCCTTATAGTTACAGTTCCTTTATTTTTCAGCAACACCTTTATCTACAGACCAAGCATACAGCGAAGGGGGATATCTCTGACACCTATTTTGCCAATCTGTACAGTGGTCTACAGAAAAGTACTTTTGTGTTTGATCAAATCAAAAAAACAGGTTACTCACCTGTAACAGTAGTTCTAGGAGTGGTATATGTTGTTCATCCACACTTCTTGGCATGTCTCTTTCTCTTTAAGGATCGCCGGAAGGTCTTCAAGCTGGCTCCTCCCACCCACCCAGGTGGTATATCCCTCGGCTCCACCCCATGATGCCAGATCTTAGCCCACTGGAAGCCAGATTTTGTGCATCCGCAGCTAGGGAGGTCGGGTGGATCTGTGTGGAGGAACAACATATACCACTCCTAGAACTACTGTTACAGATGAGTAACCTATTTTTCTAGGATCGTGGCTATGTTGTTCATCCACACTTCTTGGCAGACTCCTAGCAGTTCTCCGGAAGGAGGGAGGCAAGACGGACACCCCCCACTGATACTCACTTGGGGAAAAGAGACTGGAGAACTGAGGCCCCAAAATCAGCATCTCGGCGTGACTTAAGGTCAATGTGGGAATGGGTGATGAAGGTGTTTGCTGACTTCCAGGTAGCAGCCCGACAGATTTCCTGGATAGGGATGTCCCTGGAAATGGCTACCGATACAGCGGTATGGTGGGTAGAGTGAGCTCTTATCCCTCTGGGAGGCTCCATACTCACCAACTCATAGCACAGACTTATGCAAGATGTAATCCACCTTGCAACAGTTCGTTTTGCTGCAGGTCTGCCAGAAGTGGCTTCAGTGTAGGTGAAAAACAGCTGGCGAACCTCTCCCTGAATTTCTGCCGTCCTCTCCTTATAATAGGAGAGGGCTTATCTCGGGTCCAAAATATGGAGCCTGTATCCGGACTCCGAGGTGTAATCAGAGTATACTGGCAGAGTTAACACCTGGTTAAGATGAAACTCTGACACCACCTTCGGAAAGAATTTTGGGTGGGGGCGCAGGACAACCTTGTCCCTGTGGAAGACCAGATAAGGGAAGTCCACTGAAAGCACTTGGAGCTCCCTGTCGTCCTGGCAGACGTGACAGCCACCAGGAAGGCAGGTCTTCCACAAGCGTGATAACGCACACTTGTGCACTGGTTCGAATGGCCTGCCCATGAGCTTTGCCAGTACCAGCAGTAGATCCCAAGAAGGTGGAGGTTTACGCACCTGATGGGATATGTGATCCAGGCCTTAGAAATAGCGCTCGACCACTGTATTCTGCGCCAACATCAGCTGACCGGCACGCACCCAGTAAGCAGAGATGGCTGCCAGGTGCACCCTAAGGATCAAAGACCCCCTTTGGAGAGAGACCAAAGGTAGTCGAGAACATTAGCCACTGGACAGGACAGAGGGTCTAGGCCCTTGCCCTGACACCAAATGGAAAACCTTTTCCATTTGAAGGCATAACATTTTCTGGTCGATTCCATTCTGGATGCCTCCAACACGGTGACGATATCCTCGGAAAGACCCAAAGCCTGGAACTCTAGCCGCTCAGGTACCAGGCTGTGAGGTGCAGGGATTGAAGGTCCAGATGGCATACCTTCCCCTGATTGAGAGAGATCAGGTCCATGCATGCTGGAAGCCGCTACGGGGGGCCTGCAGTTGAGGCTGAGAAGATCTGGATACCAGAACTGGCGCGGCCAGTCTGGGGCTACCAGAATCACCTTCGCCTTGAGGAGCACCTTGTGGATCAAGAGAAATGGAGGGAAGGCATAGAAGAGGCCTGGAGTCCATGGCCTCGAGAAGGCATCCCCCTGCAGTGAGCCCAGCTGAGGGGGAGGGTATGAAACAGCCTCAGCTTGGTGTTGACCCTGTAGGCGAACAGTTCCACCATCGGTTTGCCCCAGTGGAAGAACAGGCTTTAAGCTACCTCTGGATGAAGAGACCACTCGTTGGATGTCTTGCCTAAGCGACTGAGAGCATCCGCCAGATGGTTTGAGACTCCTGCCACATGAATGGTTAGGAGATCTGCCTCCAGACGGCGGAAGAGGGTCCAGATGCGGGGCGCCTCCCTGCAAAGCAGACGGGAATGCGTGCTGCCCTGTTTGTTGAGGTAGTACATGGTCGTGGTATTGTCTGTCTGGTCTTGAACCACTTGACCCCGGAGCTGAGGAGCGAAAGCTGACAGTGCCAGTCTGACTGCTCTGAGCTCCAACAGGTTGATGTGGCATCGGGACTCCTTGGGGGTCTACAACCCGTGGGCTATTTTGTCCCCTATGTGGGCTCCCCAGCCCATGAGAGAGGCATCGGTCGCAAGGACGGCCATCGGCTCGCGGCGGACAAATGGGATCCCTTCCTGCAACCAGTCTGGGGCGGTCCACCACAGGAGAGCATCCCACATCTTTTAGGTTACAGTGATCAGCTGATCGAAATGACCGTGGCGCTGAGTCCAATGGGTGACCAGCTCCCACTGGAGGGGGCGCATGTGCCACCGGGCCCAATGGACCACGGATGTGCATGCCGACACGTAACCCAGATGGTGCAGAAAGTCCCGGGCAGGGCACAATTGCCCAACCAGAAATGACTGGGCAAAGGAGGAGAGAACCTCCGCCTTGTCCGCCGGTAGCCGAGATCTGGCTTGATGAAAGTCGAGCTCTGCCCTAATGAAGCACATCACCTGGGAAGGCATGAGTTCCGACTTGGCCTCGTTCATCAGAAGGCTGAGTTGGGAGTAAGTCTGGAGGGCCAGGTCCCTGGACCGCTCCACCTCCTGCCGGGTGGGACCTGCTAAGAGCCAATCGTTGAGGTAGGGTTAAATCCTGACCCCTCCCCCCGGACGCCTGAGATGGGCTGCCACCACTGCTATACATTTGGTGAAGATCCGTGGGGCCGAAGACAGGCCGAACGGCATGGCTCGGAACTCATATAGGGTCCTTTCGGCTCTGAAGTGGAGGAACTGCCAATGAGACGGATGGATTGGGACATGAAAGAACGCATCCTGCAGATCCAGTGAACAGAATCACATGTTTTGCTCCAAGGATGGTATGATCTGGGACAGAGTGACCATCCAAAAGGTGCATGACCTGAGATACTGATTCAGGTCGTGCAGATCGAGAAGGGGGTGCCAGCCCCCGTCCGCTTGGGCATCGGGACGTACCTGGAGACAAAGCCTGGGTCTTCTGGAGAATCCGACACTGGAACTACTGCCTCCTTGAGGAGTAGCTGAGTGATGTCAACTCAGAGAGCCGACTGAGTATGGGCGGATACTCTTGCCTCCCATGGGGTGCGGGCTCAACTTGGAGGGTACTGCTCAAATTCCAGAGGCAGTCCCTGATCGACCACCTCCAAGACCCACCTGTCCGTGGTGATAGCGGACCAGGTGAAAAGGAAGTGACGGAGCAGGCCCACGAGGACCCAGAGCTGGTGTGACGGGAGAGGGGGTGGCAGCCCCCGGCCCATCACTGAGCAGACTTGGAGGAGGAGGATCAAGGACCTGAACCTCGGCCTCCTTTACGGACCTGGGAGAGCCTGGGCTTGGGCCAGGGGCGCCAAGCTTAAGCCAGCTGCTGCTGCCCTCCTTGAAAGGAGGGTTGCTGGGCCGCAGGGGAAGAGTGCTGAAAAGGCTTCTTCTTCTGCTGCTGCTTCTTACTCAAAGAACCTTTAGTAGAAGTTGCGTCCAAGGTGGCACTGGACTGCTCAATATGCTGAAAGTGACCAGCCACACATGGGCCAAAAAGATCGGTGCCCAGGAAAAGCACATCAGCTAGTTTGTGCTGAGTATCTGCCGGGAAAGAGGAGAGTCTCAGCCAAGCCCTACGGCAAGAGGCAACTGCGGCTGCCAATAAGCGGGCACAAGAGTCCCCAATGTCCAGGGCCATCTGAAGCTGCTGTCTGACAACAGCCCAGCCCTGATCCCGGACTTGCTTGACTGTGGTCTGCATGTCCACCAGGAGATGTGGGAGGACTTCATCCAAAGACCCCAAGAGGGCATGGGGGAAGTGTGCCATGATGACGGCCAAACTTGCCTGACGGAGGCCTAAAGATGAGGCCGCATAGACCTTCCGAGCCGAATGATCCAAGTTTTTGGATTCTTTCTCAGGAGGTCAATCAGTGTCGGCAGAACTGCCAGTATGCCTGAGCACAGACGAGGTCACCAGGCTCTCGGTCGAAGGGTGCTCTGTGCACCCCACAAGGGACCCCATGGGTACCGCATACTTGCGGGCCATGAGGGCAGACTGAGCTGGACAGGAAGCAGAACGCTGCCAAAGTTCTAAGGCCAGGCCAACTATGGCCTCGGCCTCAGGAAAGGCCTCCGATGGGGTATCCCCTCTCTTGAGGATGCCCGTGAAAGGGTACTCTGCCTTTTTCTGGATAGGTTCCAGGGGCATCCCTGTAGACTCACAGATGAGGCAAAAAATGCCCTGAAAGGAAGAAGGACCTTCCTCCTTCTCTATCCCACCAGCCAATTCATCATCCCCGGGATGAGAATGTAGGCCGGTCTCATCCGCGAACAACAGTCGGCCTCCCAGGTCACCTTCAACTCGCCGCAGGCAGTCCGGGGTGACTGTGACCGAAAGACGCCAGGGAAACCCAGTGTCTGGTCTAGCTTCCTTAGAAGGTGCCCCTCCCACATGCTGCCTGGGCGGTGATTCCACCACTATCGGTGGAGAGACCGGTTTAGGCCGAACCAGAGGTTTCGCCGGCTCCACCTGCGGGGAACCAACTTAATCAGCTCCGAAGGAGTTGGCTTCAGCCTGGAGGCGAAAGCCAAGTAATGGCCGGGGTAGAAGCCAGGGTTGGCATGAACCGGTCAAAATCCGCTGTTGCCACGAGGTCCTAGCAGCCCCGTAGTTTCCGCCGGAGCCTCTCCTCATCAGAGGAGGACGACCACCGATGGCGTCACCTGTTTTTACAGCGCTTATGGCTCTTCCTCGGCCTGTCGGTCGAGGGGGTCCAGGACGTTGTTTGAGATCAGACAGGCCGATTCGGTCGCTCAGGAAACACCAGCAAGACCGGGGTAGGGTAGAGAGACTGTCCGGTGCTAGACGGACCCCTGGCGTAGGCCGGGGTACCACAAGCGACCAGCGACTGAGAGCTTCAGGGGGTGGAGACGACGCTGGAAGTCATTGCATGTCTCCGCCCTCAAAAAAAACTCCACCAAATTCTTCAGTCTGCCAGCTGCCCTTCAAGAAGCCTGCCGTGGCTTCGATTAGCCTCCAGGCTGGGCCTCCGAACTAATCCCGTCGTTACGGCACCACTGGAGAGTCAGTGCCCAAACCCCACCATGGGAAGCAAGCCAGGGTGTATCAGAGGTCTCAGCTCAATATGGAGGTGAAGCTATGTCCGTGGATCACGAGTTAACAAGCGACCCAATTAAAAAAGTCCTCCCTGCACTCCATCACTGCACCCTTACCAATCTCTCTCCTCAATCTTCCCGAGTCGGGCAGGCGCCATATTCACTGTGCCAGTTTTCTCCCCAAATTCTGGTTTCACTCCCTCCTACCCTATCTCGCCTCCTCCATCTCTCTCAAGCCCTCTACATATCACTCGCTCAGAAACCATGACCACCGCACTTTAGCTATCCTGCCCAGGACTACCTCAGCTGGTCAGTCTGCATCCTCTCACCATTTCCCAAAAATCTGGAATGCCCTCCCTCTTCCCATCCATCATGCTGCCTCCCCGCATAGCCTCAACTCCCTTCTCAAGGTCCACTCCCCCCCCCCCACGTAGATGTGTATAATGTTTAATCTTACTATAATTACTTTTTCACTCGTTAGATAAGTACCCATCCTATATTAATTTTACAAGTATTTGTTTTTTAGTCTCTTATCACCTTCTTGTTATTGTTTAATGTAATGAATTGTTTCCATTTTGCTCATACTGTTTATGTTGTATTATATTGCCTTTATGCCCTGTTTTGACATTATTGCTGTTTATCCCTCTCCCCTCACCCCCAGGATGCATCTGGAAATGAGCTTGTCTGCTTAGTATGTCTTTCCTGGTGAAACTTTTAAATAAATAAAATGCATCATTAGGGTACTCAGCAAACTAGGTGTGGGAGTGATTCGGTTGATATGAAACTTTTTGCCCTGACAATAGAGGAACTCTTTCATCCCATAGAATTTTTAACATTTCTTCGTGTTACTCAGAGTTTCCAGAGACGTGGAAATCCGCAATGGTTACACGAGTTTTCAAAAGTGGAGATCGCACTAGCCTTGCCAATCACAGATCCATTTCTTTCCCCCCCCACCGTCAAAGGCCCTTCAGAGAATAGTCCTTGACTAAACTGTCACATACCTCAAAAAATGCAATGTCCAGTGTGTACAGCAGCATGGCTTCAAGAAGTTTCACAGCACCAACATGGCATTGCTGGGAATACACCAACTATGTTCATAAAGCCCTTGACAATGTTGACCTTGTGGGACCCATCTATATATTGACCCTACTAAAGTGTTGGACCTGGTCAACTATAAGCTCCTACTTAAACTCCTTGGCCTGGGTTTGTCACAGAACAAAGACCATGCTCTTCTCTAGCCTCTCACAAAAAGAGGAAAACTCCACCCTTTGTCATCCGAAATGGCCAAGGGCAAAACCTTTAACAGGTGGAGACCTTCAAACACCTTGCGGTAACTCTGGATGACACCTTATCTTTTGCCACTTACAGTGACAATCTGGTGGCCATAGTGGCTCAGCAGGTAGCATACTCGCCTCTGAGGATGGGAGATCAGAAGCCTATGGGTTCTATCTCCACACCAGGCACTTGGGTTAAGTCCCAATACTAACACTGTAGTGCAGCACGAGGAGGGTGCTACACTTCTGAGGTGCCGTCATTCAGATGAGATGTTAAACCAAGGTCCCATCTGCCTGTTCTGGTGGTAGTTCAGGTGGATGTTAAAGATCCCATGGCACGTCTCGAAAAGAGATGGGGAAGTTTATTGAAAACAGAAATCAATGCCAGCCTGGTGGCGCAGAGGGCTGAGGCACTGGCGCCTTACCTTGAACCACTCCAGTGACCCGGGCTCGGGAATGGACTTGGGTCGCCGGGGGCTGGCACAGGAAGGAGAGGATTGAGCATCCGTGGGACTGCTCTCTTCTCCTGGGGTGGATTGTGAGATGGCGTCGCTCGGCAGTGGCCTCTGGAGGAGACCAGGAGCACTGCGCGACGGCGCAGTAAGGGAAAACACACCAGAAAAATGGAAATCGCTCCACACTCAGCTGGATGATGGCTGCCTGGCTCACCAGCGCCACCAATGCCCCTAACAAGCCATGTCCACCTCAGCAGCACCCCAGGGCCAAGTAGTTGCGCCACTCCCCCCCCTTGGAGGAGAGGGACACATCCAGCGAAGGGTTATGCAAGATTACCCTGGGGTTGGTTGCTATGTGAGGTCGGAGGCTCAGGGGACAGGTGGGTCGGAGGGGGCCTTGGCAGCCTGAAAGAGTGGCAGGGGGTGGTAGCACGTAGGAGGGGGGAAAAAAGAAAGAAAATAGAAATCAGTATACATCTCAATACAAAAAACTGTAAGAGAAACCAAAATAAGAAACCAAAAAAGAGGAAAAAAAGTAAATTTCACAAAAAAATACATTTTCATACTAAAACCCATGTTACAATCTGGGGTCCTTAAAGTGACTGCAAAATCAGAATCAGTAATCCATGGTAATCCTTTCCATAATTCCAAGATCTCATGTCTTGCTTTCTGCTTACAGTCGGATATATAAATGGCTTGTACATCCTTAATCTTCCCTACTAACTCAGGGTAAGTACTATTCGTCTGTTGCAAAGTGAATAAACATCTAGCCATCGATATGTTCCATCTGATAACCGAGAAGATAAGGTACAAAGTATTTAAATTCCATTTTTTCCATTGCTGTGAAAAATGTCCATACATGATATTCTGATAAGTGATAGGGTTCCTGCGAAATTGATGTCAGATACAGCCAAAAGCCTTTAATAAAAGAGCATTGAAAAACAGATGTTCTATTGTTTCTACAGTTTGAATGCACTGAGGACTACTGCATAATCCTTCTTATAACTGTTTGTGGTTCGATTTGAAGTTCAGTTTTTCATGACAGGCTAGCCAGTCCACATCCCACATATGGGCTGATATTCTGTCATTCTGTATTAGCCGTTTCAAGGACTGTAGATATGGTGATGGACATTTTTCAAATGGTTCAGGTACTGCACATAGGATACTAAGTAAGTGTTTGTACAGATGTGTGTGTGATAGAGTCATAATCATCTGTGTGGTGACTTTCCACTGTTTCAGCCTAAGAAAAGGAGTCTCTAATATACGCAGGTGTTGTTAGTACAGTGTGGTGTAATGCTTTCAGGGTGTTAGTTTCCCATTGGCCAAACCATGTCTTGCAGCTGTTATATAGCCAGGGTTCCCACCCTATGTGTCTATGAACTAGCAAAGGTTTGAAATTAGTAGCAAAAAAGATACCGTTAAAAAATGAGATAGGATTTATCATATGTAAACCGCCTTCCTTCACAGGCAGGTATGTGACATTCTCTTGAGTGGGCCGAGTCGACTACCCCATAATGCTTGAAAGACGATACTAAGTATCGTAGTCTCTAGCTTTTTAGGCATTGGAAAGATGTAGCTAGTATATAAGAAAATTGGAATTAAAAATGTTTTTTTTATCCAAAAAATGGGGGAGACACAATTTCCATCTATTCCATGTGGCAACTTTTTGTCTCCCTATTGCAATTTTCCTTTTCACAATTTACAATATCCATGTCTGGGGAACCGTACTGGATCCTCAGAATAGACAGAGGGTCTTGTATTTTAATGGGCCCTTCTGTAGGATGATTCTGTGTGGGGTGTCCAAGCTGACATCCAACACATTTCTTGAGGTTAAGCACTGTACCGGATACAGAATCAAATTCCTTGCAGAGACTAAGAGAGTAATACAGATGAATCATCCGCCATCAACAAGCACATGTCACCTGCATACGCAATTGTTTTATACGGTGTCTTATTCTCACTGTTGTGTACAGGGATACTGGAATGAGTGCCATTAATTTTTCGCAATGGGGAACTACAAAAAAACACGCAGAGGGGGGCTAAGGGGGCAGCCTTGTCTGACTCCCCTTTTAATGAGAACCACAGGTCCCCTCCACCCATTAATGACAGGAATGACTGTGGATGTTCTGTAGAGAGACTGTATCCAGGTAATCAGGGTATTAGGGACCTTACAGTAACTAAATGCAGCCCAGAGGAAGTCATGATTTATGGAATCGAAGGCCTTTCTTTGGTCTAGAAAAACTACATATCCTTGTAAGGTGTCAGTATTCCCCCATTCCATTATTTTGTGCAATAAAATTAAGTGATCTGGAATTTTTCTGTTCAGGATGGAACATGACTGTGCCCCAGATATCACTATTTCAGCAATTAGTAAATACAGGTTACTCACCTGTAACAGGAGTTCTAGGAGTGGTATATGTTGTTCATCCACACTTATTGGCAGGTTCCTTGCCGCTTTAAATGTTGCTGGAAGGTCTTCAAGCTGGCTCCTCCTACCCACCTGGGTGATAAAACCCTCGGCTCCGCTCCAAGACGCCAAATCTAGCCCGCTGGAAACCAGGTTGCCCGTCGAAGCCGGGGAGGTCAGGTGGGTTGTGTGGATCAACAACATATACCACTCCTAGAACTCCTGTTACAGGTGAGTAACCTGTATTTCTAGGGACGTGGATATGTTGTTCAATCCACACTGTCTGGCAGACTCCTAGCAGTTCTCTGGGAGGAGGGAGGCAAGGCGTGCACCCCCTACTTAGGGAATAAGGACTGGAGAACAGAGGTCCCAAAACCAGCATCCCGGCGTGACTCTAGGTCAATGTGGTAATGGGAAATGAAGGTGTGTGCTGACTTTCAGGTAGCAGCCCTGCAGATTTCCTGGATAGAGACGTCCCCAGAAGCAGCCACTGAAGCAGCAGTATGGCGGGTAGAATGAGCTCTTATCCCTTTGGGAGGCTCCATGCCCACCAACCTATAGCAGAGATCTATGCAGGAGGAGAACCACCTGTCTATCATCCGCTTGGCTGCAGGTCTGCCAGGTGTGGCTTCTGCGTAGGTGACAAACAGCTGGTGAACCTCTCCCCGAACTTCAGCTGTCTGCTCCTTATAATGAGAGAGTGCTCTTCTAGGGTACAAAGTATGGAGCCTATATTCGACCTCCGAGGTGTGATTGGGGTAGAACACTGGCAGAGTCAACACCTGATTAAGGTGAAACTCCGACATCACCTTCGGAAAGAATTTCAGGTGGGAGCGCAGGACAACCTTGTCCCGGTGGAAGACCAGATAAGGTGACTCAATGGAAAGCACCTGGAGCGCTCCCATCCTTCTGGCTGACATGATGGCCACCAAGAAGGAGGTCTTCCACGACAGGTGAGAGATGACACACTGTGCTTCGGTTCGAATGGCTTGCCCATGAGCTTAGCCAATACCAGCAGTAGATCCCACGGAGGTAGAGGTTCTCGCATCGGAGGGGATATGTGATCAAGGCCTTTGAAAAAGCGCCCGACCACCTTCTCCTGCGCCACCGACTGCTTGCTGGCCCGCGCCCAGTAAGCAGAGATGGCTGCCAGGTGCACCTTAAGGGTCGTCGACTGAAGCCCTAGCTGAGAAAGGGACCACTGGTAGTCCAGAATGCTAGCCAAGGAACAGGAAAAAGGGTCCAACCCTTTGTCCTGACACCAAATGGAGAATCTCTGCCATTTGAAGGCATAGCAATTTCTGGTCGACTCCTTATGGGACGCCTCAACGATGTTGAGGACCTCATCGGAAAGACCCAAGGCCTGGAACTCTAGCCGCTCAGGAACCAGGCCGTCAGGTGCAGGGATTTAAGGTCCGGGTGGAGAACCTTCCCCTTGTCGACTGAGAGCAGGTCCAGGCAGGCTGGAAGCCGCCTCTGAAGCCTGGAGCTGAGGCTGAGGAGATCTGGGTACCAAAACTGGCGGGGCCAGTCTGAGGCTAACAGAAATGGAGAGAAGGCGCAGAAGAGGCCCAGGGTCCACGGCCTCAGAAGGCATCCCCTGCAGCGAGCCCAGCTGAGGCGGGCGATGAAACAGCCTCAGCCTGCATTCTCCCTGGTGGCGTAAGAGGTCCACCTGAGGGGTGCCCCAATGGGAGAATAGATCCTGTACTACCTCCGGCAGGAGGGACCACTCGTGAGATGCAGCGCCTATCCGGCTGAGGGCATCGTCCAGACTGCTGGAGGCTCCTGCCACATGGATGGCTAGGAGATTCGCCTCCAGGCTGATCACAAGAGACCAAGTGCAGACAGCCTCCTTACACAGGGGCAAGGAGTGCATCCCGCCCTGTCGGTTTAGGTAGTACATGGTCGTGGTATTGTCCGTCTGGATCTGGACCACTTGACCCCGTACAAACGGAGTGAAGGCAGTGAGGGCTAGTTGGACCGCTCGAAGCTCCAGCAGGTTGATGTGGCATCGAGACTCCTGAGGGGACCAGAGGCCGTGGGCTCTGAGCTCCCCCAGATGGGCACCCAAACCCATCAGAGAGGTGGTCGTCGAGTGACCGTCCGCTCAGGGTGGACAAACGGGATACCCTCCTGCAGATGAGCTGGAATGAGCCACCACTGTAGGCCGTCCCACATCTCCTGGGTCACTATCACTGGCTGGTCCAGAGGACTGGAGTGCTGTGACCATTGGCGGGCCAGCCCCCATTGCAGGGGACGCATATGCCAGCAGGCCCAACAGACCACGCTGGTGCAGGCCGCTGTGAGGCCCAGGAAGTCCCAGGCAGGGTGCAACTGCCCAACCAGAAATGACTGGGCAAAGGAGGAAAGGACCTTGGCCCTGTCCGCTGGGAGCCGGGCTCTGGCTCGAAAAGAGTCGAGCTCTGCCACGATGAACTGAATGACCTGCGATGGCACGAGTTCCGACTTGGCCTCGTTGATGAGGCCAATCTAAGAGCAGACATTGAGGGCCAGATCCCTGGACCGCTCCACCTCCAACCTGGAAGGGGCTGCAATCAGCCAGTCGTCCAGGTAAGGGTACAACCGGACCCCTCAGCACTGCAGAAATGCCGTCACCACTACCATGCATTTGGTGAAGTCCCTGGGAGCTGAAGAGAGGCCGAAGGGCATGGCCCGGAACTCGTAAAGGGACCCCCTGCTCTGAAGCGGAGGAATCGCTGATGAGACGGACAGATTGGGACGTGAAAAAAACGTGTTCTGAAGGTCCAGGGAACAGAACCACATGCCTGGCTCCAAGGATGGAATGATCTGAGCCAGAGTGACCATCCTGAAGGTATGAGACCTTAGAAACTTGTTCAGGTCGTGAATGGACGCCAGCCTCCCCTGCTCGCTTTGGGACCAGGAAGTACCTGGACACAAACCCTGAGTCTGGAGGGGCTCCACCACCTTGCTGATCACCTCCTTCTGAGGAGCAGGCAATGTCGGCCTCGACAAGCCGACAGAGAGGCTCTGGAACCAGTAACTCCCTCCGATGAGGCGGCGGCACTGCTCAAATTCCAGAGGCAGACCTGCCTACCACTTCCAACACCCAGCGGTCTGTTGTGATAGCAGACCAGGCGGAAAGGAAGTGGTAGAGCCGTCCCCCAATGGGGGGAACCCAGGGAGGAGTGACAAGGTTGGGGGCGACACCCCTCAACCCGTCACTGGGCAGGCTTGGAGGAAGGGCCGGCTGAGGAGCTGCCTGGGCCTTTTCCTCCCGGCTTCCTGCTGGAGGAAGCAACAGGATTGGCTTTGGGGCACCAAGCATGAGCCTGCTGGCCCTGATGCTGATGTTGCTGGGCTGGACGTGCCGCAGGGGTGGAAGGACGAAAGGGCTTACGCTGCTGCTGGCAGCCTTTGTCCTTCTGGGCAGACATGACCGAGTCCAAGGTGGCACTGGACTTCTCGATCCGTTGGATATGACCCTCCACCCTGGGCCCGAACAAGTCGGTGCCCAGGAAGGGGACGTCTGCCAGCTTGTGCTGGGTATCAGCCGTGAAGGTGGAGCTCTGCAGCCAAGCTTTGCGGCGCATGGCCACTGCGGCCGCTACTGACCGGGCACATGAATCAGCAATATCCAACGAAGTTTGGAGCTGCTGTTTAGCTACTGCTCTTCCCTGATCCTGCACCTACTTGACCATCGTCTGAAGGTCAGCCGGGAGATGAGGAATCACCTCATCCAGGGAGCCCAAAAGGGTGTGTGAAAAGTGTGCCATCAGAACGGTCGAGCTAGCCTGACGAAGGCCTAGGGAGGAAGCAGCATATACCTTCCGCCCTGAGTAATCCAACTTTTTGGATTCCTTATCGGGCAGTTTGTCCACGTCCCGAGCATTCCCAGAACGCCGGAAAACGCTATCGGTCACTAACCCTTCCGCAGAGGGGTGCTCCGAGAAACCGGAGAGTGAACCGGTAGGGACCGCATATTTTCGAGCCATCCTGGCCGAAGGTGCAGGACAAGATGCTGGCCGCTGCCACAACTCCAGGGCCGGGCCAACAATGGCTTCGGCCACCAGAAAGGCCTCCATAGGGGAATCCCCTTGGCCCAGTATCTCTGTAAGGGGATACTTGGCTAGTTTCTGAACTGGTTCAAGCTGCATCCCAGTAGACTCTGAGATGAGTCAAAGCATTCCCAAAAACGGGGATGGGCTATCGTCCACCGACTGGCCCCCTGCAGACTCCAGGTCAACCGGCCTGGAGAACAGGGAGGAGTCATTGTCAGACTCCAAGGGGTCTGCAAACAGTTACCGAGCGCCGGAGCCACCCTCCACCTGCCGAGGTCAATTGGGAGTGAGGGTGACCAACAACCTATGGGGCAAGCCCTGACCTGACCGAGAATCCTTGGTCGGGGACCCAATCTTAGGTTGTGGAGGTGGAGGTTCCACCACAATGGGTGGAGCAGCCGGTTTTGGCCGAACCAGCGCCGGCTCTTCGACTACTACGAGGGGTTGTTTCGGGCGCTCCGGTGACAGCCACTTAATGGCTGGAGAAGGCGACGGAGTCGGCTTGTTACCGGACAGTAAGAGCTGCTGCCACATCAAGTCCTCGTAGCACCAACGCAACTTGCGCCGGTGCCTATCTTCTGAAGAGGACGAGCAGCGGCGCCGCTTTCCATGGTGCAGAGACAGAGACTGCCGACGTCGGCGGGACCGGCTGGACCTGGAAGAGAACAGAGACCGTCAGGGATTCCGAGGATGGGTCAGAGAGGGAACGGGGGAAACCCGCTCTTCCTTTGGTGCAGGGACCTTAACAGGGGACTTCAGCACAGGAGGCACAGGCAAGTCCTTGGTAATCACCAGGGAAACAGATGAAGTAAGGTTGTCGGCATCACCAGTCGACAAACCGTCCGACGGGTCAAGAAAACTCTCGACCACGTCGACGGTTGTCTCAGCCTGCTGACCTGACGGGGACACCGAAAAGCCAGTGGCCTTAGCCGCAACCTCGACCGAAGTCGACAGTCCGGTGAAGGGGATCTTTCCCGCTCCCACGAACGCTGACGGTGGGACTTACCTTTTTAGTCCTTCTTCTTGGACCGACTGGAATGTCCCGATGGTGCTTCTCCCTTGGTGGAGAGGGATTGACAAAGCTCCTTAAAAGAAGCTGCAGAGGAAGAGCCCAAGGAGAGCGGGATAAATGACGCGGCCGAGGAGGAAGAAGAAGTGGCCTGGGCCGCAGCCTCCTCGAGGGCGATCATCTGCTCCAACTGTTCCGCGGAGCCTTCCACCAGACACCCCCCAACGAGCCTCCTTCAACTTGACCAGCGGATACCGTTTTTCAGGGCGCCCAAGAAGAAGTCGAGCAGCGCGGTCCTCTAAGACCGAAGCCGAGAAGGAGCTGCACAATTCGCAAGCCTGCGAATCGTGACCAAGCCCCAGGCAGTAGACGCACGTGGAGTGGGATCAGTCCGGGACATCTTCTGCCCACAAGGGCACAGACTAAAGCCAGGAGTCGATTTGTCCATCGCAGCCACAAGGGAAGACGAAGACAGAAGTCTTGTAAACTTTAGAATTAGTTTCGGGATAACCGAAGAGTGTGGATCCAGGCATAAAATGCAGAGCGCTAAGGAGGGAACCTGTGCTTCCAAGCGGTAAGGAAGATCTGGCGTCATGGGGTGGAGCCGAGGGTTTTACCATCCGTGTGGGTGGGCAGAGC
Organism: Neoceratodus forsteri; assembly: GCA_016271365.2. Lineage (NCBI taxonomy): Eukaryota > Metazoa > Chordata > Ceratodontiformes > Ceratodontidae > Neoceratodus > Neoceratodus forsteri. The sequence continues at coordinate 104,935,506 of CM028131.1, read as the reverse complement.
CAGCTTGAAGACCTTCCGGCAACATTTAAAGCAGCAAGGAATCTGCCAATAAGTGTGGACTGAACAACATATCCACGTCCCTAGAATAATCTTTTTGTCAGAATCTTTGTAGGAAGTTTAAACTCTGCATTTAGCAAGCATATAGGTCTCCAGTTCTGTATGGTACTCTTGTCTCCTTTTTTATTTAAGTATATTAAAGTCCCTATGTTCAATTCTAAGGGGACTTTACCTGCCTGCAAAATAAAGTTAACTCAAAGTATTATATAATTCATTCGGTAGTCCGTCTTCGCCTGGTGTAGCATTTTTGTTTAAAGAAGAAATGGCCTCCACTACTTCCAAGGATTATATAGGTCGACATGCCCTGAAAGTAATATCTGAGGATACATCAGGAAGGTGGATATCTGAAAAGTACGTAGCGAAATTTTCAGGATTAGTCTGAAGGGAGGAAAATAAGTCAACAGAATAGTCTGTAACTAACTGGGAAATGTCTTCTTGGGCCGTACACTCAATACCTGTAGGACCTACCAGACTTGTTGGGCCGTATACTCAATACTTGTAGGACCTACCAGATTTGTCATCTCATTCTTCCCTACTCTGTTATAGTTATGGTCGAAGGGACAGACAGAATCTGACTGTCCCTGGGTGCCAAATTTATGCTGGCAACACAGTCGTTTGGATTTCTGTCCATGAAACTGCATCATGTCCTTCTTTATTAGGCTGACTTGTTGTATAAGGTATTATCCCGTCATGCATGCTATTGTCATTAAATTCTGTAAATGGTGACGTTGTTGTAAATAAGCTAAGTATGTAGTGCAGCTTTCAGTTTTACTACTGTATACTGTTTGAGGAATATTATCAGGTCTCATTTAGTATCTTCCCACCATGTCAATGGGTCCTCAAAACAGCTCAATACCAACTTCCTGGCCAAAATAAAATAATTCACGGATGTAAGAATATGTGTATCTTCCAACAAATTCATATTAAACTTCCAGAGTCCTGGTCCTTTAGATAGCCACGGGTTAGTACCCAGTGTTATTGAGACCATTTTGTGAACAGAAAATTTTAGGGGACATACAGTAACTTCTTTAATAGGAACGCCTTGAGAGATGAATACAAAATCAATTCTAGTTGATAGAGCTCCCTTTTGGAAGGTTGGGGAATGTGTGTGGGTTTTTTCTAAAAATGCATCTCTAAGATGTGCAATATGAATGATTTGGAGTAGGGAGTATGTGTCGCAGTATAGTTTTTGTGTTTTCAAGTGCTTGCTCTTATCATGCAAACTGAGGCCACAGTTGAAATCCCCTGCAAAGATAATGCGTCTGGAAGTGTGGAGATAGGGCTGGATAAGCTTGAGAAGTTCAGTCCGAGCAGTTTTCGTCTGGGGGGCATATTAAGCCTATAAGGCTTGTTTTGAATCAAGACACTAATATGAGGGCCCCGCCTGGTACAAAATCGTAAAGTTTAATTAATTTAAATTCCGGCATCTTAATGAGAATACCAACCCCAGAGCAGGTGTCCTGGCCCACTGACCAGAAGGAGGGGCCCCAACAGCCAGTCCCTCTGTGCTTGTAAAAGTTCATGTGTTGTATGAAATCTTACATCCTATAAAAAAATCAACCCCCGTCTCAGTGCAGGAAAGAAAATACAGTGTGCTTTTTGTCAGATCACTTAATACTGTTCATATTGATAGCATAGCAAGAAAAAACTTCGCACATCAGGAGGAGAAAAAGAAAAACACAATTCCCAATCAGACGCATTTCAGCCTACCTTTCCTACTACCCAGTTCCTTCCCTTTCGTTTTTGTCCTGGCCTTCGTTTCTAAGGGCCCAATTTGTGTTTGTGTCTGTGGTCCCTTCCGGGTGTGAAGAAGCAATTGAGGAGGAATCTGTGTCCCCACCAAAGTCTTCTGAAGGGTCCTGTAAAATTTCATATTTATTGGTGAGTGTAATAGCAGTGGTTTTGGCAGTCTTGGGGGGGTTCTGATATTTGTCGGTTCCGTACTGACCGTCTAGAAATGCTTGGTTTTTAGGAGGGGGCATGTCGGCCTTCTGAAGAGGAGCCACTAGCAGAGGGTCCAGTAGACTTGGAGGCACCACCGGATTCTGAGATCTGGTTGGGGGTCGGTCTCAGCTGGGGCAACCACAGTAGGATCCTCAAGTGTTTCAGCAGGAGTGAGGTAGTCTTTTGTGGTGGGGAGGTCTCGCATGTATTTTAGCTTTTTGTGCTTGTAGAATCAAAAACATTTGTTCTACCCCCTCATCATGGTCAATCTGATTATGCACTACCCATACGCAATTTTGGAAAGTATGTCCCATTTCTTCGCACAAATTACATTTACATTCGTTTAAACAATCAGTACTTGCATGCCCCAGTTCCCTACAAATCGCACGTTTGATCTTATTACAGGCACTACTGAGGTGCATTGGATCCCCACATCTGTAACATGCCTTGGGCTGGCCGGGGTAGAATAAGACCCCTCTATCCCTTCCTAAGAAAGAATTGGGGAGATGAATAACACCAGAGTCAATCAGACCTTTTACTTTCCAACCTCCAGTCCACATGTTCTCTGAGTCCAGGATGGCCTCTGGATCCCCCAAAACAGTGCAACAAAGTTTCAACCAGTACACTACATCAGACATGTTGACCCCTTCATTTCTGAATAAAATGGTTATAGTTTTGTATGAAGGTTTAGTAAGAGGTACAGCAAGAAAAGGAGTCCATAGAGCAGTTCTTTTCAGAGTGTGATATTTCACCCATAACCTCTCCGGGCCTCGAGTAGTCTTAAAACTCACATCGAATGTGGTTTCTCCAGAAATGTGAATAAGTGCATAAATTTTGTGCAAAAAAATTATTGCCACAAATAACTGGTCCGGGGGGTCAGGCATACCACCATAAGAATCTGACAGCATTATGTCTTTTAGCTGGGAGGATAGGCGTCTTGAAAAGTGATGCAAAAGGCTTCTTGGGTGCTTCATTTCTGAGATTTAGAGGGGCTGCTACAGGCTGTGTGTGCCTGTAGTAGAAGCAGTTCATAGGTTTTGGGCTGTAGTTTGCTTCTGCAGCAAAGTGCTAGGAAGGTTCAGAACAGGGTGTTGTGTAAGGACCAAGTCATCCGGGAGCTGTAGGGCATCTTCACGGTCAGGGCCAACACCTTGTTTGTGGGCCTGCGACAGGGGAAGCCTCCTTGTAGGGGTTTGGGGAAAGTCTGATACAGCAGGCATATGAATAGGTGAGGCTCCTGATTGCCACTGTCCCGTTTCTAAGTTGCATTCCCATCCTGCACCTTGTAAGGCTGTTTCAACAGACCAGTCCCCAACATTATCTACATTTTCCATTGCATCATTTCCCACAGTTTCAGGAGGTAAAAGAGTACTTACAAAAGTTACTGGCATGGTGTGCTGTTGTTGAGAGCAGGAGTCAGAGGTATTAGCGTCTAGTTGCACAGCTCTGGTTGCATCGGGCGGCGGTTCTTTTGATGTGCTGACGTCGGCGCTTAGCTGGGCAATTTTGACAGACCCAGCCATGCTGTCAGAACAAAGCTGCTGAATTTTCTGTTGTAGGGACATTTTTCGAAAAGGAACTTATGCTCCTCAGTCTCCAAAAACTTTTGAAGTTCTAGCAACTCTGCTGTGTCTTGTCCTTAAAATGATTGAGTCATCAAAATCCTCCGGTGAGTCTTCTTCATTTTCTGTATCCAGCAGGAGTGCAGGCCCATAATGGGTTGGTCTACGTTCCGAAATGGCTCCAGGTTCAGCAGATGTCTCCAAAATTTCACGTCTTTCTGCTTCATGTGCAGAACTCATAGCGGTCTCCACGTTGCTCGAGATGGGGGGGGAGACCTGCTCTCCCACCTCCATATCCTCCAGCCGTTCCTCTGTCCACCATCTTGGCAGACTGCCAAGACAGCTAAGAGTCCCCCTACAGTCAGAGTAGGGGAATTTCCCCAGTGCCCTGGCCAAATTTCCCCCCATTCACTAAAAATACCACCAACAGCTTAATCTGGTTGAAGGTCAGATGGCATTCATCTGTATCCCCCTTCCCAGGGACATGCCAGAAAACAGGCAGAATTTGTCTAGTGCACTTACCCAGTCAACAAAAACTAAATAAATAAAGACTGGGTGGCCCTGTACCGTAACCAGAACAATCTCACTGGGGATGCCAGATGCCTTATTGCTGCCAGCTTCATTCGGTCACTTACAGATTACTGCCTCCAGGGTCTACACTGCTGCCTGTGATACAATGCCAAACAGAGTAAAGCTGATCTGTAATAAGGCACGCTCTATACTTAGTGCAAATGACAGCACTCAATGTTGTACCCTTTGCGCACTCACTAACTGGCACCTTTTTTTTTTTAATTTATACTTTTTGGCCCCCAGCAGAGCTTCACTCCCAGATCGTCTCCCAGCACCAGAACACACTCCACAACAGGACAACAACCCCACGAGTTCACCTCCTCGTGGTAGGGCCAAAGACAGTTCTGTACCATGGTGCTTTTCCCACAGTAGCCATACCCAGGGCTGGGACCAGTCCAGGAGGTCCTAATGCACAGGGATTTTTTCCCCTTAAGTTCCCTGATCCCCGAGGACAGTGGCATGCAAGGAAGTCCAAGGTGACATCCTCCCCTCCCTTGTAGTGTCCCTGACTGCACTACCACCCGTGGTGACCCAGGTGGCAGTGCTACAGTGGGTACGGTAACCCTCCCTTCCTTCCTGGAGGAGGAAAGCATCCCTAGTATGCTCAATCCCTCCTCCCCCTGTTCAGCCTAGTGAAGACCTAGGCTTGTTCAAAACCCGTGTCGCCAGGGTTGCAAGTGGTAGCTCCACCACTGCGCTGGCGACCCAGCTTTATCTGGCTACCTTTCCCAGCAGAATGAAGTCCAGACCTGTTTGCTAGCCAAAAAAGGTGCTCCTGGGCCTAACAACTCCTGCTTTGGCAAACTGCTTCTGATTCGTCTCTACTAATTCAACACCAAGAACAAGGCCAGAAATGCCCTTAAGCCTCCATTCTGGAGTACTCAGCTGGGCAAGCGGTCATCTGCTGTCAGGGCCACTAACTGGTTAAACGAATTACCTGATACACTGCAGAATCTCCCCAAGTTCAATCAGTTTAAGAGATCTTTGCAGTCAGTGCAACTGTAAATGTTAAACTGTTTTATTCACTTTCTCTCTGTATGTAACCTACGAGTTTTTACCCAATAATCTGCATGGATTTTTTCAAAACTGTATGCAATTGTTCAGTCTTAAGTATTGAGTCTAAAGTGTCATTAATTCTTGTGATGTGTGTGGGGTGTGTTCCCTGGTGCTACACTTGCTGCTTCTGATGCTACTTCTGTCACAACCCTCAGCATGCTGACCAAAAAAAAAAAAACCATATACATTCATAGCAGTATTTTCCTTATTCTATCACACTAAATAACTGATACCACCATAAATCTGTTGAGGTTTTCTGTATTTCTATACTTTCCATTTAAATTATGCCATTTTTTACCTGGACTACCAACTCAGGCATCACGGTGGACTATTACTTTTGGGCCATGTACCCAATTGTAAAATTTGTCAAGCGCTGGATTAGACTGTCCTGAGATGGAGCTGACAGCAACCAGTCATCCAGGTAAGGGAACACATAAATCCCCTTGCAGCACAGGGCCGCAGCCACCACTGCTAGGCACCTGATAAAAACCAGAGGTGTCGAAGACAGGCCAAAAGGAAGGGCCTTGAACTGATAATAGTTCTCCCAAAAAGAGAATCTCAGGAAATGGCGATGGGCCAGGAAGATATAGATGTGCAGGTAAGCATCCTGCATGTCCTGTGAGCACAGCCAATGATTTTGTTGGAGCAGGGGAGTCCCTGGAGAGTCAGTATGCAGAACCTCTTGTACTCTACGAAGAAGTTGAGCAGACAGATCTAGAATGGGTCTCATATCTGCAGTCTTTTTGGGCACTAGGAAAAAGTGGGAGTAATATCTCCTTCCTATCTGCCCTGGTGGAACCGGCTCTATGGCTGACTTGGTCAACAGAGCTTGGATTTCCTGTTGGATAAGGCTTAGATAGCCTGACAGGTAGTCAGACCTTCCCGGTGGATTGCCTGGGGGTCTATTCAGGAACTCTATGGAGTGCCCTCTTGTGATGAGCTGGAGGACATAAGCATCTGCAGTTATCGCCTTCCATCCTTCCAGGTGGAAGGCGAACCTTCCTCCCACTGGCTCCTCCAGAAATGTGTGAGGCGGTGGAGGGGAACCCCTCAAGTCAGGATGTGGAAGGGAGAGCCACTCTGCCACCGGCCTTTTGGGACTTTGCCTGAGCAGTCTGGGTACCGGAACCAGTGGCATGACGCTTGCCCTGTCTGCCCTGGTTCTGCCTATTCCACCTCTTCTGGGAGTGACGAAAAGTCTGCTTGGGTTTTTGACCTACGCGGTACATGAAGCAGACATCTTTAAGAGACCTCCCGCTCTTTTGTAGCTCCGTTCTTAGGTCTTTGACGTCGCCCCCAAAAAGGATGGAACCCCTGAAGGGGGGTATCCAGCAGGGTGCTCTGGACGTCTTGTGCCAGCCCCGAAAGACAGAGCCAGGCCAGGTGCCTCAGGCAAACTCCAGTAGCAGTGCAACGAGCCACAGTCATAAGTAGCCTGTAAGGCATGGCAGCAGGAAGCCTTGTTAAGTCTTACTTTCTCTAGTAACCAATCCTGAGGTCCTCGTCCAGAATGGCCTGGAGTTCTTTTTCTAAGTCGGATAGAGCTGACTTCTGAAAGGACACCATGTGGGCCACATAATTTAGTGATCAAATGGCACAAGTAGAAGAGGCACAGACCTTGCGGCCATATTGGTCCATTTGTTTGGACTCCTTATCCAGTGGGGAGGCACTCAGTGTTTAGGCTGGGCTGATCTATCGTGGGCTGCTGTAATGAAAACAGAGTCAGTCTTAGGTTGGGTTGTCAAATGGCAAGCCCCTTCCGGGGGGGGTGGTAGGTCCTGGCACCTTTTTTAAGAAACTGCAGGAATGGATGACGGCTGTTGCCATATGGTAGAGGTTAAGTCCTCGTGCGGTCCCGTCTATGAAGGAATGGGGAAGGGATCCGCATTGGTGAGGTCCAGATGTTCTGCCAGCCTCTTTCTCTTGGGGTCCATCTCCTGGGATGCCCAGCCAAGGGCATGCTGAATGAACCGGAGGAGTTCCGCTAAGGACAGATCCTCCAGTGGAGACTTTGGAGTCTCCCTGGGCAGAGGCTCTATCGGGGAATGAGGCAATGAATGGACCACAGAGTCTGAATCTGAATTGGAGGACTCTGGTCTGCTGGGCAACGGAGTAACATCTGGGGCCGCCTCCATGACCCTGGCACCCGAGGGAACTCCCACTGGACGCCTGTCCAAATTCCTATCGGACGTCTATTCCATAGGGGATGGGCTTCTTGTCCTGTGGGTCGGGGTGGCCACCACAACTGGTTGGGGTTAGCCCAACTCTTGCAAAGGTTGGGACTTAACATTCTTCCACCAAGCTGGGATAGATTCTCAGGGTTCTGGCTGGGGTGGGGTAGGCGGAGACTGGTAGCCTGGGTAACCAGTGGCATAATGGGGGGTAAGCCAGGTGTCTGGTACCACTAGTGGTATGGATTGTATCCATGGTACATGACCTTGGCCCGGCATCAGGTACCCTGGCATTGACGCTTGCGAGCAGGTAACCCTTGCGATGGCCCTCCAGGTGTCGAGTAGTAGGGGAACTGAGGCGGCAGGTAGCTGGGATAGTTGGCCGTGGGGCCCGACGGAGGAGGGGCAGAAGGCCCAGGTAGCAGCGGTGCTGTGGGACCGCTGGGGGTAGTAGGGTCAGTCAGCAGGCCTGGAGTCGGGGCGGAGACCCCTGAAGGGCCAGAAGGGTGCTCCAGTGTCGGAGCAAAAAGTCCCTGGTCCATGTCCAAATCTGAGGGAGTATGAACCGGGGAGTGGCCCAGCAGTGGTATGAAGACACCCAACATCAGAACAGAGATAGACGAGGGGGATAAGGTGATGGGAACACCCGTAGACAAGTCCGCCGGGGAGGCAGGAGTCTCAGAAGGAAAGCCCAATGCAGGAGAGGTCTCCTGGACAGCAACGCTCGATTCCCACGGGTTCGGAGGAAAAGAGACGTTGGGCTGGGTCAGTGAGGCCCGGGAGGGAACACCCTTGCAAGACTGAGGGGAGCCTGGAAGCTTGCTCTGCATGACGTCGGAAACCACGTGAGTATCCATTGGGAGAGCACCTACTGAGTGGACGTCGGGCGAGCCGGCAACCGACTTATCAGCATCAACCTGGCGGGCACGGAGGAGCCAATGTCCAACTTACAGGTAGAGGTCAAGCCGACAACAACCGGGAGGCTGGTCTACCAAGGCTGGGCGCCCAGCAACAGAGCCGGAGGGAGACTTATCAGCTGAGCTTGCAACAGGCCTCAAAGGAAGGTCCTCCGGAGAGGAGACCCCTGACTTCGCACTGACCAAGGCAGGAGGTGGGGAAGGCGTCTAATCTGCCAGGGAGGATGGATCCCTATGAGGTGGAGTACTCACCAATGTGGAGGCCCCACCCGATGTGGCGTCAGCTGTCTGGCAACATTGAGTGGAGGGAGAACAGGCCCGCTCCCGGCGCTGCTTCTTCTGCTTTTTTCCAGGGTGGGTGAAGAAGAGTGTTCCCTCAGTTCCTGAAGCTTTTTTTCCATCAATGCAAGCCATTGTTTTAGAAGGTGAGCATCAAGGGCCTTCTGGCGACGGTAGCGCGTGGCCTGGTTAAAGGACAGGCAGAATCTGCAATCCGCTACCTTGTGTTTGGGACCCAGGCAGAGAACGCAGCGGGAGTAGTCGCTCCTGTGCAGGATCTGCGCGCCGCACTTAAAACACTTTTTCTTCGGTCTACATGAAGAAATACAATACAATGTTTTGTGAAAATTATGGGAAAGACTAATACTTATACTAATAAAGATGGCGGACACTGAAGCTGTTCAACCACAAGGTCCAACAGTTCAGGTTGAAGAAGATAAAGAACTGAAGGGCGGGTGTTGGGACCACCCCTTTATACAATCAAGCTGATGCCCATCATGTGACACCGGGGGAAGTCCCCCGCTACAGAATGCTAGACAGAAGTTTGCCATGTGGTCCTGATGCCAGGGGGCACAGTCCTATTCTGAGAAGACCTACTGCAGGAACCCTCTTAAAGTAAGAGCTGCACAAAATGTTTAGTGAACAGAGGAGCGGGAATTTCTTCAAAATCGTTGGAGATGGATTTGCAGTGCTGGCTAGCAGTAGTTGCGAGAGTGGGCAGAGGATCAGAGGTCCTGTGCCTGCCCAGAGTTGAAGTCAGGACCAGGTTAGTTTAAAATCAGAAAAGAAGGTTTTCACTTTTTTTGTATTTTGTTACTATGGACTGTGCACGGGAAGTGTATAGCTCACTCTCTCACCAAGCGTGCAGAAAACAAAATGACAGCTATTGGGATGTGGGCACAGGGATATCAAGTGGTGATGGGTGCTGCCAGGAGGTACTTGTTATTTAGCGAGCGTTGTTAAAAAATAACATAGGTGCCAGGGTGTTTCAGCCAATTAGGCTTCAGCTTTTTTGTTTCCTATTTTCCAAACACGACATAATCGTAGCTGCTTTGCACTATTTCAAATGTATATGCCATCACTGTGGTTTAAGTCGTAACAGGATTGCTGATAATTTTGCATTGTTTGCTGGCCCAGTGGCGCTGAGGGTTGAGGCGCTGGATGCCACACCTCACGCCACGCAAGCAGCCAGAGTTCGGGAGTGAGCTCTGGCTGTCAGGGGTCGGCAGGGGAGGAGAGGATTAAGCATCCAGAGGACAGCTCTCCTCTCCTGCGGAGGGTGGGTGTACGATTCCCCCAGCACTAGCAATGCCCAGCAGAGGCTGGGGGTGCAACAGCCAGGGGATCATGCTGACGTTGGGTGGGAGCAACGGAGGACGCCTACAGGAGCATGCTCAGCCCACGCTGGACATCACTGCACGTCTGTGCTCGGGGGGGGGGGGAGACTCACACCTACGAACATGGAAAACACTCATTGGCTCGGAAGAAGACGTCGCCTGCCCCCACTTCCAACTCTGGACCCTGCCCACTGACTCATCTAGCCCTCCACCTCTGCCTTAGGAGTACTGGAAGAGGTAGCGCCGAGGAGCAGAAGGCGGCCCCGTCCCGGGAGACTCTCCAGAGGTGTGTCGCATGTGCAGGGAGAAATCGAAAGTATAGTTTGGGAGGGTCTCAGAAGGAGGGGAACAGGCAGGACGACTGATGGGGCCCCAGCCAGCGGCGACAGGAGGGAAAAATAGTTAGAAAAATAAAACAAACTTTGCATTGTTCTATGGTACTATTGATTTTTTTTTACTTAACATTGGTTGTGCATGCAAATATGATACTAAACTATTTACTGCTAAACAATTATCTCAATTACATGTGAGATGTCTGATAGATGTATTTTGTAATGGCCGGAACCCTTTTGGTATTTAATCAGTTTTGCATGCTAGGGAGTATCCTTGATTTTGACATGGGCTTTACATTTGTTCGTGTTCACTGCTGAGCACTATATGGTGCTGCCTATTTCGTGAATGTTTATTTACTGGTAACTGGGAAAGACACACTGAGCCAGGGCTCGGTTCCAGGTTCCAGAATACATACCCAACACACTGCAGATGTGCAGAGTGCGAAACAGATTTCTAAAATCAGAGTGTGGACATAAATCATGTGAAAATGGTAGTAATGTAAGGCTTCACTCCCCTTTATCTGTTCTTCTGGCGAGACCAACAGCACAGCGCAGACCCAGTTACATTTTGTGCTGCTTCCTGCTCCCTCCCAGATGAATGTCCCTTCCACCATTTCTGTGTATTTTATTAAAAGCAGACACCTGTTGAGCTAGGAACCCAGCCAATTCTAGATATGTCCCAGAGGCTGTGGGTTTTAGAGAAGCTTTAGGCTGGCATTGTAGCCTAGAAGTTAGCACAGTAAGCTGTGAACCAACTTGATAAATCCAGCAGCCTTGGGTTTGATTCCCACAACTTATACTTGCATACTGATCAGGCACGCATGCTGAAACTGGCATTTGAGAGAGTGGGAGGGAGGGAGATCAACCACCCCCAACACAGCCTGTACTAAACCGAGTAAGTTTTTTTTATCAAAATGGCCAAAAACGCACCTGAGCCTAAAACTGCTACTGCTTATGACAAATTTTTTTTTTTTTTTAAAACACAGTTGATATCTGGACACTCCTGTGTGTAACATAGTAGTAGAAGCCCAAGAGTATTTACTTATTTTACTGCATAGTAGTTGTTTTTTTATAAGTTGTCCTGGTCGCAGGGCTGCTGCCTGTTTGGGCTCCATGCCGACCAGACCCGACCACTCATATTAGACCAGAATGCTGCTTGGTGGAATGCTGTTACAGGGCCTCAAATATGACATGCGCTCCTGCTGCCCTATGTTGGACGTCATTCACTGACTGGCCCAGCATTTCACTCACCTGCAGTACTTTAGTACTGATCACTGCCGCCGTTCCCTCCTATGCTGAACCAGATTAGAATGTCTGTTGTCCTTCTGAAGACGTTCAAAATGCAACTTGGAAGCCACCTCGTCGGGGGTGGGGGAGGAATACTGCTGAGGCAGGCATGCTGAAACTGGCATTTAAGGGGAGAGAGGGAGATTGACCACCTCCAACTCCACACCTCCACCTTCAGGCCCCTCGTTTGGACTACACATGCACCACTCAGCAGTTTGCTCTGCCCAAAACTGAAACAAATCTTCAAAGAAAATCTGCTGATGCTGGGTTACATTGGGGTGCAAAACAGGACACAAGGAAACAGCACCATGCTGTTCACACCGCATAGAACACAGGCAGTCAGTTTGCAATGCATGTCCATTGTGATGCATGTTCTCAAAGAGAGCACCTAAATACAAATGTATGTGTGTGTTGACTTCCCTCCTGGCGCATGTTAGAGTGGTCACTGCAGCCTGTTTTTGGCCGACCCCAATAACGTCTGTGAATGGCACTTTATTTTGTTACTGGAATCCCTATATGTTGCTTCATCTCTGTAGCTCTGTGAACCTTGTGGTCAGGTTACCACTGACGGGGGGGACTTGCTGAGGGGGAGAGGAAGACAGGGGATAGTAAGGGTGGTGAGGGACCAGGCACTGGGAAGTCAGACACTGTCTGGCCGGTACTCGACTGCTTTCACGACTCGGGTAGAGACATGACAGACCAGATGGTTCAATGATCTGTCTCTATCCCTACTGGTTAGATTTCTGTAAACGAGAACAATCCCGATTGTTTTTTTCCCCACACTGGGTTAAGGGATTGAACTGAAACTAACAGGTGAAGCAATGGAATCTCCTCAGTCCTGTACAGTGAACAGAAACTACATCAAGAAAAGGAAACTGTTTTTTAGCCTGTTCTTGAATCCCCTAATGCGGATAGCTGTTCAAACATCAAATATAAGTAAAACAATGAAAAGGTAGACGCTCCATGCTTCACAGTGGCAGATGCTGGGTCAAGCTAAGTGTAGAATGTCATGATACAATCAGGACGCAGGATTTTTCTAACCCATATTTTAAGTGTGACATAGCTTATTGTTTGTAATTCTGAAAAACTTCAATAAAATGCAAGTGTTTTAAAATGGAAAATACCCATTATGGAGCCTATTGTCTCAGTAAAAGTGCATATTTGCCTAAGCACTTTTGAGAATGGCACTGAGATATTCATCTGTTCCACATTCCAGCAGTCCACCATCCACCATACCATGTTATAAGTACCAACACATATGTCATACTGTATTTTAATCAGGGGAAGTGCAGAACTGATCATCATGTGATTACACCCCTTAGATTGAGGACATCAAAATGGGAAACCTGTGAGTTGTTTTTTTTTTTTCCAGACTCCAGGATTACTGTGCACCAAACTACCAGTCCAGAAAAAACTACTCCAGGCTTCAAAGGGTTAAAAGTAACATTATTTGTTGATAACCATATAGGTTTTTTTTTTTCTCAGCAGTAAGGTTCATCTGGCAAAAAATATCAAGATGCACATTGTTTTTTCTTTTCATTTTCTTTCATTCCTGAAACAAGATAAGGGATATTGATTTTTTTTTTTTTTTTTTAAGTTCCCACTCCCGTGGATTAAATATCATGGTACAGTGTTACGAACATACGAAGCAGCCAGCAGACGATGGCCATTTGGTCCATCAAGTCTGCTCGTGTTGCAGGGTCCACAGCTCGAGTTACTGTCCCTGCACCCTCTCCCCACGCCTCCCATCTTTCCCACCTCTGACCCTTACCCTCCCCCATACCTGTCCTAGCCTCTCAAAGCTGCCCACTGTCTTCAATGCCCACAGTTTTCAATGATATACGAACATATGAAATTTGCCAGCAGATAAAGGCCTAGAGGTCTATCAAGTCTGCTCGAATGTGCAGCTAGCACCCCTTATTCTGCAGTTGCCCCTCTCTTCCACCCTTCCCCTTCATTACCCTCCCCCTTGTCCTGTCCCATCCCCTTGTGAAGCAGTCCACTGTTCTACTGGATACCACTTCTGCAGATAACGCATTCCTCCCAGCCACCACCCTCTCTGTAAAAAAGTGTCTCCTCATCTCCCTCCTGAACCTTCCTCCCTCCAGTCTCGTATCATGGCCCCTGGTGTCCCTTCCCTCCCTTACTTTGAACAGCCCCTCTGTACCAGTCTTGTTTATTCCTTTCATGTATTAAAGGTTTCAATCATGTCCCTCCTGTCCTCCAGTGAGTACATGTTCAACTCCCTCAACCTCCTCTCGTATGATAAGTCCCCCAGCCCCTTGATCATCTTTGTCGCCCTGCGCTGCACCCCCTCCAGTAACTTAATGTCCCCTTTCAGATACAGGCGCCAGTACTGCACGCAGTACTTCAGGTGTGGTCTAAATAATGACCTATACAGTGGCAGAATCACCTCCTCCCTCCCTCCTCGAGGATATACCCCTTGCAATACAACCCAGCATTTTGTTGGCCTTTGCAGCTGCCTTCCTACATTGTGCCGAGTTGTTCATTGACCCTGTAATGAGCACACCCAGATCCTTCTCCTCCTCTGTCTGGGCTAGCTGCACTCCCCCCAGCTGGTAACTCCTCCTTGGGTTCTTCATCTCAAAATGCAGCACCTTGCACTTTTTGGCATTAAACCCCAGTTGCCAGGTGTCTGACCAGGTTTCAAGCTTTGCCAGATCATCCTGCAACCCCTGCCATCATCCTAGGTCATCCACCACCGCTCCTACCTTGATATCATCAGCAAACAGACTGATCTTGCTCTTGATGTCCCATGATATGTCTGCAATGAATATCCCAAACGCTGGTCCCAACACCGAGCCCTGTGGAACACCGCTCGTCACTACCCTTGGGTGTGAGAGCTCCCCACCCACCACCACCTCTGTTGCCTTCCCTGAAGCCAGTTTCCTACCCATCTCACCAGCTTTGCACCTGCCCTGTGCCTACTAACTTACTTCCCAGCCTTCCATGCAGCACCGAGTCGAGATGCCTTACTGAAGTCCAGATACAGGACATCCACTGCATGACCCCTGTCCAGTTGCCTAGTTACCCAGTCATAGAACTCCACCAGGTTGGTTTGGCAGGATCTGCCACGTATGAAGCCATGCTGTCTGCTGTCCTGTAGTCCTTTGGCCTCTAGGAGGGCCACCAGCCTCTCCTTCAGGATAGTCTCCCACTTAGCTTACCCACGACGGATGTGAAGCTCACCGGTCTGTAGTTTCCCGGTTCATTCTTGGGGCCACTCTTGTGGAGGGACACCACATGAGCCATCCTCCAGTCCTGAGGTACACACCCCGAATGTAGTGAGGCATTAAACAGGTCTGCGAAAGGTCCTGCAAGGACCTCTGCCAGCTCCTTCAGTACCCTGGGGTGGATGCCATCTGGGCCTGGCGCCTTGTCCACCCTCAGTGCCTTCAAACCCTCCCGAATTCTGCCTCCATGATTTCCCATCTGTCACCCCTTCCCCTGTTTCTGCCATTTCTCCCCTTGGGTGTCACCCCCTTCTCTTTAGTAAATACTGAGCAGAAGTACTCATTTAGTGCTTCTGCCTTATCACTCTCTCTTCCACCCAACCCCATCCTTCCTAATCCTTACTATGTGGTTCTTACAGCTCCTTTCTCCTGATGTACCTAAAGAAGTCCTTCTCCCCTTCTTAATGCCTTGTGCCAGCCTGAGTTCGTAGATGCTTTGGCTCCCTTACTGCCCTTGTCACCTCCTTGATTCTGTCAAGTACCTCCTATCCTCCCCCTCCCTGTTTTCTTGTACTTCCTAAAGGCAGCTCTTTTTCTCCTTACCTTTCCATGACCTCCTTGCTCAACCAGCTCGGTTCTTAGCCCTAAGCCTTCTTGCTCTGGGCCTGCAGCAGGTTTGGTTGCCTCCACTCATCCCCAGCTTTATGAGCTCCCACCTATGGTTAGTGTTCATACTAGATTGAATTCTGGCCTGGTACCTTTACCACTTCCCCATCCTCCCAAAGTCGGCCCTCCTGAAGTCCAGCACTCTTGTGCCCAATTCCTCCTTCCTTGCCCATATCCAATGTGAGCCATACTGAGTGGTGGTCACTCCCTGACAGCGGTTCCTCCACTGTAAGTTCTCTCACAAGTCCCATTTGCCAGCACAAGGTCAAGGGTATTTCCTAACCTGGTTGGTTCACTGACCATTTGCAGCAGGAAGCTGTCCTGGAAGGCATCCAGCAGTACCTGCTCCCTTCTGTTCCTGGTTGTTGGGGTGCTCCAGTCCACTCCTGGCATGTTGAAGTCCCCCACAATCACCACACTACCCTTCTCACAGGTCCTCCTGATCTGTTCTACTAGTTCCCTGTCTAACTCCTCCGTCTGAGATGGTACCCTGTACACCACTCCCATTCTAAGAATTCTATTCTTGGAATCCTGGATTTGCATCCAAAGTGACTCCGTACTACCCTCCTCCCTTACACACTTCAGTCCTTCCTTCACATACAGTGCCACACCACCTCCTTTCCCAATCACCCTGTCCCTACGAAATAACCTGTACCCTGGTACAGACATGTCCCAGTCATTGTACTGGGTGGCCCATGTTTCTGTGATGGCTGCAATGTCCACCTCTCCCTCTGCCATGAGCCATGTAACTCTGCAGTTTTCCTCCCAAGGCTCCTAGCATTAAGGGTAACCACCTTCCACCCTCCCCCCCCATCCTGCCCTCCTTTCCTAGCATCACCAATAGTACTTGTCATTTGTCCTTTGTCACTGTTATGGGGGGTAAGCTCATATGGTTTCCCAACCTGTGGTCTCTGCATATCTCTTGCCCAATTGCCACCCCCACTCCTAGTTTAAATTCCCAACTTCCTCTATGTACTCCTCCATCCTCTGTTTCAACACTTTCTTTCCTCCTCACTCAAGTGTAGTCTGTCCTTGGCATAGAGACTACTGTCCTCCCAGGTCCCTCCCCCAATAGCCCATACCCTTTAGCACAACACCAGGTTCTTAGCCATCCATTAAATTCCTCTAGTCTCAGCTTTCTTGTTGTGCTTGCCTTGGGCACTGGAAGTATCTCTGAAAAAGTTACTGATCTTCCTGCCCCCTCACATAAACGTGCTAGTTCCTCAAACCTCCTCTGGACTATATCTGCCTTGTCAGCCAGGTCGTTTGTCCCAAGATGTATAATTAAAATGAGGCTTGACCCTACCCCTTCTAGCATATTTCAGAACATATTGTCCCACCCTTTCCGCTGTCATTCCTGGCATGGCCTCCACCCAAATGCGACTATGCCTCTCCCCCTTGCTACCCCACCTGACTCCTCTTAGTACTGAGTCCCCCAGCACTAAGATTCCACCACTATTACTTCCTGCTTGCTTCCATTCCTCTCCCTCTCTCATTTCCAGCTCCTCTTCTTCCTCCTGCACATTATTTCCCCCTTTTGCCCCTGTTGCAATTCTCCCAGCAGAACTTCCCCCCGCTCCAGTTTGGTCCAGGCATTTATCAATTACTCTTCTAATTTCATCATTTCCCTCCTCCACCTTCTTCCTCTCTAGCAGTGTAAAACTATTTTCTGAAGACCCTTCACAAATGCCCGCTCCCCCTCTCTGCATAGTAACCTGTTCTCTCCTTTCCACTCCATGACTTTTGCCACTTCTTCGCCTCCCCTCACAAGTCCCTATCTCCTCCTTCCATTTGTCTTTTGTCTCCTGACCTGGTTTCCCCGGCAATCGTTCTTCCTGGCCTGGGCCCCTTTGTCTTTGCTTCCATTCTTCTGACCCTCTCCTCACCACTGTTGGCTTAAATCGCCCTCCCTCATCTCCTCTTCTTCCTCCCTCCAGTACTGGGCTAAACCCACCCCCAATCTGCCTTGCATGTTTTAGTTCCTCCTGCAGACCCTCGATCTTCTTTCTAAGTTTCTCTATGTGGTTGCACACTAAACATCCTCCCATACTCCAGGCAACTTTTAGAAAGACTGGTGCACCGCAGTTGTTGCAGCCTACCACCCTACCTATTGCTGCCGTTGCCCACCAGCGACCCCCCACCCTTCCAGATGCAGGATACTAAACACTCCCAAGTCTCCCACCTCTATCAGTACAAAACATTCTTTTCTTTATTTTCCTTACCCCCTTTGTTGTACACATTTAGATAGATTGAACAACTGCTTTTTATATTCCTATCCTTCCTATCCACACTCAAAAAGAGACTAAGCAGCTATTGTACAACCTTCTTCAAAACTCCTACTCCTCCTTTCCCCAATGCAATAGCAATGCAAAGAAGTGACAATGAAAGCTCTTAGATTTGCAGTTACTTCCCTTCCACAGAGATAGCAGTCACCTCTTCACTTGCTGCTGTTCCTTTCCTGGATGTCTGCTTCTGCTATGACAGGTGCATATCCTTTGCCCGTTTGAGGAACTGATGTCAGAACCCCTGGTACAAAGGAAATAATGGACCAGGGGTGGGTGGAGGGCCGGACCAGCCCAAGTCTTCCAGAAACAATCAGGTAGCTGAGGCCCCTGGTCAGACCATTAGCACCCTTCCCCCACTCTGCACTAAGCTCTGCAGCTAGTGAAGCCAGCAACAATGAATCACAATTCTACTCAAAGCCCCCAAAATAGGTTTGCTACCCAAAGAAACAGGACTCTAAACAGCTTCACCAACAACACATCAAAATAGTCTTGAAATTAGAAGATATAGGTCTCCAATTCAAAGAAACAGACCCAGTTAAATCACACCACTTATGTTTTTAAATCAGAAGAAATAGGCATCTACAAATGCAGCCTGCCACATAGTGAAACATCAAACAAATGAGTCCACTTATAGCTACCAAAACAGGTTTCAAAATTCCAACAGCCCCAAACAATACCCTGCTAGCCCCTTAGAAGTAGTAAGAAAGAAAAAAAATAACCTTCTACCAAGTAGAATCCACAAGAAACAATGTAAAAACAAGAAGAAGCTACTGTACTGTACAGATCTGATCCTGTCCCCCTTCTAGTTCCTTGTGATATTACCTCTTCTGGCAGCGCATTCCAAGTGTCCACCACCCTCTCTGTGAAGATGTGCTTCCTGACCTTCCTCCTAAACCTCCCAACCTCCAGCTTAAGACTCTGCCCCCTCGTGTTATGGCTGCCACTCAGCTTAAAGAGCCTCTCCCTATCAATCTTATTTATCCCTTTCAAATACTTGAAGGTCCCAATCATGTCCCCTCTCTCTCTCTCTCCCGTCTTCCAGGGAGTACATGTTCAGTGCCCTCGACCTCTCCTCGTATGCCTTACCCTGCTGACCAGCTACCATCTTTGTAGCCCTCCTCTGGACCTTTTCCAGCAGGTTAATGTCCTTTTTGAGGTGTGAGCACCAGTACTGAACTCCATACTCTAGATGAGGCCTTACCAGTGACCTGTACAAGGGCAATATAACCTCCTCTCTCCTGCTACTGACCCCCCTAGATATGCATCCCAGCATCTTGTTTGCCTTTGCTGCTGCTTTCTTGCACTGCGTGGAGTGCTTCAGGTCATTAGTGATCATCACTCCCAGGTCCTTCTCTTCCTCTAATGCAGATACTCGGACACCACCCAGGTAGTACTCTGTCCTAGGGTTCTCTGCTCCAATATGCATAATTTTGCATTTCTTGGCACTGAAGCCAAACTGCCAGATCCCGGACCACCGCCCTAGCTTTTCCAGATCTTTCTGTAGGTCCTGTATCCCTTCAGCTGTGTCCACTCTCCCACAGAGCTTGGTGTCATCAATGAATAGGCACATTTTGCCCTTAATGCCATCTCCAATATCACTGATGAAGACACTGAACAACACCTGCCCCAGCACCGGACCCCACTGGTTACCTACCTGTCTTGTGCCAGATAACTTTCCACCCCACAACCACCCTCTGGGTTCTGTCCTTCAGCCAGTTTTCCACCCATCTGGCCATCTGTTCCCCAAACCCGAGATCCAACAACTTCCTGAACAACCTTTTGTGGAGCACAGAGTTAAAGGCCTTGCTGAAATCAAGACAGAGGATATATATCGCTTGACCCCTGTCTACTGTCTTAGTGACACAGTCAAAGAAGTCAATCAGATTTGTTTGACACGATCCCCAATGAATCCATGCTGTCTTGCATCGTGGAGACCATGCTCGTCTAGATATTCCACCAACCTTTCCTTTAGGATGGTCTCCATGAGCTTGCCCACAATGGAGGTCAGACTGACTGGCCCATAATTCCCTGGGTCATCCTTGAGACCGCTGTTGTGGAGCGGCACTGCATGTGCTGTTCTCCAGTCCTACGATACTACGCCTGTCTCTAGTGAACTATTAACTAGGTCTGCAAGTGGCCCTGCCAGCTCCTCAGCCAGTTCCTTTAGTACCCTTGTGTGTACTCCATCCGAGCCTGGTGATTTGTCCACCTTCAATGCCAGCAGCCCCCCCGCCCCCACTCTATCCTCCTCTATCACTACATCTGTGTCCCTCCCCCTTTCCCCTCTGAAGGCACTGGTCCGTCCTTCTTCCTGGTGAAGACGGAACACAAGTATTAATTTAGTAACTCTGCTTTTCCCCTATTATCCTCCACCCACTCCACCACTTAAGCCTAACAATCCCTTCCTTCTGTCCCTTTTCTCACTTATATAGCGAAAAAAAGCCTTCTCCCCCTTCTTAATTCCTTCAGCTATCTGCAGCTCATACTGTGCCTTTGCTCGCTTGACTTTCTTCCTTGCCTCACTAGCCAACCTTAAGTAATTTTCCCTATTCACCTCTCTCCTGGTCTTCCTGAATTTTCTATAGGCCAACCTCTTTTCCCTTACTGCCTGGGCAACCCAAAAACTGAACCAGCTGGGCGCTTTGGCCCTTGTGTTCTTACCCCTGAGCCTAATGCACTCATCTGTGACAACCAGTATTCCTTCCTTAATGATGGACCATCTTTGGTCCACCACCATATCTGCTCTGATACCCACCAGATGGCTCCTCAGCACTTCGCCCATTTTCCTGAAGTCCGCCCTACTGAAATCCAAGATTTTGGTCTTATTTGGGATGCTTTCCCCTGGCCATATCCAACTAGAACCATACTGTGGAATGTTTACTGTTTAATGTTTAGTGTTGTGCTGTTTACTGTCAGAAACATGTGCTTGGACTACCATACTACATTTACAGTATGAATCCGGCACGTACATTCAACAAGTAACCTCAACGGAAGAGATTTTTACGTTTGCTTGTGCATGCGCAAGAAACATGATGTGGCAACTTAGGAGAGAAGCGGGTTGTGGAGGTCCGGCACTGTGGCAGCCAACGCAGGCACTGCATTTGTGGGCGTGGCACTGTTCGCCCAATGTCCTGATGACACTGGTTCTACATAAGTGCCACCAAGTTGAAACGATTTGGCCGCTGCAATGAGGGGCCGCCTCATCACTGCAGCGTCAGCCATCCCGCTGCAATGGGGGAGCGACTTGTCATTGCAGGGCAGTACCTTGCCTGGTGTAACATGTCCGTAAACATGGCAGCGGTGGGCAAGCTGACTGACTGGGGTGCCCAATCCCCGTCTGCATGCCCCCAGCCCAGTTAATTTGCCAATGGGGAGCTCACTCCCCGTCGGCATAATGCCCCCCCCCCATTTGTTGTGTGCCTAGGGGGATGCCCAATCCCTCTTGGCATCAAGCCCCCCCAAACAGTCATTCTTTCTGACAGGGGCCCAATCCCCATCGGCTTAAGTCCCCCACCCAAAAGGCAGGTGGCACACTAGAGCCCATCCCAGTGTGTCGGTGCTAGCCTGCAAAAACAAAAACTTCCCGTGACATCTTTTTTTTTTTTCTGTCCCTGAAAGAAAGAAATGGTCTCACACCATTTGGGTCCCTCCCCAACCCGCACCCACCCACTGTGCACCCTACCTCCCCACACACACACACACCCCACCCCATGCCCTCGAAGCCCAGCGCAATGATCTTGGTGGACCAGGAACACACCTGCACTCTTCAAAGCCAACCACACGAACTGAAGTAATGCCGGTAAGCTGTATAATGGCATAAACAGGGTGTTTTTCAACTTTGGTGCATATCTCTGGCATTTTTGGGAATTTGTGCACCAAATTTTCAACATGGGGTTACTAGGACCCCTCCTCATGAATTCAGTCACTGTCATGGTGTTATTCAGGCCCGAAAGGTGCTTTCGCAGTCGCTGCGTGGAATCACCTTTCGGGACCGATTAACGAAACGACAGTGCCACTGTTCATGAGGTGGCTCTCAAAATGCCTATGTTGCAAATTTGGTGAAAAAAATCTCAAAATTACTGTTTTACGAAGGTCCGCTAAGCAGTTTCCACGCACGCTCGTAACTTCACGAATATTTTCACTTCAGATTTTCAACATTGGCATTTTTCCACACATCCTTATGAACAGTACAGCTGTCATTTTTCCACATCCTGGCCGAAATGTGTTTCTGCACTTCTGGCGCCGAATAACGCGGTCGCTGTGGAAAATCAGTGCTTGGGACACATTAAGAAAATCAAGTGACACTGTTCATGAGCAGAGGTCCTAAAATACCTATGTTGAAAATTTGGTGACGAAAGTCCATAAAAGGACTGTTACGAGCGTGCGTTGCGCAGTTTCCACGCACCCTTGTAACTTCGCAAATTTGTAATATTTTCAACATTGGTATTTTTTGATGCCTCCTTGTGAACAGAACAGCTGTCATTTTTCACATCCTGCCCAAAATGTGTTTTCACACTTCCGGCACACAATAGCGCAGGTGCTGTGGGAAGTCACTGTTCGGGACAGAGTAAAAAAAATCACAGTGACACTGTTCGTGAGTAGAGGTGCTAAAATGCCTATGTTGAAAATTTAGTGTAATTTAGTACAGACAGTTGGTGAGACCCCATCTGGAATACTGTGTCCAGTTCTGGAGACCCCCCATCTCCACAAGGACATAGACAGGATAGAGGCAGTCCAGAGGAGGGCAACTAAAATGGTGCAGGGTCTGCAAGAGAAGCCGTATGAGAAGAGATTAAAGGAGCTTAATATGTATACCCTTGAGGAAAGAAGGGAGAGGGGGGACATGATAGAAACTTTCAAGTACCTCAAGGGAATCAACAAAGTCCAAGAGGGTAGCATCTTTCAGAAAAAGAGACTTGCAAGAACAAGAGGACACAATTTAAAGATAGAAGGAGGGCGGTTCAGGGGCAATGTGAGGAAGTATTATTTCACAGAGAGGGTAGTGGATGCATGGAACAGCCTGAGGAAGTTGTGGGGTCTAAAACTGTGGGAGAATTCAAGAATGCATGGGACAGACATAAGGCAATTCTTGTGGGGGGCAGGAAGATATAGGCTGTTGGTTAACTAGGATCTGCAGCCTATCCTGTAGGTAGGGAAATGGGCAGACTAGATGGGCCCAGCGGTCCTTATCTGCCGTCAAAGTCTATGTTTCTATGTAGTGACAAAGTCCATAAATAACTGTGTTATGAGCATGTGTTGCACAATTTCCACGCATCCTCGTAATTTCATGCATTTGTAAAACTTTCACTCCAGATTTTCAACATTGGCATTTTTTCACACCTCCTTATGAACAGTACAGTTGTCACTTTTCAGATCCTGCCCGAAATATGCGTTTACACATCTGGCGCAAAATAGCATGGTCACTGTGGGAAATTAATCTTCGGGACAGATTAAGAAAATCACAGTGACAGTGTTCATAAGCAGAGGTCACAAAATGCAGATGTTGAAAATTTGGTGAAATTATTCCACTAAATGACTGCGTTACTCGCATGCATTGCGCAGTTTCCACGTATGCTCAGAAGTGCGAGCATTTTTAATATTTCCACTACAGATTTTCAACACTGCCATCCCTTCACACCTCCTTATGGATGGTACAGCTGTCATTCTTGACATCCTGCCCAATCTTTGTTTTCATACATCTGGTGCAGAATGGCACAATCGCTGTGGGAACTCCAAGTTCGGGACACATTACCAAAATCACACTGCCACTCTTCATGAGAAGAGGTCCCAAATGCTTTCATGAGGTGAGGTCACAAAAAGGCCATATTGAAAATTTATAGTGCAAATGCCAACAAATGCCCGGGGCGTTAGGGTTTCTAACCATAACGTCCCACCCTGTACAGACCGACAGGCATCAGGCCCGGGTGTACCTTTGGACTGCCGACTGTAATGCTCATGCCATCCCACCCCACCTCACCCCCAGCCAGTGACAGGCATCGAGATGTGCCTTGGACTCTTCGGCCCCAGAGTTCACCCCATTCTCCTATACTGCACCCATTTCGGTGTATGTCTTTAAGGAATGGGGGGACTATAAAGCCAAACACCCCAAGGCACACCTCAACACGTGCTGGTGTCTGCAGGATAGGGTGATGTAACATGGCATGAGCGTCATGGGAGACGACCCAAACGCATACCCCAATGCCTGTCCGTCTCTGCAGGGTGGAGGCGGGGTTGGCATGAAGTTCAATACTTCACTGGCATTCCTATTCTGCATCTGTCTAACTCCTGCATTTCCAATGCTAATACCAGCAAGCAAACATTCGGCATTGACAAATGCTTGTTAAAAATGGTGACTGGTGGTTATCTCTAATGACTTTAAATTAGACAAAATTAGACGTAAAAGCTGTTTTAGCATTATCTGTGAAAAATAAACATAAACTGAGGATTACTCTTATGATGCCAGCAACACATGTTTGCTAAAAAACTACTGATGAATATTTTGGCAACTAACAAAGACTGCTGCTTTCAAAATGTACAAAACCAGGTATGCTCCTAAGAGGCAAAAGCACCTCATACAAAAGGAGAAGTGAGTGGGAGGCTGGCAAAATACAGTCAGTTACTGTTATATGAAAGCTTACTAGCAGTTAAACACACTTCAAGCACAGTTACAGTTATAGCACCATTTATAAATAGTATCAGTGGGGGTGAGGTAAGGCAGTGGAAGAAACCAAACCTAATGGCAGGGGCCCAGAAAGACGCATACAAGGAAATCAACTTATGCAAGCTGTGGCATACATGTTATGCTTTCCAGAAACAGTAAGGCCCGCCTATGCTTGAGTTTTGCTGTATTAGAATTTATTTACAAAACAACATGCTAAAACTGAAGTGAATAGAAATAAAAGAGGCATTTGATGAGATTTATTTTGCAAGCTATTTTTGATGATTAGCTGTTTGCACCCCCCCTCACAGGCCCACTGCCTTCTGCTTCCTGGTCTGACTTTCGTGCTGGCAAACCCCCAACCCTGTGTGCACGGCTCCCTATTATCACAGGAGCCAACAAGGATCCACAGTCCGGGCAGACTTCATTTAGTTGGCTTAGTGCACAAGTGTTTTTCTCTCTCTCACCACTCCATAAAGTCCCGGCATATGCCTGCATTGATACTGCTTATACACAGGTTCTCTGAGTGGAAACTGGCTCCCAGCCTGCAGCTGGGGCTGCTGTGGTGGCGTAAACACATGCTGTACCTCCCCGAGCTGGGTGCACTGCCAACCCAGCCTCCCCCGCCACCTGCTAAACCTGGGATACTGGCATGGAAGTGCAACACCCTACCCACTGGGCCAACAGACGGCCTATTTTGCAAACTATTAAAAAGCTGAATATGCAAGGAATTAAAGCAGGGATGAACTGTAATATTAGTGTATTAATTCAGAGCCTAGAATACTTTTTCCCAGGCTAGGGCAGGTACCATGACACATGCCTGTGGTGAATAGCATGAAAAATCACTGCTTGTTTGAACTCCTTGGGCAGATTATCTGCCTGCATTTGTTTTCCTTGCACATCATGCGAAATTGGCTTTGGACTATGGACCACCACAATCTTTAGTGGGCTAGCAGTACAATTTTTTTTTTTTTTTTATTAACTTAATCCTTCTGCCTAGTCCAAATAAACATTAAGGCCGACTCATGAATTAAAGGCCTCCGGCTTCCATCACCTCCCTGCCTTGTCGCCCCCTTGTTTGGGGACAGAACTGTTGCCATCAGGGAGCTGCACGGTGTGCGGTCCTGACTGCGGCTTTATGGGTGGACTTGGCGGTCAGAAGCCTGCTGGTGTTCAGGGGGAGGGATGCCGGCCATCATTTGATGCAGCAGGCCAATATTTACCCCTCTTTTATCCTGGGTCCCCACCCTTCTGCCCAGAGAGAAAGTGCCCACCAGTTCATCATCCTCTGGACGGGGTAGCAGAGCAAGGCTACGGCTCATCCAATCGGATGTCTGTCTGTCTCAGCACCAGTGGATCTCCTGCTCCACGCAGAGCTGATCAGGTCGAAGTGCTGGAGTAACCCACATGGTGCTCTGCATGAGTGGAGGAAGCACTAACTGGCTTTTGCCAGACCTCTACACGTGCAAGAAGGGTCCTTATCCCTTTATGGATTGGGCCCTTAGCTCTAAGAGTGGCTCTCTTGATTCACTGACTGACATAAAGAGATGCCGGACATGGATCCTAACAGGGATGATCCTTGTGATGAATCGAGTGAAACAAGTCAGGGAAGACACACCTGAAACACTGTTGTTTGGAGGTACTGGTCATGTGCGCAGTGATGACCCGTCATGGATTGCTAGTTCCATTTTTTAATTTGCAGTATTTGTGCCCATGTTAAGAGCATGACTGAAATTCAGGTGGGTCATCAATGTTTAGTATTTGTGTGAAATATATTCTGAAACTGCTTGGTGATAGACTGCATAGTGCAGTACCTGGGGCACTGGCGGAAGTGGAGGCAATAAGTAGGCTCTGTGGAACTCCAATTACTGAGACAGGGCATCCACCGCTTCCACCTGAGGGCACCAATATTGACTGAAGAACTTATGGACAAGTGTTTATTTTCCTTTGATGCAAAGAGGTTGATCTGTGAGCGGCCGAATCTTCTGCACAGTATATCATGAATCAATGGTGGGGAATTTTTGCCCTGAGGATTCTTGGCAGTTAAGGGTAGATTGATGTGGGGGAGCACTCCGCAGGCCTTGCAGTAACTTTCAACTGGGATTAGGCAGCACTAACTGTGGCACTGATAAATACTGACCAATACAAGACAGTGACTCTGCATCAAATGTAAAACATCTCAAAGGCACAGATATAAGAACTGCAATCTGTTATTAGTACAAACTGGAAAAAAGCTCCCCAACACTGTCTCAAAGGTTAGAGCGCCTGGGGGCTGTGTTCTAGATGGATGAGAAGAGTGTGTTCCTCTCCACATCCAAGAAGGAGACCTCAGTACGAGAGGCCAAATGGTTGAGGGCCCAGCCGTTGGTCTCTGTTTACAGACTGCTTCAGAATCTAGGCCTGATGATAGCAGCGACAGAGATGGTGACGTTGGCACATCTCCACATGTGGCCTCTGAAGGATTACGTCCACAACCTTGGAGGACTATGTGGCCCTGATTCCACTATTACGGTCAGCGCAACATTTCCTTGCATGGCAGGAGAACAAAAAAAAAAAATCTCAGCAGTGGGGTTCTCCTGGAGGAGTGGCTAGATGTGACTCTCATGACCGATGCCAGCTTGACAAGCTATGGTACAGTTCTGGACCAAATCCCAGTTCAAAGGGTCTGAAGCCCCCAGGGGCAGATGCTCCAGATAAATGTGTTAGAAATGAGAGCAGTGTGCCTCACTCTGCTACTCTTTCAGAACTAGGTTCAGGCCAGAGCGGTGAAGGTCAGGTAGGACAACACAGTCACCATAGCCTACATAAACAGTTAAGGGGGCACAAGAAGTGAAAGCATGCTAGCAGAAGCAACCAGGGTCCTGTAGTGGGCAGAAAACAACTTTCTGAAGATCTGTATGTTCCATCTAGTGGGAGGACTGAATATGTAGGCTGACTGGTTGAGTCGAAAAGGGTTTACACCAAGGAGAATGGACTTGGAACGCAGAGGTGTTCTATCGACTGTGCAAGCAGGTGCTGTGTAGGAGAGCATGTGCTACAAGAAGGAACCACGAGTAGAGGGCTGGCAACTTGTCAGTGCACATGGCACTGTAAAAATAGTGCCGAACTGTGGAAAACGGCAGTAGGACTGCTGAAAGCGAACGTCACTAAAAGCGCTTAAGGCAGCATTCACTTCCACTGTCACCAATGCTGAAATGATAGCTATAACTCTACTACCAACTGAACAAACGAAACTGGCAGAAAGATAAGGGACTCTTATTAGATTCATGAAAAACGTTGCAAGCTGCCAGCCCGCCAGTACAGCGGTAGTGCTACCACTGGTGATCTGGTTCGGGAATGAGCCCAGGGAGCTGGAGGGCCGGCCGGGGAGAAGGGTTGAGCATCACAGGGACGCTTGCCTCGGGGTGGGGAGGGACACCAGGGCTCGGTGCTTGGCTGAGCCCGGGTGGAGGCCCGAGGAATAGTAAGCCCAGCTACTAGCAGGGGACCTACATGACGGACGTCAGCGGTAAGCGCCTTGATGTCAGGGCGCACATCACACACAGAAAAACAGGAAAAACAACTTGCAGCACTCCCGGGTAGACAGAGGGCCAGGCACCAATCTGCAATGCCCCTACCTGTCCCGGTGGTACGGCATCCAGACGAGACTCAGGAATTCTGGGTGTAAGGACCCCACTCCATCCCTGCCTGGGTGACAAAACCAAGGCTACATGGGGGATGGACCACTCCGGACTCCAGGTAAGAGGGCAGGGACTAGAAGGCCACAGGCGACTCCCGAGGGAGTGGAGTGTCGCGGGTAGGGGAAGCATAAATAGAAAGAAAGAAAAAAAAACATGGAGCAAGCTACCGAGAAGCCTACTGACAGCTGGGAGCTCCAGGTTACGCAGAGTTCCAAAGACAACTACACACACACAGCTGAAGTAGGGAGGGACTGCGCCAGAGAGAAAGCTAGGAAAAAAGAACAAAATAAAAAATGAATCACACTGCATACAACATCTCACTCCCCAGCCTAATCTAACTAACTGAATCTCTCCCCCAAAACTTACTTATATGAGGCACCAGGCTAAAGAATGGAGGTAGAGAACCCAGAAGAGACACCCTAGTAAGCAAGGCCAGTGGTCCTCATTTAGGCACTAAATGACAGTTCATCTAGCAGGTTAGTTAATTTGAAAGTCGCAGCTTAACAAGCATCACTTCTAAATCTGAGGGTGTGCCCCAACCTGCCTCCCAGTTGCTCAATCCAACTAGAAGTTACAATGCTGGCCCAGTGATGCAGAGGGCTGAGGCAGTATGGAGTGCCTTACCTTGCACCACGCAAGTGACCCAAGTTCGGGAGCAAGCTCAGGTTGCAGGGGGCTGGCGAGGGGCTGGGAGATGGAGTTAACGGTCAACAGGCAGCTCCCCTCTCCCAGGCAAGGGTGGTGTGCCTTCCCGGCTACTGACTGCCAAAAGATGGAGGCCAGGTGGTAGCATCAATGCTATTGGGGGGGGGGGCACTAGATGGACGTCTGGGTGGATGGAGTCCACAGTTCCAGAGTGCATGTGTGCCTCCGTGCACATGTGCTTCTGTGCCACTCCGCAACTCTAGGATCTTGGGAGAAAATCAGGAGTAAAAAGGGGGACCGAGCTTAATGAAGCCCTACCCGAGGTGATGCGGCCCACCCTGCCACTCCACTGGTGAATGAGCGATTCTGGATGACAGTCATGGGGTGGGACGGCACGGGAAATCGGGAGGGACCCCCAAGCGATGGAGAGTGGTACTGGGCGGCAGACAGTACCCGGGGACAGGGCTGATAAGTCGCCCTTTTAGCTCAAAGGAGTATAAACACCTTTATTTAAAAAAGAAAGTTAAAACAAGCAGCAGGCTTCTCCCTCTATGGCCAAAGAGTCCTACTTGGGCCAGTCAAAGCACTGTCAACAAGGGTACTAGATGCCCTACAAGGCCAGGATAGGACTACTCTCCAGATAGAGGCTGCATTTAGAGAATACCTAAAGCTTAAAAATGTTGAGAGTGGTATCTCCTGCCCCTGGCAGGCAATTTCACTTTGTGTGTCCTGTTTCATATTCAGCATACTTCTGTAAACTGTACTGTGAACCGAAGAGTCACTGTTAACATTTGGATGTTTTTGTACTTGAACTGATTGAAAATTTCATATACTGAAAATCTGGAATTTTTTCTTACATACTTTCTTTATTGCAGGTATCTTCCATGAAAGTAACAGACATACAATTATTAAGTACATATAATCTTGATAAGACATATTCCATAATATATACATCACTATTGAAGTGTCTATGTAACTTAATGTTTCACCCTATTAAGTGGATTAATAAAAAAATGTGGACATTCAATATAAATTTTATTACAAAAAAAATAAAATAGCAATGTAAAAAAAATGTCTTTCCTTCAGAGAGCTCTAGCAATGCAGGCTACCCTTCAGTGGTACAGCAAAGACTGAGTAGCTACTGCCTTCAGAGTCCTCATGACTCTAGGGTTCTATGCCTGACTGACAGCCTTGAGCTGTACCACTGCCCCAGAGGGGAGCTCATTACTCGTATGTCTTAATTCACCATTGGCAACATAGGGGGGGGATATGACATGAAGCGATCCAGAAAAACATTCACACGACAGATGTACATCACAGCAACAGCACACATCCCATCATGCATTACTAGTCTAATAATATATATAACTACACTTAACTCGAGCATTCACGGGTCAGGCTGAGCTCTTTGTCCACAGTACGGAATACACAGCTCCCATCAGCAAGGACAGCAAGCAAGATATATATTTTTTTTTAAACTGGTCTGGTTTTTTTTTTTGTTTTTTTTTTCAAATAAAATTGTGGCATGTATGAAACCTGCATGGACGTTCCCTGCTTTTCTGTCCAGCTTAGTAGTAATTTCAGCTCCTACCTGTTCAGTTTTCCTAGCAATGAGATTACTGATGGTTTTGCTGAAGAAGCTGGCAAGCAAGGGGTTGAGGGGTGGTTTCTGATTCAGGAAATTATACAGTATGTTCAGCAAGGTCTCGTCTCCACCGAGTTTGTCATTGATCTGCGGCACATCAGAAGTCAGCAGCTCACAAGCAGTGTTGGGATACCTGAGGAAACAAAAAAAAACAGTCCATGCTGTGTTACAAAGCAGCACAATGCATCTTCAATTCGTCAAGGCAGCCAGGCAATGTAGGAAAATTCACAATTAAAACATGTACAAACATCGCAGGAAAAGAAAGTCGGTATCCCATGTTGAGTGCAACACCCTTTAGTGCTAGTTTCTTGCAGTTCTGCATTGCTTTACTTTGCCTTGTGCGTGTGTTAGTGTTATTTCTTTATGCTCCCCCAAGCCCCCGGCCAACCACTCCAGGCAGCCTAGGGCCCCGCCGCCAGTCTCCGTCACCATCCTGCCTCCCTCATTACTGCCACTGCCTGGTTGACCAGACATATTCCTTTCAACGGGGAGTGGGGGGGGTTGACCTCCTGGGGCAGGGGAACCAGGAGAGGAGACTTGTCTGAAGGCTTCCTTCTATGCCAGATATCCAGTGAGGGGTCAGCATGGACACTTCTGGGCTTTGAACAGGGACTTGCCGCAGTCATCAGATCAGCCGAACGGCTGTGTCCCCAAAAAAAAAGAACTGTTCCAACCACAGTGGCAGCCTGTAAGGGGAGGGGGCGTTCGGCGATGTGTCGAGGCTTCACACCGCCATGAACACAAGCCACCACCAGAATCCACCTAACAAGCGGTTCAGGACCGTCCCACCCCCCTCCGGAGGGAAGTGTCCGTAGGACGCTCAGAACTCCCTTCCTCCTAGCTGGACTCCATTAGTGACGTCCGGGCTCGAGGCACAAACCCAGGTTGCCAGCATGCCGAACAAACACTCATCGCTCAGTGCCACAGAGCCAGCACTTTGCATCTGTACTGAAATGTACTGTGGTTATTTGCACATTTTAATGCAAAGTGTGAACTTATGAAGGATTTCCTGCTGTTGTCAAAACACAGCAAGCTCCACCTTCAAATATCAGTAAAGAAGACGTAGTCTCACTGTGGTGGCATCCTCAGTCTCACATTCTGCTACTGAGGAAAGGGACCTAGAAGTCATCATAAATGAAAAAGACTCCCCCATTTGTTTATCCCCTTGTTCTCCCCAGGTGTCCCCTTCTGACCGACCACCTCCCCCCCCAGTCCAATCACCTGGCTTCTCCAGGAATTACTTTGTACTGACATCCACTGCCACAGGACTGTGGTGGTGCCCAGTCACCGGTGAGGGGCCTGCGAAGGGCCAGGCTTCATCCTGCCGCCTGGGGTGGTTTTCCACTGGCTTTATCCCTGGGGTCCACAGACAAGCAATCAGCATGATATGTGAGCTCAGCCTCTGCAGAGACGTTCCCAGCATCCTGAAGTGGGTTCCCCTTCCCTTACATGGTGGCGACACGTGCTGCCATCCAGCTGTCACTGGATGGCAGTCAAGCAGCGTGCCACACTAACCCCCCCCCCCCAAAAGGAATGAGAGTGTTCTAAGGACACACAATCCTTCCTCTCAGCGCTGGCCTCCGAGCAACCAGAGTTCATTCTTGACCCAGGGTCGCCGGCATGACAGGAGGTAAGGCGTCCTGTGCCTCAGCCCTCCACGCCACCGGACCAGCTATAAGTGACTCCCCTTAAACAGTCTGGCTAATGTAATAAGGCCTACAACACTGTGAACAACGGGGGGGGGGTCTGGGGCCCTCGCTCGACGTTCAGGTGGACTGAGGCTCGACCTGAGAGGACAGAGATAGTAAAGCCCCACAAACACACGCAAGACTTCCCTCATCTCAAGCAGTACCCGGGGAAACCCCAGGAAAAACTAACAAGATATGGAAGAGCTGACCAAGGCCAAGATTGAAGGGTCCAAGGACAATGAACCACAAGGAGCACTCCTGAAGGAAAAAAAGAAATGGGGGGGGGGGTCCTGAAGGGGTCCAGATAATAAGGCTATCCCTCAACACCAGAGAGGAACAGAGAAACCAGCTAATCCAAAGGAACACAAGGAGGCTCTTGTAAAGAACATACCGCACGCGTGAAAAAAAACAGGGGGTGCCAGGCAGACCGCCCAATGCATCCGGTGACAGGAGAGCCAATGAGCAAAAGCATAATCATAAGGTCGTAAGCTCAAATGGTGAAGGACCCAAGATGGGCACTCCCTAACTCGGGTAGACATCAAGGCCGTCGCTTACGACCAGGTCCGCCTGAGGCACATCCAAAGAGGCCTCCACAGGCAAAGCTGCACTAACGTAGGAGAATGTCCATACCAAGGAAGAGCCAGGGAGACCTAAGGGTACCCTAACCACAACTGGAAGAGCTGATTAGAGCCAAGGTTGGAGGCCTGTCAGGCCGCAGACCTAGAAGGAGAGCCCAAAAGGAAAAGGGGGTCCTATAATGGCCCCAACCAGTGGCATCAGGCATAAGTCTAAGAAAGAGTGCCGCTGCCCACAAAGAAGGGAACAGACTTAAGGGTGCGAAAATGAAGGAAACCCCTCCAACACTCGCGCCAGGAGCAACCACTGCAATCTGGACAAGAAAGGGCAGAAGCTCAACCCCTCAGAAGTGATGCATGTCGCTCTGACAACACAAATTAAAAAGGTGGTTGACAGGCCAATGCCAGATCCCAACCCAAAACCGGAGAAACTAACTGACCATAAGAAAGGATGGTAGGAGCCTGAAGGAAAGGGAGACCCTACTCAGGCATGGTGGGAAGGTCGAAGGGGTTGGCTAAAGCTCTATTCTCCAATGAGGGCGGTGTCAGCCCCTGGAAGCAAAGACAGCGATGAAAGGAGCAGGTCCGATGCCAGTAGGCCCACTTTCCTATCTGGGCCGAACAATGGGTGCAGACAGGCCGGCGAGAGAAGCTAAGGCCCAATGGCTACAGAAGGAGAAGGAGAAGGAGGACAGGGGCAGACACTACCAAAAAAAGTTAACCGAGTAGAGTCCAGGCACCCGGACACCAGGCGTCACCGTGGGCCAACACTCAGCAGAAAGACATCACTAGTAGGGAAACAAGGGAGAACTGAACAAATGCCAGGAGTGTCCCCTCTTTGTTTGGTTCTCCCCCCTCCCCTAGTCCTTCCAACCAACTGAAAAAGGGAGGGGAGAGAGGGTCACCAGGGTTTAAGAGAAGGTAACAGACGCCAACGGCACCACTGCCTCTGCTCTATGGGTCTTAACAGCCGAGGCAGCCATGGCAGAAGAGGCCTGGTGCTCCGCGTCCCGGATAGCAGAGGACGCTGGGGTCGTTGCCCTTGAAGGCGGACTGAAAGCAGATATGACCAGCCCTGGTGACCAAGGGAGCCAGTATGAAACGAGTTCTGGAGTCTTGAAGGGAGTACAGCAATGCCTGAACATCCTCCCCAAACAACACAAGGCCCAAGAACGGTGTATCCAGAATGAACGCCTGAACCACTGGAGTAAAGTCAGTCAGACAAAGACAAGTGTGATACCTGATACAGATGGCAGAGGCCAAACTGCGGGTGGCAGCATCCATCGTGTCGTATAAGGCATGGAGGGTGGGAAAACCAATGTTAGAGGCAGAATCTAGGAGTTGCTCTGTCTGGGAACGAACAGGGGACTCTAGCATGGTTTGAAGCAGATCTCCTATCTGCCCAAAAAGGGATTGAGGTGCACGAGCATGTGCGCTAGGTAGTTCTGAGTCTGCAAGGCCAGGGTCGAAGAGGAATAGACCGTGCGCCCCAGAATGTCCAAATGTTTGGACTCCCTATCCGAAGGGTAATCCCGATGGCTGGATCCTTCACATTCCACCTGGGCCCCCGAAAATATGGAGGGGTTAGAATCAAAGTGAGTCTTGCCATCTGGTGCATGATATAGCCGGTCGGCCTTCCGTGGAGTGGCAGAGACTGACACTAGCTGCTGCTACACCATAGATGAAATATCGTCATGTGGACCCACCAAGGGGAGGAATAACCACGGATTCACCCTCCAGAAGGTGCAGATGCTGCACTAGATGGCGCCTTTGAGGGTCTTTCTGCTCAGTGTATCATCCCTGGGAAGCCTGGATGGTCTTCATCATCACCAGGAATGAGGGGTCATCAAGAGGGGACTTAGGGGTATCTCCGATCCATATCTCCCCTAAGAACGAATGCGGTGGGGAGGTCCAAGACTCCAAGGAGTCCGAGACAACATGCAATGACCCCTCAGAATTGCACGCTGAGTGCGGCAGAGGTGACATATCTGAAGTCGTGACTGTACGCGCATCCAATTAATGGCCTAGATCAGAAGGGGGAGCCTTCAAATTCGATGGAGGGGAGACCTTCTGCTGAAGGGAAACAGGTGCCAGTAACTGGGTAGGGTTCAGCCTTTGAACAGATGCCTACCAGGCATTAAGAACAGTGCTATAGTCAGCTGACGTCCAGCAAAGGAGCGTCGGATGATAGAACAACTTAGCGCTGGGTAGTGCGTCATGAGGCCGGAAATGGGGCCTGACGTCATGCCTGATTAGTCCGAACGCCCAGAAGGCGCGGACTGAAGGGCCAAGTCCAGGACCGAAGGTTCCAAAGATCGACCCGAGGTCAAAACTGGCTGCTGTGCCTGATCAGGCAAGAACTCCCAAGGGTTCCGAGGTACGAACCAGCTCCTGCTGAGATGAGGAGACTACCAGCAGTGTGAAACTGGGGGATGCCTGGCCCGGAGATGCAGGGCCTCCAGCTCCGACAGAGGATGGGTCTGCATCGCATCCACAAATGGGAGACCGGCGGCAGTGTGACAGGGACTGAATAAGGCCCTGCCCCATGTGTTATGCAGAAAGATTTTAAACATTAGGGTCTGTTCTATCCTCTTCTTTTCTGTCTCTTCTCTGTCTGGTTGCCCAACCAAATTTTCTTACGAGACCTAGAAACTGATCACTCTGACGGTTTTGCAATTCTCTGCCTCTCACCATCTCTCTGCCTTCCCTTGCTATTTTTGTCTTTTCTTCCCCTTGCATATTTACAGTTATAAAATATATGTGAATCTTTGTGTAAAACTGTATGTGATACTGGGATCCATTTGTTTAAAACAAAAAGCTATTTGAAACTCAAGGGGTTAACCGGAGATGTCGTTTTTAAGCCTTTATTTGCAGAGCTGTAAACAACAGGTCAGTTCTGGGACACCATGTACTGTTCTGCTCCACCTGCAAGAAACAAAACTGACAAGAATATTCTGTAAACTTACACGAACATTCTGTGAGAAGCAGGCTCTCTTACCAAGTTCCCAGACAAAGACTCATAAAAAGAGCAGCAATGCTTTTGCTAGAGAGAGACGAGAGAGAGACAGAGACAAACTTGGAATTAAGAGATAACCCTCAGAAGGACGACTTGGTTTTCTCTGTTTGTACTGCCTTTGACCTCAGAGGTAGGGAAAATGATGGCATCACTTCTGAAGGAAAGATTTTACCTCAGTGGTAGCGAAAATGGTGGAATCACTTTTGAAGGAAAGAACTGTTGAGTACCTAGAGGCCAGCGGGGCACAGCACCCAAGGCAGCATGGATTCACAGCGAGAAGGTCATGTCAGACGAATCTAATAGATTTCTTTGACTAGGTGACCAAAGTAGTAGACCAGAGATTGGATGTGGACATGGCCTACCTAGACTTTAACAAGGCATTTGACAGTCCCACACAAAAGATTAATATACAAGTTAGCCAGCCTTGGAGTGGGTTCCAAGGTGGTAGCCTGGGTACAAATTGTCTGGACAACAGGACGCAGAGGGTAATAGTGAACGGAGTCCACTCTAAAGAAAGGAGGGTTACTAGCGGGGTACCACAGGATTCAGTACTGGGAATGGTCCTCTTTAATGTCTTTATAAGTGACAATGCAGAGGGACTGGAAGGAAAATTATGTCTCTTTGCAGATGACACAAGGAACTGCAACAGGGTTGATACCCAAGGTGGGGTGGAAAGGATTAGAAGAGACTTGGCAAGGTTGGAGGAATGGTCAAATGTATGGCAGCTTAGATTCAGTGCAAAGTAATGCACCTGGGAATCAAAATCCCAGGGGAAGAGTACACAATGGGGGGTCAGATACTAACAACAAAACAAATTGAAAGGGACCTGGGGGTAGTCATATCAGATGACCTAAAGGTGAGCAAGCAATGTGAGAAGGCAGTAAGGAGGGCTTGGGGGATACTCAGATGCACAGGGAGAAGCATCACCAGCAGAAAACAGCAGTTGTTATTTCTCTGTACAGACAGTTGGTGAGACCCCATCTGGAGTACTGCATGCAGTTCTTGAGATCCCATCACTGCAAGGACATAAGACAGAAATGAGGCTGTCCAGAGGAGGGCAACTAAATTGGTGCAGGGTCTGCAACAGAAGACATACGAAAAGAGACTAAAGGAGCTTAATATGTATACCCTCGAGGAAAGGAGGGAGAGGGGAGACATGATAGAAACTTTCAAGTACCTCAAGGGAATCAACAAAGTCCAAGAGGGCAGCATCTTTCAGAAAAAGAGATGTGCAAGAACAAGGGGGCACAATCTGAAGATAGAGGGGGGACGGCTCAGAGGTAATGTGAGAAGTATTTTTTCCTGGAGAGAGTTGTGGATACATGAAATGGCCTTCCTGAGGAGGTCGTGGAGTCAAAAACAGTGGGGAAATTCAGGAATGCATGGGACAGACATAAGGCAATTATGGTGGTGGGTAGGAGGAAGTAGGCTGTTGGATAACTAGGATCTGCAGCTTATCCATTAGGTAGGGGAAATGGACAGCCTAGGTGGGCCAAGCAGTCCTTATCTGCCATCAAATTCTGTGTTTCTATGTTTCTAAATAGTTATACTAAATATTTATTTTTTATTTTGCTGTTATTGAGAAAAATAAAACGCTATTTGCAAATTTTGAAACTGCTCCTGGTTTTTCTCTGCCTCCTGACCTTTGCCTCGACGACAGGAAGTAGGCCCTGCCAGCATCTGGTGGGGAATGGCCTGAAAGGGAAACCATCAACAGCAGCTGAGGAGCTGAAGGCACCATGGGCAGAAGCTCCACAGATGCGGGTTGCAGTCTAGGAGGCGACAGCGGGTGGTCTAAGTGACCATCACTGGGACCCGAGGTGGGGTCCAGCGAAGACGTAGAGACTGGGAGGGTGGAAACAGCCAAGCCTCACCGAAGGAACTAGCCTGGTCACCTGTCTTGGGACCTTTGCAAAGGACTGGCCTGAGCAACAGGGGTGGAAGGACTGAGGAGGAATCCTCCGATGCCGCATGTAAATAATGGCAGGAGACTTGTCCACAGACAGCCCAAAAGGAAGGCGGGCTAGTGTGGAAGAAGAGATCGAACCCCTGCAGGAAAAGACTCAGGATCTGTCACGGCCCCCAGAGAAGACCGCTACTCCATAGCAGACCGTTCCCGATCCCAATGCTTTTTCTTCAAAGATGAAGTCTCCACAAAAGTCCCCACTGTGGTCGTCTGGGCACCAGACCGGGGGGTAGGAACAGGATGAAAAAATTACTCCCCTTAGTAATTCTGTTTCTTCTAATGGAGTCTTGTTGTATTCTGACATATGCAGTTAGCCCCAGCACTTGAACTGCTCCGGAGAGGAAAGAGTTAACTCTGTGCCAGAGCACAGTACGTTGGTTCGAGCTCAGTTCAAACCTCTGTCTGCTCCACTTCAAAGTGTAACCGTCAGATTCTTACGAGCTAATACTAACCTAACTACACCTCCTAGGTGGAAACTGTAAACCAACTAGCCAAAAGGAAATCAATTTTGTGGGTCCCAAAAGACTCCAGTCAAGAACCCCAAAACAATAACCAGGTAGTGAACAACATAACTACAAACAACAACATAAACAGAACCCACTCCTCCTTTCTAAAAGGGAGGAGTGCCAAGAACACCCCTGAGGTGCAACACTGTACCTGCCAACCCACTTCCCAAAAAACAGGTTCTGAGAGGGGAGGCAGGGAGGGAGGTCAGAATACAGCAAGACTCCATTAGAAGAAACACAATTTACTAAGGTGAGTAATTTTTTCTTCATACATCATCAAGTCTTACTGTATTCTGACATATGCAGACTACCAAGCAGTACCTCCAAGGAGGAGGGTATCAAACCTATTTTGGGAATAGGCTCTGCAGTACTGCTGTGCCAAACCTAGCATCACTCCTAGCCTGGATATCCAGAGAGTAATGCTTGGTGAATGTATGGACTGTTTTCCAGGTGGCTGCTTTGCATATTTCTAGTAAGGGTACATCTCTGGCAGCAGCCAGGGAAGCAGCTGTACCTCTAGTCGAATGAGCCCTCAGGCCTGAGGGTGGTATTTTGCCTAGCTTTTCATAGCAGAATTGTATACAAGAGACAATCCACCTGGCAATAGTTCTCTTAGTAGCAGGTGTACCCTTTCCCACTTCACCATAAGTGAGAAACAACTGAGGACAGTCAAACCTAAGTGCTTTAGTGCGCTCAGTGTAGTAGCTAATTGCCCTTTTAACATCCAAACTGTGTAATCTCTCTCCTGAAGAATGATCAGAGAAGAACACAGGAACAGAAAAGGACCGATTCAGATGAAAATCTGAAACCACTTTGGGTAAGAACCTCCTGTTGGTTCTAAGGACCAGCTTATCTCTATGAAATGAGATAAAATCAGGCTCCACTGACAGAGTTTGTAATTCACTGATACGCCTGGCAGAAGTGATAGCTACCAGGAACACAGTTTTCCAAGTCAAGTACTTAAGTTCTGCTGAGGCCAAAGGCTCAAAGGGGGGGTGGCATAGGCTGAGCAATGCAAGCATTAAGATCCCAAGCAGGAGTAGGGTCCTTAAAGGGAGGGTTGGTATGGAACAAACCTTTAAAGAACTTACAGAAAACAGGATGAGATGCCAGGGAGGAAGCCTTCCCCACTGACAGGAATGCAGAGACAGCTGCTAGATGTACTTTCAGAGTAGCTGGCCTGAGGCCTAAGCCATTAAGATGAATCATATAATCCAGAACTGTAGCTAAATCAGCAGAATCTGGAGAATGGGTCACCTTGGAGACAGGGAATGGCATCACAATCCGCACAGGGGTTGTATACAGACCCCCATCTCAAGGGGAGGAAATGGACAACAAAATGATAGATGACATTCTCAAAATGGCTGAAAAAGGGGAGATACTGTTGATGGGGGACCTGAATATGCCAGATGTTAACTGGATAACAGGTACTGCAGCCACATCCAAGAGCAGGGTCATTCTCGATGCCCTGCAGGGGGCAGGCCTTAGACAGCTAGTGTTGGAACCCATTCGGGAGGGAGCAATATTAGACCTGGTACTCTCAAATGGAGAGAGGATCACAAATTTAGAAGTCAGTAGACATCTGGGAACAAGCGACCACTGCACAGTATGCTTCACAATGAGCACAACCATGGAGATAAGCCAAACAAAAACAAGGATACTGGACTTTAGAAGAGCTGACTTTGGCAAAATGGGTGAATACCTGAAAAATGCACTAGCAAATGACCAAAAAGGAGGGGTGGAAGAACAATGGAGAAAAATCAAAACTGCCATCATAGAGGCAACAAGCCTTTGTGTGAAACAAAGAAAACAAAGCGGAGTAAAAAACCACTATGGTTTTCAAACGAGGTGGCAGGAAGGTTCAGGAGAAAAGGCTGCATTCAAAAGTATAAGGAATCACAGAAGGAGCATGACAGGAGCTGTATCAATTAAAGCAGAAAGAAGTGGGAAGGCAGTCAGACTAGCAAAGGCCCAAACAGAAGAAAAATAGCCAACTCAGTTAAGGGGATAAAACCTTTTATGGGTACATTAGGGAGCATAGAAAGGTTAAAGGAGGGAAAGTGAAGATTAATAAAAGAGAGAGGAGATGGGCAGAGGGAGACAGTGAAAAGGCAGAGATACTGAATGAATACTTTTGCACAGTATTCACAAAATAAGATGAGGAGGAGTTACCTAAACCAGACAATAGAAGCACTCTGGGTAGGGGGGGTTGTCACCAGTCCATTCACAGAAGAAAGAGTCCTGAAAGAACTCCTGAAACTCAAGGTGGACAAAGCAATGGGGCCTGATGGGATTCACCCCAGAATCCTAAAAGAACTAAGGGAGGACCTAGTGACACCACTGACCACGCTTTTTAACAGATCATGGCAGGATGGGGCGGTACCTGAGGACTGGAGGAGGCAGATGTGATTCCCTTCACAAAAGTGGAGCAAGGCAGAAGCGGAAACTACAGACCTGTAAGTTTGACCTCAGTGGTAGGGAAATGATGGAATCACTTCTGAAAGAAAGAATTGTTGAGTACCTAGAGGCCAGCGGGACTGGGACCCAAAGCAGCATGGGTTTACAGCAGGAAGGTCATGTCAGACGAATCTAATTGATTTCTTGACTGGGTGACCAAAGTAATAGACCAGGGAGGCTGTGGATATGGCCTACCTAGACTTTAGCAAGGCATTTGACACAGTCCGCACAAAGATTAATAATCAGTTAGCCAGCCTGGGAGTGGGTCCCAGGGTGGTAACCTGGGTAGCAAACTGGCTGCACAACAGGACACAGAAGGTAATAGTGAATGGAACACATTCCAAGAAAGGGAGGTTACTAGTGGAGTACCTCAGGGCTCAGTACTGGGTCCAGTCCTCTTTAACATCTTTATAGGTGACATTGCAGAGGGTCTGGAGGGAAAGGTATGCCTCTTTGCAGATGACACAAAGATCTGTAACAGAGTTGGTACACAATGGGGGGTAGAAAAGATGAGAAGGGACTTGGCAAGGTTGGAGGAATGGTCAGACATGTGGCAAGTTAGATTCAATACAAAGAAGTGCAAAGTAATGCACCTGGGAAACAAAAACCCAGGAGAAGAGTACACAATAGCAGAGGAGGTACTAACAACAACAAAAATGGAAAGGGACCTGGGGGTAGTCATATCAGATGACCTAAAGGTGGGTAAGCAATGTGAAAAGTCAGTAAGGAGAGCCAGGAGGATACTGGGATGCATAGGAAAGGGCATCACAAGTAGAAAAAGGGCAGTGGTTATCCCTCTGTACAGACAGTTGGTGAGACCCCATCTGGAGTACTGTGTGCAGTTTTGGAGACCTCATCTACGCAAGGACATAGACAGGATGGAAGCAGTCCAGAGGAGGGCA
This sequence comes from Neoceratodus forsteri, assembly GCA_016271365.2. Classification (NCBI taxonomy): domain Eukaryota; kingdom Metazoa; phylum Chordata; order Ceratodontiformes; family Ceratodontidae; genus Neoceratodus; species Neoceratodus forsteri. Next base: position 104,894,111 of record CM028131.1, on the reverse strand, counting down.
ACTAAAATGGTGCAGGGTCTGCAGCAGAAGCCATATGAAGAGAGACTGAGAGAGCTTAATATGTATACTCTTGATGAAAGCAGGGACATGATAGAAATGTTCAAGTACCTCAGGGAATCAACAAAGTCCAGGAGGGTAGCATCTTTCAGAAAAAGAGATGTGTAAGAACAAGGGGGCACAATTTAAAGATAGAGGGGAGATGGCTCAGGGGTAATGTGAGGAAATTTTTTTTCACAGAGAGAGTGGTGGATACATGGAACAGCCTTCCTGAGGAGGTTGTTGTGTCTAAAACAGTGGGGGAATTCAAACACGCATGGGACAGACACAAGGCAATTATAGTTGGGGGTTGCAGGAAGTAGGCTGTTGGTTAACTAGAATCTGCAGCTTATCCAGTAGGTAGGGAAATGGGCAGACTGGGTGGGCCAAGTGGTCCTTATCTGCCGTCAAAGTCTATGTTTCTATGGAGAGACATCCCTATTGGAACACCAAATGCTGACACTTTTCCATTTGGAATTATAAGTTTTTCTGGTGGCAGGTTTTCGAAAGGCTTTGAGAATATCCAGAACCCCCTGAGACAGATGCAGACTTGCATATTCTAACTCTTCAAGAGCCACGCCTTGAGGTTGGGAGACCGAAGGTTGGGATACCATATCCTCCCCTGAGAGGAGGTTAACAGATCGTATTTCTTGGGAAGAGATAGGGGAAGATGGACTGCTAGGGACAGCAGTAGAGGATACCAAGGCTGCCTGGCCCAGTCTGGTGGAATCAGGATCACTTTGCATGATTGTGACCTTATCCTGACCAGAACCTTGAACGGCAGGGGAAAGGGGGGGCAGGCATGCAGAAATTCCCCCTCCCAATCCAGAACTAGAGCATCCAGGGGGACTGAGCCCATGACTGGGGGTCTGCAACAGAAAAGAGGAAGTTGGTGATTGTCTGGGGCTGCAAAGAGATCTATCTCTTGAGTGCCCCATCTCGAGAAAATTACATTCAACACTAGGGGATCCAGGGACCATTTGTGATGGCCTGAGATATCCTGCTCAGAGCATCTGCTAGCACGTTGTCCTTCCCTGGAAGATGGACTGCTACCAGAGATGTCTGCAGGGAATAAGACAGAGACCATAATTTCATGGCTTCTATGCACAAGGCCATAGACAGAGTGCCTCCCCTGCTTGTTGATGAACCACATGGTGGTGGTGTTGTCTGTCCTGACCTGAACGACCCTGTTCTGTACTGAGTCCGAGAAAGCTTGAAGAGCCAGGTACACTGCCCTGAGCTCCAGAAGGTTGATATGAAGTAGAGACTCCTGATGGGACCACACTCCCTGTGCTGTGAGGGCTCCCAAGTGAGCTCCCCATCCCAAGAGAGAAGCATCTATGGTTAATACCGCAGAATGAGTCTGGGTGATGAATAGGACTCCTTGCCTGAGGTTGTCATGATCCAACCACCACTGGAGAGCCTGCATCAGAGTTTGAGTCACTGGAATCAGTTTGGTTAGAGGATCTTTTTCCTGAGACCAAAAGGACCTCAGATGGAACTGAATGTCCCTCATCTGAAATCTGGCTCCCTGTACCACTGCAGTGGAAGCTGCCATGTGGCCCAAAGGCTGAAGAAAATGCCTTGCTGGTTGAGACACCAGAAGGCGGAAAGAAGAAGCCAGGTCTGTAAGGGCCTTTACCCTTGCCAGAGGAAGAAAAGCTTTTGCTTGGACAGTATCCAACTCTATCCTTATGAAGGTCAGGAGTTGCACTGGTTCGAGAACTGACTTTGGAAAACTGAGGAGGAATCCCAGAGAAGTGAGCAATTGTTGTGTCACTTGCAGGTTTGATTTGACTTAGAAACATAGAATTTGACGGCAGATAAGGACCGCTTGGCCCACCCAGTCTGCCCATTTCCCTACCTGATGGATAAGCTGCAGATCCTAGTTAACCAGCAGCCTAATTCTTCCTACCCCCAACCCCTAGAATTGCCTTATGACTGTCCCATGCATGCTTGAATTCCATCACTGTTTTTGACTCCAGAAGGCCGTTCCATGCAACCACAACCCTCTCTGTGAAAAAATACTTCCTTAAATTACCTCTGAGCGCCCTCTTCTATCTTCAAATTGTGCCCTTGTTCTTGCACACCTCTTTTTGAAAGATGCTACCCTCTTGGACTTTGTTGATTCCTTGAGGTACTTGAAAGTTTCTATCATGTCCCCTCTCCCTCATTTCCTCGAGGCTATACATATTAAGCTCTTAAGTCTCTCTTCATAGTCTTCCGGTGCAGACCCTGCACCATTTTAGTTCCCTCCTCTGGACAGCTTCCATCCTGTCTATGTCTTTTGGAGATTGGGTCTCCAGAACTGCACGCAGTACTCCAGATGTGGTCTCACCAGCTGTCTGTACAGAGGGATAATAACTTCTTGTTTTCTACTGGTGATGCCTCTCCCTATGCATCCCAGTATTCCCCCAGCCCTCCTTGCTGCCCTCTCACATTGCTTGCCCACCTTTAGGTCATCTGATATGACTACCCCCAGGTCCCTTTCCATTTTTGTTGTTGTTAGTATCTCACCCCCCTTTGTGTACTCTTCCCCTTGGTCTGGAGACTGCCCCACAATGAGCCTGTCGTCCAGATATGAAAAAATTAAAATGTTTTGTCTCCTTAGAAAGGCCACTACTACTGCTAGGCATTTTGTGAACACCCCTGGTGCTGATGTTAGTCCGAAGGGCATTGCCCTGAACTGACAATGGCCTGAAGGCAATTCGAACCTGAGGTACTTTCTGTGGGAGCACCTGATGTGAATGTGAAAGTAGGCATCCTTGAGGTCCAGGGAGGCTAACCAGTCCCCTGGCCTCAGAGAGGGAAGAATTACTCCCAGAGTCACCATTCTGAATTTTGGCTTGACTAGGTGCATGTTTAAGTATCTTAAGTCTGGGATGGGCCGCCACTCCCCTGTCTTTTTTGGGGTAAGGAAGTATCTGGAGTACAGACCCTTGCCCCTGTGTAGAGTATGAACTCTCTCTATGGCTCTGAGAGCCAGCAGAGAGGAAACCTCTGCCTCTAGGGCAATGGTTTCGGAGATGTTTGCAGGTGGAAAAGACCTGACCCTCAGCTTTGGAAATTTTTTGAAGCTGAGAGCCAGTCCCTGGCTTACTACCTCCAAGACCCACTTATCTGAGGTAACAGACTTCCAGGCCTGGAAGTAGTAAGCCAGCTTGCCTCCTACTGGAAAAGGGGAGTCGACCCGGGCTGACACATCACGGTGTCTGCTTGGCAGGAGCCTTGTACTGAGAGGAGAATGCAGCCCTGCTCATCCCCCTTCTGCCTCTCCCGCTGAAGAACCCCCTATGAGGAAAAGGAGAGGAGGCCTGTGCCTGGTAGAAAGGCCTTCCCCTGCCCCTAGATTGCTGCTTTTGAGGAGTTGCCTGCCTTTCCTTGGCCTGTGCACTCCTGTAATTGGTCCTGTATTCATCCATCTTTTTCCTGTAATTCTCTGTCTGCTCCCCAAACAAAGAATTACCCACCACAGAGAAATCCATGGCCTTAGCCTGGGTGTCCTGTGAGAGGCTAGTACATCTGAGCCAAGCAAATCTCCTAAGAGACACAGATGTGGCCATGACTCGTGATGACACATCATTAGAGCCCACAGCAGCATGAAACTGGACCTTAGATGCCTCAATCCCATCAGCAGCCACCTCCTCCAGCTCTTTGGCTAACTGGGGGGAAGCCTGTTTAGTCAGTTTCAGAACAGTATCCCATCTGGACTTCTGGTATCTGGCTGCGTAGGCCATATAGTTTGCCTGCCTGAGTCCCAAGGAGGATGCCAAGTACTGTTTTTTGGCCATAGCATCCACCTTCCTAGAGTCTTTATCTGGGGTGTGTGAAGCCAAAGGGATATTAGCCTTGTCACAGGCTGCAGCCTGCACAACCCCAACATGGCTGCATTGCTCGAACAAGTACTCCGTATCCAAGCCTGACAGCATATACCTCCTGTCCATTCTCTTGTCCACAGGAGGTAATGAATTTGGTGTCTGGAGAATTTTTTGTGTCTGTTTCCCAAAAGATTTATGATGGGGAATAGACAGCCTCTTGGACTCTGGGATGTCCATTATTTCTACATAGTCAGGCTCTTCTTGTTCCTCAACAACTTCAACCAGGGGGAGCTGGAGGGTCACTGCCACTTTTTTGTAGAACAAATAGTGGGAAGAGGACTCAGAAAGCCTAGGAGGGGAAACATTGAAAGGTCTGTCTGGAGAGATGTCCGGTTCAATGGGCTCACCCAGACCTTCCACACCATCATCATCATAACCTTCCACCGCCTCCAAATCCGGTTCATAATATTCATCCGGACAATATTCCAGAACCAGAGGAACCGACTGAACCGAGTGCCTACCAAGAGGTGCCAGATCGGACGGAACCGGTCAGAGCGATTCCACAATACTTATCACTCTGGCCATCTCCTCGGTGGTTGGACGTTGTGGTTCTGGATCCGAACTGGATGATTCTCTCTTCTTAGATGGAACCGGCTCCCCGGTCAGTGGGCACTCCCTCAGGTTGGTTGGAACCAAACCGGCTGGCCATCCAGATCAGCGGACTTCTCGGCCTCCTTTTCCCTAAGCCTACCTAATCTCTTATCCAAGGTGGCCTTCGGGAAATTTTTACAGATTTGGCAGTCTGAATCGAGGTGGTCAAACCCCAGACAATAAACACAGGTGGTGTAAGGGTCTGCCTTAGCAAAGGCATCCCCACACTCACTACAGTGTTGAAACCCAGTGGCCTCGGTTTTTCTCTTGGGTTTCTCAGACGTGGCCATCCTAACACTTACCCTTTAGCAGCTTTAAAGCCAGGCAAGACCCCCCTATTGGCTATCAAATGTGTTACAGGCTGTGGAACAAAACGACTAAAATTACGTTTTTTGTTTTAAACTGATACAGACTGGTACCTCACACTAAGAAAATAAAGAACAAAATCAAACAGTACAATCGGTTCTGAACCGTACAGATTGAAACACTTTACAATTTCCACACAAAATACATAAAACAAACTGTAACTAAACTAAAGTCCACTACCTACAACACTTACTGTACCACAGACAGCGATCTGAACCGAAAAAATAAAACGAAATATGGTTTAAAAACCAGCGTTTTACTGAGACCGAACCGACAAGTGAAGGAGAGATCTCCAGAGCAACTGTTCAGTTAGGCGGAGTACAGAATCTGACGGTTACACTTTGAAGTGCAGCAGACAGAGGTTTGAACCAAGCTCGAGCCCAAAATCCTATGCTCTGGCATAGAGTTAACTCTTTCCTCTCCGGAGTAGTTAAAGTGCTGGGGCTAACTGCATGTGTCAGAATACAGGAAGACTTCATGTTGTTTGAATGAGCTGCCTACTGGCGGCTCTCCTCTCCTGGGGTGGATGCCGTCCCGCCTGTAGTCCCGTCACCACCGGGCGGAGGTCCAGTGGTGGCGTAGGCAGGTAGAGAGATGGCTGTAGGGCGTGACGTGCGACTCCTTCCACATGCACACATCACGTCAGGGACGTGCAGGATCGGGACTGAGAGAAATACGCAAAAATGGCAAAAAAGTACTAATTTAAAAAAAATAAAAAGTCTCCACTGTGGCCCGGGTCTGCAGCTCTTTTTCCAAGGTGACCAATCTTTGCTGAAGGAGATGAGTCTCCAGAACCTTCTGGTGCCTTTTCCACGTGACCTGACTGAATTTCTGGCAGGCTTCGGTTTTGTGGTCTGGGCGTAGGCAAATAACACGGCAGTGCGTATCTTTTCAGGGGCAGCTTACAGGCGCACTCGATTTGTGAGAGTCTGCAGAGGAAGTTGGTGATGACATGGGAGTTGAAAACAAACTAGTACGGAGAAAAACAATTAAGAAAATGGCAATCGACTGTAGCAAGTTTTCGCAAGGTCAGACGAGCACAGGTCGACAGCAGGAAATGAACTTAGGTTGGTGTGGGGGACTGCCCCTTTTATACTAGATCGGACGTTGACGTGCCGATGTCAGAAGGGGCAGTCCCCTGTTGTAGACTGCTAGCAACAAATTTTCCGTGTGGTCCTGGCACCTTAGTTCAAATGGTGTTGCCCACTACAAGAACCCCCTCGAAGTTAGATCTATTGCTGCAGGTGAGCAACTGTTTTTCTAGGAACGCGGATATGGTGTTCTATCCACACCTCTGGCAGGCTCCTAGTAGTTCTCTGGAAGGAGGGGAAAAGTGCACACACCCTATTTAGGAAACAGAGATTGGAGAACTAAGGCCCCAAAACCAGCATCCCAGCATGACTCAAGGTCAATTAGATAGTAGGAAATGAAGGGGTGTGCTGACTTCCAGGTAGCAGCCCTGCAGATTTCCTGGATAGGGACATCCCTGGAAGCAGCCACTGAGGCAGTGGTATGATGGGTGGAATGAGCCCTTAGCCCTACAGGAGGCTCCCTACCCACCAACCTATAGCAGAAGTCTGTGCAGAATACAATCCATCTGCCAATTGTCTGCTTAGTTGCCGGTCTGCCAGGTGCGGCTTCAGCGTAGGTGACAAACAGCTGGCAAACCTCTCCTCGAACTCCAGCTGTGTGCTCCCTATAATAGGCTTGTGCTTGCCGCAGGTCCAAAATATGGAGCCTGTGCTTGGCCTCAGAGGTGTGGTTGGTGAAGTACACTGGGAGAGTAACCACCCGGTTAACTTGAAAATCCGACACAATCTTCAGGAGGAACTTTGGGTTTGGGCAAAGGACAACCTTGTCCCCATGGAAAACCAGGTAAGTAGACTCCACCAACAGCGCCTGGAGTACGCTGATCCTTCTGGCTGACATGATAGCTGCCTGAAGGCTGTCTTCCACAAGACATGTGACATCTCACATCTGTGCATCGGTTCGAATGGCTTGCCCATGAGCTTTGTCAAAACCAGCAACAAGTCCCAAGGTAGTGGTGGTTCATGCACCGGAGGAGAAATGTGGTCAAGGCCTTTAAAAAAGCGCCAGACCACCTTTTCCTGTGCCACCGATTTCATAGCAGTCTGCGCCCGGTAAGCGGAAACTGCTGCCAGGTGTACCTTAAGGGTTGTCGATTGAAGGCCCAACTGAGAGAGGGACCAAAAATAGTCAATAATGCTAGCCATCAGGCAAGATAAGGGTTCTAACCCCTTGCCCTGGCACCAGATGGAGAACCTCTTCCATTTGAAGGCATAGTATTTTCGGGTCGACTCCTTCTGAGAAGTCTCAACCACAGTGAGGACATCTTCGGAGAGACCCAAAGCCTGGAACCAGTGACAGCGCTAGCATGCACCAAAAGAGCAAAAGTTACATCCTTTCCAAAATTGACCTCTCTTTCCTTTACCAGTGGGTCAAAATTGATGCACCTAACTCTATAACAAATACCTAAAGGAAGGGAACATTGAATTGTTCAAAATAATCTGCCACCTTTTATGTTTTGACCCAGTAGTTTCCTGTTTAGAACTACATTTCTTACACCAGTGGGTCCAATTCGACCCATGTTTTAAACCCCCCAGCACTGTCGCTCTCTGGAACCCTAGCCGCTCAGGAACAAGGCTGTCAGGTGCAGGGACTGAAGGTCCGGGTGGAGTACCTTCCCCTAACTGATGGAGAGTAGGTCCGGGCATAAAGGTAGATGCCTCAGGAGCCTGCTGCTGAGGTTGAGGAGATTGAGGTACCAGAACTGGCGAGGCCAGTCCAGAGCCACCAGGATCATCCGTACCTTGTCCCTCCTGCCCTTGAGCAATACCTTGGTGATCAAGGGAAACTGAGCAAAGGCACAGAGAAGGTCCAGGACCTGGAAAAGGCATCCCCGTGCAGTATATCCTGCTTTGGGGGGGGCACAGTACAGCCTCAGCTTGGCGTTCTCCCTGAAGGCAAACAGATCCACCAGAGGGGTGCCCCATTGGGAGAACAGGCTACGTACTACCTCTGGCTGGGGAGACCACTCATGAGACACCTCGGCCTCACCACTGACAGCATCTGACAGCTGGTTGAAGAAACTGGCCACCTGGATGGCCAGAAGACCGGCTTCCAGGCTTCGCATGAGGGTCCAAATGTAGAAAACTTTCCCTGCACAAAAGAAGGGAGTGGTTCCCATCCCATTTGTTGAGGAAGTACATGGTCGTGGTGTTCTGTACCTGAACGACCCAATCCCGAACATGCGGAGCAAAAGTGATCAGTGCCAGCCAAACTGCCTGCAGTTCCAGCAGGTTGATATAGCATCGGGGGGCTCCTCGGAGGTCCAGAGCCTGTGGACTCTGTGGTCCCCTAAGTGGACACCCCAGCACATCAGGGAGGCACTGGTTGTAAGGATGACCGTTGGCTCTGGGCGGACAAAAAGGATACCTTCCTGAAGATTTTCCAAGACTAACCACCACTTGAAGGCATCCCACATCAGCTGGGTCACAGTGACCAGCTGGTCGAAGTGGCCCTCTCACTGAGACCACTGGTGGGCCAGCTCCCACTGCAGAGAGCACATTCTCCAGCGGACTCAATGGACCACGCTGGTGCAAGCCACCATGTAGCCCAGTAGGCGCAGGAAGTCCTGAGTAGGGTGCAACTGCCCAACCCAAAATGATCGAGCAAAGGAGGAAAGAGCCTCCGCCCTGTCCACTGGGAGTTGAGCTCAGCCCCAATGAAGCTGATCAGCTGCGAGGGCATAAGTTCCAACTTGGCCTTGTTGACCAGCAGGCCAAGAGAGAGAGAGAGAGACGCAGGTCTAGAAGGCCAGGTCCCAGGACCACTACACCTCCAACCTGGAGGGACCCACAATTAGCCAGTCATCCAGGTAGAGGTAAACCTGGACTACTCGACGCATAAGGTAAGCAGCCACCACTGCAATGCATTTGGTAAAGACCCTGGCGGCCAAGGACAGGCCAAATGGCATGGCCTGGAACTCGTAGAGGATCCCCTCCACTCAGAACTGGAGCATCCGGCGGCTGGACAGATGGACTGGGACGTGAAAGAACATGTCCTAAAGATCTAGAGAGCAAAACCACATGTTTTGCACGAGAGATGGCATGCTCTGAGATAGAGTGACCATCCTGAAGGTGCGCAGCCTTAGAAACATGTTTAGGTCATGCAGATCTAAGAAGGGGCAACAGCCCCCCACCCAGTCCATTTTGGCACCAAGAAGTACCTGGAGACAAACCCTAGGTGTTCCAGAGGATCCACGACAGGAGCCACGACCCCCTTGTGGGATGAGCTGGGCGATGTCATCCCGAAGGGCCAAAAGGGTGTCTGCAGACACAAAGCCCTCCCATGGGGCACGGGCTTGTACTCCTCGAATTCCAGATGCAGACCCTGGCCGACCACTTTGAGAACGCACCTGTACATGGTGACAAGTGAATCAGGTGGAAAGGAAGTGGCAGAGCCGGCCCACTATGGAAGAACCCAGGGGAGTCAGGATGTACACGAGGCAGGAACTCCTCATCCCGTCACGGGGCAGGCTTGGAGGCGGCGGAGGGACTGGCTGAGGGAACCCCAGGGCCTCGGCCTCCTGGTCTATGGATGACTATAGCCATAGACTTCGGTCGAGCTCGCCAGGCCTGAGTCGGCTAACCAGCCTAAGGCTGAGCTGGTTTGGCTGCGGGGGCAGAGATGGGCCAAAAGGGCTTATTCTGCTGCTGCTTGGAGCCCTTGGGGTCTCTCTCTGACTGAATGTCACGGAGTCCAAGGTGGCACTGGACGTCTCAGTACGGGTGAGGTGCCCCTCGACCCCGGACCCAAACAAATTGGTACCCAGGAAGGGGACATCTGCCAGCTTATGCTGGGTATCCACAGTAAAGGTCGAGATCCTCAGCCAGGCTCTGCAGCGCATAGCCACCGAGGCCACCACGGATTGAGCCCAAGAGTCGCAAAAGTCCATGGCGGTCTGGAGCTGTTGCTGGCTACTGCTCTGCCTTGATCCAGGACCTGTCTGACTGTGGTGTGTAAGTCCACTGGGAGATGAGGGGGCACCTCATCCAGCGAGCCCAGGAGGGCATGCGAGAAGTAGGCCATCAAAAGGGCCGAACTCGCTTGACAAAGGCTGAGAAAGGAGGCAGCATACACCTTTTTGGCCATATGATCAAATTTCTTGGACTCCTTATCAGGTGGCTTGTCAACGTCACCCACGTTGCCAGTGCGCTTGAAAACAAAGTCAGCCATGAGCCCCTCAGCCGAAGGATGCTCTGTGAAACCTGAAAGGGAACCGGTAAGGGCCGCATACTTGTGGGCCATCTGGGTCGACTGCGCAGGGCAAGAGGCTGGGTGCTGCCACAGTTCCAAGTCAGGACCAAGACTGGCATTTGCCACCGGGAAGGCTTCTCCAGGGGAGTCTCCCGGTCAAGGATCTCAGTGAGCGGGTACCAAGCCCGCTTAAGAACAGGCTCCAATGGGAGACCCGTAGATTCTGAGATGAGATGGAGAAGACCCATAAAGGGCGCAGGATCCTGCTCCATCGACAGATCCTTGGCCGACTCCAAGTCCACCGGACAGGCGTGCAAGGAGAAACCCTCCAATTCCGAGGATTCATCAAAAACAGGTCGACCACCAGAGTCCCAGCTGACCCTCCGGTGACGTTCAGGGATAACGGTGACTGACAGCTGATGGGGAAGACCCGAGGCCAGGCGGGCCTTCTTAGTCGGAGTGCCGGTCATCGACTGTTTTGGTGGCGGTTCCACCAAACTCAGCGGAGGGGCCGGGGGAGGCCAAGCAGGGACCTGATGGGTCAGCTTCTGCCAAGGCAGAGAAGACTGCAGCCTCTGTGGGGAAAGCCAAGTGATGGCCAGGGCGAAGCCGTAACGGGCTTTACCCCGGTGAAAAGTGGCTGTTGCAGACTTGTTGTGATGTCACAAAGTGGCATGTAGCTTTAGCCTGGGAGCTCCAGCACCTCTGGCCATAAGAACGTTCCATATTTGCCAAAACTACGCCAAATACAAATAAATACATTTGTGTAGAGCTCATCTGATGAATGGGAGGTCGTAGAAAGAAAAAGACGCCTGAAAAGACGCCAGATGATTTGGGATTAACAAACTAACAGCAACTCAGTCAAACTCAGTCCCCCAACATGGCAGGCCCAGGCATTCTACCTGACCACCCGAACAACGCTGCAATATTGCATGAGCTGCAGGCCTTCTGTGGTGAGGTTCGATCCTTCTGGCCATCACTGAAACCTGGTGTAATGATAACCACGACTGGGAGATGGCCATACCTGGCTACAACATATTCAGAAGAGACAGAGCAGGCAGGAAGGGAGGAGGAGTGGCACTATATGTGAAAAATGACATAAGGGACACAGAGATCCAGACGGAACAAAATGGGGGAGAGATACTGTGGGTTAAGCTGGAAAGAAAAATGGGAACAGCCATCCGCACAGGTGTGGTCTATAGACCACCAGCCCAGGAGGAAGAAACAGATAGGGAGCTGATGCTAGCCATCCAAAGGATGGCAGACAAGGGTGAGGTAGTACTGGTTGGAGACTTCAATATTCCAGACGTGACTGGAGCATCCCAGCAGCAGCATCAACTAGAGCAAATTTATCCTGGACTCCTTCAGGGTGCCTTCCTCAAGCAACTGGTCATGGAACCAACTCGCAGAAGGCAATACTGGACCTTGTGCTCACAAACAGGGACAGTGTGATGGGGTAACAGTGGGGAGCACCTGGGAACAGTGACCACCAGTCATTGTGGTTTGAAATCACAGAAAGAGCAGAACCAAACCACACAAAAACACGTATCCTGGATTTTAGGGAGCAGACTTTGGGAAAATGGGGAGATACTTGAAAGAGGCATTAAGGGAATGGGACAGGAATCAGGGGTTGAGGAACAGTGGGCAGTATTTAAAATGGGGATTACAAGAACAACAGAATTATGCATTAAGCAGGTTAGCAAAAGGAAAAGGAAGAGGAGACCATTATGGTTTTCCAAAGAGGTAGCAAAGAAAGTGAAAGCCAAAAAGATTGCATTCAGGCAATATAAAAGACACAGGCAGAAGAAGATAGGAGAAGTACCAGGAGAAGCAAAGGGAGGCAGGGAGGTCAGTAGGAAGCCAAAGCTCAGACAGAAGAACACATTGCAAAATCAGTGGGTAGAGGGGACAAAACCTTTACAGGTACATAAGTGAAAAAAGAAAGGCAAAGGGAGGGATAGTGAGACTGAAGGGGAGGATGAGGGGCGTGGAGGATGACAACAGTAAAGCTGACATACTGAACAGGTATTTCTGCTCAGTCTTACAGAGGAAGAGGAGGGTAATGGGTTTGAAGGAGTACAAGGGGTGAGAATGGTGCAAAATGGACACAAGTCCCTTTACACGGAAGGGTCCTGAAGGAACTGGAAGTAATGAGAGTTGATAAAGCAATGGGGCCAGATGGGGTGCACCCCAGGGTCCTTAAAGAACTAAGAGAGGTGGTGGCTGAACCTCTGGCTATCCTGTTTAGCCGATCACTGGAAACAGGGAGGTACCCAAAGACTGGAGAACAGCAGATGTAGTCCCCTTATACAAAAGCAGGAACAAAGATGAAGCAGGGAACTACAGACCAGTCAGCCTCCACCTCGGTAGTGGGAAGATCATGAAGCACTACTGAAGGAGAGATTGGTGGAACATCTGGTTGTCAATGGACTACAGGACCCAAGGCAGCATGGTTTCACCAGGGGAGTCATGTCAGACCAACCTTGTTGAATTTTGACTGGGTGATTAGGAGTGGATCAGGGGAGAGCAGTGGACATGGCCTATCTGGACTTCAGCAAGGCCTTTGACACTGTGCCACATAGAAGACTATTACACAAACTGGGGAATATGGGTGTGGGCAGGACAGTAGTGTGGTGGGTAGGTAACTGGCTGGGTGGCAGGACACAGAGGGTGGTGGTAAATGGCTGTCACTCCATAGAGGGAAGAGTGACCAGTGGGGTACCACAGGGATTAGTGCTGGGACCGGTTCTATTCAACATCTTCATCAGTGACATTGCACAGGACCTAGAAGGCAGAATTTCACTGTTCGCTGATGACACAAAGCTCTGTAACAGAGTAGACACACCAGAGGGTGTAGACAGAATGAGAAGGGAACTACAGAAACTTGAAGAATGGTCAGGGTTTGGCAGTTGAAATTCAATGCAAAGAAGTGCAAGATAATGCATATGGGGCACAAAAACCCTGGCACAATATATCAGTTGGGGGTGAGGATATAGCATGCACCAAGCAGGAAATGGATCTTGGGGTTATCATCTCTGATGACCTCAAGGTAGAGAAACAGTGTTACAAGGCAGCAGGTAAAGCAAATAGGATGCTGGGATGTATAGGCAGGGGCATCACCAGCAGGAAAAGGGAGGTCATAATTCCACTATACAAGACACTAGTGAGGCCCCACCTGGAGTACAGTGTACAGTTCTGGAAACCATACCTACGTAAGGACATAGACAGGGTAGAGAAGGTTCAGAGGAGGGCAACAAAGATGGTGCATGGATTGCATCACAAGTCCTATGAAGACAGGTTGAAGGAACTGAACATGTACTCCCTGAAGGAGAGGAGGGAAAGAGGGGATATGATAGAGACATACAAGTATCTCACAGGGAGGAACAGGGTGCAGGAATACACTACTTTTAAGCGAAAAAGATGTTCCAGGACTAGAGGGCATGGGATGAAGTTGGAGGGAGGACGATTCAGAGGAAACATGAGGAAGAATTTCTTCACAGAACAGGTGGTGGACAAGTGGAACACCCTGCCAGAGGAAGTGGTGGGGGCTGAAACAATCACGAGATTTACGTATGCATGGGATAGACATAAAGGAATTCTGGAGGTCAGGGGTAAGGGGCAACAGACTTCTAGGAAAACATAAACTGAACTTACAAGCTCAAATGGGCAGACTGGGTGGGCCATAGGCCCTTATCTGCTGACACTGTCTATGTATCTATGTATGATCAGAATTAACAGCAGAACTGGTCAAAGTAAACCAAAAGATAATGGACCTCGCGCCTCAACACTCCACTTTAGATACCCGAACGGATCGGCTGGAGCGGCTAGTGGTTCACCTTCTCGACGAGCAGACAGAAATGGAGGATAAGTACGAAGACTTAGAAAATGGATCTCAACGGAACAACATGCGGACCCATGGGTCCCCAAGAACGAAGAGGGCCGCGACATGTGTGCATTTCCGGATTCTCTACATCGAGGTGTCCTGCAGCTGGACCCTGTCTTTTCCTTGGACATTGAGCGGGCTCATGGGGCGCTTATTTCTAAACTGCAGCACCCGGATCAGTGGCCCTGCTCTATAGCCCTCAAATTCCTCAACTATGCAGTCAAACAACTGCTTACTTGTGCCTGGAGGATGAAAGAAACTACTTATAAAGGGAAAAGGATTTTTTTTGACAATAACCACTCACCTAATATTGCTCTGAAGAGAACTGCCTACGCTCCGATCCTGCGAGCTTTAAAGTAGCAGCAGCTGCGCTTCCAGACTCCGTACCTGGTATGCCTCGCAGTGATGTTCCCAGATGGTCTGCAAAGTTCTGAGACACTGGAGGAGGCTATAAAAGCGCTGAATGCTAAAGGCATCACTATCCCACTCCCGAACAGACCTAACGCCAGCAGAGAGGAGTATGAGAGAAGGTTTGGGAACCGGCACCAGAGCATTGAAGCAGAAAGCAATAGGGACACTCTTCGCTACAGGAGGCAAAGGAACTGCTTCAAAAATTCAAGTGCTTGACTCCAACCTGAAGTGGCGTTTCTAATGATTTCTTTTCTCGCAGAGCTCGGGTACCAATGACTGTTGTGTGCAGACAAGGCTCAATGACTGTGGTATCCCGAACTGAGGCAGATTATATTGGGGGGGGATTGGGGGGCATTTCAGGGGCTTGGGGGAGATTGAAATGAATACTGCATTGGGTAGTGGGGGTTGAGGACATAAGCTGTAACCGGTGGGGGCATCTTCTAGTACAGCTCATTCTCTAGTCTCCAGGATTGCTCCGATATCCGGAGATGCAAACCAAAACATCCTAGCCTAAAAACCTGCTTTCTATCTTCCACAGGGAATAAGACTACGGGCCAGTAGTTACAACAGTCAAATTCTTTGCTTGAGCCATCACTCTGCACGGGGTGGGATTGATGGGGAAGGGAAGAGATTTAAAAGCTTTATGTGTTTTCCGAGAGAGTAATGACACTATACCCGAGATTGTTATTACTAAGATAAAAGGAATGGGTCACTATTCCCCATAACTGTAGACAGAGATAAGGTAGGGAAGCCCCTTGGTGCTGATGGGCTAGAGGTAGTGCTCCACCCCCACTACCTTCTGAGCTTCTCCCCCTTGCTTTTTTTTTTCTTTTTTTCCTGTTTTTAACCCCACCCCAACCTAGCACTGTCACCAGACTGCCTTACCTCGTCCACTTCTTCCCGCCGAGGACTCCCCCATGGAGCCCTGGTTTACCCCAGAGGTGGGGACAAGTGGGGGACTCTATGTCCCATCTCAGAGGGATCACGCTGTCAGGATTCAGGGCGTACTGCAGACGCGAGGCAGAACCCACTAATCGGGCCTCACATCGGGTGTTGCGCCAGGAGAGGCATTTTGTCTATGTACACCTCCCAGAGCATGACGTGCGATGACGCACGGCCACGCCAAGGCCCATCACGCCTTCCTCTTGGGCATCGGGCTACATACCTCTGATGCACTCACCCCCAGCCAGTGTGTTCTCCGGAAGAGCTGAACGTCCATCAGATGCTCAGACATCCTCCCCGGCAGGCCCATGACTCCCAGGTCCACTTCTGAACCCAGGTCACCAGCATCACAATGGAAATCAAACCGCTGCACCGACGGGCTGGCTCTTCCCCCTTGTTTTTACCCTCCCCCTACAGCAGGACTACTCCAAACAGTGAAAAACATCTGGAGACCTCCCCACACCTCTGCTTCACCTTGATAGCTATGTGGGCGCAGTCTCCCACACCCCCATAACTGAGTGAACATACTTGTTGAAAGATCTAGCTATACAACCCCTCCCCCTTCTCCCGTCTATTGAATCCTCCCTCTTACCACATTATCCTGTACGAGGTCAGAGGCGCCCATGAGGTCTATTCCACCTTCTGACTATCTGTTCCACAGCTCATTGACTCCTGCACAGCCATCGATTAGACGCCTGTAGATGACTGGCCTGGCGATGGTGGGGATCCACACCCTAAACTTCTTAATTTGGATATGCATGTGGCCTACCCTTCACAGGACTAGCAACATTTGCCATGGACATAGGGATATCCATTAGCATAGGGGGCCCATGGCTTTGCTATGACCTACTCCCCCTGGGAGTAAACACCCACTACCTAATAGGAGGCTCTAGTATGTCCTCCCAACCTTTGAAGTCAATCTCCGCTGGAGAAATTGTTCCTGTGGGGGGGAAGGGCATCACAGAGGTGGCCTCCTATAACTGTTGAGTACTTAATATGTTTATACTGTTGCTATTTTTTTTAGTTATATTACTTGTGTACCAATGGGTTTTACACAAAACTTATTCAGGACTGTATGTTATATTACTTTTATGCCTTATTTCGGTAATGGAGCCAGGAGTTTATATGGTAGTTCGTTTCTACCCTATGGTTCTGTTAAAGGGTTTTTGTAGTAAAAGCTCAGAATAATGCAAACACTCTGAAGACAGAAGACAATCTTTATTAACCTACTAATGACGAATCTCAATTCCCCAAGCTGCTATTTATTTATTGGAATTTTGTCCCCTGGAGAGAGAGGGGTTGCCAATATACAGAGAGTCCCAAATACTGAGTTCTATGGATGAGTCCTCGGGTTATGTCACTAAACATTAATGGGATTCATAATCCCATTAAGCGCTTGAGGCTAATACAATTTCTCAGGAGAGAGAAACTAGAGATAATCCTCTTATCGGAGACTTATTTGTCCCCTACAGAACATGATAAATTTCAAACATATGGTTTCCCGATGGTGGTGGCCTCCTCGCATGTTTCGGGAAGGAGACAAGGGACAGCTATCCTAGTCCCCAGAGGCGTTCCCTTTGAATTGCAACATAAAGTAATTGGCCCTGAAGGTCGCTTTGCCATAGTGACAGGCAAGTTTTATGCACGCCCAGTCACACTGGCATCTGTTTATTTCCCCCCGGGTCCCCTAAAACACTGGACAAACATTCTTCTCTCAATTACTCGAGGTCTTACAGGGGCAGCTGCTTATTGGGGGGGGGGGGGACATAAACATTACCCTTAACCCTACTCTGGATGTCTCCACTTTCCAAGCCCACAGATCCAATCCTCTTCAGAAGTACCTACGTAGGACCGTCCCTTCTCTGGGTTTTATTGATACTTGGCGTCACTGTTTCCCTATCAATAGGGGATATACTGTACTCACGTGGCTCCTCGTACTGGAGTGGCATCCAGATTGGACTACCTATTCACCACAGATGGGCATCTCAAAACCCTTCTAGATGTTTGGCATGGCATGACTTTTTTGTCTGACCATGCTCCAGTCTCAGAGAGCTCACAGTCTGATGTTTCCTCTGCTGTGCCCTGGGACACTGGGGTGGGAGATTACATCTTTCTCCTCTAAAAGGAGAAGGGAGAGAGATACCCACTTTTGGGAGCTCCAGGCTGAGTTAAGGACCTTGCAGTCATTTTATGCCCAAGGAGATTGGATAGTGAAGCCACAGATACAGATGGTGAAACAACAACTCAAAAACTAGTACACCAAAAGACAGAACAGCATTTATTTTATTTAAAACACACCTATCATGAGGGAGAACCCATAGGGGCCCGGAACTTGGCCCGTAGGCTTAGGATGCACAAGGCTAAGGCCTGCTTGACCAGTTTAAGAGACCCTGACACAGGAAGGTTGCTTTCATATCCACGTGAGATGAGGCAGACAATGGCTAAATATTACCAAACCCTATATACAGCAGGTCCTACCCAGTCATCTTCCCAACTGGATACTTATCTCCAGAGGCCATCTCTACCTACACTCCCTCCAGCCCAGGCAGACATTGCTGGCCCCAATAAGTAACAGAGAATTGGACATGGTCCTCAAAACTGCTAAAACACTGACGGCCCCTGGCTCTGACAGGTACCTTTACGAATTCTACAAAGAGTTTAGGGACTTCTTGTTCCCTACATTATTGACAACATATCATGAAGTTCAGAACAGAATTCCCCACCACCCCCCCTGCTCTTGGAGATACGCTGTCATAGCAGCCATTCCAAAACTGATAAAGATATTATGACCCGGCTCCATATCACCCAATCTTCATGCTAAGCTATAATTATAAAAATATTCATGACTGTTCTTCCCGTAGACTTGAAAACGTACTCCCCCCGGCTTATTGACCCTAACCAAGTGGGATTAGTTAAAAGCAGACAAGCACATGATGCGGTCCAGCATATTTATATATTAGTCAACTATGCCTCTCAAAGGAAAATTCCCTTGGTCCTTTTAGGACTTGATGCAGAAAAAGCTTTTGACAGGGTAGCCTGGCCTTTTCTCTGGGTGACCCTGTCCCATTTTGGATTTCCGGAAGATATCATAACACAACTCCATAACATGATATAGATATAGATATATATATATACATAAATAAACACACATATATATAAAAAATGCTCCCCAAGCATATTTGAGACTGGACGGCAGTTTATCCGATCCCATTACACTAGGATGTGGTACCTGCTAGGGCTTCCCTGTTCTCCTCCCTGCCCTGTATCTTGAGCCCCTAGCTCACGTAATACGGGCTTATCCAGATATAGAGGGAATTCCCATGGGGTGGGGGGTCTTATAAAATGTCCTTTTTTACTAATGATATCCTGCTTATCTTGACCCACCTGGAGAAATCCATCCAAATGGTGTGGGGACAACTTCACCTATTTGGATCTTTAGCAGGGTACAAGGTGAATGAACAAAAAACAAAGGTTATGTTTATGTAACTACAGCCCCCCTTCAACCTTAAGGTCTACATTCCCTTTTCAATGGCATAAACTGGCCATCTGGTACCTAGGGTTAGACTAACTAAGAATATTGTCCATTTGGAGCTAAATAATTACAAATCCTTAAACCCAGCAACTCACAAAAGATATTGCTAGATGGTCTCAGATTTCGCTCAGTTTTTCTGCTAGAGTGGAGACAGTGCAACAAAATATATTCTCATGCATATTTTTTTTCCTCCAAACCCTACCTGTACCCCCAAAAAAAAACATCTATTTTCAAGCCTGGGATACATTAATTTCTCATTTTATATGGAAGGGCCGACCCCCTAGAATCCGATATACCCTGCTCCAACTTCCATTGGGGGGGGGAGATAATTAAATCTACCTAATCTCCGCAGGTACGCCCTAGCGTCCCAGATCCACACTATACTGTGCTGGCTGAATCTCAAATTGAATTCCACTGGTGTGACCTGTTTGATCTTACAGGATACCTTTCTGGACAGCCGTCACAACGTTTGCCATTAACTAAATTCTCCCAACACAGGGCTGAGGTTCATACTAAGGGGAAAGGAGCTAAGACAGCTGGAAGCCCATGACTGCTCCTGTCAAATTACCCATAATAGACCAAGGTGTTTCCTCCCAATATATAGGAGTCTAGACTTTGTTTGAACTGTACTTAACTTCTACTAATGATGATTTCCAATGGTGACCTATTCCAGGGGGGTCAATACCCTCTGTGTGAAGAAAGCCTTCCTTGTATTAGTATTAAATTTCATCCATCTTAGTTGCAATGAATGTTCTCCGGTACCTATTTTGTCATTTTTAAACTCCAAATTTAGTTAATTCAGCAGGTAATCATCCTACATTATATCGTAGCAAAGCAGTAGGTCCCCCAATATTTGTCTAGGTTTTTTGCCATTGGCTTGTTTTAATGCATAAATACCTTACCCCTTCAGAAGCCCTATATCTTACAGCATTAGCACATAACGCCTCCCCCCCCAAAAAAAAAAACACAACTGACAAGGCCCTAAACTACTAGCAAACTTATGGCTTAAAATATGTCTCCCAAATGATAGGACCCACAGGACTGCACCCATTTGTCACTATACAAGTCACTTTTAAGCTGCCACAGAAATATTTTCACAGATACCTGCAGATCAGATCGTACTTGCGACCCTCGAAGGAGGCCCTCTCGGCTACAGCAGAGGGGCCCTCCCTCCTGATTACACTGATCCAGTCCCACCTTAGGGGTGCCTCCATCGAACAATTGATTAGCACGATCTATAAAGCCCTTCACAAGAAACTGGGCGACTCGGAAGATACCCTGTCCGACTCGGGTGGTATTATGCAATGCCAGGTCTATTAAGAACAAGACAGCAATTATTGCTGATCTTGTTGAAACGGCAGAACTGGCTTCCATCACCCAGACCTGGCTTGACGACAATGCAGGCCCCACTTTGGAAGCGGCGGTCCCAGCCAGTTTTTCGGTGATACACCGCTCGAGATCAGACCACAGGGGCAGGGTGGCTATCTGTTTTACATCGGAATTGGGCCTTACTGATGTACCAATTGAGGGAGCCAGATCATTTGAGTTTACCGTAGTAGCAGATGTGGGCTGCAGGATCATTCTTATCTACCGTCCACCCAGAGGTGAGACAATGTTCCTGCACGAAGTAGAAGGCTTAGTCATCGAAATGGCACTGGAGTTGCCCAGGCTGATGATCCTGGGTGACTTCAATACCTGGGTCAACGATGAACTCTCACAGTTTGGTCAAGACTTCCTCCAACATATGTGTTCGTTGGGGTTCACACAGGTAGTTACCTCTGCTACTCATAAGAAAGGTCACTCTCTTGATCTTGTCTTCCTCCTGCGGATCGAGTCCTTCGACTTGGTGGTGGAACCAGTCGTATGGTCAGATCACTATACAATGAGATTCAATTTTCACCCCCCCCCAATATGCCTGCCCCTGTAGAGATGGTCAGATACCGCCCATTGAGGGGAGTAAACCCTGAAGGCCTTTTGGCAGTGTTAGACCTATCGGGGGTTCCGTGGGCAGGCAAGGACCCAGGGAGTCTAGTTTTGGCCTATAATAAGACTATCACTGAGACCCTGGACTCTATCGCCCCAGTCCATGTTCGTTCGTTCTCTCTCTCTCCGGCCTCGGTTCCCTTGGTTTGATGGAACCTTGAGGCAGCTGAGACGAGTAGGACGAAGGTTAGAACATCGCTGGCAGAAATTGGCCCTTGAAGCCGACCACCTTAGATTGATAGATCATTATTAATGCTATCAATCAGCAATCACGCTTAGAAGGCGGAGTTCCTGTCCGGTGAGATTGCTGCTGCTCAAAATCGACCGGCTCAGCTCTTTCGAACCGTAGACAGGCTGTGCAACCCATCCTGTCTGCAGGTTCGTGAAGCATTTTCTCAAGTTAAGTGTGAGGTGTTTGCTTGATTTTTTGCGGATAAGATAGCCAGCATCAGGGCCGAAATCTGTTCAGCGTCCCCTATGGGAGCCGATGGTGGTCGGTAGTTGGCCACTCCCTCTCAGTCACCCTGGATATCTTTTGACCAGCCAGAGATGGGGGATATCATGCGGATTGTCCAGAATTTGCAGCCAACATGCTGCAGTTTGGACCCGGGCCCTACACGGCTATTATTGGGTTGTATTGAGTTTATTGGCCCGGTCCTTGCACAGATTGTTTGGTCTCCTTAGACTCGGGAGAATTCCCTAGCTCCCTGAAGGAGGCGGTGCTGACATCGCTTCTTAAGGAAGCTTCTTTGGACCCAAACAACTGTGCTAACTAGAGACCAATCTCTAACCTTCCCTTTGTTGGGAAGGTGAGTGAGAAAGCGGTTGTGCTGCAACTGGAGAACCACCTTACCATCCATGATCTCTTCCATCCTCTCCAGTCAGGCTTCTGGAAGAGACATAGTACTGAGACCGCTCTGGCTCAGGTGCTCAATGATCTCCTAATGGAGAGGGACCAGAAACGCCATTCCATCTTGGTATTTCTGGATCTCTCTTCAGCGTCTGACACTGTGGACCATGGGGTGCTGCTTGAGCGCCTAAGGGTTATCTGTGGCCTGGCTGGTCCAGTTCTCAGACGGTTTCACTCTTTCCTTGCCAGCAGGTTTTAAAGGGTGGTATCTGGGATTTTTTCCTCTGAACCATTCTCTCTGTTGTGTGGGGCCCTCAGGGCTCAGTGCTGTCCCCATGTTGTTCGCAGTGTATTTGCTGCCCCTCGGAGACACTAAGATGATATGGGCTGAGGTTTCACTGCTATGCTGATGATACCCAGCTCTGTCTTTTGCACCCAACCAGGATAGTGTGGTCTCGATCTTTAACAGCTGTCTGGTGGAGATCCATGACTGGATGAAGGCTAGCTGGTTGAAATTGAATTCCGGGAAGACTGAGGTGTTGGTAGTGAATCCGGGGCGCCAGATAGAGAGGCAGGTGGTGGGTTTACACCATCTGGGCTTTGGCTTGATGGTGTGCAACTGGCTGCCTCTGAACGGGTGTGCAATCTGGGAGTGGCCCTTGACGATGAACTAACGCTGTATGCGCAGGTGTCAGCAGTCGTCAAGTCTTCCTTTTACCATCTTAGGAACATCGCCAGAATTAAGCACCTTGTTCCGTCCGACGACGTGCCCACGTTGATCCATGCCTTTGTGACCTCAGGCCTTCTACTGTAACTCCCTTTACCTGGGGTTTCCGGGGGTTGATATCTGCCGCTTGCAGCTGGTGTAGAACGCAGCGGCATGACTGCTGACTGAGTATTCACGTTCCAGTTATATTACCATGTGCTGTGCGTTCTGCACTGGCTGTCTATACAGTGGCGGATCACCTACAAGGTCGGTATTCTGACCTATAAAGCCCTGCATGGACTGGGACAGTTATCTACAAGAGCTCCTGGTTCCCTACAGCCCCGGCCATCCTCTCCGCTCGTCTGACGAGTGGTTGTTAGAGGTTCCCAGGTTACGGCTAAAAACATCTGGGGCTCGGGCATTTATGTTTGTGGCACCATCCCTGTGGAACTCTCTACCTCGTCAGATTAGAGAGTGCAAGACCATGGAGAGCTTCAAAACCAGTTTGAAAACACATCTTTTCCAACAGGCTTTTAATAACTGATATTTATGAATGGTGAAAAACAAATTGAAGCTGAATCTGTGTAAAACTTTTTAAATTGTTTGTGATAGGTTTTTTTTATGTGCAGCACTTTGATACTGGAATTGAGCTGTATAAATAAAAATATTATTACTGCCATAAGGGTGGCCTGGTCTAAGGAATTACAGACTGATATCCCCCAGCTTAGTTGGAGGGCCTCATCTCTTCAGGCTCTTAAGATTTCTGGCTCCCTCATTGGAGGGAGTTTGCCTTGAAACTGCGAATCAGATTTTTCTGTACCCCAGCAATAGTAGCAAAATTCTCAGCCGCCTCACTCAGAGGCTGTTGGAGGAAGTGTGGCTGTCGGTGTGCCGACCAGGCTCACATTCTGTGAGACTGTCAACTCTTGACTAAATCTTGGCAGGCGGTTACTCAGGAAATTATACTTATGACTGTCCGAGCTCCTCACTCCCACATACATTTGACAGCTACACCCCCCAGAAGGGGTTAAAGTGGATAACGCCACCTATGCTTTCGACCTTCAGTGGCGTAAGTGGGTCATACACCAAATGACTCACTATTCTGATTTTGTCCCCTGAAGGAAGGGTGTTGACACCGGGGGCCACCTGAACTGAGCCCAGGGGGTGACCCCTCTCTCTCTCTCTCTTCATTCTTGAATTTTAATTTTACCTTTCCCACTATTTTACCTTAAGTGCTATTTTTGATACACCTATTGCCCCATATGGCCTAACAGATCAACAGGGGCAATGGGATTGCCCAGGGTTCTGGGCTTCTTCTGCTTTATGAGATGAAAGATATACCCTCACCAGGTTCAGGAACATAGAAACAAATTTGACGGCAGATAAGGACCGCTTGGCCCACCTAGTCTGCCCATTTTCTTACCTAACAGATAAGCTGCAGATCCTAGTTAACCAACAGCTTACTTCCTCCTACCCAGACTAGGACTGCCTTATGTCTGTCCCATGCATTCTTGAATTCCCCCACTGTTCTTGATTCCACAACCTCCTCAGGGAGGCTGTTCCATGCATCCACAACCCTCTCTGTGAAAAAATACTTCCTCACATTACCTCTGAGCTGTCCCCCCTCTATCTTCAAATTGTGACCCTTGTTCTTGCACATCTCTTTTTCTGAAAAATGCTACCCTCTTGGACTTTGTTGATTCCCTTAAGGTACTTGAAAGTTTCTATCATGTCCCCTCTCTCCCTTCTTTCCTCAAGGGTATACATATTAAGTTCCTTTAGTCTTTCTTCGTATGTCTTCTGGTGCAGACCTTGCACCATTTTAGTTGCCCTCTTCTGGACAGCCTCCACTCTGTCTTTGCGGAGATGGGGTTTCCAGAACTGCAGAGAGTACTCCAGATGGGGTCTCACCAACTGTCTGTACAGAGGGATAACTTCCTGTTTTCTACTACTGATGCTTCTCCCTATGCATCCCAGTATCCCCCAGCCTTCCTTACTGCCTTCTTACATTGCTTGCCCACCTTTAGGTCATCTAATATAATTACCCCCAGGTCCCTTTCTATTTTTACTGTTGTCAGTATCTCACCCCCCATTGTGTACTCTTCCCCTGGGTTTTTGTTTCCTAGGTGCATTACCTTGCACTTCTTTGCACTGAATCTGAGCTGCCATACATTTGATCATTCCTCCAACCTTGCCAAATCCCTACTCACCCTTTCCACTCCATCTTGTGTATCAACCCTGTTGCAGATCTTTGTGTCATCTGCAAAGAGACATACTTTTCCTTCCAGTTCCTCTGCAATGTCACTGATAAAGACATTAAAAAGGACCGGTCCCAGTACTGAATCCTGCAGTACCCCGCTACAAACCCTCCTTTCTTCACTGTGGACTCCATTTACTACTACCCTTTGCATCCTGTTGTCTAGTCAATTTTTTATCCAGGCTACCAACTTGGGACCCACTCACAGGCTGGCTAACTTGTGTATTAATCTTTTGTGTGGGACTATATCAAATGCCTTGCTAAAATCTTGGTAGGCCATGTCCACAGCCCCTCCCTGGTTTACTGCTTTGGTCACCCAGTCAAAGAAATCTATTAGATTCGTCTGACACGATCTTCCCATAGTGAATCCATGCTGCCTTGGGTCCTGTGCCCCACTGGCCTCAAGGTACTCAACAATTCTTTCCTTCAGAAAGGATTCCATAATTTTCCCTACCACTGAGGTCAAACTAACTGGTCTGTAGTTTCCTGCCTCTGTCCTGCTCCCACTTTTGTGAAGAGGAATCACATTCGCCCTCCTCCAGTCCTCAGGTACCACCCCATCCTCCCATGATTTTTTAAAGAGAGTGGTCGTCAGTGTCACTACTTCTACCCTTAGTTCTTTTAGAATTCTTGGGTGAATCCCATCAGGCCCCATTGCTTTGTCCACCTTCAATTTTATTAGCTCTTTCAGAAACCTTTCTTCTGTAAATGGACTGGTATCGACCCCGTCTTCAGAGTGTTTCTCTTGTTTGGTTTAGGTACCTCCCCCTCCTCTTCCTTTATGAATACTGAGCAGAAATATTCGTTCAGTATCCCTGCTTTTTCACTGTCACCTTCTACCCACATTCCTCCCTTTATTAAGCCTCAGTATCCTCCTTTGGTCTTTCTTTGCTCCCTAATGTACCTATAAAGGTCTTATCCCCCTTCTTAACAGAGTTGGCTATCCTTTCCTCGGTTTGGGCCTTTGCTATTCTGACTGCCTTCCCAGCCTCTTTCTGCTTTAACTGATAAAGTTCTCTGTCCTGCTTCTTTTGTGTTTCCTTATATTTCCTGAATGCTGTCCTTTTCTCCTTAGCCTTCCCTGCCACCTCTTTTGAGAACCATAGTGATTTTTTCCTTCGTCGTGTTTTGCTGATTTGCTTTACACAAAGGCTTGTTGCCTCTGTGATGGCTGTTTTGATTACTCCCCATTGTTCCTCCACCCCTCCTTCTTGCCTGTTTCCTAGTGCTTTTCTGAGGCACTCTCTCATTTATGTCTAAATACCAGTATTTCGAAGGTAAAGGAAGGCATTTATTAATTATCTACATATTACTACTGACGACTTATCAGTTGAATGTATGAATATGATTCTGTAAGCTATCAATATTTGTTTTTATGAGGAATGGCATCTGTCTGATATATACAGGTTACTCACCTGTAACAGGAGTTCTAGGAATGGTATATGTTGTTCATCCACACTCATTGGCAGTATCCTTGCCGCTTTAAATCTTGCCGGAAGGTCTTCAAGCTTGCTCCTCCCACCCACCCGGGTGGTATAACTCTCGGCTCCGCCCCATACGCCAGATCTGGCCCGCTGGAAGCTCAGGTTTTGTCGCAAGCGAAGGAGGTGATTGGGTGCGTGTGGATGAACAACATATACCATTCTAGAACTCCTGTTACAGGTGAGTAACCTGTATTTAGGACATGGATATGTTGTTCATCCACACTCATTGGCAGACTCCTAGCAGTTCTCCGGGAGGAGGGAGGCAAGAGACACCCCATATACTTACTTGGGAAAGAGAGACTGAGAACAGGGCCCCAAAACCAGCATCCGGCGTGACTCAAGGGTCGATGTGGTAGTGGGTAATGAAGGTGTTTGCTGACTCCAGGTAGCAGCCCTGCAGATTTCCTGGATAGGGACGTCCTGGAAGCAGCCACCGTTGCAGCAGTATGGCGGGTAGAATGAGCTCTTATCCTCTGGGAGGCTCCATGCCCGCCAACTTATAGCAGAGATCTATGCAGGAGGTTACCCACCTGCTTATCGTCCGCTTGGCTGCAGGTCTGCCAGATGCTGCTTCAGCGTAGGTGACAAACAGCTGGCGAACCTCTCCCAATTTCAGCCGTCGCTCCTTATAATAAGCGGCGCCTTCTAGGGTCCAGAGTATGGAGCCTATATTGAGCCTCCGAGGTGTGATTGGGGTAGAACACCGGCAGAGTCAACACCTGGTTAAGGTGAAACTCCGACACCACCTTCGGAAGGAATTTGGGTGGGCGCGCAGGACAACTTCTGTCCCTGTGGAAGACCAGGTAAGGAGACTCGTTAAGGCGCCTGGAGCTCTCTCATCCTTCTGGCTGGCGTGATAGCCACCAAGAAGGCGGTCTTCCACCACAGGTGAGAGAGAGCACCTGTGCATAGGTTCGAATGGCTTGCCCATGAGCTTTGCCAGTACCAGCAGTAGATCCCACGGAGGTGGGGTTCCTGCACTGGAGGGGAAATGGATCAAGGTTTTGAAAAGCGCCAGACCACCTTCTCTCATGCCACCGACTGCTTCCGCCCGCGCCCGGTAAGCAGAGATGGCTGCCAGGTGCACCTTAGGGTCGCCGACCTAAGCCCTTGACTAGAAAGGGACCATAAATAGTCCAAGATGCTTGCCAAGGAACAGGAGGAAGGGTCCAAGCCCTTGCCTGACACCAAATGGAAAACCTTTTCCATTTGAAGGCATAGCATTTTCTGGTCGACTCCATACGGACGCCTCAACTACATTGAGGACCTCGTCGGAAAGACCCAAAGCCTGGAACTCTAGCCAGCTCAGGAACCAGGTCAACAGGTGCAGGGATTGAAGGTCCGGATGGAACACCTTCCCTGATTGACTGAGAGCAGGTCGGGCGAGCTGGAAGCTGCAGCGAGTCCTGGAGCTGAGACTGAGGAGATCTGGGTACCAGAACTGGCGAGGCCAGTCTGGGGCTATCAGAATCACCTGCGCCTTGTCCCTCCTCGCCGAGAAGCACCTTGTGGATCAAGGAAATGGGGAAAGGCGTAAAGAGGCCGGGGTCCATTGCCTCGAGAAGGCATCCCCTGCAGCGAGCCCTGCTGAGGGCGGGCATGAAACAGACTCAGCCTGCGTCTCCATGGAGGCAAACAGGTCCACCTGAGGTGCCCCAAAGGGAGAACAGATGCTGTACTACCTCCGGCAGGAGAGACCACTCGTGGGATGCAGCCCCTATCCGGCTCAGGGCATCGGCCAGGGTGTTGGAGGCTCCTGCCACGTGAATGGCTAGAGATCCGCCTCAGGCTGCGCACGAAGTGACCAAATGCGGAGAGCTTCCTTGCATAGAAGCATGAGCTGCGCCCCGCCCTGGCGTTTAGATAGTACATGGTCGTGGTATTGTCCGCCTGACTCGGACCACTTGACCCGGAGGAACGGAGCAAAGGCGGTGAGAGCTAGGCGGACCGCCGGAGCTCCAGCAGGTTGATGTGCATCGGACTCCCCGGGGACCAGAGGCCATGAGCCCGTGTTCCCCCAGATGGGCACCCCAACCCATCAGAGAGGCATCGGTCGACAGAGAGACCGTCGGCTGGCGGACGAACGGGATGCCCTCCTGCAAATGATCTGGAACGGTCCACCACTGGAGAGCGTCTCCACATCCCTGTGTCACCGACACAAGCTGGTCCAAGGATCGCAGCCAGGACCACTGGCTGGCCAGTCCCCACTGAAGGGACGCATGTTCCAGCGGGCCCAACGGACCACGCTGGCACAGCCGCCATGAGACCCAGGAGGCGCAGGAAGTCCCGGCAGGCGCAATGCCCAACCAGAAATGATCGGGCAAGGAGGAAAGAACTCGGCCCTGTCCCTGGGAGCCGCGCCTGGCTGAAGAGGTCGAGCTGCGCCCGGATGAATAAAATCACCTGCTTGCTCGAGTTCCGACTTGGCCTCGTTGATAAGGAGGCCCAGTTGAGGAGCAGACCTGGAGGGCCAGATCTCTGGACCACTCCGCCTCCTTCCTGGAGGGAGCTGCTATCAGCCAGTCGTCCAGGTAAGGGTACACCCGGACCCTCGGCGCCCGAGAGAATGCTGTCACCACTGCCATGCATTTGGTGAAGACCCTGGGAGCTGGAGACAAGTCAAGGGCATGGCTTGAATCAAGAGAGATCCTTCCGCCGAAGCTAAGGAATCTCTGGTGAGACGGACGGATAGGACGGAAAACGCCCTGCAAGTCCAGAGAGCAGAACCACACGCGCGTTCCAAGGATGGTATTATCTGAGCCAGAGTGACCATCCTGAAGGTTCGAGACCTTAGGAACTTGTTTAGGTCGTGTAGGTCGAGAATGGGGCGCCAGCCCCCCGTCCGGTTCGGAACCAGGAAGTACCTGGACACAAACCCTGGGTCTGAAGGAGGGTCCACCACCTCTCTTACCACCTCCTTCTGGAGGAGGAGAGTGATGTCGGCTCGACGAGCCGCCAGTGAGGCTGGGGATCCCGAAGAGCCCCGAGGGGCGACGGCTCTGAAGGGTGGTGCCTGCTCGAATTCCAGAGGCAGGCCTCTTCCCACCACCTCCAAGACCCACCTGTCCGTGGTAACAGCGGACCAGGCGAACGGAAGTGCGGAGCCGCTCTCCAAGGGGGACGGGGAGAGGTGACGGGATGGGGCGACACCTCAGCCGTCACTGGGCAGGCTTGGAGGAGGGACCGGCCGAGGGACCTCCTGGGCCCTCCTCCCTGCCTCCTGTTAGAGGAAGCCGGCGGCTTGGGTTTGGGATGCCAAGGCCGAGCCTGCTGGCCCTGCGTTGCTGGGTCAAGGCCGAGGGCACAGAAGGACGAAAGGGCTTAGGCTGTGGTTCTGCGCCTTTGTCCTTCTGAGCGGAAGAGACCGAGTCCAAGGTGGCATTGGACTTCTCGATCCTCTGCAGGTGACCTTCCACCCCAGGGCGAGAGGTCAGTCCCCAAAGGAACATCCGCCAACTTGTGCTGGGTATCAAGTAAAGGTGGATATCCTCAGCAGCCCGCCGACAGATAGCCACCGCGGCCGCCACCGATCTGGCACATGAGTCCCTACATCCAAAGCAGTCTGAGCTGCTGTTTGGCCACTGCTCCTGCCCTGGTCCCGCACTCCGCTTAACCGTAGTCTGCAGATCGGGCGGGAAGATGAGGATGACCTCATCCAGGAGCCCAACAGGGCATGAGAAAATGTGCCATGAGACGGCGAACTGGCCTGAGAAAGCCGAGAGAGGCGCTAGCGTAGACTTTTCAGCCCGACATAGTCCAATTTCTTGGACTCCTTGTCAGGAGGTTTGTCCATCCTGGCGTTGTCGCGCACGAAAACGCTGTCGGTAACCAACCCTCAGCAGAGGGGTGTTCCAAACCGACAAGGAACCGGGGACCGCATACTTCCTGGCCATCCTGGCCGAAGGCGCAGGGCAGGAAGCAGGGCGCTGCCAAAGTTCCAGTGCCGGACCCACTATGGCCTCGGCCACCGGAAAGGCCTCCGTCGGAGAATCCCCTCGGTCCAGAATCTCCGTGAGGGGATACCTGGCCCGCTTGGAACGGTTCGAGCTCCATCCCGGTAGACTCCGAGATGAGCGAAGCAGTCCTAGGAAGGACGCGACGGGCTCGCCCATTGACTGACCTCCTGAAGACCCAAGTCCAGTCGCTTGGAAGAAGGAGGAATCATCTTCGGACTCGGAAGAGTCCTCAAGAGCTACCTCTGGCCTGAGCCACCCTTCACCTGCCGAGGTCGGTCGGGTGAGGGTAACTGACAGCCGATGGG
Source organism: Neoceratodus forsteri (assembly GCA_016271365.2). NCBI lineage: Eukaryota > Metazoa > Chordata > Ceratodontiformes > Ceratodontidae > Neoceratodus > Neoceratodus forsteri. The sequence continues at coordinate 104,863,651 of CM028131.1, read as the reverse complement.
GTAAACCCTTAGTCGACCGAGAATCCTTGGTCGGAGCCCCAATTGTGGCTGTGGAGGCGGAGGTTCCACCGAATCGTGGAGCAGCTTGGTTTTGGCCGAACAACCGCCTGGGTATAGCTCCTCGGACAAGTCGAGGGTTGTGTCGGCCGCTCCGTGACAGCTACTTATATGGCCGGGAAGGCGCCGGAGTCGGCTTATTCCCGCCAGGAGGAGCTGTTGCAACATAAGGTCCTCGTGCCGTCGACGTCATTCGCCCGGCCTCCCCTCATCGAGGAGGAGGGACGAGACCAGCCAGCCGGCAGCCGCTTACCTTGAGTGCCGAGACCGAGACCGCCTTATGACGGTGGGAACGGCTGGACCGCTGGCGAGGTCCGAGACCGAGACCGTGAGTCCCGGAATTCCGGGTCGGTGCGGGAGGTGTCGGCCGGAACCTGCACTCCCTTCGCTCGAAGGTCCATCCGAGGGCTCCGAACCGGAGGCACAGACGAGCCCACGGGATCCTCAACTCCTCCCGGGGGAACCGGGGAGAGGGGAATCTCGGCTGCTAAAGGCGACAGCCCGTCCAATGGGTCGAGAAAAATCTCGACTTCATCAGTGGGAGTCTCGGTCAACTGACCTGACGGGGACACCGTGAGGCCAGTGGCCGCCGCGGTCGACCGAGCCGACGGACGGACGGCCCGGGGAGAGGGACCTTTCCCGCTCCCAAGAGCGTCGACGGAGGGACTTACCCTTGTCCCTCTTTTTGGACCGAGAATAAGGTCCAGCAGACGCAGGCCCTTCTCCTTTAGTGGAGAGGGACAGACAAAGCTCCTTAAAAGAAGCCGTGTAGGAAGAACCCAGAGAGAGCGGGATAAATGCCGCGGCCGAGGAAGATACGGCCCGCGCCGCCTCCTCTTCGAGGGCGACCATCCGCTCGAGCTGATCCGCCGAGCCCGCCGCCGCGGACACCGCCAACCGGGCCTCCTTGGACTTCACCGGAGGGAAACGCTTCTCGGGACGGCCCAGTTGCAATCGGGCAGCACGGTCTTCGAGGACGAGGGCCGAAAGATGAGCCAGGTCGCAAGCCTGCGGGTCGTGCTCAAGGCCCAGGCAGTAGACACTACGTGGAGTGTGGATCCGTCCGAGACATCTTCTGCCCGCATGGGCATCTCCGAAATCCGGGAGTCGATTTGTCCATCGCAGCCGAGAGGGATCGAAGACTGAAGTCTTTTTGCAAATTTTTATTTTTAAATCCGCAAACGGAGAAATAGGAACCAGTCGCAAACGCAGAGCGTTAAGGAGGGAACCTGAGCTTCCAAGCGGTAAGGAAGATCTGGCGTCATGGGGCGGAGCCGAGAGTTATACCACCCGGGTGGGTGGGAGGAGCAAGCTTGAAGACCTTCCGGCAAGATTTAAAGCGGCAAGGATACTGCCAATGAGTGTGGATGAACAACATATCCATGTCCCTAGAAATATGTATTTCTGTGTCTTATTATGAATGTATCTGTGTTTACATTTTATTACAATAAAAAAATTACAATATAAAAAAAAGAAAAGTAGCTTTTGCCACATCAAGTCCTCGCAGCACCGACGTAACTTGCACTGCAGTCTTTCCTCGCATGAGGAGGACGAGAAATATTGGCAGCACCGTTTGCCCGAGCATCGAGACCACGAGCGTAGAGGTTGACATGGGCTGCTCGACTCAGGGCTTTGAGAGCGGGACCCCGACGTCGACCATCGGGGCCACCAATGGTGGGTTTTAGAGAGGGCCAGCGAGAGCCAGATCTCCTGGTCCGGAGGCTCTGGGTCAAGAGGTGGCGGATCAGCAGACTGCTCCATCCCTCCTTGAGTAAACGGAAGGCCTGGGGTCCTAGAAAGGGAGGTGTTGGCCTCTTCCGGTGACAATAGGTCAACTGACTCAAGAAATACCTCGGTCGGAAGATCGACCTGCATTTCGACCAACAGGCCCAACGGAGAGATGGTGGGGCCGGCGGCCTGGGCCGAAGAACCGAAGTTGGAACCTCAGGAAAAGTGTGGGAATCAGAGACCCAAGAGCGCTTCTAATCCCACGATCGGCTGCGAGACCATTTCTTGGTCTCTTTTTTAGATTTGGTTTTAGACTTTCTGCCCAAGGGACCCTGCTCATGAGTGGGAAGGGCATGGCACAATTCTCTGAACGCCCCTAGGAAGGAGGCACCCAAGGAGAGTGGCAAAAAGACCAAAGCTGAGAAAGCGTGAGCTGCAGCCTGGGACGAGGAGTCTTCAAATTCCACAAGCTGTTCGGTGGACCCTGCGGCCATGGAGACCTCCCGACAGGCATCCTTAGACTTGACGGGCAGATCCCAATCATTTGGATGACCAAGAAGCACACAGGCATGGTGATCCTTCAATGTGGACAGATGAAAGTGCAGCACAGGCCTCAAGCCTGAAGATCATGCTCGTGGCACAGGCAGTAGAAGCACATGGTGTGCAGGTCTGTCCAAGACATCTTCTACCCATAGGCACATTTTCGGAATCCGGGCGCATACTTTCCGTCATCCACACTGAAGACTTGGAGGAGTAGCCTGAAGACAAGGTATTTGGAAGTTATCTAAGTTTAGTAAGCAAACGGCCTTCTGAGCATGAGGGCAGTAAGGAGGAACCCTTCTTCCAGCGGAAAGGAAGATCTGACATCATGGGGCGGTGCCGAGGAAGTTACCACATGGGTGGGTGGGAGAAGCCTTAAGTCATTTCATCTTATGCTGCCATTCTGGGTCAGGTTAAGCAAAAAAAAAATTACTCACCTTAGTAATTGCATTTCTTCTAATGGAGTCTTGCTGTATTCTGACAATCTGCAGTTAGCTCCACACTTTAAACTGCCCTGGAGAGTAGAGGGTTAATTTTCTATGCAGTGCATAGAACACTGAGATTCAGCTCGGCTGAGGTCTCTGTCTGCAGCACTTTGAAACCCAACCATCAGATTCTTACGAGCAAACACTCACTGACTAACTATGTGGAAACTGTAAAAATTTTTAAAACTAGCCAACAGGCAACAGAAAGTTTTGGACTCCCAAAGGAAGACTCAAGTCAGGAAACCCAAAACCAAAACCTATCCAAAAATAAAGATCATAATACAAAGCACCCAGATAAAATGGAGGGTGTGCTGAAGACACACCTGGGGTGCAACACTGCACCTGCCCACTCACTTCCCATTACCAGGTTCTGAGAGGGGAGGAAGGGAGAGGGGTCAGAATACAGCAAGACTCCATTAGAAGAAACACAATTACTAAGGTAATTTTTTCTTCAAACAACATGAAGTCTTGCTGTATTCTGACAATCTGCAGACTACCAAGCAGTACCTCCATGGACGAGGGACAGAACCTACTGTGGGAATAGGCTCTGAAGTACTGCTGTGCCAAACTGAGCATCACTCCTAGCCTGGATATCCAGAGAGTAATGCTTGGTAAAGGTATGGACTGTTTTCCAGGTGGCTGCTTGACAAATTTCTAACAGAGGGATATCCCTGGCAGCAGCCAGGGAAACAGCTGTACCTCTTGTGGAATGAGCCCTCAGGCCTGAGGGTGGATTTTTTCCCAGTTTCTCATAGCAGAATTGTATACAAGAAACAATCCACCTGGCAATAGTTCTCTTGGGGGCAGGTTTGCCCTTTCCCACTTCCCTATAAGTGAGGAACAACTGGAGGGAATCAAACATGCGACCCTTGGTATGCTCCATGTAGTAGCTAAGGGCTCTTTTAACATCTAAACTGTGTAGCCTCCTCTCCCCTGAGGAAGAATGATCAGTGAAGAAAACAGGGAGAGACATGGACTGATTCAAACGGAAGTCTGAAACCACTTTGGGCAAGAACCTCCTACTGGTTCTAAGGACCACTTTATCTCTATGGAAGGAGATAAAATCAGGTTCCACTGACAGGGCTTGCAATTCACTGATACGTCTGGCAGAGGTAATGGCTACCAAAAACACAGCTTTCCAAGTCAAGTATTTAAGCTCTGCTGAGGACATAGGCTCAAATGGGGGTTGCATAAGTTGAGCAATGCAAACATTTAAGTCCCAGGCAGGGGCAGGATCCCTAAAGGAAGGCTTGGTATGAAGCAATCCCTTGAATAATTTACAGAATACAGGGTAAGATGACAGTGAGGAAGGCTTTCCCACTGACAGAAAAGCAGAAACAGCTGACAAGTGTACCTTGAGAGTAGCTGGTCTAAGGCCTAGACCATTAAGATGGACCATATAATCCAGAACTGTAGGCAATTCAGCAGTGTCTGGAGATATATGCTTCTTCTCAGAAAACACCAAATGCTGAATCTTTTCCATTTGGACTCATAAATCTTTCTGGTGGCAGGCTTTCGAGAGGCTTTGAGAATATCCAGAACCCCTTGGGGCAGATGCAAATCTGCATACTCTAACTCTTCAAGAGCCATGCCTTGAGACTGAGGGACCGAAGACTGGGGTACCAAATCCTCCCCTAAGAGGAGGTTAACAGGTTGTAATTCCTGGGAAGAGACAGGGGAAGATGGACTGCTAGGGACAGTAAAAGGGGGTACCAGGGCTGCCTGCCCAATCTGGAGCAATCAGAATCACTTTGCAGGGTTGTGGCCTCACTATGACCAGAACCTTGAACAGTAGAGGAAAGGGAGGGAAGGCATAGAGAAATTTCCCTTCCCAGTTCAATATCGGAGCATCCAGAGGGACTAAGCCCAAGACTGGGGGTCTGCAACAAAACAGAGGAAGTTGGTGATTGTCTGGGGCTGCAAAGAGATCCATCTCTGGAGTGCCCCACCTTGAAAAAATCACTTTTAACATCAGAGGGTCCAGGGACCATTCGTGATGGCCCTGGGAGATCCTGCTCAGTGCATCTGCTAGCACACTGTCCTTCCCTGGAAGGTGGACTGCTATCAGAGAGGTCTGCAAAGAACAAGCCAGGGACCACAATTTCATGGCTTCCATGCACAAGGCCATCGACCGAGTGCCTCCCTGCTTGTTGATGCACCACATGGTGGTGGTGTTGTCCGTTCTGACCTGAACCACCTTGTTCTGCACTGACTGAGAGAAAGCTTGCAGGGCCAGAAAAACTGCCGTGAGTTCCAGGAGATTGATATGAAGAAGGGATTCCTGAGGGGACCACAGTCCCTGGGCTGTGAGAGCCCCCAGAAGTGCTCCCCACCCCAAAAGGGAAGCATTCGTGGTAAGGACCACCGAATGAGACTGAGTAACAAATGGGACCCCTTGCCTTTAAATGTCCTGATCCTGCCACCATTGAAGAGCTTGGGTCAGTGTCCAAGTCACTGGAATCAGTTTGGTAAGAGGATCCTTCCTTTGGACCAAAAGGCCCTCAGATGGAACTGAATGTCCCTCATCTGGATTCTTGCCCCTTGGACCACTGCTGTAGAAGCTGCCATGTGGCCCAAGAGCTGAAGGAAATGCCTTGCTGGTCGGGACACCTGAAGGCTGAAGGAAGAAGCCAGTTCTATAAGAACTCTTGCCCTTTCCAGGGGAAGAAAGGCTCTTGCTTTGACAGTATCTAGCTCTGCCCCTATAAAAGTAAGAAGCTGCACCGGTTCGAGAACTGACTTGGGGAGGCTGAGAAGAAATCCCAGGGAAGTGAGCACTTGCTAGGTCACTTGCAGGTCTGACTCGACTTGGTCTGGAGACTGACCCACTATGAGCCAGTCGTCCAGATATGGAAAAACGGAAATCCTTTGGCTTTTTAAAAAGGCAACTACTACTGCCAGGCACTTTGTGAAAACCCTTGGAGCTGATGTTAGACCAAAGGGCATTGCTTTGAACTTATAATGGCCTGAGGGCAACCTGAACCTGAGGTACTTTCTGTAGAAGCACCTGATGGGAATGTGAAAGTAGGCATCTTTGAGGTCCAGGGAGGCTAGCCAGTCCCCTGGCCTTAGAGAGGGAAAAATTATTCCCGGAGTCACCATCTTGAACCTTGGTTTTAAAAGATGTTTGTTCAGGTATCTTAGATCTAGGATGGGTCGCCACTCCCCTGTCTATTTTGGGGTAAGGAAGTACCTGGAGTACAGACCTTTGCCCCTGTGAAGGGTAGGAACTCTCTCTATGGCTCTTAAGGCCAGAAGAAATAAAACCTCTGCCTCTAGGGCAGGGGTTTCGGAGAGATCTGCAGGTGGAAAGGATCTGGCTCTCATCTTCAGAAATTTTTTTTAAGCTGAGAACCAGTCCCTGGCTTACTACTTCCAGGACCCATTTGTCTGAAGTCACAGACATCTAGTCCTGGATGAAGTAAGCCAGCCTGCCCGAACAGGGATAGTGGAGTCGATCCGGGCAGACCCATCAGGGTGTCTGCTTGGCAGGGGCCTTACGCTGAGGAGTGGATGTAGCCCTGCTCATCTTCTGCCTCTCCCTCTGAAGAACCCCCTCTGTGAAAAAGGAGAAGAGGCCTGTGCTTGGTAGAAAGACCTACGAAAAGGCCTGCCCCTGCCCCCAGATTGCTGCCTTTGAGGAGTTGCCTGACTCTCCTTGGCCTGAGCACTCCCATAAGTGGTCCTGTACTCATCCATTTTCTTCATGTAATTCTCCGTCTGCTCCCCAAACAGAGAATTACCCACCACAGGGAAATCCATGGCCTTAGCCTGGGTATCCTGTGAGAGGCTAGTACATCTGAGCCAAGCCCTCCTCCGAAGAGCCACAGATGTAGCAATGACTCTTGATGACACATCACTGGAGTCCACAGCAGCATGAAATTGTACCTTTGATGCCTCAATCCCATCAGCAGCCACCTCCTCCAGCTCCTTGGCCAGCTGGGGGGAGGCCTGCTTAGCCAGTGCCAGTACAGTGTCCCACCTGGACTACTGGTACCTGGCTGTATAGGCCATATAGTCTGCCTGCCTGAGTCCCAAGGAGGATGCCACGTACTGTTTTTTTGCCATGGTATCCATCTTCCTGGAGTCTTTGTCTCGGGGGTGTGAAGCCAAGGGAATATTTGTCTTGTCACAGGCTGCAGCATGCACTACCCCAACATGGCTGCATTGCTGTCATAAAAACTCCGTATCTGAGCCTGATAAAGTATACCTCTTGTCCATCCTTCTGTCAACAGGAGGTACAGAATTAGGAGACTTTAGGATTTTTTGTGTCTGCTTCCCAAAAGACTTATGAAGGGGAACAGACAGTCTCCTGGACTCTGGGATGTCCATCACTTCAACAAAATCAGGCTCCTCTTGATCTTCCACAGCCTCCTCCATAGGAAGCTAGAGGGTTTCAGCCACTTTTCTGTAAAACAGATAGTGGGGAAGGGACTCAGAGAGCCTAGGAGGGGAAACACCAGCAGGTCTGTCTGGGGAGATGTCTGGTTCCACAGGCACATCCAGACTTTCACCATCACCTTCATCTTCAAAATCCCCCTCCTCTTCAAACTCCGGTTCATAAAAGTCTTCAGGGGTATAATCTAGAACCAGGGGAACCGACCAAACTGAACCCCTGCCAAAAGGCACCAGATCGGTCGGAACCAGACGAAGCAATTCAACAATCCGAATCGCTCTAGCTATTTCTACGGTGATCGGAACATGAACCTCTGGATCCGAACCGGTCGATTTCTCTTTGCGTTTTCTTTTTGTAGAAACCAATCCCTCAGGATCGGCTCTCCTCTTGCCCGAAGAAGTATCGCCCTGGTCAGAAGGCACTCCTTCTGGTTCGGTCAGAACCGAACCGGGCTGGCCATCCGGGTCAGCGGGCTTCTCGGCCTCCTTTTCCTTAAGTCTACCTAATCTTTCTTCCAGGGTAGACTTAGGAAAGTTTTTACATATTTGGCAGTCTATATCGAGGTGGTCAAACCCCAGACAATAAACACAAGTTGTGTGGGGATCGGCCTTAGCAAAGACTTCCCCACACTCATTGCAGTGTTAAACCCACTGGGCCCGTTTTTTTTCTTGGGTTTCTCAGACATGGCCAACCTAACCAAACTTACCCTTTTTTCGGCAAACACCAGGCAAAACTCCCTTATCGGTTTCTAACCGTGTTACGGGTATTGGAAAAAACTGCACAATTTACGTTTTCTTTTTTTAAAATGATAAGGACCGGTAACCACACACTAAAGATAGATGTAACTAATGGATCGGTTCAGCCGAACTGATCAAGAAATACAAATTTTCCAATTTCCAAAATAAGAAACAGAGAACTACCTAAAGTACTTACTATACCGCAGACAGAGCCTGAACTGACAATGTGGAAAATAATTCAGGAAAAAAACAACAACTTTAACTGACTTTGAACCGAGCAGAAGGAGAAATCACCTCACTGAATAGTCGCTCCGGAGGAGTAAAGAATCTGACGGTTGGGTTTCAAAGTGCTGCAGACAGACACCTCAACCGAGCTTGAGCTCAACATTCTATGCACTGCATAGAAAATTAACCCTCTACTCTCCAGGGCAGTTTAAAGGCTGGGGCTAACTGCAGATTGCCAGAATACAGCAAGACTTCATGCTGTTTGAATGGATGGTTCCAATGCCATATGGCAATACCGGTAAGAATAAAGGGGAAAGGAACACTGTCAGAAGTGTGGCTAAAACACCATATCCACGTCCATAGAAGTTGTTTTTTTATGGCAGCAGGAGAACTCAGGAAGGATGTGAGGAAGTTGTTTTTTATGGAGAGAGGGACTGACCCACAGAACAGCCTGCTGGCCGAGATGGCGGATGCCAAGACCAATAATTGCTTCAAACACAGTTGGGACACAGTAAAGATCTAAAGTCATCCAGAGTGGCAGCAGCATGGCAAGAAATAGTGAGGCAGATAGTGTGAGCATTAACCCACTATAGACACCAGGTCTTCAGTGGTAAGATAGGGTATTACGGGCAGACTACATGGTCTTTTTCTGCCATCAAATACTATGTTTCTATTTATAGGCAAAGTGAACGTGATTATATGCAGAACATCAGGGATGCCAGCATCAGACATTCTGGATCTTCAAGTAACCCTCCTCAATTGAGTCACACACACTGAAATCGAAGGCAGCAGCATCAGTATCTTCTGGTAGACTTTTCATAGCTATGGCTGCCTGCATCGCCATATTGTTATTTTTTTATTTCAACATTTGGTAACCGGGAAAGGCACACTGAGCCAAGGCTCGTTTCCAGGTGCGACCCGGGAACAAGGGTAACTGGGGTTATATTACACAATACATGATAAATACTTATAATATGTGTTTCTAGGGACATGGATATGTTGTTCATCCACACTGTCTGGCAGACTCCTAGCAGTTCTTCGGGAGGAGGGAGGCAAGGTGCACACCCCCTACTTAGGAAATAAAGACTGGAGAACCGAGGCCCCAAAACCAGCATCCCAGCATGACTCAAGGGCGATGTGGTAGTGGGTGATGAAGGTGTGTGCTGACTTCCAGGTAGCAGCTTGCAGATTTCCTGGAGAGGGACATCCCTGGAAGCAGCCACCGATGCAGCGGTATGGCAGGCAGAATGAGCTCTTATCCCTATGGGAGGCTCCATGCCCGCCAACCTGTAGCAGAGATCTATGCAGGAGGTGACCCACCTGCCTATCGTCCGCTTGGCTGCAGGTCTGCCAGGTGCGGCTTCAGAGTAGGTGACAAACAGCTGGCGAACCTCTCCCCGAACTTCAGCCATCCACTCCTTGTAGTAAGCGAGCGCTCTTCTAGGGTCCACAGTATGCAGCCTACATTCGGCCTCCAAGGTGTGACTGGGGTAGAACACCGGCAGAGTCAACACCTGGTTACGGTGAAACTCAGACACCACCTTCGGAAGGAATTTCGGGTGGGGGCGCAGGACAACCTTGTCCCTGTGGAAGACCAGATAAGGAGACTCGATGGAAAGCGCCTGGAGCTCTCCCATCCTTCTGGCTGATGTGATAGCCACCAAGAAGGCGGTCTTCCACAACAGGTGAGAGATGTCACATCTGTGCATCAGTTCGAATGGCTTGCCCATGAGCTTAGCCAATACCAGCAGTAGATCCCACGGAGGTGGAGGTTCTCGCACCAGAGGGGATATGTGATCAAGGTCTTTGAAAAAGCGCCCGACCACCTTCTCCTGCGCCACCGACTGCTTCCCGGCCCACGCCCGGTAAGCAGAGATGGCTGCCAAGTGTACCTTAAGGGTCATCAACTGAAGCCCTAGCTGAGAAAGGGACCACAGGTAGTCCAGAATGCTTCCCAAGGAACAGGAGGAAGGGTCCAGGCCCTTCCCCTGACACCAAATGGAGAATCTCTTCCATTTGAAGGCGTAGCATTTTCTGGTCGACTCCTTATGGGAAGCCTCAACGACGCTGAGGACCTCATCGGAAAGACCCAAGGCCTGGAATTCTAGCTGCTCCGGAACCAGGCCGTCAGGTGCAGGGATTGAAGGTCCGGATGGAATACCTTCCCCTGATTAACCAAGATCGGGTCAGGGCGGGCTGGAAGCCGCCTCGGGAGCCTGGAGCTGAGACTGAGAAGTTCTGGATACCAGAACTGGCGGGGCCAGTCTGGGGCTACCAGAATCACCTGCACCTTGTCCCTCCTCACCTTGAGAAGCACCTTGTGGATCAAGGGAAATGGGGGAAAGGCGTAGAAGAGGCCTGGGGTCCACGGCCTCAAGAAGGCATCCCCCTGCAGCGAGCCCTGCTGAGGGGGGCGGGCATGAAACAGTCTCAGCTTCGCATTCTCCCTGAGGCAAACAGGTCCACCTGAGGTGTGCCCAGTGGGAGAACAGATCTTGTACTACCTCCAGCAGGAGAGACCACTTGTGGGACGCAGCCCCTATCCTGCTTAGGGCATCAGCCAGGGTGTTGGAGGCTCCTGCCACATGAATGGCGAGGAGATCCGCCTCCAGGCTGCGCACAAGTGACCAAATGTGGAGAGCTTCCCTGCACAGAGGCATGGAGCGCATCCCGCCCTGGCGGTTTAGGTAGTACATGGTCGTGGAATTGTCCATCTGGACCTGAACCACTAGACCCCGTAGACACGGAGCGAAGGCAGTGAGGGCTAGACGAACCGCTCGAAGCTCCAGCAGGTTCATGTGGCATCGGGACTCCCGAGGGGACCAGAGGCCGTGTGCTCTGTGCTCCCCCAGATGGGCACCCCAACCCATCAGAGAGGCATCGGTCGACAGAGAGACTGTTACTTGGGAGGACAACGGATGCCCTCCTGCAGATGTGGATTGGTCCACCACTGGAGGCTGCCCACATCCCCTGGGTCACTGTCACTAGCTGATCCAAGGGATCGAAGTGCTGTGGCCATTGGCTGGCCAGCCCCCACTGTAGAGGACGTATGTGCCAGTGGGTCCAATGGATCACGCTGGTGCAGGCCGCCATGAGGCCCAGGAGGCGCAGGAAGTCCCGGGCAGGGCGCGATTGCCCAACCTGAATTGACTGGGCAAAGGAGGAAAGAACCTCGGCCCTGTCTGCCGGGAGCCGTGCTCTGGCTCGTAGAGAGTCAAGCTCTGCCCTGATGAATTGTATCACATGCTTTGGCACGAGTTCCGACTTGGCCTTGTTAATGAGGAGGCCAACCTGACAGCAAACCTGAAGGGCCAGATCTCTGGACCGCTCCACCTCCGCTCTGGAGGGGACTGCAATCAGCCAGTAGTCCAGGTAGGGGTACACCCGGACCCTTCGGCGCCGCAGGAATGCTGTTACCACTGCCATGCATTTGGTGAAGACCTTGGGAGCTAGGGAAAGGCTGAAGGGCAAGGCCCAGAACTCGTAGAGGGATCCCTCTGACCTGAAGCAGAGGAATCTCTGGTGGGACGGACGGATTGGGACGTGAAAGAACGCGTTCTGAAGGTCCAGAGAACAGAACCACATGTCTCGTTTCAAGGATGGGATTATCTGAGCCAGAGTGACCATCCTTAAGGTCCGAGACCTTAGGAACCTTTTCAGGTTGTGCAGGTCGAGAACAGGGTGCCAGACCCCCATCCATTTTGGGACCAGGAAGTACCTGGACACAAACCCCAGTTCTGGAGGAGGATCCGCCACCTTCCTGATCACCTCTTTTTCAAGGAGCAGGGCAATATCAGCTCAGCGAGCCGACAAAGAGGCTGCGGATGCCGTAGCCCCCCCAAAGGGCAACGGCTCGGAAGGGTGGGGCCTGCTCGAACTCGAGGGGCAGGCCCTTTCCTACCACCTCCAACACCCAACGGTCCGTGGTGATAACGGACCAAGCAGAAAGGAAGTGAGCGAGCTGCCCCCCACGGTGGGATCCCAGGGGAGGATTTGTGCTGGGGGCGGCACCTCAACCCGCCACTGGGCAGATTCTAGAGGAGGGACCGCCGAGGGGCCTCCTGGGCCTTACCTCCTTGCTTCCTGTTGGAGGAAGCTGCGGCTTGGGTTTGGGATGCTATTGCGAGCCTGCTGGCCCTGGTGCTGTTGGGCCGGATGTGCCGCAGGCGCAGAAGGTCGAAAGGACTTGTGCTGCTGCTGTTGGCGGCCTTTGTCCTTCTGGGTGGAGGTGACAGAGTCCAGAATGGCATTGGACTTTTCGATCCGCTGGAGGTGACCTTCCACTCCAGGGCCGAAGAGGTCGGTCCCCAGGAAGGGGACATCCGTCAGTTTGTGCTGGGTATCCGCCGTGAAGGTGGATATCCTCAGCCATGCTCTGCGGCGCATGGCCACCGCGGCCGCAACCGATCTGGCACAGGAGTCTCCAATGTCCAGAGCCATTTGGAGCTGCTGTTTAGCCATTGCCCTACCTTGGTCACGTACCTGCCGGACCGTGGTCTGCAGGTCAGCCGGGGGATGAGGGATCACCTCATCCAGGGAGCCCATGAGGGCGTGGGAGAAGTGTGCTATCAGTACGGCCGAGCTGGCCTGGCGGAGGCCAAGGGAGGACGCAGCGTACACCTTGCGCCCGGCATAGTCCAGCTTTTTGGACTCCTTGCTGGGGGGCTTGTCCACATCCCTAGCGTTCCTGGAACGCCGGAAAATGCTGTCGGTGACCAACCCCTTGGCAGAAAGGTGTTCCAAAAAACCAGGCAAAGAGCCGGTAGGGAATGCATACTTCCTGGCCATGCTGGCAGAAGGTGCAGGACAGGAAGCAGGCTGCTGCCAGAGCTCAAAGGCTGGGCCAACAATGGCTTCAGCCACCGGAAAGGCCTCCGTGGGTGAATCCCCTGGGTCCAGTATCTCCGTCAGGGGATACTCGGCCCGCCTGGACACGGGCTCAAGCTGCATCCTAGTGGACTCCGAGATGAGCAGAAGCAAACCCATGAAGGACGATGGGCTTTCGTCCATCGACTGGTCCCCAGAGGACTCCAGGTCAATGGGCCTGGAGAACAGGGAGGAGTCGTCGTCGGACTCCGAGGAGTCCGCGAAGAGCTGCCTGGGGCCTGAGCCACCCTCCACCGGACGAGGACGGTCGGGAGTGAGGGTGACAGACAACCTGTGGGGCAGACTCTGACCCGATCGAGAGTCCTTGGTCGGCGCCCCCGATTTCGGTTGTGGAGGCGGAGGTTCCACCACAATTGTTGGGGCAGCTGGTTTCGACTGAACAACCGGCCCAGGCTTGGGCACCTCGGCAACAGTGAGGGGTTGTTTCGGCCGCTCAAGTGACAGCCACTTGATGGCCGGGGAAGGCAACGGCGTCGGCTTGTTTCTGGACAGAAGTAACTGCTGCCACATCCGTCCTTGTAGCCAACACAATTTGCGCTTAAAGCCTCTCTCTTCCGAGGAGGAAGACGAGGACTTAGTATGGGCGCCACTTACTGTGCCGAGATCGCCGGCGCCGATGGGATCGACTGGACCAAGACTATGTCCGAGACAGAGATCCTCGGTGTTTCCAAGGACGGGTCTGGGAAGGGGCGAGGGACACCCACTCTTCCCTCAGCTCAGAAGCCTTAACCGGGGACTGCGACACCGGAGGCGCAGGCAGGTCCTCGGTCTCCACCGGGGGAACCGGTGAAGAAGGGTTGTCGGCTTCACCAGTCGACAGCCCATCCGACGGGTCGAGAAAAATCTCGACCGCGTCGACGGGTGTCTCGGACGGCTGACCTGACGGGGACACTGTGAAGCCAGTGGCCTTAGCTGCAACCTCGACCGAAGTCTAGCGTCGAATGTCCGGGGAAGGGGACCTCTCCCGCTCCCACGAACGCCGACGATGGGACTTAACTTTTGAGTCCTTCTTTCTGGACCGAGAGGAATGTCCCGATGGCCCCTCTCCCTTTGTGGAAAGGGATTGGCAAAGCTCCTTGAAAGAAGCTGAATATGAGGTACCCAGAGAGAATGGGATAAATGCCGCGACCGAGGAAAAGGATGATGCGGCCTGTGCCACCTCCTCCTCGAGGGCGATCATCTGCTCGAGTTGCTCAGCTGAGCCAGCCGCCGCAGTAACCGCCCAATGAGCCTCCTTCGACTTCACCGGCAGGTAGCACTTCTCAGGGCACCCAAGCTGTAACCGGGCAGCGCGGTCTTCCGGGACATTGGCCGAAAACGAACGGCATAACTCGCAGGCCTGCGGGTCATGCCTCAGGGCCGAGGCAGACGCGACGCGGAGCGCGGTCCGTCCTGACATTTTTGCCCACAAGGGCACCGCCGAAATCCGGGAGTCAATTTGTCTGTCACAGCCGCGAGGGAGAAACTTGACCGAAGTCTTGAAAATTTTATAATAAGTTTCAGGCAAACCGAAGAATTAGGATCCAGTCTACCCGCAGAGCGTTAAGGAGGGAACCTGAGCTTCCAAGCGGTAAGGAAGATCTGGCGTCATGGGGCGGAGCCAAGAGTTTTACCACCCGGGTGGGTGGGAGGAGCCAGCTTGAAGACCTTCTGGCAAGATTTAAAGTGGCAAGGAACCTGCCAGACAGTGTGGATGAACAACATATCCATGTCCCTAGAACGGTGAATTCTGTGGCACTGCAGAAGTTCTGCAGTAGGTTGCAAGTTCTGCGCAAAATTCTGCAGCCACAGAATTCTAATGGCCTTGCCCAAAGCCTGGAACGCCTGCCATTCAGGAACCAGGCTGTCAGGTGCAGGGACTGAACGTCCGGATGGAGTACTTTCCCCTGATTGATGGAAAGCAGGTCTGGGCATAAGGGAAGATGCCTCGGGAGCCTGCAGCTGAGACTGAGGAGATCAGGTACCAGAACCAGAGTGGCCAGTCCAGAGCCACCAGGATCACCTGTGCCTTGTCCCTCCTAGCCTTGAGCAGCACCTTACGGATCAAGGGAAACAAAGGGAAGGCAAAGAGGGCCTTGAGAAGGCACCCCCCGCAAGTGTTCCCTGTGGAGGGGGGAGGGCACAAAACAGACGTAGCTTTGTGTTCTTCCTGGAGGCGAACAGGTCCACCCATGGGGTGCCTCACTGGGAGGCGAATAGGAACACCTGAGGGGTGCCTCACTGGGAGAACAGGCTGTGAACTACCTCTGGGTGGAGGGATCACTCGTGAGACGCCTCACCCACCCGGCTGAGAGAGTCCGCCAGCTGGTTGGAGGCTCCTGCCACATGGATTGCTACGAGATCGGCCTCCAGGCTGCAAATGAGGGTCCAGACACGGACAGCTTCCTTGCACAAAGGCAGGGAGTGCGTCCAGTCCTGTTTGTTGAGGTAGTACATGGTCGTGTTTTCCATCTGGACTTGGACCACCTGACCCCGAATGACTGGAGAACGGCAACAGTTGTGTATTTACAAGAAAGGGGGAAGGAAGATGTTGACAACTATAGGCCAATAAGTCTGATGTCCATTCTTGGGAAACTGTTAGAATCACTAAATCAGACTACAACACTTAATATAATGGAGACTACCAAACATGGTTTTACATCAAATAGATCCTGCTTAACAAATAAGCTGGTTTTCTATGAGAGAATTAGTAGGCTCCTGGATCAATAGACACCTAACGATGTCATATATTTAGATCTTAAGAAGGCTTTCGATAAGGTCCCGCATGAACCATTGGTACGGAAAATGGTGGATATAGGGATAAATGGAACACTGGTAAGATGGGTACAGTCATGGCTGGGAGACAGGAACCAGTGGGCAAAGGTCAGGGGTCATTTGTCTGGGATGGGACGAGTTACTAGTAGAGTGCCTCAGGGATCTGTGCTGGGACCCCATCTTATTCAATATTTTCATATCCAATATGACAACCAATATAATTAGCTTTTGCACCAAGTTCGCGGGCGACACTAAATTGGAAGGAGATGTCAGGAACAACAGAGTCGCAATACTAAGGGAAGACCTGAAAAAGATAGAGGAATGGGCAAATACCAATGAAATGCTCTTCAACCTGGATAAATGTGTGGTCATGCATTTTGGTAATAATGAAAAATGTGCATACTGACAGAATGGTGTTAATCTGAGATCAGTTAATGAGAAAGATCTTGGTCTGCTGGTCTCAACCGATCTGACCTTTAATGAACATGTTTGGAAGTCATCAAGAAGATATAAAAAATCATTGGATGTATAACTAGGGTTTTCACGAGCAGAAACGGAGCATGTATCATGCCACTGTACAGAGCCATGGTCAGGCCTCAATTGAGAATATGGTGCCCCACTGTGGAGCCCATATTTAAGAAGGTATGTTGATGGTGTGGAGAGGGTACAGAGGAGGATTACACGTCTAACTGATGGTCTGCAGGGTGTGAGTTATGAGGGCAGACTAGGGAGTTTGGACCTGTACTCCCTGGAGCCAAAATGGATTAGGGGAGACCTATTATTGATGTATAGAATTTCAAGAGATAAGAGTGCTTATGGAAAATTTTGCTATGCAGTTCAATAGCAGGGACAGACTGCTAAAGAGCCATTGTTTCCAGCTTAAGTTAACCTACTCAGAGAGGAACCTCAGAAGAAACTTATTCACACAATGAATAATCCCCATATGGAATAATCTTCCAAGGGACGCAGTGGAAACTAGTACCTTCCTGTCCTTTCCTTTAAACGTAGACTAGATAAACATCTGCTCCTAGAATTGGGGATGAGATGACCTGCTAGTGCAGGAGATGAACTATATGGGCTCACGCCTTCTGTTTCTCTATACTCACCAAGTATAGTACCAAGTAAGTATAGACTCTTTCTTAGATTTGCTGGTGGGTCCCTGACCAAAAGTCGGCAGAGCCTGGCACAATTCCTTGAAGGAGCCCATAAAAGTCGGGCCCAGCTGAGGATTAATGGGCGCGGCCTGGGCCGCCTCTACTTCAAAGGCTGCATGCAGCTCGGCAGACCCCGCAGCCATGGAGACTACCCAATGGGCATCTTTGGATTTGACCGGCGGGTTCCGTAGTGCCAGGAAGCCCAGATTTAGGTGGGCGAGACGGTCTTCCAGGATGGTCGGGTGAAATGAGCAGCAAAAGTCACAGGCCTGGAGATCATGGTCATGCCCTAGGTAGTAGACGCATGTGGCGTGCGGGTTGGTCCTGGACATCTTTTGCCTGCAAGGGCACCAGTGGAACCTGGGAGCAGACTTATCCATAGTGAGCATGACTTAAAGATCAAATTGAAGACAAATCTCGTAAGACAGTAGATACAGTCCAGAGGAGGTTTGAGGAATTAGCACAATTATGTGAGGGGGCAGGAAGATCAGTAACTTTTTCAGAGATACTTCCGGTGCCAAAGGCAAGCACAACCAGAAAGCTGAGAATAGAGGAATTTAACGGATGGCTAAGAACCTGGTGTTGTGCTAAAGGTATGGGCTGTTGGGGGTGGGAGGGACCTGGGAGGACAGTAGTCTCTATGCCAAGGACAGACTACACTTGAGTGAGGAGGGAAAGAAAGTGTTGAAACAGAGGATGGAGGAGTACATAGAGGAAGTTGGGAATTTAAACTAGGAGTGGGGGTGGCAGTTGGGGAAGAGATATGCAGAGACCACAGGTTGGGAAACCATATGAGCTTACCCCCCATAACAGTGACAAAGGACAAATGGCAAGTACTGTTGGTGATGCTAGGAAAGGAGGGCAGGATGGGGGGGAGGGTGAAGGTGGTTACCCTAATAGTAGGAGCCTTGGGAGGAAAACTGCAGAGTTACAGGTTCTCATGGCAGAGGGAGAGGTGGACATTGCAGCCATCACGGAAACATGGGCCACCCAATACAATGACTGGGACCTGTCTGTACCAGGTACAGGTTATTTCAGTAGGGACAGGGTGATTGGGAAAGGAGGGGTGGCACATATGTGAAGGAAGGACTGAAGTGTAAGGGAGGAAGGGAGGAGGGTAGTATGGAGTCACTTTGATGCAACCCAGGATCTCCAAGAATAGGATTCTAGAATGGAGTGGTGTACAGGCCACCATCTCAGACGGAGGAGTTAGACAGGAACTAGCGGACAGATCAGGAGAACCTGCTAGAAGGGTAGTGGGTGATTGGGGGACTTCAACATGCCAGGAGTGGACTGGAGCACCCCAACAACCAGGAACAGAAGGGAGCAGGTACTGCTGGATGCCTTCCAGGACAGCTCCTGCTGCAAATGGTCAGTGAACCAACCAGGTTAGGGAATACCCTTGACCTTGTGCTGGCAAATGGGGACTTTGTGAGAGAACTTACAGTGGAGGACACGTTGTAGTATGGCTCGTGGATATGGGCAAGGAAGGAGTGGAATCTGGCACAATAGTGTTGGACTTCAGGAGGGCCGACTTTGAGAGGATGGGGAAGTGGTAAAGGGTACCCGGCCAGAATTCAATCTAGTATGGACACTAACCAGAGGTGGAGCTCATAAAGCTGGGGATAGTGGAGGCAACCAAACCTGCTGCAAAGCCCAGAGCAAGAAGGCTAGGGCTAAGAAACCAACCAATGAGCAAGGAGGTCATGGAAAGGTAAGGAGGAAAACAGTGCCTTTTAGGAAGTACAAGAAAACAGGAGGGGGAGGACAGGAGAGTACTTGACAGAATCAAGGAGGTGGCAAGGGCAGTAGAGGGAGCTAAAGCATCTACAGAACTCAGGCTGGCACAAGGCATTAAGAAGGGGAGAAGGACTTCTTTAAGTACATCAGGAGAAAAGGAGCTGTAAGGAGCACAGTAAGGATTAGGAAGGAGGGGGTTGGGTGGAAGCAGGGTGTGATAAGGAAGCACTAAATGAGTACTTCTGCTCAGTATTTACTAAAGAGAAGAGGGGGTGACACCCAAGGTGGGAGAAATGGCAGAGCGGGGGGTGGTGACAGATGGGAAATCATGGAGAGCAGAGTTCGAGAGGGTCTGAAGGCACTGAGGGTGGACAAGGCGCCAGGCCCAGATGGCATCCACCCCAGGGTACTGAAGGAGCTGGCAGAGGTCCTGCAGGACCTTTGGCAGACCTATTTAATGCCTCACTACATCTCGGGTGTGTACCTCAGGACTGGAGGATGGCTCATGTGGTGCCCCTCCACAAGAGTGGCCCCAAGGATGAACCGGGAAACTACAGACCAGTGAGCCTCACATCCATCGTGGGTAAACTAATGGAGACTATCCTGAAGGAGAGGCTGGTGGCCCTCCTAGAGGCCAGAGGACTACAGGACAGCAGACAGCATGGCTTCATACATGGCAGATCCTGCCAAACCAACCTGGTCGAGTTCTATGACTGGGTAACTAGGCAACTGGACAGGGGCCATGCAGTGGATGTCCTATATCTGGACTTCAGCAAGGCATTCGACTCAGTACCACATGGAAGGTTGGGAAGGAAGTTAGTAGGCACAGGGGCGGGTGCAAAGCTGGTGAGATGGGTAGGAAACTGGCTGCAGGGAAGGCAACAGAGGGTGGTGGTGGGTGGGGAGCTCTCACACCCAAGGGCAGTGACGAGCGGTGTTCCACAGGGCTCGATGTTGGGACCAGTGTTGTTTGGGATATTCATTGCAGACATACCATGGGACATCAAGAGCAAGATCAGCCTGTTTGCTGATGATAGCAAGGTAGGCACAGTGGTGGATGACCTAGGGGGATGGCAGGGATTGCAGGATGATCTGGCAAAGCTTGAAACCTGGTCAGACACCTGGCAACTGGGCTTTAATGCCAGAACATGCAAGGTGCTGCATTTTGGGATGAAGAACCCAAGGAGGAGTTACCAGCTAAGGGGAGTGCAGCTAGCCCAGACAGAGGAGGAGAAGGATCTGGGTGTGCTCATTACAGGGTCAATGAACAACTCGGCACAATGTAGGAAGGCAGCTGCAAAGGCCAACAAAATGCTGGGTTGTATTGCAAGGGGTATACCCTCGAGGAGGGAGGAGGTATTTCTGCCACTGTATAGGTCATTAGTTAGACCACACCTGGAGTACTGCATGCAGTACTGGCGTCCATATCTGAAGAGGGACATTAAGTTACTGGGGTGCAGCGCAGAGCGACAAAGATGATCAAGGGGCTGGGGGACTTATCATACGAGAGGAGGCTGAAGGAGTTGAACATGTACTCACTGGAGGAGAGGAGAGACAGGGGTGACATGATCGAAACCTTTAAATACATGAAAGGAATAAATAAGATGGGTACAGAGGAGCTGTTCAAAGTAAGGGAGGGGGAGGGCCACCAGGAGCCATGATATGAGACTGGCGCGAGGAAGGTTCAGGAGGGAGATGAGGAGACACTTTTTTACAGAGAGGGTGGTGGCTGGGTGGAATGCGTTACCTGCTGAAGTGGTATGCAGTACAACAGTGGACTGCTTCAAACGAGGATGGGATGGGACAGGACAAGGGGGAGGGTTAATGAAGGGGAAGGGTGGAAGGGAGGAGCAGCTGCAGAATAAGGGGCGCTAGCTGCACATTTGAGCAGACTTGATAGACCTCTAGGCCTTTATCTGCTGGCAAATTTTGTATGTTCGTAAGAGTTGGTTCAGAAGTAATTCCGAAGAATTTCAGCGCTAGGGCCTACTCAATGTGGAAGCGGTAAGGAGGGAACCTGCTTTTTCTAGCGGAAAGAAAGATCTGGCATCATGGGGCGGAGCCGAGGGAGTTACCACACGGGTGGGCGTGAGGAGCCAGCTTGAAAACTTTCTGGCACATCTTAAAGGGATAGGACACTGCCAGATAGCATGGCTAGAACAACATATCCACATTATAGAACCACATGTTTCGCTCTAGTGATGGTATGATCTGAGACAGAGTTACCATCCTGAAGGTACGCAACTGTTCAGGTCATGCAGTTCTAAGATGGGGTGCCAGCCCCCTGTCCGTTCTGGCACCAGGAAGTACCTGGAGACAAACCCTGGGTGTTCCAGAGGATCCACGACAGGAACCACCACCTCCTTGCGGAGGAGCTGGGCAATGTTGTCCCATAGGGCCGAAAGGATGTCTGCGGACACCAAGTCCTCTCGTGGGGCGCCAGCTCGCCAGGGAGGGTACTGCTCGAACTCCAGAGACAGACCCCGACCGACCACCTCGAGAACCCACCTGTTAGTGGTAACAGTGAACCAGGCAGAAAGGAAGTGGTGGAGCCAGCCCACCATGGTAGGACCCAGGGGTGGCGTGACAGGCATGAGGGAGGCGCTCCTCACCCCGTCACTGGGCAGGCTTGGAGGCAGTGGAAGGCCTGGCTGAGGAACCACCGGGGCCTCTTCCTCCAGGCTTGCAGATGACAGAAGCCACTGACTTCCGCCAAGGTCGCCAGGCCTGAGCCTGCTGCCCAGCCTGGGACGGGACTGGTTTGGCTGCAGGAGTGGAGGTGGACCGAAAGTGCTTCATCTTCTGTTGTTTGGAGCCCTTGGGGTCCCTCTAGGCAGATGTCACCAAGTCCAGGGTGGCACTGGACTTCTCAATGTGGGTGAGGTGGCCCTCAACCCCGGGCCCCAACAGGTCGGTGCCCAGTAAAGGAACATCCACCAGCTTGGGCTTGGTATCCACCATGAAGGTCAAGATCCGCAGCCAAGCCCTGCGGCACATGGCCACTGTGGTGGCCATGGAGTGGGCACTGAAGTCCCCAATGTCCATGGCCGTCTGAAGCTGTTTAGCCACAGCCTGACCCTGGTCCCGAACCTATATGACCATGGTCTGGAGGTCCACTAGAAGATGATGGAGCACCTTGTCCAAAGTGCCCAACAAGGCATGAGAAAAGTGGGCCATCAGAAGGGGTGGAGGAGGACAAGGATGAAGAATAGCAGTGGCACCACTTTCCAGGAGTCTAAGCGCTGGGCATGTGCTCGGCGAGGCTGCTCGAGCCCTGGGAAAAAGCCCAGGACAGCGAGCGCTGGAGGGAGGGAACAGCGGGGGGCATCGGAGGGTGCCGGCGAAAGACAGGGCACCTCCAGTTCTTGGTCAATGACAAGAGGCAGTGGGTCAGCGGACTGATCTGTCTCTTCCAGAGTCTGAGTCAGGACCAGAGTAGACCAGAAAGGTATAGACCGACGCCATTTCCAAAAGTGCTGCACTTCGATACCAAACAAGGAATGACAAAAAGGTTTTTTAAACCAACATTTGTTTAATTTATTCCACCATACAGTGCTAGCCCCTAGCGGCTCGGCTTAGTGCCTTCAAGGGGGCAGTAGCTAACATCCGGGCTTCCATAATTCATTTAAATACTGACACAAAGATATGACATCATCAAAAAGGTGCATTCAGTGCAAAAATTACTTAACCAATCACCACATAATTAAATCACTGATATTACAAAAAAATCTAACAAAATGCCAATACGTTAATTTCTGTCATCTCTGTATTTCAGCTCATTTAGCATTTTACTATATGCAGAAAGAATCAAAATTAAAGATCCAAAATATGGAAGTAACCAACTATAAGAGCTGTTAAGCAGAACTAAGCAGTATTGCAATAATTTATCAGCTGTCGGGATCTCCTTAAAGGGATGCTCCAATACTGCTAAACATATGATACAATAGCACATTTGTCCGCTTACACCTATAGATACTTTCTCAGAAAAAGATTAAAGAAAATAAAGAATAGAAAAGGGGGAGACTTATTTTGGCGACAGTAGAGAATACTGGACCACCGCTACTTGCGTAGCGTAAAGCATTAGTGAATACAGCATTTGTATTAGTTTATTTGAGTTAGGCTCACCCCCCCATACACCCTTTTAAAAAAACGGTGGGGGTGCGTGGCAAACCCTCAACTCAAATAAACTAATAAAAAATAACCGAAAGGTAGTTTTGAGAGAGTAGCATAACTTGGAACTCTACGCTAATAGTGTAGGTCTGCCGTGGTCTGGTATTCTCCGTTATCACCCTTATTTTCTCCCCTCAAACACTTACTTGTCCTTTCACAAATTTTAATGGTTGACTTATATATATACACATATAATTAGATATAAATTCTTGAGAGAAGTAATTAATGATTTTTATTCTCTTTCAGGACTTGCTTCATTCTCCATATTTTTTCCAGCATAGAAGAACCTAAAGGAATTTTCTGGTAAAAAGGGGAAGAAAATAAGTCTCCTCCTTTTCTATTCTAGTGCTAGCTGCACATACGAGCAGACTTGATAGACCATGAGGCCTGTTTCTGCTGGCAGGTTTTGTGTGTTCGTATGAACTCTGGTTCGACAGTCTGTGTATGAAGCCCAGCCCAGTGGCACTGAGGATTAAGGCACTGGACACCATACCTCATGCCATGCCAGCAGCCTGAGTTCGGGAGCATGCTCGGGTTTCCGGGGGTCGGCAGGGGAGGTAGAAGATTGAGTGTACACCTAACAATTCTCCTCTCCCAGGGTGGGGGAGGGAGTCGGCTGACCCGCTCCTTGGCTGCCACCTGGTGGAGGCTGGGTTTCGGCATCAAAGCTTATGAAGGAAGGAGTGCAGCTATGTGGTGTGTGCGCACCTCCACACATACGCACTCATGATGCCAGAACGTGGGAGAAAAAGTTAGAGGAAATGGCGACCGTAGGCTCCATGAAGCCCTGACTGCCAGTTCTGGTTCCACTCTCGTCGCCAGCTGCCACAAGCCCTCATCTGGACTGTGAATCTCAGGTAGACAAAGGACAGCCCTCCCCTTCCCAGCCCCACCATGGGGGTAAATCCGGGGGGGGGAGTTGGGCTCGGCGACACCGGAAAAGCAGCAGATGATCAGGATGGCACAGACAGGGCGGAGTAAATGGCCTACAGTGTGCCTGGTGGGGAAAAAAGATTAAAAAAAAAATAAAAACAGTCCGTGTACGAGTCTCGACGCCATGTACAAATGTGACTGCGCTTTAGCTTTGGATGTGGACAACAGAAGCAGACCGGCAGGGTTCTGCTTTTTATATATGTTTGTAAAAAGTACTTATTTTAATGGGGACTTGGCTGCTGCTATAAATGTCATGGTACAAGAGGGATCACTGCAGTCAGTGACGGCACATTCCTGAGTGCTGGGACGAAAGGTAAATAAAGGGCCGACAGTGTCCCTCTAATATAACTTCTTGTATCTCAAGTATTTTCTTGTTTTCTGTTCTGTAAATTAGAAGATGTCATACCTGACAGTACTAGGTGTGATGTGTGGAACAGCACTCTACCTGGAGGCTGACAGTCATTTCTAGTCCTCTCTATACATCATCAGCATTGTGACCTCACTGTGACATCACTAGCAACCAAGAAATGAAAATGATGTACCTACCGTAATTCTTGATCTTCCTGTGTATCTTCACCTTTCATCACTGGTGGGTGATTGGCCGGAGACGAGCAGCCCACAGGAGCTTTTTTCCCCTAGGGGAAGGAGCTGGCACTGTTGGTGCTGCCCACGAGGACGACGCACTGCATGGCACGCACGGGTTGGCCAGAAACTGCCACTGGCTCCTCCTCCACCTCAGTTCTGCACGCCAGAGAGACAGAGGGAAAAAAAGGATAGAGAAAAATGAGGGCAGGGCAAGAGAGCCCGAGGGATAGTAAAAGAAAAGGATATAAACTGAAAAAGGAATTAACTGACCAGAGGACAGAGGAGGAGGAGGATCTGGTAGGGTATGGGCCGGAAGACCCCCAGTCCCTGGACGGCCAGTATGGCTAGGAAAGGGAAAGAGAAGAGTGAGAGAAAACAAGGGGAGAGGGAAGGAGAGGAGGGACCAATGTCTACGCCTTAGGAGACTCGGATCTTGAGACCAGTAGTGCCTCCAGGGAGGCAGACAGACCACCACAGGAAGCTGTTACCGAGGCAGAATCTCGGTTTACTGAAATCCCGTTACGGATAGGAGCATGGAGAAGGTCCCTTCCTCTAAACCCCTAAGGGTGGAAGCCACCCATCGGAGGATTCCCCCCCCCCATGACCATTTTCCAAAGGAAGAACCCACAGGGTTCGGGGGAGAGGAGCGAAGATCTCACCCATTAATTTCTCCCTCCCACTGGGGAAGGAGACGGGAAGAGGAGGAGAAATAATATAAGAAGGGAACGGAGGGAAGTTCCCGTCAGTCCCAGCCTCCCCATCCCGGGGGACCCCAAGAGCCAGTGCACCCCGATAGGGTGGTCCGACCCCGGAGATCATACCCAGGACAAAGGGGAGGGGCCCACCAGAAGAAGTCCCCTACTGGGCTTAGTTGGAAAGCCCTACTCGCCCTTCTACCAAAAAAGTCTTCCAGTTGCCTCCTAGGATAAGGAGGGGCTCCAAGGAAGAGGGACCCAACCAGATCCCCAAGGAGGGCGAGCAGGCAGGAGGCATCGCCCAGGGACAGAGGTCTTGTGAGGGGAAGGTGCGCTGGATTCAGTGATGAATGGTGAAGATACACAGGAAGATCAAGAATTACGGTAGGTATGTATCATATCTTCCCTGTGTCAGTCTTCACCATTCATCACTGGTGGGTGAGTACCAAGCCCTCCCTGAAGGGGGCCCAGTATTTCCCTAAGAGAATAGCACCCCTCAGCCCCCCACTGGGGGAGACACTCCACCAGCCAGTTAGGCCTGGGACTGGTCAGGGTGATGAGGGGTTCCCCATTCCCTGGAGGAAGGAAGGCGCCTCTGCAGTTCCCGTCTCACCCTGCAGGAGAAAAGGAAGGTCCCCCGGAAAGAGGAGGCCATCACCATACACCGGGCCAAAGATGACAACCGTGAAAGGCAAAGCCACACCGTCTGCCTAATGCAGATCGCTGTCCCTGCAAGTTGTGAAGTGACTTCACTGGTGTCGTAAGATGCTCTTTACTGGTGCCTTCCCAGCTACAGACCTACTGCAGAGAGGGCTATGTCTTGCCGGGTAGCCTCCAATCACGCAGCGATGCCAGTGCCTGGCCCAGCATCGCCCAAAGATGCCTGCTGTGGGCAGCATGGTGTACTTGATGTGAAGTAATACAATGCATGATACATGCAGAGAACACTCTCCGCCCCAGACAATCGAACTCCACAGATTTAGGATCAGGGAGTCGGTCGCGGACTGGACTTCTATGCCTGGTAGGGTTTTCCAGTTGCGTCAATCCCATAGTGGGATGAGGCAGAGTGCCTGGAGACCTCTGGGGTGCACAGTACTGACGCTGGCAGTTCACAGGGGCTGGAACTGTGGCAAATGGAAGCTGCCAGGTGCTTCACAACTCCTCCTGGAAGGGGATCGGCCAGGAGGGGCCACCAAGTGGTATGCCCTGAAGTCGCCCAAAAAGGCTTGCGTCCTAAGCTCGGTATTGCGATGGGCCAAATAGGAAATATGCAGGTCTCAGACCAGCCTCGCCAGGAAGTGCCGACACTGGGCTTGATCAGTGTCAGAGGACAGGTGGACAGAGGGCTCCTCTTCCTCAGGGGAGGAAGACCAAGAGGCAGAGGAACCTGCGGAGTCCGACTCAGACTGCGGAGTGGGAACTGGTTGTAACACCTGTTCGTCCATGGCCCTAATGTACAGGGGGAAGTCCACAGCCTGGGATCTGAACTGTTCCCAGGTCAAAGGCCCCGAAGGACCAACATAAACTGGGAGAAGAAGGGCTGGATGCAGAGGCATGGGGGAACTGTTCACCGTACATGGCGCACCTCTGCCACGGCAAGAAGACCTATCAGGCGATCCTGGCAGAACAGGGAATCCGTAGGTCTACAGTGTCACCATCCTGTGGAGTAAAGAAAAATGATTAAGACTGATCCCTATAGGGGAAACTTCCCTATGAGGGGACCAGGGCCACATGGATCCAGAACGGCGGTGCCCAGCCCCACCCAACGAGGATTCCCTCGAAAGAGACGCGAGAGAACTTAGGTTCAGCACTGCGGCCCCTCCCTGAGCCCCGGAAGGCTACAGAGGAGTGCCGCAGCCCCTTACCCCGTCCCCTCAACCCCACCAACTCCGAAGAAAACCTCTTCCTCGGACCCTGTGCCAAAGGACCCCTCAACTCTGCAAGCTCCCCAAGGAGAGGCACAGAGGAGGGGGATCTGGTCCTGGCCTTGAGAGGGGGCAGCAGCCAACCCCTTCCCCAAATCCCAGACCACCCCACCCGTAGCAACGGGGTCGGCGAACCGCACCACCCCCCCAGCACCGCCATTGGTCCATGGGTCAGCGCCAGTTGCAATCACCTGAGCTGCGGGGGTGGGGGCACCTGGGGAGAAGCAAGGTTCCTAGGCCCCGCAGAACCTCCCCTGGGACTCCGGGGAGTCAGGTTGCCAGTCCGGGTCAGCCTCTTAGTTATCCAGCTCCAGAAAGGAGGACATCCAGAGGAGCTCCAGTGCTGCAAGTCAGCCCGGCTCCCCGATCACTGAAGCCACGAACTGCTCTGGGATCTGCAGCGGCGCCGGCAGCTGACACTGAGGAACGCCCCGGGCCAGGCCCAGTAGCTGTGAGCCATGACAACGGGAGCCTGCACCTCCTAAGAGATGACTACCAGGGCGGTGCTCCCATCCCAGCCCCGGGTGGAGCAAGACGGGTCCTCTGGCACTGCAGTAGAGACCTCCTCCATGGCAAGGCTGGATTAGGAGGAGGCCTCCTCCTCACCGGACTGTATAGGCCCGGGAGGGCACCCAGAGGAAAGGCGAAGAGTCCTATGCTTGGACCAACGACACCTACCCGAAAGTCGTCGGAGCCCTACCGACCTTCAATGCGCAGTGCTTGAGAACGTGGTGGTCCACAGAGAAGCAGGCGTTGTAGTGGTCTATGTCATGCTGGAGTCCAAGGCAGGAAAGGCAGACATCATGCTGGTCCGTAACGGAAATCTGCCGGCCACAGGGACACAAATACATAGGAGACCAGCCTGTTTTCGACAAACGCTTCTTGTCCTCCGAACCTGGCATGATGCAACGGTAACTAAAACTTTAGAACAGAAAAAGACAACGCCGTAAAGAAAAGAAAAGATCCTACTGGCTATCTTCAGTAACAGCGCCGGGTGGACAGCAGAACCGAGGTGGTGTTGGGAAACGGCTCCAAGGAGTGACTCCGAGGCGTCGAAAAATGACTCCGATGGACTAGGCTGCAATGGCGTATCAGTAATTCACTTCAGCTGCAGAAGAGTAGCTGTCTCGACGGCGGGAGAAACAGAACCGAGGTGGAGGAGGAGCCAACTGCCGTTTCTGGCCAATCCGCGAGCGCCACACAGTACGTTGGCCTCGTGGGCAGCGCCAATGACGCCAGCTCCTCCACCTAGAAAGAAAAAAAAAAAAACTCTTCCGCAGGGTGCCTGTCTCTGGCCAATCACCCACCAGTGATGAATGGTGAAGACTGACACAGGGAAGATCAGCCAATTTCCTGCTGCTTGATTGGTAACTTGTGACACATTTTACCAATCAAGCCGCATGGCTTGCGATGTAACAATGAGTGAGGTCACATGCTGATGATGTAATGGAAGGAACAGAACTAGATATGCCTGCTTCCAGATGAAGCACTGCTGTTCACATCATACCCAATACTGTTAGGCAGAAAACTATCTAATGAGAAAAAATGAGAAAGAAACATACTTCGAAAACATAAAGCAGTAAGAAACTACTTTTAAAAATTAATTAAATTTGAGCCGGCCCAGTGCCACTGAGGGCTGAGACGCTGGACAACTTACCTCACGCCACGCCGGCGACCCAGGTTTGGGAATGGACTCTGGCCGTCGGAAAGCCGGCACAGGAGGTGGGGTCAGAGCAGGAATGGAACATACAAGTTGACGGCAGATAAGGACCGCAAGGCCCATCCAGTCTGCCCATTTCTTTTTCTACCTTATAAATGTGCCATCGGCCTTTGCTCTGTCAGTGGCTTATCTATTCATAGTCATTTGTATTGCTCCCCTTATGCCTATCCCATGCCTGTTTGAAGCCCTGCACTGTATTCATAGCCACCACTTCTTGTGGTAAGCCATTCCATGCATCCACCACCCTTTCTGTGAAAAAATTTCCTCACATTCCCCCTTAATCGCCCTCTAATCTCATGCTGTGTCCTCTTGTCCTGCTATTTTTCTTATATTTAAACATGTTAGACTCTTTTCACCTTGTTAATGCCTTAAGGTGTTTGAATGCCTCGATCATAACACCTCTCTCCTCCTTTGCTCAAGGGTATACATATTGAGCTCTGTTAATCTGTCCTCATATGTCTTCTGATGCAGTCCCTGCACCATTTGGTTGCCCTTCTCTGGACTGCCTCAATTTGGTTAATGTCCTTGTGAAGGTGTGGCCTCCAATACTGCACACAGTACTCCAGATGGGGCTAACCAGTGTCTTGTAAAGAGGGATTATTACCTCCCTCTTACGACTTGTGATACCCCTACTAATACACCCTAACACCCCCCTAGCCTTACCTACTGCTTTAGAGGTCTGCTTGGATGATTTCAGGTCCATCAGTGATGATGATGCCCAAGTCTCTTTCTTCCTTTGTGACTGCTAGCAACTCCCCTCCCAGCCTATAGGTGGCTTCAGGGCTTCTCTTCCCTATGTGCATGATTTTGCACTTCTTAGCATTAAATCCCAGTTGCCACTCTTCTGACCATTTTGCTAGTTTATCCAGATCTCTTCTCATTCTGCCCACCCCATCTGGATCATCTACTCTGTTGCAGATCTTGGTGTCATCTGCAAACAGACAAGCCTTACCCTCTAGTCCATTTGCAAGGTCACTAATGAAGATGTTGAGAGGACTGGCCCCAGGACTGATCCCTGAGGTACCCCACTTGTGACTTGCATCTCTCGACTGTATACCATTTACCACCACTCTCTGTTTTCTGCGTCCAACCAGTTTGCCACCCAATATACCAACTTCTGACCCACCCGAGCCCACCCAGCTTATTTATCAATCTTCTATGTGGAACTGTGTCAAAAGCTTTTGCTAAAGTCAAGGTAGCTACATCAACTGCTCCCCTTGGTCCACCACTCTGGTTACCCAGTCAAAGAAATCTATGAGATTAGTTTGACAGGACCTTCCTTTGTAAACCCATGCTGTCTTGGATCCTGTGCCCTATGGATTCCAGGTGTTGCACTATCCTTTCCTTAAGGAGTGCCTCATAATCTTGACCACTACTGAGGTAAGACTGACTGGTCTGTAGTTCCCTGCCTCCTCCCTGCTACCACTCTTGTGGGACGGGATCACAATGAGCCCTCTCCAGTCTCTGGGACCTCTCCTGTGCTCAGACACTCACTAAACAGTTCTGCTAATGGCTCTGCTAGTTCCACCTTTAGCTCCTTAAGTACCCTGGGATGTATGCCATCAGGTCCCATTGCCTTATCCACCCTGAGCTTAGCAAGCTCTTGTAGGACCTTTCTTTGTGAAGGAAGTAGTGCTCACCTCCCTCCCCGTGTCCATGATGCTGAGCTGTGGGGCCCTGCCCTACCTTCTTCAGTAAATACTGAGCAACAGTATCTATTTAGGATAAATGCCTTTACAGGGTCCTCCTCCTCACATGCTCCTTTTCTCCATTAAGCTTAGAATACCCCTCTGGACTTTCTCCTTTCACTAATGTATCTATAGAAAGTCTTGTCACCTTCTTTTACTGTTTGTGCTAGTGTTTCCTCAGTTTGGGACTTTGCCTGCCTTACTGTCTTCCCTGCTTCCCTTAGGGCAGTTTGGTATGCCTCCCTGTCTTCATCCCGCTGTGTTCCCTTATATTTCCTGAAGGCCAGCCTTTTGGCTCTGACCTTTTCTGCTACTGTATTTGAGAACCAAAGTGGTTTCCTTCATCTTTTGCACTTCCTTTTCTGTCTAACACAATGGGATGTTGCTTCAAGTATTGCATCCTTAATGCTTCTGCCCACTTTGCCTGTACCCTCACACCTGTGTTTCTTTTGCCAGGGCTAGCTTAACTCTGTTGGCCATCTTATCAAAGTCAGCTCCTCTGAAGTCCCATATTTTTGCCTTGGAATGGGATGATTTAGATGTAGTAGCCAAATTGAACCATACCATGTGATGGTCACTGGCCCCAGGTGACCTTCTACTTGGAGATCTGTGATCCCGTCCCTGTTAGTCAGTACTAGATCTAAGATAGCCCTGTCTCTTGTGGGTTGCTGTACCAGTTGTTTGAGGCCTCTCCTGCAGGAATCCACTGTGTGTCTAGTTCTGCAGATGTTCCTGCTGGTATTGACCAATCTGTATCCGACATGTTGAAGTCTCCATTATAAGAACCTCCCTTTAGCTGTCATGTTTGTATATCTTCTAACAGTAATGTTCTATGTCCTCCCCTGGTCTGGGGGCCTGTAGACAACCCCAGTTCTTATGGCTGTCCCATTTCCTGTTTCAGGGTGACCCACATTTCTTCTGGCTCCTATGTGTATTCTGAATTTCTGTAGCTTTGATATTTTCATTGACATACAGGGCCACTCTTCCCCTTTTGCACTCTCGGTCTCTTCTGAACAATACATAGCCAGGTACTGAATTCTCCCAAGTGTGGTTACTGGTAAACCACGTCTCACTAATTGCTACTATGTCCAGTTTAGCCTCTGACATTATTGCCTGCAGGTCTGGGATCTTATTTCCCAGGCTGTGAGCATTTGTGTACAAGATTTTCCATTGGCCAGATTTTAGTGCGTTAGTTGTTGGGTGAGGTTTGGCATTACCCCTGTGTGTCGTATGGGGAGACAAACCTTTTTTCTTACCTGGTGATGCAAAAGAACTGCAAACATGCTGAATCCCTGTTTGACCACTAGCTGAGGGGGGTGTTCTTCCCATTCAACGTATGGGGTGCTGCACCCCTCTCCCCATTTGCTAGTTTAAATATTCTGCAAAGACGTCAAACTTCTGCCCCAAAGCACTGACTCCCTCCTTAGTCAGATGCAGTCCATCAAATTTAAAGAACTTTCGCTCCCAGAACTGTTGCCAGTTCCCTACAAATCTGTGTCCTTTTTCCTGGCACCAGCCCTTGAGCCTCCTCTCCTGGGGGTGGTTGCCCCTCCCCCCGTAGTCCCGCCAGCCACCGGGTGGAGATCCAGTGGTCAGTGTAGGCGACATGTTGGGAGGGTGCCTTGAGATGCAGCATGTGCATGCCTCCACATGTGCACGCACATCCAAGGTAGGGATAGGAATCGGGGAGAAAACTATAGGGGGGAAAACAATTATGTATGGAAAAAAAAATGTAATGAAATTTAATGCTTGTTATTTTTTTGACACTACTAGCTCTTTAACTTGCTATGCTACCACTATATGAAAACATTTCGTCAAATTCTTTATCCACATTAATTCCAATCTAACTGAACAGATGTTGCAGCTTCTATTTTATTTTACTGCATTTGTGTTCCCCCCCAGTGTTCTGCTTTCCCCTCCCCCACCCTGACAATCAAAGCTGCCAAAAGCAGGATGGCAGGTGTGGCTGCCTTCACAGCTCCTTGGTCAGTCAGTAGTGTCTGCTTGAACAGCAGGTAAATACAGGTTACTCACCTGTAACAGGAGTTCTAGGAATGGTATATGTTGTTCATCCACACTTACTGGCAGGTTCCTTGCTGCTTTAAATCTTGCCGGAAGGTTTTCAAGCTGGCTCCTCCCACCCACCTGGGTGGTAAAACTCTCAGCTCCGCCCCACAGCGCCAGATCTGGCCTGCTGGGAAGCCAGGTTCTTGCTTGTCGAAGCCGGGAGAGTAAGGTAGGTTGTGTGGATGAACAACATATACCATTCCTAGAACTCCTGTTACAGGTGAGTAAACTGTATTTCTAGGGACATGGATATGTTGTTCAATCCACACTTACCGGCAGACTCCTAGCAGTTCTCTGGGAGGAGGGAGGCAAGGCGCGCAACCCCTACTTGGGAAATAAGGACTGAAGAACCGAGGTCCCAAAACCAGCATCCCAGCATGACTCAAGGTCAATGTGGTAGGGGGTAATGAAGGTGTGTGCTGACTTCCAGGTAGCAGCCCTCCAGATTTCCTGGATTGGGACGTCTCTGGAAGCAGCTACTGATGCAGCGGTATGGCGGGTAGAATGAGCTCTTATCCTTTTGAGAGGCTCCATGCCCGCCAACCTGTAGCAGAGATCTATGCAGGAGGTGACCCACCTGCCTATCGTCCGCTTGGCTGCAGGTCTGCCAGGTGCAGCTTCAGCGTAGGTGACAAACAGCTGGAGAACCTCTCCCCGAACTTCAGCCGTCTGCTCCTTGTAATAAGAGAGAGCTCTTTTAGGGTCCAAAGTATGGCGCCTATATTGGCCTCCGAGGTGTGACTGAGGTAGAACACTGGCAGAGTCAACACCTGGTTAAAGTGAAACTCCAACACTACCTTGAAGGAATTTCAGGTGGGGGCACAGGACAACCTTGTCCCTGTGGAAGACCAGATAAGCAGGCTTCGATGGAAGCGCCTGGAGCTCTCCATCCTTCTGGCTGATGTGATAGCCACCAGAAGGCGGTCTTCCCGACAAGTGAGAGATATCACACCAGCACGCGAGGTTGAATGGCTTGCCCATGAGCTTAGCCAGTACCAGCAGTAGATCCCACGGAGGTGGAGGTTCTTGCACCGGAGGGGATATGTGATCAAGGCCTTTGAAAAAGCACCCGACCACCTTCTCCTGCACCACCGACTGCTTCCCGGCCCGCACCCGTAAGCAGAGATGGCTGACAGGTGCACCTTAAGGGTCGTCAACTGAAGTCCTAGCTGAGAAAGGGACCACAGGTAGTCCAGAATGCTAGCCAAGGGACAGGAGGAAGGGTCCAACCCCTTATCCTGACACCAAATGGAGAATCTCTTCCATTTGAAGTCATAGCATTTCCTGGTCGACTCCTTACAAGATGCCTCAACAACGTTGAGGACCTCATCGGAAAGACCCAAGGCCTGGAACTCTAGCCGCTCAGGAACCAGGCCGTCAAGTGCAGGGATTGAAGGTACGGGTGGAGTACCTTCCCCTTGTT
This sequence comes from Neoceratodus forsteri, assembly GCA_016271365.2. Lineage (NCBI taxonomy): Eukaryota > Metazoa > Chordata > Ceratodontiformes > Ceratodontidae > Neoceratodus > Neoceratodus forsteri. The sequence goes on along the minus strand of CM028131.1, from coordinate 104,829,742 downwards.
GACTGAGATCAGGTCCGGGCTACCTCGGGAGCCTGGAGCTGAGGCTGAGGAGATCTGGATACCAGAACTGGCAGGGCCAGTCTGCGGCTACCAGAATCACCTGCGCCTTGTCCCTCCTCGCCTTGAGAAGCACCTTGTGGATCAAGGGAAATGGAGGGAAGGCTTAGAAGAGGTCCGGGGTCCACAGCCTCAAGAAGGCATCCCCCTGCAGCGAGCCCTGCTGAGGGGTGCAAGCATGAAACAGCCTCAGCTTCGCATTCTCCCTGGAGGCAAACAGGTCCACCTGAGGTATGCCCCAGTGGGAGAACAGATCTTGTACTACCTCCAGCAGGAGAGACCACTTGGGAGATGCAGCACCTATCTGGCTTAGGGCATTGGCCAGAGTGTTGGAGGCTCCTGCCACATGGATGGCTAGGAGATCCACCTCTAGTATGCTCATGAGAGACCAAGTGCAGAGAGCTTCCTTGCACAGAGGCAAGGAGCGCGTCCCACCCTGGTGGTTTAGGTAGTACATGGTCGTGGTGTTGTCCGTCTGGACCTGGACCACTTGACCCCGTACAAACGGAGCGAAGGCGATGAGGGCTAGTCGGACCGCTCGAAGCTGCAGCAGGTTGATGTGGCATCAAGACTCCTGAGGGGACCAGAGGCCGTGCGCTCTGAGCTCCTCCAGATGGGCATCCCAACCCATCAGAGAGGCATCAGTCTTTAGAGTGACCGTCTGCTCTGGGCGGACAAACGGGATACCCTCCTGCAGATGAGCTGGAACGAACCACCACTGGACAGCGTTCCCCATTTCCTGGGTCACTATCACTGGCTGGTCCAGAGGACCGGAGCGCTGTGACCACTGGCGGGCCAGCCCCCATTGCAGGGGATGCATGTGCCAGCGGGCCCAATGGACCATGCTGGTGCAGGCCACCATGAGACCCAGGAGGCGCAGGAAGTCCCGGGCAGGGCGCAACTGCCCAACCAGAAATGACTGGGCAAAGGAGGAAAGAACCTCTAAACTGTCCGCCGGGAGCCATGCTCTGGCTCGAAGAGAGTCGAGCTCTGCCCCGATGAACTGAATCACCTGCGTTGGCACGAGTTCCGATTTGGCCTCGTTGATGAGGAGGCCAATCTGAGAGCAGACCTGGAGGGCCAGATCCCTGGACCGCTCCACCTCCAGCCTGGAGGGGGCTGCAATCAGCCAGTCGTCCAGGTAAGGGTACACCCAGACCCTTCAGCGCCGCAGGAATGCTGTCTCCACTGCCATGCATTTGGTGAAGACCCTGGGAGCTGGAGAGAGGCCGAAGGGCATGGCCCGGAACTCATAAAGGGATCCTTCCGCTCTGAAGCGTAGGAATCGCTGGTGGGACGGACGGATTGGGACGTGAAAGAACGCGTCCTGGAGGTCCAGAGAATCACACGCCTCGTTCCAAGGATAGAATGATCGGAGCCAGAGTGACCATCCTGAAGGTTCGAGACCTTAGGAACTTGTTCAGGTTGTGTAGGTCTAGAATGGGGTACGAGACCCCCATCCGTTTTGGGACCAGGAAGTACCTGGACACAAACCCTGGGTCTGATGGAGGATCCGCCACCTCCCTGATCACCTCCTTCTGGAGAAGCAGGGCAATGTCGGCTTGACGACCCGACAGAGAGGCTGCGGACCCCGCAGCCCCTGTGGGGCGACGGCTCAATAGGTTGAGGACTGCTCGAATTCCAGAGGCAGACCCTTTCCTACCACTTCCAGCACCCAGCGGTCCGTGGTGATACCAGACCAGGCGGAAAGGAAGTGGCGGAGCCATCCCCCCACGGGGGGAACCCGGGGAGGAGTGACGAGGTTGGGGGCGACACCCCTCAACCCCTCACTGGGCAGGCTTGGAGGAAGGACCAGCCGAGGAGCCTCCTGGACCTTTCCCTCCCGGCTTCCTGCTGGAGGAAGCTGCAGGCTTGGCTTTGGGGTGCCACGTGTGAGCCTGCTGGCCCTGATGCTGGTGTTGCTGGGTCGGACGTGCCGCAGGGGCTGAAGGCCAAAAGGGCTTACGCTGCTGCTGGCAGCCTTTGTCGTCCTGGGCAGACGTGACCAAGTCCAAGGTAGCACTGGACTTCTCGATCCTTTGCAGATGACCCTCCACCCCGGGACCGAACAAGTCGGTACCCAAGAAGGGAACGTCTGCCAGCTTGTGCTGGGTATCTGCTGTAAAAGTGGAGATCCGCAACCAAGCTCTGCGGCGCATGGCCACTGCGGCCGCTACTGACTGGGCACACGAGTCAGCTATGTCCAAGGACATTTGTAGCAGCTGTTTGGCCACCGCCCTTCCCTGATCCTGCACTTGCTTGACCGTCGTCTGAAGGTCAGCCGGGAGATGAGGAATCACCTTATCCAGGGAGCCCAAAAGGGTGTGTGAAAAGTGTGCCATCAGAACGGCCAAGCTGGCCTGACGAAGGCCTAGGGAGGAAGCAGCATAGACTTTCCACCCGGAGTAGTCCAGTTTCTTGGACTCCTTATCAGGTGGCTTGTCCACATCCTGAGCGTTCCCGGAATGCCGGAAAACGCTGTCGGTCACTAGCCCCTCCGCGGAGGGGTGCTCCGAGAAACCTGAGAGTGAACCAGTGGGAACAGCATACTTTCAAGCCATCCTGGCCGAAGGTGCTAGACAAGCGCTGCCACAGCTCCAGGGCCGGGCCAACAATGGCTTCGGCCACCGGGAAGGCCTCCGTGGGGGAAATCCCCTCGGTCCAGTATCTCCGTGAGGGAATATTTGTCCCGTTTTGAAATGGGTTCGAGCTTCATACCAGTGGACTCTGAGATGAGCTGAAGCATTCCAAGGAACGAGGATGGGCTCTCGTCCACCGACTGACTCCCAGTGGACTCCAGGTCAAGCGACCTGGAGAACAAGGAGTAGTCGTCGTCAGTGCAACAGCTGCCAAGCACCTGAGCCACCCTCCACCTGCCGAGGTCGATCAGGAGTGAGGGTGACCGACAACCGATGGGGCAAGCCCTGGCCTGACTGAGAATCCATGGTCAGGGCCCCAGTTTTAGGTTGTGGAGGTTCCACCACAATGGGTGGCGCAGCCGGTTTCAGACGAACAACCGGTGCCGGCTTTGGCTCCTCTACTACAATGAGGGGTTGTTTCGGCCACTCTGGTGACAGCCACTTAATGGCCGGGGAAGGTGGCAGTCGGCTTATTCCCGGTCAAAGGGCTGCGCCACATTAGATCCTCGCGTCGCTGACACAATTTGCGCGGGCCTATCCTCGAAGAGGGGCGATGATGAGGATGCGGGCGCCTACTTTCCGCAGTGCCAAGACAGAGACCGCCGATGTGGCAGGATCTGACTGGACCTGGAAGAGGTCGAGACCGAGACCGTCGGTGTTTCTGAGGTGGGTCTGAGAGGGGGTTGGGGAAACCCGCTCCTCCCTCGGTTCAGGGACTTTAACCGGGGGACTCCGGCACAGGAAAGTCCTCGGTTTCCACCGGGGGAATCAGTGAAGAAGGGTTGTCGGCTTCTCCAGTCGACAGCCCGTCCGATGGTGAGAAAATCTCGACTCGTCCAATGGGTGTCTCGGCCAGCTGACCTGACGGGACATCAGGAAGCCAGCGCCTTAGCTGCAGCCTCGACCAAGTAGAGTGCCCACTATCTGGGGAAGGGACCTCTCCCTCCGAACAGCGACAGTGGGACTTACCCTTAGAATCCTTCTTTTTGGACTGAGAGGAATGTCCCAGATGCCCTTTCCCCTGGTGGAGAGGGACTGACAAAGCTCCTTGAACGAAGCCGTGTAGGAGGAGCCCAAAGAGAGCGGGATAGATGCCGCGACCGAAGGAGATGATGATGTGGCCTGGGCCGCTTCCTCCTCGAGGGCAATCATCTGTTCGAGCTGTTCAGCCGAGCCCGCAGCCACGGACACCGCCCAATGGGCCTTCTTCAACCTGACCGGAGGATAACGTTTCTCGGGGCGCCCAAGTTGCAGTCTGGCAGCGCGATCCTCTAAGATCGTGGCCGAAAAGGACTTGCACAAGTCGCAGGCCTGCGAATCGTGCTCAAGCCCTAGGCAATAAACGCACGGCACCGACGAAAACCGGGAGAAGATTTGTCCATCGCAGCCACGAGGGAAGATAAAGACCGAAGTCTTGTAAATTTTTAAATTAGTTTTGGGTTAACCGAAGAGTTTGGATCCAGGCCTAAAACGCAGAGCGCAAAGGAGGGAACCTGAGCTTCCAAGCGGTAAGGAAGATCTGGCGTCATGGGGCGGAGCTGAGAGTTTTACCACCCGCGTGGGTGGGACAAGCCAGCTTGAAGACCTTCCAGCAAGATTTAAAGCGGCAAGGAACCTGCCAGTAAGTGTGGATTGAACAACATATCCATGTCCCTAGAATCTGTGCATTCCTTCTCAGGAGCCAAGAGCCTCATCTCTGTCTCAAGTTCAGCTCCCAGTCGGCCTCACTTGAGGTTCCAGGGGAACACATGTGAACTACGGCCAACCATGTGCCAGCATGAACCACTGGTCCATCCTACCTGTTTAATTTTCAACAGGTCAGAATCCACCTGAGAGTCCCAAAAAAGGGAAAGTACCTCTCAAAGGACCAATACCCAGCTGACACCAGTTAAAATGTTTCTTCAACTCTTGCAACTGGAGTGCTTAGTATACATAACAGCATACATACTTGAAGCGTATCTTCTCATCCAGGTCTGTGGGAGGCTCATGAGTAATGAGGTTCACCAGCTCCTCCATGCAGTGATCCTGGCAGATGAAGTCCAAAAGTCGGCGATTCTGGGCTTTGCACTCCTGTAGGATATCATCTTCGTCCATCAGCTCCTGCAGCGTCACTTCCTCCTTGTCCAGCAGCTTGTCGATGTGCGACGTCGTGTTCAAATCGAACTTCCAGAACATGGTGATGAGCACACCTAGCTGAGAAACAAGAAGGGAACAATTAGCCATCATTCCTTTAAAGACTGCCACCCTAAAGATCAAAGAACATCCCCTAGAGGTGTGGCACCCCATTTTTGTAGGGTTCCTACAGAAAAGAGCAGTTAGGTAAGAACTTACTGTAACAGTAGATCTTCGACGAGGGGATCTCAGTCTTCGAGTTACACCATAGGAACAAGTCCCAAGCAGTGACAGGTACAGACAGACAGTCTGGAAGGAGAGCTCTCCCTAAACTTAAGACAGGAGACCCTGTAGCACAGCCCTGCCAAAACCTGCATGAGCTCTTGTAGCAATGTCCAGACTGTCGTGCTTGGTGAAAGTGTGGACTGCACTCCAGGTGGCGGCCGCACAGATGTCAGCACAGGGTTTTAAATAGCTGGTATAGCATAGCAAAACGCTAAGCAAAACGGGGTAATGCTAACCATTTTCAGATCCGCTTAGCGGTAGACTGCTAACCATTTTCTGAGTGAATCCATGACACAGTACACAACATTAATAAAACTATATAATTTTTTTCAATTTTGCTAATCAATCTGTGCCAAGTGCTGTGCATTTTCACAACTGATTAGCACTTTTACACATCAAACTGCTAATCATTTTTTTCAGCTTATTTAAAACCCTGCAGCAGCTGAGACCCCTCGGAAACAAGCCACAGAGGTAGCCATTCCTCTGGTGAAATGAGCTTTGACAGCACCCAGCAAATCTCTGCTGTACTTGTCACAGAACACAATGCAATTAGCCCACCATTTTTATAAACATTGCTAAGAAACTGAAGCGCCCTCTCTACCTGGGGAGAAAGAAAACTGCTTTAACTTCCTATTTTCCTTGGTCCAAAGTGAGTAGTATTTCAAAGTCCTGAGCACATCAGTGCTTCCCCTGGATTGGCACGCTCTGGAAAACAAACAGGATGGTGGCTAAACTGATTGAGTGTAAACTCTGAGACTGCCTTAGGGAGAAACTTAGAATTTGTTGCCAGACACACCTTGTTTTTGTGAACAATCAAATAAGGCTCCTCACACCAGAGGGCCTGGAGCTCTGAAATCCTTCAAGCAGAAGTAATGGCAACTAAAAATAACACTTTCCAAGAGGGAAAGCGCAGATTGCAAGTTGCGATTGGCTCAAAAGGAGACCGCGTCAATTTCTTCAAAATAAAATTCAAATCCCAAGCCAGGACAAGGGAACAGACTGGAGATTTCTGATGCAGGATGCCCCTGAGAAAGGTACGGGACACATCTGAGATACGGTGCAACCACCCACGGGTTCGTGAAAGGCAGAGACAGACGAAAGGTGCACCTTGAGGGAGGAGTACTGGAGACCTGAGTCCAACAGTGAAATCAGGTAGTTCAGAATCTGGCTCACTGGACAAGTGAAAGGGGGCCAGATGATGTTTGGCAGCCCAGATCACAAACCTCTTCCACTTCATGGCATATGTGGCTCTAGTGGAGGGCTCCGAGCTGCCACGAGGACACCCACCACTCTCTTGAGATAGCCCAAACCAGGCAATGGCTATGTTCTCAGGAGCCAGGCATGCAGACGAGGGGACTTGAGGTTGGGATGGATCAGAGTCCCCTAGGCCTGGGTCAGCAGATCCCTGCAGAGAGACAGAGGGACCGGAGGCTCCTCCGCTAACTGCTGCAGTATTGCAAACCATATCTGCCATGGCCAGCTGGGTGCGACCAGGATTATGCTAGCCCCCTCCATCTGCAGTTTGGCTAGCCCCCTCTAAACCAGAGGAAATAGAGGGAAGGCATAGAGGAAGCTCCCACTCCAAGAGAGGGACAAACATCTCACCAGAAAACTACACGCCACAGCTCTAGCGAGCAGAAACTAGGCAGTTTTGCATTGAGTGGGGACGCAAAAAAGGTCCAACTCTGGAAGACACCATCTAGGGAACAGATCTTCTGCAACAGATGAGAGAAGTTCACACTTGTGCATGCTGGACGGTGTCCTGCTGAGGCTGTCCGCCAGAGTGTTTAGTATGACACAGACGTGGGACAGCAGAGAGGACCAGGCTGTGGTCAAGTGCACAGTATGATACTTTCATTGCCTCCCTGCACAGGGGTACGAATGCATGCCCACCTGCTTGCTGATGTAGCAGACAACACTAAGATTGTCAGACTGGATCAACACCTGACCTTGAGGAGATGGTTCTGAAAGGCTTGCATGGCATACAGAACTACCCACATCTCCAGGACATTGATATGCATGGAGGTTTTGATCTGGGACCATGTTCCCAGAGTTTGAAAGGGACCCAGGCGCACTCCCCAGCCTGAACCAGAGGCATCTTTGGTGAGGATTTGCTGGAGGGAGGAGATCTGGAATGGGATCCCTTGTAACACGTTCTGTGGATCCATTCACCACTGGAGCACTTTGCGGACCAGGGAGGAGACCAGCACTAACTGATCTAAATCGTTTGTGCATCGGTCCCATTGCACTCTGAGCGTCCACTGGAGGACTCGCATGTGCAGTCTGGCCAAGGAGACCGTGGCTATGGCCACAGCCATAAGCCCCAATAGTCTCAGGTACACCCTTGCAGGAACATAACAGCTCTGGACAGCCTCCTGAGCCTGAACAATAAGGCACTCCACCCTGTTGAGAGGCACGAAGGCTTTGCCCTGTGCCAAGTCCAGGACTGCCCCTATATACTGCAACCTCTGGGATGGAATCAGGGTGAGCTTGAGCAGACTGACAGTGATGCTCAGAGAGAGAAGTAACTGAAAGGTTCTCTCCAGGGTCCAGAGGAGCTGTTCTCTGGACTTAGCCTTCAGGAGCCAGTCATCCAGGTAGGAGAAAATGTACAGTGCCTCCATATGAAGAGCTGCAGCTACCCGCTGCTAAACACTTTATAAAGACCCGTAGTGCAGAGGATAAGCCAAAGGGCAATACTCTGAATTGGTAGTGCTCGCCCTGAAAGAGAGAAACCGAAGAAATCTCCTGTGCAGAACACAAACCGAGATGTGCAAGTAAGCATCCTGCATATCCAGGGAGCACAGCTAGTCACCATGCTTAAGTAAGGGCAGTAGGCCTGGCAGAGTGACCATGTGGAATATCTTATGCTGGATATAAAGGCTGAGGTCCTCGAGATCTAAAATAAGCCTCAAATCTCGGATTCTTTCCAGGACCAGGAAGAACCTAAATAAAAATCCTTGTTCCTATGGCATCCGGGCACTGGCTCGATGGCCTTTTTCCACAGAAGAGACTGTACCTTCTCCCGAACTGTTAGATGAAATAGGGGGGCAGGTGGAGGGTACTGGAGGAGTCTCCTGAGGCATCTCTACAAGTTCCAGAGTGTGTCCTCTCTCTATTATCTGAAGAATTCAGGCATCTGAAGTGATGGTTCTCCACTGATTGACATGGAGGGAGAACGACCTCTGACCACCACCTCTTGGTTGGGGACCAAAAGGGAGGGGGGGTCATCTGGCAAAGAGTCAGGCTGACATTGATCCAGCCACTGGGGCAGATCCGTCACCCCAGAACGCTTTTTACTGCAGTGCCAGAGAAGGAGGAGGCCCTTCTCTTGCCCTGAGAGCAAGAGGCTGCTCCGGACTTGTGGGGCACCTTGCGAAAAATGAAATTTAAATACCTGTAAATGTTCTTTCTCCAACAGCTGCTCTCCGAGCTTCCATACAGATAGGCTGTACCTCCTGATGCAGATATGCAGGCAGGAACTCAAAACTCTGCAGCTAGAGATATCCAGCCCTCCTCTCCTTGTTCCCAACAGTTCTTCCTAAAACAGTCCAACTGTGGCAATATTATATGAACTTGGAAACAAAAACGAGAAAATTATGCAATACGCTGCCAAATGGACAACTTTATACATTCTGGGAGGGAAGAAGCCCGGAAACCAGCCGGAGGAGAAAGAAAATTTACATGTATTTAAATTTTGTTTTCTCTCTCCTAAGCTGGTCTCTAGGTTTCCATACAGATGGGATATACAAAAGCAGTACATCCCCAGATATCCTGGGTGGGAAGAATGCAAGTGCCCTTAAAGGTTCACCACCACCTTAAGACCTCAGTGGTCAAAGGACGCCTCCGCCGAGGCCATCACATCCAGTTTGTAAAATTTTGTGAACATGTGAATAGATGACCACGTGGCCGCACTGCATAGGTCTGCTAGAGATGCTTCTCTGAAGTCCACCCACAAAGTTGGCCATAGCCCAGGTTGAATGGGCTTTTACTGGGCCAGGCAAAGGTACTCCAGCCTGATCATAGGCAGTGGGGATGACAGAATGAATCCATCTGGCTATAGAGTCTTTTGAAGCTTCTTACCCATATTTTGACCTGTAGTTAGAATAAACAAATGAGACGTTTTTCGTATAGAACGTGTTGTGGTGTATCATAGCCTTCAAGATGGCAGCCATGTTGGGCCATGCCATGCCACAGCATTTTTTTGTTGTTTAGTATTTTATTTGCTTTTAGATTATTTTACCTTTTTTATTCTGTTTTCCTAACTAGTTATGATACGAAAAACCTGCCGGTAGCTGTCAGCAGACAGCAGTGACAGCAATTGCGCGTTGTGCGTTGCTGTTACCCCCAAGCTTGTAAGTCCAGGATTAAGATCTGAGACTTTCTGGATCACTCTGATGTAACAGCGGGATGTTCGTCGTTTTCTACTGAGACTGGGAAACTGGGATCAAGCCGACTGCTGGATTTGTGTCGCTTTGGGGCTGTGTTATGGATTTCTTGGAGTGCCTGGAAAATATCGGGACGGTGAGCTGACTGCTGACTGTGTCGCCTTGGATTTGTGCTGCAGGTTTTGTGGAGGAATTTTGAGGCTGGGTCTCGTTAGATTTTAGCGATTTTTTCATTTTAGCCAGATGGTTTGCAGCGTCTCCGGTGCTGTTTTTCCGGAGTGTTGGCTTACAGCGAGCAGGCTGAATCCTTGTCTGAACCCAGGGCGGTTTACTGGGGTTGTTGACCGCGAGGGGGGATCAGGGCTGGTGCTGTTGGAGGACAGGCCCCAGTGTGCCCGTGGCTCCTGGGTTTCTGGCAGGCGGGCTGGAAAGCCTGCTTGCTTGGACCTAGTCGCGTGTTGACTTGCCCGGTAACAGCTCGGGGGACGAGTAGGGCGAAAACTTTTTCAGCTGGGTAGCTCCCATTGAGCGGATATTTTAACTTAATTCGAGAAGTTGAAGTGATTTCTTGGCTGCAAGGGCGGATTGTATTATCGTGGAGCGACTGAGAACTATCCAGGTCAGACTGTTCCTTTTTCTGTTTTATGTACTGTACTTTGGTGAAGTAGTGAGAGTGCTTCTTTCCTTCTATCAAGAACATTTGCGTGACTGTCCAATTATTACCCTACCTATGTGAGAGATAGGTTTGGGTATAAATTCCCCAGGGGTGAGAGCCCTGAGGGGTATCTATCAGTCTCTATCTTCAGTGGTTTATAAACAGAAAACTGATTGTAGCTTTGTGCCCAGATCATTTGAACTCCTCTTAAGGATCCAAAAGTCTGTTTGATGGGAATGGTCAATTGTTTTATTTTGGTTTTGTGTTAAATGCTCTCCCTTGCTATGTGAGAGGTGGGAGTTTTTTTTTTTTTGGTTTACTTTAGTTTTAAGATAGTTTAATTACTGTTTTCTTTTGTTTAGATATTTGTTAATTTTAACAAGTTTGTGGCTGATAAATAGTCATTTTTAAATTCGCGGCAGCATGTGTTGGGATCGAGCTTCTGTGGGCAGGTGCTATCCCCCCTCTAGGCTGAGGGACCTGTGCCCCTTCAACAGTCCCCCGTTGCAACCCGAGGTATACAGGCGCTGTCATGCCTTGGGGATTGCATGGTGGGGGGGGGGTTCTCTGGACGGGGGGGGGCAGAATGGGCGGATAAGTGTGGTGATGTCAGGGAGACGCGGGGCGAAATGGGTCCAGGATAGAGATTTGCGATACCTGGTTCCCATACCCAAGGGTTCCACTGACAGTGGGCAAGTGGCCCGCTCCTCCAAAGCCTCTCATACAACCCGGGCGGTGTTATGCAATGCCAGGTCTATAAAAAAACAAGACGGCAATTATTGCTGATCTTGTTGAGTCATCTGACCTGGCTTGCATCACCGAGACCTGCTGGATGAAAATGCTGGTCCCATTTTGGAGTCAGCTATTCCAGACGGGTACTCGGTGATACATCGCCTGAGACTGGATCGAAGGGGGGGGGGTTGCTATTTGTTTTAAATCGGAATTGGGCCTTGTGGAGGATCCAGCGGTGACCCCCCAGATCCTTTGAGTGCATCATGGAAGCAGGTGTGGGCAGCAGAATCCTACTCGTCTACCGTCCACCCGGTGACGAGAAAGTTGTTCTGCAAGAAGTTGCAGACTTCACTGTCGACCTGGTGTTGGAGCCCTCCAGGTGGTTGATCCTGGGAGACTTCAATGCCTGGGTCGACAATGAACTCTCGCATTTTGGTCAAAACTTCCTCCAACTGATGATTTTGTTGCGCTTTACACAGGTTCTTACCGCTGCTACCCATATTCAGGGTCACTCTTTGGATCTGGTGTTCACCCTGGGGATGGAGATCACGGAACTGGTGGTGGAACCAGTTGGGTGGTCTATCACTCCATAAGGTTCAATTTCACGGCCCCCCCATGAGACCAACTCCTTTGGAGATGGTCCAGTACCGCCCTTTGAGGGGAGTTACCCCTGAGGGTCTGATGGCGATGCTGGACCTATCTAGTTGGCCTATGGAGTGCATGGAACCAGATGCCTTAGCAGTGCACTATAATACACGGTGCTGAGGGCTCTGGATTCCATAGCTCCTTTCCATGTTTGCCCCCTCTCCCTCGCCCTCGGTCCCCTTGGTTTAATGGGACATTGAGGGAGCTGAGAAAAGTGGGGCGAAGGTTGGAATGCTGCTGGCAGAAATCTGGCCTGGAAGATGACAGACTTAGACTGATGGCCCACTATACGGACTATCAATCAGACATCTCCCACAAGAAGGCAGAGTTCCTGTCCAGGGAAATAGCTGCATCAAGAAATCGACCAGCTCAGCTCTTCCGGACCATGGACAGACTGTGCAATCCAGCCTGTCTGCAAGGTCAGAGAGCTTTTTCACAAATAAAGCGTGATGAGTTTGCTCGTCTTTTTGATAAGGTGTTATCGATAACGTCAGAGATTCGCAGTATGCATTCAAATAAGCATGGCGGTGATCGATGCGACGTTACAGGCCCTTGGTTTATCTAGATGGACTCTGACCAGCAAGCAATCACAGAAATCATGAAGATTGTCCAGGGCTTGCAACTGACTGGCTGTAGTTTGGATCCTGGTCCTACATGCCTCCTTGTGGGGTGAATGGATGCGATCGGACCACTCCTTACTGAGGCAGTCTGGTGTTCTTTGGACCAAGGGGTGTTTCCAGAGTCTCTAAAAGAGGCTATCGTAATGCTCCTTTTGAAGAAATCTTCCCTTGACCCTGTCTCACTAACTACAGACCGATCTCTAACCTGCCCTTTTTGGGCAAGGTTACTGAGAAAACAGTCGCGTTGCAGCTCGAGGACTTTCTTACCACCCATGAAGTCTATGATCCTCGCCAGTCTGGTTTCAGAAAGAGACATAGTAGCGAGACGGCGTTGGTTCAAGTACTGAATGATCTCCTAATAGCGAGAGATCGTAGGAGTCGTTCGATCTTTGTTCTCCTTGATCTCTCTGCAGCATTTGACACCGTGGACCACGGGATGTTGCATAACGCCTGAGGCTGCTCTGTGGACTGTCAGGAACAGTCCTCAGATGGTTCCATTCTTTCCTCACGAGCAGACCCAGAGGGTAGTATCAGGAATTTTTTCCTCTGCTCCCTTTGCTCTGCCTTGTGGGGTGCCGTAGGGTTCTGTGCTTCCCCCATGTTGTTCACGGTGTATATGCTGCCGTTGGGAGACATTATAAGGCGTTATGGGCCGAGTTTTCACTGCTATGCAGATGCTACTCAGCTCTGTATGTCCTTTGTACCCAAACAGAATGACGCATTATTGGTGTTTAACAACTGCCCCACTGAGATTCAGGACTGGATGAATGCTAACTGGTTAAGACTGAATCCGGACAAGACTGAGGTGCTGGTGGTGGACCTGGGTCACCGGGCAGAGAAGTCAACTCCTAGGTTTTCCTCTGGCCTTATGTTAGGGGGTAACCAGTTGAGACCTTCTGAACAGGTGTGTAATTCTTGATAGCGAGCTGACGCTGAAGGCACAGGTGTCAGCCGTTGTCAAGTCTTCCTTTTACCATCTGAGGAATATAGCCCGGATAAAACACCTTGTTCCACATGATGACCTTCTGGTATTGGTTCACGCCTTTGTTTCTTCGCGTCTTGACTACTGTAATGCTCTATATCTAGGGTTGCCGGGGGTGGATTTCCGTCGCCTGCAGCTGGTGCAGAACGCTGCGGCCAGGTTGTTGACTGGGTTGCCAACAACTTGCCACATCACACCTGTGCTGCTCGAACTGCACTGGCTGCCGGTACGGGGAATCACCTTCAAGGTCGCGTTGCTGACCTGTAAGACCCTACATGGTCAGGGACCGGGCTACTTGCAAGATCTCCTTCAACCCTACCGCCCTCTCCGCTCCACCGACGAGGGATTGCTAGAGACTCCCAGGGTTTGTCTTTAGTCATCGGGGGCCAGAGCTTTTTCTTTTGTGGCATCGACCCTGTGGAATTCTCTACCTCGTCAGATTCAAGAGTGCATGTCCACAGAGTCATTCAAGGCATCTTTGAAGAGTTATTTACTTGAACAAGCCTTTGAATAGGTCACCCTGCTGCCTTTTAACTGTTTTTATATTTATATTTATTGTGATGACTTATTTTATGTATTTGCGCTTTGATACTTGAAAAGCGTATTATAAATAAAAGTTGATTTGATTCTTTTAATGTACATTTTCACCACTCTTCGTGAATCCAGCGTGTGACATTCCCCTTCCCTGTCATTTTATGGGTGCGGGCAGAAGGAAGGCAGAATCAACTCCTAGTTGCAATGGAATTGAGACATTATTTTTGGCAAAAAAAATGGATTTATTCGCAGCACCACAGAATCCTGATGAAAGACAGTACATGACTCTTTAGTGGACAAGGCTCCTAGCTAGCTTATTCTCCTTGCTGAAGTAATAGCTATGAGAAAGATGATCTTCACTGTAAGATGCATGAGGGATGCTTCCATGAGAGGCTCAAAACGAGCCTTGGTCAAAGCTTTGAGAATCAAATTAAGTTTCCAGGGTGGTACCGTTGGTTTGATTGGAGGGTGTTTTAATGTTGCTGCCGTAAAAACTTCCTGACATTGGAATGTGAACCCAAAGACTCCCCTGAATCCACTGACAAGAGCGCCCCAGAGCGGAAACCTGAACTTGTAATGTGGCCGGTTGCAGTCCTTTGTCAAACCCATCCTGAAGAAACTGCAGTAGTCCAGGCAATGATATTGGTTGACTCTGTATGTGCTTGGATTGAAGCCAGAACAAGAATTTCCTCCAAATCCTGTTCTTTAGAGGAAGAGGGGTGACATGAGTGCACTATCATTTCAATCAGAGGAGCTGTGTAGCCTAGCTCTTTGAAAGTTTCCCGCTCAATCTCCAGGCCGAAAGGGACAAGTTCCTTAGACTGGGATGTAGTACCAGACCCTGATGGAGAAGGTCTGAAGCAGGTGAGCCCCCCCGACCGAGGCTGGCATCGGTCGTGATTCGTATTTGGCGTGGATGGCCCAACGTGCGACCCCTTATAATATTGGTCCTCTGAGTCCACCACTGGAAGGAAGTCTTTATCTGTGGAGAAACTGAGATCAGTTGGTGCTGGCTGTATCTGTACTGGGACCACAGTCTAAGCAGGTGTGCTTGAATGGGCTGCATGTGCACTAGAGCCCAGGGGACTCAATCCACCAACAACACTAGAGTCCCAATTAGCTGCATGAAGGAGTGAGCCGGCAGCTGAGAAGCTGAATGAAACTTCCTGATGAGCTTCAGCAGGTCCCTGAATTTTGTTGCGGGGGGACCTTGTTGGCTAGTGTCATGAAGTCTGCCCCAGGTGCCTCAAGGTCTTGCTCTGAGTCGGGAGCTTTTCTCTAGTTGATGACAAAGCTGTGTGTTGACAGGCACCAGACTACCTCCGCCACTGCTTGGTCGAGCTGAGGGGCCTTGATGAGAATATCGTCCAGGTAAGAGAAAAGTTGTATCCCTCTGTTCTGGAGGTGAGCTACGGCCGATACTAGGACCTTGGAGAATGTCCTTGGGGTTGAAGAAAGCCTGAATGGTACTGTTTTGAATTATAAATGCTGTTCCCCCACCTTGAACCTGAGATATTGCCTGTGTAGGTCTTGGATGGGACTATGCAAATAGGCATCTTGCAAATCGATGGATGCCAAAAAATTCCCTTGCTGTAACTCCCTGATGATCGATGACTAAGTTTCCATATTGAAAGGTCTGCTGCAGACAAAACGATTCAAGAATTTGGGGTCTAGGACTGGCCTGAATCCCCGTGTGCATTTGGGCACAATGAAGAATAGAGAGTATACACCTCAACTGAACTCGGGGGGGGGGGGACTTGCTCGATAGCCCCTCCGTGAAGGTCTATAATGGCCTGTAACATCGCCTGTCTTTTGTTGGGGTTGCCTGAGACAGGGGAGGGCACCACATGAGGAAGCAGGGCTTGGAGTTTAATTCTATTAGGTAACCCTTGCTGATGATGTCTAGGACCCATCTGACGTGGTCTGGACACATTCCTCGAGAAGGTCTGAAAGTCTGCTGCCCACTCAAGGATGGGCCCGGATGGCTTCATTGTGACTTTCTGCTATTGTTCCCGGTGTCTCTGGTGCCACCTCCACCACTGGATCCTCCTCCCCTGAAGTTGCACTGGTTACGCGAGAAGAACCATGTTCTCTTGCCTGAGAAATTAAGAGTTTTGATCCTTGTTGTAACCTCAGTCACTAAAATTGTATCCGAGGCCTGGGGACCATGATTTGCCAGCTTCTTGGTTGTGGTATGTGCATTTTGCTGTCTCCCCAGATTCCTTTGCTGCCTCCTTAAGAGCTGAGCCAAACAGGAAATTCCCTTCATACGGAGGCGTTCACCAAATGGCTTTTTGAGAAGGCGTCTGCTTGCCAGGCCCGAAGTCAAAGGTTGCAGCAAGCCAAAGTTTGATAAAACATGGTCCGAGCGGCACCCCTGACTGCCTCCTCTGACATGTCTGCTACATAAGCTGATGGCAAACCCATTCATTGCAGCTGATGAATAAATACAGGTTACTCACCTGTAACAGGAGTTCTAGGAATGGTATATGTTGTTCATCCACATTTTCTGGCAGGTATCCTTGCCGCTTTAAATCTTGCTGGAAGGTCTTCAAGCTGGCTCCTCCCACCCACCCAGGTGGTAAAACTCTCGGCTCCGCCCCATGACACCAGATCTGGCCCACTGGAAGCTCAGGTTGTGCGTCGAAGCCGGGGAGGTCGGGTGGGTCGTAGGGATGAACAACATATATACCATTCCTAGAACTCCCACAGGTGAGTAACCTGCATTTAGGGACATGGATATGTTGTTTATCCACACTTTCTGGCAGACTCCTAGCAGTTCTCCGGGAGGAGGAGGCAAGGCGCATACCCCCTACTTAGGAAATAGAGACTGGAGAACCGAGGCCCCAAAACCAGCATCCCGGCGTGACTCAAGGCTGATGTGGTAGTGGGTTATAAAGGTATGTGCTGACTTCCAGGTAGCAGCCCTGCAGATATCCTGGATAGGGACGTCCCTGGAAGCAGCTACTGATGCAGCGGTATGGCAGGTAGAATGAGCTCTTATCCCTCTGGGAGGCTCCATGCCTGCCAACCTACAGCAAAGATCTATGCAGGAGGTGACCCACCTGCTTAACGTCCGCTTGGCTGCAGGTCTGCCAGGTGCGGCTTCAGAGTAGGTGACAAACAGCTGGTGAACCTCTCCCCGAACTTCAGCCGCGCACTCCTTATAGTAAGCGAGCGCCCTTCTAGGGTCCAGAGTATGGAGCCTATATTCGGCCTCCGAGGTGTGACTGGGGTAGAACACCGGCAGAGTCAACACCTGGTTAAGGTGAAACTCCACCACCACCTTCGGAAGGATTTCGGGTGGGGGCAAGGACAACCTTGTCCCTGTGGAAGACCAGGTAAGGAGACTCTATGGAAAGCGCCTGGAGCTCTCCCATCCTTCTGGCTGACGTGATAGCCACCAAGAAGGCGGTCTTCCATAACAGGTGAGAGATGTCACACCTGTGCATTGGTTCAAATGGCTTGCCCATGAGCTTTGCCAATACCAGCAGTAGATCCCATGGAGGTGGAGGTTCACGCACCAGAGGGGATATGTGATCCAGGCCTTTGAGAAAGCGCCCGACCACCGACTCCTGAGCCACCGACTGCTTCCCGGCCCGCGCCCGGTAAGCAGAGATGGCTGCCAGGTGCACCTTTAGGGTCGTCGACCTAAGCCATTGCTGAGAAAGGGACCATAGGTAGTCCAAGATGCTTGCCAAGGAACAGGAGGAAGGGTCCAGGCCCTTGCCCTGACACCAAATGGAGAATCTCTTCCATTTGAAAACATAGCATTTTCTGGTCGACTCCTTACGCGACGCCTCAACTACATTGAAGACCTCGTCGGAAAGACCCAAGGCCTGGAACTCTAGCCGCTCAGGAACCAGGCCATCAGGTGCAGTGATTGAAGGTCCGGATGGAATACCTTCCCCTGATTGACTGATAACAGGTCCAGGCAAGCTGGAAGCTGCCTCGGGAGCCTGGAGCTGAGGCTGAGGAGATCTGGATACCAGCATTGGCGGGGCCAGTCTGGGGCTACCAGAATCACCTGCGCCTTGTCCCTCCTCACCTTGAGAAGCACCTTGTGGATCAAGGGAAATGGGGGAAAGGCGTAGAAGAGGCCCGGGGTCCACGGCCCCGAGAAGACATCCCCCTGCAGCGAACCCTGCTGAGGGGGGCGGGCATGAAACCGCCTCAGCTTCGTATTCTCCCTGTAGGCAAACAGGTCCACCTGAGGTGTGCCCCAGTGGGAGAACAGATCTTGTACTACCTCCGGCAGGAGAGACCACTCGTGGGACACAGCCCCTATCCAGCTTAGGGCATCGGCCAGTGTGTTGGAGGCTCCTGCCACATGAATGGCTAGGAGATCCACCTCCAGGCTACGCATGAGTGACCAAATGCGGAGAGCTTCCTTGCAGAGAGGCATGGAGCGCGTCCCGCCCTGGCGGTATAGGTAGTACATGGTCGTGGTATTGTCCATCTGGACCTGAACCACTTGACCCTGTAGAAACGGAGCAACGGCGGTGAGGGCTAGACAAACCACTCGAAGCTCCAGCAGGTTGATATGGCATCGGGACTCCCAAGGGGACCAGAGGCCGTGCACTCTATGCTCCCCCAGATGGGCACCCCAACCCATCAGAGAGGCATCGGTCGATTGAGAGACTGTCGGCTCGGGGCGGACAAACGGGATGCCCTCCTGCAAATGGACTGGAATGGTCCACCACTGGAGAGCATTCCACATCCCCTGGGTCACCGTCACTAGCTGGTCCAATGGATCGCAGCGCTGTGACCACTGGCTGGCCAATCCCCACTGAAGGGGACGCATGTGCCAGCGGGCCCAACGGACCACGCTGGTACAGGCCGCCATAAGACCCAGGAGGCGCAGGAAGTCCCGGGCAGGGCGCGATTGCCCAACCAGAAATGATTGGGCAAAGGAGGAAAGAACCTCGGCCCTGTCCGCTGGGAGTCGTGCTCTGGCTCGAAGAGAGTCAAGCTCTGCCCCGATGAAACGTATCACCTGCTTCAGCCCGAGTTCTGACTTGGCCTCGTTGATGAGAAGGCCGATCTGAGAGAAAACCTGGAGGGCCAGATCTCTGGACCGCTCCACCTCCGGTCTG
Source organism: Neoceratodus forsteri (assembly GCA_016271365.2). Lineage (NCBI taxonomy): Eukaryota > Metazoa > Chordata > Ceratodontiformes > Ceratodontidae > Neoceratodus > Neoceratodus forsteri. The sequence continues at coordinate 104,810,997 of CM028131.1, read as the reverse complement.
GAGGGGGCTGCTATTAGCCAATCATCCAGGTAAGGGTACACCCGGACTCCTCGGCGCTGCAGGAATGCTGTCACCACTGCCATGCATTTGGTGAAGACCCTGGGAGCAAGAGAAAGGCCGAAGGGCATGGCTCGGAACTTGTAAAGGATCCCTCCACTCGGACGAAGGAATCTCTGGTGAGACAGACGGATAGGGACGTGAAAGAACGCGTCCTGTAGGTCCAGAGAACAGAACCACACGCCTCGTTCCAGGGATGGTATTATCTGAGCCAGAGTGACCATCCTGAAGGTCCGAGACCTTAGGAACCTGTTCAGGTCGTGCAGGTTGAGAATGGGGCGCCAGCCCCCCGTCCGTTTTGGGACCAGGAAGTACCTGGACACAAACCCCGGGTCTGAGGGAGGGTCCGCCACCTCTCAGATCACCTCTTTCTCGAGGAGCAGAGCAATGTTGGCTCGGAGGCTGCGGACCCGGAGGCCCCCCGGGGGGCGACGGCTCGGGCGGGGCCTGCTCGACTCCAGAGGCAGGCCCTTTCCTACCACTTCAGCGCCCACCGTCCGTGGGTGATAGCGGACCAGGTGGAAAGGAAGTGGCAGAACTGCCCCACGGGGAACCCCGGTGGAGGACGAGGTTGAGGCAACACCCTCAACCTGTCACTGGGCAGGCTTGGAGGAGGGACCGCCGAGGACCTCCTGGCCTTTGCCTCCCTGCTTCCTGGAAGAGGAAGCCGCAGGCTTGGCTTTGGGATGCCAAGTGCGAGCCTGCTGGCCCTGATGCTGCTGGGCCGGACGTGCCGTGGGAACAGACGGACGAAAGGGCCTGGGTTGCAGTCTGCGGCCCTTGTCCCTCTGGGCGCAGGAGACCGAGTCCAGAGTGGCATTGGACTTTTCGATCCTCTGGAGGTGACCCTCCACTCCAGAGCCGAAGAGGTCGGTCCCCAAGAAGGGGACATCCGCCAACTTGTGCTGGGTATCCGCTGTGAAGGTGGATATGCTCAGCCATGCCCAATGGCGTATGGCCACTGCGCCGCGACTGACCTGGCACATGAGTCGCCGATGTCCAGAGCAGTCTGAAGTTGCTGCTTGGCCACTGCCCTGGTCCCGCACCTGCTTGACCGTGGTCTGCAGGTCAGCAGGGAGATGAGGGACTACCTCATCCAGGAGCCCAACAGGGTGTGAGAAGTGTGCCATCAGCACGGCCGAGCTGGCCTGACGAAGGCCAAGGGAGGACGCAGCGTAGACTTTGCGCCTGGCGTAGTCCAATTTCTTGGACTCCTTGTCGGGAGGCTTGTCCACGTCCCTGGCGCTTCCGGCACGTCAGAAGACGCTGTTGGCAACCAACCCCTCGGCTGAGGGGTGTTCCAAAAAAATGGACAGGGAACCGGTAGGGACCGCGTGCTTCCTCGCCATCCTGGCTGAAGGCGCAGGGCAGGAAGCAGGTCGCTGCCAGAGCTCCAAGGCCGGGCGGACACTGGCCTCGCCCACCAGAAAGGCCTCCGTGGGTGAATCCCCTTGGTCCAATATCTCCGTTAGGCGATACTTGGCCCGCTTGGATACGGGCTCGAGCTGCATCCCGGTGGACTCCGAGATGAGCCTAAGCAAACCCATGAAGGACAATGGGCTATCGTCTAGCGACTGACCTCCAGAGGACTCCAGGTCGACCTGCCTGGAGAACAGGGAGGAATCGTCGTCGGACTCTGACGATTCCGCAAAGAGCTGCCTTGGGCCTGAGCCACCCTCCACCTGCCGAGGACGGTCGGGAGTGAGGGTGACAGACAGTCTATGAGGCAGGCCCTGGCCCGACTGAGAATTCTTGGTCGGGGCCCCAAATTTAGGCTGTGGAGGCTGAGGTTCCACCAGAATCGGTGCAGCAGCCGGTTTCGGTCGAGCAACAGGCCCGGGGGCAGGCGCCTCGATTAGGGCGAGGGGTTGCTTCGGCCGCTCCGGTGACAGCCACTTGATGGCCGGGGAAGGCGACGACGTCGGCTTGCTCCCCGACAGAAGGAGCTGTTGCCACATGAGGTCCTCGTAGCGCCGACGCAACTTGCGTCGAAGCCTCTCCTCGTCCGAGGAGGAAGACGAGGACGAGTGGCGACGCCACTTACTACAGTACCGAGACCGCCTATGCCGGCGGGATCGGCTGGACCGTGAAGATGTCCGAGACCGAGAATCTCGGTGTTTCCGAGGAGGGTTCTGGGGCAGGGCGGGGAGACCCGCTCTTCCCTCGGCTTGGCAGTTTGGACCGTGGACTCCGGAACCGGAGGCACAGGCAAGTCCTCGGCCACCTCGATCTCCGCCGGGGGAACCAGGGAGTGAGGGTTGTCGGCTTCACCAGTCGACAACCCGTCCGACGGGTCGAGAAAAATCTCGACTGCATCGACGGGTGTCTCGGCCAACTGACTTAACGGGGATGCCGTGAGGCCAGTGGCCGAAGCCAAAGGATCGACCAAGTCGAGGTCGACACCCGGGAGGGGAGCTCTCACGCCCCCAAGAGCGCTACAGAAGGACTTACCTTAGAGTCCTCCTTCTTGGACTGAGAGGAAAGTCCTGATGGCCCTCTCCCTTGGTGGAAAGGACTGACAGAGCTCCTTAAAAGAAGCTGAACAGGAGGATCCCAAAGAGGCGGGATAAAGGCGGCGAGGAAGACGCAGTGCAGCGTACCGCCTCCTCGAGGGCGATCATCTGCTCGAGCTGTTCGCATGAGCCAGCCACCGGACACTGCCAAACGGGCCTCCTTAGACTTCACCGGCGGGTAACGTTTCTCAGGGCGCCAAAGTTGTAAACGGGCAGCGCGGTCCTCCAAGACGTAGGCCGAGAAGGAAGAGCACAGATCGCAGGCCTGTGGGTCGTGCTGAAGGCCTAAGCAGTAGACGCACGTGGAGTGCGGATCCGTCCGAGATACCTTCTGCCCGCATGGGCACCTCCGGAACCGGGAGTTGATTTGTCCATCGCAGCAGCGAGGGAAATATTTGACCGAAGTCTTGAAAACCTTAAACTTAATTTCGGGTAAACCGAAGAATTAGGAACCAGTCTTATACGCAGAGCATTAAGGAGGGAACCTGAGCTTCCAAGCGGTAAGGAAGATCTGGTGTCATGGGGCAGAGCCGAGAGTTTTATCACCCGGGTGGGTGGGAGGAGCCAGCTTGAAGACCTTCCGGCAAGATTTAAAGCGGCAAGGATACCTGCCAGAAAGTGTGGATGAACAACATATCCATGTCCCTAGAACAACATTTCTCTGTTCTGGGTCCTCCGTGAACTGAAAGGCTAATTCCGAGGCTCAGGACAGATCAGCTCTGGCAGGAAAAAGATTGGCAGTTGCCACCTTTAGAGAAGTTGCTGAAGCCTGGAAGATCTTCTTGAGTGAGGCATCCACCTTCCTGTCCACTGGGTCCATGAGAGATGCCCCCTTCTTCGGATGGAATGAATGTCTTTTTGGTGAGGCTCAAAATCAAAGGGCCAATTCTGGGGCAGTCTAACCATTTTTCAGACTGTCTGTCAAACTTGAGGAGCTTAGTGATCCACTGGGGCGCTGGATAGGTGTGCTATGGGCCTTGCCATTCTTCCTTTAGCAAGTCCTCTATGGCTGGAGGAATAGGAAAAGCTGTGGCTGGTTTGGCGGCAGATGCCAGGCAAAAAGCCTGTTTCGGCTGTGTTGGAGCCACTGGGGAAAATCCAAGGTGTATTTCGGCTAAGACCTTTTTCATGAGTGTAACCCCCGGACCCCTGCCTTTTTGCAAATGACAGGTGGCATGCTGTTGAAGCTGACAGCAGTTCCTGGTGGGGACTGGGTTCGGGGAGGATGAGGTTACTCGGCACAGGGGACCTAGGTTTGGCTACTCTGCACAAGGGTACCCAAGTAAATCCGAACACAGGAAGTAATAACTAATGTCCAGAACCAGGAATGGGATTCTACAGTGTGGCTTTTATTCACATCCAAGCTGAACAAACATAGCATTGACGGACCCCCGGGCTACATTCCTGGTAATGCAGATTAGAGACAACAGAACACTTCTTCACTATTTCCAGCCCTCAGGCTCTGAACCCACCAGGCACACAGCCTGGACTTGCATGCAACTTTGGTACACAGCCGACTTGTACGCTACTTAAGTTTTTCCCAATGGCCTGGCGGCTTCCCCACGTCACTTGATCCTGCGGGTCCATTTTGGGAAATGAACCAGTTTTCCTGGTGTGGCTCCCCAAGCCACCTTAGAGCCTTCGACTCCTACAGGGAATTTTCCTTTCAATCCCACGTCTGGGTACTTCCCTCATCACTGGCCAAGTGCATCAGGCAAAGTAGAAATCCACAGAGCAAATCCGTAGAGGTGGACCTGGTCACTAAAGATGGGGGGGTCTCCCACCTCCAGCTCCCACAATCCATACCCGGCCATTTCTCTGGAAACTAAACAACTCTTTTACTGAAAGCTTGGCAATGTAGATTACTGGGCAGACGTATGTCACATCTCCTCTACATGTCTTGACTTCCCATAAGTGCTGGACTTGAACATACTTTTACTTTTCGGCTAAGCCTATTACTCTAGGCCTCCCACTATTTCAGTACTCCAATCCCCACTATCACACAAGACCCAGGGTGAAAAACATGGGCCCTTTAGAAAGAGCAAACACTCACCCTCCGGTTGCAGGTGCCCCACAGGCGATTCACAAATATTCGTTTCCCAAAAACTCTGGAACAAATAAGGCAGCTTCTCCACTAGTAGAAAAAAACAGGGGGTTGCCCCTGGAATATGCAGGAAATCCTTTCCTGCCCCCATCCCCGGAGGGAAGGGGCACTGAGACCCGAATCAGCGGTCTCCACCACTTACAAACTGCTTTTGTGTCTCTCTTAAGGTGGAAACACACACCTTTTTCCTAGAATGTAGCCCTATGTCAGGGCTGAGGCTCCACGAGCCTACACAGAGCTGCTGTGCTGCTCCCTCAGCAAGCTCCAAAATCCAACTGACCTACAGACTACTGTTCAAACCTCCCAACATTCTATTCCAACTCCCTGCTGCAGATTCCATTGTGGCTCATGCAGCTGTGACAGTTCTATGGTGATGTCATCCCTCAGTCTCAGCTGAGACTGAGACCAGAGAGTGACAGTGTGAAATCCATTTAACTGGACTTTCACAAGCTGTCTTCCCTGCCTACCACTAGGTCTTACTGGGATTCTAGTAACCCCAGGTAACAAGGGGGTTACATGAGAAAGTCTAGGTCCTCCAGGTAAAACTTTCTGGACGGCAAGTCGTCAGAGTCCGATGATGAGTCCACTAACTCCCCCTCTTCTGGAGAAGAGGAAATGGAATCTGAGGAGTCCAGGGAATGCTCCCTGCAACAATTCCCCTTATGGATGTCCCTAGATCTACTCCCAGAACAAGATCTTTTCTCTCTCTTATGGCGTGAGGAATGCTGATCCTCCTCATCCGAGGATCTGCTCCTGTATAGATTTTTTTTCCTTTTTATCGTAGTGATGTGAGGACAACTACCCCTCTTCAGATGAGGAGGGGGATGTTGTCCTCTTTCTTTTTGCCTTCTTGTGAAGTCACACATCTGGTGATCTCAGAGGTTGCCAGTTGAAGCATGCAGGGTCCAGAGCAAAGGCCCTATTTAGCTTGTCTATGAGGTCCAGAGTCAGAGAGGGGGCTGCAGACTGCTGGCCACTGCTCTCTCAGACCTGATGGCTGCTGCTCACTCAGACCTGTCTGTCTGCTGGCTATCAGTATGAGCCGAGGAAAGGGAGGCCTCGGTCATGTCCTCCCCATTCACAGACGCTGCCTTCTTACATTTTAGACAAAGCGAACCAGCAAAAGTGATTACTAGCATTTTCTGCCCCGGAAGGATTGTCTGAGGCCATGACACAAAATGGCCCTAACTCCCACATATTCGGTGTACCCCCCCCAAGGCTTCCTGATAATATGCTGGGAGGCTGTCTGAAAAAATGCTGAAGCTCCAATGAAATGCTGATGCCGGCCCTTTAAGGACAGAATACTGAGCTGCTTCCCTTTTGCCTTGATGCTGTATTAATTAATTTCTATTCCTGCTTTCTGTGCTTTGTCCCTAAAGATGAGTTGCTGGCGGGGGCCTGCACAATCATTTGAGAAAGCTCCGTGGGTCCCGAGTAGTGCTTCCCTTGCACTGCAGCACTCGTCAACGAGACTGTACTGAACGTCGACAAGCGGCTGTAATCAAACTGCACGTCCACTGTCGAAGAGCAGCTGAGGAACTCAGTAAGCCAGCCGTTGATGGGATAAACACGGAGCTGCTGTCGGCGAGGAGATGGAGCCTCTTGAGCACTGACAAGCTGTTTCTTTTTCCTCCAATCGCCAAAAAATGGCACCAGGAGAGGAAATCCAGATGTAAGAGTCACTGGAAAGGAGCTGGGTTGAGCCCAAAATTGCAGGAAAACTCTGCGGTGAAATGAGGCCAGTCTATGCAGCTTGCAAGGATGAGACTGGAACCCACGAAGGAGCGCTGTACAAATACTGCGTTTCCTCAGAAATTTGACTGAAAAAATAAATGTTATGACTTACAGTCTGCTTTCTTCTGCCCTGCCACAAGGTGACAGAGCTCTGATGCAGAGACCCTGCCAGCTGGAAGGCAGGAAGTAAAACTGGTGGGAACTGGAAGTGGAGGACTGGATATCCCTAGATGCAGAGTTTTGCGTTCCTGCCTGCATATCTGCATCACGAGGTACAGCCCACCTGTATGGAAGCCTGGAGACCAGCTTAGGAGAGAGAAAGGAGGGCGCTGTCTACTCCTAGGCTACATATGGTAGAAGGAGTGGACAGACTTGATAGCCCTGCCAGATGTCTGCAGGTCATTAATGATGTCCTGAACGTCTGGTCCAAATAACTTGGGAGCCATTAAAAGTGGCATTGAACACGTTCTGCTGGACATCTGCAGCAAAACCTGAGACCCTCAGCCAGGAGTGTCTCCAAGGGTAGATGCCTGTGGCAGCAGCCCTGGCACCAGTGTCAGAGACAGTGTACAAGGCCCTGAGGAGTTGTTTACTAATATCCTCAGCGTTCTGTAAGCATTTTAGAATCTCCTGCTTCTGAGAGCACTCTGGAAGGGCCTTGGCAGCCACCATGCCATTCTTCCAGATGGTATTCTGGTATTTAACCATATGCGAGAGGTAATTAGCAATCCACTGAGCGGCATGATACAACTTATCCACCCGGTGGGGCATGGCAGGGACCATGTCAGGGCTATGCCAGGCTGCAGTAGTAGCATTCCACAAGGTTGGGAGGATAGGAGGAATGACCTCAGGAGGAGATTCTGGGATTTCCATAAAGTCCACAAGCTCTCGTCTGGTGGCATCCTCTTCCTCACTATGGAAGCCCATTGCTGTGGACAGCTGCTTTATAACATTAAAGAAAGTAGGGTTCTCAGCAGGAGACCTGGGAGTATGCTTGACAGAGTCCTCACTCTCTGAACAGGCAGTGGACCCATCAGAAGGAGGAGGTTTTGCCTCTTCTTCAGGTAGTAGGAGGTCAGGATGGTACTCTTCCTTGATGTCGACATGTTCCAACTCGAGGTCCGAACAAGGGACTGACGACGGCCCACAGGGAACTGCCCAAGGACACCGAAGTGGCGTTGGCGATGAGCAGGGGACCCTAACAGCCCAACTGATGGACCAGGACTGTAGTGAACCAGGCCAGGATATCACGGAGGTCAACAGTAGGAGACTAGTGCATCAACAGAGGAGGGGTCATCGGCACAGGGCACAATGTCCTGTCCGTCAGGGCAAGGAACCAGACAGCCGTGGGCCTGGAGAGTTATCAGGCCGTGATGGTGGGGCTCTCGTCGACAATCAAAGCATCAACGAACTTGAGGCCAATGACCGGCCTCCCTAAGAAGCGGAAGACAGCGCTGTCATTATGGGCCTAGGAAAAGCAGAGGCCCAGACAGCAGTGGGCATCGTTGCAGTCACAGCCAACAGGACAGAGTACCCCTGGAGGAAGATGAAGAGGCCATTAGGGACAGGAACGTCGCCCGGGGGAGCGGTCCCATTCACGTTCTTTCTTGTGACCCCCCTCCCCGGGACTTGTCTTGGGCTTTGCGGCCCGGGAGCTCGACGAACCCGCCGGCAACTGAGATGGAGGGACCGGCCCCAAGGACCCCTGCCAGGAACTGGCTACTTGTTATTCCATTGGAAATTTTTTGAGAGCCTTTTTGCTTCACCTCAGGGTGGTTAGACTGAATTTCTGGCACAACTCACAGTCCAAGGCGTCACAGTCAACCCCAAGACAGCAGACACAGAGAATATGGTTGTCTTAAGAGGCAATCTTCTTCCTCAGCAGCAATGATAGAAGACAGAAATGGAAGGATTAACTCTCAACATACACAAGATAAAGAAATCTCTTATTAAAAAGAGATTCTAAAAAACTAAATAAAGAGAACTTGTAAGTGAAATTGGCGTAAAACTGCATCAAAGCTTCTGCGGTGATCCATGCAAACAGAGGCGACAGCAGGAAAGAATTGAGATGGGAGCAAGGCCACCCATGGCTTTACAGGGTTGGTGACGTCGGCATAGGCAGCCTCAGTGGTACTGCTGGCATATATTCCCGTGTGGATCCTACTTCACCGATGGTGAAGTTCCTATGCTGTGACCTGATAACTGAGATACACCCGAAGATGATCTACCATTTCAAGAGTGGATCCTTCTAATTTTTCAAACAATGCACATGAGGAACCATTGCAACAGGCCCTCGTGCATGGGTAAATCCTCAGTGCTGACTGGTTTAATCAGCAGTGATTTACAATTAATTTTCCAGACAACTCATAAAAGTTTATTTGTTTTGAATTTATATTGTTCAATTCATAATAATCACCCTGGCATTGTCAATTGAGAAACAGGAGAAAAAGCAAGAGATGGAGATAGAGGGAAAAAAAATTTCATCTACCACTTTACATATACACTGTATCCAAAAGCATTTTACAGGCAGTAAGAAAGACTGGTAGTGAAGCAACTGTAAAAGTGTAGTGGTAACCAGGAGGTGCTATGGGGGGGGTAGCCTCATCTAACATGTTCCTCAAATAGCTAACCAAGGAGCTCCTGCTCCTTAAGGCCTGTTTATACAGCCATTCCCTGACCCAAGCACTGGCCTGCTCCAGTGCCGGAGACCTCCAGCGCCGATCAATTTCTGAGTTTAGATGACCCCTCTCAGCACTGATGCAAATTGTACTGGAGAGGGGCCATGCATGTGTGGGAGGTGCTGTTGCTTGTTTAGCATCCCCAGCTGGGTGCGTCTGAGTGATCACTGCAGCCTGTCCACATGGTTAGATGACCCCTCTCAGCACTGATGCAAGCTGTACTGGAGAGGGGCCATGTGTGCAGGAGGTGCTGTCGCTTGTTCAGCATCATCAGCTGGGTGCGTCTGAGCGAGCAGTGCAGCCTGTCCACACGGCTGCTTACACCGCTCACTCCTGAACGTGTCCTCAAGTTTGCAGTGGCTCCGGGACAGGAGCAAGGACTGACTTACCACGACTGGGTAAGTGTCTACATGGCCACACTTGCCCAGCAGCAACCCAAGTGCTCAGGCTGCTGCAGTGCAAATGTGGCCAAGTAAGCAGGCCTTTAGTAAAAGGACTTCAGAGTCCTTCTTGGGCACCTCTTCTGCTGCCTTGCAGTGACTACCGTAGTCCTAATAAGATTCAGTTCTGTGCCAAGCTGATACAACGTGCTAAGGAAACTGGGCAGACAGGACGGAAAACTGGTCCACACACCAACTGGCAAGTAAAGATTTAAAATGTATTGGACAGTGTGATTACAAATGGAATTCAATGAATTCCTAGGCCTGCTGTATCATCGTAGTGATGTAAAACTGCTGTTGTAACAGGGCATTAATAAAGTATCAGAAATACTGCAAAGTTATTGGATAAATAGCAACATGTGACCACACAGCAACCATGGTCTAATTTCCTAGTAGACCCATGGTTGCTGTTGTATAAAAGTGAACCACACAATGCAGTGGTAGTGTAGTTTGTCATCCCCACCCACCCTCCCTAATGGATAGTGACTAAAGAGAGGGAAATTCAACCTCAAAAGGAGTCAGTGAAGATAGACAACTGCGAAACACACCTCCAAGCAATGTAAACATGAGTGCAGCACAGCAGTGGAGTCCGCTCGATTTGCAAAATTTTTCAATACATGGTGCAGTTAATTTGAAGAATTAGGCGTCTCCTGAAACAAGTACACACAGTGTGCAGAATGCGATACCTAAAGTCCTACACACCTTCCATAAAATGCGTATAATACAGTTAAACAGTAACAGAATGTAAAGAATCAGCATAACTGTTCAGAACTTCCTTTTAGAAACAAATGTTAGAAAGTTGTAAGTACGTTTAATAGTACTGTTAACAGAATGAAAGAAATGAGCAATACGGTTGTTGGTCTTCCAAAGTTAACGGTAAAATTTGAATTTCAGCAGTGTTTCGAACTTAAATGTTGTTAGCTCTGAAGTTTTCTGAGCCGCGCACTTGGTTATTTTGTACAGCAAGTGCGCACTGAAATTATAATGATGTAATCAATCCCAGCATGCATCCTGAAGAGTTCTGGAATGGGAGCAGACGATTTTTTCGAGCGATATAAACAGCAAATTGAGTTTTCTTTCGAAAACAAATAAATGTTGAGATGTACAACTATACAGTTTATGTTCTGCAGTTGTTTTTAAAAATTCAGATGTGCTCAGCCACAATATTAGTAAGGTTTGGAGACGGAACTCGTGTTGCGCACAGACATGTCAACATGAACAAAGTAAACATTAAAAATGTTAGCGTTACAATCCTTGCCAGTGTGTTTCTTAAACCATGTAGTATTACTGGGGAAAATTACATAATAACTGAGTGAATGCCCTGTTACAAGAGCATTAAACCACTGGAATTAATCCATGGTTGGGTGGTTGGAGGCACTAATTCCACAGTAGACACATCCTTTCGAGTGGTTTAATGCTTACTTGTACCATCTTGAATACGTCACTACAATGGTACGTCATTGAATGCCCTCACGCACTCAACTGTCCCTGTCAGCCCTGTGGATTACTTTTTTTTTTTTTTTCCATTTGTCAGTTTCATCTGCCAGTTTTGACAGAAAAACGAGTGATTGGGGATGGCTTCCCTGGACTTTTCTAAACTCTCTGTTGCTGGGCACAGCTGCCCATACACTATAAAGAACAATGGATGGAAAACATTTAACAACAGAGCAATATTTTTCTCCTCGAAGTTGTAATGACAACCACAGACCTCTCGAACTTCACTCTCAAGGTCTACTTGTCACAATAACCTCTCGAAGCAAACATAGCACTGTTAACTGTTGACCATCCATTATCTTCCATACTGCATAGAAACACAGAATTTGACGGCAGATAAGGACCGCTTGGCCCACCCAGTCTGCCCATTTCCCTACCTACTGGATAAGCTGCAGATCCTAGTTAACCAGCAGCCTACTTCTTCCTACCCCCACCCCCTAGAATGGCCTTATGACTGTTCCATGCATGCTAGAATTCCACCACTGATTTTGACTCCACAACCTCCTCCGGAAGGCCGTTCCATGCATCCACAACCCTCTCTGTGAAAAAATACTTCCTTAAATTACCTCTGAGCCACCCCCATCTTCAAATTGTGCCCTCTTGTTCTTGCACACCTCTTTTTTTGAAAGATGCTACCCTCTTGGACTTTGTTGATTCCCTTGAGGTACTTGAAAGTTTTCTATCATGTCCCCCCTCCCCCCTCCTTTCCTCGAGGCTATACATATTAAGCTCCTTAAGTCTCTCTTCATATGTCTTCCGGTGCGGACCCTGCACCATTTTAGTTGCCCTCCTCTGGACAGCTTCCATCCTGTCTATGTCTTTGCGGAGATTGGGTCTCCAGAACTGCACACAGTACTCCAGATGGGGTCTCACCAGCTGTCTGTACAGAGGGGATAATAACTTCCTGTTTTCTACTGGTGATGCCTCTCCCTATGCATCCCAGTATCCCCCCAGCCCTCCTTGCTGCCCTCTCACATTGCTTGTCCACCTTTAGGTCATCTGATATGACTACCCCCAGGTCCCTTTCCATGTTTGTTGTTGCAACTTTATCTTTGAGACGCCAGCCGCAAACAGAGGAAGCTGAACACCCCCAGGGTATTCAGTATCCTCTGTCTGCGGCTGGCGTCTCAAACGTAAAATTACAATAAATCTCTTTTACTTGCCTATTAGTGTGTGAACTCAAGGTGTTCGGCCTCAGCTACTGTATCTGTGGCTGGTGTCTCAAATGTAAAGTTGCAATAAATCTTTTTTACTTACTAACTGGTGTGTATGCCAATTTTGTTGATTTCCCAGTTTGTGCCCCCTGGTGTGATCAGCTGCACTTTTTTGGGGTTGCAATGCGTGCTTTCTTGTTTCAGTTTCAATCTCAGACTTGGTGAGCTTTGGATCTTTTTTTTGTTGTAATTTTCTAAGTGCTCCTAGGGTCACAGATGTTAGCTTACACTCACTATTAAATTGTTTTTGAAACAAGTACAGTATTAAGTCCTGTGCAGCCTCTACTTCAACCTAAGCCACCAGGCCAACACATCTCATTCTATCCACTAGTATTCCCTTGGCACCAGCAAGCCATAAATGTTTCACTGATAAGAGATTTCAGGCTCTGCAAGCAAGGCTGGGTAACTTAACCTGTTCTGTTTATTTATTCACTTATATTTGCTACAAATTATATTTCATACATTGAACATGTTAGCAGATAAATACATTTATAACATGGGTTGGCAAAAACACACAACCCAATTGGTCCAGTTGTTCTGCGTGCCCGTGGATTAAATCCTCTATTTATTCGGGGGTGCTAGAGAGCCAATCTCCAGGCAGGAAGCTTTTCAATACTACTTTGCATTTCAGCTCTATTAATATATTATTTTCTACAAATTCAACCAAATTAACCTAAAAACTTTTAACAGCAACAGCAACTTAAGGTTAGCAGTTCTCGAAGGATCTGAGACTTGCTATGAGTAAACAAAGAAACTTGGCACTGGTGGCTTCTAAATCTACTCCAACAAAATCAGGAAAGCCCGGAGTGCCCGCGAGTCTTGCGATGGAAGCTGCGCCAGAGACCTTAACAAATCCTCTGTGGCATCAGATGCTGGCCACGATGCAATCCATGGATGCCAAAATGAAAAAAACATTAGCCAGACTTGAAAAACATGACGCAGCCTTTACGGAATTGACAAGCACTGTAGCCGAGAATAATAAGCGAGCCACCACCACACAAGCTGCAGTTTCTACTCTTACTCAGGAAAATACTTGGCTCTGAGGCCAACTTGAGGCCTTAGAAAACGAGGTACAGGCCAGGAACATCCGGGTGGTCGGAGTACCAGAAGGCACAGAGGGAATTAATCTACTGGACTTTTTTGAAAGATTGGATGAAAGATAGAAATTTAAATACCTGTAAATTTTCTTTCTCCAACTGCTGGTCTCCAGGCTCATGACTACTGGGAGGTCCTTCCTGGTACTATGTGACAGGCAGGATACAGATCTCTGCAGGGAGACTACATCCTCCCCTCCATATCCTGTAGCCATCAGTTCTTCCTAAAGCAGTTGTCCCCTAGAGTACTACAGAACTTCAAAACAAAAAGAAGAAATGATAATCTGAACATGCGGCTAGATGGCCGACTTCAAACATTCTGGGAGGGAAGGAGCCCGGAGACCAGCAGTCAGAGAAAGAAAATTTACAGGTATTTAAATTTCTATTTCTCTCTCCTAAAGCTGGTCTCCAGGCTCATAACTACTGGGATATACTAAAACAGTACATCTCCTTGTTTCCCGGGCGGGAAGAATGCTAATAGCCCTTTACAAGTCCACCACTGCCTACAGGACCCGGCGGTCAAAGGACGCCTCCGCTGAGGCGGACACATCCAATTTGTAGAACCCTGCAAACATATGGATGGATGACCCAAGTGCCTGCTCTGCATAAGCCTGCCAGCGAGGCATCTCTGGAGTCCGCCCAGGATGCCATCATTGCTCTCACTGAGTGGGCCCTCACTGGACCTGGTAGAGCTACCCCCACTTTCTGGTATGCGATGGATGTGTTGGAATGAATCCATCTGGCAATAGTCTTTTGATGCTTTTTGGCCCATATTCTGCCCCGAAGTGAAAATGAACAAACTCGAAGTCTTGCATATGGAATCTGTTCTATTGCTGTATACCTTGAGTGCTTTCCTAGGGTCCAGCGTGCAAAATTCCCTCTCTTTCTCATTCTTAGGGTGAGAACAAAGAAAGAAGGTTCAATTCTTGGTTGCAGTGAAAAGGAGACATCACCTTCAGTAAATAAAAGGGGGAGCTGTTAGCAGGACCACCAAGTCCTGATGAAACACAGTGTATGGCTCTTTGGTCAACAGGGCTCCTATCCCATGGATGCGTTGTGCTGAGGTGATTGCTTAAGAAGGTGGAGAAGGGAAGCTTCTTTAAGAGGCTCAAAGGGGGCCTTGGTTAGGGCCTTGAGGACCAGGTTGAGTCTCCAAGGTGGGACGATGGGCTTGATTGGAAGACCTTTTAGCATCGCTGCTCTCAGAAATTGTCTAACATGAGGGTGAGCACCCAAGGACGCCCCTGAATCCACGAGCAGAAGTGCACACAGAGCTGAAATTTGGACTCACAAGGTTGCCAGTCGGAGACCCTTGTCAAAGCCTTCCTGTAGGAATTGCAGTATATAGTAGGGAGAGATACCATGTCTGGTATATCAATGGATTGTAACCAGAAGAGAAATCTTTGCCATACTCTGCAATAGACCTTGGAAGGCAAAGGTTGTCTTGAGTGGATCATCATTTCAATGACAGGTAGAGTATAGCCTAACTCCTTGAGAATCTCCTGTTCAATCTCCACACTGAGAGGGACAGATTGGGGTGCAGTACCGAGCCCTGATGCAGCAGGTCCGGGCTGGCCTGAAAAATCAGGGGAGGCTGTAGTGACATTTGAACCGGTCAAGGAACCCATGGCCGGCGAGGCCAGCGTGGACATATTAGAATCAGCTCTGCCTGATCTAGAGCGATCTTGTGCCAGACCCTTGAGATTAGTGGTACAGTATTGGGGGAAAAGGCATACAGGAGATCGTACTGACCCCAGTTTATGCAGAAGGCGTCCTGTACTATTGCCAGCTCATCCCTGATTAGGGAGCAGAACTGCAAAACTTTGTAATTTTGCCGGCAGATAAAAAGATCTACCTGCGGAAGGCCCCACCGTGCAGTAAGGAGGTGGAAAACACTGTCCTTCAGTTCCCATTCTCCTGGAAGGACGTCCTTTTGACTCAGCCAACCTGCTGTGATGTTCTCTTGACCTGGGATGTACACAGCCATTAGGCTTTCCATTAGGCTTTCCAGGTGGTGCTCTGCCCACTGGAAGGCGACAGGGTTTCTTGTAACATCCGAGAGCGTTTGGCGCATCTTTGGCAATTGTCATTCGATTGTCTGTGAGGATGAGCACATCCTGGTTGGAGATCTGTACTTGGAACTGTTGCAGTGCCGGGGGACTGCACGCATCTCCAGAATGCTGATGTTGATTGTAACGTGTTTCTGCCAGTGACTATTTGCCCTGTGTAGGAAGCTGATCCATGTGAGCTCCCCAGCCCCGAAGACTGGTATCGGTAGTGAGTCTCATCGGGTAAGGATGCTTTCACCTGGCAAAAGATTTGGATCCGCTGGCCCAGAATGTCCCTTGCCTGCGACCATTGTTGGAGAAGGTTCAACTGGAGGGGACGCATGTGAACCAGTGCCCAAGGAACCGAGTCTGCTAGGAAGACCATCATCCCTATCAGCTGCATGAAGGTGTGAGCTGGCAGGTATTGTGCCGATAGGAATTTGCTGATAAGGGCCCTGAGGTCCCTGGACTTTGATTGTGGGAAAAACCTTGTTCTGTAGCATTTTGAAGTCCACACCTAGATGATTCAGGGTCTGGGATGGTATTAGACTGAATTGGAAGTGATGTTTCCCCACCTTGAATCTGAGGAATTGTCTGTGAGCCCTTCGGATTGGGATATGCAGATAGGCATTCTGCAAATCTACTGAGGCCACAAAATCCCCAATGGAATTCCCTGACGATGGACGAAAGGATTTCCATCTTGAATGTTCTGTTGCGAACAAAGCCGGTCAGAGATTTTAGGACTAATATGGGCTGAAACCTCCTAAGCATTTTGGAACTATGAAAAATAGAGAAAACGGCCCTGTGCCGTTCTGAGATGGGAACCTCTTCAATCGCTCGTGCCTGGATAAGTTCTGTGATAGCTTGTAACGTCGCCGCTTTCTTTTCTGGATTGCTGGATATGGGGAGGGCAACGCATGGGGTATCGGGGGCTTTGATTAGAACTCGAAGTAACCCACGCATACTATATCTAGCACCCAACTGTTCGTGGTGGTGTGGACCCACTCCTCGAAAAAAATGGAAAGCCTGCCCCCTACTCAAGGGTGGGGCCAGGGATGCTCATTGAGACATCGCCTCCGGCATTCTGGAAGCCACCTATTCCTCCCCTGAAAACACGCTGGTTGCAGGAGGAGAACTAAGTTAGTCAGCCTGAAAATGTTTTATTTTGTCCCCTTGAACAATTTTTGGCCCGAACATTCTACCTGGATCCCAATGACCAGGACCTGCTCCTGCCCCTGGATTGTGGCATGCAAACTTTTGCTGTTTCTCCGGGTTCCTTGACCACCTCAATTACAGCTGATCCAAAAAAGAGGCCTCCTTCGTAGGGGGCATTCACCAAGTGCACTTTTCAGGAGGTGTCCGCCTGCCATGCCCTCAGCCACAGGTTACACTGAGCCAAGGTCTGGTAAAATATGGCTCCTCCTGCTGCACATCTGACTGCCTCCTCAGAGATGACAGCCAAGTAGGCAGAAGCTAACCCCATTAGCTGTAGCTGCTACAGGGTGAGATTGCTCTTATCTGGCTCATCAGAAAGCTGAAATGCCAGGACAGTGGCCTATGATAGTGCGGCTCTTGCCGAGAGCAGGTTGGCTGTAGCTGCCTTGAGCGGGGTTGCAGCAGACTGGAATGCCTTCTTGAGAGATGCGTCCACCTTCCTATCCACTGGGTCTGGCAGGGAGGCCCCACCCTCTGCTGGGATATTTTTTTTTTTGGTAAGGTTTGGAGGCAGACGGTAGCCTGAAAGCTGGCTTTGAGTGCTTACAAGCTGGTGAGAAAGGTCCCAGGTGAATCTCCTCGGTTACCTGTTCGATGGAGAAAAAAAAAAAAAGCTAGCTCATCCAAGTCAAGGTTTGTGGATGGTGAGGCGCCTGAATTGGGGTCATTGTCCAGATGTTCCCCTTCTTCTGGGGAGAAGTAACTGGACTCTGATGGGTCAGGGGACCTGGGTCGTCAGCGTTTCCCCTTGTGGGCATCTTGGATTTGCTCCTGGATCTGGACCTCTTTCTCTGCCTGTCATGTGTGAGATGGGGGTACCCCTCCTCATCTGAGGATGGGGTTCAACTTCGGGTGGCTTTCCTCTGTATCCTGTGATCTGGGGATTGTGCAGGATATCAAAGGGAGACGGGATGAGGGCAAAAGCCCTGTTTAGCTTTTCTATGAGGTCTGAACAAGGAATGCTGCCCATCGGAGGCGGTGGTCTATTCAGACACAGTCTCCAGGGTTCATTGCTCCTGCAACTCCAAAATGGATGCATCCGTGGCCTCCTCCAACTTTGGGGCCACAGCATATTCACACTATAAGCAGAGCGAACTCACATAAGTGGCCAGCGGGGATCTTCATATGTGGCACTTTCCGGCCCTTGAGGGCTTGTCCATTTTAGCGGAGAAAATACTGATGCTTGTGGTGTCCCTTGGGCAAGGAATTTAAACTGCGATTCTGTTCCAGCATTTAGTGACAGACCCACGATAGCCCCTTTTACAGTCCCTCCTGATGACACTGACACTTGGAGCCAGGGTCTTGTAAAGCCATCAACAAGCGAAGGCCAGTAGTGAAGCTTGGAGCCAGGGGCTTGTAAATCCATCGACGAGCAAAGGCCAGTAGATGCTCAGCGACATGCTAGAAGCATCCGTTCCCCCCCCCTCACCTCGAGGCAGGCCTTGCCGCTTGAAAATGCTGTCGACAACCTGGTTCGTCACGTGACCCCCGCTGATGGAGCACGATCACTCCGACTGACTTCCCCTGCTGCTCTGAATGGAGCCTGCACGTGGTACAGTGTGAGCCAAAGGGGAAACGCGGCTCTTCCACTGCCAAGAATAACTGTTGTGGTTTCTCCCTGTTGCTCCCGAGAGCAGTATAGTCGTTATTTTGTGCCCCTTGTAAGTCCTGCAACACCCAAGAACGAACTGGCTCTGGATTTTGGGGATGGGGGCAGCGCCGTGGGAACCCTTTAGAGCAGGGAAGGCAGGAGGGGAGCCAGTCTGTACAGCATGCACAGCTGACACAGGTGACCCCAGTAAAGAAGAGAGGCAAACTCCTTAAGTAGAATTTCTTGATGAAACTGCTGAAACTCTTTTGCCAATCAAAATAATCAGCACTCACAGTTTGATGTCTTCAGCTCTGTCACTCTGGTGACAGAGCCCCTACAGAGAACCTGTCTCTTGTCAGGCAGGAAGTAAACGGATGGCTACAGGATATGGAGGGCAGGATGTAGTCTCCCTGCAGAGATCTGTATCCTGCCTGTCACATGATACCAGGAAGGACCGCCTAGTAGTTATGAGCCCGGAGACCAGCTTTAGGAGAGAGAACAACCTTTTCTGTCCCTGAAGATTCTGACTGGGATGAGTTACGAAGAGCCTATAGAGTTCACACGAGAGTACGCCCAGCCAACACCAACTTAACCCACACTGTGTTAGTGAGGACTTCAGGTGGACAGATTCGGGACATACTCCTGTCGGCAGAACAGGGCGCATGCCGTCTTCTTATTAACGAATTTGATGTAAATGTTTCCCGTATCTCTCCTTTCAAACCCAGGCCCAATGGAAGCGTTTTGATGTGATGCGATAGAAATTCTGAGCACTTGGTGTGATCCATTCCTTATTGCCGGCTCGGCTTCGGATCACATATGGGAGCAAATCTTGGCAATTTAAAGAACCCAAAGATGCAGGTCGATGGCTTAGAGAAGTCAGAAAAGGAATTTGCCAACAGGGAAAATACTAATGCAGAGGAGGAAGATGTTGGAGAAGAAGCCAGTGCTGTTTGACTTTTGTTTCTCTGAACATTTGTTAACAGTGAGTGTATCATTAGTTGGGACTTTATTGGACATAGATCCCCTCTATGTTCTTAAAGAGGGGGTCATTCTTATTTACAACTGTTCAGTGCCCCCTATATGCTTTTTCCCCTCATGCCGAGTTTCACAAAGACATTTGTTTATTTTATTTATTTGGGTTCAATTATATTGGGAAGGGGTCTTTGCACTTGTCGCTCAGACTCACATGATGGTCACACCACCTCTTTGCTGTAAACTCTGCCTTCTCGGCTATGGGATGTAGCTTGTGGTTCTGTATTAATGGCTAACATTTTTGGATATAGCTGCCTCTATAGTCAACCACGTTATAACTGTTATCCTCCAACTAACCATAGGTTCAGTTCACAAGACTGAATGATGTTTCCTGCGGTTTGCAGAAATGTTCTTTTTTAAAAAGCATCATCATTATTCCTGTTCTTACTGACATACACTGAAATGGATAAACAGCAATCCAATGTGACTGCAGCAGATACTTCCTTTGTACATTCTACCTGACATGGGACATTCCACAGCCACTGGGGTGGCTAGCACTTATGGACTTATAACTGTTTAAATACTGGGAACTCCCACTCCTACTGTTACAGATTACAGGGGACATATGTGTCCATCAACTTTCTGAAATATATATTACATTCTTTTCATGGCTTTGTATGAGGACATAAGTGCATGTATTGCTTAAAAACAATAAACACAAAGTTAAAAAAAAAAAGTGCTATTTAATCCACAGTTTCGCAGAGTGACTCAGGGAAAGTGCCGCTGGCACTTGTTCCCTGTTTCAGAAACCAAGAGAGAAAGGCAGTCATTTACAAACTGCGAAGCGGGAGACAGTTTAGTGGGACACGAGAGAGCTGTAAAGTCAATTGAGCAATACTGCATATATTTTAGAGGTACAAATGCTGACCCGGGCACAGTTGGACTCCCCAGTATATACTGTGTGTGTGTTGTTCTGTCGTTGAAATGTCATGATAATGACATCAAGCAAAGGAGAAGGTAGAATCCAGGGCTGTCCTGTCAGGTTGTCTGTTTAGTTGTTTATGTCGGGACCGGGGTCGAGCAGAACTGCATGTATTTTAGTGGTATGAGTGCTGGCCTGGCAGAGTGTCGTGGGTGACAGGTACTCCCCCAGTATGTACTGTGTGTGTTCTGTTGTTGAAATGTCACGCTAATTACATCAAGCTAATGGGAAGGTGGAAGCCCAGGCTGCCCGTCAGATTGTCTGTTTAGCTGTTTATGTCGGGAGTGGAACGCACATTTCCCCAATCAGGTCACCGCAAGACAGAGAGAGGGAGCAGCAGCGCAGTGCACAGAGAGAAGAATGAGAGAGAGCAGTGCAGTATGCTCCACAGACACAGACGGAGAGGGACTGGCTGCAAAAGTCTGAAGAAGACATATTTTATGTGCACAAATGTCAGAAATTATTTTCGAACTTAACTTCTGGCATTTGTATGTACATAAAATAAGTGACAACTACATTAGTTCTGTGGACTACTTTTCAAGTCGGCAGCATACAGTATAGTTGTTCCGATTTAAACAGGAAAAAAACATTGTTTGTTTTTTTTTGTTGTTAAAACATAACCCATGTTATAAGTGCAATGACCCACTCCAGGGTATGGGGTTACTGGGATTTAATACACACCCCTGGTGTTGTGAGGACACTCGGCCCGTGGCCTTGTGCCCCACAACGCACCTGGGGTGAGGATTAAATCCCAATAACCCCATACCCTGTCATGGGTTATTGCTTACATAATCAATAACCACTTCAGGAGGATGGAAGCAGAACTGGTGTGATGTCAGCACTGCGTGACGTACATCATCCTGCCTATAGAGGGCAGAGTGGGTACAGCTGCAGCAGCTGCAAACAGGCTGTAATTCTGGAGAGGCATGTCGCCAGCCTAGACTGGCAACAACAGAGCAAAACACACCGGCACCTCAAGAACCGCGGTAACCTGTGGTGAAAAAACAGCCGTAGCCAAAACAACAAACACACCGCACTCTCTTAAATGGGCACTGCACTAAGTAATGCTTGCAGAGTGAGTTTAACAGTGGCTTGCAAAAGACACAGAGACAACCTGGCGCGTCAAATCACTGTAGATTCTTCATCGGGGTCGCAGTCAGACTAGGAAGATATGTCCTTTTATGTACAACTACTAAAGATAAGTGCATTAAACATTCAGTAATTGCATAAACAGCCAAACTGCCAAGCATCCAAGGAGATGTACCAAGGAAACAACAACTAGCAAAGGCCAGTCGGTGAAAATTTACAAAAAGTACTAAATTATTTAAAATTAAAGTAATATAAGAGACATACAAAAAGATTATTGCACGCAAGAATGGATGTATTCATTGTAACATTCAAATGTAATGTTAATAAACATATTACTAGATTATCAATATATTTTAAATTCACATGCAAATTCAATTGATGTATCTGAAAAGTGCATTCCACATTTGATTACTGAATACTGATTCCACTGGCAGTAGAGCACCCCAAGCTGGAATAAATCAGAAGCCTTTGATAGATACGTGTCTAGGGGGAGGCATCAGAAAGATGGTTCTTGAGGGCAGCGCAGTGCCTTAGCACATACTAGGGCTTAGGCAGGCCCAAGGACACAACAACCAAGGTCAAGCCTGGGAGGCAAAATAAAGATCTCATCTCCAACACATGGTGCATCTGTTACGTCAACAAGTGGGTAGTTGCACCCTAGTTTACAGGCAGGAAGGAGACTTTGAGAGCTGTGACACTCCATGTGGTATCCTAAAAAGGTCACCGTCACTTCTGCATATCCCCCAGTTCGTTGCTTGCCTTGCAGGAGTTCAGTCAGGGACCTGTTAGCTCAAAGTCTTCCTGCGAGGAACTTAACGTTTCTGCTGAAGCTCAGCTCCTTTCTTACCTCTAGCCCCCAGCACAGCTGCACCCTGCTTGAGGCAGTGTTCTGTTGATGCTTGTGCTATGCCTACTCAGCCACCGTCTGTCTAGCTTTGCAATAGCTGAGGAGCTGAACTCCCATCCTTCAGCGCTATAGTAGAGGTGCAAAGTTCCTCAACTACAGGATTTGACCACGGTCTCCAGATTACAGCAGCTGAGATCCCAATTTACTATGCTCCATCACAACCCATAAGGGGAGTCCTCAGTTAGGACACAGTTTTGTCAGACAGCCTCTTCTGTGCAACAGCAACACACGCCTATGACACCACAGCCTTTTTGCACCCCCCCAGTACTGAAGTCACTTCTCCTCCTTCTGCAGTTTTGTCTTCTACAGTAACAGCATGGCTTCTTCATTGCACAGTGAAGGTAAAACACCTCTGCATCAAGCGAGTAACAGGAAAAAGAGACCACTATGATTCTCCAAAGAGGTGGCTGAAAAGGTAAAAACTAAAAGGATAGCATTCAGAAGACACACAGAGACGCAGAGCATAGAAGATAAGGAGGTGTATCAGAAGAAACAGAGAGAAGCATGGAAAGCAGTAAGGAGTGTAAAGGCATAAACTTAAGAGAGAACAGCCCAAGCATTGATGAAAGGGGACAAAACATTTTTTAGGTATGTAAATGAAAAGAGGAAGACTAGGGAGGGATTGCAATGTTAAAGAGGGATGGGTGGACAGTACAGAGGGGGCCAAGGCAAGGTAGACATCCTGAACAAATATTTTTGTTCAGTGTTCACAGTGGAACAAGGGCAGAAGCCACAAAAAGTAACAGGAGCACTGAAGAGAGGGATGTGGACACTAGTCTTTTTTCAGACGAGCTAGTCCAAAAGGGACTCACTAATCTGAAAGTGGACTAAGTAATGGGACCAGATGGGGTACATCCAAGAGCATTGAGGGAGCTCAGGGAGATGCTGGCTGCACCTTGGACAGTCCTATTTAATAGCTCATTGGAAAAAGGAGTGGTTCCAGAGGACTGGAAGAGGGCAGATGTAGTCCCATTTCACAAAAGTGGTAGCAGGGAGGAGGCTGGCAATTACAGGCCAGTCAGCCTGACATTGGTGGTGGGAAAGTATATGGAATCACTGTTGTAGAATATCTCGAATCCAATGAGTTACAAGACCAGAGGCAGCATGGATTCACAGGTGGGAGATCATGTCAAATGAATCTGATAGATTTCGTTGATTGGGTGATCAAGGAGTTAGAGCAGGGTGGAGCAGTGGATGCAGCCTACCTAGATTTCAGTAAGGCACTCAATATCGTTCCACAAAGGAGACTAGTAAGCAAGCTGGGGAGCTTAGGAGTGGGTCCAAAGGTGGTAATATGGGTAAAGAACTGGTTAGAGGACAGGTTT
The DNA here is from genome assembly GCA_016271365.2 of Neoceratodus forsteri. NCBI lineage: Eukaryota > Metazoa > Chordata > Ceratodontiformes > Ceratodontidae > Neoceratodus > Neoceratodus forsteri. Next base: position 104,787,540 of record CM028131.1, on the reverse strand, counting down.
GAGAGTGGTGGTAAATGGAGCTCACTCCGAGGAGGGGATGGCAACTTGGGACACAGTAACCCAAAGGCAGAGTAAAAAATGGTGGTGGTGGGGAGGGGGCAAAGTGCTACTGACGATCACTACAAAGGAGAGAGACCGGGGAGTAATCATCTTTGATCTAAAGGTACCCAGGCAGCGTGACAAGGCAGTTGGAGGGCTAGTGGGATGCTGGGGTGTATAGGTAGAGGTATTACCAGCAAAAAGAGGGAGGTGGTGCTGCCTTTATACAGGCAGCTGGTAAGATCTCGCTTAGAATACCGTGTACAGTTCTGGAAGTCACATCTCCGGAAGGACACAGAGAGGAAGAGGTCCAGAGGAGGGCAACTAAAATGATCCAGGGTCTGCATCAAAAGCCCTACGAGGAGAGACTAAATGAACTTAATATGTACACCCTGGAAGAAAGGGGGATATGACAGAGATCTTTAAATACCTCACAGAGAGAAATATGGTATTGTTTATAATACCATAGTAAATAAGGCAGCTCCTTTAAAAAGAATCAAAATAAGAGCTCAAAAACAAAAATGGGTTAGTAGGGACTTACTTCAACTAATGAAAAAACAAGATGAGAGCTGGAAGAGATATAAAGTAACTCAAGACCCCGTTCTTCTTCAGGAATAAAGACTCTTAGAAATAAATGTAAATCTCAGATCAGGAAAGCTAAGGTAGAATATTGTTTCACAGAACAAAGGATTTCTAAGGGGAATTATAAAAGAACTTGGCATGCCCTTAATAAACTTATGGGAAGGGCAAAAAACAGATCTAACTCCCACCATCTCTCATAATGGACAGTGTATCAGTGACCCCTCTCAGGTCTCGGATATTTTTAATAAACCTTTTGGGAACCTTGATTCTTATAGAACCCCCTTTGACTCTGACAGAAGTACTGCACTCAAGGAAGAATCTAGTTACACCAATCAAAAATCTTATTTCAAACTCATTACAACCAAGGCCGGCCAGCCGGCACAGCGGTAGGGTTACCGCTTGCGGCACCTGTGACCCGGGTTTGGGAATGGACTCGGGCGGCTGAAGGGCTGGCTGCGGGGAGGACTGAGTGCCCACAGGCTGCTCTCCTCCTTCGGGGGGAGTGGTTTGCATGTCCCGCCGCTCTACTGCCACCTGGGTGACCACGGGTGGAGGTGCAGCAGGACAGCATGAAGCAGGGTGGGAGGACCTTGGCTGGAAGCTGGAGCGATTGCACGTTGCGACGTGCTCCGCCCCTTGGCTCCCCTAGCATGCAGACATCCTGAGGGAGGTACCAGAACAAGGAAAAAGCCCAGCGGATTCCGGCATAGAAGGGATCCAGCTCCCAGACACCATAACCCAGCTCTCGTGAGGAGCCACTCAGACCACCTGACAATCACCAATGGACTGGAGGGGGAAGTCCCAGGATCCCCATCCTCCTTGCCCGGGGAGGGGGGTAGACCGAGGCAGCATGGGGGCAGGTCTGGCGGCCATCTGGGAGGTACCGGGGTGGGCAGAGAGAGAAAATAGGATACCTGGAAGACAGCGACAACCACAGAGAGAAGGAGGCATACAAAAAACAGACAATATAAAAAAGAAACTCACTACACCCGCTCTGGTAAAAAAAATATGTCTTTAAAAATTATCCCAAACATTTCCAAGGTCATGATGGAGTAAATTGTAGGATTATTAAACTGGGTATTAATGTTGCTTACCCACTTTCTTATATTTTCAATTTTTCTCTCAGATAGTATTTTTCCAAGTAGTTGGAAACTTGCTATCATAAAACCAATTTTTTAAAAAATGGTAACGCGTCCTCCATTTTAAATTACTGTCCCACATCCCTTCTTTCACTCATTTCAAAAATTCTTGAGAAAACTGTTTCAGATTAAATCCTAGATTTTCTTGGAAAATATTCTCTTTTGTCTGTTCATCAACATGGCTTTAAGCCAAAACATAACACTGAGACGGCCTTGGTGGAATTCACGAGCAGCATCCAGTGTGCCCTAGATAAGGGTAACTCTGGTGCTGCTTTGTTCGTGGACCTCACCATTGCCTTCGATCTGGTCCAGTAAGGCCTCCTTCCCGGTGTACTCTGTGGTTTTCGTTTTTCCAGGGAGGTAATCGGATGGTATCAAAACTGCTTGTGTAACAGGTTTCATAGAACCATTATTGATAACTCGGTTTCTTAGCCTATATCCTCCCATTGTGGTGTTCCCCAGGGTTCAATCCTGGGGCCGCTAATTTTTTCCCTTTATCTGGATTCGGCCCCGAATATTTGCACACAAATTAGAATGATTCTACACTGATGACAACGTCCTATTTAGTTTTAGTCCTACCCCAGAAATTGCTCTTCACAACTTACAGATTGATTTTGATCATCTTCAAATTTGGCTACATTCTAACCACATGGTTCTTAATTCAAATAAAACGACCGTGATGGTGTTTTCTCGTAGAAAGTATTTGACTACTGATTTTTTACCTATTAATGATAAGAATGGCACTGTCATAGAGTTTGTTCTGGTTTTCAAGGAAATGATAGAAGGCATCCTTGGGATGGCAGAGAAAGGGGAGATATTGCTGATGCGGGACCTGAATATGCCAGATATTAACTGGAGCACCTTTGCTGCAGCCACATGCAAGAGCAGGGCCATTCTTGATGCCCTACAGGGGGCATGCCTCAGACAGCTAGTTATGGAACCCACTCGGGAGGGAGCAATCTTAGACCTGGTACTCTCAAATGGGGACGGAGAGAGGATCTCTGATCTTGAAGTGGGTAGCCATCTGGGAACAAGCGACCACCAAACAGTATGGTTCACGATACACTTAGCTGTAGAGTCAAGCCACACAAAACTGAAGGTACTGGACTTCAGGAGGGCTGATTTTGTCAAAATGGGAGAGTGCCTCAGAAAAGTACTAGCAAACAGGCAAGAAGGTGGGGTGGAGCAACAATGGGGGAAACATCAAAACCACCATCACAGAGGCAACAAGCCTTTGTGTGAAGCAAATAAACAAATCAAAACAAAAGGAAAAACAACTATGGTTCTCAAAAGAAGTGGCGGGGAAGGTAAGAGAGAAAAAGATAGCATTCAGGAAGTATAAGGAAACACAGAAGGAGCAGGACAGAGAACTGTACCAGTTAAACCAGAAGGAAGCGGGGAAGGCAGTCAGAATAGCAAAGGCCCAAACCAAGGAAAAGACAGCCAACTCGGTTACGAAAGGGGATGAAACCTTTTATAGGTACATTAGGGAGCAAAGAAAGACTAAGGCAGGGATACTGAGGCTGAATAAAGAGGAAGGTGGTTGGGCAGAGAGCGACAGTGAAAAAGCAAGGATACGTAATGAATACTCCTGCTCAGTATTCACAATGGAAAAGCAGGGGGAGATACCTAATCCAGTCAATAGAAGCACTCTGGATAGAGGGGTTGATATTAAGTAATTTCATAGAGAAAGGGTTCTGAAAGAACTCTTAAAGCTGAAGGTGGATAAAGCAATGGGGCTTGATGGGATTCACCCCCAGAATTCTAAAAGAACTAAGGGAAGAACTAGTAACATTACTGACTACCCTTTTAATAAATCATGGGAGGATGGTGTGGACCTGAAGACTGGAGGAGGGTGGATGCGATTCCCCTTCACAAAAGTGGGAGCAAGACAGAGGCAGAAAACTACAGACCTGTCAGTTTGACCTCAGTGGTAGGGAAAATGATGGAATCACTTCTGAAGGAAAGAAAGGAAAATTACGTACCTACCGTAATTCTTGATCTTCTCTTGTATCTTCACCATTCATTACTTCCTGGGTGTAAGCCGGGCCGCACCGTCCGCGGAAACTTTTTTTTTTTTTAAAGTTGCCTAGCAGCCCCGCCCTCGGGCGGCGTCATGCGCGGGCGGCTGTTGTGAGCGATCGACTCCTCCTCCAACTCAGTTCTGTGAGCGGAGAGCAAAAATGAAAGCAGAAAATATAGATAGCGAGGCAAGATAGCCGATGGATAGCAAAGCAAGGAAGAATGAACTGAAAAGGAATAAGCCGATGGAGGAAGGACAGAGGAGATAAGAACATCCTAGCCTAGGGGTGCAGGGCCTCCTTACCTGGGCGACTCTAGGAGGAGAGATGAGTAAGGAAATGAGAAAATAGAAGAAGAAGAAGAAGAGAGAGAGATGGATGTTGAAGGGACCAGAATGCCCAACGAGCATAGTTAGCTTGTAGCTGAAGGCTCGACTAAAGGGGAAGCAAGAATCCCCGGAGATAGAGCTGAAGAGAAGGTTCACCGAACCCGCTAGACAGACTCAGGAGGGCATAGTCCTCATCTTCAACATGCCATTGTTCTTGACACCCACCTCGGGCTCCTGGCCGCGGAAGGCCTTTAACTGGAGGGCAGCCGAGGAGGGAAGAATAAAACCCCAGCAGCATGAGAGCGCTGCTCAGGGGTTTAGAAATGGAAAATGTAAGCCTTTCAGGCATTCCAAGATAGAAACGGGACTCAGACTGACCGGCCAAGGCTTAGGTTGGCTAAGATTGGATATGGTCAGCAGAGCTCTACTGTAAAAATTGTCCAGGAGGACACTTAAAGGGAGAAACCACTTAGCAAAACAGCGAGAAGGATAGCCTACCTTCTCATTTGCCTTCTTGTTTGATTTCTCCTATTCCCTTTTTTTTTTTTTTTTTTTACAGATAGAAAAAAAAAAAATTTTTAACTAGATGCATGACCCAGATACCAAGATGCCTATAGCAGTCGGAGAGAGTTCCCTCAGCATTTTTTTTTTTTTTTAGAAGAGAAAGGAACAGACGTACTCGTTCCTCTGCTCTGCAAGGCAAGAAGAGAGGGGGGGGATTAGATTTCAGGGCAACTACCTGAACACGGGATTGCAGGATCAAAACTGAATAGCCTGAGCCAGGCCAAACAACCCCAGAGGTATCTTGCCATAAGAATAGCAAGAGATAGTTGTGCAGTCTGATCGCCAATGCAATCCCGAGATGGCCCATGAATCTTAGAGTAAATAATTTTTCTGGATTTTAAACCCCCAAAGAAGATTTTTTTTTTTTACTTTTGTTTGGAAAATGAAGCAATTTTCCTATATTTTATATAATGCAGAGAGAGGAAGGAGACGGGAGGTGGAGAAGCCACAGGAAGAGGCCACTGAGGGGATGGTGGGCAGGTGTAAGTAATGAATGGTGAAGATACAAGAGAAGATCAAGAATTACGGTAGGTACGTAATTTTCCTATCTTCCCTTGTCAATCTTCACCATTCATTACTTCCTGGGTGAGTACCAAGCTCCTCTTCCCCAGGAGGGGGAAGAGGCCATACCCTGAGGGAACAAGACCCCCAGCCTTCTGCTGGTGAGAAACAGAAGGAGAAGACCCTGGCTTATTCAGAAAGCCTAAGTGGGAGAAGAGCTAGGAGGTGCCTCCCGAGGGCGAGGGAGGCGGAGGAGCCCTGTAAAGTCTCTAGCTCTGGATGAGAAAAGGCAGGTCCCCGGAGGCGGAGCGCATCACCCTCGCCGGCCAGGGGTGACAACCTGGAGAAGCAAGCCATGCCGTCCGCCTGATGCAGATCGCTGTCCCATAAGCCTGGAAGCCACCTCATTGGCGTCATAAGATGCCTCTTGCTTGGTGTCTTGCCAGCTCCAGGCCTACCCGGAGAGGACAGCGGCTTGTCTGGTTTGCTCCGTGTCAGGCATAGATGCCAGCAGCTGGGACATCATCGACCACAGATGCCGGCTGTAGGCAGCGTGGTGAGCCTGATGTGATGCAATACATGCACTCGCCGCGAAGAAGAGAACACACTCGCCCCAACGGTCGAACTGGAGAGATCCGAACCGGTGGCGGTCGCGGCGCCAGGCAACGGGCGCCCAGAAGGAGTATCCAGGCATACCAAACCTGAGGACGGGTTGGGAAGGGAACCTAGAGACTCAGAGGGCACAATACCTCGCTGGCAGTCCGCCGGGGCTGGGAAGAAACGGCAGGAACTGCCAGGACGGATAACGCCTCCTGGAAGGGATAGGCAGGAAGGTACCACCAGATGCTGGGCACTGAATTCACCAAGGAATCACGCGTCACCGTTCGTATTGTCTCTCGAGCGTAGGAAATCCGAAGATCCCTCACCATCCTCGAGAGGAAACGCTGATATTCTGTGAAATCAGCATCGGAGGACAGATGAGCAGGGGGTTCCTCTCCCTCAGAGGAGGGAGACGAGGATGATGGGGAACTGGAATGTCCAGAGGATTCCTGCGGCGGTGGGGAGAGTCGAAAGACCCGCTCATGCATGTAACTAACATATGAGGGGAAGGCCGCCGCAGAACCCCTGAACTGCTCCCAGGATAACGGACCCGTAGGACCGACATGGCCTGGGAGCGGGGGTGGTGAAGGCAGAGAGATGGGAGAGGGGCACCTCCGAGGAGGCAACTGCTCTCTGCGAAGGCTCTGGAATCCGGGGAAGGGAGCTCTAGTAGGAGGGATCCCGGATATCAAACCAGGCCGCAGAACGGAACTCTGGGGAAGCGGAACCTGGAAGAGCCCTGGGGGAGAAACTCCCTGTGACGCCGTGGACTGCATGGATCCAGAAGGGCAGTCCACACAACGCCGCCAGAGGACACCCTAGAACCCTGGGGAGGGGCGGGCTCTGCGCTCTGCTCTGGCCACCCCCTGAGGTGGCCAAAGAAGACCGAGCAGCAGGGCGCCTGCCCCTCAACCCCTCGGATTCAGAGGGCCCTCCTCCCGACTGCAGCGTTCCCCTAACCCCAGAGGTAACAGCACCGGGTAGCTGTCACGGACCTCCAGAGAGGCCTCCCCTCACGTCACCCCCGCGTCTGCCCCGGGACTCTGCCACCCCAGCCGAGGAACCCTCAGGAGGCAGCGGCAGGGGACAGAGGGAGGGGCCCGCTGTGCCGCCTGGTACCCCTAGCCACCGAGGACCCAGATTCCGAAAGAATGGGGATGCCAGGATGGGTCCACATCTGAGTCATCGTCCTCCGAGGAGGGACGAGACCAGCAGGACCTCGTGCTGGCTACCCCAGGGTCCCGAGGCCCAGGGGCCGCGAACGCCCGTGCAGAAGTCTGACACTGCTCGCCCCAGCACGCCGGCAGCATGAAGGCCCAACCCCACCCCCAGCGCTCCAGCAGACCAGCACCGCCGGAGGAGGAAGGCCGCCCGCGCCGCCGGCGTCCCGAGCGGCGGCACCGTCGGCAGCGCCGCCAAACTCCTCCCGGCACATGACAGCGGCGCCGAAGCCGCGGCACCGCCAGCAGGCGCCGCCCTGATCACCGGCGCGCGAGCAGCGCCCGGATCGCCGGCGCGCGAGCGCGCGCGCTCCGATCACCGACACCCGCGGGCGGCGCCGGGATCTGAAATGGCGCCGGGCGGGCGCGCCTGATCACCGGCACCTGAGCGGCGCGGGATCAAAACGGCCCCGTGAGCGGCGTCAAGATCCACCAGGCGGGCCCAGGCAGGGCCTCGACACAGGAGCCTGCACCTCCGAGGTGACTGCCCGGCCGGTGTCAGCGCTGCGACCCGGAGGAACTCTGCGCTCCCCAACACATAGAAGGGCCTCCCTCGGCAAGAAGGGAAGAGAGACCCCTCCTCCTCCCGGACCCGTATAGGCCGGGAGGACCGGGAAAGAGCCTAAGGATCTCGCCAGATTCCTTGACAGCGCGTCCCCAGTCGGCGGGAACCTTGCCGGAGCTTATGCGCCCGGACTTGAAGGACTTGACGGTCCATCGAGAAACAAGCGTCGCCGCAGATCCATATTATGGTTGGGTCCCAGGCAGCAGACAGGCGTCATGCCGGTCCGAGGCGGAGAAATGCCGGCCGCGGGAGCACCGGCGCATGGGGCACGGCCAGGTCTTAGAAGAGCGTTTCGGCTCAGAACGGACATAGCGAAATAAACAAGATTAAACACAGTCGGAAATACACCCGGAGCCGTACAAAGGAAGAAAAGGAACAGTCTTACCGTGAGGCGTCGAGGTGTGAAAAAAGTCGGATCTGCGCACTTTTAGGTTAGCTACAGCGAACAGGTGCTGCCTCGGGCGGGAGAAACAGAACTGAGTTGGAGGAGGAGTCGGTCGCTACCAACGCCGCCGCTCGCGCATGACGCCGCTCTCGGGGCGGGCCGTTGAACAACTTTTAAAAAAGACTCTCGTGACGGAAAGCGCGCCCGCACACCCAGGAAGTAATGAATGGTGAAGATTGACAAGGAAGATCTGTTGAGTACCTAGAGGCCAGTGGGGCACAGGACCCAAGGCAGCATGGATTCACAGCAGGAAGGTCATGTCAGACAAATCTAATTGATTTCTTTGACTGGGTAACCAAAGTAGTAGACCAGGAAGGGGCTATGGACATGGCCTACCTAGACTTTAGCAAGGCATTTGACACAGTCCCGCACAAAAGATCAATAAACAAATTAGTCAGCCTGGGAGTGGATCCCAGGGTGGTAGCCTGGGTAAAACACTGGCTGGACAACAGGAAATAGCGGGTAATAGTAAATGGAGTCCACAGTGAAGAAAGGAGGGTTACTAGTGGGTTACCGCAGGGTTCAGTACTGGGGCCGGTCCTTTTTAATGTCTTTATAAGTGACATTGCAGAGGGACTGGAAGGGAAAGTATGTCTCTTTGCAGATGACACAAAGATCTGCAACAGGGTTGATACTCATAAGTGGGGTGGAAAGGATGAAAGGGACTTGGCAAGGTTGGAGGAATGGTCAAATGTATGGCAGCTTAGATTCAACACAAAGAAGTGCAAAGTAATGCATCTGGGAAATAAAACCCAGGGAAGAGTACACAATGGGGGTGAGATACTGACAACAACAAAATGGAAAGAGACCTGGGGTAGTCATATCAAAGCGACCTAAAGGTGGGCCAGCAATGTGAGAAGGCAGTAAGGAGGGCTGGGGACACTGGGATGCACAGGGAGAGGCATCACCAGTAGAAAACAGGAAGTTGTTGGCCCTCTGTACAGACAGTTGGTAAGACCACATCTGGAGTACTGTGTACAGTTCTGGAGACCCCATCACCGCAAAGACACAGACAGGGTGGAGGCTGTCCAAAGAAGGGCAACCAAAAATGGTGCAGGGTCTGCACCAGAAGACATATGAAGAAAGACTAAAGGACCTTAAGATGTATAGCCTCGAGGAAGGGGGCATGATAGAAACGTTCAAATACCTCAAGGGAATCAACAAAGTCCAAGAGGGTAGCATCTTTCAGAAAAAGAGATGTGCAAGAACAAGCAGGCACAATTTGAAGATAGAGGGGGGATGGCTCAGAGGTAATGTGAGGAAGTATTTCTTCACAGAGAGGGTTGTGGATGCATGGAACAGCCTTCCTGAGGAGGTTGTAGAGTCAAAAACAGTGGGGAAATTCAAGAATGCATGGGACAGAAAAGGCAATTCTAGTGGGGGGCAGACGGAAGTAGGCTGTTGGTTAACTAGGATCTGCAGCTTATCCGTTAGGTAGGGAAATGGGCAGACTAGGTGGGCCAAGCGGTCCTTATCTGCCGTCAAATTATATGCTTCTATGTTTCAAGTATTTAGGAATCATTCTGGACAGTTAGTTTAACTTTGAACCGCATATACAATTTCTACGAAAGACCTTACATCAAAGGTTGGAGCTGCTTTTTCGGATAAAGCCTTTTCTAACCATCGAGTTAACTTCTAACAGTTTCATGTTCAGCATTCCGGACTATTCCAAAAAGCTAATTTTCTGCTATGGTTATGAAAAATATTAGCAGAACTGTTGAACTGGGGTTTCTGGATGCTTCCTATGCTTTGTATTGTACATTTGCATTTTTGTCTGGATTCTTACTCTCCTCAGGTCCTCAATATTATTTCTATGCAAAAATTAGAGGGCCATCATTTTTTGAGAAATAATTATTTTAAAACTTTCATAAAATTCTTAAATGATGATGAAAACTGGAAATGTTACTACCAAAATAAACTCTAAGACATCTGGCACCGATTAAGAAGGAAAAAAGGTGGGGTCACATTTTAGCCCATTTTCATTGCACTGCTGCTTTAAGAGTTGCGTGTAATTCTGCACTTAGATTTTGGTTACATCTTCCATAGCCAGGGCTAGAAATTCATTTTAAAAAGTGGTGTTCTTCATGGAATACCATTTCACAAGGTTTGGTATTCCGTCCTGAAAACCGGTATACCAACACTACTTTTTGTATACCACTATTCAGTTAGGAATAGATTTAGTTTCTAGCCTACTTTGCACTATTCTGCTAAATTAGATAAGTTTTTTTTTTTTTGAGTGAGTAAAATACTCCCCTTTTTCGAAGTGATATGAGTAAAATCAAATATGAGGGAGTAAAACTGACAATTCCTAGATGGAGGAGTACTATTAGTTAACCGTACTTTTGGCAATGAAATAAACTTAAATTATGTGTGGGCCTGTCTTATTTACACACATACTACATGAGATAATTCACCTGGAATCATGTCATGAGTCAACATACTACTAACCTTGACTTCAGCTGAAAAAAAAAAACATTCTCTAGACAGACCAACACTCGGGCAAGCACAGTCAGTGACTGACAAGACGCATTTTCTTTCATATTAATAATTAGACAAAAGTGGCTAATGTAGGCCTCCACTCATCCTGGCGCAGATTTAACTCAAGCCTTTTTTTCTTTAGAAAATCTCATGGATCAGATGGTCCGAGTCTTTTGTTTTATAACTATATAGCTAGATATATATACATAGATAAATATAAAGAGTACAGCATATTACAAAGTGGTTATCCGCCAACCACACAAAAAAAAAACCCAACATCAATTTACTTTTTTTAAAGATAATTCTTTCCAAGCTAAATGCCCCAAGCTGGTGCCGTTTTTTTTTTTTGCACATCATCTGGTAGGAAAAAAATGGGTAGACTGGGTAGAACAAGCAGCTCTTATATGCTGTCAGAAATGTTTTTCCCTGCCAAAGTAAAACTTTAAGCAGTTGAGGCTTTTGCTAACTGCCTGCTCACCCCTGGTTGTCCACTTAAGTACTTGTTTCCACTTTTTGCAAAGTAAATGGATACCACCCTCCTTCCCTTAGCAATGACGTCAGACTGCCACATACATTTCTTAAGTTTGCCACGCTTATCCCTACCTCAAAATTCTTCTGAGACGCTGACACAATCTTCCCTTCTGATCTTACTCCCCTGTGCATGGCATTACGACATCTTGGGCTCGTATGCAGTTTATGTGATTGCAGCACTAGTGATTTTCCTGCTCACGTGCCCTTTTTCCTCCCATCCAGCTTGCCAACTCCTTGTCTTCTCCAACGATGGGCATGTGCATTGCAGTGGGAGCAATCAAAATGGAGGCCGCTTGAACTCTACTTCCTTAAAGCTGTACACATCGCAGATTATCAGGGGACTAAATTTGGTGTTCCGTGCTTGTTTTTTGGTGTGCACGGAACACCAAGTAATAGGGAATTTCGAGCCCTATCGTTCTCATCGTTGTGACTTATAAGAGCAATCTTGTACATTATCTTTTGATAACAGGATTCTTTTTAAAATGGGTACTTTTCTTTACTAAGTAATGACAGGGTTTTATCCTCATTCTATTGTCTCACTGTTCCTCAGGTTTATTAACACGTTCTCCACTAGGTCCCAATTTAGATTTACTTTCAAACCTCCCTTATTCAAAATAACATTTGGACAAAGATCATTACTATTTAGGGCGCCCACCTTTTTTAAAATGACTCCTATGGAAATTGTTGAAAGTAATTCCATTAGGTGTTTTAAAACACGTTTAAAAAACAATGGCTTTTTAAACAAAACGAATGCACTTGAAGACAAACTGTCCACGAAAGAGACCCAAGGGGGATTCGGAGACTGGCCCAGAAACTTCGATCCAGGAAACACGCATCCACAATTCTGAAACTTAGACATCCCCACACTGGTAAAATACACCAATCGGATGCTCATACATTACAGGCCTTTTCTGAGTATTTTGTTGACTTATACTCGCCAGACCTGCTCTCCACTCCACCTGATACCTCCAGTTTTTTTAAAACAAATAGCCCTCCCACCCTCTCAAATTCATTCTCTCGAATCTCCTATATTCCAACTGGAAATCCAGGAGACTATTAAAAATCTGAAACCCGGACGTTGCCCAGGACCTGGTGGTTACATATCTGAGTGGTACAAGATGTTTAAAAAAAAGAATTAACCCCTAAATTACAGGCCTTATTCATTGAGATAACCCAGGGCAATTTACCTCCTCCATCCTGGGATGTTGCAACAATTGCCCCAATACCTAAGCCACATAAAGACCATTCTGACCCGTTGTCCTACCTACCGCCCTATTTCTATCTTAAATGTAGATTATAAAATTTTCACTGCAATTTGGTCCTCCAGACTAGAATTTATAATTCCTAAAATCATACCCCCAGACCAATCAGGCTTTATCAAAACCAGAAGCAGTTCTGACAACATCCGTAAGGCTCTAGTCCTTCAGAAATATGTTCGCGCTAGAAAAATCCCATCAGTTTTTATTAGCTTGGACGCTGAAAAGGTCTTCGATCGTGTCTCTTGGTCATTTTTGTGTGAGACGCTCAAGGCCTTTCACTTTCCCTCTTCATTTATTACCTGCCTTACCAACCTATATAGATCCCCTAGGGCTTATGTGTGAGTGAATGGAAATGTATCCACTCTGATCTGATTGGCTAGGGGCACAAGACAAGGCTGCCCCCTATCCCCTTATCTTTCTGCATTATATTTGGAACCTCTGGTGGTGAAGTTGAGGGGTATGACTTCGGTAGAGGGTATACCAATAGCACAACAAGAACACAAACTAAACATGTTTGCAGACGATATCCTGCTAACTCTATTATCTCTGACCACATCGACTGACCCAGCCACCTGACTCAGGAAAGAGCTGTAATTGTGGGCAGTGAGGAGCGAAGGTTGCTGACCGCATTGGCGGCGGTGAAATCTACCAGGGGTCGCTGCTGGAGGTGCCAGAGCTGCATCGGCAGCTGCACTAAGGAGGGAGGCACTGGAGCTGCGTTGGCGGCTGAAGAAAGCAGAGGGGGCACCGGATTGGACTTCCTGGTGGCTGCAGTCGGCAGCAGGCCAGGGTTAGAGGAGCTGCGAGAGGAGGACATCAGAGAGGATTCCCAGCGGCTGTAGTCGGCAGTGGGCCAGGGTTCGAGGGAGCTTCTGAGCTGTTGGACCAATCGGGGAGAGGGCGCCAAATTTAAACAGCGATGGGCTGCAGAACTCTGACCCAGCCACCTCACTCAGGAAGCAGCTGCAATTCTGATCCACACCACCCACCCTGGCCCCGACCTCTATTAAATGGGCTGTGGGGGTGGATCCTTGGGGGACAGCATGGTGTGATTGACAGTGACTGAGCAATAAGTAGCTTGGATTTGTTGCAGAATTGAGGGGGAAGGGCATTAGATTAACATATTGTGCTGCTGGGTATTTGTTGTAAGATCGAGGGGGAAGGGCATTAGGTTAACATATTGTGTTGCTGGGTATTTGATGCAGGATTGAGGGGGAAGGGCATTAGATTAACATATTGTGCTGCTGGGTATTGTGTGTGGGGTTCATATTGTTTGCACCCAAAAAGAGGGGGGGAGGTTTGGGGGCAATTAGATTGGGCATTTTTGGAAGGGTGATTGGGTGTACGGGGTGTGGGGCAGCCATAACATTGAACTAGGCAAGAAGGTTCACTGGGTACCCAGTGTGTTTTCAAATGGATGGTTTTAGGGAAGAGATCAGAGGGATCAGAAGGCAGCTGGAAGGAGGGAGGGGCGAGGGATGGGGAGACAAGGTGGGGTACAGATCAAGTGTGAGTAAGCGTGGTCAGCGTCTAGTTGGCATATATCAGGGGGCTAGTGGACAAGGCAGAAAGAATTTATCTCAGAGGCTGGGTGGATCAAATGGCTTCTCTGGAGGAGTGGGGGGGACAACGTCAATTTGGCATACCTCAGGTGAGTAGTGGCCAAGGAAAAAAGGATTTATCCCACAGGTTGAGTAGCTCATATGGCTACTCTGGGGGTGTAGGGGGCAGAACAAGCAACATACAGGAAGCAGGCCGTAGGGAGGGGGCAGCTCAGAGGAAGCAGATGAGGGAGGGTGAGTTAGGAGTGAGCAAAATGGGGGACAGCATCAATCTTACAAACCGTTTCACAATACTATACCGGGTGATGAAGTGGAGGAAGATGGTGGGAGGGAGCAAGTGGATAGAGAGTTTGGTCAGTAGGCAGAGGGAGGGTGACAGAGGGGGGAGCTTGAACCAAAGGAAAGGACAGAGGAGGGTGGGACATGAGCCTATGTTGGAGGGAAATGTGATAGATTGGGTAGGGGGGGCACTGAGTGAGGACAGGGTGGAAGGAGGCAAGAGTGGGGACAGGCCAGTAACCAGGTTGGGGAATTTAATCAATGAGGAGGGGGTGGTAGAGAGTTCCCTAATTAGGTCAGATTCCAGACATGCATCACTAGATGAGGTGGAGATTAGGGTAGGGAGAAATATAGCAGATGGGTTGGGAGGTGCAGGTCCAAAGGAGGAGGGAGAAGCAGTGGGAGGTTACTCGAGTGGGAGACTGGAGTATTATAGATCAAAAAGGGAGACTGGGATGGATCTGGGGGGGCGAACTCTAGCCACCCAGGAGATTGGGGGGGCGAGGAGTAAACTGACAGTTGCAGGTAGATGGAGTATGGTAGGGCTCGCAAATGAGGGTGGCCCCCAGGATGATTTGGGGGGGGGAACAAGCAGGGGATTGTTGACAGAAGGAGGAGCCTGGATGGTACTAAACGGGCTAATAAAGACCCTTAGGTTGATGGGAGAGGTAGGAGCAAGATTCGAGAGATAAAGTGGGGGGTGAAGTGAAGGTGATATTGCTGGGGGATTCCATGATCAGGGGTATTCAGTGGGAGGGGGTATTCAGTGGGAGGGAAGGGGAGAATAAAAGCATCCCTGTCAAGGCTAAACGTATACCAGGTCTATCCGTACATAAGGCCAAATTCCACCTATACTCATTGGCATTGGATTGTGGGGAATCCCCAGACTTCCTAGTACATTTGGGGATAAATGATTTGGAAGGGAATAGTGAGCTAGAAATGCAGGCTAGATTCTGGAATCTGTCAAGGGTTTGTCACTCTATAGGAAGTAAAATTTCTTTCTCTGAGACTCTGCCGGTACCTAGGGCATCTGGTGAGACTAAGCTAAAACTTAGAGAGGTGAACAAGTGGCTCAGGGGCTGGTGCAGGGCAGCGGGGTATGGGCTGGTAAGTGACTGGGGGATACTTGGGAGGATAAGGGGCTAAATCCCAGGGATAGGTTACACCTCAACATGGAGGGGAAGGAAATCTTGAAATTAAAACTTGCTGGATTTACAGGCGAGAGGTGGGGTTTAAACTTGTAAAAGGGGGGGGTCTAATAATAAAATGACCTCAGTGGGGCTGTTTGAGGGGTCCAGGTCTAGGGCACGTGAGGAGTGGGAGGGACTATGTTAAGAATTCTAGGAAAACTGGGCAGAAAAGGGATTGTGCAGGGTTGGGGGGACTGGAGAGAGGGGACAAGTTGGGGTGGAGGACAGTCCTGATCAATGCCAGGAGTATGACCAATAAAATGCCTGAACTCCAGGCTATGTTGGCTGAGGGAACAGCGGATGTGGCAGCAATTACAGAGACGTGGGCCACTCAGAGAAATGAGTGGGACCTAAGCTTAGTGGGCTACAACATATTCAGGAAAGAAAGGGGAGTGGGAAGGGGGGGGTTGCACTGATAGTCAGAAATTACATAATGGTTAGTGGAGTGGAGGTGTGAAGGCAATTTGGGAAACACTGCAAACGAGCAGAGAGAAGAAATTGAAGATAGGGGTGGTATACAGGCCCCCTGCAATAGAGGAGCCTCTGGAGGATAAATTGGTTGAGAACATCAAGGCTCACTGTGACCTTGGAAAGGGTAGGGTGGTTGTCATGGGTGATCTTAATATGCCGGGGGTGGACTGGGACATCATGACATCCTCTGTAACCAGGGAACAGAGGATGCCTTCCTGGTCCAGCAGGTGGGGCAACCTACTAAAGAAGGGCAGATATTGGATGTTGTCCTAGCGGACAGTGAACAAATTAGGAGCCTGGAGGTGTACAGTCCACTGGCCGGTGGAGACCACGCCACAGTTTGGTTCCTGCTGTATCTAGGGGAGGAAAACCACACTCATACAGTACTGGTTGATTTCAGGGGAGCAGACTTTGTGGGTATGGGTAGGATTCTAAGGGAGAGGTTGGACATGATTAGACCGGATATGGATGCTGGAAGACTGTGGGAGGCAATTAAAAAGGGGTACAAAAGGCTACTAAGTCCTGTACTAAAGTAAGTCGTAAACATGGTGGAACCAGCAAGCCATGTTGGTGGACCAGGGAGGTGCAGTAGGTGGTGAGGGATAAAAAGGCTGCCTACGTACGTTTCAAATGTTCTAGGGGGGAATAAGGAGTGAGGGAAGTATGAACTATTGCAGGAAGATCACCAGAGTGGTGAGGGGTGCCAAAGCAGGGATGAGAAAAACCTGGCTAGGGATATCCGTGGGGGGATTCTATACATACATAAGACAGAGAGAAGAGAGAGAACACAGATCAACAGGATTAAGATTGTGGGGGATGGGCTCAGGAAGCAGGGGAACAGGCAGAGTTGCTAAACAAGTACTTTGCCTCAATATCTGCAGAGGGTGACAAGGGATCCCTACAGCCTGATGGGAGAGATGAGGAGCCAGTAAGAGAGAGAGAGATCAGTCTCAGTCTGAGAACATAGAATGGCAAGAGACTGGGGCACAGGCTAGACCAGACCAAGGAGGAGTAGGAAGGTTGCACGAGGGAGTGGATTGGGGGGTAGAAATCACAGTGGATAGGGTGAGGGAGGCACTTCGGAAACTAAAAACTGATAAGGCGCTGGGGACGGATGGAATACATCCGTGGGTTATGAAGGAATTGGCAGATGTGCTGGCAGCCTCACTGGCTGCACTCTTTAACACCTCTCTGCAGACAGGATGGGTGCCACAGGGCTGGAGGGTGGATTATTTAGTGCCTATACATAATGGGGGGTCTAGGGAGGAGATGGGGAATTATAGGCCAGTCAGTCTGATGTCTGTAGTAGGCAAAGTAATGGAGGGCTTTATCAAGGAGAGGCTTGGGAGGCAGTTGGAAAGGTTAGGACACCAGGATGATAAACAGTATGGCTTTGTCCCAGGGAGATCGTGTCAGACCAACCTTGTAGAGTTTTATGACTGGGTGACGGGGGCCTTGGATAGACATAGGCCGGTGATGTCCTATACCTAGATTTCAGCAAGGCGTTTGATTCAGTGCCTCATAATGGATTGATAGCAAAAGGGGGAGATGGGGGTTGGGGGACAGGAGCTAAATTGGGTTGAAAATTGGCTTTCGGGCCGTTTACAGAGGGTAATGGTGGGTGGGATAATATCCTCCCCCAGGAAGGTAATTAGTGGGGTCCCTCAAGGTTCAGTATTGGGGCCACTCTTGTTCAATGCCTACGTCTTGGATATAGGGAGGGGGGTTAGGAATAGGTTGAGTCTCTTTGAGGATGATTTAAAATTGGGAGCACTGGTGGACTGTGAGGAAGCGAGGGAGACAGTCCAGGGGGATCTGAATACCCTGGAGGGGTGGTCAAGGAGCTGGGGACTGAAATTTAATGCCAGGAAATGTAAGGTACATCATTTGGGGGGTCAAAAACCCAGGCTATGTATACACCGGGGGTCACACTGCATGCCACATTGGGACAAAGGGATTTAGGAGTGGTGGTAGACATCAAAATTAATAACTCTGAAAATTGTAGAAGAATTGCAGCCAAGGCAAACAGGATATTGGGTTGCATAGCCAGGGGAATTACGTCCAGAAGCAGGGAGGTGATCCTCCCTCTATATAATGCCTTGGTCAGGCCGCAGCTCGAGTACTGTGTACAGTTCTGGAGACCTCATCTGAAGAAGGACATAGTGCTGCTGGAGAGGGTCCAGAGGAGAGCAACCAGGATAATTCAGGGCATGGAGAGGAGGCCTTATGAGGAGAGACTGGAAGAGCTTGGGCTTTACTCACTGGAGGAGAGGAGAGATAGGGAAGACGTGATAGAGGTTTTCAATTATGTAAAGGGAATAGTGGAGTGGAACCAGGGAGTTCTTTAGGCTGAAGAAGGGGAGTAACCAAGGCCCATGGTGGAAGTTGGGGGAAATTACAGGGGGGGGAACGTAAGAAGCATTTTGTTCACTGAAAGGGTGGTAGAGCCATGGAATGCGCTTCCTGGGAGGCTGGTGGAGGAGGGCACAGTGGAGGGCTTCAAGAAGGCAGCCTGGCAAATATTGCGTCAATATGAAAGAATGGCAGCATTTAAGTTAAACACTACAAAAACTGAAATCCTGGCTTTTAATTTTAACCCCTCCCAACAATTAAAAAAGGCTTACCCCTTCAAACGGCAGACCACAAAAATAAAATATTTAGGCTTTCATATCCCTTTGGATCCTGAGGTCTTGGAGACTATAAATTATGAGCCTCTTACGACAACAATTCAGTCCTACCTGGAAAGATCGTCCAGTAATTTCATTCCCTTTCATCAAAGGACTGAAATTATCCATACGAATATATTTCCTAGACTTCTGTATTTGATTCAGAATATTAAATTTTTTCCCTCTAAGTATTATTTCAAATCTTGGGATAGATTAATATCTGGCTTCATCTGGGGTAAGGGACATCTGGGAATCCGGTTATCTGTTCTTAAACTATCCTTAGTTCAAGGAGGTTTTAGCCTCCCAGATTTTAAATTATATGCCAAAGCGACGTTCCTCAGGATAATGTTAATTTGGCTAACAGAGACTTATTCGACACCCTGGAAAAATATCGAATTTCATTTAAATGATCTATTTGATATTAAGAAGATTCGTCTCTCTTCAGAGGAGAGATCGTTGCCACCTGATGCCCTCACGGGCATAACGGCCCAAACTTACAAATGTTGGAAACGTATGAGACAATCGGGACCTATCCGTACAATATACGAATATTGCAAACTAATCTCAGAAGATGAGACCTTTGTCACCATATATATGGGCCCCTCATTCTCCAAATGGAGAAGGTTGGAACTTTCCAATTTTTTCAAATTTTTATCCCCCCCAAAGGATTATCTCCTCTGAAAAACTACAGTCCCAATATAATCTCCGTAGATCAGATTTATTCTGATATTTTCAGGTCAGGAATCATATTCTACGGAATAGACTAATCCAACCTAAAATCCCTTCCCCGACTCCGAACTCATAAAAATATTCATAGAAGCCATAAGGGGGAAACTGGGAAAATATATTATTGGAACTATATACAAGGGACTGAGAAATGAACAACTAGAATCCCCTGATTCCATACTACAGGAATAGAATAAATATTTACTTCTGGAAATATCCAGAGAAGAGTGGCTGGGATCGGCCTTGAGGGTGGTAAAGACCACCTCCCCTCCTTTGTGGAGGGAGTCTGCGTCGAAGTGCCACTCTCACTTCTTTCGAGCGCCTGCGGTCCTCCTCAAATTCCTTCCAGATAAATATGGAGTCTGCTGGCGAAACTGTGGCTGTCCTAGGGCTTCACTAGGCCATATTTTCTGGCAATTACCTTGTTTAATGCCTTTTTGGCTCTCATTACAAATAGAACTCACTAGCCTAATGGATCAGACAGCTGAAACAACAACCGAACAGGCACTGTTTGCAATCTTTCCAGACCACTCTCCTCCATGGGTAAATACCCTTCTACCAATCTGCCTCCTTGCTGCAAAAAAGTCCATCACTTGTCGATGGATGACAGCTAAAGTTCCAACAATTGAAGAATGGCGGTCCATCATGTCTGACCTTTATTCACTAGAGAGTCTCAATGCTAAAATCCAAGGTAAACCTCCATCTCACATGATGAAATGGCAGAGATGGGTGTTCTACCAGTCCTCGGTGGACCCCGGCTTCTGTCCACAAAACTACTAAATCGGGCTGAGGTCTGGCTGGAGGGCTGGTGAGACACCACAAGATGAGAAATGAGAACAGAGAAAGGAACTCCGATTTAGACTTCTAAACCAAGATTACCTTAAATAAAATTTAACATTAAAATTCAAGGGGCCTCAATAAAAAAAGCATTGGGTCTGGGAAAACACGACTAGGTGAAAGTGTTTATTTATCATTGGTAATATGACACTTCATGGAGATGGAGTTTTTAATTTTCAACAGAACAAAATATGATAGTGAACTGTAACTGTAACACTGACACAACCTCTAGGTTAATATGTACATACTGACTACTCTATATTATGATTAAGGATATGTAACTGATCTAGGTAATCAATGTGTCCTTGACTCATGTGTATAAAACTTTGCAATAAAAGAAATATTTAAAAAAAAAAAAATGAATGCACTTGGATAGATTGATGTTGTGTGCTCCCGTATTATTTTTTATTCTGATGTCTTTATGTGTTAAACGTGTCACCCATGAAAACGGGCAATTTGCTCATCTGGTTTACAAGCATAAAAAATAAAAATGAAAAGGATGAAAGTATTTTTTAAGAAAGAATGGTGCTAAACCACAAGGGAACATGCTATGAAGTTGGAGGGGGTAGATTCAGGAGTGTTGTAAGGAAGCACTTCTTCACAGGAGTGGTGGATTCCTTGAACAGCCTACCAGCCGAAGTGGTGGGGGACAAAAACAGTGTTTGGGTTCGAGAATGCATGAAATGGGCAAAAGGGAATCTTAGTGGAAAGGAATGGGGGGAGGGAGAAACAGTCCGAGATCAAGTGGGGACTGCGGTGATACTGAAGGTAAAATGGGCAAATTGGGTGGGCCAAGCAGTTCTTATCTGCCGTCAAATTCTAGGTTTCTAACCTGGCCCAGTGGCGCTGAGGGTTGAGGCACTGCACACCACACCTCGCACTATCCCGGTGACCCGGGTTGAGGAGCAAGCCGGGGAGGAGAGGGCCGAGTGTCCGACGACAGCTCTCCCCTCCTGGGGCACGGGAGGGATGCATCCACCAGCGCTAGCGACTCCCTGCGGAGGCACTGATCACTGCACTTGGGAGCGCCGTGGGCAAACGTCCTTGCCGACATGTGCGGGAGGGCACATGCCAGCGCTAGACTTCAATGCACGCCCATGACGCTGGGGGGGGGGAGGGAGCGCAACAGAACACAGAAAAACCCAGCTCTGCGGGGTAGGAGACGGCACCTGATCCCCATGCCCACCGCTGGATCCCACCCACCCAGCCTTCCAGTTCCTCCACCCAGGCCCTCACCTGCAGCTTGGCCAGAACTTAAGAGCACCCAAAGAGGAGGGGCGGCCCCACCTCTGGAGGGGTTAAGCCTGGGGTACTGGCTGCAGGAGATGGGGGGGGGGAGAGAGGAGGCTCGGGATGGGGGTACCTCAGGCAGGCAGGATCAGGCCAGGATGCCTGAGAGAGGCCCCGCAAGCTGTGACCGGAGGGAAAAATAGTTGGAAACATTTTTTTTAATAAAATTCTCTGTTTCCATGTTTATGCAGCTTCAAAGGCTTGCAGTTGGTGATGTGTCAGCTGCCTTTAACAGCTATTCCCTCAGTGGCGGGCAGAGATGCAAGAGGAAGGACTGCATAATCTCTACACACAATGAGGAAAGCAGCAGTGCAGAGAGGGGAGTAACAGGATGTCCATCAGAAGCAGCTCATAAAGGTGTTCGCAGTGAATAACCAGAGAAGTGCACCTTTCTCCTCAGGGCAGGATGACAACTCACTCTCCCAGTCTATCAGCACACTGGCGGGGGAGGTGGCCACAGCTACAACAGATGTCAGGCGCTCTATCCCTCTCCTCCCAGAACTGGCAGCTCTCCATAACAAGGCTTTCTCAGCAGACCCCCAAAGGCTTTAAGGAAGAACTTTGTAAGTCCTTCAATTCCATGAGGCAGGAGCGGGTCTTGCAGCAAGCTCACCCAGCAATACAACCCCCGTCTGTGGACTCTCCTCCCTGTGGCAGCAGAAAGGAGTATTCAAAAGAATGACACAAGAAACATCTGTGCAGGAGCAAATCCCCCTCCTCCCAAAAGCATTCCGGGGAGGGCCGCCACAGTGGTAGCTAATCGCCATCTGGTCACAGCAGATCCAGCAGGGAACTCTCCTCAGCCTCAAACTCCTCAGACACAAAGCAGTCTTCAAACCGTTTATTCCATTCTGAGGATATGGCCTACTGGACTAGGAAGGTGTCCTCGAGCCTCAAACTACTGGACCAAACCCCAGCTCCAATCCACAATCCCATGTTAGCAACCTTTTTTGACAGGCCAGCACTAGTCCTCCTTCACAAATCCATGAAGGCCACCATTAGCAGGGACAGGTCATCTAAAGAGATCAAGAAGCCAATGCCAGACTGTTCTCTAGACTGTATTCCGTGCCAGTTAAGAAGGACAAAGTTACCCAGCCACAAAACTTTAACGCCCTTTTCATCTCTGTCCAAAGGCACCATCATCCTCCCTTTCTAAGGAGCAGCTACTCTTTGGGATTCAACTGATAAAGTAGTGGAGGCACTCTGAAGCAAACAAACAAATCCCTTGAAGCCCTGATGCAAGCTGTAGTCTCTAGCACCTACATGGCTTGTTCCTTTGACAGTACAGAAAGATCTGCGATACAGCGTGCAACATGGCTTCCTCTTGATGAAGTTAGAGAGTAAAGGAGATGGCAAAAAAGAGTGGCCTAGCCAAGCTCGTGGCAGCCTGTACTGCAGAAGCCTTAGACTATTCCACTAAAGTAGCATTCAGGACAAGGATGGGAAATGTAGTAGCATGCAGACATCTCTGGTTAAAGCAATAGCAGACTAATTTTATTTTACCTATTTATGTATTTGACAACCGGTAACCGGGAAAGGCACGCTGAGCCAGGGCTTGTTTCCAGGTGCAACCTGGGGAAAAGGGAAACAATCAACCAAAAACAGCAGTAGAGAAGCATTCCAAATATAAAGGGCAAACAGTGAACAATTCAGCAAGATGCAAGTGCAAATAACAATAAATGGTGAACAGAAGTTGTTTTTATGAGCAGCACCAATACCCAATTATAATGACAAAAGCAGGGTGATACAAATAAGTGCAGCAGCTGTAGTGACATGAATTGACCCCAGGGAGCCCATGGTGGGGGTGAAATCGGCAGCAGCGACAGGTCAGGTAGGGGGGCTGACAGGAGCAGGAGGGGAAGGGGAGGAACTTTAAGCTGGTGCCCAAGGGAAACTGGGGAGGCTAACACCCAGTTCAATCCATTTGTTCTGAAAGCCTGTACAACAGGACCATCCTGAATAAAGGCTAATAAGGAATCTTCAGAAATCCAGAAGATCAAGGGCCGGGTCTCAAAACCAAGGCAAACCTCTCCCAGCTGAAACTGATCATTTCATAACACGAACTACGGCTGAAAGAAACCCTTCCAGGGTCCACGACCCTCAGAAGTGAAGCTCTTTTTCAGAAGTAACCAGCAGATGGCAGGCAATGGAAGCAACAGCAGAAACCGTAATGGCAACAACTCTAACTGTGGATTTTCATCCTGCTTCTGAAGCTACACCCCCCGCACATCTAACTGGGGGATGGCTACTTTTTTGTGGGAGCAGGGACCACAATTTGTGCAGACAGATGGGTACTGGACATCTATTGTCTCAGACATTCAACAGAATTCTCTGAACTTTCCTGTCCACATTTTTAAGTCCATAAGTATCACCAAGAGCTCGGAAATGACATCAAGTTGTGCAAGTGCTATCCCATCGCCTGAAGATTGCGAAGATCCAAAGAGGAACCACCACAGAAAGAAGGCAAAGGGGCCTAGTCCACCTTCTTTGCAGTTCCCAAGAAATTGGGAGGCTTCCAACCGGTGTTGGACTTGAAGTACAGGAACCAATTTGTCCACTATCAATATTTCAAAAGATAACCTCAATCAAAAGAGAACCCCCCCCCCCAGGGATTTTCTCAGTTCCATAGACCTCCAAGACACCTACCTCCACGTTCCGCTAAATCTGAGCCACTGAGTCAGCCCGGTGGCACTGAGGGTTAAGGTGTTTAATGCCTTACCTCCTGCCACGCCAGCAACTTGTATTCAGGAATGAGCAGAGGTTGCCAGGGGTCAGTGGACTGAGAGATGGTGGAGTGTCCCAGGGAGTACTCTCCTCTGCCGGGAAGGTGTGCCTGTCATATCAGCCTTTGACTGCCACTGGGTGGAAGCCCAGTGGTAATGCACACAACAAACAATTCAACAGGCGGGGCCACGGATCTGCAAGGTGTGCACACCTCCACGTGCACGTCTTGCTGTGATGCCACAGTAGGGGTTGGGGAGAAAAGCTGAAATAGAGGTCAGAGGGCAGAATGAAACGCTGCGCACCTCCCCAGACCAGCACCACCACCACCACTTGGATATGTGTACCGGGGGTGATCCATGGAGGACTTGATCCAAGGGAGATGGGTGCCGGCTGAGTGGAGATGGGGACAGGAGCTGACAGAGCTAGCCCAAACTCTATAAAGCTGTGGGGGGGGAATCTGCACCACTACCATTTCCTCTGCTTTGCGACAGACACCATTTTTACCACATCTCTCTCTCTTGTTCGGACCAACCTCTGTGCCCAGGGTATTTACCAATGTGCTCGTCATTCTGGTGGCCCACTTCATAGAACAGGACGTTTAACTTTATCCCTATCCAGATGATATACTCATCAGAGTCCCATCTATCAGGGGTGGAGAGGCCCACAGCCCACACCATCTGAACTCGAGGAGTTAGGGTGTGTTATCAATCGGCGCAAGAGCTCATTGAACCACCTGGGGGCCCATTTCAAAATGACTGACACAACTGTCTCCCTTGTGGTAGATCACCTCCTACATCTCCAGTCACAAACACGGGAATTCCTCGCACTTAGGAAGGTACTGGCTCGGAAGATAAGGATGTTGATAACTACAGTTTCCTGCATGGAGGTGGTCCCGTGGGCAGTACTGCACTTACAGAAACTACAAAAATTTTCTCCTATCCTGTCGGAACCAGGGACTGAGGGAAACCTGACAATCCTGGATTCTGCAGGACTCAGTCAGAGATTCCATGCTCTGGGGGCTCAACAGGGACAAAATCCTGAAGAGAGCACTGCTGATGCAAGACCAACCTGCCTACCTATACATGGATGCCAGTCCTGGGGTTAGGGTGTATACATGCAGGGCCTAACGATTCAGGGGCAGTGGCTGAACAAGACTGGCACACTCACATTAATGTGCATGAACAATGGGAGCTGCGCTCAACCCTGTTTCACTTCGACAATCTACTAGTCACCTGATCAGTTCTCGACATCAGCGACAACTGGGCAATGGTAGCCTACATCAACAAACAGGGCGGGACCAGAAACCCGACTCTTTTGAAGGCGGTGATGCTTCTCCTCCTGTGGGCAGAAAACATCTACAGGCCATTTCATTGATTTTCCTCCAGGAAAACTAAATACTGGAGCAGACTGACTCAGCCGACACAAGGTACTTCCATGCAAGTGGACCCTTCACCCGGTGATCTTTAACAGAATAGTGGACCACTGGTTCCTACTTAAGTGGGCCTGTTAGCACCTCTGATGAACTCAAACTCTTTATTTGAAAATATTTCACCAGGAAGGCAACAGAGCTGGAGCCAGCTCGTTTCCAGAAGCGTCCGGGGGTGGGGGGATACAGAGGAGTTGTAACAACAAGTAGTCATGATCAAGCTCTAGCAGGCTAACCACCTGCTGGTACAAATAAAGAATTCATAAACAGTACAGACATAAAAACCATAAACAGTGAGACCAAGGCAAGCTACCAACTAGTACAAATGCATAAATGGGGCAAAAATATGTGCAGGATAGAGCAGCAAGGAGCAACTAGGTAACTGTCTTGGATAGCCTCCAGCAGCACCTGTTCCCTGGCGTGTACTGTAGTTACTGTCTGCCAGTCAACCCCAGGTAGGTTGAAGTCTCCCACTATAACTGTATTCCCTTTACCACTGACCTTCCTGATTTGCTCCCCCAGCTCCCTATCCACCTCCTCGCTCTGTGAGGGTGGCTTGTACACCACCCCCATCCTGAGCTTCTTACCTTTAGGGCTTTGGAGCAATACCCATATGGCCTCTGGCCTCCCCTCGTCCCCTTCCTCCCTGGTACACAGTATCCCATCTCTGAAAAACTGAAATTTAAATACCTGTAAAGTATTTTCTCTGACGGCTGGTCTCCGAGCTTCCATACAGATGGGCTGTACCTCCTGATGCAGATATGCAGACAGGAACTAAGCTCTGCAAGCTGGGGATATCCAGCCCTCCATTTCCTGTTTCCACCAGTTCTTCCGAAAGCAGTCCAAATGTGGCAATACTCTCTGAACTTGGAAACAAGAAAATTAAGCCATACACGGCCGATTGGCCAACTTTGTACATTCTCGGAGGGAAGCAGAAGCCCGGAGACCAGACGTCCGAGAAAGAAAATTTACAGGTATTTAAATTTCATTTTCTCTCTCCCAAGCTGGTCTACAGGTTTCCATACAGATGGGATATACAAAAGATGTACATCCCCAGATCTCCAGGGTGGGAAGAATGTAATTGCACTTAAGGGTCCACCACCGCCTGAAGAACTCGACGGACAAAGGACGCCTCCGCCGAGGTCATCACATCCAGTTTGTAAAATTTAGTGAACATGTGAATGGATGACCATGTGGCCACCCTGCATAGATCTGCTGGAAATGCTTCTCTGAAGTCAGCCCACGAAGTGGCCATAGCCAGGTAGAATGGGTACTCACTGGGCCAGACAAGGTTGTCTAGCCTGATCATAAGCAGTGACGATGACAGAAGAGATCCCTCTGGCTATAGAGTCCTTCAAAGGTTTTTCACCTGTAGTTAGAATGAACAAACTAAGTTTTTCGAATAGAATCCATTCCTTTGATATACATTTTCACCACTCATCTTGGATCTAGCGTGTGAAATTCCCTTTCCTTTTCATTTTTTGGGTGTGGGCAGAAGGAAGGCAAAATCAACTCCTCATTGCAATGGAAAGGAGAGATAACTTTTGGTAAAAAACCTGGATCTGTTCAGAGCACCACAGAGTCCTGGTGAAACATAGTACACGGCTCTTTGTTGAACAAGGCTCCTAGCTCGCTGATTCTCCAAGCTGAAGTAATACCTATGAGAAAAGCGATCTTCATTGTGAGATGCATGAGGGGATGTCTCCTTGAGAGGCTCAAAAGGAGCCTTGGTCAAAGCTTTGAGAACCAGATTAAGCCTCCAAGGTGGTACCGTTGGCTTGACTGGAGGGCATTTTAATGCTGCTGCCCTTAGAAACCTCCCGACATCAGGATGTGAACCCAATAGAAACACAGAATTTGACGGCAGATAAGGACCGCATGGCCCACCTAGTCTGACCATTTCCCTATCTAACAGATAAGCTGCAGATCCTTGTTAACTAACAGACTACTTCCTCCTACCCCCCACTAGAACTGCCAATGATTTGCTTGAATCCACCAATAAGCGCACCCCGAGGGAGAGAAAACCTGAACCCTTAAGGTGGCTGGCTGCAGACCTTTGTCAAACCCATCTTGAAGGAACTGCAATAGTATAGACAATGATACTGGCTGGTTCTGTATGTGTTTGGATTGAAGCTAGAACAAGAATTTCCTCCAAATTCTGTAACATACTTTAGAGGAAGAGGGGTGACGTGAGTTCACCATCATTTCAACAACAGGAGCTGTGTAGCCTAGCTCTTTGAAAATTTCCCGTTCAATCTCCAGGCTCAGAGGGAGAGGTTGCTCAGACTGAGGTGCAGTACCAGACCCTGATGGAGAAGATCCAGGCTGATCTAGAAGGTTAGAGATGGTCGCCTTGAAAGATGAATGAGAAGCGGGAACCATGGGCAACGAGGCCATCGGGTAAAAACTAGAATTAGTTCTGCCTGGTCCACAGCCACTTTGTGGAGGACTCTGGATAGAAGTGGTATTGGAGGAAAGGCATACAGGAGACCGAACTGACCCCAGTCTAGGGAAAAGGCGTCCTGAGCCACCACTAGTTCATCCTTGGCCAGGGAGCACAACTGCTTTACCTTAGAGTTTTGCTGGCAGGCGAAAAGATCTATCAGAAGACTGCCCTATCATTCTGTTAGGATGTGGAAGGCATTGTCCTTCAGCTCCCATTCCCCTGATAGAACATTTTTGCGACTGAGTCAGTCAGCTGTGACATTTTCCTGCCTGGAATGTATACTGCCCTTATGCTTGCCAAGTGGTGCTCGGCCCATTGAAAAAGAAGCAGGAACTCCCGTAGCATTTTTGAGCTTCTTATTCTGCCCTGATGGTTGATGTATGCCATCGTTGTCCGACCGACTGTTATAATCATAACATCCTGATTAAGGACTTGCTGTTCGAAGTGTATAAGGGCTAGGTGTACTGCTCTCATCTCGAGGACATTTATGCTGTACCTTGTTTCTAACAGCGACCACTTGCCCTGAGCTGACAGCTGATGCAGGCGAGCCCCCCAGCCCGAGGCTGGCATCGGTCATGATTCGGATTTGGTATGGATGGCCCAACTTGCGACCCCTCATGATATATGTCCTCAGAGTCTGCCACTGGAGGGAAGTTTTTATCTGTTGAAAAACTGGGATCAGTTGGTGCTGGCTGTGTCTGGACTGGGACCACAGCATAAGCAAGTGTGCTTGAATGGGCCTCATGTGGACTAGAGCCCAAGGGACTGAATCTGCCAGCGATACTAGAGTCCCAATTAGCTGCATGAAGGAGTGAGCCAGCAGCTGAGGAGCTGTGTGAAACTTCTTGATGAGCTTCAGCAGGTCCCTAAATGTTGCTTCCGGGGGAAAGACCTTGTTGGCTTGTGTCATGAAGTTTGCCCCCAGGTGACTCAAGGTCTGGCTTGGAGTTATGGAATTTCTTCCCCAGTTGATGACAAAACCGTGGGCCGACAGGCACCGGACTACCTCCGCCACTGCTTGGTCGAGCTGTGGGGCCTTGATGAGAATATCATCCAAGTAAGGGCAGCGTTGTATCCCTCGTTTCCAAAGGTGAGCTATGACCACTACTAGCATCTTGGAGAATGTCCTTGGGGGTGAAGAAAGCCTGAATGGCAGTGTTTTGAACTGGAAGTGCTGCTCCCCCACCTTGAACCCAAGATATTGCCTGTGTAGTTCCTGAATGGGATTTATGCAAATAGGCATCTTGCAGATCGATGGATGCCAGAAAATCCTCCTGTTGCAACTCCCTGATGATCGATGACAATGTTTCCATCTGGAAGGGTCTGCTGCGGACAAAATGATTCAGGAATTTGAGATTTAGGACTGGCCTGAATCCTCCTGTGCATTTTGGCATGATGAAGAATAGGGAGTAGACCATCTCTGATTGATCTCTGTGGGGGGAATTTGCTCTACAGCCCCTGTTTGAAGAAGGTCTGTAATGGCTTATAACATTGCCTGTCTCTTGGATGGGTTGCCAGAGATAGGGGAGGGCACCACATGAGATAGTGGGGGCTTGGATTTGAATCCTTTTAGGTAACTCTTGCTGATGATGTCTAGGACTCATCTGTCTGATGTGGTTTGGACCGATTCCTCGAGAAATTTTGAAAGTCTGCCCCCTACTCGAGGATGAGCCTGGATAGCTTTCATTGCGTCTGGGGCCTGAGGACCATGATTTGCCCCTGCTTCTTGATTGGGGCATATGCACTTCAGCTGTCCCCCTGGATTCCTTCACCGCCTCCTTCAGAGCTGAGCCAAACAGGAGATTACCTTCATAGGGGTTGTTTACTAAATGGCTCTTTGAAGAGGCGTCTACTTGCTAGGTCTGAAGCCAGAGGTTGCGGCGAGCCAAAGTTTGATAAAACATGGTCCGAGCAGCACATCTGACCACCTCCTCTGATAAGTCTGCTGCATAAGCCAATGCCAAACCCATTAATTGCAGCTGATGAATAATATCCTTGTTCTTCTCTGGGTCCTCAGTGAATTGAAAAGCTGAGGCCAATGACAGTGCGGCTCTAGCCGAAAAAAGACTGGCAGCTGCCGCCTTGAGAGATGTTGCTGATGCTTGGAAGGCCTTCTTGAGTGAGGCATCCACGTTCTTATCCACTGGGTCCCTGAGTAATGCTCCTCCCTTGGCTGGGATGACAGTCTTCTTGGTGAGGTTCGAAATCAGAGGGTCGATTCTGGGGCAATCTAGCCACTTTTCAGATTGTTTCTTGTCAGACTTGAGGAGCTTAGAGATCCGCCAGGGGCACTGGACAGGTGCATTCTGGACCCTGCCATTCCTCTTTTAGCAAATCTTCTATGGCTGGAGGAATAGGGAAGGCTGTGGCCGGTTTGGTGGCAGATGCCAGGTGAAAGGCCCGTTTCAGCTATGCTTGAGCCAAGGGGGAAGAGTTGAGATGAATTTCAGCTATGATCTTCTTGATGTAAAAGTCTAGGTCCTCCAGGTCAAAGTTTATGGACAGGGAGTCATCCAAGTCCAAGGATGAGTCCCCTAGCTCCCCCTCTTCTAGAGAAGAGGAACTGGAGTCTGAGAAGTCCAGGGAACGGTCCCTATGACGCTTCCCCTTATGGATGCCCCAAGATCTACTCCAAGAGTGAGAACTTCTCTTTCTCTCTTGTGCTGTGAGGAATGCTGATCCTTCTTGTCCAAGGATCTGCTCCTGTATCAGGATTTTTTCTTTTTATCGTAGTGATGTGAGGACAACTGTCCCTCTTCGGATGAGGACGAGGATGGGGTCCTCTTTCTTTTTGCCTTCTTGGGAGGCCTCACATCTGGTGATCCCGAAGGTTGTCAATCGAAGCATGAAGGGTCCAGAGCAAAGGCCCTATTTAGCTTGTCCATGAGGTCTGGGGCTACAGAGGGGGCTGCGGACTGCTGGGTCTCCCTGGTGGGCACTGCTCTCTCGGACCTGTCTGTCTGTTGGCTTTCTGTCTGAGCCGAGGAAAGGGAGGCCTCAGTCATGTCTTCCCCATTTGCAGACGCTGCCTTCTCACATTTTAGGCAACACGAACCCTGCGAAGTTGATTAGAAGAGGGGATTTGCAACGCTGGCATTTTCTGCCCCTGGCAGGCTTGTCTGAGGCCATGACTGAAAATGGTTCTAATACCCTTTGATTCCGCATAACCCCACCCCCCCGGAGGATTCCTGATAATAAGGGGAGCTGTCTGGAAGAATGCTAAAGCCCCGATGGAACACTGCTTTAAGGGCAAAAAGCTGAGCTGTTTAAACTGTTGGTTGATTAGTTAATATTTTCTTGCTCCCTAAGTGCTGGGAGGGGAGGGGGGAGCTGCAGTATGCGTGAGAAACTCTGTTCATTCCTGAGCAGCACTCCTTGTAAAATGCAGCGCTCGTCGATGAGATAGCACCGGAGCGTCGACAAGTGACTGAATTAGAGCTGCAGGACCACCATCCACAAGCAGCTGAAAGAGTCAGGAAGCCAGCCATCAACGGGAGTAAAACAGCCCTGTCATTGATGGGGAGAGAATCCTCTCAGAGCACTGAGGTGCTAATACTGTCTGATCACCATAAAAACAGCATCCGTCGATGAAATTCACCAGTAGACGAACTGCAAGGCTACAATGAACATTGGGTTGGGTCCAGAATCGAGGGGAAAAACCTCCACAGTAAAGTGGGGCCAGTCTGTGCAGCTTGCAACGCTGAGACTGGGGCCCATGCAAGAGTGCTCTAAAGTGCTGAGATTCTTTAGCAAATCCAATTAAATTTTGTGACTTACAGTCGGATGTCTTCAGCCCTGCCACATGGTGACAGAGCTCTGCTGCAGAGTACCTGCTGGAAGGCAGGAAGTAAACTGGTGGAAACAGGAAATGGAGGGCTGGATATCCCCAGCTGCAGAGCTTAGTTCCTGCCCCCAATTCTGCAACAGGAGGTACAGCCCATCTGTATGGAAGCCCAGAGACCAGCTTAGGAGAGAGAAACAGCTACCCCTTCCCAGTCCCTGCGGAACACCTCGTATCCCGGATCGTGAGATCCCTGTCATGGCACTGGGTGGCCAAAGTTTCTGAGATGGCGGCAATATCTACCTCCCCCTCCACCATCAGTGCCTGGAACTCTGCCACCTTATTTGCTAAGCTCCTTGCATTCAAGGATACTATCGTCCACCTTGTGCCCTGCCCCTCCTTTTCCCATCTCTCACCTATCCACTTTTGTCTTGGTAACTTTCCCTCATTCTCCTCCTCTCTCTCTGGGTGGGTGAGGCCTTCCGGTCTCCCCTGGAAGGTGCTTCCTCCCTGCTATCTGACTCAGCCCCCCCACCCCAGTTTAAATCTGTGCTGTTTTAATGTACTTCTCAGCCCCTGTACCCTCGATGTTGAGATGCAGCCTATCCTTGGCATACAGCCCCTTATTGTTCCATGTCTCGCCCCACCCCCCTACCACCCCATACCCAATTTCTGCACATCAACCCGTCAGCTACCTATTAAACTCCTGTATTCTTAGCTTTCTCGCTGTGCTTGCCCTAGGTACTGGGAGTACCTCTGAGAACGTTACTGTATGTCTTTCCTAGTAAAACTTTTTAAATAAAGTTACTGTGTTGGTTTTGGTGTACTCTAGTATTGCTACGGCTTGGGGAAGTCCTCTCTCTGGGCAACAATCTGAAGTGACAGTGGCCTTCTTGGGATACCACGTGGGGTGTCGTAGCGCTCAAGGTCTCCTACCTGCAAGCGACGGTGCAACTACCCACTTACTGGAGTGACAGCTGTACAGCTGGAAGAAATTACTGGAAGGTAAGAAATTTTCTTTTTCCTAAATAGCAGAGATAGGATAATTAGTGGTTAATAACAGTGACAAACAAATGACATCATCAACATGCTGGAAGTTGGAAAAAACTGGAGCTGGCACTATAGCCTAGAAGTTAGAGTAATGAGCTGGGTGCATCCAACAGACCTGTGTGATTTCCACAACCTCCACCTGTATACTACTGTGTAGCTCTGAGCAAGTCACTTTACCTCCCAAGTTCTCCTGGGTCGTCCCTGAGAACAGGCACTTGTGCATAGTGGGACTTCTCTGGTTACCAAAGAATTAAAAAAAAAAAAAGAGGCAGCAAAGGAAAAGCACTTTTGGGGAGTAATCAATGGAACAGGCTTGTGAAAAGCTTAAAAATCAGTCCTGGTGACAGCAATGGAACTTCACCCACGTACACTGCTGCTGTAGATCCCCCCCTAACATGTCAAAGTCCCCAGTGACGCTAGCACTGTCAGATGTCCCCTCTGCCACACACACCCAAGGTGCAACAAGGTTTTACCTGCTTGTACAGACGAGTATGGCTTCAATGCTGGAATGGTCTCCACAAGCAGAGAAACATTTGGGTCCCAGACCATGGACTGCACCGAGCTTTACAAATCCATTCATTCACCATGGACATCCACCCCTTCCACTATCAGAGTCTTCAAGACCTGTCCAAAAAATAAATAAATAACTCGTTAGAGGCTGCCAGAGAGAAACAGTTTCACTAGATTAGTTGTTCCTCCTCCTCCCCCCCTTCCCCAGTTATGTTTTTGTTATATCGATCAAAACACATTTACAGTTTGCAAAATCAGCCATCTTAGAAACAATGTCGGCCATACAAAGATGTGATCTCTAAGAATGGGAAAGAGACAAGTTATAAGACTGGACATTGTTTTAAATCTGCGATCTCTCACTATGAACACAGAAAGTATTTTTGAGAAAGAAGCTTAGACAGCACATCAAGGCCTACCCCTTCTTTTAATCCAAAGCCAGTGTCCATTTTTCTGCATAAATGAGAGAAATGTCTAATGACCGTTTGCTCCAGTTCCACAAAATATTCAAGTTACAAATTAAAATGTAACTGGCCATGTTAAAAGACAAATAGAACAGTTACTTAGCGTAAGGGTAGATCTTTGAGAGAATCTCCTCCATGGGGCCACACCTTTGGAACTAAGCTGTCAGCGTCAGGACCACACAGAAACTTCCAGGGGCCACATACGATGACATACAAAGTCGACGCCTATATAACGTGGACGGCCCCATCATTCCTCACTTTTATTTTTATTGCATTTTATGGCAAAATACAAAGCAGGAAAAGCACAGCACTGCATACAGAAAGTACGATACATCAGTATAGGAGATAATGTAACCTGATCCTTGTTGTAACCACAAAGAGGGAAAACACCTTAATAATTCCATGACATTTCACTTTTACAGCTATAAAACAGCCTGTGCTCTTATGAATATGACAAATTCAGTGTAGAAAACATAACTCATTGTTACTCTTCCATGCCATTAAGGTAGCTACTGGTAGTATTCCATTTCCATACCAAGTATTAAAAAAAAAAACACTGCAAGAAAATGGCATGTGTCAGCCCTACTGTTAAAACACAGTAACTAGACTCGTAATATATGTACTGCATGTGCAGTATCAGCATTAAACTAGAAAAGCGAAACCTGAAAAAACAGGCATCTGTTAAGAGAGAAACTTACTCAGAATGGCTTACTACCTCAATAGGTACTCATGATGGTAAAGTCATTCCCCCCTTCCCCACCACATTGAGCCGACCATCAAGGCAGGGTTGTGAACTCAGTCTCTATAAGTTGCTTGGCTATGCCATGCTCTTCTGCGTCTTCTCTGTGGCCTGCTATTCCAGAAGAGAAGGCAGACATGCGTGCTCACGGCGTGTCTAAGGCACGAGAGTACAGCAACCTTGGCAACAATGTTACTCATGTGTCTAGTTCAGTAATGGTGGAGGAATCTAGCATAAAACTATTAAAAAGGCAAATCATTTAAATCTGCAACCTTTAAGCTGGTCCGGTGGTGCTGAGGGTTGAGGCACTGGATGCCTTACTTCACACTGCGCCGGCGACCCAGGTTCAGGAATGACCTCGAGTCGTCGGGGTACCGGCATGGGGGGGGAGGGTGGGAGCAGGATCCAGATGGCTCTCCTCTCCCAGGAGAGGTCGCCCGCCCACAGTCCTGCCGTCACCAGACAGAGGTCCGGTGATGGGAGTAGTGGCAACAGTGCTACCAGTAGGGTGGGGGTGGGTGTCCTGCAAGATGTGCATACGCGTGCCTCCTCATGTGTGCGTCATGTCGGGCCAGACAGGAGTGGGACTTAAAGCGAAAAAGCTGAAAGTACTTACGGAAAAAATAAAAATAAATTTGAACCCTATAAACAAATCTGCAGTGTCCCAGATCATGAATGAGTCTATTAGTCCTCATCATAAAGCAATAGTACCCCTACTGAAATAGAAAAGAAAAAAAAAAAAAGGGTACTGTGCACAAGTAAACATTTAACACATGCCATATAACACCACAAACGAAGAGTTCATGAAATCCCTTCCACTGATCTCTCTGACAGTCAGCAACAGTGGTACCTTAGGATTAATTCAGTTGTCCTCTCCTTCACTGTTCACTGCGTAGGTTGTTCTGGGAAAGCGGAAGGAGTCTCGCTGCAAACGCGCCTGCTGCACACAGGTTCAGGAAAGAATACTGTCTGTCTTGAAAGGTACATTGCAGGCAGGCAGGTAAAGCAATCCAATATTGCACTCCCGCTTTTCGTAGTTGTGCAACTACTCCCTCGAATGATTTGCACCGCATCCTAGTGGAATAGGAGTAGCCAGGAAAAAAAAAAGGTTGGTCTTGCCCAGCATGACAGGTGCCAACACCTTAGCAGTACAGAGCAGGATATGTGTGTCTCTCTCTCTCTCCTGAGGAAGCCAGGGTAAACAGAATTGAAAGGGGGGCCATCACTTTATGCTGTTGAGTGGTGCAGAGAAACGTGGTATGCTTTAAAGATTTTTTATAACATGGGTTGGCAAAAACACGTCTCTCAATTGGTCCAGTTGCAGTGCGTGCCCGTGGATTAAATCCCCCACTTAATCCACAGTTTCGCAGAGCAACTCGGGGAAAGTGCCATCGGAACTCGTTAGATGGCGAAGAAGGCAAAGCTGAAAGGCACTCATTAAAATTGGGAAACAGTGAGGTGATGTTCTGCCACCCCAAGTTATAATGCATCACTGACCCCAATGTGATACCACCGTCCCACAGACAGTCCCCCGCTAGTTCGACAATATACTAGCATTTCAACGAGTAACTGCACTGTCATGTCTCGCGCCCACCCCTCCGGTGGGTCAGAGAGTTTGTAATGCCGCTCTGCTGCAGTTCAAGAGAGCGAAACACAGAGCAAGAAAAAGACTGTCCCCCATGTGAGGTATTGCCACTCATGCTATAGCTAGCCCCCCTTGCTTAAAAAGATGCAATATGAACTTCATAGCACCAACCGGTTGTGCCGCCAATCCTGAAGGGAGCATCACGTATATTAGAGAGCTGTGTTTCCCCATCCCATACCATTCCTTAATGCAGATTTATTGTGCCCTGCCGTGTTGCGAGACAGACACAGGGAGAAACTCACCGTGCTATATTCTATTCTGTGGAGAAATAGCAGGAGAGAGAGAGAGAGACAGCACAAGCAGCTCACCGTGGTCCTGTAAAAGTGATCAGAGAGCTGTAATTTTTTTTCCCACCCATTCAAACAGAAGCTGGAAAAGTCAACATGTGCGCAGAAGCTAGCTTTGCCTCTTTCCTCCGTCACCCATTAATGTCTTGAGTCATCAGTACTGTGACTTGCTTAAGTTTACACAAGACTCAGTTAAAAAAACTTCAAAGAAATGTTGCACTCTCACTCGCTCTGCTTCTTTGTCGCGATGCTGTCCCTCACTCGCCGCTCACTCCAGCTTGTGGCTGAGTGCATCAGTGTGACCTTAACCTAATGGAAAGGCGGAACTTCACAGCCAACAGACTCATGCATATTTATTTTATGACCATACAAACGTCAGAAATCACTTCAGAGCTTTTTTTCTGGCGATTGTATGTTCATAAAACAAACATATGCATGAGTTCTGGGGATTAACTCTTAAGTCGGCAAGATACACTAATATTTTCCCTATTTAAACAGCAAAAAAACACCTCTGTGTATTTTTTTAAATTTATTTTACACATGACCCATTTTATAAGTGCAATAACCCACTCCAGGGTATGGGGTTATGGGGATTTAATCCATGCCCTGGATGCTGCGAGGGCACTTGGCCTGCAGCCTTGTGCCTCACAACATACCCGAAGCGTGGATTAAATCCCTATAACCCCATACCCTGAAGAGAGTTAATGCTTACGAATAGCATGACCTAACTCCACCGTTTCAGGTAGCCATCTCTCCAAAAATGTAAGTAAATCCCCCTCTGCTGACCCTTCAGGAACTCAGGGGAGTCTAATGTTAGTAACCCTCACTAGATTTTCCAACTGTTTCAGTCTGTTTTTTATCGTTCCACCATCTTTAATCAGAGTTGTTGTGTCCAATGCTTTCCCGGCAATTCTACTCAATTTCTCCACCGCGACAGCAATGTTTTCTACTCTGTGTTTAGCTATGACAAGTCTCTCAGCCTGGTGATCACATTTTTTAGCTAAGCGCTGCACAATCTAAGTCAGAAAGTGGATCAATCGCCAATCAACCCCACCCCCACCCCATGAATCCATGCTGCCTTTGGTCTTGTAACCCACTGGATTCAAGATACTCTACCAACTTTTCCTTTATCAGGGTTTCCATTAATTTTCCCCACCAATGATATGAGACTACCGGCCTACAATAACCTCCTCCCTGCTGCTGCTCTTATGAAGAGGGACCCCATTGGCTATCTTCCAGTCCTCCAGAACCACGCCAGTTTCCAGCGTGCTGTTGAATAAGGCCATCAGTGGGGCAGCTAGCACCTCCCTGAGTTCGTTTAGTACCATTGAGCATTTCCAGTCCAGTCCCATAGCCTTGTCCACTTTCAGAGCCACAAGTACCTTGAGGACTCTTTCCTCTGAAAATGGACGTGCGTGTGTGTGTGTGTGTGTGCATATATTAGAGGCAAAAAACTCCATTTAATGCATCAGTTAGGGTTGTTCCACAGCGACAAAGCGAGAAGTCGGTCTTAGGGTTGAACCCCGGACCCCACAGCCCACCCCCACCGGGATTGTGATGCGCCATGGAATTGGGTGGCTAACTCACATCCCATCACATGTGTGAGATCTGAGGTGTGGGGAAAATGGGTGAGAGTTGGGACCAGCGACCCCATGGCGCACTCGATGCCGGGTTGGGGTGGGCTGTGGGTGTCCAAGGGGTTTTCAACCAAACACCGAATTTCATTGCTTTTGTCGCTGTGGAACAACCCTAACTGATGCATTAAATGGAGTTTTTTGCCTCTAATTTCCCCTTCTTTTTAGAATGATGATGAGAAATAGTGAATGTAATGCGGCGGCAGGAGCACGGGGCCCCCCCCCGCCACGTTATGTCTTGTGACATAGTAACAGGAACAAAAACGCAAACAGAAGCGCCAACAGTGGCGCACATGGTAATGCAAATGTAAATGGTAAAGGAAACATTAATAGAAACGCAAGCGCAAAGTGACGTCGAAGCGAACAGTGACGCAAACGGACACTGAAGCACATACAAAAACGCAACTGGTAATGCGAACAGTGATGGCAGCGGTATTTAAAATGGAAATGTTAAGTGTCACAGCAAAAAGAACCCGAAGGGCAACAGAAACTGAAATGCGAACACAAGTGCACACGTAAATGCAAACCGTAACACGCACAGGCACGGTACCGGAACTGTAAATGCAAATGGTAAAGATAATAGGAAGAATAACGCCAACGGAAATGGGAACAGAAGCAGGTATGGAAAGCACAAACCGAAATACGCACGGGCACAGTACCGCAATTGTAAACGCAAATGGTAATGGTAACAGCAACAATAACACCAAAGCAAACAGAAACGCAAAAGGAAACGCATGTGCATATGGAAATGCAAACCGTAATGTGCACAGACACAGTAAAGGAATTGCAAATGCAAACTGTAACAGTAACAGCAAGGAAGACACAAAACGAAAGAGAAACGGAAACGCAAATGAAAGGGCAGCCATAAACAGAAATGGCAATGCGTTTGGTGACGCAAACAAAAATGCAAAGAGAAACAGTAGTGTAAACACAAATGGTAACAGTAACGAAAATGCAAGGGCAAATGACAACGAAAAGGGTAACGCACATGGTGGCGTACACGGGAACGTAAACGCAAACAGGGACAGAAACGCAAGTTGAAACAGTAACTGCAACAATAACGGAAGTGCATACCCTGTTTTTGCCAAAAAGATGCATAAAGAAACACAGTGTGTATAAAGAATGTATGCATTGTAATGGGCATCAAAGCTGAAAACTAGCATTGGGAAGTACTTAATTGCTAATATCTCAGCAACCGCACGACGTAGAAAAAAAATTTAAATTTCAAAAAATCATGATTTTCCTGGCTAGGATTTTGCTACTACATATGCAACTCGCAACAAAAAATCTGTATCTCACATCATTTTCGAGATACGAGCCCCGAAAGGCGCGGCATACGCCACCATGTTAGTCTATGGGAAAAACGCCAGCTTCGGAGTACCGTAACTTTGCAGCCACGCAATATTTTTTCACCAAACCACCAAAACGCACATCTGTGAGATGTTGGCTGTGTTCCCTCCAAATTTCAGGGCAAAACCTAACCGGTCTTTTGCAGCAAGGTGGCAAAGAAGCATTATTTTTGCTGTTACTGTTACCATTTGTGTTTGCAATTGCGGTACCATGACCGTGCGAGTTACGCTTTGCGTTTCAGTACACGCTTGCGTTTGCCTTTCCGTTTCTGTTCCCTTTGGTGTTACTGTTCCTGTAACAGTTAACATTTGCATTTACAATAGCGGTACTGTGACCGTGCATGTTACTAGTTGCGTTTTTGTACGTGCTCGTGTCTCCGTTTGCTTCGGCGTCACTTTATATTTGCATTTCTATTAACGTTTGCGTTTACCATTTACATTTGCGTCACCATGTGCATAACCGTTAGCGCTTGCATTTGCATTGCATTTACCGTTACTATGTCACAAGACATCATGTGGTGGGAGCGCAGGGCCCAAAGGGCCCGTGCTCCACCACTGTATTCTATTCACTATTTATAGTCCTCCTTCTCAAAAAGAAGGGAAATTCATGGCAAAAAACTCTGTTTAATGCATCAGTTAGGGTTGTTCCATAGCGACAAAAGCGAGGAAATTCGGTGTTAGGGTTGAATGCCCCCCCCTTCCACCCCACCCCCCCTAACTGTCGGGGTGTGCGTTGGGGTCGTCCGGTCCTAACTCTCACTCCATTCTCCTACACCTCAGCTTGTTTACACAAGTGATGGGGTGAGAGGGCAGACGACCCCAACGCACACCCCGGCCGGTTGGGGGATGCAAGGGGCTTTCAACACTAACACCGAATTTCCTCGCTTTTGTTGCTGTGGAACAACCCTGATGCATTAAACAGAGTTTTCTGCCATGAATATAAATAGATTATAAATATATATATATATATATATATATATATATATATATACATACACACACACACATGCCTTGTTCCTGCTGCTCCCTGGTAGTCCATACACCCCTCCTTCCACTGTAAAGACTAAGCAGAAGTAACTGTTCAGAATTTCTACTTTTTCTTGATCCTCTTCTGAGCAGTCTCCCCCTACCGCCCTCTTTACCCTCATTATCCCTCCCCTTGCTTTCATCTTCTCACTTACGTACCTGAAGAAAGTCTTATCCCCCCTTGCCTTTGCTACCCTCACTGCCTTTCTTGCTTCTCTCTGTTTTACTTGGTATACCTCAGTCTTCCTCCCTTTGAGTTTCCTTATACCTCATGAATGCCACCCCCCCCCCCACCACCACCACCTTCATCACTTCTCTAGAGAGCTCTAGGAGTCTCTTTTTCCCTCTACTTTTACTCATTTCCTTTAAGCAGAGTCTGGTTGCCTCAATTATGCCCTCCCTCTTTTTTCCCCCTCTCTTCCTTGTGTGGTTTTCCTCTGCTCCTGTCTAAATGTAATACCACAGTGTACAGTGATCACTGGTACTTTGGGGATTGTTCTCTGGGACATCTGCAATGCCATTCCGGTTTGCAAGCACCAGGTCCAGCACTACCCCATCCCTAGTGGGTTCCTTGAATAATTGCCTGAGAAAAGTCTCAGGTGGGGAAGTCAAGGATGGCTCTTCTCCTTGCTGAAGCTGCAGCTAGAAGGCTCCAATCCACGTCTGGCAGACTAAGTCCCCAACTAGCAACACCTCCCCCTTACTTGCCATCCCAATGATGGCTTCCCCAAGTGCCTTATCCCACTCCTGTCCCTGTGCTAGAGGTCTGTATACCATCACCATATGGATAGCAACCCCAGCACCTATCTCCAGGATAACCCACAGCACCTCCAGCACCTTTTCCCTCCAGGGGCTCCTGTACTCCCATGGCCACGATTCCCTCCCTCAAATAGTACAGCCCCTCCTCCTGTCCCCCCCCCTCTCTCTCCTAAACAGAAAGTAGCCCCGTATGGCCGCATCCCAGTTGCGGATGTCAGTGCACCACGACTCCATTATGGCCACCAATCCAGCCTAACCTCTGCCATGATGGCCTCCAGGTTCGGAATTTTATTTCCCAGGCTCCTTGCATTGACACACATGGCTGTTCACACCTTGCTCCCGCCCGCCTTCTCTCCTGATTCCCCTCCTCCTGCTTATGCTGTTCCTTAAGCTCACCCTGACCCCCCACCACAGTATTTAGGCCACTGCTCATACTGCACTCTAACTAGCTGGGGTCTTGTTAAGTTTGAACTGTGTTCCACCATCTGATGCTCCTTGTTTTGCATGATGGGCCTGTTTTTTTTTTTGTTTGTTTGTTTTTTTTAAACAGATCATCTCTAGAGGACGCCGTAGCCATTTAAACATCTGGAATAAACACAAATGCAAATACGTACCAGACAGAATATGACCCATCTCCAAATGCCCCCGACAGCTAGAAATTATGAAACATTTGTTTAGCAATTGTTCCTTGTATGTATTTTTGTGACAAATTAGCTTTTGTATATATGGTGCTGCTGACTCCACTGCCCTCAGCAAGATTAGACTCGCGCTAAATAAGGCTTGCAGGCTACTGACCAGTGCCCCCAGACTCACCCACACCTGTCAACTCTATGACATGGCCAAACTCTTAAACCTCGACATGAACGGATTCGGCAATTCAAACCAGCCTGCTAACCAATAATATCCTACTTGGACCCCTGGGTGTCTGCTTCATCCAATTTACACACCCTAGAGCCACCACTTAACACGAAAAGGTCACCTACTAGTGCCCACAACTACGACCTCCCGGGCTCAGAGGTCATTCAGATACAGAGCCCCTACCTGGTTCAACTCACTCCCCACAGCCATTTCCAACACCGCCAAAATCTCCCCCTTCAAAGCTGCCTTACGAGACCTCCTGTTCAACACCTGTTGCTGCACCTGTCACTAAAAGATACTCTGCTGTTCTTCTGGCACTATTGGCATGGCCCACTGGACTGAACACCCACCCACCTCCACCCCCCCCCCGGCCCTCTCTCCTCTGCCAGTACCTGCTGGTACTACTTGAAATGTTCATTTAACTACACATGTGTTCAAGCAATTGTATGTAATACTATGCATCTCTGTTCATGCAACCGATGTAAAACTATGTTGATTCCGTATGTCAGTATTCTGTAAACATGTAAAAATCTGTTCTGTCTTGACTGTACTCTGTAAATTATGTTAACCATGTGTGTCCTTTCTGTGACGAGGTACCTTTGTAAACGAGCCGCTGGCTCAAAGGTTGTAAATACGATTATAAAATAAATAAAATAAAAAAATAAAGAACAGCCAACCTTTCTAATCTTTGGGTTATCAAGAGTAGAAGGTGGCCACCACTTAAACACAACTGAGCTCCGGTCATAAATATTTCCTCTGTAGACACCACTTGCAATTTATTTATTTGAAAAAGTTTCACCACTAAGTACACTATGAGCTGTAATAGCTCGTTTCCAGATGAGTCCGGGGATACAAAGGAGGTACAGTGAACACTGCAAATTACATAGTGAATACAGAAAACATACAGCATAATACATCAGAATGGAGAGAGGTACAACAATACTGTAACAAAACTTAAAATTATAGCATATACAGCACCATACTACAATAACAGTAGACTAAGCAATATAGATAAACAGTGCAAAACATTTGATTTCAGAGAAATCAAAAGAGCACTACACGTAAAGTGCAAGATTAAGTAATTCCACGAGTAAGGTTTAGACAGAAGTGCTATAGTCAGCCAAATTAATTGTGATTGTATAGTCATGAGGGTGAAGAGTGAGGGAGCAGGTAAAGGTAATTTTCCCCTTCGGGATGCTGAGAACCCTGCAAGGGGACAGGGAATAGGCAAGAGGGAAGGGATGAGATAAAACTTGGCTGGGCTTTGTAGAAGAGGAGAGAGTAGCACCAGAAGGGGATGAGAGGAATTAGGTGCAGCTGCAAGATGGAGTTAAGTGTTGATGGAGGAGATGGGATAAGGAGCAGGAGGACTGAGTGGCGTGGATGTCTAAAGGTAGGGAATTCCAAATACTTGGCTGTTTAAACAAGAAGGTGGCTTGCCAGACCTAGTACGCCAGGAAGGAAAGACGAGAGCCCTGTGTGCGGAGAAACGTAGGGTGTAAAGGGGGGTTAGTGGGACAGAGATGAGAGACTGCAGGTAGGGCGGCAGGGAGCCAAACCAGTACTTCCCAATTAGGGTAGCAATATGCGTAAGGTGTCTGCGCACTGAGGGATGGTAAGGAAAACAAGGTACAGAGGTCACAGTGGTGAGTAACAAGGCGGACAGTTGAGAGCGAAGCGGAAGAAGCAGTTGAAAAGAGTATCCAGTCTGGATAGGGTGGACTTGGGGGCAGAGTTGTAGACGGTATCTCCAAAGTCGAAAATAGGGAGAACCATCTATTGAACAATCTGTCTCCGGGCTTGCGGTGGAAGGCAAGACACTTGTAAGGCACTTATTAGACAGTGCTGAGGTACTTCACAGGTCAAGAAAATCAGGCTAGGTTATCTGATGCATCGAAAATTTATTAAAAAACAATAACAACACTCCATACATTTGGCCGAATGTTTTCAAGCTAGTCACGCTCTTTTACAAGGCATACTTATGACTTGTACCCAGTAGTCCTTTTATTTACCAAAATCCAGTCAGGAGAAATTTACACAAGCTGGAATGCTAATGTGGTACAAGCCACTAAACACACCCACACTTAGCATTTTCAGTATTTCCAGTACTACATCAATCAGGTAAACAATCAAGTAATTATTTTAAACACATCCTAGATTTGCAACAATAAATAGTGCATAAGGTTCATCGGGGATTGGTTCCGGGTGGGGGGATGCTAACGAAAACACAGACAAAGTTAAATCATCAATGGGTATTGTAAAACACTGCCTAAAAATACATAACTCACACAGGTTAGAAGGCATAATCACCCTCTTGCTACATTAAACACTTTACACATATTTTAAAACTTTATTCACAAATAGGGAGATAACTGAAAGCAGTCATTCAAAATTAAACCATCTATGGCCCCCAAAGTAAATTGCTCATAACTTTCCAGTCTCAGTAGCAACCGTCAAAAAACGTTTCTGTCAAGTTTCAAATAAATTCAACATGTGAAGGGTCATACTTGGTATGTGTATACATCTCTCAGAGCTTCGAGGCCCTCCCAGTGGGGAATGTTTGTGTACAACGCTGTGATGTCCAGCGTGACCAGGTACCATTCTGGCTCAACACACACGTTTTCCTATGTTTGTAGGGTGTACATGGTATTCCA
Source organism: Neoceratodus forsteri (assembly GCA_016271365.2). Taxonomy (NCBI): domain Eukaryota; kingdom Metazoa; phylum Chordata; order Ceratodontiformes; family Ceratodontidae; genus Neoceratodus; species Neoceratodus forsteri. The sequence goes on along the minus strand of CM028131.1, from coordinate 104,742,897 downwards.
TATACAGTGCCTTCAGAAAGTATTCACCCCCCCTTGGATTTTGTCACATTTTGTTGTGTTACTACCAGAATTTTTAATGCATTGAAATGATTTTCTTCCCCCTTGATTCACACAGCATACTCAACAATTTAAAGGGGCAAAAATATTTGTATTGTGTAACAAAAATTTATGAAACATTAAAAACTGAAATATCTTGTTTACTTAAGTATTCACCTCCCTGAGTCAATACTTTGTAGAAGCGCCTTTGGCAGCAATTACAGCTTTGAGTCTTCTTGGGTATGTCTGTATCAACTTTGCACATCTGGATTGAGATTTTGCCCATTCTTCCTTGCAGATTTGCTCAGGCTCTGTCAAGTTGGATGGGGAGCGTCGGTGAACCGCAATCTTTAAGTCTTTCCACAGATTCTCAATGGGATTCAAGTCTGAGCTTTGGCTGGGCCACTCAAGGACATTCACCTTCTTGTTCTGAAGCCACTCCAGTGTTGCTTTGGCTGTATGCTTGGGGTCATTGACCTGTTGGAATGTAAATCTTCGTCCCAGTCCAAGGTCTACTGCAGACTGATGCAGGTTCTCCTCAAGAATGTGCCTGTATTTGGCTCCATTCATTGTTCCCCTCTATCCTGACAAGTGCCCCAGTCCCTGCCGCTGAAAAGCATCCCCATAACATGATGCTGCCACCACCATGCTTCATGGTAAGGATGGTGTTACACGGGTGATGAGCTGCGTTCAGTTTGCGCCAGGCATAGTGCTTTGCATTCAGGCCAAAGAGTTCAATTTTTGTTTCATCAGACCAGAGAATCTTTTGCCACATGGTCTCAGAATCTGCCACGTGCCTTCTTGCAAACTCCAGGTGTGCTATTATGTGGCCTTTTCTCAGGAGTGGCTTCCCGTCTAGCCACTCTCTCATAGAGGCTACATCCGTGAAGTGCTGCAGAGATTGTTGTCCTCTGGACAGGTTCTCCCATCTCAGCCATGGAACTCTGTAGTTCTGTCAGGGTGGTCATTGGGTTCTTGGTCACTTCCCTGACCAAGGTCCTTCTTGCACGGTTGCTCAGTTTGGGAGGACGGCCTGCTCTAGAAGAGTCTGGGTGGTTCTGTAATCTTTCCATTTCCTAATGATGGACTTGACTGTGCTCCTGGGAACTTTCAACACCCTAGAAATGTTTTTATACCCCTCCCCAGATCTATGGCTCCTCACAATTCTATCACGGAGTTCTCACGGACAGCTCCTTGGTCTTCATGGTAGAGTTTCTGTTTGACATGCACTGTCAACAGTGGACCTTATATAGACAGGTGTATTTCCTCTGAAATCATGTCAACCATTTGAACTGACCACATGTGGACTCCATTCAAGTTTTAGAGTGATCTCACAAGGAAATTGGATGCACCTGAGCTCAATTTGGAGTGTCATAGCAAAGGGGGTGAATACTTATCAACTCAAGACATTTCAGGTTTTTTATTTTAAATTGCATGTACAAAAAATTCCAAGTTTCATTCCACTTTGACATTATAGAGTAATTTGTGTAGATACGTGACAAAAAAATCCCATATAAATGTATTTTAATTTGAGTTTGCAACATCACAAAATGTGACAAGATCCAAGGGGGGGTGAATACTTTCTGAAGGCACTGTATAACTGGGTGCCACTTGTGCGAGATGATTCATCTGTTCATCCACAAACTTAGCAAGGGGTTCTGTAAGTGAGCCAAGAATAGACACTACTGGCCTTGCTGGAGGTCTCTAAAAGTTTTTGTGAATTTTGGGCAAGCCATAGGTTACAGCTCTGACTGGATGGGGAACTGTTAGGAATTCATAAGACTGTCTCGTAATTTTAGAGTCAATAAACATTTCATACAAGGGACAATGAACTGCAGATTTAAACTTATTGGTACGGTCATACGATAAAGGGACACAGAAATTCCTATCATTCGGCTACCTCAGCATTTCATGCATATATCTGTCCATGTCCATAACCACAATGGCACCCCTTTTGTCTGCCTGTTTAATTACAATCTTCAGATTTTTTGACAAATTCTCAAGGGCCTCCCATTCTTCTAGGGTGTAATTCTGAAACCTCAGGTGGGGGTGGGGGGGATTTTGCCATCAAATTTGTAGTCTGTGCAAAGATCTTTGAAAACCGTCACTGTAGCATTATAAGGTGGCATAAAAGTGGATCTATTTCTTAATTGCCTAACATGCATATTGTCCTCTTGTGAGTCCACAACATTCACATACACTTCATTTACTGTTGTTGGCAAGGAAGACTGTATGTGGTTGGGGGGGGCAGCCTTCCCGTTGTATATCCAAATAGAATACTTTCAAGTTTAGATTTCTAGTAAACCTATGCATCTACTGTAATGAGCGTATTTTGGTAAATAAAAGGACTACTAGGTACAAGCCATAAGTATGCCTTGAAAAAGAGCGTGACTAGCTCGCAAACATTCGGCTAAATATGTGGAGTGTTTTTATCATTTTTTAATAAATTATTTATGCATCTGATAACCTAGCCTGGTTCTCATATCCTGTGAAGTACCTTAACAAGGTCTTACAAGTGAAATCTTTGGGTTATGCAACATTTTTTTTTCGATTGTTCTGTGTGAGTAATTTTTGAGACAAATTAGCTTTTGTACGGAACATTCAACCTTTCTAATTTTAGGATTATGAAACCCTTGTTGGAGGCTTCCTTCCAGAGATTTGAAAGACTTGGAATAGTAGTACCCTTCTGGTTATTTTTGCCTGTTTGAAATTAGTATTTGGAATACACATTGTACGTCAACACTACAGCAATGCTTAGTTACACCGAAGTCTCTAATATTCAGGGCCACATCAGAAATTCGGGCCACACGCTCACAAGAATTAACCAAATGGCCACTCCACAACTACTTGTTTGTGGTCCACGTTTGGCTCTGTAGTTAGTGGGACTGACAAAACTGGCACAGGATGAACCTCTTGTTTAAGAACTGCTAGTCTTTCCTTTATGCTTCTTGACTGTGGTTTACCCAATATATTTTCTTTTATCCTGCCCTTTTAATTGCTTTATTTAGTTATTCATTTATTTGAAAATTGGTAATCTGAATAGGCACACTGAGACAGAGCTCGTTTCCAGTTGTGACCCGGGAAGGGGGGACACTGTGTACAAAGACAGTGACAATGGTACTTCCCAACAGAGTCTAGATAACAAATGTCCAATGTGGTCACCATAAGGTCTGAACAGATGGAACAGAATTGGAACCAGCTTCCAAAACAACAGCTTCGACCAGGAAAAATGACTTTCTGGTTCAGCACAGTTCTCCTCCCAACATATAGAACCGTCAAATGAATGCAACACAGCAAATTATAATTACTGCATATAGTTCTTGTGTTTGACCAAAACAATAGAACTATTAGCCAAACAGAAACAATGCATATGTAAATTATTGCATTTATTATGTTTTACCTTTCACTACGTGAAAGTGCCTTTACATTCAGGTGACGAAATTAAGAAAATAATCTAGTGTAGGAGGTGGAATACCAAAAATGTAATTTTGGTATTTCGCCTCTGGGTCTGGTATTTCGTCCGTCCAAAATAGCAGTGATATGGATTCAACTGCAGAGCAGCAGCATGGTGGAGTGGTACTCCAGATGGAACCCCAGAATAATAAAAATGGTATTCTGCAATTAAAACTGGTATGCAAACAGGGTGGAATACCATTAAATTCGAGCCCTGAGATTGCATGCAAAGCCTTATTAAATACATTACATGGGGAGGTTATCCCGTTCTTTCTCCGTATTTGCTTTTTGTGCAACATCACCTGGGCAGTATACAAGTAGTGTTAATCCTCACCGTGTAACAAACTGCCAAATGAGAACTGCAATAGGGTTAATAAGAGTAGCTGTAAGATTACTACTATCCACAGTACATATTCAGTTGGAAGACTTGTCATGGCTACCAGTGTAGCACCACCCCGACTGTAAGGTTCTCAGCTGCAGGGTGATCTTTAATACCAGGACCTGGAAGGACCTGTATTTGGTATTCTGTTACGTTAAAGGAAAACTACATAGTGTAGCGCACTCCTCGGCCGGTAGTTAAGACCCCAATTAGCATTTCTATGGCAAAGAATGCCCTTCAAAGCATCTTCTGACTTCCTGTCCACAAGGCTGCCCGCCAGACCATCTCGCGAGCTGCCACATGCTCCCTCGCCCTCTAAAAGTATACTGCGAGCTGCACACTCTGGCAAACCTGATACATCTCTGGGCCTTTTTCTGCCAGTGTATTCGTATGTTCATATATAACAACACTCTGTTTCAACTCAGGAAGCAGCTAGCTGAGCATAATAGCATACAGCAAGCGAGTGGCTGATCAGGAGACGGTGACAGGCAGCCGTGCAAACAGGAAGCTGCTGTGCTCCACCTAGAACATCATTTAAACTATCAAAAGGGTACCCTGAAAAATTAAAATTGATGCCTTACCTAGTGGAAGGGGAGCACACTTTGCTATGAACTGTTTTTATTTAAAGCTTCTCCCCTGCCATCCTTGCTAAAACATGCAAATGGTAGACTCCCAGGAACTACCTTATCATACCATAATGTACAACAAAGGCTGCCTGATAAGAATTGCATGCTCTCAAAACCAAGTACAACTCCAGCAAATCACCTGTTTACTCAAGGCATTCCTGCTGATGCACAAGCCAAAAACTGCTCCCTGCTTTTTTCATTGCAGCATTCACAAGTCACAGCCACAGGAGTTCATTCTGTGGTGCCAGAAATGCAACTTGATGAACAGAAACTCTCTAATCAGTTTAGGCTTCCGGTACTCACAGGGAAGAGCTTTCAGGAGCTACCGTTGACAACCACCCAGTAGGCACTGCCATACTAAACAACTCTTAACGACTTGGGGGAGACCCAGGGTCCATTTAGGGAGCGGTTTGCTAAACAGTAATATAAGAAAACCTGATATTTTGCAGAAGAGCTAGTCAACAGACATTAGTTACGTTTATGTGCTACATTAGGAAAACATTCATTCCGTAACAAACAACATGTGACAACTAAAACAGTCACATCCACAGTTTCCTGACAAATTAAATACACTGGCTGGATTTTCAAAAAACGTGCCGCAGGACTTGAGGATGCATTTCTGCCCCTTCCCCGTCATGACGACAGTAATGAGTTTACTTTTCTGTACCACTTAGTTTTTGTACACTTCTGAATTTATTTTTGTTTAACTGTACTGATCTTTGGTTAGTTTGTTTAATTTTCTTTTTTTACATTTAACTTTTTAGGAGGTCACATTGTACATTTGAGTACAAATAGAGATAGGAAACCGCACATTAAACACCAGTAACATGTACTGTGATGTTTCAAAATCTACAGGATTTATAAAGCACACCTCCACGAGCCCCACCCCAGGCCGTAAAACTGGAACAGGGCCTAATCTCGTTGGTTTTAATTATCAGTAAAATAGTTCCCCTACTCTTGTAATCATGGCTCCTGAGTCAGCAGAAACCTGAGGGTCCAGAGTCTGAAATGGAGGGTCAGGGATCCTAGCTCCTGGTTAGCAGAAACCTTAGGATCCAAAGTCTGAAATGAAGGGTCATGGATCCCAGCTCCTGGGTCAGCAGAAACCAGAGACTCCAAAGTATGAAATAGAGGGTCAGGGATCCTAGCTCCAGGGTCAGCAGAAACTTGAGAGTCCAGAGTATGAAATGAAGCGTCATGGATCCCAGCTACTGGGTCAGCAGAAACCGGAGACTCCAGAGTATGAAATGAAGAGTCAGGGATCCCAGCTCCTGTGTCAGCAGAAACCAGAGACTCTGGAGTATTTAATAGAGGATCAGGGATCCTAGCTCCCAATTAGCAGAAACCTGAGGGTCCAAAGTCTGAAATGGAGGATCAGGGATCTCAGCTCTTGGGTCAGCAGAAACCTGAGGGTCCAGAGTCTGAAATGGAGAGTCAGGGATCCGAGCTCCTGGGTCAGCAGAAACCTGAGGGGCTAAAGTCTCAATTTGACATTCTGGGATCCCAGCTCCTGGGTCAACAGAAACCGGAGGGTCCAGAGCCTGAATCTGAGGGTCAGAGACCCCAGATTCTCAGACAGTAGAAACCTGAGGGTCCAGAGTCAGAAATGGAGGGTCAAGGTTACTAGATCTTGGGTCAGAAGAAACCTGAGGGGCCAGAATCTGAATCCGAGGGTCACGGATACCAGCTCTTGGCACAGCAGAAACCAAAGTCCAGAGTGTGAAAGGGAGGTGCAGGGATCCCAGCTCCTGGGTCAGCAGAAAGAAACCTGAGGGTCCAGAGTCAGAAATGGAGGGTCAGGGTTACTAGATCTTGGGTCAGAAGGAACCTGAGGGGCCAGAATCTGAATCCGAGGGTCACGGATACCAGCTCTTGGCACAGCAGAAACCAAAGTCCAGAGTGTGAAAGGGAGGTGCAGGGATCCCAGCTCCTGGGTCAGCAGAAAGAAACCTGAGGGTCCAGAGTCTGAAATGAAGGGTCATGGATCCGAGCTCCCGAGTCAGCAGAAACCAGAGGGTCCAGAGTCTGAAATGGATGGTCAGGAATCTCAGCTCTTGGGTCAGCAGAAACCAGAGAATCCAGAGTCTGAAGTGGAGGGTCAAGGATCCCAGCTTCTGGGTCAGCAGACACCAGAGACTCCAGAGTTAGAAAAAGAAGGTCAGAGATCCCAGTTACTGGGTCAGCAGAAACTTGAGGAATACAAGAGTCTGACATGGAGGTAAGAAATCCCAGCCCCTGGATTAATATGAACCCTGACCTAGACAGACGTAGACCCATTTCTGTTTTTCTCAATTTACCCTCTTGGTGCCAAAACCCAGAATCAGAAAAGTGCTGCTCCTCAAGTTCAAACACGTAGCAATGTGAAACCATGTGTGTTTGTTTTATTTAACTCAATGTGCGTCATCTGAATTCAACTGCTAACAGACCTGCATTTATCATTTTAATTTTGTTGATATACTCCCTGCATCAGCTTGCTGTAACATAAAATAACCTGCTCAGAGAGACACGCATATGCTGAGATCAAACTATTTCAAGAGAAGTGCCCGCCCAAGTACAGTAACATTACTCCTATCCAAGTAGACTGGAACCAGCGCTCATTCAGACACTGGACTTGGGCTAACAATCAGAGTATAAATGAAGACTTTTATAAAAGCCCATTTTATAAATGGGGTAACACAATCAAGGGTGTGTAGTCATATTGAGAATAATGCACTTCTTAGGTAGTTGCGGCACTCAGCTACACCTCGTACCTAAGAATACTGTTAGACACTGGCACCCGCTTACCAAATTTTCCATCGTATGGGTGGACTCCACGGTTTGAGGCACCCATGGGGTGCCTTTTGTTCAGTACAGTTCCCACGGGACTGCGCTGATGGTGCATTACATGGGCAGCTTGTCCCTGCTGTTTGGGTTGTGAGGACGTGCTGCCTGTCTGGAGTGTGTAGCACGGGTGCATGTTGGAGGAGTCTGGTAGATGAGCACTGACTGGGTGCTGGCGCCGGGCAGGACTTGAGGGTAGGGTAGGTTTGGATAATGTGGGCTCCAGGTGCATGCTACTGTGTTGGTGGGTTTCAGTTCAGTGGTGGCGCCGGACTGGGTTCTGGTGTGGGTGGGAACTAGCGTCTTATTTTTAAACCTGGGGGTCCTGCTGGAGTCGTACAGGGGGCCGAAAGAGGGGTACTGCAGTGCACTTGAGGAATTCGTGACTGCCGTGTGGTTGGCATTTCGGGTGTCCTTGCTGTGTCCAATGGGGCAGGAGGGGACTGTGCACTTGATTCTTTCTCTGTCGTGGATCTTGGCTGGATTGGGGTTGGAGCTACTTTTGCTTGGTGGTGGTCTGCATGGCACTGAAAGCAAGCATGTCAACGTTGAAAGGTGACTGTACAGTAAATCAAAGTTTGTGCTGGCTGCACATGGTAATAAGCAGTGTAAATCAACTGAGCTGACTGACCTATTCAGTAAAATTAGTACAGGCACAGTGGCAATCTTAACACAGTAGGCACCACTTATAGCGGATGCCTTTTTTGTTTCAGACAGACTTTTTTTGCAGAATAAAGTACCTTGCCAAAAACCCAGTCCTATGCTGTGCATGTTACTGCAAGCATTTACAAAGGACCCTGCCCGATTCATATATTGGACACCTGCTGGATGGTTCACACATTGAGAGACGTGTTAATGCTTTCAGTTAGCTGTAACTGACACCTTACAATAATCTCGTTTGCCCTGACTGCCTGATTGGTTATTTCCCACTGTGCTTACCTTGCTGTTAGTCACAGCTTTCAGACAGCTCAAGCTTCGGCATGGCAAGCAAACGAACAGGACACACACAACAACAAGAAGTAACATCAGTTTTTAATGAAATTTTAAAATAAATGCCAAAATAGTGTTTTTTTTAACAGTGCACTCTCAGTCAGTCCCATGAAGCACCAAGAATATTCAGTTTTAGTTGTTTTTTTTTTTCTCCCTTAACCGTGCATTCTCAATCATTCTCCCATGATAGAAAGCAACAATAAAACTGCAGTCCAAACAGGAGTCATACACAGATGTGGTGCTCACGATAAATGTAGCTGTAGGTCAACAAACAATCGGGCACGCACCCCTTTATTCTTAATGAAGAGAATGCTCTGCATCAAATCTGGACAGCAGTTTACTCGGTGCATAAAACAGTCAACACAATCCCATTGCGCCTGACACGTTTCGAAAAAACAATTACTTTAAAGGAATTATTTTTCCAGAATGTGTCAGGTGTAGTAGGACTGTGTTGACTGTTTTACTCACTGAACAAACCATTATCCAGATTTAATACAGAGCAGTGTCATCAGAATAGAGTGCCCGATTTGTCAGCCTAAAGCAACAATAAAATTAGCACTGAAATAATTTTAACAGCATAAACCAAGAAAGCCAATAAAGCTGGAGGTACAGTACTGTACCACTAAACACATACCATACAGAATAAACACATGGGGTGGTATGTATAATGAGAATTTTACACACACCTGAGGTGCTGGATGCTACATAAACCCTCGAGAGCGAAGCTCGCAGGGTTTATTTAAGCATCCAACACTGAGGGTGTGTATAAAATTTAAGTTTTACACACCACCCCATGTTTTATTTTATATAATTGTTTGGGAGTGTTTTCTCGCCTGCATCATTTTATGAACAAAAAAAAAAAAAAAACACAGTTTGGCCAGTACATGGAGCTGCCCTTTAATATTAAAGCACTTTTTCTGTTTGAACTCCCCACACCCACACACAAGTCTGAGAGTTGTGTTTTATTTGTAGCATGATTCCCCCTACCACCTAACAGAACTGTAGTAGGTTGCAGTCCCCGAGGTCGATACATGAGGAGGAACAGTGAGGATTGGAGGGCACAGCCCGTGCAGTAGCAACGATCGCCACTCATTCATATTATGTGGTAATTTCATGATGACTCTGGGAAGGACGGTGACTGAAAAACAGTAAATACAGTATGGCAGCATAAAAAACAAATACTGAGATAAATCATACGTTACTGCTGTGTGTAGGGTAGGCGACGGTGATTGTTAATCTCAAGCGGTAGCTGCCTCTGGGAACGTCTACCGAGGGGAAGCAGTTGGAGCATGTGCACAATAAGGGGAACCCGGTACATGTGTTATTATAACCAGCTGGTTATAACAGCAAATTATTACCATGTTTCCTTATGGGAGAAAACGCTCCCCAGTAATTATTTAACCAATAAGGCATGACAGGGGATACACTGTAGTGGGATAACAACCCATCTCAGGTGGGTTGACGCACAAGGTGAAGCCAAGTGCTTCCACCACCCAAGAAGGGTCGTTATCCCACCATAACGCATCCCCTGAAGTGCCCTATTGCGATTACGAAATTGATCCATTCATTAGTAATAAGAAATTATTTTTCTGACAAGTTTATTTTTTTAAATTAGTAACAAAAATAAAAAAATACATATTAAATTACAAGAAAAAAGTAGTCCCTATCAGGGTGTGTAGTTTTAATGTTGGCCAGTAGATGGCCAACAACCTGCATGTAAGGTGGTGTTAAGTTTTTTGATTTGTTTAAAAGTAGTGCCAGTGATGTTCCACAATGAGAAAACCTGCAGAACAGTAAGCTGATTTTTAAAGGAAGGGCAATGATGTTCAGTCTTTGTCAGTTCAGTTCAAGCCGTTACATTAGTGCACTTACATGAGTGGAGCAGACATCATGAGATTGGTGAGTTGAGTTGGTGCAGTGATTAGCGCAGGCTGCAGAGGTAATAGAGAAATTGAGATGCATGAAAACAGCGAGGTGCAGTGTGACCGGAGTGTATGGCTGTAGCGAACACTGCCTGGTGGCTTCGGCAGTAAGGGAGCACAAGGTTGTGGCCTCGGCTGTAAATGAGCGCATGGTGCTGGCTTCAACCGTGTCTGCTTTCATGGGCCACCACATGGCAGCTGGCTGGAGATGAGCAAGCGGGTTGTTTACACTGCCGGCACTGGGAGCAGGCTGCAAGTGGCAGTGCCGGCTTGGGCTAAGTGAGGTGCGATAGTACCTGTGTGGCATTAAAAAAAAACATCCTCATGATCAGTGAATACCAAGAACAGGGCTGTTTTTGTTTTGTTTTTTTGAAAACGCGATCCACTGTGTGTAGTGGGCAGCGTGACAATCGGCTGACCACAGACACAGGAAAGAGAGCCAGGAGTCAGAAACAGATCAAAACATTCAACAGTGTTTATAAAAAAATCTCCAGTGCTGTAACACAAAACTAGGATGGGGGGGGTTACATGTCAAAAACTATAAAATGAAAAGAGCCCACAAAATGTCAAGGCAGTGTGTTTGCTGAGGGCATTTCAATGCAGGACAAAGTGGATGGCTCCAAAGGACAGTGCCAAGCCTCTTGATCTGGAAGTACTTTCAGCCGGGCTGTTGTGCTAGGATAACAGCCTGACTGAAAGTACCTATTGACCAATCTGGAGTTAGCAGTCTTTCAATCCATTTCATGATGTACAATACGGTACTGAATACAAAATGAATGCTGAATCACAGTAAGGCGCCACATAATGATAAAACGGACATCGTATATATTGGACAATAAGGGGTGTGACCAACGTATTCATTTTAAGAGGTGCCTACTGTACTTTGTGATACTGGTATATGAGAACTGTGCAAATTGTGGATTGTTTTGTTTGTTTTCTTTTTAAGGTAGAAACTCCTAGATACTGTATTGCTGTTTTTAGCTAAAATCCCATTCTTAACTATTGGTACATTTTTGTGGAAAAATCTATTTTTTTTTTTTGCCAGATCAAGCAGTTAAAGGAATAGTGCACCCTCATATCTTTCAAGTGTTATTTGTTTCCTTGTCAACAGATAACTCTTTTCATGTTGCTGCTGGGGTTATATGTATTTGGCTTTAGACTAGTTTGTTTTCACTGTTTATACCAGCCTCTGTAAGTAGCCTCGGGGTCTCAATTTTCTGACAGTTGAAATCTCTTTGTCCCTGAAAGCTGCATTAGCACATGAGAACATGATGCCACAGCACCTGTTTACACCATGTATCTCTATGCTGAAAGTACACATAACTTGAGACAACTCTCTGGAAACACAGATTAGATGCAATTTAAAGGAGGAAAATGTTTCATTACATCTAAGGCAGTTTTCAAAGCTAACTGAAGGTAAATGTGGTATTTCACACTTTGCTGCAACTTGTTTTGTTGAATTCTACGTAAGCAGAGAGGCATATTATAGAGTCTAAAGGGTATGACACATCATATTCTCATATGCTTATGCAGTTCTCGGGTACAATGAGATTTCAATAACCAGAAAATGGAGACCACCAGGACAGTTACAGTGACGGCAATGAACAGGGAACATAAACTAAGACAAACATATATAGTATTATCTCCAACAGCTACATGAAAAGAGTGGTCTGCTGACAAGGAAACAAGTAACATTTACAAGATATGAGGGTGTAGTACTCCTTTAAAATGCCCCTAGTCTCTTAGTCAAAAACTACTAAATGTCGGGTCATTTTTGTGCTGGGCTAGTGAAAAGCCTGTGGGACCAGGGGATTTTTCCAGTCCTGCTGGCTAGTGACTGAAAAAGTTAGTTTCAACCCCTGCAACAACCACCTGAGGTGAGCATTATTACCGTATAACTGCACACTCTGTCATGTGTTATCCCTTGAACAGCAGTGGGGAGTGGGTCAATGTTCACAGACAGCAGCTCTGGTAACTTGGCAGTTACATCATTTGCCTTCTGTTGGAGGACTGCAAGCAGTGCAGGCACGTTTGGGAGTACATGTCAAAAAGTAAGTAAAGGGCTGACAGTGTCCCTTTAAGTTAGTAGGAGGACATTTAAAAAAAGAACTTAACGGTTTACAACAAGGGGAAGAGACAGACTAAGACTGAATATGTTCACTATTTGTCACAATGTCACCAACTGCAGAAGGGTTTTCTCTGTTAGTGGAAACTGGACAGGACTATACTGCTCAAATACATAAGTTAAAACAGGATGTGATGCCGTTTCATTTACAAAGCTAGGTTTCTATATAAAAAGAGCAGCAAGTTGGCACTCCTAGGAAAAAAAACAAACTTAACTTTGCCCCTTCGAGAGTTGTAGAATGAGGACAGGGAAAAAAACTATGACAGAGATTCAAGATAATCAAGGGAGGCTTCACACAGAATCACAACAAATTCTGCCTGTGATGACTAAACTTGTAAAGACGACTTTTGGGCCCAGTTTCACTTCCATATCAGGAAGGGAAGATTTTTATTTTCTTCCAGATCTTCAGCTTCCCCAAGTACCAGAGGACTTGGTTCTAACACTCGTCACCGCCCATATTTCTACTGCAGAAGTAGAGACCGCTATTAGGCCTCTGAAATCGGAGACAGCGTTAGGCCAGGATGGCCTAACATGCAAATTATATACATTAATAGCTCCCCCCTCCTTATCATAGAACTGGCGCATGTTCATAACTGGGAACAATCATTCCCAGTATGAGGGAAGGGCTTTTAATCTTCTTGCATAAAAAGGGTGACAAAGATCTCTCCAACTGGAGATTAATCTGTTTACTTAATACAGATTTAAAAACTGCAGCTAAAATTCTGACTGCTAGATTAAATCATGTGGTGGAGCATTTGATGGCCCCATCACAAGCTTGTTCTATCTGGGGAAGGGCCATTCATGATCATTTGGTGCTGCCAAGGGAACTGGTAGAAAGAGGTAATGCCGGGAGCCTGAATGGCTTTTTATTTTCCCCTAACCAATGCAAAGCATCTGATCAGGTTTAACACGAATATTTAAAGCTTGTATTAGGGAAATATGAAATATCTGGGACCTTTATTACTGGGATACAATGTTTATATAACTTTACATTTGTTACACTGGTAGTGAATGGCTGGCTTGAGACAACATGTAAGGTATCAAAAGAGGTTGGAGCAAGAGTGTCCCCTGGGCCCTATTCTCTATATGTTATGCATGACCCCATACTATAGAAGATCGATCAGAATCCCTTTATTTTTCAGCTACAGAATGAGGAGGGTAGAGTAATATGGAAAGCAATGGCATATGCAGATGTGTGTGCCTCATGGCACGTGATGCATCAGTTAAATGAGCCGTGCACTGGTTTCATACATTTGGACTTTTCTCTGAATCTACACAAAATTTCAATAAATGTACAGGAACATACCTGGGGGGTACCCCACACCCAGTCTCAGCAGCAGGGATCAAATTTACATAGGAACCCCTGAGCATTCTAAGGATTCAATTCGGATCTGGTGACCTGAGCAAATTAAACAGGGAGAAGAAAACTGAGGAGGAGGAGAGAAAATACCAGGGGTTGAAAAATTTTTTGTGAGGACTCAAGTCCAGGACTTACGTTCTTTTTGTTCTATAAGTCCTTGGCAGGCGCTGGCAAGTCGTACTGGGGTACTGGTGTTCTGCCACCTACATTTTTACTAAAGCAAATAATATTTTTCTTGCTTCTCATAGGAAGCCACAGAGGGACGAGAGGCCACTGAGGGGATATCAAGTTCTTCCAGATGCAGAAAATCAGTCAGTGTCACAAGCTCCCTTCTCTGTGACCAAATATACACACATATATATTTTAATTTTCTATTCCCCTGTAAAGAGAATCCCTAATTATGCAGCTTAACCCTCTTTCTGCTAGTGACTACTCAGAAACACAGGGGTCCCTCTCGTGACCAATTTTTTTTTCTTTATCAAAGTTGTCTCCCCTTTCAAAATAGTCCTTTATGGAGCCTACCCTGCTGCCAGTGACTAGTAAGACATGCAGAGCCCCTCTCAGTGGCCATACAGTGTTTTGTTTTTAAGCAAACTTCTCTCCCCTTTCAAGGGAACCCTGTGCTGCTTGCTGCCAGTCGGACACACTTGGTTTATGCAGCTTCCATGCGGCTCTAAGCTACAAATCTGGAGACCTGGGTTTGAATCCCACAGCCTCCACTTGCATACTATGTGACCCTGAACAAGTCACTTAACTTCCCTGTGCTCCCAGGTCACACCTGTAAACAAGCTTTCAGCATTAATGTGCCACTCCTGGTTAAACAATTGGAAAAAAAAAATTGTTTTCAGTCAAGGCTCTCTCCCTCTCCCTCTCTCTCTCTCCTCTTCTTATAGGGACCCTTTTGAAGCTAAATTATTCCTGCCTGCTATTATATTTTAACTGAGGGATTTCAAGCCTACAAACAGTGTTAAAACTTAATTCCAACAACATGTCTTTCACTTACAGAATTAAGGGCGCAGGTGTGAGATAGCGCTCAGTCCTCCTAAACATGTGCCGTCTCTCTACCACATGGAAGGTTCCAAAAGTATCATCTGTGGTCAGGAATGAGGGTGGCTAACCCAAAATAAGTAATCAAATTAAAAAAAAGTCACAGCACTCTTTACAAAAATAAAGCAGCCCAAACGTAAATTCTGCTCTTCACCAATTTGATAATCCACCACTGTTTTTCTAACCCCTAGCGCCTTGTCTCAATGCCTTCCAGAGGAGAGCTGTGACTTTTCTGGAATGTCTACTACATTGTCCTGTACTTGGCAGTACGGACTTCCACGGCGCTTGTATTCCTCCTTGCTACCACACACTCGTCTCGCGAGATGTGGTTCCGCCAGAATGTCATCCGATTAGGAAGCATGCAGTGACAATTTAGATCCCCCAGTCTCACTACGGGGCATGCGCGCGGTGCATATCAGATGGCAGAGAGAGAGTGATAGAGATACAAATAAAGACATGACTGTTCAAAGTCCAGGAGGGGGAAGGGAAAATAAATGGTCACAGTCACGGAGTTCTACCAGCAAGCTGCGCATGCGCACAAAACTCCGCCAGTGAAGTAAGTCCGTCGGACTTGAAACAGCTTTAGAGGGAAAGTCCTGCTGCACTTTCAGCAGGTCCCGGACCTCGGACTTGGGGATTTTTCATCCCCTGAAATACGCTGCCTACTGGAATCAATGGCAAGTGAGCAAGAAGAAAATCGAAATTTAAATACCTGTAAATTTTCCTTCTCCTAAGCTGATCTCCAGGCTTCCTTACTCCTGGGGCTGTACCTCCTGATGCTGATAGGTAGGCAGGAATCAGACCTCTGCAGCAGGGGACATCCAGCCCTCCACTTCCTGTCTCCCTCAGTTTACTTCCTGCCTTCAGTCTGGCAGGTTCTCTGCAAGCAGAACTCTGCCATGTGGCAGAGCTGAAGACAGCAGACTATAAGTCGAGCAATTTGGATTAAGTTTGGATATTGTTGGAACCGCAAGTGTATTTAAGTTCTCTAATGTGGGTTCCAGTCTAAGCCTTGCAAGCTGCACAGACTGGCCCCATTTCACTGCATTGTTTTGTCCCCGCACTTTCAGCACTCCCGTGCTTTTCTGCACTCAATCTGAAGTGAAAGTCAGTTATGGGGAGTTAAACCAGCACCGGAGTGCTTAGAAAGCATGACTGGCCACATTCTATTCCGTTGGATTTTTTTCTCCCGTGCTTTAAAATGGCACTGGAGTGTTTAGGAAGCATGACTGGCCACAATCCATTTTCTCCCGCATTTTCTGCAATCTGAAATGCTTCTTCACTACAGGGAAGTTGCTTTATGGGAATTAAACAGCAGATATATCTCCTCCGTGCACCAGAGTGCTTACAAAGGATATATCTCCTCAGTGCAGTGAAAGCCGGGTTATGAGATAAAAACAGCACTGGAGGCCTTGGGGAGAATATATCGCCCCACAGACTGCGGCCCCGTATTTTTTCCATCGGCGACTGGCATTATGATCGTATCCGCCACTCGGCGATGGTGGGCCAGCAACATGACAATGCAGCTCGTCGACATACAGGGACTTTTCATCGACGAGCACTGCAAGGTAGGAGGAGCCCTAATCTGATGTGCTAAGGGGCATAAGGAGCTGAAATCGGAAGCAAGCCGTCAGCGGCCGGCAATCCAATCTCCTCAGCCACTAGTTGAAGGTGGACCTGCGGTGCGGCCTTAGCGGTTCGTCTGTCCCAGGGAATTTCATTGACAAGTGCTACAGCGCAGGAGGAGCGCTATTACGGAGCTTTGCTTAGCATTCTGCGCCCACACAAAACCGCAAGAAGTGATACTCAGAGGGTTGTCTGCAGAGACTCCTCAGAGGCTGGATTCCCGCATAGTCTGAGGATTAAAATACATGTATGGATTACACAAGGACAGTTACAGGACCAGTACACCTTTTAAAGGAACTCAGAGTAAAGTTCAGTATTATGCCTTGAAAGGGCCAGCACAATTCATCGCAGCTTCAGCAGCATAGAATCAGGAAACCACCCCGGGGGGGTGGGGGTGGCAAAGAGGCAGTATGGCGCAGTGGTTTAAGGCTCTGAGCTGCAAATCTGGAGACCTGGGTTTGAATCCCACAGCCCCCACTTGCATACTGTGTGACCCTGAGCAAGTCACTTAACTTCCTCGTGCTCCCAGGTTGCACCTGCAAACAAGCTTTCAGCTTAGTGCATCTCACCTGGTAAAATAATTGGTAAAAAAAAAAAAAAAAAAGAGGATAGGCCCCTTTTTACAATTATGGGCTGCCTGCTCCCACTACTAATCCTGGGATGGTCCGCCTGGCCTGAAATGTGAGAGGAACACACCCCTAATCTCTTTAGCTAGATCGCTTGCCTAATAAGATTGAAGGCAGCGTTTGTGAACGTTGAGACCGCAAAATGAGGCAGCCCCTTCCTCGACCCAGCATGACAGCCACAAGCAGACAGGCCTGAGCAAGCAGCTACCTCAAGGTGTGACACAGCAGCGGTCACTGGAGTCCCAACAGTCCACAGCCAAAATAAAGGCCATTGCTCTGGACCCTGCATGCTCCACAGACAGCCTCCGGGAGCACCAGATAGAGGACCTCACAAGATCGCAAACCATCCTCATCGTGCAAGAAAAAGGGCCTCAGCCCTGTCTTCATCCGCAGGGAAGCACTTATCCTCACAATTACTCTGATACCCAGTAGACTCGCTGTCCAAAGTCTTGGACCTGGAGGGCCTATTCCTTTTCCTAAACGAGGTCATAGTAAAGATTCACCTCGGATCTGCCTCAGAGGCTCCCGCCCAAACGATACAGGTTTTTCAGCAGACAGTTGCCACCACACCAGCCTCAGCTTTCCTTATTCCTCCAGCCATAGGAAACTTTTTAAAGGAGGAATGGCAAGGTCCAGGACACAACTAACCAGTGGCTCTCCAAGAACCTAGTGGCTCTCCAGGTTTTCAAAGAGTTTGACAAGAAACAATCGGAAATGTGGTCAGACCACCCTAGAATCGATCCTCCAATTTTAAACCTAACCAACCATTCGATCACCCAGGCTGAAGGAGGGACTTCTCTCCGGGACCCAGGGCAGAGAAAAGCAGGTGCCTCGCTCAGCATCAACAACGTCTCAGGGTGGCATCCGTCAATCCTCTCTTCCTAAGCCTTTCTGTGCGGGGCCTCAGTTTTTAGTGGTCTGGCTTCTGCTTATGCAGTAGATGTATAAGAGAAGGCGGTCAGATGCGCAGATCGCACCATGTTTCTTCTTGCCTCGGCTCGCTGCAACCTCTGGCTTCGGGCCTGACAAGCAGTTGCCTCTGTAAGAGCCAGTTGGTTATTGTACCCAGTGAAGGTAATGTCCTGTTTGGCTTCAGCCATTAAGGAGGCAGTGAGGGATTCCGGGGAGATGGCCAAAGGTGCACATGCCATTTCAAGAGGCGGGGACCAATCTTCATTCCCCAGATGACTTCTTCTTTACCAAGATTACCTTAAGGGTTAAAACACTAATGTCTTGGAGGGAAAACAAGAACACGCTATTCACACTTCCTCCAGTAGGGGGCAGGCTTTCAATAAACTCTCCATGAATGGGCCCAAACTGAGTTGGATAGAGGGGTCGCAGACATTACCAGCATGGGTTACCTAATCCAAGCCCCCCCCCCAAGCTGGCAACCCATCTGAAAGACAGACAATCACACAGGGGGGATTTTACAGTCTACTGCAGATTTTCAGCAGTTGGAGGTTTTTTCCTTCCCTCTCTTCATGTGCCAAAATATACGGGGAGGACTCAGGCCAGTCCTACATCTCATATTCGCTAACAGTTTGTTCGCAGCAGACCCTTCAAGGTGGAAGACTTGTCATCAGGGAATCGCAAAAGGGAGATTTTTTCCGGCCCCAATAAATCTGCAAGATTCCTATTTGCATATTCCCACCCAGTAATGGCACCAGCTCTATCCCAAGTGTAGAGTGGGAGAGCAGTACTTCCACTTCAGACTCCGATATCGTGGTCTTCCTCAGACTCACGAACAGTATTTACATACTAACATACTAAAATGCCAGCAGAATAGGCCTAACGGTCTTCGAAATTAGCTGACAGTCAGGCCCTCACCCTGGGTGCTGACCTGTTGCTCCCTCGCCTTCTCTGGCTTTCTTCCCAGTTCTGGATATTCTTGCTGCATTGATTTTGCTTCCAGAACCCTTCCCTGTACCTGTCCCAGCCCTCTTGAACCCCTCCACCATCTCTGCTCCACCAGCCCCCTAGGCAGTGCATTCCATGGCTCCACCACCCTCCCAGTGAAGTAGCACCTCCTCCTTTCTCCCTGAATCTTCTCCTCCAGCTTCCACCCATGCCCTCTAGTGGCCCCTCCTCCTTCCTTTGAAGCACCCTGACTGTTCCTCCTCTATTTACCCTCTTCATGTACTTGAAGACCTCTATCATGTCCCCCGTCCCTTCTCTCTTCCAATGTGTACATATTTAGCTCTTGAGCCTCTCCTCATAGGTCCTGTCCCCAAGCCCCAAATCATTTTGGTTGCCCTCCTCTGGACCCTCTCCAGGAGTTAATGTCCTCTTTAAGTGTGGCCTCCAAACTGCACGCAGTACTCAAGGTGTGGCCTCACCAAGCAGTTATACAGAGCAGTATCACTTCCTCCTTCTGGAGGTGATCCCCAGCGATGCATCCCAGCATCCTGTTGGCCTTGGCTGCTGCCCTCCTGCAAGTCTCAGAGTTGTTTATCTTGACATCCACCACCACCCCAGGTCCTCTCAGCCGCCGAGACTTGTAGCATTCCCCAAATTGTACCGCAGCGAGGTTTCTGACCCCCAGGTGGAGTACTTCTTGTTTCCTACCATTGAACCTCAGCTTCCACTTTCTAGACCATCTTTCCAGAGCCTCCAGGTCCCCTATAGGCCACCCTCCCTCCTCCCCATCCACCACCGCCCCAGTTTTGAGTCATCCAAAGAGACTCATCTCACTCCTGATTCCTGTCCTTATGTCAAAGACGTAGGCATTGAACAGAAGGGGCCCAAGGACTGATCCCTGTGGGACCCCACTAATGACCCTCTTTGGACATAGAAACATAGAATTTGACGGCAGATAAGGACCGCTTGGCCCACCCAGTCTGCCCATTTCCCTGCCTACTGGATAAGCTGCAGCTCCTAGTTAACCAGCAGCCTACTTCTTCCTACCCCCATCCCCTAGAATTGCCTTATGACTGTCCCATGCATGCTTGAATTACACCACTGTTTTTGACTCCACGACCTCCTCCGGAAGGCCGTCCCATGCCTTCCGGAGGAGCCTTCTCTGGCTTCTCCCTTCCCAGTTCTGGATATTCTTGCTGCATTGGATTTTGCTTCCAGAACTCTTCCTCTGTACCTGTCTAGAGACTATCCCGCCAACTAAGACCCTCTGGGTCCGGTCCTGGAGCCAATTGCCTATCCATCTGATCATCTGGTTCCCCACCCCCATTTCTCCCAGCTTATCCAACAGGCCCACGTGAGGAACAGAGTCAAATGCCTTGCTGAAGTCTAGAAAGAGGACGTCCACTGGTCTACCCAGGTCCAGGCACTAAGTCACAGTCACAGAACTCCCAAGGCTTGTCTGACACAATTTCCCGGACGAATCCATGCTGCTCATCGTCCAGGCACCCTGACTTTCCAGGTCCCCCTAGTCTCTCCTGACGATGCCTCCATCACCTTGCCCACCACCGGCTGTCAGGCTGCCACCTCCCTTGATCCCCCCTTGTGGATAGGCACTATATGCGCCACCTTCCAGTCCTGGGAACCCACCCTGTCCTCAGAGATGGTGAAAGCTCCGCCAGGGTTCACAGGACATCCAAGCTCCTTCAGCACTCTAGGATGTAATTTATCCGCCCCGGTGCTTTCTCCGTCTTAAGGGAGCTGAGGGCTTCCTCACTCTCTTACTGTGATTTCCACTTCGGTACCTCTTCTCCCTGCTTAGCCCACCCCTCCTGCCAGTGATGCCTCCCCTCTCCCAGACCGCCCGATCGGTAGGGTCCCCTCTCAGTATCTCTGTCTCCTCTCATGTATGATGCAGCACTCCCATTTTCCTTGGTGAAAACTGAGGTGAAGTACTCATTTAGTACCTCAGCCTGCTCCCCGGTCTTGTGCCCATCTCTCCTGATTTAATCCCGCTAATCTGCCCCTTCACCCTTCGTTTTTCCCCAATGTATCTAAAGAACCCCTTGTTCCCTCTCCTAATTTCCCTGGCCAGGTTCTGCTCCTTCCTTGCCTTAGCCGCCTGCACCACCCTAGTGGCCCTTCTAGCCATCAGCTCATACTCCCCTCGATCCCTTTCACTCCTTGAGCACTTGAATTGCCTATAGGCTGCCTTCTTTCCCCGCACCACCTCCTGGACCTCCCTGGTCCATCAGCAGGGTTATAGGGCCCTACCACATTTTCGTCTTACTCTTGCACAGGTGCTGGTAGCATCTTGCACCCCTCGCCTGATGATTTCCCACCTACTATCAGCGTCCATGTCTGACCCAATCACATCCAAATGCTCCTTAAGGATCCTTCCCATTTCCTTAAAATCCGTTCCCCTGAAGTCAGTTACCTCCGCTTGTGCAGCCTTCTACCCTCCTAGGTCCAGACAGAACCAGACCGTGGCTATGGTCACTCCCGCCAACGGATCCCTTACCTCCAGGCCCCTAATCTGGTCACTGTCTGCCAGGACCACATCCAGTACCCATGCCTCCTGGTCGGGTTCCCCAACCTGCTGAGTTAGGAATTGTCTTGAAAGACATCCAACAACCTCTGTTCCCTGGTCACAGAAGATGTCATAGTCTCCCAGTCTGTTCCTGGCAAGTTTAAGTCCCCAACACCACCACTGCCTTTGCCCAGTCTGCAGTGTCTCCAAACATCTGCCACCAGACCTCCTCCAGCTCCTCTGCCAGGGCAGGGGTCTATACACCACTCCTATTTTTACTCTTGCCTCCCTTGTTATCAAGGTGACCCAAATCGCCCACGGTTCCCTCCGCCTCCTCTACTCCCCTATGCCAATGCAGTTTTGACTATCATTGCTACCCTCCTCCCTTCCTCCCCTGTCCTTCCTGAACATAGTGTAACCCTCCAGATTCAGGTCCCAGTCATGTCCTGCAGTGGCCCAGGTCTCAGTGATCGCTGCCACATCCACTGCTCCCTCAGTTAGCATCGCCTGGAGCTCAGGCATTTTATTTCCCAAGCTCCTGGCATTTAGCAGGACTACCTTCCACCCTTTCCCTATACTTCTATTTCCCCTGCTCGTGTTCCCATGGGGATTCTGTTTTCCCCTGGTCTGCACTTTACCAGTCAGCCTTTTCCCGCAATCCTCCAGCATCCCAGGGGGGTTGAGACAGAGTCCCTCCTTTATCGGCACCCCCTTGACAGCCTTTTCAGCCATCCCTCCCCCCTTCACAAGTTTAAACCCCACTTTTCACCAATGAACCCCTCTATTTTCAACTTAGGATTCCTCCTCCAAATTGAGATGGAATCTATCTCTAGCATACAGCTCCTTATCCTCCCAGGTCTCCCCAATCCCCATCAACCCATACCCTCTGGCCTCACACCACCCCTGAGCCACTGGTTTATCTCCCTAATCTTCCTTTGTGTTCCCCACTAGCCCTTGGCACCGGCAGGATTTCTGAGAAGGAAACTGTGCATCCTATATCATAACAGACCCTGGCAAGCTCCCTGAATCTTGCCTGTATCTCTAGCTAGCTATTTCCCTCAATGTCATTTGTACCCAGGTGGACCAGTATGTCCGGGGAACCCCCACAATCCTTTACCAGCTGATACACCTCGTGCTTAGGCCTGTGCACTGTTAGTCCAGGGAAGCATTTTGTTCTAACTGGCCAGGCTTCTCCCTCCCTATCCCATTTGATACCCCTGATCATAGAATCCCCCAACAGGAGCACTCTGACCGCTCCTTTTCCTCCATTCCCCCCCTTCCATGTCCTCATCCTTTCTACCGTCCCTCCACCCAGCCGGCTCCTTGTTCCTCCTCTATCTGGGTGCCACATGTCACCCCTCCTTATTTACCCTGGCCCCCTCCTCCAATCTTATGCTCTCCTCCTCCTGAGTATCCTTCTGTACTTTTGCTACCTCCCCTCACTGCTTGCAACTGGTCCTTCTCCCCCATCTGCTAAACTAGCCTGGCCTGCCCTCCCTTCCTTGCTGTCTCCATTTAGTCCCTCCTTGTTGTTGTGCTCCCTGGCCTAAACCCTCAGCTCCCTTTACTGAATCCTCCTTGTACTCTGGTCCTTCTCCTTACCTTTCCTCCCAACTGGTCCTTCTCCTTGCGCTTTCCTCCTCTCCCCTGCCCTCCTGCTCTGATTCACTGCTCCCCATTTCCTGCATTCCAGGTTCCCCTGTTCTTCCTGCTATCTGGCCCCTGCCTCCTGCACCCCACTCCCTTTCCGTCTCTAACCACCCTGTCATGGCTACATCACCCCCCCACTCCTCGAGCAGAAGAGGAGAATTGAAGCGGTTACTGAGTGTAAGGTCTGATCCACCTGCCCGCCTTGCTTCCTTCTGTCCAGCCCTGGCCATCTGCCTACTTCCCTGAGAATGTTGTCCCTCTGTCCCTCCTTTGTGAGGGTCCCCAGTTACCTGCCTGCTTCCTTGGTAGTGTCCTTTTGGACCCCCTCTGCCAGGGTCCCTATGTGACCCCTGAATATTCTCCTGCACTCCTTTCCCTATGCCGCTGCCCCAAGTGCTTGGTGCAACCCTGTGGGAGATCCCCTGCCCCCTTCCCCAACCATACCTGCCCCCTTCCCCTAGCTGTCTCCTAATCCCAGCAACCTCCTCCCTAAGCTGTGCCAGCTGGTAGCACACTGGGCAACCATCAAACTTCCAAGCCCAGTCCAGTATCATGGCTGCTCCACACCCTGTGCACCCCACCACCCTCCCAAAGATGTCGGCCCTAATGCCGTGTGGTTCCTTCCCCCTTCCAAGTAGGTTTCCTTGGGTGAGCCACCAGGTTCCCCAATAGTCCAAGATACACCCCTACTGCCTAATCAGGTCACCCACTAATCTTAGATACAGTCCCACAGTACACCGGTAACACTGTTACTAGGTGCAGTACAACACAGTAAACTTATAAGGGAAATGAACAACTCCCTAAGCTCCTCTCTCCCAGCCTTTAAGTCCAACCCCCAGAGGCTAGAACTACATGAGCTACACCTGCAGCCTTTTCCCCCAATTGCAGGGCAGGTGTCTCTATAAATTAGCAGAACTCTGGGAGGGAGGGGGGGGAGGGTGGGTATTGGCAGACACCCACTCGAGAGAGTGTATCAGCCCTGTGTCTCCCTCCAAGCCCAGCAGCCAATACCCAGGCCCAAGCAAATCCCACCAAATAGGTTTTAAATCAGAAGAAATAGGCCTCCCCAGTGCAACCTGTTACACAGTGAAACATCCAACAAATGAGCCCACTTACAGCCACCAAAACCAGTTTTCAAACTTCCAACAGCCCCCAAAACAATACCCTGCTAGCCCCTTAGAAGTAAGAAAGAAAAGAAATAACCTTCTACCAAGTAAAATCCACAAGAACCCTGTGAAAAACAACAAGCAGCAGCTACTGTCCGGGAACACAACTGATCCTGTCCCCTTCCAGTTCCTTCTGAGAAGACAAAGCAGCCAACACCACAAACCTGATTCAGCTCTGCCTCCAGTCAATTAGCTGAGTGAGACCTGACCAGACCATTAACACCCTTCCCCCACTATGCAGTAATCTTTGCAGCTACTGAAGTCAGCAACAATGAATCAAAATTCAACTCAAAGCCCCCAAAATATGTTTGCTGCCAAAGGAAACAGGTCTCCAGTTCAATCAGCTTCACTAACAACACATCAAAATAGGCTTGAAATTAACAGATATAGGTCTCCAATTCAAACACCCAGGCCCAAGCAAATCCCACCAAATAGGTTTTAAATCAGAAGAAACAGGCCTCCCCCAGCGCAGCCTGTTACACAGTGAAACATCCAACAAATGAGCCCACTTACAGCCACCAAATCAGTTTTCAAACTTCCAACAGCCCCCAAAACAATACCCTGCTAGCTCCTTAGAAGTAAGAAAGAAAAGAAATAACCTTCTACCAAGTAAAATCCACAAGAACCCTGTGAAAAACAACAAGCAGCAGCTACTGTCCTGGAACACAACTGATCCTGTCCCCTTCCAGTTCCTTAGTATTTAGGATGCTAGTAGCGGTCATAGCCCGCTTAAAGGCCCCACAGCTCAACCAAGCATTACAAGCAGTGGCAGAGGGAGTCGGGTGCCCGTTGTCACACGTTTTTTATCATCCTCTGGAGAAAGAATTACCTAATTCCAAATCAGACCCTGATCCTCCTTGGGGGGGGGCACACATCAGGACAAGGTTTCTCTCCCTCGAATATGAAATTTTGGTTATCTGCTAAAACTCATCAAGGAGTTTCACAGGCTGATCAGCTAACTGCTTATCTTTTCACACCACTCATTGAGACAGATTAAACCCTCTCTCCAGTGACAGTCCCAGAGGTCAGACATCACGATGGGACGTAAGGTGGGCCGTCCACACTAAGTCTGGAACACGACCAATACAAACCTCAGGAGCTGAGGAGGGCTCACCTGCATCAGCTGTTGGCACCGGGCAGGGGATCGCTGTTAGACACAGCATAAACTTCCCTGAGCGGTGAACAATAGGCCATGCCCAGAGGCACTCTAAACAGCAATTCCTCAATAAGAATAGCCTACTTCCAACTGACAATCTGTCAACGCTGACATACACCGAACTTCAGGGCAACACAAGAAGCTTAAACATGCTAAAGGAATACCTTCTTTCAGTGGCTTGAGCACCACTGAACGATGTGCATACCAGGACAGGAAAATGCCAAAGCAGAATGACTTGGTCACAAGGTTGGCCGACCAAGGGAATAGCAGCTGAACGGCAGTGCCTCCCACATCCAAACAGAACAGTGGGGCAATACTCAAACAGATCTTTTCGCCAGTTTGCAGAACTCCAAGACAAAGCAATTCTGTTCCCTGGTCAAGGATGAACCAGAGGTGGCCCGGGGCACTTTTACCCCATAATCTGGGATATGTTCAGTCTCCTGTAAGCCTTTCCTCCAATACCGCCTCTATCAAGAGTTCTACACAGAGCGGCTTTGGAGAGGACAGTCATGATTCTAGTCTGTCCCTTATGTCTTGCCCGCACTTAGTTGGTTATCATTCACTGGTCAAGGCGATCACCTCTAACATTCAGGTTCAGCCCGGACATTCTTCTTCAAAGTCCAGTTCTGCATCCCATGTCAACAACTTGTCTCTCTAGGCCTGGAGATGGAGTGGAAAAACTTTCAAGGAGCTATGTTACAGAGCTCCTTTTATTGACATGATGGGGAACTCGCGTTTCTCTTCTTCCTCCAAAGTGCATTATAGAATCCAGGGAGGATTTTGGTTCTGGTTTCATTCCAGTCACTTATAGAGTGTCCCAATATATTCGCCTTTACTACTGCAGTTCCTTTACAATAGCTGGACAAAGGACTGCAACCAGCCACCTTTCAAGTTGGAGTTTTCTGCACAGGGGGCACTCTTCACGGACTCTGGGGAACTGTCTGTCTCATATCCCCATGTCCGGTGGTTCTAAAGGCAGCAACATTAAAACGTATTCCTTTACACCAAAGCTACCACCTTGGAGTAGTAATATGGTTCCCAAGGCCGTGACCAGGGTCCCCTTTAGAGCCTTTTAAGGCATCCATCATGCATCTCAAAATCTCAAATAAAGGTTGCCCTCTTTCCCAAAGCTATTGCTTCAGCCAGGAGGACCAGCAAACTAAGAGCATTGCTTACCCAAGAGCTGTACTCTTGTTCCTCAGGCTAGAACAGTTCCAACTTTTGTTTGCCAAAAGTTATGTCTCCTCTCCATTACAATCAAGAGTTCATTCTTCTTTCCTTATGCCCACTCTCTAAAAGCAATAAGGAAGGAACATTTCATACACTAAACCTGGGAAGAGGGAGGAAAACATACATTAAGAGAGAAGAAGCTATGAGCAAAACCTCAAGTTTATTCATGCTAACTACGGGCAAATATTTTGGGTAGCTAGGATCTGTTGGGCTCTATAGCCAGTCGGATTCTATCCGTCACCTCCACGGCTTATGATCAGGCCGGAGTAACTTGCCTAGCCCAGTGAGAGCACATGTCCCCTTCGCAGGCATAATTTAGCGGCCATCTGATCATCCATTCACACATTTAAAAAAAAAAATTATAAAAATTTTCACTGGAGGTGATGTCATCAGTGGAGACATCCTTGGCCACAAAGTGCTTCAGCGGTGGGGAACCCTTCTGGGTTTTTTACATTCTTCCCACCCGGGACACATCTGGGGACGTACTGCTTTTGTATATCCCAGGAGTAAGGAAGCCCGGAGACCAGCTTAGGAGAGAGAAATCGAAATTTAAATACCTGTAAATTTTCTTTCTCCGACGGCTGGTCTCCGAGCTTCAGATTCCCTCCCAGAATGTATATAGTTGGCTGGCCTTAGGGCCATATATGCCTTAAAATTCTTGTTTTCTGTTTCTAAGTTCTTGTAGTATTGCCACATTGGACTGCTTTAGGAAGAACTGAGGAAGACAGGAAGTGGAGGGCTGGATGTCCCCTGCTGCAGAGGTCTGATTCCTGCCTACCTATCAGCCTCAGGAGTAAGGAAGCCCGGAGACCAGCCATCGGAGAAAGAAAATTTACAGGTATTTAAATTTCAATTTTTTTCTTGCTATTTGCTATCAATTCCAGTATGCAGCTTATTTTGTCTCCTCAATTTTCATCTCCCTGTTTAATTTGCCCAGGTCACCAGATCCGAATTGAATCCTTAGAATGCTCAGGGGTTTCTCTGTAAGTTTGATCCCTGCTGCTGAGACTGGGTGTGGGGTACCCCCCAGGTACATTCCTGTACATTTATTGAAATTTTGTGTAGATTCAGTGAAAAGTCCAAATGTACGAAACCAGTGCACGGCTCATTCAACTAATGCATCACGTGCCATGAGGCACACACATCTGCATATGCCATCGCTTTCCATATTACTATACCCTCCTCATTCTGTAGCCGAAAAATAAAGGGATAATGGTTTTCGTGATTAAAACCTTTAATCCCTGTGTTCTTATATAGTCAAGTACTCCCTGCCCCCACCCCAAGCTCTGGAGACCTCTCTGCTGAGTGTTCTTCCAGGCATTTTGGGGAGCAAGTTGAGCCCTGTCGGTTCAGTATTATATATCTCCCTGTTAAACAACGTGGCTTGGCCTTGGCCCATCCCATTTATTTTTATACTATGTTTTTTCCACTATAACTTTAAACCCTTACTACCTGGTTCCAAAAGCTAGATCCCCTGGCCCACTAATCAGAGCCCAAGTTGGTTAAAAGCATGAGAAGCAGGGAAGCAAAGTTATTAGAGCTTCTGGTATAGTGCTTATATACCTTAGCCTTCAGTAAAATTAGAACTTGAAAAACTTCAGTACCACAAATGAAAAGATATGACAAGGAAAACTCTTTGTAAGTGGATTATAGTTAACACCACTCCAAGCCGACATAGTTTTTGATACCTGTCCCCCGAATGTGGTATTATTCTTATTAAGGCAGTTAAATAATACATCCCCCGAATGTGGTACCATTCTTATTAAGGCAGTTAAATAATACGTCCCCCACCAAATGTGATACCAGTCTTATTAAGGCAGTTAAATAATACCCAGATTCTCCCTAAAATGCAGGATTCTCTCTGGCTATGTTGCCATGGTAGATTAAATATAAAAGCTAATCATAAACACAAAAGACAGAAGGAAGAATATGCTCCAGACCTTAATGTACTAATGAGGAGGAGACACGGGAACGTTTTTTTCAATGCACTTGTACAAAAGGTTTTGGGGAATTAGTTGCCACATTATGAAAGGAACCTGCATTTTGTACGGTATATGGTAGTTATACCACTTTGCTGGGAAAATGGCACAACAGTTCTCTGGATGTTACTTTTGCATGCTTCAAATGGCACACAAGGGCCTTGTTAATCGAGCGGTAGCCTTCTGTAGCATTCAACTGGCCATCATTATGCAGTAAATAGTCATGAAAATCAGCCCCCAGTGACTTCAATGCGGCTCGTCCCCACGCTCTCCCTTGCTTTACATCATTGTGTGCTGAGCGCGTGGGCGTTCCCAAGGAATCAGGAAGTGGAAGGGATCGCTGACCACCTTGCCAGAGCCAAATTACAATCCCTTCATTCTAAATACTGGTGCAGTATAATGTGATAAAAATGGCAGGAATCAACTATTGCCACTATAAGGTACCTCATAAAGTAAGCGAAAAGGTACTAAAACAAAAAGTGAGAAAATCACTTTAACATCTCATCCAAAGGACTGCTGCCACTACTGATACAAGTTCTGATTAGAGTCAAAACGGCTGCTACGTGTTAACCTGTTATGGGCTATAGAATTAATTTTTTTTTTTTTATTTATTTTATAATAATATCTCGGATTATAATACCTCCGAGCAAAAAACAGCTCATTTACAAAGGTTCCACGTCAGTTGGGGAGCGTAACAAACATACAAAGGTAGAACACTGCAGCAGTTCAAAATAAATAGCAGTCAAACAAAATGCTTGTACAAATGTAACTAGAAGTCAACAATCTAGTAAGTACAAATAGAACAATATAAAAAATGATGCAGATTAATCCTAATTGTGGAGGCAACCAAGAAGGCCATGTCGAGACAGTAAAAATAGAATGGGGGTGTGAAGTGGTAGGGTGTGGGAAAAAAAAAAAGGAGAGTAATTGGGAGGTGAGCAGGGAGGGGACTACAAAGGAGAAAAGGGGGGGAATGGGGGAAGACAGGGATAGCGGGGAGAAGTAGTAGGGGTGAAGGAATCTAGGCAAGCTAGAGGGGGGAGATAAAGAACACTGTGCTGCAGCTTCCAGGAGAGGCGGCGTTAGTTAAGTGTAACAATCAGAACTACTGTTAGCCACAAGATGCTGCCAGAGCATGAGTTTGAATGGGCCTAATTTAGGTACAGCCAGGATTACACTGGGCAAGGTGTTATACCAGAGAGGAGCTCTATGAGCGAAGGACCTTGGCCCTTGGGTGGTCCGGCATCTTGGCACAAGGAAAATTTGATGTATTGAGCTTCGAGTACCTTGTGAGCTGCAATAAGGGCTTAAAAGCTGTTCAACACCAGGAAGTGTGAGCCCAAGAAGTGATTTTTTGGTTAATAGGCAGGTTAGGTATCATATTCGTATCCTATCGTTTAGATGAAGCCACCCAGTTTGTGCATAAAGATCACAGGTATGCATAAGGCGGGCTGCACCAGTGAGGAGTCTCCATGCTTTATTGACTGTCAAGGATATTCGACGGAGAGCCATAGTGGTGGCTGACCCACAAATGACTAGCCCATAATCAATAACAGAAATGATGGAGCTGTAAATCGCTATTCTTAGGGCATCAGGCAACAGATTGTGCTTATGTCTGTGGAGTAACCCCATCCTAATACTGACAGCTCTGGCTTGGATTGTAATGAATGGTCAAAGTACAAATTATGCAAGTTAGAAAGCTGCATTATTTGTGGGAAGTGTTACCATAAACAGATTGTTTCTTTTTTTTTTGTTTGTTTTTTAAACTTTCTGTTTATTGTCATCAAACAGAAATACAGAATACATTCTCATGCAGGAGCTAGGGAGCAGAACAGCAACAAGTGCTAGAATATGTAGTAAATTAATACACATGGAAACATCCTACAATCTGGAACAATAGGAGTGGGGGAAACAATAATAAAGAGAAAATCCAGAGTCCCAAGTAATGCCTGCTGCTTCAATGGTCGTGGTTATGTCCATTAGGGTAAATACACTGGAAAAGGCTTACATACTTATCAAAGAGCTATTGTCCAAAATAGTGATACTACAGCAAGTAATTCAATGCTTCTTCAAGTCCCCCACAATGCAAATATAATACCATAACAGAGCAGTGGTATTAATTATAACTAACTGGGTGCAAGAGAACAGTAACTATGATGTCCACAACAAATACTTTGCTTCCAGTAGACGGTACTGACATCAAGGAGGAATGGCAGCGATCTGAGCAGTAACAGAAAAATCAAGTTCTATAAACCTGTAAGGGCAACAGTTCCATGAGCCTACAATGGCAGGCAAAAATTCCAAAATGTCCCTCCACTCACACCAAGCCCCTCAAAAGAACAATTAAAGGGTAAAAAATAGGAAATAAACTGCAGTCCCTTATTCAGCACTCCATAGAAGCACTGGACAAAAGCAGTTCACATGCCCTCACCAGAAAAGTCTTTCAGCCCTCATCAGAGTCCTGCTCCTCAGCTGTGGGTACCGAATCAGGCTTGGCCGCAAATTCTGACTCAGTCCATTCAAGCCAGCGGCCAGCATCTCGAGGATCAGAAAATTGCCACTACATTCCTTCGTATGTAATTGGAAGTCATGCTGGCAGCAGAAGAGAGTGCACTACTCCCAAAGTGCGAAGATGCTGGTGCACCACATCATACTGTTTCTGTTGAACTCTAGTTTGAAATAAGAGGTCCGGGAAACCTTTGGCATCTTTAGAACTGATAAGTATGGGATATGCCGCCCGAGCCAACAACAGGATAACATCTCAAACTTCCACTCCTGTAGTCTACAGTAGTACAGTTCGTGGCTGTGTCAGAGAATCGAGCCGAATTCTAAGGTTGACCTGGTAGGCTCAATGTAGGAGGACCAGTCAAAATCTTCTGTGCCAGAGATACTGTGCCTGGCAGCTATAGTTTCATAGGTGTGGCCTGCTGCAAGAGATACCCCCAATAGCAGATCTGTTGTTTTTTGAGATTCTGACCCCAAATTTTCACAATAAAGTAGAATTTTTTTAAATCCCATCTGAAAGGCGATTTCATGTAGTGACTGCGAAAACATGTTTTGGAGGGGATTTGAAATAAGTACACCTGCCTTGTTCATGAGGTGGGGTAAAAAAAAAAGGTTATGTGGAAAATTTGCGGAAATATACTAGAAAAATTGCAAAGTTATGAGTAAACAAAGAATTTCAATGTTGCTTCATAACTTTGTTGAGTTTGACCCAAATTTTTCAACCTAGTCTTTTTATTACCCCACCTTATGATGAAGCCAGATGAAATTTGTTGAATATCATCCGAAAAATGAAATTTAAATACCTGTAAATTTTCTTTCTTCGATGGCTAGTCTCCAGGCTTCAATACAGATAGGCTGCATCTCCTCATGCACACATGTAGGTAGGAATTCAGAGCTCTGCAGCCTGGATATCCACCCCTCAATTTCCTGTTCCCACCAGTTCTTCCTAAAGCAATCCAAATGTGGCAATACTACATAAACTTGGAAACAAAAAAAGAGAAAAATATGTAATACTCGACCAAATGGCCAACTTTGTATATTCTGAGAGGGAAGAAGCCCAGAGACCAGCCGTTGGAGAAAGAAAATTTAGAGGTATTTAAATTTCATTTTCTCTCTCCTAAGCTTGTCTCCAGGCTTCCATACAAATGGGATATACAAAAGCAGTATATCGCCAGATATCCCGGGCTGGAAAAATGTGAATGCCCTTAAGGGTCCACCACCACCTGAAGAACTCGGCGGCCAAAGGACGCCTCCGCCGAGGCCATCACATCCAGTTTGTAAAATTTTGTGGACATGTAAATGGATGACCAGGTGGCCCCCCTGCATAGGTCTGCTGGAGATGCCTCTCTGAAGTCCGCTCACGAAGTGGTCATAGCCCAGGTCGAATGGGCTTTCACTAGGCCAGGCAAAGGTACTCTAGCCTGATCATAGGCAATGGTGATGACAGAATGGATCCATCTGGCTAGAGTCTCTTTGGAAGCTTTTTTTAGCCATATTCTGACATGTTGTTAGAATGAACAAATGAAGTTTTTCGTATAGAATCCGTTCTTTTAATGTACATTTTCACTGCTCTTCTGGCTCCAGCGTGTGAAACTCCTTATTTTTTGGGTGCGGGCAGAAGTAAGGCAGAATCAACTCCTGGAGACACTACTTTTGGCAAAAAAACCTGGATCTGTTCAAAGAACTACAGAGTCCTGATGAAAAACAATATAAGGTTCTTTAGTGGATAAGACTCCTAGCTCACCGATTCTCCTGGCTGAAGTAATAGCTATGAGAAAAGCAACCTTCATTGTGAGATGCATAAGGGATGCCTCCTTAAGAGGTTTAAAAGGAACCTTGGTCAAAGCTCTGAGAACCAAATTAAGTCTCCAAGGTGGTACCGTTGGTTTGATTGGAGGGCATTTTAATGTTGCTGCCAGTAAAATCCTCCTGACATGGGTATGAGAGCCCAGAGACTACCCTGAATCCACTAAGAAGAGCACCCCCAGAGCAGAAACTTGAACTCATAAGGTGGCTGGTTGCAAACCTTTGTCAAACCCATCTTGAAGAAACTGTAGTAGGATAGGCAATGATACTGGTTGGTTCTGCATGTGTTTGGATTGAAGCCAAAGCAATAATTCTCTCCCAATCCTGTAATACA
This sequence comes from Neoceratodus forsteri, assembly GCA_016271365.2. Classification (NCBI taxonomy): domain Eukaryota; kingdom Metazoa; phylum Chordata; order Ceratodontiformes; family Ceratodontidae; genus Neoceratodus; species Neoceratodus forsteri. Next base: position 104,709,677 of record CM028131.1, on the reverse strand, counting down.
CTTTAGGGGAAGAGGGGCCATGTGAGTGAACCAACATTTCAATCACAGGAGCAGTGTATCTGAGCTCTTTGCGAGTTTCCCACTCAATCTCCAAGTTGAGAGGGACAGGTTGCGCTGATTAGGATGTAGCACCGGACCCTGATGAAGAAGGTCTGGGCTGATCTGGAAAGTTAGAGGTGACTGGCTTGACAGCCAAATCAGAAGCGGGAACCATGGGTGACAAGGCCATCAGGAACAGACTAGAATCAGCTCTGCCCAGTCCAGCGCCACTTTGAGGAGGACTCTGGATAGGAGCGGTATGGGGGAAAGGCATACAGGAAACCAAACTGACCCCAGTTTAGGGAAGAGGTGTCCTCTGTCCTTGGCCAGGGCGCAGGATTGCTTTACCTTGGAGTTTCGACGGAGGGTGAAAAGATCTATCCAAGGATTGCCCACTGTTCTGTTAACATGTGGAAGGCACTGTCCTTCAGCTCTCATTCCCCTGATAGAACATCCTTACGACTGAGCCAGTCTGCCATGCCATATTTCTGACCTGGAATGCATGCTGCCCTTATGCTTGCCAAGTGGTGCTCAGCCCAATGAAATAGAAGAAGGGACTCTTGGAGCATCCTTGAGCTTCTTCTGCCACCCTGATGGTTGATGTATGCCATCGTTGTCTGACTGTCTGTTAGAATCAGCACATCCTGGTTGAAGACTTGCTGTTTGAAGTGCAGCAGGGCTAGGCGTACTGCTCTCATTTCGAGGACGTTGATGCTACACCTTGTTTCTACCAGCAACCACTTACCCTGAGCCAACATCTGATCCAGGTGAGCCCCCTGAGGCTGGCATCGGTCGTGATTCGGATTTGGTGAAGATGGGCCAACTTGCGACCCCTCATAATACTGGTCCTCTGAGTCCACCACTTGAGGGAAGCCCTTATCTGGTGAGAAATTGGGATCAGTTGGTTTTGACCAAGTCTGGACTGGCACCACAGTTTGAGCAGGTGTGTTTGAATGGGCCGCATGTGAATTAAGAGCCCAGGAGACTGAATCCACCAGCAATACTACAATTAGCTGCATGAAGGTGTGAGCCAGCAGCTGAGGAGCTTCGTGAAACTTCCTGATGAGCTTCAGCAGGTCCCTGAATTTCAGTTCCGTCGGAAACACCTTGTTGGCTTGTGTCATGATGTCTGCCCCCAGATGATTCAAGGTCTGGGCTGGAGTCAAGGAGCTCCTCCTCCAGCTGATGACAAATCCATGTGCTGACAGGCATCAAACTACCTCCGCCACAGCTTGTCCTGCTTGGTCGCGTTGAGGGGCCTTAATGAGAATATCGCCCTGGTAAGGGAAAGGTTGTATCCCTCGGTTCCGGAGGTGAGCTACGACAGTTACTAGCACCTTGGAGAATGTCCTTGGGGCTGAGGAAAGCCTGAATGGCAATGCTTTGAATTGGAAGTGCTGCTCCCCCACCATGAACCTGAGATATTGTCTGTGTAGCTCATGGAGGGGAATATGCAAATAGGCATCTTGCAAATCGATGGATACCAGAAAATCCCCCTGTTATTCCCTGATAACTGAAGACAAGTTTTCCATCTTGAAGGGTCTTCTGTGAACAAAACGATTCAAAAATTTGAGGTCTAGGACTGGCCTGAATCCCCCTGTGCGTTTGGGCACAATGAAGAATAGGGAGTAGCACCCCCCTTCCCGATTGAACTCTGTTGGGGGAACTTGCTCGATAGCCCCTGTCTGAAGGTCTGTAATGGCCTGCTAACATCGTCTGTCTTTTGGTCAGGTTGCCTGACATAGGGGAGGGCACCACATGAGGTAGTGGGGGCTTGGAGTCGAATTCTATTAGGTAGCCTTTGCTGATAATGTCTAGGACCCATTTGTCCAACGTGGTTTGGACCCATTCTTCGAGAAAGTTTGAAAGTCTGCCCCCCACTCAAGGATGGGCCCAGACGGCTTCATTGTGACTTTGTTGTTTTCAGTGTCTCTGGTGCCACCTCCATCGCTGGAGCCTCCTCCCCTGAAGTTGCGCTGGTTACGTGAGGAGAACCATGTTCACTTGCCTAAGAAATTAGAATTTTTGACCCTTTTTGTAACCTCGGTCACGAAAATTGCGTCTGGGGCCTGAAGACCATGATTTACCTGTTTCTTGACTGGGGCATGTGCACTTTAGCTATCTCCCCAGATTCCTTCACCGCCTCCTTACGCGCTGAGCCAAACAGGAGATTACCTTCATAAGGAGCGTTTAGCAAATGGCTTTTCGAGGAGGTGTCTGCTTGCCAGGCCCAAAGCCAGAGGTTGTGGCAAGCCGAAGTTTGATAAAACATGGTCCGAGCGGAGCACCTGACCACCTCCTCTGACACGTCTGCTGCATAAGCTGATGTCAAACCTATTAATTGCAGCTGTTGAATGGCAGCGTTGTTCTTCTCTGGATCCTCAGCGAATTGGAAGGCTAAATCCGAGACCCAGGACAGAGCGGCCCTGGCAGAAAAAAGATTAGCAGTTGCCACCTTGAGAGAAGTTGCTGATGCTTGGAAGGCCTTCTTGAGTGAGACATCCACTTTCCTGTCCACTGGGTCCCTGAGAGATGCCCCTCCTTCAGCTGGAATGACCATCTTTTTGGTGAGGTTCAAAATCAAAGGGTCGATTTGGGGACAGCTGAGACACTTTCCAGATTGTTTCTTGTCAAACTTGAGAAACTTAGTTATCTGCCGAGGCACTAGATAGGTGCGCTCTGGACCTTGCTATTCTTCCTTTAGCAAGTCCTCTATGGCTGGAGGGATAGGAAAAGCTGTGGCTGGTTTGGCGGCAGATGTCAGGCAAAAGGCCTGTGTCTGCTGTGTTGGAGCCACTGGGGAAGATCCGAGGTGAATCTTGCCTGTGATCTTTTTTATGAAAAAGTCCAGGTCCTCCAGGTCAAAGTTTCTGGAAGGGGAGTTGTCCAAGTCAGAGGATGAGTCCACTAGCTCCCTCTCTTCTGGAGAAGAGGAACTGGAGTCTAAGGAGGCCAGGGAATGCTCCCTGCGATGCTTCCCTTTGTGGGTGCCCCTAGATCTGCTCTGAGAATGAGATCTTTTCTTTCTCTTGTGGAGTGAGGAATGCTGATCCTCCTCATCCGAGGATCTGCTCCTATATCTGGATTTTTTTAGTTTTTATTGTAGTGATAGAGGACAACTGCCCCTCTTTGGATGAGGACGGGGTTCTCTTCCGTTTCACCTTTTTGTGCGGTCTCATATCTGAAAAACCTGGAGGTTGCCAGTCAAAGCATGAAGGGTCCAGGGCAAAGGCCCTATTCAGCTCGTCTACGAGGTCTGGGACCAGTGAGGAAGTTGCGGACTGCTGGGTCTCCCTGGTGGCCATTACCCTCTCAGACCTGGTGGCTGCTACTCTATCAGACCTGTCTGTTGGCTATCAGTCTGAGCAAAGGAATTGGTGGCCTCCATCATCTCCTCCCCATTCGCAAACGCTGCCTTCTCACATTTCTAGCAAAGTGAACCAGCGAAAGTAATTAGTAGAGAGGACTTGCAGCGCTGACATTTTCTGCCCCTGGAGGGCCTGTCTGAGGCCATGACTCAAAATGGCACTAATCCCCCTGAACACAGCGTACCACCACCACCACCGTCCCACCCCCGAGGCTTCCTGCTAAAATGCTGGGAGGCTGCTGAGAGAATGCTGAAGCACAGATGAAATGCTGTTGCTAGCCCTTTAAAGGAAAAAATACTTGAGCTGCTTAACTTGCTGCCTTGGCTGTTAAAGCTGCCAGAAACTGCTGCTTAATCGTTTTCAGTCCTTAATGCTAAAATCCCTGGTTGCTGTTCAGTGTGGGGGCGGTGCACAGCTTTCCAGAAGGCTCCGCTGGGTCTGCGCAGCGTTGCTCCTGAATTTAAGTGCTCGACGACAAGAGAGCAATGCAACATCGATGAGCAACTGTGAGTGTGCTGTAGGCCCACCGTCGACGAGCAGCTGAATGGCGTTATAAGCCAACCACTGATGGGAAGAAAAAACTGTGCCACTGAGCGTTTAGCACTACAAATTGATTCCTTGTTCCTCCAATCGCCAAGAAAATGGCTTAAGAGAAAAAACTCAGTCCCAGGGTAAACTGGAAATCTTAAAGATGAGCCCAAACTCGCGGGAAAATTCTGCGGTGAATGTGGGGCCAGTCTGTGCAGCTCGCAAGGCTGAGACTGGAACCCACACAGGAGCACTGAATAAACACTACATCTCCTCAGAAATCCCAAAAGAAATAAAAATTATAGACTTACAATCTGCTGTCTTCAGCCCTGCCACATGGTGACAGAGTTCTGCTGCAGAGTACCTGTCGTTTGGAAGGCAGGAAGTAAACTGGTGGGAATAGGAAGTGGAGAAGTGGATATCTAGGCTGCAGAGCTCTGAATTCCTGCCTGCATGTGTGCATCAGGAGGTACAGCCCATCTGTATGGAAGCCTGGAGACCAGCTTAAGAGAGAGAATATGATTTTGCAGAGCAACTGTGAAAGCATGTTTTAAGGGGGCTTTGACAAATCTCCCCCAACTGGTTCATGAGGTGGGGTTAAAAAAGGCCCTTGAAAATATGAAGTTAAAATATTATGAAATGACAAAGTTCTGAGTAAAAATTCAAAATGCATTAAAAAGCCATTAACTGAACTGACCTTGTTTTCAGTCACTCCCCGGTGGAGCTCAGAAGAAGCAGGACGTTCGAGAAGCAGCAGTGCTGGACCAAAGGTTTACAGACGGGGCACGGGAAAGATCAGGAGGTGGGTGGGATACTCAACAGAAAGAGAAAGAGAGAGAGAGAAGGGAAGCGCACTGATTCATGAATACTCATTATGTGTTTCAACTCCACTGCGCGGAGCTTTGTGATGCAGTATATGGTTATGCCCTTCCAGATTCCCTATATTCTCTCCTCTTCCACTCACAATAGGTCAGCATAGCTCCCACTTTGCAACCATAAAAATCTGATCTGGCTACTAGTTTCTGAATGCTAGTGGCCACCCAGCCACAAACTAATTTATCCCACTCTGCTCTGGAAGTAGTATCTCTTTATCTAGGGAGATCTAATGGCTATTTCCCGACTCAACGCCCCCCCATATCAGTGGCTCAGCAGGTTGCAAACTCGTCCCTGAGACGGCAAGATCAGAAGGTCATGGGTTCTAGCCCCACACCAGGAACTTAGGGTAAAATCTCAATATTGACACTGTAGTATATATCATGAGGGAGTGCTGAACTTCTGAGCTACCATCTTTTGGATGAGATGTTAAACCGAGGTCCTGTTTGGTGGTTGTTCAGGACTTTAGAGATTCAATGGCACTTCTCAAAAAGAGTAGGCGAATTTCCTGTGTCCCAGCCAAATCCAACTGCTTCATCTGGTTGAATTTCAGTTGGTTTCCATCCCTCCATCCCCCACCCCCCCCGGGACTAGGCTGAAAATAAGCAGAACTGTTTGGATCTCTTTTCCCAGTCAACAAAAATAAAATTTAACATCCCAATACTTATCTCTCCACAACTGTACCTATCCTAGGACTAAATGGTTTGTCAAGAGACTGCCACTGCAGCCAATGCCAGTCTGTTACTCCCCAATAAGGGATGCATGGAACATACTGGGCAGCCTGTACTCTCCTCCCTCTCTCTCACTCATTCACTCACTCCCATCCTTCCTCCCAAGAGCAAACACCTCATCTCTGCAACATAACCAGCTCCCTGTTGGTGCCACGGGACAACAGACCCAAGTCCGCTCATGTGCGGAGGGACCCCCAGATGGCAGCACAGATGGCTTCTGTCCCGAAACTGCACTGACACACAAGCTTCAGCTTCTTGAGGTATTTTTTGTTGTTTTTTTCATATGTAGTTTCTGGGTTGTTGCAGGTTTTCTCCCGGCCCCTACACCCACGTGTCCCCAGGATAGCATGCGCATGTGGAGGAATATACGCCCCCTCCCAGTCGCGCTGCTGACCACCTGCGCTGGCACTGAACCTTTATACAGTGACTGTGAGACTACAGCGCGCGCTCTCTTTCCATTGGCATCATTGCACGCTACAACCCCTGTATGGACAAAAATGGAAAACAGGAGTCCTCTGCTGTAGGATGATGATTGTCCCCCTCCGGTGCGCCGCCTGGTATTATGCCTCCCTGGAACTGGATCTGGTCTGGCCCTTCTAGGATGGTGGGTCTTTGGTGGCTCTGTGATCACTCCCTTCCTGCTCCCAAACAGGAAGTTCCTGTTGTCAGTCAAATCCTGTGCCTATAAAAGTAGAACTGGCTAAGGGTGGAAGGGACTGAAAGAGGGCAATATAGTCCCAGTACAGAAGTACAGTTCTAATAACACCTCCTTTATTGTGCTGTTCTCTGCCAGAAGCTATCTAGGGCAGTTTTTAAATCCTAAACCCCTGGCTTCCTTCTGGTTAAGCCACCCCCCTAATTTACAGTTCTTTCTATACCTAGATAACTGCACGGATAACAATTCACTTCAGCCAACTCAGACAAACACACTTTTTTTTGTTTGTTTTTACCCTAAATTGAAGGTCCCAGTAGTACTAGAGTTCTAGTTCTTTAGTCCCAGTAGAGAAATATAGTTCTAACAGCACCTCCTTTCTCTTGCTGTTCTGTGCGAGAAGTTATCAAGTTAAGCTTGATACCACCAGAGACCCAAGTGGTGGGGATAGGAATGGAGCATGGTCCATTCCTACCTAATGTTACATAACAGAGAACAGCACTAATATACTAAGTTTGACCTGTATACAATGAGGATCTACGTGTGGGTGAATCAATACAGCTACAAAGTTATGTACAAAGCAGCTAGACCGTGCAGAAACAACTTCAGAATTATCGAACAGTATGGTTCACAATAAACACAGCAATAGAGTCAAGCCATACAAAGGCAAAAGTACTGGACTTTAGGAGGGCTGACTTTGCCAAAATTGGTGAGTGCCTAAGGAATGCACTAGCAAATGGGCAGGAAGGAGGGGTGGAAGAACAATGGGGAATAATAAAAACTGCCATCACAGAGGTAACCAGCCTTTGTGTGAAGCAAATAAATAAAACGAAACGATGTAAGAAACCACTATGGTTCTCAAAGGAAGTGGCAGTGAAGGTTCAAGAGAAAAAGAAAGCATTCAGGAAGTACAAGGAATCACAGAAGGAGCAGAACAGAGAACTGTATCAGTTAAAGCAAAAGAAAGCTGGGAAGGCAGTTAGAACAGCAAAGGCCCAAACCGAGGAAAAGATAGCCAACTCAGTTAAGAGGGATAAAACCTTTTATAGGTACATCATGGAGCGTAGGAAGACCAAGGGAGGGATAGTGAGGCTTAATAAAGGGGAGGGAGGGTGGACAGAGGGAGACTGTGAAAAGGCAGAGATACTAAACAAATATTTTTGATTAGTATTTACAAATGAAGAGGGGGAAGTACCTAAAACCAACAGTAGAAACACTCTAAATACAGAAGTTGATACCAGCCCATTTACAGAAGAAAGGGTTATGAAAGAACTCTTAAAACTGAAGGTAGACAAAGCAATGGGGCCTGATGAGATTCATCCCAGAATTCTAAAAGAACTAAGGGTAGAACTAGTGACACCACTGACTACCCTCTTTAACAAATCATGGGAGGATGGGGTGGTACCCGAGGACTGGAGGAGGGCAGATGTGATTCCCCTTCACAAAAGTGGGAGCAAGGCAGAAGCAGGAAACTACAGACATGTTAGTTTAACCTCAGTGATAGGGAAAATGATGGAATCACTTCTGAAGGAAAGAACTGTTGAGTATCTGGAGGCCAGAGGGGCAAAGGACCCAAGGCAGCATGGATTCACAGCGGGAAGGTCATGCCAGACGAATCTGATAGATCTCTTTGACTGGGTGACCAAAGCAGTAGATCAGGGAGGGGCTGTGGACATGGCCTACCTAGACTTTAGCAAGGCATTTGACACAGTCCCACACAAAAGATTAATATACAAGTTAGCCAGCCTGGGAGTGGGTCCCAAGATGACAGCCTGGGTAAAGCATTGGCTGGAGAATAGGACACAGAGAGTAACAGTAACTGGAGTCCACTCTGAAGAAAGGGGGTTACTAGTGGGCACCGCAGGGTTCAGTATTAGGACTGTCCCTCTTCAATGTCTTTATGTTTACATTGCAGAGGGACTGGAAGGAAAAGTATGTCTCTTTGCAGATGACACAAAGATCTGCAACAGAGTTGATGCACAAGGTGGGGTGGAAAGGATGAGAAGGGACTTGGCAAGGTTAGAGGAATGGTCAAATGTATGGCAGCTTAGATTCAATGCTAAGAAGTGCAAGGTAATGCACCTGGGAAACAAAAACCCAGGGGAAGAGTACACAATGGGGGGTGAGATGCTAACAACAACAAAAATGGAAAGGGACCTGGGGGTAGTCATATCAGATGACCTAAAGGTGGGCAAGCAATGTGAGAGGGCAGCAAGGAGGGCTGGGGGGATACTGGGATGCATAGGGAGAGGCATCACCAGTAGAAAACAGGAAGTTATTATCCCTCTGTACAGACAGCTGGTCAGACTCTATCTGGAGTACTGCGTGCAGTTCTGGAGATCCAATCTCCGCAAAGACAGACAGGATGGAAGCTGTCCAGAGGAGGGCAACTAAAATGGTGCAGGGTCTGCACCGGAAGACATATGAAGAGGGACTAAAGGAGCTTAATATGTACAGCCTCGAGGAAAGGAGGGAGGGGGGGGACATGATAGAAACTTTCAAGTACCTCAAGGGAATCAACAAAGTCCAAGAGGGTAGCATCTTTCAAAAAAAGAGGTGTGCAAGAACAAGGGGGCACAATTTGAAGATGGGGAGCGGCTCAGAGGTAATTTAAGGAAGTATTTTTTCACAGAGAGGGTTGTGGATGCATGGAACGGCCTTCTGGAGGAGGTTGTGGAGTCAAAAACAGTGGTGGAATTCTAGCATGCATGGGACAGTCATAAGGCCATTCTAGGGGGTGGGGGTAGGAAGAAGCAGGCTGCTGGTTAACTAGGATCTGCAGCTTATCCAGTAGGTAGAGAAATGGGCAGACAGGGTGGGCCAAGCGGTCTTTATCTGCCGTCAAATTCTATGTTTCTATGCTCAAGGGGGATTGGGGAGGCAGGTGCAGGGAAGGGGAGGGATGAGTTTTATTTGCTGCTTGAGGGACGGGAATGAGGGGAAGTCTCGAAGGCTAGGGAGTAGTTGTTTCCAGAGGCAGGGGAGACAGGATGAGAAGATAGAGAGGCCTGAAGAGAAGGTGCAGGGGTGAAAGGAGCGCAGGGAGTAGGAAGGAAGAATGCTAGGGATCATCAAAGAAACAAAAACCCAATGCACAACATGCGTTTATGATTGCTGCATGACAATCATTCAAGTGCAAGGCTTTGATTTTAAATCAAAACTTGATTTGAAGACGAAGTTCGTCCCAAAAAAGGAAAAAAACAATATATCCACAAAGTAAAGAAGCCTGCTGCCTCCTTGATTGCAACAAATGACTCTCCAGCGCTTCTCTCTATCGTGCTTCCACAGGCCCCCTGATGAAAATGCAACGAGTGAAGCGCTGGAGCATTTTGGACTAGGGGGTTGGTTCCAGCACATGTTACTCTGTAATTACATTTGGCATCGTTTCAGTGAGTTGAGTAAAACTGCTACTTGGCTTTCGTGTGCATTTGCTTGGTTACTGTCTACTACCTGCAGTGCAGTTTACAAGTGTGCAGTACTTGTGTTTCCCTGTTAAAACTTTAATGGAGCAGTAAAAAAAAAAAAAAATGCTTACATAAGCAGTGCAACAAAATGTTAACATATTGTGCCTCTTACATTTGCTTTCTAGGTGCTTCCTCTTTATTTACTGAAATTGTTTTACCCGGTAAATATACAGAAATAAAGGAAATATCATTTAATGGTTTGACTAGAGGGAAGTGGAACAAGGGAAATACTGTAAACAGTATATAATGATATATAATAAATTTTTGCTTCCTATAATCTATCCTACCACATCTGTATATTAGGGTTCCACTGGGGTTTCATTAAAAATCAACATTTCAGAGCCTTTTATCTCAGTTGTCTTAGCCTTCCAAATTGTAAGATGACTGGATTTATAGTTTTTGAGCTATTAAGGGCCAAAATTATGTATTTTTGCCCGATTTGCTACCTCAATTTTTGCTCTCAACTCAAAAGCAGGAAAGAGTTGTTGTATGAAACTTACAGGTATTAAAAAGGTCCTTTTGGGTTGTTTAACAAATAATTATTAGTCTTTTAAGTCAATTGTAATTATTTGGTCACACATGCGCATTAAAAAAACACAAGAAAAATAGCCTGAGCTACTCAGTGATTTTTTTACTGTATGTTAAAGTTCTACACTAACAGTATTATTAAATCTAGAGGGTAAAAGTTAAGTGTTTATGATGGAGGAGTACATAATATTAGTTTGTTATTACTAAGACATCCCCCTCCCGCGTCGACCCTGGGTATGACACCTCCTCCCCTTCAGCCCCCACTACTTACCCCTCGAGGCGGGGGGTGGGGAGACCCTCAACCCACCAGACCAGATCCAGTTCCAGGGAGGCATAATACCAGGCGGCGCACCGGAAGGGGACAATCATCATCCTACAGCAGAGGACTCCTGTTTTCCATTTTGTCCATACCGGCTTGTAGCGTGAATAATGCCAATGGAGAGAGAGCTGCCGCTCTCCTCTCGCCTGCTGCTACCTCCCCGCCCCACATCAGGCTGGTAAGATCTGCCCTCCCCAGCCTCCGCTTAGTGGGCAAACGCATGCCAACTGCTGGAAACCCCCCTTCCCCAAGAAGGAGAGCAGTCCTTGGGACACACGATCCTTCTCCGGCCCCGCCGACCCCCAGCGGCTAATTAGTTATAATTAATTAAAAGTAGACATGATTGTAAAGTTATACCTTTCGACTGTTTTAAAATCTACATGAAGTACAAATATATTTTTAAGCAAAACAAAATGGTAATATTAAATGCATGCTGAAAATAGAGTTAAAAATCTACGTTTCAACTTTAGGTGTTCTTCATGAAATATCTAAAATAGAAAAAAGCAAAATTAGTCTTTTTTTTGTTTTTTTTTTAAGCATTGTAACAGGGTGGTTTTCCTACTTAGCATGAATTTTCAAAAGTGTTCATAAGGGATACCAAACCTGTTAAAAGCAATAATAAAATCCGAAACAGTATCAAAAGATTTCATTTCTATTCAACCTTGTTTGGGAAATGTGAGGTCTTCCTCTGGTGTTATGTTAAATCTCCTACACAAGTCTAAATTAGGTGGCCATTCCTTTTTAATTCCACTCCTACTTTTTTGGAACTCTCTTCCCTACTGGCTACGTAAAAGTATGTCTTTGAGTGCATTTAAGTACAATTTTAAAGATTATTTAGTCTATAGATGTTTGTAAATGTTATTCGTAATTGTGATGTATACGGATACTTTGTGTACTGTTTATATTGTCTTGTCGAGTCGGGTCTGACAAAGGACCTTTCGGTCCAGTGCTCTTACCCGGTTAAGAGACTTTAAATAAATAACAAAATAAAACAGTCTTATGGGTCGTGATATGATCTTCATATTTTTTTTTTATATTAATTAGCAACAGTTGGATCAGCTGTGAGCACACATGCTGTGCTGTTGTACTGTACTTTGGCGGTAAATTTGAAAGACAATGCACTGTAATGCAGGCTGTTACCAGCCAGACTGCATGTCATAAATACGTGTTAGTAACTTGTCACTGGGAAGAAAAATCAAATCTGTACGAGAAGCTACTTGTTTTTTTCTCTTAAGTAGTTGAAATAGGCAGGTAATTAAACTGGCAACAACAGTCTTAAGCCCCGTTTACACAGCGGCATTTGCACCGCAGCAACCCGAGCACTCGGGATGCTGAGGTGCAAATGCCGCCATGTGGACACTTACCAGACCGCAGTAAGTCAGTCATTGCTCCATTCCCAAAGTTCCAGAAAGTCTGGGAATGCATTATGGAGCAAGCGGTTTAAGCGGCTATGTGGACAGGCTGCACCACTCACTCCAACACCCCAGATCCTGCAGGCATAGTTTGGCTGTTTTTAGCAGACTGCTGCCCGACTCCCAGGCCCTCTCCAGCGCTTCTTGCTTCGTCGCTGAGAGGGCTGTGTAGAAACAAAAGCCGAGCGTCGTCTTGCATCATGGCAGCGCTTCAAGGCTCCACAGAAGGAGCGAAGTTGGCCATGTAAACATGGCTTTAGTCTGTAAGAATGTGCAATATCTGCTCTGTTTTGGGTCTGTTGCTGATCTGGGAATGCAAGCCACAGAACAGTGACTGCTTACTCACTTGCACTTGGTTTTTGGTCTTCACCAAACATGTTCCAACAAACTGCCATTTATATTAAGAGGGAGTTCTCTAATGTTACATGCTGTGAACAAAATGCGAATAACTGGGCTTTTAGCTTCATTTGACTGCATCTGAATTACTGATACGAGTGGCATTTTAGTGTCAGTGATAGACTGATATCCTAAGTGCTGCTCCTCACTCAGCATTTGTTTTTTCATGTTGGTGAAATTACATTTAAGTAAAGGAAGACATTTTCATACGAATGAAGTACAGTATCAAAATATATGACAAAATGTTCTGTTAATGAATCAAAAGTGCACAAATAAAGATAAAATCCCCTACACTCTTACATACATTAGGTCAGAGATCCTTTCGACACATTCTATGCGAGTTGTGGAGGATCAGGACCTGGTCACCATCCCTCTGTTCTCCTGGAGTACCTTAGACCGTCCGGAAGTCATGGATGTTATGCGGATTGTCCAGGGGATGCGCCCTACATGCTTTAGTTTAGTTTAGACCCGGGCCCTACATCCCTGATTATGGGTTGTGATGATTTTATTGGCCCGGTTCTGGCACAGATAGTCTGGTACTCCCTTGACTCTGGTGAATATCCCTGTTCCTTGAAAGAAGCAGTGGTGACACAGTTGTTGAAGAAAGCTTCTTTGGACCCAGACTCTTGCAAACTACAGGTCTATCTCGAACCTCTCCTTTGTGGGGAAGGTGATCGAGAAAGTAGTGGCTGCTCAACTGGAGAACCATTTGACCATCCATAACATCTACAAACCCCTCCAATCTGGTTTTCAAAAGAGGTATAGTACCGAGACTGCACTGGTTTGGGTGCTCGATGATCTCCTGATGGCGAGAGACCAGAGAAAACAGTCCATTTTGGTACTTTTAGATCTGTCATCAGCTTTCGACACAGTTGACCACGGGATTCTGCTTGAGCGTCTGAGATTTATCTGTGGGCTCTCTGGTTTGGTCCACAGATGGTTTACATCTTACCTCACTGGAAGAACTCAGAGGGTTGTGTCGGGGTTTTTTCCTCTGATCCAATCTCGCTGTCATGTGGGGTTCCTCAGGGCTCAATACTGCTTCCCATGTTGTTTGCGGTGTATATGCTTCCCCTCTGAGACATTGTAAGACAGTATGGGCTGAGGTTACATTGATATGCCGATGATACCCAGCTCTACCTGTCTTTTGTGCCCGACCAGGAAGGAGCAGTCTCGGTATTTAATTGCCTCGATGAAATCCAAGATTGGATGAAGTCCAGTTGGCAGAAGTTCAACCCTGGGAAGACAGAGGTGATGGTTTTGGATCCAGGTCGCCGGACAGGGGGGCTGGGGGCAGGCTGCTCCTTAGGATTGTTCCTTGGAGACGCTGAGCTTCAGGCCTCTGAACAGGTGCGAGACCTACAGGTGTTGTTGGACTCGGCGCTGAACCTTCGGGCGCAGGTGTCGGCTGTCGTAAAGTCATCTTTTTACCATCTAAGAAACATCACTAGGATCAAGCATCTTGTTCCATCCAGAAACCTTCCTACACTGATCCATGCCTTTGTGACCTCGCGCTTAGATTACTGCAACTCGCTTTACTTTGGGCTGCCGGGGGTTGATATCCAGCACTTGCAGCTGGTGCAGAATTCAGCAGCCCGGTTGTTGATGGGGATTTCTAGATCTTCCCATATCACACCGGTGCTGCACAAACTGCACTGGCTGCCGGTTCAATGGCGGATCACCTTCAAAGTTGGGTTACTGACATATAAAGCACTACACAGACTTGGCCCTGACTACCTGAAAGAGCTCCTGATTTCTTATCACCCTGAGCGACCACTCCGCTCAGCCGACAAGGGGATGCTGGAGATTCCGAGGGTAACTTTAAAATCTGATGGGGCCCGGGCATTAATGTTCATGGCACCCCACCCTCTGGAATTCTCTACCCAGTCGGATTGGGGAGTGCACGACTGTGGGGGCATTCAAACAGGCTTTATAAGCTTTTCTGTGGAATAAGGCTTACGGTGAAGATGATGGCAGATATTGTTTGTATTTATTGAATGTGATGTTTTGTTTTATTTATTTTAATTGTACTGCGCCTTGGTACTTAAAATGCGCACTATAAATAAAGTATTATTATTATTATAAAATGGCAGTTTGTCTGAACTTATTTGGAGATGATCCAAAACCCAATGCATGTGAGTAATAATCAGTCAGTGTTTGCTGCTTGCATTCCCGATTCACTGTACAGACCCAAAACAGAGCCAGCATCGTACATACATACAGACGACTGGGACCACTGCTGAACGTCGACGGGCGGCTTGGCGCTCTCCTCAGCACTTGTAATCAACGAGTGGTCTCGCGCTCTCTGCAGCACTCATCGACGAGAGAGCTGACCGTCAATGAGCGACTTGATGCGCTGCCTGAATCCGCGTCGATGAGCTCCAGAGACGAGCGGCTGATATTTTTCCGAGCTGCTCGTCACTAGGCAGGCACTTGTCCCCAGAAAGCACTCCAGTGCTTAATTTAGGGGTCCCCCTAGCTTTGAGGGCTTATAAACGTCTGTTGTGGGGTAGCCCAAAATCGCAGGAAATCTAGTGAGCCGCTGATAGGTGGGGCCAGTCTGTGCAGCTTGCAAGGCTGAGACTGGGTTCCACCATGGAGCATTTCCAAATCGCTCCTAGTAATCCAAGAATACACCTGCTGCACATGTAGAATAAAAATTTATAACTTACACTCCCTTCAGCCCTACCACATGTGACAGGGCTCTGCTGCAGAGTACCTGTTTCACTGAAGGCAGGAAGTAAACTGAGGGAGACAGGAAGTGGAGGGCTGGATGTCCCCTGCTGCAGAGGTCTGATTCATGCCTACCTATCAGTATCAGGAGGTATAGCCCAGGAGAAAGGAAGCCTGGAGACCAGCTTAGGAGAGAGAACAAGTAGTTTCTCACACAGATTTATGATTTCACTGCCTGGCACCAAGTTATTAGTATATATTTTATGACATGCAGTCCGGCTGGTAACAGCTCTCGTTATACACTGCTTCATCTTTCAAATTTACCGACAGGTACACAGCATAACGTGCTCACTCATAATCGACCAAACTGCCAATGTTAATAAATATTAAAAAAAAGGGACGATCATGTCACAATCCATATGAAGTGAATGCTGGTCAATGCCAACGTGAAACCAGCAGAACAAGCTTATAGACAGGACCTTGGTTACGTTAAGTAAACTGGAGCTGTATTTGTATACTAACCGTATTTAGAAACTCAAAACAAGCATATGTAGGGCCAGCCTGGTGGTGTGGAGGGTTGAGGCACTGGTCACCACATCTCACGCCAAGCTGGCACCCTGCCCGTGGAACAAGCTCGGCCTGCCAGGGTCAGGCAGGGGAGGAGAGGATTGAGTGTCTGAGGACAGCCCTCCTCCTCCTGAGGAGGGTGGGTGAGTGATTGACTCCCCGGCACTAGCGACTCCAAGCGGAGGCTGTGGGATCACGTCAACAACAGGTTGGGCATGTCAGTGGTCATCTGCAGGAAGGGCACAGGAGTGTACTCAGCCTGCGCTAGACGTCACTACGCATCCACGTTCCTGGGGAATTCACGCTCATGTACGAACACCAGGAAAGCACCCATTGGCTGGGAAAAAGACGTCGCCAGCCCCCACCTCCAGCACAGGACCCTGCCCACCAGATCTCAACTTTCCCTACACCTCCACCTGAGGGGCACTGGATGAGGTAAGTGCTGGGGAGCTGTAGACAGCCCCGCCCTGGGGGGGCAATGATCGGGTGGGGGGGGTTCCCTAGGGGTGTGTCGTGGGTGGAAAGGGAGACCGAGATCACGGCTTGGGACGGTCTCAGCAGGAGGGGAACAGGCAGGACAACCGATGCGGCCCCAGCCAGCAGTGACAGGAGGGAAAAAGAATTGTGTTTGAAAAAAAAAAAAAGGGGCATGATATGTACCAGAGACATATACTGACTGACTGTTTTGCATTATACGTGACAGTGAAAAATATACATCTGACATTGATCTTTAAAGAGCACCTTTCCCAGTCCTTCTGACTTTCATGCATAAATTACCCCTTCTTGCACTGATTCTGGAATTGTATTTCATTACTGTCCTCTGCAGGTAGTTCTTGCATTCTGAGCTGCTAAAAACTGCAGGGTGTACCAGAGCTTCTTCAGCAAGCCTGGAGTTGCTGTAGAACCAGGGCTGTACTGCTGACATCACTATAGGGCAGAGGAGTGACTCACACTGTGCAGTGCCGTATAGTGAAGTCAGCAGTTTTGCAAGGTCAAACTACCAGTACACTCAAAGTACATACTGAGTTTTCTCCCTTCCCCAAGACACCCTGTTAGTATTGCATTATGCCAAAATCCAAATGTCTGTATTTTTTTTTTTTTTTTTTGTAAAATTGACTTGTGTGTGAGTCATTCCTCTGCCCTATAGTGATGTCAGCAGTACAGCCCTGGGTGTACAGCAACTCCAGGCTTGCTAAAAAGGTCTGGTACACCCTGCAGTTTTTAGCACCTCAGAATGCAAAAACTAACTGCAGAGGACAGTAATGAAATATAATTCCAGAATCAATGCAAGGTTTAATTTATTTATGCATGAAAGTCAAAAGGATTGGGAAAGGTGCTCTTTGAATCTCAATTTCTCTCAACAAAATATTGCTCTCTTGTGTGAAATGTATTTTCCTAGCAGTTGAAACTCTGCCTCCTATTCTTGTAGTTTCATGTCCCATCTTTCACAAAATGGGGTAATTTATGCACGAAAGTCAAAAGGACTGGGAAAGGTGCTGACAGCAACTCCATCTTCTCTCAATCCCCATGCTTTGTTACAGAGGCAGAAGTCAGTCAGTTTTACAAACAAAAACGTACAGACAAGGCATTTGGATTTTGGCACAAAGCACTGCTTGGGGAAGGGGGACACAGTATGTACACTGAATACTGGAAGTTTTCCCTTGCAAAATTGCTGTGACTGCACTGTACTGCACAGTGTGAGTCACTCCTCTGCCTTATAGTGATGTCAACAGGAGCCAGCAGCTGAACAGCAAAGACAAGTGCAGCAGGGCTCAAAAACAAATCCAAATTATGGAAGGCAAAGTAAACCTTGGCCAACAATAACAAATGCACACACCCTTTCAGGTCTAGCACTGTATATAATGACAAGCTGTAACTTTTTGGACCATCAGTAAAGGTGCTCTTTAAAGAGATCAATGGCACGTATGTATTTTTCAACACACATACTGTTTTACAGTAGGCAGTCAAAATCAACTCATGTCTCTGGTACCAACTGCACTCGTTTTGAGTTTAAAGAACAACTTCCCAGTTGCTCACACTGTCACAAATGCACTCAGCAGGTCAGGTCCTCTGCTTCCACACTGCCAACCTCAGAGCGCAATAGTGTGAACAGGTAACAGACAAGGTAACACTCCTGTCTGCTTTTGTGTCTGAATCACCTTTATCTCAAGTTCTGGGGGGATTCAAACTGTGAACCTTATGCTAGCATACCCAATTAACAGGCTCAGCTACATACCCTCTTCAGGGATTGCAGTACAATCTTTCGCCAGGGGCACCCAGCCAGGCTTCCAAAATGAACCCTTTTAACTCTATAAGAGACCTTAGGTATATTCCTACCCAAGCTCAGTAACACCATCAAGCTGTTGAACAGTTTTTTGTCAGACTTAACCACCTATACGTCACATGCAAAAAGAACTGACAGACACCCGGGCAATCTTTCAAAGAAAAGGTACTTTAGTAAAACATGATAAAAATATGAAAAATGTAAACACAGAACAATATATCAAAGAGCTCACAGTCACATAAAAGAACAAGCGAAGATTACAAAACAAAAAACTCCTACCACAATACATTTAAGATTTTTGCTATCTTAGGTATTACACCTCTGGAAATGCCTTTAAAGTTAGATCAGAAAGCTGCGACTCTCTCTAGAGTCCCAAAATGATATGTCATTCATTTGAGACACAAGTATCAGTTTAAACTCTGTCTCCACACCCCTTCTGTGAGTCATCTAGCTCCTCCATTTAGAATATAAAATTTCAGACATGATTTCCTATCAGGAGGTATATTAAATAAGGTGCCATCAAAAGAAATAATATACATTTCCTATATATAACTCCTTAATTACACATGCTTCCTTCAAACTTAGCAATCTCACATTGGCACCAATGTGTTAAAAAAAACAAAACAACAGGAATCAGCCTAATGATGTCCTGCTTCTGAAGTCATAAAGTCACATTTCGTTTTCCACTTCAAAGAGCCTAGGCATGTCTTAAAAATGTAATAAAATGCAATTCTGAAGGAAGTTAGTTAATTAAATGGTTCCTGGTCAGTTTACATATCCTGTAGCTTCACTGAAACCTGGGGGGGGGGGCATGCATGGAAGCACAGGCAGTCTCATGTGAGACAATCACATACAGTACTATATTTTTATATTACACATATCATACAATAATCATAACCAGCTGGCCAAGCATCACACACACACCACATACCATGAAGAACCCACACATGCCCCAATTCATATAGTGCCAATATCTCTATTTGCATTTGCCCCTATTTTGGAAAGGAAGGGGATTATATTTTGGCTCCGTGGAGCAGAGCCATGCTGATACCATTCACTTCCTGATATCTCCTGATACTGCGATCCACCCACATGCTAGCACGTTTCGTGATGTCACTATACGGAGATCGCAGAAGCGTGCTCCATACACATGAATGGGGCTGTTACTTAAACTCAGTTTTTCGTATTTTAGATGGCCAGATGGCCACTGCGAACAAATCAAGGGCACTGCTAAATTAACAGGTCCTTGTTAGCTGAGCAGTGCCTAAGATTTGTTCATGATGGCCATCTAAAATATGAAAAAATGGAATCTAAAAATGGCCCCATTCATGTCTATGCAGCGCACCCCCACACTCTCCATATACTGACATCAAGAAACATGCTAGCACGGGGCGGATCGCTGTATCAGGAGGCATCAGGAAGTGGGAGGGATCGGCACGGCTCCACAGAGCCTAACTACAATCCCTTCCCCTTCCAAAATCAGGGCAAATACAAATAGAGATATTGGCAGCACATGAATTGGGGTTGGTAAGGGTTCTTGGGTGGGTGGGGGGATTTGAAAAACAGGAAAATTGCTCTTTAAAAGATCCCTTGATACTGTTTGTAACATATCAATTCTGTTTACTATAGCCAGGCTTGAACTCAGTATTATTTCAAACGAAATTTAAATACCTGTAAATTTTCTTTCTCCGACAGCTGGTCTCCGGGATTTCATACAATGGGCTGTACCTCCTGATGCAGATATGCAGGCAGGAACTAAGCTCTGCAGCTGGGGATGTCCAGCCCTCCATTTCCCGTTTCCACCAGTTCTTCCGAAAGCAGTCCAAATGTGGCAATACTATATGAACGTGGAAACAAAAACAATAAAATTAAACCACACGCAGCCAATTAGCAAACTTCATACATTCTGGGATGGAAGCAGAAGCCCAGCTGTCGGAGAAATACAGGTTACTCACCTGTAACAGGAGTTCTAGGAATGGTATATGTTGTTCATCCACACTCATTGGCAGGTATCCTTGCCGCTTTAAATCTTGCCGGAAGGTCTTCAAGCTTGCTCCTCCCACCCACCCGGGTGGTATAACTCTCGGCTCCGCCCCATGACGCCAGATCTGGCCCGCTGGAAGCTCAGGTTTGCGTCGAAGCCGGGGAGGTCGAGGAGTCTGGGATGAACAACATATACCATTCCTAGAACTCCTGTTACAGGTGAGTAACCTGTATTTCTAGGGACATGGATATGTTGTTCATCCACACTCATTGGCAGACTCTAGCAGTTCTCCGGGAGGAGGGAGGCAAGACGACACCCCCAATACTTACTTGGGAAAGAGAGACTGAGAACCGAGGCCCCAAAACCAGCATCCCGCGTGACTCAAGGTCGATGTGGTAGTGGGTAATGAAGGTGTTTGCTGACTTCCAGGTAGCAGCCCTGCAGATTTCCTGGATAGGGACATCCCTGGAAGCAGCCACTGCTGAGCAGTATGGCGGGTAGAATGAGCTCTTATCCTCTGGGAGGCTCCATGCCCGCCAACTTATAGCAGAGATCTATGCAGGAGGTTACCCACCTGCTTATCGTCCGCTGGCTGCAGGTCTGCTGATCGCGGCTTCAGCGTGAGTGACAAACAGCTGGCGAACCTCTCCTCGAATTTCAGCCGTGGCGCCTTATAATAAGCGAGCGCCCTTCTAGGGTCCAGAGTATGGAGCCTATATTCGGCCTCCGAGGTGTGATTGGGGTAGAACACCGGCAGAGTCAACACCTGGTTAAGGTGAAACTCCGACACCACCTTCGGAAGGAATTTCGGTGGGGCGCAGGACAACCTTGTCCCTGTGGAAGATCAGGTAAGGAGACTCGATGGAAAGCGCCTGGAGCTCTCCCATCCTTCTGGCTGACGTGATAGCCACCAAGAAGGCGGTCTTCCACGACAGGTGAGAGAGAGCACACCTGTGCATTGGTTCAATGGCTTGCCCATGAGCTTTGCCAGTACTAGCAGTAGATCCCACTGAGTGTGGGGTTCCCGTGACTGGAGGGAAATGTGATCAAGGCCTTTGAAAAGCGCCAGACCACCTTCTCTCTGCGCCACTGACTGCTTCCCTGCCCGCGCCTGTAAGCAGAGATGGCGCCAGGTGCACTCTTAGGTCGTCGACTCCAAGCCCTTGACTAAAGGGACCATAAAATAGTCCAAGATGCTTGCCAAGGAACAGGAGGAAGGATCCAAGCCCTTGTTTCTGACACCAAATGGAAAACCTTTTCCATTTGAAGGCATAGCATTTTCTGGTCGACTTACGGGACGCCTCAACTACATTGAGGACCTCGCCGGAAAGACCCAAGGCCTGGAACTCTAGCGCCAGGAACCAGGCCGTCAGGTGCAGGGATTGAAGGTCCGATGGAACACCTTCCCTGATTGACTGAGAGCAGGTCCGGTGAGCTGGAAGCTGCCGCGGAGTCCTGGAGCTGAGACTGAGGAGATCTGGTACCAGAACTGGCGAGGCCAGTCTGGGGCTATCAGAATCACCTGCGCCTTGTCCCTCCTCGCCTTGAGAAGCACCTTTGTGATCAAGGGAAATGGGGAAAGGCGGAAAGAGGCCCGGGGTCCATTGCCTCGAGAAGGCATCCCCTGCAGCGAGCCCCTGCTGAGGGGGCGGGCATGGAACAGACTCAGCCTGCCTCCTGGAGGCAAACAGGTCCACCTGAGGTGTGCCCCAAAGGGAGAACAGATGCTGTACTACCTCCGACAGGAGAGACCACTGTGGATGCAGCCCCTATCCGCCCAGGGCATCGGCCAGGGTGTTGGAGGCCCTGCCACGGAATGGCTAGGAGATCCGCCCAGGCTGCGCATTCGAGTGACCAAATGCGGAGAGCTTCCTTGCATAGAAGCATGGAGCGCGGCCCCGCCCCTGGCAGTTTAGATAGTACATGGTCGTGGTATTGTCCGCCTGACTCGGACCACTTGACCCCGGAGGAACGGAGCAAAGGCGGTGAGAGCTAGGCGGACCGCTCGGAGCTCCAGCAGGTTGATGTGGCATCGGGACTCCCGAGGGGACCAGAGGCCATGAGCCTGGTGTTCCCCCAGATGGGCACCCCAACCCATCAGAGAGGCATCGGTCGACAGAGAGGCCGTCGGCTCGGGGCGGACGAACGGGATGCCCTCCTGCAAATGATCTGGAACGGTCCACCACTGGAGAGCGCTCCACATCCCCTGTGTCACCGGCACAAGCTGGTCCAAGGATCGCAGCGCAGGACCACTGGCTGGCCAGTCCCCACTGAAGGGGACGATGTTCCAGCGGGCCCAACGGACCACGCTGGTGCAGGCCGCCATGGACCCAGGAGGCGAGGAAGTCCCGGCAGGGCGAATTGCTCAACCAGAAATGATCGGGCAAGGAGGAAAGAACCTCGCCCTGTCCGCCGAGCGCGCCTGGCTCGAAGAAGTCGAGCTGCGCCCGATGAATAGAATCACCTGCCTCGCTCGAGTTCCGACTTGGCCTCGCTGATAAGGAGGCCCAGTTGAGAGCAGACCTGGAGGGCCAGATCTCTGACCACTCCGCCTCCTTCCTGGAGGAGCTGCTATCAGCCAGTCGCCCAGGTAAGGGTACACCCGACCCTCGGCGCCAAGAGGGAATGCTGTCACCACTGCCATGCATTTGGTGAAGACCCTGGGAGCTGGAGACAAGCCAGGGCATGGCTTGAACTCAAGAGGATCCTTCCGCCGAAGCGAAGGAATCTCTGGTGAGACGGACGGATAGGGACGTGAAAAACGCGGCCCTGCAAGTCCAGAGAGCAGAACCACACGCCGCGTTCCAAGGATGGTATTATCTGAGCCAGAGTGACCATCCTGAAGGTTCGAGACCTTAGGAACTTGTTTAGGTCGTGTAGGTCGAGAATGGGGCGCCAGCCCCCCGTCCGTTTCGGAACTAGGAAGTACCTGGACACAAACCCTGGGTCTGAAGGAGGGTCCACCACCTCTCTTACCACCTCCTTCTGGAGGAGGAGAGCGATGTCGGCTCGACGAGCCGCCAGTGAGGCTGGGGATCCCGAAGCCCCCCGAGGGGCGACGGCTCTGAAGGGTGGTGCCTGCTCGAATTCCAGAGGCAGGCCTCTTCCCACCACCTCCAAGACCCACCTGTCCGTGGTAACAGCGGACCAGGCGGAACGGAAGTGCCGGAGCCGTCCCCCCACGGGGGGACCCAGGGGTAAGGTGACGGGAATGGGGGCGACACCCCTCAGCCCGTCACTGGGCAGGCTTGGAGGAGGGACCGGCCGAGGGACCTCCTGGGCCCTTTCCTCCCTGCCTCCTGTTAGAGGAAGCCGGCGGCTTGGGTTTGGGATGCCAAGGCCGAGCCTGCTGGCCCTGACGCTGTGTCAAGGCGCAAAGGCACAGAAGGACGCAAAGGCTTAGGCTGTGGTTGCGGCCTTTGTCCTTCTGAGCGGAAGAGACCGAGTCCAAGGTGGCATTGGACTTCTCGATCCTCTGCAGGTGACCTTCCACCCCAGGGCCGAAGAGGTCAGTCCCCAAAAAGGGAACATCCGCCAACTTGTGCTGGGTATCCGAAGTAAAGGTGGATATCCTCAGCCAAGCCCGCCGACGCATAGCCACTGCGGCCGCCACCGATCTGGCACATGAGTCCCCTATATCCAAAGCAGTCTGGAGCTGCTGTTTGGCCACTGCCCTGCCCTGGTCCCGCACCTGCTTAACCGTAGTCTGCAGATCGGCGGGAAGATGAGGGATGACCTCATCCAGGGAGCCCAACAGGGCATGAGAAAAATGTGCCATGAGGACGGCCGAACTGGCCTGACGAAGGCCGAGAGAGGACGCAGCGTAGACTTTTCGCCCGACATAGTCCAATTTCTTGGACTCCTTGTCAGGAGGTTTGTCCACATCCCTGGCGTAGCCGGCGCGCCGGAAAACGCTGTCGGTAACCAACCCCTCAGCAGAGGGGTGTTCCGAAAAACCGGACAAGGAACCGAGGACCGATACTTCCTGGCCATCCTGGCCGAGGCGAGGGCAGGAAGCAGGGCGCTGCCAAAGCTCCAGTGCCGGACCCACTATGGCCTCGCCACCGGAAAGGCCTCCGTCGGAGAATCTCGGTCCAGAATCTCCGTGAGGATACCTGGCCCGTTTGGAAGCGGTTCGAGCCCATCCCGTAGACTCCGAGATGAGCCAAGCAGTCCTAGGAAGGACGACGGGCTATCGTCCATTGACTGACCTCCTGAAGACTCCAAGTCCAGTCGCTTGGAGAAAAAGGAGGAATCATCTTCGACTCGAAGAGTCCTCAAGAGCTGCCTCTGACCTGAGCCACCCTTCACCTGCCGAGGTCGGTCGGGAGTGAGGGTAACTGACAGCCGATGGGTAGACCCTTAGCCGACCGAGAATCCTTGGTCGGAGCCCCAATTGGTGGCTGTGGAGGCGGAGGTTCCACCGGAATCGTGGAGCAGCTGGTTTTGGCGAACAACCGCCTGGGTATAGGCTCCTCGGATAAGTCGAGGGGTTGTGTCGGCCGTTCGGTGACAGCCACTTAATGGCCGGGAAGGCGACGGGTCGGCTTATTCCCGCCAGGAGGAGCTGTTGCAACATAAGGTCCTCGTACCGTCGGAATTTACACGAAGCCTCCCTCATCCGAGGAGGAGGACGAGACGCCAGCGGGCACGCTCGCCATCAGTGCCGAGGACCGAGACCGCCCTATGACGGTGGGATCGGCTGGACCGCGAAGAGGTCCGAGACCGAGACCGAGAGTCCCGGAATTTCCGAGGTCGGTGCGGGGAGGTGTCGGCCGGAACCGGCACTCCCTTCGGCTCGGATGGTCCATCCGAGGGCTCCGGAACCGGAGGCACAGGCGAGCCCACGGGATCCTCAACTCCTCCCGGGGGAACCGGGGAGAGGGGAATCTCGGCTGCTAAAGGCGACAGCCCGTCCAATGGGTCGAGAAAAATCTCGACTTCATCGGTGGGAGTCTCGGTCAACTGACCTGACGGGGACACCGTGAGGCCAGTGGCCGAAGCCAAGCGGTCGACCGAAGCCGACGGTCGACGGCCCGGGGAGAGGGACCTTTCCCGCTCCCAAGAGCGTCGACGGAGGGACTTACCCCTGTCCCTCTTTTTGGACCGAGAATAAGGTCCAGCAGACGCAGGCCCTTCTCCTTTAGTGGAGAGGGACAGACAAAGCTCCTTAAAAGAAGCCGTGTAGGAAGAACCCAGAGAGAGCGGGATAAATGCCGCGGCCGAGGAAGATACGGCCCGCGCCGCCTCCTCTTCGAGGGCGACCATCCGCTCGAGCTGATCCGCCGAGACCCGCCTGGCTGACACCGCCAACCGGCCTCCTTGACTTCACTGAGGGAACGCTTCGGGACGGCCCAGTTGCAATCGGGCAGCACGGTCTTCGAGGACGAGGCCGAGAAAGATGAGCACAGGTCGCAAGCCTGCGGTCGTGCTCAAGGCCTAGAGTAGACACACGTGAGTGTGGATCCGTCCGAGACATCTTCTGCCCGCATGGGCATCTCCGAAATCGAGTCGATTTGTCCATCGAGCCGCGGAGGGATAGAAGATCAAGTCTTTTTTGCAAAATTTATTTTAAACCGCAAACGGAGAAATAGGAACTAGTCTCAAAACGAGCGTTAAGGAGGGAACCTGAGCTTCCAAGCGTAAGGAAGATCTACGCCATGGGGGCGGAGAGTTATACCACCCGGTGGGGGAGGAGCAAGCTTGAAGACCTTCCGGCAAGATTTAAAGCGGCAAGGATACCTGCCAATGAGTGTGGATGAACAACATATCCATGTCCCTAGAAAGAAAATTTACAGGTATTTAAATTTAGTTTTCTCTCCCCTAAGCTGGTCTCCTGACTTCCATACAGATGGGATATATGAAAGCAGTACATCCCCAGATATCCTGGGTGGGAAGAATGTAATTGCCCTTAAGGGTCCACCACCACCACCACCACCTGAAGAACTCGGTGGCCAAAGGACACCTCCACCGAGGCTGTCACATCCAGCTTATAAAATTTTGTGAACATGTGAATGGATGACCATGTGGCCGCCCTGCACAGGTCTGCTGGAGATGCTTCTCTGAAGTCCACCCACAAAGTGGTCATAGCCAGAGTAGAATGGGCTCTCACTGGACCAGTCAAGGTTACTCCAACCTGATCATAAGCAGTGCTGATGACAGAACAGATTCATCTGGCTATAGAGTCCGTCAAAGCTTTTTTACCCATATTTTGACCTGTAGTTAGAAAGAACAAACTGGAAGTTTTTCAAATAGAATCCGTTCTTTTGATATACATTTTCACCTCTTGTCTTGGATCTAGTGCATGAAATTCCTTTTCATTGTTTGGGTGTGGGCAGAAGGAGGCAAAATCAACTCATGGTTGCAATGAAAAAGAGACATAACTTATGGCAAAAAAACCTGAATCTGTTTGGAGCACCGCAGAGTCCTGATGAAACAGTATACGGCTCTTTGCTGAACAAGGCTCCTAGCTTGCTGATTCTCCTGGCTGAAATAATACCTAGGAGAACAGCGACCTTCATTGTGAGATGCATGAGGGATGTCTCCTTGAGAGGCTCAAAAAGAGCCTTGGTCAAAGCTTTGAGAACCAGATTAAGCCTCCAAAGTGGTACCGCTGGCATGACTGGAGGGCATTTTAATGTTGCTGCCCTTAAGAAACCTCCTGACATGGGGATGTGAACCCAATGACTTCCGGAATCCACCAACAAGGGCGCCCCCAGCGCAGAAACCTGAACCCGTAAGGTGGCTGGTTGCAGTCCTTTGTCAAACCCATCTTGAAGAAACTGCAGTAGTACAGGCAATGATATTGGCTGATTCTGTATGTGTTTGGATTGAAGCCAGGACAAGAATTTCCTCCAAATTCTGTAATACACTTTAGAGGAAGAGGAGTGACGTGAGTCTACCATCATTTCAGTAACAGGAGCTGTGTACCTTAGCCCTTTTAAAGTTTCCCGCTCAGTCTCCAGGCCGAGAGGAAGAGGTTGCTCAGACTGGGGTGCAGTACCGGACCCTGATGGAGAAGATCCAGGCTAATCTGGAAGGTCAGAGGTGGTCACTTTCAAAGATGAATAAGAAGTGGGAACCATGGGCGATGAGGCCATCAGGCACAGACTAGAATCAGTTCTGCCCGGTTCAGAGCCACTTTGTGGAGGACTCTGGATACATGTGGTATTGGAGGAAAGGCATACGGGAGACCGAACTGGCCCCAGTCTAGGGAAAAGGCATCCTGAGCCACCACTTGCTTGCCCCTGGTGAGGGAGCAGAATTGCTTTACCTTGGAGTTTCGCCGGCACGTGAAAAGATCTATCTGAGGATTGCCCAACTGTTCTGTTAAGATGTGGAAGGCACTGTCCTTCAGCTCCCATTCCCCTGGAAGGTCATCTTTGCAACTGAGCCAGTCTGCTGTGACATCTTCTTGTCC
This sequence comes from Neoceratodus forsteri, assembly GCA_016271365.2. Classification (NCBI taxonomy): domain Eukaryota; kingdom Metazoa; phylum Chordata; order Ceratodontiformes; family Ceratodontidae; genus Neoceratodus; species Neoceratodus forsteri. Next base: position 104,682,439 of record CM028131.1, on the reverse strand, counting down.
TGGAATGTACACTGCCCTTATGCTTGCCAGTTGGTGCGCGGCCCACTGAGAGAGACTAAGGGACTCCCATAGCATTTCTGAGCATCTTGTTCTGTGCTGATGGTTGATGTATGCCATCTTTGTCCAACTGTCTGCTACCTTCAGTACATCCTGATTAAGGACTTGCTCTTCGAAGTGTATCAGGGCTAGGCATACTGCTCTCATCTCAAGGACATTTATGCTGTACCTTGTTTCTAACAATGACCACTTGCCCTGAGCTGACAGCTGATGCAGGCCCTCCTCCCCCAAGCCCAAGGCTGGCATCGGTCGTGATTTGGATTTGGTGTGAATGGCCCAACTTGCGACCCCTCATGACATTTGTCCTCTTAAGTCCACCACTGGAGGGAAGTTTCTATCTATTGAGAAACTGGGATCAGTTGGTGCTGGCTGTGTCTGGACTGGGACCACAGCCTGAGCAAGTGTGCTTGAATGGGCCGCAAGTGGACTAGAGCACAAGGGACTGAATCCGCCAGCGATACTAGAGTCCCAATTAGTTGCATGAAGGAGTGAGCCAGCAGCTGAGGAGCTGTGTGAAACTTCTTGATGAGCTTCAGCAGGTTCCTGAATTTCACTTCCGGGGGAAAGACCTTGTTGGCTTGTGTCATGAAGTCTGCCCCCAGGTGGTTCAAGGTCTGGCTTGCAGTTAGAGAACTTTTTCTCCAGTTGATGACAAATCCGTGGGCCAACTTGGTCGAACTGCAGGGCCTTGATGAGAATATTGTCCAAGTAAGGGAAAAGTTGTATGCCTCAGTTCTGGAGGTGAGCTATAACTGCTACTAGCACCTTGGAGAATGTCCTTGGGGGTGAAGAAAGCCCGAATGGCAGTGTTTTGAATTGGAAGTGCTGCTCCCCCACCTTGAACCAGAGATATTGCCTGTGTGGTTCCGGAATGGGAACATGCAAATAGACATCTTGCAGACTGATGGATGCCAGAAAATCCCCTTGTTGCAACTCCCTGATTGATGACAAGGTTTCTATCTTGAAGGGTCTGCTGCAGACAAAATGATTCATTAATTTGAGGTCTAGTACTGTCCTGAATCCCCCTGTGCGTTTTCGCACAATGAAGAATAGGGAGTAGAACCCCCCCCCAATTGATCTCTGTGGGGGAACTTGCTCGATAGCCCCTGCTTGAAGAAGGTCTGTAATGGCCTGTAACATCACCTGTCTTTTTGCCCGAGATAGGGAAGGGCACCACATGAGGTAGTGGGAGCTTGGATTCGAATACTATTAAGAAACCCTTGCTGATGATGTCTAGGACCCATCTGTCTGACGTGGTTTGGACCCATTCCTCGAGAAAATTTGAAAGTCTGCCTCAAGGATGGGCGCGGATAGCTTCATTGTGACTTCTTGTTGCTGTTCCCGGTATCTCTGGTGCCACCACCGCCACCAGATCCACCCCTTCTGAAGTTACGCCGGTTACGTAAGGAGAACCATGTTCTTTTTCCAGAGAAATTAGAGTTCTGACCCTTGTTGTAACCTCGATCACGAAAATTGCGCCTGGGGCCTGAGGACCATGATTTGTCCCTGCCTCTTGACTGGGGCATATGCACCTTAGCTGTCTCCCGGATTCCTTCATCGCCTCCTTCAGAGCTGAGCCAAACAGGAGATTACCTTCACTGGGGGCATTTACCAAATGACTCTTCGAAGAAGAGTCTGCTTGCCAGGCCCAAAGCCAGAGGTTGCAGCAAGATGAAGTTTAACAAAACATAGTCCAAGTGGCGCACCTGACCACCTCCCTCTTATACATCTGCTGCATAAGCCAATGCCAAACTCATTAATTGCAGCTGATGAATAATAGCCTTGTTCTTCTCTGGGTCCTTAGTGAATTGAAAAGCTATATCTATCTGAGGCCCAGGACAGAGTGGCTCTGGCCAAAAAAAGATTGGCAGTTGCCACCTTGAGATACGTTGCTGATGTTTGGAAGGCCTTCTTGAGTGAGGCATCCACTTTCCTGTCCACTGGGTCCCTGAGTGATGCCCCTCCCTCGGTTGGGATGACCATCTTCTTGGTGAGGTTCAAAATCAGAGGGTCAATTCTGGGGCAGTCTAGCCACTTTTCAGATTGTTTCTTGTCAAACTTGAGGAGCTTAGAGATCCGCCAGGGCACTGGATAGGTGCATTCTGGACCTTGCCATTCCTCCTTTAGCAAGTCCTCTATGGCTGGAGGAATAGAGAAAGCTGTGGCCAGTTTGGCGGCAGATGCCAGACAAAAGACCCGTTTCAGCTGTGCTGGAGCCACTGGGGAAGAATCTAGATGAATTTCAGCTATGACATTCTTGATGAAAAAGTCTAGGTCCTCCAGGTCGAAAGATTCTGGACGGGGAGTCAGAGTCTGAGGATGAGTCCACTAGCTCCCCCTGTTCTGGAGAAGAGGAATTGGAGTCTCAGGAGTCCAGGGAACGGTCCCTGCAATGCTTCCCCTTATGGATGCCCCTAGATCTACTCTGAGAACGAGATCTTTTCTTTCTCTTGTGGCGTGAGAAATGCTGATCCTCCTCGTCCGAGGATCTGCTCCTGTATCGGGATTTTTTCTTTTCACCGTAGTGATGTGAGGACAACTGCCCCTCTTTGGATGAGGACAGGGACGGGGTCCTCTTTCTTTTTGCCTTCTTGTGAGGTCTCACATCTGGTGACCCCAAAGGTTGCCAGTCGAAGCATGCAGGGTTCAGAACAAAGACCATATTTAGCTTGTCTATGAGGTCTGGGGCTAGAGAGGGGGCTGCGGACTGCTGGGTCTCCCTGGTGGCTGCTGCTGCTCACTCAGACCTGTCTGTCTGTTGGGTATTGGTCTGACGCAAGGAAAGGGAGGCCTGCGTCATGTCCTCCACATTTGCAGACGCTGCTTTCTACATTTTAGGCAAAGCGAACCAGCGAAGGTTATTAGAAGAGGTGATTTGCAACACTGGCATTTTCTGCCCCTGGCAGGGTTGTCCAAGGCCATGACTGAAAAATCTCTCTAATCCCCTTTGATTTGGCATACCCCCGAGGTTTTATGACAATACGGAGGGCTGTCTGGAAGAATGCTGAAGCTCCGATGGAACACTGCTGCTGGCCCTTTAAGGGCAAAAAGCTGAGCTCTTTAAACTGCTGCCTTGGTCTTGAACAGTTAATACTTTCTTGCTCCCTTAGTGCTGGGGTGGGGGGAAGGCCTGCAGCACGCATGAGAAGCACTCCTGGTGAACTGCAGTGCTCGGTAATGAGATAGCACCGGAACGTCGACGAGTGGCTGAGTTAGAACTGCAATACCACCGTCGACGAGAGGCTTAAAAAGTCAGGAAGCCAGCCGTGGACAGGAGAAAAACAACACTGCCATCGACAAGGAGAGAATCCTCTCGGAGCACTGAGGTGCAATTACTGTCCACTCGCTGAAAAAACAGCACCCGTCGACAAAATCCAAGGCTAAAATGAACACTGGACTGAGTCCAGATTCATGGGAAAACCCCTGCAGTAAAGTGGGACCAGTCTGTGCAGCTTGCAAGGCTGAGTCTGGGAACCACACAGGAGTGCTCTAAAGTGCTGCGTTTCTTCAGCAATCCCAATAAGAAATTAAATTTCATGACTTACAGTCCGATGTCTTCAGCTCTGCCACGTGGTGACAGAGCTCTGCTGCAGAGTACCTGCTAGTTCGAAGGCAGGAAGTAAAATGGTGGAAACAGGAAGTGGAAGGTTGGATATCCCCAGCTGCAGAGCTGTGTTCCTGCCTACATATCTGCATCAGGAGGTACAGCCCGTCTGTATGGAAGCCTGGAGACCAGCTTAGGAGAGAGAATGACTTTTTTTTTTTTTTTTTTTTAACGTTATTTCCTCCCTAGTTCCATTGTGCAGCCCCAACATGGTAGCAACACCCAGCGCCGAGTACTGAAACTATGTCATAAGTAGTCTGGTGTGAAATGCACTGCTGAGCCTCATTCACTCACACAACAAAAATGGAGACAGAGTCTATGACAGAAAGTGACAGCGGAAATGCTGAACATGAAGCTGAAGATTATGACAGAAATGAAGAGAATGAACAGGAAGTGTAAGAAGATAATATGATATTAACTTTACCCTCTCAATATGAACCAGTCCTCACAGACGCCAGGGAGTAAAGTGATGATGCCGAGGTGGACAGTGACCCAGATGAAATTGCTGATGCAAATGTTGACAGAATTCATAGTACAGTATTCAAGTTCAGCTTTAGTTTTGGTTCGGACAGAATTTTTTTTTTTGGGTGTAGTGTTGCCAGTTTTTCACTCGTAATAAAGCAGAGATGCAGTAATGATAGTGGAACTGTCACCTTCTCAGTGACTTCTAACATCCACTTTAGTTTTGTTTTGTCAGATGCATAACTTTACGAGTCTATCTAGAGACACAGTTTTATAAATTGGTCAAATAGGCAAGATGGCAGGGGGGGGGCGACAGACTACCTAACAGGGAGGTGATGATTCTCTTATTTTACTCTGAGCGAAACTGTTGAAAAGAATAAGATATCTTTATGTTCATTGGTTTACATCAATTATTTTAGTAGAGGCACACTTTTGTCCAGGCATGCATACAGTTGTGTGAAATTACTACAGAGATATGACATGTCCGCTTGTCCCACCTATGACCCGAAACAACCCCACCACCAAACACACACACACACACGATCCCACAAACACATAGACAAACTCTGAGTGTATCTGTTCCTACTGTATGCATTCACAATGCTTAATCAGAGCCATGTCACCCCGGCGAGTATCTCCTGTTCTATACACGTCTCCAGCAATCTCCGTACCTAGCTAGTTCAATGAATATCATTTCAGACCACCTGCACTGCTTATCCCTGTTGGTATATGTACTGATTTACCTGAAAAATAATAACAGCAGGCAAATCTGTTGAAGTTACTCACAGTTCTGTGATACTGACTGCACACATCAGTGGTGATGTCCACTGCCATACTGGATGTCTAGATATGTTGAATACTGACTTAATTTTATTGCAGTCCCGGGCATCCACCGACAATGAGAGCTGGAAGTAACAGCTGATCTGATATAAGTGCCAGTTCACCCACTAGATATGCTAGTACTACAGACATTCCAAAAGCACTGCTATGGGATGACTCACACATACTGTAATGTAATGCAGGGTTCACAATAATGAACACTTACGGCAATGGATACTGTCAGTTGTTTAATTCATGGGTGCTTGCAACGGCATGGGGGTTTAGATCTCTATGACCTCCAGGGGGTTTTGCACCGGTGATTCGGTGCCCTCTTTGCACCAGTCACACCACGTACTTGAAAGGGATAAATAAGGTGGATACGGAGGGTCTCTTTAAGCTGAATGGCAACCATAACATGAGGGGCACAGTCTAAAGCTGGAGGGGTTTAGGAGGGACATCAGGAAACACTTCTTCACAGACAGGGTGTTGGACACTTGACATGCACTGGCAGAAGAGGTGGTCTCATTGAAGACAGTGGGCTTCTTCAAGAGAGCCTGGGATAGGCATAGGGTGAAGGTACAGATCAGGGGTAGGGAGGATGGAAGGAGTTGGGAGGGGGCGCAGGGACAGTAGCTTAAGCCGTGGACCCTGCAATACGTGCAGACTAGATAGACCAAATGGCCTTCTGCTGGCTTCTTCGTATGTTCATATGTTTGCAGAAAGGGAGTTTGTGGATAGCACTGACACAATATGCATATGTAAGCCAGCTAAGTAGGACATGTGACCGTACACAAACTGAAAATCATACCTTAATCACCAATGCCATGTTACAGAGCTGACAACACCCACTTCTAAGTGCTTTGTTTTGGTCAATAAAGTCAATTATTTATCTTGCAAATATTAATTTATATTTAAAAGCGCACCCTCACCTGTCAGTGGGAAAGGGAGTAATTGCTGCCATACGTGGCACCACCAGCACTCTGGTAACAACATGCCTCATGTACTGACAGGCAGTACTACACCTCAGTTCCCCACCGATAAACATGGCATATTCCCATCAAATCACACTGAGTCATCTATCAAAACCTGACAAACAAAAAAATATATACAAAGAGTGTCATCTATTTACATATGGAACACACAGTTAAGAGAAGCATACACAGTCTGCACAACATCTGAACATTTTGTTTATCTCTTCACATCTGTAGACATGATGCCGTGGTTGTTAATAAACAATCCCTCCTCAGTTACCACAACAAATAAGTAAAGCCACTCAAGTCACCTGTATGTACAGGCGTAACAAAGACTACAGTTAAAAAGAACTTCAGTGTAATTCAAATAGCTAAAACAATGTAGTGTGATTTTCTAATTTTTTTTTAAACTAACGTAATCACAGCCACGATTCACATCTCGTACAGACTGCTGACAGTGCTCTGAATCCACTGCAAAAGTAGTATGAAAATACTTTTGTTGCTGAAACCAACAGCTGCACAATAATCAGTTGTCAGTATTTTAGATACTATCTACTGATCTCACATTAGGGTTTTGTCAACAAATACAGCAGCACTACAACTGAACACAAAAGTAAATATTCAGCCGTCTACATTGGGTAACAAACTGACGTACTCAGTTCACTCAGGCACGCTGAGTGAGACTACCTCTGACGTCATACTGCAGTCTACACACCAACAGTTTGTATAGTGTGCACATCCTGTTTCAGATGTTGGTAGAACAGCTTACAGTACAATTTCAAGTATCTTGTTTGTAATCAGAAAGTTCCTTATTCGGCTGGGACAACACTAGGTTTTGTAACCTCTGTTAAGATATTGTCCTCCCAGACTCTGGGTATATTTATCTGCAACAAAAGTGTTTCATATGTATCCACAGTCCACCTACACCTAAATTAGTACAGACTTCTGAAGTCCTTTCGAACAATCAACTGATCCTCATGAGGACATTTATGGCAACAAAAAAAAACGTAAGCTAATGCTCTTCAGAGTTGCTACTGCACAAAACGCAAACTGCACAAAGGTTGGAAATAAACTGTTAGTGTTATAAAAAATGCTTACAAAGTTTGGGAATGTACTACAGTATTAGGGTTCTTTTTTTATTATTTTATTTTCCCAGGAAAAGAATCAGTTGAGCAGCTCTCATTCGTAAGAAAGTCCTATGTCTAACCCCCACCCAACCTGCCACGCCCAATACCCTTACGAACTAGGGAAAGTCTACAGGTACAGGGTCATACATCAATAGTACGGTACCTCTTACAGGGTTAACACAGTAACATTTGTGTACAGCAACCCTAATCTCCCTTCCCCCCTACAGATAGATAGATAGACAGACAGACAGATAGAGACAGACATACTTTAGCACCCCTTCCTGGAGGCATGGAGCACTGTTCAATACATTAAACAGATCTAACAATAAAAACATTCAATAAACAACACATTACAGGGCTTATACCCAATTAAAATCACAGCATATATAAACAATATGACAGTCCGCAAAACATACACCTCAGCATCTTATTATGTCAGCTCAAATGCTTGACTAAACAGAAACGTCTTGAGCCCCCTCTTAAGGGCTTCCACCGAGGGGAGCCTCTCTCAGATGTCTCAGTAGTGAATTCTATAGAGCTGGTGTAGCCACAGGGAAACCACAATCTTCCCGAAAGCCGCAACCTAACCCGAGAGACCACCAAGAGGCCTCCCTCACAGGAACGGTGAAGGCAAGCTGAGCAGTGAGGAACCAGGAGGTCTTGCATATAGTCCGGTCCCTGGCCATGTAGGGCTTTGCAGATCAGTAATCCGACCATGAATACAATCCTCCACCTTATCGGCAGCCAGTGCAGACCACGGAGAATCGGCATAATGTGATCAAATCTCAGTGCACCTGTCAATAGCCTGGCCACCGCATTCTGCAACAACTGCAGATGGTGGAGAATGCCTCCCAGAAGCCCCAGGTACAAGGCACTGCAGTAGTCCAACCTCAACATGACAAAGGCATGTATCAGGGTGGCAAGATCATCCGAGCTGGTATCAGGGAATGGGTACAGGCGATGTTCCTAGGATGGTAGAAACCTCTCTGGACGATGGAGAACACCTGAGCATAAAATGTCAGATAGTCATCAAGCACAACACCCAGATCCTTAACCCGTGTGGAGGGGGTCATGGGCAGACCTACAAATCTAAGATCAAGGTCAGGCCCCACCGCCACTGCACCACACTGACGACCAGGTTCCACCACTAATACCTCCGTCTCGTCTGGACTGAGTCTTAGTCAGTTCGGGGTCATCCAGTCCTGGATCTTGGCCAGGCAGGTGTTAAACACACAGACTGCCATCTGGCTACTGGGCACAAAGGACAGGTATAGCTGGGTGTCATCGGCACAGCAATGAAAACCCAGCCCATACCGCCTGATAACGTCTCCTAAAGGCAGCATGTACACCATGAACAAAAGAGGTAACAAGACCGAACCTTGCAGGACTCCACAGCATAGAGGCATCAGGCTAGATGATAACCCCCATCACCACCCTTTGCACTCTACCCGTGAGGCAGCATGTAAACCAGCTGATGACATTGCCAGGTAATCCACACCAGTCCCGCAGTCGGTCCAGTAACACCTCATGGTCCACAGTGTCAAATACCACAGAGAGATCAAGGAAAACAAGAACACTTCACTCTCCCCTAGCTCTCGCCATAAAGAGATTATTCATTACCCTCACCAGGGCGGTCTCCATGCTATGTCCAGGCCTAAATCCGGACTGGAAAGACTCAAAAATGGCAGAGGAGGAGGGATGGGACTCAAGCTGTCCTGCCACCTCTTTCTCCAAAACCTTCCCTAAAAATGGGAGGTTTGAGACCGGCCTGTAGATGGCGAGAGAGTCTGGGTCTAAGGAGGATTTTTTTCAACAGGGGTCTCACTAAGGCCTCTTTCAATTCACAGGGAAGACCCCACTCTTCAAGAAACACCGGATGATCTCAGCAGCCACAGGTCCAATCACGCCAATACAACCGACCAGAAGTTGGGTTGGACCTGGGTCTAGATCACAATAGGTTGGCTGTAGCTTTGAAAATATCTCACTCACCTCATCCACTCCAACTGGGTCAAACTCTCTCCAGACAAGAGAGTTGCCCCTCCACACCGCTGGAACGACCCACATGCCCTTCGAGCGACCCTGGAGGAGATATCGGTTCTGATAGAGGACACTGTCAGCAAAGAACAGAGCAAACTTACTGTGGCGGAGTTCGGCTACACCGTTGGCTGTGATTGATGGACCACTTTTCTATCTCCTTATTTCCTAGCTACCAAAACTTCTGCTGCACAAATAGTTAACGCTTTTCTCTTTGCTTTTCTTCTTTTTCCCGGCTACCCTAGGTTGACCACCTAGCGCAGCTCTTTACTATCCCTACTAAACTTCCTACTAGTTCTCTCTTCTCATTCTTTTTCCATTTCCATCCATCCAGTCCTCGGAATGATGCCAAACATCCGGAGAGGAGGTGTGTCTTTTTGTAAATATCTTTTTTACTAAATTTTTCCAGTATTTATACACATGCATCATCGGGTCATGTTAATTCCATTTCTTTTATACGTCACTATATAAATAAAGGGAGATAATTCTAGATTGTATCTTACTACATCTTGACTTCTTTGGTTTTCATTTAAAATAAAATACGGAGGTATTATTTCATTATTAATCATTCATAGTATTACTTATAAAAAAGGGGGGGTTGTACATTTTGGAATGGTAGGTCCCTTGCCATGGGTGTCCACAACTGTTGTCAAGTATATAGTTTCTATTAGGTTGCAAACACATTATCCTAGCAATTTTATTCACAATTCCATACACTGAATAGACTGGATGTCTCATAGCACCCATTTTCATTAATATTCACTTCTCCTAGCTCAGGTATTTGATAAACCTATGGTCTTGCATAAGGTCTCCCATTTCGGGTTACAATCTATAGTTAGTGGGTTCAGAGTGTTTTAAGAACCTCCTCCTTCCCCTCCCCAAACCCTTTGATCATCCCCATCTCTTAATACTATATCCTACCTTATATGTTTTGGTGGAGTCAATGAGTGATGTGATTGACTAGTGTTAGTTCCATTTCCAGTTCCTGGTGACTGGTTTAAGTTGTTTATAAGGCACCTTCAGTTTCTTAGGGTACAAAAGTGGTATCTTTTAACATGTAATACATCTGCCATCGAATCCACCTGGCTGTAAACTTTTCTTTTTGTTCATTTAGATTATGGGTTATTCTTTCCATAGTATAGATTTGCCTTGTTATAACCCACCAGCTCTAAATTGTAGGGGTTTTGGTGGTTAGCCACAATTTAGTATTTGCCCTTTTTGCTGCTGTGATGAGGAGGAGAAGAAGGTACCTTATATTGGGACTTATAAATGTTTTAGGGAGTACGAGGAACATAAACATCTATTGACAGATGAAGCTGAGGATCAAATATTTCCTGTAGATGTGTCTGGAGTTGTGAGACAAATGGTTTAAGTGTCGGATAGCTCCACATTATGTGTGTGTGGTCTGCTTTACTCTCACCACACTTTCGCCAACAATTTGCTGAGTTAGTGGGAGAGTAATGGTTCGTGATCATCGGGGTCCTGAAGAATCTAATTAGGTGTTTCCAGGCGTATTCACACCATTGGTGTGAACTGGTCACTCGGGCTGTATAGTCACATGTCAGACACCAATCCTCCAGTGTGATCTCATACCCTGTCTCTTGCTTCCACTGCCTACGTATCCTCTGTGAGGGAGTCTCTCTGTGAATTCACTGTTTGGTAATAAAAGGAAACCAAATGGTCCTGTTTCAAACCAGTGTTAAGTAGCATTAGACTATGAATTAAGGTTGGATAGTGTTCTGGCTGCCAGAGTGTCTCTGGTAGATTTTCTATATAATGGCGAAGCTGTAGATAGCAGTAGAAGTCTGTGTGGGGAAGGGGGAATCTTCTCTGGATTTCTGCTTATGTCCATATGTTGCCCTGCATCATTATCTGCGGTATATATTTTAGGCCATGTTTTCCCTAGATATGGAAACCTTTATTTAAATTGTTTGGGGGGGTAGTCGGAGAGGCGAGAGATGAGGCATATAAGGGGATAGAAGTGAGTTAGGCGCTGGTTTGTTTTAATGGTTTGCCAGGTTTTAAACTGGGCCATGAGCTCGTAGGAAGGTCCTTTACCTGTTATTGGGTGTGGAAGTACGTTGGATCATCCATCAAAATCCTTTCAATCTCCAACCAGTGTGGGCTAGCAGTCTTATTTTGCCTGGCCATGACATGCGTCAACGTCGTTGCTTGATAGTATAATCATAGGTCTGGCAGTGCCAGTCCTCCTTCCTGGTGGGGAAGGGTCAAGATTTTGAGGCGGACCCTGGGTCTTCAGCTGGCCCATATGAATTCAGTTATCAACTGGTTCCATTCCCAGAAGGCTTTTATTGGTAAATGGAGGGGAAGATTTTGAAATAGATATAGAGCCATTGGTAGGACTACCATTCTAATTAAGTCAATTCACTTTGTCAAACTTAGTGGTAAGGTCGCCCACAAGGCCAGGTCTGCTTTTAGTTGTGTAGCAAAAGGGATGTAACTATATTTGTAGTGTGTGGTGTGTGAGTGGGATAGCTGGACTCCTAGGTATTTTAACTTCTGCAGATTCCATCTGCCCGGTATAATAGTTTGAACATGGGAGAAGGGTGTGTAGTTAAAGGTTAGTATCTCAGTTTTGGTTAAGTTTAATTTGTAGCCTGCCACTTGACTGAAGTTATCCAAGGTTTGTTTGAATATAGGGAGAGAGTTGTCAGGGTCTTGTACATATAGTAAGATGTCATCTGCATACAGTGTAACTCAGTGTTCTGCATTTCCGATTGATATTCCTTTGTTTGGATTTCCCGTATTTGTTGTGCTAGGGGTTCAATAAATGCTGTGAATAACAGGGGGGAAGTGTGCAGCCCTGCTTGGTGCCTCTTTGCAGGTGAAAGTAGTCGGCATGATGTCCATCCACCTTCACACATGCCTTGGGGGTAAATCTTTTGGAGAACTGTAATGAGGGTTGAGGGAAAGCCACATTTTTTTAAAGTCAGGTATAAGAAAGGCCAGGTGACCCTGTCAAACGCCTTTTCGGCATCTAGGCTAACTGGTACTGAGGGGGGACTTAGAGGTTCGCATATGGTGTATTATATGGAGGGTACGCTTAATATCAGTCGTGGAGCGGGATTTCACAAAACCAGTTTGGTCCTTGTGTATCAACTGTGGGAGGAGTTGGTCTATTCGATGTGCTAATATATACATGAATAGTTTGTAGTCTTGATTAAGTACCGATATAGGCCTATATGAGTTGCAAAATTGCAGGTTCTTACCTGGTTTGGATATTATGGATATGGTCACACAGGACCGAGGTGGGTGGGAGATCTCCCTCTAGTACTGAATTGAATAAAGGAAGGAGCCTTGGGATCACTTGTGCCTTGGTAGTTTTGCAGAACTCTGAGCCGTATCCATCAGAGCCTGGTGAATTCAAGGATTTGGCGTTTGCGATAGTGTTACTGATTTCGGCCTCAGTAATTGGTACTGCAAGGGTCTATCTGTGTGTTTCTGTAAGTTGTGGTACAGTAAATGTTTGGAGATAATTTATTTCTTGTGTGGACGGGGTTTGCTCAGGAGTGTATAAATTAGCATAATAATTTGTGAAAGCATCTATTTCTCTTATTTTGGTAAGTGGTTGGCCTTTTTCTGGGTGTCGAATGGAGGAAATCGTAGCCAATTTCCTTTGTTTTCTAATCTGGTAGGTTAATAGTCGGGTAGCCCAAGGTCCCACTTCATAATATCCTTGTTTTAATAAAGTCAAAGCTATTTCAGTCTGTGTTCTAATCGATCTAGATCTAACTTAGTTTGTTGCAGCTGAGGGTATACTGAAGTGTCGCCTTGTATGTGGGGCCATTTGAAGAAAATGGAGGGATTCTTCCAGCTGCGCCTTTTGTTTTCTGCACTGCCTACACATCTCTGCTATATGCTTTATAATATGGCCTCTGAGAACTGACTTAATAGTGTCCCAGTGAATTGCTGGGGTGGTTTCTGCCGGGGGGGTTATCTACTAAAAATTACTGAAATTAATCGCTGATAAATTCTTGGAACTCTTTCTGAAGGAGATAGAATGAGTTCAGCCTCCATCTTGTGTTTTTAGGCTGAAGGCCCATTTCCCATGTGGAAATTAAGGGTGCGTGATCGGAGATGAAGATATCTCCCAACATGACCTCCTGCAAAGCTTTCAGGTTTTCTACTTGTGTGAATGTGTGGTCATGAGGGAATAGGTGCGGTGTGCAGAGGAATAATAGGTATACTTCCTTGTTTTTGGATGTGTTTTTCTCCACACGCACCATCCGACTTCTGCTATAAATCTTTTAAAAAATGTTTGCATGGCCAGTTGCTTAGGGGGTCCTGAGTGTGAGAAATCCATGTAGGGGTCTATCATGAGATTGAAATCCCTGGCTAGCAGAAGTATCCCTTTTGGTCTCTTGTATTATTTTATCTAATAAGGATTTCATTTGTGGTAGTGGTAAGCTTGGTGGCAGGTTTGCGTTAGCCAGTGTGACTTGTTTGTCATTAAGTCATCGGCCCACCAGATGCCGACACGCAGCACACACAGCACTCCCTCCTGGTCACAACTACCTCCAGCAATAGCACCCTTGTGAGGGGGTTTTCTTCTGTTTCTAAGAGACTCAGCACAGTTCTTCTAACTACTGATGTGGACTTGTTACCTTGCCTGCCTTGATAATTAATCTGGACGGGTACTGCGAGGTGGGGGGAAGGGGTAGAATCTCTAGCGCCTGCAATGCTTGGGGCATTTCTCTGTGTTAGGTAACCTGTAATATTGGAATTTTGAACCTGCTTTGTCTGCTTTTGCTTACCTGCCTAGTTTCAGCGTGGTGATCGCCATCTTTCTAAAGAGCTAGTGTCGGGACATTTCCCGCGCATACACAGTAGCGGCCCTGTCTCCCGCTGCATATTAAATCTAACCCTTTGTCTCCTCTCCCATATAGGCCCAATCAATCCTCAACCCACCAGACCCGACAAGCAGCACACACAGCACTGCCTCCTGAGCCGAGACATCAGCCGGTGCTTAGAGGTAACCAACTACCTTCAGCAATAGCACCCTTGTGAGGATGGTTAGCCCGACAATGTGCTGCGCGCGTCGACTGCCCCACCCAGGCTCGCCACTACCTACAGAGTCTCTCTCTTATGAGATCACTTCCTGTCTATCACTGTACTAAATCCCCACTTTCCCATTAGCAGGTTATACCTGCCAGCCACTACAGGGACTACTCACCTCTGTTTCACTACCTAAATTTCCTCTTCCTCCTACTTCCTGGAACCCCTCTACCCACATACACTACTTCTCTCCCTTACTCTCATTTACGCTTCTGCCCACACCTCACCCCTATACCCAGCCTCCAAACTAGCCCTACGTACTGACCCCTGCCCTACCACTGGACCCTCACCCTAGCATGCCATTAACCCTCAGTGACCACTAGGAGTCGCTATTTCCACCCTGGATTTGGCCCAACTCCAGCCTACTTTGAGTCACCCAGAACGTGGATCCTAACTCTCACCAAGATCCTATTTCATCTGCCCTACCAGGGTCTTGAACCTTGTACCCTGTCCAGAGTCCGTGACCCTACCACTAGTCCAAAGTGGTATCCATGCTTTCTGAGGGGCAGCCAAGATACTTGAACCTTTCTGCCCTGCTGCTACCATAGGCATTATGTTTATACACCTTCTACTCAAATGTCTCCTTCTCATTTACTTGCTAGTACCCACATCCCATCAGCCAGACATATTCCCGGGCCCACTTGTCCCAGCAACCCCAACTCCCCCTGACTTAGTCCGATCCCACCCTACACTGACCATGTACCTTGGCCCACGGCACCCACCCACTAGCTGCCCCCACCACTGCCTATCCTGGCTCCCCATGGTTGCAACTCGTCCTTGTCCTCCCAATCATTCAAACCCTGCCCATTCCTTGTTCCACTATGGCCTCCTCCCCATCCCAGCGTACACCCCGGAAGTTGACATACTACCACCCCCTGACCAGAGCCTTGGTCTTCCTACTACTCCTATCTGGCAACATACATCCTAACCCAGGCCCTGCCCCCTCCAGCCCACCTACAAGGTCCACTGGACTCCAAATAGCCTCCATGAAACAATGTGATGCCCTCCAGTGCTGGGCCATGGTACATCAACCAGATATCATAGCCCTGGTTGAAACCTGGCTGTCCAAATCTACCCCTGACTCATTTGTCTCCCTCCCAGACTATACCCTATACCGGGAGGACAGAGTAGGCAAACGATGGGGAGGCTGTGAAATCTACACCAGGGACACAATCATTGGACAAGCGCTCCCTGCCACCGCCCTTGTAAATGGGATCCAGGCCCTTACCCTCAAACTCACTCCTGACCCCTCTCTATTTCACCACTGCCTACATTCCCCCAAAGAACCAGAACCCAGCGCTGGTATCTATAACTGAATATCTGGCCACCCTCCACCACAAGGCGGAACAAATCCTAGAAGGGGACCTTAACGTAAACTGGCTCAGCACCTCCTCTTCCACGATCTGAGACGCTTTCACTGCCCAAGACCTGACGCAACTCATCTCCCAGCCCACTAGAGTAAACCAAAAAAAGAGGAACCAGTACCCTTCTGGACGTAATTATCACCAACCGCCCCCAAAAAATCCGTAACATCCAGGTCCTCCCAGATTCCCTAACTGACCACTCCCCTATCCTATTTCTTTGGGCAGCCCCCACTCCCAAACCTAAAGCCCAGACCACACTCCGCAGGCGACTCCGCCCTGGTGGACTGAAAAAACTTAAACAGTTTCTTGCCCAGATTAACTGGTCCCACATTCATCATTCGCCCGACACTGACACTGCCCTCGCCTTTTTCTCCCAAACCTTTAACAAGGCCTGTGACTTCTTTGCACCCTTCACCAAAATTCGATCCAAAAAACAGAATGCACCCTGGGTTACCCCTGCCCTACTACAAATGCTTAGAAATCGGGATAACCTCTGGCACCTTGCCACTGAAACGGGCCGGCTGGCTGATAGAGAAGCCTACAGTGCTGGCCGGAATTGGTGCTCTTGGGCCATCCGAAAAGCCAAGGCTGACCATTAGCAGGTCACCCTCACCTCCTACTGGGGGTCTGCCCGGACTTTCTGGGACAATATTAAACAGCTAAATGGAAAATCAGCTCCCCTCCCCAATCCCAGCTCACTATTGATGACACTACCTCCACCGATCCTGCCTTCATAGCCAACTGCCTTAACACCTCCTTTACTGACCTTAGCTCTGTCCTCCCCAGTAATTTCTTTGACCCTCCCCCCCAGCCTATCTCCCCATGTCCTCCAATGCTCCAGCTTCCATCTACGCAAGGTATCTGCCCAGGAAGCCAGACCCCTCCTAATTAAAGCATTAAATGGCAATAGTTCCAGCGGTGACTTTTCCTGGACCCCAGTATTCTGAGGCTGGTGCTGGATGAAGTCCTTGCCCCACTCACCAGCCTACTAAACCGATCCCTCTGCCTGGGGCAATTTCCCACTGCTTGGAAAACAGCCATAGTCACGCCCATTCATAAAGGGGGTGACTGGTCGGTAGTTGCTGGCGGAGGACCTATCTCCATCCTCCCTCCGCCCTCCAAAGCCCTAGAAAAAGTGGTGGCCATTCAAATCACTGAATATCTGACTAAGTATAACATCTTATGCCTAGAGAAGCATGGCTTCCGTGCTGGTCACAGTACCGGCACTGCACTAATTGAGTTCTCCAATTTCATACACTCCTCCCTGGACGCCAGCTCCCTAGCTGGTGCAGTGTTCGCTGACCTCTCTAAGGCTTTCAACACTGTCTCCCACCCTGTTCTGCTGATGCCCTCTGCCACACTGGTTTCTCTGCTGGCTCCCTCGCATGGTCACGAGCTATCTATCCGCTTGCTCACAGTGTGTAAAAATCAATGGGACACTCTCTGATAACTGTCCCATCCACTCAGGGGTACCCCAGGGCTCCATCTTGGGCCCCCTTCTCTTCTTGCTCTATCTAAACACCCTGCCCAGAGAACACTCTGGCAAAATTCTTATGAATGCAGACGATGCTGTCATTTTTGCCACCCACCGCAATCCCATCTCCCTTCGGGACTCCCTACAACAATCCTACAATGAAGCTGAAGCCTGGTTTAAAGAGCACTGACTCATCATTAATCTTAAAAAAAAAAAAAAAACTATGCTCTTTGCTCACCCCCAAAACAAAGCCTGCAACCACCCATTCCCTATCCTTCCTAGTACCAAACAACCGCTTGAACAAGTCTGCTCCTACAAATACCTTGGGGTTACCTTCGATTCTGCCCTCACATTCCACACCCACATCGATGCCCTTGCATCCGCCACTAATACACGGCCTGGCATCCTCTACCACTATAAAAACTGCTTCCCCACTGATGCTCTCCGGCTTGCTGTTACATCTTCAGTACTGTCCCTTGTAGACTATGGCCTGCCAGTCTATGGTGCTGCTGACACGACTGCCCTCAAAAAAATTTGCCTCACCCTAAATAAGGCCTGCAGACTGATTACTGGTGCCCCCAGGCTCACACATACTTGTCAACTCTATGACGAGGCCAGACTCCTTAACCTAGATGAACGGCTACGCTATCAAACCTGCCTCTCACAAAAAAAAAAAAACAACCTACTCGGCTCTCCCCTCCTGGGGTGACAGCCTCCATCCACCATACCCCACCTACTATCACAACACAGACCTCCAACAAGACCACTCTACTGGTCCCCAGATCAAGGACCACCCATGGTCAGAGGTCCTTCTGCTACAGAGGCCCATTCTGGTTTAACTCTCTCCCTGCTCCCATCTCCAATGCTCCCTCAATCTCTAACTTCAAAACCGCCCTTCGGAGCCAACTCTAACACTCGTAGCTGCTCCTGTCTCTAAATGTGTCCTCGATCTCTCCACACATGACAACGGCCGCCGGGCGGCACTCCACCTCATCCCCCCACCTTCTCCCCCTGTGCACCATACTTAAGCTATAACCAGCCTGTGCCTGCTGTATTATTGTACTTGCCACTAGACTGTACAATGTATGAAATCAACTTGTGTAACGCCAATTTCAGCTACTTGTACTCTGTAACCTAAATTTGTTATGTTTGTCCTCAGTGTGACGAGGTACCTTTGGAAACTAGCCCCAGGCTCAAAGGTTGTAAAGTGATTTACAAATAAATAATATATAAATAAATAAAAGTGTTCCTTGGACAATAACCAATCTGCCTTCTGGATCTGCCCAAGTTGCAGTCACCCTAAAGGGGGTGTGTGTGCCGGTATTATTATCACTACCCCTCTTTTCCTTCCCGCTTTATTCGAGAAGTGATAAACCTAACCCCTACTGAATTTGACTAGCTTTGTATGCTCTGCGGGGTTTAGGTGCATCTCTTGAAGACATAGTAGGTCCGACTTAGACCGTCTAATATATGTCATCAATTTAGGTCATTTGATTGGTGATGTCAACCCATTAATGTTCAGGGATAGTAATTTAAGCTTAGGGGAACTCATTTCCAATTCTAACATCCTGGGAGCTACCTAAACCTCTGCATTTCCAATGGGGGGTTCCCTTTGCATATATAAGATGAAGTATTTATAGTAGTGAAAGGACCTGATGAATCTATCTAAATAACAAGACAACATACTTTGAGTCAGAATAACTAGTAATAACAAACACTTCATAAGTTGCGAAGTAACCAACATGGTCCTTTTAAACACTTGTAACAACTTGAACTTCCACCAATTGGAATGAGATCCAGATTTCAGTAAGGTTTGATCCTTACTTCTCAACCCTTATCTATTAAGGGTCAGCAGAACCTATAGTGGCTGAGGGAAAGGGAAAGGGTAAGTGGAATGAGTGACGCCAATGGTCAAATGCCAGGCTCCCTCCTAGAGTTAATAGAGATTTTGGGGAGAATTGCCTCGAGTAATTATGGCCGGGTTACCTTTGCTCGGGTTGGGAGGTTGTTATCCTGGGGCTTTGCCACCTAATCCCGATCAGAGAGTGAATACCCCCCCCGGGCCCAAGCAAGAGGCTGACAGAGAGGGAACAACAGAGGGGGAGCGCAGTATACAGAGCAGCGCCTTCCCTTCCTCTGGCGATCCCCCACTATTGGTCCCTGTTGTACATTATTGTCCCTCCCCCAAAGGTCCCACCCACCCGTCTCCTAGATCCTCGAGAGTTACCAGAGCACCCCAAGTTCTTTGGAGTCCCCCCACCTTGCCTTTGCATTGCTTTTGCTACTTATTGCTCCCTTCCTGTTTCTGCAGCTCATCTACCTGTGAGTGCTGCGCACCTACTTGAGAGCACTTTACTCTCTAACATGCAGCAGACATCTCACTTTGTTACTTTATTGCTGAACCATGAGGGTATTGGTTTTCCAAGCAACATGGGACTCACTGCATCGACGCAAGGTGTGAGTAGGGCATGGTGTAATCTCAAGTAGAGTCCGAAGTCTGAACTATTCCCCCCCTTACCCTTCTTTTACCCCTTCTTACCTTCCAGCTTATAAGTTTTGTGGTGTAGACATTTCACATGGGTCAGATATTCTTTCTGGAAGGCTAATTAAATCCTCCCTGAATTACATCAGTTGATAACATCCCTGTCTCCCTTCTTATATCTAGCTCCTATTCCCCCCCTTTCCCCCTCGTTACTTTCTACAAGTCGTGGGCCATGATCAGTGTGACTATCCCCTTCTCGAACACCCTAGAAGGTGGGTAGTGAGCACCCCCCCCCCCGACTTCTGACTAATCTCCATACACCTGCCCTATATTAACAGTACAGGACAGTTAAACTTAATGCTCAATTCCCTTGTATATCCATTAACAAAAGTGAAACACATGACATAGAATCCATCATGTTGGTTCTTGCTGTGATTCAGCCCACTGTCACACGAACGTCCTCTTCAGATTTTTCCTCGTGTTTTTTTCTGGCCTGTAGTGCACCTACTATCTTCCGAATAGTCTCTGATCCTTGCTGGCATCTTGTACTTCTTGGGTTGTTGCTCCAGGCCTTCTGTGAGAGTTTGGAGGCAATTGACAATCCTGAGCTGGGCCGCTGCTGTAGAACCATGATATTTCTGGACTTCAGTTCAGCCACTGTGGCATTATCGAAGGTGAGTGGGCCCTATTGGGAGGAAGATCACCATTTTGGCAGGATATGGGGTTCGGAAGCATATGCCCGCAGCTTTCAGAGCTTTCATAGCGCGGGCAAACACACTTCTCCTTGCCATAACCTCAGGGGCATAACCGCTGTCTAGGTACAGCCTCTGGCCATTTAGAAGCACTTCTCTAGCTTTCTATGCAGTGTGGAGTACCGTTTCTTTTTCTTGATGCCACAGAAATTTGATTAAGATTGTTCGGGGACAAGCTCCTTGGGCAGGTCGGGGGCCTAATGTGCGGTGTGCATGTTCTATTTTGAGCGAAATGTTGTCTGGTAGATGTAGAAGCTCCCGAAGTGTTTTCTGAATGAAGGGTATTATTTCTGTTCCCTCTGCCACCGCAGGTATGCCCGATATTCTTGTATTGTTTCCATAATTCCTTCTTTCTGCATACTCTGCTCATTCTTGCAGGGCTTGGTTTATTTATTTATTTTATTTATTTTAACATCAGTTTAACAACCTTTGAGCCAAAGGCTCATTTACAAAGGTACCTCGTCACAGAGAGGACAAACAATGGTACAACAGACAAGGCAGCAATACAGAGTACAAAGTAGGCGTCAGTCAAAGTTAAAGGCATTTGTAAGGCAGTATAAAAAACGCATACAGGTGAGTTTAGCATATTAGACAGTGGATACAGGAAGATCGATTCAGTAGACGGATAGGAAAGGCTGAGAGGAGGACACTAGTGGAAGGAGAGAAGACAAGTGAAGGTAGCGCTAGTCAGGAGGTAAGAGTGCAGCTCAGCGAGCATTGTCGGGGAGAGAAGAAGTGTTAAGGGCAGCAACAGCTGCGTGAAGTGAACAGGTGATTTCTGAGGCTGTATTTAAAACAAGATAACGATGGGACGTCAGTGATTCCAGCAGGGAGGGTGTTATACCAGGAGGGGGCTCTATAGGGGTAAGCCCTTTGAGCTTGTGAGGTTCTCGCCCTCAGTATAACCAGTGCAGCTTTGCAGGAACTACGGGTATGCACTGTGGGGTTTGCTCGGTAGATAGTGTCTGACAGGCCCAGGGGGGATAGACCATGGAGAGCTTTATAGGTTAGTTGGCAGGTTTGGTACATGAGGTGCTCATCTAGGTTGAGTAGATTGGCCATGGAATAAAGAAGGCAGGTATGGGTAAGTCTAAGAGCACTAGTTATGAGTCTGCAGGCTTTGTTAAGGGTAAGGCGTATCTTGAGCAGAGCAGTCTGGTCAGCCGCACCATAAACAGGTAGGCCATAGTCTATTAGGGATAACAGAGGAGGTGACTGCAAGGCGGAGGGCATCAGTGGGGAGGCAGTTTTTATGACGATAGAGGATACCCAGCTGAGTGTTAGAGGCAGAGGTCAGGGCAGAGATGTGGGCAAGAAATGAGAGGGCAGGGTCAAAGGTTATACCTAGATATTTATAAGAGTGAACTAGTTCAATAGGGAGATTAGAGGTGGAGTGGACATAGAGAGGAAAGTTACTGGACTTATTTTGGGGGTGGGCAAAGAGCATGGCTTTGGTTTTCTTTAGGTTGATAACGAGTCTGTGCTCAGTGAACCAGGCTTCTGCGTCATTGTAGGATTGCTGAAGAGAAGTCTGGAGTGAGATGGGGTTACTATCGGAGGTAAAGAGTACCGCGTCATCTGCATAGAGTAGGATTTTACCGGTACATTCACTGGGCAGGGAGTTGAGGAAGAGGGAGAAGAGCAAGGGTCCAAGAATAGAGCCCTGAGAGACTCCAGAACGGATAGGGCAGGTGCTGGAGAGTGTTCCGTTAATTTTCACACATTGCGAGCAGGCTGACAAGTAGCTGGAGCACCAGGAGACAGGTCCAGTGGCAAAGCCTAGGTGCCTAAGGGTAGCTAACAGGAGGGGGTGTGAGACAGTATCAAAGGCTTTTGATAAGTCGATGAACACAGCACCAGCCAAGGAGCCAGAGTCCAGAGAGGTGTGCAGAAAGTTAGAGAACTCCAGGAGGGCAGTATTGGTGCTATGGCCAGCTCTGAAGCTATGTTGTTCAGGGCAAAGGATGCCATATTTGCAGAGGTATTCAGAGATTTGGGTGGCCACAAATTTTTCTAAGGCCTTAGAGAGAGGAGAGAGGAATGAGATAGGCCAATAGTTGCCCGGGTGTGTCCTATCACCACCCTTGTGAATTGGTGTGACAGTAGCAACCTTCCAGGCAGAGGGGAATTGCCCTAGGCAGAGAGACTTATTAAACAGGCAGGTGATTGGTGAGATGACCTGATCCAGGACCTGACGAAGAAGACAGGGATCAAGGGAGTCACTGCCAATAGTGTTACTCTTTAAGGCTTTAAGTAGGTATGGCCTGACTTCCTGGGCAGTGACACGACGAAGGTGGAACAGGGGGCGTGGGATAGTAGGGACAGCCCTGGAGGGAGGGGGGGTGAAGAAATTATCTAGCAGCACAAGGCTAAGGTCCGTGAAGGAGTTATTGAGGTGGGTGGCAATAAGGACAGGGTCTGAGGAGACTGTACCATTAATGTTAATAAGCGAGGTGGGGGGGGGGCATGTGCCACCATTCAGCTGCTTAATATTGTCCCAGAAGGACCTGGGGTTCCCCCATGAGGAGGTATGGGAAGCTTGATAATACTCAGCCTTCGCTTTGCAGGTGGCCCACGTACATTTGTTCTGGGCAGCAGCATAGGCCTGCCTGTCAGCTGGGCGGCCAGTTTCAACAGCAATGTGCCATAGGTTATCCCGATGCTTAAAAAGTGGGCGCAGGGCGAGGGTGACCCGGGGGCATGCCTTACTTTGGACCTGCATGCAGATAAAGGTGCAAAAATGTCGTAGGCAGAGTTGAAGGTGCAGATAAAGAAGGCAAGGGCCTTGTCAATGTCCGGGGTGTTTTGTAACGGGGACCAGTCAATGTGGGCTAGGAGAAGCTTAAGGTCTTTCAACCCACCAGGTCTGAGCCGCCGCCGATGGGTAGTTTGTACAGTGGGCTTGGCCAGGGAGGTTGACCAGTTGAAGAGAACAGGGGAGTGGTCACTAAGACAGTCAGAGAGAATTTGGATATTGTGGATGCGGCAAGGGCGGTTAGTGAGGACCACATCCAGGAGAGTGCTAGAGCCCCTTCTGAGGTTTACTCTAGTAGGTTGGGAGACTAGTTGAGTTAGGTCAATAGCAGCAAAAGCATCACGGGGGGAAGAGGATGTAGGGCTAAGCCAATTGATGTTCAAGTCCCCCACCAGGATTTGGTCGGAGGAGTTGGGTAAGGAGGTAAGATAGTCAATTAACGGGCCTAGTGCCTGAGCTTGATTTTTAGGAGGCATGTATGCCGTAGTCAGGTAGATGGAACCCCTAGAGGGGTCAGGAGATAGTTTTAGTGTTAGGGCCTGGGCCTTGTGGTCAAGGACCGGGGCAGGGAGGGCTAGTCCAATGAGACGGTCTTTGACATAAATGGCACAGCCCCCACCTCGCCTACCAACACGGTCCTCCCAGTGGAGGGAGTAGCCAGGGAGTGAGACCAGGGAGTCAGGGGTGGAGTCTGACAGCCAGGTTTCAACTATTGCAATAATGTCTGGTTTATGAACCGCCACCCAGCAATGTAGAGAGTCGAGTTTTTTACGGAGGCTACATATGTTCATGGACGCAATACGAAGTCCGGAGGATTTCAATGGGGAGCCATTGCAGGCAGGCCCAGGATTGGGATGTATGTTACCAGTCAGGAGCAAGAGGAGGAGAGCCGCCCTTGATAGCGGGTGGCAGAAGGAGAGTTTACACCAATGGGGATAGGAGCGGCGGGGAAGTTTAGTAGCACAGGGGGTCGTCAGGGCAGCACAGGCTGGGACTGCAAGCGTGATAAGATGCTCCAGGGAGCGGGGTGGGAGAGGTGATGCCCAGGTGGGGTGGTGTGGAGAGGAGCATATTGGATGGGTGGAGGAGGAAGGAGGGAGGGGGGCAGAGGCACAAAAGGAGGGGAGAGCAGGAGGGCAACTAGGGGCGCAGGAGTAGAGAGTCTGTGGGTATACAGTGACCCTTGGGAAAGCAAGAGACATTAGTAGGAGGGGAAGGAGAGACAGACAGGCAAGAAAGAGGATAACAGGCATGATGGGAGTGAGGCAATAATTGTAGGGGGTAAGATGGGGAGCTTGGATGACAGCGGAGAGGGTGGACAGGGGTGGAAGATGCAAGAGGTAGGGTAGGGAGACAGACACAGGGATAGAGTAGATTTAGCTGGTAGGAGCAAATAGGCAGGGGGCACAGTGACCTCTGGTGGCCAGCAGGTATAACCTGCAAATGGGAAAGTGGTGACTGCTGTGTAGCTGCATGATGGCCCTTTCTGTTTCATCCACCCTTTTATCTGTGTCCATTGCCCGAACTTCACTGGCCTCCTGCCGTTTTTCTAATTTATTAATATCGGTGCGTAGGGCTGTAACTGTTGACCTTATCTCTTTGAGGGAGTCCTGAAGCTCCGTTAGTACCTGTGCCATTTGCTGCTGAAGTACGGTGTAAGGGACCTGATCACTAGGTGTGGTACTGTGGCGGGAGGTTGATGTAGCCCGCGATCTCTCATTCTCCGAGTCGTCCCCTAGTGATCTCTCTCCATCTCGGTACTCCGGAGGTCTAATTTTAGTATCCCTTCATTTCTTAGCATTTTTCCCCTCCTGTAGTGTGATTTTATCTTTAGTTGCAGACTAAAAAGCTGTTTTTAGGAGGTATCAATCGTTTTCAGCGGGAGCTTGTCGTCTAAGGTTGCATTCTATACCATGACGTCACCAGAGTCTCTGAGAAGTTGTGTGTAAAGTGCATTTTGTGGACATAAAAACATGAAGGCCATTTTAAATAGAAATACATACAGTTAAAGCCTTTTTAAATAAAAAGGATTCAGAAGCCATACAAAACAATAATAATTTAATGATTAGTAAAGTAATAAAAAATCCTTAAGGTATTTTCATAAATTCACACTATAAATTTGTTACTGTACAAGGTTCTATGTATGAGGCTGAAGTGCTTTAGTCACTGTGGATCAGAGATAGAGAGTCAATTTCTGTGGAGATATACACTGCACCTTTAACTGAACCAGGAAGTCCCCTGAAACAAAACACTGCCCCCCCCCAGTTTTGAAACAACATGTTCAGACATTCAGACATGAAACAATATGTCCACACATGTAAACAGAAAAGTGCTCAGTCAGGTGACCCCACCAAAACATATTAAAAAACCTCTACATTGAGTTCACTTTAGTGCAGTCCAGCGGGGCTCAGCCCTCAGAGAGGAGAGGAGAGTTTCTACTGATTGCTCAGACAAGCTGTTGAATGCAGATGAGAGGGGAATTGGGAGCTCTAAGATCCAGGACTGTATTATGTGAGAAACTACTGATGTTAAGTAGTGATTTTCTTTGCAATTTTTTTCATTTATTATTTTTTGAACTTTTGAAAAATAAATATCACACCCCAGTGTGTTTTAAACCTGTAAATCTGCCTCGTCTGATGTTTATTCCCACATGCTGTGACACTCATCGGACCTAGTGCTTGAACTAGCTCCCCCCGGGACAGAGACAGGCCAGGTGCAACAACCCATCTACCGTGCAGAAGAGCTGAGCCAATCTGTTCCTTGCTGCAGCAATCTCCCTAGACAGAAAATCCACCTTTTTTCGGGAGATTCCCCTTTGATAGTCATAATAATATGACCTCAAAGCCAATTTGTCCATCAGCCCAGACTTCCTCCAGCAATGCTCCAGCCCCCGGCCCTTAACCTTCAACTCCCCAAGCTCCCCACCAAGCCACAGCGGTCTCTGGCGACTGGACAAGGGCCGTACACAGACAGGTGTGATAGAGTCAAAGGTGGCAGTGACAGCACTATTATAGGATGCTACTGCCTCCTCCGCACCCACCCCACACGCAGTTTCCACACGCGACATGTCCAGCATCGCTAATAGTCCTGTTGGGGACCATCCCCTTAAAGGGCGGTGCCAGACCATCTCCACAGAGGAAGGCTCTTTAAGGGGGGGGGCGCCCCCAAATGAGAACCTCAAAGTGCATGATCCGAGCAAAGCACTGGATCAATCACGAGGTCACCGATCTCAAGACCCAGTGTGTGAACACCAGGTCCAATATGTGCCCGTGACGGGGGACAACCAGTCAAGAGTCAATGACTAGTAAAACAGCTGGTTTTGCTACCACATTTTGATACCTACTGGGTACCTGCCCAAGAAGTGATATTTGACCCCTAGAAAATGATGGCCACAAAAATACTTAAGTGGCTAACACATTCTGAAACCTTTCAGCCAAACTGACCAACAGTTCAGAAACTGATTTCTCCCACCATGGTTGTGACACAAGTACAAGCCACATGTCTAGCACCATCCTACAAGGCTCTGCTGGGGGTCTGTTTATTCAGGTACAACAAGACCCTGCATAAAGTAATACACATGTCCCAAACATATAACTTTGCTTAGCCCCTGAAAAAGGGACTCCCTGAGGCCCAGTGGGTTTACCCGGTCAGCAAAATTCAATAAATAAAATATTTCTAAGTACACTATGTGTCTTAAAGAAAGCAGCACACAACTACGCAATGTGTATAGCACTTTCACATTTCTAACAATTCTACTACTTTGTGGAGGGTGTACAACATTGTGTGCCAAGCAGGCACATGATATAATAGATGTAAACCTTCATAGTTATGCGCCATAAAAGTACGCTAATTATAGTTCTACACTGCATACAAAACACCACACCTGTGCCGCATGACTTCCAGACACGTACTTTGCCCACTAGTCACAAGGATAGGGGTGGGGATTAGGATTGCTATATACAAATGTTAATATGTTGACGCTGTAGGAGATACCATACCACTGATATATGGCCCTGTACCTGCAGATTGTCCTTGGGTGATAAGGGTAGAGGATGTGGCAGGGTGGGTGGGAGTTACACATTAGAACCCTAATACTGTAGCACATTTCCAAACTTTGTGGACACTGTGTTTATAACCCCAATAACATATCTCCAACCTTTGTGCCAATGGGATCTTTGAAGATTTTGAAACGCATAAAAGCAGTGCTATAGCACTAAGCCTGTATATTGAAAGGTTTGCACAGATATCCTTAGCAGAAAAAGTGTCAAATAATGTTGTACAAAGCCACTCGAGAAATTTCAGACCCCAAAATTTTCTGGTCTGACCACCAACATTTAAATCAGAGGGTCAAACTGACTCCCACTTTACTAGTGCTAATGCAGGCATCCCATCCATATATTAAGGTTAAATCTTCACTTCTATGTTAAAGTGAATATTTGGGACTTTAATAACTTCGCAACCGTTTAAGCGATTTGCATGAAGTTATACAGGTGCCATCAGGGACCAAAGATTTCTTCATGTGGCAAGTTTCATGGGCCTAATTTATGTAAGGCACTTAATTTCTTGTAAGAGTTGAAGTGCTAATCTGCTGCTTATCACTCTGATCTCCCATTTGCTATGTAACCTTTTGGGATATCGGCGCTGTACCCTTTTGTATTGTAGTTTCCTCTGCTTATTGTTACTGTATTGTATTATTCCTTTCAGCCCCTCCCCCAGGACACATCTGGAATTGAGTGGCTCTCCGTTCAGTATGCCTTCCTGGTAAAACTCAAATAAATAAATAAATGTGTAGGTGCAGAGATACAAAGTGTCAAAAAACATGAAAATTACCACGGTTTGTCAAATTCTTTGCTACCGCGTTGCACAAAAACTGTGTGGAATTTTGGTCTGCATTTTTCAGGGCATACAGGTCCTGGGTCACAGTGGTGCCTTTTGAAGGTTTGGTGAAAAAATATTAATTCCTTCCAAACTTATTACATTTTAAAGTTTCCCATTATTTCCTATGGGAAAAGTTAGATGTGAAGCTCGAAACAGGATTCTTGACTGCAAATGAGGAATTCTCATTTGCAAACGCAGAATCCTATTTCGAAAATGCAAAATCCTAGTTTATGCTGCCATCTTGTTTTCAGTTAGCAAGACAAAGCGACTTAAAATTCTAAAATTATACAGTCCTTTGGTAAACACCACCAGTTGTGTTTACCTAATCAGGGGTCATGGAATCAGATTCTGGGGGCAGTTTGTTTGGAAATATGTGCACAAATGTGTTTATTTTATCTGCGGAAATCTTTGCCCGTAAATCATGGAAAAGTTTTACCGCAAAAAAAGATTTTTTTTTTACCATAGATTGTGAAAAAGGATTTGCGAAGCAGGATTCTTTTTCTAGATTTGTGAAAAAGGATTTTTTTTTCTGCAAATTGCTAAAAAGGAAGCACGGAAAAGGATTCTTTTTCACAACCTGCGGAAAAAGAATTTTTATACAGGCGTTTTCTTTGTCACTTCACAGTAAACAGCTTGGAATTTTGGTTTGAAATTTTCAGGGTACAAAGGGGTTGGGTCCACGGATGTGACTTTTGCTGGTTTGGTCAAAATATATTACTTTGCTGTGGAGTTCTGTGCGTTTCAATTTTCCTTTGTTTCCCATAGGATTACATTGTAATGGGAGGTATTCACATTTGTTTCTTTGTCACTGTACTGTGAAGAAACAGTTTGCCATTTTGTTATGAAATTTTCAGGGTACAGACGACTCTGCCATCGATGTGCCTTTTATTGATTTCGTTAAAATACATTCCACACCAAAACAAAGGCCCTAGATTTCAGGAGGGTGGACTTTAGGAAAATGGGGAAGTGAGTTAGCAGCACTCTGGCAAGGATACAGAATGGAAAGGGGGTTGAGCAAAGGTGGAAGAAAATTAAGGCGGCATTAGAAGAAATTGCAAGCCTATGTATTAGACAGGTACCAAAGAATAAGAGAAGGAGGAGATCACTTTGGTTCTCACAAAAAGTAGCAGCGGCAGTCAGGGCAAAAAGAATAGCCTTCAAGCAGTACAAAACAACACAGGGGGAACAGAACAGGGAGGTGTATAAGAGTTAAAGAAAAGAAGCAGCAAAAGGGATCAGAGATGCAAAGGCTCTCACAGAAGAGAAAATAGCAAAGTCAGTGAGGAGGGGGAATAAACGTTTTACAGATACATCAGTGAAAGAAGAAAAAAATAAGGCAGGAATAGTGACAATCGGGGGGGTGAATATGTGGAGGAGGACCAGAAGAAGGCAGACATACTGAACAAGCATTTCTGCTCAGTATTCACGAAGTAAGGGGAGGGAAATGATCCACAGATAAAGGAGAAAGTAAACGGTGGGAGAGTGGACACGAGTCCCTTTACAGAGGACAGGGTACTTTAAGGAACTGGAGAAGTTAAGAGTTGACAAGGCTATGGGACCTGGTGAGGTACACCCAAGGATACTAAAAGAACTGAGGAAAGAACTGGCTGCGCCCCTGGCAGCCCTGTTCACTCTATCCTTGGATACAGGGATAGTACTGGGAGACTGGAGAAGGGCAGATGTGATGTCAATCCAAAAGAGTGGGAGCAGGGAAGAGGCAGGGAACTATAGGACAGTAAGCCTGACATCGGTGGTAGGGAAGGTAATGGAGACATTAATGAAGGAAAGAATGGTGGAGTACCTGACCAGAAACAAATTGCAGGATCCAAGACAGCATGGGTTCACAGGGGGGAGATCATGCCAAACTAACCTAGTTGAGTTTTTCGACTGGGTGACGAGAGTCTTGGACCGGGGGGGAGGAGGAGTGGACTTGGATTTCAGGAAGGCCTTTGATACGTTTCCACATAGGAGATTAGTCAACAAGCTGAACATTGTAGGGGTGGGTACAGAACTGGCTAGGCAACAGGAGCCAGAAGGTAGTGGTGAATGGGGTGGGGTGGGGAGAGAGAATGGTGACAAGTGGGATACCACAGTGGTCAGTCTTGGGGCCATTATTATTCAATGTATTCACTGGAGACATTGTAGACGGACTGGAAGGGAAAATATGACTGTTTGCAGATGACACAAAGATCTGCAACAACAGGGTGGACACACACACAAGAGGAAGTGGATAGGATGAGAAGGGACCTAAACAAACTGGAGGAATGGTCAAAGGTATGGCAGCTGGGGTTTAATGCTAAAAAATTTAAGGTTATGCACAGGGGTGCAAGAACCCAGGGGCAACTTACCAACTAGGAGGGGAAGAAATGACAACAACTAATCAGGAAAGGAACCTAGGAGTCATCATAACAGGGGACCTCAAGGTGTCTAGTGAGTGTAGTGGGTAAGGCAAGCAGGATGCTGGGATGCATTGGGAGAAGAATAACAAGCAGAAAGAGGGAAGTAGTTTTGCCCCTGTATATGTCACTGGTGAGGCCACACCTCAAGCACTGTGTCCAGTTCTGGAGGCCCCCATCTCAGAAAAGATATCAACCAGGTGGAGGCAGTGCAGAGAAGAGCTACCAAAATGATCCAGGGCATGCATCAAAAAAGTGATAAGGAAAGGCTTAGGGAATTAAATGTGTACTCACTGGAGGTAAGAAGGGACTGGTGGGACATGATAGAAACATTCAAGTATGCCAGAGGAATAAATAAGGTAGAGGAGACCTCTTTCTAGACTTCAGCAAGGCATTTGACTCTGTTCCTCACGTGGGCCTGTTGGATAAGCTAGGAGAAATGGGGGTGGGAAACCAGATGATCAGATGGATAGGCAATTGGCTCCAGGACCGGACCCAGAGGGTCATAGTTGGTGGGCTAGTCTCATCCCCAAGGAGGGTCATTAGTGGGGTCCCACAGGGATCAGTCCTTGGGCCCCTTCTGTTCAATGCCTACCTATCTGACATAAGGACAGGAATCAGGAGTGAGATGAGTCTCTTTGCAGATGACTCGAAACTGGGGGCGGTGGTGGATGGGGAGGAGGGGAGGGTGGCCCTGCAGGGGGACCTGGAGGCTCTGGAAAGATGGTCTAGAAAGTGGAAGCTGAGGTTCAATGCAGGGAAATGCAAGGTACTCCACCTGGGGGCCAGAAACCCAGGCCAAGTGTACACCCTGGGGGGGGAATACTACAAGTCTCAATGGCTGAGAGGGACCTGGGGGTGGTAGTGGATGTCAAGATGAACAACTCTGAGACTTGTAGGAGGGCAGCAGCCAAGGCCAACAGGATGCTGGGATGCATCGCTAGTGGGATCACCTCCAGAAGGAGGGAAGTGATACTCCCTCTGTATAACTGCTTGGTGAGGCCGCACCTGGAGTACTGCGTGCAGTTTTGGAGGCCGCACTTAAAGATGGACATTAACTTCCTGGAGAGGATCCAGAGGAGGGCAACGAAAATGATTTGGGGCTTGGGGGACAGGACCTATGAGGAGAGGCTCAGAAGGCTAAATATGTACACATTGGAAGAGAGAAGGGACCGGGGGGACATGATAGCGGTCTTCAGGTATATGAAGAGGGTAAATGGGGGAGGAACAGTCAGGGTGCTTCGAAGGAAGGAGGAAGGGGCCACTAGAGGGCATGGGGGGAAGATTCAGGGGAGAAAGGAGGAGGTGCTACTTCACTGAGAGGGTGGTGGAGCCATGGAATGCACTACCTAGGGGGCTGGTGGAGGCAGAGACAGTGGAGGGGTTCAAGAGGGGGTGGGACAGGTACAGGGGAAGGGTTCTGGAAGCAAAATCCAATGCAGCAAGAATATCCGGAACTGGGAAGGGAGAAGCCAGAGAAGGCGAGGGGGACAGCAAGGTCAGCACCCAGGGTGGGGGCTGACCAAACGAGCAGACACGAAAGACCGTTAGGCCTATTCTGCTGGCATTTTAGTATGTTAGTATATTACCCGGTTACCAAAGCCTAAAATAAAATAAAAATATTAAAGTGGCTTATACCATCTCTATGAGGCTTTTATGCAAATGACTTGGGGGACATATGACAACCGTACTAGTTGTTATGTAACATACTAAAGTGCAGCAGAATAGGCCTAACGGTCTCTTGAGTCTGCTCGATTTTCAGCACCCGCACTGAGGGCCTACTCTGGTGTCCCCCCATGTAGGACCTCTTATGTGAAAAGCACTATGATTTCACAACACGACAAAACAGGAGGTCAGCCAAGTCTAACAAAACATTTTTATACAACTTCATGGGCAAACTGGCAAAAAAATTACTGTAAACCCTGGGAAGGGCAGAAGAAATTCTGAACTGTATTCACCACTGAATGGTAAAACAGACAACCTATATTTACAACACAACATACTGAAGTACAGCCCTTTTTTTTTTTTTTTTTTTTTTACTATTCCTTCTTTTGTGCAATTATGGTTCCCCATGTCCACCACCCAGAACATGAAGTAGCCACAGCTGAACCCTTCTTTCGAGGCAGATTTTGCATCAAGCTAGTAAGGTTTTCCTTTAACTAGCCCTGCGGGTTTGTAGTGGAGAATGTAAAATTTCTATAAGTACACCAGCTGGGCCAGTGGAAAATAGAAATTTAAATATCTGTAAATTTTCTTTCTCAGACTGCTGGTCTCTGGGCTCATCACTTCTGGGAGGTCCTTCCTGGAATCACGTGACAGGCAGGAGGTATACAGACTTCTGCAGGACGGTGATACCCTCCCACTCATTTCCTCCAGATGTCAGTACTTCATAGCCTTTGTCTTCTGAGGAAACACATAACTTGGAACAAACAAAAGAAAGGTTAGTGTAACCTGCAGATGGAGGCAGACTTTCAGTATTCTGGGAGGGACAGAGCCCGGAGACCAGCAGTCAGAGAAAGAAAATTTACAGGTATTTAAATTTCTATTTCTCTCTCCTAAAGCTGGTCTCCGAGCTCATCACTTCAGGGATATACTAAATCAGTACATCCCTCCACTTCCAGGGTGGGAAGAATGTTCTTAGTCCCTTATGGGTCCATCACTGCCTGGAGGACCCTGTGGCCAAAGGACGACTTTGCCGAGGCGGCGACATCCAACTTGTATAACTTTGCAAAGGTATGGATGGATGACCGCATGGTGACCTTCCACTTTGAATCTTAGAAATTGACAGTGTGCTTTCCGAATGGGAATGTGCAGATAAGCATCTTGTAAATCTATTGAGGCCAAAAAGTCCCCCTGATAGATTTCTCAGATGATGGAGGACAGGGTCTCCATCTTGAATGTTCTGTGACGAACAAAGCCATTTAGAAACTTGACATCTAACACTGGCCTGAAGCCCTCTGAGCGTTCTGGCACTATGAAGAATAGGGAGTACACTCCGCTGTTCCTTTCTCGAGTGGGGACTTGTTTGATCGCTGCTGCCTGTATGAGATCTGTAATCGCTTGTGGGGCCACCCCTCATTTTACTGGGTTGCTTGAGACTGGCGAGGACACTATGTGGGGCATGGGGGGCCAGAAGTCTAACTCAATGAAGAAACCCTCGCAAATTACGTCTAACACCCACTTGTCCGTGGTGGTGCGGACCCATTCCTCAAAAAAGCTGGAAAGCCTGCCCCCGACAAGAGGATGGGTCTGTGAGTCCTCACTGTGATTTTTTGGAGTCATCCTCCGTATCTCGGGCACCTCCCCACCTCAGAAGCTACGTTGGTTGTGCGAGTTGAACCAGGATCGTCTGCCTGGAGTCAACTTGTTCTGACCCCTGGAATAATTTTGGGCAATAAAATTCTGTCTGGATACTGAGACCCAGTTCTTGTTCCTTCCCCGGGCTTGCGGCATTCGCACTTTTGCCGTTTCTCCATATTCCCCGACCGCCTCCTTTAGAGCGGAGCCGAAAAGAAGGCCTCCTTCGTAAGGGGCATTTACCAAATGCATCTTTGAGGAGACATCTGCCTGCCAAGTTCACAGCCATAAGTTGCGTCAAGCTGAGGTCTGGTAAGACACAGCCCTTGCTGCACACCCGACGGCCTCCTCCGATATGTCAGCTGAACAGGCCTAAGCTAGTCCCATGAGCTGCAAATACTGTAAAATGGGTTGGTTCTTAGAAACATAGAATTTGACGGCAGATCAGGACCACTTGGCCCACCTAGTCTGCCCATTTCCCTACCTAACGGATAAGCTGCAGATCCTAGTTAACCAACAGCCTACTTCCTCCTACCCCCCCCCACTAGAATTGCCTTATGTCTGTCCCATGCATTCTTGAATTCCCCCACTGTTTTTGACTGTATGACCTCCTCAGGAAGGCTGTTCGATGCATCTACAACCCTCTCTGTGAATAAATACTTCATCACATTATCTCTGAGCCACCCCCACATCTTCAAATTGTGCCCCCTTGTTCTTGCTCATCTCTTTTTCTGAAAAATGCTACCCTCTTGGACTTTTGTTGATTTCCTTGAGGTTTTGAAAGTTTCTATCATGTCTCCCCTTTCCTCGAGGCTATACATCTTAAGCTCCTTTAGTCTTTCTTCACATGTCTTCTGGTGCAGACCCTGCACCATTTTGGTTGCCCTCCTCTGGACAGCCTCCACCCTGTCTTTGTCTCTGTGGAGATGAGGTCTCCAGAACTGTACACAGTACTCCAGATGTGGTCTTACCAACTGTCTGTACAGAGGGCCAACAACTTTCTGTTTTCTACTGGTGATGTCTCTCCCTGTGCATCCCAGTATCCCCCAGCCCTCCTTACTGCCTTCTCACATTGCTGGCCCACCTTTAGGTCGTCTGATATGACTACCCCCAGGTCCCTTTCCATTTCTGCTGTTATCAGTATCTCACTCCCCATTGTGTACTCCTGCCCTGGGTTTTTGTTTCCCAGGTGCATTACTCTGCACTTCTTTACGTTGAATCTAAGTTGCCATACATTTGACCATTCCTCCAACCTTGCCAAGTCCCTTTTCATCCTTTCCACCCCACCTTGCGTATCAACCCTTTGCAGACCTTTGTGTCATCTGCAAAGAGACATACCTTCCCCTTCAGTCCCTCCGCAATGTCACTTATAAAGACATTAAAAAGGACCGGCCCCAGCACTGAACCCTGCGGTACCCTACTAGTAACCCTCCTTTCTTCACTGTGGACTCCATTTACTATTACCCGCTGTGTCCTGTTTTCCAGCCAGTGTTTTACCCAGGCTACCACCCTGGGACCCACTCCAAGGCTGGCTAAATTGTTTATTAATCTTTTATGCGGGACTGTGTCAAATGCCTTGCTAAAGTCTAGGTAGGCCATGTCCACAGCCCCTCCCTGGTCTACTACTTTGGTCACCCACTCAAAGAAATTAATTACATTTGTTTGACATGACCTTCCTGCTGTGAATCCATGCTGCCTTGGGTCCTGTGCCCCACTGGCCTCCAGGTACTAAACAATTCTTTCATTCAGAAGTGGTTCCATCATTTTCCCTACCACTGAGGTCAAACTGACAGGTCTGTAGTTTCCTGCCTCTGTCTTGCTCCCACTTTCTGCTCTGGCTCATCAGCGAGCTGGAATGCCAGATCAGTGGCCCAGGAGAGCGCAGCTCTAGCCGAGTAGAGGTTAGCCATAGCTGCCTTGAGGGAGGATGCAGTAGACTGAAAGGCTTTCTTTAGAGGTGTGTCCACTTTCCTATCCACCGGGTCCCGTGGGGAGGCTCCACCTTCTGCTGAGATAACCATCTTTTTCATGAGATTTGAGATAAGAGGGTCTATCCTAGGACAGTCGAGTCATTTCTCCGAAGGCTTCTTGTCAAATTTCAGTAGTTTGGTTAGGCGGTGAGGGACGGGGAAAGAACATTCGTGTCCCTGCCATTCCTCCTTTAAGAAGTCCTCTATGGCCAAAGGGAGGCGGAAAAGCAGTCACTGGCTTCGAAGCTGACACAAGCCGGAATGCTGGCTTCACTCACTTGGGCTCTGGAGGAGAAGGTGAGCTCAGGTGGCTCTCCTCTGACACCTTTTTAATGAAAAAAATCTAGATCTTCCAAATCAAAGTTTCTGGCTGGTGAGGAGTCCAAGTCGGAATCCAAGTTTGGGAGTTTCCCCTCTTCTAAGGATGTATAGCCAGACCCTGAGGGTGACCCATCCTGTCTGTGCTTCCCATGGGCTGCGTCCCTGGGTCTGGATCTACTCCTGGATCTGGGCCTTTTCCTCCTCCTCCTGTCATGTCGTGAGGAGCGTGAGGTGTCCTCATTCGAGGATGGGGAGGGAGTGGGCTTGTGGGTGGCTTTCCTATGGGTCCTGGGCTCCGGAGACTGCTGAAGGACATTGAAACATGAGAGGTTGATGGCAAAGGTGCTATTCAGTTTCTCTATTAGATCTGGGGCTAGAGGCCCAGCTGAGTGGCGACGTTCCTCTAAGGTGGGGGACTGTCCCTAACCCCTGAGCTGGTCTCGTGGATCCTGAGATTCTGAGGCGGATGCCTCATCTGCCTCATCCCAGGCTGGACAGATTCCACTGTCGCATTTGATGCACAGAGACCCTGCGAATGTGGCCAGCATGGGTGTTCTGCACTTGTGGCACTTTCTGCCTCTGGGGGCTGTCCTTAGCAGAGGCCAAGATATTCTGATTTAAAAATTTTATAAAAAAATTTTATTGTCTTGAAAACTGAGCATGGTGCATTCCAGTTCCTTTAGGGCTTTGGTTTGTTATTGCTTTTAAAAACTGAGCTTGGTGCAGTCCAGTCCCTTTAAGGCTTTGGTTCCCCCCAAGCTCCAAGATCCGTCGACGAGCTGAGGAATGGTCTGCTCCCTCTGACCCTCTTAACTGCCTGCCTCTCCGCCTGCCTGAAGAGCGCTAATGTTCCCATGCTAATTGTCCAGCAACGGAGAGCCTGATGTGATAATGCGGCTCTCCAACTGGCAGGCGTGTCGACGGCTAAAGCGTCCTGTGTCCGTTGACAGGAGAGAAGCTCAGGGCACCCGTCGACAAGCGAATCCTTCTTGTGCTTTCAGCCAGGGTGGCTGCTGCTTCAGGCAACGCCTGGAGTCTAAATGACGTGGGCGCTGGTCTGGCCCCAGGCACGCCGTTACTGCCTCCTCGATGCTCTGGGGGGCTCAGCGCGGGAAGATGGCTGCGCGTGGTGAGAGAGGGAGCAGGAAGCCCGTGTGTACAGCTTGCAAGGCTGAGACTGGGGTCCCTGTGTTAGCGCTCAGGAGCGCTATTAAGCTGTCCAAAAGTATATAAAATAAGTAGACTCACTGAATAAGTCTTCAGGTCTGTCACTCCTGTGACAGAGGTCCTGCAGAGTTCCTACCACTAGACAGGCAGGAAGTAAGACTGACGTCTGGAGGAAATGAGTGAGAGGGTATCACCGTCCTGCAGAAGTATATACACCTCCTGCCTGTCACGTGGTTCCAGGAAGGACCTCCCAGAAGTGATGAGCCCAGAGACCAGCTTCAGGGAGAGAGAGAGAGAGAGAGACAAAGTCTGTGGGGCTGGTGGATTTCCCTAATCACTAGCCCTGCTGTCTAGTGGCTGCATAACTTAATTTTCGACCCCTGCACAGCCAACCTCAATGTAACCCCTTTATTTGGTAAGCAGAGCGTGTACCTATGTTAGGCAACCAAAATTCTCCCTCTCTCCCCGGAAGCTTCATTTCGACATCCCAGAATTGTACCCTGCCACTGCCCCATAACACCCTGCCCTTTAAGAAAACACCACTGTTGGCCAGCCCACTGGCATGGCGGGCTCAGGCTCTGGTCCCCTTACTGCCTGAAACGCCAGCGACTCAGGTTCAGGAATGGAACAGAGTCACTCAGGGGCTGGCTGGGAGAGGGAGGACTGAGAGTCTCAAGGACAGCCCCTCTCCCTCAGGAAGAGGTTCTGAGTTCTGCCACCTAACAGTCACTTGGCAGAGGCCGGGTAGGCAGGGCCTGGCAGACCAGCAGATGTGGCACAGGCATCTGCTAACGCAGCACCCAGGTGCATCAACACCCACGTGCGTACCTCTTGTCACATGCAGAAAGCACGTGATGAAAACTGGAGGAATAAAGCCCTAGCTCTCTTGGCACCCCCCCCCCCCAACACACAACCCTACATGGCATGGCCACCCGCTAAACATGGTTTTATATAAGTGGTGGTCAGCCTGGCAGTTCACAGGTTGGGTTGGTGACAGTGCTGAGGGTACCGCCAGAGACCAGGAGTGAGGAGCGGGAAAAATAAATGCTGTCAAATAGGTGTTGCCTGTACACTCCGCACAGACAGCTCCATGTTTTAACATGTTGTTTTTTCAAGTGAGGGGGCTTTGTGGTCTCCCACAGTTACTGGAATCTTACAGACTCCCATATTAGACAACCCATGAGCTTTAAGACCTTTCTTCCAATCAATGTAATTTACAATGTTTTTTAGTTTATTTAAAAAATGTTTTTAACATTACTATCATAATTGGAAATCACTGTCGGCCCAGTGGCACTGAGGGTTGAGCCACTGGACACCACACCTTGCACCACACCGGCGACCCGGGTTCAGGAACAAACTCGGGTTGTCAAGAGTCAGCCAGGTGGGAGGGGGATTGAGCATCTCAGGGACTGATCTCCTCCGGGGAAGGACACCCACGCATGTGCTGGCTCCTAGCGGTAGCTGGGGGCTAGGGCGAGTCATGGAGCAAGAAAGGGTCGACACGGCAGACGTCTGATGCACGGGAGCGCGTACCGCAGCGCCACTGGCATCACTGCACGTCAGTGCTGTGAGCGGACCAAGGAGGAAAATGCAGCCCCAAACCTCTGGCCTGTGACAGACTACCCCTACGGCGTTACACTGACCACTCCTTCACAGCTCCCTCCGGTCCTGACTCCCCAAATGCTCTTCTGCACTACAGGGGGTGCAATGTGGCCTACAAGAGGGTGAGAGGGCAAAGGGGTCATATCTCAGTCACAGTGGTCAGTGTAGGGGCCGCCGGGGTCAGACTGGATGTGGGGGGAACCATGGGACCACCACCCCCAGTCAAGGAGGTAAGGCACCAAAAAAGATGATTAACACATAAATAATTGGAAATCACTTCTTGAATACCTGTGCTGTTTTCTTTTTTTTTTTATCTTTCCATAATGGTTTTTACCCATCAAGGCAGGAGGGCAGGCTTTCAGCCCCATTCCCACAGCTCCCAACCAGCATCCACCTCCTCCAGTACTCCGGGCTAAGTTTTTTTTTTTTTTTTTTTTTTTTTATTGTTTAACCAGGAGTGGCACACTAAGCTGAAAATTTGTTTACAGGTGCGACCTGGGAGCACAGGGAATTTAACCGACTTGCTCAGGGTCACACAATATATGCAAGTGGCGGGCTGTGGGATTCAAACCCAGGTCTCCAGATTTGCAGTTCAGATCCTTAAACCACTGCGCTATACTGCTTCCCAAAAGTCCCCACAGGTTCTCCCCACCAGAATGGCAGGGCCAGAGGTTCTGTCTCCCAGTGAACACATCCAGAAGTGCCTGGAGACAGGGTGGCAGTGCAGGTTGAGATGGAGGCGGACGGGAACTCATTTAGCCTGCCTGGCTCTTTTCCATCTTCTTCCCTTTTCCCTCACCGCAGCAAGTAGGTACATGCATGTGATGGCACATGATCCCAGAACCGTGGACCCTCCCTTCAAGTTGCTTGCACCTACACTACCACTGAGCCTCCACCCAGTGGCAATCATAGGCTGAGCCAGCTGGCCACCCCTCCCTGGGAGAGAGCAGCAGTCCCAGGAATGCTCAATCCTCTCCCCTTCGGCTGACTCCCAGCGACCAGAGCTCATTCCTAAACCTGGGTCACTGACATGGCGGCCTCCCGCATCACTGAGCCAGCCTCAATACTCGTAAGTGGATCCCTCCATTGGTGGTACCAGGGAGTACAACTTATGACTGGGGTCACATATTTCTGTAAACAACTTTCTTGCCATCCCTTTTCTTCTTAGAATTAATCTAACTTACACCTCTGTAAGGCCTCACATCACATGGGACCTCAAATGTTAATACCATTCTTAGGGCTATCATTTTCCTAGCTCCTTAGTCTCCATTTTTGTTAACAATCAAACTGGGGCTCCATATTCAAGTACCAATCTAATAACATACAGTAATAGTATAACAAATCTTCTCGATTTACCCTGACCTTTTCAACACTGTAAAAGTACAGTCTCGTATTTGCTTTTTTAAAAACATGCCCTCTACTTGCTCCTTCCATCCAAAGCCATGCTGAAACATGATGCCCAATAACTGGACATGTTCCACAACCTCAATCCCTCTAAACATCAAGGGAGGACATTCCCATTTGCTTTGATTTTCCTAACCCAATTTCATTGATTTTGTCTGGGTTTATTTCAGTAAAGTTTGTTTTTAATTAATCCTCAATATT
Source organism: Neoceratodus forsteri (assembly GCA_016271365.2). NCBI lineage: Eukaryota > Metazoa > Chordata > Ceratodontiformes > Ceratodontidae > Neoceratodus > Neoceratodus forsteri. The sequence goes on along the minus strand of CM028131.1, from coordinate 104,642,226 downwards.
TGTAAGTCTCCTGCATCATACCCTTACTTATTTCAGTAACTCTCAATCACAGTGGTATGTATAATCCACGTACTTAATAGATGGCCCATTAGTTTTCAGATCACTGGTCCCCTGAGGCCCCCCACCATTATTTTCTGCAACAGAGTAAATCTAAGGAACTTGAAAATGATTACTAAAACACTAACAGGAAACACAGAAACATAGAATTTGCAGGCATATAAGGACCACTTGCCCCACCTAGTCTGCCCATTTTTCCCTGCCTGTAGTATCACTGTAGATTCTAGTTGATCTTGGACCCATTCGCACCCCCACCCCCCCGGTCCATTTCTCCAAGATTCCCTTATGTCTATCCCATGCATTCTTGAACTCCACCACCTCCAGTGGAAGACTGTTCCAGGAATCCACCACTCTTTCTGTTAAGAAGTACTTCCTCACATCTCCCCTGAATCTACCCCCCTCCAGCTTCTTGTTGTACTCCTTTGTCCTTGAGCACCTTTTTTCTGAAAAATACTTCCTCTCTTGTACCTTGTTTACCCCCACGTGGTATTTTGTTTTCACTTAGATTTTTATGGTTTTTTTCCTGTAAACCCCCCCCCACAGACAGATGGCCATTCATGTGCGTGGAGGTGCGCACGCACACCGAAAGCTAGTTCAGCCCCTTCCTCCCACCTGCGCTACTGCCCCTGCCTGCCTACCTACATTACCCCACGGACATCCATCCGGTGGGGGCGGAGGCTATGAGGAGGCGACAACCCATCCTCCACCACCCCGGAAGAGGAGGCCTCGTGGCTCACTCAGTCCGCTCCTCCAGCCCCCCCATGCCAGCACCCTGATAACCCGAGGTTGTTCCCAAACCCAGGTCGTAGCGCGGCGCGGTTAAGGTCCAGCACCTCAACTCTCCGATGCCGCGGACCAGCCCCCATGTGGTATTTACAGGTTTCTACCATATCCCCCCTCTGTCTCCTCTAGGGTGTACATATTTAGGTCCTTTAATCTCTCCTCATAGGGCTTATGATGCCAAAAATATCTGAAGCCAGCATTGGTAAAATGGCAGCGATAAGGGAAAATGGAAGTACAGACAGGAAAGATATAGAGGGAAGTTGTTAGGAAAACAGATGAAAAATCTTGGAAGGCCATGTGCATGAATGCCCGCAGTCTGGATAATAAGATCCTGGACCAAATTGCCTTTATGGCAGAGGCAAACCTGGACACTGTCGCTGTTAGCGAAACATGCTACACGGGGAACCATATAGCCATACCAGGGTACACACTACTGGGGAAAGACGGTGTAAAAACAGGGAGGAGCAGCGCCTAGCTACATTAGGGAGGGAATTAAAGCAACTGAGGTACAGGGAAAATAGGAAGGGGAAGAGGCACTGTGGGTCACCCTGGAGACGGGTAATGGCACAATTCGCACTGGCATGATCTACAGATCTCCAGCACAATGGGAAGAGCTGGACAGGGTACTGGGTGAAGTCATCCACAAAATGGCAGCTAAAGGGGACATGCTCCTGGTGGGAGATTTCAATTTGCCGGATATTGACTGGAGCACCAATGCTGCAGTCCCAGCCAAGAGCAGAGACATCCTGGATGCCCCGTAGGGGGCGTACCTCAGACAGCTGGTGGAGCCCACCTGAGAGGGAGCAATACTGAACCTGGTACTCACCAATGGAGACAGAGTTACAGATGTAGTGGTAGTAACTACCTGGAGTCCAGTGATCACTGTACGGTGTGGTTCAATGTGAGAACAGTGGAGGAGTCAAACCACACAAATGCAAGGGTCCAGGATTTCAGACGGACCAACTTTGCAAAACTGGGGGAATCTCTCAAAAATGCCCTGGCAGGGGACGAGGAAAGGGGGAGGGATGTAGAGGAGCAGTAGGTGAATCTAAAGAGCCATAGCAGAGGCAACAAGCCTTTGTGTTAGGCAGTTAAGTAAAACAAAGAGAAAGAAAAAACTACTACGGTTCTCAAAGGAAATGGCTGGGAAGGTAAGAGCGAAAAGGTTGGCATTCAGTAGATACAAGGAAACACAGAGGGAGGAAAACAGGGAACTGTATCTAGAAAAGTGAGACGAGGAAAGCAGTCAGGAGCACAAAGGCGATAACAGAGGAAAATATAGCCCGGGCAATGAAGGAGGGAGACAAGACCTTTTTCAGGTACATCAGTGAAAGAAAAAAGTCCAGGGGTGGAATTGTGAGGCTAAAAGGGGAAGGAGGGGAGTGTGCGTAGGGGGAGCTAGAAAAAGCAGCAATCCTGAAAAAATATTTTACTAACATACTAAAATGCCAGCAGAATAGGCCTAACAGTCTTTCGTGTCTGCTCGTTTGGTCAGTCCCCAACCTGGGTGCTGACCTTGCTGTCCCCCTCGCCTTCTCTGGCTTCTCCCTTCCCAGTTCCGGATATTCTTGCTGCATTGGATTTCGCTTCCAGAACCCTTCCCTGTACCTGTCCCACCCCTCTTGAACCCTCCACTGTCTCTGCCTCCACCAGCTCCCAGGCAGTGCATTCCATGGCTCCACCACCTCTCAGTGAAGTAGCACCTCCTCCTTTCTCCCCTGAATCTTCCCCTCCAGCTTCCAGCTATGCCCTCTAGTGGCCCCTCCTCCTTCCTTCAAGCACCTGACTGTTCCTCCCATTTACCCTCTTCATGTACCTAAGACCTCTATCTATGTCCCCGGTCCTTCTCTCTTCCAATGTACATATTTAGCTCTTGAGCCTCTCCTCATAGGTCCCTGTCCCCCAAGCCCCAAATCATTTTGGTTGCCCTCCTCTGGACCCTCTCCAGGAGGTTAATGTCCCGCTTTAAGTGTGGCCTCCAAAACTGCGCAGTACTCAAGGTGCGGCCTCACCAAGCAGTTATACAGAGGGAATATCACTTCCCTCCTTCTGGAGGTGATCCCCCTAGCGATGCATCCCAGCATCCTGTTGGCCTTGGCTGCTGCCCTCCTACAAGTCTCAGAGTTGTTCATCTTGACATCCACCACCACCCCCAGGTCCCTCTCAGCCATCGAGACTTGTAGCATTCCCCCCAGGGTGTACACTTGACCTGGGTTTCTGGCCCCCAGGTGGAGTACCTTGCATTTCCCTGCATTGAACCTCAGCTTCCACTTTCTAGACTATCTTTCCAAAGCCTCCAGGTCCCCCTGTGGGCCACCCTCCCTCCTCCCCATCCACCACCGCCCCAGTTTGAGTCATCTGCAAGAGACTCATCTCCTCCTGATTCCTGTCCTTATGTCCAGATCGTGGCGTTGAACAGAAGGGCCCAAGGATGATCCTCAGGGACCCCACTAACGACCCCTCCTTGGGGATGAGACTATCCTCACAACCACGACCCTCTGGGTCCGGGTCCTGGAGCCAACTGCCTATCCATCTGATCATCTGGTCTCCCCACCCCATTTCTCCCAGCTTATCCAACAGGCCCATCGGAGGAACAGAGTCAAATGCCTTGCTGAAGTCCAGAAAGAGGACATCCACTGGTCTACCCAGGTCCAAGGCACTTGTCACCCAGTCATAGAACTCCACCAGGTTTGTCTGACTTGATTTCCCCGGGATGAATCCATGCTGTCTATCGTCCAGGCACCCTGACTTATCCAGGTCCCCCAGCCTCTCCTTGACAATGCCCTCCATCACCTTGCCCACCACCGAGGTCAGGCTGACAGGCCTGTAGTTCTCTGCCACCTCCCTTGATCCCCCCCTTGTGGATAGGCACTATATGCGCCACCTTCCAGTCTTGGGGCACCCACCCTGTCCTCAGAGAGATGGTGAAAAGCTCTGCCAGGGGTTTCGCCAGGACATCTGCAAGTTCCTTCAGCACTCTGGGATGTAATTTATCCGGCCCCGGTGCTTTCTCCGTCTTAAGGGCTGAGGCTTCCCTCACTCTCTCAGCTGTGATTTCCACTTCCAGTCCCCTTCCTGCTTAGCCCTCCCCACCTGCCAGTGATGCCTCCCTCTCCCAGACCTGCCACCGGTAAGGGTCCCCTCCTCAGTATCTCTGTCTCCTCCCATGTATGATGCAGCACCCCATTTTCCTGAGGAAACTGAGGTGAAGTACTCATTTAGTACCTCAGCCTGCTCCCCGGTCTTGTGCCCATCCCTCCCTGATTTAATCCTGCTAATCTGCCCCTTCACCCTTCGTTTTTCCCCAATGTATCTAAAGAACCCTTGTTCCCTCTCCTAATTTCCCTGGCCAGGTTCTGCTCCTTCCTTGCCTTGCAGCCCTCACCACTCTAGTGGCCCTTCTAGCCATCAGCTCATACTCCCGATCCCTTTCACTCCTTGAGCACTTGAATTGCTTATAGGCTGCTTTCTTTCCCGACCACCTCCTGGACCTCCTGGTCCACCAACAGGGTTTTGGGCCCACCGCTTTTCTTCTTACTCTTGCACAGGTGCTGGTAGCATCCTGCACCCCTCTCCTGATGATTTCCACCTACTATCAGCGTCCATGTCTGACCCAATCCCATCCAAATGCTCCTTAGGATCCTTCCATTTCCTTAAATCCGCCCCCTGAAGTGGTTACTTCCGTCTTTGTGCAGCCTTCTACCCTCCCTAGGTCCAGGCAGAACCAGACCGTGGCATGGTCACTCCCGCCAATGGGTCCCTTACTCCAGGCCCCAACCTGGTCACTGTCTGCCAGGACCACATCCAGTACCGGTGCCTCCCTGGTCGGTTCCCTCACCTGCCGAGTTAGGAATGTGCCTTGAAAGACATCCAACAGCCTCTGTTCCCTGGTCACAGAGGATGTCATAGTCTCTCAGTCTGTTCCTGGCATGTTTGGCACCAACACCACCACTTCCCTCTGCCCAGTCTGCAGTGTCTCCTAACATCTGCCACCAGACTGTCCTCCAGCTCCTCCGCCAGGGCAGGAGTCTCTACACCACTCCTATTTTACCTCTTGCCCCCTTGTTATCAAGGTGACCCAAATCGCCTCCACGGTTCCCTCCCGCCTCTACTCCCTCTATGCCAATGCAGTTTTGACTATCATTGCTACCCTCCCCTTCCCTCCCCTGTCCTTCCTGAACATAGTGTATCCCTCCAGGTTCAGGTCCCAGTCATTCTTGCAGTGGCTCAAGTCTCAGTGACCGCTGCCACATCCACTGCTCCTCAGCTAGCATCGCCTGGAGCTCAGGCATTTTATTGCCCAAGCTCCTGGCATTTAGCAGGACTACCTTCCACCCTTTCCTATAGTTCCATTTCCTGCTCATGTTCCCATGGGGATTCTGTTTTCTCCTGGTCTGCACTTTGCCAGTTGGCTTTCCTGCAATCCTCCTGGTCCCCAGGTGAGACAGAGTCCTCCTTTATCGGCACCCCTTGACAGCCTCCTTTTCCCATCCCACCCCTCACAAGTTTAAACCCCACTTTCACCAATGAACCCCTATTTTCAACTTAAGGATCCCTCCTCCAAATTGAGATGTAGTCTATCTCTAGCATACAGCTCCTTATCCTCCCAGGTCTCCCCAATCCCCATCAACCCATACCCTCTGGCCTCACACCACTCCCTGAGCCACTGGTTTATCTCCTAATTTTCCTTTTGTGTTCCCACTTGCCCTTGGCACTGGCAGGATTTCTGAGAAGGAAACTGTGCATCCTATGTCATGACAGACCCGGCGAGCTCCTCGAATCTTGCCTGTATCTCTAGCTCGCTATTTCCCTCAATGTCATTTGTACCCAGGTGGACCAGTATGTCTGGGGAACTCCACAATCCTTGCCAGCTGATATACCTGTGGCTTAGCCCTGTGCACCGTTAGTCCAGGAAGCATCTTGTTCTAACTGGCCAGGCTTCTCCTCCCTATCCCATTTGATACCCCTGATCATAGAATCCCCAGCAGGAGCACTCTGACCACTCCTTTTCCTCCATTCCCCCTTCCATGTCCTCATCCTTTCTACAGGCCCTCCACCCAGCTGGCTCCGTGCTCCTCCCCTTTCTGGGTGCCACATGACCCACCCCTCCTCCAATCCTATGCCTCTCCTCCTCCTGAGTATCCTTCTGTTCCTTGCTAATTCCCCTCACTGCTGCAACTGGTCCTTCTCCCCATCTGCTAAACTAGCCTGACTCATCCTCCCTTCCTTCCTGTCTCCATTTAGTTCCTCCTTGCTAGTCGTGCTCCCTGGCCCTAAACCCTTAGCTCCCTTTACTGATCCTCCTTGTACTTCTGGTCCTTCTCCTTTACCTTCCTCCCAACTGGTCCTTCTCTTGTGCTTTCCTCCCTCTTCCCCTGCCCCTCCTGCTCCGATTCACTGCTCCCCATTCTCCTGCATTCCAGGTCCCCCCCTGTTCCTCCTGCTATCTGGCCCCTGCCTCCTGCCTCCCACTCCCTTTCCATCTCTAACTACCCCTGTCATGGCTACATGACCCCCCTCATCCACGAGCAGAAGAAGAGAATTGAAGCGGTTACTGAGTGTAAGGTCTGATCCACTTCCCTGCCTTGCTTCCTTCTGTCCAGCCCTGGCCATCTGCCTACTTCCCTGAGAATGTTGTCCCTCCGTCCCCCCTTTGTGAGGGCCCCCAGTTACCTGCCTGCTTCCTTGGTAGTGTCCTTTTGGACCCCCTCTGCCAGGTTCCCTATGTGACCCCTGAGTATTCTCCTGCACTCCTTTCCCTATGCCCCCACCCCCAGTGCTTGGTGCAACCCTGTGGGAGATTCCCAGCCCCCTTCCCCAACCATACCACCCCCTTCCCCAGCTTTCTCCCTAATCCCGCAACCTCCTCCCTAAGCTGTGCTAGCTGGTAGCACACTGGGCAACCACCGAACTTCCAAGCCCAGTCCAGTATCATGGCTGCTCCACACCCTGTGCACCCCACCACCCTCCCAAAGATGCCGGCCCTAATGATGTGTGGTTCCATCCCCTTCCAAATAGGTTTCTTTGGGTGAGCTACCAGGTTCCCCCCTAGTCCAAGATACCCCTCCTGCCTAATCAGGTCACCCACTAATCTTACAGACAGTCCCAATGTACACCAGTAACCCTGTTACTAGGTGCAGTACAACACATTAAACTTATAAGGGAAATGAACAACTCCCAAAGCTCCTCTCTCCCAGCCTTTAAATCCTCCACCCCAGTGGCTAGAACTACATGAGCTGCACCTGCAGCCTTTTCCTCCAATTGCAGGGCAGGTGTTCCCCTAAAATTTCGAGACTTCTGGGAGGGCCTTCGGCAGACACCTGACTCGAGAGAAAGTGTATCAGCCCTGTGTCTCCTCCAAGCCCAGCAGCCAAAGAACTAGGCCCAAGCAAATCCCACCAAATAGGTTTTAAATCAGGAGAAATAGGCCTACCAGCGCAGCCTGTTACACAGTGAAACATCCACAAATGAGCCCCACTTACAGCCACCAAATCAGTTTACAAACATCCAACAGCACCCAAAACAATACCCTGCTAGCCCCTTAGAAGTCAGAAAGAAAAGAACTAACCTACCAAGTAAAATCCACAAGAACCCTGTGAAAACAACAGCAGCAGCTACTGTCCTGGAACACAACTGATCCTGTCCCCTTCCAGTTCTTTCTTTTTGTTCACTATTTACAGTAGAAGGGGAAGGGGAGGGACCACAGTTAGGTGGTAAAAGCACTAACAGAAGGGAGGTACACACCAGTCCATTTATGGAGGACAGAGTCCTAAAAGAACTTATCAATCTGAAATTGGACAAGGCGATGGGGTCAGATGAGATACATCCCAGAATATAAAAAGAAAAAAGGTGGTGCTGGCAGCACCACTGACAGCCCTATTCAACAAGTTGCTGGAAAAAGGTATGATTCCAGAGGACTGGAAGAGGGTGAATGTAGTCCCTCTCCACAAAAGTGAGAGACGGGAAGAGTCTGGTAATTACAGGACAGTCAGTTTGACATCGGTGCTGGGAAAATTAATGGAATCATTGCTTAAGAAAAGTACTGTGATATCTTGAATCCAGCTGAGCACAGGATCAGAGGAAGCATGGATTCACAGCAAGAAGGTCTTGTCAAACAGATATGATAAGATTTCTCTGACTGGGTGACCAGAGAGGTAGATCAGGGAGGGGTGGTGGATGTGGCCTACCTAGATTTCAGCAAGACCTTCAACACCGTCCCACACAGGAGGCTAGTAAACAAGTTAGGCAGCTTGGGAGTGGGTCCCAGGGTGGTAGACTGGGTCAGAAATTGGTTGACCGATAGGACACAGAGGGTGGTAGTGAATGGAGTTCAATCCGAAGAGAGAGAGGGGTGACCAGCAGGATGCCACAGGGATCAGTGCTGGGACAAGTCCTCTCAATGTCTTCATAAGTGACATTGCAGACGGGCTGGAAGGGAAGGTATGCCACTTTGCAGACGGCACAAAAATCTGCAACAGGGCTGACACTATGGGGTGGGGGGGAAGAGAAGTGACCGAAGCAATTTAAGGAGTGGTCAAGAGTGCGGAAGCTAAGATTCAATGCAAAGAAGAGCAAAATCATGCATTTGTTGAACAGAAATCTATGGGGGGAGGTACCGACCAAAAACAAACAGGAAAGGGACCTGGGGGTAATCATGTCTGATGACCTAAATGTGACCAAATAGCACGAGAAGGCTGTGGGAAGAGCCAGTGAGATGCTAGCTTGCACAGGGAGAGGTATTACCAGTAGAAAAGAGGATGTGGTGCTACCACTGTGCAGATCATTGGTGAGACCTCATTTGCAGTACTGTGCCCAGTTCTGGAGACCGCATCTCCGAAAGGACACAGAGTGTGGAGGCAGTTCAGAGAAGGGCAACAAAAATGGTGAAAGGACTGCATCTGAATCATGAGGAGGGACTAGAGGACCTCAATATGTATTCCCTGGAGGAGAGAAGGAGAGGGTATATAACAGAGACTTTCAAGTACCCTAAGAGTATAAAATAAGGTATAAGAGGATAGCATCTTTCAGAAAAGAAAATGTTTCACAATTTGGAACATCTTTCTGCTACAGTGAACTCCCATTTAAAAAGCTTTGACAACAAATAGCGAGTGTGGGTAACCTATCGATTAGAACACTACTCTGAATTTGTTCCATAAAGGAACTTAGGAGGAACAAATTCAATATCCCTTTAAATAAAAAAGATATGTATTATATGAAGTGGTGTCCCCCCTTCCTCTTATCCCCTCTTTCTAATCCAATTGTTACTTATAAGCTTACTGAATGTAAACCTATCTACAAAGAAAAAAACTAAATTTAAATATCTATAAATTTTCTTTCCCCGATGGCTGGTCTCCGGCCCTCCATACAGATGGGCTGTACCTCCTCATGCAGATATGCAAACAGGAACTAAGCTGTGCAGCTGGGGATATCCAGCTCTCCATTTCCTGTTTCCACCAGTTTTTCCAAAAGCAGTCCAAATGTGGCTATACTATATGAACTTGGAAACAAAAACAAGAAAATTAAGCCACAAATGTCCAATTGGTCAACTTCGTACATTCTGGGAGGGAAGCAGAAGCCAGGAGACCAGCCGTCACAGAAAGAAAATTTACAGGTATTTAAATTTCGTTTTCTCTCTCCTAAGCTGGTCTCTGGGCTTCTATACAGATGAGATATGCAAAAGCAGTACATCCCCAGATATCCCGGGTGGGAAGAATGTAATTGCCCTTAAGGGTCCACCACCGCCTGAAGAACTCAGCGGCCAAAGGATGCCTTCACCGAGGTCGTCGCATCCACTTATAAAATTTTGTGAACATGTGAATGGATGACCATGCGGCTGCCCTGCACAGGTCTGCTGGAGATGCTTCTCTGAAGTCTGCTCACAAGGAGGCCCTAGTTCAGGTAGAATGGACTCTCACTGGGTCAGGCAAGGTTACTCCAGCCTGATCATAAGCAGTGGCGATGACAGAACACATCCATCTGGCTATAGAGTCCTTCAAAGCTTTTATACCCATATTTTGGCCTGTAGTTAGAATGAACAAACTGGAAGTTTTTCTAATAGAATCCATTCTTTTGATATACATTTTCACCGTTCATCTTGGATCTACTGTGTGAAATTCCCTTTGCTTTTCATTTTTTGGGTGTGGGCAGAAGGAAGGCAAAATCAACTCCTGGTTGCAATGGAAAGGAGAGATAACTTTTGGTAAAAAAAAACCTGGCTCTGTTCAGAGCACCACAGAATCCTGATGAAACAACAGTATATGGCTCTTTGGTGGACAAGGCTACTAGCTCGCCGATTCTCCTGGCTGAAGTAATAGCTATGAGAAAAGCGACCTTCACTGTGAGATGCATGAGGGATGTCTCCTTGAGAGGCTCAAAAGAAGCCTTGGTCAAAGCTTTGAGAACCAGATTAAGCCTCCAAGGTGGTACCGTTGGATTGATTGGAGGGCGTTTTAATGTTGCTGCCCTAAGAAACCTCCTGACAAGGGGATGTGAACCCAATGATCCACCTGAAAACACCAACAAGAGCGCCCCTAGCGTGGAAACCTCAACCTTTAAGGTGGCTGGCTGCAGACCTTTGTCAAACCCATCTTGAAGGAACTGCAGCAGTACAGGCAATGATATTGGCTGGTTCTGTATGTGTTTAGATTGAAGCCAGAACAAGAATGTCCTACAAATTCTGTAATACACGTTAGAGGAAGAGGAGCGACGTGAGTTTACCATCATTTAAATAACAGGAGCTGTGTAGTCTTGCTCTTTGAAAGTTTCCCGCTCAGTCTCCAGGCCGAGAGGGAGAGGTTGTTCATACTGGGGTGCAGTATGGACCCTGATGGAGAAGGTCCAGACTGATCCGGAAGGTTAGAAGTGGTCACCTTGAAAGATGAATGAGAAGCGGGAACCATGGGCGCGAGGCCATCGGGCACAGACTAGAATCAGTTCTGCCCAGTCCAGAGCCACTTTGTGGAGGATTCTGGATAGAAGCGGTATTGGAGGAAAGGCATACAGGAGACCGAACTGACCCCAGTCTAGGAAAAAGGTGTCCTGAGCCACGAAGCAGAATTGCTTTACCTTAGAGTTTTGACAGCAGACGAACAGATCTATCGGAGGATTGGCCCACCATTCTGTTAGGATATGGAAGGCACTGTCCTTCAGCTCCCACTCCCCTGGTAAAACATTTCTGCGACTGAGCCAGTCTGCCGTGACATTTTCCTGCCTGGAATGTACACTGCTCTTATGCCTGCCAGGTGGTGCTCAGCCCACTCAAAGAGAAGCAGGCACTCCCGTACTATTTTTGAGCTTCTTGTTCTGCCCTGATGGTTGATGTATGCCATAGTTTTCCGATTGTGTTATAATCAGAACATCCTGATTGAGGACTTGCTGTCCGAAGTGTATCAGAGCTAGGCGTACTGCTCTCATCTCAAGGATGTTTATGCTGTACCTTGTTTCTAACAGTGACCACTTGCCCTGAGCTGACAGCTGATGCAGGTGAGCCCCAGAGGCTGGCATCAGTCACGATTCGGATTTAGTGTGGATGGCCCAACCTGTGACCCCTCATGACATTTGTCCTCTGAGTCCACCACTGGAGGGAAGTTATTATCTGTTGAAAAATTGGGATCAGTTGGTGCTGGCTGTGTCTGGACTGGGACCACAGCCTGAGCAAGTCTGCCTGAATGGGCCTCATGTGGACTACAGTCCAAGGGACCGAATCCACCAGTGATACTAGAGTCCCAATTAGCTACATGAAGGAGTGAGCCGGCAGCTGAGGAGCTGTATGAAACTTTTTTTTAATTTTTTATTACGACATTCTTTATACTCCTTCCCTGTGGAGCGGGTGGTGAGTCGTCCGGCCGCCAACATCCGGACCAGGTCTGGCCAGCGACATGCTCTCCCCACACAGGCCGGAATGCAGAGTCGTCACCCCCGGGGACCTGGATCCTGGGGGGCGCACCTCTCATGTCCGGGGTGCAGGGCACAGCCATCAGCCGCCACAATCGCCCCACAATTGTTTCTCCACCTCAGAGTCACCAATGCATGGCATCAACGCACTTATGTGCCGATGCCCGCTGTGCTCCAGCCCTCAACTATGCACGCTATCCACAGTGGCTCTGGCCACCTCCAGTTGCCACTGTACAGCGACGCAGTCCTCTAACCCACCCCAGAGGAAGGAGCGCAGTCGACAGATGCTCAATCCTCCCTCTCCTCTGCCGACCCCCGACGGTCTGAGTCTCTTCCCAAACCCAGGTTGTTGGCATGGCGCAAGGTGTGGTATCCAGCACCTCAACCCTCAGTGCCACAGTGCCGATTTTGTATGAAACTTCTTGATGAGCTTCAGCAGGTCCCTGAATTTTGCTTCCAGGGAAGACCTTATTGGCTTGTGTCATGAAGTCTGCCCCTAGGTGATTCAAGGCCTGGCTTGGAGTTAGGAAATTTTTCCTGAGTTGATGACAAAACGTGGGCTGACAGGCACCAGACTACCTCCGCCACTGCTTGTACTGCTTGTTCAAGCTGCGGGGCCTTGATGAGAATATTGTCCACGTAAGGGAAAAGTTGTATCCCTCATTTCTGAAAGTGAGCTATGACCGCTACTAGCACCTTGGAGAATGTCCTTGGGGCTGTAGAAAGCCCGAATGGCAGTGTTTTGAATTGGAAGTGCTGCTCCCCCACCTTGAACTCGAGATACTGCCTGTGTAGTTCCTGAATGGGAATATGCAAAAAGGCATCTTGCAGATCGATGAATGCCAGAAAAATCCCCTTGTTGCAACTCCCTGATGATTGATGACAAGGTTTCCATCTTGAAGGGTCTGCTGCGAACAAAATGATTCAGGAATTTGAGGTCTAGGACTGGCCTGAATCCCCCTGTGCATTTTGGCATGATGAAGAATAGGGAGTAGACACCCCCCCACCCGACTGATCTCTGTAGGGGGAATTTGCTCTATAGCCCCTGCTTGAAGAAGGTCTGGAACTCCCTATAACATCGCCTGTCACTTGGATGGGTTGCCCAAGATCGGGGAGGGCACCACATGATGTAGTGGGGGCTTGGATTCAAATTCTATTAGGTAACCTTTGCTGATTAGGTCTAGGACCAATCTGTACGACGTGGTTTGGACCCATTCCTCGAGAAATTTTAACAGTCTGCCCCCCTCCCCCCCACTCGAGGATGGTCCCGGACAACTTAATTGCGTCTGGGGCCTGAGGACCATGATTTGCCCCTGCCTCCTGACTGGGGCATATGCACTTTAGCTCTCCCTCCGGATTCCTTCACCACATTCTTCAGAGCTGAGCGTTCATTAAATGGCTTTTTGAAGAGGTGTCTGCTTGCCAGGCCCGAAGCCAGAGGTTGCGGCAAGCTGAAGTTTGATAAAACATGGTCCGAGCGGCGCACCTGACCACCTCCTCTGATACATCTGCTGCATAAGCCAATGCCAAAACCATTAACTGCAGTAGACAAATAATATCCTTGTTCTTCTCGGAGTCCTCAGTGAATTGAAAAGCTAATTCTGAGGCTCAGGACAGGGTGGCTTTGGATGAAAAAAGATTGGCAGTTGCCACCTTGAGACACGTTGCTGATGCTTGGAAAGCCTTCTTGAGCGAGGCATCCACTTTCCTGTCCACAGAGTCCCTGAGTGATGCTCCTCCCTCGGCTGGGATGACAGTCTTCTTGGTGAGGTTCGAAATCAGAGGGTCGATTCTGAGGCAGTCTAGCCACTTTTCAGATTGTTTGTCAAACTTGAGGAGCTTAGAGATCCGACGGGGCACTGGGTAGATGCGTTCTGGACCTTGCCATTCCTCTTTTAGCAAATCCTCTATGGCTGGAGGAATAGGGAAGGTTGTGGCCGGTTTAGCAGCAGATACCAGGCGAAAGGCCCGTTTTGACTGTGATGGAGCCACTGGGGAAGAATCGAGGTGAATTTCAACTAGGGCATTCTTGATGAAAAAGTCTGGGTCCTCCAGGTCAAAACTTCTGGGCAGGTAGTCATCTGAGTTTGAGGATGAGTCCCCTAGATCCCCCTCTTCTAAAGAAGAGGAAATGAAGTCTGAGGAGTCCGGGGAATGGTCCCTACGACACTTCCCCCTATGTGTGCCCCTAGAACTACTCAGAGAACGAGAACTTCTCTTTCTCTTGTGGCGTGAGGAATGCGGATCCTCCTTGTCCGAGGATCTGCTCCTGTATCAGGACTTTTTCCTTTTATCATAGTGATGTGAGTACAACTGCCCCTCTGCGGATGAGGATGGGGACGGGGTCCTCTTTCTTTTTGCCTTCTTGTGAGGCCTCACATCTGGTGATCCCAGAGGCTGCCAGTAGAAGCATGCAGTGTCCAGAGCAAAGGCCCTATTTAGGTTGTCCATGAGGTCTGGGGCTAGAGAGGGGGCTGCAGACTGCTGGGTCTCCCTGGTGGCCGCTGCTCTCTCAGACCAGATGGCTGCTGCGCGCTCAGACCTGTCTGTCTGTCGGCTATCAGTCTTAGCTGAGGAAAGGGAGCCCTCTGTCATGTCCTCCTCATTTGCAGACGCTGCCTTCTCACATTTTAAGCAAAGCGAACCCGTAAAGGTGGTTAGAAGAGGGGATTTGCAACACTGGCATTTTCTGCCCCTGGCAGGCTTGTCTGAGGCCATGACTGAAAATGGCTCCAATTCCCTTTGATTCCGTGTAATCCCCGGATTCCTAATAATATGAGGGGGGTGCTGTCTGGAAAAATGCTGAAGCTCCGATAGAACACTGTTGCTGGCCCTTTAAGGGCAAAAAGCTGAGCTGTTTAAACTGTTGGTTGATTAGTTAATATTTTCTTGCTCCCCTATTGCTTTCTTGCTCCCACAGTCGGGGAGAGTGTGGCATGCGTGAGAAACTCTTTTTTCCTGAGCAGCACTCCTTGTAAAATGCAGCACTCGTCAACGAGATAGCACTGGAACATCGATGAGCGACTGAATTAGAGCTGCAGACCCACCGTCGATGTGCGGCTGAAAGAGTCAGCAAGCCAGCCAGCCATCGACGGAAGAAAAACGGCCCTGCCATTAATGAGGAGAGCATCCTCTCAGAGCACTGAGGTGCTAATACTGTTCGATCTCTGTAAAAACTGCGTCAGTCAAAGAAATCCACCAGTAGACGAACTCAAAGGCTACAATGAACACTGGGTTGGGCCCAGAATCGCAGGAAAAACCTCTGCAGTAAAGTGGGTCCAGTCTGCAGCTTGCAAGGCTGAGACTGGGGCCCACGCAGGAGTGCTCTTAAGTGCTGATATTCTTCAGCAAATCCAATAAGAATTACATTTTGTGACTTGCAGTCTGATGTCTTCAGTCCTGCCACATAGTGACAAAACTCTGCTGCAGAGTACCTGCTAGTTGAAAGGCAGGAAGTAAACTGGTGGAAATAGGAAATGGAGGGCTGGATATCTCAGATGCAGAGCTTAGTTCTTGCCAGCATATCTGCATCAGGAGATACAGCCCATCTGAATGGAAGCCCAGAGACCAGCTTAGGAGAGAGAAAGACACAGACAACTTTTACAAGTGCTAGAAGGAATAACTATTAGACACAGTATTAGATGCAGTATCTGTAAAGAAACATTTTGTCTATATTTTAGGTCTTCACTATAAGATTATACACCTGAGCAATTCTGTCAACTGTATGTAAGCAATAAGACACGACAGGGTGTGTCTTGAACAGATATTACCACACACCCAGGGGCGTAGTAAGGCACAAGGCCACTGGCTGAGTGTTTTCAGCCCCTGGAAGTGCGGTAATAGCTGTTCAACACACCCTGGAGTGTTTTATTGCGCTTATAAAATGGTTCTCTTTTTTTTTTTTTAAATATTTCTGTCACCTTAAAAAATATTACTAAACTGAAAAAAACTGAAACCACTGTGTTAATTTGAGATAAAATAGTCCTTCCGCCTACTAGGTAATGACATCATTCACAGTGCTGGTGAGTAGCCGACGCTTTTGGCAGAGAAAGAAGCTCGTTGGAGAGGGGGAGTTGCTGCAGTGTGTCGCTTTTTACGGGACTGATTAATTCATCTCTGACCTTTCAGTCAGTAAACAAATTTATAAAATGGGCATGAAAAAAAAAGCTCAGTGATTCGTAGAGTAGCCGAGTCGTTGGCATCAGTCGGTCAACTTCCAAGACATTCACTCCCTCGCTTACCGAGACTAAAAACAATGGCAGCTTTTGAAAAGCGAACATTTCATGCCTAGCTATGAACATTCCATTTAGAGGCACTGATATCTTTGCCTGTACTTTTTTTATTCTATGTGTAATACAGATATTACACTGGTTTTCTAGCCAATCACTGGGCTTATTTTTTCATGCCCATTTTATAAGACTAATATTGAATTGTACAATATATATATATATATATATATATATATATATATATACACACACACACACACACACACTATATACACACATACACTCACTATATATGGCAAAAAAAAAACAATAAAACTTACAATTTAAAAAAAAAAAGAAAAAATGTTCAAGAACAAGAACAGAGGATCGTGGTTACATAGAAACATTAGACTTTGTGGCAGATAAGGACACGCCTAGCCCACCTAGTCACCCCATTTCCCTACCTACAGATAGCCTTAGATCCTAGTTAACCAACAGCCTATTTCCCAAGAATTGCCTTATGTCTGTCCCATGCATTCTTGAATTCTCCCACAGTTTTAAACCCCACAACTTCCTCAGGAAGGCTGTTCCATGCATCCACCACCCTCTCTGTGAAAAAATACTTCTTCACATTGCCCCTGAACTGCCCCCCCATCTTTAAATTGTGTCCCCTTGTTCTTGCACGTCTCTTTTTCTGAAAGATGCTACACTCTTGGACTTTGTTGATTCCACTGAGGTACTTAGAAGTTTCTATCATGTCCCCCCTCTCCCTTCTTTCCTCAAGAGTATACATACTAAGCTCCTTTAGTCTCTCCTCGTCTGACTTCTCTTGCAGACCCTGCACCATTTTAGTTGCCCTCCTCTGGACTGCCTCTATCTGTCTATGTCCTTGCAGGAGATGGGGTCTCCAGAACTGGCCATGAGTACTCAGATGGGGTCTCACCAACTGTCTGTACAGAGGGATAACAACTTCCTGTTTTCTGCTGGTGATGCCTCTCCCTATGCATCCCAGTATACCCCCAACCCTCCCTACTAACATACTAAAATGTCAGCAGAATAGGCTCAATGGTCTTTCATGCCTGCTCGTTTGGTCAGCCCCCACCCTGAAAGCTGACCTTGCTGCCCCCTCGCCTTCTCTGGCTTCACCCTTCCCAGTTCCGGATATTCTTGCTGCACTGGATTTTGCTTCCAGAACTCCCTACTGCCTTCTCACATTGCTTGCTAACCTTAAGGTCATCTGATATGATTACCCCCAGGTCCCATTCCTTTTTTTGTTGTTGTTACTACCTCCCCCCCACTGTGTAATCTTCCCCTGGGTTCTTGTTTCCCCAGGTGCATTATTCTGCACTTCTTTGCACTGAATCCTAGCTGCCATACTTCTGACCATTCCTCCAACCTTGCCAAATCCCTTCTCATCCTTTCACGCCTCCTTGTGTATCAACCCTGTTGCAGATCTTTGTGTCATCTGCAAAGAAGCATACTTTTCCTTCCAGTCCCTCTGCAATGTCACTTATGAAGACATTAAAAAGGACTGGACCCAGTACTGAACCCTGCGGTACCCCACTAGTAACCCCTTTTTCTTCAGAGTGGGCTCCATTTACAATTACCTTCTGTGTCCTGTTGTCCAGCCAATGTTTTCAATCAATCAATCAAAATCTTTATTTAAACAAGCGGACACCATTGAGCAAACTCATTTTCAAGGTGGACCTGGGAGGTTTTACCCTGGCTACCACTCTGGGACCCACTCCCAGGCTGGTTAATTTGACTATTAATCTTTTGTGTGGGACTGTGTCAAATGCCTTGCTAAAGTCTAGGTAGGCCATGTCCACAGCCCCTCCCTGGTCTACTACTTTGGTCACCCAGTCAAAGAAATCTATTAGGTTCGTCTGACATGACCTTTCCGCTGTGAACCCATGGTGCCTTGGGTCCTGTGCCCCACTGCCTCTAGGTACTCAACAATTCTTTCCTTCAGAAGTGACTCCATCACCTTCCCTACCACAGAGGTCAAGCTGACAGGTCTGTAGTTTCCTGCCTCTGTCTTGGTCCCACTTTTGTGAAAGGGAATCGCATCCGTCTTCCTCCAGTCCTCGTGTACCACACCATCCTCCCATGATTTGTTAAAAAGAGTAGTCAGTGGTTTCACTAGTTCCCCCCCCCCTTAATTATTTTAGAATTCTGGGGTGAATTCCATCAGGCCCCACTGCTTTGTCCACCTTCAGTTTTAGGAGTTCTTGCAGAACCCTTTCTTCTGTGAAAGGACTGGGATCGACCCCCCTATCAAGAGTGCTTCTGCTAACTGGATTAGGCACTTCCCCCTCCTCTTTTGTGAATACTGAGCAGAAATATTCGTTCAGTATCCCTGCTTTTTCACTATCCCCCTCTGCCCACCCATCGTTCATTCTATTCAGCCTCACTATCCCTTCCTTTGTCTTTCTACGCTCTCTGATGTACCTATAAAAGGTTTTATCCCCCTTCCTAACTGAGTTGGATCTCTTTTCCTCAGTTTGGGCCTTTGCTATTCTGACTTCCCTCCCTGCTTCCTTCTGTCTTAACTGGTACAGCTCTCTGTCCTGCTCCTTCTGTGCTTCCTTATACTTCCTGAATGCTATCTTTTTCTCCCTGACTTTCCCAGCCACCTCTTTTGAGAACCATAGTGGCTTTTTCTTTCATTTTAATTTATTTGCTTCACACAAAGGCTTGTTGCCTCTGTGATGGTAGTTTTGGTGATTCCCCATTGTTGCTCCACACCTCCTTCTAGCCTGTTTGCTAGTGCTTTTCTGAGGCACTCGCCCATCTTGCCAAAGTCAGCCCTCCTGAAGTCCAGTATCCTCACTTTTGTATGGCTTGACTCTGTAGCTGAGTTTATCGTGAACCACACTGTTTGATGGTTGCTGGTTCCCAGATGGCAACCCACTTCTAGATCAGAGATCCTCTCACTGCCCACATTTGAGAGTACGAGGTCTAAGACTGCTCCCTCATGAGTGGGTTCTGAAACTAGCTGCTGAGGCCTGCCACCTGTAGGGCATCGAGAATGGCCCTGCTCTTGGATGTGGCTGCAGCAAATGTGCTCCAGTTAACATCTGGCACATTCAGGTCTCCCATCAACAGTATCTCCCCTTTCTCTGCCATCCTAAGAATGCCTTCTATCATATCCTTGTCCATTCCCTCCCCAACATGGGGGTCTGTACACAACCCCTGTGCGGACTGTGGTGCCCTTTCCAGTCTCCAAGGTGACCCACAGTGACTCCTCTCCTCCCTGTTTACTCTTTTGTTCAGTTGCTTATATCCCTTCCTTTACACAGAGAGCCACTTTCCTCCCCCTCTTTTCCCCTGCCTGTCTCTCCTGTAGGTTATGTACCCTGGTATGTTAACATCCCAGTCATGGTTCTCTGTGTACCATGTTTCTGTGACTGCTACGATATCCAGGCATCCCTCTTCCATCAAGGCCACCAGCTCAGGGAACTTGTTGCCCAGACTATGGGCATTGGTACTCATTACCCTCCATTTCCTGATGGTCTTGCTCCATTTTGCCCCATCCCTGTCCTCCTTGCCCTTGTCACTTTCCCCTGCCTTCTCCCTATCGACACCTCTGTGTTGGTGTTTACCGCACTTACTACCGTGATTTTTTGGGGGGGGCTAAGATTTCCCTGCTCCTTTCCAGTGCCTCCCCCCTTGGCTAGTTTAAATGCTTGCCAATGAAGCATTTAAACCTATCACCTAGGATCCTGGTTCCCCTCCTGGGCAGATTCAGCCCATCATGCCAGTATAGGCTTGCATCACTCCAGGTGGCCCCCCCAGTCCCTAATGAAGCCAAATCCCTGAGCTCTGCACCAGTTTTTCAACCACTGATTGAATCCCATGGTGTGGAACACCCAAGCCTCTCCTACGCCACAGATGGGCAGCACCTCCAAGAAGGTTACCGTGCATACTACTTGTCTAAGGCCCCTTCCCAATTCCATAAACTCTTCCTGCACTGCTCTAATCCCTTTCTTAGCCAGGTCATTTGTCCCTAGGTGGACAATGACATCCAGCTCCCTCCCCTGTGCAGCTGCTCCGGCAATCCTAAGGATTCGCTCCCTGTCCCTCCAGGCCATGGTGCCAGGCAGGCACCTTATCTCCCTCTCCCCCTCCTCCCCCAGTTCTACCTCCCTAACAATGGAGTCCCCCACCAGGAGTTGTTTCCTTCCCCTGTGGGTCTCCTTTGTGAAGGTTCCCAACATCCTCCTTGGTCTCCACTGTGGGTGCCTCCACAGAGGATCCACACTTTGCCAGAATGGCACAGGAATTGTGGAGGTGTACAACTGGAGGAATGCGCCTCTGTTCCACCACCCTCACCCTCCCTGAGCCCACTGTGGTCCAACCGCTTCTCTTTCTTGGCAACCTCTGAGGCAACGGCAGTGGCACTGGTGGTCCCTGGATGGAAGAGGAGGTCCCACAAATCCTGGCCAACTCAGCCTGGAGATGAGCAACCTCCTCCCTCAGCCCAGAGAGGTGCCTGCAGATGGGACAACACCGCATCCTCCAGAACATCTCGCAGAAGCCTGCTGCTCCACAGCCACTGCACTGCACCACTCCCACCATGTCTTATTTCTGGCCCCTTAACTGCTGTTTGGAATCCTTACTCTTTCCTCTGTTTTTTTTTTTCTTCTTCTTCTCTCTCTACTTACTTTCTGCCTCTGTGCCCTTTAAGCTCCTGATCGTCCTGTTCTGAGACAAGAAGATCCTATATTTCTCAGCAGACCCCTTACTTGCTCAGAGGCAGACCTCAAGCAGCTAGAGGGAGCCGGAGAGCTACTCTTGCCCTTCTAAGATGGTGGGTCTTTGGTGGCTCTGTGATCACTCACTTCCTGCTCCCAAATAGGAAGTTCCTGTTGTCAGTCAAATCCTGTGCCTATAAAAGTAGAACTAGCTTTGGGTGGGAAGGAGGGCAATATAGTCCCAGTAGAGAGAAGTCCAGTCACAGCACTCCTTCCTCCTGGTGTCTTCTACCAAGCTTCTAGCAGAATCTTTCTAAGGCAGTCCTTAAATTTAGCTTCCTTCTAGCTAAGCCACTCCTCCTACTTACTAGATCTTTCTACAAGTAATTTAAATTGCACAGCTATCAAGCCCTTTCAGTCACCTGAGATGTACACCTAGATAAATGTTCAGATAACCATTCAGTTCAGTTAACTCAGACAAACACTAATTTTTTTTTTAATTTTTTTTTGTTTGTTAGTTTGTTTTTTTACCCTAAATTAAAGGTCCAAGTACAGGAGTTCTACTTCTTTAGTACCAGTAGAGAAGTCCAGTCACACAGCACTCCTTCCTCCTGGTGTCTTCTGCCAAGCTTCTGGATGGCGGGATAGTCTCATCCCCAAGGAGGGTCATTAGTGGGGTCCCTCAGGGATCGATCCTTGGGCCCCTCCTGTTCAATGCCTACGTCTCTGATATAAGGAAGGGTATCAGGAGTGAGATGAGTCTCTTTGCAGATGACCCAAAACTGGGGGCAGTGGTGGATGGGGAGGAGGGGAGGGTAGCCCTACAGGGGGGACCTGGAGGCTCTGGAAAGGTGGTCTAGAAAGTGGAAGCTGAGGTTCAATGCAGGGAAATGCAAGGAACTGCACCTGGGAGCCAGAAACCCGGGCCAAGTGTACACCCTGAGGAGGGAAATGCTACAAGTCTCGATAGCTGAGAGGGACCTGGGGATGGTGGAGAATGTCAAGATGAACAACTCTGATACTTGTAGGAGAGCAGCAGCCAAGGCAAACAGGATGCTGGGATGCATCGCTAGAGGGATCACCTCCAGAAGGTGGGAAGTTACACTCCCTCTGTATAACTGCTTTGTGATGCCACACCTCAAGTACTGCGTGCAGTTTTGGAGGCCACACTTAAAGAGGGATACTGAACTCCTGGAGAAGGTCCAGAGGAGGGCAACCAAAATGATCTGGGGCTTGAGGAGCAGGAACTACGGGGAGAGGCTCGAAGAGCTAAACATGTACACACTGGAATAGAGAAGGGACTGGGGGGACATGATAGAGGTCTTCAGTTACATGAAGGGGGCAAATAAGGGAGGAGCAGTCAGGGTGCTCCGAAGGAAGGAGCGAGGGCAACTAGAGGGCATGGGTGGAAGCTAGGGGGAGGAGATTAAGGGGAGAAAGGAGAAGGTGCTACTTCACTGAGAGGGTGGCAGACATGGAATGCGCTGCCCGGGGGGCTGGTGGAGGGAGAGACGGTGGAGGGGTTCAAGAGGGGGTGGGACAAGTACAGGGGAAGGGTTCTGGTAGCAAAGTCCAGTGCAGCGAGAATATCCGTGCCTGGGAAGGGAGAAGCCAGAGAGGGTGAGGGGGGCAGCAGGGTCAGCTCCCAGGGTGGGGGCTGAACAAACAAGCAGACACGAAAGACCATTAGGCCTACTCTGCTGGCATTTTAGTATGTTAATATCTTAACAAGCAGCCTTGATAGACTAGAGGGGGGTAGACTCAGAGGCAACGTGAGGAAGTATTTTTTTTACAGAAAGGGCGGTGGATGCATGGAACAGCCTCCCTGTGGAGGTGGTGGGGGCAAAAATGGTAGGGGAATTCAAGAACACATGGGACAGACAAAAGGGTACCCTAGAGATAGGGAAGAGAAGGTAAGCCAGAGACAAATTAGGGTCTGTGGTATATGCAGTAGATAGGTAGGGAAAATGGGCAGACTAGGTGGGCCAAGCGGTCATTATCTGCCGTCAAATTCTATGTTTCTATGATGCAGATCCTGCTCCATTTTAGCTGCCCTCCTCTGGGCAGCTTCCACTCTATCTACATCCGTTCTGAGATGTGGTCTCCAGAACTGGACACAGTACTCTATGTGAGGTCTTACTAGTGATCTATACAGAGGCAACCTCTCCTTTCTGCTGGTAACACCCATCCCTATGCACCCCAACATCCCACAGCATCTGCTAAAAAATAAAAAGTTTCCTGTGTCACTTTGATCACAGTCAGTGCATTGCCTAACACAACAAAAATTACCACACAAGCACCAGTCCCCTCTATGGTTTATCTAGCCTCAGCTGGCAACTGCAGGCCCAGGGGATTGATGTTAAGGTGTATTAAACATGGACTTTTTTCCATACTGTTTTCCCCATTCTCCGATAATGCCCACCTCCACCGTCAGGCTACCTCCATGCCCTATCCACTCCCTTCTCTGTCACTTACCTCATCCCCAGGGTGTCCACTGATGCCATTTCCTCCATGGTGCGCTTCCAGTACCTCTCATGGGCCTGTATAATGTCCACTGAGGGCATTTCCTCCATGGTGGGCTCTCACTACCTCCCATGGGCCCGTCTAATCCCACTGAGGACATTTCCTCCATCATGGGCTCCCACTACCTCCCATGGGCCCGTCTAATGTCCACTGAGGACATTTCCTCCATGGTGGGCTCCCATTACCTCACATGGGCCCGTCTAATGTCCACTGAGGGCATTTCCTCCATGGTGGGCTCTCACTACCTTCAATGGGCCCATCTAATGTCCACTGAGGGCATTTCCTCCATGGTGGGCTCCCTTTATCTCACATGGTCCTATCTAATGTCCACTGAGGGCATTTCTTGCATAGTGGGCTCCCATTACCTCCCATGGGCTTGACGGATGTCCATTAAGGGCATTTCATCCATGGTGGGCTCCCATTACCTACCATGGGCCTGTCTAACGTCCACTGAGGGCATTTCCTCCATTGTGGACCTTCCTGTTTAACCAGGCATTCCCAGACACTACTTTTTAGGCATTACTTTTTGGATACTGTCTTTTAGATATTGTTTTAGTGACTACCCTATTTTAGGAATTGCCTTCTATTGCAGGCTATTCTTCTATCTTGCTGTCGCCTGCGTTTTATTTATCATTGCTGTGTTCTTGTTTTATTGTGTGTAATTTATTTATTGCTTATTTGTTTGTACAACACCCAGAACCTTCGGGATTGGGCGCCTGAAAAATAAAATTTGCCTTGCCTTGCCATTACCTCACATGGTCCTATCTAACGTCCACTGAGGGCATTTCCTCCATGGGGGGGATCTCACTAACTCCTATGGGCCAGTCTAATGTCCACTGAGGGCATTTACCCCCATGGTGAGCTCTCACTACCTCCCATGGGCCCGTCTAATGCCACTAAGGGCATTTCCTCCATCGAGGGCTCCAATTACCTCCCATGGGCCTGGCTGATGTCCATTAAGGACATTTCATCCATGGTGGGCTCCCAGTAACTCCCACGGTCCTGTCTAATATCCATTTAGAGAGGGCATTCATCCATGGTGGGCTCCCATTAACTCCCACGGTCCTGTCTAATATCCATTTAGAGAGGGCATTCATCCATGGTGGGCTCCCATTACCTCCCGTGGGCCCATCTAATGTGTGACAGACCAGTGGACAGTTGGGTGGACTGGGGCCCATGAGTGCAGGCTTCATGCTGCAGTGTGCCATGGCTTTTTCTTCCTGCTTCTAATAGCACTCAGGAGGCAGGCAGCAAGGCAACCCAGTGAGCAAGAGTATGCAAAAAAGTACCTGTGCATGAAGCCAGCTAGCATTCTCCCTCCTACTCACTGCTCTGACCGCACTGCCACCTGTTATCACCCAGGTGGCAGTCTTTCAGCAGATCCTCACTCCCTCCCTCCCTCCTTGCTTCCCCAGGGAGCGGATCCCAGAAGCTCGATCCTCTACCCCCAAACTGTTCCTAAACCCGGTTCACCAGTGCTGCTGCTGTGCCGATGGGCTGGCCAGACAATAGGAACTTTAAGGCTGAGAAAGACCACTGGTCCACCTAGTCTACCTCCATGCTGTCCCAGCTGTGACATCAAGAAATAATGCACTTCTTCAGGGTGCTTCT
The DNA here is from genome assembly GCA_016271365.2 of Neoceratodus forsteri. NCBI lineage: Eukaryota > Metazoa > Chordata > Ceratodontiformes > Ceratodontidae > Neoceratodus > Neoceratodus forsteri. The sequence goes on along the minus strand of CM028131.1, from coordinate 104,617,454 downwards.
CCAACTTTATCTAAAAAACATGTTGCATGCTTCAACTACTTCCCATGGTAAATATATCCAAGGTATAACTATCTTCTCAGTAAAAGAATATTTAAACTACTCTGACAAAGGCCAACACTACTAGGCTGCTGACTTTCAAGCAGACAAGACAGACCATTTGGCCTATTCTGCTGGCTTTTTAGTATGTTAGTATGTTAAAATAAAGCAACCCTCCCACTCCAACAAACTGCTACCCGATAATGCAACCCACTTTTTTAGAAGTAGGTGCAAACCTGCACGTAATATTGCCATGTTGCAAAGGTGCATATGGGCTCCCCAGAGGTGCATGCAGAAAACCAGAGTTCATGTCTCAGTTCCTATGCAAGCACAGATAGAAGGTGAAAGCTGTTATTCACCCTTGCTGTTTTAACACCTCATTAGAACACCTCACTATTCTGGCTCCTTGACACCAAGTGGCAGGACATCAACTCGACAAGCTGCTAACACAGGTTTACACTCTGGACCTGGGACAGCAGATGCGGAAGCCGACAGCAAGGGCAAAGAAACAGTGGTGGAAGTGCTCTCATCCCAGATAGGGTTTGGAGCTGCAATTCTCTAAGAACAGCTCTTGATGGCAGCTTTTAGAGTGCCACTTGACAATGGTCACTGTGCATCACACATAACCACACCGGAGGACAACGCTGAATACACACCCACCAGAGGCTGGTGGAGGGAGGGACTGCAAAAGTAAAAATGGCCTGCCTAGTGTGGCAGATGACAACCTCTCTAGTCCATCCCAAACCACCAGACACCTTTACACACAAGCTCAATCCCCACCAGATGCCCTCCACAGTGTCTGTGCACATGCACTTTCTTTGGTGAGTAGGAGCAAAACGGAGGCCTCCCCCAGCAGGGCCATGCCAGAGACAAGGGGAGGCAGAGCAACTTGGAAAGCTTACAGACAGAAGCCAGCTGCGGAGGGCAAGTCTGGCGGGCTGCAGGGACAACTGCCGGCCTGAAGGAGTGGGGCACAGATGGGACTGTGGGAGATAAAAAAAAAAAACACTACCAAGTGGCTTACTGCATTTATAACTTGTATGTACTACTTCCATGCCTGCATACCACCCTCCCCACCTGCTTCCAGGACTCCTCTCACTTGCCCCACCTAATCACACCAGTCATCACCCCAATGGCTTCTCCTTCATTGAGGGGACCCTATGTGGTGAGCTGGGGCCCCACTGTGCTGGGCAGGGTGACAGGGGCTGCCTCGGACTACCATGCACAGCAGGGAGGCGTTTTTTTTTTTCTTTTGTAAGAGCCCCCCCCCCTTCCATGTGTTTGCCCCACTGCAACCAATCTATTAGGGCAGGGAGGGTACACGCACACACAATGTCATGTGTATGTAAGTACTGCTCAACTCTCTTGGTGGTGGTGGGGGAGGGGGGGTGCCAGAACAGCAGGTAACTTTCATGCATCACAACAGTGGGGATAAGACCCTATCCTCTAACTACAGACCCATCTCCAGTCTTCCCCTCTCTTGAAAGCACTGTAGAGAATAGTTGCCGATCAACTTACAGAATACCTTGCTAACCACAACCTGCAATGTCAGGAGCAGCATGGTTTTCAAAAAGGACAAAGTACAACCACAGCTCCCCTTGAATTCACTACTTACATCCATAATACTCTAGATCAGGGACATCTTGTCGGCGCCACCTTCATCGATTTGACAAAGGCATTAGACACTGTCAACCACTCCCTGCTATTTGAACAATTATCTTGCCTTGGCTTCGCAGGTGACGCCGCACGTTGGTTCCAAAGCTACTTTAGCGACCGAACCCAAGAGGTCAGAGCTGGTGAGTCCCTCTCACCCTCCCGTCCGATTCGCTCTGAAATTCCCCAAAGGTCCATCTTGGGTCCCTTGCCTTTCTGTACTTTTCTGAACAATCTCCCTGCATCATGCCCTAATAGACTCCTGTTATATGCAGACGATGCAGTTCCTTTCACCTCCCACAACTGCAACTGCAAACAAGCTTTACGCAAGTGGAGACATGGTTTAAATCTCAAAAACTCATACTAAATCACAAAAAAACTAAAACAATGTTTCATGGCATCCATAAGAAACATAAAAACAAATGTCTATCTATCACAAACAGTGGAGGAACGTTGCACAAATATGTTCAACTGTTTAAATACCTGGGGGTTACCCTCAACAGCACCTTGTATTACTCTGAACACATTGAGACCATTGCCAAGATCGTGAACACCCACATAGGACTCTCTTTAGACATAGGAGCTGCCTCACCAATGAAGCCCTAAGCATTGCCATTCAGAGCTCTGTTGCATCAATAATCGACTATGGGCTTGTGATCTATGGCTCTGCCATTGACACCGCACTTCGACGAACAGCCATTGCCCTTAACAAGGCATGTCATCTACTGACCTCTGTTCCACGCCTCTCACATACCTGTGACATCTACAAGCAAGTAAACTGGCTCCAACTCCCCAGCAGACTCAAGTACCAGATCTGTATGCTAGCAAAATAGATTACCTTAAATCTCCTGCCCTCAAGGGTTCAGTGCTTACTGGCCCCCTGCTGCGGCCCCCGCCTAACCAGGAGCTCAGAATATCTTACTTTTTCTGTTCCACGCTGCCGCACTACCCAAGGACAACGCTCCTTTACATACACAGCCTCATCCTGGCACAACTCGCTTCCACCTGCTGTTATCAACCACACTACCCTGGGCACTTTCAAGTGCAACCTGCATCAGCACCTTGTCACAATGGCCTCCTGTGAATGTTTTTCCTAACTAAACTTACTCTTCTTCCCTCTAATCCCACCCCCAGTCCCTCCCACCTTTACCCCTCCACTATCTCCTCCCTTTTTTTTTTAATTTTTATTTCCCCACTATTATCTACATTCTCTCCCCATAGCCTCCTCTACATGTATCTACCATCTCTCCTGACAGTTTCTAATTTATTATAGCGAACCATATTACAACTGTTTTTTCACTATATGTATGTTCTTGAATAATATACACAAATTACTGTAACTTAACATACATACTGTGAATCATTGTACATATTACAGCAATTCCATACGAAAGCTTTAATGTACCCGACAAACCCTATGGCTGCTTAAAACTACTATACTTGTTATTGTCCTCACTATGTTCTGTATTGTTTCCCCGATGTGGAACCTCTGTAAAAAGAGCCTTGGCTCAAAGGTGTCTTCCGAAATAATAATAAATAAATAAATGCATGCATCAAACAGTGCAATAGCATAGACGGTCAGGGAGTCAACTTTTCTCAAGGTAAGATGTTCTGCCTGCCGCACAACTGGGTCCAGCTTCATGGCTGCGTAAGCAGCTGTGCCAGTTTTATGCTTCCAAATACCGTATTTTATCAAATACAATCAGCCCTGTAATACAAGCCACAGATCACAATGAATACTTTTAATAAAAGCTGCCATCAAAATCAAACCGCAGCTTCTAGTCGGGTTGAAGTCACATCACAGAGAACACTGTAGGTGGACACTCTGATTTTTATATCGCCAAATATGATCATCACTGTATTTCTGTAAGCTTAATAACAATAAACAAACTTGATCAAATCCAGGATGTGTAATATTTTATTGTTACACTTAATTCGATTATGCAATACAAGCTACCCTCAAACACAAGCCGTCATTGAATAGAAGCCAAAAGTAAAATACTGAATTGTAGTAATAGCTGTGGCTTTTATTTAATTAAATACTGTGTTTGCTCTTTACAGCTGAGAACGGTAGAAGATTTTTTTGTTACTGGGAGCTATCACCAGACAGATGACATTTTCAATCAGCAAGACATAAAAAAATCTAATTTCTTTAGTTAGCAATGGTGTTGTAGATGTTAGATTGGTGGTATGTTCAACAGCTGACTGAAATGCTTCGGACTACATAGAATCAATGGGATTTTAGATTTAACAGCGTGCTTTAAATGGCCTAATGTTGCAACATGTGGCTGAGCTTATCAGACTCACTGTGGTAAAAGTTTCTTTGTATTCCTCAGCCAAAGAGGCTCTACGGATTTGCAGCACAGTGAGCCCTGAATAGCTGGGCAGAACACATTACATGACGAATTCGGTCTGGTTTTAGTGCCATCCTTCTATTCATGCTTGCAACTTTCCATGTTACCTCAATATGTGTGTGTGAGGGCGGGTTAAAAACTATCGCTAGGTGCATGTAGCACAGACAACTAGCATTGCACTTTTTTTCCTGACATCTAAATGGTCTGCGAATACAGTTTGTAGCCTGAATGGTCTGTAAGTGAATCGCCGAGAGAAAGGGGAGGTGAGGGTGTCCTACTCTCTGGGCCCCCCCCAGCGCCATCAGGAAGGTCGCCACTTCGCCCAGTGGAGGTGCCGTGGGCTACGGAGAGCTCCGGCGGGCCTCCTCGGCGAGAAATCAACTGTGGAAGAAGCGCGTGGCCCCTGCCCAAGTGCAGGAGAGAAGGCACACAGACAATCTGTTTTTCCTGTCGCACCGCAGCGTTTCAGAAGGGCTGCATGATCTGGACTTCCGTTTCTCTTTTTTCCTGCTGCTGAATTATTTGGACTCCTACCGATTCTCCTACCTGTCCTTTGTTCCCCGTTAGTCCTTGCCGATGAAACTTGCGGCTTCCCATTGGTCCCTGCCAGCGGTGATGCTCTCCCTTGGCTCCTTAAATAGGAGCTCGCTGAAATCACCTGGAAGCTGAATCGCCCGAGAGAAAGAGGCGGTGAGGTGTCCTACTCTGTGGGCCCCCAGCGCTCGCCAGGAAGGTCGCCGCCACGAAGTGGAGGTGCCGTGGGCTACGGAGAGAGCTCCTATGGCCTCCTCGGCAGAAATCAACTGTGGAAGAAGCGCATGGCCCCTGCCCAAGTGCAGGAGAGAAGGCACACAGACAATCTGTTTTTAATGGTCCACCCACCCTCCCTTTGGTGAGGGGAAACTTTTATGTGTGCTGCTGGCCTCGCCTACTGTCACTCTACCCTATCAACTGTAAGGGGAGGTACTTCCCTGTTTAAAGAAGGGTGATACTCTTGCCCAAATCTCCTCCCTGTGAACTGGACTGGGCATGGCATATGTCTCATGGGCGTACTTCTCCCTTTAACTGGGACTGTGTGCATGTTGAGTATTCTACTACCCTCTGAGCAACTACTGCTGTCGTACCTGATCAATTGGGCTAGGAATAGACTATTTCCTGTGCACTACTTGTGCTCTGGATGGTTCTTTTTTTCCATTTTTTCCCTATTATTTCAGCTTGACATTTGTTTCTGCTTATCTGTGTAAGGGCCTTCCATGTGCTGATCCCCCTGTGGATACCCATACCCGATTTCATATGTTTATGCTGCTACCTACCCCTTATGTGAATTGTCCTGCAATTTGTGTGCTACTGAAATTCTGTGCTACTGAGTTGTCCCACCTCTTTTTGTGCTTCCGAGATTGCTGTTGATACCCTAAACGAATGTTCATGCTATTACCAATAACTGATGTTTATGCTGCATAGTTCTTTCCAGGGGATGACCTGCACTTTCTGTACTACTGAAACTTTGAGCTTCAGAGCTGTCCTACATTTCCAATACTAACGAAATTGTGGTAGCCTATATTTTGTTGATGTCCATTGCCCACTGCTACCAGAGAGGAGGGCTGGCATAGGGTCATATCAGCAACCTTGGTTGCCCTGACTGCACTGACTGTAGTGCCTGGGGCTGCCTGCTAGTGACCAAGGTTATTCCATCCCCCGGCCCACTGGTTGAGTGGACCACCTGTCTGCCGTGCCTTGACTGGCCCTCTTGTACCCGGCTGGATGCAGTAGAGGTCAACCAGTCTCCCTTTAGCCTGCTGGAAGCCTCGACGCCTGGTATAGCGGAGGGGTGTGTGGATCTCCTCCCCTCTGGGTCATCCCTGGCCGAGTGTTCCTGACATGTCCTCCCATGCAGGCCTCCTTGTGCCTCCAACTATGACAGGGGGTTTGTTCCCCTTTCCCTTCACTATGGATGGGAGGGAAGCTCCCTGTGTAGTGCTCAGGGATTGGCTGTCGGTTGTCCGTATGGCCACCCCACTTGTAGTGTTGGCCCTAGGGCTGGTCCTCCTACAATGTGCTACCTCTCCCCCAATATCCCTGGAAGTGACTTGGAAGTTGTCCTTCCCCTCGGATGACACTGACTTCTCCTTTTCTAACCTGCTTACCTCCAATGTAACGCACTACAGTACTACCCTCAGCCTTGACATTAGATGCGTTATGTATACAGCCAGGGTCAAGAAAATCAGACCGACAAATGGTCCGGGTGGGCACCTGCTGTTTAGGCGGTATCTCCCCTGGCTCTTCCTCCTTGCTTTACTCAGGGCAGGGGATATAGAGCTAACCCTGACCCGCTATAATGACCACTAACTCTCCGCCACCTGGAGTATGAGTAAGGGCTAAAAATAGCTCATCTGAATATCAGGAGCTTGCTACCCAATCGTGATGAGTTGAGAGCGTGGGTTGAACTACACAAACCTGATGTTCTAGGGATAACTGAGACCTGGCTTAAATCCTCTATCCCGACTCCGCCTGTTCCTTAACAGGTTATGAGTTCATCCGCCTTGACAGGCCAGGGGTGGGGGTGGCATCCTTATCTACTATAGAGTCCATCTGAAAATCTCCCTTGTGACTCATTGTCCCGCTGATCATCCCCCCTGTGAGCTTCTGCATGGGCTCCTGCTGCTAGGGGAAACAAAGAAGCTGCATCTGGTATGTGCCTATATCCCTCCCAGGGGAGGCCTAGAAGGACTAACTTATCTCCTGGATACGATCAGGTCCACTATAGAAGACAACGAACTTATTATCATGGGTGATACCAACCTAAATTGGGAGAGTGGCAATATTAAGAAATGTGAACCTCTTCTTGCCACCCTATCCCTTACCCAACTTATTAATGACCCGACTAGGCAGTCCGCTAGTGGTTCCTCGAGTACCCTATTGGATTGGATCCTAACCAACCGCCCGGAGAGAATATCAACTTCGGGCACTCTATCGGACTCTATCTCTGATCACCCCCAGTGTTCTGTGTCTGGAAAATTCCTCCTCAAAATCCTCACAAAATTATTCAAGTCAGGAACTATTCCAGGTTTGACTCAGTGAGGTTCATGGATGACTTAAGGTCTACTGACTGGACCAGGGAATTGGAAGCCACTGACCCTCAGTGGCAACCTCCGGCTTTATTGATACCTTTGGTGATATCCAGGACAGGCATGCACCCATGATCACTGGAGGGTGAGGGAGCGCCACCTACTGGCTGAATGGAAATCTGATAGCCAAGATGCGCCAAAGAGACCGATGTTGGGCTCAGGTCAGGGGATCCAGTGATCCTCTAAACTCCAGAGATATCGGCACCTCAGGAACCAGGTAAGAAGGCTATTAGGTAGCAAAAAGTGACTTCTGCAAGTCTGCACTACTCAGCTCTGCCAGTGACCCCAGGAGGTTCTGGAGGAACATTAAATCCCAGTTAGTGGATCCTCCAGCACGGTGTCATCGGATATGGTCATAATGGCGCCTCTTGCAATAATCCCCAAACCATAGCTGACTCCTTAACTGTCACTTCTCTGACCTCCGGCCCTCACCTCCCGACTTCACGATGGATGGGGACTCGCTCACAATCCCGTCCCTCTCGAGGTCAAGCGGATCAACATCATCGGAGTGTGTTTAATCTCAGAGCAGTATCAGTCCCTACGCCCAGAAACTTCTTGCTGCCCTCGCCCAGCACTCCAGCCCAGGTCTCGATTTCCTGGAACCGTGGGCTTCTCAAGCTAGGAGCGCCTACATTGCCTCTCCGTTGCCTATATCTTTAATCTATCCCTTTAGCTCAGGGAAATTTCTGACATTTGGAAGGAAGCAAGGATAGTACCAGTTCTTAAGCAGGCAATCCCAAGCTCCCCTGACAACTATCGCCCTATTGCAATCCTCCCATCCCTTGGCAAACTTCTTGAAAAGGTGGTATGGAGCAACTCTCGAGTATCTGCACTCCCATGATCTGCTATCCAGGGCACACACAAGCTTCGAAAGGACACAGTACCACTACTGCTCTGATTAATGTAACTTCCAGCATAAGATCTGCCATGGACCAAGGTAAACTGTCCGGTGCTATATTTATAGACTTATCAAAAGCTTTTGACCTTGTTAACCATGACCTTCTAGGAGAGCAACTAAGCGCTGGTCTCTCCTCCCATGCCTTGAACTGGTTCATGGGCTATCTGAAGGGTAGAAAGCAGCGTACCTGCTTCAACAAGGTCCTCTCGGAGCCCAGGGCGGTGACTTTGGGAGTCCCCCAGGGATCAGTGCTGGGCCCTCTCCTTTTCTTGCTCTTTATCAATCAACTGCCACTGGTGACCTCTCACTGCCAAGCCACTCTATACGCAGATGATCTGGTGCTAGTGGCCCATTCCCCGAATGTCGCAGCACTAAACCAGAGCCTGACGATTTCAGCAGAGTCCTGGCCTGGGTTACTCACCATAGGCTGGTGTTGAACCCTAATAAAACACAGGCCATGCTTTTTGGCTCCACGGCCAAGATAAAAGCCTCATCATCCTTGCTATAGAGCATAACCTGTGATGGTGGACCCGCTGCCAATGGTGAACTCAATCAAATATCTTGGAGTTATCTTGACCCCAACTTGACATGGGGAGTCATATCCTCAACATCTGTAGAAGCACACATTGCAAGCTGGGTATGGCCATAGGGCCAAATACAACCTGACCCCGGGCGAGACTTGCACTTGCAACAGGAGTGCTTCTTCCTCCTCAGCTATGGATTCCACCTGTTTGCCCGGTCCCCCAAATTCAGCTTGCCCGTGGAACACGCATATAACAATATATGTCGTTTGCACTTCATTCCCTAAACTCACCCATCGCTGTGATCTCTATGATAAACTCTGCTGGTTGCCTCCAGCTGAATACCTGGATTTCGGTGTTGGAAGCTTCTCCAAGAAGGTGCTTCTGGCTCCCCTCAGGGACTGGTGAATCTCCTCCCAAAATGGACATCATGCCCTACAAGCTTAGGTCCCAGTCTGCTGGACTGCTCAAAATTCCTTCCACCCGGACTCTCATGGGGGGCCGAGACTTTGCTGCCTACGTGCCCAGACTCTGGAACTCCCTTCCTGATCATGTCCGCATGGCCCCCTCCCATGGGATCTTTCGCTCCTCCCTGTGGTCGCACTTAAAATTATCATCAGTGTGTGACTGCTTCAAGCCTCCGTAGTGAAATGTTTCTTGATGAACCCTGTTGTCACTAATGTCAATCTATGCGATCCTGTTATATGGTGTAACTGCTGCTTGTGTATTTGTTTTACTACAATTGTTAGTACCTCCTGTAATAAGTTGTTCCTCCTAAGTTGCCTTGTATGTATCTTGTATGTTCTGTACTCTCCCGGGTCGTTCCTGAAAACAGGCATATTACTTGTCTAGTGTACCTACCCGGTAAACAAAAGCTAAATAAATAAATAAATAAATGTCGCCTGCAGCCTGAACCGTCGGCAAATGCCACCTGCAGCCTGAATGGTCAGGAAACAATGCATGTGGTCTGACTGCTCTGTAGATACTGCCTGTGGACTGAATGTGCTGTAAACACCACCTGTGGACTGACTGGTCTATAAACATCACCTGTTGCCTGAATGGTCTAACTGCTACTGATACTGCTGGGGGATTCCATGACCAGGTGTATCCAGTGGGAGGGGGTGGGAGACAATAAAAGCAGCCCAGTCAAGGCTAAATGTATACCAGGATTATCCGTACACAAGGCCATATTCCACCTATACTCGATAGCACTGGACTGTGGGGGATCCCCGGACTTCCTAGTACATCTGGGGACAAATGACTTGGAAGGGAACAGTGAGCTAGAAATACAGGCTAGGTTCCGGGAACTGGCAAGGGTTTGTCACTCTACAGGAAGCAAAATTTCCTTCTCTGAGATTCTGCCGATAAGAAGGGCAACCAGGGAGAGCAAACTAAAACTTAGAGGGGTGAACCAGTGGCTTAGGGAATGGTGCAAGGCAGAGGGGTATGGGCTGGTGGGAGACTGGGGAGATACTTGGGAGGATAAGGGGCTATATGCCAGGGATAGATTACATCTCAATCTGGAGGGGAGGGAGATCTTGAAACTGAAACTTGCTGGTTTTATAGGAGAGAGGTGGGGTTTAAACTTGTAAGGGGTGAGGGTCAAATAAAAGATTGACCCCAGGGAGGCGGTTTGTGGGCCCAGGTCTAGGGCAATGGAAGAGTGAGGGGGAATACGATGCAAATCTAAGGAAAATTGGGCAGAATAAGGACTGCGCAGAGCTGGGGGGATTGGATAGGGAGGAGAGTTCGGGTGGAGGACAGTCCTGATTAATACCAGGGGCATGAGCAATAAAATGCCCAAGTTACAGGCTATGCTGGCTGAGGGATCAGAGGATGTGGCGGCAATTACAGAGACATGGGCCACCCAGAGAAATGATTAGGACCTAAATTTGGAGTGCTATAAGATATTCAGGAAAGAAAGGGGAATGGGAAGAGGAGGAGGGGTTGCACTGATAGAAATGACGTTGTGGTTAGTGGAGTGGAGGAGGCTGGGGGGGGAGTGGAGGTGATTTGGGTAACCTTGCAAACGAGGGGAGGGAAACAATTGAAAATAGGGGTGGTATACAGGCCCTCCGCAGTTGAGGAGGCTCAGGAGGATAAATTGGTTGAGAACATCAAGGGTCATTGTGATCTTGGTAAAGGTAGAGTGGTGGTCATGGGTGACCTTATCATGCCGGGGGCAGACTGGGACACCATGACATCCTCTGTAGCCAGGGAACAGCGACTGATGGACGTTTTTCAGGATGCTTTCCAACAGGTGGGGGAACCTACTAGAGAGGGGCGGATATTGGACATTGTCCTAGCGGGCAGGGATCAGATAAGGTGCCTGGAGGTGTGCAATCCACTGGCAGGTGGTGACCATGCCACGGTCTGGTTTCTGCTGTATACAGGGGGTGAGGAAAACCGCACTAACACAGCAGTGGTAGACTTCAGGGGAGCGGATTTCATGGGCATGGGAAGGATTCTAAGAGAGAGAGGTTGAACAAGATTAGGCCGGACATGAATGCTAGAAGATTGTGGGAAACCATTAAAAAAAGGGGTGCAGGAGGCTACTAAGTACTGTACAAAATTAAGGCAAAAGCATAGTAGAACCAGTAAGCCATGTTGGTGGACTAGGGAGGTGCAGGAGGCAGCGAGGGATAAAAAGGCCGATTGCACATGTTTTAAACACTAAAGGGGGGACAAGGAGCAAGGAGAGTATGAAATATCGTCCAGGAGGGTCACCAGTGGTGAGGGGAGCCAAGGCAGGGATGGAGCAAAACCTGGCTAGGGATATCCGGAGGGAGGGATTCTATAGATATATAAGAGAGAAGCGAAAAGAGAGGACGCAGATCAATAGGATTAAAATTATGGGGGATGAACTCAGGAAGCAGGGGAACAGGCAGAGGTGCTAAATGAGAACTTTGCCTCAATCTTTGCAGATGGGGACTGGGGATCCCTACAGGCTGATGGGAGGGAAGAGCATTCAGCTCAGGTGAGAAGTCGGTCTGAGACCAGAGGATGGAATGAGGCTGGGGTACAGTTAGGACCAGACCCAGAAGGGGTGGGGAGGCTGAGTGAAGGGGAGGATTGGGGGAAAGAAATCACAGTGGAAAGGGTAAGGGAGGCCCTTCGGAAGCTAAAGACTGATAAGGTGCCGGGGCCGGATGGGCTGCACCCGAGGGTTGTGAAGGAATTGGCGGAGAAGCTGGCAGCTCCACTGGCTGCACTCTTTAATAAGAAGAGGGATAAAATCTTTTATAGGTACATCAGGAGAGGAAGACCAAGGAGGGATAGTGAGGCTTAATAAAGGGAGGGGTGGGCAGAGGGTGACGGTGAAAAGGCAGAGATACTAAAATATTTTTGCTCAGTATTTACAAATGAAGAGGGAGGTACCTAAAACAAACAGTAGAAACACTCTGGATACAGAAGTTGATACCAGCCCATTTACAGAAGAAAGGGTTCTGAAAGAACTCTTAAAACTGAAGGTGGACAAAGCAATGGAGCCTGATGGGATTCATCCCAGAATTCTAAAAGAACTAAGGGCAGAAAGGAAAATTACGTACCTACCGTAATTCTTGATCTTCTTGGACGAGTCTCCACCACTCATTCACACTAGTGGGGATTAGCGCCGGAGGCACTAAGACCCATCGGGAGCAAACTTTTTGCTGGAGGGTCGGCGCGAGAGACGGCGCCGCGAGACACGGCGCCGCGAGCAGCGGCTCGAAGCGGTAATGACCATCTCGGCGACAACCCTCCAACCACCTCAGTACCTTTTTTACCAAGGAGGTGCAGCGTAACTAACGTAAAGAGTAAACCCAACATTAAAAAACGGACATAAGATAGTCCGTATGACCCGTGTAAGAAGGGTCAGCAAAGAAGTCCTCACGGCCTAAAGATCTGAGGGAGTGAAGACCAACACAGCGGTGAGCTCGGGGGATGGAGGGTGGGTATGTGAATGAGTGGTGGAGACTCGTCCAAGAAGATCAAGAATTACGGTAGGTACGTAATTTTCATATCTTCCTGGACATAAGTCTCCACCACTCATTCACACTAGTGGGAGAGTACCAAGCTGATAATCCCCCAAAAGGGCGGCAGGAGAGCCAGAGCTCACGCGTCTAAGATAGAAGCCCATTAAGGATAGTTCTGCCGAATGCGGAATGTCGCCTAGCATGAACATCCAGTGCATAGTGCTTAACGAAGGTATGCACTGAGCTCCAGGTGGCGGCGTTGCATATATCTGCAATTGGAACATTGCGAATTTCCGCTAGGGATGCCGCGACCGCCCTAGTAGAGTGAGCGTACACTCTACCTTCTAATTTAACTTGAGCCATGGAATAGCAATGACGAAGGCATGCCACTAACCATGAAGAGATGCATCTAATAGCGACAGGTTGACCCAGCCAGGTGTCGCTGAAAGAAACGAACAGTTGCTGAGTCTTACGAACATCCTTGGTTCTATCTAAATAGAACCTGAAGGCTCTCTTAACATCCAAGGAATGAAGAGCTCGCTCCCTTCATTTTGAAATTAGCTAAGTAAGAGGAAGTACCAGAGGTTGGTTTAGATGGAATTCTGACACAACCTTGGGAAGAAATTTAGGATGAGTACGGAGAACTACCTTCTTTATGGAATACAGTATAACGGAGGGTCCGTAATCAGGCATGTATCTCAGAGACCCTGCGGGCTGAGGTAATGGCCACCAGGAAGGCAGTCTTCCAGGTAAGAAATTTTAGCTCACAGGTAGCTAAGGGTTCGAAAGGCTTCCGAGTGAGCATGTCCAGCACCAGGTTAATGTCCCAGGCTGCAACTGGACGCTTAACAGGGGGTCTGGTATGGAGAATCCCCTTAAGAAATCTCTTCACCATAGGTAACTGAGCCAGAGTTAAGGAAGAAACCGGCTCATGGAACGCTGAGATGGCACTAAGGTGAACTTTAACTGTGGAGTACTGAAGACCTAAGTTTGACAGGTCCAAAAGATACTCCAGAACCTTGCCAGGAGGACAGGAAAAGGGATTCCAAGAGGATTTTGCACACCAGAGAGAAAAACGTTTCCATTTGGAAGCGTACGTTTTTCGGGTGGCTGGCTTCCGAGCAGCCAGAAGGATGTCTGAGACTCTACGAGAGACGTTGAACCGATTCACTTCTATCTCTTCAGGAGCCAAGCATGAAGGTGAAGTGATTTCAGGTTGGGATGGACCAACGAACCCTGAGTCAAAAGACTGATTTGCAAAGGAAGTGGTCTCGAGAGGCTGCCAACATACTGTTGAGTAGAGGAAACCATAGTTGCCGAGGCCAGGAAGGAGCAATGAGAATCATCTTGGTCCCCTGAGACTGAACTGAGGAGTACTCTCTGGATTAGAGGAAGCGTGGAAAGGCATAAGAAAGCGCTTTGTCCACCGCAGCCTGAACGCATCCTGACAGAAAATGCCAGGCCCTGGATTTCTGGAGCAGAAGAGAGGCAGTTTTGTGTTGAGTGGGGATGCAAAAAGGTCCAGGTCTGGAGTCCACCACTCTTTGAACAGGGACCGAGCTACGGCTGGATCGAGAGACCACTCGTGAGGGTCTGCCTCCGTTCTGCTGAGGTGATCTGCTAGGTCGTTTTGTATACCTGGCAGATAAACCGCTTGAATCAGAGACTTGTGCTCCAAGCACCACTCCCACACCCTCATTGCTTCCCTGCAAAGGGGATAAGAATGAGCACCGCCTTGCTTGTTGATGTAATACATCACTGCTTTGTTGTCCGTTTGAAGGAGAATGTTCTTGTGACAAAGGACATCCTTCAGAGCTCGGATTGCATAGAGGACCGCTCTCATCTCCAGGACATTTATGTGGAGATGAGTTTCGAACTGAGTCCATACACCTTGAGTGTGGAGGGAGAGACAGTGAGCTCCCCATCCCATTAGCGATGCGTCTGTGGTGATGGAGATCTGATGATCCGGGGGAGCAAAGGGGAATCCTTCCAGGAGATTGCTCTCTTGAGACCACCAGGTGAGAGACCTTCGAAGGGGCTCCGCCACCTTGATGGGATAAGACTGGGGTGAGAGGTCGAGACCACTGAGTGGAGAGCATCCATTGGTGGTTCTCATGTGCAGTCGGGCCAGAGGGACAGTGAAGACCGAGACTCATGAGACCCAACATGTGCTGTATCGAGAGAGCTGTAACCGATTGGTTCTCCTGATGTAACGGGCCATTCAAGGATGTCGAGTCTTCTGTCCTCTGAAGGAAAGCCTTCGCTGAAGAGGTGTCTAGAAGCGCCCCTATGAAAAGGAGCCTCTGGGAGGGTTGCAGTTGAGGTTTTTCAAATTCAGCAGAACTCCCATGGACGTGAGAAGACGAGAAGTCGCTTGCACGGCTTCCAAAGTCCCTTGGCCGGAAGGGCTTGCTAGAAGCCAATCGATCCAGGTAGGAAACACTCGAGTCCGATTTTCTGAGATGCTCCATGAGAACTGCACAACACTTTGTAAAACTCGGGCGCCAAGGATAGCCCAAAGGGCAGGACTTGAACTGATAATGCTGACCCAAAGCTACAAACCTGAGGAACTTGTGTGGTCGGGTGGACGGGATATGCTGGTAAGCATCCTGCATATCCAGAGAGGCCAGCCAGTCGTGCTGATGCAGCAAGGGTAACAGGGTACCTAGGGAAATCATCTTGAATTTCTCCCTGGGGAGGAATTTGTTTAACTTTCTGAGGTCTAGAATGGGCGATCCCCAGATTTCTTTTGGAAACAGAAAGTAATGGGAGTAGAACCCTGTGTTTTGCGAGATGCGGGGCACCAGTTCTATTGCCCTGTTGTTCAGAAGGCCCTGGATCTCCGCGTGTGAGGAGGTTCTGATTGAGAGGTCGACAACCTGAGTTGTCGCCTGGGAGGACACTTCGGGTGTCAAGAAATTGAGAGAATAACCCTCGCGACTATCCAAGGACCCATTTGTCCGGTTATGGACTTCACTGGTTGTAGAAGTACATCAGACGACCTCCCACGGAGGAGAAAGTTCCACCCGGCAGAGTGGATGGAACTTAAATAACGACTCTAAGGTAGCGCTGGGAGTTTTAGGCCCTGCACTTTCTGCTGCGCTCTTCTTGAGGTTGGGCAGGTTGGCTTTTTGAAGCTTCCCCTGCCTCTGCCTCGCAAAGGACTGACGACTATGAAACTGATCGCCTGTTCACATGCCCCGAGAGGGGCAGGCGGAGGTCTGGCCAACTTAATGGCCGATCTAGTTCTGAGTGGCCTCTAAGGCTTGCTCCACCTTAGGGCCAAAAAGAAAGGAGCCATCAAAGGCAGCGCCATCACCTGCTGCTGAGCATCATTCGTGAAGCCAGAAGTACGCAGCCAGGAAATGGCGCCAAGTACAACTCCGCTGCCGCTGAGCGAGAAGCAGTGTCGAAAGCGCCCATGGCGGCTTTGACCTGTTGGTTATTGGTCTCAATACTCTAATAACGGTCAGAAGAAGTCCACTTGAACCGAATCTGGAAGAGCTTCAACCATTCTTTCATAGAGTGCCACAGGATATACTCAATACTGGAGAAAAATAGCCTTGATAACTGGCAAAACGCATACTTAGAGTGGAGGCAGCAAAGACTCTCTTACCTAATGTATCAATCTTACGAGACTCTTTGTTAATAGGTCGAGCTGTAGTAGTTTGAGGAAGAACGACCTTGTCATTCTCTGCCAGGACTACAATAGGATCCGCAAGGCTTGGGATGCCAAATGGGACGATCCTTGGGAGCTGAATACTTTATCAATGGATTTAGCCGCTGAGGGAATAAGAGCAGGATTATTCCATACCATTTGAGACAAGGCCTCAAGGAAGGCTGGATCGAGGAGTCAAACCGAGGGATCTCCAAGCATGAAGATACTGGAGTCTTAATATCTTCCCAGGATCGGCGTCTGTAGTCTGAGAGAAAGAGGGATCCCAGGTTCTTCAACAGAGACTTAAAGGACAGGTCCTCACCACAGGCTCTGTAGCAAAGAAAGATCCTGTTTCCTCCACTTCATCACCCAACCGAGGTCTGGGTCAGGCTCAACATCATCTCCTGATGGTCCAGAAAGGACTGTTTGGACAAGAAAGGAGGAAAATTAGAGAGAAGGAACAGCAGAAAACAAGGAGAGTCCTCAAGGCTGCCGCGCCGAGACGGCAAACGGGCTGAAGACTTGCACCGTAGGAGGCATCGGCGCTAAAGAGGCACGCGCCCCGCAGCTTTCGCGGCGCCGGCACGGATGACAACGCCGCACAGCGCCGACGACGCCGCCGAACAGCGCCACGGACGACGACGCTGATTGGCGCCACGGACGGCGCCCGGCAGACGAGGCTACCAACGGCGCCGGCCTTCATTCAATGGCACTCACCGTGGCGCCAAGAAGACCTCGCTGGCGCCAGCAGACGGCGCCGCAAGACCCAGCGGTGACCAAAAATGGCGCCAACAGACCCCGTGGAAGGCGCCGAAGAGCCCCAGGAACCTGGAAAGCTAGAGAAGGAAAAACAGGAGATAAGGGCATCGGTGAGGCCCCTGCGCCGCAGCCATGTGAGGGGGAAACATCTAGCACGGAGTCGCTGGCACCGAAGAAGCGCCACGCCACTAGGAAGGTCCAACCGCCTCTACCTGATCGCCGAGGGGCCCGAGGGCCCGAGGCAACCGAGCCAGGCAGAAGAACCAACCTCCAGCCCATTGCTCCACAAGAGCGGCCCACTGATGAAACTGCTCATCTGGAGTCCTACCTATAGGCGGGAGGGGCCTGATGTCGGCGGACGACGATACCGGAAGTTGGCGATCAAGAAGGAGACCGGCAACTAGCAACGATAATCGAGCGCCGACGCCGCAGACATACTCAGAGGGCTGACTCGCGAGTGATGCCTTCTTTTTGACCTGTGGGCCAAGAAGAGTTCGAGGTCAACGGTGCCGAGAATGCGACCGCTTATTTTTATGCCGGCGGGGACCGCCTATCCTCCGGCATCGGACTGACCGCTGTCGGAACCCCGCTGAGGAGAAGGAGGCTGACCGACCCAGCCCGGCTGACTGAACAGCTTTACATGAAGTCTCCTACCGCCACCTGACCTGCTCATGGTCGACTCCGCTCCAGTAGGCCGAGACTTCTCAGGCAAAATTTAAATATTAGAAAATTTAACGAAAATAGAATAAAATTAAGCGATACTACTTATCGTGATAAAGTTACAAAAACAAACTGAAAACTATGCGCTAGTTTGAAGTTTGACCTCGACAGGCGCGAGCGACGCTGCTACTGGAAGCGCACTCGACGGCGGGAAAAACGAACTGAGGCGGTTGGAGGGTCGCCACCGAGATGGTCATTACCGGGCCGAGGCCGCTGCTCTGCGGGGCGCCAGAAACCCTATGGCGCCTGCCTCTCACCGACCCTCCAGCAAAGTTTACCCGATGGGTCTTAGTGCCTCCGGCGCTAATCCCCACTAGTGTGAATGAGTGGTGGAGACTTATGTCCAGGAAGATCTAGTGACACCACTGACCACCCTCTTTAACAAATCTTGGGAGGATGGGGTGGTACCTGAGGACTGGAGGAGGGCAGATGTGATTCCACTTCACAAAAGTGGGAGCAGGGCAGAAGCGGGAAACTACAGACCTGTTAGTTTAACCTCAGTGATAGGGAAAATGATGGAATCACTTCTGACAGAAAGAACTGTCGAGTACCTAGAGGCCAGAGGGCACAGGACACAAGGCAGCATGGATTCACAGCGGAAGGTCATGCAAGACGTAATCTAATAGATTTCTTTGACTGGGTGACCAAAGTAGTAGATCAGGGAGGGGCTGTGGACATGGCCTACCTAGACTTTAGCAAAGCATTTGACAGTCCCACACAAAAGATTAATATACAAGTTAGCCAGCCTGGGAGTGGGTCCCAGGATGATAGCCTGGGTAAAGAATTGGCTGGAGAATAGGACACGGAGGGTAATAGTAAATGGAGTCCACTCTGAAGAAAGGGGTTACTAATGGGGTACTACAGGGTTCAGATTAGACTAGTCCTCTTCAATGTCTTTATGTTTACATTGCAGAGGGACTGAAGAAAAGTATGTCTCTTTGCAGATGACACAAAGATCTGCAACAGAGTTGATGCACAAGGTGGGTGGAAAGGATAAGAAGGCATTTGGCAAGGTTAGAGGAATGGTCAAATGTATGGCAGCTTAGATTCAATGCTAAGAAGTGCAGCAGTGATGCACCTGGGAAACAAAACCCAGGGAAGAGTACACAATGGTGGTGAGATACTAACAACAACAAAATGGAAAGGGACCTGGAGGTAGTCATATCAGATGACTTAAAGGTGGGCAAGCAATGTGAGAGGCAGTAAGGAGGGTTGGGGATACTGGGATGCATAGGGAGAGGCATCACCAGTAGAAATGGGAAGTTGTTATCCTCTGTACAGACAGCTGGCGAGACCCCATCTGGAGTACTGCGTGCAGTTCTGGAGACCCAATCTACGCAAAAACATAGACAGGATGGAAGCTGTCCAGAGGAGGGCAACTAAAATGGTGCAGGGTCTGCACCGGAAGACATATGAAGAGAGACTTAAGGAGCTTAATATGTATAGCCTCGAGGAAAGGAGGGAGAGGGGGGACATGATAGAAACTTTCAAGTACCTCAAGGGAATCAACAAAGTCCAAGAGGGTAGCATCTTTCAGAAAAAGAGGTGTGCAAGAACAAGGGGCACAATTTGAAGATGGGGCAGCCCAGAGGTAATGTAAGGAAGTATTTTTGACAGAGAGGGTTGTGGATGCATGGAACGGCTCGGAGGAGGCCGTGGAGTCAAAAACAGTGGTGAGTTCCAAGCTGCATGGGACAGTCATAAGGCAATTCTAGGGGGTGGGGGTAGGAAAAAGTAGGCTGCTGGTTAACTAGGATCTGCAGCTTATCCATTAGGTAGGGAAATGGGCAGACTGGGTGGGCCAAGTGGTCCTTATCTGCCGTCAAACTCTATGTTTCTATGTTTCTTTGCAGACAGGATGGGTGCCCCAAGACTGGAGGGTGGCTTCTGCAGTGCTTATCCATAAAGGGGGATCTAGAGAGGAGATGGGGAATTATAGGCCTGTCAGCCTAACGTCTGTGGTAGGCAAAGTAATGGAGGGCTTTATCAAGGAGAGGACTGGGAGGCAGCTGGAATGGTTAGGGCACCAGGATGATAAACAGCATGGCTTCATTCCAGGGAGATCGTGTCAGTCCAACCTCACAGAGTTTTGTAACTGGGTGACGGAGGCCTTGGACAGACATAGGCCGGTGGATGTCCTATACCTAGATTTCAGCAAGGCGTTTGATTCAGTACCACATAATGGGCTGATAAAAAAGCTGGGGGAGATGGGGGTTGGAGGACAGGAGCTCAACTGGGTTGAAAATTGGCTCTCGGGGCGTTTACAGAGGGTAATGGTGGGTGGGATACTCTCTTCTCCCAGGAAGGTAATCAGTGGGGTCCCTCAAGGGATATAGGGAGGGGGGTTAGGTATAGGTTGAGTCTCATTGCGGACGATTAAAAACTGGGAGCACTGGTGGATCGTGAAGAAGCAAGGGAGGCGGTCCAGGGGGATCTGGATACCCTGGAGGGGTGGTCAAGGAGGTGGGGACTGAAATTTAATGCCGGAAATGGGTACTTCATTTGAGAATAAAACCCAGGCCATGAACATACCCTGGGGTGTCACACTGCAAGCCACATTGGGAGAAAGGGATTATGGGGTGGTGACAGACGTCAATATGAATAACTCTGAAAATTGTAGAAGAACTGCAGCCAAAGCAAACAGGATACTGGGCCGCATAGCCAGGGGAATTACATCCAGAAGGAGGGAGGCGATCCTCGCTCTATATAATGCTTTGGTCAGGCCGCAGCTCGAGTACTGTGTAAAGTTCTGAAGACCTCATTTGAAGAAGGACATAGTGTTGCTTGAGAGGGTCCAGAGGAGAGCGACCAGAATGATTCAGGGCATGGAGCGGAAGACTTATGAGGAGAGACTGGAAGAACTTGGGCTTTACTCACTGGAGGAGAGAAGGGACAGGGGAGATATGATAGAGGTTTTCAAGTATGTAAAAGGAATGACCAGGAGTAGAACCAAGGAGCTGTTTAGGCTAAAGAAGTGAGGAACAACCAGGGCCATGAGTGGAAGCTGGAGGGGGGAAACTACAGGGGGGAGCGTAGGAAGCATTTTTTCACTGAGAGGGTGGTGGAGCCGTGGAATGCGCTGCCTGGGAGGCTGGTGGAGGAGGGCACAGTGGAGGGCTTCAAGAAGGGGTTGGACAGGTACAAGGGGAAACTGAAACTAAAGAAAATCCTCTTGGGGGCTGGGGGGGTGGTAAGGTGAGCAGCCACTAGGTTGCTGGCTTTTGAGCGGACAAGACAGATCATCTGGCCTATTCTGCTGGCTTTTAGTATGTTAGTATGTAACTACCACCTGTGGCCAGAAAGGTCTGTAAACATCACCTGACTGGTTTGTAAATACCGTCTGCCACCTTGAACCCTAAATATCACCTGCAGCTTGACTGGTCAGTAAATCCTAGTGGCCGATTTCTTTCATTACAACATTTGACTATGGAGAATGGAGTTGGGTACGCATGGTAGCAGCTACCATCTTTTCATTTGTTTTCAGTGGGACAGTTAGTCCCACCCACATCTCTTTTTCCGTCTCCCATAGAATTTCACTTTTCTGTGTAAATGTTACTGCCACTGTACGTCATTAACATCCTGCTGCTGACCCTGTACAGCGCATACTCTGTGACTCGTCACTTCCGGGCTTACATCAGAGCTTCATTTTACTATCTCCAGTTTTATTTCGCACCCCCACACACACTCTCACCCATTCCCTGATTGGCTTGCCTGGTGTTGGTTTTCAGCTCTATGCATGTTGTCCCCACAATGCTTAATTTTTTCACAGTTATCACAATTTTGCCCGCCTCGGG
This sequence comes from Neoceratodus forsteri, assembly GCA_016271365.2. NCBI lineage: Eukaryota > Metazoa > Chordata > Ceratodontiformes > Ceratodontidae > Neoceratodus > Neoceratodus forsteri. The sequence continues at coordinate 104,595,983 of CM028131.1, read as the reverse complement.
GCTTTTTGTATAACTGAGATACATTTTGGGGGTATTACATTCACCATCTCTATAGACACGACATGCGGCACAGCAGTTTAGCTAGGTAATACAAAAGTATTCTGTAACTGTAAATCGTTTGGTATAAAGGTCCGGTATTGCTTCTGCGAAGCCAGAACCCTGACGAAGGGACATGGCTATTACCAGAAACGCCAGAGCTGTAATGCTATGTTCTCTGCCGCAAATAACCTAGTTTTTTTTTCTGGCATACTTTATTATTTTTCTTTTATTTATATTAGTGCTGCCATCCGAGTGCGCTCCATACATTCTTCTTTCATTACATTTACCATGAAGAATGGAGTTGGGTACCTCGTAGACTTCCTTTAGTCAGGCAGAATCCGACATAACTTCTGGAAAGGTCATTATTAACCCCCCCTCCAAAGTCTGCTCGACTCTCCTCTGCCCCCTTTGGGGGCTCTATCCAGAAAAGGCCGCCAGTCCTGTACCTGTGTCTTATTTTTAAATCTCTAAATGGCCTCATTGCTCCATATTTAGCGGACGTTTCAAGTCCCAGATAAACAATACTTTTTTTAGTTATTTTCCAACACTGTTCTCTATCCATGCACCAGGGGTGTACACGCTTCCCTCACAAACCGTCCTTCAGCTGCTCAATGAACACATACTTTAGGAAGGAGTCTTGGGGGTTAGGAAAGAAAAGAGCCAAGGCCAGAAATCAGCACCAACTGCTTATCAAGTATTTATTAGCAATCCAGTTCTGCAGGTGGTAGGGGGTACCCATTTTTCCCCTTTTAACCCCTCTCTCCTGCAGTGCTCACAGGACAGCTCCATGTAGCTTCATGGCTCTGCCTCCCTCTTCAGTCAAGGTTGAGCCTCATTCACCTGTCAAGATCACCCCACTTTTGACCCCACCCCACAGCATCAGTTTCCCTCCTGGGGAGAAGCATCAGGAAATGTTAGCCAAGAAGGTCAGATACAGAGTGCAACCACGGCATGCAACATTAATGGCAGCGAGAACATCTGGAACAACAACCAGGTTCTCTCTCTCCTAGGAGGCTCTCTCGCTCATCTCCAAACTGGCTTCATCATACTAAGAGACAAAAATACCTGAGCTGCTGTTGCTAGAGGCACTGCCATTAGAATAAACAAAAGAAACAAAGTAAAAAGTGTTCTGGCACTTGTATTAAATCTGTCATCTTTTAGTATAGCTTTAGGGTCTCTCACAACACCACAGGGCTGCCAAATCCTGAACAGTATCTTCCAAGACTCAGTCACGTGCATCTAGTTTTGCAGCGGTTAGCCAAGCCTGCCAACGACACCAAGATGGGAAGGGCAGTTAAATCACAACAGGAGATAATGAAATGCAGAAGGATCTGGACAATCTTAAGAACTGCGTGGCAAAATAGCATATGAACTTCATCATCAAGAAATGCACGGTGACGCAACTACGAAGCTGACAGCAAGCAGGGAAAAGTACTGAAAGTACTAATCAGCAGCAATTTTAAATGAGGGCCGTAGTGTGCGACACCAATTAGCAAGGCAAACAAATCATGATGTGTAGTATGAAAATCTTCATGAATTAGCGTGGAGACATTAAGATGTTCTCAAGCAGATCATGGTTCCTGCCCCACTTCGAGTACAGTGTTCACTTCTGGTTCCCATATACGAGGAAGGATCCTGACACGATGCAGAAAGCAGAGGAGAGCAACCAAGATGGCTGATGACTTGCAGACCATAGCCTATGGGAACAGACCATTAGAAATGGGACTCTGCTCCAGGAAAGGAGAACACTTGGGAGATACAGAATTCAGGGACTGTATAGCACTAATAAAAAGGATGTCAGTTTGACCCCCTACTTCAAATGCTGCAGGTCAGCCCAAATAATTTTAGTGCCAGAAATGTGCTGTAGTGTCTTATAATAATAATAATTTCTTTTATTTATAATGTGCTTTTCAAGAAATCAAAGCGCAGTACAAGTTATGAAATCACAGCATAATAGAACATTAATATAAAATACAATGAATAATACATTACAGTAAACATTCATAAAACAATAATAAAATCAAACCCAAATCAATCAGTCACTTCCCCATAGGCCTTAATCCATAAAAGGATTTTAAGGCTTGTTTGAAACCCCACCCCCACACTGTCGTACTCTCTAATCCGGCGTGGTAGAGAATTCCAGAGGTCGAGCTACAAACGCAAAAGCCCGGCACCAGAAGACTTGCAAAACGACCCTAAATCTCCAGCAACCCTGGCCGCGAGCGGAGCCGGTCGCTCCGGGAGATAGGGAACCAGGAGCTCTTTCAGGTAGTCAGGGCCCAATCCATGCAGGGCTTTGTAGGTCAACAGACCCACTTTAAAGGTGATCCGCCACTGAACGGCAGCCAGTGCAGTCTCCATAGCACGGGTAACATGGGAAAAACGAGAAGTCCCAGTTAACAACCGGGCTGCAGAATTCTGCACCAGCTGCAAGCGGCGGACATCAACCCCAGAAAGCCCGAAGTAAAGGGAGTTGCAGTAGTCGAGACGTGAAGTCACAAAGGCGTGGATCAATGTGGGTAGGTCCCCGGACGGAACAAGGTGTTTAATCCTAGTGATGTTCCTAAGATGGTAAAAGGAAACTTTAACGACGGCCGACACTTGATCACGTAGTGCCAGCCAATCATCAAGAATCACCCCTAGGTGCCGGCCCGCTGGCGCAGCGGTGGGATTTCCGCTTGCAACGCCAGCGACCCGGGTTCGGGAACAGACCTGGATCGTCGGAGGGCCGGCCGGGGAGAAGGATGGAGGCGTCCTACGGACTGCTCTCCTTCTCAAGGGAGGTGGAGTCGGTCGGTGGCACCAGTGACCCTGGCGGAGGCCTCAGGAGTCACACAAGCCACCCACACTCAAATAGACTTTGGGGCGGGCCGACTTATTATTGCACGCTCGCCCCAGAAAACCGCTGAAATGGACAGCTGTCGGCCACCCTACATGAAGCACGCCAAGCTTCAATTAGCTCTCCAGGCCGGCCTCCACGAAAAAATAGTGCCCGCGGGTGTTCCTCCCCGCCCCCGTCCGCGGGGTAAGCTATGGGTATCGGAGGGCCTGAGGCCGTCTGGAGAAGGTGGAAGCCAACGGGCTGATAGTCCCGGCGTCAGTGGCTAGGGTGAGGAGGAAGAAAGCGAAATTAAAAAAAAAAAGAATCACCCCTAGGTTCCACACCCGCTCAGAGGTGGGAGCTCCACACCCCAGGAATAAACCTGAGGGATGGTTTATCCCCCACCCCCCGTCCGGCGACCAGGATCCAGAACCAGCACCTCCGTCTTCCCAGGGTTTAACTTCAACCAGCTGGACCTCATCCAATCTTGGATTTCCCCGAGGCAGTTATTAAACACCGAGAATGCTCTATTCTGGTCAGGTGCAAAAGACAGGTAGAGCTGAGTATCATCGGCATAACAATGAAACTCCAGCCTGTACCATCTTACAATGTCTCCGAGGGGAAGCATGTACACAGCAAACAACATGGGAGACAACACTGAGCCCCAAGGCACCCCACATGACAGAGAGGCAGGATCAGAAGAAAACACTCCCGATACTACCCTCTGAGTTCTACCGGTGAGGAAAGATGTAAACCATCTGAGGACCAATCCAGAAAGCCCACAGATGGTTCTCAGGCGCTCAAATAAAACCCCATGGTCTACTGTGTCCAATGCTGATGACAGGTCCAAAAGGACCAAAATGGACCTTTTTTTCTGGTCTCTTGCCATCAGGAGATCACTGAGCACCCGAACCAGCGCAGTCTCAGTGCTGTGCCTCTTCCGAAAACCCGACTGAAGAGGATCATAGATGTTATGGATGGTCAAATGGTTGTCTAACTGGGTAGCCACTACTTTCTCAATTACCTTCCCAACAAAGGGAAGGTTTGAGATAGGCCGGCAGTTACCAAGGCAGTCAGGGTCCAAAGAAGCCTTCTTCAACACTGGTGTCACCACTGCTTCCTTCAGAGAGCAAGGATATTCACCAGAGTCTAAGGAGCACCAGACTATCCTCGTCAGGACCGGGAAAATAGTCTCCCCACAGCCCATAACCAAGGCTGTGGGGCCCGGATCTAAACTACAGGATGTAGTGCGTATACCCCAGACAATCCTCATAACATCCTCGATTTCCGGCCTCTCGAAGAAACCCCAGGGAGTAGGAGGGCAAGTGACCACTGGCCGGATCCACGGCAACTCCATAGAGTGTTGTGTAGGTCTCCGCCCTGATGTCTTCCACCTTATCTGCAAAGAACCGCGAGCGAGCTCCTCGCACTGATATTGTTAAAAGCTCTCACGAACCTGCAGACAGGCTGGGTTGCACAGTCTGTCTACGGTTCGAAAGAGCTGAGCCGGTCGGTTCTGAGCAGCAGCAATTTCCCCGGACAGGAATACTGCCTTCTTACAGGCAATTGCTGACTGGTAGAGTTGATAATGTTCTAGTAGACTAAGGCGGTCGGCATCTGAGCCGGATTTCCACCAACACCTCTCTAACCTGCGTCCAAGTCGACGCATCTCCCTCAAGTCCCCATCAAACCATGGGTCCGAGGGAAAGGGAGAGAGGATGCACACGGATGGGAGCAATAGAATCCAGGGCCTCGGTAATGGCCTTATTATAGGCCAGAACCAAGGCCTCAGGATCCATGCACATCATCGGAAATTCTGATAGGTCAAGCACCGCCAATAGACCATCGGGAGTCAGATCCCATAAAGGGCGGTACCTGACCATCTCCACAGGGGTAGGTCTACGCAAGGGGGTGCAGAAACTGAATCTCACAGTCTGATGATCAGACCATCTGACAGGTTCCACCCCCACGCCGGAGGCTTCCATCCCCAGGAGGAAGACCAGGTCAAGAGAATGGCCATATTTATGAGTGGCAGAGGTAACAACCTGTGAGAGGCCCAATGAGTTCATCAATTAGAGGAAGTTCTGACCAAAATGCGAGAGTTCGTCGTCAATCCAGGCATTGAAGTCGCCCAGCACCATCAATCTGGGGGACTCCAATACCAAGTCAATGACGAAGTCCGCCACTTCCTTAAGGAATGGCTTCTCATCTCCAGGTGGACGGTAGATGAGAGCCACTCTATAGCCCCCACCTGCCACTACAACTCATTCAAACAATCTAGTCTCCTCTACTAGAACACTAGTGAGACCCAATTCTGTCTTAAAACAGACTGCAACTCCCCCACTCCTGCGATCCAATCTCGGACGGTGTATCACCAAATACCCAGCCAGAACGGCCGCCTCAAGAACGGGACCAGCATTACCATCCAGCCAGGTTTCGGTGATACAGGCCAGATCCACCGTTCCCACCAAGTCCGCCACGACGGCCGTCTTGCTGACAATGGATCTGGCACTGCACAAAACCGCCCGAGTTGGGCAGAGTTCCAAGGATCCCCCAACCACCAGCCCGCTGTTGTTAACAGCGGTGCCCTTGGGTATGGGGATCAGACAGGGAAACCCACGTTCTGACCTCCATTTCGCCCCAGGGCGTCTTCTGGACCTAACAATCTCGATTTGAGCGCTTCCCTCGTCCATCCTCCACTGTTCAGGCCCCCTACCCCGACCCCTCCTCCTTCGTACGATTCCCAGAGCCCTACAACGTTGATAAATGAAGAACGGTAGAGGAGGAGGAGAAAAAGGGCGGAGGGCCAGAAGAGCGGAGGATGAATAGCGCACGATTTGGGGGGGGGGACATAACACATACCTACAACCTACAGAGAAAACTAATGAAGTCTTTACTTTAACAATCAAAAACAAAAAATAAAACCCCCAAAATTCAAAACATCTACTAAATAACAAAAAAAATTAAAATGAATCCCATTCACCCCCTCTTTCTCAGAACCAATAACAAAAACAAAACCCCACATTCCGGGACCTAACAATGAAAATAACTAAAAATAACTAAAATAATAAAAAATAATAAATACAAATACAAATGGGGGACCCTCCTCTCACAAGGATGTCCTGTCGAAAACTTAAAAAACCAAAACAAAACACACACATAAAAACCAAAGAGCCCCAAAATAAATAATAAATATACCAAGAAAACATGTACTCCCACTACACATTAAATTGGTACCAGGTCCTCTCACTACCTGAAAATAAAATAACATATAATACACAGAACAATAAATGAATTGTGAGTGGGCAGGGACTCACACTCCCCACAAGCATACAGTAACCGAGCACTCTCACTGCTCGAACGAGGAATTTAGGTCCAGGAAAACAGGTTTCAGTTCAAAAATGCATCCAAAAAGCAATAGTCACCAAATTCAGTTCACAGTCACATACATCTTCAAAACAGGTAGGTACTCAAGACTGATTTAGCCCCCTAGAACACGCTGGGCGGGAGAGGGAGCCCAACAGACCTGACCCCTTGGGTCAGGACCCCGGAGACAGGGCGGTATCACAACCACCCCAGCACCGAGGCCCCTCGGGCAGCCAAGGCTCAACCCTCCGGTTGGTCGAGCGACTAGCCCCCCCCCTCGGGTAGCAGGGACGATGGATCCCACCCACCACAGCCGTCTCAGGGCAAGGCCCAGCTGCAGAACTTTCCTTCCACGATGACAGGAAAACTTGCGCTCGTTAAGAGTATCAAATTCCCCAAATGCCTACCAAGGGGGACCCAAGTCCGAAAATCAATAAAAGCCGGTGAGGTTTGCTCCAAAAGCTTAATAATCACATATAAATAAAGTAGAAAGACTGTGAGCATCAAAACAGCCACACATGTTTCTGGAAACGACTAAACAAAGCCAGTCTGTAGTTCTTCACATCCAAAGTCAAAAAGTTTGTCTAAGCTTTAAGTTAATATCAGTACCGATAACAACTCAGCCAGGTCGTACTCACAAAAACGAAAATTGGTCCAGTTAATTCTTCCTCGACCTTTACAGTTTGGGCTTGCTCACAATCACCTCACTAATGTTTCCAGAGCAGAATACCAACTCCACTCATCAGCCACAGCAGTCCCACCTAGGCTAACTCCATGTTGGAATAAGATTCCAATAAAACAGGGCACCAAAGCTCCCAAACTCGATCGCAGTCCTCCTGAGTCGTTCTCCACATCAGTCGGCCACCAACAAGTGCCAGGCGATAGCTCCCAAATCAGCTAAGGGCCAAACCTCTCTGGTGCTATGCAGGCACTTTAATACGAAGTTCTGCACTCTGCGCCGAATAGACGCCGGCAACGCAAGCAATCCTAACAGGGAAGATGCCTGGCAGACCACGATTACACCAGAGCCGAGTAATCGAAATTAAAAATGAAGCCACTGTGATTTACGCTTATTCTATTACAGATATTTAACCGCCAAACTGACAAATACTATCAAACAAATAAATTAAAACAAATAAGGTGTAATAAAAACATTTAAAAACAGCACGCTACAGAGCTACATTGATGGCTGACCCAGCATGGTTGCCATCTTGACTGCCGCGCCAGGTACCCTAGGTCTTCCTACTATACTACCCGATACTTTTTCTGGTAATGATACGGGCCCAAACTTTTCAACATAAAGGGTCAGTGCTGAGGCATTGCTTTAATTTTTGTGTTTGAAAATCCTCATAAATCCCACGTGGGGACTTCAGCAGGGGGTTAATCCTTGAGAAAACACAGACATGTGTAATACGTCTAGCAAGTCAATGCAACAATAAATACAGAGCAAGATATCTAGGACGCTGTGTTGTATAAGGAAGGGTTTTGACAGTTGGAGAAGTGAGGTGATTCTGCCGCTGCCTAGAACCCTGGTGATGCCTCATCTGGGGAGTATTTGCCTAATTCTGGAACCCTCAATTTAACGAAGGACTTTCAAACTACAGTCAGTACAGTGAAGGGTCACCAAGATTATCCAGGGGCAGCAAAGCAGATCCTATGACGAACGGCTGGAGGTGCTAAACATGTTTTGGTGGGGGCACATGATTGAAATGTAAGTCTCTCAGGGAGTAGAAACAAAGTAGCAAAGACCTATTTGTATGAAATAGGGGTGCGGTCACCACGGGGCATGACTGGAGGTTGGTAGGGGGCAAATTCAATGGAAATCTGTTGACGTTCCACATCACTGAGAGGGTGATGGAATCACAGAACAGAGTGCTGGTGGAAGTGGTGGGGGCAGCTACCATTAACAGGTTTAATCACAGCTGTGACAGGGCAAGGGAACTCACAGTCCCCAAGTGGGGCAGCAAGGGTTGCGGGGTGGTGGAGCAATACAGCCCACTAGGGCAGCAGGTTGGTGGACAAGACAGTATAATAAGGGCAGACTGACTGACCTTCCGGTCTCCCTCAGCCATCAAAGCCCTAATTTGACTGATTACAATATTCAAGTATCTAAAATGGATAACACCATCAGACCAAGTGCAGCTCTTCAAAATGTAAAAGGATGAAAGGAAAAAAGGACACTCAATGTCCCTGAAGAGAGGAAGAGTCATGAGAAACGTCAGAAAAGCTATTTCACAGAACAAGTGGCAAACACTTTGAATAAACTTCCAATACAGAGCAAGTGATATCAGTTGAAACTGTAATAACCTTTAAGATCAGACTCAGCAAGTACTTTAAAGAATATGGGGTGGCAGGCTACTGCCACTGAGCTAGAGGGAAGGATCAACACAATGCACCACTGGTCTTACTGCCCCCTAAATGTATGTGTGCTTGTCCTAAAACTACTGTATGTACTCATACATGTATATAGTTAATGTGTACGTATACTGACTACATATATACGTATATGTATAGTCTATGTCTATATCGTAGATACAAAAAGTATATTTTTATGTAGTCTATTTTATATACGAGTATGAATGTATGTATAGTCAATATGTGTAGTCTCCACTGCAATATATAATCAGTAGGTACAAATGTAGTCTGTATGTATGTATTTATTAGTCTAAGTATGTACATTTTATAGGTGTGTGGAGTCTGTAATTACGTGCAGCCTACATATACGTACTGTATGTACGTACAATATGTATGCATAATCTGTATGCAATGAAAGTGCTATATGTGCACACTGCATGTATGTACAAGTACTGTAGCTACAGCACGGATGTGTGTACAGTCTATGTACGTACGTACAGTGGAGCCAGCCAGGATGCAATGCAATACTGCAGAATTCCTTTTTTTTTTTTTTTTTTAAATAAAAGTTTATTGAGTTTCAATTTAATAAAGACATTACAACAAGGGTGCTATCGCATGCATTTGTTACAGTAATGGATTAATTCTCAGTGGTCTCCACAAATGGCACTGCTGGCAAGTTATAGGCATTACATGTTACACTAACTGCTCAGTCCACAGTTTCCAAGTAAAATCATTGTCCAATATGGTGTGAGGACCTATTGAGCTAAAATGGTTCCAGTTCTGCAAATTCTGCAGCAGCGTTACTGCAAACAACAAATCAATTTAAGTGGCAGTTAATCCATTTGTCATACAGGAATTTGTGACACTGCATTGCAACCAAACAGGCTCTATTGTATATACGTATAGGGGTGCATGCAAGTGACTGTAACAATGTATATATTTTTATTTATTTAAAATTTGGTAATCGGGGAAAAGCACATTTCCAGGAGCAACCCGGGGAGAAGGGAGACAAACAAAGGTAGGTGCACAAGTTACATAAATGTTATATGAACATAACTGGTTCAGTTGGTAGCAGGAACAACAACAAAATTACGTGAAAACTGTGTGTGTGTGTGTGTACACTACAATAAATGACAAAAAAATGAGCAGCTAAGCATAGGCAGCTTTCAACAAAGCAGTAAGGCAAAAATAAGTTGTTACACTTTAGAGAAAGTACGCGCCATAAGTATTATAGAGGTAGATGAGCGAGCAGGAAAGGAGGGGACCACGTATGCATTTAAGAGGTGGTCACAGAGAAGAGAGGTTAGAGGCACACACACATATATATATATATATATATATATACACACACACACACACACACACACATATATATATATATATATATACACACATACACACACACATATGCATATATATAGATATGCATATATATAGATATATATATATATAGATAGATATATAGATATATAGATATATATATATATATATACAAATCATATATAAATATAGATACACATATAAATGTACGCATAAAATGCAACATAAACCTGCTTATTTCATGGCTTGGAGTACCCTATCCTGAGATATCATCCTTCTAAAATCAGCCTAATGGTGCAGCAGAGAGGACTCCTTGTGATGATGGTGATCCACCCTGGTCCACAACACTGAGCCACCAGCTGAGCTTCCAAAGGGGAATTTTATTTCCTTACCAGCAGTTCTGGTTGTGCATAAGCTCTGTTCACAGGCCGTCAGTTGGTATGGGCTGTCGTCCTCTGCTCGCTGGGACAGGATGAAAGAGTCTGAGAGAACTCTTAAAACATGCCCCTTCCCAGACTCCCTCAATCCTGCCTTCTGTCCAAGTCTGTAGTATAGAAACACTAAGAAACTGTGAAAACCACTAAATGTTTTAAAAAAAATTAAATAACCTCACAAAAAAGGGAACTTTTTACAATACAGGACAGAAGAAATCTTACAAAAAAGACAGCACTGAAATCTAGAAGAGCCTGCCTGCCACACGGTGCCTATACACAGCTGGAAATACAACAATCAGTTTGCATGGACCCTAACAAGCAATACCTGAACAGGAGGGTCAGCGCTGTGCAACCAAGCTCAGCATTCGCCAGCTGAATGCAGCACTGGAGGACCCGAGAACATCAAGGTGACAAGGTCTCAAAAATGTGTGGACGAAGGCCCATGCAGTGGCCTTACAAATGTCATCCAAATGAGGCATACTCAGCATAAAAAGCAGCCAGAGCCCTCACAGAATAAGCTCAGATTCTGGCTGCAGCAGAGAGACCCCAGGAAGAGAAAGCTACGCCGATAGCTACAAACAGCCATTTGATTAAAGGACATTTGGCTGGGGCGGCCCTTTTCATCCCCAGATCAAAGAGAACAAACTGTCTGTACTGTGGAATGCCTTAGTGCACCTGAGGCAATCTTTAAAGGCAATCAGAACCTGAATGAATATAACTGGTCCTCCTCAGCGTTCTTTGGGTTTAGACAGAGGGAGGACAACACTTATCCCCTGTTGCCTGTGGAAGACAGAGCCCACCCTAGGGAGAACAGAGGGCTAAGAACCACTTTGACCTTGTGAAACGTTACATACTGCTCCTTGTACAACAAATACTTGCACCTCACAAATCCTCCAAGCCGAGCACATGACCTCAAAGAAGTGAACCTTATGGGACAGGAATTACAGGGATAACCTACAGCTTCAAGGACCACACGAAGCGTCCAGAGAAGTGAGACCTGTGTTCTTCTGGGTCAGAGCTTACAAAGTACTTGAAGCAGGCAACATCTGGTTAGGGCCCCTGGGAGTGTGATTCCACATTAACCCCCCCCCCCCCGACAGCCAAGAGGACCGCCACATGCACCGAGGTACCTAACCAACAACCCACTGTCTCTCCCTGCTACAGAAATTAAAAGACACTGGACAGAAAGGTGGCTGAGGCTTGAGCCACAAACAGGTACACCATGGGCGAAACGTGTACCAGACTGTTCTATAGGTCTTATTCGTACAGACCTTTTGGGATTGTACCACATTGCGGAACTCTTGCCGAGTATCCTGCCATCATAAAATTCTCTGTACTCAGGAGTCAGGCCGAAGGTAAAAATATCTGATGTCGGGCCAATGATTTTCTCTTTTCAAAAATAGCCAATTCAGTTTAACAAAATCTTAAAATTTGTTTTAATCCATTTTTCCCCAAAACCGAGGGGAAATCAGCATGTTCTATACAGAAATTTGGCTCAAAATGGGAGTGTTTGCACAAACAGCTGGTGCAAAGTCAGGTTGTTTGCGCAGTAAAGTGGTGAAAGCGAGTCTTTTCATGAAACACCGACTCTCAAGTGCTGGTTTAAAACGTAAAATTCCATTTTTCACAGGTTTATTTTTTTTGTTTTTTTGTTTTGTTTTTTTTTTTTTTAACTGAAAATGGAAACTTGTAGGTCCTGATGCCGTGGATCAAGAATTGGCACCTGAAGAAGGTCTGACCTGTTCAAGTGTGGGAGTGGCTCACCCAGTGTCAGGTGCCAGCAGAAAAAAGGAGGTGGCGATACCATTGTACAAATCACTGGCGAGACCCCATCTGGAGTACTGTGTCCAGTTCTGGAGGCTGCATCTCCAGAAGGACATAGAGTAGAGGCAGTTCAGAGAAGGGCAACAAAAATGGTGCAGGGTCTGCACCAAAAGTCATATAAGGAGAGACTAGAGAACCTCAATATGTATACTCTGGAAGGGGGGGGGGTTGAATGGTAAGAGACCTTCAAATACCTCAAGGGCATAAACAAGGTACAAGAGGGTAGCAACTTTTAGAAAAAAAGATGTTTAAGAACAATGGGTCATAATATGAGGCTGGAGAGGGGCAGACTCGGGGGTAAAGTGAGGAAGTATTTTTTCCCAGAAAGGGTGGTGGATGGTTGGAACAGCCTTTCAGCGGAGGTGGTGGGGGCAAAAACAGTAGAGGAATTCAAGAATGCATGGGACACCCACAAGGGAACCCTAGCAAGATGAAAGAGAGGGTAAAAGCCGTAGATCAAGTAGGATCTGTGGTACTGTAGTAGGTAGGGAAAATGGGCATACTAGGTGGGACAAGCAGTCCTTATCTGCCATCAATTTCTATGTTTCTATGTTTGGGTACATCAGTTCGAAGTATCATGCTCTTCAAGGCCATCAGAGCACAGTAAGTATCAGTATAGATTGTTCCTTTGCAGCTGACTGAGAACCTTTGATATTATAGACCATGGAGATAAAGCATCCAACCGTGACAACGAATGGTAGTTATTAATATTATTAGTTGGTTCCCAGTATCTGCTGAATTACGTGGGGCTCTTTCAACTGACCTGGCAGCCATGAGTGCTTAAATGGGCATTTCCCCAAGCCAGCAAATCAAGTGAAACATTTCTTGGCGTGCTCCCTCCCTTGGGTGGAGTGTCAGTTGGCTTGGCAGGTGAAGGAACCCACCAGCTCCATCACGAACAGTCAAAGAGGTTCATATTCACCCAGCGAAGCAGCTTGTATACCTCCACCATCATTCCTCTGTGTTTTGTGTATCCCCGGTGAGTAAGGTATGTTATGTTGTCCAATCCAACTAGGACATGTCAATTTCTCAGTCTGCCTCTGAATGTGAGCAGCTCACTGAAATACAATATTCCTTTCTCAAGAAACAGCAATACAGAGCATCTTTTTTATTAGGTTCTATATTCCTAGGGCTGATGCCATGCCTAACATCACTCCCCAGTCCAATTTGCTGACAGCTGTTGAGAGGATGAGTCCACCAGAGTCAGGTTTCTCTGCACACTGCCACCATTTGAAGGATGAGCTCTCAGAGGTCGTCAGAGACACTGGTTAAGAGGTAATTTGTTTGCAGATCCCACAGTTGTAGTCAGTGGAACTAGGGAGAACTAGTCATTTCTTGGTGGAAACTGACCCAGGATTGATGCATGTCGCTATCAGACCCAGCACATGCAGGATTGTTCAACCTCTCTCAAGCTTGTGAGAGGGACTGCACTCTGTCTGCTCTAAAAGACACTGTGGTTCTGCTGTGCAGACACTGCCCTAAATGCAGACTGTGCTACATTTGGAGCAGTGTGCTCTTGCTGTGTTTGATTATGCTTTTATAGTACTCAGGGTTCCCTACTCCCTGAGAATATAGGGTGGTGGCGATGTTGATCGGGGCCAAGGGTGCATTATTCCATGGACTCCTCTATGCATTGTGCATGTGCATAAGTGGTTCTTAGTAAGGTATAGAAAACTGCTATTAAAACAGGGGTAGACATACAATAAAGAACGGTGGTAAAATGGTGGTACTGGAAGTGGAAATCACAGCAGAGAGAGTGAGGGAAACCCTCAGCTCCCTTAAGACGAAGAAAGCACCTGGGCCGGATAAATTACATCCCAGAGTGCTGAAGGAATTTGCGGATGTCCTGGCGAAACCCCTGGCGGAGCTTTTCACCATCTCTCTGAGGACAGGGTGGGTGCCCCAGGACTGGAAGGTGGCGCATATAGTGCCTATCCACAAGGGGGATCAAGGGAGGTGGCAGGAACTACAGGCCTGTCAGCTTGACATCGGTGGTGGGCAAGGTGATGGAGGGCATTGTCAAGGAGAGGCTAGGGGAGGACCTGGAAAAGTCAGGGTGTCTGGACGATAGACAGCATGGATTCGTCCCGGGGAAATCGTGTCAGACAAACCTTGTGGAGTTCTATGACTGGGTGACGAGTGCCTTGGACCTGGGTAGACCAGTGGACGTCCTCTTTCTAGAATTCAGCAAGGCTTTTGACTCTGTTCCTCACGTGGGCCTGTTGGGTAAACTGGGAGAAATGGGGGTGGGGAACCAGATGATCAGATGGATAGGCAACTGGCTCCAGGACCGGACCCAGAGGGTCGTAGTTGGCGGATAGTCTCATCCCCAAGGAGGGTCATTAGTGGGGTCCCACAGGGATCAGTCCATGGGCCCCTCCTGTTCAACGCCTACATCTCTGACACAAGGACAGGAATCAGGAGTGAGATGAGTCTCTTTGCGGATGACTCAAACCTGGGGGCGGTGGTGGATGGGGAGGAAGGGGAGGGTGGCCCTACAGGGGGACCTAGAGGCTCTGGAAAGATGGTCTAGAAAGTGGAAGCTGAGGTTCAATGCAGGAAATGCAAGATACTCCACCTGGGGCAGAGACACGGCCTAATGTACACCGGGGGTGCTACAAGTCTCGATGGCTGAGAGGGACCTGGGGTGGTGGTGGATGTCAAGATGAACAACTCGGAGACCTGTGGGAGGGCAGCAGCCAAGGCCAACAGGATGCTGGGATGCATCGCTAGGGGATCACCTCCAGAAGGAGGGAAGTGATACTCCTCTGTATAACTGCTTGGTGAGGCCGCACCTTGAGTACTGCGTGCAGTTTGGAGGCCACACTTAGAGGACATTAAACTCCTGGAGAGGGTCAGAGGAGGCAACCAAAATGATTTGGGGCTTGGGGACAGGACCTATGAGGAGAGAGCTCGAAGAGCTAAATATGTACACATTGGAAAAGAGAAGGGACCGGGGACATGATAGAGGTCTTCAGGTACATGAAGAGGGTAAATAGGGAGGAACAGTCAGGGTGCTTTGAAGGAAGGAGGAGGGGCCACTAGGGGCATGGGTGGAAGCTGGAGGGGAAGATTCAGGGAGAAAAGAGGAGGTGCTACTTCACTGAGAGGGTGGTGGAGCCACTGAATATGCTGCCTAGGGGCTGGTGGAGGCAGAGGCGGTGGAGGGTTCAAGAGGGGTGGGACAGGTACAGGGAAGGGTTCTGGAAGCAAATCCAATGCAGCAGAATATCCGGAACTGGGAAGGAGAAGCCAGAGAAGGCGAGGGGGGCAGCAAGGTCAGCACCCAGGGTGGGGGCTGACCAATCAAGCAGACACGAAAGACCGTTAGGCCTATTCTGCTGGCATTTTAGTATGTTAGTATGTAAAAGAACATTCTGGAGGATTTTATTACAAAAAAAATTAGGGTGATGACAAAATAATATAGGGTGGTGGCAAACAAATATAGGGTGGTGGTCAATAATATAGAGCGGTGGTAGAAAAATATAGGGTGGTGGCCCACCGTGCTAAAACAATGGAGAACAACGGTACTACTACAATGCTCTGGCAACCACCAACACTGCGTGCTGTACTGCAGTCGGAGACTCTGCCCCACTGAATCACTCAATCTGGATTAAGATGTATGGTCTTGAGAGCTGCCAGCACAGACATGACCTTTGAAAACACCCTCAGTGTGTGAACAATCCAAACAGTAGTGCCGTGTACTGAAAATGGTGAACACAAAGAACGGACAATGTGATTAATGAATGGGAATGTGTCGATAACCCTCCTGGAGGTCCAGAATCACCTGCATGCACTGCTGCTTTCGAGGAGTGTAGCTTTTCTAATTGTAACCGATGAGTACTTGATTTTTTTTTGATGAGGTGTCAGAGAGCTAGGAGGACTACAATGGCCCTTTAATCTTAGGAACAGCGAAGAAGATTAAATACAGACCTGAGCCCCATTACTGCAGGGAGACTGTCTGGATTGCTTAGATGTCTTTGAAATGACAGAATGGAGCATCAATCTCTCAGACTGTGGTGACTGCAGGAACAATTCCTCGCTTGGAACAATCTGAAACCTGAATTCCATTTTTGTACAAGACACTTGGTCCAATAAAATGCATCAAACCTTCCATCATTTCCAACAATCTGAAACCAAATCTTGGCAGACGTCATCTAAAAACACATTAATCAGACGTTGGGTGCCATGGCTGAGAACTGCCCAATCCTAATATGACTTGTCCTACGATCCCTGTTCTCCTGGTGAATTACTATGGCTTGATTTCCTCCGATGTAGGGAGATGACCTGTGGTTAGATGAACTTTGCACCCGGTCTTGTGAGAAGTTGAAGTGGCATCTGTGGATGTACTGGCGTGAATCGGGTTTGAAATGACAGCAGCTCTTTGGAGCGCAGTAGTAGATATTTTTTTTTCCCCAATCCTGAATTTATCTTCCTATTAGCCCCCAGCCCCATCACCTGACATATCTGGGACACACCTTATTCTGTTGTGTCCTCTGCCATAGTACTTCCTGGTACAGCCCATGCGTTGGTGCAGAGCCTGCGGGGAATTGGGCCATCACCCAGCTCTGAACGGAGAATTTTTTTTTTCCATTTTTCCCTGGGAACCACACATGTGCAATGACGCAATGTGTGTGCCCCACCTCCACAAAGATACCCCCAGCGATGAGGCATAGGAAAATTAATAAAACATATTGATAACTGATGTTCTGAGGAGTGGCCGGTTTTTATTTCTCTTCATAGGAAACTCTTCCCCCATGAATGCTGTCCTGGCTGCATTGATACATAGATTCCTCCATGTAGCAGCCCACCAGCAGGACTCTCGCTACCCCATCCTAGGAATCCTCAATCCTCCCTCCCGGGCCGTGTCCCCCCCCCCCCCCAATCCCGTCTTCCCCCGAATACAGATCACCGGTGCTGCAGGTGGAGTGGTAACCAGTGCCTCAGAAAACCATGCTACTGGGCCAGGTCTGAGTGGTAGATTTCTTTATGGCAGACAAGATCCGTGTGTACTTCAAGGCTCGGGCCCCAGTATATAGTATGCTTGCCACCCCCTTTGTAGATGTTTAGCATTTCGCACAACTGGAGCCTTTTGCTCTGTGTGTATCCAGGCAGAGGCTGTAATTGCTGCAACCCCCTTGTGCTCAGCAAAGCCTGAGGAGAGGCTGGATAAGTTTTGCACTTCTTCAGCCAAGACAGAGGTTAAGCCTGATAAGCAATGGGCCTCTGCTGTCTTAGAGGAGGATGCTCTCTTACAAGATGGGCAGCAGCAGCTGGCCGTGGTGGACTGGAGCCTAGCCTCACATCTTCTACATTTTTGAGCCCTATCGTCTCTTCAGTGCTGCTGCCAGATAATGACATGTGCACTGGATGACGATGCCTTAGATCTGGCTCAGATTCATATCTCAGCTCTGCTGTTCCCGTGGCAGCGCAGGAGGAGCGATGGGATTCTCTACAGATTACAGGAATAAGCCTGGTCGCAGGGACAGCAACAAAAGCCAGCCAAGGAGTACCAGAGCACAGTATGGCATTTCTTTTAAACATGGGGCCTTGTGTCTCCTTAAGTGTGGCATATGAGGCTATTATGTTGAGGTAAGGGGGCTCCTGAAATGGCAAGCACTTGACCAATTTGAAACTCCCTGTTATCCAGAACTGCATACAGATCTGGGCTCTGGAGTGCTTTTTTTGTTCTACTACTCCTTGGGCTTTATTTAGAGAAATAAGCCTTGTCATAGGATGAACAATAGAAGCCAGCCCGGTGGACCACAACCCTGTCTGACACGTTACACCTGAGGACCTTAGATCTTGTTTCCTTTAACACAGCAATTGAGGAAACCATGATAGGTTGCGAGAATTGTGGAAGAGGCATGCATTTACATAAACACACAATTTTATAGTGTAATAAAGGTCTCCTGGCCAAGAAAACTCATGAATTCTGTGCCTGTAATGCCTGCAACAGCGATTTCACACCAAAACAGCTTTCCAAAAAGACTACCGCACTCCAATGTGCATTCACGGACTGTACCATGATGGCCACCACACTTACTGCACATACACAACCTGTACCAAGATAGCCTTAGCCTGGAAAAGTGCAGATCTGACATCCCAAGATGGCAACTGTCACACATGGGACGACGACAGCATATAAACCCAACTGGGTATGAGCCTAGTAGCATTCAAAGTGACACACTAAACACTCCCTTAGCCCAAAAACTCCAGATCCTACCTTGTCTTCAGTTGGGAAGGCTATACGCTGGCAATGCAGGACATCATAAAGAGAGTGTGGGCTATAACAGCCATAAAGTACAGTTACGTAAGAACTTACCGTAACAGTAGATCTTCGAGAACAGCTCTTGCAGCAGGTTACACTATTAGGACTGAAGCCAGCCAGCGTCAGGACCCCACGGAAAATTTTCTAGCTAGCAGTCTTCAGCGGGGACCACCTCCGACGTCGGTCCCGCCCCTGACGTCAGGCATAGTACATAAGGAGGCGGTCCCGCCAGAATCCCCAGTTCTCCTGCCGGAGACTTCCGGATGCTGGATGACATAAGAAAAGGAGACCGAGGACCCATCAGATGGCTGAGACTAAGAACCGACATTTCCAATCCTAAAGATAGCGTATGCTGGAACCTACTTCCTCCAAGGGGGAATGGTGGGCAGGAAGGTACCTGCTGCAAGAGCTGTTCTCGAAGATCTACTGTTACAGTAAGTTCTTACGTAACTATACTATCTTCTTCAAGGTACAGCTCTTGCAGCAGGTTACACCATTAGGACTGATTCCCAAGCAATGGCACCTTGAAAAGCCATCGGGAGGAGGCAATACAGAGATTCAGACCCGTCCTGAGCCTAGGACAGGAGGCCCTGAAGGACAGCAAGGCCGAAACCCGCTCTTCGCCATGAGGCGATATCCAGGCTATAATGCCTGATAAGTGTGCGCCGAACTCCAGGTGGCTGCGGCACATATGGCCGACGTAGAAACGTTTTTCAGTGACGCAAAAGAGGTAGCCACTCCTCTTGTCGAATGGCCCTTGACCACTCCTGGTAAGGGTTTCTGACACTTGTCATAGCAAAAGGAAATACACTGGATGAGCCAGCGTGAAAGGGTCCATTTTGAAACTGGGGCCCCTTTCATCCTCTCAGCGAATGAAACGAACAGCTGCTCTGCTTTCCGGTGCTGTTTGGTTCTGGTCAAATAGTATCTGAGACACCTGTGAACATCCACGGTGTGATGCAGTGCTTCTCCTCGATTGGTGTACTTAGGAAAGTACACTGGTAAATCAATGTCCTGGTTAAGAGTAAGGGCTGAGACCACCTTAGGCAAGAAATACAGGTTACTCACCTGTAACAGGAGTTCTAGGAATGGTATATGTTGTTTATCCACACTATCTAGCAGGTTCCTTGCCGCTTTAAATCTTGCCGGAAGGTCTTCAAGCTGGCTCCTCCCACCCAACCGGGTGGTAAAACTCTCGGCTCCGCCTCATGACGCCAGATCTAGCCCGCTGGAAGCCAGGTTGTGCCTTGAAGCCGGGGAGGTCGGGTGGGTCATGTGGATGAACAACATATACCATTCCTAGAACTCCTGTTACAGGTGAGTAATCTGTATTTCTAGGGACATGGATGTGTTGTTCATCCACACTATCTAGCAGACTCTAGCAGTTCTCCGGGAGGAGGAGGCAAGCGATACCCCAATACTTACTTGGGAAAAAGAGACTGGAGAACCGAGGCCCCAAAACCAGCATCCCGGCGTGACTCAAGGTCAATGTGGTAGTGGGTAATAAAGGTATATGCAGACTTCCAGGTAGCAGCCCTGCAGATATCCTGGATAGGGACATCCCTGGAAGCCGCTACCGATGCAGCGGTATGGCGGGTAGAATGAGCTCTTATCCCTCTGGGAGGCTCCATGCCCACCAACCTATAGCAGAGTTCTATGCAGGAGGTGACCCACCTGCTTATCGTCCGCTTGGCTGCAGCGTAAGTGACAAACAACTGGCGAACCTCACCCCGAACCTCAGCCGTCCGCTCCTTATAATAAGCGAGCGCTCTTCTAGGGTCCAAAGTATGGAGCCTATATTCGGCCTCCGAGGTGTGATTGGGGTAGAACACCGGCAGAGTCAACACCTGGTTAAGGTGAAACTCCAACACCACCTTCGGAAGGAATTTTGGGTGGGGGCGCAGGACAACCTTGTCCCTGTGGAAGACCAGATAAGGAGACTCGATGGAAAGCACCTGGCGCTCTCCCATCCTTCTGGCTGACGTGATAGCCACCAAGAAGGCGGTCTTCCACGACAGGTGGGAAATATCGCATCTGTGCATAGGTTCGAATGGCTTGCCCATGAGCTTGGCCAATACCAGCAGTAGATCCCACGGAGGTGGAGGTTCTCGCACCGGAGGGGAAATGTGGTCAAGGCCTTTGAAAAAGCACCCCACCACCTTTTCCTGTGCCACCGACTGCTTCCCGGCCCACGCCCGGTAAGCAGAGATGGCTGCCAGGTACACCTTAAGGGTCGTCGACCGAAGCCCTTGCTGAGAAAGAGACCACAGGTAGTCCAGAATGCTAGCCAGGGACAGGCGGAAGGGTCCAAGCCCTTCCCCTGACACCAAATGGAGAATCTCTTCCATTTGAAGGCGTAGCATTTTCTGGTCGACTCCTTACGGGACGCCTCAACGAGGTTGAGGACCTCGTCGGAAAGACCCAAGGCCTGGAACTCTAGCCGCTCAGGAACCAGGCCGTCAGGTGCAGGAATTGAAGGTCCGGATGGAATACCTTCCCCTGGTTGACTGAGATCAGGTCCGGGCGGGCTGGAAGCCGCCTCGGGAGCCTGGAGCAGAGGCTGAGGAGATCTGTATACCAGAACTGGCGAGGCCAGTCTGGGGTTACCAGAATCACCTGCGCCTTGTCCCTCCTCGCCTTGAGAAGCACCTTGTGGATCAAGGGAAATGGAGGAAAGGCGTAGAAGAGGCCTGGGGTCCACGGCCTCGAGAAGGCATCCCCCTGCAGCGAGCCCTGCTGAGGGGGGCGGGCATGGAACAGACTCAGCTTCGCATTCTCCCTGGAGGCAAACATGTCCACCTGAGGCATGCCCCAGTGGGAGAACAGGTCTTGTACTACCTCCGGCAGGAGAGACCACTCGTGAGACACAGCCCCTATCTGGCTTAGGGCATCGGCCAGGGTGTTGGAGGCTCCTGCCACGTGAATGGCTAGGAGATCTGCCTCCAGGCTGCGCACGAGGGACCATATGGCGAGACCTTCCTTGCATAACAGCATGGATCGCGTCCCGTCCTGGCGGCTCAGATAGTACATGGTCGCGGTACTGTCCGTCTGGACCTGAACCACTTGACCCCGTAGAAACGGAGCAAAGGCGGTGAGAGCTAGATGGACCGCTCAGAGCTCCAGCGGGTTGATATGGCATTGGGACTCCCGAGGCCATGCGCTCGGTGCTCCCCCAGATGGGCACCCCAACCCATCAGAGATGCATCGGTCGAAAGAGAGACCGTCAGCTCGGGGAGGACAAATGGGATGCCCTCCTGCAGATGTGCCGGAATGATCCACCATTGGAGAGCGTTCCACATCTCCTAGGTCACTGTCACAGGCTGGTCCAACGGATCGCAGCGTTGATGACTGGCTGGCCAGTCCCCACTGAAGGGGACGCATGTACCAACGGGCCCAATGGACCACGCTGGTGCAGGCCACCATGAGGCCCAGGAGGTGCAGGAAGTCCCGGGCAGGGCGCAATTGCCCAACCAGAAATGACTGGGCAAAGGAGGAAAGAACCTCGGCCCTGTCCGCTGACAGCCGTGCTCTGGCTCGTAGAGAGTCGAGCTCTGCCCCGATGAATTGTATCACCTGCTTTGGCACGAGTTCCGACTTGGCCTCGTTGATGAGAAGGCCAATCTGAGAGCAAACCTGGAGGGCCAGATCTCTGGACTGCTCCACCTCCACTCTGGAGGGGGCTGCAATCAGCCAGTCGTCCAGGTAGGGGTACACCTAGACCCTTCGGTAGCCCATGAGCACTGTCACCACTGCCATGCATTTGGTGAAGACCCTGGGAGCTAGAGAGGCGAAGGGCATGGCCCGGAACTCGTAAAGGGATCCCTCCGCTCTGAAGCGGAGGAATCTCTGATGAGACGGACGGATTGGGACATGAAAGAACGCGTCCTGGAGGTCCAGGGAACAGAACCACACGCCTCATTCCAAGGATGGGATCATCTGAGCCAAAGTGACCATCCTGAAGGTCCGAGACCTTAGGAACTTGTTCAGGTCGTGCAGGTTGAGAATGGGGCGCCAGCCCCCCATCCGTTTTGGGACCAGGAAGTACCTGGACACAAACCCTGGGTCTGGAGGAGGATCCACCACCTTCTGATCCTCTTTTTAGGAGCAGGGCAATATCGACTCGGCCGGGCCGACAGCAAACTGCGGACCCCCGTGGCCCCAGGCGATGGCCGAAGGGTGGAGCCTGCTCAAACCCAGAGGCAGGCTTTTCCTACCACCTCAACACCCAGCGGTCCGTCGTGATAGCGGACCAGGCGGAAAGGAAGTGGGGGCCGTCCCCACAGGGGAACCCAGGGGGAAATGACAAGGCTGGGGGCGGCACCCCTCAACCAGTCAAGGGGCAAGCTTGGAGGAGGAACTGGCCGAGGGACCTCCTGGGCCTTTACCTCCTTGCTTCCTGTTGGAGGAAGCCGCCGGCTTGGGTTTGGGACGCCAAGCGCGAGCCTGCTGGCCTGTTGCTGGTGCTGCTGGGCGGTCGAGATGCAGGGGCCGAAGGACGAAAGGACTTCTGCTGCTGACAGCGGCCTTTGTCCCTCTGGGCGGAGGTGACCGAGTCCAGGGTGGCATTGGACTTCTCGATCCACTGGAGGTGTCCCTCCACTCCAGGGCTGAAGAGGTCAGCCCCCAAGAAAGGGACATCCACCAATTTGTGCTGGGTATCCGCCCTGAAGGTGGATATCCTCAGCCACGTCCTGCGGCGCATGGCCACCATGGCCGCTACTGACCTAGCACAGGAATCACCTATGTCCAGAGCAGTCTGAAGCTGCTGCTTCGCCACCGCCCTACCCTGGTCCCGCACCTGGCGGACCGTGGTCTGCAGGTCAGACAGGAGATGAGGGACAACCTCATCCAGGGAGCCCAAGAGGGCGTGGGAGAAGTGTGCCATCAGCACGGCCGAGCTGGCCTGTCGGAGGCTGAGGGAGGGCGCGGGTACACTTGCTCGGCAAAGTCCAGCTTTGGACTCTTATGGGGGCTTATCCATCGAGCATTACGGAACACCGAAAACACTGTCGGTGACTAACCCTTGGCAAAGGTGCTCCAAGAAGCCAGGCAAAGAGCCGGTAGGGACCGCATACTTCCTGGCCATCCTGGCCAAGGGCACAGGACAGGAAGCAGGCCGCTGCCAAAGCTCCAAGGCTGGGCTGACAATGGCCTCAGCCACCGGAAAGGCCTCCGTGGGGGAATCCCCTCGGTCCAGTATCTCCGTCAGGGGATACTTGGCCCGTTTGGACACGGGCTCAAGCTGCATCCCGGTGGACTCCGAGATGAGTCGAAGCAGACCCAAGAAGGACGATAGGCTATCGTCCAATGACTGGCACCCGGAGGACTCCAGGTCGACCTGCCTGGAGAACAGGGAAGAGTCGTCGTCTGATTCCGAAGAGTCTGCAAAGAGCTGCCTCGGCCCTGAGCCACCCTCCACCTGCCGAGGATGGTCAGGAGTGAGGGTGACCGACAACCTGTGGGGCAGGCCGTGACCCAACCGAGAATCCTTGGTCGGTGCCCCAGACTTCGGTTGCAGAGGCGGAGGTTCCACCGCGATCGGTGGAGCAGCTGGTTTTGGCCGAGCAACCGGCCTTGGAGTAGGCAACTCGACTGAGGCAAGAGGTTGCTTCGGTCGTTCAGGCGACAGCCACTTGATGGCCGGGGTCTGAACCGGTGTCGGCTTAGGCCCGGACAACAGCAACTGCTGCCACATAAGCTCCTCATAGCGCCAGCGTAATTTACGCCGAAGCCTCCCCTCATCCAAGGAAGAGGACAAGGAGGAATGGTGTCGCCGCTTACTTCGGTCACGAGACCAAGACCGATGATGTCGGCGGGAACGGCTAGACCAAGAAGAGGTCCAAGACCGAGACCGAGACCCTCGGGGGGACCGAGGGTGAGTATGGAAAGGGGCGGGGGACACCCGCTCTTCCCTCGGCTCGGGCACTTTAACCGGGGACTGCGGCCCGGAAGGCACATGCAGATCCTCAGTAACCACCGGTGAAGGAGGGTTGTCGGCTTCTCCGGTCGACAGCCCGTCTAATGGATCGAGAAAAATCTTGACTTCTTCGACGGGAGTCTCGGCAGACTGAACTGACGGGGACACCGTGAAGCCAGCGGCCTCAGCCGCAACCTCGACCGAAGTCGACGGTCAGCTGTCCGGGGAAGGGGACTCCTCCCGCTCCCACGAACGCCGATGGTGGGACTTACCCTTCGACTCCTTCTTTTTGGGTCGAGAAGAATGTCCCGATGGCCCCTCTCCTTTCGTGGAAAGGGACTGACAAAGCTCTTTGAACAAAGCCGAATATGAGGAACTCAGAGAGAGCGGGATAAATGCCACGGCCGAGGAGGAGGAAGATGCAGCCTGGGCCACCTCCTCCTCGAGGGCGATCATCTGCTCGAGCTGCTCAGCCGAGCCAGCCGCCGTGGACACCGCCCAACAAGCCTCTTTTGATTTTACCAACGGGAAACGTTTCTCGGGGCGCCCGAGCTTCAATCGGGCACCGCGATCATCCAGGACGTTGGCTGAGAAAGAGCGGCACAACTCGCAGGCCTGCGGGTCATGATCTAGGCCTAGGCAGTAGACGCACGTGGAGTGCGGATCCATCCTGGACATTTTCTGCCCGCAAGGGCACCTCTGAAAGCTGGGAATAGATTTGTCCATCGCAGCCGCGAGGGAAGATGAAGACTGAAGTTTAGAAAACTTCAAAACCAATTTCGGGCGAACCGAAGAATTAGGATCCAGTCTCAAATGCAGAGCGCTAAGGAGGGAACCTGAGCTTCCAAGCAGTAAGGAAGATCTGGCGTCATGGGGCGGAGCCGAGAGTTTTACCACCCGGGTGGGTGGGAGGAGCCAGCTTGAAGACCTTCCGGCAAGATTTAAAGCAGCAAGGAACCTGCCAGATAGTGTGGATAAACAACATATCCATGTCCCTAGAACTTAGGATTCGTCCACAGGGACACCCTGTCCTGATGAAAAATTAAATAAGGCTCCTTGCACATGAGAGCATGTAATTCGGAGATTCTTCTCGCCGAAGTAACGGCAACCACAAACAACGTTTTTCACAACAGAAAACATAGTTCGCAATCTGCAGCAGGTTCAAAGGGTGGCAGCGTAAGCTGCTCCAGGACGTAGGGTAAAACCCAAGGAGGGACGGGATCCCTGATGGGCGGCCTAAGGTGGAGGACCCCTCTTAAAAAGGCACGGGTAGTGTCCAGCTGGGCCACCATGCCTTGGCCTATGAGGGCATGATAAGCTGAGATTGCACAAAGGTGCACTTTAATCGAGGAGTATGCTAACCCGGATTGAAAGAGGAAAAGCAGGTACTCCAGAACCAGCTTTTCGGGGCAGTCTAAGGGCAAGAAACCGCGTGCCTGAGACCAGAGGCAAAACCTACTCCATTTCATGGCGTATGTTGCGTGTGTCGCCCGTTTTCTGGCAGCAGAAAGCACATCCGCCACCTCTTGCGAGACCCCGTGTCGCAACATGGCTATGTCTCTAGGAGCCAAGCATGCAGGTTCAGTGAACGCAAGTCCGGGTGGACTAGTGAACCCTCCTCCTGAGACAACAGGTGGGAGCTGATTGGTAAAAGCAAGCAGAGGTTCCTGGGACAACTGATTCAGCAGCGGAACCAAATTTGCCTGGGCCAAAAGGCGCTACCAAAATAAGCAGTACTCGCTCCCCTCGAGTTTGAGAAGGACTCTCTGGATCAACGGAAAGGAGGGAAGGCGAGGAATCTGCCTGCCCAGGAGAGGGACAACACGCCTCACCAGAAAACACCAAGCCCTGGATCTAGCGAGCAAAAATTGGGCAGTTTTGCTGGATGGGGAGACGAATAGATCCAATTCTGGAGTACCCCATCTGTGGAACAGATCCTCTGCCACCTCCTGTAGAAGTTCCCACTTGTGGACTCTGGCCGGGACGACTCAGGCTGTCCGGACCGTGTTGTCCACCCGGGGAACGTGAACTGCGATGAGTTTGTTTGCCGTGATTACCCATTCCCACACCCTCATGTCCTCCCTGCAAAGGGGATAGGAGTGTGTGCCTCCTTGTTTGTTGAGGTAATACATCACCACAGTATTGTCTGTTTGTAACAAGAGAGTACTGGGTGGAATCTCCGACTGGAAGGCCTGCAGGGCATAAAGGACCACCCTCATCTCCAATATGTTGATATGGAAATGAGATTCCTGGGTAGTCCATGTTCCCTGAGACCTCACCCCCGTTCAAGTGCGCTCCCCACCCCAGCCCTGAGGCGTCTGTGGAGAGTATTAACACCAGGGACGGCGCTGTGAAGGGGACCCCCACTGAGAGGGTTCCCGAATCTAGCCACCATTGCCAGTCCCGAACCACGGTCTTTGTGATTCTGACTGGCTGCTGCAGATGGTCTTGCCTTTGGTCCCAATGTACCCTTAACATCCACTGGGTTACCCGCATGTGGAGTCTTGCCATCGGGACCGTTGGAATGTCTGCAGCCATGTGTCCGAGCAGGCAAAGGACCGACCTGGCCGGGACGGTTTTTTTCGCTGACATGTCCCTTATGAGGGATCGTATGCGTTCTGCTCTGTCTTCGGGAAGAAAGGCTTTCCCCCCCCCTTGACTGTGTCCAGAACTGCGCCTATGAACTGCAGTTTCTGGGACGGTACCAGGAGAGACTTCTTGTAGTTGATTAAGATGCCCAGAGACTGAAAGAGAGCCTGGGTGTGCTGAATGGCCAACAGCAATGCCTCCTTGGAGGAGGCCATGAGAAGCCAGTCGTCCAGGTACGGGAACACGTAGTGACCCTGTCTCCTCAGAGACACTACCATGCACTTGGTGAATACCCTTGGTGCTGATGACAGCCCGAAAGGAAGTGCTCGGAACTGGTAGTGGCAACTGAGAAACTCGAAGCGCAGGAACCTCCTGTGCGCCTGAGCGATGGGGATGTGCAGGTAGGTGTCCTGAATGTCTAGGGACGCCAAGAAAGCATCCTTCTTCAGCATGGGGATTAGTACAGGGAGGGTCACCATGTGGAAGCGCTTGTAAACGACCGATATGTTGAGGTCGCTGAGGTCCAAGACTGGACAGAGGTCCCCTGTCTTCTTTGGAACCAGGAAGAAGTGTGAATAATAGCCTGCTCCTATCTGGTTCCCTGGAATGTGCTCCACAGCTTCTTTCTGCAGAAGCGCGAGCACTTCCTGCTTTATGAGCAGAGCATGCTGACCCGAGTAACGGGAGAGCAGAAGAGGCCTTGTGGGGGGCTTGTCTAGGAATTCTATAAAGTGGCCTTTTTCGACTAACTGTAGCACCCACCTGTCGGTGGTGATCGAGCACCACCCTGGCAGGTGGTCTGCGATGCGACCCCCGACCTTTGTTTCCCATTGATCCTGAGGAGGGGCGGGGGCCGGGAAGGAGTCATGCTGTGGCAGCAGAGGGTCCTGCAGGTTGGGCCAACTTGGTAGCACGTTGGCTCCTACCTGAGGACGTTCTGACCTGGGCTTTCTGGGCAAAGGAGCTCCTCTGTTGCTGACCGGAACGAGGTTGTTGCCTCTGAGTCCAGCTGCGAAAACGACTCTGGTTCCTACGAAAGGAACTGAGTCTAGATCTGTACATGGCCTGGACAGATCTAACAGCCTTCCCAGCTTCCTGTAATTTGGTGATGACTTTTTCCGATGCTTCACCAAACAAAACTTTGCCATGAAAGGGGGCATCCAAAATGTTTTTCTGGACGTCCGGGGTAAAGCTGGAGACACAGAGCCATGAGTGTCTCTGGAGACATACACCCGAGGCTGCCACTCTGGCCGAAGAGTCCACGGAGTCATACGCGGCTCGGAGCACTTGGGTCCCCACATCTGAACCCGTGCGGAGGAGCTGGAGAAGTTCCTCCTTTGGGCCACTGTCTGGCAATTTCTCTGCCAGATCCTGTCCCTGTTCCCACAGCGCGTTCTGAAACTGAACCATGTGGGTCAGGTAATTCAGGGATCTGATGGCGCAAGTCGCGGCCGCGTAAGTGGGCCTACCCAGCACGTCCAGTTGCTTGGATTCTGGGTCCGATGGCTGTGTGCTCAGATGTTGCGGTTTCTGAGACCGGTCATGAGAGGCTGTAATGACCAGGGAGTCTGCCAGAGGATGGGTAGCCAGGTACTGGTCCTCCCTTGGGGCCTTGTACAGGCGGTCAGCCTTCTTCGGCATAGCCAGGGTCGAATGTGGATGCTTCCACGCTGCCTTGGTGACGTCCACGAAGGTGTCCACCACAGGCTTGGGATCCTTTTGCCGAAGATAATGGGCAAGGCGTAGTCTTTCGGGGTCTAGTTCCTCCACATTCCATCCCATGTTCTCTTGGATATGTCTCATTATCTCAGAGAATGAGGGGTCATCCGGAGACCTAGGGAGGTCGCGTGGGTCCGGAGAAGGGATCGGTGAAGGAGACCTGGAGCATTCAGAGATGTCAGATCTGGAGTCCTCCGTCGACGGCGAATACCAACGTCTTCTGGGTCTCTTGGGGCTGGGTGACCCTGAATAAGATCTAGACGGAGGCCTTCTCTTCTCTGTAGATCTGCCCCTAGGAGGAGCTACTGGCTCCTGGGGGGAAGGTGCTCTGCCTGCTGCCCCTTTTGGCGAAGGAGGGGGCGCAGGCGTCGGTGGTGCCGCGGGTGCGGGAGGAGGGTGCGTGGTGACCACATCCTTTTTGATGGTGTCCCACCAGAAAGTGAAGAGCTCCTTCACATCTGCCAAGATGAGGCCCGATGATGGGCCGGGCGCCGGTGGTCTGTCGTCGGGGCCGGGCGTCGGCTCTGCGGGGGTCTCCGGTTCTGGGGAGGGCTCCCGTGGGAGCTTGACGGGTCCGGAGTCGCCCGCCTGGTCTTCGGGCTGAGTGGACTCCTCCTCCAACAACGCCTCCTGACCAACGTCGGTAGGCAGCGGTGTGGTTCTTCTGTCTGCAGTATCTGACGCCGGTCCCCCCGCCGGCGTCCTGGGGGGAGAGTGCCTGACTGGCGACGGGTGACGAACTGCCGCCGGCTCACGGGATTGCTTGTGGACCTTGGCCGACGTCGGGTGAGCCGACGTCGGATCCAACATCCATTTAAGGGAGGTCAGCTCCTTGGTCTTAAGTTGAGGTGGCTGCGGCAAGGAGACTGACCGGACATCGGGGGACGAGTGCCGGGACGAGGACTTGTGATGCTTCCCTGACCTGGACGAGGCCTTGGCAGAAGAAGAGGGCCTGGAGGTCTTGGCAGGCCGCAGAGTCGAAGAACCGCTGGCTGATCTGACCACAACCGGGGGAGGCTGAGAGTGGGCTCTAGACGGGGAGCGGTCTAACCTGGAGCCGGAGCTGCGGGAGTCCGAGGCCCTAGAGGGGGATCTAGGTCTCACCTTCTCCCGATGCTTCTCGTGGTGCCTGTGCGACTTTCCTGAAGATTCCCCCCCCTGGAGGAAGGTTCCATGGCCTTGAGCTTTTCTTCTAGGAGGAAAGCCTGGAGAGCCTTCTGTTGGCGGATTCTGGTCCGGCTATTGAAGCCCTGGCAGAAGGAGCAAGCCTGGGTGTCGTGGTCTGGGCCCAGGCACCGAACGCAGGACGAGTGAGGGTCTTTAAACGGGATCTGCTTCCCACAGGCACACTTAGAAGGATGGCCCTCCACTGAAGTTGGGGAAGACATCAGACGATAAAAAGTTGTCTTGAAGAAGAATTTCTTCCAAAGTTTTCGATTTCGGAAAGGATTTCCTGGTCATTGCGCGCTATTACTAACCGAAGAGGTTGAGACATGCAAGTCGACGGCGGGAAAGAACTGGGGATTCTGGCGGGACCATCTCCTTATGTACTACGCCTGACGTCAGGGGCGGGAACAACGTCGGAGGCAGTCCCCGCTGAAGACTGCTAGCTAGAAAAATTTCCGTGGGGTCCCGACGCCGGCCAGCTTCAGTCCTAATGGTGTAACCTGCTGCAAGAGCTGTACCTCGAAGAAAATCAGGGCATTTAAGCATAGGGTTCCTCAACTACAGACTGAGCCATGCAAAATTAAGTAAATGTTTAACGAGCAGCTGACGTCTTTGGGAAAACTTTGGAAAACATAATAGTTAAGACACAATTCAGCTTGTATTTCAAATATCGTCCACAGATTTGGCATCTCTATTTATTCCCAACGAAATTCCCACAGAAAACAAGATCTTTATCCCTCAGATTTCATCTGCCTCTGCAACTGATTCCATACGTGAAATTATAATGCTCTGTTGTGACATCATACATAGTCTGTTGCTGTGGGAGTAACTGTGATGTCACAAGTAGAGTATTATAGCATGAGGTTGGGAAGAAGCAATAGGTGGTGACGAACCCTCAAGGAACAACTTTCTTGTTTCCATGCACATCACCTCAGTAATAAATAATAGGGAATAAGAAATACAGAGCTATTGAGAAATATAAGCTGCTTTGTGTCCAAATATTATGTTTTTCAAAGTTCGTCTGAAGGCGTTAGTGGCTCTTTAAGAAGTCCTGTGCTGCTGCTGCAGCTGTTTCTTGCAAGTAGAATCCCAGAGCAGTACCGGCGTTAGATATGTTGCAGAAATTATTGAAAACTTCACTTGCTGAGAAGAAAAAAATGTCTACCAACTAACATACTAACAAGCCAGCAGAATAGGCCCAATGGTCTATCAAGTCTGCTTGGGGATCAGTGCCTTCCCAGGGCACCGTCATAACCTTCCTCCCTTCCCCCAACCCCCGGGGAGGCTCTGGGATGCACCCTCCCCTATACCTACCCCAGCCTCTCTTGAACCCCTCCACAGTTGTAACAGCCACCAGCTCCACGGGCAGCGCATTCCAAGGCTCCACTACCCTCTTGATTAAGTAACGTCTCCTTGTTTTCTCCCTTAGTCTCCCACCATCCAGCCTCATTGAGTGTCCCCCTTGGTGGCCCCTACCTCCCTCAGCTGCAGCACCCCATCAAGGCTGACCCTGTTTATTCCCTTGAGATATGTGAAGACCTCAATCATATCACCCCTGTCCCTCCTCTCATCCAGCAAGCACAGGTTGAGCTCCTGTAGAGGCTCCCCATGGGGGCTTTTCCCCTAAACTCAGTATCATCCTGGTCGCCCTCCTCTGAACCCTCTCCAGCAGAGCAGGAAGGACGCCAAAACTGCACACAGTATTCAAGGTGTGGCCTAACCAGGCAATTATACAGCGGCAGGAGCACCTCTCTGCTCCTTGAGGTTATCCCCCTGGCTATGCACTCCAGCATTTTATTTGCTTGGGCTGCCACCCTTCTACACTGCTCAGAGTTATTCATTTTGGCATCCACCACCACCCTGAGGTCCCCCCTCCCCGAAACTTCCAGTGTCAACCATCCCAGGGTGTACTCGTGAGTCAGGTTTTTGGCCCCCAGGTGCAGAACCCTGCAATTCCCAGTGTTAAACTTTGGTTTCCAGGCATGTGACCACCTCCCCAGAGTCTCCAGGTTCTCCTGGAGAGACACTTTCCCCTCCTCCCTATCTACTACTGCCCACAGCTTCGAGTCATCGGCAAAGAGGCTCATCCCGTTCCTGACACAAACCCTGATGTCCGAGATCTAGGCATTAAACAGGAGTGGGCCCAGCACCAATACCTGTGGGACCCCGCTAATAACTCTCCTGGGAGATGAGACCTCTCCCTCTACCACCACCTCCTGTACATGCCCCACTATCCAATCTCCTATCCACCTGACCAACCACCCCACCCCCATATCCCCCAGCTTCTCCAACAACCCGGGATGAAGTGCAGAGTCAAACACCCAGATAAAGTCTAGAAAGACTACTACACAGGATGAAAATTATTTGATTTTACGGACTTGAAAATTGGTGACCGGAAAGGCGTGCTGAGCCAAGACTTGTTTCCAGGCACGACCAGGAAGAAAGAACAGGTACACACATGTTAAAGTTGTCCATATTACAGAAAGGCAACAAAACTACCACAGCAATAGAGCTGTAAAAGAGACAGAGTCTGGGAAGGGTGCATGAACCTGTTTCATTCTGTTACAGCTAGCAAGGGAGGGCAGCACATACCATCTGACTGCCTTAAGGATCAGACAGACAAAATACTCTATTCCCCACTGAGGTGGTGGGTTTTGTTCCCCTTTGGCCCAATGCCACCTGGGCAACCACATATTTAAGAGAAGCAAGCAATGCAGCTCGTTAGTTTTGCTGGTGCCAGCATCTTTGTGGGAGGAACTTACTGTAAGAGTAAACCAGGAAACAAGGCCACTAAGCCTCTGCAATGCCCAGTTGAGGCCTTCGGATATCTCGACTCCACTTCCTCCCTTCCCCTAGTTTATCAGCCACCCTGCTACCCTATACGCCAGCCTCTGCTCCCAACGTTCTGGGCTCAGAGTATGAACCCAGGTCCATCAGCAAGCTAGAATGGTCCTCCACCATTATGTGCAACAGAGCTAGCTGAAAAAACATACCTAAAAATACAAAAGTAATTCTCAACGAAGGATAAGTTATCTTACCCTTAATGTTATTTGCTGTGTAATTTAGATTCTGCCTTCCAGTACAAGAGACAGCTGCTATTGATTACAGCATCTATACTCTGATCAAATTTCTCATCTATACATTAACAAGGGCTCACTGACATCTCTTCACTTGAGAAGTGCCACCACACGCATTCTTAGGGTGAGACAGAACAGCTAAACTGGAGCGTTTCCGGCCCTTGGAGGACAACAGTCAAAAAATCTGAGAGCAGAGACGTCACTGAGTATGTATTAAAGGAGCAGTTCATGTCAGCAGCAGAAAAAAATGCTTTCTTTGATACAGTGAATAACTGATTAGGATCCCTAACTGAAATACCGTTAACTAAAAATACCCAAGGCAAAACAGTTTATTTTTTACCTTAGCTATTCTCCGAGGCTCGGAAGTAAAGACAGCTCTCCCCACCCCCACTGACTCAAGACTAACTGTGATCAGTGCCCATTTCTGACTGTTAGGCCTAAAAATCGACCACAGCAGCAGGCCCTACCCAGGCACCATGTAGTGCATACATCTGACTAAAGGTGACAGAGATGTTGACCTAACAAATTCCAGTTCCTTAATTTAAAATAAAATGACTGCTTATATTAGTCTTTTGTCCAAAAGGAAGACACTTTATAGGGTTTTCTTGTACTATCCGAGAGCTCACGTACCTCCCTGATGATAGGTACAGGCCATTGTGGTCTGACTGACTGAGGATGACAGCATCCTGGTTGGAGATCTGTGCTTCAAATCTCTGAAAAGTCAGGAGGTATCTCCAGAATGTGGATGTTGTAGTAGGTCTCTATCCCTGACTACTTGCCAGCCCCGAAGTTTGGTATTGGTAGTAATACTCCCCTGGTGAGGATGCCCCCACTTGAGACCCTTCATGAAGTTGGAGCAATGAGTCCCCCAATGCAGGGATGCTTCCGCCTGGTAACAGCCTTGAATCTGTGGTCTCAGACTGACCCGTGGCTGGTCCCTTGATGGAGCAGGTTTGACTGGCCATATGTTTGACTCTTCTGGCCCAGACTGACCTCTGACTGGAACCCTTGATGTAGTAGGTTTGACTGCCGGGGAAGCATGAGAACTAGAGCCCATGGAACGGAGGTTGCCAGAGAGACCGTCATCCCCACAAGCTGCGCGAGGGTGTGGTCTGAAAGGCATTAGGCCGCTTGGTCTTTGTTGGAGAACCCCGAGGTCCCTGAACTTAGCATTGAAACATAGACTTTGACGGCAGATAAGGACCGCTTGGCCCACCTAGTCTGCCCATATCCCTACCTAGAGGATAAGCTGCAGATCCTATTTAACCAACAGCCTATTTCTTCCTACCCCCCCACAAAAATTGCCTTATGTCTGTCCCATGCATTATTGAATTCTCCACAGTTTTAGACCCCACAACCTCCTCAGGAAGGCTGTTCCATGCGTCCACCACCCTCTCTGTGAAAAAATACTTCCTCAGATTGCCCCTGAGCCATCCCCCTCTATCTTCAGATTGTGTCCCCTTGTTCTTGCACATATCTTTTTCTGAAAGATGCTACCCTCTTGGACTTTGTTGATTCCACTGAGGTACTTAAACATTTCTATCATGTCCCCCCTCTCCCTCCTTTCCTCAAGGGTATACATATTAAGCTCCTTTAGTCTCTCCTTGTGTGGCTTCTCTTGCAGACCCTGCACCATTTTAGTTGCCCTCATCTGAACTGCCTCCATCCTGTCTATGTCCTTGCGGAGATGGGGTCTCCAGAACTGGACAGTACTCAGACGGGGTCTCACCAACTGTCTGTACAGGGGGATAATAACTTCCGGTTTTCTGCTGGTGATACCTCTCCCTATACATCCCAGTATCCCCCCAGCCCTCCCTACCGCTTTCTCACATTGCTTGCCAACCTTAAGGTCATCTGTTATGATTACCCCCAGGTCCCTTTCCATTTTTGTCGTTGTTACTACCTCCCCCCATTGTGTAATTTTCCCCTGGGTTTTTGTTTCCCAGGTGCATTACTTTGCACTTCTTTGCATTGAATCCAAGCTGCCATACTTAGGGAAAGTCTTTAATTTGGGATGTTCAAAAGATTACTCCTCAATGATACAGATGCTTGGATGGCGGAACAGAGCTCTTTGGGTGATCAGGAATCCTATGGGGGAAGAGGCATTGGGTTACCTCAGTCACTACCAGAGTTGTTTGCTCGTACTGTGGGGCACTGACCAGAGTGACACCCAGATAGAGATGTAGAAGTGCAACTGCAAATCTGCTGAGACCAACTGATCTCTCTGATGGAACTCCCCTGAAGATGGATGCAAGGGTACTCATCTAGAATGTCCTGTGGTGGGCAAATTTGATCAGACATTTTAGGACCCATATGGCCCTGAAAACACCAGAGCGATTTGGGACTATGATGAATAGACCGTAAATGTCCAAGTACCTTTCTGCACTGGGCATTCACTGCTTTCTCCAGCCTGTAAGTGGTCTGTGAGTGTTTGGAGAGTCGACCTATTCTGTGCAGATAAGGGTGAGGGTACCACATTAAGTGGGGGGAACCTGCTTAAAATTCTCTGGCACCCCCTTGATCACGGATGTACAAACCCTTTCCATGAGAAAACTGGAAAGTTTGCCCCCTACTTGAGGATGGGTCCAGGGCCTTTACTGTGACCTTTCTGGCATCTCAGATGCTTCTTCCTCTGCTGGATGCAAGAGATGACCCAGGATCGTCTGCCGAAGGCAGATTTAATTTGTCCTTTGAGCATGTATGGGCTTGAATATTCTGACTGGATCCCGACAACCAGGGTCTGTACCTGTTCCTGGATTGTGGTACTTAAGTTTTCGTCGTTTCCCTGGATTCTTTTACCGCCTCCTTTAAAGCCAATCCAAATGGGAGATCTCCCTTGTAGGGGGCATTCACCAAGTGTGCCTTGGCGAACTGTCTGTCTGCCATGCCTGCAGCCTTAGGTATGTTGAGGCAAGGTGAGTTAAAGCATGGCACTTGCTGCGCATCTGGCAGCCTCCTTCGAGACATCAGTTGAGAATGCAGAGAATAGTCCCAAGCTGTAGTTGCTGCGGGGTGGGCTTGTTTATATCTGGCACGTCAGCACACTGGAATGCCAGGTCAGTGGCCCATGGTAGTGCGGCTCATGCTGAGAACAGGTTGGCGTCAGCTGCTTTAAGGGAGGTTGAGGAGGACTAACGTGCCTTTTTGAGGGATGCATCCACCTTCAGTATCCCTGGGTCCCACAGAGAAGCCCCTCCCCTGGTGGATAGATAGATAGATAGATATATATATATATATATATATATATATACACACACACACACACACATATATATACACACACACACATATACATATATATATATATATATATATATACACACACACACACACACATATATATACACACGTACACATACACACACATATATATATATATATATATATATACATATACATATATATACACACACATTTTTTTTCTCACTTTTGCTTGGCAGCCAATGCAAGTCTGAGCGCTGGTTGGTGGTTTAGGAGCTGACAAGGGAGACCTCAAGTGAAACTCCTCACTCACCCGCCTAATGAAGAAATCTAG
This sequence comes from Neoceratodus forsteri, assembly GCA_016271365.2. Classification (NCBI taxonomy): domain Eukaryota; kingdom Metazoa; phylum Chordata; order Ceratodontiformes; family Ceratodontidae; genus Neoceratodus; species Neoceratodus forsteri. The sequence goes on along the minus strand of CM028131.1, from coordinate 104,559,549 downwards.
TTCATCCCAGACTAAGTTTCTGGATGGAGAGCCGTCAAGACAGAAACGCCGCCCGGTAGCACCCCCCTTCCTCTTGGGGGACTAAATGACCTATGGCAGACTTGGAGGTCTGTCCCGTTGGATGTTTTCCACTGTGGACATCCTCAAATCTGCTACTATTATGTGACCTCTTCCTCTTCTATGATGCCGAGGGGAGTGATGTCCCTCCGGTCCGAAGACTTGGTTGGGGGGGGGCACTGGGGTGGGCTTCCCGTGGACCCTACAATCTATGAAGGAAATCAAAGCATGATGGTCAGGGCATGATGGGTCGAGTCTGACGGTAAACAAGGCTGACCCTTGGAGGAGGAGAAGGGCTGATGGGTCTGTGCAGCCTGGGATTGGTGCCGGAGAAAGCAGGGTCAATGTCTCCGGACCTCCTCTGATCTTGTAGCTGTATCACTTAGGCATAGCAAGCTGAAGAAGGTGACCTACGGGGGGAGGGGGCTATGTCTGTGGCACTTTCCGCCCAATGCGAATCTGTGCTATGCTCCCAACAGCCCTTGCAGACCTTCTGAACTGGAGGGTGGCATGAGTCCCTATTTTGGGTCCTATTAGCACTGGCACCTGGGGCGAGGGCCTATCTGCCCAAATGGGCTACAAGGAAGCTGACGAGCCGAAGTTAACACAGGCTCATCAACGCATTGTGAGCTGCGCCCTTTCCACTGTTCGATCGCCCTTGGCGGGACATGTTGAGGGCAGCAGACAACAGCAAGCTGGATTGAAAGGGGAGCGCTATCGCTCTGGCCGGTTTCCCCATCGTGCATCAAAGGGCCTGATGGGTATGAGACTCAGTAATAGGCCACAGAGTCGACTGCCTGTGCCCTGCTGGCCATCGATGAGGGGCTGTAGCGCGGCTTTTCCTGAGCCGAAATGAAGCCCCTGCTACTGTGGAGCGTTACTGCTCCAAGAGTGCCGTCGATGAGGGGCTGTAGCGCAGCTCTTCCTGAGCCAAAATGAAGCCCTTGCTGCTGTGGAGCGCTACCGCTCCAAGAGGATTCCTCCGCCAATTGTCGGCGAGCCAGAGGACCGGGGGCTTGCTGATGAGGGGCTGTAGTACAGCTCATCCTGAGCCGAAAAACTGCACTTACAGTTTGATGTCTTCAGCTCTGCCACCACAGTGGCAAAGCCCTGCAGAGAACCTGCCTCATGGCAGGTAGGAAGTAAACTGAGAGCTACAGGATGCAGAGGGGAGGATCTGGTGCCCCTGCAGAGATCTGTTTCCTGCCTGTCACGTGGTTCCAAGAAGGACTTCCCACTAGTTATGAGCCCGAAGACCAGCCTAGGAGAGAGAACAGTCTTTTGTCCAAAAGCAAGACACTTTTATAATATACCATGGGTCAAACGGTCCAAAGAGCACCACACTCCTCAACTGTAAACGCTTGGCATCAGTCACAAACAATCCTTAGTTGATGTAAAAATGCATTAATTTCCTTAAACTGGGTATCTTTTTTTTTGGTTTTGTTTGTTTGTTGTTTTTTAATTACCGGGGATAGGGATGTATTAAATTAGGCTGGGCCAACTGAAATTTTAATTCCTCAGGATAGACCCAGCTGAAAAGCAGCATTTCATTTACAGAATAATCCTGTTTCCACACAATATTTCCAGCAAGATGGATGGAAGCTGAAGGAGGCAGAGTGATTTCTTCACTCTCACATGAAGAGACAGAGACTAAGCTAGGATTCAAAATGGGTTCTCCTGTTTCACGTAAGCACTAAGACACGACAGAGTGTGTATGGAACATATTTTACTGCATGGCCAGGGGCCCCCGGCTGAGAGCTTTTAGCCCCTGGCGTGCGGTAAAATATGTTCTATGCACACCCTGGAGTATCTTATTGTGCATATAAAATGGACTATTTTTTTTTTTTTTAACTTTATACAGTTAGAAAAATCATGCTTGTATGTAGAAAAAAAGATTTATTCTGCTAACCTATATTAAAATAGTCCTGCCTACATTAATATTCATGAGCTCATTTGCATATAACCAACTTCCCCCACCCATTCTATACATCTTAACCTTTTTTCTTTTAAATACACCCGTGACCCAGTTGCCAGCAGCCCCAAACCCTCCCTCTCTAAACACCAATATCAGTGAGCTACTGAGTGAGGGGCAATGGCAGCAGGGAGAGAACAGTTCACAGGATGAGAGAGAGACGACCGCCAAGTTGGAACGGGGTTGAGTCAGCAGTATGGGGACAGAATGTGGGAAACCAAGGTATTCTGTGTCTGTAAAGTGAGGTTACCTGAATCAGTAAGAGAGAGGGGTGAGGGGTGAGCAGTGACCAGAATTAGACTGCGAGCAACCCGTGTGACTGTCGTTCGGGTACAGTAAAGGAGGCAGGTTAGCATACCTGAAAGCGCTGTCGCCGCCACAAAGAACAAGAGCCTCACAGCAGGACTGCACTGAAATTTTCAAATTACTGCGCTTTACCCTCTTTCCGACTCTGGCTGCTCTGAGACCAAGCGTCCTGCAGGCTCCCGTGTGTGGCTTGCGTTTTTGCAATAGGTAGGCAGTCTCTGTTTTCCTCTCACACTGGGTAAAGAAAAGATGGCTGCCACTAAAAATGGCAACGTTGTATGGCACCAGAATCTTGGCCTTTTTACTGCCAGCTCTTTTTTTCTCCTCCATGCATGTAACAGATTTTATGCATGGAGAGCGTGGGCTCTGACTGGCTGGTTTAGCCTACCCATTTTATAATGATATGTACACCAGGTAGTGGCCCATACTAATTTCCTGTGGTTTTGAGACCATTATGCTGTTCTAGTAAGCCACTTTTTTTTTTGTAATACACCTTTCTTGAAAACAAGGCACAGTACAATGAATAAACAATAAATACCAATTAAAACACACATTTTTGAACTGCTCTGAACCCCCAACATGGTGTGACTGCATCATGTCTATTTCCATTCCGTGTGTGTGAAAGGCTCCCAGAGGGAGTGCCTATTACATAAGAAATGCTGAATAATAGGGCCTTGTCACAGCATGAAATTAGTAGTATCCACATGCTCCAGAAATTCAAAATAGGAGAGCATGGGAAAGGTTGTGTACAAGTCAGCTTTTCTCAAGGCAAATGCAAAAGTCCCTTTCCTCCCTGGTTTTTTGGTGATACCTGGATTTAGCAGCTGCTGAATTAATGGGCTCGGCTAACAGGAGACACTGTTACACTCATCCTAACATACTAAAAGCCAGCAGAGTAGGCCTGATGGTCTGTCGTGCCTACTCGGTAGCCAGCCTCCTAATGGGTGCTCGCTTTTCCAGCCCCCACCCCTAGCCCCAGAGAGGATCATCTTCGGCTTCAGTTTTCCCTTGTACCTGTCCCACCCCTTCTTGAAGCCCTCCACTAGACTCCCAGGCAGTGCATTCCATGGCTCCACCACCCTCTCAGTGAAGTAATGCCCCCTGCATTCCCCCCAGCTTCCACTCATGCCCCTGGTTGTTCCCCCTTCTTTAGTCTGAACATCTCTTTGGCTCCGCCCTTGTTTATTCCTTTTACATATTTGAAGACCCCTATCATGTCCCCCATCTCTCCTTTCCTCCAGCGAGTACAGCCCAAGTACATCCAGCCTCTCCTCATAGGGCGCCCCCCAATGCCCTGAATCATCCTGGTTGCCCTCCTCTGGACCCTCTCCAGCAGTGCTATGTCCTTCATGAGGTGAGGTTTCCAGAACTGCACACAGTACCCGAGATGCGGTCTGACCAGGGCATTATACAGAGGGAGGATCACCTCCCTCTTCCTGGATGTAATCCTCCTGGCTATGCAGCCCAGTATCCTGTTTGCTTTTGCCGCAGTTCTTCTGCAATTTACAGTGTTATTCATTTTGACGTCTACCACCACCCCTAGATCCCTCTCGCTCTATGTGGCTTGCAGCGAGACCCCCCCCCGGGTGTATACATGGCCTGGGTTTCTGACCCCGAGATGCACTCAACTTGGTCCATTATAGTTATGCCATTGGCTCGTCAATCAAGACATTGACATGTGTGTCCTACTTCCAGAAAAAAAAAAAATACCAACCAAGAAGCTGGGACCCCGGCTCTCCATTTCAGACTCTGAACCATCATGTTTCTGCTGTCCCAGAAGCTGAGATCCCTGATCCTCAAATTCCAACTCAGGACCCTCAGGTTTCTACAAAACCAGGATCTGAGATCCTAGACCCTCAAATTCAGACTCTGGACCCTCAGGTTTCTACAAAACTAGGAGGTGGAATTCTAAGTCCCTCAAATTCAGACTCCTGGATCCCTCAGGTTTCTGCTGTCCCAGAAGTTGAGATCCCTACCCTCGAATTCAGACTCTGAACCCTCAGGTTTCAACTAAAATCAGGAACAAATATATGCCCCTTCCCACTATCATACTGGAGCTGGAATCTCCAAATCCTACATTTCAAATGATGGGCCCTCAGGTTTCTAGTGACCTAGGAGCTGGGATACCTGACCCCCCGTTTCAGAGTCTGGGATCCCCTCAGGTTTCTACACACTTGGAAGCTGGCATCACAACCCCCCATTTTTAACCCTGGAATCGCCCAGGTTTCTGCTGACCCAAGAGCTAGGATCTCTGACCCTCTATTTCAGATTTCAGGCCCTTAGTTCTCTACTGACCTAGAAGCTGGGATGTCTGTACTTCCATTTTTAGACTCTGATCCCACAGGTTTTTGCTGGCCCAGGAAGTGGGATGCTAACACTTCCATTTCAGACTCTGCGCCCTCAAATTTCTAATACCCCAGGAGCTGGGGTAAGTAGCCCTCCGTTTCAGGCCTGGGATCCATCAGTTTGTTTACTGACCCAGGAGATGGGAGCGACTCTTGACCCTCAGGCCCCTCCCCACCATCCCAACAGATGTGTACCATGATGCTAAGATGATAGTAAACGATCTTGCTCCATAGCAACAAGTGTTAATCTGTCCGTTCAATGCACTGGTGACCAAGGTTTGTGCCCAAGCTTGGAACAACTGCAATGGAGGGTGGCGGAGCAGCTGATGCAGCAGCCACGTGAATGCTCTTCTCCCAGAGGGGAGTGCACACCACTGCTGGAGTGACTCCAGCTGCAGGCCCAGCAGTGATGTACTTGACAGCATGGATGACTACTGTGCACAGCCTAACTCCACTATCAGCACATCCACGTGGCAGGCAGGTGGAGGGATGTAGAGAGAAATGCTTGCCTGAGCACACTGGAAGATGGGTACTTGCCAGAAAGGGGCAGCCAGATCAGGAGTGCAGCCAATGGCAGTGCTTCACTGATCAGGAAGGCTTGCAGCTGTGCCCACAGCCCCAGTAACTCCTGTGGTGAGCTGTGGAACCTGCCTCTATCCGCGGGACGCTGCTGTAGGCAAGGCCTACAGCGGCACTGCATGGCATCATGAAAGGACAAGGGTGAATAATTCTAGGGGAGAAAGCCCTGGACAGCTCCCTCTCCAAGTATGATCCTCTAATCAGTGTGCCATCGAGTATTAGGACTGGGAAGTCATCTCAGAGTGGAAAAGAACCTGGTTCTTTTTATTTTTTTTCTTGACGGCTTACATCCAGAGGGCGCCCCCATCCCCAGACGTCTACCATCTGGCACTGACCCGGCCCCAGGGCTTGCCCCCTCTGGCAGGGTTCCCCAACCCCTGCCGGAGACCTGATTCAAGGGGCCACTGCCGTGGCTGGCTGGGAGTGGAGCCTGCGCGGCGCCCTCCATCACATTGCTGCGATCTGTATTTTTTCTGTTTCCTTCCCCTAGGGCTCGGGGCGTGCAATGATGCCTAAGGAGTGGAGCGCATACGCATCTGCATGCGCTCCCCTCCAAGCGTCTGCCCCGTGGCAGCCGTGTCCCACAGCCTCCAATAGGGGGCAGCCAGGCGCTGACACTTGAAACCTCCCTCCTCGGAAGAGAGTAGTCCGTCGGATGCTCAATCTTTCCCCACCCCAGCCAACCCCTGGCAGTCTGTGTTCGTTCCCGAACACTGGTTACTGGCAGAGAACCTAGTTCTGCTAAGCCATACAGCAGGATGGCAAGACCAGGTGAGGAAAATAAGGGTAGCCCCAAAAAAAAAAAAAAAAATTTTTTCCAGGGCCACCCATTTTTCTTTATAGGACTGGCCAGCATGGAAATTAGGACCAACATGTTGCTATCTCGCTGATGACTACACTTGCCAGCGACTACAGTGGGGATCATTTTTTTTTTGGGGGAAGATGAGACTGCAGCACCACACTGCTTCTTACGGTGAGCACTGCCTGAAAATCAGTCTTGGATCACAAAAAAGCAAAACAGACATACTGGGCAACCTGGAGGTGAGTAACAGTAACTTACTAACATACTAAAATGCCAGCAGAATAGGCCTAACGGTCTCTCGAGTCTGCTTGATTTTCAGCACCTGCACCGAGGGCCGATTTTGGTGCCCCCCCCTTCCCCTTGGGCAATACTGTCCCCAGTCCCAGATGTTCCACCTGTATTGTGCCTGGTCAGATTTACCCTCCCCCTGTACCTGTCCCATCCCCGCTTAAACCCGTCCACATTGTCCATCTCTACTAGCTCCCTGGGCAGTGCATTCCATGGCTCCACCACCCTTTCAGTGAAATAACATCTCCTCCTCTCCCCTCTGAGCCTGCCCCCTTCCAGCTTACACCCATGACCTCTTGCTGCCCCACCCTCCTTCCTTTGGAGCACCTTGACTGGGCCTCCTTTACTGATCCCTTTCATGTACTTAAAGACCTCTATCATGTCCCCCCTGTCCCTCCTCTCCTCCAGGGTGTACATGTCGAGTTCCTTGAGCCTCTCCACATAGGTCCTCTCCCCCAGGCCCCAGATTATTTTGGTTGCCTTTCTGTGGACCCTCTCTAGGAGTGTAATGTCCCTCTTTAAATGTGGTCTCCAAAATTGTACACAATACTCGAGGTGTGGCCTAACCAAGCAGTTGTTCAGTGGAAGGATCACTTCCGCCTTTCTGGAGGTAATCCCACTGGCAATACATCCCAGCATCCTATCTGCCCTTGCCGCTGCCCTCCTACAGGTCTCCGAGTTGTTCATTTTCACATCTACCACTACCCCCAAGTCCCTCTCACCCTCTATGACTTGAATCACGTCTCCTCCCAGGGTATACCCCGGCCTGGATTTCTGACTCCCAGGTGCAGAACCTTGCACTTCCCCACACTGAATTATAGTTTCCATTTTCCCAACCACCTTTCCAGAGCCTCCAGGTCCTCCTAGAAAGCCACCCTCCCCTCCTCCCCATCCACCACTGCACCTAGCTTTGAGTCATCTGCAAAGAGACTTATCTCACTCCTGATCCCCCTCCTAATGTCTGAGATATAGGCGTTGAACAGGAGTGGCCCCAGCACTGTCCCCTGGGGAACCCCAGTAGTAACCCACCTTAGGGATGAGGCTAACCCTCCAACCACCACCTTCTGAGTACGCTCAGAGAGCCAATTTCCTATTGAGCTTAGCAACTGTCTCCCTACTTAGCCAGCAGGCCACTGTGGGGTACCGAATCAAACGCCTTGCTAATATCTAGAAAGAGAACGTCCATTTAGGGTTCAGAATGGTACTCTGATGGTCAGTAAGTGCCAGAGATGCCCAATACACGACCCTCGGCCTCACCCCCTCCCCAAAAAATAAAAAATAAAATAAATAAATAAATAAAAAATCAACTCTTCTCTCATGAGTGAATCATTACTTCCAAAGACTTCATATGAAGTTTAAACTATCCATTGCTTTTCCTGGCACAAAATGGCCACCCAGGTAACAACGCGTTAATTCACATTTCCACAGAGCATCAAACAGCTAAGCAGAGCAGCAGATCATACCTGGTTTCAGTCTATTTATTTATTTATTTATTTGCTTTTGGTAACTGGGTGAGTGCGCTAGGCATAGCAATGCTTATTTTTAGGCACGACCCGGGAGAAGACAGTTTAAACATACAAAATAAGCATACAAGTGTCACAGCACATGAGATTGGTGTGCACAGTGTGGATGTAGGCAACAACATACAAATGAACAGTCAGTTCAAAGAGTAGGTCACATTGGAATATTAAAGGTAATGTTACAGAAGAGGCAAAACAGGAAAACACCTAAGTAAAATACACAACTAAAGTTACAACAGCAAGTGAGCATACATGTGACACAGCACGAGCCTGGTGTGCACAGTGTGGATGTAGGCAACAACATACAAATAAACAGTCAATTCAAAAAGTAGGTCACGTGGAATATTAGAGGTAATGTTACAGAAGAGGCAGAACAGGAAAACACCTAGGTAAAATACACAACTAAAGTTACAACAGCAAGTGAGATAGGCATTTGCAAAATAAGGTTTCTACACAGCAAAGTACAGTAAGAACCAAACTGAGGATGAGATGAGAGAGGGACAGGAGGAGGGAGTGAGGGATTAGGGGAGAAGGAGTAGGGGATGAGAGAAACAGAAACATGAGAACTAGATAGTTAGGGAGGTGGGGACAGAGGCGAAGAAGGGGCAGGTTGTATAATGAAAGGGGGGGGGAATGATGTAGTCTAAGGTGGATTAAAGCAGGTACATTGGCTAATTGTTTGCAGATGGTCCCAGTGCAGTGTTTTAAAGCTAGCGTGGGTAGGTGCTCCACGAATATTTGTTTTCACCAGCAGCTTTCTAAGTAGTCCGGTTTACTTTTTTTTTTTTTTTTTTTATTTCTTAAGTATTTCCCCCCATTTGGTTATATGAAGGTTTTCTAACTAGTAGTATTAACTGGTATGTAAAGAGCATTATTACTTTATCTGGATGCTGGCATATCTAGTTCTATACCTCTTCAAACCTCATCAGCACTATGACCTCACTCACTGTGACATCGCTAGGGACTGATGTGCCAATACGTGATTGGCTTTTCTCAGTCAGTAGAACATTTGGTAATTAGCAAAAGGGAAAAGAAAAAATACTTCAGATATAAAAAGTAACAGTTCACTATTTTTTTAAGTTAATAAGGCTCAAGGGTCACAAGAAGGAGCAGAGGCACTGTGGGCCACCCTGGAGATGGGAAAAAGGACAGCCATTTGCACTGGAGTGATTTACCGGCTTCCGACACAGGGAGAGGAATCAGATGAAGCTGTTGTGGAAACCATCCACTAAATGGCAGCCAAAGGGGAACTGTGCTACTAGTGGGTGACTTCAACCTGCCTGAGGTAGACTGGAGCACTCAGAATACGAGTACAACAAGGGGCAGGGACTTCATGACTGCCCTGAATGGAGCAAACTTAAGACAGCTTGCAGCAGAACCAACCCGCGAGAAGGCTATACTGGATTTGGTCCTGACCAACAGGGACAGGATCACAGATGTGGAGGTGGGCAGTCCCCTTGGTACCAGTGACCACAGGACAGTATAGTTTAAGGTAATCACAGTGGACGAGGCAAGCTATACAAGGATAAAGGTCCTAGATTTCAGGAAGGCTAACTTTAAGGAGATGGGCAGAAATCTCAAAAGAGCCCTAGCAGCAGAAGGTACAGGGGCAGATGTGGAAAAACAGTGGTCTTGACTCAAGCGAGTCATAACAGAAGTAACAGGTCATGGTGTCAGAATGCATAGCAAGTGTAAAAGAAAGAAAAGGCCATTATGGATCTCAAATGTAGTGGCAGAGAAAGTAAGGGAAAAGAAAAGAGCCTTCAGAAGATACAAGGAAACACAAAAGGATGAGGACAGAGAACATACGAACATACGAAAGTGCCAGCAGAACAGACCTACTGGTCTGTCAAAGTCTGCTCGATTGTGCAGCTAGCTCCCTAGCAGGCAGGTGCCCCTCCCTCCATCCCCCTTGACCTCCACTGTTGTCCTCTACGGCCACCCTTACCCACCCCTGTACTCTGTCCCAAGCTTTCTTACAGCCAACCACATTTTTGCTTGATATCACCCCTTCTGGTAGTGTGTTCCACCTCACAACCACTCCTCTCTCTTCGTGAAGTAATGCCTCCTCATCTCCCTCCTGAATATCTCTCCCTCTTGAATCTCCCTCCCTCTATTCTTAGCTCATGCCCCCTAGTTTCCCTCCCACTCCTTAGTTTAAACACCCCTCCGCCCCTACCCCCCCTTTGTTGATGCCCTTCAGGTACTTGAAAGTCTCGATCATGTCCCCCGTGTCTCGCCTCTCTTCTAGTGCGTACATATTCGGTTCCTTTAGCTTCATCTCATAGCCCATTCCCTCCATCCCCTGAATCATCCTCGTTGCCCTCCGCTGCACTCCCTCCAGGAGAGTGACATCCCGCCTCAGGTACGGCCTCCAGAACTGCACACACTACTCCAAGTGCGGCCTGACCAACGACCTGTAGAGGGGCAAGATCACCTCCTTGCGCCTGGATGTGAATCCCCGTGCTATGCACCCCAGCATCTTGTTTGCCTTCGCCGCCACTCTCCTGCATTGGTAGTATTGTTCATGCTCGCTGTTATCAATACCCCAGGTCTTTTTCCTCCTCTGTGATCCCAGGCTCCCCCCAGCCAGTACTTTCTCTTTGGGTTCCTAGCCCTAAAATGCAACCCCTGCATTTTTTTCCACATTGAACCCCAGCTGCCACTTCCCTGACCATTCCTCCAGCTTAGTCAAGTCCTCTGTAGTCACATCCATCCCACTTCATTGTCTACCACTGCACCCATATTGGTGTCATCAGCGAACAGGCTAATCCTGCTCACCACCCCCTGTGCAATGTCCGAGATGAATAGCCCGAACAGCACCAGCCCCAAGCCCTGCGGCACCCTGCTCGTCACAGAGCTAGGCTCTGAAACTTCCCCCACCACCACCACCACACCCCCTTGTAGACTACCCCATAGCCAGTTTGAGATCCAACATGTCATCTTTGTCCCCACTCCCACCCCGAACAACTTCACCCCTAGTCACCTACAGGGCACTGAATCGAAGGCCTTGCTGAAATCCAAGTACAGCATATCCACAGCATGACCCCCATCCAGCTCCCTCGCCACCCAGTCACAGTACTGTATAAGACTGGTTTGGCAGGAGCTCCCTGAAATGAACCCGTGCTGCCTCCCACCCTGCAGGTCACTGCCCTCCAGAAATGTCACCAGCCTTTCTTTTAACATCGTCTCCATGAGCTTTCCCACTATGGACATCAGACTGACTGGCCTGTAGTTCCATGGCTCATCCAATATCTGGAGAAGCAGAGGGAATCTGGGAAAATAATTAGAAGGGTTGTTAAAGCACAGATAGAAGGAGTTTTTTTTTTTTTTTTTTTTTTTATTTATCAAGTCTAGGATTACAAATACCTTTGAGCCTTGGCTCTTTTACAAAGGTTCCACATCAGAGAAATACAAATTATGGGGAACATCAAGACAGACATTACAACAATGTGGACATTGCAAACAGAGTACAGATTAATACAATTCAAGGGTAGCGTTGTAAGCAAGGCAGCCAGCGGCATTTGTTGGAGAAAACAGACAACAGATAAGAAGTGCCAGAGTCATGGGGAGGGGGAGCAGAAGGAATGTAGGAAGGGTGGGGAGAGGGTGAAAAGTGCAGCATTGGGTATACCAAGATGTGAGGGTAGAATCCCGTGAGGAGGGGAAGGGAGGCAGGGACCACTACAGCAGGCAGGGAAGTGGAGAAACAAGGTTAAGTTGGGCAGTCACAGGAACTGTTGGTAGTGAGATAGTCCCAGAGTCTAGTTTTAAACATACCAATTGTTGGGGCAGAGGAGATGGTGGGGCTGAGGCCACTGAACTAGAGTGGCGCTCGATAAGCAAAAGAACATTGTCCCTGTGAAGTGTGACTGTGAGGGACTTTCAGTAGCTGTAGCGTGGATCTCCGAAGGCACCATTTGTTAATTCGGTGTTGTAACAAAGTTGAGACCCCTGAAGGTGCAAGGCCAAGGTATATTTTTTTTCCCCATGGAGCAGGTGAGAAACTTTATGCAGTTTGATAGTTGGAGCCAGCCGGTCTGAGTGTACAGGTCACATGTGTGGGTGAGACATGTGTGGGTATAGCCCAGGATATTAAAAAAGGTGACAAGACCTTCTTCAGATACATTAGCGAGACGGAAAAGACCAGAAATGGGATCAGTAAGCTGAAGAAGGAAGGAGAAGAAAGGGTGGAGGATGACCTAGAAAAGGCTGAGATAATGAACAAGTACTTTTGCTCAGTATTCACCAAGGAAGGGGAGAGTAAGGGACCGAGACTCCGTAAGAAAGGTATTCAGGGGAGGAGGTAGACACCAGTCCATTCACGGTGGGAAGAGTCCTGGAACAACTCAGGAAAATAAAAGCAGATAAGGCAATGGGGCCAGATGGGATCCACCATTGAGTACTAAAGGAACTCAGCGAAGTGCTGGTGAAACCACTGGCTGCCCTTTTCAACAGATCATTAGAGACAGGAGAGGTAATTGAGGACAGGAGGAAGGCAGATGTGGTTCCTCTCCACAAGAGTGGAAGCAGAGAGGAGGCAATTACAGGCCTGTAAGCCTGAACTCAGCAGTGGGAAAACTAATGGAGTTCTTACTTAAGGAAAGGACTGTGAAATTTCTGGAGGATAGCAGGGCACAGGATCCAAAGCAGCATGCAGTCTCAGCGAGAAGGTCCCATCAGACGAATCGTTTAGATTTCTTTGACTGGGTAACCAGGGTGGTGGATCAGGGTGGGGTGGTGAATGTAGCCTACCTGGATTTCAGCAAGGCCTTCGACACCGTCCCGCACAGGAGCTTGCTAAATAAACTGGGGAGCCTGGGAGTGGGTCCTATGGTAGTAAAGTGGGTTGGGAACTGGCTAAGGGACAGGACTCAGAGGGTGGTGGTAAAAAAACATTACTTCACTGAGAGGGTGGTGGAGCAGTGGAATCCACTGCCTGGGAAGCTCGTGGAGGAGGGTACAGTGGAGGGACTTCAAGAAGGGGTAGGACAGGTACAAGGGGAAACTGAAGCCAAAGAAAACCCTCTCGGGGGCTGGAGGGGGCAGGAAGGTGAGCACCTACTAGGTGGCTGGCTACCGAGCAGACACGACAGACCATTAGGCCTATTCTGCTGGCTTTTAGTATGTAAATGACATGAAATCTGAGGAGAGGGAGGTGACCCACCAGTGGGGTGCCACAGGGGTCTGTGCTGGGGCCAGTCCTATTCAATGTCTTCATTAGCAACACTGCAGAGCGTCCTGAGGGAAAGGTGTGCCTCTTCGCAGATGACACCAAGGTCTGCAACACAGTGGACATGCCAGAGGGGGGTTGCAAAAATGAGAAAGGACCCAAGCCTATTAGAGGAGTGGTCGGGTGTCTAGCAGTTGAGTTTCAATGCTAAAAAGTGCAAAATCAAGCACTTGGGTCACAGGAATCTAAGGGAGGAGTACAGGATGGGTTGGGAAATTCTGGCCACCACAAGTCAGGAGAGAGATCTGGGGGTCATCACATCTGATGACCTGAAGGTGATCAAACAATGTGAAAAAGCAGTGGGGAGAGCAAACAGAATGTTGGGGTGCACAGGGAAGGGCATAACAAGCAGAAGGAAAGAGTTTGGCAATGCCACTGTACAGATCACTAGTGAGGCCTCAGCTGGAGTACTGTGTCCAGTTCTGGAGACCACATCTCCGGAACAACTTTGACAAAATAGAGGCAGTCCAGAGAAATCGAAATTTAAATACCTGTAAATTTTCTTTCTCCAATGGCTCGTCTCCGGGCTTCCTTACTCCTGGGCTGTACCACCTGATACCAATGGACAGGCAGGAATCAGACCTCTGCAGCAGGGGACATCCAGCCCTCCACTTCCTGTCTCCCTCAGTTCTTCCTAAAGCAGTCCAATGTGTCAATACTACTAGAAGTTGGAGACAGAAAACCAGACTACGAATTTTAAGGCATATATGGCCTAGAGGCCAGCCAACTATATACACTCTGGGAGGGAATCTTAAGCACGGAGACCAGCCGTCGGAGAAAGAAAATTTACAGGTATTTAAATTTTGATTTCTCTCTCCTAAGTTGGTCTCCGGGCTTCCTTACTCCTGGGATATACAAAAGCAGTACGTCCCCAGATGTCCCGGGTGGGAAGAATGTCAAGAGCCCTTAAGGATCCACCAAGGCTTGAAGCACTCTGCAGCCAAGGACGCCTCATCCGAGGGCAGCACTTCCAGCAATTAAAATTCTGAAGATGTGTGAATGAATTATCAAGTGGCTGCTTTGCATAAGTGTGCTGTCGAAGCTTCTCTGAAGTACGCCCAAGAAGGGGTCATAGCTCTGCTGGAATGGGCTCTCCCTGGGCCAGGTAAGTTACTCCGGCCTGATCACAAGCCATGGAAGTGGCTGGTAGAATTTGTCTGGCTATAGAGCCTTTTGAATCCTTGTTACCCATAATTTTGGCCCATAGCTGGCATGAACAACTTTGAAGTTTTGCACATAGCTTCCTCTCTCTTAATATACATTTTCGTCAGGGGCAGACTGGATGGGCCACGAGGTCCCCATCTGCCCTCAACCTCTATGTCTCTATGTTGCTATCACACCTCTCAGATCTAGAGGATGCAATTCCCGTTTCTTACTGCTTTTGGAGAGCGGGCAGAAGGAAGGAAGGAAGAATGAACCCTTAATTGTAATGGAGGGGAAGCATAACTTTGGCAAAAAACCTTGAACTGTTCCAGCCTGATGAAAAGCAGTGTATAGCGCTTGGGTAAGCAATGCTTTTAGTTTGCTGATTCTCCTGGCTGAAGCAATAGCTATGAGAAAAAAGGTGACCTTTATGTTGAAACGCGTGATGGATATCTTCTTGATAGGCTCTAAGGGGGGCCTCGGCCACAGCCTTGAGAACCAGATTAAGACTCCAAGGTGGTAGTTTTGGTGGGTTGGAAGGCAACCTAATGCTGCTGTCTTTAGAAACCCAGAGACATGAGTATATGCATCCAACGATTCCCCTGAATCCGCCTACAAGAGTGCCCTCAGTGCAAAAAACCTGAACTTGTAAAGTGGCTGGTTGCAGTCCTTTGTCCATCCATCTGAAAGGAACTGCAGTAGAACAGGCAATTATATTGGATAGTTCTATATGCGTTTTGAATGAAGCCAGAATGAACATTTTCTCCAGATTCAATAATACACTGTGGAGGAAGAAGAGAGACAAGTTCCCCATCATGTCAATAACAGGAGCTGTGCAGCCGAGCTCCTTAAAAGTTTTTCCCTCTCAATTTCCAGGCCTAGAGAGATAAGTTGTTTAAATGGAATGCCGGGCCGGACCTTGATGGAGAATGCCCAGGCTGAATTTGAATGTTAGACGTGAACACCTTGCCAGACGAATGACAATCGGGAACTATGTGCAGAAAAATCATAAGGGGCAGACTAGAATCATGACTGTCCTGTCCCGAACCACTTTGTGAAGGACTCTTGATAGAGGTGGCAGGGCTCTCGGCAGGATTTTTTGATTGGGGGTCCGGGACTGTCCATGGAAAAAAAAAGGGGGGGGTCCACAACTGAAAAGTGGGAGTCCTCGGAAAATTTCTAGGGGGCCCATTCAAATACATGGGAGCCGGGCCCCTGCGCCAGCACAGCTTTTACTGTAGTATTCTGCAGAGAGCACCATTAGTTACTGTTGAGGCATTTTAATCTACATTATTTTATGTTTCAGAGGATATATCCAAACAAATTATGTCCACTGCTCAACTAACAAGAGGTTTTTTAGTTGAGCAGTGGCCCTACTTTGTTATAACTCCCCCTCTGTAACATAAAAAAATGTCCTAAAGTGATTCCCGGGGCATGGTTGCTGAGTGTCTCAGGGACTCTCGTGGAAAAAGTCTGAGAGTCCCGACACTCAAAATATGCGTAAAGGACGCGGGTGCCCGCATCCCCAAGAGCCCTGGGTGGTACTGAAGGAAAGGCATACAGCAGACCAAACTCATCCCAGTTTAGGGGGAAAAGGTGTCCCGAGCCACCACTGGTTCATCCTTGGCCAGGGAGCAGAATTGGTTACCTTGGAGTTCCGCCAGAAGGCGAAAAAGATCTGTCTGGGGATTGCCCCACTGATTAGTCAAGACGAAGGAGGCACTATCCTTCAGCTCCCATTCCCACGGTCAACCAACCTTGTGACTAAGCTAGTCTGCTGTGTCGTTTACCTGCCCCGGTAAATACCTTACTCAGTGGTGCGAGGCCCACTGAAAAAGAAGGAATTCCCTTAGCAATTTGAGCTTCTTGTGCCACCTTGATGGTTGGTATATGCCAACGTTGAGAGACTGTCGGTTGGAACCAGACTGTCCTGATTGGGGAATTGCTGTTCAGAGTGCCTCAGGGCATGGCCTACTGTCCACACCAGGAACGTTTATGCTGTACCTTGTGCCTCTCACAGCGACCACCTGCCCAGTGCCAACAGCTGAAGCAGGTGAGCCGTCCCCAGCTCACGAGGCTTGCATCAGTTGCGATTCGGATTTGGTGACAATGGTCAAATTTAAGACCCTTCATGACCTTTGTCCTCAGAGATCGTCACTGGAGGGAGGGTTCACTCTGTCTCAATGTGCTCTAGCAGAATCCGAAATTTAGTTTTCGGGGGGGGGATCCTTATGTCACAATGTCTGCCCCTAGAAGGATCAAGGTCTGGTTTGAAATTAGGGAACCCTTTCTCCAGTTGATGAGAAAACCATGTGCCGGCAGGTACCAGACCACTTCTGCCACTGCTTGTAATGTTTGGTTGAGCTGTGGGGCCTTTATGTGGACTATGATCGGCACTGGCACCTTTAATTCTGTCTGTGGATCTGAGGAAGACCCCAATGTAGAATCTGAATTGAAGTACTACTCTGCCACTCTGAACCTGAGATTGTGCGTGTGACATTACCAAGTGGGAAGGGTAAATAGGCATCTTGTAGATCTACGGATGCCAGAAAAAAAAAAAACCGTTTGCGTCTGCTGGGTGACAGAGATGACCCAGTATCGTCTGCCAAGGCAGAATTAATTTGTCCTCCAAGTATGCATGGGCTTGAGTACTCTGACTGGATCCCTACGTCCCGGGTCTGTACATGCTCCTGAATTGTGGTAGTTAGGTTTTCGTCACTTCTCTGGAATCTTTTACCACCTCCTTTAAGACTATGGGAACGCTCCCTTGTCAGGGGCATTCGCCAAGTGAGCCTGGGCGACCTGTCCGCCTGCCATGCCTGCAGCCTTAGGCATGTCGAGGCGAGTTAAAGCGTGGCCCTTGCTGCGCAACTGCCAGCCTCCCTTGAGAGATCTGCCGATAGTGCCCAGAACAGTTCTGCTCTGAAGCCGTTGCAGGGTGGGCTTAACTGCATCTGGTTCATCAGCACGCTGGAATGCCAGGATAGTGGCCCATGGTATTGCGGCTCATGCAGAAAACAGGTTGGCTGGGCTTACTTATATGTGGCTCATCAGCATGCTGGAATGCCACATCAGTGGTGTTGAGAACAGGTTGTTCGCCACTGCTATAAGGCAGGAGTGGAGGACTTAAAGCGTCTCTTCAAGGGATGCCTCCACCTTCGTGTCCCCTGGGTCACATACAGAAGCCCCATCCCCTGAAGTAATCTGGATCATCCAAGGCTAAGTTTCTGGGTGGAGAGCTGTCCGAGATAGGAACGCCACTCAGTAGCCCCCCTGCACGTGGGGGGGACTAACTGACCTCTGGCGGACTTGTGCTACTAGTATGCTGTCGGGCCACTGTATAGGTGTGTTCTGGACCTTGTCATTCCTCCATTAGAGAGTCCCCTATGGCTGGAGGAATAGGGAAGGCTGCCACCAAACTGGCGACAGCTGGTAGGCAGAAGCCTGTCTGACTGTGTGGAAGCCTCCGGGGAAGATCCAAGGGGAATCTCGGCTATGACTTTTTTTTTTTTTTTAAATGAAAGAGACCAGGCAAGAACCCGCCTCTGTTGGATGGGAGCCGCCGGGTGGAACCAACGCCCCCTTTGGTCAGCAATTTTGCCTACTCGCTCCCTCTCCAGACAGAGATAAACTGGACTCTTGGGAGTCCAAGACGCGCCCCCTACAATGCTTGAGATTACCATCTATATCTTATTTTTCTGCTGAGGATATGAAGGGTCCTGTTTCTCGTACCCTCTAGGGAGGTCTCATATCTGGTAATCCCAGGTGATCTACTGGATCCAGAGAGAGGCTCTAATTAACCGATTTATGAGGTCTGTGTCAGAGGGGGCTGCGGACTGCTGGGTCCCTCTGGTAGCTGCCGCTTATTATGACCTGTGAGCTATCGGACTGGGCCGAGGGTCTTCCTCCATAACGTCCACCCCATTCGCAGCCGCTGCCCTCTGGACATTATGGATGCATCTACCCAGCTATGTGGTGGGGGAGGGCTAGCAGCGCTGGCTTTTTATGCCACAACACCACAAAAGGGCCCTATGTCCCTTTAATCCAGTTTACCCACCTTTTTCTGAAGTCATGCTGCTGAAGCGAAGATCAAAAGTGCTGGTCCTTTAAGAACTGTGTTAGTCCTGTAAGGGCCATGCTGAGCTGCCTTTGCGTTATCCAAAATTTTATGTTACTTGTAGTAGACCATGCGGGATGCACTGGTCCTTTAAGAACTGTGTTAGGCCTGTAAGGGCCATACTGTAATCCAAAAGATTTTTACTTTTCCGTCTGTAAAATATGCAGGGATCCAACCTCCGAGAAAACCCTCGGGGCTCACATCTTGAAGATTTGGGGCAGGAGGGGAGCCCGCTGACCAAATTCTCCAGAATGGCGCTCCTCCCACGCTGTAGCGCTTGACAATGGAATCCCCCAAGTGGGCAGAAGGATGAGACGCTAAGCCGCACTGCCGTCCACCGTCGACGAGCGGCTGAGGCAATGGGATGCCAGCTGTCGACGGGATGTTCTCGTGTCAGTTGAAGCGCTCCCCAGAAAAGGGCTCCTTACCCCTGCAGTGCTTGTCGACGAGAGCTCCCTGTCGCGGAGCTACCACAGATATGTTGCTGCCGACGGGAAGAAAGAATACGGGGCTACCGTCTGAGGGGAGAGCCATTCTCCCCAAGTCCTCCGCTCCCCCTCCATCTCCTGAGGGATAGGACTGAGCATTGCAGCGTCTGCAGAAAAACATGGGAGAAAAATGCCCCCTTCTAACTCAGTACTGTACAAATGGGGCAGAAAGTGCGGGAGAACAGCACCACTATGAGATGGGGCCACGCATCCTTTATGAGCCCTCCAGTGCCGTTCTGACTCCCTGACAAACTTTGCACCTCTCTGAGCACTCCAGTGCCCGATTTGAATTCCCTGAAGCACACTTTCACTGCACTGAGGTAGCATTCCAGGCCCACTGCAGAAGTGCGGGGGAAAAAACAACGCAGTGAAAAAGGGGCCAGACTGTGCAGCTTGCAAGGCTGAGACTGGCACCAACATTGGATTTCTTAGGTATGTCTGCAAATCCTAATATCCCCGTGAAACAAAATTGCTTGACTTACAGTCTGCTGTCTTCAGCTCTGCCACATGGCAGAGCTCTGCTTGCAGAGAACCTGCAAGACTGAAGGCAGGAAGTAAACTGAGGGAGACAAGAAGCGGCGGGCTGGATGTCCCCTGCTACAGAGGTCTGATTTCTGCCTGTCTATCAGTATCAGGAGGTACAGCCCGGGAGTAAGGAAGCTCAGAGACCAGCTTAGGAGAGAGAGAATGGCAAGTTTGGCAACAAAGATAGTACATAGACTGCACCAGAAGTCCTATAAGGAAAGACTTAAGGACCTTAATATCTATTCACTGGAGGAAAGAAAGGAGAGGGGAAGATATGATGGAGACTTTCAAGTACCTTAGGGGAATAAACAGGGCACAGGTGGAAAGCATATTTCAGAGAAAACTCTGCACAAGAACAAGGGGGCATGATATGAGGATGAAGGGTGGAAGGCTCAGGGGTAATGTTAGAAAGTACTTTTTCACTGAGACAGTGGTGGAGCCGTGGAACAGCCTTCCAGCAGAAGTGGTGAGTGCGAAAACAAAATGGGTGTTCAAGAGTGCATGGGATAGACATAAGGTACCATGAAGATGTGCAGAGCAGAAGAGTCGCAGATCAAATAGGATCTGGGGCTGCAGCAGTGAGTAGGGGAAATGGACAGACTAGGTGGGCCATATGGTCCTTATCTGCAGATGGATTCTATGTTTATGTTTCTATGTTGATTTCAGGCAAGGGGGCATGGCTTAGCTACTGACCAAGGCAGCTACACATTGCGAAGCTCTGGGACAGCTTTATCTTATCCATACATTCTGCCTTTATTCTGCCTCTTCATCTCATTCTCTTTTGCTCCCTGCTACCGCTATTTTTCCTGCCTGGAACTAGATAACCCTCTCTTCCTCTAGGCAACAGGATTGACCTTATCTACACCCACTCTGGTACCCTTCCAACTGAGCTCGTCTATACTCTCCCATTCTCCTCTGGGGATGGCTGGCAACACCTGAAGAACCATGACAGGGTGGTGTATGTTCGCCTGTTGCCGTTCAACACTGGCTCATATTACTTCACTTTGGGACCCAAGACAGAATCACTGCAATAGACTGTGCATGAAACAAGTAAACAAATCTGCCTTAAAACAATTAAGAAGGTGCATTCTGAAGCTTCTGCTACCTGGGAATGTTCACCCAAATCTTGGGCCTAAAATTCCTTGCTCCGGCCATCAATCAAGGCACCCTGGGACTCTCACCCTTGCATCTCTCAACATCTGTAGCCTCCTGCCTAAACCTGATGCCCTACAAATATTCACTAACCAACGCAACTCTGATATACTTGCAATCGTTGAAACCTGGCTATCACCCAAAATTCCAGACATGGCTACTGCCCTGCCAGGGTACAATGTCTTCAGACTTGACAGGAGTACAAAGAGGGGGAGGCTGTGCTATATATCTCAAAGACACCCTCTAGGGTCACCACTTACCTCCCCCACTTCTCGGTTACTTCTATGCAGATCCTACATATTAAAATTCTGTTGAGGGCTCACAACAAAGCACTGTGTTGCTGCTGTTTACATTTCTCCAAAAAGAACACAGTAAAGGCCTTAACTCAGTCTTGGACCTCATCCATGCCCAACCTCCCGACTCTGAGTCGATCCTAATAGGTGATTTTAACATCAACAGTCAAGCCACTGACACAGGGGGCCTCAAGAATGCCATCTCAGCAGCTAGCCTGGCACAGCTGGTAGTCTCCCCCACCACACATAATTATAAAACTGGTGCAAGCACTCTCCTGGACTGGATACTGACCAGCCATCCCTCCTGCATCTTGGATGTTTCTGTCCTTCCAGATACACTAAGTGACCATTCCCCAGTCATCTGCGAATGGTTGAATAAATTCTGCAAGCCCCCCCTAAATCAATCAATAGTAGAGTCCTCCCACGTGGTCAGCTGAAACACCTCAAATCCCACCTCCGTCAGCTCAACTGGTCTCCTATATTCAACGCTTCTGATGTCAACTCGGCCTTGGATTTCTTCATCAACTCCCTCAATGCTGCCTGTGACACCTATGCCCCTTTCAAAAGGCGTAAAATCAAAGGCCTTTGCAATCCTTGGCTCTCCACTGAACTACTTACGGATCTGTAAGCAAGGGACCTCCTCTGGCTTCGGGCACGGGCCACTAGCAATCAAGCCGATATTCAGAACTACAAACGGGCGCGAAACAACTGCACTAAATCAACCTGCCAGAAGAAAAATGCATACTACAGAGATACCCTCACAAACACCTGGGGAAAAGGGAAATCCTTCTGGGACAATCTTAAAGAAGTAACTGGGAAGCAGCCAAAAACCTTGCCTACTATGTTGGTCATTGATGGTGGCATAACTCTCGACCCTACCACAACTGCAAATACTTTCAATACTGCGTTCTCCGACCTCAGTAGTGTACTCCCTTCAGACTTCTTCAATGATGACCACCTCCTTCTCCTACCCCCAGCCCACAACCCCCTCCCTCCAACCACCCACCGTTCTACTTTAAGGAAGTCAGGGTACACGAGTTCTGTAAATACGTCTCTAATGCAATCGCCAAATCCAGAACTAGTGGGACTCACTCGACCTCAAGCTGGTGTCCCTCACCCTTGATGAAATGCTACTTCCACCAACAAAAATGTTCAACCTCTCCCTCACCCAGTTCCCCGACAGATGGAAATCAGCCACAGTAACCCCAGTCCACAAAAGTGGGAACAAGGACCTGCATGTGAACTACCGGCCTATCTCCATACTCCCCTCCCCCCCCCAAAAAAAAAGTATGGTATTTGACCAGCTAATGGAATACCTGGATAAACACAACATCCTCTGCCTCCAACAACATGGTTTCCGTACAGGACATAGTACTACACTGGCCCTCCTTGAATTCACCAGTGCTAGCCACAGCTCGTTGGACAATAGTCTCCTAACCAGGACAGTCTTCATAGACCTGACCAAGGCTTTTGACACTGTACATCATAAACTGTTACTCACACAGCTACGTTCTGCTGGGTTCTCATCTGAGTCCACTACCTGGTTCAAGAGCTACTTGGAGAACCACTCCCAAAGAGTGAAAATAGCTGATGTTCTCTCAGATGCACGTCCTGTTCACTCAGGAGTTCCTCAAGGCTCCATTCTTGGGCCACTTCTTTTTAGCCTCTTTCTGAATGATCTTCCATAATCGTGTCCAGCACAAATCCTCCTTTATGCTGACACCGTCATCCTCTCCAGTCACAAGGATCCGGGCCACCTTCAAAAGAATCTACAGCTTGCCTTCACCTCGACTGAAATTTGGTTTAGTATACATAAATTGGTTCTCAACAATAAAAAAAAAAAAAAAAACAAACAAGTCCATGCTCTTCTGCAGCCCACAAAACAAACACATACTCAATCCCGTCACGATCAAAAACTGCCTTGGTGCAACCCTCGAAACAAGTTCAATCCTTTAAATATCTAGGACTTACCATCAATTGTAACCTATCATATGCTACGCACACTGACAACACTGCCAAGGTTGCCAACACTCGCATTGGCCTACTCTTCAGGCACAGGCAATTCCTTACCTCAGATGCCTTAAGGATTGCAGTACAGAGCTCAGTAATCTCAATACATCGACTACAACCTGATCATCTACGTCTCTGCCTCTGCCACCACCCTCAGGTGCATATCCACTGAACTAAACAAAGCTTGCCGTCTCATAACCAGCGCCCATCACCTCACCTACATGTGTGATCTCTACGCAGAGACTGGGTGGCTTCAACTTTCAAACCAGATCAAGTACCAAACCTGTCTTATGGAAAGAAAATAACACTAGGCCTTGCTCCCCCAGGTGTCCAAGCTCTCCTCTGCCCAGCATGGACTACTTGCATCACCAGGGGCTCTGAATCCCAACTACTGCACACCCTGCATTTCCGTACCACACAAGGGCAAAGATCCTTTGCGCACAGAGCTCCCAGCTGGTTCAATGGTCTCAGCATTGTCATCACCTCAATGCCAAAGCTTGATTCATTCAAATCCAGTCCCCATCACATCCTGTCTGCATTTACCTCCCGTCACTGTCCTTCCTAATTGTTCTCCCCTCTCCTCTTTGCTCTTTCCACCTAGCACTTAACCCTCTCCCATACACCCACTCATCCTCCTCTCCTCCCACCCACCTTCCCTACCCCCTTGTAGCACTTTAATTGATATCTGACAAGTGCCTGTGGCCGCACCCCACTAGTGTGTCTCTCTTCCATACCGTGTTAACCCTGTTGCCAGACCTCCTTCTAGCATTTTTGCAAATGTACTGAATGTATAAAACTGTATGTAACTGCCTGTAACCCACTGTTATTCAATGTATTGTTTGAACTGTACCTCATCCGACGTGAAACCTTTGTAAAACAGCCTTGGCTCAAAAATACTTGCAATCCTAGATTCAAATAAAATAAAAAATAAAAATAAAACTTAAGTTTACACCGCAAACATTTATTTTATGTATAGTAGGTGGTGGGACGCTCTGAAATTACTGTTTGAGATCTAGCTGCAGGGAAAGTATGGTGAAGTTGAAAGAGACGGCAAAGGGCAAGCCCGTCAAGCAACAGTAACTGGGAGACAAAGACGGCGCTGCATGCAGGGAAGTTGACCCTCGTTGAGAGAAGACTTGCAGGCTGTGCAAGATTTGAAATGCACAGTAAAAGAGATGGACAAGAAGATGAACTAAAACCAGAGTCACTGCGGTTCAGACTAATCTAGATGTGGTGGCATCAGATGCAAAAACTGAAATTTAAATATCTGTAAATGGCCAGCCCGGTGGCGTGGAGGGCTGAAGCATCCTCCCTTACCTCCTGCCATGCCGGCGACCTGTGTTCACGGTGCGGGCAGGTCACCAGGAGTCAGCCTGGGAAGAGAAGGATCGAGCGTCCCAGGGACAGCTCTTCTTCTCCAGGGAGGGCGGAGATCAGTTGTCAATGCATGCCCAGCCCCTAGCAGAGGCTAGGGGCTGGCACACCGACGCTGTCCATGGTGGGCAGAGGCGGGAAAGATGCCCGACGGGACATGCACAGGAGTGGGTGTGGCACTGTCACTGGCATTACTGCATGCCCCACCTCTGAAGGAGGAAAAACAGTGGAAAAAGGATCTCCTGGCTGGATGAATAAGGGGCTCGGAGGTCCCGCTCCCCGACTAGCCGCGGCATCAACCAGAACTGGACCCGGTCTTCGGTGGGGGCCTGGGGTACCTCCGCCGACCCTGCTAGGGGGGGCAAGCCCTGGGGAAAAGACTGTCGGCATTGGCCAGCAGACGTCATGGGACGGGGCTGGGGCTCCTTCCCGAACGTGGGCAGAGGAGAGGGGGGAAAAAAGAAAAAAAAAATACCTGTAAATTTTCTTTCTCCAACTGCTGGTCGCAGGGCTAAGAAACAGCTGGGATCCACTTCATGTTGTGAAGACTCAGGCAGGAGACAAAAGCTCTGCAGCAGGGGTATCCTCTCCTCCCCATCCAGATCATGCCCTTCATGACAAAAAGTGGATCCCGGCTGTTTCTCAGCCCTATGATCAGCTTTACGAGAGAAAATCTACAGTTAACTTAGTGAACAAGATGTTGACAGCAGTGGCGGGACTTGTACAAGAAGATAAACTCTTATGTATTCAGTCACAGCATATTGGGAACGGTACGAGGAGTAACAATTTAAGAACAATTTAAGATTACTGGGGCTCCCGGAAGAGTTGGACAGTCTGAGTGGAATTTGCTACCCAACTGCTGCAGTACATGTCTCAGGCATGCTGTATAAAATATATCGGGTCACGCCAAGAAAACAAACACCTAACCCGATCTCCCAGGTACTTTAATGATAGTCACTACATGGCCAAATGTGCATGATTTTCTTAACTGCAGCTAAACGGAAGGGCAACTGTTGTTATCAGATGGAACTCATTTCCCCGATCTTAGCTACTCCAGCAGGCAAAGGTGGTATCGTTTTGACGCAATCTGTGCACAGTTAACGGGAACTGGGAGTTGCGCACTCATTACAGCTACCAGGAAAGCTCCAGATTTCATATGCGGGAAAGACCTTCCTTTGTAATGACCTGAAAGATGCGGGTCACCAGTTGGACAAGATTAAGGCAGATTTTGCGACCAGAGGGCAGTAGGAGCTAGAGGAAGAATCTGCTGGGAAGGAATGTGGCCAACGGGACAGTACTTCCTTTTGGACATTATACTGTTTCTTCCACGTTATTATGTTTGTAATATATGGATCATTAAAATAATGGAATCCTAAAGTATACAAAAAATTCCCTGTAATACACTGCAGCCAAAGTGATAACAGTATCGTTGCCAAGTGATAATATTATCATTCAGAACTCGTAATACTATAGTTCGAGCTCTGAACGATATTATTATCACCAAACCAGAACAACGCAATCTAAAAACCCTCCAATACCGTAGACTTAATGCGTGGTGACATACCACAAACCGTGCCTCCTCATTAGACACAGTGTCTCTGTGGGCGGGCAAAACAGATAGAAGAAAATGGCGTCTGTCTCTCGCTTAGCGAGAGGAAATGATCAGTTCGCTGTACTGCCGATTCTTTGTGCACAGCTGTTTGGATAATCCTGCATACAGCAACGCAGAAAATCAATGAAAGGTAGGACTGCCTAAAAAAATAAGTAGCTCAACAGAGACAGCGAGCGGAGGGAGGGGGGGGTGGAGATGGAGAGAGTCAGCGTCTGACTCTCCTCCCTCTGACGGCACGCCTGTGTGTCAACACCTCACAAACTGCAAAGTAAACTCGCATCCATATATTACAAAAATAAAAAATAGGTGAGTGTCTATCACTCAGGAATAATACCATCTCGAGGTTCTGGGGGAAAGGGAACCTCTCGAGCTTCGCTCTTGAGGTTCTCTTGTCCCCAGAACCTCTCGATGGTATTATTCCCTTGTAATAGACACTCACCTATCTATTATTCTATTTATAATTACTACCTAGCTCGGTGGTTTTATGTATCAGTTTATGCATCAGCTTATGAACCTGTGCAGTGTTTGGACTGCTGTGTGAGGTGCCTTTTTAATTTCAATCATGTTGAGCACCCTTGGACATTGGGGTGGACTGAGGGATTTTTTTTTTTCTTTCTTTCTTTTCAGACTAATCTAGTTACTGTCTCCTTTTGGCCTTTTTGTAACGGCCAGTTTTCGGGGGGGGGGGGGGCTAAATGGCCACCACAATGTGGAGAGGGGATAAGTTTGGCTATATGCCATAGATGCTCACTCCCTCAACACACTGCAGTCTAAGAGTTTATCTGTACCTGTTGACACTGAGGGTCAGGGCACTGCATTTCAGCTTCAGTGTTGTTCACAATTCTTTAATGTTTTCTTCTACCTACACTCACACTTAATTATCCAGTTACTGAATAGTTAATTATACATAGCTTTACAATTTAAAAAGCTTATACATGTCCTGTCAGCGTAGTCACTGGTCTGTTAAGTTATTACAGTGTTTGGAATTATATTTTACTTCTAAACACTCTGCTAAACTGGGTTTTATTCCTAGAGGTCATGGACTTTAAAAGCCTTTACAGCCTTTCATTTAGTGAAAGTTCACTATGGTGGCAATATTTATGAACTTTATTGGCTATGCCCATGATCCTGGTGGCATTAGGCCGCGAGTTTCCATTTGGGTGTTTTTAGTAACTGTATGCAGTGCTTTCTTATGCCTGCAACAATGGATGCCAAGAGATGTAGCCTACTGTGATACCACTTTGTAAATACAGTGTCTGTTCCCCGACACCAAAGATTTCATTTCCAATGTACTGACTGCATCTGAAATTGAATAAAAATCCAAAATAAAAAAGTATATTACTTTAAAGCAATGCACTAGCACGTTAACTGACAGATTCCTGTAGTATGTAAGTGTGTAGCTGCACCATTTAGCCAGAAGATATACTGCACTGGGAATAAACTGAGCAGGCAAAAACAGTCTGGCAACTTTTCAACTAGCACATTTGAGTTCCTGAAGTCACAAGTTATCACCAGCTACCAGCAATCAAGGAAGCCTTTCTAGGTAAACAAGTCCTACAGAATGCAGACTGAGAACTATATATAGAAGCGCAAGAATGTTTGTAGCCATCCTGGACCTAGCACAAATGAATCAAAGTGGGAGATTGTGCTTTAGAGCCCAGCTACAAGGTGCAAGGGAGGAAGTCAACATGGGAACATTTGTCACTTGAACAAAGCACAGTGGGTCAGAAAGCTTGTGTATATCACACAACAGGGTGTGCATTAGCAGTGCAGTGCATGCTGCGGAAAGTATATTTAATTAATGTATAAAACAGCTTCGGAATCCTAGCAACTTCCTAGATCTAAAAACATCACCTGATAGTTCATTAATTAAATGATTATGCTTTAGCCACTGTAATATAATTCCCAGTAAATGCACAGTTTGTAACTAACAAATAATAAGCTACCTAGCAACAGCATTACTAAATGAAACAGACCTTTTCCAATCAAAATAAAAACTATTTTCATTTTTCAAACTCAGTAATCCATGAACAGGCACATGTTTCTTAAACATTAATAGACTTACTGGGTGCAGTGAAAGGCAATCAGTCCCGATTACCAAACTCACCTTGTAACCGCCTAATTACATGAAATAAAACGTTTTATCATTCAAAACAAGATTTTTTTTCTATTTCTTAAGCACAATAATCCACTCCAGGGCATATGTTTCTTAAGAATTAATGCATTTCCGAGGTGCACTGAAAGGCACTCTGGCATTCTGCCACTGGCCTCATGCCTTCCAATTCACCCAAGGCATGCATTATTCTCTAGAAATGCATGTGATGCATGGGTTACTGCCTGCACACCTAGGAGTGTTATGCAGCCCATGATGCTTTGCATTGTGTGGGTATGTGTGATTTTATACTTTCTTGAAACTTGGCTTCCCAGCCAAATGCCCTTTGGGGTAACCCTTGCCTCAGTGTTTGCGCACAGAGGTTCTTTGTCTTTTTAAATAGTTTTTTATTTTAATGGGTTCACCACAACATAACCCAGACAGACCGCCTTAGGGTAGCTGGTTCATTCCACTAGGGTGTCAAACAGACGAGGCATACTGATGAGTCCTGGTAGGATGAAACACGTGTCTATGTCATCTGTTAGCACTCTTTGCAAATTGTGTGAGAGGCCTTTTGGCACCATGCAGTTCTGCTTAAAGTTGAACCAGCATAACATTCTGTGGTGATTTGCATATGTAGTCCATGATGCTTTGCATTGTGTGGGCATGTGTGATTTTATATTTTCTTGAAACTTGGCTTCCCAGCCAAATGCCCTTTGGGGTAACCCTTGCCTCAGTGTTTGCGCACAGAGGTTCTTTGTCATATAAAATGACTTGCTGACTGAACAGTTTTTCGCTATAAAGGGTAAATTCTATCCATATTTACCTCAATTTTCTTTTCTGCTAGCTTCAATGTTGTCAAAAGAAAAAGGTATTTTGAACATATGGGGTAATACACTCCGCTACTGTGGACAGAGGTACAGCCTAAGCTGTTACATCAGCACAGAACCCAGGAACATGAGCATTCAGAAGGCAGCAGTTACTCCAGAACACATGATGTTCACGCAGTTCCCAAAATATATCAATGCCCACGCACCAGCTGAGCTCACACAAGTCATAGATGAGAGATTAAAAAAAAAAAAATGCAGACCTACCTTATCCTGCATGACAGGATCATCATACAGGACACTCGAGATTCAATTCTTTCCAGAAGCCTGTACCCAAGAAACATCTTAAAACTAGACCCTAAAGAGTAGCTCCTGAACACCACCTGCAACACCTGGGTACCAAAGGCTGCATCAGTAGAGCTCTGAGCATTACGTCTGTAGTGCTTCATGAATGTATAAAGGGTGGGCTATGCTGCCCCTTCACAGAGTTCTAGGACTAAAACCCCTGCCCTTTCCACCCAGGATGCTGCAAGCGGCTCTTGTGGAATGTGCACGGTTC
Organism: Neoceratodus forsteri; assembly: GCA_016271365.2. Classification (NCBI taxonomy): domain Eukaryota; kingdom Metazoa; phylum Chordata; order Ceratodontiformes; family Ceratodontidae; genus Neoceratodus; species Neoceratodus forsteri. Next base: position 104,530,255 of record CM028131.1, on the reverse strand, counting down.
AGAGTGGGGGCTTTTTTTCCTTTCTGCCACATATGCTTTAGAAATGCAGGTACTCAGGGGCGTGACCAGCAGCCAAGCTGTAAGCAGCAGATTTTTGCAGCTCCGTGGATCTGTAACAAAAAGGAGTCAATTACTACTAGATTCACCACAAAACTCTGGAGAAATGGCCTATACTGTCTATTAATAAGCAACCAAACATTCCGACGTCAGAAGATATGAAAATTAAGGAAACAGCAGAGAGAAATGGGTCGACCAAAGAACGAGGCCAGTGGAAAGGGCACCAAACTAAAGGAAGTCTGCCCTGGCCCAAGTGGAGAAGGACAACCCAATAACTGACCTGGCACAATCGACGAACGCTGCGCTCTTAAAAGTCATGCAAACACTGGATACAAAGGTGGAGGACTTCACAGCGACCATGCAGGCGCTAGATACCAACGTCCTCCATGCAGTGGAAGATGAGTCAAAAGCAGCAGTTAAATCCACAGACAAGACTTTGACAGTAACAACAGGCCTTACTAAAGAAACCGTGGTGTTAGAAAAGAGACTGAAAAATTTAGAGAATGGTATGAGGGCAACACAAGAATTTTGGGAATTCCCCGAAACAACTATAGATGAAGATATGGAGGTATTTGTGGATCAATGGCTGAAGGACACAACACGTCACACACCTGACAGCCATGCAGACAGCATACAGGATAACCCCACGTGGAGGATGGCCACACATGGCGTGTAATGGGAACCAAGCCCGTACCATTCTGGAGGTCCTGGGTTCAGGAAAAAAGAGAGCTAATGTTTTTCAGATGGCAAAGCAGAAAGGGACCATTGATCTGGCAAGATTCTACAGTACACATTTTTCCAGATCTCAGCTCTGCTTCGCGTCAAAGGCAGAAGGTATATGCAGTACGATCCCGTTTATGTCAGCTCGGAGTACACCAGAAATGCAGGCACTCACCTGGCTAAGTGGCCTTAGATGCCTTTTGGCCCTTAGCTGTCACTCAGTGGGTCAAAGAAACGTTCTCAGTTCCTCTGTTCCCTTTAAGTATGAACTGACTGCTCTGCCTAAATCCAATTTATGAAATTTTTTTTCCTCTGGATTTGCCAGCTTGGGACAGTAAGATACATAGATACATAGACAGTGTCGGCAGATAAGGGCCTACGGCCCACCCAGTCTGCCCATTTGAGCTTGTAGGTTTACTTTATGTTTTCCTAGAAGTCTGTTGCCCCTTAACCCTGACCTCCAGAATTCCTTTATGTCTGTCCCATGCATTCTTAAATCCCGTGATTGTTTCAGCCCCCACCACTTCCTCTGGCAGGGTGTTCCACTTGTCTACCACCCGTTCTGTAAAGAAATTCTCCCTCACATTTCCTCTGACTCGTCCTCCCTGCAACTTCATCCCATGCCCTCTAGTCCTGGAACATCTTTTTCGCTTAAAAATAGTGTCTTCCTGCACCCTGTTCCTCCCTGTAAATACGTGTACGTCTCGATCATATCCCCTCTCTCCCTCCTCTCCTCCAGGGAGTACATATTCAATTTCTTCATCCTGTCCTCATAGGCCTTGTGATGCAATCCATGTACCATCTTTGTTGCCCTCCTCTGAACCTTCTCTACCCGTCTATGTCCTTACGTAAGTAAGGTCTCCAGAACTGTACACCGTACTCTAGGTGGGGCCTCACTAGTGTCTTGTATAGTGGAATTATGGCCTCCCAGGTGACATACTTCCTGGTTCATATGAAAAACTGTAGGAGCACTGGGAATAAAGGAAGGAACTGCCCTTAGAACGACTCTGTTCTTATGCATTATAAAATAAGGTTCCTTATGCATAACCATCTGTGGTTTATTAATCCTCCTGGCTAAACTGTAATCAGGAAACAAACCTTATAAGAGAGAATAACTACGGGAGCCGACGAAAGAGGTTCAAACAGCAGTCTGTAGAGAGCGGACAACAATAAGTTCAGATCCCACGGCGGGACTGGAGGACTCAATCTTGAATGTTGTATTGCAGTCATCGTCCCGTCCCCCCCCCCAACCAATTCCCAATACAGTATTTGTTTTCAACTTTTACAGCATGCAACAAAGTTGATAGTTTAGTTTTACACTGTGCAGGCTTCAGGTTATGGCAGTATTATTACATGCAGCACAGAAACAGAGACCTTGACTTCACTGTAAAATAAAGATTTAATTCATTTTCTGGTCTATACAGGTGAAGCCAAGGTTAACATGAGGGAAAGGCATGCACAGACTGACCACAAGCAGGTGTTGCAATAAGAGAGAGAGAGAGAAGGAAAGGACAACAGAACCACCAGCAACTTAATCTACTCAATACTTAAACTTGTTATTCGGCCATACATTTATCTGAAGAACAGAGTTACGCATGCACATTTTTGTTATGCTCATAATTAGAATAAAATAAAGGATATACCACATATTATGTACATCTCCACCATATACTGCACCTAAAACCCTTTCACAATGTGGTTCCAAGGCCGTAGCTATCCAAATCGAGGGATGAATTGCCTTAGTGTTGGTGCCAATGCCACAGGGATCAGTAAAAAGGGTTTCCTGAGGGTATGGCATTCTGCCAATTTGTTAACTGTGTAATATGAGAGTCTCTCACTGGCAGACAGTATCCCTAGGTTTGTCACCCACTGCTTCACTTGGGGGAGGGCTGCTACTCACCACTGCGAGAGGAGTCATTCTGCACACAGAGCTGCTTCAAAGAGCCACTTTTTCTGTTTGCATGGCATGCCAATACATGATATAATGTCCCGAAGGAGGTAAAATTCTGGAGCCAGGTGAATTGTGACCCCAACGTTCTTTCACATACTTGTATAACCTGCTCCCAGAAGGGTAGGACAGCTGGGCAGTATCACCAGATTGCTGGTAGAAACAGCATTTATCCTCTGAGGGTAGGTAGCCCCATGCGTTTCAGGGCTGCCGTTGCAAGATGCCACCTGTGTAAAATTTTAAACTGAATACGGTATATCTGCATTGGACTTCTCTACTGCATTAGCACACAAGCTTGCCAGCACTGGCACCAGGCTTTGCCTCCTATATGACAGTTTAGGACCTGCTCCCATTTTCCCTCAAGGGTGGGCAGTGTTGTGCAGAGATGTTCTCTCAATACTGTATACTCAATACTAGAAGTGATGTTCCCACCCTCAGAGATCTAAGAGCAGATGGGGAGATCCTAATCCAGACTACAGGGGAGTTTACAGTCTGTCGTCAGCAATGGCTTTAGTGCAACCTGGAGCTGGAGGTATTTTGCACTGTTGGTGTCATGGTATGTCATAACTGGTTCAGAGCTGTGCAAAGAACATACATGACAACAGATCGCTATCTGTATGAATTAAGTTCCCAAGAATGCTGTGCAACACATGCTAAGGGATATTTTCATGGTAAATTTACACGGGTGGGTTATTCCACAAGGGTAAACATTACTTTGGCAAGGGACCCTATTTAAAAATGTTTCTGGCCACCTCCCACAATTTAAGAATGGCTGAAATGTAGGGCTGTGCCAACAAATGTAAGCCCCCCCCCCACAAAATATTTTGTGAGGCCCACCTCCCCACCAATAAATGTAAACTAACCACTGGCACATATGACAGTTTTATAGCGCAACTCTTTTTGCATCAGTCCTGCTAAACATAGTTTATCTGTGAGTAAAGGTTTTCTTAATGCTGACCTCTGAGGCAGTGGGCCCCCTAACAGTGCGGGTCCTACTGCAACCGCAGCTCTTGCACCCCCCTGGTCACTGCCCTGCTGAAATGGTGGGGTGTTCCTTAGGGTAGTCCAGAGTTTTGAGGTGCAAGAAATGTCTGGGTAAATGCTGTCCCCCTTGGTATAGTTCTATACAGTACATGCATCAGATCATTTGACATTAACCATCACCTGGACTGAAATAATGAAAACATAAAAGCACAATCCCTAAACTAGGGGAGGCCACCCCCGACAAATAGATTCCAAGTTTGTTAACACTAAATCAAGGCTGTTTATCTTCCCAGAAAAAGATCTCGATTCATTTATTTAATTTAGAATAAAAGCCGTCTGGAAGTTGAAATAGCATATTGGCCATAATATAGAAAACCTGCAGGCCCACATCATTTTAACTACACTGATCCTACCCTACAAGGAAATGTTTAGGGAGTTCCACCTTGTTAAATCCGATTCCAGTTCCCTTAAAAGTGCAAATAAGTTCATTTAGGCCAATTAACAAAATTCAATAAATAAATAATGTCTTGGGGGCTTCAGTGATTTGTATTGCTAAGTAGGTGTGTCATCCAGGAGACCACGCTAAATTACTATGATGAGTGCTTCGTGGTTTCAAGATAGAGCGAGGGTAATATTTCTGACTTCCTGGCCAGGAAACCAGTTTGTCAGCTGGTGAGGAGTTTGACAACTACCTTTCCAAATCTGGTAGCTAAATCAATATTGTCAGTGGGGATAATACTCAAGGGCTCAAAAATAGCTCTGTGAGCAAGTAGTCAGCTGGTAACTTTCAAAATCTGGTAACCAAAGCAACTGTTTTCATGGTCACCTAATTTGTCCCATCCTGCTTCCTGCAGTTAGCCAGACATCAGGGCAAATGTGTGAGGAAGGGCCTTTAGAGGTGGCAGAGTTTGGTGGTGGTCTGCAGAAACAATAACCAGGGCTCCAGATAAGATTTTTTGGGATGAGTACTTTACTCCTCATTTTGAAAGTGAGGTGAGTAAAACCAAATTCAGAGGCGTACAAATGTTTGGACGGAGTGGAGTGAGGAGTGCATTTTTAAAAACATTGTGTTTTTTTTCTAGATAAGAACTGATCAGGTGCCAACAAACTCCAGATAACGTTGGTACTGTAGGTAGGAATAATTGAACCACCAGTTTTAAAATATAGTGAGTAAAATAAAATTGGGATGGGTACATGTGCTGTAAATCTGGAAAAAATGCTCCCTTTAAATCACCCAGTTATGTTCTGAAGCACTATTCTTTGGAATGTGGAGTATTTTACAAATATTGGGCCAGTACTGGTACTCATTAAAAAAAAAAAAAAAATTTCTGAAGAATATTTCCTAAAATAAGATAAGTAAAATAGGTTGGTACTCCCCTTATTTGGAGCCCTAATAATAACCATCATCTGCGTATGCTTGGACTTTGTATTCCAAGGTATGGAACGTCAACCCTATAATCTGGGTGTGTTCCCGAACATGTTGCAGCGACAGTGATAATGAGAGTTGCAGCTAGCAGGTCAGTCAGTTCGAAGGCAGAAGTTTAAAGGGCATAGATTTCTAAATTCAGAGGTACCGCCTGTTGTGCCACCTGTCACCAGGTAGCCCCAATCTGCCTCAGGGTTACTCAACTGCCTAAGGGAAAAAAAAAAACTCAAAACTTTCAGAGAGCTCTCTTGATGCTGCTATCCCTCAAGTGGTACGGCAAAACTTGAGTAACAGCTGCCTTCAGAATGGTCATGTCCCTAGGATTGGAAAACAACATCAGTAGGTGCGCACTGGGGTGATGGTGATCTCAGAAATTATTTCAGATAGTCGCTTAAAAGTTTGGGCACTCACCAGCCTTGTAATATTCACTTCAACACTTCAAATTCCATTTTATACGTTTTTATTGAACAAATAATAAAAGGCTGACCACCCAGTAGAGAAAAAATAATACTACAATACTGTATATCAGTGTATGTACTTATAGTAAATAGTTTTTAATTGCTTCGTCTGTGCAGTATATATAAATTATGTAAACAGGATTACACACATTACTACTGCACTGTGTAAGCTATCTTTTCCCTCCGCCCCAGGCTTCGGTGAGAAACTTCTCCCAATGGTTTTAAAATTTCTGTGTTGTTTGAAGTGATTTTATACTAAATGGCGATTAAGAATCCACTGTGCATGTAAGGGTGTTACACCAACAAATCTGAATTTTGTAATTACTGTGTCACTGTGTGTATCAGCTTGCCAGAGGGTATTTAGTGTGGTAACTTATAGAGGTACCAGGATTCATTTCAGTTATTGGTCTATGTGGGACACTGACCCACTGAGTATAAAAAGTAAGGGTCAAATGAAAAAAAAAAAAAACAATGGGTCATATTGTTCAACCGAACCCAGATTCATAAAACAGCAATATTAAACCTCTGTGACAGTGAGCAGGTTGTCCCCAAGGTAGAAGAAAAGGTGGATCCAAATTAAAAACTGTGTCAACTGTCCCAATCCCCCACCCAAAAATGAACCCTGAGGTGCATCAGCTTTTGATAAAGGATCTCCAGATCCGAAACATGTCAAGCGTGTACTGTACCACGGTGGTCAGTCTTTTATTATTTTTTCAATAAAAATGTTTTAAACAGAATTTGATTGCTGGAGTGAGTATTATACGGCATGTCCCTAAGATTCCATGCTGAGGTAACAGCTTGGGTATCCCTCATAGGGAGCACACTACCCAATCTTTATACGCTGGCAACGTGAAGCGATACAAAAATAAAAGATCAAACACACCTGACAGTGCATTATAGCACGTTGATGCAGTGTCATGCGACGTGTTCTGGTCAATCATGTCAATGTATCTTCTAGTCCCATTTCAAAAAGTATGATCCAATGGTTACAACAAATATTCAGACTTGACTGGCTAACAGTCATGGGGGCATTCCTGCACATACTTGCACAAAACAAAAAAAAAAAGCAAGTGCCAGACAACAGTTTTCTTGCTTGCCTTCATATACTCCAGCCTCCTCTGCCCACACATAATATGGCTGCCCTGGCACCCAGTCCTCACCATAGTATAAAAAAAAAAAAAAAGCCATGATTCAACCAGTACAACCTACTATTCATATAACAAAGTTAGGGAATTCTCCTGGAAAGCCTTTATATGTCTATTCTGCACGACACATATAGTGGCTAAATTCCATCCTATACAGGGTTTTTCCCTGTCAATCTGTTTCTTCTTTACCTATTCACTGCTCTGTAAGAGTAATTCCATCACTTAATTTAGCTCTTAAATATATTTTTCCTATTACACATATCCATTATACTGATTTGTCTTCCATTTTGATGTTCTCCTTGTTATACTATATTTGCTGGGTATGATTTTCCACTTCCCCTACCCCAGGACGCATCTGGAAACAAGCTGTTAGCAGCTCGGTATGCCTTTCCTGGTGAAACTTTTGAAATAACATACTAAAATGCTAATATACTTAAAGCCAGCAGAATAGGCCAAATGGTCTGTCTTGTCTGCTTGAAAGCCAGCAACCTAATGGCTGCTCGCCTTACCATCCGCCCCAGCCCCCAAGAGGGTCTTCATTTGTTTCAATTTCACCTTGTACCTATCCCACCCCTTCTTGAAGCCCTCCACTATACCCTCTTCCACCAGCTTCCCAGGCAGCGCATTCCACGGCTCCACCACCCTCTCAGTGAAAAAATGCCTCCTACGCTCCCCCCTATAATTTGCCCCCTCCAGCTTCCACTCATGGCCCCTGGTTGTTCCCCCTTCTTTAACCTAAACAGCTCCTTTGTTCCACTCCTGGTTATTCCCTTTACATGCTTGAAAACCTCTATCATGTCTCCCCTATCCCTCCTCTCCTCTAGAGCGTAAAGCCCAGGCTCTTCCAGTCTCTCCTCATAAGGCCTCCCCCCTCCATGAACCGCATCATCCTGGTTGTTCTCCTCTGAACCCTCTCCAGCAGTACTATATCCTTCTTCAGAAGAGGTCTCCAGAACACTGTACACAGTACTCAAGCTGCGACCTGACCAAGGCATTATACAGAGGGAGGATCACCTCCCTTCTTCTGGACGTAATACCCCTGGCTATGCAGCCCAGTATACTGTTTGCTTTGGTTGCTGTTTTTCTACAATTTTCAGAGCGATTTATTTTGATGTCTACCACCTTCCCTAAATCCATTTCTCCCAATGTAGTTTGCAGTGTGATCCCCCCCAGGGTGTATACATGACCCGGGTTTTTAACCCCCAAATGAAGTACCTTACATTTCCCGACATTAAATTTCAGTCCCCAACTCCGTGACCACCCCTCTAGGGTATCCAGATCCCCCTGGACTGACTCCCTCACTTCTACACAATCCACCATTGCTCCCAGTTTTGAGTCATCCGCAAAGAGACTCAACCTATTTTTGACCCCCCTCCCTATGTCCGAGACGTAGGCATTGAACAAGAGTGGCCCCAATACTGAACTTTGAGGGATCCCACCGATTACCGAGGGTAATGGTGGGATACTCTCCTCCCCCAGGAAGGTAAACGCCGCGAAAGCCAATTCTCAACCCAAACGAGCTCCTGTCCTTCCACCCCCATCCCTGCTATCAAACCATTATGAGGCACTGAATCAAACGCCTTACTGAAATCTAGGTATAGAACATCCAACAGCCTATGTCTATCCAAGGCCCCCGTCACCCAATCATAAGACTCTACAAGGTTGGTCTGACATGTTCTCCCCGGGACAAAGCCATATTGTTTATCATCCTGGTGTCCTAACCTTTCCAACTGCCTCCCAAGTCTCTCCTTGATAAAGCCCTCCATTACTTTACCTACCACAGACGGCAGACTGACGGGCCTATAATTTCCTATCTCCTCCCGAGACCCCGCTTTATATATGGGCACTACATAAGCCACCCTCCAGTCCTGTGGCACCCATCCCGTCCGCAGAGAATGCAGCCAGTGGAGCTCCCAGTACCTCCGCAAATTCCTTCATAACCCTTGGATGTAATCCATTCAGCCCAGGCGCCTTATTGGTTTTTAGTTTCCAAAGGGCAATCCCTCACCCTATTCACTGCGATTTCTCTCTCCCCACCCAATCTCTCCCTCATGCAACCTTCCTGCTCCATTTTGGTCTGAACCAGCCTGTACCCTAGCCTCTTTCCATCCTCTGGTCTCAGACAGAAACTGACCTCTCACTTTTGCCGACACATCTTCTCTCCCATCAGGCTGTAGGGATCCCTTATCACCCTCTGCAAAGATTGGGGCAAAGTACTCATTTAGCACCTCTGCTTGATCCCCCCCCATCCTGAGCCCATCCCCCCACAATGTTATTCCTACTGATCTATGTCCTCACTTTTCTCTTCTCTCTTATGTATCTATAGAATCCCTCATCCCTCCCCCGGTTATCCAAGCTAAGGTTTTCTCCATCTCTGCCTTGGCACCCCTCACCACTCTGGTAACCTTCCTGGCCAATAAGACGTACTCCCCTCGCTCTTTATCCCCCCTAGTACGTTTGAAACGTACATAGGCAGCCTTTTTACCCCTCACCGCCTCCTGCACCTCCCTGGTCCACCAACATGGCCTGCTAGTTCCACCATGCTTACGCCTTACTTTAGTACAGGACCTAGTAGCCTCTTGCACCCCTTGTTTAATGGTCTCCCACAAACTTTCAGCATCCATATCCGGCTTAATTATATCTAACCTCTCCCTCAGTATCTTACCCATACCCACGAAGTCCGCTCTCCTGAAATCAACCACTACTGTATGATTAAAAAAAAAAAAAAAAAGTGCTACAGAGGATGCAACACAGATGACGCAACACGTGGACAGTCTCTGGTCCTAACCAATGCTGGCTCCTTTTTAGGCCCAGCTACTTACTGCCTTTCAGAGCATCTTTGGAACTCATTTTATGTTACCCGCAATAATTTTTCTGGCCCCCCCACCCACTCAACACAGACATCCACTTACACGAAAGCTGGTACAAATTAGCCTAACAGCGGAGAAAGTCATTACCAGACTTTGGATGACTCCTACAATGCCTACTATTGATCGCTGGCACGATGCCATGCTACAAATATATGGAAAATCTTACTGCACAATTAAATCATACCACTCTGCATTCTGAATCAATATGGCAAAGGTGGATAAATGATACGTAAAATGTTAAACCTGGAAAAAAGCCTTGGCTCAGTGTGCCTTTCCCAGTTACCAATTTTTAAATAAATAAATAAAATTAAACACTAAACTTAGATTCCCCTTCCTTGAGATGTCTAATAGACAGCCAAATGTATTAGTCAGCTCAGTGATCAGTCTGAACACAGTACGTAAGCCACATATGTTATGTAAGCAGAAACATATAACAGGGCGTGCAGTAAATATAGAATAAAGTATGGGGTGGTGTGTTTAACGAGACGTTTACGCACACCTGAGGGGTTAGATGCTACATACACCCCCCCCCCCGAGAACAAAGCTCGAGAGGTTTATGAAAAGCATCTAACCCCGAGGGTGTGTGTAAACTTCGCATTTACATGCAACACCTCATATTTTATTTTATATAATTGCTGGGTCTTCCTTTTTGAACACAGTAATTATATAAAATAGAAGTAAAAAAAATGACATTCCTGAGTCCTGTGCAGCTGCGGTCCGCTTCGGTTGCAGTGCGCGGTCGTTTCTATTTATTATTTATACTGTTTCATTTATTTCTGCCCTCAACTTAAATGTTTTGTCTGTCTGTTTTTTATTTCTTTTCATTTACTGCCGAGTTCAAGTGGCGGTTCTGTCTCCCGTCGAGAGACACAGCGGTCAGTGGTTTGGAAAGAAAAAGCTGTGGAGGCGCATGTGCAGGACTGAGGAAAAGCCGTACTGCGTGTTTGCTGTAATAAACACTCCTTATTGCAGCAAACACCGCAGGTTTTCTTGATAAAAGTAAGACCCAGTTATTATTGCTAAATTACCACACACCCCAGGTGGGCTGTGAGGCACGAGGCACAGCAGAGTACCTTCAACCACCTAGGAAGTGCGGTAATTTATGGCATTATCGCACACCATGGAGTGTGTTACTGCACCTACAAAATGTTTTTTAAGACTTAAAGAAGCAGGAAAAAAGAAAGTAAAATTTGAGCTGTGCAGTGATAAGGCACTACAGGGTGTGCAATTATGAAAAAATAATCACACATCTCTCTAAAGGGTGTTGTTGGGCTCAAAGCGTCTATGCCAAGTGCCTTTAAACACGAGAGAGAGGTGAGTGATTATCAACATATCTCTGAAGACAGGATGGGTACCCCTAGACTGGAGGGTGGCCCATATCGTGCCTATCCACAAGGGTGGATCAAGAGAGGAAGTGGGGAACTACAGGCCCGTTAGCCTGATGTCGGTGGTGGGCAAAGTGATGGAGGGTATTATCACGGAGAAACTAGGAGGGGTACTGGAGCAAATGGGGTACCTGGACGATAGACAGCACAGCTTCATCCCAGGAAGATCAGGTCAGACGAACCTGGTGGAGTTCTACAAATGGGTGACCAGTGCCCTACACCAGGGTAGGCTGGTGGACGTCCTCTTTCTAGACTTCAGGAAGGCATTTGATTTGGTACCTCATGGTGGCCTGCTGGCTAAGCTAGGGGAAATGGGGGTGAGGAAGCAGATGATCAGATGGATAGGAAATTGGCTTTCGGGGTGTAGTCAGAGGGTGGTGGTTGGGAGAACAGTCTCATCTCCAAGGAGGGTCATTAGTGGGGTCCCCCAGGGATTGGTCCTGGGACCACTCCTGTTTGACGCCGATGTCTCAGACATAAGAAAAGGTATCACGAGTGAAATGAGTCTCTTTGTGGATGACTCGAAGTTGAGAGTGGTGGTGGATGGGGGTAGGAGGACCTGGAGGCTCTGGAGAGGTGGTCAAGAGAGTGGAAACTGAAGTTCAATGCAGGGCTCTGCACCTGGGGGCCAGAAACCTGGGCAAAGTGTATACCCTGGGGGGAGTCACACTGCAAAGCTCGGAGGCCGAGAAGGACCTGGGGGTGGTGGATGTCAAAATGAACAACTTTGAAACTTGTAAGAGAGCAGCGGCCAAGGCCAATAGGATGCTGGAATGCATCGCTAGGGGGATTACCTTCAGAAAGAGGGAAGTGATCCTCACTGTGTATAACTGCCTGGTTAGGCCGCACCTCGAGTACTGTGTGCAGTTTTGGACACCGCACTTAAAAAGGGACATTTCACTCCTAGAGAGTGTTCAGAGGAGGGTAACCAAAATGTTCTGGGGCTTGGGGGAAAGGACCTATGGGGAGCGGCTTGATAAGCTCAACATGTACACTCTGGAGGAGAGGAGGGACGGGGGGACATGATAGCAGTCTTCAGGTACATAAGAGGGATTAATAAGGGATGCTCAGTCGGGGTATTCCAAAGGAAAGAGGGGGGAACAACCAGAGGACATGGGTGGAAGCTGGGGGGGGGGAGAAGAGAGACTCAGAGTGGAGAGGAGGTGGTGTTACTTCACTGAGAGGGCGGTGGAATCTTGGAATGCGCTGCCCAAGGAACTGGTGGCGGCAGATACTGTAGAGGGGTTCATGAGGGGCTGGGACAGGTACAGGGGGAGGGTGAAGATGAGGAAATCCAATACAAGGGAAATATCTTGGACAGGGATAGAGAAACCCAAGAGGGAGAGGGAGGCAGCCTGTACAGGTGTTTGAGCCAATCACAGCACAGGATTTTTCTTACACGTTATAACTGAAATTAGTTCACAGTCATGTGACCAGTTTTGACCAGACTGCTGGTTTGATTCAAGCCATTTTATAATGTTTAAGTGTATGTTTCTTTATCATGCAAACTATTAATAAACAAATGTAAAAAAAAAAATTAAGGAACTATTCTTCTAAATGTAAACATATACCGTGAAAAAAACTAAATATGTTTTTAAAGGAAAACCGTCAACAATACAGGCTCCTGCCCCCGAAAGGCTTACCCTCTGGTTAAGCCTTTTAAGTATGTTGTGGTGTTTTTCTCGCACTGCAACATACCTTATTTTAATAAAGAAAAGTCCACGACCTGGAAGTTTGGCAGAGCGGGGGGCTCCATTATCTGTAAAGGTGCAGAGCACGCACGCTCACTTCAATACATACTGTGCTGGCGGGCGGCCTTTGCAAATATGGACCCCCCATCTGAGTCACTGACTTTCTTTATTAAAGTATGCAGCATGAGAAAATGCCAAAACATACTTAAAAGGATTAGCCAGAGGGTAGGCCTTGCGGGTGTGGGAGCCTGTACTGTTGACGGTTTTCCTTTAAGTTTTTATTTTTATGTATACGAAAAAAAAAAAAAAAACACATTTGGGTATCAGGAATAACACTCTCCATTCTGGATGTGGTATATCATGGGATAATGCCACTTCTCTGATGCATGAATCACTTGGCCTGCAGCATCGCGACTCAATGCACAAGAGGCATGGCAGTATCCCATGATAAATAACACCATCGTGCATTATTCCTTAATTATCCAACAGCTAAAACAAGTACTCCAATTAGTTAGCAGCCATGGGGCATCCCTGCACATACCCAAAGGGGAAAAAGTGCCAACCAACAGATTTTTGATTGCCTTCAAAGAACTCTAGCCTCCTTTGGTCTCACATAACATCCGATTGCTATGGCATCTACGTCCCTATCAGTATAAGCAACAGCACACTGGGTGCTTTTCAGTCCTTAGAGTTCGCCAAACTTTTGAACCACTGTTTTAGGTTCTTCCCTAAAGCTCTGAAAGGCTCATATTTACCAGCTTGATCCTTCTGGCTACAAGCACCTACTACTAGCCAGGCAATGGACTGGAGATTGCGCTCATAGGCCTCAACAGGTAACTTCAGCAGCAAGATGTCCAATTTAAGTAGACTTTTGCGCTTGTGACAGGCTGTCAGACACTGTGCCAACTCCAAGGTAAATTATTACTTTGGCAGGGTGATGCATCTAGGCGTGAATTTGCTTTTCGCACAACTTTTTTTTTTTTTTAATTATTCTTTTTATTACATTTTTTTAAACTTATATACATACAGGTCATCAGTATTTATACAGTTAAAAACATTCATAACTGTCCACCTTATACGGTCAGTCATTAGAACTAATACAAGTTCATATTAACTACAATACAGTCATAGTTTCAGCGTTGATTTTAGCTCCCATACTGGGTTACAATCTGATCCTAATGGACAAGGAATGTGCATATATTTCCCATGTCAAGGCTCACAATTTCCTCACTGGTCTCATATTGACTGAGCTTATTCAGCCAGACTAAGTTATACATGGGCTACAACCTCACGGGGGAACGGGGAACCAGGCCTGGGCCCTCCGAGCCAAGAGTTCCAGATCCCCAACCTGTGGTTTCTGGCAGCCACCCGAGCTGTATTTCCCTAGGGAACAAAAGTAGGGTCTTTTAGCATGTAATACATCTGCCAGTATGTCCATCTTATGGTGAATGTCTCCTCTCTCTCATTTAGGCCATGTGTTATTTTTTCCATGTTATAGATTTGTGTTGTGATATCCCACCAGTCTCGTAGTGGTGGAGTTTTCGCTGTTAGCCATTGCCTAGTTATTGCTTTTTTTGCTGCTGTTAGGAGCAGCGAGAGCAGGTATCTGGTGTTGGGGCCTCTATATGACCTAGGAAGTAGCAGGTACAAATACATCTCTAATGACAGTTGAAGCTGTGGGTCTATGAGTTCTCGGAGCTGGGTCTCCAGTTGCTTTAGAAAAAGTGGTGAGCGCCGGGCAAGCCCACATGATGTGGGTCAGGTTCGCTTCTGGCTCGCCACACCGTCTCCAGCACTCTGCTATTCTGTTTGGTGAGTAGTGTCTTGTGACTGCCGGGGGTCTAAAGTAGCAGATTAAGACTTTCCAGGCGTATTCCCTCCATTGGTGTGAGCTAGTGACCCGAGCCGAGTAGCTGCACGCTAGTCTCCAGTCCCCTGGAGAGAGCTGATACCCAGTCTCCCTGCACCATTGCGCACGGATATTCTCAGTGAGAACTTCCCTTTGTGAGTTAAGGGTTTGGTAGCATAATGATATTAGGTGATCTTGCTTCCCTGTGTTATTTAATTGAATTTGGCATTGGATTAGTTCCAGGTAGCTCTCTGGGCTACACAGGGGTCATGGAAGACCCTCCACATAGTGTCGTAGTTGTAGGTAGCGGAAGGAATCCTTATGTGGTAGGCAAAATTTTGCTTGTAGTTCCGCTATGTCCAGATACAACCCCATGTCACTATTTGTAGCAGGTACTTTAACCCATGTTTTTCCCAGCACATGAAACCATTATCCAAGCTATTCAGGGTAAAATCCGGTAATGTGGAGATTGGGCAGAGCAGCACTTGATATAATGGTAGTTGGTGGGATTTTTTTAAGTGTGTACCAATTCCTAAACTGGTCCGCTAACCAGGGATTGGTGATCTGGTGGATCCCCCCCGACTCCTGTTGATACATGGCCCGTAGGTATGTCTGGTCATTCATTAATGCCTTCTCTATTTCTAGCCAATGTGGGTTGGTGGTTTTATTTTGTCTGGCCATCATGTGGACAAGAGTTATTGCCTGTTGGTAAAGTTTTAGGTCTGGAAGAGCGAGGCCTCCATCTGTACGGGCAAGGGAGAGTACCTTTAGGCAGACACGGGGTTTCCGTTTGCCCAACATAAATTTCCCTATTAAGCGGTTTATTGCTTGGAAGGTCTTTAGTGGTATGTATAGAGAAATGTTTTGAAATAAGTATAAGGCCCTCGGGAGGGTTATCATTCTGATTAGATTTATTCTCCTTGTGAGGCTTAGGGGCAGGATCGTCCATGCCTGTAGATCTTGTTTTAGTTGCATGATGAAAGGAACATAATTATAGTTATAATATTTTGTTACCTCTTGAGGTATATGAATTCCCAGGTACTTCAACTTCATCAGGTTCCATCTGCCTGGAAGTATGTCCCGGGCATTCTGTGTAGGGGTGTAGTGAAAGGTAAGGATTTCCGCTTTGGTCAAATTAAGTTTGTATCCCGACACAGAGCTATAAGCGTTTAGAACTTGCCTAACCGCAGGTATCGATTGTTCGGGGTTCTGGAGGTACAAAAGGATGTCATCTGCGTATAAGGCTATCCGATGTTCCGCATCCCCTATCCTTATTCCCTCGACCAAGTGGGATTCTCGGATTTGCTGCGCTAGTGGCTCGATAACCACAGCAAACAGTAGTGGCGACAATGGGCATCCCTGTCGAGTTCCTCTTTGGAGCCGAAAGTACTCAGAGTGATGCCCGTTCACCTTCACGCATGCCTGGGGGACGGAGTATACATTTTGTAGAATTTGAATGAAAGCAGGGGGAAATCCAAATTTGTTTAGGGTTAAGTACAGAAAGGGCCAGGCCACTCTGTCAAAGGCCTTTTCCGTGTCCAGACTTATTAATACTGTCGGCTCTTCCATTTTTTGCATCTGATTCACCAGATAGAGAGAACGTTTGATGTTACAGTGGTGGTGTGCGTCCTCACAAAACCCGTTTGGTCTTTATGTGTTGGTAAAGGGAGAACTTGGTCCATGCGACGTGCCAGTATGCTCATAAACAATTTACAATCCTGGTTTAGCAACGAAATGGGTCTATATGAGGCGCGGTTTTGGGGTTTTTTGCCAGGTTTAGGGATCACCAATATAGTCGCAAAAGACCATGACTGGGGTGGGGACTCCCCTTCCAACACCGAGTTAAACAGTCGAAGAAGCGCAGGTGTGATCTGGGTTCTAGTAGTCTTATAAAACTCTGCGCCATATCCATCTGGCACTGGAGCTTTTAGGGATTTAGCATTGACTATTACCTGTGCCACTTCCGGCACTGTGATGGGTTCAACCAAAGAATCTCTGTGCTTTTCAGGAGGGTGACAGAATTTAAGTAATCCGTCAACCTGGCTGGGGGTGGGGTGGTCTCTGGAGTATACAGGGCTCTATAAAATGTAGTGAAGGCCTCAGCCATGTCTTGTGTTTTGGAGAGTGGTTGACCCCCCCCTCCGGGTGTCTGATAGTTGTGATCGTTGTGCTCTTCTTTCTCGTCTGATATTTGGTACGCGAAAGAGACGCTGTAGCTCTGTGGGTCACTTCATAATATCATTGTTTCAAAAGTGAGTGCCATTTCGGTCTGTTGTTGGGCTAGTCTGTCCAACTCCTGTTTGGTTTGTTGCAGCTGAGGGAGGAGCGACTCGTCACCCTGTTGATGTGCCATTTGTAGGAAATGAAGTGTATCTTCTAGCTTGGCCCTATACTCCTTGCGTTGCCTGGCCTTCTCTACCGTGTATTTAATTATATGTCCTCTAAGGACTGCTTTAATCGTGTCCCAATGCACAGACAAGGATGAATCCGAGGCGCGGTTATCTGCCAGGATTTCAGTGATTTTTTCCGAAACAAACTCTTGGAACTCTTTTGATCGTAAATGGTATGGATTTAACCTCCATTGCGTACTTCTGGGCTGAATGCCTAAGTCCCACTGTGTAAACAGGGGCCCATGCTCCAAGACAGAGATGACTCCAAGCTGGGCATCATGTACAACATTCAGGTTTTCTATTTAGGTATAGGCGTAATCTATACAGGAGTAGGTGTGATGCACAGGGGAATAATAAGAGTAGTTTCTCGCTTGCGGGTGTAGTTTCCACCATACATCACACCATCCCGTCTCTGATACAAATTTATTAAAGAATTTCTGGGTGGTCGTTTGTTTCTGAGGTCTCCCGCTAGAGGAGTCCATCCGAGGATCCACTGTTAGGTTAAAGTCCCCGGCCATTAGGAGAGTACCTCTAGTCTTCTTAACTATTTTGTCTAGCACTGGCCTCAGCTGTGGGACAGTGATGCCCGGTGGGAGGTATACATTAACAAGGGTGACCTCCTCATCACTGAGCATTCCTCGAGCGATGACAAGCCGGCCCTCGGGGTTGGACCATGTTGAGTCCACTTGGAAAGGGGTATAATGACAGCAACGCCTCTGAGTCTACCACCCTTGTAAGAGGAGTAGAAAACTTGCCCTCTGCTCAGTTTAGCAAGTTTGGCGTGTTCGGCAGGATTCATGTGGGTTTCCTGGAGGAAAACTATATCAGATTTGGTTCTTCGGATATATGCTAGGGCCTTGGCTCTTAATGGTGGACGCGAGGCCATTGATATTTAGGGATAATAACTTCAATCTTGGCATATGCATCTCAGCCAATGGTTGTGACGTTTGTGAGCCGGCCCCCACCCCCCCTCAAGGCCGGCCCGTGAGGTTTGTAGTATTGACCTAAGGTGAGCTTGATGACCTTATTACATACAAAACAATACCAACAAAACAACACACATATTTTAACACACAACACAGATGTCTGACACCACCATGTGGCCAACATGGCCATATAAAGATGAACTAAACAACTGGCACTTCCACTGATCCGGGCAAAGCCCCGATCCAAGGCAGGAATTTAATCCTACCGCAGCGGCCCTTCTTATCTTGGGGCCTTAGGTACCTATGGTACCTATAAGGGAAAGGTAGTTGGGGTAGGTGGCGTATTCAGCAGAGCCTTAGGCTCCCGAGATCTGTAATGTAAGAGAGGTGTTCAGGTGGAGCAATAGTAGGTTTGACCTTCCAGAGCACAGACGGGGGGGCTCTCCCTCCCAGATCCGGCTGCTCCTGTCTCGCCCATGGCCTCCCGTGAACCAGGGACACCGGGGGTCGGGGGGGACACAACATGTCAAAGTCGTTCCCCCCTCCTCGGCAGCTCCCCACCGGTGGGGTGTGGCGAGACAATCAAGGTCCGCGGTACAGTCCGCCATCCCCCGAACAGGGGTCTCCCACCTCGTGTCATCCAGGCCTCCCAGTAGCCTCCCCTGTAAATGGTCACCCGAGCTGCCAATGACCGCTGGTTTCCGGGGGCCCCGGCAAGAAGCAGGGATCCCGCTGTTGTCACCGGTGTGCACCAGGGCACTTCTTACCTGGGGCCATGGGTCGAGGCTACTCCAATCCTGCCCCAGGCAACCCATCTGGGCTATATTAGTCGCATAATGCCCAAACTCCACTTAAAAATGCCTCTCAATTCCCCCCACCCTCCCCTCTTTCTATCCGAGCCAAGTCTCTGATCCTTTTAGTTCGCTCAGTCTGGCACTTCACAATTGGTGCTCTTCCCCCACCCTTCCTGTTACTCTTCCCTTCCCGGTTTCCTATAGGCTCCCCATCCCACTCCTCATAAGTTCCCCTCATCCAGATCCCTCTTGTGTATCACCCTTCCCCTTGTATTCCCTTTAAATCCTTCCATAGTAGTTGTGCGGGCAGGTGCATATCCCATCCCCCACCCCTCACTTCACAGTCACTGCATGCGGGGGCCTTTTTATCTATGAGGAGGCGCCTTGAGGCCAGGCTATTCATCCGCCTTGACTCACACCACCCAGCACTGAGTGTGGAGGTGCATGTGAATCTAGGGACATCAGGCATGGGAGTCGCAAGAAGAAGACATTCAGTTTAACTCTGGTCCCTCCCATTCCCCCCAACCCACTTCTAACCCCAGGGAGGCCAGATGTCCCCATTCATTCAAGTTCAGGGTTCGAGCAGCATCCCTTTCGATAGATCCCTAAAGTGGACATCAGTTCCAACCCCGCCCCCAGTTTTCCCTCATCCATCCCTCTTCCAGAAACAACCACGCTCCTAAGCCTCTGCACTTATGGAGCACTGTCACCTGTTCACGGTAATGCAGGTGTGTATGTCCCCTCCGCTACCACCCTCTGCTCACCCGGGTGGTGTAATGCGTAATAGGTAGCTCTCTCTCACATCCCCCCACCACACGCATTGAGCTTCAACAGCAGCGCTCCCACCGCGCAGCAGCCAAAATACGCTACGCGCCGGGTTTGCCGGCCTCCACAATCCGAGACCCGCTCCCTAGAACCCCAGCATACAAAGAGTCTACAGGGTAAAACTGCCTCCCTTGGGCGCAATATGCTACTTTAGGTGTTGACTTCAAGGGTTACTTCCTCCTCCTTCGCCAACCCTCTACTTGCTTTATTTCCCACCCCCACCCCGTCCTGTTGCTCTCTGCCTTATCCTGGTATTATGGGCCAGATGTAGCCAGCCCAGTGCAGTGCTTCCCTCTTCATTGTTACACTGAGCTTTGGGCCGACAGGGTGCAGGGGAACCCATCCAGCCACGGAATCCATAGACAAGCTAGCCCGGGTTAGTTAGGCCGAAGCCTTCTTCAATGGCCCGCTTCAACCCGCCGCTCTAGGGCGGCCTCCCCAGCACTCCCCTCGCCCTAGGCTCCCGATGGCATCCACAGTAGATAAGACCACCTCCGATTACTATACCTCGGGATACCATCGGATCATCAGACCTTCTAGCCAGAGGGACCACCGCTGCTCCATCGATGAGCCAAGCAACCCCCACCCCCCACCTTCCCTCCCACCTCCCGAACCCCCCCACCTCCCCTTCCTCCCCCAATCTCAATGGATTGTATCCTAATTTTTATTGGGCCTATACATGTTTTATGCAGTATAAAATCCAGTGGGCCATCCTAGTCTAGCTAAGAGTCCACAGTTTGTACTTGCGGTTGTTCA
This sequence comes from Neoceratodus forsteri, assembly GCA_016271365.2. Lineage (NCBI taxonomy): Eukaryota > Metazoa > Chordata > Ceratodontiformes > Ceratodontidae > Neoceratodus > Neoceratodus forsteri. The sequence goes on along the minus strand of CM028131.1, from coordinate 104,510,031 downwards.
GGTTGCAGGGTCCTGTATGTTCATATCTTGCTCCCGAGGGCTTTGGGACCTGGACTTCAGTGTATTAATTATCATTTGAATAGCTTCAGCCCCATGGCGCCGTCTGGCATCATGTTGTCCAATAGTCCAAGCTTTTTGGGCTAGTTTTGTTGCAATGGGCAATTCGGTGTTAACGTGCTGTTGTGGAATCTCCATCTTCCTACATTGGAGCTCTGTGATCGCTGCAGCCACGTTTTCAAATGTGAGGGGTCCCTCCTTAAACTGGATCACCATCTTTGCAGGGTATAGTGTTCAGAAACGTATGCCTGCCACTTTAAGCACCTTCATAACCGGGATATAGGCCTTTCTACGCGTCATCCCTTCGGGGGCAAAGTCATTTTCTAGGAACAGCCTGCGAGTTTTATAGTACACTAAGCCTTGCTTCCATGCTGCATGGAGGACTGTTTCTTTTTCTTGGTGCCTGAGAAATTTGATTAGGATGATGCGGGGATGAGCGCTTGCTGCAGGCCTAGAACCCAGGGTACGGTGGACCCGCTCCATTTCCAGTGTGACGGTTTCAGGTAATTTAAGGGTCTCTCTCAGTAGCTTTTGGATAAAGGAGACATCTGTGCCCTCTATTCCATCCGGGAGCCCCGAGAGTTGGATATTATTCCGACGGCTTCTGCTTTCTGCATCTTCGAGGCGCTCTTGTAGGCCCCTTAGCTGTGTGTGCAGTTGAACTATGGCTCTCTCGGCTTCATCCACTCTTCTGTCAGTCGCTGTCAGTTGTTCCTCGTACCCATCCTGTTTCTTCTCGAGTTTGCTGAGGTCGGTCCCGAGGGCAGCAGCAGCAGTTGACCTCATCTCCTTCCTGAAGTCGCGGATTTCTGTGAGCATCTGTGTCATTTGGCATTGTAGGATCGAGTGGGGCACCTGGTCGGCCTGTGAGGTACTGTGGCGGGAGGTCGACGAGGCCCGCGAGTCACCGCTTTCAGAATCTTCATCCAGAGATCTCCTCTAATCTGCACGCCTCGGAGACCCTAGTTTAACATCCCCTCTCTTTTGGGGCATCTTACAACCTCTTGGGTGTTTTGCTGCACTTATTTAACGGCTTTTGGATGTAAAGATCGATGTTTTTAGGTTGGTCTCAGGGGGAGCCTCGCGACCTAAGCTGCTGCTCTGATCATGACGTCACCGGAAGTCCCGCACAACTGTTTAATAACCATGTGACCTTGCTTTCATTTTTGCATCAGGTTGGTCAGGTAATCCTGATCAACACAGATGTGTTTGACATTGAAATTTAAAATCTCTTTTCACAAGCAAAAGTTCCTCAGCGAAAATTCTCTGATCAGGTTATTTGTGGAACTTAAAAGGAGCACAAGAGTTTATGCCCCTTGGACTTCGGTCCCAATGCCCTGTTGGCCCGCTCTATTTAGATAGAAAGGTCCTCCACTAATTGCAGTTCCATCTGCAGCCTGGAGACTAAAAACCCATTTAGGTCAGGCCCTTCAGTATCTTCAGGGAAACCATAAAAGCAGAGGTTCTTCCTCTATGCCCTGCAGGTACTGTAAGTTCATGTTACCGCTGACAGTGCAAGTAGTGTGCAGACCATACATGCAGTGTCCTCTCACACCTCATTAATGGCTTCCTCCACTTGTGTCATGCGCTGCAATCAAGCATGTTAAGTATGCTTACTGTACTTGCTTTGTCGAAAGATCTAGTGCCCAACCGAGAGTGTGTCTTCCAGGCCTGAACCCACCATGCCATCCAAAGCTCGAAGCAAAGCTGCTCCTATGTTTTCTAGCCAATTTAGCAGCCTTCATTTTTGGAAATCTCCCAATCTTGCAGCTTCTTGGGAGGAGCCGTTCTTACTTTTGCTGTGGTGCCTTGTTTAGCCTTCAGTATCTTATTACAGCATTACATGAAGCTGGATTAAGCCTAGATTAAGGCTATGGGGGAGCTGGAGAAAATCGAAATTTAAATACCTGTAAATTTTCTTTCTCCGACGGCTGGTCTCTGGGCTTCCTTACTCCTGGGCTGTACCTTCTGATACTGATAAGTAGGCAGGACTCAGACCTCTGCAACAGGGGACATCCAGCCCTCCACTTCCTGTCTCCCTCAGTTCTTCCTAAAGCAGTCCAATGTGGCAATACTACAAGAACTTGGAAACAGAAAACAAGAATTTTAAGGCATATATGGCCCTGAGGCCAGCCAACTATATACATTCTGGGAGGGAATCTAAAGCCCGGAGACCAGCCGTCGGAGAAAGAAAATTTACAGATATTTAAATTTCGATTTCTCTCTCCTAAGCTGGTCTCCGGACTTCCTTACTCCTGGGATATACGAAAGCAGTACGTCCTCAGATGTCCCAGGTGGGAAGAATGTCAAAAACCCAGAACGGTTCCCCACCACTGAAGCACTTTGCAGCCAAGGATGTCTCCACCGATGACACTGCCTCCAGTGAATTTTTTTTTTTCCCTTAAATAAAATGTGTGAATGGATGATCAGATGGCCGCTAAATTACGCCCGCGAAGGGGCCAAGTGCTCTCACTGGGCTAGGCAAGTTACTCCGACCTGATCATAAGCCTTGGAGGTGACTGATAGAATCCAACTGGCTATAAGCCCAACAAATCCTTGCTACTCAAAACGTCTGCCCATAGCTAGCATGAATAAACTTCAGGTTTTGCTAATAGCTTCCTCTCTCAATGCACGTTTACCTCCCATTTCCCAGGTCTAGTGTATGAAATTTTCCTTCCTTATTGCTTTTAGAGAGTGGGCATAAGGAAAGAAAAATAAACCCTTGATTGTAATGGAGGGGGAGACATAACTTTTGGCAAACAAAAGTTGGAACTGTTCTAGCCTGAGGAACAAGAGTACAGCTCTTGGGTAAGCAATGTTCTTGGTTTGCTGGTCCTCCTGGCTGAAGCAATAGCTTTGGGAAAGAGGTCGATCTTTATTTGAGATGCATGATGGACACCTTAAAAGGCTGTAAAGGGGACCCTGGTCGCGGCCTTGAGAACCATATTACTACTCCAAGGTGGTAGCTTTGGTGTAAAGGAATACGTTTTAATGTTGCTGCTTTTAGAAAAAACAGACATGGGGATATGAGCCCGACAATTCCCCAGAGTCCGTGAAGAGTGCCCCCCGTGCAGAAAACCAACCTGAAAAGTGGCTGGTTGTAGTCCTTCGTTCATCTATTGTAAAGGAACTGCAGGAGTAAAGGCCAATATATTGGGATACTCTATAAGTGACTGGAATGAAGCCAGAACCAAAATCCTCCCTGGATTCTATAATGCACTTTGGAGGAAGGAGAGATACACGAGTTCCCCATCATGTTAATAACAGAAGCTCTGTAGCATAGCTCCTTGAAAGTTTTACCACTCCAGCTCCAGGCCTAGAGAGACAAGTTGTTGACATGGGATGCAGAACCGGACTTTGAAGGAGAATGTCCGGGCTGAAGCCGAATGTTAGAGGTGCTCGCCTTGACCAGAGAAAGATAACCAATTAAGTGTGGGCAAGACATAAGGGACAGACTAGAATCATGACTGTCCTCTCCAAAGACGCTCTGTGTAGAACTCTTGATAGAGGCGGTACTGGAGGAAAGGCTTACAGGAGACTGAACATATCCCAGATTATGAGGAAAAAGTGCCCCGAGCCACCTCTGGTTCATCCTTGACCAGGAAACAGAATTGCTTTGTCTTGGAGTTCTGCAAACTGGCAAAAAGATCTGTTTGAGTGTTGCCCCACTGTTCTGTCTGGATGTGGGAGGCACTGCCCTTCAGCTGCTATTCCCTTGGCCGGCCAACCTTGTGACCGAGTCATTCTGCTGTGGCATTTTCCTGTCCTGGTATGCACATCACTCAGTGGTGCTCAAGCCACTGAAAGAGGGTATTCCTTTAGCATCTTTAGGCTTCTTGTGTCGCCCTGAAGTTTGGTGTATATTAGCACTGACAGATTGTCAGTTGGAAGCAAGCTATCCTGACTGAGGAATTGCTGTTCAGAGTGCCTCTGGGCATGGCCTATTGTTCATCACTCAGGGAAGTTTATGCTGTGTCTTGTGGCTAACAGTGATCCCCTGCCGGTGCCAACAGCTGACGCAGGTGAGCCCTCCTCAGCTCCTGAGGCTTGTATCAGTCGTGTTCCAGACTTAGTGTGGATGGCCCACCTTGCAACCCGTTGTGACGTCTGACCACTGGGACTATCACTGGAGAGAGGGTTTAATCTGTCTCAATGAGCGGTGTGAAAAAATAAGCAGTTAGCTGAGCAGCCTGTGAAACTCCTTGATGAGTTTTAGCAGATAAACAAAATTTCATTTTCGGGGGGAGAAACCTTGTGCCCTAGTGTGTGCCCACCCCCCCCCAGGCCGACGGGCACCCAACTCCCTCTGCCACTGCTTGTAATGCTTGGTTGAGCTGCGGGGCCTTTAAGCAGGCTACGACCACTACTAGCATCCTAAATACTGTTCATGAGTCTGAGGAAGACCACGATATCAGAGTCTGAAGCTTAAGTACTGCTCTCCCACTCTACACTTGGGATAGAGCGTGTGCCATTACTGGGTGGGAATATGCACGTAGGAATCTTGCAGAATTATTGGAGCTGGAAAAATCTCCTTTTGCAATTCCCTGATGACAAGGCTTCCACCTTGAAGGTTCTTTTGCAGACACACTGTTCACGAATCACGAGATCTAGGACTGGCCCGAGTCCCCTCTGTGCATTTTGGCACATGGAGAGGGAAGAAAACCTCCAGCTGATGAAAATCTATAGTAGACTGTAAAATCCCTTATGCGACTGTCTGTCTTTCAGATGGGTTGCCAGCGAAAGGGGGAAGGGCTTGGATTAGGTAACCCATGCTGGTAATGTCTGCGACCCCTCTATCCAACTCGGTTTGGGCCCATTCATGGAGAGTTTATTGAAAACCTGCCCCCTACTGGAGGAAGTGTGACTATAGTGTTCTTGTTTCCCCTTCAAGACATTAGTGTTTTAACCCTTAAGGTAATCTTGGTAATGAAGCAGTCATCTGGGAACTGAAGATTGGTCCCCACGTCTTGAAATGGCATGTGCACCTTTGGCCATCTTCCCAGAATCCCTCTGAAAAGGCATGTGCACCTTGGTCATTTCCCCAGAATCCCTCACTGCCTCCTTCACAGCTGGGCCAAAAAGGAGATTACCTTCATTGGGTACAATAACCAGCTGGCTGTTACAGAGGCATCTGCTTGCCAGGCCCAAATCCAGAGGTTGCAGTGAGCCGAGGAGAGAAGAAACATGGTGCGACCTGCGCATCTGATCGCCTTCTCTTATACATCTACTGCATAAGCCGGAGTCAGACCACAAACTGGGGCCCCTCACAGAGAGGCCTAGGGAGAGAGAGGATTGGCGGATGCCATCTTGACACGTTGTTGATGCTGAGCGAGGCACCTGCTTTTCTCTGCCCTGGGTCCCGGAGAGAAGTCCCTCCTTCAGCTGGGGTGATCGACTGCTTGGTTAGGTTTAAAAATTGGAGGATCGATTCTAGGGTGGTCTGACCACATTTCCGATTGTTTCTTGCCAAACTCTTAGAAAACTTGGAGAGCCACTGGATAGGTGCGTCTTGGACCTTGCCATTCCTCCTTTAAAAGTTCCCTAGAGCTGGAGGAATAAGGAAGGCTGAGGTTGGTCCAGTGGCAACTGCCCGATGAAAAACCTGTATCGTTTGGGCAAGAGCCTCTCTGAGGCAGATCCGAGGCGAATCTCGACTATGACCTCTTTTAGGAAAAAGAATAGGCCCTCCATGTCCAAGGACTTCTGGCTCCCAGTTCCTGGCTTGACTAAGCAGCATTGCCTGAAATGGTTGATCCTTCGTAAGGGTGGGGGGAAATCGCTGAAGGAAATGCAAGGAGTGCCTTCCATTAAACTGGCTGTAGGAAGCCTCTCCCGGTCACCTCCAGAGCCTCCACCGGTCACCTCCAGGAGCAGCAGTGACCCTCGACCACTAGCACTGCGACATCTTAAGTTGCTCAGCAACTAACTGTGAACCTGGGTGCCTGCTCGCAGAGCTGCAAGTTCCAGAAGGCTTCCTTCGACGAGCTAAAAGCCCAAGGAGCTCGTCGACAGCCTAAGTACCTTGCCACCTGGCTAGCTGTGCCATACTCGTCCTTCGGCGAAGAGCCGACCCTCTGAGGCGCTGGTCGACAGAAAAGGCACCCTAAGGAAGCGTCTGGGTTCAGGCTGAATGGATAGCAGCCTTCGTTGACGAGCACTGTGACTCTGGGTGCTGGTCAACAAACTGTGCCTCGTGGTAGCCTGTAGTGGTACCGCTAGCTCAATAAGGCATCCTGTGTCCATTAGCGGCAATTTAATAACAATGAGCCAGCTAAATCAGCAAAAGTCCTGTGCCCCTTAGAGCCAATGAACTAATAATGATAATAATGATAATAATAATAGTAATGAGCCAAGACGTTTGTCAGGCATGCCTCTGGGCGACCTGTCGTACTGGCGCCACTGTGCATCTGGACAGCCTGTAGTGACACCGCTAAATCAACCAATTTAATAAAATGAGCCGGCTAAATTAGTAAGGAGTTCTGTGCCCCTAGGCGCCAACCAAATAATACTGAGCCAAGAAGTTAGTCGGCCATGCCACTGAGTGGCCTGTAGTGGCACCACTAATTCCAGAAGGTTGCACGTTGGCACCAAATTCGTAAATGCCGAGCCCCAGGGTTTATCATCCGCCTGGGCACATTGCCAACACACAGCTGTGAAGCGCGCGGCCTCCATCGATGAGCTTACCAACTGAAGAGCCCATCGACAGAAAACTGGCCGCAGAAGTGCTTGGGGCCACCTAAATGTAAACGTGGCCAGCGCTCCACTGCGACAATCTCCCTCTTCTCGTCGAGCTGCTCGGAATGGGGTTCTGTGAGGAGCTGGCGCTTTGGCTCTAGGAGGAGCTGGTGTGGCGCATTCCATACACAGGGCGGCATAACCAGCTGGTGGTGGTGTTTCCATAGGCAGGGCGTATATCCGGACTGGCGGCTCGTGCTGCCTGAATGGTAGACATATTTTACCCCCTTTGATCCTTGAAGTCGACCAGCGGCTCTCTTGTGAGCCGACCTGAATGCCGGGGCAGAGCCAAGGATCCGCTAGCACGGGAAAAGAATTGAGATGCCAGCCTGAAGCACACGCCTGGCAGAGGCCGCGTAGGAGGAAGGGTGGAGGGGTGCCAGTTTGATCAGCATGCGTGGCTGAAACTGGGACCCCCTCCCCCCCCAAAGGCAGAACATCCTGATCGCGATGACTGAGAGGGGTCAGTCTGTCCAGCATGCAGGGCTGAGACTGGGACCCCCTACTGGCACAGAGAGAGGGGCTGTCGTTGGGTCCACCCACCCCTGCTCTCTGAGCAAATCCAGAAAAGGACAAAAAAATAAAAAATCCAAAGTTACAGTCATACTAACATACTAAAATGCCAGCAGAATAGGCCTAACGGTCTCTCGAGTCTGCTCGATTGGTCAGTCCCCACCCTGGGTGCTGACCTTGCTACCCCCCTAGCCTTCTCTGGCTTCTCCCTTCCCAGTTCCGGATATTCTTGCTGCATTGGATTTTGCTTCCAGAACCCTTCCCCTGTACCTGTCCCAGCCCCTCTTGAACCCCTCCACCGTCTCTGCCTCCACCAGCCCCCTAGGCAGTGCATTCCATGGCTCCACCACCCTCTCAGTGAAGTAGCACCTCCTCCTTTCTCCCCTGAATCTTCCCCCCTCCAGCTTCCACCCATGCCCTCTAGTGGCCCCCTCCTCCTTCCTTCGAAGCACCCTGACTGTTCCTCCCCTATTTACCCTCTTTATGTACTTGAAGACCTCTATCATGTCCCCCTGGTCCCTTCTCTCTTCCAATGTGTACATATTTAGCTCTTCGAGCCTCTCCTCATAGGTCCTGTCCCCCAAGCCCCAATTCATTTGGGTTGCCCTCCTCTGGACCCTCTCCAGGAGTTTAATGTCCCTCTTTAAGTGTGGCCTCCAAAACTGCACGCAGTACTCAAGGTGTGGCCTCACCAAGCAGTTATACAGAGGGAGCATCACGTCCCTCCTTCTGGAGGTGATCCCCCTAGCGATGCATCCCAGCATCCTGTTGGCCTTGGCTGCTGCCCTCCTACAAGTCTCAGAGTTGTTCATTTTGACATCCACCACCACCCCCAGGTCCCTCTCAGCCATCGAGACTTGTAGAATTCCCCTCCCCCCCTTGAAGTCTTGAAGTCTTCAGCCCTGTCACTGCAGTGACAAAGCTCTGCTGCAGAGTACCTGCTCCCTGCAAGGCAGGAAGTGAACTGAGGAAGACAGGAAGTGGAGGGCTGGATGTCCCCTGCTGCAGAGGTCTGATTCCTGCCTACCTATCAGCATCAGGAGGTACAGCCCATGAGTAAGGAAGCCCGGAGACCAGCTTAGGAGAGAGAAATTTATAATTTGGCTTTCTCTGACGTCCCAACCAGTATGGAAGGACATAAAATTCCTACTTAACGATCTATACAATATGGAAAAAATAGCCTCTGCATCTCGGGAATCTGTCCCCTCCTCTGTGGGACTTTTCTCACTTTACGGCCCAGGTTTTAAGGATTTGGCAAAAGATAAAACCAAAAAAGTCCCTAAAACAAATATTTTTCCCCCCATTTACCTTAATTTCAGCTGACGAACTATTTCTACCAGCTAGTCTCGATTCCACGTTTAAGACATGGAAGAGGCTAGGCCTTAACTTTTACTGGCAGTTCCTTAACACCACAGTGGTGATTCCCTTTTCTGATTTTTACCTTCCCCCCCTTCCAGCTTTGTGGAAACTATTAGAGAACACCAAGAAGCAATTTATGGGGTAAATTAATTAGCCACCTTTACAGAATAGTAAGGGGTGCACTGGGGGATTCTTCCCTATCGATACTGGAAGCCTGGAATAGGGAGCTACAACTAGAAGTCCCCTTTGAAACATGAAAGGAGGCGACTATAAAAGCTATTAAGATTACTGCCTCAAATACATGGCAGGAATTTGCGTGGAAGTCCTGCTCTAGGTATTTCCGCTCCCCAACGAAACTTACAAAATACCTCCCTGCTTCCTATGGTTTCTGCTGGAGAGGCTGCAACTGCAGTTTGGCTGACTTAGGTCAAATTTTCTGGTTTCGCCTAGGTTGACACCCTTCTGGTGCACCTTGCAGGTGGAATTATTGGAGTGCCTGGGAGAGGATACTGAATTAACAGGGGGAGATAGTACTCCTGTCTATCTACCCACCTCACAGTCCACGTTGGGATAAGACCTTACTTCCCCTGTTTATTGTAGCAGCCAAAAAGACCATCACCCAACGATGGAGAACACCCACGATAGCCTCAACTGGAGACTGGCACAACATAATTATGGAAATGTATCATTATGAACAGCTTATAGCCAAATTCAATGACAGGCTCCCTCAATTTGAAATAAAATGGCATAGATGGTGTTTCATGTCTCAGGGACTGACTCGGAATTTATCCCTTGAATGGAGTGGTCTCAGCAAGACTGTTTTCGCCCCGGGGGAGGGGGGTCCCCCTCCTCCCAGACGTAGTAGGAGGGATGATAATGGGTGATGGAAATCTTGAAGGCTTTCCACCCTGAAATGAACTGTCTGCCTGCCCCTAGGAGAGGAAGAAATAATAGAAAGAGCAGAAAAGTAAGAAGAGAGAAAATACATACATTAAGACTGTGTGAAATTACTTGCAATAATGTTAATTGCCATGTAACCAAATCTGCTAAAATAATTATTAGCTACAGAAGTACACTACCGGTCAAAAGTTTTAGAACACCCCCAATTTTCCAGTTTTTATTGAAATTTACGCAGATTAATGTCTCAATGTACTCTGAAATTAAAGCATAGAACAAATAAACAATTGGAGATAAAAAAGAAATCATAGAATCATTTTGTTTAACAAAATTTAATCTAAATTTTTGACTCATCAAAGTAGCCACCTTTTGCAGATGTACTGTAACCGCCGAACACACTCGTGGCATTCTTCCTATAATGGACATCAAATATTGTTCAGGAAGTTCTTCCCAACACTGTTGCAGAAGTTCCCACAAATGTGTTGCACTTGTAGGTTGCTTTGCTTTCACCCTTCTGTCCAGTTCATTCCAAACCAGCTCGATGGGGCTTAAGTCTGGAGACTGTGCTGGCCATTCCATGATTTGAAGCCTACCGTCTTGTTCTTTTCCTCGAAGGTAGTTCTGCCATAGCCTGGAGGTATGTTTTGGGTCATTATCTTGCTGTAGGATGAACCCCTGACCAACTAGACGTAGACCAGAGGGTATTGCATGGCGCTGCAAAATGCTGTGGTAGCTCTTTTGGTTCAGGGTGCCAGTCACTCTGTGCTGTTGTCCTGTGAGCACGCCTATCACGCAAGCTGTTGACTCTCAGAAACTTGTCTTCTGATTCTGTTGTGGCTTTGGGTCTGCCAGACCTCTTCCTGTCAGAGTTTCCTCCAGTTTCAAAGTGCCTTTTGATGGTGTAGGAAACTGTACTCACTGACACCTTGGCTTTCTTTGCAATTTCTCTACAGCAGTTTTTGCTAACCTAAACTTTTTTTTTAAACCTCTAGCAGTTTACCGCTTACATTTGTACCATTTCAGGTTATTCACTGGACTTGAATTGCTTAAATTTCAATAAAAACTGGAAAAATGGGGGTGTTCTAAAACTTTTGACCGGTAGTGTATGATAATAGCAAATACCAGTATGTAACATCATGTTTCTATTCTCAATAAAAATGAAATAAAAAACTAGAAGGCGCACTGGAAGGACATAGAACTTAATGTAACACAAGTAGATCCACTTCAAGCCCAGTTATTTGATCCAACACTGATGCAGAACACCCGGCCAACTGTACTCCGGGGTATCAATACAGTCTTAAAGGACTAGGAGCGGGCAATGGCTGTTTTGGTTAGGAAGAAAGCTTTGTGGCACTGCAAATGGTGGGCTTGGGATCCCTCCTTTGCTCTCGCCACTAGACCAGATCACTGGTTTCATGGACAAGCACAAAATGGGCTTTTTACGGTGGTACGGTTACGTCACGGGGAGGCAATATAGGAATTTAGACACCTGTAAATTTTCTTTCTCTGACTGCTGGTCTCCAGGCTCATAACTACTGGGAGGTCCTTCCTGGCACCATGTGACAGGCAGGATACAGATATCTGTAGGGAGATTATATCCTCCCCTCCATTTCCTGCAGCCATCAGTTCTTCCTAAAGCAGTTGTCCCCTATACTAACATACTACAATGCCAGCAGAATAGGCCTAACGGTCTCTCAAGTCTGCTCGATTTTCAGTACCCGCACTGAGGGCCGATTTTTGTGTCCCCCCTTCCCCCTTAGGTTATACCCTCCCCAGTCGTTCCACCTGTATTGGGACTGGTCAGATTTACCCTCCCCCTGTACCATCCCATCCCCCTCAAACTCGTCCGCAGTCTCTACCTCTACCAGCTCCCTGGGCAGTGCATTCCATGGCTCCACCACCCTTTCAGTGAAATAACATCTCCTCCTCTCCCCTCTGAGCCTGCCCCCTTCCAGCGTACACCCAAGCCCTCTTGTTGCCCCACCCTCCTTCCTTTGGAACACCTGACTGGGCCTCCTTTATTGATCCCTTTCATGTACTTAAAGACCTCTATCATGTCCCCCCCATCCCTCCTCTCCTCCTGAGTGTACATGTAGAGTTCCTTGAGCCTCTCCACATAGGTCCTCTCCCCAGGCCCCAGATCATTTTGGTTGCCCTCCTTTGGACCCTCTCTAGGAGTGTTATGTCCTTCTTTAAATGTGGTCTTCAAAACTGTACACAATACTTATGGTGTAGCCTAACCAAGCAGTTGTACAGTGGAAGGATCACTTCCGCCTTTCTGGAGGTAATCCCCCTGGCGATGCATCCCAGCATCCTATCTGCCCTTGCCGCTGCCCTCCTACAGGTCTCCGAGTTGTTCATTTTGATATCTACCACTACACCCCCAGGTCCCTCTCACCCTCTGAGACCTGAATCATGTCTTCTCCCAGGGTATACCCCTGGCCTGGATTTCTGACTCCCCAGGTACAGAACATTGCACTTCCCCGCATTGAATTTTAATTTCCATTTTTTCCGACCACCTTTCCAGAGCCTCCAGGTCCTCCTGCAAGGCCACCGTCCCCTCCTCCCCATCCACCACTGCACCCAGTTTGAGTAATCTGCAAAGAGACTCATCTCACTCCTGATCCCCCTCCTGATGTATGAGACACAGGCGTTGAACAGGAGGGACCCCAGCACTGACCCCTGGGGAACCCCACTAGTAACCCACCTTGGGGATGAGGCTACCCCTCCAACCACCACCTTTCTGAGTACACTCAGAGAGCCAATTTCCTATCCATCTTAACAACTGTCTCCCTACCCCCATTTCCCTCAGCCTAACCAGCAGGCCACTGTGGGGTACCGAATCAAACGCCTTGCTAAAGTCCAGAAAGAGGACATCCACTGGCCTACCTTGGTACAGGGCCCCGGTCACCCAGTCATAGAACTCAACAAGATTTGTCTGGCACGATCTTCCCGTGACAAAGCCATGCTGCCTATCGTCTAAGTACCCAGTTTGCTCCAGTAACCCCCCCTAGCCTTTCCTTGACAATACCCTCCATCACCTTGCCGACCACCAACGTCAGGCTAACGGAACTGTAATTTCAGGCCTCCTCTCTTGAGCCCCCTTTGTGGATCGGCATGACATGGGCCACCATCCAGCCTTGGGGCACTCACCCAGTCCTCAGAAAGATGTTGAAAAGCTCCGCTAGAGGGACTGCCAGGACATCCGCCAGTTCCCTCAGCACCCTGGGATGTATCTCATCTGGCTCAGGTGCCTTCTCCATCCAAAGGGACCTGAGGGCTTCCCTTAACTCTCTCTACTGGGATTTCAGCCTCATTCTCCCCCTTTTCACCATGCACTGCTGGTCCCCCACCTGTCTGTGGTGGCCACTCCATTTCCCCAGATCCATCAGGGACCCTGGTCTCTACCAGTCCCACCCCTTGCTTCGGTTTGCCCCCGCTCCCCTCGCAAGACCTAGCCCCTCCATCCCCCCCTGGTAAAAACTGAGGCAAAGTACTCATTTAGGGCTTCTGCCTGTTCCCCCGCCTCCTGTGCCCAACCATCCCCTATCCTTCTCTTGCTGATCTGCCCCCTTACTTTCCTTCCCTCCCCCATGTATCTAAAGAACCCCTTATCCCCCCCTCCGGATCCCACTGGCCAAGGACTGCTCCTTTTTTTGCCTTAGCTGCTCTCACCACCTTGGTGACTCTCTTGGCTGTCAGCTCATTCCTCCTGATCTCTTTCTCTCCTTGACCACCTGAAGCGCCTATAGGCCGCCTTTTTTTCTTTCACCACCTCCTGTACCTCCCGGGTCCACCAGCAGGGTTTTCTGGCCTTACCGAACTTACGACTTTCCCTTGCGCAGGATCTGGTAACCTCCTGTATTCCCCTCCTAATGATCCCCCACCTGCTGTCAGCATCCATATCTGGTCTTATCCTGTCCAGATGATCTTTAAGGATCCTTCCCATCTCCCTGAAGTCTGCACCCCTTAAATTGGTTACTACCGTCCTTGTTCGTCTTTCCTCCCCTCCAGATCCAGGAAGAACCAGACTGTGGCGTGATCACTCCCAGCCAACGGGCCCCTCACCTCTAGGCTCCTAATCTGATCACTGCCCACCAGGACCACATCCAGTTTCTGGGCCTCCCTAGTTGGCTCACCCACCTGTTGTGTCAGAAACGCATCCTGGAAGACATCCAGCAGCCTCTGCTCTCTGGCCACTGGTGAAGTCATAGTCTCCCAGTCTGTTCCTGGCATGTGGAGGTCCCCAATTACCACTACCCTTCCCTTTGCCAATCTACAGTGTCCCTCGAGATTTGCCACCAAACTTTCTTCCAGGACCTCCGCCAGTGCTGGTGGTCTGTATACCACTCCGACCTTTACTCTCTTACCCCCCCCCTGCATCAGCAAGGTGACCCAAATAGCCTCTACATTCCCCTCTGCCTCCTCTACCCCACCAATACCCATGCCATTTCTGACTAACAGTGCTACACCCCCTCCTTCCCGGCCCATCTTTTTTGAACATAGTGTAGCCCTCCAGATTTAGGTCCCACTCGTGCCCTTGAGTGGCCCAAGTCTCAGTGACTGCTGCCACATCTACTTCCCCCTCAACTAGCATCGCCTGGAGCTCAGGCATTTTATTTCCTAAGCTCCTGGTATTTATCGGGAACACTCTCCACCTTTTCCCTCCCTCCTTTCTCCCCTTGAGCTCCCATTTCTCAGCTCCTGCACCCTACCTGGTGACCCATTTCCATATCTCCTAGCCCCTAGAGGAGTGGAGACCATGTCCTCATTTATCATACCTGCTGGCACTGCCCTTTTTGATCCTCCCAACTTCACAAGTTTTAAACCCCACCTTTTCGCTGATGAACGCAGCTAGTTTGAGCTTAATGATTTCCTTCAATTAAGGTGGAGCCTGTCCCCTAACGTACAGCCCTTATCCTCCCAGGTCTCCCCCCAGTCCCCCACCACTCCCTAAGCCACTGATTTATCTCCCTAATCTTCTTCTTGTTCTCCCCACTAGTCCTTGGTACCGGCAGGATTTCCGAAAAGGAGATCTTACAGCCAATGGAAAGGCATACCCTGGCCAACTCCCGGAACCTTGCCTGAATTTCTAGTTCACTGTTGCCATTTATGTCATTTGTCCCCAAGTACACTAGTATGTCCGGGGTTCCCCTGCATTCCCTTGCCAGTGAATAGAACTCATGCTTGGCCTTATACACCATCAGGCCTGGGTGGCATTTGGTTCTGACCAGACAGGTTTTTCCCTCCTCCTGCCCCTCCCACTGGATGCTTCTGATCATGGAGTCCCCCAATAACAGTACTCCAACCTCCCCCTTGCCTCCCTGTTCCCCCCTTGGGTCCCCCCCTCCATCTGGATTCTTCCAACAACCGGCTGCTCGCACTGCCCACAATCTGGGTTTTGAAGGTAGCCCCTTCACTATTGTCCCTAGTCACATCCTCTACCTGTGTCCTGGCCTTCTTTACCCCCACCCCCACCCGAGTATCTCTCTCTGCATCTCTTTCCCCACTCCTTACTAATCCATCCATCCTACCCGTTTGCCTACTTGGCTTTCTGCTTACTATCATCCCATTTACGTCCTGCGCCTGCCTGCCTGTCGCGCTCCCCTGTTCCACACCATCAGCCTCCTCCTTGTTCCCCTGATCCTTTTTCTTCTCCCCTCCTACCCCTCTTCCCCCTCCTGTCCGGGACTCCCTCTATTGCACCCTTGCTTCTTGCCCCCTTCACCCTTTCTATCCGTCCCTGCCCCAGCTTCACCAGCATCATCATCATCCTCCTCCTCCCCCCCCACACACACACCCTTCTACCAATGAGCGTAGAGGATTAAAAGAAGTTGTGAGCTTTAGCGCATTCCCTAGTGCCCCCTCTGTCCCTACTGCCTCTCTCCGCTTCTTTGAGCACCCCAGACTCTTGCCACTGCTGTGGAAATTTCACCTTTGGGCCCCACTGCAAGGGTTCCCCAGAGCCCCTGTGTACCCCTTCCCTCCTCTCCTAGTGTGAGCACCTCTCTTCACTCCTCCCCCAGCTTGGGAGGCCCCAGCACAGAGTGCTTCCATGTAGGTGACCGCTTGCCTCCTACCTTTCCAATCCTCCCCCCTCCAGCTGCCTTTGGATCCCCTCTACCTCCTTAAGCTGTGCCAGCTGGTAGTACACTGGGCATCCCCCAAACTTCCAAGCCCAGTCCAGCATCATGGCCACACCACACCCTGTGCACCCAACCACCCTCCCAAAGATACCTGCTCTAGTGATATGCGGTCCCTTCCCCATCATCACAACACTACTCCTAGCCCAGCCTCCAACAGAAAGGTTACCCGATATATTCCAGTTTAAGGCTTTCCACAATATCCATCTGTTCCACTAATCAGCAATTCACTGTGGATGCTGCACTATTTGGGACCAACCTATGCTTTTTCCCTGCTCCATGGCTGCATTAATGGGTAGAACTACACAAGCTGCACCTGAAGCCTCTTCCTCCAATTGCAAGGCAGGTGTTCCCCTATAAATGAGCTGCGCTCTGTGGAGGAGGGGTTGGGGAGGGTGGAATTAGGGCCCACACCCGACTCTCACAAGAGGGAAATCAGCCCTAGAAACACAATCCCAGCTCACCTCACTTTAAACTCAAACAGAATTACCTGAAACAGCAGTCCCAGCCCCCCACAGAAACTTCCAGAAGTGAAGACAGCTTCTCCCCACTGCAAAATCCTACAGAACTTGGAAACAAAAAAAAGAAACGTTAATCTGAACATGTGACTAGATGGCCAACTTCAAACATTCTGGCAGGGAAGAAGCCCGGAGACCAGCATTCGGAGAAAGAACATTTACAGGTATTAAAGTTTCTATTTCTCTCTCCTAAAGCTGGTCTCCAAGATCATAACTACTGGGATATACTAAAGCAGCACATTCCCTTGCTTCCCAGGTGGGGAAGAATGTTATCAGCCCTTCTGGTCCACCACACCTGGGGGACCAGTAGTAAGGGACGCCTCCGTGGAGGCGGACACATCCAATTTGTAAAACCCTGAAAAAGGTATGGATGGATGACCAAGTGGCTGCTCTGCATAAGCCTGCCGGCAAGGCTTCTTGGGAGTCCGCCCAGGATGCCACTATTGCTCTCATGGAGTGGGCCCTCACTGGACCTGGTAGGGCTACCCCCGCTTTCTGGTAGGCGATAGATATGGTGGAACAAATCCATCTGGCAACAGTGTCTTTTGATGCTTTTTGGCCCATATTCTGCCCCAAAGTGAGAATCAACAAAATCTAAGTCTTGCGTACGGAATCTGTTCTTTTGATGTATAGCCGGAATGCTCTCCTAGGGTCCAGCGTGTGAAATTCCCGCTGTTTCTCGTTCTCAGGGCGAGGACAGAAAGAAGGAAGGTTCAATTCTTGGTTGCAGTGAAAAGGAGGCATCGCCTTCGGTAAAAAAGAGGAAGCTGTTGGCAGGACCACTGAGTCCTGATGAAACACAGTGTAAGGCTCTTTGGTCGACAGGGCTCCTATCCCACGGATGCACTGTGCTGAGGTGATGGCTGTAAGAAAAATGACCTTCACCAGGTGGAGAAGGGAAGCTTCTTTAAGAGACTCAAAGAGGGCAATGGTTAGGGCCTTGAGGACCAGGTTAAGTCTCCAAGGTGGGACTATGGGCTTGACTGGAAGACATGTTAGCATGGCTGCTCTCAGGAATTGTCTAACAGGAGGGTGAGCACCCAAGGACTCCCCTGAATCCGCCAGCAGCAGAGCTGAAACTTGGAGTCACAAGGCTGCAGTTGGAGACCCTTGTCAAAGCCTTCTTGCAGGAACTGTCGTATAGTGGGGAGAGATACCTTGTTGCCTGGTATGTCGATGGATTGTAAACAGAAGAGAAATCTTCACCATATCCTGTAATAGACCTTGGAAGACGAAGGTTGTCTTGAGTGGATCATCATTTCAATGACAGGTAGAGTATTTCTAACTCCTTGAGAGTCTCCTGCTCAATCTCCATGCTGAGAGGGACAGATTGCGCAGATTGGGGTGCAGTACCAGGCCCTGATGCAGCAGGTCCGGGCTGGCCTGAAAAAAATCAGAGGAGGTTGTACAGGCACCGGTACTGTCTTACTCCCGAGGCCAGGACACAGGCAGTCAGAGGTACAATCCTTCCAATCCTGAACTATGGGAATATAGTCTATGGGGCCACCACTGAAACTAGCCGGCTCAAAGTGCACACCTCCTTAAATAAAGCCTGTAGGTTTGCGTTAGGGGCAGACCGCCTATTGCATACATGTGAACTGTACATACAGACTGAATGGCTCCCACTTATGGACTGCATTAAGCTCCATGCCTGCATCTTGGGACAGAAGGCACTACTCGGATTAGCACCTCCCTCTATACAAGCCTTATTCCCTCCTGCTCCAGCTGAACATGCCACAAGAAGTGTTAAACATGCATTAGCTGTTCCATTCAGAAGGACTGCCTTGGGGAGACGAGCCTTTGCAGGGGCCCCTGCTTGGATAAATGAGCTACCAACCGCCATCACAAGCCTTACCCAACTTGGGCCTTTCAAGTCCGAGCTAAGGAAGTCTATCCACCCTCCTGTATGTTGCTATTGCCACTGTTAACCCACGAGCCAACACGCCTCTGTTCCCCAAAGCCATGCTCTTAAAGACTATCTCCCCTCCTGTACACTGCTACAGCCACTATTAGCCTAGCAGGTACCAGAACCCTAGGCTTCTTCTTTTCACTCTACAATTTGACGCGAAACTCCCTGCTCACCACTTGCCTCTCTCACACTCTCCCCGACAAACCTTCACCCGCTGACCTCCTTACACCACCCACCTCTGAGCCTACCGTCATCCCCCTCCTCTGATTCTTCTTCTCCTACCTAATCCTGATTGGTTCCCTCTACCCTTTCTGACTACTATGCCTAGGCTGATTCCTCTGGCTATAGACTAGTAACCTTTAGGTATCAGTGCTGATGAACAGCCCCATTTCCCGTTTCCTCCCAATACAAGATCCTGCCTAGCTTCCACTTCAGATTTTTTCTCAAACTAGCACCCAACTCTGACTTAAGCACTTAATTGCATGGCATAACGTGTGAACCCAACCCCATTGACTATGCACCTTTATCCTGGTTATGTGTTATTTGCCTATGTTATCCTACATTGTTAAGCTATTGCCAATGTTTACCAATTTCTCCTGTTCACATTTTTCTTACTATTACATGTTCTTGGCAATGCCTATTAAGCTGCTACTGACTCCAAAACTTATGTACCCTCCCATAGCCACGTGGCGATGATCCTTTGTAAATAAGCTTTTAGCTCAAAGGTTGCAATTCTGATTACTAAATAAAATTAAATTAAATAAATAAGGTTGTAGCAATATTTGAACCGGTCGAGGGAACCATGGCTGGCAGGGCCAGCGTGGACAGATTAGAAACAGCTCCACCTGGTCTAGAGCGATGTGAGCAAGACCCTTGAGATTAGTGGTATTGGGGGGAAAAGGCGTACAGGAGATCGTACTGACCCCAGTTTATGGAGAAGGCATCCTGTGCTATTGCCAGCTCGTCCCTGGTTAGGGAGCAGAACTGCAGAACTTTGTAAGTTTGTCAGCAGGTGAAAAGATCTACCTATAGGAGGCCCCACTGTGTAGTAAGGAGGTGTAAAGCACTGTCCTTCAATTCCCATTCTCCTGGAAGAACGTCCTTTCAACTTAGCCAACCTGCCATGATATTCTCCTGACCTGGGATGTACACGGCCATTAGGCTTTCCAGGTGGTGCTCTGCCCACTGGAACAGCAACAGGGTTTCTTGTAACATCCGAGAGCTCTTGGTGCCTCCCTGGCGATTAACGTAGGTCACTGTCATTCGATTGTCTGTGAGGACGAGCACACCCCAGTTAGAGATCTGTACTTGGAACCGCTGAAGTGCCGGGGACTGCACACAACTCCAGAACGTTGATGCTGCTTGTAACGCGTTTCTGCCAGAGACCATTTGCCCTGTGTCGAGAGCTGATCCATGTGAGCTCCCCAGCCCCAAAGAATGGTAGCGGCAGTGATTCTCATCTGGTAAGGATACCCTAGTTTGAGACCCTTCATGATGTAGGGTTGTCAAGTCCACCAATGAATGAGATGCTTTCACCTGGCGAGAGATTTGTATCCGCTGGCCCAGACTATCCCTTGACTGAGACCATTGTTGGAGAAGGTTCAACTGGAGGGGACGCATGTGAACCAGTGCCCAGGGAAATGAGTCTGCCAGGGAGACCATCATCCCTATGAGCTGCATGAAGGTGAGAGCTGGCAGGTATTGTGCCGATTGGAATTTGCTGATAAGGGCCCCGAGGTCCCTGAACTTTGATTGTGGGAAAAACCTTGTTCTGTAGTGTTTTGAAGTCCACACCTAGATTATTCAGGCTCCGGGACTGTATTAGACTGAATTAGAAGCGGCGTTTCCCCACCTTGAATCTGAGGAATTGTCTGTGAACCCTTCGGATAGGGATATGCAGATAGGCATCCTGCAACTCTACTGAGGCCAAAAAATTCCCCTGATGGAATTCCCCGATGATGGATGAAAGGGTTTCCATCTTGAATGTTCTGTTGCGAATAAAGTCGGCCAGAAATTTTAGGACCAATATGGGCCGGAATCCTCCTGAGAGTTTTGGATTTATAAAAAATAAAGAAAATGCCCCTGTGCAGTTTTGAGATGGGAACTTCTTCGATTGCTCATGCCTAGATAAGGTCTGTGATCACTTATAACGTTGCCACTTTCTTTTCCTGATTGTTGGATATGGGGAGGGCAATACACAGGGTAGTGGGGGCTTTGATTCGAGGTAACCCACGCATACTACATCTAGCACCCAATTGTTCATGATGGAGTGGACCCACTCCTCGAAAAAACTGGAAAGCCTGCCCCCTACTTGAGGATGGGTCCAGGGATCCTCACTGAGACTTTTTGGCATTGCCTCCGGCATCCCGGAAGCCACCACTTCTTCCCCTGAAGCCACGCTGGTTGTGGGAGGAGAACTAAGTTAGTCGGCCTGAAAATGTTTTACTTTGTCCCCTTGAATAATTCTTGGCCTAAAAATTCTGCCTGGATCCCAACGACCAGGACCTGTTCCTGCCCCTGGATTGTGGCATGCAAACTTTTGCTGTTTCTTCGGGTTCCTTGACCACCTCCTTTAGAGCCGATCCAAAAAGGAGGCCTCCTTCATAGGGGGAATTCACCAAGTGCACCTTTGAGGAGGCATCCGCCTGCCATGCCCACAGCCACAGGTTACATCGAGCTGGGGTTGGGTAAAATATGGCTCCTGCTGCACATCTGACTGCCTCCTCAGATACATCAGCCGAGTAGGCAGAAGCTAGCGCCATTAGTTGTAGTTGCTGCAGGACAGGTTTGTTCTTATCTGGCTCATCAATAAGCTGGAATGCCAGGTCAGTGGCCCATGATAGTGTGGCTCGTGCCAAGAACAGATTGGCAGCAGCTGCCTTGAGTGGGGTTGCGGCGGACTGAAACGCCTTCTTGAGGGATGCGTCCACCTTCCTATTCACTGGGTCCCCCAGGGAAGCCCCACCCTCTGCTGAGATAACTTTTTTTTTTGGTAAGGTTTGGAGGCCAACGGTAGCCTGAAAGCTGGCTTTGAGTGCTTAGGAGCTGGTGAGGAGGGTCCCAGGTGAATCTCCTTGGTTGCCTGTTCAATAAAAAAAAAAAAAAAAGCTAGCTCATCCAAGTCAAGGTTTGTGGATGGCGAGGTGCCTGAATCGGAATCATCGCCCGGAAGTTCCACCTCTTCTGGGGAGGAGTAACTGGACTCTGATGGGTCAGGGGACCTGTCTCGTCAGCATTTCCCCTTGTGGGCATCTTGGATCTGCTCCTGGATCTGGACCTCTTTTTTTCCTCATGTCATGTCATGAGGAAGGGTACCCCTCGTCATCTGAGGATGGGAAGGGGGTTCGCCTTCGGGTGGCTTTCCTCTGCGTCCTGTGATCTGGGAATTGTGCAGGATATCAAAGGGAGACAGGATGCGGGCCAAAGCCCTGTTTAGCTTTTCGATGAGGTCTGGACGAGGAATGCCACCCATCTGAGGTGGAGGTCTGTTCAGACCCATTCACCAGGGTTTGCTGCTCCTGCAACTCTGAAATGGATGCATCCGTGGCCTCCTCCAAACCTTGGGGCAATGGCATTTTCGCACTTTAAGCAGAGTGAGCCCACAAAGGTGGCCAGCAGTGGGGGATCTGCATTAGTGGCACTTTCTGCCCCTAGAGGGCTTGTCCATTCTAGAGGAGGACATACTGATGCTTGTGGTGTCCCTTGGGCAAGGAATTTAAACTGTGATTCTGTTCCAGCCCTTACTGACAGACCCACGATAGCCCCCTTTTACAGTCCCCCCCTGATGACACTGATGCTTGGAGTTAGAGACTTGAAAAGCCGTTGACATGCGAAGGCCAGTAGTGAAGCTTGGAGCCAGGGGCTTGTAAATCCATCGACGAGCAAACGCCAGTAGATGCTCATCAACACACTAGAAGACTTGCCACCCCACTCGCCTTAATGCCACTGACCACCTGGTTCGTCGAGGGACCCCTGCTGGTGGAGTGCAATCACTCCAACTGACTTCCCTTGCTGCTCTGAATGGAGTCTGCGCATGGTACAGCGCATCCATCGATGAGCCGAAGGGGAAATGCGGCTCTTCCATTGCCGGGAATGACTGTTGCGGTTTCTCCCTGTTGCTCCTGAGAGTAATACAGTCGTTATTTTGTGCTCCTTGTAAGTCCTGCTGCACCCCCAAGAAGAAGCGGACTCTGGATTGGGGGGGGGAGAGAAAAGGCAGCACCGCGGAAACTCCTCAGAGTGCAAGAAGGCGGGAGCGGGGAAGGGGAGCCAGTCTGTACAGCATGCACGGCTGAGACTGGAGTCCTCAATAAGTTAGAGAGGCAATTCCCTTAAAGGAAAACTACACCCAAAACTTGAAACAATATATGTTGTGCAGAGTGTTTTAATTTGTATGTGAAGTTCTAGTGTTTCCTTCCCTCTGACTGGTACTAGGAGTTTTTCCTAAATTAGCCTGCTAGCTTTAGGGTAGTTTTACAACCCCTGGAGATCTCCATATCAAATAGCTTAATTGTATTTCTTTGTCCTACAATGCACCTTGTTTCATGCGATGGTGATTTAGCAGAGTCCATAAATCCAGCAGAAAACATTGCATTACAATCAGTTCACAACAATAGAGGTGGCTATATTTTAAAATCTGTAGAATTCAGCTTGTTGACCACCCTCATCCTAAAGGTTTTACTGTCCTGAAAAACTTTGCTACTGGTAATTTTTGTGTAGCTTGTAAAGCTTCCAAAGATATTTAGTTTGTTTGGCAAGTGTGTGCTGAATGTTGGGTCTCTCTTACATCAGTCACATGAGACAAGATGCACTATGGGAACAAGGAATACAATTAAGCTATCAGGGATGAAGATCCCCAGGGGTCGTAAAACTAGCATAAAGCTAGCAGGTTAATTTGGGAAAAACTAATACCAGTCAGAGGGAAGGAAACACTAGAACTTCACATACAAATTAAAACACTCTGCACAACATACATGTTTTCAAGTTTTGGGTGTAGTTTTCCTTTAAGTAGAATTTCTTGATGAAACTGCTGGACCTCTCTTGCCAATAAAAATAATCAGCACTTACAGTTTGATGTCTTCAGCTCTGTCACTCTGGTGACAGAGCCCCTGCAGAGAACATGCCTCGTCAGGCAGGAAGTAAACTGATTGCTGCAGGAAATGAAGGGGAAGATGTAGTCTCCCTACAGAGATCTGTATCCTGCCTGTCACATGGTACCAGGAAGGACCTCCCAATAGTTATAAGCCCGGAGACCAGCTTTAGGAGAGAGAGAACTGCTCCTTCCAGGACTGCTCTCAGCTGTATGGGTGGAGGACCACGGATAGATATAGTTATTTTCAACTGAGAGATTTTATGTCACTGAGCACATTCAGACAGCTAAGGCAAATAATCAGGAATTCACCCCATGGGGACCTGGAATCAGGCTGGGACTCTGAAATGGACGGGGGGAGCTATATCCCTGTTATATTCGTATCTTCAAGAATTGGCTCATGCTACAGAATACTTAAAGCAGAAATGGGAACAGGACTTAAATATTTCCCTATCCGATTCCCAGTGGGGGAA
The DNA here is from genome assembly GCA_016271365.2 of Neoceratodus forsteri. Lineage (NCBI taxonomy): Eukaryota > Metazoa > Chordata > Ceratodontiformes > Ceratodontidae > Neoceratodus > Neoceratodus forsteri. The sequence goes on along the minus strand of CM028131.1, from coordinate 104,486,338 downwards.
GATTTGGGAAGAGGCGTGTTCCACCTCTTTTCTCCAAGATGGAGAGAATGTTTGGAGAGTCCACGCCCAATATATTTTGGTTGCACAGGTCCAAGCAAAATGGGATCCTTCCATCTCCTCTGCATGCTGAAAGCAGTGTGGAGAGGCCATGGCCACTCACACCCGTATGTTTTGGCAGTGCCCTAAACGTTCATACTTCTAGAACACCATTAATCGAATTATTCAAATTCTCACTTTATACTGCCCCTTAATGGGGGAACATTTATTACTAGGACTTAAACCTCCTGATCTTAGGGGATGGGAGGGAGTCCATCTTTAGAATATTATGCATAACATACTAACATACTAAAAGCAAGCAGAATAGGCCTAACAGTCTTTCTTGTCTGCTCGATAGCCAGCCCCTATTGGGCGCTCGCTCCTGCCACCTCCCCCAGCCCCCGAGAGGGTCATCTTCGGCTTCAGTATACGCATGCACCTGTCCCACCCCCTCTTAAAGCCCTCCACTGTGCCCTCCTCCACTAGACTCCTGGGCAGTGCATTCCATGGCCCCACCACCCTCTCAGGGAAGTAATGTCTTCTACATTCTCCCCTGTAGGTCCCCCCTCCAGCTTCCACTCATGCCCCCTGGTTGTGCCCCCTTTCTTTAACCTGAACATTTCTTTGGTTCTGCCCCTGTTAATCCCTTTCACATATTTGAGGACCTCTATCATGTCCCCCTGTCTCTCCTCTCCTCCAGTGAGTACAGCCTAAGGACTTCCAGCCTTTCCTCATAGGTCCTTTCACTCATGCCCCGAATCATCCTGGTTGCCCTCCTCAGAACCCTCTCCAGCAATGCTATGTCCTTCCTAAGGTGAGGTCTCCAGAACTGCACGCAATACTCAAGTTGAGGCCTGATCAAGGCATTATACTGAGGGAGGATCACCTCCCTCCTCCTGGACATAATTCTCCGGGCTATGCAGCCCAGAATCCTGTTTGCCTTTGCCGCAGATCTTCTGCAGTTTTCAGTGTTGTTCATTTTGGTGTCTACCACCACCCCCAGGTCCCTTTCACTCGTTGTGGCTTGTAGTGAGATAGCATCTGCCTCTAAGACTATCACTAGGAGGCGGTTACAGGCGGATCCCCCAACATATGATGAGTGGGTGGCAGTCATTTCACAAATCCAAGACATGGAAAGACTCTCTTTCACAATACAACATAGAACCTCCGCCTACATCATCTCTCCAGAGGCCCCAGAGTAATGCCCAGTTGGATAGCATTAAAGGGGATTGATGATTCTACATCATGGGTTGCCAACACCCCAATCCTTTATTATGGTGGAAAAGTGAAACACCTGTACAAAGACAGTAAAACTTTTAGTAACATAAGTTATATTACATTCTTCTGAATAATGAACTCCAGTGATACTTGATAAATAAGTTTCCGTATTGTTCAAATGTCTAGGTAGGTTATATATTACTAAGCAAAGTTAAGTTGTAGACCAATTTATTTTTCATTGTTTTTATTGTATTCATTGCTGAATGCGTTGAAGATTCCTGATAACAGCTGTAACCACTGTGTATGCTTTCGACATTCTCAAATTCAATAATTTATTTAAAAAAAAAAAAAAAAGGGACGAAACTCGGAGGGTTTCTCAGACATCAGGCAACTTAGTTACACTGGCACTTCTCTCAACGAGAAGCATGTACCATGTTCTCTGTTAATGAATATAGTTTACACCAATTCTGTGATTTTATCCTGTAATGTTCATGGGGGTTAAATAACCCAATGAAACAAAGCAAGGTCCTCAGCTTAAATAGGAAAAGACAATTTTATACTACTCCAAGAGACCCACCTGTCTGAGGTGAACATGAAATGTCAAGACAGTTTGTGTACGGTACCATGGTGGCTTCCTCCTATAAATCTGGGCAGAGGACAGAAGCTGTGGTTCTGGTGCGAGACACGGTCTTGTTTGAGCCAGTGGACCAGAAAACAGATAGGGAGGGACGATGAATGAAACTGAACAAGCAGAGGGGACAACTTCTGACTAAGCTTAGAAAACAATTGGGCTCCATTTTAGACTATAATGTGGAACAGCAGCTCATGTTCTTAAGGCAACGTTACTATGAAGGGGGCCCCAGAGCACTAAAGCTGCCGACAGGTTGACTTCGGGTTTAGAGGGCTAGACACATATTTTAAGGGTGACCCACCCTGTAATGAGACAACTAGGTACAGTCCTGGACATCTCAGTGGCTGTCAAAACTGATTACTTGACCTTCTACACTGTTGAGACTCACCCTGGAGAGACAGCAATTGAGTCTTTCCTGTGGCAGCTTCAGCTCCCTCATGTCTCAGAGGCTCAAAATAAAGCCCTCATTGCCCCAGTCACTAGGCACGAAACAGAGAGATCAGTAGATTCAAAACTGGAAAATGCCCAGGAATACATGACTTTGGGGGAGAATTTTATAAAACAATTTAAAGATGTATTATAAAATGGGTAGGGTAAATCAAGGAATGTCATTGGCTAGTTACCCATGCATGAAATATGTTCCATGCATGGGTAAAAAAAGGTGCTGGCAGTAAAAAGGCCAATATCCATAAGCCATGGAACGTTGACATTTTTACTGTCTGCCATCTTTGCATTTGACAAGCGCGAGAAAAACTAATTTTGAATTAGTCAGCGTATGGTCTTAAAACCTTAACGATGCTTAGAGAAAACGAGGTAGATTTCAATATTAGCATGTCGGGAGAGGATTTTTAGCATACCAGAGGAAAGTTTTACTGTTGTGGAGAAAAAGCCGGCAAGTCCAACAGTAAGTGTAATTAACACAGAACGTGTCACTACGATGCCACCGCGAATGACAGTGACTGCTATGCCTACATATCTAAATAAAGCAAAAGTTGCAAACAGGGCAATACATGCAGTTAAAACTGTAAACCCCATGGCCAATTCATCACAGAATATGACAGCTGGAGCTGTAACTGACATCAAATCGCAAATGTCCAAAACCGCGTGAAATGTCAATTTCAGTGAAACTGACAAGCCCATTGCAAGCACATCACGGCACTTAGCACTAAGCAGTGATGCAATTGAGGACGGGAAAAATGAAAGGAATACAAAAAAAAAAAAAACACATTCTGGGCCATAAAAGTTTTTGATGATTGGAAAGCAGCAAAAAACTACAAAATAGATTTAAAAACTGCCACCACCACTGAGATGAATGAGGCTTTCAAACATTTTTATGCAGAAGTGAGGAACACTGAAGGAAAAGAATATTCCATCAGCAGCTATTGCAGCTTGCGATCATCCCTGAATAGACACTTAAATTCAATGCAGATTGGAAGAAAAATAAATATCATAACAAATCCGGACTTTAACTCAAGCAACAATGTCTTTGTGTCTGTCACAAAACGTTACCGGAGACAACAAAAAGATGTTTCAAAGCACTACCCTCCAATCTCAAAGTCCACTTTAATGTTGCTCAAAAATCCCGCTTTATCTCCTGACACTACGCCTGGCCTTCTAAAAAAAGTCTGGCTAGACATACAATTGTATATGGCCAGGCGTGGGAGGGAGGGCCTCAGAAACCTGAAACCTGACAGCTTTATCTTTCTCATGGATGAAAACGGCGAAGAATATGTCAGCCTCTCGTTCAACGAGGCAACGAAAAATCACAGTGACCCATTTCAGCCCAATAAACAGAGCCACAGAGGGTTCATGTATGCTGAACCAAACTCACCACAATGCCCTGTTGAAAGTTTAAAGAAATATTTTTCCAAACTGCCGCCAGATGCTCCAGCCCTGTATTGTCACCCACGCAGACTGCCTCAACATTTCCTGGACTGCTCAGAAACCTGGTACACTACCCAACCACTTGGACTGAACACTCTGTCAACTCTCATGAGCAAAATAAGCAAAGAGGCATCGCTCAGTCAAATTTATACAAACCACTCGATTAGATCGACAGCTGTTCATTTGCTGTCTGACGCAGGGCTCCAAAGCCGAGAAGTCATGGCTGTAACGGAGCACCGTTGAGAAGCAAGCCTTCGCTCATACTGGAGTGCGTCCTGCCAAGATCGTAAAAGATGGGAGCTCAATATTGGGGCAAAAGAATGACAGCACACAAGAAAGTACACAAGAAAGAAAGAAGATGAAATTAAGATAAACACAGTGCCACCAGCTGGAATGATCTTTCAATCAAGGTCCATTTATCTTTAATGGCCCCATGACTTTCAATGGACCTGTGAATTTCATTAGTCCGACTAAGTGATCTGTACTTAAAGTAAACCGCAAACAGTAAAAGAAATATAAAAGCAATTTTTCTTGTTCAAATACCCACTCCACTTCCCAGTTATTATTCTATTCCTCCCTTTACCCTTCATTCTATGTAGAACTACTTTATGCTGCGTAGTAATTTTTTCAGCAAAAATAAAAGTTTTTATGCACTTAACTTAAAAGTTTTCCTTGCTTTTTTAAACCAAAAAATGCATGACCATTTTATAAATGCAATAAGACATTCAAGCGTGTGCATGTAACATATTTTACGCACCCAGGGGGCTAAAGGCACTCGGCCAGGCCCTCGTGCCTTATTACGCTGCCGTCAAGCGTAAAATATGTTCCATGCACAACGTATTCCCTCTTTTGCACACAACATATACATCGGCTCTGGAAGAACAGGGACAGATGGCCCTTTCCTGGTTGCAAGCAGTAATCTCAGTGATCCTGAAATCCGCAGAGTAAGGACCCCATGAGCTGTTCCTCTTACAGAACAATCTTCTTCTTCTTATACAGACTACAAAATCCTCATGTCTATACTAACAAGGAGACTGGAACCTGTTATCACCCAGCTTATCCATTTTGATCAATCTGGCTTTGTATCCGGGTGTCAGGCATAAGATATTCGCTGGTCGGTCCATATTAACCATCTTAACAGAACAAAACAGCATTCTTTATGAGTGCAGATAGAAAAAAAAGAGCATTTGACAAAGTCTCATGGGCATTTTATAGAGGGTCCTCGGACCAATCTGTACAGTACATTTCCACACTTTATATAAAACCATCTACTTATGTTAGGGCAAACGACGTAGGATACGTATCTCATTATTTTATCATATCTTCAGGGGTCAAAATTGGCACCAGCCCACTAGCCAAATGCTGGCAGATTTTGTATCGGGCTAGTAAGATTTTCCTTTAACTGGCCCTGCGGGCTTGTACTGGAGAAGGTAACATTTCAGTAAGTACACCAGCTGGGTCAGTGGAAAAGTCTGTGGGGCTAGTGGATTTCCCCAGTCACTAGCCCTGCTGGCTGCAAAACTTAATTTCGACGAAGGCAGTATAATGTAGTGGTTAAGGGCACTGAGCTGCAAACCTGGAGACATAGGTCTGAATCCCACTTGCATACTGTGTGACCCTGAGCAAGTCACTTAACTTCCTGGTGCTCCCAGGTCGCATCTGGAAACAAGCTCCAGCTCAGTGTGCCTTTCCTAGTTAAACAATTTCTTCTCTCCTTATTTACCTGCTGTGTGTGTGTGTGGGCTGGTTTTTTTTTTTACTTCTTCTAGGAAAAGCACTTTAGACAATATCACATGATACCATTAGCCCTCTGGTATAGCATGAACATTGGACTTAATCTTGGACTTCACCTCACAAAATTAGTCACGTGGCTCTTGGGTTTGTTTTTTTCTCAGCAACAATCTATTATCTTTTAGTGCAAATAATTTAGCTAAACCCTTTAATGATGCACAATACATTACACTTCATTCATGTGATGTCACAAGCCCCAGAATATATGAACACGCCAGCAGAAACAGGCCTCAAGGTCTAGAGAGTCTGCTTGATTGTACAGCTAGCCCCTCAACTCTGCAGCTGCCCCACCCACCCCTCCCTTTTCATAAATACCCCTTCACTCTGTCCCATCCCCTCCTAAAACCACCCACCGTGCTTCAGGCCACTACCTCCTCAGACAGAGCATTCCACTTGTCCACCACCCTCTCTGTGTAATAATGCCTCCAGACTTCCTCTTGAATCTTCCCCACTCCAGTCTCAGCTGGTGTCTCCTCATGACCCTCCCCCTTCTGATCTGGAAAATCCCTTCTGTGCTAGTCTTGTTTATTTAAAGGTTTCGATCATGTCACCCCTATCTCTCCTCTCTATCAGAGAATACATATTTAGCTCACCCAACCTCTCCTCATAGGAGTATTCCTCTAACCCCTGAATCATCTTTGTTGCTCTCCGCTGGACACCCTCCAACAATCTGATGTCCTTCCTCAGGAATGGACGCCAGTACTGCATGCAGTATTCCAGGTGTGGCCTGACCAGTGACCTGTACTGCGGCAGATCACCTCCCTATTTCTGGAGGAGATTCCCCTCGCAATACACCCCAGCATCTTGTTGACTTTCGCTGCCGCTTTCCTGCACTGCGCCGAGTTGTTCATACTCCTCGTTACAAGTACCCCTAGATCCTTTTCCTCCTCTGTGCATTCCAGCTGTACCCCCCAGCTGATAGCTGCTCCTCCCCAGATTATTAGCCCCGGAGTGCAGTACCTTGCACTTTTTGGCGTTAAACCCCAACTGCAGTAAGATATTTGGACTGTCTGATGTATGAATTTTCTCAATTGTGAAAAATCTTAAATTTCAAAAAAAAAAATCATACATTTCTATTTGGCTCAGAAACTACACGTGTGATTTTCCAAGACACAGAGAAACAGAGACCAAGCATCCATCTAGTTTGCCTATAAAAAAAAAAAAAAAAGAGTGTTTTTACCAATCCCCCTGACCTAATGTCTCAAATCAGTATCCTACCCCAAATCCTCCCTCTCTCACCCTAGCTCTAACAGCAAGAGACATACTTAACCCTCGGCTTTCCCCTGGAACTTGCACTTGAAGATTGGTTGGTGTCTCTGCAAAGCAAACTCTGCCCAAAATGGCCTACAGCCCTGGACGATGATTTATTTTTAAACAGCTTCTAAAAGGGAAGTCAGTCAAATTCCCTTCCTGCTCTGTATTACAGCACACTTGATGTACATCAGAATTCATTTGCAAAGAACGACTCCGCTCATCTTTAACATCAAAACCAAACTAAACTCCTGCCCCCACCCCCGAGTTACTGACAGATACCCACTGCTGACCTTTTGTAGGAGGCAGCAAAAATGAACACAAAAGCAAGATTGCCTGAAGTTGACACCCAACCCCCAAAGCACATCCAGCTGCAAAGAAACGGTCCACAACTATAGCTGCTGCTGGCAACCATGTATATGCCTCAGTTACACCGTTTTTACCGCAGAGCTTCTGCTAACTCCACATTAGAAATATAAGCTTTTGTTTCAATAAGGATAAGAACTGTAAGGCAGATAAGCCCCATTTACAAAGCTGTCTTGTAAGGAAACAAATAACATCGCATACAATATTAAAGACAGTTGTATTTACGTAGAAGGCAAAATATACTAACATACTAAAATGCCAGCAGAATAGGCTTAACGGTCTTTCATGTCTGCTCATTTGGGTCAGCCCCCAACCTGGGAGCTGACCTTGCTGCCCCCCTCGCCTTCTCTGGCTTCTCCCTTCCCAGTTCCAGATATTCTTGCTGCACTGGATTTTGCTTCCAAAACCCTTCCCACCCCCTCTTGAACCCCTCCACCGTCTCTGCCTCCACCAGCCCCCAGGGCAGCGCATTCCATGGCTCCACCACCCTCTCAGTGAAGTAGCACCTCCTCCTTTCTCCCCTGAATCTTCCCCCGTCCAGCTTCCACCCATGCCCTCTAGTAGCCCCCTCCTCCTTCTTCCTTCAAAGCACCTGGACTGCTCCTCCCCTATTTACCCCCCTTCATGTACCTGAAGACCTCTATCATGTCCTCCCGGTCCCTTCTCTCTTCCAATGTGTACATATTTAGCTCTTCAAGCCTGTCCCCCTAGGTCCTGTCCCCCAGGCCCCAAATCATTTTGGTTGCCCTCCTCTGGACCCTCTCCAGGAGTTTAATGTTCCTCTTTAAAATGTTGCCTCCAAAACTGTACGCAGTACTTGAGGTGCAGCCTCACCAAGCAGTTATACAGTGGGAGTATCACTTCCCTCCTTCTGAAGGTGATCCCCCCTAGCGATGCATCCCTGCATCCTGTTGGCCTTGGCCGCTGCCCTCCTACAAGTCTCCGAGTTGTTCTTCTTGACATCCACCACCACCCCCAGGTCCCTCTCATCCATCGAGACTTGTAGCATCCTCCCCTCCCCAAGGATGCACATTTGGCCCAGGTTTCTGGCCCCAGGTGCAGTACCTTGCATTTCCCTGCATTGAACCTCAGCTTCCACTTTCTAGACCATCCTTCCAGAGCCTCCAGGTCCCCCTGTAGGGCCACCTTCCCCTCCTTCCCATCCACCACCGTATCCAGTTTTCAGTCATCCGCAAAGAGACTCATCTCACTCCTGGTACCTGTCCTTATGTCAGAGACGTAGGCATTGAACAGGAGGGGCCCAAGGACTGATCCCTGTGGGACCCCACTACTGACCCTCCTTGGGGATGAGACTATCCCGCCAACTAAGACCCTCTGAGTCCGGTCCTGGAGCCAACTGCCTATCCATCTGATCATCTGGTTCCCCACCCCCATTTCTCCCAGCTTATCCAACAGGCCCTCGTGAGGAACAGAGTCAAATGCCTTGCTGAAGTCTAGAAAGAGGACGTACACTGGTCTACCCAGGTCCAAGGCACTCGTCACCCAGTCATAGAACTCCACAAGGTTCGTCTGACACGATTCCCTGGGACGAATCCATGCTGTCTATCGTCCAGGCACCCTGACTTTTCCAGGTCCCCCCGCCTCTCCTTTGACAATGTCCTCCCATCACCTTGCCCATAACTGATGTCAGGCTGACAGGCCTGTAGTTCCCTGCCACCTCCCTTGATCCCCCTTGTGGATAGGCACAATATGCTCCACCTTCCAGTCCTGGGGCACCCACCCTGTCCTCAGAGAGATGGTGAAAAGCTCCACCAGGGGTTTCGCCAGGACATCCGCAAGTTCCTTCAGCACTCTGGGATGTAATTTATCCAGCCCCAGTGCTTTCTCCGTCTTAAGGGACCTGAGGGCTTCCCTCACTCTCTCTGCTGTGATTTCCACCTCCGCTACCTCGTCCCCCTGCTTAGCCTTCCCCGCTCCTGCCAGTGATGCCTTCCCCTCTCCCCAGACCTGCCGATCGGTAAGGGTCCCCCCCCTCCTCAGTATCACTGTCTCCTCCCATGTATGATGCAGCACCCACATTTTCCTTGGTGAAAACTAAGGTGAAGTACTCATTTAGCACCTCAGCCTGCTCCCCCGGGTCTTGTGCCCATCTCTCCCCTGTTTTAATCCTGCTAATCTGCCCCTTCACCCGTCAGTTTTCCCCAATGTATCTAAAGAACCCCTTGTTCCCTCTCCTAATTTCCCTGGCCAGGTTCTGCTCCTTCCTTGCCTTAGCCGCCCTCACCACCCTGGTGGCCCTTCTAGCCATCAGCTCATACTCCCCTCGATCCCTTTCACTCCTTAGCACTTGAATTGCCTATAGGCTGCCTTCTTTCCCCGCACCACCTCCTGGACCTCCCTGGTCCATCAGCAGGATTTTCGGGCCCTACCACATTTTCATCTACCTGCACCCCTCTCCTGATGATTTCCCACCTACTGTCAGCGTCCACGTCTGACCCAATCACATGCAAATGCTCCTTAAGGATCCTTCCCATTTCCTTAAAATCCACCCCCTGAAGTCAGTTACCTCCGTCTTTGTGCAGCCTTCTCCCCCTCCTAGGTCCAGGCAGAACCAGACCGTGGCATGGTCACTCCCCGCCAATGGGTCCCTTACCTACACACCCCCAATATGGTCACTGTCTGCCAGGACCACATCCAGTACCCGAGCCTCCCTGGTCACTTCCCCAACCTGCTGAGTTAGGAATGCATCCTGAAAGACATCCAACAACCTCTGTTCCCTGGCCACCGAGGATGTCATAGTCTCCCAGTCTGTTCCTGGCATGTTTAAGGCCCCCAACACCACCACTCTTCCCCTGCCCAATCTGCAGTGTCTCCCAACATCTGCCACCAGACTCTCCTCCTGCTCCTCCGCCAGTGCAGGGGGTCTATACACCCCCTATTTTTACTCTCTTGCCCCTTGTTATCAAGGTGACCCAAATCGCCTCCACAGTTCCTCCACCCTCTACTCCCCCATGCCAATGCAGTTTTTGACTATTATTGCTACCCCTCCTCCCCTTCCCTCCCCCCTGTCCTACCTGAACATAGTGTAACCCTCCAGGTTCAGGTCCCAGTCGTGTCCTGCGGTGGCCCAGGTCTCAGTGACAGTTGCCACATCCACCGCTCCCTCAGTTAGCATCACCTGGAGCTCAGGCATTTTATTGCCCAAGCTCCTGGCATTTAGCAGGACTACCTTCCACCCTTTCCCTATACTTCCATTTCCCCTGCTCGTGTTCCCATGCGGATTCCATTTTCCCCTGGTCTGCACTTTACCAGTCGGCCTTTTCCCGCATTCGTCCAGGTCCCCTGGAGGGTGGAGACAGAGTCCCTCCTTTATCGGACCCCCCTTAACAGCCTTTTCTCCCAGAAAGAAGCAAAGGCAGTAATACTGTGCATACATGCATATATGGGGCTGAGTGCACTATGTTAGTTACACGTAGATCCCATTATTATGCCCATATTCCTTAGAATAAAGTTGTCAGATTATTCTTGTTAAACACCTTTGGACCCCCTTCCCCAGTAGCTCACCTGCACCAGAGTTCCAGGAGGAAGGAATCGTAAATCCTCACTCAGAGGATCTGGTAATCCCATCCCTTCCACTTCCCAGTCCCAACCCAAAGAATACTCTCAACAGCACACTCCTGGATATTATATTGGTAAATAAACCTCATCATTATCCCTATGCAGGAGTACTTCTCAGTGACATAAGTGACCACTGTCCCATAGCTGCCATTAGATCAACAATCAAGCCACCCAATCCTGCAAAATTCCTCCCACGAAGGTCAAAAAAGAACTTTAATATTACAGGATATCTCCATGATCTGTGCCACACCACACGTTGGCAAGAATTCTATCTCACAGCCTCAATAGAGTCAGCTCTTCAAATCTTAAAATGATATAATCATAAGTGCCCCTCAATTCACATGCACCCCTCACCAGTGTCAGAACCAAACTCAAATCCTGTCGCTGGTTCTCTGCCGACTTAACCAACTGCTTGCCAGAGACAAACTCTGAAAAGGGCAAGAAAGACAAAGGACCCAAATGACTGGCTCCAATTCAGAAAAGCCAGAAACTCCTGCACAAAACAAGTAAGAAAAGCCAAGGCAACCTTCTACACAGCTGAACTAGATGCCTCCTATAACAACCCTTCCAGGTTCTGGGGTACCATAAAGGGCATCCTAGGTCAAACCTCTACCCCTGTCTTACCATCCAAAATTCAATTAAATAATATTGAAATCACCGACAAGCAAAATATCTTGAATGCCTTCAATGACCATTTCACTACAGCTGGCCTGGCTTTCGACTCCTCTCCTGCAAACCTATTAAAATCATCTCTAAACCTACAATCTACTGAGAATCAAAAGGTTGCTTCCACATTCTCATTCAAACCAATATTGTTCAAAGATGTAGAAGACCTCCTACTCCAACTAGATACCACCAAAAGCGCAGGTGCAGACTCCCTGGATCCCTACTTTCTAAAAGTAGCACTGTATGCCTTAACCGCCCCCCTCACCCATCTCTTCAATCTATCACTTGTCACTGGTACTATCCCCCCTCAGTATGGAAAACAGCTCAAGTGTTTCCACTACTTAAGGCAGGTGTTCCCATGGACCTCAATAATTATAGGCCCATCTCCATCTTACCAATACTATCCAAGATGCTTGAGAAGCTGGTAAACTCTCAGTTAACTGCCTACCTTGATACCAACAATCTCCTAAATCCAGCTCAATCTGGGTTTAGATCTATGCATAGCACCATCTCTGCTCTAGCAAAAGTCACAAATGACTGGCAGACTGCCCTAGACAAAAAGAATAATACCTGTGCTGTGTTTCTGGATCTAAGCAAAGCCTTTGACACTGTGGATCATGATCTCCTAATCACCTCACTAAACTCCATAGGCCTTGACTCACTCTCCATTAAATGGTTCAGATGCTATCTCTCTGGAAGGCTACAACTGGTAAAGAATGATGGTGATCTATCTACCCCTAAGCCACTCCTAAGAGGTGTACCACAAGGCTCCATCCTGGGTCCCATCCTTTTTGCCATCTACATCAACAATATTGACTCCAATCTCTCTCTTTCTAATATCCACCTTTTGCAGATGACACTGTACTTTATGTGAGCATCCTCACCATCAAAAGCCTGTGAGCTCCTACAGTCTCAATTCTCCTCCTCCAGCATAACCTATTAAAAAGAAATTATTACTAAATGCTAAGAAAACCAAAGCTATGTTCTTTGCCCACAAGAACTGTTCTTCCTCTATCCCATCATTCACCCTCCCACAACTCTCTACCATCCTTGGTGAAAATCTGGAATATGTTGACAAATTCAAATACCTAGGAGTATGGATGAACAATAAACTAGACTATACTACCCACGTTGAAGAGCTCCTGAAAAGCTAAGACAAAGACTTGGTCTATTCTATAGAATCAAACACTACCTGACCAAAGATTCCAAACAAAGATTAATCCTTGCATCATTCATGTCCCTCATTGATTATGCTGACTTCCTCTATGGTCATTGCTCCTCTCCCATCTAAACAAACTAGACACCCTGTATCATAGAGCTATTAGATTCATTACTGACCTTCCCTCTAGCACCCATCATTGCTCTCTCTACAATGCAGTCAGCTGGACATCCCTGCAACATAGAAGAAGAAAAAATGCTGCTATCTGGATCTACAAAGCTCTGACAAACAAACTCCCTTCCTACATCTCAGATTGCTTCATCCAGATCACATCCAGGCCCTACACCTTGAGGATCAACAAACTGATCCTGCTGAAGATTCCTATCACCTGCACCCGGTATGGAAGAGCTGCAATCAGTTATTCCCTGGCACTTATCTGGAATTCTATCCAAAGACCCTGAAAATGGAAACATTGATCCCCTTACATCCTTCAAAAGCTGTACACCAGCCTAATCCCAGATTCATGCAATTGCTTCCACAAGGCCTAGTCCTCCCACATCCCCACCCCCCACCCTCTCACTCCCTCACCCCCTTCTAAATCTCCTCCCTATTCTTCTATCATTGCTCTGGTCCTTTCCACATCAAACCTCAAACATATATGCCCACCCATGTACCATTATCCAAGCCTTATCCCCACCAGACTGTTTGTTTCTCACCTTTAATAGGTTTTTGGTTTACTGTCCTTTGCCTTGTATATATGTAAATAATTGCACATCTATCTCACTCATAAATGTTTGTATTTGTGCTATTTCAATATCATGTTTTTGTATACACTCTGTAACCTTTTTTGTTATGACCACTCAGGTCCATCTTGTAAATGAGCTATGCTCAATGATGTTCGCCTGAATAAATAAAGATTTTTGATTGATTGATTTGATTTGAGAGTTGCTCCCCTCCACGCCTCGATGTTTTGTGACGTAGGAATTTGTAGTGTACGAGGGCATGCTCCATTGCACTAAATGGGAGTGTCTTAAAATACATATTTTTATATTTTAGAGGGTAACTGGGATCATATCAAAGCCACTGATCAACTAACAAGAGCCTTCTTACTTGACCGATGGCTTTGACAGGACCCTTGTAAACCTCTAAAATATAAAAATATATTTTTTTTAAAGAGATATCCCATTCACAGCAATGGAGCAAGCCACTGTCACAAACTCCTATGTCTGGACCGTCAGGCGTAAGGGCAGCCCAGGGGCAGAGCTTCTCAGTCGAGACCAGGAAGGGGAAGGGATCAGGTTGCCAGATCCTTGGGGCAAGCACATACCACCCCTTCCCCTTAAAATATAAGTACCAGAACATTCTAAAGTGCCATTTAGAACTCCAGCGCAGGTAAGCTACTGGTGTGTGAGAGAGAGAGTGTGCGCGTGCTTCGCTAAAGTGCACTGAAAATGGTGCTATTCAAGTGGGACACCAAGGAGGTTTTGCATACAGCATATACAACTCTGTGCTCTTCGTGCAGCCAGGGGGTCACAAGGGGTACAGTAGCAAGCGAAAACAGCTGCATACTGCTGGATTTCCACACTCAGGGCTTGCTTAAAAGCAGTCAGGGATTCAGTATTTGTGGTTTCAAGTTTGATGTATTCCATACCTTTGCTATGTAGTAGCATGACTCAATTTTTCTGCAGTTGTTGTGAATAACAGGGATGGCAAGACCCGTTTTGGTTTTTTACCTGAAGTTGTATACGAATGTAGGGTAATTATTGCAGTTATTTTCCCAGGAAGTAAGCCCCCTTTCTCGTTTTGTTAAACAGACAACCAGGGGGTCCTAAAATGTGCCATCTTTTCACCTCAACGTCTCTAATTACATTCGTGTGCATTATTTTCATATCACATTGATTATTTTGGTGAAGTGGGTGCCCCAAACACTATATCGGGACCAATGAAAATCCACACTGGGGTTGAAGACTCTTTAAAAAAAAAACTCTAATAAAGCCTGCTCAGTGGCAGGTCCTGAAAAAAAAAATCGAGCAAACTCGAGAGACTGTTAGACCTATTCTGCTGGCATTTTAGTATGTTAGTATGCAACACAGTATTATAGTATATGGGTGCCACTGATTGTGCATGGGTTTAAGCAACTGCCGTAATCTTCTTATAGGACAGTTCAAAGGTCAAAGCAGGTGCTGTACTATCGTTCTGACATCACATCAATAGTACAACTTTTCAGCCTTGACCTGCCACATGAACGGCTCAGATGAGGCTCTATGTAGAAAATAAAAACAAACATGGCAGCGTGATTTAGCGAGCACCAGGCAGCTAAGCCACCGACTTGGAAGTCAGGACACGGAGAGCCATACATGGCTCCTTTTCGGAAAAATCTACTTTTTTCTGATTTTAAAAGTAAGCAGCACAGAGAGGTGACAGTGAGGAGTCGGACCGAGGAGGAGTGGCACCAGCAGGAACAGGAGCAGCACCTACAGCAAGTAACTACAAAAATAAAATAATGTACAACAAAACAGATAACACCCATATACTATATAAAACAGTGGATGGGTGAACATCCACAACTAAAGCTGCGTTTCCATCTCAGGCTGTTGACATCGCCAAAACCTCTTAAGCTTCGCTCTCGAGGTCTCTATGATGTCATCAACTCCCTCAACGGAAAACACAGCCTTGTTGTGGATGTTCACCCATCCACTATTCTATATGTGGTGACGGGTGCAGCTTGTCCACCTACCCTGCCTCACGTAATTGGTTAGTACCCAATTTGAGTACTAAACACACACATGATTATTTACTGGGATGCTGCTCCAACTCGTGGTGTAACCCTCAAAACATTCACAGCTCTCGTTAGGATCAGAACCCTGATCTCCAGCTCGGTATACCTCTGGCACAGCTACAGGATCTATCTAGGCAATCACCCAAGACAGGCTGTGTACACCGCTAACTTAATGCATGCCACTGGTGTAGTGGGGAGTGCTTTCAGCACCCAGGAAGTAAATTAATTGAACAGGGTGGTCAATATAAAGATCCTCAGTCATGCTCACGCTGTCTCAGCTTAGAGGGGAACTCTTGGATTACTGAGATGATAAAATAGGCTGTACTAATATACTAAAAATGCCAGCAGAATAGGCCCAACCGTCTTTCGTGTCTGCTCGTTTGGTCAGCCCCAACCCTGGGAGCTGACCCCCACCCTGGGAGCCGACCTTGATGCCCCCCCCCCAGCTTCTCCCTTTCCAGTCCTGGATATTCTCACTGCACTGGATTTTGCTTCCAGAACCCTTCCCCTGTACCTGTCCCACCCCCTCTTGAACCCCTCCACCGTCTCTGCCTCCACCAGCCCACTGGGCAGTGCATTCCATGGCTCCACCACCCTCTCAGTGAAGTAGCACTTCCTCCTTTCTCCCTTAATCTCCCCCAGATTCCACCCATGCCCTCTAGTTGCCCCCCCTTCCTTCAGAGCACCCTGACTGCTCATCCCTATTTACCCCCTTCATGTACCTGAAGACCTCTATCATGTCCCCCTGGTCCCTCGGCTATGATATTTAAAAGAACAGATTTATTTTTTTGAAAGAGAAAGCGAATCAGTGTAACCATGTGGTTTTGTGAAATTAATGCATGATCATGTGACTAGATTCCTTCAATCATGGCACAGGATTCATATTACCCATTTCAATAATGGACTACACTGCACGATGGCAGGGCTAGAAATTAATGGTATTCCACTTTGAAAACTAGTGGGCAGAACAGGACGGAAATGCCATTTTCATCACACTGTATTTCAACTGTGATACCACTTCTCCATGCCCCAACTCTGCAGCTCTTTTGGACAGTCGGAATATCAGATACTGAGATGAAATATCATACTTGGGGTTTAGATATTCCACCTGCCACACCAGATTATTTTCTTAAGGTCTACCAATGGACAGGATGCTATCAAGTACAGTGTCAGGGTAGTAACTGTCTACTTGCACTGGTGAGGGACGAGCAAGACCCATGCTCGCCGTCAAACCTTCTGTAGCAAAGGAAACCCCGACACTGTCTATTCTTACACATCAACCACAACGCAAATCTAAGGGACAGGATTACAAGAGCGAGACAGTGCATCAGCAGCAGACATAAAGATTAAAGTCCCATCAGATCACTCATTCCCCCCTGAAATGTAGGACTAATAAAGAGAGCTGATCAATGTTCTCTCTGAATCGATTCTCCACAACGAGCACATGGAACTCTAACACCCCCATGCCGTGCTAACTCTCCAAGCCAAACTGAAGTCCTGCTCAGAACTATAATAAACCAGACAGATCAAGTTTCCCCATTTTTTTAATCCGAAACCAAAATAACCTAATACCACTTGCTATGGGTTTGACTCAGGATGGTATTCCACGTCTAAATCTGGTTAATGTATTTTAAGGAGCATCTTACAGGGTTACAAACAAAACAGGGCCATAAATAATCCAGAACTTTCATGGACTCATTTTAATCTGCAAGTCTGCATAAATGTTATAGGCAGGAAGAAAAAAAAAAGTACCATTTCCATTGGAAAAAAGTTCTAGGAGCTGCAGGAAAGTGTCAACCACTTCCCTAAGGAAGGCCCTGTACACACTGCTAGTGTTTTAAAAACATTTTATAAAAATTTACACCAACAGTGTTAAACCATGGTTGTTGGAGCATCCAGATTATGCCCTGACACTGTTTGCCCAAGCACGTTCCCTGGCATCTCTGTGGAACCAGTGTAAAGCCCTGCGGGTACCGCAATGCATTCCACAACAGAGTATTAAATAGCTGGTGCAGCACAGCAAAAACGGGGGAATGCTAACAGTAGCCTGCTAACTATTTTCTGAGCAAGTCCATTATACAGTGCACAATAATAAAACTGTAGAACTTTTTTTAATTTTGCTAATCAATCTGTGCCAAGTGCTATGCATTTTCACAACCGATTAGCACTTTCACACGACAAACTGCTAATCAGTTTTTTCAGTTTATTTAAAACCCTGCACAATACATGCCAGGATACCAGATCAAGTGAGGAGCAGAATTTAAAAAAAGGGGGTCAGAATTGTTATTACTTTAAATAGCTCATCGTGATAAAATTAGCAGGTCAGATGTGCCTTTAAACGCATGCTACTAAATGGATCACATCAACACCGCTCTTAACTCAGGTTAAAGCACCTGAAAACCGTGCTACTCTGTAACTATGCTCCAGCCTGTTCCAGAGCAGGTTAAAGCATGGACCGAAGCACGGTTTTTACCGTGCTACAATCTGTATGCAAACCATTTAAACCATTTTTAAGAGCTCAAATGGTTTACAAATCTTTGCGTGTACAGGGCCTAAAAGTGCACAGACTCAAGAGATCTTGCCAGATGGCACAGTGCTTGGTAGCTGGGATCCCAGAGTTTTCTCCAGATAAAAAAAAAAAAAAAAAATGAAAGGATGGGGTCATCTGTGGAGAAACAGTGCAAAGCATGCTACATTCTGTCTGCTTCTCTGTTCAGTTCTGCCCCATTTCATTTTGACAGTCCTTACCAGAGGTCAAAATTAGCAGCATGCATGGAGCCCAAGGCTCCCAGACTTCCCATGGGTTCTTAAAGTAAATTTCTAAGTTTTTATTTTATCTATTTAGGCTTCAGGCAAAAGTAGAAATTTTTTTTTTCCCCCCAATGCTCTGTTTTGCAGTGGCGGGAGCTGGTGGACCAGGAAGTAGAAAGGATCAGATGGTTGTGGGTTTGGCTCCAGTTAACGATCCCTTCCCTCCAGAACAGGACATGGGGAAACAGGCTAGCACTGCTATAAGGTAATGGGTGATGAAGACCATATGCATACATTAAGGAGCAAAACTAAACCACAGTACTATGAATTACAGAATCCTTAACAATGACACAGACTCCCATAAATGCAAAAGGTTAGAGGCCCTGTGGTCTGCCACAATCTGCCTTTTTCTCAGCATTTTCTCTTCATCTCCTTTCCTTTTTTCTCTTTTTGGTCTCCCAAATGCTGTAACTGTAACAATACTGGGGACCTGGGCTCGGCTTTAAACAAGGGGAAGAGCATGGAGGCACCTCCATGCCTCCAAATGCTTTGTGGTAAACACTGGACAGTAACACACTGGAAAACCGAGACTTTCCTCTAGATTTGAAACTCAACGGCTTGTCAACAAATGAAGCTCAACACTGTTTGTTTCTCATCCGTATGCTAGACTTGGTTATAAGTGAAACCTACATTCAACAGGTGAGGTCTCTACCCACTCCAACGCAGG